>CAMTDV010000020.1:50302614-55420114 GCA_947069175.1 Scalesia atractyloides
GATAAGAAGGTCGTAGCTGCAATAAAGATCTCGTTACCTGATGGCATCAAACATACATTCAAGCGATACAGTACTTCGAAGGAGATGTGGGATGCTCCAGAGAAGAGGTATGAGGGCAATCCTGATGTGAAGAAAAAACAAAGTTGACTTGCTGAAGAAGCAATTTGCTATCTTTAAAGGTATGAGAAATGAGTCTCTTGAAGAATTCATCACGAGATACTATCATCTAATGTCAGAAATGGACAATTATCACATAGAGGGATACACGGACGTTGAGATAAACGATAAGTTGCTAGATGCTTTACCTGCCAAATGGGATATTTATACTCTTATGATAAAGGGTGAAGTGATTATGAAGATAAAGACTTGGAAGAGGTTGTTGGGAAACTAAGAGCTTATGAGCTCAACATGAAGAAGAAGAAGAAGGAAACTGGATATGATCAGGTTCAAGATCTGGGAATTTATAATGGAATTCCATCTTCATCTTCCAACAATGCTTCAAGTGATTCAACAACTGCGTTTCTCTCATGTTTTGTAGCTGCTTCTGGAGGATCTTCTGAGTGTCAAGGGATAAAAATCCAGCAATAACAACAGCAGTACAAGGTCTATGCCTCTGAGTGTCAAGGCTGCTGAAGATCATCTGCCCTTGCTTGCTTCATTCGTTGCTTCATATGAGAACTACATTTAGGGAAGAATATCTGGTCCTGCTACTTTTGATGAAGATTATGATCAGATTGACCCTGATGACCTAGAGGAGATGGGTTTACAATGGTAGATGACCATGATCTCTAGAAGAGTGAAGAGGTTCATGAATAGGACGTGAAGAAAGTTTGTTGGAAAGAATGTAGGTTTTGACAAGTCTAAATTGAGGTGTTACAATTGTCAAAATTACAGACACTTTGCTAGAGAATGTCAAAGACCTAAGACTGAATGTTGTTCTAACCCATCATTTCAAGATTCTCCTGGTCATGGATCACGGAACAGAAATACTTTAACTAACACTGGATCAAAGGCCTTGATCTCTACTGCTAGAGAAGGTTCTTATGATTGGAGTGTTCATCTCGAAGGTGGTGACAATGCCACACAGGCGTTCATGACTGAGATAGCCCCAATTGACGATGAAGAAGAAAAGGATGATGCTGAGGTAGAAGAAGAGACTGTAGCTGAAAAAGTTGATGATGATCAGACGACTGAAAACATAAAGTTTGATGTAGAACATAATGCTGCAGATAAGAAGATGGCTGCAGATTTTGCTGCTTTCATGGCTGATCTAAGCAAATCAATAGGAGAGGTACATTTTAACTCGGTAGTTCTGTTTGCTTAAAATGTCGTCAAGTACAAAGTGAAGTTGACATGTTAATAAAACAAACAAGTCTGGGTAAATGAGCTCTCAAGAGTAAAAGAATCGAACTTTTTCGTAAAAAGAAATGCGTCATTATATTTTAAGAAAATTAAGGGTTATGATGAAGAAATCAATATTTTAACCTGTAACTACATGAAAAACTTCGAATTATTGATTAGCTCATGATACAATGAGTGAGAAAACAAAAGAGATTTTTGAAAAATACAAAGAGTTGTCAGAAGCACAACTAAAAATTTGTGAACTTGAAAAGAAATTGAATCAATTCAGAGATTCATCTTTTGTTATGGAACACTTGATGAATGTCTTGAAGAAAAGTAATGATAAGACAAGTTTGGGCTTCAAAGGTTTCAATGAAGTTCCACCAACTCTTGGTCATGACTATTCTTTCTTGCTAGACGAAGAAGAGCTAACAGACTTTGTGTCAACTATACCTAGTAGTTCCACATCAGGGAATGTTGATATGTCTAAACATGCCATTAAGGATAATAACATGGAAGCGGTTTTGAAAACAAAGAATGCACACCTTAAGAATAAAAAGCAAACTTTTGTTAAAAAAGTTAATTTTGTTAAAGGGAGTGATATGAAAGAAGAGACCATTGTTATTGAAAGAGAGTCAAATGTGTAGTTTGCTAAAAATAAAAAGACAGAAAAATCAGAAATTGAGCAAACTAAACAAGATCCTTCAAGGGCGTCATCATCATCATCGTCACTTGATGAATCTAAACTAGAGACTTCAATTAAGAAGTCTTCGCCTAGAAGATCGTGCTTCAAATCTCACAACAAGGGACATGTAGCTAGCTGCTATCGTAACAAAAAGAATGAAGCACAAGTGACTGAGAGAAAGAGAGAAAAATCACAAGAAAAGATTGGTGATGGTGAGCAAGAAGTTTCTAACTCACTGAAGACATCTGCTACTGCGCAACAGAGTGTTGCGGTTGGTGTAGATAAGGACGAAAAAGGAACTCACCAAGTTCCTCGTTTTCAAAGAAATCAACAAAGATTTCAGCCTATATCTGCATCAGGCTGATACGAAAGACCTAGAAGTAGTTAACCAAGAATGAATAAATTTAATGGTAAATCAAGTAATTTCAGAAGTCAAGGTCAATATCAAACTCGATATCAGAATGTTGGTAGTCAAAATTTTTATAACAATGGCTTTAGAAATTATCACAATCGAAATTCATGGAATCAAAACCAAAATTTCCAAAGGTCACAGAGTCCAAACAAGTATAGGAAACCTCAAGACTAGAGACCTAGTGGAAATGAAAAACCATTTCCATCAACAGGTCTAAGATCCAAGACTCTAGTTAGGAGTGATGGATATTAGATGGATGTTCTGGTAGTTGATGAATCTGGAAGACCCAAGACCATTAAGGCTTGGGTCCCCCAATCTAACTAATTTTGTTGGGTTGTGCAGGAGCTGCTAAGGAGGATTATCAATTTGTGGTATTTGATAGTGGCAGCTCCAGGCACATGACGGGGGATGCGAGTTTGTTGACTGAGTTTGTAAACATAGATGGAAGTTACGTGAATTTTGCAGGTGCTAAAGGAGGGCACATTATAGGTCGAGGGAAAGTGACAAACGAGAAGATCACATTGGACAAAGTGAACTATGTCGAGCAGCTTAAACACAACCTGATGAGTGTTTCACAAGTCTGCGACAAGGGTCACTCGGTCCACTTTACTAAGTCTGAAGCTTTGGTATTGGAACCGGGTTTTGTGATACTGGATGATTGGATAGTGATGAGAGCTCCAAGGAGGAATGATACTTATGTGATGGACATGTGTGCTAAAAATGCTTCTCCGATGTTGGCGTGTTTATTGTCAAAAGTATCCGAGGCAGAGTCAATGTTGTGGCACGGGCGCATGGCCGATATCCACTATAGAAAAACGAATAACATAATTAAAATGGTTTAGTGGAAGGGGTGCAGGTGGAGAGGTTTCACATGGAAGATAAATGTCTCCCATGTCAAAAGGGAAAACAACATAAGAAATCTCATAAGTCCAAAATAGTAAATTCCATAGATGCCCCTTACGAATTACTTCATATGGATCTATCCGGTCTAGTGAACGTAAGGAGTATAGGTGGAAAGTACTATTGTTTTGTTGTCACAGATGATACTCACGGTATTCATGCGTTTTCTTTTTAGGTACAAAAGATGACACAACGGAGATGTTGATAGATCTTTTTACAAGATTGGAAAATGTCCTTGATGCATGGATCAAGAGGATAAGGAGTGATAATGGCACTGAATTCAAGAATCAGATTCTTGATCTCTATTGTCTTCGCAAGAGAATTGAACATCAATATTCTGCTCCTTATACACCTCAATAGAATGGAGTCGCTGAGAGGAAAAACAGGACCTTGATTGAAGCCGCTAGGACTATGCTTTCTGATTTTCTAGAGAGAAGTTGTGAATAAGCTTGCTATGTCATAAAGAAAGTTTTAACGGTTAAACAGTTTAACAAAACATGTCACGAACTTATGTTTAACAAGAAACCAAACTTGAAAGGCTTTGAACCATTTGGATTACCATGCACCGTTGTGCAAAATAAAGATAAACAGAAACTCGGTGAGGTAGCTGACAAGGGCTACTTTCTAGGTTATGTGCCTCGAACACCGAATAAAAAGGTTTTTAATATAAAAACGGGTAAAATTGAGGTTGTATTTAACGTTGAAATCACTAGTTATTCACCTCAACAATCAACGAGTGGTCCTACTATATTATATGATTATGATAAGTGTTTTTAAATCATTTAATATTCCTGAGTTTTCCAATGCAGATGAGTCTCAAGTGATTAAAACTATGATCAGTGATGAAGAGGGTGACTTCATGCAAAGATCGAGTATATCGATGTCAGATGCTCCAGAAACTTCCTCCAATGCTGCTGCACAAGATTCCAGTGATAGTGAGTCTGAACCTATTCAGAGGGAGGACTTTACTAATCCGTTTGCAAATGAAAACATTCAGCGGGAGATTGGTCTAATCTGGGAGATAATTTAGTTGTTGATACCATTGATACTACTCGAGCAAATAGAGATCATCCAGTTGAGAACATCATAGGTGATGTTGCTATAGGTGTTCAGACAAGAGGAGGTGTGATCGAAGGTTCCTGTATATTTACTTCAATTCAGAAGACTAGGATGATAAATGAGTCTGTATAGATTTCTTATTGCCCAAGAGGAGCCGAAGAACATTCACATGGCTCTTAAAGATAATTCATGGGTTGAAACGATGCAAGAGGAGTTAGCTCAGTTCAAGAAATTGGAAGTTTGGGAGCTAGTCGACTTGCCAGAAGGAGAAAAGGAAATAGGCACCAAGTGGGTGTTTAAGTGCAAGAAAGACGACTGAGGTATCGTGATAAGGAATAAGGCTCGACTAGTGGTGAAAGGGTTCAACCAGCAAGAGGGGATTGATTACAATGAAGTGTTTGCACCAGTAGCAAGGTTGGAAGCAATACGTTTGTTCCTAGCTTTTGCTTCATTCAAGGGCTTCAAATTTTACCAACCTGACGTGAAGAGTGCATTTCTTTACGGGAAAGTCCAAGAAGTGGTGTACGTCTCACAACCAGATGGGTTTACTAATCCAGACTATCCAGATCGAGTGTACAGACTTCAAAAGGTAATATATGGATTGCATCGGGCGTCCATGGCGTGGTATGAGACACTGTCAACACATTTGTTGAAGAATGGCTTTGAAAGAAGACGTATTGAGAGTACATTGTTCATTAAGAGAAAGAAGGAAGACTTTCTGCTGGTACAGGTATACGTGGATGACATCATTTTTAGGTTATCTGATGAGAGCATGTGTCATGAATTTGAGCAGGTGATGAATAGCATGTTTGAAATGAGTGCAATGGGTGAGATGTCCTACTTTCTTGGATTGCAAGTTGAACAGAAGAAGGATGGGATATTTATACATCAGACAAAGTATGTGTATGACATTTCATCTCGTTTCAAAATGGAGGATTGCGCTACTTTCAACACTCCTATCTGCGAGAATCACAATCTTGGTCCAGATCATGAGAGTGTGGATGATGTTGATCCAACTCAGTACAGGGCAATGATTGGTTCTCTAATGTCCTTGACTGCTTCAAGACCAGGCATCATGTTCGCAGTGTGTCTTCGTGCCAGATATCAAGCGAATCCATAAGAATCACATATGAAAGCGGTTAAGCGGATTCTTCGTTACTTGAAGGGGAAACCTAAACTTGGGTTATGGTATCCAGCTGCTAGTGATTTGAAGTTTGTTGCTTTCACCGATTCGGACTTTAGAGGATGCAAATAATCCAGAAAGTCTACCACAGGTGGTTGTTAGTTCTTAGGAGCTCGTGTCATGGCGATGCAAGAAGCAGTCTTGCGTGTCTACCTCTACGTGTGAAGCTGAATATATTGCTGCAGGTAGCTTTTGCTCTCAGGTTCTCTGGATACAACAATAGATGCGCGATTATGGTTTGGATTTCACTCGTACTCCTATTATGATAGACGATAATGACACTATTTCAATCACAAACAATCCCGTAAAACACGGTTGCACAAAACATATTGACATTTGTCATCATTTTATACGAGATTTGCTGAAAAGTAATTGATTGAACTGTATCGACTCGATAAACTAGATAACCTGGCAGATATTTACACAAAAGCATTTGACAGAGCTCATTTTGAACATCTAGTCGAACTCAACTGAATGAGGAATCCAGAATAACCAGCTTTTCATAAGAATTTTGTAAATAGTTTGTTGTTTTTCTTAAATTAAAATCATAAAAATATAAAAAATAGAAAACCAAAATGAGTTTTCATTGTGTGGAAAAGAAGAAATGATAGTACATCAGCAAGTTAGACTTACACACTGAAATTAAAATTAAATTGTTTAAGTGTGATAGCAGCTTCATTATATGATGTACCGCTAGGCAAAATGCCTGAAATAATCAACTTACCTTGGTGATATAAACATGATTAACTGTGTATGAGTTGGTAACATATAAGTGTCGTATGGTTTTAAAACCTTAAATCTTGCGTTGATAGATTGCCAAAATCTGAGGTTTTGGGTCTTTATATCATTATTTCATCCAGGGATATCAGGGTTGTCCTTCTGCTGCATCTAGATGTATGCTGACCTAGGACAACCAGGATATCTTAAAAGAGCTAAAATGCCAAATCCTAGAAATTGAAGAAGCTCTCCTAAAGAGTCATTCAAATGTGCAAAATGCATAAATCTACCAAAATCTGTAGTATTTGTCTTAACCCTCGTTGGATATTGGTATCTTTGTTGTACGGAAGTACTGACCTGATCACCAAGTATCTAACATTGAAAATCAAAAAAGGATGAATTTCGGTATACTCACCTACTACGAGGAATCTTTATGCATGCCTTGATCGTGGGGGTATGTCTTGAAGTGGGACACACTAGTATATCAGTATACAATACTGGTAATCATCTTGCACTGCTTTTCATGAAAATTACATAAAGGACTATCTAATAGTGTGAAAACAGTTTGATACTACTGACATGATCTTCTTCCTGGTGATTCTCACAAAAACAGAGTGTTTAATTTTTTTTTTGTTATTTATTTGCTTTCAGAAAATATATAAACCCAAAAGATTTTCTTTTACTTGTAAATTTTTAGCGTACGAAAAATGGTTGTTCATGGAGGAATTATTACCGATAGGGGCAGACGGTGTTAGGAGATGAGTTCAATATTTTAAAATCTTGAAGGTTTTGTGTGCTTAAAAACTTTAAGTGGGTAGTTTGAGTTGATAATTGCTTAATCTGTGATACAGTTTTAACATCTCTTGAATAATAATATGGTTTCTCGAGATGTTTGGTTTATAGTGTACAGATTGTAGCAGTGTGTTGCTGAGAAGTTTAGTGAAGTGGAGTTTGCTTGGATGCATGGTAGAGCCTCCTTTTGACATTGCAGACAAAGTTGCAGAGTTAGAAGATTGCTCTGCAAGTGCTAAACTAGAGTTTACTTAAATGCTAACGATTTAGAAGATTTGGTGATTGGATGCATCAGCTTAGGGGGAGTCTTCGATTGTTGCTGACAGAAGCTATTAAAGCTGAAGCTATCCAAAGACCAAAGATGTTGAAGATTGCAAGATGACTGAAGACAAAGTTGTTCTATGAAGCTATTGTTGGGGGGAGTTTATTGGTGCAATAATTGGCCTAGCCCAATTCGCAGCCCATGTGGTTAAACCCTAGCCCAATTGAAAACCTGTCTCTATATAAATAGAGTTTTACATTAGGGTTAAGGAGGCTCAGTTAGTCACTTTAGAGAGAGTTGAGAGAGAATTCATAGATGATTGGCTTGGACGAATTCGTGTGATCTAGTTGATTGTAATCGTTGTGATAGATAATAAGTAAAGATCGTGTTTATTGTTATTGTTGTTTCTTCTCGTATTTATGTGATAATCGATCTACAGGATTCCGCACTCTAGATTGGATAGACAATTCTGTGAAGATCCATACGGATTAAGGGACCTACACATAGCAAATGCGCTGTAAAATTCGCTCTCCATTTTACTAGCCTGAAACAACAATAAATGCTAAAACGATTAAGATTTCTGTTCAAGTGAAGTTAAATGTTAAAACTCGATTTGCCTTCGTGCGAAGATATATTTATCTTCTTGCGAAGGTAAGTAATTTTTAAACCTTTACAATTTTTATCTTCATACGAAGTAAAATTATCTTCGTGCGAAGGTAAAGTTATGTTCGTGTGAAGGTAGGATCAAAACTTGACATTTTTTTGCAATTTTCAACATGAATTCGTTTGATTTCAGCTCTGATTTTCTCAAGGGTTTAGCTAAACATGTTTTACATATTATACCAAAAAAGCAGTTGATTTTGACCATGGATTCATTTAAAAAATGAAAAATAAGAAGAATGAGTATAATAAGAAGTCTTCTAGGCTGAATCTTGAACAATTATCTTCAAATCAGGCTCCCTGAGCTTTGATACCACTTGTAGGATCGTTTTGTCCAATAGCAAAGGTTCTATTTTGAGTATCTAGTCCGTACGTGCGGAATTCATATGAATTAGTGAAAATTAATAAGATTATTTCATCAATTAACTGATTCATTCAATGTTTAACAGTTACAAATGATCAGGAAATCCGATAGAGCTTTGCCGTCTTAGTTTCAAAGTTCTATCAACTAACACCTCACACAAACTATATATAGACATGCTACCTTAGTGTGAAGTTAAATACAAACATCATAGAATCTAACATTTTCTCCCTATTAAAAAATACAGACACAACCCTAAGACGTAGGCAATAAACATAATGCACCAACATGTCTTATGGCACTAGACATTATTTTGGAGGGGAATGAATCTGAGGAACTGGTGTCCAATATTGATGAGGTTTGTGAAAATGTTGAAACAGATGTTACAACAACTATTACTGAAGAAACTGTTGGTGAAGAAATGGTAAAACCTTTGTCTGACCCATCGGATTCCAGTGTTTGTGAAGAAGAATGTTGTGACAACCGGCAGTTTCTAGTCATAATTAAGCGCTTTAAGAACAGTAATACCATTATAATTAGCGTAATTAGACGTAAATTAACTTGATCAGGCCCCTGGAGAGCCTAGGAATGTCTAATTGCTTAATGTTACGCGATTTGGCGATATCGAGGACTCTAAACGCGAAATTGAACAATAAGCGAACTGATGCCGAACAAATACTGACAACGGCTAAAAATACGAAATTTGTACTTGTAACTATCATAAATTTATAATTATGCGGTGAATTTGGATGGTTGAATGTCCCAAAGCACAACGCGGAAGTTATGCGGAAAATCAGAACACAACGACAACAAAACGGAAGCAACGGACTCGAGTTACACCTCAATATTAATATATTATGATATATTTAGCTCCTTAATTGAATTTTAATACTCGCGGTTGAAACCGGAACGAAAAACGGATTAGAAATGACAAACAGGATAACTACGCGCTTTTTAATGCAACAAACGGTTTACGCGTCAAACAACGACCCCTGATATAATTTTAAACGTCTTCAAGTCCGAAAAAATAAATTTCGATAAATCATGACGTTCGGGTTTTGAAAATTGGCTTTGGATACGTATTGGACTTGAAAGCGATAACGGGCTTAGGGCCCCACCCACTAAACAAACCCTAGGTATAAATACATCTTTATCTCTCCCTCTCATATTTTTAAAGAAACCCTACCCCCAAAATGTTCAACCCTCTGCCTCTCTCCCTATGAATCTGGTCACTGGATTCCGGTGACCGCGGCGGTTCCGATCCGGACACCTACGACCGCACACACACACGCACACCACTCAACCACCTCTTCTCCTTTCCCCTCTCATTCACAACCGCAAACGGACAGATCAGAGAGAGAGAGAGAGAGAGACTGAGACAGAGAGAAGAGAGAGAGAGACTGGTCGGAAAGACGGCGAGAGAGAGTGGCGGCAGCTATGTTGTTGCTCGAACTGGTGTCACCGGCTGCGAACACGCTGCAGCTGGCGGCGACAACGATAGTGATGTTTGATTTCGGGTTGGGTTGTTTCGGGTTGGGGGTTTCAGCAATCGGCGGTGGTGGAGGCCGACGGCGGAAGTAGCCGCCGAAACCACGAGGGTTCGGGTTTCATGACGCGGGTCAGTTGTGAGTGTTTCGGGTCAGATTTAGTTGGGTTACAAGGAAGCAAGCTGCTCGGAATCTTGTTTTGATCCCGGTTTTGAGTAAAGATCTCTCGCGGCTCGGGTTTGGTTCACTCGGGTCGACTCAGTTCAAACCGGTTGAGTTCAGATCTCGGTTCAGGTTTCAGGTTTGACTCGGTTCAACCCGGTTCAAGTTCCAAACAATTTTCAATATTTCAGTTTCATTTTGATTTGGGTTTATTTTCGGTTCAGTTTAAACACTGAAGTGTTTGTTTCAGGTTTGGTGTTCGGTTCGGTCAACAAAGGCCAACACGGTCAATGCGGTCAAACGCTGGTCAAACCCGGTCAACTGTCGGGTCAATGAATCTACGCGAGACTCGGTAAAAATTAATTACAACGTGAAATTTTAATTATATAGTTTATATATATTAATACAATTTTCGCGAAACCGAGCTCGACCCGACCCTTTAAACGATTACGTATTGCCACAATTAAAAGTAAATAGTCTAGCCGACGTACAATACTCGCGAATAATTATTAGTTAAAAATCGAACCGCCGTTAGTTAAAAACATAAATCGGAAATAATATTTGTCGAAAAACTATATTCGAAACATGACGGAAAATCTATATATATATATTGTTTGTTTGTGTACATTGCAGATTGCATTTTGATAAATAAATCGACAAATAGTATTGCCGGGATCGTCTGAAAACAGAGGAAACTCTGCCGGATTTTCGAAAATCTGTAAAACGAAACGCGTTATATTTTCAAGGATAAAACGTCTTATTCAAACGATTGTTATAAAATAAATACATACATTTATCATGAAAACACTTACGAGTCGATACGATAACATTTCAACGCGCGCGACTACGAGACAACAAGTTTCGACAATCAATATCAAAGCGTATATAATTGTTTATATTACTTCAACGTCGAAACTCAGAAACTAAATTTCAAGCATCGATAAATTATTCGAACGATGTTATAAAAATAAGTAGATCGTTTATATTTACTTCGAAACGCCAAGATTTCCGAACGCTTTTACAAGACGAATACAAAGTATTTCAAACGATAGACATTCGAAGATAGTATAACACAAGTATAATTATATATATTCGAAGGTCGAGAAGTTGAACACTTTTATAAAATAAATATAGTTATATTTATTTCAAACGTCGACGATTCGGGAACTTCAAATGCTAATTGTTTAGATTCAATTCAAACGCCTAAACGAAGTGCAACATGATACGCAAGACTATCGCGCAAATACGAAATGTATTATCTATACGAATATATTTTCGAGTATATATACGAATACTGCGAAGAATAGCACCATTATCCATCGACGTACATGGCGACTAAATACGATTTCATGAAATATAGTTATGTTTAGATATAAACATACATTTCAAGTCGCTCGAAAACTAAGACAATTCTAAGAAAACCATAGGTTGGTTAACCGAGTTAATCCAATAATACATTCATAGAATGTATGAGTAACGATTCGGTAGAGCTCGGTATCACGTAGTATAGCTAAGTCGTTCTTAGAAACTTACAAGTTATTCTGTTTTAGGAATACCTTAGATTGCATGCTAGCAAGTCAAGTTGTTGAGACAACACTACGGAAATCACATTAAGCTAGCTTTGCACAAGGACATCAAGGTGAGTTCATAACCCCCACTTTTTACCGTTTTACATTTTTATAAATGTTTTCGGGGTGGAAAGACATGCAAGTTTTGCGAAAGCATACAATGTTTTTGATAAACGAAAATCATATATTCCTAAACCATGTTACAAACAGATTTCAATGAACTTAAATGGTTTAGGAAAGGTTTATGCTAAACTTACCGGTTTTCACAAGATACAAAGCTTTTCGAAACATGCATGAGTTTTATGACTAGTGATGGGATTGTCATAGTCACAACTAGGGGCGAGGCCCCAATTTTATAAGAAAACATGGGCTAGGCCCATCGACAAGAAAACATGGGCTAGGCCAAATGACAAGAAAACATGGGCTAAGCCCAATGACAAGAAAACATGGGCTAGGCCCAATAACACAGATTTATAACAATTGGTATGTAGCTATGGGATTAGATTATAATAGGTCACTGTGCGTAAGTAGGAAGATGACAATAGTAACCCTTAATCACGTAGTGACCAAGGTGCAAAAGGTATACATCTATCAAGTTTGAGACACGCTCCACTCCTGGTAAGTTAACCGGTTAGGAGTGCTGTTGTGATCCCAAAATGTCAAATAAGTCTCGGTTTGGTTACTTACTTATGGCACATAGGTCAGTGTATTAGCTACACACTGATTGATCCTTAGATTCGATAGGAAAACTACATACTACGATTTCAACACTGGTTTACAAAGATAACAGAAAACATTTCAATACCTGTTTATTTACAGAGACGATTGAAAACATTTTATCACTGGTTTATAAACATAACAGTTACATGCATGGATTTGCAAACAACATGGAAAAAATTTCAATACTATTATACAGTCATTACATTTCAAATGCTTTGGGATACTATGATCCCACAAACCGGTTTTCGAATGCAAAATGCTCAAATGTTTTATGACTCATTGAAACAAAACAAATAAACTATGAACTCGCCAACTTTATGTTGATTTTTCGCATTTTCTTTCTCAGGTTATGATTACAAGTATGGCATGGTTGGAATAGTATAACCCATGGGGATTCGAGTAGTTAGCGGGCGTTCATTTACTAGAAACCTTAACACTCACGTCTGCTTCCACTGTGCGATGACGATGCCATTCGGATCACGCCCCGCTCTGATGCGAAGGGATTACATGGGGGTGTGACAAATGTGATTGTGCCATGATGGTTGCTGGTCATTCTTTACTAAGAAGCATTTTAATATTGTTGGGCCAGAAGTGGTTAAAAAGATTGAAACAATCATTGCTGAGAGTAAAGCACAAGTTGTTGCTCACAGGAGTGGCAATGTGTATGTGGCTAATATGTTGATAGATAATGCAATGTCTAATGCATGTCTGTTCTCAGTTGCCTCAAATAAAGAGACAGGACTATGTCATAGAAGACTTGGTCACACAAATCTCAAAACTATCACCACACTCTCTAAACAAGGTCTTGTGTGTAATGCTTCGCATTTTGTACTTTCCATTTTTAGAAAGCTTGTATTCACTTTCTATCTTTAGTAACTTTGTAGTCGTACTTCATTCCAATCTTGTAAATCCGATACATCGATCAAATTGGAAAACCATATTTATATCAATTGTATCTTAATTCATGCTTGTGTTATGTGAAATCAATCATCAAATACGTATACATTTATACTTATGTTATATGCAATAAATCAAGACTTTAAACTTCTTTGGAATGTTATTCATACATGGTACTCATTATGCATACTTACATACCTTAAAATCCTAAAAGAAAATTATTAATATTAATATAAACGGGAATTTTAAATATTTTAGAAATTTCCCTCCTCCCATCTACCAGCCACTTCATTTATGACCAAACCCTAATACCCACTTATAAATACAAGCCTCCACCGACTCCTAAACACTTTACACACTCTCAATTCACTCTCAAACTCTCTCAAGGCTCCAATCTTTGCAACTTTTGGGCATAAAATTTCTTACTCAAAAAGTGAGTTTTCAACTTATTTCTTCATCTTTTCTTCTTGTTTTCTTGTTTCTCATTCCTTGAATAACCTCTAGGATTGTTACCCCATGTTTACCAAGGTAAACAAAGGTGGAACATCACCATATTTGAGGTCCAAAGTTGGATAAAAATTCTGCATTGGTTCTTATGAGTTTAAGAGGTACAAACACCTCTAAACTTTCTATTTTCTAAGGGTCTAGACAATCCACAAGTGATGAAACCATCCAAGTTCACCATAGTTCTTATGGCAAGACTTGTGTTTTGGCAAAAGTGTGAATCTTGGAAGCCTTGGCTATCCTAACATATTTCTACTACCTCACTTGATGTTTTTATGGTTAGCTTAGTTTTTCATTCTTGTTATTCATGACCAGCCAAGTTTACTGATTAAGTTGGTAAACTTTGTGCTTTGGTAAATCATATAAAGAGGTATTCGTATCTCCATGCTTGACTTCCATGAGTTATATGACAATCTATGATGGACATGTATGAAATATCCTATATATATATATAAAATATGTACATAATCGAACTCATGATGTTAACTGAATCATGGTTACATGTCATGAAAATAAGTTATATTATCTAAGTGTTAAACTTCTCGTTATGATTCTAATGGGCAAGTTTGACCCATGAATTACATGAAAACTTAATAGTGTCAAAAACAAGTGTTTAAGACTAGATAATTACATGAAAACTTAATACTTTGCTACATTTTAATTCTGAATCCAAACTCTCTACCATGTGAGGGGGATCGGCTCTCCTCTGATGAGCAACCAGACTGATCTAACTCAACTAACAGAGGTGTAATTCATTGTTAGTGAGGTTGACAAATGAACAAGTGAGATCTATTGTTTAACTGCTCTGAATATATTGATTGACGTGCAAAAGTACAACGCAAGTAAACAATTCAACAGGGCTTCGCCACACCACCTGGACTAACACTACTTAGCTCTGACACAACACTCCTCTATTTATAGGTCGACATGACTCGCACAGGAGAGTGTGAAACAAAGTGTGTGACTTGTGCGAGAGGCGAGTCACTCGTACGAGTCATATGACTCATTCGTACGAGTGAGATATAAAACACATAAATCATACAATAACATTTAGAAACTGAAATTCTAAGCCCTATATACAAAATCAACATATCCTAGACGTACGCAATAGACATTATACACCACAAACTCCCCCTTGGATGTTGCCGCAGTTTTGGATAGTCTTCAAAAATCTTCATAAAGTCTGATGTTTATCGACCAAAGAAACGCGTTGGTGGCTTGCGATGCTCCTCAAAAGCTATTGGCGTTTGATCTGTTGGAGGAGGTCGGTTAACTGTATTGCCAAACCGAAAACTTCTCAACGACGCTATACGAGCTCGCTCTGCAATCCTCTCTTCCTTCTTATCTATCTTCCTTTGCTCTATCTCCTCCAGTTTCCTCCATGAATGTTCCATGTCGATCCAGAAGTATATCATTGGTGAAACAAACATTAACAATATTCTGAAACTGGAGTGCTTGTTCTTTGTCTTTCTCTTCATAGCTGATTTTGCTGTAGAACAAACAATCTATATCTTTCTTCGAACAATTTACTATCGGTCTAGTATTCGAATGCCACGCCACAGCCATATATTCGTTTGTGTGCTATGACGGCTTCGGTAAGCTCCTCTGTTATCTTCCATGAATCATCATCAGGGTGCACACATATAACAGCTTCTCCCATGTCAGAATCATAATGCCACCATTTGAAGATTTTGTGGAAGTCTTGCTCCATCTGAATCATAGGCATATTCTTCATTACCTTTGACCTCTTCATGACGAGCGCAACATCTTTTTCTTTGGTAATCAGATTGATCTTCGTCATTCGCTTTAGGAAATGAAGTTTCCAGTGTATAAATCCGTGCAAAGCTTCAAGCTTGATCAATTTCCATAGCCGTTGGTCGTGAAATTTCATCTTTAGATTAATCATCTTTGTTTGCATGAGCTCTTTTATATCCCAATACGGGAAGGTTTGATGTCGCTCAAATATCTGAAATACTGGATCCCAAACTCCCTCTTGATAGCGTAAACATAAGTTCCTCGATCCATCCCGAACTAATTATATCCCCTAGAGAAATATCTGCATCACGCGTAAAGAACGCTAGAGGACGTTTGAACATGCGCTCTGCTGGTGAAACTTTGAAGCAGTTCTTCCTCAAATTTGGCAATTTCAGCTCTAGTCATTTGTTGAGGAACCGTACCATGTTTAGAAGCTTCTTTGACTTTACATTTCACAACATTGGCATTTTCAGCTGCAAACAACTCA
The DNA here is from genome assembly GCA_947069175.1 of Scalesia atractyloides. Classification (NCBI taxonomy): domain Eukaryota; kingdom Viridiplantae; phylum Streptophyta; class Magnoliopsida; order Asterales; family Asteraceae; genus Scalesia; species Scalesia atractyloides. The sequence goes on from CAMTDV010000020.1 coordinate 50,318,567, forward strand.
CTAAAAGTTGGGGAGTCATCTGTACCCTGATCTGCAAGATTAGTAACATCGTCATCAGAATCATCCTCCGGACAACTCTATCATAATCATTCGCATCTTCAACGTGCTCGAAGACATAGTCAACTGGCTCGAAAGCACTAATATCATTCAGCTCGTCTTCAAAATCAAACTTGAAATTTTCTTCGTCCAAGCCTAACATTTTAGCAATCTCTTCCTTAGTATAGCTATGGACATATTCACCCTCTTCCACATCGTGCTCAAGAAATAAAATATTTGGCTTTCGCAAGATAGGAATGGTAGATGTATCGGTTACTGTGAGGATTCCTACCTGCTGAGTACCTTTAGATCCTTCTGATCTTCCTTGATCTCTATCTTCACTTACCTGATTCGCAGAGTCATCCAAGTAGGAAGAATAATCAATATCTCCATTTAAAATAGATTCTGTTACACTGACACCCGTACCACCTACGTCATCATCACCATCATCACTATCGTGATCAGACTCATTAGAAAATAGATCATCAAAAGCATCTAAGTCTTCAGCCTCTTTTTCAGCATCATCATCAAATTCTTCAACCGTTGCTTCAATCTCTCTTTCTAACTTCCTATTCTGCAGCCATTCACGATGTCTTGTTGAAAGATCTGCCGTGTCAATATCTACATCTTTAGGCTTTCCTACCAGAACTAACTTCTTCGAGACTGAATACACCACAATATATGTAATAACTGGCGCATATTCAGCTTCTAGCTCAGTTGTGACATTCATATGATCCTCAACCACTTTAGCTTTGCCTTTGCCTTGTGCATCTGATAAATCCTTTGCAAGACCTTCATGTTCACCGACCCGCTCTCTCGCTTCAGCTCTTTCTATTTCATCTCTCTCAGCAGCAATATTAATACGCAGCTTCATAGTTAATATCTTCTCGAATAAATTCATCCTTCTGTCGCTCTCGAGTCGTTCTTTTTCATATTCAGCCATCCGAATTCGTAAAAAATCATTTTCAGATACAATGCTGGCTAACATCGCTTCGAGCTGCTGTTTGTCTTCGTTTAACACATCGAGATGTTCCTCTAACTCTGCAATTTTGACGGCGTTTAACATGACCTGCTTCTATACCCCTTCAATGCGTGGGTCATTAAGCATGTAAGCAATAAAGTCTTCGCCCCCATGTATGTCACCAAAGTAAAAATTAAAATCAAAATGAGGCTGTGACTGTGAGGGTTGCGGCATCAGCTGCAGTGTCGGTTGTGGTGGCGATTGTGGTGTAGATTGACGTGGTGGAGATGGTGGAATTGGTGGAATCGGTTCAACAACCTCTTCTTCCATAGTCTGCTTCTACACTTTTTCTTTAGATTGGTCGATAGGAGAATCAGTGCTTCTAACCGTTGGATGTTTAAAACGTCGAGTTTTCTTCTTTGCAGACTTGCGCCTAGGAGTATCATAATTTGAAACCGAAGGTATATAAGTTGAATCGTCCTCTCCTGTTGCTTTTCGCTTTCTCTCTTCAGCCTTACGCTTTAGCTCTGCTTGTCCTTCAGCTTCTATCTCTTTAGCCCTCTCCTTTTCTCCAGCTCTTCTATCCTCAGAATCAATGCTAGAAGACGACGCTTCTTCAGCCACTTTTTCACGACCAAATGCTTGTCTCTCAATGTCAGCAGCCATATCTTCTATATTCTCTTCTGGCTCTGGTTCATCTATCAGTCTTGAACTTTTGGTAGCTTTCTTTTTCTTCTAAGGAGAAGAAGATGTAGACGTTGGCTTCCTTTTTACTCCTTTTCCCCATCTTTAACAAAACAAACACTACGCTTTGCAATAAAACCATCAAGCTCTGTTAGCTCTTCATTCTCATTCCACTCTCTTCTTTTCTCTACTTTCCTGGTGCTGGAGCAACATAATCTTTGTCAAGGATTGCTCCAAACATAGTGTAGGTCCACCTGGAGGATCAAGATTAACCTACTTCCATGTTTATGTGACACAAATACGAGTGCAGAATCCTCGTAAGTATGCAAACCAAAGCAAAGTAAGAAACACAGGATAACCAAAGATTCAATATCTTGATTAACAGAAAAGACCTAGTACAAACACATATAAACAATGTTCATACAGACTCATGAGATACTCTTTGTGTTCTTGTGCTTCAGTGTCTCTCTCTAGTGTCTAACTTGTTCACTCGTTCACTCACTCTCTTAACACTGAGAAGTGCATGTCTGTTTATATAGTGCCAACACCTAGCAACAGTACGAAGAATGTTGATGTTCGTACGAAACGCTATAAGTCATGAAGAACATTCGCCATAAGCATGCTCGTACGAACGATCCAAGGCTCGTACGATCATAAACTAGCTCGTACGACTCAAGCAAGATGCTTGTTGAAATAGCCACTCCTACGAATGGAATGTGGCTCATACGAGAAACATCTTGCTCGTACGAAGTATCTCTCAATCGTACTTTGATGTGTTCTTCGGAGAACATTCCAACAAACATGATGTACACAAGACATAACAGTATGCATACATGCAACTGTTTTACACAGAAAAACTAATCGTCGTACTAAATCAAGATAGGAGGATATCTTGATTTGGTCCACACGACCAACCTATATAGACACAATAAACAAAGACGTACAATTATAGACGTAACTAAGAACATGCGACAGACACAAAAGTGTATCAAAAAACTCCCCGTTGGCTGTTGCTTGGTCTTCGGTCTTCATTCTGAAATGCCTGTTGTATCAATCTCCCCTGAAAATCTTCAATCCAACGTTGATTGATAATAGGTCTTCAAAACTTTCCAGAAACATCAAACCTTTCCTGTTTCCTCTCGAGTGTCACTGGAGGTAACTGGATTGCCACTAGAGTTGATGCTGAAACTTTTGGTTGCGAGGAAGAGGCTGAAGCATCAGCATCAGCATTATTGGGAACTTCACTATTCTGATCATGTTTACGTTTGATCTCCTGTGCTTTGCATCTTTCATTCCACAGTGTGCTAACTCGCTTTCTGCTCATTTCAAACACGTCTTTCATACCATTAAAGCCTTCAACCAGTGTAGTATTACGAGAATGATACCATTCTCTAAGGTCGTTATGTTTAGCAGTTAATGTTTCGGCAGATCGTTCTACAGCTGCACTACGTTCTTTCAGCCTATTTATCTCAATCCACCGAGAGTTATCAGCTGCTCTCATTTCTTGTAGCTGAGTTGCTCTTTCAGCATCTGCAGCCTTCAGTCGCTCATTTTCTTTTCTTAACAGTGCAATTTCAGAATCCTATTTTCTAACAGTCTCTTTCAAAGAATTTATCTCCAACGGTTGTTTGACAACTGTGTTTCAATTTGAAGATATAAACTCCGAATGCTTGTTAATCTAAATTGTTGCAACTTGCAACTAAGAGAACAAAAAATCCACTTTCTCATCCTTATCCATTGTAGAAAATAAACAACTGCTTCGTTTTGTACTTTGTTGATGAGTTGTGGACTGGGATTGTTGAACTGATGAAGTAGTAGGTTGTGATTGAACTGGAGAATCTTCAGCCGAAGGTGTTTCAACTGCTGTGGTTTTTGACGGTTGTGGTTCAAAGGTTGTATTGGGTTTTGTCATTACAGGTTCAGTCTCCTATGTTGTAAAAGTAGACTGGGTTTTTGCAACTGGTTCCAGTACTGTTTCTTGATGTGAGATTGTAGGTTGTGTGATTACAAGTTGTGCTGACGATGTTTCCATAGTCTTTCTGCTTTGTTTCTTTCTTCCCTTATCACCACCTATAACACCCACATCTCTTGCATTACCATTACCATTATTATCACCGTCATCATCACCTTTTCTCGTTTGACGACCAATCTTACCTTCGATCATCTTCTTTAAGGTTGGTTCTTCGTTATCTGACTCATTGTCATTGTGGCGCCACTAATCGTTTTCTGGTGCAACATATTCATCATTTGCCAGAAAACCGATCAATTTGCGAGGAGGTGTGCTTTCCTTGTAATGTTACACCTCTAAAGATCTTCAATGAATGTTCCATCATAACCTCTACTTTTAAAACATCGTTGTCGTTCTTCGGAAGATTCGGATGTTGCACATTTAAGATCATTTGGAGAAAACGAGGATACATCCAAACTTGTTTCCACCATATCCGGTTCTTCTCAGGTTCTCCTTCATGTTTGCAAAAGTATACTTTAAAACACTGAACGGTTTGTTCAATGTTAAAGCGATCATCATTCCAACTAAGTCGTTATTAGCCATGTCATAACCACTTCGTCTGTTGCTCAAACATTGAATTAGAACATGTAGAAAAAACTTGTATTGGAGTGGCAACCATGCTTTGTTTAGTTGTCCCATGAGAAAATCTCCAACACATTTCATTCTAAGCAAACATCCACGTTGACACTTCAATGGTACTGAGAATGGAGCTTCAGGATCAACACCAAGCTGTAACACTGAGTTAGTGATTTCAAAAGAGACATCTACGTTCAAGTCATTTACTCTCCCGTGGATAAGTTCTAGCCCATTTACTTCAACAACTTTAGCTGAATCCCAAAATTCCTTGATCAACGTTTTGTATACTTGAGTCTTGTGCGTGATAGCATAATGTATCCTTGAGTGGCGCAAAAACTTCATTATACCGTTGTACTCAACAAATTTGTCTTCCGGATCTAAGTAGGTGACCATGTTATGTCTTGGTTTTGACATAATTTCCACTTTTGACTTCTCAGTTCTCTTCGCTACGGGTTTTCTTTTATGTTCCATTCTGTACACATAAGACAACAAGAATAAGAACATAAATCCATTAGAGAATATACACAAAAAGTTTTATTTCAAACTTTATGTATGTATGTATTCCCTGGACGAAGAATTACTGACTCATACGAATAACAATTTATTCGTACGAAGAACAACTAATTTTTACGAACAACTGGCTTGGTTAAACAAGTGATGTACTTGTACGAGCAACTGGCTCGTACGAGCGGCATGTTACTCGTGAGAGTGGTATTTCACTCATACGAATTAGAAATATCTTGTTCACACAAACAACTTCAAAGAGAGATTATACATGAGGAACTTGTTTTTCGTTAAAGATTCTTCACTAAAAGTTTGTTGTTCATGTCAGACAATGTCACATAGTCAGTTAATGTTCAAGTCATTCATCTTCAAGGGATGTCACCATTGTCAAATTATACCTTAAGGATATCAGAAACAACTTAAAGAGAGATGAAAGGATGACGTGAGCAAGGTGAAAGTAAAGTCCCACCAGAGAACTTCATCACCTTTATACCACATCAAGATACTCGTGCGAACAACCTTAGCTCGTACGAAGAACTCCATTCGTATAAGACCCAAGTGGTCATTCGTACGAGGCACACTCACTCGTACGAGTGACCTCTGATTCGTACAAGTCCAAGTTTTTTCAAAATTGGACTTTCAGTTCTTGGTGGACCTTAGGTTTTTCGTTTACTTGTTTAGAAGTTTGCACATATCCACACTAATCACAAATTAAGTTAGGAAAAGTGCTCGTTAGACAGATTTAGTTCTTTGAGATGAGTTTACCCGTTGTATGAAAGTACTTTATGAAGTTATGGTAGCAAGACAAGTGATTTTTAGGGCTTATTTGGCTAAATCAAAAAGAACTTTTTTAACAACAGAGTAAACTAAAACTAAAATGATCAATCAACAAATAAGAATAAGCTATATATCTACTAGGCAATCTTTTTCAGAGTTTCCAAGTAAGAGAATCATACCAGCTTTTAATCTTGCCAAAAACGAGTTTTGTTTTAAAACATCAAATTAACTAAATAAGTATTCTACTATGATTATCGGTATTGTTGTCCATGTAAGCTCAGCTTATCAGATGTAATCACGATTAGGAGATATGATTAATGTATGAGTTATACTTACTAGCCGGTGTTCAACCACTTAACGACACATTCATGTATCAAGACATGCACGGGAGAAAATCTTACCGCTGAGTATACTGCTTATCATCTGTTTTGACGTATATGATGTGAGATACTCACTTATTTCGATTGAAAACAAGCCCTATGTGATTAAATCACTTATTGATGAGGAACTTGATTTTCAGATGCATGCAGGGCACATGAGTAAGTCTGTGAATAGGTTAGTACCATCATACCGACAAAGAGACAGACTTAACTCCCGCATAAAGCTGTGATATTTTATCACTTATTTTTGGGTGGATGTGATATTTTTATCACTTATTGATGGTCGTATGCAGTATTTACACGTATGTATTGTATCATGGAAGTTCTAGACTTGCGTCAGCATTATTTTTCCGGTAAAAGATTCAACATGATACCTAGATGATAAGTCAGCATAAAGACCGCATATCTCAGAACCTCGGCATACTATCAAACGAAATTTTGGTACCAAGACCATATGCCAATGAATGGTTCCCACCTGACTTGCAGTCCGTTATAGTAATATCAACCTACACATTTTAATCTGATTGTGAGCCTACCGATACATCAGTAGTAAAGCTACTTAACAATTTTCGTTTTATGTTTTTGACCTTTTTGACAGATCACCGATGTGTATCATCATCTCTCTTTATCTTTCCAAGAAACTCAATTTTGATTTTTGGATTTTCTATTGTTTTTGTATTTTTCTAAATTTTTCTCCCCTTAAATAAAGAAGGTAAATAAATGAAAACATAAATAAATAAAAGACATATTTTTGTATTTTTTTATTTTCTCATGTTTTTGTATTTTCTTGAAATTCCCCCTCCCCCCTAAAATATAAAACTAAGAGAAAATGGAAAAACTTTTTGTCGTTTTAGATTTTTAAGAAAATATTTACGAAAAATGATTAGCCAAGGATGATTTACTCGGGTTTCACCTTGATGCCATTGACCAAAAGTAGATAATCAAAATGAGATTTATCAAAAGCTTTTGTAAACAGGTCGGCACGTTGGTGATCGGTGTGGATTTTAACAACATTGATAAGTTTCTTTTCATCACAATCTCGTATGAAATGTACTTAATCTCAATGTGTTTGGTTTTTGAGTGCTGTACATGATTACGAGTGATCTGTGAAGTAGCTTCGTTATCAACAAAAATAGGAGTAGCTAGAAATTCAAAACCGTAGTCGCGCATTTGCTGTTGGACCCATAGAACCTGAGAGCAGCAACTAGAAGCTGAAATATACTCAGCCTCACAGGTTGACGTAGCTACACAAGTCTGTTTTTTTGCATTGCCACGTGACTAGACGATTTCCTAAGAACTGACATCCTGCTGATGTTGATTTCGCATCGATCTTGCAGCCACCATGATCAGAATCTGAATGCTGTCAAATCAAACTTATCATCCTTAGGGTACCAGAGACTAGTGTCTGGGCGACCCTTCAAATAACGAAAGATCTTTTTCACAGTCATCAAATGAGAAACCTTTGGACTTGACTAGTAGCGAGCAAGAAGACATGTTGTGTACCTTATATCGGGTCTTGAAGCAGTAGGATACATAAGAGATCCGATCATAGCACGATAAAGAGATGGTTCCACATGTTCACCCATTCCATCAGGAGTAATCCCATGATTTTGAGCTAATGGAGTTCCCAAGGGCTTTGAGTCTTCAATTTGAAATCGTTTAAGAATATCCCCGACGTACTTGGTTTGATGGATGAAAATCCCTTCCTTAGATTGATGAACCTGCAAACCTAAAATGAAAGTCATTTCTCCCATTGCGCTCATCTCGAACTTCTTTTGCATCACCTGCTCAAATTCTTTGCAAAATTTCATTTGTAGACCCAAAAATAATATCATCAACATACACTTGTACCAACAATAAGTCCTCATTTTCTTCCTTGATGAAGAGAGTACAGTCGATCAATCCACGTCGAAAACCATTCTTCAGAAGATAGGAACACAACGTTTCATACCAAGCCCGTGGAGCTTGATGAAGACCATATAGCGCCTTATTCAGAAGCCACACCTTGTCAGGATGGATTGAATCTTCTAAACCAAGCGGTTGCTCAACATATACTTCTTCTTCAACCACACCATGAAGAAATGCACTCTTCACATCCATTTGATAAATGGTAAACTTCTTGTAGGACGCATAAGCCAAGATTCTTATGGCCTCAAGACGTGCTACCGATGCATAAACTTCATTGTAATCAATGCCTTCTACTTGATTAAAGCCCTGGACAACCAATCTTGCTTTGTTTCTTACAACATCACCTCGGTCATCCTTCTTACACTTGTAAACCCATCTTCTACCAATCTTCTTGTTGTTGTTAGGCCTGTCAACCAATTTCCACACGCCTAACTTCTGAAACTGTTGAAGTTCTTCTTGCATCGCTTCAATCAATGAGTCTTCTTTCATTGCCTCCTTCCAAGATTTTGGTTCTACTTGGCAAACAAAGCAGGCAAAAGACCAATCATTCTTTTCCCCAGATTCCCTAATAACCGAATACAAACTAGCATTCTGGTTATTCCTTAGCTAATTACGAGTCCGCACACCACTCTAGATATCTCCTATAATATTCTGTTGAGGATGAGTATTATGAATTCGAGTTTCAGGAACATCCGGAACTCGAGAATTTATACCCAAATTGTTGATATTCAGGTCAACAGCTAATTCGTTTGCTGGATTTGATGAAGATGTAGAAGCATGACCTTCAGCCATCCCTTGATTTTGTATATTTGATGTGACATTTGAAATTCCAGGAAACGGACTAGAAGTAGCTTCATTTGCATCAAGAAACTCATCATCTTCTAATGGAACATTATAATCAGCAGCATCTGTCAATTCCTCATTCTGAACAAGATTGTGAACTGAAGTAGACATTTGAGGGTTAACAATAATTGGTCATACTAATGACGAGTCAACTGCAGTATCACTTTCTAGTAACATTTGAGCAGCTGCAGAAGCATAATCAAAAGTTGGCAGTTTAAAGGAGTTAAACAGCCCATCGTAGTCAAACATCCAAGGTGCACCCGGAGCTCTTACTTATTCAGTATATCTTTGACCCTTAACTTCACCCCATTCTTTAATCTTTTTGTTGACAAATTCCACACTATGAAATTAGGAGTAGCGTATCCAAGAAAGAAACCTTCGATAGCCTTCGGACTAAACTTTCCATGTGGATCAATCATAGTGCATGGAGCTCCGAAAGGTTCAAAGAAAGACACATCCGGTTTCCTTTTCTGTAATAACTCGAAACATGTTTTCCCATGCCTCTTTACCATAAGAACTCTATTCATTGTATAACATGCAGTAGCCACAGCCTCTCCCCAAAATTGAACAGGAAGTTCTGATTCTACTAAAATTGTTCTTGCAGTTTCAATCAGAGTTCTATTTTTCCTCTGAGCGACACCATTTTGTTGTGGAGTGTATCGAGAATTGTACTCATGTAAAATGCCTTTAGAAGAACAGAACTCATCCATAACATGGTTCTTGAATTCAGTGCCAATGTCGCTTCTGATTCTCCTTATCTTCAGATTGTACAAATTTTCAAGTAGCGTAAGGAGATTCTTGAGGATTTTAGGAACTTCACTCTTGTGTGCCAACATATTCACCCATGAAAATCTTGAGTAGTCATCAGTAACTACTAAGCAATATGAATCACCAAAGGTAGTCTTCTTCATAGGAAAAGATTCTCTAGCTTGCTTTCCTTTTTGGCACGATACACATACGTCTTGTAAATGAACGTTCTTCACTGGTACACCACTCACAAGATTGTTTTTCACCAATAGTTCATTTTCCTCAAGTGAATGTGTCCCATTCGTCTATGTCCAAGACATTGATTCCTTTTCGATGGCTTTTGAGATAAAACATGTAACTTGTGCAGACGCGGTAATAGCTTGGCTCATGTCAAGAATATACAAGTCATTTATTCTTGGAGCCAACAAGAGAATCCATTCTTTGGGAATCTTGAAACTAGGTTTCAGCACATAACATCTGACATCATCAAAATGAACTGTGAACTTCTTATCGCAGATTTGAGAAACACTTAGAAGATTGTGATCAATTTGATGAACTTATTGATCTTATCAAAGCTAACAGCACCATTGGATACGATTCTTTCTCCAGTGATGTATCCGCCTTTATCTCCAGCAAAAGCAACATAGCCTCCTCGAATGCTTTTCACATCACAAAGGAGCCTTAAGTCACCTGTCATGTGCCTTGATGCTCCACTGTCAACAATCCAATGACTATTCATAGTTCCTCCTAGAACACCCTGCACATTTCAATACCCGATAAGTTTGTGATGGGGACCCAAACCTTATTGTTCTCGGGCCGACCCTTATCATCAAGAAATGTGATTTCTATTTCTTGATGATTTGGAAACTTTATGCCTCCCCCTGAATCATTACCGGTCTTAGGTTTCCAAGATTGTTGAATTTTACCAGAATGACTATTATTTATTTTTAACTACTTCTGGTTTTATCAAACTTGAAGAACTTGGTTTCCTTTCTAAAAAATCCTGTTTTAATGCTTTTTCAATTATTTTTACTTGTTTACGTCTCTGTTTTTCTTCTTATTCTTTAACAACACGTTTGTCTTGTATTGGTGATACAGATCGACGTTGGCAAGTTAGTTCAGGAGGGGCCTTCTCAACAAATCTTGGTTTTGCTGGGTTGGTACAATTTCTGATTATGTGGACAAACTATCCACATTTAAAATATGTTCTCCTTTCAACAAATTTAGGAGATCCTTTTTTATGACTTGATGTTGAACTTGTGGCTCTAGAGGTACTTGGTTCATCTTCACACCCATTGTATGTTGGGTGTAATTGTTTTGACTGTTACGCTTCAAAAACTTGACTTTGTTTACAAAATCAATATTTGACATTCTTTCAAAAGTCTTGATTTTATCAGTACCAGTTGAACTCACAAATTTAACATTCTTTAATTTCTTCTTGTGGCGAGCACCTTTAACTTCAACCTTTGGTTGTGATACCTTAGGTTTTTTAGCTCGCTTTTCTTTTTGTTTTTTTTAAATGATAATGGTTGTGACTTGATTGGATTTTTCTTTTCCAAAAACTTTGTTGTTGAATTTTCAAAAACCTGATCAATAGAGGTTGGATTTATATTTTTGATCGGAAAGTCTATGTTTGAGTAATTTTTCTTGTCCCCAGTCAAAGTATACAACACATTATCATTTTTATCTGTAGACGTATTTGTCTTGACAAATTTCATTGGATCATTCCCTTTTTCTTTATCAAGCGATTGGTCCTAATCAATTTTCTCTGACTCATCATCTGATGAATCATCCTCCTCTGTTGTTGAAGGATTCTGATCAACAACTGATTTTGAGTTCTCTAGTTTTCTTGATTCAGCTGTGGAATTGTCTAGCTTTAACCCTAATCCTGCTACAAATTCTTTAGGATTAAGAGGTACAGACGGTTCAAAGCATGGCATTTCCTCTTCATCAGGCAATTTGGTATAATTGTGTTTCAAAGGAGGCGGACACATGTTATACCCAATGCATTTGACATCTCCCTTCATTTTTGAACGTCAATGATGTGATCAAGCACATATCGGGAGTTAGAATAACTCTCTAATTTGATCTTAACTGCATCATGTTCGCATTTGGCAATGGCTAACTCTTTTTTCGTTTCTTCTAGGATGTTAATGTAGTTATTAATTCCTATTTGTTTACTCAAAACTGTCTTTGTTAATTCAAAAACGCTTTTCTTAAGAGTTTCTATTACAGATTTGAATTCCTTTTTGTTTCGAGTTAAAGCCAAATTTGCCTCTTTGCATTTTGACAGTTCAACAACTAGGTCTTGATTATGACTATTTATTGTTTCAAATTTTGTTTTTAGTTCGGCACAGTCACTGCATATCTTAGGAGAGATGAAGTTTCCTGACTTGTCGAACCAGCAACATTAGCCATGAAGGCAATATGATGAGGGAAGGATGCATTATTTGTAAAGATTTTCTCCATTTCCTTCGAAGCAACTTCTGATTTCTTCATCAAACTAGCCTTTTGACTTTTCAGCTTCTCTACTTCTTTTAGCAATTCACTGACTTCTGTATCAATCCTTTCCCTAACATCTGAATCAGATCCATAACCACCTATACTCGAGCATTCTTCATCAGAACTACCATTATACCTCGAACTATCATCATCATCAAAACTGTCAATGCTGTGAACATGTTTGATTCGATTGATAAACTTGGCATAACATGCAGTTCCTCCTTGATTCTCGTTTCCAATTGTACTGACCAATCCCATCCTTTATCTGCTTGAACTACTATAGCTCTGTTTGTGTTGTTTGAAGGCCCAGACTAGTTGGTGTTGTTTGGGTTGTTAACAACTACTATTCTCTGTTCATTGTTAACATGAGCTATGTTTGATGGCTGTGATTGATTTCAGAAAGGGTTGTGATTTCCTTGTTTGCTGGGTCTAGTGCACTCACGTTTGAAGTGACCTTTTTCACCATAGTTGAAGAAAGTAACAACATTTTTATCAAAACCATATTTTGTAAATTTCTTGTTTCCAAACTTGTTTTTCCAGTTTTGCTCATGTAATCCTTAGCTCTTCTGACCGCACTTGCAAACGCCCATTTGATATCCATTAGTTCCGTCTCATCTCTGTCTATTTGTTGGTAGTCTTCATTAGTCAAATTGATATTTCCAATTTGACCGGCAACTAATCCACAATAATCACTAACCATGGTGTTTAGAAGTTCCATATATTCCTGAGCAACTTCTACACTGACCTTGGAAAGATGTGACATGTTAAGTCTGGCTGTATTAGGGTTTGTAGGTTGAAAGTTGTTACCATAGAAAGCTTGTTGAGAAGCTTTATGTGGAGCTTGAGGTGTAACAACTTGAGACTGTGGTAGAAAGGCTTTAGGATCAAATAATTGACGATAGGTTTGAGTACTTGAGCCGGCAGATTGATCTGTTTGAACTGGTGATGGTAGAAAGGGGTTAACATTTGACACAAACACGGTTTGAAGTCTTGGTTGCTGAATTGTATTGACACCTGTGTTAATACCTCCAAATTACATCTCAGGGTTTTGTGGAACAGAAACCCTTTTTTCTTTCCGGATCTCTTCTTCATTTTTGCTCTCCAGCTTCTGAACAAATTCATAGATACTGATCACATCCAAAACACCTGTATGCCTCAGTAAGTCAATAAATTGACTCAACTTTGGTGGTGAGGCGTCAGCAAAATGCATCACGATTTCCTGTGGAGATGCTAACACTTTGTATGAATACATTTCATTAAGCGGGTGGTATAAACATGTTGTCATGTCGCTCAATGTTTCATTCTCCATGAACATGAAACCTTCAAACTTCTTCTTCAGCAGTTCATGTCCTATTTTTCTGGTTGCAGCATTTCCTTCTCTTCTTGCTTCCAAAGTATCCCACAAATTCTTGGTGGTGGTACAGTACACAAAATGATGATAAATATCCTTATGAAGTGCTTGTGTAAGGATAGCAAATGCCATTTTCTCTAAATCATAAGCCTTTTTACCGCTTTCATCTAGGTTGGCTAAGGAAGTTGGATTTGATCCTGCTTCTTCGAGAGATTTCTTGTATGGTGTAGTAAAACATGTCCATAATTCTGTATTTTGTCTGAGAACATATATATGGAAATGACTTTTTCACGAAGGATAATCGTTCATATGGTTCAGTTTTGGTGGATGGTTATAACTCCCAGTTTCACTCTCGCTTATAAGAAGGGTCTGGATGCTCTGATTTGATTTGCGACACACGCCTTATTGATTTGCGGTAATCATGGCTGTATGTTGAGGCATTAATGATTTAACCCATGAGGTTGCGGAGCTTTGTGATGAGACTTGATTTGTGCTTGAACTACCCCCCGCAATCCCAAGGATTAGTACTCATTATGTTTTCTTGGTTATGAAAATTAAAAGGTCAAAAGTTTGATTTTTGAAAATAATAGTCTCCTTTTAAAGTTCACAAATTTAAAAACCACAATTTTGTAAAACTGAAACACGAAAAACAGATCAAGCTTGTTCTTTGTACGAATCAGTGATTCATACGAGTGACTGTCCTTCGTACGAACCATGTGCTTCATACGAGAGACACTCTTTCGTGCGAACAAACTTGTGATTCGTGCGAACAAGGTTCTTCGTGCGGATGACTTGGTCTTTCGCCTGAACAATCTTGTTCTTCGTATGGATGGGTTATTCGCATTGATGTTTTTCATAGAGAGGAATCTTTTTCAGGTTAGTCGGTGAAAATTTCCTTTTCTAACACAGACTTGTTTTCGAAAGTGGTCAGCTGTTTACACAATTTTGGTTAAAAAGACAAACATTCCATTTCAACTTTTCAGTCAAAACAGTCAAGTCAGAATGTCCCGATATTTGGTGAACCCTACAAGAATATTCCGGTGAGTTTTCCGGCATTGCTTCTCCTGAAGATATGATCAACTGAACTTCGATAGAAAATTTTAAGAAAAACTAGATCCTAACATGTACCCATGTATTATAACAAGGTTTTTATGAAAATTTTCTGGATACAACAAGTTTTAACTAAGTTTTAAGTTAGTTATCTTTTAAAACTTAAGTTTCCTGTTGAAAGTTCAAGAACACTTCCAGAAACCCTCACAATTAGCTCAGACACAGCACTAAGCTTGGTTTGAAACAAGGAAGAGTGTGACATCCTGGTTTTTCAGGTATCTTAAACGCACTGCTTCACGGCTATTCATTCCTACGCTAAATTGATTCGGAGATTCAATTTACACGCTCGAAATAACTACGCTAACTTTGTGAACTTATCAAATGAATTACGTGCTATGTGTCTTAAACGTTTATAAGTTTGGTGAGTTGTTATGTGATGTTCCGATTTCGTGATTTGTTTTAGTTATAAAATATATATATAGTAAATATATTGACGAATCGAACCAAGCCGCGAAACGAGTCGACCTCACTTCCTTGCAACTCAAGGGATTGACCGAAACTTGAGGATCAAGTTATAGACCCAAACCGACCCACCCAACCCCTTTGCGGCCGCAAGCTAATCGCCGAACCCCTCCTCTTTTTCTTTCCTTCCTCATGCTATATATAGTTTTGTATGCATGAGGGTTGTGTTAAAAAAAGAAAAGAAAGAAACCCTAGCACAAGAAGCAGCCGACGGCAGCCCTTCCTACACTTCTCTCGGTCGCGACAGCCGCTTTCCCACTCTCCCTCTCGGTCGCAACTCTCTCCAACATCCGAATCGGTCCCATCTAGTTCTTGGTTCATTGATCTTCATTGCTAAAGGTTAGGGTTTATCATTGTTTGCAAAGTCATACTAGGATTTATAAACTCTTGATCATGCTTGAATGTAGTGGTAGAATCATTATTATTAAGGTGTATGATGTTTAGTTCGATAAATTATGCTAGTTTGCGATTATGATGATTAGTGGAATCAAGAATCATTAGGCTGCGTTTTGTGATAAAAACCATATATTATGATTAGGGTTTGCATGGGTATGATGTACATGATGATATATGATTGATAAATCTGTTCTTGATCGTTTATAGTTAACGTATCGATTGTTTAAGCGTGTTATATTGCGATGAAATGCTGAAATCAGGATGCTGAATAGTGTTTACAGCCAACTTCAACTGGCTGTAACTTGGTTATTATTTATCGAAAAACGGATTTTCTGAAGCCTAAAACGTATATTTTTGAAAAACGCTTCTAATGGCACTGGATTCATATTTTTCTGAAGTCGTTTGATATTTTTAAGTGGCCAATTAAGTTCAGTAAGTGAAGCTGTGAAAATTATGAAAATTTGTTAGTCGTTTATCGAGACGGATCTAATAATCTGTAGAGAGTCGAATCACGAAATTTGTACAGCAACTGGATACAGAAATTTTCGGGAAACTCCCACTGGAATTTTGTTAATTGGATGAACGGTGATTTTTAAATAAATTCTCCCGTAGACTGTAGTCAGAAAGCGACGAATCTGACTGCAGCCTAGTTTATTAAATATTATGAATAATCAGTAAAGTGTTAGAACTTGAAAAATTTACATAAAATTCTACAGCTTAGTTGATACCTTCTGTAAAATAATTGGAATTTTTGGAACGTTGGAACTATTTTATAAAAATCCTCGAAAACAGCCTAATTATGAGTATACAAGCTGAAACTTGAGAACTTGCGAATGTGTGTACCAAAGTGTTGCATGGATTGAATTGTGTTCATGATAGGTTGGTTTGATCACTATGTTGGCATGATGATACTTGCATGCATGATTGAGTTTTAGGATTTGTTATTGTGTGTACCGCATTGTGTGTTAGTTATGTGTAGGGTTTGTATTGGTGTGTTCACACACTAACTTTAAATCAATTGACTTGTTAGGACGCAATTAACGGTCCCATCATTTGCTACTTCTGTGTTACACTAACCGAGCAACTAAATGTGAGTTCACGGCCCCTAATTTTATCCGGTTTTAAACAACAGGGGAGAAACATGTATACACTCTACAACTCTATCTCTTTACGTTATACGAAATTAACGTCATTAAACTATTCGGTAACTAAGTTAATGTTAATGTACGTTATGGTCACTAAGCAGCTATATCACACAAGTCCTCGACAAACTCTCGGATCGTTAGTATTGGGTTAGATAGCGGGGAAATTATAAGTAGTACTACTGGGCCCGACAAGCCCCACCCGAGCTAGTCGCGCTAGCCACCGGGTATGGTCAACGGGTGAATAATTTGGCCTAACTTCGCCATGGTCAGTGATAGGCCTGGCAACACGGAGGCACAACAGTCAGCTTCGATCGCGAACACTTACGTGACATAACTTTAGGCTAGCTACCTACATGTTAACATTGAACTTAATTACGAATCAACAATATTATTCCGGGTTAGGGATAATGGAACTAACAACGTTATTATTCCGGGTTAGGAATAATGGAACATCATTATTATTCCGGGTAAGGAATAATGGGACCATCAGTATTATTCCGGGTTGCGAATAATGGAACTAAATCGTTATCCCGGGTTAGGGATAACGGGGGAAACAAACTTATAACCGAACAAACGAACTTATGAAAACCTGTGAATTCACTCTTCTTTAATGTTGATGCTTGTTTCTTTACATGTTTCTCAGGACGCTAGGAGCTCTAGGTGCACTCACTTGCATTGATCAAGACATCTTTTTATCGAGTCTCATTTACGAACATTGTTTGGGTTTTTCTTTAGTTTTGGCGTTTGTGTTGGCGCCCGTTCCTTTACTTTACTTTAATGCCTTCGCTCAATTTTAAAAACTAATGCTTCATCTAAACATTGAAACCAAACTAAGACAATCTAAAATTATCTATGAATGGTTAAACAAATGATTTTGGAAAACGTATTAACAAATCATATAGAGTCGTTCGACGTTACTAGTGTCTCAGATTCTGGTTTGTTCACACGCCTCGCGGTAAAACACCGCAAGTGGAAATTGCGGGTGTGACAAATTGGTAACAGAGCCTCTAGCTATAGAGAACCAGGTTTGCATTAAAGGTAGACCTAAACTATAGCTGATTACACGGCACTAGACTTAGTTTGGCACTGAACTGTTATATCTTGTTATGTGATGTACCACAACTGTGTTATGTAAAATATGAATGCATAATAGAAATGAATGCAACTCGTAACTAACTACACAACCTAACAGGCAATGTCATCATCATCATCATCCGACAAACTTTTGCAACCAAGGGCGCCGGGGAAGGCACCTATGGTGGAACCCTCACCACCTCATGGCGTGGAGACACGCTCAGCTGCGAGAAAAAGGCTCGCTCTAGGGGAGGAGTCGTCCTCACGCCCGACCATCGCTATGCCGGTCGAACCGGTTAACTCGTTAGAAGTAGGGAACGACCTACTTAGAGATATGATAAGAAAGCAACAAGAACAACTAGAAAGAATGCATGAAACCATCCTAGCACAGGGATGGATGATATGACAATTAACAGGTAAGACTGGAACGCTCGAGGAAGAGCAACATGCGAGTAAGATACCTCGTAACACTTTAGCAAGAGATCTTCGTGCGGAGCAGCTAAGGGCTGACTGGCTCGAAGACAGAGTTCTTGAGTCTAGCTGGAGAATTCAAGAACTAGAACAGAATCAGGCACCTGTACCCGTACCCGCACTAGCACCGGCCCCTCCAGTGCCGGTAGAGGAGGATCCCGAGGAGGATCCAGAGGAGGATCCAGAGGAGGATCCGGAGGAAGACCCAGCTGTAGAAGCAGGAAAGGCCGCGGAGAATGACGGCAACGATAGCGATATGGGGGATGGAGACGTAGAAGACTGACACGTTTCGCTTATTCTATTTGCTTTCTTTCAGTCTATTTATTTTCCTACTTATGTATAATCTTGAGATTTTATAGTAAACTGATATGTTTGGTTGACATTTTGTAAGACGTTGAAATTTTATTTAATCGAATATTTCTTTTGACTGTTTAATTTATTTGGGTTGACATAATTTGAGGAATTATTTAAGTATGGAATAGGATAACTATATTGGATATATAGACTTATCGGTGTGTGTTTATGTTGTTTTACGAAGATCTAAAATGGCAACTGGACGTCGCGGAAACCTCAACATGACGCCCGAAGAATTAGCCGCAATGATCCAAGAACACGTGAATGCTGCTCTAGCAGGTGTTCAAAACCAACCAGCAGGTAACCATTATTAAATTTTCACGGGAAAATCTAATAGTTGGGCTTGTAGAATTTCTCGCTGACTACCTGTCCTCTGTTAGCAGGAGGGGGTCTTAACCCCTTCAAGATGTTTCTCGATGCGAAGCCGAGCAAATTCACGGGGCAAAAGGACCCATAGGACTGGTCCGCTGGATTGAAAAGTCTGAATCAGTGTTCGAAATGTGCAATTGTCTGGAGGCCAACAAGGTCAAGTATGCTGCCTCAACGTTGGAGAATGGGGCACTAACTTGGTGGAATGCACAAGTCCAAACGCGTGGACTTATTGCTGCAAATGCAATGGCTTGGGCCGAGTTTAAGGCCCTAATCAAAGAGGAGTACTGTCCACGAGACAGGGTTCAGCAGTTGGAGCAAGCCTTATGGAACCACAAAATGGTGGGATCTGAAAGCGAAGCATACACAGCGAAACATCACGACCTGGTATTTCTATGTCCCGATCTGGCCAACACAGTTGAGAAACGACTCGAGTTTTACCTTGGGGGTCTGGTCCCCGAGATCCAGGGTATGGTAATGGCTAGCAACCCTGTGACTGAGCATCAAGCAATCAGGTTGGCGCACAAACTCACCGATAAGGCGGTGGAACAAAAGAAGTTGCCATCTCGGGGTACAACTGAAGTGGCCCCTGATAATAAAAGAAAGTTTGAAGTCTCGTCTGCTCGACAGTCTTCGTTATCCCAGTCACAGCAAGGGAACCAGAAACGGTTCAATAATTTCAACAGTCACCGGAGTCACAATAATCAGCCCGCCAACAACACCCAGAACACAAGCGGCTATGTAGGTCGAAAGCCGCAGTGTAATCGCTGTAACCTTCATCATCACAGCCCTTGTGCCGGAACTCGCTGCCAACGATGTGGCAAGGTGGGACATGCGGCAAAGGATTGTCGCGGGGAAGTCATGTGCCGGCAAAATCAAAATCAACACCAGGGTCAGCAGCAGGGTGTTAACCGGGGGTTCTATCAGTGTGGTAGCACTGCCCACTTCAAACGAGACTGCCCACAGCTTCGTAACAACAACAACAATGGTGGGAACAACCACAACCACAATAACCACAACAACAACAATAACAACAACAACAACAATGGAAACGGTGGCACAGGAGGTGCCAAAGGGCGTGCATTTACGCTGGGCCGCGGAGAGGCCAGAAACGACTCGAACGTGGTCACCTGTAAGTTTCCCCTTAATGAACATTTTGCTACTGTGCTTTTTGATACGGTGCGGATAGGAGTTTTATATCTGAGTCTTTTAGGAGGAACCTTAATCTCATGCCTAAACCCCTAGAGACCCCATACGTCATATGTGACATCCCGGTTTTTCAGATATCTTAAAAACGCACTACTTCACGATTATTTGTTCCTACGTTAATTTGGTTCGGAGACTTAAATTGCACGCTCGAAATAATTACGATAATTTCGTGTACTTGTTATGTGCTACGTATTTAACGTTCATAAGTTGGTGCGTTATTATGTGATATCCGATTTCGTGTTTTATTTTAGTTACAAAGTATAGACGTAGTAAATAAATAAATGAATCGAATCGAGCCGCGACACGAGCCAACTTCACTTTCTTGCGGCTCAAGTAGTTAATCTAAGCTTGAGGATCAAGGCTAGACCCAAACCAACCCACCCGAACCCCTTTGCGGTCGCGAGCTACCCAAACCGTAAACCCCTCCCTCTTCTCCTTACTCTTGCGCTATATATACACACACACATGCATGCTTTGCTTCACAAAAACAAAACACACAAAAACCCTAGTATCTAAGGAAGCCGACGGCAGCCCATCTCTTCCACTTGTTCCCTCGATCGCAAAACAGCCTACTACTCCCCTTCTCGGTCGCGAACAACATCTCTTCTCGGTCGCGATCTACCTTCAATCCGAATCGGCTCTTGTCCAAGTCTCGGCTCATTAATCTTGTTATTAAAGGTTAGGATTTATCATTGTTTGCAAGATCATATTCGGATTTATATGTTTGAATGTAGTGTTATGTTGCTAATCGGCTGATTTATCATAGTTTGCAAGTGTGTTGTTTTCGGAAATCATAGTTTGCAAGTGTGTTGTTTTCGGATTGATAAAAACTATAGGTTATGATTAGGGTTGCATGGGTATAATATACATGTTAGTATATGATTGGAAATTCTGTTCTTGATCGCATATGTTCAATGTATCGACGGTTTAAGCGAGTAAGATTGTGATAAAGTGCTGAATCAGATTGCTGAATGGTGGTTACAGCCAACTTCAACTGGCTGTAACTCAGTCATTATTTGTCGAAAAACGGATTTTCTGAAGTCTAAAACGTAGAGTTTTGAAAAACGATTCTAATGGCGCTGGATTCATATTTTTCTGAAGTCGTTTGATATTTTTAAGTGGCCAATTTAGTTCAGTAACTAAAGCTGTAAAAATCCTGAAATTTTGTTAGTTGTTTATCAAGTTGGATTTAATAATCTGTAGGGAGTCGAATTATGAAATTTGTACAGAAACTAGATATGGAAATTTCCGGGCAACTCCCATTGGAATTTTGTTAATTGGACGAACACTGATTTTTAAATAAATTCTTCCGTGGACTGCAGTCAGAAAGCGACGAATCTGACTGCCGCCTGGTATATTAATATTTACGAATAATTGGTAAAGTGTTAGGACTTGAAAAATTTATATGAAATTCTACAGTATAGTTGTCACCTTCTGTAAAATAATTGGAATTTTTGGAATGTTGAAACTATTTTATAAAAATCCTTGAAAACAGCCTAATTATGAGTATATGAGCTGAAACTTGATAACTAGCGAATGTATGTATCAAAGTGTTGTATGAATTGATTTTGTGTACATGATAAATTGTTTTGATCACTATGTTCACATGAGGATACTTGCATGCATGTTTGGGTGATAGAAATTGTGATTGTGTGTACTGCTTTGTGCGTTAATTATGTGTAGGATTTGTATTGGTGTGTTCACACACTAACTTGAAATCAATTGACTTGTTAGGACGCAATTAGCGGTCCCATCATTTCAACTTCTGTCTTACACTAACCGAGCAACTAAAGGTTAGTTCACGGCCCCTAACTTTATCCGGTTTTAAACAACAGGGGGAGAAACATGTATACACTCTACAACTCTATCTCTTTACGTTATATGAAATTAACGTCACTTAACTATTCGGTAACTAAGTTAATGTTAATGTACGTTATGGTCACTAAGCAGCTATATCACACAAGTCCTCGACAATCTCTCGGATCGTTAGTATTGGGTTTAAATAGCGGGGAAATTATAAGTAGTACTACTGGGCCCGACAAGCCCCATCCGAGCTGGTCGCGCTAGCCGACCGGGTATGGTCAACGGGTGAATAATTTGGCCTAACTTCGCCATGGTCAGTGATAGGCCTGGCAACACGGAGGCACAACAGTCAGCTTCGATCGCGAACACTTACGTGACATAACTTTAGGCTAGCTACCTATATATATTAACATTGAACTTAATTACGAATCAACAATATTATCCCGGGTTAGGGATAATGGAACCAACAACGTTATTATTCCAAGTTAGGAATAATGGGACATCATTATTATTCCGGGTAAGGAATAATGGAACTATCATAATTATTCCGGGTTGGGAATAATGGAACTATCAGTATTATTTCGGGTTAGGAATAATGGAACTAAACCGTTATCCCGGGTTAGGGATAACGGGGGAAACAAACTTATAACCGAACAAACGAATTTATGAAAACCTATGAACTCACTCATCTTTAATGTTGACACTTGTTTCTTTACATGTTTCTCTGGACGCTAGGAGCTCTAGGTGCACTCACTTGCATTGATCAAGACACCTTTTATCGAGTCTCATTTACAAACACTGTTTTGGGTTTTTCATTTGTTTTGGCGTTTGTGTTGGCGCCCATTTCTCTAACTATATTTATGCTTCCGCTCAACCATAAAAACTAATGCATCCGCTAAACATTGAAACTAACTAAGGCAATATAAAATCTACAATGAATGGTTAAACAAATGATTTTGAAAAACGTATTATCAAATCATATAGAGTCGTTCGACGTACTAGTGTCTCAGATTCTGGTTTGTTCACGCGCCTCGCGGTAAAACTCCGCAAGTGGAAATTGAACTAGCCGATGGTAAATCTGTAGATGTGACCCATATGGTGTCCGGCTGTCAACTCAAACTCGCGGGTCACACCATTACCATTGATCTGATGACAACTACCCTGGGTAGTTTTGACGTGGTAGTCGGAATGGACTGGCTATCCGACGTCCGAGCTGAAGTTCTCTGTTTTGAGAAATCTATCCGTATTTCGCTCTCTAACGACGAAATCTTTACGCTGCAAGGCGAGAAGGCAGGCGCCGTCACAAACATCATCTCTTACATGCAAGCACAGAAGTATCTTCGGAGGAAGAACTCCTTCGCTTTGCTCGCACTGGTTACCGAACAACCTAAGGACGAGAAACGTATAGAAGACATCCCCGTCGTTCGTGATTTTTCCGATGTATTCCCAGAGGAGTTACCTGGTTTTCCACCACATCAACAAGTGGAGTTTGAAATTGAATTGGCGAACCATGCAACTCCTATCGCCAAGGCCCCATACCGCCTAGCTCCAGCCGAGTTGCAAGAGCAGTCTACCCAACTTCAGGAACTGTTAGAAAAAGGATTTATCCGACCTAGCACTTCGCCATGGGGAGCTCCAGTCCTTTTTGTCAAGAAGAAGGACGGGACCTTCCGCATGTGCATCGACTACAGGGAACTCAATAAGGTTACTGTCAAGAATCGATACCCATTACCTCGCATCGACGATCTCTTCGACCAACTTCAAGGGTCAAGCTACTACTCCAAGATTGATCTACGGTCCGGTTATCACTAGTTACGCGTCAGGGAGGAGGATATCACTAAGACGACATTTCCTACTCGGTATGGCCATTATGAGTTCTTCGTCATGCCCTTCGGTCTCACCAACGCACCCGCGGTGTTCATGGATCTCATGAACCGTGTGTGTAAACCATACCTCGACAGGTTTGTCATTGTGTTCATCGATGACATACTCATCTACTCTAAAGGTGAAGCAGAACATGCTGAACATCTACGATTACTGCTGGAATTACTTCAACAGGAGAAACTATATGCCAAGCTTTCAAAGTGTGATTTCTGGATTCGGGAAGTTCAATTCCTCGGGCATATCGTGAATGAAAAGGGTATCCACGTTGATCCCGCCAAAATTGAAGCTATCAAAAACTGGGAAGCACCCAGGACACCGACGGAGATCCGCCAATTTTTGGGTTTGGCTGGTTACTACAGACGTTTCATCGAGGGATTTTCAAAGATCGCGCAACCGCTTACCACCCTCACCCAGAAAGGATCAAGTATGCTTGGGGTGACAAGCAGGAAGCGGCATTTCAATTGCTGAAGCAGAAGCTTTGCAGTGCACCCATTCTGTCCTTGCCGGAAGGGACAGATGATTTTGTAGTATATTGTGATGCTTCCATTCAGGGATTGGGATGCGTACTCATGCAACGTGATAAGGTCATCGCGTATGCGTTCTCGACAATTGAAGGTTCACGAGAAAAACTACACAACACATGACCTGGAATTGGGAGCAGTGGTGTTTGCACTTAAGATTTGGAGACACTACCTATATGGAACAAAGTTCACAATCTATACAGATCACAAGAGCCTCCAACACATCTTTGACCAGAAGGAGTTGAACATGCGACAGCGTCGCTGGGTCGAACTCTTGAACGATTATGAATGTGCCATTCGGTATCACCCGGGTAAAGCTAACGTGGTAGCAGATGCCCTCAGTAGGAAGGAGCGCTTGAAACCTCGTCCGGTACGAGCACTACAGTTCACCATTCATTCGGGGTTACCCGAACAGATACGCGACGCGCAGTTGGAAGCAGTTAAGGAAGAAAACATCAAGGTCGAATCGGTGGGAAAAATGGAACGCGATTGGGAAGTAAAACCCAATGGAGCCCGGTATTTCATGAATCGTATATGGGTACCTCTCTACGGAGACCTTAGAAAGCTAGTCATGGACGCAGCTCACAAATCCCGATACTCTGTCCATCCTGGTTCAGATAAGATGTATCAAGACCTTAAAGCTGCGTATGGTGGCCCAACATGAAAGCTGATATAGCCACCTACGTGAGCAAGTGTTTGACTTGTGCAAAAATCAAGGTAGAGTATCAGAAGCCATCGGGGCTACTCCAACAACCTGAGATCCCGGTGTGGAAATGGGATCAGATCTCGATGGACTTCATCACTAAACTCCCGGAACTTTGGTTGGTTGCGATACCATCTGGGTAATTGTGGATCGTTTAACTAAGTCCGCACACTTTTTAGCGATTAAAGAAACAGCTAAGATGGATAAGCTGACTCGCATCTACATTAAGGAAGTAGTTTCTCGGCACGGAGTGCCAACGTCCATCATCTCAGACAGAGATGCTCGTTTCACGTCCAACTTTTGGCAGTCACTTCAGAAAGCGTTGGGTACACGCTTGGATATGAGCACAGCTTATCACCCTTATACTGATGGTCAAAGCGAAAGAACCATACAGACCTTGGAAGACATGCTTAGGGCATGCGTGGTAGACTTCGGGAATAGTTGGGAAATCCTTCTGTCGTTAATGGAGTTCTCGTATAACAACAGTTACCATACGAGTATATCGGCAGCACCGTTTGAAGCATTATACGGTCGTAATGTAGATCGCCGGTCTGTTGGGCAGAAGTCGGTGACAGTCAACTCACAGGCCCTGAGTTGATACTTGAGGCTACTGAAAAGATTGTACAAATCAGAAACCGCCTGGCGGCGGCACGAGATCGACAGAAAAGCTACGCTGACGCAAACCACTCGAGTTTCAAGTAGGCGACCGCGTACTACTGAAGGTGTCACCCTGGAAGGGCGTAATCCGTTTTGGGAAACGAGGAAAACTAAACCCACGGTACGTAGGCCCGTTTATGATCTTGAAACGTATCGGACCCGTAGCTTATCAATTAGACCTTCCTGCCGAACTCAGTGGAGTTCACAACGTTTTTCACGTGTCAAATCTGAAGAAGTGTCTATCAGATGAAACCCTAGTCATTCCATTGGATGAGATTCAAGTGGATGAACAACTGCACTTTGTGGAACAACCTATCGAGATCAAGACTCGAAGGCACAACAAGATTCCGATTGTCAAGGTTCGTTGGGACTCTAAGCGTGGACCGGAGTTCACGTGGGAAAGAGAGGACCAAATGAAAAGCAAATACCCACACCTTTTTGCAGCTGAGCAGCAAGCTAACGATACAACCAACTAAATTTTCGGGACGAAAATTCTTTCAACATGGGGATGATGTGACAACCTGGGAATTTCTTGTAATTTCGTGTACCATTGTTAACGAACTAAATCTTTGTGCGTGGCACTCTAAACATGTACGCTGCATTCTAAACCGCGTTTACTCAATTTTCGGGACGAAAATTCTTTCAACATGGGGATAATGTGACATCCCGGTTTTTCAGGTATCTTAAACGCACTGCTTCACGGCTATTCATTCCTACGCTAAATTGATTCGGAGATTCAATGTACACGCTCGAAATAACTACGCTAACTTTGTGAACTTATCAAATGAATTACGTGCTATGTGTATTAAACGTTTATAAGTTTGGTGAGTTATTATGTGATGTTCCGATTTCGTGATTCTGTTTTAGTTATAAAATATATATATAGTAAATATATAGACGAATCGAACCAAGCCGCGAAACGAGTCGACCTCACTTCCTTGCGACTCAAGGGATTGACCGAAACTTGAGGATCAAGTTATAGACCCAAACCGACCCACCCAAGCCCTTTGCGGCCGCAAGCTAATCGCCAAACCCCTCCTCTTTTTCTTTCCTTCCTCATGCTATATATAGTTTTGTATGCATGAGGGTTGTGTTAAAAAAAAAGAAAGAAACCCTAGCACAAGAAGCAGCCGACGGTAGCCCTTCCTACACTTCTCTCGGTCGCGACAGCCGCTTTCCCACTCTCCCTCTCGGTCGCAACTCTCTCCAACATCCGAATCGGTCCCATCTAGTTCTTGGTTCATTGATCTTCATTGCTAAAGGTTAGGGTTTATCATTGTTTGAAAAGTCATACTAGGATTTATAAACTCTTGATCATGCTTGAATGTAGTGGTAGAATCATTATTATTAAGGTGTATGATGTTTAGTTCGATAAATTATGCTAGTTTGCGATTATGATGATTAGTGGAATCAAGAATCATTAGGCTGCGTTTTGTGATAAAAACCATATATTATGATTAGGGTTTGCATGGGTATGATGTACATGATGATATATGATTGATAAATCTGTTCTTGATCGTTTATAGTTAACGTATCGATTGTTTAAGCGTGTTATATTGCGATGAAATGCTGAAATCAGGATGCTGAATAGTGTTTACAGACAACTTCAACTGGCTGTAACTTGGTTATTATTTATCGAAAAACGGATTTTCTGAAGCCTAAAACGTAGATTTTTGAAAGCGCTTCTAATGGCGCTGGATTCATATTTTTCTGAGGTCGTTTGATATTTTTAAGTGGCCAATTAAGTTCAGTAACTGAAGCTGTGAAAATTCTGAAAATTTGTTAGTGTTTATCGAGTCGGATCTAATAATCTCTAGAGAGTCGAATCACTAAATTTGTACAGAAACTGGATACGGAAATTTCCGGGAAACTCCCACTAGAATTTTGTTAATTGGACGAACGGTGATTTTTAAATAAATTCTCCCGTGGACTGCGTCAGAAAGCGACGAATCTGACTGCAGCCTAGTTTATTAATATTTATGAATAATCAGTAAAGTGTTAGAACTTGAAAAATTTACATAAAATTCTACAGCTTAGTTGATACCTTTCTGTAAAATAATTGGAATTTTTGGAACGTTGAACTATTTTATAAAAATCCTCGAAAACAGCCTAATTATGAGTATACAAGCTGAAACTTGAGAACTTGCGAATGTGTGTACCAAAGTGTTGCATGGATTGAATTGTGTTCATGATAGGTTGGTTTGATCACTATGTTGGCATGATGATACTTGCATGCATGATTGAGTTTTAGGATTTGTTATCGTGTGTACCGCATTGTGTGTTAGTTATGTGTAGGGTTTGTATTGGTGTGTTCACACACTAACTTTAAATCAATTGACTTGTTAGGACGCAATTCACGGTCCCATCATTTGCTACTTCTGTGTTACACTAACCGAGCAACTAAAGGTGAGTTCACGGCCCCTAATTTTATCCGGTTTTAAACAACAGGGGGAGAAACATGTATACACTCTACAACTCTATCTCTTTACGTTATACGAAATTAACGTCATTAAACTATTCGGTAACTAAGTTAATGTTAATGTACGTTATGGTCACTAAGCAGCTCTATCACACAAGTCCTCGACAAACTCTCGGATCGTTAGTATTTGGTTAGATAGCGTGGAAATTATAAGTAGTACTACTGGGCCCGACAAGCCCCACCCGAGCTAGTCGCGCTAGCCGACCGGGTATGGTCAACGGGTGAATAATTTGGCCTAACTTCGCCATGGTCAATGATAGGCCTGGCAACACGGAGGCACAACAGTCAGCTTCGATCGCGAACACTTACGTGCATAAGTTTAGGCTAGCTACCTACATGTTAACATTGAACTTAATTACGAATCAACAGTATTATTCCGGGTTAGGGATAATGGAACCAACAACGTTATTATTCCGGGTTAGGAATAATGGAACATCATTATTATTCCGGGTAAGGAATAATGGGACCATCAGTATTATTCCGGGTTGCGAATAATGGAACTAAATCGTTATCCCGGGTTAGGGATAACGGGGGAAACAAACTTATAACCGAACAAACGAACTTATGAAAACCTATGAATTCACTCTTCTTTAATGTTGACACTTGTTTCTTTACATGTTTCTCAGGACGCTAGGAGCTCTAGGTGCATTCACTTGCATTGATCATGACATCTTTTTATCGAGTCTCATTTACGAACATTGTTTGGGTTTTTCTTTAGTTTTGGCGTTTGTGTTGGCGCCCGTTCCTTTACTTTACTTTAATGCCTTCTCTCAATTTTAAAAACTAATGCTTCCGCTAAACATTGAAACCAAACTAAGACAATCTAAAATTATCTATGAATAGTTAAACAAATGATTTTGGAAAACGTATTAACAAATCATATAGAGTCGTTCGACGTTACTAGTGTCTCAGATTCTGGTTTGTTCACATGCCTCACGGTAAAACTCCGCAAGTGGAAATTGAGGGTGTGACAAAGAGAGCCAAAGCTCTGATACCGCTTGTAGGTCCACCTGGAGGATCAAGATTAACCTACTTCCCTGTTTATGTAACACAAATACGAGTGCGGAATCCTCGTAATTATACAAACCAAAGCAAAGTAAGAAACACAGGATAACCAAAGATTCAACATCTTGATTAACGGAAGGGAACTAGTACAAACACATACAAACAATGTTCATACAGACTCATGAAATACTCTCTGTGTTCTTGTGCTTCAGTGTCTCTCTCTAGTGTTTAACTTGTTCATTCGTTCACTCACTCTCTTAACACTGAGAAGTGCATGTCTGTTTATAGAGTGCCAACACCTCGAAACAGTACGAAGAATGTTGCTGGTCGTACGAAACGCTATAGTCACGAAGAACATTCGCCATAAGGATGCTCGTACGAACGATCTAATGCTCGTACGATCATAAACTAGCTCGTACGACTCAAGCAAGATGCTTGTTAAAATAGTCACTCGTACAAATGGAATGTGGCTCGTACGAGCAACATCTTGCTCGTACGAATGGAATGTGGCTCGTACGAGCAACATCTTGCTCGTACGAAGCATCTCTCAATCGTACTTGGATGTGTTCTTCGGAGAACATGCCAACATACATGACGTACACAAGACTTAACAGTATGCATACATGCAACTGTTTTACACAGAAAAACTAATCGTCGTACTAAATCAAGATAGGAGGATATCTTGATTTGGTCGACATGACCAACCTATACAGACACAATAAACAAAGATGTACAATTATAGACGTAGCTAAGAACATCTGACAGACACAAAAGTGTATCAACACATAGGCTTCGCATTAGGAAAAGTCTTGAGGTGTAAGTTCCTCTTTTTCAGAGTTAAGACATCCATGTGTTCTAACTTCAACATGTCATCTTTCTTTTTCTTCATGTTTGGATGCAGGTGATCTAGCAGCATCTGAATGAAACGTGGGTACTGCAGAAATTTCTCTCTTTGAATGTTCTGGACCATCAGAGAGAATATCACCTTCGAAAAGTTGTATGAAAGATTAAGAACACGTGCGGTGATCATGCACATCTGGTAGTCAACTAAATCATCAAAACCTCTTTTTCGGTGACTCAGTGCATGTGTAACACAATGTGCGATATATCTAAAAGGCGCACTTAGGTTAGCCTTCTTAAAAGGAGCAGCATTCACAAACCCGGCGTAACCCATGCGATAGAAACATCCCTTAACCATATACTAATCCCAACATGGTATTTAAAATGCAGCACCTTTCTGATCAACTTTTCTATGATTTTCACCTGAATATCTTCATCACCAATCCTCACAGCTGAGACAATCACATTCTCCTCAGTATCAAATTCCGCTGCATTCTAGAAGAATTCTATATGTTATCTATAAGCAACATGGCGATCTGTCAGAGCCTTCGTAAGAGGAATTCTTCCCAAAAAATCTAAAACTTCTCGGTAGGCAGCAATCTCTAGAATAGACTAATCAAGAAGACAGCAAAGTTATGGAACAGAGAGAAAGAAGATTTCTTGACATGCACACATAGACATTTCAAACCATTAGAAAATTTTTCAAAAATTTCAACTTTGAGAGTCACTCGTATGACCCATTCATTCATATGAGTCATCAATACTTGAGCAATTAAGAACCTTACTCGTACGAACACTCACTCGTACGAGTGAAAAAGATACTTGGAACATTTTGACAACTCTGCTCGTACGAGTGGTCATTCGTACAGGTTGTAAACGTACCAAATAACACCAAGATAAAACGAACTTAAAACGTGTTGATTTATAGGCTATTGGGGCCGATTTTAATGTTTTTAAGTTCAATTTTATGTTTCACCGATCCAATTTCCCTAAGTCTACGTTTTATGTTCATTTTGTTCAAATCCGGCATTATAAGGTCTAAAAACAAGCATTAGTACCTTTCCCATTGTAAGAGGTGTGCGAATCGACCTCCCCAATGTATTAGTACATAGTATATGTCAAGAAAAAATGAAGTATAGAATTGGTTCGCACAAAGTTCTCTCTCAATCGCTGGTACAAGTCAA
This sequence comes from Scalesia atractyloides, assembly GCA_947069175.1. Classification (NCBI taxonomy): domain Eukaryota; kingdom Viridiplantae; phylum Streptophyta; class Magnoliopsida; order Asterales; family Asteraceae; genus Scalesia; species Scalesia atractyloides. The sequence goes on from CAMTDV010000020.1 coordinate 50,349,510, forward strand.
TGGCTCGTGCGAATGAATACAAATGTCACTGGTACGAGTCAGTGCCACTCGTATGAGTCAGTTCTGATACTTGTTAAACTTTTTGATTTTTATGAAATTTTATCTGCTTAAAACCCATTCAGTTAACCAACCCCAAGTTAATGACCCTGGTTCTCTGATGTGGCTACCAAGTCCAAGTTAATGACCTTGGTTGACCATTGTTTGACCAAAACAGATTTATTTTAAAAATGTAAAGTTTCAAATTAATAAACTTTGTTGACGTTCATGTAATTTATTCTTTTCTAGATTAGCTCCCAACCCATGGTCTTTAGTTTTCCTTCAGCAAGTGTCGACATGACTTGAACTATTAGTGTTTTCATTGTTGGTAGACTAAAGATTAAACTATAATGCTAAGAAAACTGAAAATCTTTTTGGGTTTTGGTATTTTTCGAAAAGAAATAATAAGTAAAGAAATATATACATACATATATTTTTGTGAGTTTTGTGTTAAGAGGCTCATATCAAGTATTTAACCAGATTTACCTATGTTGGGCTTATAACTAATGGTTTACACACTAGTACTACATTTGGGCTAAGTTTAAGGCTTTTAGGCTTCCTAGAGCCTCATGGGCCTAGGGTTGTAACTAGTGGGCTATGTGATTAGTATAAATACATGTATTAGGTTAGTCAGTTATTATTGAAAACTTGTATCAGACACTATTCTGGTGTATGCAAGTTGCTTTGATTCAAGGATTGTTCTTCATTCTAATATTTATATTTGCAATTGATTAGTCTTGTGATATCTGTTAGATCTGATCATTGGACATACAATTGGTATCAGAGCCTGCTGTACAATACAGGCTCTACGTATCGTAGATCGAAGAACTGTTCAGAATTGAAAAATCGTTACTGTTCAACCCGGATTGTTACTGTTGAAGATTCTTGTTACTGTTCAGATTTGAAGAACTGTTCAGAGTTGAACATTGCTGCTGTTCCCATCTCGCATTGCTACTATTCCGAAGAGCACGAAGAAGTTTCATGTATTTCGGATTGGGCTTAGTTGAAGATCCCAAAGAACACGAAGGAGATCATCCATCTCTGATTGATCTCGGACTACTGTTTATCAACATCTTCAACAACCTTATCCGGATTACTCGGATTCCGGATAAGGCTTACTGTTTAAAAATTGTTTGTGTTTATCTGTGCAGGAATTTTGGAATATTGTTATTTTCTGATACGGACTCTCATTCCGGATAAGACTTCTATTCCTGCCTCAACCTTTATTCCGGATCAAGCCTTCATTCCGAATCAAGCCTTTACTCCGGATCAAGCCTTTATTCTGGATCAAGTTCTCATTACGGATCGGTTTTCTATTCCGGATCTTATCATCTCGGATTGCTTTACGGATTTCTCTTCGGATATTCATCTTGAAATTATTTCGGTTTCTCATCTCGGACCTGTCTATCTCGGACTCATCTTGGACATGTCTATCTCAGACTCATCTAGGATCTGTCTATCTCGGACCTGTCTATCTCGGACTCATCTTTGGATCATGGTTCATTAATTTCAAAATAACTTTAGTTTAATTTACTTGGTAATTTAATAAAGTTAACAATGATGAACAGTTATATGACCGCTAAAGATTTGACCAATGCCACCTTGGCAGCACTTCAATTCCGGACACTGGCCCTTCATTAAGAGCTAGATCAAGTTATTGGCACTTCAACCAAGGTCCCTCGTCTGCTATACGGAGATGAATACTATGAGTGGAAATTCAGATTTGAGCAGTACTGCAAGGCCAAAGAGCCTGGGGTTTGGAGATGCATTATGAACAGTTTGCTAACAATCGTTTGTAGTACCGCTGAAAATCCTGATACAAAGATCCCTAAACCAAGTCATTTGTGGACACCCGAAGATGTGAAAATAATTGAAGAAGATTAAAAGGCTTTAGCTGTTCTAAAAATGGCACTCGGACCTAATATTTCTATAGCTGTCAAAAATTACAAGACAGCTAAAGAAGTGTGGAGTGAATTGCAGAATCTTTATGAGGGAAATGCTGACATGAAGGCAAGCAGAGTTAATCAGCTGAATCAACAGTTCAACTCGTTTAACCATATTTATGGGGAATCCATTGGAACCAGATTAGAAGATATGTGAAGCTCGTCTCACAGATGATATCAGCCGAAATCACTCTTATAAACAGTGCAATGAATATACAATTGTTAAATTCCTTACCAAAGAGCTGGGATGCTGATGTTGGCATGATCAAGAAGATAAAAAATCTGAACGATGTCACTCTCACTGAAATGATTACAACCATTAAATCATGTGAGATAGATAACAAGCAGAGAGACATCAATCATCAAAGCAGTCTGATGGCGGCTGGTATTATAGGGAGAATGCAACGTTAATGTCTCAAAAACTTGTTTACAACCCATTGCAAGGAAGTTCTCACACACAAGAAGACCAAGTATGTCTATGGTCTTCAGTCTCAGACTCCCACTATGATTTCGTGGCGCAGGTTCAGACACAATATCATGCTCAGTATCCTAACTGGTGTACGGTCCTGCTATTCCTGCTACAACTCAACAAGGCAACATTCCTCAATCTGTTGCTCCTGCATCGGCTCCTGCTGTGTCGAATTCTGCTTTTCTCGCTAAAGAGAATAAGGAGAAATTGGCCATAGCTGCCTCAATGATTAACAGCTTAAATGCCTTCTTAGCAGGTGACCTGACTCCTCCATCTGTTCTCCCAACTGAAATAGATCAAATAATTGAGGAGGATTTGGATGAGAATGACGTGTCCTGGAATCATGCAATGGCTGATATCCACATCAACAAGTTTCAAAAGAAGTACGAGAGGCAACTATTGTCAAATCTGAAGATTGGATTGACAAAAGATAAGCTAAGATGCTATAGATGTTATGAGCCAGGACATTTTGCTCGGGAATGCAAGAAGCCCCCATCTGGATTTGTTTCATTTAGACTTGCAGATATACAGAGTAGTGACAAACAGTTATGTGACAGCCTGGGATTTACTTGTACCATTCTAACAAACTGAGCTTTTGTGCGTTGCTTTCTAAACCGCGTTTACTCAATTTTCGGGACGAAAGTTCTTTCAACATGGGGATAATGTGACATCCCGGTTTTTCAGGTATCTTAAACGCGCTACTTTATGGTTATTCACTCCTACGCTGATTTAATTCGGAGAATTAAATTACACGCTCGCAATAACTACGCTAATTTTGTGAATCTATAGGGTGAATCACGTGCTATGTGTTATTAGACGGATTGTATCTAAATTACGTGTTATGTGTTATTAGACAGGTTGTATCTAAATTACGTGCTATGTGTTATTAGACATTTGTGATTTAATATTTTATAAACTCCATGTCACAAATAATATTTTAGTAAATAATATCGTAGTAACTTTTATTTATAAACCCAACCAAGCTTGTGAAACGTTTCGACTTCGCGACAAGCAAACCCAACCCGCCACCCACACCCCCTTGCGACCTACACACCTTGCGGCCCAAGGAATTAACCTAAACTTGAGGCCCAAGCCCGCTTTAATCCAAGAACACGTGAATGCTGCTCTGGCAGGTGTTCAAAACCCACCAGCAGGTAACCATTATTAAATTTTCATGGGAAAATCTAATAGTTGGGCTAGTAGACTTTCTCGCTGACTACCTATCCTCTGTCTTCAGGAGGGGGTCTTAACCTCTACAAGATGTTCCTCGATGCGAAACCGAGCAAGTTCACGGGTGCTGAAGGACCCCTAGGACTGGTCCGTTGGATTGAAAAGTCTGAATCGGTTTTCGAGATGTGCAATTGCCTTGAAGCTAGTAAGGTCAAGTATGCCGCCTCAACGTTGGAAGATGGGGCATTGACCTGGTGGAACGCACAAGTCCAAACGCGTGGACTTCTTGTGGCAAACGCAATGGCCTGGACCGAATTTAAGGCCCTAATCAAGGAGGAATACTGTCCGCGGGACAGAGTTCAACAGTTGGAACAGGCGTTGTGGAACCACAAGATTGTAAGGTCAGAAATTGAAGCGTACACGGCAAAACAGCATGATCTGGTGTTCCTATGTCCCGATTTGGCTAACACCATCGAAAAACGACTTGAGTTTTATCTTGGGGGTCTGGTCCCTAAGATCCAGGGCATGGTAATGTCTAGCAACCCTACGACGGAGCATCAAGCGATTAGGCTGGCGCATAAACTCACCAATAAGGCGGTGGAGCAAAGGAAGTTGCCACCTAGGGGTGCAACTGAAATAGTCCTTGACAACAAAAGAAAATTTGAAGACTCACCTGCTCGACAGTCTTCGTCAGCCTAGCCACAACAAGGAAACCAGAAGCGGTCCAACAACTTCAACAACAATCGGGGTCACAACAATCTGTCTGCCAACAATACCCAGAACTCGAGCGGCTATGCGGGTCGAAAGCCGCAATGTAACCGTTGTAACCTCCATCATCACAGCCCTGGCACTGGAAATCGCTGCCAACGATGTGGCAAAGCGGGACACGCGGCAAAGGATTATCGCGGGGAGATCATGTCTCGACAAAATCAGAATCAGCACTAGGGTCAACAGCAAGGTAATAACCGGGGATGCTATCAGTGCGGTAGCACTGCCCATTTCAAGCGAGACTGCCCGCAGCTTCGCAACAACAACAATGGTGGGAACAACAACAACAACCATAATAAAAACAACAACAACAATAACAACAATAGCAACAATGGAAATGGTGGCACAGGAGGTGCCAAAGGTCGTGCATTCACGTTGGGCCGTGGAGAGGCCAGAAACGACTCGAATGTGGTCACTGGTAAGTTTCCCCTTAACGATCATTTTGCTACTGTACTTTTTGATATGGGTGCGGATAAGAGTTTTATATATGAGTCTTTTAGGAAGAACCTAAATCTCACGCCTAAACCCCTAGAGACCCCGTACGTCATAGAACTAGCCGATGGGAAATCTGTAGATGTGACCCATTTAGTAACCGGCTGTCAACTTAAACTCACGGGTCATACCTTTACCATTGATCTGATGACAACTACCCTGGGTAGTTTTGACGTGGTAGCCGGAATGGACTGGCTATCCGACGTCCGAGCTGAAGTTCTCTGTTTTGAGAAAGCTATCCGTATTCCGCTCTCTAACGACGAAGTCTTGATGGTGCAAGGCGAGAAGGCAAGCGCCGTCACAAACATCATCTCTTACATGCAAGCTCAGAAGTATCTTCGGGAAAGAACTCCTTTTCTTTGCTCGCACTGGTCACCGAGCAGCCTAAGGACGAGATGCGGATTGAAGATATCCCCGTCGTCCGTGACTTTCCTGATGTGTTTCCAGAGGAATTACCCGGTCTTCCACCGCATCGACAGGTGGAGTTTGAAATCAAATTGGCAAACCATGCGACTCCTATCGCCAAGGCCCCGTACCGCTTAGCTCCAGCAGAGCTGCAAGAGCTGTCTACCCAACTTAAGGAATTGTTGGAAAAAGGATTTATCCGACCCAGTACTTCGCCAAGGGGAGCTCCGGTCCTTTTTGTCAAGAAGAAGGACGGGACCTTCCGCATGTGCATCGACTACGGGGAACTCAATAAGGTTACCGTCAAGAACCGATACCCATTACCTCGCATCGACGATCTTTTCGACCAGCTTCAAGGGTCAAGCTACTACTCCAAGATTGATCTACGGTCCGGTTATCACCAGCTACGCGTTAGGGAGGAGGATATCTCCAAGACGGCATTTCGCACTCGGTATGGCCATTAAGAGTTCTTAGTCATGCCTTTCGGTCTCACCAACACATCCGCGGTGTTCATGGACCTCATGAACCGCGTGTGTAAGCCGTACCTCCACAAGTTTGTCATCGTGTTCATCGATGATAAACTCATCTACTCTAAGGGTGAAGAAGAACATGCTGAGCATCTACGATTATTGCTGGAACTACTTCAACAGGAGAAACTATATGCCAAGTTTTCGAAGTGTGATTTCTGGATTCGGGAAGTTCAGTTCCTCGGGCATATCGTGAATGAAAAGGGTATACACATTGATCCCGCCAAGATCGATGCTATCAAGAACTGGGAAGCACCTAGAACACCGACAGAGATCCGCCAATTTTTGGGTTTGGCTGGTTACTACAGACGTTTCATTGAGAGATTTTCAAAGATCGCACAACCGCTTACCACTCTCACTCAGAAGGGCACTAAGTATGCTTGGGGTGACAAACAGGATGCAGCATTTGAATTGCTGAAACAGAAGCTTTGCAGTGCGCCCATTTTGTCCTTGCTAGAGGGGACATATGATTTTGTGGTATATTGTGGCACTTCCATTCAGGGATTGGGATGTGTACTCATGCAACGTGATAAGGTCATCGCGTATGCATCCCGACTCTGAAGGTTCACGAGAAGAACTACACGACACATGACCTGGAATTGGAAGCAGTTGTGTTTGCACTTAAGATTTGGAGACACTATCTATATGGAACAAGGTGCACAATTTACACGGATCACAAGAGCCTCCAACATATTTTCGACCAGTAGGAGTTGAACATGTGACAGCGTCGCTGGGTCGAACTCCTGAACGATTATGAATGCGCCATTAGGTATCACCCGGGTAAAGCTAACGTGGTAGCTGATGCCCTCAGTAGGAAGGAGCACTTGAAACCTTGTCGGGTACAAGCACTACAGTTCACAATTCATTATGGGTTACCCGAACAGATACGCGACGCACAGCTAGAAGCAATTAAGGAAGAAAACATCAAGGCCGAATCTGTGGGAAAGATGGAACGCGATTGGTAAGTGAAACCCAATGGTGCCCGGTATTTCATGAATCGTATATGGGTACCTCTCTACGGAGACCTCAGGAAGCTAGTTATGGACGAAGCTCACAAATCCCTATACTCTATCCATCCTGGTTCGGATAAGATGTATCAAGACCTTAAAGCCGCCTACTGGTAGCCCAACATGAAAGCGGATATAGCCACCTACGTGAGCAAGTGTTTAACTTGTGCGAAAGTCAAGGTGGAATACTAGAAGCCATCAGGGCTACTCCAACAACCTGAGATCCCAGTGTGGAAACGGGATCAGATCTCGATGGACTTTATCACTAAACTCCTACGAACTCCGGGTGGTTGCGATACCATCTGGGTAATCGTGGATAGTCTAACTAAGTCTACACACTTCCTAGCGACCAAAGAAACATATAAGATGGATAAGTTGACTCGCATCTACATTAAGGAAGTAGTTTCTCGGCACGGGGTGCCAACGTCCATCATTTCAGACAGAGATGCTCGTTTCACGTCCAACTTTTGGCAGTCACTTCAGAAAGCGTTGGTACGCGCTTAGATATGAGCACAGCTTACCACCCTCAGACGGATGGTCAAAGTGAAAGGAACATTCAGACCTTGGAGGACATGCTTAGGGCATACGTGGTAGACTTTGGGAACAGTTGGGAAATCCATCTGCCTTTAGTTGAATTCTCGTATAACAACAGTTACCATACGAGTATTCAGGCAACACCGTTTCAAGCATTGTACGGTCGCAAATGTAGATCACCGGTCTGTTGGGCAGAAGTTGGTGACAGTCAACTCACAGGTCCTGAGTTGATAGTTGAGGCTACCGAAAAGGTGTGCAAATAAGAAACCGTATGGCAGCGGCACGAGACCGATAGAAAAGTTACGCTGATCAACGATGCAAACCGCTTGAATTTCAAGTAGGTGATCGCGTCCTACTGAAAGTTTCACCCTGGAAGGGCGTAATTCGTTTCGAAAAACGAGGCAAACAAAACCCACGGTACGTAGGCCCATTTGTGATTTCGAAGCGTATCGGGCCCATAGCTTATCAGTTAGACCTTCCTGCCGAACTCAGTGGAGTTCACAACATTTTTCATATGTCCAATCTAAAGAAGTGCCTATCAGATGGGACCCTAGTCATTCCATTGGATGAGATTCAAGTGAATGAGTAACTGCATTTTGTGGAGCAACCTATCGAGATCATGGATCGTGAGATCAAGACTTGAAGGCACAGCAAGATACCGATCGTCAAGGTTCGTTGGAACTCTAAGCGTGGACCGGAGTTCACGTGGGAAAGAGAGGACCAAATGAAAAGCAAATATCCACACCTCTTTGCAACTGAGCAGCAATCTAACATTACCGCCAACTAAATTTCAGGACGAAATTCTTTCAACATGGGGATGATGTGACAGTCTGGGATTTACTTGTACCATTCTAACAAACTGAGCTTTTGTGCGTTGCTTTCTAAACCGCGAAAATTCTTTCAACATGGGGATAATGTGACATCCCGGTTTTTCAGGTATCTTAAACGCGCTACTTTACGGTTATTCACTCCTACTCTGATTTAATTCGGAGAATTAAATTACACGCTCGCAATAACGACGCTAACTTTGTGAATCTATACGGTGAACACGTGCTATGTGTTATTAGATGGATTGTATCTAATTACGTGCTATGTGTTATTAGACGGGTTGTATCTAAATTACGTGCTATGTGTTATTAGACGTTTGTGATTTAATATTTTATAAACTCTATGTCGCAAATAATATTTTAGTAAATAATATCGTAGTAACTTTTATTTATAAATCGAACCAAGCTTGTAAAACGTTTCAACTTCGCGACCAAGCAAACCCAACCCGACACCCACACCCCCTTGCGACCCACACACCTTGCGGCCCAAGGAATTAACCTAAACTTGAGGCCCAAGCCACTTACCCAAACTGCCCCCTATTGCTGCCCCCCCTCCCCTTGTTATATATACATGCATGTTGTAGCTTTCAAAAAAAAAGGAGAAACCCTAATCCGTAGGAGAATCGACGGCAGCCCCCCCCCTCTCACGATCGCAAAACCCCACATCTCCAGGATTGGTTCCAAGCTTGTCCCGGTTCGCTAATCATCATCGTTTCAAGGTTAGGGTTTAATTGTTTTGCGATTCACACTAGGGTTGGTGTAATAAAGATCATGATTATGTGTTTGTAGGATTATTAGTATGAAAAAGTGTGGTAATTTATGATTAGTTCGGATGAATGTGCGAATCTTTGCGGTTGTGATGTTATGTTGAATACTAAAATCGTAGGCTGCGCTTTAGCGATAAAGATCATGATAAATATTTAGGGTTTGAATGAATATTGATATATATGATGATATTTGACAAGTCAACCTATTGTTAATCATTAATACTACGCGTCATGATCGTTTAAACATGTTCTAATGCGATAAAAGTCGAAAACAGTTTGTTGATTGACATTTACAGCCAACTTCAATTTGCTGTAACCTGATTATTATTTATCGAAAAGGGGATTTTCTGAAGCCTAAAACGTGTATTTTTGGAAAACGCTTCTAATGGTGCTGGATTCATATTTTTTTGAGGTTGTTTGCTATTTTTAAGTGGTCATTTAGTGCAGCAGCTGAAGCTGCAGAAATTCTGCAGAATTTGTGGTTGTTTATCGAGTCGGATCTCAAGTCTGTAGGGGTTTAGGTCAAGAAATTGTTACAGTAACTGGACACGGGAATTTCCGGAAATCTCCCACTGGAATTTTATTAATTGGATGAACGATGATTTTTAAATAATTTTTGTCGTGGACTGCAGTCAGAAAGCAACGAATCTAACTGCAGGCTAGTATATAAATGTTTATAAATAATTGGTAAAGATTTAGGGTTTGAAAATTTTACACAAAATTCTACAGTCTAATTGACATCTCCTATAAAAAATGGAATTTTTGGAATGTTAGAACTATTTTATAAAAATCCTCGAAAACAGCCCAGTTATGAGCGTACAATGCTGAAACATGATAACTTGCGTTAGTGTGTACCAAAGTGTTGTATGAGTTAATCTGTGTTTATGATAAGTTGGTTTGATCATTATTTTGTATAATGATACTTTGCATGCATGACTGTGGTTTTGAATTGGTTATTACGTGTGCCGCACTGTGTGTTAGTTATGTGTAGGGTTTTGTATAAGTGTGTTCACACACTAACTTTAAATCGGTTGGCATTTAGGACGTGATTAGCGGTCCCATCATTTGCTTCTTTTGCGTTATTCTAACCGATCAATTTAAGGTGAGTTCAGGGGCCCCTATTTTATCCGGTTTTCAACACCAGGGGGAGAAACATGTATACGCTCTAAAACTATCTTTTACGTTATACGAAATTAACGTCGTTAAACTACTCGGTAACTAAGTTAATGTTAATGTACGTTATGGTCACTAAGTAGCTTTATAACGGAAGTCCTCAACCAACTCTCGGATCGTTAGTATTGGGTTAGATAGCGGGGGAAATTATAAGTAGTACTACTGGGCCCGACAAGCCCCACCCGAGCTAGTCGCGCTAGCCGACCAGGAATAGTCAACGGGTGATTAATTTGGCTTAACTTTCGCCATGGTCAGTGATAGACCTGGCAACACTGAGGCAACAACAGTCAGCTTCGATCGCGAACTCTTATGTGACGTAACTTTAGGCTCGCTACCTACATGTTAACATTGAACTTAATTACGAACCAACATTATTATTCCGGGTTAGGAATAATGGAACTATGTCGTTATCCCGGGTTAGGGATAACGGGGAAAAACAAACTTTTAAACCGAACTTCTGAACTTATAAAAACCTGTGAACTCACTCATCTTTAATGTTGACAATTTTTTCTGTACATGTGTCTCAGGAGGCTAGGAGCGCTAGGTGCACTCACTTGCATTTGATCAAGACATTTTTATCGAGTCTTATTTACGAATAATGTTTGGGATTTTTGGTTTTGGCGTTTGTGTTGGCGCCCGTTGCTTTACTTTAATGCTTCCGCTAAACTTTGAAAGTAAGATATTTTGAAAATGACTATGAATCGTTTAAATAAATCATATAGAGTCGTTCGATACTGCTAGTGTCTGAGATTCTGGTTTGATCACACGCCTCGCGGTAAAACTCCTCAAGTGGAAATTGAGGGTGTGACAAGCTGGTACCAGTCTCTCCTACAAAATCTGCTTCAAGTCCCTCGAGTAGCTTTGTTGGGAAATCAACAGCTTTGGTGGCACCACAACATGAAGATTCAACTGGGCAGATGCGGCAAGTTAGATGGAAACTCTGGATCTTTCTAAGAACAACAATCACTGCATGATGGCGCAAACAGCTGAGACACCTGATCTTTCCGAAACGGTAAATCGCATTCTTTGTTCAGATAGTTGTCATTTTAAATTATCACAAATGAGTGCCCACAATTCAACTCTGGTAGCTGAATATAAACAAGCTGCTTCACAGAACATCGCCCTTAAACATAAGAACAAGCTTCTTATGGAAAAGGTCGAAGCTCAAAAACAAGACATAGCTCAGCTAAGGCTTGACTTGAACCAACAACAATATTGGGTATACGACTATAAGCTAAAATTAACTGAAAAGGACAACTTCAAGCAGCTTTAGCCAAGCTAAATTCCTTGATAGGAAGGTTTCAAGAAAATGAAATAAATATTAAAAAATTTGAAACTTCTAGCAAGATGGTCAAGGAGTTGTGTGATCTACAACTTAACTATCAGAAAAATTATACAAAGGTCTTGGGTATAATAGGGCTCCTCCACCATATAATCATAACACAAGAATGCCTGACTCTGAGGTTGAACTAGAAAACGAAGAAAATATGTAAACCATCAGATTATCTTTCAAAATCGTGGAAGCCCTATTACCCAAAGTTCTCTAAGCCAACCTAACTCAAGAAGGATGATGTTTTCTTCACTTCCACACCATTTTCACACGAATCTTGTGACAATCCCTCATGTAGTTCTGATGATTTAGAGAAAATGATGCCTAAAGACGAGGCAACAACATCACCCACAGAATCAAAAAGTGAAAAACCTCCTGAAACTGAAACTGACTCAGTGAACGCTACTAACGTTTCTACTTCATGCGCAGAAGAAATATTAGTTGAGGATATTACAGACGGTGATAAAGAGGAATGTCTGAATTCAAATTCAGACAATTCAGCTGCTGATTATGATTTTTATAAACCTGCTTTTGACATTTTGTATCACTTTCTTGTTGAACAATTTACATTCTCAGACAATGTTGGTTGTGTTGACAACGTAGACATTTTTAATTCTGGTTTTTCATCTAAAGCTAATGTTTTGCATCCTGCTAATGAATGTGATAACTCTTGTGATGATAACATAAATTTTGCTACATGTACATCGTCCACAGATGATTCGGTTTCCTCAGTTCCTACTGAAGAGACTGGGAGTTCTTCTAAGGAAGTACCATCTGTTGATGCTAATCCTAGGATTGACAGTGAAGAAATCAACCAACCAACTGAAGTTGTGATGAGTGACACTAGCACAGTACCAGAAGAATCGGGCGGATCAGATTCTTCTAACGAAGATCGGTTGACTGATTCTGAAATGACAGAAAATGAGCAACCTCCCTCTGCTAAGTATAGATAAAAATTGTGAAACTGAATCTAAATCGAAATCTCAAACTTTTCAAGATACAAAGATTTCTTTTGCTACTAACGATCAAAGGTCATCTTCTGATGGTTTTGAAAAGGATGTCCCTGCTGAATCACCCGGTTCCTCTGAAGAATCTGCCACACAAAATGATTTGAAATCTAATAAAAAGAAATGGAGAACACGTAGATCCAAAATGAAGAAAACCAAACAGGCACTTCAGCCTACTGAAAAGGCTGCTGCTGATCTAGTTCCTCGTTCTGAGAAATTGACTCAGCAGCCCCAAACTGAATCTGTTAAGCAACCAACTGAACATAAATCGGTTAAATTTGTACCTAAGTCTACCAACTCCAATTTATCTAATTCAAATCATAAAACTTACAGGTGTGCTGATGGTTGTGAGCAGGCTACAGCCAAGACTTAGACCTTGCACCAGCCGTCAGTACGAGCAAGCAAGAAACTGACAAACAAGTTGCTTAGAATTTCCCAAGCTGAACGAACTGTCTTCTACTAGAAGAGACAAACCTGTTTCAACTGTGGATTTCCCGGGCACATTGCACGAAATTGTCAAAAAGCATTTATGCATTTTAATGCCCTACTTTCAAAATATCCGAAAGCTATGCCAAATTGCCTACATCAGGCTCGATTTGCTATGGCTAAGCCCTCTCATCAAGAATGGAACATGGCCAAGAAACAAACTCCCACATCTGTAAGACCTTTAGGTTCTCTGAATCCTTCTAGCACTTAAAAGCTGTGCAGAAGTCTGACTCACTAGCCTGGGGGCCTAAGATCTTGACCAAGATCTAGTCTTCAGTCCCAAAATCGGACAAATCAAAAACATCATCGATCTCATCCTCAACTAATTTAATTTTTTGTGAAGCTACCTATGTTGATGCAAATGGCACGCTCAGATCGTCAATGGCCTGGGTTGCAGCTTCTAACTAAAACATGTTGAAATATGCAGGAACAGCTTTGGTAGACTCTCGTCAGACTCTGGTATATCGATAGTGGTTGTTCAAGGCACATGATAGGGGACATCTCGTAGTTGAATGACATTGAGTTTTTTCGATGGCGGTTTTGTCTCCTTCGTAGGTGGTGAAACGGGAAAGATTACAATAAGAGGAACGGTGTGCAATGGAGCTCTCAGTTTCAAGAATGTGAATTATGTTCCAGAGTTGAAGCATAGTCTCTTGAGTGTGTCTTAGCTCTGTGATAATCATTTGGATGTTCTTTTTACCAAGAAAAGGGTGTTATGTGCTGAAACCAGACCTCATCATTCCGGATGAATGGATTCTTCTCAAAGCTGCATGGAAAGGAAATGCATATGTTATCGATATGAACAAAGCCCCAACCGACAAGCTTACCTGCTTATTCTCATCGACTGCTGAGCACGATGCAATTTTATGGCACAGTCAACTCGGACATATCAACATGAAGAACTTAAACAGACTTGCAAAAGGTGGTTTAGTCAGAGATCTACCAGCTCGGGATTTATACAGTTTGAAAAGTGTGAATCATGTGCTCGTGGGAAACAACATCGACGACCGCACAAGTCGAAACCCGCATCATCCACGTCAAAAGTCTTAGAATTGCTTTATATGGACCTGTTTGGCCCGATAAATGTTCTGAGCATTGGCGGGAAGGCACACTGTCTGGTTATCATTGATTACTACTCTCATTTTACTTGGGTATTCTTTCTGGCACAAAAGAGTGAAACCGCTGAGTTAGTCAAACAGTTCATCACACTTATGGAAACCAGGAAGACACCACTCTGAAGGCTATTCGTTGTGATAATGGCACATAGTTTAAGAACTCCACCTTAAATTATTTCTGCTCCTCCAAGGGTATTGATCGACTGTTCAGTGCAGCTAGAATTCCACACAAAATGGGGTTGCAGAACGCAGAAATCGTACACTAATTGAAGCTGCGCGTACTATGTTGGTCGAATCAGAACTACCTCTCACTTTCTAGGCAGAAGCAGTCAATACCGCTTGTTATATTCAGAACCATGCCCTGATCACCAAAAGGCACATGAAAACACCGTGTGAAGTGGTTGAAGGTCACAAACCTTCGGTGAAACATTTCTGCAAGTTCGGTTGCCCTTGTGTTCTTCTACTCATGGATGCCAAGGGTAAATTTGAATCACGCGGGGATCCATGCATCTTCGTCGGTTACTCTAAGAATACTTCCTATCATGTCTATAACAAGATCAAGAAAATGGTAGTTGAAACCTACAATGTGGGTTGGCTGGAGGAAAATCCCAAGGACGCACGCATTGGTCCTGACTGGCTATATGATTATTCCTCTTTGTTTAAATATGTTGGTGTTCCTTCAAATGTAACTGCAGGTACAAGCACAACTCCTGACCTCCAAACGATGCCTATATTAACTGAAGATGATGAAGATGCTGAACAGCTGCAAGAGTCTTTCAAGTAGCTGAGTGTGGATCCACCTGGATTCAATGAAGCTATCTCTACAGCTCCACCTGCATCACAAAATGAGGAAAATGTTTCTAAACAGATTCCCCAGGATGTTCCCTTGAAGTTGAAGTTCCAAACACAGGAACTCCTATGGCAAATGAAGGAGCTACAACTCCTGATGTCCTAGGCTCATCTCTATTTCCTGAGCCTACACCACCAGACTGTTCTATTGATTCCTCAGTCAATACTTTCACTTGTGCAACTAATGAGGGGAGCCATCTGGAGTTGCCTCACATAGTACTACAAACTTGCAATCAGATCTTCTTGTCCCTACTACACCTATACCACAACGTCTACAGTGCGATCAACCAATTGAAAATTTATTGGTCCTATTACTACTATAGTTTGAACTCGCAGTCAATCATGAGATATAAATACTTGCCTTTATCTTGCTTTATCTCACAAATTGAACCTAAAAGCATTGATGTCGCCTTGCAGGAACCAGGCTGGGTTGACGCTATGCATGAAGAACTCAATCAGTTTGAGAAACTTGGGGTATGGAAATTGGTAAAGCTTCCTCAAGGAAAGCGTGCTCTTGGAACTCGTTGGATATTTTGCAATTAACAAGATGACACTGGTGTTATTGTCAGGAACAAAGCTTGATTGGTTGTTCAGGGTTTCCGCCTGATCGAAGGTTTGGACTACGTTGAGGTTTATGCACCAGTAGCGTGATTAGAGGCCATTCGTATTTTCTTGGCATATGCATCATACATGGACTTCACCGTCTATCAAATGGATGTCAAGACTGCTTTCCTCTACGGAAAGGTGAAAGAGGAGATATAGGTGGCACAACCACCGGGTTTCACTAAACCTGATAAGCCAGATTATGCATACAAACTGGACAAAGCTTTGTATGGATTGCATCAACCACCTCGTGCGTGGTATATAACCCTAATAGAGCATCTGCTTGCTCATGGATATACCCGGGGAACCATTGATCAAACTTTTTTCATCAAACATGTTGACAAGGACATTATTCTTGTTCAAACTTACGTAAATGATATTATTTTTGGTTCTATGGATGATGGATTGTGTCAGGAGTTTGAAGAGTGTGAGTCCCGTAAACGGATCAAACAGGTATCACTAACCTAATCAATAGCGGAAATTATGATTAGGAAGAAGAACAACTTGAATAACTTTGAATATTATAACTTGCATACACCAAAGATGTCAGATACAAGTTTTTGCTTTCAACTCTCTAACCTTTTCTCTATCACCTAGCCCTTTTATTTATAAGCATCACTAAGCCCATAATTACAACCCTAGGCCCATTAGGCACTAGGAAGCCCACACAAACCCCAAAAGCCCAAATACATCCGTAATGAATAAACCTTTAAAATTCCAAGCCCAACATTCTCCCCCTAGGTTTACTTCATTGGTCTCTCGGTTGAGCATCGATACCTAGCCTTCCAGCGATGATACGAACAACTGCAGCAGTCCAAACCTTAGCACAAACATCGTACATCTCAGCAGTTCTAATTTGATGCGACGCAAGAACCTGCAAGTCTTCTTCTGAAAGCTAACCAAATCTACCACATCGTTGACCCTAAACGCCTTCTCTTTAGTCACAATAGCAACATTTCCGACTTTAGGACCGTATAACCAAAAGTTGAGGTTCTTCAGAATTCCCCTCGGAAAGGTAGGAGCAACCGGGATAACTAATTCTTTGTCTGTTGGCGGCCACATCACCAATTTGAACCTCTTGCCCGTATGCGCATCGCGAACTCCCTTAGCCGCTCCCAAATACGGTTCAACAGTCTTCATATTCTTAAACCCACTCCTAACCTCGCGTTCAAGCTTCCTAAAAAATCTCCACCCCGGTCCACGCTCTGTAGTGTCGTCATCAGTGTATCGAGCTCTCAAAAGATCAGTCAATGCAACTTTAGTCCATGTCTCAAATTGCGTCTCTTTCGAATAGTATTCACGAGTTCCATCCTGGCGCATGATGATCCACATATTTTTAACATGATCGTACATCCAACTGAGCACCTTCGACTTGTTTCCCACCTTACTATAATAACTTGACCCCAACTCCATCACATATCTCTCGGACTAATTGGTTGGATCCTTAAGCTGAAAATTTTCATCAAGTGGACTCACATTCACATTCTTCATCAAGACCATTTGCTTTTTCTTCTTCTGATCAGCAGCACGTTTCTGACTAGCGGTAAACTTTCTGCGTGGATCGCTCATATAATCATCTACACCTGCTTGACGTTCGGCTGCCAACTGCGCAGCTGCCAATCTCTGTTCATCAGTTTCTTCAGCCATTCGTTGTTGTGTCGCACGATGTCTAGTTTCAACGTTCATCGGATCATCGGTAGGATCACTAAACTCCCTTCCAAACTTGTTTCCAGCTTGCCCCTTAAATCAAACACAAGAGTCATAAGCATCGTGACATCTCCGTACAGCTGATCAATAGTTTAATCTAGAACATCTAAACAATTTTGCAGAGAGGCAATCTGAGCATCCTTTAAAATAACCTCTGGTTCCAACACAACCACCCGTTTCTTCAAATCAACTACATCCACCTCTGTATCATCGTCAGCACTGTCCAATCCGCCGAACTCGAATGCCCTTTTCTCTGATCTTCGCACATAATCTTCATCAACATCACCAGTATAACCAACTCCACTACCACCTGCCTCCGAACCACCAGCACCTGACGAACTACCTCCAAACTCCATCATTTGTAGAACCGTGTCAGCAGGAATCGACACAACTGTAGACTGTGTAATGATAGGAGCGGTTTGCTGTGCAGATGAAATAGGTGTGTCAATCATCGACGTATGAGCAACAGATTCAGCAACGGTAACCTCAGCAACAGTAGACGTGATCAAATCAGAATCAGCAACACTGAAAACAACGGGAGCTTAAGGTGTAGTAGATGAAATGCTCGGCCCAGTTCTTCGCCTTTTGATCAATGGCCTCATCTTCTTCGTCTTCGTCATCTTCTTCAATCTGAGCGGTTGGTGCAGCAATAAATGGAATGTCGAGTGGAGGATCACCCTGTTTCCCTTATATATCTTTCAAGTGAGCGATCAAGGCTTCTAAGTTCTCAGACGACTAACTTTGGTAAAGCGAGAGTCAAAGTGGCATTGAACTCATCAAGATCGTCAAGAAAAGCTTGGCCAACATCATCTTCATCATCAGGGACTAAATCATCTACCTCTATCTCCTTTTCTTTGGCAGATATGTCGTGTTCTTCAGCCACTATAGCGTTTACTAGAGGCGGAGGAGGTGGTGGAACATTCAAACCAACAACTTCAGAAAACTTCCCGAATTTCTTCAAAGCAAAACGACCTACAAACATTGTCTTCGACATAGAGCGGTTCTTCTCCATTGTGGCAAACCCATCAGCTTCATATTAAGTAGGTTAGCATCTGTTGCATCCTTTGCCAAATTAGGATAGCGGGCATCTAGTATGAGCTGGACGAAGCGCGGGTACAAAAGGGACATCCGCTTCTTGGACTGCTCAAAGATTTTCTTCATGTTATCGAAGATATAACCAGAATAGTTATACTTCCAGTCCATGACTAACAAACCTATCGCAGATGTCTGGGCTTGATTTGGCTGATCCAGACCGCCCTTGTTTTCCGACACACACTGCATGAACATGTGAACGAGCAACCTCAAGTAAGCCGAAAACATTTTCTTCAAAAGTGGCGGATAAGAACCCTCATATCCCCTCTCCATAAGCACAGGCAGCACCTTTTCTTTGGCATAAGTGGTTGGATCACTGAAAGTATCTGTTAAGCTGCAGCACCTCTCTTACACAAGCTTCGTTCACCACAATCTCTTTCCCTTGAATCTGCGAACGAATAAATGGTCTACCATCTTCACCCCTCGGCTGAATACGTGCCGTTTTCCAAAACGAATGTACTAGATCTCTATAAATCACTAGGTTACACGTGGGCATATGCGATCTTGCAAGCGTTGAGCCCCACTATCATCGCCTGAAATTCATGAAAGAACTCTGCTGGCGGGTCTGAGAGATACCCGGCCTGGTTGTGGAATTGCTCCTCAACCAGCATCACCGTGTCAAATGCTTCTTCAACCATACCTGTCAAAAACATCAACCAAGTTAAATCCAACTAACATAAGTTCAAGTTAATTATGGGGTTCAACAGTTGAAAAGGTTCAAAACCGGATGAAAGGTTCAAGACCTCAGATCCAGATTATTGACAGTTCAATACGAATCCGGATGAACCCTTTGATCAATCCGGATTGACGGAGGTTAAACTGCATGGTCAAAATGCAATCCGGATTATTCATTGTATCTCGGATGGATAGACATTCCGGATGAAGATCCAATCCGAAATGGAATCCGAGTTCATCATTTTGGATGGATACCAATCCGGAATGTATTCCGAAATGCCTAAAACTTGAAGATCAATCCGGAATACGATCCGAAATGCATTAATTATTTATTATTTTCATCTGGAATACATATGTTTAATGCAGTATACCTAATCCGGAATGAATTGTCTGAAATGCACAATTCAAAAGGAGAGAGAATCAGAGAAGACAATACTAATTCGGATTTCGGATAATCCAAAATGAAATCAGAGATGCCAATATATATTTTCGAAATGGGCTTGGGCCTGGGATTTTGAATCCAGATTGGGCTTGTGACAGGCTCAATCTGAAACAGTAACACAGTGGGCCTGTCCGGAAACGTCCAAATGGGCCTTTCCGGAAAAGCCCAATCTGGAACAGTAACCCTTTGGGCCCAAAGAAACCCAATTCGGAACAGTAACATGAGTTTCCAGTTTTCAGACTTCAAACCAATTTCATTAGGCTGGCCCAAATCCTAAAGCACACTAGGACAGTCCAATATCTCTTGACAGAAACCATCTCACCAAAATTCATCAAGTAAACTAACCAAGCATCCAACCATCTTTTAACATTTCATATGGAGGAACTATTTAAGACAGACATAAATATTTAACACAGCCTTACTAAGGGATCAAATCGTTTTAAAAGCTAACTAAGGAACATTTTTCAGTATGAGCAGGTTCAGTTGGTCTAAGCGATTGACAATATACTTGTCCATTTAAATCTGAAACTCAACCCTTGTAGTTCAGGCATTATGATACGCTTAAGGTAATATTATACTAAGATACTCGTGTGTCCCATACCATGACATACCCCCACGATCAAGGTAAGCACAACAATTCATCGTAGCAGGTGAGTATACCGTGGTCATCCTTTATTTTACAACATCAGGCTATTGGTGAATAGGTCAGTACTTCCGTACAGCAGAGAGACCAACAGTGACTGACGAGGGCTAGGCAAATACCTTATGAGGTACGTAAGAACTTATGAAGAAACTTATGTTCTGTTAGGTTTTGGCCTTTCTATTTTGGCTCTTTTACAAAGATATCCTGACTGCGCCTAGGTCTGCATATAATATGGATGCAATAGAAGGGCAATCAAGATATCCCCGGATGACTCAACAGTATAAAGACCTGAAACCTCAGATGTTGGCTATCTATCAACGCAAGATTTAAGACCATGAAATCATACGCCTATAGTAAGTGACCCACTAAGTACATAGTTCGTTATGTTTATATCATTTTACTTTCCCCAACCGGTTGAGTTTTAGACCTACCGACACATCCCTTTCGATCAAATCTTTTCCGCTTCAATACCTTACATGTGTTAGTCAAACATTTTATCACGAAAACGTATTTCATTTCCCTATCCTTGCAAAAACTTTTTTTTTAGATTTGTCCCCCTAAATTTGTGCATATATATGAACAAATTTATGAAGCAATGAAAAGAAAAGAGGAACAGTAAACAAACACGAAGACAACAGATGCCTAGGTAGAAAACCGAATCATTTTGAGAAGATCCACAAGCACTTGAAAACGTGCGTTGCTAACGTGTTTCCTAAACAAATCCGCCACATTTGCATCAGTGTGGATTTGCTCTAAGCTTTACGAGACCCTTTTCATGGCAATCACGGATAAAATGAACTTTAATGTTTATGTGCTTGGTTTTGGAGTGGAAAATAGGGTTTTTAACTATTTGGATCGCGACATCATTATCACAATAAATTTTTTTGTTTAGATAAGTCAAACCGTAATCCGCAAGCTGATGTTGCATCCATAAAACCTGGGAGCAGCAAGCAGAGGCTGCAAATATTCTACTTCTGCAGTGGAAACCAAAACCGTCTGTTGCTTCTTGCATTGCCACGAAATTGAGCAATCTCCCAGAAATTGGCAACCAGCCAAAGTTGAACGCGTATCCCTATCTGTACCTCCAAGATTACTATCAGAGAAAGCAAACAGTTCAAATTCATAATTTTTAGGATACCAGAGGCCCAGTGATGGAGCCCCTTTAAGGTACCTAAAAATTCGTTTAATAACATGTAAATGAGAAAGTTTAGGGGTAGCCAGATAACGAGCACACTGGCAGACAACAAACATGATATATGGCCGACGAGCAGTGAGATACATGAGTGATCCAATCATTGAGTGATACATAGTAGGATTAACAGGAGTTCCTTCAGCGTATTTATTTAGAAGAGGTCGTTCTGCAATAGGTGAAGCCATAGGCTTAGAATCTGTAGCTTGAATCTGACAAGAACGTCTTGGACATATTTTCCTTGATGAATTAGTATACCCTGTGGGCTCTGACGAACTTGAAGTCCTAAAAACATGGTCATCTCCCCCAATGAGCTCATCTCAAATTTCTTCTTCATGATTTCTTCGAATTCGGGCACAAACCATCATTGGTGGAACCAAAAATAATATCATCAACGTAGATTTGGACGAGAATAATGTCCTTATCAACGCGTTTGATAAACAGAGTTTGGTCAATGGTTCCCCGTGTGTAGTCATGAGCAAGCAGATGCTCTGTAAGAGTAGCGTACCATGCGCGAGGCGCTTGATCAACCCATACAAAGCCTTGCTCGTTTGAAAGCATAATCTGGCTTGTCAGGATCAGTAAAGCCCGGTGGTTGTGCCACGTAGATTTCCTCTTTCACCTTGTCGTATAGAAACGCAGTCTTGACATCCATTTAATAGACACTAAAATCCATGTAAGATGCGTATGCTAAGAAGATGCGTATAGCCTCCAAACGCGCGACAGGTGCATAGACCTCATTCATAATCTAAACCTTCAATCTGTCGAAACCCCTGAACCACCAGTCTAGCTTTTTTCCGAACGATAACTCTAGTGTCATGTTGCTTGTTGCGGAAAGCCCAAAGAGTTCCAAGAGCACGCTTTTCTTGAGGCAGCTTCACCAATTGCTAGACACCAAGCTTCTCAAATTGATTGAGTTCCTCATGCATGGCATCCACCCAGCCTGGTTCCTGCAAGGCAACATCAATACTTTTAGGTTCAATTTGGGAAATAAAGCAAGAGTAGAGACATGTATTGATATCCGCACATTGGCTACGTGTTCGAACAGCAGCATTGACAAGACCAATAATATTCTCAACGGGGTGATCACGCTGCAAACACTGCGGTATTGGTGTAGCGGGAACGAGAACATCTGTTTGAAAGTTGGTGATACTAGCCGAAGCGACTCCAGATGGCTCCCACAATAGAGGCACAAGCAGAAGTATGTGGTGACGAATCCACCAAACAATCAAGTGGAGTAGGCTCAAGAAACAGAGAGGAACCCAAACATCAGGAGGAAGGCCTTCATTTGTCGAAGGAGTCTCTAGATCAGAAGCCACAACTTCAGTAGGATCTGTATGAGCAGGCAAAGAGATAGTTGGTTCTTGAGAATGCGAAACAATGGAGGAAGGTGCGACATTGTCATTGAATCCATGAGGATCCACACTTAGCTGCTTTAAAGTCTCATTTAGCGCGGCAACGTCAACATCGTCTTCAGAAGTAATGGCACCGTTGGAAGGGTAGAATTCAAACTATTACCTGCAGGCACATTAGAAGTCACATCAAAATGATTAAATAAAGTGGTGTAGTTATACAACCAGTCAGGACCAATGCATTTGTCCTTGGGATTTTCCTCCAGCCAACCCCAATTGTAGGATTCAACTACCGTCTTCTTAATCTTGTTATAAACGCGATATGACGTATTTTTAGAATAACCAACGAAAATGCAAGGATCCCCGCGTGCTTCAAACTTTCCTTTAGTGTCCATGAGCAGGAGAACACAAGGACATCCGAATTTGCGAAAATGCTTGACCGAAGGTTTACGACCTTCAACCACTTCGTATGTAGTCTTCATGTGGCGTTTATTGATCTGGGCATGATTCTGAATATAGCAAGTAGTGTTAATTGATTCTGCCCAGAAGATGAGAGGTAACTCGGATTCAACCAGCATAGTGCGTGTAGCTTCAACAAGTGTGTGATTTATGCATTCTGCAACCCCATTTTGTTTTGAGGTTCTGGCTGCGCTGAACTTTCGGTCAATCCCCTTGGAGCAGCAGAAAGAGTTTAAGGTAAGATTCTTAAACTCTGTCCCATTATCACACCGAATAGCCTTCACCGTAGAATCTGGCTGGTTTTCCATAAGCGTGACAAATTGTTTGACTAGCTCAGCGGTTTCACTTTTATGTGTGAGAAAGAAAACCCAGGTGAATCGTGAGTAGTCATCAATAATAACCAGACAGTAAGCCTTCCCTCCAATGTTGCGGATGTCTATTGGACTGAAGAGAACCATATGGAGCAGTTATAAGACCTGAGAAGTGGAGGGAACGGCTTTGGTTTTGTGCGGCTGTCGATGTTGTTTCCCACGTGCGCATGATTCACATTTTTCGATCTGCATGAAGTCACGAACTGGTAGATCTTTGACTATACAACCTTTTGTAACACGATTTAAATTCTTCATGTTGATGTGACCTAGCCTGCAATGCCATAGCATGGCCTCATGTTAGGCTGTCGAAGATAAGAGGCAAGTGAGCTTGTTAGAAGGAGCCTGGTTCATATCAATTACATACACGTTGCCTTTACGTGCAGCTTTCAGAAGAATCCAATCCTCTGGAATGATTAAACCCGGTTTTAGCAGATAACATCCTTTCTTTGTGAAGAGAACATCCAGATGATTGTCGTAGAGTTGAGACACACTCAACAGACTATGCTTCAATTCTGGTACATAATTGACATTCTTAAAGCTGAGGGCACCATTGCAAACAGTTTTGCTCATTGTAATTTTCCCTGTTTCTCCACCTGCGAAGGAAACAAACCCACCATCGAAAAACTGAATGTCAATCAACTGCGAGATGTCGCCTGTCATGTGCCTGGACAACCACTATCAATGTACCATAATTGAACAAGAGCACGCCAGAGCTGTTCCTGCACATTTCAACAGGTTCTAGTTAGAAACAGGAACCCAGGCCATAGAAGATCTGGGCTTGCCATTAGCATCAACATAAGTAACCTCACGAAAGATCAGATTAGTTGAGGATGAGGTTGATGATGCTTTTGATTTATTATTCATTGGGGTAGCAGACTGATTCTTGGCCGCTGACTTAGTCCTCCAGGTTACCGAATCAGGCCTCTGCACAATCCTTGGAGTGCTAGAGGGATTCTGGGAAGCTGAAGGTCTCAAAGGTTTAACATAATTTTTCTTGGCGAAGTTCCAGTCTTGATCAGAAGACTTAGGCACAAATCGAGCCTTAGGTGGGCGATTAGGCATAGCCTTCTGATGTCTGGAATACAAAGTTTTGAAAGAGGTAAAGGTCTTTTGACAATTTCGAGCAATGTGCCAGGGAGATCCACAATTGAAATAATAGTCCGTTCAGCTTGGGAAATTCTGGGCAATTTGTCTGTCAGTTTCTTGCTGGCGGGTACTGACGGGTGATGCATGGTCTTTGTCTTGACGTTTTCCTGCGCACACTATCAGCACACTTGTTAGTTTTGTGATTTGAATTGAAGGATTTTGAACATGGAGCTTTTGGCAAAATTTTAACGGATATCTGTTCAGTTGGTTGCTTAATAGAATCAGTGTACGACTACTGAGTTAATTCCTCAGTTTGATAAGAAGACTCAGCAGTTGCCGTTTCGGTTTTTGTAGACGCTTGTTTAGTTTTCTTCTTTTTAGATCGGTGTGTTCTCCTCTTTTTAGTCTTACTCTTCAAATCACACTTCGTGACAGATTCTGTAGAGGACACGAGTGGCTCTACAGGGACATTCTGTTCTGAAACTTCAGCAGATGACTGTGGAACCTCGCAATTTTGAGAAGCTTGAGGTTTTGATTCAAGATCAGGTTTTGAATCATCGGGAAAAGTGTGTACATCTTCTGTCATTTCAGAATCAGTACCTTGTGTTGAGTCGCCCGAGTCTTCTAGAATTATGTCACCATCAACGTTTATAGAAACAGTTGGTTGGTCGTCGTTCACACTGTCAACCCTAGAAGATGCATCAACAGACGCAACTTCTGAAGATGAACGTTCGGTATCCTCAGCTGAAGATGAACATTCGGTATCCTCAGCTGAAGCTGATGAAGCCGAATCATTTGTTGATGCAGAACCTGCAGCTAAATTCATTTTCTCATCACACAAGTTATCACAATTATTAGCATCGTTCAAACATCAGTATTTGATGAAAAACCAGAATTAAAACTGTCTAAATTCTCAACACAACCAACACTGTTTGGGCATGTAAATTGTTCAGCAAGAAATTGATTTAAAATGTCAAAAACAGGCTTATAAAATGCATAATCATCAGTTGAATTGTCTGAATGTGTATTCAGACATTCCTCTTCATCACCCTGTGTGATATCCTCAACTAAAATTTCTTCTGCACATGAATTAGACATATTAGTATCGTTCACAAATTTAGTTTGAGTATCAGAAGATTCTTTTTCGTTAGATTTTGTGGAGGATGTGGATGTTTCTACCTCAGGCACTTCATTCTCCAATCCATCTGTACTTTCAGATGAACGATTACTAGTTTCATGAGGAAGTGATATAGAAGCCACAAAGACATCATCCCTCTTGAGTTCAATGGATTTGGAGAACTTTGGGTAATAGGGCGTCCATGGTTTGGATAAATAATCTGACGGTTTACCATACATCATTTTTCAGCATTTTCTACCTCTTCCTTAGATTTAGGCATTCTAGTATAGTTATGATTATATGGTGGAGGTGCCCTATTGTACCTAAGGCCTTTAGTAAAATTCTTTTGATAATTAAGCTGGAGGTCACATAAGTCCTTGACTAGTTTACTGGAAGTTCCAAATTTCTTAATGTTTATTTCATTTTCGTGAAGCTTCCCTGTCAAGGAATTCAGTATGGCTAAGGCTGCTTGAAGTTCTACGTCCTTTTCACCTAGTTTTAGCTTGTAGTCGTAGACCCACATTGCTGTTAGTTCAAGTCTAGCTTTAGCTGAGCCACATCCTGTGAACGGGGATCGAGCTCCCGAAATGAGCAATCGACCTGATCTCTCTCAACTAGCAGAGGCGGAATTCATTGCTAGAGAGGTAGATATGACAAACAAGATAGTGCTTACTATTTAATGCTTCTGATGTATTAAAGACGTTCAAGTTACAGACGCAAGTAAACAAACTGACAGAGCTTTGCCGTATGAAATGACAAATCCGTTCCCCGCTCTAACACAACACTTCCCTATTTATAGGTCGACATGACTCGTACTGAAGTGCGTGTACAAACAAACAACCATGTTTGGTACGAAATAGTATTTCATACGAGTGACTCACTCGCACGAAACATACACATCACAGTGTACAATATATAAAATTTACATTTTCTCATTTAAACATTAACGTGTAAACTTTATAAACATTACAGATAAATCCTAGACGTAGGCAATAGATATTATGCACCAAAAAACTCCCCCTTGGATGTTGCCATAGTCTGGATAATCTTCAAAACTTCAATTTGATTTGACTTTAACGCCCAAAGAATCTCTTTAACGGCTTTCGACATTCCTTAGAAGCAATAGGCGTTTGATCAGTCAGAGGATGTCGCTTAAAAAACTGAAAGCTTCTCAAAGATGCTATTCTTGAATGTTCAGCGACCCGAGCTTCTTTTTCTTCAGTTTTCTTCGATTCCTTCTTCTCAATCTTTCTCCAATTTGTTTTCCAATTCGATCCCGAATGAATACATTTGCAAAGCACACATTTATGATCTTTTGAAATTGAAGTTCATGCTCCTGATCCTTTTCTTCAAAACTGATCTTGCTATAAAATAAACATTCTATGTCTTTCTTCGAACAATTTACTAGCCACATGGGGTCTAGTACTCGAATGCCTCGCCACAACCCATATATTCTTTTGTGTGTTATGATGGCTTCAGTAAATTCCTCCGTCATCTTCCACGAATCTTCATCTGGGTGTACATTGATAACAGCCTCACCTGTATTTGAATCGTAACGCCACCACTTGAAGATCACATAAAAATATTGCTCCATTTTGATCATCGGCATGTTCTTCAACACCCGTGGTTTCTTCACAATCAACGTAATATCTTTCTCTTTTTTCACTGGATCTTCTTTAACAATACGGCGTGGATAATGCAGTTTCCAGTGAACAAAACCATGCTTTGCTTCAAATTTGATCAATTTCCACAACTTTTGGTCACGGAACTTCATCTTTAGATTTATCATCTTGGTTTGCACAAGTTCCTTTATATCCCAATAAGGTAGAGTTTTGATGTCACTCAGATATCAGAAGTATTGAATCCCAAATTCCCTCTGAATAGCATAAACATTCAGCTCTTCAATCCAACCCCAGCTCAAAATACCCCCTAAATAAATATCAGCACCTCTTGTGAAAAATGCTAAGGGTCTCTTAAACTTTCGCTCAGCTGGACTCTCCCTAAACCATTACTTCTTTTGTTCGATAATCTCAGCTGTAGACATCTTTTCGGGAATTGTTCCTTCTTTAACAGCTTTCGATACTCTCTTTTGTAACATCTCAGAGCTTTCTGCTGTAAATAAATCAATAAACGTTGGTAAATCCTCTGTACCCTGAACGGCATCATTATCATCTTCATCAGGGTCACTTTCAACGACAATGTTATCATATACGTTTGCGTCTTCTATTTCTTCAAAAACATAAGCATTCGGTTCGAAACGTCTATCTCATTTAGTTTGTTCTCAAAGTCAAAATCGAACTTTTCTCCGCTAATACCGAGCATTTCAGCTATCTCTTCTTTCGAATAGCTGTGCACAAACTCTCCCTCTTCAACATCATGCTCAAGATATAAAACAAATTGCTTTTGCACGACAGGAACAGAAGATGTAACATTCTCTGTGAAAATTCATGTCTGCTGAGCATCCACTGTATCATCAAATTTGTTCATCCCTTCCTCTTCAACAATTTGGTTCTCATAATCATCAAAATACTCAGAAAGATCAACTAATTCATTAACATTTGAATCTATTACACGAATACCCGATCCTCCCACATTATCATCATCATTACCATCTGAACTACTGGAATCTTGATCATGAACATCAACATCTTCAGTATCCTCTGCTTCTGCTTTTTCTATGTTTCTTCAGCCTTTTCTCTACTATCCTTTCCTATCCTTTTCTTCATCAACCAATCTCTATGTCATTGGGAAATATCAAGAAAAGCTATATCAACATCAATAGGCTTTCCTATCAGAATAAAGTTATTCGGTTCTTCATACACTACGATATCCCAGCATTGTACTGGCCCAGATTCAGCTTCTGGCATAGCTTCTTCATTCACAGAATCCTCCACAATCTTACCTTTTCCTTTCCCTAACTCATCAGCTTGTTGTTTTGCCAACCGTTCTCGCTGTGTAACTCTTTCTCTTGCTTCTTCACGTTCAATTTCATCAATCGCTGCAGATACACTAAAACCAAACTTCTTTTCAAGAATATTCTCAAATACATCCAACCTTCGATTAGTTCTTAATCGTTCTTCTTTGTACTCAGTCATTCTCAAATGCAATCTTTCATTTTCAGAGATAATACTTGCCATCATTGCTTCTAGTTGCTGCTTATCAACGATTAAACCTCCAATTCTTTCAAGCATTTAAAACTTCTCAGCCGTTAACAAGTTTATCTGCTCTTGTAATTCAGCTATGGGCACAACGTTCATCGTCACTTGTTTCTGCAAATCATCAATTCTAGGATCATCAAACCGAAACTCATCTCATCCTGGTAGATCGTCTAAATTAATCTCGTCAAAAAATGCTTGTGTATTAAACGGCTGTGATGTAGGACGAGGTTGTTGAGCATGAGATGGTTGAGACTTTTGTTGAGCCGACTGTTGTGGTGCTGGTTGCTGGACAGGCTCTGGATCAGGCATAGGTTGTTGAACAGGTTCTTATTCGAATGGTTGCGGTGTTGGTTGTTGTTGTTCTGGTTCTTGTTCAGGAACTGGTGATTGTTGCGGAGGTATTTCTTGTTCAACTTGTTGCTGATCTGGCTCTGAATGCATATAATGTAGTGGAGAATGAATACTCTGTGTTTGTTCCTCCATATTTGCTTCAGTAGTTTGTTCAGCACCAGCTTCTGTTGGATTAACAATCGGAGATATACGAGCTGCAGATCGTTTCATCCTTCTTTGCCTTTTCTTGGCCGGAGTATGAAAAACTGATTCAGGATCAGATTTAGACAGAACATAAGTAGTATCATCTTCACCTGTCGCTTTTCTCTTTCGTTCTTTAGCTTTACGTTTCAGCTCCTCTTGACGTTTCTTTGCTAATTTCTCTACTCGTTTCTGTTCTCCCGCTCGTCTATCCTCTGAATCAGTACTAGAAGATAGTACTTCTTCAGCTGCTGCCTTGTTAGCTCCGAAATCCTAACGTTCTATATCTTCTGCCATCTTTTCAACAGTTTCTTCAACCTCGGGTTCATCCCTCAACCCTGAACTTTCAGCAGTAGACGCAACTTTTCTCTTTCTCCCTTTGTATGTAGCCTTTCCTAACTTTTCTCCGTCTTTCACAAACCACGGACTTCTCTTTGCCACAAAAAATGATAAAGATTTAACTTCCTCTTCATCGTCACCACTATCGTCTATCCTCCATTTTCCAGGTGCGGGAGAAATATAATCTTTATTCAGAATAGCACCAAACATCGGTTTAGCAGCGGGAGCCAACTTCAAATGCACGTTCATTTTTCACAGAGATTGAACATCCATATGCTCAAGTTTGAGAACATCGTCTGGAGATTTCTTCAGGTCAGGATGTAAATAATCTAACATCATCTGTATAAACCTTGGATACTGCAAAAATCTCTCCTTCTGAATGTTTTGGATCATCTGAGTAAATATAACTTTCGAAAAGTTATAAGGAAGGTTCAGCATTAGCGCGGTAATCATGCACATCTGATAATCTACTAAGTCATCAAACCACCCTTCCTGTGACCCAAACAGTGAATAATGACATGTGCCTAATATCGAAACAGCGCACTTAGATTTCCCTTCTTGAAAGGAGCAGCATTCACAAAACCCGTATATCCCATCCTGTAGAAACAACCTTTAACCATATATTCAGTAAAGCCTGTTGGATCATCCTTGCTATCCTTAAACTCCAACACTTTCCGAATCAACTCTTCAGTGATCTTTACTTGAATATCCACATCGTTAATCTTTACTGCTGATATAATGGCGTTATCGTCAAGACTATACTCCCAGCATTCTAGAAATATTCCACACGTGACAAATATGACGTATGTCTTTCTGTAATCGCTTTCGTCACTCTAATTCTTGTAAGAAAATCCAAGATACTTTGTTAGCAGCTATCTATGGGATTTTGGCATCTGTGATACAGCATATGTTATGCAATGGAGAAAATCCGGATCTCATTGCCTGTTCAAGAAAATAACATTCAACCATTAGAAAATTTCAAATATTCAAATTTTACTTTACGGATTCGTACAGGAAAACTATCTATTTCGTACGAAAACACTAAATTGGTCAAAAGTTTTAAACTTTCAAAGTTTCTATCTCTTGTTTGGTACAAAATTTCCAGTTGATCAGAACTTTTGAACATTTAAACACTTCTCTTTGTTTAGTACAAAAACTTTGTTTCGTACGAAACCTTCATGTGATCAAACCATTTGAAAGTTGAAGTTCATGTTATTCATACGGTTCACTTGTTTTGCACAAAAATACTATACTTAATCATTTAACTTTGAAATCTCATTTTGTACGAAACAATTCACTCGTACCAAAACATCGTCGTCCCAAAAATTTTCCAAGTATAATCCGAATCTAAAACTTGTTGTTTTTAGCAAATTGATAGTTGATTTTCAGGTTATTAGAGCCGATTTTAACAATTTTGTGGTCAACTTTTAAGTTTTACCTGTCCAATTTCCCTAGATCTAAGTTTTAGTCCGAATTGTACGAAATTTTGACATTATAACAGTGAGATCTTGACGAAATTACCTTGCCCATTGTAAGAGGTGTGCAAATCAACCTCAACAATGTGAATAGCAAGCACAAGAACCAAAAAATGAAGTTTTAGAGACGAATCGCACAAAACTCTTTGAGTTGCTCAACAATGCTCAAAGAACAGAAATCTCATTTCTGTGTGAGACAAAGAGTATTTATACTCTCCCTGTTTCGTACGAAATCAGTATGGATCGTACCAAATGTTTACCCTTGTTTCGTACAAAAACCATTTATCCGCATGAAATTTGATTTTGTACGAATCAAATCTAAAAACTTTTAAACTTTTTCAAATCCAATTTTTTATTTTGTATTTTTTTATTTTCAATAATTTTTTTTGTTTCAAAAATCCACTTGATTAACCAAGTCTAAGTTAATAACCCTGGTTATCCAATTTGCCTTCCAAGTCCAGTTAATGACATTGGTTGACCATGTTTGACCAAACAAATTTATTTTAACATGTAAAGTTTCAAATTAATGAACTTTCTTGACATTTGAGTAAACTTTGTTAAAAATTAGCTCCCAACCCATGATTCCAAGCTTTCCTCTGCAAGATGTTGCTATGAATCCAACTGTCAGTGTTTTTATCATCGGTAAACAAACATAAAACTATCAAGCTAAGAAACTGAAAATCTTTTTGGGTTTTGAAGAAATTTTTAATGAATAATTACTTTTTTGTGAATTTTGTGTTTTTCAGAGGATCATTTCAAGCATTCATATAAGTCATCAGTACCGTTAGTCTAGAAACACCTTTTAAGCTTTTAAACAAATTTACCTAGATTGCCAATATATTTGTCCATTTAAACCTCTTCTCGTTTCTCAACTGTTTCAAGATATGTTAAGGTTTTATTAGAAACATGAAATAACTATGTTTCCCATCTCAGAATATACTCCCGTATCGAGATTTCCAGAATGTCATATTACAGGTGAATATATTGAATTGATATCTGTATAAAGGGTGAATGCGAGACCTTGAGAGCTCAGGTTAGTACTACCGTACAGACAAAGAGATGAAGGCTCGTCTTTAGGTGGTGTTCCATTAAGGTATCTTTTGTACTGCAAATGTCATAATTGCTTAAGACATAATCATTTTAATGCACCTTTCGGGGAAATAATGCGAAAGTGTATATGAGTTCTAGGCAATTTCTTCCGCAAAATCAGAAGAACTCGAATAATACCCCAGATATCAATCAAATATAAAGACCTAGTATCGCAGAATCTGGCATTCTCTCAAACGAAATTTCGGAGTACTAAGTCCATATATCCGAGAGATGTTAATCCACAAGTTAATCAGTTTTGTGTTTTTAGGTTTATATCTCAAGTACAATTTACTGAACGAGGGAAGTCTATTGGCATATCTATAGTAAGACTTGCTTAATATCTTTAAAAACAATACAATTCTTTAGCATACTGTGACTATCATTTTTTATTTACTATGATCACAATTTTTACACAAAACTCTTTTGGTTTTTTAAATGTTTTTATATTTTCCTCAAATATTCTCCCCCTAAAATCAAAAACATTTTTTGGATTTTTTAAGAAATTATAAGAAAGTATGTACATAAAACATTTAACCGATGACAAATTCACATTAAGTCGTCATCATCCTCAAACTCAACCTCAAAAACATCCCCTGAGATCATATTTTTTAAACCATTTAGCTTTAACATATTTTTAAACTTTGTTTTATCAAAAGCTTTGGTATAAAAATCTGCTTCTTGGTCATCAGTGTGGATTTTCTCAATTCGTACCAACTTTTTCTCGTAGTAATCATGGATTAAGTTTGTGTCAAACCTCGATATCTTTAGTACATGAGTGTTGACATGAGTTTTTGGTCATATCGATCGCGGCATGATTATCTACATATATTGGCGTATCAAGATATTGCAAACTGAAATCCCTCATCTGCTGTTTTATCAAGAGAATCTGAGCACAACAACTGGAAGCCGAAACGTATTCAGCCTCACAGGTAGAGAGAGCGACCGCGATTTGTTTCTTGCATTGCCACGTTACCAAACGAGTTCCGAAGAACTGGCAACCGGCCGTTGTAGACTTTGTATTCAGTTTGCAGCATCCGAAATCAGAATCCGAGTAACCTGCAAGATTAAAATCATCATGTCTAGGGTACCCCAAGCCGGTGCTTGGAAAACCCTTCAGATATCTCATTATGCGTTTAACGATAAGCATGTGTGACTCTCTTGGATTAGACTGATAACGGGAGCACAGGCATGTTGGATACATGATATCTGGTCGAGAAGCAGTGAGATACATCAAGGATCCGGTCATGGAGTGGTATAAAGTTTTATCAACTTTTTCGCCGGTAAGATCTGGACAAATGCCGTGATTTGGAGCTAACGGGGTCGATGCTGGTTTAGCTCCTGTCATATTGAATTTCTCCAATATGTCATGAACATATTTCGTCTGATGAATGAAAATACCATCAGGCAACTGATCAACCTGAAGTCCTAGAAAGAACTTCATCTCCCCCATTGCGCTCATTTCGAATTTTCGTTTCATGACTTCTTCAAAGTCTTTACACAGCTTGTCATTTGTCGATCCAAAGATAAGATCATCCACATATATCTGTACGATAATTAGATGTCCATCTACTTCCTTCGTGAAGAGAGTTAAGTCTACTGTTCCCCTGATAAAGCCATTGTCAAGAAGATGACTCGATAAGGTTTCATACCAAGCTCTCGGGGCTTGATGAAGACCATTTAAGGCTTTATTCAAGAGGTAGACTTTATCTTTGTGTATTGGATCAACGAACCCCGGTGGTTGGCCGACGTACACCTCCTCTTTCACTTTTCCGTTAAGGAAAGCAGATTTAACATCCAATTGGTACACCTTGAACCCTTTCCATGAGGCAAAGGCCAAGAATATGCGAATTGCTTCAAGACGTGCAACTGGGGCATAGACTTCAGTATAATCTATCCCTTCTTGCTGATGAAAACCTTCAACCACAAGTCGAGCTTTGTTTCGAACGACAACTCCTCTATCATCTCTTTTACACTTGAAAACCATCTTGTATTAATCTTTTTGTGATGATCTGGCAAGTCAACAAGCGTCCAGACTCCAAGTTTCTGGAATTGGAGTAACTCTTCTTGCATTGCATCCACCCAACTTTCTTCTTTCAACGCGTCTTTCCAGTTTCCCGGTTCAACCTGAGAAACAAAACAACTATTAGAAAATCAGACTCGAAGTGGAGCAATACTAGTATAGAAACAACTTAGATCTTTATTAATCTGATTGCGAGTTTGAACTCCCGATTATAAGTTGCCTATAATGTTCTCTGACAGATGATATGAAAGTGTCCTAGGCATCACTTCAGTTGGAACATCTACTTGTGATTGCAAATTTGTGAGAATTTCATCGACAACTGGTACAGATGAAGAAGCTTTATTCCTGACATTAGACTGATCAGCATGTTGTTTCAGAAAGCTTTTAATCTGTTCAGATCCCTCATCAGAACTGGATCCTCCATTGTTGAAAGTTGGTTCCCGATTAGAGTCATCATCTTCATTTGGCTGGGCAGAAGATTCAGCAGCATTGACATTTGAAGCAGGAACCGAATTTAGAACAGAAGTGCTTTGACCAACATCAGATGTGTTAACTGGTAAAGATGTAGAAATCACCAAAGGTCGAGGAACTTGTTCTTGATTAGATAACTGATGTTGTTGAAATAACATAACAAGTTCTTCTTCAGTTGGCACAACTGGAAGATCAAACGAATCCCACAATCCATCGTAGTTAAACAGCCATGGATCCCCAGGCTTCTGCATAGACGTTGTATATCTTTGACAATCTACGTGCTGCGCTAGAACTACCTG
Organism: Scalesia atractyloides; assembly: GCA_947069175.1. Classification (NCBI taxonomy): domain Eukaryota; kingdom Viridiplantae; phylum Streptophyta; class Magnoliopsida; order Asterales; family Asteraceae; genus Scalesia; species Scalesia atractyloides. The sequence continues at coordinate 50,384,533 of CAMTDV010000020.1, forward strand.
GTTCAGACTCGGCAAGAAAACACGTTTTTTGAGGAGTAGCATAGCCAATAAAGAAACCCTCCAAAGATTTGGCTCCAAATTTACCAGCCGGGTCCAAGACGGTACACGGTGATCCAAAAGGTTCCAAAAATGCTAAGTTAGGCTTTCGTTGATTCAGTAACTAAAAACATGTCTTTTTGTGAGGCTTAACTGTCAACACATGATTTAGGGTATAGCATGCTGATGCTACTGCTTCACTCCAGAAACTAATCGGTAATTTCGAATCAGCTAATTGTTTTAGCAATTTCTATCAACGTGTAATTCTTTCGTTCAGCTACTCCGTTTTTTTGTGGAGTATAGGGGGCGCTGAATTCATGAAGAATCCCCTTTTCATTGCAGAACTCTTGCATCTTCTTGTTCTTAAACTCCGTTCCATTATCACTGCGAATTCTCTTAATGGGCAAATGATATAAATTCTCGAGTTTTCTGAAAAGGATCATAAGTGTTTCAAATGTTTCATCCTTACTTTCCAGAAAGAACACCCATGAAAATCGAGAATAATCATCTATAACAACAAGACAGTATAGATCTCCAGAAATGTCACACCCTCAATTTCCACTTGCAGAGTATTACCGCGAGGCGTGTGATTAACCAGAATCTCAGACAGTAGCAATGTCGAGCGAACTCTATATGATTTATTTAAACTTTTTCCAAAAACATTTATTGTGAAACATGCATAGTCATTTTCAAGTTCCAATGTTTTGCAGAAGCATTAGAATAAAGTGACGGGCGCCAACATAAACGCCAAAACCAAAATCTTAAAAATAATCGTTAATAAAGACTCGATAAAAATGTCTTGATCAATTGCAAAGTGGGTGCACCTAGCGCTCCTAGCGTCCCGAGAAACATGCAAAGAAACAAGTGTCAACATTAAAGAAGAGTGAGTTCACAGGTTTTATAAGTTCACAAGTTCGGTTCAAGAGATTGGTTTCCCCCGTTATCCGTAACCCGGAATAACGACATAGTTCCATTATTCCTAACCTGGAATGATAATGTTGATTCGTAAATAAGTTCAGTGTTAACATGCAGGTAGCGAGCCTAGAGTTACGTCACGTAAGAGTTCGCGATCGAAGCTGACTGTTGTTGCCTCTGTATTGCCAGGTCTATCACTGAACATGGCAAAAGTTAGGCCACATTAATCACCCGTTGACCATTCCCGGTCGGCTAGCGCGACTAGCTCGTGTGGAGCTTGCCGGGCCCAGTAGTACTACTATAATTTCCCCACTATCTAACCCAATACTAACGATCCGAGAGTTGGTTGAGGACTTCCGTGATAAAGCGACTTAGTGACTATAACATACATTAACATTAACTTAGTTACCGAATAGTTAACGACGTTAATTTCGCATAACGTAAAAGATAGAGATGTAGAGCGTATACATGTTTCTCCCCCTGTTGTTCAAAAACCAGACAAAATAGGGCCGTGAACTCACCTTAAATTGCTCGGTTAGATAAATGCAAAAGAAGTAATGGATGGAACCGCTAATCGCGTCCTAGCATGTCAACCGATTCAAAGTTAGTGTGTGAACACACTGACACAAAACCCTACGCATAACTAACACACAGTACGACACACGTAATAACCAATTCGAAACCATAATCATGCATGCAAAGTATCACCGTACGAAATAACGACCAAATCAACTTGTCACAAACACATGATAACTCATACAACACTTAGACACACAAAAATGTAAGTTATCATGTTTAAGCTTGTACACTCATAACTGGGCTGTTTTCGAGAATTTTTATAAAATAGTTCCCATATTCCACAAATTCTAATCTTTTTACAGAGGATGCCAATTAGCCTGTAAAATTTAGCGTAAATATTTCAAATCCTAAATCATTACCAGTTATTTATAAAAATTTTATACTAGGCTGCAGTAAGATTTGTCGCTTTCTGACTGCAGTCCACGAGAAAAATCATTTAAAAATCATCTTTCATCCGATTAACGAAATTCCAGTGGGAGATTTTCAGAAACTCCCGTCTCCAGTTACTGAATAGATTTCGTGACCTAATACCATACAGACTATGAGATCCGACTCAATAAATAGCCTGCAAATTCTGTAGAAATTACGCAGCTTCAGCTGCTGCACTAAATGATCATTTAAAAATATTAAACGACTGAGAAAAATACGAATCTGGCGCCATTTGATGCGTTTTAAAAAATACATGTTTTAGGCTTCAGAAAACACAGCTTTTCGAAAAATAATGATCAGTTTACAGCCAACTAAGGTTGGCTGTAAATGTCAATCAGCTTTCTTCTTTCGACTTTGTTGTATTAGAACATGTTTAAATTGCCATGACGCTTAGTTCTATCGATTTATAGCAGGTTATTGTATCGGATATCATCTAATATATCAGCATTCATTCAAACCCTAAGCATATATCACGATCTTTATAGATAAAACGCAGCCTACTATTTTAATACTCGAACATATCATCACAACCACAAGGATTCGCATATTCATCCGAACTAATCATACACGACAACACTTTTCATAACAACAACCATACGAGCACATAATCATAATCAATTCTACAGAAGATCATCACATGAATCGTAACAAAATCGAAGACCCTAACCTTACACGATGGAGACTAGCAAACCGGGACAAGGCTTGCATCGATACAAGAGTGAGGAGCTGTTTGCGCGACCGAGAGGGGGGGTGCTGCCGTTGCACACCACAAGGGGAGAAGGTTTTAGGGTTTGCAAGTACTTTTTTAACACCCCATGCATACATACGTATACATAGGGGCCAATGGGGCGGTTTGGGCCATTCCTTGGGCCGCAAGGGGGTGTGGGTGGCGGGTTGGGTTTGCTTGGTCGCCAAGTTGAAACATTTCACAGGCTTGGTTCGGTTCGGCTTATAAACTGAATTTACTAACCGATAATTATAACCTGATTAATAACTACACGCAATACGACTCGACATTTATTCGCGACACAAAGTTTATAAAATATTAAATAATGTATTTGGAGTGTGATACAATAGATTCACAAAACAAGTAGCACGTAATTAAGATACGACCCGTTTAAACTCCCAAACATCGTGTATCCCTAAATACTAAAGTTAGTGTAGTTATTGTGTGCGCGTATTAAATTCTCCGAATTAAATTAGCGTAGGAACAAAGACGATAAAGTTGTGCGTTTAAAGTACCTGAAAGACCGGGATGTCACATTATACCCATGTTGAAGGAATTTTCGTCCTGAAAATTGAGTAAACGCGGTTTAGAATGCAACGCACAAAAGTTCAGTATGTTAGAATGTATAGGAATCCCAGGCTGTATATTTATCCCATGTTGAAAGAATTTGTCTCGAAAAATTCAGTTGGTGGTAACATCAGATTGCTGCTTAGCTGCAAAAAGGTGTGGATATTTGCTTTTCATTTGGTCCTCTCTTTTCCACGTGAACTCCGGTCCACGCTTAGAGATCCAACGAACCTTGACGATTGGTATCTTGTTGTGCCTTCAGTCTTGATCTCACGGTCCATGATCTCGATAGATTGTTCCACAAAATGCAGTTGTTCATCCACTTGGATCTCATCCAATGGAATGACCAGGGTTTCATCTGATAGACACTTCTTCAGATTGGACACGTGAAAAACGTTGTGAACTCCACTGAGTTCGGCAGGAAGGTCTAACTGATAAGCTATGGGCCCGATACATTTCCAAATCACAAATGGGCCTACGTACCGTGGATTTATTTTGCCTCGTTTTCCAAAACGAATTACACCCTTCCAAGGTGACACCTTCAGTAGGACACGGTCACCTAATTGAAATTCGAGCGGTTTGCGTCGTTGATCAGCGTAACTTTTCTGTCGATCCCGTGCCGCTGCCATGCGGTTTCATTTTGTTTGATCCAAGTTAACCCCATAAATATACAATGATAAATTAATTGTTCAAAACATTATGTGTTGAGAAGATTTTGAAAACTAAGTAGCCTCAAGTATCAACTCAGGCCTGTGAGTTGACTGTCACCGACTTCTGCCCAACAGACTGGTGATCTACATTTGCGACCGTACAATGCTTCAAACGGTGCTGCCTGAATACTCGTATGATAACTGTTGTTATACGAGAATTCTACTAAAGGCAGATGGATTTCCCAACTGTTCCCGAAGTCTACCACGCACGCCCTAAGCATGTCCTCCAAGGTCTGAATAGTCCTTTCACTTTGACCATCCGTCTGAGGGTGGTAAGCTGTGCTCATATCTAAGCGTGTACCCAACGCTTTCTGAAGTGACCGCCAAAAGTTGGACGTGAAATGAGCATCTCTGTCTGAAATGATGGACGTTGGCACCCCGTGCTGAGAAACTACTTCCTTAATGTAGATGCGAGTCAACTTATCCATCTTATATGTTTCTTTGGTCGCTAGGAAGTGTGCAGACTTAGTTAGACGATCCACGATCACCCAGATGGTATCGCAACCACCAGGAGTTCACGGGAGTTTAGTGATAAAGTCCATCAAGATCTGATCCCATTTCCACACTGGGATCTCAGGTTGTTGAAGTAGCCCTGATGGCTTCTGGTATTCCACCTTGACTTTCGCACAAGTCAAATACTTGCTCACATAGGTGGCTATATCCGCTTTCATGTTGGGACACCAGTACGCAGCTTTAAGGTCTTGATACATCTTATCCGAACCAGGATGGATAGAGTATCGGGATTTGTGAGCTTCTTCCATAACTAGCTTTCTCAGGTTTCCGTAGAGAGGTACCCATATACGGTTCATGAAATACTGGGTACCATTGGGTTTCACTTCCCAATCGCTTTCCATCTTTCCCACATATTCGGCCTTGATGTTCTCTTCCTTAACTGCTTCTAGCTGCACGTCGCGTATCTGTTCGGGTAACCCAGAATGAATTGTTAACTGAAGTGCTCGTACCCGACGAGGTTTCAAGTGCTCCTTCCGACTGAGGGCATCAGCTACCACGTTAGCTTTACCCGGGTGATACTGAATGGCACATTCATAACCGTTCAGGAGTTCAACCCAGCGATGCTGTCGCATGTTCAACTCCTTCTGATCAAAAATATGCTGGAGGCTCTTGTGATCCGTGTAGATTGTGCACTTGGTTCCATATAGGTAGTGTCTCCAAATCTTAAGTGCAAACACAACTGCTCCCAATTCCAAGTCATGTGTCGTGTAGTTCTTCTCGTGGACCTTCAACTGTAGGGATGCATACGCGATGACCTTATCACGTTGCATGAGCACACATCCCAATCCCTGGATGGAAGCGTCACAGTATACCACAAAATCATTTGTCCCTTCTGGCAAGGACAAAATGGGTGCACCGCAAAGCTTCTGCTTCAGTAATTGAAATGCTGCTTCCTGTTTATCACCCCAAGCATACTTGGTGCCCTTCTGAGTGAGAGTGGTAAGGGGTTGTGCGATCTTGGAAAATCCCTCGATGAAACGTCTGTAGTAACCAGCCAAACCCAAAAATTGGCGGATCTCTGTCGGTGTCCTGGGTGCTTCCCAGTTCTTGATAGCATCGATCTTGGCGGGATCAACGTGTATACCCTTTTCATTCACGATATGACCGAGGAACTGAACTTCCCGAATCCAAAAATCACACTTCGAAAATTTGGCATATAGTTTCTCTTGTTGAAGTAGTTCCAGCAATAACCGCAGATGCTCAGCATGTTCTTCTTCACAGATGAGTATATCATCGATGAACACGATGACAAACTTCTCGAGATACGGCTTACACACGTGGTTCATGAGGTCCATGAACACCGGGGTGCATTGGTGAGACCGAAGGGCATGACCAAGAACTCGTAATGGACATACCGAGTGCGAAATGCCGTCTTGGAGATATCCTCCTCCCTGACGCGTAGCTGGTGATAACCGGGCCGTAGATCAATCTTGGAGTAGTAGCTTGACCCTTGAAGCTGGTCGAAAAGATCGTTGATGCGAGGTAAGGGGTACCGGTTCTTGACGGTAACCTTATTGAGTTCCCTGTAGTCGATGCACATGCGGAAGGTCCCGTCCTTCTTCTTGATAAAAAGGACTTGAGCTCCCCATGTTGAAGTACTGGGTCGTATAAATCCTTTTTCCAACAATCCCTGAAGTTGGGTAGACAGCTCTTGCAGCTCTGCTGGAGCTAAGCGGTACGGTGCCTTGGCGATAGGAGTCGCATGGCTCGCCAATTCGATTTCAAACTCTACTTGTCGATGTGGTGGAAGACCGGATAACTCCTCTGGAAACACATCTGGAAAGTCACGGACGATGGGGATATCTTCAATCCGCTTCTCGTCCTTAGGCTGCTCGGTGACCAGTGTGAGCAAAGCAAAAGAGTTCTTCTTCCGAAGATACTTCTGAGCTTGCATGTAAGAGAATATGTTCGTGATGACGCCTGCCTTCTCGCCTTGCACCATCAAGACTTCGTCGTTAGAGAGCGGAATACGGATAGCATTCTCGAAACAGAGAACTTCAGCTCGGACGTCGGATAGCCAGTCCATTCCGACTACCACGTCAAAACTACCCAGAGTAGTTGTCATCAAATCAATGGTAAAGGTGTGACCCACGAGTTTGAGTTGACAGCCGGTCACAAGATGAGTCACATCTAAAGATTTACCATTGGCTAGTTCTATGACGTAGGGGGTCTTTAGGGGTTTAGGCGTGAGATTTAGGTTCTTCCTAAATGACTCAGATGTAAAACTCTTATCCGCACCCGTATCAAAAAGTACAGTAGCAAAATGATCGTTAAGTAGAAACTTACCTGTGACCACATTCAGTCGTTTTTGGGCTCCCCACGGCCTAGCGTGAATGCACGTCCTTTGGCACCTCCTGTGCCACCATTTCCATTGTTGCCATTGTTGATATTGTTGTTGTTGTTGTTATTATTCCCATCATTGTTGTTGTTGCAAAGTTGCGGGCAGTCTCTCTTGAAATGGGCAGTGCTACCGCACTGGTAGCATCCCCGGTTATTACCCTGGTGCTGGTTCTGATTCCCGTCGTGACATAATCTCCCCGTGACAATCCTTTGCCGCGTATCCTGCCTTGCCATATTGTTGGCAGCGATTTCCGGCGCAAGGGCCGTGATGATGGAGGTTACAACGATTACATTGCGGCTTTCGACCCGAATAGCCGCACGAGTTCTGGGTGTTGTTGATAAACTGATTGTTGTGACCCCGATTGTTGTTGAAGTTGTTAGACCGCTTCTGGTTTCCTTGTTGTGGCGGGGCTGATGAAGACTGCCGAGCAGGTGAGTCTTCAAATTTCCTTTTGTTGTCAGGGACAATTTCAGTTTCACCCCTAGGTGGCAACTTCCTTTGCTCCACCGCCTTATCAGTGAGTTTATGTGCCAGCCTAATCGCTTGTTGCTCCGTCGTAGGGTTGCTAGACATTACCATGCCCTGGATCTTAGGGACCAGACCCCCAAGATAAAACTCAAGTCGTTTAGCGACGGTGTTAGCCAAATCGGGACAAAGGAACACCGGATCATGATGTCTTGTAGTGTACGCTTCAATTTCTGACCTCACCATCTTGTGGTTCTATAACGCGTGTTCCAATTGCTGAACTCTGTCCAGCGGATAGTATTCCTCCTTGATTAGAGCTTTGAACTCGGTCCAGGTCTTTGCGTTCGCCGCAGCAAGCCCACGCGTTTGGACTTGTGCGTTCCCCTAGGTTAATGCCCCATCTACCAATGTCGAGGCAGCATACTTGACCTTATTAGCTTCGAGGCAATTGCACATTGCGAAAACCGATTCAGACTTTTTGACCCAACGGACCAGCCCTTTGAGTCCTTCAGCTCCCGTGAACTTGCTCGGTTTCGCATCCAAGAACATCTTGTAGGGGTTAAGACCCCTCCTGAGGATAGAGGATAGGTAGTCAGCGCGAAAGTCTACTAGCCAAACTATTAGATTTTCCCATGAAAATTTAATAATGGTTACCAGCTGGTGCGTTAGGAGCACCTGCCAGAGCAGCATTCACGTGTTGTTGGATTAAAGCGGCCAATTCTGCAGCTGACATGTTGAGATTTCCGCGACGACCGGTTGCCATTTCAGATTTTCGCAAGACAACACAAACACATGTTCCAATATAGTTATCATGTTCCACACTTCAATGATCACAAAATTTATGTCAACCCAACAAATTAAACAATCAAAAGGAACATTCGATTAAATAAATTGTAATCTCACAAAATATCAACCAAACATATCAGTTTAATTATAAAATTTCCAAGTTCAAACATAAGTGGAAACAAACAAACTAAAGGAAACAAAACGGAGATTAGCGAGACGAGTTAGTCATCTATGTCTCCATCCCCCAAGTCACTATCACTGCCGTCTACCTCTTCAGCGTTTTTAGCTTCAGCAGCCAGGTCCTGTTCCGGTTCTTCTTCCTCCGGGTCTTCTTCTAGATCCTCCTCTTCGTCTTCTACCGGCGCTGGAAGGGCCGGTGCTGGTGCGGGTTTTGGGATAGGTGGTGCTTGCTTCTGCACTAGTTCGTGAATCCTCCAACTGGACTCAAGAACTCTATCTTCGAGCCAGTCAACCCTCAGCTGCTTAGCACAAAGGTCCTTAGCTAAAATTCTTCGAACTCTCTTATTCTCATCGTGCTCTTCCTCGAGCTCTTCAGTTTTACCAGTCAGCTGACGTATCAGCCAACCCTGTGCTTCGATAGTCTCTTGCATTCTCTCCAGCTGTTCCTGTTGTTTCCTTAGCACAGCTCTATGTAGATCGTCCCCTACTCCTGAAGAGTTGACCGGTTTGACCGGTACAACGATGGTTGGATGGGAAGATGACTCCCATCCTAGAGTATGTCTTTTCCTGGCAGCTGAGTGTGTCTCCACGCCACGAGGTGGTGAGGGTTCGACCTTGGGTGCCTTCCCCAGCGCCCTTGATTGTCGAGAACTGTCGGATGATGATGATGACATAGCCTGCCGGGTTGGTGAAGTTAGTTACGAGCTGTTTATATCACAATATATATATATATATATATAATATATTATATATATATATATTATATCATTGAACAATTGTAGTTTAACACATAACAAGATATCACAGTTCGGTGCCAACTAAGTTTAGTGTCGTGTAACAGTTATAGTTTAGGTCTAATTTAAATACAAACCTTGTTCTCTATAGAACCTGGCTCTGATACCAATCTGTCACACCCTCAATTTCCACTTGCGGAGTATTACCGCGAGGCGTGTGATCAAACCAGAATCTCAGACACTAGCAATGTCGAACGACTCTATATGATTTATTTAAATGTTTTCCAAAAACATTTATTGTAAACATGCATAGTCATTTTCAAGTTCCAAAGTTTAGCGGAAGCATTAGAATAAAGTAACGGGCGCCAACATAAATGCCAAAACCAAAATCTCAAAAATAATCGTTAATAAAGACTCGATAAAAATGTCTTGATCAAATGCAAAGTGGGTAGCGTCCATAGAAACATGCAAAGAAACAAGTGTCAACATTAAAGAAGAGTGAGTTCACCGGTTTCATTAGTTCACAAGTTCGGTTCAAAAGGTTGGTTTCCCCCGTTATCCCTAACCCGGAATAACGACATAGTTCCATATTCCTATCCTGGAATTATAATGTTGATTCGTAAATAAGTTCAATGTTAACATGCAGGTAGCGAGCCTAGAGTTACGTCCGTAAGAGTTCGCGATCAAAGCTGATTGTTGTTGACTCTGTGTTGCCAGGTCTATTACTGACCATGGTGAAAGTTAGGCCAAATTAATCACCCGTTGACCATTCCCGGTCGGCTAGCGCGACTAGCTCGGGTGGGCTTGTCGGGCACAGTAGTCCTACTATAATTTCCCCGCTATCTAACCCAATACTAACAATCCAAGAGTTGGTTGAGGACTTCCGTGATAAAGCTACTTAGTGACCATAACATACATTAACATTAACTTAGTTACCGAATAGTTAACGACGTTAATTTCGCATAACGTAAAAGATAGAGTTGTAGAGCGTATACATGTTTCTCCCCCTGTTGTTCGAAAACCGGATATTATAGGGGCCGTGAACCCACCTTAAATTGCTCAGTTAGATAAACACAAAAGAAGTAAAGGATGGAACCGCTAATCGCGTCCTAACATGTCAACCGATTCAAAGTTAGTGTTTGAACACACTGACAAAAAACCCTACGCATAACTAACACACAGTACGGCACACGTAATAACAAATTCAAAACCATAATCATGCATGGAAAGTATCACCATACGAAATAACGACCAAATCAACTTGTCACAAACACAGGATAACTCATACAACACTTAGACACACACAAACGTAAGTTATCATGTTTCAGCTTGTACACTCATAACTGGGCTGTTTTCGAGAATTTTTATAAAATAGTTCCCATGTTCCACAAATTCCAATCTACTAACAAAGGGTGCCAATTAGCCTGTAAAATTAAGTGTAAAATATTCAAATCCTAAATCTTTACCAATTATTTATAAAAATTTATATACTAGGCTGTAGTCAGATCGTCGCTTTCTGACTGCAGTCCACGAGAAAAATAATTTAAAAATCATCTTTCATCTGATTAACGATATTCCAGTGGGAGATTTTCTGAAACTCCCGTCTCCGGTTACTGTACATATTTCGTGACCTAACCCCATACAGACTATGAGATCCGACTTGATAAACATCCTGAAAACTTTGCAGAAATTACGCAGCTTCAGCTGCTGCACTAAATGATCATTTAGAAATAGTAAACCACCTCAGAAAAATATGAATCCGATGCCATTTGATGCGTTTTTCAAAAATACACGTTTTAGGATTCAGAAACACAGCTTTCGATAAATAAATATCAGTTTACAGCCAACTGAAGTTGGCTGTAAATGTCAATCAGCTTTTTGTTTTCGACTTTATTGTATTAGAACATGTTTAAACGGCCATGACGCTTAGTTGTATCCATTTATAGTAGGTTATTGTATCGGATATCATCTAATATATCAGCATTGATGCAAACCCTAAGCATATATCATTATCTTTATAGATAAAACGCAGCCTACGATTTTAATACTCGAACACATCATCTAAACCGCAAGGATTCGCATATTCATCCGAACTAATCATACACGACAACACTTTCATAACAACAACCATACGAGCACATAATCATAATCAATTCTACAGAAGATCATCACATGAATCGTAACAAAATCGTAGACCCTAACCTTACACGATGGAGACTAGCAAACCGGGACAAGGCTTGAATCGATACAAGAGTGTGGGGCTGTTTGCGTGACCGAGAGGGGGGCGGGGGCTGCTGCCGTCGCACACCACAAGGGGAGAAGGTTTTAGGGTTTGCAAGTGTTTTTAACACCCCATGCATACATACGTATACATAAGGGGCCAATGGGGCGGTTTGGGCCATTCCTTGGGCCGCAAGGGGGTGTGGGTGGCGGGTTGGGTTTGCTTGGTCGCGAAGTTGAAACGTTTCACAGGCTCGGTTCGGTTCGGCTTATAAATAGAATTTACTAACCAATAATTATAACCTGATAAATAACTACACACAATACGACTCGACAATTATTCGCGACACGAAGTTTATAAAATATTAAATCACGTATTTGGAGTGTGACACAATAGATTCAGAAACGTCTAATAACACGTAGCACGTAATTCAGATACGACCAGTTAAAACTCAGAAACATCGTGTATTCCCTAAATATAAAGTTAACGTAGTTATTGCGTGCGCGTATTAAATTCTCCGAATTAAATTAGTGTAGGAACAAAGACCATAAAGTTGTGCGTTTAAAGTACCTGAAAGACCGGGATGTCACAAGAAATGCTTTTAACATTGACTGGTCCAAAGAGATCCATGTGTAGTCTTTCTAGTGGTAGCTTTATCGAATTCAACAGCTTTCTCGGGTGTGATTTCTTATGCTGTTTCCCCTTTTTGCAGCTAAGACAATCATCTGATAAATGAAAAATTTTCAAATTGACACCCTCCACTAAGTCGTTATGCACAAGAAAATTCATCTTTCGAAGATGAATGTGCCCATTTTTCTGTGCCATAAAATTGACTTTTTCTCAGTAGCTTTGGAAACAAAGTATTGAACTTTCTTTGACGTGGTAGAAGCGATGCTCATGTCAAGGACATATAAATCATTTTCTCGCGGAGCTCGCATCAGAATCCATTCTTCTGGAATCTTGAAACCAGGTCTTAGAATAAGACATTCTTTATCACTGGAATGTGCATGAACTTCTTGTCACAAATTGTTCTCAAGTTCGGCGATATAGTTCACTTTATCAAACGATACAACTCCGTTCGAGAAAATCCCTTCTCCAACAATTCTACCTCCCTGCGTTCCAGCAAATCCAACATATCCTCCTCGAATAGCTCTAACATCATTGAGCAGCGCAAGCATTCCTGTCATGTGGCGAGACGCTCCACTATCCATGATCCATTTAGACAATATCGAACGTTGGAGCCCCTGCACACATGATTAACAAAATTCATTTAAACAAAGAGACCCAAACCTGTTTGGTCTTGGGTGGGTTTGGAATATCGAACTTTGGACCCACTTTGTTCTTTTCAATCTTTTTAAGCTCAATTTTGTTTGGAACATCAGGTTTGAGTTCAACCTTAGATGATTTGGTTTTAACAATTTTAGCAACCAATTTATGTGTTTGTGGTTTAGTCCTTTTAACATAAAATTTTGAATCTTTTTGTTGAATTTTATGTGATGTTTCACAAATTTCAAACTTAGATTGAGGTTGAATAAGTGGTTTAGCATTTTGATGAGATTCAGTCTTTCTTTTAAGAATTTGTTTCGGCATAACCTTGGGTGCTTTTTGCTTTTTATCCTTAGTGAACTTTTTCGGAGAAGAAACTGGTTTTGAAGTTTCTTGTGAACAATATCGTGCGATATGTCCAACTTTCTTGCATTTAAAGCATGTCCTGTTGTCCTTATGAACTGAGGTATTCAAAACCTGTTTTTGTTTTTGTTTCTCTTTTTCTTTAAGAAAATCATCATTTGATTGAGTTCTGATGACCTCCTTTTCCTTCTCGGTTTTTGTCCCAAATACAAAATTGATTTTCTTTGTAAAATTCAATTTTTGGGACCTGTTGATTTTATGTTGCTTCTGGAAACCCAACCCTGCTCGTTTGTTTTCCGGATAATCTCCATTTTTCGATAGTAGGGTCGGTTGTCAGTTTTAGATTTAGAATAGAAAGATGTATCATGTTTATCTAAATCATCATGACTTACCTCCATCAGCTTGAACATTTTATCTACACAACCTCTTTTCACATTCCTGATTGGAAAATCCTCATCCGAAAATAGTTTATCAGACCCTTTCATTTTATAAACTATGACATTGGGATCATCATTTAAACTATTTTCTGATATATCATCAGACTTTGACTTCCCAGATTTTTCAGACTCAGCTACTTCAGATTCATTTGTTAACACTTTGTCAACCACATCCTTAACTACTTCAGAATCACATTCATCATTTTTAGTGTAAGTTACATCTATATCCTCAGGCAGTTGTTCGGTTTTTAATTTCAGATTTAGCGCCTTTTCCACCCCAGATGGATTTTTGCAAGCATAACTGTTCCATATGAGTGGAGGAACTCGATCATTGTCACACCCTCAATTTCCACTTGCGGAGTTTTACCGCAAGACGTGTGAACAAACCAGAATCTGAAACACTAGTACGTCGAACGACTCTATATGTTTTGATAATACGTTTTCCAAAATCATTTGTTGTAGATTTTATATTGTCTAAATTAGTTACCAATATTTAGCAGAAGCATTAGTTTTTAAAGTTTCAGCGGAAGCATAAATAAGTAGTGAAGCGGGCGCCAACACAAACGCCAAACAAATGAAAAACCCCAAAACAATATTTATAAATAAGACTCGATAAAAGATGTCTTGTTCAATGCATGTGCGTGCAGCTAGAGCTCTTAGAGTCCTGAGAAACATGTAAAGAAACAAGTGTCAACATTAAAGATGAGTGAGTTTACAGGTTTTCATAAATTCGTTTGTTCAGTTAAATTTGTTTTCTCCGTTATCCCTAACCTGGGATAACGAATTGGTTCCATTATTCCAACCCGGAATAATAAGTTGTTGCTTCCAATATTCCAAACCCGGAATATTAAGTTGTTGTTTCCAATATTCCAAGCCCGGAATATTAAGTTGTTGTTTCCATTATTCCAAACCCGGAATAATAAGTTGTTGTTTCCATTATCCCCAACCCGGGATAATATAGTTGTTTCGTAATTAAGTTCAATGTCAACATATATAGGTAGCTAGCCTAAAGTCATGTCACTTAAGAGTTCGCGATCGAAGCTGACTGTTGTGCCTCCGTTTTGCCAGTCCCATCACTGACCATGGCGAAGTTAGGCCAAATTATTCACCCGTTGACCATACCCGGTCGGCTAGCGCGACTAGCTCGGATGGGGCTTGTCAGGCCCAGTAGTACTACTTATAATTCCCCCGCTATTAAACCCAATACTAACGATCTGAGAGATTGACGAGGACTTAAGTGATAAAGCTGCTTAGTGACCATAACATTACATTAACATTAACTTAGTTACCGAATAGTATGTGACGTTAAATTCGTATAACGTAAAGAGATTGAGTTTGAGAGTGTATACATGTTTCTCCCCCTGTTGTTTAAAAACCGGATAAAGTTAGGGGCCGTGAACTCACCTTTATTTGCTCGGTTAGTGTAGCAAAGAAGTTATAAGAGATGGGACCGCTAGTTGCGTCCTAACAAACCAATTAATTCCAAGTCAGTGTGTGAACACACCAATACAAATTCTACACGTAATTTACGCACAAAGTGATACACACAAACAACATATCTAACACTCAAACATGCATCCAAGTATCCTCATGTGATCCTAGTGATTAAAACAACTTATCATAAACATAAACCAATTCATGCCACAATTTGGTGCACACAATCACAAGTTATCAATTTCAGCTTAACACTCATAATTCAGCTGTTTTCTAGGATTTTTATAAAATAGTTCCAACATTCCAAAAATTCCAATATTTTTACAGTAGGTGACATTTATACCATAGAAATTTATATAAATTTTACAAGTCCTAATTCTTTACCAATTAACCATAAATATTAATATACTAGGCTGCAGTCAGATTTGTCGCCTTCTGACTGCAGTCCACGGAAGAATTTATTTAAAAATCACTGATCGTCCAATTAACAAAATTCCAGTTGGAGTTGCCCGGAAATTTCCATACCTAGTTGCTGTACAAAATTCATGACTCAACTCTCTACTGATTTTAAAATCCAACTTGATAAACAACCAACAAAATTTCAGAATTTTCACAGCTTTAGTTACTGAACTTATTTGGCCCTTTAAAAATATCAAACGACTTCAGCATATTATGAATCCAGGCCCTTAGATTCGTTATTCAAATCTCTACGTTCTAGACATCAGAAAATCCGTTTTTCGACAACTAATAACCGAGTTACAGCCAGATGAAGTCGGCTGTAACTATTATTCAGCAAACTGTTTTCAGCATATCATTATCATGAACTCGTATAACCCGTCCGTATGATTAACCTAGGCGATCTTTAACCGGTTTCCTAGTCATAATCAATACTAATAACATATCCATGCATACCCTAGTTCATACTTCTAGTTTTTACAAACAAACATACTCGCAAACTTACATGTTCCGAAAACAATCATGCATATAAACAATGATCAAATCAGCCGATTACATACAACACATATAATCCGAAAACAAACCAATTAATCATTCAAGCACATATATCCGAAACAACTAATCACTTCATTCAAGCACATAAATCTGAACGTGATCTTGTAGCATATGACAACTTCTAATCTTTTAATAACAAGGTAAACGAACCGTGAGTACGATGAGGGAAGATGGCGAGGGCTGCTGCGACCGGAAGAGAAGAAAGGAAAAGATGTTGCGACCGAGACTGAAAGGGACTGAAAGTAACAGGCTGTTAGCGACCGAGAAAGTGAACCAGGCTGATCAGATCGAGATGATGAAGGAAGGAAGCTGTTCGCGATCAATGGAGCAAGAGAAGGCAGCCGACGGCTGTTTTGCTTGTTAGGGTTTGTGTTTGTGAATGAAACATGCATGGGTGTGTGTATATATAGCGCAAAGGAGATGAGGGTTACGGTTAGGTTTAAGCTTGTGGCCGAGGGACTTGGGTTGGGTCGGTTTGGGTTTGATCTTTGCGGCCGAGACATGTTTTAGTTCAAGGTTTAGGTTTGATCTCGGTTTGGGTTTGTGGTTTCGGGTTTGATCCTTGTTTTTGGGCGAAGACTTGGGTTTAGAGTTTAAACTTTGTTAACTCCTAGAGTCACAATGAATCAAAGTTGGTTCGTGTCGCGGTTCGGTTCAGTTCGTGTATATATCTACCATAATTATTTTATAACTAAAACAATCACACAACACACATCACATATTCATTTAACTCGTACACGTTTAATACTTAGCATATACTCTATTCGACAAGTGTCGCGTTTAAGTTATCCGAAAAACCCGGGATATCACAATCATAACTACCACTTTTTATTTCTCCATTTTTAGATTCCTCAGTATTTTTGATTTTTGGTAAAATGTGATCTATGACGTATGAGCTTGTGGAATAACTAATTAACAGTTTGTTAACTCGTTCGGTTTCAATTCTCATTTTCTCAAGCTCACTTTTCAACTCAGCAAGAGTGTTTAGATGAATATTAATTGCCATTTGTTTATTCATCACTGTTGCTTTAAGCATCATAAGTGTTACATCATTTTCTCTGAGTGCTTTATTATTTTGTTTAACAGATGCACTCAATTTGTCATAAGCTTCCTTTATGGACTTGAAATCGCTTGACAAATTGTCTGTTAAACTTTGCAATTCAGCAAATCTTTTGTCTTTCACAAGATACTCACCACATGGTTCATCACACTTTGAAATAGATTTTTCATTCTCAGATGACTGGTTTACCTCAATGCCATTTTCCATGCATGCTTTAATGATGTCTTCTTTCAACATTTCCATTTTCTCATCAGCTTTGACATCTTCAACCGGTTTCTTTTGCTCTTCATGTGTTGAATGTTGACTAGGTGCGAAATACTCTGCAAAAGTTTTTAAAACATCGTTAGGCAAAAGATGTTTGAATGGACCATTCAAAAACTCCTCTTGCTCTGATGAATATGATAGTAATAATCGTCATCATCAGGTCCTTCATCAAAGGATGCCTCTGATTCTTCTTCTGGTTCATCAATAATTTCAGCCACCAATGCAAAACTTTCTCCTTACGAAATAAACTTGTTCCAATTAAACCCTTCGTCTTCTTGTGTAACAACCAAAGCCTTATCTTTAGTTTTAGGTTGCTTGTCTTCAATCGGCACGATTCTTGTTCTTGGTTGTGGTCGGTGATAGATCGCTCTTTTGTAATAGTCATCGGCAAAAGGATTATGTTTCCCTTGAACCTCTCGGTTTGGACATTCTCTTTTAAAGTGACCTTTCTCCCGACACTTGAAACAAGTAACTTTGGATTTATCATATCCAAGTTTCCCATCCAAACCTCCCAAATTTTCTTTACCAGTGATTTCCATAAATCTCTGTGCACGTCGAACGATTGAAGCCATGCACCATTTTATATCTATCAACTCCATTTCAACTGGATCAATTTGATCGTAGTCTTCTCGTGTCATTTCAGAATTACCAATCTTTCCAGCAACAAGACTATCATATGACTCAAGAACTGAAGCAAGTAGAGACATATGTTGATTTGCCGTCTTTTCGTCAAAATTTTGTGCGTTCTGAAAGTCAATGGGAATGTTGCATTGCAGAATTCTTTGACTTGCATTGGATGATGGAGTGGCTTGATTGTTCTTATATTGATTTGATCTGAAAGAAGATTGTTGACTAGAAGGTGTATTCGGATCAACTGTTGGGTATGATTGGAAACCACTTGACTGAGTTGGAGGTGTGCTTGGTGAGCTATATGCACTGAACGCAGTTTGATCTTTGGCGCTTGGATTTGAGCAACAGAACTGTTTTTGAAATAAAGATTAACTTCTTGTTGCATTTGAATAGTCTTGTTTTAGCCATCTTTTGCATATCTAATTAATGACCTTCCAATATTTCGATAAATCGAGGCAACGAGAAATTGCTGTATTCAACTCCATTCTTCAAGATGGTTAAGTAAGTTGACCATTCACCTTGTGGCAGAGAATCAGCTAACTTATCAACAAGCTCTTCATTTGTCTTCACAATTCCCAATCTCTTCATATGAACCACCAGATGACAGTATCGCTCAATCAGCTGCTTAACTGTTTCTCCTTTGATCAATGTGAATACGTCAAACTCTTTGCTTAATAATGCCCTTTTGCTTTTGCGGAGTTGAGCACTGCCTTGAAATTTGAGGCGAAGAGCATTCCATAAGGATTGCACGTCATCATCATGCTTTAGTAAAGCCAAGATGTCTTCTTTGAACGATTGCTGAAGAATGTTCATCATTTTCTTTTCATTGATAAATCTTTCTCGTTCAACATCAGAGAATTGGGCGAGGGTCTTTTCAAGTTTATTCTCGCCAACTGGGGCGATGTATTTTGCCTCGATTGCAAACCAGCAAGTAAAATGGTTAGCTTGCACCCAGTTCATAAACCTCTCGCTCCAGCTATCAAAGTCTTCCAAATTCATAAGCTTTGGAGGTTTAGTCATTGTTCCCATTTCATTCTCTAAATCGATGTTTTGAGCTGCTGCAGTGGAACAACCGATGTGGCGAATGCAATGTAAAATTCCTCAGACATTTTCCTTGTAAAAAGTTAGAACACACTTCTCGAAAACAAACATATCAGATTAGAAAACTTTTTGTGCGGACAGAATGTTTCATACGAAACAAATAACTAATATTTTGCACGAAATATATCTTAGTACGATTCAAATTTTCTAACAAAACTATAATTTCGTACGGATCAAGTCATTTTGTACAATCAAGTTTTTTAACCGAGTAAATTTGGTGCAGATGAATTTTGTACGAATCAAATCATTTAGTACGAAACAATTTGAAATTCTGAAAAGTTTTCAAGATTCTGTATGAACTTTAAGCTGATTCGTATGAATTCTAAACGAATTCATACCAAATCAAAACAACCGTATTCCGTGAGAAACTCGTACGAAACTGGTTCAAACTTCAAACTAACCAAATTTTATCGATTTCAACATGATTTAGTTTAATTTTACGTCCGAATGGTATGGATTGATTAGATTGAAGATTAACTTGAATTAATAAAATCCTAGTCCATTTTGTCCATGAATTCGTTCGAAATTTTTCCAAAATCTAGCAAAGATCAGAAAACTGATGATGAAGATATGTCCAAGTCTAAACAGTAACTACTTGTTGTCTATCTGTAGATCAGATCTCATGGCTCTGATACCACTAGTGAACGGGGATCGAGCTCCCGAAATGAGCAATCGACCTGATCTCGCTCAACTAGCAGAGGCGGAATTCATTGCTAGAGAGGTAGATATGACAAACAAGATAGTCCTTACTGTTTAATGCTTCTGATTTATTAAAGACGTTCAAGTTACAGACGCAAGTAAACAAACTGACAGAGCTTTTCCGTATGAAATGACAAATCCGTTCCTCGCTCTAACACAACACTTCCCTATTTATAGGTCGACATGACTCGTACTGAAGTGCGTGCACAAACAAACAACCATGTTTCGCACGAAATAGTATTTCGTACGAGTGACTCACTCGTACGAAACATACACCTGTTTTGTGCGAATCACAGTATACAATATATAAATTTACATTTTCTCATTTAAACATTAACGTGTAAACTTTATAAACATCACAGATAAATCCTAGACGTAGGCAATAGACATTATGCACCAACACATCTGAGCTTCGACCTTCTCCATAAGAAGCTTATTGTTATGTTTAAGGGCGATGTTCTGTGACGCAGCTTGTTGATATTCAGCCACTAGAGTTGAATTGTGGGCGTGCATTTGTGATAATTTAAAACGACAACTATCAGAACAGAGTATTTGATTTACCGTTTCCGAAAGATCGGGCGTCTCAGTTGTCTGCGCCATCATGCAGTGGTTGCTGTTCTTGGATAGATTCAAGGTTTCCATTTGAGCTGCAGCATCTGCGCAGTTGAAACCCTCATGCTGTTGGACCACTAGTGTTGTGGACTTCCCGCCTAAGCTATTTGATGGACTCGTAGTTGACTTGGAAGGAGAGACGGGAACCAGCTGTCTGTCACTGCTCTGTATATCAGCGACCCTGGATGATACATACCCTGGCGGTGGCTTCTTGCATCCCTAGCGAAGTGTCCTTGTTCGTGACATCGGTAACATCTAAGTTTGTCCTTTGTGAGACCAGTATTCAAGTTTGACAAGGGTTGCCTTCCACACTTTTTCTGAAACTTGTTGACCTGAAAAGCAGCTATTGCTAAATTCCAAGAGACATCGATCTCGTCCATGTCCTCCTCCATGATCTGATCAACTTCTGTTGGAAGAATAGATGGAGGAGTCAGATCACTTGCCAAGAAGGCTTTAAGCTTTTGATCATTGATACCGCAATAGCTAGTTTCTCTTCGTTTTCCTTAGTGAGAAACGCAGAGTTGGGCGCGGGTTGAGCAGGTGCAGGCACTGGTGCAACAGTTTGAGGAATGATGCCTTGTTGCACTGTTTGAGGAGTTGCAGTACTGAAAACCATGTTAGGATACTGAGCATGGTATATGTGTGAACTTGAGCCGATGAAACCGTAATAGGATTTGGAGATTGAAAACCATACACATATGGAGTGTTCTAAGGCGTGGAAATAGGACTGTAAACCACAATTTGATCCACCCGGTGCTTGTGCATTTCCTTGTAGAGGGCTATAGATGAGATTCTATGACATTAAATTCGCGTTCTACCATGTCATCCCTGCGGCCATCAAACTGCTTTATGGTTAATATCTCTCTGCTTGTTATTAATCTCACATGATTTGATAGTAGCTATCATCTTAGTGAGAGTGACATCATTTAAGTTCTTCGTCTTTTTTATCATGCCCACATCTGCATCCCAACTTTTGGGCAGTGAATGTAATAGCTCTCGGTTCATGGCACTGTTGGTGAGGGTGATCTCAGCTGAAATCATCTAGGAAACCAGTTTGACATTTCGACGTATCTGGTTTTCGATAGTTTCCCCAAAAGATGTGATTGAACTAGCTGAATTGCGCTGATTCACCCTACTGGCTTTCATGTCGGCATTTCCCTCGTAGAGATTTTGCAACTCACTTCAAACCTCCTTTGCTGTTTTACAGTTTCTGACCGCGATAGAAATATCAGGTCCTAGAGCCATGGTCAAAGTTGCCGAAGCCTTCTCATCTTCCTCTATGATCTTGATGTCCTCTGGGGTCCATAGGTGCATGGGCTTGGGAATTTTCATTTCAGGATCTTGCTCTGTACTGTACACTATGGTTCTTGGACCATTCATGATGCATCTCCACACCCTGGGTTCTTTAGCCTTGCAGTACTATTCGAAGCGGAACTTCCACTCGTAGTATTCATCCGCGTACACTATACGTGGCACTTTGGTGGAGGTGCCTATTACCTAATCCAGCTCTTGGTGGAGGGCTCAAGCTTGCGATTGCAGGGCAGCCAGAGTGGCATTTGTCAGGTCTTGTGCGGTCATGAATCCAGCCATTGTAATTTAAATTGATAAAAAATTTACCAAATCGATTTAAAATTGATTAATTTAAGTGTGTCTGATGAACAGTGCTAAATCCGAATTGGTCAATCTGTAGTCAATGACGGTCAAACTCGGAATCTAATCCGAAATGGTAGTCCTGATGTAAAAAATGGTCAACCCTGAAAGACTATCCGAATTGATGAGTAATCCGGACTAAAGAATCCGAAATGAGCAATCCGGAATGCAGAATCCAACTTGAAAAACCCGACTTGAAAGATCCGAAATGGAAAACCCGAAATAAGATGTATCCGAAATAAGAAGATCGAAATGTAGATCCGAAATCCAAATCCGAAATGGAGAATCCGAGATGTATGATCCGGAGTAACCACCCTTGAATAAATATCTGGAATCAAGAATCTGGAATGGAGAATCTGATATGCCTGTCTTATCTGACGAAAATCCGGAACAGTGATCCTTATCCGTAACAGTGACCCACCTTTTCTGCAACTGAATTCCGAGATTCAAGGAATTCAAAAACCGCAACAGTAACTCGGACTACAATCCGGAACAAGCAACAGTCTGGGATCAATCCGAGATGGATGATCTCCTTCGTGTCCTTCAGAATCCGGAACAGTGGTTAATCCGAATTGTGAGAACCTTCTTCGTGTTCTTTGGAATCTGGAACAGTAGTTAATCCGAATTGTGAGAACCTTCTTCATGTTCTTCGAAATCTGGAACAATAGTTAATCCGAATTGTGAGAACCTTCTTTGTGTTCTTGCCGAATTCAGCAATACCCGTAGCAGCAACACACTTCAAAAACTTCTTCAATAAGCAATACCTGGAGCCTGTATAAGAACAGCAGGCTTTGATACCAATTGTGAGTCCCGTAAACGGATCAAACAGGTATCACTAACCTAATCAATAGCGGAAATTATGATTAGGAAGAAGAACAACTTGAATAACTTTGAATATTATAACTTGCATACACAAAGAGTCAGATACAAGTTTTTGCTTTCAACTCTCTAACCTTTTCTCTATGACCTAGCCTTTCTATTTATAAGCATCACTAAACCCATAATTACAACCCTAGGCCCATAAGGCACTAGGAAGCCCACACAAACCCCAAAAGCCTAAATACATCCCTAATGAATAAACCTTTAAAATTCCAAGCCCAACAAAGAGGTCATGAAGAAGAAATTTGAGATGAGCTCACTAGGGGAGATGACTATGTTTTTGGGACTTCAAGTTTGTCAAAGCTCACAAGGAATCCTGATTCATCAAGGAAAATATTTCAATGACATTCTTGTCAAATTCAAGCTTACAGATTCAAAGCCTACGGCTTCACCGATTCTGAACGACGTTAGTTCAATGAAGACGCTAAAGGAACGCCTGTCAATCCAAACATGTACTGGTCTATGATTGGTTCACTCATGTATCTCACTGTAATCGGCCAGACATCATGTTTGCCATTTACCTGTGTGCTCGATATCAGGCTACTCCTAAACTCTCTCATTTACATGTTGTTAAAAGAATCTTTAGGTACCTCAAAGGAGCAGCATCACTGGGCCTCTTGTATCCTAAAAATTCTGAATTTGAACTGTATGCTCTCTCTGACAGTAATCTTGGAGGTACAGACAGGGACATGCGCTCAACGTCAGCTGGATGCCAATTTTTGGGAGATAGATTAATCTCTTAGCAGTGCAAGAAGTAGCAGACTATATCGCTTTCTACAGCGGAAGCAGAATACGGTGCAGCATCTGCTTGCTGCTCCCAGGTTTTATGGATGCAACACCACTTGCGGATTACGGTTTGACTTATCTAAATAAAACAATTTATTGTGATAATGATGCCGCTATCCAAATTGTCAAAAACCTTGTTTTCCACTCCAAAACCAAGCACATAAATATCATAGTTCATTTTATTCGAGATTGCTGTGAAAAGGGTCTCGTTAAACTTGAACAAATCCACACCGATGCAAACGTGGGGATTTGTTCACCAAACCCATTAGCAACACGCGTTTTCAAGTGCTTGTGGATCTTCTCAATATGATTCGTTTTCCTAACTGAGCATCCTTTATTTGTTAGCCTCGTAAATTTGTTCATTAGTATGCTAAAATTTAGGGGGAGAAAACTACCAAAAAAGAGGTTTTCAAACAAGTTTTGCAATGATTGGGAAATGAAATAAGTTTTGGTGCTAAAGGCTTTGACTAACACACGTAAGGTGCTGTAGCGGGAATGACTTGGATCGAACGTGATATGTTGATAGCTCTAAAGCTCAACCGGATAGTGAAAGCCAAATGATATAAACATAAAGAACTATATATCTAGTGGGTAACATACCATTGGCATATGATTTCATGGTCTTAACCTTGCGTTGATAGATAGCCAACGCCTGAGGTTTCGGGTCTTTATGCTGTTGAGTCATCTAGGGATAACTTGACTGCCCTTTTGTTGCATTCAGATTATATGTAGACCTAGGCACAGTCAGGATATCTTTAAAAGAGCCAAAATAGAAGGGCCAAAACCTTAAAAGGAAGGAAATCTTATTCTCAGAGAATTCCAGGAAATCAAACATACCACATAAAGTATATGCCTAACGCTCGTTAGATACTATTGGTCACTCTACTGTACGAAAGTACTGATCTGTTCACCAATGGTCTGACGTTGTAAAAGATAAAGGATGATCTAAGTACACTCACCTGCTACGATAAATCGTTGTGCTTGCCTTGATCTCGGGGGTATGTCATTGTATGGGACACTCGGGTATCATAGTATAATACTACCTTAAGCATATCATAAAGCTAGAACTAGAAGGTTGAGCTTTAGGTTTAAATGGACAAGTATATTGGCAATTGCTTAGACCTGTCTGACCCAGCTCACACTGAAAAATGTTCCTTAGTCGACTTAAAAATGATTTGATCCCGTAGCAAGACTGTGTATGTGTTTTTTTTAAATATTTCACTTACTTTTGTAATTGGTAAAAAGTGTTTGGTTGCTTGGTTAGTTAAATTGTTGATTTTTGGTTAGATGATTTCTGTCAAGGGATATTGGACTAGCCGCTAAGTTTTTGTATTAGACTAATCAAATAGAATTTTTGAAAGTCTTGAAATGGAACAAGTTTGGGTTTAGTGGTGGTACTGTTCTGGATTGGGCTTTCAAACCCTCCGGATAGGCCCACTGACTATCCATTCTATTATGAGTGTGTGGACAATTCACTATTTCGGATTGGGCCCAAAATAAGCCCAATCCTGATTGTGTATCTATAGTTCCTCTGAGAAAGCCATTGTCTAGAAGATGTCATGACAGCGTTTCATACCAATCTCTAGGGGCTTGATGTAGACCATATAAGGCTTTGTTCAGAAGGCAGACTTTGTCTTTGTGTATAGGATCGACAAACCCTGGTGGGTGGCTGACATACACCTCCTCTTTAAGTTTTCCGAACATGAAAGTAGATTTGATATTCAACTAGTACACCTTGAAACCTTTCCAAGAAACAAAGGCCAAGAATATGCGAGTCACTTGAAGATGGCGACTGGGGCATAGACTTTAGTATAATCTATCCCTTCTTGCTGATGAAAACCTTGTACCACTAGTCGAGCTTTCTTGCGTACCACAATCCCTCTGTCATCACGCTTGCACTTGAAGACACATCTAGTGTATATCTTTTTGTGATGATATGGTAGGTCAACAAGCTTCCAGACTCCCAGTTCCTGGAATTAAAGCGTCCTTCCAGTTCTTGGGTTCTACCTGTGAAACAAAACAACTATTAGAAAGTCTGGTTTGCAGTGGAGCAATACGAGTATAAAAACAACTTAGATCCTTGTTGATCTGATTGCGAGTTTGCACTCCTGTTTGTAAGCTGACGATAATATTCTCTGATGGATGATAAGAAAGTGTCCTCGGCATCACTTCACTTGGAACATCCACTTGAATATGCAAATTCGTGATAACTTCATCAACGACCGATGGAGAAGATGAAGCTTCATTCCTGATGTTTGATTGATTAGCTTGAGTATTTAAGAAGCTTTCAATCTCCTCAGATCCTTCATCGGAACTAGATCCTCCATCATCGAAAGTCGGTTCACAATCAGAGTCGGCATTTAGCTGTTGCTGGGCAGATGATTCAGCATAGTTTATAATTGGTACAAATACATATTCTTAACGAGTAGTGCTTGGACGTACATCAGAAATGTTGACAGGAAGTGACGGGGAAATTACCAACTGTCTAGAAACTTATTCTTGATTAGATATTTTATGCTTTTAAAAGAACATAACAAGTTCTTCTTCTAATGGCACATCTGGTAGGTCAAATGAATTCCACAAACCCTCGTAGTTGAACAGCCATGGATCCCTAGGTTTCGGCGTCTGAGTAGTATACCAATGACGATCAACATGCTGCGTAAGAATAACCTGGTTCCAACTCGGCAAGAAGACATGTTTTTGAGGAGTAGCATAACCAACGAAAAATCCTTCCACAGATTTGGCTCCAAATTTACCATCCAGGTCCAATACAGTACACGGTGATCCAAAACGCTCCAGAAACTCAAGGTTAGGCTTCTGCTGATTTAGTAACTCGAAACAAGTCTTGTTGTGAGGCTTGACTGTTAACAGATGATTCAGGTTGTAACACGCTGATGCGACTGCTTCACTCCAGAAACTGATTAGTAATTTCGAATCGGGGAGCATGATTCTGGCAGTCTCGACAGTGTGCGATTCTTACGTTCAGCTACTCCGTTTTGTTGTGGAGTATATGGTGCACTGAATTCTGAAGAATCCCCTTCTCATCCCAGAATTCGAGCATCCTTTTGTTCTTGAACTCTGTACCATTGTCACTGCAGATTCTCTTGGTAGGAAAGTGATACAGGTTTTCAAGTTTTTTGAAGAGTATCAATAGAGTTTCAAAGGTTTCATCTTTGCTCTCCAGAAAGAAAACCCATGAGAATCTTGAGAAATCATCTGCAACGACTAGGCAATATGGATCACCAGAAATGCTTTTGACGTTTACTGGCCCGAAAAGATCCATATGAAGCCTCTCTAGTGGTAGCTTGATAGAATTCAAAAGCTTTCTTGACTGTTCTGGTTGATCTGCGGATTGCTCGAACCATGTGATGACTATGGGCTTTGAGACGTGTTCGGATTGACCGTAGCAAATGATTGAAAACCAGTGTTATGATTTGATCGTGTGGTTGGTGTGCTGTAAGCACTAAAGGCAGTCTGGATCTTTGGAGACTGTATCTGAGCAGCAGAACTATTATTGAAATAAAGATTAATATCTTGTTGCACTTGGGTGTTTTTGTTCTTCGCCGTTTTCTGCATTTCGAGTTCATATCCCTCCAATCTCTCAATGAATCGTGGTAATGAGAAATTACCATATTCAGTTCCACTCTTCAAAATGGTCAAATAGGTAGACCATTCATCTTGGGGTAAGGAATCGGCGAGTTTATCAACCAGCTCTTCGTTCGTCTTTATGGCTTCTATTCACTTCATTTGCACGACCAAATGAAAATATCTTTCAATCAGTTGTTTTACCGTCTCTCCTTTGATAAAAGTAAAGATGTTAAACTCTTTACTCAACAACACCCTCTTCCCTTTTCGTAACTGGGCACTTCCCTGGAATTTCAATCGCAGAGCATTCCACAATGATTGTGCGTCATCATCATGTTGTAACAGCGCCAATATGTCTTCCTTGATGGATTATTGTAGAATGTTCATCATTTTCTTCTCATTTATAAACTTCTCTCTTTCAAAATCCGAAAGTTGAGCCAATGTTTTTTCAAGACCGTTCTCTCCAACAGGAGCTTGATACTTTTCTTGGATAGCAAACCAACATGTAAAATGATTTGCCTGAACCCAATTCATTAAATGTTCACTCCAACTATCGAAGTCTTCGAGGTTCATCAACTTTGGTGGCTTCGACATCGTACCCATTTCGTTCTCGAGGTTCATGTTTTGTGCTGCAATAGTCGTGACCGCTGATGTAGCAAATGCGTTATAAAATTCTTCTGAAATTTTTCTGCAAAGATTTTAGAAACACACTTTTCGGAAAAAACTGATTAGAATAATAAAACTTTCTTCATGCGGATAACAAAATAGTTCGTGCAACCAAGATTAGTTCATACGACTCAGAATATTGTGCGAATGATATGATTCGTACAGAGAAAATACTCGTGCGAACACGTTGTTCGTACGGATGAAAAGGTTGGCTCATACGAGTGAGTTGCTCGTACGAGTAAGTAACTTGTGCGAATCAGAATTTTTAACTTGTAAATTTTAAGATCTTATGTTTTCTCGTTCGTACGAAAGACTTAAATCGTATGGACAGTCGTTCGTGTGAGTGGTCTCTCTACCTGTACGTGTTGGGCTTGTGTAGTAAAGGTTTACACATTAGAGCTACATTTGGGCTTCTAAAGGGTTTTGAGCTTCCTAGTGCCTTGTGGGCCTAGGGTTGTAACTGTTGGGCTTGGTGATTAGTATAAATATATGTCAGGTCAATGTTTAGAGGTTAAAGAGTTGTAACTGAAAAACTTGTATCAGACACTTTTCTGGTGTATGCAAGTTGATTTTGATTCAAGATATTGTTCTTCTCCCTAATCTTTATTTCCGCAACTGATTAGGTTTTCGATACCTGTTAGATCCGATTTCGGGACTTACAATTGGTATCAGAGCCTGCTATACAATACAGGCTCCAGGTATCGTAGATTGAAGAGCTGATCGGAAGTGGAGTTGCTTATGTTCAACCAAGTTTACTGTTCAGAATCGAAGAATTGTTGTGCTTGATCGGAATTGCTACTGTTCCGAAGAACTCGAAGAAGATCTGAAGATTTCGGATTTGCTACTGTTACGGATTCCGAAGAACTCGAAGAAGCTTCACGGATTCCGGATTTGCTACTGTTGAAGATCCTGAAGAACACGAAGGAGATCATCCATCTCGGATTGATCCCAGACTACCGTTCAATCCAGATTCCAATTATTTCGGATCCGAAACAATGTTGATGGTTATCTATTGCTTGGAATTCGGACTACTGTTGCTTGGAATTCGGACTACTGTTGCATTCGGATAAGGACCAGATTCCAAACTTATTTCATTCCGGATCCAGTCTCATTCCGGATTATTCCTGATTCCGGATTCATCTCGGACCAGCTTTCATTCGGATTTCTTCCATTCGGATCAATATCATTCCAGATTTCTTATTTCGGATACACACTGCTTTCCAGATCATCATTTCAGATTTGTCAATTTCGGATTTAACCATCTCGGATTTGTCGATCTCGGATTTGTCGATCTCGGATTTGACCATCTCGGACTGATTTCGGATCTACCCATCTCAGAGTTGTCTATTCTGGACTCATTTCGGACACTGTTTGGGACATATTCTGATCACTGTTCACATTATAAAATTCAAAATTAACTAAATTTAAATTGACTTGGTAATTTTAATAAAGGTAACTATGATGAACAGCTACATGACAACTCAGGATTTGACCAACGCCACTTTGGCTGCACTGCAATCATAGACCCTGGCCCTCCATCAAGAATTGGATCAAGTGATTGGCACTTCGACTAAAGTGCCCCGTCTGTTGTATGGGGATGAGTATTATGAATGGAAGTTCAGATTCGAGTAATATTGCAAGGCCAAAGAGCCTGGGGTGTGGAGGTGCATTATGAATGGTCCTCGAACGATTGTTTACAGTACCGATTAAGATCCGGATAACAAGATTCAATAGCCAAGTCACTTGTGGACTCCAGAAGATGTGAAAATCATTGAGGAAGATGAAAAGGCTTCAGTTGTATTGACAATGGCACTTGGACCCGACATTTCAATTGTGGTCAGAAATTGCAAGACCGCTAAAGAAGTATGGAGCGAATCGCAAAATCTCTATGAAGGAAATGAGGATATGAAGGCCAGCTGAGTAAATCAGCTGAATCAACAATTCAGCTCATTTACTCACATTTACGGGAAACCATTGAGAACCAGATCCGGAGATATGTAAAGCTTGTTTCCTAGATGATATCAGCTGAGATTACTCTTACCAATAGTTCTATGAACAGACAGCTGTTAAATTCATTACCGAAGAGTTGGGATGCTGATATTGGAATGATCAAGAAGACAAAGAATCTGAATGATGTCACTCTCACAGAAATGATAGCTACTATTAAATCGTGTGAGATCGATAATAAGCAAGAGATACATCAATCATCAGCGTAGTTTGATGGCCACCGGTATTACAGGGAAAAATGCAGCATTAATGTTGGAAAATCTGGTCTATAGCACTCTGCAAGGAAGTTCTCAAACACCGGTAGCTCAAACATGGTGTACAGTCCTCTTGCCATGCCACATAAGACTCAGTACGTCTACGGTCTTCAGTCTCAGTTTCCTACTATGATTTCTGCTGCCCAAATTCAGACACAGTACCATGCTCAGTACCCTAACATGGTGTTCAGTCCGGCCATTCCTCAAGAAGTTCAACAAGGCGGCATTCCTCAATCTGCTCCAGCACTAGCTCCTGCTCAAGTTGTGTCCAATTCTGCTTTTCTCACTAAGGAAAATGAAGAGAAATTAGCCATAGCTGCTTTAGTGATCAACAACTTGAATGCCTTTTTAGCAGGTTATCTGACTCCCCCATCTATTCTTCCAACTGAAGTATATCAAATAATAGAGGAGGATCTGGATGAGATTGACGTGTCCTGGAATCTTGCAATGGCTGCCTTGCGTGTCAACAAGTTTCAAAAGAAGTATGAACGGCAACCATTGTCAAATCTGAAGACTGGACTCACAAAAGATAAACTCAGGTGCTACAGATTTCATGAGCCAGGACATTTTGCAAGGGAGTGCAAGAAGCCGCTATTTAGATATGTGTCATCCAGAGTGGCAGGCATACAGAGCAACGACAGACAGCTGGTGCCAATATCTCCCTCAAAGTCTACTACTAGTCCCTCAAGCAGCTCAAGCGGGAAATCAACAGCGTTGGTGGCACAACAGCATGAAAGGTTCAACTGGGCAGATGCTGCAGCTCAGATGGAGACCTTGAATCTTTCTAAGAAACAGCAACCACTTCATGATGGCGCAGATAACTGAGACTCCAGATCTTTCAGAAATGGTAAATCGAATTCTCTATTCTGATCGTTGTCGTTTAAAATTATCACAAATGCGCGCCCATAATTCAACTCTTGTAGCTGAATACCAGCAAGCTGCATTACAAAACATAACCTTAAACATAAGAACAAGCTTCTTATGGAAAAGGATGTTGGGTATACGACTATAAGCTAAAATTAGCTGAAAAGGATGTAGAACTTCAAGCAGCCTTAGCCAAGCTAAATTCCTTGACAGAGAAGTTTCAAGAAAATGAAATAAACATTAAAAAATTTGAAACTTCCAGCAAGCTGGTCAAGGACTTGTGTGATCTATCGCTCAATTACCAGAAAAATTTCACAAAAGGTCTTGGGTACAATAAGGCTCCTCCATCATATAATCATAACTATACAAGAATGCCTGAATCTGAGGCTGATCTAGAAAATGCAGAAAATATGATCTATGGTAAACCTTCAGATTATCTTTCTAAACCGTGGAAGCCCTATTACCCAAAGTTCTCTAAGCCAACTGAACTCAAGAGGGATGATGTTTTCATTACTTCCACACCACCTTCACATGAATCTGGTGACCATCCATCTTGTAGTACAGATGATTTAGAGAGAGTGACGCCTGAGGCAGAGGAAACAACATCACCGACAGAATCTAACGAAGAAAATTCTTTTGAAATTGTAACTGACCTAGTGAATGATACTAACGTTTCTACCTCACGTGCAGAAGAAATATTAGTTGAGGATATTACAGATGGTGATCAAGAAGAATGGCTGAATGCAAATTCAGACAATTCGCCTGTTGATTATAAATTTTCCGTGAGGATACCTATATTGATGCAAATGGCATACCCAGATCTTCAATGGCCTGGGTTGCAGCCTATTACTAAAACCTATTGAAATGTGCAGGAACAATTCTGGCGAACTATCGTCAGACTCTGGTACATTGACAGTGGCTGCTCCAGGGACATGACTGGGGACATCTCGCAGTTGAATGACATTTAGTTTTTCGACGGCAGGTTTGTCTCCTTCGCATGTGCTGAGACTAGAAAGACCACTATGAGAGGAACAGTATGCAATAGAGCCCTCAGTTTTAAAAACGTGAACTACGTACCAATTGAAGCATAGTCTTTTGAGTGTGTCTCAGCTCTGTGACAATCACTTGGATGTTCTCTTTACCAAGAAAGGGTGTTATGTACTGAAACCAGGTCTTAGTATTCCAGATGATTGGATTCTTCTAAAAGCCGTGCGAAAAGGAAATGCATAAGTCATCGACATGAACAAGGCTCCTCTGACAAGCTCACCTGCTTATTCTCGTCCACAGCTGAGCATGATGCAATGTTATGGCATAGTCAACTAGGACACATCAACATGAAGAACCTAAATCGACTTGCAAAAGGTGGTTTAGTCAGAGATCTACCAGTTCGCGATTTCATGCAGGTTGAAAAGTGTGAAATGTGCACATGGGAAACAACATCGACAGCCACACATATCTAAACAGCCCCTTCCACGTCTCAAGTCTTAGAATTGCTTCATATGGATCTTTTTGGTCCGACATATATTCTGAGCATTGGCGGAAAGGCATACTGTCTGGTCATTATTGATGACTGCTCACGATTCACCTGGGTTTTCTTTCTGGCACATAAAAATGAAACCGCTGAGTTAGTTAAACAGTTCGTCACACTCATGGAGAACCAGACAGACACCAACGTGAAGGCTATTCGTTGTGTAAAAAATCTAATAGTTTTTGAAAACTTGTTTTGTACGAACAATTTGTCCGCACGAAGAATTTTACGATCTGATCAGTTGGTTTTCGAAAAGTGTGTTCTTAATTTTTCACAGGAAAAATGTCTGAGAAATTTTACAATGCTTTCGCCATATCAATCGTTACCACTGCAGCAGCTCAAAATATCAATCTAGAGAATGGGATGGGAACAATGACAAAACCGATAAAGCTCATGAATCTAGAAGACTTTGATAGTTAGAGTGGAAGGTTTATGAACTAGGATCAAGCTAATCACTTTACTTGCTGGTTTGCAATCGAGGCAAAATATATCGCACCAGTTTGTGAAAATGGTCTTGAAAAGACCCTTGCTCAATTCTCTGATGTTGAACGTGAAAGGTTTATCAACCAAAAGAAAATGAATAATATTCTTCAACAATCGATTAAAGAAGACATCTTGGCTTTATTGCAACATGAGGATGATGCGCAATCCTTATGTAATGCTCTTTGACTAAAGTTTCAGGGTAGTGCTCAACTTCCCAAAAGCAAGAGGGCGTTGTTAAGCAAAGAGTTCAATGTATT
This sequence comes from Scalesia atractyloides, assembly GCA_947069175.1. Taxonomy (NCBI): domain Eukaryota; kingdom Viridiplantae; phylum Streptophyta; class Magnoliopsida; order Asterales; family Asteraceae; genus Scalesia; species Scalesia atractyloides. The sequence continues at coordinate 50,417,572 of CAMTDV010000020.1, forward strand.
CACACTGATTAAAGGAGAAACGATAAAGCAGCTGATTGAGCGATATTATCATCTGGTGGTTCATATGAAGAGAATGGGAATTGTAAAAACAAATGAAGAGCTTGTTGACAAACTAGCTGATTCTCTACCGCAAGGTGAATGGTCGACTTACATAACCATATTAAAGAATGGAATTGAATACAGCAATTTCTCGCTGCCTCGTTTCATTGAAAGGCTGGAGGGTCATGAATTAGAGATGCAAAAGATGGCAAAAAACAAGACTGTTCAAGTTCAACAAGATGTTTCAAGAACAGTTCTGCTGCTCAAATCCAACGCCAAAGATTCAGACCGCTTTCAGTGCATATAGTTCACCAAGTACACCACCAATTCAGACAAGTGGCTTCCAATCATTTCCAACAGTTGGTAATCTAGGGAAATTTGTTTAAAAGCTTAAAGGGTGCTTCAAGATCAACGATACTGATGACTCGTATATATGCTTAAAATGATCCTCTAAAAACGCAAAATTCACAAAAAATATGTTATTACTTTTGAAAAATATCTCAAAACTCAAAAAGATTTTCAGTTTTCTTAGCTTGATTGTCTTATTTTTAGTTTACCGATGATAAAGACACTGACGGTTGGATTCATAGCAACGTCTTGCTAAGAGAAATCTGAAATCATGGGTTGGGAGCTAATTTTTTTTATCGAAAAGCTTACATGAATGTCAATAAAGTTCATAAATTTGAAACTTTACATGTTAAAATGAATATTTTTTGTCAATATGGTCAACCAAGGTCATTAACTTGGACTTGGTAGGCAAATTGGATAACTAGGGTTATTTACTTGGACTTGTTAATCAAGTGGGTTTTAAAAACAGTTAAAAATGATTAAAAAGAAAAATACAAAAAATAAAATCGAAAAGTTTAAAGATTTTGAGTATTGATTCGTATGAAACAAAATTTCATACGAAGCTCATCATTTCGGTGCGAAACAGGGTCAATTTTTGTACGATTCAATTGAGTCGTATGGAGGAAGTCTTCAGTATAAATACCCCTTCGCTTCGCACAGAAAAAGGTTACTATTTCAAGTTTACTGTTGAGCGATTCAGAGAGTTTTGTGCGAACTGGTACTGAAATCTTTATTTCTTGGTTGTTTTTGCTTTCGAGTCACATTGTTGAGGTTGATTTGCACACCTCTATCAATGGGAGAGGTAATCTTGACAAAATCAAGCTGTTAAAATGCCAAAATTTGTATAAATCGGACATAGAACTTAGATCTAAGGAAATTGGACCAGTAAAACTTAAAATTGAAAACAAAATCGTTAAAATCGGCTCTAATAACCTGAAAATCGACTATCAATTTGTTAAAATCAACAAGTTTTGAGTTCGGATTATACTTGGACATTTGGGGACGACGATGAGATTCGTGCGAGGAAATTGATTCGTATGAAAAAATTGTCATGTTACTTGAAGTTGGTCTCCTACGAAACAATCAACTCATACAAAGATTTTTTAAAAGCTGATTTTGAAAATTCAATTGTGTGATTAACTTGTACGAAAGATCAGATTCGTATGAAGAAAAGTTTGAAAAACAAAAATGTTTAACTTTCAAAGTAGTTTGTACGAGGAAGATGATCCGTATGAATGAAACTTATTTCAAACTTACAATTTTGGTTAAGCGTTTGATTCGTACAAACATATGGTTCATATGAATAATTTAGAAAAATTCTTAAATGTTTAATATTTTTCTAACGAGTGTTTGATATTTTTATGTACAGGCCAAGAAATCTATGTTCTCTCCATTCCACAATATTTGATGTGACACAGATGCATCGATTCCGGAGATTGCGGCATATAGAGATATTCTGGATTTTCTAACACGGATCCGAGTGACAACAACCTTAATAGACAGACACACAGCATATCGATCTAATGTAGAATATTTTTGGAATGCAGCTGAATACAGTATTGAAGATAACGCTATTATGTCAGTTGTGAAGATTAATGATGTTGATATTCCAGTGAAAATTACTAAGGATCTAATTCGCACGGTTTTGGATTTTAAAGACAATGAGAACGATCCGACGGGGTTTTCTGAATACATGGTAAAGGGATGTTTTTATTGAATGGGATATACGAGATTTGTTAACGCTGCACCGTTTAAGAAAGGAAACCTGAGCGCACCATTTAGATATCTCGCACATGTAATAGCTCATGGTTTATGTCATCGGAATGGTGGTTTTGACGATTTAGTTGATTATCAAATGTGCATGATTACAACAATAGTTTTGAACCTTCCGTACAATTTCTCAAAAGTTATATTCACGCAGATGGTTCAAAATATTCAGAAAGAAAATTTTCTGCATTATCTGAGATTTATTCAGATGTTGTTAGATTTTTTACATCCTTATCTGGAGAAATGATCGAATGATATTCTAAGGCTCGAACATATGGATGTCTCAACATTGTGTAAGATGAATGTGCATTTAAAGACTGCTCCAATGGCAAAACCGATGTTTGGTGCAATTATCAACAAAGATTATATATCGCCAGCACCGGGTAAGTGGAGGAAAGATGAAAGCAGCAATGATGAAGAAGAAGTCAAAGCATTATCTTTGTTTGTTGCGAAAAGGAGCCCATGGTTTGTGAAAGATGGTGAAAAAGGTGTGAAACCCAAAGCTACATATTCATCGGCTCCTAAAGTTCAAAAGAGAAAAGCTACTTCTGCAGCTGAAAGTTCGAGTCTAAGAGACGAACCAGATGTTGAAGAAATTGTTGAAGATATGGCTGAGGAGATCGAGCATCAAGCTTTTGGTTATGACAAAGTAGCTGAAGAAGTTCTATCGTTGAGTACTGATTCAGAAGATAGACAAGTCGGTGAGAAGAAAAGAGCAGAAAAGTTGGAAAACAAACGACAGGCTGAGCTTAAGCGTAAAGCAGAGGAACGTAAATGTAAAGCAATAGGTGAGGATGATACAGCGTATGTTCCATCCGAGTCTGACACTGAAGATGTTCTTCGTACTCCAATCAAGAAGAAACAAAGAAGAATGAAGCGACCTAATGCTAGAGTATTGCCAAATGTTATTCTGAAAGAAACTGCTGCTAAGCCTATTGTTGAAGAAAATGTGGATGAACCGTCACAGCATATTCCATCTCCACCACAACTTGTTCAGCCAGAACCAGCTCCTCAACAACAATAAGTTCCTCAATCAGAGCCAGCTCAACAACAACCAGTTCCTCAACCAGAGCCAGCTCAATAACAATCACAGTCATTTCATCCGCAACAACCTCATCCAACACAGCAGCCACATGAGTCACACTCATTTTTGATGATATTGGTTTAGATGATTTACCAGGAGATGATGAGTTTCGATTTGATGATCCAAGGGTTGATGATTTGCAAAAACAGGTTATGATGAATATTGTAAGGATAGCTGAATTACAAGAGCAAATCAATGAGCTAACTGCTGAAAAGCTCGAAATGCTGGAACGGATTGGAGGGTTGATTGTTGATAAGTAGCAGTTAGAAGCAATGTTGGCGAGTATTGTATCTGAGAATGAAAAGTTGCGATTACGGATGGTAGAATATGAAGAAGAGCGTTTGAGGAATAATAGAAGAATGGATTTGTTTGAGAAGAATTTGGAAAAGAAATTGGGTTTGAATATTTCTGCCGAGATAGATGTGATAGAACGAGCAGAAGCAAGAGAGCGTGTTGCCAAAACGGGACGTTTATCTAAGCAATAATCTGACGCTCAGGGGAAGGGAAAAGAAAAGATAGTGGAGGAACCTATGATTGATGAGATTGTGCGAGAAGCTGAGTCTGTGCCAGTAACATGTTGGGATATTGTGGTTTATGAAGAGCCGAGAAAGTTTATCTTGATAGGAGGCCAACATATGTGGATAGTGCGTCGCTTGATATTACTCAAAGGCATCGGGATTGGCTGTTAAAGAAAAAGATGGCATAAGAAAGTGAAGAAACTGCTGAAGAGATTGAAAAAGATACAAAATTAGAGGATGTTGATGTTGATATTGACGATTCTAGTAGTTCGGATGGTGATGATAATGATGATAGTGTTGGTGGATCTGGAATTCGTGTAACTGATTTAAGTATTATTGAAGCAGTAGATCTTTCTGAGTATCTTGATGATTCCGCGAATCAAACCACTGAAGAAGAAAAGACGAACAAAGCTGATGAGTCTGTTGATGCTCAGCAGGCAGGAATATTCACAGAAAATGTTATATCTTCTGTTCCTGTCGTGCCAAAGCCATTTGTGTTATATTTTGAGTATGACGTAGAGGATGGATAGTTTCTTCACAGTTACTCAAAGGAAGAAATAGCAGCAATGCTTGGCATTAGTGAAGAGAAGTTTGATTTTGATTTTGAAGATGAACTAAATGAGATTGATGTTTTTGAACCAAATGCATATGTCTTCGAAGATGTGGAAGATGCAAATATGTACGATAACGTTGTTGTGGAAAGTGATTCTGATGACGATGCTAATGTTGCCGATCAGGGTATAGATGATTCCCCAACGTTTACTGATTTATTCGCAGCAGAAAGTTTAGAGATGTTACAGAGAAAAGTATCTGAAGCTGCTAAAGAGGGAACCATTCCTCAGCAAATGTCTAAAGCTAAAATTGCTGAACAAAAGAAGAAATGGTTTCTCATGAATCCAGCTGAGCGTAAATTTAAAAGACCCCTAGCATTCTTTACCAGAGATGATGATATTTCTCTAGGGGATATTCTAAGCTGGGGATGGGTTGAAGAACATAATGTGTATGCGATAAAGAGGGAGTTCGATATCCAATATTTCAGATATTTGAGCGACATCAAAACGTTGCCATATTGGGATATTATGGAGTTTGTTCAAACAAAGATAATAAATCTAAAGATGAAGTTTCATGACCAAAGGCTTTGGAGATTGATTAAGTTTGAAGCTATGCACGGTTTTACACATTGGAAACCTCACTATCCTCGTCGTATTATTAAAGTTGATCTAGTATCGAATGAGAAAGATGTTACATTGATTGTGAAGAAGCTGCGTGTAATGAAGAACATGCCTCTTATTAAAATGGAAAAAGATTTCTTCAAGATATTCAAATGGTGGCACTATGATTCGAGTACAGGTGAAGCTGTTATTTGTGTACATCTAGATGATGACTCTTGAAAAATCACTGACGAATTAACCGAAGCCGTCATAGCGCACAAATGAATATATGGTCTATGGCGTGGCATTAAAGTACTAGACCCGATGTGGCTAGTCAATTGTTCAAAGAAGGATATAGAATGTTTATTCTACAGTAAGATAAGTTTTGACGAGAAAGATAAAGAACAAGCGCTCCAATTTCAGAAGATGGTTAATGTGTGTTTTGCAAATGATATACATTCTGGTTCTGACTGGAAGACGACTTGGAGGAAGCTTGAAAAGAAAGAGACAAAGAAAAAGGAGGAAATAGAAGCTCGAATTGCAGAACGTACAAGAATAGCATCTCTAAGGAGCTTTCCGTTTGTAAACCGACCTCCTCCGACTAATCAAACACCAATTGCTTTTGAGGAGCGTCGCAAGCCAGTGAAGAGATTTTTGGAAGTTAGAGTCAAATCAAGTTGAAGATTTTTGAAGACTATCTAGACTGCGGCAACATCTAAGGGGGAGTTTGTTGATGCATAATGTCTATTGCCTACGTCTAGGATATGTCTGTAATGTTTATAGAGTTTACACATCAATGTTTATTTGTTAAAAAGTAATTTTTATATGTTTTGATACTATGCTTCGTATGAAGTATCTTCATGTTTCGTACGAATATCTTACTCGTACGAAACACAAGCTCGTACGAAATATAGTTAGTTGTTTAGCACGCACTTCGGTACGAGTCATGTCGGCCTATAAATAGGGAAGTGTTGTGTTAGCACTAGTTAGTGATTTGTCAATTGGTACGGTGAAGCTCTGCCAGTTTGTTTACTCGTGTCTGTATTTGAACGTCATTAATACAACAGAAGCAGTTAAATAGTAAGTACTATCTTGTTTGTCTTGTCTACCTCTCTAGCAATGAATTCCGCCTCTACTAGTTGAGTGAGATCAGGTCGATTGCTCATTTCGAGAGTTCGATCCCCGTTCACAAAAACGTGCTCTTGGAACTCGCTGGGTATTTCGCAACAAACAGGATGGCACTTGAGTCATTGTTCGGAATAAAGCTCGACTGGTGGTTCAGGGTTTTCATCAAATTGAGGATTGGACTATGATGAGGTTTATGCACCGGTCGCCCGATTGCAGGCTATTTGCATTTTCTTGGCATATGCATCTTACATGGATTTCACTGTCTATCAAATGGATGCCAACACTGCGTTTCTCTACAGCATGGTGAAAGAGGAAATATACGTGGCACAACCACTGGGTTTTACTGGTCCTGACAAGCCAGAATATCCATACAAATTGGACAAAGCTTTGTATGGGTTGCATCAAGCGCCTCGTGCATGGTACGCAACTCTAACAGAGCATTTGCTTGCTCATGGATATACTCGGGAACCATTGATCAAACTTTGTTCATCAAACGTGTTGACAAGGACATTATTCTTGTTTAAATTTACGTTGATGGTATCATTTTTGTTTCTACAAATGATGGTTTGTGTCGGGAATTTGAAGAAATCATGAAGAAGAAATTTGAGATGAGCTCACTGGGGGAGATGACTATGTTTTTGGGACTTGAAGTTCGTCATAGCCCGCAAGGAATCTTGATTCATCAAGGAAAATATGTCCATGACGTTCCTTCGAAATTCAAGCTTATAGACTCAAAGCCTACGGCTTCAGCTATTGCAGAACGGCCATTGCTAAATGAAGACACTGAAGGAACGCATGTTAATCCAACCATGTACCAATCTATGATTGGTTCACTCATGTATTTCACTGCAAGTCGGCCATATATCATGTTTGTCGTCTGCCAGTGTGCTCGTTATCAGGCTACTCCTAAACTCTCTCATTTACATGCTGTTAGAATTTTTAAGTACCTAAAAGGGGCACCATCACTGGGCCTCTGCTATCCTAAAAATTCTGAATTTGAACTGTATGCTTTCTCTGATAGTAATCTTGGAGGTACAGATAGGGATATGCGCTCAACTTCAGCTGGATGTCAATTCTTGGGAGACCGCTTGATCTCGTGGCAATGCAAGAAGTTGCAGACGGTCTCGCTCTCTACTGCAGAAGCAGAATATGTTGCAGCATCTACATGCTGCTCCCAGGTTTTATGGATGCAACACCAGCTTGCCGATTACGATTTGACTTATCTAAACACAACAATTAATTATGATAATGATGCCGCTATCTAAATCGTAAAAAACCCTGTTTTCCACTCCAAAACCAAGCACATAAATATCAAAGTTCATTTTATCCGTGATTTCTCTAAAAAGGGTCTCGTTAAACGTGAGCAAATCCACACCGATGCAAACGTGGCGTATTTGTTCACGAAACCCGTTAGCAACATGCGTTTTCAAGTTCTTGTGGATCTTCTCAAAATGATTCGGTTTTCTAACTAAGCATCCTCTGTCCTTTTCGTTTTGTTTATTGTATTTCATTCATTTTTATTTGCTTTGTAAATTTGTTCATATATATTTACAAATTTAGGGGGAGAAATATTAAAAAAAAGTTTGTTTTAAAACAGCTTTTACAATGATTGGGAAATGAATTACTTTGTCGTGATAAAATGTCTGACTAACACATGTAAGGTGTTGAAGCGGGAAAAGACTTGGATCGAAGGTGATATATTGATATGTCTAAATCTCAACCGGATAGTGTAAGCCAAATGATATAAACATAAAGAACTATGTATTTAGTGGGTCACATACTATAGGCGTATGATTGCATGGTCTTAAATCTTGTGTTGATAGATAGCCAACGTCTGAGGTGTCGGGTCTTTATGCTATTGAACCATCCAGGGATATCTTGACTGCCCTTCTGTTGCATCCAGATTATATGCAGACCTAGGCACAGTCAGGATATCTTTTAAAAGAGCCATATAGAAGGGCAAAAACCTTAAAGAGTGGAAATCTCTTTATGAGAATATTCCATAAGTTCCTACGTACCACATAAGGTATTTGCCTAACCCTCGTCAGATACTATTGGTCACTCTGCTGTAGGAAAGTACTGACCTGTTCACCAATAGTCTGACGTTGTAAAAGATAAAGGATGATCTCAGTATACTGACAAGCAACAATGAATTGTTGTGCTTACCTTGATCACAGGGGTATATCATGGTATGGGACACACGGGTATCATAGTATAATACTACCTTAAGCGTATCATGAAGCTAGAACTGTAGGGTTGATTTTTAGATTTAGATGGATAAATATACTGGAAATTGCTTAGACTAGTCTTACCCAGTTCATACTGAAAATTGTTCCTTAATCGACCTTTGAAACAATTTGATCCCTTAGCAAGGTTGTGTTTATGTTTGTGTTTGTGCTAAAATGTCTTATTTTTGTAGTCAGTAAAAGGTGGTTGGATGCTTGGTTAGTCAAATTGCTGATTTTTGGTTAGATGGTTTCTGTTAAGGGACATTGGACTGGTCTGCTGAGTTTCGAAGTTGGGCCAATCCAATAGAATTTCTGAAAGTCTTTAAAATTGAAAATTTTGGATTCACAAGTTACTGTTCCGGATTGGGTTTTCAACCACCTTCCGGATAGGCCCACTTAGTTGTCACTGTTCCGGGTTGGGCCTGACAAAAGCCCAATCCGGATCCTTTGGGAATTCGGATTCCGAATTGTGTTGGGCCCAAAAGCTCTTAGGCCCAGACCCATTCCGGAAAGGTACTTAAGTGAATTAGAGATGCATTTCGGATCATTCACAAATTTTCTGAAACCATTGATATTCTCTGATCTCTCACTATTCATTTCAGACTTTTATCTCGAATTTCATCCAGATTAGGTAAATTATGCTTTAAAATCATAAATTCAAATGATAATCTTCAAGTTTCATGCATTTCGAACATCATTTCGGATTAGCTTTCAAAGAAACTTGCATTTCGGATCTCATTCCGGATGGATATTCAACCGAGTTGATGAACTCGGATTTCATCTCGGATAATATTCATCCGGATTGATGATTTATCCGAGATACTATTGACCTCTTTGCTAATCCAGATTGATGAAAGGTTCATCCGGATCACTGTTGACCTGTTAGTGAATCTGGATTTAGGGTTTGAACCTTTGAACTACTTTTTGAACCTTTCAAACTGATTTGTACCATTTGATAATTGAACCTTTGAAATCTGTTTGAACCTTCAAATTCGTGTTGACCTTTTATCCTAATAAACTCCGTTAACTTCTGTTAGTTGCGTTAAAATTGATTTAACCTGGTTTTTGTTTTGACAGAAATGGTAGAAGAGGCCTTTGATGCAGTTATGTTGGTGGAGGAACAGTTCCATAATCAAGCAGGATACTTATCGGATCAACCAGCTGAATTTTACCAGGAGTTCCAAGCGATGATGGTTGGCCTAAATACGTGCAAGATCGCATATGCACTTCGTGCTAATCCGGTTATATATAGAGCTCTAGTGCACTCGTTTTGGAAGAGCGCTCGATTCCACCTGAGAGGAGCTGATGGGAGACCGTATATTAGTTCTCAGATATAGGGTAAGGAGATCGTAGTAAATGAAGCCTGTGTATGATAAGTTTTACAGATTGCAAACGCTACAAGCGACACGACTGTGTACGCAAAGGAGAAAGTGTTGCCGATACTTGCAGAGATGAGTAATGAAGGGTCATATCCGCCGTTACTCAAGAAGATGTTTCCTTCCTACTGGAGATTACTGGTACACATGTTTATGTAGTGTATTTCAGAGAACAAGGGAGGCTTAGATCAACCGAATCAAACCCATACCTCTGCGATCGTGGCTCTTATTATGGACTGGAAGTATAACTTTTCAGGTTATATTTTAGTAAGCATGAAGAAGATTTTAGAGCAGTCCAAGAAGAGGATGTTTTTGCTATATCCATGTTTTGTACAACTGATTTTGGATGCTCGATATCCTGTCTTGGCCAAAGATGCTTCGGATGCTAATTTGCTAAATATGAAGCCTATGGTACCGACTATCATTAGCACAATGAAAAAAATCGTTCGACGTCGAAGACCGTATTTGTTGGTCGTTTTCAGTTAAAGAAGTTTGGAAAGTTTGCTGAGGTAATCAAACAAGATGTCCCAGCTCCTACATCGATCAATGCTATTGTTGCTGAAGAGCATGATGTGCCTGCAAAAGAGAAAGAGGTCGAGATTGAAGATCTGGTTACTGATGAGGATACTGACGCGGAACAAGCTTTATTAGATGATCTTACTGAGTTTAATGCCAATCTGACTCCAGTCTTGCCAAAACTTTCTTCGGAGAACTTAGAAGCCCTAATTGCTCATTTGAAAGAAATTCAAGACGACAGGGTGATCCTCTTTTGGTAATCCCCTTAGTTGATGTTTCGGTAGGTGTGATTGAAGCTGATGAAGAGGATGAAGAGGACGAAGTACCTTGATCAAGAGACGGCGAACGGAGTCCATTGTTCAACCAAGTCGGTCAGAAGCTAATGTTGTTAGTATTGCTGAATAGTCTACACTTGTGACATCTGCTCATGTTTTATGTTCCGTTGCTATATCTATGACAGACGCTCTGATGGTTAATCCTCCTATTTCATCTGAACTGACAACTGCTCACATTGCTACAAATTCCACAGATGTTTCTGTTCCAGCAGAGTCGGTATTACAAATGATGGATTTTGGTGGAAGTTCGGTGGGTGCTGAGGGATCTGGCGCATGTGGAAGTGGTACAGGTGGTGCTAAGGATGATGCTACGGAATACTTGCGGAGATATGAAAAGCATGCGTTTGAGTTTAGTGGTTTTAACAGTGATGATAAAGATGTAGAAGTTGATGTTGTGGATTTGAGTGGTGGTTGTGTTAGAGCAGGAGGTTATACTTAAGGATGCTCAGATTGCGTCCTTGCAGACACGCTTAGACATGAGAGACCAAACGATCGATCAACTGCAAGGGGATGTCACTATGCTGATGACTTTGGTGTTTGATTTGAAAGCTAAATTGGAGAACAAGTTCGGGCGGGAATTCTCTGACCCTACTGATGATCCGATTAACTAGAACACAGACATAGAGCAGCCGAGCAACGAGCGATAGAGGAAAGTGAAGAAGACAGGTTAGCTGCAGAAAAGTTGGCTTCTGAACGATAAGCTGGGTTAGATGATTATATGCGTGATCCGAGAAAGAAAGAAACAGATGGTGTTAATGAAGAACGTTGACGTCAATCCGCTTGATGAAAATTTCAAATTGAAAGATCCTTCAAACCAGTCGGAATGGTATGTCATGGAGCTTGGCTCAAGCTACTATAGCAAGGTTGGAAACAAATCGATGGTGCTGAGCTAGATGTACGACCATGTAAAGAAAATGTGGATCATTGTTAGACTGGACAGGACTTGGGAGTATTATTCTAAGGAGTCTCAGTTTGAAACGTGGATGAAGATTTCTTTGACTGATTTATTACAAGCTCCGTACTCTGACGATGATACAGCTGAACGAGGTCCAGGCTGGAGGTTTTTCAAGAAATTGGAACAAGAGGTGAAAAATGGGTTCAAGACTATGAAAACAGCTGAACCATACTTGCGAGCTGCGAAGGGAATATGTGATGCGAGAACAGGAAGGAGGTTTAAGTCGGTGATGTGGCCCCCAACGAATAAGGAACTTGTTATACCGGTCGCTCCTACTTTTCCGAAGGGAATTTTGAAGAATTTCAATTTCTAGCTGTATGATCCAAAAGTTTGTAGTGTGGCTATTCTGACGAAGGAGAAGGCGTTTAGGGTTAACGATGTGGTTGATTTGGTGAGCTTTCATGATGAAGATTTGTAGGTCCTTGCTTCTCACCAAATTCGAACAATAGAGCTATATGAGGCATGTGCTAAAGATTGGACATCTGTTGTGGCTGGAATTATTGAAGGACGATTGGGAGTGGACGCGCAACCTAAAGATTAGAAGGCCTAATGTTGTAAACCTTGGGGAGATTGTTGGGCTTGTATTAGTAAAGGTATACACATTAGAGCTACATTTGGGCTTCTAAAGGGTTTTGGGCTTCCTAGTGCCTTGTGGGCCTAGGGTTGTAACTGTTGGGCTTGGTGATTAGTATAAAAATATGTCTTAGGTCAATGTTTAGAGGTTAGAGAGTTGTAACTGAAAAACTTGTATCAGACATTTTTCTGGTGTATGCAAGTTGGTTTTGATTAAAGATATTGTTCTTCTCCCTAATCATTATTTCCGCAATTGATTAGGTTTTCGATACATGTTAGATCCGATTTCGGGACTTACTGTACGAAACAACTTAAGTCTCCAAATAGAAACTTGACATTTGTCAGCAGATCAGGCCTCAAGGCTCTGACACCACTTGTGAGGGGGGATCGGTTCTCCTCTGAAGAGCAACCAGACTGATCTAACTCAACTAACAGAGACGAAATTCATTGTTAGTGAGGTTGACAAACAAACAAGTGAGATCTACTGTTTAACTACTTTGAATATATTGACTGACGTGCAAAACTACAACGCGTGCGAGAGGCTGCCTCGTACGAGTGTGAAACAGAGTGTGTGACTCGTGCGAGAGGCTGCCTCGTACGAGTGACAGAGAGTCACTCGTACGAGTCATATGACTCAGAAATTTGTGCAAATGAGATGATTCATACAGATTAATACACATGAGAACACGTTGTTCGTACGGATGAAAAGGTTGGCTCGTACGAGTAAGTACCTTATGCGAATCACAGTTTTTAACTTGTAAATTTTAAGATCTTCTGTTTTTTCGTTCGTACGAATGACTTAAATCATACAGACAGTCGTTCGTGCGAGTGGTCTCTCTACCCGTACGAAACAACTTAAGTCTCCAAACGGATGAATTTTACCGATTTTGACATGATTAAGTTCGATTTTAGATCTAAAATTGTTAAGGATTGATTTAAACGTGATATCCTAGAATCCTAGTCCCTTTTGTCCGTAAATTCGTCTAATTCCGAGATTAGTTTGGGAAAGTGTAGAAGTAGAAAGCTCCAACTGCGAATCTGAATCTAAAACAGTTGGTAGCCTGCAGAAACTGGACGTTTGTCACTAGATCAGGCCTCAAGGCTCTGATACCACTTGTGAAGGGGGATCGGCTCTCCTCCGATGAGCAACCGGACTGATCTAACTCAACTAAAAGAGGCGGAATTCATTATTAGTGAGGTTAACAAACGAACAAGTGAGATGTACTGTTTAATTGCTTTGAATATATTGATTGACGTGCAAAACTACAACACAAGTAAACAATTCAGCAGGGCTTCGCCACACCAACTGGACTAACACTACTTAGCTCTGACACAACACTCCTCTATTTATAGGTCGACATGACTCGCACAGGAGAGAGTGAAACAGAGTGTGTGACTCATACGAGAGGTTGCCTCATACGAGTGACTGAGAGTCACTCGTACGAGTCATATGACTCACTCATACGAGTCAGATACAAAACACATAAATCATACAATAACATTTACAAACTGACGTTCTAATCCCTATATACAAAATCAACATATCCTAGACGTAGGCAATAGACATTATGCACCAACATACCAAATCCAAATACTTACACACCTTTGTTTCCCCATGTAGGGTAACTTTGGTGTTCCATCCTCCAATCTTAACGACTCGCGAATTGCTAGGAACGCTTTGCAAAACTGTGAGTATACTCGATCCCATTTTCCGTTTAATTCAATTTGGGTACAACATGTACACTTATACAAAAATCACAAATCATGTTAAACTTGTTATAATCACACTCTATCCATTTAAAACTTGATACTTGTCATATTCTTGTTAACGCATGCTATGTATACTTGTGTCTATTTGCGCATTAACTTTGCTAGCCTTCTGTAACAATTATAGCAATATAGGATTAACACACCACCTATATTATTGTGGTATTGTTAAGTAAAACTATTTATACATTGTCATTTTGATGACAATGGTAAGCACGATTGCGTTAGACATTGGTTTGACATATACTTAGCACATGTTAGTATGATAGTACCATAATATGCAAATTACCATGTTGGATTTAAAAAAAAAATTCAATTATGCTATGTAATAAAACTTGTATGCTCGTTAACGTTTTTTGTTGATCATTATTTTAATACATATTGCAGGAAGCTAGTTGATGACGATGAAGAATGTTACTTAGGGTGGATTTAGATACACACCTAAATTTAAACCTATGTATTTTGTTTCATGTCGTTATGTTATTTGAAACTTGTTGTACTTCTATTCCAGAAACAATGTATTACCATTTAGTATCAATGAAATTTTGAATTATTTATTGTCATAAGTAGTGTTATGAAGTCTCTTGCAATCTTGTTTTCGTCTCACTGCGATTTTCCGCCATCGGTTGGGGTGTGACATTGTGAAATTCACATGTGATGAACATTATATTTCCTGTTTAAAAGGTAAACAACATAAAAGTTCATACCAATCAATTGAAGAGTCCAAAACAAGTTAGTGTCTACAGTTGTTACACATGGACTTGTTTGGCCCTATAAAAATCACAAGTCTTAAAAAGAAGAAGTATTGTCTTGTTATAGTTGATGATTTTCAAGGTTTACATGGACTTACTTTTTGCACTCAAAAGATAAGATTGTAGGCATTTTGCAAGACTTTGTAAGAAAAGTTGAAAAGCAATTTGACTTGCCAGTAAAATTCTTTAGGAATGATAATGGAACAAAGTTTAAAAATAAGGAGTTGGATGATTTTTGTGTGTAAAAAGGGATTGTTAGGCAATACAGCATCCCAAGGACACAAGAACAAAATGGGGTGGTTGAAAGGAAAAATATAACTATAATTGAAGCTGCTAGAACAATGATTGTAGACTTAGGTTTACCCTTGTCTTTTTGGGAAGACGCCGTAAACACTGGGTTGCTATGTACAGAACATAGTTTTAACTAACCCATGGCATCAAAAGACTGCTTATGAAATTATGTACAAGATCAAACCTCTGATCTCATACTTCAAAATCTTTGGCTGCCGGTGTTTCATTTTAAACTTAAAAGATTCTATTTCAAAATTTGTAGTCAAAGTAGATTATGGTTATTTTTTGGGATATTTAACCACTCCTAAAGCCCATAAAGTGTTCAACACAAGGACTAGGTGTGTGTAAGAGACCTTAAATCTAAAGTTCAATGAACTTTCTTCATTAAAAATCCCAGCAAATCCTGCTGAATTATTTGATGTAGATAAATTTACATTTTAAGATGTGTCTGTCAATACTAACACTACAAGTACACCACAATCTCCCCATCAAGATTATGGATATGACATTGTGATTCCACAATACAAAGTCACTTCCTCCACTAGAGCAATAGATGCTGCTAACAACTGTGAAAACTTTGCACTACTGGATCAACTTTTGTTGATCCTCAAACCTCTGTCAGCTCATCCAATCAAACCCCTGTTGATAAAAGTTCAATTTCTTTGAACAAAAGTCAACCCATTTTTACCCCTATCCCACCTATGCATCCACCTCCATTTCAAACAGATGTTGGCTCTTCAAAATTGCCAACAGATGTTAGCTCAGATAATTCCCATCTACAGATTTCACCTCTCAATGCCATAATTCCATACAAGTGAGATTTGATCTACCTTAAAAATCACCGGCCAGTCCAAGTTATTGGCAACATCGACGAAAGGGTTCTCACCAGAAGTCAATCCCAAACACATTTGTCTTTTTGCTGGTTTTCTATCTCTCACACAACATGTCAAGTACCAAGAGGTACTAAAAGACAACAGTTGGGTAGAGGCCATGCAAGAAGAGCTCCTATAGT
Source organism: Scalesia atractyloides (assembly GCA_947069175.1). NCBI lineage: Eukaryota > Viridiplantae > Streptophyta > Magnoliopsida > Asterales > Asteraceae > Scalesia > Scalesia atractyloides. The sequence continues at coordinate 50,433,412 of CAMTDV010000020.1, forward strand.
TCAAAAGACAACAAGTATGGGAACTTGTACCATTACCTCAGGATGTATGTCTCATAGGCACAAAATGGATCTTCAAGAATAAAACAGATGAAATGGCATTGTTGTCAAAAATAAAACTAGGCTTGGGGTTTAAGGCTATAGACAAGAAGAGGGTATTGATTATGATGAAACATTTGCTCCTGTTGCAAGACCAGAGGCCATCAGATTGTTCTTAGCCTTTACTGCCAACCACAACATCAAGGTTTATCAAATGGATATAAAGTGGGCTTTCCTATATGGCAAAATCAAGGAAGAGGTATATGTATGCCACCCCCTAGTTTTTAAGATGGTTTTTAACCAGATCACGTTTACAAGTTAAACAAAGCTTTATATGGCTTGAAACAAGCACCTAGGGACTAGTATGAAACTCCTTCCACCTTTCTCTTATCCATAGGCTTTACAAGAGGTAAACTGATAAAACTTTGTTTATAAAATGGAGAGGAAAGGACTTGATGCTTGTCCAAATTCATGTGGATGACATCATTTTTGAATCCACATACAATGTCATCTGTGAAGTTTATAGAACTCATAACAGCAAAATTTAAAATTTGTGACATTTGTGCCTTTTCAATCATTGCACAATTACAAAAAATTTCGTATTCAATGAACCCTGTGTTTTATTTCCAAATATTTGTGTATTCAATAAAATCTTGTATTTTATTGATGAGAATGCAAAAATGTCAATAATTGCATAATTTCGATCATTTTCGTGTTCGTTAAAGCGTTTTACGCATTTTTGCGAAATACGTAACCGTACAACCGAACGAACTGACATACATGACATTTTCGGGCATAATACAAGTTACACATGTCTTAACACATTTATATAACCTAAATATTAGGTTAAAGGGGTTAAAAATGGCAAAAAAGTGAAAATACAAGTCCAAGGGCCAAAAATGTAAAAAAAATAATAAACATTTTTGCTTCTTCACCAAGTTTACCACCTATCTCCAATTTTTGACACCTAGCACTCACTTCTCCACACTTAATATGGTGTTGACACATGTTGGGACACCTATCCACACTTGAGGACACTTGTCATCACCTCCTTAATCCTAAAATACTATAAATACCCCATGATTCTTCCATTTTTTTCACACCACTTCAAAACACTTCAAAGCAAAGTGTGAAGTTTTTCTTTCTATCCTTCTTGGAGCTTGTTTCCAGCCTTTGGAAGTCTCCTATCTTGAGTTCCGAAAGTGTTCTTCAACATGAGTAAGTAATCTTCCTTGTTCTTTCATTTTAGCTATTTTGAGCTAAAGTCGAACAATTTAGCAACCTGATTGACTTTTGGTTCTAACCATATTTGGTCAAGTCAAAGTTCAATTGAACTTTGAGACGTGATCATAATCACGAAGGTATAATCCCTAACGATTTCAACTTCTGATTACCACGTTTACTAATCGAAGTGACGAGTCAAAGTTTCGATCAAAAATGTGCATGATGTGCATTTTATGACGAAACTATTTTCGGGTATCAAAACACCAAGTTTTGATACCAAATCAGTTTTATAAACTTAGTTAACATATTTTGACATGTCTAACTCATCACTTCTAGTTTAGTGCTTATTTAGGGTCGTAAGTCGAGCGGTCTTGACCACCGCTTTAACTTTCAAATCCTACCTGTTTGGTCAATCTTAAGATCCGACCAAACACATATTTGTCACCATAGTTATATAGGGAATAACCTACTTAGGTTATACCTTACGGTCATGTCATTTGGTTAGTGTTATGATAAGTTACTTCTATGTTCTTAAAAAATGATGACCAAAATGCCCTTTTGCACATAAATCCATTTTAAACACATGTAACCAAATTTTTATCATATAAACTCATGTTTTAACATTTTCAAACATGTTTGGGGTATTTAAGACTTATCATAGGACGATCACGTGTTTACGCTAATGACCCGTTAAAGTAGCATAAACTACCTTAACGAGTCATAATGGGTCAAAAGCACTAAGGATTCTTTCCAAATCAGAATGTTATGTTTGGTAAACCATATCACATGAGTTCCAACACTCGTTTGGTTTATAAGACTTCGTTCTATCTGATCTCCAGTTTGTAGTCCCGACACGCTAACATATTTATCTGACACATTAGGACACGTTTGAGCTTTGTTTATCCATTGATTAAGAACACTTTCGCAATCCCAAGTGAGTAAATAGCCCCCTCTTTTACGTTTTAAATGTTAGAGTTATTCATATGTGCTAAACTATCTTTTTAAATCTATACATTTACTATGCAAGGCTTATGTGAGTACATAGTTTCCGTCTTTTACGTTTTAATTTTTTTGGGGTGATTTATATGTGCTCGACTATCTTTTCAAATCTACATATTTACTATGCAAGGCTTATGTAAGTACATAGTTCCCCTCTTTTACATTTTCTAAATGTTTTGGGGTGATTCATATGTGCCTAAATCATTTTCAAATTTTCAAAACAATATACATGGTTTATATATACATAATGTCACACCCTCAATTTCCACTTGCGGAGTTTTACCGCGAGGCGTGTGAACAATCCAGGATCTGAAACACTAGTACGTCGAACGACTCTATATGATTTGATAATAGGTTTTCCAAAATCACTTGTTGTAGATTTTATGTTACCAATATTTAGCAGAAGCATCAGTTTTTAAAGTTTGAGCGGAAGCATAAATAAGTGGTGAAGCGGCGCCAACACAAACGCTCAAAACAAATGAAAAATCCCCAAAACAATATTAATAAATAAGACTCGATAAAAGATGTCTTGTTCAATGCATGTGCGTGCACCTAGAGCTCCTAGCGTCCTGAGAAACATGTAAAGAAACAAGTGTCAACATTAAAGATGAGTGAGTTCACAGGTTTTCATAAATTCGTTTGTCGGTTATAGTTTGTTTTCTCCCGTTATCCCTAACCCGGGATAACGTATTGGTTCCATTATTCCAACCCGGAATAATAAGTTGTTGCTTCCAATATTCCAAACCCGGAGTATTAAGTTGTTGTTTCCAATATTCCATACCAGGAATATTATGTTGTTGTTTCTAATATTCCATACCAGGATTATTAAGTTGTTGTTTCCAATATTCCATACCAGGAATATTAAGTTGTTGTTTCCAATATTCAGTTGTTGTTTCCAATATTCCAAACCCGGAATATTAAGTTGTTGTTTCCAATATTCCAAACCCGGAATATTAAGTTGATTCGTAATTAAGTTCAATGTTAATATATATAGGTAGCTAGCCTAAAGTCATGTCACTAAGTGTTCGCGATCGAAGCTGACTGTTGTGCCTCCGTTTTTCCAGGCCTATCACATGACCATGGCGGTGTTAGGCCAATTATTCACCCGTTGACCATACCAGGTCGGCTAGCGCGACTAGCTCGGATGGGGCTTGTCGGGCCCAGTAGTACTACTTATAATTCCCCCGCTATTTAACCCAAATACTAACGATCCGAGGAGATTGTCGAGACTTAAGTGATAAAGCTGCTTAGTGACCATAACATTACATTAACATTAACTTAGTTACCGTATAGTTATGTGACGTTAAATTCGTATAACGTAAAGAGATTGAGTTTGAGAGTGTATACATGTTTCTCCCCCTGTTGTTTAAAAACCGGATAAAGTTAGGGGCCGTGAACTCACCTTTATTTGCTCGGTTAGTGTAGCAAAGATGTTATAAGAGATGGGACCGCTAGTTGCGTCCTATCAAACCAATTAATTAAACGTCAGTGTGAAATCACACCAATACAAATTCCACACGCAATTTACTCACAAAGTGATACACACAAACAACATATCTAACACTCAAACATGCATGAAAGTATTCTCATGTGATCATAGTAATCAAACAACTTATCATGAACATATTCCAAATCCATGCAACTCTTTAATGCATAAAATCACAAGTTATCAACTTTCTGCTTAACACTCAATTATTCAGCTGTTTTCTAGGATTTTTATAAAATAGTTCTAACATTCCAAAAATTCCAATATTTTTACAGTAGCTGACATTTATACCATAGAAATTTATATAATTTTCCCAAGTCCTAAATCTTTACCAATTAACCATAAATATTAATTCACTAAGCTGCAGTCAGATTTACCGCTTTCTGACTGCAGTCCACGGAAGAATTTATTTAAAAATCACTGATCGTCCGATTAACAAAATTCCAGTTGGAGTTGCCCGGAAATTTCCTACCTAGTTGCTGTACAAAAATCATGATCAACTCCCTACTGATTATAAAATCCAACTTGATAAACAACCAACAAAATTCCAGAATTTTCACAGCTTTAGCTACTGAACTTGTTTAGCCCTTTAAAAATATCAAACGACTTCAGAAAATTATGAATCCAGCGCCATTAGATTCCTTATTCAAATCTCTACGTTCTAGACATCAGAAAATCCGTTTTTCGACAACTATCGACCGAGTTACAGCCAGATGAAGTCGGCTGTAACTATTACTCAGCAACTGATTCAGCATATCTTTATCATAAACTCGTGTAATCCCGTTCATGCGATTAATCTAGGCGATCTAAAACCGATTTCTAATCCTAGATTAATACCAATATCTCATCCATGCAAACCCTAGTTCTTACTTCTAGTTATTACAAACAAAACACACTTGCAACCATATGAGATCCGCAAACAATTATACATGCATATCAACAATGATCAATTCAGCCGATTACATATAATACATCTAATATCCGAAAACAACACAATCAAAACACATGTATTCCGAATATAATATGACAAATTCAAATCTTTTATCGGTAGGGTAAACGAACCGTGAGTATGTTAAGGAAACGGTGATCAATAATGCTTGCGGCCGAGAGGAAAGAGAGGCAGATCTCGTGACCGAGAGATGTGGCTAAGCTGTTTGTGATCGTGATGGAGTGTATCAAAACTGGTCTGGAGATCAAGGGAACAAGTAAAGGGCTGTTTTGCGACTGAGATGATGAAGAAAAGCTGATCCCGATCGGTTAGAAGGAGGAAGCTGCCGACGGTAGTTTTCTTGTTAGGGTTTTGTGAAAATTTTGAATGGAGCATGTATGTAAGTTGTATATATAGGCAAAGAGGGAGATGAGGGTTACGGTTTGGACTAGTTCTCACGGCCAAGGGCTTTGGTGGGTTCGGTTTGGGTTTGAACTCAATAAATCCGCGGTTATGGGCTGATTTTGGCCGAAAGTGTTTTGGTTTAGGGTTTATGTTCGCTATCGGTTTGGTTTGATCTTGGCCGAAGACTTGAGTTAAAGTTTAAAACTTTGTTACTCCTAGAGTCACAATGAATCGAAGTTGGTTCGTGTCGTGGTTCGGTTCAGTTCGTGTACATATCTATCATACTTACTTTATAACTAAAAATTCACACAACACACAACACGTATTCATTTAATTCGTGCACGCTTAATACTTAGCGTATATATTATTCGACAAGTGTCACGTGTAAGTTATCCAAAAAACCCGGGATATCACATTATCCCCACATTGAAAGAATTTTCGTCCCGAAAATTGAGTAAACGCGGTTTAGCATGTAGCGTACATGTTCAGAGTGCCACGCACAAAGAGTTAGTTCGTTAATGATGGTACGCAACGTTACAAGAAGTTCCCAAGTGTCATACACAAAGATTTCCAAGTGCCATGCACAAGAATTTAGTCAACAATAGTACACGAAAGTATGAGAAATTTCCAGGTTGTCACATCATCCCCTTGTTGAAAGAATTTTCGTCCCGAAAATTTAGTTACTGGTATCGTTAGTTTGCTGCTCAGTTGCGAAGAGGTGTGGGTATTTGCTTTTCATTTGGTCCTCTCTTTCCCATGTGAACTCCGGTCCCCGCTTAGAGTCCCAACGAACTTTAACGATTGGAATCTTGCTGTGCCTTCGAGTCTTGATCTCACGATCCATGATCTCAATAGGCTTTTCCACGAAGTGTAGTTGTTCATCCACTTGGATCTCATCCAATGGAATAACTAAAGTTTCATCTGATAGACACTTCTTCAGATTTGAAACGTGAAATACGTTGTGAACTCCACTGAGTTCGGCTGGAAGGTCTAATTGATATGCTACGGGTCCAATACGTTTCAAGATTACAAACGGGCCTACGTACCGTGGGTTAAGTTTGCCCCGTTTTCCAAAGCGGATTACACCCTTCCAGGGTGACACCTTTAGTAGGACGCGGTCGCCTACTTGAAATTCGAGCGGTTTGCGTCGTTGGTCATTGTAGCTTTTCTGTCGATCTCGTGCCGACGCCATGCGGTTTCTGATTTGTACAATCTTTTCAGTGGCCTCAAGTATTAACTCAGGGCCTGTGAGTTGACTGTCACCGACTTCTGCCAGCAGACTGGTGATCTACATTTACGACCGTATAATGCCTCAAACGGTGCTGCCGAAATACTCGTGTGATAGCTGTTGTTATATGAGAATTCTACTAGAGGCAGGTGAATTTCCCAACTATTTCCGAAGTCCACTACGCATGCCCTAAGCATGTCTTCCAAGGTTTGTATGGTCCTTTCGCTTTGATCATCAGTCTGAGGGTGATAAGTATGCTCATATCCAGGCGGGTCCCAACGCTTTCTGGAGTGACCGCCAGAAGTTTGACGTCAAGCGAGCATCTATGTCTGAGATGATGGACGTTGGCACACCGTGCCAAGAAACTACTTCCTTAATGTAGATGCGAGTCAACTTCTCCATCTTATCTGTTTCTTTAATAGCTAGGAAGTGTGCGGACTTCGTTAAACGATCCACAATCACCCAGATAGTATCGCAACCACCCAAGGTTCGCGGGAGTTTAGTGATGAAATCCATTGAGATCTGATCCCATTTCCATTCTGGGATCTCAGGTTGTTGGAGTAGCCCCGATGGCTTTTGATACTCCACCTTGACTTTTGCATAAGTCAAACATTTACTCACGTAGGTGGCTATATCGGCTTTCATGTTGGGCCACCAATACGCAGCTTTAAGGTCTTGATACATTTTATCCGAACCCGGATGGACAGAGTATCGAGATTTGTGAGCTTCGTCCATGACTAGCTCTCTGAGGTTTCCGTAGAGAGGTACCCATATGCGATTCATGAAATACCGGGCTCCATTGGGCTTTACTTCCCAATCGCGTTCCATTTTTCCCACTGATTTGGCTTTGATGTTTTCCTCCTTAACTGCTTCTAACTGGGCGTCGCGTATTTGATCGGGTAGTCCCGAATGAATAGTGAGTTGTAGTGCTCGTACGCGACGAGGTTTCAAGTGTTCCTTCCTACTGAGGGCATCAGCTACCACGTTAGCTTTACCCGGGTGATACCGAATGGCACACTCATAATCGTTCAAGAGTTCGACCCAGCGACGCTGTCGCATGTTCAACTCCTTCTGATCAAAGATGTGCTGGAGGCTTTTGTGGTCAGTAAAGATTGTGCACTTTGTTCCATTGAGGTAGTGTCTCCAAATCTTAAGGGCAAACACTACTGCTCCCAATTCCAGGTCATGCGTCGTGTAGTTTTTCTCGTGAACCTTCAGTTGTCGCGACGCATACGCGATGACCTTATCGCGTTGCATGAGTACGCATCCCAATCCCTGAATGGAAGCATCACAATACACTACGAAGTCATCTGTCCCCTCCGGCAAGGACAGAATAGGTGCACTGCAAAGTTTCTGCTTCAGCAATTGAAATGCTGCTTCTTGCTTGTCACCCCAAGTATACTTGATACCTTTCTGGGTGAGGGTAGTGAGCGGTTGTGCGATCTTTTGAGAATTCCTCGATGAAACGTCTGTAGTAGCCAGCCAATCCCAAAAATTGGCGGATCTCCGTCGGTGTCTTAGGCACTTCCCAGTTTTTGATGGCTTCAATTTTGGCAGGGTCTACGTGGATACCCTTTTCATTCACGATATGCCCGAGAAACTGAACTTCCCGAATCCAGAAATCACACTTCGAAAGCTTGGCATATAGTTTTTCCTGTTGAAGCAGCCCTAGCAGTAATCGTAGGTGTTCCGCATGTTCTTCTTCACTTTTGGAATAGATGAGTATGTCATCGATGAACACAATGACAAACTTGTCGAGGTATGGTTTACACACGCGGTTCATGAGGTCCATGAATACCGCAGGTGCGTTAGTGAGACCGAATGGCATGACCAAGAACTCGTAATGGCCATACCCAGTGCGAAATGCCGTCTTAGCGATATCCTCCTCCCTGACGCGTAGCTGGTGATAACCGGACCGTAAATCAATCTTAGAGTAGTAACTTGACCCTTGCAGTTGGTCGAATAGATCGTCGATGCGAGGCAACGGGTATCGGTTCTTGACTGTAACCTTGTTGAGTTCCCTATAGTCGATGCACATGCGGAAAGTCCCGTCCTTCTTCTTGACAAACAGGACTGGAGCTCCCCATGGCGAAACGCTTGGTCGAATAAATCCTTTCTCTAAAAGTTCCTGAAGTTGGGTAGACAGCTCCTGCAGTTCAGCTGGAGCTAGGCGGTATGGAGCCTTGGCGATAGGAGTTGCATTGCTTGCCAATTCGATTTCAAATTCCAATTGTCGATGTGGTGGAAGACCAGGTAGTTCCTCTGGGAATACATCAGAAAAATCACGGACGACAGGGATGTCTTCTATACGTTTCTCGTCCTTAGGCTGTTCGGTAATCAGTGCGAGTAAAACGAAGGAGTTCTTTCTCCGAAGATACTTCTGCGCTTGCATAAATGAGATAATGTTGGTGACGGCGCTTGCCTTGTCGCCTTGTACCATCAGGATTTCGTCGTTCGAGAGTGGAATACGGATAGACTTTTCAAAACAGAGAACTTCAGCCTGGATGTCGGATAGCCAGTCCATTCCGACTACCACGTCAAAACTACCCAGGGTAGTTGTCATCAGATCAATGGTAAAAGTGTGGCCCGCGAGTTTGAGTTGACAGCCGGATACGATTTGGGTCACATCTACAGATTTACCATCGGCTAATTCTATAACATAAGGGGTCTCTAATGGTTTAAGCGTGAGATTTAGGTTCTTCCTAAAAGACTCAGATATAAAACTCCTATCCGCACCCGTATCAAAAAGCACAGTAGCAAAATGTTCATTAAGGGGAAACTTACCGGTGACTACGTTCGTGTCGTTTCTGGCCTCTCCGCGGCCCAACGTAAATGCGCGACCTTTGGCACCTCCTGTGCCACCGTTCCCATTATTGTTGTTGTTGTTATTGTTGTTGTGGTTATTGTGGTTGTGGTTGTTTCCACCATTGTTGTTGTTACGCAACTGTGGGAAGTCTCTTCTGAAATGAGCAGTGCTACCACACTGATAGCATCCCCGGTTTATACCCTGCTGCTGACCCTGAGGCTGGTTTTGATTTTGTCGGGGCATGGTTTCCCCACGACAATCCTTTGCCGCATGTCCCATCTTGCCACATCTTTGGCAGCGAATTCCGGCACAAGGGCCGTGATGATGAAGATTGCAGCGATTGCACTGCGGCTTTCGACCTACATAGCCGCCTGCATTCTGGTTGTTGTTGTTGTTGTAGTTGTTGGCGGGCTGATTTTGATGACCCCGATGGCTGTGGTAGTGATTGAACCGTTTCTGGTTCCCTTGCTGCGGATGTGATGACGAAGACTGTCGAACAGTGGAGTCTTCAAATTTTCTTTTGTTGTCCGGTGTAACTTCAGTTGTACCCCGTGCTGGCAGTTTCTTCTGTTCCACCGCCTTATCGGTGAGTTTGTGAGCCAATCGGATTGCTTGATGTTCAGTTACAGGGTTACTAGACATTACCATACCCTGAATTTCCGGAACCAGACCCCCGAGATAGAACTCGAGTCTTTTCTCCACCGTGTTGGCCAATTCGGGACACAGGAATACTAAGTCATGATGTTTTGCAGTGTAAGCTTCAATTTCCGATCCCACCATCTTGTGGTTCCATAGAGCTTGCTCCAATTGTTGCACTCTGTCTCGTGGACAGTACTCCTCTTTAATCAGGGCCTTGAACTCAGCCCATGCCATTGCAATCGCAGCTATAAGCCCACCTGTTTGGACTTGGGCATTCCACCATGTCAGTGCCCCATCTTCTAGTGTTGAGGCTGCGTATTTGACCTTGTTTGCCTCTAGGCAGTTGCACATTTCAAAAACGGATTCCGATTTTTCGATCCAGCGGACCAATCCAATGGGTCCTTCCGCCCCCGAGAATTTGCTTGGCTTTGCGTCCAGGAACATCTTGTAGGGGTTAAAGCCCCCTCCTGCTGCTGGTGGGTTTTGAACACCTGCCAGAGCAGCGTTCACGTGTTCTTGGATCGTTGCGGCCAATTCTTCGTTGACATGTTGAGGTTTCTGCGACGTCCAGTTGCCATTTCAAATAAACTAAAGAAAACAAAGCGGGGATTGGCGAGACGAGTTAGTCATCTACGCCTCCATCTCCCAAGTTGCTATCGTTGCCGTTATCCTCCGCGGCGTTTCCAGCTTCTGCAGCTGGGTCCTCCCCCGGATCCTCCTCTGGATCCTTTTCCGGATCCTCCTCTACCGGCATTGGAGGGGCCGGTGCTGGTGCAAGTGCTTGATTTTGCAGTTCCTGAATGTTCCAACTATTTTCCAGGACTCTGTCCTCAAGCCAGTCGGCTCTTATCTGCTCAGCACGCAGATCTCTGGCTATGGTGTTACGAGCTATCTTACTCGTACGATGCTCTTCCTCGAGCGAGTCGGTCTTACCTGCAAGGTGTCGGATCATCCATCCTTGTGCTAGGATGGTTTCCTGCATTCTTTCTAACTGTTTTTTTTGTTTATGTAATATGATTCTAAGTAGGTTAATTCCTACTTCTACAGGGTTAACCGGTTTGACCGGCACAGCGATGGTTGGGCGTAACGACGACCTCTCCCCCAGAGCGAGCCTTTTCCTCGCAGTTGAGCGCGTTTCCACGCCATAAGATGGTAAGGGTTCTACCATAGGTGCCTTTCCAGGCGCCCTTGGTTGCGTAAGTTTGTCGGATGATGATGAGGATGATGATGACATTGCCTTTAGGTTGTGTAGTTAGTTACGAGTTGCATTCATCTCAATTATGCAGTCATATTTCACATAACATAGTTGTGGTACATAACATAACAAGATATAGCAGTTCGGTGCCAAACTAAGTCTAGTGTCGTGAATTCAGCTATAGTTTAGGTCTACTTCTAATGCAAACCTGGTTCTCTATAGCTAGTGGCTCTGATACCAATCTGTCACACCCTCAATTTCCACTTGCGGAGTTTTACCGCGAGGCGTGTGAACAAACCAGGATCTGAAACACTAGTACGTCGAACGACTCTATATGATTTGATAATACGTTTTCCAAAATCACTTGTTGTAGATTTTATGTTACCAATATTTAGCAGAAGCATCAGTTTTTAAAGTTTGAGCGGAAGCATAAATAATTGGTGAAGCGGCGCCAATACAAACGCCAAAACAAATGAAAAATCCCCAAAACAATATTAATAAATAAGACTCGATAAAAGATGTCTTGTTCAATGCATGTGCGTACACCTAGAGCTCCTAGCGTCCTGAGAAACATGTAAAGAAACAAGTGTCAACATTAAAGATGAGTGAGTTCACAGGTTTTCATAAATTCGTTTGTCGGTTATAGTTTGTTTTCTCCCGTTATCCCTAACCCGGGATAACGTATTGGTTCCATTATTCCAACCCGGAATAATAAGTTGTTGCTTCCAGTATTCCAAACCCGGAGTATTAAGTTGTTGTTTCCAATATTCCATACCAGGAATATTATGTTGTTGTTTCCAATATTCCATACCAGGATTATTAAGTTGTTGTTTCCAATATTCCATACTAGGAATATTAAGTTGTTGTTTCCAATATTCCAAACCCGGAATATTAAGTTGTTGTTTCCAATATTCCAAACCCGGAATATTAAGTTGATTCGTATTAAGTTCAATGTTAATATATATAGGTAGCTAGCCTAAAGTCATGTCACTAAGTGTTCGCGATCGAAGCTGACTGTTGTGCCTCCGTTTTGCCAGGCCTATCACATGACCATGGCGGTGTTAGGCCAATTATTCACCCGTTGACCATACCAGGTCGGCTAGCGCGACTAGCTCGGATGGGCTTGTCGGGCCCAGTAGTACTACTTATAATTCCCCCGCTATTTAACCCAAATACTAACGATCCGAGGAGATTGTCGAGGACTTAAGTGATAAAGCTGCTTAGTGACCATAACATTACATTAACATTAACTTAGTTACCGTATAGTTATGTGACGTTAAATTCGTATAACGTAAAGAGATTGAGTTTGAGAGTGTATACATGTTTCTCCCCCTGTTGTTTAAAAACCGGATAAAGTTAGGGGCCGTGAACTCACCTTTATTTGCTCGGTTAGTGTAGCAAAGATGTTATAAGAGATGGGACCGCTAGTTGCGTCCTATCAAACCAATTAATTAAACGTCAGTGTGAAATCACACCAATACAAATTCCACACGCAATTTACTCACAAAGTGATACACACAAACAACATATCTAACACTCAAACATGCATGCAAGTATTCTCATGTGATCATAGTAATCAAACAACTTATCATGAACATATTCCAAATCCATGCAACTCTTTAATGCATAAAATCACAAGTTATCAACTTTCTGCTTAACACTCAATTATTCAGCTGTTTTCTAGGATTTTTATAAAATAGTTCTAACATTCCAAAAATTCCAATATTTTTACAGTAGGTGACATTTATACCATAGAAATTTATATAATTTTCCCAAGTCCTAAATCTTTACCAATTAACCATAAATATTAATTCACTAAGCTGCAGTCAGATTTACCGCTTTCTGACTGCAGTCCACGGAAGAATTTATTTAAAAATCACTGATCGTCCGATTAACAAAATTCCAGTTGGAGTTGCCCGGAAATTTCCATACCTAGTTGCTGTACAAAAATCATGACTCAACTCCCTACTGATTATAAAATCAAACTTGATAAACAACCAACAAAATTCCAGAATTTTCACAGCTTTAGCTACTGAACTTGTTTAGCCCTTTAAAAATATCAAACGACTTCAGAAAATTATGAATCCAGCGCCATTAGATTCCTTATTCAAATCTCTACGTTCTAGACGTCAGAAAATCCGTTTTTCGACAACTATCGACCGAGTTACAGCCAGATGAAGTCGGCTGTAACTATTACTCAGCAACTGATTCAGCATATCTTTATCATAAACTCGTGTAATCCCGTTCATGCGATTAATCTAGGCGATCTAAAACCGATTTCTAATCCTAGATTAATACCAATATCTCATCCATGCAAACCCTAGTTCTTACTTCTAGTTATTACAAACAAAACACACTTGCAACCTTATGAGATCCGCAAACAATTATACATGCATATCAACAATGATCAATTCAGCCGATTACATATAATACATCTAATATCCGAAAACAACACAATCAAAACACATGTATTCCGAATATAATATGACAAATTCAAATCTTTTATCGGTAGGGTAAACGAACCGTGAGTATGTTAAGGAAACGGTGATCAATAATGCTTGCGGCCGAGAGGAAAGAGAGGCAGATCTCGCGACCGAGAGATGTGGCTAAGCTGTTTGTGATCGTGATGGAGTGTATCAAAACTGGTCTGGAGATCAAGGGAACAAGTAAAGGGCTGTTTTGCGACTGAGATGATGAAGAAAAGCTGATCCCGATCGGTTAGAAGGAGGAAGCTGCCGACGGCAGTTTTCTTGTTAGGGTTTTGTGAATTCTGAATGGAGCATGTATGTAAGTTGTATATATAGGCAAAGAGGGAGATGAGGGTTACGGTTTGGACTATGTTCTCGCGGCCAAGGGCTTTGGTGGGTTCGGTTTGGGTTTGAACTCAATAAATCCGCGGTTATGGGCTGATCTTGGCCGAAAGTGTTTTGGTTTAGGGTTTAGGTTCGCTATCGGTTTGGGTTTGATCTTGGCTGAAGACTTGAGTTAAAGTTTAAAACTTTGTTACTCCTAGAGTCACAATGAATCGAAGTTGGTTCGTGTCGTGGTTCGGTTCAGTTCGTGTACATATCTATCATACTTACTTTATAACTAAAAATTCACACAACACACAACACGTATTCATTTAATTCGTGCACGCTTAATACTTAGCGTATATATTATTCGACAAGTGTCACGTGTAAGTTATCCGAAAAACCCGGGATATCACACATAATGATTTTCAGAGTGAGTACATAGTTCCCCTCTTTTACATTTTCTAAATGTTTTGGGGTGATTTATATGTGCCTATAATTGTTTTCAAGATTTCAAAAGAGTATACATGGTTTATATATACAAAATGATTTTCAAAGTGAGTACATAGTTCCCCTCTTTTACATTTTCAAAATGTTTTGGGGGTGATTCATATGTGCCTATAATTATTTTCAAGATTCCAAAACAATATATATGGTTTATATATACAAAATGATTTTCAAAGTGAGTACATAGTTTCCCCACTTTTACATTTTAAATGTTTTGGGGTGACTGATATGTGCTAAATCATTTTAAAGTTTTAAAAAACAATGTCTATGGTTTATATATAAAAAATACGATTTCAATAATATGAACAACTTGTTGATGCGTTATCCATAACACGAATGACATTCATTAGCTTCGGACGAGCCGACCAGTAGTATATTATGGTACCATAGGACTGACAATCCCATTATTGAACTTTTCACTGGATTTGGTGAAAGTTTGGGTAATGACAAAAACAGTTTCTGATTAACAAATCATTTGTTGATTTGTTAGTCTAGTTAAAGAGACCCTTTGGTGGTCTATTAAAGATACCCTTTGGTGGTATAGTCAACACATGTTTGAATGTGTTAATTAAAGAACGATCAAAATTTTTCGCAATTAAAAACATAGAGGATTGATTTGTGACATGGACAATTGGTTTATGACACAGACGATTGATTTATAACACGGAAGAATGGTTTATAACACGAACATATGGTTTATAACACAGACAAATGGTTTTAAACAATGTCACGTAATGATTTTCATTTAAAGATATAAACCATACGATGTTTTCTTTTGAATCAATGTATTACATGGTTTTTACAAAAGAAACATTTTGGTCAAGATTCATGGCTATAAGATTTTCGCAACTCTAACCAACTTGTTTTAGTTCGTTAATTGTATTTCAATATCAAACACTTTTGATACAAGGTTTTTATTTAATAACTCTTGCAGTCGGACGAGGTGTTGCAATATGTATACAAAGCCACGAATTTGACACACTCACAAAACCTATGTACTCGTCGTCATTTTTATACTGAATCTCTTTTCACATATGTTTCAGGAGTCAATGCTTGATAATGTGATGCATACTTCACATAGGAATGGACGCGGTCCTTAGTGACTTAAAACATGAAAGACAATTTATTTATGTGTTGTTTCTGTTTATCCCAAGATAATGTAAACATTTAACTTAATAAAACAAAACTTCAAATTCCATGAGTTGTGAAACAATAGATCTGTGACATGACCCCCCGACGTTTCCGTCGCGGTTAGTTGTTTTACGCAGTTGGGTGTTACAGAAAGATTGGTATCAGAGCTTACGGTTATAGGGAATTATTTTATTATTAATGATTTGACCTAGACTATAACCTTCCTAGGACCCTAACGCGAGTTATCTTGTGTTTAGATTATTAAAACAATACCATCACCTATCCTTAGGTGATTACCAAAACAAATACACAAGTTACAAATTCATTTTGAAAATCAATCATCTATCCTCAGATGATTTGTTTTGGCTTAAAGCCTTGTAAGTTTTAAAAATCCCGTCAAAGTTTGGGTTTTATAATGTGAACACGTGCAATCTAGAAGGGTGGATGCCTGTACCCTGAGTTATCTGTCTAAGGCTAGGGTGCTCGTACAAATCCGCATTATCAGACCAATCACTCTTACCTGGGAACTCTTAGGGTGAGTGTCCACTTATAGGCTAAAGCATGTCTTCGCGGTACATTATAAAGACCCATTTACTTTGATTAGTCATCGTGTGTCATTTGTTTGTTCTTAAGTAAAGAACGAATGACCACCATCCTTATATTTCGTCGATATTTTTAACATCTCTCTTCATTATCCAATGTCAATCACACATATTTTCCGTCATGTTTTCTTCTAGAATGCCTCCTCGACGTAATACAACTCAAAATGCCGAAATGGCAGCTATGATCGCTCAGCAAATTGCTGTTGTACTCCCAAACCTAGTGACCAAGATAAACCAAGCAAACAATAACAATAATAACAACAACAATGCACCCGCACCGTGCAACTACAAACAATTTAACTCAGCTAAACCACTCAAGTTTACTGGGTCCGAAGGAGCTACTGGAATCCTGTAGTGGTTTGAGAGTCTCGAAAGCACATTTCGTCATGTTCAATGCCCAAATGAGCGAAAAGTCGAGTTTGCAACGAGTGTATTCCAGAAAAGAGCACTTACATGGTGGAATGATGTGATGAGAGATAGGGGTGCTGATGTGGCAATGGCACAAATGTGGGAGAGCTTCGAGCTCTAATGATGAGGGAATTATGCCCACGTCATGAACAACGGGCACTGGAAGATGAATTCCACAATCTTAAACAACATAGTGGAGAGCATCATGCCTACACTGACTGTTACGAAGAATTAAGCTTGTTGTGTCCCGCCATGGTCACCCCTTTGGATAAAGCAATCGAGAGGTACATCGATCGCCTGCCTGACCCCGTTCTAGACATTGTTACTGATAGCAATCCTACCACTGTTCGACAGGCTATCGAATTAGCTACTACCCTGACTGAGTCTCAGGTCAAGAAGGGGAAACTATTTCACAAGGGCGACAAGAAATAGGCAGCTAAGGCCACTCAAGAGAAAATAAAGGAGAACAAAGCTGAGTCTTCTAAGAAGTCGAGCAAGCGTAAGGCTTCATAGAACTTTGTAGTTGTTGCACAACCCAATCAGAACACTCAAAACCAGCCAGCACAACCTCCAGCTAGGAAACCCTATGCTGGTATTGCACCGTTGTGCAACCGGTGCAATGGTCACCATCAAGCTCACATACAGTGTCGCCAATGTACAACATGTGGAAGATTCGGTCACATAGCCAACGTTTGTTGTTCGGCCGCAATAAAAGCTATTCAGAACCGTGTTCAACCCCAAGTCAACCCTGCTAGACATTCGTTCCCACTGGTTCTTGCTATAACTGTGGTGAGATGGGTCACTTTAGAAACAACTGCCTAAAATTGGTGAACGCGAATGCAAATCTAGCCCGTGGACGCGCATTCAACATCAGTGCCAATGAGGCTCATGCTCATAACGAAGTCATTAACGGTAAGTTCCTTGTTAACAATCATCCTGCTTCTATTCGTTTCGATTCCGGTGCTGATAGAAGCTTTATATCACTAGCCTTTGATTTTGATGCCTAGAACTAAACTAGGAAAACCCTTAACAGTGGAAATAGCTAGTGGTGAACCCCTTGTGCTCAACTATGTCATTCGTAGTTGCCAATTGAACTTGGATAACCACCTTTTTCCCGTTGACCTCACACCAATGCATCTCAGGAGTTTTGCCATCATCATAGGAATTGATTGGTTAACCAAACACCATGATGAGGTGATTTGTTTCGACAAGGTTGTTCGTATACCTCTTTCATATGGCGAAACCTTAGAAGTTCACGGAGAGAAACCCTCTAGTAGTCTAAAACTCATGACTTGTTACCAGGCCCAAAAATACCTACGAAAGAATTATGTAGCCTTTTTGACACATATCGTAGAGGAAAAAGGCAAGGGCAAAACTTTTCAGGACATCCCCATTGCTCGGGAATATCCTGAGGTGTTTCCTGGAGAGCTACTTGGTTTACCCCCAATTCGTCAAGTTGAGTTTCGTATTAACCTTGTACCTGGTGCTAACCCAATTTCTAAATCTCCTTACCGTCTTGCACCGTCTGAAATGCAAGAGTTGTCAAAGCAACTCAAAGAACTTTCAGACAAGGGATTCATTCGTCCGAGCTTTTCACCTTTGGGCGCTCCTGTCCTATTCGTGAAAAGAAGGATGGATCCTTCCGTATGTGTATCGATTATCGTGAGCTCAATAAACTCACAATAAAAAATTGATATCCCCTACCTCGCATTTTCGATCTCTTTGATCAGCTATAAGGTGCGACCTGCTTTTCAAAGATTGATCTGCGTTCTGGGTATCATCAACTTCGTGTACTCAAAGAAGATATTCCCAAGACTGCTTTTTGCACTCGATACGGCCATTACGAGTTCATTGTCATGCCTTTTGCTTTGACGAATGCTCCGCCGTCTTCATGGATTTAATGAATAGGGTTTGTAAACCTTATTTAGACAAGTTCATCATTGTTTTCATCGACGACATCCTCATTTATTCTAAGTCTCGTACCAATCATGAACAACATCTTCGTCTAACGATGGAACTCCTGAAGAAAGAACAACTTTAGGCTAAATTCTCCAAATGTGAAGTTTGACTAAAAGAAGTTCAAAATTTGGGACACGTTGTTAACGAACAAGGTATACATGTAGATCCCGCCAAAATCAGTGCGATTAGGGATTGGAATACACCTACTACTCCTACTGAAGTTCGTTCATTTCTTGGTCTTGCTGGATACTATCGACGATTTATCGCGAACTTTTCAAAGATCGTGGTTCCTCTAACCACTTTGACTCAGAAGAATAAAACTTTCGAGTGGGGACCCAAACAAGAGGAAGCCTTTCAAACACTGAAATAAAAACTCTATAATGCTCCTGTTTTATCTTTACCCGACGGCAACAACGATTTTGTTGTCTATTGTGACGCATCAAACCTAGGCCTTGGTTGTGTTCCCATGCAAAGAGACAAAGTCATAGCCTATGCGTCAAGAAAATTGAAAATCCATGAGAAGAACTACACAACTAATGATCTTGAGTTAGGAGCCGTAGTTTTTTCTCTTGAAATTTGGAGACACTACTTTTATGGTACGAAATGTGTGGTTTTCACTGACCACAAAAGTCTTCAACACAAATTCAATCAAAAGGAGCTAAACATTAGACAACGACGCTGGGTCGAACTTATAAACGACTACGACTACGAGATTCGCTACCATCCTAGTAAGGCGAATTTTGTGGCTGATGCACTTAGTCGTAAGGAACGTGTCAAACTTCATTGTGTTCGAGTTCAATCTGATATCCAAACACGTATCCTTCGAGCACAACATATATGTGTGACCCAAAGCTTGTTGAAAAATAAGCTGCCACAAAATCTCGAACTTCAACTCGAAACAAAAGACAACGAATTACTCTACTACAAGAACCGTTTGTGGATTCCTAGTCAAGACAATCTCCGCACTTTATTGATGGATAAAGCTCATAATTCTCATTATTCAATCCATCCTGGTGCAGGCAAAATGTATAAGGATCTCCGTACCCAGTATTGGTGGTCGGTGTGGAAGAAGGACATTGCCTTATATGTGTCTAAATATCTAACTTGTCTTAAAGTTAAGGCAGAACATCAACGCCCATCTGGTTTACTTGAGCAACCACAAATACCGTATGAAAGTGGGAGAACATTGCGATGGATCTCATCACTAAACTACCACGCACACCTAGAGGTCATGATGCCATTTGGGTAATCATCGATCGTCTAACAAAGTCAGCACACTTTTTGGCAATTCGTGAGGATCTATATGATGAAAAACTCGCCAAGATCTACGTTGATGAGATTGTATCTCGTCATGGTGTTCCTTTGAACATCATATCCGATCGAGATGCTCAATTCTTATCTCACTTTTGGAAGACCATGCAACCTGCCATGGGAACCATACTCAATCTGAGCACTGCTTATCATCCTCAAACGGATGGACAATCTGAAAGGACAATTCGAAAACTGGAGGATATGCTTAGAGCATGTGTGATTGACTTTGGTGGTAGTTGGGATTCGCATCTACCATTGGTCGAATTCTCCTACGATAATAGTTATCACGCCAGCATCAATATGGCGTCTTTCGAAGCTCTATACGGTCGAAAATATCATTCACCTGTCTACTTGAATGAGGTCGATGAAGCTCAGCTCACTGGGCCTGAACTCATTCATGACACAACAGACAAAGTCAAGAAAATTCGAGATAACCTTCTGACAGCTAGAAGCCGTCAAAAGAGTTATGCGGACAAACGACGCAAGCCCTTGGAATTCCAAGTTGGTGATCACGTCCTTGTCAAGGTATCCCCTCGGAAAGGTGGGATTAGATTTGGAAAGAAAGGAAAATTTGCACCATGATATCTTAGA
Organism: Scalesia atractyloides; assembly: GCA_947069175.1. NCBI lineage: Eukaryota > Viridiplantae > Streptophyta > Magnoliopsida > Asterales > Asteraceae > Scalesia > Scalesia atractyloides. The sequence continues at coordinate 50,453,659 of CAMTDV010000020.1, forward strand.
CCATTCAAGATCATTGAGAGAATCGGAAAGGTGGCCTACCAACTTGAGCTACCTCCTGAACTTGGTAATATTTACCCAACATTCCACATATCCAATTTGAAAAAGTGTTAATATAAACCTCCACATTCCCCTAGACGAAATTCATGTTGATGACACTATGCAGTTTGTCTAGAAACCTGTGGAGATATTCGACTGTAAAGTCAAGAAACTCAAGCGTAGACGTATACCGATAGTTAAAGTTCGTTGGGAATCCAAACATGGCCCAGAATTTACTTGGAAACGAGAGGATCCGATGAAAGCGAAATATTCACAAAGTTTCCTATAATTAAATTTCGGGATGAAATTTCCAAAAGTAGGGGAGACTGTGACATTTGTGCCTTTTCAATCATTACACAATTACAAACAATTTCGTATTCAAGGAAACCCTGTGTTTTATTTCAAAATATTTTTGTATTCAATAAAATCTTATATTTTATTGATGAGAATGCAAAATGTCAATTGTTGCACAATTTCGATAATTTTCGTGTTCGTTAAAGCGTTTTATGCGTCTTTGCGAAACATGTAATCGTACAACCGAACGAACCAATATCCATGACATTTTCAGGCATAATCCAAGTTACGCATGTCTTAACACCTTTATTTAACCTAAATATTAGGTCTGAGGTTAAAAATGGCAAACAAGTGAAAATACAAGTCCAAGGGCCAAAAATGTCAAAAAATAATAAATATTTTTGCTTCTTCATCAAGTTTGCCACCTATCTCCAATTTTTGACACCTAGCACTCACTTTGCCACACTTAATTTGGTGTTGACACATGTTAGGACACTAATCCACACTTGAGGACACTTGTCATCACCCCCTTAATCCTAAAATACTATAAATACCCCATGATTCTTCCATTTTTTTTCACACCACTTCAAAACACTTCAAAGCAAAGTGTGAAGTTCTTCTTTCTATCCTTCTTGGATCTTGTTTCCAGCCTTGGAAGCACTATTCACGAATGACATAACTGAGTCCATATATATACATAAAAAAACTAATGTGGCAACACATCTTGCAATAATACATAACTTTCCGGTACAACGCCTAAATTATAAAATTGTTCGTCTCGATTAAAAAGGTAAAAAGTCCAATTCGTCCACGACATTAATTCGGCATTTCAATGACTCCAGAGTTATAACAGAACAATGACAAACACCTTAAAACAATATGAGGATACCAAAAATATATAAAAGACATTGTTTCCGGTATTACGACAAGCAGTGCACAACTTGACCGGAAAGCGACCGATTATTGAAACGACGAAGGTTTCAATACCCGATAGCCTCATACATTAATCGAGAGAGCTAGTTAAGCTTTATTCGGGATCCATAACCCCTTCATACATCTCATGGTTGCGGAATTCCGACATGCGGAATGGTCCGTCGGTATATAATAAAAGTGTCGTTATCGAACGGTTAATGAAACGAAAAGCGTTTCTACCACTTAAACTCAACATCTACTCGACTACTGAACTAGTTAACTATATTTTGATGTCAGAAATATTCTAAATAAATGTCATAGCACTTATGGTAAACAAAAACCAAAACTTCTGGTACTAATTAATAACCTTCGTATATCGATCGGTATCGAACCGATGAACGAACTAGTGGTATTTTTACCATCCAAAAACTAATACCAACTAGTCAAGGGAAGTAATTAACATTACTTAACATCCTAAACCTTAATTACTCCCTAATGATGCAAGAGCAACCCCTAATTATCATACTAAATTTAAACACCGTCACATGTTACAAAATAATTTACACTTAGCCCCCCTTCAAGTTGGCAGATTCCAGTGGCCCCCACCCACTTGATTTGTGTGAAAACATGAAGATTTAAGTATAACATGAAGATGTGGTCTTGATTAGAAAGTTTATATAATCATCACCTTGCTTCAACATTATTATTTCACAAAAATAATATACAAACACCTCCCAACTTCTCCCCAATCTCGGCTCACATACACCACCGTAACACCACCATCAACACCATATTATACTCATTTTCAAGCCATCACAAGGTCACGTATGGGGTTTGCAAGAATGGAGGAGCATTAGGGATTTCTTTGGAGCTTTTTCACCATCTTAAACTTTATCTTCCTATCATCATCTTGTTCTTGAATCTACCCTAGCCTAGTGCTAGTTGTAAGTTCATTTATTTATGATTCTTGTTCTCGTTATATGTAGAAATTAAAAGTACATTAGTAGTATTTTACAAGAATGATGATCTTACAATATTAAGCTTAAAAATCTGATTTAAACAAGTATATGTTTAAATCATGTAAGATCATCATCTTCAAGTTCATAAGCTTTGAGTAAATGTAGTCATGATATTGTTTCTAAAATGTATGATACCTTATGAGACATGAAACTTCGATCTTGAAAGCTAGTAAAGTTGATTTTTATATAAAACAAAGTTATATCAAAATGGTTATAAAAATCTTGATGTTTAATAATCTTAAAAGATAAGAAATTTTTAGACGCTTAAAGTAAAAAAAAATACATGATTAAAAGCACATGAAATGTTGAAGACAAGTTATATGCATACTACTTGAAAAAATAGGTTTTAATAAGCTTGATCAAATAGTGATGATTTGGAAAATTTAAAAGTGGTTTAAATACGTTTTTGAAACGTGAAAAACGTCATAGTTTAGGGGAAACTATGGCGAAATTTTCTAAAAATCTAATCGCGATTAAAGTGTAATTAACAGGGTGATTAACGGGGCTAAACGTGATTAGTGACCGTCATTAAGGAAGTTTAAATAACAAAGGTTAAACCCTAACCTTCCAAGGATTTGACAAATACTTATATATATTTTTACAAGTTAAAAGTGGGTATTATTTATTATATATATATATATATATATATATATTTGGGAGTAAAATTATATGTATGTACTTTGTCACCATCATAATTGAATGTGTAAAATACATTTGTATGTATGTGTATGTATCCAGAAAGTCTAGGGTATACAATACAAAATACCCAACTAATACAATACACCAAATCCTTGAAAGTTACTAAGTATATCATATGGACACATACACTTTTACGCAATTCTTGAAACTAATGATCGGACGAGCGGACTATTCAGACAATGGTCAAACTTATATAATACACCGTTCACCGTCGATCAGTGAACACATCGCCATCACGAGGAGCTACTACGACACTTGGGCGACTTTCGACGCGGAAATATGTATATTAAACGACAACGACGACACGTCTAAAAATAATATATTTTAGACACTTAACAAATATATATATTAACCATGACAAAAATCCGGACACTTAAGATGTATAAAAATTACTAAGTGATTTTATCTAAGTATATGAAGATACTTAAAAGTCTATACTTAGTAAATTTACCAAGTGTAAGATTTTAAACATTATGGACTCATGAAGTCAAGTTGGCTACATCCATTACATAAAAGACATGGGCAAGGCCCAAATATATAAATCATATAATTTCATGGGCTAGGCCCAATCACATACATGACATGGTCTAGGCCCAATGACACACGTGCAAGGCACGAGGACATGTGAAGGGCGAGGCCCGTTCATAGACATCAAATAATGATAATATATGTATATATATATACATATATATATATATATATATATATATATATATATATAAATTGTAAATATAGTATATAAATAATAATCGAACAAACAAACTACCAACACTATAAGAACATTAAAGTTGTTCTATATGGTAAATAAATACACAACAAGAATTCAAGATGAACAACTTTTACGAGGTCCAACGTGACCTAGGTGACTAATGAAGTTAATATACATGTAGGTTACACACGTGTACGGACACTCGAATTCCAATAAGTACGACTTACGGAACACAAAACAGTGAGTTGATGTCCCTCTTTTCAATTATTTCAAAGTGTTTGTTTTAAAACCATCGAGGGGTACATTAATCACTCAGTGACCAAATGTGCATAAGTTGGATGATGACTATAGTAACCATTAATCACTTACTGACCAAGCTGCAAAAGATATAGATCTATTGAGTTTTAGGTGCGCTCCACTCCTAGTTGATTTACCCTTAGGAGTACTTTTGTGATCCTAATGATGTCAAAGTTGTCTCGGTTTGGTTGCTTACCTATGGCACATATGTAAGGGTGCTCACGACACACTGATAGATCCTTAAACTCCATGAATGCTAATAACATACTAAGATTTCATTACTGGATTACAAGCATGACATTTTATAAGAAAACATTAACTACGTGAATTCGCCAACTTTAGTTGACTTTTTAAAATTACATGTATTTCAGGATGCAAGACTTGAGCTGGTGAAACATTTCGGGATATGTGAAATGTCGTGACAATGAATTCCACCTTTTGGAGGATTTACCTCCTATATCCCAACCTCGTATGGATATATAGAAATCAAAACCTCAACATACTTTTATGATGAAAACAATCTTTTGTTATGGAGTAATGTATTTCAGATTATATTATTTATAACGATGTGAAACCATTATTACTTTTGGAAACTTGTAAGCGTTGGTTGAAAATTAATATCAGTAGGGAATCATTGTTGATTTACACTTGTATACTTGATTGGATGCAATAATTACCTCATAGTCTTACGTTTGCACTTCCACTACGACCAAGGTGTGACAGATTGTTATTAGAGCTCCGATTGTAGTGAACCGGGGAAACCTTTTATTAAGCTTGGTCTGCAATCACTAAGGACTCTCACATGAAAACAAAGTTTATAACATCAAAAAAATATTTTGAGAAATATGACAAAATGACAAAAGGTTTTCATTGTATCACGATAACATGAGGACCTATCACACGAGCTCAACCGTAAGTAACGAACAAGGAACAATACATGATTAGTATATAATGGATAGACATGAAACATTAAGATCACACCTGATACCGAAGAACAAAATTTGCATGAGAAGTGGTGATTAATATAAAATATATCATAAGTAATAATAAGTTACTAACATGTATATATGCATTGTACGGATTATTTGCCAAGACCGTGTCTTCTTCGTCGAGCTACGAGGAGGATCTGATGGAGTACGTGTCCGACGACGGATACGGCTCTGACACTAAGGCCATACCCCAGGACGGCGGAGCTGACCACGAAGTCCCTGACAATGAGGACCTTGACGATTTTCAGCCTTTTTCCCTCCCTGACCCTGTGGGGGGCCCCTGTGGCGGAAACCCCCCCCCCAAAGGGAGATGATGTGTTGTCCATCCTGCTGCCTCCACATGACGTGATCGTCTATGGTAACTCGGAGGGAGAGAACGCGATAGTACACCTAGCCATACCTCTAGCCATGGTCCCTCCCGTTATCGACCTGGATGATGACGATGATGACATCCCCGTATTCCACGTCGACTATCTGGAGGATGAGCTCGGAGACGGCGAGGTCTTCGACGACATAGCCATCCTTGAGATACAATCCCCCGTCATATCCGTTGTCGAATCTCATCATCCTCAGCCGCTACCAAGAGCGAGCATTTAGCTGATGATGCCTCTTACGCCGCCCTAGCTTCACCCTTACCGATGCACTCACCCCCTGCAGCCTCACTTGTCCGTATTAGCCCCTTTCATACTAGTACCCCTACTCATGGACACGCTCCATACACTTGACCCGCACGACACTACTCTTTGAGCGGTACCCCACCCTGAGTAGCCACCCCCGATTTTCACTTGGAGGTCCACTTATCACCGTATACACGACCCATATACGGCTGGACCCTCTCACCTGGCCGGACCCTCATCCTTAGCCGAACCACCTCTCATGTATACCACCCGTCCCACACCACCTGCTACTAGCATGCCTACCCCTATACCCCACCGGGCATGAGCCTGTCTGACCCCTACCATCCTTCTCACCTCCCTCCGGCTACTGTGGAGGAGAGGGTGGTGTCTCACGACATTCAGATCACTTTTTTTAGAGGATTTGGGAACTGGAGGCTAGCATGCTGCTCGTACCACAGCTAGTTCCACATCCCCACCACCATCATCACCACTACCACCCCCACCATCATACCCACCAACATCACCACCACCACTACCATTGTTACCACCACCGACCCCACCATTCCACTGTCCGTTCCACCACTCATCCTACCCATCTAAGGCACGAGTGCGTGAGTTGGAGCACTTCCAGACTATCACCACTAGGCGCATCTTTGGCCTAGAGGAGGAGGTGGCCAATCATCGTAGTTTACTCCACCGATCACCATCCCCACCACCCCTCCACCACGGTAGTATGGTTATTATTGTCTTTTGGGGGGATCAGACCCACTTTTGACAATCTGGCTCTTGAAGACCTAGCTTTGAAGATCCCGACTTTTGAGGACAACTTGAAACATGAAGAAACAATGTAGAACTTATACTGACTAGGTTATGTACCCCCAAGTCCTTTTGATCTTCATGAACAAAATGTAACAAGTTGTCATTGTATATAAAAGTGCATTTTCTTTATTTCACATTGTATCTCTTTTATGTTGTGGTTGTTATTATTATGATGTGGTGATATTACGGTTGATATAGTTATGATGTGGTGAGCATATGATTGATGTCATATGATGAGGTGATGTCCTACACATTGAGTCACATGATTATGGTGATGATTGGTATGTTTACATCATATACATACATATTTCCTTATTATTTATATAGCCGACATGTTTATATATATATATATTTGACAAAAAATAATAATAAATAAAATTTAAATTTAATTATTATTAAATATTAGTCTAATTGTGAGCGACCTTTAATACTAGAAGACGATGCCGCCCGCCCGAAGAAGTACCAACACTAACACTCACCGACGACTCAAGAAGAGTTAAACGAACGCATCTCTCAGGCGATCGCCCAGTACAAAGCCAACCGCTCCAAACATAGTGGTGGCACCGAAGGTTCAACCGGAGACAACCCTCCAACTGCTAATACTTGGTTATTTGTAAAACCACACAATACTCTTATTTATTCCATTCGTGCTTTTGAAATACTCACACTTAAATGATGCCTACAATGATTTCAGGTTGCACTTACAAGTAGTTCCTAGACTGCAAACCTATGAATTATAACCGCAGCGGAGGTGCCGTTGCTTTCGTACGTTGGATAGAGAAAACTGACTTGGTCATTCGGATGAGCAAGTACCCTGCCGAATGAAGAGTCACTTATGTCACTGGGCTCTTCATAGATGGAGCATTATCTTGGTGGAACCTCTAGGTCCAAACTAAGGGGGACGATGCTACATACGCCCTGACCTAGGAGTATCTTAAGGAAATGATGAGGAAAAGTATTGCTCGAGGTCAGAAATTCAGAAGTTAGAAACGGAATTCTGGAACTTAAAGTCGATTGGTAGAGAAATCGCCGGGTACACGCAGCGATTTCATGATTTTTCTCGAGTAGTCCCATGCTTTGTGGAACCCGAATTAAAGAGAATTGAGAGGTACATCTAGGGACTTGCCCCCGCAATTCTAAGTCTGGTTAGCTCTTCTAAGCATACTGAAATTGGTGAAGCGATTGATTTAGCTTTCAGCATTATTGAGGAGGCTGTGCGTCAGGGAAAATTGCCTAAGTGTGGAGCGAACAAAAAGGAAACTATTGTGGAGACTACAGACTCCAACAAAAGAAAATTCTTTTATTTCAAGAAAGGCTCATGAAGTGGTAATAATAAAACGCAAGCCACGAGGGAAGTCAAAGAAGCAAAGGCATGCGTTATCACCACTAAAAACAATACCAACAAGAAACCTTATACTGGGGACGCGCCAAAATGCCCAAATGCCCCTTCCACCACTACGGGGAATGTCGAGGCCCTAAGTGCGGAAAATGTGATAGGTTTGGCTGTCACACCGATGCGTACCGGGGAACAAACCTAAGGATCAAGGCTGTTTTGGATGCGGTGACAAAGGGCATTTCAGGAAATATTGCCTGAAAGAAAACCAAGCCGGGGAAGAGCTTTTGTGATTGGAACTAAGGACGCTCGCCAGGACCCGAATGTGGTCACCGGTACATTTCCTATCAACGATCACTTCACATCTATTCTTTTTGATACTGAGGCAGATTTTAGTTTTATTTCTAAAGAATTTAGCCATATACTTACGGTAGAATCGAGTAGATTAGATGTTCCATACTCAATTGAACTAGCTAACAGGAAATTGGTAGAGTTGGGGGAAATTATAAAGAAGTGTACCTTAGAACTGGGCGAACGGAAATTTGATATAGATCTATTACCAGTTCAACTAGGTCGTTTAGATGTCGTTATTGGTATAGATTGGCTATGATGATGCTAAAACTTCTAGAAAGTGAACGCCCGCTAAGTACTCGAATCCCCATAGGGTTATCCTATTCCAACAGTGCCATAATTTGACATTTGTAACCTGAGAAAGAAACATACGAAAAAATCAACATAAAGTTGGCGAGTTCATAATTTGTTTGTTTTGTATCAAATGAATCTTAAAACATTTGAAAATCTTGCATTTGGAAACCGATTTGTGAGATCATAGTATCTGGATAACGACATTGAAATGTTTTATGTGATGTTTGTAAACCGATAATAAAAATTTTTCTGTCGTATCTATAAACCGGTATTGAAATTGTAGCATGTAGGATGCCTATGGAATCTAAGGATCAATCAGTGTGTAGCTAATAAACTGACCTATGTGCCATAAGTAAGTAACAAAACTGAAACAATTGTGACATCATTAAGATCACAAAAACACTCTTAAAGGGTTAACAAACTAGGAGTGGAGCGCGCCTCAAACTCGATAGATCTATACCATTTGCACCTTGGTCACTATGTGATTAATGGTAACTCTTGTCATCATCTGTGACAAATGGCAAATAACCGGTAATTACGTACAATCTAATCACTATTTTTATTTCATAATCTCATGCATATTATCTTAATTTAATTTCGTAACTGAGTCATACGTTGTATCGCAAGTAGTAGGACAAGTAAATCAGGTCATATCATATACTGGTTTCCGTTATGATGCGAAACAAACCAAACAATGCCCTAAAAGTGTTGGTAGAAATTGTTGGGCGCACTATTCGCGGTTGCACTATTCGTGTCAGCAAAACTGCTGAAACGAAACAGAACAACAAATAACGACATGTTAATGCTGTAATTGAGTCCATATATATATGAAAACATTGATATGAGAACACCTATTACAAAAATACATAACTTTCCAGTACAACGCCTAATTTGCAAAACTGTCCGTTTCACCCAAAAAGGCGACAATATTCAGTTTGTCCGCGATATTAATTCGGTATTTTCCGAATTCCAGAATTATAACAAAACTATGTTGAACATCCTAAAACATTATGAGAATAGGAGAAATACATAAAAGACATCGTTTCCTGTCATACGACTAACAGTGCACAACTCGAGCAGAAAGCGACCGTTTGTCGAAGCGACGAATATTTTAGTGGTCGATAGCATCATGCATCCATCTAGAGAACTAGTTAAGCCTCATGTGGGACTTGGACTCCTTTCAACTATCTTGAGGTCACGGAAACACAACTTCCAGAAAAGTTCGACGACAAAATATATAAGTGCCGATATCGAACGATTGAACGGAAGGCTTTTCGGCCATCCTAACTCAACATAATTTTGGCTAACGAACTATTTAATCATATTTGTAGATCGGAAGTGCCCTAAATACACGCCATGACACTTGTGGTGGTCAAAAACCAAAGCTTCCGATACGAAATAATAGAGTTCGTATATTAGCCAATATTGTGCCGATGAGCAAACTAGTGACGTTTTCGTTATCCGAAACTTATACCAATTAGTCAAGAGGACTAATTAACATGGATTAACACCCTAAACCCTAATAACTTACTAATGATACAAGATCAACCTCTAATCACCATACTTGAATTAATTACCTATATATCCAATAAATAAACACATGTTACAAAAAAATGTTACACTTTAACCCCCCATCTTTTTGGAGGATTCAAGTGGGTCCCACACCCATTTAATTTGTGTTGAAAACATGAGATTATGAGTATGGTGTGAGTTGTGTAGGTGATATTTGAAAGATAGCAAATATATAATAACCTAAACACCATTCTTCCATCATTTTTCAATTCAAAAAAAATGAAACGTAACACCCTGACCGCGTAAAACAACGAACCACGGCGGAAACATCGGGGAGTCATGTCACAGAATATTGTTTCACAACTCATGGAATTTAAAATTTTGTTTTATTATGTTAAATGTTTACATTGTCTTGGGATAAACAAGAACAACACATAAATAAACTGTATTTCGTGTTTTAAGTCACTAAGGCCCACGTCTATTCCTACGTGAAGCATGCATCATATTATCAAGCAGTGACTCCTGAAACATATGTGAAAAGAGATTCAGCATAAAAATTCCGACGAGTACATAGGTTTTGTGAGTGTGTCAAATTGGTGGCTTTGTATACATATTACAACACCTCGTCCAACTACAAGAGTTGTTAAGTGAAAACCTGGTATCAAAAGTGTTTGATATTGCAATACAATTAACCAACTAAAACAAGTTGGTTAGAGTTGTGGAAACCTTGTAGCCATGAATCTTGACCAAAACGTTTCTTTTGTAAAATAAAATTGTAATAGATTGATTCAAAAGAAAACTTCGTATGGTTTATATCTTTAAATGAAAATCATTGGTGACATTGTTCAAAACCATTTGTCTGTGTTATAAATCAATCATCAGTGTCATAAACCAACTGTCCATGTCATAAACAAATCGTCCACGTCTTTATTTGTGAAAACTTTTGATCGTTCTTTAATGAACACATTTAAAACTGTGTTGACTATACCACCGAAGGGTATCTTTAATAGACCACCAAAGGGTCTCTTTAACTAGACTAACAAATCAACAAATGATTTGTTAATCAGAAACAGTTTCTGTCATTACCCAAACTTCCACCAAATCCAGTGAACAGTCTGATAATGGGATTGTCAGTCCTATGGTACCATAACATACTACTGGTCGGCTCGGCCAAAGCTAATGAATGTCATTCGTGTTATGGATAATGCATCAACAAGTTGTTCACATATTAAAATCGTATTGTTTTATATATAAACCATAGACATTGTTTTTGAAAACTTGAAAATTATTTAGCACATATGAGTCACCCCAAAACAGTTGCAAAAAGTAAACGAGGGGAACTATGTACTCACTTTGAAAATCATTTTTGTATACATAAACCATGTATATTGTATTGAAATTTTGAAAATAATTTTAAGCACATATGAATCACCCCAAAGCATTTGAAAACGTAAAAGAAGGGGGGGGCTATGTACTCACTTTGAAAATCATTTTGTATATACAAACCATATATATTGTTTTGAAATCTTGAAAATAATTATGGGCACATATGAATCACTCCAAAACATTTAGAAAATATAAAAGAGGGGAACTATGTACTCGCTTGGGACTGCGAAAGTGTTCTTGATCAACGGAATAAACAAAGCTTAAACGTGTCCAAATGTGTTAGATAAATATGTTAGCGTGTCGGGACCACAAACGGGAGATCAGATAGAATGTTAAGTTTGTTAAACAATATCATATGAGTTCCAACACTCGTTTGGTTGTAACACCTCATAAAAATAGTGTCCAATAGTAGAGTGACATGTGTTGTATTTTTATTTTAGTCTATTAAAGACTAATAAGGACTAAAGGTGTCAACATGCTCAAACTGAGCCTCTGAGTGACTGTCCGATGTCAACATGCATAAATAACAACCTCTGAGTGGCGGATATGTCACATGCTTAAATCACTAGCCTCTGAGTGAATGATACGTCAATATGCTTAAAACTTGGCCTCTGAGTGACTGATATGTCAACATGCCCAGCCTCTGAGTGACATCCAAGTCAACATGCTTATAGTGGGCCTCTTAGTGATCCTTTACGAAGTCCTAACTCTCATACGTGCCATTTGATGGACGAAATAGTTCAATTCTATAAATATGTGAAAGTTGGATAGTGGAGGGGTTGAAAGTGTCAACATTTTATTTTATACCTCTGAGTGACCTTTTAGCGAACCGAGAGCCTAACAATGTCTGGGCATAATCCCGGGTATGACAAGTATTGGCTACGGAGGGCTAAATAAAAGGGTGTTTAAGGAGGTTTTAAGGATATTTAATAAGTTGAGGGGCTAAATGTGGCAAACGTCAAAACTGCCTATGGGACGCTCGCGGGGTGCGAGAGCATGGCCTTGGCCTCTCGCGAGGCGCGAGTGGCCTGTATCTGCAGAAAGTTTTGCTTAGCTCTACACATGTTGCCAAAAACCAACTTTTCAAAACTATGGACTTTCAATCAGCTATGCCACGTTTGAGGAAACTTGTAAGCTCCCTCTTATACCCCATAACACCTGACATCACCTCCTTCAAGCTCTCCAACTATAAATAGGTGCAAAAATTCAACCTTTGAACGTGCACCTTTCTCATTTTCAACTCTTCTCCCTCCTCTAGAAGTTCCTAACTGAAAGGAGCATCCAACTAAGTTCTCTTGCATTCTAGGAACTTCTTGTAAGTGTTCCTTGCTCTTGCATTTTCGTTTATAGGGTTTTTTAGCCAAAAGTCAAGCGTTTTACGAAAAACGCCTTGACTTTCGGTTAAGACCATTATGGTCTAGCCATTGTTCGTAATGAACAATGCTAAGTGATCATAATAAGGTAGGTATTAGTCCCTATAAATGGCACCTCCTGAAGATCACGTTTGCTAGACCAAATGACGGGTCAAAGTTACGATATTAAATAATCAAACAGGCCATTTTTCGTAAAAATTAAAATTTGAACTTATATATGTTATGAAACCTATTTTGACACTTAATCAAGTTGGTAATAATTATTAGAACATGTAAGAACATGTTCGGCTCGTCAATTTCAGTTCCATGGTCGGTTCGCAACCGAAAGTCGTGAAGTTTGACTTCTTCTTTGACTTTCGATTCTGACCCGATTTAGATTAGTTAGCTACTTATCTAAGGTTGCATTATGATCATAATATAATGTAGCATAACCCTATGAGGTTATATTACATGATCATAATCAAAATTTGAGTTTATGCACAAGTTCCGTAATTATGCCATTTTTGACTAAAATGCCCTTTTTGCATAAAACAAAGTTTAAATTATAATGAACATGAAAACAAGTTTCCTACTGATGTAATATTATAAGTAGGATTATTTGGGATGTTAAACCAGATTATAAACTGAGTTTACAAGCAGATCCTTGTATTATGACGATAAAGCCCTTGTGGCTCATAAAAGGGTTTTACTCAAATCTTTTTAAGTTAAATCTTTTACCTACTGATATGTTATATCAAATAACATATCTAAGAATGTTTTAATCTAACCTTAACATTAGTATTCATTAAACATCGCATAAAACGTGATTTTACGACATAAGCACCGTTTCAGCGCATAGTATGGTTATAAACCATATTAATTGAATAAGACTTGCTACCTACTGATTTTAAAACTTATTTAAAACACATTTACAGTAGGTACAAGATATAAATTCAGAATCCCAAATAATTTATAAACTACGTGTAAAATGATCAAAATGCCCCTTCGGTGCATAGTATGGTCATAAAAGATAAATACACATATACTTAATATCCTACTGATATTATATCATAAATAAGTTATTTTTCCATAATACTTATAGTTATAACATTAAATCATATTTAAGTTCCTCTTATACGGTATGAAATTACCGAAACGCCCTTATGAGGCATAATTTCATTTTAAAACCATGACGGGCATAAAAGTTGATATCCTAATGATATTACGACTTATTTAAAATATAATGGCATACAGAACTTGCCCATGACTTATCCGGTTACCCGATGTCGCTGATATGCGTACGGTTAAGCATATGTAACTAGTTTACGAAAATTAACCGAAACGGGTCTAACCTTGTCCTTTAAGTCTCAAAATCTCAAATGTTTATAGTTTATCCATATTACACAAGTCAATGTACTTGTTGGGATTAAACTAAATTCTATCTGATCACTGTTTAATCAAGTGTTATACGTCTTGATCCTGTAAATACACGGTCTAAGTCTTTGACTTAAATAAGACCGTTAGTATTTAATTGGTTAGTTTATGCCATAATCCAGACTAGAGACTTGCCGGTAAATGCTATCTGCACTTAGTACTTTTGTGTATGGCTGAGTTATAAAATTTAAAAGAAGACTAACTCAAGTAAATACACTCGACTTATTTCCCCTATACGGGCTTGGGTTACGGTAAATTAATACTGCTTGGTCGGAAACAGATCAGTCGAATGCCGGATTGTGGCTAGTAAATCTGCATATTCTATTTTAATCAGTTTTGTTGGATAACTTAAACATCGGGGGTTAACTACCGTGTCCTAGATATCCTTGGCTCATTACAATAGAAATAGCCACGATCTTAGCGCGGGTGTAGGCATACACCTGATAGACGCTCAAAATGCATTCCCACAAGGTTGGGAAGAATTGACTCCTTCGTGAGTCCAAAGTGTTGTGTACGTTAATCATGTGTCGGTCTCTGTACCGGGCCCTGTATGTATGGACAAACATGTAAATCTGTTAACAAGGTTGGACGATCAACTTTCCCAAGTTATAAAAGATTTTGTGCTGATACGCACTTAAAATATATTTTATATGTTTTCAAAATGAGTCAGTTGGGTGTACTTACCTGCGAAAGCTGACGTATTTTCAAAAGACTAAGCTTGCAGGTACAATACAAAAATAGGCTGGAAGTGCTCAGTAGTGATACAGGATCTTGCAAATCCTAGATCTGCCCAAAGTCTGTTTTATATTCTTTCTTTGTACAATTTATGATCTGCCTGTGGATCTTCTATTACGAGCCTGTATATTATTTTGTATTTCGAACATTTGGTTTGTAATAGTAATTTTACTATAAGACTTCCGCTGTGTCGTGTTTAATTGACTATGATGTTATCAACTAACGTCACCATACTCCCCACCCGGGCCCACCGGTGTATGGATTTGGGTTGGAAATCCAGGGTGTGACAGGTTGGTATCAGAGCAAAGTTTGAGAGAATTAAACACTATCCTTCTTGTGTTTAATCTCAAACTTACACGAGCACATTCCTTAGACTTCTGATTCTAGGCATTGGCATAGGATTACTCATCTCATTATTAAGTTATTAATATTTTTTTGAATTGATTTTAACAGGAAAATGTTGCCACATGTACGAGGACGAGGAAAAGGACCCATGAGGGGAGGACCATTGACGTATAATCGTTGTCACATGCAAATTTAATCCCAAAACTGCTATTAGCTAGCGGTAAGTGGGTATCGAACACAAGGAATTGTGGAACTAGTGTTATCAAAATTTTGTACTATTATAACTAATTACCTAATTTGCAAGAATTTAATTTCAGATTTCGAATGATGGATTTTAGACTTAACTACTAGCGATTAAAAAATTGGTTTTTTAACAGATTAATAAGGGAATGATCATCTTGGGCTTCCGGTTCAAAACGCATGTGTTCAATTCTACTAGAAAGAGGCACATAGACATGACTCGTGTTTGATTAACTATTTGTGATAAAAGGGAACAAAGTACTTGGATTATAATGCAAGGTTGTTACCCGATGACCAATTGATTAATACCCAACCCGTAAACCTACCCGTGATATGTTGATTGTCAACGACACGAAGAACGTACGAAATAGGCAAGGACAAAGATATCAACCAACAATTTACAAACAATCAATCAACACCATAATAACCATAACATAGTAATTATTCTAGAAATCAAGAATTCAAACACAATTGTTCAACAAACCTTCACCCAAGATGAACACACAAATGTCTAGCCGCTCATGTTCTCATAATCAAACATACTTCAAGTGTCTTGTTCGTACGAATCGATAACACCAAAATAATGTTTAGAACTTGTTAGAATCAATGAAAACTACTAAAGATAGCCCCTTTTTGCTCTGCAATTCGTCTCCAATGATTGATAATATGAAAGAACTCTTTAAACACTCTTAAATTGGGTAGTTACACAATTCTCGTAGCTCACCATCTTAAGCTACGGTGGGCAAATTTTTCCTTACGGTGATGATTGTCTGTCCTACGGTGGCTTTTGAGGGTGTACTCAACCGTAAGCTACGGTGGCCACCGTAGCTTACGGTGGTCAGCAAAATATTCCATTTTGCCCTTTTTCAATCTCTCAAGTCCAAAGCCTCACTTAGCCAATTGCAATTCTCCGAAAAAGCACGTTAAAGTTCCCTCGTTATGCTCTTCAGTACCTGCAAAGGCATATGCACCGTAGATATCAAATCGTAACAAATAAACGTTTAAAGCATGCAATATTTATCATTTTAACGCATTTACGGGTTGTCCAAAAGACCACCCGTCACATCCCCACACTTAAACGTTGGTTGCTCCAAGCAACCCTTTCACAACAATTTTAAACTAACAAATGATCATCATGTAAACCAAACACAAACAAGTTGCCCCGTTATCAACTTTACCTTCATATTGCATAACACATCCCTCACTAAACTCTTCTCTCGGCGACAAAGTAGTACTAGCAAGATTGTGCTAGATCACTCAATACAAGTATGAAAATGTGCGACAATAAGGTTGGATAACAATCAAGTCTTTACCTACAAATTTTGTCTAACATGCTCGTGAATCAGAAGGACTTTTCGGGTTGTAACACGGCTATGTGTACAGGTGGGAGTTGGTGGGAAATATTCATGTAGCTTGCTTAATCGACCTGATTCATTATTACATCAACATAAATAACGAACTCTATTTGTACAACTAACTTCCTTCTTCTATTTTTTTCTTTTTTCTTTCTTTTTCTCTTTTTTTCAGGCAATATTGCATCAAGATAACAACCATTGCATTACAACTATTGAAAGAGAAAATACAAACGTAACAAGAACAAGCTATCTAAACCGGGTCGATTAAAAGGTAGAATTTTGTAGGACATAGGTTCGGGTAATAATTGAAAGGCTACAAGCTCAAATTTGGCTACTAATGTCCAAACCCCCGTCCCGCTCATTACCAAACTCATATTCATAACTTATGAGGTCCAACCCCCGAAAACCCACACTCAACACACATCCAGACGAGGCTACCTAAATGCCCTCATCATATTCACAAGCATGTAAACTCAGGTTTTGAGAAGCATGCATTATCCAAGTTCTATTAACACAATATACACACCGCCACTCAATTAAATGAAAAACGTTAAATTCCCCAATTACATCTATGTGGCTCAATCCTCACCAAGAAAGAAAGGAATAGAATTGGATACCGATGTGTCATGCATAATCTGGTAGTACCTTAAAAATTTGGCAACTGTTTAGTTTGGTTCACAAAAATTTTTCAAAATCCCAAAAATTTCCCCCATCCCCACACTTGGGATACATTGTCCCCAATGTATGGTTTTAGAAGAATGATCTCTCCAGGTGTCTCCAAAATCACCTTTCGGTCAAACACTCAAATCCCAATATTTCTTTTTTTATATCTCAAAACTCAACCACAAACCACATACCCAACACAACGATCAATATGCTACACCCCTGACCTTCCCAACCATAAACAAAATGCAACAAAATAAAGATACACTACTGTACAAAGGAAGGACATAAACTGATCAATAGTAACGTGGCTGTGGAGGTCCGAAGATGGAGGTCATCATCTCCGAAAATTAGTTGAATGCAAACGCGCCACTTCCTCCTTCTTCTTGTTGTTGCCCAGAGCTCTGTTGCTGCTACTGCCATTGCCGAGGGTCCACCTACTGAGAATGATGTATCGGAGGTGTTGGGTAAGAAATACTACCGTCATAAGGTGGCAAGGTCGAGTAATCAACTGGCGGTGGGTATACAACCACCGGACGCCCTGCATAACAATCATCATGCATCCTACAGTTCTGATTATCCAAATATCGATTATTGATTTCTTGCTCGAAGGCGTAAGCATGAGTATGGTTCCACGATTCTTGTCTATCAAAATTGTGCCTCAATGCACGTTCCATGCTTGCCCCATGAATGTCTAATGATCAAAAAACATCCGCTCGGCTCCACTCCAACTCACAGAAGGCCTTTGAATATCAATTATTTCTTGCATGGTTCCTTCGTGAGCCCAATTCGGCTCATATGGATATCTCGAAAAGTCAAAGAACCCTCTGGATGGAATACTACTTGATCCCCCCTGCTCAACATTCATTGGGGCCACCTGTGGATCATCCATGTAGTCCTCATCCCCACTTGGAGCTTCTTCCTCACTTTCCGACTCATCTTCTTCACCCGATCGAAGTGGCCGCGCGTCAGCCTTTATAACTCTCCATCGTTAACCTTCACTTTTCAGCTTATGATATCTCTCAGACTCAGTATATTTCCACCCCGCTCCTAATTGCCGGATGTCAAACGGCTTGAACTTTTTATAAGATCACTTATCATCTACACCGATCACCCCATACATCTTCAATAAAGCAGTGATGAGGCGGCAATGCGGAATGATTTTCCGCTGATTGTTGTTCCGACTGATCCATACATTATTCATAACCAGAAAACGGAACGGAATCATGGGACCCCTAGTCAACAAAGCATAGAGAACAGGCACTTCCGGCCGTCGAACTTTCGTTTTGTCACCCAGCCTCAGGATAACATTCTGCATGCAAATCGCTAACATTAACTTCCCCTCAATCCTTAGATTCTTCCGATTTAGCTTCCCATGTGTAGTACCCGGTAAGAACAAGTAATCCAACATGGTATCCAACACAGATGCTTTTCGGGTTCGAAATTAAGTCTTCCACTCTTGGAAGCATATACTGATTAGCCGGCTTACTATCAAATTTCGCAACCCGCCTTAAAGAATCAAAGGACATCTCTACCTCGATGCCAGTCACAGTGCCAATTAATCTCTTCTTTGACGCACCACCCCTGTATGAAGGGAACCTAAGAGTGGCCATCTACTCTTGAATATCAATATCGAATAGATTGGTGCCTTCATAATCATAACACTTCAGAGCTGCCTCCATCCTAAAGCCCGGAATTTGTCTGTAATTCCAAACGGACCAAAATCAGCCTCCCTAACCTCCTTCTGACAAATGAACGCTTCCTTTCTTTGCGCCAATCGGTTAATCTGATCATTAAATAGTTCAGCCTGCCACTCTTCCGGTTTATCATGTAATGGACCGGATGTCCATCGTGGCTTTGGCCCTCGATCGGGCACATCTTCTTCTATGTCATCTTCACTATCACCTTGCATTAGTAACCGTCTTTTCCTTGGAGCCGGGTTACTAGAAGAACCCACCTTTTCCTTACCCTTGCGCCTCATTATAATCCTGCAATACATAAACATGAAGAACACATATTATACATCTTCTCAAACACCCACATTATCCCCACACTTGCTTATTACCATGGTCATGAAAACTAGACAAAACTTGAAGTTCATCATATGCATAAATTTGAACAATTCTCCTAAATTAGTGAAATTTTACTAAAAAATCATATCTTTGTCACCTAGCTAACTTCCATGACCATAATCATTCAAAAGTCAATCAAGTTCATCTCAAAATCATCAACTATAAGCAAGTATGGGCTCATGATAATCTAGTTCATCTCAAAATCATCAAATCCTACAATGCAATAATAATAATGTAAGAAATTGCATACCTTGGCCTTGTAGAAAAGGAAAATCCCTAAAAACTTCAAGATTATCAAAAAACCACAAAACCCTAGAAATTTCGGATCAAAAAGTTCCCAACTTGATCCCCCAAACGGTGGTCAGGGTTATAAAAGGGGCCGTAAGACAGTTTATAAGCACCGTAATGAGTATCTGGGGCACCGTAGCTTACGGTGGGCACCGTAAGCTACGGTGGTATCTAGTCATTTTCAAAAACAAAAATTTAACAAAACTAACAAAACCCAATTTACCTATTTTAATCTACCACCCCCTTGAAAAATACGTGTTGTCCTCAACACTTTGTATGAGAAGTTTCGAAAAACTTCCCCACACTTGTTTCAAACACAAATCAACAAGTACGGATAAAGACGCGAAACAAACTAAATACATAAACAACAACAAAGTATTTTACAATACCAAACCTGGGCCTTTTGTATTAATTCTCATCCACGGACCGTAAGATGTAGCCCACTTTATCAAGTTCGAGATGCTTAATATCATTCCCCTCCAAGTACGGTTTGAGCCGATGCCCATTCACCATTTGCTTCTTGTTGGTCCGCTCATCCACGATATCAACATCTCCAAACCTTCCCACACGTGTAATAACATATGGGCCCATCCACTTGCTTTTTAATTTGCCCGCGAACATCTTCAACTTTGAATTGAATAACCATTCCATTTGACCCTTTCAAAAATTCGCTTCCGAATATTTGCATCGTGAATCTTCTTGAGTTTACCCTTGTATGCAGCTGCACACTCATATACTTCATCTCGAATCTCTTTGATCTCACTCAATTGAAGTTTTCGGATCTTCCCCGCTTCATCATAATCAGCGTTTACCGTCTTAATGGCCTAATGCGCCCTATGCGCCAACTCCACTGGTAAATGGAACCCCTTCCAAACACCATCCGATAAGGGGTTGTACCAATAGGAGTCTTGTAGACCGTGCGGTATGCCCACAAGGCATCATCCAATTTACCTGACCAATGCTTTCTATATGTTCGCACCGTTTTCATTAGAATTTCTTTAATCTGACGGTTATACACTTCGACTTGTCCACTAGTTTGTGGATAATATGGTGCGGCAACTCGGTGGTTCACATTGTATCTCTTCAATAATTTGCTAAAATTAAAATTAAGTGCGAACCACCATCATTGATTATAACATGTGGAATTCCAAAACGAGCAAAAATATTTGATTACACAAACTTACATACAACCAAATGATCGTTAGTCCGCGTCGGTATGGCTTCAATCCACTTTGAAACATAGTCCACGGCCACCAATATATATAAAAACCCATTTGAACTTGGAAACGGCCCCATGAAGTCTATTCCCCACACATCAAATATTTCTACTACCAAGATAGGTTGCATAGGCATTTCGTCCCTCTTTGAAATACTCCCCAACTTCTGGCAATTCAGACAATTCCGGCAAACTCACATACGTCTTTAAAAATTATGGGCCAATAGAACCCGCACGTGATCACCGATACCCCGTCTTATGACCGCTAAAGTGTCCCCCACAAACGGAGGAGTGAGGATGGGTTAAGATTTCAGCCACTTCCGATTCCGGAACACACATTCTAATTACCTAATCAGGCCTAATTTTGAACAAGTCTGGTTCATCCCAAATATACTGCTTAACTTGTACCATGAACTGTTGCCGTCTTCTCTTTGTCCAATGTCCGGGAATAGCACCCGTGGCCAAATAGTTTACGTAATGTGCGTACCACGGAGCCGTAGAAGTAGAGACAACGAGCAACTGTTCACCAGAAATTGTTCATTAATCTCACTTAGATCATCAGTCCCTTAAACTAAAATCCAAGACAAGTGGTCTGCCACCACATTTTCAATTCCCTTTTTGTTGCAAGTCGAATTCTTGCAACAAACGTACCCATCAAATCAACCGAGGTTTAGCATCCTTCTTTTCCATTAAAAACACACCGCGCTATGATCAGAACAAACCACAACTTTGCTCCCCCAAATATATCACCGGAACTTGTTCAAGGCATACACCTTTGCTAATAATTCCTTCTCGGTTGTGGTGTAATTCAGTTGCGCCTCGGACAGAGTTTTACTTACATAATAGATCGCCGCCAGCTTCTTATCAACCCTTTGCCCCAAAAACGAACCAATAGTTGTATCGCTGGCATTGCACATGATTTCAAACGGTTTTGACCAATCCGGTGGCTGCAAGATAGGGGCCTTCACCAACTGTTCCTTCAAAACATTAAAAGCTTGCAAATATTCATCAGTAAAATCAAATGGAACATCTTTCAATAATAAATTACATAAGGGTTTAGTAATTACACTAAATCCCTTAATGAATCTTCTATAAAAACCAGCATGTCCCAAGAATGACCTTAGCCCTTTAACATTTTTAGGAGGAGGTAGCGATGAAATTACCCAAATTTTTGCTTTGTCTACCTCCATCCCTTTTTCGAACACAACATGGCCCAACACAATACCTTCCTGAACCATGAAATGACTCTTCTCCCAACTTAACACTAAGTTTTTCTCGACACATCTTTTTAAAACTTTTTCTAATTCGTCGAGACACGACTCAAAACTTGTGCCGAAAATGAGAAGTCATCCATGAACACTTCAAGAGACTCTCCAACTATGTCCGAGAAAATACTCATCATACATCGTTGAAAGGTTGCCGGAGCGTTGCACAAGCCAAATGGCATTCGCCTAAAGGCAAAAGTACCATAAGGACAAGTAAAGGTGGTTTTGTGTTGGTCATCAGGGTTAATTGCAATTTGGTTCTATCCTTAATACCCATCCAAAAAACAGTACTATTTTTTACCCGAAAGTTTTTCAATTATTTGGTCAAGAAAAGGTAATGGAAAATGGTCCTTAGAGGTTGAGGTATTCAATTTTCTATAATCAATACAAACCAGCCACCCGGTGACTGGTCGGGTGGCAATTTATTCACTATTTTCATCTTTAACAACTTGAATACTGGCCTTTTTAGGCACTACATGGGTAGGACTTACCCAAGCACTATCGGATATAGGATAGATAATACCTGCATCCAAACATTTGATTACCTCCTTTTTCACTACCTCGCGCAGATTTGGATTCAACCGTCTTTGTGCTTCCCTTGTCGGCTTGGCCTCATCATTTGTAATTATCTTGTGCATAACAATAGATGGGCTGATTCCCTTCAAATCAGCAATTGTCCATCCTATGGCTACCCGATTCGCCTTGAGCACTCTTAACAATTCCTTCTCTTGAGCCACCTCTAAATTAGAGGCGATAATGACCAGTAATGTGTCATTATCCCCTAGAAATGCGTATTTCAAGTGGCTCGGCAACTCCTTCAACTCCAATATTGGGGCCTCTTCCAAAGATGGTTTTGTTCCCGAATTGATTTCCGCCGGTAGACTCTCGAACTGATGAGTCCACTGCGGTCGCCTTTCTTTTATTGCCATCACATCTTGCTTCTCCTCCTCCACCCGCAAATCATTGGCATATACCTGTTCAAACACATCACAACACAAACACAAGTATCCTCTTCCGCATATTCATGTGGGTCGCACCCATCTACCACATATGCATGAAACACTCGTCAACACCAACAGAATTAGATGTTTTAGTAAAAACATTTAAACGCATTTTTCTATTGTCGGATGTCATATCAACCGTACCAAGTCGACAATCAATTACAGCATGAGTGGTGCTTAAGAATGGCCGGCCCAAAATAACATTCTGTTGTTGTTTTGGGTCAGCAGACGAGTAGTCAAGTACCAAAAAGTCTACCAGGTAGTAGAACTCATCGACTTTTACAATTACATCTTGGACCATCCCTCGGGG
Source organism: Scalesia atractyloides (assembly GCA_947069175.1). Classification (NCBI taxonomy): domain Eukaryota; kingdom Viridiplantae; phylum Streptophyta; class Magnoliopsida; order Asterales; family Asteraceae; genus Scalesia; species Scalesia atractyloides. The sequence goes on from CAMTDV010000020.1 coordinate 50,477,202, forward strand.
TAGTTTGTGAGACAAATCGTCTAAAACCACCATCGTCTCAACCCAAGCCAATGGACCAAAATCATATTTGTCATATAACCCACTTGGTAGTATACTTACCCCAACTCCAAGATCTAGCAACGCTTTTGACATTGGAAAGTTGCCAACTTGAATGTTGTTTAAAGGCGTTCCAGGATCTTGGAGCTTTGGAGGAAGAGTTCCTTTAAGCACCGCACTAACCTGTCAGGTCAGATCTACCCGCTTAGGCAACTTCTTTTTTTGTTGTCTCTTTTGAGTGCATAATTCTTTTAAGAATTTTGCGTAAGCGGGTACATACTTTATACATCAAGCAAGGGAAGGTTCACTTTCACTTATTTAAACACATCCAAGAGTTCTTCCTTTTGGGGACCCCTTGTTGAGATAAAATTTTTCTTTCGGGGTCAACTAAAGCGGAAGGAAACGAGACTTGACTCGGTCCCCCTTCCTCCATTGGTTCGTTTAATAATTCACCCAAACCCGGTTTATTAGTTAAATTTTCAAGAAGAGGTTCCCGTGACACATTTGGCGATGGGACATCCTCCTCATCTGTGACATCCCGGGTTTTTCGGATAACTTAAACGTAATACTTGTCAAACTAATTACGTGCTATGTCTACGAACGTGTACGAATTAAATGAATACGTGATGTGTGTTGTGTGATTGTTTTAGTAATTGAATAATTAGAGTAGATATGTACACGAACTGAACCGAACTGCGACACGAACCAACTTGATTCATTGTGACTCTAGGAGTTAACAAAGTTTAAACATTGAACCCAAGTCTTCGGCTAAAAGAAAACAAGGATCAAACCCGAAATCGCAAACACAAACCGAGATCAAACCTAGACTTAAAACTCTAACTACTCGGCCGAGAACAACCTAAACCGAAAACCATTGCATGCAAAACCTAAAACTATTCGGCCAAGATCAAAACCAAACCAACCCACCCTAGTCCTTGGCCGCGAGATCAAACCCAAACCAAACTAACTCACCCTAGTCTCTCGGCCACAAGCTCCAACTAAAACCGCGACCCTTATCATCTTGTGCGCCTATATATATCATCCATTGCATGCTCCTTCAAAATACACAAAACCCTAAAGGTTCAACAGCCGTCGGCAGCCCTTGTTCGCTTCTCCCTCTCGGTCGCAGCAGCAGCAATCATCGCCATCATCATCTCCTCGATCGCTAGCCACCTCGTTCTTCATCACCTTGATCTAATCAGCCTTTGTTATTCCATTCGGTCGCGAGATCAGCCGTTGATCAGTTCCTCGATCACAAACAATCTACTTCATCATCACCTCTCGGCCGCAAGCATTGTTGATCACCGTTTCCTTAACATACTCACGGTTCGTTTACCTTACCATTAAAAGATTTGAATTTGTCATATCATATTCGGAATACATGTGTGTTGATTGTGTTGTTTTCGGATTATAAGTGTTGTAATAATCGGCTGTTTTGATTGTTGTTCATGTGCATGATTGTTTTCGGAAATCATAAGTTGCAAGTATGTTTTGTGTGTAAAAACTAGAAGTAAGAACTAGGGTTTGCATGGATAGGTTGTTAGTATTAATCTATGATTAAAAATCGGTTCTTGATCGCCTAGGTTAATCGCATGAACGGGTTATACGAGTTTATGATAAAGATATGCCGAAAACAGTCTGCTGAATAATAGTTACAGCCGACTTCATCTGGCTGTAACTCGGTCGTTAGTTGTCAAAAAACGGATTTTCTGATGTCTAGAACGTAGAGATTTGAATAAGGAATCTAATGGCGCTGGATTCATAATTTTCTGAAGTCGTTTGATATTTTTAAAGGGCCAAATAAGTTCAGTAACTAAAACTGTGAAAATCCTGAAATTTTGTTAGTTGTTTATCAAGTTGGATTTTAAAATCAGTAGGAAGTTGAGTCATGATTTTTGTACAGCAACTAGGTATGGAAATTTTCGGGCAACTCCAACTGGAATTTTGTTAATTGGACGATCAGTGATTTTTAAATAAATTCTTCCGTGGACTGCAGTCAGAAAGTGATAAATCTGACTGCAGCCTAGCATATTAATATTTATGGTTAATTGGTAAAGATTTAGGACTTGGAAAATTTGTATAAGCTTCTATGGTATAGATGTCACCTACTGTAAAAATATTGGAATTTTTGGATGGTTGGAACTATTTTATAAAAATCCTAGAAAACAGCTGAATAATGAGTGTTAAGCTGAAATTTGATAACTTGTGATTGTGTGCACCAAAGTGTTGCATGGATTGGAATATGTTCATGATAAGTTGTTTGATTACTATGATCACATGAGGATACTTGCATGCATGTTTGAGTGTTAGATATGTTGTTTGTGTGTATCACTTTGTGCGTAAATTACGTGTAGAAATTGTATTGGTGTGTTCACACACTGACTTGAAATTAATTGGTTTGTTAGGACGCAACTAGCGGTCCCATCTCTTATAACTTCTATTGCTACACTAACCGAGCAACAAAAGGTGAGTTCACGGCCCCTAACTTTATACGGTTTTTAAACAACAGGGGGAGAAACATGTATACGCTCTCAAACTCAAACTCTTTACGTTATACGAATTTAACGTCACATAAATACTCGGTAACTAAGTTAATGTTAATGTAATGTTATGGTCACTAAGCAGCTTTATCACTTAAGTCCTCGTCAATCTCTCGGATCGTTAATATTGGGTTTAATAGCGGGGGAATTATAAGTAGTACTACTGGGCCCGACGAGCCCCATCCGAGCTAGTCGCGCTAGCCGACCTGGTATGGTCAACGGGTGAATAATTTGGCCTAACTTCGCCATGGTCAGTGATAGGCCTGGCAACACGGAGGCACAACAGTCAGCTTCGATCGCGAACACTTAGTGACATGACTTTAGGTTAGCTACCTATATATGTTAACATTGAACTTAATTACGAAACTACAATATTATCCCGGGTTGGGGATAATGGAAACAACAACTGAATATTCCGGGTTTGGAATATTGGAAACAACAACTTAATATTCCGGGTTTGGAATATTGGAAGCAACAACTTATTATTCTGGGTTGGAATAATGGAACCAATACGTTATCCCGGGTTAGGGATAACGGAGAAAACAAACTATAACCGAACAAATGAATTTATGAAAACCTGTGAACTCACTCATCTTTAATGTTGACACTTGTTTCTTTACATGTTTCTCAGGACGCTAGGAGCTCTAGGTGCACGCACATGCATTGAACAAGACATCTTTTATCGAGTCTTATTTATTAATATTGTTTTGGGATTTTTCAATTGTTTTGGCGTTTGTGTTGGCGCCCGCTTCACTACTTATTTATGCTTCCGCTCAAACTTTAAAAACTGATGCATCTGCTAAATATTGGTAACTAATCAAGACAATATAAAAACTACGACAAATGATTTTTGAAAACGTATTATCAAATCATATAGAGTCGTTCGACGTACTAGTGTTTCAGATTCTGGTTTGTTCACACGCCTCGCGGTAAAACTCCGCAAGTGGAAATTGAGGGTGTGACATCATCACTCTCACTACCCGTAACATCCTCAACCACCCCTTCAACCAAAACCGGTTCTAAATTTTCTTTAAATTCTTTAAGGCTTCGTAAGACACTTACATGGTTAATATTGATATTACATAAGTATTATGAGAGGGATTTACCTTTGTGTCACTCGGAAGTTGACCCTTACCTTGTTTAAGATCCGCTACCTCTGATGCAAGTTGACCCATTTGTGTGGTGAGTGCTTGGATACTTTTGTCACGGACTTCATCCTTTTGTAAACGAACTTCATCGAGTTGATTTCCCCGTTGCATGTCTTGTTGCATCATGCGGAGCATATCCATCTCTTCATTACTGCTCGATGAATTTTGACACATATTTCCACCTTTGTCACCCCCTTGTTGACTTTGACCTTGATACCCTTGGTTATTTTCGCCCCTAAAGTTCCCTTGGTTATGTTGTGGGCGAGGAGCAAAACTCCGTTGAGCTCCTTGGAAATTAGGGTTAGCCTGATTCACCGGATTCCCATAAAGGAAATTTGGATGATTCCGTAACCCGGGGTTGTATGTGTTTGAATTCATGTTGTAGTTTCGACCACTCCCTCCAATTGCATTCACCTCCTTGGCTCCAATTGCATTTACTCCCACCAAGCATACCTCCGCTGCATGACCAAGTTCATTACAATTAGTACAAACATTATATAACTGGTTTGATGTTTGTGCTTTTCCATCCTCCACCGCATACACTTGAGGCTTGTGATTACATGTCTAGCTCGCCTCGACGATTGTGCTTTCCTTTTTGATGTGACCGCCATTTGTTCTAGAAATGCCCAATCATCTTGCTCATAATTTGTTCCAAAAGTACCATTTGTGATAGACATTAAATCCCGAGCATCCTCCGAACTTAAACCTTCATGAAACACATTCAATAACTCCCACAATGCTATACCATGATGAGGAAAATTCTTCAACATGATGTTGAACCTTTCAAATGTCTCATGAAACATCTCACTTGGTTGTTGTTGGAAACTCCTTATACTCCGCCTCGCTTCATTTGTCTTTTGGGCTGAAAAGAATTCTTTGAGAAATCGTTGTTGCATGAAACCACCTCTTCGCTTTCTCCTCCAATGAGAATTGAACCAATACCAATTTAACATCATCCGATGAGAATCCTTGCCCCTTAATAGTGTTGCAAATGGAATAATAAGTTTCCAAATGGAAGTACGGTTCCTCCGTTGCTAGACCCTTGTACTTCGGCAAACTTTACAATGCAGTCATCCTTACCTCAAATGTCCTCCCATCTTGGCGTTGAGGTATCACTACTAGAGAACGATTATTCGTAATAACCGGACGAAAATGCGCTTCAACCCCCGTACTACTTCTCGATGTTGTCGACGCGAAGCACCCAATGGTACTCTTGTTCGGCCCATTGGACCTTGTCTTAGCCCTTAAGGTATAAAGGGTTGTTGAGGTGGAGGTTGATGCATCGGTCTTTGGAATTGCGGTTGTTGATGTTGAACTTGGAGTTGTTGTAAAGGCATTGGTTTTTGGAATGGTGGCCCCTGAGGACGAACTTGTTGCACTCCCGTAGGTTGCCTTTGTGGGTACCCCATTCTCCCTTGCGGTCCCAAGTTACCTCCTTCACCCACATAATAGTAACCTTAATCTTTATAACCTCCAAATTTCTCTTCATAACCATCATCATACCCATCTCCTCCTATAACTGATGTTTGCACAAGCTGTGAAGAAGGATTATGGGTACCCGGTTGGTTTGGTGGTTGAAATGTAGGTGAAGTATGGATAATGGTGGAACTAGGTAAAGGTTGAGTTGGTGAAGGGTATTGGGTGGATGACGATTAAACGGATGTGGGAAACAACGATGAGAATGGTGGTACTAATGATGTGGCGTTAGATGGGTCAACTTCATGTGTCGAAGTTGGGTGAGTGGTGGAATTTGGTGGAGGTGTAGATGGTGAGGTTTGTTTTGTGGTGGTAGGCAATTGTTCCATGGTATTGAGTGGTGAAATAGGTGTGGATGGTGTTATTAGGGAACCACTAATCTTATTCTCTCGTAACAAAACCCTGTTGCGTTGTAAGGTTCGTTCAATCTCCGGATCAAATACCAATGGTAATAGCTTGTTAGATACTCTAGTATGCATACACCTGTAAGAACCTTCACACTAACACAACCAGCGTAAACCCAGAAAAATGACAAACTATACTAACACGAAATAACACACGTTGCCCACAATTCCCCGGCAACGGCCCAAAATTTGACGTGTAGCCGTTGTCACATGCAAATTTAATCCCAAAACTACTATTAGCTAGCGGTAAATGGGTATCGAACACAAGGAATTCTGGAACTAGTGTTATCAAAATGTTGTACTATTATAACTAATTACCTAATTTGAAAGAATTTAATTTCAGATTTCGAATGATGGATTTTAGACTTAACTACTAGCGATTCAAAATTGGTTTTTTAACAGATTAATAAGGGAATGATCATCTTGCGCTTCCGGTTCAAAACGCATGTGTTCAATTCTACTAGAAAGAGTCACATAGACATGACTCGTGTTTGATTAACTATATGTGATAAAAGGGAACAAAGTACTCGGATTATAATGCGAGGTCGTTACCCAATGACCAATTCATTAATACCCAACCCGTAAACCTTCTCATGATATGTTGATTGTCAACGACAAGAATGTACGAAATAGGCAATGACAAAGATACCAACCAACAATTTACAAACAATCAATCAACACCATAATAACCATAACATAGTAATTATTCTAGAAATCAAGAATTCAAACACAATTGTTCAACAAACCTTCACCTAAGATGATCACACAAATGTCTAGCCGCTCATGTTCTCACAATCAAACATACTTGAAGTGTCTTGTTCATACGAATCAATAACACCAAAATAATGTTTAGAACTTGTTAGAATCAATGAAAACTACTAAAGATCGCCCCTTTTTGCTATGCAATTCGTCTTAATGATTGATAATATGAAAGGAATCTTCAAACACTCTTAAATTGGGAATGTTACACAATTCCCGCAGCTCACCATCATAAGCTACGGTGGGCAAATTTTTCCTTACGGTGATGATTGTCTGTCTTACGGTGGCTTTTGAGGGTGTACTCCACCGTAGCTTACGGTGGTTAGCAAAATATTCCCATTTTGCCCTTCTTCAATCTCTCAAGTCCAAAGCCTCACTTAGCCAATTGCAATTTTCCAAAAAAGCACGTTAAGTTCCATCGTTATGCTCTTCAGTACCTGCAAAGGCATATGCATCGTAGATATCAAATCCTAACAAATAAACGTTTAAAGCGTGGAATATTTATCATTTTAACGCATTTACGGGTTGTCCAAAAGACGACCTGTCAACCATCAGGACACATCCCTTCACATCCCTATCACCCGAACCCCTATGAGGACTCGAGAGATTCATGACATTTGCCCAACATTCACCTTCCCATACCCAAACTTCTTATTACTCTTACCATTCACATCATTACACCACGCCCACCACTCTCATCATTTTTACCATGATGAGTTTAATCCCAACCAATACTTTAACACACCCCAAGCTGATCAGAATCAACTGGATAAGCCAAATCCAATGGATGAGGACTACAACCCGGAGATGCCGCCATCATGTTCAAATGTGCATCCTATTGAAATCTCAAGCAATTCGAACTCCTATGCTAGATTCGCCTTACAAAGGTCCTGATGAATGGGACCAATATTAGAACCAATTTACCTTCGTCGATACTCCATTCCATCACTCCCAACCACCTCCCATACAAGAAGATGTGCATATGGAACAGGTGGAACAACCACAATTGCCACCAGAACCGCCAAGGAGGAAAAGAGGATTACGTATGTCAGTGCGTGCGGGCCAACCGTCGGGTTCACTATCACCATTGCCTAAACCCTAACCCACCATTCAAGAGGACCCACAAATGGGTGGACCCTCTAACACCTCACTTGTGGTGGAGCCAACACCAACACCTATAATTCAACCACTACCATCGGGTTATAGTAACCCAATCCCCACATATCCAGACACGTCTGGATATGATCCTTTTAACCCGTCTACACCAGTAGACTATCAAGCATGGTCGCATGACCCTTACATGCAAGCGGTCATGCATAACGCACTTTACCCGTCTCCTTTCCCACCTGCTTATCCACCTACTAGATATCCAAGTTATGGGTACCAATATCCAGTTATGCCATAACCACAACCACAACCTCCACTACCACTTGAGGCCATTAACGAAGCCTTAGAACAAATGAAAGAAATGCAACAACAAGCGGAGAAAACGAAGAAGAAGACGAACAAGTTCTTCAAGAAACTCTCCAAACTGGTTAAGGGAAAGAAGGACGAGTGAAGTCTCTTCTAAAAATATGTTAGTCCCTGCGAGGACATTGTTATTTCTATAGTCCCTGCATGGACATTTTTGTTTTTATACTCCTTGCATGGATAATTTATTTCATTGTTTCTAGTATTGTAATTTCTATTTGGAATTTAATGAAGTATTTTTGGAATTATATATATATGTATTCAACCTCTTCAATCGAGCGTCTCGATTTTATTCGAAATTTATGCTCTGCCATATAATTCCAAACGACCTTAATGGATTTGATTATGCCAAGTGGCGTAGACCACACGTTGGCCAAGAAATGATAGTTAAGGATAAGGAGCCTTCTATCAGGATAGATAAGGGAAGTTATCCTTCTAATAATATATGGACTATGTCATGATTGTAATTTGCCTTTGATGGTCCTATTAAGACCTAGGCCAAATATAGATATGTTAAGCCTAAGAGTTGTGATGTTATTCACACTAGAAAAGGCAATGGATTGTTATATCCAATGTTTAAAGCCAATATGGTTATTAATGCCATGGCTAAGGGAAGTTTTATTGGTGTATAGAACAAAAACTCAAAGAATGGCTAATTCGGACGAGGCACAGAGTAGCCACCAAGAGATTAGCTCTAACAAGGCTGAAAATATAGCCGTTAACAATGATGACTTCTAAGCTCGCATAGATGCAGCTGTGGGAAAGGCCATGGAAAAGGCCATAGAAAAGCTTAGGGAGCCGAGTGCTACTCGGTCCAGACCATTATCAATCGCACCATCCTTAGCTCATAAGGATAGCTCAGTTCACTCTTCAAATGCGAAGACTGAACCAAAGAAAATAGAATTCGCTAATAGGTCTCGTTCTTCTAAAGACGGATGTACCTACAAATATTTCGTCTCCTACAAACCCCGAGACTTTAATGGGGAAAAAGGAGCAGTAGAAGCCTTGAAATGGCTTGATGAGATGGAGATGATTGTAGATATCAGCGGTTGTACTGATAAGGATGTGGTTAAGTATGTATCACAGTCCTTCAAGGGCGATGCCCTGATATGGTGGAAGGCAATGGTTCAATCTAAAGGTAAGATACACCTGTACAACTTAGGATGCTCTAAGTTTGTAGAACTAGTCAAGGAGACTTATTGTCCACAGCATGAGGTGGAGAAATTAGAGACAGACTTTCTGACTCTATCGATGAAGAACCTAGATTGTCAGAAGAACGTTTCTGACTTCAATTCCCTGTCTAGGTTAGTTTCGTATCTAATCACGCTAGAATCCAAACGCATCGCGCGTTTTGTTAATGGGTTAGAGCCTGAAATAAAGGGCATGGTAAAGGCTGCTCAGCCTAGTACCTATAGGTCCGCTGTAGACGTATCTCTCTCCCTCACCTAGATTTAGTGAAGCAAAGGTCAGGTAAGACTGAAACTGATGGGAAGAGGAAATGGGAGGATAATAACTCCCAAAGGTTTAAAAAGAAAGGAAATTTCGGGTTCAAGAAGAACCAGCACGCGTCTAATGACAAACCTCTGTGCAAAAATTGTAAATATAGACATTGGGGACAGTGTAGTATAAATCCATAGACTAAACCTCGTGGTATTTGCAAGAAGAAAGGGCATAAGACCCTAGAGTGCAAGGATCTTAAGGATGTAGTATGCTACAACTATAATGGAAAAGTGCACATTACGTTCGATAGCCCAAGAACCACGAAAGTAATGATGCAAAGCCTGGAAAGGCTAAGAAAGGAAATGCTCGTGCTTTCCAGATGAATGCCAGGGAGGCCGTTAATGACCATAATGTCATAACAGGTACATTCCTCATCAATGATGTATATAATAGAGTTCTTTTGGATTCGGGTGCAGATAAATCTTTTGTTGATCATAAGTTTAGTAAACTATTAAACTTGCCCATAAGAACTCTAGATATAACTTATGAGGTAGACCTCACTGATGGAACGTTAGAGACAACATCTTCCGTTCTTGATGGATGCTCTATATCCATAAGAATCATTTTATCCCTATCACTCTTTTGCCAATGAAATTAGCAGGGTTCGATGTAGTTTTAGGCATTGATTGGTTATCCCATAACCAAGCCTGCATTGCCTATGATAAGAAACTCATCGAAATTAAAGCCCCATCTGGTGAAATGATCACCATCACTGGAGATTTACACTATGGATTGCCATACAAGGTTTCGTTATTTAAGGCATCCAAGTGTTTGGGGACAGGTTGTGTCATTTATATGGCACAAGTAACTATCAATGAGCCTAAGCCAAGTATTGAATACCTTCCAGTTATCTCAGAGTATACCGATGTGGAATTTAGAATTGATATCCTACCTGGATCAGCACCGGTTGCCAGAGCTCCATATCGGTTAGCACCGACAGAGATGAGGGAATTGAGATCACAGTTAGATGAACTCTTAGAGAAAGACTTTATTTAGCCGAGTTCCTCACCTTGGGGAGCTCCTATTTTATTCGTAAAGAAGAAAGACGGTTCAATGCGAATGTGCATTGATTACCGAGAGCAAAACATGATAACAATCAAGAACCGTTATCTATTGCCCAGGACCGACAACTTATTCTACCAACTCCAAGGGGCGAGTTATTTCTCCAAGATCGATTTGAGATCAGGGTTTCATCAGCTGATGGTTTGAAGTGAAGGTTTTCCTAAAACTACCTTCAGGACCCGATATGGTCATTTTGAATTCCTAGTGATCCCTTTTGGGCTCACAAATGCACCTGCAGCATTCATGGATCTCATGAATAGAGTCAGCAAACCATATATGGATAAGTTTGTCATTGTCTTCATAGACGACATACTTATCTATTCTCGTAATCAAGTTGATCACGAGAAGCATCTTCGGTGCGTCTTAGAATTGCTAAGGCAAGAAAGCTTTATGCTAAATTCTCTAAGTGCGAGTTTTGGTTAGAGAAGTCCAATTTCTTAGACATGTTGTAAGCGAGCATGGTATCCAAGTGGATCCCGCCAAAATAGAGGCCATAATGAATTGGGAAGTACCTAAAACCCTATCGGAGATTCGTAGTTTTCTTGGATTGGCTGGTTACTATAGGAGGTTCATTGAGAACTTTTTGAGGATAGCCACTCCTTTAACTAACTTGACCCATAAGAATGTTAAATTTAATTGGGGTCCGAAATTACAAGAATCCTTTGAGATTCTTAAACACAAGTTTAGCAATGCTCCAGTGTTATCCCTACCTGAAGGTATTGAAGACTTCGTTGTTTATTATGATGCCTCGCACACTGGCATGGGTTGTGTGCTAATGCAAAAAGGCAAGGTCATTGCCTATGCATCACGACAGTTAAAGGTTCACGAAATGAATTACACCACCCACGATTTGGAATTGGGTGCTGTTGTATTTGTAGTAAAACTGGGGAGACATTACTTATATGGCACAAAGTGTTTATATACACTGACCATAAGAGTCTCCAGCATCTGCTCAATCGGAAAAAATTGAACATGTGACAACGTCGTTGGACGGAAACACTTAATGATTATGATTGTGAAATTCGCTATCATCCCGGCAAGGCAAATGTCATTTCTGACGCCATAGTCGCAAGAAAGAATTAAGCCTCTAATAGGGCTTGCTTTTGCGCATCTAATAGCTTCTCATTCAAGCTATTTCTGAGCTCAGAAATAGCTTGAATGAGAAGCTATTAGATGCGCAAAAGCAAGCCCTATTAGAGGCTTACATTCCTAATGAGGGATTAGGCGGAACTATTGATCAATTAGCGCCCGGAAAAGATGGAATCCTTAGATTTAATGAAAGGATCTGGGTTCCAGTCTTTGGGGGACTTAGAGATCTAATCCTCTAGAAAGCACAAAATACGAGATACTCAATTCACCCTAGAGGTGACAAGATGTATCAAGATCTGAAAAAAAATATTGGTGGATGGGTTTGAATAAATCCATAGCCACTTATGTAGCCAAGTGTCTGACGTGTTCGCAAGTTAAAGCCGAACATCAGAAACCGTCAGGACTCCTACAACAACTGGAAATTCCAACATGGAAATGGGAAATTGTAACTATGGATTTAATTACCAAGTTGCCTAAGACCAAACATGGTAATGACACGATTTGAGTCATAGTGGATAGGCTGACTATGTCAACACACTTCTTGCCAATTAAAGAAACGTATAACTCTGATAAATTGGGTATGATGTATGTGGACAAGATTGTGTCCCTACACGGTGTTCCTGTATCCATTGTATTTGATAGAGATACTAGATACACATCTCACTTTTGGAAGAGTTTCCAACTATCGTTAGGCACAAGGTTGAACTTTAGTACGGCTTACCACCCGCAGACAAGTGAGCATACTATTCAAACCTTGGAAGACATGCTTTGGGCATGTGTGATTGATTTAGGTGGGAGTTGGGATGACCACTTACCCCTAATAGAATTCTCCTACAATAATAGTTATCATACGAGCATCTAGGCTGCTCCTTATGAGGCCTTTTATTGGAGAAAATGTAGAACGCCCGTGTGTTGGGCATAAGTTGGGAAGCCCAACTATCAGGACCAGAGATTGTCCTAGAGACCACGGATAAGATTGTGCAAATCCGTGATCGTCTCAAAGCTGCCCGCGATAGGCAGAAGAGCTATGCTGACAAGAGGCGAAAACCTCTTAAGTTCCAAGTAGGGGACAAAGTCATGCTGAAGGTATCACCCTGGAAGGGTGTGATGCACTTTGGGAAGAAGGGAAAGTTAAGCCCATGATATATCGGACCATTGGAGATAGTCGAATGTGTCGGCATCGTAGCTTATAAGCTCAGATTGCCACAGGAGCTTAGTGGAATTCATGATGTGTTCCACATCAGTAACCTTAAGAAATGTCTAGCCGAAGAGTCGCTAGCATTGTCGCACTAGGATGTGCAAATAGATGAAAACTTGAGGTTCGTTGAGAAACAAATTTCGATCGAGGATCGACAGGTTAAGAAGCTCCGAAGGAAACTGATACCTATAGTAAAGGTCACTCAGAGGTATAAATTAACATGTTGACACTTTTAACCTGTCCATTACGCAACTTTCACATATTTATAGAATTGAACCCACTCGTCCATCAAATGGCACGTATGAGAGTTAGGACTTCGTAAAGGATCACTCAAAGGCCCACTATAAGCATGTTGACTCCGATGTCACTAAGAGGTTGGGCATGTTGACATATCAGTCACTCAGAGGCCAAGTTTTAAGCATGTTGATGTATCATTCACTAAGAGGCTAGTGATTTAAGCATGTTGACATATCCGTCACTCAGGGTTGTTATTTATGCATGTTGACATCTGACAGTCACTCAGAGGATCAGTTTGAGCATGTTGACACCTTAATTCCTTATTAGTCTTTAATAGACTAAAATAAAAATAAAACACGTGTCACTATACTATTGGACAAGATTTTAACGAAGTCTTACAACCAAACGAGTGTTGGAACTCATGTGATATGGTTTAACAAACTTAACATTCTATCCAATCTCCCATTTGTGGTCCCGACACGCTAACATATTTATCTGACACATTAGTACACGTTTAAGCTTTGTTTATTCCGTTGATCAAGAACACTTTCGCAATCCCAAGTGAGTACATAGTTCCCCTCTTTTACATTTTCTAAATGTTTTGGGGTGATTCATATGTGCCTAATTATTTTTAAGATTTCAACACAATAAACATGGTTTGTATATACAAAATGATTTTCAAAGTGAGTACATAGCCCCCCCCTCTTTTATGTTTTCAAATGTATGTGGTGACTCATATGTGCTAAATCATAGTCAAGTTTTCGAAAACAATGTCTATGGTTTATGTATACAACAATACGATCCATAACACGAATGACATTCATTAGCTTTGGCCGAGCCCACCAGTAGTATGTTATGGTACCATAGGACTGACAATCCCATTATCGAACTGTTCACTGGATTTGGTGGAAGTTTGGGTAATGACATAAACTGTTTCTGATTTTACAAATAATTTTTTGATTTGTTAGTCTTGTTAAAGAAACCCTTTGGTGGTCTATTAAAAATACCCTTTGGTGGTATAGTCAACACAAGTTTGAATGTGTTCATTAAAGAACGATCAAAAGTTTTTCACAATTAAAAACATGGACGATTTTTTAATGACATGGACAATTGGTTTATGACACAGACGATTGATTTATAACACAGACAAATGGTTTATAACACGGAAAAATGGCTTTGAACAATGTCACGCAATGATTTTCATTTAAAGATATAAACCATACGAAGTTTTCTTTTGAATCAATTTATTACAAGTTTACTTTACAAAAGAAATGTTTTGGTCAAGATTCATGGCTACAAGGTTTCCACAACTCTAACCAACTTGTTTTAGTTGGTTTATTGTATTGCAATATCAAACACTTTTGATACGAGGTTTTCACTAAATGACTCTTGTAGTCAGACGAGGTGTTGCATTATGTATACAAAGCCACGAATTTGACACACTCACAAAACCTATGTACTCGCTGGCATTTTTATGCTCACTCTCTTTTCACATATGTTTCAGTAGTCAAGCTTGATAATATGATGCATGCTTCACGTAGGAATGGACGTGGGCCTTAGTGATTTAAAACACGAAAGACAGTTTATTTATGTGTTGCTCTTGTAAATCCCAAGACAATGTAAACATTTAACTTAATAAAACAAAATTTTAAATTCCATGAGTTATGAAACAACAGTTCTGTGACATGACTCCCCGATGTTTCCGTCGCGGTTCGTTGTTTTACGCGGTCGGGGTGTTACAGAAAGATTGGTATCAGAGCTTATGGTTATAGGGAATTAGGTTATTAGTAATGCTTTGAACTAGACTATAACCTTCCTAGGACACTAACGCGAGTTATCTTGCGTTTAGGTTATTAAAACAATACCATCACCTATCCTTAGGTGATTACCAAAACAATTACACAAGTTACAAATTTGTTTTTAAAATCAATCATCTATCCTTAGATGATTTGTTTTGGCTTAAAGCCTTGTAAGTTTTCAAAATTCCGTCAAAGTTTGGGTTTTATTAATGTGAACACGTGCAATCTGGAAGGGTGGATGCCTGTACCCTGAGTTTTCTTTCTTAGGCTAGAGTGTTGGTACAAATCCGCATTATTGGATCAGTCACTCTAACCTGGGAACTCTTAGGGTGAGTGTCCACTTATAGGCTAAAGTATGTCTTCGGGATACATTATAAAGACCCATTTACTTTGATTAGTCACCGTGTGTCGTTCGTTTGTTTTTAAGTAACGAAGGAATGACCACCATCCTTATATTCGTCGATATTTTTAACATCTCTCTTCATTATCCAATGTTAATCACACATATGCTGCTGTACTCCCAAACCTAGTGACCCAGATAAACCAAGCAAACAATAACAATAATAACAACAACAATGCACCCACACCGTGCGACTACAAACAATTTAACTCGGCTAAACCACTCAAGTTTTCTAGGTCTGAAGGAGCTACTGGACTACTGCAGTGGTTTGAGAGTCTCAAAAACACATTTCATCATGTTCAATGTCCGAATGAGCGAAAAGTCAAGTTTGCATCGAGTGTATTCCAGAAAAGAGCACTTACATGGTGGAATGGTGTGATGAGGGATAAGGGTGCCGATGTGGCAATGGCACAAACGTGGGAAGAGCTTCGAGCTCTAATGATGAGGGAATTCTGCCCACGTCATGAACAACGGGCACTAGAAGATGAATTCCGCAATCTTAAACAAGATAGTGGAGAGCATCGTGCCCACACTAACCGTTACGAAGAATTGAGCTTGTTGTGTCCCACCGGTAAAGTATGGCGGCATGTAGGGCCTAATGGCGAGCAAAGCCCAAGACATCCTATGGATGTAGTAGATTTATTTTCTATAATTATTTTATGAATGTTCATTCCTAATGCGACCCATGAACCCAAAAGCATCCAACTCATACTCTTGTCATGTATTCCTTGTAGATGTCTTCTAACCTCGCCCGTAGGAAGACGAGAGCAAGAAAAGCTCGCGAACGCATGGCTGCCTTAATCGCTCAACAAATGGCTGCCGTAATACCCAACATTGTAATCCAAGTTCAACAAGCACTCACCATTAGGCCCTACATGCCTCAGGTCAAGAAGGGGAAATTTTTGCAAGGGCGACAATAAACAGGCAGCTAAGAACACTCAAGAGAAAACAAAGGAGAACAAAGCTGAGTCTTCCAAGAAGTCAAGGAAGCGTAAGGCTTCACAGAACTTTCCAGTTGTTGCACAACCCAACCAGAACACTCAAAACTAGCCAACACAACCTCCTGTGAGGAAACCTTATGATGGTACTGCACCGTTGTGCAACCAGTGCAATGGTCACCATCAAGCTCACATACAGTGTCGTCAATGCACGTCATGTGGAAGATTCGGTCACATAGCCAATGTTTGTCATTCGGCCCCAAAACAAGATGTTCAGAACCTAATTCAACCCCAAGCCAACCCTGCTAGACCTCCGTTCCCTCCTGGTTCTTGCTACAACTGTGGCGAGATGGTCACTTTAGAAACAAATGCCCAAAATTGGTGAACACGAATGCTACTCCAGAACATGGATGTGCATTCAACATTAATGCCAACGAGGCTTGTGCTGATAATGAAGTCATTAACGGTAGTTCCTTGTTAACAATCATCCTGCTTCTATTCTTTTCAATTCAGGTGCCGATAGAAGCTTTATATCACTAGCTTTTGAACCTTTTCTTTAGATGCCTAGACCTAAACTAGGAAAACCCTTAACGGTGGAAATAGCCAGTGGTGAACCCCTTGTGCTTGACTATGTCATTCATAGTTGCCAATTGAACTTGGATAACCACCTTTTTTCCCATTGACCTCACACCAATGCAACTCGGGAGTTTTGACATCATCATAGGAATGGATTGGTTAACCAAACAACATGCTGAGGTGATCTGTTTTGACAAGGGTGTTTGTATACCTCTTTCATCGGGTGAAACCTTAGAAGTTCACAGATAGAAACCCTCTAGTAGCCTAAAACTCATGACCTATACTCAGGCCCAAAAATACCTACGAAAGAATTATGTAGCCTTTTTGTCACATATCGTAGAGGAAAAAGGCAATGGCAAAACTGTTCAGGACATCCCCATTGTTTGGGAATATCCTAAGGTGTTTCTTGAAGAGCTACCTGGTTTACCCCCGATTCGTCAAGTTGAGTTTCGTATTGACCTTGTATCTGGTGCCAACCCAATTGCTAAATCTCCTTACCGTCTTGCACCGTCTGAAATGTCAGAGTTGTCAAAGCAACTCTAAGAACTTTCAAACAAGGGATTCATTCGTCCGAGCTTTTCACCTTGGGGCGCTTCTGTCCTATTCATGAAAAAGAAGGATGGATCCTTCCGTATGTGTATCGATTATCATGAGCTCAACAAACTTACAATAAAAAATTAATATCCCCTACCTCGCATTGATGATCTCTTTGATCAGCTACAAGGTGCAACCTGCTTTTCAAAGATTGATCTGCGTTCTAGGTATCATCAACTTCATGTACTCGAAGAAGATATTCCCAAGACTGCTTTTCGCACTCGATACGACCATTAAAAGTTCACTGTCATGCCTTTTGGTTTGATGAATGCTCCTACCGTCTTCATGGACTTAATGAATAGGGTTTGTAAACCTTATTTAGACAAGTTCATCATCATTTTCATCGACGACATCCTTATTTATTCTAAGTCTCGTGCCGATCATGACCAACATCTCCATCTAATGATGGAACTCCTGAAGAGAGAACAACTTTATGCCAAATTCTCCAAATGTCAATTTTGGCTAAAGAAGTTCAATTTTTGGGACACATTATTAACGAACAAGGTATACATGGATATCCCGCCAAAATCAGTGCGATTAGGGATTGGAGTACACCTACTACTCTTACTGAAGTTCGTTCATTTCTTGGTCTTGCTGGATACTATCGATGATTAATCGTGAACTTTTCAAAGATCGCAGTTCCCCTCACCACTTTGACTCAGAAGAATAAACCTTTCGAGTGGGGACCCAAACAAGAGGAAGCCTTTCAAACACTGAAACAAAAACTTTGTAATGCTCCTGTTTTATCTTTACCCGACGGAAACGATTTCGTTGTCTATTGTGACGCATCAAACCTAGGCCTTGGTTGTGTTCTCATGCAACGACAAAGTCATAGCCTATGCGTCAAGACAATTGAAAATCCATGAGAAGAACTACACAACTCATGATCTTGAGTTAGGAGCCCTAGTTTTTTCTCTCAAAATTTGGAGACACTACCTTTACGGTACGAAATGTGTGGTTTTTACTTACCACAAAAGTCTCCAACACATATTCAATCAAAAGGAGCTAAACATGAGACAACAACGTTGGGTCGAACTTCTTAATACTACGACTGCGAGATTCGCTACCATCCTGGTAAGGCGAATGTTGTGGATAATGTGCTTAGTCGTAAGGAACGTGTCAAACTTCATTGTATTCGAGTTCAATCTGATATCCAGACACGTATCCTTGAAGCACAACATACATGTGTGGCCCAAAGCTTGTTGAAAAATGAGCTGCCACAAAATCTCGAACTTCAACTCGAAACAAAAGACAACGGATTACTCTACTACAAGAACCGTTTGTGGATTCCTAGTCAAGACAATCTCCGCACCTTATTGATGGACGAAGCTCATAAGTCTTGTTATTCAATCCATCCTGGTGCAGACAAAATGTATAAGGATCTCCGTACCCAGTATTGGTGGCCGGGTATGAAAAAGGACATTGCCTTATATGTGTCTAAATGCCTAACTAGTCTTACAGTTAAGGCAGAACATCAACGCCCATCTGGTTTACTTGAGCAACCAAAAATACTAGTATGGAAGTGGGATAACATTGTGATGGATCTCATCACTAAACTACCGCGCACACCTAGAGGTCATGATGCCATATGGGTAATCATCGATCGTCTAACAAAGTCAGCACACTTTTTGGCAATTTGTGAGGATCTATCTACTGACAAACTCGACAAGATCTACGTTGATGAGATTGTATCTCGTCGTGGTGTTCCTTTGAACATTAAATCCAATCGAGATGCTTGATTCTCATCTCACTTTTGGAAGACCGTGCAATCTGCCATGGGAACCAAACTCAATTTGAGCACTGCTTATCATCCTCAAACGGATGGACAATCTGAAAGGACAATTTAAACATTGGAGGATATGCTTAGAGCATGTGTGATCGACTTTGGTGGTAGTTGGGCGCATCTACCATTGGTCGAATTCTCCTACAACAATAGTTATCACGCCAGCATCAATATGGCGCCTTTCGAAGCTCTATACGGTCGAAAATGTCATTCACCTGTCTGCTGGAATGAGGTCAGTGAAGCTTATCTCATTGGGCCTGAACTAATTCACGACACAACAGGCAAAGTCAAGAAAATTCGCGATAAGCTTCTGACAACTAGAAGCCGTCAAAAGAGTTATGCGGACAAACGACGCAAGCCCTTGGAATTCCAAGTTGGTGATCACGTCCTTGTCAAGGTATCCCCTTGGAAAGGTGTGATTAGATTTGGAAAGAAAGGAAAACTTGGACCAAGATATATTAGACCATTCAAGATCGTTGAGAGAATCGGAAAGGTGGCCTAACGACTTGAGCTACCCCCTGAACTTGGGAATATTCACCCAACATTCCACGTGTCCAATTTGAAAAAACTGTTTAACTAATACAAACCTCCACATTCCCCTCAACAAAATTCACGTTGATGACACTATGCACTTTGTCGAGAAACCTGTGGAGATATTGGACCGTGAAGTCAAGAACCTCAAGCGTAGGCGTATACCGATAGTTAAAGTTCATTGGGAGTCCAATCGTGGTAAAGAATTTACTTGGGAATGAGAGTATCAAATGAAGCGAAATATCTACAACTATTTCACAAAGTTTCCTCTAATTAAATTTTGGGACGAAATTTCCAAAAGTAGGGGAGACTGTGACATTTTTGCTTTTTCAATCATCACACAATTACAAACAATTTCATATTCAATGAAACCCTGTGTTTTATTTCCAAATATTTTTGTATTCAAAAAATCTTGTATTTTATTGATGAGAATGCAAAAATGTCAATCGTTGCACAATTTCGATGTTTTTCGTGTTCGTTAAAGCGTTTTACGCAAATTTGCGAAACACGTAACCGTACAACCAAACAAACCGACATCCACGATATTTTCGGGCATAATCCAAGTTACACATGTCTTAACACCTTTATATAACCTAAAATATTAGGTTAAAGGGGTTAAAATGGCAAACAAGTGAAAATACAAGTCCAAGGGCAAAAAATGTCAAAAAACTAATAAATATTTTTGCTTCCTCACCAAGTTTGCCACCTATCTCCAAATTTTGACACCTAGCACTCACTTTGCCACACTTAATATGGTGTTAACACATGTTAGGACACTAATCCACACTTGACAACACTTATCATCACCTCCTTAATCCTAGAATACCATAAATACGCAATGATTCTTCCATTTTTTTCACACCACTTCAAAACACTTCAAAGCAAAGTGTGAAGTTCTTCTTCCTATCCTTCTTGGAGCTTGTTTCCAGCCTTTGGAAGCCTCCTATCTTGATTTTTTAAAGTGTTCTTCAACACGAGTAAGTACTCTTCCTAGTTGTTTCATTTTTTGGCAACTTGATTGACTTTTGGTTCTGACCATATTTGGTCAAGTCAAAGTTCAATTGAACTTTGAAAAGTGATCGTAATCACGAAGGTTATAATCCCTAAAGATTTCACCTTCTGATTACCACGTTTACTAGTCGAAGTGACGAGTCAAATTTTCGGTCAAAAATGCGCATGATGTGCATTTTACGACGAAACTATTTTCGGGTATCAAAACACCCAGTTTTGATACCAAATTACTTTTATAAACTTAGTTAGACACATTTTGACATGTCTAACTCGTCACTTCTAGTTTAGTGCTTATTTAGGGTCGTAAGTCGAGCGGTCTTGACCACCGCTTTGACTTTCGAATCCGACCCGTTTGGTCAATCTTAGAATCCGACCAAACATATATTGTAACCATAGTTGTATAGGGAATAACCTACTGAGGTTATACCTTATGGTCAAGTCATTTGGTTAGTGTTATGTGTGAACAGGGATCATGCTCCCAAAATGAGCAACCGACCTAATCTCGCTCAACTAGCAGAGGCGGAATTCATTGCTAGAGAGGTAGAAAAAACGAACAAGATAGTACTTACTGTTTAACTGCTTCTGTTGTATTTAAAGACGTTCAAGTACAGACACGAGTTAACAAACTCGCAGAGCTTCGCCGTACCAACTGACCAATCACTAGTAAGCTCTAACACAACACTCCTCTATTTATAGGTCGACATGACTCGTACTAGAGTGCGTACTGTAACAGTGACTATGCTTGGTATGAGTATGTGCTTCTTACGAGTGAAACACTCGTACGAACCACTTAGTTTTGCTTGTACGAACTAAACTAACAAAATATATAAATTTACATTTTATCATATAAACATTGACATGAAAGCTCTATATACATTATAGACACATCCTAGATGTAGGCCATAGACATTATGCACCAACAAACTCCCCCTTGGATGTTGCCGCAGTCTGGATAGTCTTCAGAAAACAATCTTCAATAGATTTGACTCTAGCGACCAAAAAATCTCTTCGATGGCTTGCGGCGCTCCTCAAAAGCAATTAGTGTTTGATCTGTAGGAGGAGGTCGATTCATTGTATTACAAAACTGAAATCTCCTAAGCGATGCTATTCTAGCACGCTCCGCTATTCGAGCTTCGTTCTTTTCTTTCTTCTTTGTCTCTTTTTCTTCAAGCTTCCTCCAAGAAATATTCCACGTCGATCCTGAATGTATGTCGTTTGCAAAGCAGACATTGACTAACTTCTGGAATTGGAGAGCTTGCTCCTTGTCTTTTTCCGGAAAACTTATCTTACTGTAAAATAGACATTCGATATCCTTCTTTGAACAATTTACTAGCCACATTGGGTCTAGTACTCGAATGCCTCGCCATAGACAGTATAAAAATTTATGTGCTATGATGGCTTCGGATAATTCCTCAGTAATTTTCCAAGAATCTTCATCTGGATGAACACATTTAACAGCTTCTCTCGTACTCGAGTCATAGGGCCACCATTTGAAGTTCTTGTAAAAATCTTGTTCCATTTTTATGAGAGGCATGTTCTTCATCACACGTGGCTTCTTTATAATAAATGTAACATCCTTCTCATTCGTCACTGGATCAACTTTAACAATACGACAAGGAAAGTGAGGTTTCCAATGTATAAAACCATGCATTGCTTCTAGCTTAATCAATTTCCAAAGCCGCTGGTCATTAAATTTCATCTTCAGATTAATCGTCTTTATTTGAACAAGCTCCTTAATATCCTAGTACGGCAAGGTTTTGATGTCGTGTAGATATTGGAAATGTTGAATACCAAACTCCCTCTTTATCGCATAGACATTTAGCTCTTCGATCCATCCCCAGCTTAAAATATCCCCTAACGAAATATCAGCATCTCGAGTAAAGAATGCTAGGGGTCTTTTAAATTTACGCTCAGCTGGAACATTACAAAACCATTTCTTCCTCTGCTCTGCTACTTCAGCGCTTGACATTTGTTGAGGAATAGTTCCATCTTTAATAGCTTCAGAAACTTTTCTTTTCAACATTTCGGAACTTTCAGCTACGAATAAATCTGCAAAAGTTGGTGAATCATCTGTACTCTGATCAGCTTGATTAGCATCGTCATCAGAATCATCTTCCACGATAACTCGATCATACATGTTTGCATCCTCAATTTCTTCAAAAACATATGAGTTCAGTTCAAATACATCTATCTCATTCAATTCGTCTTCAAAATCGAATTCAAAATTTCCTTCATTTATTCCCAACATCTCTGCAATCTCCTCTTTTGTCTAACTATGCACAAATTCTCCATCCTCTACATCATGCTCAAGATACAGTACTTTGGGCTTTAGCATGACAGGAACAGAGAATATTTCTATTTCTGGGAAGATTCCTGCCTACTGAGCATCATCAGATTCATTACCTCGATCCTTCCTTCCCTCTGCAACAGTATGATTAGCAGAGTCATCAAGATACTTAGAAACATTCACATCTGCATTCATATTTGACTCTGTTACATGAATTCCAGAACCACCTACATTATCATCGTTATCATTGTTACCATTAGATCTATCAGGATTAATAACATCTATATCAGCATCCTTTAACTCTACATCTTTTACAACATTTTCAGCAGCATCATCAACCTCTTTCTCAATCTTTTTCATCAATAACCAATCTCGATGTCTCTGAGAAATATCAAGCGAATCAATATCGACATTCGTTGGTCGTCCAATCAGAATAAACTTTTTTGGCTCCACATACACAACTATATCCAAACAAGTTACTAGCATAGATTCAGCTTCTGGCTCAGTATGCACAGTGATAGGATCTTCCACAACTTTAGCCTTTCCCTTTCCTTGAGCATCGGATTGTTGCTTTGCAAGTCTTTCTCTTTCCACAACACGCTCTCGGGCCTCAGATCGCTCAATCTCATCAATTTCTTCAACAATATTCACGCCCAGCTTTTTCATTAAAATATTTTCAAACAAATTCATTCGCCTATCACTTTGCAATCTTTCATCTTCATATTCTGTCATTTGAAGTCTCAACCTCTCATTTTCCGAAATAATGCTAGCCAACATAGCTTCCATCTGTTGTTTTTCTTCATCTAAACCTTCAATCTGTTCAACCATTTCTTGTTTCTCAGCAGTCAACACATTGATTTGTTCCGGAAGTTCGACAATCTTCACTTTGTTAACAAAACCTGTTTCTGCAGATCATCCACCCGTGGATTATTAAATATCATCATCCTCTGGAAGGTCATCAAAATCAATATTAAGATCAAACTGGGAAGGTGATGTTTGTGAAGTATGCGGTGGTTGTTGTGGAGTCTGCTTTTGTGGTTGAGGCATTTGTTGTTGTGGTTGTGTTGGTTGCTGCTGTGGTTGCGGTGGAGATTGTGGGGCTTGTTGTGGTGGTGTTGGTTGCTGCTGTAGTTGTGGTGGAGACTGTGGAGTTTGTAGTGGTGGTGTTGATGGTATTTTCTGTGAAGGTTCGACCACGACTTCTTCAACAGTAGGTTCAGAAGTAGTCTCTTTGGATCTAATCGTTGGAGATTTAGAACTTCGAGCAGCAGATTGTTTCATCCTCCTTTGCCTTTTGATTGGCGTGCTGAAGAAAACTTCAGAATCAGATTTAGATGGTACATATGTTGTATCATCCTCTCCTGTAGCTTTAAGTTTTCGATCTTCAGCCTTACGCTTAAGTTCATCGTAACGCTTTTCTCTATCTTTTGCACCCTCTTTCTTTCTCTTTCTCTGTGTTCATCAGAATTAGTACTCGACGAAGAAACATCCTCAACTACTTTCTTAGTATCGAAAGCTTGACGTTCAATATCCACAACTATATCTTCAACGTTCTCCTTGGTGTCTGGTTCATCACGAAGACCAGAACTTTCAGCAGCTGCTGTAGCTTTCTTTTTCTGAACTTTTGGAGCTAATGTAGACGTTGTAGCAGCTTTACACTTAGCCCCCTTTTCACCATCCTTCACAAACCATGGACTTCTTTTTGCAACAAACATAGATAAAGCTTCAAGTGGTGCTATGGAAATATAATCCTTATCAACAATTGCACTATCATCCTTCCTCCATCGACCTGGTGCTGTGGAAATATAATCCTTATCAACAATTGCACAGAACATAGGCTTAGCATTAGGAGCAGTCTTAAGATACAAGTTCATCTTTCTCAATGTAGGAACATCCATGTGCTCAAGCTTCAAAATATCATCTTCACTTTTCTTCAAATCAGGATGTAAATAATCAAGCATCATCTGTACAAATCTTGGGTATTGCAAGAATTTCTCTCTTTGAATGTTTTGGACCATCTGCGTAAAGATAACTTTAGAAAAGTTGTAAGGGAAGTTTAGTACCAACGCAGTGATCATGCACATTTGGTAATCCACAAGATCATCATATCCTCCTTTACTATGACTAATGACCGTGAGCAATAACATGAGCCAGATATCTAAAAGGTGCTCTCAAATTGGCTTTCTTGAAAGGTGCAGCATTCACAAATCCAGCATATCCCATACGATAAAAGTAACCTTTCACCATGTACTCTAAAAATCCTGTTGGATCATTCTCATTGTCTTTGAACTCTAACACTGTTCGTATCAATTCTTCGTTAATCTTTACAGGAATATCTTCTTCATTAATCCTCACAGCAGATACAATAGCATTATCCTCTATACTAAACTCTACAGCATTCAAGAAGTATTCAACATGTGACTGGTAAACGGTATGTCTATCGGTAAGCGCTTTATTCACCCGTATACGTGTTAGAAAATCTAGAATTTCTCTATAAGCAGCAATTTCTTGAATTGATCCATTAGTTAAGAAGCAGATATTGTGAAACGGTGAGAATGAAGATTTCTTGGCCTGTTCACAAAAATAACAAAAAACTGTTAGAAAAATATTAAACTTTTCAAATTATCATTTTCATTCGTAGAGATCATAAACTTGTACGAAGAAAACACTTAACAAAATTCTAAAATTTAACATTTTATGTTTTCTTTGTATGAAACATAATTTTATACGAAGCAAACACTTAAAACAATAAAAGATTTGCTCCGTACGAGCCAATTCTTCGTACGAACCAATTCGTCGTTCCAAAATAACCAAGTGTAATTAGAATTTAAAACTTTTAGATTTTAATAAATTGATAGTCGATTTCCAGGTTATTTGTGCTGATATTAACGTTTTTGAAGTCAATTTTAAGTTTTATCGGTCCAATCTCCCTATATCTAAGTTTTATGTCCGATTTGTTCATATTTTGCATTATAACAACATGGTTTCTGGAAAATTATCTTTCCCATTACAAGAGGTGTGCAAATCAACCTCGCCAATGTGATTAGAATAAAAAATAATCCAAGAAATGAAGTTTCAGTAGACGTTTCATACAAAAACCTCTAACTCGTTCAACAGTTCTCAGAGGCAAATAAACTATTTGTACGAAGTTCAGAGTATTATATAGTAGGCGGTTTGCTTTGTACGAACTTGTTGGTTCGTACGAAATAACCACATTTCATACGAAGTAATGAATTTCGTACGAATCATTGCTGAAAACATGAACTTTTTGATTTTTATTTTTGAAATTTTCATTTTTAACCATTTTTTATCTGTTTAAAATCCACTCGGTTAACCAATTCCAAGTTAATGACCCTGGTTACCCGATTTTGTCTACTAAGACCAAATTAATGACCTTGGATGACCGTTTTTGACCAAAACATATTCATTTGAACATGTAAAGTCTCAAATTAATGAACTTTATTGACGTTTAGACAAATTTTCAATAAAGGTTAGCTCCCAACCCATGGTTTTAGTTCTCACTCAGTAGGATGTTGCTCTGATTTCAACCATCAGTATCTTCAACATCGGTAGACTAAAATAAACCTAACAAGCTAAGAAAACTGAAAATCTTTTTGGGTTTTTAAGAAATTTATCGAAAATGACATACATATTTTTGTGAGTTCTGTGTTTTTAGAGAATCATATCAAGTACATAACAAAACATTAGTACCATTGATCGTGATATACTCATTAAGTTTTTAACCAGATTTACTTAGAGTGCCAATATATTTGTCCTTTTAAACTTCTTCTCATTTCTCAATTGTTTCAAGATATGTTAAGTAAATTTAAGAACATGAAATAACAGTGTTTCCCGAGATTCCCAGAATATCATTTTTTACAGGTGAATATATCTAATTGATACCTGTAAATGGGTGAGTGCGAGACCTTGAGAGCTCAGATTAGTATTTCCATACAGACAAAGAGATGAAGGCTCGTCTTTCGGTGGTGTTCCATACATAGAATCTTTTATACTGCATTTGTCACAAAATTATGACATAATCATTTTTATGCAGCTTGGGCGAATAATGCATAAAGTATTATACAAGTTCTAGGCCATTGCTTCCGCAAAATCAGAAGAACTTGGTTAATACCCCAGATATCGATCAAATATAAAGACCTAGTATCGCCGAATCTGGCATTCTCTCAAACAAAATTTTGGAGTACTAAGTCCATATATCCGAGAGATGTTATCCCACAAGTTACTCAGTTTGACTTTTTATGTTTATATCCCAAAAACAATTTACTGAACGAGTAAAGCCTACTGGCACATCCTCAGTAAGACATGTTTAATCAACTTGTTTAACATTCTAATCCTTTGGCATACTGTAACTATCTTTTTGATATAATATGATATCTCCTTTTTCACAACAACTCTTTATGAATTTTATCATGTTTTTGGATTTTCCCAAACACTCTCCCCCTAAAATCAAAAACATATTTTTGGATTTTTAGAATTTTTTAAGAAAGAATATACAAAAAACGTATAACCGATGAAAAATTCACATTAGGTCGTCATCATCCTCAAACTCAACCTCATGTAGATCCCCTGATATTAGATTTTTTAAACCATTTAACTTTAAAAGATTTTTTAATCTTGTTTTATCAAAAGCTTTGGTATAAAAATCTGCCTTTTGGTCATCAGTGTGGATTTTCTCAATTCTAACCAACTTTTTCTCGTACCAATCACGGATAAAGTGGTGTCAAATCTCGATATGTTTAGTGCGTTAGTGTTGGCAAGAGTTTTTGGTGATATCAATCGCGGCCTGATTATCTACATATATTGGCGTATCAAGAAATTGCAATCCGAAGTCTCTCATCTGTTGTTGAATCTAGAGTCTATGGGCACAACGACTGGATGCTGAAACGTATTTAGCTTCACAAGTAGAGAGAGCGACCGTTGTCTTTTTCTTGCACTGCCATGTCACCAAACGGGTTCCGAAGAACTGGCAGCCAGCCGTGTAGATTTAGTATTCAATTTGTAGCATCTGAAATCAGAATCCATTATCCTGCAAGATTAAAATCATCATGTCTAGGGAACCATAAGTCGGTGCTGGGAAAACCCTTCAGATATCTCATTATACGTTTGACGGCAAGCAGGTGTGAGTCTCTTGGATTAGACTGATAACGGGCGCACAGGCACATTGGATACATGATATCAGGTCGAGAAGCCGTAAGATACATCAAGGATCCGATCATGGAGCTATATAAAGTTTGGTTAACTCTTTCTCCAATAAGATCTGGATGCCATGATTTGGAACTAATGGGGTAGATGCTGATTTAGTTCCTGTCATATTGAATTTCTCCAATATGTCATGAACATACTTCGTTTGATGAATAAAGATACCATCAGGCAACTGATCGACCTGAAGTCCTAGAAAGAACTTCACCTCCCTCATTGCTCAATTCAAATTTGTGCTTCATGACTTCTTCGAAGTCTTTACACAGCTTATCATATGTCGATCCAAAGATAATATCATCCACATAGATCTGTACGATGATTAAATGCCCATCTACTTCCTTTGTAAAGAGGGTAGAATCTACTGTTCCTCTGATAAAGCCGTTGTCTAGAAGGTGACTTGACAATGTTTCATACCAAGCTCTCGGGGCTTGATGAAGACCGTATAAGGCTTTGTTCAGATGGTAGACTTTGTCTTTGTGCACTGGATCAACGAACCCCGATGGTCGGCCGACATACACCTCCTCTTTCACTTTTCCGTATAAAAAAGCAGATTTAACATCTAATTGGTACACCTTGAACCCTTTCCATGAGGCAAAGGTCAAGAATATGCGAATCGCTTCAAGATGACCAACTAGGGCGTAGACTTCAGTATAGTCTATCCCTTCCTGCTGGTGAAAACCTTGAACCACAAGTCGAGCTTTGTTGCGTACCACAACTCCTCGATCGTCTCTTTTGCACTTGAAGACCCATCTTGTGTTAATCTTTTTATGATGATCTCGCATGTCAACAAGCTTCCAGACTCCAAGTTTCTGGAATTGAAGGAATTCCTCCTGAATTGCATCCACCCAACTTTCTTCCTTTAACGCGTCTTTCCAGCTTCCCGGCTCAACCTGAGAAACAAAACAACTATTAGAAAGTCGAGTTTGAAGTGTAGTAATACTGGTATAGAAACAACTTAGATCTTTATTAATCTGATTGCGAGTTTGCACTCTAGTTTTTATGCTGCCTATAATGTTCTCCGACGGATGATATGAAAGTGTTTTTTGCATCACTTCGGTTGGAACATCTACTTGCGGTTGCAAATTCGTTAGAACTTCATCAACGACCGGTACAGACGAAGAGGCTTCATTTCTACCATTAGACTGAACAGCCTGTTGTTTCAAGAAGCTTTCAAGCTGTTCAGATTCTTCATTGGAACTGGATCCTCCATTGTCGATAGTTGGTTCCCGATCAGAGTCAGCATCAGCATTGGGTTGGGCAGACGATTCGGCAGTATGGACATTTAGTGCAGGAACAGGAACTTGATCAGAAGAGCTTTGACCGACATCAGACGTGTTGACTGGTAATGATGTAGAAATCACCAATGGTCTAGCAACTTGTTTTTGATTAGATAACTGATGTTGTTGAAATAACATAACAAGTTCTTTTTCTGTTGGCACATCCGGTAGATCAAACGAATCCCACAATCCATCATGAAATAGCCACGGATCCCCAGGTCTCTACGTAGGCGTTGTATATCTTTGACAATCTACATGGTGCACTAGAACGACCTTGTTCAGACTCGGCAAGAATACATGTTTTCGAGGAGTAGCGTAACTAACGAAAAATCCTTCCAAGGACTTGACTCCAAATTTACCAGTCGGGTCCAGAACGGTACACGGTGATCCAAACGGCTCCAAAAATGAAAAGTTGGGCTTTCGTTAATTCAGTAACTCAAAACATGTCTTTTTGTGAGGCTTAACTGTCAACAGACGATTTAAGGTATAACACGTTGACGCTACCACTTCACTCCAAAAACTGATCGGTAATTTCGAATCCGCTAACATTGTTTTGGCAGT
The DNA here is from genome assembly GCA_947069175.1 of Scalesia atractyloides. Lineage (NCBI taxonomy): Eukaryota > Viridiplantae > Streptophyta > Magnoliopsida > Asterales > Asteraceae > Scalesia > Scalesia atractyloides. Next base: position 50,507,098 of record CAMTDV010000020.1, read on the forward strand.
CTCTATCAGTGTGCGATTCTTTCGTTCAGCTACTCCATTTTGTTGTGGAGTATTGGGGGCGCTGAATTCATGAAGAATCCCGTTTTCATTGCAGAACTCTTGCATCTTCTTGTTCTTGAATTTCGTTCCATTGTCACTGCGAATTTCGTTCCAGTTGTCAGTTTTTGATTTAGAATAGAAAGATGCATCATGTTTATCTAAATCATCATGACTTACCTCCATTAGCTTGAACATTTTATCTATCACACCCCAGCCCGCAGCGGAAATAAAAGGCGGAGCAAAATTGGGTTATCACCAAAGCTCATGACATTTACTAAAAGGTTTCATATTTATTAAATTGGAATTAAAATTTCAAATATCCAAAACTAGGAAACATACAAGCACAAATAAACATTGTTCTAAACAGAATCTATTTTATTAATCTTTTAAGGCCATTCCTATGTGTTCCGCTCCTCAACCTGTCGACCTGTATGATGCATAAAACAAAGGTTTGGGTCAACAAAAGTAGGCGAGTGAATCTAAGTAAAACAATTTAAACATTTGGTATATCAGTTATTTAAATAAAAATTTGTGCATGAATCATAGGTGAGCATATGCATATATATAAACAATCACAAACCAGATAATATCCACGATGAACACAAGACATGATGAATGATGAACTTGAGATCAAGGCTCAATAAAACGGTGCTGATCTAGTGAGGCACCTGATTCTCAACTCGTATCCCATGAGGAACCGATGGGCCTTAAATGAATGATTGCATTGAAATGATAAAATGTAACCACACATAATCACACCAATAAAAATACACATTTGTTCACATAATGTTTAAATAAATAAATAAAACATGTACGACACATGATACACCCCAAAACGTGAATAAAGAGGGGTTTGTAAGGATTCACTCACAGTGGGTGCGTTCCTTGCTTGATAATGAATGCGCACGAATTGAGGAGTTGATCGACGAACGAATACTAACCTAGAATAATAACGCGATAATTCGATAAATATGATTGATTTAATATTTTGTTTTAATACTTTTTTGGTGATTAGATTATTTTTATGATATTTACTGGAATTCTATTCTTGTTATAATTGAAAATTTTAGAATAAGAGAAATATGTAATTAAATAAAATAATAAAATAATAATAAAAATAAAATAAAAAAATTTGGGCCCTGACAGGCTTGTCAGAAATCTGACCGGTTCGCATGATATTGGCAGCGTATATTGAGACTCGAACTCGTGACCCCTCGGTTGCGTGCACGCAGCTCTTCCAACTGAGCTACGTATCTAACCCGTTAGGATTTTATTTTTAATTATTCTTATATTCTTGTTAGCTTAATTCGGAAATTAGTTATTTTAAAAAGTTTTAAAATCAACCGAACTGGCTCCCCAGACTAGATTCGAACTCGACACTCAGCGATGGATTGCACCTAGCCCAACCAGTTGGGCTGGGTGTCTACCCGAATATAACCTACTTTTAATTAATGATATGAACTACTTGAAACTTCATCTTCTTCAAAAAAAAACAACCCAGAACTGGAACTTCGATTAACATGAATCTTTATCAGTTTTGGTTACTCACTTGCTAAAAGAAAGAATTATACATAACATCGAAAAGTTTTAAGGTTTCACACCAACTGGAAATACAAATCTCGGTTTTCCGGTGACTGATTCCGGCAGCTCAGATAAAGTTTTCCGACGTTCGCGTTGAAAAGAAACCACCGAGGGAAAAGAGTGATGATCGAATGAATGTGCGAGTTCTTATTGAGAGGAAATTGATTTGTCTTTATAGTGTGCCATGATCGGTGATGATTTTCATTTTCAACTACGATTTTAAACCCATTAATTGAAATCCGTTTCAATTACATTGAACTCCGATTTCGGTTATAACTTACAAATCGAAACTGTTATTGAAGATTGCCCATTGAATCTGTTGGCGGTTACAAACTGGATGTTTTTGAATTTGCAGGTTTAAGCGGTCATCAATATAATACTTAAATGTTTTCTTTCATAGCACAAGTGTGCGTGTGGTGTAGTGTTGTTTGGTGTGTTTATATGTATGGGAGACCCGGGTTCGATTCCGGTTTCCCCTTTTTTTAAAATTTTTTATTTATTATTTTAAAGTTTAATTTAACTTACTTATTGTTTTGATTATTTATTAATTATGGTTTTAAATTCTAATAACATTTATTAATTGTGACAAAAGTAAATACGCAATGAACACTTAACCAAATACTTGATTAATAAACGGTGCGGGTTTTTTGAAACCCGTTTTACACAATTGCTACAGTATCCCCTACTTTTAGAAATTTCGTCCCGAAATTTAAGTAGTAGCCGTAACAGGAAAATGATGTGGGTATTTCTCGCGCATTGAGTCTTCACGTTCCCAAGTAACTCAGGTCCTCGTTTTGACTCCCAACACACCCTGACCATTGGAATACGACTTCATCTCAAACGCTTTTCACCGAAGTCCGTGATTTCAACTGGTCTTTCAATGAAGTGCATTGATTCATCGATTTGAATATCTTCTAAAGGAATATGGAGGTTTTCGTTGGCGAGACACTTTTTCAAGTTTGATACGTGAAATGGAGATGAATTTTGCTGAGTTCTTCTGGTAAGTCAAGCTTGTATGCTACAGGACATACCCTTTCGAGTATCTTGAATGGTCCCACATAGCGTGGTGCTAACTTGCCCTTTTGACCAAAACGAACCACTCCCTTCCACGGTGATACCTCCAAAAGTACTTGATCACCAACACAAAACTCTAACGGCTTTCGTCGTTTGTCAGCGTAACTCTTTTGACGACTCCGAGCTGCTAGAAGATTACTTCGAATTTGGAGGATTTTGTCAGTTGTTTATTGAATCAACTGAGGTCCAGTGGTTTGCACTTCACTAATTTCGTGCCAACATACAGGAGATCGGCACTTTCGACCATATAAGCTTCAAAAGGAGCCATACCGATGCTTGAATGATAGCTATTGTTGTACGAAAATTCAACTAACAGTAAATGAGTATCCCAATTACCCCTGAAGTCTATGACACATGCTCGCAATATGTCTTCGAGGGTTTGTATGGAGCGCTCAGATTGACCATCAGTTTGAGGGTAAAAGGTAGTTCTGAGATATAACCGTGTACCCAATGCAGATTGTACGGCTTGCCATGTTCGGGAAGTAAAACGACGTCTCGATCTGAAATAATACTTAAGGATACACCATGACGACTTACAATTTCATTGATATCGATACGAGCTAACTTCTCGTACTTGAAGTCTTCGCAGATTGGAATGAAATGAGCTGATTTAGTGAGACGATCAATGATAACCCAAATGGTGTCATACCCACTTGAGGTGCGAGGTAACCCGGTAATGAAATCCATGGTTATATTTTCCCAATTCCATACAGGTATTCAGGTTGAACAAGAAGTCCTGAAGGTCTTTGATGTTCAGCTCTCACTTTGGAACATGTAAGACACTTGGAAACATATATGGCGATATCTTTCTTCATGCCAGGCCACTAGTAGGAGTATCGTAGATCATGATACATCTTATTGGCTCCTGGATGTATAGAGTATCGTGTTTTGTGAATCTCGTTCATGAGAAAAGCACGAAGATCATCTCGATCAGGCACCCAAATACGATTTAAGAAGAAGAGAATACCATCCGACTTGGATTCTATTTTAGTTTCAACTCCACAAGATAGTTCATCTCCTACGTCATTTTCGGTGATGGCAATATGTTGAGCTACTCTAATTTAGTTTTGAAGATCGGTCACAACTTGGTAACACAAAAGACGGATGGAGTTTGCATACTCCTTTCGACTGAGAGCGTTGGCCACCACATTAGCCTTGCTAGGATGATATAGAATTTCACAATCATAATCATTAAGGAGTTCGACCAAGCGTCGTTGCCCCATGTTCAACTCTTTTTGATTGAAGATATGATGTAGGCTCTTGTGGTCAGTGTAAATTTCACACTTGGTATCATGGAGATAATGTCTCCATATCTTAGAGCAAACAAGACGGCTCCAAGTTCTAGGTCATTAGTGGTATAATTCTTTTCATGCACTTTGAGTTGCCTTGAGGCATAGGCTATCACTTTTCCTCTTTGCATTAGAACAAAACCTAAGCCTTGCCCTGACGCATCACAATAAACCACAAAGTCTTCGCAACCATCAGGAAGTGTGAGGATAGGGGCATCACAAAGTTTTTGCTTCAAAGTTTGGAAAGCCTCTTCTTGCTTGGGTCCCCAAATAAAGGGTTTTCCCTTGTGAGTCAAGGCTGTGAGTGGGACGACGATACGAGAAAAATTGGCAATGAAACAACGATAATAACCAGCTAGACCAAGAAATGATCTAACTTCGGTAGGAGTACGGGGCGCTTGCCATTCATGCGCTGCTTTGATCTTCGCAGGGTCGACATAAATCCCTTTGTCATTAACGACATGTCTAAGGAATTGCACCTTTTTTAACCAAAACTCACATTTAGAGAACTTAGCATAAAGCTTTTCAGTCCTCAAAAGTGTTAAAATAAGTCGAAGATGTCGCTCATGATCAGTTTTGGTCTTGGAGTAGATAAGAATATCATCAATGAAAACTATGACAAAACGATCGAGATAGGGTTTGCACACCCTATTCATCAAATCCATGAAGACAGGAGGAGCATTGGTCAAGCCGAAAGGCATAACCATGAATTCATCGTGACCATAACAAGTTAAAATAGCAGTCTTAGGAATATCTTCTTCACGCACTCTAAGCTGATGATAACCAGAACGAAGGTCGATCTTTGAAAAACAAGTTGCACCTTGAAGTTGATCTAGAAGATCATCAATACGAGGTAATGGATAGCGATTCTTTATGGTCAGCTTGTTGAGCTCTCGATAATCGATACACATGCGGAAAGCTCCATCTTTCTTCTTTACGAAAAGAACAGGCGCACCCCATGGTGATATGCCGGGACGTATAAATCCCTTGTCAGTCAACTCTTGAAGCTGACTAGCTAACTATTGCAGCTCAGATGGGGCTAACCTATATGGAGATTTTGCGATTGGTGTGGCACCAGGTACTAGATCGATTAGGAATTTGACTTCTCGCATAGGAGGAAGTCCTAAAACATCATCGGGAAAAACTTGAAGAATTCTATAACGATTGGGATATCTTCGAGCTTCCTTTCTTTGCCTTCCTTCTTGATGATATGGGCTAAAAACGCGATATAGTCTTTGCGAAGATATCTTCGAGCTTGGAGACATGACATCAATTTGAGCCCTTTAGAAGGAGTTTCACCAAAAATACGTAAAGTTTGACCGCCAGCGAGTGGAATTCGAATAAACTTCTAATAGCAAACGACTTCAGTGTGGTGTTGACTAAGCCAATCCATTCCGATGATAATGTCAAAACTACCCAACTTCATAGGAATAAGATCAATAGAGAAATCACGATCATTAAGAGTAAGTGTACAATTACGAATAATCGAATCTAACGTAACAGGTTCACTATCAGCAATTCCACCATGAATGATTTAGCGACACTAACACGAGGTAAATCAAGAATGGACTCGAACTCTAAAGACACAAAACTCTTATCCGCAACAGTATCAAACAGTATGGATGTATAACTACCGTTAATAAGAAACATACCATTGACAACATTGTTATAAGCCCTAGCTTTGTTGGCGTTGATGTTGAAAGCTCTTCCTCTAGCAGGTTGATTAGCTTGATTCACCGGATTGGCTTGAGCTTGGGAATTTATGATGTTCACCAAGCGTGGGCAGGTGTTACGAAAATGGGTTGGATCGCCACATTTGAAACATGCTCTGACAGGTTTCATCATTGGGTAATTGGGTTGATAGTAGGGTTGAGCCATGGGTTGGGCAGGTGGTAAAATAAGGGTTGTTGGTTTTGAGCTTGGCCCACCACTTGATTATTGGTTTGGGCTTGTGATTGATTGCGGTTTGTCTTTTGTAGGATGCGGCAGGTTTGAATTGTGTGACCTGCACGTCCACAACTTGTGTAGTATTGGCATGGGTTCTCAGAAGGATGATGGTATTGGCATCGGTTGCATTTTGGGTGTGGACCAGTGTGTGGCTTTTTGAATGGAGCGGCTTGAGGAGCGACTTGCGTGATTGGAGCAGCAGTGATGGGGGAATTGGTTTGGGTAACGGCAAAATTCTTCCCATTGAGCAGCAGAAGGATGATGGTATTGGCATCGGTTGCATTTTGGGTGTGGACCAGTGTATGGCTTCTTGAATGGAGCGGCTTGAGGAGCGACTTGCGTGATTGGAGAAGCTAGTGATGGGGGAATTGGTTTGGGTAACGGCAAAATTCTTCCCATTGTGCTTTCTTTTTTCCAGCAAATTTGGAAGACGAACCTGCTGGCGTTAGGGTTGGAGTTTCAGCAGGTGCCTTATCTTTCTTTTTCTCATCTTTAAAATCGCCATTTCGAATGCGATTTGGTAGCCAGCTCCATGGCAGCTTCAAGTGTTGCAGGTGTGGTACTTAACACAGAATCTTGATTTCTCGAGGGAAGACCTCGAATGTAATGCTTGATTAGACGATAAAGAGGGGTGAACAAATTAGGGACATCTCATTCAACTCGAGGAACCTCTTGTTATAGGTGGTGTGGTCTCCCTCTTTTTGCTTTAATGAGTAAAACTCATCTTCTAGTTTCTTGATTTTGCTTCTTAGACAGAAGCGTCTCGTCATGATTTTCCTCAACTTATCCCAAGTCAAGGCCATAACAGCTTCAGCACCTCACTTACCCTTTTCTGTGTTCCACTAAGTAAGTGCTACTCCAAACAACCGACCAGTAGCATAGCACACCTTGCGATCATCGGGACAATCACAATTGAGAAAAGTGTGTTCCATCTCCTCAAACCAACGGAGGAGAGAAGTGACACCTTCAGTCCCTTCGTATTTTGGGGGATCGCAGGATTTGAAATGCTTGTAGTACATTTGATGGTGTTGGGAGGATGGTTGGTGATATTTTTCCCTTTCTTGGTCGGTGGGGTTGATGGGATTGGCGACAAGTGCTTGTTGAACTTGTACAACGATATCAGGAAGTACGGCACCAATCTGTTGAGCGATTACGGTGGCCATACGTTCGCTAGATCTTCCTGACCTTCTACCGCCTCGAGAGTGTCTAGCAGACATCTACAGGAAATACGTAGCGAGATTATGAATTGAACGTTTTTAGGTGTCATGTGTCGTAAAAGGTGAAAAACACATTCAAATTAAATGAAAACCATAAATTAACTACATCCATAGGATGTCTTGGGCTTGCTTAAGATTGGGCCTCCCAAAGTCTCCCATACTTCGGCCTTGGTAGTCACGTGGGCCCCCATGACTACTGGGCTTGGTAGGGTTCACATTGGTGTTGGCCTATTAATGCTTGCATCACCCGAATGAAAATCGTATACATAATTGTAAGGTATAAGGTCAGAATGTGTCCAGGTATAGACACAATGACAACTCAAAGTGGGGTTAGTTCACACGACGTTTGGTGTGGCATGCTTTGGCCTAATAGGTCCTTTGTACTCTCATCGTTAGTCCCCAGGTAGGCAAACTGGTCCATTATTTTTGGATTCATATGAATGCCAAGCCTAGACAAGATGTTCTGACTACCGTTACTCGTACCCTTCTAGTTACTACATGCCCGTTGTAGAACACACTTTGATGTGATTGAAAAACATGAAAACATTGTAGAATATTTGAGAAGAAATCATGAAAATTGTGAAATTGTGATGTGGGTGCTTGCGTAGGCATGATATGTTAATAACACATAAACTATAATGAACATCACATATTAGCATGTAGAAGTGAAAGTGCTTGCATGTATTTGTGTGTAAAAAATAAACATGAAACATACAAACATCATGAGTTTTGCATATAACACATAAACAATTAAAATCTAATCAACTATTGTATAGGCTTTAAGGGTCTAATAACCTATCCTATATCCCTATACTCATAAGCTCTGATACCAATCTGTCACACCCCAACCCGCAACGGAAATAAAAGTTGGGGCAAAATTGGGTTATCACCAAAGCTCATGACATTTACTAAAAGGTTTCATATTTATTAAATTGGAATTAAAACTTCAAATATCTAAAACAAGGAAACATACAAGCACAAATAAACATTGTTCTAAACAGAATATATTTTATTAATCTTCTAAGGTCATTCCTATGTATTCCCCTCCTCAACTTGTCCACCTGTATCATACGTAAAACAAAGGTTTGGGTCAACAAAAGTTGGCGAGTTAATCTAAGTAAAACAATTTAAACAATTGGTATATCGGTTATTTAAATAAAAATTTGTTCATGAATCATAAGTGAGCATATGTATATATATAAACTATCACAAATCACATAATATCCATGATGAACACATGACATGCTGAATGATGAAGTTGAGATCAAAGCTCAATCAAACGGAGCCGATCTAATGAGGCACCTGATGCTCAACTCGTATCCCACGAGGAACTGATGGGCCTTAAATGAATGATTGCACTGAAATGATAAAATGTAACCACACATAATCACACCAATAAAAACACACATTTGATCACATAATGATGTTCGCACAAGTGTTTAAATAAATAAATAAAACATATGATAAACCCCAAAACATGATTAAAGAGGGGAGTTTGTAAGGATACACATAAACAATTAAAATCTAATAAACTATAGTATAGGCTCTAAGGGTCTAATAACCTATCCTATATCCCTATAGTCACAAGCTCTGATACCAATCTGTCACACCCCAACCCGCAACGGAAATAAAAGATGGGGCAAAATTGGGTTATCACCAAAGCTCATGACATTTACTAAAAGGTTTCATTATATTAAATTGGAATTAAAACTTCAAATATCCAAAACAAGGAAACATACAAGCACAAATAAACATTGTTCTAAACAGAATATATTTTATTAATCTTCTAAGGCCATTCCTATGTATTTCCCTCCTCAGCATGTCCACCTGTATCATGCGTAAAACAAAGGTTTGGGTCAACAAAAGTAGGTGACTGAATCTAAGTAAAACAATTTAAACATTTGGTATATTAGTTATTCAAATAAAAATTTGTGCATGAATCATAAGTGAGCATATGCATATATATAAACTATCACAAATCACATAATATCCATGATGAGCACATGACATGATGAATGATGAACTTGAGATCAAGGCTCAACCAAACGGAGCCGATCTAATGAGGCACTTGATGCTCAACTCGTATCCCACGAGGAACTGATGGGCCTTAAATAAATGATTGCATTGAAATGATAAAATGTAACCACACATAATCACACCAATAAAAATACACATTTGATCACATAATGATGTTAGCATAAGTGTTTAAATAAATAAATAAAACATGTACGACACATCATAAACCCCAAAACGTGATTAAAGAGGGGAGTTTGTAAGGATTCACTCACAGTGGGTGCGTTCCTTGCTTGATAATGAATGCGCATGAATTGAGGAGTTGATCGACGAACGAATACTAACAAAGAATAATAACGTGATAATTCGATAAATATGATTGATTTAAAATTTTGTTTTAATACTTTTTTTGGTGATTAGATTATTTTTATGATATTTAGTGCAATTTTAATCTTGTTATAATTGAAAATATTAGAATAAGAGAAATAAGTAATTAAAAAAATAATAATAAAAATAAAATTAAAAAATTAAAATTAAAAAATTTGGGCCCTGATAGGCTTGTCATAAATCTGACTGGTTCGCATGATATTGGCAGCGTATATTGAGACTCGAACTCGTCACATCTCGGTTACGTGCACGCAGCTCTTCCAACTGAGCTACGTGTCTAACCCGTTAGGATTTGATTTTTAATTATTCTTATATTCTTGTTAGCTTAATTCAGAAATTAGTTAATTTATAAAGTTTTAATTTCAATTGAACCGGCTCCCCAGACTAGATTCGAACCCTGACACTCAACGATGGTTTGCACCCAGCCCAACTAGTTGGGCTGGGTGTCTAACCCGAATATAACCCATTTTTAATTAATTATATGAACTACTTGAAACTTCATCTTCTTCAAAAAAAAAACCCAGAACTGGAACTTCGACTAACATGAATCTTTATCAGTTTTGGTTACTTGGTTGCTAAAAGAAAGAATTGTACATAACATAGAAAAGTTTTAAGGTTTCATACCAACTGGAAATAAAAATCTCGGTTTTCCGGTGACTGATTCCGGCAGCTCGGACCAAGTTTTCCGACGATCGCGTTGAACAGAAACTTCCGAGGGAAAAGAGAATGATCGAATGAATGTGCGAGTTCTTATTGAGAGGAAACTTATTTGTATTTATAGTGTGCCATGATCGGTGATGATTTTTAGTTTCAACTACGATTTTAAACCCAATGATTGAAGTCCGTTTCAATTACATTGAACACCGATTTCAGTTATATCCGATAAATTGAAACTGATATTGAAGATTGCCAATTGAATCTGTAGGCGGTTACAAACTGGATATTTGAATATACAGGTTTAAGCGGTCATCAATATAATACTTAAATGTTTTCGTGTGTGTGTATGTGCGGGAGACCCGAGTGCGATTCTGGTTTCCACTTTTTAAAAATTTTTAATTTATTATTTTAAAGTTTAATTTAACTTACTTATTGTTATGATTATTTATTAATTATGGTTTTAAATTCTAATAACATTTATTAATTGCGACAAAAGTAAATACGCAATGAACATTTAACAAAATACTTGAGTAATAAAAGGTGCGGCTTTTTGAAACCCGTTTTACACAATTGTTACATTATCCAGACAATCCATTTTCACATTCTGGATCGGAAAGTCCTCATCCGAAAATAGCTTATCAGATCCTTTCATTTTGTAAACTATGACATTGGGATCAACATTTAAACTATTTTCTGATATATCATCAGACTTAGACTCAGCCGATTTTTCAGACTCTGAAATTTCAGATTTACTTTTTAGAACCTTTTCAACCACATTGTTTACCACCTCAGAGTCACATTCCCCATCAATTTTAGTGTAAGTTACATCGATATCCGAAGGCAACTCATTAGATAATTAAGTTTTCAATTTTAGGTTAAGTGCCTTTTCCACCGCAGATGGCTTTTAGCATGCATAACTAATCCACATGGGTGGTGGAACTCGATCATAACTCACATTTTTTGTTTCATCATTTTTAGATTTATCATTTGTTTTGATTTTGGGTAAAATGTGATCGACGACGTATGAGCTTGTTGAGTAACTCATTAACAGTTTGTTAACCCATTTAGATTCAATTTTAATTTTCTCAAGCTCACTTTTGAGCTCAGCAATAGTGTTCAAATGAATATTTATAGCCATTTGTTTATCCATCACTGTTGCTTAAAGCATCATAAGTGTTGCGTCGTTTTCTCTGAGTGCTTTATTATATTGTTTAACAGATACACTCAATTTGTCATAGGCTTTCTTTGTGGATTTGTAATCGCTGGACCAATTGTCTGTTAAACTTTGCAATTCAGCATATCGCGTGTCTTTCACATAACACTCACCACATGGCTCTGCACATTTTAAACAAGATTTTTCAACCTCAATCTCGGACATTGACTTGTTTACCTCATTATCGTTGGCCATACAAGCTTTAATGATGTCTTCTGACAACTTTTCCATCTTCTCATCAGTTTTGACTTCTTCAACCGACTTCTTTTGCTCTTCATATGTTGAATGTTGACTTCGTGCAAAGTAACCTGCAAAAGTCTTTAAGATATCATTAGGCAAAAGGTGTTTGAATGGACCGTTCAAAAGCTCATCCTCTTCTGATGAAGTATGCTAATAGTAATCATCATCATCAAGTCCTTCATCAAAAGACGCCCCTGAGTCTTCTTCAGGTTCCTCTATGATCAACAATTAAAGCCAAACTCTCTCCTTTTGAAATATACTTGTTCCAATTAAATCCCTCATCTTCTTGAGTAACAATCAATGCTTTATCTTTGGTTTCAGGCTACTTATCTTCAATCGGCACCATTCTGGTTCTTGGTTGAGGTCGGTGGTAGATCGCTTCTTTGTAGTAATCATCAGCGAAAGGATTATGGTTTCCTTCAACTTCTCTGTTAGGACATTCTCTCTTGAAGTGACCTTTCTACCGACACTTAAAACAAGTAACTTTAGATTTATCAAATCCAAGTTTCCCATCCAAACCTCCCAAGTTTTCTTTTACTAGTAATCTCCATAAATCTCTGTGTCACACCCCGACCCGCAGCGGAATAAGAGTCCGGGGCATAATTGGGTTATCACCAAAGCTCATGATGTTTACTAATATGTTTCATATTTATTAAAATCAAATTACATCTCAAAGTTTCAAGTCAAATTCATACAATACAAGGAAAGGAAAAATTAACTAAAACAACCCAAAATCTAAACTGGTTTATTCTTCTAGGCCGCCCTATATGTTTCTTGCTTCAACTTGATCACCTGTATCAGGTGTAAAAATGGGGAGTTTTGGGTCAACAAAAGTTAGCGAGTGAACCTTGTTAAAAACATTTATTATTGATTCCTTGTTATAATTAATATGGAAAAATTGTGCAATAATCATATATGAACAAACGTACGTAAACAAACAATCACAAACACCTTGCATGAGTATATGATATGAATGACAATGTATATGCTGGCAACGTCTCGTTCACGCTCATAGGTAATGGGGAACGGCTCACACTCATAGGTAATGGGGAGCAGACGGCCTATGATGTAATGTATGTGCGATCAAGGCTCAATCAAACGGAGCCGATCGTATGTTGGCAACGCCTCGTTCACGCTCATAGGTAATGGGGAACGGCTCACGCTCATAGGTAATGGGGAGCGGCAGCCTATGATAATGTATGTACTGAAAATGATAACTTTAATCTAAACATTAACCACACAAACAATAGATATATATTGGCAACACATTTGATCATGAATATGATGAATGCACAAGTGTTTAATTTAAATAAATAATGACACATAATACACCCCAAAATGTGATTAAAACGGGGAATTGGTAGAGATTCACTCACATTGGGTGCGTTCGGTGAATGATGTTGATTGCGCACGAATTTAGAGGATTGATCGATGAGGAATAACTAACCTAGTTAATAACGAAAAGGTACGGTAAGTAAGTGGATTTTATTAACAATTTTAATAGGATCTTTGGGTATATTTTTGTGAGTTTAAGCTATTTTCTAACTTTAAAAACGTTATTTTTTAGTATTTTTATTGATTTTTAAATTAAATAAAAATAATAATAAAAATGTTGACTTTTGACCGTTGACAATGACCGTTGACCGTTGACCGGTCCGGTCGCTTATATATGTGCGCTGGGTGAGACTCGAACCCGTGACCTCCCGTACGCGTGCACGCAGCTCTACCAACTGAGCTACGTGTCTAACCCGAAATATTTCTGTTTTTAATTATATTTATATACTATTTAACTTAATCCGAAAATCATTTATTTTTAAAAAGGATTTTAATTGCCTTGAACCGGTGCCGTCAACCAGTCTCGAACCCGGGACGTATGAGTTAGTGTTGCACACAGTCCACCGCTGGACTGTGTGTCTAACCTGGTTAATAATCCGGTTTTTATTATACTTAACATGATTTTGTGAGTTATCCCGGTTCGGTTAAAAAGAGCATTTTATTTAAGAGAGTGAGGTTGGAGCAGGAATCGAACTCGCGACGTGTATGTATTTGTTTGCACACAGTCCACCGCTGGACTGTGTGTTTAACCCGTTCATAATACTGATTTTAATTAATCTTATAACATAACCGGACTTCGTCTTCTTCGCTCAAGAACACAGATAATGATAATTCGACTGTTTCATGTCTAATTCGATTAACAAGCATTATACGCAATTGAAGGTAATGAACGGAGAGAGTTTGGGGAAAGGATGTACCGATCATTGTCTTTCACAGAACTCCGGCAACGATTCGTCGGCTCTGTTTTGTGAACTCCGGCTGTTAGGATCAATTAACAGTTTGGATGGATTAGATATGAAATTGAACTACTGAGCAACGATTATCAGTAGGTTTAAATGATCATACCGGCTCACAGCGTCATTCTGGAAATTTCAGAAGTTTTCCGGCGAATGCAGAAATTCCGACAACGTCGTCTGGGATTGATTCTGGATGGTGGATTTGTGTTAGTAATGGTCTAACAATGGAATGAAGCAGAGAGAGTCGTCTCGGTTTTCCGGCGAAAGTCCGGTGATGACAGGAAAATTCCGGCGAGTAAAATTTCGTCGAGAATTGGTGTGATTGTGAGCGAAAAGATTATCAGAGGCTAGAGTGTGTATTTATAGGGAAGAACATCGAAGAATTGAGTCTGATTACCGTTTTGATTCGTTGGTCAAAAATTCTCCGGCGGTTATGACTGATGTCGCAGACTGGACATCGGTTATAACAGATGTAAGAGTTATTATATACGTTAAGTCACAAGAAACCGGCAGTAAATGGCGAAATCGTCGGATTTCCGACGACTGCGAATTGGGCGCGTCGGTTGACTGATTTGAAATCGAGGTTTGATATTTGAATTAATTGTTTTGATATATTACTAAAGAACACAAGTGGCAGAGTGGTTTGGTGAGTGAGAGTTAAGACTTTGGTTCCCGGCTGACCCGGGTTCGACTCCCGGCAGCCGGTTTTTCTTTTTAATTAATTTATTTTTACTTTTTAACAATTATAATTTATAACTTCTAATTTGTTTATTAATTATGTATCGTTTAAAATTAAAATAAGTCATAAATAAACAACAAAAGTTTCAAACTGATTGTTCGATTAATAAACGAAGCTGGTTTTGAAAACCCGTTTTTCGACGGATGTTACAGTATCCCCTACTTTTAGAAATTTCGTCCCGAAATTTAAGTAGTAGTAGTTACAGGAAATAGATGTGGGTATTTCTCGCGCAGTGAGTCTTCACGTTCCCAAGTAAACTTAGGTCCTCGTTTCGACTCCCAGCGTACCCTGACAATTGGAATGCGGCTTCGTCTTAAATGTTTTTCTCCGAAGTCCATAATTTCTACTGGTCTTTCAATGAAATGCATAGATTCATCGACTTGAATGTCTTCTAGAGGAATATGGAGATTTTCATCAGCGAGACACTTCTTCAAGTTCGATACGTGGAATGTGGGATGAATTCTGTTGAGTTCCTCTGGTAGGTCAAGCTTGTATGCTACAGGTCCTACTCTTTCGAGTATCTTGAAAGGACCTACGTAGCATGGTGCTAGCTTGCCTTTTTGGCCAAAACGAACTACTCCCTTCCATGGCGATACTTTTAAAAGTACTTGGTCACCAATGTTAAATTCCAAGGGCTTTCGTCGTTTGTCTGCATAACTCTTTTGACGACTTTGTGCCGCTAGAAGATTGTTTCGAATTTGATGGATATTGTCTGTTGTTTCTTGTATTAATTCTGGACCGGTGATTTGAGCTTCTCCAATTTCATGCCAACATATTGGTGATCGGCACTTACGACCATATAACGCTTCGAAATGTGCCATGCCGATACTTGAATGATAGTTGTTGTTGTACGAAAATTCAACTAATGGTAGATGAGTGTCCCAATTCCCTTTGAAGTCTATGACACATGCTCGAAGCATGTCTTCAAGAGTTTGGATGGTGCGTTCAGATTGTCTATCAGTTTGAGGATGATAAGCGGTACTGAGGTCTAATCGTGTACCCAAAGCGGCTTGTACGGTTTGCCATATTCGTGAAGTGAAACAACCATCACAATCTGAAATAATGCTTAACGGTACACCATGACGGCTTACGATTTCGCTGAAGTAGATACGAGCTAACTTCTCATTTTTTAAGTCCTCGCGAATCGGAATGAAGTGAGCTGATTTTATAAGACGATCAATGATTACCCATATAGTGTCATACCCACCAGAAGTGCGAGGTAACCCGGTAATGAAGTCCATGGTTATGTTTTCCCACTTCCATACAGGTATTTCAGGTTGGACTAGAAGTCCTGAGGGTCTTTGATGTTTAGCTTTCACTTTAGAACAGGTAAGGCACTTGGAAACAAAAACAACAATATCCTTTTTCATGCCAGGCCACCAGTAGGTGTATCGAAGGTCTTGATACATCTTGTCGGCTCCTGGGTGTACAGAGTATCGTGTTTTGTGCGCCTCTTTCATAAGGGTATCGCGAAGGTTATTGTGATCGGGAATCCATATGCGATCTAGATAATACAGAATGCCGTCAGATTTTGTTTCAGTTTAAGTTCTGCTCCACAAGATAACTCATTGTGTATGTCGTATTCTGTTATGGAAACATGTTGAGCTTCTCGAATTTGATCTTTGATATCGGTTATGATTTGTGAACATAGAAGACGAATGGAGTTCGCATAACCCTTTCGACTGAGTGCATCGGCCACCACATTTGCCTTGCCAGGATGATACCGAATTTCACAGTCGTAGTCATTAAGAAGTTCGACCCATCTTCGTTGCCTCATATTCAACTCCTTTTGATTAAAGATATGTTGGAGGCTCTTGTGGTCAGTGTAAATTTCACACTTGGTACCATAGAGGTAATGTCTCCATATCTTAAGAGCGAACACAACGGCTCCAAGTTCTAGGTCGTGGGTAGTCTAGTTCTTCTCATGAGTTTTGAGTTGCCTAGAAGCATAGGCTATCACTTTTCCCCTTTGCATTAATACACAACCTAGTCCTTGCCCTGATGCGTCGCAATATACTACAAAGTGATCGCAACCTTCGGGAAGTGTGAGGATAGGTGCGTCACAAAGCTTTTGCTTAAGGGTTTGGAAGGCTTCTTCTTGTTTAGGTCCCCATATGAAGGGTTTTCCTTTATGTGTCAAAGCCGTGAGTGGTACAGCGATACGAGGAAATTTGATATGAAACGGCGATAGTAACCAGCCAAGCCAAGGAAAGATCTTACTTCGGTTGGTGTACGTGGCGCTTGCCATTCTTACACTGCTTTGATCTTTGAGGGGTCGACATGTATTCCCTTGTCATTGACGACATGTCCAAGGAATTGTACTTCTTTTAACCAGAATTCGCATTTGGAGAACTTAGCGTAGAGCTTTTCGGTTCCTAAGAGCGTGAGGATGAGTCGAAGGTGTCGTTCATGATCAGTCTTAGACTTTGAGTAAATTAGAATATAGTCGATGAAGACTATAACAAAGCGATCGAGATAGGGTTTGCAAACTCTGTTCATTAGGTCCATGAAGACGGCTGGAGCGTTGGTTAGACCAAATGGCATGACCATGAATTCATAGTAACCATAACGAGTTCGGAGGCGGTCTTTGGGACGTCTTCTTCATGTACTCTGAGTTGATGATAGCCGGAACGAAGGTCGATCTTTGAAAAACAAGTGGCACCCTGGAGTTTGTCTAGAAGATCATCGATGCGAGGTAATGGATAGCGGTTCTTAACCGTTAATTTGTTGAGTTATCTGTAATCGATACACATGCGAAACGTTCCATCTTTCTTCTTTACAAACAGAACAGGTGCACCCCAAGGCGATGAGCTAGGACGTATGAATCCTTTGTCGGTCAGTTCTTGTAATTGACTGGCCAGCTCTTGCATTTCGGATGGGGCTAACCTATAAGGAGATTTCGCGACGGGTGTAGCGCCAGGTATAAGATCAATGCGGAATTCGACTTCCCTCTTGGGAGGAAGTCCTGAGATGTCGTCGGGAAAGACTTGCGGGAATTCTTTCACTACAGGTATGTCTTTGAGTTTCTTCTCCTTGCTTCCCTTCTTAACCACATGAGTTAGAAATGCTACATAGTTCTTGCGGAGATATTTTTGGGCTTGAAGACAGGACATCAGCTTGAGTCCTTTCGAAGGGGTTTCTCCAAAGATTCGTAGGGTTTGACCGTCTGCAAGAGGAATGCGAATGAACTTTTCGCGGCATACCACTTTAGCATGATGTTGGCTGGGCCAGTCCATGCCAATTATAATGTCGAAACTTCCTAACTTCATAGGAATGAGGTCAACTGGAAAATCGTGATCGTTTAGAGTGAGAGTACAGTTTCGGATAATGGAGTTTAATGAGACCGGTTTTCCATCAGCAACTTCTACCGTTATGGATTCCCATGAGTTTATCGCGGGTTTGGTTGAGGATGGGTTCAAACTCTAAGGATACAAAACTCTTATCCGCGCCAGTATCAAATAACATGGATACATAACTACCATTGATGAGAAACGTACCATTAACCACATTGTTGTCGGCCCTAGCTTGGTTGGCGTTGATGTTAAAAGCTCTTCCTCTAGCAGGTGGAGGAGCTTTGTTAGCTTGGTTCACCGGATTTGCTTGAGCTTGAGCATGTATGATGTTCACCAAGCGTGGACAAGTGTTTCTATAGTGGTTTGGGTCTGCACAATTATAGCAAGCCCACATGGGTTGCATCATGGGGTAGTTGGGTTGGTAGTAGGTTTGGGCCGTATGTTGTGTAGGTGGTGGTAGTAGGGGTTGTTGGGCTTGACCCATTATTTGATGGTGGGTTTGGGTTGTGGGTTGGTTGCGGTTCATTCGCTGCAGCGAGCGGCAGGTTTGGATGGCGTGACCTGCACGACCACAGCTAGTGCAATATTGACAGGGGTGTTCGGGAGAGTGATGGTATTGGCAACGGGTGCATTTTGGGTAGGGGCCGGAGTATGGCCTTTTGTATGGTGCGGGTGAAGGGGCAACTTGAGTGATGGGTGCAGCAGGGATAGGGAAATTCGTTTGGGTGATAGCAAAATTTCTGGTATTTTGTTTCCTCTTGTTTGAAAATTTTGAGGAGGAGGTGGAATGGTTTGAAGTTTGGCCCTCAACGGGGCTTTCTTTTTCTCCTCTTTGAATTTACCGTTTCTGATGCGGTTCTCGGTAAGTTTGGTGGCTAATTCCATAGCAGCTTCGAGTGTTGCAGGCGAAGTGCTGAGGACTGAGTCTTGAATCTTCGAGGGGAGGCCTCGAATGTAGTGTTCAACCAAGCGGTATACTGGGTGAACAAGTTAGGAACCATCTGGTTCAGCTCAAGAAATCTTTTGTTGTAGGAAGTATGGTCTCCTTCCTTTGCTTCAGCGAGTGGAATTCGTCTTCCAACTTCTTGAGTTTGCTTCTTGGGCAGAAACGTTTTGTCATTATTTCCCTTAACTCTTCCCACGTTAAGGCCATAGCGTCTTCAACTCCTCTTTTACCCTTCTCGGTGTTCCACCAGGTCAGGGCTACCCCAAATAGTCTCCCGGTGGCGTAACGTACCTTGCGATCCTCGGGACAATCGCAATTGAGGAAGGTGTTTTCCATTTCCTCAAACCAGTGAAGGAGAGCGGTGACACCTTCAGTCCCTTCATACTTTGGGGATCGCAAGATTTGAAGTGTTTGTAGGAGCACTTCTTGGAGGGAGGGTTGTCGATGTTTTGATCCTCTTGATTGGATGGGTTGATAGGATTCGTGTTGAGAGCTTGTTGGACTTGAATTACAATATCAGGAAGCACCGCGGCCTTTTGTTTTGTAATTTGAGTGGCCAAGCGTTCGTTTGACCTTCCCGACTTTCGACCTCCACGTAGCTGCCTAGCCGACATCTACATGAATATACATAGGAAGATGGTGAGTTTAAGGAGTGTTTAGGTGTCATGTGTCGTTTTAAAATAATAAAATAACATAATCATCAATAATGCACTACATCCATAAGATGTCTTGGGTTTGCTCATGTTTGGGCCTCCAATGTCCCCCATACCATCGCCTGTATAGTCATGTGGCCCCCATGACTATTGGCTTAGTAGGATTCACATTGTATTGGCGGTTTAACACTCGCATCACCCGAATGAAAACCATAAAATATGTTTGCGAGATGTATGGTCGGAGGGTGTCCAGGTGTAGACACAATGACAACTCAAAGTGGTGTTAGCTCACACGACGTTTGGTATAGCATGCTTTGGCCTAATAGGTCCTTCGTTCTCTTAGCGTTAGTCCCCAGGTAGACAAACTGGTCCTTTATTTTGGATTTATACGAATGCCAAGCCTAGACAGGACATTCCAACTACGGGTACTTGTACCGTTCCAGTTACTACATGCCCGTCATGAGAACTCACTTTGATGTGATTTGAAAATACGAAAATCGTTGTAAAAATAATATGAATTGTGAGGTGTGTGCTCCCATGAATATGATATGTTATGAGAATATGATTCATGATAGGCATTGTATAATAATATGTACTTATGAACATGCTTGCAAAACATTGATTGTAACGATAAACATAAAGCATATAAACATCATGAATTTTGCATGTAACACACAAACAATTTAAAAATTCTAATCAACTATAGTATAGGCTCTAAGGGTCTAATAACCTATCCTATATCCCTATAGTCATGGCTCTGATACCAATCTGTCACACCCCGACCCGCAGCGGAATAAGAGTCGGGGCATAATTGGGTTATCACCAAAGCTCATGATGTTTACTAATATGTTTCATATTTATTAAAATCAAATTACATCTCAAAGTTTCAAGTCAAATTCAGACAATACAAGGAAAGGAAAAATTAACTAAAACAACCCAAAATCTAAACTGGTTTATTCTTCTAGGCCGCCCTATATGTTTCTTGCTTCAACTTGATCACCTGTATCATGTGTAAAAATGGGGAGTTTTGGGTCAACAAAAGTTGGCGAGTAAACCTTGTTAAAAACATTTATTATTGATTCCTTGTTATAATTAATATGGAAAAATTGTGCAATAATCATATATGAACAAACGTACGTAAACAAACAATCACAAACACCTTGCATGAGTATATGATATGAATGACAATGTATATGCTGGCAACGTCTCGTTCACGTTCATAGGTAATGGGGAACGGCTCACGCTCATAGGTAATGGGGAGCAGACGGCCTATGATGTAATGTATGTGCGATCAAGGCTCAATCAAACGGAGCCGATCGTATGTTGGCAACGCCTCGTTCACGCTCATAGGTAATGGGGAACGGCTCACGCTCATAGGTAATGGGGAGCGGCGGCCTATGATAATGTATGTACTGAAAATGATAACTTTAATCTAAACATTAACCACACAAACAATAGATATATATTGGCAACACATTTGATCATGAATATGATGAATGCACAAGTGTTTAATTTAAATAAATAATGACACATAATACACCCCAAAATGTGATTAAAACGGGGAATCGGTAGAGATTCACTCACATTGGGTGCGTTCGGTGAATGATGTTGATTGCGCACGAATTTAGAGGATTGATCGATGAGGAATAACTAACCTAGTTAATAACGAAAAGGTACGGTAAGTAAGTGGATTTTATTAACAATTTTAATAGGATCTTTGGGTATATTTTTGTGAGTTTAAGCTATTTTCTAACTTTAAAAACGTTATTTTTTAGTATTTTTAATTGATTTTTAAATTAAATAAAAATAATAATAAAAATGTTGACTTTTGACCGTTGACAATGACCGTTGACCGGTCCGGTCGCTTATATATATGCGCTGGGTGAGACTCGAACCCGTGACCTCCCGTACGCGTGCACGCAGCTCTACCAACTGAGCTACGTGTCTAACCCGAAATATTTCTGTTTTTAATTATACTTATATACTATTTAACTTAATCCGAAAATCATTTATTTTTAAAAAGGATTTTAATTGCCTTGAACCGGTGCCGTCAACCAGTCTCGAACCCGGGACGTATGAGTTAGTGTTGCACACAGTCCACCGCTGGACTGTGTGTCTAACCTGGTTAATAATCTGGTTTTTATTATACTTAACATGATTTTTTGAGTTATCCCGGTTCGGTTAAAAAGAGCATTTTATTTAAGAGAGTGAGGTTGGTGCAGGAATCGAACTCGCGACGTGTATGTATTTGTTTGCACACAGTCCACCGCTGGACTGTGTGTCTAACCCGTTCATAATACTGATTTTAATTAATCTTATAACATAACCGGACTTCGTCTTCTTCGCTCAAGAACACAGATAATGATAATTCGACTGTTTCATGTCTAATTCGATTAAAAAGCATTATAAGCAATTAAAGGTAATGAACGGAGAGAGTTTGGGGAAAGGATGTACTGATCAGTGTCTTTCACGGAACTCCGGCAAGGATTCGTCGGCTCTGTTTTGTGAACTCCGGCTGTTAGGATCAATTAACAGTTTGGATGGATTAGATATGAAATTGAACTACAGAGCAACGATTATCAGTAGGTTTAAATGATCATACCGGCTCACAGCGTGATTCTGGAAATTTCAGAAGTTTTTCGGCGAATGCAGAAATTCTGACAACGTCGTCTTGGATTGATTCTGGATGGTGGATTTGTGTTAGTAATGGTCTAACAATGGAATGAAGCAGAGAGAGTCGAGGTATTTACCGTGTTGATGTGAGTCTCGGTTTTCCGGCGAAAGTCCGGTGATGACAGAAAAATTCCGGCGAGTGAAAATTCGTCGAGAATTGGTGTGATTGTGAGCGAAAAGATTATCAGAGGCTAGAGTGTGTATTTATAGGGCCGAACATCGATGAATTGAGTCTGATTACCATCTTGATTCGTTGGTCAAAAATTCTCCGGCGGTTATGACTGATGTCGCGGACTGGACATCGGTTATAACCGATGTAAGAGTTATTATATACGTTAAGTCACAAGAAACCGACAGTAAATGGCGAAATCGTCGGGATTTCCGACGACTGTGAATTGGGCACGTCGGTTGACTGATTTGAAATCGAGGTTTGATATTTGAATTAATTGTTTTGATATATTACTAAAGAACACAAGTGGCGGAGTTGTTTGGTGAGTGAGAGTTAAGACTTGTGGTTCCCGGTTGACACGGGTTCGACTCCCGGCAGCCGGTTTTTCTTTTTAATTAATTTATTTTTACTTTTTAACAATTATAATTTATAACTTCTAATTTGTTTACTAATTATGTATCGTTTAAAATTAAAATAAGTCATAAATAAACAACAAAAGTTTAAAACTGATTGTTCGATTAATAAACGAAGCGGGTTTTGAAAACCCGTTTTTCGACGGATGTTACACTCTGTGCGCGACGAATAATCGAAGCCATACAACATTTTATGTCTATCAACTCCATCTCAACGGGTTCTATTTGATCATAATCCTCTCATGTCATTTTAGAATTTCCGATCTTCCCAGCAACTAGACTATCATAATACTCAGGAACTGAAGCTAGTAGAGACATGTGTTGTTTCGCCATCATCACATTGAAATTTTGTTCATTTTGAAAATCGACGGCAATGTTGCATTGCAAAACTCTTTGATTAGAATGAGATGATGAACTAGTCTTGTTGTTCTGCGGTTGACTTGATCTGTAAGATGACTGTTGGCTTGACGGCGTTTATGGATCAACTGTTGGAAATGATTGAAAGCCACTATTCTGATTTGGTGGTGTGCTTGGCGAGCTGTAAGCACTTAATGTAGTCTGGATCTTTGGCGCCTGAATTTGAGCATTATAACTGTTCTTGAAGTAATGATTAACATCTTGTTGAACTTGTACAGTCTTCTTCTTTGCCATTTTTTGCATTTCCAGTTTCATTCTTCAGTATGGTCAAATAAGTAGACCATTCACCTTGCGGTAGAGAATCAGCCACCTTGTCAACAAGTTCTTCATTGTTTTTTATGATTCCCATTCTCTTCATTTGAACCACTAAATGACAGTATCTCTCAGTTAGCTGCTTCACAGTTTCACCTTTGATGAGTGTGAAAATATCAAACTCTTTGCTCAGTAATGCCCTTTTACTCTTTCTAAGTTGACCTCTTCCTTAACTTCAGTCGGAGAGCATTCCACAATGATTGAGCATCATCATCGTGTTGAAGTAAAGCCAAAATATCTTCTTTAATCGATTGTTGCAGAATGTTCATCATTTTCTTTTCATTGATAAACCTTTCACGTTCGACATCTGAGAATTGAGCAAGGGTCTTCTCAAGGCCATTCTCACCAACTGGCGCTATATGTGTCGCTTCAATTGCAAACCAGCAAGTAAAATGATTAGTCTGCACCCAGTTCATGAAACATTCACTCCAGCTATCAAAATCTTCTAAGTTCATGAGCTTTGGCGGCTTCGTCATAGTGCCCATCTCATTCTCAAGATTGATAATCTGAGCCACTGTGGTTGTGACGACTAATGTGGCGAATGCGTTATAAAATTCTTCAGACATTTTCCTGTTACAATTTAACAAACACACTTTCGAAACAAACTAGTTAGTGCGGAAAAATCTTTCATGCGGATGACAGATACTTCATGCGAATGAAACTCGTTCGTACGATCACAAAGTTCAAAACAATATGAAATTCACACAACAAAACTTCGTGCGAACAAGTGGTTCGTGCTAGCAAGATTTTTATACGATTGTCAAGTTCGTATGAAAAACTTGGTATATTCTGAAAATTTGTAATGTTTTAAGAACCTTTTAGAATTCATTCATACGAAATATCAATTCATATGAATCAGTTAAGTTTCCAAGCAGAAATTTTTTACCGATTTCAACATGATTTAGTCCGATTTTAGGTCTGAATTTGCTAAAGATTGATTAGAATGTAGATTAATGTGAGTTCCTAGAATCCTAGTCCATTTCTTCCACAAATTCGTCCAAAATCCAGTTCAGTTCAAGAAAGCGATGAAGATGAAAGTAAATCCAAGTCTGAAACAGTTAGTAGCCTGCAACTACTTGTCGTTTGCTAGTAGATCAGATCTCAAAGCTCTGATTCCACTTGTGAACAAGGATCATGCTCCCGAAATGAGCAACCGACCTGATCTCGCTCAACTAGCAGAGGCGAAATTCATTGCTAGAGAGGTAGACAAAACGAACAAGATAGTACTTACTGTTTAACAGCTTCTGTTGCATTAAAAGACGTTCATGTACAGACGCGTGTAAATAAACTGGCAGAGCTTCGCCGTACCAACTGATCAATCACTACTAAGCTCTAACACAACACTCCTCTATTTATAGGTCGACATGACTTGTACTGGAGTGCGTGTTGTAACAGTGACTATGCTTTGTACGAGTATGTGCTTCGTACGAGTGAAACACTCGTACGAACCACTTAGTTTTGCTCATACGAACAAAACTAACAGAACATATTAAATTTACATTTTATCATATACACATTGACATGAAAGCTCTATATACATTACAGACACATTCTAGACGTAGGCAATAGACATTATGATAAGTTACTTCTATGTTCTTAAAAAAATAATGACCAAAATGCCCTTTTGCGCATAAATCCATTTTAAATACACGTAACCAAATTTTTGACATATAAACTGATGTTATAACATTTTCAAACATGTTTGGGCATTTAAGACTTATCATAGGACGATCACGCGTTTATGCTAATGACCCGTTAAAGTAGCATAAACTGCCTTAACGAGTCATAATGGGTCAAAAGCACTTAGGATCCTTGGCAAATCAGAATTTTAAGTTTGTTAAACCATATCACATTAGTTCCAACACTCGTTTGGTTTATAAGACTTCATTCAATCTGATTTCCCGTTGGTGGTCCCGACACGCTAACATATTTATCCGACACATTAGGACACGTTTAAGCTTTGTTTATTCCGTTGATCAAGAACACTCGTTTGGTTTATAAGACTTCATTCTACCCAAGCCCGTATAGGCAAAATAAGTCGAGAGTATTTACCTGAGCTAGTCTTTTTTTAAATTTTATAACTCAGCCGTACACAAAAGTACTAAGTGCAGATAGCATTTACTGGCAAGTCTCTAGTTTGGATTGTGGCATAAACTAACCAATTAAATACTAACGGTCTTATTAAAGTCATAGACTTAGACCGTGTAGTGTACAGGATCAAGACGTATAACGCTTGATGAAACGGTGATCGGATAGAATTTAGTTTAATCCCAACAAGTACCTTGACTTGTGTAACATGGATAAACTATAAACAATCTGGATTTTGAGACTTAAATGACAAGGTTAGACCCGTTTCGGTTAATTTTCGTAAACTAGTTACATATGCTTAACCGTACGCATATCAGCGACATCGAGTACCCGGATAAGTCATGGGCAAGTTCTATATGCCATTATATTTTAAATAAGTCGTAATATCAGTAGGATATCAACTTTTATGCCTGTTATGGTTTTAACATGAAATTATGCCTCATAAGGGTGTTTCGGTAATTTCATACCGTATAAGAGGAACTTAAATATGATTTAATGTTATAACTATAGTATTCTAGAAAAATAACTTATTTATGATAATATCAGTAGGATATTAATTATATGTGTAATTTATCTTTTATGACCAAACTATGCACCGAAGGGGCATTTTGGTCATTTTACACATAGTTTATAAATTATTTGGTATTCTGAGTTTATATCTTGTACCTACTATAAATATGTTTAAAATAAGTTTTAAAATCAGTAGGTAACAAGTCTTTGTCAATTAATATGAATTAAAACCATACTATGCGCCGAAACGACGCTTATGTCTTAAAATGACGTTTTATGCAATGTTTCATGAAAACTAATGTTAAGTTCAGATTAGAACGTCTTAGATATGTTATTTGATATAACATATCAGTAGGTAAAAGATTTATTTTAAAAAGATTTGATTAAAACCCTTTTATGAGCCACAAGGGCTTTATCGTCATTTATCGATATAATACAAGGACCTGCTTGTAAACTAAGTTTATAATCAGATTTAACATCCCAAATAATCCTAATAATAATATTATATCAGTAGGAAACTTATTTTCAAGTTCATTATCATTTAAACCTTGTTTTATGCAAAAATGGCATTTTAGTAAAAAATGGCATAATTACGGAACTTGTGTATAAACTAAGATTTTGATTATGATCATGTAATATAACCACAGAGGGTTATGCTACATTATATCATGATCATAATGCAACCTTAGATCAGTAGCTAACTAATCTAAATCGGGTGAGAATTGAAAGTCAAAGTAGAAGTCAAACTTCACGACTTTCGGCTGCGAACCGACCCTAGAACTGAAATTGACGAGCCGAACATGTTCTTACATGTTCTAATAATTATTACCAAGTTTTTTAAGTGTGAAAACAGTTTTCATAACATATATAAGATCAATTATAGTTATTCCGAAAAATGGCCGGTTTGACTTTTTAATATGGTAAATTTGACCCGTGATATTCAGGAGGTGCCATTTATAGGACTAATACCTACCATATTGCGATCACTTAGCCATGTTCATTACGAACAATGGCTGGACCATAATGGTCTTAACCGAAAGTTAAGGCGTTTCCCTAAAACGCTTGACTTTTGGCTAAAAACCCTATAAACGAAAATGCAAGAGCAAGGAACACTTACAAGAGGTTCCTAGAATGCAAGAGAACTAAGTTGGATGCTCCTTTCAGCTAGGAACTTCCAGAGGAGGGAGAAGAGTTGAAAATGAGAAAGGTGCAAGTTTAAAGGTTGAATCTTTGCATCTATTTATAGTTGGAGAGCTTGAAGGAGGTGATGCCAGGTGTTAAGAGGTGTAAGAGGGAGCTTACAAGTGTCCTAAGACGTGGCATAGCAGATTGAAAGTCCATAGTTTTGAAAAATGGTTTCTAGCAACATGTGTGGAGGCCAAGAAAAACTTTCTACAGATAGAGGCCTCTTGCGCCCCGTGAGAGGTCAAGGCCTTGCCTCTCACGCTGTAGGTCCCATAGTTCTTATGGATCTTCAAGAATCGTCTATCTAATCTAGAGTGCGGAATCCCCTAGATTAGATTTCATAGAAACAAGAATAAGAACACAAACACAATTCCTTTTAAACTGTCTTCTATTGATTATCTAACACAAAGTGTTTACAATCAATTCAAGACACTCAAGAAATCTCTCAGCCACTTTCTGTAGATTTCTCACACTCCTCTCTGTTTCATCAACAACTACTTAAAACCCTAATGCATAACATGTATA
The DNA here is from genome assembly GCA_947069175.1 of Scalesia atractyloides. Taxonomy (NCBI): domain Eukaryota; kingdom Viridiplantae; phylum Streptophyta; class Magnoliopsida; order Asterales; family Asteraceae; genus Scalesia; species Scalesia atractyloides. Next base: position 50,534,969 of record CAMTDV010000020.1, read on the forward strand.
TATACTACATGTTTGCATACTAGGCTATACGCTGCGCTAGGCCATTCTCTAAGCCTATTACAACTCTAAACAAGCTAAACACAAATGCTAAGCCTAATACAAAATATCCAAAGACTAAACTATTAAACTATTAAGTTGTTGTCACAAATATGTACCAACAGACTCCCCTTGACAATAGCTTCATAGTGTAATTTTGTTTTAAAACATCTTGTGATCTTTTGGTCTTTGGATAGCTTCAGCTACACACAGATTCTGACATCAACAGACTCCCCCTTTGCTGATGCATCCAATCACCAAAAGTTTCATTCATTGTAGATTAGTGAACTAGCATTCTCTGGTTAAGCTCATATCACAAAATTTATCTATATCTCCCTTTGCAATGTAGTAGAAGGATCCTACCATGCATCTTCACACATTCTGCACTCCATTCTTAAAATGTACTTTACTTGAATTCTACACTTCATTTTTATAACCACATCAATCTGTTTAGAAACACACGCAAGTAACTCGAAAAACAATTAGTCCTTTTCTACATTAAAGATAAACCAATATTTTATCTTATCATGCAAAAACAAACAACGTATCAGATCAAACTGGGAGACTTTAAAAACAAATATTTTTGTATTTTTATATTTTCTGAAAACAAATAACTAACAAGAAAATAAACACTCTATTTTTGTGAGAATCACCGTTAAGAAGATCATATCAGCAACATCAAACTGTTTCACACTTGTTGATAACTCTATATGCAATATTCATGAAAAGCAGTTCAAGACGATTACTAGTATTATTTATCCACTTAAAAAAAATACATGAACAATTCAAATACCATTACCTAGTGATCTATTTAGATAATTTATACTGATATACTAGTGTGCCCCACTTCAGGACATACCCCCACGATCAAGGTATGCACAAAAATTCATCGTAGTAGGTGATTATACCGAAATTCATCCTTTTTGATTTACAACGTTAGATAATTGGTGAACAGGTCAGTACTTCCACACAGCAAAGAGACCAATATCCAACGAGGGTTAGGGCAAATACCAAATTTTGGTACGAATAATGCAATTTGCATATTTGAATTACTCTCTAGGAGAGCTTCTTCATTTTTTTTTGGATTTGGCATTTTAGCTCTTTTAAGATATCCTGGTTGTGCCTAGGTCAACATATATCTGGATGCAGCAGAAGGATAACCTTGATACCCCGGATGAAATAACGATATAAAGACCTAAAACCTCAGATTTTGACTATCTATCAACGCAAGATTTAAGGTTATAAAACCATACGCCACTGATATGTTACACACTCATGCACAGTTTATTATATTTGTATCACCATGGTAAGTTGATTATTTCATGCCGTTTGCCTACTGGTACATCATATGATGAAGCTGCTATCACACTTAAGCAACTTTAGTTTTAATTTCAGTGTGACAGTCTAACTTGCTGATATACTATCATTTCTTCTTTTCCACATAGTGAAACTCATTTTTTATTTTTGAAAAAAAACTTTAAACTATTCAACTTACTCCCCCTAAACTCACGGACTAATTAAAACTCTTTTTGGCTTAGGGAAATTTTCCCCATAAATTTTTGTTTTTATGGAGTAAAGTTTTAAAAACAGAAATTTAAATACAAACAGACTCTCAATTCAACCTCACATAAAGGTTTTTCACTTTTAGTAAACCAGTATCTAACACAGAAGTAAATAATTCGTTACCATGTGTAACCTACTATTCATCTCAGGTGATTTATAGGAATAACCACTGTTCAACATCTCAACCTTCCTTCTTGGTCATCATGCACACACTCAACAACCTAGTTAGACTGGGGGACCCAAGCCTTAAAGGTCTTGGGTCGTCCAGATTCATCAACCACTGGAACATTCATCCAATATCCATCACACCCTACAGGTGTCTTGGATGTCTTCCAAGCTGTTGAACAAGATTTATAATTTCCACGAGACCTTTGATCACGAGAATTCCAATAAACTCTCGGATTATCCGACCTTTGAAAATGATTATCTCGAAACCTTCTTCTCCCATTATCATAATCTGATAGTTGAAAATTTTTTGATTGTTTTAAATGTTTGAGTTACAAAAACCCCTATATTCGTTTGTTCTTTGAAAGTTTCGATTACCAGAAGACTCGTATCGATTTCGACATCCAAAATTTTTACTTTGAAAACAATTTGATTGGCCATTATAATGACTCGATTTAGGAGAAGAGTTTCTTGAACCAACAAATCTTCTTGACGTTGAAGGTTTAGGTTGAAACATCAGTTGATTTGTCTGAAAACTGGATTTAACATTTTTATTTGAACCAACATGATATCCATCCTTAACCACAACCTCAGCCTCTGCTTTCTTACCCTTTTTAAAAGGACAACAACTAGCCACATGTCCTTTGTTGTGACATTTAAAATAAGATCTTTTCTTAAAAACTTTTTTTCTGTTAGGCTCTTTTTAAATGTTTTAACTCTTTGGTCTTTAGTATCCTCATCCACTTTATGAGGTGTACTATTAGACCCAGCCGATTCTTTCAAAGAAACTGGACTATTATGTATGTCAACGGTTATCGAATCCACTACCTCTGGTGTAGTAGGCACAAAATATGTTAGCTAATTTTCATTTGGTAAAAAGAAATAATCCTGATCCTCATAAGATGAAGCTTTACTAAACCACACACCTGTTTTATCACTACTCCTTTTCAAACTTTTCTGAATTTGAGTCCTAACTAATGAGGATTCTCCAAATTTGTCTAACTTTCCCTAAAGCTAAACAATTTTGGCTTGTACACTATCCAATTCTGTGCACTTTTCGGAAAGCTCGTTAGTCTTCTCATTCACAGTCTCACGAGCCAAATCAACGATCTGGAATAGTTCATTGACTTTGCGGGTCAAGCTGATGACTTCTTGTTCATTTGATTTGAGTGAATTTAAACAATTTGACTTCCTTTTACTCAAAAGAACATTTGACTCTTTCAGTTTTTCTAATTCAACTAACATAATTTTGTTTTGCTCCGATAGTTTGTCAACTTTGCCTTTTAGTTCAGTGCAATTTTGACAAGTATGACTTACAGTTTGTAATTATACCTGTACCTCTGCTATAGGCTCATCAGTATCATCCATGCACATTGTAGCTTTGGCATCCTTGACTTCCAATCTCTCCATCTTTGCTTCCTGCTTTTCTTCTTTCTTAGCAGCTACTTCTTCTGTTCATAGTACCAGTCTCAGCTAAACATGCTTGTTCACACGAACACAATTGATTATCTAACACAAAGTGTTTAAAATCAATTCAAGACACTCAAGAAATCTCTTAGCCACTCTCTGTAGATTTCTTACACTCCTCTCTGTTTCATCAGCAACTACTTAAAACCCTAATGCATAACATGTATATATACTGCATGTTTGCATACTGGGCTAGGCCATTCTCCAAGCCCATTACAACTCTAAAGATGCTAAACACAAATTCTAAGCCCAATACAAAATATCCAAAGACTAAACTATTAAACTATTAAGCTGTTGTCACAAATATGTACCAACATGCGCCCTGCGAGCGTCCCATAGGCAGTTTTGAAGTTTGCCACATTTAGCCGTTCAACTTATTAAATACCCTTAAAACCTCCTAAAACACCTGTTTTGCATATTTAGCCTTCCGTAGCCAATACTTGGCATACCCAGGATTATGCCCGGACATTGTCAAGCTCTCGGTTCGTTAAAAGGTCACTCAGAGGTATAAATTAACATGATGACACTTTCAACCCCTCCATTATCCAACTTTCACATATTTATATAATTGAACCCTCTCGTCCATCAAATGGCACGTATGAGAGTTAGGACTTTGTAAAGGATCACTCAGAGGCCCACTATAAGCATGTTGACATATCAGTCACTCAGAGGCCAAGTTTTAAGCATGTTGACATATCATTCACTCAGAGGCTAGTGATTTAAGCATGTTGACATATCCGTCACTCAGAGGCTGTTATTTATGCATGTTGACATCGGATAATCCTCGGAGGCTCAGTTTGAGCATGTTGACACCTTTAGTCCTTATTAGCCTTTAATAGACTAAAATAAAAATACAACACGTGTCACTATACTATTGGACACGATTTTTACGATGTGTTACAACCAAACGAGTGTTGGAACTCATGTGATATGGTTTAACAAACTTAACATTCTATCCAATCTCCCGTTTGTGGTCCCGACACACCAACATATTTATCTAACACATTAGGACACGTTTAAGCTTTGTTTATCCGTTGATCAAGAACACTTTCGCAATCACAAGTGAGTATATAGTTCCCCTCTTTTACATTTTCAAAATGTTTTGGGGTGATTCATATGTGCCTATAATTATTTTTAAGATTTCAAAACAATATACATAGTTTGTATATACAAAATGATTTTCAAAGTGAGTACATAGCCCCCCCCCCTTCTTTTACGTTTTCAAATGTTTTGGGGTGATTCATATGTGCCTGTAATTATTTTCAAAATTTCAAAACAATATACATGGTTTATGTATACAAAAATGATTTTCAAAGTGAGTACATAGTTTCCCTCTTTTACGTTTTGCAAATATTTTGGGGTGACTCATATGTGCTAAATCATTTTCAAGTTTTCAAAAACAATGTCTATGGTTTATATATAAAACAATACGATTTCAATAAATGAACAACTTGTTGATCGTTATCCATAACACGAATGACATTCATTAGCTTTGGCCGAGCAGACCAGTAGTATGTTATGGTACCATAGGACTGACAATCCCATTATCGGACTGTTCACTGGATTTGGTGGAAGTTTGGGTAATGACATAAATTGTTTCTGATTAACAAATCATTTGTTTATTTGTTAGTCTAGTGAAAGAGACCCTTTGGTGGTATATTAAAGATACCCTTTGGTGGTATAGTCAACACAGGTTTGAATGTCACATTAAAGAACGATCAAAAGTTTTCCCAACTAAAAACATGGATGATTTGTTTATGACATGGACAATTGGTTTATGACACGGACTATTGATTTATAACACAGACAAATGGTTTATAACACGGACAAATGGTTTTGAACAATGTCACGCAATGATTTTCATTTAAAGATATAAATCATACGAAGTTTTCTTTTGAATCAATCTATTACAAGTTTATTTTACAAAAGAAACGTTTTGGTCAAGATTCATGGCTACAAGGTTTCCAGAACTCTAACAAACTTGTTTTAGTTGGTTAATCGTATTGCAATATCAAACACTTTTGATACGAGGTTTTCACTTAACGACTCGTGTAGTCGGACGAGGTGTTGCAATATGTATACAGAGCCACGAATTTGATACACTCACAAAACCTATGTACTCCCCGGCTTTTTATGCTGACTCTCTTTTCACATATGTTTCAGGAGTCAATGCTTGCTAATATGATGCAAGCTTCACGTAGGAATGGACATGGGCCTTAGTGACTTAAAACACGAAAGACAGTTTATTTATGTGTTGTTCTTGTTTGTCCCAAGACAATGTAAACATTTAACTTAATAAAACAATATTTTAAATTCCATGAGTTATGAAACAATAGTTCTGTGACATGACTCCCCGATGTTTCCGTCGTGGTTCGTTGTTTTACGCAGTCGGGGTGTTACATGAAACAACCTTCCTATCTCTCTTTCTTACCCACGGCCAAAACCACCACCACATTTTCACCATTCAACACGTTATTTCATACACTTTAAAGTCATTTCAAGATCATCTGAGGTGCTTGCAAGGATGGAGGTTCATTAGGGCTTTCTTGGAGCTTCATCTTCTTCCTAAATCTTACCTAATCTTGTGCAAACATTGTAAGATAAATTCCTTCATATTTAAGCTATTTACAATGTCTAGGTTAAGGAAGTACAAGTTGATCATATTGAAAGTAAATAAAATATAACTTAAAAACCCTAAACCTCACCTTAATAATAAAACTAAATATAGTTTATTATGTGTTTATTATGTGCTTATATGTTAACTAGTTAGCATAATGATGTTGATTATGATAAAGTAATGTGTTTAAAGTAGATGATTATGTATGAATAATTATATAAATGATGATTTAAACATGGTGATGTTTAAATCTAAACAAGATCATCAACCTCATAATCCATGAAGATTACCACAACTTTAAAAGTAAATTACTACATATGAACAATTTTTTTAAAGAATAAACACCATGATCTAATATGTGATAATCTTAAAAAGTGTAGTAAACAAAGGGGGTTTAGAATTGAAGACTTTATTTAAAGATATAACAAAAGTGGTCGCTTGGAAATGCTAATAAATATGTTGAAATCTCATGATTTTTAAGAAAAGAAGTAAGAATATAGTTACAAAAATCATGGAAGATGAGGTGCATAAGTTGTAAACAAGATAGTATGTGATCTTAAATTGATAGTTGATCTTGATTGTGGGTTTAAACATGGTTTAAATACGTTTTTAAAACGTGGAAAACGCCATAGTTTAGGGGAATATTGGCGAAATTTTCTAAAAATCTAATTGCGATTAAAGTATGACTAACGGGGTGATTAACGGGACTAAACGCGATTAGTGACCTAAACCGTTATTAAGGAACTTTTAATGACAAGGGTTAGACCCTAACCACCCAAGTGTTTAACAGGTGTGTGTGTATATATATATATACAAGTTAAAAATAAGTAATTCTTACATATATATATAAATACTTGTGAAAATAAAAACATATGTATATGCATATTTTTTCACAAAAATATATGTGTAAATACATGTGTATGCATATAGAAGTTCAGGGTATATACCACAAAATACCCAACTATATACAAATACTACAAACACTTGAAAGTATTACCAAGTGTAGATGGCACAAAACACATACCTTTTTACAATACGTCGAAACAATGATTAGACAAACGGAGCAATATGAACGATGGGCGAACGTTCACAATACACCATCGCGTTGACCAACGCACAAATTGCCGACGCGAAGAGTTACTACGAAGACAGGCGATTGTCGACGGGAAAAAGTATATATTAAGCGACAACAATGACATGTCTAAGATAATATATTTTAGACACTTAGCATATATATATGTATGTTATCGATATCAAAAACCAGGAAGTTAAAATGTACAAGAATTTACTAAGTGATTTTATTAAAGTATAAAGATATATACTTACAAATCTATACTTAGTAAAATTTATATGTATAAGACTTATAAATATTGGACTCTTGAAAATGAATTGGGCTAGGCCCAATATATAATAGACATGGGCAAGGCCCAATTACATAAAATATGTAGTAACATGGGCTAAGCCCAAAGATATAAAATACATGGGCTAGGCCTAAACATATAATTCATAGGCTAGGCCAATGACATAAATCACATGGGCTAGGCCCAATCACATAAAGACATGGACTAAGCCAAATGACATAAATTACATGGGCTAGGCCCAATCATATAAAGACATGGGCTAGGCCCAATGACATAAATGAAATGGGTTAGGCCCAATGACACGCGTGCAAGGCACGAGGACGTGTGAAGGGCAAGGCCCGTTCACTCACGATCTAAGAATAACAATATAACATATATATACATATATATACATATATATACATATATATATATACATATATATATATACATATATATATATATATTTGAGAAATATATGTATAAAAATATTAATCGAACAAACGAACTACCAACACTATGATAACATTAAAAGTTGTTCTAATGTTTTAATAAATAAACGATAAAAATTCAAGATGAACAACTAGTACAAGGTCCAACGAGACCTTGGTGTCTAATAAAGTTAATACACATGTAGGTTATACACGTGTACGGACACCAAACTTTAACAAGTACGACGTACGGATGTGAAAGCTGTGAGTTCATGTCCCTCCTTTCAATTATTTCAAAGTTTTCTTTTAAAAGTATCAAGGGGAAATACATGTCATAACAAACAGTATGTTAGCTATGGGTTTAGATGATAACACGATCAAATGTGTATAAGTAGGATGATGACAATTGTAACCATTAATCACGTAGTGACCAAGGTGCAAAAGGTATAGATCTATTTTTGAGACGCGCTCCACTCCTGGTTGGTATACCCTTCGTATTGCTTTTATGATCCCAATGATGTCAAAGTTGTCTCGGTTTGGTTGCTTACTTATGGCACATATGTCAGGGTGCTCGTGACACACTGATAGATCCTTAAACTCCATGATTGCTAATAACATACTCAGATTTCATTACTAGACTACAAGGATAACATTTTATAAGAAAACATTAGCTATATGAACTCGCCAACTTTTGTTGACTTTTAAAATTACATGAATTTCAGGACGCAAGGCATGAGCTGATGATACAATTTAGGATATGGGAAAATGTCAAGACAACGAGTGCCATCTTTTGGAGGATTTGCCTCTTATATCCCAACCTAGTATGGGTATATAGGGGTCAAAACCTCATTATGCATTTATGATGAAAACAATAACTTATTTTGAAGCAATACTTTAAATTATGTTTATGATGACAAGTTGAAAACAGTTAAAACTACGAAATTACTTTTGGTTGGTTGTAAATATTGGAATGCAAATTATATCGGCATGGCATCATTGTTGATTTATACATGTTTACTTAATTGGATGCAATGATTACCTAATAGTCACACACTTGCGCTTTCACTACAACCAGGGTGTGACAGGTTGGTATCAGAGCTCTGATAGTGAACCAGGGAAAAAACTTTTATTAAAGTTTGGTCTACAATCACTAAGGCTCACACATGAAAACAAAGTTTAAAACATAACAGAAATGTTTTCGGAATTATGACAAAAGGTTTTCATTGTGTCCAGATAACATGAGGATCTATCACACGAGCTCAACCATAAGTAACGAACAAGGATCAATACATGATTAGTCTATAGTGGATAGACACGAAACATTAAGATTACACGTGAAAACAAATAACAAGTTTTGCATGAGAGGTGGTGATTAATATGAAAATATATCGTAAGTTATAATAAATTACTAACATCTACATATATGCATTGTACGGATTATTTGCCAGGACTATGTCTTCTTCGTCAAGCTACGAGGAGGATCCTATGGAATACATGTCCGATGATGGATACGACCCCGACGCTGAGGCCATACCCATGAGGATGGAGCCGATCACGAGGTCCCTGACGACAAGGACTTTGACGACTTTCAACCATCTGCTCTTCTTGACCCTATAGAGGATGATGCCCCACAGGAGATGACATGTTAGTCGTTCCGCAGCCTCCACACAACGTTATTGTTTATGGTCATCCGTGCTTTTGGTTACTCATACTTAAATGGTGTATATAATGATTTCAGGTTGCACTTACAAGCAGTTTCTAGACTGCAAACCTCTGAATTATGACGGTACCAGAGGTGCTGTAGTCTTCATACGTTGGACTGAGAAGATCGAATCGATCATTCGGATGAGCAAGTGCCCTGATGAACAAATAGTCACTTATGTTACTGGACTCTTCGTAGACAAAGCATTATCTTGGTGGAACCTCCAGGTCTAAACTAAGGGCGACGATGCTGCATACGCCCTGACCTGGGAGGAACTTAAAGAAATGATGAGAAAGAAGTATTGCTCGAGGTCAGAAATTCAGAAGTTGGAAACGGAGTTCTGGAATTCAAAGATGGTTGGTTCAGATATTATCGGGTACACTCAGTGATTTCAAGATTTGTCTCAAGTGGTGCCATACTTGGTGGAACCCGAATTTAAGAGGAATGAGAGGTACATCTGGGGACTTGCCCCCGAAGTTCTAAGTCTGGTTACCTCATCGAAACCCAATGAAATTGGTGAAACAATTGATCTAGCTGTCAGCCTTACTGAGGAGGCTATAAGTCAAGGGAAGTTACCTAAGAGTGGTGTGAACAAAAAGGAAACTACTGAGGAGACTATGGACTCCAATAAAAGGAAATTCTTCCATTTCAAGAAAGGCACGCGAGGAAAGCAAACCACGGAAGAAGTCAAAGAAACGAAGGCATATGTTACCACTACTACAAACACTGCTGTTAAGAAGTCTTATACTAGGGGAGCACCGAAATGCCTCAAATGCCCTTTCCACCACCACAGGGAATGCCGAGGCCCCAAGTGCGGCATATGTGGTAGGTTTGGACATTGCACCGATGCGTGCCGAGGAACAAATACTAGAGATCAAGGTTATTTGGATGTGGAGACAAAGGGCATTTCAAGAAAGATTGCCCTAAAGAAAACCAAGCTCGGGGAAGAGCGTTCGTGATTGGAGCTAAGGATGCTCGCCAGGACCCGAATGTGGTCACCAGTATGTTCCCTATCAACGATCACTTCGCATCTATTCTTTTTGATACCATGGCAGATTTTAGTTTTATTTCTAAAGAATTTAGAGATATACTTAGGGTAGAGTCGAGTAAGTTAGATGTTCCATACTCGATTGAGCTTGCTAACGGGATATTGGTAGAGTCGGGAAAAATTATAAAGAAATGTACCTTAGAACTGGGTGAACGGAAGTTCGATATATATTTATTACCAGTTAAACTGGGTAGTTTCGATGTCGTTATTGGTATGGATTGGCTATCCTGAATCGAGCCGAAGTCATATGTCATGAGAAAATCATTCGCATCCCCCTACTCGACGGAGAACATTTGATGATTCACGGTGAGAAGCATGACATGCCACTATGAACCATAAACTACATGAAAGCTCAAAAATGTTTGAGGAAAGGATGCATCATCTTTCTTGCCCATGTGGTGGACAAAAAGGTCGAGGAGCGCAAGGTTGAGGACATACCAGTAGTTAGGGAATATCCCAAGGTCTTTCCGGGCGACTTACCAGGACTACCTCCACAACGAGAAGTCGAGTTACGTATTGATTTAGTGCCAGGAGCTGCACCTGTGGTGAAGACCCCATACCGACTAGCGCCCTCAGAGATGTAGGAATTATCTACTCAATTGAAAGAGTTGCTTGACAAAGGTTTCATAAGACCGAGTTTCTCGCCTTGGGGAGCTCTGGTGCTATTTGTGAAAAAGAAAGACAGAACCTTCCGAATATGCATCAACTACCGGGAACTGAACAAGTTAACCATCAAGAACCCGCATGCATTACCAAGGATCGACGATCTATTTGAACAGTTGCATGGGTCGAGCTTTTATTCAAAGATTGATTCAGATCCGGGTATCATCAGTTGAGAATCCAAGAGGAAAGTATTTTTAGGATGGCGTTTAGGACTCGCTACGGTCATTACGAGTTCCTTGTTATGCCTTTTGGTCTAACAAACGCCCCTTCAATATTTATGGATTTGATGAACCGGGCATGTAAGCCATACCTCGACAAGTTCGTGATCGCTTTTATAGATGACATATTGATATACTCGCGAACTAAGGAAGAACACGAACAACACCTGAGAACTATATTGGAGTTGCTAAGAAAGGAGCAATTATATGCCTAGTTCTCGAAATGCGAATTTTGGATTCGCAAGGTACAATGTCTCGGTCATGTGGTGAACGAGAACGTAATACATGTTGTCCCCTCGAAGATCGAGGCTATAAGGAACATGACCACGCCAAGAACCCCCACAGAAATACGATAATTCCTAGGTTTAGCGGGATATTATAGGAGATTTATTGAGAACTTCTCAAAGGTTGCTCAGCCGCTAACCTCGCTTACAAAAAAGGATAAAAAGTTTGATTGGGGAGAAAAACAAGAATCGGCATTTCACGTATTAAAAGATAAATTATGTAAGCGCCGATATTATCACTCCCATACGGTACTGATGATTTTGTGGTGTACTATGATGCATCGCATCAAGGCTTGGGTTGCATGTTAAAGCAACGTGAAAAACTCATCGCGTACGCGTCACGACAGCTAAAAGTTCACGAAAGGAACTATACCACACATGACCTAGAATTAGGCGCAGTGGTATTTGCTTTAAAAAACTGGCATCATTATTTATATGGCACTAAGTGTACCATATTCATGGATCATAAAAGTCTTCAACAAATATTCAACTAAAAGGAACGGGCACCAACGACCCGGGCAAGGCAAATGTTGTAGTAGATGCCTTGAGCTGGAAAGAACGAGTCAAAACTTTATGGGTACGAGCTTTAGAAATGACGATCGAGACGAACGCTGCGGCTCAAGTGCACGATGCACAACAAGAAGCTTTGAAAACAGAAAACATTCCAGCAGAGTCATTACAGGCAATGGAGAAACAAATGAACCAAATAAGATGGAACTTTATATTTTATGGGAAGGACTCGGATTCCCTATTTTGGCGATCTGCGGGACTTGGTGCTGGATTAAGCACACAAGTCCAAAAACTCGATACACCCAGGATCTGATAAAATGTATCAGGATTTAACAGAGTATTATTGGTGGCCTAATCTTAAGGGAGATATTGCGACCTATGTTAGGAAATGCCTAACTTGTGCAAAGGCCAAGGCCGAATACCAAAAACCATCTCGTTTATTACAACAACCTGAGATCCCTGTTTGGAAGTGGGAACAAATCTCAATGGATTTCATCACAAAATTACCATGGACCTTACGAGGTCTTGACATGACCTTGGTTATCAGTGATCAGTTAACCAAATCAGCTCACTTCTTACCCATCCGTGAGAAAGACAGTACAAAGAAGTTAGCTAAACCGTATCTTAAGGAAATCATGGCATGTCATGGAGTGCCAATCTCGATAATCTCTGATAGAGATGGTCGCTTTGCGTCGCGGATCTGGCAATCATTTCAAACTTTGTTTGGTTCTTGCTTAGATTTAAGCATCACTTTTCACCCACAGACCGATGGTCAAAGCGAGCGAACCATCCAAACGTTGGAAGACATGCTTCGGACCTGTGTGATTGATTTAGGCAGAAACTGGGATACTCATTTACCGTTGGTAGAGTTTTCCTACAATAACAATTATCACTCCAGTATCAAGGTCGCGCCATTTGAAGAACTATATGTTTGAAAGTGCCAATCTCCGCTATGTTGGGCAGAAGTTGGTGACGGACAACTCATTGGTCCCGAACTAGTACAAGAGACCACAGACAAAATATTCAAGATCCATGAGCGTATCAAAGCGGTCCGAGATAGACAAAAGAGCTACGCAGATCGAAGACACAAACCATTATCCTTAAAGGTCAGAGACAAAGTGTTACTAAAGGTCTCACCTTGGAAAGGCGTACTAGATTCGGGAAGCACGGAAAACTAAACCCGAGATACATTAGGCCTTTCAAAATTCTGGCGAAGGTCGGTACAGTGGCTTACAAGTTGAGGCTACCAGAGGAATTAAACAATGTACACGACACATTTCATGTGTCTAATCTAAAAAAAGCCCGACTAATGACACTGATATCATTCCAACGGATGAGATTCATGTTGATAACAAACTTCAATTTACCGAGGAACCCGTTGTATTCATGGACTGGAAAGTTCAAAAGACGAGAGAATGTAGGTCCACCTGCGTATGGTGTTAAACCAGCTCCTTGTTCATATGACACACACACAAGTGCGCAATCCAAGTGTGCATGCAACCAAACCAAAGTAAAGAACACGGGGTAACCAAAGATTCACTATCTTGATTAATGATTGAGAACAAGTACAAACATATACACACAATGCTCGTATGACTCAAACAAACTTGCTGTATTCTTGTGTCTTCGTCTTTAGAGATAACCAACTCAAAGGCTAACAAGCTCTCTGGGCTAACCAACTAGCTAGCTAACTTTCACACGCAAGTCCACTAGTTCTCAAGCAACTGAGAGGTGCATGTCTGCTTATATAGTGTCTGTCTAGTTTCGTACGAATCACGACTCTAGACATATGGAACACACTATCTCACATGAGACACAACTCCGAATTGGTGCATGGCAGCTGTTTCGTACGAAATACATGTTTCGTACGAAACCATTCAATGATTCGCATGAAACCTCTATTTCGTACGAATTCTCTGGCTCGTACAGAATCCTCTCAATTGGAGAACGTGTGTTGACTTGACGTTTCCAAGACTTATTAGTATGCACACATGTAACTGATTAACACAGACAAGCTAAGATGTCATACTAGATCAAGATAGAAGGATATCTCGATCTATTCGACATGACCAAACCTACACAGACACTGAACAAAGACCGTACAATTACAACTGTAATTAAGAACAAGCGACAGACACAAAACTGTATCAACAAACTCCCCCTTCGATGTTGCTTGGTCTTCGATCTTCGGTCTTTGGTCTTCAGACTTCGGTCTTCACATAGAATGGTTTGGAGTATCAACAAACTCCCCATGAATATCTTCTATCCATTGATAGATCTGCTATCTAATGATTAGAGCTCAGGTCTTCGAACTTCTAAGAAACTTCAAATCTTTCTTGTTTCCTCTTCTGACTTGTAAGATTTCTTCGTTGCTGGTCTTTGTTCATGTTCTTTTATATCAATCAGTACTCAATAGACAAATATAATTAGAACACAAATTTCTCAGGGAATACACACGAAAAACTTATCATAAATTCTTCGTATGATTGTATTCCCTGAACGAGATACACACACTCATATGAATTCCAATATCAGATTTGAGAAAAACAAGTGACCAAGTCAAAACAAATGACTAGGTTCATCCGTATGAGATACACACACTCAAACGAATTTTAGATTTTGGATTTCTTTTGACGGATTACTTGTTGGAAGATATTACTTTATGAAGTTACGATATCAAACAGATGGTTTTCTAGCGTATCTTTGTAGAAAATCTCGAGTATCAAATTTGGCTTACTTTCAAAAAGTAACTACGTAAGCAACTAAGTAAACTAGACTTAAAGACTAAATATACAGATAAACTATATATCTATTTAACAATCTTTTTCGAGTTTCAAGATAAAGAAATCATACCAGCATTTTAATCTTTGTCAAAAACGGTATTTGGTTTTAAAATTAAACAGATAAGTATTTAACTATGATTATCGATATTGTTGTCCATGTAAGCTCAGACTTATCAGATGTAATCATGATTAGGAGATATGATTACGGTATGGATTTATACTTACTAGCCGGTGTTCAACCACATCACGACACAATCCCGTATCAAGATATGCACGAGAGAAAATCTTACCGGTAAGTGTACTGCTTTATCATCTGATTTGACGTATATGAATGATGTGAGATGCTCACTTATTTTTTATTGAAAACAAGCCCTTTGTGATTTAGTCACTTATTGATGAGGAACTTGATTTTCATATGCATGCAGGGCACAGGAGTAAGTCCGGGAAAAGGTTAGTACCATCGTACCGACAAGAGACAAACTTAGCTCCCGCATAAAACTGTGATATTTTATCACTTATTTTGGGGATGTGATAGTTTTATCACTTATTTGATGGTCGTATGCAGTATGTACACGTATGTATGGTATCATGGAAGTTCTAGACTAGCGCCACCGTTATTTTTCGGCAAAAGATTCAACCGTGATACCCAGAGGATAAGCCAGCATAAAGACCGTATATCTCAGAACCTCGGCACTCTATTAAACGAAATTTTGGTACCAAGACCATATGCCAATGAATGGTTCCCACCTAGCGTTCTGTCTGTTAGGTTTATATCAACCTGCACATTTTAGTCTGATTGTGAGCCTACCGATACATCATAAGACAAGCTACTTATCAATCTTCTTTCTATGCTTTTGACCATTTCTGAAAGATTTACGGGTGAATTTCAACTTATCCAAGAAACTCTTTTTGATTTTTCTAATGTTTTTGTATTTTTTTTTAATATTTCTCCCCCTTAAACAAAGAAGGTAAATAAAAGACATATTTTTGTATTTTCCGGAAATTTACTCCCCCTAAAATATAAAACTGAAAATCATTTTGTAGTTTTAGATTTTTAGAAAAGTATATATAAAAATAGTTAGCCATGGTTGAGTTACTCGGATTCCACCCTGATGCCATTGACCAAATGTAGATAATCAAAACGTGATTTTCAAAGGCTTTGGTAAAAAGGTCGGCACGTTGGTGATCAGTGTGGATTTTAACAACATTGATAAGTCTCTTTTCATAACAATCTCGTATGAAATGATACTTAATCTCAATGTGTTTTATTTGAATGCTGTACAGGATTCCGAGTGATCTGTAAAGCAGCTTCATTATCAACAAAAATAGGCGTAGTAAGAAATTCAAAACCGTAGTCGCGCATTTGCTGTTGAATCTATAGAACTTGAGAGTAGCAACTAGAAGCTGAAATATACTCAGCCTCACACGTTGATGTAGCAACACAAGTGGGCTTTTTGCATTGCCACGTGACTAGGCGATTTCCCAAGAACTGACATCCCGCTGTTGTTGACTTTGCATCGATTTTGCATCAGCCATGATCAGAATCACTAAATGCTGTCAGATCAAAGTTATCATCCTTAGGGTACCATAGACTAGTGTCAGGGCGACCCTTTAGATAACAAAAGATCATTTTCTCAGCCATCAAATGAGAAACCTTCGGACTAGACTAATAGCGCGCCAGAAGGCATGTTGGGTACATTATGTCGGGTCTTGAGGCAGTAAGATACATGAGAGATCCGATCATTGTACGATAGAGAGATGGTTCTACATGTTCACCCATTCCGTCTGGAGTAATCCCATGATTTTGAGCTAATGGAGTTCCCAAAGGCTTTGAGTCATCCATCTGAAATCGCTGGAGAATATCTCCGACGTACTTGGTTTGATGGATAAACATCCCTTCTTTTGATTGCTGAACCTGCAAACCTAAAAAGAATTTCTCCCATAGCGCTCATCTCGAACTTCTCCTTCATAACATGTTTGAATTATTTGTACATTCGAGTGTTAGTAGATGCAAATATAATATCATCAACATTAACCTGTACTAGTAGCAAGTCCTTGTCCTGTTCCTTGATGAAGAGAGTACAGTCGATCAGGCCTCGTCGAAAACCATTCTTCAACAGATAGGTAGACAACGTTTCATACCAAGCCCTCGGAGCTTGATGAAGACCATATAATGCCTTGTTGAGAAGCCAAACCTTGTCAGGATGGAGAGGATCTTCAAAACCTGGCGGTTGCTCAACATATACTTCCTCTTCTACCACACCATGAAGAAATGCACTCTTCACATCCATCTGATAAACGGTGA
Source organism: Scalesia atractyloides (assembly GCA_947069175.1). NCBI lineage: Eukaryota > Viridiplantae > Streptophyta > Magnoliopsida > Asterales > Asteraceae > Scalesia > Scalesia atractyloides. The sequence goes on from CAMTDV010000020.1 coordinate 50,552,101, forward strand.
ACTTCTTGAAGGACGCATAAGCCAAAAAGATTCTTATGGCCTCAAGTCGTGCAACCGGTGCATAATCTTCATTGTAATCGATCCCTTCGACCTGATTAAAACCTTGAACAACCAATCACGCTTTGTTTCTCATAACAACACCTCAGTCATCCTTCTTGCATTTGTACACCCATCGTGTACCAATCTTCTTGTAGCCGTCAGGCCTATCAACCAATTTCCAGACGCCTAACTTCTGAAACTGCTGAAGTTCTTCTTGCATGGCTTCAACCCACGAGTCTTCTTTCATTGTCTCCTTCCAAGATTTTGGTTGTACTTGGTACACATAGCAAGCAAAAGACCAATCATTCAGACCACCAGATTCCCTGACTTCTGAATACAATCCTGCATTCTGGTTGTTTCAAAGCTGATTACGAGTCTGCACACCACTCTGGACATCTCCAATAATATTCTGCTGAGGATGGATATTATGAATTCGAGTTTCTGGCACATTAGGAACTCGAGAATTGATATCTAAATTGTTGATATTCAGATCAATAGTTACATCGAGAGCTAGATTTGATGACGTTGTAGATGCCTGACCTTCAGTTGTTCCTTGAGGTTGAATATTTGACGTACCATCTGAAATTCCAGGAACCGCACCAGAGGCAGCTTCATTTGCATCATGAAACTCATCATCTTCTGATGAAATATTATAATCCGCAGCATCTTCGAATTCCTCATTTTGAACAACAATGTTAACCGAAGTCGACACTTGAGGGTTAACAATAATTGGTCAAAGCAATGATGAGTCCGCTGTTGTATCACTTTCCAATAACATCTGAGCAGCAACTGTTGCATCATCAAAAGTTGGCAGATTAAAGGAGTCAAACAGTCCATCGTAGTCAAACATCCAAGGAGCACCCGGAGCTCTAACCGCTTCTGTATATCTCTGGACCTTGACTTCACCCCATTCTTCAATCTTCTTCGAAGACAAATTCCACACTCGGAAATTAGGAGTAGCATATCCAAGAAAGAAACCTTCGATGGGTCGATCATAGTGCATGGAGCTCCAAAAGGTTCTTAGAAAGAAATATCCGGCTTCCTTTTATGTAACAACTTAAAGCATGTCTTTCCATGTCTCTTCACCATTAGAACACTATTCATCATGTAGCACACAGTAGCAACAGCTTCTCCCCAAAATTCAACAGGAAGTTCTGATTCTACAACATGGTTCTTGCAGTTTCAATAAGAGTTCTATTCTTCCTCTCAGCGACGGCATTTTGTTGTGGAGTGTATCGAGAACTGTACTCAAGCAGAATACCCTTTGAGGAACAATACTCATCCATAACTTGATTCTTGAATTCCGTGCCATTGTCGCTTCTGATTCTCCTTACCTTCAGATTGTACAAATTTTCTAACAGAGTCAGGAGATTCTTGAGGATAGTAGGAACTTCACTCTTGTGTGCCAGCATGTTTACACATGAGAATCTGGAATAATCATCAGTAACTACCAGACAATAAGAATCACCAAAGGTTGTCTTGTGTTTCATAGGTCCAAAGAGGTCTATATGAAGACGTTCCAGTGGTATATTCACAGTGTTGATCTTCTTCACGGGATGGGACTTTCTTGCTTGCTTCCCTTTCTTGCATGATACACAAACGTCTTGAAGATGAAAATTCTTCACTGGTACACCATTCACTAGATTGTTCTTCACCAAATAGTTCATTTTCCTCAGGCGAATGTGTCCCATACGTCTGTGCCAGGAAATTGATTCCTTCTCGGTGGCTTTAGAGACAAAACATGTGACTTGTGCAGATGTAGTAATAGCTTGGCTCATATCAAGAATATATAAATCATTAATTCTTGGAGCCGACAGGAGAATCAATTCCTTGGGGATCTTGAATCCGGGCTTCAGCACATAACATCCGGTGTTATCAAAATGTACCGTGAACTTCTTGTCGCAGATTTGAGAAACGCTAAGAAGATTATGATCAATTGGCCGCACATAATTGATCTTGTCGAAGCTCACAACACCATTGGAGACCATTCCTTCTCCAGTGACGTATCCACCTTTGGCACTAGCAAAAGCAACATAACCACCCCTTATGCTTTTCACATCATATAGGAGTCGCAAGTCGCCCGTCATGTGCCTTGATGCTCCACTGTCAACAATCCAATGACTGTTTACAGTTCCTCCTTGAACACCCTACACATTGCACAAACAAGATTAGTTTGAGATGGGGACCCAAGCCTTAGTTGTCTTTGGTCGTCCCTTATCATTGAGAAATATAATCTCAATTTCTTGATGATTATCAAACTGAGAAACTCCTTTTGAACCATTACCGGTCTTCTTTTTCCAAGATCCTTGTTTATTGCCAGATTTACTATTATTTACAGTTTTAACAGTGTCTGGTTATATTGACTTTGAAGATCTTTAATCCTTTTTCGAAGAATTCGATTGTAAAGCTTTCTTAACTGCTTTTACTTGTTTACGTTTTTGTTTCCCTTTTTGATCTTTAATAACTCGTTTATCTTGTGTCGGAGAAACAGATTTACGTTTGCAAGTTGGTTCATGAGGTGTTTCTCTATACATCTTGATTTGGCTGGATTTTGACAATCCTTTATAATGTGGCCAAATTCTCCACATTTGAAACATGTTCTCCTTTCAACAACACTAGGAGATCGTGTTTCTTGGCTTGATGTTGAATTTGTGGATCCTGAGGTACTAGGTTCATTTTCATTACATCTATCAGTGCGTTGGGTGTAATTGTTTTGACTATTTCTTTTCAAAATCTTAACTTTCTTTACAAAATCAACTTTAGATTTTCCTTGAAAAGTTTTGACTTTATCGGTACCTTTAGAACTCACAAATTTAACAGTTTTAGCCTTTTTCTGGTAACGAGCGCCTTTTGCTTCAACCTTCGGTTGAGAAGTTGTGGGCTTTTCAACTCGCTTCCATTGTTTTTCTTTTGAAGCTGATAATGGTCGTGATTTGGTGGGCTTTTTCTTCTCTAAAGGTTTGGTTTTTGACTTTTCAAACACCCTATCTATAGAGAGTGGATTTACATTTTTAATTGGAAAATCTTTGTTTGAATAGATTTTCTTATCTCCAACCAATGTATATAACACATTATCTACTTCTTGTGTAGACACACTTGTCTTCCCAGATTTCTTAGGAACTGTCTCTTGATTCTCAATAGATTAAGTACTAGGAGTAGCAGAAGATTCTGTTTTTTCCTTTCATCAAGAGGCTGATCCTGATCATCATTTCTTGATTCATCATCTAATGTATCATCCTCTTCTTCATCAGATGATGAACTTTCTGGCTTGCTTGGTTCTTGAGAGGAATTGTCTACTTTGAACCCTAACCTTGGTGCGAATTCCTCGGGATTCAAAGGTACAGAGGGTTCAAAACGAGGCATCTCCTTTTCATCAGGCATTTTGGTATAGTTGTGTTTCATTGGGGGTGGACACGACTTATACCCTATGCATGGAGAAGGACATTGCCTTATATGTGTCTAAATGCCTAACTTGTCTTAAAGTTAAGCTAGAACATCAACGCCCATCTGGTTTACTTGAGCAACCACAAATACCGATATGGAAGTAAGAGAACGTTGCGATGGATCTCATCACTAAACTACCACGCACACCTAGAGGTCATGATGCCAGTTGGGTAATCATCGATCGTTTAACAAAGTTAGCACACTTTTTGGCAATTCGTGAGGATCTATCTGCTGACAAACTCGCCAAGATCTACGTTTATGAGATTGTATCTCGTCATGGTGTTCCTTTGAACATCATATCCGATCGAGATGCTCGATTCTCATCTCACTTTTGGAAGACCGTGCAATCTACCGTGGGAACCGAACTCAATCTACGCACTGCTTATCATCATCAAACGGATGGACAATCTGAAAGGACAATTTAAACACTGGAGGATATGCTTAGAGCATGTGTGATCGACTTTGGTGGTAGTTGGGATTCACATCTAACATTGGTCGAATTCTCCTACAACAAAAGTTATGATGCCAGCATCAATATGGCGCCTTTCGAAGCTCTATACGATAAAAAAATGTCGTTCACCTGTCTGCTGGAATGAGGTCGGTGAAGCTCAGCTCACTGGACCTGAACATATTCACGACACAACAGACAAAGTCAAGAAAATTCACGATAACTTCCTGACAGCTAGAAGCCATCAAAAGAGTTATGCGGACAAACGACGCAAGCCCTTGGAATTCCAAGTTGGTGATCACGTCCTTCTCAAGGTATCCCCGTGGATATGTGTGATTAGATTTGGAAAGAAATGAAAACTTGCACCACGATATATTGGACCATTCAAGATCGTTGAGAGAATCGGAAAGGTGGCCTACCGACTTGAGCTACCTCCTGAACTTGGGAATATTCACCTAACATTCCACGTGTCCAATTTGAAAAAGCGTTTAGCTGATATAAACCTCCACATTCCCCTCGACGAAATTCACTATGCACTTTGTCGAGAAACCTGTGGAGATATTGGACCGTGAAGTCAAAAAACTCAAGCGTAGACCTATACCGATAGTTGAATTTCGCTGGGAATCCAAACGTGGCCCAGAATTACTTGGGAATGTGAAGTGTTGGGCTTAGATTGCTAAAGGTTTACTCAGTAGGCGTTATTTTGGGCTTTTGTGTACATTGTTGGCTTCCTAGTGTCTAATGGGCCTAGGGTTGTAATAGTGGGCTTAATAGTGCTTAGAAATAGAGATGCTAGGTCATTGAGAAGGGGTTAGAGAGTTGTTATCAAAGAACTTGTATCAGACATCTTTTGGTGTATGCAATTGAAGTTATTCGAAATTGTTCTTCTTCCTAATCATTATTTCCGCTTTTGATTAGGTTAGTGATACCTGTTTGATCCGTTTACAGGACTAACAATTGGTATCAGAGCCTGTTGTTCAAATATAGGCTCCGAGTATTGCTAATTGAAGAAGGTTTTGAAGTGCGTTGCTGCTGTTTGGATCATTTTCTGTTCCGGATCACTGTTAATCGTCGGAAGGGTTACTGTTTCGAAGAACTCGAAGAAGGTTTGAAGAATTCGGATCTGGTACTGTTCCAGATTCCGAAGAACAGGAAGAAGGTTCTCACATTTCGGATCAACAACTGTTTCGGATTCCGAAGAACACGAAGGTGATCATCCATCTCGGATTGATCCCGGACTGTTGCTCAATCCGGATTGCAATCCGAGATACTGTTGCGGTTTTGAATTCCTTGGATTTCGGAATTCAGTTGCAGGAAAAGCGGGTTTACTGTTATGGATAAGGATAAGCATTCCAGACACCCCATTCCAGATACTTGATTCCGGATTCACATTCAGAATTGGTTAATCCAGGTCATACATCCCGTCTTCTCATTTCGGATCCATCACATTCCGGATTGCCATTTCGGGTTTTCAAGTTGGATTTCTCCATTTCGGATCATCATCAATCCGGAATCATCAATCCGGATCATCATCAATCCGGATTACATCAATCCGGATCATCATCAATCCGGAATCATCAATCCGGATCATCATCAATCCGGATTACATCAATTCGGATCATCATACTATTTCCGGATTTGACCATCAATGACTTCAGGATTGACCATTTCGGATTAGATCCGGATTTCGTACTGTTCATCTAAGACACTTAAAATAAATTAATTTTAAATCGATTTGGTAATTTTTTTAATTAATTTAATTATGATGGCTGGATTCATGACCACACAAGATCTGACCAATGCCACTCTGACTGCCCACTGGCCCTCCATCAAGAGCTCGATCAAGTAATTGGCACTTCCACCAAAGTGCCACGCCTATTGTATGGGAATGAATACTACGAGTGGAAGTTTCGTTTTGAACAGTAATGCAAGGCTAAAGAGCCCGGTGTGTGGAGATGTATCATGAATGGTCCAAGAATCATAGTTTACAGCACAGAGCAAGATCCAGACATGAAAATTCCCAAGCCCATGCACCTATGGACTCCAGAGGATATCAAGATAATTTTAGAGGAAGATGAAAAGGCTTCAGCAACTCTGACCACAACCCTCGGACCTGATATCTTTATCACGGTTAGAAACTGTAAGACAGCAAAGGAGGTTTGGAGTGAGCTGCAAAATCTCTACGAGGGAAATGCAGACATGAAGGCAAGCAGGGTGAATCAACAATTCAGCTCGTTCAATCACATCTATGGGGAAACTATTGAAAACCAGATTCGTCGCTATGTCAAGCTCGTTTCCCAGATGATCTCAGCTGAGATTACCCTTACCAACAGTGCCATGCACAGACAGTTATTAAACTCACTGCCCAAGAGTTGGGATGCAGATGTGGGCATGATCAAAAAGACCAAAAACTTGAATGATGTCACTCTCACCGAGATGATAGCTACTATCAAATCATGTGAGATTGACAACAAGTAGAGGGAAATCAATCACCAAAGCAGTTTGTTGGCCGCATGGATGACAGGGCAAACGGGGCTGTAATGTCACATAATCTCATCTATAGTCCTCTGCAAGGAAACTCACAAGCACCGGGTGGATCTAACATGGTTTATAGTCCTATAGCCACGCCTCAAAACACTCAGTACGTGTATGGTCTTCAATCTCAAAATCCCATGATGGTTTCAGCTGCTCAAGTTCACACTCAGTACCATGCTCAGTATCCCAACATGGTGATCAGTCCTGCAATTCCTCAAACCGTGCAACAAGGCAACACTCCTCAAGCTGTTGCACCAGCGCCTGCACCTGCCCAACCGGCGTCTAACTCTGCGTTTCTCACTAAAGAAAATGAGGAGAAACTGGCTATTGCAGCGTCAATGATCAAAAGCTTGAACGCCTTCCTAGCAGGTGATCTGACCCCTCCATCTATTCTTCCAACCGAAGTTGACCAGATCACGGAGGAGAACCTGGACGAGATCGATGTTTCTTGGAATTTGGCAATGGCTGCTTTTCGGGTCAACAAGTTTCAGAAGAAATATGGAAGGCAACCCTTGTCAAATTTGAAGACTGGTCTCACCAAGGACAAACTTAGATGTTACCGATGTCACGAACCAGGACACTTCGACAGGGAATGCAAGAAGCCACCGTCAGGGTATGTATCATCCATGGTCACTGATATACAGAGCACTGACAGACAACTGGTTCCCGTCTCTCCCTCCAAGTCCACTACGAGTCCATCAAGCAGCTCAGGCGGGAAGTCAACAGCATTGGTAACCCAACAGCATGAAGGTTTCAACTGGGCAGATGCTGTAGCTCAAATGGAAACATTGAACCTATCCAAGAACAGCAACCACTGCATGATGGCGCAGACAACTGAGACGCCCGATCTTTCGGAAACGGTAAATGGAATTCTCTGTTCTGATAGTTGTCGTTTTAAATTATCACAAATGCGCGCCCATAATTCAACTCTAGTGGCTAAATATCAACAAGCTGTGTCGCAGAATATCGCCCTTAAACAAAGAACAAGCTTCTTATTGAGAAGGTCAAAGCTCAGAAACAGGATGTAGCTCAGCTAAAGCTAGACTTGAACCTATAGCAATGTTGGATCTATGACTACAAGCTAAAACTAGCTGAAAAGGATGTAGAACTTCAAGCAGCCTTAGCCAAGCTGAATTCCTTAATAGGGAAGCTTCACAAAAATGAAATAAACGTTAAAAAATTTGAAACTTCCAGAAAACTTGTCAAGGACTTACGTGACCTCCAGCTTAACTATCAAAAGAATTTTACCAAAGGCCTTGGGTATAATAGGGCACCTCCACCATATAATCATAACTATACTAGAATGCCTGAATCTAGGAAGTGGTAGAAAATGCAGAAAAAATGATTTATGGTAAACCTTCAGATTATTTATCCAAACCATGGACGCCCTATTACCCAAAGTTCTCCAAACCCACCGAACTCTAGAGGGATGATATCTTTGTGGCTTCTACACCACTTTCTCATGAAACTGGTAATCATCCCTCTGGAAGTACAGATGGCTTGGAGAAAGAAGTGCCTGAGGCAGAAACATCTACATCCTCCACAAACTCGAACAGAAAAGAATCTTCTGATACTGAAACTGAATTCGTGAACGACACTAATGTGTCTAACTCATGTGCAGAAGAAATTTTAGTTGAGGATATCACATAGGGTGATCAAGAGGAATGTCTGATTACAAATTCAGACAATTCGGCTGCTGATTATGCGTTTTATAAGACTGCTTTTGACATTTTAAATCAATTTCTTGTTGAACAATTTATTTGCTCAAACAATGTTGGTTGTGTTAAGAATTTAGACAGTTATAATTTGGGTTTTTCATCAAAGACTGATGTTTTGAATGATGCTAATAATTGTGATAACTCCTGTGATGAGAAAATGAATTTAGCTGCAGGTTCTGCATCAACAGATGATTCGGTTTCATCAGTTTCAGCTGAGGATACCTAAAGTCTTTCTCCAGAGACTGCGTCTGTTGGTGCATCTCCTAGGGTTGACAGTGTGAAAGTAGATCAACCAACCGATTCTGTAAAAGTTGATAGTGACATAATTCTAGAAGACTCGGGCAACTCAACACAAGGGATTGATTTTGAAATGATAGAAGATGAACACACTTTTCCTCATGATTCAAATGAACATCTTAAAACTGATTCTGAATCTGAATCTAAAACTTTTCAAAATTGCGAGATTCCACATTCATCCTCTGAAATCTCAGAATAGGATGTCCCTGTAGAGCCACTCGTGTCCTCCACAGAATCTGTCAGGAAGTGTGATTTGAAGAGTTAGGCCAAGAAGCGGAGAACACGTCGTAAAAAGAAGAAAACAAAACAGGCGTCTTCAAGAACTGAAACGGAAACTGTTGGGTCTCCTCATCAAACTAAGGAGTTAACTCAGTAGTCGCAAACTGAATCTGTTAAGCAACTAGCTGAATAGATATCAGTTAAAATTTTGCCAAAATCTCCATGTTCAAAAACCTTCAATTCAAATCACAAAACTAACAAGTGTGCTGATGGTTGTGCACAGGACACCGTCAAGACCAAGACCGTGCATCAGCCGTTAGTACCCGCCAGCAAGAAACTGACAGACAAATTGCCAGAATTTCCCAAGCTGAACGACTGTTTTCTTCCAGAAGAGGCAGACCTGATTCCATTGTGGATCTCCCGGGCACATTGCTCGAAATTGTCAAAAGGCCTTTACCTCTTTCAAAACTTTGTATTCTAGACATCAGAAGAGTATGCCTAATCGCCCACCTGAGGCTCCATTCATGGCTAAGTCTTCTGATCAAGACTGGAACTTGGCCAAGAAACAATCATTCAAACCCTTGAGACCTTCAGTTTCCCAGCATCCCTCTAGCACTCCAAGGATTGTGCAGAGGTCTGAGTCGGTAACCTGGAGGCCTAAGTTAGTGGCCAAGACTCAGTCTTCTACCCCCATGTCTAATAAAACAAAAGCATTATCAACCTCATCCTCAACTAACTTGATCTTTCGGGAGGTTACTTACGTTAATGCTAATGGTAAATCCAGATCTTCAATGGCCTGGGTTCCCATTTCTAACTAAAACCTGTTGAAATGTGCAGGAATAGCTCTGTCGCGCTCTTGTTAGACTATGGTACATTGATAGTGGTTGTTTCAGGCATATGACCGGAGACATCTCACAGTTGAATGACATTCAGTTTTTCGATGGCGGGTTTGTTTCCTTTGCAAGTGGAGAAACAGGGAAAATTACCATGAGAGGGACTGTTTGCAATGGAGCCCTCAGCTTTGAGAATGTCAATTATGTACCAGAATTGAAGTGCAGTCTGTTAAGTGTGTCTCAACTCTGCGACAATCATTTGGATGTTCTTTTCACCAAGAAAGGATGTTATGTGCTTAAACCCAGTTTAATTATTCTAGATGATTGGATTCTTCTTAAAGTTGCACGTAAAGGCAATGCATGTGTTATTGATATGAACCAGGCTCTTTCATATAAGCTAACTTGCTTCTTCTCATCGACAGCCGAACATGACGTCATGCTATGGCATTGCAGACTGGGTCACATCAACACGAAGAATTTAAATCGTCTTGCAAAATGTGGTTTAGTCAGAGATCTACCAGTTCGTGAGTTCATGCAGATCGAAAAATGTGAATCATGCACGCGTGGGACACAACATCGAGAGCCGCACAAATCTAAAGTCGTTCCCTCCACTTCTCAAGTCTTAGAACTGCTACATATGGATCTCTTCGGTCCAATAGACATACGCAGCATTGGAGGGAAGGCTTACTGTCTGGTTATTATTGTGACTACTCTCGATTCACCTGGGTTTTCTTTATCACACATAAAAGTGAAACCGCTGAGTTAGTTATACAATTTGTCACGCTTATGGAAAACCAGACAGATTCTACAGTGAAGGCTATTCGGTGTGATAATGGGACAGAGTTTAAGAATATTACCTTAAACTCTTTCTGCTCCTCCAATGGAATTGACCGACAATTTGGTGCAGCCAGAACCCCACAACAAAGTGGGGTTGCAGAACGCAGAAATCGTACACTCATTGAAGCTGCATGCACTGTGCTGGTTGAATCCGAGCTACTTCTTATTTTCTTTGCAGAAGCAATCAATACTGCATGCTATATTCAGAATCATGCCCTGATAAATAAACAACACATGAAGACTCCATACGAAGTGGTTGAAGGTCGCAAACTTTCAGTCAAGCATTTCCGCAGGTTCGGATGCCCTTGTGTTCTCCTGCTCATGGATGCTAAAGGAATTTTTGAATCATGCGGGGATCCTTGCATCTTCGTTGGCTATTATAAAAATACGTCATATCGCGTTTATAACAAGATAAAGAAGATGGTAGTTGAATCCTACAATGTGGGTTGGCTGGAGGAAAATCCCAAGGACACACGTGTTGGTCCTGACTGGTTGTATGACTGCTCCATTTTATTTAATCATTTTGATGTGTCTTCCAATGTGCCTGCAGGTAACAATTCGAATTCTGTCCTTCCAACGGTGCCAATTTCTTCTAAAGACGATGCTGACGTTGCCGAGTTACATGAGACTTTAAAGCAGCTGAGTGTGGATCCTCCTGGATTTAATGAAGCTGTCTCGTCTTCTTCCACCGTTTCGCATTCTCAAGAGCCAACTATCATTTCGCCTGCTCAGACGGATCCACCTGAAGTTGTGGTTTCTGATCCAGAGCCTCCTACAACACATGAAGGCCTTACTCCTGATGTTTTGGGTTCCTCTCTGTTTCCTGAGCCTACTCCACTCGATTGTTCGGTGGATTCCTCAGTACATACTTCTACTGGTGCCTCTGTTGAGGGGGAGACATCTGGAGTCACTTCAGCTAGTGTCACCAACTTGCAAACAGATGTTCTCGTTCCTGCTACACCAATACCGCATCGTTTACAGCGTGATCACCCCATTGAGAATATTATTGGTCCTGTCCACGCTGTTGTTCGAACCCGCAGCCAATCTAGGGATATTAATACATGTCTTTATTCGTGCTTCATTTCACAATTAAACCTAAAAGTATTGATGTTGCCTTGCAGGAACCAGGCTTGGTGGATGCCATGCACAAGGAACTCAATCAATTTGAGAAGCTTGGAGTCTGGCAATTGGTGAAGCTGTCTCCTAAACTCGCTGGGCTTTCCGCAACAAGAAGGATGACATTGGAGTTATCGTTCGGAGTAAAGCTAGACTGGTGGTTCAGGGGTTTCAACAGATTGAAGGATTAGATTATGATGAGGTCTATGCACCTGTCGCGTGTTTGGAGGCTATACGCATTTTCTTGGCATATGCATCTTACAAGGATTTTACTGTATATCAAATGGATGTCAAGACTGCGTTTCTATACGGCAAGGTGAAAGACGAAATCTACGTGGCACAACCACCGGGCTTTACTGATCTTGACAAGCAAGATTATGCTTACAAACTAGACAAAGCTTTGTATGGGTTGCATCAAGCACCTCGCGCATGGTACGCTACTCTTACAGAGCATCTGCTTGCTCATGACTACACACGGGGAACCATTGATCAAACTATGTTTATAAAACGCATGATAAGGACATTATTCTCGTCCAAATCTACGTTGATGATATTATATTTGTTTCCACCAATGATGGTTTGTGCTGCGAATTCGAAGAAATCATGAAGAAGAAATTTGAGATGAGCTCGTTTGGGGAGATGACCATGTTTTTGGGACTTCTAGTTCGTCAGAGCCCACAAGGTATCCTAATTCATCAAGGAAAATATGTCCATGACGTTCTTGCCAAATTCAAGCTTAAAGATTCCAAGCCTATGGCTTCACCTATCGCAGAACGGCCTCTACTAAATGAAGATGCTGAAGAAACGCCTATTAATCCGACTATATATCGCTCCATGATTGGGTCACTCATGTATCTCACTGCTAGCCGGCCAGATATCATGTTCGCCATCTGCCAATGTGCTCGTTATCAGGCTACTACTAAACTTTCTCATTTATATGTTGTTAAACAAATTTTAGGTACCTCAAAGGGGCTCCATCACTGGGCCTCTGGTATCCTAAAAATTCTGAATTTGAACTGTTTGCTTTCTCTGACAGTAATCTTGGAGGTACAAATAGGGACATGCGCTCAACCTCGGACTGGTTGCCAATTTCTGGGAGATCGCTTAATCTCGTGGTAATGCAAGAAGCAACAGACGGTTTCGTTTTCTACCGCAGAAGCAGAATATGTCGCAGCCTTGACTTGCTGCTCCCAGGTTTTATGGATGCAACATCAGCTTACGGATTACGGTTTGACTTATTTAAACACAACACTTTATTGTGATAATGATGTCGCTATCCAAATAGTTAAAGCCCTGTTTTCCACTCCAAAACCAAGCACATAAATATTAAAGTTTGTTTTATCCATGATTGCTATGAAAAGAGTCTCGTAAAGCTTGTGCAAATCCACACTGATGCAAATGTCGCGGATTTGTTCACGAAACCTGTTAGCAACGCGCGTTGTCAAGTGCTTGTGGATCTTCTCAAAATGATTCGGTTTTCTACATAGGCATCCTCTGTCTTTGTGTTTTGTTTACTGTTTTTATTTTCTTTTCATTGCTTCATAAATTTGTTCATATGTATGCACAAATTTAGGGGAGAAATCTTAAAAAAAATAAAATAAAAAATTAACCAGTTTTTGCAAGGATAGGGAAATGAAATACTTTTTCGTGATAAAATGTTTGACTAAAACATGTAAGGTGTCAAAGCGGGAAAAGATTTGGCTCGAATGTGATGTGTCAGTAGGTCTAAAACTCAACCGGATGGGGAAAGTCAAATGATATAAACATAACGAACTATGTACTCAGTGGGTCACTTACTATAGGCGTATAATTTCATGGTCTTAAATCTTGCGTTGATAGATTGCCAACATCTGAGGTTTCGGGTCTTATGCTGTTGAGTCATCCGGGGATATCTTGGCTGCCCTTCTATTGCATCCAGATTATATGCAGACTAGGCACAGTCAGGATATCTTTGTAAAAGAGCCAAAAAGAAAAGGCCAAAACCTAAGAGAACAAAAGTTTTTTCATAAGTTCTTACGTACCACATAAGGTATTTGCCTAACCCTCGTCAGTCACTATTGTCTCCCTGCTGTACGGAAGTACTGATGTGTTCACCAATAGCCTGATGTTGTAATATATAAAGGATGACCACAGTATACTCACCTACTACGATGAATTGTTGTGCTTACCTTGATCGCGGGGGTATGTCATGGTATGGGACACACGAGTAGCATAGTATAATACTACCTTAAGTGTATTATAATGCCTGAACTACAAGGGTTGAGTTTTAGATTTAAATGGAAAAGTATATTGACAATCGCTTAGACCAATTGAATCTGCTCATGCTGAAAAATGTTCCTTAGTTAGCTTTTGAAACGATTTGATCCCTTAGCAAGGCTGTGTTAAATATCTATGTCTGTCTTAAATAGTTCTTCTTTGTAAAATGTTAAAAGGTGGTTGGATGCTTGGTTAGTCTACTTGATGAATTTTGGTGAGATGGTTTCTGTCAAGAGATATTGGACTGGCCTAGTGTGCTTTGGAATTTGGGCCATTCTATTAAAATTGGTTAAAAGTCTTAAAATTGGAAACCCAAGTTACTATTCCGGATTGGGCTTCTTTGGGCCCAAAAGGTTACTATTTCGGATTGGGCTTTCCCAGAAAGGCCCATTTGGACTTTTCCGAATAGGCACACTGTGTTACTGTTCCGGATTGGGCCTGTCACAAGCCCAATCCGGATTCAAAATCTCAGGCCCAAGCGAATTTTGGAAGTATATAGGTATCTTCGATTTCTCATTTCGGATTATCCACATATTCTAAAATCATATTTCTTCTCTGATTCTCTCTATTTCGAACTGTGCATCTTGGAGAATTCATTCCGGATTAGGTATAACTTCATTAAACATATCCATTCTGGATGAAAATATTCATATTTATAGCATTCCAGATTGTGTCTTAGATTGATCTTCAAAGGTCTTAGGCATTTCGGATTTCATTCCGGATTGATATCCATCCGAAATGATGAACTCGGATTCCATCTCGGACTGGATCTTCATCCGGAATGATATTCCATCCGAGATACTATGGGTAATCCGAACTGTTTGTCTCCTTCTAATTCGGATTGTGAAGGGGTTCATCCGGATTAACATTGAACTGTCAGTAATCCGGATTTGAGTTTTTGAACCTTTCATCCGGTTTGAACCTTTTCAACTGTTGAACCCTATAATTAACTTGAACTTTTGTTAATTTGAACCTTGACATCTGATTGTCCTATCCAGTTAGTTTTAACTACCATACTGGTAAACTCCGTTAACTTCTGTTAGTTGGGATTTAACTTGGTTGATGTTTTTGACAGATATGGTTGAAGAAGCGTTTGAGGCGGTGATGTTGGTTGAGGAGCAATTCCAAAACCAAGCGGGGTACCTCTCAGACCCGCCAGCAGAGTTCTTCCCGGAATTTCAGTCTATGATTGTGGGGCTCAACGCGTGTAAGATTGCATATGCCCTCCGAGCTAACCCGGTTATCTACAGAGACCTAGTACATTCGTTCTGGAAAAGAGCATGATTTCAGCCAACAGGTGAAGATGCAAGACCGTTTATCCGTTCACAGATACAGGGTAAAGAGATAGTGGTCAACGAGGCATGTGTGAGAGAGGTATTGCAGATTGCGGATACTTTTAGTGATCCAATCATCTACGCCAAAGAGAAGGTGCTTCCTGTGCTGATGGAGATAGGATATGAGGGTTCGTATCCACCACTACTGAAGAAAATGTTCCCAGCTTATTGGCGGTTGCTTGTCCACATGTTTATGCAGTGTGTGTCGGAGAACAAAGGCGGTCTGGATCAGCCAAATCAAGCCCAGACATTTGCTATAGTTTCGTTAGTTATGGACTGGAAGTATAACTATTATGGTTATATCTTCGACAACATGAAGAAAATTCTAAAGCAGTCCAAGAAGCGAATGTTTCTTTTGTACCTACACTTCGTCCAGCTAATTAGATGCCTGTTACCCTGATTTGGCAAAGGATGCGACAGATGCCAACTTTCTTAATATGAAGCCGATGGGGCCTACTATTTTTGGTACAATTAAAAAGAACCGCTCTACATCCAAGACAGTGTTTGTGGGTCGTTTTGCTTTGAAGAAGTTCGGGAAGTTTTTTGAAGTTGTTAGTTTGGATATTCCACCACCTCCTCCGCTTCCAGTTAATGCTATAGTGGCCGAAGAACATGATATACCTGCTAAAGAGAAAGAGATAGAGATCGAGGACTTAGTTACTGATGAGGAAGCTGATGTTGGGCAAGCCTTTCTTGACGATCTTGCAGAATTCAACGCCACTTTGACTCCCGTGTTACCAGAGTTATCATCAGAGAATTTAGAGGCTTTGATTGCTCACTTGAAAGATATTCAGGAGAAACAAGGCGATCCTCCACTCGATATTCCATCTATTGTGGTACCGACTACTCAGGTTGAAGAAGATGACGAAGATGAAGAAGATGAGGTGCCATAGATCAAAAGGGGAAGAACTGAGCCGAGCATTCCATCCAGTGAACCTGAAGCTCCCATTGTTTTCACTGTTGCTGAATCTAAGTTGATCACTTCTACCATTGCTGAGTCTACAGTTGCTGATTCTATTGCTCATACTTTGATGCTTGACACACCTGTTTTATCTGCACAGCCAACTGCTCCTATTATTATACAGTCTACTGTTGTGTCTATTCCTGCTGACACGGTTCTAAAAATGATGGAGTTTCGATGAAGCTCATCAGGTGCTGGTTGTTCTAAAGCAGGTGGTAGTGGAGTGGGTCGTACTGATGATGTTAATGAAGATTATATGCGTCGATCAGAAAAACGGGCATTTGAATTTGGGGGAATGGATAGTGACGATGATGATGTGGAAGTTGCTGTGGTGGACATAAAGAAATGGGTGGTTGTATTGGAACAAGAGGTTATTCTGAAGGATGCTCAGATTACCTCTCTGCAGAATCGCTTAGACATCAGAGATCAGATTATTGATCAGTTGCAGGGAGATGTCATAATGCTTATGACTCTGGTTTTTTATTTGAAGGGCAAGCTGGAAAACAAATTCGGAAGGGAGTTCAGTGATCCCACAGACGACCCGATGAATATTGAGACTAGGCATCGTGCGGCGCAATAACGAATGCTGAGGAAACCGAGGAACAAAAATTGGCAGCTGAACGCCAAGCTGGTCTGGATGATTATATGAGCGATCCACGTAGGAAGTTTACTGCTAGTCAGAAACGTGCCGCTGGTCAGAAGAAGAAGCAAATGGTTTTAATGAAGATTGTTAATGTAAATCCGCTTGATGAGAACTTTCAGCTTAAGGATCCAATGAATCAGTCAGAGAGATATGTTATGGAGTTAGGGTCGAGCTACTACAGTAAAGTGGGCAACAAGTCCATGGTGCTCAGTTGGATGTACGACCACGTCAAAAATATGTGGATTATTGTGCGTTAGGATGGAACCCGTGATTATTATTCCAATTAGTCGCAATTCGAGAAGTGGACTAAGGTTGCTTTGACTGATCTATTGAGAGCTCCGTACACTGATGATGACACTACCGAACGTGGACCTGGATGGAGATTATTCAAAAAGCTTGAACGTGAGGTCAAGAGTGGATTCCAGACTATGAAGACTGCTGAACTATATTTGAGAGTGGCAAAGGGAGTTCATGATGCTCACACTGGAAAAAGATTCAAATCAGTGAGGCTGCTGACCGACAAAGAACTAGTTATTCCAGTTGCTCCTACCTTTCCTCGGGGGATTCTGAAGAATTTCAACTTTTTGTTATACGAACCTAAAGTCGGAAGTGTTGCCATTGTGACTAAGGAGAAGGCGTTCAGAGTTAACGATGTGCTAGATATAGTGAGCTTTCATGACGAAGACTTGCAGGTTCTTGCGTCACATCAATTTCGAACTGCTGAGCTGTATGAGATTCGTGCAAAGGATTGGACTGCTACGGTTGTTGGAATCATAGCTGGAAGACTCGGTGTGGATGCTCAACTGAAAGATTAATTAAGTAAACCTAGGGGTAGATTGTTGAGCTTAGATTGCTAAAGGATTACTCATTAGGGGTTATTTTGGGCTTTTGTGTACATTGTGGGCTTCCTAGTGTCTAATGGTCCTAGGGTTGTAATAGTGGGCTTATAGTGCTTATAAATAGAGATGCTAGGTCATTGAGAAGGGGTTAGAGAGTTGTAATGATAGAACTTGTATCTGGTGTATGCAAGTTGAAGTTATTCGAAGTTGTTCTTCTTCCTAATCATTATTTCCGCTTTTGATTAGGTTAGTGATGCCTGTTTGATCCGTTTACGGGACTTACAAGAGGATCAAATGAAAGCGAAATATCCACACCTATTTTCACAAAGTTTCCTCTAATTAAATTTGGGGATGAAATTTCCAAAAGTATGGGAGACTGTGCCATTTGTGCCTTTTCAATCATTGTACAATTACAAAAAAATTTGTATTCAATAAAACCCTGTGTTTTATTTCCGAAATTTGTATAATTATCTAAGACATTTGCACAATTTCAATTTCTTACACGATTTCGAACCCTCAAAAAAAATTTTGTGGAAGTAATTCATTAACTAACACTCAAATGCAGTCAGTTTAACGCGACAAACACTCCAAAAAAAGGACATAAGCTATACATACCCTAAATACCCTTTACATAACTTAGATATAAGTTTTGAAGGATTAGATATGATAAAAACATGCTTATACAAGTCTAGGGACTATTTTCATCAAACTGCGAAAATGTATTGGTCCGTATCCAACATACGAACCATGTGTATCAATCCAAATATTTTTGTATTCAATAAATTCTTGTATTTTATTGATGAGAATTCCAAAATGTCAATCGTTGCACATTTCGATCATTTTCGTATTCGTTAAAGCGTTTTACGCACATTTGCAAAACGTGTAACCGTACAACCGAACGAACAGACATCCACGATATTTTTGGGCATAATCCAAGTTACACATGTCTTAACACCTTTATATAACCTAAATATTAGGTTAAAGGGGTTAAAAATGGCAAACAAGTGAAAATACACGTCCAAGGGCCAAAAATGTCAAAAAAAAAGTAATAAATATTTTTGCTTCTTCACCAAGTTTGTCACCTATCTCCAATTTTTGACACCTAGCACTCACTTTGCCACACTTAATATGGTGTTGACACATGTTAGAACACTAGTCCAAACTTGAGGACACTTGTCATCACCTCTTTAATCCTAAAATATTATAAATACCCCATGATTCTGCATTTATTTCACACCACTTCATAACACTTCAAAGCAAAGCGTGGAGTTCTTCTTTCTATCCTTCTTGGAGCTGGTTTTCAGCCTTTGGAAGCCTCCTATCTTGAGTTCTGAAAGTGTTCTTCAACACAGTAAGTACTCTTCTTTGTTCTTTCATTATTTTAGCAATTTTGAGCTAAAAGTCGAACAGTTTGGCTTCCTAATTGACTTTTGGTTCTGACCATATTTGGTCAAGTCAAAGTTCAATTGAACTTTGCAACGTGATTGTAATCATGAAGGTTATAATCCCTAACAATTTAACCTTCTGATTTTCAAGTTACTTGTCGAAGTGACGAGTCAAATTTTCGGTCAAAAATGCGCAAGATGTGCATTTTACGATGAAATTATTTTCGGATATCAAAACACCAAGTTTTGATACCAAATCAGTTTTATAAACTTAGTTAGACATATTTTGACATGTCTAAGTCGTCAACTCTAATTTAGTGCTTATATAGGGTCGTAAGTCGAGCGGTCTTGACCACCGCTTTGACTTTCAAATCTAACCCGTTTGGTCGATCTTAGGATCCGACCAAACACATATTTGTGACCATAGTTGTATAGGGAATAACCTACTGAGGTTATACCTTATGGTCAAGTCGTTTGGTTAGTGTTATGATAAGTTACCTATCTTAATGCCATGCCTTTTACGCATAAATCCTTTTTAAACACATGTAACCAAATTTTTAACATATAAATTAATGTTATAACATTTTCCAACATGTATGGGCATTTAAGACTTATCATAGGACGATCACGCGTTTATGCTAATGATCCGTTACAGTAGCATCGACTACCTTAACGAGGCATAATGGGTCAAAAGCACTTAGGATCCTTTCCAAATCAGAATGTTAAGTTTGTTAAACCATATCACATGAGTTCCAACACTTGTTTGGTTTATAAGACTTCATTCTATCCGATCTTCCGTTTGTAGTCCCGACACGCTAACGTATTTATCTGACACATTAGGATACGTTTGAGCTTTGTTTATTCCATTGATCAAGAACACTTTCGCAATCCCAAGTGAGTACATAGCCCCCCTCTTTTACATTTTCTAAATGTTTTGGGGTGATTCATATGTTCCTGTAATTATTTTCAAGATTTCAAAACAATATACATGGTTTATTTGTACAAACTTATTTTCAAAGTGAGTACATAGATCCCCTCTTTTACGTTTTCTAAATGTTTTGGGTGACTCATATGTGCTAAATCATTTTCAAGTTTTCAAAAACAATGTCTATGGTTTATATATAAAACAATACGATTTCAATAATGTGAACAACTTGCTGATGCGTTATCCATAACACGAATGACATTCATTAACTTTGACCGAGCCGACCAGTAGTTTGTTATGGTACCATAGGACTGACATGGTACCATAGGACTGTTCACTGGATTTGGTGGAAGTTTGGGTAATGACAGAAATTGTTTCTGATTAACAAATCATTTGTTGATTTGTTAGTCTAGTTAAAGAGACCCTTTGGTGGTCTATTAAAGATGCCCTTTGATGGTATAGTCAACACAAGCATGAATGTGTTCATTAAAGAACGATCAAAAGTTTTCACAATTAGAAACACGAACGATTTGTTTATGACATGGACAATTGGTTTATAACACGGACGAATGGTTTATAACACAGACAAATTGTTTTATAACACCGACAAATGGTTTTAACCAACGTCACGCAATGATTTTCACTTAAAGATATAAACCATACGAAGTTTTCTTTTGAACCGATCTATTACAAGGTTTTTACAAAAGAAACATTTTGGTCAAGATTCATGGCTACAAGGTTTTCACAAATCTAACCAACTTGGTTTAGTTGGTTAATTGTATTGCAATATCAAACACTTTTGATATGATGTTTTCACTTAACCACTCTTGTAGTCGGACGAGGTGTTACAATATGTATACAAGCTTGACACACTCACAAAACCTATGTATTCGTCGACATTTTTATGCTGACTCTCTTTTCACATATGTTTCATGAGTCAATGCTTGATAATATGATGCATGCTTCACGTAGGAATGGACGCGGGTCTCAGTGACTTAAAACAGGAAAGACAATTTATTTATATGTTGTTTCTATTTATCCCAAGACAATGTAAACGTTTAACTTATAAACAAAACTTAAATTCCATGAGTTGTGAAACAATAAATCTATGACATGACTCTGTGAAGTTTCCATCACGGTTTGTTGTTTTACGCGGTTGGGGTGTTACATCTTATGTCTTCCACAAGAAGTTAAAAGCTTTCAAGATGATCGTGTAGTGTACATTTCTCCACGGGTGTGATTGAAGAAAATGTGTTTGGATGAACAAACCAACCGGGTGTGTAGATGCCTTGGCATGGTTTGAAAAACCGCACACTGCTTCTCAAGGAGAAAGACGAAGACCTTTACTGGTGCAAAAACATGTGGACAACATGGACCATCCAAAGATGATGTGTACAAGCTTCTCCACATGCACTCTTGCTTCTTACCAGTCGGACCCAGAGGTTTATAATCTTGTTGCTGTGAAAAGATTTCTCAGTTATATGAAGTAGCTGCAAAATTGACCTTGAAATCCACACCGGTGGATATCTAGTTGGGAGAACACACAGTTTCCTGGCAATGCACGGAGAAATTGCTGGATTACGATTTTAAATTTCTAATCTCTCCTATCTCTATCAATATTTAAGCTACTATACAATTTTCTAAAATCTCGTACAGCACTCCGGACCAAACACATTGATCTAGAATATCACCTCACACGTGATTGTTTCAATATGAAACTCATCAATGTTGTTGTGGTCCACACTGATTACCAACATACCAACTTATTTCTCCAAAATTTCGATAAATCATTTTTATTAAACAAATTTTGGTAAACGGCATCGAGGTAAAACATGAGTTAATCCACATCAGGAAATTGTTTTTGTAAATATTTTTCTTGAGGATAATCCAAAAAGATTTTTTTAAAGGATTAAATTTAGTTTTTGCATTGTAGGAGGAGTAAATTTCCAATCCGAAAAATACAAAAACTTGAGAAAAACAAAAATGGTTTCCTGGCTAGAAAAAGAGAAAATGATAGTAAATTAGTGGTCTGTCAAAAGCTCTTTAAACTTAAATGAATGATGATAAGTAGTTGTATATTCGATATATAGGTTGGCTCACAATCATTTTAAAGTGTGCACAGGGCGATATAAACATAATCGACTGAAGACCAGGTGGGAACCATTCATTGGCATATAGTCTTGGTACCGAAATTTGTTTGATAGTATGCTGAGGTTCGGAGATATGCAGTCTTTATGCTTGTTTATCATCTGGGTATCATGGTTGAATCTTTTACCGATAAATAACGATGACGCAAGTATAGAACTTCTATGATATCATACATACGTGTAAATACTACAAACGACCATCATTAGGTGATACAAATATCACTTCCACTCAAACAATAAGTGATATAATATCACAGCCTTATGCAGGAGCTAAGTTCGTCTCTTTGTCGGTACGTGGCACTAAACTGTTCACGGACTTACTCTTGTGCCCTGCATGCATTTGAAAATCAAGTTTCTCATCAATAAGTGATTTAATCACATAGGGCTTGTTTTTCAACCAAAATAAGTGAGTATGTCTTGATACGGGAATGTGTCGTGAAGTGGATGAGCATCGATCGGTAAGTATAAACCATACATTAATCGTATCCCCGAACCGCGAGTACATCCGATAAGCTGAGCTTATGTGGAAAACAATACCGATAATTGTTATAGGATACTTATCTAAATACTAATTAATTAAACAACAAGTGTGTTTTGGCATGACCGTATACTAATATGATTCTCTTACCCTTGAAATTCGTAAAAGAATATATGTAAATATTTACTTGTTTGATTGCTTTCTGTTTTACATTTAAAAATTGAAAAAATGAAAAAAATATTTTAGGTGAGTTTTAATATAAATTTATAAAAGAAAAAAAGTTTTTACTTCTAATTTATTTTTGATTTTCGATGCTGGAACTCGAGTATATCCTGCCAAATTCTGATTGTAATCCAGAAAACAATTGCATCTTCATAAATGGTCGAAGTTGACAAACTTTTAAGGTTAATGGATTAAAATTGAACAACCTTAAAACTCTTAAAAGTATTGTCAGTTGGTAGTTGAATGAGAGTTGGTCTCATGTATGTTATGTGCTAATTATGCCTAAAATCAATCCGTCATGAAATTTTCAAATGAAAATCTTCTAAGATTGATTAAATACCTATGGTTGTTCTCATAATGCATTTAGCATTATTATGTGTGCAGATGTAATATTCAAGCAAGCTAAAGGCAAAGAGGGCGAGTTTGAGGAAAACAAGTTACGGGAGTAAAGACACAACATGAATGCAAGCCAAGAATCAAGAAGATCAATTCATAGCTGACCACTTATCAATACCACACGATATATTCAAGGGGCACGTGTGAAGACATCTGAAGAGCTGACAGTATGAAGAACAAACCATCATGAGCAGCATCCAAGGGGGAGTTTGTTGATGCATATTTGTGTGGATGCGACTCAGTTTGGTTCGATTTGATAAATTCTGTATTCACGTTGGAAGTTCATAGTCCGAAGTAGGCCATTAGAAATGAAGACCGAAGACCAAGCAACATCCAAGGGGGAGTTTGTTGATACACTTTTGTGTTTGTCGCTTATTCTTAGTTATGTTAGTAATTGTACGGTCTTTAGTTATTGTGTCTGTATAGTTTGGTCATGTCGACCAAATCAAGATATCCTCATGTCTTGATTTGGTACGACGTTTAGTTAGTTCGTACGAGTGAAAGGTGCTCCATATGAGCAAGCTTCTTGCTCGTACGAGCCATTACATGCTTGTACGAGTCATTGCATGCTCGTACGAGTGACTGTGTTAACAAAGAACATTGCTTGGTCGTACGAATGACTTATTCATTCGTACGAGCCATAACCTGTTGGTACGAGCAATCATGTCTGAATGTTCTTCGTTTCTTTGTAGTGCTTCATAGGACTAGTGACATTCTTCATACTGTTGCTAGGTGTTAGCACTATATAAACAGACTTGCACTTCTCTGTAATTGAACAGACTAGAGTTGAGCTGTAGGACACTCAAAAGAGACACAGGAGAGCAAAGAGAGAGTGTTTAGAGAAATTAGCAGTTTATCCAAGAATCTATGGCTGAGTCTCTCTACAAATCAATATAGTGAGCATTTGAAGATATATCCTTTGTCATATTGATTGTGCTCTTTCTTTGGTTTGCATACACACTTGGATTCCGCACTCGTGTGTGTGTTACATAAACAAGGAAGCAGGTTTATCTTGATCCTCCAAGTGGACCTACACTAAGACTTCTAGAAAGTGAATGCTAGCTAAGTACTCGAATCCCCATAGGCTTTTCCTATTCCAACCGTGCTGACATTTGTAACCTGAGAAAGAAACATGCGAAAAAATCAACATAAAGTTGGCGAGTTCATAGTTTGTTTGTTTTGTATCTAATGAACCTTAAAACATTCGAAAATCTTGCATTTGGAAACCGGTTTGTGAGATCATAGTATCCCAAAGCGTTTGAAATGTTTATCTATACAACAGCATTGAAATGTTTTCTGTGATGTTTGTAAATCGATGCATGTAACTGTTGGGTTTGTAAACCGGTAATAAAATGTTTTCTGTCGTATCTATAAACCGGTATTGAAATCATAGTATGTAGGAAGCCTATGGAATCTAAGGATCAATCAGTGTGTAGCTAATACACTGACCTATGTACCACTCGTAAGTAACCAAACTGAGACAACTCTGACATCATTTAGATCACAAA
Source organism: Scalesia atractyloides (assembly GCA_947069175.1). NCBI lineage: Eukaryota > Viridiplantae > Streptophyta > Magnoliopsida > Asterales > Asteraceae > Scalesia > Scalesia atractyloides. The sequence goes on from CAMTDV010000020.1 coordinate 50,576,681, forward strand.
AACACTCCTAAAGGTTTAATTAACCAGGAGTGGAGCGCGCCTCAAACTTGATAGATCTATAACTTTTGCACCTTGGTTACTACGTGATTAATGGTTACTCTTGTCATCATCCTACTTACGCACATCTGTCATCATCTAATCCCATAGCTATATACTAATTGTTAAAAAAATATGTATTTTTGATGTGCATGAACGGGCCTCACCCTTCATATGATTTTCGTGCCTCGCACATTTGATATTGGGCCTAGCCCATGTCAGTCATGTTATTGGGCCTAGCCCATGCCATTCATGTTATTGGGCCTAGCCCATGTCACTCATGTTATTGGGCCAAACCCATGTCATTAATAAAATTTGGGCCTAGCCCTTAGTTGTGAGTAAGAATCCCATCACCAGTCATAAAACTCATGCATGTTTTGAAAAACCTTGTCTTGCTATGAAAACGGTAAATTTAGCCTAAACCATTCATAAACCATTGTGTCTGTGGAAACCTATTTGTAACATGGTTTAGAAATATGTAATTTTCGTTTATCGAAACATTGTGTGAATTTGCAAAACTTACATGTATTTCCACCCCGAAAACATTTATAAAAAAATGTAAAATCGTAAAATGTGGTGGTTATGAATTAGCGTTGATATCCTTGTGCAAAGCTAGCTTAATGTGATTCCATAATGTCATTTCCACCACGTGACTTGCTAGCATGCGATCTAAGACATTCCTAATGTGAAAAATGGCAAATAACTGGTAATTTCGTACAATCTAATCACTATTCTTAGTACATACTCTCATGCATTTTATCTTAATTTGATTTCATAACTGAGTCGTACATCTTATCACAAGTATTATGACAAGTAAATCAGATCATAACATACACTAGTTTCCGTTACAACGTGAAACAAATGAAACAATGCCCTAAAAGTGTTGGTAGAAAGTGTTGGGCGCACTATTCGCGGTTAAACAATTGAGGTCAGCAAAACCACTAAAACGAAACAGAACAATGGATAACGCATGCTAAGGCCCTAAATGAGTTCATATATGCAAGAGAACACTAATGAAAACATTTTTCAATAATACATGACTTTCCAGTACAAGGTGTTAGGTCCTAGAAGTGTGAGACTGAAGCATCAAATATACGCAACAGTCTATGGCAGTTAACTGGGTTTAACTGGGTTAGTTTGTGTCAGGTTTGGACCTTTATAGGTCATTTGGGCATGCCATAGGCCATGTGGGCCAGGCAAGCCCATAGACAGGCCCATTAGGGTTATGCCTTACCCTAGGTATAAATAGAATATTATGTAATTTCTAGGGTTAGACTTTTGGAGACTATTAGGTTTTCTATAGAGAACCTCCATGTTGTACCAGACGGTTTTGCTTATTCAAGTAATAGAATCGTGTGCAAGGTGTTAAAGTCAATTCGTTATTGTTCTTCATCTTGTCGGTTTTTCTTGAAGATCACCAAGTTTGGATTCCGCCCATCCTTGGTGATTGTGTGATATCAGTGTTAGATCCGGATTAACGGGACTTACAAGTGGTATCAGAGCCTGTTGAACCTGTTTTCCAGGCTAAGATCTGATATTACAAGATTCAGTTCGGTTTTCTGCTGAAGAACGCAAAGAAGATTCAAGCTTTTCGGATCAACATTCAAGGATTTCAGATTTTCTGGTTGCATTTCGGATTGATTCCGGATTAATCTGTTGTATTTCGGATTAAAATCTTGAATTTTGGATTGATTTCGAATTATTCTGTTGAATTTCGGATCCAAATTCGTTGAATATCATCCATTCCAGATTACTGTTCCGGATTGTCACTGTTGCTGAGTATCTGATAGCATTCCGGATTACTGTTCCGGATTCTCATTTTGGATTACTGTTTCGGATTCTCATTCCAAACTGAAACAGTGCATCTCGGATTCCATCTCGGATACTGTTCCGAATCACCATCTCGGATTAGCATCTCGGATCGCTATTTAAGATTCCATCTCGGATTATCAATCAGAGTTACTGTTCTGGATTTGGTACTGTTGCGAATTAACACCAACAAAGGTGGAAAGCTAACCAGCTGACGCAACCGGAGTTAAACGTTTTCATACACAGAATTTGATCCTTAGACATTTTTAACAAACGGGCTGCACGGTTAGACTCGTGTGATTTTTAGGGCAAAAAAAAAGAAAGAGGCACGAAAATTCCAAAAATCACCATCGGACATGATATATCATTGGAATAGTATCGTCGAGACGAGTCTAACGGTACATTTTGATGAAAACAGTTTATGGACATTTTTATCGTGTTTACCAGTCCGGTTTCGATTATCCGAAGATGTTTGCAGCCCAAGCTCAACACTCGAACATAGCTCTCAGTCTAGCACAAAATCAAAACCCGAGCATGCGGGATGAAGTGAAGGAAAAGCTGAATGAGCTTATCGGAAACTACAATGTTGATCCGGTTGCTGACTATGTGATGCGTTTGCTTGACCGTGGAAGGCAAAAAGAGGATGTAAGGAATGATTTGAATAGCTTTTTGGGTGATGACAAAGACTCTTTTGTATCTTGGTTATGGGATCGTTTACAATCAAACCAAGATCTCCAAGATCTATACGCTAAATCAACAGAGTCTCATCCTGAAGAAGTGTCCGAACAGAAATCAACTGCCCAGCAAGCAGCAATCAACATCCCAGAACCCCAACCTCGACCTCAAGCCCAAACTAACGCTGGCAAATCTAGCTCGTCCATTGACACAGTCAACTATTTTTTGTGCACTGAACCTTGTAGGAATAGGGTTGCTCAACTCAGGGCTCTTAATTCCAAAATGACCGATGAATACAACAATGCAATGGCTCAGTGCATCAGCCTTGGAGAAAGCAACAAGTTACTCAAAGAAAAGGTTGAAGCACAAAAGAAAGATATAGCTCAGCTCCACCAGGACGTAAATCAACAGAAATGTTGGGTCCATAATTACAAAACCAGATTAGAATCAAAAACCATGGAATGCGACTTGGTAAGAGTTGAGCTGGGACTTCTTACTGAAAAATATCAACAAAACGAAGTGAAAATAAAGAAGTTTGATACATCCAGCAAGCTTGTTCAAGACGTGTGCAATGTGCAGCTGGCATTTAAGGGGAACAAAGGGAAGGGTTTGAGATTCAATCAGGTTGCCCCACCATATAATCACAACTACACAACAATGCCTGAAACCGATGAAGATAGTGAGAACAGTATATGGTGTATGGCAAACCCAATGATTATACTCCAGACGCATGGGAACCATCTGGTGTCGTTGACTCTTCAAATGATTTAGCTGATGAAGAGAGAGCTGATGTGAACAAGGCTCCAAGTGCGCAAACTGAAAAATCTGAACCTTCTACTTCTGATGAAAAGGTTCAGAGCAAGCTAAAAGAGCAAAAACGAGCAAATCGGAGACGAAGAAAGCTAAAGTCCAAACGTCAAGAACAATCATGCTCTCCAAAATCATAAGTAGGTAGCAATAGCCCTCAAAGGCTAATGTTGTGAAAAATGCTTTTGTTAAGCCGATCATTAATGGCAAAAATGAAAAATATGCCTTTGACTGTGCTAGCAAAGATTTTAGAAAGGTTGGGGAGATTTCTAAGAAGACTTGCAGTCTAAACAAAACAAGAAAAATCAAAAGAGATCTCCACAACAGAAGAAGGCCCTTGCAAACGACAAGTACAAACATCCAAATTCATCTTCCTCTGCAAGAAACGTGCAAGGAAATCAAGCACAGAAGGGATCAGTTCATTCTTCAAGGCCTGCACGAGCAAATCAAGCTGATCAGAATTATTTACATGTGAAGAGATAAACGTGCTTCAATTGTGGCATTCCTGGTCACATTTCTTGAAACTGTACACGTGGTCCCCATGTTCCGTGTCATGTTAAAAATCAGAAGGTTACACCAAAGAATAATAATCATTCCAAGCCGATGAAGGTATCATCACCTAAGGCAATGAAGAATGTGAATTCCAAGGTTAAACCATCTGATAGGGATTGGAATGTTGCCAAAAACAAACGCAAGGGTGTTCAGAAACAAAAATTTGTTTCTAAAATGACTAAACCTAAAATAGCCAAAGTAGCTCAATCAAAGGCAACTACCGCGTTTGTTAAAATGAAACAGATTTGGAAACCCAAACCCAAATCCAAATCAGTAGCAACATCACCAATCCTCGAAACAAAAGAGGACTTGTGTCTTAAAGTAGTGTCTTATTTCGATGCTTCAGGGAAACCCAGGACCACGATGGCCTGGGTCCCACTGTCTTACTAATCTCCTTATTTTTCAGGAACAACCAAGGAGGAGCTGTAGACAATCTCTGGAATGTTAGTCGCGGTTGTTCCAGGGACATGAAGGATAACATCTCACTGTTGCAAAAAGGTTCAAATTTTTATGATTGTGATGTTTCCTTGGAGGAGATGAGGTAAGAAAAGATCAGCGAAAATGTACAAATTTAAATTTCGTGCTTTAAATTTTGGAATTGATTAGTTTTTATTCTAATCACGGAACGATTAAGCAAAAACAACAAAAATATTTCCTTCTCCTTTTGTTTAAAACTTTGTGCATATGTTTTCTTTACTAGGTAAATTTGAGGGCGATATATGATGCACAAATTTAGGGGGGAAGAGGGCGATATACGTAATATATGTATTGATTGATGGGGAGAAGATTATAAAAATACAAAAACATAATTTGAAAAATAGAAAATACAAAAATAAATACTCATAGGAAATGAAATGAATATTCGTGATAAAGGGTGTGGCTGACACATGTAAGGTGTCGTAGCTAAAAAGACTAGGATCTAAAGTGATATGTCGGTAGGCTTACGCTCAAAGTGATTAAAAGATACTAAGTGATATAAACATAACGAACTATGTATCTTGTGGGTAAGATACCATCGGCGTATGATTTCATGGTCTTAAATCTTGTGTTGATAGATAGCCAACGTCTGAGGTTTAGGGTCTTTATGTTGTTGAGTCATCCGGGAATATATTGACTGCCCTTCTGTTGCATCCAGATTATATGCAGACCTAGGCACAATCAGAATATCCTTAAAAGAGCCAAAATAAAAAGGCCAAAACCTTAAAAGAAAGGAAATCTCATCACGAGAAAATTCCATGTGCTTGAAAAGTCAAACATACCACGTAAGGTATATGCCTAACCCTCATAAGTCACTATTCGTCTCTCTGTTGTACGGAAGTACTGACCTCTTCACCAATAGCCTGATGTTGTAAAATATAAAGGATGACCATAATATACTCACCTGCTACGATGAATTGTTGTGCTTACCTTGATCGCGGGGTATGTCATGGTATGGGACACATGGATATTATAGAATAATACTACCTTAAGCATATCACGAATTTGAAAACTGAAAGTTGAGCGTTAAAGTTTAAGTGGACAAACATATTGGCAATCACTTAGACCAGTCTAAATAAGTTTGCACTGAGAAGTGTTCCTTGGTTCGCCTGAAAACGATTTTGATCCCATTGTAATTGTATAGTTGTAACTATTGAGTTAGTTTCGTTGTGTATTTGTGTTTCTGTTTATGTTCTTATATTTAAAAATAAAAAAAAATTAGAAAATTTAAAAAATCCAAAAATAGAGTGCTTTTTTGTTTTATTAAAAATTATTAACGGTTCTTGAAGATTTAACTAATCATCAGAAGATGAAAGAAATTTGAACTTTGATCCGAGTTCAAGTACTTGGATGTACCAGGTGTTCATGCGGTACTCTCCATGTTGCATAAGAATGTTTTCTTACAAATTTCTGAGAATTGTGCAGATCTTGATTTAAATCAAGAAACAGGGGTTGCTGAAATTTGAGATGCTGTTAGTTGCCAACAAAGCATGAAGTATAACAATAGAAAAGTGTACCTGAGTCAGAAGAATCAGAGTCCAGTCATCGTCTGACAGTGATAGTACATTTGAAGAAGTACCTGTGAGCCTGGTGCTTGAAAGAGAAAGATTGAAGAATAAAAGAGCTGCTGAGGTTCCTCCTCTCGCATTCTTTTTGACAAAGATGTTTAAAGCAAAGTTGATTGAGAACCTGATATGAAGCTAACCACAAGAGCTGAAGAAAGAGACCCAGTGCTGAGAGTTCGTTGAAGTATGAGGTCCAAGAAGTATGAGACTGACTTCCACAACACATACGGCACAACGACAACCATAGATTCTGTTGAAGACTTTGTTGAATTTGCACGATGAAGACAATTTGATGCATCAGTCTAGGGGGAGATTGTTAGGTCCTAGAAGTGTGAGACTGAAGCATCAAATATACGCAACAGTCTATGGCAGTTAACTGGATTTAACTGGGTTAGTTTGTGTTAGGTTTGGACCTTTATAGGTCATTTGGGCATGCCAAAGGCCATGTGGGCCTGGCAAGTCCATAGGCAAGCCCATTAGGGTTATGCCTTACCCTAGGTATAAATAGAATATTATGTTATTTCTAGGGTTAGACTTTTGGAGACTATTAGGTTTTCTCTAGAGAACCTCCATCTTGTACCAGACGGTTTTGCTTATTCAAGTAATAGAATCGTGTGCAAGGTGTTAAAGTGAATTCGTTATTGTTCTTCATCATTTCGGTTTTTCTTGAAGATCACCAAGTTTGGATTCCACCCATCCTTGGTGATTTGTTATATCAGTGTTAGATCCGGATTAACGGGACTTACACAACGCCTAAATTACACAATTAGCATTCGACAAAAAAGTTACAATTTCAGTTTGTCCGGAACATTAATTCGGTATTTTCCGGATTCCAGAATTATAACAGAACAATGCTAAACACCCTAAAACAATATAAGAATTGTAGAAATACATAAAAGACATCATTTCCGGTCGTACGACAAGCAGTTCAAAACTTGACTGGGAAGCGACCGATTTTCGAACCGACGAAGATTTCACTTGCCGATAGCCTCATACATTAACCTAGAGAGATAGTTAAGCTTCATTTGGTATCCAAAAACCTTTCAACTATCTTGAGGTCATGGAAACACAACTCCCAGAAACTTTGACGGCAAAATATATAAGTGCCGATATCGAGCAAATAATTAAAACGAAAGGCGTTTCGGCCATCCAAACTCAACATATACTCGACCAGTGAACTAGTTAATCATATTTCTAGGTCGGAAGTGCCCTAAATAAACGCCATGGCACTTGTGGTAGTCGAAAACCAAAGCTTCCGGTACGAAATAATAAGGTTCGTATACTAACCGATATCGTACCGATGAGCGAACAAGTGGTGTTTTTGTTATCCAAAACTAATACCAATTAGTCAAGGGGACTAATTAACATTGATTAACACCCTAAACCCTAATTACTCGCTAATGATACAAGATTAATCCCTAATCCTCATACTTAAGTTAATCACCTAAATATCTACCAAATTATCACATGTTATAAAAGATAAATTACACTTAGCCCCCCTCTAGTTCACGACTAAGGTGGGTCCCATTAGACCCAACACTTGCTTGATCTTGTGTGATTATAAGGATGGTGTATGAGATCTTGTTTTGATACTTGAAAGATTGTAATTATATAAAAGACCAAACACCATCCTTTACATCATTCTCATTTCAAAAAAAATAAAACATTAAAACAAGCATCCCTTGGTCTCTCTCTTCCCACGGCTCAACACCACCACCATCATCATCCTTTTCTTCAACATTAAAAGACCAAAATCAAGCTTAGTTAGGCCACTAGAAGATCATCTAAGGTTCTTGCAAGGATGGAGGGTCATTAGGGCTTTCTTAGAGCTCCATCTTCTTCTTAATCTTCACTAATCTTGTGCAACTTTGTAAGACAATCTTCATCATATTTAAGCTTCTTATGATGTCTAGTTTATGAAGTACTTGTTGATCATCTTGAAAGTAAAGAAAAATATATCTTAAAAATCCTAATCTCACCTTAATAATCTACTAAATATAGTTTATTATGTGTTGATTATATGTATCAGTTTTAACTAGTTAGCATGTTTATGATGATTATGTTAAAGTAAGGTGTTTAAAGTGGATGATCTTGTATGAATAACAATATAAATGATGATTTAAACATGGTGATGTTTAAACCTAAACAAGATCATCAACCTCATGATCCATGAAGATTACTACAACTTAAAAATGATATACTACATATGTGTAATTTTTATAAAGAATAAACACCATGATTCAAGATATGAACATCTAAAAAAGTGTAGTAAAAGTGGTGGCTTAATATTCTAATAAATATATAAAGATCTCATTTTTTACGTAAAGTGGTTATAATATATTTCTACAGCGATCATGGAGATGAGGATGTTTAATGTGAGGGGGGATCGGCTCTGCTCCTATGAACACGGACCGATCTGACTCGACTAACAGAGGCGGAATTCATTGTTAGTGAGCTTGAAAATCAAACAATCGAGATCTACAGCTTAAATGCATTTGATTGTATTGATATACGTGAACAAGTACAGAGCAAGTATACAGTTCAGTAGGGCTTCGCCACACCAACCAAAGTTCTTAGTTCTGACACAACACTCCTATATTATAAGTTGACATGACTCGCACGAGTGACAGAGTGTTACTCTTACGAGTCATAAGACTCACTCGTACGAGTCAGTTTCTAAACAAATAAAACATATATTAACATATACAAATTGACATTCTAAGCCCTATATACATAAACAACATATCCTAGACATAGGCAAAAGACATTATGCATCAACAAACTCCCCCTTGGATGTTGCCGCAGTCTTGGATAGTCTTCAAAAAATCTTCAAAAGATCTGACAGATAACACCCAAAGAAACGTTTCAGCGGCTTGCGACACTCCTCAAAAGTTATTGGCATTTGATCTGTAGGAAGAGGTCGGTTCACTGTATTCCCAAACTGAAGACTTCTTAGCGATGCAATTCTTGCTCGCTCTGCGATCCTTTCTTCCTTCTTGTCTTTCTTCCTTTGCTCAATCTCCTCCAGTTTCCTCCACGAAGTGTTCCATGCCATCCTGAATGTACATCATTGGCAAAACAAACATTAACTATCTTCTGAAACTGGAGTGCCAGTTCTTTATCTCTCACTTCAAAGCTAATCTTGCTGTAAAACAAGCATTCAATATCTTTCTTTGAACAGTTGACTAGCCACATCCGGTCTAGTAGTCGAATGCCACACCACAGCCCGTATATATGTTTGTGTGCTATGACGGCTTTGGTTAGCTCCTCTATAATCTTCCAAGAATCGTCATCTGGGTGTACACATATAACAACTTCTCTTTTATTCGAATCGTAGTGCCACCATTTGAAGATCTTATAGAAGTCTGGTTCCATCTTTATAAGAGGCATATTCTTCAACACTTTTGGCCACTTTACGATTAGAGACACGTCTTTCTCTTGTGTTACTGGATTGACTTTAGTAATTCGTTTAGGGAAATGCGGCTTCTAGTGTGTAAAACCTTGCGCAACCTCAAGCTTTATTAGTTTCTACAGCCGCTGGTCGTGAAATCGCATCTTCAGATTTATCATCTTTGTTTGCACGAGCTCCTTAATATCCCAATACGGTAGGGTCTTGATATCACTCAAGTATCTGAAATACTGAATCCTGTACTCCCTTTTGATAGCATATACGTTCAGCTCCTCGATCTAGGGGTGTTCTTCGGGTTTTTTAATCCGGTTTTGGGTTTTTCGAGTCGGGTTTTTCGGGTTTTCAAAGCTAAATATATAACCCGATAACCAACCCTTTCTAGGTTTGGTTCTTCGGTGTTCGGGTTAAATGGTCCGGGTTTTATTGAGTCGGGTTAGATCGGGTTTCAGGTTAGAGAATCGGCCAAAAAGGAGGTGTTATTCTATCCGTTTAGAAGGGTTTGTCTGGCTTATTTGGGTTGCAAAAGGGATATGTAATGTAGACTTGTGTTTGTTGAATACTTGACATAATAACACATTAAAACATGCCATTATATATTATATTAATTTAACTTTTAAGAAGATATGGATGAAATAGTAAATGATTATGAAGTGATAACATTTTACATAGGAAGTAGGAGGGAATCAAGGAAACGATAAATTGGAAAATCAAATTTTAATTCTATGTTTGAATTCCTCGGGTTATTCGAGTGATCCCGAAACATAGATTTCTAATCCAAACACCAACCCAATAAACTATAGTCAGGTTCGGGTATAACCGTTTATCGGGTTCGGGTTAATCGGGTAAGCTAGTTTTTCGGGTCGGTTTGGTTTTCGGTTAAAAAGAACACCCCTACATCGATCCAGCCCAGCTAATAAGATCTCCTAAAGAAATATCCGCATTACGTGTAAAGAATGAAAGAGGACGTTTAAATTTGCGCTTCGCTGGTGTTTCTTTAAACCATTTATTCCTCATTTCTGCAATTTCAGTCCTAGACATCTGATGAGGAACCATACCTGGTTTGGCAGCTTCTTCTACTTTACGCTTCAGAAGATCAACATTTTCAGCTGCAAACAGTTCGCTAAAAGTTGGAGAGTCATCCTTACCCTGATTGGCAATATCTATATCATCTTCATCAAAATCATCCTCTACGACAACTTGATCATAATTATGTGCATCAGACACATGTTCGAAGACGTAATCAGCTGGCTTGAAAGCACTAATATTATTCAGCTCTTCATCGAAATCAAACTCAAAATTTTCTTTGTCCACTTCCAGCATCTTAGCAATTTCTTCTTTGGAATAGCTGTGGGCAAACTCCCCTTCCTCTACGTCATGTTCTAGATATAATCTTCGGTTTTGGCACGACAGGAATGGTAGATATTTTGGTTACCGAGAAAATTCCTGCCTGCTAAGCATCAGTAGGACCTTCAGATCTTCCCTGATCACCACCTTCATTCACTTGATTTACCGAGTCATCCAAGTACACAAAATAATCAATATCATCATTCACATTCGGCTCTGTTACACGGACACCCGTATCACCTAAATCATCATCACCATCATCACTATCGTTATCAGACTTATGAGAAAATAGATCATCAAAATCATCAAAGTCTTCAACTTCTTTTTCTGGTTCTTTAACAAACTCATCAACCTCGGCTTCGATCTCTCTCTCTAACTTCCTCTTGTTTAGCCATTCACGATGCCTTGCTAAAAGATTTGACGTGTCTATCTCAACATCTTTTGGCTTACCCACCAATACAAATTTCTTCGAGGCCAAATACACCACGATATCAGTAATTACTGGCACATATTCAGCTTTGGCTCAGTTGTAGCAGTTACAGGATCCTCACTGACTTTTGCTTTGCCTTTGCCTTGAGCGTCAGATAATTCTTTTGTAAGACGTTTCAGCTCATTTCAGCCGCAATGTTAATACCAAGCTTCTTTGTAAGTATCTTTTCAAATAGATTCATCCTTCTTTGGCTCCTGAGATGTTCTTCTTCGTATTCGGCCATTCGAATCCTCAAACGCTTATTTTCAGACAGAATACTAGCCAACATAACTTCAAGCTGTTATTTGTCTACATTTAAACCGTTGAGCTATTCCTGAAGTTCAGCAATCTTGACTGTGTTTAACATAACCTGCTTATTCAATTCTTCAACACGTGGGTCGTTAAAAATGTCAGCAGAAAAATCCTCCTCCCCACCGAAATCAAAGTCAAAGTTAAACTGGGGTTGGGATTGTGAGGGTTGTGGTGTCGGCTGCGATGTTGGTTGTGGTGCTTGCTGTCATGGTGGAGATGGTGGTGGCTGTGGTGTTTAATGATGAGCCGGTGGTGGTGGTATCGGTGGAGTCGGCTCAACATACACTTCTTCTACAGTCTGTTTTTACACTTTTTCCTTAGATTTGTATTTTGGAGAATCAATGCTTCTCAATGCCGATCTTTTGAGACGTCGAGTTTTCTTCTTACCTGTTTTGTGCACAGGTATCAGAACCCGAAGGTATATATGACGAATCATCCTCTCCTGTCGCTTTTCGTCTCTTTTCTTCAGCTTTTCTCTGCAGTTCGGCTAAACGGTTGTTCTCTATCTCTTTAGCTCTTCTTTTTCTCCAGCAATCCTGTCTTCCGAATCAGTACCGGAAGAGGACGCTTCTTCAACCACTTTCTCTTTATCTCCAAATGCCTGTCTTTCAATATCAGCACCCATAGCTTCAATATTCTCCTCTAGCTCTGATTAATCAGTCACGAGCTTTCTGATGCTTTCTGTTTCTTCTAAGGGGTAGAAGAGGAAGATGTAGACATTGGCTTTCTCTTTAACCCTTTACCCCCTTCTTTTACAAACAAGCACTTCTCTTTGCGATAAAACCATCTAGCGCTTTAAGCTCTTCATCCTCGTCACCGCTATCTTCTTTTCTCCATTCCCTTAGTGTTGGAGCGATATAATCTTTGTCAACAATTTCTCCAAACACAAGCTTTGCATTAGGGAATATCTTGAGATGCAAGCTCATTTTTAGAGACATCCATATGCTCCAATTTCATCACATCATCCTTCTTTTTTTTTCCGGATGGGATGCAAATGGTCTAGCAGCATCTGGATAAAAGGTGGATACTGCAAGAACTTCTCTCGCTGCATTTTCTGGACCATCTGAGAAAAAATAACTCTTGAGAAGTTGTATCAGAATAAGAGCGGTGATCATACACATCTGGTAATCGACTAAACCATCAAACCCTCCTTTATGATGATTGACTACATGTATAACGCAGTGTGCGATATATCTGAATGATGTACTCAGGTTAGCCTTCTTAAATGGAGCAGCATTTATGAACCTGGCATAACCCATACGATAAAAACACCCTTTCACCATACATTTAGGAAATCCTATAGGGTTATCTTCAGAATCATTGAACTCCAGCACGGTTCTACTCAAATCTTCAGTGATCTTAACCTGAAATCTGTCACACCCCCTGTAATCACATCATATCAGAGTTGTGCATGAACAAAACTGGTATCTTCATTGCACAACGGAAGTAAACGTGAGTGCTAAGACTTCTAATAAGTGAACGCCCGCTAAGTACTAGAATCCCCATGGGTTCTCCTATTCCCACCGTGCGATACTTGTAATCATAACCTGAGAAAGAACATGTGAAAAATCAACATAAAGTTGGCGAGTTCATAATTTGTTTGTTTTTGTTTCAAATGAATCATAAAACATTCAAAAGTCTTGTATTCGAAAAACCGGTTTGTGGGATCATAGTATCCTAAAGCATTTAAAATGTCATGTCTGTATAACAGTATTGAAATGTTTTCAATGTTGTCTGCAAATCCATGCATATAACTGTTATGTTTATAAACCGGTGATAATATGTTTTCAATCGTATCTGTAAATAAACTGGTATTGAAATGATTTCTGTTATCCTTATAAACCGGTATAGAAATCGTAGTATGCCTATGGAATCTAAGGATCAGTCAGTGTGTAGCTAATACACTGGCCTATGTGCCATAAGTAAGTAACCAACCCGAGACAACTCTGACATCATTGGGATCACAAAAGCACTCCAAACCAGTTGACAAACCAGGAGGAGCGTGTCTCAAACTCGATAGATCTATATCTTTTGCATCCTGGTCACTACGTGATTAATGGTTACTATTGTCATCATCCTACTTATGCACAGTGATCTATTATCATCTAATCCCATAGCTACGTACCAACTGTTATTAATCGGTGTTATTGGGCCTCGCCCATGTTATCCATGTTAATGGGCCTAGCCCATGTTTTCTTGTCATTAGGCCTAGCCCATGTTTTCTTGTCATTGGGCCTAACCCATGTTTTCTTGTTATATGGCCTAGCCCATGTTATAAATAAAATTGGAGCCTCGCCCCCTAGTTGTGACTATGACAATCCCGTCACTAGTCATAAAACTCATGTATGTTTCGAAAAGCTTTGTATTGCTATGAAAACCAGTGAGTTTAGCCTAAACCATTCATAAATCGTCGTGTTTGTTGAAATCTGTATGTAATATGGTTTAGAAATATGTGATTCTCGTTTATCGAAACATTGTATGCTTTTGCAAAACTTACTGTCTTTCCACCCCCAAAAACATTTATAAAAATGTAAGACCGTAACAAGTGGGGGTTATGAACTCACCTTGAAATCCTTGTGCAAAGCTAGCTTAATGTGATTTCCATAGTGTTGTCTCCACAACTTGACTTGCTAGCATGCAATCTAAAGTATTCCCAAAACGGAATAACTTGTAAGTTTCTAATATATAACGTAGCTATACTACGTGTCCCGAGCTTTACCGAATCGTTACTCATACGATTCTATGAAATTGTCATTATCTTAACTCGGTTAACCAACCTAGGGTTTAATTAGAAACGATTTAGTTTTTGAGCGACTTGAAATATATGTTTATATAAAACATAATTATATTTCATGAAATCGTATTTAGTCGTCATGTACGTCGACGGATAATAGTACGACTCTTCGTAGTTTTCGTAAGGTATATCATATATATATACTTGTAAATATATCCGTATTGATAATACATTTTGTATCCAAGCAAGAGTCTGGCGTATCATTTTTTTAATGAATAACGATGTAATCGTACGCTTGTTATAGTCTTGCGGAGTTGCGTCGTACTTCGTATAGGCGTTTGAATCGAATATAATTAATTATTGTTATAAAATCCTTCGAAAGTATTCGAGTTGCGACGTTTGAAATAAATATAACTATATTTATTTTATGAAAGTATTCAAAATCTCGACGTTCGAATATATATAATTATATTCGTGTTATACGATTTCCGAATTCGTTCGTTTGTAATAATGCACACATTGTATTCATCTTGTAAAAGCGTTCGGAAATCTTGCCGTTTTGAAATTAGTATAAGCAATTTACTTATTTTTATATCATCGTTCGAATAAATTATCGTTGTTTGAAATCTAGTTTCCGAGTTTCGACTTTGAATTAAACATAAATAAATATTATTTATTTTATAGTCGATTACCGAATCTTGTTATCTTGTAATTGTGCTTGTTGATATGTTATCGGCTCGATGTTGAAAGTTTTAATAGTGTTGGCAAAATAAATATAACTATATTTATTTTATAACAATCGTTTGTATTCAGACGTTTTGTGTTTGAAATGTAACGCGTTTCGTATTGCGCATTTTACGAAAATCGGGCAGAGTTTCCTCTGTTTTCGGACGATCCCGACAATACTAGTTGTCGCTTTATTTATCAAAACGCAATTTTCAATGTACGCAAACAATATATATAATTTCTCGTCGTGTTTCGAATATAATTTTCGCCAATTATACGTCCGATTTATTTTATTTATATATATTGTAACGTCGCGTTGATTCGGTTTTAGCTAGTAATTGTTTTTACGCAAATATTGCACTTGATTCAACTATATACATATTTTTAACTTTTTGCCGATAAGTATTCATTAACGGGTCGGTTTTTGAGCTCGGTTTCGCAATAACTATTAATAATATATATAAACTAATAAAATTTAATTTCGCATTGTATTTAAATTTTTACCGAGTCTTGATTGACCCATTGACCCGATAGTTGACCGGTTTGACCAGTTGACTACGTTGACTAGCGTTGACTAGAGTTGACCAGGTCTGACCAAGTTGACTCGCCTTGACCATGTTTGACCGAGTTGACTCAGGGTTGACCGATTTTGACCCAAACCAAAACTGAACCGAGACATGCATTCCGTACCTGAAAACAAAACCTAAATATCTAAACTGAATCGAAGTGAACCCAAATAAGCCAAAGATTGAATTGAACCCAAACCCGAAACCTGAACCGGAGATGAACCGGAACTGAACTGAGTCGAACTATCACCTAACTGAACCAGAACTAACTCAACTCGAACCCGAGCCGAAGCTGAACTAAAGCAAAACATCCGAACTTGAACCAAATCTGAAGCGGGTTGTACTGAACCAGAGTAAATCCAAGAACCGGGGTGGACCTGGACCGACACCCGAGTTGAAACTGAATCACCCGAACCAAAACTGAACCAATACCACCACTACTGCCACCTCCATGCCAGTCGAGACGGATAACCGCCGCTGCCACACTACCGCCACCGCTGGTCCGAAACGGCGTCGCAGCCGTGACGCTGCTCCGCCGCCGCACCACCGCGCCGCCGTCGCCACTCCATCTCTCGTCAGATCTCTCTCTCTCCGGTGTACTGTCTTTCTTCACTGCTCTCTATCTCTCTCTCTATAGATGTATGCGTGTGCGGGTAAGAATGTACAGGAGGGGGGTTTGCCGGTGTTTGTGGTCGGCCGGAGAAGACGACCGGAGTCGCCGGTGGTTTCGCTGGATTCTGGCGATCGGAGTAAAGGTGGAGACAGGGGGTTGGTTGTGTTGCTAGGGTTTTCAAAAAAATGAGGGAAGAGAGTGTTAATCAGGTTTATATATCTAGGGTTTTGAGCGGGTTGGGTCTAAAGCCCGTTATCGTGTGTTGAGCGGCCCAGTTGCATTCCAAGGCCCATTTTTACTCCCGCGTTTTGGTAAACTGCCCTAGTACGTTAATTTTGAGTTGAAAATCCTAAAATTATGTCGGTGTTTGACGTGTTAACCCGTTCATCGCGTTAAAATCGCGTAAGTGATTCGGTGGTCGTTTCTTGTCCGTTTTTCGATCCGATTTCGACCACGAATAATAAAATTCAATTACGAAGCTAAATATATCATAATATTTTAATATCGAGGCGTAACTCGAGTCCGTTGCTTCTGTTTTGTTGTCGGTGCGCTCCTGTTTCGCGTAACTTCCGCGTTGTGCTTAGCGACGTTATAACTGTATGACAAATACAAGTATAAAATTCGTATTTTTAGGCGTTGGCATTAGTTCGTTTATCGTTCAATTTCGCGTTTAGTGTTCTCGATATCGCCAAATCGCGTAACGTGAAGCAAGTAGACGTTCCTAGGCTTTCCAAGGGCCTGGTCGAGTTAATTTACGTCTAATTACGTTAATTATGATGGTATTACTGTTTGATATGCGCTTAATTACAACCGAAAATGCCGGTTGTCACATTCTCCCCTTGTTATAAAAATTTCGTCGTCGAAATTTAAGTTATGTTATCTCCTTAGATTTTTGTCATGCGTAGATAGGTATTAATACTACCTAGGTAAATGACCATGTAATCGCCTCGAGACTTGTCTAGATTATATGAATACAATGACTTACTACAACAACATGAACCCACTAGTTCAACTGAATATGTTTTCAGAATTGATGTTAAGTGAACGAAACGTAATGACATAATCTCCAATGTGACTGAGTTTACATGGGTCATACAAATGAGAATCTCCATAATAAATTTCCAAGACGTTCACAATCTATAAATGAATTTCATAAACAATAAAAGTCTCTACTAACGGAAACTAGCATTGGTTGTTGAATCGGTAAGACTTAGAATAAACAAGCTCAACTGAATTTGAAACTTGAAGATGATCTGTTAACTTTTCGAACCATAAGTTAACACTATGGAATTGCAAGGATACACCGAATTACAACTGAAGTTAGTGTATCATTGTCTTAATACATAGTTGCATTAAGACCACTTTAAATGATTAGCCCAAGCTACAAGTTTATACTGACGCCACAAGGCGTCATAGCCATTGAAATAATTCAATGATAACGGTGACCGAACAAATTCACCGTGTTTACAATTTACTGAAAAGTTCAATCAAGTAAGTCTGAATATTTGTTCCCAATAAATCTCATAGGATTCTCAACTGAAAATGAAAGAACAAATAAATATGATTTCTGGTCGATCATGGAAAAACAATAACTATCCAAAATTTTCAACTGATAATGAAAGGACCGTTACGAGGTACAATGAAATAGACAATGATTTGTGTAACATCTTCTTAATACACGATTGTATTAAGAACATTTTAAGAAAATGATCCAACAAGGGGGATTTAAAAATGAATAAATAATCAAGTAATTAAATCCATACATGCGTTGTGAAAGCGATGTCAGCGCAAGCTTCAACTAGCGAAACGCCACCACAAGGTGTCGTAACCAATAAATGGCTTAATAAGGGTGCAGACTGAACTAGTCTACTATGGTTAGAAACAAATGAATTGCTTGTAGATATTACTTTGAAGATGACGGCCTCAATCCATCATATGAAATCCTTGAATCGAACTTTGTATACAGTGAGCAAGTTCAAACAATTGAACTTGGTTTGACACAATCAAACAATAAATACATGATTCGACCAAGAAGTTTTGATATGGTTACTACGAAAATCCATGTATGCAACTTGGAAAGAAAATGAAATTTCAAGAATTTGTTGACTCGATATGAAGGAGTCAATATTCACAATAGAGCAGGTCATCTAGATCACAAAGCAAAAATTTTGAGTATTGCGAACCAACCTTTGAACGACTGATGAAATGACCATTCGAAGTGAAGACCCTGATGGCCTCCACGTATCAAGTTAACCACATGCGTAGCAACAAAGAATGCGTATTATATAAGTTTGTCAAGAAATGATGCAATAGGTGTTCGCTAATCAAGAAAGAATTTCCGTGACACAATGACGTTATGAGGAGTAGAGGTGTGCAAACCTACTTAGTATGTGCAAATTTGAAATTTCAACAAAAGGTATTCGAGGACTTTACCTAGTATTTCCTATGATGACTTATTGTTTGGTGACATTACCACTGAATATCGTATATGGCGTAGTTGCCATTAATGAAGTAGGGGGAATGCGAAGACATGTGACTTCGTTTGCAACGCCAATTGTTGTGATTACCTTTGTAATAAGTGTGACATCCCGGCTTTTCAGGTATCTTAAACGCGCTACTTTATGGTTATTCACTCCTACGCTGATTTAATTCGGAGAATTAAATTACACGCTCACAATAACTACGCTAACTTTGTGAATCTATATGGTGAATTACGTGCTATGTGTTATAAGACGGGTTGTATCTGAATTACGTGCTATGTGTTATTAGACGTTTGTGAATCTATTGCGTCTCACTCCAAATACGTGATTTAATATTTTATAAACTCTGTGTCGCGAATAATATTTTAGTAACTTCTATTTATAAACCGAACTAAGCCTGTGAAACGTTTAGACTTCGCGACCAAGCAAACCCAACCCGCCACCCACACCCCCTTGCGACCCACACCTCCTTGTGGCCCAAGGAAATAACCCAAACTTGAGGCCCAACGCACTAACCCAACCCCCCCCCCCTTGTGATATTTACATGCATGTTGTGGGTAGCTCTCAAAAAAAGCACACAAAACTCTAATACCCAAGTGAGGTCGACGGCAGCCCCCCCCCCTTCTCACGGTCGCGCAAACTACACCCCCGGATCGATTCCAAGCTTGTCTCGGTTCGCTAATCATCATCGTTTCAAGGTTAGGGTTTAATTGTATTGCGATTCACACTAGGTTTTGTGTAATCTTGATCATGATTATGTGCTTGTATGATTATTACTATGAAAAAGTGTTGTGGTGTATGATTAGTTCGGATGAATATGCGAATCTTTGCGGTTGTGATGATATGTTGAATACTAAAATCGTAGGCTGCGTTTTATCGCTAAAGATCATGATATATATTTAGGGTTTGCATGAATATTGATATATATGATGATATTTGACAAGTTAACCTGTTGTTAATCAATATAACTAAGCGTCATGACCGTTTAAACATGTTCTAATGCGATAAAGTCGAAAACAGTAAGCTGATTGACATTGACAGCTAACTTCAGTTGGCTGTACCCTGATCATTATTTATCGAAAAGTGGAATTTCTGAAGCCTAAAAGGTGTATTTTTGAAAATTACTTCAAATGGAACCGGATTCATATTTTTATGAGGTGGTTTGATATTTTTAAATGGTCATTTAGTGCAGCAGCTGAAGCTGCGTAAATTCTGTAGAATTTGCTGGATGTTTATCGAGTCGGATCTCATAGTCTTTAGGGGTTAGGTCATGAAATTTGTACAATAACTGGAGACAGGAATTTCCGAAAATCTCTCACCGAATTTTGTTAATTGGATGAATGATGATTTTTAAATAATTTTTCTCGTGGACTGCAGTCAGAAAGCGACGAATCTGACTGCAGCCTTGTATATAAATGTTTATAAATAATTGGTAAATATTTAGGATTTGAAAATTTTACACAAAATTTTACAGTCTAATTGACACCTCCTGTAAAAAAATTGGAACTTTTGGAACGTTGGAACTATTTTATAAAAATCCTCGAAAACAGCCCAGTTATGAGCGTACAAGCTGAAACATGATAACTTGCGTTTGTGTGTACCTAAGTGTTGTATGAGTTAATCTGTGTTTATGACAAGTTGGTTTGATCATTATTTTGTATGGTGATACTTTGCATGCATGATTATGGTTTCGAATTGGTTATGACGTGTGCCGTACTGTGTGTTAGTTATGCGTAGGGTTTTGTGTCAGTGTGTTCACACACTAACTTTAAATCGGTTGACATGTTAGGACGCGATTAGCAGTTCCATCATTTTCTTCTTTTGCGTTATTCTAACAGAGCAATTTAAGGTGAGTTCACGGCCCCTATTTTATCCGGTTTTAAACAACAGGGGGAGAAACATGTATACGCTCTACAACTCTATCTTTTTAATTAACGTCGTTAACTACTCGGTAACTAGGTTAATGATAATATATGTTATGGTCACTAAGTAGCTTTATCACAGAAGTTCTCAACAACTCGCGGATCGTTAGTATTGGGTTAAATAGCGGGGAAATTATAGTAGTACTACTGGGCCCGACAAGCCCCACCCGAGCTAGTCGCGCTAGCCGATCGGGAATGGTCAACGGGTGATTAATTTGGCCTAACTTTCGCCATGGTCAGTGATAGACCTGGCAACACTAAGGCAACAACAGTCAGCTTCGATCGCGAACTCTTATGTGACGTAACTTTAGGCTCGCTACCTACATGTTACCATTGAAATTATTTACGAACCAACATTATTATTCCAGGTTAGGAATAATGAAACTATATCGTTATCCGGGTTAGGGATAACGGGGGAAAACAACCTTTTAAACCGAACTTGTGAACTTATAAAAAACCTATGAACTCACTCTTCTTTAATGTTGACACTTGTTTCTTTGCATGTTTCTCAGGACGCTAGGAGCGCTAGGTGCACTCACTTGCATTTGATCAAGACATTTTTATCGAGTCTTTGTTTACGAATAATTTTTGGGATTTTGGTTTTGGCGTTTATGTTGGCGCCTGTTACTTTATTTTAATGCTTCCGCTAACTTTGAAACCTTGAAATTTTGAAAATGACTATGCATGTTTACAACAAATGTTTTTGGGAAACGTTTAAATAAATCATATAGAGTCGTTCGACATTGCTAGTGTCTGAGATTCTGGTTTGATCACACGCCTCGCGGTAATACTCCGCAAGTGGAAATTGAGGGTGTGACAATAAGTACCGACTGTTATGAATTCTCATTTGAACGTACCTCAGCGTGGTTCGTGTCGCTTACATGACCACGTGACAAGTTGTCGCATTCTAGCCGGTAGTTCCCCCGCTGACGGGATTAGCATCGTTGTCGTAATGTCGTGCTTCCTCAAGGTCGCGCCTTGAAAGTCGTATGTGATGTACTTCAACATCCATTGTCGTATCATTTAAGTTTCATGTATATTTGCGCACTAGTGTTTCGTTTTGCGTAGGGTACCTACTCGGGTTATAAAATAGCATCGACAGTATATGTAATGGCGTTTGCCCGAGTTAATAATCGTGGTTCCTACGTGATGACCTATATTGGATATTGTCATAAGTCTTCCAAAGGTCCTAAATGCATGTTGTCAAAACTCTCAAAGTTTTGCTTACGGTATGTAATGTTTTCGTTTACCGTGTATCAAACACAACACTAGTGTATGATTAAAATCATGATGTTGACTTATTGTTTTTGGCCACGGTTGGAACCCATATTCGAGTGCTAGGCGTCCTGTATGTATTCAAGTCTTATTGATCTAATGTCCTCAAAGGAACGTGAGGTTAAAGCCTAGGTATCTCCACAGAAACCTAATTCGCTGAAACCTATAGCTCTGATACCACTCTGTCACACCCCCTGTTATCACATCACATCAGAGCTGGGCGTGAACAAAACTATATCTTCATTGCACAGCGGAAGTAAACATGAGTGCTGAGACTTCTAATAAGTGAACGCCCGCTAAGTACTCGAATCCCCATGGGTTCTCCTATTCCAACCGTGCGATACTTGTAATCATAACCTGAGAAAGAACATGCGAAAAATCAACATAAAGTTGGCTAGTTCATAGTTTGTCTATTTTTGTTTCAAATGAATCATAAAATATTTGAAAGTCTTGCAATTGAAAAACCGGTTTGTGGGATCATAGTATCCCAAAGCTTTTGAAATGTCATGTTTGTATAACAGTATTGAAATGTTTTCCATGTTGTCTGCAAATCCATGCATATAACTGTTATGTTTATAAACAGGTGATAAAATGTTTTCAATCGTATCTGTAAATAAACCGGTATTGAAATGTTTTTTGTTATCCTTGTAAACCGGTATTGAAATCGAAGTATCTAGTATGCCTATGGAATCTAAGGATGAGTCAGTGTGTAGCTAATACACTGGCCTATGTGCCATAAAT
This sequence comes from Scalesia atractyloides, assembly GCA_947069175.1. NCBI lineage: Eukaryota > Viridiplantae > Streptophyta > Magnoliopsida > Asterales > Asteraceae > Scalesia > Scalesia atractyloides. The sequence goes on from CAMTDV010000020.1 coordinate 50,599,193, forward strand.
AAGTAACCAACTCGAGACAACTCTGACATCATTGGGATCACAAAAGCACTCCTAACCGGTTGACAAACCAAGAGTGGAGCGTGTCTCAAACTCGATAGATCTATACCTTTTGCACCTTGGTCACTACGTGATTAATGGTTACTATTGTCATCACCTACTTACGCACAATGATCTGTTATCATCTAATCCCATAGCTACATACCAACTGTTATAAATATGTGTTATTGGGCCTCGCCCATGTTATCCATGTTATTAGGTCTTGCCCATGTTTCTTGTTATTGGGCCTAGCCCATGTTTTCTTGTCATTGGGCCTAACCCATGTTTTCTTGTTATTGGGCCTAGCCCATGTTATAAATAAAATTGGGGCCTCGCCCCCTAGTTGTGACTATGATAATCCCGTCACTAGTCATAAAACTCATGCATGTTTCGAAAAGCTTTATATTGCAATGAAAACCGGTGAGTTTAGCCTAAACCATTCATAAATCGTCGTGTTTGTTGAAATCTGTGTGTAATATGGTTTAGAAATATGTGATTCCCGTTTATTGAAACATTGTTTGCTTTTGCAAAACTTGCATGTCTTTCCACCCTCGAAAACATTTATAAAAATGTAAGACGGTAAAAAGTGGGGGTTATGAACTCACCTTCATATCCTTGTGCAAAGCTAGCTTAATGTGATTTCCATAGTGTTTTCTCCACAACTTGACTTGCTAGGATGCAATCTAAAGTATTCCTAAAACGGAATAACTTGTAAGTTTCTAATATAACATAGCTATACTACGTGCCACCGAGCTCTACCGAATCATTACTCATACGATTCTATGAAATTGTCATTGTCTTAACTCGGTTAACCAACCTATGGTTTTCTTAGAAACGGTTTAGTTTTCGAGCGACTTGAAATATATGTTTATATAAAACATAACTATATTTCATGAAATCGTATTTAGTCGTCATGTACGTCGACGGATAATAGTACAACCCTTCGTAGTTTTCGTAAGGTATATTATATATATACTTGTAAATATACCCGTATTGGTATACATTTCGTATCCAAGCAAGAGTTTGGCGTATCGTTTTTTAATGAATAACGATGTAATCGTACACTTGTTATAGTCTTGCAGAGTTGCGTCGTAATTCGTTTAGGCGTTTGAATCGAATATAATTAATATATTATTATTATAAAATCTTTCGAAAGTATTCGAGTTGTCGACGTTTGAAATAAATATAACTATATTTATTTTATGAAAGTATTAAAATCTCGATGTTCGAATATATATAATTATATTCGTGTTATACGATTTCCGAATTCGTTCGTCTGAAATAATTCGCACCTTGTATTCATCTTGAAAAAGGGTTCAGAAATCTTGGCGTTTCGAAATAAGTTTAAGCAATATACTTATTTTTATATCATCGTTCGAATAATGGATGTTTGAAATCTAGTTTTCGAATTTCGACTTTGAATTAAACATAAATAAATATTATTTATTTTATAGTCGATTACAGAATCTTGTTATCTTGTAATCGCGCTTGTTGAAATGTTATCGGCTCGATATAGCGTCGGCAAAATAAATATATCTATATTTATTTTATAACATTCGTTTGTATTAAGACGTTTTGTCTTTGAAATGTAACGCGTTTTGTATTGCGCATTTTACAAAAATCGGGCAGAGATTCCTTTGTTTTCGGACGACCCCACAATACTAGTTGTCGATTTATTTATCAAAACGCAATTTTCAATGTACGCAAACAATATATATAATTTCTCGTCGTGTTTCGAATATAATTTTCGCCAATTATACATCAGATTTATTTTATTTATATATATAGTAACGTCGCGTTGATTCGGTTTTAGCTAGTATTTTTTTATGCGAATATTGCACTTGATTCGACTATATATATATTTTTAACTTTTTGCGATAAGTATTCGTTAAAGGGTCGGTTTTTGAGCTTGGTTTCGCGATAAGTATGAATAATATTTATAAACTAATATAATTAAATTTCGCGTTGTAATTAAATTTTTACCGAGCCTTGATTGACCCATTGACCCGGTAGTTGACCGGGTTTGACCAGTTGACTAGCGTTGACCAGGTTTGACCGAGTTGACGCGCGTTGACCATGTTTGACCGAGACTCAGGGTTACCGATTTTGACCCGAACCAAAACTGAACCGAGACATGCATTCCGTACCTGAAAATAAAACTTACACATCTAAACTGAATCGAAGTGAACCCAAATAAGCCAAAGCTTGAATCGAACCCAAACCCGAAACCTGAACCGGAAATGAACCGGAACTGAGCTGAGTCGAACCATCACCTAACCGAACCAATTTGACTGAACAGGAACTGACTCGACTCGAACCCGAGCCAAAGCTGAACTGAACAAAAACATCCGAACTTGAACCAAATCTGAAGCGGGCTATACTGAACAAGAGTAAATCCGAGACAAGGGTGGACCTGGACAGAGACCCGAGTTGAAACTGAAACATCCGAACAAAAAATGAACCAATACCACCACTACCGCCGCCACTATGCCAGTCGAGCCGGACAACCGCCGCCGCCACACTACCGTCACCGCTGGTCCGAAGCGGCATCGCAGTCGCAACGCTACTTCACCGTTGCACCACCGCGCCGCCCGTCGCCACTCCCTCTCTCCTCAATATCTCTCTCTCCGCTGTACTGTCTCTCTTCACTGCTCTCTCTCTATATCTACGCTCTATCTCTCTCTCTCTAGATGTATGCGTGTGTGGGTAAAAATGTATAGGAGGGGGATTTGCCGGTGTGAGTGGTCGGCCGGAGAAGACGACTGGAGTCACCGGCGGTTCCGCCGGATTCCGGCGATCGGAGCAGAGGGGGAGACAGGGGGCTGGTTGTGTGTGCTAGGATTTTCAAAAATAAATGAGGGAAGAGGGTGTTAATCAGGTTTATATATCTAGGGTTTTGAGCGGGTTGGGTCTAAAGCCCGTTATCGTGTGCTAAGCGGCCTAGTTGCATTCCAAGGCCCGTTTTTACTCCCGAGTTTTTGTAAACTGCCATTGTACATTAATTGGAGTTGAAACTCCTAAAATTATATCGGTGTTTGACGTGTTGACCCGTTCGTCGCGTTAAAATCGCGTAAGTGATTCGGTGGTTGTTTCTTGTCCGTTTTTCAATCCAATTTCGACCACGAATAATAAAATTCAATTACAAAGCTAAATATATCATAATATTTTAATATCAAGGCGTAACTCGAGTCCGTTGCTTCCGTTTGTTGTCGGTGCGCTCCTGTTTCGCGTAACTTCCGCGTTGTGCTTCGCGACGTTCAACGATCCAAATTTATTGAATACCTATAACTGTATGACAAATACAAGAACAAAATTTGTATTTTAGGTGTTGTCAGTATTTGTTCGGCATCAGTGCGCTTATCGTTCAATTTCACGTTTAGTGTTCTCGATATCGCCAAATAGCGTAACGTGAAGCAAGTAGACGTTCCTAGGCTTTCCAAGGGCCTGTTCGAGTTAATTACGTTAATTATGAGGGTATTACTGTTTGATATGCAGTTAATTACAACCGGAAAATGCCGGTTGTCACAATATCCTCATCGTTAATCTTCACAGAAGACATAATTGCATTCTCCTCCTCATCAAACTCTGTTGCATTCTAGAAATACTCAATATGTGAGCGATAAGCTACATGAGGGTCCGTGAGAGCTTTCGTGATCGGAATTCTGCTCAAAAAATCTAGAACTTCCCGATAAGCAGGAATTTCAAGAATAAATCATCTAGAAGACAGCAGACATTATGGAATGGCGAAAATGAAGATTTCTTGACCTGCACGCACAAACATTTCAACACTTAGAATATTTTTCTAGAAAATTTCATCTTTTTATCCACTCGTACGAATCACCGTTTGTACGAGTCATACAATTAAACAAATTTCAAGTTTGAGTCAAAATGTCACTCATACGAGTCACTACTTCGTATAGCAATTTTTCAATAATTTTGACCAAACTGCTTCGTACGAATGATGCCTTGTATGAATCATCAAGATTTAACATTTAAGGATCCTACTCGTATGAATACTCACTCGTACGAGTGAAAATGATAAACAAACTTTTGAAAACTTGTTCGTACGAATGAATACTCGTACGGATTGTAAACCGTACCAAATAATACCTAGTTAAACCGAACTTAAAATGTGTAGATTTTAACAAATTGAAGGTTGATTTATAGGTTATTAGGGCCGATTTTAATGTTTTAAAGTTCAATTTTATGTTTTACCCCTAAATCTACGTTTTATGTCCGGCCGGTCTAAATTCGGCATTATAACGGCTTAAAAAGAGCATTAGTACCTTTCCCATTGCAAGAGGTGTGCAAATCAACCTCCCAACGTATCGGTATGTAGTATAGATCAACAAAATGAAGTGAAAGAACTGGTTCGACAAAAGTTCGCTCCCAACCACACAAAGTCAATAGTCTGACTCGTGCGAATGAGTGATCCTTTTATACTCGTACGAGCGATGGCTCGTGCGAATGAAAACTTATGTCACTCGTACGAGTCAGTTCTTATACACTTAGTTAACTTTTTCATATTTTCGTGAAATTTTATCTGTATAATAACCCACTCAGTTAACCAAGTCCACGTTAATGACCCTGGTTAGATGATTTGTCTATCAAGTCCAAGTTAATGACCTTGGTTGACCGTTGTTTGACCAAAACAGATTTATTTAAAAATGTAAAGTTTCAAATTAATGAACTTTGTTGACGTTCAGGTAATCTCTTCTCATGATTAGCTCCCAACACTAGACTTCAACTTTATTCCAGCAATCGTCGCTTTGACTTGGACTAACAGTGTTTTTCATCATCGGTAGACTTAGAATCTAAGATAAATTGCTAAAAGCTGAAAATCGTTTTGGGATTTTTCTGAAAAGAAATAACAAGTAAAGATGTATATAAAAACATATTTTTTTGTGAGTTTGATGTTAAAAGGATCATATCAAGTATTTAATCAAATTACGAGTACCGTTGATCTTGTTAGTAACTTTAAGTTCTTAAACAAATTTACCTAGATTGCCAATATACTTATCCTCTTAAACTTCTTCTCATTTCTCAATTGTTTCAAGATACATTAGGTAATATTAAGGAACATGAATTAACTGTGTTTCCCATCTCATAATATACTCCCGAATCGAGATTCCTAGAATATCATTTCACAAGTGAATATATCCAATTGATATCTATAAATGGGATGAATTGCGAGACCTTGAGAGCTCAGGTTAGTATTTTCATACAGACAAAGAGATGAAGGCTCGTCTTTAGGTGGTGTTCCATAAATGAATCTTTTGAACTGTAGATGTCGTAAATATTTATGACATACTCATTTTTTTGTGCAGCTTTTGTGGGCGAATAATACGTAAAGTATTATACAAGTTCTAGGCCATTGCTAACGCAAAATTAGAAGAACTCGGATAATACCATAGATATCAATTAAATATAATGATCTAGTATCGTAGAATCTGGCATTCTGTCAAATGAAATTTCGGAGTACTAAGTCCATATATCCGAGAGATGTTAACCCACAAGTTACTCAGTTTTTCTTTTAGGTTTATATCTTGAAAAACAATTTACTGGATGAGTGAAGCCTATTGGCATATCCTCAGTAAGATTTGTTTAATTACTTGTTTAAGCATTCTATATATTTGGCATATTGTGATTGTCATATTGATGTAATATGATCTCCCTTTTTCATAAAAAACTCTTTTTGACTTTTATAATGTTTTTGTATTTTTTCAAACTTTCTCCCCCTAAAATCAAAAACATATTTTAGGATTTTTTTTTAAGAAAAAGATATACAGAAAAACATGTCTTACAGATGAGAATCACGTATTTGTTCGGGTAGCCCCGAATGAATAGTGAGTTGTAATGCTCGTACACGACGTGGTTTCAAGTGTTCCTTCCTACTGAGGGCATCAGCTACCACGTTAGCTTTACCCGGGTGATACCGAATGGCACACTCATAATCGTTCAAGAGTTCGACCCAGCGACGCTGTCGCATGTTCAACTCCTTCTGATCAAAGATGTGTTGGAGGCTCTTGTGGTCTGTAAAGATTGTGCACTTCGTTCCATAGAGGTAGTGTCTCCAAATCTTAAGTGCAAAAACTACTGCTCCCAATTCCAGGTCATGCGTCGTGTAGTTTTTCTCGTGAACCTTCAGTTGTCTCGACGCATACGCGATGACCTTAACGCGTTGCATGAGTACGCATCCCAATCCCTGAATGGAAGCATCACAATATACTACAAAGTCATCTGTCCCCTCCGGCAAGGACAGAATGGGTGCACTGCAAAGTTTCTGTTTCAGCAATTGAAATGCTGCTTCCTGCTTGTAACCCCAAGTATACTTGATACCTTTCTGGGTGAGGGTAGTAAGCGGTTGTGCGATCTTTGAAAACCCCTCGATGAAACGTCTGTAGTAACCAGCCAATCCCAAAAATTGGCGGATCTCCGTCGGTGTCTTAGGTGCTTCCCAGTTTTTGATGGCTTCAATGTTGGCAGGGTCTACGTGGATACCCTTTTTATTCACGACGTGCCCGAGAAACTGAACTTCCCGAATCCAGAAATCACACTTCGAAAGCTTGGCATATAGTTTTTCCTGTTGGAGTAATCCCAACAGTAATCGTAGATGTTCAGCATGTTCTTCTTCACTTTTGGAGTGGATGAGTATGTCATCGATGAACACAATAACAAACTTGTCGAGGTATGGTTTACACACGCGGTTCATGAGGTCCATGAACACCGCGGGTGCGTTGGTGAGACCGAAGGGCATGACCAAGAACTCGTAATGGCCATACCCAGTGCGAAATGCCGTCTTGGCGATATCCTCCTCCCTGACGCGTAGCTGGTGGTAACCGGACCGTAAATCAATCTTAGAGTAGTAACTTGACCCTTGAAGTTGCTCGAATAGATCATCGATGCGAGGTAACGGGTATCGGTTCTTGATAGTAACCTTGTTGAGTTCCCTATAGTCAATGCACATGCGGAAAGTCCCGTCCTTTTTCTTGACAAAAAGGACTGGAGCTCCCCATGGCGAAACGCTTGGTCGGATAAATCCTTTTTCTAATAGCTCCTGAAGTTGGGTAGACAGCTCCTGCAGCTTGGCTGGAGCTAGGCGGTATGGAGCCTTGGCGATAGGAGTTGCATGGTTCGCCAATTCGATTTCAAACTCCAATTGTCGATGGGGTGGAAGACCAGGTAGTTCTTCTGGGAAATACATCGGAAAATTCACGGACGACAGGGATGTCTTCTATACGTTTCTCGTCCTTAGGCTGTTCGGTAATCAGTGCGAGTAAAGCGAAGGAGTTCTTCCTCCGAAGATACTTCTGCGCTTGCATGTAAGAGATGATGTTGGTGACGGCGCTTGCCTTATCGCCTTGTACCGTCAGGATTTCATCGTTAGAGAGCGGAATACGAATAGATTTTTCGAAGCAGAGAACTTCAGCCCGGACGTCGGATAGCCAGTCCATTCCGACTACCACGTCAAAACTACCCAGGGTAGTTGTCATCAGATCAATGGTAAAGGTGTGGCCCGCGAGTTTGAGTTGACAGCCGGATACTATTTGGGTCACATCTACAGATTTACCATCGGCTAATTCTATAACATAAGGGGTCTCTAATGGTTTAAGCGTGAGATTTAGGTTCTTCTAAAACACTCAGATATAAAGCTCTATCCGCACCCGTATCAAAAAGCACAGAAGCAAAATGCTCATTTAGGGGAAACTTACCGGTGACCACGTTCGAGTCGTTTCTGGCCTCTCCGCGGCCCAATGTAAATGCGCGACCTTTAGCACCTCCTGTGCCACCGTTCCCATTATTGTTGTTGTTATTATTTGTTGTGGTTATTGTGGTTGTGGTTGTTTCCACCATTATTGTTGTTGTTACGCAACTGTGGGCAGTCTCTTCTGAAATGAGCAGTGCTACCACACTATTAGCATCCCCGGTTAATACCCTGCTGCTGACCCTGGGGTTGATTTTGATTTTGTCGGGACACGATTTCCCCACGACAATCCTTTGCCGCATGTCCCATCTTGCCACATTGTTGGCAGCGGTTTCCGGCACATGGGCCGTTATGATGGAGATTACCGCGGTTGCACTGCGGCTTTCGACCTGCATAGCCGCTTGCATTCTGGTTGTTGCTGTTGTTGGCAGGCTGATTTTGGTGACTCCGGTGGCTGTTGAAATGATTGAACCGCTTCTGGTTCCCTTGCTGCGGATGAGATGACGAAGACTGTCGAATAGTCGAGTCTTCAAACTTTCTTTTGTTATCCGAGGCAACTTCAGTTGTACCCCGTGCTGGCAGCTTCTTCTGTTCCACCGCCTTATCGGTGAGTTTGTGAGCCAATCGATTGCTTGATGTTCAGTTACAGGGTTACTAGCCATTACCATACCCTGAATTTCCGGAACCAGACCCCCAAGATAGAACTCGAGTCTTTTCTCCACAGTGTTGGCCAAATCGGGACACAGAAATACCAAATCATGATGTTTTGCGGTGTAAGCTTCAATTTCCGATCCCACCATCTTGTGGTTCCATAAGGCTTGCTCTAACTATTGCACTCTGTCTCGTGGACAGTACTCCTCTTTGATTAGGGCCTTGAACTCGGCCCATGCCATTGCATTCGCAGCTATAAGTCCACGTGTTTGGACTTGTGCATTCCACCATGTCAGTGCCCCATCTTCCAGTGTTGAGGCTGCGTATTTGACCTTGTTGGCCTCTAAGCAGTTGCACATTTCAAAAACGGATTCAGATTTTTTGATCCAGCGGACCAGTCCAATGGGTCCTTCCGCCCCCGAGAATTTGCTTGGTTTTGCGTCAAGGAACATCTTGTAGGGGTTAAAGCCCCCTCCTGCCGGTTGGTTCTGAACACCCGCTAAAGCTGCGTTCACGTGCTCTTGAATCATGGCAGCTAGCTCTTCGGGCGTCAAGTTAAGGTTTCCACGTCTTCCAGTTGCCATTTAGATCTTCGAATCACAACACAAACACACCCCGATAAGTCTATATATCCAATATAGTTATCCTACTTCGTACTTTAATAATTATTAAGTTACGTCAACTCAATATGTTAAATAGTCAAATGAAATACTTGATTAACTGAAATTTCAACGTCTTACAAGAGTGCAAATCAAACATACGAATTCACTATAAAGTCTCAAGTTTAAACACAAGTGGGAAAATAAATATACTGAAGGAAAATAAATAAAATAAGCGAGACGTGTCAGTCGTCTATGTCTCCATCCCCCAAGTCACTGTCGTTGCCGTCATCCTGCGCGGCATTTCCAGCTTCTACAGCTGGGTCCTCCTCCGGATCCTCCTCTGGATCCTCCTCAGGGTCCTCCTCTGTATCCTCTTCCGGATCCTCCTCTACCGGCACTGGAGGGGCCGGTGCTAGTGCAAGTGCTTGATTTTGCAGTTCCTGAATGTTCCAACTATTTTCCAGGACTCTGTCCTCGAGCCAGTCGGCTCTTATCTGCTCAGCACGCAGATCTCTGGCTATGGTGTTACGAGCCATCTTACTCGTACGATGCTCTTCCTCGAGCGAGTCGGTCTTACCTGTAAGTTGTCGGATCATCCATCCTTGTGCTAGGATGGTTTCCTGCATTCTTTCTAACTGTTTTTGTTGTGTATGTACCAGGATTCTAAGTATGTCAATTCCTATTTCTACAGGGTTAACCGGTTCAACCGGTACAGCAATGGTTGGGCGTAACGACGACTCCTCCCCCAGAGCGAGCCTTTTCCTCGCAGCTGAGCGTGTCTCCACGCCATAAGATGGTATGGGTTCCACCATTGGTGCCTTTCCTGTGCCCTTGGTGGCGTAAGACTGTCGGATGATGATGATGACGATGAGGATGATGACATTGCCTGTTAGGTCGTGTAGTTAGTTACGAGTTGTTTTCATTTCTTATTATGAAGGCATAATCTACATAACACAGTTGTGGTAACAAGATATAATAGTTCGGTGCCAAACTAAGTCTAGTGTCGTGAAATCAGCTATAGTTTAGGTCTACTTCTAATGCAAACCTGGTTCTCTATAGCTAGTGGCTCTGATACCAATCTGTCACACCCTCAATTTCCACTTGCGGAGTTTTACCACGAGGCGTGTGAACAAACCAGAATCTGAAACACTAGTAGTCGAACGACTCTATATGATTTGATAATACGTTTTCCAAAATCATTTGTTGTAGATTTTATATTGTCTAAATTAATTACCAATATTTAGCAGAGCATTAGTTTTTAAAGTTGAGCGGAAGCATAAAATAAATAGTGAAGCGGGCACCAACACAAACGCCAAAACAAATGAAAAACCCCAAAACAATATTGATAAATAAGACTCGATAAAAGATGTCTTGTTCAATGCATGTGCGTGCACCTAGAGCTCCTAGCGTCCTGAGAAACATGTAAAGAAACAAGTGTCAACATTAAAGATGAGTGAGTTCACAGGTTTTCATAAATTCGTTTGTTCGGTTATAGTTTGTTTTCTCCGTTATCCCTAACCCGGGATAACGAACTGGTTCCATTATTCCAACCCGGAATAATAAGTTGTTGCTTCCAATATTCCAAACCCGGAATATTAAGTTGTTGTTTCCATTATTCCAAACCCGGAATAATACAGTTGATTCCATTATCCCCAACCCGGGATAATATAGTTCTTTCGTAATTAAGTTCAATGTTAACATATATAGGTAGCTAGCCTAAAGTTATGTCACGTATGAGTTCGCGATCGAAGCTGACTGTTGTGCCTCCGTTTTGCCAGGCCTATCACTGACCATGGCGAGGTTAGGCCGAATTATTCACCCGTTGACCATACCCGGTCGGCTAGCGCGACTAGCTCGGATGGGGCTTGTCGGGCCCAGTACTACTTATAACTCCCCCGCTATTAAACCCAATACTAACGATCCGAGAGATTGACGAGGACTTAAGTGATAAAGCTGCTTAGTGACCATAACATTACATTAACATTAACTTAGTTACCGAATAGTTATGTGACGTTAAATTCGAATAACGTAAAGAGATTGAGTTTGAGAGTGTATACATGTTTCTCCCCTGTTGTTTAAAAACCGGATAAAGTTAGGGGCCGTGAACTCACCTTTATTTGCTCGGTTAGTGTAGCAAAGAAGTTATAAGAGATGGGACCGCTAGTTGCGTCCTAACAAACCAATTAATTCAAGTCAGTGTGTGAACACACCAATACAAATTCTACACGTAATTTACGCACAAAGTGATACACACAAACAACATATCTAACACTCAAACATGCATGCAAGTATCCTCATGTGATCATAGTAATCAAACAACTTATCATGAACATAATCCAATCCATGCAACACTTTGGTGCACACAATCACAAGTTATCAAATTTCAGCTTAACACTCATAATTCAGCTGTTTTCTAGGATTTTTATAAAATAGTTCTAACATTCCAAAAATTCCAATATTTTTACAGTAGGTGACATTTATACTATAGAAATTTATATAAATTTTCTAAGTCCTAAATCTTTACCAATTAACCATAAATATTAATATACTAGGCTGCAGTCAGATTTGTCACTTTCTGACTGCAGTCCACGGAAGAATTTGTTTAAAAATCACCGATTGTCCAATTAACAAAATTCCAGTTGGAGTTGCCCGGAAGTTTCCATACCTAGTTGCTGTACAAAATTCATGACTCAACTCCCTACTGATTTTAAAATCCAACTCGATAAACGACTAACAAAATTTCAGGATTTTCACAGCTTTAGTTACTGAACTTATTTGGCCCTTTAAAAATATCAAATGACTTCAGAAAATTATGAATCCAGCGCCATTAGATTCCTTATTCAAATCTCTACGTTCTAGACATCATAAAATCCGTTTTTCGACAACTAACGACCGAGTTACAGCCAATGAAGTCGGCTGTAACTACTACTCAGCAACTGTTTCAGCATATCATTATTATAAATTCGCATAACCCGTCCGTATGATTAACCTAGGCGATCTTTAACCGGTTTCCTAGTCATAATCAATACTAATAACATATCCATGCAAACCCTAGTTCATACTTCTAGTTTTTATAAACAAACAAGGCTCATGATTTCAGATTTTTAAACAAACATCCAACGCAAACATTATTAACAAATCGGTTATCCTAACCTTTCATTCAATCATATAATCCGAAAACAACACAATCAAAACACATGTATCCGAGTATTAACTTGTAGCATATGACAAATTCTAATATTTTAATAATAAGGTAAACGAACCGTGAGTACTATAAGAGATCGGTGATCAAGGATTGCTTGCAACCGAGAAGATCCGTGACCGAGAAAAGAGATTATTCGCGGCTGAGAAAAAGTAGCAGGCTGTTATATGATCGAATAGAGGTGAACAATGGTTGATCTTGCGACTGAATGGAGGTGAACAAGGGCTGCTCGCGATCGGGAGATGATGATGGCGATGACTGCTACTGCTGCGACCGAGAGGAAAGAAAAGAACAAGGCTGATCAGATTGATATGATGAAGGAAAGAGGCTGTTTGCGATCACAAGGGCGAGAACAAGGCTGCCGACGGCAGTTTTCTTTTAGGGTTTTGTGTTTGTGAATGAAACATGCATGGATGTGTGTATATATAGCGCAAAAGGGATGAGGGTTACGGTTAGGCTTGCGCTTGTGGCGGAAGGACTTGGGTTGGTTTGGTTTGGGTTTTGATCTTGCGGTTTTGGGCTTGATCTTTGCGGCCGAATAGTTTTAGTTCAAGGTTTAGGTTTGATCTCGGTTTGGGTTTGCGGTTTGGGTTGTACACGGCCAAGAATGGTTTGAGTTCTAAACTTGGTTAATTCCTAGAGTCACAAGGAATCAAAGTTGGTTCGTGTCGCGGTTCGGTTCGGTTCGTGTACATATCTACCATAATTATTTTATAACTAAAACAATCACACAAACACACATCACGTATTCATTAACTCGTACACGTTTAATACTTAGCACATACTTTATTCGACAAGTGTCGCGTTTAAGTTATCCGAAAAACCCGGGATGTCACAATATATAAGTGTCGATATCGAGCAAATAATTAAAACGAAAGGCGTTTCGGCCATCCAAGCTCAACATATACTCGACTAGTGAACTAGTTAATCATATTTCTAGGTCGGAAGTGCCCTAAATAAACGCCATGGCACTTGTGGTAGTCGAAAACCAAAGCTTCCGGTACGAAATAATAAGGTTCGTATACTAATCGATATCATACACATGAGCGAACTAGTGGTGTTTTGTTATCCAAAACTAATACCAATTAGTCAAGGGGACTAATTAACATTGATTAACACCCTAAACCCTAATTACTGACTAATGATACATGATCAATCCCTAATCCTCATACTTAAGTTAATCACCTAAATATCTACCAAATTATCACATGTTATAAAAAATAAATTACACTTAGCCCCCCTCCCCCCCTTCTAGTTCACGGCTAAGGTGGGTCCCATTAGACCCACCACTTGCTTGATCTTTTGTGATTATAAGCATGGTGTATGAGATCTTGTTTTGACACTTGAAAGATTGTAATTATATAAAAGACCAAACACCATCCTTTACATCATTCTCATTTCAAAAAAAAAAATGTGCTATGTGAAGAGAAGGAAAAGTGCTATGTGGCACTTAAGCTTAAATAAAGTGGTTATGTAAACCTAAATAAACGCCATGGCACTTGTGGTAGTCGAAAACCAAAGCTTCCGGTACGAAATAATAAGGTTCGTATACTAATCGATATCATACACATGAGCGAACTAGTGGTGTTTTGTTATCCAAAACTAATACCAATTAGTCAAGGGGACTAATTAACATTGATTAACACCCTAAACCCTAATTACTGACTAATGATACATGATCAATCCCTAATCCTCATACTTAAGTTAATCACCTAAATATCTACCAAATTATCACATGTTATAAAAAATAAATTACACTTAGCCCCCCTCCCCCCCTTCTAGTTCACGGCTAAGGTGGGTCCCATTAGACCCACCACTTGCTTGATCTTTTGTGATTATAAGCATGGTGTATGAGATCTTGTTTTGACACTTGAAAGATTGTAATTATATAAAAGACCAAACACCATCCTTTACATCATTCTCATTTCAAAAAAAAAAAATAAACAAGCATCCCTTGGTCTCTCTCTTCCCATGGCTCAACACCACCACCATCAAATAGATTTCAAAATAGAAAGGATAATACAAATTGATTTCAATTTCGACCAATTTCAAATAACTAATAAATAGAATTCAAGATTCGAAAAAAAAAAGAAAAATCAGAATTCTATTTAGAATCCCTTTTCTTTAGAGAGAATTCTCGGTAAGATTGAGATTAAAACAAGAGAATTTGGATAAGAGCAATAGTTAGTTTTAACTATAACTAAAAAAAGCAAAAGCTATGTAGATCCTAATCGATGAATCTTGAAAGGAAACACGCCCTGCAAAAGGAAACTAGTTGGTTCGCTTACTTTAACTAAACAGTTATGAACGACTTAAAAATTTCAAGTCAAATTGATTAATCTGGTATATTTTCCACGTTTATAGGATCATCCTTTTCTTCAACATTAAAAGACCAAAATCAAGCTTAGTTAGGCCACTACAAGATCATCTAAGGTGCTTGCAAGGATGGAGGGTCATTAGGGCTTTCTTGGAGCTCCATCTTCTTCTTAATCTTCACTAATCTTGTGCAACTTTGTAAGACAATCTTTTATCATATTTAAGCTTTTTATGATGTCTAGTTTATGAAAGTACTTGTTGTTCATCTTGAAAGTAAAGAAAAATACAACTTAAAAACCCTAATCTCACCTTAATAATCTACTAAAAATATAGTTTATTACGTGTTGATTATATATATTAGTGTTAACTAGTTAGCATGATTATGATGATTATGCTAAAGTAAGGTGCTTAAAGTGGATGATCAATATAAATGATGATTTAAACATGGTGGTATTTAAATCTAAACAAGATCATCAACCTCATGATCTATGAAGATTACTACAACTTAAAAATGATTTACTACATATGTGTAATTTTTATAAAGAACACCATGATTCAAGATATGAACATCTTAAAAAGTGTAGTAAACAAAGGGGGTTTAGAGTAGAAAACTTGATTTAAAGATATAACATAACTGGTGGCTTAAAAATTCTAACAAATATATAAAGGTCTCATTGTTTTTACGTAAAGTGGTTAAAATATATGTTTACAAGGATAATGGAGATTAGGATATTTAAGTGTATAAATAAAGCATATAAAAGTGGTATGTAACCATGAGTTGATGATTGATCTTGATTATGGGTTTAAACATGATCTAAATATGTTTTTGAAATGAGGAAAACGCCATAGTTTAGGGGAAACTATGGCAAAATTTTCTAAAATCTAATCGTGTTTAACGAATAATTAACGGGGTGATTAACGGGACTAAACACGACTAGTGGCCTAAACCGTCATTAAGGAAGTTTTAATGACAAGGGTTAAACCCTAACCTTCCAAGAGTTTAACAAGTGTATATATATATATATATATATATATATATATAAGTTAAAAGTAAGTATTTATTATGTATATATATATATATGTATATACTTGTGGGAATAAAAACATATATACATATATTTTGTCACCAAAGTTTATGTGTAAATATATGTGTATGTATCTAGAAGTTTAGGGTATACACCACAAAATACCCAACTCATACAAATACCTCAAACGTTCGAAGAATTACCAAGTGCAAACAACATAAAACACATACACTTTACAATATGTTTGAAACAATAATCGGACGAACGGAGTAATGCGGATGATGGGCGAATTTACACGATACACAGTTGCGTTGTCGACCAACGAACAAATCGCCAACATGAAGAGTTACTACAACGTTGGGCGATTTCTGTAATTGTACGGTCTTTGTTTACACTTTTGTGTCTGTCGCTTGTTCTTAATTACGTCTGTAATTGTACGGTCTTTGTTTACAGTGTCTGTATAGTTTGGTCGTGTCGACCAAATCAAGATATCATCCTATCTTGGTTTAATACGATGTTTAGTTTGTATGTGTTAAACAGTTGCATATGTGCATACTGTTAAGTCTTGTGTACGTCATGACTGTGACACGTTCTCACAGGAAAACACTTTGTGAGAGTGGACATACTTCATACGAGCAAGATGTTGCTCTTACGAGTCACATGCAGTTCGTATGAATGAATTCACATAATCAAGCATCCAGCTTGATTCGTACGAACAAGATAAGCTTCGTACGATCTAGATCATTCGTACGAGCATCTTTGGAGTATGTTCTTCGTGACTTTTGGTGTTTCGTATGACCAGCAACATACTTCGTACAGTTGCTGAGTATGGACACTATATAAGGAGAGATGCACTTCTCAGAGGTGGTTGGTCGAGTAAGTGAGACACTAGTGAACTAGAGAGAGACGCAAGAGCAAAGAGAGTGTTGCATGAGTCTGTATGAGCATTGTTTATATATGTTTGTATCAGTTCTCTTCAGTTAATCAAGATATTGAATCTTTGGTTATCTTGTGTTCTTACTTTGCTTTGGTTTACATTCATACGAGGATTCCGCACTCGTATCTGTGTTACATGAACAAGGAAGCAGGTTTATCTTGATCCTCCAGGTGGACCTACAAGTGGTATCAGAACTTTGGCTCTCTTCCTTATTTAAAACCAAGCTTAGTGATTGTGTCTGAGCTAGTTGAGAGAGTTTCTTGAAGTGTTCTTGAACTTTCAGTAGAAAACTAAAGTTTTTAGAAGATAACAAACTTAAAACTTGGTTAAAACTTGTTGCATGTAGAAAATTTTCATAAAAACCTAGTTAGATCACATGGAGACATGTTAAAATCTGGTTTTTCTTAAATTTTCACATAAGTTGAACACTCTTGCAGGAGAAACTCACCGGAATATTGTTTGTAGGGTTGATCAAATCTCTGACATTCTGGACTTGACTGATAAACCTGAAAAGCTGATAGAATGTTTATCTTGTTTAACTAAAATTATGTAGACAACAGAACACTTTTGAAAAACCAGTCTGTGTAGAAAAGGAAATTTCTCACCAACCAACCAGCCTTACAAAAAGATTCCTGTGCAAAAAACACCTGTGCGAATAACCCATCCGCACAAAGAACCAGACTGTCCGGCGAAAGACTTGTCATCCGCGCGAAAGACTTAGCTGTTCACACGAAGGAGTTTCCTCCATACGAAGGATCTACCACTCGCACGAAAGAGTGGTTCGTACGAAGAACACCTCAGTTTGCTTTTCGTGTTTCAGTTTTTCAGCCTTTGTGATTTCCAAACTTTGTGATTTCTGTAATTGTGAATCTTTAAAAGGGACTTTTATTTCAAAAATCAAACTTTAAACCTTTAAATTTTTCATAACCAAGAAAATGAGTTCAAATCCATGGGATTGGAGCAGTAGTTCCAGCACAAATCAGGACTCTTCGCAAAGCTCCGCTACCTCATGGGTAAAATCATTGATGCCTCAACATACAGCCATGATTACTGCAATTCAATGGGCGTGTGTCGCAAACCAGAACCAGAGCATTCAGACTCTTCTGATGAGTGAGAGTGAAACCGGGAGTAATAATCGTCCACCTAAACTGAACCATATGAACAATTATTTGTCCTGGAAAAGTCGTTTCCACACATACGTTCTGGGACAAAACACAGAATTATGGACATGTTTTACTACACCCTATAAAGAATCTCGAAGAGGCAGGATCTAACCCAACCTCCTTAGCTAATCTAGATGAAGGTGGTAAAAGGCTTACGATCTAGAGAAAAAGGTGTTTGCTATCCTAACACAGGCACTCCATAAAGATATCTATCATCAATTTGTGTACTGTACAACCATGAAAAATCTGTGGGATACCCTGAAGCAAGAGGAGAGGGCAATGCTGCTACCGGAAAAATTCGGCTTGATCTGCTTAAGAAGGAGTTTGATGGTTTCATGTTCATGGAAAATGAAACATTGAATGATATGACCACACGTTTTTACCATCTTCTTAGCAAAATGTACTCTTACAAAGTGTTAGCATCTCCGCAAGAAATCGTGATGCGTATTGCTGACGCATTACCGCCAAAATGGGGTTAATTTATTGACTTTTAAAAACATACAGGTGTTTTGGACTCAATCAGTATTTATTAATTTGTGTAGAAATTGGACAACAACAATGAAGAGGAACTTCGGAAGGCACAAAGCATCACTGTTCCACAAAACCCTGAGATGTACTTCGGAGGTATTAATACAGGTATTAGTGAAAGTCACCAACCAAAGCTTCAAACCGCGTTTGTGTTAAATGTGAATCCCTTTTTACTACAACCTGTTCAAACAAATCAGTCTGCAAGCTCAAGTACTCAAGCTTATGGACAAGTATTTGATCTGAAAGCCTTTCTACCATAACCACGAGATCTAGCACCTCAAGTTCCACAGCAAGCTCCTCAACAGGCTTTCTATGGGAACAAATTTCAAGCCGCAAACCCCAACACAGTCAAGCTTGACACGTCACATCTCTCAAAAGTCAGTGTAGAAGTTGCACAGGAACATATGGAACTTCTAAACACAATGGTTAGTGCTTATTGTGGTTTAGTCGCCGGTCAAATAGGAAACATAAATTTTACTAATGAAGACTACCAACAAGTTAACCGAGATGAGATGGAGCTGATGGATATCAAGTGGGCGTTTGCCAGTGCAGTGAGAAGAGCCAAGGATTATATGAGCAGAACAGGAAGACCAGTTTGGAAAGCAAGAAGGATACAAAATATGGTTTTGATAAAAACGTTGTTACTTGCTTCAACTGCGGTGAAAGAGGTCACTTCAAACGTGAGTGCACAAGGCTCAGCAAACAAGGAAATCACAACCCCTTCTGAAATCAATCTCAACCATCCAACACAGCTCAAGTTAGCAATGATAGAAGAATAGTAGCTGTTGGCAACCCAAACAACACCAATCAATCAGGACCTTCAAACAACACACACAGAGCTTTGGTAGTTCAATCTGATGAAGGATGCAATTGGTCAGAACAGTTGGGAACTGAGAATAACGGAGGAACTGCATGTTATGCCAAGATCATCAGTCAAATCAAACATGTTCACAGCATTGATAGTTCAGATGATGATGATGATGCTTCAGGATATACTAGTAGTTCTGATGAAGAATGCTCAAGTTCAGGTGGTTATGGATCTGATTCAGATATCAGAGAGGGAAGCGATGCTGAGGTCAGAAAATTGCTGAAAGAAGCTGAGAAGATGAAGAGTGAAAAGGTGGGATTGATGAAGAAAGCAGAAGCTGCATCAAAGGAAAAAAGAAAAATTCTTTACACATAATGCAGCCTTCCCTCATCTTATTGCCTTCATGGCGAATGTTGCCGGTTCGACAAGTCAGGTAAATTCCGACTCTCCTAAAGTCTGCAATGACTGTGCCAAATTAAAAATAAAATTTGAAACAATTAACAGTCATAATCAAAATTTAGTTGTTGAACTATCTAAATGCAAAGAAGCGAATTTGGATTTAACTCGAAACAAAAAACAATTCAAATCTGTAGTAGAAACCCTTAAGAAAAGTGTTTCTTAATTAACAAAGACAGTTTTCAATAAACAGACAAGAATTAATAACTACATTAATCTCCTAGAAGAAACAAAGAAAGTGTTAGCCATCGCCAAATGCAAACATGATGCGATCAAGCTAAAATTGGACAGTTATTCAAACTCACGATATGTGCTTGATCATATCATTGATGTTCAAAAGCTAAAGGGAGATGTCAAATGCATAGGGTATAAGTCGTGTCCACCTCCAATGAAACACAACTCTACCAAATTGCCTGATGAAGAGGAAATGTAACTTTTTGAACCCTCCGTACCTCTTAATCCTGAAGAATTCGCAGCAGGACTAGGGTTCACGCTAGACAATTCCTCGGTTGAATCAAGAAAGTCCGAGAACTCATCATCAGCTGTTAATCAAAATCCCTCTACATCAGAGGAGGATGATTCATCAAATGATGAGTTGGAGAAAATTGATCAAGATCAATCACTGATGAAGAAAAGGGAATAGAAATGTCTGCTACTCCCAGTGTAAACATTGACAAAAATCAAGAGAATGATCCTAAGAAATCTGTCAAGACAAAAGTGTCTACAGATACAAATGATGATGTGTTGTATACTTAGGTTGGAGACAAGAAAATCTATTCTAGCAAAGATTTTGCAATCAAAAACGTAAATCCAACCTCCATTGATCAAGTTTTTGAAAAATCAACAACCAAATTTTTGAAGAAGAAAACCCGATCAAGTACAACCATTATCAAGTTCAAGATAAAAACACCAAGAAAAGCGAGTTGAAAAGCCTAAAGCACCACAACCAAAGGTTGAGACAAAAGGCACTCGCTACAAGAAGAAGCTTAAAAATGTTAACTTTGTGAGTTCTACAGGTACTGATAAAGTCGACACTTTTGAACACATGTCTAATGTAGATTTTGTAAACAAAGTCAAGATTTTAAAACGAAACAGCGAAAACAATTACACCCAACATACAAATGGGTGTGATGAAAATGAACCCAGTACCTCCAGACCCACAAGTTCAACATCAAGCCATGGAACACGATCTCCTAAATTTGTTGAAAGGAGAACATGTTTCAAATGTGGAAAATTTGGCCATATTATCATGAATTATACCAACCCAGCAAAGCCGAGATTTGTTGAGAAAGTCCCTCATAACCAACTTACCAACATCAATCTGTTTCTCCAAAACAAGATAAACGAATTTTTAAACAACAAGAAGAAAAACAGAGACGTAAACAAGTAAAAGTAATTGAAAACGCTTTGAAACCGGATTCTTCAGAAAGGAATCCAAGATCTTCAAATTTAATAAAGCTAGAATGTGTTAAAACTATAAATAATAGTCAATCTGGTAATAATCAACGATCTTGAAAACCTAAGATGGTAGTGGTTCAAGAGGAGGCAAACACTTTGCAAATCATCAAGAAATAGAAATCACATTTAATGATGATAAGGGGCGACTCAAGACCACAAAGGCTTGGGATCCCATCTCAAACTGATCTGGTTTTTGAAATGTGCAGGGTGTTCCAGGAGGAACTGTGAATAGTCATTGGATTGTTGACAGTGGAGCATCAAGGAACATGACAGGCGACTTACGACTCCTTTCTGATGTGAAAAACATTAGGGGTGGTTATGTTGCTTTTGCTGGAGACAAAGGTGGATACATCACTAGAGAAGGAATGGTCTCCAATGGTGTTGTGAGTTTTGACAAGATCAATTATGTTCAACAAATTGATCACAATCTTCTTAGTGTTTCTCAAATCTGAGACAAGAAGTTCACGGTTCATTTTGATGATGCCAGTTGCTATGTGCTGAAACCTGGTTTCAAGATTCCCAAGGAATGGATCCTCCTGTCGGTTCCAAGAATTAACGACTTTATATTCTTGACATGAGCCAAGCTATTACCACGTCTGCACAAGTCACATGTTTTGTCTCAAAAGCTACCGATAAGGAATCAATCTCTTGGCATGGACGAATGGGACGATTCACCTGAGGAAGATGAATTATTTGGTGAAGAACAATCTTGTGAATGGTGTACCTGTTAAGAACTTTCATCTTCAAGACGTTTGTGTATCGTGTCAAAAGGGAAAGCAAGAAAGAAAATCTCATCCTGTGAAGAAAATCAATATAGTGAATATGCCTCTAGAACGTCTTCATATGGACCTCTTTGGACCTATGAAACACAAGACTACCTTTGGTGATTCATATTGTTTGGTAGTTACTGATGACTACTCCAAATTTTCATGGGTAAATATGTTGGCACACAAGAGTGAAGTTCCAGAAATCCTCAAGAATCTCCTAACTCTGGTTGAAAATTTGAAAAATCTGAAGATAAGGAGAATCAGAAGCGACAATGGCACCGAATTCAAGAATTAAGTTATGGAAGAGTTCTATTCTTCAAAGGGCATTCTACGTGAATACAATTCTCGATACACTCCACAACAGAATGGTGTCGCTGAGAGGAAAAAATAGAACTTTAATTGAAACAGCAAGAACTATGCTAGTAGAATCAGAACTTCCCGTTCAATTTTGGGGAGAAGCTGTGGCTACCGCATGTTACACAATGAATAGAGTTCTTGCAGTAAAGAGACACGGGAAAACATGTTTTGAGTTGCTACATAAAAGGAAACCGGATGTTTCTTTCTTAGAACCTTTTGGAGCTCCATGTACTATGATTGATCCATATGGTAAATTTGGTCCAAAGGCTATCGAAGGTATCTTCCTTAGATATGCTACTCCTAATTTCAGAGTGTGGAATTTGTCAACAAAGAAGATTGAAGAATGGGGTGAAGTCAAGGTTCAAAGATATACTGAATCAGTAAGAGCTCCGGGTGCTCCTTGGATGTTTGACTACGGTGGGTTGTTTAACTCCTTTAATCTGCCAACTTTTGATGATGCTTCTGCAGCGGCTTAAATGTTACTAGAAAGTGATGCTGCAATTGACTCATCATTAGTTCGACCAATTATTGTTAACCGTCAGGTGTCTACTTCGGTTAACAATCTTGTTCAAAATGAGGAATTTGAAGATGCTGCTGATCATAGTGTTTCGTCAGAAGATGACGAGTTCCATGATTCAAATGAAACTACTTCTGCTCTGGTTCTTGGAATTTCAGATGTCACGTCAAATATTCAGAATCTAGGAACAACTGAAGGTCATACGTCTACATCATCATCAAATCCAGCAAATGAATTAGATGTTGATCTGAATATCAACAATCTAGGTATAAACTCTTGTGTTCCTGATGTTCCTGAAACTCGAATTCATAATACCTATCCTCAGTAGAATATTATCGGAGATGTCCATCGTGGTGTGCAGACTCATAATCAGCTCAGGAATAATCAGAATGTCGGATTGTATTCGGTTATTAGGGAATCTGCGGAACAAAATGATTGGTCTTTTGCCTGCTATGTTTACCAAGTTGAACCAAAATCTTGGAAGGAGGCTATGAAAGAAGACTCATGGGTTGAAGCTATGCAGGAAGAACTTCAGCAATTTCAGAAGTTAGGCGTGTGGAAATTGGTTGACAGGCCTGACAACTATAAGAAGATTGGTACTCGATGGGTTTACAAATGCCAGAAGGATGACCGAGGTGTTGTTGTGAGAAACAAAGCAAGATTGGTCGTCCACGGCTTTAATCATGTTGAAGGCATTGATTACAATGAAATTTATGCACAGGTGGCTCATCTTGAGGCCATAAGAATTTTCTTGGCTTATGCGTCCTGCAAGAAGTTTACCGTTTATCAAATGGATGTGAAAAGTACATTTCTTCATGGTGTGGTTGAAGAAGAGGTATATGTTGAGCAACCACTGGGTTTTGAAGATCCAATCCACCTAACAAGGTTTGGCTTCTTAACAAGGCGTTATAGGGTCTTCATCAAGCTCCACAGGCTTGGTATGAAACGTTGTCTTCCTATCTTTTGAAGAATGGTTTTCGACGTGGATTGATCGACTGTACTCTCTTCATCAAGGAACAGAATGAGGACTTATTACTGGTACATGTGTATGTTGATGATATTATTTTTGGGTCTACAAATGAAAAGATGTGCAAAGAATTTGAGCAGGTGATGCAAGAGAAGTTTGAGATGTGCGCAATGGGAGAAATGACTTTCATTTTAGGTTTGTAGGTTCAACAATCTAAGGAAGAGATTTTCATCCATCAAACCAAGTACACCGGGGATATTCTCAAACGATTTCAAATGGAGGACTCAAAGCCTTTGGGAACTCCATTAGCTTAGAATCATGAGATTACTCCTAATGGAATGGGTGAACATGTCGAACCATCTCTTTATCGAGCAATGATCGGATCTCTCATGTATCTTACTACTTCAAGACCAGATATAATGTACCCAACATTTCTTCTAGCTCGCTACCAGTCCAGTCCGAAGGTTTCTCATTAGATGGCTGTGAAAAGGATCTTTCGTTATTTGAAAGGTCACCCAGACACTTGTCTATGGTACCCTAAGGATGATAACTTTGATTTGACAGCATTCAGTGATTCTGATCATGGCAGCTGCAAGATTGATGCAAAATTAACATCAGCGAGATGACAGTTTTTAGGAAATCGCCTAGTCACATGGCAATGCAAGAAGAAGACTTGTGTAGCTACGTCAACCTGTGAGGCTGAGTATATTTCGGCTTCTAGTTGCTGCTCTCAGGTTCTATTGATCCAACAGCAGATGCGGACTACGGTTTTGAATTTCTGACTACTCCTATTTTTGTTGATGACGAAGCCGCTTTACAGATCACTAGTAATCGTGTACAACACTCAAAAACCAAACACCGGTCACCGATCATTTCATACGAGATTGTTATGAAAAGATAACCTATCAATGTTGTTAAAATCCACACCAATCACCAAGTGTCGACCTGTTTACAAAAGCTTTTGATAAATCTCGTTTTGATTATCTACTTTTGGTCAATGGCATCAAGGTGAAACCTGAGTAATTCATTATTGGCTAATCATTTTTCGTACATATTTTCTTAAAAATCTAAAAATTACAAAAATATTTTCTATTTTCTTTTAGTTTTATATTTTAGGGGGAGAATATTTCAAGAAAATACAAAAAACAATAGAAAAACCAAAAATAAAAAATGAGTCTCTTGGATAGATAAGCTGAAGATGATGAAATACACCGGTGATCTATCATAAACAGTCAAGAACAAAGAACGAAAATTGATAAGTAGCTTTACTAATGATGTATCGGTAGGCTCACAATCAGATTAAAATGTGCAGGTTGATATAAACATAACGGACTGCAAGCCAGGTAGGAACCATTCATTGGCATATGGTCTTGGTACCGAAATTTCGTTTGATAATGTGCCGAGGTTCTGAGATATGTGGTCTTTATGCTGACTTATCATCTTGGTATCACGGTTGAATCTTTTGCCGAAAAATAATGGTGACGCAAGTCTAGAACTTCCATGATACCATATATACGTGTAAATACTGCATTCGACCATCAAAGAAGTGATAAACATATCACATTCACCCAAAAATAAGTGATAAAATATCACAGCTTATGCGGGAGCTAAGTTCGTCTCTTTGTCTGTACGTTGGTACTAACCTGTTCACGGGCTTACTCATGTGCCCTGCATGCATACGAAAATCAAGTTCCTCATCAATAAGTCATTAAATCACATAGTGCTTGTTTTCAATCAAAATAAGTGAGTATCTCACATCATATACGTCAAAACAGATGATAAGCAGTATACTCACCGGTAAGATTTTCTTTCGTGCATATCTTGATACGGGAATGTGTCGTGAAATGGTTGAACACCGGCTAGTAAGTATAAATCATACATTAATCATATCTCCTAATCATGATTACATCTGATAAGTTGAGCTTACGTGGACAACAATACCGATAATCGTAGTAGAATACTTATTTATTTAATTTGATGTTTTAACAAAACCTGTTTTTGACAAGATTAAAAGCTGGTATGATTCTCTTACCTGGAAACTCTAAAAAATATTGTCTGGTAAATATATAGTTTATAGTTTAGTAGTTGTTTTAGTTTTAGTTTACGTTGTTGTTAAATTAAGTTCTTTTTGAAAGTGCTCTCTTACAACGGTAAACTCACCTCAAAAGAACAAAATCTGTTTAACAAGCACTTTTCCTAACATAACCTTGTGATTAGTGTTGACATGTGCAAAGTTTTTAAACAGGCCCACGAAAAACCTAAGGTTCTCGAAGAACTGAAAGTCCAGTTTGTGAAAAACCTGGACTCGTACGAATTAAGGATCATTTGTACGAACCATGGTACTTCGTACGAATGACCTTTGAGTTTTGTACAAATCAGTGCTTCGTACGAAGCTCGGTTGTTTGCACGAGTGTTTTTTGATGTAGTATATAAGGTGATGAAGTTCTTTGGTAGAACCTCACTTTCACCTGCTCACATCATCCTTACACCTCCCTTCAAGTTGTTTTTGATTTCTTTAAGGTATTCTTAAAAATATTTGGCATACTTTAAAGATGAACAACTTAAAACATTATTTGACCATGTGACCATGACTGATAAGAACAAACTTTAAATAAAGAGTAACTTACTTTGAAGATTGTTTGTACGAACTAGATTCATACGAAGGAATCAGTTTCTTATTTTTAAATCAAAAGTTCGTGAAAATGAGTTGTTTTTCGTACGAATAAGTTTTTATTTGTATGAGTCAATATTTCTTTATTCAGGGAATACATACATACATAAAGTTTGAAATAAAACTTTTTGTATACATTCCCTGATGAATTTGTGTTCTTATCCTATTTGACTAATGTGTACAGAATGGAACAAAAAGACCATAAAAGAAAACCAGCAACAAAGAGGACTGACAAGTCGGAAGTGGAAATTATGTCTGAGCCAAGACATAACATGGTGGCCTACTTGGATCCGGAAGATAAATTTGTTGAGTACAACGGTATAATGAAGTTTTTGCGTGACTCAAGGATACATTATGCTATCTCGCACAATACTACAGTATACAAGACGTTGATCAAGGAATTTTGGGATTCAGCTATAATTATTGAAGAAAATGGCCAGGAACTTATCCGCGGGAAAGTAAATGACTTGAACGTAGATATCTCTGTTGAAACCATCAACTCAGTATTGCAGCTTGGTGATGATCCTGAAGCTCCATTCTCAGTATCGTTGAAGTGTCAACGTGGATGTTTGCTTAGAATGAAATGTGTTGGAGATTTCCTAATGGGACAACTAAACAAAGCATGGTTGCCACTCCGATACAAGTTCTTCCGACATGTTCTAATTCAATGTTTGAGCAAAAGATGAAGTGGTCATGACATGGCAAATAACGACTTGGTTGGAATGATGATAGCTTTGACACTGAACAAACCGTTTAGTGTTTCAAAGTATATTTTTGCAAACATGAAAGAAAACATGAGAAGAACCGAATAAGGTGGAAACAAGTTTTGGATGTACCCTTGATTTCTCCAAATGATCTTGAATGTGCAACATTCGAATCTTCCAAAGAATAACAACGATGTTTTAAAAGTAGAAGTTATGATGGAACATTCTTTGAAGCTCTTTAGAGGTGTAGCAGCAAAACGTTACAAGGAAAGCACACTTCCCCGCAAGTTGATCGATTTTCTAATAAATAATTGATACATTGCACCAGAGAACGACAAGTGGCGCCATGATGACAGTGATTCAGATAATGAAGAACCAACTTTGAAAAAGATGATTGAAGATAAGTTGGGTCATAAAAAGGGAAAGGGTAATGATGATGACATTGACAATGGTGGTAATGAGTGTGCTAGTGAACCAGTTGCAGAGGTCCATCCTATTGTTACAACAGAAGAGACTGAACCTGTAATGACGGAACCCACTACAACTTCTGAACCACTACCATCAAATACCACAACACCTGAAACACCTTGGCTGCAGATACTCCAGTTCAACCGCAACCTACTACTTCTTCATCTCAACAGTCCCAATCTACATCTCACCAAAGTACAAAACGAAGCAGTCGTTTATTTTCTAAAAGGGAAAAAGAAGAGAAAGTGGATTTTCTGTTCTCTCAGTTGCAAGCTGCGGCAATCCAGATTAACAAAAATTCAAAGTTTATATCTTCAAATCGTAATACAGTTGTAAAACAACAATTAGAGATAAATTCTTTAAAAGAGACTGTTGGAAAACAAGAGTCTGAAATTGCACAGTTAAGAAAAGAAAATGAGCGACTGAAGGCTGCAGATGCTGAAAGAGCAACTCAGCTACAATAGATGAGAGCAGCTGATAACTCTGGGGAATTGAGATAAATAGGCTGAAAGAACGTAGTGCGGCTGTACAATGATCTGCGGAAACTTTAACTACTAAGCATAACGACTTGAAAGAATGGTATCATTCTCGAAATGCTACGCTGGTTGAAGGCTTTAATGGTATTAAAGACGTGTTTGAAATGAGCAGAAAGTGAGTGAACATTCTGTGGAATGAGAGATGCAGAGCAAGGAGATCAAACGTCAATATGATCCAGTTAGTGAAAGACACTGGCAATCCTAATGCTTCGACCTCATCCTCGCAACCAAAAGTTCCTACATCAACTCCAGTGGTAGAGTCAAATGCACAGTAGATTGTGAACGATCCAGTTACCTCAAGCAGCAATCAAGAGGAAACAGGAAAGGATTGATGTTTCTGGAACATTTGAAAACTTGTTACTATATCATCAATGGATAGCAGATCTTCAAGGGGAGTTTGTGATACCCCAGGTCATTCAATTATGTAGACCGAAGACCAAGCAATAGCCAAGGGGGAGTTTGTTGATACACTTTTGTGTCTATGCTTGTTCTTAATTACGTCTGTAATTATACGGTCTTTGTTTACAGTGTCTGTATAGTTTGGATATGTCGACCAAATCAAGATATCATCCTATCTTGGTTTAGTACGATATTTAGTTTGTCTGTGTTAAACAGTTGCATATGTGCATAATGTTGAGTCTTGTGTACGTCATGACTGTGACACGTTCTCACAGGAAAACACTTTGTGAGAGTGGACATACTTCGTACGAGCAAGATTTTGCTCGTACGAATCACATGCAGTTCACACGAATGAATTCATAGAATCAAGCATCCAGCTTGATTAGTACGAACAAGATAAGCTTCGTACGATCCAGATCATTTGTACGAGCATCTTTGGAGTATGTTCTTTGTGTCTTTTGGTGTTTTGTATGACCAGCAACATACTTCGTACAGTTGCTGATTATGGACACTATATAAGGAGACATGCACTTCTCAGAGGTGGTTGGTCGAGTAAGTGAGACACTAGTGAGCTAGAGAGAGATGCAAGAGCACAGAGAGTGTTGCATGAGTCTGTATGAGATTATTTGTATATGTTTGTATCAGTTCTCTTCAGTTAATTAAGATATTGAATCTTTGGTTATCCAGTGTTCTTACTTTGCTTTGGTTTACATTCATACGAGGATTCCGCACTCGTATCTGTGTTACATAAACAAGGAAGCAGATTTATCTTGATCCTCCAGGTGGACCTACAAATATATACACAACAAGAATTCAAGATGAACAACTGGTACGAGATCCAATGAGACCTAGGTGTCTAATGAAGTTAATACACGTGTACAGACACCGAATTAGATAAGTATGACTTACGCAACGCAAAATTGTGAGTTCATGTCCCTCCTTTCAATTATTTCAAAGTTTTGTTTAAAAGTATCGAGGGGAAATACATGTCATAACAAACCGTATGTTAGCTATGGGTTTAGATGATAAGACATTCAAATGTGCGTAAGTAGGATGATGACAATAGTAACCATTAATCACGTAGTGACCAAGGTGCAAAAGATATAGATCTATTGAGTTTGAGGCGCGCTCCACTCCTAGTTGGTAAACCTTTAGGAGTGCTTTTGTGATCCCAATGATATCAAATTTGTCTCGGTTTGGTTGCTTACTTATGATACATATATCAGGGTGCTCGTGACACACTGATAAATCCTTAAACTCCATGAATGCTAATAACATACTCAGATTTAATTATTGGATTACAAGGTGTTGGTGCATATTTGTGACAACAGCTTAGATTTGGTCTTTGGGTATCTTGTAACTAGTAAAATGATAAACGATTCGCGGGTTTAGTTTTGTAATAGTTAATTAGAAGTAATTAGGCTAAACTAGACACTAAATAGCACATGGTAAGCGAATTGGGCTTTAGACCCAATAGCAGTCCATGTAGGGAAATCCTAGCCCAGTTGCATAACATGTCTCTATATAAAGGGAGGTTTGCATTAGGGTTTAGGTTGTTAGTTCTATTGTTCGTGTTGCAGATTTAGTTGTTCAGAGAGAGTTGAGAGAGAGTCTTGAATTGATTGTAAACACTTTGTATTAGATAATCAATAGAAGACAGTTTGAAGATGATTGTGTTCGTGTTCGTATTCTTGTTTCTGTAAAATCTGAGCTAGGGGATTCCGCACTCTAGATTAGATAGACGATTCTGTGAAGATTCATACGGATTAGGGGACCTACAATTGGTATCAGAGCATTTGGCTCTTGATTTGCTCGGTTCAGAACCGTAACAGCAGAAAAATTGGGTTTTTGGACGTTTTGGAGGTTGTTTTGAAGTTTGTGACGGCTGGAACTAGGGTTTCAGCTGCTGTTCGGTTTCTGTTCCTATTTCAGATAAACAGCAAAGCATTCCGGATTGTAGACTTGAATGTCAGATCAGAAAACCGCATTTCGGATTACCAGACTTGCAATTCGGATCAGAGAAACTTGCATTCGGATCAAATGCATTGGATTCAGGTTGCATTTCGGATTAGAAAAGCTTATCTCGGATTCCATCTCGGTTTGAGTTTCGGATAAGAATAGTCTGTTCCGGATTCCATCTCGGATCAGAATACTCTATTCCGGATTCCATTTTGGATCAGAACAGTACATTCTGGATTCCATTTCGGATCACTATTACGAATCACCATCTCAGATTAGCAATTCGGATTACTGTTCTGGGTTTTCATCTTGGATTGTCAATCCGAGTTACTATTCTGGATTTGGCACTGTTCCGGGTTCTATACAAACAGGTGGAAAGTTAACCAGCTGACGTAACTGGAGTTAGACGTTTTCTGACATAGAATTTGATCCATAAACGATCTTGACAAATCGGTTGCACGTTAGGCTCGTGTGATTTTTAGGACAAAAAATCTTAGTCGGACAATAAACATCGTTAGAATCGTATGTCGAGACGAGTCTAACAGTATAATTTGGTAACCACTCATTTCGGACAAGTTTTAACGTTTTTAACGAGCCGGTTCAGTAAAAATGTCGAATATGTCTAACCTAAATGAACTGTTAAGAATGGGGCACGAGGCTGGCACGACTAATAAACCTCCAAAAATGTTGAAAGTAGAAAATTATCTTACTTGGAAGCACAGGTTTCAGTCGTTCATTGAATATCAGGACACACGGATGTGGATCTGTATTCAAGATGGGTATGCTAATCCCACTCATGACTTTGAGGGCAGACAACATGTCACTGCTTATGCGAATATGTCTGAAGCTGAAAAAAGGATGTATGAGTTTGAGAAGAAAGCCTTAGCTGCTATAAAGATGTCATTACCTGATGGCATCAAACATACATTCAAGCGTTATAAAACGTCAAAGGAGATGTGGGATACCCGAGAAAAGAGGTATGAGGGCAATACTGATGTGAAGAAGAACAAGGTGGATCTGCTGAAGAAACAGTTTGTTGTGTTTAAAAGCATGAGGAATGAATCCCTTGAAGATATTATCACGAGATATTATCATCTAATGTCAGAAATGGATAATTATGACATAGAGGGATACATGGATGTGGAGATAAATGACATGTTGTTGGATGCTTTACCTGCAAAGTGGGATTTTATACTTTGATGATGAAGGGTGAAGCTGATTATGAAACGAAAGACTTAGAAGAGGTTGTTGGAAAATTGAGAGCTTATGAGCTTAATTTCAAGAAGAAGAAAACGGGTTATGATCAGGTTCAAGATCCGGGTATTTATAAAGGACTTACACCTTCATCTACCAACAATGCTTCAAGTGATAGTGCAACTCGTTTCTCTCATGTGAGAATGAGAAGATCGTGACAAATTCTGATGGTGAAGTATGTTTTGTTGCTACTTCAAGAGGTTCGTCAGGGGCAAAGAGACAACAATCAAGTAATAGTAACAGCAGTACTAAGTCTATGCCTCTGAGTGTCAGAAGTGCTGAAGATCATCTGGCATTGCTTGCTTCTTTCGTTGCTCCCTACAAGAACTACATTCAGGGAAAAATATCTGATCCTACTACGTTTGATGAAGATTATGATCAGATTGACCCTGATGACCTGGAGGAGATGGATTTCCAATGGCAGATGGCCATGATCTCTAGAAGAGTAAAGAGGTTCATGAACAGAACGGGCAGGAAGTTCGTTGGAAAGAGTGTGGGCTTTGACAAGTCAAAGTGAAGTGTTACAATTGTCAAAACTATGGACATTTTGCTAGAGAATGTCAACAACCAAAAACTGAATCTCGTTCTAATTCATCCTTTCAAGATTCTCCTGGTCATTGTTCAAGCGACCGGAATGCGTCAACCAATACTAAATCAAAGGCCCTGATCTCTACTGCTAGAGAGCGTTCTTATGATTGGAGTGTTCATCTGGAGAATGATAACAATGCCTCACAGGCATTCATGGCTGAGATAGCCCCAGTTGTGATGAAGAAGTGAAAGCTGATGCTGAGGCAGAGGGAGTGAAGGTAGCTGAAAATGCTGATAGAGAACAGAACACTGTAGAGAAGAAGATGGCTGCTGATTTTGCTGCTTTCATTGCTTATCTAAGCAACTCAACAGGCGAGGTACATTCTAACTCTCGTAGTTCTGTATTTTTGAAGTGTCATGAACTGCAAAGTGAGGTTAACACATTAACAAAACAAAACCAAAGTCTGGCTAATGAGCTCTCAAACCTAAAAGAATCAAACTTTTTCGTAAAACGAAATGAGTCATTATACTTTAAGAAAATTAAAGGTTGTGAAGAAGAAATCAATATTCTAACCTGTAAGCTTAATGAAAAACTTCAAGTTATTGACTTAGCTCATGATACGATGAGTGAGAAAACAAAAGAAATATCTGAAAAATGCAAAGAGTTATCTGAAGCACAACTTAAAATTGGTGAACTTGAAAAGAAATTAAATCAATTCAGAGATTCATCTTTTTATGGAACACATAATGAATGGCCTGAAGAGTAGTGATGACAAGACATGTGTGGGCTTCAAAGGTTTAAATGAAGTTCCACCACCTCTTGGTCATGACTATTCTTTCTTGCCAGATGAAGAAGAGCTTACAGACTTTGTGTCAACTACACCTGGTAGTTCCACATCAGAGGATGTTAATGTGACTGGGAATGCCAAGAAGGATAATACCAGGGAACCAGTTCTGAAAACAAAGAATACACACCCTAAAAATCAAAAGCAATTTTTTATTAAAAGGTTGATTTTGTTAAAGGGAGTGATATGAAAGAAGAGGTCACTGTTATTACAAAAGAGTCTAATGTGCAGTTTGCTAAGAACAAAAACAAAGAAAAATCAGAAGTTAAGCAAACTAAACAAGATCCTTCGAACGCATCGTCATCATCATCATCGCCTGATGAATCTAAGCAAAAGGCTTCAATTAAGAATTTAGCTAGAAAATCATGCTTCAAATGTCACGAAAAGGGACATGTAGCTACTTGCTGTCCTAACAAAAAGAGTGAAGCACAGGTGCGTGAAAGACAAAGAGAAAAATCACCAGCAAAAAGTGGTGATGGTGAGAAGAAGGTTAACTCAACAAAGGTATCTACTATCAAGCAACAAAGTGTTGTTGTTGGTGTAGATAAGGCTGAAAAAGGAACTCACCAAGTTCCCCGCTTTCAGAGAAATCAACAAAGATTTCAGCCTGCATCTACATCAGGCAGATATGAAAGACCTAGAAGTAGTTCACCAAAAATAAATAACTTTAATGGTCTATCAAATACAGAAGTCAAGGTCAATATCAAACTCGATACCAGAATGTTGGTAGTTGAAATTTTTATAACGATGGCTTTAGAAATTATCATCATCAAAATTCATGGAACAAAAATCATAATTTCCAAAGGTCACAAAGTCCAAACATGTTTAGGAAACCTCAGGACCAGAGACCTAGTGGAAATCAAAAACCATTTCCCTCAAAATGTCTAAGATCCAAGACTCCGGTTAGGAGTGATGGATATTGGATGGATGTTCCAATGGTTGATGAATCTGGAAGACCCAAGACCATTAAGGCTTGGGTCCCCCAATCTAACTAATTTTGTTGGTTTGTGCAAGTTTGAGATGAGTGCGATGGGTGAACTATCTTACTTTCTGGGTTTAAAAGTTGAACAGAAGAAGGATGGGATTGTTTATACATCAGACGAAGCATGTGTATAACATTTTGTCTCGTTTCAAAATGGAAGATTGTGCTACTTTCAATGCACCTATCTGTGAGAATCACAATCTTGGTCCAGATCATGAGAGTGTGGAGGATGTCGATCCAACTCAATATAGAGCAATGATTGGTTCTCTGATGTACTTGACTACTTCAAGACCCGAAATCATGTTCGCAGTATGTCTTTGTGCCAGATATCAAGCGAATCCAAAAGAGTCCCACATGAAAGCGGTGAAGCGGATTCTTCGTTTCTTCAAGGGGAAACCTAAACTTAGGTTATGGTATCCAGCTGCTAGTGATTTGAAGTTTATTGCTTTCACTGATTCGGACTTTGGAGGATGCAAATCTACAAGGAAGTCTACCACAGGTGGTTGTCAGTTCTTAGGAGGGAGGCTAGTGTCATGGCAATGCAAGAAGCAGTCTTGCGTGTCTACCTCGACGTGTGAAGCTGAATATATTGCTACGGGTAGTTGTTGCTCTCAGACTCTCTAGATCCAACTGCAGATGCGTGATTACAGTTTGAATTTCACTCATACTCCTATTATGATAGACAATAATGCCACTATTTCAATCACCAAACAATCCCGTAAAACACAGTCGCACAAAACATATTGACATCGTCATCATTTTATACGGGATTGTGCTGAAAAAAATTAATTGAACTACATCGAGTCGACACACTTGATAACCTGGCAGATCTTTACACAAAAGCATTTGACAGGGCTCGTTTTGAGCATTTAACCGAACTCAACGGGATAAGGAATCCTGAAACCAGTTTTCCATAAAAATTTCTGTAATTAAATTTACTACTTTTCAAAAATCAAAAACAAAAAAATAGAAAATCAAAAATGAGTTTTCACTGTGTGGAAAAGAAGAAATGATAGTACATCAGCAAGTTAGACTGTCACACTGAAATTAAAATTAAATTGCTTAAGTGTGATAGCAGCTTCATCATATGATGTACCAGTAGGCAAAACGCATGAAATAATCAACTTACCTTTGTTATACACATATAATAAACTATGTATGAGTGGGTAACATATCAGTGGCGTATGGTTTCATAACCTTAAATCTTGCGTTTATAGATTGCCAAAATCTAAGGTTTTAGGTCTTTATATCGTTATTTCATCTGGGGTATCCAGGTTGTCCTTCTATTACATCCAGATATATGCTGACCTAGGCACAACCAGGATATCTTAAAAGAGCTAAAATGCCAAATCCCAAAAATTGAAGAAGCTCTCCTAGAGAGTTATTCAAATGTGCAAATTACATTATTCGTACCAAAATTTGGTATTTTCCCTTACCCTCGTTGGATATTGGTCTCTTTGTTGTACGGAAGTACTGACCTGATCACCAATTATCTAATGTTGTAATTCAAAAGGATGAATTTCGGTATACTCAACTACTATGATGCATTTTTGTGCATACCTTGATCATGGGGGTATGTCCTAAAGTGGGACACCCTAGTATATCAGTATAAATTATCTAAACATATCACTAGGTAATGGTACTTGAAATGTTCATGTATTTTGTTTAAGTGGATAGAAAATACTGGCAATCGTCTTGAATTGTTTGTCATGAATATTGCATAAAGAATTATCAAATAGTGTGAAAACAGTTTGATGTTGCTGATATGATCTTCTTAACGGTGATTCTCACAAAAATAGAGTGTTTATTATTTCGTTATTTACTTGCTTTCAGAAAATATAAAAATCCAAAAATATTTCATTTTCTTGTAAATTCTTAATGTACGGAATATGGTTGTTCATGGAGGAGTTGTTACCGATAGGGGAGACGGTGTTAGAAGATGAGTTCAAAATTTTAAAATCTTGCAGGTTCACGGTGTTTAGAATTTTGAGTACGTGGTTTGAGTTGAGAAGTGCTTAATATGTGATACAGTTTGATTATCTCTTGAATAATAATAATTTGTTTAACTTGTGTTAAAAAATTATTATGGTTTCTCGAGATGTTTGTTTTATAGTATACAAATTGTAGCAGTGTGTTACTGAGAAGTTTGGTGAAGAGGAGTTTGCTTGGATGCATGGTAGAACCTCCTTTCTACATTGCAGATAAAGTTGAAGAGTTTTTGAAGATTTCTATGCAGGGACTAAACTGGAGTTTACTCAAACGCTAACAATTTAGAAGATTTGGTGATTGGATACATCAGCTTAGGGGGAGCTAGTTGCTGACAGAAGCTATTAAAGCTGAAGCTATCCAAAGACCAACGTCAACGTTTTTCAAAGATGTTGAAGACTGCAAGAAGACTGAAGACTAAGTTATTTTATGAAGCTATTGTCAAGGGGAGTTTGTTGGTGCATATTTGTGACAACAGCTTAGATTTGGTCTTTGGATATCTTGTAACTAGTAAAATGATAAATGGTTAGCGGGTTTAGTTTTGTAATAGTTAATTAGAAGTAATTGGGCTTAACTAGACACGAAATAGCACATGGTAGGCGAATTGGGCTTTAGACCCAATAGCAGTACATGTAGGGAAATCCTAGCCCAGTTGCATAACCTGCCTCTATATAAAGGGAGGTTTGCATTAAGGTTTAGGTTGTTGGTTCTATTGTTCGTGTTGCATATTTAGTTGTTCAGAAAGAGTTGAGAGAGAGTCTTGAATTGATTGTAAACACTTTGTGTTAGATAAACAATAGAAGACAGTTTGAAGGTGCATTGTGTTCGTGTTCTTGTTTCTGTGAAATCTGATCTAGGGGATTCCACACTCTAGATTAGATAGACGATTCTGTGAAGATCCATACGGATTAGGGGACCTACACAAGGATGACATTTCATAGGAAAACATTAACTACATGAACTCGCCAACTTTTGTTGAGTTTTTAAAATTACATGTATTTCAAGACGCAAGGCATGAGCTAGTGATACATTTAGGGATTTGGGAATGGACAAGACGACGAATGTGTTAGGTCCTATGAGTGTGAGACTGAAGCATGAAATACACGCAACGGTCTATGATAGTTAACTAGGATTAACTGAGTTAGTTTGTATTGGGTTTGGACCTTTATAGGTCATTAGGGCAGGCCATAGGTCATGTGGGCCAGGCAAGCCCATGAGGGCATGCTCTTACCCTAGGTATATAAGCTAAGCTTATTCATTTCTAGAGTTAAGACTTTTGGGATTTCTCTAGAGAGCCTCCATCTTGTACCAGACGATTTTGCTTGTTCCAGTAATAGAATCATGTACAAGGTGTTAAAGTTGATTCGTGTTATTCTTCGTTATTTCGGTTTTCTTGAAGATCACCAAGTTTGGATTTTGCCCATCCTAGGTGATTGTGTGATATCATTGATAGATCCGGATTATCGGGACTTACAAGTGGTATCAGACCTGTTGAACCTATTTTCCTGGCTCAGATCTGATATCACACTGATGCTGCTCAGTTTCTACTGAAAAACAAGCATTTCGGATCAACATTCAAGCATTTCGGATCAACATTCAAGGATTTCGGATAAATTCTTTGAATCGGATAAATTTCAGATTGATTTCGGATTAATCTGTTGTTTATGGATTCGAAATTGTTGAAGATCCCGAAGAACACGAAGAAGACCATCCGTCTCGGATTGATTCCGGACAACTGTTCATCGGAATTTCAGAATACTGTTGATTTCGGATAAGGTTTCTCATTCCGGATCAGACTCTCATTCCGGATCATCTTTCATCTCGGATTGCGTCTCAGATTGCATCTCGGACTGCATCTCGGATTGCATCTCGGATACCATCTCGGATCACCGTTTTGAGATTCCATCTCGGATTAAGAATCCGAGTTACTGTTCCGAATTCGGTACTGTTCCGAGTTGTACCCTTAAAGGTGGAAAGTTAACCGGCTGACGTAACCGGAGTTAAACGTTTTCGCACGCAGAATTTGATCCATAGACAATCTCGACAAACTGGGTGCACGGTTAGACTCATGTGATTTTAAGACAAAGAAAGGCACGAAAATTCCTAAAATCACTATTGGACATTATACATTATTGGAATCGTATCGTCGAGATGAGTCTAACAGTACATTTTGGTGAAAACAGTTTTTGGACATTTTTTATCGTTTTTACCGGTGCGGTTTTGATTATCCGAAGATGTTTACAGCCCAAGCTCAGCACTCGAACATAGTTTTTAGTCCAGCACAAAATCAAAACCCGAATATGCGGGATGAAGTGAAGGAAAAGCTGAATGAGTTTATCGAAAACTACAATGTTGAACCGATTTCTGACTATGTGATGCGTTTTCTTGAACGTGGGAGGCAAAAAGAGGAAGTAAGAGATGAGTTGAATAGCGTTTTGGGTGATGACAAAGACGCCTTTGTATCTTGGTTGTGGGATCATTTACAATCAAGCCAAGAACTCTATAATCTATATGCTAAATCAACAGGGTCTCATCCTGAAGAAGTGTCCGAACAGAAACCTCAAGCCCAGCAAGCAGCAATCAACAACCCAGCACCCCAAACTCTACCTCAAGCCCAAACTCACGCCAACAAACCAAGCTCGCACATTGACATTGTCAACTACCTTTTGTGCAATGAACTTTGCAGGAATAGGGTTGCTCAACTCCGGGCTCTTAATTCCAAAATGGCTGATGAGTACAACAATACAATGGCTCAGTGCATCGGCCTTCGAAAGTAACAAGTTACTCACAGAAAAGGTTGAAGCACAAAGTAAGACATAGCTCAGCTCCACCTGGGCGTAAATCAACATAAATGTTGGTCCATGATTACAAAACCAGATTAGATTCAAAAACCATAGAATGCGACTTGTAAGAGTTGAGCTGGACTTCTTACTGGAAAATATCAAACAAAACGAAGCTAATATAAAGAAGTTTGATACATCCAGCAAGATTGTTCAAGACGTGTGCAATGTGCAGCTGGCATATAAGGAGAATAAAGGTAAGGGTTTGGGATTCAATCAGGTTGCCCCACCGTATAATCACAACTACACAACAATGCCTGAAACCGACGAAGATATTGAGAATGCACAACATATGGTGTACGGCAAACCCGGTGATTATTCGTCAGACACACGCGAACCATTTGGTGTTGTTGACTCTTCTAATGAGTCAGCTGATGAAGGGAGAGCTGATGTGAACAAGGCTCCAAGTGCGCAAACTGAACAATCTGAACCTTCTGCTTCTGATGAAAAGGTTCAGAGCAAGTTAAAAGAGCAGAAACGAGCAAATTGGAGACGAAGAAAGTATAAGTCCAAACATCAAGGACAATCATCAGTGGGCAGCAAAGCCCTCAAAAGGCTAGTGTTGTGAAAAATTCTTTTGTTAAGCCGGCCTTTAATGGCAAATGTGAAAAATATGCTTTTGACCGTGCTAGCAAAGCTTTTGGAAAGGTTGGGGAGATTTCTGAACAAGACCTGCAGTCTAAACAAAACAAGAGGAATCAAAAGAAATCTTCACAACAGAAGAAGGCCCTTGCAAACGACAAGTACAGACATCTAAATTCATCTTCGTCTGCAAGAAACGTGCAAGGAAATCAAGCATAGAAGGGATCAATTCATCCTTCAAGGCCTGCACGAGCAAATCAAGCTGATTAGAATGCTTTACATGTGAAGAGACAA
Organism: Scalesia atractyloides; assembly: GCA_947069175.1. Taxonomy (NCBI): domain Eukaryota; kingdom Viridiplantae; phylum Streptophyta; class Magnoliopsida; order Asterales; family Asteraceae; genus Scalesia; species Scalesia atractyloides. Next base: position 50,638,736 of record CAMTDV010000020.1, read on the forward strand.
ACGTGCTTCAATTGCGGCATTCCTGGTCACATCGCTCGAAGCTGCACACCTAGTCCCCATGTTCCGTATCATGTTCAATATCAGAAGGTTACACCTAAGGATAACAATCATTCGAAGTCGATGAAGGTATCATCACCTAAGGTAATGAAGAATGTGAATCTCAAGGTTAAACCATCTGATGGGGATTGGAATGTTGCCAAAAACAAATGCAAGGCTGTTCAGAAACAAAAATCTTTTTCTAAAACGACTAAACCTGAAACAGCCAAAGTTGCTCAATCAAAGGCAACAACCGCGTTTGTTACAACGAAGCAGATTTGGAAACCCAAATCCAAGGCGGTAGCAACATCACCAATCCTTGAAACAAAAGGTGATTTGTGTCTGAAATAAGTGTCTTATTTTGATGCTTCAGGGAAACCCAGGACCACGATGGCCTGGGTCCCTCTATCTTACTAATCTCCTTATTTTTCAGGAACAACCAAGGAGGAGTTGTTGACAATCTCTGGAATATTGATAACGGTTGTTCTAGGGACATATCGGAAAACATCTCGCTGTTGCAAAAGGTTAAATTTTTTTACGAGTGCAATGTTTCCTTTGGAGGAGATGAGGGTGCTTTAATTTTGAAATTGATTAGTTTTTAATCTAATGACGGAACGGTTAAGCGAAAACAACAAAAATATTTTCCTTTTCTTTCGTTTAAAACTTTGTACATGCGTTTTCTTTATTAGGTAAATTTGTGCATAAAGTATGATGCACAAATTTAGGGGGAAGAGAGCGATATATGTATATATGTATTGTTTGAGGGGGAAAAATCAGGAAATACGAAAACATTTGAAAAATAGAAAAATACAAGAAAATTTGAAAAACAAAAAAAAATACAAAAGGTCTTTTTGCATTAAATGGGAAATGAAATAAATATTCATGATAAAGGGTGTGGCTGACACTGGTAAGGAGTCGTAGCTGAAAAGACTAGGATTTAAAGTGATATGTCGATAGGCTTAACGCTCAAAGTGATTAAAAGACACTAAGTGATATAAACATAATGAACTATGTATCTTGTGGGTAACATACCATCGGCGTGTCATTTCATTGTCTTAAATCCTGCGTTGATAGATAGCCAACACCTGAGGTTTCGGGTCTTTATGTTGTTGAGTCATCCGGGGAAATCTTGGGTGCCCTTCTGTTGCATCCAGATTATATGCAGACCTAGGCACAGCCAGAATATCCTTAAAAGAGCCAAAATAGAAGGGCCAAAACCTTAAAAGAAAGGAAATCTTATCATGAGAAAATTATATGAATTCAAACATACCACATAAGGTATTTGCCTAACCCTCGTCAGATGCTATTGGTCACTCTGCTGTACGAAAGTACTGACCTGTTCACCAATAGTCTGATGTTGTAAAAGATAAAGGATGATCTCAGTATACTCACCTGCTACGATGAATCGTTGTGCTTACCTTGATCGTGGGGGTATGTCATGGTATAGGACGCACGGATATTATAGTATAATACTACTATAAGCATATCATGGAGTTGAAAAATGAAAGTTGAGCATTAAAGTTTAAGTGGACAAACATATTGGCAATCATTTAGACCAGTCTAAATAAGTTCGTACTGAAAAGTGTTCCTTGGTCCGCCTGAAAACGATTTTGATCCCATTACAACTGTATAGTTAGTTGTAGCTGTTGAGTTAAGTTTACTTGTTGATTATATTTTCAAATAAAAAATAGAGTATTTTATTCGTTTTATTAAAATTTAACCATTCTTGAAGATTGGACTAATCATCAAAAGATGAAAGAAATTTGAATTTTGATCCGAGTACAAGTACTTGGATGTTCCAAGTGTTCATGTGGTACTCTCCCTGTTGCATAAGAATGTTTTGCTTATAAATTTCTGAGAATTGTGCAGATTTTGATTTAGATCGAGAAACAGGGGTTGCTAAAATTGAGATGTTGTTAGTTGCCGACAAAGCATGAAGCATCACAACAGCAAAGTGTACCTGAGTAAGAAGAACTAGAGGCCAGTCATCATCTGATAGTGATCGTACATTTGAAGATGTACCTGTGAACCTGCTTGCTTGAAAGAGAAAGATTGAAGAAGAAAAGAGTTGCTGAGGTTCCTTCTCTTACATTCTTTTTGACAAAGATGTTTCAAGCAAAGCTGATCAAGATCCTGATATGAAGCTAACCACTTGCTGAGAGTTTGTTGAAGTGTGAGGTCCAAGAAGTGTGAGACTGACTTCCACAATACTTACAGCATAGCGATAACCATAGATTTTGTTGAAGACATTGCTGAATTGGTGCTATGAAGAAAATTTGATGCATCAGTCTAGGGGGAGATTGTTAGGTCCTATGAGTGTGAGACTGAAGCATCAAATACACGCAACAGTCTATGATAGTTAACTGGGATTAACTGGGTTAGTTTCTATTGGTTTGGACCTTTATAGGTCATTAGGGCAGGCCATGTGGGCCAGGCAAGCCCATGAGGGCATGCTCTTACCCTAGGTATATAAGCTAAGCTTATTCATTTCTAGGGTTAAGACTTTTGGGATTTCTCTAGAGAGAGCCTCCATCTTGTACCAGACGGTTTTGCTTGTTCAAGCAATAGAATAGTGTGCAAGGTGTTAAAGTTGATTCATGTTGTTCTTTGTTATTTCGGTTTTCTTGAAGATCACCAAGTTTGGATTCCGCCCATCCATGGTAATTGTGTTATATCAATGATAGATCCGGATTATCGGGACTTACAGAATGCCATCTTTTGGAGGGTTTGCTTCTTATATCCCAACCGCGTATGGGTATATAGGGGCCAAAACAATATTTTATTTTGAAGTAATGTATGTCAAACTATGTCTCTGATGACAATGAAACAAGTGAAAACTTTGAAATTACTTTTGGTAACTTGTAAACGTTGGGATGAAATATTTATATCAGTATGGCATCGTTGTTGGTTTATGCTTATTTACTTAATTAGATGCAATGATTACCTCATAGTCACACGTTTGCGCTTCCGCTACGACCATGGTGTGACACCTAAAATGGAATAACTTATGAGTTTCTAAATATAACGTAGCTAAACTACGTGTCACTAAGTTGTACCGAATCGTTATCCATACGATTCTATGGAGGTGTTATTATGTTGTCTCGAAATAACCAATCTATGATTTTCTTGGAAACGACTTAGTTTCCAAGAGATTTGAAATATATATATTTATATATAAACAAAAATATATTTATGAAATCCTATTAATTGTCTCGAATAGAAGGCGTAGATGTATAGTAGTACGACTCTTCGTAGTTTTCGTAAGATGTAATACATACAAACTCGTAGACATACCCATATATGTAAAACATTTCGTATCCAAATAATAGTCTTGCGTATCGTTTATAATTAATAAAAGAATTATCTAATCTTATGCTTGTTATAATCTTATGGTATTGTGTCGTACTTCGTTTAGGCATTTGAACCGAATATAACAAGTATATTTTTGTTATAAAAGCATTCGAAAGTATTCAAGTCATCCACGTTTAAAATAAATATAACAACTATATTTAGTTCATAAAAGTGTTTAAAGTCGACGTTGAAATAAATATAAACCGTTATACTTATTTTATAAAAGTGTGCGAAGTCGACATGTGGAATAAATTTTTGGATTCGCGATGTTTGAAATAAATATAAACTATTATATCTATTGTATATAAGTATTCGAAATCTTGACGCTTGCAATGGATATAAATGATTATATTTATGTTATATGTTTTTCAAATACTATACTTTTGAAAGATAATTTCCGAATTCCGACGTCTGAAATAAATATGCACATTATATTTATCTTATAAAAGTACTCGGAATCTCGGTGTTTGGAATAAACATAAGCACTATATTTATTGTTGTAAAAGTGTTCGGAAATCTCGACATTCGAAATAAATATATACATTATATTTATTTTATAAAAGTATTCCAAGTTATAAGTGGTGTTAAAATAAATACATACTTATATTTATTTTTATCAAGATTACTTGACTCGGATAGGTTTTGTTTTTATAATAAAACACGTTTCGCTTTGCGGAGTTTTACGAAAAATGGGCAGATTTTCCTCGATTGTAATCTTTAAAACGTCGGATTCTGGTCATGATAAGGTTTTATATATACATGTATTATAATATATATAATATATTTAGTGTAACGAAGTCTAAAGTTCAGTTTTTAACTACCACATACACAAGTTATGTACGAAGGCTCGGTTGTTGTTATATGATTTCGTTAGTTGGTTCAGGTTAGAGCTCGATGTCGCGTTAGGTTGAAATTTTAAATAAATATTTATTAATTTGCAACAAGAGTATTTTACCAAGGTTGGCGTTGACCAGTTGACACGAATCGAATCTGACCCATTGACCGGGTTTGACCACGTTGACTGTGTTGACCGGGTTTCACCCGTGTGGACTGAGTTGACCGGGTTTGACCCGAACACCAAAACTGACCAAGTTGACCCGTACCGAGCCAAGTCTGACCTGAGTGAACCGAAACAAACCCAAACTTGAACCGAACCCAAACATCACCACTATACATGCCGTTGCCGCCGGCCAGAACCCCAATCGCCACCGGTTACGGCGTTACTTCCACCCCCGTGACCACCGCCACTCCCACGAGACCACCACCTCTGCCGCCGTCAACTCCCAACTCCATACCTACCACCCTTGCCGTCGCCGGCCAGCCTAGGGCTGCCAGCTACGGCTGTTGTCGTACCTCACCACCACCATTATGACATCCATCGTCATCACCTTCACTTGAAACAACCAACATTGGTCGGAGAAAACTTGGATCCATAAGGATCTTGAAGAAAGAGAGAGAGTTGGAAGGTTAGCGGAGAAACCAAGGCTGCCAGAGCTGAAATTGTCACTTTGGCGCTTCAAACAGAAAAGCCGTCGTCGGATTCGTGCTCAGGAGGTGTGTTTTAGTGGGGTCCGCCGCGGTTCCGCCGTGAAAATCCATCTTCGCGGCCGTGAGCGGCGCAGCCGCCGCCGACGGGCTCCGCCGGTTGGAGTTCTAGAGAGAGAGAGTGAGTGTGTGAAAAATGGGGTTTGTGTGTGTGTGTTTACCCTTTTATAGCTAGGGTTTTAGTGGGTTGGGCCCAAGGTCCATTAGCGTGAATCTAATCGTATGCACGGCCCGATAGCGTTTCCAAGGCCAGTTTTCGAACCCAAACTTCATGAAACATCGTATAATATTTTTTTAGGGTCAAAACCGTGTAAAATGATGTCGAAAGTAGATGTTTGACACGTACGTTCGTTGGTTGCGTTAAAACGCGTAAATTGCTTTGGTGGTCGTTTCTAATCCTTTTTTCGATCCGATTTCGACCATGGTTCTTAATATTGGATTATGAAGCTAAATATTTCATAATATTCTAGTTTTGAAGGTGATATACGAGTCCGATGCTTCCGTTTCGTTGTCGGTGCGTTTCTGCAGTCGCGTTTTTCGTTCACGTATGCGTTTTGTGACGTTCGAAAGCATGATAATTCATCAAAACCAATTCATACCTATAAATTATACGTTTAAAATTTGTATTTGTCGGCATTGTCAGTATTTTTTGCGGTGTCAGTTCATTATCGTTTATCGTGTAGCATTCTTCCGGCAAATCAACATTCGCGTACTGTAAAGCCAACAAGATGTTCCTAGGCATTCCAAAGGCCTGATTAAGTCAGTTTGCATCTTAAACACTACTTTAATTTTCTTAACATTTTTTTCACGTAATTAGAAACCGTAAATTGCTAGTTGTCACATTGATGATCTATTCGATCAATTACAAGGGTCGAGTTTTTATTCAAAGATTGATTTAAGATCCGGATATCATCAACTAAGAATCCAAGAGGAAAGTATCACTAAGACGGCGTTTAGGACTCGCTACAGTCATTACGAGTTCCTTGTTATGCCTTTTGGTTTAACAAACGCCCCTGAAGTATTTATGGATTTGATGAACCGGGTATCTAAACCGTACCTCGACAAATTCGTGATCGTATTTATTGATCACATATTAATATAATCACGAACCGACGAAGAAAGCGAACAACACTTGAGAACTATATTGGAGCTGCTAAAGAAGGAACAATTATATGCCAAGTTCTCAAAATGCGACTTTTAGATTCGCGAAGTACAGTTTCTCGGTCATGTGGTGAACGAGAACGAGATACACATCGACCCCTCAAAGATCGAGGCTATAAAGAATTGGACCGCGCCAAGAACCCCCACGGAAATATGACAATTTCTAGGTTTAGCAGGATATTACAGGCGATTTATTTAGAACTTCTCAAAAGTTGCTCAGCCGCTAACCTCGCTTACACAAAAGGATAAAAAGTTTGATTGGGGAGAAAAACAAGAATCGGCATTTCAACTATTAAAGGAAAAATTATGTAAGGCGCCGATATTATCACTTCCAGACGGTACTGATGACTTTGTGGTGTATTGTGATGCAACGTATCAAGGCTTGGGTTGCGTGTTAATGCAACGTGAAAAAGTCATCTCGTACGCGTCTCGTCAGTTGAAAGTTCACGAAAAGAATTATACCACTCATGACCTAGAATTAGGCGCAATCGTATTTTCCTTAAGAATTTGGCGTCATTATTTATATGGCACCAAGTGTACCATATTCATAGATCATGAAAGTCTTCAACATATATTCGACCAAAAGGAACTGAATATGCGCCAACGGCGTTGGATGGAATTGTTGAATGATTATGACTGTGAGATCAAGTATCACTCAGGCAAGGCAAACGTAGTGGCAGATGCCTTGAGCCGGAAGGAACGAGTCAAAACTTTACGAGTACGAGCTTTAGAGATGACGATTCAGAAAAACTTTATGACTCGAGTGTACGATGCACAACAAGAAGCTCTAAAACCGGAAAACATGCAAGCAGAATCATTACGAGGAATGGAGAAACAAATGGAACCAAACAAGGATAGAACTTTATATTTCATGGGAAGGATCTGGATTTCATATTTTGGCGATTTATGAGGCTTGGTGCTGGAGGTAGCACACAAGTCAAAATACTCGATACACCCAGGATCCGATAAAATGTATCAAGATTTAAAGGAGTATTATTTGTGGCCTAATCTCAAGGGAGATATTGCGACCTATGTTGGGAAATGCCTAACTTGTGCAAAGGTCAAGGCCGAATACCAAAAACCATCTGGTCTATTATAACAACCGAGATCGCTGTTCGGAAATGGGAACAAATCTCAATGGATTTTATTACAAAACTACCGCGGACCTCTCGAGGTCATGACATGATCTAGGTTATCATTGATCGGTTAACCAAGTCAGCTCACTTCTTACCAATCCATGAGAAAGACAGTACTAAGAAGTTTGCTGAACTTTATCTTAAGGAAATCGTGGCACATCATGGAGTGCCAGTCTAGAAAATCTCAGATAAAGATGGTCACTTTGTGTCACAGATTTGGCAATTATTTCAAGCTTCATTTGGTTCTCGCTTAGATTTAAGCACGGCTTTCCATCCGCAGACCGATGGTCAAAGCGAGCGAACCATCCAAACGTTAGAAGACATGCTTCGTGCCTGTGTGATGGATTTGGGCGGAAACTGGGATAATCATTTACCATTGGTAGAGATTTCCTACAACAACAGTTATCACATAAGTATCAAGGTCGCAGCGTTCGAAGCACTTTACGGACGAAAGCGTCAATCTCTGCTATGTTGTGCGGAAGTCGGTGACAAACAGCTCATTAGTCCCGAACTAGTCCAAGAGACCACAGACAAAATATTCAAAATCCGTGAGTGTATCAAGGTGACCCGGCACAGACAAAAGACCTACGCAAATCAAAGACGCAAACCATTATCCTTCGAGGTTGGAGACAAAGTATTACTAAAAGTCTAGCCTTGGAAGGGCATAGCTAGATTCGGTAAGCGCAGAAAGCTAAACCCGAAATACATTGGGCCTTTTTAAATTCTGGGAAAGGTTGGTACAGTGGCTTACAAGTGAAAACTGCCAGAAGAACTCAACAACGTACACGGCACATTTCATGTGTCTAACCTAAAGAAAAGCCCGACTGATGACACGGTTATCATCCCAGCGGATGAAATCCATATTGATGATAAGCTCTAGTTTATCGAGGAACCCGTTGAGGTTATGGACTAGAAAGTTCAAAAGACAAGGAGAAGTCGAATCAAACTAGTCAAAGTTCGCTGGAACTCACGTCAGGAACCCGAGTATACGTGAGAACGTCAAGATCAAATCAAGACAAAGTACCCCCACCTGTTCAAGGAGACTTCTTCAGAGGATGCCTCAAAGTGAATTTTGGGACGAAATTCTTTTTAACTAGGGCAGTATGTGACAAATGGCAAATAACCGGTAATTTCATACGATCTAATCACTATTTTTAGTACATAATCTCATGCATTTTATCGAAATTTGATTTCGTAACTGAGTCGTACGTCATATCACAAGTGTTAGGACAAGTGAATCATGACATAACATATATTGGTTTCTGTTACGACGTGAAACAAATCAAACTATATCCTAAAAGTGTTGGTAGAAAGTGTTGGGCACACTATTCAGGGTTGCACGATTCATGTCAGCAAACTGCTGAAACGAAACAGAATGATGAGTAACAGTATACAAATGACATAACTGAGTCCATATATACATAAAAACACTAATGTGCGAACACATCTTGCAGTAATACATAACTTTCCGTACAACGCCTAAATTACAAAATTGTCCGTTTCGACTAAAGAGGTAACAAGTCCAATTCGTCCGCGACATTAATTCGGCATTTCCGGGACTCCAGAGTTATAACAGAACAATGGCAAGCACCTTAAAACAATATGAGGATATCAAAAATACATAATAGACACATGTTCCGGTACTACGACAAGCAGTGCACAACTAGATCGGAAAGCGACCGATTGTCGAACTGACAAAGGTTTCAATACCCGATAGCCTCATACATTAATCTATAGAGCTAGTTAAGCTTTATTCAGGATACGTAACCCCTCATACATCTCATGGTTGCGGAATTCCAACTTGCGGAATTGTTCGTCGGTATAAAATAAAAGTGTCGCTATCGAACGGTTAACGAAACGAAAAGCGTTTCTACCACTTAAACTCAACATCTACTCGACTAGTGAACTAGTTAACTATATTTTGATGTCAGAAATATTCTAAATAAACGCCATAGCACTTATGGTAAACAAAAGCCAAAACTTCTGGTACTAATTAATAACCATCGTATATCGACCCGTATCGAACCGATGAGCGAACTAGTGGTATTTTTACCATCCAAAAACTAATACCAACTAGTCAAAGGAACTAATTAATGTTAATTAACATCCTAAACCTTAGTTACTCCCTGATGATGTAAGACCAGCCCCTAATTATCATACTTAATTTAAACACCTAAATATCTAATAAATTATCACATGTCACAAAATATTTTACACTTACCCCCCCCCCCTTCAAGTTGGCGGATTCAAGTGGGGCCCCACCCACTTGATTTGTGTTGAAAACACGAAGATTTAAGTATGGCATGAAGATGTGGTCTTGATTAGAATGTTTATATAATCATCACCTTGCTTCAACATTATTATTTCACAAAAAAAATACAAACAGCTCCAAACTTCTCTCCAATCTTGGCTAACATACCTATGGGGTTTGCAAGAATGGAGGAGCATTAGGGCTTTCTTTGGAGCTTTATCACCATCTTAATCTTCATCTTCCTATCATCATCTTGTTCTTGAATCTACCCTAGCCTAGTGCTAGTTGTAAGTTCACTTGTTTATGATTCTTGTTCTCATTATATGTAGAAACTAACAGTACAAGTAATATTCATCTTGAAAATCATAAAAGAAATCATCCAAAACCCGAAAATATAATAAGAAATAACAAGATAAAAATATGTGATTTATGATAATCATGTTGTTTATTTGTGGTAGTATTTTACAAGAATGATGATCTTACTATATTAAGCTTAAAAATGTGATTTAAACAAGTATATGTTTAAATCATGTAAGATCATCATCTTCAAGTTCATGAGCTTTGAATTTATGTAGTCTTGATATTGTTTCTATAATGTATGATACCTTATGAGACTTGAAACTTGGATCTTGAAAGCTAGTAAAGTTGATTTTTATATAAAACAAAGTTATATAAAAATGGTTAGAAAAATCTTGGTGTTCTGATAATCTTAAAAGATATGAAATTTTTAGATGCTTAAAGTATAAAAATACATGATTAAAAGCTCATGAAATGTTGAAGACAAGTTATATGCATACTACTTGAAAAATGAGTTTTAATACGCTTGATGAATTAGTGATGATTTGGGAAATTTAAAAGTGGTTTAAATACGTTTTTTAAACGTGGAAAACGCCATAGTTTAGGGGAAACTATGGCGAAATTTTCTAAAAATCTAATCGCGATTAAAGTGTGATTAACGGGGCTAAATACGATTAGTGACCTAAACCGTCATTAAGGAAGTTTTAATGACAAGGGTTAAACCATAACCTTCCAAGGATTTAACAAATACTTGTATTATTTTTACAAGTTAAAAGTGGGTATTATTTATTACATATATATATATATATATGTATATATATATATATATATATACTTTGTCACCATCATAATTGAATGTGTAAAATACATGTGTATGTATGTGTATGTATATAGAAAGTCTAGGGTATACAATACAAAATACCCAACTAATACAATACACCAAATCCCTGAAAGCTACCAAGTATAAATCACTTGGACACATACTCTTTTACGCAATTCTTGAAACTAATGATCGGATGAGCGGACTATTCGGACAATAGTCAAACTTATATAATACACCGTTTCACCGTCGATCAACGAACATATCGCCATCATGAGGAGCTACTACGACACTTGGGCGACTTTCGACGAGGAAATATATATATTAAACGACAACGACGACACGTCTAAAGATAATATATTTTAGACACTTAACAAGTATATATATTAACGATGACAAAAATCCAGAAAGTTAAGATATATAAAAATTACTAAGTGATTTTATCTAAGTATATGAAGATACTTAAAAGTCTATACTTAGTAAAAATTACCAAGTGTAAGATTTTAGACATTATGGACTGATGAAGTTAAGTTGGGCTACACCCATTATATAAAAGATATGTGCAAGGCCCAAATATATAAATCATATAATTTCATGGGCTAGGCCCAATCACATAATTTCATGGGCTAGGCCCAATCACATAATTTCATAGGCTAGGCCTAATCACATAAAGACACGGGCTAGGCCCAATGACATACATGACATGGGCTAGGCCCAATGACATACATGACATGGGCTAGGCCCAATGAGACGCGTGCAAGGCACGAGAACATGTGACGGGCGAGGCCCGTTCACACACAATCGAATAATGACAATATATATATATATATATATATATATATATATATATATATATATAGGTATATAAATAATAATCGAACAAACGAACTACTAACACTATAATAGCATTAAAGTTGTTCTAATATGGTAAATAAATACACAACAAGAATTCAAGATGAACAACTTGTACGAGGTCCAACGAGACCTGGGTGTCTAATGAAGTTAATACACATGTAGGTTATACACGTGTATGAACACTCGAATTCCAATAAGTATGACTTACGGAACACAAAACAGTGAGTTCATGTCCCTCTTTTCAATTATTCAAAGTGTTTGTTTTAGAACCATCGAGGGGGAATACATGTCATAACAAACAGTATGTTAGCTATGGGTTTAGATGATAACATGATCAAATGTTAGTAAGTAGGATGATGACAATAGTAACCATTAATCACTTTGTGACCAAGGTGCAAAGATATAGATCTATTGAGTTTGAGGCGCGCTCCACTCCTGGTTGATTTCCCCTTATGAGTGCTTTTGTGATCCCAATGATGTCAAAGTTGTCTCTGTTGGTTGCTTACTTATGGCACATATGTCAGGGTGCTCGCGACACACTGATAGATCCTTAAACTCCATGAATGCAAATAACATCCTCAGATTTTATTACTGGATTACAAGCATGACATTTTATAAGAAAACATTAACTACATGAACTCGCCAACTTTTGTTGACTTTTTAAAATTACATGTATTTTAGGACGCAAGACTTGAGCTGGTGAAACATTTCGGGATATGGGAAATGCCACCTTGTGGAGGATTTGCCTTTTGTATCCCAACCTTGTATGGGTATATAGGAGTCAAAACCTCAACTACTTTTATTATGAAAACAATCTTTTGTTATGGAGTAATGTATTTCAAATTATATTTTTGATGACGACGTAAAACCATTGAAAACTATGATTTTACTTTTGGAAACTTGTAAACGTTGGTTGCAAATTAATATTAGTATGGCATCGTTGTTGATTTACACATGTTTACATGATTGGATTCAATGATTCCCTTATAGTCACACGTTTGCGCTTCCGCTACAACCAGGGTGTGATAATCACTACTATCTAAAACCACTTCACTACCACCCATGAACAAACCACCACCTGAAATCCCACTAGTTACTAGATATCCTCTAGAAATTCTTGTTGTTCAAAAAGTAGTTGAATCATTCTTCACAGCAGAGGATATTTCAAAACTAGACTTCCATCTCTCTTTGGATATAGAAAGCCAAGAAATTTAGATGAATATCTAAAATTTAGAAAGCCAAAGAGATGAGCAAAGGGAAAGATGACAGGGCCACTTAATCAATCTTATCTCATAATCTTAGCAAAGTTAGAAAAATTGAAAATTTTCCCAAAGATATGAGTAAGTTTATGTCAGAAAGGCCAGTCAATACTGAATTGGATAAGGAACTAAAACAGGATTATCTTGACCATATAATGCTACACAAGCCATATAAAACATCAAGAGCACAATTCAAATATTGGTCATCAGATGACCTTAAAGAAGAAATTGATAGAATCCAAGAAATGCTCAAGGATCCTCTACACAAGCCAAATCCACATAACTGGAAAAAGTACAAACAAGTGGATCAAAATAGGGCTTTGAAGCTTAAAAAAATGAAAAAGGAACTACTTGCTGCAAATTATGGCTCTGCAAGGTCTGTTGCAAGATGGTCTGAATCCAAGGTTGTAGATACATACAAGAAACTGGAAGAGCTTAGAAAGAAAGATCCTACAGTTCCAAGAAAGCTAGATTATCCAACAGTTGTTATCCCTGCAGGTGAAAAACTGATAGAAACAATTTCTAACCTTGTAAGCAAACCACTTTCACCAAACTCAACAATAAGTCTTCCCCCAAGAAAACCAGATGATTCAAAAATTCTAAAATTGAAGTTATCCTCATACACCCATGAATTTACTTTGCTCAGATCAGATGGTGAAATTCAAATGCTGAAAATGGAGGATGCATATGGTTTGGATGCAGATGACCTCCAAGACTTGTTGAACCTTGAATTACAAAGGGATTTTGTAGACATGTTTTACATGAACTTTGAACTACAGTTCAAAGGGCAAATCAGGGAATTGTTGTTGAGAAACTAAGATCAGCAATAAAGAAGAGTTTTGCATCATTTGTTCTAGGGGGAGATTGTTGGATCTATTGAACCCTATAAAAGAACAGATTATTAGAAAGCCAAAATGATCTATATCATCTGATCAAGAATAAATAGTGCTTTGAATATATAACACTTCCCAAAGGCAAAGACATCAAACATCTGCTGCTCAAAGGTTTGTTGAAGCTAAAGTCTTTTACAAAAGATCTGTTGAGACAAGCTACGCCCAAGTCAAAGGTCTGCTGGACCAACAGAGGTTAAAGCTCATGAGAATTTCTTCTCAACAGATGCTGGATCAATAGAGTTTCTATTTATTAATGTAACAATTTTTAGCTTAGCAGATGTTAGGGTTTGTTAGGTTGTTAGATGTCACTGTCAAGGTGACGTCAGCCTAGATACCACAGTGATTTGATTTGTACTATAAATAGAACAGTGCATGTACTGTTCTATTCATCACTTTCCTTCTAACATTTCTATACAAACAAATTAGAGTGATCTTAGGCTAAGAGAGAGTTGTAATATTGCACGCATATGTGAATTTACAAAAACATAACATAAAAATTTAAAAACATAACGTTTTAAAAAAAATACATATTTTTGTTATATAACTTATATTTACCCAATTACAACAAAAAATTTAATGGGAAATAAATTTTGTCAACAAAGCTTGTATACAAGTCATTTATGCATCATAAATTCAATTGAAAATAAAGGTATCATGATTCATGACCCCGAGCAAATCCCTCTATGCCTGCCCTTGTAAGGATGGCTGCCACCTTGGATGATGGTGCCCATATGGCGATAGTCTTATATTAGTTTGGAAGATTTCTTGAATCGTTTAAAAAGAAGTTATATCAATTTTACTCTAATATCTTAATCTTGTAACTTTTTCCTTTTACAGCGAATTTTATCTTTATATGTCAAGTGTTCTTACACACCATTCACCACAATTTGGGTAGCAACCCCTTCTTAGGGAATGTTTCCAATAGCACATATCAATTTTACCGGTAATGAATTGATTTTCAAAGGGAACTTTCCCCGTTTTCTAAAATTATAGGTGATATCAAGACTTGTTCATCCCTTTGTATTCGGTAGCGAGCAAAAGTATAGGAGCCTGGAATCCCTTTGTATTCGGTCGCGAGCAAAGGTACAGGAGGCTGGATCAAGAACAATGGAGATGATTTCGTTTTACTAACTTTCCACAGAAACTCTAGTTGTTCAGGCCGAGGTTTGTCGAAATATGACCCATAGGTTAACTAAGTGATTCATTTGGTTCCTAAAGGGGTGTTTGTTATTTGTGAAAAGCTATTCAAAACCTCTATGTCTGCCATGCAGACCATGCGCAGACGTCTGAGTCTGCAGTGTTTGTTTGTTTTCTCGAAGCGATTTCATTAAAAAAGGTCTTCCAGAGCTTTTCTTAGGGCAGATGTGGACATGGGTCTTCTAGCCTCTTCTCCATTCTTTCTTTTTGCCCAGTTACCACAAACACAAAACAACCCAAAGAAAACCCTAGCTCCTTTTCCCCTCCACACAGCCGTCGATCCTCTCCTCCCCTTCCATCGTCGCCCTCCTCCGCCCCTACCACGCCATCGCGCCCCCTCCTCCTCCCCTTAGATCTGCCTCGCCGTCGCTGCTGCTGTCCTCCCCTGCCACGCCAGCGATCCCCTCCCTCCTCCCATGCTACTTCACCGAATCATCTTTCTTTATCTTCAAGAATTGTTTTTTTTAATGTTATGATATCTTAAAGAACTCTGCTTATAATATACATATACATATTGTTAAAAAATATACATACTGTTAAACATATTGTTAAAGAGTATACATACTGTTAAAGAATTCTCCTTATAATTATAATATGTTAAATATGATTATTTCAAGAAATCTGATTGTATTATGTTATATATGATTATAATATGTTAATTGTTAAAGAAATCTGATTATAATATGTTAATTATGTTATATATGATTATTTTAGTTTATTTATGCAGTTTGCAGAAGTTGAAAAACAGTCTTTTTCTTGCAGACGTGGTCCGCAGACTACAGACGTTTTACCTCTTAAAAAACAAACAGCACCCAACTGTGTGATTCTCAGTTGAATCTAGCTCTCAGAGAGAGTAATGCATACCACTCGACGATCATGAAATTAACAAGCCAATAGCCATGATAGGCAACTATGCATGCTACAAATGTAGTTCAATTAGTTCCTTGTATGTACATACATGTAGAAAAGTATAGATGCAAAGAATCATGGTTTCGCAACTGGACGTGTGTTATTCCAAAGCCACTCGCGTGCAGCCCCATCCACCAATGATGAAACCTGTAAGAATATATCCAGCATGCATAAATTAGAATAGAAATAGTGCAAGCAAAAGTAGGTGGCAACTTTCTCAAGTCGGTTGCGGTTACTGTTTTAGATCATCACACAGTAAAGACGGTCAAACGGGTCAGGTTGAAAAGTCGCACACATCATAAATCGTATTTCAACAGATTAATCCTCCTAATAGTTTTATTCCAAAGTCTAGGCTTTTATGAAATAATTGTTATATTTAACACTAATTATTTTAAAGTAAACAGAAGGGGAGAATAAGTGTTTAAAAAAAAAATACATATATCAAACTACGCTACAAAATAACCATTTCAACACAACCAGTCTTGACTGTGGCAAGGTGTTTTTATGAAAGCTACCATGAGGTTTGTCAGGTGAGTCGATTTCAGGTGTTCTATATCTATTTCTATGACAGGTTGCCACAAAGAAAGAACTGGTAATTTTCTTTTGCGTGTTCCTTTTCTTAACCTTTCATACTTGTATTTTTCATTTTCTTTATTCTTTCATTTACAAGATTATCAATTTTCCTCTCACAAAGTCCCGTATATTACTGCTTTCAAGACCAATACAATGCTTACGCATGAGAGGAATCATAACTTGCATATTGGATTTGGATGTCTACTTTTACTTTCTTTGATCATATTTATATATGTGTAACAGGGACAAAAGGAATATATTATTTTTTCGATTATACACTACTAAAAGATTATTAATTATTACATTTCCATAATAATAGTTTTTAATCAGCTGTTTCTTTCTTAGATTTTGATCTGCATGATAAAGTTTTTCTTTCTTAGTTTCTCTTTGTTTACTCCGATGACATTGGGGATCTATAAGTTTTAAGATAAATATCTTAGGACAACATAGAAAAGGTGATTATAGTGACTTTCTAGTTTGTTTAACTTGTTCATACTTTGTTTTTGTCCTTTGTTTCTATGTTATATTTGGCATCTGCATTATCTGCAAAATTTAATAGGCTTACTTTACTTGGGCCCTCTCCTTTTGGCACCTCTCATCTTATTAGTCTTTTATAGTGTTGGTCGCCTCAAGTGCGCCTTCACCTTTGAGTCTTTAACCACCTTGCCTGGCGAACCAGCCCATTTTGAAACCAAGTAGTCTTTTTTTTTAATCTTAATCAGAGGGCACTGTGATCATGTATACTGTCATGTGCAAGACATTGCTTTTCAATGCCTAGATACATGAATCGAACATAAAGGCCATCTCTTTTTCTTAACTTCCTATAAATTTATGCAGTATTTTGATTCCAAAGGGTATTTAGGAATTATGTTTTGATGGCTACTATTAACTATATAATTTTTATACAACTAAACATTGTGCTAAAACTATCGGGCCACTAAACAAGCAGTTTTTATGAGACAAATTAAGTCAATATTCTAATTGCTTATTGTTTTAACTTGTATGCCATGTCATGTATTTTCTTTTTTAATTTCATTTTTTATAATACAAAATGTAGGTCAATTCTAATTTCTAGTTCACCATCATTCCTCCGACATGAATGTGGTCTTCAGTGTTTTGGCTCTATAGCAGAACAGAAAATAAAAGTAAAGACAATAACAACTATACTAATAACAGTTAATAACAAAAATGACAACAGCAATATTATGATGATAGCAAAAGTAATAATAATGACAAAAAAAGTTGTCATTCTAGATGACCGCTATTTGAAGATTTACCTTCTCCCAAACTTGCGAATGATAATCATTTAGCCAATCAATCTCAGCAGCAGAGAGCAGGGTTAAGTCAATCAATTTAGTCTACATCACAATATTGGGTTAGCATGAACTGAACTAATACAAAAAACAAATGCACAATTTAAAATTAAATATGCAACAGTATTTGTACAAGAACACCACGACCTATAAAAGCTAAAAAATACAGGTAAACATACCTGTATAGGGACAAATGTAAGCTTCTCAAATCCAATATATGTGTTTCCTCCAAAACGATTGGGAGTGTTGACCTCTTTGACAAATAGAAGATTCTGCATGACGTATGTCAATATCATCAAACATAATTTATATTGCCTGAAGAAATTTTTGGTTACAATTAACATAAGCTCAAACAAAGTCTAATATTCTAATACTAATACTATCTTTGTGGCACCCTACAAGATATTAACACCCTAAACAGGTCAAATAATACCTCAATTCGAATACCAAAGGCATGGTCCTCATAATAACCTGGTTCATTGCTGACGATCATGCCTTTAAGCAAGGGAGTCATATTGCCAAATCGAAAGCTAATACTTTGTGGACCTTCGTGAACATTTAATGCGGCTCCAACTCCATGCCCGGTTCCTAATACATTAGGGAAGCAAATTTATAGGTGATGAATACATGCATTCCATCGTATCATGTGGAAAAAGAGAATACCATGACGGTAATCAAGTCCAACTTTCCATAGGGAAGCACGTGCAAACGCATCCAGTACAAAACCTGGAGTACTTTCTGGAAACACTGCTTGATCAAGAGCTATATGACCCTGCAAATATTTACATACATAATTGCTTGATCAAAAAGATCATTCTAATGTTGAAATTGATTAACAATACTTCAGATTGCAGAAGATTTAAAGTAAGAAGATTTTCACCTGAAGAACTCGGGTGAAGCATTCTTTTTGTCGTTCAGAAGGTTCACCAAAATGTACTGTACGTGTTATATCAGTTGTTCCATCAAGATACTGAGCCCCGCTGTCTAGTAGGAAGAGTTTCTGTTTATCCACAACACCACAGCTATCTGCTTCTGCTTTATAATGTATAATAGCACCGTTTGCACCAGAACCTGCGAGTTCAAATCCTTTTTTTTAAGTTCATAAATAAAATATATAAGAATATTTAGTTATCCGTTCCAAGAGCCCTAGAATATCAAAGGAAATAATGAAAAAAAAAACTTAGTAGAAATATACCACTTATAGTATCGAAACTAGTATCAACGAAACCAGCTTGACTTCTACGAAACTCAAGAAGTTTGTCTGCAACTTCTACCTCTGTGAGACACACGTCTTTATTTATTTCCTCCTCCAGCCATGACCAAAACTCAGCAAGAGCAGCTGCGTCCCTGATACAAATATGAAAGATATATAATATTTTATTTACTCATATTATGGAAAATACAATTGATAAACAAAAGCTACAATTTTATAAAGCAACAGGTTCTGATTACCTTAGATGAGAATTACGCATCCCTTCTAACTCAGCATGATTTTTAATTGCTTTAGCTAGAGATATGGGAGAGCTCTTATACAATGCAGTTGGCGCCCCAGATAAGTTACTTCCTTTGCTTTTACTGCTAAGTCTTTCTAAATATTTATCACATGCGGTTGCATATGTGTTTGAAATTGCAGCGTTAACTGATGATGTGTCCAACCAAAGGTGGGCCCCGCGAGCAGCTAAACTGAAGAACAGAATGTTCAAGTAAAAATAGCATTTTTTCAACGATTCATGTGAATTGGTATATGTGGAAAAATGGGTGGGACGGGTAATGGGTCAAAAAGGGTGATATTTTATTGAGTGGATCAGGTGGGTGGTGTTGACCTGGAAAACTTATTGTGCATAGAATTCTAAACTAGGGTATTAAATATGATAACCTGGTTCTAATTAAATTGATTTAGGAGGTTTTAGGCACATTCAAAAACACAGTTCAGGCAACTTTCTAACCATTTGACCAGGTTCATTTTAAGCTAATTTCTTTTATTTTACCAACTTGACCCATTGGAAATAAACACATAAATGTCTCTAACCAAAAGTGGGCCCAAACGGCTAAAGCTGAAAGAATGGTCAAGTAAAATAGCATCATATACTCATATTACAAAATACTATTCACCAAAATGTCTGTGGAAATGGTACAAGTAGAAAAACGAGCGGGGTGGGTAATGGGTCAAAACGAGTAAACTTATATCAGTTGGGTCAAGTGCGGCTGGGTGGACCCACAGCACTTTTTGTCAAAATTCCAAAATATTACAAACTTGTGTTAAATATAATTATAACTATTTTTCAAAAAAAAACAGATAATAGGAGGATTTTGGCACACATTCAAAATGTACTTTGGGCAACTTTCTACAATTCTACCCATTAAACCAGTTTCATAAACTAATTTCTTTTATTTTAGCATCAGACTCATTAGAGATAAAAACATAACCTCAATCAACCAATTCATGAGTAAATGAGTGTCACCTCTAAGAATCTGCATGCAGAAAAAATTCATGGTCAAAAATCCAAACTAACCTTTCGATTTCAGAAAGAATGGCCTCATACGATCTTAACTCTATGCCAGCTTTCTTCAAGTAGTCCATCACTTCATGAGTGACTTTGGAGTTATCAATAAAAAGTTTCGCTGAATCGATCTCCACTATCAAGTATGCATACATAACAGGAGAATGTGGAACATCATTTCCTCTCTGCAAATAAAGTTCTACTATCAGCAGAAAAGCAAGATCATAGCAGAGAATACATTAGGTTGGCAAATGGATGGGCCTAAATTCCCCCTCCCCCCCCCCCTTTTTCTTTCATAAATGATCCATGTATTTGATGTATAGAATATATATATGTATAAACTTCCAAATCTTTGTTCTAAGAAAAGATAAACCATTTTTTGTCAATAATAGCAACATACACTTACCGTAATCCTCACGGTTGCTACAACCAGTAAGAGAATGGAAGTATGTTCCTATTTCTGAAAATTCTCAAATGTTGCTATTATTGGTAAACGTGTGATTGTGTAAAAGCATGTTGCAATTTTGCACATTTATACTAATCTATTGATTATATTTTCTTTAAATAAAGTGATTTAAGAAGTTATAAGCCATTAACTACACTTCAAATCATTCAATCCATTTGACTCATTAGAGGTGAAATTGCAACCTTCAATTGCATCCATGTTTAATTATCTGGTATCTCATTTTTTTCAGCAGTGTCGAGAGCAATTTTGCATATGAAGTTATGTAACTGATTTATTGTACTGTCTTCAAAGTAACACAGAAAGAAGTAGGGCACTAGACAACTATAAAGGTAAAAGGCATTACCAAGTTGAGTAGCCACGCAACTTCATCAAGCATAGATATTACTATTGCAGATGAACCATGGTCAGTGAGTTCAGCCCTCAGGTTAGATAGTTTGCTCGATACATCTACACCAGCATATTTAAGGTCATGCACTCGAATTGGTTTGTTTGGAGGCTTTGGTCTTGCTTCTTTCCATACTTCATCCACAAGATTAACATCATATAAGTACACCAACTCATGGTTGCTTTTAGCAACAGCTTCCTTCAACTCATTTACAGCATCAGAAGAAAAAAAGAAACTGCTCCCTTCACAAATACAAGAGAAGGTGGCATCACACACAAGCATATAATCATACCATCTTGTAGATGGATCAACTGACTGTTAAATATGCATGAAAACTAATTGGTTGCATCTACTAGGGTGAAGTAGTCTTAAAAAAACCTCAAAAAGTAACAGTTCATTAGAAAGTTAATGATTTTAACTTTATACACACACACACACGCATATATATGTGTGTGTATGTGTCAAGAGAATCATCAATGAATATCAAAGATAAATTTGCTTCAAGTTGATACGCCAAATTGTCACCTAGTTATTATCATAATTTCCATGATTCGAAAACAGTCAAGTGATCACGTTTGGTCAACCTCCACCCACCCATGGTCCCAAAGTAAAAAAAAAACTTTTGGACAAAGGTAACAACAATTTAGTAACACTAACACATCACAGGAATTCAAATACTACTCACAGGATCGATGCCAATTCTGCCACCAGGCACTAAGACATCATTAAGCCACTCAGTCGTGTTAGGGACACCCCAGTTACCAGCACGCATGAGAATCCAGCTCGAGCTCAACTGCTTCTCAGCCTAGTAAAGACAATCATAGCAAGAACAATTAAATATAACTCATTTTTCTTACGACGATGGACTTGCAACTTCAAAAATTCAGATTATTATATTAACCTGGAGGAAATATCTGCCATCTGTCCAAAGAGCTGCCTGATTACTTGTAACAACTGCAGTGCCAGCACTACCAGTAAAACCTGATATGTAGGCCCTCCTCATATAACACTCGGCAATAAACTCACTCTGTATCCATAGCAATTAACAATCACACTATGGTAATGCAAAGTGGGTAATTCTACTGAACAAGAATTTGATTACATCGTAATGCAATTTTAGCTAATTCATGTCAATTAGCAACACAATCTTCCTAGGTTGCTATTTTCAACAATAGCTTGGCTTGTTAAACATGTAAAACAACAAATTTGTCAGTTGAAACTAGAAACGTAAACGAGCAATTCTGCCCATTAGCTACTCGAGATCAGCTCGCTAAAAGCTCAAATCAAGCCAAGCTTAAACGAGTCCAAGATCATGCTTAAAAATAAACTTTGTTTAATAAACAAAGCCCAAACCCGAGTTTCACTTATTGAGCTCGAGCTGGTTAGCCTATTATTTATATAAATTTTATTAAGAATATTGAATATATATTCATATAAGAGTTATGTGTCATTTACGTCCCTGTGGTTTGTCCACTTTTGCCATTTCAGACCAAATTTCAAAATTGTACCATTTTCCTCCCGGACATTCTCAAAACGTGTCATTTCAGTCCAAAAAATCTAGAATAAAATGTCAATTTTGTCCCTAAGCTAACTGAGCTTTTTAACTGGGGTTAATATTTTGGACTGAAATGGCACGATTCGAGAATGTCACCGAGGAAAATGGTGCAATTTTAAAATTTGACCTGAAATGGCATAAGTGAACAAATCGCATGACACGTAAATGACACTTAATTCTTTATATAATAATAATTATTATTATTATTACATACAATTTACAATAAAAATAACTAAATAACATATCTCATGTTAAATGTAAACATTTACAATCACACAAATGTGTAGTATGATAAAAAAAGAAAAAAGGGCATAAATCAATTAATAAATAACAAATGAGCCAGGTTCAAGCTTACAAAAATGAGCACGAGCTAAGCTCGAGCTCTAGAAATAAAAATGGAATTGAAAACAAGCTGAGCCGAGCTCAAGCCTATTTGTTGTTACACCTAAACCAGACACTTATCTATCCTTTTCTGGGAACCGTTTATTTTTGTTGTTACATAGCAGTGACAATCAAAATTCAAAACCCTAGCAATAACTTTAACAAACAACAACAGAAAAGTTATTCATCCATAACTTAAGATACAAGCATCAACACATAACCAAACCTGATGAGCATCCTGAGAAGGAATAATATACGCGTCAATGTTCATATCCGGCTTCCGGAAAAGCTGACGGAGAGCGGTGAGCTTCTGATCCTGCTCCAATCCATTACTGCGATTCTTCCGCATCTCGGAAGACGGCTTAGCGGAGATCGAAGAACCGCTAGAAGAAGAATTTCGAACGACGAAATTAGGGTTTAGGTGAATTGGAGGTGTATTTATGGAGCGGTAAATTGGAAGTGAGAGAGAGAAGAGACGGAGGCAGCTGTGAGGACGGGAGGCGGAGCATGGCGGCGATGTAGAGAGAGAAAGGCCTGACATTATCGCTGCTGCTGACTTCATTGGCGGAGAGATTGATGAGGGAAAAAGATAAGGCAGCTGTTACATTATTCTGGTATTGCCACTTTTAACAGATTTCCCAAAAAAGAAAATTATTATTTTAATACTACCGGTATTGATGACGTGGGTAGCTCAAAACTTAGTAAACTCTGAGGGGGATTGTGTCTCCTCCAATGAGTACCGGACTGATTTGACTCAACTAATAGAGGTGAAATTCATTGTTAGTGAATTTGACAAACAAACAAGTGAGATATACTACTTAAATGCTTTAGATTGTATTGATAAACGTGAACAAGTACAAAGCAAGTAAACAGTTCGACAGGGCTTCGCCACGCCAACAGATTACCAGTTACTGACACAATACTCCTCTATTTATAGGTCGACATGACTCGCACATGATAGTGTGTAACTGAGTGTGACTCGTGCGAGTAGAGCCTCATACGAGTGACAGAGTGTCACTCGTACGAGTCATGAGACTCACTCATACGAGTCATTCACTAAACAAATAAATCTTATATTAACATACAAAATCTGACGTTCTTATTGATACACTTTTGTGTTTGTCGCTTGTTCTTAGTTACGTCTGTAATTGTACGGTCTTTGCTTACTATGTCTGTATAGTTTGGTCATGTCGACCAAATCAACATATCCTCCTATCTTGGTTTAGTATGACGATTAAATTGTCTGTGTAAAACAGTTGCATATGTGCATGCTATTGAGTCTTGTGTACGTCATGTCTGTGACACGATCTCCAAAGAAGACTTCTATGTGCGAGTGGGAATACTTCGTATGAGCAAGATATTGCTCGTATGAGCAAGATATTGCTCGTACGAGCCACCTACCATTCGTACAAATGAGTCCCTCTAAACAAGCATACTGCTTGTTTCGTACGAGCTAGTTGATGCTAGTATCTTTGGAGTATGTTCTTCGTGTCTTTTGGTGTTTCGTATGACCATCAACATACTTCGTACTGTTGCTAGGTGTGGACACTATATACGCAGACATGCACTTCTCAGACAAGCTAGACGAGTTAGTGACTAGAGAAACTAGAGCTATACTAGAGAGAGACACAAGAGCACAGAGTGAGTTGCATGAGTCTGTATGAACATTGTTTGTATATGTTTGTACTAGTTCTCTTCAGTTAATCAAGATATTGAATCTTTGGTTATCCTGTGTTATTACTTTGTTTTGATTTGCATACTTACGAGGATTCCACACTAGTATTTGTGTTGTATAAACAGGGAAGTAGGTTAATCTTGATCCTCCAAGTGGACCTACAAGTGGTATCAGAGCTTTGGCTCTCTTCCTTGTTTTAAAACCAAGCTTAGTGTTGTGTCTGAGCTAGTTTTAAGCGTCGTGTTCTTGAACTTTCAGCAGGAAACTTAAGTTTTTGAAAGATAATAAACTTAAAACTTAGTTAAAACTTGTTGTATCCAGAAAATTTTCATAAAAACCTTGTTAGAACACATGGAGACATGTTAAAATCAGCTTTTTCTTAAAATTTTCATCAGTTCAAGTTGAACACATTTGCAGGAGAGACTCACCGGAAAAACTGACCGGAATATTGTTGTAGGGTTGACCGAATCTCTGACATTCTGGACTTGACTGTTGAAACTGAAAAGGCTGATATGGAATGTTTGTCTTTTTTAACCAAAATTGTGTAGACAATAGACCACTTTTGAAAACCAGTATGTGCTAGAAAAGGAAATTTTTCACCAACCAGCCCTACAAAAAGATTCCTCTGAAAAAACATCTGTGCGAATAAACCCATCCGCACGAAGAACTAGACTGTTCGTGCGAAAGATCAGTCATCCGCACGAAGAATCTGGTCGCACGAAAGACTAAGTCGTTCGCATGAAAGAGTGTCCCCCGTACGAAGCACTTGGTTCGTACGAAGGACAACACTCGTATGAAACATTGGTTCGTACGAAGAACGACTTAAATTTGTTTTTCGTGTTTCAGTTTTCAAACTATGTGATTTTTAAAAGGAAACTTTTATTTTCAAAAAAATAAACTTTAAACCTTTTAATTTTCATAATCACGAAAAATATAATGAGTACTAATCCGTGGGATTGGAGTAGTAGTTCAAGCACAAATCAAGACTCTTCATAGAACTCCACAACCTCATGGGTAAAATCATTGATGCCTCAACATACAGCCATGATTACTTCAAATCAATGGGCGTGTGTCGCAAACCAGAACAGAGCATTCAGACTGTTCTTATGAGTGAGAGTGAAACCGGGAATAATAACCGTCCACCTAAACTGAATCATATGAACGATTATCCGTCATGGAAAAATTGTTTCCACACATATGTTCTCGGACAGAACACAGAATTATGGACATGTTACTACACCCTATAAAGAATCTCTTGAAGAGGCAGGTTTAAATCCAACCTCCTTAGCCAATCTAGATGAAGGCGATAAAAAGGCTTACGATCTAGAGAAAAAGGCGTTTGCTATCCTAATACAAGCACTCCATAAAGATATTTATCATCAGTTTATGTAATGTACAACCACCAAAAATCTGTGGGATACCCTGGAAGCAAGAGGAGGGGGTAATGCTGCAACCAGAAAAATACGGCATGATCTGCTAAAGAAGGAGTTTGAAGGTTTCATGTTCATGGAAAATGAAACTCTGAATGATATGACAACACGTTTCTACCATCTGCTCAGCAAAATGTACTCGTACAAAGTGTTAGCATCTCCACAAGAAATCGTGATGCGCTTTGCTGACGCATTACCGCCAAAATGGGGTTAATTTATTGACTTATTAAAACATACAGGTGTTTTGGATTCAATCAGTATTTATGAATTTGTGCAGAAATTAGAGAACAAAAATGAAGAAGAACTTCGAAAGGCACAAAGAATTACTGTTCCACAAACCCTGAGATGTACTTTGGGGATATTAATACAGGCATAAGTGCAAATCAGCAACCAAAACTTCAAATCGTGTTTGTGTCAAACGTGAATCCCTTTCTACCACAACCTGTTCAAACAAATCAGTCTGCAAGCTCAAGTACTCAAGCCTATGGACAAGTTTTTGATTTGAAAGCCTTTCTACCACAACCACGAGATTTTGCACCTCATGTTCCACAGCAAGCCTCTCAACAAGCTTTCTATGGAAACAACGTTCAACCTTCAAATCCCAATACAGTCAGACTTGACACATCACATTTTTCCAAGGTCAGCGTAGAAGTTGCTCAAGAACATATGGAACTTCTACATTCCATGGTTAGTGCCTATTGTGGATTAGTGGTTGTTCAAATTGGAAACATCAATTTGACTAATGAAGACTACCAACAAATAGACAGAGAAGAGATGGAGCTAATGGATATTAAGTGGGCGTTTGCAAGTGCAGTAAGAAGAGCTAAGGATTATATGAGTAGAACAGGAAGAAGCAGTTTGGAAAGCAAGAAAGATACAAAATATGGTTTTGATAAAAATGTTGTTACTTGCTTCAACTGTGGAGAAAGAGGTCACTTCAAGCATGAGTGCACGAGACCCAGCAAACAAGGAAATCACAACCCCTTCTTAAATCAATCACAACCATCCAACATAGCTCACGTTAACAATGATCGAAGGATAGTAGTTGTTAACAACCCAAACAATACCAACCAGTCAGGACCTTCAAACAACACAAACAGAGCTTTAGTAGTTCAGGCAGATGAAGGATGCGATTGGTCAGTACAATTGGGAAATGCGAATCAAGGAGGAACTACATGTTATGCCAAGATTATTAGTTGAATCAAACATGTTCACAGCATAGAAAATTATGAGGATGATAGTTCGGGGTATAATGGTGGTTTTGATGAAGAATGCTCAAGTTCAGGTGGTTATGGATCTGATTCAGATATCAGGGAAGGAAGTGATGCTGGGGACAGAAAGTTGCTGAAAGAAGCAGAAAGGTTGAAAGGTCAAAAGGCGGGTTTGATGATAGCTGCATCGAAGGAACCTGAAATATTCTTTATAAATAGTGCAGCCTTTCCTCATCATACTGCCTTCATGGCGAATGTTGCCGGTTCGACAAGTCAGGTAAATTCCGACTCTCCTAAAGTTTGCAATGATTGTGTTGAATTAAAAACAAAATTTGAAACAATAAATAGTCGCAATCAAAACCTAGTTGTTGAACTGTCAAAATGCAAAGAGGCTAACTTGGCTTTAACTCGAAATGAAAAAGAATTCAAATATGTGATAGAAACCCTTAAGAAAAGCGTTTCTGAATTAACAAAGACAGTTTTGAACAAACAAACAGGAATTAATAACTACATTAATCTCCTTGAGGAAACAAAGAAAGAGTTAGCCATCTCCAAATGCGAACATGATGTGATCAAGCTAAAATTGGAAAGTTATTCTAACTCCTGATATGTGCTTGATCATATCATTGACATTAAAAAACTAAAAGGAGATGTTAAATGCATTGGGTATAAGTCGTGTCCACCTCCGTTGAAACACAACTATACCAAATTGCCTGATAAAGAGGAAATGCCACGCTTTGAACCCTCGATAACTCTTAATCCTAAAGAATTTGCAGCAGGATTAGGGTTCAAGCTAGACAATTCCTCAACTGAATCAAGAAAACCAGAAAACTCATCATCAGTTGTTGATAAGAACCCCTCTACATCAGAGGAGGATGATTCGTCAGATGATGAGTCCGATAAAAATGATCAGGATCAATCTCTTGATGAGGAAAAAGGGATAGAAATGTCTGCTACTCCTGGTGTGAAAATTGTTGAAAATCAAGAGAATGATCCTATGAAATCTGTCAAGACAAATGTGTCTACAGATGAAAATGATAATGTGTTGTATACCTTGGTTGGAGACAAGAAAATATATTCTAACAAAGACTTTCCGATCAAAAATGTAAATCCAACCTCTATTGATCAGGTTTTTGAAAATTTAACAACCAAATTTTTGGAGAAGAAAAACCAAATCAAGTCACAACCATTATCAAGTTCAAAAGAAAAACAACGAGAAAAGCAAGCTGAAAAACCTAAGATATCACAACCGAAGGTTGAAGCCAAAGGCGCTCGTTACAAGAAGAAGTTTAAGAATGTTAAATTTGTGAGTTCTACTGGTACTGATAAAGTCTTGACTTTTGAAGGCATGTCTAATATAGATTTTGTAAATAAAGTCA
Source organism: Scalesia atractyloides (assembly GCA_947069175.1). Lineage (NCBI taxonomy): Eukaryota > Viridiplantae > Streptophyta > Magnoliopsida > Asterales > Asteraceae > Scalesia > Scalesia atractyloides. The sequence continues at coordinate 50,667,315 of CAMTDV010000020.1, forward strand.
AGATTTTAAAGCGCAACAATGTAAACAATTACACTCAACATACAAATGGGTGTGAAAATGAACCAAGTACTTCAAGACCCACAAGTTCAAAATCAAGTCATAGAACTGGATCTCCTAAATTTGTTGAGAGGAGAACATGTTTTAAATGTTGAGAATTCGGCCACATAATCAAGAATTGTACAAACCCAGAAAAGCCTAGCTTTGTTGAGAAAACCCCTCCTGAACCTACTTGCCAACGTCGATCTGTTTCTCAAAAACAAGACAAATACATTGTTAAAGAACAAGAAGAAAAACAGAGACGTAAACAAGTAAAAATAGTTGAAAAAGCATTGAAACCGGATCCTTCAGAAAGGAAACCAAGTTCTTCAAATTTAATAAAACCAGAAGGTGTTAAAAATGTAAACAATAGTCATTCTGATAAATTTCAAAAATCTTGGAAACCTAAGACCGGTGATGGTTCAAGAGGACGCACGCAATTTCCAAATCATCAAGAAATAGAAATCACATTTCTTGATGATAAGGGTCGACCCAAGACCACTAAGGTTTGGGTCCCAATCTCAAACTGATCGGGTTTTTGAAATGTGCAGGGTGTTCTAGGAGGAACTATGAACTGGATTGTTGACAGTGGAGCATCAAGGCACATGACATGCGACTTAAGGCTCCTTTATGATGTGAAAAGCATTCAAGTAGGCTATGTTGCTTTTGCTGGAGACAAAGGCGGATACATTACTAGAGAAGGAATGGTATCCAATGGTGTGGTTAGCTTTGATAAGATCAATTATGTTCGACAAATTGATCATAATCTTCTTAGCGTTTCTCAAATCTGCGACAAGAAGTTCACGGTTCATTTTGATGATGCCGTATCCCAAAGAATGGATCATCTTGTCGGCTCCAAGAATTAATGACTTGTAAATTCTTGACATGAGCCAAGTTATTACCATGTCTGCTCAAGTCACATGTTTTGTCTCAAAAGCCACCGAAAAGGAATCAATCTCTTGGCACAGACGAACGGGACACATTCACTTGAGGAAAATGAACTATTTAGTGAAAAACAATCTTGTGAATGGTGTACCAGTGAAAAACTTTCATCCACAAGACGTCCGTGTATCATGCCAAAAGGGAAAACAAGCAAGAAAATCTCATCCTGTGAAGAAGATTAACATGGTGAATATGCCTTTGGAACATTTTCATATGGACCTTTTTGGACCTATGAAACATAAGACTACCTTTGGTGATTCATATTGTTTAGTAGTTACTGATGACTACTCAAGATTTTCGTGGGTGAATATGTTGGCATACAAGAGTGAAGTTCCTGAAATCCTTAAGAATCTCCTGACGCTGCTTGAAAATTATACAATTTGAATATATGGAGAATCAGAAGCGATAACTCACCGAATTCAAGAATCAAGTTATGGATGAGTTCTGTTCTTCTAAAGGCATTCTGCATGAGTACAATTCTCGATACACTCCACAACAAAATGGTGTCACTGAGAGGAAAAATAGAACTCTGATTGAAACAGCAAGAACTATGCTAGTAGAATCAGAACTTCATGTTCAATTTTAGGGAAAAGCTGTTGCTACTGCATGTTCTACGATAAATAGAGTTCTTACGGTGAAGAGGCATGGGAAAACATGTTTCGAGTTGTTACATAAAAGGAAACCGAATGTTTCTTTCTTAGAACCTTTTGGAGCTCCATGCACTATGATTGATCCACATGGTAAATTTGGTCTGAAAGCTATCGAAGGTTTCTTTCTTGGATATGCTACTCCTAATTTCAGAGTGTGGAATTTGTCATCAAAGAAGATTGAAGAATGGGGTGAAGTCAAGGTTCAAAGATACACTGAATCAGTAAGATCTCCGGGTGCTCCTTGGATGTTTGACTACGATGGGTTGTTTAACTCCTTTAATCTGCCAACTTTTGATGATGCTTCTGCAGCAGCTCAAATGCTACTAGAAAGTGATACTGTAGTTGACTCGTCATTAGTTCGACCAATTATTGTTAATCCTCCAGTGTCTTCTTCAGTTAACAATCTTGTTCAGAATGAGGAATTCGAAGATGCTGCTGATTACAATATTTCGCCAGAAGATACTGAGTTCCATGATGCAAATAAAGCTACTTCTACTCCGGTTCCTGGAATTTCAGATGTCACGTCAAATATTCAAAATCTAGGGACAACTGAAGATCATGCGTCTACATCTTCATCAAATCCAGCAAACGAATTAGTTGTTGATCTGAATATCAACAATTTGGGTATAAATTCTCGAGCGCCTGATGTTCCTGAAACTCGAATTCATAATACCCATCCTCAGCAGAATATTATAGGAGATGTCCAAAGTGGTGTGCGGACACGTAATCAGCTCAGGAATAATCAGAATGCTGGATTGTATTCGGTTATTGGGAAATCTGGGGAACAGAGTGATTGGTCTTTTGCCTGCTATGTCTGCCAAGTTGAACCGAAATCTTGGAAGGAGGCTATCAAAGAAGACTCATGGGTTGAAGCAATGCAGGAAGAACTTCAGCAGTTTCAGAAGTTAGGCGTGTGGAAATTGGTTGATAGGCCTGACAACTATAAGAAGATTGGTACAAGATGGGTTTACAAATGTAAGAAGGATGACCGAGGTGTTGTTGTGAGAAACAAAGCAAGATTGGTCGTCCAGGGCTTTAATCAGGTAGAAGGCATTGATTACAATGATGTTTATGCACCGGCAGCTCGTCTTGAGGCCATAAGAATTTTCTTGGCTTATGCGTCCTACAAGAAGTTTACTGAATACCAAATGGATGTTAAGAGTGCATTTCTTCATATTGTGGTTGAAGAGGAGGTATATGTTGAGCAACCGCCTGGTTTTGAAGATCCAATCCATCCTAAAAAGGTTTAGCTTCTCAATAAGGCGCTATATGGTCTACATCAAGCTCCACGGGCTTGGTATGAAACGTTATCTTCCTATATTCTGAAGAATGGTTTTTGACGTGGTTTGATCGACTATACTCTCTTCATCAAGGAGCAGAATGAGGACTTATTGCTGGTGCAGGTGTATGTTGATGATATTATTTTTGGGTCGACCAACGAGAAAATGTGCAAAGAATTTGAGCAGGTTATGCAGAAGAAGTTCGAGATGAGCGCTATGGGAGAAATGACTTTCTTTTTAGGTTTGCAGGTTCAACAATCTAAGGAAGGGATTTTCATTCATCAAACCAAGTACGTAGGGGATATTCTCAAACGATTTCAAATGGAAGACTCAAAGCCCTTGGGAACTCCTTTAGCTCAAAATCATGGGATTACTCCTATTGGAATGGGTGAACATGTGGAACCATCTCCTTATCGTGCTATAACGGATCTCTCATGTATCCTACTGCTTCAAGACCCGATATAATGTACCCAACATGTCTTCTAGCTCGCTACCAGTCTAGTCCGAAGGTTTCTCATTTTATGGCTGTAAAAAGAATTTTTCGTTATTTGAAGGGTCGCCCGGACACTGGTCTCTGGTACCCTAAGGATAATAACTTTGATTTGAAAGCATTCAGTGATTCTGATCATGGTGGCTGCAAGATCGATGCAAAATCAACATCAGCATGATGTCAGTTCTTGGGAAATCGCCTAGTCACGTGGCGGTGTAAAAAGCAGACTTGTGTAGTTACGTCAAACTGTGAGGCTGAGTATATTTCGGCTTCTAGTTGCTGCTCAAGGTTCTATGGATTCACTCGTAATCCTGTACAGCACTCAAAAATCAAACACATTGAGATTAAGTATCATTTCATACGAGATTGTTATGAAAAGAAACTTATCAGAGTTGTTAAAATCCACACTGATCACCAACGTGCCGACTTGTTTACAAAGCTTTTGATAAATCTCGTTTTGATTATGTACTTTTGGTCAATGGCATCAAGGTGAAACCCGAGTAATTTATCCTTGGCTAATCATTTTTTGTAAAAATTTTCTTCAAAATCTAAAATTACAAAAAGATTTTCTATTTTCTCTTAGTTTTATATTTTAGGGGGAGAATATTTAAGAAAATACAAAAACATGAGAAAATGCAAAAATACAAAAATATGTCTTTTATTTAGTTTAAGTTTTTATTATCTTCTTTATTTAAGAGGGAGAAAAATTTAGAAAAATATAAAAACAATAAATGAGTTTCTTGGATAGATAAGCGAAGATGATGAAATACATCAGTGATCTGTCATAAATAGTAAAAACATAGAATGAAAATTTGATAAGTAGCTTTATTAATAATGTATCGGTAGGCTCATAATCAGATTAAAATGTGCAGGTTGATACAAACATAATAGACTGCAAGCCAGGTGGGAACCATTCATTCGCATATGGTATTGGTACCGAAATTTTGTTTGATAGTATGCCGAGGTTCTGAGATATGCGGTCTTTATGCTGACTTATCATCTTGGTATCATGGTTGAATCTTTTACCGGAAAAATAACGGTGTCGCAAGTCTAGAACTTCCATGATACCATACATACATGTAAATACTACATACGACCATCAATAAGTGATAAACATATCACATCCACCCAAAAATAAGTGATAAAATATCACAGTTTATGCGGGAGCTAAGTTCGTCTCTTTGTCAGTACGATGGTACTAACCTGTTCACGGACTTACTCCTGTGCCTGCATGCATCTGAAAATCAAGTTCCTCATTAATAAGTGATTTAATCACACAGGGCTTGTTTTTAATCAAAATAAGTGAGTATCTTACATGATATACGTCAAACAGATGATAAGCAGTATACTCACCGGTAAGATTTTCTCTCGTGCATATATGGATACGGGAATGTATCGTGAAGTGGTTGAACACCGGCTAGTAAGTATAATTCATACCTTAATCATATCTCCTAATCATGATACTCACCGGTAAGATTTTCTCTCGTGCATATATGGATACGGGAATGTGTCGTGAAGTGGTTGAACACCGGCTAGTAAGTATAATTCATACCTTAATCATATCTCCTAATCATGATTACATCTGATAAGCTGAGCTTACGTGGACAACGATACCGATAATCACAGTAGAATATTTATTTATTTAATTTGATGTTTCAAACAAAACTTGTTTTTGACAAGATAAAAAGCTGTATGATTCTCTTACCTTGAAACTTTAAAAAAGATTATCTAGTAAATATATAGTTTACTCTTATCTGTTACTGGTTATTTTAGTTTAGTTTACTTTGTTGTTTAATTAAGTTCTTTTTGAATTAGCCAAAATTGAAGCTCAAAAATTTTCTACCAAGTTACTCTCTAAAAACCATTCGCTTTGACATCATAACTTCATAAAAGTACTTTATTACAACGGGTAAACTCATCTCACAAGAACAAAATCTGTTTAATAAGCACTTTTCCTAACTAAACTTGTGATTAGTGTGGATCTGTACAAAGTTCTAAACAGGTCAGCGAAAAACCTAAAGACGTCGAAGAACTAAAAGTCCAGTTCTGAAAAAACTAGACTTGTACGAATCATATCATTTGTACGAGCCATTGTGCTTCGTACGAATAACCTTTGGGTCTTATATGTTTTGGAGCTCTTCGTACGAACTAAGGTTGTTTCGCACGAGTATCATGATGTGGTATAAAAGGTGATGAAGTTCTTTGGTAGAACTTCACTTTCACCTTGCTCACGTCATATTTACACCTCTCCTTAAGTTGTTTTTGATTTCTTTAAGGTATACTTGACAATGTTCGCATACTTTGAAGATGAATAACTTAAACATTATCTGACCATGTGACTTTGACTGACATGAACAACAAAATTTAAGCGAAGAATCATTTTAACCGAAAAACAAGTTACTTCTCTTGAAGTTGTTCATAAGAACTAGATTCGCATGAATGACACTTCGTTCATACGAGCCAGCTATTCGTACGAATGAAATAGTTGTTTGACTTAATCAAGAGTTCGTAAAAATGAGTTGTTCTTGGTACGAATAAATTGTTATTCGTATGAGTCAGTAGTTCTTTGTTCAGGGAATATATACATACAGAAAGTTTGGAATAGAACTTTTTGTGTATATTCCCTAATGAATTTGTGTTCTTATCCTAGTTGTTGCTTGTGTACAGAATGGAACAAAAGGAACATGAAAGAAAACCCGCAACAAAGAGAACTGACAAGTCAGAAGTGGAAATTATGTCTGAACCAAGACATAACATGGTGGCCTACTTGGATCCGGAAGACAAATTTGCTGAGTACAACAGTATAATGAAGTTTTTGCGCGACTCAAGGATACATTATGCTATCACGCACAAGACTACACTATACAAGACGTTGATCAAGGAATTTTGGGATTCAGCTAAAGTTCTTGAAGTGAATGGGCAGGAACTTATCCGCGGGAAAGTAAATGACTTGGACGTAGATGTTACTGTTGAAACCATTAACTCAGTATTTTAGCTTGGTGATGATCCTGAAGCTCCATTCTCAGTGTTGTTGAAGTGTCAACGTGGATGTTTGCTTAGAATGAAATGTGTTGGAGATTCCCTCATGGGACAATTAAACAAAGCATGGTTGCCACTCCTATACAAGTTCTTTCTACATGTTTTAATTCAGTGTTTGAGCAATAAACGAAGTGGTTATAACATGGCAAATAACGACTTGGTTGTAATGATGATAGCTTTGGCATTGAACAAATCGCTTAGTGTTTCAAAGTATATTTTTGCAAACATGAAGGAAAACCTGAGAAGAACCGGTTATGGTGGAAACAAGTTTTGGATGTATCCTCGTTTTCTCCAAATGATCCTGAATGTGCAACATCCGAATCTTCCAAAGAACGACAACAATGTTTTAAAAGTTGAAGTTATGATGGAACATTCGTTGAAGATCTTTAGAGGTGTAGCAGCAAAACGATACAAGGAAAGCACACCTCCTCGTAAGTTGATCAGTTTTTTGGAAAATGATCAATATATTGCACTAGAAAACGACAAGTGGCACCATGATGACAGCGATTCAGATCATGAAGAACCAACCTTGAAAAGGATGATCGAAGATAAGTTTGGTCATAAAAAGGGAAAGGGTAACGATGATGACGGTGATAATGTTGGTAATGATGGTGCAAGTGAACCAGTTGCAGAAGTCCAACCTACCTTTACAATGGAGGAGACTGAACCTGCAATGACAGAACCCACTACAACTTCTGAACCACAACCTTCAAATACCACAGTAGCTGAAACACTTTCGGCTGAAGATACTCCAGTTCGATCACAACCTGCTACTTCTTCAGCTCAACAATCCCAGTCTACATCTCATCAACAAAATGCAAGACGAAGCAGTCGTTTGTTCTCTGAAATGGAAAAGGATGAGAAAGTGGATTTTCTGTTTTCTCAGTTACAAGCTACGGCAATCCAGATTAACAAACATTTGGAGTTCATATCTTCAAATCGGAACACAATTGTCAAACAACAATTGGAGATAAATTCTTTGAAAGAGACTGTTAGAAAACAGGATTCTGAAAGTTAAGAAAAGAAAATGAGCGACTGAAGTCTGCAGATGCTGAAAGAGCGACTCAGCTACAACAGATGAGGGCAGCTGATAACTCTCGGGGGATTGAGATAAACAGACTGAAAGAACGTAGTGCGGCTGTACAACGATCTGCGGTAACATTAACTGCTAAGCATAATGACTTGAGAGAATGGTATCATTCTCGCAAGCTACACTGGTTGAAGGCTTTAATGGTATTAAAGACGTGTTTGAAATGAGCAGAAAGAGGGTGAACATTCTATGGAATGATAGATGCAAAGCGTAGGAGATCAAGCGAAAACATGATCAGGTTAATGAAGACACTGGCAATCCTAATGCTTCGCCTCATCCTCGCATTCAAAAGTTTCTGCTTCAACTCCAGTGGTAGAGTCAATGGACAGCAGATCGTGACCGATCCAGTTACCTCCAGTGCTACTCAAGAGGAATAAGGAAAGGTTTGATGTTTCTGGAAAGTTTTGAAGACCTGATGTTCTATCAACGTTGGATAGCAGATCTTCATGGGGAGTTTGTTGATACTCCAGACCATTCAATATGAAGACTAAAGACCGAAGACCAAGCAACAGCCAAGGGGGAGTTTGTTGATACACTTTTATGTCTGCCGCTTGTTCTTAGTTATGTCTGCAATTGTACTATCTTTGTTTACTATGTCTGTATAGTTTGGTCATGTCAACCGAATCAACATATCCTCCTATGTTGGTTTAGTACAACGATTAGATTATCTGTGTAAAACAGTTGCATATGTGCATGCTATTGAGTCTTGTGTACGTCATGTCTGTGACACGATCTCCAAAGAAGACTTCTATGTGCGAGTGGGAATACTTTGTACAAGCAAGATATTGCTCGTACGAGCCACCTACCATTCGTATGAACGAGTCCCTCTAAACAAGCATAATGCTTGTTTCGTACGAGCTAGTTGATGCTCGTACGAACCAGCTTGTTCGTACGAGTATCTTTGGAGTATGTTCTTTGTGTCTTTTGTTGTTTCGTATGACCAACAACACACTTCGTACTGTTGCTAGGTGTGGACACTATATAAGCATACATGCACTTCTCAGACGAGCTAGACGAGTTAGTGACTAGAGAAACTAGAGCTATACTAGAGAGAGACACAAGAGCACAAAGTGAGTTGCATGAGTCTGTATGAACATTGTTTGTATATGTTTGTACTAGTTCTCTTCAGTTAATCAAGATATTGAATCTTTGGTTATCCTGTGTTCTTACTTTGTTTTGGTTTGCATACTTACGAGGATTCCGCACTCGTATTTGTGTTGTATAAATAGGAAAGTAGGTTAATCTTGATCCTCCAAGTGGACCTACAGTTCTAAGCCCTATATACATAAACAACGTATCCTAGACATAGGAAATAGACATTATGCACCAACAAACTCCCCCTTGGATGTTGCCGCAGTCTTGGATAGTCTTCAAAAAATCTTCAGAAGATCTGACAGTTAACGCCCAAAGAAATGTTTCGGCGGCTTGCAACGCTCCTCAGAAGTGATTGGCGTCTGATCTGTAAGAGGAGGTCGGTTAACTGTATTGCCAAATTGAAAGCTCCTTAGCGAAGCAATTCGTGCTCACTCTTCGATTCTTTCTTCCTTCTTATCTTTCTTCCTTTGTTCAATCTTCTCCACCTTTCTTCAAGAAGTGTTCCATGCCGTTCCTGAATGTACATCGTTGGCAAAACAGATATTAACTATCTTCTGGAACTGGGGCACTTGTTCTTTATGGTTCTCTTCAAAACTGATCTTGTTGTAAAACAAGCATTCAATATCTTTCTTTGAACAGTTGACTAGCCACATCGGGTCTAGTACACGAATGCCATGCCATAGCCCGTATATATGTTTGTTTGCAATGACAGCTTCGGTTAGCTCCTCAGTAATCTTCCAAGAATCATCATCTGGATGCACACATATAACAGCTTCACCTGTACTCGAATCGTAGTGCCACCATTTGAAGATCTTGTAGAACTCTTGCTCCATTTTGATAAGAGGCATATTCTTCATCACTTTCGGCCTCTTTATGATTAGTGTCCCGTCTTTCTCTTGTGTTACTGGATCGATCTTCGTAATTCGCTTAGTGAAATGCGGCTTCCAGTGTGTAAAACCATGCGTAGCTTCAAGCTTTATCAGTTGTCACAGCCGCTGGTCGTGAAATCTCATCTTAAGATTTATCATCTTTGTTTGCACAAGCTCTTTAATATCCAAGTATGGCATGGTCTTGATATCACTCAAGTATCTAAAATACTGAATCCCATACTCCCTTTTAATAGCATAGAGGTTTAGCTCCTCGATCCAGCCCCAGCTAATAATGTTTCCCAAAGAAATACCTGCATCACGCAAGAATGCTAAGGGATGTTTGAACTTTCGCTCAGCTAGTGCTACTTTGAACCACCGCTTCTTCATCTCAGCAATTTCTTCAGCAGATAGTTGTTGAGGAATGGTTCCGTGTTTAAGAGCTTCTTCAACTTTACGTTTCAAAAGATCATTGATTTCAGCTGCAAACAAATCACTAAAAGTTGGAGAGTCATCTGTACCCTTATCGGCGATATTTGTATCATCGTCATCAGAATCATCCTCTAAAACAACTTTATCATAGTCATGTGCATTAGCCACATGTTCGAAGACGTAATCAACTAGCTCAAAAGCACTAATATCATTGAGCTCCTATTCGAAATCAAACTCAAAATTTTCTTCGTCCACTCCCAGCATCTTCACAATTTCTTCTTTAGAATAGCTGTGAACAAACTCCCCTCCTTCTACATCATGCTCTAAATATAATATCTTCTGTTTTGGCACGAAAGGAACGGTAGATATCTCGGTTACTGTGAGAATTCTTGCTTGCTGAGCATCATTAAAGCCTTCAGATCTTCCCTGATCACCACCTTCGTTCACTTGATTTGCTGAGTCATCCAAGTACACAGAATAATCAAAATCATCATTCACATTAGACTCTGTTACAAGGACATCCATTCCACCTAAATCATCATCACCTCCATCACTATCGTCGTCCGACTTACAAAAAATATATCATCAAAATCATCCAAGTCTTCAGCTTCTTTCTCAGGTTCTTCAACAAAATCATCAACCTCAGCCTCTATCTCTTTCTCCATCTTTCTCTTGATCAGCCGTTCTTGATGCTTTTCTGCAAGATTTGATGTATCAATATCAACATCTTTAGGCTTTCCCACCAATACAAACTTCTTCGAACTCGAAACACCACTATATCAGAAGTTACTGGCACAGATTCAACTTCTGGCTCAGTTGTAACAGTTACAGGATCCTCACCGACCTTTTCTTTGCCTTTGCCTTGAGCATCTGATAATTCTTTAGCAATCCGCTCATGCTCTGCAACCTTTTCTCTTGCTTCAGCCATCAATTTCAGCAGCTATGTTTATATCGAGCTTCTTTGTAAGTATCTTCTCGAATAGACTCATTTTGCGCTGATTCCTGAGACGTTCTTCGTCATATTCGGCCATTCTTTTTCTCAAACGCTCATTTTCAGATACTATACTCGCCACAATAGCTTCTAACTGCTGTTTTTCTTCATTTAGCCCATTAAATTTTTCCTGAAGTTCTGCAATTTCGACATTGTTTAAAATAACTTGTTTCTCTAATTCTTCAACACGTATGTTGGGCCCCTAACTAAAGGTTTACACATTAGTGTTGCATTTGGGCTACGTTTGGGAGATTGGGCTTCCTAGAGCCTTATGGGCCTGGGTTGTACTTAGTGGGTCATCTGACTAGTATCAATAGATGTGTTAGGGTTAATATTTTGGTTGCTAGTCAGTTTTAGTTTTTCTGAAATCTTGTATCAGACACCTTTGGTGTATGCAAGTTAGCTAATTGAAGATCGTATTATTCTTTTCATTCTAATCTTTATTTCTGCGATTGATTAGTCTTTGTGATACCGTGTGAGATCCGATTTCGGGACTTACAGTTGGTATCAGAGCCTACTGTTCGATACAGGCTCTCGGTATTACAGATCGAAGAACTGTTCAGAGTTGGAAAAGTTAAAAGAAGTGTTGCTGTTCTTTCCGGATTGTTACTGTTGAAGATTTCTGCTGATTTCATCTCGAACTATTACTGTTCCGAAGAACACGAAGAAGATTTTGGCTTCTCGGATACGGTATTGTTGAAGATTCCGAAGAACACGAAGAAGATTCAAGTATTCTGGATACGGAACTGTTGAAGATCCCGAAGAACACGAGGAAGATCATCCATCTCGGATTGATCCCGGATTACTGTTCATCAACCGTCTCAACAACCTTATCCGGATTACTTGCATTCCGGATAAGGATCATTGTTTGAAATTAACTGTGTTTATCTATTGCAGGAATTTCGGGATACTTTTGATTCCGGATAAGGATCATCATTCCAGATAAGATCATCATTCCGGATCAAGTTTTCATTCCGGATAGGACTTTCATTCCGGATCTGATTCTCTATTTCGGATTATCTCATCTCGGATTGTCATCCATGTCGGATATTGTGCAACTCGGATCATCATTTACTTAGGATTTGGTCTTCATTCCGGACTTATCACTCATCTCGCGTTGGCACTTGTCTCTGATAGCTTTCTGGATTACTATTTCGGATACTCATCTCGGACTTACAAACTCATCTCGGACTGGTCTTGGAATCTCATCCCGGACTCATCTCGGACCTGTTTTGGATTCTCATATCGGACCACTGTTCATAATAAGAATTTAATATTAACTTTAATTTACTTGGTAATTTTTAATAAAGTTAATCATGAACAGCTATATGACAGCTCAGGACTTGACAAATGCCACCTTGGCAGCATTGCAATCATAGACACTGGCTCTTCATCAAGAGCTAGATCAAGTCATTGGCACTTCTACTAAGGTACCAGGTTTGTATACGGAGATGAATACTATGAGTGGAAATTCAGGTTTGAGCAGTACTGCAAGGCCAAAGAGCTTGGGGTTTGGATATGTATTATGAACGGTGCTCAAACCATAGTCTACAACACTCCTGAAGATCCAGACACAAAGATCCTTAAACCCAGTCACTTGTGGACTCCAGAAGATGTGAAAATAATCGAAGAGGATGAGAAAGCCTCAATTGTTCTGACGATGGCACTCGGACCCGACATTTCCATAGCTGTCAGAAATTGCAAGACAGCTAAGGAAGTATGGAGCGAATTACAGAATTTTTATGAGGGAAATGATGACATGAAGGCAAGCCGAGTTAATCAGCTGAATCAACAGTTCCGCTCATTTAACCATATATATGGGGAAACCATTGAGAACCAAATTAGAAGATATGTGAAGCTTGTCTCTCAGATGATTTTAGCCGAGATCTCTCTTACAAATAGTGCTATGAACAGACAGTTGTTAAATCCGTTACCAAAGAGCTGGGATGCTGATGTTGGCATGATCAAGAAGATAAAAAAATTGAATGATGTCACTCTCACAGAAATGATTGCAACCATCAAATAATGTGAGATAGATAATAAGCAGAGAGACATCAATCATCAAAGCAGTCTGATGGCGGCTGGTATTACAAGGCAAAACGCAGCATTAATGTCTCAGAATCTGGTTTACAACCCTCTCCAAGGAAGCTCACACACACCAGGTAGTTCAAACTTGGTGTACAGTCCTCTCGCCTCTGCACAGAAGACCCAGTATGTCTATGGTCTTCAGTCTCTGTAGGTCCACCTGAGGATGTCAAACCTATTCCTTGTTCATATAACACACACAAAAGTGCGGAATCCAAGTGTGCATGCAACCAAAGCAAAGTAAAGAACACGGGGTAACCAAAGATTCACTATCTTGATTAATGATTGAGAACAAGTACAAACATATACACACAATGCTCGTATGACTCAAACAAACTTGCTGTGTTCTTGTGTCTTCGTCTTCAGAGAGAATGCTGAGAGGATCACTTAGACCAACTAGCTAACCAGCTCAACCAAACCTAACTGAGAGGTACATGTCTGCTTATATAGTGTCCGTCTAGATTTTCGTACGACTCACGATACTAGACATATGGAACACACTATTTCACACTAAACACATCTCCAGAATTTTGGGGCGAGTCAACTGTTTCGTACGAAATGTTTGTTTCGTACGAAACTACTCAATAGTTCGTACCAATCATCTGATTCGTACGAAAACTCTGACTCGCACAGAATCTTTATTCTTGGAGAACGTGTGTAGACATGACGTTTACAAGACTCAACGGTATGCACACACGGAACCGATTAACACAGACAAGCTAAGATGTCATACTAGATCAAGATAGAAGGATATCTCGATCTATTCGACACGACCAAACCTATACAGGCACTTGAGCAAAGACCGTACAATTACAACTATAACTAAGAACAAGCGACAGACACAAAACTGTATCAACAAACTCCCCCTTGGATGTTGCTTGGTCTTCGGTCTTTGGTCTTCATATGTTGGTCTTCATATTAAATGGATTGGAGTATCAACAAACTCCCCCTGAAGATCTGCTATCCACTGATAGATCTGCTATCCAATGATTAGAGCATCAGGTCTTCGAACTTCTAAGAAACTTCAAATCTTTCTTGATTTCTCTTCTGACTTGTCAGACTTCTTTGTTGCTGGTCTTTGTTCATGTTCTTTTTGTATCAATCTGTACTCATAAATCAAATATAATTAGAACACAACTTTCTCAGGGAATACACATGAAAGACTTATCATAAATTCTTCGTATGATTGTATTCCTTGAACGAGATACACACACTCGTATGAATTCCAACAGCAGATTTGAGAAAACAAGTGACCAAGTCAAATCAAATGACTAGGTTCATTCGTATGAGATACACACACTCAAACGAAAGATTTTGGTTTTCTTTAGTGGATTACTTGTTGCAATATATTACTTTATGAAGTTACGATATCAAACAAAAGGTTCTTTGGTGTATCTTGGTAGAAAACTTTCGAGTATCAACTTTGGCTAACTTTCAAAAAGGAATTACATAAGCAACTAAGTAAACTAGACTTAAAATTAAAATACACAGATAAGCTACAATCTTTTTCGAGTTTCAACGTAAAGGAATCATACCAGCATTTTAATCTTTGTCAAAAACGATATTTGGTTTAAAACTTCAAAATTAAACAGATAAGTATTCAACTATGATTATCAGTATTGTTGTCCATGTAAGCTCAGACTTATCAGATGTAATCATGATTAGGAGATATGATTAAGGTATGAATCATACTTACTAGCCGGTGTTCAACCACATACGCAGAATACCCTTTGAGGAACAGTACTCATCCATAACTTGATTCTTAAATTCCGTGCCATTGTTGCTTCTGATTCTCCTTACCTTCAGATTATACAGATTTTCTAACAGAGTCAGGAGATTCTTGAGGATAGTAGGAACTTCACTCTTGTGTGCCAACATGTTGACCCATGAGAATCTAGAATAGTCATCAGTAACTACCAAACAATAAGAATCACCAAAAGTTGTCTTGTGTTTCACAGGTCCAAAGAGGTCCATATGAAGACGTTCCAGTGGCATATTCACAGTGTGATCTTCTTCACGGGATGGGATTTTCTTGCTTGCTTCCCTTTTTGGCATGATACACAAACGTCTTGAAGATGAAAATTCTTCACTGGTACACCATTCACTAGATTGTTCTTCACCAAATAGTTCATTTTCCTTAGGTGAATGTGTCCCATATGTCTGTGCCAAGAGATTGATTCCTTCTCGGTGGCTTTGGAGACAAAACATGTGACTTGTGCAGATGTTGTAATAGCTTGGCTCATATCAAGAATATACAAATCATTAATTCTTGGAGTCGATAGGAGAATCCATTCCTTGGGGATCTTGAATCCAGGCTTCAGCACATAACATCCGGCATCATCAAAATGTACCGTGAACTTCTTGTCGCAGATTTGGGAAACGCTAAGAAGATTGTGATCAATTTTCCGCACATAATTGATCTTGTCGAAGCTTACAACACCATTGGAGACCATTCCCTCTCCAGTGATGTATCCACCTTTGTCACCAGCAAAAGCAACAAACCACCCCTTATGCTTTTCACATCATATAGGAGCCGCAAGTCGCCCGTCATGTGCCTTGATGCTCCACTGTCAACAATCAAATGACTGTTTACAGTTCCTCCTGGAACACCCTGCACATTGCGCAAACAAGATTAGTTTGAGATGGGGACCCAAGCCTTAGTGGTCTTGGGTCGTCCCTTATCATCGAGAAATGTAATCTCAATTTCTTGATGATTAACAAACTTAGGAACTCCTTTTGAACCATTACCGGTCTTCTGTTTCGAAGATCCTTGTTTATTACCAGATTTACTATTATTTACAGTTTTAACAGTGTCTGGTTTTGTTGACTTTAAAGATCTTTGATCCTTTTCCGAAGAATCCGATTTTAAAGCTTTCTCAACTGCTTTTACTTGTTTACGTTTTTGCTTCTCTTTTTGATCTTTAATAACTCGTTTATCTTGTGTCGGAGAAACAAATTTACGTTTGCAAGTTGGTTCATGAGTGGTTTTCTCTATACATCTGGATTTGGCTGGATTTTGATAATCCTTTATAATGTGGCCAAATTCTCCACATTTGAAACAAGTTCTCCTTTCAACAAAACTAGGAGACCGTGTTTCTTGGCTTGACGTTGAACTTGTGGGTTTTGAGGTACTAGGTTCATTTTCATTACATCCATCAATGTGTTGGGTGTAATTGTTTTGACTATTTCTTTTCAAAATCTTAACTTTCTTTACAAAATCAACATTAGATTTTCCTTGAAAAGTTTCGACTTTATTGGTACCTTTAGAACTCACAAATTTAACAGTTTTGGCCTTTTTCTGGTAACGAGAGCCTTTTGCTTCAACCTTCGGTTGAGAAACTGTAGGCTTTTCAACTTGCTTCCATTGTTTTTTTTTGAAGCGGATAATGGTTGTGATTTGGTGGACTTTTTCTTCTCTAAAGGTTTGGTTTTTGACTTTTCAAACACCTGATCTATAGAGATTGGATTTACGTTTTTAATTGGAAAATCTTTGTTTGAATAGATTTTCTTATCTCCAACCAAAGTGTACAACACATTATCTACTTCTTGTGTAGACACACTTGTCTTCACAAATTTCTTAGGAACAGTCTCTTGATTCTCAATAGATTGAGTACTAGGAGTAGCAGAAGATTCTACTATTTTCTTCTCATCAAGAGGCTGATCCTGATCATCATTTCTTGATTCATCATCTGATGTATCATCCTCTTCTTCATCAGACGATGAACTTTCTGGCTTGCTTGGTTCTTGAGAGGAATTGCCTAGTTTGAACCCTAACCCTGCTGCGAATTCCTCAGGATTCAAAGGTACAGAGGGTTCAAAACGAGGCATCTCCTCCTCATCAGGCATTTTGGTATAGTTGTGTTTCATTGGGGGTGGACACGACTTATACCCTATGCATTGAGCATCTCCCTTTAGTTTTTGAACTTCAATAATATGATCAAGCACATATTGGGAGTTAGAATAACTTTCCAATTTGCATTTGATCGAATCATATTCGCATTTGGTGATGGCTAACTCTTTCATTCGTTTCTTCTAGGAGATTAATGTAGTTATTAATTCCTGTCTGTTTATTCAAAACTATTTTTGTCAATTCAGAAACACTTTTCTTAATGGTTTCTATTACAGATTTGAATTCTTTTTCATTTCTAGTTAGCGCCAAAGTCGCCTCTTTGCATTTTGATAGTTCAAGAACTAAATTTTGATTATGACTGTTGACAGTTTCATATTTTATTTTCAACTCAACACAGTCATTGCAAACAGTAGGAGGGTTAGAATTTACTTGGTTTGAAGAACCTTCAAATTTTCCATAAAGACAGTGTGATGATGAAAAGCTGCACCATCTGTAGAGAGTTCCTCTGTCTCTTTTTCGGCAGCTTCTGCACTCTCGTCATACTTACCTTTTCAGATTTCAACATCTCAGCTTCACTCAGCAACTCTTCAACCTTAGCATCACTTCCTTTCTTCTCACTAGAATCAGATCCATAACCATCTGAACTTGAACATTCTTCATCAGAACTGCCAGCATCCCCAGATGTATCATCGTTATTTGGAGTGTTGATGCTGTGATCATGCTTGATTTGATCCACAATCTTCGCATAGCATGCAGTTCTTTTGTTATTCTCCGTTCCCAACTATACTGACCAATCGCATCCTTCACCAGACTGAACTACCAAAGCTCTGTGCGTGTTTGAAGGTCCTGATTGATTAGTATTGTTAGAGTTGCCAACAACTACTATTCTTCTTTCATTGTTGTACTGTGCTGTGTTGGATGGTTGAGACTGATTACGAAAGGGGTTGTGATTTCCTTCCTTGCTGGCTCTTGTGCATTCCCGCTTGAAGTGACCTCTTTCTCCGCAGTTAAAGCAAGTAACAGCGGTTTTGTCAAAGCCGTATTTTGTATCCTTCTTGCTTTCCAAACTGGTTCTACCCGTTCTTCTCATATAATCCTTCGCTCTTCTCATAGCACTTGCAAATGCCCGCTTGATGTCCATCAGCTCCATTTCATCTCGGTCAATTTGTTCATAGTCTTCGTTTGTCAAATTGATGTTCCCTATTTGACCTGCAACTAAACCACAATATGCACTGACCATGTATTTAGAAGTTCTGCATGTTCATGTGCAACTTCTACGTTGATTTTGGAGAGATTTGACGTGTCAAGCTTAACAGTGTTGGGATTTGCAGATTGACTGTTGCTTCCATAGAAAGCTTGTTGAGGAGCTTGCTGTGGAGCTTTATTCGCTAAGTCCCTTGGCTATGGAAGGAAGGCTTTCGGATCAAAAGCTTATCCATAGGCTTGGTTACTCGAACCTGTAGACTGACTTGATTGAACTGGTTGGGGTAGTAAAGGGCTCACGTTTGACACAAACGCGGTCTGCAGCTTCGGTTGCTGACTTGAGCTTGTACCTGTATTTATACCTCCAAAATACATTTCAGGGTTTTGTGGAGCAGAGACTCGTTGTGCCTTCCGAAGTTCTTCTTCATTCTTGTTCTCCAGTTTCTACACAAATTCATAAATACTAATTGAGTCCAAAACACCTGTATGTTTTAAAAGATCAATAAAATTGACCCCATTTTGGTGGTAAAGCATCAGCAAATCGCATCACAATTTCTTGTGGTGCTGCTAACACTTTATACGAGTATATTTCGCTAAGAAGATGATAAACCGAGTGGTCATATCATTCAAGGTTTCGTTCTCCATGAACATGAAACCTTCAAACTCTTTCTTGAGCAGATCATGCCGAATCTTCCTGGTAGCAGCGTTACCTTCACCTCTTGCTTCCAAAGTGTCCCACAAATTTTTCGTTGTAGTACAATACACAAACTGATGATAAATGTCTTTATCCAGAGCTTGTGTGAGGATAGCCAATGCGTTTTTCTCTAGATCGTAAGTTTTCTTGTCACTTTCGACTAGATTTGCCAATGTGGTTGGATTTAATCCAGCTTCTCCAAGTGCGTCATTGTAGGGGGTAGTCAAACACGTCCACAATTCCGTGTTTTGACCGAGAACATACGTATGAAAACAACTTTTCCATGAAGGATAATCGTTCATGTGATTTAACTTCGGCGGTCGGTTATTACTCCCTGTTTCACTTTCGCTCATTAACAGAGTTTGGATGCTTTGATTTTGATTCGCAACACACACCCATTGATTTGCAGATATCATAGTTGTATGTTGAGGCATCAAAGATTTTACCCATGATGTTGCGGAGCTTTACGAAGACTCCTGATTTGTGCTTGAACAACTCCAATCCCAATGGTTAGAACTCATTATCTTTTCTTGTTTTATGAAAATTTAAAGGATTTAAAGTTTCACAATTATAATTACCTTTTAAAATTCACAGATCTGAAAATATGACAAATTCTTAAAATCACAAAGCTTTGAAAAACACGAAAAACAAACAATAACTGTTTCGTGCGAAATAGTTGTTTCGTGCGAAACAGGATGTTTCGTGCGGGTCAGGATGTTTCGTGCGGGTCAGATGATTCACACGAAACTTTTCAGTCACACAAACTGTTTTGTTTAGTGTTTTTTTTCAGAGGAATCTTTTCATAAATGGTTTGGTGAAACATTTCCTTTCTTGTGTAGACATGCTTTTTCAAAAATACCTGTTGTCGTACCCACTTTTAGTTAAAACACAGATTTTAACAGTCAACAATCCAAGTTCGGATCCAAGTAAGAAAATGTCAGCCCAACCAAACTAATCAGATTCAAATTTTTGCAGATTTCTTCTTCAAGGATGTTCTTTAGAAAAATTTTACCATAAAATTTTCTGCATGCAACAGATTTTAACCAAGTTTTAAGTTAGTTATCTATCCAAAACTTAAGTTTTCTGCTGGAGATTCAAGAACACTTAAGAAATATTCAAACTAGCTCAAACACAACTAAGCCCGGTTTTGAACAAGGAAAGAGCACAAGCTCTGAAGCCACTTGTAGTCCACCTGAGGATCAAGTTAAACCAGTTCCTTGTTCATATAACACACACACAAGTGTGAAATCCAAGTGTGCATGCAACCAAAGCAAAGTAAAGAACACGGGGTAACCAAATATTCACTATCTTGATTAATGATTGAGAACAAGTACAAACATTTACACACAATGCTCGTATGACTCAAACAAACTTGCTGTGTTCTTGTGTCTTCGTCTTCAGAGAGAATGCTGAGAGGATCACTTAGACCAACTAGCTAACCAGCTCAAGCAGACCTAACTGAGAGGTACATGTCTACTTATATAGTGTCCGTCTAGATTTTCGTACGAGTTACGATACTAGACATATGAACACACTATTTCACACTAAACACATCTCCAGAATTTTGGGGCGAGTCAACTGTTTCGTACGAAATGTTTGTTTCGTACGAAACTATTCAATGGTTCGTACGAATCATCTGATTCGTACGAAAACTCTGACTCGCATAGAATCTTTATTCTTAGAGAACGTGTGTAGACATGACGTTTACAAGACTCATCGGTATGCACACATGCAACCGATTAACACAGACAAGCTAAGATATCACACTAGATCAAGATAGAAGGATATCTCGATCTATTCGACACGACCAAACCTTTACAGACACTTGAGCAAAGACCGTACAATTACAACTGTAACTAAGAACAAGCGACAGACACAAAACTTTATCAACAGTCTCAGACTCCTACTATGATTTCTGCGGTGCAAGTTTAGACTCAATATCATGCTCAGTACCCTAACATGGTGTACAGTCCTATCATTCCTGCTACCGCTCAACAAGTCGGCATTCCTCAATCTGTTACTCCCACACCGGCTCCTACTCCAGCTCCAACTTTGTCCAACTCTGCTTTTCTCACAAAAGAGAATGAGGAGAAATTGGCCATAGCTGCCTCAATGATTAACAATTTAAATACCTTCTTAGCAGGTGACCTGACTCCTCCATCTGTTGCATTTAGGCCAGGTTTAAGAGATTGGGCTTCCTAGAGCCTTATGGGCCTAGGGTTATACTTAGTGGGTCATCTGACTAGTATAAATAGATGTGTTAGGGTTAATATTTTGGTTACTAGTCAGTTTTAGTTTTTTTGAAATCTTGTATCAGACACCTTTGGTGTATGCAAGTTAGCTAATTGAGGATCGTATTGTTCTTTTCATTCTAATCTTTATTTCCGTGATTAATTAGTCTTTGTGATACCATGTTAGATCCGATTTCGGGACTTACAACGTGAATCGTTAAACATTTCAGCAGAGAAATTCTCCCCCTGGTATATCACCAAAATCAAAATCAAAATCAAACTGGGGTTAGGATTGTGAGGGTTGTGTGTTGGCTGTGGTGGTGGTTGTGGTGTCGGCTGCGGTGGTGGTTGTGGTGTTTGCTGTCGTGGTGGAGATGGTGGTGGCTGTGGTGTTGGTTGACGTGGTGGAGATGGTGGTATCTGTGGAGTTGGCTGAACATTCTCTTCTTCCACAGTCTTCGGTTGTACTTTTCTCTTGGATTTGTCTATTGGAGAATCCGAACTTCTAACTGCTGGCCTTTTAAGTCGTCCAGAAGATTTCTTTGGAGTTTTTTGTATAGGAGTATCACTATCTGAATTCGAAGGTACATATGTCGTGTCATCCTCTCCTGTCGCTTTTCTTTGCTTCTCTTCGGCTTTACGTTTGAGCTCTGCCAGACGTTCAATCTCTCTTTCCTTAGCACTTTCCTTCTCACCTGCAGTTCTATCTTCAATATCAGTACTAGAAGATGACGCTTCTTCATCCTCTCCTTCACGAACTCCAAATGCTTTTTTTTCGATTTCAGCAGCCAGAGTTTCAACATTCTCTTCTGGCTCTGATTCATCAACTAATCTTGAGCTTTCAGACGCTCTCTATTTCTTCTGAGGGGAAGTGGAGGAAGATGTGGACACTTGTTTTCTTTTTGTCCCCTTACCCCCATTTTCTCTTCTTTCACAAACCACGTGCTTCTCTTAGCGATAAAACCATCTAGCGCTTCAAGTTCTTCATCCTCATCATCACTATCATCTTTTCTCCACTTCCCTTGTGATGGAGCGACATAATCTTTATCAACAATTGCTCCAAAAACTGGCTTTGCATTCGGGAAAGTCTTGAGATGCAAGTTCATTTTCTTCAATGTTGAGACATCCATATGCTCCAATTTCAACACATCGTCTTTCTTTTTCTTCAAGTTAGGATGCAAATGGTCAAGCAGCATTTGGATAATATGTGGATACTGCAAGAACTTCTCACGCTGCGTGTTTTGGACCATTTGGGAAAAATCACTCTTGAGAAGTTGCACGACAGGTGCAGAACAAGTGCAGTGATCATACACATCTGATAATCAACTAAATCATCGAATCCGCCCTTTCGGTGGTTAAGAGCGTGTATAATGCATTGTGCTATGTATCTGAATGGAGCACTGAGGTTAGCCTTTTTGAATGGAGTTGCGTTTACGAATCCGGCATAACCCATTCGGTAAAAACACACGTTCACCATGTATTCAGGAAAACCGGTGGGATCGTCTTCATGGTCGTTGAACTCTAACACTTCTGATCAACTCTTCTGTAATCTTAACTTGAACATCTTCGTTGTTGATCTGAACTGCCGACAAAATCGCATTCTCATCTTCGTCGAACTCAGCAGCATTCCAGAAATACTCGACCTGAGATCTATATGCTGTGTGGCGATCTGTGAGAGCTTTCATGATAGGAAGTCTACTAAGAAAATCTCGGACTTCTCTATAAGCAGCGATTTCTGGAATAGATCATCCAGAAGACAGCAGATATTATGAAACGGCGAAAATAAAGATTTCTTGACTTGCAAGCATAGGCATTTCAAATACTAAGAAACTTTTTTAAGAAATTTCAACTTTGAGCCATTCGTACGAATAATCATTTGTACGAGTCATAGATTATGACAACATCTAAAACTAAGTCAAAACCTCACTCATACGAGTCACTACTTCGTACGGATGTAAATTATACTTGACAAATTTCAAAGGTTTTGAACTAAATTTCCTCATACGAATGATGCCTCGTACGATTCGTCAAGAATTAAACATTAAAGGACCTACTCGTATGAATACTCACTCGTACGAGTAAATGTGATAAACAAACTTTTGAAATCCTTGCTCGTACGAATGGATATTCGTACAAACTACAAACCGTACCAAATAACACCTAGTTAAACTAAACTTAAAACGTGTTGATTTTTAAAAAAATTGAAGGTTGATTAATAGGTTAACCGGGCCAATTTTAACATTTTTGAGTTCAATTTTATATTTTACCTGTCCAATTTCCCTAAATCTAAATTTTATGTCCATTTGGTCCAATTTTGGCATTATAACGGCTTAAAAACGAGCATAAGTACCTTTCCCATTGTGAGAGGTGTGCAAATCAACCTCCCCAATGTCTAGATACAAACAATAGATCAAGAAATTGAAGTGAATAGAACTGGTTTGCACAAAATTCGCTCTCAATCGAACAGAGTCAATAGTCTGACTCGTGCGAATGAGTCAACCTTTTATACTCATTTAGTAGTCACTCGTACGAGCGACGGCTCATGCGAATGAAGACTTTTGTCACTCGTACGAGTCAGTTCTAACACTTTGACTTACCTTATGATTTTTTAATGAAATTTTTATCTGCTTTATAACCCACTCAGTTAACCAAGTTCAAGTTAATGACCCTGGTTATCTGATTTGCCTACCAAGTCCAAGTTAATGACCTCGGTTGACCATTGTTTGACCAAAACATACTTATTTAAAATGCAAAGTTTCAAATTAATGTACTTTGTTGACGTTCAGGTAAACTCTTCTTTTCAAGATTAGCTCCCAACCCGTGGACTTCAGCTTTCCTCCAGCAATCGTCGCATTGAGTTGGACTAATGGTGATTTCATCATCGGTAGACTTAAAATCTAAGATAACTTGCTAAAAGCTGAAAATCTTTTTGGAATTTTTTTTGAAAAGAAATAACAAGTAAATATGTATACACATACATATTTTTGTGAGTTTTGTGTTTTTAGAGGATCACATTAGATATTTAGATAAATCACAAGTATCGTTGATCTTGGTAGTATCATTAAGTTCTTAAATAGATTTACATAGATTGCTAATATGTTATCCACTTAAACCTCTACTCGTTTCTCAGTTGTTTCAAGATATGTTAGGTAAGATTAATGAACATGAATAACTATGTTTCCCATCTCAGAATATACTTCCGTATCAAGATTTCCACAATATCATTTCACAGGTGAATATATCCTATTGATGTCTGTAAATGGGGTGAATTGCGAGATCTCGAGAGCTCAGGTTAGTATTTCCATACAGACAAAGAGATGAAGGCTCGTCTTTAGGTGGTGTTCCATAAAGGAATCTTTTGAACTGCAGATGTCGTAAATATTTATGACATACTCATTTTGTGCAGCTTTTGTGGGTGAAAGATGCGTAAAATATTATACAAGTCCTAGGCCATTGCTGACGCAAAATCAGAAGAACTCAGATAATACCCCAGATATCGATTAAATATAAAGACCTAGTATCGTAGAATCTGGCATTCTCTCAAACGAAATTTCGGAGTACGAAGTCCATATATCCGAGAGACGTTAACCCACAAGTTACTCAGTTTTTCTTTTATTTTAGGTTTATATCTTGAAGACAATTTACTGAACGAGTGAAGCCTATTGGCACATCCTCAGTAAGACTGGTTTAATTACTTGTTTAAACATTCCATATCTTTAGCATACTGTGACTGTCATATTGATATAATATGATCTCCCTTTTTCACAAAACTCTTTTTGACTTTTATAATGTTTTTGTATTCTCCAAACTTTCTCCCCCTAAAATCAAAAACATATTTTTGGATTTTTAAGAAAAGGTATTTATAGAAAACATGTCATTCCGATGAGAATCACGTCAAGTCCTCATCATCCTCAAATTCAACCTCATGAATATCCCCTGATGCCAGATTCTTAAACCATTTAATTTTAAAAGATTTTTAAATCTTGAACGATCAAATGCTTTGGTGTAAAAATCTGCTTTTTGGTCATCAGTGTGGATTTTTTCAATTCTAACCAACTTTTTCTCGTAGCAACCGTGGATAAAATGGTGTCGAATCTCAATATGTTTAGTACGTGAGTGTTGACATGAGTTTTTCGTGATATCAATAGCAGCCTGATTATCTACATATATGGGCGTGTCAAGAAATTGTAGTCCGAAGTCTCTCATCTACTGTTGTATCCAGAGTATCTGGGAACAACAGCTGGATGCTAAAACGTATTCAGCTTCACACGTAGAGAGAGCGACCGTGTTCTGTTTCTTGCATTGCCACGTTACTAAACGTGTTCCGAAGAACTGGCAACCAGCCGTAGTAGATTTAGCATTAAGCTTGAAGTAACCGAAATCAGAATTCGAGTAACCCACAAGATTGAAGTCATCGTGATGAGGATACCACAAGCCGGTGCTTGGACATCCTTTCAAATATCGCATGATACGTTTGACGGCTAGCATGTGCGAATCTCTGGACTGGATTGAAAACGGGCGCATAGGCATGTAGGATACATGATATCAGGTCGGGGATATAATGTTTCATCAACTTTGACTCCATGAAAGTCTAGACAAATGTCGTGATTTGGGGCTAATAGGGTAGATGCTGGTTTAGTTCCTGACATATCAAATTTCTCTAATATATCATGAACATACTTCATCTGATGGATGAAGATACCATTAGGCAAATGATCAACCTGAAGTCCTAAAAAGAACTTCATCTCCCCCATCACACTCATTTCAATTTTTTTACTTCATGACTTCTTCGAAGTCTTTACACAGCTTATCATTTGTCGATCTAAAGATAATATCATCCACATATATTTGTACGACAATCAGATGTCCATCCACTTCCTTGGTAAAGAAGGTAGAATCTACAGTTCCTCGAAGAAAGCTGTTGTCAAGAAGATGTCTTGAAAACGTTTCATACCAAGCTCTCGGGGCTTGGTGAAGACTATATAAAACTTTGTTCAGAAGGTAGACTTTATCCTTGTGTATGGGATCGACAAACCCTGGTGGTTGGCTGACATACACCTCCTCTTTAACATTGCCGTAAAGGAAATCAGATTTGACATCCAACTGGTACACCTTGAAACCTTTCCAAGAAGCAAAGGCCATGAATATGTGAATAGCTTCGAGACGAGCGACTGGGGCATAGACTTTAGTGTAGTCTATCCCTTCTTGCTGATGAAAGCCCTGAACCATGAGTCGAGCTTTGTTTTTGACCACTATTCCTCTGTCATCGCGCTTGCACTTGAAGACCCATCTAGTGTTTATCTTTTTGTGATGATTCGATAGGTCAACAAGCTTCCAGACTCCTAGCTTCTATAATTAAAGCAATTCCTCCTGCATTGCCTCCACCCAATTTTCTTCTTTTAACGCGTCTCTCCAGTTATCAGGTTCAACCTGTAAAACAAAACAACTGTAAGAAAGTCTGGTTTGTAATGGAGCAATACGGGTATAAATACAGCTTAGATCTTTGTTGATCTGATTGCGAGTTTGCACTCCGGTTTGTAAGCTACCGATGATATTCTCCAATGGATGATAAGAAAGTGTTCTCGGCATTACTTCACTTGGAACATCCACTTGAGTTTGCAAATTCGTGATCACTTCATCAATAACCGGTGCAAAAGATGTAGCTTCATTCCTGACGTTTGATTGATCAGCTTGAGCATTCAAGAAGCTTTCAATACGCTCAGATCCTTCATCAGAACCAGATCCTCCATCATAAAAAGTCGGTTCACGATCAGAGTCCACATTAGGCGGTTGTTGGGCAGATGATTCAACAGTGTTCAAGATTGGCACAAAGACTGATTCTTGAAGAGTAGTGCTCGGACCAACATCAGAAGTGTTGACAGGAAGTGACGGGGAAATCACCAACGGTCTAGAAACTTGCTCTTGATTAGAGATTTGATGATGTTGGAAGAGTATAACAAGTTCTTCTTCAGATGGCACGTCTGGTAGGTCAAATGAATTCCACAAACCTTCATAGTTGAACAACCATGGATCCCCAGGTTTTTGCGTAGGTGTAGTATAACGTTGACAATCAACATGCCGTGCAAGAATAACCTGGTTCAGACTCAGCAAAAAGGCACATTTTTGTGGAGTAGCATAACTGACGAAAAATCCATCCAAGGATTTGGCTCCAAATTTACCATCCGGGTACAATATAATACATGGTGATCCAAAAGGCTCCAGAAACGTAAGGTTAGGCTTCCGTTGGTTTAGCAGCTCAAAAAAAGTCTTGTTGTGAGGCTTGATTGTTAACACACGATTGAGGGTGTAACACGTTGATGCGATTACTTCGCTCCAGAAACTAATTGGCAGTTTTTAATCAGTGAGCATAGTCCTGGGAGTGTCGATCAGTGTGCGACTATTGCGTTTAGCTATTCCATTTTGTTGTGGAGTATAGGGAGAGCTGAATTCGTGAAGAATCCTCTTTTGTCACACCTCGTAAAATCGTGTCCAATAGTATAGTGACACGTGTTGTATTTTATTTTAGTATATTAAAGACTAATAAGGACCAAAAGTGTCAACATGCTTAAACTGAGCCTCTGAGTGACTTTCTGATGTCAATATGCGTAAACATTAGCCTTTGAGTGACTGATATGTCAACATGCTTAATAATTAGCCTCTGAGTGACTGATATGTCAACATGCTTAAACTTGGCCTCTGAGTGACTTATATGTCAACATGCTTAAACATTAGCCTCTGAGTGACTGATATGTCAACATGCTTAAACTTGGCATATGAGTAACTGATATGTCAACATGCTTAAAGCTTGGCTTCTGAGTGACTGCTATGTCAACATGCCCAGCCTCTGAGTGACATCGGAGTCAACATGATTATAGTGGGCCTCTGAGTGATCCTTTACGAAGTCCTAACTCTCATACGTGCCACTTGTTGGACAAGAGAGGTTAAATCTGTAAATATGTGAAAGTTGGATGATGGAGGGGTTAAAAGTGTCAACATGTTAATTTACACCTCTGAGTGACCTTTTAACGATCCGAGAGATCGATAATGTCCGGGCATACTCTCGGGTGCACCAAATATTGGTTACGGAGGGCTAAATATGCTATAAAGGTGTTTTAGGAGGTTTTATAAGTTAAGGGGATAAATGTGTTAAAACTTGAAACTGACCACAGGGCGCTCGCAGGGTGCGAGAGGCAAGGCCCTGGCCTCTCGCGGGGCGCGAGAGGCCTGTGTCTGTAGAAAAATTGCTTGGCCTCCACACATAAGACCAAAAACCATTTGATTCGAAACAAGGGACTTTCAAACAGCTATGCCACATTTTAGGACAGTTGTAAGCTCCCTCTAACACCCCTTAACACATGGCATTACCTCCTTCAAGCTCTCATACTATAAATAGGTGCAATTCTTCACCATTTGAACTTGCACCATTCTCATTTATCACTCTATCTCCCTCCTCTAGAAGTCCTAACTGAAAGGAGCATTAAACTTAGTTCTATTGCACCCTAAGGATCACTTGTAAGTGTTCCTTTCTTTTGCATTTTCGTTTATAGGCTTTTATAGCCAAAAGTCAAGCGTTTTAGGAAAAGCCTTGACTTTCGGATTAAGACCATTATGGTCCAGCCATTGTTCGTAATGAACATGGCTAAGTGGATCGTAATAAGGTAGATGTTAGTCCCTATAATGGGCACCTCCTGAAGATCACGTATGCTAGACCAATTGACGGGTCAAAGTTTAAATATTAAAAAGTCAAACAGTCCATTTTTCAGAAATGTTATAATTTGAGCTTATATATGTTATGAAACATATTTTGACACCTAAACAAGTAGGTAATAATTATTAGAACATGTAAGAACATGTTCAGCTCGTCAATTTCAGTTCTAGGGTCGATTCGCAACCGAAAGTCGCAAAGTTTGATTTCTGCTTTGACTTTCGATTCTGACCCGATTTAGATTAGTGAGCCATAGATCTAAGGTTGCATTATGATCATAATAAAAATGAAGCATAACCCTCCGAGGTTATAATATATGATCAAAATCAGAATCTGAGTTTATGCACAAGTTCCGTAATTATGCCATTTTGACTAAAATGCCCTTTTTGCATAAAAGAAGGTTTAAATGATAATGAACTGGAAAATGAGTTACCTAGCTATGCAATATTATAAGTAGGATTATTCGGGATGTCAAACCAGATTATAAACTGAGTTTATGAACAAGTCCTTGTATTATGTCGATAAATGACGATAAGGCCCTTATGGCTTATAAAACGGTTTTAATCATATCTTTTCAAAGTAAATCTTTTACCTACTGATATGTTATATTAAATAATATATCTAAGAGATGTTAACTTGACCATAACATCAATTTTCATTTAACATCACATAAATCATCATTTTACCACATAAGCGCCGTCTCGGCGCATAGTATGGTCTTAAACAATCTTTATCAACCAAGACTTGTTACCTATGGATTTTAAAACTTATTTTAAATATTTTTATAGTAGGTACATGATATAATCTCAGAATCCCAAATAATTTATTAAACTATGTGTAAAATGACCAAAATGCCCTTTCGGTGCATAGTTTGGTCATAAAAGATAAATTACACATATAATTAATGTCCTGCTGATATTATATCATAAATAAGTTATTTTTCCAAAATATTTATGGTCATAACATAAAATTTTATTCAAGTTCCTTTTATACGGTATATAATTACTAAAACGGCCTTATGAGCATAGTTTCATTTTAAAACCTTAACGGGCATATAAGTTGATGTCCTACTGATATTACAACTTATTTAAAGTATAATGGCATGTAGAGCTTATCCATGACTTATCCGGTTACCCGATATCGCTGATATGCGTATGGGTTAAGTATATGTAACTAGTTTACGAAAATTATCCGAAACAGGTCTAACCTTGTCATTTAAGTCTCAAAACCCAGAATGTTTATGGTTTATCCATATTACACAAGTCAAAGTACTTGTTGGGATTAAACTATATCTATCCCATCATCGTTTAATCTAGCGTTATACGTATTGATCCTATACGCTACTCAGTCTAAGTCTGTGACTTAAATAAGTCCGTTAGTATTTAATTGGTTAGCTTATGCCATAATCCAGACTAGAGACTTACCGGTAAATGCTATCTGCACTTAGTAATTTTGTATATGGCTGAGTTATTAAATCTTGCATTTAAACGAAGACTAGCTCAGGTAAATACTATTAAATTATTTTCCCTATACGGGCTTGGGTTATGGTAAATTATTACCGGTTGGTCGGGTAATGCTGGATTATGGCTAGTAAATCCGCATATTCCGTTTTAATCCGTTTTGTTTGATAACATAAACATCAGGAGTTAACTACCGTATCCTGGATATCCTCGGCTCATTACATTAGATAATGGCCACGACGTTAACGCGGGGTGTAAGCATACACCTGACTGATGCTCAAATGCAATTAACCACAATGTTGGGGATAACTCCTTCATGAGTTCATAAGTGGTGTGTACGTTAATCATGTCTCGGTTTTCGCATTGGGCCCTGTATGTATGGACAAACATGTGAATCTGTTAACAAGGTTACAAAGTAAGTTTCCCAATTATAAAAGATTTTGTGCCAACGTGTACTTAAAACATTTTTTTAAAAATGTTTTCAAAATGAGTCAGTTGGGTGTATTTACCAGCGAAAGCTGACGTATTTTCAAAGACTAAGCTTGCAGGTACAATACGAAAATAGGCTGGAAGTGCTCGGTAGTGATAAGAGGATCTTGCAAATCCTAGATTTGCCTAAAGTCTGTTTTACATTCTTTTTGTACAATTTACGATCCGCCTGTGGATCTTCTATTACTAGCCGTCTGTATATTAATTTTACTTTGAACAATGGTTTACAATAGTAATAGTAATTTAACTCCAACACTTCCTCTGTACTGTGTTTAATTGACTATGATGGCATCAATTTAGGTCACGATATTACCCACCCGGGCCCACCGGTGTTTAGATTGGTTGTGGAAAGCTGGGGTGTGAAAGGTTGGTATGAGAGCCAACGTTTGAAAGAATTAAACACTAACCTTCTTGTGTTTAATCTCAAACTTACACAAGCACATTCCTTAGACTTCCGAGTTTAGGCATTGGCCTAGGATTACTCATTTCAATATTAAGTTATTAGTATTGTTTTGATTTGATTTTTAACAGGAAAATGCCACCAAGAGTAAGAGGAAGAGGTAAAGGACCAATGAGGGGAGGACCTTCTAGACATATTCCCTCATATCCCCATCACCCGAACCCCTATGAGGATTCGGGGGATTCATGGCCATTATCGCAACATTCACCTTCTTATACCCAAAACTCGTATCATACATATCATTCGCATCATTCACATCACTCCCACAACTCTCATCATTCTTACCATGATGAGTTTAACCCCAACCAATACTTTAATACACCCCTAGCTGACCAAAATCAGTTAGACCAACCCAATCTTATGGACGAGGACTCCGACCCGGAGATGCCGCCGTCAGGAACACACACACATCCCATCGAAATCTCAAGCGATTCAAACTCCTATGCCGGATCACCATATCAAGGTCCTAATGAGTGGGACCAATATTGGAACCAATTTACGTTCGCTAACACCCCTTCCCATCACTCCCAACCACCTCCTGTACAAGAAGATGTTCATATGGAACCAGTGGAACATCAGCCGCCACCTGAGCCACCAAGGAGGAAACGAGGAGCGCGTATGTCGGTACGCGCAGGTCAAAGGTCGCGGTCGCTACCACCGTTACTCAAACCTTACCCTACCATTCACGAGGACCCACAAATGGGTGGACCCTCTAATACTTCACCTTGGTGGAACCGACACCACCACCAGTGGTTCAACCACCACAATCGGGTTATAATAACCCTATCCCAACGTATCCGGATACATCTAGATATGACCCTTTTAACCCACCTACACCTGTTGATTACCAAGCATTGTCACATGTCGCATGACCCTTACATGCAAGCAGTCATGCATAATGCACTTTACCCGTCTCCTTTCCCACCTGCATATCCACCTACTTGATATCCAAGTTATGGGTACCAGTATCCTATTATGCCACAACCACAACCACAACCTCCGCCACCATTGAGTCCATCAATGAGGCCCTAGAATGAATGAAAGAAATGCAACAACAAGTGGAGAAAACGAAGAAGAAGACAAACAAATTCTTCAAGAAACTCTCCAAGTTGGTTAAGGAAAAGAAGGATGAGTGAAGTCTCTTCTAATAATATATGTTAGTCCCTGCGAGGACATTGTTATTTCTTTAGTCCTTGCGTGGACATTTTTTTTCCTTTAAGTCCTTGCATGGACATTTTGTTTCATTTATTTCCTTCTAGTATTGTAATTTCTTAATGACATTTAATGAAGTATTTTGGAATTATATATATATATATATGTACTCATCCTCTTCAAGCAAACGTCTCGATTATACTCGAAATTTATGCTCTGCTATATAATTCCAAAAGACCTTAATGGATTCGATTATGCCAAGTGGCACAGAACACATATTGGCTAAGAAACGATAGTTAAGGATAAAAGGCCTTCTATCAGGATAGTTAAATGAAGTTGTCCTTCTATCCAGAGGTAGTGGACTAGGTTCTAGCCTCCAAGTCATTAAGGTCCAAAGTGATCGGGACTATTAATCAATCATTAAGGTACTCTTATGTTAACATTAAGGAATGTTCATAGTCCTAGTGGTGTGACTTGAGGAACCACACTAGCCGTCTAGGTAAAAGGACTACGTCCTAAGACCTATTATATAGCGTATGTGATCAATGTGTTCCTAGCTAAAGTCATCAATATGATGACAATTGATAGGCCAACGTGCCATAGACCAAAGTGCCATATTATGTACAAAGTGACAGGCCAACGTACCATATGTTATGTCCAAAGTGACAGGCCAAAGTGCCATATGTTATGTCCAAAGTGACAGGCCAACTTGCCATATGTTATGTCCAAAGTGGCAGGCCGACGTGCCATATGTTGTGTCCAAAGTGACAGGCCAACGTGCCATATGTTATGTCCAAAGTGACAGGCCAACGTGCCATATGTTATGTCCAAAGTGACAGGCCAACGTGCCATATGTTATGTCCAAAGTGACAGGACAACGTGCCATATGTTATGTCCAAAGTGACAGACCAATGTGCCATATGATATGTCCAAAGTGACAGGCCAACGTGCCATATGTTATGTCCATGAGTGATAGGCCAATGTGCCATAATTATTATGTCCATTAGTGACAAGCCTATGAGATATATATAATTTTCAAATGACAATGACAATTGTGACATTATGATCCACTGTTTAATAATATATGGACTATGTCCAGATTGTAATTTGCTTTTGATGGTCCTATTAAGACCTAGGCCAAATATAGACATAATAAGCCTAAGAGTTGTGATATTATTTACAGTAGCTTAGATGGGCGATGGTTTGTTATATCCAATGTTTAAAGCCAATATGGTTGTTATACCATGGCTAAGAGAAGTTTTATTTGGTATTTAGAACCACAAGCTTCAAGAATGGCTAACTCGGATGAGGCTCAAAGTAGCCCCAGGATGTTAACTCTAACGACGTTGAAAACATAGCCATTAATAACGATGATTTCCAAGCTCGCATAGATGCAACTGTTGGAAAGGCCATAGAAAAACTTAGAAAGTTGAGTGCTACTCCCTCCAGACCATTATCAATTCCACCATCCTCAGTTCATAAGGAGAGCTTAGTTCACTCTTCAAATGCGAAGAGTGAACCAAAGAAATTAGAATTTTACTGATAGGTCCCATTCTTCTAAAGACGGATGTACCTATAAATATTTCGTCTCCTGCAAGCCCCAAGACTTTAGTGGAGAAAAAGGGGCAGTAGAAGCCTTGAAATGGCTCGATGAAATGGAAACGATTGTAGATATCAGCGGATGTGCTGATAAAGATGTGGTTAAGTATGCATCACATTCCTTTAAGGGCGATGCCCTAACTTGGTGGAAGGCTATGATCCAATCAACAGGGAGAGTACACCTATACAACTTAGGATGGTCTAAGTTTGTTGACTTCGTAAAGGAAACTTACTGCCCACCTCATGAGGTAGAGATGATAGAGTCAGACTTTCTGACTCTCACAATGAAAAACCTAGACTATCGGAAGTATGTTTCTGACTTCAATTCCCTTTCTAGGTTAGTTTCCTATTTAATTACCCCAGAACCCAAACGCATTGCATGTTTCATTAATGGGTTAGCGCCCGAGATAAAGGGCATGGTAAAGGCTGCTCAGCCTAGCACCTATAGGTCCCCTGTAGGCCTATCTCTCTCCCTCACCTTAGATTTGGTGAGGCAAAAGTCAGTCAAATCCGAGACTGATGGGAAAAGAAAGAGGGAGGATGATAACTCCCAGAGATTTAATAAGATGAATAAAGGGAAATTTGGGTTCAGAAGGAACCAAGATAAGTCGGGCGTAACGCCGACATGTAAGAATTGCAACCGCAGACATTGGGGACATTGTAATCTTAACCCACAGACTAAACCTTGTGGTATCTGTAAGAAAAGGGGGCATAAGAATGCCGTCTGCTACGACTGTAAGGAAAAGGGGCATATCAAGTTTAACTGCCCTAAGAACCCAAGAATTAATGATGCAAAGCCTAGAGAGGCTAAGAAAGGGAATGCCCGTGCCTTCCAGATGAATGCCAGGGAGGCCGTTAATGACAATATGTGTTAGAGTTCTTTTCGATTCGGGTGCAGATAAATCTTTTGTTGATCATAAGTTTAGTAAACTATTAAACTTGCCCATAAGAACTCTAGACATAGCCTATGAGGTAGAACTTGCTGATGGAACTTTAGAAACAACATCTTCCATTCTTGATGGATGTTTTATATCCATTAAGAATCATTCTATCCCTATCTCTCTTTTGCTAATGAATTTGGCGGGATTTGATGTAGTTTTAGGCATGGATTGGTTATCCCATAACCAAGCCCGCATTGCCTGCGATAAGAAACTCATCGAGATTTAAACCCCATCTGGTGAAATGATCACCATCCATAGAGATTTATATTACGGATTGCTAGACAAGGTGTCGTTATCTAAGGCATCCAAGTGTTTGGGGAAAAGTTGTGTCATTTACATGGCAGGATAACTATCAACGAGCCTAAACCAAATATAGAAGACCTTCCAGTTATCTTAGAGTATTCCGATGTTTTCCCCAAAGAATTACCAGGCCTACCTCCAGATAGACAAGTGGAGTTTAGAATTGATATCCTACCTGGATCAGCACCGGTAGCCAGAGCTCCATATCGGTTAGCACCGACGGAAATGAAGGAGTTTAGAGTTCAATTAGATGAACTTTTAAAGAAAGGCTTTATCCAGCCTAGTTCCTCACATTGGGGAGCTCCTATTCTTTTTGTTAAAAAGAAAGACGGTTCAATGCGGATGTGTATTGATTATCCAGAGTTGAACAAGATAACAATTAAGAACTGATATCCTCTGCCCAGGATCGATGATTTATTCGATTAACTTCAAGGTGCTAGCTATTTCCATAAAATTGATTTGAGATCAGGTTATCATCAGTTGAAAGTTAGGAACGAAGATGTTCCTAAGACAACCTTAGGACCCGTTATGATCATTATGAATTCTTAGTGATGCCCTTTGGGCTCACAAATGCACCTGCATCATTCATGGATCTCATGAATAGAGTCTGCAAACCATATTTAGATAAGACAATGTCATTATCTTCATAGACGACATACTTATCTACTCTCGTAATCAAGATGATCATGAGAAACACCTTTGGTGGATCCTAGAACTGCTAAGGCAGGAGAAGCTTTACGCTAAATTTTCTAAGTGTGAATTTTAGCTTAGAGAAGTCCAATTTCTTGGACATGTTATAAGTGAGCGTGGTATCCAAGTGGATCCCGCTAAAATAGAAGCCATAATGAATTGGGAAGTGCCTAAAAATCCATCGGAGATTCGAATCTTCTTAGGATTTGCTGGTTATTATAGGAGGTTCATTGAGAACTTTTCGAGGATAGCCACTCCTTTAACTACCTTGACCCGTAAGAATGTTAAGTTTGTTTGGGGTCTAAAACAACAAGAATCATTTGAGATTCTAAAACAAAAGTTGAGCAATGCTCCTGTGTTATCTCTACCTGAGGGCATTGAGGATTTTATAATTTATTGTGATGCTTCGCACACTGGTATAGGCTGTGTACTAATGCAAAAAGGCAAGGTGATTGCTTATGCATCACGACAATTAAAGGTGCACGAAAGGAATTACACCACCCATGATTTGGAATTAGGTGCCGTTGTATTTGCACTAAAGTTGTGGAGACATTACTTATATGGCACACAAGTGTATTATATACACTGACCATAAGAGTCTCCAGCATTTGTTCAATCAAAAGGAATTGAACATGCGACAACGCTGTTGGATGAAAACACTTAATGATTATGATTGCGAAATTTGCTATCATCCCACCAAGGTAAATTTCGTTGCTGACGCCTTAAGTCGCAAGGAAAGGGTTAAACCTATTAGGATTAACACGAGCATTGAGCTCAGAAATAACTTGAATGAGAAGCCATTAGATGCACAAAAGCAAGCCCTGTTAGAGTCTAATATTCCTAATGAGGGATTAGGTGGAACTATTGATTAGTTAACGCCTGGAAAGGATGGAATCCTTAGATTTAATGATCTGGGTTCCAATCTTTGGAGGACTTAGAGATCTAATCCTCCAAGAAGCACATAATTCAAGATACTCAGTTCACCCGGGTGGTGACAAGATGTATCAGGATCTGAAAAAGAATTATTGGTGGATGGGTTTGAAGAAATCCATAGCCACTTATGTAGCTAAGTGTCTGACGTGTTCACAAGTTAAAGCTGAACATCAGAAACCGTCAGGACTTCTACAACAACTTGAGATTCCCACTTGGAAATGGGAAATGGTAACTATGGACTTGATTACCAAGTTACCTAAGACGAAACGTCGTAATGACACTATTTGGGTCGTTGTAGATAGGCTGACTAAGTCAGCGCATTTCTTGCCAATTAAAGAAACATATCACTCTGACAAATTGGCTAAGTTGTATGTGGACAAGATTGTGTCCCTACACGGTGTGCCGGTATCTATTGTATCTGATAGGGATACTAGATATATCTCTCATTTTTGGAAGAGTTTCTAACAATGTTTAGGCACAAGATTAAATTTTAGTATGTCTTACCACCCGCAAACAGATGGACAAAGTGAGCATACTATTCAAACTTTGGAAGACATGCTTAGAGCATGTGTGATTGATTTAGGTGGAAGTTGGGATGACCACTTACCCCAAATAGAATTCTCCTATAATAATAGTTATCATACGAGTATCAAGGCTGCTCCTTATGAAGCCTTGTATGGGAGAAAGTATCGAACGCCTGTGTGTTGGGCAGAAATTGGGGAAGCCCAACTATCAGGATCATAGATTGTCTTGGAGACCACGGATAAAATTGTGCAAATCCGTGATCGTCTCAAAGCTGCCCGTGATAGGCAGAAGAGCTACGCTGACAAGAGGCGTAAATTCCTTATGTTCCAAGTAGGGGACAAAGTCATGCTGAAAGTATCACCTTGGAAAGGTGTAATGAGATTTGGAAAGAAGGCAAGCTAGGCCCAAGATATATAGACCATTCGAG
Source organism: Scalesia atractyloides (assembly GCA_947069175.1). Classification (NCBI taxonomy): domain Eukaryota; kingdom Viridiplantae; phylum Streptophyta; class Magnoliopsida; order Asterales; family Asteraceae; genus Scalesia; species Scalesia atractyloides. Next base: position 50,704,970 of record CAMTDV010000020.1, read on the forward strand.
ATAGTCGAATGTGTCGACAATGTAGCTTATAAGCTTAAGCTGCCAGAGGAGCTTAGTGGAATTCATGATGTATTCCACATATCTAACCTTAAGAAATGTCTAGCCGATGAGTCGCTAGCAATGTCACACAAAGATGCACAAATAGATGAAAACATGAGGTTTGTTGCGAAACCGATTTCGATCGAGGATCGACAGGTTAAGAAGCTCCGAAAGAAATTGATACCTATAGTGAAGGTTAAGTGGGACGCCTTTAGAGGTCCCGAGTATACATGGGAGGTTGAGTCCAATATGCGATAAAAGTACCCCCCATCCTTTTGAATAAAATCTCGAGAACGAGATTTCTTTTAAGGGGGTCAGGATGTAACACCTCGTAAAATCGTGTACAATAGTATAGTGACACGTGTCGTATTTTATTTTAGTCTATTAAAGACTAATAAGGACCAAAGGTGACAACATGCTCAAACTGAGCCTTTGAGTGACTTTCTGATATCAACATGCATAAACATTAGCCTCTGAGTGACTGATATGTCAACATGCTTAAACATTAGCCTCTGAGTGACTGATATGTCAACATGCTTAAACTTGGCCTCTGAGTGACTGATATGTCAACATGCTTAAACATTAGCCTCTGAGTGACTGATATGTCAACATGCTTAAACTTGGCCTTTGAGTGACTAATATGTCAACATGCCCAGCCTCTGAGTGACATCAGAGTCAACATACTTATAGTGGGCCTTTGAGTTATCCTTTACGAAGTCCTAACTCTCATACGTGCCACTTGTTGGACGAGAGAGGCTAAATCCGTAAATTTGTGAAAGTTGGATGATGGAGGGGTTAAAAGTGTCAACATGTTAATTTATACCTCTGAGTGACCTTTTAACAAACCGAGAGATCGGTAATGTCCGGGCATACTCCCGGGTACACCAAATATTGATTACGGAGGGCTAAATATGCTATAAAGGTGTTTTAGGAGGTTTTATAAGTTAAAGGGCTAAATGTGTCAAAACTTGAAACTGACCACAAGGCACTCGTGGGGCACGAGAGGCAAGGCCCTGGCCTCTCGCGGGGCGCGAGAGGCCTGTGTCCGCAGAAAAATTGCTTGGCCTCCACACATAAGACCAAAAACCATTTGATTGGTAATAAGGGACTTTCAAACAGCTATGCCACGTTTTAGGACACTTGTAAGCTTCCTCTAACACACCCTTAACACCTGGCATTACCTCCTTCAGGCTCTCCAACTATAAATAGGTGCAATGCTTCACTATTTGAACTTGCACCATTCTCGTTTATCACTCTATCTTCCTCCTCTAGTAGTTCCTAACGAAAGGAGCATCCAACTAGTTCTATTGCATCCTAAGGATCACTTGTAAGTGTTCCTTTCTTTTGCATTTTCGTTTATAGGCTTTTATAGCCAAAAGTCAAGCGTTTTACGGAAAACGCCTTGACTTTCGGATTAAGACCATTATGGTCCAGCCATTGTTCATACCGAACATGGCTGAGTGATCGTAATAAGTTAGGTGTTAGTCCCTATAAAGGGCACCTCCTGAAGATCACATATGCTAGACCAGTTGACGGGTCAAAGATTAAATATAAAAAAGTCAAACAGGCAATTTTTCGAAAATGTTATAATTTGAGCTTATATATGTTATGAAACATGTTTTTACACCTAAACAAGTTGGTAATAATTATTAGAACATGTAAGAACATGTTCGGCTCGTCAATTTCAGTTCTAGCGTCGGTTCGCAACCGAAAGTCGCAAAGTTTGATTTCTGCTTTGACTTTCGATTCTTACTAGATTTACATTAGTTAGCTACAGATCTAAGGTTGCCTTATGATCATAATATAATGTAGCATATCCCTCCAAGGTTATTACATGATCAAAATCAGAATCTGAGTTTATGCACAAGTTCCGTAATTATGCCATTTTGACTAAGATGCCCTTTTTGCATAAAAGAAGGTTTAAATGATAATGAACTTGAAAATGAGTTACCTACGATGTAATAATATAAGTTGGATTATTCGAGATGTCAAACCAGATTATGAACTGAGTTTATGAACAAGTCCTTGTATTATGTCGATAAATGATGATAGGGCCCTTGTGCTTATAAAACGGTTTTAATCATATCTTTTCAAAGTAAACCTTTTACATGCTGATATGTTATATTAAATAACATATCTAAGAAATGTTAACTTGACCTTAACATCAGTTTTCATTAAACATCACATAAATCGTCATTTTACGTCATAAGCGCTGTTTCGGTGCATAGTAAGGTCTTAAACAAAATTTATCAACCATGACTTGTTACCTAATGATTTTAAAGCTTATTTTAAATATTTTTACAGTAGGTACATGATATAAACTCGGAATCCCAAATAATTTATAAAACTATGTGTAAAATGACCAAATTTCGGTGCATAGTTTGGTCATAAAAGATAATTTACACATATAATTAATGTCCTACTGACATTATATCATCAATAAGTTATTTTCCAGAATATTTATGGACATAACATAAAATTTTATTCAAGTTCCTTTTATACGGTATATAATTACTGAAATGCCCTTATGAGGCATAGTTCCATTTTAAAACCTTAACGGGCATATAAGTTGATGTCCTACTGATATTACAACTTATTTAAAGTATGATGGAATATAGAACTTGTCCATGACTTATCCGGTTACCCGATATCGCTGATATGCGTACGGTTAAGTATATGTAACTAGTTTACGAAAATTAACCGAAACGAGTCTAACCTTGTCATTTAAGTCTCAAAACCCAGAATGTTTATGGTTTATCCATATTACACAAGTCAAAGTACTTGTTGGGATTAAACTACATTCTATCCAATCATCGTTAAATCTAGCATTATACGTATTGATCCTGTACGCTACTCGGTGTAAGTCTGTGACTTAAATAAGACTGTTAGTATTTAATTGGTTAGCTTATGCCATAATCCAGACTAGAGACTTGCCGGTAAATGCTATCTGCACTTAGTACTTTTGTATATGGCTGAGTTATTAAATCTTACATTTAAACAAAGACTAGCTCAGGTAAATACTCTCAACTTATTTCCCCTATACAAGCTTGGGTTACAGTAAATTATTACCGCTTGGTCGGAAATGGGATCAACCGAATGCTGAATTGTGGCTAGTAAATCTACATATTCCATTTTAATCATTTTTGTTTGATAACTTAAACATCAGGGGTTAACTACCGTGTCCTGGATATCCTCGGCTCATTACATTAGATCATGGCCACGACCTTAGCGTGGGGTGTAGGCATACACCTGACAGACGCTCAAATGCAATTACCCACAAAGTTGGGGATAACTCCTTCGTGAGTTCGTAAGTGGTGTGTATGTTAATCATGTCCCGGTTTTCGCACTGGGCCCTGTATGTATAGACAAACATACGAATCTGTTAAGAAGGTTACAAAGTAACTTTCCCAAGTTATAAAAGATTTTATGCCAATGTTTTCAAAATGGGTCAGTTGGGTGTATTTTCCAGCGAAAGCTGACGTATTTTTAAAAGACTAAGCTTGCAGGTACAATACAAAAATAGGCTAGAAGTGCTCGGTAGTGATAAGAGGATCTTGTAAATCCTAGATCTGCCCAAAGTCTCTTTTACATTCTTTTTGTACAATTTACGATCTGCCTGTGGATCTTCTATTACTAGCCGTCTGTATATTATTTTTACTTTGAACATTTGGTTTGTAATAGTAATTTATCTCCAAGACTTTAGCTGTGCTATGTTTAATTGATTATGATGGTATCAACTTACGTCACGATATTCCCCACCTGGGCCCACCAGTGTTAAATTGGCTGTGGAAAGTTGTGGTGTGACACCTTTTCATTGCTGAATTTGAGCATCTGTTTGTTCTTGAACTCGGTACCATTATCACTATGGATTCTCTTGATAGGCAAGTGATAAAGGTTTTCAAGTTTCCCAAAGAGAATCATAAGACTTTCAAACGTTTCATCTTTGCTCTCAAGAAAGAAAACCCATGAGAACTTGAGAAATCATCTGTAACGACCAGGCAATATAGATCTCCAGAAATGCTTTTAACGTTTACTGGCCCAAATGTATCCATATGTAGCCTCTCTAGTGGTAGCTTGATAGAATTTAGAAGCTTTCTTGGGTGTGATTTCTTATGCTGTTTCTCTTTCTTACAGCTCAGAAAATCATCTGATAATTGAAAATTCTTTAGATTAACACCCTCCACTAGGTCATTGTGCACCAAATAATTCATCTTTCTCAGATGATAGTGCCCCATCTTCCTATGCCATAAGATAGGCTCCTTCTCGGTCGCTTTAGACACGAAACACTGAACCTTCTTTGATGTTGTAGACGCGATACTCTTATCAAGGACATAAAGATCATTCTCTCTTGGAGCACGCATAAGAATCCATTCCTCAGGAATCTTTTATCCAGGCTTTAGAATCAAGCATTCTTTGTCGTTGAAGTGTGTTGTGAACTTTTTGTCACAAATTTGCAAAATACTCAGAAGATTGTTCTCTAGCTCTGCAATGTAGTTCACTTTGTCAAACGAAAAAACTCTAATCGTAAGAGTACCTTCTCCTACGATTCTTCCACCTTGAGTTCCAGCAAAACCTACGTAACCTCCTCGGATAGCTTTGATGTCATGCAACAATGCAAGCATCCCAGTCATGTGTGGTGAAGCTCCACTATCCATAATCCATTTTGACATGATCGATCTCGGGAGCCCCTGCACACATGAGGAAGAAACTATTTAAACAAAGAAACCCAAGTCTGCTTGGTCTTGGGTGGGTTCGGAATATCACATTTCGGACCAACTTTGTTTTTGACATTCTGTTTAGGCTCTATTTTGGTTGGAACAGGTGGTTTCAGATCTACTTTAGATGGTTTGACTTTTGCAACCCAAGTTTGAGTTTTCAAATTTGCCCTTTAAAACTTTGAATCCTTTTGGCTTTGACGATTCTTGGTGGAAGTTTCACCAATTTCAAATTTAGAATTTAGCCGAATCGTTGATTTTACTTTTTTATTGGATTCAATGTTTCTTTTCAAAATCTGTTTTGGTACAACCATGGGTGCCTTTTGTTTCACATTGTTGGTAGATCTGATGTAGTTAGAAACAAGTTTTGGATTTATTTGAGAGCAATGTCGTGCAATATACCCAACATTTTTACACTTGTAGCACGTCCTACTGTCCTTTCGAACAGAGGAATCCAAAACTTGTTTTCTACTCTCTTTTTCTCTCTTGAACTCATCATTGGATTGTGTACCAATGATCTCTTTTTCTTTTTCTGTATTTGTTACAAAAACAAAGTTAAGTTTCTTTGTAAAGTTCAACTTTTGAAACTTGTTGTTTGATCTTTTCTGTTGAAAACCCAACCCAACCCTCCTGTTCTCAGGATAATCTCTGTTTCTTTGATGGTAGCGTTTGTTAACAGATTTTGATTTAGAGTAAATGATGCATCATGTTTTTCTAAATCAGAATGACTCACCTCAACATGCTTGAACACCTTTTCGACACGATCCAGATTGACATTCTGGATTAGGAAATCTTCATCCAAATATAGTTTATCAGATCCATGCCTTTTGTAAATGATGACATTTGGATCAGTGTTTAAACTATTTTCCAATGTTTCAACATCAGATTCAGATTTGTCAGACTCACTCTTCAAAACACTTTCAACCACGTTTTTAACCACATCAGACTCACTTTCATTTTCTGGTTTAGTGTAAGTTATATCAATGTTCGCAGGCAACTCATTAGTCTTTTTAGTTTTCAATTTTATGTTGAGCACCTTCTCCACCCCTGATGGCTTTTTAGTAGCATAGCTATTCCACATGGGTAGTGGAACACGATCATAACGTTGCACCTTTGGTTTCATCATTTTTAGTTTCTTCTGTGCTTTCGATCTTCGGTAGAATGTGATCAATGATGTATGAACTTGTAGAATATCTGATTAACAATTTGTTAAACCGTTCTGTTTCTATTTTCATTTTCCCAAGTTCACTTTTTAGCTCAGCGACTGTGTTTAAATGAATGTTGATGGCCATTTGTTTGCCCATCACAGTCGCTTTAAGCATTGAAAGTGTTCCATCATTTTCTCTGAGCACTTTTTCAAATTGTTTAACAGATTTGCTTAATTTGTCATAAGCTTCTTTTTTTAATTTATAGTCACATGATAAATTATCTGTTAGACATTTTAACTCAATGTATCGTGTGTCTTTTATAGCACATTAACTGCATGGCTCGTTGCACTTTAAACACAGTTTTTCTATCACATACTCACTTTCTGACATGTTTACCTCATTCACATTTGCCATACAAGCTTTGTTGGTCTCGTCAGTCGGTTTTTCCAACGCCTCATCAACTCTCTTTGCTTCAACTTCCGGCTTCTTCTTTTCTTCACAAGATGATCGATGGCTTGGCTCAAAATAACCTGCAAAAGTTTTTAAAATATCATTCGGCAAGAGATGTTTAAAAGCACTGTTTAACATGTCCTCTTCTTCTGACGATGTGTGATTGTATTCTTCTGGAGCCTCGTCAAAAGATGCGTCTGTATATTCTTTAGGTTCTTCGATAATTTCTGCGACCAATGCCAAACTCTCCCTCTTGGAAATGTACTTGTTCTAGTTAAAGCCTTCGTCCTCCTGAGTAACGAAAAGAGCTTTGTCTTTGGACTCTGACTGTCCATCTTCGATTTGTACCATTCTTGTTTTTGGTTGAGGACGATGATAGATGGCTTTCTTGTAGTAGTCGTCAGCAAACGGGTTCTGATTGCCATGAACTTCTCTATTCAGACATTCTCGTTTAAAATGTTCCTTCTCCCGACACTTGAAACATGTAACGTTGGACTTGTCGAAGCCAAGTTTTCCATCTAATCCTCCCAAATTCTCTTTCCCGGTGATTTCCATGAAGCGTTGCGCTTGTCTAACGATAGAATCCATACACCATTTGATGTCGATCAAATCCATCTCGACCGGATGAATTTGATTATAATCCTCTATTGTCATCTCTGAGTTTCCAATTTTCCCTGCGACTAAACTGTCGTATGATTCGAGTACCGAAACTAATAATGACATATGTTGCTTTGCGGTCTTCTCATCAAAGTTTTGAGCATTTTGGAAATCAACAGCGATATTGCATTATAAAACTCTTTGAGTAGGATGAGATTGATTGTTCTGGTTGATTTGCGGATTGCTCAAACCATGTGATGACTGTGGGCTTGGAGGCGTGTTCGGGTTGACAAAATAAAGGATTGAAAACCACTTTGTTGATTTGACGGTGGGCTTGGTGTGTTGTAAGCGCTAAAGGCAGTTTGGATTTTTGGAGACTGTATCTGAGCAGCAGAACTATCCTTGTAATACAGATTAACGTCTTGTTGCATTTGGGCGCCTTTGTTTTCGCTATTTTCTGCATTTCGAGTTTGTATCCCTCCAATCTCTCAATGAATTGTGATAATGAGAAATTACCATATTCTGTTCCATTCTTCAGAATAGTCAAGTAGGTAGACTATTTGCCTTGTGGTAAGGAATCTGCCAGTTTATCGACTAATTCTTCATTCGTTGTTACGATTCCCATACGCTTCATTTGCATAACCAAGTGACAGTATCTTTCAATCAGTTGTTTCACTATCTCTCCCTTTATCAAGTAAAGATATCAAATTCTTTACTTAACAACGCTCGCTTCCCTTTTCGCTACTGTGCACTTCCTTGGAATTTCAGTCGTAGAGCATTCCATAACGATTGTTCGTCATCATCATGTTGTAACAACGCCAATATGTCTTCCTTGATGGCTTGTTGTAAGATATTCATCATCTTTTTCTCGTTTATGAACTTCTCTCTTTCAAAATCTGAAAGTTGAGCTAACATTTTTTCCAGACCGTTTTCTCCAACCAGAGCTTGATATTTATCTTCGATGGAAAACCAGCAAGTAAAATGATTTGCTTGAACCCAATTCATAAAACGTTCACTCCAACTGAAAAAGTCTTCAAGGTTCATCAACTTTGGTGTCTTCGTCATCGTACCCATCTCATTCTCGAGGTTCATATTTTGAGCTGCAGTAGTTGTGACTGTTGAGGCTGCAAATGCGTTATAAAACTCTTCTTCCATTTTTCTACAAAAGTTTTAGAAACACACTTTCGAAAAACTGATTAAAATCATTCGTGCGGATGACAAAAATACTCGTGCGACTGAGATGGTCGTGCGAGTGATCTATTTGTGCGATCTGAGATTCATACGAATGAGATGTTTGTGCGAGTGAAATGTTACTCGTGCGAGTGACTAGTTCGTGCGAATGACTTTTTTTTTAAAATTGTAAGTTTTTAGAAAAAACTTGTTTGTTCGTTCATACGAATGACTTAATTTGTACGGATAGCTATTCGTACGAGTTGTCTCTCTACTTGTACGAAACAACTCAGGTCACCAAACGGATGAATTTTACCAATTTTGACATGATTAAGTTCGATTTTAGATTTGAAATTGTCAAGGATTGATTAGAAATGATTTTAACGTGATATCCTAAAATCCTAGTCAATTTTGTCCAAGAATTCGTCCAATTCCAAGATCTGTATGGGAAAGTGTAGTAGTAGAAAACTCCAATGATGAACCTGACTCTGAAACTGTTGGTAGTATGTAGAAACTTGATGTTTGTCAGCAGATCAGGCCTCAAGGCTCTGATACCACTTGTGAGGGGGGATCGGCTCTCCTCCGATGAGCACCGGACCAATCTGACTCAACTAACAGAGGCGGAATTCATTGCTAGTGAGTTTGACAAAGAAACAAGTGAGATATATTGCTTAAATGCCTTAGATTGTATTGATAAACGTGAACAAGTACAGAGCAAGTAAACAGTTCGACAGGGCTTCGCCACACCAACAAATTACCAGTTTCTTACATAATACTCCTCTATTTATAGGTCGACATGACTCGCACAGGAGAGTGTGTAACTGAATGTGACTCATGCGAGTGGAGCCTCGTACGAGTGTAGAGTGTCACTCATACGAGTTATGAGACTCACTCGTACAAGTCATTCACTAAACAAATAAAACTTATATTAACACACAAAATCTGACGTTCTAAGCCCTATATACATAAACAACATATCCTAGACTAGGCAATAGATATATGCACCAACATAAACTGATCAGAATATACAATAGATTAAAAGGTTGAAAGCTAACAATGTTTGTAAGTAATCAACTGTTGTGAACAGTAAAAGGAACAAGACAGTGTCCAGTCACATCACACTTTACGTGTGGACTCTCCCATCCAGCGCAACAGGAGCATGTGGGAGAATACACTCTATTACCCGCAGGTTCAAAGCCTTTAACCAACCAAAAAGGGCAAGCCCTCCACTGCGGTCATGGATCAAGGGTCAAAGATTTCCCTTTATAGCTGGCCCTTTCCCCTATAAATGGCAGACCCTTGTCACTCATCAGGAACACATCTGATCTCTCTTCTCTCCCCTAGAGTATGCTTCTTGCATGTTCTATTCTTCACTAAAAACAATACGATCTAATTAAGTACAAACATTCTGGGCTGAATGTTCTTCAATACAGAAACTAAAACAATAATAACAAATTGATCCAACTCCACGTGCTGCAAACGTGGGGGGGGGTACCCCACCACCTGCGTTAGGCTAATCGAAACCCTTGAACCTTTTTACTGTGGAGATATTGTTACCACACTTGGTCTTGTATTTGTTATAGCAACAAGTTGGCTCCCACCTTGGGGCTACGCTGCTAAATTCATCTCAATGACCAGTAGTGTAGCTCTAAAATTCCCTCATGTCTGATGGCGAATCTCCTAGCGAGGTAAATCAGGTGCCTCATGACACCGATTTAACACCAAACTTTGGTCGGATCTCATCGGCTAGATCCACACTTTTCTCTACTCCCATAGGTACTCCAACGGGGACTGTGTTCCCAGAGTTCACTTCTTTTCAAACACCAACCCCTTCTCGGTCAAGGCTTGCCTCTCCTCAAATCAATGCTATGCATACACCGGAACGCATAGATCTAACACCTGAGGGGGTAGCTGAAATTTCCTACAGTTGAGATCTTTTCTCAACCAGCATGTGAGCTGAGAAAGGGAAAAAGAGTGAGAATAAGGTTAGACAATGAGGAGTCTGAACCCACATTGTCATGCGGCCCTCCACCGCTTCCTTCTAGCAGCCCACGTCCAACCACATCCTACTTTGATGCTAGTCTAGTGCAACTAACCTACCGCTCAACCCAAGCCCTTGTGCTTTCAGGAGGCCAAGTCCGACTACTGTCCCTCTATATACCTCCCAACCCGTCACAACCGGTGCACCTATTGGGCATGACACCACTCTTGATCAACTCTAGCAGTCACCAGCTTCAAGTGTTCTCCCACGTGTTGCCACTTCATGGGAACAGGCCATGGCCACCCTACCTATGGCTCGGGGTGCGGTCACAAGCGCCTCCATGGGAATGCCTTATACAATGCCACCAGAAAGCCTTTAAGTCTTTAACCTTATGCCCCAACAGATGACACAAACGATGGCACAATTTCCCTGGCAGCACTTAATCAACTAGGTGCTGGCCACTTCAAACGGTAACCCGACATCAAGGGTAAAAGAAGACCTCACAAAACCCTACAAGCCTAACAACTTGTCTTACTTCTCCCAATAAATAACTGATTATGAATTTCAAACTCCGAATAAAGATGCCATCATACATAAGAACCTATGACGGTATTGATGATCCTGAAGACCACCTCCAAATCTTCACTAGGGCTACAAGAATTGAAAAATGGTCCAACCCCGAATGTTGTCTCATGTTCATGCAAACCCTCGTGGGGTCTACACATACATAGTTTAACAACCTGCCTAAACGAAGCATTCGGACCTTTGAGGATCTCAGCAAAGGTTTTCTAGCCAATTTCTCACAACAATAGAGGTATGTCAAGGATGCCACGGTAATTTTCTAGATCAAGCAACGTGATGACAAAAGCCTCCGAGACTTCATCGAAAGATACAAAAGGGAAGGTCTAACCATGAACGCCATAAATTCTAAGTACCTCACAAGGGATTTAAACTAATGCTTACCAAAACCCTTGAAGAAGCACTTAAAAGGGCTGAAGCCCACATTCGAGGGGAAGAAGCTATTGACATCAAAGAACAAAGAAAAAGAACTCCTAACTAGCGAAGTAATAGTCCCACTAGGAAAAGAAGGAACTTTGGTTCTTATGACAAACGCTTTATAAGCTCGGCTCCCAGGAGACCTAAAGGAAGGAACCCTCCAAGCCGAGAGAAAACCATAAACTTCACAGCCTTGGCCAAGACCTCGCAAGAGATCTTGGCAACTGAAGAAGTGAAACACAGCTTCTGCACTCCTCGACCATTACCAAAAGCAAAAGAAACAAAAACTCAAACCAGTAGTGTGAGTTCCATGAAGAAAAAGGTCACCACACAAAGATTGATTCCAACTAAAAAAGAGGATCGAAAAAGCCATCAAGTCCAGAGAACTAGCCCACTTAGTAAAAGGAGTGAAGGATAAGATGGTTGATGGAAACAAAAAGGAAGTCAATATGGTAGACTTTGAAAACAAAGCTTCCCACAAACGTCATCGTTTGGAGGCATGAGAACGCTAATGTGTTTGCTTCCCACCACCAGAAGGAGAGTTACTTTCAAACCCTCTAGTAATGGAAGCCTAGATAGGAACCATCAAGACACACAAGGCTTATATTGACACCGGTGCAGCCAAGAAATCATGTTTGAGAAATGTTTCAATCATCTCAGCAATGATGAACGCTACAAGCTTCAACAGTTGGAATCTTCCATCAAAGGTATCGCTGACATACCTATTAAGCCTTTAGGCCAAATAACCCTCAGTGTTTGTTTCATGGTAATCAACATCCCTTCCAACTATGATGTCATTATTGGAAGGCCAAAGCAGAGTGTGTTTGGAATGGCAGTTTTCGTCGGTCAAGGCATTGTGAAATTTCCTATTGAAAGAGGGATATCAACCCTTTAACCCACCCAAGAAGCTTTCATGGTTTAAGAGGAAAGTTTCAAGAAGGATGAAGACGATGAACAAGGGCTGGTCATAAACCCAAAATATCCACAGCAAAGGATAAGGGTCTACACTGAATTCTCAAAGGACACCCTCGTGTACCTAGAGAAACTGCTCTTACACTATGTTGATGTCTTTACCTGGTGCCCGGAAGATATGATAGGCATCCCTTGAAACATTGCTGAGCATGAGCTAAAATTCCCACCTAACGTTAAGCCTGTTGTCCAAAAGAAATGAAGTTAAGCTCCTGAAAGAAGCCTTGTAGCATGTCAAAAGGTAGAAGAACTTGTTCTAGCCGGAATCCTTTGAGAAGTTAAGTATCAATCATGGGTGGCTAATCCGGTAATGGTTTGAAAACCTGACAAGTCTTGGAGAATGGGTATCGATTTTAAAGATTGAATAAAGCATGCCCCAAGGATTGTTACTTGTTAGGATCCGAGTTTGATTCTTGTGATAGTTAAGATGGAAATAATGAAAGAAGATAAAACAGAGATGAAATATGCAGCAAAATAATTAACTTTTCAATCACAACAATGAAGATATTGCTTTCATCAACATGCTTTTATAAATTTGTAATCACAAGTTTACGTATGCATGAAGAATACAACTCCCCCTCAGCCTGATCACTCCTTCTTTGATCATATAAAAATGTCAAGGTGAAAGTGATGAATATAACAGTACATGCATTGTTCTATTTATAGTACAAAAAAAACATCCGAAGCATCTAAGCTGACGTCACCTAGACAGCGACATCTAACAGCCTAACAAACTCCTAACATCTACTAGAGCCTAAGCACTATTACATTAATAATACATGTAAATTTTGTGGAGCATCATCTGTTGAAGATCCTCTGTTGAGCTTTATCATCTGTTGATCCACAGCAGACCTTAGATTCAACAGACTTTATCTTCATTAGCAGAGGTTCTCTTTGGCAGACCTTTGGCTTTGAGCAGAGTTTGTCTTCAACAGATCTTATAAACAGACCCTTGGCCTTGGCAGACTTTAGAGTTACAATTGTTGAGTCATTGGGAGGAGCAAATCTTCAAAGCACTATTATTTACAATCAGAGGTGTAGACTATTTTAGCTTTCTAATCATCCGTTCTTTTGTGGGGTCCACTAGATCCAACAATATCCCTCTAGAACAGATGATGCCAAAACTTTTCTTTATTTTTGATCTTTATTTCTCATCAACTTTTCCCTAATTTGGCCTTTGAAATGTAATTCCAAGTTCAAGGAAGCCACATCTTCAAAATCCCTTTGTAGTTCAAGGTTCAATAGATCTTGGAGGACATCTACATCCAGACCATATACGTTCTCCATTCTTATCCTTTTAACATCACCATCTGATCTGAGCAATTTCAATTCGTGGGTATCTGAGGATGAGTTCCACTTTAGAATTTTTGAATCAGATGATTTTCTTGGGTGAAGGATTATTTTTGATCAGTTTAGTGATTGTGGCCTGCCCATAAGATTAGTAAGTGTTTCATGCAATTGGTCACTTGCAGGATCTGTGTGATATAACAGTTGGTTTTTCAGTCCCTCTTTCCTGTAGTATTCATACATCTTTGCATCAGCCTCAGACATCTGCTTCTGCCTTTTTGCTTGATATAAGGCAGCTATGGACAAGCCAGATGCTGAGGACTGCTATTTAAATGTAAGGGTCTATTGAGGTACAACCACTGTTAGATATATTGGCTTCTTTGGAACTGTAGGATCCTTTTCTCTCAGCTGTTCTAGTTTCTTGTATGTTTCAACAATTCTGGACTTTTTGCCATCTGGCAACAGACCTTGCATTACCATATTTTGCAGCAACTAGCTCTTCTCTCAGTCTCTTCAGGTTCAATGCCTTTTGTTTGTATTTCTTCTAGTCTGGTGGAGTTAGCTTGTGTAAAGGCCATTGAGCATCTTTTGAATTCTTTCTATTTCTTGTTTGAGAGCATCTGTTGACCAATCTTGGAACTGTGCTCTGGTTGCTTTGTATGGTTTATATTACATGATGGGATCAAGGTAATCTTGTCTTAGTTCCTTATGAATCTCAACATTTATTTGCTTCTCAGACATGGACTTACTCAGATCCTTAGCATAATCTTCTATCTTTCTCACCTTGCTAAGTTCTAGTGACAAGATTCCCTAAGTAGTTCTGTCATCCTTTCATTTGCACATATCCCTTCCAATAGTCTCAGTTTGTCTTGCTTTCAACTTCAAGTATTCATCTAAGTTTATAGGCTTACGATAACCAAAGAGAGATGGGAAAGACAATTATGATGTATCCTCGGTTGAATAAAAAGATTCAATTTCACCTTGGATTGCAAGAAGCTCTAGAGGATACTGAGCAGCCAGTGGCATGATTTGTGGTGTGGTTGAGTAGATGGAAATGAAGTGGATCTTGGTGGAAATGATGAAAGTGGTGTGGCTCAAATGGGGGTAGATGATAAGGGGATTGGTGATTGAATCTCCTCATCATCTTCTTGCACAAAAAAAGTTTTTCTCTGTCTTGTGAATTTGATTTTAGGTGCAGGTGGACGTGTTGGAATTCTTGGTGGTGTGGGCAGTGGTTGTGTTGTTGTGGGAAAGGTTATCATGGCCATGGTTTGTGGAACATCTGCTGGTATATTTGTTATACCAGCATCCGTTGGTAGATTTGGTGGTGATTGTGGTGATGGTTTCTTTTGAGGTGGTTTTTTGTGGTGAGGGTTTGGTTTTGGCTGCAGCAGTGGATACACTTCTTGTAGACCTAGTAGTGGTTTTAGGAGGGTGGTGATTGGCTGTCTAACATTTCTTGTTGACTTTCTCCTTTTTGAAGTGCCAATGTCTTCCTTTTTCCTCTGCATGGCCTATTCTTGTTCAATTAGGCTACAAGCTTTGCTTTCGAGTGTATCTTACCTTTTCTGCTTTTCTGAGGCAATCTCTTCTACTATCTTGTTCAAGTCTCATCAATCCGTTTTTCACTTCTAGTATCTGATGCCTTAGCAGAAGTTTTGGTTGGTTTTGTAGGAACAGACCCTGGCTTTTGTTGTTGCACATTTGATGGTTTTGCTTGTGATGAAGGTTGCAACTTTCTTATCTTTTCATTCTCCCCCTTTTTAGCATCATCTTCCACTTCTTCTTGAAGTACGGTTGGAGGGGCAGAGCTAATAGTCTTTAAAAGATGTTCCCTGATGGCCTTGATATCAGCTTGTGTTACTATGTACCTTGCCTCAACCATGTTTCTTATCAATTTCATGTGAGTGTTGTGATTAATATGAACTAAATTCCTTTAAGCTTGGATAATTAATTGCATTGAATTCCATAGCTCATTGGCAATTTGCTAAGTTGAAGGTTGACATTCAGAATTCTTCAACATCTGTTTTATCATGCTTTTCATTTCTCCCTTGAGGATTTCATAGATGTCATTCTTTCCATCAAGTCCTTGTATCTTAATTTATCACCTAACTTAATAGGACATCTGAATTCCTACCAGAGGTAGCTTTATTTGGTTCCATAACAGGAGAAGACTCTAAATTATCAGAACCAAATGCCCCTTTTTCTTGGTACTGGGGACTTCCAACTAAAACAGAGGTTACAATTACATCCTCAACAGTTGTTGCCTTCAAGGAAGACTTATAGATGAAGCCACTGTCCAACTGAAAAACTGTTGTTTCACTACTTTTAGTGGTTGCTACACTTGAACTACCACCAAGAGTTACATGTAACACAAGGGGTGTAGCCTCCTCAGCTGTTGTGCGCTAGCAAGTTGATTTTTCTCAGACTCAGCCACTTATGGAAGTTTGCTCTCTTTAATTGGTGAGTGAGAGGAACTGATTTGTGTTTAAGTTTTATCAACTGCATCAAATAGATGTATGAATGTTGGTGGAATTGGAGTGGAGGGTTGTGGAGTTGAAAGAGAGACAACCCTGGAAGAGGGGCTCAAAAACAAACTTTCAAGTGAAATGTCTGCCTTTTGATTTGGTGTCCATGTGCTTACAACTTGATCCTTTTGTGAGGATTCAATAGGTGTTTGGATGGGCGGAGACCTTTCCATCTATTGTGAGGAAGTAACAACAGTGGTTTCAAGTGGCTTTTGTGTTGCCACAAGGTTATCCTTTGGGATCTCATCTTCAAGAGGTGCCTTTTTATATTGCTTCTTTTTGGTGGGCTTCTTGGATGTGAGGGGTTTCTTTTTGGATTTTTCTGGTGTGGGTTTCCACAACACCGGTTGTGGTGTCATGATCACTAGGAGCAGTGGGCTTAGCAAAAGAGGTTTGAGCAACAGATGTGAACTCATATAAAATAGGCTCATCTCCATTTGCTTGTGTTTTAGAAACTTTTGACTCTTTATCTTGTATTCCAGTAAAGTTTCATTTGTAAGACTTGTCTTTGGAAAGCTTACTTTGTTGAAAATCCTTTTTCAGATACTTGTTTTTGAAGGTAAAAGCTTAAATGTCTTGGATACATAAGAAAAGTATTTTTTATTTCCTTTTAATAGCATCCATATTTGCCACCAATTCCAAGAACAATGCCTGGGATAAATTATAATCTGAATTTGTCAAAGTGGCATATCCCAAGTAGACTTTTTGTGGAATCTCATTGAATAAGGTGGTCTTGGCTGAGAGACATATAAGCAGGGTATGGAAAAAATATCTCATTTCAGCAAGAAATTTAGGTTTAAAAATTGTAACTCCTGTCAGTTGACCCTCATATGAATTCTGTGTGAAGGTGCTGTTTTCAAAAGAATTATTAACTGCCTGGTCGTTCAAAACAAATAATGTGGATATGGAAGATGGGGATATCTTAACAATGGTTTATCCGATCTTTGACGTTATACCAAAGGGATTATTATTTGAGATTGGATTTCAGTATTAGCCCAGAATTGTGAGAGGGTATCCACGTATATTGGTGCACTGGAAGTTAGTATGGTTTTGTACTTTGATGATGTCAACACATCAATTATTGAGTGGAAAACTTTATTTTTGTTGGTTTTCTTGAAATAAGGGAGGTAGTTATGAGGAGTTTTTATTTGCAGAGTCATGATCAGAGGAGAGAGGTGAGGAGTGTTGGAGAAGATGGTATTGGAAACCGCTTTTATGAATTTTGAATTCAAGTCAACAGTGTAAGTTCTGTTTGGATGGAACAGGGGCATTTATAAATTGAAAAAGTGAATGCTGACGTAGTAGCTTATGACATCCCGGTTTTTAGGATAACTTAAACGCAATACTTGTCGAATAAAGTATATGCTAAGTATTAAACGTGTACAAGTTAATGAATACGTGATGTGTGTTTGTGTGATTGTTTTAGTTATAAAATAATTATGGTAAATAGGTACACGAACCGAACCGAACCGTGACACGAACCAAACCTTAAACTCAAACTATTCGGCCGCAAGATCAAACACAAACCGAACTCCTTGTGACTCTAGGAAACCTTAAACTCAAACTATGCGTCCACAAGACCAAACCAAACCCAACCAACCCGTGTGCAACCCAAACTCCAAACCCATTGCGTACAACCCAAACGGAACCAACCCAAACATATCTCGGCCGCAAGACCAAACCCAAACCGTAACCCTTCATCTTGCGCTATATATACACACACTCATGCATGATCTTTCTCAACTCCAAAACCCTAAAAGCAAAACTGCCGTCGGTAGCCAATCGGTCATCGCTCCGATCGCAAAACAGTCCATCCCTTCCACTTGATCACCTTTTTGACCGCAAACACCCCCTTTGCACTCCCATTGATCGGAGCAACCTTTGCCTTCATCACCTTGATCTGATCAGCCCTTGTTACACTCCATTCGGTCGCGAGATCAGCCCTTTCTTTTCTTCCGGTCGCAGACAGCCCTCGCCATCCTCCTTATCTTACGCACGGTTCGTTTACCTTGTCATTAAAAGATTAGAATTTATCATATGTTACAAGATCATATTCGGATACATGTGTTTTGATTTTGTTGTTTTCGGATTTGTATGATTGAATGAAACGGTTGTGTTGTTTTCGGATTGTTAAGGCTAGGTTGCAAGTGATGTTTGTTTGAAATCTGAAAAGTATAGGCTGAGTTTGTTTGTAAAAACTCGAGGTATGAACTAGGGTTTGCATGGATATGTTATTAGTATTGATCTCTGACTAGGAAACCGGTTCATGATCGCCTAGGTTAATAATATGGACGGCTTATAATAATAATATGCTGAAACAGGGTTGCTGAGTAATAGTTACAGCCGACTTCATCTGGCTTAACTCGGTCATTAGTTGTCGAAAAACGGATTTTATGATGTCTAGAACGTAGAGATTTGAATAACAATCTAAGGGCGCTGATTCATAATTTTCTGAAGTCGTTTGATATTTTTAAAGGCCCAAATAAGTTCAGTAACTAAAGCTGTGAAAATCCTGAAATTTTGTTAGTTGTTTATCGAGTTGGATTTTAAAATCAGTAGGGAGTTGAGTCATGAATTTTGTACAGCAACTAGGTATGGAAATTTCCGGGCAACTCCAACTGGAATTTTGTTAATTGGACGATCAGTGATTTTTAAATAAATTCTTCCGTGGACTGCAGTCAGAAAGCGATAAATCTGACTGCAGCCTAGTATATTAATATTTATGGTTAAATGGTAAAGATTTAGGACTTGGAAAATTTATATAAATTTCTACAGTATAAATGGCACCTTCTGTAAAAATATTGGAATTTTTGGAACGTTGGAACTATTTTATAAAAATCCTAGAAAACAGCTGAATTATGAGTGATAAGCTGAAATTTGATAACTTGTGATTGTGTGCACCAAATTGTTGCATGGATTGGATTATGTTCATGATAAGTTGTTTTGATCACTAGGTTCACATGAGGATACTTGCATGCATGTTTGAGTGTTAGATATGTTGTTTGTGTGTATCACTTTGCGCGTAAATTAAGTGTAGAATTTGTATTGGTGTGTTCACACACTGACGTGAAATCAATTGGTTTGTTAGGACGCGATTAGCGGTCCCATCCTTTACGACTTCTTTACTACACTAACCGAGCAACAAAAGGTGAGTTCACGGCCCCTAACTTTATCCGGTTTTTTTAAACAACAGGGGGAGAAACATGTATACACTCTTCAAACTCAATCTCTTTACGTTATACGAAATTAACGTCACATAACTATTCGGTAACTAAGTTGATGTTAATGTAATGTTATGGTCACTAAGCAGCTTTATCACTTAAGTCCTCGTCAATCTCTCGGATGTTAGTATTGGGTTTAATACGGGGGAATTATAAGTAGTACTACTGGGCCCGACAAGCCCCATCCGAGCTAGTCGCGCTAGCCGACCGGGTATGGTCAACGGTGAATAATTTGGCCTAACTTCGCCATGGTCAGTGATAGGCCTGGCAACACGGAGGCACAACAGTCAGCTTCGATCGCGAACTCTTACGTGACATAACTTTAGGCTAGCTACCTATATATGTTAACATTGAACTTAATTACGAATCAACTATATTATCCCGGGATGAGGATAATGGAAACAACAACTTATTATTCCGGGTTTGGAATAATGGAAACAACAACTTATTATTCCGGGTTTGGAATAATGGAACCACCATCATTATTATTCCGGGATGGGAATAATGGAACTAAATCGTTATCCCGGGTTAGGGATAACGGGGAAAACAAACTATAACCGAACAAACGAATTTATGAAAACCTGTGAACTCACTCATCTTTAATGTTGACACTTGTTTCTTTACATGTTTCTCAGGACGCTAGGAGCTCTAGGTGCACTCACATGCATTGAACAAGACACCTTTTATCGAGTCTCAATTCTAGATATTGCTTTGGGGTTTTTCATTTGTTTTGGCGTTTGTGTTGGCGCCCGCTTCACTACTTATTTATGCTTCCGCTCAACTTTAAAAACTAATGCTTCCGCTAAATATTGGTAACTAATCAAGACAATATAAAATCTACGACAAATGATTTTTGAAAACGTATTATCAAATCATATAGAGTCGTTCGACGTACTAGTGTTTCAGATTCTGGTTTGTTCACACGCCTCGCGGTAAAACTCCGCAAGTGGAAATTGAGGGTGTGACATAGCTTCTGTTTGAAAAATCTGATGGCTAACATCTGTCCACGTGGTAACCTCTATTTGTGGTAATGGATGTGTTGGTGCATAATGTCTATTTCCTACGTCTATGATATGTTGTTTATGTATGTAGGGCTTAGAACGTCGAATAGTAATATATGTTTTATATGTTTGTAGCATGACTCGTACGAGTGAGCATCATGGCTCGTACGAGTGACACCTTGTCACTCGTACGTTGCATCACTCGCACGAGTCACACATGCACTCCCCTCCTGTGTGAGTCATGTCGACCTATGAATAGAGGAGCCTGAGTGTTGTGCTAGAGATCTGTTGGATGATGTACAGCGAAGCCATGTCAAACTGTTTACTCTCTCTTTAACTTTTCACGTTTAGATGGAAAGAGTGGGATTGGAAATGGTAATTTGTAGATCAACTTAGAGGATCAAGATTAACCTACTTCCCTATTTATACAACACAAATACGAGTGCAGAATCCTCGTAAGTATGCAAACCAAAACAAAGTAAGAACACATGATAACCAAAGATTCAATATCTTGATTAACAGAAGAGAACTAGTACAAACAATGTTCATACAGACTCATGCAACACACTCTGTGCTCTTGTGTCTCTCTCTTTATTATAGCTTTAGTCTCTCTGGAAGGTTACTAGCTCTGTCCAACTGCATACTGAGAAGTGCATGTGTGCTTATATAGTGTCCACACTCAGCAAATGTACGAAGTATGTTGCTGGTTGTACGAAACACCAAAAGACACGAAAGACATTATCCAAAGATACTCGTACGATTGAACTGGCTCGCACGAATCATGACCTTGCTCGTATGAAACAAGCAGGATGAATGTTTAGATGTACTTACTCGTACGAATGGTAGGTGGCTTGTACGGGCAATATCTTGTACGAAGCATTTCCACTCGCACATAGAAGTCTTCTTCGGAGAACGTGTCACAGACATCACGTACACAAGACTCAATAGCATGCACACATGCAACTGTTTTACACAAACAAACTAATAGTCGTAATAAACCAAGATAGGAGGATATTTTGATTTGGTCGACACGACCAAACTATACAGACACAGTAAACAAAGACCGTACAATTATAGATGTAACTAAGAACAAGCGACAGACACAAAAGTGTATCAACAAACTCCCCCTTGGCTGTTGCTTGGTCTTTGGTCTTCGGTCTTCATACTGAATGGCCTGGAGTATCAACAAGCTATCCATCATTGATAGAATATCAGGTTCAAAAACTTTCCAAAAAATCAAACCTTTCCTGTTTCCTTTTGAGTACTACTGGAGGTAACTGGATTGGTCACGATCTGCTGTGCATTGGACTCTACCACTAGAGTTGACGTAGAGACTTTTGGTTGCGAGGATGAGCCCGAAGCATCAGGATTGCCAGTGTTTTCACTAACCTGATCACTTTTACGCTTGATCTCCTGCGCTTTGCATCTTTCATTCCATAGAATGTTCATCCTCTTTCTGCTCATATCAAACACGTCATTAATACCATTAAAGCCTTCAACCAGTGTAGCATTATGAGAATGATACCATTCTCTCAAGCCGTTATGCTTAGAAGTTAATGTTTCCACACATCGTTATACTGCCGCACTACGTTCTTTCAGCCTATTTATCTAAATCCCCCGACAGTTATTAGCTGCCCACATCTGTTGTAGCTGAGTTGCTCTTTCAATATTTGCAGCCTTCAGTCGCTCATTTTCTTTTCTTAACTAGGCAATTTCAGAATCTTGTTTTCTAACTGTCTCTTTCAAAGAATAAATCTCTAACTGTTGTTTGACAACTATGTTCCGATTTGAAGATATAAACTCCAAATCTTGTTAATATGGATTGCCGCAGCTTGCAACTTAGAGAACATCAAATCTACTTTCTTATCCTTTTCCATTTCAGAGAACAAACGACTGCTTCGTTTTGTATTTTGTTGATGAGACGTAGACTGGGATTGTTGAACTAAAGAGGTAGTAGGTTGCACTTGAACCGGAGTATCTTCAGCCGAAGGTGGTTCAGCTGCTATGGTATTTGAAGGTTGTGGTTTAGAAATTGTAGTGGGTTCCGTCATTGCAGGTTCAGTCTCCTCTGTTGTAAAGGTAGGCTGGACTTCTGCAACTAGTTTACTTACACCATCATTACCAACATTATCACCGTCATCATCATTACCCTTTCCCCTTTTATGACCAAACTTATCTTCGATCATCCTTTTCAAGGTTCGTTCTTCATTATCTGAAACACTGTCATCATGGCGCCACTTGTCATTTTCTAGTGCAATATATTGATCATTTGCTAGAAAACCAATCAACTTACGAGGAGGTGTGCTTTCCTTGTAACATTTTGCTGCTACACCTCTAAAGATCTTCAACGAATGTTCCATCATAACTTCAACTTTTAAAACATCGTTGTCGTTCTTCGGAAGATTCGGATGTTGCACATCCAAGATCATTTGGAGAAAATGAGGATACATCCAAAACTTGTTTCCACCATATCCAGTTCTTCTCAGGTTTTCCTTCATGTTTGCAAAAATATACTTTGAAATACTAAACAGTTTGTTCAATGCTAAAGCTATCATCATTCCAACCAAGTCGTTATTTGCCATGTCATAACCACTTCGTCTATTGCTCAAACACTAAATTAAAACATGTAAAAAGAAACTTGTATCGGAGTGACAACCATGCTTTGTTTAGTTGTCCCACAAGGAAATCTCCAACACATTTCATTCTAAGCAAACATCCTTGTTGACACTTCAACGGCAGTGAGAATGGAGCTTCAGGATCATCACCAAGCTGTAATACTGAGTTAATGGTTTCAAAAGTGACATCTACGTTCAAGTCATTTAGTTTCCGTGGATAAGTTGCTACCAATTCACTTCAACAACTTTAGCTAAATCCCAAAATTCCTTGATCATATTGTAGTCTTGTGCATGATAGCATAATGTATCCTTGAGTCACGCAAAAACTTCATTATACCATTGTACTCAACAAATTTGTCTTCCGGATGCAAGTAGGCCACCATGTTATGTCTCGGTTCAGACATAATTTCTACTTCTGACTTGTTAGTTCTCCTTGTTACGGGTTTTCTTTTATGTTCCTTTTGTTCCATTCTGTACATATACAAAAACTAGGATAAGAACACAATTACATTAGGGAATATACACAAAAAGTTTTATTCCAAACTTTCTGTATGTATATATTCCCTGAACAAAGAACTACTGACTCATACGAATAACAATTTACTCGTACGAAGAACAACTCATTTTTACAAACTCTTGATTAAGTCAAACAACTGATTCATTCGTACGAATAGTTGGCTCGTACGAGCAATGTATTATTCGTGCGAGTGATGTTTCATTCGTATGAATCTAGTTCGTACAAACAACTTCAAGAGAAGTTACTTGTTTTATGTTAAAATGATTCTTCGCTTATGTTTTGTTGTTCAAGTCAGTCAAAGTCACATGGTCAGATAATGTTTAAGTTGTTCATCTTCAAGTATGCCAACATAGTCAAGTATACCTTAAAGAAATCAAAAACAACTTAAGGAGAGGTGTAAATATGACGTGATCAAGGTGAAAGTGAAGTTCTACCAAAGAACTTCATCACCTTTTATAACACATCATGATACTCGTGTGAATTACCAAGCTCGTACGAAGAACTCCAAATGTACAAGACCCAATGGTCATTCGTACGAAGCACAATAGCTCATACAAATGATATGATTCGTACGAGTCAAGGTTTTTCAAAACTGGACATTCAGTTCTTTGGGGACCTTAGGTTTTTCGCTGACCTGTTTAGAACTTTGCACATATCCACACTAATAGCAAATTAAGTTAGGAAAAGTGCTTGTTAAACATATTTTGTTCTTTTGAGATGAGTTTACCCATTGTAAGAAAGTACTTTTTATGAAGTTATGATATCAAAGCGAATGGTTTTAGGGCGTATCTTGGTAGAAACCTTTTGAGTTTCAACTTTGGCTGATTGAAAAAGAACTTAGTTTAACAACAAAGTAAACTAAACTAAAATAACAAGTAACAGATAAGAGTAAACTATATATTACTAGATAATCTTTTTCATAGTTTCAAGGTATGAGAATCATACCAGCTTTTAATCTTGTAAAAAAGAGTTTTGTTTAAAACATCAAATTAAATAAATAAGCATTCTACTATGATTATTGGTATTGTTGTCCACATAAGCTCACTTATCATATGTAATTATGATTAGGAGATATGATTAAGGTATGAATTATACTTACTAGCCGGTGTTCAACCACTTCACGACACATTCCCGTATCAAGATATGCACGAGAGAAAATCTTACCGGTGAGTATACTGCTTATCATTTGTTTTGATGTATAAAGTGAGATACTCACTTATTTTATTTAAAAACAAGCCCTATGTGACTAAATCACTTCTTTAGAATAACTATGAATGAATTCACCTTCCTCAATGTCATGCTCAAGATAGAAAACCTTTGGTTTTGGCACGACAGGAACAGTAGATGTACCAATCACCGAGAGAATTCCTGCCTGCTGAGCATCTGAAGACCCTTCTGTTCTCTCCTTAACACCTTCTTCAGTAATTTGGTTCGCGGAATCATCGAGGTACACTGAATAATCAATCTCTTTATTCACATCAGAATCAGTTACACGAACACCAGTACCTCTAACATTATCATCATCATCATCATTACCCTTATCAGAATCCGAATCAGAATCACCATCAACATCTAACTCTTCATCTTCCTTTTTAGCATCCTCCTCGAACTCTTCAGCTGCTTTTCAATTTCTTTCTCTAACTTTTTCTTCAAAAGCCATTCACAGTGTCTTGCAGATAGATTTGACATATCAATCTCCCCATCTTTAGGCTTCCCGATCAATATGAACTTGTTTGGCACTTGGTACACAACGATATCAGTACAAGTAACTGGCGCAGATTCAGCTTCTGGCTCAGTGTCAACAATCACAGGATCCTCCACAACCTTGTCTTTTCCTTTGCTTTGTGCGTCAGATAACTCTTTAGCAAGGCGTTCCCTTTTAGCAACTCGTTCTTTAGCCTCTGCACGCTCTATCTCGTCATTTCTGCCACAATGTTCACTCCCAGCATTTCGCCAAAATCTTTTCAAACAAATTTATTCTACGATCACTGCGGAGCCTTTCTTCCTCATACTCAACCATCCGAAGACGTAGACTTTCATTCCTAGACATAATACTTGCAAGCATGGCTTCTAGCTGCTGTTTATCTTCAGTCAAAACAATGATCTGCTCATGCAACTCCTGTTTCTCTTCATTCAACACATTAATATGTTCCGGAAACTCTGCTATCTTCACAGTATTCAACAAGACCTGTTTTTATAACTCATCAACACGTGGGTCGTTGAATGAAAAATCTTCCCCCTGGAATATCTCTAAAGTCAAAGTCAAAATCAAACTAAGATTGGGGCTGTGAAGTGTGTGGTGGCGGTTGCGGTATAGCTTGACTTGGTGTTGGTTGTGGAGGCGGCTGAGGTGCAGACTGTTGTGGCAGAGTAGATTGTTGTGGTGGCGCTTGTGGTGCTGCCTGACGAGGTGGTGATGTTGGAATATGCTGAGCTGGTTCAACAATAACCTCTTCTTCATTCGTCGACTCTTGTACAGTCTCTTTAGATCTAACGATTGGAGACTTGAAGCTTCTAGCAGCTTGGCGTTTAAACCTTTGTGCCTTTTTCTTCATCGATGTGCGCATAGGAGTTTTAATATGTGACTCTGTCATCTTCTCCTACCGCTTTACGCTTTCGTTCTTCTGCTTTTCTCTTTAACTCAGCCTGACGCTTTGTCTCAATCTTTTTGGCTCTTTTACGTTCACCAGCACGTCTCTCATAAGAATTAGTGCTCGAAGACGATGCGTCTTCAGCTTCTTTCTCTCCCCCAAATGCTTGTCTCTCGATATCTGCTGCAATATCTTCAACGTTTTCTTCAACATCTGGTTCGTCACGCAACCCGTAACTTTCAGCAGCTGACTTTTTCTTTGGCATTGTAGTAGTAGAGGATGTAGCAGTTGCTTTTCTCTTAACACCCTTTTCGCCTCCTTTCACAAATTAGTAATAAAACTTTCAAGCGCAGTTAATTCCTCACTTTCATCCCCACTATCATCTTTCCTCCACTTACCCGGTGCTGGAGAAATGTAATCCTTGTTGACTATAGCACCAAAAACAGGTTTAGCATTTGGAAAAGTGTTCAAATGTAAATTCATCTTCTTTAATGTAGAAACATCCATGTGCTCTAACTTTAACAAATCGTCCTTCTTCTTCTTCTGCAGGTTCAGGTGTAAATTGTCTAACAACATCTGTACGAACCGAGGGTATTGGAGAAACTTTTCTCTCTGTATGTTTTGCACCATCTGTGTAAATATAACTTTAGAGAAGTTATATGGCAGATTTAGGACCAGTGCAGTGATCATACACATTTGATAATCAACCAGATCATCAAATCCTCCCTTGCGATGACTTAAAGCGTGAGCGACAACATGAGCAATATAACGGAAAGGCGCACTAAGATTTCCTTTCTTAAACGGCGCGACATTGACAAAACCAGCATATCCCATCCTATAAAAACATCCCTTCACCATGTACTCCGAAAACCCGATAGGATCGTATGCATTATCCTTGAAACCCAAACTGTTCGGATCAAATCTTCAGTTATCTTAACCTGGATATCTTCATCATCAATCTTTATCACCGACACTATTGCATTTTCTTCAGAATCATACTCTTCTGCGTTCCAGAAATATTCAACATGAGATCTATAAACAGTATGTTGATCGGTGAGTGCTTTTGTAATTGGAATCCTGCCCAAAAAATCTAGCATATCTCTATATGCAGCTATCTCTGGAATAGTCTCGTCAATCAGACAACAAATGTTGTGAAATGGAGAAAATGACGTTTTCTTAACCTGTACAAAAAGAATTCAAAACCGTTAGAAAAATTGTCAAATTACTACATCATTCATACGAATCATGCATTCGTAAGAATCAACACTTAGACATTTTTACAAGTTTGGAACAAGATATCATTCGTACGAATCACTACTTCATACGAGTGATTTAAGAGTTAAACAATTTTCAAAAACTTCACCAAACTTGCGTCGTACGAACCATGCTTCATACGAATAAAAAATTCTTAACAAATTTAGTTTGTACGAATGGTCCTTCGTACGAACATAGAACCGTTCCAAAAACACCAAGTTTAAAAAAAACTTAAAACACGTTGTTTTTAACAAATTGATAGTCGATTTATAGGTTATTAGGGCCGATATTAACGTTTTTAAGGTCAATTTTAAGTTTTATCGGTCCAATCTCCCTAAATCTATGTTTCAAGTCCGTTTGGTTCAAATCTGACATTATAACGGCTAAGATTGAGCAAAAGTACCTTGCCCATTGAAAGAGATGTGTGGATCAACCTCCCCAAACGTAATAATACTTGGTAAATGTCAAGAAATGAGAAGTTTAGAACGTATTCGCACAAAAGTTCTCTCAGTTTGCACAGAAGCATAACGTTGGTTCGTGTGAAGAGGGTGAACTTTTATACTAGTTAGGGTCATTCGTACGAACCAATGGTTCATGCGAAGGAAGCCCAAACTTAGTTCATACGAGCTAGTGAGACTCGTATGAATCAGTTCTAAAACTTTGCATACTTTTTGATATTTTTGATTTTTAAGCAATCTTTTATCTATTTAAAACCCACTCAGTTGACCAAGTCAAAGTTAATGACCCTGGTTATCTGATTTGCCTACCAAGTCCAAGTTAATGACCTTGGTTGACCATTTTTTACCAAAACAGATTTATTTTAAATTGTAAAGTTTCAAATTAATGAAATTTATTGACGTTCAAGAAATTTTTCGATTAAAGATAAGCTCACAACCCATGGTTTTCAGATTTCCCTCAGCAACATGTCGCCATGACTTCAACTATCCGTGTTTACATCATCGGTAGAGTAAAACAAAATTAAAAAGCTAAGGAAACTGAAAATCCATTTGGGTTTTGGCATTTTTCTGAAAAGAAATAACAAGTAAAGATACATATTTTTGTGAGTTTTGTGTTTTAAGAAGTTCATATCAAGTGTTTAACAAATCACCAGCATCGTTGATCTTGGTATACTCATTAAGTTTTTAACCAGATTACCTAGATTGCCAATATTCTTATCCACTTAAACTTCTTCTCGTTTCTCAACTGTTTCAAGATATGTTAGGTAATATTAAGAACATGAAATAACTGTGTGTCCCATCTCAGAATATACTCCCGTATTGAGATTCCTAGAATTTCATTTCACAGGTGAATATATCTAACTGATATCTGTAAAGGGGTGAATTGCGAGACCTTGAGAGCTCAGGTTAGTACTACCGTACAGACAAAGAGATAAAGGCTCGTCTTTAGGTGGTGTTCCTTAAAGGAATCTTTTGAACTGCAGATGTTACAAAGATCATGACATAATCATTTTTATGCAGCTTTTGTAGGAGAATAATGCGTAAAGTATTATACAACTTCTAGGCCATTGCTGACGCAAAATCAGAAGAACTCGGATAATACCCCAGATATCGATTAAATATAAACACCTAGTAGCGCAGAATCTGGCATTCTCTCAAACGAAATTTCAGAGTACTAAGTCCATATATCCGAGAGATGTTAACCCACAAGTTATTTAGTTTTTCATTTAGGTTTATATCTTGAAAAAAATTTACTGAACGAGTGAAGCCTATTGGCACATCCTCAGTAAGACCTGTTTAATTACTTGTTTAATCATTCCAATTCTTTAGCATACTGTGACTGTCATATTGATATAATATGATCTCCCTTTTTCACAAAAACTCTTTTGACTTTTATATTGTTTTTGTATTTTCCTAAAATTTCTCCCCCTAAAATCAAAAACATTATTTTTGGATTTTTAGAGTTTTCAAGAAAGAATGTATAGAAAATTCGTCAAACCGATGAGTTATCACGTCAAGTTGTCGTCATCCTCAAACTCAACCTTGTGTATATCCCCTGATGTCAGATTTTGTAAACTATTTAACTTTAAAAGATTTTTAAATCTTGTACGATCAAAGGCTTTGGTATAAAAATCTACCTTTTGGTCATCAGTGTGGATTTTTTTCAATTCTAACCAACTTTTTCTCGTAGCAATCACGGGTAAAGTGGTGTCGAATCTCAATATGTTTGGTTCAAGAATGTTGACATGAGTTTTTATTGATATCGATCGCAACCTGGCTATCTACATATATAGGCGTACCAAGAAATTGCAGTCCGAAGTCTCTCATCTCTTGTTGAATCCAGAGAATCTAGGCACAACAGCTGGATGCTGAAACATATTCAGCCTCACAGGTAGAGAGAGCGACCGCGGTCTGTTTCTTGAATTTCCATGTTACTAAACGGGTTCCGAAGAACTTGCAACCAGCCATTGTAGATTTGGTGTTAAGTTTGCAGCAACCGAAATCAGAATCCGAGTAACCCCAAGATTGAAGTCATCATGTCTAGGGCCTCACA
The DNA here is from genome assembly GCA_947069175.1 of Scalesia atractyloides. NCBI lineage: Eukaryota > Viridiplantae > Streptophyta > Magnoliopsida > Asterales > Asteraceae > Scalesia > Scalesia atractyloides. The sequence goes on from CAMTDV010000020.1 coordinate 50,734,560, forward strand.
AGACGGTGCTTGGAAATCCCTTCAAATATCTCATGATACGTTTGATGACGAGCAAGTGCGAATCTCTTGGATTGGAGTGACAAGGGCGCACATGCATGTTTGATACATGATATCTGGTCAAGAAGCAGTGAGATACATCAAGGATCCGATCATGGAGCGATATAAAGTCTCGTCAACTTTGACTCCAGTAAGATCTAGACAAATGTCGTGATTAGGAGCTAATGGGGTTGATGCTGGTTTAGCTCCTAACATATCAAATTTCTCCAATATGTCATTAACATACTTCGTCTGATGGAATAAAATACCATCAGGCAACTCATTGACCTGAAGTCCTAAGAAGAAGTTCATCTCCCCCATCGCGCTCATTTCAAATTTGCGCTTCATGACTTCTTCGAAGTCTTTACACAACTTGTCATTTGTCGATCCGAAGATAATATCATCCATATATATCTGTATGATAATTAAATGCCCATCCACTTCCTTTGTAAAGAGGGTAGAATCTACGGTTCCTCTGATAAAGCAGTTGTCTGTAAGATGTCGTGACAGTGTTTCATACCATGCTCTCAGGGCTTGATGTAGACCATATAAGGCTTTGTTCAGAAGGTAGACCTTGTCTTTGTGCATTGGATCGATGAACCCTCGTGGTTGGCCGACATACACCTCCTCTTTTACTTTTTTGTACAAGAAGCAGATTTAACATCTAACTGGTACACCTTGAACCCTTTCCACGAGGCAAAGGCCAAGAATATGTGGATTGCTTCAAGACGGGCGACCAGGGCATAGACTTCGGTGTAATCTATCCCTTCCTGCTGATGGAAACCCTAAACCACAAGTCGAGCTTTGTTGCGCACTACAATCCCTCTATCATCACGCTTGCACTTGAAGATCCATCTAGTGTTTATCTTTTTGTGATGTTCGGGTAGGTCAACGAGCTTCCAGACTCCTAGTTTCTGGAATTGAAGCAACTCCTCTTGCATCGTGTCCACCCAACTTTCTTCCTTTAACACGTCTTTCAAGTTCCCCGGCTCATCATGAGAAACAAAACAACTATTAGAAAGTATGGTTTGAAGTGGAGCAATACGAGTATAGAAACAGCTTGGATCATTGTTGATCTAATTGCGAGTTTGGACTCCCATTTGTAATCTGCCTATAATATTCTCCGAAGGATGATATGAAAGCGTCCTCGGCATCACTTCATTTGGAACATCTACTTGCGTTTGCATATTTGTGATGACTTCATCCACTACTGGTACAGATGATGAAGCTTCATTCCTGAGGTTTGACTGATCAGCCTGTGTGTTCAAGAAGCTTTCAATCTGCTCAGATCCTTCATTGGAACTGGATCCACCATCGTTAAAGGTTGGTTCCGAATCCGAGTAAGCATTTGGCTGTTGCTGGGCAGAGGATTCAGCAGTGTGGACAATGGCTACATGGACAAAGTCTTGAAGAGTAGAGCTAGGACTTACATCAGACGTGGTAGAGACAGGAAGTGACAGGGAAATCACTAACGGTCTGGTAACTTGTTCTTGGTTAGATATTTGATGTTGTTGAAAAAGCATAACAAGTTCTTCTTCTGATGGCACATCTGGCAGGTCGAAAGAATTCCATAAACTATCATAGTTAAACATCCACGGATCCCCAGATTTTTGAGTTGGCGTAGTATATCTTTGACAGTCAACATGTTGCGCAAGAATGACCTGGTTCAGACTAGGCAAAAAGACACGTTTCTGAGGTGTAGCATAACCTACGAAGATTCCTTCCAAGGATTTGGCACCAAATTTACCAGTCGGGTCCAATACTGTACACGGTGATCCAAATGGCTCCAGAAATGCAAGATTGGGCTTTCGTTGATTCAGTAACTCGAAACACGTCTTGTTGTGAGGCTTTACTGTTAACACATTATTCAAGGTGTAACAAGCTGACGCGACTGCTTCACTCCAGAAACTGATTGGCAATTTAGAATCGGCTAACATAGTTCTTGCAATCTCGATCAATGTGCGATTCTTTCATTCAGCAGCTCCATTTTGCTGTGGAGTATAAGGAGCACTGAATTCATAAAGAATCCCCTTTTCATTGCAGAATTCGAGCATCCTCTTGTTCTTGAACTCTGTACCCTTGTCACTGCGAATTCTCTTGATTGTAAAATGATACACGTTTTCGAGTTTTCTGAAGAGGATCATAAGAGTTTCAAATGTTTCATCTTTGATCTCCAGAAAGAAAACCATGAGAATCTTGAATAATCATCTGTAACGACAAGGCAATATAGATCACCAGATATGCTTTTGACGTTTACTGGTCCGAAAAGATCCATATGTAGCATCTCTAGTAAAAGCTTGATAGAACTCAACAGCATTCGTAGGTGTGATTTCTTGTGCTGCTTCCCCTTTTTACAGCTCAAGTAATCCTTGGATAAATTAAAATTCTTCAAATTAACACCCTCCACTAGGTCGTTATGCATAAGAAAATTCATCTTTCGCAGATGAATGTGCCCCATCTTTCTATCCCAATGTATCGACTCTTTCTCGGTAGCTTTGGAAACAAAGCATTGAACTTTCTTCGATGTCGTTGATGCGACACTCATGTCTAGAAAATAAAGATCATTTTCTCTCTGTGCACGCATCAAAATCCATTCCTCCGCAATCTTGAAACCCTGTTTTAAGATCAAGCATTCTTTATTATTGAAATGCGTCGTGAATTTCTTGTCACAAATCTGCGAAATACTGAGTAGATTGTTCTCGAGTTCTGCAATGTAGTTCACTTTATCAAACGATACCACTCCATTCTGTGAATTCCTTCATCGACAATCCTTCCTCCTTGCGTTCTCGCAAAACCTACATATCCTCCATGGATAGCTTTACCGTCGTTTAATAACGCAAGCATCCCTGTCATGTGCCTGGAAGCTCCACTATCCATTATCCACTTAGACATTATCGATCGTGAGAGTCCCTGCACAAATACGAAAGAAACTATTTAAACAAAGAAACCCATGCCATCTTGGTCGTTGGTGGGTTCGGAATGTCGAATTTCAGACCTACTTTTTTAACATTTTTTAGGCTCGGTTTTGTGTGGAACAGAAGGTTTCGGTTCTACCTTGGACGGTTTAACTTTTGCCACCCATTTTTGCGTTTTCAGATTTGCCTTTTTAGCATAAAATTTAGAATCCATTTGATGATATTTAGTTGATGTTTCACCAATTTAAATTTTTGATTGACGTTGAAGAATTGATTTAAAATTTTTGTAGGATTCATTTGTTCTTTTCAAGATTTGCTTTGGCGTAACCATAGGTGCCTTTTGTTTCTCGTCTTTGGTGAACCTTTTAGAATGAGAAACAGGTTTTGGAGTTTCTTGTGAGCAATATCTTGCAATGTGCCCAACAGTTTGACATTTGAAACATGTTTTACTGTCCTTTCGAACAAAAGATTCCAAACTTGTTTCCTTTTCTCTTTCTCTTTCTTGAAATCATTATTCGATTGTGTTTCGATGATTTCTTTTTCCTTCTTTGTTGTTGTCCCAAAAACAAAATTTATTTTCTTTGTAAAGTTTAGTTTTTGGGATTTGTTGTTCATTCGTTGCTTTTGGAAACCCAACCCTGCTCTCTTATTTTCAGGATAATCTCTTTTTTATGATAGTAGGGTCGGTTGTCACATATTGATTTAGAGTAGAATGATGCATTATGTTTATCTAAATCAGCATGACTTACCTCCACAAGCTTGAACAATTTATCAACACGATCCAGATTCACGTTCTGCATGGGAAAGTCCTCATCAAAAAATAGTTTATTTGATCCTTTCATTTTATAAAGTATGACGTTTGGATCAGTCGTTAAACTCTTTTCCGATGGTTCAGCATCTGACTCTTTTAGGTAAAATGTGATCAATGATGTAAGAGCTTGTTGAATAACTAATTAATAGCTTGTTAACCCGTTCAGTTTCAATTCTTACCTTCTCAAGCTCACTCTTTAGCTCAGCGATAGTGTTTAAGTGATTATAATGGCCATTTACTTGTCCATTACTGTCGCTTTGAGTATCAAAGGTGTTGCGTCACTTTCTCTGGGTGCTTTTGTGTATTGTTTAACAGAGTTACTTAATTTGTCGTATGCTTCATTAGTTGATTTGTAATCACTGGACAAATTATCTATTAAACTTTGAGCTCAGTATATCATGTGTCTTTTACAACACATTCATTACACGGCTCAGCAAATTTCAGACACAGTTTTTCAACCACAAACTCACTCTTAGACTCATTTACCTCATTGACGTTTTCCATGCATGCCTTGCTGATGTCATCCGACAATTTCTCCATCTTTGCATTAACTCTCTATTCAACAACCGGCTTCTTTGCTCCTCGCAAGATGATTGATGACTTGGTGCAAAATAACCTGCACAAGTTTTCAACATATCGTTAGGCAGGAGGTGTTTAAATGCAATGTTTAAAAGTTCATCCTCTTCTGATGATGTGTGATAATATTAATCATCTTCTGGTGCCTCATCAAAAGTTGCCTCCGATTCTTCTTCAGGTTCTTTGATTATCTCAGCAATCAAAGCTAAACTTTCATTCTTGGAAATATATTTATTCTAGTTAAATCCCTCATCTTCCTGAGTAACCACTAGCGCTTTGTCTTTGGTCTCTAGTTGTTTATCTTCGATCTGCACCATGCGAGTTGTTGGTTGGGGGACGGTGGTAAATAGTCTTCTTGTAATAATCATCGGCAAATGGGTTCTGGTTCCCTTCAGCTTCTCTAATTGGGCATTCACGCTTAAAGTGACCCTTTCCCGACACTTAAAACAAGTAACTTTGGATTTGTCGAATCCTAGTTTTCCATCAAAATCTCCCAAGTTCTCCTTTACTGTAATTTCCATGAAGCGTTGTGCGCGTGGAACGATAGATGCCATACACCACTTTATGTCAATCAACTCCATCTCTACTGGATCAATCTGGTCGTAGTCCTCTCTGGTCATTTCAGAATTTTCAACCCTTCCTGCTACAAGACTATCATAGGATTCGAGAAGCGATGCTAATAGAGACATATGTTGCTTCGCGGTTTTCTCATTGAAGTTTTGTGCATTCTGAAAATCCACTGCGATATTGCACTGAAGAACCCTTTGAGTAGGATTTGACTGACTGTTCTGGTTGATTTGAGGAGTGCTTGATCCGTGTGACGATTGTAGGCTTTGAGATGTGTGAGGATTAACTGTAGCAAATGAATGAAAGCCACTGTTTTGGTTTGATGGTGAGCTTGGCGTGCTGTAAGCGCTGAAGGCGGTCTGGATCTTCGGAGACTGAATTTGAGTAGCAGAACTGTTATTGAAGTATAGATTAACATCTTGTTGAACTTGGACGGTTTTGTTCTTCGCCATCTTTTGCATTTCAAATTCATATCTCTCCACTCTTTCATTGAAACGTGGTAACGAAAAATTACCATACTCAGTTCCATTCTTCAATATGGTCAAATACGTAGACCATTCACCTTGCGGTAGAGAATCTGCCAACTCTCAACAAGTTCTTCGTTGGTCTTGATGATTCCCATTCTCTTCATTTGCACCACCAAATGACAGTATCTTTCGATTAATTGTTTCACAGTTTCTCCTTTAATCAACGTAAAGATATCAAACTCTTTACTTAACAACGCCCGTTTAGTCTTACCAAGCCGAGCACTTCCCTGGAACTTCAAACAAAGAGCATTCCACAATGATTGTGCATCATCATCGTGTTGTAATAATGCCAGAATATGTCTTTGATGGATTGTTGCAGAATGTTCATCATTTTCTTTTTGTTTATGAACCTTTCCCTTTCAACATCCGAGAATTGAGCTAGAGTCTTTTCAAGGCCATTTTCACCTACAGGAGCTTGATATTTTACTTTGATAGCGAACCAGCAAGTAAAGTGATTTGCATGGACCCAATTCATGAACCGTTCACTCCAACTGTCGAAGTCTTCTAGGTTCATTAACTACGGCGGTTTGGTCATGGTACCCATCTCGTTTTCGAGATTCATGTTTTGAGCCGCTTTGGTCGTGACTGCAAATGTAGCGAATGCGTTGTAAAATTCGTCTGACATTTTTCTGTAAAAATTCAAAATCACACTTTTCGAACAATCTGATTAGTGCGGAAAAATTCTTTCATGCGGATAACAAAAACAATTCGTGCGACTAAGATCCGTTCGTATGAACCAAAAATTTGTACGGACAAGATGACAAAAACAAGTAACTCGTGCGAACTAAAAGTCACTCGTACGGATGATAAATTTCACTCGTACGAATGAGATGCTCGTACGAATGTGTAACTTGTGCGAATCACACTTGTAAATTTTGAAACTTGTAAGTTTTGAAGAAATTCTGATTACTTGCTCGTACGAATGGTCTAAAGTTGTTCGTGCGAGTGGTCTCTCTACTCATCCGAAACAACTAAGTCTGCAAACTGATGAATTTTACCGAGTTTAACATGATTAGCTCGATTTTAGATCTAAAATTGTTAAGGATTGATTAGAATGTATTTTAACGTGAATTCCTAGAATCCTAGTCCAATTTGTCCATAATTTCGTCCAAATTCGAGATCAGTTTGGGAGAAATGTAGAAGTTGAAAGCTGCAACAGTGAATCTGATCTGAAACAGTTGGTAGCCTGCAGAAACTTGACGTATGTCAGCAGATCAGGCCTCAAGGCTCTGATACCACTTGTGAACGGGGGATCGGCTCTTCCGATGAGCAACCGGTCTGATATAACTCAACTAGTAGAGGCAGAATTCATTGCTAGAGAGGATGACAAACGAATAAGAGAGATATATTGTTTAACTACTCTGAATTGTATTAATTGAAGTGCAAGTACTGACGCGAGTAAACAAATCAACAGGGCTTCGTCGTACCATCTGAACTAACACAACGTAGTTCTGACACAACACTCCTCTATTTATAGGTCGACATGAGTCTACTGGAGTATGTGAAACAGAAGCTGTGACTCGTGCGAGTGGTTTCTTCGTACCTGTGACAGGTGTCACTCGTACGCGCCAACTGACTCACTCATATGAGTCAACTACAAACATATAAAAAACAATTAATAACATATATACAAATGACCTTTAAGCCCTAAATACAATATCGACACATCCTAGACGTAGGCAATATACATAATGCACCAACACCTTCAAATAACGAAAGATTCTTTTCAAAGCCATCAAATGAGAAACCTTCGGACTGGACTGGTAGCGAGCTAGAAGACCTGTTGGGTACATTATATCGAGTCTTGAAGCAGTAAGATACATGGGAGATCCGATCATAGCACGATAAAGAGATGGTTCCACATGTTCACCAATTCCATCAGGAGTAATCCCATGATTTTGAGCTAATGGAGTGTCACACCCTGGTCGTAGCGGAAGCGCAAGTGTGTGACTATTAGGTAATCATTGCATCCAATCTAGTAAACAATGTCATTTAACAATGTTGCCATGCCATTAATAAGTTTCATTCGATAAATACAACCATTCAAAAGTGATATCATATTGTTATCTGTTTCAACTTGTCATCATAAAACATGATTCAAAATACATTGTTTCAAAATAACACATTGTTTTCATCTTAGTTGCATAATGAGGTTTTGACCCCTATATACCAAAACGAAGTTGGGATTTAAAAGGTAAACCCTCCAAAAGATGCTACATCGTTGTCTTGACATTTTCCCATACCCGAATCATATCACCAGCTCATGCCTTGCGTCCTGAAATACATGTAACTTTAAAAAGTCAACATAAAGTTGGTGAGTTCATGTAGTTAATGTTTTCGTATAAAATGTCATTCTTGAAATCCAGTAATGATATCCGAGAATGTTATTAGCATCATGATGTTTTAAGGATCTAACCCTAGAAATGATATAAGCTTAGCTTATATACCTAGGGTAAGGACATGCCCCTATGGGCTTGCCTGGCCCACATGGCCTATCGCGTACCCAAGTAACCTATAGAGGTCCAAACCTAATACAAACTAACCCAATTATCCTAGTTAACTACCATAGACCGTTGCGTATATTTGATGCGTTAGTCTCACACTTCTAAGACCTAACAATCTCCTTGTAGACTGATGCATCAAATTGTTTTCATAGCATCTATTTAGCAACGTCTTCGACATAATCGATGGTTGTCGCTATGTCGTAAGTGTTGTGGAAGTCAGTCTCACACTTCTTGGACCTCACACTTCAATGAACTCTCAGCACTGTGTCTCTTTCTTCAGCTCTTGTGGTTAGCTTCATATGAGGATCTTGATCAACTTTGCTTGAAACATCTTTGTTGAAAAGAATGCGAGAGGGGGAAACTCAACAGCTATTTTCTTCTTCTTCTTCAATCTTTCTCTTTCAAGCAAGCAGGTTCACAGGTACTTCTCAATATGTATTATCACTGTCAAACGATGACTGGCATCTGGTTCTTCTGACTCAGGTACACTTTGCTGTTGTGATGCTTCATGCTTTGTCAGCAACTAACAGCATCTCAATTTCTACAACCCCTGTTTCTTAATCTAAATCAAGATCTGCACAATTCTCATAAATTTATAAGCAAACAATCTTATGCAACAGGGAGAGTACCACATGAACACCTGGTACATCCAAGTACTTATACTCGGATCAAAATTCAAATTTCTTTAACTTTTGATGATTAGTCAAATCTTCAAGAACGGTTAATAATTTTTAATAAAACACATAAAGCACTCTATTTTTAGATTTTGAATTTTCTATTTTTTAATTTTAATATAAGAATATAAACAGAAACGCAAATAAGCGAAGTGTTGGGCCCCTAACTAAAAGGTTTACACATTAGTGTTGTATGTTGGGTTAAGGTTGAGAGATTGGACTTCCTAGAGCCTTATGGGCCTAGGGTTGTAATTAATGGGTTTTGTGAATAGTATAAATACATGTGTTAGGGTTAATATTTTGGTTGCTAGTCAGTTTAGTTTTTCTGAAATCTTGTTCATACACCGAATGCAAGTTGGTTAATCGAAGATTGTTATTATTCTTTTCATTCTAATATTTATTTCCGCAATCGATCAGAGGTTGTGATACCGTGTTAGATCCTAATTGGGACTTACAATTGGTATCAGAGCCTGCTGTTCGATACGGGCTCTCGGTATCACAGATTGAAGAACTGTTCAGATTTGGAAGACGTGTTGCTGTTCATCCCGAATTGTTACTGTTGAAGACTGCTACTATTTCAAAGAATACAAAGAAGGTTGAGCATCTTGGATACGGAACTGTTGAAGATTCTGAAGAACATGAAGAAGATTCAGGCATTTCGGATACAGAACTGTTGAAGATCCCGAAGAACACGAGGAAGATCATGCATCTCGGATTGACCCCGAACTACTGTTATCAACTTTCTCAACAACTTTATCCGGATTATTCGCAATTCGTATCGGAATATGGTTGATTTCAGATATGGATTCTCCATGCCAGAAAGGGCTTTCATTCTGAATCAGGCTTCATTCTGGATTTGATCTTCATTCAGGATTTATTATTCATCTGGGATCAGCACTCCTCTCTGATAACATTCAAGATTACTATTTCGGACTCATCTTGGACTTTTCTTGGACTCTCATCTCGGACTCGTCTTGGATTCTCATCTCGGACTCATCTCAGAATTGTCTTGGATTCTCATCTCAGACTCATCTCGGATTCATCTCGTAATTGTCTTGGACTCATCTCGGACTCGTCACAGACTTGTTTCAGACCACTGTTCATAATAAGAATTTAAAATTAACTTTAATTTACTTGGTAATTTTTAATAAAGTTAATAATGAACAGTTATATGACAACTCAGGACCTGACAAATGCCACCTTGGTAGCATTGCAATCACAGACGCTTGCTCTTCATCAAGAGCTAGACCTAGACCAAGTCATAGGCACTTCTACAAAGGTGCCTCGTCTGCTATACGGAGATGAATATTATGAGTGGAAATTCAGGTTTGAGCAATACTGCAAGGCCAAAGAGCCTAGGGTTTGGAGATGTATCATGAACGATCCTCAAACCATAGTTTACAGCACTCCTGAAGACCCAGACACAAAGATCCCTAAACCCAGTCACTTGGACTCCCGAAGATGTGAAAATAATCGAAGAGGATGAGAAAGCCTCAGTTGTTCCGACGATGGCACTCGGACCCAGCATTTCCATAGCTGTCAGAAATTGCAAGACAGCTAAAGAAGTGTGAAGCGAATTACAGAATCTCTAGGAGGGAAATGCTGACATGAAGGCAAGCTGAGTTAATCAGCAGAATCAACAATTCAGCTAATTTAATCACATATATGGGGAAACCATTGAGAACCAATTCGAAGATATGTGAAGCTTGTCTCTCAAATGATTTCAGCTGAAATCTCTCTTACAAATAGTGCTATGAATAGACAGTTGTTGAACTCTTTGCCAAAGAGCTGGGATGCTGATGTTGGCATGATCAAGAAGACAAAAAACTGAACGATGTCACTCTCACAGAAATGATTGCAACTATCAAATCATGTGAGATAGATAATAAGCAGCGAGACATCAATCATCAAAGCAGTCTGATGGCAGCTGGTATTACAGGGTAAAAGGCGGCGTTAATGTCTCAGAATTTTGTTTATAGCCCTTTACAAGGAAGCTCGCACACACCGAGCAGCTCAAACTTGGTGTACAGTCCTCTCGCCTCTGCATAGTATGTCTTCAGTCTCAGACTCCCACTATGATTTCTGCGGTCTAGGTTCAGACACAATATCATGCACAGTATCCTAAAATGGTTTACAGTCCTGCCATTCCTGCAACAGTTCAACAAGGCGGCATTCCTTAATCTGTTGTTCCCACACCGACTCCTGCTCCAACTGTGTCCAACTCTGCTTTTCTCACAAAAGAGAATGAGGAGAAATTGGCTATAACTGCCTCCACGATTAACAGTTTAAATGCTTTCTTAGCAGGTGACTTGACTCCTCCATCTGTTCTCCCAACTGAAGTAGATCAGATAATGGAGGAGTATTTGGAGGACATTGACGTATCCTGGAATCTTGCGATGGCTGCTTTCTGCTTCAATAAATTTCAAAAGAAGTACAATAGGCAACCATTGTCAAATCTGGAGACTGGGCTAACAAAAGATAAGCTCATGTGTTATAGATGTCATGAGCCAGGACATTTTGCATGGGAATGCAAGAAGCCGCCATCTGGATATGTCTTATCCAGAGTAGCAGACATACAGAGCAGTGACAGACAACTCGTGCCAGTCTCTCCTTCAAAGTCTACTTTAAGTCCCTCGAGCAGCTTTGGTGGTACAATAGCACGAAGGCTTCAACTAGGCAGATGCTGCAGCTCAGATGGAGACTCTGAATCTTTCCAAGAACAGCAATCACTGCATGATGGCATAGAAAACTAAGACACTTGATCTTTCAGATACGGTAAATCGCATTCTCTGTTCAGATAGTTGTCGTTTTAAATTATCACAAATACGCGCCCATAATTCAACTCTTGTAGCTGAATATCAACAAGCAACATCACCGAACATTACCCTTAAACATAAGAACAAGCTTCTTATGGAAAAGGTCGAAGCACAAAAACAAGACATAGTTCAGCTAAAGCTTGACTTGAACCAACAACAATGTTTGGTATACGACTATAAGCTAAAACTAGTTGAAAAGGACATAGAACTTCAAAAAGCCTTAGCCAAGCTAAATTCTTTGAAAGGGAAGTTTCAAGAAAATGAAGTAAACATTAAAAAAATTGAAACTTCCAGCAAGCTGGTCAAAGACTTGTGTGATCTGCAGCTTATCAAAAAACTATACAAAAGGCCTTGGGTATAATAGGGCTCCTCCACCATATAATCATAACTACACACGAATGCCTGACTCTGAGGCAGAACTAGAAAATGAAGAAAATATGATGTATGGAAAACCCTTAGATTATTTTTCAAAACCATGGAAGCCCTATTACCCAAAGTTTTCTAAGCCAACCAAACTCAAGAAGGATGTTGTTTTCTTTACTTCTACACCGTTTTTGCAAGAATCTAGGTACTATCCCTCTTGTAGTTCAGATGGTTTAGAGAAAATGACGCCTAAAGAAGAGGCAGCGACACCACTTAAAGAATCAAAACACGAAAATCCTCCTGAAACTGACTCAGTGAACACTACTAACGCTTCTACTTCATGTGCAGAAGAAATATTAGTTGAGCATATTACAGATGGTGATAAAGAAGAATGTCTTAATTCAAATTCGGACAATTTAGTTGCTGATTATTGTTGGTGCATCATGTCTATTGCCTACGTCTAGGATATGTCGATATTGTATATAGGGCTTAAACGTCATATGTATAAATGTTATTGTTTGTTTTATGTATTTTGTAGATGACTCGTAAGAGTGAGTCAGATGACTTGTACGAGTGACACTCTGTCACTCGTACGAGGCAACCACTCGCACGAGTCACAGTCTCTGTTTCACACACTCCAGTGCGAGTCATGTCGACCTATAAATAGAGGAATGTTGTGTCAGAGCTAGTGAGTGTTAGTTCAGTTGGTACGGCGAAGCCCTGCTGTTTTGTTTACTTGCCTTGTACTTTGCACGTCAATCAATACATTCAGAGCAGTTAAACAATAAGATCTAACTTGTTCGTTTGTCATCCTCTCTAGCAATGAATTCCGCCTCTGCTAGCTGAGTTAGATCAGACCGGTTGCTCATCGGAGGAGCCGATCCCCCGTTCACAAGTGGTATTAGAGCCTTGAGGTTTGATCTGCTGACAAACGTCGAGTTTCTACAGGCTACCAACTGTATCAGATCAGATTCACTGTTGCAGCTTTCTAATTCTACATTTCTCCCTAATTGATCTCGAATTTGGATGAAATTATTGATAAATTAGACTAGGATTCGGGGATATCACGTTAAAATCAATTCTAAACAATCCTTAACAATTTCAGACCTAAAATCGAGCTTAATCATGTTAAAATTAGTAAAATTCATCCGTTTTGTGACCTAAGTTGTTTCGTACGGGTAGAGAGACCACTCACACGAATGACTGACCGAACAAGTTAATCCATTCGTACAAACGAGTAATCAGGAAATCTTAAATTTACAAGTTAAAATTTGAATTTGTGATTCACATGAATTATACACTCGTACGAGCAAGTCATTCGTATGAGGGATCTGGTCATTCGTACGAGTTATTTCTTTGATTCTCACGAGTAGCTTGTTTGAATCATCTTGTCCGCCCAAGTATCTGAGTCGTACGAACGGATCTTGGTCGCACGAACTGTTTTTGTCATCCGCACGGAGAAAGTATTTCTGTTCTAATCAGTTTTTGATATTGTGTGTCTAAACTTTTTGCACAAAAAATGTCAGACGAATTTTATAACGCATTCGCTATCTCAGCAGTCACGACTACTGTAGCACAAAACATGAACCTCGAAAACGAGATGGGTACTATGACGGAACCGCCAAAGTTAATGAACCTCGAAGACTTTGATAGTTGGAGCGAACGTTTCGTGAACTGGATTCAGGCAAATCATTTTACCTGTTGGTTTGCTATCGAAGAAAAGTACTGATCACCCGTTGGTGAAAATGGTCTCGAGAAGACATTGGCTCAACTTTCTGATTTTGAAAGAGAGAAGTTTATTAATGAGAATAAAATGATGAACATTCTCCAACAATCCATCAAAGAGGACATACTGGCGCTATTACAACATGATGATGACACACAATCATTGTGGAATGCTCTTCGATTGAAATTCCAGGGAAGTGCCCAATTGCGTAAAAGGAAGAGATCGTTGCTGAGTAAAGAATTTGACATCTTTAGGTTGATCAAAGGGGAGACGGTTAAACAGCTGATTGAAAGATACTGTCATCTTGTGGTGCAATGAAGAAAATGGGAATCATCAAGACGAACGAAGAACTTATTGATAAAATCGTTGATTCCTTGCCACAAGGCGAATGGTCTACCTATTTGACCATTTTGAAAAATGGATCTGAATATGGTAATCTCTCATTACCACGTTTCATTGAAAGATTGGAGGGCATGAGCTTGAAATGCAAAGGATGGCAAAGAACAAGAACGTTCAAGTGCAACAAGATGTTAATCTTTACTTCAAGAATAGTTCTGCTGCTCAAATACAATCTCCAAAGATCCAGACTGCCTTTAACTCTTACAGCACACTAAGCCTACCGTCAAATCAAAACAGTAGTTTTCAATCATTTGTAACGGTCAACCCAAACACATCTCAAACCCCACAGTCATCATATGAATTGAGCAATCCCCAACTCAAACAGAACAGTTAATCAAATCCTACTTAGAGGGTAATACATTGCGATATCGCTGTCAATTTCCAAAATGCACAAAACTTTGATGAGAAAACCACTGAGCAACACTCTATTAGCATCGGTTCTCGAATCTTATGACATTCTTGTAGCAAGAAGGATTGGAAATTCTGAAATGACTAGAGAGGACTATGATCAGATTGATCCAGTAGAGATGGAGTTGATCGATATGAAATGGTGTATGGCATCTATTGTTCGACGCGCACAACGCTTCATGGAAATCACTGGGAAGGAGAACTTGGGAGGTTTGGATGGAAAACTTGGATTTGATAAATCTAAAGTTACTTGTTTTAAGTGTCGGGAAAAGGGTCATTTTAAACGTGAATGCCCAAACCGAGTAGCTCAGGGTAACTAGAACCCATTTACCAATGACTACTACAAGAAGGCTATTTGCCATCATCCCCAACCAAGAACTCAAATGGTGTAGATCAAAGATAGTCAGCCAGAGACCAAAGACAAAGCGCTAGTGGTAACTCAAGAAGATGAGGGCTTTAATTGGAACAAATACATTTCCAAGAATGAGAGTTTGGCTTTGGTTGCTGAGATAATCGAAGAACCTAAAGAAGAATCGAAGGTAGCTTTTGATGAGGCACCAGAAAATGATTATTACTATCACACATCATCAGAAGAGGAGGAAACTTTAAACAGTGCTTTTAAACACCTCCTGCCTAACGATATGTTGAAAACTTTTGCAGGTTACTTTGGATCATGTCATTGATCATCTTGCGAAGGACAGAAGAGCGTGATGTTGAACAAAAAGTTGATGTACAGATGGAGAAGTTGGCTGATGAAACTGTCAAAGCATGCATGGCAAACGTTAACGAGGTAAATGAGTCCAAATGTGAGTCTGTAGTAGAAAAACCATGTTTAAAATGTGCTGAGCCATGCAATGAATGTGTTGTGAAAGACACATGATATACAGAGCTAAAAAATTTAACAGACAATTTGTCGAGTGATTTTAAATCAACTAAAGAAGCGTACGACAAATTGAGTAGATGTGTTAAACAGTATGAAAAAGCACTTAGAGAAAATGATGGAACTCTTTCTATGCTCAAAGCGACAATAATGGACAAGCAATAGGCCATTAATATTCACTTAAATACTATCGCTGAGCTAAAGAGTG
The DNA here is from genome assembly GCA_947069175.1 of Scalesia atractyloides. Classification (NCBI taxonomy): domain Eukaryota; kingdom Viridiplantae; phylum Streptophyta; class Magnoliopsida; order Asterales; family Asteraceae; genus Scalesia; species Scalesia atractyloides. The sequence continues at coordinate 50,749,970 of CAMTDV010000020.1, forward strand.
AGCTTGAGAAGGTAAGAATTGAAACTGAACGGGTTAACAAGTTGTTAATCAGTTATTCAACAAGCTCTTATGTCATTGATCACATTTTACAAAAAATCAAAAATAAAGAAGAATCAGAAAAGGTTGAAAACAAGAATGCAAGTTGCGATCGTGTTCCACCCCCTATGTGGATTAGTTATGCTTGTAAAAAGCCATCAGGGGTGGAAAAGGCGCTCAATCTAAAACTGAAACTAAACAGTCAAACGAGCTGCCTACAAACATCAACGTAACTTACACAACATCTGAAACCGAATGTGACTCTAGAGTGGTTAAAACAGTGGTCGAAAATGTTTTAAAAAGTGAATCTGACAAGTCTGAATCTGATGTTGAAACATCGGAAGATAGTTTAAACAATGATCCAAATGTCATAGTTTATAAAATGCATGGATCTGATAAACTATTTTCTAATGAGGACTTTCCCATCTAGAACGTGAATCTGGATCGTGTTGATAAATTGTTCAAGCTTCTGGAGGTAAGGCATGCTGATTTAGATAAACATGATGTATCATTCTATTCTAAATCAAATGTGTCACCAGACCCTACCATCAGAGAAACAAAGATTATCCAGAGAATAGGAGGGCAGGTTTGGGTTTCCAAAAGTGAAGAATGAACAATAAGTTCCAAAAACTAAACGTTACAAAGAAAATCAATTTTGTTTTTAGGACAACATCAGAAAAGGAGAAAGAAATCATCGGAACACAATCGAATGATGGATTGCAAGAAAGAGAATGAGAATAGGAAACAATTTTTGGAATCTTCTTGTAACACCCTGACCGCATAAAACAACGAACCGCGGCAGAAACATCGGGGAGTCATGTCACAGAACTATAGTTTCACAACTCATGGAATTTAAAATTATGTTTGATTAAGTTAAATGTTTACATTGTCTTGGGATAAATACAAACAACACATAAATAAATTGTCTTTCATGTTTTAAGTCACTAAGGCCCGCGTCCATTCCTACGTGAAGCATGCATCATATTATCAAGTATTGATTCCTAAAACATACGTGAAAAGAGAGTCAGCATAAAAAATGCCTGTGAGTAAATAGGTTTTGTGAGTGTGTCAAATTCGTGCCCTTGTATATATATTGCAACACCTCGTCCGACTACAAGAGTCGTAAAGTGAAAACCTCGTATTAAAAGTGTTTGATATTGCAATACAATTAACCAACTAAAACAAGTTGGTTAGAGTTGTGAAAACCTCGTAGCCATGAATCTTGAAAAAAATGTTTCTTTTGTAAAAACCTTGTAATAGATTGATTCAAAAGAAAACTTCGTACGGTTTATATCTTTAAGTGAAAATCATTACGTAACATTCTTCAAAACAATTTGTTCGTGTTTTAATCCATTTGTTCGTGTTATAAACCATCCGTCCGTGTTATAGATCAATCGTCCGTATCATAAACCAATTGTCCATGTCATAATCAAATCGTGTGTATTTTTAATTCTGAAAACTTTTGATCGTTCTTTAATGAACACATTCAAACTTATGTTGACTATACCACCAAAGGGTATCTTTAACTAGACTAACAAATCAACAAATGATTTGGTAATCAGAAACAGTTTCTGTCATTACCAAACTTCCACCAAATCCAATGAAAAGTCCGATAATGGGATTGTCAGTCCTATGGTACCATGTTCGTCCTATGGTACCATAATATACTACTGGTCGGCTCGGTCAAAGTTAATGAATGTCATTCGTGTTATGGATAACGCATCAAGTTGTTCACGTTATTGAAATCGTAGTGTTTTTATATATAAACCATAGACATTGTTTTTGAAAACTTGAAAATGATTTATCACATACGGGTCACCCCAAAACATTTGCAAAACATAAAAGTGGGGAACTTTGTACTCACTTTGAAAATCATTTTGTATATATAAACCATGTATATTGTTTTGAAATCTTGAAAATAATCATAGATTCATATGAATCACCCCAAAGCATAGAAAATGTAAAAGAGGGGAACTATGTGCTCACTTTGAAAATAATTTTGTATATATAAACCATGTATATTGTTTTGAAATCTTGAAAATATTTATAGGCACATATGAATCACCCCAAAACATTTAGAAAATGTAAAAGAGGGGAACTATGTACTCACATTGAAAATCAATTTTTATATATAAACCATGTATATTGTTTTGAAATCTTGAAAATAATTATAGGCACATATGAATCACCCCAAAACATTTGAAAACATAAAGCAGAGGGCTATGTACTCACATAAGCTTTGCGTAGTAAATATGTAGATCTGAAAAATAGTTTAGCACATTTGAATCATCCTAAAACATTTGAAAACGTAAAAGAGGGGAACTATGTACTCACTTTGAAAATCATTTGGTAAATATAAACCATGTATATTGTTTTGAAATCTTGAAAATAATTATAGGCACATATGAATCACCCCAAAACATTTGAAAACGTAAAATTGGGGAACTATGTACACACATAAGCCTTGCGTAGTAAATATGTCGACTTGAAAGATAGTTTAGCACATATGAATCACCCCAAAACAATTAAAACGTAAAAAGGGGAACTATGTACTCACTTGGGATTGCAAAAGTGCTCTTGATCAAAGGAATAAACAAAGATCAAACGTGTCCTAATGTGTCAGATAAATATTTTAGCGTGTCGGGACTACAGACGGGAGATCGGATAGAATGAAGTATTATAAACCAAACGAGTGTTGGAACTCATGTGATATCGTTTAACAAACTTAACGTTCTGATTTGGAAAGGATCCTAAGTGCTTTTTGACCCATTATGACTCGTTAAGGTAGTTTACACTACGTTAACGGGTCATTAGCGTAAACGCGTGATCGGATGGTTAAACATATCCCATGATAAGTCTTAAATGCCCAAACATGTTTGAGAATGTAATAATATCAGTCTATATGTCAAAAATTTGGTTACATGTGTTTAAAATGGATTTATGCATAAAAGGGCATTTTGGTCATTAATTTTTTTGAGAACATAGAAGTAACTTATCATGACACTAACCAAGCGACGTGACCATAAGGTATAACCTCAGTAGGTTATTTCCTATACAACTATGGTCACAAATATGTGTTTGGTCGGATCCTAAAATCGACCAAACGGGTCGGATTTGAAAGTCAAAGCGGTGGTCAAGACTGCTCGACTTACGACCCTAAATAAGCACTGAACTAGAAGTGGCAAGTTAGACATGTCAAAATACGTCTAACTAAGTTTATAAAACAGATTTGGTATAAAAACTTAGTGTTTTGAGACCCGAAAATAGTTTCGTCGTAAAATGCAGATCATGCGCATTTTTACCGAAACTTTGACTCGTCACTTCGACTATTAAACATCCTAATCAGAAGGTGAAATCGTTAGGGATAATAACCTTCGTGATTATGATCAGGTTTCAAAGTTCAATTGAACTTTCACTTGACCAAATATGGTCGGAACCAAAAGTCAATCATAAGCCAAACTGTTCGACTTTTAGCTCAAAATAGCTAAAATAATGAAAGAACTAGGAAGAGTACTTACTCGTGTTGAAGAACACTTTCGGAACTCAAGATAGGAGGCTTCCAAAGGCTGGAAACAAGCTCCATGAAGGATAAAAAGAAGAACTTCACACTTTGCTTTGAAGTGTTTTGAAGTGGTGCGAAAAAAATGGAAGAATCATGGAGTATTTATAGTATTTTAGGATTAAGGAGGTGATGACAAGTGTCCTCAAGTGTGGATTAGTGTCCTCACATGTGTGAACACCATATTAAGTGTGGCAAAGTGAGTGCTAGGTGCCAAAAATTGGAGATAGGTGGCAAACTTGGTGAAGAAGAAAAAATATTTATTATTTTTTACATTTTTGGCCCTTGGACTTGTATTTTCACTTATTTTCTATTTTTAACCCCTTTAACCTAATATTTAGGTTATATAAAGGTGTTAAGACATGTGTAACTTGGGTTATGCCCGAAAATGTCGTGGATGTCGTTTCGTTCGATTGTATGGATGCGCGTTTCGCAAAAATGCATAAAACGCTTTAACGAACACGAAAATGATCGAAATTGTGCAACGATTGACAATTTTGCATTCTTATCAATACAACACAAGATTTAATTGAATACAAAATATTTGGAAATAAAACACAGGGCTTCATTGAATACGAAATTGTTTGTAATTGTGCAAAGATTGAACAGGCACAAATGTTACACTCTCCCTTACTTTTGGAAATTTCGTCCCGAAATTTAATTATAGGAAACTTTTTGAAACAGATGTGGATATTTCGCTTTCATATGATCCTCTCATTCCTAAGTAAATTTTGGGCCACGTTTGGATTCCCAGCGAAGTATATCTCTACGCTTGAGTTTCTTGACTTCACTGTCCAATATCTCCACAGGTTTCTCGACAAAGTGCATAGTGTCATCAATGTGAATTTCATCGAGGGGAATGTTGAGGTTTCTATCCGCTAAACACTTTTTCAAATTGGACACATGGAATGTTGGGTGAATTAGCCAAGTTGGTAGGCAACCTTTCTGATTCTCCCAATAATCTTGAACGGTCCAATATATCATCGTGCAAGTTTTCCTTTCTTTCCAAATCTAATCACACCTTTTCAAGGGGATACCTTGACAAAGATGTGATCACCAACTTGGAATCCAAGGGCTTGCGTCATTTGTCTGCATAACTCTTTTGACGGATTCTAGCTGTCAGAAGGTTATCACGAATTTTCTTGACTTTGTCTGTTTTGTCGTGAATGAGTTCAGGCCCAGTGAGCTGAGCTTCACCGAGCTCATTCCAGCAGACAGGTGAACGACATTTTGACCGTATAGAGCTTCGAAAGGCGCCATATTGATACTGGCGTGATAACTATTGTTGTAGGAGAATTCGACCAATGGTAGATGCGAATCCCAATTTACACCAAAGTCGATCAGACATGCTCTAAGCATATCCTCTAGTGTTTGAATTGTCCTTTCAGATTGTCCATCCGTTTGTGGATGATAAGCAGTGCTCAGATTGAGTTTGGTTCCCATGGAAGATTGCATGGTCTTCCAAAAGTGAGATGAGATACAATCTCATCAATATAGATCTTGGCGAGTTTATCAGTACATAGATCCTCACGAATTGCCAAAAAGTGTGTTGACTTTGTTAGACGATGGATGATTACCCAAACGGCATTATAACCTCTAGGTGTGCACGGTAGTTTAGTGATGAGATCCATCACAATGTTCTCCCACTTCCATACTGGTATTTGTGGTTGCTCAAGTAAACCGTATGGGCGTTAATGTTCTGCCTTAGCTTTAAGACAAGATAGGCATTTAGACACATATAAGGCAATGTCCTTCTTCATACCCGGCCACCAATACTTGGTACGGAGATCCTTTTACATTTTGTCTGCACCGGGATGGATTGAATAACGACACTTATGAGCTTCGTCCATGAATAAGGTGTGGAGATTGTCTTGACTAGGAATCCACAAACGGTTCTTGTAGTAGAATAATCCGTTGTCTTTTGTTTCAAGTTGAAGTTCAAGATTTTGTGGCAGCTCATTTTTCAACAAGCTCTGGGTCACACATGTATGTTGTGCTTGAAGGATACGTGTTTGGATATCAGATTGAACTCGAACACAATGAACTTTGACACGTTCCTTACGACTAAGCGCATCAGCCACAACATTCGCCTTACCATGATGGTAGCGAATCTCGCAGTTGTAGTTGTTCAGAAGTTCGACCCAACGTTGTTGTCTCATGTTTAGCTTCTTTTGATTGAAAATGTGTTGGAGACTTTTGTGGTCAGTGAAAACCACACGTTTCGTACCGTAAAGGTAGTGTCTTCAAATTTTGAGAGCAAAAACTACGGCTCCTAACTCAAGATCATGAGTTGTGTAGTTTATCTCATGGATTTTCAATTGTCTTGACGCATAGGGGCTATGATTTTGTCTCTTTGCATGAGAACACAACCAAGGCCTAGGTTTGATGCGTCACAATAGACAACAAAATCATCGTTGCCGTCAGGTAATGATAAAACAGGAGCATTATAGAGTTTTTGTTTCAGTGTTTAAAAGGCTTCCTCTTGTTTGGTCCCCACTCGAAAGGTTTATTCTTTTGAGTCAAAGTGGTGATGGGAACCGCGATCTTTGAAAAGTTCGTGATGAATCGTCGATAGTATCTGGCAAGAACAAGAAATGAAGGAACTTCGGTAGGAATAGTAGGTGTACTCCAATCCCTAATCGCACTGATTTTGGCGGGATCTACATGTATACCTTGTTCGTTAACAATGTGTCCCAAAAATTGAACTTCTTTTAGCCAAAATTCGTATTTTGAGAATTTGGCGTAAAGTTGTTCTTTCTTCAGGAGTTCCATCATTAGACGAAGATGTTGTTCATGATCGGCTTGAGACTTAGAATAAATGAGGATGTCGTTGATGAAAACAATGATGAACTTGTCTAAATAAGGTTTACAAACCCTATTCCTTAAGTCCATGAAGACGGTAGGAGCATTCGTCAAACCAAAAGGCATGACAGTGAACTCGTAATCGCCGTATCGAGTGCGAAAGGTAGTCTTGGGAATATCTTCCTCGAGTACACGAAGTTGATGATACCCAGAACGCAGATCAATCTTTGAAAAACAGGTCACACCTTGTAGCTGATCAAAGAAATCATCAATGCGAGGTAGGGGATATCGATTTTGATTGTGAGTTTGTTGAGCTCAAGATAATTGATACACATACGGAAGGATCCATCCTTCTTTTTCACAAATAGGACAGGAGCGCCCCAAGGTGAAAAGCTCGGATGAATGAATCCTTATCTGAAAGTTCTTGGAGTTGCTTTGATAACTCTTGCATTTCAGACGGTGTAAGACAGTAAGGAGATTTAGCAATTGGGTTGTCACCAGGTACAAGGTAAATACGAAACTCAACTTGACGAATTGGAGGTAAACCGGGTAGCTATTCAGGAAACACCTCAGGATATTCCCGAACAATGGGGATGTCCTGAACAGTTTTGCCCTTGCCTTTCTCCTCTATGATATGTGCCAAAAAGGCTACATCATTCTTTCGTATGTATTTTTGGGCCTGGGTACAGGTCATGAGTTTTAGACTACTAGAGGGTTTCTCTCCGTGAACTTCTAAGGTTCCACCAGATGAAAGAGGTATACGAACATCCTGGTCGAAACAGATCACCTCAGCATGGTGTTTGGTTAACCAATCCATTCCTATGATAATGTCAAAACTCCCAAGTTACATTGCTGTGAGGTCAATGGGAAAAAGGTGGTTATCCAAGTTCAATTAGCAACTACGAATGACATAGTCGAGCACAAGGGGTTCACCACTAGCTATTTCCACCGTTAAGGGTTTTCCTAGTTTAGTTCTAGGCATCGAAAGCAAAGGTTCAAAGGCTAATGATATAAAGCTTCTATCGGCACCCAAATCGAAAAGAATAGAAGCATGATGATTGTTAACAAGGAACGTACCGTTAATGACTTCGTTATCAGCACGAGCCTCATTGGCATTGATGTTGAATGCGCATCCACGGGCTGGATTTGCGTTCACGTTCTCCAATTTTGGGCAGTTATTTCTGAAGTGACCCATATCGCCACAGTTGTAACAAGGACCAGGTGTGAACGGAGGTCTAGCAGGGTTGAATAGGGTTCTAAACACTTGTTTTGGGGCCGAATGATAAACATTGCTATGTGACCGAATCTTCCACATGATGTGCATTGGCGACACTGTATGTGAGCTTGATGGTGACCATTGCACCGGTTGCACAACGGTGCAGTACCAGCATAGGGTTTCCTTGCAGGAGGTTATGCTGGCTGGTTTTGAGTGTTCTGGTTGGGTTGAGCAACAACTGCAAAGTTCTGTGAAGCCTTACGCTTCCTCGATTTCTGGAAGACTCAGCTTTGTTCTCCTTTGTTTTCTCTTGAGTGTCTTAGCTGCCTGTTTCTTGTCGCCCTTGCGAAACAATATCCCCTTCTTGACCTGAGACTCAGTTAGGGTAGCAACTAATTTGATAGTCTGTCGAACACTGGTTGGGTTGCTACCAATAAAAATGTCCTGAACAAGGTCTAGGCAGGCTATCGATGTACATCTCGATTGCTTTATCTAACGGGGTGACCATGGCGGGACACAACAAGCTTAATTCCTCATAACGGTCAGTGTAGGCACGATGCTCTTCACTATCTTGTTTAAGATTGTGGAATTCATCTTCCAGTTCCTGTTGTTCATGACGTGGGCAAAATTCCCTCATCATTAGAGCTCAAAGCTATTCCCATGTTTGTGCCATTGTCACATCGGCACCCCTATCTCTCATCACACCATTCCACCATGTAAGTGCTCTTTTCTGGAATACACTCGATGCAAACTCGACTTTTCGCTCATTCGGTCATTGAACATGACAAAATGTGCTTTCGAGACTCCCAAACCACTGTAGGAGTCTAGTAGCTCCTTCGGACCCAATAAACTTGTGTGGTTTAGTGAGTTAAATTGTTTGTAGTTGCACGGTGCAAGTTCATTGTTGTTATTATTATTATTGTTTGCTTGGTTTATCTGGGTCACTAGGTTTGGGAGTACAACAAAAATTTGCTGAGTGATCATAGCTGCCATTTCTCTATTTTGAGTTGTATTACGTCGAGGAGGCATTCTAGAAGAAAACATGAGGGAAAATATGTGTGATTGACAATGTATAATGAAGAGAGATATTAAAAATATCGACGAAATAAAAGGATAGTGGTCATTCGTTCGTTACTTATAAAACAAACAAACGGCACATGGTGACTAATCAAAGTAAATGGGTCTTTATAATGTATCGCGAAGACATGCTTTAGCCTATAAGTGGACACTCACCCCAAGAGTTCCCAGGTAAGAGTGACTGGTCTGATAATGCGGATTTGTACGAACACTCTAGCCTTAGACAAAAAACTCAGGGTACAGGCATCCACCCTTCCAGATTGCACATGTTCACATTAATAAAACCCAAACTTTGATGGGATTTTGAAAACTTACAAGGCTTTAAGCCAAAACAAATCATCTAAGGATAGATGATTGATTTTCAAAACGAATTTGTAACTTGTGTATTTGTTTTGGTAATCACCTAAGGATAGGTGATGGTATTGTTTTAATAATCTAAACGCAAGATAACTCGCGTTAGGGTCCTAGGAAGGTTATAGTCTAGGTCAAAGCATTACTAATAACCTAATTCTCTATAACCATAAGCACTGATACCAATCTTTCTGTAACACCCCGACCGCGTAAAACAACGAACCACGGCGGAAACGTCAAGAAGTCATGTCACAGAACTATTGTTTCACAACTCATGGAATTTAAAATTATATTTGTTTAAGTTAAATGTTTACATTGTCTTGGGTTAAACAGAAACAACACATAAATAAATTGTCTTTCATGTTTTAAGTCACTAAGGCTCGCGTTCATTCCTACGTGAAGCATGTATCATATTATCAAGTATGGATTCCTGAAACATATGTTAAAAGAGAGTCAGCATAAAAAATGCCGGCGAGTACATATGTTTTGTGAGTGTGTCAAATTCGTGGCTTTGTATATATATTGCAATACCTCATCCGACTACAAGAGTCATTAAGTGAAAACCTCGTAGCAAAAGTGTTTGATATTGCAATACAATTAACCAACTAAAATAAGTTGGTTAGAGTTGTGAAAACCTTGTAGCCATGAATCTTTACAAAAAAATTTCTTTTGTAGAAACCTTGTAATAGATTGATTCAAAAGAAAACTTCGTATGGTTTATATCTTTCAGTGAAAATCATTACGTAACATTGTTCAAAACCATTTGCCTATATTATAATCCATTTGTCTATGTTACAAACCATTTGTCCGTGTTATAGATCAATCGTCCGTGTCATAAACCAATTGTCCATGTCATAATCAAATCGTCCGTATTTTTAATTTTGAAAACTTTTGATCGTTCTTTAATGAACACAGTCAAACTTGTGTTGACTATACCACCAAATGGTATCTTTAATAGACCACTAAAGGGTATCTTTAACTAGACTAACAAATCAACAAATGATTTGTTAATCAGAAATAATTTCTGTCACTACCCAAACTTCCACCAAATCCAATAAAAAGTACGATAATGGGATTGTCAGTCCTATGGTACCATAACATACTACTGGTCGGCTCGGTAAAAGCTAATGAATGTCATTCTTGTTATGGATAACGCATCAAGTTGTTCACATTATTGAAATCGTATTGTTTTATATATAAACCATAGACATTGTTTTTGAAAACTTGAAAATGATTTAGTACATATGGGTCACCCCAAAACATTGCAAAACGTAAAAGAGGAGAACTATGTACTCACTTTGAAAATTATTTTGTATATATAAACCATGTATATTGTTTTAAATCTTGAAAATAATCATAGGCACATATGAATCACCCCAAAACATTTAGAAAATGTAAAAGAGGGGAACTATGTACTCACTTTGAAAATCATTTTGAATATATAAACCATGTATATTGTTTTGAAATCGTGAAAATAAATATAGGCACACATGAATAACCCAAAACATTTAGAAAATGTAAAAGAGGGGAACTATGTACTCACACAGAAAATCATTTTGTATATATAAACCATGTATATTGTTTTGAAATCTTGAAAATAATTAGAGGCACATATGAATCACCCCAAAACATTTGGAAACGTAAAGGAGGGGGCTATGTACTCACATAAGCTTTGCGTAGTAAATATGTAGATTTGAAAAGATAGTTTAGCACATATAAATCACGCAAAAACATTTGAAAACGTAAAAGAGGGGAACTATGTACTCACTTTGAAAATCATTTTGTATATATAAACCATGTATATTATTTTGAAATTTTGAAAATAATTATAGGCACATATGAATTACCCCAAAACATTTGAAAACGTAAAAGAGGGGAACTATGTACACACATAAGCCTTGCATAGTAAATATGTCGACTTGAAAGATAGTTTGGCACATATGAATCACCCCAAAACAATTAAAACATAAAAAAGGGGAACTATGTACTCACTTGGGATTGCAAAAGTGCTCTTGATCAATGGAATAAACAAAGATCAAACGTGTCCTAATGTGTCAGATAAATATTTTAGCGTGTCGGGACTACAGACGGGAGATCGGATAGAATGAAGTATTTTAAACCAAACGAGTGTTGGAACTCATGTGATATCGTTTAACAAACTTAACGTTCTGATTTGGAAAGGATCCTAAGTGCTTTTTGACCCATTATGACTCGTTAAGGTAGTTTACGCAACGGGTCATTAGCGTAAACGCATGATCGGATGGTTAAACATGTCCCATGATAAGTCTTAAATGCCCAAACATGTTTGAGAATGTAATAGTATCAGTTTATATGTCAAAAATTTGGTTACGTGTGTTTAAAATGGATTTATGCATAAAAGCGCATTTTGGTCATTAATTATTGAGAACATAGAAGCAACTTATCATGACACTAACCAAGTGACGTGACCATAAGGTATAACCTCAGTAGGTTATTTCTATACAACTATGGTCACAAATATGTGTTTGGTCGGATCCTAAAATCGACCAAACGGGTCGGATTCGAAAGTCAAAGCGGTGGTCAAGATTGCTCGACTTATGACCCTAAATAAGCACTAAACTAGAAGTGGCGAGTTAGACATGTCAAAATACGTCTAACTAAGTTTATAAAATAGATTTGTTATAAAAACTTGGTGTTTTGAGACCCGAGTATAGTTTCGTCGTAAAATGCACATCATGCGCATTTTTTACCGAAATTTGACTCGTCACTTCGACTATTAAACGTCCTAATCAGAAGGTGAAATCGTTAGGGCTTATAACCTTCGTGATTATGATCAGGTTTCAAAGTTCAATTGAACTTTCACTTGACCAAATATGGTCGGAACCAAAAGTCAATCATGAAGCCAAACTGTTCGACTTTTAGCTCAAAATTGCTAAAAAATGAAAGAACAAGGAAGAGTACTTACTCGTGTTGAATAACACTTTCAGAACTCAAGATAGGAGGCTTCCAAAGGCTGGAAACAAGCTCCAAGAAGGATAGAAAGAAGAACTTCACACTTTGCTTTGAAGTGTTTTGAAGTGGTGTTAAAAAAATGGAAGAATCATGTGGTATTTATAGTATTTTAGGATTAAGAAGGTGATGACAAGTGTCCTCAAGTGTGGATTAGTGTCCTAACATTTGTCAACACCATATTAAGCGTGGCAAAGTGAGTGCTAGGTGTCAAAAATCGGAGATAGGTGGCAAACTTGGTGAAGAAGAAAAAATATTTATTATTTTTTGACAGTTTTGGCCCTTAGACTTGGATTTTCACTTGTTTTCCACTTTAACCCCTTTAATCTAATATTTACTTTATATAAAGGTGTTAAGACATGTGTAACTTTGATTATGCCTGAAAATGTCGTGGATGTCGGTTCGTTCAATTATACGGTTACGTGTTTCGCAAAATTACGTAAAACGCTTTAACGAACACGAAAATGATTGAAATTGTGCAACGGTTGATATTTTTGCATTCTCATCAATAAAATACAAGATTTTATTGAATACAAAATATTTGGAAATAAAACACAGGGTTTCATTGAATACGAAATTGTTTGTATTGTGCAATGATTGAAAAGGCACAAATGTCACAGTCCCCCCTACTTTTGGAAATTTTGTCCCGAAATTTAATTAGAGGAAACTTTGTGAAACAGATGTGGATATTTGGCTTTCATCTAATCCTCTCGTTCCTAAGTAAATTATGGCCACATTTGGATTCCCAGCGAACATTAATTTCATGCTCCAATATCTCCACAGGTTTCTCGACAAAGTGCATAATGTCATCAACGTGAGTTTCGTCGAGGGGAATGTGGAGGTTTGTATCCGCTAAACACTTTTTCAAATTGGACACGTGGAATGTTGGGTGAATATTCCCATGTTCAAGAGGTAGCCAAGTCGGTATGTCACCTTTCCGATTCTCTCAATGATCTTGAATGGTCCAATATATCGTGGTGCGAGTTTTCCTTTCATTCCAAATCTAATAACACCTTTCCAAGGGGATACCTTGACGAGGATGTGATCACCAACTTAGGATTCCAAGGGCTTGTGTCTTTTGTCCGCATAACTCTTTTGACGGCTTCTAGCTGTCAGAAGGTTATCGTGAATTTTCTTGACTTTTCTGTTGTGTCGTAAATGAGTTCAGGTCCAGTGAGCTGAGCTTCACTGATGGTAGATGCTGGCGTATAGAGCTTCAAAAGGCACTGATGTTCTACCTTAACTTTAAGACAAATTAGGCATTTAGACACATATAAGGAAATGTCCTTCTTCATACCCGGCCACCAATACTAGGTACGGAGATCCTTATACATTTTGTCTGCACCAGGATGGATTGAATAACGAGACTTATGAGCTTCATCCATGAATAAGGTGCAGAGATTGTCTTGACTAGGAATCAACAAACGGTTCTTGTAGTAGAATAATCCGTTGTCTTTTGTTTCAAGTTGAAGTTCGAGATTTTGTGGCAGCTCATTTTTCAACAAGCTTTGGGTCACACATGTATGTTGTGCTGTAAGGATACGTGTTTGGATATCAGATTGAAACTCAAACACAATGAAGTTTGACACGTTCCTTACGACTAAGCACATCAGCCACAACATTCGCCTTACCAGGATGATAGCGAATCTCGTAGTCGTAGTCGTTCAGAAGTTCGACCCAGCGTCGTTGTCTCAAGTTTAGCTCCTATTAATTGAATATGTGTTGGGCACTTTTGTGGTCAGTGAAAACTACACATTTTGTACCGTAAAGGTAGCGTTACAATAGATAATGAAATCGTCGTTGCCGTCGGGTAAAGATAAAACATGAGCAATACAATGTTTTTGTTTCAGTGTTTGAAAGGCTTCCTCTTCTTTGGGTCCCCACTCGAAAGGTTTATTCTTCTGAGTCAAAGTGGTGAGGGGAACCGCAATCTTTGAAAAGGTTGCGATGAATCGTTGATAGTATCCAGCAAGACAAGAAATGAACGAACTTCGGTAGGAGTAGTAGGTGTACTCAAATCCCTAATCGCACTGATTTTGGCGGGATCTACACGTATACCTTGTTCGTTAACAATGTGTACCGTGAACTTCTCTTAGCCAAAATTCACATTTGGAGAATTTGGCATAAAGTTGTTCTTTCTTTCAGAGTTCCATCGTTAGACGAAGATGTTGTTCGTGATCGGCTTGAGACTTAGAATAAATGAGGAACTTGTCTAAATAAGGTTTACAAACCCTATTTATTAAGTCCATGAAAACGGCAGGAGCATTCGTCAAACCAAAAGGCATGACAGTGAACTCGTAATAGCCGTATCGAGTGCGAAAAGCAGTCTTGGGAATATCTTCTCCGAGTACACGAAATTGATGATACCCAGAATGCAGATCTATCTTTGAAAAGCAGGTCACACCTTGTAGCTGATCAAATAGATCATCAATGCGAGATAGGGGATATCAATTTTTGATTGTTAATTTGTTGAGCTCACGTTATCGATACAAATACGGAAAGGATCCATCCTTTTTTCTCACAAAGTAGGTCTGGAATTTGATATTTCGAACCCACCCAAGACCAAGCAGGCTTGGGTTTCTTTGTTTAAACAATTTTCTCCGCAACTGTGCAGGGACTCACGCGATCAATCATGTCTAAATGGATAATGTGTAGTGGAGCTTCCAGACTCATGACAGGGATGCTTGCGTTATTACACAATGTTAAAGCTATCCGCGAAGGGTACGTAGATTTTGCCGGAACGCAAGGAGGAAGGATTGTCGGTGAAGGAATTCTCACGAATCGAGTTGTATCATTTGATAAAGTGAACTACATCGCAGAACTAGAGAACAATCTACTCAGCATTTCGCAGATTTGTGACAAGAAATTCACAACGCACTTCAATGATAAAGAATGCTTGATCTTAAAGCCGGGTTTCAAGATTCCTGAGGAATGGATTCTCATGCGAGCTCTGAGAGAAAATGATTTGTATGTTCTTGATATGAGTGTCGCTTCTACAACAACGAAGAAAGTTCAATGTTTTGTTTGAAAAGCTACCGAGAAAGAGTCTATTCCGTGGCATAGAAAGATGGGGCACATTCATTTGCGAAAAATGAATTATCTTGTGCATAACGACCTAGTGGAGGATGTTAATCTAAAACATTTTCATTTATCCGATGATTGTCTGAGCTGTAAAAAGGGGAAGCAGCATAAGAAATCATACCCACGAAAGCTGTTGAATTCTATCATGCTACCACTAGACAGGCTACATATGGATTTTTTCGGGCCAGTAAACGTCAAAAGCATATCTGGTGATCTATATTGCCTTGTCGTTACAGATGATTATTCAAGATTCTAACAGGTTTTCTTTCTGGAGAGCAAAGACGAAACATTTGAAACTCTAATGATTCTCTTCAGAAAACTAAAAAAATTGTATCATTTGCCAATCAAGAGAATCCGCAGTGACAACGGTACATAGTTCAAGAACAAGCGGATGCTCGAATTCCGCAATGAAAAGGGGATTCTTCATGAATTCAGTGCTCCTTATACTCCAAAGCAAAATGGAGTTGCTGAACAAAAGAATCACACACTGATCGAGCCTGCTAGATCTATGCTAGCCGATTCGAAATTGCCAATCAGTTTCTAGAGTGAAGCAGTCGCGTCAGCATGTTATACCTTGAATCGTGTGAAAACAGTCAAGCCTCACAACAATATTTGTTTCGAGTTACTTAATCAGCAGAAGCCTCACCTTGCATTTCTAGAACCATTTGGATCACCGTGAACTGTATTGGACCCGGCTGGTAAATTTGGTGCCAAATCCTTGGAAGGATTCTTCGTAGGTTATGCTACTCCTCAAAAACGTGTCTTCTTGCCGAGTCTAAACCAAGTTATTCTTGCGCAGTATGTTGATTGTCAAAGATATACTACGCCAATGGAGAAACCTGGGAATCCATGGCTGTTTAACTACGTTGGTTTGAGGAATTCTTTCGACCTCCCAGATGTGCCATCAGAAGAAGAACTTGTTATGCTCTTTCAACAGCATCAAATATCTAATCAAGAATAAGTTACCAGACCGTTAGTGATTTCCCCGTCACTTATTGTGTCTAACACGTCTGATGAAGGTCCGAGCTCTACTCTTCAAGACTCTGTCCCTATACCCATTGTCCACACTGCCGAATCATCTGCACAACAACAGCCAAATGCCGACTCTGATCGGGAACCGACTTTTAATGATGGAGGATCCAGCTCCGATAAAGGATCTGAGCAGATTGAAAGCTTACTGAATACTCAAGCTGGTCAATCATATGTCAGGAATGAAGTTTCATCGTCTATACCGGTTGTGGATGAAGTCTTCACAAATTTGCAAATACAAGTCGATGTTCCAAATGAAGTGATGCAAAGGAGGCTTTCTTATCATCCTTCATAGAATATTAAAGGCAGCTTACATACGGGAGTGTAAACTCGCAAACAGATCAACAAGGATCTAAGCTGTTTTTATACATATTGCTCCACTACAACCCAGACTTTCTAATAGTTGTTTTGTTTCTCAGGTGGAACCTGGGAAATAGAAAGACACATTGAAAGAAGAGAGATGGGTGGACGCAATGCAAGAGGAACTGCTTCAATTCAAGAAACTGGGAGTCTGGAAGCTTGTTGACCAACCAGATCATCACAAAAAGATAAACACTCGATGGGTCTTCAAGTGCAAGCGTGATGATAGAGGGATTGTAGTGAGCAACAAAGCTCGACTTGTGGTACAAGGTTTCCATCAGCAAGAAGGGATAGATTACACAGAAGTCTATGCCCCAATCGCCCGTCTTGAAGCAATCCGCATATTATTGGCCTTTGCTTCTTAGAAAGGTTTCAAGGTGTACCAATTGGATGTCAAATCTACTTTCTTATACGAGAAAGTCAAAGAGGAGGTGTATGTCGGCTAACCACCGGGGTTCGTCGATCCAATGCACAAAGACAAAGTCTTCCTTCTGAACAAAGCAGTATATGGTCTACATCAAGCCCCGAGAGCTTGGTATGAAACGCTGTCACGACATCTTCTAGACAACGAATTTATCAGAGGAATTGTAGATTCTACCCTCTTTACGAAGGAAGTGGATGGGCATTTGATTATTGTACAGATATATGTGGAGGATATCATCTTTGGATCGTCAAATGACAAGCTATGTAAAGACTTCGAAGAACTCATGAAGCGTAAATTTGAAATGAGCGCGATGGGGGAGATGAAGTTCTTTTTAGGACTTCAGGTTGATCAGTTGCCTGATGGTATCTTCATCCACCAGACGAAGTATGTTCATGACATATTGGAGAAATTCGGTATGGTAGGAGCTAAACTAGCATCAACCCCATTAGCTCCTAATCACGGCATTTGTCCAGATCATAATGGAGTTAAAGTTGATGAAACATTATATCGCTCCATGATCAGATCCTTGGTGTATCTCACTGCTTCTCGACCAGATATCATGTATCCAACATGCTTGTGTGCCAATTATCTGTCCAATCCAAGAGATTCGCACTTGCTCGTCATCAAACGTATCATGAGGTATTTGAATGGATTTCCAAGCACCGGCTTGTGGTACCTAGACACGACGACTTCAATCTTGCGGGTTACTTGGATTCTGATTTCGGTTGCTGCAAATTTAACACCAAATCTATGACGGCTGGTTGCCAGTTCATCGGAACTCGTTTGGTAACGTGGCAATGCAAGAAACAGACCGCGTCGCTCTCTACCTGTGAGGCTGAGTACGTTTCAGCATCCAACTATTGTTCCCAGATACTCTGGATTCAACAGCAAATGAGACACTTTGGATACCATTTCCTTATACACCTATATATGTAGATAACCAAGTTGCGATCGATATTGCTAAAAACTCATCTCAACACACTCTAACTAAATAGATTCGACACCACTTTATCCGTGATTGCTACAAGAAAAGTTGGTTAGAATTGAAAAAATTCACACTGATGACCAAAAAACAGATTTTTATACCAAAGCCTTTGATCGTACAAGAGTTAAAAATCTTTTAAAATTAAATGTTTTATGAATTCTGACATTAGGGGATATAAATGAGGTTGAGTTTGAGGATGACGACGACTTGACGTGATACTCATCGGTTTGACGAACTTTCTTCTTTCTTAAAAACTCTAAAAATCAAAAAATATGTTTTTGATTTTAGAGGGAGAAATTTGGGGAAAATACAAAAACATTATAAAAGTCAAAAAGAGTTTTTGTGAAAAAAGGGAGATCATATTATATCAATATGGTAGTCACAGTATGCTAAAGATTTGGAATGATTAAACAAGTAATTAAACATGTACTGAGGATGTGCCAATAGACTTCACTCGTTCAGTAAAATTGTTTTCAAGATATGAACCTAAATGAAAAACTGAATAACTTGTGGATTAACATCTTTCGGATATATCGACTTAGTACTCTGAAATTTTGTTTGAGAGAATGCCAGATTCCGTGATACTAGGTCTTTATATTTAATCGATATCTGGGGTATTATCCGAGTTCTTCTGATTTTGCGTCAGCAATGGCCTAGAACTTGTATAATACTTTACGCATTATTCGCCCATTCAAGTTGCATAAAAAATGATTATGTCATAAACTTTGTAACATTTGCAGTTCAAAAGATTCCTTTAAGGAACACCACCTAAAGACGAGCCTTCATCTCATTGTTGTACGGTAGTACTAACCTGAGCTCTCATGTTCTCGCAATTCACCCCTTTACAGATATCAGTTGGATATATTCACCTGTGAAATGAAATTCTGGGAATCTCGATACGGAAGTATATTCTGAGATGGGACACACAGTTATTTCATGTTCTAATATTACCTAACATATCTAGAAATAGTTGAGAACGAGAAGAAGTTAAAGTGCATAAGAATATTGGCAATCTGGTGATTTGTTTAAGTACTTGATATGATCCTCTAAACACAGAACTCACAAAAAAATATGTATCTTTATTTTTTATTTCTTGTCGAAAATTTCCAAAACCCAAAAAGATTTTCAGTTTCCTTAGTTGTTTAGTTTTATTTTAGTCTACCAATGATGAAAACACTGATAGTTGAAGCCATAGCGACGTCTTGCTGAAGGAAATCTAAAGACCATTGGTTGGCAGCTAATCTTAAACGAAAAATTAGCTGAACATCAACAATGTTGATTTATTTGAAAGTATACAATTTAAAATAAATTTGTTTTGGTCAACCATGGTCAACCAAGGTCATTAACTTGGACTTGGTAGGCAAATCAGGTAACTAGGGTCATTAACTTGGACTTGGTTAACTTAGTGGGTTTTAAACAGATAAAATTGAATAAAAAATTGCATAAAAAATCAATCAAAAAGTTTAAAAAGTTTCAGAACTGATTTGTACGAGTCTCACTAACTAGTATGAATGACTTTTGGTGTTCATTTGCACAAGCTTTTGGTTTATTCGAATGACACTAAACTAGTATAAAAGCCTTCTTATTCGCACGAGCCAAATTTATGTTACTGTACGACTGAGAAAGCATTTTTTTGAACCAGTTCTAATCTTTGATTTTTCTTGACATATACCATGTATCATTACATTGGGGAGGTTGATATGCACACCTCTTTCGATGGGAAATGTACTATTACCTGTTCTTAGCCATTATAATGCCGGATTTAGACCAAACGAACATAAAACATAGATTTAGGGAGATTGAACCAATAAAATTTAAAATTGAACTTAAAAACGTTAATATCGGCCCCAATAGCCTACAAATCGACTATCAATTTGTTAAAAACAACATGTTTTGAGTTCGGTTTAAACTTGGTGTTATTTGGAATGGTTCACAATTCGTACCAAGGACCACTCGTACAAACTGAGGTTAAAAATTTGTTATATGTTGACTCGTACGTAGCATTGTTCGTATGAAGCAATTTTGGAAAAATCTTTTAAAAAAGTCTAAGTCTTTAGACACCCGTACGAAGTAGTGACTCGTATGGGTAATGATTTGATCAAACTTTAATTTTTGTCTAAGTATTGACTTGTACGGATGTATGGTTCATACGAATGATCTTGTAAGTTGAAAGTTTTGAAAATTTTTCTAACGGTTTGAATTCTCTTTGTGTATAGGTTAAGAAAACGTCTTTCTCTCTGTTCCACAACATCTATTGTCTGCTTGACGAATCTATTCCGGAGATTGCTGCTTATCAAGATGTGTTAGATTTTCTGAGCGGAATCCCGATTACCAAAGCGCTTACTAATCATCATACAGCATATAGATCTCATGTCGAATATTTTTGGAACGTGACAGAGTTTAATGCTCAAGAGAATGCAATAGTTTCACTGTGAAGATAGACGATGAGGATATACAGGCTAAGATTATGGAAGATTTGGATAGGAAGCTTTTGGATTTTAAGGATAATGAAGAGATCCTACAGGATTTTCGGAGTATATGGTAAAGGGTTGTTTTTACCATATGGGTTACGCAGGTTTTGTGAACGCCGCATCTTTCAAGAAGGGAAACCTCAGTGCGCCATTTCGTTATATAGCTCAAGTTGTTGTTCATGCGTTGAGTCATCGCAAAGGAGGGTTTGATGATTTGGTTGATTACCAACTGTGTATGATAACTGCGTTGGTTCTTACTGCGTTGGTTCTGAATCTGCCATATAACTTTTCAAAGGTTATATTTACACAGATGGTGCAGAATATACAAAGGGAAAAGTTCCTGCAGTATCACGGTTTATACAGATGCTTCTAGATCACCTGCACCCGAATTTGAAGAAGAAAAAGGATGACTGTTAAAGCTTGAGCATATGGATGTTTCTACCTTGAAGAAGATGAATTTTCATTTAAAGACATTTTCGAATGCAAAACCAGTTTTTGGTGCTATTGTTGATAAAGATTACATTGCTCCGGCTCTAGGAAAATGAAGGAAATAACAGAGTGGGGATGAGAGTGAGGAGTTGAATGCGCTAGACGGTTTTGTTGCTAAGCGTAGTTCTTGGTTTGTGAAATATGGTGAAAAGAGTTCAAAGAGAAAGGCAACAGCTTCATCTTCTACTTCTATGCATCAAAAGAAAAAGTAAGCAGCTGAAAGTTCTGGGTTAAGAGATGAACCAGAAATTGAAGAAAATATTGAAGATATTGCTGCAGACATTGAAAAACAAGCTTTTGGTGGAGATACAGTGGCTGAAGAAGCTTCATCTTCTAGCACTAATTCAGAAGATTAAAGAGTAGGTGAAAGCAAGAGAGCCAAAAAGATAGAAGCAAAGCGTCTGGCTGAGAAAAAGAGGAAAGCTGAAGAGGAAAAGCACAAAGCGGCAGGTGAGGATGATACTACGTATATACCTTCAGGTTTAGACTATGACACTCCTATACGCACACCAGCAAAGAAAAAGACACGTCGTTTCGAGCGCCAAGCAGCTAGAAACTCTGAGTCTCCTACTGTGAAATCTAAAGAGACAGTGCAAGAGAAGACGATCGAAGAAGAGGTTGTTGTTGAACCGACTCCGCAAATTCCACCATCTACACCAAGGCAATCTGCACCACAATCACAACCTCGACAGGCTACTCCTCAGCCGCCACCTCGACATGCTACTCCTCAGCCAACACCACAACAGGCTACACCGCAGCCGCCACCGCATACTCTGCAACCCCATTCTCATTTTGATTTTGACTTTGATTTTGGATACATTCCTAGGGGTGAAGACTTTACTACAGACATGTTTAACGACCCGCATGTTGAAGAGCTACAAAAACAGGTCATGTTAAATGTTGTCAAAATTGCGGAGTTACAGGAGCAACTTAATGTGCTTAATGAAGATAAACAGTAATTAGAAGCCATACTCACCAACATAGTGTCAGAGAGCGGTTACGAATCCGAATGGCTGAATACGAAGAGGAAAGGCTCAGAAGTGATAGAAGAATGAATTTGTTTGAGAAAATTCTGACGAAAAAGCTGGGAGTCAATAGAGCTACAGAGATAGATGAAATTGAATGTGCAGAGGCCAGAGAACGTGTTGCTGAAAGAGAACGTCTTGCTAAAGAACTATCAGACGCGCAATGCAAAGGTAAAGAGAAAGTGGTAGAGGATCCCGTGAATGTCGAAACTGCGGCAGAAGCTGAATCTGTGCTAGTTATCCCATATATCATGTTGTATCAATTGCCGAACAAGTTTGTGCTGATAGGAAAGCCTAAGGATGTGGATATTGATATGTTAGATCTTTCTGTGAGACACCATGAAAGGTTACTGAAGAAAAGTTAGAAAGTTTGAAGTAGTGGTTGAAGAATTTGAGGAAGATGTTGAGAAAGAAGATGAAGATTTAGATGATGTGCTGTCACACCCTCAATTTCCACTTGCAGAGTTTTACCGCGAGGCGTGTGAACAAACCAGAATCTGAGACACTAGTAATATCGAACGACTCTATATGATTTATTTAAACGTTTTCCAAAAACATTTGTTTACCCATTCATAATTATTTTCAATTTGTCTTAGTTTGGTTTCAAAGTTTAGCGGAAGCATTAGTTTCTAAGTTGTGAGGAAGCATTAAAGTAAAGTAAGGTAAAGTAACGGGCCCCAACACAAACGCCAAAAACCAAAAATCCCAAACAATATTCGTAAATGAGACTATATAAAAAAAATATGTCTTGGTCAATGCAAGTGAGTGCACCTAGCTCTCCTAGCTCCTGAGAAACATGTAAAGAAACAAGTGTCAACATTAAAGAATAGTGAGTTCACAGGATTTTATAAGTTCACAAGTTCGGTTAAAAGTTTGTTTCCCCCGTTATCCCTAACCCGGGATAACGATATAGTTCCATTATCCCTAACCCAGAATAATAATATTGGTTCCGTTATTCCTAACCCGGAATAATAATGTTGGTTCTATTATTCCTAACCCGGAATAATAATGATATTGGTTCGTAATTAAGTTCGATGTTAACATGTATGTAGCGAGCCTAAAGTTACGTCACATAAGTGTTCGCGATCGAAGCTGACTGTTGTGCCTCGTGTTGCAAGGCATATCACTGACCATGGCGAAAGTTAGGCCAAATTAATCACCCGTTGACCATACCCGGTCGGCTAGCGCGACTAGCTCGGGTGGGGCTTGTCGGGCCCAGTAGTACTACTTATAATTTCCCCGCTATCTAACCCAATACTAACGATCCGAGAGTTTGTCGAGGACTTCCGTGATATAGTTGCTTAGTGACCATAACGTACATTAACATTAACTTAGTTACCGAGTAGTTTAACGACGTTAATTTCGCATAACGTAAAAAGATAGAGTTATAGAATGTATACATGTTTCTCCCCCTGTTGTTTAAAACCGGATAAAATAGGGCCATGAACTCACCTTTAATTGCTCGGTTAGTGTAACACAGAAGTAGCAAATGATGGGACCGCTAGTTGCGTCCTAACATGTCAATCGATTTAAAGTTAGTGTGTGAACACACTGATACAAACCCTACGCATAACTAACACACAATGCGGCACACATAATAACAAATTCGAAAACACAATCATGCATGCAAAGTATCACCATACCAAAATAGTGATCAAACCAACCTGTCATAAACACAAATCAACTCATACAACACTTTGGTACACACATACGCAAGTTATCATGTTTCAGCTTGTACGCTCATAACTAGCCTGTTTTCGAGGATTTTTATAAAATAGTTCCAACATTCTAAAAATTCCAATTTCTTTACAGGAGATGTCAACTAAACTGTAGAATTTATGTAAATTTTTCAAGTCCAAAAACTTTACCAATTATTTATGAACATTTATATACTAGGCTGCAGTCAGATTCGTCGCTTTCTGACTGCAGTCCACGGGAGAAATTATTTAAAAATAATCGTTCATCCAATTAACAAAATTCCAGTGGGAGTTTTCCGGAAATTCCCGTCTCCAGTTACTGTACAAATTTCTTGAGCCAACCCTCTACAGATTATGAGATCCGACTCGATAAACAACTAGCAAATTTTCAGAATTTATGCAGCTTCAGCTGTTGCACTTAAATGACCACTTAAAAATAGCAAACGACCTCAGAAAAATATGAATCCAGCGCCATTAGAAGCGTTTTTCAAAAATATACGTTTTAGGCTTCAGAAAATCCACTTTTCGATAAATAATGACCAGGTTACAGCCAATTGAAGTTGGCTGTAAATACCATTCAGTAACCTGTTTTCGACTTTCATCGCAATAGAACACGCTTAAACGATCAAGACTCTAAATAACAATGATCAAGAACAGGTTTATTTGTCACATATCATTATGTACATCAACTCCATGCAAACACTAATCATATGATATGATTTTTATCACTAAAACGCAGCCTATGATTTTTGTATTCATCTAAACATCACAATCGCAAAAACTCGCACAATCAACCGAATTAAACATAAATCATAACACTTTTCATAACAATGATTCAAACAATACATACAATCATGATCAAGATTTCACAAACACTAATGTGATTTGCAAAACAATTAAAATCCTAACCTTGATACGATGAAGATTAGCGAACCGGGAACGAGATTGGAATCAATCCGGGTTGAAGGCTTGTGCGATCGAGAGAGGGGGGGGGGTGCTGCCGTCGGCTTCTTAGAGGCTAGGGTTTGTGTTTGTTTTTTTTTTATCATATAACCCATGCATGCCCTTATTTATATAAAACAAGGAAAAGAAGGAGAAAGGGGGTGGGGGTGGGCTTGCGACCGCAAAGGGGGGGGGGGTTTGGGTGAGTAACTTGGGCCTCAAGTTTAGGCTAGTTCCTTGGGCCGCAAGGAGGTGAGGTTGATCCGTTTCGTGGTTTGGTTCGGTTATTTATTTATTATATATATATATATATTTTAAACTAATAATCGCGACATCAAAATGTGATATAATAATTCACAAAATTCACAAACGTCTAATAACACATAGCACGTAATTTGCCCAATGCATTCAAAAGTTAGCGTAGTTATTGCGAGCATGTAATTAAATTCTCCGAATCAATTTAGGTGGAATGAATAACCGTGAAGTAGCGCGTTTAAGATACCTGAAAAGCCAGGATGTCACATTATCCCCATATTGAAAGAATTTTCATCCTGAAAATTGAGTAAGCGCGGTTTAGAATGCAGCGCCAAAGATTCAGTTTGTTAGCAATGGTACAAGAAATTCCCAGGCTGTCACATCATCCCCATGTTGAAAGAATTTTCGTCCCGAAAATTTAGTTGGTGGTAACGTTAGATTGCTGCTCAGCTGCAAAAAGGTGTGGGTATTTGCTTTTCATTTGGTCCTCTCTTTCCCACGTGAACTCCGGTCCACGCTTAGAATCCCAACGAACCTTGACGATCGGTATCTTGCTGTGCCTTTGAGTCTTGATCTCACGATCCATGATCTCGATAGGTTGTTCCACAAAGTGCAGTTGTTCATCCACTTGAATCTCATCCAATGGAATGACTAGGGTCTCATCTGATAGACACTTCTTCAGATTTGACACGTGAAAAACGTTGTGAACTCCACTAAGTTCGGCAGGAAGGTCTAATTGATAAGCTACGGGCCCGATACGTTTCAAGATCACAAATGGGCCTACGTACCGTGGGTTTAGTTTGCCTCGTTTCCCAAAACGGATTACACCCTTCCAGGGTGACACCTTTAGTAGGACGCGAGTCGCCTACTTGAAATTAGAGCGGTTTGCGTCGTTGATCAGCGTAGCTTTTCTGTCGATCTCGTGCCGCTGCCATGCGGTTTCTGATTTGCACACTCTTTTTAGTAGCCTCAAGTATCAACTCAGGACCTGTGAGTTGACTGTCACCGACTTCTGCCCAACAGATCGGTGATCTACATTTGCTACCGTATAATGCTTCAAACTGTGCCTCTTGAATACTCGTATGATAACTGTTGTTATACGAGAATTCCGCTATAGGCAGATGGATTTCCCAACTGTTCCCAAAGTCTACCACACATGCCCTAAGCATGTCTTCCAAGGTCTGAATAGTCCTTTCACTTTGACCATCCGTCTGAGGGTGATAAGCTGTGCTCATATCTAAGCGTGTGCCCAACGCTTTCTGAAGTGACTGCCAAAAGTTGGACGTGAAACGAGCATCTCTGTCTGAGATGATGGATGTTGGCACTCCGTGCCGAGAAACTACTTCCTTAATGTAGATGCGAGTCAACTTATCCATCTTATCTGTTTCTTTGATCGCTAGAAAGTGTGCGGACTTAGTTAAACGATCCACGATTACCCAGATGGTATCGAACCACTCAGAGTTCGCGAGATTTAGTGATAAAGTCCATCGAGATCTGATCCCATTTCCACACTGGGATCTCAGGTTGTTGAAGTAGCCCTGATGGCTTCTGGTATTCCACCTTGACTTTCGCACAAGTCAAACACTTGCTCACGTAGGTGGCTATATCTGCTTTCATGTTGGGCCACCAGTACGCGGCTTTAAGGTCTTGATACATCTTATCTGAACCAGGATGGATAGAGTATCGGGATTTATGAGATTCTCCATAACTAGCTTCCTGAGGTCTCCGTAGAGAGGTACCCATATACGATTCATGAAATACCGGGTACCATTGGGTTTTAATTCCCATTCGCGTTCCATCAGATTCGGCCTTAATGTTTTCTTCCTTAACTGCTTCTAGCTGCGCATCGCGTATCTGCTCGGGTAACCCCGAATGAATGGTGAATTGTAATGCTCGTACCCGACGAGGTTTCAAGTGCTCCTTCCTACTGAGGGCATCAGCTACCACGTTAGCTTTACCCGGATGATACCGAATGGCACATTCATAATCGTTCAGGAGTTCGACCCAGCGACGCTGTCGCATGTTCAACTCCTTCTGGTCAAAGATATGCTGGAGGCTCTTGTGATCTGTGTAGATTGTGCACTTTGTTCCATATAGGTAGTGTCTCCAAATCTTAAGCGCAAAACACCACTGCTCCCAAATCCAGGTCATGTGTTGTCTAGTTTTTCTCGTGAACCTTCAATTGTCGGGACGCATACGCGATGACCTTATCACGTTGCATGAGTACGCATCCCAATCCCTGAATGGAAGCATCACAATATACCACAAAATCATCAGTCCCTTCCGGCATGGACAGAATGGGTGCACTTCAAAGTTTCTACTTCAGCAATTGAAATGCTGCTTCCTGCTTGTCACCCCAAGCATACTTAGTGCCTTTCTGGGTGAGAGTGGTAAGCGGTTGCGCGATCTTTGAAAATCCCTCGATGAAACGTCTGTAGTAACTAGCCAAACCCAAAAATTGGCGGATCTCTGTCGGTGTCCTCGGTGCTTCCCAGTTCTTGATAGCATCGATCTTGGCGGGATCAACGTGGATGCCCTTTTCATTCACGATATGCCCGAGGAACTAAACTTCCCGAATCAAGAAATCACACTTTGAAAGCTTGGCATATAGTTTCTCCTATTGAAGTAATTCCAGCAATAATCGTAGATGCTCAGCATGTTCTTCTTCACCCTTAGAGTAGATGAGTATATCATCGATGAACACGATGACAAACTTGTTGAGATACGGCTTACACACGCGGTTCATGAGGTCCATGAACACCGCGGGTGCGTTGGTGAGACCGAAGGGCATGACCAAGAACTCATAATGGCCATACCGAGTACGAAATGCCGTCTTAGAGATATCCTCCTCCCTGACGCGTAACTGGTGATAACCGGACCATAGATCAATCTTGGAGTAGTAGCTTGACCCTTGAAGTTAGTCGAAGAGATCGTCGATGCGAGGTAATGGGTATCGGTTCTTGACGGTAACCTTATTGAGTTCCCTGTCGTCGATGCACATGCGGAAGGTCCCATCCTTCTTCTTGACAAAAAGGACCGGAGCTCCCCATGGTGAAGTACTGGGTCGGATAAATCCTTTTTCCAACAATTCCTGAAGTTGGGTAGACAGCTCTTGCAGCTCTGCTGGAGCTAGGCGGTATGGGGCCTTGGCGATAGGAGTTGCATGGTTCGCCAATTCGATTTCAAACTCCACTTGTCGATGTGGTGGAAGACCAGGTAACTCCTCTGGAAATACATCGGAAAAGTCACGGACGACGGGGATATCTTCTATACGCTTCTCGTCCTTAGGCTGCTCGGTGACCAGTGCGAGCAAAGCGAAGGAGTTCTTCCTCCGAAGATACTTCTGAGCTTGCATGTAAGAGATGATGTTCATGACGGTGCCTGCCTTCTCGCCTTGCACCATCAAGACTTCATCGTTAGAGAGCGGAATACGGATAGATTTCTCGAAGCAGTGGACTTCAGCTCGGACGTCGGATAGCCAGTCCATTCCGGCTACCACGTCAAAACTACCCAGGGTAGTTGTCATCAGATCAATGGTAAAGGTGTGACCCGCGAGTTTAAGTTGGTAGCCGGTTACTAAATGGGTCACATCTACAGATTTACCATCATCTAGTTCTATGACGTAAGGGGTCTCTAGGGGTTTAGGCGTGAGATTTAGGTTCTTCCTAAAAGACTCAGATATAAAACTCCTATCCGCACCCGTATCAAAAAGTACAGTAGCAAAATGTTCGTTAAGGGGAAACTTACCGGTGACCACGTTCGAGTCGTTTCTGGCCTCTCTGCGGCCTAGCGTGAATGCACGACCTTTGTCACCTCCTGTGCCACCATTTCCATTGTTGTTGTTGTTGTTGTTGTTGTGGTTGTTGTTGTTGTTGTTGTTGTTCCCACCATTGTTGTTGTTGTTGCGAAGTTGCGGGCAGTCTCGCTTGAAATGGGTAGTGCTACCGCACTGATAGCACCCCCAGTTAATACCTTGCTGTTGAATCTGGTGCTGATTTTGATTTTGTCGAGACACGATTTCCCCGAGACAATCCTTTGCCGCATGTCCCGTTTTGCCACATCGTTCGCAGCGATTTCCGGCACAAGGGTCGTGATGATGGAGGTTACAACGATTACATTGCGGCTTTCGACCCACATAGCCGCTTGTGTTCTGGGTGTTGTTGGCGGACTGATTATTGTGACCCCGATTGTTGTTGAAATTGTTGAATCGTTTCTGGTTTCCTTGTTGTGGCTGGGATGACGAAGACTGTCGAGCAGGCGAGTCTTCAAATTTTCTTTTATTATCAGGGACAACTTCAGTTGCACCCGAGATGGCAACTTCTTTTGTTCCACCGCCTTATCGGTGAGTTTGTGCGCCAACCTGATCGCTTGATGTTCCGTCGCAGGGTTACTAGACATTACCATGCCCTGGATCTCAGGGACCAGACCCCCAAGATAAAACTAGAGTCGTTTTTCAACGGTGTTAGCCAGATCGGGACATAGGAACACCAGATCGTGATGTTTCGCCATGTACGCTTCAATTTCAGATCCTACCATCTTATGGTTCCAGAGCGTGCTCCAACTACTGAACTCTGTCCCGCGGACAGTATTCCTCTTTGATTAGGGCCTTAAACTCGGCCCAGGCCATTGCGTTTGCAGCAATAAGTCCACGCGTTTGGACTTGTGCGTTCCACCAGGTTAATGCCCCATCTTCCAGCGTTGAGGTAGCATACTTGACCTTATTGGCCTCAAGGCAATTGCACATCTCGAACACCGATTCAGACTTTTCAATCCAACGGACCAGTCCTATGGGTCCTTCTGCACCCGTGAATTTGCTCGGTTTCGCATCGAGGAACATCTTGTAGGGGTTAAGACCCCATCCTGCTGTTGGGTTTTGAACCCCTGCCAGAGCAGCATTCACGTTTTCTTGGATCATTGCGGCTAATTCTTCAGGTGTCATGTTGCCATTTCAGATCTTTGCAAGACAACACAAACACACACTGATAAGTATATAGATCCAATATAGTTATCATACTCCAAACTTCAATCATCACACAAGTTATGTCAACCCAACAAATTAAACAATCAAAAGGAACATTCGATTAAATAAATTGCAATGTCTCACAAAATACCAACCAAACATCTCAGTTTAATTATAAAATTTCAAGTTCAAACATAAGTGGAAACAAACAAACTAAAGAAAACAAAGCGGGAATTGGCGAGACGAATCAGTCTTCTACGTCTCCATCTCCCAAGTCGCTATCGTTGCCGTCATCCTCTGCGGCGTCTTCAGCTTCAACCGCCGGTTCCTGTTCCGGCTCCTCTTCCTCCGGATCCTCCTTCGGGTCTTCCTCCGGGTCCTCCTCTTCCTCCGGATCCTCCTCCGGGTCTTCCTCCGGGTCCTCCTCTTCCTCCTCTATTGGCGCTGGAGGGACCGGTGCTGGGGTAGGTACTGGGATAGGTGCTTGATTCTGCTCCATTTCTTGAATCCTCCAACTGGACTCAAGAACCCTGTCTTCAAGCCAGTCAGCCCTCAGCTGCTCAGCACGAAGATCCTTAGCTAAAATGTTGCGAGCTTTCTTATTCTCATATTGCTCTTCCTCGAGCTCTCCAGTTTTACCAGTTAGTTGACGTATCATCCATCCTTGTGCTTCGATAGTCTCCTGCATTCTCTCTAGTTGTTCCTGATGTTTCCTTATCATATCCCTAAGTAGGTCGTCCCCTACCTCTAACGAATTGACCGGTTCAACCGGCATAGCGGTGGTCGGACGGGAGGACGACTCCTCTCCTAGAGAGAGTCTTTTCCTAGCAGCTGAGCGTGTCTCCACGCCATGAGGTGGTGAGGGTTCGACCATGGGTGCCTTCCCCGGCGCCCTTGGTTGTAGAGGTTTGTCGGATGATGATGACGACATTGCCTGTTGGGTTGTGTAGTTAGTTACGAGTTGCGTGCATCTCAATATACATTTATATCTTACATAAAACAGTTGTAGTATAACACATAACAAGATATCACAGTTCGGTGCCAACTAGTCTAGTGTCGTATAATCAGCTATAGTTTAGGTCTACTTTAAATGCAAACCTGGTTCTCTATAGCTAGAGGCTCTGATACCAATCTGTCACACCCTCAATTTCCACTTGCGGAGTTTTACCGCGAGGCGTGTGAACAAACCAGAATCTGAGACACTAGTAATATCGAACGACTCTATATGATTTATTTAAACGTTTTCCAAAAACATTTGTTTACCCATTCATAATT
This sequence comes from Scalesia atractyloides, assembly GCA_947069175.1. Taxonomy (NCBI): domain Eukaryota; kingdom Viridiplantae; phylum Streptophyta; class Magnoliopsida; order Asterales; family Asteraceae; genus Scalesia; species Scalesia atractyloides. The sequence continues at coordinate 50,780,992 of CAMTDV010000020.1, forward strand.
ATTTTCAATTTGTCTTAGTTTGGTTTCAACGTATAGCGGAAGCATTAGTTTCTAAGTTGTGCGGAAGCATTAAAGTAAAGTAAGGTAAAGTAACGGGCCCCAACACAAACGCCAAAAACCAAAAATCCCAAACAATATTCGTAAATGAGACTCGATAAAAATATGTCTTGGTCAATGCAAGTGAGTGCACCTAGCTCTCCTAGCGTCCTGAGAAACATGTAAAGAAACAAGTGTCAACATTAAAGAAGAGTGAGTTCACAGGTTTTTATAAGTTCACAAGTTCGGTTAAAAGTTTGTTTCCCCGGTTATCCCTAACCCGGGATAACGATATAGTTCCATTATCCCTAACCCGGAATAATAATATTGGTTCCATTATTCCTAACCCGGAATAATAATGTTGGTTCTATTATTCCTAACCCGGAATAATAATGATATTGGTTCGTAATTAAGTTCAATGTTAACATGTAGGTAGCGAGCCTAAAGTTACGTCACATAAGTGTTCGCGATCGAAGCTGACTGTTGTGCCTCCGTGTTGCCAGGCCTATCACTGACCATGGCGAAAGTTAGGCCAAATTAATTACCCGTTGACCATACCCGGTCGGCTAGCGCGACTAGCTCGGGTGGGGCTTGTCGGGCCCAGTAGTACTACTTATAATTTCCCCGCTATCTAACCTAATACTAACGATCCGAGAGTTTGTTGAGGACTTCCGTGATATAGCTGCTTAGTGACCATAACGTACATTAACATTAACTTAGTTACCGAGTAGTTTAACGACGTTAATTTCGCATAGCGTAAAAAGATAGAGTAATAGAATGTATACATGTTTCTCTCCCCTGTTGTTTAAAACCGGATAAAATAGGGGCCGTGAACTCACCTTTAATTGCTCGGTTAGTGTAACACAGAAGTAGCAAATGATGGGACCGCTAGTTGCGTCCTAACATGTCAATCGATTTAAAGTTAGTGTGTGAACACACTGATACAAACCCTACGCATAACTAACACACAATGCGGCACACATAATAACAAATTCGAAAACACAATCATGCATGCAAAGTATCATCATACCAAAATAGTGATCAAACCAACCTGTCATAAACACAAATCAACTCATACAACACTTTGGTACACACATACGCAAGTTATCATGTTTCAGCTTGTACGCTCATAACTAGCCTGTTTTCGAGGATTTTTATAAAATAGTTCCAACATTCTAAAAATTCCAATTTCTTTACAGGAGATGTCAACTAAACTGTAGAATTTTATGTAAATTTTTCAAGTCCTAAAACTTTACCAATTATTTATGAACATTTATATACTAGGCTGCAGTCAGATTCGTCGCTTTCTGGCTGCAGTCCACGGGAGAAATTATTTAAAAATAATCGTTCATCCAATTAACAAAATTCCAGTGGGAGTTTTCCGGAAATTCCCGTCTCCAGTTACTGTACAAATTTCTTGAGCCAACCCTCTACAGATTATGAGATCCGACTCGATAAACAACTAGCAAATTTTCAGAATTTACGCAGCTTCAGCTGCTGCACTTAAATGACCACTTAAAAATAGCAAACGACCTCATAAAAATATGAATCCAGTGCCTTTAGAAGCGCGTTTTAAAAATATACGTTTTAGTCTTCATAAAATCCACTTTTCGATAAATAATGACCAGGTTACAGCCAATTGAAGTTGGCTGTAAATACCATTCAGCAACCTGTTTTCGACTTTCATCACAATAGAACACGCTTAAACGATCAAGACTCTAAATAACAATGATCAAGAACAGGTTTATTTGTCACATATCATTATGTGCATCAATACCCATGCAAACCCAAATCATATGATATGATTTTTATCACTAAAACGCAGCCTATGATTTTTGTATTCATCTAAACATCACAATCGCAAAAACTCGCACAATCAACCGAACTAAACATAAATCATAACACTTTTCATAACAATGATTCGAACAATACATACAATCATGATCAAGATTTCACAAACCCTAATGTGATTTGCAAAACAATTAAAATCCTAACCTTGATACGATGAAGATTAGCGAACCGGGAATGAGATTGGAATCAATCCGGGTTGAAGGCTTGTGCGATCGAGAGAGGGGGGGGCTGCCGTCGGCTTCTTAGAGGCTAGGGTTTGTGTTTTTTTTTTTTATCATATAACCCATGCATGCCCTTATTTATATAAAACAAGGAAAAGAAGGAGAAAGGGGGTGGGGGTGGGCTTGCGACCGCAAAGGGGGGGGGGTTTGGGTGAGTAACTTGGGCCTCAAGTTTAGGCTAGTTCCTTGGGCCTCAAGGAGGTGAGGTTGATCCGTTTCGTGGTTCGGTTCGGTTCGGTTCGGTTATTTATTTATTATATATATATATATATATATTTTTTTTTTTTAAACTAATACTCGCGAAATCAAAACGTGATATAATAATTCACAAAATTCACAAACGTCTAATAACACATAGCACGTAATTTGCCCAATGTATTCAAAAGTTAGCGTAGTTATTGCGAGCGTGTAATTAAATTCTCTGAATCAATTTAGCGTAGGAATGAATAACCGTGAAGTAGCGCGTTTAAGATACCTGAAAAGCCGGGATGTCACATGTGCTATCTGGTGATTCTGATTCGGATAGTGGTGATGATGATGATAATGTAGGTGGTGCGGGTATTCGTGTAACAAAGTCTGGTCTAAATGAAGAGATTGATTATTCTGTGTATCTAGAAGATTCTACAAATCAAACGACGGAGGAAGGTGATAAGGACATAACTGAAGGTCCTTCTGATGCTCAGCATACAGGAGTCTTCTCAGTAATTGATACATCTGCCGTTCCTGTCGTGCCGAAACCAAAGAACTTTTATCTTGAGCATGATGTTGAGGAGGGTGAATTTATCCACGGGTATTCTAAGAAAGAGATTGCCAAAATGTTAGGCGTGGATGAAGAAAAGTTTGAGTTTGATTTCGAAGATGAGCTGAACGAGATTAGCGCTTTCGAGCCAAATGATTATGTATTTGAACACGTTGAAGAAGCTAACGATTATGATCGAGTTGTCGTGGAGGATGATTCTGATGACGATGTTTCTAATCTTGCTGATCAGAGTACAGATGACTCCCCAACTTTTACTGAACTGTTTGTAGCAGAGAATGCCGATGTGCTGAAACAAAAGGTTGAAGAAGCTGTTAAACAGGGAACAATTCCTCAATAGATGAGTAGAGCTGAAATTGCCAAAATGAGGAAGAAGTGGTTTAAGAGTTCACCAGCCGAGCGGAAGTTCAAACGTCCTCTAACGTTCTTTACATGTGACGCGGATATTTCTCAGGGGGACATTATAAGCTGGGGTTGAATCGAAGAACTGAACGTTTACGCGATCAAAAGAGAGTTTGGAATCCAGTACTTTAGATATTTGAGCGACATCAAATCTTTGCCTTATTGGGACATCAAAGAGCTGGTGCAAACAAAGACGATAAATTTGAAGATGAAATTTCACGACCAAAGGCTATGGAAGTTGATTAAGCTTGAAGCTGCACATAGATTTATACACTGGAAACCTCACTTTCTGAGACGTATTACGAAGATAGATCTAGTGACTAAAGAGAAGGATGTTACACTCATCGTAAAGATGTCAAAAGTAATGAAGAATATGCCTATGATATAGATGGAGCAGGATTTACACAAAATCCTCAAGTGGTGGCAGTATGATTCTAATACAGGAGAAGCTGTAATTTGCGTGCACCCTGATGATGACTCGTGGAAGATAACGAAGGAGCTATCTGAAGCCGTCATAGCCCACAAACGAATATATGGGCTGTGGTGTGGCATTCGAGTACTAGACCCGATGTGGCTAGTAAATTGTACGAAGAAAGATATAGATTGCTTGTTCTACAGCAAGATCAGCTACGAAGAGAAAGATAAAGAGCAAGCACTCCAGTTTCGACATGGAACACTTCTTGGAGGAAGCTGGAGGAAACCGAGCAAAAGAAGAAGGAAAAGAAGGAAGCTAGGATTGCTGAGCGAACCCGCATAGCATTGCTGAGAAGTTTTTGGTTTGGCAATACAGTGAACCAACCTCCCCAACAGATCAAATGCCAATTGCATTTAAGGAGCGTCGCAAGCCACCAAAGCGGTTTTTTGGTTGTTAAGCGTCAAATCATATGAAGTTTTTTTTGAAGACTATCCAGACTGTGTCAACATCCAAGGGGGAGTTTGTTTGTGCATTATGTCTATTTCCTAAGTCTAGGATATGTCGATATTGAATATAGGGCTTAAACGTCATATGTATAAATGTTATTATTTATTTTATGTATTTTGTAGATGACTCGTACGAGTGACACTCTTTCACTCGTACGAGGCAACCACTCGCACGAGTCACGGTCTCTGTTTCACACACTCCAGTGCGAGTCAGGTCGACCTATAAATAGAGGAGTGTTGTGTCAGAGCTAGTGAATGTTAGTTCAGTTGGTATGGTGAAGCCCTGCTGATTTGTTTACTTGCCTTGTACTTTTCACGTCAATCATACATTCAGAGCAGTTAAACAGTAAGATCTCACTTGTTCGTTTATCATCCTCTCTAGCAATGAATTCCGCCTCTGCTAACTGAGTTAGATTAGACCGGTTGCTCATCGGAGGAGCCGATCCTCCGTTCACAATTATAATATTATTTTTAGGTCAAATTTACGTTGATGATATTATTTTTGGTTCTACGGACGATGGGTTGTGTCGGGAATTTGAAGAGGTCATGAAGAAGAAATTTGAGATGAGTTCATTGGGGAGATGCCTATGTTTTTGGGACTTCAAGTTCGTCAAAGCCCACAAGGAATCTTGATTCATCAAGGAAAATATGTCAATGACGTTATTGCCAAATTCAAGCTTACATATTCAAAGCCTATGGCCTCACCTATCGCTGAACGACCTCTGTTGAATGAAGACTCTGAAGGAATGCATGTCAATCCAACCATGTATTGGTCTATGATTGTTTCACTCATGTATCTCACAGCAGTCGGCCAAACATCATGTTTGTCGCTTGCTACTGTGCTCGATATCAGGCTAGTCCTAAAGTTTCTGATTTACATGATGTTAAAAGAATCTTTGGATACCTCAAAGGGGCACCGTCACTGGGCCTCTGGTATACTAAAAATTCTGAATTTGAAGATTGGTAATGTTCTTTGCTAAAATCTTGTATCACACACCATTCGGTGTATGTAAGTTGGTTAATCGAAGATCGTTATTGTTCTTTTCATTCTAATCTATATTTTCGCAATTGATTAGAGGTTGTGATACCGTGTTAGATCCGAATCGGGACTTACACCAAGAAACTTACTCAGTAGTTACAACTATACAATTGCAATGGGATCAAATCATTTTCAGGCGGACCAAGGAACACTTTTCAGTGCGAACTTATTTAGACTGGTCTAAGTGATTGCCAATATGCTTGTCCACTTAAACTTTAACACTCAACTTTCATTTTTCAACTACGTGATATGCTTAAGGTAGTATTATACTATAATAATCGTGCGTCCCAAACCATGACATACCCCCGATCAAGGTAAGCACAACGATTCATCGTAGCAGGTGAGTATACTGAGATCATCCTTTTCCTTTTACAACATCAGACTATTGGTGAACAGGTCGGTACTTTCGTACAGCAGAGTGACCATCTGACGAGGGTTAGGCAAATACCTTATATGGTATGTTTACTTTTCAAACACATGGAATCTTCTCCTGATGAGATTTCCTTTCTTTTAAGGTTTTGGCCCTTCTATTTTGGCTCTTTTAAGAATATCCTGACTGTGCTTAGGTCTGCATATAATCTGGATACAACAGAAGGGCAGCTATGATATCCCCCAGATGACTCAACAACATAAAGACCCGAAACTTCAGACGTTGGCTATCTATCAACACAGGATTTAAGACCATCAAATCATACGCCGATGATGTGTTACCCACAAGATACATAGTTCGTTATGTTTATATCATTAGTATCTTTTAATCACTTTGAGCGTTAAGCCTAGCGACATATAACATTTGGTCCTAGTCTTTTCAGATACAACACCTTACATGTGTCAGTCACACCCTTTATCACGAATATTAATTTCATTTCCCTTTTGTAATTTTTTAGTTTTTCAAATGTTTTTGTATTTTTATGTTTTTCAAAAGTTTTTAGTATTTTCTTATTTTCTCCCCCTCAAACGATACATATATACATATATCGCCCTCTTCCCCCCTAAATTTATGCATCATACTTTATGAACACATTTACCTAATAAAGAAAACGTATGTACTGAGTTTTAAATGCTAGAAAAGGAAATATTTTTGTTGTTTTTGCTTAAGCGTTCCGTCACTAGATTAAAGACTAATCAATTGCAAAATTAAAGTACGAAATTTAAATTTCTACCTTTTCGCTGATCTTTTCTTACCTCATCTCCTCCAATGGAAACATCCACTTGTAAAAAACTTGAACTTTTTGCAACAGTGAGATGTTATCTGATATGTCCCTGGAACGACCACTATCAACATTCCATAGATTGTCAACAGCTCCTCCTTGGTTGTTCCTAAAAAATAAGGAGATTAGTAAGACACTGGGACCCAGGCCATCGTGGTCCTGGGTTTCCCTGAAGCATCAAAATAAGACACTTCTTTCGGACACAAGTCCCTTTTTGTTTCGAGGATTGGTGATGTTGCTACCGCTTTGGATTTGGGTTTCCAAATCTGTTTCATTTTAACAAACGTTGTTGTTGCCTTTGATTGAGCAACTTTAGTTGTTTCAGGTTTAATCATTTTAGAAACATATTTTTGTTTCTGAACATCCTTGCGTGTGTTTTTGGCAACATTAATCCCCATCAAATGGTTTAACCTTGGGATTCACATTCTTCATTGCCTTAGGTGATGATACCTTCATTGGCTTCGAATGATTGTTATCCTTAGGTGTAACCTTCTGATTTTGAACATGATACGAAACATGGGGACTATGTTGCAGTTTCGAGCAATATGACCAGGAATGCCACAATTGAAGCATGTTTGTCTCTTCACATTAAAACATTCTGATCAGCTTGATTTGCTTATGCATGCCCTGAAGGATGAACAGATCCCTTCTGTGCTTGATTTCCTTGCATGTTTCTTGCAGACGAAGATGAATTTGGATGTTTCTACTTGTTGTTTTCAAGGGCCTTCTTCTGTTGTTGAGATTTCTTTTGATTTTTCTTGTTTTGTTTAACTGCAAGTCTTCTTCAGAAATCTCCCCAACCTTTCCAAAAGCTTTGCTCGCACGGTCAAAAGCATATTTTTTCACATTTGCCATTAAAAATCGGCTAAACAAAAGCATTTTTCACAACACTAGCCTTTTGACGGCTATTGCTGACCACTGATGATTTTGGAGAGCGTGATTGTCCTTGACGTTTGGACTTCTGCTTTCTTCGTCTCTGATTTTCTCATTTTTGCTCTTTTAGCTTGCTCTGAAACTTTTCATCAGAAGCAGAAGGTTCAGATTGTTCAGTTTGCGCACTTAGAGCCTTGTTTACGTAAGCTCTCTCTTCATCAGCTTTGATAAAGTAAGAGAGTCCTTGTTTATTAGATGAAGGACCAGACACTCTAGCTGAATCATTAGAAGAGTCAACAGTACCAGATGGTTCCCGTGTATCTGACGTATAATCACTGAGTTTGCCGTACACCATATGGGCTGTGCTTTCTCAATATCTTCGTCGGTTTCAGGCATTGTTGTGTAGTTGTGATTATACGGTGGGGCAACCTGATTGAATCCCAAACCCTTACCTTGTTCTCCTTATATGGTAACTACACATTGCACACGTCTTGAACGAGCTTGCTGGATATATCAAACTATATCAAACTTCTTTATATTAACTTTGTTTTGTTGATATTTTCAAGCAAGAAGTCCCAGCTCAACTCTTACCAAATCGCATTCCATGGTTTTTTGCTGTAATCTGGTCTTGTAATCATGGACCCAACATTTCTGTTGATTTACATCTAGGTGGAGCTGAGCTATGTCTTTCTTTTGTGCTTCGACCTTTTCTTTGAGTAACTTGTTACTTTCTCGAAGGCTAATGTACTGAGCCATTGCATTGTTGTAATCATCAGCCATTTTGGAATTAAGTGCCATGCGTTGAGCAACCCTATTCCTACAGGGTTCAGTGTACAAAAGGTTGTTGACTGTGTCAATGAGCAATCTTGGTTTGTCAACGTGAGTTTAGGCTTTAGGTAGAGTTTGGAGTGCTGGGCTGTTGATTACTGCTTGGTTGGCTTGAGGATTCTGTTCGGACACTTCTTCAGGATGAGACTCTGTTGATTTATCGTATAGATCTTTGAGATATTGGTTTGATTATAACTGATCCCACAACCAAGATACAAAGGTTTCTTTGTCATCACCCAAAACGCTATTCATCTCATCTCTTACTTCCTCTTTTCGCCTCCCACGTTCAAGCAAACGCATCACATAGTCAGCAACCGGATCAACATTGTAGTTTCCAATAAACTCATTCAACTTTTCCTTCATTTCATCCCATAGGTTCGGGTTATGATTTTGTGCTGGGCTGAAAACTATGTTCGAGTACTGAGCTTGGGCAGTAAACATATTCGGATAATTGAAACCGCACCGGTAAAAATGATAAAAAATGTCCGAAATCAGTTTTTATCAAAATGTACCGTTAGACTCGTCTCGATGATACGAATCCAATGATATATGACGTCCGATAGTGAGTTTTTGGTCCTAAAAATCACACGAGTCTAACCATGCACCCGGTTTGTCAAGATTGTCTATGGATCAAATTCTGTGTACGAAAATGATTAACTCTGGTTACGTCAACTGGTTAACTTTCCACCTTTGTGTGTACAACTCGGAACGATACCGAATTCGAAACAGTAACTCGGATTAACAATCCGAGATGGAATCTCGAAACAGTGATCCAAGATGGTGATTCGGAACCATGATCTGAGATGGTATCCGAGATGCACTGTTTCCATCCGAGATGCTTCCCAAATTCGAGATGCAATCTGAGATGGAAGAATATGATCCGATATCCTTGAAGATTATCCGAAATCCTTGAAGAGTATCTAAAATCCTTGAAGATTTGTCCGAAATCTATCCGAAATTCAAGATTTTTATCCGAAATTCAACAAATTAATTGGAAATCAATCCGAAATGTATCTGAGATTCAAAATTGTTATCCAAAATTCAACAGATTAATCTGAAATCAATCCAAAATTTATCCGCAATTCAAACAACTGATCCACATTCTATCCGAAATGCAAAGGATTTATCCAAAATGCAGAAGAATGATCCGAATGTCCGAAATATAAACAGATGATCCGAAATCCTTGAATTTTGATCCGAGATGCTTGTTTTTCAGCAGAAACTGAACATAATCAGTGTGATATCAGACTTGAGCCTGGTAAATAGGTTCAACAGGCTCTGATACCAATTGTAAGTCCTGATAATCCGGATCTAACAATGATATCACACGATCACCAACGATGGGCGGAATCCAAACTTGATGATCTTCAAGAAAATCGAAATGATGAAGAACAATACGAATCAACTTTAACACCTTGCACACGATTCTATTACTTGAACACGCAAAACCGTCTGGTACAAGATGGAGGCTCTCTAGAGAAATCCCAAAAGTCTAACCCTAGAAATGATATAAGCTTACCTTATATACCTAGGGTAAGGACATGCCCCTATGGGCTTGCCTGGCCCACATGGCCTATGGCATACCCAAATAACCTATAAAGGTCCAAATCTAATACAAACTAACCCAGTTAATCCCAATTAACTACCATAGACCGTTGCGTATATTTGATGCGTCAGTCTCACACTTCTAGGACCTAACAATCCTCTTGGAAATTTGTTTGCTGGTGGCGCATCTGTTACTTAACCTCTCTAGGAACAGAGGTTTCATTAAGCTGTTCGGTTACTGATGTTTGGACCGAGATGAAGGTCTGTTTAGACATTCCTTTTTCAGTACCAACCCGTGGACTCTAAAATGTTTTTGGATTTATACTCAATTCTTCAAACATCATAATTTTTTAGATGAACACACTCCTGAGTTTTGTGATTTTTCTTGCATAGATAGTGCAATGAAGTGCAACAATAATCACATTGGTCTTGTTTATGTCATATGCTTTTAAGAGAAAACAATTTTTAGTAACATGGTTTTTCTTTTCGCAAAAGTCACAAACAAGTTTGATATCTTTTCTTTCTTTTTCCCTTTTCAACCTTTTTATCAACAGATGCTCTAACATCTGCTGGAAGGTATTTTAAGGGAATGATTTTATTTTTACTTTAGGTGCTTTCACACCCTCAATGGTTGAGAAGTCCATTGGCTTAAAGTTCTCAAGAATGTCACATTCATCTTACCATGTTGGTTTGAATTGGTATTTTTCAATTTCCTCAAAAGTTGAGGATCCTTCAGGTCTTTCCAAAACAATTTTCTTTCCATTTGTTCTGTGACCAGCCATGTTGGTAGGAATGATTTCAACCAAACCGGAATCATTTACAACAATGTTTTGAGAAACTTGGTCATTTTTGTGAAAGCCTATGCTAGATTTTACATTGCTTTTGACCTGTTTTTCTAACATCAACTCATAACCTTTGAAGGACTCTACCCATTTTTTACATGTGATATGGGTAGATTCAAATTCCTTTTTACAACTATGATATTTTCCTATCATTGTTTGGAGTTGATTTTTGGTTATGCTTGATTCATGTTTGAGACTGCTGATTTCACTTTCTTTTTCAAACAATTTTGATTTTAACTTTTTAACAAGTTTTTCAAACGGAATTTCATCATCTAAGATCTTCTTCCTAAGGTTTTCATTCACCTCTTTAATGTTTGCAAAAGCAATGACACATTTGTCAGAACATAAGACTTTAAGGACTTGAGGTGATACCTTGGCAGCAACTATCATGGCATAATCCCACTCTCATTCACAAACACTAGACTCCCATGGGTCTGACAGAGGATTCACCATTTCTTCACCAACCTTTTCTTCTAAAACATTTGTTTCAACATTATCAAAAACCACATTAGAATTGGACACCACTTCCTTAGACTCAACTTCTTCCAATATTGTCTCTAGTGCCATAAAACAAAAATTATCATCTTTCTTTTCAAAATGGGCAACTAGAGCAAAAGTTTCATCTTTAAGTTCATCAGGTAAGTTGCTCCAATCAACAAAGCCTTGTGTGAAAACGCTATGTTGACGGTTTTCTACCTGAGAAGAGGTTTGTGTAGCTTGTGGTGCAGTCTGCACTTGAATCTAAGGGACTGACGTTTGAACATACTGTATCTGAGGGATAGTGGTTTGGACATACTGTACTAGAACAGTGGTTGCAGGGTGTGCAAAGTAAGTAGTTCTTTGCATATGTGGAGCAGGAGTATACTTGTAGCATCCCGAGTCTTCTGCTCAATAAAATCCAAATATCACGAGTAAATCCATAATCAAAAGCCTAAGTGCATAGAAAAATTGCGAGCGGTGAACCAACCCTTACTGAGATACCCTTACCAAACTCACAATTAAAAACCAAACCGATTAAGATAAAGACTCGAGCATACACAACAAGTATCGACACGAAAATCAAGAAAAAGCATGATTGGAAGAAAAAGGCGACGGAGGACACGTGTCATGAGGTGGTGACACGTGGCAGCCTAGGCCAGATTGACCTCCCTGGCGCCACGCGAGAGATGCCTCGTCTCCTCCCGTTACGTGCGGGAGAGGTCCAGCTTGCATATATAAAGACCAGGTCTGGGACTTGTTCATTTGCACCCTTTCTATTAGAAATTGCTACTTCTTTTCTCTCATTTTGTCGTTCTAACACTAGAAACCCTAAACCTCGAAACTCTACTCCATAGAAAAGTGTACTAAACCCTGATCATTGAAACGATTCTTTATCCGATTGATCTAAAACCAAATCAATAGATGTTTAAGTGCTGACTGTATAAAACTATACTTTTCCATCTAGGTTATTGTTTTGATCTCGTGATGGTCATTAAATTTTGATTCGATTTTTTACTTATGTGCATTGTACTCTGTTAAATTAGATGCTCAGTTCAGAAGGCTTAGAACGAGGACTATAGAAGCTTAACTATCTGAAAGCTCAAGAACTACAAGCTAGCAAGGTGAGTTCCTCTAAACCGTTTCTAAAGATGTGTTGTTCTATTTGATCAGTACTTCTTTTCTCTCATTTTGTCGTTCTAACACTAGAAACCCTAAACCTCGAAACTCTACTCCATAGAAAAGTGTACTAAACCCTGATCATTGAAACGATTCTTTATCGATTGATCTAAAACCAAATCAATAGATGTTTAAGTGCTGACTGTATAAAACTATACTTTTCCATCTAGGTTATTGTTTTGATCTCGTGATGGTCATTAATTTTGATTCGATTTTTTACTTATGTGCATTGTACTCTGTTAAATTAGATGCTCAGTTCAGAAGGCTTAGAACGAGGACTATAGAAGCTTAACTATCTGAAAGCTCAAGAACTACAAGCTAGCAAGGTGAGTTCCTCTAAACCGTTTCTAAAGATGTGTTGTTCTATTTGATCAGTAATAATTATATAATCGACTATTTATAGCATCTGTGATATTTGGCAATGATTGATAGGATGATTGAGGGCTGATTGTATGTATCTGATTTAGCCGGTAGAGTTTTTATACATGGGCTGGTTGTGTGAACATATTGTTCTTACTCTATTCTTATCTGTTTGCCATGATTATATCTGATCGATGTTATAGTCAATAAAAATATGTTTTTGAATAAGATCAATTATGTTCATGAACCCACTAGTTTTATGCTGAGTCCCAAATATTTTTTGGCACACATCCTAGTGTGCAACTTTTTTTTCTTTTTTATCAGTACTATTTTGTTATGGATCATAATCCATCATCTAAATACTAATTGCTTGCTCCCTTGATGTAGGCTTTGACTATGGCAATCAGAGAAGGTTCTCAGGGTATGGGTAGGGGTCATAATAGACCACTTACTACTATAAGACGATCTAGGTCACCCGTTAATGATGATCATGATAGACTTCCATAATACTGGACCCGAGGCACAATAGTTTGCTGGACCACAATTTCAGGCAACTGTGGCTGGTATCATTAGAGATGCTCTTCCTACAATTATAGCTGAAGTTATAAACACCACTAGAGGTCATCCAAACAACAACAATGATGGCAATGGACAGAACGTGCTTCTTAATAACACTAATGGAAACGAAAATGTCGTCTTAGAAGATGAATCTAAGGAGGGATTTTCCTACAAAGCCTTCAAGGGATGTGATCCCCCAATATTTGACGGTAAAAAGGACGCCATGGCCATTTTTTAGTGGATTCATGAGATGGAAGATGTTATTAACATCAGTTGATGCATGCCTACGCAAGTAGTCATGTATGCCACTCACTCATTCAAGTCTGAGGCATTATTCTAGTGGGATAATGTCAAACAATCTAAAGGACATGGAGTTATTACTGCTCTAACCTGGAACGAGCTAAAGGAGCTTATCATGGAGAAATTTTGTGATTAAATCAAAAAAGATAAAATTAAAAGAGAGTTTATACAACTACAAGCTGGGACAATGACGCATCGTCAGTATACAACCAAATTTGATGAAATGGCTAGGTTACTACCTGAGCATGTAACACCTGAAGCCAAGAGGGTAAAAAGGTACGTGCAAGGGTTACCTCCTCGTATTCGAGAATTGGTTAGGATGTCTGCCCCAAAGACCTATGACTGACAATTGCGTTAAGTGCAATTGCATACGAAGGAGAAGCCAGATAACGATTGACAATAAAAGGAAGTGAAATGAGGAAGTAAATCAGTCGCTAGAGAGAGAGAAAGTTTTCGAGGAATAGGGAAAGCTTTATCGATATGCAAGGTAAATATGTTAAGAATGACGCAGGGAGAAGGTTCCAACAATCAAAAATTTTAAGATATCTGCATGAAAATCATACATGGAAAAACTGTCTAAAGACTAGATGTTTCAACTGTTGGGAGTATGGACATCTACGAAGTGACTGCCAGAAACCTTCCCAACCAAAGCTTGAAGAGAAATCAGAATAAGGCAAAAGGTCGAGCATATGTGTTAAAAGAAGTCAGAGATGAAGCCATAACCAGTACGTTCCTCGTTAATAATATATATGCAAGAGTACTATTTGATACTAGAGCAAATAGAAGTTTCATTTTCGACTGCCTTAATACCATACTTGAACGTAGTACCACAAACTCTTGAAAATGCATATATATTCGAAACTGCCAATGGAGAGCAAGACAGAATCACCCACATCTTTAGGGATGTGTTATTAATCTGGTTAACAATGAATTCCCTATAAACTTAATGCTAACCACTCTGAGTGGTTATGACGTCGTTCTTGGGATGGATTGGTTAAATAAGAATTGTGCTCACCTTGACTGTGAACACAAAACGATGATGGTATGCAAGCTAGATGGGGAATAGACACTAGTTCATAGAAATGACACAAACCCCAAGATCGGAATCATCTCTGCATTAAAAGCTATATAACATATCCAGAAAGGATGTATTTCCTTTCTCGCATCTACAATAGATTGTTGGAATTGAACCCTACAAAAGAACAGATGATAGAAAGCTAAAATATACTACATCTCTGATCTTAATAATAATAAAACATCTGCTAGAGTCAAGCTCTACTGAAGACAAAATGCCAAAGGTCTGCTAAAGCAAAGCACTTTTGAAGACTAAAGCTAAACGTCTGCCAAGGTAAAGCTCTGTTGAAGACTAAGGCTAAAGGTCTACCAAGGCAAGACTCCGCTGAAGGCCAATAGAGGTTGTCTCATCAGTTTTTTCTGCCAGTCTTTGTAATGTTTAGTTATAGAAGTCGTTAGCTTAGTAGATGTTGTTAGTTTGTTAATATTGTTAAATGTCACTTTCCTACTGAAATCATCATAAGATGCTCAGTGGTTAGAATTGTAGTATAAATAGAACAGTGCTTGTACTGCTCTATTTGATCACTTATCATCACTTATCAATCTAATATTCTTCTTTACATTCTGTACGAACAAATCAGTGATCTTATGCTGAGGAGGAGATTGTGAGTTCATCATTCCACTGCATGTTCATCTGATTTATTGTCTTTCATCTCTCATCTTCAGAACGTCCATAATAGTTTCAAACTCAGATCCTAACATAGATGCTAAGGAGGAGAGGCAAGTCAATCCCAGTAGTGTGTGACTTTCGTGACATATTTCCAGATGATCTACCGGGACTCCCACCTAAACGCCAGATAGATTTTCGCATTGACTTAATACTTTGAGCTAAACCAGTGGTGAAGGCTCCTTACCGTTTAACCCCTTTAGAAATGAAAAAACTTATGAAGCAGATTGACGAACTTTTAGAGAAAGGCTTTAGTAGACCAAGTTCCTCACCTTGGGAAGCACCGGTATTGTTCGTTAAAAAGAAAGATGGTTCAATGTGTATGTGTATTGATTATCATGAACTACACAGGTTAACTATAAAGAACAAATACCCTCTACCAGACGATTTATTTGATCAACTGCAAGGAGCCAACTACTTTTCAAAGATTGACCTTCATCAGGGTACCATCAACTAAAGGTATGGGAGGAGGATATTCCTAAGACAGCCTTTAGAACGCGTTATGGGCATTACGAGTTTTTGGTTATGTCTTTTGGACTAAGCAATGCCCCTGAAGCATTCATGGACCTAATGAATAGAGTATGCAGGCCATACTTGGATAAGTTTGTCACTATTTTTATCGACAACATACTTATTTATTCTAAGAACCAAGATGATCATGCCAGACATCTGAAAATGGTTCTAGAAACCCTTCGACCAGAGAAACTTATGCTAAATTCTCTAAATGTGGCTTCTAGAAGAGGGAAGTCCAATTCCTTGGTCACGTGATAAGTGAGAAGGGTATAAAAGTGGATCTAGCTAAGACAGAGGATGTGATGAAATGGGAAGCACCAAAGAACCCTAGTGAGATTATAAGCTTTCTAGGCTTAGCAAGCTACTACCGTAGGTTTATCTGAGATTTCTCAGAGATTGCTACACCCTTAACAACTTTGACATAAAAGAATGCAAAGTTTTTATGGGGACCAAAACAAGAAGAAGCTGTCAACCTTCTAAAGGAAAAACATAGTAGTGCTCCCATACTTGCATTGCTAGAAGGTAATGAAGATTTTGTGATCTACTGCGATGCCTCACAAAATGGTCTAGGTTGTGTGTTGATGCAAAAAGAAAAGGTCATAGCCTATGCATCATGACAACTAAAAGTTCATGAGAATAACTATACTATGTACGATCTCGAATTCGGTGCCATAGTGTTTGCCTTGAAGATTTGGCGACACTACCTATACGGTACCACGTGCGTAATATATTCCGACCATAAGAGCTTACAACATATCTTTAATCACAAGACGTTAAATATGAGACAGAGTAGGTGGATGGAGCTTATCAATGACTATGATTGTGAATAAAGTACCATCCAGGAAAGGCTAACATTGTCGTAGTTGCCCTAAGTTGAAAAGAAAGAATTAAACTGATTAGGGTAAAGGCCTTGAGGATCGACGTCAAGCTTGATTGGAAAGACCAAATTAAGAATGCTCAAAAAGAGGCCTTGAAAGATGAAAACATCAAGACTGAAAGAATGCTGAGTAAGCAAAAATTACTGACCCAAGGGGCAGATGAAATCTTAAGATTTGGTCAGAGAATTTGGATTCCAAAATTTGAAAATATTCAAAGCAAAGTATTGGATGAAGCCCACAAATCCAAATATAAAATGCACCATGGGGCAAACAAGATGTACAAGAACATTTGGGATCAGTATTGGTGGCCTAATATGAAGAGATCCATAGCCTAGTACATCAAGAAATGCCTGACATATTACAGGTTAAGATTGAACATCAAAAACCTGCAAGCCAACTATAACAACTAGAGTTGCCCGATGGTAATGGGATAGAGTAACAATAGATTTTGTCATGAAATTCCTAAGAACCCAAAAAGGGTATAACGCTATATGGGTTCTATTTGATAGACTAACCATGGCAACACATTTTCTACCCATAAGCATGAGCTATCCAATAGCAAAGTTGGCTAAGATATATACGGATGAAATCGTAAGTAAACACGGAGTGCCTTTATCCATTATCTCTGATAGAGATAGACGATTTACATCCAGGTTCTTGACAAGTTTCTAGAAGGAACTTGGAACCAGAATTAGTCTAAGCATGGCTTATCATCCCTCAGACTGATGGCCAGAGTGAAAGAACAATTCAGACTTTAGAAGATATGTGGCACGCCTGCATGATTGATTTTGGAGGCAGTTGGGATGATCATTTGCCTTTGATTGAATTTTCATACAACAACAGCTACCACTCTAGCATTAACGCTGTACCGTTCGAAGCCTTGTACAGAAGGAAATATAGAACTCCCCTCTGTTGGACAGAAGTAGGAGATGATCAGTTGACCAAAACTAAGATTATTCTTGAAACATCTAATAAGATCCAACGGATACGGCAATGATTAAAGACTTCCCAAGATAGGTAAAAAGTTATGCTGGCAAAAGAAGGAGACCTTTAGAATTCCGAATTGGAGATTATGTAATGTTAAAGGTTTCACCATGGAAAGGAATGATGTGATTTGGTAAACGTGGGAATGAAGTCCATGGTACATTGGACCATTCAAAATTGTTGCAAAAGTTGGCCCAGTTGCATACAAGCTAGAGTTAGAAGAAATATTGCAAGGTATCCATGATACCTTTCATATATCAAACCTAAGGAAGTGTTTGTAGATCCAACCCAATCAATGCCATTAGAAGACGTACGAGTTGACAAGAAATTGAACTTCACGGAAAGACCAATAAATGACTTTCAAGAAAGAAAATTAAGAAAGAAGATAATTCCCTTAGTGCTAGTCTAGTGGGAAGGTTAGAAAGGACCCGAGAAAACTTGGGAGTTAGAAGAAGAAATTAAATTAAATACCCTTAACTATTTGAATAACCTTTGAATTTCGAGGACAAAATTCATTTTAAGGAGGGAAGAATGTAACATCCCGAGTCTTTTAGTCAATAAAATCCAAATATCCTGAGTAAATCGGTAATCAAAACCCCAAGTGCGCAGAAAACTTAACGGTTAAGAAAACTTGCGATTGGTGAACCAACCCTTACAGAGATACCCTTAGAAAACTCATAATTAAAAATCGAACCAATTAGGATGAAGACCTGAGCATATACGATAAGTATCGACATGAAAATCGATAAAACGCATGCTTCGACGAAAGAGGCGGCGGAGGACGCGTGTCATGAGGTGGTGACACGTGGCAGACCTAGGTGGACACGTGGCAGCCTAGGCCAGACTGATCTCCTTAGCGCCACAAGGGAGATGCACTGTCTCCTCCCGCCACGCGCGAGAGAGGTCCAACTGGCCTATATAAAGGTCGGGTCTGGGACTTGTTCATTTGCACCTTTTTTTATCAAAAATCAATACTTCTTTTCTCTCATTCTGTTGTTCTAACACCAGAACCCCTAAACCTCGAAACTCTGCTCTGTAGAAAAGTGTACTAAACCCTGATCATTGAAACGATACCCAGTCCGATTGATCTAAAACCGAATCAAGGGATGTTTAAGTGCTGGTTGTATAAGGCTATACTTTGCCATCTACGTTGTGGCTTTGATCTCGTGCCGGTCGTTAAAGTTTGATTTGGTTTTTACACTTATGCGTATTGTACTCCATTAAATTAGATGCTCAGTTGTAAGAAGCATTAGAACGAGGACTATAGAAGCTTGACCATCTGAAAGCTCAAGAACTACAAGCTAGCAAGGTAAGTTCCTCTGAACCGTTTCTAAAATGGGATGTGTTGTTCTATCTGATCGGTAATAATTATGGAATCGACTATTTATAGCATTTGTGATATTTGGCAATGATTGAGGACTGATTGTATGTATCTGATTTAGCTGCTAGAGTTTGCATATATAGCCTAGTTATGTGAACATACTATGCTTACTCCGTTCTTATCTGTTTCCCATGATTATATCTGATCCATGTTATAGTCTACAAAAATATGTTTTTGAATAAGATGAATTATGTTCATGAACCCACCAGTTTATGCTGAGTCCAAAATATTTTCGAGCACACATCCTAATGCCATGTGATTGCAGGAACTGAGTATGATGAGATATGAGGAGATAGAAGTCTAGAGAGCTACTGAAGATTTAGATCTCTAGTATAGTAAAACTGATGTGATATTATTGTGTAATATGACAGATGCATAATACTCTTTAATAAAAGTTTGAAACTTCCGTTATGAATTCTCTGGTCAATGTATGTTCTGTATATCCGATGCGTAACACTTCCAAGAGTTTATCCTAGGATACGGGTGTTACAATATTGGGTATAATGGACAGTGTTTTGAGTGTTTTGAGGTCTAGGACTTGGATGTGTGGCAATAGGACCACTTGTTTGGCTCCTACACTCTCTATCAAAATGGCCTAACCTATTACACTTATAACACGTGATTTTAGATTTATCCAACCCAACTATGAACCCCCATTCAACCATGGAAATTTTCTGCCAGTTCTTTTGTAAAAATTGCTAGTTCTAACGCTTAGCAAGATAAGTTGGTGCAAGATGTCCATTTCTTCCAAAACAGTGGGGTCAAAGTGTTGTAGATCATTTAACTCAAAAGATAAGTTGTCAGAAACTTGGTTTTCCACATTTGCTGCAAAAGCATAATTGGGTGAGTAAGAGTCAGAATTAAATCCTCCACTAGAAGTTATATCAATAAAATGATCATAACCCTGATCCTTACTTCCACCAGAGTTTTCTTCCTCTTGACTGAAAGGTGTTGTACTACCAAAAGCATAGTCATTAACAACTTTTCCTGACTCTTGAAGCTTCTTTTAATAGTTAAGCTCTCTCTCATAAGTTAGAAGCCTACCATGAAGCTGAGTCAAACTCATCTCTTTGAAACCAACAGAGTTTTTTGTTACGAAAGCAGGAGTGTCCCATTAATCTAGTATTGATCTTAGAAATCAGCTATTCAACATGACAAAATGTTTCATACTGTTGGTTTAGAACTTCTCGGTTGTTTTTGATAACTTCCCGTTTACCACAAAACTACTCTTTTAAAGAATCCCAAACTCCTTAGCACTATTGCAATGTATCAAACTAGCATAGATATCATCGGTAGAGCCGTAGCAACAATACTAAATGCTTTGGCATCTAGCTCGATTTTCTGAAAATCCTGCTCGGAGAAGTTTTCTAGCTTCTTTGGTACTTGACCCTTGTAGTCTTTAGCACTCGGTAACATCGGAACATGTGGCCTGAAGATAACCGATTTCCAACAACCCGTGTTGTGTTGAGCAAGTATGTGACCCATCCGATGTTGCAAGATATTGTATTCCGATTTGACATGTATCAGAGGTTTGTACATAGTACTAGTGTTATGTGAATCTTGTGAATTTTGAGACATTTTTGAATGTTTACAAACAAGTTTTTGTTTAAAATACTTTTGAATGTAAATGAACTTTTACTCTGTTTTTCAATCCAATGAATAAATGATATCAGTAGTAGGAGCTGATCTGTTTATATCAACTTGACTGTTTAGATCGAATTTGATTGCCCAAACTCTGATACCAATTGTTAGGATGTGAATTTGATTGTTGTGATAGTTAAGATGGAAATAATGAAAGAAGATAAAACAGAGATGAAATATGCAGCGGAATAATTAACTTTTCAATCACAACAATGAAGATATTGCTTTCATCAACATGCTTTTATAAATTCGTAATCACAAGTTTACGTATGCATGAATAATACAACTCCCCCTCAGCCTGATCACTCCTTGTTTGTTCGTACAAAAATGTCAAGGTGAAAGTGATGAATATAATAGTACAGACACTGTTCTATTAGTACAAACGAAACATCTGAAGTATCTAAGTTGATGTCACCTAGACAGCGACATCTAACAGCCTAACAAACTCCTGACATCTACTAGAGCCTAAGCACTGTTACATTAATAATACAAGTAAACTGTGTTGAGCATCATCTAGCTTTATCATCTGTTGATCAACAGTAGACCTTAGATTCAACAGACTTTATCATCATTAGTAGAGGTCTCTTTGGCAGACCTTTGGCTTTGAGCAGAGTTTGTCTTCAACAGATCTTGTAAACAGACCTTGCCCTTGGCAGACTATAAAGTGATAGTTGTTGAGTCTTTGCCTTTAGGAGGAGCAAATCTTCAAAGCAATGTTATTTGTAATCAGAGATTGTAGATTATTTTGGCTTTCCAATCATCTATTCTTTTGTGGGGTCCACTAGATCCAACACTACCCACTGCTAGAAATAAACCTCAAGGTTGACTCGCTCAAAGGCTTCCTATTCAAATGTTTTCTCAATGCCTAAAAGGGTTACCATCAGATCCTAATGAAAGAATAAGACGAAGAAAAAACAACATTCCACACTGATAAAGGTATCTGTAGCTATCAAAAGTGCTTTTTGTTTTGAGAAATGTAGGTGCCACTTATCAACGTCTAGTGGATAAAGCGTTCGCTGGACAAATTGGTAAAAACATGGAAGCTTATGTTGACGAGTTGGTGATCAAGAGCAAAAAAGAATATCAAATGCTCGAAGACATACATGAAACTTTTCAAAACTTAAGAAAGATCAATATGAAGCTCAATCCAGTCAAGTGCTCGTTCGGTTTTGAAGAAGGCAAGTTTCTTGGGCACATTGTGGGAAAACAAAGCATTAAAGCCAACCCTAATAAGGTCAAAGCTGTCCTCGACACCAAGTCCCCATAAAGCAAAAAAAAGGTGGAAAGCCTGAATGGAAAGCTTGCAACCTTGAAACGTTTCACGTCACAGTTAGTAGAAAAATCTCTGCCCTTCTTCAAAACTCTCAAAGGATGTGCTAACAAGAAAGACTTCTAATGGAGTGAAGAAGAAGAGGAAGCCTTCAACCAAGTGAAGCAACATTTATCTTCACTCCCATCCATTGCGGCTCTGGAAACAGGAGAAACTATCTCTGTCTACCTTTCCGTTGATGTAGAAGCCTTAAGTGCGGTTCTGACCATTGAACAAAACAAAGTTCAGGACCCATTTACTTCTTCAGTAATACTTTAAAATTACCAGAGATCAAGTATCCTCCTTTGGAAAAACTTGCTTTAGCCCTAGTCCAAACGGCTAGAAGGCTTCGAAGGTACTTTCAGGCACAACCGATACAAGTGGTCACTAACAAACCTATTAAGAATGTGCTTGAAAAACTAGTAAATTCCGGATGAGTAGCCAAATCGATGAACACAAAATCACTTACAATCCGAGAAAGGCTGTCAAAGCTCAAGTCCTAGCCGATTTTGTTGTAGAAGTCCCTAAAAAAGCCATAACAGAAGTTAATACAACTACCACTGAACTCTCTAACCCTGAAACTTGGAAGTTTTTCAATGATGGAGCTTCCAGCATTGAAGGGTCAGGGATTCCATTTCGGACTGAATTTCGGATCAGAAGCTATTTCAGATTGAATCTTGTATCAAAAGTGCATTCCGGATTCCATCTTGGATAAGAACTATTCCGGATTTCCATTTCCAGAATAGTCTATTCCGGATTTCCATTTTGGATCAGAACAGGGCATTCCGGATTTCAACTCGGATCACTATTCCGGATCACCATTTCGGATAAGTAATTCGGGTTACTGTTCCGGATTTTCATTTCAGATTGTCAATCAGAGTTACCATTCCAGATTTGACACTGTTCCGAGTTACTCATAAAAAGGTGGAAACTTAACCGGCTGACGTAACCAGAGTTAAACGTTTTTAAACATAGCATTTGATCCATAACTATATGCATGGTTAGGCTCGTGTGATTTTTAGGACAAAAAAAAAAAAAATATCATTGGATTCGTATCATTGGATGCCAAAGGCACGGAAAATCCTAAAATCACTATCGGACATTATATATCATTGGATTCGTATCGTCGAGACGAGTCTAACGGTACAATTTGGTAATCACACTTTTCGGACAAATTTTTGAACGTTTTTAATGGTTTGGTTATGATAAGCTGCAGGTTAGATTTGGATTTTGACACAGGTATACCAAAATCCATTTAAACTGTTAGCTTCGTGTTAAAGATGGGCAAATTGAACTACCTAAGTGAGGGTGTTAAAAATTGGCCAAAGCTGATAAATGCTGAACAATATGTAGAATGGAAGAAGCGGTTTGAGGCATTTGTTCAAAGTGAAGATACTAAGATATGGAATTGTATGATCGATGGGTACATTGCTCCCATACGTCGAGTTAATGGGAGAATTATGGTACTCTCATGCGAGAAGATGGAAGATTCTGAGAAACATATATATGATGCGGAGAAGAAGGCTTTAACAGCAATAAAGATGTCTTTGCCATTTGATATGAAAAACATTTGTAATAGGTACGGATCGTCTAGAGAGTTGTGGGAAGCTATCAGAGTTCTTCAAGATGAAGTACATGTGAACAAGCAGATTTAGCTGAGTCTGGTGCTATGAAGACTGAAGAAGTAGCTGCTAAGAACAAAGAAAAGCAGGAAGCTGAGAAGGAGAGAATGGAAGCCAAGGATGCAAAAGCTGCAGTGTGCATGGATGATACAGATGAGCTTACAGCAAAGGTACAGGTACAATTTCAATCTGTAAGTCATACTTGTCATAATCGCACTGAACTACAGGGTACAGTTGACAAATTATCGGAGCAAAACAAAATTCTGTTAGTTGAATTAGAAAAACTGAAAGAGTCAAATGTTCTTTTGAGTAAAAAGGAGTCAAATTTTTTAAATACACTCAATTCAAATTAACAAGAAATCATCAGTTTAACCAGCAAAGTCAATGAACTATTACAGATCATTGATTTGGCTCGTGAAACTGTGAAGGATAAGTCTAACAAGCTTTCTGAAAAGTGCACAGAATTGGCTGGTGCACATGCCAAAATTGTTGAACTTCATGAAAAGTTAGACAAATTTGGAGAATCCTCGTTAGTCAGGACTCAAATTCATAAAAGTTTGAAAAAGAGTAATGATAAAACATGAGTGGGGTTTAGTAAAGCTCCGTCTTCTGAGGATCAGGGTTACTCCTTTTTACCAAATGAAAATGAGCTAATAGATTTTGTGCCTACTACACCAGATGTAGTGGATCCGATAACCGTTGACATACCACATAGTCCAGTTTCTTAGAAAGAATCGACTGGGTCTAACAGTACACCTCATAAAGTGGATGAGGATACTAAAGACAAAATAATCAAATCATTTAAAAAGGGATCTCACAGAAAGAAAACTTTTAAAAAGAGATCCTGTTTTAAATGTCACAACGAAGGGCATGTGGCTAGTTGTTGTCCTTTTAAAAAGGGTAAGCAAGTGGAGACTGAGGTTGAGGTTAAGGATGGAAATCAGGTTGGGTCAAATAAGAATGTTAAACCAAGTTCTCAGACAAATCAACCAAGATTTCAACCTAAATCTTCAACATCAAGAAGATTTGATAGTCCAAGAAAATTTTCTCCTAAATCAAGTCATGTTAATGGAAATTCAAATTGTTTTACAAGGAAAAATTTTGGATATCGAAATCGATACCAAACTTCTAGTAATCGAAACTTTAAAAGAAAAAACGAATATAGGAGTTTTAGTAACTCAAATGTTCAAAACAATCCAAAAATGTTTCAAAGATCAGATTATAATAATGGGAGAAGAAGGTTTCGAGATAATAATTTTCAAAGGTTAGAAAATCTGAGAGTTTATTGGAATTCTCGCGATCTAAGGTCTCGTGAAAATTTTAAATCGTGTCCAACAACTTGGAAGACATCCAAGACACCAGTAGGGTGTGATGGATATTGGATGGATGTTCCAATGGTTGATGAATCTGGACAACCCAAGACCTTTAAGGCTTGGGTCCCCCAGTCTAACTAAGTTGTTGAGTGTGTGCAGGATGACCAAGAAGGACTGTTGATGTGTTAAACAGTGGTTATTCCTGTAAATCATCTGAGGTGAATAGTAGGTTTCACATGGTAACGAATTATTTACTTCTGTGATAGAAAATGTTTTACTAAAAGTGAAAAACCTTTTGTCAGGTTGAAGTGGGAGTCAGTTTGTATTTAAATTTCTGTTTTTAAAACCTTACTCCATAAAAACAAATATTAGGGGGAGAAATTTCCCTAAGCCAAAAAGAGTTTTGTTAGCTCGTGAGTTTAGGGGGAGTAAGTTGAAAAGTTTAAAGTTTTTTCGAAAATCAAAAACATGAAAAAATAATAGAAAATCAAAAATGAGTTTTCACTGTGTGAAAAAGAAAAAATTATAGTACATCAGCAAGTTAGACTGCCACACTGAAATTAAAATTAAATTGCTTAAGTGTGATGGCAGCTTCGTCATATGAGTACCAGTAGGCAAAAGGAATGAAATAATCAACTTACCTTTGTGATGCAAATATAGCAAACTGTGTATGAGTGGGTAATATATCAGTGGCATATGGTTTATAACCTTAAATCTTGCATTGATAGATTGCCAAAATCTGAGGTTTTGGATCTTTATATCGTTATTTTATCTGGGGTATCAAGGTTGTCCTTTTGCTGCATCCAAATATATGCTGACCTAGGCATAACCAGGATATCTTAAAAGAGCTAAAATGCCAAATCCCAAATATTGAAGAAGCTCCCTAGAGAGTCATTCAAAAGTGCAAATTTCATTAATCGTACCAAAATTTGGTATTTATCCTAGCCCTCGTTGGATAATTTGGTCTCTTTGCTGTACGGAAGTACTGACCTGATCACCAATTATCTAACGTTGTAAATTCAAAAGGATGAATTTCGGTATACTCACCTACTACGATGAATTTTTGTGCATACCTTGATCGCGGGGGTATGTCCTGAAGTGGGACACACTAGTATATCAGTATAACTTATCTAAACAGATCACGAGGTAATGGTACTTAAAATGTTCATGTATTTTGTTTAAGTGGATAAACAATACTGGTAATCATCTTGAACTGTTTTTCATGAATGTTACATATAGAATTATAAGATAGTGTGAAAACAGTTTGATTGTGCTTATATGATCTTCTTAACGGTGATTCTCACAAAAATAGAGTGTTTATTTTCTTGTTAGTTATTTGTTTTCAGAAAATATAAAAATACAAAAAGATTTGTTTTTAAAGTCTCCTAGTTTGAACTGATAAGTTGTTTGTTTTTGCATGATAAGATAAAATATTGGTTTATCTTTAATGTGGAAAAGAACTAATGGTTTTTCAAGTTACTTGCTTGTGTTTCTAACCAGATTGATATAGTTATCAAAATGAAGTGTAGAATTCAATTAAAGTACATTTTATGAATGGAGTGCAGAATGTGAGAAGATGCATGGTAGGATCCTTCTACTACATTGCAAAGGGAGATATCGATAAATTTTGTTATATGAGCTTAACCAGAGAATGCTAGTTAGCTAATCTATAGTGAATCAAAGTCTTAGAGATTGGATGCATCAGCTTAGGGGGAGTCTGTTGATGTCAGAAACTGTGTGTAGCTGAAGCTATCGAAAGAACAAAAGATCACAAGATGTTTGAAGATAAAGTTACACTATGAAGCAATTGTCACGGGGGAGTCTGTTAGTTCATATTGGTGACAACAACTTAATAGTTTGCTAGTTTAGTCTTTGGATATTTTGTATTGGGCCTAGCATTTGTGTTTAGCTTGTTTAGAGTTGTAATGGGCTCGAAGAATAGCCTAGCCCAGTATAAAGCCTAGTATGCAAACATGTAATATATATACATGTGGTGCATTAGGGTTTAGGGTTAGACAGTTGAATAGAACAGAGAGGAGTGTGAGAAATCTACAGAGAGTGGCTAAGAGATTTCTAGAGAGTCTTGAATTCGTTGTAAACACTTTGTGTTAGATAATCAATAGAAGACTGTTTGAAGGACTAGGGACCTACAACACCAAATAAGTTTTATAACATTATTAGACATGTTCAAACATGTCTAACTTGTCATTTCTAGTTTAGTGCTTATTTCTTAGATGTAAGTCAAGCAGTTTTACTATCGCTTTGACTTTCGAATCTGACCCGTTAGGTCAATCTTAGGATTCGACCAAGCACATTTTTATGACCATAGTAATTTAGGGAATAAGCCTCTGAGGTTATACCTTATAGTCGTATAGTTTGGTTAGTTATATGATGAGTCGATTTTATGTACTTTTAAAGTGCCGAAAACACCCTTTTGGCGCATAGAATGGTTTTAAACACGTAAGACCATAGTTTTGATATCTAAACTGATATTATAACATAATTAAACTTTTTTTGACATATAAGACTCATCATAGGACTTATTTAACCATCCAAACCCATAATTTCACTTGCGACCCGTTAAAGTGGCGTTAACCATTTTAACAAGTCGTAACGGGTCAAAGTAGTTAGAAAGTCTTCCAAATCAGAATGTAAGGTATTATAACAATATCATACGAGTCCCAACACTCGTTTGGTTTATAAGACCTCATTCTATCCAATCCTCCGATTAAAGTCTTGACACACTAACATAGTATTTTGATACATTAGGATACACTTGAACTCTTCAATCCTTGAGCTTTGTTTGATCGTTTGAACAAGACATTTATGCAATCCCAAGTAAGTACATAGCCCCCTCTTTTACATTTTCAAATGTTTTGGGGTGATTCATATATGCCTATTGTTGGTGCATAATGTTTATTGTCTATGTCTAGGATATGTTGTTTATGTATATAGGGCTTAGAACATCGAATAATGTTTCTAAATATATGATTTATATGTTTGTAGCATCACTTGTACGAGTGAGCTTCATGGCTCGTACGAGTGACACTCTGTCACTCTTACGAGGCATCACTCGCACGAGCCACACACACACTCTCCTCATGTGCGAGTCATGTCGACCTATAAATAGAGGAGCCTGAGTGTTGTGTCAGTATCTTTTGGTTGATGTACAACGAAGCCCTATCAAACTGTTTACTCGCTCTGTAACTTATCACGTTTATCAATACAATTCAAGGTGTTTAAGCAGTATATCTTACTTGTTTGTTTGTCAAACTCACTAACAATAAATTCCGCCTATGTTAGCTGAGTCAGATCGGTCTGGTGCTCATCAGAGCTGATCCCTTCTCACAAGTGGTATAAGAGCCTTGAAGGCGGATCTGAGGACAAACATCAAGTTTCTGCATACTACCAACAGTTTCAGATTCAGATTCAACCTGCTTCTACACTTTCTAACACAGATCTCGGAAATAGACGAATTCATGGAAAAATTGGACTAGGATTTTAGCATTTCACGTTAAAATCAATTCTAATCAATCCTTGAAAATTTCAGATCTAAAATCAAACTAATTCATGTCGAAATTTGTAAAAATCATCCGTTTGGTGACCTGAGTTGTTTCGTATGAGTAGAGAGACAACTCTTACGAACGGCTATCCGTACAATTGAGTCATTCGTACGAACGAACAATCAAGTTTTTCTTAAAATTTACAAGTTAAAAAAGTAAAAAAGTTGTCATTCGCACGAATCATTCATTCGTACGAACAAGTTATTCGTACAAGTAAATCCTTTTTAGTCGTACAAACATCTCGCTCGCACGAAGTTGTGAATCGCACGAGTTCTCACTCGCACGAATCAATTGGTTCGCACGAGCAACTGGTCATTCGCACGAAGAAAATTTTGTCATTCTAATCAGTTTTTGGAAAGTGTGTATCTAAATTTTTTGCAAAAAAATGGAAGAGGAGTTTTGCAATGCTTTTGCTGCTTTAGCGTCACAACTACTGCAACTCATAATATGAATCTCGAGAATGAGATGGGCACGATGACAAAGCCACCAAAGTTGATGAACCTTGAAGACTTTGATAGTTGGAGTGAACGTTTTATGAATTGGGTTCAAGCAAATCATTTTACCTGCTGGTTTGCCATGTAAGCAAAATATCAAGCTCCGATTGGAGAAAACAGTCTGGAAAAAACGTTAGCTCAACTCTCGGATTTCGAAAGAGAGAAGTTCATAAACGAGAAAAAGATGATGAACATCTTACAATAAGCCACCAAAGAAGACATCTTGGCTCTTCTACAACATGATGATGATGCACAATCATTATGGAATGCTCTACGGTTGAAATTTCAAGGAAGCGCACAGTTACGAAAAGGGAAGTGAGCGTTGTTAAGTAAAAAATTTGAAATCTTTACTTTGATCAAGGGAGAGATAGTGAAACAATAGATTGAACGATACTGTCACTTGGTTGTGCAAATGAAGCGCATGGGAATTGTGAAGACGAATGAAGAACTTTTTGAAGACTATCCAAGACTGCGGCAACATCCATGGGGGAGTTTGTTGGTGCATAATGTCTATTGCCTACGTCTCGGATATGTTATTTATGTATATAGGGCTTAGAATGTCGAATAGTATTAGTAAATAGATTATTTATGTTTGTAGCATGACTAGAGTGACGAGTCACACACACACTCTCCTCTTGTGCGAGTCATGTTGAACTATACATAGAGGAGCTTGAGTGTTGTGTCAGTATCTGTTGGTTGATGTATGGCGAAGCCCTGTCAAACTGTTTCTCGCTCTGTAACTGTTCACGTTTATCAATACAATTCAAGGCATTTGAGCAGTATATCTTACTTGTTTGTTTGTCGAACTCACTAACAATGAATTTTGCCTCATCGGAGGAGAGCCAATCCCTTCACACAGGTGCTGTCTACAGTTCCTCTGAGAAAGGCGTTGTCAAGAAGATGTCTTGAACGCGTTTCATACCAAGCTCTCAGGACTTGGTGAAGACCATATAAAGCTTTGTTCAGAAGGTAGACTTTATCCTTGTGTATAGTATGGACAAACCCCGATGGTTGTCCGACATAGACCTCCTCTTTGACTTTGCCATAAAGGAAAGCAGATTTGACATCCAATTGGTACACATTGAAACCTTTCCAAGAAGCAAAGGCTAAGAATATGTGAATAGCTTCAAGACGAACGAATGGGTCGTAGACTTCAGTGTAGTCTATCCCTTCTTGCTGGTGAAAGCCCTGGACCACGAGCCGAGCTTTGTTTCTGAACACTATACCTCTGTCATCTCGCTTGCACTTAAAGACCCATCGGTTAAAAGCTCGAACGAGCTAAGCTTTAACGAGCCCGAGCCCGAGCCTAAAATAGAGCTCGTTTAGTTATCGAGCCCGAGCTTGAGCCTGAAATATGTAGCTTGTTTAGGCTCGTGGGCCTAAACGAGCCCATACAAAAATTTATTTGTTTGATATATAATATAATAATAATGATAACATTGGCGAGCTGAGTTCGATTCAACCTTTGGCTCGTTTAAGCGAGATTGAAGTGAGCTCGAGCCGAATTTTTAGCTCATCTGAGGTTGTTCTTAAACCTTAAAATGGGAATAAGATTTTAAGTTTTTAAACAACTCTCGAAAATTCAACAATCTAAATATTAATAAAAGACTCCCATTTAATATCAAATGGCATTCTTTCCTACAATCTCTCAATTTTATTTGTATTTTTATTAATATATTAATAATATTTAATCAAAACTCACCTCCTTCAATTTGAATTTTTAGAAAATTAATTATGTTTATCTTTATCTTTTATCCTTTTCTATTATTCGAACTATGATTTTGATTAATTTTCATTTTTATTATTATTATTATTATTGTTATTATATAAGTGTTGTATTTTTTTGGAGATAAGTTTATTATATACTATTTTCCTACTTTTAGCTTCATAGTATATGGTTCTCTCATTTTTATTTATATTTTAATTAGTATATTAATAAAATTTAATCAAACTCACCTCCTTCAATTTAACTTTTTAGAAAATTTATTATCTTTATCTTTTATCCTTTTCTATTATTATCGAAATTAGAATTAATGATGTTGATTAATTTTCGTTTTTTATTACTATTATCTAAGTGTTGTATTTCTTTTGAAGATATGTTTATTATATACTACTTTTCCTACTTTTAGGGTGATAGTACACAGTTAAAATCTTATGGGTTTTCATATTTGTTTACATCTTATCAATATGTACAAAATAAATAACATAAATTACATCGCAACAAAATTTACGTACAAGTTTTCTATACATTTTGAAGAGTAAATCTTACTTCTAATACATGAATTTAAAGAATGTCACGTGTCAACATGATACATTTCTAAAAAATCGTTTTTAATCAAAATGATTTTTTTACTTATTTTTTAAATTATGTTAATATCATATAATGACAATATTGCTTGAAATATATTTTTAATTTATAATGATATTTTTGTTTTAAAACTTACTAAAAAAAGTTAAAATTCTATTATATTTATAAGAGTAAGAATAATTAAACTTTTGAATTAAATTACTGTAAAATTGCAAATGCTACGAATTTTGAATGGTTTGAAACAAACTTTTAGTTACTATGGACAATAATCAAATGTAAACTCAACTATGAGTTTAAATATTTTTAATATTAAACCATAGTACGTGATTTAACAGTTTAATCTTTTTATTAAAAAACTTTTACGTTTATCAATATAACTTAACAATTTATTACCAGAGCCTAACATTTTTTAAATGTTTTCAGTGTTTAACTATATGAGGTAAAATAATTAGAAAGCTTCTAAAGAATTGATAATTGAGCATTTCTAAAGCAAGTTGGGTAATGATTACTATGAGCACAAGACTGTAAGTTTATGAGATAATTATCACGTATATCATGTATATCTGTTTGTCTTATTTACTGTGCAAACAAATAGTTTTTATTATTCAAATTATGTAATACACGATAGTATAAACTAGTAAATATATAAGTAAACGTTAATAATCCCTAATATGGTATCTTAAGGTTTCGGTTAGAATCCACTTACCTTTGCCCATCAAACGTCTTTTTGACTAAACTTCCTTGTTGATTCTTTTACTTATTGAAGTCACACCAAATTCCTGTTTATTTAGCAATGGAAATTACTTAATACAATAATTATTTACCAGAGCACTCATAGTCTTGAAAGATCATTATTTGATCGGTATGACATGTAGATGCAGGACATTACGTGATAAGTATAAATAGTTAATTAATTTTCTATGCACGCTTCTGATGTTTTAAGTTTTCCTTTGATCTCTATGAAGTAACCAAGTTTCCAGTAATATTTCACCATAATGAAACTAATAGTTTACTCCATAGGTAAAATACGTAGGTGTGCAATCAAATTAAGCAACTTTAATCAACATGTAAATTATGATTCAACCCAATTTTAATAGTTTTGGATTATACATCAGTAAAATTAAGAATATAATTAAGAAACTTTACGCAGCAAGTTGAATTACAAATAAACCCAAGTTCACCGGTTTTCACAAGTGTCGTAAAATCACGACTAGTCGGCGATTAATCGCTAGTCGGCTAGTAACTGAGTAATTTTTGGTGTGCAATCAAATTAAGCAACTTTAATCAACATGTAAATTATGATTCAACCCAATTTTAATAGTTTTGGATTATACATCAGTAAAATTAAGAATAAAATTAAGAAACTATACGTAGCAAGTTGAATTACAAATAAACCCAAGTTCACCAGTTTTCACCAGTGTTGTAAAATCGCGACTAGTCAGTAATTTTTCATTAATCAGTTCATTAATCGCTAGTCGGGCCTAGTCGGCTCTAGTCGGGCTGGCCAAAAATCGGCGGTTCCGGTCAATTTCTGGCAAAAAACATGTATATTCTAGCCAAAATATCCAAATTCCGGCTATTTCTAACCAAACCATGTGAATTCTAATGATTAATCTTTTATACTTATAAAAATGAGTTAAGTCAGAGTTAAAACCTAGCTACTTATAATATTTACCTTTAAAAATGTGTCTATGTATACATAAAACTGAAATTACATCAAAAAAACCTAATCCGATCAATCTCGATTAATCACGAGTAGTCGCTAGTCCCCACCTCATTGGCCGACTAGAGACTAGCGAGTTCTCCAACCTTGGTTTTCGCACATGCATTTCATCCAGCACCTTGTATGCATAAATTAAAGACAATAAAACATAAGAAATGTGGCTCAATTCAGCCCCATACTCATAAGATCAAACAATAAATCACTGTGAATTAAAGAAGTCGTAGTAAATAACAAAATTACTCACCTGGGTTTAAAGAATGGAAGGACAATTTGAAAGCTCCAAAATCGATGGCTCGTAGGATAATTCAAGAAATCTGCATATTGCACCAAATCAAGTGTAAAAAAACATATGGCACAAAAATGAGGATGAAAGGTGAGTTTGGAGGTAATACCTGGTACGGTGACGATATTAGGCTTCCAAAATGACGATATTAAATCTCTTCTACACCCACCATTTAATCATAAATTTCCATTTATTGCTCCAACCATTCACTATTTCATTGCCATAATCCATTTCATTGATTCAATCGACGGTTTCAACCCTCATGCTATGCACTACGACGGTTTCATAAGAAGAAAACTGATTGCACGTTTAGGGTATCCTCTTCACATGGTGGAAAATTTGGTAGCGAGGATGAAAAATTCGGGAAACAAGCTAGACTCTAGGGTTGGGCGTCTTAAAATATGTTAGGGAAATTACATTCGTCTACATGGGAGATGTTTTATATAGTTGTACATATGAGCGTGTCTTGGTTTGTCGGAGACATTGATGTGTTGATTATACAATGATGTATTGTACATCTTGTAATCAGGGGGGTTTTTCCTGTTGTTTATTGTTGTACTTTGTGGTTATACTTTGTACCTTTGGTGTCCCACCATATTTTTTTTTTGTTGTTGACATTTATTCCAAGCTACTGCATTTGTACCCTATGTTGCAGGCATGCTGAAATCTGAGCCATATCTAGACCATATCGGCTGTGATGTTGTTTTGTTATTGGGCACGACAATGTTGGTTGCAACCATGGCTGAAATTTGTGTTGCAATGCTTTGCTTCTTATAGGTTTTTTATGCGTTTGGGGCTGTGATTGTATGGTATTTGGGTATATGAGCTTAGATTGCTTTCTTGTAGGCATCGCCTTTCAAATCATTATGTATATGTTAATTTGTAAGTTGATTTTACAATGATGTGTTGTACGTGTTGCATATTGGGGTTTTTAGTGCATCAATTGTTGTACTTTTTGTTGTATAATTTGTACATTATATGGGTCTAAAGGCAACCACCTAAGAGAATGTTGTCATGTTTTGTGCATGTTGTAAATTTTTTTTAAACTGAGTTTGATTTGCCAGGATTTGTGGCATTGAGGTGTTGTAGAGGTTGTTGTTTAGTTTATTTGTGCGTAAAGTTGAGATACATATGCTTGTTTGTCACACTATTTGTGGGGTGGAGGTGTTGTACCTCTTGTTGTTTTGCTTCTTTGTGTGCTGCAAGATTAACTTACAAGTTAACATGTATATAAGTTGTGGGGCTGAATGTTGTATAAAGGTTATGATGAGGTGATTTTTAATACACGAGAATTTAGAAGACCTAAATTAAGCAACCGTTGTTGCCGCGTCTATGAGATTTGCGATTGATGATGTGTTTTCTCCTTTATGGTTTCTTATTTGTATTCAAATTTCACAGGTGATAGGTGACGATGAATGCGTTGTGGTTATCTCTTTAGTGGCTATGAAAACCTAGATTCTAGTTGCATCGATGTTTATGAGCCTCTTTATTGGATTGTTATAATGAATTCTGTTGTAAGTTTTGCACTGTTTATATGGTTATTTTTTTATCTAAATTTGTTTATTTTTAAGCCTGTCGGTTTCTAATGATGTTTTGAGGTTTTCACAAGCCTACAAAGGATACTTGATGATGTTATTGAATCTGATTGTCGTATCACGATGAAACTGAATGAGTTGGCGAAGGTGCTATTCAGACGAAACAAGCCGAGCGGTATGCGTCCATCCGACGTGAAACATGCACGTTATGAAATTTCAAGTGGTGTGAGAAAAATAGATAGGGTGTAATGTGTTATTAAAAACAAGTATTGACTATAAATTTTGTTTTATATTATGGTGCAATCAATGATAATCTACTTCTTATTGTAAGGTTATATGGTTTAGGCTAGTGTCCCTCGCCACATCACCCTGATGGCAAGGTTATATGGTTTAGGCTAGTGTCCCTCACCACATCACCCTGATGGCGCTTTGAACACCGTCCCGTGGGTGTTACGGAGGGGGAATCAATCGAGCGCCAATACATTGTGAAGGTGGGGCCCAATGAACCCACCAATCAATTTTTTTCCTTTTTGATTTCCTTTTTCTTTTTTATATTGTTTAAAAGGGCTTCAAAGGGGCGTTATCCCATATCATTTAAGTTAATGGTAGAGCTCCTTGCTTATGTGGCTCATATGTTGCGTGATAAAGCCCCTAGGGGCTTTATCCCACACCATATCGCCTAAGTGGTGTGAAAAAAATAAGATGTAGTGTGTTTTTAAGTTTGTTTTACATGTGTGAGGTTCAAACGAACTCCGATTGGACTCATTCCAACGACGTTGGAACCGGCTCATCGAACCCTAACTAGGATCTCTTAACCTATACCCTGAGTCTTAACCCCTAAACCCTAAATATATTAGGGTTTGGCGGATCTCCTATTAAGGTTTTGCTTAGGTTTCGTTTTAGGGTTAATCATTAGTATCTATGGTTTAGCTTCAGTTACGGGTCAGATTGATATTCAGATCGATTCATATTCAATTCAGTCGGGTAAAAAATTCAGTCAACACTGGGTCCTAGTTCGGGTTTCTGTTCACATGGTTTAGATTTGGTCTCAGGCCAGATTTTGGTTCGGGTAAACCATGGTCAACTCAGTCAACACGGGTCAAACCCGGTCAACTACATTTAAGCTTAGGCCAACCGGTCAACACGAGCCTTGGTAAAACTTAATATACCGTGTTTGATTATTTATTATTATAGATTATAATAATATTGAATTTAAGCAGACCCGAGCTCCAAAACCGACTAACATCATAAAATAACAACCGAACCGACGTATATGACTTGTGTATGTGATAATTAAAAATCGCACCGACGTATCGTGACTTAATATTTATGTAAATATATAACTTGGACTTGTACTCAACAAAAGTTTGTATTTGAAACATGATGGAAAGTTATACATGTATATTGTTGTCACATAGATTGTTTGGTTTTGAAAACATTTATGGCAACTTGTATTGTCGGGATCATCCAAAAACAAAGGAAACTTTGTCCGTTTTTCGTAAAAATCTGTAATACGAAACGCGCTTTATTATAAAAACGAAATCTATCAGGGTTCAAAGTGTTTTTATTAAATAAATATAAAAATATTTATTTTCGACGACTCTTTATAACTCGCAAAACAAATTTATGACATTTTAACGAACACGGTTTACAAGTTAACCGAACTCGGGAATTTAAAAAAAAAATATAATTATTTATATTTATTTCAAACGTCTAGGACTCGGAAATTTGTATAAAATAAATATAGATATGTATATTATTTCAAACGTTTGGAAATTCGACATTTATACAAAAAAAATAATATATATTTATTTCAAACGTACACAACTCCAAAACTTTATAGAATAAATATAATTCTTTATATTTATTTGAAACGCGTAAACCAAAACCGACACGTTATCATACAATCTTCACAAACCTTATTTTCCTGAATCATTTCGATAACAAACAAACGAAGTTGGTCCTAACAAGCATACAATTATATAATTATTTTTGATATTATCCACCAGACATGATATTACTATTTCGGTTACACGACGTTTATATACATATACATCTACGCTTACATATACATACATATATATATATGTATATATATGTCTACATCTTACGAAACAGTACGAGTCGTATTATTACCCGTCAACGTATATGACGACTATTCGGGAAACACATTACTACATTATATACGAGTTATAACAATTTATTTTCTAATTGCAACCATTGGGGACGACTAATACGTTCAATAAATATATTTATATTTTTTTATATAAGTATATATATTCTAAACCTAACAAGTATATCTTATTGGTTTTCATCAAGTTAACATCTTCCCATCGAATTATTCTAAACCAAATGCTTCCAAAAGTTAGTATTTATCACCAACTACAAATGAAACATAACAAGTATATCTTATTCGTTATCATCAAGTTAACATCTTCCCATCGAATTATTTGTTAACGATTCGGTAGAGTTATGTGACACGTAGTTTAGCTACATCATTTAGCAACTTATAAGCTTATTCCTTGATAGGAATGTTATAGATCGCATGCTAGCGAGTTACGTTTTGGAAATGACATTTTGGAACCATATTATTCTAGCTTTGCATTGGATATTGATGGGTGTTCATAACTCCTACTTTTTACAGTTTTACAATTTTATAAATGTTCTTGGGGTGGAAAGACATGCAAGTTTTGAAAAGGTACACAAAATTTCGTTGAACGAAAACTATATGTTTTTAAACCATGACATGAATGAATTCCAACAAACTCAAATGGTTAACCAAAAGATTATGCTAAACACGTCGGTTTTACAAAAAAACATGCGTATTTTCGAAACGTGGATGAGTTATATATATCTTAAGGACGGGATTGTCCTAGTTACAACGGAACTGGGTTGTCCTGCATACAAACGTGCATGAGTTACATACATCCCAAATCCGCCCTATGTGAAGCATGCTCAAAGTTAAACATTAACTCCTGAACATATGTGAAAATAGAACGTCAGCATAAAAATGCATGTGAGTAGCATAGGTTTTGTGACGAAGATTCATGGCTTTGAAAGTTAAAAGAAATGTTCAACTATTACAAAAATAGCCATGATCCTTTAAAAAAATGTTTCTTTTATGAAATCATATGAAAATCAAATGGATCCTTTACAAAAAATGTTTCATTTATGAAATCATATGAAAATCAAATGATTTAAAAGAAATGATGCATGGTTAACTTAATAACCAAAATAACTGGTACCTTCTATAAAATATGTCATGTCTTGTATTTTGTTTGAAGTGGTTTAGATAACGCTACGTTATGTAATATAATGAAAGCACTTAGATATAGGAAGTACTAGTGGTGTATCCACCCTGCTTTTATCATATTACACACGTCTCGTCATTTAAATCACTTACCATGAGCCAACAATTGATATGTCTTGTTTAAACCAATGTCATGTATGAACCAAAGGTGTTTTATAAACAAATGTCTATGTATAAACCAATGTCTTGTATAAACAAAATGTTACTTATAAACAAATGTCTATGTATAAACCACTGTCTTTTATGGCAAACAAAAGTCTTGTTCAAACCATAAAATAAATGTCATGTATAAAATAACGAAAATGTCTTTTCTCATCAAAATGTCTTGTATAAAACGGGTTTTTTAATAAACAAAGGACTTGTTTAAACAAAAACTCTTGTCTTATAAATCAATTTCTTTTATTGTGTAGACACATATGTATGAATTGTTGGCGAATACATTGAAGCCTTGTTGATTGTCGGATAAACCGTTATAAAGACAAAGGTTTATCAGATGTTGATCGGATTCTGTCATTCCCTAAAGTAACTTGTAAACAAACCTAGGAAGCCGGAATGGGATTGTCAATCCTATGGTACCGTTAAATACCACCAGTTGGCGTGATCAATGTTAATGAATGTGTCATTGTATATTCAACGCACCAACATGTCTTGAACAATGTAAGCATGTCATGAAAATCTTTTGAAATCATGTACTTGACATATTAAGTCAATATACCAAGCAAAAATGTCTTTGAAATCAAGTACTAGGTATGACAAGTCAACATACGAAGTAAA
Organism: Scalesia atractyloides; assembly: GCA_947069175.1. Lineage (NCBI taxonomy): Eukaryota > Viridiplantae > Streptophyta > Magnoliopsida > Asterales > Asteraceae > Scalesia > Scalesia atractyloides. The sequence goes on from CAMTDV010000020.1 coordinate 50,819,764, forward strand.
AATATCTTTGAAATCATGTACTAGGTTTGCTAAGTCAACATACGAAACAAATGTCTTTGAAATCATGTACTAGGTATGCTAAGTCAACATACGAAGCAAAAATATCTTTGAAATCATATACTAGGTATGTTAAGTCAACATACGAAACAAAAATGTCTTTGAAATCATGTACTTTGTATGCTAAGTCAACATGCGAAGCAAATGTCATGAAAATTAGAAAGTAGTGATAGGCACATACGAATCACCCCAAAACATTTGAAAACGTAAAAGAGGGGCTATCTACTCACCTGGGATTGCGTAAATGTCTTGTTCCAATGATCAAACAAAGCTCAAGGATTGAAGAGTTTAAGTGTGCCCTAATGTATTGGCATGCTATGTTAGTGGGTCAAGACTTTAATCGGAGGATTGGATGAATGAGGTCTTATAAACCAAACGAGTGTTGGGACTCGTATGATATAGTTTCTAAGGGCTTTGACACGTTATGACTTGTTAAAATCATTTAAGCCACTTTAATGGGTCGCAAGCGTAAATTATGGGTTTTGATGGTTAAATAAGTCCTATGATTAGACTTGTATGTCAAAAAAACTTTGAGTTTAGATGTCAAAACTATGGTCTTACATGTTTAAGACCATTTTATGCGCCAAAGGAGTGTTTTAGGCATTTTAAAAGTACATAAAATCGACTCATCATATAACTAACCAGACTATATGACTAAAAGGTATAACCTTAGAGGTTCCTATATTACTATGGTCATAAAAATGCGCTTGGTCGAATCCTAAAGATTGACCAAACGGGTCAAATTTGAAACTCAAAGCGGTAGTAAAACTGCTCGACTTACGACTAAGAAATAAGTACAAAACTAAAAATGATGAGTTAGACATGTTTCAACATGTCTAATAGTGTTACGAAACTGATTTGGTGCCAAAACCTTAAGTTTTAATACAAAAAAATCATTTTCATCATAAAATGCATTTTTATACATTTTTTTTACTTTTAACTTGTAAAACTTAACTCGTCATCTCGCCTGCTAAACGTGGTAATCAGAAGGTGCAATATCAAGGGATTAATACCTTCGTGATTAAGATCACGTTGCAAAGTTCAATTTGAACTTTGACTTGACCAAAATGGTCAGAACCAAAAGTCAAATAGGAAACCAAACTGTTTGACTTTTAGATCAAAATAGCTAAAATAATGAAAGAACTAGGAAGAGTACTTACTTGTGTTGAAGAACACTTTTAGAACTCAAGATAGGAGGCTTCCAAAGGCTGGAAACAAGCTCCAAGAAGGATATAAAGAAGAGCTACACACTTTGCTTTGTTTTGAAGTGGTGTGAAAAAAATGGATGAATCAAAGGGTATTTATAGTGTTTTAAGATCAAGGAGGTGATAACATTTGTTACCAAGTGTGGATTAGTGTCCTAACATGTGTTAACACCAAATTAAGTGTACCAAAATGAGTGCAAAGTGTCAAATATTGGAGATAGGTGGCAAACTTGGTAATGAAGCAAACTTTTTTTGACAATTTTGGCCCCTGGACTTGTATTGTCGCGTTTTGTCATTTTTAACCCCTCTTAACTAATATTTAGGTTATATAAAGGCATTGAGGCATGTGTAACTTGGATTTTTTCTGGAAATGTCATGGATGTTCGTTCAGTTGTACGATTACACGTTTCGTAAATAAAGTATAAAACTTTATCAAACATGAAAATGACCGAATTTGTGCAATGATTGACATTTTTGCATTTTTACCAATAAAATGCAAGATTTTATTGAATAAAAATGTCTGGGATTGTATAATGATCGATAAATATACATTCTCGCAAATAAAACACAAGATTTTATTAAATATGAAATTGTCCCTGAATTGTTCAATGACTAAAAATGTACAAATTTCACAGTCTCTAAACTTGTGAGAAAAGATGTGGTATTTCGCCTTCATTTGATCCTCTCATTACCATGTAAACTTTGGGCCACGTTTGGACTACCAACGAACTTTAACAATCGGTATGCGTTTGTGTTTGAGTTTCTTGACTTCACGATCCAATATTTCCACAGTTTCTCGACAAAGTGCATTGTGTTATCAACGCGAACTTCATTAAGACGGATGTGGAGGTTTTCATCATCCAAACACTTTTTCAAATTGGACACGTGGAAAGTTGGATGACCATTCCCAAGCTCAGGGGATGCCATGAGAAGGACATGATCACCAACTTGGAATTTCAAGGGCCTGCGTCGCTGATCCGCATAACTCTTTTGACAGCTTCTAGCTGTAAAAAGGTTATCGCGTATTTTCTTGACTTTGTCTGTAGTCTCTAGAATGAGTTCTGGTCCGGTGAGCTGAGCTTCACCAATTTGATTCAAGTAGACAGGGGAATGACATTTTCAACCTTATAGAGCTTCGAAAGTAGCCATATCAATGCTGGAGTGATAATTATTGTTGTAGGAGAATTCGATCAAAGATAGATGCGAATCCCAGCTACCACCAAAGTCGATCACACAATCTCAAAGCATATATTCCAATGTTTGGATCGTCCTTTCGGATTGTCCATCTGTCTGAGGATGATAAGCAGTGCTCAAGTTAAGTTTGGTTCCCATGGTAGATTGCATGGTCTTCCAATAGTGAGATGAGAATCGAGCATCCCGATCTGATATGATGTTCAAAGGAACACCATGTCGAGATACTATCTCTTCAACGTAGATCTTCGTGAGTTTGTTAGCAAATAGATCCTCACGAATTGGGAAAAAGTGTGCTGACTTTGTTAAAAGAACAATGACTACCCAAATGGCATCATGACCTCTAGAATACGTGGTAATTTGGTGATGAGATCTATAGCAATGTTTTCCCATTTCCAAACCGGAATTTCTGGTTGCTCAAGCAAACTAGATGGATGTTAATGTTCTGCCTTAACTTTAAGATAAGTTAGGCATTTGGATACGTATAAGGCAATATCCTTCTCATACACTTCCAACAATATTGGGTACGAAGATCCTTGTACATTTTGTCTGCACCAAGATGAATTGAATATCGAGATTGGTGAGCCTCGTTCATCAATAGGGTGCAGAGATTGTCTTGGCTTGGAACCCATAAAAGATTCATGTAGTAGAGTAACCCATCGTCTTTTGTTTCAAGCTGAAGCTCGAGATGATCGGGTACTTCGTTTTTCAACAAACCTTGGATTACACAAGTGCGTTGGGCTTTAGAAATACGTGTTTGGATATCAGATCGAACTTGAACACAATGTAGCTTGACATGTTCTTTACGACTAAGAGCATCAGCTACGACATTCACTTTACAAGGATGGTAGCGAATCTTGCAGTTATAGTCGTTTAGAAGTTTAACCCAACGTCGTTGTCTCATGTTCAGTTCTTTCTGATTAAGAATGTGTTGGAGACTTTTATGGTCAGTGAAAACCACATATTTTGTACCATAGAGGTAATGTCTCCAAATTTTGAGAGCGAAAACAGCGGCACCTAACTCAAGATCATGAGTTGTGTAGTTCTTTTCGTGGATTTTCAATTGTCTTGATGCATTGGTTATGAATTTGTCTCTTTGCATGAGAACATAGCCAAGGCCTAGATTCGATGCATCACAATATACGGCAAAGTCGTCGTTGCCATTGGGTAAGGATAAAACAGGAGCATCACAAAGCTTTTGTTTCAAGGTCTGAAAAGCTTCTTCTTGTTTGGTTCCCCACTAAAAAGGTTTATTCTTTTGAGTCAAAGTAGTGAAGGGAACCACAATCTTGGAGAAGTTTGCGATAAAGCAGCGGTAGCCAGCTAGACCGGGAAATGAAGGAACTTCTGTAGGAGTAGTAGGTGTACTTCAATCCCTAATCGCACTGATTTTGGTGGGATCTACATGTATACCTTGTTCGTTGACAATGTGTCCCAAAAATTGAACTTCCTTCAGCAAAAATTCACACTTGGAGAATTTGGCATAAAGTTGTTCTTTCTTTAGGAGTTCCATTGTTAGACGAAGATGACGTTTGTTCGAATAAATCAAAATTCCGTTGATGAAAACAATGATGAACTTGTCTAAATAAGGTTTACAAACCCTATTTATTAAGTCCATGAAGACGGTAGGAGCAATTGTCAAACCAAAGGTCATGACAGTGAACTCGTAATGGCCGTATCGAGTGAGAAAAGCAGTTTTGGTGATATCTTCATCGAGTACAAGAAGCTGATGATACCCAAAACGCAGATCAACCTTGGACAAACATGTAGCGCCTTGTAGTTGATCAAAAAGATCATCAATACGAGGTAGGGGATATTATTTTTAATCGTGAGTTTGTTGAGCTCACGATAATACATGCACCTGCGAAAGTATCCATCCTTCTTTTACACAAATAGGACATGAGCGCCCCAAGGTGAAAAGCTCAGACGAATAAATCCTTTTCTGAAATTTCTTGGAGTTGTTTTGACAACTCTTGCATTTCAGACTATGCAAGACGGTAAGGGGATTTGGCAATTGGGTTGGCACCAGATACAAGGTCTATACGAAACTCGACTTGACGTGCTAGGGGTAAACCAGGTAGTTCTTTAGGAAACACCTCAGGAAAATCTTGAACAACAGGGATGTCTTAAATACTCTTACCCTTGCTTTTCTCCTCTACGATATGTGCCAAAAAGGCTACATAATTCTTTCGTAGGTATTTTTGGCTTGGGTACCTGTCATGAGTTTAAGGCTATGAGACGGTTTCTCTCTAAGAACTTCTAGGATTTCACCAGACAAAAGAGGGATCCGAACAATCTTATCAAAACAGAACACTCAGGCATGGTGTTTAGTTAACCAGTAACGCCTACTATGGCATCAAAACTCCCAAGTTGCATTGGCTTGAGGTCAACGGAAAAAAGATGGTTATTGAGGTTCAATTGGTAGTTACGAATACAAACTCAAGTACAAGAGGTTCGCCACTAGAAATCTCCACTATTAAGGGTTTTCCTAGTTTGGTTCATGGTGACCAAAGATAGCCCTCAAAATCTAAGGATACAAAACTCCTATCGACATCCGAATAAAAAAGAATAGAAGCAGGCTGATTATTGACAAGGAACGTACTATTAACCATGTCATTGTCAGCACGAGCCTCATTAGCATTTATGTTAAATGCTCGTCCCTGAGCTGGATTTGCATTAACTAGCTTCGGGCAGTTATTCAGTAGTGAGTAAGATCACCACAAGTGTAGCAGGATCCAGGTGGGTAGTGGGGCCTTGCAGGATTGGCTTGTGGTTGAACAGGATTTCAAACCACTTTATTCGGGGCAGGAGCAAAATGATAAGTGTTGGCAAGATGGCAGATCGTCCACAATTGGTACAATGACGGCACGGTAGATAGGGTTGGTGATGACTATCACTTGTTGCATAGAGGTGCAGTACCGGCATATTGTGTCTTGGTGGGAGGTAGGGCTGGTTGATTGCGAGCAGCTTGGTTGGGTTGTGTAACAACAACGAAATTCTTGAAAGCTTTACGCTTCGTAGACTTCTTGGAGGTTTGGGCCTTGTTTCCCTTGTGCAGTCTTGGTAGATTGCTTCTTATTGCCTTTGCGAAAAAGTTTACCCTTCTTGACTTGCGAGTCAGTCAAGGTTGCAGCCAACTCAATAGCATGTCTAACTGTAGTAGGGTTGCTACTGTAACAACCCGACCGCGTAAAACAACGAACCGCGGTGGAAACGTCGGGGAGTCATGTCACCAAACTATTGTTTCACAACTCATGGAATTTAAAATTTTGTTTTATTAAGTTAAATGTTTACATTGTCTTGGGATAAATAGAAAAAACACATAATAAATTGTCTTTCATGTTTTAAGTCACTAAGGCCCGCGTCCATTCCTACGTGAAGCATGCATCATATTATCAAGCATTGTCTCCTGAAACATATGTGAGAAGAGAGTCAGCATAAAAAATGCCGGCGAGTACATAGGTTTTGTGAGTGTATCAAATTTGTAGCTTTGTATTGCAACACCTCGTACGACTACAAGAGTCGTTAAGTAAAAACCTCGTATCAAAAGTGTTTGATATTGCAATACAATTAACCAACTAAAACAAGTTAGTTAGAGTTGTGAAAACCTTGTAGCCATGAATCTTGACAAAAACGTTTCTTTGTGAAAACCTTGTAATAAGTTTATATCTTTAAGTGAAAATCATTGCGTGACATTGTTCAAAACCATTTGTCCATGTTATAAACCATTTGTCTGTGTTATAAACCATTCGTCTGTGTTATAAATCAATCGTTCGTGTCATAAACCAATTGTCCATGTCATAAACAAATCGTCTGTGTTTTTAATTGTGAAAACTTTTGATCGTTCTTTAATGAACACATTCAAACCTGTGTTGACTATACCACCAAAGGGTATTTTTTATAGACCACCAAAGGGTCTCTTTAACTAGACTAACAAATCAACAAATGATTTGTTAATCAGAAACAGTTTCTGTCATTACCCAAACTTCCACCAAATCCAGTGAACAATCTGATAATGGGATTGTCAGTCCTATGGTACCATAACATACTACAGGTCGGCTCGGCCAAAGCTAATGAATGTCATTCGTTTTATTGATAACGCATCAACAAGTTGTTCACATTATTGGAGTCGTATTGTTTTATATGTAAGCATAGACATTGTTTTGGAAAACTTGAAAATAATTATAGACACATATGAATCACTCCAAAACATTTAGAAAATGTAAAAGAGGGAGGCTATGTACTCACTTTGAAAATCATTTTGTATATATAAACCATGTATATTGTTTTAAAATCTTAAAGTAATTATAGGCAAATATGAATAACCCTAAAACATTTTGATAATATAAAAGAGGAAACTATGTACTCACTTTGAAAATCATTTTTATATATAAACTATGTATATTGTTTTGAAATCTTGAAAATAATATAGGCACATATGAATCATCCCAAAATATTTAGAAAATGTAAAAGAGGGGAACTATGTACTCATTTTGGATTGCAAAAGTGTTCTTGATCAACGGAATAAACAAAGCTCAAATGTGTCCTAATGTGTCAGATAAATATGTTAGCGTGTCGGGACTACAAACGGGAGATCAAATAGAATGAAGTCTTATAAACCAAACGAGTGTTGGAACTCATGTGATATGGTTTTACAAACTTAACATGCTGATTTGGAAAGGATCCTAAGTGCTTTTGACCCATTATGACTCGTTAAGTTAGTTTATGATACTTTAACGGGTCATTAACGTAAACGCGTGATCGGATGGTTAAACATGTCCTAGGATAAGTCTTAAATGCCCAAACATGTTTAAAATGTTATAACATCAGTTTATATGTCAAAAATTTGGTTACATGTGTTTAAAATAGATTTATGCGCGAAAGGCATTTGGTCATCATTTTTTTAAGAACATAGAAGTAACTTATCATAATACTAACCAAACGACGTGACCACAAGGTATAGCCTTAGTAGGTAGGTTATTCCCTATTTAACTATAGTCACAAATATGTGTTTGGTCGGATCCTAAGATCAACCAAACAAGTCGGATTCGCGGTGGTCAAGACCGCTCGAATTATGACCCTAAATAAGCACTAAACTAGAAGTGACGAGTTAGACATGTCAAAATATGTCTAACTAAGTTTATAAAACTAATTTGGTATCAAAACTTGGTGTTTTGATACCCGAAAATAGTTTTGTCGTAAAATGCACATCATGCAAATTTTTAACCGAAACTTTGACTCGTCACTTCGACTAGTGAGCGTGGCAATCAGAAGGTGAAATCATTAGGGATTATAACTGTGACATCCCAGCTTTTCAGGTATCCTAAACGTGCTAGTTTATGGTTATTCACTCCTACGCTGATTTAATTCGGAGAATTAAATTACACGCTTGCAATAAATACGCTAACTTTGTGAATCTATAGGGTGAATTACGTGCTATGTGTTATTAGACGGGTTGTATCTGAATTACATGCTATGTCCTCACTCCAAATACGTGATTTAATATTTTATAAACTCCGTGTCGCGAATAATATTTTAGTAACTTCTATTTATAAACCGAACCAAGCCTGTGAAACGTTTCGACTTCGCGACCAGGCAAACCCAACCCGCCAGCCACACTCCCTTGCGACCCACACCTCCTTGCGGCCTAAGGAAATAACCCAAACTTGAGGCCCAAGGCACTAACCCAAACCGCCCCCTTGTTATATTTACATGCATGTTGTGGGTAGCTTTCAAAAAAAAAAAAAACAAAACCATAATACCCTAGTGAGGTCGACGGCAGCCCCCCCTCTCACGGTCGCGCAAGTCTACTCCCGGATCGATTCCAAGCTTGTCCCGGTTCGCTAATCATCATCGTTTCAAGGTTAGGGTTTAATTGTATTGCGATTCACACTAGGTTTTGTGTAATCTTGATTATGTGCTTGTATAATTATTAGTATGAAAAAGTGTTGTGGTGAATGATTAGTTCGGATGAATATGCGAATCTTTGCGGTTGTGATGATATGTTGAATACTAAAATCGTAGGCTGCGTTTTATCGATAAAGATCATAATGTATATTTAGGGTTTGCATGAATATTGATATATATGATGATATTTGACAAGTTAAACTGCTGTTAATCAATACAAATAAGCATCATGACCGTTTAAACATATTCTGATGCGATAAAGTCGAAAACAGTAAGCTGATAGACATTTACAGCCAACTTCAGTTGGCTGTAACCTAATCATTATTTATCGAAAAGTGGATTTTCTGAAGTCTAAAACGTGTATTTTTGAAAAACGCTTCAAATAGCGCTGGATTCATATTTTTCTGACGTCGTTTGCTATTTTTAAATGGTCATTTAGTGCAGCAGCTGAAGCCGCGTAAATTCTGCAGAATTTGCAGGTTGTTTATCGAGTCGGATCTCATAGTCTGTATGGGGTTAGGTCACGAAATTTGTACAGTAACTGGAGACGGGAATCCGAAAATCTCCCACTGGAATTTTGTTAATTGGATGAACGATGATTTTTAAATTTTTTTCCTCGTGGACTGCAGTCAGAAAGCGACGAATCTGACTGCAGCCTAGTATATAAATGTTTATAGATAATTGGTAAAGATTTAGAATTTGAAAATTTCACACAAAATTCTACAGTCTAGTTGACATCTTCTGTAAAAAAATTGTAATTTTTGGAACGTTGGAACTATTTTATAAAAATCCTCGAAAACAGCCCAGTTATGAGCGTACAAGCTGAAACATGATAACTTGCGTTTGTGTGTACCTAAGTGTTGTATGAGTTAACCTGTGTTTATGACAAGTTGGTTTGATCGTTATTTTGTATGGTGATACTTTGCATGCATGATTATAGTTTCGAATTGGTTATTACGTGTGCCGTACTGTGTGTTAGTTATGCGTAGGGTTTTGTGTCAGTGTGTTCACACACTAACTTTAAATCGGTTAACATGTTAGGACGCGATTAGCGGTTCCATCATTTGCTTCTTTTGTGTTATTCTAACCGAGCAATATAAGGTGAGTTCACAGCCCCTATTTTATCTGGTTTTAAACAACAAGGGGAGAAACATGTATACGCTCTACAACTCTATTTTTTTTATGTTATGCGAAATTAACGCCGTTAACTACTTGGTAACTAATTAATGTTAATATACGTTATGGTCACTAAGTAGCTTTATCACGGAAGTCCACAACCAACTCTCGGATCGTTAGTATTGGGTTAAATAGCGGGGAAATTATAGTAGTACTACTGGGCCCGACAAGCTCCACCCGAGCTAGTCGCGCTAGCCGACCGGGAATGGTCAACGGGTGATTAATTTGGCCTAACTTTCGCCCTGGTTAGTGATAGACCTGGCAACACGGAGGCAATACCAGTCAGCTTCGATCGCTAACTCTTATGTGACGTAACTTTAGGCTCGCTACCTACATGTTAACATTGAACTTATTTACGAACCAACATTTTTATTCCGGGTTAGGAATAATGGAACTATGTCGTTATCCCGGGTTAGGGATAACGGGGAAAAACAATCTTTTAAACCGAACTTGTGAACTTATAAAAACCTGTGAACTCACTATTCTTTAATGTTGACACTTGTTTCTTTGCATGTTTCTCAGGACGCTAGGAGCGCTAGGTGCACTCACTTGCATTTGATTAAGACATTTTTATTGAGTCTTTATTTACGAATAATTTTTGGGATTTTGGTTTTGGCATTTATGTTGGCGCCCGTTACTTTACTTTAATGCTTCCGCTAAACTTTGAAACTATTATGTTTTGAAAATGACTATGAATGGTTACAACAAATGTTTTTGGAAAACGTTTAAATAAATCATATAGAGTCGTTCGATACTGCTAGTGTCTGAGATTCTGGTTTGATCACACGCCTCGCGGTAATACTCCGCAAGTGGAAATTGAGGGTGTGACATATTGGTATCAGAGCCTCTGGCTATAGAGAACCAGGTTTGCATTAAAAGTAGACCTAAACTATAGCTGTTACACGACACTAGACTTAGTTGGCACCGAACTGTGATATCTTGTTATGTGTTATACTACAATTGTTCTATTTGATATATATATATATATATATATTGTGATATACGCACCTCGTAACTAACTAAACCAACCCAGCAGGCTATGTCATCATCATCATCTGACATATCTCGACAATCAAGGGCGCCGGGGAAGGCACCCATGGTCGAACCCTCACCACCTTGTGGCGTGGAGACACGCTCAGCTGCTAGGAAAAGACTCGCTCTAGGAGGGGAGTCGTCCTCCCGTCCGACCACCGCTATACCGGTCGAACCGGTCAACTCTCTAGGAGTGGGGGACGATCTACTTAGAGATGTGCTAAGGAAACAACAGGAACAGCTGGAGAGAATGCAGGAGACTATCGAAGCACAGGGAGGGCTGATACGTCAGCTGACTGGTAAAACTGGAGAGCTCGAGGAAGAGAAATATGAGAATAAGAGAGTTCAAAACATTTTATCTAAGGACTTTCGTGCTGAGCGGCTGAGGGCTGACTGGCTCGAAGACAGAGTTCTTGAGTCCAGTTGGAGGATTCACGAACTGGAGCAGAACCAAGCACCACCTATCCCAGTACCCGCACCAGCACCGGCCCCTCCAGCGCTGGTAGAGGACGAAGAGGAGGATCCAGAGGAGGATCCAGAGGAAGACCCGGAGGAGGATCCGGAGGAAGAAGAGCTGGAACAGGACCCGACTGTTGAAGCTGAAAACGCCGAGGAGGATGACGGCAGTGATAGCGACTTGGGAGATGGAGATATAGATGACTAACTCGTCTCACCAATCTCCGTTTTGTTTTCTTTGGTTTATTTGTTTCCACTTATGTTTGAACTTGAAAATTTTATAATTAAACTGAGATGTTTGGTTGGTATTTTGTGAGACATTGCAATTTATTTAATCGAATGTTCCTTTTGATTGTTTAATTTGTTGGGTTGACATAAATTGTGTGATTATTGAAGTGTGGAATATGATAACTATATTGGATATATACTTATCGGTGTGTGTTTGTGTTGTCTTGCGAAGATCTGAAATGGCAACCGGTCGTCGCGGAAACCTCAACATGTCAACTGAAGAATTGGCCGCTTTAATCCAAGAACACGTGAATGCTGCTCTGGCAGGTGTTCCTAACCCACCAGCAGGTAACCATTATTAAATTTTCATGGGAAAATCTAATAGTTGGGCTAGTAGACTTTCTTGCTGACTACCTATCCTCTATCCTTAGGAGGGGGTCTTAACCCCTACAAGATGTTCTTGGATGCGAAACGGAGCAAGTTCACGGGAGTTGAAGGACCCATAGGACTGGTCCATTGGATTGAAAAGTCTGAATCGGTTTTTGAAATGTGCAATTGCCTCGAAGCTAATAAGGTCAAGTATACTGCCTCGACGTTGGAAGATGGGGCATTAACCTGGTGGAACGCACAAGCCCAAACGCGTGGACTTGTTGCGGCGAACGCAATGGCCTGGACCGAATTCAAGGCCCTAATCAAGGAGGAATACTGTCCGTGGGACAGAGTTCAGCAGTTTGAACAAGCGTTATGGAACCACAAGATGGTCGGGTCAGAAATTGAAGCGTACACAGCAAGACATCATGATATGGTTTTCCTTTGTAACGATTTGGCTAACACCATCGATAAACGACTTGAGTTTTATCTTGGGGGTCTGGTCCCTGAGATCTAGGGCATGGTAATGTCTAGCAACCCTACAACGGAGCATCAAGCGATTAGGCTGGCGCATAAACTCACCGATAAGGCGGTGGAGCAAAGGAAGTTGCCACCTAGGGGTGCAACTGAAATTGTCTCTGACAACAAAAGAAAATTTGAAGACTCACCTGCTTGACAGTCTTCATCAACCCAGCCACAACAAGGAAACCAGAAGCAGTCCAACAACTTCAACAACAATCGGGGTCACAACAATCAGTCTGCAAACAACACCCAGAACTCGAGCGACTATGCGGGTCGAAAGCCGCAATGTAATTGTTGTAACCTCCATCATCATGGCCCTTGCGCCGAAATCGCTGCCAACGATGTGGCAAAGCAGGACACGCGGCAAAGGATTGTCACGGGGAGATCATGTCACGACAAAATCAGAACCAGCAGCAGGGTAATAACCGGGGATGTTATCAGTGCGGTAGCACTGCCCATTTCAAGCGAGACTGCCCGCAACTTCACAACAACAACAATGGTGGGAATAACAACAACAACCACAATAACAACAACAACAACAACAATAGCAACAATGGCAACAATGGAAATGGTGGCACAGGAGGTGCCAAAGGATGTGCATTCATGCTGGACTGTGGAGAGGCCAGAAACGACTCGAATGTGGTCACTGGTAAGTTTCCCCTTAACGATCATTTTGCTACTGTACTTATTGATACGGGTGCGGATAAGAGTTTTATATCTGAGTCTTTTAGAAAGAACCTAAATCTCACACCTAAACCCCTAGAGACCCCTTATGTCATAGAACTAGCCGATGGTAAATCTGTAGATGTGACTCACCTAGTGACCGGCTGTCAACTTAAACTCGCGGGTAACACCTTTACCATTGATCTGATGACAACTACCCTGGGTAGTTTTGATGTGGTAGCCGGAATGGACTGGCTATCCGACGTCCGAGCTGAGGTTCTCTGTTTCAAAAAAGCTATCCGTGTTCCGCTCTCTAACGACGAAGTCTTGATGGGGCAAGGCGAGAAGGCAGGCGTCGTCACGAACATCATCTCTTACATGCAAGCTCAGAAGTATCTTCAGAAGAAGAACTCCTTTGCTTTGCTCGCACTAGTCACCGAGCAGTCTAAGGACGAGAAGCGGATTGAAGATATCCCCATCGTCCGTGACTTTCCCGATGTGTTTCCAGAGGAGTTACCCGGTCTGCCACCACATCGACAAATGGAGTTTGAAATCGAATTGGCGAACCATGCGACTCCTATCGCCAAGGCCCCGTACCGCTTAGCTCCAGCAGAGCTGTAGGAGTTGTCTACCCAACTTCAGGAATTGTTGGAAAAAGGATTTATCCGACCCAGTACTTCGCCATGGGGAGCTCCGGTCCTTTTTGTCAAGAAGAAGGACGGGACCTTCCGCATGTGCATCGACTACAGGGAACTCAATAAGGTTACCGTCAAGAACCGATACCCATTACCTCGCATCGACGATCTTTTCGACCAGCTTCAAGGGTCAAGCTACTACTCCAAGGTTGATCTACGGTCCGGTTATCACCAGCTACGTGTCAGGGAGAAGGATATCTCCAAGACGGCATTTCGCACTCGGTATGGGCATTATGAGCTCTTGGTCATGCCCTTCGGTCTCACCAATGCACCCGCGGTGTTCATGGACCTCATGAACCGCGTGTGTAAGTCGTATCTCGACAAGTTTGTCATCGTGTTCATCGATGATATACTCATCTACTCTAAGGGTGAAGAAGAACATGCTGAGCATCTGCGATTATTGCTGGAACTACTTCAACAGAAGAAACTATATGCCAATTTCGAAGTGTGATTTCTGGATTCGGGAAGTTCAGTTTCTCGGGCATATCGTGAATGAAAAGGGTATACACGTTGATCCCGCCAAGATCGATGCTATCAAGAACTGGGAAGCACCCAGGACACCGACAGAGATCCGCCAATTTTTGGGTTTGGCTGGTTACTACAGACGTTTCATCGAGGGATTTTCCAAGATCGCGCAACCGCTTACCACTCTCACTCAGAAGGGCACCAAGTATACTTGGGGTGACAAACAGGAATCAGCCTTTCAATTACTGAAGCAGAAGCTTTGCAGTGCACCCATTTTGTCCTTGCCAGAGGGGACAGATGATTTTGTGGTATATTATGACGCTTCCATTCAGGGATTGGGATGTGTGCTCATGCAACGTGATAAGGTCATCGCGTATGCATCCCGACAGTTGAAGGTCCACGAGAAGAACTACACGACACATGACTTGGAATTGGGTGCAGTTGTGTTTACACTTAAGATTTGGAGACACTATCTATATGGAATAAGGAGCACAATCTACACGGATCACAAGAGCCTTCAACGTATTTTTAACCAGAAGGAGTTGAACATGCGACAGCGTCGCTGGGTCGAACTCCTGAACGATTATGAATGTGCCATTCAGTATCACCCGGGTAAAGCTAACGTGGTCGGAAGGAGCACTTGAAACCTCGTCGGGTACGAGCACTACAATTCACAATTCATTCTGGGTTACCCGAACAGATACACGACGCGTAGCTAGAAGCAGTTAAGGAAGGGAACATCAAGGCCGAATATGTGGGAAAGATGGAACGCGATTGGGAAATGAAACCCAATGGTGCCCGGTATTTCATGAATCGTATATGGGTACCTCTCTACGGAAACCTCAGGAAGCTAGTTATGGACGAAGCTCACAAATCCCGATACTCTGTCCATCCTGGTTCGGATAAGATGTATCAAGACTTAAAGCCGCGTACTGGTGGCCCAACATGAAAGCGGATATAGCCACCTACGTGAGCAAGTGTTTGACTTGTGCGAAAGTCAAGGTGGAATACCAGAAGCCATCAGGGTTACTTCAATAACCTGAGATCGCAGTGTGGAAATGGGATCAGATCTCGATGGACTTTATCACTAAACTCCCTCGAACTCCGGGTGGTTGCGATACCATCTGGGTAATCTTGGATCGTCTAACTAAGTCTGCACACTTCCTAGCGACCAAAGAAACAGTTAAGATGGATAAGTTGACTCGCATCTACATTTAGGAAGTAGTTTCTCGGCACGGGGTACCAACGTCCATCATCTCAGACAGAGATGCTCGTTTCACGTCTAACTTTTGGCGGTCACTTCAGAAAGCGTTGGGTACACGCTTAGATATGAGCACAACTTATCAACCTCAGACGGATGGTCAAAGTGAAAGGACCATTCAGACCTTAGAGGACATTCTTAGGGCATGTGTGGTAGCCTTCGGGAACAGTTGGGAAATCCATCTGCCTTTGGTGGAATTCTCGTATAACAATAGTTACCATACGAGTATTCAGGCAGCACCGTTTGAAGCATTATACGGTCGTAAATGTAGATCACCGGTCTGTTGGGCAGAAGTTGGTGACAGTCAACTCACAGGTCCTGAGTTGATACTTGAGGCTACTGAAAAGATTGTGCAAATCAGAAACCGCATGGCAGCGGCACGAGATCGACATAAAAGTTACGCTGATCAACGACGCAAACCGCTCGAATTTCAAGTAGGCGACCGCGTCCTACTGAAAGTGTCACCCTGGAAGGGAGTAATTCGTTTTGGGAAACGAGGCAAACTAAACCCACGGTACGTATGCCCATTTGTGATTTCGAAGCGTATCGGGCCCGTAGCTTATCAGTTAGACCTTCCTGCCGAACTCAGTGGAGTTCACAACGTTTTTCACGTGTCCAATCTGAAGAAGTGCCTATCAGATGAGACCCTAGTCATTCCATTGGATGAGATTCAAGTGGATGAGCAACTGCATTTTGTGGAACAACCTATCGAGATCATGGACCGTGAGATTAAGACTCAAAGGCACATCAAGATACCGATCGTCAAGGTTCGTTGGAACTCTAAGCGTGGACCGGAGTTCACGTGGGAAAGAGAGGACCAAATGAAAAGCAAATATCCATACCTTTTTGTAGTTGAGCAGCAATCTGACGTTAGTGCCAACTGAATTTCGGGACGAAATTCTTTCAATATGGGGATGATGTGACAGCCTGGGATTTACTTTTACCATTCTAACAAACTGAACTTTTGTGCGTTGCATTCTAAACCGCGTTTACTCAATTTTCGGGACGAAAATTCTTTCAACATGGGGATAATGTGACATCCCGGCTTTTCAGGTATCTTAAACGCGCTACTTTATGGTTATTCACTCCCACGCTGATTTAATTCGGAGAATTAAATTACACGCTCGCAATAACTACGCTAACTTTGTGAATCTATAGGGTGAATTACGTGCTATGTGTTATTAGACGGGTTGTATCTGAATTACGTGCTATGTGTTATTAGACGTTTGTGAATCTATTGCGTCTCACTCCAAATACGTGATTTAATATTTTATAAACTCCGTGTCGCGAATAATATTTTAGTAACTTCTATTTATAAACCGAACCAAGCCTGTGAAACGTTTCGACTTCGCGACCAAGCAAACCCAACCCGCCACCCACACTCCCTTGCGACCCACACCTCCTTGCGGCCCAAGGAAATAACCCAAACTTGAGGCCCAAGGCAATAATCCAAACCGCCCCCTTGTTATATTTACATGCATGTTGTGGGTAGCTTTCAAAAAAAATAAACAAAACCCTAATACCCTAGTGAGGTCGACGGCAGCCCCCCCCTCTCACGGTCGCGCAAGTCTACTCCCGGATTGATTCCAAGCTTGTCCCGGTTCGCTAATCATCATCGTTTCAAGGTTAGGGTTTAATTGTATTGCGATCCGCACCAGGTTTTGTGTAATCTTGATCATGATTATGTGCTTGTATGATTATTAGTATGAAAAAGTGTTGTGGTGAATTATTAGTTCGGATGAATATGCGAATCTTTGTGCTTGTGATGATATGTTGAATACTAAAATCGTAGGCTGCGTTTTATCGATAAAGATCATGATGTATATTTAGGGTTTGCATGAATATTGATATATATGATGATATTTGACAAGTTAACCTGTTGTTAATCAATACAACTAAGCGTCATGACCGTTTAAACATATTATAATGTGATGAAGTCGAAAACAGTAAGCTGAATGACATTTACAGCCAACTTCAGTTGGCTGTACCCTGATCATTATTTATCGAAAAGTGGATTTCTGATTCCTAAAACGTGTATTTTTGAAAAACGCTTCAAATGGCGCCGGATTCATATTTTTCTGAGGTCGTTTACTATTTTTAAATGGTCATTTAGTGCAGCAGCTGAAGCTGCGTAAATTCTGCAGAATTTGCAGGTTGTTATCGAGTCGGATCTTATAGTCTGTATGGGGTTAGGTCACGAAATTTGTACAGTAATTGGAGACGGGAATCCGAAAATCTCCCACTGGAATTTTGTTAATTGGATGAACGATGATTTTTAAATAATTTTTCTCGTGGACTGCAGTCAGAAAGCGACGAATCTGACTGCAGCCTAGTATATAAATGTTTATAAATAATTGCTAAATATTTAGGATTTGAAAATTTCACACAAAATTCTACGTTCTAATTGACGTCTCCTGTAAAAAAGTTGAAATTTTTGGAACGTTGGAACTATTTTATAAAAATCCTCGAAAACAGCCCAGTTATGATCGTACAAGCTGAAACATGATAAATTGCGTTTGTGTGTACCTAAGTGTTGTATGAGTTAACCTGTGTTTATGACAAGCTGGTTTGATCGTTATTTTATATGGTGATACTTTGCATGCATGATTATGGTTTCGAATTGGTTATTACGTGTGCCGTACTGTGTGTTAGTTATGCGTAGGGTTTTGTGTCAGTGTGTTCACACACTAACTTTAAATCGGTTGACATGTTAGGACTCGATTAGCGGTTTCATCATTTGCTTCTTTTGTGTTATTCTAACCGAGCAATTTAAGGTGAGTTCACGGCCCCTATTTTATCCGGTTTTAAACAACAGGGGGAGAAACATGTATACGCTCTACAACTCTATTTTTTTATGTTATGTGAAATTAACGCCGTTAACTACTCGGTAACTAATTAATGTTGATATACGTTATGGTAACTAAGTAGCTTTATCACGGAAGTCTACAACCAACTCTCGGATAGTTAGTATTGTGTTAAATAGCGGGGAAATTATAGTAGTACTACTGGGCCCGACAAGCTCCACCCGAGCTAGTCGCGCTAGCAGACCGGGAATGGTCAACGGGTGATTAATTTGGCCTAACTTTCGCCATGGTCAGTGATAAACCTGGCAACACGGAGGCAACACCAGTCAGCTTCGATCGCGAACTCTTATGTGACGTAACTTTAGGCTCGGTACCTACATGTTATCATTGAACTTATTTACGAACCAACATTATTATTCCGGGTTAGGAATAATGGAACTATGTCGTTATCCGGGGTTAGGGATAACGGGGAAAAACAATCTTTTAAACCGAACTTGTGAACTTATTAAAACCTGTGAACACACTCTTCTTTAATGTTGACACTTGTTTCTTTGCATGTTTCTCAGGACGCTAGGAGCGCTAGGTGCACTCACTTGCATTTGATCAAGACATTTTTATCGAGTCTTTATTTACGAATAATTTTTGGGATTTTGGTTTTGGCGTTTATGTTGGCGCCCGTTACTTTACTTTAATGCTTCCGCTAAACTTTGAAACTATTATATTTTGAAAATGACTATGAATGGTTACAACAAATGTTTTTGGGAAATGTTTAAATAAATCATATAGAGTCGTTCGATACTGCTAGTGTCTGAGATTCTGGTTTGATCACACGCCTCGCGGTAATACTCCGCAAGTGGAAATTGCGGGAGTGACAGATTGGTATCAGAGCCTCTGGCTATAGAGAACCAGGTTTGCATTAAAAGTAGACCTAAACTATAGCTGTTACATGACATTAGACTTAGTTGGCACCGAACTGTGATATCTTGTTATGTGTTATACTACAATTGTTCTATGTGATATATATATATATTGTGATATACACAGCTCGTAACTAACTACACCAACCCAGCAGGCTATGTCATCATCATCATCTGACAGATCTCGACAATCAAGGGCGCCGGGGAAGGCACCCATGGTCGAACCCTCACCACCTTGTGGCGTGGAGACACGCTCAGCTGCAAGGAAAAGACTCGCTCTAGAAGCACTTTTGTGCTGAGCGGCTGAGGGCTGACTGGCTCGAAGACAGAGTTCTTGAGTCTAGTTGGAGGATTCACGAACTGGAGCAGAACCAAGCACCACCTATCCAAGTACCCGCACCAGCGCCGGTAGAGGACGAAGGCAACACCAGTCAGCTTCGATCGTGAACTCTTATGTGACGTAACTTTAGGCTCGCTACCTACGTGTTAACATTGAACTTATTTACGAAACAACATTATTATTCCGGGTTAGGAATAATGGAACTATGTCGTTATACCGGGTTAGGGATAACGGGGAAAAACAATCTTTTAAACCGAACTTGTGAACTTATAAGAACCTGTGAACTCTTTCTTCTTTAATGTTGACACTTGTTTCTTTGCATGTTTCTCAGGACGCAAGGAGCGCTAGGTGCACTCACTTGCATTTGATCAAGACATTTTTATCGAGTCTTTATTTATGAATAATTTTTGGGATTTTGGTTTTGGCGTTTATGTTGGCGCCCGTTACTTTACTTTAATGCTTCTGCTAAACTTTGAAACTATTATATTTTGAAAATGACTATGAATGGTTGCAACAAATGTTTTGGAAAACGTTTAAATAAATCATATAGAGTCGTTCGATACTGCTAGTGTCTGAGATTCTGGTTTGATCACACGCCTCGCGGTAATACTCCGCAAGTGGAAATTGAGGGTGTGACAATAACCTTCGTGATTATAAACACGTTGCAAAGTTCAATTGAACATTGACTTGACCAAATATGGTCAGAACCAAAAGTCAATCAGAAGCCAAACTGTTTGACTTTTAGCTCAAAATAGCTAAAATAATGAAAGAACTAGGAAGAGTACTTACTCGTGTTGACGAACACTTTTGGAACTCAAGATAGGAGGCTTCCAAAGGCTGGAAACAAGCTCCAAGAAGGATAGAAAGAAGAACTTCACACTTTGCTTTGAAGTGTTTTGAAGTGGTGGGAAAAAAAATTGAAGAATCATTGGGTATTTATAGTATTTTAGGATTAAGGAGGTGATGACAAGTGTCCTCAAGTGTGGATTAGTGTCCTAACATGTGTCAACATCATATTAAGTGTGGCAAAGTGAGTGGTAGGTGTCAAAAATTGGAGATAGGTGGCAAGCTTGGTGAAGAAGCAAAAATATTAATCTTTTTTTGACATTTTTGGTCCTTGGACTTGTATTTTCACTTGTTTGCATTTTTAACTCCATTAACCTAATATTTAGTTTATATAAAGGTTTTAAGACATGTGTAACTTGGATTATGCCCGAATATGTCGTGGATGTCGGTTCGTTCGGTTGTACGGTTACACGTTAAGCGAAAATGCGTAAAACGTTTTAACGAACACGATGTGCAAAGATTGACATTTTTGCATTCTCATCAATAAAATACATGATTTATTGAATACAAAAAAATTTGGAAATAAAACACAGGGTTTCATTGAATAGGAAATTGTTTGTAATTGAGCAATGATTGAAAAGGCACAAATGTCACAGCTACCAGTGACTATGTCCTGAAATGGGTCAGGAAGGCCATCAATGTACTTTTCAATAGCCTTATCCATGGGCATGACCATAGTAGGACATAACAAACTTAGCTCCTCATAACGGTCAGTGTAGGCACCATGTTCTCCACTATCCTAGTTCAAGTCATGGAATTCCTTCTCAAGTGCTCTTTACTCGTGGCATGGGCAGAATTCCTTCATCATAAGAGCTCGAAGCTCTTCCCATGTCTGACCATTGCAACATTAGCACCCCTATCTCTCACCACTCCATTCTACCACATGAGCGCCCTCTTTTGGAATACACTCGAAGCAAATTTTACTTTGCACTCATTCGGACATTCAACATGATGGAATGTGCTCTCAAGACTCTCAAACCACTATAGGAGCCTAGTAGCTCCATCAGAACAACTAAACTTGAGCGGTTTAGCCAAATTGAATTTTTTGAAGTTGCACGAAATAGGTGCATTGTTGTTGTTATTGTTGGCTTGGTTTAATTGAGTCACAAGATTTGGTAGCACAACTACTATCTGCTGAGCTATCATTGCTGCCATATCGGCATTCTGAGCAGCATTTCAACGAGGAGGCATTCTAAAAGAGAAGGAAATATGAGAGAAAACGGGTGAGATTGATATTGGATAGCCAAAAGAAAACTTTAAAAATATCAAAGAAACATAAGGATTGTGATCATCTGTTCGTTACCTAAAACAAACAAATGACACATAGTGACTAATCAAAGTAAATGGGTCTTTGTAATGTATCGCGAAGACATGCTTTAGCCTATAAGTGGACACTCACCCCAGATTTCCTAGGTAAGAATGACTGGTCCGATAATACAGATTTGTACGAACACTCTAGCCTTAGACAGAAAACTCAGGGTAAAAACATCCAACCTTCCACATTGCACGTATTCACATTATTAAAACATAAACTTTGACGAAATTTTGAAAACTTTGAAGGCATGAAGCCTAAAAACAAACCTTATAAGGATATATGATTGATTTTCAAAAAGAATTTGTAACTTGTGAATTTGTTTTGGTAATCACCTAAGGATAGGTGATGGTATTGTTTTAAGATCTAAACACAAGATAACTTTTGTTAGGGACCTAGGAAGGTTATAGTCTAGGTCAAAGTATTACTAATAACCTAATTCCCTATAACCATGAGCTCTGATACCAATCTTTCTGTAACACTCCTACCGCGTAAAACAACAAACCGCGGCGGAAACGTCGGGGAGTCATGTCATAGAACTATTGTTTCACAACACATGGTACATAAAGTTTGTATTATTGAATTTCATTGTTTACATTATCTTGGGAGAATGAAACATAAAAAAACATAACAATTGTCTTGAAAATTTTAAAGTCACTAAGGCCCAAGTCAAACATTAGCTCTTGAAACATATGTAAAAATAAAACGTCAGCATAAAAATTCATGTGAGTAACATAGGTTTTGTGATGATGATTCATGGCTTTGAAAGTTAAAAGAAATGTTCAACTATTACAAGAGTAGCCATGATCCTTTACAAAAATGTTTCTTTTATGAAATCATATGAAAATCAAATGGATCCTTTACAAAAAAAATGTTTCTTTTATGAAATCATATGAAAATCAAAGGATTTTAAAGAATGATGCATGGCTAACTTAATAACCAAAATAACTCGTGCGTTGTATAAAATATGTCATGTCTTGTATTTTGTTTGAAGTGGTTTAGATAACACTACGTTTGGGTAATATAATGAAAGCACTTATATATAGGAAGTACCAGCGGCGTATCCACCATACTTGTATCAAATTACACACGTCTCGTTATTTAAATCACTTACCATGAGCCAACAATTAAGATGTCTTGTTTAAACAAACGTCATGTATAAAGCAATGCAATGTATAAACCAAATGTCTTTTATAAACAAATGTCTATATATAAACCAATGTCTTGTATAAACCAAATGTCATTTATAAACAAATGTCTATGTATAAATCAATATCTTGTATGGCAAACAGAAGCCTTGTTTAAACCATAAAATAAATGTCTTGTATAAAATAACGAAAATGTCTTGTCTCGTCAAAATGTCTTGCATAAAACAAGTGTTTTGAATAAATAAAGGACTTGTTTAAACAAAAACTCTTGTCTTATAAACCAATTGCGTTTATTGTGTAGACACATATCTATGGATTGTTGGCGAATACATTCAAGCCTTGTTGACTGTCGGATAAACCCTTATAAAGATAAAGGCTTATCAAATGTTTATCGGATTTTATCATTCCCTAAAGTCACTTACAAACAAACCTTGTAAGCAGGAACGGTATTGTCAATCCTATGGTACCGTTACATACTTTCGGTCGACGTGATCAATGTTAATGAATGTATCATTGTATATTCAACACACCAATATATCTTGAACAATGTAAGCATGTCATGAAAATGTTTTGAAATCATGTACTTGGCATACTAAGTCAATATACCAAGAGAAAATGTCTCTGAAATCATTCACTAGGTATGCCAAGTCAACATACGAAGTAAAAATGTCTTTGAAATCGTGTACTAGGTATGCTAAGTTAACATATGAAGAAAAATGTCTTTGAAATCATGTACTAGGTATGCTAAGTCAACATATGAAGCAAACATGTCTCTGATATCTTGTACTAGGTATGCTAAGTCAACATACAAAGCAAAAATGTCTTTGAACTCATGTACTAGGTATACTAAGTCAATATACGAAGCAAAAATGTCTTTGAAATCGTGTACTAGGTATGCTAAGTCAACATATGAAGCAAAATGTCATTGAAATCATGTACTATATGTACTAGATAACCAAAACGTGTATAATGTCATGAAAACAAGAAATAGTAATAGGCACATATGAATCACCCAAAACATTTGAAAATGTAAAAGAAGGGGCTATGTACTCACTTGGGACTGCGTAAATGTCTTGTTCAAATAATCAAACAATGCTCAAGGATTGAAGAGTTCAAGTGTGTCATAATTTATGTGTGTCAAGACTTTAATCGGAGGATTGGTTAGATGAGGTCTTATAAACCAAACAAGTGTTGGGACTCGTATGATATGGTTTATAATACCTTACATTCTGATTTGGAAGAGTTTCTAAGGGCTTTGACCCGTTATGACTTGTTAAAATGGTTTACTCCACTTTAATGGGTTGCAAGCGTAAATTATGGGTTTGGATGGTTAAATAAGTCCCATGACTAGTCTTATATGTCAAAACAACTTTAAGTTTAGATGTCAAAACTATGGTCTTACTTGTTTAAAACCATTTTATGCGCCGAAAGGGTGTTTTCGGTATTTAAAAGTACATAAAATCGATTCATAATATAACTAACCAGACTATATGACTATAAGGTATAACCTTAGAGGGTTATTCCCTATATTACTATGGTCATGAAAATGCGCTTGGTCGAATCCTAAGATTGACCAAACGCGTCAGATTTAAAAGTCAAAGCGGTGGTAAAAATAAACACTAATCTAGAATGACGAATTAGACATGTTTGAACATGTCTAGTAAGGTTTTAAAACTCATTTGGTGTCAAAACCTTAAGTTTTAATACTCAAAAACGTTTTCGTCGTAAAATGCATTTTAATACATTTTTTTTACTTTTAACTCCTAAAACATTGACTCGTCATCTCGCCTACTAAACGTGGTAATCAGAAGGTGCAATCGCAAGGGATTAATATCTTCGTGATTACGATCACATTGCAAAGTTCAATTTGAACTATGACGTGACCAAAATGGTCAAAAACAAAAGTCAAATAGTAAGCCAAACAGTTTGACTTTTAGCTCAAAATAGCTAAAATAATGAAAGAACTAGGAAGAGTACTTACTCGTGTTGAAGAACACTTTTGGAACTCAAGATAGGAGGCTTTCAAAGGCTGGAAACAAGCTCCAAGAAGGATAGAAAGAGGAACTTCAAACTTTGCTTTGAAGTGTTTTAAAGCGGTGTGAAAAAAATGGATGAATCAAAGAGTATTTATAGTATTTTAGGATCAAGGAGGTGATGACAAGTGATACCAAGTGTGGATTAGTGTCCTAACATGTGTCAACACCAAACTAAGTGTGGCAAAATGAGTGCAAGGTGTAAAAAATTGGAGATAGGTGCCAAACTTGGTGAAGAAGCAAACTTTTTTTATGACCATTTTGGCCCTTGGACTTGTATTTTCGTATTTTGTCATTTTTGACCCTCTTAACCTAATATTTAGGTTAAATAAAGGCTTAAGGCATTTGTAACTTTGATTTTGTCTAGAAATGTTGTGGATGTTGGTTCGTTAGATTGTGCGGTTACACATTTCGTAAATAAAGCATAAAACTTTCTTGAACACGAAAATCACCGAATTTGTGCAATGATTTACATTTTTGCATTCTTACCAATAAAATGCAAGATTTTATTGAATAAAAATATCTAGGATTGTATAATGATTGATAAATATACATTCTCGCAAATAAAACACAAGATTTTATTAAATACGAAAATGTTTTGGAATTGTTCAATGACTAAAAATGTACAAATATCACATATGGGGGAGATGAAGTATTTCTTAGGACTTCAGGTCGAACAATTGCCTGATGACATCTTCATTCACCAAACGAAGTATGTTCATGATGTCTTAGAGAAATTTGACATGACATGAACTAAACTAGCATTAACGCCATTAGCCACCAACCACGACATTTGTCTAGACGTTCATGGCGTCAAAGTTGATGAAACTTTATATCGCTCCATGATCGGATCCTTGATGTATCTCACAGCTTCAAGACCCAATATCATGTATCCTACATGCCTTTGTGCCCGTTATCAGTCAAATCCAAGAGATTCACACTTGTTTGCCGTCAAAAAAGATCATGCGCTACTTGAAAGAATGCCCAAGCACCGGCTTGTGGTATCTACGACATGACGACTTCAATCTCGTGGGTTATTTAGATTCCGATTTCCGATGCTGCAGGCTCAATGCAAAATCTATAATGGTTGCTTGATAGTTCTTCAGAACCCGTTTGGTAACGTGGCAGTGCAAGAAACAGACCACGATCGCTGTCTTTGGTTGTGAAGCTGAAAACGTTTCAGGATCCAGCTGTTGTTCCCAGATACTATAGATACACAGCAGATGAGAGACTTTGGACTGCAATTTCTTAACACGCCCATATATGTACATAACAAGGCGGCCATTGATATCACTAAAAACCCAATTCAATACTCATGCACTAAACACATTGAAATTTGACACCACTTTATCCGTGATTGTTACGAGAAAACGTTGGTTCGAATTGACGAAATCCACACTGATGACCATAAAGCAGATTTTTACACCAAAGCGTTTGTTAGATCAAGATTTAAAAAACTTTTGAAATTACATGGTTTAAGAAAGCTGACATCAGGGGATTAAAGTGAGGTCGAATTTGAGGATGACAAGGACTTAATGCGATTCTCATCGGTATAACAAATGTTTTTTATGTAAATACTTTTTCTTGCTTTCTTAAATACAAAAAATATCCAAAAATATGTTTCTGATTTTAGAGGGAGAAAAGTTGTGAAAAATATAAAAACCTTAAAAAAGACAAAAAGAGTTCTGTGTAAAAAAGGTAATCATATTACATCAGCAGACTATCACAGTATGCTAAGGAAATGGAATGTTTTAAACAGGTATTACTAATGATGTGCTAGTAGGCTTCACACGTTCAGTAAATTGTTTTTCAAGATATAAACTTAAAAGAAAAATTGAGTAATTTGTTGGTCGACATCTCTTGAATATATGGACTTAGTACTCCGAAATTTCGTTTGAGAGAATGCCAAATTTTGTGATACTAGGTCTTTATATTTAGTTGATATCAAGGGTATTATCCGAGTTCTTCTGATTTTGCGTCGGCAATGACCTAGAACTTGTATCATACTTTGCGCATTATTCACCCCCAAAAGCTACATAAAAATGAGTATATGTCATTAAAAGATACGACATTTGCAGTACAAAAAGATTTCTAAACAGAACACCACCTAAAGTCAAGCCTTCATCTCTTTCTCTGTACGGAAGTACTAACCTGAGCACTCAAGGCCTCGCATTCACCCCATTTATAGATATCAGTTAGATATATTCAACCGTGAGATGAAAATCTGAGATGGGAACACAGTTACTTTCTGTTCGTTAAAGTTACCTAACATATCTTGAAACAATTGAGAAATGTTTAGAGGTTTAAGTGGGTCAGTATATTGGCAATCTAACTAAATTTGTTTGAGACCTTAAAGTTTTGCCAAGAACAACGATACTAGTGATTTGTCTAAGAAAATTGATGTGATACTCTATCATAAACTCACAAAAATATGTCTGTAAATACGCCTTTACTTACTTTATTTCTCTTTCAGAAAAACCCAAATGGATTTTCAGTTTGATTTTAGCAAAAACATTGGAAAATACAAAAAGATTTGATTTCAATCTTATTTTTTCGTCTACCAATGATGGAAATACCGTTTGTCCAAGTCCAAAGCGTTAGTTGCTGAAGGAAAGCTGAAAGATTAAGGGTTGGGAGCTAATATGGAAATAAAGAGTCCTGAAGCGCTAAAATATTCACGAAAAACATCTAACCAAGGTCATTAACTTGGACTTGGTAGGCAAATCGGTTAATCAGGGCCGTTAACTTGGACTCGGTCAACCGAGTGGGTCGTTAAAACAAATAAATTCACAAAAGTTCAAAAAGAAACCAATTATAAAGAACTAGCTCGTACGAGTGACAATGTGACTCGTACGAGTGATAAAGAGCCTTACTTGTACGAATGATGACTCGTACGAGTGACTTCGTGGATATAAAAGGGACACTCACTCGCACGAGTCACATAAGTGACTTTGTACGACTGAAGAGGATCTCTGTAACCTGATCAGCAAGATTAGTAATGTCGTCATCAGAATCATCCTCCACGATAACTCTATCATAATCATTCGCTTCTTCAATGTGCTCGAAGACATAACCATTTGGCTTGAAAGCGCTAATCTCATTCAGCTCGTCTTCGAAATCAAACTCGAAGTTTTCTTCGTCAATGCCTAACATCTCAGCAATCTCTTCCTTAGTATAGCTATGGACATATTTTCCCTCTTCAACATCATGCTCAAGATAAAAAATCTTTGGTTTAGGCATGACAGGAATGGTAGATGTATTGATTACCGTGAAGATTCCTGCCTGTTGAGCATGAGTAGAACCTTCAGATCTGCCCAGATCTCTATCTTCAGTCAGTTGATTCACATAGTCATCCAAGTACACAGAATAATCAATCTCTTCATTTAAACCAGATTCAGTTACATAAACACCTATACCACCTACATCATCATCACTATCGTCACTATCAGAATCAGATTCCCCAGACAATACATCATCTAATCCTTAGCCTCTTTCTCAGCGTCTTCATCAAACTCATCAGCTGTTGCTTCAATCTCTCTCTCTAACTTCTTTTTCTATAGGCATTCTCAATGTTTATCTGAGAGATCTGTCGTGTCAATATCCACATCTTTAGGCTTTCCAACCAGAACAAACTTATTCAAGACTGTATACACCACAATATCTGTAATAGCTGGCACAGATTCAGCTTCTGGCTCAGTTGTGACGTTCACACGATCCTCAACCACTTTCTCTTTGCCCTTGCCTTGCACATCTAATAGTTCTTTTACTAGACGCTCACGTTCAATGACACGCTCTCTGGCTTCAGTTCGTTCGATCTCATCTATCTCTGCAGCAATACTAGCACCCTACTTTTTCGTTCGTATCTCTCAAAAAGATTCATCCTCGTATCGCTTCTAACCCTCTCTTCCTCATATTTAGTCATTCGAATTCGTAAGTGCTAATTTTCCGATACAATGCTGGCAAGCATCCCTTCTAGCTACTGTTTGCCATCGTTTAGTGCATTGAGTTGTTCTTGTAACTCTGCTATCTTGACAATGTTTAACATGACCTGTTTATGTAATTCCTCAACGCGTGGGTTATTAAACATGTCAGCAGAAAAGTCTTCGCCCCCAGGAATATCACCAAAATCAAAATCAAAATCAAAGTGAGGCTGGGACTACGAAGGTTACTGTGTCGGCTGCGGTGTAGGTTGTGGTGGCGGCTGTGGTGTAGATTGTCTTGGTGGAGATGGTGGAATTCCTGGAGTGGATTGAACAACCTATTCTTCCACTGTCTGCTCTTGCACTTTTTCCTTAGATTTGATGTTAGGAGACACTCTAGCCACTTGACGTTTTTTCTTTGCCGACTTGCAAACAGGAGTGTCATAATCTGAACCCGAAGGTATATAAGTCGTATCATCCTCTCCTGCCGCTTTACGCTTTCTTTCCTCAACTTTTCTCTTCTTTTCGGCTAGGCGTTTAGCTTAAATCTTTTTAGCTCTCTCTCTTTCACCAGCTCGTCTATCTTAAGGATCAGTGCTAAAAGAATTCACTTCTTCAGCCACTTTATCACGACCAAAAGCTTGCCTCTCTATATCAACAGCTATGTCTTCAAGATATTCCTCAATCTCTAGTTCATCTACCAATCCAGAACTTTCAGCTATTTTCTTTTTCTTTTGAGGAGTAGATGTGGAAGATGTAGCCGTTGTGTGAATGGGGGATCGGCTCCTCTGATGAGCAACTAGACTGATCTAACTCAACTAACAAAGGCGGAATTCATTGTTAGTGAGGTTGACAAACGAACATGTGAGATCTACTGTTTAACTACTTTAAATGTATTGATTGACATGCAAAGTACAATGCAAGTAAACAATTCAGCAGGGCTTCGCCGTACCAACTAGACTAACACTTACTAGCTCTGACACAACACTCCTCTATTTATAGGTCGACATGACTCGCACAGGTGAGTGTGTTGCAGAGACTGTGACTCGTGCGAGTGGCTGCCTCGTACGTGTGATAGAGTATCAGTCGTACGAGTCAAGTAACTCACTCGTACGAGCCATCTTCAAAATACATAATTCAAAATATATCATATACAATTTGATGTTCTAAGCCCTATATACAATAACAACATATCCTAGACGTAGGCAATAGAAATTATGCATCAACAAACTCCCACTCGAAAGTTGCCGTAGTCTGGATAGTCTTGAAAAAACTTCATAAGATCTGACATTTAACAACCAAAGAACCGCTTCGGTGGCTTGCGACGCTCCACAAAAGCCATAGGCGTTTGATCTGTTGGAGGAGGTCGGTTAACTGTATTGCCAAACCGAAAAGCTTGGATACATAGACTTAGTACTACGAAATTTCGTTTGAGAGAATGCCAAATTCTGTGATACTAGGTCTTTATATTTAGTTAATATCAAGGGTATTATCCGAGTTCTTCTAATTTTACGGCGGTAATGACCTAGAACTTGTATCATACTTTGCGCATTATTCACCCCCAAAAGCTACATAAAAATGAGTATATGTCATTAAAAGATATGACATTTGCAGTAGAAAAAGATTTCTAAACAGAACACCACCTAAAGTCGAGCCTTCATCTCTTTCTCTATACGGAAGTACTAACCTGAGCACTCAAGGCCTCGCATTCACCCCATTTATAGATATAAGTTAGATATATTCAACCGTGAGATGAAAATCTGAGATGGGAACACAGTTACTTCCTGTTCGTTAAAGTTACCTAACATATCTTGAAACAATTGAGAAATGTTTAGTGGTTTAAGTGGGTCAGTATATTGGCAATCTAAGTAAATCTGTTTGAGACCTTAAAGTTTTGCCAAGATCAACGATACTAGTGATTTGTCTAAGAAAATTGATGTGATCCTCTAATATAAAGTCACAAAAATATGTCTGTAAATACGCCTTTACTTTCTTTATTTCTCTTTCAGAAAAACCCAAAAGGATTTTCAGTTTGTTTTTAGCAAAAACATTGGAAAATACAAAAATATTTGATTTCAATCTTATTTTTTCGTCTACCAATGATGTAAATACCGTTTGTCTAAGTCCAAAGCGTTAGTTGCTGAAGGAAAGCTGAAAGATTACGGGCTGGGAGCTAATCTAGAAATAAAGAGTCCTGAAGCGCTAAAAATATTCACGAAAAACATTTTTTTTGGTCATACAGCGGTCAACCAAGGTCATTAACTTGGACTTGGTAGGCAAATCGGTTAATCGGGGTCGTTAACTTGGACTCGGTCAACCGAGTGGGTCGTTAAAACAAATAAATTCACAAAAGTTCAAAAAGAAACCAATTATAAAGAACTAGCTCGTACGAGTGACAATGTGACTCGTACGAGTGATAAAGAGCCTTACTTGTACGAATGATGACTCGTACGAGTGACTTCGTGGATATAAAAGGGACACTCACTCGCACGAGTCACATAAGTGACTTTGTGCGACTGAAGAGGATCTCTGTACCCTGGTCGGCAAGATTAGTAACATCGTCATCAGAATCATCCTCCACGATAACTCTATCATAATCATTCGCTTCTTCAATGTGCTCGAAGACATAACCACTTGGCTTGAAAGCGCTAATCTCATTCAGCTTGTCTTCGAAATCAAACTCAAAGTTTTCTTCGTCCATGTCTAACATCTCAACAATCTCTTCCTTAGTATAGGTATGGACATATTTCCCTCTTCAACATCATGCTCAAGATAAAAAATCTTTGGTTTAGGCATGACAGGAACGGTAGATGTATTGATTACCGTGAAGGTTCCTGCCTGTTGAGCATGAGTAGAACCTTCAGATCTGCCCTGATCTCTATCTTCAGTCATTTGATTCACATAGTCGTCCAAATACACAGAATAATCAATCTCTTCATTTAAACCAGATTCAGTTACATAAACACCTATACCACCTACATCATCATCACTATCGTCACTATCAGAATCGGATTCCCCAGACAATAAATCATCTAATCCTTAGCCTCTTTCTCAGTGTCTTCATCTATGACAGCCTGGGATTTACTTGTACCATTCTAACAAACTGAATCTTTGTGCGTTGCATTCTAAACCGCGTTAACAAACTGAATCTTTGTGCGTTACATTCTAAACCGCGTTAACAAACTGAATCTTTGTGCGTTGCATTCTAAACCGCGTTTACTCAATTTTCGTTCTTTCAACATGGGGATAATGTGACATCCCGGCTTTTCAGGTATCTTAAACGTGCTACTTTATGGTTATTCACTCCTACGCTGATTTAATTCATAGAATTAAATTACACGCTCGCAATAACTACGCTAACTTTGTGAATCTATAGGGTGAATTACGTGCTATGTGTTATTAGACGGGTTGTATCTGAATTACGTGCTATGTGTTATAAGACGTTTGTGAATCTATTGCGTCTCACTCCAAATACGTGATTTAATATTTTATAAACTCCGTCGCGAATAATATTTTAGTAACTTCTATTTATAAACCAAACCAAACTTGTGAAACGTTTCGACTTCGCGACCAAGCAAACCCAACCCACCACCCACACCCCCTTGCGACCCACACCTCCTTGCGGCCCAAGGAAATAACCCAAACTTTAGGCCCAAGGCACTAACCCAAACCGCCCCCCCTATCGCGACCGCCCCCCTTTTTATACTTACATGCATGTTGTGGGTAGTTCTTAAAAAAACAAAAAACACAAAACCCTAATACCCTAGTGAGGTCGACGGCAGCCCCCCCCCTCTCTCACGGTCGCGCAAACTACACCCCCGGATCGACTCCAAGCTTGTCCCGGTTCGCTAATCATCATCGTTTCAAGGTTAGGGTTTAATTATATTGCGATTCACACTAGGTTTTGTGTAATCTTGATCATGATTATGTGCTTGTATTATTATTAGTATGAAAAAGTGTTGTGGTGTATGATTAGTTCGGATGAATATGCGAATCTTTGCGGTTGTGATGATATGTTGAATACTAAAATCGTAGGCTGCGTTTTATCGATAAAGATCATGATATATATTTAGCGTTTGCATGAATATTGATATATATGATGATATTTGACAAGATAACCTGCTGTTAATCAATACAACTAAGCGTCATGACCGTTTAAACATGTTCTAATGCGATCAAGTCGAAAACAGTAAGCTGATTGACATTTACAGCCAACTTCAGTTGGCTGTAACCTGATTATTATTTATCGAAAAGTGGATTTTCTGAAGCCTAAAACGTGTATTTTGAAAAACACTTCTAATGGCGCCGGATTCATATTTTTCTGAGGTTATTTGCTATTTTTAAACGGTCATTTAGTGCAGCAGCTGAAGCTGCGTAAATTCTGCAGAATTTGCAGGTTGTTTATCGAGTCGGATCTCATAGTCTGTATGGGGTTAGGTCACAAAATTTGTACAGTAACTGGAGACTGAAATTTCCGAAAATCTCCCACTAGAATTTTGTTAATTGGATGAACGATGATTTTTAAATAATTTTTCTCGTGGACTGCAGTCAGAAAGCGACGAATCTGACTGCAGCCTAGTATATATGTTTATAAATAATTGGTAACGATTTAGGATTTGAAAATCTTACACAAATTTCTACAGTCTAATTGACACCTCCTGTAAAAAATTGGAACGTTGGAACTATTTTATAAAAATCCTCGAAAACAGCCCAGTTATGAGCGTACAAGCTGAAACATGATAACTTGCGTTTGCGTGTACCTAAGTGTTGTATGAGTTAATATGTGTTTATGACAAGTTGGTTTGATCATTATTTTGTATGGTGATACTTTGCATGCATGATTATGGTTTCGAATTGGTTATTACGTGTGCCGTACTGTGTGCTAGTTATGTGTAGGGTTTTATGTCAGTGTGTTCACACACTAACTTTAAATCGGTTGACATGTTAGGACGCGATTAGCGGTTCCATCATTTGCTTCTTTTGCGTTTATTCTAACCGAGCAAATTAAGGTGAGTTCACGGCCCCTATTTTATCCGGTTTTAAACAACAGGGGGAGAAAAATGTATACGCTCTATAACTCTATCTTTTACGTTATGCGAAATTAACGCTGCTAACTATTCGGTAACTATGTTAATGTTAATGTATGTTATGGTCACTAAGTAGCTTTATCACGGAAGTCCTCAACCAACTCTCAGATCATTAGTATTGTGTTAGATAGCGGGTAAATTATAGTAGTACTACTGGGCCCGACAAGCCCCACCCCAGCTAGTCGCGCTAGCCGACCGGGAATGGTCAACGGGTGATTAATTTGGCCTAACTTTTGCCATGGTCAGTGATAGACCTGGCAACACTGAGGCAACAACAGTCAGCTTCGATCACGAACTCTTATGTGATGTAACTTTAGGCTCGCTACCTACATGTTAACATTGAACTTATTTACGAACCAACATTATTATTCCGGGTTAGGAATACTGGAACTATGTCGTTATCCCGGGTTAGGGATAACGGGGAAAATCAATCTTTTAAACAGAACTTGTGAACTTATAAAAAAACCTTTGAACTCACTGTTCTTTAATTTTGACACTTGTTTCTTAGGACGCTATGAGCGCTTGGTGCACTCACTTGCATTTGATCAAGACATTTTTATCGAGTCTTTATTTACGACCAATTTTTGGGATTTTGGTTTTGGCATTTATGTTGGCGCCCGTTACTTTACTTTAATGCTTCCGCTAAACTTTGGAACCTTGATATTTTGAAAATGACTATGAATGTTTACAACAAATGTTTTTGGAAAACGTTTAAATAAATCATCTAGAGTCGTTCGATATTGCCAGTGTCTGAGATTCTGGTTTGATCACACGCCTCGAGGTAATACTCCGCAAGTGAAAATTGAGGGTGTGACATCATCAAACTCATCAGCTGTTGCTTCAATGTCTCTCTCTAACTTCTTTTTCTATAGGCATTCTCAATGTCTATCTGAGAGATCCGTCGTGTCAATATCCACATCTTTAGGCTTTCCAACCAGAACAAACTAATTAGAGACTGTATACACCACAATATCTGTAATAGCTGGCACATATTTAGCTTCTGGCTCAGTTGTGACGTTCACACGATCCTCAACCACTTTCTCTTTGCCCTTTCCTTGCACATCTAAAAGTTCTTTTACTAGACGCTCACGTTCAACGACACGCTCTCTGGCTTCAGCTCGTTCGATCTCATCTATCTCTGCAGTAATACTAACACCCTGCTTTTTTCGTTCGTATCTCTCAAAAAGATTCATTCTCGTATCGCTTCTAACCCTCTCTTCCTCATATTTAGTCATTCGAATTCCTAAGTGCTAATTTTCCGATACAATGCTGGCAAGCATCGCTTCTAGCTGCTGTTTGTCATCGTTTAGTGCATTGAGTTGTTCTTGTATCTCTACTATCTTGACAATGTTTAACATGACCTGTTTCTGTAATTCCTCAACGCGTGGGTCATTAAACATGTCAGCAGAAAAGTCTTCGCCCCCAGGAATATCACCAAAATCAAAATCAAAATCAAAGTGAGGCTGGGACTGCGAAGGTTACTGTGTCGGCTGCGGTGTAGGTTGTGGTGGCGGCTGTGGTGTAGATTGTCTTGGTGGAGATGGTTGAATTCCTGGAGTCGATTGAACAACCTATTCTTCCACTGTCTGCTCTTGCACTTTTTCCTTGGATTTGATGTTAGGAGACACTTTAGCCACTTGACGTTTTTTTCTTTGCCGACTTGCGAACAGGAGTGTCATAATCTGAAGCTGAAGGTATATAAGTCGTATCATCCTCTCCTGCCGCTTTACGCTTTCTTTCCTCAACTTTTCTCTACTTTTCGGCTAGGCGTTTAGCTTAAATCTTTTTAGATCTCTCTCTTTCACCAGCTCGTCTATCTTAAGAA
Source organism: Scalesia atractyloides (assembly GCA_947069175.1). NCBI lineage: Eukaryota > Viridiplantae > Streptophyta > Magnoliopsida > Asterales > Asteraceae > Scalesia > Scalesia atractyloides. The sequence continues at coordinate 50,855,223 of CAMTDV010000020.1, forward strand.
TCAGTGCTAGAAGACGTCACTTCTTCAGCCACTTTATCACGACCAAAAGCTTCCCTCTCTATATCAACAGCTGTGTCTTCAAGATATTCCTCAATCTCTAGTTCATCTACCAATCAAGAACTTTCAGCTATTTTCTTTTTCTTTGAGGAGTAGATGAGGAAGATGTAGCCGTTGTGTGAATGGGGGATCGGCTCCTCTGATGAGCAACTGGACTGATCTAACTCAACTAACAAAGGCGGAATTCATTGTTAGTGAGGTTGACAAACGAACATGTGAGATCTACTGTTTAACTGCTTTGAATGTATTGATTGACATGCAAAGTACAATGCAAGTAAACAATTCAGCAAGGCTTCGACGTACCAACTAGACTAACACTTGCTAGCTCTGACACAACACTCCTCTATTTATAGGTTGACATGACTCGCACAGGTGAGTGTGTTGCAGAGACTGTGACTCGTGCGAGTGGCTGCCTCGTACGAGTAACAGAGTATCACTCGTACGAGTCAAGTAACTCACTCGTACGAGCCATCTTCAAAATATATCAGATACAATCTGATGTCTAAGCCCTATATACAATAACAACATATCCTAGACGTAGGCAATAGAAATTATGCACCAACAAACTCCCACTCGGAAGTTGCCGTATTCTGGATAGTCTTCAAAAAACTTCATAAGATCTGACATTTTGCGACGCTCCACAAAAGCCATAGGCATTTTATCTGTTGGAGGAGGTCGGTTAACTGTATTGCCAAACCGAAAACTTCTTAGCGACGCTATACGAGCTCGCTTTGCAATCCTTGCTTCCTTCTTTTCTTTATGGTTTTGCTCTGTCTCCTCCAGTTTCCTCCATGAAGTGTTCCATGTCGATCCAAAATGTATATAATTGGCGAAACATACATTAACAATCTTCTGAAACTGGAGTGCTTGTTCTCTGTCTTTCTCTTCATAGCTGATCTTGCTGTAGAACAAACAATCTATATCCTTTTTTGAACAATTTACTAGCCACATCGGGTCTAGTACTCGAATGCCATGCCACAGCCCATAAATTCGTTTGTGAGCTATGACGGCTTCGGTAAGCTCCTCAGTTATCTTCCACAAATCATCATCAGGGTGCACACCATCACAGCTTCTCCCGTGTTAGAATCATAGTGCCACCACTTGAAGTTTTCGTGGAAATCCTGCCCATCTGAATCATAGGCATATTTTTCATTACGTTGGGCCTCTTCACGATAAGCGTAACATCCTTTTCTTTAGTAACTAGATCTATCTTCGTAATACGCTTTGGAAACTGAGGTTTCAAGTGTACAAATCCATGCAAAGCTTCAAGCTTAATCAACTTCCATTGCCTATGGTCATGGAATTTCATCTTTAGATTGATCATCTTCGTTTGCACTAGCTATTTGATATCCCAATAAGGCAAGGATTTGATGTCGCTCAAATATCTGAAGTACTGGATTCCAAACTCCCTTTTGGTTGCGTAAACATTTTGTTCTTTGATCCAACCCCAGCTGATAATGTCCCCCAGAGAAATATCTACATCGCTTGTAAAAAACACTAAGGGACACTTAAATTTTCACTCTGCTGGTGAGACTTTGAACCACTTCTTCCTCATTTCTTCTATTTCAGCTCTAGTCATTTGATGAGGAATTTTTCTTTGTTTAGCAGCTTCTTTAACTTTCCGTTTCAAAACATCGACATTCTATGTTGCAAACAAGTTAGTGAAAGTTGGGAAGTCATCTATACCCTGATCAACAAAATTAGTAACATTATCAACCGAATCATCCTCCACGACAAATCGATCATAATCATTAGCTTCTTCAACATGTTCGAAGATATATTCATTTAGCTCGAAAGCGCTAATCTCGTTCAGCTTATCTTTGAAATTAAACTCGATATTTTAGCAATCTCTTCCTTAGAATAGCTGTGGACAAATTCTCCCTCCTTAACATCATGCTTAAGATAGAAAATCTTTGACTAAGGCACGACAGGAACGGTAGATGTATCGGTTACTATGAAGATTCCTGCCTGCTGAGCATCAGAAGAACCTTCAATTCTACCCTTACCACTTTCTTCAGTCGTTTGATTCGTAGAGTCGTCTAAATACATAGAATAATCAATTTCTTCATTTAAACCAGATTCGGTTACACAAATACCCACAACACCTACATTATCTTCATCATCACCACTATCAGAATCAGACTCACCAGATAATATATCATCTAAATTTTCATCCTCTTTCTCAGCGACTTCATTAAATTCATTAACCGCTGCCTTAATCTCTTTTTCTAACTTTTTCTTCTGTAGACATTCTCGGTGTTTCATAGAAAGATTTGTCGTATCAATATCCACAACTTTAGGCTTTCCGATCAGAATAAACTTATTCGAGACTATATACACCACTATATCTGTAATAACTCGCGCAGATGCAGCTTTTGGCTCCGTTTTGACATTCACAGGATCCTCAAGACTTTGGCTTTGCCCTTGCCTTGTGCATCTGATAGTTCTTTAGCAAGATGTTCACGTTCGGCTACACGTTCTCTGGCCACAGTTCGTTCAATCTCATCTATTTCCGCAGCAATATTAACTCGCAGCTTTTTTGTCAATATCTTCTCAAAAAGATTCTTTCTTCTATCACTTATAAGTCGTTCTCCTCATATTCAGCCATTTGGATTCGTAAACGCACATTCTCTGACACAATGCTGGAGAGCATGGCTTCTAGCTGCTGTTTATCTTCATTTAGCACATTAAGTTGTTCCTGTAACTCCGCAATTTTGACAATGTTTAGCATGACCTGTTTCTGGAAGTCTTCAACGCGAGGGTCATGAAACATGTTAGAAGAAAAGTCTTCGCCCCCTGGAATATCCCCAAAAGCAAAATCAAAAACAAAGTGAGGCTGGGACTGCAAAGTTTGCGGCTGCGGCTGCGGTGTCGGTTGTGGTGGCGGCTGTGGAGTAGCCTAACATGGTGGCGATGGCGGAATTTGGGTAGACGGTTCAACAACCTCCTCTTCGACCGTCTGCTCCTGCACTGTCTCTTTTGGTTTGACGTTAGGAAACTCAGTGCTTCTTTCCGATTGACGTTTGAGACGTGGTGTCTTTTTCATTGCTGGCTTGCGAAACAGGAGTGCCAGAATCTGAACCCGAAGGTATATAAGTCGTGTCGTCCTCTCCTGCCGCTTTGCACTTTTTCTCTTCAGCTTTTCTCTTTTTCTCGGCAAGACGCTTTGCTTCTATCTTTTTAGCTCTTTTTCTTTGACCTGCTCGTCTATCTTCAGAATCTGTGCTAGAAGACGAAACTTCTTCATCCACTTTATCACCACCAAAAGCTTGCCTCTCAATGTCTGCAGCAATATCTTCAATATTTTCTGCAATCTCTGGTTCATCTCTCAATCCAGATCTTTCAGCTGCTTGCTTTTTCTTTTGAGATGTAGAAGTAGAAGATGTAGCTGTTGCCTTTCTCTTTGCACACTTTTCTCCATCTTTAACAAACCAAGAACTACGCTTCGCAACAAAATCGTCTAGCACAGTCAGCTGCTCATTCTCATCCCCACTGTCTTCCTTTCTCCATTTTCCCGGTGCCTGAGCAATGTAATCTTTGTCAACCATAGCACCAAAAACTGGCTTGGTGTTCGGGAATGTCTTAAGATGCAAATTCATCTTCTTAATAGTAGAGAAATCCATGTGTTCCAACTTTAACACGTCGTCTTTCTTGTTTTTCAAGTTCGGATGCAGATGATCTAGCAGCATCTGTATAAAACGCGGGTACTGCAGAAACTTTTATCTCTGACTATTCTACACCATCTGAGTGAATATAACCTTTGAAAAGTTATACGGAAGATTCAGAACCAACGTAGTAATCATGCACATTTGGTAGTCGATCAGATCATCAAACCCTCCCTTACGATGACTCAAAGTGTGAATAACAACATGGGCGATATATCGAAATGACGCACTTAGGTTACCATTCTTGAAAGGAGCGGCATTCACGAATCCGGCGTAACCCATGCGGTAAAAGCAACCCTTCACCATATACTCTGAAAACCCTGTCGGATCGTCTTCGTTGTCTTTAAATCCAAAACCTTCCTGATCAAATATTCTGTAATCTTCACCTGTATATCCTCATCGTCTATCCTCACAGTTGAAACTATCACATTCTCCTCGGAATCAAACTCTACTGCGTTCCAAAAATACTCGACATGAGATCTATATGCAGTATGCCGATCAGTGAGAGCTTTAGTAATTGGGATTCTGATCAAAAATCAAACACGTCTTGATAAGCAGACAACATATGCTGTGGAACAGAGAGAAAGACGTTTTCTTGACTTGCACACATAGAGAGTTCAAACCGTTAGAAAAATTTTTACAAATTTCAACTTACAAAGTCACTCGTACGATCCATACATTCGTACGATTCAACACTTAGAAATTTTACAAGAGTGAATCAAACATCAGCACTCGTACGAGTCACTACTTCGTACGAGTCACTAAAGATTAAAGAATTTTTCAAACATTTTAATGAAACTTGCTTCATACGAATGATGCCCCGTACGAGTGAAAACATGATTTGGAATATTTTGAAACTCCGTTGGTACGAGTGGTCATCCGTACGAGTTGTGAACCGTACCAAATAACACCAAGTTTAAAACCGAACTTAAAATATGTTGTTTTTTTTCAAATTGATAGTCGATTTATAGGGTATTGGGGCCGATATTAACATTTTAAGTTCAGTTTTAAGTTTCACCAGTCCAATTTCCCTAAATCTACGTTTTATGTCCGTTTGGTCTAAATGCGGCATTATAACGGCTAAGAACAAGCAATAGTACATTTCCCATCGAAAAAGGTGTGCGAATCAACCTCCCCAATGTACTGGTACAACGTCAATGTCAAGAAAAGTGAAGTATAGAACTGGTTCGCAGAATAGTTCTCTCTCAGTCACACAGTAACATAAAGTTGGCTCGTGCGACTGAATGAGACTTTTATGCTCATTTAGTTCGCTCGTACGAATTAAAGACTTGTGCGAATGACAACAAATGTTACTTAAATGTCCCTCGTACAAGTTAGTGATACTCGTACGAGTTAGTTCTGATACTTTTTAACTTTTTAATTTTTTATGATTTTTATGAACTTTTTATCTGTTTAAAACCCACTCAGTTAACCAAGTCCAAGTTAATGATCCTCGTTATCTGATTTGCCGACCAAGTCCAAGTTAATGACCTTGGTTGACCATGTTTGACCAAAACAAATTTATTTAAAATTATAGGGTTTCAAATTAATCAACTTTATTGACGTTCAGGTAATTTCTTCATTTCTAGATTAGCTCCCAACCTGTAGTCTTTAGATTTCCTTCAGCAAGACGTCGCCATGACTTCAACTATCATTGTTTTCATCATCGGTAGACTAAAACAAAACTAAAATTCTAAGAAAACGGAAAATATTTTTGGGTTTTGGGATTTTTCACAAGAAAAAAACAAGTAAAGAAATATATACATACATATTTTTGTGAGTTTTGTGTTAAGAGGATTATATCAAGTTTTAACAAATCACTAGTATTGTTGATCTTCGTATACTCATTAAGTTTTTAACCAGATTTACCTATATTGTCAATATTCTTATCCACTTAAACGTCCTCTCATTTCTCAACTATTTCAAGATATGTTAGGTAATATTAGGAACATGAAGTAACTGTGTGTCCCATCTCAGAATATACTCCCGTATCGAGATTCCCAGAATTTCATTTCACAGGTGAATATATCCAATTGATATTTGTAAAGGGGTGAATTGCGAGGCCTTGAGAACTTAGGTTAATACTACCGTACAGACAAAGAGATGAAGGCTCGTCTTTAGGTGGTGTTCCTTAAAGGAATCTTTTGAACTGTAGATGTCACAAAGTTTATGACATTATCATGTTTTATGCAGCTTTTGTAGGCGAATAATGCGTAAAGTATTATACAAGTTCTAGGCCATTGCTTACGCAAAAGCAGAAGAACTCGGATAATACCCCAGATATCGATTAAATATAAAGACCTAGCATCGCAAAATCTGGCATTCTCTCAAACGAAATTTCGGAGTACTAACTCCATATATCCGAGAGATGTTAACCCACAAGTTATTTAGTTTTTATTTTAGGTTTATATCTTGAAAACGATTTACTGAACGAGTGAAGCCTATTGGCATATCCTCAGTAAGACTTGTTTAATAATTTGTTTAATCATTCCATATCTTTAGTATACTGTGACTGTCATCTTGATGTAATATGATTTCTCTTTTTCACAAAAAAAAACTCTTTTTGACTTTTTATAATGTTTTTCTATTTTCCCAAACTTTATCCCTCTAAGATAAAAAACATATTTTTGGATTTTTAAGAAAGAATGTACAGAAAGTTTGTCATGCGGATGAGAATTACGCCAAGTCGTCGTCATCCTCAAACTCAACCTCATGTATATCCCCTGATGTCAGATTTCTTAAACTCTTTAATTTTAAAAGTTTTTTAAATCTTGTATGACGAAATGCTTTGGTATAAAAATCTGCCTTTTGGTCATCAGTGTGGATTTTTCAATTCTAACCAACTTTTTCTCGTTGCAATCATGGATAAAGTGGTGTCGAATCTCAATATTTTTAGTTCGAGAGTGTTGACATGAGTTCTTAGTGATATCAATCACAGCCTAATTATCTACATATATAGGCGTATCAAGAAATTGCAGTCCGAAGTCTCTCATCTGCTATTGAATATAGAGTATCTGGAAACAATAGCTGGATACTGAAACATATTTAGCTTCACAGGTAGAGAGAGCGACCGCAGTCTGTTTCTTACATTGCCACATTACAAAACGAGTTCCGAAGAACTGGCAACCAGTCGTCGTAGATTCGGCGTTAAGTTTGCAGCAACCAAAATCAGAATCCGAGTAACCCGCAAGATTGAAGTCGTCGTGTCGAGGATACCACAAGCCGGTGCTTGGAAATCCTTTCAAATATCTCATAATACGTTTGATGGCGAGTGTGAATCTCTTGGATTAGACTGGTAACGGGCGCATAGGCATGTTGGATACATGATATCAGGTCGAGAAGTAGTGAGATACATCAAGGATCCGATCATGGAGCGGTATAATATTTCGTCAACTTTAACTTCATTAAGATCTGGACAAATGCCGTGATTAGGAGCTAACAGGGTAGATGCTGGTTTAGATCCTGACATATCGAATTTCTCCAATATGTCATGAACATACTTCGTCTGATGGATAAAGATACCTTCAGGAAATTGATTGACCTGAACTCCTAAAAAGAACCTCATCTCCCCCATGGTGCACATTTAAAATTTGCACTTTATGACTTCTTCTAAGTCCTTACACAGCTTGTCATTTCTCGATCCGAAGATGATATCATCCACATATATCTGCACTATAATCAAATGCCCATCCATTTCCTTTGTAAAGAGGGTAGAATCTATAGTTGCTCTAATAAAGCCATTGTTTAGAAGATGTCTTGACAGCGTTTCATACCAAGCTCTCGGGGCTTGATGTAGACCATATAGGGCTTTGTTCGGAAGGTAGACTTTGTCTTTGTGTATGGGATCGACAAACCCCGGTGGTTGGCCGACATACACCTCCTCGTTGACTTTTCCGTATAGGAAAGCAGATTTGACATCTAACTGGTACACCTTGAAACCTTCTTAAGAAGCATAGGCCAAGAATATGCGGATTACTTCAAGACGGACAACTGGGGCATAGACTTCGGTGTAGGCTATCCCTTCTTGCTGATGAAAACCTTGTACCACGAGTGGAGCTTTGTTACGGACCATGATTCCTTTATCATCATGCTTGCACTAGAAGACCCATCGAATGTTTATCTTTTTGTGATGATCTGGTAGGTCAACAAACTTCAGACTCCCAGCTTCTGGAATTGAAGCAATTCCTCTTTCATTGCGTCCACCCAGCTCTCTTCTTTTAACGCGTCTTTCCAGTTCCCTGGCTCTACTTGAGAAACAAAACAACTATTAGAAAGTCTGGTTTGTAGTGGAGCAATACGAGTATAAAAACATCTTAGATCCTTATTGATCGGATTGCGAGTTTGCACTCCTATTTTTAAGCTGCCTATGATATTCTCCGATGGATGATATGAAAGCGTCCTTGGCAACACTTCACTTGGAACATCCACTTGTGTTTGCAAATTTTTGATGACATCATCAACAACCGGTGCAGAATATGTAGCTTCATTCCTGATGTTTGATTGATCAGCTTGATTATTCAGGAAGCTTTCAATCTACTCAGATCCTTCATTGGAACTAGATCCTCCATCATTGAAAGTTGGTTCACGATCATAATCGGCATTTGGCTGTTGTTGGGCAGATGATTCGGTAGCGTTGACAATTGGTACAGGGACAGAGTCTTGAAGAGTACTGCTCGGACCTACATAAGACGTGTTAGACACAGGAAGTGACGAGGAAATCACTAACGGTCTGGTAACTTGCTCTTGATTAGATAGTTGATGCTGTTGAAAGAGCATAACAAGTTCTTCATCTGATGGCACATCTGGTAGGCCAAAAGAATTCCACAAACCATCATAGTTGAACAACCATGGATCCCTAGGTTTCTGCGTGGGCGTAGAATAACGTTGACAATCAACATGTTGTGCAAGAATAACCTGGTTCATTCTCAGAAAGAAGACACGTTTCTGAGGTGTAGCCTAACCGACGAAAAATCCTTCCAAGGATTTGGCACCAAATTTAAGAGCCGGGTCCAATAAAGTACATAGTGATCCAAAAGGTTCCATAATTGCAAGGTTAGGCTTCTGTTGATTAAGTAACTCCTAACAAGTCTTGTTGTGAGGCTTGACTGTTAACACACGATTCAAGGTGTAACACGCTGTTGCGACTGCTTCACTCCAGAAACTATTGGCAATTTCGAATCGGCGAGCATGGTTCTTGCAGTCTCGATCAGTGTGCGATTCTTTCGTTCAGCTACTTCATTTTGTTGTGGAGTATAAGGAGCACTGAATTCATGAAGAATCCCCATTCGTTGCAAAACTCGAGCATTCATTTGTTCTTGAACTCTATACCGTTGTTACTGCGGATTCTCTTGATTGGCAAGTGACACAGAGTTTTCTGAAGAGAATCATTAGAGTTTCAAATGTTTCATCTTTGCTCTCAAGAAAGAAAACCCATGAGATTCTTAAATAATCATTTGTAACGACTAGGCAATATAAATCGCCAGATATGCTTTTGACGTTTACTGGCCTGAAAAGATCCATATGTAGCCTCTCTAGTGATAACTTGATAGAATTCAACAGCTTTCGTGGGTGTGATTTCTTATGTTGCTTCCCCTTTTTACAGTTCAGACAATCATCGAATAATTTAAAATTCTTCAAAGTAACACCCTCCACTAGGTCGTTATACACAAGATAATTCATCTTTCGCAGATGAATGTGCCCCATCTTCCTATGCCATAGAATAGACTCTTTCTCGGTAGCTTTAGAAACAAAGCATTGAACCTTCTTTGATATTGTTGATGCGACACTCATATCGAGAACATAACGATCATTTTCTCTCAGAGCACGCATGAGAATCCATTCCTCCGGAATCTTGAATCCCGACTTTAAGATCAAGCATTCTTCATCATTGAAATGCGTTGTGAATTTCTTGTCTCAAATATGCGAAATACTGAGTAGATTGTTCTAAAGTTCCGCGATGTAGTTCACTATATCAATCGAAACAACTCCATTCGTGAGAATTCCTTCACCGACAATTCTTCCTCGTGTTCTAGAAAACCCACGTACCCTCCGCAGATAGCTTTAATGTCGTGTAACAACGCAAGCATCCATGTCATGTGCCTGAAGCTCCAGTATCCATTATCCATTTAGACATGATCTATCGTGGGATTCACTTCACACATGCGGAAGAAACTATTTAAACAAAGAAACCCAAGCCTGCTTGGTCATGGGTAGGGTCGGAATGTCAAATTTCGGACTTACTTTGTTTTTGACGTTCTTTTTAGGCTCGGCTTTGTTTGGAACATAAGGTTTCGCTTCTACCTTGGACAGTTTGACTTTTGCAACCCATGTTTGCGTTTTCAAGTAGCCCTTTTAGCATAAAATTTTGAATCCATTTGACGATATTTAGTTGATGTTTCACCAATTTTAAATTTAGAATGACATTGAAGAGTTGGTTTAACATTTTTATAGGATTTGTTGGTTCTTTTCAAAATTTGCTTAGGTGCAACCATAGGTGCCTTTTCTTTCTTATCCTTGGTGAACCTTTTAGAATTAGAGACAGTTTTGGATTTATTTGTGAGCAAAATCATGCGATATGCCCGACATTCTTACATTTGTAGCATGTCCTACTGTCTTTATGGACAGAGGAATCCAAAACTTGTTTCTTATTCTCTTTTTCTTTCTTGAAATCGTCATTTGATTGTGTTTCGATGGTTTCTTTTTCCTTTTCGGTTGCTATCCCAAAAAAAATGATTTTCTTAGTAAAGTTCAGCTTTTGGGAGTTGTTCATTCTTCGCTTTTGGAAACCCAAACCCGCCCTCCTATTCTCCGGATAATCTTTGTTTATTTGATGGTAGGGTCTGGTGACACGTTTTGATTTAGAATAATATGATGCATTATGTTTATCTAAATCAGAATGTCTTACCTCCACAAGCTTGAACAATTTATCAACACGATCCAGATTCACATTCTGGATGGGAAAGTCCTCATCAGAAAATAGTTTATCAGATCCTTGCATTTTATAAACTATGATGTTTAGATCATTGTTTAAACTATCTCTGATGTTTCAACATCAGATTCAGACTGGTCAGATTCACTTTTTAAAACATTTTCGACCACTATTTTAACCACCTCAGAGTCACATTCGGTTTCAGATGTTGTGTAAGTTACGTCGATGTTTGTAGGCAGCTCGTTAGATTGTTCAGTTTTCAGTTTTAGATCGAGCACCTTTTCCACCCCTGATGGCTTTTTGCAAGCATAACTACACATAGGGGGTGGAACACAAATCGTAACTTGCACTCTTGTTATCATCGTTTTTGGATTAATCTTTGTTTTCAATTTTGGGTAAAATGTGATCAATGACGTTAGAGCTTGTTGAATAACTGATTAACAACTTGTTAACCCGTTCAGTTTCTATTCCTACCTTCTCAAGCTCACCCTTTAGCTTAGTGATAGTATTTAAGTGAATATTAATGGCCACAGTTCCATCATTTTCTCTGAGTGCTTTTTCATACTGTTTAACAGTTCTGCTCAATTTGTCGTACGCTTCTTTCGTTGATTTAAAATCAATCGACAAATGGTCTGTTAAACTTTTGAGCTCAGTATATCGTGTGTCTTTTACAACACATTCATTGCATGGATCAGCACATTTTAAAGATGGTTTTTTGATCACTAGCTCACTTTTAGACTCATTTACCTCATTTATGTTTGCCATGCATGCTTTGTCAGTTTCATCAGTCAACTTCTCTATCTTTTCATCAACTCTCTGTTCAACATCAGGCCCTTCTATTAGTCACAGAATGATCGATGACTTGGTCCAAAGTAACCTACAAAAGTTTTCAACAAATCGTAAGGCATGAGATGCTTAAAAACACTGTTTAAAATTTCCTCCTCTTCTGATGATGTGTAATAGTAATCATCATCTTCTGGAGCCTCATCAAAAGATGCCTCTGATTCTACTTCAGGTTCTTCGATTATTTCAGCAACCAACACAAAACTCTCATTCTTGGAAATATATTTGTTCCAGTTAAAGCCCTCATCTTCTTGAGTAACCACTAGCGCTTTGTCTTTAGCTTCTGGATGTCTATCTTTGATCTGCACCATTCAAGTTCTTGGTTGGGGACGGTGGTAAATAGCCTTCTTGTAGTAGTCATCGGCAAATGGGTTCTGATTACCCTGAGCTTCTCTATCTGGGCATTCACGTTTAAAATGTCCCTTATTCCAAAACTTAAAACAAGTAACTTTGGACCTGTCGGATCCAAGTTTTCCATCAAAACCTCCCAAGTTCTCTTTCCCCGTGATTTCCATAATGCGTTGTGTGCGTTGAACAATAGATGCCATACACATTTGATGTTGATCAGCTCCATCTCTACCGGATCAATCTTATCATAGTCCTCTCTGGTCATTTCAGAATTTCCAATCGTTCCTGCTACAAGACTGTCATAAGATTCGAGAACCGATGCTAGTAGTAACATATGTTGCTTAGCGGTTTTCTCAGCAAAGTTTTGTGCATTCTGGAAATCGACAACGATATTGCATTGTAGTACCCCTTGAGTACGATTTGATTGATTGTTCTGGTTGAGTTGGGGATTACTCGATCCATTTGATGACTGTGGGCTTTGAGACGTGTTCGGATTGACTGTTGCAAATGATTGAAAACTAACGTTTTGATTTGACGGTGGGCTCGGTGTGCTGTAAGTGCTAAAGATAGTCTGGATCTTTGGAGATTGAATTTGAGCAGCAGAACTATTCTTGAAATAAAGATTGACGTCTTGTTGCATTTGAACACCTTTATTCTTCGCCATCTTTTACATTTCTTGTTCATGTCCCTCCAATCTTTCCATGAATCTGGTAATGAGAAATTAACTTATAAAATTTAAGAACTTCTGATTACTCATTTGTATGAATGAATTAACTTGTATGATCAGTTGTTCGTGCGAGTGGTCTCTCTACCCGTACGAAACAACTTAGGTCACCAAATGGATGAATTTTACCTATTTTGACATGATTAAGCTCGATTTTAGATCTGAAATTGTTAAGGATTGATTAGTACAGAATTTAACGTGATATCCTAGAATCCTATTCCAATTTGTCCATAATTTCGTCCAATTCCAAGATTAGTTTGGGAAAGTGTAGAAGTAGAAAGCTGCAACAGTGAATCTGAATCTGAAACAGTTGATAGCTTGTAGAAACTTGACGTTTGTCAGCAGATTAGACCTCAAAGCTCTGATACCACTTGTGAATGGCGGATCGGCTCCTCCGATGAGCAACTAGACTGATCTAACTCAACTAGCAGAGGCAGAATTCATTGTTAGTGAGGTTGACAAACGAACAAGTGAGATCTACTATTTAACTGCTTTGAATGTATTGATTAACGTTCAAAGTACAACGCAAGTAAACAAATCAGTAGGGCTTCGCCGTACCAACTGGACTAACACTTCTTAGCTCTAACACAACACTCCTCTATTTATAGGTCGACATGACTCGCACTGGAGTGTGTGAAACAGAGACTGTGACTCGTGCGAGTGGTTGCCTCGTACGAGTGACAGAGAGTCACTCGTACGAGTCATCTGACTCACTCGTACGAGCCTACTACAAAATATATAAAACAAACAATAACATTTACAATTTGACATTTAAGCCCTGTATACAATAGCGACATATCGTAGACGTAGGCAATAGACATAATGCACCAATACTTTGCCTTTCTTTTAACCCCATCTTTAACAAACCATGCACTACGCTTAGCAACAAAACCATCAAGCACCGTTAACTCTTCATTCTCATCCCCACTATCTTCCTTTCTCCACTTCCCTTGTGCCAGAGCAATATAGTCTTTGTCGATGATAGCTCCAAACACTAGCTTGGCGTTGGGGGAAAGTCTTTAGATGCAAATTCATCTTCTTAAGAGTAGAGACATCCATGTGTTCCACTTTCAGCACATCATCTTTCTTCTTCTTCAAATTTGGATGTAGATGATCTAGCAGCATCTGAATAAAACGTGGGTACTGCAGAAACTTTTCTCTCTAATATTCTGCACCATCTAAGTGAATATAACCTTCGAAAAGTTAAACGGAAGATTCAGGACAAGCGCAGTAATCATGCACATTTGGTAGTCAAGAAATCATCAAAACCTCCCTTTCGTTGACTTAAAGCATGAATAACAACATGTGCGATATATCAAAAAGGCGCACTAAGGTTACCCTTCTTGAAAGGAGCGGCATTCACGAATCCAGTGTAGCCATTGCGATAGAAATACCCTTTCACCATATACTCCGAGAAACCAGTCGGATCGTCTTCATGATCTTTAAAATCTAACACCGTCCTAATTAAATCCTCTATAATCTTCACCTGAATATCTTCATCACCAATCCTCACAGCCGAGACAATTGCATTCTCCCCAGAATCAAACTCTACGGCGTTCCAAAAATACTCAACGTGAGATCTATACGTAGTATGGCGATCGTTGAGATCTTTAGTAATCGGGATTGTACTCAAAAAATCCAACACTTCCCGGTAAGAAGCAATCTCTATAATAGATTCATCAAGAAGACAACATATGTTGTGGAACGGAGAAAACGATGATTTCTTGACCTGCGAACATAGACATTACAAACCGTTAGAAAAGCTTTCAAACATTCTAACTTACACTGTCACTCGTACGATCCATACATTCGTACGAGTCAACACTTAGAGAATTTTGCAAGTTTGGATCAAAACAACATCATTGTACGAGTCACTACTTCGTACGAGTTACTAAAGACATAGGAATTTTTCAAAGATTTTAATCAAACTTGCTTCATACGAACGATGCCTTGTACAGGTCATTAATATTTAACATTTTTATCTTTAACTTTTAAAGATCCTACTCGTACAAATACTCACTCGTACGAGTGAAAAAGATATAACAATTTGAAATCTTGGCTCGTACGAGTGAATGATTCGTACGAGTTGTAAATCGTTCCAAATAACACCAAGTTTAAACCGAACTCAAAACATGTTGATTTTAACAAATTGAGGGTTGATTTATAGGCTATTAGAGCCAATATTAACGTTTTAAGTTCAATATTAAGTTTTACGAGTCCAATTTCCCTAAATCTATGTTTTATGTTCATTTGGTCCAAATCCGGCATTATAACGGCTAAGAACAAGCAATAGTACCTTTCCCATCAAAAGAGGTGTGCGAATCATCCTCCCCAATATATTGGTACACGGTATATGTCAAGAAAAAATGAAGTATAGAACTGGTTCGCACAAAGTTCTCTCTCAGTCGCACAGTAACAATAGGTTGATTCGTGCAAATGAGGAAGCATTTTATACTAATTCACTATCGCTCGTACGAACCAGTGGCTCGTGCGAATGAACACCAAATGTTACTCATACGAGTCAGTGCCACTCGTACGAGTAAGTGCCACTCGTACGAATCAGTGCTGATACTTTTTAGTTTTTTTATGATTTTTTTATCTGTTTAAAACCCATTCAGTTAACCAAGTCAAAGTTAATTACCCTAGTTATCTGATTTGCCTACCAAGTCCAAGTTAATAACCTTGGTTAACCATGTTTGACCAAAACAGATTTATTAAAAAAATGTAAAGTTTCAAATTAATGAACTTTGTTGACGTTCAGGTAGATTTTTCGTTTCTAGATTAGTTCCCAACCCGCGGTCTTCAGATTTCCTTCAACAAAGTGTAGCAATGACTTCAACTATTAGTGTTTTCATCATCGGTAGACTAAAACTAAACTAAAAAGCTAAGAAAACTGAAAATCTTTTTAGGTTTAGGATATTTCCGAAAAGAAATAACAAGTAAAGAAATATATACATACATATTTTTGTGAGTTTTGTGTTAAGAGAATAATATCATGTTTTTAACAAATAACCAGTACCGTTGATCTTGGTATACTCATTAAGCTTTTAACCATATTTTCCTAGATATGTTAGGTAATATTATGAACATGAAGTAAGTGTGTTTCCCGTCTCAGAATATACTCCCGCATCGAGATTCCCAGAATTTCATTTCACAGGTGAATATATCTAATTGATATCTATAAAGGGGTGAATTGCAAGACCTTGAGAGCTCAGGTTAGTATTTCTATACAGACAGAGAGATGAAGAGGCGGAATTCATTGCTAGAGAGGTAGACAAGACAAACAAGATAGTACTTACTGTTCAACTGCTTCCGATGTATTAATGACGTTCAAATACAAACGCAAGTAAACAAACTGGCAAAGCTTCACCGTACCAATTTACAAATCACTTTCTTGCTCTAACACAACACTTCCCTATTTATAGGTCGATATGACTCGTACCGAAGTGCATGCTAAACAGACAACTCTATTTGGTACGAATCTGTGTTTCTTACGAGTGAGTCACTCGTACGAACTATGAATTCTTTCATACGAAACATAGTGTTAAAACATATAAAATTATTTAAACATTAACGTGTAAACTTATAAACATTTCAGATACATCCTAGACGTAGGCAATAGATATTATGCACCAACAAACTCCCCTTTGGATGTTGCCGTAGTCTGGATAATCTTCAAAAATCTTCATATAGATTTGACTCTAACGCCCAAAGAATCTCTTTACAGGCTTTCGACGCTCCTCAAAAGCAATTGGCGTTTGATCAATCAGAGGAGGTCGTTTCTAAAACTGAAAGCTCCTTAAAGATGCTATTCTTGTACGTTCTGCAATTCGAGCTTCTTTTTCTTCCTTTTTCTTGGACACTTTCTCCTCAACCATCCTCCAAGTTGTTTTCCAATCCGATCCAGAATGAATATCATTTGCAAAGCACACATTAACAATCTTTTGAAATTGAAGCGTTTGTTCTTGATCCTTCTCTTCAAAACTTATCTTACTATAGAATAGACATTCTATATCTTTCTTTAAGCAGTTAACTAGCCACATTGGGTCTAGTATTCGAATGCCTCGCCATAAACCATATATTCGTTTGTGCGCTATGACGGCTTCGGTTAATTCCTCTTTGATTTCCAAGAGTCATCATCTGGATGCACACAAATAACAACTTCTCCTGAACTGGAATCATAGTGCCACCATTTGAATATCTTGAAGAAATCTTGCTCCATTTTAATCAGAGGCATGTTCTTCATCACCCGCGGTTTCTTCACAATCAAAGTAACATCTTTCACCTTCGTTACTGGATCAACCTTAATAATGAGACGAGGATAATGAGGTTTCCAATTTACAAACCATGCATAGCTTCAAACTTGATCAATCTCCAAAGCTTTTGGTCATGAAACTTCATCTTTATATTTATCATCTTTGTTTGAACAAGCTCCTTTATATCCGAATACGGCAATGTTTTGATATCACTCAAGTATCAAAAGTATTGGATACCAAATTCCCTCTTTATCGCATACAAATTAAGCTCTTCAATCCATCCCTAACTCAGAAGGTCCCCTAGAGAAATATCAGCATCTATGGTAAAGAATGCTAGGGGTCTTTTAAATTTACGCTCTGCTGAATTCACACGAAACCATTTCTTCTTTTGCAGCTTCAGATACTTTCCTTTGCAACATCTCAGAACTTTCTGCTGTAAATAGACCAGAAAACGTTGGGAAATCATCTATACCCTGTTTGGCATCATTAGTATCGTCATCAGAATCACTTTCCACGACAACGTTATCATACATGTTTGCGTTTTCTACGTCTTCGAAAACATATGCATTTGGTTCAAAGACATCTATCTCATTAAGTTTGTCTTCAAAATCAAAATCAAAATCAAACTTCTCTTCACTAATACCAAGCATTGCTGCTATTTCTTCCTTGAGTAACTATGAACAAACTCCCCTTCTTCAACGTCATGCTCAAGATATAACACAAACGGCTTTTGCACGACAGGAACAGAAGATATAACATTTTCTGTGAGAATTCCTCCCTGCTGAGCATCCACTGACTCATCAGCTTTATTTGTCTTTTCCTCTTAAGTAGTTTGGTTGGCAGAATCATCAAAGTACTCGGAAAGATCTACTAATTCATTAACATTCCAATCAATTACACGAATTCCAGACCCTCCAACATTGTCATCATCAATATCATTATTTGAACTACTAGAATCCTTAACATCAACATCAGCATCATCGGCATCCTCTACTTCTGCTTCCTTTTCAGTTTCTTGGTTGTTGTCCCAAAAACAAAATTAATTTTCTTTGTAAAGTTCAATTTTTGGGACATGTTGGTTTTATGTTGCTTCTGGAAACCCAACCCTGCTCGTTTGTTTTCCGGATAATCTCCATTTTTCGATAGTATGGTTGGTTGTCAGTTTTTGATTTAGAATAGAAAGATGCATCATGTTTATCTAAATCATCATGACTTACCTCCATAAGCTTGAAAATTTTATCTACACAATCCTTTTCATATTCTTGATTGGAAAGTCCTCATCCGAAAATAGTTTAACAAACCCTTTCATTTTATAAACTATAACATTGGGATCATCATTTAAACTATTTTCTATTATATCATCAGACCTTGACTTCTCAGATTGTTCATGCTCAGACACTTCAGATTCATTTTTAACACTTTTTCAACCACATTATTTACCACTTCAAAGTCACATTCACCATCATTTTTAGTGTAAGTTACATCGATATCCACAGGCAGCTGTTCGGTTTTCAATTTAAGATTCAGCGCCTTTTCCACCCCAGATGGATTTTTTCATGCATAACTGTTCCACATGGGTGGAGGAACTCGATTATAACTACCACTTTTTGTTTCACCATTTTTAGATTCCTCTGTATATTCGATTTTTGGTAAAATGTGATCTATGACGTATGAGCTTGTGGAGTAACTAATTAACAATTTATTAACTCGTTCAGTTTCAATTTCATTTTCTTAAGCTCACTTTTGAGCTCAGCAAAAGTGTTAAGATGAATATTATTGCCATTTTTTATCCATCACTGTTGCTTTAAGCATCATAAGTGTTGCGTCATTTTCTTTGAGTGCTTTATTATATTGTTTAACAGATGCACTCAATTTGTCATAAGCTTCCTTTGTGGATTTGTAATCGCTTGACAAATTGTCTGTTAAACTTTGCATTTAAGCAAATTTTTTGTCCTTTACAAGACACTCACCACACGGTTCTTCACACTTTGAACAAGATTTTTCATTCTCAGATGACTTGTTTACCTCATTGCCATTGGCCATGCATGCTTTAATGATGTCTTCTTTCAACAATTTCTTTTTCTCATCAGCTTTGACATCTTCAAACGGTTTCTTTTGCTCTTCATCTGTTGAATGTTGGCTAGGTGTGAAATATCCTGCAAAAGTTTTTAAGACATCGTTAGGCAAAAGATGTTTGAATGGACCATTCAAAAGCTCCTCCTCCTCTGATGAAGTATGATAGTAATAATCGTCATCATCAGGTCCTTCATCAAAGGATGCCCCGATTCTTCTTCCGGTTCCTCAATAATTTCAGCCACCAATGCCAAACTTTCTCCTTTCGAAATAAACTTGTTCCAATTAAACCCTTCGTCTTCTTGTGTAACAACCATTGCCTTATCTTTAGTTTCAGGTTGCTTATCTTCAATCGGCATGATTCTTGTTCTTGCTTGAGGTCAGTGGTAGATCGCTCATTTGTAATAGTCATCGGCGAAAGGATTATGATTTCCTTGAACCTCTCGGTTTGGACATTCTCTTTTAAAGTGACCTTTCTCCCAACACCTGAAACAAGTAACTTTGGATTTATCAAATCCAAGTTTCCCATCCAAACCTCCCAAATTTTCTTTACCGGTGATTTCCATAAATCTCTGTGCACGTCGAACGATTGAAGCCATACACCATTTTATATCTGTCAAATCCATTTCAAGTAGATCAATTTGATCGTAATCCTCACGTGTCATTTCAGAATTTCTGATCTTTCCAGCAACAGTCTTGTTTTTTGCCATCTTTTGCATCTCTAATTCATGACCTTCCAACCTTTCGATAAAGCGAGGCAGCGAGAAATTGTTGTATTCAACTCCATTTTTAAGATGGTTAAGTAAGTCGACCATTCTTCTTGTGGTAGAGAATCAGCTAGCTTGTCAACAAGCTCTTCATTTGTCTTTACAATTCCCATTCTCTTCATATGAACCACTAGATGACAATACGCTCAATCAGCTGCTTTACCGTTTCTCCTTTAATCAGTGTGAATACATCAAACTCTTTGCTTAATGACGCCCTTTTGCTTTTACGGAGTTGAGCACTACCTTGAAATTTGAGTCGAAGAGCATTCCACAAAGATTGCGCATCATCATCATGTTGCAGTAAAGCCAAGATGTCTTCTTTAACCGATTGCTGAAGAATATTCATCATTTTCTTTTCGTTGATAAACCTTTCCCATTCAACATCAGAGAATTGAGCAAGGGTCTTTTCAAGCCCATTTTCACCAACTGGTGCGATATATTTTGCCTCGATTGCAAACCAGCAAGTAAAGTGGTTAGCTTGAACCCAGTTCATAAACCTTTCACTCCAACTATCAATGTCTTCTAGATTCATAAGCTTTGGAGCTTTTGTCATTGTTCCCATTTCCTTCTCTAGATTGATGTTTTGGGCTGCTGCAGCGGTAACGACTGATGTAGCGAACGCATTGTAAAATTCCTCAGACATTTTTCCTGTGAAAAATTAAGAGCACACTTCTCGGAAAGAAAATGATCAGATTAATAAAATTTTTGTGCAGACAAGTTGTTTCGTACGAAACAAGTTTTTATACACTTGAGATTTTTCTCACAAAATGCATCATTTCATACGAATCAAACCATTTTGTACGAATATGTGTTTTTGAACGAGTAATATATTTGTACGAATGACATTTGGCACGAATTTGTTTGAAAATACGAAAAATTGTAAGATTCTGTGAAATTTTTACACTTGTTCATATGAATTTTTGAAATGGTTCATACAAAAACTTAACGCAATATTTCATGCGAAACTCGTACGAAATGATTCAATCTTCAAACTGACAAATTTTTTCAATTTCAACATGATTTAGTTCAATTTTAAGTCCGAATTATGATATGGATTGATTAGATTGATGTTTAACTTGAATTACAAAAATCCTAGTCCAATTTGTCCATGAATTCGTTCGAAATTTGTCCAAAATCCAGCATAGGTCAGGAAAAATGATGAAGATGAGGATATATCCAAGTCTGAACACTTAGTACTTGTTGTCTATCTGTAGATAAAATCTCATGGCTCTGATACCACTTGTGAATGGGGATCTAGCTCCCGAAATGACCACTTGTGAATGGCTATATCGGCTTTCATGTTGGGCCACCAATATGCAGGTTTAAGGTCTTGATACATCTTATCCGAACCCGGATGGACAGAGTATCGGGATTTGTGAGCTTCATCCATGACTAGCTCTCTGAGGTTTCCGTAGAGAGGTACCCATATGCGATTCATGAAATACCGGGCTCCATTGGGTTTTATTTCCCAATCGCGTTCCATTTTTCCCACCGATTCGGCTTTGATGTTTTCCTCCTTAACTGCTTCTAACTGGGCGTCGCGTATTTGTTCGGGTAGCCCCGAATGAATAGTGAGTTGTAATGCTCGTACCCGACGTGGTTTCAAGTGTTCCTTCCTACTGAGGGCATCAGCTACCACGTTAGCATTACCCGGGTGATACCGAATGGCACACTCATAATCGTTCAAGAGTTCGACCCAGCGACGCTGTCGCATGTTCAACTCCTTCTGATCAAAGATGTGTTGGAGGCTCTTATGGTCTGTGAAGATTGTGCACTTCGTTCCATAGAGGTAGTGTCTCCAAATCTTAAGCGCAAACACTACTGCTCCCAATTCCAGGTCATGCGTCGTGTAGTTTTTCTCGTGAACCTTCAGTTGTCGCGACGCATACGCGATGACCTTATCGCGTTGCATGAGTACGCATCCCAATCCCTGAATGGAAGCATCACAATATACTTCAAAGTCGTCTGTCCCTTCCGGCAAGGACAGAATGGGTGCACTGCAAAGTTTCTGTTTCGGCAATTGAAATGCTGCTTCTTTCTTGTCACCCCAAGCATACTTGATGCCTTTCTGGGTGAGGGTAGTAAGCGGTTGTGCTATCTTTGAAAATCCCTCGATGAAACGTCTGTAGTAACCAGCCAATCCCAAAAATTGGCGGATCTCCGTCGGTGTCTTGGGTGCTTCCCAGTTTTTGATGGCTTCAATCTTGGCAGGGTCTACGTGATACCCCTTTCATCACGATATGCCCGAGAAACTGAACTTCCCGAATCCAGAAATCACACTTCGAAAGCTTGGCATATAGCTTTTCCTGTTGAAGTAGTCCTAGCAGTAATCGTAGATGTTCCGCATGTTCTTCTTCACTTTTGGAGTAGATGAGAATGTCATCGATGAACACAATGACAAATTTGTCGAGGTATGGTTTACACACGCGGTTCATGAGGTCCATGAACACCGCTGGTGCGTTGGTGAGACCGAAGGGCATGACCAAGAACTCGTAATGGCCATACCGAGTGCGAAATGCCGTCTTGGTGATATCCTCCTCCCTGACGCGTAGCTGATGGTAACCATACCGTAAATCAATCTTGGAGTAGTAGCTTGACCCTTGAAGTTGGTCGAAGAGATCGTCGATGCGAGGTAACGGGTATCGGTTCTTGACAGTAACCTTGTTGAGTTCCCTATAGTCGATGCACATGCGGAAAGTCCCGTCCTTTTTCTTGACAAAAAGGACTGGAGCTCCCCATGGCGAAACGCTTGGTCGGATAAATCCTTTTTCTAATAGCTCCTGAAGTTGGGTAGACAGCTCCTGCAGCTCGGCTGGAGCTAGGCGGTATGGAGCCTTGGCAATAGGAGTTGCATTGTTTGCCAATTCGATTTCAAACTCCAATTGTCGATGGGGTGGAAGACCAGGTAGTTCTTCTGGGAATACATCGGAAAAATCACGGACGACAGGGATGTCTTCTATACGTTTCTCGTCCTTAGGCTGTTCGGTAATCAGTGCGCGTAAAGCGAAGGAGTTCTTTCTCCGAAGATACTTCTGCGCTGGTATGTATGAGATGATGTTGGTGACGGCGCTTGCCTTATCGCCTTGTACCGTCAGGATTTCGTCGTTAGAGAGCGGAATACGGATAGATTTTTCGAAGCAGAGAACTTCAGCCCGGACGTCGGATAGCCAGTCCATTCCGACTACCACGTCAAAACTACCCAGGGTAGTTGTCATCAGATCAATGGTAAAGGTGTGGCCCGCAAGTTTGAGTTGACAGCCAGATACTATTTGGGTCACATCTACAGATTTACCATCGGCTAATTCTATAACATAAGGGGTCTCTAATGGTTTAAGCGTGAGATTTAGGTTCTTCCTAAAAGACTCAGATATAAAGCTCCTATCCGCACCCGTATCAAAAAGCACAGAAGCAAAATGTTCATTAAGGGGAAACTTACCGGTGACCACGTTCGAGTCGTTTCTGGCCTCTCCGCGGCCCAATGTAAATGCGCGACCTTTGGCACCTCTGGTGCCACCGTTCCCATTATTGTTGTTGTTGTTGTTATTGTTGTTGTGGTTATTGTGGTTGTGGTTGTTTCCACCATTATTGTTGTTGTTACCCAACTGTGGGCAGTCTCTTCTGAAATGAGTCAGTGCTACCACACTGATAGCATCCCCGGTTAACACCCGGCTGCTGACCCTGGGGTTGATTTTGATTTTGTCGGGACATGATTTCCCCACGACAATCCTTTGCCGCATGTCCCACCTTGCCACATCGTTGGCAGCGATTTCCGGCACAAGGGCCGTTATGATGGAGATTACAGCGGTTGCACTGCAGCTTTCGACCTGCATAGCCGCTTGCGTTCTGGTTGTTGCTGTTGTTGGCAGGCTGATTTTGGTGACCCCGGTGGCTGTTGAAATGATTGAACCGCTTCTGGTTCCCTTGCTGCGGATGAGATGACGAAGACTGTCGAATAGTTGAGTCTTCAAACTTTCTTTTGTTATCCGGGGCAACTTCAGTTGTACCCGGTGCTGGCAGCTTCTTCTGTTCCACCGCCTTATCGGTGAGTTTGTGAGCCAATCGGATTGCTTAATGTTCAGTTACAGGGTTACTAGCCATTACCATACCCTGAATTTCCGGAACCAGACCCCCAAGATAGAACTCGAGTCTTTTCTCCACAGTGTTGGCCAATTCGGGACACAGAAATACTAAGTCATGGTGTTTTGCGGTGTAAGCTTCAATTTCCGATCCCACCATCTTGTGGTTCCATAAGGCTTGCTCCAATTGTTGCACTCTGTCTCGTGGACAGTAATCGTCTTTAATTAGGGCCTTGAACTCGGCCCATGCCATTGCATTCGCAGCTATAAGTCCACGTGTTTGGACTTGTGCATTCCACCATGTCAGTGCCCCATCTTCCAGTGTCGAGGCTGCGTATTTGACCTTGTTGGCTTCTAGGTAGTTGCACATTTCAAAAACAGATTCAGATTTTTCGATCCAGCGGACCAGTCCAATGGGTCCTTCCGCCCCCGAGAATTTGCTTGGCTTTGCGTCAAGGAACATCTTGTAGGGTTAAAGCCCCCTCCCGCTGACAGAGAATAGGTAGTCAGCAAGGAATTTTACTAGCCTCACTATTAGATTTTCACGAGAAAATTTAATAATGGTTACCTGCCAGTTGGTTCTGAACACCCGCTAAAGCTGCGTTCACGTGCTCTTGAATCATGGCAGCTAGCTCTTCGGGCGTTAAGTGAAGGTTTCCACGTCTTCCAGTTGCCATTTAGATCTTTGAAACACAACACAAACACACCCCGATAAGTCTATATATCCAATATAGTTATCCTACTTCGTACTTTAATAATTATCAAGTTATGTCAACTCAATATGTTAAATAGTCAAAAGAAATACTTGATTAACTAAAATTTCAACGTCTTACAAAAGTGTAAATCAAACATACGAATTCACTATAAAGTCTCAAGTTTAAACACAAGTGGGAAAATAAATAAACTGAAGGAAAACAAATAAAATAAGCGAGACGTGTCAGTCGTCTACGTCTCCATCCCCCAAGTCATTGTCGTTGCCGTCATCCTGCACGGCATTTCCAGCTTCTACAGCTGGGTCCTCCTCCGGATCCTCCTCTGGATCCTCCTCAGGGTCCTCCTCTGGATCCTCTTCTGGATCCTCCTCTACCGGCACTGGAGGGGCCGGTGCTGGTGCAAGTGCTTGATTTTGCAGTTCCTGAATGTTCCAACTATTTTCCAGGACTCTGTCCTCAAGCCAGTCGGCTCTTATCTGCTCAGCACGCAGATCTCTGGCTATGGTGTTACGAGCTATCTTACTCGTATGATGCTCTTCCTCGAGCGAGTCGGTTTTACCAGTAAGTTGTCGGATCATCCATCCTTGTGCTAGGATGGTTTCCTGCATTCTTTCTATCTGTGCTTGTTGTTTATGTAATATGATTCTAAGTAGGTCAATTCCTACTTCTACAGGGTTAACCGGTTCAACTGGTACAACAATGGTTGGGCGTGATGACGACTCCTCCCCCAGAGCGAGCCTTTTCCTCGCAGCTGAGCGTGTCTCCACGCCATAAGATGGTATGGGTTCCACCATAGGTGCCTTTCCTGGCGCTCTTGGTGGCGTAGGTCTGTCGGAGATGATGACGATGAGGATGATGACATTGCCTGTTAGGTCGTGTAGTTAGTTACGAGTTGTTTTCATTTCTTATTATGAAGGCATAATCTACATATCACAGTTGTGGTATATTGCATAACAAGATATAATAGTTCGGTGCCAAACTAAGTCTAGTGTCGTGAATTCGCTATAGTTTAGGTCTACTTCTAATGCAAACCTGGTTCTCTATAGCTAGTGGCTCTGATACCAATCTGTCACACCCTCAATTCCCACTTGCGGAGTTTTACCGCGAGGCGTGTGAACAAACCAGAATCTGAAACACTAGTACGTCGAACAACTCTATATGATTTGATAATAGGTTTTCCAAAATCATTTGTTGTAGATTTTATATTGTCTAAATTAGTTACCAATATTTAACAGAAACATTAGTTTTTAAAGTTTGAGCGGAAGCATAAATAACTAGTGAAGCGGGCGCCAACACAAACGCCAAAACAAATGAAAAATCCCAAAATAATATTGATAAATAAGACTCGATAAAAGATGTCTTGTTCAATGCATGTGCGTGCACCTAGAGCTCCTAGCGTCCTGAGAAACATGTAAAGAAACAAGTGTCAACATTAAAGATGAGTGAGTTCACAGGTTTTCATAAATTCCTTTGTTCAGTTATAGTTTGTTTTCTCCGTTATCCCTAACCCGGGATAACGTATTGGTTCCATTATTCCAACCCGGAATAATAAGTTGTTGCTTCCAATATTCCAACCCCGGAATATTAAGTTGTTGCTTCCAATATTCCAAACCCAGAATATTAAGTTGTTGTTTCCATTATTCCAAACCCGGAATAATAAGTTGATTCGTAATTAAGTTCAATGTTAAAATATATAGGTAGCTAGCCTAAAGTTATGTCACGTAAGAGTTCGCGATCGAAGCTGACTGTTGTGCCTCCGTTTTGCCAGGCCTATCACTGACCATGGCGAGGTTAGGCCGAATTATTCACCCGTTGACCATACCCGGTCGGCTAGCGCGACTAGCTCGGATGGGGCTTGTCGGGCCCAGTAGTACTACTTATAACTCCCCCGCTATTAAACCCAATACTAACGATCCGAGAGATTGACGAGGACTTAAGTGATAAAGCTGCTTAGTGACCATAACATTACATTAACATTAACTTAGTTACCGAGTAGTTATGTGACGTTAAATTCGTATAACGTAAAGAGTTTGAGTTTGAGAGTGTATACATGTTTCTCCCCCTGTTGTTTAAAAACCGGATAAAGTTAGGGGCCGTGAACTCACCTTTTGTTGCTCGGTTATGTAGCAAAGAAGTTGTAAAGGATGGGACCGCTAATTGCGTCCTAACAAACCAATTGATTTCAAGTCAGTGTGTGAACACACCAATACAAATTCTACACGTAATTTACTCACAAAGTGATACACACAAACAACATATCTAACACTCAAACATGCATGCAAGTATCCTCATGTGAACCTAGTGATCAAAACAACTTATCATAAACATAAACCAATCCATGCCACAATTTGGTGCACACAATCACAAGTTATCAAATTTCAGCTTAACACTCATAATTCAGCTGTTTTCTACGATTTTTATAAAATAGTTCCAATGTTCCAAAAATTCCAATATTTTTACAGTAGGTGACATTTATACCATAGAAATTTATATAAATTTTCCAAGTCCTAAATCTTTACCAATTAACCATAAATATTAATATACTAGGCTGCAGTCAGATTTATCACTTTCTGACTGTAGTCCACGAAAGAATTTATTTAAAAATCACCGATCGTCCGATTAACAAAATTCCAGTTGGAGTTGCCCGGAAATTTCCATACCTAGTTGCTGTACAAAATTCATGACTCAACTCCCTACTGATTTTAAAATCCAACTCGATAAACAACTAACAAAATTTCAGGATTTTCACAGCTTTAGTTACTGAACTTATTTGGCCCTTTAAAAAAATCAAACGACTTCAGAAAATTATGAATCCAGCGCCATTAGATTCCTTATTCAAATCTCTACGTTTCCAGACATCAGAAAATCCGTTTTTCGATAACTAATGACCGAGTTACAGCCAGATGAAGTCGGCTGTAACTATTACTCAGCAACTGTTTTCAGCATATTGTTACCATTAACTCGCACAATCCGTCAATATTATTAACCTAGGCGATCAAGAACCGGTTTTTCTAATCATAATTCAATACCCATAACATATCCATGCAACTCTAATTCACACCTCTAGTTTTTATGAACAAAACACAGCCTATAATATTCAGTTTTCAAACAACATTACTTGCAAATCCAGTATTAACAAATCCGCAAACAATCATTCATCTCATTCAATTATGCAAATCCGAGAACAACAAAGTTAAAACACATGTATTCTGAATATGATATGATAAATTCAAATCTTTTAACGATAAGGTAAACGAACCGTGAGTATGATAAGGGACCGGTGATCAGAGATTGCTTGCAACCGAGAGGATGATGATGGAGTAGGCTGTTTTGTTGATCGAATAGAGGTGAACAAGGGCTGATCTCGCGACTGAATGGAGGTGAACAAGGGCTGTTTGCGGTTGAATGGAGTGAACGAGGGCTGATCAGATCGAGATGAAGGCTGCTCGCAATCAATGGGACAAGAGTGAGGCAGTTTGCGGTCGAAGAAGATGAAGACTTGGCTGCCGACGGCTGTTTTGCCTTTTAGGGTTTTTGTGTTTTTGATGGGTGCATGCATGGTTAGTATATATAGGCAAAGAGGGAGATGAGGGTTACGGTTCGGATATGCATTCGTGGCCGAGTAACTTGGATTGATTCGGTTTGGGTTTGGGCTTGATCTCGCGGCCAAGGACTTGGGTTGGTTTGGTTTGGGTTTGATCGACCGAATAGTTTTAGTTTGAGGTTTAGGTTTGATCTCGGTTTGGGTTTGCGATTTCGGGTTTGATCCTTGTTTTTGGCCGAAGACTTGGGTTTAAAGTTTAAACTTTGTTAACTCCTAGAGTCACAATGAATCAAGGTTGGTTCGTGTCGCGGTTCGGTTCAGTTCGTGTACATATCTACCATAATTATTCTATAACTAAAACAATCACACAACACACATCACGTATTCATTTAACTCGTACACGTTTAATACTTAGCATATACTTTATTCGACAAGTGTCGCGTTTAAGTTATCCGAAAAACCCGGGATATCACAAGAGAAACCCTGGTGGTTGGCTGACATACACCTCCTCTTTAACTTTTTCGTACAGGAAAGCAGATTTGACATCCAACTAGTACACCTTGAAACCTCTCCAAGAAGCAAAGGCCAAGAATATGCGGATCGCTTCAAGACGGGCGACAGGGCCATAGACTTCAGTATAATCTATACCTTCTTGCTGATGAAAACCTTGTACCACGAGTCGAACTTTGTTACAGACCATGATTCCTCTATCATCACGCTTGCACTTGAAGACCCATCGTGTGTTTATCTTTTTGTGATGATCTGGTAGGTCACAAGCTTCCAGACTCCCAGCTTCTGGAATTGAAGCTATTCCTCTTGCATTGCATCCAGCCAGCTATTTTCTTTGAACCCCTTGTGCTCGACTATGTCATTCGTAGTTGCCAGTTGAACTTGGATAACCACCTTTTTCCCATTGACCTCACACCAATGCAACTCGAGAGTTTTGACGTCATCATAGGAATGGATTAGTTAACCAAACACCATGTTGAGGTGATATGTTTCGACATGGTTGTTCGTATACCTCTTTCGTCTGGCGAAACCTTAGAAGTTCACAAGAGAAACCCTCTAGCAGCCTAAAACTCATGACTTGTACCCAGGCCCAAAAATACCTATGAAAGAATTATGTAGCCTTCTTTGCACATATCGTAGAGGAAAAAAGCAAGGAAAAACTATTCAGGATGTCCTCGTTGTTCAGGAATATCCTGAGGTGTTTCCTGAAGAGCTACCTGGTTCACCCCCTATTCGTCAAGTTGAGTTTCGTATTGGCATTGTACAGGTGCAAACCCAATTGCCAAATCTCCTTACCGTCTTGCTCCGTCTGAAATGCAAGAATTGTCAAAGCAACTCCAAGAACTTTCAGACAAGGGATTCATTCGACTGAGCTTTTCACCTCGGGGCACTCTTGTCCTATTCGTGAAAAAGAAGGATGGATCCTTCCGTATGTGTATCAGTTATCGTGAGCTCAACAAACTCACAATCAAAAATCAATATCCCCTACATCGCATTCATGATATCTTTGATCAACTACAAGGTGCAACCTGCTTTTGAAAGATTGATCTGCGTTCTGGGTATCATCAACTTCGTGTACTCGAAGAAGATATTACCAAGACTGCTTTTCGCACACGATACGGCCATTACGAGTTCACTTTCATGCCTTTTGGTTTGACGAATGCTCCTGCCGTCTTCATGGACTTAATGAATAGGGTTTGTAAACCTTATTTAGACAAGTTCATCATTGTTTTCATCGACGACATCCTCATTTATTCTAAGTCTCGTGCCAATCACGAACAACATCTCCATCTAACCATGGAACTCCGGAAGAAAGAACAACTTTACGGCAAATTCTCCAAATGTGAATTTTGGCTAAAAGAAGTTCAATTTTTGGGACACATTGTTAACGAACAAAGTATATATGTAGATCCTGCCAAAATCAGTGCGATTAGGGATTGGCGTACACCTACTACTCCTACCGAAGTTCATTCATTTCTTGGTCTTGCTGGATACTATCGACGATTCATCGTGAACTTTTCAAAAATCACGGTTCCCCTCACCACTTTGACTCAGAAGAATAAACCTTTCAAGTGGGACCCAAACAAGAGGAAGCCTTTCAAATACTGGAACAAAAACTCTGTAATGCTCCTGTTTTATCTTTACGCAATGGCAAAGACGATTTAGTTGTCTATTGTGACGCATCAAACCTAGGCCTTGGTTGTGTTCTCATGCAAAGAGATAAAGTCATAGCCTATGCGTCAAGACAATTGAAAATCCATGAGAAGAACTACACAACTCATGATCTTGAGTTAGGAGCCGTAGTTTTTGCTCTCAAAATTTGGAGACACTACCTTTACGGTATGAAATGTGTGGTTTTCACTGACCACAAAAGTCTCCAACAAATATTCAATCAAAAGGAGCTTAACATGAGATAACGACGCTGGGTCGAACTTCTGAACGACTACGACTGCGAGATTCCCTACCATCCTGGTAAGGCGAACGTTGTGGCTGAGGCGCTTAGTCATATGGAACGTGTCAAACTTCATTGTGTTCGAGTTCAATCTGATATCCAGATACGTATCCTTCAAGCACAACATACATATGTGACCCAACGCTTGTTGAAAAATGAACTGCCACAAAATCTCTAACTTCAACTCGAAACAAAAGATAACGGATTACTCTACTACAAGAACCATTTGTGGATTCCTAGTCAAGACAATCTTCGCACCTTATTGATGGACGGAGCTCATAAGTCTCGTTCTTCAATCCATCCTGGTGCAGACAAAATGTATAAGGATCTTCATACCCAGTATTTATGGTCGGGTATGAAGAAGGACATTGCCTTATATGTGTCTAAATGCCTAACTTGTCTTAAAGTTACAGCAGAACATCAACGCCCATCTAGTTTACTTGCGCAACCACAAATACTAGTATGGAAGTGGGAGAACATTGCGATGGATCTTGTTACTAAACTACCATTTGGGTAATCATCGATTGTCTAACAAAGTAAGCACACTTTTTGGCAATTTGTGAGCATCTATCTGCCGACAAACTCGACAAGATCTACGTCGATGAGATTGCATCTCGTCATGGTCTTCCTTTGAACATCATA
Source organism: Scalesia atractyloides (assembly GCA_947069175.1). Taxonomy (NCBI): domain Eukaryota; kingdom Viridiplantae; phylum Streptophyta; class Magnoliopsida; order Asterales; family Asteraceae; genus Scalesia; species Scalesia atractyloides. Next base: position 50,886,320 of record CAMTDV010000020.1, read on the forward strand.
TCCGATCGAGATGCTCGATTCTCATCTCACTTTTGGAAGACCATGCAATCTGTCATGGGAACCAAACTCAATCCGAGCACTGCTTATCATCCTCAAATGGATGGACAATCTGAAAAGACAATTCAAACACTGGAGGATATGCTTAGAGCATGTGTGACTGACTTTGGTGGTAGTTGGGATTCGCATCTACCATTGGTTGAATTCTCCTACAACAATAGTTATCGCGCCAGCATCGATATGGCGCCTTTCGAAGCTCTATACGATCGAAAATGTCGTTCACCTGACTGCTGGAATGAGGTCGGTTAAGCTTAGCTCACTGGGCCTGAACTCATTCACGACACAACAGACAAAGCCAAGAAAATTCACGATAACCTTCTGACAGCTAGAAGCCGTCAAAAGAGTTATGCAGACAAACGACGCAAGCCCTTGGAATTCCAAGTTGGTGATCAAGTCCTTGTCAAGGTATCCCCTTGGAAAGATTTGATTAGATTTGAAAAGAAAGGAAAACTTGCAACACGATATATTGGACCATTCAAGATCGTTGAGAGAATCGGAAAGGTGGCCTACCGACTTGAGCTACCTCCTGAACTTTGGAATATTCACCCAACATTCCATGTGTCCAATTTGAAAAAGTGTTTAGCCAATAAGAACCTCCACATTCCCATCGATGAAATTCACGTTGATGACACTATGCACTTTGTCGAGAAACCTATGGAGATATTGGACCGTGAAGTCAAGAAACTCAAGCGTAGACGTATACCGATAGTTAAAGTTTGCTGGGAATCCAAATGTGGCCTAGAATTTACTTGGGAATGAGAGGATTAGATGAGAGTGATTTATCCACATTTTTTTCACAAAGTTTCCTCTAATTAACTTTCGGGAGGAAATTTCCAAAAGTAGGGGAGACTGTGACATTTGTGCCTTTTCAATCATTGCACAATTACAAACAATTTCGTATTCAATGAAACCCTGTGTTTTATTTACAAATATTTTTGAATTCAATAAAATCTTGTATTTTATTGATGAGAATGCAAAAATGTCAATCGTTGCACAATTTCGATCATTTTCGTGTTCGTTAAAGCGTTTTTCGCATTTTTGCGGAACACATAACCGTACAACCGAACGAACCAACATCCACGACATTTTCGGGCATAATCCAAGTTACACATGTCTTAACACCTTTATATAACCTAAATATTAGGTTAAAGGGGTTAAAAATGGCAAACAAGTGAAAATACAAGTCCAAGGGCCAAAAATGTCAAAAAATAATAAATATTTTTGCTTCTTCACCAAGTTTGCCACCTATCTTCAATTTTTGACACCTAGCACTCACTTTGCCACACTTAATATGGTGTTGACACATGTTAGGATACTATTCCACACTTGAGGACACTTGTCATCACCTCCTTAATCCTAAAATACTATAAATACCCCATGATTCTTCCATTTTTTTTTCACACCACTTCAAAACACTTCAAAGCAAAGTGTGAATTTCTTCTTTCTATCCTTCTTGGAGCTTGTTTCCAACCTTTGGAAGCCTCCTATCTTGAGTTCCGAAAATGTTCTTCAACACGAGTAAGTACTCTTCCTAGTTCTTTAATTTGTTTTTATCTATTTTGAGCTAAAAGTCGAACAGTTTGGCAACCTGATTGATTTTTGGTTCTGACCATATTTGGTCAAGTTAAAGTTCAATTGAACTTTGAAACGTGATTGTAATCATGAAGGTTATAATCCTTAACGATTTCACCTTCTGATTACCACGTTTACTAGTAGAAGTGACGAGTCAAAGTTTCCGTAAAAAAATGCGCGTGATGTGCGTTTTACGACGAAACTATTTTCGGGTATCAAAACACCAAGTTTTCATACCAAATCAGTTTTATAAACTTAGTGGTGTGAAAAAAAATGTCTAACACGTCACTTCTAGTTTAGTGCTTATTTAGGGTCGTAAGTCGAGCGGTCTTGACCACCGCTTTGACTTTCGAATCCGACCCGTTTGGTCAATCTTAGGATCCGACCAAACACATATTTGTGGCCATAGTTGTATAGGGAATAACATACTGAGGTTATGCCTGATGGTCACATCGTTTGGTTAGTGTTATGATAAGTTACTTCTATGTTCTTAAAAAAATATGACCAAAATGCCCTTTTGCGCATAAATCAATTTTAAACACATGTAACCAAAATTTTGACATATAAACTGATGTTATAACATTTTCAAACACGTTTGGTCATTTAAGACTTATCATAGGACGATCACGCGTTTACGCTAATGACATGTTAAAGTATCGTAAACTACCTTAACGAGTCATAATGGGTCAAAAGCACTTAGGATCCTTTCCAAATCAGAATGTTAAGTTTGTTAAACCATATCACATGAGTTCCAAAACTCGCTTGGTTTATAAAACTTCATTCTATCCGATCTCCCATTGGTAGTCCCGACACGCTAACATATTTATCTGACACACTAGGACACGTTTGAACTTTGTTTTTATCCGCTGATGAAGAACACTTTCGCAATCCCAAGTGAGTACGTAGTTCCCCTCTTTTATGTTTTCAAATGTTTTGGGGTAACTTCATATGTGCCTATAATTATTTTCAATATTTTAAAACAATATACATGGTTTATATATACAAAATGATTTTCAAAGTTAGTACATAGTTCCCCTTTTATGTTTTGTAATTGTTTTGGGGTGACTCATATGTGCTAAATCATTTTCAAGTTTTCAAAAACAATGTCATGGTTTATACATAAACCAAAACGATTTCAATGATGTGAACAACTTGTTGATGAGTTATCCATAACACAAATGGCATTCATTAGCTTTGGCCGAGCCGACCAGTAGTATGTTATGGTACCATATGACTGACAATCCCATTATCGGACTATTCACTGGATTTGGTGGAAGTCTGGGTAATGACATAAACTGTTTTTGATTAACAAATCATTTGTTGATTTGTTAGTCTAGTTAAAGAGACCCTTTGGTGGTCTATTAAAGATACCCTTTGGTGGTATAGTCAACACAGGTTTGAATGTGTTCACCAAAGAACGATCAAAAGTTTTCACAATTAAAAACACGAACGATTTGTTTATGACATGGACAATTGGTTTATGACACAGACAATTGATCTATAACACGGACAAATGGTTTATAACTCGGACAAATGGTTTTGAACAATGTCACGCAATGATTTTCCCTTAAAGATATAAACCATACGAAGTTTTCTTTTGAATCAATCTATTACAAGGTTTTTACAAAAGAAATGTTTTTGTCAAGATTCATGGCTACAAGGTTTTCACAACTCTAACCAACTTGTTTTAGTTGGTTAATTGTATTGCAATATCGAACACTTTTGATACGAGAATTTCACTTAACGACCCTTGTAGTCGGACGAGGTGTTGCAATATGTATACAAGGCCATGAATTTGACACACTCACAAAACCTATGTACTCGCTGGCATTTTTATGCTGACTCTCGTTTCACATATGTTTCAGGAATCAATACTTGATAATATGATGCATGCTTCACGTAGAAATGGATGCGGGCCTTAGTGACTTAAAACATGAAAGACAATTTATTTATGTGTTGTTCCCGTTTATCCCAAGACAATGTAAACATTTAACTTAATCAAACAAAATTTTAAATTCCATGAGTTGTGAAACAATATTTCTGTGACATGACTCCCCGACGTTTCCGCTGCGGTTCGTTGTTTTACGCGGTCAGGGTGTTACAGAAAGATTGGTATCAGAGCTTATGGTTATAGGGAATTAGGTTAGTAATGTTTTGACCTAGACTATAACCTTCCTAGGACCCTAACGCGAGTTATCTTGCGTTTAGATTATTACTATCCATAGGTGATTACAAAACAAATACACAAGTTACAAATTTGTTTTAGCTTAAAGCCTTGTAAGTTTTCAAAATCCAGTCAAAGTTTTGGTTTTATTAATGTGAACATGTGCAATCTGGAAGGGTGGATGCCTGTACCCGAGTTTTCTGTCTAAGGCTAGAGTGTTCGTACAAATCCGCATTATCGGACCAGTCGCCCTTACCTGGGAACTCTTGGGGTGAGTGTCCAGTTATGGGCTAAAGCATATCTTCGCGATACATTGTAAAAACCGATTTACGGACAAAGTGGTGTCGAATCTCAATACGTTTAATTCAAGAGTTTCAATTACAGATTTGAATTCTTTTTCATTTCGAGTTAAAGCTAGAATTGCCTCCTTGCATTTTGACAGTTCAACTACTAGGCTTTGATTGTGACTGTTAATTTCATATCTAGGAGAGTCAGATTTTACCTGACTTGTTGAACCTGCAACATTAGCCATGAAAACAATATGATGAGAAAATGATGAATTGTAGGCAAAGGGTTTCTCCATTTCCTTTGATGTAGCTTCCGCTTTCTTCATTACTCCAGACTTTTAGCTTTTCAACTTCTCTGCTTCTTTCAACAACTCATTGACCTCTGTATCAATCCTTTCCCTGACATCTAAGTCAGATCCATAACCACCTACACTTGAGCTTTCCTCATCAGAACTCCCATTATACCCAGAACTATCATCATCATCAGAAGAGTCAATATTGTGCACATGTTTGATTTGATTGATTATCTTGCATAACACGCAGTTCCTCCTTGATTCTCGCTTCCCAACTAAATTGACCAATCACATCCTTCATCTGCTTGAACAACTAATGCTCTGTTTGTGTTGTTTGAAGGCCCACACTAGTTGAAGTTGTTTGGGTTGTTAACAGCTACTATACTTTGTTCATTGTTAACTTGACTTGTGTTGGATGGTCGTGATTGATTTCGGAAAGGGTTGTGATTTCCTTGTTTGCTAGGTCGAGTACATTCACGCTTGAAGTTACCTTTTTACCCACAGTTGAAGCAAGTAACAACATCTTTATCAAATCCATACTTTGTGTCATTTTTGCTTTCCAAACTTGTTCTTCCCGTCTGCTCATGTAGTCTTTTGCTCTTCTAACCGCACTAGCAAATGCCCATTTAATATCCATCAACTCCATCTCTTCTCTGTCTATTTGTTGATAATCTTCATTAGTCAAATTAATGTTTCCAATTTGACTAGTGACTAATTCCACAGTATGCACTAACCATGGTGTTCAAAAGTTCCATGTGTTCCCGAGCAACTTCTACACTGACCTTGGAAAGATGTGACGTATCAAGTCTGACGGTATTAGGATTTGCAGGTTGGAAGTTGTTACTGTAGAAAGCTTGTTGAGAAGCTTGTTGTCGAACTTGAGGTGTAACAACTTATGGTTGTGGTAGAAAGGCTTTAGGATCAAATACTTTACCATAGGTTTGACTACTTGAACGAGTAGATTGATCGGTTTGAACTGGTTGTGGTAGAAAGGGATTAAAGTTTGATACAAACGCTATTTGAAGTTTTGGTTGATGAGGTGTACTAACGCCTGTGTTAATACCTCCGAAGTACATCTTAGGGTTTTGTGGAACAGGAACTCTTTTGGCCTTTCGAATTTCCTCTTCATTTTTGTTCTCCAACTTCTAAACAAATTCATAAATACTTATCACATCCAAAACCCCTGTGTGCTTTAGCAAGTCAATGAATTGACTCCATTTTGGTGGTAAGGCATCATCAAAACGCATTACAATCGCTTGTGGAGATGCAATCACTCTGTAAGAATACATTTCACGAAGAAGATGATAGAAATGGTTGTCCTATCGCTTAGTGTTTCAATTTCCATGTACAGAAAACCTTCAAACTCCTTCTTTAGTAGATCATGTCGTATTTTTCTTGTTGCAGCATTTACTTCCCCTCTTGCTTCCAAAGTACCCCACAAATTTTTGGTGGTGGTACAGTACACGAATTGATGATAAATGTCCTTATAAGGTGCTTGTGTAAGGATAGCAAATGCCTTCTTTTCTATATCACAAGCCTTTTTATCATTTAATCTAAGTTGGCTAAAGAGGTTGGATTTGATCCAGCTTCTTGGAGAGATTCTTTATACGATGTGTAAAACATGTCCATAATCTGTATTTTGACCAAGAACATATGTATGGAAAAGACTTTTCCTGAAGGATAATCGTTCATATGGTTCAACTTTGGTGGACGGTTATTACTTCCTTTCTCAGTCTCACTAATAAGAAGGGTCAGAATGCTTTGGTTTTGATTTATCATGCATGCCCATTGATTAGCGGTAATCATGGCTATCTGCTAAGGCATCAGTGATTTAACCCATGAGGTTGCGGAGCTAGATTGTGGTAAGTCTTGGTTTGAGCTTGAACTACACCCCAATCCCAAGGATTTGTACCCATTTGTTTGTTTGTTTGTTTATAAAAAATTGCTTTTTAAGAAAAATTATAAAAATTGCAGGGTTAATCTTGAAATAAAAATTTTCTTTGAACAATTAAAATTTCAAAGACCTCAAGATATCAGTTCTCACGAAAAACTATCACAAATAACCCGAAGGACACTAAAAACTAAGTTCTTGGTCTGAGCAGGTGATTCATGCGAATTACAGTTCTTCGTACGAACTAGGTTGTTCGTACGAACCACTGTCTTTCGTACGAGCAGGTGATGCTTCATGCGAACAAGGTTCTTCGTCCGAGTCAGTTGATATTTCGCACGAACAAGCTTGTTCTTCGTGCAGATGGGTTATTCGAACGGAGGTCTTTCACTGATGTTTTTGTTTTTCGCAGGGAGGGATCTTTTTGCAGGGTTGGTTAGTGAAAAATTTCCTCTTGTAACTGAAACTTGTTTATGAGTTTGTTAGAAAGTTGTCAACTGTCTACATAGTTTGGGTTAAAAAGACTAACATTCCAATATTGGTTTTTCAGTCAAAACAGTAAACGTCTCAAGTCTGGTCAACACTAAAGTAATATTCTGGTGAATTTTCCAGCAAATGGTTCACCTGAAAATATGTCCAACTAAACTTTGATAGAAAATTTTAAGAAAGCCCGAGTTCTAACATGTCTCCATGTATTCTAACAATGTTTTTATGAAAATTTTCTGGATACAACAAGTTTTACCTAAGTTTTAAGCTAGTTATCTTTTAAAAAAAACTTAAGTTTCTTGTTAGAAGTTCAAGAACACTTCCTTGAACCCTCACAACTTGCTCAGACACAACACTAAGCTTGTTTTTAAACAAGAAAGAGAGCCAAAGCTCTGACACCACTTGTAGGTCCACTTGGAGGATCAAGATTAACCTACTTCCTTGTTTATCTAACACACATACGAGTGTGGAATTCACGTAAGTATGCAAACCAAAGCAAAGTAACAAACAAAAGATAACCAAAGATTCAATATCTTGATTAAGTGAAGAGAGCTAGTACAAACACATACAAATAATGCTCATACAGACTCACGATATTCTCTTTGTTCTCTTTCTCTTGTGCCTCAGTGTCTCTCTCTAGTGTCACACGCTATCGACATTGAACTATGAGGTGCATGTCTGTTTATATAGTACAAACACCCAACAACAGTATGAAGAATGTTGCTGCTTGTATGAACCACTACAAGCGACGAAGAACATTCAGCAATGGTTTGCTCGTACGAACAACTTATGGCTCATACGAATAGAAACTGGCTACGAACAAGCAAAATGCTTGTTGAAAGGGGTATTTGTACGATCACGTGAATGACTCGTACGAACAAGATAATGGCTCGTACGAGCAAGCTACTTGCTTGTACGAAGGACCTTTCACTCGCACGAAGAAGTATTCTTCAGAGAACTTCCTAACAGACATGTCGTACACAAGACTTAACAGTATGCACACGTGCAACTGTGTTACCACAAAGACAAATTAAACGTCGTGCTCAATCAAGATAGGAGGATATGTTGATTTGGTCGGCACGACCAAACTATACAAACACAATAAATAAAGATCGTACAACTACTGACGTAACTAAGAACAAGCGACAAACACAAAAGTGCATCAATAGTCTAATAGCCTCGTAACTAACAGGCTCGTGAGAAGTCAAAATCCCGGCAGCTTGAAGTTCCCGCACACTCATGAAGCACGGAGATGGGCCCTCTCTCATCCTGTATCGTGGGAACCTATCGAACACCCCAAGACTTTCCGCTAACCATGTAATCAGGGGCTCACAGTATATTCTAGCCCCCAGGCTTCCCTCCCTAATCGCTTCATCAACCATGCGAAAATAGTGGCCTAGTTCGCTGGTTGCCGCTCCACCATACACATTAAACATAATAAGCTGACCTAGTTCACTTTATTATCCCCTTGCCCCCTACTAACTAATGTGGCTACCAAAATATTATGTTTAACCCGGTAAACCGAATCGATGATGTCACTTGCAACCATGTTGTTGGAGTACGGCACTGCTAAAATTGTACCCCAGAACCTAACCAACTCATCCATTTGAACACTGTGTGGATGCCTTCTTCTGAAAACCCCTGCAGGCTAGTAAAGAACTCAGGTGACTGGACCTCATCCATCGTATAAAATTGAGTAGCTACGACAAACTGGGGGATGGTCATTGGTAGACATGCCTTCCCAAGGCAAAAGACATAGCATCGCTTTCAGAAAACTTCCCTTGCGGATACTCGAAGGTTGAATGAAATTCAAGAGTGATCTCCTTGTATTGCCACTCGTCGCAATCTAGCACTCTCCTGAAGGTCTACCCTGCTGACCCAGAAGGTCTAGCATATCCCAATCTATCTGTCGATACGACAGTAAGTCTACTGTGATTAGGTTTGCCAGTCGCTCACTCTCATGTGAGTCTAAATCGAAGTACAGCAAAGGGCTATCCCTTAGTCGCATACTCTGCAAATGGGGATCCTCTGTATCGGACGCTCCTTCTCTGCCCAAAATTCAGGGGCATTGGGTTTCTGATGGATCTCCTCTAGGCCGGGCTGCAGGCCCCCACTTCTTTTTTACCTGGTCTGCTTGAACTACCTTCACCAGATATCTGCAAAAATGTTTAATTCACAAGCAAAACAAGTAGACCATCAAAAAAAAAATAAACCATGTTTGAGCAATGACCGTATAGCATTACATTCGCGGTCTCGACCAAAAAACACTTTACCAAATATTATTAGATATATTTTATTGGGTGTTAGGAAAAATATACTAATTTATTAGATTGAATCTTGCCTGAATGGAGATTGAGTACGGGCGAGAGATCTTATATGCATGAATGCCCAAATTGCCAACCCATATCCCAACATACCTAAAAACACGTCTACCCCCTTCCGGCACTTTAATTATCCTCAATTAATACCCAAGTGCCAACAACCAACCCAACATTGAGTTCCAAACAAAAGATAAAAATTGTATAACTAATGCCAAAAAACCGGTTAAATTTCTTTCAAAAATACGATTTTTATGACGAGCATTACTAAACTGAATCCCCACACTCAATGTGGCACCCTACCAAACCAATCCACCCGCAAAATGTACCCATTTGCACCCAAACCATCCCAACCAAAACCGTGTTCAACCCCTACATCCAAAACTCAACCCAAACAAAGTTCACCCCAAATCCTCAAGGAAACTAATCAAGCAACCAAACAAGAACCGACACTAAAACATATGAAGCAACGAAGTAAAGTATTGAAATTTATGGATAAAAGTTACAAGAACACATACCTTAGCATCAATCTACAAAAAGAACTAGGAAAATAAAGGGTAAGTTGCAAATCCCTTGAAAATCTTGTTTAAATGGTGAAAGGTTGAACATTACTTGAGAAAACCGTTAGGGATGATGTGGTGAAGTGGTGGGAGAAGATTTGGGTGCATGAAGTGAAAGTAGGCAGATTATGGTGGTGGGTGGGGTGATAGCCGTAATGTAAAGTTGAAGATATTGGGTTGAAAAATGAAGGAATTGGGGTTTTAGGGTTTCAGGTCTGGTGTTCAAGTCCCTCGCGGACTGCGACCGAGTGAAAATTGTCCGGTGTCCTTGGTCTCTTGCGGGCGCGAGCGAGTTGATTCATGCCTCTCGGGGCCATGAGAAGGGTATTTTTCACAGAAAGTTTTGCAATTTGGCCAGGTCTTGTGCCTTAGAAAAATTTTCAATTCGAATTTATCTTTGTGAAAACCCTCTTGACACCCGATTATATACAAGAACTTACCTGCAAACGCCAATGCCTCGTCGGTTGTGGCTCCATGTTTGTGATATAACCTGTAAACGACTAAACAAACACAGAACAAAAACTACGAGAAACAAACATTAGCACTATAAAAACATGAAATGTAAACTACTCCTAAATATTACAAACTCTACACTTGATTTTTCACTCAAGATCCAAGGCGGTGCAAGGTGGAACTTCGAGAGGAGTTTCCTCCATCTCGGAAGAATCGATCGGCTCTCCTAAATAATGGTAAAATCGATGGTCGTTGACTTTCCAAGTACCTCCATCGGCGTCATCTCTCAAATCTACTCTGCCATATGGAAATACGTTATTCACCACATAAGGACCCGTCCACTTTACTTCAGCTTCCCGGCTAACAATTTCAATCGCGAATTGTATAGAAGCACTTTATCACCGACTTTATACTCTTTTACTCCTTTCAGCTTCCTATCATGCAAAGCCTTTGTTTTCTCTTTGATACTCCATGAACGCTCATAGGCTGCATCTCGAAGTGCTTCCAATTCATGAATTTGGAAGTAGCGTCTCTTAGCCGCTTTGATAAGGTCTTAGTTCACGGTTTTGAGGCCCATAATGCTCGGTGCTTGAGCTCTACCGGAAGATGGCAAGCTTTTCCATAGACAATCATGAATGTAGTGGTTCCAAAGGTCTCTAATAGGCGGTTCTAAATGCCCATAATGCATCGTCAAGCTTATCGGACCAGTCCTTCCTACTCTTGCTTACCGTATTCTCTAAAATCTTATTCACCCCTCGGTTCATATTCTCAACTTGACCGCTTGTTTGAGGATGATGGGCGGTAGAAAAACGATGAGTGACACCGTAGCGTGCTAATGCCTTCTCCATTACGGCATTACAGAAGTGAGTGCCACGGTCACTAATGATTGCTCGAGGTGTACCAAATCGTGTGGATAGCTTCTTCAGAAATCTCACCACCACTCGGGCATCATTTGTAGGTAAATCTTGAGCTTCCACCCACTTAGAGACGTAGCCAATTGCCACGAGGATGTACCGATTCCCGCTAGAGAAGGGAAACGGTCCATGAATTCGATCCCCAAAACATCAAAGATTTCAAGAATTTGGATCGGGTTTTGGGGCATCTCGTCCTTAGATAAGATACTACCGGTACGCTTGCAACGATCGCATTTCCTAACAAACTCAAAGGCATCCTTAACTACCGAAGTCCAATAAAAACCGCAATCGAAGACCTTTTGTGTGGTAACGTGTGGACCATGGTGACCTCCCGTCAATCCCTCATACACATGTCTAAGGATCTCTACCCCCTCTTCTCGACTCACACATCGCCTAAGAATTCTATCACCTCCTACCCTAAATAAAAATGGGTCATCCCAAATGTACCGCCTGATGTCCCCAAAGAATTTCTTCTTCTACTGAGTGGTCATACCCTTCAAAACTACTCCATTTGCGAGGTAGTTCGCAAAATCCAAAAACCACGGCACACCCTCCTTGTCCGCCGCCACAAACTCTACTGATTCATGAGGGAATCTATCATCGATTTCCTCCTCATGAATTTCTTCCCTACTTGAATCTTCTAATCGGGATAGATGATCGGCGGCTACATTCTCTGCTCCCTTCGTATCCTCAATTTCTATATCAAACTCAGAGACTAGGAGAATCGACCGAATAAGACGAGGCTTATTGTCCTTCTTTTGGAAGAGGTAACGCAAAGCCGCATGATCGGTAAAGACTATGGTCTTGGAAAGGATGAGGTATGAGCGGAACTTATTGAATGCAAAAACTACAGCTAGGAGTTTCTTCTCAGTAGTGGAGTAGTTCTCTTGGGCGTCATTAAGGGTTTTGCTAGCATAATAGATAGGGTGAGAGTGTTTATCTCGTCTTTGGCCAAAAACTACACCGACTGCATAGTCGCTAGCATCACACATGAGCTCAAAAGGCAAGCTCCAGTCAGGAGATACGAGAATGGGGGCACTCATGAGTTTCTCTTTCAAGATAGCAAAGGCCTTAAGGTATTCTTCGTCGAAGATGAAGGGAACATCCTTCTCTAGGAGTCGGGTCATGGGTCATGTAATCTTAGAGAACTCCCTAATAAATCTCCTATAAAACCCGCATGCCCAAGGAAACTACGGATAGATTTCATGCTCGTCGATGGAGGAAGTCTACTAATGGTATCTATCTTAGCTCTATCTACCTCTATACCGGCTCGAGATATCTTGTGACCTAACACGATCCCCTCTGTCACCATGTAGTGACACTTCATCATCAACCTAGTCTCTACACATCTCTTCATCATCGCTTCAAGATTACGAAGGCACTGATCGAAGGAATTTCCATAGACAGAATAGTCATCCATGAAAACTTCCGTCGAGTTCTCGATCATATCTTGGAAAATGGCGACCATGCACTGCTGAAATGTCGCTGGAGCGTTACATAATCCAAAGGGCATGTGGCGGTAGGCATATGTGCCGTAAGGACTTGTAAAGGTCGTCTTCTCTTGATCCTCCGAAGCGATGGAGATCTGGAAGTAACATGAAAACCTGTCGAGAAAACAATAGAATTGTTGACCCGCAAGACACTCTAGCATCTGATCGATGAACGGAAGTGGGAAGTGGTCTTTACGAGTGGCATCATTTAATCTTTGGTAATCGATGCACACCCGCCAACTTGTGACCGTACACGATGGGATGAGTTAATTTTTCTCATTTCATGACCACTGTCATTCCCCCCTTCTTGGGAATGAATTCAGTTGGACTCACCCAAGCGGAATCGGATATAGGATAGATTAGGCCGGCTTCCATTAACTTGAGCACCTCTTTCTTGACGACTTCTTGCATATTCGGATTGAGGCGTCGTTGAGGTTGTACCACTGGCTTAAAGATATCTTCCATGAGGATCCGGTGAATACAGATACTTGGGCTTATTCCCTTGATATCAGATAATCTCCATGCTATGGCCTCTCCATTCTCTTTCAGGACATCTATCAGTTTCACCTTCTCCTCCGTTGTTAATTTCGAAGAAATTATAACGGGTAAGCTCAAATTTTCACCTAAGAAGGCATACTCTAGGTGGGAGGGAAGGACCTTAAGCTCTAATGGGGCCGAGTGTCTATAAGTGTGCTTTCACTCGCTTCACTAACCTCACATAAGTCTAATGTCTCGGGGACCCAAAGAGAGTTATCATCTATGTCCTCTTCCTCACTCTCCTCAGCTACTACTCTCTTATTAACTAAATCGGCTCCACTAATATACTCGAGACAATGATCTACGCACGACATGAATGAATTGAAAACTAGACAGAATGACATTCGCCATTATCGCTATCTCCAGCGCTAGGGTGTTGCATTCACCTAGAGATTTCGAAAGTGACGTTCTCATCCCCAACGCGAAGTGTGATTTTACCAATATGAATATCAATAATCGCTTTTGTAGTACGGAAGAATGGACGACCTAAGATGATGGGCACTTTCTCATCGGCCTCCATATCTAATATGACAAAATCCATGGGGAAAACGAATTTATCAACCTTAACTAACAAGTTCTCTATGATTCCCAGCGGATACTTAACTGACCGATCAGCTAAAGATAGTGACATAAGAGTAGGAGTAAGATCCCCTAGACCTAATTTATCATAGAGTGAGAAAGGCATTAGATTGATGCTAGCACCTAAATCGGCTAATGCATAAGGTGGAGCGATGGAACCACCGAATAGGGATGTAATAATTCAGAAACCAGGGTCAGTAAGTTTTTCTGGTAACTTATTTAGAACTAGGGCGGAACATCCTCCAGTCAAAGGAACATTTGAAAGGTCCCCCAGCCTATCTTTTCGATTAAGAATGTCTTTCAAAAACTTAGCATATTTTGGCATATGCTAAAGGGCCTAAGTGAAAGGAAGATTGATTTTCAACTGGAGGAACATATCGAGAAAATTCTCGTAGTCCTTAGCATACTTTTGCTGCTTAAGGCATGCCGGGTAGGGTAAGCATGAATGATCTACGTATGGTGATGGCCTAACCTCTACCAGTTCCTTTTCTACTCGACTCTCGACTGAAGGTTTACTATTTGGTGTGGTACTTGCAGGGTCTAGCCTATTTTTCATCCTAGGTGGAGCCTCTATCTCTATCTCCTCATCTACCTCCTCATCCTTATCCTCAAGCTCTACTCGCTCTCTAACTATCTCTCCTTGACTCTTACCGCTACGAGTGGTTATCGCTTTCGTGTGTTGGTTCGCTGGGTTAGGTTGAGTGTTACCCGAGAACTGACCATGTGGTTGCTCTTGTAGATGCTTAGCGATAATACCTACGCACCTTTGATGATCTAAGAATGCGGATTGTTGATTCTTTAAGAGAAGATCATGCTCCACTAACATTTTCTTAGTAGCGTGATCTTTAACCACTAACTGAGACATAAGTTCGTCTATCCTATCCAAACTACCTCCTGAACCCCCACTCTTGTTTTGACCCTCTTGGTTTGAACCCCCACCACTAAACTGACCTTGATGACCTGAACCTCCACTAGAGTAATAACCTTGCCCCTGTTTTGATATTGACTTGATTGGAAACTAGGGGGTTACCAGGAGAACTGAAGTTAGTATTATAACTATGACAGTTAGGGTTATAATTAGAATTATTATTATTATTATAGGGGTTCGTTTGGCGTCTACTCTGACACGTAATGAACTCTACTTGCTCGATAGTGAGCGTAGGACACTCTATCGTATCATGACCTCCTTGACACACCCCACCACTATCTACCTTCTTTTTCAACTCTTGAATCTCCTTAGTGACCTCACTCTTAAAGCTATCTAATGCAGCCGCTACCGTAGTTTCTAAGCTAACTTGGTGTAACACCTGGTTGACCGGACTGGTACGAGAAACAGGGATTGAATTCCTGCTAGTAGTGTTGTAGTCTACGTCAGAATGCGTGAAACTATCAAAGAGGTCATTACACTCAACAACCGTCTTCATGCCCATTAAGTGTCCGCCAGCAGAAGTGTCAAATCGGGCTCGGGTTTCAGGGGTGAGACCATTGTAGAAGTTCTCTACAAATGCCCAATCAGACAAACCGTGTTGAGAACAACGGAATACTAAGGTTTGGAAACGCTCCCATGTTAAATGATAAGGCTCGTCAGGTTCCATCCGGAACGAATGGATCTGATCGCGAAGATGAGATGCTTTTTGCGAGTGGAAAATATTTCTTAAGGAAAACATCTCGTAGGGCGGCCCAAGTAGTAAAGGTACCAGGTGGTTGAGAGTCAATCCAGATGGCGGCTCGACCTCGAAGAGAAAAATGGTATATTTGAAGGAAACGGGCATCGTTGCCCACACCTTCCATGTTAAAGGTGTGACCGCATCCTCGTCATAACGACCATGGAATTGGCACGAGTTGGTTATAGAAGTCATGATGTAAGATGGGATTTTCCAGGCTTTGTCATTATTCATAGGGGGAAGAGTGATGGGTGAGTTCGCACCGGTGAAACCGATGGTTGCTTCTTGGTATACGGCTTGATTTTGAGCCATGTGGAAAACAGGTGGTGGACTCACGTTCGATGAACTATACGGGGAGGTGGGGAATTGTGCGGTGAGGCCTTTGGTGTAAAGTAAAAGTTTGGTGGTATAAACAGGCAGGAAGAATCTGAAAGAGATGTGTCTGTTGACGGCTTCGGCGGAGGTCCTTGCGAATGCGTATGGGGCATCCACTAAAAACCGTAAACGAGACAAGTAAGAAAATTCAGAAAAGACACATAACAAAAAATATATTAAACTAAAAAAAATAAATTAACTAAATTATCTTGTCACACCCCGGCTTTCCACAGCCAATATAAACACCGGTGAGCCCGGGTGGGGAATATGGTGACGTAAGTTGATATCATCATAGACAATTAAACACAGCACAGCGGAAGTCTTGAAGTTAAATTACTATTACAAAACAAATGCTCAAAGTACAAAATAATATACAGTTGACTCATAATAGAAGATCCACTGGCGGATCATAAAATGTACAAAAATGTATAACAGAGTTTGGGCAGATCTAGGATTTGCAAGATCCACTTATCACTACCGAGCAATTCCAGCCTATTTTCGTATTGTTCCTGCAAGCTTAGTCTTTTGAAAATACGTCAGGTTTTGCTGGTAAATACATCCAACTGACTCATTTTGGAAACATTTAAAAAAATGTTTTAAGTGCACATTGGCACAAAATCTTTTATAACTTGGGGAAGTTACTTTGTAACCTTGTTAACAGATTTACTTGTTTGACCATACATACAGGGCCTAGTGCGAAAACTAAGACATGATTAACGTACACACCACTTTAAAACTCACAAAGGAGTTATCCCCAACTTTGTGGGTAATGCACTTTGAGCATCTATCGAGTGTATGCCTACACCTGGGCTAAGGTCGTGGCCATTATCTAATGTAAGGAGCAGAGGATATCCAGGACCCCATAGTTAACCCCTGATGATTAAGTTATGAAACAAAACTGAATAAAACATAATATGCGGATTTACTAGCCATAATCTGGCATTTGATTGATCCCATTTCTAACTAAGCGGTAATAATTTACCGTAACCCAAGATCGTATAGGGGGAAATAAGTCAAGAATATTTACCTGAGCTAGTTTTCGTTTAAACGCAAGATTTAATAAGTCAGCCGTACACAAAAGTACTAAGTGCATATAGCATTTACCGTCAAGTCTCTATTCTGGATTATGGCATAAGCTAACCAATTAAATACTAACGGTCTTATTTAAGTCACAGACTTAGACCGAGTGGCGTACAGGATCATAAACGTATAACGCTAGATTAAACGATGATCAGATAGAATGTAGTTTAATCTCAATAAGTGCTTTGACTTGTATAATATGGGTAAACTAACCTTCTGGATTTTTAGACTTAAATGACAAGGTTAGACCCGTTTTGGTTAATTTTTCGTAAACTAGTTACATATACTTAACCGTACGCATATCAGCGATATCGGGTAACCGGATAAGTCATGGACAAATTATATATGCCATTATACATTAACTAAGTTATAATATCAGTAGGATATCAATTTTCATGCCCGTTAAAGTTTTAAAATGAAACAATGCCTCATAAGGGCACTTTGGTAATTTCATACCGTGTAAAAGGAACTTGAATATAATTTAATGTTATGACCATAATTATTCTCAAAAAATAACTTATTTATGATATAATAGCAGTAGGATATTGGCTATATGTTGCATTTATCTTTTATGATCAAACTATGCACCGAATGGGCATTTTGGTCATTTTACACATAGTTTTATAATTTATTTGGGATTATGAGTTTATATCATGTACCTACTGTAAAAGTATTTAAAATAAGTTTTGAAATCAGTAGGTAACAAGTATTAGTTGATTAATATGGTTTAAAACCATACTATGCGCCAAAACGACGCTTATGTCGTAAACTGACGATTTATGCGATGTTTAATGAAAACTGATGTTATGGTCAAGTTAATATGTCTTAGATATGTTATTTAATATAAAATATTAGTAGGTAAAAGATCTACTTTGAAAATATATGGTTAAAACAATTTTATAAGCCACAAGGGCTTTATCATCATTTAACATAATACAAGGACTCGTTCATAAAGTCAGTTTATAATCTGTTTTGACATCCCGAATAATCCTACTTATAATATTACATCAGTAGAAAACTCATTTTCAATTTCATTATCATTTAAACGTCATTTTATCTAAAAATGACATTTTAGTCAAAATGGCATAATTACGAAACTTGTGCATAAACTCAGATTCTGATTATGATCATGTAATATAACATCAGGGGGTTAGGCTACATTATTTTACAATCATAATGTAACCTTATATCAGTAGCTAACTAATCTAAATCGGGTCAGAATCAAAAGTCAAAGAAGAAGTCAAACTTCACGATTTTCGGTTGCGAACCGACCCTAGAACTGAAACTGATGAGCCGAACATGTTCTTACATGTGCTAATAATTACTACCAACTTGTTTAATGTCAAAACATGTTTCATAACATATATAAGCTCAGATTATAACAGTTCTGAAAAATGTCTCGTTTGAAGTTTTAATATAATAACTTTAACCCGTCAATTGGACTAGCAAACGTGATCTTCAGGAGGTGCCCTTTATAGGGATTAACACCTACCTTATTACGATCACTTAGCCATGTTCGCTACGAACAATGACCGGATCATAATGTCTTAACCGAAAGTCAAGGCGTTTTTCGTAAAACGCTTGACTTTTGTCTATAAAAGCTTATAAACGAAAAATGCAAGAGAAAGGAACACTTACAAGTGATCCTTAGGATGCAATAGAACTAAGTTGGATGCTCCTTTCAGTTAGGAACTTCCAGAGGAGGGAGATAGAGTGATAAATGAGAATGGTGCAAGTTCAAATGGTGAAGCATTGCACCTATTTATTGTTGGAGAGCTTGAAGGAGGTGATGCCAGTTGTTAAGGGTGTTAGAGGGAGCTTACAAGTGTACTAAAACGTGGTATAGCTGTTTGGAAGTCCATGGTTTCAAAACAATAGTTTTTGGAAACCTGTGTGGAGGCCAAGGCAAATTTTCAGTAGAACAGGCATCTCGCGCCCCGCGCCCCGTAGTCAGTCTCAAAGTTTGACACATTTAACCCTTCAACTTATAAAACCTCCTAAAACACTTTTATAGCATATTTAGCCATCCATAACCAATATTTGGCATACCCGGGAGTATGCCCGAACATTGTCGAGCTCTCGGTTCGTTAAAAGGTCACTCAAAGTTAAAAATTAAACTGTTGACACTTTTAACCCCTCCATCATCCAACTTTCACATATTAACAGAATTAACCTCTCTCGTCCAACAAGTGGCACGTATGAGAGTTAGGATTTTGTAAAGGATCACTCAGAGGCTCATTATAAGCATGTTGACTCTGATGTCACTCAGAGGCTAGGCATGTTGACATATCAGTCTCTCAGAGGCCAAGTTTAGCATGTTGACATATCAGTCACTCAGAGGCTAATGTTTAAGCATGTTGACATATCAGTCACTCAAAGGCTAATGTTTAAGCATGTTGACATATCAGAAAGTCACTCAGAGGTTCAGTTTGAGCATGTTGACACCTTTAGTCCCTATTAGTCTTTAATAGACTAAAAGAAAAATACAAGACGTGTCACTATACTATTGGACACGATTTTACGAGGTGTTACATATCTAGACTCCTATGATGCAAACAAAATGGAAAACACGTATGAAACAATCAAGCCTAAATAAAGTAATCAACGAATTGCCAAAGAGAGTTCCCCGGGAACGGTGCCAAAAACTTGATGTCCTAAAAGTAGTCTAATAAAAACAATTGAAATTAACCTAATTCTAGACTCAAAGTTATACTCTAGACTCCTAAACTCGACTAAACTACTAACCAGCAAGTGGACCGATCAATTGTAGAAAAGGTTAAGTAAGTCCATATATCGAACCCACAAGACTCTCTAGTTGCGTTGACGAAACTATCTAGACTAAATTGACACACTTATTTATGTTTTGGGGTGGGGGGTCTAAAAATCCTAAATTTATAATTAAACAAATATTAACTTAACTAAGGCGAGTTAACACGGACTTTTGAATAGGAGATTTAATTCAAGGATGGTGGAATGGCTACCTAGGTTAGAATCCTTATTACTATAGAATGGGTTCTTAATTGACTGATAACGCGATAGGGAACCAAGATCTTAATTTACTAAATCCAAAGGAATACCGAACAGGACTCCCGGCCCTTCTTAGGAAGACACCAATGATATCCTAAAGATAGATATGTTTACCGGTTATTGAAACTTCCTTTCGGTTATCTAATATTTAATAAAGTGTCTAAGTTAGCTAACTATCTCTCAATAGGAATCCTAGACTAACTATGACTCTTGATTTAGTTTAACCGACTCGAATATTGTAACTAAACTAAAACCGGGTTTTTCTCAAAACCTAACTTTTGCAATTTACCTATTTAATTCAGTTAATAAATTATTATTTCTCAATAATTAAGTTTAGTATAATGTTTTACTTATTTAATTATATATTTTACCTACGGTTAATTGGCCAATTTTACCGAATGATTACCCGAACCCGTTGAGACCCGCAATCAACACAAAACTATTTCTATGGAAGACATCCAACTAGATTCATGTAAAACAATCAACTAATCAATAATTAGATCAAGACATGCAAATACACCAAATCAAATAATGAAAGTTCACTACTTTATTAAAATCTCTTAAACACATTAAATAATCAATAAAAATTCAAACTTTAGTAAATAGTCATCAAAACCTAGGTAGCAACAGTGAATTTAGCCAAGTATCATAGTAAAAAGACGTAGTTAAAACAATGATAAAAACTGAATTCATCAAGATTCAAAGAACAAATAAACTAGAGATTAATAAAATCGGTGATAAAACCCTTGATTGCTTCAATCTCTATGCTCTTTGCTTCTACCTAATGATTCCTCAGCAACTTCAACTCTAAACTAGGCTCCAAATCTTCAGAATTATGCCTCTAAAGCTCCCATGTTCGTCCAATATGTTGTAATTAGAGTTAATCTCTAATTATATAACTCAACTTTCACAAATATGATCAATTTGGAAACTCTCTTACCAAATAACCCTCTCACCACCCGCGAGAAGAATGAATGAAGGCGGTCGCGGGCCGCCAAAGAGTGATTTTCCCATTTTTCGATTTGTTTCTTCTCTTGGCTTCCAATTACGATCCGGATCGGTTTCTTTTACCATATCAGCTCATTTTCTCGTCTTTTCAGCTACTTCAACCAACCACAACCTGCGAAACGTATTTAGATTAAAAGTAGATATATTTTTGCAAAACCGCAACGTATATTAACAAAACTAGTAAAAACTATACACGATAAATAGATGTATTATTCAATACATCAACTACCAAATGTGCATGATAGCAGCATTAATCCTCAATCTGCCAAATAGCTTCTCCAAGCTAATCTTCATTCAGATGGTACAGAACAAACAAAGAGAGAAATTTCATCAGTACCCGAGATTTGTTCGGATGTTGCTGGATCATTTACACAAGAATTTGAAGTAAAAGAAAGAGGATATTCTGAAGCTTGAACATATGGATGTATTTACACTGAAGAAGATGAATCTACATTTAAAAGTTTTTCCAAATGCTAAGCCGGTGTTTGGAGCAATCATTGATAAAGACTATGTGGTGCCTCCAAAGGGGAAACGGAGAAAAGATTCTAGTGGTGATGAGAATGATGAGCATGAAGTGTTAGATGGTTTTGTGTCAAAGCGAAGCGCTTGGTTTACAAAGGAAGACAAAAAAGGGAGCAAGGGTACTAAGAGAAAGCATGTTGCCGGATTCTCATCCTCTACCCTCAACAAAGGAAGCGTGCTTCTGTTAGAACAAGACTAATTGATGAACCGGAAATTAAAGAGATACAGGTCGAAGAACCAGTTCAGACTGAAGAAAATGTTGAAACTGTTGCAGCAGATATTGAGCAACAAGCATTTGGAGGAACTAAAGGAGAAGTTGGTGGAGATGAAGGGATGTCCTCCTCAAGTACAGATACTAAGGATAGGATTGCAGGCCAAAGGGAAAGAGAAAAGGAGAAGGAAATTGATCGTCAGGAAGAGGAACGTCGACAAGCTGAATAAAGAAAGAGAAAAGAGACAGGAGATGATGATACGACATACGTACCGTCAGATTCTGAAAGTGATACTCCTGTTATTAAGCCTGCTAAGAGGCCATCAGTCAAGCATTTAAAGAGACTGGCAACAAGGAAAACAGATTCTCCAGCAGCACGTTCAAAGTTAAAGCTGAAGAGAAAGGCTGCTAAAGTATCAATTGTTACACCTAGTTTTGAGCCAACTCCACAACCACCTCCATAAGCACCTCCCCAACCAACTCCAACCACCTCCATTACCACCTCCCCAACCAACACCACAACCAACTCCTCGACCACATCCAACTCAATCTCATCCCTAGTTTTCAAAAGGTTCAAGGATGGAAGATCAGTTTGACCTTGACATTGGGGAGATTCTAGGGGGAGAAGACTTCAGTGCTGACATGTTCAACGATTCAAGGATTACAAAGTTAGAAAACCAAATTATGTTGAACAAGGTAATGGTTCCTGAGTGATGGTTGGTTCATTGGACAACCCTCAAGTGCTTTAAACGATTAATATTCCGCACTTAATTAGGATAATTATTAGGATTTGATAACTACGGTTTGTATGGCGTTGAAGGTACCGAAGAGCATAAACAAGCGATTTTAACGTGCTTTGATGGGAGCTTGCAGTTGGCCAAGAGAAGATGGAGACATGGAAAGTTGATAAGAGAATAAAAGTGGAAAAACCGGTGACCACCGTAAGTTACGGTTGGCACTGTAGCTTACGGTGAGGTCTGAAATCTTCTATGCACCGTAAGCCAGACTCGTGAGATCGTAAGGAGATTGCTGACCACCATAAGCTATGGTGGGCACCATAGCTTACGGTGGTGACCTGCGAGAAAAGTGTAAATGCCCTTTTTAAGTCGGTTTTGTAGCGGCTTTTGGCATATCAATCATTGGGGAACGTTTTTGCAGAGGCTAGAGGTGATTTTGGGTGATTCATTTTGTTCAAGAACAATTTCTAACCTTTTGTTTGGTGTTTATGATTCATATGAACATAACATTTGAAGGTGTGATGATTTGTAAGACCATGAGTGGCTAAACTCATTGTGATCATCCTAGGTTGAAGGTTTGCTTGAAACAATTGTGTTTTGATCTTTAATTTCTAGAATAATAGACTTGCAATGTTTGTAGTTTATTATGGTGTTTGAATATTTGTTAGTAAATTATTGATTGGTGCTTTGATCTTAGCCTTAATCGTACGTTCTTAGTGTCGTTAACAATCGAGATATCACGGAAGGGTTTAGGGTAGGATATTGGTTAATTGGTCATCGGGTAACAACCTTCCATCTTTGTAATCAAAGTACTTAGTTCTCTTTTATCATGAATAAATAGTCATACATGAGTCATGTCTATGTGATTCTTTCCAATTGGATTTAAAACACAAGTGTTAACTGAAACTGGAAACTTAGGATGGTCACTTGCTTCTAATATGTTTTTAACAAGCAATAGTTGAATTGCAATTTGTTTAATTTTAAAACCAAAACACTAAAAATCTTGAATTCATTTTCTTGCATTAGATAAATTAGGCAATTTAGTATAAACTTTCGATAGCACATATTCCACAATCTCCTTGTGTACGATACCCACTTACCTCTAGCTATTAGTAGTATTTAGATTAAATTTACGTGAGACTACGACATCACGTCAAATTTTGGCCCTGTTGTCGGGGAGTAGTTTGCAACGTGTGTTATTTTTATAGTATAGTTTGTTATTTTTGGGGTTTACGCTGGTTGTGTTAGTGTGCAAGTTCTTACAGGTGCATGCATACTAGAGGCTCTCACAAGCTATCACCATTGGCATTTGATCCGAAGATCGAACGAACTTTGCGAAGAAACAGGGTCTTACTACGAGAAAACAAAATCAGTGGTTCACCAACAACACCTACAACACCAATTTCACCGATTAACACCATGGATCCATTACCTTCCACTACAAGCCAAACATCACCATCCACACCTCCACCAATTCCTACCACCCATCCTACTTCAACACATGAAGTCAACCCAACCAACACCACATCAATGGTTCCACCCTTTCTATCCTTTTTCCCGAATTCCGGTCAATCATCCTCTACCCAACAACCATTGTCAATTTCCACCAAGTTTAACCATTTTTCATACCTCCTCCACATTTCAACCACCAACCCAACCGAGTTTCCCTTATCCATCCTCTCAGTTTCTACAATCTTTGGGTGTAGGAGGAGTGGGTTTGATGATGGGTATGAAGAAGAATTTGGAGGTTACTAAGAAGAGGGTTACTGTAATGGAGGAGATGGAGGTAATTTGGGACCTCAAGGAGGAATGGGTTATCAACAAAGGCAACAAATGGAACAAGTTCAAGAAGCGGTTAGGCAACCCACGGGGGTACAACATATTCACCCGCAAGGGCCACAGTTTCAATGACCAATGCACCTACAACAAGTTCAAGTCCAACATCAACAACCTCAGTTTAAAAGGCCAATGCAGCAACCGCAATATCAACAACAGTTTGCAACTCAAGGGCTAAGGCAAGGTCTAGTGGGTCGACCAAGAGTACCATTGGGTGCTCCGCGAAGACATCTCCGAGAGGTGGTGAGGGGGATTGAAGCACATTTTAGGACCGTTATCACTAATAACCCTTCTCCGGTGGTGATACCTCATCACACGGATGGAAGGACATTTGAGGTTAGAACAACCGCACTTCAAAGTTTGCCGAAGTACAAAGGGCTAGCAATGGAGGAACCGTACTTCCATATGGAGACATATGATTCTATTTCCAACATTATTGGAGGGCAAGGTTTTTCTTCGGATGATGTTAAGTTGGTACTCTTCCAATTCGCTTTGGAAGACAAGGCAAAAAGATGGTTCCATACTTTACCATCCGCATCAAATACACATGGGCCGACATGCAACAAAGGTTCTTGGAAGAGTTTTTCACGGCTCAAAAGACTAATGAGGCTAGGCGGAGGTTGAGAAGTTTTCAACAACAACCGGGTGAGATGTTTCATGAAGCTTTCGAGAGGTTTAACATGATGTTAAAAAATTGTCCTCATCATGGCATTGCACTTTGGGAGTTATTGAATGCTTTTCATGAGGGGTCGAGTCCGGAAGATGCTCGTGACTTAATGTCGATTACTAATGGCACGTTTGGTACGAATTTTGAGCAAGGCGATTGGGCATTTTTGGAGCAAATGGCGGTCACGTCTAAGAGGAAAGCACAATCTTCAAGAGGGGCAAGGCACGATATTACAAGACCTCAAGTTTATGCGGTAGATGATGCAGGGGTACAAGTAACTAATCAAGTATATGATGTTTGTACAAATTGTAATGCATTGGGTCATTCGGCGGATGTGTGTTTGATGGGTGTGGTTGAAAGGCAAGTAGAAGAGGTGAATGCTATTCAAGGGGGTGGTCGTAATTTAACATGAACTCGAACACATACCACCCGGGGTTAAGGAACCATCCAAATTTTCTTTATGGGAACCCGGTGAACCAAGCCAAGCTCAAACAAAATTTCGTTCCACGCCAACAATAAAATCATGGTAATTTTGGGGGTGGAAATAGTCAAAGCTACCAAGGGTAATTTCAACAATCAGGTGACCAAAGTGGTGCCACGGGTCAAACTTCATCAAGTGGGAATGAAGTTATGGATATGCCACGGATGATGCAACAAGACATGCAAAGGAGAAATCAACTTGATAACGCTCGGGCACAAAAGGATGAGATTAGGGACAAAGCCACCAATCACTAACCACACAGATGGGGCAGCTGGCTAGTGAGGTAGCTGCATTGAAGCAACGGAATAGGAAGCTTCCCAGTGATACGCAAATTAACCAGAAGAACACAAAGAACATACCGATCAACTGGGTAAGTTTCGTTCCTAAAAATGATGAATGTTTAACTGCTTCTATTGTTCCTGTGATTGCAGGTGTGAATGAAACAAGTGTCGAGAGAGGTGGAAGTGATGAAGGGGAACCAGTTATCGTTATTCGAGTTGGGATGTTCAAGATACACAAAGCATTGTTGGATTACGGAGCATGGATGAACGTTTTCCCGGGTACCTGTACAACCAGTACAACTTTGGTCCATTACACGAAATTGATAGCATGTTGCGGATGCAAGTTGGAAGCAACCCTGAGGGGTTGTGAAAGACGTAGTGATACAATTGGGCGAGTTTTACTACTCGGTGGATTTTATGGTGATTAACTACGCACCGTCGATGACTTACAAGCAGCCGCAGGTAGTGTTGGGTCGTCCATTCTTATATACGGCAAACGCTCAAATCGATTGCAGAAATAGAATGGTTACCATAAACTACGATAATCGTAAGTTGTACTTTAATGTGTTTTTAAAATCCATTAATTATGGTCTTGTTAATGACTTTAGTCTCACAGTTGCTACTAACAAACCTGTTTCAAGTGTTAGCACAATCAGGTCAACTACAAGTGGTGTTGAGCTATATATGGTTGAGTTGAAGAACGGTGAAAATTAGGTAAGGAAGAAGGCTAGTGTGAGCAGGAGAGTGGGCGAAGGAAAACCACCCGATGGTGGGATTAAATGAGGTGATGAGGCTGAATTTGATCCTAATTGGCGTGAAACTGCAAACTTTCCAAGAAATTGGCTGGAATATGTTGAGAAATTGGAAAGCAAGGGTTCATTTGAACCCCCTTGAGTACGTCAGGTACGGTCTGGCTTAAGACCTAAAACTTAGCGCTCTCAGGAAGCAGCTGAGGATGTAGAGTAGTGTACTTTGGTTGGTTTCGTTGGGTGTGTGTTTGTGTTGTAGCATGTTTATACGCTTCAATCCTCACGGATGCAATGATTCAAGTGTGGGGATGTTTGGAAACATCCCCGGTGAGAGATCAAAGAATCCGTGGGATGCATCTATTTCAGTTAGAGCATAATAACCGCATCAGTACAGACACATGATCAGGTTGTTAGCCGTTCATGGTGAAGGTGGAAGTGGTGGTGGAAGTGGTGTGTTTGCATTCAGAGAATTTTAGAGATGATGACATCTATCTTTGGACCTCCTCAGTCGCACTACTACTAGTCAGGTGGTGTTCTTCCTTTGTATATTATTGTAAACATTGATTTGTTTTTGTTGATGGTTGGGTGGAAGGGTCGTGTATTGTGATTGATATTCATGTTATGGGTTGTGGTCATATTGGTGGTGTTTATATGTTTTCAAAAAAAAAACCAAAAAGAAATTTGGGATTTGAGAGTTGAGCTGAAAGTGAGGTTGAAGTAGCTTTAGTGATCGTTTCCTTCAAAAGCATACATTGGGGTCAATGTATCGCAAGTGTGGGGATGGGGGAATTTTTGAGATTTTGAAAATTTTTAAAACTAAGCAAAACAATTTTCATATTTGACAATTTAATCTTAATCCACGTGACACATCGGTATCACTTTTTATCCTTTCATGGTGAGTTTTCGGGCCACATGGATGCTTACTAGAAATTAATTCTTTGGTTTGAGTGGCAGTGTGTGATTTGTGTTAATAGAACTTGTGTAATATATGCTTGTCGAAACCTAGGTGTAACATGCTTTGAAGATGATAAGGGCATTTAGGTAGCCTCGTCTGGATGTGTGAGTGTGGGTTTTGGGGTTGGACCTCATAAGATAAATATATGAGCTTCGTAGTGAGAGGGACAGGGGTTTGGTCATTAGTAGCAAAAATTCAGCTTTATATCATTCATTTTTAAGCCAAGCCTATGTCCTACAAAAATTCTACCTATTGATCGACCCGGTTTAGCAGCTTAGTATGTAGTGTTAATGTTGATGCGTATGTGTCCTTTGTTCAATGTATGTAATAGTTTAAAAAAAAAGAATAAGAAAGAAAAAATATGAAAAGAGAAAAAAAAGAAGGAAAAAGATAGTGAAGTTATGTAAGTAGTAATGGTTGTTTTTGTTTATTGGTAATAATAAAACTGGTCAATTCAATGTGCTACATGCATATATATCACACAAATTCTCACCCCTACACATAGCCTCGTTACAACCCGAAAGTCCTTTTTATTCATAAGCATGTTAGGCATTTTGTAGGTGGAGATTTGATTATTACACAAGCTTATTGTCGCACAATCACGCACTCGCATTGAGTGATCTAGTACAATCTTGCTAGTACCTTTTTGTCGCCGAGAAGAGACTTATTCGGAGGGGTGTATGATTTGGTATGATGGTAAATTGACAATTGGACTACATGTTTGTGTTTGGTGTACACTTTGATCACTTTTAAGCTTGGAAATGTTTATGATGCGTTGCTTGGGGCAAGCAATGGTTTAGTGTGGTGATGTGACGGGTAGTCCATTGGACAACCCTCAAATGCTTTAAAACGATAAATATTCCGCACTTAATTGGGATAATTATTAGGATTTGATAACTATGGTTTGTATGGCATTGCAGGTACCAAAGAGCATAAACAAGCGATTTTAACGTGCTTTGATGGGAGCTTGAACTTAGCCAAGAGAAGATGGAGACATTGAAAGTTGATAAGAGAATAAAAGTGGAAAAACTGGTGACCACCGTAGGCTACGGTGGCACCGTAGCTTACGGTGAGGTCTGAAATCTTCTTTGCACTGTAAGCCAGACTCGTGAGACCGTATGGAGATTGCTGGCCACCGTAAGCTATGGTGGGCACCATAGCTTACGGTAGTGACCTGCGAGAAAAGTGTACCAGCCCTTTTTAAGTCGGTTTTGAAGAGGCTTTTGGCATATCAATCATTGGGGAACGTTTTTGCAGATGCTAGAGGTGATTTTGGTTGATTAATTTTGTTCAAGAACAATTTATAATATTTTTTTGGTGTTTATGATTCATATGAACATAACATTTGAAGGTGTGATGATTTGCAAGACCATGAGTGGCTAAACTCATTGTGATCATCCTAGGTTGAAGGTTTGCTTGAAACAATTGTGTTTTGATCTTTAATTTCTAGAATAATAGACTTGCAATGTTTGTAGTTTATTATGGTATTTGAATATTTGTGGGTAAATTATTGATTGGTGCTTTGATCTTAGCCTTAATCGTACGTTCTTGGTGTCGTTAACAATCGAGATATCACTGAAGGGTTTAGGGTAGGATATTGGTTAATTGGTCATCGGGTAACAACCTTCCAACTTTGTAATCAAAGTACTTAGTTCTCTTTTATCATGAACAAATAGTCATGCATGAGTCATGTCTATGTGATTCTTTCTAGTTGGATTTTAAAACACAAGTGTTAATTGAAACCGGAAACTTAGGATGGTCACTTGCTTCTAATTTGTTTTTAACAACCAATAGTTGAATCGCAATTTGTTTAATTTTAAAACCAAAACACTAAAAATCTTGATGTCATTTTCTTGCATTAGATAAATTAGTCAATTTAGTATAAACTTTAGATAGGACATATTCCAAAATCTCCTTGTGTACGATACCCACTTACCTGTAGCTATTAGTAGTATTTAGATTAAATTTACGTGAGACTACGACATCACGTCAAATTTTGGCCCTGTTGTCGGGGAGTAGTTTGCAACGTGTGTTATTTTTATAGTGT
The DNA here is from genome assembly GCA_947069175.1 of Scalesia atractyloides. NCBI lineage: Eukaryota > Viridiplantae > Streptophyta > Magnoliopsida > Asterales > Asteraceae > Scalesia > Scalesia atractyloides. The sequence continues at coordinate 50,915,558 of CAMTDV010000020.1, forward strand.
AGTTTGTTATTTTTGGGGTTTACGCTGGTTGTGTTAGTGTGCAGGTTCTTACAGGTGCATGCATACTAGAGGCTCTCACAAGCTATCACCATTGGCATTTGATCCGGAGATCGAACGAACTTCGCGAAGAAACAGGGTCTTACTACGAGATAACAAAATAACTGGTTCACAAACAACACCTACAAAGCCAACTTCACCGATTAACACCATGGACCCATTACCTTCCACTATAAGCCAAACATCACCATCCACACGTCTACCAATTCCTACCACCCATCCTACTTCAACACATGAAGTCAACCCAACCAACACCACATCAATGGTTCCACCCTTTTCATCCTTTTCCCGACTTCTGGTCAATCATCCTCTACCCAAAAACCATTCCCAAGTCAATTTCCACCAAGTTCAACCATTGTTCATACCTCCTCCACATTTCAACCACCAACCCAACCGAGTTTCCCTTATCCATCCTCTCAGTTTCTACAATCTTCGGGTGTAGGAGGAATGGGTTTGATGACGGGTATGAAGAAGAATTTGGAGGTTACTAAGAAGAGGGTTACTATAATGGAGGAGATGGAGGTAATTTGGGACCTCAAGGAGGAATGGGTTATCAGCAAAGGCAACAAACGGAACAAGTTCAAGAAGCGGTTAGGGAACCCACAAGGGTACAACAAATTCGTCCGCAAGGGCCACAATTTCAACGACCAATGCCCCTACAACAAGTTCAAGTCCAACATCGACAACCTCTGTTTCAAAGGTCAATGCAGCAACCGCAATATCAACAACAGTTTGCAACTCAAGCGCTAAGGCAAGGTCAAGCGGGTCAACCAAGAGTACCGTTGGGTGCTCTGCGAAGACATCACTGAGAGGTGGTGAGGGGGATTGAAGGTGGTGATACCTCATCACCCAGATGGAAGGACATTTGAGGTTAGAACAATGTAAAGATTGTTGAGCTGGAGGATGGTATCTAGAATCTTGAAAAAGATAGAAAGGATTTGGAAGCTGTGTTAGCAAGTTTTGTGTCAGAGAATGAAAGACTTAGAAAGCGTATGGTGGAATATGATGAAGAACGCCTGAGAAACCAAAGACAGACGAATGTATCTTAGAAGATTCTCATCAAGATGCTTGGATTAATTTTTCACCAAAGGTCGATGAGATTGAAAAGGAGGAGGCTAGAGAAAGGGTAGTTGAGCGCGAAAGACTTTCCAAAGCTTTTTCAGATGCTCAGGGAAAAGGTAAGCAAAAGATTGGAGAGGATCCCCTGATAGAAAAATATGCACCAGAAGCCGAGTCTATGCCAAAATCTATTGTTGTGGTTATATATGTGCCGCCAATCCACATTGTTTTGATAGGGCAACCAAGAGATGTGGAAGTTGATATGTCCAAGCTTTCTGAGAAGCATAAGAAGTTTTTAGAGAAAAGGAAGATGTTAAAGGAAATTGACGAGGTGATTGATGAAGAATTTGAGGGATGAAGATGAAGATGAAGATGAAGTTGGTGATGAGTCTGAAAAGAGACCAGATAATGATAGGAGAGACGATGATAATGGTCAGGGTAAATCGGGTGTTCTTGTAACAGATTATGGAGTTAATGATAATATCGATATTTCTGTGTACTTGGATGACTCTCCAAACCAACTTGATTCTAAACAGGTTCAGGGGGATTCTCATGATGCATCGTAGGATACTCAGCAAGCAGGAATCCTCACAGTGACTTCTACGTCGACTTTTTTTGCTGTGCCAAAGCCAAGGATCTTTTACTTGGAGCATGATGTTGAGGAAGGATAATACGCCCACAACTATACAAAAGAAGAAGTAGCTAAAATGCTAGGAGTGGATGTAGAGTCTTTTGATTTTGACTTCGAAGATGAGCTTAACGACATCAGTGCTATTCAGCCTAAAGATTATCACTTTAAACATATTTTTGAAACTAATGATTATGATAGGGTTATCCTGGAGGATGATTCCGATGGTGATGATACTACCAAATACGCTGGTGATGGAACTGATGACTTCCTAACCTTCGATGAGATGTTTTCAGCCGTTAATTATGATTTGTTGAAGCAAAAAGTGGATGAAGCTGTAAAACAAGGTAGTGTGACTAAACGTTTATCTAAAGAGGAGATTGTAGAGATGACAAAGTTATGGTTCAAACAAGTGCATGAAGAACGAAAGTTCAAATGTCCCCAAGCATTCCTTACACGTGATCCTAATGTTTCTCTGGGGACATTACCAGTTGGGCTGGATTGAAGATTTGGATGTCTATGCTATCAAAAGGGAATATGGGATACAATACTTTAGATACCTGAGTGATCAAAAGACTTTGCCGTTCCGAGATATTAAGGAACTAGTGCAGACAAAGATGATCAATCTAATGATGAAATATCATGATCAGCAGCTGTGGAAGTTGATAAAGTTCGAAGATACACATGGATTCAATCGCTGGAAGCCGCACATTCCTAAAAGAATTACAAAGAAAGGATATTTCTTTGATTGTGAAGAAGCTCCATGTGATCAAGAACATACCTTTAATCAAGATGGAGCAAGATTTTCACAAGATCTTCAAATGGTGGCACTACGACTCAGGTACTGGTGAAGCAATGATATGTGTCCAACTAGATGAAGACTCATGGAAAATCACCGAGGAATTAACAGAATCCGTAATTGCACACAAGCGAATTTATGGTTTATGGCGTGGAATTCGAGTGCTAGACCCGATGTGGCTAGTAAACTGCTCTAAGAAGGATATTGAATGTCTATTCTACATTAAGATCTGTTATGAAGAGAGAGACAAAGAGCAGGTGTTGCAGTTCCTGAAGATTGTTAATGTTTGTTTTGCTAATGATATTCCTTCAGGTAAAGCATGGATCACTTCTTGGAGAAAGATTGAAAAAAAAGAGAAACGTAGAAAATACAAGAACATAGAGAGGATTGTTGAGAGATCAAGGATTGCATCCCTGTGAAGTTTTCAGTTTGTCAACACTTACAATCGACCTCCTCCTATAGATCAAACGCCGATACCATCCTAGGAGCGTCGTAAGCCGCCAAAGCATTTCTTTAGATGCTAAACGTCAAAAGCTTTTGAAGAATTTTGAAGAAATTTTTTAAGACTATTCAAGATTGTGGCAACATCCAAGGGGGAGTTTGTTGGTGCACAATGTCTATTGCCTACATATAGGATATGTCGGTCATGTAAATAGGGCTTATATTTGTCAAAAGATATGTTTGATAGATTTGTTAGATGGCTTGTACCAGTGAGCATTTGTGGCTCGTATGAGTCAACAACCACACTCCTTGTGCGAGCCATGTTGGCCTATATATAGTGGCGCTTGGGTTTTGTGTCCATGGATGTCGGTGTACGACTTAGGTGAAGCCGGTCCATATGTTTGCGCGTCTGTAACTTTCAACATTTATTAAATAAAAGAAGTAACAACGTTTAAGCAACATACTCTATTGTTCGTGTGCCAAACTCTAGCAATGAATTCTGCCTCTGTTCATTGAGTAAAGTCGGTCTGATGCTCACGGAGGAGAGCCGATCCCCTTCCATACTAAGAGCGTGTGTTATGGATTATGGTTGAAGTTAGGATGACCACTAACCTTTGGTAGAGTTTTCATACAACGATAGCTATCACAATAGCTTTCAAATGGCTCCCTATGAAATGTTATACGGAAGTAAATGTAGAACTCCCGTATGTTGGGGAGAGGTAGGACAAAGAGAAATCACACCCAAGTATGTTGTGGCCAAGACTAACGAGAAGATTGATCTCGTACGAGCTCGATTAAAAGTAGCACCAGACCAACAATAAGCCTATGCGAATCGAAGAAGACGTCCCATTGAATTTCAAGTAGGAGATTAGGTGTTATTGAAAGTCTCTCCATGGAAAGGTATAATCCAATTTCGTAAGTCAGGAAAACTTGGTCCTCGTTACATAGGACCTTTTAAGATTTTAGCTCGAGTCAGGAAAGTGGCATACCGGTTGGAATTATCGCCAGCAATAGTAACACATTTCATGTGCCACAATTGAGAAAGTGCCTTGCGGATGAAACGGATTATGTGCCCCTCGATGAAATCGAACTAGACGTGAGAATTAATTACACTGAAAGACCAATAGCTATCAAGGATTCCAAAATAATGCATCTTCGTAATAAGGCCATTCGACAAGTCCTAGTCCAATGGCAACACCGAAAGGGGCCGGATTTGACTTAGGAAACGGAAGATGAAATGTGGGAGCACTACCCGGCACTATATGGTACGTATCTAGGTTTCGGGGACTAAACCTCCTTTAAGGGGGGTAAACTTGTAACACCCCAAAATGTATACATGTTAGTATCTTAGTTCGCGTTAATACCATAACATGGCGAATGATATTATATTGCGAATCGTGACAAATAACAAACATGTAAATGATCTATGCATTTAAAAATAATGTCACACCCCGAATTTTAATAGTTACGGAAGCGTCGCGAGGTGTGACCAGAGCGATAATCGTTGCATTCAACCAAGTAAACAATAATACCAATTACAATAAGAAGTTCATCCATACAGTTTATTTAAAAACCAAGTTTACTACTGTCATCTTGTTTAACGAAAAAAACCAACTACAACTTTAACAACACTATTTAAAGTTTAAACGCAAGTTCACAAACATATTAACTAAAAACAGGATGACATCTAAAGCTTGACTTCATGACAACACAGACTCGTTTTTCCCAAAGTCGTCCACTAGTTACCTGTAATACAATGTTAGTTTAAAAAACGTCAACAAAAGTTGGTGAATTCATGTATTTAGTTTTTGTATCAAATGAATCTTTAAACATTTGAAGTATTAAAATCCGGTATGTACATCATGAATGAAACTTGTAAGATCATTAGTGTTTTGCAAGGACACTAATTTTTATGCCGAATAGGAGGCAACCAAACCTTGATGATAAGTTGTGTCTGTGACACTCGTTTTAGACACAAAATCACTCTTTAACGATCTGTTATTGTTGACGTTAAAAGTGGGGATCGCCAAAACCCAATAGATCTATCACTTTTGTTCCTCGGTATTTCTATATTCATTAATGGTCCCTTCGTATAATCCTATCCAAATGTAATCTAAATATTATCATTTTCTAGATTAATCATATTATTGTCACATGTATACTTCTCCGAGTTTTTAAATCTATAAAATGTTTAAATAAAAGGGGAAACAAGAACTCACTGATTTGCGTCTTGTGCAAATCTCTAGGTGATGTCTGATTATGCGTTTGTGTCTCAACCTACATGTGTTCTAATCTCGTTAGACACTTAGTTTTATGCTTTGTTTTCGTACAAGTCTTTCATCTTGAATTCATAATTAAACTTGTATATGTTTGTTTTCATGGTTTGTATATATATGTATATATGTATACTATATTAATAAGCATATCCAAGGGACTACTTAAGGAAATTTGTCACTTCCCTTAAAATACCTTTAATGCATGATGTACAAGTGCTTAAAGCACATAAATATCAAAATTGAATTAACTTTCCAATAATACCCGTGGCCAATATTTCATTTATCCCGCTCATCCCACTCGCACACTTTTCAAATCTCATTACACAACCCAATAACCCATCCTTTTCTCTCTCCAGGCGATTTTGTAGATCTAGGGTTTATGGCATCTTCTCTCAAAATCGTTGATGTTCCAGAAATTAATGTTCAAGTGCTTGATCTGACACCAACCGGTAATAGATACTTGCATCCATTGTTACATTTTTGTTAATTTTTGTTAGCATCTTACGTTTTTGTTGATTTTAAGCTCAGATCTGAGTTTTTTTCTCTCTCAAGGAAAGATTTTAGCATGTTTTCATATTGTTTTCGAGAAATGTGAATACACTTGAAAATGAAGACCGATGAACAGGTGAAAGAGAGAACAGACGCCAGATCTGTGGTTGTGGGTGGAAGAGAGAACACAATGCCAGATCTGTGATTGGGGGCCAGATTGGTACCATTTTTTACCCTATCTATGGTTTTTGTTTGTCAACTTTATATTTTTGTATGTTTTTTTAAACATCTTTGTCAGATTTTTATAATACTTTGTGTTGGTTTTGTGTTTTTTTTAATGTTTTGTGAATGGATCTACGAAGAGAGTATATATTTTTGTTTTCCGGAAATGTGAATACAGTTGAAAATGAGCAGGTGAAAGAGACAACACTGCGGGTTGGTTCAAGAACCTTTAAATTCAGCCTTGCCATGGTCCTTTTTTAGGTTTTTACTTATACAAAATTCACCACATCTAATAAGTTATTTACACCAATCCTTTTTCGAAAGGATTGCAAATGAAAAGCAGTACCATTTTTTACCCTATCTATTGTTTTTGTTTGTTAACTTTTATATCTTGTATGTGTTTTAAAAATCTTTGTCAGATTTTTTATAATACTTTTAGATCTGTGTTGGTTTTGTGTTTTTTTTAATGTTTTGTGGATGGATCTACGAAGAGAGTATATATTTTTGTTTTCTGGAAATGTGAGTACAGTTGAAAATGAGCAGGTGAAAGAGACAACACTGCGGGTTGGTTCAAGAACCTTTAAATTCAGCCTTGACATGGTCCTTTTTTAGGTTTTTACTTATACAAAATTCACCACATCTAATAAGTTATTTACACCAGGTTCTTATTTTTTTTCTAAAAAGTCTAGCCCCCAATGATGTTCAAGTCCAGGTCAAGGCTATGGTTTATGATAGCTATGTTCATCATAATAAGGTAACATTCTACATGGTGTTACATCACTCACACATGCCACCTTTTATTTTAGTTAATAACCATTTCAAAAGTGGTGGTATACTCTTTTCAGATTAGATCAGCAACTGAGTCTAACACGTCTGATTATGATGAAGAGAAATTGAAAGAAGGTTTAAATTGCGTGATATGTTTTCTTTGCTTTTTAGGGTGAAGATAGGTGCTTCTCTCCACAGGGCTTACCCGCCATATTTAACATATAAAGTTTCTTTATATGTTAAATATGGCGGGCTGCTGCACATAACCTGTTTTTTGTAAGCCCTGTGGATAGAAGCACCCATCTTCCCCTTACAAGGCAAAGAAAGTTTCATTGTTGCCTCCTTCATGGATGAAACGTGTGTTTTCTTGATCCAGGGAAGTTAGTTGAGAAAGTTTCATGCTATGGAAAGAAGATCCAAATACAACTACCTCTGGTAGGAATTCAGATGATCCTATTAGATTAGGTGATGAATTAAGGTATAAAGAATTGATAGAAATGATGTCTTCCAGGGAATCATCTATTAATGACCTCAAAACCATGATGAAGCAGGTCCTACAATACTCCCAACCTCAACCATCTCCCACACAAAATGCTAATGAGCTATGGAAGGTTTTTCAACCAATCATCATTGCTCAGAGACAACTGGCCGATATTCAACATGAAACCCATATGAAACTGATCCGAAATATGGTCGAGGCTCGTTATAAAGATACACAAGCTGACATCAAAGCCATCAAAGATCATCTACTCAAAAATACTGGCTCTGCCCAGTGATCATTCTTCAAGATAACAATGAGGATGATGCCAAAAACGGGGAGAAAGGTTCAATGCGAAAGTTGCAGCCTGACTCAAAAGTCAAACCTCAGGTGCAACAACTGCCAGCAACTACAACAACTTCTGAAGCATCGGAATCAACTTTGGGTAAAGAAATGGATGAATCATTAAACAAAGAAGCTGAAAGGATTGCAAATGAAAAGCAGTAAAGACAAGATAAACAAGAAAAAAAGCTTTGAGACTCATAAAGGAAGATGTTGGAATTTCAAGGCAAAGAAGGTCTGCTAGAAAAGCAAGTCAACAAACTCCCATCTCTCCTACAACCTATGCTACAACTATTACAAGTATCCTCTGTCAGTCTACCCACAGCAGTTGTTAGGGCAGATGTTGTGACAACAGATGCTGGAATAACAGCTGCTCCAACAGATGTTGTTCAATCCACTACCTTGATCACCTTTCCAACCACAACTGAACCACTGCCCACACCATCCCGAATTCCAACATATCCACCTTCTCCCAAAATTAAATTCCAACGCAAAAGAAAAACTTTTGTTGTTGATGACGATGAAGACAACCAATGACCACTTCCCATCTCATCACAATCTATATCACAACCATCCTCATCACCTCCACACTCTGAAACTCCATTTCCCCAGTTCCAATCATGCACCTATCCTCCTCATTCCTTCCTATGGGTGCATTATATCCATTGGAAATTTTTGAAGAGGTGAGATTGAAGCTTTCTATAAAATAGAAGATCCAACAAAAAAAGAATTTACTTCCTTGCTGGGGTATAGAAAGCCTAGGAACTTGGATGAATATCTTAAGCTAAATGCTAAATAGGTTGAATACATTGCAAAAGAAAATTCAAAAGATAAAGATGACAGGGCTTAACAAGTCTCCTTGCAATACCAACGAACCAAAGTCAGAAGCATTGAAGAATTTTCTAAGGAGCTGAGTAAGTCTATGTCTGAACAGCCAACCACTGATGATCCAGAACTTAAAGAAGATTATCTTTATTATGTTATGAAGCATAAGCCTTACAAAACAACAAGGGCACAATTTAAAGGCTGGTCGGCTAATGAGCTTAAAGAACAAATTGAAAGAATTCATTCTCTGTTCAACGATCCTTCAAAGATGCCTACTCCTCCTGTTTGGAGAAAAAGCCAAAATTGAAAGCTAAGACCATGCACTCAAAATTAAAAGAATGAAAGCTTAGCTTGTTGATGTTTCATATGGAATATCAAGGCAGATTGCTAGATGGTCAGAATCTAAAGAGGTAAATACTTACAGAAGGTTGGAAGAATTAATAAAATAGATCCTTTGATTCCAAGAAATCCAATCTATGATCAAACAACCTCTACTCATAAACAGACCCTTGCTCCTAAAAGATTAACTTCAACCACCAGCTTATCCACCATTGCCTTGAATCAAGCAAAGGGGCAAAAGCAGGTAGAAGAAGATCAAAGGATGCATGAGGAATTGAGAAAAGAGGGAATAAAGAACCAAGTTTTGTTTCACACATATGCTGCAAGTGACAAACTTAGAGCCTCACTCTCAACACTTGTACGCAGACCTACTTCACCACACTCATCGCAAATAACCCTACTCCCAAGAAAACCATCTGACTCAAAAATATTAAAATGGAAGTCTAACAAAGACAACCATGAATTAACATTGCTCAGGTAAGATGGTAGAGTTCAAAAGATAAAAATGGAGGATGCATATGGTCTGGATGCAGCTGATCTCCAAGACTTGCTGAATCTTGAGCTTGAAAGGGATGTAGAAGACATGATTGCCTGGACTTTGAACTTCAGTTCAAAGGCCAAATAAGGGAATCATTGATCAGTAATAATGTTTAGTTTTGGCATCATCTGTTCTTGTAATGTTTAGTGTATAACAAGTAATCATAATTATGAAAGCATGTACTCTTCTTATAATGTTTAGTGTATAGCAAGTAATCATAAAAAAGTTCTTGTAACGTTTAGTTTTGGCATCATCTGTGCCTGTACTATTCTATTTGATCACTTTCATTGATTATTAATCTAACTTATCTTCCTTACATTCTGTACGAACAAATCAATGATCTTAGGCTGAGGGGGAGATTGTGAGTCATATGCAAGTAATCATAATTACAAAATCATGACAATGAAAACAATCTCTCAACTGTTATGAGTTAAAGCAAACTTGACATAAATGCCCCCTGAACTTATAAAAATAAGTATCAGTCCTTGTAATCCTATCCACTTATCATAAATCAGTGATGCAAACCACTGACTCACTAACCATTGATGTAATAGTCACTAACCACCGATGCAAACCAATCACTCACTGATTAGAAACCACTAATGTTAAACTATGTGGACTACGAATTGGGGACGGGCAACACCGTCCGATGGTAAACATTCTTATACTGCCACAACATCCTCCACCTTCAAACCACCCTCATGTGGAAAACTCCAGTCAAACACAAGAACTAACGAGTTGGGCTGAAGGGTACGAAACTGACGTTGAGGCGGAATACGAACCACCATTGGATTAAGAAATGGTTTGGGAACCTTAGAACAACTTTGATAATGGCTGCCACCACCTCAATGATGATGATAATGATATATTATGTGGTTTATGTAATTTTTTATTATGGGTTACTCAATTTTATTTCCATGTACTCTTTTTTCTAGAATTAATTTGAATATTAATCATGTAGTTTTTTTAGTTTTAATTATGTTTAGTTTAAATTTAAATTTGTTTTTGTTTAATTTTAATCATGTTTTATAGCCAAACCACTGATGATAAATCACTGCTAACACACCAACAATAGTTATATAGCAGAACCACTGATTCAACCACAGACTCACTAACCACTAACCACTAACCACTAATGTTATACTCAGCATTGGTTGGCTACCACCAACAGTGTTTGCCTAACATCTAATGTTATTACTCCATCAGAGGTTAGAAACATCAGCAGTGTTTGTCTAACATCTGATGTTATTACTCTATCAGAGTTTAGCAAACTCATAAGAGGTTTGGCAAGGATTCCGTCAGATGTTGGCTCATCAGTAGTTTGACTTTATTTCCTTTTTGTAATTGATTTCAGAATTTGAATCAATAGGAAGATAAAAAAGACTATCTTTTTATTTAATCTGCAATGTATTTGACACCTTATCAATTTACAATGAATAATGGACAACCAAAGCATCTTAATCATCCTTCTAGCTCGAGTGCATCTACTAGAGGCCAAAAAGAAAAGAGTATAACAAAAGATATTACGCTACATGCAAAGAAAATAACAAAGTCTCAAAATTTAGGAGTGGTGAGGTCTCCTGAACTTCTTCATCCAATATCTTTAATAAGTAACAGATCAAAAGAAAGGACACCCTTAAGAAGTTTAGAAACTAGTATTACTCAATTTACCAAAATGACAAATGAGAACGCGTCAAGTATTGATGAAGTCGTGCCTAGCACATCACGAGGTTTCTATTTATTTAATAATGATTTCTTTGTGGAACTTGACGTCTTTAAGAACCTTCATTACTTAAGACAATGATATTTTTAGGTGTTCAAATTCAACCGTGTGCACTTTTACCTCATTTTGTGAAGTAGTTGATCAATGTTCCTTCAAAGATGAGAACGTAGAAGATGATCCAAATAAGTTTATCTACGATCGTGTACCCAGAGGGCATCTTGTATTAAAACAACGGGGTGCATGCCCTGATTATGGAGCAAAATGTTTTCAATCTGAATTTGATACCTCTTGTTGTTTGAGTAGGAAAACTGTGTTAACAAATTCAGAAATTCTAGAGGAATTGCACCGGCTTCTCACATCATAAGATGAAATTGAAAATATTTTAGGCAAAACATTCGTGCTTATAACACCAATTTTTCTTTTGCCTCAATGGGAGTGACGTTGGATGACACATTGAACAATATGAGAGACGGTGTATATACTTTTGGTGCACATAGAGTAATATATCACAAAATCGACCAATTAGTTCTGAGGGTTGGAACCCTAGATACCTGTAGTTGTATTTTTATTATCATGATGCTGAGTTAGATCTCAGACTCCAATGGCCAAATCTTGATCGAAGTATTACTAAGATTTTGACACGCGTTCTTTCTACAAACCCATATGTCGATACATTTCGAAGACTTGCAGAACTAGAACCTCTGGACAACTATAGAGTCACTTTGAATACTTTGGTTGAACTTGACCAAAGGGTGTACAACTGACCAATGACATTGGAGGTATATAAAATGTTATAAAAACACCATGGAATATAAACAATTGATCACAAACTACCACCGATCAGAAACCACTGATGCAAACCACTAATCATGAATTACTGCTAATACACCAACAGTAGTTGTATAGCAAAACCACTGATTCAACCACAGACTCACTAACCACCGATGTTATACTCAGCAGTGGTTGGCTACCACCAACAGTTTTTGCCGAACATCTGATTCTTTTACTCTAATAGAGGTTAGTAAACTCATCAGAGGTTTGCAAAGATTCCATCAGATGTTGGCTCATCAGTAGTTTGACTTTATTTCATCATCTATTACAACTATCTTTTATTTAATTCGCAAGGTATTTGACACTTTATCAATTTACAATAAATAATGGACAACCAAAGCATCTTAATCATCCTTCTAGCTCGAAAAGATATTACGCTGCATGCAAAGAAAATAACAAAGTCTCAAAATTTAGGAGTGGTGAGGTCTCCCGAACTTCTTCATCCAGTATCTTTAATGAGTAATAGATCAACAAAAAGGACACCCTTAAGAAGTTTAGAAAGTAATATTACTCAATTTACCCAAATGACAAATGAGAACGCGTCAAGTATTGATGAAGTCGTGCCTAAAACTTCATGAGGTTTATATTTATTTAATAATGATTTCTTTGTCGAACTTGACATCTTTAACAACCTTCATTATGTAAAATCCCGACCGCGTAAAACAACAAACCGTGTCGAAAACGTCGGGGAGTCATGTCACAGAACTATTGTTTCAGAACTCATGGACTTTAAAATTTTGTTTTATAAAGTTAAATGTTTACATTGTCTTGGGATAAACAGAAACAACACATAATAAATTGTCTTTCATGTTTTAAGTCACTAAGGCCCGCGTCCATTCATATGTGAAGCACGCATCATGTTATTAAGCATTGACTCCTGAAACATATGTGAAAAGAGAGTCAGCATAAAAATGTCGGCGAGTACATAGGTTTGGTGAGTGTGTCAAATTCGTGGCCTTGTATACATATTACAACACCTTGTCCGACTACAAGAGTCGTTAAGTGAAAACCTCGTATCAGAAGTGTTTGATATTGCAATACAATTAACCAACTAAAACAACTTTTTTAGAGTTGTGAAAACCTTATAGCCATGAATTTGGACCAAAATGTTTCTTTTGTAAAAACCTTGTAATAGATTGATTCAAAAGAAAACTTTGTATGGTTTATATCTGTAAGTGAAAATCATTGCGTGACATTGTTCAAAACCATTTGTTCGTGTTATAAACCATTAGTTCGTGTTACAAACCATTCGTTGGTGTTATAAATCAATCGTCCGTGTCATAAACCAATTGTCCATGTGACAAACCAATCGTCCGTTTTTTTAATTGTGAAAACTTCTGATCATTCTTTAATGAACACATTCAAACGTATGTTGACTATACCACCAAAGGGTATCTTTAATAGACCACCAAAGGGTCTCTTTAACTAGACTAACAAATCAACAAATGATTTGTTAATTGGAAACAGTTTCTGTCATTACCCTGACTTTCTCCAAATCCAGTGAACAGTCCGATAATGGGATTGCCAGTCCTATGGTACCAAAACATACTACTTGTCGGCTCGGCCAAAGCTAATGAATGTCATTCGTGTTATGGATAACGCATCAACAAGTTGTTCACATTATTGAAATCGTATTGTTTCATATATAAACCATAGACATTGTTTTTGAAAACTTGAATATAATTTAGCACATATGAGTCACCCCAAAACATTTGCAAAACGTTAAAGAAGGGAACTGTGTACTCACATAAGCCTTGCGTAGTAAATATGTAGATTTGAATAAATAGTTTATCACATATGAATCACCATAGAACATTTAAAACCTAAAAGAGGGGAACTATGTACTCACTTTGAAAATCATTTTGTATATATATACATGTATATTGTTTTGAAATCATGAAAATAATTATAGACACATATGAATCACCCCAAAACATTTAGAAAATGCAAAAGAGGGGACCTATGTACTCACTTTGAAAATAATTTTGTATATATATATACCATGTATATTGTTTTGAAATCTTGAAAATAATTATAGGCACATATGAATCACCCTAAAACATTTAGAAAATATAAAAGAGGGGAACTATGTACTCACATAAGCCTGGGTAGTAAATATGTAGATTTGAAAAGATAGTTTAGCACATATGAATCACCCCAAAACATTTAAAACTTAAAAGAGGAGAACTATGTACTCACTTTGAAAATCATTTTGTATATATAAACTCTGTATATTGTTTTAAAATCGTGAAAATAATTACAGGCACATATGAATCACCCCAAAACATTTGATAACATAAAAGAGGGGAGCTATGTACTCACATAAGCCTTGCGTAGTAAATATGTAGATTTGAAAAGATAGTTTAGCACATATGAATCAACCCAAAACATTTAAAATGTAAAAGAGGGGAACTATGTACTCACATAAGCCTTGCCTAGTAAATATGTAGATTTGAAAAGATAGTTTAGCACATATGAATCACCCCAAAACATTTAAAAAGTAAAAGAGGGGAACTATGTACTCACTTGGGATTGCGAAGGTGTTCTTGATCAACAGATTAAACAAAGCTCAATCGTGTCCTAATGTGTCAGATAATTATGTTAGCGTGTCAGGACTACAAACGGGAGATCGGATAGAATGAAGTCCTATAAACCAAACGAGTGATGGAACTCATGTGATATGGTTTAACAAACTTAACATTATTATTTGGAAAGGAACCTAAGTGCTTTTGACCCATCATGACTCGTTAAGGTAGTTTACGCTACTTTAACGGGTCATTAGCGTAAATGCATGATCGGATGGTTAAACATGTCCTATGATAAGTATTAAATGCCCAAACATGTTTGAAAATGTTATAACATCAGTTTATATGTCAAAAATTATGTTACATGTGTTTAGAATGGATTTATGCACAAAAGGGCATTTTCGTCATCATTTTTTTAAGAACATAGAAGTAACTTATCATAACACTAATCAAACGGCATGACCATAAGGTATAACCACAGTAGGTTATGCGCTATACAACTATGGTCACAAATATGTGTTTGGTCGGATCCTAAGATTGACCAAACAGGTTGGATTCGAAAGTCAAAGCGGTGGTCATGACCGCTCGACTTAGGATTATGCCCGAAAATGTCGTGGATGTCGGTTCGCTCGGTTGTACGGTTACGCGTTTCGCAAAAATGCGTAAAACGCTTTAACAAACACGAAAATGCTCGAAATTGTGCAACGATTGACATTTTTGCATTCTCATCAATATAATACAAGATTTTATTGAATACAAAAATATTTCAAATAAAACACAAGGTTTCATTGAATACAAAATTGTTTGTAATTGTGCAACGCTGAAAAGGCACAAATGTCACAGTCTCCCCTACTTTTGGAAATTTCATCCCGAAATTTAATTAGAGGAAATTTTATGAAAACAGATGTGGATATTTCGCTTTCATCTGATCCTCTCATTCCCAAGTAAATTCCGGGCCACGTTTGGATTCCTATTGAACTTTAACTATCGGTATACGTCTACGCTTGAGTTTCTTGAATTCGCGGTTTAATATCTCCACAGGTTTCTCGACAAAGTGCATAGTGTCATCAACGTAAATTTTGTCGAGGGGAATGTGGAGGTTTGTATCGGCTAAACACTTTTTAAAATTGGACACGTGGAATGTTGGGTGAATATTCCTAAGTTCAGGGGGTTGCTCAAGTCGATAGGACACCTTTCCGATTCTCTAAACGATCTTGAATGGTCCAATATATTGTGGTGCAAGTTTTCCTTCTTTCCAAATCGAATCACACCTTTCCAAGGGGATATCTTGACAAGGACGTGATCACCAACTTGGAATTCCAAGGGCTTGCGTCATTTGTCCGCATAACTCTTTTGACGGCTTTCAACTGTCAGAAGGTTATCACGAATTTTCTTAACTTTTCTGTTGTGTCATGAATGAGTTCAGGTCCAGTGAGCTAAGCTTCACCGACCTTATTCCAGCAGACAGGTGAACGACATCTTCGACTGTATAGAGCTTCGAAAGGCGCCATATTGATGCTGGCGTGATAACTATTGTTGTAAGAGAATTCGACCAATGGTAGATGCGAATCCCAACTACCACCAAAGTTGATCACACATGCTCTAAGCATATCCTCCAGTGTTTGAATTAGATTGTTCATCCATTTGAGGATGATAAGCAGTTCTCAGATTGAGTTTGGTTCCTATGGCAGAATGCATGGTCTTCCAAAAGTGAGATGAGAATCGAGCATCTCAATCGCATATGATGTTCAAAGGAACACCGTGACGAGATACAATCTCATCCGTAGATCTTGGCGAGTTTGTCAGCAGATAGATCCTCACGAATTGCCAAAAAGTGTGCTGACTTTGTTAGACGAACGATGATTACCAAATGGCATCATGACCTCTAGGTGTGCACGGTAGTTTAGTGATGAGATACATCGCAATGTTCTCCCACTTTCATACCGGTATTTCTTGTTGCTCAAGTAAACCCGATGGGCGTTGATGTTTTGCCTTAACTTTAAGAGAAGTTAGGCATTTAGACACATACAAGGCAATGTCCTTCTTCATACCCGGCCAACAATACTAGGTACGGAGATCCATATACATTTTGTCTGCACCAGGATGGATTGAATAACGAGACTTATGAGCTTCGTCCATCAATAAGGTGCGGAGATTGTCTTGACTAGGAATCCACAAACGGTTCTTGTAGTAGAGTAATCCATTGGCTTTTGTTTTGAGTTGAAGTTCGAGATTTTGTGGAAGCTCATTTTTCAATAAGCTTTAGGTCACACATGTATGTTGTGCTTGAACGATATGTGTCTGGATATCAGATTAAACTCGAACACAATGAAGTTTGACACGTTCCTTACGGCTAAGCGCATCAGCCACATCATTCGCCTTACCAGGATGGTAGCGAATCTCGCAGTCGTAATTGTTCAGAATTCAACCTAGCATCGTTATCTCATGTTTAGCTCCTTTTGATTGAATATGTGTTGGAGACTTTTGTGGTCAGTGAAAACCACACATTTTGTACCGTAAAGGTGGTGTCTCCAAATTTTGAGAGCAAAAACTACGACTCATAACTCAAGATCATGAGTTGCGTAGTTCTTCTCGTGGATTTTCAATTGTCTTGACGCATAGGCTATGACTTTTTCCCTTTGCATGATAACACAACCAAGGCCTTGGTTTGATGCGTCATAATAGATAACGAAATCCTCGTTGTCGTCAGGTAAAGATAAAACCGAGCATTACAGAGTTTTTGTTTCAGTGTTAGAAAGGATTCCTCTTGTTTGGGTCCCCACTCGAAAGGTTTATTCTTCTGATTCAAAGTGGTGAACCGCGATCTTTGAAAAGTTGGTGATGAATCGTCAATAGTATCCAGCAAGACCAAGAAATGAACGAACTTCGGTAGAAGTAGTAGGTGTACTCCAATCGCTAATCGTACTGATTTTGGCGGGATCTACATGTATACCTTGTTCGTTAATAATGTGTCCCAAAAATTGAACTTCTTTTAGAAAAAATTACACTTGGAGAATTTGGCGTAAAGTTGTTCTTTCATTAGGAGTTCCATCATTAGACGGAGATGTTGTTCGTCATCGGTTCGAGAGTTAGAATAAATGAGGATGTCGTCGACGAAAACAATGATGAACTTGTCTAAATAAGGTTTACCAACCCTATTCATTAACTCCATGAAGACGGCATGAGCATTCGTCAAACCAAAAGGCATGACAGTGAACTCGTATTGGCCGTATCTAGTGCGAAAAGCAGTCTTGGGAATATCTTCTTCGAGTACACGAAGTTGATGATAACCAAAATGCAGATCAACCTTTGAAAAGCAGGTCGTACCTTGAAGCTGATCAAAGAGATCATCAATGCGATGTAGGGGATATCGATTTTTTATTGTGAGTGTGTTGAGCTCACGATAATCAATACACATACGGAAGGATCCATCCTTCTTTTTCACGAATAAGATAGGAGCGCCCCAAGGGGAAAAGCTCGGACGAATAAATCCCTTGTCTTAAAGTTCTTGGAGTTGCTTTGACAACTCTTGCATTTCAGACAGTGTAAGACGCTACGGAGATTTGGCAATTGAGTTGGCACTAGGTACAAGGTCAATACGAAACTCAACTTAACGAATTGGGGGTAAACCAGGTAGCCCTTAAGGAAACACCTCAGGATATTCCCGAACAACGGGGATGTCCTGAACAGTTTTACCCTTACCTTTTTGTTCTATGATATGTGCCAATAAGGCTACATAATTCTTTCGTAGGTATTTTTGGGCCTGGGTACAGGTCATGAGGTTAGGCTACTAGAGGGTTTCTCTTCATGAACTTCTAAGGTTCCGCCAGACGAAAGAGGTACACGAACAAACTTGTCGAAATAGATCACCTCAGCATGGTGTTTGGTTAACCAATCCAATCCTATGATGATGTCAAAACTCACGAATTGCATTTTGTGTGAGGTTAATGGGAAAAAGGTGGTTATCCAGGTTCAATTGGCAATGATGAATGACATAGTCGAGCAGGGTTGGCTTTGGGTTGAACTTGGTTTTGAACAACTTGTTTTGGGACTGAAAGACCAACATTGGCTAATCAAGAGAGATGTTAAAATATCGACGAAATATAACGATGGTGGTCATTTTTTCTTTACCTAAAAACAGACAAACGACACAAGGTGACTAATCAAAGTAAATGGGTCTTTTATAATGTAGCGCGAAGACATGCGTTAGCCTATATGTGGACACTCACCGCAAGAGTTCCTAGGTAATAGTGACTGGTCCGATAATGCGGATTTGTACGAACAGTCAAGCCTTAGACAGAAAACTCAGGGTACAGGCATCCACCCTTCCAGATTGCACGTGTTCACATTAATCAAACCCAAACTTTGACGGGATAGAAGGCTTTAAGACAAAATGAATCATCTAAGGATAGATGATTGATTTTCAAAACGAGTTTGTAACTTGTGTATTTGTTTTGGTAATCACCTAAGGATAGGTGATGGTATTGTTTTAGTAATCTAAACGCAAGATAACTCGCGTTAGGGTCCTAGGAATGTTATAGTCTAGGTCAAAGCATTACTAATATACTAATTCCCTACAACCATAAGCTATGATACCAATCTTTCTGTAACACCCCGACCGCGTAAAAAAACAAACCGCGGCAGAAACGTCGGGGACTCATGTCACAGAACTATTGTTTCACAACTCATGGATTTTAAAATTTTGTTTTATCAAGTTAAATGTTTACATTGTCTTGGGATAAACAGAAACAACAGATAATAAATTGTCTTTCATGTTTTAAGTCCCTAAGGCCCGCGTCCATTCCTACGTGAAGCACGCATCATATTGTCAAGCATTGACTCCTGAAACATATGTGAAAAGAGAGTCAGCATAAAAATGTCGGCGAGTACATAGGTTTGGTAAGTGTGTAAAATTTGTGGCCTTGTATACATATTGCAACACCTTGTCCAACTACAAGAGTCGTTAAGTGAAAACCTCATATCAAAAGTGTTTGATATTGTAATACAATTAACCAACTAAAACAAGTTGGTTAGAGTTGTGAAAACCTTATAGCCGTGAATTTTGACCAAAACGTTTCTTTTGTAAAACCCTTATAATAGATTGATTCAAAAGAAAACTTCATATGGTTTATATCTGTGAGTGAAAATCATTACGTGACATTGTTCAAAACCATTTGTCCGTGTTATAAACCATTTGTTTGTGTTATAAACCTTTTGTCCGTGTTATAAATTAATCGTCCGTGTCATAACCAATTGTCCATGTTACAAACCAATCCTCTGTATTTTTAATTGTGAAAACTTTTGATCGTTCTTTAATGTACACATTCAAACCTGTGTTGACTATACCACCAAAGGGTCTCATTAACTAGACTAACAAATCAACATATGATTTGTTAATTAGAAACAGTTTCTGTCATTACCAAACTTTCACCAAATCAAGTGAACAGTCCGATAATGGGATTCTCAGTCCTATGGTACCATAACATACTACTGGTCAGCTCGGGCAAAAGTAATGAATGTCATTCGTGTTATGGATAACGCATCAACAATTTGTTCACATTATTGAAATCGTATTGTTTTATATATTAACCATAGACATTGTTTTTGAAAACTTGAAAATGATTTAGCATCACATAGCCCCCCCCCCCTCTTTTACATTTTCAAATGTTTTGGGGTGATTCATATGTGCCTATAATTATTTTCAAGATTTCAAAACAATATATGGTTTATATATACAAAATGATTTTCAAAGTGAGTACATAGTTCCCCTCTTTTATGTTTTGCAAATGTTTTGGGGTGACTCATATGTACTAAATCATTTTCAATTTTTCAAAAACAATGTCTATGGTTTATATATAAAACAATACGATTTCAATAATGTGAACAACTTGTTGATGCGTTATCCATAACACGAATGACATTCTTTAGCTTTGGCGGTGCCGACCAGTAGTATGTTATGGTACCATAGGACTGACAATCCCATTATCGGACTGTTCACTGGATTGGGTGGAAGTGTGGGAAATGACAGAAACTGTTTCTGATTAACAAATCATTTGTTGATTTTTTAGTCCAGTTAAAGAGACCCTTTGGTGGTCTATTAAAGAAACCCTTTGGTGGTATAATCAACACAGGTGTGATTGTGTTCATTAAAGAACGATCAAAAGTTTTCACAATTAAAAACACGGACGATTTGTTTATGACATAGACAATTGGTTTATGACACGAACGATTGATCTATAACACGGACAAATGGTTTATAACAGGACAAATGGTTTTGAACAATGTCACGCAATGATTTTCACTTAAACATATAAACCATACGGATTTTTCTTTTGAATCAATCTATTACAAGGTTTTTACAAAAGAAACGTTTTGGTCAAGATTCATGGCTATAAGGTTTTCACAACTCTTACCAACTTGTTTTAGTTGGTTAAATGTATTGCAATATCAAACACTTTTGATACGAGGTTTTCACTTAACGACTCTTATAGTCGGACGAGGTGTTGCAATATGTATACAAAGCCACGAATTTTACACACTCAGAAAATCTATGTACTCGCCGACATTTTTATGTTGACTCTCTTTTCACATATGTTTCAGGAGTCAATGCTTGATAATATGATGCATGCTTCACGTAGGAATGGACGCGGGCCTTAGTGACTTAAAACATGAAAGACAATTATATCTGTTGTTTCTATTTATCCCAAGATGATATAAACATTTAAATTAATCAAACATAATTTTAAAAATGCAGGAGTTGTGAAACAATAGTTCTGTGACATGACACCCTGACGTTTCTGCCGCGGTTCGTTGTTTTACGCGGTCGGGGTGTTACAGAAAGATTGGTATCAGAGCTTATGGTTGTAGGAATTAGGTTATTAGTAATGCTTTGACCAGGCTATAACCTTCATAAGACCCTAACGCGAGTTATCTTGCGTTTAGATTATTAAAACAATACCATCACCTATACTTCGGTGATTATCAAAACAAATACACAAGTTACAAATTTGTTTTAAATCAATCATTTATGCTTAGATGATTTGTTTTGGCTTAAAGCCTTGTAAGTTATCAGAATCCCGTCAATGTTTGGGTTTTATTAATGTGAACACGTGCAATCTGAAAGGGTGGATGCTTGTAGCCTAAGTTATCTATCACACCCTCAATTTCCACTTGCGGAGTATTACCGCGAGGCGTGTGATCAAACCAGAATCTCAGACACTAGCAATATCGAACAACTCTATATGTTTTATTAAACGTTTTCAAAAACATTTGTTGCAAACAATCATAGTCATTTTCAAAATAACAAAGTTTCAAAGTTTAGCGGAAGCATGAAATTTAAGTAACCGGCACCAACATAAACGCCAAAACCAAAATCCCAAACATTGTTCCTAAATAAGACTCCATAAAAATGTCTTGATCAAATGCAAGTGAGTGCACCTAGCGCTCCTAGTGTCCTGAGAAACATGTAAAGAAACAAGTGTCAACATAAAAGAAGAGCGAGTTCACAGGTTTTTATAAGTTCACAAGTTCGGTTTAAAAGTTGTTTTTCCCCTTTATCCCTACCCCGGGATAACGACATAGTTCCATTATTCCTAACCCGGAATAATAATGTTGGTTCGTAAATAAGTTCAATGTTAACATGTAGGTAGCGAGCCTAAAGTTACATCACATTAGAGTTCGCGATCGAAGCTGACTGTTGTTGCCTCAGTGTTGCCAGGTCTATCACTGACCATGGCGAAAGTTAGGCCAAATTAATCACCCGTTGACCATTTCCCGATCGCTAGCGCGACTAGCTCGTGTGGGCTTGTCGGGCCCAGTAGTACTACCATAATTTCCCCGCTATCTAACCCAATACTAACGATCCGAGAGTTGGTTGAGGACTTTCGTGATAAAGCTACTTAGTGACCATAACGTATAATAACATTAACTTAGTTACCGAATAGTTAACGGCGTTAATTTCGCATAACGTAAAAAGATAGAGTTGTAGAGCGTGTACATGTTTCTCCCCCTGTTGTTTAAAACCGGATAAAATAGGGGCCGTGAACTCACCTTAAATTGCTCGGTTAGAATAAACGCAAAAGAAGCAAATGATGTAACCACTAATCGCGTCCTAACATGTCAACCGATTTAAAGTTAGTGTGTGAACACACTGACACAAAACCCTACGCATAACTAACACACAGTACGGCACACGTAATAACCAATTCGAAACCATAATCATGCATGAAAAGTATCATCATACAAAATAACGATCAAACCAACTAGTCATAAGCATAGGATAACTCATACAACACTTACGTACACACAAACGCAAGTTATCATGTTTCAGCTTGTACGCTCATAACTAGGCTGTTTTCGAGGATTTTTATAAAATAGTTCCCACGTTCCAAAAATTCCAATTTGTTTACAGAAGATGTCAATTAGAATGTAGAATTTTGTGTAAAATTTTCAAATCCTAAATCTTTACCAATTATTTATAAATATTTATATACTAGGCTGCAGTCAGATTCGTCGCTTTCTGCCTGCAGTCCACAAGAAATATTATTTAAAAATCATCGTTCATCCAATTAACAAAATTCCAGTTGGGGGTTTTCGGAAATTCCAGTCTCCAGTTACTGTACAAATTTCGTGACCTAACACCATACAGACTATGAGATCCGACTCGATAAACAACCAGCAAATTCTGCAGAATTTATGCAGCTTCAGCTGCTGCACTAATGACCACTTAAAAATAGCAAACGATCTGAGAAAAATATGAATCCGGTGCCATTTGAAGCATTTTTCAAAAATATACGTTTTAGACTTCAGAAAATCCACTTTTCGATAAATAATGATCAGGTTAACAGCCAACTGAAGTTGGCTGTAAATGCCAATCAGCTTACTGTTTTCGACTTTATCGCACTAGAACATCTTTAAACGATCATGACGCTTAGGTGTACTGATTAATAGCATGTTAATTTGTCAAATATCATCATATATATCAATATTCAAGCAAACCCTAATTATATATCATGATCTTTATCGATAAAATGCAACCTACAATTTTAGTATTCAACATATCATCACAACCGCAAGGATTCGCACATTCATCCGAACTAATCATATATCACAACACTTTTTCACACATAATCCTGATCAAGATCACACAAAACCTAGTGTGAATCGCAAAACAATTAAACCCTAACCTTGAAACGATGATGCTTAGCGAACCGGGACAAGCTTGGAATCAATCCGGGAGGTGTGAGGTGTGCGCGACCGTGAGAGGGGGGGGCTGCCGTCGACCTTCTTCTAGGGATTAGGGTTTCTCTTTTATTTTTTTGAAACATCCCCATGCATACATACATATAAATATAACAAGGGGAGGGGGCGGTCTCGATAGGGGGGGCGGTTTGGGTAAGTGCCTTGGGCCTCAAGTTTTGGTTATTTCCTTGGGCCGCAAGGTGGTGTGGGTGCGGGGTTGGGTTTGCTTGGTCGCAAAGTCGAAACATTTCACAAGCTTGGTTTGGTTTATAAATAAAAGTTACTAAAATATTATTTGCGACATGGAGTTTATAAAATATTAAATCACAGACGTCTAAAATATTATTTGCGACATGGACTGAGAATCTCATTATCGGACTGTTCACTGAATTTAGTGGAAGTTTGGGTAATGACAGAAACTATTTCTGATTAACAAATCATTTGTTGATTTGTTAGTCTAGTTAAAGAGACTTTTGGTGGTCTATTAAAGATACCCTTTGGTGGTATAGTCAACACAAGTTTGAATTTGTTCATTAAAAAACGATCAAAAGTTTTCACAATTAAAAACACGGTGATTTGTTTATAACATAGACAATTGGTTTATGATACGGACGATTAATCTATAACACGGGCAAATGGTTTATAACACGGACAAATGGTTCTAATGAATGTCATGGAATGATTTTCACTTAAAGATGTAAACCATACGGAGTTTTCTTTTGAATCAATCTATTACAAGGTTTTTACAAAAGAAACATTTTGGTCAAGATTCATGGCTATAAGGTTTTCACAATTCTAACCAACTTGTTTTAGTTAGTTAATTGTATTGCCATATCAAACACTTTTGATAAGAGGTTTTCACTTAACGACTTTTATAGTCGGACGAGGTGTTGTAATATGTATACAAAGTCACGAATTTGACACACTCACAAAACCTAAGTACTCGCCGTCATTTTTATGCTGACTCTCTTTTCACATATGTTTCAGGAGTCAATGATTGATAATATGATGCATGCTTCACGTAGGAATGGACGCACGCCTTAGTGACTTAAAACATAAAAACAATTTATTTATGTGTTGTTTCTGTTTATCCCAAGACAATGTAAACATTTAACTTAATGAAACATAATTTTAAATTCCATGAGTTGTGAAACAATAGTTCTATGACATGACTCCCCGACATTTCCATCGCGGTTCATTGTTTTACGCGGTCGGGGTGTTACATTGCAGAACTAGGACCTCTGGACAACTATAGAGTAACTTTGAATACTTCGGTTGAACTTGACCAAAGGGTGTACAACCGACCAACGACATCGGAGGTATATAAAATGTTATAAAAACACCGTGAAATATAAACAATTGATCACAAACTACCACTGATCAGAAACCACTGATGCAAACCACTGAGGACAAATTACTACTAACACACCAACATTAGTTGTATAGTAAAACCACTTATTCAACCACATACTCACCAACCACTGATTTAACCACAAACTCACTAACCACTGATGTTATACTCAGTAGTGGTTGTCTACCACCAACAGTTTTTGCCTAACATCTGATGTTATTACTCCATCAGAGATTAGCAACAACATCAGTGTTTGTCTAACATTTGATGTTATTACTCCATCAGAGGTTAGCAACATCATCAGTGTTTGCCTAACATCTGATGTTATTACTCTATCAAAGGATATCAAACTCATCATAGGTTTGGCTTTATTCTATCAGATGTTAGCTCATTAGTAGTTTGAATTTGTTTTACCTTATTTGACCAACTGAATTGTTACTTTCTTCAACATTAAAGATTATACTAATTACATTAATTTAATAGTATTGCTTATTTTACTTTCTTATAGTTGACGATTATATAGGTTGTGCTATTTGGGTTGAAGGTCATGACAATATCACTATGTATAAACGAAGTATTGTTATTTATGGTAGGTCTGAATATAGCCAAAACTATTCAGTCATACTTTCGTTGTTACAATCCATTTTCGTATCCTCTATTTTTTCCTAATGGTGAGTCGGGTTGGCATACTAACATACCACGTCATGGAGTATCGATCGATGAGGTTCGCAATAATGACAACACCAAAGGATAAATGGAAGGTACCAACAATTTATTATTTTTTAAGTGACGATCATTAAAATAACCTAATGCATTTTATTTTATTAACTGTTTGTTTTTAAAATATCTTCATCATCCAGAGGCTAACACACGAAGTGGTAGAACAACATGTTCCAGATTCGTTCTACCAAAAATGTGCTTCTGTTTGGTGGTAGACTGCTACAACAGTTTGTGGTAGATTTTTACATAAAGATTGAGACGTCACATTTAGACTTTTGTGAGAGAAACCGGGCTAAGATACGAACCGACTTGTACCAAGGTATTGTCATTGTGTCAATGGTGGTGAGGTTCATGCAAATAGAGTCGGAAAAGGAATTGTGTTGCATGCATCTTTCATCGGAGGGCCTCGCGACATGCGACGTCGGTTTTAGATGCGATGACTTTAGTTCAAGATGACGGCAAGTCTGATATATTCCTTACAATGACGTGTAATCCTAAGTGGCTTGAGATATGTGATAATTTATATGTTGGTCAAACTGCACAAGATCATCTAGACCTTGTTTGAAGAGTGTTTCGGGCTAAATTAGAAGATCTTAAGGAACAACTCTTCATGAAACATATCCGTGGGGAAGTTAAGGCATACGTTTATCTTCTTATCATGTACCCGCAACACAAAATCAATAAAGCGGACCGTATGATAAGGTTGTGTGTGCTGAGATTCCTAACGAACTAAGACATCCCAAATTGCATGAGATTGTTGTGGAGCACATGATTCTAGGCCTGTCACACCCTAGTCGTAGTGAAAGCGCAAACGTGTGCCTATGAAGTAATCATTGCATCTAATCATGTAAACAACTGTAAATCAACAACGATGTCTTGCTTATAATAACTTGTAACCAATGTTTACAACTTTCCAAAAATGAAATCATGAGTTTCCAAATAGTTTCATTTTGTCACCAAAAAGTGGTTTGAATTACAATACAACATAGTAAAAGATTGTTTTCGTCGTAAAAGCATGTTGAAGTTTTGACTCTTATATACCCATAATAGGTTGGGATATAAGAGTTAAATCCTCCCAAAAGGAGGCATTTGTTGTCATGTCATTCCCATTTCCCGAAGTGTTCACCGGCCCAAGTCTTGCGTCCTGAAATATATGTAATTTTAAAAGGTCAACATAAAGTTGGCGAGTTCATGTAGCTATTTTTTCTAATAAAATATAATGCTCGTAATCTAGTAATTAAATCTGAGTATGTTATTAGCATTCATGGAGTTTAGGGATCTATCAGTGTGTAGCTAGCACCCTGAGATATGTGCCATAAGTAAGTAACCAAACCGAGACAACTCTTGACATCATTTGGGATCACAAAAGAACTCCGAAGGGTATACCAACAAGGGTGGAGCATGCCTCAAACTCTATAGATCGATACTTTTTGCACCTTGGTCACTAAGTGATTGATGGTTACTCTTGTCATCATCCTACTTACGCACATTGATCGTGTTATCAACTAACCCCTTAGCTAACACACCGTTTGTTATGACATGTACTTTCCCTCTATATTTTAAAATAAAATTTTGGGAATAATTGAAAGGAGGGACATGAACTAACAGCTTTGTGTTCCGTACGTCGTACTTATTAAAGTTCGGTGTCCGTACACATGTGTAACCTACATGTGTATTAGATTCATTAGACACCTAGGTCTCGCTAAACCTCGTACAAGTTGTTCATCTTGAATTTTTTGTTGTGTATTTGTTTATCACATTAGAACAACTTTTAATGTTATCATAGTGTTGGCAGTTTGTTTGTTCGATTAATATTGTTATACGTATATTTCTCAAATATATATATATATATATATATATATATATATAGATCGTGTGTGAACTGGGCCTTGCCCTTCACATGTCCACGTGCCTTGCATGCATGTCATTAGGCCTTGCCCATGTCATTTATGTCCTTGGGCATTGCCCATGTTTTCATGTTATTGGGCCTAGCCCATGTTTTCTTGTCATTGGGCCTAGCCCGTGTAATATATCACATTGGGCCTAGCCCATGTTTTTTGTCATTGGGGCTAGCCCATGTAATTTATGTCATTGGGCCTAGCCCATGTTTTCTTGTCATTGGGCCTAGCCCATGTAATTTATGTCATTGGGGCTAGCCCATGTTTTCATGTCATTGGACCTAGACTATGTAATTTATGTCATTGGGCCTAGCCCATGTCTTTATGTGATTGGCCTAGCCAAAGTTCATTTTCAAGAGCCCATTATTTTGTAAGTCTTATGCTTATAATTTTACTAAGTATGGATTTGTAAGTTTACTTATTTTGTATACTTTTAGAAATTCACTTAGTAAATTCTTTATGTTTTAACTTTACGGGTTTGGATATCGATAACATATATATATGTTAAGTGTCTAAATATATATTTTAGACTTGTCGTCGTCGTCGTTTAATAAATGATTTTTCCCGTTGATAATCGCTCGTCGTCGTAATAACTCTTCATGTCGACGATTTATTCGTTGGTTGACGACATGATGGTGTATTTGTGTACATTCACCCACCGTCTGCATTGCTTCATTTGTCTGATTATTGTTTCGACGTATTGTAAAAATGTATTTGTTTGTGTCACCAACACTTGGAAATATTTTCAAGTGTTTGTAGTATTTTGTGTATAGTTGGGTATTTTTATGATGATTACCCAAAGCTTCTATATACATACACCTACAATACACATGTATTTACACATAATTCTTGGTGACAAAAATATGTATATATACCTTTATTTCCACAAGTAACCATATATGTATTTATAAGGGTTGCTTGTTTTTACTGGTAAAAAATATATATATATACACTTGTTGAACACTTGAGTGTTTAGGGTTTAACCCTTGTCATTAGAACTCACTTAATGACGATTTAAGTTACTAATCGCATTTAGTCCCGCTAATCATCCCGTTACTCATACCTTCATCGCGATTAGATTTTTAGAACATTTCGACATAGTTTCCCCTAAACTATGGCGTTTTCGCGTTTTTAAAACGTATTTAAACCCCGTTTAAACTCATAATCAAGATCAACAATTTATCTCATGCTTTCATATCATTTGTTTACAACTTATGTGTATCATCATCCATGGCATTTTGATAGTCAAAATCTTACTAAAAACATAATGAGATTTCAACATTTATTAGCATTTTTAAACCATCATTTTTGTTACATAATTATATCAAATCCATCATTTTTAAACCTCTTGATTACTACACTTTTGTAGATGGTTACATCATAAATCATAGTGTGTATTTCTTATAAAAATTACTCATATGTGGTAAAATTATTTTTAGGTTGTGGTTGTCTTCATGGATGAAGTAGTTGATGATCTTGTTTAGATTTAAACATTATCATGTTTAAACCTTCATTTTCATACTTGTTCATATAAGATTATCTAACTTTTACACCTTACTTTAACATAAACAACACCATCATGCTAACTAGCTAACATATAAACACATAATCAACACAAAATGGCTATAGTTAGTGTTATTATTAAGGTTAGAGTTAGGGTTTTGAGGTTATCTTTTCTTCATTTTCAAGGTGATCAACTTGTACTTCATTAAACTAGACACGATAACAGGCTAGAACATGGAAGATTTGCCTTACAATGTGTGCACAAGTTTAGTGAAGATCTAGGATGAAAATGAAGCTCCAAGAAAGCCCTAATGGTCCTCCACCTTTGCTAGCATCTTGGATGGTCTTGAAGAGGCTTTAATGTGAGTGGAATGAGGTGGTTAATGGTGTGCTTGTGGTGGTTATATGGTGGTGGCAGTGGTAGCCATGTGGTTAAGGGAGAAGAAAGAAATGGTTGCAATTTTTTAAGTGCTAAATGATAAAAAATATGAGGTGATGTTGTTTATATAATTATCATTTTTCAAGATCACAATCCATATCTATCACCATGCTTCTAATCCCACAATTTCAACAAGAATCAAGTGGGTGTGGGACCCACTTGAAACCGTCATATGCAAGGGGGGTAAAATGTAAATTTTTTTATAATACATGTTTATTTACTAGATATTTTAGTCATTAGGTTAAGTGTTGTGATTAGGGGATTGAACTTGTATTCTTAGCATACAATTAGGGTTTAGAGTTTTCATCTATGATAATCAATCCACTTGATCATTTATATAAGTTTCGGATGACAGAAATGTAGTTAGTTCGCTCATCGATACAATATTCGCTAATAAACGAACTTTATTATTTAGTACCGGAAGCTTGTGCTTTTGACCACCACAATTGCCATGGTGTTTATTGAGTGCACTTCCGATCTAAAAATACACATAACTAGTTCGCTAGATGAATATATGTTGAGTTTGGATGGCCAAAATGCCTTTCGTTCGAGCTCTAGTTCGATATGGGCACTTTTATATCGTTCCATCGAATTTTTTTAGATGTTGTGTTCTCGTGACCTCAAGATAGTTGAATGGATTCCAACTCCCAAATGAGGTGTAACTATTCTCTAGATGCATGAATGTGGCTATCGGCCACAAAAATGTTCGTGGTTTCGAAAACGTTCGCTTTTCCGGTCGAGTTGTGCACTGTTTGTCGCATGACCAGAAACGAGGTCTTTTATGCATTTTTGGTATTCTCATATTGTTTTAGGATGTTCAACATTGTTTTATTATTATTCTGATATCCGGAATCCACCGAAGTAGTATTGCGGACAAACTGACATTTGTCGTCTTTTGGGTCGAAACGGACAATTTTGCAAGTTGGGTGTTGTACCGGAAAGTTATGTGTTTTTGTAATGGGTGTTCTCATATCAATGTTTTCATTTATATATGGACTCAACCTTGGCATTAGCATGCCGTTATTCGCTGGTCTGTTTGGTTTTAGCGGTTTTGCCGACACAAATAGTGCTACCGCAATTAGTGCGCCCAACACCGGGCATTGTTTTTGTTCCGTGTTGTAACGAAAACGGGTACATGTTATGATCTGATTTACTTGCCTTAATACTTAGGATATGACGTACGACTTAGTTATGCAATTAAATTACAATAATATGCATGAGATTATAAAATAAAAATAGTGATTAGATTGTACGAAATTACAAGTTATTTGTCATTTGTCACATACTCACCCTGTTAAAAAGAATTTCATCCCAAAATTCACCTTGAGGCATCCTTTGAAGGAGTCTCTTTGGACAGGTTGGGGTACTTTGTATTGATTTGATCTTCACGTTCTCACGTATACTTAGGTCCGTGATGTGAGTTCAAGTGAACTGTGACTGGTTTGATTTAACTTCTCCTTGTCTTTTGAACTTTCTAGTCCATAACCTCAACAGGTTCCTTAGTAAACTGGAGATTGTTATCAATATGAATTCCATCCGCTTGGTTGATAACTATGTCATTCGTCGGGCTTTTCTTCAGATTAGACACATTCCATGTGTCGTGTACATTATCGAGTTCCTCTGGTAGTTTTAGTTTGTAAGCCACTATACCGATCTTTACAAGAATTTCGAAAGGCCCAGTATATCTGGGGTTTAGTTTTCCAAGGTAAGACCTTTAGTAATACTTTGTCTCCGACCTCGAAGGATAATGGTTTGCGTCTCCGTTCTACGTAGCACTTTTGTCTATCTCGGGCCTCTTTGATACGCTCACGGATCTTGAATATTTTGTCTGTGGTCTCTTGTACTAGTTCCGGACCAATGAGTTGTTTGTCATCGACTCCCGCCCAACATAGTGGAGATCGACACTTTCGTCCATATAGTGCTTCGAACAGCGTGGCCTTGATACTAGTGTGATAACTGTTATTGTAGGAAAACTCTACCAACGGTAAATGAGTTTCCCAGTTTCTGCCTAAATCCATCACACAGGCCCAAAGCATGTCTTCCAATTTTTGGATGGTTCGCTCGCTTTGACAATCGGTCGGCGAGTGAAAAGCTGTGCTTAAATCTAAGCAAGAACCAAACGATGCTTGAAATGATTGCTAGATCCACGACACGAAACGACCATCTCTATCAGAGATTATCGAGATTGGCACTCCATGACGTGCCACGATTTCCTTAAGATACAGTTCAGCTAACTTCTCGGTACTGTCTTTCTCACGGATGGGTAAGAAGTGAGCTGACTTGGTTAACCGATTGATGATAACCCAGATCATGTCATGACCTTGAGAGGTCCGTGGTAGTTTTGTAATAGAGTCCCTTGAGATTTGTTCCCACTTCCAAACAAGGAACTCAGGTTGTTGCGATAAACCAGATGGTTTTTAGTATTTGGCCTTGACCTTTGAACAAGTTAGGCATTTCCAACATAGGTCGCAATATCTCCCTTGAGATTAGGCCACCATTTATCCGCTCCTGGGTGTATCGAGTGTTTGGACTTGTGTGCTTCATCCAGCACCAAGTCTCGTAAATCGCCAAAATAGGGAATCCAGATCCTTCCCATGAAATATAGAGTTCCATCCTTGTTCGGTTCCATTTATTTTTCAATTCCTGGTAATGATTCCACTGGATTGCTTTCTGGGTTTGAAGCATCTTGTTGTGCATCGTGCACTCGAGCTGCAAAGTTCGTCTGCATCGTCATTTCTAAAGCTCGTACCCGTAATGTTTTGACTCGTTCCTTCCTGTTCAAAGCATGTGCTACAACATTTGATTTGCCTGTGTGATACATGATCTCACAGTCATAATCATTCAACAATTCTACCCAACGTCGTTGGCGCATATTCAATTCCTTTTGGTTGAATATATGTTGAAGACTTTTATGATCTGTGAATATGGTACATTTAGTGCCATACAAAATAATGACGCTAGATTTTTAAAGCAAATACCACTACGGCTAATTCTAGGTCATGTGTGGTATAATTTTTTCGTGAACTTTTAGCTGTCATGAGGCGTACGCGATGACTTTTTTTTTGTGTTGCATTAACATGCAACCCAAGCCTTGATGCAATGCATCACGGTACACCACAAAATCATCGGTACCGTCTGGCAATGATAATATCGGCGCCTTACATAATTTTCTTTTAATACTTGAAATGTCGATTCTTGTTTTACTTCTCAATCAACTTCTTGTCCTTTTGTGTAAGCAAGGTTAGCAGCTGAGCAACCTTTGAGAAGTTCTCAATAAACCTCTTGTAATATCCCACTAAACCTAAAAATTGTCGTATTTCGGTGGGGGTTATGGGTGCCGTCCAATTCTTTATAGCCTTGATCTCTGAGTGGTCGACGTGTATCCCGTTCTCGTTCACCACGCTGAGAAACTGTACTTCACAAATCCAAAATTCGCATTACGAGAACTTGGCATATAATTGCTCCTTCTTTAGCAACTCCAGTATAGTTCTCATGTGTTGTTCGTGTTCTGCCTTGGTTCGCGAGTATATTAATATGTCATCGATAAAAACTATCACAAACTTGTCGAGGTATGGCTTATATACTCTGTTCATCGAATCCATAAATACTGCAGGGTTGTTTGTAACCCAAAAGGCATAACAGGGAACTCGTATTGACCGTAGCGAGTCCTAAACGCCGTCTTAGGAATACTTTCCTCTTGGATTCTTAACTGATGATACCCGGATCTTAAGTCCATCTTTGGATAAAAACTCGACCATTGTAATTGATCGAATAGATCGTCAATCCTCGGTAATGGGTACCGATTCTTGATGGTTAACTTGTTTAGGTCCCGGTAGCCTATGCTCATTTTGAAGGTTCCATCCTTCTTCGCGACAAAAGGCACTGAAGCTCCCCATGGCTAGGAACTCGTTCTAATGAATCCTTCGGCTAACAACTTTTGTAGTCGTATAGATAGTCTTTGCATTTATGACGGAGCTAATCGGTATGGAGGCTTCAATACTGGTGCGGCTCCTGGCACCAAATCAATGCGATAGTTGATGTGTCGTTGCGGAGGTAATCCATACAAGTATGATGAAAAGACCTTGAGGGAATTCCTTCACCACGGTTATTTCCTCCAATTTTGACTCCTCATTTTCCTTATCAACTACGTGAGCTAGAAAGGCTGTGCAACATTTTTGTATGCACTTCTGGCCTTCATGCAATTAATGATTCGTAAGGGCGCTCGTGCTTCTCTTCGTGTACTACAAGTGTTTCTTCGACTGGTAGGGGGATGCGGATAGTTTTCTCAAGACATCCTACTTCCGCTCGGTTATATGTCAAGAGTTCTATGCCAATAGCTACTTCGCAACAACCCAGATAAACGTGTAAAAGATCAATATTAAATTATTATTCTCTATGTTCCAAAGTGCATCCTTTTATAACTTCCCCTGACTTGACTAATTTACCGTTGGCAAATCCTATAGAATGAGGGAACGTCTATCTTACTTGACTCTAGGTCATGTATATTTTGAATTCTATGGAGATGAACAAAAATCGGCATAGTTATCAACAAGATAGATGCGAGATGTTGGTTGTTAGAAAACGTGTCGGTGACCTTTTAATGATTCCTCATGACTCATGGATCAAAACAGTGCATCTTAGATCTTTGGTATTGATTTCGGACCATCTCGGATTATTGTTCTGAATTACATCTCGGATACCTCATTTCGGACGGATTCCCATCTCGGACTATTGTTTCGAATTGTGTACTGTTCCGAGTTGAACTCGAAAAGGTGAAAAGTTAACCCGCTGAACAATAAAAATTTTGATACATAGAAGTTAATCCGTAAACAATTTTACAAACCGATTGCACGGTTAGAATCGTGTGATTTTTAGGAATTTTTTTTACATTATATATCATTGGATTCGTATGGACGAGACGAGTCTAACGCTAATTCTCCATTAGCTAACTTGATAACGTGTCTAATCTACAAGACTCTAAT
Source organism: Scalesia atractyloides (assembly GCA_947069175.1). NCBI lineage: Eukaryota > Viridiplantae > Streptophyta > Magnoliopsida > Asterales > Asteraceae > Scalesia > Scalesia atractyloides. The sequence continues at coordinate 50,950,031 of CAMTDV010000020.1, forward strand.
TCGAGTAACACCTAATGACACTAGCTAAGCTCGGCGTTGGTATCAAAAGAATTGGCACGTATGAATGTAGAGTAGAACATATGCATGACAACATCAGGATCTTGTGGAGTATCCATAATTTCTGCTCACTCACACTTTAATTCACTTGCCTGATTCATTCTTGAGACGTTCATGCTTGAAGTGGCCTTCATGCCACACATAACATCCTTGTTCTTGGTTGAGTCTTACTAACTTATTGGTTTCTGTCTTGTGTCTTGATTCACTACACGTCTACTCTTGGCACTTTTGCAAGTGCCCTCATGAGGAAATTTTCACTTATCACATTTAGGATTTCAGTAAGTGATCAGCATATTTCTTGGTGCTAGCATCAATTATGGCAGCAATTTCCTTCGTTTCTAGCATAACAGGAGTTCCCTTTCGTTTATTACTCACTCTCAATCTTCCCTTAAAGGGTGTGTATTTTTGCTTCCGTCGCTAGTAGATTCCACATGCGGATTCCTTCCTTTCGGCACCTTTCTTTGATATTTTCCCATTCTCACCGCATCCTTGGTGAGACTAACTGTGAGAGTTACTATTTGAGTGGTAAAGGTAGGGTGGGATGATGTGGTCTGTTTTGGTTCTTAGAGGCTAAACCCCAAATATAGCGCTCAATGCGTTTGATTTCAGGTGTTCCCAAGTATAGAACAACCCTTGAGAGATCGTGAAAGCGTCGAGTGTAACCAACAATGTTGGCTACAATCATGATCGAGTTCTAGGATCCCGTTTATACCCTTGGAATTTCCAGTCAGCGAGCAATACTCTTCTCGCATAAGATTCTTGAGATCTTCCCATGATAACCTCCTCGTAGTATCACTCCTTAAAGTTTCTACTTGAGGATTTTACCAAGTTAATGTTGCATTTAGCAGGAGACTCTTTGTTTACCTAATCGTTTACTCAGGAGTGCAATTACTAGCATTGATAACCGACTCCATTATCTTTATTTAACGGACCTAACCTACCGCACCTCTTGCACAAATGAGGTCTCGCGATTTACTGTCCGGGAAGGCCTTAGAATTTAAAACCTTGTATGATCGCATCTTCAGGTGTAACGATGCCACTCGTTCCCAATCTATTAGGATCCGAACCATTTTAACTACTGGTACCACCAGTTTTGCTACTAGTGTCGACTAAGTTACCCTCGTGTCGTGCGATTTCGCAACCGTATGTTGTTCCATAGGAACTCTAGTTCGGCTTACCCAGTAAGTCATGGATTAACTAACCCCTTTCGGGTGTACCCTTACTTTTGGCGCCATGTTTCTTCTTAATATCCATGATTAAGAGAAGCTAAACCTATATTTGGGTAAATATAGTCTACAATGCGCCTAAGAATAAAGAATACCATCCAAAATTCATGGTACCTCTTGCGTGTATCAGCCATATGTCTAATTGGAAAGGAAATATAACTCGTTGAGGAGGAGAAACCAAAGGTCATCTCCAACCTTACAGCATGTACTCCATACTTCGTGGACTTCAATCGTCCAAAGTAGGAAAAAAAGATCCTTCGCCACACCAACCCGTGTGACGAATACGTTGATATCTCTTGAGCTCCACGAGCTCAAGCTAGATTGTTATAATTTCCATAGATATCGAATAGAATGCAATGAGTGTTGAAGCATGGCTCGTGCCATACCATCCCTTGGAATAAGACATATGTCAAACGCCGGAGTTGAATGTATTCTCTTTCCAATAAATAAGATGAGGTGCCATAGACACCATGGAACCAACCCATGTACGAGAAATCTAGACCATTGAGGAAATATCCTCCTTGGGTGGCCAACCAGTTTTTGTTTGTATAGATGACTAGTCTCAATTGATTCATTATATAGATCGAATGTTACATGCGGACAAATACGTGTGGTGTTTCTGTATCTTAGGGTGTTATAGCAACTACCTCGGTTAGTGTCCCACTAGATAGAAACTCGAACAACTTTACAATTTCGAATTGGTAGTGATCTTTAACATGACCCGCATAGCCCACCAGGATTCTCATCCACTACAAGTTATTATTACGTGGGCCCCCGTAATACTAAATTGTCGTGCATGGTCACTCTAGTGTTCAACCGTTCAAAGACGACGATCAGTCAGAGAGAGGACACTATTGTCTACATACTTTCAACATATAAGGGACCTTCGTGATGGTCCACGTGCTATTGTCCCTTGACATTACTCGAGAAAGGCACGTCGTTAGACAGATTTAGAAATAGAGAGAATTTGCAACAATAGCAACTGGAGGGGAACCTTCAAGATGAGTACTTGACCTTCCTTGACTGGACAAGAGTGTCGTTGTTAATGATTAATATGTGTCACAGGGACCTCATCCCTCTAATAGAGTTGTCATCCAAGGCTACCACCTCCGCCTCTTCGTCACTACTGAAGCCAGGTACTCTGCATCCGCGGGAAAAGCAACCACCTTATGCGGAAGCGATCCTAAGTTCTCACTTAGGAACCACGTTCGCCATAAACTCCGCAATTGATGCGAGGTTGATATTCTCATTGTGCGAGTCAAGGATAATAATAATAATAATATCCAAAGTCGAAGGTATTTCGTTCTTGGCAAAATATTCCGTACAACACATAAATAAATATATTATATAAATAATCACATGAAATCCCATCTAGCCAGGATTTCTATCTTTTGTAACGTGTCCATGACACATAGTCTCATAATGTAATGTGTCTATTTCTCATAGACTAATCATGTATTGATCCTTTTTCATTATTTATGGCTGAGCTCAGGTGATCGATCCTCTTGTTATGGTGACACAATGAAAACCTTTTTGTCATTTTTGTCATACTTCCGAAAACATTTCTATGTCATTATAAACATTTTTTTCATGTGGGAGCCCTTAGTGATTGTAGACCCAACATTAAAAAATGTTTTTCCCCGGTTTACTACAACCGAAGCTCTGATACCAACCTGTCACACCAAGGTCGTAGTGGAAGCGCAAACATGTGATTATGAGGTAATCATTGCATCTAACCATGTAAAAAAGCTGTAAAACAACAACGATGCCATGCTTAAAATAACTTGCAACCAATGTTTACAAGTTTCCAAAAGTGAAATCATGAGTTTCCAAATAGTTTCACTTTGTCATCAAAATATGGTTTGAATTACTTTACAACATAGTAAAAGATTGTTATCATCGTAAAAGCATGTTGAGTTTTTGACTCCTATATACCCATACTAGGTTGGGATATAAGAGGTAAATCCTCCCAAAAGGTGGCATTCATTGTCATGTCATTCCCATTTCCCGAAGTGTTCACCGGCCCAAGTCTTGCAACCTGAAATACATGTAATTTTAAAAGGTCAACATAAAGTTGGCGAGTTCATGTAGTTATTGTTTTCTCAAAAAATGTCATGCTCATAATCCTGTAATGAAATCTGAGTATGTTATTAGCATTCATGGAGTTTAAGGATCTACCAGTGTGTAGCTAGCACCCTGACATATGTGCCATAACTAAGTAACCAAACTGAGACAACTCTTAACATCATTTGGGATCATAAAAGAACTCCGAAGGGTATACCAACCAGGAGTGGAGCGTGCCTCAAACTCTATAGATCTATACCTTTTGCACCTTGGTCACTAAGTGATTAATGGTTACTCTTGTCATCATCCTACTTACGCACATTGATCGTGTTATCAACTAACCCTTTAGCTAACATACCGTTTGTTATGACATGTATTTCCCCTCGATAGTTTTAAAATAAAACTATGAAATAATTGAAAGGAGGGACATGAACTCACAGCTTTGTGTTCCGTACGTCGTACTTATCAAAGTTTGTTCGTACACGTGTGTAACCTACATGTGTATTAGCTTCATTAGACACCTAGGTCTCGTTGGACCTCGTACTAGTTGTTCATCTTGATTTCTTGTTGTGTATATGTTTATCACATTATATCAACTTTTAATGTTATCATAGTGTTGGTAGTTTGTTTGTTCGATTAATACTTTTATACATATATTTCTCAAAAATATATATATTGTTATTCTTAGATCATGTGTGAACTAGGCCTTGCCCTTCACATGTCCTCGTGCCTTGCACGCATGTCATTGGGCCTTGCCCATGTCATTTATGTCCTTGGGCCTAGCCCATGTTTTCATGTCATTGGATCTAGCCCATGTATTTTATGTCATTGGGCATAGCCAATGTAATTTATGTCATTCCTAGCCCATGTAATTTATGTCATTGGGCCAAGTCCATGTTTTCATGTCATTGAGCCTAACCCATGTAATTTAGGTCATTGGGCCTAGCCCATTTTTCTTGTAATTGGGCCTAGCCCATGTAATTTATGTCATTGGGCCTAATCCATGTTTTCTTGTCATTGGGCCTAGCCCATGTTTTCATGTCATTAGGCCTAGCCCATGTAATTTATTTCATTGGGCCTAGCCCATGTCTTTATGTGATTGGGCCTAGCCCATGTTCATTTTCAAGAGCCCATTATTTTATAAGTCTTATACTTATATTTTACTAAATATGGATTTGTAAATATACTTATTTTGTATACTTCTATAAATTCACTTAGTAAATTCTTTAGGTTTTAACTTTCCGGGTTTTGATATCGATAACATATATATATGTTAAGTGTCTAAATATATATTTTAGACTTGTGGTCGTCGTTGTTTAATACATGCTTTTTCCCGTCGACAATCGCCCGTCGTCGTAATAACTCTTCGTGTCGGTGATTTTTCCTTTGTACATGACGTGACGGTGTATTTGTGTACATTCCCCACCGTCCGCATTGCTTCGTTTATCCGATTATTGTTTCAACGTATTGTAAAAATGTATTTGTTTGTGTCACCAACACTTGGCAATATTTTCAAGTGTTTGTTGTATTTTGCGTTAGTTGGGTATTTTTATGGTGAATACCCTAAGCTTCTAAATACATACACATACAATACACATGTATTTACACATAATTCTTGGTGACAAAAATATGTATATATACCAGTAACCATATATATATATTTATAAGGGTTGCTTATATATATATATTTATATATATATATATACATATACTCGTTGAACGCTTGATTGTTTAGCATTTAACCATTGTCATTAGAACTCATTTAATGATGATTTAAGTTACTAATCGTGTTTAGTCCCCTAATCATCCCGTTAATCATACCTTAATCGCGATTAGATTTATAGACAATTTCTCCATAGTTTCCCCTAAACTATGGCGTTTTCCACTTTTTTAAAACGTATTTAAACTGTGTTTAAGCGCATAATCAAGATCAACAATTTATGTCATGCTTTCATATCATTTGTTTATAACTTATGTGTATCATCATCCATGGCATTTTGATAGTCAAAATCTTATTAAAAACATAATGAGATTTCAACATTTATTAGCATTTTTAAACCATCATTTTCGTTACATCATTATATCAAATCCTTCATTTTTAAAACTCTTGATTACTACACTTTTGAAGATGGTTACATCTTAAATCATAGTGTCTATTTCTTATAAAAATTACCCATATGTAGTAAAATTATTTTTAGGTTGTAGTAATTTTCATGGATAAAGTAGTTGAGGATCTTGTTTAGATTTAAACATTATCATGTTTAAATCTTCATTTTCATACTTGTTCATACAAGATCATCTAACTTTTACACCTTACTTTAACATAAACAACACCATCATGCTACCTAGTTAACATATAAACACATAATAAACACATTACGAATTATTATGTGTTGCGACAAAATCATTCGTATTCCTCTTCCTTGTAACGAACCACTTCTTGTTCATGGCAAGAAGATCAAAACGCCATTACGAATTATTACTTGTATGAAAGCTCAGATGTGCCTACAGAAAGGATGTGTAGCATTCTTAGCACACGTGGTTGACAAGAAGCCCAATGAGCCAAAACTTGAGGAAATCCCTGTTGTGAAGGAATTCGCCAAAGTTTTCCCAGAAGACTTGCCGGGAGTACCACCATAACGACAAGTCAAATTTCGAATAGGACTTAATTCTAGGAGCAGCACCCGTAGCAAAATCTCCTTACAGACTAGCTCATTCATAAATGCAAGAGTTATCCATGCAACTTCAAGAGTTGTTGGATAAAGGTTTCATTAGACCAAGTTTCTCACCCTGGGGAGCTCCAATTTTATTCTTGAAAAAGAAGGATAGAAGTTTCAGGATGTCCATAGTAAAAGAAAAGATACCAACTTATGTATATATTGTAAACTTGATACATCATTTTTGTGAAGAAACAAAAATAATTTGGAGTGACATCACTCTGATACACAAGCAATACACAAAACAAAGTAGTACATTTTTCTTCAACGGTCTTCAAGTTGACTATAAATTTTCATAAAGTCTTCGGTCTTCTATAAAAATGGATATGGTATCTACCCTCAAAAGATGATAATATACCATAACTATGCAGATGGTGGGGGTGGAGGTGAAAATGCGTGTATCACCCCCCGGAAATATGCTATCTCCTCCTCGATAGCACTGATACGCCCCTCATGAGATGAAGGAGCAACATGAGGCGGTGGAAGTGAAGATACAAATGGAGGTGGTGGTGATGGTGGGTAATGGTGGCTGGGATGATGATGATGGTGGAGCACCAGAGATGCTCGAATAGCATAAACTTGAGCATTAAGAACATGAAAATGACTATACATAATACCAAGTTGAAACTCTGTAGATGTGATCCTATACTCGGTGGTGATAAGTGGCATGTGACTCGGGTGGTACGGATCTGATGGGCTCATGCCCGGGGGTGGTTGTACATGTGAATCTGTATAGTATGGCGAGTGATATGTAACAGTACTATGCATGAATGGTGCGGGATGAGACGAATCTCCAATAATGGGCGTGGAATTATAGGATGATACATAGTCATAGGGTGACTGTGTGGGATATATGATGGCCCTGCAGCAAATGGGTCCTGTTAGGACCAAGAATCGGTGTAACGGTAGTAGAAAATGATCCAACCAAAGGATAAGGTGGGAAATGCTCAACAGGCTAAGAAGTACACCCAAGATTATAATGTGACAGTCTAGTAAAAGGGTGATGTATCGGGTGATCAGTGTGGTGTATAATATCTCCTGATGTATGACTGGCAGTAAGTGTATCAGATAAAACAGGATCGACATGAACAGGTAAAGCATCTGAGGATGGTGGTAAAATAGTATCAGGTGAAAGTATAGGAGGTGGTGTCTTTTGGTAGAAGGAGCAGAGGACGAGATGTCAATGACTGTGATCACGGGTGGAGTTACCTCTAGAATAGTTATGCGAAGTCCTCCCTGATGCCAAGGTTGTCATCAAGGTGGTCGACGTGAGTAACAAGGATGATATCATCATCATCATCAATGACAGGAGGAATGATGTGACCGTCAGCATCGATATTACAATCAATTGGACCTACCACGTTAAGTGGTATAGGAAAGTACTCCACAACATGTTCACCATCGGGGTGACCATATATAATCATGTCGTGAAAATGTGGGACAACTAATACATCGCCCTCTATAGGAATATCTACATGAATATGATTAGGAAGGGCGAAAGGCTGAAAATCGATGTTCATCCACTCATCATCTGAAAGATCATCATCAGAGATGATGATAGGTGCAATGTGATTGTCTAATGGTATAAAATCAGTGTTTGAGGTAATACCCATATAATCAGTATCTGAACTGCTATTAGTAGACATGGTCCTTGCAAAACAATCCATGCAACTTATATGTAAACAATCATTACTTATAGTTTGGTACTAGTGGACTTTTTGTAAAATACAATGAAAACTCTTGTTATATTTTCGTAAATGATGGACAAAAGTTTTTTATAAAAATTATCATTTTGAAATTGTAGACTAGACTTAAAAGAATCTTAGTTCACTACAATCGAAGCTATGATATCAGGTCTGTCACACCCCAAATTTTAACACTTGCGGAAGCGCCGCAAGGTGTGGCTAGAGCGATAATCGTTGCAGTCAACCAAGTAAACTATAAATACCAATTACAATAAGATTTATTTAAAAACCAAGTTTACTACTATCATCTTCTTTAATGAAAAAAACCAACTACAACTTTAACAACATTGTTTAAAGTTTAAACGCAAGTTTACAAAAGTGTTAACAAAAAACGAGGTGACATCTAAAGCTTGACTTCATGAAAACACGGACTTGTTTTTCCAAAAGCCGTCCACTAGTTACCTGTAATACATGTTAGTTTTGAAAAACGTCAACAAAAGCTGGTGAATTCATGTATTTAGTTTTTGTATCAAATGATTCTTTAAACATTTCAAGTATTAAAATCTTGTACGTATAGCATGAATGAAACTTGTAAGGTCATTAATGTTTTGCAAGGACACTAATATGTATGCCGAATAGGAGGCAACCAAACCTTGATGATAAGTTGTATCTCAGACACTCGTTTTAGACACAAAAGCACTCTTTAATGATCTGTTATTGTTGACGTTAAAAGCGGGGCTCACCAAAACCCAATAGATCTATCACTTTTGTTCCTCCATACTTTTATATTCGTTGATGGTCCCTTCGTATAATTCTATCCGCATGTGATCTAAATATTTTCATTTTCTAGCTTAATCATACCAATTGTGACATGTATACTTTACCGAGCGTTTAAATCTATAAAAGGATTAAATAAAAGGGGAAACATGAATTCACTGATTTATATCTTGTGCAAATCTCTAGGTGATGTCTGATTATGCGTTCGTGTCTCAACCTACATGTATTTTAATCTCGTTAGACACTTAGGTTTATGTTTTGTTTTTTACAAGTCTTTCATCTTGAATTCATAATTAAACTTGTATTTGTTTGTTTTTCTTGGTTTGTATATATATATATTATTATATAAATATAATATATATATACACACACATGTATATACATACACATACTACATATCTATATATATATATGTATATATATATATATATTCTCTTTAGTTTGAATGGACATAGCCCAAAAGTTAAGTGTAAAAGCCCAATTATTATGTTTTGTATGTATGGGCCTAGCCTAATTGAATTGATAAAAGTGTAGGCCAAGCCCATTTAAGTTATATAATTAAGTCTATCCAAGTAATTTATATAGAGTGGGCCTAGCCCAAATAATTTAAAAGTGGGCCTAGCCCAAGTTAATTTATAAAAGTAGACCTAGCCCAAGTTAATTTATATAAGAGTGAGCCTAGCCCAAATGATTTATAATATTGGGCCTATCCCAAGTTAATTTATAAAAGTGGGCCTAGCCCAAGTTAATTCGTAAAAGTGGGCCTAGTCCAAATTAAATATATAAGGGTAGGCCCAATTCAGCTCATATAAGTGGGCTAGCCCATATGATTTATAAAAGTGGGCTTGTCCTAAGATTTATGTTAATGGGCTTGATCCATGTTTAAAGTTTAGTAGTATTTTTATAAAAAATGGTTGTAAAAAGAAAACTACTAAATATTTTATATGACTTATTTTTATAAATTCTAGTACATATAAACCTTAGTAAATAAGTGTGTCGGTTCGTATGTTTTTTTGACCTTTTGTTCGCGTTGTTTGTTTCGTCCGTGTCGTTCATCTATTTTGTCAAAATTGTCCAATTTGTCCGATTTATTTGTTTTGTCCATGTTTGGACATATGTATGTGTTATACTTTGTCAAATTTCAAGTATGTTTATGTTTGTGTTTTTGTTAGTGATCAAACTAGTATGTAATCCCTAGTGTTTCAAAATACATACACATAAGTACATACCATTATAAACATACAATTTTTGGTAACTTAAATATACTTTTCATTTTAAATATATATATTTAACATATCTTTAGTTTAAGAAAAGTCTAGTAAATTTAGTGTTTAAACATTTTTACCCAAAACTTGTATAATCATGATTAAAGTCTATAATTATTTTTATCAACATAATCTCTAGTTAAACACCCTTTGATCAGCAGTAAATTTTTATAAAAATTTTGTCATAGTATGCCCTAAACTATGGACTTTTCCCATGTTTTATAAACATGATTTTTATATACTCTTTCAACAACAATTTTTTTCCAATCTTTCAAAATAACAACAAAAACTAGAATTCTTAATATGAAGCATTATAAACGTGTAAGTAACCTTGTCTAGATCAAAAATCATATTTTAAAGTGTTCATCTTTCTTTTTCTTAACATGTTCATTGTAAACTTTTTAGTTGAACAATAGTTTATGTAAACTTTGTTTACACATTTTTAAAGACTACACTTTTGTGATATGATTTTTATGCTAGACTATGTATTACATGTTTTATAAAAACATTTTTTTAGACAAGATTACAAGTTCATAATTTTCATATTAATGGATCTTGCTAGATCTAAACATGCATGTGTTTAGATCACATTTCTAACCATGAAAATGAAGATCAAGTTTAGTACATTTTGACACTTCAAAGATCATCAAAATAATCAAGTAATCATACAAGTATGTTTAGTTTATTAATGTTTTCTAGCGATTTTTTAGTAAGTTTCAAGATGTTCTTGTACATTTATGTTAAATAATAACATGAGAAACTGTAGTTGCTAGATATGAAGCTTACTAGCTTGAGATGAATAATATGAAGATAATGAGAATATGAAGATCCTATAGCTCCAAGACTTAAGAAAAGCTTCAAATAACTTCCATCAACTCCCAAACGTCTTTGATCATCTTGAAAGAGGCATGCAAGTAATAATATTTGATGATTATGAAGATCAAAATGGTGGTGATTAGGGTTGTTCTTGGCCGATTTTTGAGAAAGGAGGAGAGAGCTTTTGTGTTGAAGTGTTGTTGTAAAACTGAAATGGAAATGATAAGTGATGTTTGTGTTATGATCTACCTAACATGTGTCCATACATTATACTGATGTTAAATTGTCTAACTAGTTAGTTTTTATAAAATAGGATTTTTAAATAGTTAGTTTTTAAAAAGCTAATGATCCAACACATTATACTCATGTTAAAATTTTTCTAACTAGTTCCCTAGACTAATCGTTTTGTTGTTCGGATAATGGATTCAGCTTGTGTTTCGTACCGGGTCAACTACCGGCAATTTATATTGTTTTAATGGAATTGTTTACATATTCATCTTGGTGATATTTTTGATGTCCAAAATTGATTAACTATTCGTTGGACTAGTAAATTTTCTATTTTGGTCGTAGTTTTTGTACAGGCTTTGTTATCGGGTAGCTACCCATTGAGTTGTGTAGCTTAAATAATAAAGTTTATATAAAGATTTTGTGTGGTTTTTAATACCCTATATTTTGTTTATGAAATAATATTTATTTTGGGTTTTGGACGTTTGCTCTATTGTTCTGCGGAGTGTTGTACACTTCTAAAGAATTGTTGAATTTATCTGCGGATTCGACAAATTAAATGTTTTTATAATTTTTCTAGGAGGTATTAATTGTAAGTTGTTGCCAACAACTGTTTCTATGTAATACTTGTTGTGGACATATTTTATGTCTCATTTTGCCATGTCGGTCTATACCGCGACTAGTCCTGGCATGAATAGTGTTCTCGCATTTTTGTCACCAGTCAAGGACATAGTTTAATATTGTTTCAACTTGTGGCGGATTTGTTATCATACTAAGCTATGAATTTGTACATCCTAGACTTTTAAGACTTAAATAAAATCAAGTTGAAATATGCGAAAATAAAGAATGTATTAGTTGTTTAGGTTGTATGGAATTACCAAAAGCCCTGCGCCGGGGCAGGAGACCATATCCTCAGAATGTTACCAGATCACTTAATAGACCTTGCGCGCCTTACGCGCCTTGCACAGTGGTAAGACAGACATGAAGCACAGTTCTTATTAACCTCGCATGAGAAGAAAGAGCAAAACATCTAAACTTCATTTAACACCTTTGCGCGGAACCGCGCAAGGGTATAGTTAAACTTGAAGTAAGAAGAAACTATTAGAACTCTTAAGTCTTTTATACAGACATATATGCGCGCAGGTAACGAAGAGCTGAGTTAAAAAATTCTTTTTTGTTATAACCAATTGGACAGGTGGCAGCATATTAAGGCTCCATAGCCTTGGATGATCTAGAAGCATTAAATAGCAATCGTACAGGCCTCTATTCGGTTGTAACCGAATATGACATGGCAACATCTGGGACGTCTATCCTACATATGATGTCGGCACAATCTTCATGACGACCAAAGAAAACCACTTTCCACGTGGTTCTTCCCAACGGTTTATCATCTTCCAATCCGTGTAATGTAACCACTAATGGTGGGAAAGATTCCGTGATAACTCCGTTAACTCTTCATGCCCAAAACTCTGGCTATAAATAGAAGACTTGAGGTACAAGTTGTTCATTCACTGTCCACTACTAACACTTCGTCTTCTTCGAGTCACTGTACTTATTTTCACACTGGAGGGTGGTCACAGGGAGAACCCCCATTCTCCCCGTGGCGAGGCTAAGAAAAGTTTTTGTTTTGAAGTGATTCCAGACGAAGTTCTATCCATCAACGATAAAACAGGAGATTAACCCTCATATGCGGAAACCATGTCCTTAGATCTAGATCTATTTCAATAGTTCTCGGTTTGTTGTTTCTTCATTGGCGCCCACCGATCATTCTTCTTTTAATCTTCATCTCTTGTTTGTCTTCTACGACCTTCGGTTTTCATGGATGATGGTCCGTCTAGTTTGCCACACGATTCTTGGGCCGAGAACAAGAACACGGTTCATGTTTCTCGTATCGATGGACAAGTGGAGGAGGAATTCTCCAAGAATGATGTTGTTCCTCATGATCCTAGTCGTGTGAACATTCCAGTAACTCCGAGAGTTCAAGCTGAAACTCCTTTTGTTCAAATCGCTTCACATTACCTCCCGGTGAGACTCTGATATCCTGGTTCGTCAAATCTCACACTGCTCTAAATGATGTTTATACACAACTTTGTGCACAAACCAATGCATTGGCATCACCAGTGCAATTGTCGACAACTCACATGCAAGCTTCGTCTGCACCTTGAGTGTTGAGTTATGATTCACCAACCAGAGAGCGTGCACCATCGCACGTCTCTGTAAGAGAGACATAAGAGGATTCTCGTTCCAGGACTAGACATGAGTCAACTGTCCAGAAGCGAGCATCGGTCCATTCTCGTTTGGGCTCACGTCCATCTCATGGGCGGGACACCCAATGCGAAGAGTGTGATAAGACATATGACGAAGGTGACAGTGTTAGTGTATCAAACCGACTACAGAAGGATCATGCTGATTAAAAACCTAAGTCACGTACGGTATACATTCCAGAGGTAGAGCAATAATATAATCTGATCTATAGACCGCCTGAAGTAGTAGAGCAATCCAAGTTTGTGAAGAAAATTGTGTTGGCTCCGCTTGAGCGAGCAAAGTTACCTATACAAATTAGTTATTCTCACGCAGATATTCTAACTAAACATATGCAACGGTTATTATTTACTACGTACCCGTTTGGGGTCAAAAAGTACATAAAGTACTTACGTAACCATTGAGACAAATACATGAAACCAATGCGGTTTACAAAGAGATGGGTTAGAACATCAAATGGTAACTTCTCCCTTTCATCCGCGCCTGAAAATCAGTATGCAGCAGGACTTCTTACACACTATTCCTCTACTCCTTCAACATCCTCATCTGCCGCATCATCATGAAAGATATCTTTTAAACGCTCAAGAAAATCGTCATGTTTAATGCTTCGCCTTAGCAAAGGCAGCGCTTGTGTTGACCCCTTGCATAGCGGAGCGACTGGTATCCTAGTTTACATCTAAAGTGCTTGTCACATGATGAGCACATTCTGCGTAGCCTTGAGCATAACCATCATGGTGCGTTATGACCATCAGCTTGGTCACTATGTTGTCCAGCTCCACCGAATTCATGGTGGAATTCGCAATCTGTACAACATAATTATATTCAATGAGCAAATCACAATAAACATACAGTCAAACAACAAACGGTTATGACTTACATTCACAACCCCGTGTTGTTGCATCCAAAGCGGGTTCTTTGTTAACGGCTCAACCATACTCTCCGTCGTTATACACGCTACCTCTAAATCTTCAGCACGTTTCTTACCCGTTAAGTTGAATTTTTATTTGATTCTCCAATTTCCACCTCATAGAGTTGAACTTTTATTTGATTCTCTATGTGTCGGCGTAGCAGCTGAGCTTTTTCAACATTGGTAGCTTGAAGATACTTCTTCGCTACTTCAAGCGCAGCCTTGGTCTCCTCCTGATCAAGTAATAATGATGTAAGTTTTGCAATCTCCTTATTTAATAGGACTAAAGTTGCAGAAGTTTCTACCTCCTTTTGTTTGCTGTGTTCCTGGTGGGATCTCGCATCATCCGCGGCAACAATGGCATCTTCTTTTTCTTTCTTCAAGCACTCTATCTCAAAGCGTAGACTAACAGCTGTATTCCTTAAGGATATTTTCTCATTATTATCCCTTTCACAATCTTCTTTCCACAACTTGCGCTCCTCAGCAAGAATGGCAGCTACAGCTTCAGCTTTCTTCTTCCATCCCATTGCAAACCATTCTTCTGTATTCTATGCATCTTCAAATTTATCCTTTTTGGCTTCAAAATCTTTTCTCAACACGACCACCTGCGCCTATGCAACAACTATTTCTTTCTTTGAAACCTCAAATTTTCCTCGATCCTTGTGCATGCTGCGTCATTCACATATTATTTTATGGGTGTTGGAGGCAGAGCTGGCTGACAGCTGCAAGTAGCCACAACAGGTTTGTTCGTAGCTTTGTTCACCTGGTGCCTTCACCTCCGCCGGAGGGAAGGCACCCTTAAACCATTCACAACACACTTGCAAGTGGCTACACTTCTCGCCTTGCTTCAATTTCCATACTGGCACATGAATGCCAGCAGCACGCTTCTCTGAATAAGAAAGATAATAATAATCACTCAAGGTTTCGTCTGGATGAATTGGGGATTCCTCGTCATCAGGTAATTTCCCAGTTTCTTCAACATCGGCTTCTGGGCTTTGTTCAATCGTCTGAACTTCCGGAGGAGCGGTATCTTTAGTGGCTCGCTAGCAGTCATTTTTAAGCGCTCCTCTTTGACAACCATAGAAGATGTTCCCTCTAGTGCAACAACCTTTTTGACACCCACACTTGCCTCCACATACTCTACCCCTGAATCACCACCCATTGAACTCTGCGCTTAGGCAATGTCATAAGGGGGTGATGGCATCCGTAAAGACTGTGAGAAAGGTAGGGGGTTCCGCTATAAAGACTAAGGCTTCACCTTTCCCTGTGTAACAAATTCGCAAGAATGATTATACAAGCCTCGTAAAATATCAAGTGAAAGGTCAAAGCTTTACATGGAGAAAACTTTGCTACAAGGGCATTCGAATTACCGCCCTTCTCTATAGTTTTCTTTCTAGCAACTTTCTTAGGAGGTTGCGCAACGGTGTCATCCCTTGGGAGAGTTCTTTATTCAGTCTTCCTCTTTAGAGGTTCTGGACCTGAATCCAAGTCAATTAGTTCCTATGGATTAGCTGTTGGTATATCAACAGTATAGTGGGGCTCGTGCTTGGGTTTCCTTAAGCCTATAGGCATAAGGCCTTCTAAGGAATCACACACCGCTACATAGTCAAGCCAAGTGTCAGGCACAGAGCACGTACCTTTTTGAGGCTCCGCATTGGCTGTAGCAGGTTTCTTGGTTGCACCAGTAATAGGCCCTGCACGCCATTTCTTCTTAGAATCTCGGCCGATGCCCAAGTTCAGCAACTCACCTACATCATTGGGCAACATATATTAAACAAATGAAGGGTGCGCGGACCACAGATAGACATCACTTACCGCTTCCAGACAGAATAGAACTACAAAATCTTCATCTTTGGGCAACTCAAAATTCCCAAGTATCTGGGAATACCAAATTTGTTCCTCTAGCTTCAGCGGAACTTTTTTCATTCGCTCATTGTCTCTCTGATACGCCGCAATATATAGCGCAACTCCTACATAAAAGCGCATGGTTAGGCAACAATTGGCAAGGAGGAAAATAATATCAACACTACAATATGACTTACTCCTCTCTCCTTCCATGTACACGGTTTCTCACGACTAACAGCTTTCCATAACCTACTCATCCCTGCAGAAATCAAGGCTCTCTCTTGTAGTTGAATGGCTGAGATCTCCTTGATGTCTTGGTACCAAGGTTCTCGATCGGGAATAGAAATGGTCTCCACCGGAATATCCTCTGCACCATGGAAGTGCATCTTCAAGGGGATAACTCCGGCTTTGATATAGAAAAACTTTTGCTTCCAGTCATGATAAGATTTGGGTGGCATATGTAAGATCTTCTTCGCTTGAATGCGATGTTGGAATGAGTAAAACCCTAACGCATAGTGGAGCTGATAAAACACCTTTAATCGATTTACGGTCAGCTGAATATCCATATTCCGGCACACAAATTCGAAATGCTTTATCCTCACCATTCCAATAGGATTCAACTTGGAAATATGGAATTTGTAATAATCAAAGATTTATAAGAAGAATTTTTTCATCGGTAACCTAAAATTCCCGTCGGCAAAATAATCGAAGAACAAGGTTATATAACCTGGTGGGGCATTCGCCGTAGTCTCACCCTCAGCAGGGTATCAGGCATCCCATTTCTCCAGAAAACGGAACCCTTCAACAAGTTTCTTAAAGCTGTTCTCCGACCATTTCAACATCGGCAGCAAGCTCATCGTCTCCTCCTCGGTGGCGCCTTCAGGCCTATCTTCAGTCATCACATTTGATTAATATGTGATAAAGTGATGAATAAGAGTTATGGAAAGAGAGAATTTTGGAGGACATACAATAAGATGGGTATGTGTGTGAAGTTCCGGTGGCCAATATTTCTGTAACACCCCAATCGAGTAATACAACGAACCGCGGTGGAAACGTCTGGGAGTCATGTCACAGAACTATTGTTTCAGAACTAATGGAATTTAAAATTTTGTTTTATTAAGTTAAATGTTTACATTGTGTTGGGATAAACAGAAACAACACATAAATAAATTGTCTTTCATGTTTTAAGTCACTAAGGCGCGCGTCCATTCCTACGTGAAGCATGCATCATATTATAAATTATTGATTCCTGAATCATATGTGAAAAGAGAGTCAACATAAAAAAATGCCAGCAAGTACATAGGTTTTGTGAGTGTCAAATTCGTGGCCTTGTATACATATTGCAACACCTCGTCCGACTTCAAGAGTCGTTAAGTGAAATCCTCGTATCAAAAGTGATTGATATTGCAATAAAATTAACCAACTAAAATAAGTTGGTTAGAGTTGTGAAAACCTTATAGCCATGAATCTTGACCAAAACGTTTCTTTTGTAAAAACCTTGTAATAGATTGATTCAAAAGAAAACTTCGTATGGTTTATATCTTTAAGTGAAAATCATTGCGTGATATTGTTCAAAACCATTTGTCTGTGTTATAAACCATTTGTCCGTGCTATAAACCATTTATCCCTGTTATAAACCAATCGTCCGTGTCATAAACCAATTGTCTATGTCATAAACAAATCGCTCGTTTTTTTAATTGTGAAAACTTTTGATCTTTCTTTAATGAACATATTCAAACATGTGTTGACTATAGAACCAAAGGGTATCTTTAATAGACCACCAAAGGGTCTCTTTAAGTAGCCTGACAAATCAACAAATGATTTATTAATTAGAAACAGTTTCTATCATTACCCAAACTTTCACCAAATCCAGTGAACATTTCGATAATGGAATTGTCAGTCCTATGGTACCATAAAATACTACTGGTTGGCTCGGCCAAAGCTAATGAATGTCATTCGTTTTATGGATAACGCATCAACAAGTTGTTAACATTATTAAAATCGTATTGTTTTATATATAAACCATCGACATTGTTTTTGAAAACTTGAAAATGATTAAGCATATATGAGTTACCCCAAAACATTTGCAAATGTAAAACAGGGGAACTATGTACTCACTTGGGATTGCGAAAGTATTCTTGATCACCAAAAAAACAAAGCTCAAACGTGTCCTAATGTGTCAGATAAATATGTTAGCGTGTCGGAACTACAAATGGGAGATTGGATAGAATGAAGTCTTATAAACCAAACGAGTGTTGGAACTCATGTGATATGGTTTAACAAACTTAATAATGATTTGGAGAGGATCCTAAGTGCTTTTGACCCATTATGACTTGTTAAGGTAGTTTACGCTTCTTTAACGGGTCATTAGCATAAACGCGTGATCGGATGGTTAAACATGTCCTATGATATGTCTTAAATCCCCAAACATGTTTGCAACTGTTATAAGATCAGTTTATATGTCGAAAATATGGTTACATGTGTTTAAAATGGATTTATGCATAAAAGGGCGTTTTGGTCATTATTTTTTTAAGAACATAGAAGTAATTTATCATAACACTAACCAAACGATGTGACCATAACGTATAACCTCAGTAGGTTATTTCCTATACAACTATAGTCCTAAATATGTGTTTGGTCGGATCTTAAGATCGACCAAACCGGTCGGATTCGAAAGTCAAAGTGGTGGTCAAGACCGCTCGAATTACGACCCTAAATAAGCACTAAACTAGAAGTGACAAGTAGGCATGTCAAGATATGTCTAACTAAGTTTATAAAACTGATTTGGTATCAAAACTTGGTGTTTTGATACCCAAAAGTAGTTTCATCGTAAAATGCACATCATGCGCATTTTTACCGTGGTAATCTGAAGGTGAAATCGCTAGGGATTATAACCTTTGTGATTACGATCACGTTGCAAAGTTCAATTGAACTTTGACTTGACCAAATATGGTAAGAACCAAAAGTCAACCAGGAAGCTAAACTATTCGACTTTTAGCTCAAAACAGCTAAAATAATGAAAGATCTAGGAAGAGTACTTACTCGTGCTGAAGAACACTTTCAGAACTCAAGATAGGAGGCTTCCAAAGGTTGGGAAAAAGCTCCAAGAAGGATAGAAAGAAGAACTTCAGACTTTGCTTTGATGTGTTTTCAAGTGGTGTGAAAAAAATGGAAGAATCATGGGGTATTTATAGTATTTTAGGATTAAGGAGGTGATGACAAGTGTCCTCAAGCGTGGATTAGTGTCCTAACGTGTGTCAATACTAAACTAAGTGTGGCAAAGTGAGTGCTAGGTGTCAAAAATTGGAGATAGGTGGCAAACTTGGTGAAGAAGCAAAAATCTTTATTATTTTTTCGACAATTTTGGCTGTTGGACTTGTATTTTCACTTGTTTGCCATTTTTAACCCCTTTAACCTAATATTTAGGTTATATAATGGTGTTAAGACATGTGTAACTTGGATTATGCCCGAAAATGTCATGGATTTCAGATCGTTCGGTTGTATGGTTATGCGTTTCGTAAAAATGCGTAAAATGCTTTAAAAAACACGAAAATGATCGAAATTGTGCAACGATTGACATTTTTGCATTCTAATCAATAAAATACAAGATTTTTGTTGAATATAAAGATATTTGGTTTGATACACATGGTTCGTATGTTGAATACAGACTTGTATAAGCGTGTTTTTGTCATACTAACCCTTCAAAACTTATATCTAAGTTATGTAAAGGGTATTCAGGTTATATATAGCTTATGTCCTCTTTTTGGAGTGTACTCGAGTTAAACTGACTGCGTTTGAGTGTCAGTTAATGAATTACTTCTACAAAAAATTTTGAGGGTTCGAAATCGTTCAAGAAATTGAAATTGTGCAAATGTCTTAGATAATTATTCAAATTTCAGAAATAAAACCTAGGGTTTCACTAAATACGAAATTGTTTGTAATTGTACAATGATTGAAAAGGCACAATTGTCATAGTCTCCCCTACTTTTGGAAATTTCGTCCCGAAATTTAATTAGAGGAAACTTTGTGAAAACAGATGTGGATATTTCGCTTTCATCTGATCCTCTCATTCCCAAGTAAATTATGGGCCACGTTTGGATTCCCAGCGAACTTTAACTATCGGTATACGTCTACGCTTGAGTTTCTTGACTTCACGGTCCAATATCTCCACAGGTTTCTTGACAAAGTGTATAGTGTCATCAACGTGAATTTCGTCGAGGGGAATGTGGATTTTGTATCGGCTAAACACTTTTTCAAATTGGACACGTGGAATATTGGGTGAATATTCCCAAGTTTAGGAGGTAGCTCAAGTCGGTAGGCCACCTTTCCGATTCTCTCAACGATCTTGTATGGTCCAATATATCGTGCTGTAAGTTTTCCTTTCTTTCCAAATCTAATCTAACCTTTCCAAGGGGATACATTGACAAGGACGTGATCACCAACTTGGAATTCAAAGGGCTTGCATCGTTTGGCCGCATAACTCTTTTGACGACTTTTGGTTGTCAAAGGATTATCACGGATTTTCTTGACTTTGTCTGTTGTGTCGTGAATGAGTTCGCCAGTGAGCTGAGCTTCATCGACCTCATTCCAGCAGACAGGTGAACGACATTTTCGACCGTATAGAGCTTCGAAAGGCGCAATATTGATGCTTCCGTGATAATTATTGTTGTAGAAGAATTCGACCAATTTTAGATGCGAATCCCAACTACCACCAAAGTCGATCACACATGCTCTAAGCATATCCTCCAATGTTTGAATTGTCCTTTCATTTTGTCCATCCGTTTGAGGATGATAAGTAGTGCCTAGATTGAGTTTGGTTCGCATAGCAGATTGCGTTGTCTTCCAAAAGTGAGATGAGAATCGAGCTCTCGATCGGATATGATGTTCAAAGGAACACCATGATGAGATACAATCTCATCAACATAGATCTTGGCTAGTTTGTCAGCAGATAGATCCTCACGAATTGCCAAAAGGTAAGCTGACTTTGTTAGACGATCGATGATTACCCAAATGGTATCATGACCTCTAGGTGTGCGCGGTAGTTTAGGGATGAGATTCATCGCAATGTTCTCCCACTTCCATGCCAGTATTTCTGGTTGCTCAAGTAAACCAGATGGGCGTTGATGTTCTGCCTTAACTTTAAGACAAGTTAGGCATTTAGACACATACAAGGCTATGTCCTTCTACATACCCGGCCAACAATATTGGGTACGGAGATCCTTATACATTTTGTCTACACCAGGATTGATTGAATAGCGAGACTTATGAGCTTCCTCCATCAATAAGGTGTGGAGATTGTCTTGACTAGGAATCCACAAACGGTTCTTGTAGTAGAGTAATCCGTTGTCTTTTGTTTCGAGTTGAAGTTCGAGATTTTGTGGCAGCTCATTTTTCAATAAGCTTTAGGTCACACATGTATGTGGTGCTTGAATGATATGTGTCTGGATATCAGATTGAACTCGACCACAATGAAGTTTGATACATTCCTTACGACTAAGCGCATCAGCCACAATATTCGCCTTACTAGGCTGGTAGCGAATCTCGCAATCGTAGTCGTTCAGAAGTTCGACCCAGAGACGTTGTCTCATGTTTAGCTCCTTTTGATTGAATATGTGTTGGAGGCTTTTGTGGTCAGTGAAAACCACACATTTCCTACCGTAAAGGTAGTGTCTCCAAATTTTGAGAGCAAAAACTACGGCTCCTAGTCAAGATCATGAGTTGTGTAGTTCTTCTCGTGGATTTTCAATTGTCTTAATGCATAGGCTATGAGTTTCTCTCTTTGCATGAGAACGCAACCAAGGCCTAGGTTTGGTGCGTCACAATAGACAACGAAATCGTCGTTTCCGTCTGGTAAAGATAAAACAGGAGCATTACAGAGTTTTTATTTCAGTGTTTGAAAGGCTTCCTCTTGTTGGGTTCGCACTCGAAAGATTTATTCTTCTGAGTCAATGTGGTGAGGAGAACCGCCATCTTTGAAATGTTCGCGATGAATCGTCAATAGTATCCAGCAAGACCAAGAAATCAACAAACTTTGGTAGGAGTAGTAGGTGTACTCCAATCCCTAATCGAACTGATTTTAGCGGGATCTATATGTATACCTTGTATCTTAACAATGTGTCCCAAAAATTGAACTTGTTTTAGACAAAATTCACCCTTGGAGAATTTGGCGTAAAGTTATTCTTTCTTTAGGAATTCCCTCGTTAGACGGAGATGTTGTTCGTGATCGGCTCGAGACTTAGAATAAATGAGGATGTCGTCGATGAAAACAATGATGAACTTGTCTAAATAAGGTTTACAAACCCTATTCATTAAGTCCATGAAGACATCAAGAGTATTCGTTAAACCAAAAGGCATGACAGTGAACTCGTAATGCCTATCGAGTGCGAAAAGCTGTCTTTGGAATATCCTCTTCAAGTACACGAAGTTGATGATACCCAGAACGGAGATCAATCTTTGAGAAGCAGTCGCACCATGTAGCTGATCAAAGTGATCATCAATGCGAGGTAGGGGATATCAATTTTTTATTGTGAGTTTGTTAAACTCACGATAATCGATACACATACAGAAGGATCCATCCTTCTTTTACACGAATAGGACAGGAGCGCCCCAAGGTGAAAAGCTCGACGAATGAATCCCTTGTCTGAAAGTTCTTGGAGCTTTGACAACTCTTGCATTTCAGACGGGGCAAGACGGTAAGGAGATTTGGCAATTGGGTTGGCACTAGGTACAAGGTCAATAGAAAACTCAACTTGACGAATTGGGGGTAAACCAGGTAGATCTTCAGGAAACAACTCAGGAATTCCCAAACAACAGGGATGTCCTTAACAGTTTTGCCCTTTCCTTTTTTCCTCTACGTTATGTGACAAGAAGGCTACATAACTCTTTCGTAGGTATTTTTAGGCCTGGATACAGGTCATGAGTTTTAGGCTGCTAGAGGGTTTCTCTCCGTGAACTTCTAGGGTTCCGCCAGACGAGAGAGGTATACGAACAACCTCGTCGAAACAGATCACCTCAGCATGGTGTTTGGTTAACCAATCCATTCCTATTACGATGTCAAAACTCCCGAGTTGCATTGGTGTGAGGTTAATGGGAAAAAGGTGGATATATAAGTTCAATTGGCAATTACGAATGACATAGCCGAGCACAAGGGGTTCACCACTAGCTATTTCCACCGTTAATGGTTTTCCTAGTTTAGTTCTAGGCATCGAAAGCAATGGTTCAAAGGTTAGTGATATAAAGCTTCTATTGGCACCCGAATCGAAAAGAATAGAAGCAGGATGATTGTTAACAAGGAACGTACCGTTAATGACTTCGTTATCAGCACGAGCCTCGTTGGCATTGAAAAGGGTTGGGGTTGAATAGGGTTCTGAACAATTGTTTTGGGTCTGAAACACAAACATTGGCTATGTGAGTGAATCTACCACATGATGTGAATTGGCTACACTGTATGTGAGCTTGATGGTGACCATTGCACAGGTTGCACAATGGTGCAGTACAGCATAGGGTTTCCTAGCAGGAGGTTGTGCTGGCTAGTTTTGAGTGTTCTGGTTGTGCAACAACTGCAAAGTTCAGTGAAGCCTTACGCTTCCTCGACTTCTTAGAAGACTCAACTTTGTTCTCCTTTGTTTTCTCTTGAGTCGTCTTAGCTGCCTGTTTCTTGTCGTCCTTGCAAAACAGTTTCCCCTTCTTGACATGGGACTCAGTCAAGGTAGCAGCTAATTCGATAGCCTGTCGAACAGTGGTAGGGTTGCTACTAGTAACAATGTCCTGAACGGGGTCAGGATGGCCATTGATGTACCTCTCGATTGCTTTATCCAACGTGGTGACCATAGCGGGACACAACAAGCTCAATTCTTCGTAACGGTCAGTGTAGGCATGATGCTCTCCACTATGTTACTTAAGATTGTAGAATTCATCTTCCAGTGCCCGTTGTTCATGATGTGGTCAGAATTCCCTCACCATTAGAACTCGAAGGTCTTCTCACGTTTGGGCCATTGCCACATTGGCACCCCTATCTCTCATCACACCATTCCACCATGTAAGTGCTCTTTTCTGGAATACACTCGATGCAAACTTGACTTTTCGCTCATTCAGGCATTGAACATGATGAAATGTGCTTTCAAGACTCTCAAACCAATGCAGGAGTCTAGTAGCTCCTTCGGACCCAGTAAACTTGAGTGGTTTAGCCGAGTTATATTGTTTCTAGTTGCACGGTGCGAGTGCATTGTTGTTGTTATTGTTTTTGTTACTTGCTTGGTTTATCTAGGTCACTAGGTTTGGGAGTACAACAGCAATTTGCTGAGCGATCATAACTAGCATTTGCATCTTGAGTTGTATTACGTCGAGAAGGCATTCTAGAAGAAAACATGAGGGAAAATATGTGAGATTGACATTGGATAATCAAGAGAGATGTTAAAAATATTGATGAAATATAAGGATGGTGGTCATTCGTTCGTTACTTAAAACAAACAAACGACACACGGTGACTAATTAAAGTAAATGGGTCTTTATAATGTACCGCGAAGACATGATTTAGCCTATAAGTGGACAACCACCCCAAGAGTTAGACAGAAAACTCAGGGTACAGGCATCCACCCTTCCAAATTGCACGTGTTCACATTAATAAAACCCAAACGTTGACGGGGTTTTGAAAATTTACAAGGCTTTAAGCCAAAATAAATCATCTAAGGATAGATGATTGATTTTCAAAACGACTTTGTACCTTGTGTATTTGTTTTGGTAATCACCTAAGGACAGGTGATGGTATTGTTTTAAGAATCTAAACGCAAGTTAACTCGCGTTAGGGTCCTAGGAAGGTTATAGTCTAGGTCAAAGCACTACTAATAACTTAATCCCCTACAACTATAAGCTCTGATAACAATCTTTCTGTAACACCCCGACCGCATAAAATAACAAACCGCGGCGGGAACGTTGGGGAGTCATGTCGCAGAACTATTGTTTTTGTTTTATTCAGTTAAATGTTTACATTGTCTTGGGATAAACAGAAATAACACGTAATAAATTGTCTTTCATGTTTTAAGTCACTAAGGCCCACATCCATTCCTACGTGAAGCATGCATCATATTATCAAGCATTGACTCCTGAAACGTATGTGAAAAGAGAGTCAGCATAAAAATGCTGGCGAGTACATAGGTTTTGTTAGTGTGTCAAATTCCTTGCTTTGTATACATATTGCAACACCTCGTCCGACTACAAGAGTCGTTAAGTGAAAACCTCCTATCAAAAGTGTTTGATATTGTAACAAAATTAAGCAACTAAAACAAGTTGGTTAGAGTTCTGAAAACCTTATAGCCATGAATCTTGACCAAAACTTCCTTTGTAAAAACCATATAATAGATTGATTCAAAAGAAAAGTTCATATGGTTTATATCTTTAAGTGAAAATCATTGCGTAACGTTGTTCCAAACCATTTGTCCGTGTTATAAACCCTTTGTCCGTGTTTAAAACAATTTGTCCGTGTTATAAGCCAATCGTCCGTGTCATAAACCAATTGTCCATGTCATAAACAAATCGTCCGTGTTTTTTAATTGTGAAAACTTTTGATCATTCTTTAATGAACACATTGAAACATGTGTTGACTATACCACCAAAGGGTATCTTTAGTAGACCACCAAAGGGTCTCTTTAACTAGACTAACAAATCAACAAATGATTTGTTAATCTGAAACACTTTCTGTCATTACTCAAACTTTCACCAAATCTAGTGAACAGTCTGATAACAGGATTGTCAGTACTATGGTACCATAACATACTACTGGTCAGCTCTACCAAAGCTAATGAATGTCATTCGTGTTACGGATAACACATCAACAAGTTGTTCACAGTATTGAATCGTATTTTTTATTTGTAAAACATAGATTGTTTTTGAAAACTTGAAAATGATTTAGCACATATGAGCCCACCCCAAAACATTTGCAAAACGTAAAACAGGGGAACTATGTACTCACTTGGGATTGCGAAAGCATTATTGATCAACAGGAATAAACAAAGCTCAAATGTGTCCTAATGTGAAAGATAAATTTGTTAGCGTGTCGAAACTACAAACGGGAGATCGGATAGAATGAAGTCTTATAAACCAAATGTGTATTGGAACTTATGTGATATGGTTTATCAAACTTAACATTTTGATTTGGAAAGGATCCTAAGTGCTTTTGACCCATTATGACTCGTTAAGGTAGTTTATCCTACTTTAACGGGTTATTAGCGTAAACCCGTGATCGGATTGTTAAACATGTCCTATGATAAGACTTAAATGGCCAAACATGCTTGAAAATGTTATAACATTAGTTTATATGTCAAAAATTTGCTTACATGTGTTTAAAGTAGATTTATGCGCAAAAGGGCATTTTTGTCGTTCTTTTTTTTTAAGAACATGGAAGTAACTTATCATAACACAAACCAATTAATGTGACTATAAGGTATAACCTCAATAGGTTATTCCCTATACAACTATGGTCACAAATATGTGTTTGGTCGGATCCAAAGATCGACCAAACGGGTCGGATTCGAAAGTCAAAGCGGTGGTCAAGACCGCTCGACTTACGACCCTAAATAAGCACTAAACTAGAAGTGACGAGTATGACATGTCAAGATATGTCAAACTAAGTTTATAAAACTGATTTGGTTTCTAAACTTGGTGTTTTGATACCCAAAAGTAGTTTCGTCGTAAAATGCACATCATGCGCATTTTTACCGAAACTTTGACTCGTCACTTCGACTAGTAAACGTGGTAATGAGAAGGTGAAATCGCTAGGGACTATAACCTTCGTGATTACGATCACGTTGCAATGTCCAATTGAACTTTGACTTGACCAAATATGGTCAGAACCAAAACTCAATCAGGAAGCCAATCTGTTCGACTTTTAGCTCATATAGCTAAAATAATGAAAGAACTAGGAAGAATACTTACTCATGTTGAAGAACACTTTCAGAACTCAAGATAGGAGGCGTCCAAAGGCTGGAAACAAGCTCCAAGAAGGATAGAAAGTAGAACTTCAAACCTTTCTTTGATTTGTTTTGAAGTGGTGTGAAAAAAAATGGAAGAATCATGGGGTATTTATAGTAATTTAGGATTAAGGAGGTGATGACAAGTGTCCTCAAGTGTGAATTAGTGGCAAAGTGAGTGCTAGGTGTCAAAAATGGAGATAGGTGGCAAACTTGGTGAAAAAGCAAAATCTTTATTATTTTTTGACATCTTTGGCCCTTGGACTTGAATTTACACTTGTTTGTCATTTTTAACCACTTTAACCTAATATTTAGGTTATATAAAGGTGTTAAGACATGTGTAACTTGAATTATGCCCGAAGATGTCGTGGATGTCGGTTCGTTCGGTTGTACGGTTACGCGTTTCGTAAAATTGCGTAAAACGCTTTAATGAACACCAAAATGATAGAAATTGTGCAATGATTGACATGTTTGCATCCTCATCAATAAAATACAAGATTTTATTGAATAAAAAATATTTGGAGCTTGTTACATTTGTGCCTTTTCAATACTCGATGTGACATTTGTCCCTTTCAATCATGGTACAATAACAAACAATTTCGTATTCTATGAAACGCTATGTTTTATTTCCGAAATTTGTATAATTATCTAAGACATTTGCATAATTTCAATTTCTTGCACCATTTCGAACCCTCAAAATTTTGTGGAAGTAATTCCTTAACTGACACTCAAACGAAATAAGTTTAACACGACGTAGACTCCGAAAAAAAGTGACATAAGCTATACATACCCTAAATACCCTCTACATAGCTTAGATATAAGTTTTGAAGGTTAGATATGACAAAAACACACTTATACAAGGCTAGGGACTATTTTCGTCAAACTGCCAAAGTCTGATGGTTTGTATTCAATCCAAATGCTATTGTATTCAATAAAATCTTGAATTCTATTGATGAGAGTGTAAAAATGTCAATGGTTGCACAATTTCGATCATATTCGTGTTCGTCAAAGCGTTTTACGCATTTTTGCGAAACCCGTAACCGACAACTGAACGAACCAACATCCAGGACATTTTAGGGCATAATTTAAGTTACACATGTCTTAACACCTTTATAAAACCTAAATATTAGGTTAAAGTGGTTAAAAATGGCAAACAAGTCAAAATACAAGTCCAAGGGTCAAAAATGTCAAAAAAATAATAAATATTTTTGCTTCTTCAACAAGTTTGCCACCTATCTCCAAATTATTTTCACACCATTAAAACACTTCAAAAAAAAGTGTGCAATTCTTTTTTATATCCTTCATGGAGCTTGTTACCAGCCTTTGGAAGCCTCCTATCTTCAGTTCCGAAAATGTTCTTCAACACGAGTAAGTATTCCTCCTAGTTCA
Organism: Scalesia atractyloides; assembly: GCA_947069175.1. Taxonomy (NCBI): domain Eukaryota; kingdom Viridiplantae; phylum Streptophyta; class Magnoliopsida; order Asterales; family Asteraceae; genus Scalesia; species Scalesia atractyloides. The sequence goes on from CAMTDV010000020.1 coordinate 50,978,230, forward strand.
ATTGAACTTCGCAACATGATCGAAATCACGACGGTTATAATCCCTATCGATTTCACCTTCTGATTACCACGTTTACTAGTCGAAGTGACGAGTTAAAGTTTCGGTCAAAAATGCGCATGATGTGCATTTTACGACCAAACTATTTTTGAGTATCAAAACACCAACTTTTGATACCAAATATTTTTTATAAACTTAGTTAGACATATTTTGACATGTCTAACTCGTCACTTCTAGTTTAGTGCTTATTTAGGGTCGTAAGTGCAGCGGTCTTGACCACCGGTTTGACTTTCGAATCTGACCCGTTTGGTCGATCTTAGGATCCAACCAAACACATATTTGTGACCATAGTTGTATTGGGAATAACCTACTGAGGTTATACTTTATCGTCACATCGTTTGGTTAGCATCATGATAAGTTGCTTCTATGTTCTTAAAAAATGACCAAAATGCCCTTTTGCGCACAAGTCCATTTTACACACATGTAACCAAATTTTTGACATATAAGCTGATGTTATAACATTTTCGAACATGTTTGGGCATTTAGGACTTATCACAGGATATGTTTAACCATCTGATCACACGTTTACGCTAACGACCCATTAACGTAGCATAAACTACCTTAACGAGTCATAATGGGTCAAAAGCACTTAGGATCCTTTCCAAATCAGAAAGTTATGTTTGTTAAACCATATCACTTGAGTTCCAACACTCGTTTGGCTCATAAGACATCATTCTATCCGATATCTCATTTATAGTCCCGACACGCTAACATATTTATCTGACACATTAGGACACGTTTGAGTTTTCTTTATTTCGTTGAACAAGAACACTTTCACAATCCCATGTGAGTACATAGTTCCCTCTTTTACATTTTCTAAATGTTTTGGGATGATTCATATGTGCCTGTAATTATTTTCAAGATTTCAAAACAATATACATGGTTTCTATATACAAAATGATTTTCAAAGTGAGTACATAGTTCCCCTCTTTTACGTTTTAAATGTTTTGGGTTGATTCATATATGCTAAACTATCTTTTCAAATCTACGTATATGCTACGCAAGGCTTATGTGAGTACATAGCATCCTCTTTTACGTTTCAAATGTTTTGGGGTGATTCATATGTGCCAATAATAATTTTCAAGATTTCAAACAATATACATGGTTTATGTATAAAAATGATTTTCAAAGGGAGTACATAGTTCCCCTCTTTTATGTTTTGCAAATCATTTTCAAGTTTTCAAAAAGCAATGTCTATGGTTTATATATATATATATAAATATATATATATAATATGATTTCATAATGTGAACAACTTGTTGATGCGTTATCCATAACACGAATGACATTCCCAGTAGTATGTTATGGTACCGTAGGACTGACAATCCCATTATCAGACTATTAACTGGATTTGGTTGAAGTTTGGGTAATGACAGAAACTGTTTCTGATTAACAAATCATTTGTTAGTCTAGTTAAAGAGACCCTTTGGTGTCTATTAAAGATACCCTTTGGTGGTATAGTTAACACACGTTTGAATGTGTTCATTAAAAACGATCAAAAGTTTCCATAATTAAAAACACATACATTTTGTTTATGACATGGACAATGGTTTATGACATGGGCGAATGGTTTATAACACGGACAAATGGTTTTGAACAATGTCACGAAATGATTTTCACTTAAAGATATAAACCATCGTAAGTCTTCTTTTGAATCAATCCATTACAAGGTTTTTATACAAAAAAAACGTTTTGGTCAAGATTCATGGATATAAGATTTTAAAACTCTAACCAACTTATTTTAGTTGGTTAATTGTGTTGCAATATCAAACACTTTTGATACGAGGTTTTGATTAACGACTCTTTAGTCGGACGAGGTGTTGCAATATGTATACAAAGCCACAAATTTGACACACTCACAAAACCTATGTACTCGCTGACATTTTTATGTTGACTCTCTTTTCACATATGTTTCAGGAGTCAATGCTTGATAATATGATGCATACTTCACATAGGAATGGATGCAGTCCTTAGTGACTTAAAACATGAAAGACAATTTATTTATGTGTTTTTTCTGTTTATCCCAAGACAATTTAAACATTCCATGAGTTGTGTAACAATAGTTCTGTGACATGACTCCCCGACGTTTCCGCCGCGGTTCGTTGTTTTACGAGGTCGTGGTGTTACAGAAAGATTGGTATCAGAGCTTATGGTTATAGGGAATTAGGTTATTAATAATGCTTTGACCTAGACTATAACCTTCCTAGGACCCTACCGCGAGTTATCTTTCATTTAGATTATTAAAACAATACCATCACCCATCCTTAGGTGATTACCAAAACAAAGACACAAGTTACAAATTCGTTTTGAAAATCAATCATTTATCCTTAGATGATTTGTTTTGGCTTAAAGACTTGTAAGTTTTCAAAATCCCATCAAAGTTTGGGTTTTATTAACTTGAACCCGTGCAATTTGGAAGGGTGGAGGCCTGTACCCTGAGTTTTCTGTCTAAGGCTAGAGTGTTCGTATAAATCCGCATTATCGGACCAGTCATTCTCACCTGGGAACTCATGGGATTAGTCACCGTGTGTCATTTGTTTGTTTTTAATTATCAAACGAATGACCACCATCCTTATATTTTGTAGATATTTTTAACATCTCTCTTGATTCTCTAATGCCAACGAGGCTTGTGCTAATAAGGAAGTCATTAACGGTTCAATCCTTGTTAACAATCATCCTGCTTCTATTCTTTTCGATTCGGGTGCCGATAGAAGGTTTGTATCAATAGCCTTTGAACCATTGCTTTTGATGCCTAGAACTAAACTAGGAAAACCCTTAACGGTCGAAATAGCTAGTGGTGAGACCCTTGTGCTCGACTATGTCATTCATAGTTGCCAATTGAACCTAGATAACCACCTTTTTCCCCTTGACCTCACACCAATGCAATTCAGGAGTTTTGACATCATCATAGGAATGGATTGGTTGTTCGTATACCTCTTTCATCTTGTGAAACCTTAGAAGTTTACGGAGAGAAACCCTCTAGTAGCCTAAAACTCATGACCTGTACCCAGGCCCAAAAATACCTACGAAAGAATTATGTAGCCTTCTTCGCATATATCGTAGAGGAAAAAGGCAAGGGCAAAACTATTCAGGACATCCCGGTTGTTCGGGAATATCCTAAGGTGTTTCCTGAAGAGCTAACCTAGTTTACCCCCAATTGGTCAAGTTGAGTTTCGTATTGACCTTGTACCTAGTCCCAACCCAATTGCAAAATCTGCTTACCGTCTTGCATCGTCTGAATTGCAAGAGTTGTTAAAGCAACTCCAAGAACTTTCAGGGATTCATTCGTCCGAGCTTTTTACCTTGGGGCGCTCCTGTCCTATTCGTGAAAAAGAAGGATGGATCCTTTGGTATGTGTATCGATTATCGTGGGCTCAAAAAAACTCACAATCATAAATAGATATCCCCTACCTCGCATTGATGATCTCTTAGATCAGCTACAAAGTCAATAAAATACGCGATAACCTTTTGACAGCTAGAAGCCGTCAAAAGAGTTATGTGGATCAATGACGCAAGCCCTTGGAATTCCAAATTAATGATCACGTCCTTCTCAAGGTATCTCCTTGGAAAGGTGTGATTAGATTTGGAAAGAAAAGAAAAGTTGCACCTCGATATGTGGGACCATTTAAGATCGTCGAGAGGATCGAAAGGTGGCCTACAAACTTGAGCTACCTCCTAAGCTTGTGAATTTTTATCCAACTTTCCACGTGTCCAATTTGAAAAAGTGTTTGGCTGATGAAAACCTCCACATCCCTCTTGATTAAATTCGTATTGATAACACGATGCACTTTGTGGAGAAACATGTGGAAATTTTGGACCGTGAAGTCAAGAAACTCAAACACAAACGTACACTGATTGTTAAAGTTTGCTGGGAGTCCAAACATGGCCCAGAGTATACCTGGGAATGAGAGGATCAAATGAAGGCGAAATACCCACAACTGTTTTCACAAAGTTTCCTTTAATTAAATTTCAAACGGAATTTCCAAAAGTAGGGGAGACTGTGATATTTGTGCCTTTTCAATCATTGTACAATAACAAACAATTTCGTATTCAATGAAACGTTGTGTTTTATTTCTGAAATTTGTTTAATTATCTAAGACAATTGCACAATTTCAATTTCTTGCACCATTTCCAACCCTTCAAAATTTTGTGGAAGTAATTCGTTAGCTGACTCTAAATACCCTTTACATAACTTATATAATATAAATTTTGAAGGGTTCGATATGACAAAAAAATAATAAAGATTTTTGTTTCTTCACCAAGTTTCCACCTATCTATAATTTTTGACACCTAGAATTCACTTTGCCACACTTAATTTGGTGTTAACATATGTTAGAACACTAATCCACACTTGAGGGCACTTGTCATCACTTCCTTAATCCTAAAATACTATAAATACCCCTTAATTCTTCCATTTTTTTCACACCACTTCAAAACACTTCAAAGTAAAGTGTGAAGTTCTTCTTTCTATCCTTCTTGGAGCATATTTCCAGCCTTTGGAAGCCTCCTATCTTGAGTTCCAAAGTGTTCTTCAACACGAGTAAGTACTCTTCCTAGTTCTTTCATTATTCTAGCTATTTTGAGCTAAAAGTCGAATAGTTTGGCTTCCTGATTGACTTTTGGTTTTGACCATATTTGGTCAAGTAAAAGTTCAATTGGACTTTGCAACATGATTGTAATCACCAAGGTTATAGTCCCTAGCGATTTCACCTTCTGATTACCATGTTTACTACTCAAAGTGACGACTCAAAGTTTAGGTCAAAATGTGCATGATGTGCATTTTCCGACGAAACTATTTTGGGTATCAAAACACCAAGTTTTAATACCAAATCAGTTTTACAAACTTAGTTAGACATATTTTGACATGTCTAACTTGTCACTTCTAGTATAGTGCTTATTTAGGGTCGTAAGTCGAGCGGTCTTAACCACCGCTTTGACTTTCAAATCCGACCCGTTTGCTCGATCTTAGGATTCAACCAAACACATATCTGTGACCATAGTTGTATAGGGAATAACCTATAGATGTTATACCTTATGGTCACGCCGTTTGGTTAGTGTTATGATAAGTTACTTCATGTTCTTAAAAAAATGATGACCAAAATGCCCTTTTGTGCATAAATCCATTTTAAACACATGTTTTTGACATATAAACTAATGTTATAATTTTTTCAAACATGTTAGGGCATTTAAGACTCATCATAGGATATGTTTAACCATCTGATCACACTTTTACGCTAATGACCCGTTAAAGTAGGTCAAAAGTACTTAGGATACTTTCCAAATAAGAATGCTATGCTTGTTAAACCATTTCATCTGAATTCCAACACTCGTTTAGTTTATAAGACTTCATTCTATTCGATCTCTCGTTTGTAGTCCCGACATGCTAACATATTTATCTGACACATTAGGACACGTTTGAGCTTTGTTGATTCCATTGATCAAGAACACTTTCGCAATCTCATGTGAGTACATAGTTCCCTCTTTTACATTTTCTTAATGTTTTGGGATGATTCATATGTGCCTATAATGATTTTCATGATTTCAAAAGAATATTCATGGTTTATATATACAAAATGATTTTCAAAGTGAGTACATAGTTCCCTTCTTTTATGTTTTAAGTGTTTTGGGTTGATTCATATATGCTAAACTATCTTTTCAAATCTACGTATATGCTACGCAAGGCTTATGTGAGTACATAGCCCCCTCTTTTACGTTTTCAAATGTTTTGGGGTGATTCATATGTGGCTATAATTGTTTTCATGATTTCAAACAATATACATGGTTTATATATATAAAATGATTTTCAAAGTGAGTACATAGTTCCCCTCTTTTACGTTTTACAAATGTTTTTGGTGACTCATATGTGCTAAATCATTTTCAAGTTTTTAAAAAACAATGTCTATGGTTTATATATATATATATATATATATATATATACATATATATATATATATAATTTAAATATTGTGAACACCTTGTTGATGCATTATCCATAACACGAATGACATTCATTAGCTTTTGTCGAGCCGACCATTAGTATGTTATGGTACCATAGGACTGACAATCCCATTATCAGACTGTTCACTGGATTTGGTGGAAGTTTGGGTAATGACAGAAACTGTTTCTGATTAACAACTCTTTGTTGATTTGTTAGTCTAGTTAAAGAGACCCTTTGGTGATCTATTAAAGATACCCTTTGGTGGTTTAGTCAACAAAGGTTTGAATGTGTTCATTAAAGAACGATCAAAAGTTTTCACAATTAAAAACACAGATAATTTGTTTATGACATGGATAATTAGTTTATGACACGGACGAATGGTTTATAACACACACAAATGGTTTTTAACACGGATAAATGGTTTTGAACAATGTCAAGCAATGATTTTCACTTAAAGATATAAACCATCGTAAGATTTCTTTTGAATCAATCTATTACAAGGTTTTTATACAAAAGAAACGTTTTGGTTAAGATAATGGCTATAAGATTTTCACAACTTTAACCAACTTGTTTTAGTTGGTTAATTGTATTGCAATATCAAACACTTTTGATACGAGGTTTTCACTTACGACTCTTGTAGTCGGATGAGGTGTTGCAATATGTATATAAAGCCACAAATTTCACACCCTAACAAAACCTATGTACTCGCAGGCATTTTTATGCTGACTCTCTTTTCACATATGTTTCAAGAGTCAATGCTTGATAATGTAACACCCCGACCGCGTAAAACAACGAACCCCGTCGGAAACGTCGGTGAGTCATGTCACAGAACTATTGTTTCACAACTCATGGAATTTAAAATTTTGTTCTATAAACTTAAATGTTTACATTGTTTTGGGATAAACAGAAACAACACATAAATAAATTGTCTTTCATGTTTTAAGTCACTAAGGCCCGCGTTCATTCCTACGTGAAGCATGCATCATATTATCAAGCATTGACTCCTGAAACATATGTGAAAAGAGAGTCATCATAAAAATGCCGGCGAGTACATAGGTTTTGTGAGCGTGTCAAATTCGTGGCTTTGTATACATATTACAACACCTCGTCCGACGACAAGAGTCGTTAAGTGAAAACCTCGTATCAAAAGCGTTTGATATTGCAATACAATTAACAAACTAAAACAAGTTGGTTAGAGTTGTGAAAAACTTATAGCCATGAATCTTGACCAAAACGTTTCTTTTGTATAACCTTGTAATAGATTGATTCGAAAGAAAACATCGTATGGTTTATATCTTTAAGTGAAAATCATTGCGTAACATTGTTTATAACCATTTGTCCATGCTATAAACCATTTGTCCGTGTTATAAACCATTTTTCTATGTTATGAATCAATCGTCCATGTCATAAACCAATTGTCCATGTCATAACAAATCGTCCATGTTTTTAATTGTCAAAACTTTTGATCGTTCTTTAATGAACACATTCAAACCCGTGTTGATTATACCACGAAAGGGTATCTTTAATAGACCACCAAAGGGTCTCTATAACTAGACTAAGAAATGAACCAATGATTTGTTAATCAGAAACAGTTTCTATCATTACCCAAACTTCCACCAAAACTAGTGAACAGTCCGATAATGGGGTTGTCAGTCCGATGGTACCATAGCATACTACTGGTCGGCTCGGCCAAAGCTAATGAATGTCATTCGTGTTGTGGATAACACATCAACAAGTTGTTCACATTATTGAAATTGTATTGTTTTATATATATAAACCATAGACATTGTTTTTGAACACTTTAAAATGATTTAGAACATATGAGTCACCCTAAAACATTTACAAAACGTAAAAGAGGGGAACTATGTACTCACATTGAAAATATTTTGTATATATATCATGTATATTTTTTTGAAATCTTGAAAATAATTATAGGCACATATGAATCATCCCAAAACAGTTAGAAAATGTAAAAGAGGGGAACTATGTACTCATATTGAAAATATAAATCATATATATTGTTTTGAAATCTTGAAAATAACTATAGGCACATATGAATCACCCCAAAACATTTAGAAAATGTAAAAGAGGGGAACTATGTACTCACTTGTGATTGCGAAAGTGTTCTTGATCAACGAAGTAAACCAAGCTCAAACGTGTCCTAATGTGTCAGATAAATATGTTAGCGTGTCAGGACTACAAATGGGAGATCAGATAGAATGAAGTCTTATAAACCAAACGAGTGTTGGAACTCATGTGATATGGTTTAACAAACTTAACATTTTGATTTGGAAAGGATCCTAAGTGCTTTTGACCCATTATGACTCGTTAAGGTAGTTTACGCTATGTAAACGGGTCATTAATGTAAACGTATGATCGGATGGTTAAACATGTCTTATGATAAGCCTTAAATGCCCAAGCATGTTTGAAAATGTTATAACATCAGTTTATGTGTCAAAAATTTGATTACATGTGTTTAAAATGGATTTATGCGTAAAAAGCTTAACGAACACGAAAATGATCGAAATTGTGCAATGATTGACATTTTTGCATTCTCATCAAAATACAAGATTTTATTGAATACAAAAATATTTGATTGAAAAGGCACAAATGTTAAGTCTCCCCTACTTTTGGAAATTTCGTCCCAAAATTTAATTAGAAGAAAATTTGTGAAACGGATGTGGATATTTGTCACACCCTCAATTTCCACTTGCGGAGTATTACCGCGAGGCGTGCGATCAAACCAGAATCTCAGACACTAGCAATATCGAACGACTCTATATAATTTATTTAAACGTTATCCAAAAACATTTGGTGTAAACATTCATAGTCATTTTCAAAATACCAAGGTTTCATAGTTTAGCGGAAGCATTAAGGTGAAGCAGTGGGCGCCAACATAAACGCCAAAACCAAAATCCCAAAAATTATTTGTAAATAAATACTCGATAAAATTTCTTGATCAAATGCAAGTGAGTGCACCTAGTGCTCCTAGCGTCCTAAGAAACATGTAAAGAAACAAGTGTCAACATTAAAGAAGAGTGAGTTCACAGGTTTTTATAAGTTCACAAGTTCGGTTTAAAAGATTGTCTTTCTCCGTTATCCCTAACCCGGGATAACGACATAGTTCCATTATTCCTAACCTGGAATAATAATGTTGGTTCGTAATAAGCTCAATGTTAACATGTTGGTAGCGAGCCTAAAGTTACGTCACATAAGAGTTCGTGATCGAAGCTGACTGTTGTTGCCTCAGTGTTGCCAGGTCTATCACTGACCATGGCGAAAGTTAGGCCAAATTAATCACCCGTTGACCATTCCCGGTCGGCTAGCGCGACTAGCTCGGGTGGGGCTTGTCGGGCCCAATAGTACTAGTATAATTTCCCGCTATTTAACCAAATACTAACGATCCGAGAGTTGTTTGAGGACTTCCGTGATAAAGCTACTTAATGACCATAACGTATATTAACATTAACTTAGTTACCGAGTAGTTAACAGCGTTAATTTCACATAACGTAAAAAGATAGAGTTGTAGAGCGTATACATGTTTCTCTCCCTGTTGTTTAAAACCGGATAAAATAGGGGCCGTGAACTCACCTTAAATTGCTCGGTTAGAATAAACGCAAAAGAAGCAAATGATGGAACCGCTAATCGCGTCCTAACATGTCAACCGATATAAAGTTAGTGTGTGAACACACCGACACAAAACCCTACGCATAACTAACACACAGTACGGCACACGTAATAACCAATTCGAAACCATAATCATACATGCAAAGTATCACCAAACAAATAACGATCAAACTAACTTGTCATAAACACAGGATAACTCATACAACACTTAGGCACACACAAACGCAAGTTATCATGTTTCAGCTTGTACGCTCATAACTGGGCTGTTTTCGAGGATTTTTATAAAATAGTTCCAACATTCCAAAAATTCAAATTTTTTTACAGGTGTCAATTAGACTGTAGAATTTTGTGAAAAAATTTCAAATCCTAAATCTTTACCAATTATTTATAAACATTTATATACTAGACTACAGTCAGGTTCGTCGCTCTCTGACTCCAGTCCACGAGAAAAATTATTTAAAAATCATCGTTAATCCAATTAACAAAATTCCAGTGGGAAATTATCCGAAATTCTCGTCTCCAGTTACTGTACATATTTCGTGACCTAACCCCATACAGACTATGAGATCCGAATCGATAAACAACCTGCAAATTTTGCAGAATTTACGCAGCTTCAGCTGCTGCACTAAATGACCACTTAAAAATAGTAAACGACCTCAGAAAAATATGAATCTGGCGACATTTGAAGCGTTTTTTAAAAATACACGTTTTAGGCTTCAGAAAATCCACTTTTCGATAAATAATGATCAGGTTACAGCCAACTGAAGTTGACTGTAAATGTCAATCAGCTTACTGTTTTCGACTTTATCGCATTAGAACATGTTTAAACGGTCATGACGTTTAGTTGTATTGATTAACAGCAGGTTAACTTGTCAAATATCATCATATATATCAATATTCATGCAAACCCTAAATATATATTATGATCTTTATCGATAAAACGCAGCCTACGATTTTAATATTCAACATATCATCACAACCGCAAAGATTCGCATATTCATCCGAACTAATCATACACCACAACACTTTTTCATACTAATAATCATACAAGCATATAATCATGATCAATATTACACAAAATCTAGTGTGAATCGCAATACAATTAAACCCTAACCTTGAAACGATGATGATCAGTGAACCGGGACAAGCATGGAATCGATCCGAGAGTGTAGACTTGCGCGACCGTGAGAGGGGGTGGGGCTGCCGTCGACCTCACTAGGGTATTAGGGTTTTGATTATTTTTTTAAAACATCCCATGCATGCATACATATACATAGGGGGCCGTTTGGGTTACTCCTTGGGCCGCAAGGGTGGGGTGGCGGGTTGGGCTTGTGTTCGCAAGGGGGGTGGGGTGGCGGGTTAGGCTTGTGTGGTCACAAGGTCGACACGTTTCGCGGCTCGGTCAGTTCGGCTATTTATTTATTTTATTTTTTTACAATTCGGTAACATAAGGCTTATAACTAATAAATCGCGAAATCAAAGCGTGATACAATAATCTACAAGCGTCTAATAACACATAGCACGTAATTCAGATACAACCCGTCTAATAACACATAGCATGTAATTCACCAATAGATTCACAAAGTTAGCGTACTTATTGCGAGCGTGTAACTTAATTCTCCGAATTAATCAGCATAGGATGAATAACAATAAAGTAGCGAGTTTAAGACACCTGAAAAGCCGTGATGTCACATTATCCCCATGTTGAAAGAATTTTCATCCCGAAAATTGAGTAAACACAGGTTAGAATGCAACGCACAAAGATTCAGTTTATTAGCGCGGTTTATAATGCAACGCATAAAGATTCAGTTTGTTAGAATGGTAGAAGTAAATCCCAGGCTGTCATATCATCCCCATGTTGAAAGAATTTCGTCCCGAAATTCAGTTGGCGGTAACGTCAGATTGCTGCTCAGCTGTAAAAAGGTGTGGATATTTGCTTTTCATTTGGCCCTCTCTTTCCCACGTGAACTCCGGTCCACGCTTAGAGTTCCAACAAACCTTGACGATCGGTATCTTGCTGTGCGTTCGAGTCTTAATCTCACAGTCCATGATCTCGATAGGTTGTTCCACAAAATGCAGTTGCTCATCCACTTGAATCTTATCCAATGGAATGCCTAGGGTCTCATCTGATAGGCACTTCATCAGATTGGACACGTGAAAAACGTTGTGAACTCCACTGAGTTCCGCAGGAAGGTCTAACTGATAAGCTACAGGCCCGATACGCTTCGACATCACAAATGGACCTACGTACCTTGGATTTAGTTTGCCTCGTTTCCAAAAACGAATTACACCCTTCCAGGTTGACACTTTCTGTAGGACGCGGTCTCGCCTACTTGAAATTCGAGCGGTTTGCGTCGTTGATCAACGTAACTTTTCTGTCGCTCCCGTGCCGCTGCCATGCGGTTTCTGATTTGCACAATCTTTTCAGTAGCCTCAAGTATCAACTCAGGACCTGTGAGTTGACTGTCACCGACTTCTGCCCAACAGACCGGTGATCTACATTTGCGACCGTATAATGCTTCAAACGGTGCTGCCTGAATACTCGTATGGTAACTGTTGTTATACGAGAATTCCACCAAAGGCAGATGGATATCCCAACTGTTCCCGAAGTCTACCACGCATGCCCTAAGCAAGTCCTCCAAGGTCTGAATGGTCCTTTCACTTTGACCATCCGTCTGAGGGTGGTAAGCTGTGCTCATATCTAAGCGTGTACCCAACGCTTTCTAAATTGACTGCCAAAAGTTGGACGTGAAACTAGCATCTCTGTCTGAAATGATGGACGTTGGCACCCCGTGCCGAGAACTACTTCCTTAATGTAGATGCGAGTCAACTTATCCATCTTATCTATTTCTTTGGTCGCTAGGAAGTGTGCAGACTTCGTTAGACGATCCACGATTACCTAGATGGTATCGCAACCACCCGGAGTTCGCGGGAGTTTAGTGATAAAGTCCATCGAGATATGATCCCATTTCGACACTGGGATCTCAGGTTGTTGAAGTAGTCCTGATGGCTTCTGGTATTCCATCTTGACTTTCGCACAAGTCAAACACTTGCTCACGTAGGTGGCTATATCCGCTTTCATGTTAGGCCACCAGTACGCGGCTTTAAGATCTTGATACATCTTATCCGAACCAGGATGGACAGAGTATCGGGATTTGTGAGCTTCGTCCATAACTAGCTTCCTGAGGTTTCCTTAGAGAGGTACCCATATGCGATTCATGAAATACCGGGCACCATTGGGTTTCACTTCCCAATCGCGTTCCATCTTTCCCACAGATTCGGCCTTGATGTTCTCTTCCTTAACTGCTTCTAGCTGCGCATCGCGTATCTGTTCGGGTAACCCAGAATGAATTGTGAACTGTAGTGCTCGTACCCGACGAGGTTTCAAGTGCTCCTTCCGACCGAGGGCATCAGCTACTACGTTAGCTTTACCCGGGTGATACCGAATGGCACATTCATAATCGTTCAGGAGTTCGACCCAGCGACGGTGTCGCATGTTCAACTCCTTCTGGTAAAAAATATGCTGGAGGCTCTTGTGATCCGTGTAGATTGTGCACCTTGTTCCATATAGATAGTGTCTCCAAATCTTAAGTGCAAACACAACTGCTCCCAATTCCAAGTCATGTGTCGTGTAGTTCTTCTCGTGGACCTTCAACTGTCGGGATGCATACGCGATGACCTTATCACTTGCATGAGCACACATCCCAATCCTTGAATGGAAGCGTCACAATATACCACAAAATCATCTGTCCCCTCTGGCAAGGACAAAATGGGCGCACTACAAAGCTTTTGTTTCAGTAATTGAAATGCTGCTTCCTGTTTGTCACCCCAAGCATACTTGGTGCCCTTCTGAGTGAGAGTGGTAAGCGGTTGTGCGATCTTGGAAAATCCCTCGATGAAACGTGCGTAGTAACCAGCCAAACCCAAAAATTGGTGGATCTCTGTTGGTGTCCTGGGTGCTTCCCAGTTCTTGATAGCATCGATCTTGGCGGGATCAACATGTGTACCCTTTTCATTCACGATATGCCCAAGAAATTGAACTTCCCAAATCCAGAAATCACCCTTTGAAAACTTGGCATATAGTTCCTCCTGTTGAAGTAGTTCCAGCAATAATCGTAGATGCTCAGCATGTTCTTCTTCACCCTTGGAGTAGATGAGTATATCATCGATGAACACGATGACAAACTTGTTGAGATACGGCTTACACACGCGGTTCATGAGGTCCATGAACACCGCGGGTGCATTGGTAAGACCGAAGGGCATGACCAAGAAACTCATAATGGCCATACCGAGTTCGAATATCCTGCTCCCTGACGCGTAGCTAGTGAAAACCGGACCGTAGATTAATCTTGGAGTAGTAGCTTGGCCCTTGAAGCTGGTCGAAAAGATCATCGATGCGAGGTAATGGGTATCGGTTCTTGACGGTAACCTTATTGAGTTCCCTGTAGTCGATGCACATGCGGAAGGTCCCGTCCTTCTTCTTGACAAAAAGGACCGGAGCTCCCCATGGCGAAGTACTGGGTCGGATAAATCCTTTTTCCAACAATTCCTGAAGTTGGGTAGACAGCTCTTGCAGCTCTGCTGGAGCTAAGCGATACGGGGCCTTGGCGATAGGAGTCGCATGGTTCGCCAATTCGATTTCAAACTCCACTTGTCGATGTGGTGGAAGACCGGGTAACTCCTCTGGAAACACATCGGGAAAGTCACGGACGATGGGGATATCTTCAATCCGCTTCTCGTCCTTAGACTGCTCGGTGACCAGTGCGAGCAAAGCAAAAGAGTTCTTCTTCCGAAGATACTTCTGAGCCTGCATGTAACAGATGATGTTCGTGACGGCGCCTGCCTTCTTGCCTTGCACCATCAAGACTTCATCGTTAGAGAGCGGAATACAGATAGCTTTCTCGAAACAGAGAACTTCAGCTCGGACGTTGGATAGCCAGTCCATTCCGGCTACCACATCAAAACTACCCAGAGTAGTTGTCATCAGATCAATGGTAATGGTGTGACCCGCGAGTTTAAGTTGACAGCCGGTTACTAGATGGGTCACATCTACAGATTTACCATCGGCTAGTTCTATGACGTAAGGGGTCTATAGGGGTTTAGGTGTGAGATTTAGGTTCTTCCTAAAAGACTCAGATATAAAACTCTTATCCGCACCCGTATCAAAAAGTACAGTAGCAAAATGATCGTTAAGTGGAAACTTACCGGTGACCACATTCGAGTCGTTTCTGGCCTCTCCACGGCCTAGCGTGAATGCACGTCCTTTGGCACCACCTGTGCCACCATTTCCATTGTTGTCATTGTTGTTATTGTTGTTGTCGTTGTTGTGGTTTTTGTTGTTATTCCCACCATTGTTGTTGTTGCGAAGTTGCGGGCAGTCTCGCTTGAAATGGGCAGTGCTACCGCACTTATAGCATCCCCGGTTATTACCCTGCTGTTGACCCTGGTGCTTGTTCTGATTCTGTCATGACATAATTCCCCGCGACAATCCTTTGCCGCGTGTCCTGCTTTGCCACATCGTTGGCAGCGATTTCCGGCGCAAGGGCCGTGATGATGGAGGTTACAACGGTTACATTGCGGCTTTCGACCCGCATAGCCGCTCGAGTTCTGGGCGTTGTTGGCAGACTGATTGTTGTGACCCCGATTGTTGTTGAAGTTGTTGGACCGCTTCTGGTTTCCTTGTTGTGGCTGGGCTGATGAAGACTGCCGAGCAGGTGAGTCTTTGAATTTTCTTTTGTTGTCAGGGACAATTTCTGTTGCACCCCTGGGTGGCAACTTCCTTAGCTCCACCGCCTTATCGGTGAGTTTATGCGGCAGCCTAATCGCTTGATGCTCCGTCGTAGGGTTGCTAGACATTACCATGCCCTGGATCTCAGGGACCAGACCCCCAAGATAAAACTCAAGTCGTTTATCGACAGTGTAGCCAAATCGGGACAAAGGAACACCAGATCATGATGTCTTGCCGTGTACGCTTCAATTTCTGACCCGACCATCTTGTGGTTCCATAACGCTTGTTCCAATTGCTGAACTCTGTCCCGCGGATAGTATTCCTCCTTGATTAGAGCTTTGAATTCGGTCCAGGCCATTGCGTTCTCCGCAACAAGTCCACGCGTTTGGACTTGTGCGTTCCACCAGGTTAATGCCCCATCTTCCAACGTCGAGGCAACATACTTGACCTTATTAGCTTCAAGGCAATTGCACATATCGAAAACCGATTCAGACTTTTCAATCCAATGGACCAGTCCTATAGGTCCTTCAACACCCGTGAACTTGCTCGGTTTTGCATCCAGGAACATCTTGTAGGGGTTAAGACCCCTCCTGAAGATAGAGGATAGGTAGTCAGCGAGAAAGTCTACTAGCCCAACTATTAGATTTTCCCATGAAAATTTAATAATGGTTACCTGCTGGTGGGTTAGGAACACCTGCCAGAGCAGCATTCACGTGTTCTTGGATTAAAGCGGCCAATTCTTCAGTTGACATGTTGAGATTTCCGTGACGACCGGTTGCCATTTCAGATCTTACGAAGACAACACAAACACACACCGGTAAGTATATATCCATTATAGTCATCATATTCCACACTTAAATGATCACACAATTTATGTCAACCCAACAAATTAAACAATTAAAAGGAACATTCGATTAATAAATTGCAATGTCTCACAAAATACCAACCAAACATCTCAGTTTAATTATAAAATTTTCAAGTTCAAACATAAGTGGAAACAAACAAACTAAGGAAACAAAACGGAGATTGGCGAGACGAGTTAGTCATCTATGTCTCCATCTCCCAAGTCACTATCACTGCCGTCACCCTCTACAGCGTTTTCAGCTTCAACAGCCGGGTCCTGTTTCGGCTCTTCTTCCTCCGGATCCTCCTCTTTGTCCTCTATTGGTGCTGGAGGGGCCGGTGCTGGTGTGGGTACTGGAATAGGTGGTGCTTGGTTCTGCTCCAGTTCGTGAATCCTCCAACTGGACTCAAGAACTCTATCTTCGAGCCAGTCAGCCCTCAGTCGCTCAGCACGAAAGTCCTTAGCTAAAATGTTTCGAGCTCTCTTATTCTCATATTGCTCTTCCTCGAGCTCTCCAGTTTTACCAGTCAGCTGACGTATCAGCCATCCCTGTGCTTCGATAGTCACCTGCATTCTCTCCAATGTTCCTGTTATTTCCTTAACACATCTCTAAGTAGTTCGTCCCCCACTCCTGAAGAGTTGACCGGTTCGACCGGTACATCGGTGGTCGGACGGGAGGACGACTCCCCTCCTAGAGCGAGTCTTTTCCTAGCAGCTGAGCGTGTCTCCACGCCACGAGGTTGTGAGGGTTTGACCATGGGTGCCTTCCCCGGCGCCCTTGATTGTTGAGATCTGTCGGATGATGATGATGACATAGCCTGCTGGGTTGGTGTAGTTAGTTACGAGTTGCCTATATCACAATATACATATATATCTCACATAGAACAATTGTAGTATAACACACAACAAGATATCACAGTTAGGTGCCAACTAAGTCTAGTGTCGTGTAACAGCTATAGTTTAGGTCTACTTTTAATGCAAACCTGGTTCTCTATAGCTAGAGGCTCTGATACCAATCTGTCAAACCCTCAATTTCCACTTGCGGAGTATTACTGCGAGGCGTGTGATCAAACCAGAATCTCAGACACTAGCAATATCGAACGACTCTATATGATTTATTTAAACGTTATCCAAAAACATTTCCTGTAAACATTCATAGTCATTTTCAAAATACCAAGGTTTCAAAGTTTAGCGGAAGCATTAAGGTGAAGTAGTGGGCGCCAACATAAACGCCAAAACCAAAATCCCAAAAATTATTTGTAAATAAATACTCGATAAAATTTCTTGATCAAATGCAAGTGAGTGCACCTAGTGCTCCTAGCGTCCTAAGAAACATGTAAAGAAACAAGTGTCAACATTAAAGAAGAGTCAGTTCACAGGTTTTTATAAGTTCACAAGTTCGGTTTAAAAGATTGTCTTTCTCCGTTATCCCTAACCCGGGATAACGACATAGTTCCATTATTCGTAACCTGGAATAATAATGTTGGTTCGTAATAAGTTCAATGTTAACATGTAGGTAGCGAGCCTAAACTTACGTCACATAAGAGTTCGTGATCGAAGCTGACTGTTGTTGCCTCAGTGTTGCCAGGTCTATCACTGACCATGGCGAAAGTTAGGCCAAATTAATCACCCGTTGACCATTCCCGGTCGGCTAGCGCGACTAGCTCGGGTGGGGCTTGTCGGGCCCAGTAGTACTACTATAATTTCCCGCTATTTAACCCAATACTAACGATCCGAGAGTTGTTTGAGGACTTCCGTGATAAAGCTACTTAATGACCATAACGTATATTAACATTAACTTAGTTACCGAATAGTTAACGGCGTTAATTTCACATAACGTAAAAAGATAGAGTTGTAGAGCGTATACATGTTTCTCCCCTTGTTGTTTAAAACCGGATAAAATAGGGGCCGTGAACTCACCTTAAATTGCTCGGTTAGAATAAACGCAAAAGAAGCAAATGATGGAACCGCTAATCGCGTCCTAACATGTCAACCGATTTAAAGTTAGTGTGTGAACACACCGACACAAAACCCTACGCATAACTAACACACAGTACGACACATGTAATAACCAATTCAAAACCATAATCATACATGCAAAGTATCACCATACAAAATAACGATCAAACCAACTTGTGATAAACACAGGATAACTCATACAACACTTTGGTACACACAAACGCAAGTTATCATGTTTCAGCTTGTACGCTCATAACTGGGCTGTTTTCGAGGATTTTTATAAAATAGTTCCAACATTCCAAAAATTCCAATTTTCTTACAGGAGGTGTCAATTAGATTGTAGAATTTTGTATAAAATTTTCAAATCCTAGATCTTTATCAATTATTTATAAACATTTATATACTAGGCTGCAGTCAGATTCATCGCTTTCTGACTGCAGTCCACGAGAAATATTATTTAAAAACCATCGTTCCTCCAATTAACAAAATTCCATTGGAAAATTATCCGAAATTCCCGTCTCCAGTTACTGTACATATTTCGTGACCTAACCCCATACAGACTATGGGATCCGACTCGATAAACAACCTGCAAATTCTGCAGAAATATGTACGTTTCAGCTGCTGCACTAAATGACCACTTAAAAATAGCAAACAACCTCAGAAAATATGAATCCAGCGCCATTTGAAGCGTTTTTCAAAAATACACGTTTTAGGCTTCAGAAAATCCACTTTTCGATAAATAATGATCAGGTTACAGCCAACTGAAGTTTGCTGTAAATGTCAATCGGCTTACTGTTTTCAACTTTATCGCAATAGAACATGTTTAAACGGTCTTGAAGTTTAGTTGTATTGATTAACAGCAGGTTAACTTGTCAAATATCATCATATATATCAATATTCATGGAAACCCTAAATATATATCATGATCTTTATCGATAAAACGCAGCCTACGATTTTAATATTCAACATATCATCACAACCGCAAAGATTCGCATATTCATCCGAACTAATCATACACCACAACACTTTTTCATACTAATAATCATACAAGCACATAATCATGATCAAGATTACACAAAACCTAGTGTGAATCGCAATACAATTAAACCCTAACCTTGAAACGATGATGATTAGCGAACCAGGACAAGCTTGGAATCAATCCGAGAGTGTAGACTTGCGCGACCGTGAGAGGGGGGGGCTGCCGTCGACCTCACTAGGGTATTAGGGTTTTGATTATTTTTTTAAAACATCCCATGAATACATACATATACATAGGGGGCGGTTTGGGTTATTCCTTGGGCCGCAAGGGTGGGGTGGCGGGTTGGGCTTGTGTTCGCAAAGGGGGGTGTGGGTGGCGGGTTGGGCTTGTGTGGTCACAAGGTCGACACGTTTCGCGGCTCGGTTCGGTTCGGCTATTTATTTATTTTTTATTTTTTTTATAATTCGGTAACATAAGGCTTATAACTGATAAATCGCGAAATCAAAGCGTGATACAATAATCACATGCGTCTAATAACACATAGCACGTAATTCAGATACAACCCGTCTAATAACACATAGCACGTAATTCACCCAATAGATTCACAAAGTTAGTGTAGTTATTGCGAGCGTGTAATTTAATTCTCCGAATTAAATCAGCGTAGGATGAATAACAATAAAGTAGCGCGTTTAAGATACCTGAAAAGCCGGGATGTCACAACATTTCGCTTTCATCTGATCCTCTCGTTCCCAAGTAAATTCTAGGCCACGTTTGGATTCCCAGCGAACTTTAACTGTCGGTATACATCTACGCTTGAGTTTCTTGACTTCACTGAACGGGGATCGAGCTCCCGAAATGAGCAATCAACCTGATCTCGCTCAACTAGCAGAGGCGTAATTCATTGCTAGAGAGGTAGACAAGACAAAGAATATAGTACTTACTGTTTAACTGCTTTCGATGTATTAACGAAGTTCAAATACAGACGCAAGTAAAGAAACTGGCAAAGCTTCGCCGTACCAATTGACAAATCACTTCCTAGCGCTAACACAACACTTCCCTATTTATAGGTCGACATGACTCGTACCGAAGTGCGTGCTAAACAGACAACTATATTTCGTACAAGTATGTGTTTCGTACGAGTGAGTCACTCGTACGAAACATATACATTCGTACGAAATATAGTGTTAAAACATATAAAACTTAGTTTTTCACATTTAAACATTAACGTGTAAACTTTATAAACATTATAGATACATCCTAGACGTAGGCAATAGACATTATGCACCAACAAACTCCCCTTGGATGTTGCCGCAGTCTGGATAATCTTCAAAAAAACTTCAATTAGATTTGACTCTAACGCCCAAAGAATCTCTTTACAGGCTTTTGATGCTCCTCAAAAGCAATTGGCGTTTGATCACTCGGAGGAGGTCGTTTCAAAAACTGAAAGCTCCTCAAAGATGCTATTCTTGTACGTTTTGCGATTCGAGTTTCTTTTTCTTCGTTTTCTTTGACTCCTTCTTCTCAAGCTTTCTCCAAGTTGTTTTCCAGTCCGATCCAGAATGAATATGATTTGCAAAGCACCATTAACGATCTTTTGAAATTGAAGCTCTTGTTCTTGATCCTTCTCTTCAAAACTTATCTTACTATAGAATAGATATTCTATATCTTTCTTTGAACAGTTGACTAGCCACATTGGATCTAGTACTGGAATGCCTCGCCATAGACCATATATTCGTTTGTGCGCTATGACGGCTTCGGTTAATTCCTCTGTGATTTTCCAAGAGTCATCATCTGGATGCACACAAACAACAGCTTGTCCTGAACTCGAATCATAGTGCCACCATTTGAATATCTTGAAGAAATCTTGCTTCATTTTAATCAGAGGCATGTTCTTCATCACCCGCGGTTTCTTTACAATCAAAGTAACATCTTTCACCTTTGTTACTGGATCAAATTTAATAATTCGACGGGGATATTGAGGTTTCCAATGTACAAAACCATGCATAGCTTCAAACTTAATCAACCTCCAAAGCCTTTGGTCATGAAACTTCATCTTTAAATTTATCATCTTTGTTTGAACAAGCTCCTTTATATCCCAATATGGTAGTGTTTTGATGTCGCTCAAATATCGAAAGTATTGGATACCAAATTCCCTCTTTATATCATACACATTAAGCTCTTCAATCCATCCCCAACTCAGAATGTCCCCTAGAGAAATATCAGCATCTCTGGTAAAGAATGCTAGGGGTCTTTTAAATTCACGTTCTGCTAAATTCATGCGAAACCATTTCTTCTTTTGTTCAACAATTTTAGCTTTAAACATTTTCTGAGGAATTGTTCCTTCTTTTGCAGCTTCAGATACTTTCCTTTGCAACATCTCAGAATTTTCTGCTGTAAATAGATCAGAAAACGTTGGAAAATCATCTGTACCCTGATTGGTATCATTAGCATTTTCATGAGAATCATTTTCCACGACAACGTTATCATACATGTTTGTATCTTCTACGTCTTCGAAAACATACGCATTTGGTTCAAAGACATCTACCTAATTAAGTTCGTCTTCAAAATCAAAATCAAACTTCTCTTCACTAATACCAAGAATTGCTGCTATTTCTTACTTCCGATAACTATGAACAAACTCCCCTTCTTCAACGTCATGCTCAAGATATAACACAAACGGCTTTGGCATGACAGGAATAGAAGATATAACATTTCTGTGAAAATTCCTACCTGCTGAGCATCCACTGACTCATCAGCTTTGTTCGTCTTTTCCTCTTCAGTAGTTTGGTTCGCAGAATCATCAAAGTACTCAGAAAGATCTACTAATTCATTAACATTCGAATCAATTACACGAATTCCAGACCCTCCAACATTGTCATCATCATTATCATCATCTGAACTACTAGAATCCTTAACATCGACATCAGCATCATCAGCATCCTCTACTTCTGCTTCCTTTTCATTTTCTTCAGCAGTTTCTTTACTTTCTTTTGCCATCTTTTTCTTTATCAACCAATCTCGATGTCTTTGAGTAATATCAACTGAAGCTATATCCACATCAGTTGGCTTTCCTATCAGGATAAACTTTTTCGGTTCTTCATACACCACAATATCCCAACATGTTACTGGCTCAGACTCAGCTTCTGGCACAGTTTCATCAATCACAGATTCCTCCACTATCTTTCCCTTTCCTTTCCCTTGTGCGTCAGAGTGTTGTTTAGATAACCGTTCTCTTTCCGCAACTCTCTCTCTCGCTTCGGCTTGTTCTATCTCATCTATTGCTGCAGAAATACTCAAACCCAACTTCTTTTCGAAAATCTTCTCAAACACATCCATTCGTCTATCGTTCATCAAACGTTCTTCCTCGTATTCTGCCATTCTTAAACACAATCTTTCGTTTTCAGAAACAATACTTGCTAACATCACTTCTAACTGCTATTTGTCAACAATCAATCCTCCGATCCTCTCTAACATTTCAAGCTTTTCAGCAGTTAACACATTTATCTGCTCTTACTCAGCTATACGTACCACATTCATCGTAACCTGTTTTTACAAGTCGTCAACTTTTGGATCATCAAAACAAAATTCATCTCCTCCTGGTAAATCATCTAAACCAATCTCATCAAAAAATGATTGTGATTCAAACGGTTGTTGTGTTGGATGAGACTGTTGCGCATGAGATGGT
This sequence comes from Scalesia atractyloides, assembly GCA_947069175.1. Classification (NCBI taxonomy): domain Eukaryota; kingdom Viridiplantae; phylum Streptophyta; class Magnoliopsida; order Asterales; family Asteraceae; genus Scalesia; species Scalesia atractyloides. The sequence goes on from CAMTDV010000020.1 coordinate 51,001,047, forward strand.
TGTGATTGTTGTTGAGCAGACTGTTGTTTCTGTGGTTGCTGAACTGGCTCTGGTTCAGGAATTAATTGTTGAACGGGCTCTGATTGTTGCGATTGTTGCTGAACTGGCTTCGGTTGAGGTTGCTTCTGTGCTAGCTGTTGTTGATCTGGTTCTTGCTCAGCAATTGATTGTTGTTGAGGAGCTATCTCTGGTTCAGATTGTTGCTGAATTGATTCTGACTGCACAAGTTGTGGTGGAGATGAAATATTTTGTGATGGTTCCTCCACATTTTCTTCAATAATAGGTTCAAAACCGGTTTCCTTTTGAATGACACTCGGAGATATTCGAGCTGTAGGATGCTTCATTCTTCTTTGCTTTTTCTTGATGGGAGTTCGAAAAGCAGATTCGGTATCAAATTCAGATGGAACATAAGTTGTAACATCATTTCCTGTTGCTTACCGTTTGCGTTCCTCTGCTTTGCGTTTCAATTCAGCTTGCCGTTTCTTCTTAAATTTTTCAGCTCTTTTCTTTTCACCAACTCTTCTATCATCTGAATTAGTACTTGATGATAGTACTTCTTCAGCTACATTGTCAGCTCCAAAAGCTTGACGCTCTATTTCTTTAGCCATCTCTTCAACTGTTTCCTCAACTTCTGGTTCATCTCTTAACCCTGAACTTCCAGCTGCAGATGTAGTTTTTCTCTTTTTTCCTTTATATGTAGCTTTAGATTTCCCACCTTTTTCTCCATCCTTCATAAAACATGGGCTCCTTTTTGCAACAAACAATGATAATGCTTTAACCTCTTCTTCATCGTTGCTACTTTCATCCTTTCTCCACTTTCCTTGTGCTGGTGATATATAATCTTTATCGAGAATTGCACCAAACATTGGTTTTGCTACAGGAGTAGACTTAGATGCACATTCATCTTTCATAATGTCGAAACATCCATATCTTCAAGCCTGAGGACATCGCTTAGAGATTTCTTCAGATCAGGATGCAAAAAGTGTAACAACATCTGAATGAATCTTGGATACTGCAGAAACTTTTCCTTTTGAATATTCTGAATCATTTGAGTGAATACGACCTTTGAAAAGTTGTATGGAAGATTCAACACTAACGCAGTAATCATACACATTTGATAATCAACTAAATCATCGAAACCACCTTTCCGATGACTTAAACTGTTAGCTATAACATGTGCAAGATATCTGAATGGTGCGCTCAGGTTTCCTTTCTTGAATGGTGCAGCATTTACAAATCCTGTATACCCCATTCGATAAAAGCATCCTTTTACCATGTATTCAGAAAAACCAGTCGGATCATCTTTGTTATCTTTAAAATCCAAAACCTTCCGAATTAACTCCTCGGTAATCTTCACTGGAATATCAACATCATCAATCTTTACAGCTGAAATAATGGCATTATCATCAATACTGTACTCAGCGGCATTCCAAAAATATTCCACATGTGAAAGATATGTTGTATGTCTATCTGTTAAAGCTTTAGTCACTCGAATCCGTGTGAGAAAATCAAAAATATCTCGATATGCCGCAATCTCCGAAATTGAGCCATCTGTGACACAACATATATTGTGGACTGGAGAAAACGCAGATTTCTTGGCCTGTACATAAAATAACAAACAACCGTTAGAAAAATTTTAAACATTCAAAATTTTCTACACATATTCGTACAAAACATACACTTAACCAAAAATAAGTTTGAAATGAATATTATTCATATGACTCAACTTCTTCGTACAAATTACTTTGCAAATTAAACATTTTATTTTCAAACTTTATTTCATACGATCCATCTATTTCGTACGAATTAATCACTCAATTCATCTTTGAACATCTTTTTTTAAATTTCTCCCTATGAAATGATTGTTTCGTACGAAACTAACTCCAAATCACATAACAAAACTTTTCATGCGAAACAATTCCTTCGTACAAAAATTTATCATCGTCCCAAAATGTCCAAGTATAATCTGAACTTAAAACTTGTTGATTTTAACAAATTGATAGTCGATTTTCAGGTTATTAGAGCCGATTTTAACGATTTTGTGATCAATTTTAAGCTTTACCGGTCCAATATCCCTAGATCTAAGTTTTAGTCCGATTCGTAAAAATTTAGGCATTATAACAACATGATTTTGTCAAATTACCTTTCCCATTGATAGAGGTGTGCCAATCAACCTCAACAATGTAAATCGCAAGCACAAATATCCAAGAAATGAAGATTTTAGTATAAACTCGCACAAAATTCTCTGAATCGCTCAACAATACAGAGAAAATGATAACCTTATTTATGTGCGAAACACATAGTATTTAAATTAGAGACTAGTTTCGTACGAAACAACTTGAATGGCACAAAATTTACTCTTGCTTCATACTGAAATGAAGCTCTCCGTATGAATTTCTATTTCATGCGAATCTAAACTAAAAGTCTTTAAACTTTTCAATATTATTTTTGTGTTTTTCATTTTTAAGAAATTTTATCTGATTTACAAATCCACTTGACTAACTAAGTCCAAATTAAAGAGTTTGGTTATCCAATTTGCCTTTCAAGTCCAAGTTAATGACCTTGGTGGACCATGTTTGACCAAAAGATTTATTTTAACATGTAAAGTTTCAAATTAATAAACTTTCTTGACATCCAGTTAAACTTTTTGCTAAAAATTAGCTCCCAACGCATAATTTCAAGTTTTCCTCAGCAAGATGTTGCTATGAATCTAACCGTCAGTGTTTTTATCATCGGTAAACAAAAATAAGACTATCAAGCTAAGAAAACTGAAAATCTTTTTGAGTTTTGAGATATTTTTCAAAGATAATAACATTTTTTGGGAATTTTGCATTTTTAGAGGATCATTTCAAGCATATATATAAGACATCAGTACCACTGATCTAGAAACACACTTTAAGCTTTTAAACAAATTTACCTAGATTGCCAATATATTTGCCCATTAAAACCTCTTCTTATTTCTCAACTGTTTCAAGATATGTTAATGTATTATCAGAAACATGAAATAACTGTGTTTCTCAACTGTTTCAAGATATGTTAATGTATTATAAGAAACAGATGCAAGATATGTTGTGGAGTATAGGGGGCGCTGAATTCATGAAGAATCCCCTTTTCATTGCAGAACTCTTGCATCTTCTTGTTCTTAAACTCCGTTCCATTATCACTGCGAATTCTCTTAATGGGCAAATGATATAAATTTTTGGGTTTTCTGAAGAGGATCATAAGAGTTTCAAACGTTTCATCCTTACTCTCCAGAAAGAATACCCATGAAAATCGAGAATAATCATCTGTAACGACAAGAAAGTATAGATCTCCAGAAATACTTTTAACATTGACTGGTCCAAAGAGATCCATTTGTAGTCTTTCTAGTGGTAGCTTTATCGAATTCAACAGTTTTCTCGAGTGTGATTTCTTAAGCTGCTTCCCCTTTTTGCAGCTAAGACAATCATCTGATAAATGAAAACTTTTCAAATTGACACCCTCCACTAAGTCGTTATGCACAAGGAAATTCATCTTTCGAAGATGAATGTGCCCCATTTTTCTATGCCATAAAATTGACTCTTTCTGGGTAGCTTTGGAAACAAAGCATTGAACTTTCTTTGACGTGGTAGAAGTGATGCTCATGTCAACAACATATAAATCATTTTCTCTCGGAGCTCGCATCAAAATCCATTCTTCTGGAATTCTGAAACCGGGTTTTAGGATTAAACATTCTTTATCATTGAAATGTGTCATAAACTTCTTATCACAAATTTGCGAGATACTAAGCAGATTGTTCTCAAGTTCAGCGATATAGTTCACTTTATCAAACGATACCACTCCGTTCGAGAGAATCCCTTCTCCGACAATTCTACCTCCCTGTGTTCCAGCAAATCCTACATATCCTCCACGAATAGCTTTAACATCATTGAGCAACGCAAGCATTCCTGTCATGTGGCGAGACGCTCCACTATCCATCTACCATTTTGACAATATCGAATGTTGGAGCCCCTGCACGCATGATTAACAAAACTTATTTAAACAAAGAAACCCAAGCCTGTTTGGTCATGGGTGGGTTTGGAATATCAAATTTTGGACCCACTTTGTTCTTTTGAATCTTTTTAAGCTGAATTTTGTTTGGAATAGTAGGTTTGTGTTCAACCTTGGATGATTTGGTTTTGACGACTTTAGCAACCCATTTCTGTGTTTGTGGTTTAGCTCTTTTAACATAAAATTTTGAATTTACTTGTTGAATTTTGTGTGATGTTTCACCAATTTCAAATTTAGATTGAGATTGAATAATTTGTTAAACATTTTAATGAGATTCAATATTTCTTGTAAGAATTTGTTTTGGCACGAACATGAGTGCTTTTTGTTTTTCATCCTTGGTGAACTTTTTCGGAGAAGAAACTGGTTTTGAACTTTCTTGTGAACAGTATCATGCGATATGTCCAACTTTCTTGCATTTAAAGTATGTCCTGCTATCCTTATGAACAGAGGTATCCAAAACCTGTTTCTGTTTTTGTTTCTCTTTTTCTTTAAGAAAATCATCATTTGATGGAGTTCCGATGACCTCCTTTTCTTTCTCGGTTGTTGTCCCAAAAACAAAATTAATTTTCTTTGTAAAGTTCAATTTTTGGGACCTGTTGGTTTTATGTTGCTTCTTGAAACCCAACCCTGCACGTTTGTTTTCCTGATAATATCCATTTTTTTAATAGTAGGTTCGGTGGTCACTTTTTGATTAAGAATAGAAAGATGCATCATGTTTATCTAAATCATCATGACTTACCTCCATAAGCTTGAACCTTTTATCTACACAATCCTTTTTCACATTCTTGATTGGAAAGTCCTCATCCGAAAATAGTTTATCAGATCCTTTTATTATATAAACTATGACATTGGGATCATCATTTAAAATATTTTCTGATATATCATCAGACCTTGACTTCTCAGATTGTTCAGGCTCAGACACTTCAGATCCATTTTTTAACACTTTTTCAACCACATTATTTTACCACTACAGAGTCACATTCACCATCATTTTAGTGTAAGTTACATCGATATCCACAGGCAGCTGTTCGGTTTTAAATTTAAGATTTTGCACCTTTTCCACCCCAGATGGATTTTTGCATGCATAATTGTTCCACATGGGTGGAGGAACTCGATCATAACTACCACTTTTTTTTCACCATTTTTAGATTCATCTGTATTTTCGATTTTTGGTAAAATGTGATCTATGATGTATGAGCTTGTGGAGTAACTAATTAAAGATTTGTTAACTCGTTCAGTTTCAATTCTCATTTTCTCAAGCTCACTTTTGAGCTCAGCAATAGTGTTTAGATGAATATTAATTTCCATTTGTTTATCCATCACTATTGCTTTAAGCATCATAAGTGTTGCGTCATTTTCTCTGAGTGCTTTATTATATTGTTTAACAGACGCACTCAATTTGTCACAAGCTTCCTTTGTGGATTTGTAATCGCTTGACAAAAATTTCTGTTAAACTTTGCAATTCAATAAATCTTTTGTCCTTTACAAGACACTCAACACACGGTTCTTCACACTTTGAATAAGATTTTTTCATTCTCAGATGACTTGTTTACCTCATTGCCATTGGCCATGCACGCTTTAATGATGTCTTCTTTCAACAATTCCTTTTTCTCACCAGCTTTTACATCTTCAACCGGTTTCTTTTGCTCTTCATTAGCTTTTACATCTTCAACCGGTTTAAACCGGTGTGAAATATCCTGCAAAAGTTTTTAAGACATCGTTAGGCAAAAGGTTTTTTTAATGGACGATTCAAAAGCTCCTCCTCCTCTGATGAAGTATGATAGTAATAATCGTCATCATCAGGTCCTTCATCAAAGGATGCCCCGATTCTTCTTCCGGTTCCTCAATAATTTCTGCCACCAATGCCAAACTTTCTCCTTTCGAAATAAACTTGTTCCAATTAAACCCTTCGTCTTCTTGTGTAACAACCAATGCCTTATCTTTATTTTCAGGTTGCTTATCTAAATTGGCACAATTCTTGTTCTTGGTTGAGGTCGGTGGTAGAACGCTCTTTTGTAATAGTCATCGGCGAAAGGATTATGATTTCCTTGAACCTCTCAATTTGGACATTCTCTTTTAAAGTGACCTTTCTACTGACACTTGAAACAAGTAACTTTGGATTTATCAAATCCAAGTTTCCCATCCAAACCTCCCAAATTTTCTTTACTGGTGATTTCCGTAAATCTCTGTGAACGTCAGACGATTGAAGCCATACACCATATTATATCTATCAACTGCATTTCAACTGGATCAATTTGATCGTAATCCTCACGTGTCATTTCAGAATTTCTTATCTTTCCAGCTACTAGACTATCATATGACTCAAGACCTGAAGCAAGTAGAGACAGATGTTGTCTTGCTGTCTTTTTGTCAAAATTTTGTGTGTTCTGAAAATCAACGGCAATATTTCATTGCAAAACTCTTTGATTTGCATTGGATGATGAAGTAGTTTGATTGTTGTGAGGTTGATTTAATCCAAAAGAAGATTGTTGTCATGAAGGTGTATTTGGATCAACTGTTGGGAACGATTGGAAACCACTTGTCTAATTGGTGGTGTCCTTGGTGAACTATATGCACTGAAAGCAGTTTGAATCTTTGGCGCTTGGATTTGAGCAGCAGAACTGTTTTTTAAATAAATATTAACATCTTGTTGCACTTGAACAGTCTTGTTTTTTGCCATCTTTTGCATCTCTAGTTCATGACCTTCCAACCTTTAGATAAAGTAAGGCAGCAAGAAATTGTTGTATTCAACTCCATTCTTTAAGATGGTTAAGTAAGTCGACCATTCTCCTTGTGGAAGAGAATCAGCTAGCTTTTCAACAAGCTCTTCATTTGTCTTTACAATTCCCATTCTCTTCATATGAACCACTAGATGACAATATCGCTCAATCAGTTGTTTTATCATTTCTCCTTTAATCAGTGTGAATACATCAAAATAACGCCCTTTTGCCTTTGCGGAGGTGAGCACTAACTTGAAATTTGAGTCGATGAGCATTCCACAAAGATTGCGCATCATCATCATGTTGCAGTAAAGCCAAGATGTCTTCTTTAGTCGATTGCGGAAGAATATTCATCATTTTCTTTTCGTTGATAAACCTTTCCCGTTCAACATTAGAGAATTGGCAAGAGTTTTTTCAAGCCATTTTCACCAACTGGTGCGATATATTTTGCCTCGATTGCAAACCAGCTAGTAAAGTGGTTAGCTTGAACCCAGTTTATAAACCTTTCACTCCAACTATCAAAGTCTTCTAGATTCATAAGCTTTGGAGGTTTTGTCATTGTTCCCATTTCATTCTCTAGATTGATGTTTTGGGCTGTTGCAGTGGTAATGATTGATGTGGCGAACGCGTCGTAAAATTCCTCAGACATTTTTCTGTGAAAAATTAAGAACACACTTCTCGAAAAAAAATGATCAGATTACTAAAATTTATTTGTGCGGACAAATTGTTTCGTACGAAACAAGTTTTTATACGATTTTTCTCACAAAAACATCATTTCATACGAATCAAACCATTTTGTACGAATATGTGTTGTTATACGAGTAATATATTTGTAAGAATGAAATTTGGCACGAATTTGTTTGAAAATATGAAAAATTGTAAGATTCTGTGAAATTTTTACACTTGTTCGTATGAATTTTTTAACTGGTTCGTACAAAAACTTAAATCAATATTTCATACGAAACTCTTACGAAATGATTCAATCTTCAAACTGACAAATTTTATCGATTTCAACATGATTTAGTTCAATTTTAAGTCCGAATTATGATATGGATTGATTAGATTGAAGATTAACTTGAATTACTAAAATCCTAGTCCAATTTGTCCATGAATTCGTTCGAAATTTCTCCAAAATCCAGCATAGGTCAGGAAAAATGAAGAAGATGAAGATATATCCAAGTCTGAACACTTAGTAACTTGTAACTACTTGTTGTCTATCTGTAGATCAGATCTCATGGCTCTGATACCACTTGTGAACGGGGATCAAGCTCTCGAAATGAGCAATCGACCTGATCTCGCTCAACTAGCAGAGGCGGAATTCATTGCTAGAGAGGTAGACAAGACAAACAAGATACTACTTACTGTTTAACTGCTTCCGATGCATTAATGACGTTCAAATACAGACGCAAGTAAACAAACTGGCAGAGCTTCTCCGTACCAATTGACAAATCACTTCCTAGCGCTAACACAACACTTCCATATTTATAGGTCGACATGACTTGTACCGAAGTGCGTGCTAAACAGACAACTATATTTCGTACGAGTATGTGTTCGTACGAGTGAGACACTGTAGAAACATGTATACTTTCGTACGAAACATAGTGTTAAAACATATAAAACTTACTTTTTCAAATTTAAACATTAACGTGTAAACTTTATAAACATTACAGATACATCCTAGACATAGGCAATAGACATTATGCACCAACATTCACGGTCGAATATCTCCACAGGTTCCTTAGTGTCATCAACGTGAATTTCGTCGAGGGGAATGTGGAGGTTTGTATCGGCTAAACACTTTTTTCAAATTGGACACGTGGAATGTTGGGTGAATATTCCCAAGTTCAGGAGGTAGCTCAAGTCGGTAGGTGACGGGTGGTCAATTGGACAACCCGAATGTGCATTAAAATGATCATTATTTCACGTTTAAATGGGTTAATTGTTACGATTTGATATCTTTGGTGTGTATGGATTTGCAGGTACCGAAGAGCATAACAAGGGAGTTTAAACGTGATTTGTCGGGGACTTGCTAGTGGCTAGTTGAAGATGAGGACTCAAGAGATTGAACGAAGGGCAAAACGGGAAATTCGGCTCTCCACCGTAACCTACGGTGGGCACCGTAGCTTACGGTGTAGTCCACCTTCAAGAGCACTGTAAGACACTCCTTAAGCACCGTAAGAAGATTCTTGCCCACCGTAAGCTACGGTGGGCACCGTAGCTTACGGTGGTGAGCTACGGGAAAGTTGTACTGCCCATTTTAACCCGAATTGGAAGGGTCTTCTTGTGATCATCTTGAATGGAAGGTTTGTTGAACAATTGGGTTTCAATTTATGATTTCTAGAATAATAATTACTATTTGGTAGTTGTTATGGTGTTTAGATTATTGTTGGTAAATTGTTGATTGATATTTCATTCATTGCCTTAGTCGTACATTCTTGGTGTCGTTGACAATCAAGATATCACAGGGAGGTTTACGGATTGGATATTAGTCAATTGGTCATCGGGTAAGAACCTCGCATTATAAGTAATATGAGTACTTAGTTCCCTTTTATCACGAGTAGTTAATCAAACACGAGTCATGTCTATGTGACTCTTTCTAGTTGAACTTGAAACACATGCTTGAACAAGAAACTTAAGATGATCACTTGCTTTTAAATCTGTTAAACAACCAATTGTCGAATTATTATTAGTTAAAATCTAAAACCACATAAAAAATTTTTTTCAATTTAATTCATTGCAATTTAGGTAATTTAGTCAAAGTATTATAAACTTTAGATAACACATATTCCACAAGCTCCCTGTGTTCGATACCCACTTACCGCTAGCTTTTAGTAGTATTTGGATTAAATTTACGTGAAACTACGTCTTCATGTCAAATTTGGGTGCCGTTGCCGGGGAGTAGTGTGCAACGTGTGTTATCTTTGAGTTATTTTGTTTGTTATTTTTTCGGGTTTACGCTGCTTATGTTAGTGTGCATGTTCTTACAGGTGCATGCATACTAGAGGCTCTAACATGCTATCACCATTGGCATTTGATCCGGATTTCGAGCAAACTTTACACGCAACAGGGTTTTGTTACGAGAAAACAAGATTGGTGGTTCCCCAACAACACCTACTACACCAATTTTACCACTCAACACCATGGAGCAATTACCCACTACCACAAGGAAAACATCACCATCCACACCTCCACCAATTCCTACCACTCACCCAACTTCAACAGATGAAGTTAACCCATCTAAAGCCGCCTCAATGGTACCACCATTCTCATCCCTTTTCCCAACATCCGGTCAATCTTCATCCACCCAACAACCATTACCAAGTCAAACTTTATCAAGTTCAATCATTATCCATACCTCCTCCACATTTCAACCACCAACCCAACCTGGTCTTCATTATCCTTCCTCACAGTTTGTGTAGTCGTCAGGTGTAGGGGGAGACGGGTTTGATGATGGATGCGTAGAAGAATTCAGAGGGTATGAAGAAGAAATTTATTACTAAGGGGGTGATGGAGGTAATTTAGGACCGCAAGGGGGAACGGGTTACAAACAAAGGCAACCATTGGAACAAGCACAATAAATGATTAGGCAACCCATGGGGTTGCAACAGATTCTTCCTCACGGGCTACCATTCCAACAACCAATGCCTTTACAACAAGTCTAAGGTCAACATCAATAACCTCAATTCCAAAGACCGATGCATTAACCCAATATCAACAACAATTCGTACCTCAAAGGTTAAGACAAGGTTAAGAGGGTCGACCAAGAGTACCATTGGGTGCTCCGCGAAGACATCATCGAGAGGTAGTGCGGGGGGTTGAAGCACATTTGAGGACATTTGAGGTTAGGACGACGACATTATAAAGCTTGCGGAAGTACAAGGGTCTAGCAACGGTGGAACCGTACTTCCATTTGGAAACATATGATTCCATTTGCAACACCATCGAAGGGCAAGGTTTTTCATCGGATGATGTTAAATTGGTATTGTTTCAGTTTTCGTTGAAAGATAAGGCAAAGTGTTGGTTTCATACTCTACCGTTCGCATCGATTTATACTTGGGCCAATATGCAACAAAGATTTCTATAAGAGTTTTTCGGCTCAAACGACAAATGAAGCTCGGCGGAGCTTACGAAGTTTTCAACAACAACCGGGTGAGATGTTTCATGTGGCGTTTGAAAGATTTAATATGATGCTAAAGAATTGTCCTCATCATGGTCTTGCATTGTGGGAATTGTTGAATGCTTTTCACGAGGGGTTGAGCTCGGAAGATGCTCGTGATTTGATGTCCATCACCAACGGTACATTCGGTACAAACTTTGAACAAGACGATTGGGCGTTCTTGGAGCAAATGGAGGTCACATCAAAAAGGAAAGCACAATCTTCAAGGCGGGCGAGACATGTTATCACAAGACCCCAAGTGTATGCGGTAGAGGATGGAGGGGCGCAAGCGACTAATCAGGTATATAAGTTTTGTACTAACTGTAATGAATTGGGTCATGCAGCGGAGTTATGTTTGGTGGGAGTGAGTGAAAATCAAGTTGAAGAAGTTAATGCTATTGCGGGGGGTGGTCGAAATTTCAATATGAACTCCAATACCTACCACCCCGGATTACGAAATCATCCAAATTTCCGCTATGGGAACCCGTCGAATCAAGCCAACTCTAATTTCCAAGGAGCTCAACGGAGTTTTGTTCCACGCCAACAATATAATCAAGGGAATTTTAGGGGTGGAAATGGTCAAGGGTATTAAGGTTAATTTCAACAACCGGGTGACCAAAGTGGAAATGCGGGTCAAACTTCATCAAGCGGCAATGAGGTTATGGATATGCTCCGAATGATGCAACAAGATATGCAAATGAGAAATCAACTCAATGAGGCTCGTATGCAAAAGGATGAAGTTCATGATAAAAGCATCCAAACACTCACCACTCAAATGGGTCAACTTGCAACCGAGGTAGCGCAGCTTAAGAATGGTAAGGGCCAACTTCCAAGTGACACGAAGGTAAATCCCTCTCATAATTCTTCACGTAATATTAATATTAACCTTATAAGTGTTTTACAAAGCGATAAAGAATTTAAGGAAAATTTGGAACCGGGTTTGGTTGAAGGGGTGGTTGAGGATATTACGGGGGTTGAGAGTGATGAGGATGAAGTCAAATCAGCAAGTGTGTCTAAGGACCCTGTCATTGAAAAGGTAATTAAAAAACCAGTTTGGGTGAAACATTAAATGAAACAAAGGAGGAAGGGGGACCAAGTCAAGTCCCGTTTCCTTTCGCTTTAGTTGACCCGGGAAAGAAAAACTTTATTTCAACAAGGGGTCCTCAAAAGGAGGAATTATAGGATGTGTTTAAACAGGTCAAGGTAAATCTCCCGTTAATTGATGCGATTAAGCAAGTACCCACTTATGCAAAATTCTTAAAAGAATTATGCACTCCAAAAGACAACAAAAGAAAAAGTTGCCTAAGCTGGTAGATTTGACCGGACAAGTAAGTGCGGTGCTAAAAGGAATACCTCCTCCCAAGCTCCAAGATCCGAGAATGCCACTCATAAATATTCAAGTTGGAAATTTTCCAATGTCAAAGGCGTTGTTAGATCTTGGAGCCGGAGTAAGTATATTACCGGGTGGTTTGTATGATCAGTATGATTTTGGTCCATTGGCTCGAGTGGAGACAACGATGGTCTTAGCCGATTTATCTCACAAGTTACCACGAGGGATGGTTCAAGAGTAATTGTGAAGGTTGATGACTTCTACTACCCGGTAGACTGTTTGGTACTATACTACTCATTAGCGGACCCAAAACAACAACAAAACGTTATATTGGGTCGGCCATTTTTAAGCACCGCTCATGCCGTAATCGATTGTCGACTTGGTACGATTGACATGACATTCGGTAACAGAAAAATGAGATTAAATGTTTTTACTAACACTTCTAATTTAGTTGGTCTTGATAAGTGTTTCATGGCAGATTTAGTGGATGGATGTGACCCGCATGAATATGAGGAAGAGGATGTTTGTGTTTGTGTTTGTGATGTTTCTAAACAGGTACATGCTTGTGACTTGAGGGTGGAAGAAGAAAAACAAGATGCAATGGCTGTGAAAGAAGGGCGACCAACATGGACTCATGAGTTTGAGAGTTTCCCGGCGGAAATTAGTTCGGGCACGAAGCCATCATTGGAGGAGCCACCAATGTTAGAGTTGAAGGAATTGCCGATCCACTTGAAATATGCGTTCTTAGAGGATAATGACACGTTACTGGTCATTTTGCCTCTAACTTAGAGGTGGCTCAAGACCATAAATTGCTAAGGGTTCTTAAAGCGAATCGGGTAGCTATTGGATGGACGATCGCTAATTTGAAAGGAATCAGCCCATCCATTGTGATGCATAAGATTATTACAACTGATGATGCAAAGCCGACGAGGGAAGCTCAAAGAAGGTTGAATCCGAACATTGCGCGAAGTAGTAAAGAAGGAGGTAATCAAATGGTTGGATGCAGGTATTATTTACCATATTCTGATAGTGCTTTGGTAAGTCCTACCCAAGTGGTGCCTAAAAAGGCCGGTATTCAAGTGATAAAGGATGATAATGGTGAACAAATCGCCACCCGACCGGTCACCAGGTGGCATGTTTGTATCGATTATAGAAAATTGAATGTCGCAATCTCTAAGGACCAATTCCCATTACCCTTCATTGACCAAATAATTGAAAAACCTTCGGGTCAAAAATACTACTGTTTTTTGACGGGTACTCGAGTACAACTAAATTGCTATTCACCCTGATGACCAACATAAAACCACTTTCACATGTCCTTATGGTACTTTTGCGTTTAGGCGAATGCCATTGGCTTGTGCAATGCCCCGGCAACTTTTTCAAGGATGTATGATGAGTATTTTCTCGAACATTGTTGGAGAGTCGCTTGAGGTGTTCATGGATGACTTTTCGATTTTTGCCAACTTTTGAGTCTTGTCTCGACGTGTTGGAAAAGGTTTTAAAAAGATGTGTCGAGAAAAACTTAGTGCTCAGTTGGGAGAAAAGTCATTTCATGGTGCAAGAAGGTATTGTGTTGGGCCATGTTGTTTCTGAAAAAGGGATGGAGATAGACAAAGCGAAAATTCGTGTAGTATCATCGTTGCCTCCTCCTACAAATGTAAAAGGGGTAAGGTTGTTTTTGGGGCATGCTGGGTTTTATGGGAGATTTATTAAGGATTTTAGTGTCATTACTAAACCCTTATGTAATTTATTATTGAAAGATGTTCCTTTTGACTTTACTAACGAATGTTTGCAAGCTTTTACTATTTTGAAGGAACAACTGGTGAAAGCCCCTATTTTGCAACCACCGGATTCGTCAAAGCCATTCGAGATTATGTGTGATGCTAGTGATACGACTATTGGAGTGTTTTTGGGTCAAAAATTCGACAAGAAGCCGGTGGCTATCTATTATGTGAGCAGAACATTGTCCAAGGCACAACTGAATTACACCACAACCGAAAAAGAATTATTAGCAGTGGTGTACGCCTTGGATAAGTTTCGATCGTATATTTGGGGAAGCAAGGTGGTGGTGTATTCGGACCATAGTGCAGTTCGGTATTTGATGGAGAAAAAGGATGCGAAGCCCCGGTTGATTCGATGGGTGCTCTTGTTACAAAAATTTGATTTGGAAATTCGAGATAAAAGACATGTGAAAATGTGGTGGCGGACCATCTATCTCGAATTCCAATGGAAGGGGTTGACGATTTCAGTGAAATTAACAAACGGTTTCCCGATGAACAGTTGTTCGTTGTTTCTACTTCTGTAGCACCGTGGTATGCCCATTATGTAAACTATTTGGCCACGGGAGTTATTCCTAGTCATTGGATGAAGAGAAGAAGACAACAGTTCATGGTCCAAGTCAAGCAATACATATGGGATGAACGGGATTTGTTTAAAATCGGGCCCAACCAAGTGATTAGAAGGTGTGTGCCAGAAACAGAAGTGGCCGAAATTTTAACCCATGCTCACTCATCAGCTTGTAGGTGACCCTTTAGTGGTCACAAGACGGGATATCGGGTGCTCAAATTCGAGTTTTATTGGCCAACAATTTTCAAGGACGCATGTGAATTTGCCCGAAATTGTCTAAACTGCCAAAAGATGGGGGGTATTTCATAGAGGGATGAAATGCCCATGCAACCCATCTTGGTGGTAGAGATTTTTTATATGTGGGGGATAGATTTCATGGGGCCTTTTCCTAGTTCAAATGGATTATTGTACATCTTGGTGGCTGTGGATTGTGTGTCAAAATGGATTGAAGCCATACCGAGAAGGACTAATGATCATTCAGTTGTTTGGAAGTTTGTACAATCGAATATCTTTGCTCGTTTTGGGATTCCACGTGTTATAACCAGTGATGGTGGTTCACATTTAAAAAAATTTAATTTCGGAAAATTATTGAAGAGGTACAATGTGAACCACTGCATTGCCACGCCGTATCATCCACAAACTAGTGGACAAGTTAAATTGTCCAACTGTCAAATCAAGGAAATGTTAATGAAGACGGTGCGAACGGATAGGAAGGATTGGTCGAGTAAGTTGGATGATGCGTTGTGGGCATATCGAACGGCCTACAAAACTCCCATTGGTACAACTCCTTACCGGTTGGTGTATGGGAAGGGGTGTCATTTACCGATGGAATTGGCGCATAGAGCGCATTGGACAATTAAAACGGTAAACGCCGAATATGATGAAGCGGGGAAGATCCGGAAACTTCAATTGAGTGAGATCGAATAGATTCAGGATGAAGCATATGAGTGTGCGGCTGCATACAAAGATAAGCTCAAGAAGGTTCATGATGCAAAGACTCGGAAGCGAACTTTTGAAATGGGTCAAAAGGTGTGGTTGTGGAATTCAAGGCTAAAGATGTTTGCGGGTAAATTGAAAAGCAAGTGGTTGGGCCCCTATGTTGTTACAAGAGTGGGCAGGTTTGGAAATGTTGATATTATGGATGATTGGACTAACACGAAGCAAACGGTGAATGGCATCGGCTCAAAGCATATTTGGAAGGAAACGACATCAAATATCTTGAACTTGACAAAGTGGGCTACATCCTACGCCCATTGGTTATAGATTAAACACTAGAGGCCCAGGTTTGGTAGTGTAAAATTTATAGTTTATTTGTTTGGTTAGTTTGTTTCGAGTAATTATCCGAACTTGTTTGATTTGTGTTTGAAACAAGTGTGGGGAAGTTTTTCGAACTTTCTCATACACGGTGTTGAGGACAACACGGGTTTTTCGAGGTGGATGGTAGGTAAAAGTACGTAAGTAAGATGTTTTGATATATATAAAAAACATTTCAATAAAAAATGGCCAGATACCGCCGTAGTTTAGGTCCCCACCATAAGCTACGGTGGTTCCCAATTTCATTACGGTGGCAAGCCACTGTCTTACGGTCCCCTCATATTACCATGGCCACCGTAGCTTATGGTGACCACCATAGCTTACGGTGGCCACTAGGCGTAAGGGGTCCGCCACAACTTCCATTACTATTCTCCCCTATTTACTCTCAAGAACCCCAATCACCCATTATCTGCATCTCTTTCAGCCACAACTTCCATTACTATTCTCCCCTATTTACTCTCAAGAACACCCACTTTAACCTACACCAACTCTTTAATTCTCACCAAATCGAGTGATTTTCGGGTCAATCTTGACTAAAATTTCTCAAGGATTTCCACTTTGTGCTTGTTTGGGTGATCAATTTGGAACTTTTTGATCTGAAAATTTTAGGGTTCTTGTTAATCTTTAAGTTTCTAGTGTTATTCTTTTCTACAAGGCTAAGGTATGCATTTTCTTACACTATTGTTATAGCATTGTAGAATTGTAAGTGCTATGTTACCATGATCTCATACTTGCTTATAGTTGGTTACATTGAGATGATTTTGATGGGTTTTTGAATGATTATTGTTATGGAAGATAGTTATGTGATAAAAATATGGTATTTGGGCAAAATTTTACTATCTTAGGGAAATGTTTTTCAAATTTTTGCAAATGATGAATTTATGTGTTAACTAGTTTCCATGACCATAGTGATAAGCAAGTGTGGGGATAATGTGTGATATTGAGACGAAGAGTAATGTGTGTTCATTGTTTCTATGCTTTGCATAATTAATATGGGGCGCAAAGGAAAGGAAGAAGGTTAGTGATGAATAGTGACATAGAGAAGAGTATGAGGAAGAAGTGCCTGATCGGGGACCGAAACCAAGATGGATATTTGGTCCTCTACACGATCAACCAGAGGAATGGCGAGCAGAATTGTTCAACAATCAAATGAACAAACTACAACAACGAAAGGAAGCGTTTATTTGTGAGAAAGAGGCTCCGGAAGCAGATTTTGGACCATTTGGGGTCACGAAAAAGTTTCGTGCACTAGGTTGGGAAGCGGCGTTGAAATGTTATGACGATGAAGGTAAGAATTTATATGATGCTGAGATTCAAGAGTGGATGGCCACTCTTAGGTGTCCTTCATATAGAGGTGGAGCGTCAAGAATGAGGCTAATCGGAACCGTAAATGGCATTGAGGTGGAAATGTCTTTTGATTCTTTGGGCGGGTAGCAAAGTTTGATAGTAAACTAGTAAACCAATATATGCCTCCAAGGCCGGAAGACCTAACTTTGAACCGAGAAGCATCCTCGGTGGAACACTATGCTAGATTATTTGTTCTTGCCGGGTACCACTCACGGGAAATTGTACCGCAAGAATTTAAGAATCGAAGGGAAGTTAATGTTGGCCATCTGTATGCAAAATGTCATCCTAAGGCAGGGTGACAAAACTGAGGTTCGACGACCAGAAGTGCCGGTGCTTTACACTTTGTTGACTGGGGCTCCCATGTTTCCGTTTCGCTTTTTGGTGATGAATACTGTATCGATTAGCAGGAAAGCGATCAGCGGAAAATCATTCCGCATTGCCACCTTACTATAGCCCTCTTGAAAATGTATAGGTTGATTGCTACCGATGATAAGGGGTCATACAAGAAATTCAAGCCGTTCGACATCCGACAATTGGGGTCTGGGTGGAAGTACACAGAATCGGAGAGGTATCATAAGTTGAAGAGCGAAGGGCAAAGATGGAGAGTGCTGAAGGCCGATACGCGGCCACTTAGACCGGGGGAAGAGGATGAACTGGAGAGCGAAGAAGAAGACCCAAGTGGGGACGAAGATTTTATGGATGACCCACATGTTGCCCCGATGAATCAGGATCGGGAAGGTTCGAGTAGTGATCCAACTGGAGGTTTCTTTGACTTCTCAAGATATCCGTATGAGCCGAACTGGGCTCATGAAGGTACGATGCAAGCAGTAATTGAGAGTCAGAGACCTTCGGCATTTGATAGCCAGAGTGGGGCTGAAAGAACGCTCTTTGATCATCAGACATTTATGGGTGCGAGTATGGAGCATGTGTTGAGGCACAATTTCGATCATCAAGAATCTTGGAACGGCACCCATGCATAAACTTTTGAACAGGGGATAAATAACCATATTTGGATGATCAAAACCGGCGGATGCATGCTGATTGGCATGCGGGGCGACCTGTGGTTGTGGACCCACCACTAGTGGATTACTCGACCTTGCCACCCTATGACGGAAGTGTTTCTTTTCCGACGCCATTGATGCATCATTCTCAATGGGTGGATCCTTGTTATGGGCAGCAGTAGCAGGGCACCAGGCAACAAGAAGGAGGAGAATGAGGAAGTGGCAGTGGCGCGTTCGCATTTGGTGAGTTTTCGGAGATGATGACCTCCATCTTTGGACTTCCTCAGCCGCGTTACTACTGATCAAGTTGTGTTCTTCCTTTGTACAGTATTGTAGACTTTATTTTTTTGTGTTATGTTTATAGTTGGGAGTGAAGGGGGTGTATTGTGATTGATAGTTATATATAGGGAAGGGTTGTGTTAGAGTTGGTAACTGATTTGTCAATTGATACGGTGAAGCTCTGTTAGTTTGTTTACCTTCGTCTGTAACTTGAACGTCATTAATACATTAGAAACAGTTAAACAGTAAGTACTATCTTGTTTGTCATGTCTACCTCTCTTGCAATTCCGCCTCTGCTAGTTGAGCGAGATCAGGTCTATTGCTCATTTCGGGAGCTCGATCCCCGTTCACAAGTGGTATCAGAGCCATGAGATCTGATTTACAGATAGACAACAAGTACTTACTGTTCAGACTTGGACATATCTTCATCTTCATCATTTTTCTGACCTTTGCTGGATTTTGGACAAATTTCGGACGAATTCATGGACAAAAGGACTAGGATTTTTAGTAATTCAAGTTAATCTTCAATCTAATCAATCCATACCATAATTCAAACATAAAATTGAACTAAATCATGTTGAAATCAATAAAATTTGGTTAGTTTGAAGTTTGAATCAGATTCGTACGAGTTTCGCACGAAATTAAGTTGTTTTGATTTTGGTACGAACCAACTTAAAATTTTATACGAACCAGTTAAAATTTCATAAAATCTTACAATTTTTCAACTTGTTTCGTACAAAATTCATCTGCACAAAAATTTACTTAGTTAAAACACATGTTTAGTGTAAAAATGACCTGATTCGTATGAAATCATAATTTTGTGAAGAAAATTTGAATCGTAAAAGAATTTGGTTCATGCAAATAGTTGTTTCGTACCAAACATTTTATCTGCACAATATGATCTATTTGTTTTCGAGAAGTGTGTTCTAACTTTTTACATGAAAAATGTCTGAGGAATTTTACAATGCCTTCGCCACATTGGTTGTTACCACTACAGCAGCTCAAAACATCAATTTAGAGAATGAAATGGGAACAATGACGAAACCTCCAAAGCTTATGAATCTGGAAGACTTTGATAGTTGGAGCGAAAGGTTTATGACTTGGGTTCAAGCTAACCATTTTACTTGCTGGTTTGCAATCGAGGCAAAATACATCGCACCAGTTGGCGAAAATGGACTTGAAAAGACCCTTGCTCAATTCTCTGATGTTGAACGGGAAAGATTTATCAACGAAAAGAAAATGATGAACATTCTTCAGCAATTGATTAAAGAAGACATCTTTGCTTTACTGCAGCATGATGATGATGCGCAATCTTTGTAGAATGCTCTTCGACTCAAATTTCAAGACAGTGCTCAACTCCGCAAAAGCAAAAGGGCATTATTAAGAAAAGAGTTTGACGTATTCACATTGATCAAAGGGGAAACGGTTAAGCAGCTGATTGAGCGATACTGTCATCTAGTGGTTCATATGAAGACATGGGAATTGTAAAGACAAATGAAGAGCTTGTTGATAAGGTAGCTGATTCTCTGCCACAAGGTGAATGGTCAACTTACTTAACCATCTTGAAGAATGGAGTTGAATACAGCAATTTCTCGCTGCCTCGTTTTATCGAGAGATTGGAAGGTCATGAATTAGAGATGCAAAAGATGGCTAAAAACAAGACGGTTCAAGTCAACAAGATGTTAATCTTTATTTGAAAAACAGTTCTGCTGCTCAAATCCAAGCGCCAAAGATTCAAACTACTTTCAGTGCATATAGTTCACCAAGCACACCTCCAACTCAGTCAAGTGGTTTCCAATCATACCCAACAGTTGATCCGAATACACCTTCAAGTCAACAATCTTCTTTCGGATCAAATCAACCTCAGAACAATCAAACCACTCCATCATCCAATGCAAGTCAAAGAGTGTTGCAATGCAATATTGCCGTTGACTTTCAGAATGCGCAAAAATTTGACGAAAAGACAGCAAAACAACATATGTCTCTACTTGCTTCAGTTCTTGAGTCATATGACAGTCTTGTTGCTGGAAAGATTGGTAATTTTGAAATGACACGTGAAGACTACGATCAAATTGATCGAGTTGAAATGGAGTTGATAGATATAAAATGGTGTATGGCTTCAATCGTTCGACGAGCACAGAGATTTATGGAAGTCACTAGTAAAGAAAATTTGGGAGGTTTGGATGGGAAACTTGGATTTGATAAATCTAAAGTTACTTGTTTCAAGTGTCGGGAGAAAGGTTATTTTAAAAGAGAATGTCCAAACCGAGTGGTTCAAGGGAATCATAATCCTTTCGCCGATGACTATTACAAAAGAGTGATCTACAACCAAGAACAAGAATCGTGCCGATTGAAGACAAGCAACCTGAAACTAAAGATAAGGCTTTGGTTGTTACACAAGAAGACGAAAGATTTAATTGGAACAAGTTTATTTCGAAAGGAGAAAGTTTGGCATTGGTGGCTGAATTATTGATGAACCAGAAGAAGAATCGGAGGCATCTTTTGATGAAGGACCTGAGGATGACGATTATTACTATCATACTTCATCAGAAGAAGAGAAGCTTTTGTATGGTCCATTAAAACATCTTTTGCTTGATGATGTTTTAAAAACTTTTGCAATATATTTCGCACCTATTCAACATTCAACAAATGAAGAGCACAAGAAACTGGTTGAAGATGTCAAAGAGGATGAGAAAAAGGAATTGCTGAAAGAAAACATCATTAAAGCGTGCATGGCAAATGGAATTGAGGTAAACAAGTCATCTGAGAATGAAAAATCTTGTTCAAAGTGTCATGAACCATGTGGTGAGTGTCTTGTAAAGGACAAAAGATTTGCTGAATTGTAAAGTTTAACAGACAATTTGTCAAGCGACTACAAATCCACAAAGGAAGCTTATGACAAATTGGGTGCGTCTGTTAAATAATATAATAAAGCACTCAGAGAAAATGATGCAACACTCATGATGCTCAAAGCAACAGTGATGGATAAACAAATGGCAATTAATATTCATCTAAACACTATTGCTGAACTCAAAAGTGAGCTTGAGAAAATGAGAATTGAAACCGAACGAGTTAACAAACTGTTAAATAGTTATTCAACCTGCTCATACGTCATAGATCACAGTTATGCATGCAAAAATCCATCTGGGGTGGAAAAGGCGCTAAATCTGAAATTGAAAACCGAGCAGCTGCCTGAGGATAACTTACACTAAAAATGATGGTGAATGTGTTTCTGAAGTAGTAAAGGATGTAGTTGACAAAGTGTTAAAAAATGAATCTGAAGTGGCTGAGTCTGAAAAATCTGTGAATTCAAAGTCAAAGTCAAAGCTGAGTAAGAAAATAGTTTAAATGATGATCTCAATGTCATAGTGTATAAAATGAAAGGGTCTGATAAACTAGTTTCGGATGAGGATTTTCCAATCAAGAATGTGAAAAAGGATTGTGTAGATAAAATGTTCAAGCTGATGGAGGTAAGTCATAATGATTTAGATAAACATGATGCATTTTTCTATTCTAAATAAAAAACTGACAACCGACCCTACTATCGAAAAAATTGAGATTATCCGGAAACCAAATGAGCAGGGTTGGGTTTTTAGAAGCAACATTAAACCAAGAGGTCCCAAAAATTGAATTTTACAAAGAAAATTAATTTTGTATTTGGGACAACAACCGAGAAGGAGAAAGAGGTCATCAGAACTCAATCAAATAATGATTTCCTTAAAGAAAAAGGGAAACAGAACCAGGTTTTAGACACCTCTGCTCATAAGGACAGCAGGACATGTTTTAAATGCAACAAAGTTGGACATATCGCAAGATACTGTTCACAAGAAAGTTCAAAACCAGTTTCTTCTCCGAAAAAGTTCACTAAGGATGAAAAGCAAAAAGCACCCATGTTTATGCCGAAACAAATTCTTAAAAGAAAGACTGAATCTCATCAAAATGTTATACCAATTATTAAAACTCAATCTAAATTTAATTGGTGAAACATCACATAAACATCAACAAGTAGATTCAAAATTCTATGTGAAAAGGCTAAACCACAAACACAGAAATGGGTTGCTAAAATTGTTAAAACCAAATCATCCAAGGTTGAACTCAACTCTTCATTCCAAACAACTTTGAGCTTAAAAAGATTGAAAAGAACAAATGGGTCCAAAGTTCGACATTTCAAACCCACCCAAGACCAAACAGGCTTGGGTCTCTTTGTTTAAATGAATTTTGTTAACCATGTGTGCAGGGGCTCCAACGTTCGATATTCTCAAAATGGATCATGGATAGTGGAGCATCACGTTACATGACAGGAATGCTTGCGCTGCTCAATGATGTTAGAGCTATTCAAGGAGGATAGGATTTGTTGGAACGCAGGGAGGTAGGATTATCGGAGAAGGGATTCTCTCGAACGGAGTTGTATCGGTTGATAAAGTGAACTATATCGCGAAACTTGAGAACAATCTGCTTAGTATCTCGCAATTTTGTGACAAGAAGTTCACGACACATTCAATGATAAAGAATGTCTACTTCTAAAACCCGGTTTCAAGATTCCAGAAGAATGGATTCTGATGCAAGCTCACGAGAAAATGTTTTATATGTTCTTGACATGAGCATCGCTTCTATCACATCAAAGAAAGTTCAATGCTTTGTTTCAAAAGCTACCGAGAAAGAGTCAATTTTATGGCATAGAAAAATGGGGCACATTCATCTTCGAAAGATGAATTTTCTTGTGAATAACGACTTAGTGGAGGGTATTAATTTGAAAAGTTTTCATCTATCAGACGAGTGTCTTAGCTGCAAAAAGGGGAAGCAGCATAAGAAATCACACCCGAGAAAGCTGTTGAATCCGATAAAGCTACCACTAGAAAGACTACACATGGATCTCTCTGGACCAGTCAATGTCAAAAGTATTTCTGGAGATCTATACTGTCTTGTAGTTACAGATGATTATTCGCGATTTTAATGGGTATTCTTCCTGGAGAGTAAGGATGAAAGTTTTGAAACTCTTATGATCCTTTTCAGAAAACTCGAGAATTTAAATCATTTGCCCATTAAGAGAATTCGCAGTGATAATGGAATGAAGTTTAAGAACAAGAAGATGCAAGAGTTCTGCAATGAAAAGGGGATTCTTCATGAATTATGTGCCCCCTATACTCCACAACAAAATGGAGTAGCTGAATGAAACAATCGCACGTTGATAGAAACTGCTAGAACAATATTAGCTGATTTGAAATTACCAATCAGTTTTTGGAGTGAAGCAGTAGCATCAGCATGCTATACCCTAAATCGTGTGTTGACAGTTAAGCCTTACAAAAAGACATGATTCGAGTTACTAAATCAACGAAATCCTAACTTAGCATTTTTGGAACCTTTTGGATCACCGTGTACCGTTTTGGACACTGCTGGTAAATTTGGAGCCAAATCTTTGGAGGGTTTCTTTGTTGGTTACTCTACTCCTCAAAAACGTGTTTTCTTGCCCATTCTGAACCAGGTAATTCTAGCGCAGTACGTAGATTGTCAAAGATATACAACGCCTACGCAGAAACCTGGGGATCTGGTGGCTGTTTAACTATGATGGATTGTGGGGTTCGTTTGATCTACCAGATAGGCCAACAGAAGAAGAACTTGTTATGTTATTTCAACAACATCAGTTATCTAATCAAGAACAAGTTCCTCGACCTTTGGTAATTTCTACATCATTACCAGTCAACACGTCTAATGTCGGTCAAAGCTCTTCTGTTCAAATTCTGGTTCTTGCTCCAAATTTCAATACTGCTGAATCATCTACTTAGCCAAATGCAGATGCTGACTCTGATCGGGTACCAACTTTCAACGATGGAGGATCCAGTTCTGATGAAGGATCTGAACAGATTGAAAGCTTTCTGAAACAACAGGTTGATCAGTTAAATGCTAGAAATAAAGCTTCTTCATATGTACTGGTTGTTGATGAAATTCTCACAAATTTGCAATCACAAGTAGATTCCTAACTGAAGTGATGCCAAGGACACTTTCATATCATCCGTCAGAGAACATCATAGGCAGCTTATAATCAGGAGTGCAAACTCGCAATCAGATTAACAAAGATATAAGTTGTTTTTATGCTATTATTGCTCCACTTCGAGTCCGATTTTCTCATAGTTGTTTTGTTTCTCAGGTTGAACCGGGAAGCTAGAAAGACGCGTTAAAAGAAGAAAGTTGGGTGGATGCAATGCAAGAAGAGTGACTCCAATTCCAGAAACTTGGAGTCTGGACACTTGTTGACCAGCCAGATCATCACAAAAAGATTAATACTAGATGGGTCTTCAAGTGTAAAAGAGATGATCGAGGAGTTGTGGTGCGCAACAAAGCTCGACTTGTGGTTCAAGGTTTTCACCAGCAAGAAGGGATAGATTATACTGACGTCTACGCCCTAGTTGCATGTCTTGAAGCAATTCGTATATTCTTGGCCTTGGCCTCGTGGAAAGGGTTCAAGGTGTACCAATTGGATGTTAAATCTGCTTTCCTTTACGGAAAAGTGAAAGAGGAGGTGTACATCGGTCAACCACCGAGGTTCGTTGATCCAGTACACAAAGATAAAGTCTACCTCTTGAATAAAGCCTTATATGGTCTTCATCAAGCTCCGACAGCTTGTTATGAAACATTATCGAGTCATCTTCTAGACAATGCTTTATCAGGGGAACAGTAGATTCTACCCTCTTCACAAAGGAAGTCGATGGGCATCTAATTATCGTACAGATATATGTGGATGATATTATCTTTGGATCGACAAATGACAAGCTATGTAAAGACTTTGAAGAAGTCATGAAGCGTAAATTTGAAATGAGCGCAATGGGGGAGACGAAGTTCTTTCTAGGACTTCAGGTTGATCAATTGCCTGATGGTATTTTCATTTATTAGACGAAATATGTTCATGACATATTGGAGAAATTCAATATGAGAGGAGCTAAAACAGCATCGACCCCGTTAGCTCCTAGTCACGGCATTTGTCCAGATCTTACCGGAGAAAAAGTTGATGAACTTTATATCGCTCCATGATCGGATCCTTGATGTATCTCACTGCTTCTTGACCAGATATCTTGTATCCAACGTGCCTGTGCTCCCGTTATCAGTCTAATCCAAAAAAGTCACACCTGCTTATCATCAAACGCATAATGAGATATCTGAAGGGTTTTCCAAGCACCGGCTTGTGGTACCCTATACATGATTATTTTAATCTGCAGGTTACTCGGATTCTGATTTCGGTTGCTGCAAACTGAATACAAAGTCTACAATAGCCGGCTGCCAATTCTTCGGAACTCGTTTTGTAACGTGGCAATGCAAGAAACAAACCGCCGTCGCTCTCTCTACCTATGAGGCTGAATACATTTCGACATCAAGTTGTTATGCTCAGATTCTCTGGATACAGCAACAGATGAGAGATTTGGTTTGCAATTTCTTGTTACGCCTATATGTGTAGATAATCAGGCTGCGATCGATATCACCCTAACTCATGTCAACACTCACGTACTAAACATATCGAGATTCGACACCACTTTATCCTTGATTGCTACGAGAAAAAGTTGGTACGAATTGAGAAAATCCACACTGATGACCAAAAAGCATATTTTTATACCAAAGCTTTTGATAAAACAAAGTTTAAAAAATTGTTAAAGCTAAATGGTTTAAAAAATATGATCTCAGGTGATGTGATTGAGGTTAAATTTGAGGATGATGACGACTTGATGTGATTTTGTCATCGGTTAAATGTTTTCTATATATTCTTTCATATCATTTCTTAAAAAATCCAAAAATATGTTTTTGATTTTAGAGGGAGAATATTTGACGAAAATACAAAAACATTTAAAAAAACCAAAAAGAGTTTTGTGTAGAAAGAGTGATCATAGTAAATAAAAAATGATAGTCACAGTATGCTAAAGAATTGTATTGTTTTAAAGTAATTAAGCAAGTCTTACTATGGATATGCCAATAGAATTCACTCATTCAGTAAATTGTGTTTGAGATATATACCTAAAACACAAAACTGCTTAACTTGTGGGTTAACATCTCTCTGATATATGTACTTAGTACTCTGAAATTTCATTGGAGAGAATGCCAGATTCTGTTGATACTAGGTCTTTATATTTGATCGATATCTGGGATATTATTCGAGTTCTTCTGATTTTGCGAAAGCAATGACCTATAACTCATATAATACTTTTGCATTATTTCCCGAAAAGCTGCATGAAAAATGATTATGTCTTAAGCAATTATGACATTTGCAGTACAAAAGATTCCTTAATGGAACATCACCTAAAGACGAGCCTTCATCTCTTTGTCTGTACGGTAGTACTAACCTGAGCACTCAAGGTCTCGCATTTACCCTATTTACAAATATCAATTCGATATATTCACCTGTAAATGACATTTGGGGAATCTCGATACGGGAGTATATTCTGAGATGGGAACACAGTTATTTTATGTTTCTAATAATACTTGAACATATCTTGAAACAATTGAGAAACAAGAAGAAGTTTCAATGGACAAATATATTGGCAATCTAGGTACATTTGTTTAAAAGCTTAAAGGGTGTTTCTAGACTAACGGTACTGATGACTTATACGAATGCTTATAATGATCCTCTAAAACACAAAATTCACAAAAGTGTAATTATTCTTTGAAAAAAATTCTTAAAAAACTCAAAAAGATTTTCAGTTTTCTTAACTTGATAGTTTTATTTGTGTTTACCGATGATAAAAACAATGATGGTTGAATTCATAGCAACATCTTGCTGAAGAAAGCTTGAAATCATGGTTTGGGAGCTAATTTTAGCAAAAAGTTTACTCAAATGTCAAGAAAGTTCATTAATTTAAAACTTTACATGTTAAAATAAATCTGTTAGGTCAAACATGGTCAACCAAGGTCATTAACTTGGACTTGGAAGACAAATTGGATAACTAGGGTCATTAACTTGGACTTAGTTAGTCAAGTGGATTTTTTGAAACAGATAAAATTACTGATAAAATGAATAAAAAATACAAAAATAAAATTAAAATTGAAAAGTTTAAGTTTTTTAGTTTTGATTCGTACAAAATTCAAATTTCAGGCAAATAGAGACGTTTTTGTATGAACAAGAGTTAACATTTTGTGCGATTCATACTGATTTCGTACGAAACAGGGTAAGTATAAATACTCTTTGTCTCGCACAGAAATGAAGTTTCTATTCTTTGTGCACTGTTGAGCGACTAAGAGAGAATTTTGTGCGATTCGACTCTAAAAACTTCATTTCTTGGTTCTTGTGTTTGTTATTCACATTGTTGAGGTTAATTTGCACACCTCTTACAATGGGCAAGGTAATTTCATCAAGATCTAACTGTTATAATGTCAAAGTTTCGTACGATTCGGACTAAAACTTAGATCTAGGGAAAGTAGACCGATAAAACTTAAAATTGACCACAAAATCATTAAAATCGGCTCTAATATCCTAAAATCAACTATCAATTTGCTAAAAACAACAAGTTTTAGGTTCGGATTACACTTGGACAAATTTTGGGACGACGATGTTTTGGTACGATTGAACTGTTTCGCATGAAATAAGATTTCAAAGCAAAATGATTAAGTAAAGAATTTTGTATGAAGCAAGTGAATTGTATGAATGTCATGAATTTCAAATTTCAACTTTTGATCAAATGAATGTTTCGTATGAAACATAGTTTTTGTACGAAACAGAGAAAGAAATTTTATAAATATTCAAAATTTGTTGACAAAGTGAATTTTTCATACGAAACATAAGTTTTTGTACGAAACAAGAGATAGGAATTTTGAAAGTTTAAATTTTTTTATTAATGTAGTATTTCGTACGGAACAAAGGATTTAGTACGAATCAGTGAAGAATTTTTATGAAAGTTTGAAAATTTTCTAACGATTGATTGTTATTTTCTTGTACAGGCTAAGAGATCCGGATTTTCTCCAATGCATAATATATGTTGTATCACAGATGCTAAAATCCCAGAGATACCAGCATATCGAAGTATCTAGTATTTTCTTACAAACGATAACATATAGACACACGACATATTTGTCACATGTGGAATATTTCTAGAATGATGCGGAGTATAGTATTGACGACAATGCCATTATTTCAGCAGTAAAGATTAACGATGTAGATATTCAAGTGAAGATTACTGAAGAATTGATTCGGAAAGTGTTGGAGTTTAAGGCTAACAAGGGTGATCCAACAGGCTTCACTGAATATATGGTTAAAGGATGTTTTTATATGATGGATTATACAGGATTTGTGAATTCTACTCCGTACAAGAAAGGAAATCTAAGTGCGCCGTTCAGATATCTTGCACACGTTATTATTCATGGATTGGGTCATATAAAGGGTGGCTTCAATGACTTAGTCGATTATGAGATGTGCATGATTACTGCGCTAGTGCTGAATCTTCCTTATAACTTTTCAAAAGTTATATTTACTCAGATTATCCAAAATATTCAGAAGGAAAGATTTTTGCAGTATCAAAGGTTTATACAGATGCTGTTAGACTATTTACAACCTGATTTGAAGATGTCTCCAGACAATGTTCTAAAACTTGAGCATATGGATGTTCAGTCACTACGAAAGATGAAAGTGCATTTGAAGTCTGCTCCCATTGCTAAACCGATGTTTGGTGCTATTCTGAATAAAGATTATATTTCACCCGCACCTGGAAAATGGAGGAAGGACGATAGTGGTGATGATGAAGAGGAAGTTAAATCATTATCGTTGTTTGTGGCAAAAAGAAGTCCTTGGTTTGTGAAAGACGGAGAAAAGGGTGGAAAAGCTAGATACAAAGGGAGAAAGAGAAAAACTGCATCTGCTGCTAAAAGTTTAGGGTTGAGGGATGAACCTGAGGTTGAAGAAACAGTTGAAAAGATGGCTGAAGACATAGAACGTCAGGCTTTTGGAGCTGACAAGGCAGCTGAGGAAGTGCTATCATCTAGTACTTATTCAGAAGAAAGGAGAGCGGGAAAAAAGAAAAGGGCGGAAAAGTTAGCAAAGAAACGTCAGGATGAGTTGAAACGCAAAGCTGAAGAACGAAAGAGAAAAGCGACAGGCGAAGACGACACAACTTATATTCTGTCTGAATCTGATCCTGAATCAGCTTTTCATACTTCGGTCAAGAAAAGGCAAAGAAGGATGAAACGATCTGCAGCTCGTATATCTCCGATTGTTAATCCAACAGAAGCTGGTGCTGAACAGAATACTGAAGAAAATGTGGAGGAACAAACACATAGTATTCCATCTCAAAATCATATGCATCCAGAGCCAAATCAGCAACAAGTTGAACCGGAGATACCTATTCAACAACCAACAGTTCCTGAACAAGAACCAGAACAACAACCACAAGAACCGCAACAGCCTGAATCAGAACCTGTTCAACAGTCAATGCCTGATCCAGAACCAGTCCAGCAATCAGCACCACAACAGTCGGCTCAACAAAATTGTCAACCATCTCATGCTCTACAATCTCGTCCTACATCACAGCCATTCGATTCAGAAGCATTTTTTGATGAGATTGGTTTAGACGATCTGCCAGGAGGAGATGAGTTTCATTTTGATGATCCTAGAGTTGATGATTTGCAGAAACAGGTGACAATGAATGTTGTGCGCATCGCTGAATTGCAAGAACATATAAACTTGTTAACAACTGAGAAGTTTGAAATGCTTGATAGAATTGGAGGTTTAATTGTTGATAAGCAGCAACTTGAAGCGATGATGGCAAGTATTATTTCTGAAAATGAAAGATTACGTATGCGAATGACTGAATATGAGGAAGAACGTTTGAGAAATAATCGTAGAATGGATGTGTTTGAGAAGATTCTCGAAAAGAAGTTTGGTTTGAGTATCTCTGCTGTGATTGATGAAATAGAACGTGTAGAAGAAAGGGAAAGAGTTGCAGAACTAGAATGATTGGCTAAACAACAATTTGATGGTTAGGGAAAGGAAAGGGTAAGATTGTGGAGGATTCCGTGACTGAAGAAGCTGTGCCAGAAGCTGAATCTGGGCCAGTACAATGTTGGGATATTGTAGTATATGAAGAACCGAAGAATTTTATTCTGATATGAAAACCTATTGATGTGGATATAGATTTTCTTGATATTTCACAAAGATATCGAGATTGGTTGATGAAGAAAAAGACAGGAAAAGGCAGTAAAGAAACGACTAAAGAAACAGAAAAGGAGGCAGAAGCAGAGGATACGGAAGATGTTGATGTTGATGATCAAGATTCAAGTAGTTCGGATGATGGTAATGATGATGATAATATTGGAGGATCGGGTATTCGTGTAATAGATTCATATGTTAATGAATTAGTTAATCATTCCGAGTATTTTGATGATTCTGCGAACCAAACTACTAAAGAAAAAAGAATGAACAAAGCTGATGAGTCGATAGATGCTCAGCAGGCAGGAAGTTTCACAGACAATGTTACATCTTCTGTTCCTGTCATGCAAAAGTCATTTGTATTATATCTTGAGCATGATGTGAAAGAAGTGATAGCAGAAATGCTCGGTATTAGTGAAGAACAGTTCGATTTTGATTGTGAAGACGAACTGAACAAGATAGATGTTTTCGAGCCGAATGCTTATGTTTTTGAAGATATAGAGGATGCAAACGTATATGATAACGTTGTCGTGGAAAGTGATTCTGATGAAGATGCTATTGATTCGATTCAGGGTACAGAGGATTTCCCAACGTTTATCGATTTATTTACCGCAGAAAGCTCTGAGATGTTACAAAAGAAAGTATCGGAAGCCGTTAAAGAAGGAACAATTCCGGAAAGATGTCTACAACAGAGATTATCGAACAAAAGAAAAACTGGTTTCAGGAGAGTTCTGTTGAGCGAAATTTTAAGAGACCCCTAGCATTTTTCACCAGAGATGCTGATATTTCTTTAGGGGATATTTTGAGTTGGGGTTGGATTGAAGAGCTAAATGTTTATACAATTAAAAGAAAATTTGGAATTCAATACTTCCGATATCTGAGTGACATCAAAACACTGCCATATTGGAACATAAAGGAACTTGTGCAAACAAATATGATAAACCTAAAGATGAAGTTCCATGACCAAAAGTTGTGGAGATTGATCAAGTTTGAAGCTAAGCATGGTTTTTTCACTGGAAACCGCATTATCCACGTCGTATTGTTAAAGTAGATCCAGTGACAAAGGAGAAGGATGTTACTTTGATTGTAAAGAAGCCACGGGTGATGAAAAACATGCCGTTGATCAAAATGGAGCAAGATTTTTATATGATCTTCAAGTGGTGGCATTATGATTCGAATACAGGTGAGGCTGTTATATGTGTACACCTAAATAAAGATACGTGGAAGATTACAGAAGAATTAACCGAAGCCGTCATAGCACACAAAAGAGTATATGGGCTGTGGCGAGGCACTCAAGTAGTAGACCCCATGTGGCTAGAAAATTGTTCGAAGAAAGACATAGAACATTTATTCTATAGTAAGATTAGTTTTGTAGAAAAGGATCAGGAGCAAAGCACTTCAATTTCAAAAGATCGTGAATGTGTGCTTTACAAATGATATTCATTCTGGATCGAATTGGAAAACAAATTGGAGGAAGATTGAGAAGAAAGAATCGG
The DNA here is from genome assembly GCA_947069175.1 of Scalesia atractyloides. Taxonomy (NCBI): domain Eukaryota; kingdom Viridiplantae; phylum Streptophyta; class Magnoliopsida; order Asterales; family Asteraceae; genus Scalesia; species Scalesia atractyloides. The sequence continues at coordinate 51,033,180 of CAMTDV010000020.1, forward strand.
AGAAAATGGAAGAGAAAGTAGGTCGGATTGCTGAACGTTCAAGAATAGCATCGTTAAGGAGCTTTCAGTTTTTAAAGCGACATCCTCTGACTGATCAAACGCCAATTGCTTCTGAGGAACGTTGAAAGCCGGTGAAGAGGTTCTTTGGGCGTTAAAGTCAAATCAAATTGAAGATTTTGAAGATTATCCAGACTGCGGCAACATCCAAGGAGGAGTTTGTTGGTGCATAATGTCTATTTTGTACGTCTAGGATATATCTGTAATGTTTATAAAGTTTACAAGTTAATGTTTAATTGAGAAAATGTAAAATATTATATGTTTGTTAACTGTGATTCGCATGAAACAAAACCATGTTTCGCACGAGTGAGTCACTCGAACGAAATACCATTTTTTTATGAAACATAGATGTTTGTTTTTGCAAGCACTTCGGTACGAGTCATGTCGACCTATAAATAGGGAAGTATTGTGTTAGAGTTGGTAACTAATTTGTCAATTGATACGGTGAAGCTCTGTCAGTTTGTTTACTTGCGTCTATAACTTGAACGTCATTAATACATCAGAAGCAGTTAAACAGTAAGTACGATCTTGTTTGTCATGTCTACCTCTCTAGCAATGAATTCCGCCTCTGCTAGTTGAGCGAGATCAGGTCGATTGCTCATTTCGGGAGCTCGATCCTCGTTCACAATTGGACCTCATAAGTTATATAGATGAGCTTGGTAGTGAGCGGGACGGGGGTTTGGACATTAGTAGCCAAAATTTGAGTTGTTAACCATTCCACTGTTACCCAAGCCTATGTCCTACAAAATTCTACCTATTAATCTACCGGTGCAAGAGTCTAGTTTAGTTTGATATTGCTTTGTATGTATTCTTTCTTTCAATAGTCGTAATGCAATATTTGCTATCTTGTTGCAATATTGTAGTTAGTTAAGTGAAAAAAAGAAAAAAATGAAAAATAAAAAGAGAAGTTAGTTGTACAAATATTGTTGGTTATTTCATTTGTTTGTTTTAATAATAAACCGGTCGACTAAATGAGCTACATGCATATATCCCACCAATTCTCACCCTTACACATAGCCTTCTTACAACCCGAAAGTCCTTTTGATTTATAAGCATGTTAGGCAATATGTAGGTAGAGACTTGATTATTATCCAAGCTTATTGTCACACATTCACATACTTGCATTGAGTGATCTAGCACAATCTTGCTAGTACCATTTTTGTCACCGAGAGGAGAGTATTTTGAGGGGTGTGTTAAGTGGTATGATGGAAAGTTGACAACTAGATGACATGTTTGTGTTTGGTTTACATGATAATCACTTTTAAGTTTGAAAACGTTTGTGATTGTTGCTTGCGGCAAGCAAATTTTAAGTGTGGGGATGTGACGGGTGGTCTATTGGACAACCCGAAAGTGCATTATAATGATCATTATTTCACGTTTAAATGGGTTAATTGTTACGATTTGGTGTCTTTTGTGTGTATGGATTTGTAGGTACCGAAGAGCATAACGAGGGAGTTTAAATGTGCTTTGCCGGGGACTAGCAAGTGGCTAGTTGAAGATGAGTACTCAAGAGATTGAACGAAGGGCAAAACAGGAAATTCTGCTGTCCACCGTAAGCTACGATGCGCACCGTAGCTTACGGTGGAGTCCACCTTCAAGAGCACCGTAAGATAGTCCTTAAGTACCGTAAGAAGATTCTTGCCGTGAGCTACGGGAAAGTTGTAACTGCCCATTTTAACTCGAATTGGAAGGGTCTTTTCATATCTCAATCATTGGAAACGTTTGGCAGGGCTTTGGGGGTGATTTTTGAGTGGTCTTTGTGTTCCAAAACAATTTCTAAACATAATTTTGGTGTTTGTTGATTCTTATGATCAAAACAATTGAAGTATGTTGGATTGCAAGAACATGAGAGGCTAGAACTTCTTGTGATCATCTTGAATGGAAGGTTTGTTGAACAATTGTGTTTCAATTTCTGATTTCTAAAATAACAATTGCTATTTGGTAGTTGTTATGGTGTTTGGATTATTGTTGGTAAATTGTTGATTGATATTTCATTCATTGCCTTAGTCACACATTCTTGGTGTCGTTGACAATCAAGATATCACGGGAGGTTTACGGGTTGGATATTAGTCAATTGGTCATCGGGTAACAACCTGGCATTATAAGTAATCCAAGTACTTTGTTCACTTTTATCACGAGCAGTTAATCAAACACGAGTCATGTGTATGTGACTCTTTCTAGTTGAACTTGAAACACATGCGTTGCTTGAACCAGAAACTTAAGATGATCACTTGCTTTTAAATCTGTTAAACAACCAATCGTCGAATTATTATTAGTTTAAATCTAAAACCACATAACCAAAAATTTTAAATTTAATTTCTTGCAATTTAGGTAATTTAGTCAAAGTATTATAAACGTTAGATAACACATATTCCACAAACTCCTTGTGTTCGATACCCACTTACCATTAGCTTTTAGTAGTATTCGAATTAAATTTACGTGAGACTACGACTTCACGTCAGTAGACCACCTTTCTGATTCTCTCAACGATCTTGAATGGTCCAATATATCATGGTGCAAGTTTTCCTTTCTTTCCAAATCTAATCACACCTTTCCAAGGAGATACCTTGACAAGGATGTGATCACCAACCTGGAATTCCAAGGGCTTGCGTCGTTTGTCCACATAACTCTTGTGATGGCTTCTAGCTATCAGAAGGTTATCAAGAATTTTATTGACTTTGTCTACTGTGTCGTGAATGAGTTCAGGTCCAGTGAGCTGAGCTTCACCGACCTCATTCCAGCAGACAGGTGAACGGCATTTTTGACCGTATAGAGCTTCGAAAGGCGCCATATTGATGCTGGCGTGATAACTATTGTTGTAGGAAAATTCGACCAATGGTAGATGCGAATCCCAACTACCACCAAAGTCGATCACACATGCTCTAAGCATATCCTCCAGTGTTTGAATTGTCCTTTCAGATTATGCATCCGTTTGAGGGTGATAAGTAGTGCTTAGATTGAGTTTGGTTCCCATGGCAGATTGCATGGTCTTCCAAAAGTGAGATGAGAATCGAGCATCTCGATCGGATATGATGTTCAAAGGAACACCATGACGAGATACAATCTCATAAACCTAGATCTTGGCGAGTTTGTCAGTAGATAGATCCTCACGAATTGCCAAAAAGTGTGCTGACTTTGTTAGACGATCGATGATTACCTAAATCGCATCATGACCTCTAGGTGTGCCTGGTAGTTTAATGATGAGATCCATGGAAATGTTCTCCCACTTCCATACCGGTATTTGTGGTTGCTCAAGTAAACAAGATGGGCGTTGATGTTCTGCCTTAACTTTAACACAAGTTAGGCATTTAGTCACATATAAGGCAATGTCCTTCATACCTGGCCACCAATACTAGGTACGTATATACTTATACATTTTGTTGCACCAGATGGATTGAATAACGAGACTTATGAGCTTTCTCCATTAATAAGGTGAGGAGATTGTCTTGACTAGGAATCCACAAACGGTTCTTGTAGTAGAGTAATCCGTTGTCTTTTGTTTCGAGTTGAAGTTCGATATTTTGTGGCAGCTCAGTTTTCAACAAGCTTTGGGTCACACATGTATGTTGTGCTTGAAGGATACGTGTCTGGATATCAGATTGAACTCAAACACAATGAAGTTTGACATGTTCCTTATGACTAAGCGCATCAGCCACAACATTCACCTTACCAGGATGGTAGCGAATCTCACAGTTGTAGTCGTTCAGAAGTTCGACCAAACTTCGTTGTCTCATGTTTAGCTCCTTTTGATTGAATATGTCTTGGAGACTTTTGTGGTCAGTGAAAACCACACATTTCGTACCATAAAGGTAATGTCTCCAAATTATGAGAGCAAAAACTATGGCTCCTAACTCAAGATCATGAGTTGTTTATTTCTTATCGTGGATTTTAAATTGTCTTGACGCATAGGCTATGACTTTGTCTCTTCGCGTGAGAACACAACCAAGGCCTAGGTTTGATGCGTCACAATAGTCAACGAAATCGTCATTGCCGTCGGGTAAAGATAAAACAGGAGCATTACAGAGTTTTGTTTCAGTGTTTGAAAGGCTTCCTCTTGTTTGGGTCCCAACTCGAAAGGTTTATTCTTCTGAGTCAAAGTGGTGAGGGGAACCATGATCTTTGAAAAGTTCGCGATGAATCGTCGATAGTATCCAGCAAAACCAAGAAATGAACGAACTTTCGTAGGAGTAGTAGATGTATTCCAATCCCTAATCGCAAAGATTTTGGTGGGATCTACATGTATACCTTGTTCATTAACAATGTGTCCCTAAAATTGAACTTTTTAGCCAAAATTCACTTTTGGAGAATTTGACGTAAAGTTGTTCTTTCTTCAGGAGTTCCATCATTAGACAAAGATGTTGTTCATGATCGGCACAAGACTTAGAATAAATAAGGATGTCATTGATGATGAAAACAATGATGAACTTGTCTAAATAAGGTTTACAAACCTTATTCATTAAGTCCATGAAGTCGGCAGGAGCATTCGTCAAACCAAAAGGCATGACAGTGAACTCGTAATGGCCGTATCGAGTGTGAAAAGCAGTCTTGGGAATATCTTCTTCGAGTACACGAAGTTGATGATACCCAGAACGCAAATCAATCTTTGAAAAGCAGGCCGCACCTTGTAGCTGATCAAAGAGATCATCAATGCGAGGTAGGGGATATCGATTTTTGATTGTTAGTTTGTTGAGCTCAAGATAATCAATACACATACGGAAGGATCTATCCTTCTTTTTCACGATAGGGTAGGAGCACCCCAAGGTGAAAAGCTCGGACGAATGAATCCCTTGTCTGAAAGTTCTTAAAGTTTCTTTGACAACTCTTGCATTTCAGACCGTGGAAGACGGTAAGGAGATTTTGCAATTGGGTTGGCACCAGGTACAAGGTCAATACGAAACTCAACTTGACGAATTGGGGGTAAACTAGGTAGCTCTTCAGGAAATACCTCAGGATATTCCCGAACAACGGGGATGTCCTGAACAGTTTTGCCCTTGCCTTTTTCCTCTACGGAATGTGCCAAGAAGGCTACATAAATATTTCATAGGTATTTTTGGTCCTGGGTACAGATCATGAGTTTTAGGCTACTAGAGGGTTTCTCTCTGTGAACTTTTAAGGTTCCGCCAGACAGAAGAGGTATACAAACAACCTTGTCGAAACATATCACCTCAGCATGGTGTTTGGTTAACCAATCCATTCCTATGATGATTTCAAAATCCCGAGTTGCATTGGTGTGAGGTTAATGGGAAAAAGTGGATACCAAAGTTCAATTGGCACCTACGAATGACATAGTCGAGCACAAGGGATTCACAACTAGCTATTTCCACCGTTAAGGGTTTTCCTAGTTTATTTCTAGGCATCGAAAGCAGAGGTTCAAAGGCTAGTGATATAAAGCTTCTAGCGGCATCCGAATTGAAAAGAAAAGAAGCAGGATGATTGTTAACAAGGAACATACCGTTAATCACTTCATTATCAGTACGAGCCTCGTTGGCATGGATGTTGAATGCGCGTCCACGGGCTGGATTTGCATTCGCGTTCACCAATTTTGGGCAGTTGTTTCTAAAGTGACCCGTCTCGCCATAGTTGTAGCAAGAACTAGGTGGGAACGGAGGTCTAGAAGGGTTGGCTTGGGGTTGAACAGGGTTCTGAACAACTTGTTTTAGGGCCGAACAACAAACTTTGGCTATGTGATCGAATCTTCCACATGATGTGCATTGGCGACATTGTATGTGAGCTTGATGCTAACCATTGCACCGGTTGCACAACAGTGCAGGACCAACATAGGGTTTCCTCACAGGAGGTTGTGCTGGCTAGTTTTGAGTGTTCTGGTTGGGTTGTGTAACAACTGCAAAGTTCTGTGAAGCCTTACGCTTCCTCGACTTCTTGGAAGACTCAGCTTTCTTCTCCTTTGTTTTCTCTTGAGCGGTCTTAGCTGCCTTTTTCTTGTCGCCCTTGCGAAACAGTTTCCCTACTTGACCTGAGACTTAGTCAAGGTAGCAGCTAATTCGATAGCCTGTCGAATAGTGGTAGGGTTGCTACCAGTAACAATGTCCTGAACGGGGTCATGCAGGCCATCGATGTACGTCCCGATTGCTTTATCCAAAGGGATGACCATGGCGGGACACTACAAGCTCAATTCTTCGTAACAGTAAGTGTAGGCATGATGCTCTCCACTATCTTGTTTAAGATTGTGGAATTCATCTTCCAGTGCCCGTTGTTCATGACGTGGGCAAAATTCCCTCATCATTAGAGCTCAAAGCTCTTCCCACGTTTGTGCCATTGCCATATCAGCACCCCTATCTCTCATCACACCATTCCACCATGTAAGTGCTCTTTTATAGAATACACTCGATGCAAAATTGACTTTTCACTCATTCAGGCATTTAACATGACGAAATGTGCTTTCAAGACTCTCAAACCACTACAGGAGTCTAGTAGCTCCTTTGGACCCAGTAAACTTGATTGGTTTAGCCGAGTTAAATTGTTTGTAGTTGCACGGTGCGGGTGCGTTGTTGTTGTTATTATTGTTATTGTTTGCTTGGTTTATCTGGGTCACTAGGTTTAGGAGTACAACAACAATTTGATGAGCGATCATAGTTGCCATTTCGGCATTTTGAGTTGTATTACGTCGAGGAGGCATTGTAGAAGAAAACATGAGGGAGAATATGTGTGATTGACATTGGATAATGAAGAGAGATGTTAAAAATATCGACGAAATATAAGGATGGTGGTCATTCGTTCATTACTTAAAAACAAACAAAAGACATACGGTGACTAATCAAAGTAAATGGGTCTTTATAATGTATTGCGAAGACATGCTTTAGCCTATAAGTGGACACTCACCCCAAGAGTTCCCAGGTAAGAGTGACTGGCCCAATAATGCGGATTTGTACGAACGCTCTAGCCTTAGACAGAAAACTCAGGGTACATGCATCCACCCTTCTAGATTGCATGTGTTCACATTATTAAAACCCAAACTTTGGCGGGATTTTGAAAATTTACAAGGCTTTAAGCCAAAACAAGTCATCTAAGGATAGGTGATGGTATTGTTTAAATAATCTAAACGCATGATAACTTGCGTTTGGGTCCTAGGAAGGTTATAGTCTATGTCAAAGCATTACTCCTAATTCCCTACAACCATAAGCTCTGATACCAATCTTTTTGTAACACCCGACCGAATAAAACAACGAACCACAACGGAAACGTCGGGGAGTCATGTCACAGAACTATTGTTTCACAACTCATGGAATTTAAAATTTTGTTTTATTAAGTTAAATGTTCACATTACCTTGGGATAAATAGAAGCAACACATAAATAAATTGCCTTTCATGTTTTAAGTTACTAAGGCCCGCGTCCATTCCTACGTGAAGCATGCATCATATTATCAAGCATTGACTCCCGAAACATATGTGAAAAGAGAGTCAGCATAAAAATGCCGGTGAGTACATAGGTTTTGTGAGTGTGTCAAATTCGTGGTTTTGTATACATATTACAACACCTCGTCCAACTACCGTTAAGTGAAAACTTGGTATCAAAAGTGTTTGATATTGCAATACAATTAACCAACTAAAACAAGTTTGTTAGAGTTGTAAAAAACTTATAGCCAAGAATCTTGATCAAAACGTTTCTTTTGTATAAACCTTGAAATAGATTGATTCAAAAGAAAACTCCGTATGGTTTATATCTTTAAGTGAAAAACATTGTGTAACATTGTTTAAAACCATTCGCCCGTGTTATAAATAATTTGTCCGTGTTATAAATCAATTGTCTGTGTCATAAACCAATTGTCTATGTGATAAACAAATCATCCGTGTTTTTAATTGTGAAAACTTTTGATCGTTCATTGATGAATACATTCAAAGCTGTGTTGACTATACCACCAAAGGGTATCTTTAATAGACAACCAAAGGGTCTCTTTAACTAGACTAACAAATGATCAAATGATTTGTTAATCAGAAACAATTTTTGTCATTACCCAATCTTCCACCAAATCCAGTGAACAGTCCGATAATGGGATTGTCAGTCCTATGGTACTATAACATATTACTGGTCGGCTCGGCCAAAGCTAATGAATTTCATTCGTGTTATGGATAACGCATCAACAAGTTGTTCACATTATTGAAATTGTATTGTTTTATATGGACATTGTTTTAGAAAACTTGAAAATGATTTAGCACATATGATTCACCCCAAAACATTTGCAAAACGTAAAAGAGGGAACTATGTACTAACATTGAAAATAATTTTGTATATATAAACCATGTATATTGTTTTGAAATCTTGAAAATAATTATAGCGTGAACCGGGATCAAGCTCCCGAAATGACCAATCAACCTGATCTCGCTCAACTAGCAGAGGCCAAATTCATTGCTAGAGAGGTAGACAAGAGAAACAAGATAGTACTTACTGTTTAACTGCTTCCGATGTATTAATGACGTTCAAATACAGACGCAATTAAACAAACTGGCAGAGCTTCGCCGTACCATATTGACAAATCACTAACTAGCTCTAACACAACACTTCCCTATTTAGAGGTCGACATGACCTGTACCGAAGTGCGTGCTAAACAGACAACTATATTTCGTACGAGTTTGTGTTTCGTATGAGTAAGTCACTCGTACGAAACATGTATTCTTTCGTACGAAACATAGTGTTAAAACATATAAAACTTACTTTTTCACATTTAAACATTAACGTGTAAACTTTATAAACATTACAGACACATCCTAGACGTAGGCAATAGACATTATGCACAAACAAACTCCTCCTTGGATGTTGTCGTAGTCTTGATAATCTTCAACAAACTTCAATTAGATTTGACTCTAACGCCCAAAGAATCTCTTTACAGGCTTTCGATGTTCCTCAAAAGCAATTGGCGTTTGATCAGTCGGAGGAGGTCGTTTCAAATATTGAAAGCTTCTCAAAGATGCTATTCTTGTACGTTCTGCGATTCGAGCTTCTTTTTCTTCCTTTTTCTTTGACTCTTTCTTCTCAAGCTTCCTTCAAGTTGTTTTCCAATCCGATCCAGAATGGATATCATTTGCAAAGCACACATTAACGATCTTTTGAAATTGAAGCACTTGTTCTTGATCCTTCTCTTCAAAACTTATCTTACTATAGAATAGACATTCTATATCTTTCTTTGAAGAGTTGATAGCTACATTGGTAAAGTACTCAATCTTACTATAGAATAGACATTCTATATCTTTCTTTGAAGAGTTGATAGCTACATTGGGTAAAGTACTCAAATGCCTCGCCATAGACCATATATTCGTTTGTGCGCTATGACGGCTTTGGTTAATTCCTCTGTGATTTTCCAAGAGTCATCATCTGGATGCACACAAATAACAGCTTCTCCTGAACTCGAATCATAGTGCCACCATTTGAATATCTTGAAAAAATCTTCTTCCATTTTAATAAGAGGCATGTTCTTCATCACACGCGATTTCTTCATAATCAAAGTAACATCTTTCACCTTCGTTACTGGATCAACTTTAATAATGTGATAAGGATAATGAGGTTTCCAATTTACAAAACCGTATGTAGCATCAAACTTAATCAATCTCCAACGCCATTGGTCATGAAACTTCATCTTTAGATTTATCATCTTTGTTTGAACAAGCTCCTTTATATCCCAATACGGCGATGTCTTGATATCGCTCAAATATCGAAAGTATTGAATACCAAAAACTCTCTTTATCGCATGCACATTAAGCTCTTCAATCCATCCCCAACTCAGAATATCCCCTTGTGAAATATCAGCGTCTCTGGTAAAGAATGCTAGGGGTCTTTTAAACTTAGGCTCAGTTGAATTCACGCGAAACCATTTCTTCTTTTATTCAACAATTTCAGCTTTAGACATTTTCTGAGGAATTGTTCCTTCTTTTGCAGCTTCAGATACTTTTCTTTGCAACATCTCAGAACTTTCTGCTGCAAATAGATCAGTAAATGTTGGGAAATCATCTGTACCCTGATTGGCATCATAAGTATCGTCATCAGAATCACTTTCCACGACAACGTTATCATACATATTTGCATCTTCTACGTCTTCAAATACATATGCATTTGGTTCAAAAACATCTATCTCATTAAGTTCGTCTTCAAAATCAAAATCAAAATCAAACTTCTCTTCACTAATACCAAGCATTGCTGCTATTTCTTCCTTCGAGTAACTGTGAACAAACTCCCCCTTCTTCAACTTCATGCTCAAGATATAACACAAAACGGCTTTGGCACGACAAGAACAGAAGATATAACATTTTCTATGAAAATTCCTGCCTACTGAGCATCAACTGACTCATCAGCTTTGTTCATCTTTTCTTCTTCAGCAGTTTAATTTGCAGAATCATCAAAGTACTCAGAAAGATCTACTAGTTCATTAATATTCGAATCAATTACACGAATTCCAGACCCTCCAACATTATCATCATTATTGTCATCATCCGAAATACTAGAATCCTTAACATCAACATCAGCATCCTCTACTTCTGCTTCCTTTTTAGTCTCTTCAGCAGTTTGTTTACTTTCATTTGCCATCTTTTTCTTTAACAACCAATCCCGATGCCTTTGAGTAATATCAAGAAATGCTATATCCACATCTGTTGGCTTTCCTACCAAGATAAACTTTTCGGTTCTTCATAGACCACAATATCCCAACATGTTATTGGCTCAGATTCAGCTTCTGGCACAGTTTCGTCAATCACAGATTCCTTCCACTATCTTTCCCTTTTCCTTTCCCTTGTGCGTCAGATTGTTGTTTAGATAAACATTCTCTTTCCGCAACTCTCTCTCTCGCTTCTAGCTCGTTCTATCTCATCTATTGCGGCAAAAATATGTATACCCAACTTATTTCCCAAAATATTTTCAAACACATCCATTCTTCTATTGTTCCTCAAACGTTCTTCTTCGTTTTCTGCCATTCGTAAACGCAATCTTTCGTTTTCAGAAACAGTACTTGCTAACATCCCTTCTAACTGCTGTTTTTCAACAATCAATCCTCTGATCCTTTCAAGCATTTCAAGCTTTTCAGCAGTTAACTCATTTATCTGCTCTTGTAACTCAGCTATACGTACCACATTCATCGTAACCTGTTTTTGCAAGTCGTCAACTCTTGGATCATCAAATGGAAATTCATCTCCTCCAGGTAAATCATCTAAACCAATCTCATCAAAAAATGATTGTGACTCAAATGGTTGTTGTGTTGGATGAGATTGTTGTGCATGAGATGGTTGTGATTGTTGTTAAGAGACTGTTGTTGCGGTGGTTGCTGAACTGGCTCTGGTTGTTGCGATTGTTGCTGAACTGGCTCCGGTTGAGGTTGTTGCTGTGCTGGCTGTTGTTGATCTGGTTCTGGCTTCGGAATTGATTGTTGTTGAGGAGCTATCTCTGGTTGAGATTGTTGCTAGGCTGGTTCTCGCTGCGCATTTTGTGGTGGAGATGGAACATTATGTGATGGTTCCTCCACATTTTCTTCAATAATAGGTTCAGTACCAGTTTCCTTTTGAATGACACTCGGAGATACTCTAGCTGCAGGACACTCCATTCTTCTTTGTTTTTTCTTGATTGGTGTTCGAAAAGCAGATTCAGTATCAGACTCAGATGGAACATAAGTTGTATCATCCTCTCCTGTTGCTTTTCATTTGTGTTCCTCTACTTTGCGTTTTAATTCAACTTGTCGTTTATTTTCCAATTTTTCAGCTCTTTTCTTTTCACCAGCTCTTCTATCTTCTGAATCAATACTTGATGATAGTAATTCTTCAGCTACTTTGTCAGCTACAAACGCTTGACGCTCAATCTCCTCAGCCATCTCTTCAACCGTTTCCTCCACTTCTGGTTCATCTCTTAAACCTGAACCTCCAGCTGCAGATGTAGTTTTTCTCTTTTTTTTCTTTATTCACTGATGCATATGTAGCTTTAGATTTCCCACTTTTTTCTCCAACCTTCACAAACCATGGACTCCTTTTTGCAACAAACAACGATAGTGTTGTAACATCTTCTTCATCGTCACTACTTTCATCTTTTCTCCACTTTCCTGGTGCTGGCGACATGTAATCTTTATCGAGAATCGCACCAAACATTGGTTTCTTTAAATGTACATTCATCTTTCGTAATGTCCACACATGCATATGTTCAAGCCTGAGGACATCGTTCGGAGATATCTTCAGATCAGGATGCAAAAAGTCTAATAACATTTGAATGAATCTTGGATACTGCAAAAACTTTTCTTTCTGAATATTTTGAACAATCTGATGAATATGACCTTTGAAAAGTTGTATGGCAGGTTCAAAACTAACACTGTAACAATACACATTTGATAATCAACTAAATCATCGAAAGCACCTTTCCGATGACTTAAACCATGAGCTATAACATGTGCAAGATATCTTAAAGGTGCGCTCAGGTTTCCTTTCTTGAATGGTGCAGCATTAACAAATCCCGTATACCCCATTCGATAAAAGCATCCTTTTACCATGTATTCAGAAAAACCTGTCGGATCGTCTTTGTTATCTTTAAAATCCAAAACCTTCCTAATTAACTCTTCGGTAATCTTTACTAGAATATCAACATCATCAATCTTTACAGCTGAAATAATGGCATTATCATCAATACTGTACTTAACAGCATTCCAAAAATATTCTACATGAGAGAGATATGCTGTGTGTCCATCCGTTAAAGCTTTGGTTACTCGAATCCGTGTGAGAAAATCCAATATATTTCGATATGCTACAATCTCCGGAATAGAGGCATCTGTGACACAATATATATTGTGGAATGGAGAAAACGCAGATTTCTTGGCCTGTACATAAAAATAACAATCAACCGTTATAAAATTTTAAACATTCAAAATTTCATTCAAATATTCGTACAAACATTTGTTTCTTACGAAACACACTCTTATCCAAAAATTAAAGTTTGAAATGAATGTAATTCATACGATTCAACATCTTCGAACAAATTACTTTTCACATTAACCATTTTGTTTTCAAACTTTATTTCATACGATTCACCTAGTTCGTACGAATTAATCAATCAGTTCATTTTTGAACAACTTTTAAAACTTCTTCGTATGAAATAATTGTTTCGTACGAAACAAACTCCAACTGACATAACAAAAAATTTCATGCGAAACAATTCTTTCGTACAAAAACTCATCGTCGTCCCAAAATGTCCAAGTATAATCCGAACCCAAAACTGGTTGAATTTTAACAAATTGATAGTCGATTTTCAGGTTATTAAAGCCGATTTTAACATTTTTGTGATCAATTTTAAGTTTTACCAGTCCAATTTCCCTAGATCTAAGTTTTAGTCCGATTCGTACAAATTTTGGTATTACAACAACATGATTTTGTCGAAAATACCTTTCCCATTGATAGAGGTGTGCCAATCAACCTCAACAATGTAAATCGCAAGCACAAATATCCAAGAAATGAAGATTTTAAAATCAATTCGCACAAAATACCTTTCCATTGATAGAGGTGTGCCAATCAACCTCAACAATGGAAAAATTATTTGGTGCGAATTAAAACTAAAAGTCTTTAAACTTTTCATTTTCATTTTTAAGTAATTTTATCTATTTTATAAATCCACTTGACTAACCAAGTCCAAGTTAATGACCCTGGTTATCCAATTTGTCTTCCAAGTCCAAATTAATGACTTTGGTTGACCAAGTTTGACCAACAGATTTATTTTAACATGTAAAGTTTCAAATTAATGAACTTTCTTGACATTAAAAAAAAATTTCTTCTAAAAATTAGCTCCAAACCCATGATTTCAAAATTTTCTTCAGCAAGATGTTGCTAAGAATCTAACCGTCAGTGTTTTTATCATCTGTAAACAAAAATAAGACTATCAAGCTAAGAAAACTAAAAATCTTTTTGAGTTTTGAGATATTTTTCAAAAAGTAATAACATTTTTTTATGAATTTTGCTTCAAGCATATATATAAGTCATCAGTACTGTTGATCTAGAAACACCCTTTTAAGCTTTTAAATAAATTTACCTAGATTGCCATTATATTTGTCCATCTAATCTCTTCTCGTTTCTCAACTGTTTCTTGGTTGCATACCACAACTCCTCAATCGTCTCTTTTGCACTTGAAGACCCATCTTGTGTTAATCTTTTTATGATGTCCTGGCAGGTCAACAAGTGTCCAGACTACAAGTTTCTGGAATTGAAGTAACTCCTCTTGCATTGCATCCACCCAACTTTCTTCTTTTAACGCGTCTTTCTAGCTTCCCGGTTCAACCTGAGAAACGAAACAACTATGAGAAAATTGAACTTGAAGTGGAGCAATACGAGTATAAAAACAGCTTAGATCTTTATTGATCTGATTGCGAGTTTTCCCTCCAGTTTGTAAGCTGCGTATGATATTCTCTAACGGATGATATGAAAGTGTTCTTGGTATCACTTCGGTTGGAACATCTACTTGTGGTTGGAAATTTGTTAGAATTTCATCGACAACCCGTACAGATGAAGAAGATTTATTTCTAGCATTGGACTGATCAGCTTGTTGTTTCAGAAAGCTTTCAATCTGTTCAGATCCTTCATCAGAACTGGATCCTCCATCGTTGAAAGTTGGTACCCGATCAGAGTCAGCAACTGCATTTGGCTGAGCAAGAACCGGAATTTGAACAGAAGAGCTTTGACCGGAATTTGGAGCAAGAACCGGAATTTGAACAGAAGAGCTTTGACCGACATCAGACGTGTTGACTGGTAATGATGTAGAAATTACCAAAGGTCGAGGAACTTGTTCTTGATTAGATAACTGATGTTGTTGAAATAACATAACATATTCTTCTTCTGTTGGCACATCTGGTAGATCAAACGAATCCCACAATCAAGCATATTTAAACAGCCACGGATCCCCAGGTTTCTGCGTAGGCGTTGTATATCTTTGACAATCTACGTACTGCGCTAGAATTACCTGGTTCAGACTGGGCAAGAAAACACGTTTTTGAGGAGTAGCGTAACCATTAAAGAAACCTTCCAAAGATTTGGCTCCAGATTTACCAGCCGGGTCCAAGACGGTACACGGTGATCCAAAAGGTTCCAAAAATGCTAAGTTAGGCTTTCGTTGATTCAGTAACTCGAAACATGTCTTTTTGTGAGGCTTAACTGTCAACACACGATTTAGGGTATAGCATGCTGATGCTACTACTTCACTTCAAAAACTGATCGGTAATTTTGAATCAGCTAGCATTGTTCTAGCAGTTTCTATCAGCGTGCGATTCTTTTGTTCAGCTACTCCATTTTGTTGTGGAGTATAGGGGGCGCTGAATTCATGAAGAATCCCCTTTTCATTGCAGAACTCTTGCATCTTCTTGTTCTTAAACTCCATTCCATTATCACTGTGAATTCTCTTAATGGGCAAATGATATAAATTTTCGAGTTTTCTGAAGAGGATCATAAAAGTTTCAAACGTGTCATCCTTACTCTCCAGAAAGAACACCCATGAAAATCGAGAATAATCATCTGTAACGACAAGACAGTACCGATCTCCAGAAATACTTTTGACATTGACTAGTCTAAAGAGATCCATGTGTAGTTTTTCTAGTGGTAGCTTTATCGAATTCAACAGCTTTCTCGGGTGGGAGTTCTTATGCTGCTTCCCCTTTTTGCAGCTAAGACAATCATCTGATAGATAAAAACTGTTCAAATTGACACTCTCCACTAAGTCGTTATGCACAAGAAAATTCATCTGTCGAAGATGAATGTGCCCCATTTTTCTATGCCATAAAATTGACTCTTTCTCGGTAGCTTTGGAAACAAAGAATTGAACTTTCTTGACGTGGTAGAAGTGATGCTCATTTCAAGAACATATAAATCATTTTCTCTCGGAGCTCGCATCAAAATCCATTCTTCTGGAATCTTGAAACTGGGTTTTAAGATTAGACATTCTTTATCATTGAAATGTGTCGTGAACTTCTTGTCACAAATTTGCGAGATACTAAGCATATTGTTCTCAAGTTCAGTGATATAGTTCACTTTATCAAACAATACAACTCTGTTTGAGAGAATCCCTTCTCTGACAATTCTACCTCCCTGCGTTCCAGCAAATCCTACATATCCTCCACGAATAGCTTTAACATCATTGAGCAACGCAAGCATTCCTGTTATGTGGCGAGACGTTCCACTATCCATGATCCATTTTGACAATATCGAACGTTGGAGCCCCTGCACACATGATTAACGAAACTTATTTAAACAATGAAACCCAAGCTTGTTTGGTCTTGGTGGGTTTGGTATATCAAATTTTTGACCCACTTTGTTCTTTTCAATCTTTTTAAGCTCAATTTTGTTTGGAACAGAAAGTTTGTGTTTAACCTTAGATGATTTTGTTTTGACGATTTTAGCCACCCATTTCTATGTTTGTGGTTTAACTCTTTTAACATAAAATTTTGAAACTACTTGTTGAATTTTTTGTGATGTTTCACCAATTTCAAATTTAGATTGAGACTGAATAATTGGTTTAACATTTTGATGAGATTCAATATTTCTTTTTAGAATTTGTTTCGGCATGAACATGTGTGCTTTTTTGTTTTTCATCCTTGGTGAACTTTTTCGGAGAAGAAACTGGTTTTGAACTTTCTTGTGAACAGTATCGTGCGATATGTCCAACTTTCTTGCATTTAAAGCATGTCTTGCTGTCCTTATAAACAGAGGTATCCAAACCCTGTTTCTATTTTTGTTTCTCTTTTTCTTTAAGAAAATCATCATTTGATTGAGTTCGATAACCTCCTTTTCTTTCTCGGCTGTTGTCCCAAAAACAAAATTGATTTTCTTTGTAAAGTTCAATTTTTGAGACATGTTGGTTTTATGTTACTTCTGGAAACCCAACCCTGTTCGTTTGTTTTCTGGATAATCTCCATTTTTACTATAGTAAGGTCGGTTGTCAGTTTTCGATTTTAAATAGAAAGATGCATCATGTTTATCTAAATCATCATGACTTACCTCCATAAGCTTGAACATTTTATCTACACAATCCTTTTTCACATTCTTGATTGGAAAGTCCTCATCCGAAAATTGTTTATCAGACCCTTTCATTTTATAAACTATGACATTGGGATCATCATTTAAACTATTTTCTGATATATCATCAGACCTTGACTTCTCAGATTGTTCAGGCTCAGACACTTCAGATTCATATTTTAACACTTTTCAACCACATTATTTACCACTTCAGTCACATTCACCATCATTTTTAGTGTAAGTTACATCGATATCCACAGGCAGCTGTTCAGTTTTCAATTTAAGATTTAGCGCCTTTTCCACCCCAGATGGATTTTTGCATGCATACTGTTCCACATGGGTGGTGGAACTCGATCATAACTGCCACTTTTTGTTTCACCATTTTTAGATTCCTCTGTATTTTAAATTTTTGGTAAAATGTGATCTATGACGTATGAGTTTATGGAATAACTTATTAACAATTTGTTAACTCGTTCAGTTTCAATTCTCATTTTCTTAAGCTCACTTTTGAGCTCAGCAATAGTGTTTAGATGAATATTAATTGCCATTTGTTTATCCATCACTGTTGCTTTAAGCATCATAAGTGTTGCGTCATTTTCTCTGAGTGCTTTATTATATTGTTTAACAGACGCACTCAATTTGTCATAAGCTTCCTTTGTGGATTTGTAATCGCTTGACAAATTGTCTGTTAAACTTTGCTATTCAGCAAATCTTTTGTCCTTTACAAGACACTCACCACATGGTTCTTCACACTTTGAACAAGATTTTTCATTCTCAGATGACTTGTTTACCTCATTGTCATTGGCCATGCACGCTTTAATGATTCTTCTTTCATCATTTCCTTTTTCTCACCAGCTTCAACTTCTTCAATCTATTTCTTTTGCTCTTCATCTGTTGAATGTTGGCTAGTCACGAAATATCCTGCAAAAGTTTTTAAAACATCATTAGGCAAAAGATGTTTGAATGGACCATTCTAAATTTCTTCCTCCTCTGATGAAGTATGATAGTAATTATCGTCATCATCAGGTCTTTCATCAAACGATGCTCCCAATTCTTCTTCTGGTTCCTCAATAATTTCAGCCACTAATGCCAAACTTTCTCCTTTCGAAATAAACTTGTTCCAATTAAACCCTTCGTCTTTTTGTGTAACAACCAATGCCTTATCTTTAGTTTCAGGTTGCTTATCTTCAATTGGCACGATTCTTGTTCTTGGTTGAGGTCATTGGTAGATCGCTCTTTTGTAATAGTCATCAGTGAAAGGAATATGATTTCCTTGAACCTCTCGGTTTGGACATTCTCTTTTAAAATGACCTTTCTCCCGACACTTGAAACAAGTAACTTTGGATTTATCAAACCTAAGTTTCCCATCCAATCCTCCCAAATTTTCTTTACCAGTGATTTCCATAAATCTCTGTGCACGTCGAACGATTGAAGCCATACACCAATTTATATCTATCAACTCCATTTCAACTGGATCAATTTGATCGTAATCCTCACGTGTCATTTCAGAATTTCTGATCTTTCCAGCAACAAGATTGTCATATGACTCAAGAACTGAAGCAAGTAGAGACTTATGTTGTTTTGCTATCTTTTCGTAAAGTTTTGTGCGTTCTGAAAATCAACGGCAATATTGCATTGCAAAACTCTTTGATTTGCATTGGATGATGAAGTAGTTTGATTGTTGTCAGGTTGATTTGATCAGAAAGAAGATTATTGGCTTGAAGGTGTATTTGGATCAACTGTTAGGAATGATTGGAAACCACTTGTCTGAATTGGTGGTGTGCTTGGTGAACTATATGCACTAAAAGCATTTTGAATATTTGGCGCTTGGATTTGAGCAGCATAACTGTTTTTGAAATAAAGATTAACATCATGTTGCACTTGAACAGTCTTGTTTTTGGCCATCTTTTACATATCTAATTCATGACCTTCCAACCTTTCGATAAAGCGAGGTAGCGAAAAATTGCTGTCTTAACTCCATTCTTTAAAATGGTTAAGTAAGTCGACCATTCACCTTGTGGTAGAGAATCAACTAGCTTGTCAACAAGCTCTTCATTTGTCTTTACAGTTCCCATTCTCTTCATATGAACCACTAGATAACAATATCGCTCAATCACCTGCTTTACTGTTTCTCCTTTAATCAGTGCGAATACATCGAACTCTTTGCTAACGCCCTTTTGCTTTTGCGGAGTTGAGCACTACCTTGAAATTTGAGTCGAAGAGCATTCCATAAAGATTGCGCATCATCATCATGTTGCAGTAAAGCCAAGATATCTTCTTTAATCAATTGTTGAAGAATATTCATCATTTTATTTTCGTTGATAAACCTTTCCCGTTCAATATCAGAGAATTGAGCAAGGGTCTTTCAAGCCCATTTTCACCAACGGGTGCGATATATTTTGCCTCGATTGCAAACCAGCAAGTAAAGTGGTTAGCTTGAACCCAGTTCATAAACCTTTCACTCCAACTATCAAAGTCTTCTAGATTCATAAGCTTAGGAGGTTTTGTCATTGTTCCTATCTCATTCTCAAGATTGATGTTTTGGGCTGCTGCAGTGGTAACGACTGATGTGGCGAACGCATTGTAAAATTCCTCAGACATTTTTCTTTGAAAAATTAAGACACTTCTCGAAAACAAAACTGATGAGATTAATAAAGTTTTTTGTGCAGACAACTTGTTTCGTACGAAAGAAGCACCATTTCATACGAATGAGATTTATTTCACAAAAAAACTAATATTTCATACGAATTAAACCATTTTGTACGATTAAGATATTTGTACGGGTGAATTTTGGTACCATGAAAACCTAAGACTTTTGGTATGAATTTATTTGGAAATCTAAAAAATTGTAAGATTCTGTGAAATTTTTACACTTGTTCGTATGAACTTGATCGTTCAAAAATTTTAGCACTTGTTCGTACGAAATAATACAATCTTCAAACTGACAAATTTTATTGATTTCACCATGATTTAGTTCAATTTTAAGTCTGAATTATGATATGGATTTATTAGATTGAAGATTAACGTGAATTACTAAAAAACCTAGTCCATTTTGTCCATGAATTCGTTCGAAATTTGTCCAAAATCCAGCATAGGTCAGAAAAATGATATAGATGAAGATATATCCAAGTCTGAACCCTTAGTAACTTGTAAATATTTGTTGTCTATCTATCGATCAGATCTCATGGCTCTGATACCACTTGTGAACGGGGATCGAGCTCTCGAAATGAGCAATGACCTGATCTTGCTCGACTAGCAGAGGCGGAATTCATTGCTAGAGAGGTAGACAAGACAAACAAGATAGTACTTACTGTTTAACTGCTTCCGATGTATTAATGGCGTTCAAATACAGACGCAAGTAAACAAACTGGCAGTGCTTCGCTGTACCAATTAACAAATCACTAACTAGCTCTAACACAACACTTCCCTATTTATAGGTCGACATGACTCGTACCGAAGTGCGTGCTAAACAGACAACTACATTTCGTACGAGTAAGTCACTCGTACGAAACATGTATTTTTTCGTATGAAACATAATGTTAAAACATATAAAACTTACTTTTCACATTTAAACATTAACGTGTAAACTTTATAAACATTACAGATACATCCTAGACGTAGGCAATAGACATTATGCACCAACATGTAGGCACATATGAATCATCCCAAAACAGTTAGAAAATGTAAAAGAGGGGAACTATGTACTCACATTGAAAATATAAACCATGTATATTGTTTTGAAATCTTGAAAATAATTATAGGCACATATGAATCACCCCAAAACATTTAGAAAATGTAAAAGAGGGGAACTATGTACTCACTTGGGATTGCGAAAGTGTTCTTGATCAACGAAGTAAACAAAGCTCAACGTGTCCTAATGTGTCAGATAAATATGTTAGCGTGTCGGGACTACAAACGGAAGATCAAATAGAATGAAGTCTTATAAACTAAATGAGTGTTGGAATTCATGTGATATGGTTTAACAAACTTAACATTCTGATTTGGAAACGATCCTAAGTGCTTTTGACCCATTATGACTCGTTAAGGTAGTTTACGCTACTTTAACGGGTCATTAACGTGAACGTATGATCGGATGGTTAAACATGTTTTATGAGAAGTCTTCAATGCCCAAGCATGTTTGAAAATGTTATAACATCAGTTTATATGTCAAAAACTTGATTACATGTGTTTAAATGAATTTATGTGCAAAAGGGCATTTTGGTCATTTTTAAGGACATAGAAGTAACTTATTATAACACTAATCAAAGGATGTGACCATAAGGTATAACCTCAGTAGGTTATTCCCTATTCAACTATGGTCACAAATATGTGTTTGTTCGGATCCTAAGATCGACCAAATGGGTTGGATTAGAAAGTCAAAGCGGTGGTCAAGACCGCTCGACTTACGACCCTAAATAAGCACTAAACTAGAAGTGATGAGTTAGACATGTCAAAATATGTCTAACTGATTTGGTATCAAAACTTAGTGTTTTGATACCTAAAAATAGTGTCATCGTAAAATGCACATCATGTGCATTTTGACCGAAACTTTGACTCGTCACTTCGACTAGTAAACGCCGTAATCAGAAGGTGAAATCGCTAGGGACTATAACCTCCGTGATTACGTTCACGTTGCAAAGTCCAATTGAACTTTGACTTGACCAAATATGGTAAGAACCAAAAGTCAATAAGCAAGCCAAATTGTTCGACTTTTAGCTCAAAATAGCTAAAATAATTAAAGAACTAGGAAGAGTACTTACTCGTGTTGAAGAACAGTTTCGGAACCCAAAATAGGAGGCTTCCAAAGGTTGGAAACAAGCTCCAAGAAGGATAGAAAGAAGAACTTCACACTATGCTTTGAAATGTTTTGAAGTGGTGTGAAAAAAATGGAAGAATCATGGGGTATTTATAGTATTTTAGTATTAAGGAGGTGATGACATGTGTCCTCAAGTATGGATTATTGTCCTAACATGTGTCAACACCATATTAAGTGTGGCAAAGTGAGTACTAGGTGTCAAAAATTAGAGATAGGTGGCAAACTTGGTGAAAAAGCAAAAATATTAATTTTTTTTTACATTTTTGCCCCTTGGACTTGTATTTCACTTGTTTGCCATTTTTAACCCCTTTAACATAAAATATAGGTTATATAAAGGTGTTAAGACATGTGTAATTTGGATTATGCCTAAAATTGTCATGGATGTCAGTTCGTCGGTTGTACGGTTACGCGTTTCACAAAAGTGCGTAAAATGCTTTAACAAACACGAAAATGATGGAAATTGTGCAACGATTGGCATTTTTGCATTCTCATCAATAAAATACAAGATTTTATTGAATAAAAAAATATTTGGAAATAAAACACAGGGTTTCATTGAATACGAAATTGTTTGTAATTGTGCAATGATTGAACGCGGGCCTTAGTGACTTAATACATGAAAGACAATTTATTTATGTGTTGTTTCTATTTATCCCAAGAAAATGTAAACATTTAACTTAATAAAACAAAATCTCAAATTCCATGAGTTGTGAAACAATAGTTCTGTGAAATGACTTCCCTGACATTTCCGTCGCGGTTCGTTATTTTACGCGGTCGGGGTGTTACACCTATATATCAAGAAACGTATTGAGTCTCGTTCAGTTAGTAAGTCAAGGATTTGTAATTAAAATAAGTGCTTATACTTGTACATTTGTTCCTATGTTTGAACTGCTCATGACAACCATTTAATATCACCACTGCAAGAAGTTGAGTGAGACATTTGTACCTTTTCAATCATTGTACTTTACAAACAATTTTGTATTCAATGAATTCCTGTGTTTTATTTCCGAAATTTGTATAATTATCTAAGACATTTGCACGATTTCGAACCCTCAAAAATTTTTGTGGAAGTAATTCGTTAACTGACACTCAAACACAATCAGTTTAACGCGACGTACACTCTGAAACAAGGACATAAGCTACACATACCTTAGATACAATTTGCACAATGTCGATCATTTTCGTGTTCGTTAAAGCGTTTTATGCATTTTTGCAAAACGCGTAACCGTACAACCCAACGAGCCGACATCCACGACATTTTCAGAAATAATCCAAGTTATACATGTCTTAACACCTTTATAAAGCCTAAATATTAGGTTAAAGCGGTTAAAAATGATAAACAAGTGAAAACACAAGTCCAAGGGCCAAAAATGTCAAAAAAATAATAAAGATTTTTGCTTCTTCACCAAGTTTCCACCTATCTCCAATTTTTGACACCTAGCACTCATTTTGCCACACTTAATTTGGTGTTGACACATGTTAGAATACCAATCCACTCTTGAGGACAGTTTTCATCACCTCCTTGATCCTAAAATACTATAAATATCCCATGATTCTTCCATTTTTTTCACACGACTTCAAAACACTTCAAAGCAAAGTGTAAAGTTCTTCTTTCCATCTTTCTTGTAGCTTGTTTCCAGCCTTTGGAAGCCTCCTATCTTGAGATCCAACAGTGTTCTTTAACATGAGTAAGTACTCTTCCTAGTTGTTTAATTATTTTAGCTATTTTGAGCTAAAAGTCGAACAGTTTAGCTTCCTAATTGACGAGTCAAAGTTTCGGTAAAAATGTGCATGATGTGCATTTTACGACGAAACTTTTTTTGGGTATCTAAACACCAAGTTTTGATACCAAATCAGTTTAATAAACTTAATTAGACATATTTTGACATGTCTAACACGTCACTTCTAGTTTAGTGCTTATTTAGGGTCGTAAGTCGAGCGGTCTTGACCACCGCTTTGACTTTCAAATCTGACCCGTTTGCTCGATCTTAGGATTCGACCAAACACATAATTTTGACCATAGTTGTATAGGGAATAACCTATTGATGTTATACCTTATGGTCATGCCATTTGGTTAGTGTTATGATAAGTTACTTCCATGTTCCTAAAAAATGATGACCAAAATGCCCTTTTGCGCATATATCCATTTTAAACACATGTAACCAAATTTTTGACATATAAACTGATGTTATAACATTTTCAAATATGTTTGGGCATTTAAGACTTATCATAGGAGATGTTTAACCATCCATCACACATTTACGCTAAAGACCCGTTAACGTAGTGTAAACTACCTTAACGAGTCATAATGGGTCAAAAGCACTTAGGATCCTTTCCAAATCAAAAATGTTAAATTTGTTAAACCATATCACATGAGTTCCAAAACTCTTTTGGTTTATAAGACTTCATTCTATCTGATCTCCTGTTTGTAGCCTCGACATGCTAACATATTTATCTGACACATTAGGACACGTTTGAGCTTTTTTTATTCCGTTGATCAAGAATACTTTTGCAATCTTAAGTGAGTACATAATTCCCCTTTTTTACGTTTTGAATTTTTTTGGGGTGACTCATATGTGGTAAATCATTTTCAAGTTTTCAAAAACAGTGTCTATGGTTAATATATAACACAATACGTATTCAATAATGTGAACAACTTGTTGATGCGTTATGGATAACACGAATAACACTCATCAGCTTTGGCCGAGCCGACCAGTAGTATGTTATGGTACCATAGGACTGACAATCCCATTTTCGGACTGTTCACTGGATTTGGTGGAAGTTTGGGTAATGACAGAAACTGTATGTGATTAACAAATCATTTGTTGATTTGTTATCTAGTTAAAGAGACCCTTTGGTGGTCTATTAAAGATACCATTTGGTAGTATAGCCAACACAAGTTTGAATGTGTTTATTAAAGAACCATCAAAAGTTTAAACAAAAAAACACGAACGATTTGTTTATGAGATGGACAATTGGTTTATGACATGGAAGATTGATTTATAACACGGACGAATGGTTTATAACATGGACAAATGGTTTATAACACAGAAAAATGGTTCAATAACAATGTCACGCAATGATTTTCACTTAAAGATATAAACCATATGAAGTTTTCTTTTGAATCAATCTATTACAAGGATTTTACAAAAGAAACGTTTTGGTCTAGATTCATGGCTATAAGGTTTTCACAACTCTAACCAACTTGTTTTAGTTAGTTAATTATATTACAATATCAAACACTTTTCATACGAGGTTTTTAGTTAACGACTCATGGAGTCGGACGGGGTGTTGCAATATGTATACAAATCCACGAATTTAACACACTCACAAAACCTATGTACTCGCCGACATATTTATGCTGACTCTTTTTCACATATGTTTTAGGAGAAAATACTTAATAGTATGAAGCATGCTTCACGTAGGAATGGATGCAGGCCTTAGTGGCTTAAAACATGAAAGACAATTTATTTATGTGTTGTTTCTACTTATCCCAAGACAATTAAAATATTTAACTTATTAAAATAAAATTTTAAATTCCATAAGTTGTGAAACAATAGTTCTGTGACATGACTCCCCAATGTTTCTACTACGGTTCGTTGTTTTACGCGGTCAGGGTGTTACATTGAAGAAAGTAAAATATGTAAGGAAAAGAAAGAAAAGGCATTTGCAGACGATAAGAATGTTGAACATGAGAAATATAGTAAAGATCACATTAATGCAGTTAGTGGGGACTTAGATCAGAATTCGATTAAGAATTTAGAACATAAAAGCATGATCATGAATTTCGTTCCTTTTGATGATTGCGTTAATTTCATTGATATGCTGGAATATGTAGACTTCATTTGTGATTGTAAGTTTGAATTGTCTGTTAAATTTGATAACATGGTTGATTGGTTCTTACATTCTTATCTTAAAATACCCGAGCAAAGAATTTCCCACTATTTACCGAGAAAGGGAATAAGGTAGATCTGTTAGACTTTCTTTTAGTTGTAAGAAGCGAAGGAGGGTATAAGCGAGTTACTGAGGAAAATTTATTTAGTTGCAAAGGATCTATGTTTGAATTGGGATGAAGGTTGTGAAATGAGAATTGGATATGCTGAATTTTTTAATGTGATGGTCTATAACTACATCAAGAACAAGAACATGAGCAAGCATGTTGTTCCACGGTAAGATCCAAATGCAACATTTGCATGTATGATATATGCAGGAGGAGATAGCAACGTTACTAAACATCCCAAAGATTCTAGAACATGAAATCCCAGATTATGCTCTATATGTCTGTTCAGATTGGAGGGGAGTGAACCGCCCTTGAAGAGAAAAACCTTTGACTTTAAACAAGCGATCAAGGCAATGGATGAAGCTAATCTCCATGTAATCAACCACATAAAGAATGAATCGCTGAAGATCACTCACCCTAATTAAGTTTAGGGAGTGTATTTGAAGTATTAAACTTAATTTAGAATACTTATATGTTGTATTATATTTGTATATTACTTTAACTTATGAGATGTATTAATCAGGTAGACAAGTGTTAGTGGTAATGGTTGTTATCCAAAAAAATATTATATACAGTTTTTGGCACCGATTTTAACAGTCAACCAAAGTTTTTTTTGTTTGTATATAAACATGTTCTCAGTTCTAGAATAATTCAGCAAGATATCAACATTTGTTATCATCAATTATTGTTTATCCTTTCAATCCATATTGGTTGTTACGTGTCTGTAGTTGTTCAATATCCCAACAAAAATGGCCATATGGGTTTTACGAGCGAACATATGGCCGTATGATTTTTTTTACTAACAGAAAAATGCCTTATTGGGCCCTTTAATGAGCTATATGGCCCACGTAACCACTTCTGCCTGTATCATACAACCTATATGAAGTGACATGCACACTCGTGTACACAATTGGGGATGGTGCTTGTATAGCAGGCTTATTAAGTATGTGAGGGGATCGGCTCTCCTGTTATGAGTGCCGGACTGATCTGACTCAGCTAACAGAGGCGGAATTCATTGTTAACGAGTTGGATAAACAAACAACAAATATATATAGTGCTTAAACGCCTTGCTTTGTATTGATAAACGTGTATGGTAACAGAATGAGTAAACAGTATGACAGGGCTTTGCCATAGTCACACAGCAACAAATGTCTAACACAACACTCAAGCTCCTCTTTTTATATGTCAACATGACTCGCACAGGAGAGAATGTGTTTGACTCGTGCGAGTGGTGCCACGTACGAGTGATAAGGTGTCACTCATACGAGCCACTTAGCTCACTCGTACGAGCCACTTTACAAAAATATAAATCATATTTAATATAAAAAAGATTGACATTCTAAGCCCTATATACATAACCGACACATCCTAGACGTAGGCAATAGACATTATGCACCCACAAACTCCCCTTGGATGTTGCCATAGTCTTGGATAGTCTTCAAAAAATCTTCAAAGATATGATAGTTAACGACCAAAGTAACATTTCGGTGGCCTGCGGTTTCTCCTTACAAGATATCGGCGTTTGGTCTGTAGGAGGAGGCCAATTACATGTGTTGCCAAGCCGAAAGCTCCTTAGAGATGCAATTCGCGTTCGTTCAGCAATTCTTCCATCATTCTTCTCTTTCTTTCGTTTCTCTATCCCTTCCAGCTTCCTCCAAGAAGTGTTCCATGTTGTTCCTGAGTGTATATCATTAGCAAAACAAACATTAGCAATCTTTTAGAATTAGAGAGCCTGCTCTTGGTCTTTCTCCTCGAAACTAATTTTGTTGTACAATAAGCATTCAATATCCTTCTTCGAACTATTAACTAGCCACATAGGGTTTAGTACTCGAATGCCATGCCATAGACCATATATGTGTTTGTGTGCAATGACGGCATTGGATAATTCCTCGGAGATCTTCCAAGAATGTAACACCCCGACCGCGTAAAACAACGAACCGTAGCGGAAACGCCAGGGAGTCATGTCACAGAACTATTGTTTCACAACTCATGGAATTTAAAATTTTGTTTGATTAAGTTAAATGTTTACATTTTCATGGGATAAACAGAAACAACACATAAATAAATTGTCTTCCATGTTTTAAGTCACTAAGGCTCGCGCCCATTCCTACGTGAAGCATGCAGCATATTATCTAGATTGATTCCTGAAACATATGTGAAAAGAGAGTCAGCAGAAAAAATGTTGGCGAGTACATAGGTTTTGTGAGTGTGTCAAATTTGTGGCCTTGTATAGATATTGCAACACCTCGTCCGACTACAAGAGTCGTTAAGTGAAAACCTCGTATCAAAAGTGTTTGATATTGCAATACAATTAACCAACTAAAACAAGTTGGTTAGAGTTGTGAAAACCTTGTAGCCATGAACCTTGACAAAACATTTCTTTTGTAAAAACCTTGTAATAGATTGATTCAAAAGAAAACGTCGTACGGTTTATATCTTTAGGTGAAAATCATTGCGTGACATTGTTCAAAACAATTTGTCCGTGTTATAAACCATTTGTCCATGATATAGATCAATCGTCCGTGTCATAAACCAATTGTCCATGTCGTAAACAAATCGTCCGTGTTTTTAGTTGTGAAAACTTTTGACTGTTCATTAATGAACACATTCAAACCTGTCTTGACTATAACACAAAAGGGTATCTTTAATAGACCACCAAAGGGTCTCTTTAACTAGACTAACAAATCACAAATGATTTGTTAATCAGAAACAGTTTCTGTCCAAACTTCCACCAAATCCAATGAACAGTCTGATAATGGGATTGTCAGTCCTATGGTACCATAACATACTACTGGTCAGCTCGGCCAAAGCTAATGAATGTCATTCGTGTTATGGATAACGCATCAACAAGTTGTTCACATTATTGAAATCATATTATTTTATATATAAACCATAGACATTGTTTTTGAAAACTTGAAAATGATTTAACACATATGAGTCACCCCAAAACATTTGCAAAACGTAAAAGAGGGGAACTATGTACTCACTTTAAAAATCATTTTGTATACATAAACCATGTATATTATTTTGAAAATTTGAAAATAATTATAGGCACATATGAATCACCACAAAACATTTAGAAAACGTAAAAGAGGTGGGGCTATGTACTCACTTGGGATTGCGAAAGTGTTCTTGATCAATGAAATAAAGAAAGCTCATACGTGTCCTAATGTGTCAGATAAATATGTTAGTGTGTCGGGACTACAAACGGGAGATCGGATAGAATGAAGTCTTATAAAACAAACGAGTGTTTGAACTCATGTGATATGGTTTTGACCCATTATGACTCGTTAAGGTAGTTTACGCTACTTTAAAGGGTCATTAGCATAAACGTGTGATCGGACGGTTAAACACGACCTATGATAAGTCTTAAATGCCCAAGCATGTTTGAAAATGTTAAAACATCAGTTTATATGTCAAAAATTTGGTTACATGTGTTTAAAATGGATTTATGCGCAAAAGGGCATTTTTGTCATCATTTTTTTAAGAACATAGAAGTAACCTACCATAACACAAAACAAACGATGTGACCATAAGGTATAACCTCAGTAGGTTATTCCCTATATAACTATGGTCACAAATATGAGTTTGGTAGGATCATAAGATCGACCAAACGGGTCAGATTCGAAAGTCAAAGCGGTGGTCAAGACCGCTCGACTTACGACTCTAAATAAGCACAACTAGAAGTGACGAGTTAGACATGTCAAAATATGTCTAAATAAATTTATAAAACTGATTTGGTATCAAAACATGGTGTTTTGATACCTGAAAATAGTTTCGTCGTAAAATGCACATCATGCGCATTTTTAACCGAAACTTTGACTCGTCATTTCGACTAGTAAACGTGGTAATCAGAAGGTGAAATCGTTAGGGATTATAACCTTTGTGATTACAATAACGTTTCAAAGTTCAATTGAACATTGACTTGACCAAATATGGTCAGAACCAAAAGTCAATCAGGTTGCCAAACTGTTCGACTTTTAGCTCAAAATAGTTAAATAAAAAAATTAAAGAACTAGGAAGAGTACTTACGCGTGTTGAAGTACACTTTCGAAACTCAAGATAGGTGGCTTCCAAAGGTTAGAAAAAAGCTCCAAGAAGGATAGAAAGAGAACTTCACACTTTGCTTTGAAGTGTTTTGAAGTGGTGTTAAAAAAATGGAAGAATCATGGGATATTTATAGTATTTTAGGATTAAGGAGGTGAAGACAAGTGTCCTCAAGTGTGGATTAGTGTCCTAACATATGTCAAAACCATATTAAGTGTGGCAAAGTGAGTGCTAGGTGTCAAACTTGGTGTAGAAGCAAAAATATTTATTATTTTTTACATTTTTGGCCCTTGGACTTATATTTTCACTTGTTTGCCATTTTTAACCCCTTTAACCTAACATTTAGGTTATATAAACATTTTAACACATGTGTAACTTGGATTATGCGCGAAAATGTCGTGGATGTCGGTTCGTTTGGTTGTACGGTTATGCGTTGCGCAAAAATGCGTAAAACGCTTTAACGAACATGAAAATGATCTAAATTGTGCAACGATTGACATTTTTGCATTCTCATTAAAAAAATACAAGATTTTATTGAATACAAAAATATTTGGAAATAAAACACATGGTTTCATTGAATACGAAATTGTTTGTAATTGTGCAATGATTGAAAATGCACAAATGTCACAGTCTCCCCTACTTTTGGAAATTTATCCCGAAATTTAATTAGAGGAGACTTTGTGAAACAGATGCGGATATTTGGCTTCATCTGATCCTCTCATTTCCATGTAAATTTTGGGCCATGTTTGGATTCCCAGCGAACTTTAACTATCAGTATACGTCTACGCTTGAGTTTCTTGACTTCACGTGCCAATATCTCCACAGGTTTCTCGACAAAGTGCATAGTGTCATCAACATGAATTTGGTTGAGGGGAATGTGGAGATTTGTATCGGCTAAACACTTTTTCAAATTGGACAGTGGAATGTTGGGTGAATATTCCCAAGTTCAGGAGGTAGCTCAAGTCGGTAGGCCACCTTTCTGATTCTCTCAATGATCTTGAATGGTCCAATATATCGTGGTGCAAGTTTTCTTTTCTTTCCAAATCTAATCACACTTTTCAAAGGGGATACCTTAACAAGGACGTGATCACCAACTTGGAATTCCAAGGGCTTGCTTCGTTTGTCCGCATATCTCTTTTGACGGCTTCTAGCTGTCAGAAGGTTATTGAAATTTTTCTTGACTTTGTCTGTTGTGTCATGAATGAGTTTAGGCCCAGTGAGCTGAGCTTCACCGATCTCATTCCAGCAGATAGGTGAACGACATTTTTGACCATATAGAGCTTTGAAAGGCGCCATATTGATGCTGGCGTGATAACTATTGTTGTAGGAGAATTAGACCAATGGTAGATGCGAATCCCAACTACCACCAAAGTCGATTACACATGCTCTAAGCATATCCTCCAGTGTTTGAATTGTCCTTTCAGATTGTCCATCTGTTTGAGGATGATAAGCAGTGCTCAGATTGAGTTTGGTTCCCATGGCAGATTGCATGGTCTTCCAAAAATGAGATGAGAATCGAGCATCTCGATCGGATATGATGTTCAAAGGAACACCATGACGAGATACAAGCTCATCAACGTAGATCTTGGCGAGTTTGTCAGCAAATAGATCCTCACTGTTGACTTTGTTAGACGATCGCTGATTACCCAAATGGCATCATGACCACTAGGTGTGCGCGGTAGTTTAGTGACGAGATGCATCGCAATGTTCTCCCACTTCCGTACCGGTATTTGGCGTTGCTCAAGTAAACCAGGTGGGCGTTGATGTTCTGAACACAATGAAGTTTGACACGTTCCTTACGACTAAGCGCATCAGCCACAACATTCGCCTTACCAGGATGGTAGCGAATCTCGTAGTCGTAGTCATTCAGAAGTTCGACCCAGCGTCGTTATCTTATGTTAAGCTCCTTTTGATTGAATATGTGTTGGAGACTTTTGTGGTCAGTTAAAACCACACATTTCGTACCGTAAAGGTAGTGTCTCCAAATTTTGAGAGCAAAAACTACGGCTCCTAACTCAAGATCATGAGTTGTGTAGTTCTTCTCATGGATTTTCAATTGTCTTGACGCATAGGCTATGACTTTGTCTCTTTTCATGAGAACACAACCAAGGCTAGGTTTGATGCGTCTCAATAGACAACGAAATCATTGTTGTTGTCGGGTAAAGATAAAACAGGAGCATTAAAGAGTTTTTGTTTCAGTATTTGAATTGCTTCCTCTTGTCTGGTTCCCTACTCGAAAGGTTTATTCTTCCGAGTCAAAGTGGTGAGTTGAACCGCGATGTTTGAAAAGTTCGCGATGAATCGTCGATAGTATCCAACAGGACTAAGAAATGAACGAACTTTGATAGGAGTAGTAGGTGTACTCCAATCCCTAATGGCACTGATTTTGGCGGGATCTACATGTATACCTTGTTCGTTAACAATGTGTCCCAAAAATTGAATTTCTTTTAGCCAAAATTCACATTTAGAGAATTTGGCGTAAAGTTGTTCTTTCTTCAGGAGTTCCATCGTTAGACGGAGATGTTGTTCGTGATCGGCACGAGACTTAGAATAAATGAGGATGTCATCGATGAAAACAATGATGAACTTGTCTAATTAAGGTTTACAAACCCTATTCATTAAGTCCATGAAGACGGAAGGAGCATTCGTCAAACCAAAAGGCATGACAGTGAACTCATAATGGTCGTATCGAGTGCGAAAAGCAGTCTTCGGAATATCTTCTTCGAGTACACGAAGTTGATGATACCCAGAATGCAGATCAATCTTTGAAAAGCACGTCGCACCTTGCAGCTGATCAAAGAGATCATCAATGCGAGGTAGGGGATATGGATTTTTGTTTGTGAGTTTGTTGAGCTCAGGATAATCGATACACATACGGAAGGATCCATCCTTCTTTTTCACGAATAGGACAGGAGCGCCCCAAGGTGAAAAGCTCGGACGAATGAATCCCCTTTCTAAAAGTTCTTAGAGTTTCTTTGACAACTCTTGCATTTCAGACGGTGCAAGTCGGTAAGGAGATTTATTAATTGGTTTGCACTAGGTACAAGGTCAATACGAAACTCAACTTGACGAATTGGGGGTAAACCAGGTAGCTCTTCAGGAAACATCTCAGGATATTCCCGAACAATGGGGATGTCCTAAACAGTCTTGCCCTTGCCTTTTTCCTCTACGATATGTGCCAAAAAGTCTACATAAGTCTTTCCTAGGTATTTTTGGGCCTGGGTACAGGTCATGAGTTTTAGGCTACTAGAGGATTTCTCTCCGTGAACTTCTAAGGTTTTGCCAGACAAAAGAGGTATACGAACAAACTTGTCGAAGCAGATCACCTCAGCATGGTGTTTGGTTAACCAGTCCATTCCTATGATGTATCGCGAAGACATGCTTTAGCCTATAAGTGGACACTCACCCGAAGAGTCCCCAGGTAAGAGTGACTGGTCCGATAATACGGATTTGTATGAACACTCTAGCCTTAGACAGAAAACTCAGGGTGCAAGCATCAACCCTTCCAGATTGCAAATGTTCACATTAATAAAACCCAAACTTTGACGCGATTTTGAAAACTTGCAAGGCTTTAAGCCACAACATATCATCAAAGGATAGATGATTGATTTTCAAAACGAATTTGTAACTTGTGTATTTGTTTTGGTAATCACCTAAGGATAGGTGATGGTATTGTTTTAATAATCTAAACGCAAGATAACTCGCGTTAGGTACCTAGGAAGGTTATAGTCTAGGTCAAAGCATTATTAATAACCTAATTCCCTATAACCATAAGCTCTGATACCAATCTTTCTGTAACACCCCGACCGCGTAAAACAAATAACCGTGGCGGAAACTTCGGGGAGTCATGTCACAGAACTATTGTTTCACAACTCATAGAATTTAAAATTTTGTTTGATTAAGTTAAATATTTACATTGTCTTGGGATAAACAGAAACAAAACATAAATAAATTGTCTTTCATGTTTTAAGTCACTAAGGCCCGCGTCCATTCCTACGTGAAGCATGTATCATATTATCAAGTATTGATTCCTGAAACATATGTGAAAAGAGAGTCAACATAAAAAATGCCGGCGAGTACATAGGTTTTGTGAGTGTGTCAAATTTGTGGCCTTGTATACATATTGTAAAACCTCGTCCGACTACAAGAGTCGTTAAGTGAAAACCTCGTATCCAAAGCGTTTGATATTGCAATACAAATAAACAAATAAAACAAGTTGGTTAGAGTTCTGAAAACCTTGTAGCTTTGAATCTTGACAAAAACATTTCTTTTGTAAAAACCTTGCAATAGATTGATTCAAAAGAAAATTTCGTATTGTTTATATATTTAAGTGAAAATCATTGCGTGACATTGTTCAAAATAATTTGTCCGTGTTATTAACCATTTGTACGTGATATAGATCAATCGCCGTGTCATAAACCAATTGTCCATGTCATAAACAAATCATCCATGTTTTTAATTGTAAAAACTTTTGATCGTTCTTTAATGAACACATTCAAACCTGTGTTGACTATACCACCAAAGGGTATCTTTAATAGACCACCAAAGCTTCTCTTTAACTAGACTAACAAATCATCAAATGATTTGTTAATCAGAAACCGTTTCTGTCATTATCGAAACTTCAACCAAATCCAGTGAACAGTCCGATAATGGGATTGTTAGTCCTATGGTAACATAACATACTACTGGTCGGCTCGGCCAAAGCAAATGAATGTCATTTTTCTTATGGATAACGCATCAACAAGTTCTTCACATTATTGTAATCGTATTATTTTATATGTAAACCATAGGCATTGTTTTTGAAAACTTGAAAATGATTTAGCACATATGAGCCACCCAAAACATTTGCAAAACGTAAAAGAGGGGAGCTATGTACTCATTTTAAAAATCATTTTGTATATATAAACCATGTATATTGTTTTGAAATCTTGAAAATAATGATAGGCACATATGAATCACCCCAAAACATTTAGAAAATGTAAAAGAGGGGGCTATGTACTCACTTTGAAATCATTTTGTATATATAAACCATGTATATTGTTTTGAAATCTTGAAAATAATGATAGGCACATATGAATCACCCCAAAACATTTAGAAAACATAAAAGAATGGGCTATGTACTCACTAGGGATTGCGAAAGTGTTCTTGATCAACGAATTAAATGTAGCTCAAACGTGTCCTAATATGTTAGATAAATATGTTAGCGTGTCGGGACTACAAACGGGAGATCGGATAGAATGAAATCTTATAAACCAAACGAGTGTTGGAACTCATGTGATATGGTTTAACAAACTTAACATTCTGATTTGGAAAGGATCCTAAGTGCTTTTGACCAATTATGATTCGGTAAGGTAGTTTACGCTAATTTAACGGGTCATTAGCGTAAACGTGTGATCGGATGGTTAAACATGTCCTATGATAAGTCTTAAATTCCCAAGCATGTTGAAAATGTCAAAACATCAGTTTATATGTCAAAAATTTGGTTACATGTGTTTAAAATGGATTTATGCGCAAAGGGCATTTTGGTCATCATTTTTTTTAGAAAATAGAAGTAACTTATCATAACACTAACCAGACGATGTGACTATAAGGTATAACCTCAGCAGGTTATTCCCTATGTAACTATGGTCACATATATGTGTTGGTATAATCCTAAGATCTACCAAACGGGTCGGATTCGAAAGTCAAAGCGGTGGTCAAGATCGCTCGACTTACGACCCTAAATAAGCACTAAACTAGAAGTGACGAGTTAGACATGTCAAAATATGTCTAACTAAGTTTATAAAACTTATTTGGTATCAAAACGTGGTGTTTTGATACCCGAAAATAGTTTCGTCCTAAAATGCACATCATGTGAATTTTTTTTACCGAAACTTTAACTCGTCACTTCGACTAGTAAACGTGGTAATCAGAAGGTGAAATCGCTAGGGATTATAACCTTCGTAAGTACGATCATGTTTCAAAGTTCAATTGAACTTTGACTTGACCAAATATGGTCAGAACAAAAAGTCAATCAGGAAGCCAAACTTTTCAACTTTTAGCTCAAAATAGCTAAGAAATTAAAAAAACTAGGAAGAGTACTTACTCGTACTGAAGAACACTTTCGGAACTCAAGATAGGAGGCTTTCAAACGTTGGAAACAAGCTCCAAGAAGGATAGAAAGAAGAACTTCACACTTTGCTTTGAAGTGTTTTGAAGTGGTGTGAAAAAAAATGGAAGGATCATGGGGTATTTATAGTATTTTAGGATTAAGGAGGTGATGACAAGTTCCTCAAGTGTGGATTAGTGTCCTAACATGTGTCAACACCATATTAAGTGTGGCAAAGTGAGTGCTAGGTGTCAAAAATTATAGATAGGTGGAAAACTTGGTGAAGAAGCAAAAATATTTATTATTTTTTTTGACATTTTTGGCCATTGGACTTGTATTTTCACTTGTTTGCCATTTTAACCCCTTTAACATAATATTTAGGTTATATAAAGGTGTTAAGGCATTTGTAACTTGTATTATGCTTGAAAATGTCGTGTATGTCGGTTCATTCGGTTGTACGGTTACGCGTTTTGCAAAATGCGTAAAACGCTTTAACGAACACGCAAATGCTCAAAAGTGTGCAATGATTGACATTTTTGCATTCTCATCAATAAAATACAAGATTTTAGTGAATACAAAAATATTTGGAAATAAGACGAAGGGTTTCATTGAATACGAAATTGTTTGTAATTGTGCAATGATTGAAAAGGCACAAATGTCACATAAGTCGTGTGTCTGTTAGTAAGCGCCTTGGTAATAGGAAGTCGGCTCAAAAAATCTAGCACTTCCCTAGAAGCTGCGATCTTAGGAATATCTCATCTAGAAGACAACAGATGTTGTGAAACCGTGAAAACAAAGACTTCTTGATCTGCAAATACAAACGTTTCATACACTTAGAAAAATTTTCAAACATTTCAAATTTTACACACTCGTACGAGTCACCATTCGTACGAGTCATATACTTAGACAAGGATTTAAGTCTGAGTCAAAATCCCACTCGTACAAGCAACTTCTTCGTACGAATTAAAAAACATTCTTAACAAATTTTAGGATTTTGAGCAAACTTCTTCAAACGAGTGATGCTTCGTACGAGCCACAAAGATATAAACGTTTAAGGTCCTTCTCGTACGAACGATCACTCGTATGACTGAATATGATAAACAGACATTTGAAATCCTTGCTCGTACGGAAGATGATTCGTACGAGTTGCAAATCGCACCAAATAACACCTTATCAAAATGAACTTAAAACGTGTAGATTTTAACAAATTCAAAATTAATTTATAGGTTAAAAGGGTCGATTTTAACAATTTTGAGTTCAATTTTATCTTTTACCGGTCCGATTATCTTAAATCTACGTTTTATGTCCTTTATGGTCCAATTTCGGCATTATAACGGCTCAAAACATGTAATAGTACCTTGCCCATCGAAAGTGGTGTGCTAATCAACCTCCACGAAGTATAGATACGTAATGAAGATCAAGAAAGTGAGTGATAGGAATTGAATCGCACAGAATAAGCTCTTAGTCGCACAAAGTCAATAGTGTGACTCATGCGAATGAGGAGCCCTTTTATACTCCTTCAGGTTCACTCGTACGAGTGATGATTCGCCCGACTGAAGCCTTTTGTCACTCGTTCGAGTCAATATGGCACTCTTACGAGTCAGTTCTATGCAATTTGATTATCTTTTTGATTTTTTTGTGAAATTTTATCTGTTTTTATAACCCACTCAGTTAACCAAGTCCAAGTTAATGACCCTGGTTATCCGACTTGCCTACCAAGTTCAACTTAATGACCTTGGTTGACCGATGTTTAACCAACACAGATTTATTTTAAAAGTTCAAAGTTTCAAGTTAATGAACTTTGTTGACATTTCAGGAAATTTTTGTTTTCTGATTAGCTCCCAGCCCATGAACTTCAACTTTCCTCCAAAAACTGTGGCTTTGACTTGTACTAATGGTATTTTCATCATCGGTAGACTAAAATCTAAGAAAGATTGCTAAAAATAATCTGAAAATCTTTTTGGGATTTTTCTGAAAGAAAGAACAAGTAAATAAAGATGTATTTACATGCATATTTTTGTGAGTTTTGTGTTTAGAGGATTATATTAGATATTTAGACGCATCACAAGTACTGTTGATCTTGGTAGTAACTTTAAGTTCCTAAACAGAATTACCTACATTGCTAATATACTTATCCATTTAAACCTCTACTTGTTTCTAAATTGTTTCAAGATATGTTTAGGTAACATGAAGGAACATGAAGTAACTGTGTTTCCCATCTCAGAATATAGTCCCGCATCGAGATTCCCAGAATTTCATTTCACTGATGTATATATCTAACTGATATCTGTAAATGGGGTGAATTGCGAGACCTTGAGAGCTCAGGTTAGTATTTCCATACAGAGAAAGAGATGAAGGCTCGACTTTAGATGGTGTTCCATAAAGGAATCTTTTGAACTACAAATGTCGTAAATGTTTATGACATACTCATCTTTTGAGGCGAATAATGCGTTAAGTATTATACAAGTTCTAGGTCATCGCCGATGCAAAATTAGAAGAACTCGGATAATACCCGAGATATTTTAAATATAAAGACCTAGTATCACAGAATCTGACATTCTCTTAAACAAAATTTTTGAGTACTAAGTCCATATATCCGAAAGATGTCGACCCACTAGATACTAATGTTTTTCTTTTAAGTTCATATATTGAAGAACAATTTACTAAACGAGTGAAGTCTATTGGCACATCCTTAGTAATATCTGTTTAATTACTTGATTAAACATTCCGTATCTTTATCATACTGTGATAGTCAACTGACGTAATATGATTACCCCTTTTTCACAAAAATTCCTTTTATCCTTTTTTAATGTTTTTGCATCTTTCACAAATTTTCTCCCCTAAAATCAAAAACATATTTTTTGTTTTTAGTTTTTGAAGAAAAATATTTACAGAAAAACATGTCATACCAATGAAAATCACGTCAAGTCCTCGTCATCCTCAAATTCAACCTCAAGTGTATCCCCTGATAACAGATTTTTTAAACCATTTAACTTCAAAAGATTTTTAAAACATGATCAATCAAACGCTTTGGCGTAAAAAACCGCTTTTTGGTCATTAGTGTGAATTTTTTCAATTCTAACCAACTTTTTCTAGTAGCAATCACGGAAAAAGTGGTGTCGAATTTCTATATGTTTAGTGCGTGAGTGTTGAACAAGATTTTTGGTGATATCAATAGCCCCTTGTTATCTACATAAATTGGCGTATCAATAAATTGAAGTCCGAAGTTTCTCATCTGCTGAACAACAGTTGGATGCTGAAACGTATTCAGCTTCACATGTAGAGAGATCGACCGCAGTCTGTTTCTTGCATTGTCGTGTTACCCATCGAGTTCCGAAGTACTGGCAACCAACCATAGTAGATTTGGCATTAGCTTGCAGCAGCCGTAATCAGAGTCCGAGTAACCCGCAAGGTTGAAGTCATCATGTCGAGGATACCACATGCCGGTGCATGGACATCCTTTCAAGTATCGCATGATTCGTTTGACGGGTAACAAGTGTGAATCTCTTGGATTGGATGGATAACAGGCGCATAGGCATGTTGGATACGTGATATAAGGTTGTAAAGCTGTAAGATACATCAAGGATCCGATCATGGAGAGATATAATGTTTCATCGACTTTGACACCATGAGCATCTGGACAAATGCCGTGATTGGGGGCTAATGGAGTTGACGCTAGCGTAGTTCCTGTCATGTCAAATATCTCTAACAAGTCATGAACATACTTTGTCTGATGAATGAAGATACCATCAGGCAATCATTCAACCTGAAGTCCTAAAAAGAACCTCATCTCCCCCATAGCACTCATTTTAAATTTCTTCATCATGACTTCTTCGAAGTCTTCGCACAGTTTATCATTTGTCGATCCAAAGATGATATCATCCACATAGATTTGTACCAAAATCAGATGACCATCTACTTCCTTTGTGTAGAGGTACATTCTACAGTCCCTCTGAGAAAGCCGTTGTCTAGAAGATGTCTTGAAAGCGTTTCATACCAAGCTCTCGGGGCTTGGTGTGGACCATATAATGCCTTATTCAGAAGGTAGAATTTATCCTTGTGTATTGGATCGACAAACCCCGGTGGTTGGCCAACATACACCTCCTCTTTGACTTTTCCATAAAGGAAAGTAGATTTGACATCTAATTGATACACCTTGAAACCTTCAAGATGGGCGATTGGGGTGCAGACTTCAGTGTAGTCTATCCCTTCTTGCTGGTGAAAGCCCTGGACCATGAGCCGAGCTTTGTTTCGGACCACAATACCTCTGTCATCTCTCTTGCACTTGAATGCCCATCGAGTATTTATCTTTTTATGATGATCTGGTAAGGCAACAAGCTTCCAGACACCAAGTTTCTAGAGTTAAAGCAACTCTTCCTGCATTGCATCCACCCAGCTTTCCTCTTTCAACTTCCTGGTTCAACCTGCGAAACAAAATAACTGTAAGAAAGTCTAGTTTGCAATGGAGCAACACTAGTATAAAAGCAACTTAGATCCTTGTTGATCTGATTGCGAGTTTTCACTCCGGTTTGTAAGCTGCCAATGATATTCCCGACGGATGGTAAGATAGTGTCCTTGGCATTACTTCACTTGGAACATCTACTTGACTCTGCAAATTCATGACAACTTCATCAGCCACGGTTGTAGAAGATGTAGCATCATTTCTGACATTGGATTGATCAGCCTAGGAATTCAGAAAGCTTTCAATATGTTCAGATCCTTCATCGGAATTACATCGTCCATCATCAATTTTGGTGCATAATGTCTATTGCCTACGTCTAGGATATGTTGTTTATGTATATAGGGCTTAGAACGTCGAATAGTGTTTGTATATATATGATTTATATGTTTGCAGCTTGACTCGTACGAGTGAGCATCATGGCTCGTACGCGTGACACGCTGTCACTCGTACGAGGCATCACTCGCACGAGTCACACACACACGCTCTCCTCCTGTGCGATTCATGTCGACCTATAAATAGAGGAGCCTGAGTGTTGTGTCAGGATCTGTGGTTACTGTATGAAAAAGCCTTGTCAAACTGTTTACTCGCTCTGTAACTGTTCACATTTATCAATACAATTCAAGGCGTTTAAGCAGTATATCTTATTTGTTTGTTTGTCAAACTCGCTAACAACGAATTCCACCTCTGTTAGCTGAGTCAGATCGGTCCGGTGCTCATAAGAGGAGAGCCGATCCATTCTCACAAGTGGTATCAGAGCCTTGAGGCCTGATCTGAGGACAAACATCAAGTGTTTGCATACTATTAATAGTTTCTGATCCAGATTCACCATTGGATTTTTCTACTTCTACACTTTCTCACACAGATCTCAGAATTGGACGAATTCATGGAAAAATTGGACTAGGATTTTAGTATATCACGTTAAAATCACCTCTAATCAATCCTTGAAAATTTCAGATTTAAAATCAACCTAATTCATGTCGAACTTTGTAAAAATCATCCGTTTGGTGACCTGAGTTGTTTTGTACGAGTAGAGAGACAACTCGTATGAATGGCTATTTGTACAAATTTAGTCATTCATACGAACGAACAAACAAGTTTTCCTAAGAACTTACAAGTTTAAAAACTGCCATTTGTACGAAGAAATGATTCACACAAATTAGTCATTCGCAGGAACAAGTCACTCGCACGAGTAATCTTTTAGTCGTACTAACATCTCGCTCACACGAATCTCTGACTCGCACGATCATCTCAGTCGCACAAGTAGTTCTGTCATCCACACGAAGAACATTTTGTCATATTTTTGTCATTCTAATCTATTTTTCGATAGTGTGTTTCTAAAACTTTTGTAGAAAGAATGGAAGAAGAGTTTTACGACGCTTTTGCTACTTCAGCGGTCATAACTACTATAGCTTAAAATATGAACCTCGAGAATGAGATAGGTACAATGACAAAGCCACCAAAGTTGATGTACCTTTAAGACTTTGAAAGATGGAGTGAACATTTTATGGATTGGGTTCAAGCAAATCATTTTACCTACTGGTTTACCATTTAAGCAAAATATCAAACTCTGATGGGAGAAAACTGTCTTGAAAAAACATTAGCTCAACTCTCAGATTTCGAAAGAGAGAAGTTCAAAAATGAGAAAAAGATGATGAACATCTTACAACAAGCCATCAAAGAAGACATCTTGGCTCTTCTACATCATGATGATGATGCACTATGGAATGCTTTACGGTTGAAATTTCAAGGAACTGCACAGTTGCGAAAAGGGAAGAGAGCGTTGTTAAGTAAAGAATTTGATATCTTTACTTTGATTAAGGGAGAGACTGTGAAACAATTGATTGAAAGACACTGTTACTTGGTTGTGCAACTGAAGCGCATGGGAATCGTAAAGACGAATGAACAATTAGTCATAAACTGACAGATTCCCTACCACAAGGAGAATGGTCTACCTACTTGACTATTCTGAAGAATGGCACAGAATATGGTAATTTCTCATTACCAAGATTCATTGAGAGATTGGAAGGGCACGAACTTGAGATGCAGGAAATGGCGAAAAACAAAGGCGCCCAAATACAACAAGACGTAAATTTGTATTACAAGGGTAGTTCTGCTTCGCTTATACAGTCTCCAAAAATCCAAACTGCCTTCAGCGCTTTCAGCACATCAAGCCCACCGTCGAGTCAACACAGTGGTTTTCAATCCTTTGCTTCTATCAACCCAAACACGACTCCAGGCCCACAGTCATCCCATGGTTCGAGCAATCCCTAGATCAGCCAGAACAAATAATTTAATCCTAATCAGAGGGTTATCCAGTGTAATATTGTTGTTGATTTCCAAAATGCTCAAAACTTTGACAAGAAGACTGCAAAGAAACACATGTCATTATTAGCTTTGTTACTCGAATCATACGATAGTTTAGTAGCAAGAAAAATTGGAAATTCTGAGATGACGAGAGAGGATTATGATCAGATTGATCCGGTCGAGATGGAGTTGATCGACATCAAATGGTGTATGGCTTCAATCGTCAGAAGAGCACAACGTTTCATCAAAATTACAAGGAAAGAGAATTTGGGAGGATTAGATGGGAAACTTGGCTTCGATAAATCCAAAGTGACATATTTCAAATGTCGGGAGAAGGGACATTTTAAACGAGAATGTTTGAATAAAGAAGTTCCGAGCAATCAGAACCCGTTTGCCGATGACTACTACAAGAAAGCCATTTATCATCGTCCTCAACCCAAAACAAGAATGGTGGAAATCAAAGATGGACTGTCAAGCTCCAAAGACAGAGCTCTCGTCACACAGTAGACGAAGGCTTCAACTGGAACAAGTATATCACAAAGAACGAGAGTCTGACTCTGGTCACAAAAATAATTGAAGAACCTGGAGAATATACAGAGACATCTTTTGACGAATCTCCCGAAGAATATTATCACACATCGTCAAAAAAAGAGGAATTGTTAAATAGTGCTTTTAAACATCTCCTGCCTAATGATATTCTTAAAACTTTTGCAGGTTATTTTGAACCAAGCCATCGATCGTCTTGTGAAGAAAAGAAGAAGCTTGAAGAAGAAAAGAGAGTTGATGAGACCAACAGAGCTTGTATGGCAAATATGAATGAGGAAAACGGGTCCGAAAATGACTCTTTGATAGATGAACCGTGCTTAAAATGCAACGAGCCATGCAGTGAATTTGTTGTAAAAGACACACCATACAATGAGCTCAAATGTCTAACAAATAATTTGTCATGTGACTATAAATCAACAAAAGAAGCTTATGACAAATTAAGAAATCTGTTAAACAATATGAAAAGGTGATCAAAGAAAATGACGGAACACTTTCAATACTTAAAGCCACTGTAATTGAAAAACAGATGGCCATTAACATTCATTTAAATACAATCGCTGAGATAAAAAATGAACTTGAAAAAATGCAAATAGAAACCGAACGGGTTAACAAATTGTTAATCAGTTATTCTACAAGTTCATACGTCATTGATCAGATTCTTCCAAAGATCGAAAGTAAAGAAGAAACTAAAAATGATGAAAACAAAGGTGCAAGTTATGATCGTGTTCCACCACCCATGTGGAATAGTTGTGCTACTTAGAAACCATCGGGGGTGGAGAAGGCGCTCAACTTAAAATTGAAAACTGAAAAGACAAATGAGCTGCCTGCGAACATTGATATAACTTACACCAAACCAGAAAATGAATGTGAGTCTGATGTGGTTAAAACCAT
Organism: Scalesia atractyloides; assembly: GCA_947069175.1. NCBI lineage: Eukaryota > Viridiplantae > Streptophyta > Magnoliopsida > Asterales > Asteraceae > Scalesia > Scalesia atractyloides. The sequence goes on from CAMTDV010000020.1 coordinate 51,077,353, forward strand.
GGTTGAAAGTTTTTTGAAGAGTGAGTCTGAAAAATCTGAATCGGATGTTGAATCATCAGAAAATAGTTTAACAACTAATCCAAACATAATCATCTACAAAATGCATAGATCTGATAAACTATATTTTGATGAAGATTTCCCAATCAAGAATGTCAATCTGGATGATGTTGGAAAGTTGTTCAAGCTTATTGAGTGAGCCATTCTGATTTAGAAAAACATGTTGCAACATTTTATTCTAAATCAAAATGCGTTAACAAACCCTACCATCAAAGATACAGAGATTATCCTGAAAGCAGGAGAGCTGGGTTGAGTTTTCAAAAGAAAAGAACAAACAACAAATTTCAAAAGTTGAATTTTACAAATAAAATCAATTTTGTCTATGGAACAACTACAGAAAAAGAAAAAGAGATCATTGCTACATAATCCAATGATGAGTTCAAGAAAGAAAAAGAGAGTTGAAAACACGTTTTGGATTCCTCTGTTCGAAAAGACAGCAGGACGTGCTACAAGTGTAACATTGTTGGGCATATTGCACGACAATGTTCTCAAAAATATCCAAAACATGTTTCTAACTCTAACAGATCTACCAAAGATGTGAAACAAAAGGCACCCATGGTTGTACCAAAACATATTTTGAAGAAACATTGAATCCAACAAAAATGTTAAATCAACGATTCAACTTAATTCTAAATTTGAAATTGGTGAAACTTCCACCAAATCATCAAAAAGATTCAAAGTTTATTCAAAAAGGGCAAATTTGAAAACACAAACTTGGGTTGCAAAAGTCAAACCATCTAAGGTAGAACCAAAACCATCTGTTCCAGTCAAAATAGAGGCCAAACAGAATGTTAAGATCAAAATTGGTCCAAAGTTTGATATTCCAAACCCACCCAAGACCAAGCAGTCTTGGGTTTCTCTGTTTAAATAGTTTCTTCCTCATGTGTGCAGGGGCTCCCGAGATTGACCATGTTAATATGGATTATAGATAGTGGAGCTTCACGACATATAACTTGACGCTTGCATTGTTGCATGACGTCAAAGCTATCCGAGGAGGTTACGTTGGTTTTGCTGGAACTCAAGGTGGAAGAATCGCGGAGAAGGTATTCTTACGAATGGAGTGGTTTTCTTCGACAAGGTGAACTACATTGCGGTACTGGAGAACAATCTGCTGAGTATTTTGCAAATTTTAGACAAAAAGTTCACAACACACTTCAACAACAAAGAATGCTTGATTCTAAAGTCGGGATTCAAGATTCCTAAGGAATAGATTCTTATGCGCGCTCTAAGAGAGAATGATCTTTATGTCCATGATATGAGTGTCGCATCTACAACATCAAAGAAGGTTCAGTGTTCCATTTCTAAAGCGACCGAGAAGGAATCTATTTTATGGCATAGGAAGATGGGGAACATTCATCTGAGAAAGATGAATTATCTAGTGCACAACAACCTAGTGGAGGGTGTTAATCTGAAGAACTTTCATTTATCCGATGATTGTCTGAGCTGTAAGAAGGGGAAACAACATAAGAAATCACACCCAAGAAAGCTTCCAAATTCTATCAAGCTACCACTAGAAAGGCTTCATATGGATCTATTCGGGCCAGTAAATGTGAAAAGCATTTCTGGAGATCTATATTGCCTGGTATTGGCAGATGATTTCTCAAGATTCTAATCGGTTTTCTTTCTGGAGAGCAAAGATAACGTTTGAAAGTCTAATGATTCTCTTCAAAAAGCTTGAAAACCTGTATCACTTGCCTATCAAGAGTAACCGCAGTGACAATGGTACCAAGTTCAAGAATAGAGGATTCTCGAATTCTGCAACGAAATGGGGATACTTCACGAATTCAGCGCCCCCTATACTCCTCAAAAAAATGGAGTTGCTGAACATAAGAATCGCACACTGATCGAGACTTCCAGAACCATGCTCGCTGATTCAAAACTACCAATAAGTTTCTAGAGCGAAGTAGTCACATCAGCGTGTTACACTCTCAATCGTGTGTTAACTGTTAAGCCTCACAACAAGACCTGTTTTGAGCTTCTAAACCATCGGAAGCCTAATCTTACGTTTTGGGAGCCTTTTGGATCACCGTGTACCGTTTTGGACCCGGATGGTAAATTTGGAGCCAAATCCTTGGAAGGATTTTTTCGTCGGTTATGCTAGTCCACAAAAGCGTGTCTTCTTGCAGAGTCTAAACCATGTTTTTCTTGCACAGCATGTTGATTGTCAATGGTATGCTACGCCAGCGCAGAAACCTGGGGATCCATGGCTGTTCAACTATGAAGGTTTATGGAATTCATTTGACCTACCTAAAGTTCCAACAGAAGAAGAACTTGTAATGCTCTTTCAACATTATCAAATCTCTAATCAAGATCAGTCTTTGTACCTATCTTGAACAGTGCTGAATCATCTGCCCAACAACCGATTAATGCCGACTCTGATCGTGAACCGACTTTTGATGATGGAGGATCTAGTTCCAATGAAGGATCTGAACATATTGAAAGCTTTCTGAATGATCAAGCTGATCAATCAAATGTTAGAATTGAAGCAACATCTTTTGTACCGGTGTTGATGAAGTGATCATGAGTTTGCAAACTCAAGTGGATGTTCCGAGTGAAGTAATGCCAAGGACATTATCTTACCATCCATCAGAGAATCTCATCGGCAGCTTACAAACCGGAGTGAAAACTCGCAATCAGATCACAAGGATCTAAGCTGTTTTTATACCAGTATTGCTCCATTACAAACTAGACTTTCTTACAACCGTTTTGTGTCACAGGTTGAACCAACAAACTGGAGAGACGCGTTAAAAGAAGAAAGTTGGGTGGAGGCAATGCAGGAAGAGTTGCTTTAATTCCAGAAGACGGGATTCTGGAAGCTTGTTGACCTACAAGATCATCACGAAAAGATTAACACTCAATGGGTCTTCAAGTGCAAACGAGATGACAAAGATATAGTGGTCAGAAACAAAGCTCGGCTCATGGTCCAAGGCTTTCACCAGCAAGAATGGATAAACTACACTCAAGTCTACGCCCCAGTTGCTCGTCTCGAAGCTATTCGCATATTCTTGGCCTTTGCTTCTCGGAAAGGGTTCAAGGTGTACTAGTTGGATGTTAAATCTGCTTTCCTTTATGGCAAAGTCAAAGAGGTGGTGTATGTTAGCCAACCACCGAGGTTTGTCGATCCTATAAAGAAGGATAAAGTCTACCTTCTGAACAAAGCTTTATATGGTCTTCACCAAGCACCGAGAGCTTGGTATGAAACACTTTTAAGACATCTTCTTGACAACGGCTTTCTCAGAGGAACTGTAGACAGTACCCTCTTCACAAAGGAAGTAGATGGTCATCTAATTTTGGTGCAACTATATGTGGATGATATCATCTTCGGATCGACAAATGATAAACTATGCAAAGACTTCCAAGAAGTCATGAAGAAGAAATTCGAAATGAGTGCTATGGGGGAGCTGAAGCTCTTTTTAGGACTTCAGGTTGAACAATTGCCTGATGGTATCTTCATCCATCAGACGAAGTATGTTCATGACATATTAGAGAAATTTGATATGACAGGAACTAAACCAGCATCTACTCCATTAGCCCCAAATCACAGCATTTGTCCAGACGTTCATTGAGTCAAGGTTGATGAAACATTATATCGCTCCATGATTGGATCCTTGATGTATCTTACAGCTTCGCGACCTGATATCATGTATCCTACATGCCTATGCGCTCATTTTTAGTCCAATCTAAGAGATTCACACATGTTAGCCGTCAAATGTATCATGCGATATTTGAAAGGATGTCCAAGCACCGGCTTGTGGTATCCTCATGACGACGACTTCAATCTTGCGGGTTACTCGGATTCTGATTTCGGATACTGCAAGATTAATGCCAAATCTACTACGGCTGGTTGCCAGTTCTTCAGAACTCATTTGGTAACATGACAATGCAAGAAGCAGACCGCGGTCGCTCTCTCTACGTGTGAAGCTGAATATGTTTCAGCATCCAGCTGTTGTTCCCAATGTAACATTCGTCAAAAACGGGTTTCCAAAACCCGCTTCGTTTATTAATCGAATAACCAGTTAAAATTTTTCATTTGCACATTTATTGCTCAAATTAATTTTAAACGATACATAATTAATAAATATATTAGAATAAAAAACTCTAATTGATAAATAATAAAAATAAGAGAATAAAAAAATATTTGAGGCTGCCGGGTTTCGAACCCGGGTCAGCCGGTTCAACAAACAACCACAACACCACTCCGCCACACGAGTCTTTTGTTAATATACTGAATCAATTAATACTTATAATAAAACTCGAAATCAAATCCAGTAATTAGCGCGCCTAATCCGCAGTCGCCGTAAATACCGACGATTTCGCTAAATTTCGACCGTTTCCTTTAACTGAACGCGTGAATTAACTTCGACATCGGTTATAACCGATGTCTAATCCCCCAATTCAAGTCGTAACCGCCGGAGAAACATTGACCATGAATCAAGATCAAATTCGGACTCGATTCATTCTGTTTCTTCCTTATAAATACGCACCCAAGTCTCTCGTAATCTTTTCGCTCAAAATCGCACAATTTCTCAAAGTCTTAGCACTCGCCGGAGATATTCTGCATTCACCGGACTTTCACCGGAAAACCGAGACTTACACCAAATCGGTAATTTTCTCGACTCTTTCGTTTTCAATCCATTGTTAGACATATATTAACTTCATTCCTTCAACCAGAATCGGTCTCAGACGACTTTGCCGGAAATTCCTGCACTCTCCGGAAAATCTCTGGAAATTCCGAAGTCACGCTGTGAATCGGTACAACCATCTAAACCCCCGGATAACCCACCCTTGTTTAATAACTTAATTTCACAATTCGTTGATCAAAACTGTTAATTGATCACTCAGACGGAATTCACATATCAGAGTCGACGACCCTTGCGGAAATCTGAGAAAAACATCCTGTTCGGTATATTCGATTCCGTAACTCTCTTTATCCATTACATTTCAATCAATAATATGTTAGACGAACGATTTAAACAAAAACAGTCGGACATCTTTGTCTGTGTCTTTATGGATGAAGAAGATGAAGTCGAACATTGTGTATAAGTTTAATTAAAACAGAATATTTAACCAGGTTAGACACACAGTCCAGCGGTGGACTGTGTGCAATCACACAGCGCACGTCACGAGTTCGAACCTTACAACGCACCGATTTTCAGAACTAAAACCAACCTTTTTAAACTGAATAAGAACTAAGTCGCAGTATGTTTATAAGAGTAATATAAACCATAAGTTAAACAGATTAGACACACGCCCAACTGGTTGGGCTGTGCGCTTACGAACCGAAGGACCCGAGTTCGACTCCGGGTCCCTGCAATCGGTTCGACATATAAATCCTTTTTAATATAAACCAAATAAAACAACCTTTAATCAGTATATATATAATTAAAACATAGAATATTTCGGGTTAGACATGTAGCTCAGTTGGCAGAGCTGCGTGCACGCGTACGAGAGGTCCCGGGTTCGAACCTCATTCAGCGCACAACATTTCCACAGTCCGACCGGTCAACGGTCAACGGCCGGTCAACGGTCAAAAGTCAAAATTTTTATTTTCTTTTTATTTATTTATTTAATTTAAAAATCAATTAAAAATACATAAAAATAATATTTTTACAATTAGAAAATGGCCTTAAACTCACAAAAATAAACCTAAAAAAAATCCTATTAAGTTTGTTAATTAAAAGTATTAGTCTCAAATAAAATCCATTTATTTACCGAACAATTTCGTTATTATTTTAGGTTAGTTTTCCTCGTCGATCAAATCCCAAAACTCGTGCGCATCCAACATCATCAAAAGAACGCACCCAATGTGAGTGAATCTCTACCAATTCCCCGTTTTAATCACATTTTTGGGGTGTATCATGTGTCGTTTAATTCCTTATTATATTTAAACACTTGGGCATCCATCATATCCGTGATCAAATGTGTATCCAATATGTATCAATTGTTGTGTGGACTATGTTTAGATTAAATTTATCATTTTCAGTACATGCATTTCATTAGGCCCATCAGCTCCCCGTGGGAGACGGGTTGAGTATCAGGTGCCTCATTCGATCGGCTCCGTTTGATTGAGCCTTGATCTCACATACATTTCATACGATCGGCTCCGTTTGATTGAGCCTTGATCTCACAATACATTATCATTCATGTCATATACTCATTCAAGGTGGTTTGTGATTGTTTGTTTATATATGTTTGCTCACATATGATTATTGCACAACTTTTCAATATTAAATACAACAAGAAATCAATAACAATGTTTTTAACAAGGTTCACTCGCCAACTTTTGTTGACCCAAAATTTCCCCCATTTTACACATGATACAGGTGATCCAGTTGAAGCAAGAAACACATAGGAAGGCCTAGAAGAATAAATCAGTTTAGGCTTTGGATTGTTTTGCTTAGTTTCATTTCCTTGTAATTGTATGAATTTGGTTTGAATATTTAAGTTGTAATTTGAATTTAATAAATATGAAACATTTTAGTAAACATCATGAGCTTTGGTGATAACCGAATTATGCCCCGACTCTTATTCCGCTGCGGGTCGGGGTGTGACACCCAAATACTCTAGATATAACAGCAGATGAGAGAATTCACACTGCAATTTCTTGACACGCCCATATATGTATAATCAGGATGCTTTTGATATCACTAAAAACGCTTGTCAACACTCACGCACTAAACATATTGAAATTCGACACCACTTTATCCGTGACTGCTACGAGAATAAGTTTGTTTGAATTGAAAAAATCCACATTGATTACCAAAAGCAGATTTTTACACCAAAGCATTTGATCGTTCAAGATTTAAAAATCTCTTAAAATTAAATGATTTAAGAAATCTGGCATCAGGGGATATTCATGAGGTTGAATTTGAGGATGATGAGGACTTGACGTGATTCTCATCAGTATGACATATTTTTCTTTAAATATCTTTTCTTAAAAATCCAAAAATATGTTTTTGATTTTAGAGGGGAGAAAGTTTGGGAAAATACAAAAACATTATAAAAGTCAAAAAGAGATTTTGTGAAAAGGGAGATCATTTTATATCAATATGACAATCACTGTATGCTAAAGATATGGAATGTTTAAACAAGTAATTAAACTAGTCTTACTGAGGATGTGTCAATAGGCTTCACTCGTTCAGTAAATTGATTTTTAAGATATAAACTTTAAAGAAAAACTGAGTAACTTGTGGGTAAATATCTCACGGAAATATGGACTTAGTACTCTGAAATTTCGTTTGAGAGAATGTCAGATTCTTTGATGCTAGGTCTTTATATTTAATAGATGTATGGGGTATTATATGAGTTCTTCTGATTTTGCGTCAGAAATGGCTAGAACTTGTATAATACATTACGCATTATTCGCTTACAAAAGGTGCACAAAAAAATAAGTATGTCATAAACATTTACGACATCTGCAGTTCAAATGATTCCTTTATGGAACATAACTTAAAGTTGAGCCTTCATCTCTTTGTCTGTATGGAAATACTAACCTGATCTCTCAAGGTCTCGCAATTCACCCCATTTACAGATATCCGTTAGATATATTCACCTGTGAAATGATATTCTGGGAATCTCGATGCGGGAGTATATTCTGAGATGGGAAACACAGTTACTTCATGTTCCTTAATATTACCTAGCATATCTTGAAACAATTGAGGAACGTGTAGAGGTTTAAATGGATAAGTAAATTGGCAATCTAGGTAAATTTGTTTAAATACATAAAGTTACTACCAAGATCAACGGTACTTGTGATTTGTTTAAATACTTGATATGATCCTCTAAACACAAAACTCACAAAATATGTATGTAAATACATCTTTACTTGTTCTTTCTTTTTAGAAAAAATCCCAAAAAGATTTCCAATATACTTTTAGCAATGTATCTTAGATTTTAGTTTACCGATGATGAAAACACTGTTAGTCCAAGTGAATACGACACTTGCTGGAGGAACGCTGAATTTCACGGGTTGGGAGCTAATCAAGAAAAGAAAGATTTCCTAAACATCAACAAAGTTCATTAATTTGAAACTTTTTACGTTTTTAAAATAAATCTGTTTGGTTAAATGGTCAACCAAGGTTATTAACTTGGACTTGGTAGGCAAATCATATAACTGAGGTCATTAATGTCACACCCTCAGTTTTCCACTTGCGGAGTTTTACCATGACGCGTGTGATCAAACCAGAATCTGAGACACTAGTAATATCGAACGACATCTATATGATTTATTTGAATGTTTTCCAAAAACATTTGTTTAACCATTCATAGTTATTTTTAAGTCGTCTTGGTTTAGTTTCAAAGTTTAGCGGAAGCATTAGTTTCAAAGTTGGGCGGAAGCATTAAAGTAAAGTAAAGTAAAGTAACGGGCGCCAACATAAACGCCAAAACCTAAAATCCCAAACAATATTCGTAAATGAGACTCGATAAAAATATGTCTTGGTCAATGCAAGTGAGTGCACTTAGCGCTCCTAGCGTCCTGAGAAACATGTAAAGAAACAAGTGTCAACATTAAAGAAGAGTGAGTTCACAGGTTTTTTTATAAGTTCATAAGTTCGGTTAAAAGTTTTTTTTTCCCCGTTATCCCTAACCAGGGATAACGATTTAGTTCCATTATTCCTACCCGGAATAATAATGTTGGTTCCATTATTCCTAACCTGGAATAATAATGATGTTGGTTCCATTATTCCTAACCGGAATAATAATGATGTTGGTTCGTAATTAAGTTCAATGTTAACATGTAGGTAGCGAGACTAAAGTTACGTCACATAAGTGTTCACGATCGAAGCTGACTGTTGTGCCTCCGTGTTGCCAAGCCTATCACTGACCATGGTGAAAATTAGGCCAAATTAATCACCCGTTGACCATACCCGGTCGGCTAGCGCGACTAGCTTGGGTGGGGCTTGTCGGGCCCAGTAGTACTACTTATAATTTCCCCGCTATCTAACCCAATACTAACGATCCGAGAGTTTGTCGAGGACTTCCGTGATATAGCTGCTTAGTGACCATAACGTACATTAACATTAACTTAGTTACCGAGTAGTTTAATGACGTTAATTTCGCATAACGTAAAAAGATAGAGTTATAGAATGTATACATGTTTCTCCCCCTGTTGTTTAAAACCGGATAAAATAGGGGCCGTGAACTCACCTTTAATTGCTCGGTTAGTGTAACACAGAAGTAGCAAATGATGGGACCGCTAATTGCGTCCTAACATGTCAATCGATTTAAAGTTAGTGTGTGAACACACTGATACAAACCCTACGCATAACTAACACACAATGCGGCACACATAATAACAAATTCGAAAACACAATCATGCATGCAAAGTATCATCATACCAAAATAGTGATCAAACCAACTTGTAATAAACACAAATCAACTCATACAATACGCAAGTTATCATGTTTCAGCTTGTACGCTCCTAACTAGGCTGTTTTCGAGGATTTTTAGAAAATAGTTCCAACGTTCTAAAAATTCCAATTTCTTACAGGAGATGTCAACTAAACTGTAGAATTTTATGTAAACTTTTCAAGTCCTAAAACTCTACCAATTATTTATAAACATTTATATACTAGGCTGCAGTCAGATTCGTTGCTTTCTGACTGCAGTCCACGGAAAAAATTATTTAAAAATCATCGTTCATCCAATTAACAAAATTCCAGTGGGATTTTTCTAGAAATTCCCGTCTCCAGTTACTGTACAAACTTCGTGACCCAACCCTCTACAGATTAGGAGATCCGACTCGATAAACTACTAGCAAATTTTCAGAATTTACGCAGCTTCAGCTGCCGCCCTTAAATGACAACTTAAAAATAGCAAACGACCTCAGAAAAATATGAATCTGGCGCCATTAGAAGCGTTTTTCAAAAATACACGTTTTAGGAATCAGAAAATCCACTTTTCGATAAATAATGATCAGGTTACAGCCAATTGAAGTTGGCTGTAAATGCTATTCAGCAACCTGTTTTCGACTTTTATCGCAATAGAACACGCTTAAACGATCAAGACGCTAAATAATAATGATCAAGAACAGGTTTATTGTCACATATCATCATGTACATTAATATTCATGCAAACCCTAATCATATAATATGATTTTTATCGCTAAAACGCAGCCTATGATTTTTGTATTCATCCTAAAGTCACAATCGCAAAAACTCGCACAATTAACCAAACTAATCACAAATCATAACACTTTTTATACCAATGATCCAAACAATACATATAATCATGATCAATATTACAAACCCTAATGTGATATGTAAAACAATTAAAACCCTAACCTTGCAACGATGAAGATTAGCGAACCCGGAACAAGATTGGAATCAATCCGGGATTGGAGGCTTGTGCGATCGAGAGAGGGGGGGCTGCTGTCGGCTCACTTAGGGACTAGGGTTTGTGTTTATTTTTTTTTTGATACATAACCCACATGCATGCCCTCATTTATATAAAAACAAGGGAAAAGAAGGAGAAAGGGGTGGGGGGGCTCGCGACCGCAAAGGGGGGGGGGGGCAGTTTGGGTCATTAGCTTGGGCCTCAAGTTTAGGAGTTCCTTGGGCCACAAGGATGTGAGGTCAACACGTTTCACGGCTCGGTTTGGTTCGGCTATTTACTTATTATATATATATATTTTTTATTTTTTTCATAAAACTAATAATCGCGAAATCAAAACGTGATATAATAATTCACAAACTTTACAAACGTCTAATAACACATAGCACGTAATTTACCCAATGCATTCAAAAGTTAGCGTAGTTATAGCGAGCGTGTAATTTAATTCTCCGAATCAAATTTGCGTAGGAATGAATAACCGTGAAGTAGCGCGTTTAAGATACCTGAAAAGCCGGGGTGTCACATTATCCCCATGTTGAAAGAATTTTTGTTCCGAAAATTGAGTAAACGCGCTTTAGAATGCAACGCACAAAGATTCAGTTTGTTAGCAATGGCATAATAAATTTCATGCTGTCACATCATCCCCACGTTGAAAGAACTCCGTCCCGAAATTTAGTTGGTGGTAACGTTAGATTGCTGCTCACTGCAAAAAGGTGTGGGTATTTGCTTTTCATTTGGTCCTCTCTTTCCCACGTGAACTCCGGTCCACGCTTAGAGTCCCAATGAACCTTGACGATCGGTATCTTGCTGTGCCTTCGAGTCTTGATCTCACGATCCATGATATCGATAGGTTGTTCCACAAAATGCAGTTGCTCATCCACTTGAATCCCATCCAATGGAATGACTAGGGTCTCATCTGATAGACACTTCTTCATATTGGACACGTGAAAAACGTTGTGAACTCCACTGAGTTCGGTAGGAAGGTCTAATTGATAAGCTACGGGCCCGATACGCTTCGAGATCACAAATGGGCCTACGTACCGTGGGTTTAGTTTGCCTCGTTTCCCAAAACGGATTACACCCTTCCAGGGTGACACCTTCAGTAGGACGCGGTGGCTACTTGAAATTCGAGCGGTTTGCGTCGATGATCAGCGTAGCTTTATGTCGATCTCGTGCTGCTGCCATGCGGTTTCTGATTTGCACAATCCTTTTCAGTAGCCTCAAGTATCAACTCAGGACCTGTGAGTTGACTGTCACCGACTTCCTGCCCAACAGACCGATGATCTACATTTGCGACCGTATAATGCTTCAAATGGTGCTGCCTGAATACTCGTATGGTAACTGTTGTTATACGAGAATTCCACTAAAGGCAGATGGATTTCCCAACTGTTCCCGAAGTCTACCACACATGCCCTAAGCATGTATTCCAAGGTCTGAGTGGTCCTTTCACTTTGACCATCCGTCTTAGGGTGATAAGCTGTGCTCATATCTAAGCGTGTACCCAACGCTTTCTGAAGTGACTGCAAAAGTTGGACGTGAAACGAGCATCTCTGTCTGAGATGATGAACGTTGGCACCCCGTGCCGAGAAAATACTTCCTTAATGTAGATGCGAGTCAACTTATCCATCTTATATGTTTCTTTGATCGCTAGGAAGTGTGCGGACTTAGTTAGACGATCCACGATTACCCAGATGGTATCGCAACCACCCGGAGTTCGTGGGAGTTTAGTGATAAAGTCCATCGAGATCTGATCCCATTTCCACACTGGGATCTCAGGTTGTTGAAGTAGCCCTGATGGCTTCTGGTATTCCACCTTGACTTTCGCACAGGTCAAACACTTGCTCACGTAGGTGGCTATATCCGCTTTCATGTTGGGCCACCAGTACGCGGCTTTAAGGTCTTGATACATCTTATCCGAACCAGGATGGACAGAGTATCGGGATTTGTGAGCTTCATCCATAACTAGCTTTCTGAGGTCTCCGTAGAGAGGTACCCATATACGATTCATGAAATACTAGGCACCGTTGGGTTTTACTTCCCAATCGCGTTCCATCTTTCTAACAGATTCGGCCTTAATGTTTTCTTCCTTAACTGCTTCTAGCTGCGCATCGCGTATCTGTTCAGGTAACCCCGAATGAATGGTGAACTGTAGTGCTCGTACCCGACGAGCTTTCAAGTGCTCCTTCCTACTCAGGGCATCAGCTACCACGTTAGCTTTACCCGGGTGATACCGAATGGCACATTCATAATCGTTCAGGAGTTCAACCCAGCGACGTTGTCGCATGTTCAACTCCTTCTGGTCAAAGATATGCTGGAGGCTCTTGTGATCCGTGTAGATTGTGCACTTTGTTCCATATAGGTAGTGTCTACAAATCGTAAGTGCAAACACAACTGCTCCCAATTCCAGGTCATGTGTTGCGTAGTTTTTCTCATGAACCTTCAACTGTCGGGACGCATACGCGATGACCTTATCACGTTGCATGAGTACGCATCCCAATCCATGAATGGAAGCGTCACAATATACCACAAAATCACCTGTCCCTTCCGGCAAGGACAAAATGGGTGCACTACAAAGTTTCTGCTTCAGCAATTGAAATGCTGCTTCCTGCTTGTCACCCCAAGCATCTTAGTGCCTTTCTAGGTGAGAGTGGTAAGCGGTTGCGCGATCTTTGAAAATCCCTCGATGAAACGTTTGTAGTAACCAGCCAAACCCAAAAATTGGCGGATCTCTGTCGGTGTCCTTGGTGCTCCCCAGTTCTTGATAGCATCGATCTTGGCGGGATCAACGTGTATACCCTTTTCATTAACGATATGCCCGAGGAATTGAACTTCCCGAATCCAGAAATCACACTTTGAAAGCTTGGCATATAGTTTATCCTGTTGAAGTAATTCCAGCATTAATCATAGATGTTCAGCATGTTCTTCTTCACCCTTAGAGTAGATGAGTATATCATCGATGAACACGATGACAAACTTGTCGAGATACGGCTTACACACGCGGTTCATGAGGTCCATGAATGCCGCGGGTGCGTTGGTAAGACCGAAGGGCATGACCAAAAACTCATAATGGCCATACCGAGTACGAAATGCCGTCTTAGAGATATCCTCCGCCCTGACGCGTAACTGGTGATAACCGGACCGTAGATCAATCTTGGAGTAGTAGCTTGACCCTTGAAGTTGGTCGAAGAGATCGTCGATGCGAGGTAATGGGTATCGGTTCTTGACGGTAACCTTATTTAGTTCCCTATAGTCGATGCACATGCGGAAGGTCCCGTCCTTCTTCTTGACAAAAAGGACCGGAGCTCCCCATGGCGAAGTACTGGGTCGGATAAATCCTTTTTCCAACAATTCCTGAAGTTGGGTAGACAGCTCTTGCAGCTCTGCTGGAGCTAGGCAGTACGGGGCCTTGGCGATAGGAGTTGCATGGTTCGCCAATTCGATTTCAAACTCCACTTGTTGATGTGGTGGAAGACCAGGTAACTCCTCTGGAAATACACCGGAAAAGTCACGGACGACGGGGAATCTTCAATCCGCTTCTCGTCCTTAGGCTGCTCGGTGACCAGTGCGAGCAAAGCGAAGGAGTTCTTTCTCCGAAGATACTTCTAAGCTTGCATGTAAGAGATGATGTTTGTGACGGCGCCTGCCTTCTCGCCTTGCACCATCAAGACTTCGTCGTTAGAGAGCGGAATACGGATAGCTTTCTCGAAACAGAGAACTTCAGCTCGGATGTCGGATAGCCAGTCCATTCCGGCTACCACGTCAAAACTACCCAGGGTAGTTGTCATCAGATCAATGGTAAAGGTGTGACCCGCGAGTTTAAGTTGACAGCCGGTTACTAAATGGGTCACATCTACACATTTACCATCGGCTAGTTCTATGACGTAAGGGGTCTCTAGGGGTTTAGGCGTGAGATCTAGTTTCTTCCTAAAAGACTCAGATATAAAACTCTTATCCGCACCCGTATCAAAAGGTACAGTAGCAAAATGATCGTTAAGGGGAAACTTACCGGTGACCACGTTCGAGTCGTTTCTAGCCTCTCCGCGGCCTAGCGTGAACGCGCGACCTTTGGCACCTCCTGTGCCACCGTTTCCATTGTTGTTGTTGTGGTTGTTGTTCCCACCATTGTTGTTGTTGTTGCGAAGCTACGGGCAGTCTCGCTTGAAATGGGTAGTGCTACTACACTGATAGCACCCCCGGTTAATACCTTGCTGTTGAACCTGGGGTTGATTTTGATTTTGTAGAGACATGATTTCCCCGCGACAATCCTTTGCCGCGTGTCCCGCTTTGCCACATCGTTGGCAGCGATTTCCGGCGTAATGGCCGTGATGATGGAGGTTACAACGATTACATTGCGGCTTTCGACCCGCATAGTCGCTTGAGTTCTGGGTGTTGTTGGCAGACTGATTATTGTGACCCCGATTGTTGTTGAAATTGTTGGACCGCTTCTGGTTTCCTTGTTGTGGCTGGGCTGACGAAGACTGTCGAGCAGGTGAGTCTTCAAATTTTCTTTTGTTATCAGGGACGACTTCGGTTGCACCCCGAGGTGGCAATTTCCTTTGCTCCACCGCCTTATCGGTGAGTTTGTGTGCCAACCTGATCGCTTGATGTTCCGTCGCAGGGTTGCTAGACATTACCATGCCCTGGATCTCAGGGACCAGACCCCCAAGATAAAACTCAAGTCGTTTTTCAACGGTGTTAGCCAGATCGGGACATAGGAACACCAGATCGTGATGTTTCGCCGTGTACGCTTCAATTTCAGACCCTACCATCTTGTGGTTCCATAACGCTTGCTCCAACTGCTGAACTTTGTCATGCGGACAATACTCCTCTTTGATTAGGGTCTTAAACTCAGCCCAGGCCATTGCGTTTGCAGCAATAAGTCCACGCGTCTGGACTTGTGCGTTCCACCAGGTTAATGCCCCATCTTCCAGCGTTGAGGCAGCATACTTGACCTTATTGGCCTCAAGGCAATTGCCCATCTCGAACACCGATTCAGACTTTTCAATCCAACGGACCAGTCCTATGGGTCCTTCTGCACCCATGCATTTGCTCGGTTTCGGATCGAGGAACATCTTGTAGGGGTTAAGACCCCCTCCTGAAGACAGAGGATAGGTAGTCAGCGAGAAAGTCTACTGCCCAACTATTAGATTTTCCCATGAAAATATAATAATGGTTACCTGCTGGTGGGTTTTGAACACCTGCGAGAGCAGCATTCACGTGTTCTTGGATCATTGCGACTAATTCTTCAGGTGTCATGTTGAGGTTTCCACGACGTCCAGTTGCCATTTCAGATCTTTGCAAGATAACACAAACACACACTGATAAGTATATAGATCCAATATAGTTATCATAATCGAAACTTCAATCATCACACAAGTTATGTCAACCCAACAAATTAAACAATAGAAAGGAACATTCGATTAAATAAATTGCAATGTCTCACAAATTACCAACCAAACATCTCAGTTTAATTATAAAGTTTCAAGTTCAAACATAAGTGGAAATGAACAAACTAAAGAAAACAAGGCAGGAATTAGCGAGACGAGTCAGTTTTCTACGTCTCCATCTCTCAAGTCTCTATTGTTGCCGTCATCCTCTACGGCGTTTTCAGCTTTAACAGCCGGTTCCTGTTCTGGCTCCTCTTCCTCCGGATCCTCCTCTGGGTCCTCCTCTTCTTCCTCTACTGGCGCTGGAGGGACCGGTGCTGTGGCGGGTGCTGGGACAGGTGCTTGGTTCTGCTCCAGTTCTTGAATCCTCCAACTGGACTCAAGAACTCTGTCTTCGAGCCGGTCAGCCCTCAGCTGCTCTGCACGAAGATCCTTAGCTAAAATGTTTCGAGCTTTCCTATTCTCATGTTGCTCTTCCTCGAGCCTTCCAGTTTTACCAGTTAATTGATGTATCATCCATCCTTGTGCTTCTATAGTCTCCTGCATTCTCTCTAGTTATTCCTGTTGTTTTCTTAACATATCCCTAAGTAGGTCGTCCCCTACTTCTAACGAGTTGACCGGTTCGATCGGCATAGCTGTGGTCGGACGGGAGGACGACTCCCCTCCTAGAGCGAGTCTTTTCCTAGCAGCTGTGCGTGTCTCCACGCCATGAGGTGGTGAGGGTTCGACCATGGGTGCCTTCCCCGGCGCCCTTGGTTGTCGAGATTTGTCGGATGATGATGATGACATTGCCTGATGGGTTGGTGTAGTTAGTTACGAGTTGCGTGAATCACAATATACATATATATCTTACATAAAACAGTTGTAGTATAACACATAACAAGATATAACAGTTCGGTGCCAACTAAGTCTAGTGGCGTGTAATAGCTATAGTTTAGGTCTACTTTTAATGCAAACCTGGTTCTCTATAGCTAGAGGCTCTGATACCAATCTGTCACACCCTCAGTTTTCCACTTGCGGAGTTTTACCGCGAGGCGTGTGATCAAACCAGAATTTGAGACACTAGTAATATCGAACGACTCTATATGATTTATTTGAACGTTTTCCAAAAACATTTGTTTAACCATTCATAGTTATTTTTAAGTCGTCTTGGTTTAGTTTCAAAGTTTAGCGGAAGCATTAGTTTCAAAGTTGGGCGGAAGCATTAAAGTAAAGTAACGGGCGCCAACATAAACGCCAAAACCAAAAATCCCAAACAATATTCATAAATGAGACTCGATAAAAATATGTCTTGGTCAATGCAAGTGAGTGCACCTAGCGCTCCTAGCGTCCTGAGAAACATGTAAAGAAACAAGTGTCAACATTAAAGAAGAGTGAGTTCAGATGTTTTTTTATAAGTTCATAAGTTCGGTTAAAAGTTTGTTTCCCCCGTTATCCCTAACCCGGGATAACGATTTAGTTCCATTATTCCTACCCGGAATAATAATGTTGGTTCCATTATTGCTAACCCGGAATAATAATGATGTTGGTTCCATTATTCCTAACCCGGAATAATAATGATGTTGGTTCGTAATTAAGTTCAATGTTAACATGTAGGTAGCGAGCCTAAAGTTACGTCACATAAGTGTTCGCGATCGAAGCTGACTGTTGTGCCTCCGTGTTGCCAGGCCTATCACTGACCATGGCGAAAGTTAGGCCAAATTAATCACCCGTTGACCATACCCGGTCGGCTAGCGCAACTATCTAGGGTGGGGCTTGTCGGGCCCAGTAGTACTACTTATAATTTCCCCGCTAACTAACCCAATACTAACGATCCAAGAGTTTGTCGAGGACTTCCGTGATATAGCTGCTTAGTGACCATAACGTACATTAACATTAACTTAGTTACCGAGTAGTTTAACGACGTTAATTTCGCATAACGTAAAAAGATAGAGTTATAGAATGTATACATGTTTCTCCCATGTTGTTTAAAACCGGATAAAATAGGGGCCGTGAACTCACCTTTAATTGCTCGGTTAGTGTAACACAGAAGTAGCAAATGATGGGACCGCTAATTGTGTCCTAACATGTCAATCTATTTAAAGTTAGTGTGTGAACACACTCATATAAACCCTACGCATAACTAACACACAAAGCGGCACACATAATAACAAATTCGAAAACACAATCATGCATGCAAAGTATCATCATACCAAAATAGTGATCAACCGAACTTGTCATAAACACAAATCAACTCATACAATACTTTGGTACACACATACGCAAGTTATCATTTTCAGCTTGTACGCTCCTAACTAGGCTGTTTTCGAGGATTTTTATAAAATAGTTCCAACGTTCTAAAAATTAAAATTTCTTTGCAGGAGATGTCAACTAAACTGTAGAATTTTATGTAAACTTTTCAAGTCCTAAAACTCTACCAATTATTTATAAACATTTATATACTAGGCTGCAGTCAGATTCGTCGCTTTCTGACTGCAGTCCACGTGAAAAATTATTTAAAAATCAATGTTCATCCAATTAACAAAATTCCAGTGGGAGTTTTCCGAAAATTCCCGTCTCCAGTTACTGTACAAATTTCGTGACCCAACTCTCTACAGATTATGAGATCCAACTCGATAAACAACTAGCAAATATTCAGAATTTACGCAGCTTCAGCTGCTGCACTTAAATGACCACTTAAAAATAGCAAATGACCTTAGAAAAATATGAATCCTGCGCCATTAGAAGCGTTTTTCAAAAATACACATTTTAGGCTTCAGAAAATCCACTTTACGATAAATAATGATCAGGTTACAGCCAATTGAAGTTGGCTGTAAATGCTATTCAGCAACCTGTTTTCGACTTTTATCGCAATAGAACACGCTTATACGATCAAGACGCTAAATAATAATGATCAAGAACACGTTTATTTGTCACATATCATAATGTACATCAATATTCATGCAAACCCTAATCATATAATATGATTTTTTTATCGCCAAAACGCAGCCTATGATTTTTGTATTCATCCTAAGGTCACAATCGCAAAAACTCGCACAATTAACCAAACTAATCACAAATCATAACACTTTTATACCAATGATCCAAACAATACATATAATCATGATCAAGATTACAAACCCTAATGTGATTTGTAAAACAATTAAAACCCTAACCTTGCAACGATGAAGATTAGCGAACCCGGAACAAGATTGGAATCAATCCGGGATTGGAGGCTTGTGCGATCGAGAGAGGGGGGCTGCCGTCGGCACACTTAGGGATTAGGGTTTGTGTTTATTTTTTTTTTTTTGAAACATAACACATGCATGCCCTCATTTATATAAAACAAGGGAAAAGAAGGAGAAAGGGGGTGGAGGGGCTCGCGACCGCAAAGGGGGGGGGGGGCGGTTTGGGTCATTAGCTTGGGCCTCAAGTTTAGGAATTCCTTGGGCCACAAGGAGGTGAGGTCGACACGTTTCGCGGCTCGTTTTGGTTTGGCTATTTACATATTATATATATATATTTTTTTTCATAAAACTAATAATCGTGAAATCAAAACGTGATATAATAATTCACAAACTTTACAAACGTCTAATAACACATAGCACGTAATTTACCCAATGCATTCAAAAGTTAGCGTAGTTATTGCGAGCGTGTAATTTAATTCTCCGAATCAAATTAGCATAGGAATGAATAACCGTGTTATTGCGCGTTTAAGATACCTAAAAGTCGGGATGTCACAATTAACTTGGACTTGGTTTACTGAGTGGGTTATAAAAACAGATAAAATTTCATAAAAAATCAAAAAGTTAATTAAAGTGCATAAGAACTAACTCGTACGAGTGACACTGACTCGTACGAGCGACAAAACTCTTCATTCGCACGAGTCATCGCTCGTACGAGTGAACTCTGAATGAGTATAAAAGGATGGCTCATTCGCACGAGTAAGATATTGACTCTGTGCGATTGAGAGCGTACTTTGTACGAACCAGTTCTTTTCACTCTTTTTTCTTGATCTACGATCCGTATCTATACGTTGGGGAGGTTGATTTGCACACCTCTTTCAATGGGCAAGGTGCTAATGCTTGTTTTGAGCCCTTATAATGCCAAAATTGGACCAAAAGGACATAAGATGTAGATTTAGCGTAATTGGACCGGTAAAATATAAAATTGAACTAAAAGATGTTAAAATCAGCCCAAATAACCTATAAATCAACCTTCAAAATGTTAAAATCTACATGTTTTAAGTTCGGTTTGATAAGGTGTTAGTTGGTGCGAATTGTAACTCATACGAATTTTCACTCGTACGAGCAAGTTTATCAAATGTTGTTTATCATATTAACTCGTACGAGTGATCGTTCGTATGAGTAGGTCCTTTAATGTCTATAACTTGTGACTCGTACGAAGCATCACTCGTACGAGGAAGTTCTGGTCAAAACTCTTAAAAATTTGTTAAGTATATTTTCCATTCGTACGAAGTAGTGGCTTGTACGAGTGAGGTTTTGACTCAGTCTTATAATTTGTCTAAGTATATGACTCGTACTAATGAGTGATTCGTATGAGTGATTAAAAAGTTGAAAGTTTTGAAAATTTTTCTAAGTGTTGAAATCTCTATGCTTGCAGATCAAGAAATCTTCGTTTTCCCTGTTCCACAATATCTGTTGTCTTCTACTATCCCAAAAATTGTTGCATATCGAGAAGTTCTGTATTTTCTAAGCAGACTTCCTATCACAAAAGTTGTTAGTGATCATCACATAGCATATCGTTCTCAAATTGAATATTTCCGGAATGCTGCTGAGTTTGATGAAGATGAGAACGCGATTTTATCTACTGTAAGTATCAACAACGATGATGTTCAAGTAAAGATCACTGAAGACTTGATCAGAACTGTGCTAGAGTTCAACGATCATGAAGACGGCCCTACTGGTTTTCCATAGTAATGGTGAAAGGGTGCTTTTACATAATGGGTTAATGCCGGTTTTCTTAACGCAGCTTCTTTCAAAAAGGCTAAACTCAGTACTCCCTTCCGATATATAGCACGCTGCGTTATTCACGCTCTTAGCCATCGAAAGGGCGGATTTGATGATTTAGTTGATTATAAGATGTGCATGATCACTGCACTTGTTCTGAAATTGCCGTACAATTTCTCAAGAGTGATCTTTTCCCAAATGGTCCAAAATATTCAGCGTGAGAAATTTCTGCAATATCCACGCTTTATTCAGATGTTACTTTACCATTTACATCCGAACTTGAAGAAAACGAAAGATGATGTGTTGAAGCTGGAGCATATGGATGTCTCAACTTTGAAGAAGATAAATTTACATCTCAAAGCTTTCCCAAATGTAAGCAAGTTTTTGGAGCTATCATTGATAAAGATTATGTGGCACCATCTAAAGGGAAGTGGAGAAAAGACGACAGCGGAGATGAATATGAAGAGCTTGAAGCATTAGACGGTTTTATTTCTAAGAAAAGTGAGTGGTTTTTGAAAGAAGAAAATGGGGGGGGGGTAAGGGGACGAAAAGAAAACAAGCGTCCACATCTTCCTCCAATACCCCTCAGAAGAAACAACGAGCGTCTGAACGCTCGAGATTGGTTGATGAATCAGAGCCAGAAGAGAATGTTGAAACTATGGCTGCTAAATTCGAAAAAGAAGCATTTGGATTTCAAGAAGGAGAGGTTGAAGAAGCCTCATCTTCGAGTACTGACACAGAAGATATAAGTGCTGGTGAGAAAGAAAGAGCTAAGGAAAGAGAGGTTGAACGTCAGGCTGAGCTTATACGTAAAGCCGAAAGAAGAAAAGAAAAGCGTCAGGAGAGGATGATACGACATATGTGCCTTTGGGTTCTGATAGCGATACTCCTGTTCACAAAACTCCTAAAAATCTTCTAGGCGGCTTAAAAGGCCAGCAGTTAGAAGCTCATATTCTCCAATAGACAAATTTAAAAGAAATGTACAGAAAAAGATTGTTCAAGAAGAAAATGTTGAACCGACTCCACACCCACCACCGTCTCCACCACGACAGCCAACACCACAACCAACACCACAACCACAGCCACAACCAACACCACAGCCAACACCACAACCCTCTCAATCTCAACCCCAGTTCGATTTTGACTTTGATTTTGGTGATATACCAGGGGGGAGGATTTCTACATAAATGTTTAATGATTTGCGTGTTGAATAATTAGAGAAACAAGTAACGTTAAATAGTGTCAAAATTGCTGAACTTCAGGAGCAACTCAATGGGCTAAAAGCAAAAAAAAAGCAGCTAGAAGCTATTTTGGCGAGTATAGTATCTGAGAATGAGCATTTGAGGAATATAATGGCAGAATATGATGAAGAACGTGTCAGGATCCAAAGAAAGATGAGCTTATTTGAGAAAATACTCACAAAGAAACTTGGAATCAATATAGCTGCTAAAATTGATGAAATTGAGAAAGAAGAAGCTAGAGAAAGGGTTGCCGAGAATGAACGTATTTCCAAAGAACTATCTGATGCACAGGGCAAGGGTAAGGCGAAGGTTGGTGAGGATCCTATGACTGTTATAACTGAGCCAGAAGCTGATTTTGTGCCAGTAACTTCTAAGGTGGTAGTGTATTCGGTTTCGAAGAAATTTATGTTGGTGGAAAGCCTAAAGATGTTGATATTGACACCTCGAATCTTTAGGCTAGACATTGCGAATGGCGTAATAAGAGAAAGTTGTAGAGAGATATTGAAGCTGAGATAGATGAGTTTGATAAGAATGCTAAGAAAGAAAAGAAGACTTACATGATTTCGACATACATTTTCTAGCAAGTCTGATGATGACAATGATGGTCGTGATGACGACTTAAGTGGATCGGGTGTCCTTGTAACAGGGTCTAATTTGAATGATGTATTAATTTTTCTATACACTTGGATAACTCAGCGAATCAAGTTAAATAATATAGAGAGCAAGGAAAGTTTGATAGCTCTAAGGATGCTCAGCAGGCAGGAATCCTCACGGTGACCGAAATGTCTACCGTTCCTGTCGTGCCAAAACCGAAGACTCTATATTTAGAACATGATGTTGAAAAAGGTGAATTTGTCCAATTCTAAGATTCTAGGCATGGACGAAGAAAACTTTGAGTTTGATTTCGAAGAGGAGCTTAATGACATCAGTGCTTTAGAGCTTGTTGATTATGTCTTCGAACCTGTTGCTGATGATAATGATTATTATGAAGTTGTCGTGGAGGATGATTCTGGTGACGATGATACAGATATTGCCGATAAGGGTACAAATGACTCCTCAACTTTCAGTGAACTGTTTGCAGCCGAAAATGATCATCTTTTAAAGCGCAAAGTAGAAGAGGCTGTCAAACTGGGAACCATTCCTCATCAATTATCTGCCAAAGAAATTGCTGAAATGAGGAAGTGGTGGTTAAAGAAGTGCCAGCTGAGCGAAAATTCAAACATCCTCTAGCATTCTTTACACGTGATGCAAATATTTCTCTAGGGGATATTATTAGCTGGAGATGGATCGAGGAGGCTGAATGTTTATGCGATTAAAATGGAGTATGGGATCCAGTATTTTAGATACTTAAGCAATATCAAGACCCTACCGTTCTGGGATATCAAAGAGCTTGTGTAGACTAAGATGATAAATATGAAGATGAAATTTCATGACCAGCGGCTGTGGAAATTGATAAAGCTTGAGTCTACGCATGGTTTTATACACTGGAAGCTGCATTTCCCTAATAGAATCACTAAAATCGATCTAGTAACACAAGAAAAAGATGTGACGTTAATCGTAAAGAGCCCGGAAGTTATGAAAAATATGCCTCTTATCAAGATGGAACAAGACTTCTACAAGATCTTCAAATGGTGGAACTACGATTCTAGTACAAGTGAAGCTGTTATATGTGTCCATCCAGATGATGATTCTTGGAAGATTAGAGAACAATAACTAAAGCCGTTATAACACATAAAGGTATATATGGACTATGGTGTGGCATTCAAGTACTAGACCCAATGTGGCTAGTCAATTGTTCAAAGAAGGATATTGAATGCTTGTTATATAGCAAGATTGGTTACGAAGAGAAAGACAAATAACAAACACTCCAGTTCTAGAAGATTGTTAATGTCTGTTTTGCTAACAATGTACATTCAGGCACATGGAACACTTCTTGGAGAAAGCTCGTGGAGATCGGGCAGAAAAAGAAAGGTAAGAAAGAAGAATGAATCGCTAAGCGAGCAAGAATTGCGTCACTAAGGAGCTTTCGGTTTGGCAATACAGTTAACCGGCCTCCTCCTACAGATGAGATGTCGATATCTTTTGAGGAGCGTTGCAAGCAGCCGAAACGTTTCTTCGGTTGTTAATTGTCAGATCTTTTAAACGAACTTTTTGAAGACTATCCAAGATTGCGGCAACATCCAAGGGGGAGTTTGTTGGTGCATAATGTCTATTGCCTACATCTATGATATGTTGTTTATGTATATAGGGCTTAGAACGTCGAATAGTTTTTGTATATATATGAGCATCATGGCTCATACGAGTGACACTCTGTCACTCGTACGAGGCATCACTCGCACGAGTCACACACACATGCTCTCCTCCTGTGCGAGTCATGTCGACCTATAAATAGAGGAGCATGAGTGTTGTGTCAGGATCTGTTGGTTGATGCACGGCGAGGCCCTGTCAAACTATTTACTCGCTCTGTAACTCTTCACTTTTATCAATACAATACAAGGCTTAAGAGGAGAGCCGATCCCCTCTCACAATCAAAAGTCGGTTCACAATCATAGTCGGCATTAATCGGTTGATGGGCAGATGATTCAGTAAGTGTTCAAGATTGGTGCTCAGACCTACATCAGAAGTGTTAGAGACATGAAGTGATGGGGAAATCACCAACGGTCTAGAAAGTTGCTCTTGATTAGAGATTTGATGCTTTTGAAAGAGCATAACAAGTTCTTCTTCTGACGGAACTTACGGTGGTCAAATGAATTCCACACACCTTCATAGTTGAATAGCCATGGATCCCTAGGTTTCTCGTTGGCATAGTATATCGTTGACAATCAACATCCTGTGCAAGAATAACCAGGTTCAGACTCGGCAAAAAGATCGCTTTTGTGGACTAGCATAACCGACAAAAAATCCTTCCAAGGATTTGGCTCCAAATTAACCTTCTGGTCCAAAACAGTTTACGTCGATCAAAATGGCTCCAATAACGCGAGGTTCAACTGGTTTAGCAGCTCAAAACAGGTCTTGTTATGAGGCTTGAATGTCAACACACGATTGAGGGTGTAACACGCAGATGCGACTGGTTCGCTCTAGAAACTAATTAGAAGTTTTGAATAAGCGAGCATGGTTCTGGCAGTCTCAATCAGTGTGCGATTCTTACGTTCAACTACTCCATTTTGTTGAGGAGTATAGGGATCTCTAAATTCGTGAAGAATCCCCTTTTCGTTGCAGAATTCGAGCATCCTCTTGTTCTTGAACTCGGTGCCATTGTCATTGTGGATTCTCTTGATAGGAAAGTGATACAGGTTTTCAAGCTTATAGAAGAGAATCATAAGACTTTCAAACGTTTCATCTTTACTCTCCAGGAAGAAAACCCATGAAATTCTTGAAAATCATCTGTCACGACCAGGCAATATAGATCTCCAGCAATGCTTTTCATGTTTACTAGCCCAAAGAGATCCACATGAAGGCTTTCTAGTGGTAGCTTAAAAGAGTTAAGCAATTTTCTTGGGTGTGATTTGTTATTCTATTTACAATCATCAAATGAATGAAAATTCTTCAGAATAGCCCTCTACTAGGTCATTGTGCACCAAATAATTCATCTTTCTCAGGTGAATGTGCCCCATCTTCCGATGCCATAAGATTGACTCCTTTTCGGTTGCTTTAGAAACGAAGCATTGAACATTCTTTGATGTAGTGGATGCAAGGCTCATGTCTAGGACATAAAGATCATTTTCTCGTGGAGCGCGCATGAGGATCCACTCCTAAGGATTTTTAAATCCCAGCTTGAGAATTAAGCATTCTTTGTCATTGAAGTGTTTTGTGAGCTGTTTGTCACATATTTGCGAAATGCTCACTAGATTGTTCTCCAGCTCTGCAATGTAGTTCACATTGTCAAAGGAAACCACTCCATTCGTAAGAATATCTTATCCCACAGTTCTTCCACCATGAATTCCAGCAAAGCCACCGTAACCTCCCCGGATAGCATTGACGTCGTGC
Source organism: Scalesia atractyloides (assembly GCA_947069175.1). Taxonomy (NCBI): domain Eukaryota; kingdom Viridiplantae; phylum Streptophyta; class Magnoliopsida; order Asterales; family Asteraceae; genus Scalesia; species Scalesia atractyloides. Next base: position 51,103,306 of record CAMTDV010000020.1, read on the forward strand.
AACAACGCAAGCATCCCAGTCATGTATCGGGAAGCTCCACTATCCATAATCCATTTTGACATGATCGACCTTGGAACCCCTACACACATGTGGAAGGAATCATTTAAATAGAGAAACCCAAGCCTGCTTGGTCTTGGATGGGTTAGGAATATCAAATTTCGGACCAACTTTGATCTTGACATTTTGTTTAATCTCTATTTGGCAACCTAAGTTTATGTTTTCAAAATTGCCCTTTTAGAATAAAACTTTGAATCCTTTTGAAGATTCTTGGTGGAAGTTTCACCAATTTCAAATTTAGAATTAAGTTGAATCATTGATTTTACATTTTTATGGGATTCATTGTTTCTTTTCAAAATTTGTTTTGGTATAAACATGGGTGCCTTTTATTTCACATCTTTGGTAGATCTGTTGGAGTTGAAAACAGGTTTTGGATTTCTTTGCGAAAATTATCGTGCAATATACCCAACATTGTTACATTTGTAGCACTTCCTACTGTCATTTTGAACAGAGGAATCCAAATATCGTTTTCTACTCTCTTTTTCTTTCTTGATTCATCAATTGATTGTTTACCAATGATTTCTTTTTCTCTTTGGGTAGTTGTCCCATAGGTAAAATTGATTTTCTTTGCAAAATTTTGCTTTTGAGACTTGTTATATGTTCTTTGCTTTTGAAAACCCAACCCAGCTCTCCTGTTTTCAAGATAGTCTGTGTTCCTTTGATGGTAGGTGTGACATTTGTGACTTTTCAATCATTGTACACTTACAAACAATTTCGTATTCAATGAAACCCTGTGTTTTATTTCCAAATATTTTTGTATTCAATAAATCTTGTATTTTATTGATGAGAATTCAAAAATGTTAATCGTTGCACAATTTCGATCATTTTCGTGTTTGTTAAAGCGTTTTACGCATTTTTTAGAAACGCGTCACCAACTGACGAACCGACATCCACGATATTTTCGGGCATAATCCAAGTTACACATGTCTTAGCACCTTTATATAACCTAAATATTAGGTTAAAGGGGTTAAAAATGGCAAACAAGTGAAAATACAAGTCCAAGTGCTAAAAATGTCAAAAAAATAATAAATATTTTTGCTTCTTCACCAAGTTTGCCACCTATCTCTAATTTTTGATAGCTAGCACTCATTTTGCCACACTTATTTCGGTGTTAACACATGTTAGGACACTAATCCACACTTGAGGACACTTGTGATCACCTCCTTATTCCTAAAATACTATAAATACCCCATGATTCTTCCATTTTTTAACACCACTTCAAAACACTTCAAAGCAAAGTGTGAAGTTCTTCTTTCTATCCTTCTTGGATCTTGTTTCTAGCCTTTGGAAGCCTTCTATCTTGAGTTCCTAAAGTGTTCTTCAAAACGAGTAAGTACTCTTCCTAGTTCTTTCATTAATTTAGCTATTTTGAGCTAAAAGTCGAACAGTTTGGCTTCCTGGTTGACTTTTGGTTCTGACAATATTTTGGTTAAGTCAAAGTTTAATTGAACTTTTCAAAAACAATGTCTATGGTTTATATATAAAACAATACTATTTCAATAATGTGAACAACTTGTTGATGCGTTATCCGTAACACGAATGACATTCATTAGATTTGGCTAAGCCGACCAGTAGTATGTTTTGGTACCATAGGACTGACAATCCCATTATCAGACTGTTCACTGGATTTTGTTGGGAGTTTGGGTAATGACAGAAACTTTTTCTGATTAACAAATCATTTGTTGATTTGTTAGTCTAGTTAAAGAGACCCTTTGGTGGTCTATTAAAGATACCCTTTGGTGGTATAGTCAAACACAGATTTGAATGTGTTCATTAAAGAACGATCAAAAGTTTTCACAACTAAAAACACGGACGATTAGTTTATGACATGGACAATTGGTTTATGACACGGGCGATTGATCTATAACACGGACAAATGGTTTTTAACACGGAAAAATTGTTTTGAACAATGTCACGCAATGATTTTCACTTAACGATATAAACCATACGATGTTTTCTTTTGAATCAATCTATTACAAGGTTTTTAAAAAGAAATGTTTTTTTCAAGATTCATGGCTATAAGGTGTTCACAACTCTAACCAACTTGTTTTAGTTGGTTAATTGTATTGTAATATCAAACACTTTTGATACGAGGTATTCACTTAACGACTCTTGTAGTCGGATGAGGTATTGCAATATGTATACAAAGCCACAAATTTGACACACTGACAAAACCTATATACTCACTGGCATTTTTATGATGACTCTCTATTCGCACATGTTTCAGGAGTCAATGCTTGATAATATGATGCATGCTTCACGTAGGAATGGACGCGGGCCTTAGTGACTTAAAACATGAAAGACAATTTACGTGTTGTTTCTGTTAATCCCAAGACAATGTAAACATTTTACTTAATAAAATAAAATTTTAAATTTCATGAGTTGTGAAACAATAGTTCTGTGACATGACTCCCTGACGTTTCCGCCGCGGCTCGTTGTTTTACACGGTCGGGGTGTTACAGAAAGATTATGGTTGTAGGGAATAAGGTTATTAGTAATGCTTTGACCTAGACTATAACCTTCCTAGGACCCTAACGCGAGTTATCTTGCGTTTAGATTATTAAAACAATACCATCACCTATCCTTAGGTATTTACCAAACAAATACAAAAGTTTACTGGGTCCGAAGGAGCTACTGGACTCCTGTAGTGGTTTGAGAGTCTTGAAAGCACATTTCGTCATGTTCAATGCCCGAATGAGCAAAAAGTCAAGTTTACATCGAGTGTATTCCAGAAAAGAGCACTTACATGGTGGAATGGTGTGATGGGAGATAGGGTGCCGATGTGGCAATGTCACAAATGTGGGAAGAGCTTCGAGCTCTAATGATGAGGGAATTCTGCCCACGTCATGAACAACGGGCACTGGAAGATGAATTCCACAATCTTAAACAAGATAGTGGAGAGCATCGTGCCTACACTGACCGTTATGAAGAATTGAGCTTGGTGTCCTGCCATGGTCACCCCATTGGTTAAAGTAATCGAGAGGTACATCGATGGCCTGCCTGACCCCGTTCAGGACATTGTTACTGTTAGCAACCCTACCACTGTTCAACAGGCTATCGAATTAGTTGCTACCCTGACTGAATCTCAGGTCAAGAAGGGGAAACTGTTTCGCAAGGGCGACAAGAAACATGCAGTTAAGGCCACTCAAAAGAAAACAAAGGAGAACAAACAGTGGATGATGAATTCCACAATCTTAAACAAGATAGCTGAGAAAACAAAGGAGAACTTTGTAGTTGTTGCCCAACCCAACCAGAACACTCAAAACCAGCCAGCACAACCCCCTACGAGGAGACCCTATGCTGATACTTCACCGTTGTGCAACCGGTGCAATGGTCACCATCAAGCTCACATACAGTGTCGCCAATGCACATCAAGTGGAAGATTCGGTCACATAGCCAATATTTGTCTTTTGGCCCCAAAACAAGTTGTTCAGAACCCTTTTCAACCCCTAGCCAACCCTGCTAGACCTCGTGGAAGGCTACAACTGGGCGAGATGGGTCACTTTAGAAACAACTACCCAAAATATGGCACACCCTCAATTTCCACTTGCGGAGTATTACCGCGAGGCGTGTGATAAAACCAGAATCTCAGACACTAGCAGTATCGAACGACTCTATATGATTTATTTAAATGTTTTCCAAAAACATTTGTTGTAACCATTCATAGTCATTTTCAAAATATCATAGTTTCAAAGTTTAGCAGAAGCATTAAAGTAAAGTAACGGGCGCCAACATAAACGTCAAAACCAAAATCCCAAAAATTGTTCGTAAATAAAGACTCGATAAAAATGTCTTGATCAAATGCAAGTGAGTGCACCTAGCGCTCCTAGTGTCCTGAGAAACATGCAAAGAAACAAGTGTCAACATTAAAGAAGAGTGAGTTCACAGGTTTTTATAAGTTCACAAGTTCGGTTTAAAAGATTATTTTTCCCCGTTATCCCTAACCTGGGATAACGACATAGTTCCATTATCCCTAACCCGGAATAATAATGTTGGTTCGTAAATAAGTTCAATGTTAACATGTAGGTAGCGAGCCTAAAGTTACGTCACATAAGAGTTCGCGATCGAAGCTGACTATTGTTGCCTCAGTGTTGCCAGGTCTATCACTGACCATGGCGAAAGTTAGGCCAAATTAATCACCCCTTGACCAATCCCGGTCGGCTAGCGCGACTAGCTTGGGTGGGGCTTGTCGGGCCCAGTAGTACTACTATAATTTCCCTGCTATTTAACCCAATACTAACGATCCGAGAGTTGGTTGAGGACTTCCATGATAAAGCTACTTATTGACCATAACGTATATTAACATTAACTTAGTTACCGAGTAGTTAACAGCGTTAATTTTGCATAACGTAAAAAGATAGAGTTGTAGAGCGTATACATGTTTCTCCCCCTGTTGTTTAAAACCGGATAAAATAGGGGCCGTGAACTCACCTTAAATTGCTCGGTTAGAATATGCAAAAGAAGCAAATGATGGAACCACTAATCGTGTGGTAACATGTCAACCGATTTAAAGTTAGTGTGTGAACACACTGAAACAAAAGCATACGTATAACTAACACACAGTACGCACACGTAATAACCAATTCGAAACCATAATCATGCATGCAAAGTATCACCATACAAAATAACGATCAAACCAACTTGTCATAAACACAGGTTAACTCATACAACACTTAGGTACACACAAACGCAAGTTATCATGTTTCAGCTTGTACGCTCATAACTGGGCTGTTTTCGAGGATTTTTATAAAATAGTTCCAACGTTCCAAAAATTCCAATTTTTTTGTAGGAGATTTCAATTAGACTGTAGAAATTTCTGTAAAATTTTCAAATCCTAAATCTTTACCAATTATTTATAAACATTTATATACTAGGCTGCAGTCAGATTCGTCCCTTTCTGACTGCAGTCCACGAGAAAAATTATTTAAAAATCATTGTTCATCCAATTAACAAAATTCTAGTGGGAGATTTTCGGAAATTCCCGTCTCCAGTTACTGTACAAATTTCTTGACCTAACTCCATACAGACTATGAGATCCGACTCGATAAACAACCTGCAAATTTTGCAGAATTTACGCAACTTCAGCTGCTGCACTAAATGACCTTTTAAAAATAGCAAACAACCTCAGAAAAATATGAATCCAGCCTTATTTGAAGCGTTTTTAAAAAATACATGTTTTAGCCTTCAGAAAATCTACTTTTCGATAAATAATGATCAGGTTACAGCTAACTGAAGTTGGCTGTAAATGTCAATCAGCTTACTATTTTCGACTTTTATCGCATTAGAATATGTTTAAACGGTCATGACGCTTAGTTGTATTGATTAACAGCAGGTTAACTTGTCAAATATCATCATATATATCAATATTTATGCAAACCCTAAATATATATCATGATCTTTATCGATAAAACGCAGCCTACGATTTTAGTATTCAACATATCATCACAACCGCAAAGATTCGCATATTCATCCGAACTAATCATACACCACAACACTTTTTCATACTAATAATCATACAAGCACATAATCATGATCAATATTACACAAAACCTAGTGTGAATCGCAATACAATTAAACCCTAACCATGAAACGATGATGATTAGCGAACCGGGACAAGCTTGGAATCGATCCGGGAGTAGACTTGAGCGACCTTGAGGGGGGGGGCTGCCGTCGACCTCACTAGGGTATTAGGGTTTTGTTTATTTTTTTGAAAGCTACCCACAACATGCATGTAAATATAACAAGGGGGGCGGTCGCGATAGGGGGGCGGTTTGGGTTAGTGCATTGGGCCTCAAGTTTGGGTTATTTCCTTGGGCCGCAAAGAGGTGTGGGTAGCAAGGGAGTGTGGGTGGCGGGTTGGGTTTGCTTGGTCGCGAAGTTGAAATGTTTCACAGGCTTGGTTCGGTTTATAAAATATTAAATCACGTATTTGGAGTGAGACGCAACAGATTCACAAACGTCTAATAACACATAGCACGTAATTCCGATACAACTCGTCTAATAACACATAGCACGTAATTCACCCTATAGATTCACAAAGTTAGCGTAGTTATTGCGAGCGTGTAATTTAATTCTCGAATTAAATCAGCGTAGGAGTGAATAACCATAAAGTAGCGCGTTTAAGATACCTGAAAAGCCGGGATGTCACATTATCCCCATGTTGAAAGAATTTCCATCCCAAAAATTGAGTAAATGATGTTTAGAATGCAACGCACAAACGTTCAGTTTGTTAGAATGGTACAAGTAAATCCCAGGCTGTCACATCATCCCCATGTTGAAAGAATTTCGTTCCGAAATTCAGTTGGCGGTAACGTCAGATTGCTGCTCAGCTGCAAAAAGGTGTGGATATTTGCTTTTCATTTGGTCCTCTCTTTTTTACGTGAACTCCGGTCCACGCTTAGAGTTCCAACGAACCTTGACGATCGGTATCTTGCTATGACTTCGAGTCTTAATCTCACAGTCCATGATCTCGATAGGTTGTTCCACCAAATGCAGTTGCTCATCCACTTGAATTTCATCCAATGGAATGACTAGGGTTTCATCTGATAGGCACTTCTTCAGATTGGACACGTGAAAAACATTGTGAACTCCACTGAGTTCGGCAGGAAGGTCTAACTGATAAGCTACGGACCCGATACGCTTCGAAATCATAAACGGGCCTACATACCGTGGATTTAGTTTGCCTCGTTTCCCAAAACGAATTACACCCTTCCAGGGTGACACTTTCCGTAGGACGCGGTCGCCTACTTGAAATTCGAGTGGTTTGCGTCGTTGATCAGTATAACTTTTCTGTCAATCTCGTGCCGCTGCCATGCGGTTTCTAATTTGCACAATCTTTTCAGTAGCCTCAAGTATCAACTCAAGACCTGTGAGTTGACTGTCACCGACTTCTGCCCAACAGACCGGTGATCTACATTTGCGACCGTACAATGCTTCAAACGGTGCTGCCTGAATGCTCGTATGGTAACTGTTGTTATACGAGAATTCCACTAAAGGCAGATGGATTTCCCAACTGTTCCCGAAGTCTACCACGCATGCCCTAAGCATGTCTTCCAAGGTCTGAATGGTTCTTTCACATTGACCATCCGTATGAGGGTTGTAAGCTGTGCTCATATCTAAGCGTGTACCCAACGCTTTCTGAAGTGACTGCCAAAAGTTGGACGTGAAACGAGCATCTCTGTCTGAGATGATGGACGTTGGCACCCCGTGCCGAGAAACTACTTCCTTAATGTAGATGCAAGTCAACTTATCCATCTTAGCTGTTTCTTTGGTCGCTAGGAAGTGTGCAGACTTAGTTAGACGATCCACGATTACCCAGATGGTATCGCAACCACCGGAGTTCGCGGGAGTTTAGTGATAAAGTCCATCGAGATCTGATCCCATTTCTACACTGGGATCTCAGGTTGTTGAAGTAACCCTGATGGCTTCTGGTATTCCACCATGACTTTCGCACAAGTCAAACACTTGCTCACGTAGGTGCCTATATCCGCTTTCATGTTGGGCCACCAGTACGCGGCTTTAAGGTCTTGATACATCTTATACGAACCAGGATGGACAGAGTATCGGGATTTGTGAGCTTCGTCCATAACTAGCTTCCTGAGGTTTCCGTAGAGAGGTACCCATATACGATTCATGATATACCGGGCCCCATTGGGTTTCACTTCCCAATCGCGTTCCATCTTTCTTACATATTCGGCCTTGATGTTCTCTACCTTCACTGCTTCTAGCTGCGTGTCGCGTATCTGTTCGGGTAACCCAAAATGAATTGTGAACTGTAGTACTCGTACCCGACGAGGTTTCAAGTGGTCCTTCCGACTGAGGGCATCAGCTACCACGTTAGCTTTGCCCGGGTGATACCGAATGGCACATTCATAATCGTTTAGGAGTTCGACCCAGCGACGCTGTCGCATGTTCAACTCCTTTTGGTAAAAAATACATTGAAGGCTCTTATGATCCGTGTAGATTGTGCACCTTGTTCCATATAGATAGTGTCTCCAAATCTTAAGTGCAAACACAACTGCTCCCAATTCCAAGTCATGTGTCGTGTAGTTCTTCTCGTGGACCTTCAACTGTTGGGATGCATACGCGATGACCTTATCATGTTGCATGAGCACACATCCCAATCCCTGAATGGAAGCGTCACAATATACCACAAAATCATATGTCCCATCTGGCAAGGACAAAATGGGTGCACTGCAAAGCTTCTGCTTCAGTAATTAAAAGGTTGCTTCCTGTTTGTCACCCCAAGTATACTTGGTGCCCTTCTGAGTGAGAGTGGTATGCGGTTGCGCGATCTTGGAAAATCCCTCGATGAAACGTCTGTAGTAACCAGCCAAACCCAAAAATTGGCGGATCTCTGTCGGTGTCCTGGATGCTTCCCAGTTTTGATAGCATCGATCTTGGCGGGACTAACGTGTATACCCTTTTCATTCACGATATGCCCGATAAACAGAACTTCCCGAATCCAGAAATCACACTTCGAAAACTTGGCATATAGTTTCTCCTGTTGAAGTAGTTCCAGCAATAATCGCAGATGCTCAGCATGTTCTTCTTCACCCTTAGAGTAGATGAGTATATCATCGACGAACACGATGACAAACTTGTCGAGATACGGCTTACACACGCGGTTCATGAGGTCCATGAACACCGCGGGTGCATTGGTGAGAACGAAGGGCATGACCAAGAACTCATAATGGCCATACCGAATGCGAAATGCCGTCTTGGAGATATCCTCCTCCCTGACACGTAGCTGGTGATAACCGGACCGTAGATCAACCTTGGAGTAGTAGCTTGACCCTTGAAGCTGGTCGAAAAGATCGTCGATGCGAGGTAGTCGATGCACATGCGGAAGGTCCCGTCCTTCTTCTTGACAAAAAGGACCGGAGCTCCCCATGACGAAGTACTGGGTCGGATAAATCCTTTTTCCAACAATTCTTGAAGTTGGGTAAACAGCTCCTGCAGCTCTGCTGGAGCTAAGCGGTACGAGGCCTTGGCGACAGGAGTCGCATGGCTCGCCAATTCGATTTCAAACTCTACTTGTCGACGTGGTGGAAGACCGGGTAACTCCTCTGGAAACACATCGGGAGAGTTATTGATGACGGGGATATCTTCAATCCGCTTCTCGTCCTTAGACTGCTCGGTGACCAGTGCGAGCAAAGCAAAAGAGTTCTTCTTCCGAAGGTACTTCTGGGCTTGCATGTAAGAGATGATGTTTGTGACGACGCCTACCTTCTCGCCTTGCACCATCAAGACTTCGTCGTTAGAGAGCGGAATACGGATAGCTTTCTCGAAACATAGAACTTCAGCTCGGACGTCGGATAGCCAGTCCATTCCGGCTACCACATCAAAACTACCTAGGGTAGTTGTCATCAGATCAATGGTAAAGGTGTGACCCGCGAGTTTAAGTTGACAGCCGGTCACTAGATGGGTCACATCTACAGATTTACCATCGGCTAGTTCTATGACGTATGGTGTCTCTAGGGGTTTAGGTGTGAGATTTAGGTTCTTTCTAAAAGACTCAGATATAAAACTCTTATCCGCACCTATATCAAAAAGTACAGTAGCAAAATGATCGTTAAGGGGAAACTTACCGGTGACCACATTCGAGTCGTTTCTGGCCTCTCCATGGCCTAGCGTGAATGCATGTCCTTTGGCACCTCATGTGTCACCATTTCCATTGTTGCCATTGTTGTTATTGTTGTTGTTGTTGTTGTTGTGGTTGTTGTTGTTATTCCCACCATTGTTGTTGTTGCGAAGTTGCGGGCAGTCTCGCTTGAAATGGGCAGTGCTACCGCACTGATAACATCCCCGGTTATTACCCTGCTGCTGACCCTAGTGCTGGTTCTGATTTTGTCGTGACATGATCTCCCCGCGACAATCCTTTGCCGCGTGTCCTGCTTTGCCACATCGTTGGCAGCAATTTCCGGCGCAAGGGCCGTGGTGATGAAGGTTACAACGATTACATTGCGGCTTTCGACCCGCATAGCCGCTCGAGTTCTGGGTGTTGTTGGCAGACTTAATGTTGTGACCCCGATTGTTATTGAAGTTGTTGGACCGCTTCTGGTTTCCTTGTTGTGGCTGGGCTGATGAAGACTGTCGAGCAGGTGAGTCTTAAAATTTCCTTTTGTTATCAGGGTCAATTTCAGTTGCACCCCTAGGTGGCAACTTCCTTTGCTCCACCGCCTTATCGGTGAGTTTATGCGCCAGCCTAATCGCTTGATGCTCCGTTGTAGGGTTGCTAGACATTACCATGCCCTGGATCTCGGGGACCAGACCCCCAAGATAAAACTCAAGTCGTTTATTGACGGTGTTAGCCAAATCGGGACAAAGGAACACCAGATCATGATGTCTTGCTGTGTACGCTTCAATTTCAGACCCGACCATCTTGTGGTTCCATAACGCTTGTTCCAATTGCTGAACTCTGTCCCACGGACAGTATTCCTCCTTGATTAGAGCTTTGAATTCGGTCCAGGCCATTGCGTTCGCCGCAACAAGTCCACGCGTTTGTACTTGTGCGTTCCACCAGGTTAATGCCCCATCTTCCAACGTCGAGGCAGCATACTTGACCTTATTAGCTTCAAGGCTATTGCACATTTCGAAAACCGATTCAGACTTTTCAATCCAACGGACCAGTCCTATGGGTCCTTCAACTCCCGTGAACTTGCTCGGTTTCGCATCAAGGAACATCTTGTAGGGGTTAAGACTCCTTCCTCAGGATAGAAGATAGGTAGTCAGCGAGAAAGTCTACTAGCCCAACTATTAGATTTTCCCATGAAAATTTAATAATAGTTACCTGCTGGTGGGTTAGGAACACCTGCGAGAGCAACATTCACGTGTTCTTGGATTAAAGCGGCCAATTCTTCAGTTGACATATTGAGGTTTCCTCGACGACCGGTTGCCATTTCAGATCTTCGCAAGACAACACAAACACACACCGATAAGTATATATCCAATATAGTTATCATATTCCACACTTCAATAATCACACAATTTATGTCAACCCAACAAATTAACAATCCAAAGGAACATTCGATTAAATAAATTGCAATGTCTCACAAAATACCAACCAAACATCTCAGTTTAATTATAAAATTTTCAAGTTCAAACATAAGTGGAAACAAACAAACTAAGGGAAACAAAATGGAGATTGGCGAGACGAGTTAGTCATCTATGTCTCCATCTCCCAAGTCGCTATCACTTCCGTCATCCTCTTCGGCGTTTTCAGCTTCAACAGCCGGGTCCGGTTCCGGCTCTTCTTCCTCCGGATCCTCCTCCGGGTCTTCCTCTGGATCCTCCTCTTCGTCCTCTACCGGCGCTGGAGGGGCCAGTGCTGGTGCGGGTACTGGGATACGTGGTGCTTGGTTCTGCTCCAGTTCGTGAATCCTCCAACTCGACTCAAGAACTCTGTCTTCGAGCCAGTCAGCCCTCAGCCGCTAAGCACGAAAGTCCTTAGCAAAAATGTTTCGAACTCTCTTATTCTCATATTACTCTTCCTCGAGCTCTCCAGTTTTACCCGTCAGCTGACGTATCAACCAATCCCTGTGCTTCGATAGTCTCCTACATTATCTCCAGCTGTTCCTGTTGTTTCCTTAACACATCTCTAAATAGATCGTCCCCCACTCCTAAAGAGTTGACCGGTTCGACCGGTATAGCGGTGGTCGGACGGGAGGACGACTCCCCTCCTAGAGCGAGTCTCTTCCTAGCAGCTGAGCGTGTCTCCATGCCACAAGGTGGTGAGGGTTCGACCATGGGTGCCTTCCCCGGCGCGCTTGATTGTCGAGATCTGTCGGATGATGATGATGACATAGCCTGCTGGGTTGGTGTAGTTAGTTACGAGCTGCGTATATCACAATATATATATATATATATATCATATAGAACAATTGTAGTATAACGCATAACAAGATATCACAGTTCGGTGCCAACTAAGTCTAGTGTCGTGTAACAGCTATAGTTTAGGTCCACTTTTAATGCAAACCTGGTTTTTTATAGCTAGAGGCTCTGATTCCAATCTGTCACATGCTCAATTTCCACATGCGGAGTATTACCGCGAGGCGTGTGATCAAACCAGAATCTTAGACACTAGCAGTATCGAACGACTCTATATGATTTATTTACACGTTTTCCAAAAACATTTGTTGTAACCATTCATAGTTATTTTTAAGTCGTCTTGGTTTAGTTTAAAAGTTTAGCGGAAGCATTAGTTTCAAAGTTGGGCGGAAGCATTAAAGTAAAGTAGCCAACATAAACGCCAAAACCAAAATCCCAAAAATTATTCGTAAATAAAGAATCGATAAAAATGTCTTGATCAAATGCAAGTGAGTGCAACTAGCGCTCCTAGCGTCTTGAGAAACATGCAAAGAAACAAGTGTCAACATTAAAGAAGAGTGAGTTCACAGGTTTTTATAAGTTCACAAGTTCGGTTTAAAAGATTGTTTTTCCCCGTTATCCCTAACGTGGGATAATGACATAGTTCCATTATTCCTAACCCGGAATAATAATGTTGGTTCATAAATAAGTTCAATGTTAACATGTAGGTAGCGAGCCTAAAGTTACGTCACATAAGAGTTCGCGATCGAAGCTGACTGTTGTTGCCTCAGTTTTGCCAGGTCTATCACTGACCATGGCGAAAGTTAGGCCAAATTAATCACCTGTTGACCATTCCCGGTCGGCTAGCGCGACTAGCTCGGGTGGGGCTTGTCGGGCCCGGTAGTACTACTATAATTTCCCCGCTAATTAACCCAATACTAACGATCCGAGAGTTGGTTGAGGACTTCCGTGGTAAAGCTACTTAGTGACCATAACGTATATTAACATAAACTTAGTTACCGAGTAGTTAACGGCATTAATTTCACATAACGTAAAAAGATAGAGTTATAGAATGTATACATGTTTCTTCCCCTGTTGTTTAAAACTGGATAAAATAGGGGCCGTGAGCTCACCTTAAATTGCTCGTTTAGAATAACGCAAAAGAAGCAAATGATGGAACCGCTAATCGCGTCCTAACATGTCAACCGATTTAAAGTTAGTGTGTGAACACACTGACACAAAACCCTACGCATAACTAACACACAGTACAGCACACGTAATAACCAATTCGAAACCATAATCATGCATGCAAAGTATCACCATACAAAACAACGATCAAACCAATTTGTCATAAACACAGGTTATCTCATACAACACTTAGGTACACACAATCGCAAGTTATCATGTTTCAGCTTGTACGCTCATAACTGAGCTGTTTTTGAGGATTTTTATAAAATAGTTCCAACGTTCCAAAAATTCCAATTTCTTTTACAAGAGATGTCAATTAGACTGTAGAATTTTGTGTGAAATTTTCCAATCCTAAATCTTTACCAGTTATTTATAAACATTTATATACTAGGTGCGGTCAGATTCGTCGCTTTCTGACTGCAGTCCACGAGAAAAATTATTTAAAAATCATTGTTCATCCAATTAACAAAATTCTAGTGGGAGATTTTCGGAAATTCCTGTTTCCAGTTACTGTACAAATTTCGTGACCTAACCCCATACAGACTATAAGATCCGACTCGATAAACAACTTGAAAATTTGCAGAATTTACGCAGCTTCAGCTGCTTCACTAAATGACCATTTAAAAATAGCAAACGACCCGCTATTTGAAGCGTTTTTCAAAAATACACGTTTTAGGCTTTCGAAAATCCACTTTTCGATAAATAATGATGAGGTTACACCCAACTGAAGTTGGCTGTAAATGTCAATCAGCTTACTGTTTTCGACTTTTTCGCATTAGAATATGTTTAAACGGTCATGACACTTAGTTGTATTGATTAACAGCAGGTTAATTTGTCAAATATCATCATGTATATCAATATTCATGCAAACCGTAAATACATCATGATCTTTATCAATAAAACGCAGCCTACGATTTAATATTCAACATATCATCACAACCGCAAAGATTCGCATATTCATCCGAACTAATCATACACCACAACACTTTTTCATACTAATAATCATACAAGCCCATAATCATGATCAAGATTACACAAAACCTAGTGTGAATTGCAATACAATTAAACCCTAACCTTGAAACGATGATGATTAGCGAACCGGGACAAGCTTGGAATCGATTCGGGAGTAGACTTGCGCGACCGTGAGGGGGGGGGCTGCCGTCGACCTCACTAGGGTATTTGGGTTTTGTTTATTTTTTTGAAAGCTACCCACAACATGCATGTAAATATAACAAGGGGGCGGTCGCGATGGGGGCGGGGGGTGGTTTGGGTTAGTGCCTTGGGCCTCAAGTTTGGGTTATTTCCTTGGGCCGCAAGGAGGTTTGGGTCGCAAGGGAGTGTGGGTGGCGGGTTGGGTTTGCTTGGTCGCGAAGTCGAAACGTTTCACAGGCTTGGTTCGGTTTATAAATAGAAGTTACTAAAATATTATTCGCGACACGGAGTTTATAAAATATTAAATCACGTATTTGGAGTGAGACGCGATAGATTCACAAACGTCTAATAACACATAGCACGTAATTCAGATACAACCCGTCTAATAACACATAGCACGTAATTCACCCTATAGATTCACAAAGTTAGCATAGTTATTGAGAGCGTGTAATTTAATTCTTTGAATTAAATCAGCGTAGGAGTGAATAACCATAAAGTAGCGCGTTTAAGATACCTGAAAAGCCGGGATGTCACATTATCCCCATGTTGAAAGAATTTTCGTCCCGAAAATTGAGTAAACGCCGTTTAGAATGCAACACACAAAAGTTCAGTTTGTTAGAATGGTACAAGTAAATCCCAGGCTGTCACAAAATAGGTGAACACGAATGCAAATCCAGCCCCTGGACGCGCATTCAACATTATTGCCAACGAGGCTCGTGCTGATAATGAGGTCATTAACGGTACGTTCTTTGTTAACAATCATCCTGCTTCTATTCTTTTTGATTCGGGTGCCGATAGAAGCTTTATATCACTAGCCTTTGAACCTTTGCTTTCGATGCCTAGAACTAAACTAGGAAAACCCTTAACGATGGAAATAGCCAGTGGTGAACCCCTTGTGCTCCCCTATGTCATTCGTAGTTGCCAATTGAACTTGGATAATCACCTTTATCCCATTGACCTCAAACCAATGTAACTCGGGAGTTTTGACATCATCATAGGAATGGAATGGTTAACCAAACACCATGCTGAGGTGTGAACGGGGATCGAGCTCCCGAAATGAGCAATCGACCTGATCTCGCTTAACTAGCAGAGGCGGAATTCATTGCTAGAGTGGTAGACAAGACAAATAAGATAGTACTTACTGTTTAACTCCTTCTGATGTATTAATGACGTTCAAATACAGACGCAAGTAAACAAACTGTCAGAGCTTCGTCGTACCAATTGACAAATCACTAACTAGCTCTAACACAACACCTCCCTATTTATAGGTCGACATGACTCATACCGAAGTGCGTGCAAAACAGACAACAATATTTCATGCGAATCTGTATTTCGTACGAGTGACTCACTTGTACGAAATATATACTGTTTCGTACGAAACATAGTGTTAAACATATAAAACTTACATTTTCACTTTATTAACGTGTAAACTTTATAAACATTACAGATATATCCTAGACGTAGGCAATAGACATTATGCACCAACAAACTCCCCCTTGGATGTTACCGCAGTCTGGATAATCTTCAAAATCTTCAAATAGATTTGATTTTAACGCCCAAAGAATCTTTTTACAGGTTTTTGACGCTCCTCAAAAGCAATTGGCGTTTGATCAGTCGGAGGAAGTCGTTTCAAAAACTGAAAGCTCCTTAAAGATGCTATTCTTGTACGTTCAGATATTCGAGCTTCTTTTTCTTCCGTTTTCTTTGACTCCTTCTTCTCAAGCTTTCTCCAAGTTGTTTTCCAATCCGATCCAGAATGAATAACATTTGCAAAGCACACCTTAACGATCTTTTGAAATTGAAGCGCTTGCTCTTGATCCTTTTCTTTGAAACTTATCTTAATATAGAATAAACATTCTATATATTTCTTCGAACAATTTACTAGCCACATTCGGTCTAGTATCGAATGCCTCGCCATAGACCATATATTCGTTTGTGCGATATGACGGCTTCGGTTAATTCTTCTGTAATCTTCCACGAGTCTTCATCTGGGTGCACACATATAACAACCTCTCATGTATTCGAATCATAATGCCACCACTTGAAGATCGCATAAAAATCTTGCTCCATTTTGATCAGAGGCATGTTCTTCATCAACCGTGGTTTCTTCATAATCAAAGTAATATCTTTCTCCTTCGTTACTGGATCTACTTTACAATGCGACGAGGATAATGAGGTTTCCAATGTACAAAACCATGTATAGCTTCAAACTTGATCAATCTCCACAACTTTTGGTCATGAAACTTCATCTTTAGATTTATCATCTTGGTTTGAACAAGCTCCTTAACATCCCAATAAGGCAATGTTTTGATGTCGCTTAAATATCGAAAGTATTGAATACCAAATTCCCTCTTTATCGCATATACATTGAGCTCTTCAATTCATCCCCAACTCAGAATGTCCCCTAAAGAAATATCAGCATCTCTGGTGAAAAATGCTAAGGGTCTTTTAAATTTACGCTCTGTAGAACTAACTCGAAACCATTTCTTCTTTTGTTCAACTATTTCAGCTTTAGACATTTTCTCAGGAATTGTTCCTTCTTTTGCAGCTTCAGATACTTTCCTTTGCAACATCTCAGAACTTTCTTCTGTAAGTAGATCGATAAATGTTGGGTAATCATCTGCTATTTCTTCTTTCAAATAACTATGAACAAACTCCCCTTCTTCAACATCATGCTCAAGATATAATACAAACGGCTTTGGCACGACAGGAAGAGAAGAAGTAACATATATAGTGAAAATTCATGCCTACTGAGCATCCACTAACTCATCAGCTTTGTTCATCCTTTCCTCTTCAGTAGTTTGGTTCGCGGAATCATCAAAGTACTCAGAAAGATCAACTAATTCATTAACATTCGAATCAATTACACGAATACCCGATGCTCCAACATTGTCATCATCATTATCATCATCCGAACTACTCGACTCCTTATCATCAACATCAACATCTTCGGCATCCTCTACTTCTGCTTCCTTTTCAGTTTCTTCAGCTGTTTCTTTACTTTCTTTTTCCGTCTTTTTCTTTATCAACCAATCTCGATGTCATTGAGTAATATTAATTGAAGCTATATCCACATTAGTTAGCTTTCCTATCAGGATAAACTTTTTCGATTCTTCATACACCACAATATCCTAACATTGTATTGGCTCAGATTCAGCTTCTGGCACAGTTGTATCAATCACAGATTCCTCCACTCTCTTTCCCTTTCCTTTCCCTTGCGCGTCAGACTGCTGTTTAGACAAACGTTCTCTTTCCGAAACTCTTTCCCTTGCTTCTGCTCATTCTATTTCATCAATTGCTGCACAAATACTCAAACCCAACTTCTTTTCCAAAATCTTTTCAAACAGATCCATTCTTCGATTGTTTCTCAAACGTTCTTCTTCGTATTCAGCCATTCGTAAACACAATCTTTCATTTTCAGAAACAATACTTGCTAACATCGCTTCTAATTGCTGTTTGTCAACAATTAATCCTCCAATCCTTTCAAGCATTTCAACTTTTCAGCAGTTAACACATTTATCTCTCTTGCAACTCCACTATACGTACCACATTCATTGTCACTTGTTTTTGCGAGTCATCAACTCTTGGATCATCAAAACAAAATTCATCTCATCCTGGTAAATCATCTAAACCAATCTTGTCAAAAAATGCTTGTGAATCAAACGACTGTTGTGTAGGATGCGATTGTTGCGCACGAGATGGTTGAGATTTTTGTTGAGCAGACTGTTGTGGTGGTGGTTGCTGAACTCGCTCTGGTTCAGGAATTGATTGTTAAACTGGCTCTGGTTCAGGTTGTTGCGGTGCTGGCTGTTGTTGATTTGGTTCTGGCTCAAGAATTGATTGTTGTTGAGGAGGTATCTCTGGTTCAGATTGTTGCTGAGCTGGTTCTGGATACATATATTATGGTGGAGAAGGAATATTCTGTGATGGTTCCTCCACATTTTCTTCAATATAAGGTTCAGCACCAGTTTCCTTCTGAATAACACTTGGAGATATTCGAGCTGCTTGACGTTTCATTCTTCTTTGCTTTTTCTTGATGGTAGTTCGAAAAGTAGAGTCAGTATCAGATTCAGACGGAACATAAGTTGTGTCATCCTCGCCTGTTGCTTTTCTCTTGTGTTCCTCACCTTTGCGTTTCAGTTCAGCTTGACGTTTCTTTGCTAATTTTTCAGCTCTTTTCTTTTCTCCCGCTCTTCTATCTTCTGAATCGATACTTGATGAAAGTACTTCTTCAGCTACTTTATCAGCTCCAAAAGCTTGTCGTTCAATCTCTTCAGCCATCTCTTCAACTGTTTCCTCAACTTCTTGTTCATCTCTTAACCCTGAACTTCTAGCAGCAGACGTAATTTTTCTCTTTTTTCCCTTATATGTAGCTTTCCCACCTTTTTCTCCATCCTTTACAAACCATGGACTTCTTTTTTCAACAAACAACGATAATGATTTAACCTCCTCTTCATCGTCACCATTTTCATCCTTTCTCCACTTTCCTGGTGCAGGTGAAATGTAATCTTTATCGAGAATAGCACCAAACAAAGGTTTAGCTACAGGAGCAGACTTTAGATGCATATTCATCTTTCATAACGTCGGAACATCCATATGTTCAAACCTGAGGACATCGTTCACAGATTTCTTCAAATCAGGATGCAAAAAGTCTAATATCATCTGAATGAATCTTGGATATTGCAAAAGCTTTTCCTTCTTAATATTCTGAATCATCTGAGAGAATATAACCTTTGAAAAGTTGTATGGAAGACTTAACACTAAAGCAGTAATCATACACATCTGATAATCCACTAAATCATCGAAACCACCTTTCCTATGACCCAAACAGTGGGTTATAACTTGTGCAAGATTTCTGAAAGGTGCACTCAGGTTTCCTTTCTTGTACGGTGCAGCATTCACAAATCCTATTACGCCATCCTATAAAAGCATCCTTTTACTATATATTCAGAGAAACCTGTCGGATCGTCTTTGTTATCCTTAAACTCCAAAACCTTCCGAATTAACTCCTCGGCAATCTTCACTGGAATATCGACATCATCAATCTTTACTGCTAAAATAATGGCATTATCATCAATACTATACTCAGCGGCATTCCAGAAAAATTCCACATGCGAAAGATATGCCGTATGTTTATCCGTTAAAGCTTTCTAATCCGTGGGAGAAAATCCAAGATATCACGATACGCCGCTATCTCTGGAATTGAAGCATCTGTGATACAACATATATTGAGCACCGGAGAAAATGCGGATTTCTTGGCATGTAAACACAAATAACAACCAACCATTAGAAAATTTTAAACTTTCAAAATTTCCTTCATTGATTCATACAAAACACATGTTTTGTACGAAACATATATTTATAAAAAATTGAACATTTTAAACTATTTTTATGAATGCGGACCATAATCTTCATACGAAATACTTTACACTTTGAAGATTTTGTTTTTCAAATTTTATTTCATACGAACTATCTTTTTTGTACGAATTATTCATTCAAATGATTTTTTAACAACTTTTAAAACTTATCCATATGAAATTTTGTTTCGTACAAAATATCCTTCAATTGTTAAAAAAAAAGTTTCATGTGAGACAACTTCCTTCGTACAAAAACCCATCGTCGTCCCAAAATTGTCCAAGTATAATCCTAACCTAAAACCTGTTGATTTTAACAAATTGATAGTCGATTTTAAGGCTATTAGAGCCGATTTTAACAATTTTGTGATCCATTGTAAGTCTTACCGGTTCAATTTCCCTAGATCTAAGTTTTAGTCCGAATCGTACAAATTTTGGCATTATAACAGTATGATTTTGTCAAAATTTCATTAACCATTGATAGAGGTGTGCCAATCAACCTCAACAATGTAAATCACAAGCACAAAGACCAAGAAATGAAGATTTTAGAATCGAATCGCACAAAAGTTCTCTGAATCGCTCAACAGTGCAGAGAGAATAGTAAACTCGTTTCTGTGCAAAAAAACGAGTATTTATACTCGACTTGTTTCGTACGAAACATCTTGAATCGCACAAAAATTGTTTCTTGTTTCGTACTGAAATGATATTCTCCGTATGAATTTCCGTTTGGTGTGAAACAAAACTAAAAATCTTTACCCTTTTCAATTTTATTTTTGTATTTTTATATTTTTCATTTTTTTAGTAATTTCTTTTGTTTCACAAATCCACTTGACTAACCAAGTCCAAGGTAATGACCCTGGTTATCCAATTTGTCTTCCAAGTCCAAGTTAATGACCTTGTTTGACCAACAGATTTATTTTAACATGTAAAGTTTCAAATTAATGAACTTTTCTTGACATTCACGTAAATTTTTTTTTTTAAATTAGCTCCCAACCCATGATTTCAAGTTTTCCTCAGCAAGATGTTGCTATGAATCCAACCGTCAGTGTTTTTTATCATCGGTAAACAAAAATAAGACTATCAAACTAAGAAAACTGAAAATCTTTTTTAGTTTTGAAATAAGTTTAAAAAAATAATAACATTTTTGTGAATTTTGTGTTTTTAGAGGATCATTTCAAGCATATATATAAGTCATCAGTACCGTTGATCTAGAAATACCCTTTAAGCTTTTAAACAAATTTACCTAGATTGCCAATATATTTGTCCATTTAAACCTCTTCTCGTTTCTCAACTGTTTCAAGATATGTTAATGTATTATTAGAAACATGAAATAATTGTGTTTCCCATCTCAGAATATACTCCCGTATCAAGATTCCCAGGATGTCATTTTACAGGTGAATATATCAAATTGATATCTGTAAATAGGGTGAATGCGAGACCTTGAGACCTCAAGTTAGTACTACCATACAGACAAAGAGTGAGGGCTCGTCTTTAGGTGGTGTTCCATCAAGGAATCTTTTGTACTGCAAATGTCATAATTGCTTAAGACATAACCATTTTGTTTGCAGCTTTTGGGGAAATAATGCGAAAGTTTTATATGAGTTCTAGGCCATTGCTTCCGCAAAATTAGAAGAACTCGAACAATACCCCAGATATCAATCAAATATAAAGACCTAGTATCGCAGAATCTAGCATTCTCTAAAACGAAATTTCGGAGTACTAAGTCCATATATCCAAGAGATGTTAACCCACAAGTTAATCAGCTTTGTGTTTTAGGTTTATATCTCGAATACAATTTACTGAACGAGTGAAGTCTATTGGCATATCCATAGTAATACTTGCTTAATTACTTTTTATACCAATATAATTCTTTAACATACTGTGACTATCATTTTTGATTTACTATGATCACTCTTTTTACACAAAACTCTTTTTGCCTTTTTTAATGTTTTTGTTATTTTCCTCAAATATTCTCCCCTAAAATCAAAAACATATTTTTGGATTTTTAAGAAGTTATAAGAAATAATGTATTAAAAAATGTTTAACCGATGACAAATTCACATTAAGTCGTCATCATCCTCAAACTTAACCTCAAACACATCCCCTGAGATCATATTTTTTAAACCATTTTGCTTTAACAAATTTTTAAACTTTGTTTTATCAAAAGCTTTGGTATAAAATTCTGCTTTTTGGTCATCAGTGTGGATTTTCTCAATTCGCACCAACTTTTTCTCATAGCAATCACAGATAAAGTGGTGTCGAATCTCGATATGTTTAGTACGTGAGTGTTGGCATGAGTTTTTAGTGATATCAATTGCGGCCTGATTATCTACATATATAGGCGTATCAAGAAATTGAACGTTGGAGCCCCAACACACATGATTATCAAAAACTTATTTAAACAAAGAAACCCAAGCCTGTTTGGTCTTGGGTGGGTTTGGAATATCGAACTTTGGACCCACTTTGCTCTTTCCAATCTTTTTAAGCTCAATTTTGTTTGAAACAAAAGGTTTGTGTTCAACCTTCGATGATTTGGTTTTAACAATTTTAGCAACCCATTTTTGTGTTTGTGGCTTAGCCCTTTTAACATAAAATTTTGAATCTACTTGTTGAATTTTGTGTGATGTTTCACCAATTTCAAACTTAGATTGAGGTTGAATAATTGGTTTAACATTTTGATGAGATTCAATCTTTCTTTTAAGAAATTGTTTCGGCATAAACATGGGTGCTTTTTGCTTTTCATCCTTAGTGAACTTTTTCGGAGAAGAAACTAGTTTTGAACTTTCTTGTGAACAATATCGTGCGATATCTCCAACTTTCTTGCATTTAAAGCATGTCCTGCTGTCCTTATGAACAGAGGTATCCAAAACCTGTTTCTGTTTTAATTTCTCTTTTTCTTTAAGAAAATCATCATTTGATTGAGTTCCGATGACCTCCTTTTCTTTCTCGGTTGTTGTCCCAAATACAAAATGATTATCTTTGTAAAATTCAATTTTTGGGACCTGTTGGTTTTATGTTGCTTCTGGAAACCCAACGCTGCTCGTTTGTTCTCCGAATAATCTCCATTTTTTCTATAGTAGGGTCGGTTGTCAGTTTTTTATTTAGAATAGAAAGATGCATCATGTTTATCTAAATCATTATGACTTACCTCCATCAGCTTGAACATTTTATCTACACAATCCTTTTTCACATTCTTGATTGGAAAATCCTCATCCGAAAATAGTTTATCAGACCCTTTCATTTTATAAACTATGACATTGGGATCATCATTTAAACTATTTTCTGATATATCATCAGACTTTGACTTCTTAGATAGTTCAGGCTCAGACACTTCAGATTCATTTTTTAACACTTTTTCAACCACATTATTAACCACTTCAGAGTCACATTCACCATCATTTTTAGTCTATGTTACATCGATATCCACAGGCAGCTGTTCAGTTTTCAATTTAAGATTTAGCGCCTTTTCCACCCAGATGGATTTTTTCATGCATAACTATTCCACATGGGTGGAGGAACTCGATCATAACTACCACTTTTTGTTTCACCATTTTTAGATTCCTCAGTATTTTTTATTTTTGGTAAAATGTGATCTATGACATATGAGCTTGTAGAATAACTAATTAACAATTTGTTAACTCATTCAGTTTCAATCCTCATTTTTTCAAGCTCACTTTTAAGCTCGCAATAGTGTTTAGATGAATATTAACTGCCATTTGTTTATCCATCACTGTTGCTTTAAGCATCAGAAGTGTTGCGTCATTTTCTCTGAGTGCTTTATTATATTGTTTAACAGATGCACTCAATTTGTCATAAGCTTCCTTTGTGGATTTGTAATCGCTTGACAAATTTTCTGTTAAACTTTGCAATTCAGCAAATCTTTTGTCCTTTACAAGACACTCACCACATGGTTCATCACACTTTGAACAAGATTTTTCATTCTCAAATGACTTGTTTACCTCATTGCCATTGGCCATGCACGCTTTAATGATGTCTTCTTTTAGCAATTTTTTTTCTCGTCAACTTTGACATCTTCAACCGGTTTCTTTTGCTCTTCATCTGTTGAATGTTGGTTCCGTGCGAAATATCCTGCAAAAGTTTTTAAAACATCGTTAGGCAAAAGATGTTTGAATGGACCATTTAAAAGTTCCTCCTCGTTTAATGAAGTATGATAGTAATAATCATCATCCTCAGGTCTTTCATCAAAGGATGCCCCCGATTCTTCTTCCGGTTCCTCAATAATTTCAGCCACCAATGCCAAACTTTCTCCTTTCGAAATAAATTTGTTCCAATTAAACCCTTCGTCTTCTTATGTAACAACCAAAGCCTTACTTTAGTTTCAGGTTGCTTATCTTCAATCGGCACGATTCTTGTTATTGGTTACGGTCGGTGGTAGATAGCTCTTTTGTAATAGTCATCGGCGAAAGGATTATGATTTCCTTGAACCTCTCGGTTTGGACATTCTCTTTTAAAGTGACCTTTCTCCCGACACTTGAAACAAGTAACTTTGGATTTATCAAATCCAAGTTTCCCATCCAAACCTCCCAAATTTTCTTTACCAGTGATTTCCATAAATCTCTGTGCACGTTAACCGATTGAATCCATACACCATTTTATTTCTATCAACTCCATTTCAACTGGATCAATTTGATCGTAGTCTTCACGTGTCAGTTCAGAATTTCCGATCTTTCCAGCAACAAGACTGTCATATGACTCAAGAACTGAAGCAAGTATAGACATATGTTGTTTGGCTGTCTTTTCATAAATATTTTGTGCATTTTGAAAATCAACGGCAATATTGCATTGCAAAACTCTTTGACTTGCATTGGATGATGGAGTAGTTTGATTGTTCTGAGGTTGATTTGATCCAAAAGAAGATTGTTGGCTTGAAGGTGTATTTAGATCAATTGTTGGGAATGATTGGAAACCACTTGGCTGAATTGGGGGTGTGCTTGGTGAACTTTATGCTTTGATACCAGTTGTGGTCCCGTGGGCGGCGGTTCTAGACGGAGGTTTTAGGGATAGAGTAGTATCGGCAGAACTGTTTTTGAAATAAAGATTAACATCTTTTTGCACTTGAACAGTCTTGTTTTTAGCCATCTTTTGCATCTCTAATTCATGACCTTGCAATCTTTCGATAAAGCGAGGCAGCGAGAAATTGTTGTATTCAACTCCATTCTTTAAGATGGTTAAGTAAGTCGACCATTCACCTTGTGGTAGAGAATCAGCCAGCTTGTCAACAAGCTCTTCATTTGTCTTTACAATCCCATTCTCTTCATATGAACCACTAGATGACAATATCACTCAATCAGCTGCTTTACCGTTTCTCCTTTGATCAGTGTGAATACATCAAATCTTTGCTTAATAACGCCCTTTTGCTTTTGCGAAGTTGAGCACTTCCTTGAAATTTGAGTCGAAGAGCATTCCACAAAGATTGTGCATCATCATCATGTTGCAGTAAAGCTAAGATATCTTCTTTAATCGATTACTGAAGAATATTCATCATTTTCTTTTTGTTGATAAACCTTTCCGTTCAACATTAGAGAATTGAGCAAGGGTCTTTTCAAGCCCATTTTCACCAACTGGTGCGATATATTTTGCCTCGATAGCAAACCAACAAGTAAAGTGGTTAGCTTGAACCGAGTTCATAAACCTTTCACTCCAACAATCAAAGTCTTCTAGATTCATAATCTTTGGAGGTTTTGTCATTGTCCCCATTTCATTATCTAGATTGATGTTTTGGGCTGCTGTAGCGGTAACGACTGATGTGGCGAACGCATTGTAAAATTCCTCAGACATTTTTCCTGTGAAAAATTAAGAACACACTTCTCGAAAACAAAATGATCAGATTAATAAAATTTTTGTGCGGACAAGTTGTTTCATACGGAACAAATGTTTTGTACGAAACTTGTTTTTGTACGTTTTAGATTTTCTCCAAAAACATAAGTTCATACGAATCAAACATTTTTTCGAGTAAGATATCAATATGAATGAAATTTGGTACGAATCTGTTTGAAATTTTTGGTACGAATTTGTTTGAAATTTTGAAAAATCTTGCACTTGTCCGTATGAATTTTTAAACTAATTTGTACAAAAGTTAACTCAGGTTTATTTCGGGCGAAACTCGTACGAAATTATTAAAATTTCAAACTGACCAAATTTTATCGATTTCAACATGATTTAGTTCAATTTTAAGTCCGAATTATGATATGGATTGATTAGATTGAAGATTAACTTGAATTACTAAAATCCTAGTCCATATAGTCTATGAATTTGTTCGAAATTTGTCCAAAATCCAGCATAGGTCAGAAAAATGATGAAGATGAAGATATATCCAAGTCTGAACACTTAGTAACTTGTAACTACTTGTTGTCTCTTTGTAGATTAGATCTCATGGCTCTGATACCACTTGTGAACGGGGATCAAGCTCTCGAAATGAGCAATCGACCTGATCTCGCTCAACTAGCAGAGGCGGAATTCATTGCTAGAGAGGTAGACAAGACAAACAAGATAGTACTTACTATTTAACTACTTCTGTGTATTAATGACGTTCAAATACAGACGTAAGTAAACAAACTGGCAGAGCTTCGCCGTACCAATTGACAAATCACTAACTAGCTCTAACACAACACTTCCCTATTTATAGATCGACATGACTCGTACTGAAGTGCGTGCAAACCAGACAACTATATTTCGTACGAATCTGTATTTCGTACGAGTGACTCACTCATACGAAATATATACTATTTCGTACGAAACATAGTTTTAAACATATAAAACTTACATTTTTACATTTAAACATTAAAGTGTAAACTTTATAAACATTACAGATACCTCCTAGATGTAGGCAATAGAAATTATGCACCAATATCAGGTGAGCTGTTTCGACAAGGTTGTTCATATACTTCTTTCGTCTGGAGAAACCTTAGAAGTTCACGGAGAGAAACCCTCTAGTAGCCTAAAACTCATGACCTGTACCCAGGCACAAAAACACCTACGAAAGAATTATGTAGCATTGTTAGCACATATCATAGAGGAAAAAGGCAAGGGCAAGACTGTTCAAGACATCCCCATTGTTATGTAATATCCTGAGGTGTTTCCTGAAGAGCTACCTGGTTTACCCCCAATTCGTCAAGTTGAGTTTCGTATTGACCTTGTACCTGGTGCCAACCCAATTGCTAAATCTCCTTATCGACTTGCACAGTCTGAAATGCAAGAGTTGTCAAAGCAACTCCAAGAAATTTCAGAAAGGGGATTCATTCGTCCGAGCTTTTCACCTTGGGGTGCTCCTGTCCTATTCGTGAAAAAGAAGGATGGATCCTTCCGTATGTGTATCGATTATCGTGAGTTCAACAAACTCACAATCAAAAACCAATATCCCCTACCTTGCATTGATGTTCTCTTTGATCAGCTACAAGGTGCGACATGCTTTTCAAAGATTGATCTGCGTTCTGGGTATCATCAACTTCGCGTACTCGAAGAAGATATTCCCAAGACTGCTTTTTGCACTCGATATGGCCATTACGAGTTCACTGTCATGCCTTTTGGTTTGACGAATGCTCCTTCCGTCTTCATGGACTTAATGAATAGGGTTTGTAAACCTTATTTAGGCAAGTTCATCATTGTTTTCATCGACGACATCCTCATTTATTCTAAGTCTCGTCCCGATCCCAAACAACATCTCCGTCTAACGACGGAACTCCTAAAGAAAGAAGAACTTTACGCCAAATTCTCCAAATGTGAATTTTGGAAAAAAGAAGTTCAATTTTTGGGACACATTGTTATCGAACAAGGTAGACATGTAGATCCCGCCAAAATCAGTGCAATTAGGGATTGGATTACACCTACTACTCCTACCAAAGTTCGTTCATTTCTTGGTCTTGCTGGATACTATCAACGATTCATCACGAACTTTTCAAAGATCGTGGTTCCCCTCACCACTTTGACTCAGAAGAATAAACCTATTGGGTGGGGACCCAAACAAGAGGAAGCCTTTCAAACACTGAAAAAAAAACTCTGTAATACTCCTGTTTTATCTTTACCTGACGGCAACAACGATTTCGTTGTCCATTGTGATGCATCAAACCTAGGCCTTGGTTGTGTTCACATGAAAAGAGACAAAGTCATAGCCTATGCGTCAAGAAAATTGAAAATCCATGAGTAGAACTACACAACTCATGATCTTGAGTTAGGAGCCGTAGTTTTTGCTCTCAAAATTTGGAGACACTACCTTTACAGTACGAAATGCGTGGTTTTCACTGACCACAAAAGTCTCCAACACATATTCAATCAAAAGGAGCTTAACATGAGACAACGACGCTGGCTCGAACTTCTGAACGACTACGACTGCGAGATTCGCTACCATCCTGATAAGGCGGATGTTGTGGCTGATTACTCAGCTACAAGAACCATTTGTGGATTCCTAGTCAAGATAATCTCCACACCTTATTGATGGTCGAAGCTCATAAGTCGCGTTATTCAATCCATCATGGTGTAGACAAAATGTATAAGGATCTCCATACCCAGTATTGGTGGCCGGGTATGAAGAAGGACATTGCCTTAAATGTGTCTAAATGCCTAACTTGTCTTAAAGTTAAGGCAGAACATCATCGCCCATCTGGTTTACTTAAGCAACCACAAATACCGATATGGAAGTGGGAGAACATTGTGATGGATCTCGTCACTAAACTACCGCGCACAACTAGAGGTCATGATGCCATTTCGGTAATCATCGATCGTCTAACAAAGTCAGCACACTCTTTGGCAATTCGTGAGGATCTATTTAGTGACAAACTCGCCAAGATCTACGTTGATGAGATTGTATCTCGTCATGGTGATCCTTTGAACATCATATCCGATTGAGATGCTGGATTCTCATCTCACTTTTGGAAGACCATGCAATCTGCCATGGGAACCAAACTCAATCTGAGCACTGCTTATCATTCTCAAACGGATGGACAATCTGAAAGGAGAATTCAAACACTGGAGGATATGTTTAGAGCATGTGTGATCGACTTTGGTGGTAGTTGGGATTCGCATCTACCATTGGTCGAATTCTCCTACAACAATAGTTATCATGCCATCATCAATATGGCGCCTTTCTAAGATCTATACGGTCGAAAATGTCGTTCACCTGTTTGCTAGAATGAGGTCGGTGAAGCTCAGCTCACTGGACCTGAACTCATTCACGACACAACAGACAAAGTCAAGAAAAATCGTGATAATCTTCTGACATCTAGAAGTCGTCAAAACAGTTATGCGGACAAACGACGTAAGCCTTGGAATTCCAAGTTGGTGATCACGTCCTTGTTAAGGTTTCCCCTCAGAAAGGTGTGATTAGATATGGAAAGAAAGGAAAACTTGCACCACGATATATTGGACCATTCAAGATCCTAGAGAGAATCGAAAAGATTGCCTACCGACTTGAGCTACCTCCTAAACTTGGAAATATTCACCCAACATTCCACGTGTCCGATTTTAAAAAGTGTTTAGCCGATACAAACCCCCACATTCCCCTCGACGAAATTTACATTGATCACACTATGCACTTTGTCGAGAAACCTGTGGAGATATTGGACCGTGAAGTCAAGAAACTCAAGCGTAGACGTATAACGATAGTTAAAGTTCACTGGGAACCCAAACGTGGCCCAGAATTTACTTGGGAACGAGAGGATCAGATGAAGGCGAAATATCCACATCGTTTCACAAAGTTTCCTCTATTTAAATTTCTGGACGAAATTTCCAAAAGTAGGGGAGACTGTGACATTTGTGCCTTTTCAATCATTGCACAATTACAAACAATTTCGTATCAGTGAAACCCTATGTTTTATTTCCAAATATTTTTTAATTCAATAAAATCTTGTATTTTATAGATGAGAATGCAAAAATGTCAATTGCTGCACAATTTTGATCATTTTCGTGTTCGTTAAAGCATTTTATGCATTTTGCAAAACACATAATCGTACAACCGAACAAACCGACATCCAATCCAAGTTACACATGTCTTAAAACCTTTAAATGACCTAAATAATAGGTTAAAGGGGTTAAAAATGGCAAACAAGTGAAAATACAAGTCCAAGGGCCAAAAATGGCAAAAAAAATTAATAAATATTTTTGGTTCTTCACCAAGTTTGCCACCTATCTCCAATTTTTGACAGCTAGCACTCATTTTGCCACACTTAATTTGGTGTTAACACATGTTAGGACACTAATCCATACTTGAGGACACTTGTGATCACCTCCTTATTCCTAAAATACTATAAATACCCCATGATTCTTCCATTTTTAACACCACTTCAAAACACTTCAAAGCAAAGTGTAAAGTTCTTCTTTCTATCCTCCTTGGATCTTGTTTCTAGCCTTTGTAAGCCTTCTATCTTGAGTTCCGAAAGTGTTCTTCAACACGAGTAAGTACTCTTCCTAGTTCTTTCATTATTTCAGCTATTTTGAGCTAAAAGTCAAACAGTTTGGCTTCCTGATTAACTTTTGGTGATGACCATATTTTGGTAAAGTCAAAGTTCAATTGAACTTTGCAACGTGATCGTAATCACCAAGGTCATAATCCCTAACGATTTCACCTTCTAATTAACACGTTTACTAGCCGAAGACGAGCAATGTTTCGGTAAAAATGTGCATGATGTGCATTTTACGACCAAACTATTTTCGGGATCAAAACACCAAGTTTTGATACCAAATCATTTTATAAACTTAGTTAGACATATTTTGACATGTCTAACTCGTCACTTCTAGTTTAGTGCCTATTTAGGGTCGTAAGTCGAGCGGTCTTGACCACCGCTTTGACTTTCGAATCCGACCCATCTGGTCGATCTTAGGATCCGACCAAACTCATATTTGTGACCATAGTTGTATAGGGAATAACCTACTGAGGTTATACCTTATGGTCACGTTGTTTGGTTAGTGTTATGATAAGTTATTTCTATGTTCTTAAAAAAATGATGACCAAAATGCCCTTTTGCGCATAAATCCATTTTAAACACATGTAACCAAATTTTTATCATATAAACTGATGATATAACATTTTCAAACATGTTTGGGGCATTTAAGACTTATCATAGGATGATCACGCGTTTACGCTAATGACCCGTTAGAGTAGCAAAAACTACCTTAACGAGTCATAATGGGTCAAAAGCACTTAGGATCCTTTCCAAATCAGAATGTTAAGTTTGGTAAACCATATCACATGAGTTCTAACACTCGTTTGGTTTATAAGACTTCATTCTATCCGATCTCCCGTTTGTAGTCCCAAGACGCTAACATATTTATCTGACACATTAGGACACTTTGAGCTTTGTTTATTTCATTGATCAAGAACACTTTCGCAATCCCAAGTGAGTACATAGCCCCCCTCTTTTAAATTTTCAAATGTTTTGGGGTGATTCATATGTGCGTATAATTATTTTCAAGATTCAAAACAATATACATGGTTTATATATACAAAATAATTTCACAGTGAGTACATAGTTCCACTCGTTTACGTTTTGCAAATGTTTTGGGGTGACTCATATGTGCTAAATCATTTTTCAAGTTTTCAAAAACAAAGTCTATGGTTTATATATAAAACAATACGATTTCAATAATGTGAACAACTTGTTGATCCGTTATCCATAACACGAATGACATTCATTAGCTTTGGCTGAGCCGACCAGTAGTATGTTATGGTAGCATAGGACTGACAATCCCATTATCGGACTCACTGGATTTTGGTGGAAGTTTGGGTAATGACAGAAACTATTTCTGATTAACAAATCATTTGTGAATTTGTTAGTGACTCACTGGATTTTGGTGGAAGTTTGGGTAATGACAGAAACTATTTCTGATTAACAAATCATTTGTGAATTTGTTAGTGTGACACCCGGCGTTTTTACGGTTGTAATCAAGCGCATAACAAACAGTAATACCATTATAACTAGCGTAATTAGACGTAAATTAACTCGATCGGGCCTTTGGAAATCCTAGGAACGTCTACTTGCTTCACGTTACGCGATATGACGATAATCCTGAACTTTAACGCGAATTTGAATGATAAGCGAACGGATGCCGAACAAATACTGACAATGCCTAAAAACACGAATTTTATACTTGTATTTATCATATTGTTATGATTATGCGATAAATTTTGATCGTTGAACATCACAAAGCACAACGCGGAAGCAACGGACTCGAGTTACGCCTCGATATTAATATATTTTGATATATTTAGCTTCGTAGTCGAATTTTTTATTCGTAGTCGAAAACGGATCGAAAAACGGACAAGAAACGAAAATCGGAGCATTTTACGCATTTTAATGAAACCGAGGAACGCACGCTATTAATATCGAACGCTGACCCTATTTTTACACAAATATTTATTTATTTATTTTTATCTTAAAACAATATTATACAACGTTTCATGGAGTTCGGGTGAGAAAACGGGCTTTAGAAATGCTATCGGGCCGCTTAAAACACAAGAAATTGGTCTTGCGCCCAGTCCACATAAAAGCCCAAGCCCACAAAACAAACCTATATAAACCAAAATTCACACAGACACCCTCATTCTTCACCTGCAAACTCTCTCTAACTCTAAAACTCTCTCTACTCTCTCTCTCTAGAAAATATTTCTGGCACCGAAGTCCGGCGACTAGTAGCGGCCGACCACGGCGGCGCCACCGCCGACGGCAGCGATGGAAGTTTTCCGGCTAAGAGTACACTTTTTCGAATATCTTCGATGTTCCGGATCGCGTGGTGATGTTGGTTTTAGCAGATTCGAAGCCGTTTGGGCTCGGGAGCAACTCCGGCGACATTCCGCCAAACTACGGCAAACCCGTTTTGGACTTTTAACTTCATGCATTTTTAGATCGGGTGGTTAGAGACCTTTATGCAAGTTTTTCATGAAATTTTATTCTCCGGTGAAATTCCTTCTTCTGGCATGGTTCTGGCGAGGTCCGGGCATCCGTTTTCAACGAAAAATATATTTTTGGGATCCTTGTAACCTGTAGAGTCCATACGAAACACTTTCGTCTCAGGTGAAAATTAAAGTTCAGGACACTCTCGGGCTCGGTTCAACGTGGTCAACAGGTCAACACTAGTCAAAACTGGTCAAGGGATAGTTTTGCGTCATTTTTGGTGCCTCGGTTAAGTTTTGGGTTCGGTCAAACCCGGTCAACTGCGTCACGTGTCAAGTGGTCAACTATCGGTCAACAGGTCAACTGCTGGTCAACGCAGTCAACTCAGTCAACACGGTCAGCTCAGTCAACGGGTCAACCCGAGACTCTGTAAAAATTAATTATGACGCGAAATTTAATTATATTAGTTATAATTATTATTAATATTCATTATCGCGAAACAGAGCTCACAACCGACCCGTTTACAATTCGACATCGCCAAAAAGTTTAAAAATAACAATTTAATCGACGTACGCTACTTGCAGATAATTATTAGTTAAAAACGCACCGAAGTCAATATATATAAATCGGAAATATAATCGGCGTTAAATATAAAACGGATTTGTATTCGACAAAAACCACGTTTCAATCACGACGAAAAACCATATATATATTGTTTGTTTGCGAGTTTGCAGGTTGTGTTTTGATAAGTAAATCGACAAATAATATTGTCGGGATCGTCCAAAAACAGAGGAAACTCTGCCCGATTTTAGTAAAATCCGTAAAACAAAAACGCGACATATTTCAAAGGTTTAACGTCCGATTTCATACGATTGTTATAAAATAAATATCAACATATATATTTATTTTAATGACGCCTACAAATCGATCCGATAACTTTTCAACACGCGCGACTACAAGGAAACAAATTTCGGCGATTCGTTACAAACGAAAATAATTATTTACGTGTAGTTCAAACGCCGAATTCGGAAACTATATTTCAAATGTCAATAAATTATTCGAACGATGTATAAAATAAGTATATTGTTATTAGTTATTCGAAACACCAAATTTCCGAACACTTTTACAAGACGAATACAAAGTGTGTAGTATTTCAAACGACGAAATTTGGAAATCGTATATCAAAGACATCTCGAATTCTTCAATAGTATGACACGAATATAAATATATATATTCGAACGTCGAGATTTTTAATACTTTCCTAAAATAAATATAGTTATATTTATTTCAAACGTTGACGACGCGAACACGGTATATTGTTTATATTCGATTCAAACGTCTTGCACGAATACGAAATGTATTATTTATACGGATATATAGACAAGTATATATACAACATATCTTGCGAAAACTACGAAGTAGTTATGAATTCATGAAATATAGTTATGTTTAGATGTAAATATATATTTCAGGTCGTTCGAAAACTAAGACAATTCTAAGAAAACCATAGGTTGGTTAACCGTGTTAAGTCAATAACAATTTCATAGAATCGTGTGAGTAACGATTCGGTAGAGCTCGGTATCACGTAGTATAGCTACGTCATTCTTAGAAACTTGCAAGTTATTCCATTTTAGGAATACACTAGATTGCATGCTAGCAAGTAAAGTTGTGGAGACAACACTATGGAAATCACATTAAGCTAGCTTCGCACTGGATTATCCAGGTGAGTTCATAACCCCTACTTTTTACAGTTTTACATTTTTATAAATGTTTTCGGGGGTGGAAAGACATGCAAGTTTTGCAAAAGTACACAAAATTCGATGACGAAAAGTCATATTTCTAAACCATGTCGCGAATGGATTTCAATAAACTCAAATGGTTTACGAAAGGTTTTTGCTCAACATACCGTTTTTTTACAAAACACGCGCGTATTTTCGAAACGTGCATTGGTTTAATGACTAGGGACGGGATGGTCCTAGTTACAACGGGACTGGATGTCCTACATAAAGATAAGAGGACTGGTTGGTCCTGCTTTCAGACTCAAACGGGCTAGGCCCATTCTCACTTGTGCGAGGCACAAAGAGTCTATGAGTTCATGTCCCCCTTTTTTTTTAAATGTTTTCGGTTTATAACTCTCGAGGGAAATACATGTTTTCGATGGTATGGTTTAGCTATGTAATGGAATATTAGACCATGTGCGACAAGGCTTTCTCTTAAGTGCCATTAATCTTTTATAAGACCGAGGAACAAGAGTGGTAGATCTATCGGGTGTAGCGAGCCACACTCATGGGTCCTTGTGTGGCCGCATGTAGTGCTTTTGTTGTCCCAGTCGGGTGGACAGGAAGAAATCGTCTAGGGTTGAGTATTTCCTATGTCGTCACACATATTAATGTCCTTGCAAAACATTAATGATCATCAAGTTCATTGACGCTTTACATAAAACATAATTTTATATACGAACTCTCAAATGTTAACGCGACGCGAACGTTGGCAGTTATACAAGTTTTACATATACAAAGTTTTCAGTTAATCATGCCAATGAAAATGGTTTTATTACGTTTCTCAAACATATTTAAGCCGGTTTATCAAAAAGATTTATTTTAAATCTTTTCTAACAAACTATGAACTCGCCAACTTTATGTTGATTTTCGCATGTTCTTTCTCAGGTTATGATTTCAAGTATGGCACAGTTGGAATAGGAGAACCCATGGGATTTGAGTATTTAGGGGGCGTTCATTTACTAGAAACCTTAGCACTCACGTTTGCTCCACTGTGAAATGAAGATACCAGTTTAGTTCACGCCCCGCTCTGATGTGAATGCATTACATGGTGGTTGATAGATTGGTATCAGAGCTGTAGGTTTCAGCGAATTAGGTTTCTGTGGAGATACCTAGGCTTTAACCTCACTTTCCTTTTGGGACATTAGATCATTAAGACTTGAATACACATACAGAACGCCTAGCACTCGAATATGGGTTCCAACCGTGGCCGAAAACAATGAGTCATCATTATGATTTTAATCATACACTAGTGTTGTATTTGATACACGGTACACGAAAACATTACATACCGTAAGAAAAACCTTGAGAGTTTTGGCAACATGCATTTAGCACCTTGGAAAACTTATGTTGAAATTCATCAGAGGTCATTACGTAGGAACCACGATCATTAACTCGGGCAAAAACATTATATATATCGTCGATGCTATTTTATTTACCTAAGCAGGTAGCCTACGCAAAACGAAAACACTAATGCGCAAATATACGTGAAACTTAAACGATACGATAACGGATGTTGAAGTACATCACATATGACTTTCAAGGCGCGACCTTGAGAAGGCATGACATTACGCCAACAATGCTAATCCCGTCAGCATGAGAACTACCGACCAGAATGCGGGAATTTGTCACGTGGTCCTATAAGCGACACGAAACATGCTGAGGTACGTTCAAACAAATCGCGACCATTGGCGCTGCAAAGGAAGTCACATGTCTTCACATTCTCCCGACTTCATTAATGACGACTATGCCATATATGACATTCGGTGGTAATCTCACGAAACAATAAGGCATCACAAGAAATACCAGGTAAAGTCCTCGAGTTTCTTTTGTTGGAATTTCAACTTTGCATTTAATGAGTAGGTATTCATACCTCTACTCCTCATAACGGTCATTGTATCACGGAAATTTCTTCCTTGTTAGCGAACACCTATTTGCGTCATTTCTTGACAGATTTATACCATACACATGCTTTGTTGCTACGCATGTGGTTAAGTTGATACGTGGAGGCCATCAAGGTCTTCACTTCGAATGGTCATTTCATAAAAAATTCAAGGTTGGTTCGCTATACTAAAATTTTTTGCTTTGTGATCTAGATGACCTGCATTATTGTGAGTATTCATTCCTTGATATCGAGCGAATTCTTGAAATTCCCTTTTCTCTCCAAGATTGCATATATGGGTTTTTGTAGTAATCATATCGAAACTTGTTCGAATCATGTATTTATTGTTGGATTGTGTCAAACCAAGTTCAATTGTTTGAACTTGCTCATTGTATACAAATTCAATTCAAGGATTTCATATGATGGATTGAGGCCATCATAATCAAAGTAATATCAACAAGCAATTCATTTGAACCATAGTAGTCTGGTTCAGTCTACATCCTTCATTAAATCATTGGTTGGCTATGACACCTTGTGGTGGCGTTACACTAGTTGAAACTTGTGCTGACGTCGCTTTCACAACTCATGTACGAATTTAATTACTTGATTATTTATTCATTTTAAACCCCCCTTGTTGGATCATTTTCTTAAAAAAATTCTTAATACAATCGTGTATTAAGAAGATGGTACGCAAATTTATGGTCTATTTCACTGTACCTCGTAAGGGTCCTTTCATCATCGGTCGAAATTTTTGGGATAGTTATTGTTCTTCCACAATCGACCGGAAATCATATTTATTTATTCTTTCATTTCAGTTGAAAATCCTATGAGATTATTTGGAACAAATATTCAGACTTACTGGTTGAACCTTTCACTTAATTGTAAACACGGTGAATTTGTTCGGTCCCCGCTATTATTGAATTATCTCAATGGCTTTGACGCCTTGTGGCGTCGGTATAAGCTTGTAGCTTAGGCTAATCATTGATAGTGGTCTTAATGCAATTATGTATAAAGACAATGATACACTAACTTTGGTTGTAATTTGGTGTATCCTTGCAATTGAATAGTGTTAACTTATGGTTCGAAAAGTTAACAAATCACCTTCATGTTCCTAATTCAGTTGAGCTTGTTGATTCTAAGTCTTACTGATCCAACAACCAACGCTAGTTTCCGTTGGTTGAGATTCCTACTGTTTATGAAATTCATTTACAGATTGTGAACGTCTTGGAAATCTATTGGTCGAGATTCTCATTTGTTGACCCATGTAAACTCAGTCACATTGGTGATTATGTCATTACGTTTCGTTCACTTGGCATCGATTCTGAAAACAGACTCAGTTGAACTAGTAGGTTCATGTTGTTGTAGTAAGTCATTGTATTCATATAATCCAGACAAGTCTCGATGCGATTACATGGTCATTTACCTGAGTTTTACTTATACCTACCTACACATGACAAGAGTCTAAGGAGATAACATAACTTAAATCCCGAGACGAAATTTTTATAACAAGGGGAGAATGTGACAACCGGCGTTTTTCCGTTGTAATCAAGCACATAACAAACAGTAATACCATTATAACTAGCGTAATTTGATGTAAATTAACTCGATCAGGCCTTTGGAAAGCCTAGGAACGTATACTTGCTTCACGTTACGCGGTATGACGATAATCGAGAACTTTAACGCGAATTTGAACGATAAGCGAACGGATGCCCAACAAATACATAAAACGCCTAAAAATAAGAATTTTATACTTGTATTTATCATACAGTTATGATTGTGCGATAAATTTGGATCGTTGAACGTCGCACAGCACAACGCGGAAGTTACGCGGAAAACCGGAACGCACCGACAACAAAACGGAAGCAACGGACTCGAGTTACGCCTCGATATTAATATATTATGATATATTTAACTTCGTAGTCGAATTTTATTATTCGTAGTCGAAAACGAATAAAAAACAGACAATAAACGACAACCGGAGCATTTTACGCATTTTAATGAAACCGACGAACGCACGCTATTAATATCGAACGGCGACCCTATTTTTACACATATATTTATTTATTAGTTTTTATCTTAAAACAATATTATACGACATTCCATGGAGTTCGGGTGAAAAAATGGGCTTTAGAAATGCTATCGAGCCGCTCAAAGCACAAAAAATGGGTCTTGGGCCCAGTCTACATAAAAGCCCAAGCCTACAAAACACACCTATATAAACCAAAATACACACACACACCCTCATTCTTCATCTACACACTCTCGCTCTAACTCTAAAACTCTCTCTATTCTCTCTCTCTATAAAATATTTCCGGCACTGAAGTCCGGCGACTAGCAGCGGCCAACCACGGCGGTGCCACCACCCGACGGCGGCGCCACCGCCGACGGCGGCGATGGAGGTTTTCCGGCGAACTTTCCGGCCACCGTTTTCCGGCCAAGAGTACACTTTTTCGACTATCTTTGACGTTCCAGATCGTGTGGTGATGTTGGTTTTAGCAGATTCGAAGCCGTTTGTGCTTGGGAGCAACTCCGGCGACATTCCGGGCAAACTCCGGCGAACCCGTTTTGGTCTTTTCACTTCATGCATGTTTAGATCGGGTGGTTAGAGACCTTTCTGCAAGTTTTCAAGAAATTTTATTCTCCGGCGAAATTCCGACTTCTGGCATGATTCTGGCGAGGTCCGTGCATCCGTTTTTAACGAAAAATATATTTTTGGGATCCTTGTAACCCGTAGAGTCCATACGAAACACTTTCGTCTTGGTGAAAATTAAAGTTCGGGACACTCTCGGGCTCTGTCCATGTGGTCAACAGGTCAACACGGGTCAAAACTTGTCAAGGGATAGTTTTGGGTCATTTTTTGTGCCTCCGTTCAGTTTTGGGTTTGGTCAAACCCGGTCAACTGCCGGTCAACCGTGGTCAACTGGTCAACTATCGGTCAACTGGTCAACTGCTGGTCAACTCAGTCAACACGGTCAGCTCAGTCAACGGGTCAACCCGAAACTCGGTAAAAATTAATTACGACACGAAATTTAATTATATTAGTTATAATTATTATTAATATTCATTATCGCGAAACCAAGCTCACAACCGACCCGCTAACAATTCGACATCACTAAAAAGTTTAAAAATAACAATTTAATCAACATATGCTACTTGCGGATAATTATTAGTTAAAAACGCACCAAAGTCAATATATATAAATCGGAATTATAATCTGCGTTAAATATAAAACGGATTTGTATTCGACAAACCACTACGTTTCAATCATGATGAAAAACCATATATATATTGTTTGTTTGCGAGTTCGCAGGTTGTGTTTTGATAAATAAATCGACAGATAATATTGTCGGGATCGTCCAAAAATAGAGGAAACTCTGCCCGATTTTCGTAAAATCCGTAAAACGAAAACGCGACATATTTCAAAGGTTTAACGTCCGATTTAATATGATTGTTATTAAAGACATCTCCAATTCTGCAATCGTATAACACGAATATAATTATATATACGTCGAGATTTTTAATACTTTCGTAAAATAAATATAGTTATATTTATTTCAAACGTTGCGACGCGAACACGTACGAATACTTTCGAATGATATTATAACAATAGTATATTGTTTATATTCGATCCAAACGTCTTGCACGAATACGAAATGTATTATTTATATGGATATATAGACAAGTATATATACAACATGTCTTGCGAAAACTACGAAGTAGTTATGAATTCATGAAATATAGTTATGTTTAGATGTAAAAATATATTTCAGGTCGTTCGAAAACTAAGACAATTCTAAGAAAACCATAGGTTGGTTAACCGAGTTAAGTCAATAACAATTTCAACGATTCGGTAGAGCTCGGTATCACGTAGTATACCTATGTCATTCTTAGAAACTTACAAGTTATTCCATTTTAGGAATACACTAGATTGCATGCTAGCAAGTCAAGTTGTGGAGACAACACTATGGATATCTAATTAAGCTAGCTTTGCACTGGATTATCCAGGTGAGTTCATAACCCCCACTTTTTACAGTTTTACATTTTTATAAATGTTTTCGGGGGTGGAAAGACATGCAAGTTTTGCAAAATTAAACAAAATTTCGATGACGAAAAGTCGTATCTCTAAACCATGTCGCGAATGGATATCAATAATGGTTTACGA
The DNA here is from genome assembly GCA_947069175.1 of Scalesia atractyloides. NCBI lineage: Eukaryota > Viridiplantae > Streptophyta > Magnoliopsida > Asterales > Asteraceae > Scalesia > Scalesia atractyloides. Next base: position 51,143,529 of record CAMTDV010000020.1, read on the forward strand.
AAGGTTTATGCTCAACATACCGGTTTTTACAAAACACGTGCGTATTTTCGAAACGTGCATTGGTTTCATGACTAGGGACGGGATGGTCTTAGTTACAATGGGACTGGGTGTCCTACATACAGATAAGAGGACTGGTTGGTCCTGCTTTTAGACTCAAACGGGCTAGGCCCATTCTCACTTGTGCAAGGCACAAAGACACTGTGAGTTCATGTCCTCCTTTTCTTTTAAATGTTTTTGGTTTATAACTCTCGGGGGGAAATACATGTTTTCGATGGTATGGTTTAGCTATGGAATGAAATATTAGATCATGTGCGACAAGGCTTTCTCTTAAGTGCCACTAATCTTTTATAAGACCGGGGAACAAGAGTGGTAGATCTATCGGGTGTAGTGAGCCCCACTCATGGGTCCTTGTGTGGCCGCATGTAGTGCTTTTGTTTTCCCAGCCGGGTGGACCGGAAGAAATCGTCTAGGGTTGAGTATTTCCTATGTCGTCACACATATTAATGTCCTTGCAAAACATTAATGATCATCAAGTTCATTGACGCTTTACATACCACCTAATTTTATATACGAACTCTCAAATGTTAACCCGACGCGAACATTGGCAGTTATACAAGTTTTACATATACAAAGTTTTCAGTTAATCATGCCAATGAAAATGGTTTTATTACGTTTTCTCAAAAATATTTAAGCCGGTTATCAAAAAGATTTATTTTAAATCTTTTCTAACAAACTATGAACTCGCCAACTTTATGTTGATTTTTCGCATGTTCTTTCTCAGGTAATGATTACAAGTATTGCACGGTTGGAATAGGAGAACCCATGGGGATTAGAGTATTTAGGGGGCATTTATTTACTAGAAACCTTAGCACTCACGTTTGCTTCCGGTGTGCAATGAAGATACCAGTTTAGTTCACGCCCCGCTCTGATGTGAATGGATTACATGGGGGTGTGACAGTTAGTCTATTTAACAAGACCCTTTGGTGGTCTATTAAAAATACCCTTTGGTGGTATAGTTAACACAGGTTTGAATGTGTTCATTAAAGAATGATCAAAAGTTTTCACAATTAAAAACACAGACGATTTGTTATGACATGGACAATTGGTTTATGACACGGACGATTGATCTATAACATGGACAAATGGTTTATAACACGGACATATTTTTTTGAACAATGTCACGCAATGATTTTCACTTAAAGATATAAACCAAACGAAGTTTTCTTTTGAATAAATCTATTACAAGGTTTTTACAAAAGAAATGTTTTTGTTAAGATTCATGGCTATAAGGTGTTCACAACTCTAACCAACTTGTTTTAGTTGGTTAATTGTATTGCAATATCAAACACTTTTGATACAAGGTTTTCACTTAATGATTCTTATAGTCGGACGAGGTGTTGCAATATGTATACAAAGCCATGAATTTGACACACTCACAAAACCTATGTACTCCCTACATTTTTATGCTGACTCTCTTTTCACATATGTTTCAGGAGTCAATGCTTGATAATATGATGCATGCTTCATGTTGGAATGGACGCGGGCCTTAGTGACTTAAAACATGAAAGAAAATTTATTTTTTGTGTTGTTTCAGTTTATCCCAAGATAATGTAAACATTTAACTTAATATAACAAAATTTTAAATTCTATGAGTTGTGAAACAATAGTTCTGTGACATGACTTCCCGATGTTTCCGCCGCGGTTCGTTGTTTTACGCGGTCGGGGTGTTACAGTAGGGCTTATTGACACATTTTGATTTATAATAAAATGAAGCATTTCGTTTTTCTAAATCAGAATGGCTCACCTCAACAAGCTTAAACAACTTTTCAACACGACTACATTGACATTCTGAATCGGAAAATCCTCATCAGAATATAGTTTATCAGATCCATGCATTTGTATACGATGACGTTTGGATCATTGTTTAAACTATTTTCTGATGATTCAACATTCAATTCGGTTTTGTCAGGCCCATTCTTCAAAAAATTTCCAACCACAATTTTAACCACGTCAGAATCACATTCTTTTTCTGGTTTGGTGTAAGTTATATCAATGTTTGCAGGCAGCTCATTTGTCTTTTTAGTTTTCAATTTTAAATTGAGCGCCTTTTCCACCCCCGATGGTTTCTTACTAGCATAGCTATTCCACATAGGCGGTGCAACACGATCATAATTTGCAACTTTGTTTTCATCAATTTGATTATTGATTATCTTCCTTGATTTCAATTTTTGGAAGAATGTGATCAATGACGTATGAACTTGTAGAATAACTGATTAACAACTTGTTAACCCGTTCTGTTTCTATTTTCATTTTTTCTAGTTCACTCTTTAGCTCGACAATTGTATTTAAATGAATATTAATGGCCATTTGTTTGTCCATTACTGTTGCCTTGAGCATTGAAAGTGTTCCGTCATTATCTCTGATCACCTTTTCAAATTGTTTAATTGTTTTGCTTAATTTGTCATAAGCTTCTTTTGTTGAATTATAATCACATGACAAATTATCTATATGACATTCAGCTCTTTGCATCATGTTTCCTTTTCAGCACACTCACTGCATGGCTCTTTGCACTTCATGCCAGGTGTTTCTTTCACCGACTCATTTTTAGACACATTTCCCTCATTCACATTTGCCATAAAAGCTTTGTTGGTCTTGTCAGTCAAATTTTCCAACGTCACATCAATCCTCTTTTCTTCAGGCTTCTTCTCTTCTTCACAAGACGATCGATGGCTGGAATCAAAATAACCTACAAAAGTTTTAAGAATATCAATAGGCAAGAGATGGTTAAATGCATTATTTAAGAATTCCTCTTCTTCGAAAGATGTGTTGTAATATTCTTCAGGAGCTTCGTCAAAAGATGCCTCTGCATATTCTTTAGGTTCTTCAATGATTTCTGCTACCAATGCCAAACTTTCGTTCTTCGTGATGTACTTGTTCTAGTTGAAACCTTCATCCTCTTGAGTGACGACGAGAGTTTGTCTTTGTAGTTTAACGGTCCAACTTCAATTTGCACCATTCTTGTTTTGGGTTGAGGTCGATGATAAATGGCTTTCTTGTAATAATCGATAGCAAAAGGGTTCTGATTGCCCTTGACCTCTCTATTTGGACATTCTTGTTTGAAATGCCCCTTCTCTTGACATTTAAAACATGTAACCTTGGACTTATCAAAGCCAAGTTTCCCATCAAGTCCTCCCAAATTGTCTTTTCCGGTAATCTCCAGGAAATGTTGAGCTCTTCTGACAATGGAAGCCATACACCATTTAATGTCAATTAATTCCATTTCGACCAGATCAATCTTATCATAACCTCTCTCGTCATCTCTGAATTCCCAATTTTTCCTACTACTAAACTTTCATATGATTCAAGTACCAAGGCAAGAAATGACATGTATCGGTTTGCGGTGTTTTCGTTGAAGTCTTGAGCATTTTGGAAATTAATAGCAATATTGCATTGTAGAACCCATTGATTAGGATTAGATTGATTGTTTTGGTGATTCTATGAATTGCTTGAACTATGGGATGATTGTGGGCTTGGAAGCGTATTTGGGTTGACAGACGCAAAAGATTGAAATCCACTGGCTTGACTTGACTGTGGATTGGTGTGTTGAAAGCGCTGAAAGCTGTTTGAATTTTTGGAGACTGTATCTGTGCGGCAGGACTCCCCTTGTAATACAGATTTACATCTTGTTGTATCTGGGCGCCTATGCTTTTTTGCCATTTTTTGCATCTCTAGCTCGTGCCCTTCCAATTTCTCAATAAATCTTGGTAATGAAAATTACCATACTTTGTGCCGTTCTTTAAGATAGTCAAGTAAGTTGACCATTCTCCTTGAGGTAGTTGACAATTCTTCATTTATCTTCACAATTCCCATGCGCTTCATTTGGACCACCAAGTGACAATATCGTTCAATCAATTGTTTCACGGTCTCTCCCTTGATTAGAGTAAAGATATCACGCTCTCTTTCCCTTTCGAAGCTGCACGCTTCCTTGGAATTTTAACAGTAAAGCATTCCGTAAGGCTTAAGCATCATCAACATGCTGTAGGAGAGCCAAGATATTTTCATTGATGGCTTGCTGCAAGATGTTCATCATCTTCTTCTCGTTAATGAACTTTTCTCTTTCGAATTCCAAGAGTTGAGCTAACGTTTTCTCAAGACCAATCTCTCCAATCGGAGCTTGATATTTTGATTCAACGGCAAACCAGCAGGTGAAATGATTCGCTTAAACCCAATTCATAAATCTTTCACTCCAGCTATCATAGTCTTCAAGATTCATCAGCTTTGGAGGCTTTGTCATTGTGCCCATCTCATTTTCAATATTCATATTCTGAGCTGCGGTGGTTGTAACTGCTGAAGTAGCAAAAGCATTGTACAATTCTACTTCCATTTTTTTCAACAAAATTTTAGAAACACACATTTGAAGATGCCCGTGCGAATGAAAAGATTACTCGTGCGAGTGACTTTTTCGTGCGAATTACTTACTCGTGCGAATGACAGTTCTGTAACTTGTAGATTTTAAGAAAAACTTGTTTGCTTGTTCGTACCAGTGTCTAATTCGACAGATGCCCATTCGTGCGAGTTGTCCCTCTACTCGTACAGGTCAGCTCAGGTCACCAAAAGGATGATTTTTACAATTTTCAACATGATTTACTTTGATTTTAGATCTGAAATTTTCAAGGATTTGTTAGAATTGATTTTAACATGGAATACTAAAATCCTAGTCCAATTCGTCCATGAATTCATCCAAATCCGAGATATGTGTGAAAAGGAATAGATGTAGAGAAACTTTAAAGGTTGAATCTAGATCTGCAATTGCTGAAACTGTTGTTTGACTACAGAAACTTGATGTTTGTCCTCAAATCAGGCCTCAAGGCTCGGATACCACTTATGAGAGGGGATCGGCTCTCCTCTTATGAGCACCAGACTGACTTAGCTAACAGAGGCGGAATTCATTGTTAGCGAGTTGGACAAACAAACAAGAAAGATATACTTCTTAAATGCATTGATTTGTATTGATAAACGTTAACGGATACAGAACGAGTAAACAGTTTGACAGGGCGTCGCGATAATCACACATCAACAGATGTCTAACATGACTCGCACAGGAGAGAGATGTGTTTTACTCGTGCGATGGTGCCTCGTACGAGTGACAGGGTGTCACTCGTATGAGCCACTTAGGTCACTCGTACGAGCCACTTTACAAACATATAAATCATATTTAAACATACAAAGACTGACATTCTAAGCCCTATATACATAACCGACACATCCTAGACGTAGGCAATAGACAATATGCACCAACAAAGTATCTACTGATGCACAATAGACACCCTCTTGAAAGCAGTGAAGTATTCAATAGAAAAGAATAAATTTCAAATGGCAGACACATATACTACCTAAAGATGAAACAAAATGTGACAAGAAAAAAGAGAAAATATTCAAACCTTGATGAGGATCGGATACAACTTTTTGAGTTGTTTTATCCTTGTGTGTGTGTTGTTTGGGTCCATCATTTCCTTGTACTTGAGATAGCTTTTCCTTTGAAATAATGGCATGAGTGCCGGGAGCTAAACCATCAAATAACCAGAGTTACTTATAAAAATGTGGCATCATCTATGTTCAACATTGATTTGTGATACTAAAAAGATGAAGTTACCCTTAAAGTAGCTTAAAGCCAAGATGAAGCCTACGTTGAATAGCAGCACAAAAGCAAACATGGCACAAAGTGATATCCAATAATAGTATTCCTCAAAATCTAATCCACGACTTTCAAGTGTTTGTAGCCCTATGGTTGTGTTTGTGGAAGTCACTTACTTAGATAAGTTTAAAAAAATGTATCAACATGTTGCAATGAAGGACAGATCAAATGAAAATAAGGGTATCCGTGACTTAAGTATATACCTTGTTCCATCTGGGAGAATGAAACTCATTCACTGCAAGACCAATTTCCCATACGACAGCGGATAAACCCAGAAGGCCCACTTCAACCAAGCTGGCATTGAAGCTGCAACCAAGTTTCTATCCCTTAGTTTGATCTGCAAGTCTTTACATGGCTATATATCAAACAAAAATGAAGTAGTAGAAACTTATTGTGTGGTATAATGAAGCCCCAATACGACAACAAGAACAATATTGCTATATTGCCTATTGTTGTAGCAGTATCCACAGTTTGGAAAACGGATTCAATGAATCAAAACATGGATACTGATGTGAAGTGTGTCGCACAAAGTAGTAGTAGCTGGCGGAAGAACCTACAAAAGATACACAACAGTAATCCTATTAGTATGGTTTTGAAATGGACCGGGCTATATGCACACCAACGACACACTAGCGACACACTGGTGACAGGTATTACGGGTTGTATAACACTTTCGCCATCCCATACAGGTTGTACAACCCTATACGTCCTGTATGAGTTGACGAAAAATGTATACACAGACTAGTATACATAGGAAAAAGGTGTTATACTAGTTGTAATACAGGCCGTATGGTATTAAGGTTTGCTTCACACGGCTCATATGATATGTAGAGGTGACACATCTATAGTCAACAAAGGTTATACGGCCAGTATGGTGTGACATACATGATGGTGTGCAGATTGGGGGGAGGGGTACTTATAGCATCACCCTTTGAATTATTTTAAATCGCAGTCATCTGTGACAATTATAATAAAATGAAGTGAATGATGAAATAGTTTATACCATGCTCACCTTAGTAGTTCAGTGTTGTATCCAATAACATAATAAGTAAGACATGTCCAAACAGTGGATTCCAACAATGACATGGGAATTTTAAGAACCGATGCAGGTATTGCGTATGCCCAAGCATGATAGAAGCAAATATCCCTTTGTTTATAGAAAACTTGAAACCTTGCAACTGTCATTGACAATTCTAGGAACCCGTCCACTAGAAGGATTACAAGTGAAAAAAAAGAGTGAACAAAGATAATATTTTGCATCAATCACATTAGCCTTTAATCTAATTCGGAAAAATACAGTCATTATGATTAATGCAGCTATGACCAACTGCAAACAAGAAACCCACATAGTTAGACCTTCTGTTTAAGGCAATATAAAATAAATTATCACATAAACTATTTATGTCAAGTAATGATGATTATAATACTTATAAATAACACATTAAAGCTGGTAAATCAAAAGGGAAATCACTAAAATGGTGATTTTGATACGATCATGTAACCCACTTAAATGGCCCCATGAAACCCAATGCACCATCCCACGTTCTCATGCACCATTCTTTTGTTTGCACATCACTTTGTGTTTGCATTTATTATTTCCATTGTTTGCATATGTTCCAGTAAGTAGTGGTTAGTTTACTTGGAGGGTAGTTTAGTTCATTTTACGGGGATAAACAATACTGGTAATCCTGTGTTTGCATGTATTTTGTTTAAGTGGATAAACAATACTGGTAATCGTCTTCAACTGTTTTTCAAGAATATTGCATATAGAATTATCAGATAGTGTGAAGACAGTTTGATGGTGTTGATGTGATCTTCTTACCGGTGATTCTCACAAAAATAGAGTGTTTATTTGTTAGTTATTTGTTTTCAGAAAATATAAAGATACAAAAAGATTTATTTTTAAAGTCTCCAAGTTTGAACTGATAAGTTGTTTATTTTTGCATGATAAGATAAAATATTGGTTTATATTTAATGTAGAAAAGGACTAATGGTTTTTCGTGTTACTTGCTTGTGTTTCTAAACAGATTAATAAAGTTATCAAAATGAATTGCAGAATCCAACTAAAGTACATTATAAGAATGGAGTGAAGAGTGTGTGAAAATGCATGGTAGGATCCTTCTGCTACACTGCAAAGGGAGATATGGAGGTATTTGGATATAAGAGCTTACCCAGAGAATGCTAGTTCACTAATCTACAACGAATGAAAGTTTAGAGATTGGAAGCATCTGCAAAGGGGGAGTCTGTTAATGTCAGAATTTGTGTGCAGCTGTAGCTATCCAAAGACCAAAAGATCACAAGATGTTTGAAGACAAAGTTACACTATGAAGCTATTGTCAAGGGGGAGTCTGTTGGTACATATTTGTGACAACAGTTTAATAGTTTGCTAGTTTAGTCTTTGGATATTTTATATTGGGCTTAGCATTTATGTTTAGCTTGTTTAGAGTTGTAATGGGCTTGGAGAATGGCCTAGCCCAGTATAAAGCCTAGTATGCAGACATGTAGTATATATACATGTTGTGCATTAGGGTTTAAGTAGTAATGAGATAGAAGTGTTAGAAGGAGAGGAGTGTGAGAAATCTACAGGGAGTGGCTGAGAGATTTCTAGTGAGCCTTGAATTGATTGTAAACACTTTGTGTTAGATAATCAGTAGAAGACAATTTGAAGGAATTGTGTTTGTGTTCGTGTTTTGAATCTGTGAAATCTGATCTAGGGGATTCCGCACTCTAGATTTGATAGACGATTCTGTGAAGATCCATACGGACAAGGGGACCTACACTCCCCCTCTCAGTAACAACTCCTCATGAACAACCATATTACGTACATTAAGAATTTACAAGAAAATGAAATCTTTTTGGATTTTTATATATTCTGAAAGAAAATAAATAACAAATTAATAAAGACTCTGTTTTTGTGAGAATCACTAGGAAGAAGATCATATCAGCAACATCAAACTGTTTTCACACTATTAGGTAATTCTATATGTAATTTTTATGAAAAGCAATTCAAGACGATTACCAGTATTGTTTATCCACTTAAACAAAATACATGAACATTTCAAGTACCCTTACCTAGTGATATGTTAAGATAAATTTAACTGATATACTAGTGTGTCCCACTTCAGGACGTACCCCACGATCAAGGTATGCACGAATATTCCTCTTAGTAGGTGAGTATACCGAAACTCATCTGTTTTGATTTACAACGTTAGATAATTTGTGGTCAGGTCAGTACGTCCATACAGCAAAGAGACCAATATCCAACGAGGGTTAAGGGAAAAACCAAATTCTGGTACGATTAATGCAATTTGCACATTTAAATGACTCTCTAGGAGAACTTCTTCAATTTCTAGGATTTGGTATTTAAGCTCTTTTAAGATATACTGGTTGTGCCTAGGTCATCATATATCTGGATGCAGCAGAAGGACAACCTTGATACCCCGGATGAAATAATGATATAAAAACCCAAAACTTCGGATTTTGCAATCTATCAAAGCAAGATTTAAGGTTATAAAATCATACGCCACTGATATGTTACCCACCCCTACACAGTTCGTTTTGTTTGTGTCACCAAGGTGAGTTGATTATTTCATGTCTTTTGCCTACTTGTACATCATATGATGAAGCTGCTATCACACTTATGCAATTTAATTTTAATTTCAGTGTGACAGTCTAACTTGCTGATGTACTATCACTTCTTCTTTTCCATACAGTGAAACTCATTCTTGATTTTCTATTTTTTTATGTTTTGATTTTTGAAAAACAGTAAATTATTTAAAAAAAATTTATGGAAAAATGGTTATCCAGGATTCCTCATCTTGTTGTGTTCAACTAAATGTTCAAAACGATCCCTGTTAAATGTTTTTTATGTAAAGATCTGCCAGGTTATCTAGTGTGTCGACTCGATACAATTCAATCAATTTCTTTTCAACACAATCCCGTATAAAATGATGACGAATGTGTGACAACCGTGGCGAAAACATGTAAACCCTAATCTATACGTACGACTTATACGGATAGCGAAACTATACTAAGTATGACTCGGAGAAATCCTAGGGTACATTATGAGAAACATGCAATCAATAATACCTAACAGTGTGACGTGGATGCCTCAGTGTGTTAAAAACAGGTTAAATAGAAGCCTTTTGTTTAACAATTCGCAAACCGTACAATGACGATTTAGATGCAAACGTAAGCGTCAGAGACTATTCTAAGAGTACAGAATTAACTAGACAAGGTACTTAGACAATAATATAAGATTTGAGGCCTTAACATGTAGTTGGCACGTTAAACGAGGCAGTTATGGTTAACGAAACGCCTTTGTTTTAACGTACATAGACAACCAAACATGCGTTGTATTGGTTAGTCAAGCCTAAAACATTACTTATCGAACACTAATATAATGTATTTTAAGAAAATATGTGAAAGCGTTCAACGTTTTGTTAAAGACGGGTTAGTATTTTTAAAACTGCGCGTGGTACAATCATTTACCAAACTGACGGATCGAATGACAAGTTGGATTATGAGATACCTTAACCGAAAGATAGTAGCATAAGAGCCCGTTTGATAATAATCATAAAATATATTATATTTGGCCCTACTGCGTTTTAAACGAAACTTAGGTCAAAATGTGAAGAAAAATATATTAAGCTCGTCTCAATGGCATATTCATAATTTTATAATACGCAATATTTTGAAAGTTATAGGAGTAAAATGAGTAAAGCAGCTGAATTAATTATATAGTTAAAATAATAATAATAATAATAAAAGTGAACCGCCTTGATCGAACACATACTAATCCATAACTACCTTTCCTTCAACAATGCCCAAACAATAAACACAGCAAATTATGTAACCTCTGCCTTAAAATTTCAACAAGAATCAACCCTAAATTTGAGCTACAAAGTCTAATCTCTATGTATTTTAGTTACTTTTTATGCTAAAACTAATAATAAACAAAAATAACTTAATTTGGTCCATGAATATTTGATGTCTTGGGCCATGAAAGTTGTGGAAACATGATAACCATATAACAAGATTATGCATGTTGTTTGATGATACAAAAACTCTAATTATGGATCAAAACTCCTACTTATTCAACAATAACTGAACAAATCAAATCTTAAGCCAAAAGGATCGGATTAAGGCTTGATTGACATGAATTTTTGCATGTTTGTGTTGTATATGGTATATAGGTATTGATCCTAGCTTAGAACAGCCTTTGGAAGGATAGAGACAGCTCATGTGATAGAGAAACGCGAGGTATAACACCCGAATACTAAAACTAGTAGCCATAAACTTAGTTTTTGTATAACTTTTTGCGTGGGTATTTTTGGGATCTAAAAATTTACATGATGGTCAACCATATTGACAGTAAGACTCAATTAAAATTTTATAATTTTTGGTGATTTTTGGTGAATTTTTAACTGTTTAAAGGAATAAATTCAGATAAAATACTAAACGAGCTCAATAAATCACCAAAAATTATACGGAAGTTGAGTTTAATATGTACAACATTCTAGAAAAGTTTGGGGAATTTTGACTGAGCTTGAAATGGGTTTAAAAAATCGTGTTTTCACAAAGTTTCGGTAGCCAGAAAAGCTGTATAAAGAATTCAGAAAAATCTCAATTTTTTGCAGGAGGTTCCTAGAAATATTGGGACACTTCTGCAAATTTTGGAATTTTTGAAAGTAGGATCATTTTGGATGTAAATTGTTCGGTTAAAATACAGTTTCTCGTGAATTTATTAAAATTAATAAATAGTTTTATAAATTCTGAAAATATTTTTCTAGAATTCTATATATTTTTACCAACTTTTGTAATAATTTTCAGAATTTTATAAAGTATATCGATTGAGTAATGATATTTGGAATTAAAAATCGTATTATTTTATACAAAACTGACAGTTGTAAACGTACAAAGAACTTGTCGGGACCGCGAAATGATCAATGATTGAATTGGCAATAAGTGGAACACTGGAGTCATTCTGGACTATTCCCGGGCAAAATGGGTACTTGGGGTACATTACACGCTAGTTTGGGAGATTCCCCGACGGCGAAAAAGGAAACTTAAAATCGGGCAACCTAGGATCCCTAAACGACTGAACTCCCGTAATATAAAGTTAATCATTTCTAATGAACAACTCATTAGTACAATCCGTAATCATACCACTTTCCGAACATCTAAAATAAACGACTTTGACTGGCACGCAAAACGGTGCCCGGAACCCATACTGAAATCTGAGAATAAGATAACACCTACAGCTCTACTGTTAGGATATCAGTCAAGTCTCAGATGATTATCCTCATCTGAGCCATAGTTATTGCAATTACCGAATTGAATATTGTATTCGGTAACAACCAAACACGAATTGATACCAGGACCGAAGGGATAGAGCATTAATACCTACCCATCTTGTGATAGTCGTGTATATACTAGGTGAGTTTCACTACCCTGCTTTCAAACTATTTTACTGTTTCACTTGGGGTGAAATGCATGTTACATATGAACATACTTGCACATACATATATGTTGTGATGTGAATTATCGGAGTTATACTAACACACGAAAAGTACCCACAAACATGAGTGAACAACAATATGCCGATGGATGTGTGAATAGTACTATTGGTCTGACAAACCCAATTGATCTGGCACAAATGCCATGGATCCTATTGCAAATGCACATGTCCATGTAATTCTGTGAACACGCTATTTGGTGTTAGACATAGCTACTTGGGGTGGTAAAGTGTTGAGGTGTCGGTTGTGGGACACGACACTTGAGAACAACCAAGGTTTCACTTGTGGGCTTAGTATAATTTCATGTCAAACATGCAAAATCAACCAGTTCAAATTATATTATGAAACACCCTAAAACAATGAAATTCACCATCTATTTGTAGTTGACCATTAAAACTTAACATGCTTTTCAGGTAAAGCTAAAGAAGAATAAAGTGAAGTGCATATGGGTTTCAAGTTTTGTTGATCGGATACTACTATACATAGAAGTATGCTTAGCAAAGACCACCGCTTTTGGGACATTAGTGCCTGTACATTAAGCCTTAGTGTGTAATCAAACATTGAACCGATGCTTGTGTTGTGTAATACAGTATCTTTTTAAATAACGTATTCATACCATGTATCTGTTGCTCCCTGCATGTGCTTCCGCTGCGAGTCGGGGTGTGACAGAAGATGGTATCAGAGCCATCAGTTATAGCGAAGTAGGTATTCCTAGAGAGCCTAGACTATAATCTTAAGTGTGACTCACCACAGTGAGAACCTATAGTAACCAAATAGTATGGTTAGTACCAGGATGGCCTTGCCGGGCAAATAAGTTATTATGGTCCAGAACATAATAACTTATCTGCTTGTACTTGGGCATTCTGAGAACACCATTGAGAAAGGAAAGGAAGCAAACACGAATACTAACACAATATATATATGTATATGTATATCTTTGATCTTCAATGCAAACGTGTGCTTATGTGTATATTCTCTGTATGTTCAGTACCCACACTTTACAATAATTAGAATATATTATCATAATTTATTTAAACTATGGAGGTACGATGTCGAACCGGCGTAGTCAGAGTTCTAAAGAGGATCCCTCAATGGAGACGGAAGAGGATCCAGAGGAGATGGAGTCAGGGTCCGTGGAGGAGGAGGAAGACGGGACGATAGGATTCGAGCTCCCCAGCAATGAACCTGACTTATCAGGGTACTGTTGTGATAGCTAACCACCCCGATCCCCCGTTAGACGAGGGACCGAGGCTACTAGTTCTAACCACTCTCTACCTCACCGTCAGCCCGTTGCGGCTGAATATAGCCACACATCAGACCCATATTACCATCCTGCCATGGCTAGGCGGAGTACTACACCAGTTACTATCCCACGATTTCCTACCTTGCGCACTCCCATCTCTCTTGGTTCGCCAACCTCCCCAAAACCCAGTTGCTCGTTTTAGACAGACGACTTTCATGAGAGTGCCAATGCCAACTCCAGCTTTTTCTCCGTTAACCTACTCCACCTCCCTCCCTAGTGGCACACACTTTATCGGACCGCATACCATTTGACCACCCAGTTCCTAAACCCGACACCCTCACTAGAGCCTCTTACCCATACCAAACTCGCGAGCGGGGAGAACCCTCCCGCCTGGCAGAGGAATCTACCCCGCCTGTCTGGGGCATACCAGTACCACCTGAGGACCAACCACCCTCCCCTCAGACTATCCCTTGGATCGGACAACTATATGACCAAATAGTTGCGCTTACAACTACGCGCACAGAGGAGGCTCACCATAGGAGTGTTATGTACGGGTGCATTACTAGCACTCAACAGGCAGTTATGGTAGTTCAACAGTCTTGGGGGTAGGATCGTTACCAAGACATTCCCAGACCCTACTGTATCTATGCTTGGCAATGATTGCACTATTAGCGATAGGGTTCGTGTGGTTGGCGCTTGGGTCACGTCGGTAGAGGTAGCGGTTTCTTTTGTATAAATAGATCTTTTGATCTCCTATCAAGAACTAGGCAACTGTATGCCTACGTCGAGATAGGGTTGTACGATACAGTAAGTTACTAGTACTCGATGTTGATAGTATGTGTGTACGTCACGTGATGACAAATTTTGACTAGTACGTTACTAACATAAATCCTTAGTGGACTATTTGCCAATTTTGATTATTGTACAGCGGCGTTTATATGTACAATAGTGACTGTTGTTTATACGTGTTCGTGTGTTTATGAGATTATTAACAATTTTGATGAAACGCAATCTGATATGTGATACATGTATCAATATATACACATTTTTTATATAGAATGGCCCCAAAAAGAGCATATAACCTGACAAAGGCAGACATCGCACAACTAATAACCCAACAACTACAGACTGTTATTCCAACCATAGTAGCCCAAGTTACGGCGAGCATTAACACAAATGCACAAAACCCGCAGCCTAACCCGCATGTGGATCCGGTTGGTCAAAACAATGTGGTGCAGAGAAGACACAAGTAATTATTAACATCACGAACTGTCCAGAGGAGTGCATTGTGAAATATGCGACTTCTACGTTTATTGATTACGCCCAGAACTGGTGGAATACCGTCGTTCAGACCCGGGGACAGGAAGTCATTGCCCATATGACGTGGGATGAACTTAAAACACTTCTGATGACCCACTTTTGTCCGAAAAGTGAAATACAAAAAATGGAACATGAATTTTGGAACCTACAAATCCAAGGGCAGATCATGTTAGGTATACTAATTATTTTTAACACTCTTGCTCGTTTACTACAAGATATGGTCAGACCCGAATAAAAACGATTGAATGTTATATATGGGGATTGGCCCCAGAAGTCCGAAGCATCGTAAACTCAGTAGAACACTTGACGATGGAAAGTGTCGTGTCAGGGTCTGGCACGATTACTTTTGATATGGTAAGGAGGAATATATTGAAGATGCCTGGAGAGTCGTCTAGCACTAAAGAACCGACTATCACTATAAGACACAGGGATCTCAACTTCATAACCATATTCGGTCGAACAACCAAAATTATGGAATGACTACCTCAGATTTGAGACCCGATAACTATAAAGGACCATGGCTAAAATGTAACAAATGTGGTTACCATCGCTTGGGCGAGTGCCGAACCGTAACCTGCAACAAGTGTCGGAAAGTGGGGCATTATGCCCGTAATTGTAGAACACCTGCTGAACCAAGAAACTGTCCCAACCAACCTACTTGTTCCGAAACCTACCGACCCCAAACAAGTCAACAACGACCACCTCAAGAAAACCCATAATTAACCTACCCTCGCACCTGCTACGATTGCGGTTGTACAACGCATTTTAAATGAAATTACTTGAAGCTGAATCAAGGACCTAGAGGAAAGATAAACCGAGGGCAAGCCTCAACTTCCAATCAAACTCGAGGATGCGTGTTTGTTATAGGACCCGGTGACGCACGACAAGATCCTAATGTAGTGACAGGTACCTTTCTTGTCTCTGCACAGTATGCTTCCGTGTTATTTGATATTGGTGCAGATAGAGCTTTGTTTCTATTAACTTCATACCATTATTGAATATGTCGGCTAGTGAGCTAACACGTCCCTATTCTATAGAACTCGCTAACATTAAACCTATAACTAGTTACCAAATTATCCGCAACTGTCCCTTAACCCTTAACGACCACCAATTCCTCATCGACCTTCTACCGGTAGAACTTGGAAGTTTTGATATAGTAGTGGGAATGGACTTGTTGTCCAAGTACAAGGCGGAAATTATTTGTGAACAGAAAATTGTTAGGATTCCTTTCCCTAACAATGATGTGATGATGGTCCAAGGAGAAAAATCTGGCGCAATGTTACCCCTTGTATCCCACCTCAAGTGCTGAAGTGCTTAAGACAGGGATGTGCGGTGTACATGGCAAATGTGGCAGCTGTGGAACCAAAGGAAAGATGTATTGAAGACATTCCAGTTGTATGAGATTACCCTAATGTTTTTCGTGAAGAACTACCCGGATTGCCACCGGACCGACAAGTCAAATTTCGTATTGACTTAATTTTTGGAGCAGCTCCGATCGCCAAGGCACCTTACCGCCTTGCGCCATCCGCGATGCAAGAGTTATCCACCCAACTACAGGAGTTGTTGGATAACGACCTTATTCGTCCTAGTTATTCCCCTTGGGGAGCGCCAGTATTGTTTGTCAAAAAGAAGGACGGGAGGTTTAGGATGTGTATAGATTATAGGGAGCTGAACAAGGTCACGATTAAGAATTGATATCCGTTTCCGTAGATTGATAATTCGTTTGATCAATTACAAGGAGCCTGTTACTTTTCAAAAATTAATCTCAGATCAGGGTATCACAAAGTAAAGGTTCAAGAGGAAGATATCCAGAAAACAGCCTTTCAAACTAGGTACGACCATTACGAATTCCTGGTTATGCCTTTTGGGCTAATCAACGCACCTGCCGTATTTATGGACCTCATGAACCGGGTTTGCAAACCGCACCCGGATAAATTCGTCATAGTCTTTATTGATGATATCCTAATATATTCAAAAAGCAAGCAGGCGCATCAGAGCCATCTACGTACAATTTTGGAGGTATTGTGAAAGGAGAAGTTCTATGCCAAGCTATCTAAATGTGATTTTTGGTTACAAGCAGTGCAATTCTTAGGAATTCATGTTGACCCTAGTAAGATCGAAGCCATTAAGAATTGGCAAGCACCTAAGTGCGCCATAGAAATCCACCAATTTTTGGGATTGGCAGGATATTACCATTGCTTCAATGAAAATTTTTCTTGCATCGCAGAACCCTTGACCGCTCTCACTCAAAAGGATTGGAGATATGAATGGGGTGAAGAACAAGAAACAACATTCCAATTGCTAAAACAAAAACTATTTGAAGCACCAGTTCTAACACTTCCGGAGGGAAACGAAGATTTCGTCTGTGACGCTTTGCGACGAGGCTTAGGATGCGTACTGATGCAACGAAACAAGGTAATAGCATACGCTTCACGACAACTGAAGGTGCACGAAAAGAACCTTACCATGCATGACTTAGAGCCTGGAGCGGTGGTTTTTGCACTTATGATCTGGAGGTACTACTTATACGGTATAAAGTGCACGGTCTACACGGATCATAAAAGCCTCTAGCACATATTTGACCAGAAAGAACTAAACATGAGGCAGCGGTGATGGGTGGAACTGTTAAATGATTATGATTGCAAAATTAAGTATCACCCTGGCAAGGCGAACGTAGTAGCCGATGCCTTGAGTAGAAAGGATAGGGTGAAACCATTTAGCTTACAGGCACTGGGGATGCTTGTCCAAACAAGTCTCAAGGAACAGGTTCGTGCGGCACAGATGGAAGCCTTACCGGAAGGTCAAATAGAAAAGGAGGAGTTGCATGGGAATGAGAAGAATTTGAGAAGAAAACTGATGAAGTGATGTACTTCAAAGATAGGGCATGGATTCCTACTCTCCATTACCGACGTCAACTGATTATGGATGAGGCTCCTAAATCTAAGTACTCTATTCACCCCGGTACAGACAAGATGTACCACGACCTTAAGAAACTTTATTGGTGGCCGGGCATGAGAAAAGACGTGGCAGTGTATGTTAGTAAATGCTTAACTTGTGCCTGAGTCAAGGCTGAATACCAAAAACACTCGGGAATGCTACAACAACTCGAGATACCTCAATGGAAATGAGAGCAAATCATGATGGAATTCGTGACTCACCTTCCAAAAACACCCCGAGGTCACGATGTGATTTGGGTAGTCATGGATAGACTAACCAGATCTGCGCACTTTATTCCAATTCGTTCTACCTATAAAATAGAGAAATTGGCTGAGCTCTACACTAATAAAATTGTGGCTAGACACGGTGTACCAGTTGCGATTCCACACTATTGGCAACAGTCACAAGAAGCTTTGGGTCTAGAATAGACCTGAGTACAGCTTATCATCCCCAAACTGACGGCCAATCAGAACGAACTATCCAAACATTGGAAGATCTGCTCCGTGCTTGTGTCCTAGACTTTGGAGGAAGTTGGGACAAGCACCTTCCCTTAATCGAATTTTCTTATAATAATAGCTATCACAGTAGCATACAAGCGGCTCCATACGAGGCGCTCTACGGCCGGAAGTGAAGATCACCACTTTGTTGGGTTGAAGTGGGTGATACTCAACTCACAGGTCTGAATTGATTCAAGAAACAAAAAACAAGGTGCATCAAATCCAAAGCAGACTGAAAGCAGCACGAAATTGGATATTAGATCTGAGCCTGGAAAATAGGTTGATCCGAAATTGGATATTAGATCTGAGCCTTGAATGTTGATCTGAAATGCTTGATTGTTGTTCAAAAATGTTTGTTTTTCATAAGAAACCTAACAGAATCAGTGTGATATTAGATCTGAGCCTGGAAAATAGGTTCAACAGGCTCTGATACCACTTGTAAGTCCCGTTAATCGAATCTATCAACGATATCACACAATCACCAAGGATTGGTGGAATCCAAACTTAGTGATCTTCAAGAAAACCGAAAAGATGAAGAACAACACGAATCCACTTTAACACCTTGCACACGATTCTATTACTTGAACAAGCAAAGGCGTCTGGTACAAGATGGAGGCTCTCTCTAGAGAAATCCCAAAAGTCTTAACCTTAGGAATGAATAAGCTTAGCTTATATACCTAGGGTAAGGCATGTCCCTCATGGGCTTGCCTGGCCCACATGGCCTATGGTATGCCAAAATGACCTCTAAAGGTCCAAACCTAATACAAACTAACCCAGGTAACCCCAGTTAACCACCATAGACCGTTGTGTATATTTGATGCTTCAGTCTCACACTTATAGGACCTAACAATCTCCCCCTAGAATGATGCATCAAATTGTCTTCATAGCATCAATTCAGCAACGTCTTCAACCGAAACTATGGTTGTCGCTATGTTGTAAGTGTTATGGAAGTCAGTCTCAAACTTCTTGGACCTCAGACTTCAACGAACTCTCAGCACTTGGTCTCTTTCTTCTTCTCCTGTGGTTAGCTTCATATCAGGATCTTGATCAGCTTTGCTTGAAACATCTTTGTCAAAAAGAATGTGAGAGGAGGAACCTCAGTAGCTCTTTTCTTCTTCAATCTTTCTCTTTCAAGCAAGCAGGTTCACAGGTACTTCTTCAAATGTACTATCACTATCAGACGATGACTGGCATCTGGTTCTTCTGACTCAGGTACACTTTGATATTTGATGCTTCATGCTTTGTCGGCAACTAACAACATCTCAATTTTCAGCAACCCCAGTTTCTTCATCTAAATCAAGATCTGCACAATTCTCAGAAATTTATAAGTAAACATTCTTATGCAACAGGGAGAGTACTGCATGAACACTTGGTACATCAAGTACTTATACTCAGAAAGAAATTAAAATTTCATTCTTCTTTTGATAATTAGTCAAATCTTCAAGAATGGTTAATATTTTTTAATAAAACAAATAAAGCACTCTATTTTTGGATTTTCTGTTTTTTTAATTTTTAAATATTACCTAATAAACAGAAATACAAATAAACAAAGAAACTAAATCAATAGTTACAACTTTACATTTGCAATCAGACCAAGGAACACTTTTCAGTGCGAACTTATTTAGACTGGTCTAAATGATTGCCAATATGTTTGTTCACTTATACTTTAATGCTCAACTTTCATTATTCAACTTCGTGATATGCTTAAGGTAGTATTATACTATGATACCCGTGTGTCCCATACCATGACATACCCCCGCGATCAAGGTAAGCACAACGATTCATCGTAGCAGCTGAGTATACTGAGATCATCCTTTATCTTTTACAACGTCAGACTATTAGTGAACAGGTCAGTACTTTCGTACAGCAAAGTGACCAATAATATCGGACGAGTTTTAGGCAAATACCTTATGTGGTATGTTTGAATTCATGGAATTTTCTCATGATGAGATTTCCTTTCTTTTAGGGTTTTGTCCCTTCTGATTTGGCTCTTTTAAGGATATCCTTACTGTGCCTAGGTCTGCATATAATCTAGATGCAACAGAAGGGCAGCCAAGATATCCCCGGATGACTCAATAGCATAAAGACCCGAAACTTCAGATGTTGGCTTTCTATCAACGTAGGATTTAAGACCATGAAATTATACGCCGATGGTATGTTACCCACAAGATACATATTTCGTTATGTTTATATCACTTAGTATCTTATAATCACTTTGAGCGTTAAGCCTACCGACATATCACATTAGATCCTAGTCTTTTCAGCTTGACACCTTACATGTGTCAGTCACACCCTTTATCACGAATATTCATTTCATTTCCCATTTGATCCAAAAATAGCTTTCGGATTTTTTAGTTTTTCAAATCTTTTTGTATTTTTCTGTTTTTCAAATGTTTTTTTATTTTTCTATTTTTCAGATGTTTTTGTATTTTTCTGATTTTCTCCCCCTCAAACAATACATATATACATATATCGCCCTCTTCTCCACTAAATTTGTGGATCATACTTTATGCAAAAATTTACCTCATAAAGAAAACATATGCACAAAATTTTAAACGAAAGGAAAAGGAAAATATTTTTGTTGTTTTTGCTTAACCGTTCCGTCATTAGTGAAGGACTAATCAATTTCAAAATTAAAGCAGGAAATTTAAATTTGTATCTTTTTGCTGATCATTTCTTACCTCATCTCCTCCAAAGGAAACATCGCACTTGTAAAACAAATTTGAAATTTTTGCAACAGTGAGATGTTATCCGATATATTCCTGGAACAACCGCTATCAACATTCCAGAGATTGTCAACAGCTTCTCCTTGGTTATTCCTGAAAAATAAGAAGATTAGTAAGACAGTGGCACCAAGGCCATCGTGGTCCTGGGTTTCCCTGAAGCATCAAAATAAGACACTTCTTTTAGACACAAATCCTCTTTTGTTTCAAGGGTTGGTGATATTGTTACCGCTTTGGATTTGGGTTTCCAAATCTATTTCGTTTTAACAAACACGGTTGTTGCCTTTGATTGAGCAACTTTGGCTGTTTCAGGTTTAGTCATTTTAGAAACAGATTGTTGTTTCTAAACAGCCTTGTGTTTGTTTTTGCCAACATTCCAATCCCCATTAGATGGTTTAACCTTGGGATTCACATTCTTCATCGCCTTAGGTAATGATGCCTTCATCGGCTTCGAATGATTGTTATCCTTAGGTGTAAACTTATGATTTTAAACATGATGCGGAACATGGGGACTATATGTGCAGTTTCGAGCGATGTGACCAGGAATGCCGCAATTGAAGCATGTTTGTCTCTTAACATGTAAAACATTCTGATCAGCTTGATTTGCTCGTGCAGGCCTTGAAGGATGAACTGATCCCTTCTGTGCTTGATATCCTTGCACGTTCTTGTAGACGAAGATGAATTTGGATGTCTGTACTTGTCGTTTGCAAGGGCCTTCTTCTGTTGTGGAGATTTCTTTGGATTCTTCTTCTTTTCTTTAGACTGCAAGTCTTGTTCAGAAATCTCCACAACCTTTCCAAAAGCTTTGCTAGCATGGTCAAAAGCATATTTTTCAAATTTGCCTTAAAGACCGGCTTAACAAAAGCATTTTTCACAACACCAGCCTTTTGAGGGCTGTTGCTGCCCACTGATGATTTTGGAGAGCGTGGTTGTCCTTGACGTTTGGTCTTCTGCTTTCTTCGTCTCCGATTTGCTCGTTTCTGCTCTTTTAGCTTGCTCTGAACCTTTTCATCAGAAGCAGAAGGTTCAGTTTGTTTAGTTTGTGCACTTGGAGCCTTGTTCACGTCAGCTCTCTCTTCATCAGCTGAATCATTAGAAGAGTCAACCGCACCAGATGGTTCACGTGTCTCGACATATAATCACTGGGTTTGCCGTACACCATATGTTGTGCTTTCTCAATATCTTCGTCGGTTTCAGGCATCGTTGTGTAGTTGTGATTATACGGTGGGGCAACCTGATTGAATCCCAACCCTTTCCCTTTGTTCTCCTTATATGCCAGCTGTACATTGTACACGTCTTGAACAAACTTGCTGGATGTATTAAACCTCTTTATATTAACTTCGTTTTGTTGATATTTTCCAGTAAGAAGTCCCAGCTCAACTCTTACTAAGTTGTATTCCATGGTTTTTGAATCTAATCTGGCTTTGTAATCATGGACCCAACATTTCTGTTGATTTACGTCCAGGTGGAGCTGAGCTATGTCATTCTTTTCTGCTTCAACCTTTTCTGTGAGTAATTGTTACTTTCTCGAAGGCTGATGCATTGAGCTATTGCATTGTTGTATTCATTGGCCATTTTGGAATTAAGAGCCCTAAGTTGAGCAACTCTATTCCTACAAGGTTCAATGCACAAAAGATAGTTGACTGTGTCAATGGGTGAGCTTGATTTGTCAGCATGAGTTTGGGCTTGAGATCGAGTTTGGGGTGCTGGGCTACTGATTGTTGCTTGCTGGGCTTGAGGTTTTTGTTCGAACACCTTTTCAGGATGAGACTCTGTAGATTTAGCAAATAGATCTTGGAAATCTTGGTTTGATTGTAAATGATCCCACAACCAAGATACAAAGGAGTCTTTGTCATCACCAAGACACTATTCATCTCATCTACACTTCCTCTTTTCGCCTCCCACGTTCAAGCAAACGCATCATATAGTCAACAACCGGATCAACGTTGTAGTCTCCGATAAACTCCTTCAGCTTTTCCTTCACTTCATTCCGCAGGCTCGGGTTTTGATTTTGTGCTGGACTGAAAACTATGTTAGAGTGCTGAGCTTGGGCTATAAACATCTTTGGATAATCGAAACCATACCGGTAAACACGATAAAAAATGTCCGAAAACTGCTTTACCAAAATG
This sequence comes from Scalesia atractyloides, assembly GCA_947069175.1. Classification (NCBI taxonomy): domain Eukaryota; kingdom Viridiplantae; phylum Streptophyta; class Magnoliopsida; order Asterales; family Asteraceae; genus Scalesia; species Scalesia atractyloides. Next base: position 51,166,591 of record CAMTDV010000020.1, read on the forward strand.
TACCGTTAGACTCGTCTCGACGATACGAATCCAATGATAAATAATGTCCGATAGTGATTTTAAGAATTTTCGTGCCTTTTTTTGTCCTAAAAATCACACGAGTCTAATCGTACAACTGGTTTATCCAGATTGTCTATGTATCAAATTCTGTGTGCGAAAACGTTTAACTCCGGTTATGTCAGCTAGTTAACTTTCCACCTTTAAGGGTGCAACTCTAAACAGTACCGAATTCGGAACAGTAACTCGGATTCTTAATCCAAGATGGAATCTCGAAACAGTGATCCGAGATGGTAATTCAGAACAGTGATCCGAGATGGTGTCTAAGATGCACTATCTCAATCCGAAATGCTTCCCAAATCCGAGATGCAATCCGAGATGAGAGATGATCCGGAATGAAAGTCTAATCCGGAATGAGAGTCTTATCCAGAATGAGAGTCCGATCCGGAATGAGAGTCTGATCCGGAATGAGAAACCTTATCAGAAACACAGAAATCCGAAATGCCGATGAATAGTTGTCCGGAATCAATACGAGATGGATGATCTTCTTCGTGTTCTTTGGGATCTTCAACCATTTCGAATCGTGAAATACAACAGATTAATCTGAAATCAATCCGAAATTAAAAGAATTTTTCTGAAATCCTTGAATGCTGATCCGAAATGCTTGAATGTTGATCCAAAATGCTTGAATGTTGAGTGTCCGTATGCAGTAGAAGCCTAACAGAATCAGTGTGATATTAGATCTGAGCCTGGAAAATAGGTTTAACATGCTCTGATACCACTTGTAAGTCCCGTTAATCCAGATCTATCAACGATTTCATACAATCACCAAGGATTGGCGGAATCCAAACTTGGTGATCTTCAAGAAAACCGAAAAGATGAAGAACAACACGAATCCTCTTTAACACCTTGCACATGATTCTATTACTTGAACAAGCAAAGTCGTCTGGTACAAGATGGAGGCTCTCTCTAGAGAAATCCCAAAAGTCTTAACCCTAGAAAAGATTAAGCTTAGCTTATATACCTAGGGTAAGGCCTTCCCTCATGGGCTTGCCTATGGGCTTGCCTGGCCCACATGGCCTATGGTATGCCAAAATGACCTCTAAAGGTCCAAACCTAATACAAACTAACCCAGTTAACGACCATAGACCGTTGTATATATTTGATGCTTCAGTCTCACACTTATAGGACCTAACAATTACTAGTCGAACTGAGCACCATTCACGATCTCTTCCATGTATCAAACTTAAAGAAATGTCTCATGGATGAAGAAGCCATTGTACCATTTAAAGATGTACACGTTGTTGACAAACTCCAATTCATGGAGGAACAGGTAGAATCGTAGACGGGGAAACCAAGCAACTACGTCATAACAAATCTCGCTGGTGAAGGTATGATGAAACTCGCAGCGAGGGCCTGAATACACGTGGAAACGGAAGGATGAATTCCACAAGAAATATCCGCACCTTTTCCCCAACTAAATACATCAAATTTCAAGGACGAAATTTCTTAACCAGGGGAGAATATGACAACTATGTGAAAACAGGTAAACCCTAATCTATACATACGACTTATACAGATAGCGAAACTATACTAAATATGACTCGGAGGAATTCGAGGGTACATTATGAGAAAGATGCAATCAATAATACCTAACAGTGCGATATGGATGCCTCAGTGTGCTAAAAACAGGTTAAATAGAAGCTTTCTGTTTAACAGTTCGCAAACTGTACATTAACGATTTAGATGCAAACGAAAGTGTCGAAGACTATTCTAAGATTACAGAATTAGCTAGACAAGGTACTTAGACAATAATATAAGATTTGAGGCCTTAACATGTAGTTGGCACGTTAAACGAGACGGTTTCGGTTAACGTAACATCTTTGTTTTAACGCACATAAAAACAACCAAACATGCATTGTATGGTCAGTCAAGCCTGAAACATTACTTATCGTACACTAATATAATGAATTTAAAGCAAATATGTGACAGCGTTAAGCTTTTCGTTAAAGACGGGTTAGTATTTTTAAAACTGCGCGTGGTACGATCATTTACCAAACTGACGGGTCGAATGACAATTTGGACAATGAGATACCTTAACCGAAAGATAGTAGTATAAGAGCCCGTTTGACAATAATCATAAAATATATTATAGTTGGCCCTACTCCGTTTTAAAGGAAGCTTAAGTCAAAATGTGAAGAAAAATAAGCTCGTCGCAATGGCATATTCATAATTTTATAATACGCTATATTTGAAAGTTATAGGAGTAATATGAGTGAAGCAGCTGAATTAATTATAAAGTTAAAATAATAATAAAAAAATAGAAAAGTGAACCGCCTTGATCGAACACATACTAATCCATAACTACCTTTCCTTCAACAATGCCCAAACAATAAACACAGCAAATAACCTCTGCCTTAAAATTTCAACAAGAATCAATGCTAAATTTGAACTACGAAGTCTAATCTCTATGTATTTTAGTTACTTTTTGTGCTAAAACTAGTAATAAACAAAAATAACTTAATTTGATCCATGAATATTTGATGTCTTGGGCCATGAAGGCTGTGGAAATGTGATAACCGTATAACAAGATTATGCATGTTGTTTGATGATACAAAAACTCGGATTATGGATCAAAACTCCTACTTATTTGACAATAACCGAACAAATCAAATCTTAAGCGTAAAAGATTGGATTTAAGGCTTGATTGACATGAGTTTTTGCATGTTTATGTTGTATATGGTATATAGGTATTGATCCTAGCTTAGAACAACCTTTGGAAGGGTAGAGACCGCTCATGTGATCGAGAAACGTGAGGTATAACACCCGAAAACTAAAACTATTAGCCGTAAACTTAGTTTTTGTATAACTTTTTGCGTGGATATTTTTAGGAGCTGAAAATTTACAGGATGGTCACCCATGTTCACAGTAAGACTTGATTAAAATTTGAGAATTTTCTAATTTTTGGGAGCTAAATGAGCTCAATAAATCACCAAAAATTATAGGGAGGTTGACTTGAATATGTACAACATTCTGGAAAAGTTTGGGGATCATTTACTCAGTTTGAAATGGGTTTCAAAAATCGCGTTTTCACGAAGTTTTGGTAGCAGGAAAAGCTGTATAACGAATTCATAAAAATCTCAATTTTTGCAGGAGGTTCCCAGAAATATTGGGACACTTCTTTAAATTTTTGGGAAATTTTGAACGTAGGATCATTTTGGAGGTAAATTGTTCGGTTAAAATACAGTTTCTCGTGAATTTATTAAAATTAATAAAGTAGTTTCATAAATTCTTAAAATATTTTTCCAAAATTCTATATATTATTACCAACTTATATAAAAATTTTCAGAATTTTAAATAGTATATCGATTGAGTAATGATTTTTGGAATTAAAAATCTTATTACTTTATACAAAACTGACAGTTATAAACGAACAAGGAACCTGCCGGGACCGCGAAATGACCAATGACTAAATTGGCAATAAGTGGACACTAGAGTCAATTTGGATTATTCCGGGGCAAAATTGGTACTTGGGGTACATTACAAACCAGTTTGGGAGATTCCCCGACGGTGAAAAAGGAAACTTGAAATCGGGTGGCCTGGGATCCCCAAACGACTAACTCCCTTAATATAAAGTTAATCATTTTTAATGAACAACTCATTAGTACAATTCGTATGATCATACCACTTTCCGAACATCTAAAACAAACGACTTTGACTGGCACGCAAAACGGTGCCCGGAACCCAAACTGAAATCTGATAATAAGATAATACCCACAGCTCTACTGTTAGGATATCGGTCAAATCTCAGATGATTATCCTCATCTAAGCCATAGTTGAAAACTGTATTCGGTAATAACCAAACACGAACTGATATCAGGACCGAAGGGATAGAGCATTGATACTTACCCATCCTGTGATAGTCATGCTATATACTAGGTGAGTTTCACTACCCCGCTTTCAAACTGATTTACTTGGGGTGAAATGCATGTTACATACGGACATACTTGCACATACATATATGTTGTGATGTGAATTATCTGAGTTATGCTAACACACGAAAAGTCCCCACAAACACGAGTGATCAACAATATGCTAGTGGACGTGTGAATAGTACTATTTGTCTGACGAACCCAATTGATCTGGCACAAATGCCATGGATCCTACTGCAATTGCACATGTCCATGCAATTCTGTGAACACGCTATTTGGTGTTAGACCTAGCTACTTTGGGGGTAAAGTGTTGAGGTTTCGGTTGTGGGACACGACACTTTAGAACAGTCAAGGATTCACTTGTGGGCTTAGTATAATTTCATGTCAAATATGCAAAATCAACCGGTTCAAACTAGATTGTAAAACACCCTAAAACAGTGAGATTCACTAGCTATATGTAGTTGACCGTTCAAACTGAACATGCTTTTCAGGTAAAGCTAAAGAAGAATAAAGTGAAGTGCGTATGGGTTTCAAGTTTTGTTGATCGGATACTACTATACATAGAAGCATGGTTAGCAAAGACAACTGCTTTTGGGACATTGGTGCCTGTACATTAACCATAGTGTGTAATCAAACGTTGTAACCGATGCTTGTGTTGTGTAATACACTATCTTTTTAAATAACGTATTCATACCATGTATCTGTTGCTCCCGCGTGCGCTTCCGCTGCGAGTCGGGGTGTGACAGAATGTCAATATGTTTTGTGTGACTGTGTTTTACTGGATTGTTGGTGATTGAAATAGTGGCATTATTGTCTATCATAATAAGAGTACAAGTGAAATTCAAACCGTAATCGTGCATCTGTTGTTGCTTCTAGAGAACTTGTGAGCTACAGCTACCCGTAGCAATATACTCAGCTTCACACACAGAGGTAGACACGCAAGACTGCTTCTTACATTGCCATGATACGATACTCCCTCCTAAGAGATGACAACCACCTGTGGTAGATTTTCTAGTTGATTTGCATCCTCCAAAGTCCGAATCAGTGAAAGCAAGAAAATTCAAATCACTAGCAGCTGGATACCATAACCCAAGTTTAGGTTTCCCCTTCAAGTAATGAAGAATTTGCTTCACCGCTTTCATATGTGACTCTTTTGGATTCCTTGATATCTGGCATGTAAGACCCCGACCGCGTAGAACAACGAACCACGGCGGAAACGTCGGGGGGTCATGTCACAGAACTATTGTTTTATAACTATTGGAATTTAAACTTTTGTTTTGTTAAGTTAAATCTTTACATTGTCTTTGGATAAACAGAAACAACACTAAATAAACTGTCTTTCATGTTTTAAGTCACTAAGGCCCGCGTCCATTCCTACGTGAAGCATGCATCATATTATCAAGCATTGACTCCTGAAACATATGTGAAAAGAGAGTCAGCATAAAATGCTGGCGAGTACATAGGTTTTGTGAGTGTGTCAAATTTGTGGCTTTGTATGCATATTGCAGCACCTCGTTCGACTACAAGAGTAGTTAAGTGAAAACCTCGTATCTAAAGTGTTTGATATTGCAATAAAATTAACAACTAAAACAAGTTGGTTTGAGTTGTGAAAACCTTATAACCATGAACCTTGACCAAAATGTTTCTTTTATAAAAACCTTGTAATAGATTGATTCAAAAGAAAACTCCGTATGGTTTATATCTTTAAGTGAAAATCAGACATTGTTCCAACCCATTTTTCCGTGTTATAAACCATTTGTCCGTGTTACAGATCAATCGTCTGTGTCATAAACCAATTGTCCATGTCATAAACAAATCATCCGTATTTTTAATTGTGATAACTTTTGATCGTTCTTTAATGAACACATTCAAACCTGTGTTGACTATACCACCAAAGGGTATCTTTAATAGACCACCAAAGGGTCTTTTTAACTAGACTAACAAATTGAAAAATGATTTTTTCATCTGTCATTACCCAAATTTCCACCAAATCTAGTGAACAGTCTGATAATGGGATTTTCAGTATTATGGTACCATAACATACTACTGGTCGGCTCGGCCAAAGCTAATGAATGTCATTCGTGTTATGGATAATGCATCAACAAGTTATTCACATTATTGAAATCGTATTGTTTTATATATAAACCATAGACATTGTTTTTTGTTTTTTGAAAACTTGAAAATGATTTAGCACATATGAGTCACCCCAAAACATTTGCAAAACGTAAAAGAAGGGAACTATGTACTCACTTTAAAAATCATTTTTTATATATAAACCATGTATATTGTTTTGACATCTTGAAAATAATTATAGGCACATATGAATCACCCCAAAACATTTATAAAATGTAAAATAGGGTAACTATGTACTCACTTGTGATTGCGAAAGTGTTCTTGATGAACGAAATAAACAAGCTCAAACGTGTCCTAATGTATCAGATAAATATGTTAGCGTGTTGGGACTACAAACGGGAGATCGGATAGAATGAAGTCTTATAAACCAAATGAGTGTTTGAACTCATGTGATATGGTTTAATAAACTTAACATTCTGATTTGGAAAGGATCCTAAGTGCTTTTGACCCATTAAGACTCGTTAAGGTAGTTTACGCTACTTTAACGGGTCATTAACGTAAACGTGTGATTGGATGGTTAAACATGTCCTATGATAAGGCTTAAATGCCCAAGCACGTTTGAAAATATTATAACATCAGTTTATATGTCAAAAATTTTGTTAAATGTGTTTAAAATGGATTTTTGCGCAAAAGGGCATTTTGGTCATTTTTTTAAGGACACAGAAGTAACTTATCATAACACTAATCAAACGACGTGATCATGAGGTATAACCTCAGTAGGTTATTCCCTATACAACTATGGTCACAAATATTGTTTGGTCGGATCCTAAGATCGACCAAACGAGTCGGATTCGAAAGTCAAAGCGGTGGTCAAGACCGCTCCACTTACGACCCTAAATAAGCATTAAACTAGAAGTGACGAGTTAGACCTATAAAAATATGTCTAACTAAGTTTATAAAACTGATTTGGTATGTTTTGATACCCCAAAATACTTTCGTCATAAAATGCAAATCATGTGCATTTTTACCGAAACTTTGACTCGTCAGTTCGACTAGTAAATCTGGTAATCAGGAGGTGAAATCACTAGGGACTATAACCTTCATGATTACGATCACGTTGCAATGTCCAATTGAACTTTGACTTGACCAAATATGGTTAGAACCAAAAGTCAATCAGGAAGCCAAATTGTTCGACTTTTGGCTCAAAATAGCTAACATAATGAAAGAACTAGGAAGAGTACTTACTCGTGTTGAAGAAAACTTTCAGAACTCGAGATAGGAGGCTTCAAAAGGCTGGAAACAATCTCCAAGAAGGATAGAAAGAAGAACTTCACACTTTGCTTTGAATTGTTTTGAAGTGGTGTGAAAAAAAATGGAAGAATCATGGGGTATTTATAGTATTTTAGGATTAAGAAGGTGATGACAAGTGTTCTAAGCGTAGATTAGTGTCCTAACATGTGTCAACACCATATTAAGTGTGAAAAGTGAGTGCTAGGTGTCAACAATTGGAGATAGGTGGCAAACATGGTGAAGAAGCAAAAATATTTATTTTTGTTTTTGACATTTTTGGCCCATGGACTTGTATTTTCACTTGTTTGTCATTTTTAACCCCTTTAACCTAATATTTAGGTTATGTAAAGGTGTTAAGACATTTGTAACTTGAATTATTCCCGAAAATGTCATGGATGTTGGTTCGTTCGGTTGTACGGTTACGCGTTTCGCAAAATGCGTAAAACACTTTAACGAACAACAAAATAATCAAAATTGTGCAACGATTAACATTTTTGCATTCTCATCAATAAATACAAGATTTTAATGAATGCAAAAATATTTGGAAATAAAATACAGGGTTTCATTAAATACGAAATTGTTTGTAATTGTGCAATGATTGAAAAGGCACAAATGTCACAGTCTCCCCTACTTTTGGAAATTTCGTTCCGAAATTTAATTAGAGGAAACTTTGTGAAAAAATATGTGGATATTTCGCTTTCATCTGATCCTCTCGTTCCCAAGTAAATTCTGGGCAACGTTTGGATTCCCAACGAACTTTAACTATCGGTATACGTCTACGCTTGAGTTTCTTGACTTCACGGTCCAATATCTCCACAGGTTTCTCGTTGAAGTGCATAGTGTCATCAACGTGAATTTCGTCGAGAGGAATGTGGAGGTTTGTATCCATTAAACACTTTTTCAAATTGGACATGTGGAATGTTGGGTGAATATTCCCAAGTTCAGGAGGTAGCTCAAGTCGGTATGCCACCTTTCCGATTCTCTCAACGATCTTGAATGGTCCAATATATCGCGGTGCAAGCTTTCCTTTCTTTCAAATCTAATCACACCTTTCCAAGGGGAGACCTTGACAAGGACGTGATCACCAACTTGGAATTCCAAGGGCTTGTGTCATTTTTCTGCATAACTCTTTTGACAGCTTCTAGATGTCAAAAGGTTATCGCGAATTTTCTTGACTTCGTCTGTTGTCTCGTGAATGAGTTCAGGTATAGTGAGCTGAGCTTCACCGACCTCATTCCAGCAGACCAGTGAACAACATTTTCGACCGTATAGAGCTTCGAAAGGCGCCATATTGATGCTGGCGTGATAACTATTGTTGTAGGAGAATTCGACCAATGGTAGATGCGAATCCTAACTACCACCAAAGTCGATCACACATGCTCTAAGCATATCCTCCAGTGTTTGAATTGTCCTTTCAATTGTCCATCCGTTTGAGGATGATAAGCAGAGTTACGATTGAGTTTGGTTCCCACGGCAGGTTGCATGGTCTTCCAAAAGTGAGATGAGAATCGAGCATCTCGATCAGATATGATGTTCAAAGGAACACCATGATGAGATACAATCTCATCAACGTAGATCTTGGCGAGTTTGTCAGCAAATAGATCCTCCCGAATTGCCAAAAAGTGTGCTAACTTTGTTAGACGATCGATGATTACCAAAATGGCATCATGACCTCTAGGTGTGTGCGGTAGTTTAGTGACGAGATCCATTGCAATGTTCTCCCACTTCCATACCGGTATTTCTGGTTTCTCAAGTAAACCAGATGGGCGTTGATGTTCTGCCTTAACTTTAAGACAAGTTAGGCATTTAGACACATATAAGGCAATGTCCTTCTACATACCCGGGCACCAATACTTGGTACGGAGATCCTTATACATTTTGTCTGCACCATGATGGACTGAATAACGAGTCTTATGAGCTTCGTCCATCAATAAGGTGCGGAGATTGTCTTGACTAGGAATCCAAAAAACGGTTCCTGTAGTAGAGTAATCCGTTATCTTTTGTTTCGAGTTGAAGTTCGAGATTTTGTGGCAGCTCATTTTTCAACAAGCTTTAGGTCACACATGTATGTTGTGCTTGAAGGATACGTGTCTGGACATCAGATTGAACTCGAACACAATGAAGTTTGACACGTTCCTTACGACTAAGCGCATCAGCCACAACAATCGCCTTACTAGGATGGTAGCGAATCTCGCAATCGTAGTCATTCAGAAGTTCGACCCAGCGTCCTTGTCTCATGTTAAGCTCCTTTTAATTGAATATGTGTTGGAGACTTTTGTGGTCAGTGAAAACACACATTTCGTACCGTATAGGTAGTGTCTCCAAATTTCATGACGAATCATCGATAGTATCCAGCAAGACCAAGAAATGAACGAACTTCGGTAGGAGTAGTAGGTGTACTCCAATCCCTAATCCCTAATCCCTAATCCCAAAAATTGAACTTATTTTTTCAAAAATTCACATTTGGAGAATTTGGCGTAAAGTTGTTCTTTCTTCAGGAGGTCCATCGTTAGACGGAGATGTTGTTCGTGATCGGGACAAGACTTAGAATAAATGAGGATGTCGTCGATGAAAACAATGATGAACTTGTGTAAATGAGGTTTGCAAACCCTACTCATTAAGCCAATGAAGACGGCAGGAGCATTCGTCAAACCAAAAGGCATGATAGTGAACTCGTAATGGCCGTGTCGAGTGCGAAAAGCAGTCTTGGGAATATCTTCTTCGAGTACACAAAGTTGATGATACCCAAAACGAAGATCAATCTTTGAAAAGCAGGTCGCACCTTGTAGCGGATCAAAGAGATCATCAATGCGAGGTAGGGGATATCAATTTTTGATTGTGAGTTGTTGAGCTCATGATAATCGACACACAAATGGAAGTATCCATCCTTCTTTTTCACGAATAGGACAGGAGTGCCCCAAGGTGAAAAGCTCGGAGGAATGAATCCCTTGTCTGAAAGTTCTTGGAGTTGCTTTGACAACTCTTGCATTTCAGATGGTGCAAGACGGTAAGGAGATTTAGCAATTGGGTTGGCACCAGGTACAAGGTCAATACGAAACTCAACTTGACGAATTGGATATAAACCAGGTAGCTCTTCAGGAAACACCTCAGGATATTCATGAACAACGGGGATGTCCTTAACAGTTTTGCCCTTGCCATTTTTCTTCTACAATATGTGCCAATAAGGCTACATAATTCTTTCGTAGGTATTTTTGGGCCTGGGTACAGGTCATGAGTTTTAGGCTACTAGAGGGTTTCTCTCCGTGAAATTTTATGGTTCCGCCAGACGAAAGAGGTAATACAAACAACCTTGTCAAAATAGATCACTTCAGCAAGGTGTTTGGTTAACCAATCCATTCCTATGATGATGTCAAAACTCACAAGTTGCATTGGTGTGAGGTCAATGGAAAAAAAGGTGGTTATCCAAGTTCAATTGGCAACTACGAATGACGTAGTCGAGCACAAGGTGTTCACCACTAGCTATTTCCACCGTTAAGGGTTTTCCTAGTTTAATCCTAGGCATCCTTAGAAGAAAACTTGAGGGAAAATATGTCAGATTAAGATTGGATAATCTAGAGAGATGTTAAAAATATCAACGAAATATAAGGATGGTGGTCAGTCGTTCATTACTTAAAAACAAACAAATGACACACGGTGACTAATCAAAGTAAATGGATCTTTATAATGTACCGTGAAGACATGCTTTAGCTTATAAGTGGAAACTCACCCCAAGAGTTCCCAGGGAAGAGTGATTGTTCCGATAATGCGGATTTGTACGAACACTCTAGCCTTAGACAGAAAACTCAGGGTACAGGCATCCACCCTTCTAGATTGCACGTGTTCACATTAAGAAAGCCCAAACTTTGACGGGATTTTGAAAACTTACAAGGCTTTAAGCCAAAAGAAATCATCTAAGGGTAGATGATTGATTTTCAAAATGAATTTGTAACTTGTGTATTTGTTTTGGTAATCACCTAAGGATAGGTGATGGTTTTGTTTTAAGAATCTAAACGCAAGATAACTCGCGTTAGGGTCCTAGGAAGGTTATAGTCTAGGTCAAAGCATTACTAATAACCTAATTCCCTATAACCATAAGCTCGGATACCAATCTTTCTGTAACACCCCGACCGCGTAAAACAACAAACCGCGACAGAAACGTCGGGGAGTCATGTCACACAGCTATTGTCTCACAACTCATGGAATTTAAAATTTTGTTTTATTAAGTTAAATGTTTACATTGTCTTAGGATAAATAGAAACAACACATAAATAAAATGTCTTTCATGTTTTAAGTCACTAAGGCCCGCGTCCATTCATACGTGAAGCATGCATCATATTATCTAGCATTGACTCCGTAAACATATGTGAAAAGAGAGTCAGCATAAAAATGCGGGCGAGTACATAGGTTTTGTGAATGTGTCAAATTCGTGGCTTTGTATACATGTTGCAACACCTCGTCCGACTACAAGAGTCGTTAAGTGAAAACCCTATATCAAAAGTGTTTGATATTGCAATACAATTAATCAACTAAAACAAGTTGGTTTGAGTTGTGAAAACCTTATAGCCATGAATCTTGACCAAAACGTTCCTTTTGTAAAAACCTTGTAATAGATTGATTTAAAAGAAAGCTCCGTATGGTTTATATCTTTAAGTGAAAATCATTGCGTGACATTGTTCAAAACAATTTGTCTGTGTTATAAACCATTTGTCCGTGTTATAGATCAATCGTCCGTGTCATAAACCAATTGTCCATGTCATAAAGAAATCATCCGTGTTTTTAATTGTTAAAACTTTTGATTGTTCTTTAATGAACAAATTCAAACCTGTGTTGACTATACCACCAAAGGGTATCTTTAATAGACCACCAAAGGGTCTCTTTAACTAGACAAACAAATCAACAAATGATTTGTTAACAAGAAACAGTTTCTGTCATTACCCAAAGTTCCACCAAATCAAGTGAACAATCCGATAATGGGATTGCAGTCCTATGGTACCATAACATACTACTGGTCGGCTCAGCAAAACTAATGAATGTCATTCATGTTATGGATAACGCATCAACAAGTTGTTCACATTATTGGAATCGTATTGTTTTATATATAAACCAAAGACATTGTTTTTTTTTGAAAACTTGAAAATGATTTAGCACATATGAGTCACCGCAAAACGTTTGCAAAACATAAAAACAGGGGAATAAACAAAGTGTTCTTGATCAACGAAATAAACAAAGCTCAAACGTGTCCTAATGTATCAGATAAATATGTTAGCTTGTCGGGACTACAAACGGGAGATCGGATAGAATGAAGTCTTATAAATAAAATGAGTGTTGGAACTCATGTGACATGGTTTAACAAATTTAACATCTGATTTGGAAAGGATCCTAAGTGCTTTTAACCAATTATGACTCGTTAAGGTAGTTTACGCTACTTTAGCGGGTCATTAGCGTAAACATTTGATCGGATGGTTAAACATGTCCTATGATAAGTCTTAAATGCCCAAGCATGTTTGAAAATGTTCTAACATCAGTTTATATGTCAAAAATTTGGTTACATGTGTTTAAAATGGATTTATGCGCAAAAGGGCATTTTGGTCATTTTTTAAGGACATAGAAGTAACTTATCATAACACTAATCAAACGACATGACTATAAGGTATAACCTCAGTAGGTTATTCCCTATACAACTATGGTCACAAATATGTGTTTGGTCGGATCCTAAGAACGACCAAACGGGTCGAATTCGAGAGTCAAAGCGGTGGTCAAGACCGCTCGACTTACGACCCTAAATAAGCACCAAACTAGAAGTGACGAGTTAGACATGTCAAAATATGTCTAACTAAGTTTATAAAAATTATTTGGCATCAAAACTTGGTGTTTTGATACCCAAAAATAGTTTCGTCATTAAATGCACACCATGCGCATTTTAACCGAAACTTTGACTCCTCATTTCGACTAGTAAACGTGGTAATCAGAAGATGAAATCGCTAGGGACTATAACCTTTGATATTACGATCACGTTGCAAAGTCCAATTGAACTTTGACTTGACCAAATATGGTTAGAACCAAAAGTCAATCAGGAAGCCAAATTGTTCGACTTTTAGCTCAAAATTGCTAAAATAGTGAAAGAACTAGGAAGAGTACTTACTCGTGTTGAAGGAAACTTTCAGAACTCAAGATAGGAGCCTTCCAAAGGCTGGAAACAATCTCCAAGAAGGATAGAAAGAAGAACTTCACACTTTGCTTGAAGGTTTTGAAGTGGTGTGAAAAAAAATGGAACAATCATGGGGTATTTATAGTATTTTAGGATTGAGGTTGTCATGACAAGTGTCCTCAAGTGTGGATTAGTATCCTAACATGTGTCAACACCATATTAAGTGTGGCAAAGTGAGTGCTAGGTGACAAAAATTGGAGATAGATGGCAAACATGGTGAAGAAGCAAAAATATTTATTACTTTTTTTGACATTTTTGCCCATGAACTTGTATTTTCACTTGTTTGCAATTTTTATCCCCTTTCACCTAATATTTTGGTTATATTAAGGTGTTAAGACATGTGTAACTTGTATTATGCCCGAAAATGTCGTGGATGTCCGTTAGTTCGGTTGTACGTTACGCGTTTCGCAAAAATGCGTAAAACGCTTTAACGAACACGAAAACGATCGAAATTGTACAGCGATTAACATTTTTGCATTCTCATCAATAAAATACAATTGAATATAATGATATTTGGAAATAAAACATTGGGTTTCATTGAATACGGAATTGTTTGGTCTTGAAGCAGTCAAGTACATAAGAGAACCAATTGTTGCCCTGTATTTAGTTGGGTCAACATCCTCCACACACTCATGATCTAGACCAAGATTGTGATTCTCGCAAATAGGTGTGTTGAAAGTAGCGCAATTTTCCATTTTGGAATGAGGCAAAATGTCATACACATACTTCGTCTGATGTATAAACATCCCATCCTTCTTATGTTCAACTTGTAAACCGAGAAAGTAAGACAGTTCACCCATCACATTCATTTCGAACTTGCTCTTCATTACCTCCTCGAAATGATGACACATGTTCTCATCATATGACCCAAAAATGATGTCATCCACGTATACCTGTACCAGCAAAAAGTCTTCCTTGTTGCTTTTAATGAAAAGTGTACTGTCAATCTGACCTCTTTTAAAACCATTCTTTAACAAATGTGCTGACAGTGTCTCATACCTCGCCCTAGGTGCCTAATGCAATCCATACAATGCCTTATCAGGTCGGTAGACTCGATCTGGATAATCTAGATCACTAAACACATCTAGTGGTGAGACATACACCACTTCTTGGACTTTCCCGTAAAGAAATGTATTCTTCACGTCAAGTTGGTAAACTTGGAAGCCCTTAAATGAAGCAAAAGCAAGGAACAAACGAATTGCTTCCAACCTTGCTACTGGTGCAAACACTTCATTGTAATCAATCCCCTCTAGCTGATTGAACCCTTTCACCACTAGCCGAGCCTTATTCCTTATCACGATCCCACAGTCGTCTTTCTTGCACTTAAACACCCACTTGGAGCCATTTCCTTCTCACCTTCAGGTAAGTAAACTAGCTCCCAAACCTTCAACTTCTTAAACTGATCTAGTTCCTCTTACATAGCTTCAACCCAATAATTGTCTATTAGACCTATGTGAACATTCTTCGACTCGTCTTGGGCAATAAAACAGCTATACAAACACTCATGTATCATCCCAATCTTCTGAATCGACGTAAATAAATAGGAACCTTCAAAACACCTCTTCTTGTCTGAACACCTGCAGCAACATCACTTATGATGTTGTCAACCGGATGATCTCTGTTTGCGCGTGTAGTGACAATGGTGTCAACAAATAAATTATCTCCCAGATTAGATCCAATCTTCCCTAAATGTTCTTACTAGCAAACGGATTAGTAAAATCCTCCCCTAAATAGGTTCAGACTCAGTATCACTTGAGTCCTGTGGAGCTGCACTGAAAGAAGTTTCTAGCGCATATGTCATTGATATACTCGATCTAGGCATGAAGTCACCCTCTTCATCTTCACTTATCACAGTTTGAATCACTTGAGACTCATCTGCATTGGAAAATCATGAATATTAAATGATTTAAAAACACTATCATTATCATATAATATAGCAGGACGACTTGTTGATTGTTGAGGTGAATAACTAGTGATTTCCATGTTAAACACAACCTAAATTTTACCAGTTTTTAGATTCAAAACCCTTTTATTCGGTGTTCTAGGCATATAACCTAGAAAGTAACCCTCATCTGCTACCTCACCAAATTTTTGCTTATCTTTGTTTCCACACAATGGTGCAGGGTAATCCAAATGGTTCAAAGCCTTTCAAGTTTCGTTTCCAGTTAAACAATAGTTCATGACATGTTTTGTTAAACCGTTTAACCGTCAAAACTTTGTTTAGGACATAACAAGCTGTGTTCACAGCCTCTCCCCAGAACAGAACTCGAAGCTTTGAATCAGAAAGCATAGTCCTAGGGGCTTCAATCAACGTCCTGTTTTTCCTCTCAGCGATTCCATTATGTTGAGGTGTATAAGGAGTAGAATATTGATGATCAATTCCCTTACGAAGAAATAGGGATCCAGAATCTGATTCTTGAGCTCCGTGCCATTATCACTCCTTATCCTCTTGTTCCGTGGATCATGGACATTTTCCAATTTTGTAAAAAGATTTATCAGCATCTCCGCTGTCTCATCTTTTCTACCTTAAAAGAAAACCCATGAATATCGTGAGTAATCATCTATGATAACTAAATTATAGTACTTTCCACCTATGCTCCTTAGGTTCATCAGACTGAATAGATCCATATGAAGTAATTCATAAGGGGCATCTATGGAATTTACTGTTTTGGACTTGTGAGATTTCTGATGTTGTTTTCCCTTTTGAGATGGAAGACGTTTATCGTCCACGTGAAACCTCTGCATTAGCACCCCTTCCACTAAACCTTTTTTGATAATATAATCCATTTTTCAGTAGTGAATGCGGGTCATGCGTCTGTACCACAGCATTGACTCAGTCTCAGATTCTTTAGACACTAAACACGCCACCAAAGTGGTAGCGTCCCTAGCACCCATGTCCATGCATAAGTGTCGTTTCTCCTTGGCGCTCTCATCACTATCTAATCATCTGGTATCACCAAACCAGGTATCAACACCAAAGCTTTAGACTTCGTAAAGTGGACCGAGTGACCCTTGCCGCAGACTTGAGACACGCTCATCAGATTGTGCTTCAGCTGCTCGACAAAGTTCACTTTGTCCAATGTGATCTTCGTGTTGGTCACTTTTCCTCGACCTGTAATATGTCCTCCAAAGTCCGAATCAGTGAAAGCAACAAACTTCAGTCACTAGCAGCTGGGTACCATAACCCAAGTTTAGGTTTCCCCTTCAAGTAACGAAGAATCCTCTTCACCGCTTTCATGTGTGACTCCTTTGGATTCGATTGATATCTGGCACAAAGGCATATTGCGAACATGATGTCTGGTCTAGAAGCAGTCAAGTACATTAGAGAACCAATCATTGCCCTGTATTGAGTTGGATCAACATCCTCCACACTCTCATGATCTGCACCAAGATTGTGATTCTCACAGATAGGTGTATTGAAAGTAGCACAATCCTCCATTTTGAAACGAGACAAAATGTCATACACATACTTCGTTTGATGAATAAACATCCCATCCTTCTTCTATTCAACTTGTAAACCCAAAAAGTAGGACAGTTCACCCATCGTACTCATCTCAAAGTTGCTCTTCATTACCTCTTCGAAATCATGACACATGTTCTCATTAGATGACCTAAATATGATGTCATCTACCTATACCTGTACCAGTAGAAAGTCTTCCTTCTTCCTTTTCATGAAAAGTATATAGTCAATCTGACCTCTTTCAAACCATTCTTTAGCAAATGTGCTGACAGTGCCTCATACCACGCCCTAGGTGCCTGATGAGTTCCATACAATGCCTTATCAAGTCGATAGACTCGATCTAGATAGTCTGGATCAGTAAACCCATCTGGTTGTGAGACATATACCAATTCTTGGACTTATCCGTAAAGAAACGCACTCTTCACGTCAAGTTGGAAAACTTTGAAGCACTTGAATGAAGCGAAAGCTAGGAACAAACAAATTGCTTCCACCTTGCCACTAGTGCAAACATTTGATTATAATCAATCCCCTCTTGCTGATTGAACCCTTTCACCACCAACCGAGCCTTATTTCTTATCACGATCCCTCGGTCATCTTTCTTGCACTTAAACACCCACTTGGTGCCTATTTCCTTCTCTCCTTCAGGCAAGTAAACTAACTCCCAAACTCTGAACTTCTTAAAGTGAGCTAGTTCCTCTTGCATAGCTTCAACCCAACAATTGTCTTCTAGAGCCATATGAACATTTTTCGGCTCTTCTTGGGCAATAAAGTAGCTATACAAACACTTATGAATCAACCCAGTCTTCTGAATCGAAGTAAATAAACAGGAACCTTCGAGCTCACCTCTTCTTGTCTGAACACCTGCAGTAGCATCACCTATGATGTTTTCAACTAGATGATCTCTATGTACATGTGTGGTAGCAATGGTGTCAACAACCAAATTATCTCCCAGATTAGATCCAACCTCCCCTTGAATGTTAGCATTAGCAAACGGATTAGTGAAATCCTCCCCCTAAATAGGTTCAGACTCACTATCACTGGAGTCCTTTGGAGCTGTACTGGAAGAAGTTCTTGAACATCTGTCATCAATATACTCGATCTAGGCATGAAGTCACACTCTCCACCTTCACTAATCCCAGTTTGGATCACTTGAGATTCATCTGCTTTGGAAAAATACGGAATATTAAATGATTTAAAAACAATTTCATAATCATATAATATAGGAGGACCACTCGTTTATTGTTGAGGTGAATAACTAGTGATTTCCATGTTAAAAACAACCTCAATTTTACCAGTTTTTGGATTAAAAACCCTTTTATTCGGTGTTCCAGGCATATAGCCTAGAAAGTAACCCTCATCAGCTACCTCACCGAATTTTCGCTTATCTTTATTTTGCACAATGGTGTAGGGTAATCCAAATGGTTCAAAGCCTTTTAAGTTTTGTTTTCGGTTAAACAATAGTTCGTGACATGTTTTGTTAAATCGTTTAACCGTCAAAACTTTGTTTAGGACATAACACGTTGTGTTCACAGCTTCTCCCCAGAAATGAACTGGAAGCGTTGAATCAGATAGCATAGTCCTTATGGCTTCAATCGACGTCTTGTTTTTCCTCTCAGCGACTCCATTCTGTTGAGGTGTATAAGGAGCAGAAAATTGATGTTCAATTCTTTTGCAAAGACAATAGAGATCCAGAATCTGATTCTTTAACTCCGTGCCATTATCACTCCTTATCCTCTTGATCCGTGCATCATGGACATTTTCCAATTTTGTAAAAAGATCTATCAGCATCTCCGCTGTCTCATCTTTTATACCAAAAAAGAAGACCCGTGAATATCGTGAGTAATCATCAGTGACAACTTAATAATAGTACTTTCCACCTACGCTCCTTACGTTCACCGGACCAAATAGATCCATATGAAGTAATTCATAAGGGGCGTCTATGGAATTTACTGTTTTAGACTTGTGATGTTTCTTATGTTGTTTTCCCTTTTCGCATGGAAGACATTTATCTTCCATGTGAAACCTCTGCACTGGCACCCCTTCCACTAAACCATTTTTAATAATATAATTCATTTTTTGGTAGTGGATGTGGGCCATGCGTCTGTGCCACAGCAATGACTCAGCCTCAGATGCTTTTGATAGTAAACACGCCACCATAGTGGAAGAATCCTTAGCACCCATGTCCATGCCATAACTGTCGTTTCTCCTCGGTGCTCTCATGACTATCCAATCATCCGGTATCACCAAACCAGGTTTCAACACCAAAGCTTCAGACTTTGTAAAGTGGACCGAGTGACCCTAGTCGCAGACTTGAGACACACTCATAAGATTGTGCTTCAGCTGCTCAACATAGTTCACTTTGTCCAGTGTGATCTTCCCGTTGGTCACTTTTCCTCGACCTGTAATGTGCCCGCCTTTAGCACCTGCAAAATTCATATAACCACCATCTATATTCTCAAACTCTGTCAACAACCTCGCATCCCCCATCATGTGCCAGGAGCAGCAACTATAAACATACCACAAGTTGATAATCCTCCTTAGCAGCTCCTGCACAACCCAACAAAATTAGTTATATTGGGGGACCCAAGCCTTAATGGTCTTGGGTCTTCCAGATTTATCAACCATAGGAACATCCATCTAGTATCCATCACTCCTAACAGGAGTCTTGGATCTTAGACCTGTTGTGGAAATTGTTTTTTATTTCCACTAGGTCTTTGGTCCTGAGGATTCCTAAACATGTTTCGACTTTGCGACCTTTGGAAATTATGATTTTGGTTCCATGAATTTTGATGATAATACTTTCTAAAGCCATTGTTATAAAAATTTCGACAACCAACATTCTGGTATCAAGTTTGATATTGACCTTGACTTCTGAAACTATTTGATTGACCATTAAAGTTATTCATTCTTGGTGAACTACTTCTAGGTCTCTCATATCTGCCTGATGTAGATGCAGGCTGAAATCTTTGTTGATTTCTTTGAAAACGAGGAACTTGGTGAGTTCCTTTTCCAGCCTTATCTACACCAACAACAACACTCTGTTTCCTGGTAGCAGATATCTTTGGTGAGTTAACCTTTTTCTCACCATCACCATTTTTTGCTGGTGATTTTTCTCTATGTCTCTCACTTACTTGTGCTTCACTCCTTTTGTTAGGACAGCAGCTAGCTACATGTCCCTTTTCGTGACATTTGAAACACGGTTTTCTAGCCGAAGACTTCTTAATTGAAGCCTCCTGCTTAGATTCATTAGGTGATGATGATGATGATGATGATGATGATGATGATGGATCTTGTGTAGTTTGCTTAGTTTCTGATTTTTCTTTATTTTTATTCTTAGCAAACTACACATTTGTTTCTTTTGTAATAACAATGACCTCTTCTTTCATATCACTCCCTTTAACAAAATTAACCTTTTTAATAAAAACTTCCTTTTCATTTTTAGGGTGTGTATTCTTTGTTTTCAGAACTGGTTCCTTGTTATTATCCTTCTTGGCATTCTTAGAACCATCAACATTACATGATGTGGAACTACTATGTGTAGTTGACACAAAGTCTGTAAGCTCTTCTTCTTCTTCTAGCAAGAAAGAATAGTCATGACCAAGTGGTGGTGGAACTTCATTTAAACCTTTGAATCCCACACATGTCTTGTCATTACTCTTCTTCAAGCCAACAAACGATGAATCTCTGAATTGACTTAATTTCTTTTCAAGTTGACGAATTTTAAGTTGTGCTTCCGACAACTCTTTGTATTTTTTAGAAATTTCGTTTGTTTTCTCACTCATCGTATCATGAGCTAAGTCAATAACTTGAAGTTTTTCATTCAGCCTACATGTTACAATATTGATTTCTTCTTCATAACCTTTAATTTTCTTCAAATATAATGACTCATTTCATTTTACGAAAAAGTTTGATTCTTTTAGGTCTGAGAGCTCATTTACCAGACTTTGGTTTTGCTTTATTAATGTGTCAACCTACCTTTCCTGTTGATTTGCTTAGATCAGCCATGAAAGCAGCAAAATCAGCAGCCATCTTCTTCTCTGTAGCAGAATGTTCTCCATCAGCTTTTTCAGCTACCTTCTCTGGCTCTGCCTCAACATCAGCTTTCACTTCTTCATCAACAACTAGGGCTATCTCAGCCATGAATGCCTGTGAGGCATTGTTATAACCCTCCAGATGAACACTCCAATCATAAGAACCCTCTCTAGCAGTGGAGATCAGGGCCTTTGATCTAGTGTTGGTTGACGCATTCCTTTTGCTTGAACCATGACCAGGAGAATCTTGAAAGGATGAGTTAGAACGAGATTCAGTTTTTGGTCGTTGACATTCTCTAGCAAAATGTCCGTAGTTTTGGCAGTTGTAACATTCACTTTAGACTTGTCAAAACCCACACTCTTTTCAACGAACTTTCTACCTATTCTGTTAATGAACCTCTTCACTCTTCTAGAGATCATGACCATCTGCCATTTCAAATCCATCTCCTCTAGGTCATCAGGGTCGATCTGATCATAATCATCATCAAACGTAGCAGGATCAGATATTCTTCCCTGAATATAGTTCTCGTAGGAAGCAACGAAAGAAGCAAGCAATGCCAGATCAGCTTCAGCACTTGTGACACTCAGAGGCAAAGACTTAGTACTGCTGTTACTATTACTTGATTGTTGTCTCTTTGTCCCTGACGAGCCTCCTGAAGCAGCAACAAAACATACTTCACTATCAGAATTTGTCAAGATCTGCTCATTTTCACATGAGAGAAATGCAGTTGCACTATCACTTGAAGCATTGTTGGTACATGAAGGTGTAAGTCCTTTATAAATCCCCAGATCTTGAAGCTGATCATAACCCATTTCCTTCTTCTTCATATTGAGCTTATAAGCTCTCAGTTTCCCAACAACCTCTTCTAAGTCTTTCATTTCATAATCAGCTTCACCATTTATCATCAAAGTATAAATATCCTTTGCAGGTAAAGCATCTAGCAACTTGTCATTTATCTCCACATCAATGTATCTGTGACATCCCGGTTTTTCAGGCATCTTAAACGCACTACTACACGGTTATTCATTCCTACGCTAAATTGATTCGGAGATTTAATTTACACGCTCGAAATAACTACGCTAACTTTGTGAACGTATCAAGTGAATTACGTGCTATGTGTATTAGATGTTTATAAGTTTGGTGAGTTATTATATCATGTTTTGATTTCGTGATTTTTAGTTATAAAAATATATATAGTAAATAGATAGACGAACCGAACCGAGCCGCGAAACGTGTCGACCTCACTTCCTTGCCACTCAAGGAATTAATCAAAACTTGAGGCTAAAGTTAAAGACCCAAACCGCCCCCACCCAAACCCCTTGTGCGGCCGCAAGCCCTCCCCACCCTTCTCCTTTTCTTTCTTTCCTTGCACTATATATATACAAGCATACATGAGAGTTGTGTTAACAAAAAAAAAGAGAAACCCTAGCTCTAAGATCAGCCGACGGCAGCCCCTCCCCACCCCTTCTCTCGATCGCGACCTCCTCCAAAACCCGAAGTGATTCCAATCTCGTTCCCGGTTCGTTAATCTTCATTGTTAAAGGTTAGGGTTTTCATTATTTCGCAAATCACATTAGGGTTTATAAACTCATGATCATACTTGTATGTAATGGTAGAATCATGGTTATGAAAGTGTATGATGTTTAGTTCGATTAATTGTGCAAGTTTTGCGATTATGATGTTTAATTGGATACAAGAATCATAGGCTGCGTTTTGTGATAAAAATCATATTGTATGATCAGGGTTTGCATGAGTATGATATACATGATGATATGTGACTAATAAATCTGTTCTTGATCATTTATATTTAACGTCTCGATTATTTAAGCGTGTTCTATTGCGATAAAAGTCGAAAACAGGATGCTGAATGGTGTTTACAGCCAACTTCAATTGGCTGTAACTTGGTTATTATTTATCGAAAAACGGATTTTCTGAAGTCTAAGACGTATATTTTTGAAAAACGCTCCTAATGGCGCTGGATTCATATTTTTCTGTGTTCGTTTGATATTTTTAAGTGGTCGTTTAAGTGCAGTATCTGGAGCTGTGTAAATTCTGAAAATTTGTTAGTTGTTTATCGAGTCGGATCTCATAATCTGTAGAGGGTTGGGTCACGAAATTTGTACAGCAACTGGAGATGGAAATTTCCGGGAAACTCCCACTGGAATTTTGTTAATTGGATGAACGATGTTTTTTAAATAAATTCTCCCGTGGACTGCAGTCAGAAAGCGACGAATCTGACTGTAGCCTAGTATATAAATGTTTTTGAATAATTGGTAAAGTGTTAAGACTTGAAAAATTTACATAAAATTCTACAGTTTAGTTGACACCTTCTGTAAAAAAATTGGAATTTTTGGAATGTTGGAACTATTTTATAAAAATCCTCGAAAACAGCCTAGTTATGAGCATACAAGCTGAAACTTGATAACCTGCGAATGTTTGTACCAAAGTGTTGTATGAGTTGATTTGTGTTCATGATAGGTTTGTTTGATCACTATTTTGGTATGATAATACTTTGCATGCATGATTGTGTTTCGAATTTGTTATTGTGTGTGCCGCTTTGTGTGTTAGTTATGTGTAGGGTTTGTATCAGTGTGTTCACACACTAACTTTAAATCGATTGACTTGTTATGACGCAATTAGCGGTCCCATCATTTTCTACTTCTGTGTTACACTAACCGAGCAATTAAAGGTGAGTTCACGGCCCCTATTTTTTCCGGTTTTAAACAACAGGGGGAGAAACATGTATACACTCTATACCTCTATCTTTTTACGTTATGCGAAATTAACGTCGTTAAACTACTCGGTAACTAAGTTAATGTTAATGTACGTTATGGTCACTAAGCAGCTATATCACGGAAGTCCTCGACAAACTCTCGGATCGTTAGTATTGGGTTAGATAGCGGGGAAATTATAAGTAGTACTACTGGGCCCGACAAGCCCCACCCGAGCTAGTCGCACTAGCTGACCGGGTATCGTTAACAGGTGAATAATTTGGCCTAACTTTCGCCATGGTCAGTGATAGGCCTGGCAACACGGAGGCACAACAGTCAGCTTCGATCGCGAACACTTATGTGACATAACTTTAGGCTCGCTACCTACATGTTAACATTGAACTTAATTACGAACCAACAATATTATTCCGGGTTAGGAATAATGGAACCAACAACGATATTATTCCGGGTTAGGAATAATGGAACCAACATCATTATTATTCCGGGTTAGGAATAATGGATCTATATCGTTATCCCGGGTTAGGGATAACGGGGGGAAACAAACTTTTAACCGAACTTGTGAACTTATAAAAACCTGTGAACTCACTCTTCTTTAATGTTGACACTTGTTTCTTTACATGTTTCTCAGGATGCTAGGAGCTCTAGGTGCACTCACTTGCATTGATCAAGACATCTTTTTATCGAGTCTCATTTACGAATATTGTTTGGGTTTTTCTTTAGTTTTGGCGTTTGTGTTGGCGCCCGTTACTTTACTCTACTTTAATGCTTCCGCTCAACTTTAAAACTAATGCTTCCGCTAAACTTTGAAACCAAACCAAGACAATTTGAAAATAACTATGAATGGTTAAACAAATGATTTTGGAAAACGTACGATGTTACTAGTGTCTCAGATTCTAGTTTGTTCACACGCCTCGCGGTAAAACTCCGCAAGTGGAAATTGAGGGTGTGACAGATTGGTATCAGAGCCTCTAGCTATAGAGAACCAGCTTGCATTAAAAGTAGACCTAAACGTAGCTTATTACACGACACTAGACTTAGTTTGGCACTGAACTGTGATATCTTGTTATGTGTTGTACTACAACTATGTTATGTAAAATATAAATGCATATTGTGATAAACGCAACTCGTAACTAACTAAACAACCCAACAGGCAATGTCATCATCATCATCCGACAAACCTTTACAACCAAGGGCGCCGGGGAAGGCACCTATGGTCGAACCCTCACCACCTCATGGCGTGAAGACACGCTCAGCTGCTAGGAAAAGACTCGCTCTAGGAGAGGAGTCGTCCTCACGTCCGACCATCGCTAAGCTGGTCGAACCGGTTTACTCGTTAGAAGTAGGGGACGACCTACTTAGGGATATGTTAAGAAAACAACAGGAACAACTAGAGAGAATGCAGGAAACTGTCCAAGCACAGGGATGGATGATACGTCAACTAACGGGTAAAACTGGAGAGCTCGAGGAAGACCAACATGAGAATAAGATAGCTCGCAACATTTTAGCTAAAGATCTTCGTGCTGAGCAGCTGAGGGCAGACTGGCTCGAAGACAGAGTCCTTGAGTCCAGTTGGAGGATTCAAGAACTAGAGCAGAATCAGGCACCTGTCCCAGTACCCGTACCAGCACCGGCCCCTCCAGCGCCGGTAGAGGAAGAAGAGGAGGATCCAGAGGAGGATCCGGAGGAAGACCCGGCTGTTGAAGCTGGAAGCACTGCGGAGGATGACGGCAACGATAGCGACTTGGGAGATGGAGAGGTAGAAGACTGACTCGTCTCGCAAATCCCCGCTTTGTTTTCTTTAGTTTGTTCGTTTTCCACTTATGTTTGAACTTGAAATTTTATAATTAAACTGAGATGTTTGGTTGGTATTTTGTGAGACATTGCAATTTATTTAAGCGAATGTTCCTTTTGATTGTTTAATTTGTCTGGTTGACATAACTTGTATGATGATTGAAGTGTGGGTTATGATAACAATATTGGATATATATACTTATCGGTGTGTGTTGGTTGTCTTGTGAAGATCTGAAATGGCAACTGGACGTCGCGAAAACCTCAACATGACACCCGAAGAATTGGCCGCAATGATCCAAGAACACGTGAATGCTGCTCTAGCAGGTGTTCAAAACCCACCAGCAGGAGGGGGTCTTAACCCCTACAAGATGTTCCTTGATGCAAAGCCGAGCAAGTTCACGGGTGCAAAAGGACCCATAGGACTGGTCCGTTGGATCGAAAAGTCTGAGTCGGTATTCGAGATGTGCAATTGCCTTGAGGCCAATAAGGTCAAGTATGCTGCCTCAACGCTGGAAGATGGGGCACTAACTTGGTGGAACTCACAAGTCCAAACGCGTGGACTTATTGCTGCAAATGCAATGGCCTGGGCCGAGTTTAAGGCCCTAATCAAAGAGGAGTACTGTCCGCGGGACAGAGTTCAGCAGTTGGAGCAAGCGCTATAGAACCATAAGATGGTAGGATCTGAAATTGAAGCATACACGGCGAAACATCACGATCTGGTGCTCCTGTGTCCCGATCTGGCTAACACCGTTGAAAAACGACTCAAGTTTTATCTTGGGGGTCTGGTCCCTGAGATCCATGGCATGGTAATGGCTAGCAACCGTGCGACTGAGCATCAAGCGATCAGGCTGGCGCATAAACTCACCGATAAGGCGGTGGAGCAAAGGAAGCTGCCATCTCGGGGTGCAACTGAGGTTGCCCCTGATAACAAAAGAATGTTTGAAGACTCATCTGCTCGACAGTCTTCGTCAGCCCAGCCACAACAAGGGAACCAGAAACGGTTCAACAATTTCAACAACAATCGGGGTCACAATAATCAGCCCGCCAAACACATCCAGAACACAAGCGGCTATGTGGGTTGAAAGCCGCAATGTAATCGTTGTAACCTCCATCGTCACGGCCCTTGTCTCGACAAAACCAAAATCAACACCAGGGTCAGCAACAAGGTATTAACCGGGGGTGCTATCAGTGTGGTAGCACTGCCCACTTCAAACGAGACTGCCCACAGCTTCGCAACAACAACAACAATGGCGGGAACAATAACAACTACAACAACAACCACAACAACAACAACAACAACAACAATAAACAACAATGGAAATGGTGGCACCGGAGGTGCCAAAGGTCGGGCATTTATGCTGGGCCGCGGAGAGGCCAGAAACGACACGAACGTGGTTACCAGTAAGTTTCCCCTTAACGATCATTTTGCTACTGTACTTTTTGATACGGGTGCGGATAGGAGTTTTATATCTAAGTCTTTTAGGAAGAACCTAAATCTCACGCCTAAACCCCTAGAGACCCCTTACGTCATAGAACTAGCCGATGGTAAATCTGTAGATGTGACCCATTTAGTATCCGGCTGTCAACTCAAACTCGCGGGTCACAGCTTTACCATTGATCTGATGACAACTACCCTGGGTAGTTTTGATGTGGTAGCCGGAATGGACTGGCTATCCGACTTCCGAGCTGAAGTTCTCTGTTTCGAGAAAGCTATCCGTATTCCGCTCTCTAACGACGAAGTCTTGATGGTGCAAGGCGAGAAGGCAGGCGCCGTCACAAACATCATCTCTTACATGCAAGCTTAGAAGTATCTTCGGAGAAAGAACTCCTTTGCTTTGCTCGCACTGGTCACCGAGCAGCCTAAGGACGAGAAGCGGATTGAAGATATCCCCGTCGTCCGTGACTTTTCCGATGTATTTCCAGAGGAGTTACCTGGTCTTCCACCACATCGACAAGTGGAGTTTGAAATTGAATTGGCGAACCATGCAACTCCCATTGCCAAGGCCCATTGCCGTCTAGCTCCAGCAGAGCTGCAAGAGCTGTCTACCCAACTTCAGGAGTTGTTGGAAAAAGGATTTATCCGACCCAGTACTTCGCCATGGGGAGCTCCGGTCCTTTTTGTCAAGAAGAGGGACGGGACCTTCCGCATGTGCATCAACTACAGGGAACTCAATAAGGTTACTGTCAAGAACCGATACCCATTACCTCGCATCGACGATCTCTTCGACCAACTTCAAGGGTCAAGCTACTACTCCAAGATTGATCTACGGTCCGGTTATCACCAGTTACGCGTCAGGGAGGAGGATATCGCTAAGACGGCATTTCGTACTCGGTATGGCCATTATGAGTTCTTGGTCATGCCCTTCGGTCTCACCAACGCACCCGCGGTGTTCATGGACCTCATGAACCGCGTGTGTAAACCGTATCTCAACAAGTTTGTCATTGTGTTCATCGATGACATACTCATCTACTCTAAAGGTGAAGAAGAACATGCTGAACATCTACGACTACTGCTGGAATTACTTCAACAGGAGAAACTATATGCCAAGCTTTCAAAGTGTGATTTCTGGATTCGGAAAGTTCAGTTCCTCGGGCATATTGTGAATGAAAAGGGTCTCCACGTTGATCCCGCCAAGATCGATGCTATCCAGAACTGGGAAGCACCCAGGACACCGACAGAGATCCGCCAATTTTTGGGTTTGGCTGGTTACTACAGACGTTTCATCGAGGGATCTTCAAAGATTGCGCAACCGCTTACCACTCTCACCCAGAAAGGCACTAAGTATGCTTGGGGTGACAAACAGGAAGCGCATTTCAATTGCTGAAGCAGAAACTTTGCAGTGCACCGATTCTGTCCTTGCCGGAAGGGACTGATGATTTTGTGGTATATTGTGACGCTTCCATTCAGGGATTGGGATGCGTACACATGCAACGTGCTAAGGTCATCGCTTATGCGTCCCGACAATTGAAGATTCATGAGAAAAACTACACAACAAATGACCTGGAATTGGCAGCAGTGGTGTTTGCGCTTAGGATTTGGAGACACTACCTATATGGAACAAAGTGCACAATCTACACGGATCACAAGAGCCTCCAGCATATCTTTGACCAGAAGGAGTTGAACATGCGACAGCGTCGCTGGGTCGAACTCCTGAATGATTATAAATGTGCCATTCAGTATCACCCGGGTAAAGCTAACGTAGTAGCTGATGCCCTCAGCATGAAGGAGCACTTGAAACCTCGTCGGGTACGAGCACTACAGTTCACCATTCATTCGGGGTTACCCGAACAGATACGCGACGCGCAGTTAGAAGCAGTTAAGGAAGAAAACATCAAGGCCGAATCTTTGGAAAGATGGAACGCGATTGGGAAGTAAAACCCAATGGTGCCCGGTATTTCATGAATCGTATATGGGTACCTCTCTACGGAGACCTCAGAAAGCTAGTCATGAGCTCACAAATCCCGATACTCTGTCCATCCTGGTTCGGATAAGATGTATCAAGACCTTAAAGCTGTGTACTGGTGGCCCAACATGAAAGCGGATATAGCCACCTACATGAGCAAGTGTTTGACTTGTGCGAAAGTCAAGGTAGAGTATCAGAAGCCATCGGGGCTACTTCAACAACCTGAGATCCCGGTGTGGAAATGGGATCAGATCTCGATGGACTTCATCACTAAACTCCCGCGAACTTTGGGTGGTTGCGATACCATCTGGGTGATCGTGGATCGTTTAACTAAGTCCGCACACTTCCTAGCGATCAAAGAAACAGATAAGATGGATAAGTTGACTCGCATCTACATTAAGGAAGTAGTTTCTCGGCACGGAGTGCCAATGTCCATCATCTCAGACAGAGATGCTCGTTTCACATCCAACTTTTGGCAGTCACTTCAGAAAGCGTTGGGTACACGCTTAGATATGAGCACAGCTTACCACCCTCAGACGGATGGCCAAAGTGAAAGGACCATTCAGACCTTGGAAGACATGCTTAGGGCATGTGTGGTAGATTTCGGGAACAGTTGGGAAATCCATCTGCCTTTAGTGGAATTCTCGTATAACAACAGTTACCATACGAGTATATCGACAGCATCGTTTGAGGCATTATACGGTCGCAAATGTAGATCACCGGTCTGCTGGGCAGAAGTCGGTGATAGTCAACTCACAGGTCCTGAGTTGATACTTGAGGCTACTAAAAAGATTGTGCAAATCAGAAACCGCATGACAGCGGCACGAGATCGACAGAAAAGCTACGCTGATCAACGACGCAAATCGCTTGAATTTCAAGTAGGCTACCGCGTCCTCCTAAAGGTGTCACCCTGGAAGGGTGTAATCCGTTTTGGGAAACGGGGCAAACTAAACCCACGGTACGTAGGCCCATTTGTGATCTTGAAGCGTAACGGGCCCGTAGCTTATCAATTAGACCTTCCTACCGAACTCAGTGGAGTTCACAACGTTTTTCACGTGTCAAATCTGAAGAAGTGTCTATCAGATGAAACCCTAGTCATTCCATTGGATGAGATTCAAGTGGATGAACAACTGCACTTTGTGGAACAACCTATCGAGATCATGGATCGTGAGATCAAGACTCGAAGGCACAGCAAGATACCGACCGTCAAGGTTCGTTGGGATTCTAAGCGTGGACCGGAGTTCACGTGGGAAAGAGAGGACCAAATGAAAAGCAAATACCCACACCTCTTTGCTAACGTTACCACCAACTAAATTTTCGGGACGAAAATTCTTTCAACATAGGGATGAAGTGACAACCTGGGAATTTCTTGTAATTTCTTGCACCTTTGTTAACGAACTAAATCTTTGTGCGTTGCATTCTAAACCTGCGCGTTGCATTCTAAACCGTGTTTACTCAATTTTCGGGACGAAAATTCTTTCAACATGGGGATAATGTGACATCCCGGTTTTTCAGGTATCTTAAACGCACTACTTCACGGTTATTCATTCCTACGATAAATTGATTCGGAGATTTAATTTACACGCTCGAAATAACTACGCTAACTTTGTGAACGTATCAAGTGAATTACGTGCTATGTGTATTAGACGTTTATAAGTTGGGTGAGTTATTATGTCATGTTTTGATTTCGTGATTTTTAGTTATAAAAATATATATAGTAAATAGATAGACGAACCGAACCGAGCCGCGAAACGTGTCGACCTCACTTCCTTGTGACTCAAGGAATTAATCAAAACTTGAGGCTCAAGTTAAAGACCCAAACCGCCCCCACCCAAACCCCTTGTGCGGCCGCAAGCCCTCCCCACCCTTCTCCTTTTCTTTCTTTCCATGCACTATATATATACAAGCATGCATAAGAGTTGTGTTAACAAAAAAAAAGAGAAACCCTAGCTCTAAGATCAGCCGACGGCAGCCCCTCCCCACCCCTTCTCTCGATCGCGACCTCCTCCAAAACCCGAAGTGATTCCAATCTCGTTCCCGGTTCGTTAATCTTCATTGTTAAAGGTTAGGGTTTTCATTATTTCGCAAATCACATTAGGGTTTATAAACTCTTGATCATACTTGTATGTAATGGTAGAATCATGGTTATGAAAGTGTATGATGTTTAGTTCGATTAATTGTTCAAGTTTTGCGATAATGATGTTTAATAGGATACAAGAATCATAGGCTACGTTTTGTGATAAAAATCATATTGTATGATTAGGGTTTGCATGAGTATGATATACATGATGATATGTGACTAATAAATCTGTTCGTGATCATTTATATTTAACGTCTCGATTATTTAAGCGTGTTCTATTGCGATAAAAGTCGAAAACAGGATGCTGAATGGTGTTTACAGCCAACTTCAATTGGCTGTAACTTGGTTATTATTTATCGAAAAACGGATTTTCTGAAGTCTAAAACGTATATTTTTGAAAAACGCTTCTAATGGCGCTGGATTCATATTTTTCTGTGTTCATTTGATATTTTTAAGTGGTCGTTTAAGTGCAGTAACTGAAGCTGTGTAAATTCTGAAAATTTGTTAGTTGTTTATCGAGTCGGATCTCATAATCTGTAGAGGGTTGGGTCATGAAATTTGTACAGCAACTGGAGATGGAAATTTCCGGGAAACTCCCACTGGAATTTTGTTAATTGGATGAACGATGATTTTTAAATAAATTCTCCCGTGGACTGCAGTCAGAAAGCGACGAATCTGACTGCAGCCTAGTATATAAATGTTTTTGAATAATTGGTAAAGTGTTAGGACTTAAAAATTTACATAAAATTCTACAGTTTAGTTGACACCTTCTTTAAAAAATTGGAATTTTTGGAATGTTGGAACTATTTTATAAAAATCCTTGAAAACAGCCTAGTTATGAGCATACAAGCTGAAACTTGATAACTTGCGAATGTGTGTACCAAAGTGTTGTTTGAGTTGATTTGTGTTCATGATAGGTTGGTTTGATCACTATTTTGGTATGATAATACTTTGCATGCATGATTGTGTTTCAAATTTGTTATTGTGTGTGCCGCTTTGCATGTTAGTTATGTGTAGGGTTTGTATCAGTGTGTTCACACACTAACTTTAAATCGATTGACTTGTTAGGACGCAATTAGCGGTCCCATCATTTGCTACTTCTGTGTTACACTAACCGAGCAATTAAAGGTGAGTTTACGGCCCCTATTTTATCCGGTTTTAAACAACAGGGGGAGAAACATGTATACACTCTATAACTCTATCTTTTTACGTTATGCGAAATTAACGTCGTTAAACTACTCGGTAACTTAGTTAATGTTAATGTACGTTATGGTCACTAAGCAGCTATATCACGGAAGTCCTCGACAAAATCTCGGATCGTTAGTATTGGGTTAGATAGCGGGGAAATTATAAGTAGTACTACTGGGCCCGACAAGCCCCACCCGAGCTAGTCGCGCTAGCCGACCGGGTATGGTCAACGGGTGAATAATTTGGCCTAACTTTCGCCATGGTCAGTGATAGGCCTGGCAACACGGAGGCACAACAGTCAGCTTCGATCGCGAACACTTATGTGACATAACTTTAGGCTCGCTACCTACATGTTAACATTGAACTTAATTACGAACCAACAATATTATTCCGGGTTAGGAATAATGGAACCAACAACGATATTATTCCGGGTTAGGAATAATGGAACCAACATCATTATTATTCCGGGTTAGGAATAATTGATCTATATCGTTATCCCGGGTTAGGGATAACGGGGGGAAACAAACTTTTAACCGAACTTGTGAACTTATAAAAACCTGTGAACTCACTCTTCTTTAATGTTGACACTTGTTTCTTTACATGTTTCTCAGGATGCTAGGAGCTCTAGGTGCACTCACTTGCATTGATCAAGACATCTTTTTATCGAGTCTCATTTACGAATATTGTTTGGGTTTTTCTTTAGTTTTGGCTTTTGTGTTGGCGCCCGTTACGTTACTTTACTTTAATGCTTCCGCTCAACTTTAAAACTAATGCTTCCGCTAAACTTTGAAACCAACCTAAGACAATATGAAAATAACTATGAATGGTTAAACAAATGATTTTGGTAAACGTATAAACGAATCATATAGAGTCGTTCGATGTTACTAGTGTCTCAGATTCTGGTTTGTTCACACGCCTCGCGGTAAAACTCCGCAAGTGGAAATTGAGGGTGTGACAGTATCCCTCTATGTCATAATGGTACATTTCTGACATCAGATGATAGTATCTCGTGATAATCTCATCAAGGAACTCACTGCTCATGCTTTTAAACACAACAAATTGTTTCTTCAGCATATCAACCTTGTTCTTCTTCACATCCGTATTGCCCTCATACCTCTTCTCTAGGGCATCCCACATCTCCTTCGACGTAGTATAATGCTTGAATGTATGTTTGATGCCATCAGGTAATGACATCTTTATAGCAGCTAAGGCTTTCTTCTCACACTCAAACATCCTTTTTTCAGCTTCTGACATGTTCACATAAGCAGGTTCACGTTGTCTGCCGTCAAAGTGACCCATCTTGAATACATATCCACATCCGTCTGTCCTGATATTCAATGAACGACTGAAACCTGTCCTTCCATGTAAGATAATTATCTACTTTCAGCATTTTTGGAGGTTTGTTAGTCGTGCCAGCCTCGTGCTCCATTCTTAACAGTTCATTTAGGTTAGACATATTCGACATTTTTACGGATCCAGCTCGTTACAAACGTTAAAACTTGTCCGAAATGAGTGGTTACCAAATTATACTCTTAGACTCGTCTCGATGATACGATTCTAATGATGTACATTGCTGATCCGAAATTCAATCTGAGATGGAATCCGAGATAGGCTTTTCCAATCCGAAATGCAACTCTGATGATCTGAATTGTACTTTTCTGATCTGAAATGCAAGCTTTCCTGATCCGAATTGCAAGTCTAATGATCCGAAATGCAGGTTTCTGATCCGGAATGCAAGTCTTCAATCTGAAATGCTTTGTTGTTAATCCGAATTCGCTGCTAAACCCTATAAACACCACCAGTAACCCTAGTTCAGCCGTCACAAACTCCAAAACAGCCTCCAAAACGTCCAAAAACCCAAATTTTTTCTTTTGTTACGATTCTGAACCGAGCAAAATCAAGAGTCGAATGCTCTGATACCAATTGTAGGTCCCCTAATGCTCTGATACCAATTGTATCTCCTTTTCATTGTAGAATTCGAGCATCCTTTTGTTCTTGAACTCTGTACCATTGTCACTACGGATTCTCATGATTGGCAAGTGATACAGGTTTTCGAGTTTTCTGAAGAGAATCATTAGAGTTTCAAATGTTTCATCTTTGCTCTCCAGAGAGAAAACCTATGAGAATCTTGAGAAATCATCTTTAACGACTAGGCAATATAGATCACCAGAAATGTTTTTGACGTTCCCTGGCCCAAAAAGATCCATATGTAGCCTTTCTAGTGGTAGCTTGATAGAATCAATAGGTTTCGTAAGTGTGATTTCTTACGTTGTTTCCCCTTTTTATAGCTCAGACAATCATCGGATAATTAAAAAATTTTCAGATTAACACCCTCCACTAGGTCTTTATGCACTAGATAATTCATTTTTTTCATATGAATGTGCCCCATCTTCCTATGCCACAAAATAGACTCTTTCCCGGTAGCTTTAGAAACAAAGCATTTAACCTTCTTTGATGTTGTAAATGTGACACTCATATCGAGAACATAAATGTCATTCTCTCTCGGAGCACGCATAAGAATCCATTCCTCAGGAGTCTTGAATCCCGGCTTTAGAATTAAGTATTCTTTATCATTAAAGTGCGTTGTGAATTTCTTGTCACAAATCCGCGAAAAGCTGAGTAGATTATTGTCAAGATCCGCGATGTAGTTCACTTTATCCAACAAAACAACTCCATTCGTGAGAATGCCCTCTCCGACAATTCTTCCTCCTTGCATTCCGGCAAAACCTACATATCCTCCTCGTATAGCTTTAACGTTGGGTAACAACGCAAGTATCCCTATCATGTGTCTGGAAGCTCCACTATCCACAATCCATTTAGACATGATCGATCGCGGGATCCCCTGCACACATTATGAAGAGACTATTTAAACAAAGAACCCCAAGCCTGCTTAGTGTTGGGTGGGTTCGGAATATCAAATTTCGACCTACTTTGTTTTTGACATTCAGTTTAGGCTCGGTTATGTTTGGAACAGAATGGTTCAGTTCTACCTTGGATGGTTTGACTTTTGCAACCCATGTTTGCGTTTTCAAATTAGCCCTTTTAGCATAAAATTTTGACGATATTTAGTTGATGTTTCACCAATTTCAAATTTAGAATTATGTTGAATCGTTGGTTTAACATTTTTATAGGTTTCATTGTTTCTTTTCTAAATTTGCTTAGGTACAAGCATAGGTGCCTTTTGTTTTTCTTCCTTGGTAAACCTTTTAGAGTTAGTAACATATTTTTGATCCATTTTTGAGCAATATCGTGCGATATGCCCGACTTTCTTACATGTGTAGCATGTCCTACTATAGAGGAATCCAAACTTGTTTCTTATTCTCGTTCTCTTTCTTAAAATCATCATTTGATTGTGTTCCGATGATTTCTTTTTCCTTTTCTATTGTTGTCCCAAAAACAAAATTGATTTTCTTAGTAAAGTTTAGCTTTTGGGACTTGTTGTTCATTCTTTGCTTTTCAAATCCCAAACCCGCCCTCCTATTCTCAATATAATCTCTGTTTTTATGATTGTAGGGTCTGCTAACACATTTTGATTTTGAATAAAATGATACATCGTCTTTGTCTAAATCAGAATGGCTTACCTCCACAAGCTTGAACATTTTATCAACACGATCCAGATTCACATTCTGGATGGAAAGTCCTCATCAGAATATATCAGATCCACACATTTTATAAATTATGACGTTTGGATCATTATTTAAACTATCTTCCGATGATTCAACATCAGATTTAGACTTTTAAGATTCACCTTTTAAAACATTTTCGACCACTTTTTTAACCACCTCAGAGTCACATTCATTTCAGATTTTGTGTAAGTTACGTCAATGTTCGTAGGCAGCTAGTTTGATTGTTCAGTATTCAATTTTAGATTGAGTGCCTTTTCCACCCATGATGGGTTTTTACAAGCATAACTATCCCACATGGGTGGTGGAACACGATCTTAACTTGCACTCTTGTTTTCATCATTTTTAGATTCATCTTTGTTTTCGATCTTTTTTTCATCATTTTTAGATTCATCTTTTACAACACATTCACTGCAAGGCTCAACACATTTCAAACATGGTTTTTCTACCACATACTCACATTTAGACTCATTTACCTCGTTAACGTTTGCCATACACGCTTTGTTGGTCTCATCAATCAACTTCTCCATCTTTTCAACGACTCTCTATTCAATATCAGGCGTCTTCTGTTCTTCACAAGATGATCGATGGCTTAGTCCAAAGTAACCTGCAAAAGTATTCAAGATATCGTTAGGTAGGAGATGTTTAAAAGCACTGTTAAAAGTTCCTCCTCTTCTGATGATGTGTGATAGTAATAATCATCTTCTAGAGCCTCATCAAAAGATGCCTCTGATTCTTCTTCAGGCTCTTCAATTATTTCAGCAACCAATGCCAAACTCTCTTTCTTAGAAATGTATTTTTTCCAGTTGAAGCCCTCGTCTTTGTCTTTGGTTTTTCGCTGTCTATCTTCGATCTGTACCATTCGAGCTCTTGGTTGAGGATGTGGTAGATAGCTTTCTTGTAGTAGGTGTCGGCAAATGGGTTCTGATTACCTTGAACTTCTCTGTTTGGACATTCACGTTTAAAATGTCCCTTCTCTCGACACTTGAAACAAGTAACTTTGAACTTGTCGAATCCAAGTTTTCCATCCAATCCTCCCAAGTTCTCTTTCCTCGTGATTTCCATGAAGCGTTTTGCGCATCTAACAATAGATGCCATACACCATTTGATGTCGATCAGCTTCATATCTACCAGATCAATCTGATCATAGTCCTCTCTGGTCATTTCAGAATTTCCAATCTTTCCTGCTACAAGACTGTCATAAAATTCGAGAACCGATGCTAATAATGACATATGCTGCTTTGCGGTCTTCTCATCAAAGTTTTGTGCATTCTGGAAATCAACAGCGATATTGCACTGTAGTACCCTCTGACTAGGATTTGATTGACTGGTCTGGTTGATCTGGGGATTGCTCGATCCATGTGATGACTGTGGGCTTTGAGACGTGTTCGGATTGACCGTAGCAAATGATTGAAAGCCACTGTGTTAATTTGACGGTGCGCTCGATCTGTTGTAAGCGCTGAAGGCCGTCTGGATCTTTGGAGACTGTATCTGAGCGGCATAACTATTCTTGAAATAAAGATTAACGTCTTGTTGCACTTGGACGTTTTTGTTCTTTGCCATTTTCTACATTTCAAGCTCATGTCCCTACAATCTCTCAATAAATCGTGGTAGTCAGAGATTACAATATTCAGTTCTATTCTTCAAAATGGTCAAATTGGTAAACCATTCGCCTTGTGGTAAGGAATCAGCGAGTTTATCAACAAGTTCTTCGTTCGTCTTTATGATTCCCATTCGCTTCATTTGCACCACCAGATGAAAATATCATTCAATCAGTTGTTTTACCGTCTCTCCTTTGATCAAAGTAAAGATGTCAAATTCTTAACTCAACAATGCCCTTTTCCAATTCCGCAATTAGGTACTTCCTTGGAATTTCAATTGAAGAGGTTTCCATAATGATTGTGCATCATCATCATGTTGTAACAGCGCCAGTATGTCTTCCTTGATGGATTGTTGCAAAATGTTCATCATTTTCTTCTCATTAATAAACTTTTCTCTGTCAAAATCTGAAAGTTGAGCCAATGTCTTTTCGAGACCATTCTCTCCAACAGGAGATTGATAATTTTCTTCGATAGCAAACCAACAAGTAAAATGATTCGCCTGAACCCAATTCATGAAATGTTCGCTCCAACTATCGAAGTCTTTGAGGTTCTTCAATTTTGGCGGTTTCGTCATCGTACCCATTTCGTTCTCAAGGTTCATGTTTTGTGCTGCAGTAGTCGTCACCGCTAATGTACCAAATGCGTTATAAAATTCTTCTGCCATAAATATTTAGAAACAAACTTTCCGAAAAAAACTGACTAGTATGAAAAAATTTCTTCATTCAGATAATAGATTAGTTTGTGCCACCAAGATTAGTTCGTACGACTCAGAAATTCATGCGAATGAGATGATTCGTACGGAGAAGATACTCGTGCAAACGCGTTGTTCGTACGGAAGAAAAGATTGACTCGTATGAGTGAGTATCTCGTGCGAATCACAGATTTTAGTTTGCAAAATTTTTAGAACTTTTGTTTTCTCCTTCGTGCGAGTGGTCTCTCTACCCGTACGAAACAACTTAAGTCTCCAAACGGATGAATTTTACCAATTTATACATGATTATGTTCGATTTTAGATATAAAATTGTTAAGGATTGATTAAGATTGATTTTAACATGATATCCTAGAATCTTAGTCCATTTTGTTCGTAAATTAGTCCAATGCTGAGATCAGTTTCGGAAGTGTAGAAGTAGAAAGCTGCAACAGTAAATCTGAATTTGAAACAGTTGGTAGCCTGCAAAAACTTGACGTTTGTCAGTAGATCAGACCGCAAGGCTCTGATACCACTTGTGAGGGGGGATCGACTCTCCTCCAATGAGCAACTGGACTGATCTAACTCAACTAACAGAGGCAACATTCATTGTTAGTGAGGTTGACAAACGAACAAGTGCGATCTACTGTTTAACTACTTTGAATATATTGATTGACGTGAAAAGTACAACGGAAGTAAACAATTCAACAGGGCTTCGCCACACCAACTGAACTAAGTCTCTAGCTCTGACATAACACTCCTCTATTTATAGGTCGACATGACACGCAAAGGAGAGTGTGTGGTAGAGAGTGTGACTCTTGCAAGT
Organism: Scalesia atractyloides; assembly: GCA_947069175.1. Lineage (NCBI taxonomy): Eukaryota > Viridiplantae > Streptophyta > Magnoliopsida > Asterales > Asteraceae > Scalesia > Scalesia atractyloides. The sequence goes on from CAMTDV010000020.1 coordinate 51,205,516, forward strand.
GGCAGCCTCGTACGAGTGACAGAGTGTCACTCGTGCGAGTCATGGTGACTCACTCGCACGAGCCATCTACAAAACATATAATCTATATAATAACATTACTATCTGACTTTCTAAGCCCTATATAAAAAATCAACATATCCTAGACGTAGGCAATAGACATTATGCACCAACAATCAAGCTCAGTCAACAACCTCGCATCCCCCATCATGTGTCTGGAGCAGCCACTATTAACATACCACAAGTTGATAATCCTCCTTAGCAGCTCCTACACAACCCAACAAAAATCAGTTAGATTGGGGGACCCAAGCCTTAATGGTCTTTGGTCTTCCACATTCATCAATCACCAGAACATTCATCCAATATCCATCACTCCTAACAGGAGTCTTGCATCTCAGACCTGTTGATGGAAATGGTTTTTGATTCCCATTGGGTCTTTGGTCCTGAGGGTTCCTAAACAAGTTTGGATTCTGTGACCTTTGGAAATTTTGGTTATGATTCAATTAATTTCGAGTATAATAATTTCTAAAGCCATTGTTATAAAAATTTCGACTACCAACATTGTGATATCGAGTTTGATATTGACCTTGACTTCTAAAATTACTTGATTGACCATTAAAGTTATTCAATCATGGTGAACTACTTCTAGGTCTTTCGTATCTGCCTGATGTAGATTCAGTCTGAAACATTTGTTGATTTCTTTGAAAACGAGGAACTTGGTGAGTTCCCTTTTCAGCCTTATCTACACCAATAGCAACACTCTGTTGCTTTGTAGCAGATGTCTTTGGTGAGTTTAAAACTACTTGCTCACCATCACCAAACTTTGCTGGTGATTTTTCTCTCTTTCTCTTAGACAATTGTGTTTCATACGTTTTGTTAGGACAGCAGCTAGCTACATGTCCCTTGTTGTGATATTTGAAGCATGATCTTCTAGCCGAAGACTTCTTAATTGAAGTCTCTAGTTTATATTCATCAGGTGACGAAGAGGGATGATGATGAGCCTTTGAAGGATCTTGATTAGTTTGCTTAATTTTTTATTTTTCTTTGTTTTTATTTTTAGCAAACTGCACATTTGACTCACTTTCAATTACAGTGGTTTCTTCTTTCATATCACTCCCTTTAACAAAATCAATATTTTTAACAAAAATTTGCTTTTGATTCTTACGGTGTGAATTCTTTGTTTTCAAAACCGCTTCCCTGTTATTATCCTTCTTTGCATGATCAGTCACATCAACATTCCCCGATGTGGAACTACTTGGTGTAGTTGACATAAAGTCTATTAGCTCTTCTTCATCTGTCAAAAAAGAATAGTCATGACCAAGAGGTGGTGGAACTTCATTGAAACCTTTGAAGCCCACACTTGTCTTGTCATTACCTTTCTTCAAGCCATTCATCATGTGTTTCATAACAAAAGATGAATCTCTGAATTGATTCAATTTCTTTTCAAGTTCCCAAATTTTCAGTTGTGCTTCTGATAACTCCTTGCATTTTTCAGAAATCTCTTTTATTTTCTCACTCATCGTATCTAAGTATATAATTTGAAGTTTTTCATTTAGTTTACAGGTTAAAATATTGATTTCTTCTTCATAACCTTTAATTTTTTTCAAATATAATGACTCACTTCTTTTTACGAAAATTTTTGATTCTTTTACGTTCGAGAGCTCTTCTACCAGACTTTGGTTTTGTTTTGCTAACCTGTCAACTTCACTTTGCAGTTCACGACATTTTAAGCAAATAGAACTACAAAAGTTAGAATGTACCTCTCCTGTAGATTTGCTTAGATCGGCCATGAAATCATTAAAATCAACAGCCATCTTCTTATCTGTAACATTCTATTCTACCTCGGATTTCATGTTTTCAGTCGTCTGATCATCATCAACTTTTTCAGCTACCATCTCTTGCTCTACCTCAGCATCAGCCTTCACTTCTTCATCAACTTGGGCTATCTTAGCCACGAACGCCTGTGTGGCATTGTCATCACCTTCCAAATGAACACTCCAATCATAAGAACCTTCTCTAGCAGTAGAGATCAAGGAGTTTGTTCCAGCGTTAATTGACACATTCCTGTTGCTTGAACCATGACCAGGAAAGTCTTGAAATATGAGTTAGAACGAGATTTAATCTTAGGTCGTTGACATTCTCTATCAAAGTATCCGTAATTTGACAATTGTAACACCTCACTTTGGATTTGTCAAAACCTACATTCTTTCTAGCAAACTTTCTGCCCGTCCTATTCATGAACCTCTTCACTCTTCTAGAGATCATAGCCATCTGCCATTGTAAATCCATCTCCTCTAGGTCATCAGGGTCAATCTGATAAAATCTTCATCAAAAGTAGTACGATCAGATATTCTTCCCTGAATGTAGTTCTCCTATGACGCAACAAATGAAGCAAGTAATGCCAGATGATCTTCAGCAACCTTGACCCTCAGAGGCATAGACCTTGTACTATTTTTATTATTGCTGGATTGTTGTCTCTTTGCTCCTGACGATCCTTTTGAAGCAGCTACAAAACATACTTCACCATCAGCATTTTTCACAATCCGCTCATTGTCACATGAGAGAAACGCAATTGTAGAATCACTTGAATCATTGTTGGAAGATGAAGATGTGAGCCCTTTATGAATTCCCGGATCTTAAACCTAATCATATCCAGTTTCCTTCTTCGTTATGTTGAGCTCATAAGCTCTCAGTTTCCCAACAACCTCTTCCAAGTCTTTATCTTCATAGTCAGGTAAAGCATCGAGCAACTTATCATTTATCTCTGCGTCTGTGTATCCCTCTATTTCATAATTGTCCATTTCTGACAATAGATGATAATATCTCGTGATAATATCTTCAAGAGACTCATTTCTCATGTCTTTAAAGACAGCAAATTGTTTGTTTAGCAAATCAACCTTGTTCTTCTTCACATCAGGATTGCCCTTATACCTCTTCTCTAGAGCATCCCACATCTCCTTCAAGTGGTATATCGCTTGAATGTATGTTTGATGCCATCAGGTAACGACACCTTTATAGCAGCTAATGCCTTATTCTCAGACTCATACATTCTCTTTTCAGCCTCTGACATGTTCACATAGGTAGTGACACATTGTCTGCCTTCAAAGTCAAGAGTTGGGTTAACGTACCCATATTGAATACAGATCCACATCCGTGTGTCCTGATATTCAATGAATCACTGAAACCTACCCTATCATGTAAGGTTATTCTCTACCTTCAACATCTTAGGCGGTTTGTTAGTCATTCCTGCTTGTTGCTCCATTCTCGACAATTCATTCAAGTTTGACATATTCGACATTTTACTGAACCGGCTCGTTAAAAACGTTAAAAATTTGTCCGAAATGTGGGATCACCAAATTATACTGTTAGACTCATCTAGACGATAAAAATCCAATGCTGTATAATGTCCGATAGTGATTTTAAGAATTGTCTGATTTTTTTCCTAAAAATCACCTGAGTCTAACCGTGCAATCGGTTTGTCAAGATTGTCTATGGATCAAATTCTTTGTGTAGAAACGTTTATCTCCGGTTACCTCAGCTTGTTAAGTTTCCACCTTTGTGAATACAACACGTGTGAGGGGGATCGACTCTCCTCCGATGAGCACCGGACCGATCTGACTCACTTAACAGAGGCGGAATTCATATTAGTGAGCTTGACGAACAAACAAGTGAGATCTACTGCTTAAATGCCTTGAGTTGTATTGATAAATGTAACAAACTACAGAGCAAGTAAACAGTTCAAAAGGGCTTCGCCACACCAACATCCTCTATTTATAGGTCGACATGACTCGCATAGGAGAGTGTGTAACTGTGTATGACTCGTGCGAGTGGTTGCCTCGTAAGAGTGATAGAGTGTCACTCGTACGAGTCATAAGACTCACTCGTACGGGTCATTTACTAAACAAATAAAGCACATATTAACATTTACAAACTGACGTTCTAAGTGCTATATACATAAACAAATATCCTAGACGTAGGCAATAGACATTATGTACCAACAAACTCCCCCTTGGATGTTGTCGTAGTCTTGGATAGTCTTCAAAAAATCTTCAAAAGATCTGACATTTATCGACAAAGAAATGTTTCGGCGGCTTGCGACGCTCCTCAAAAGCTATTGGTGTTTGATCTGTAGGAGGAGCTCGGTTAACTGTATTGCCAAACCGAAAACTTCTTAGTGCCGCAATTCATGCTCACTCTGCGATTCTTTCTTCCTTCTTATCTTTCTTCCTTTGCTCAATCTCCTCCAGTTTCCTCCATGAAGTGTTCCATGCCGTTCCTAAATATATATCATTGGCAAAACAGACATTAACAATCTTCTGAAACTGGAGTTCTTGTTCTTTATCTATCTTTTCAAAGCTGATCTTGTTGTAACACAAGCATTTGATATCTTTCTTTGAACAGTTGACTAACCACGTCGCGCTTAGTACTCGAATGCCACACCATATCCCGTATTATGACAGCTTCGGTTAACTCCTCTGTGATCTTCTTCACATCAGGATTGCCCTTACTAGCGGAGATTCAGCTTCTAGCTCAGTTATAGCAGTTAAAGGATCCTCAACCACCTTAGCTTTGCCTTTGCCTTGAGCATCAGATAGTTCTTTTGCAAGATGTTCACGCTCAGCAACCCGTTCTCTTGCTTCAGCTCTCTTAATTTCGTTAATTTCGGTAGCAATGTTAATACCAAGCTTCTTTGTACGTATCTTTTCAAATAGATTCATCTTTCTTTGGCTTCTGAGACGTTCTTCTTCGTACTCAGGCATGCGAATTCTTAAACGCTCATTCTCAGATACTATACTAGCCAACATAGCTTCAAGCTGCTGCTTTTCTACACTTAACCCGTTGAGTTGTTCCTGAAGTTCAGCAATCTTAATAGTGTTTAACATAACCTGCTTCTCCAATTCTTCAACACGTGTGTTGTTAAACATGTCAGCAGAAAAATCCTCCCCCTAGGAATATCACCGAAATCAAAATCAAAGTTAAACTGGGTTGGGATTGTGAGGGTTGTGGCATTGGTTGCGGTGTTGGTTGGGGTGGTGGTTGTGGTGTTTGCTGACGTGGTGGAGATGATGGTATCGGTGGAGTCGGCTCCACATGCTCTTCTAATTTTGTACCTTTCTCTTTGATTTGTCTATCGGAGAATCCGAGCTTCTGACTGCCGGCCTTTTAAGTCGTCGAGAAGATTTCTTTGGAGTCTTTTGTACATGAGTGTCACTATCTGAATGCGAAGGTACATATGTCATGTCATCTTCTCCTGACGCTTTTCGTTTCCTCTCTTCGGCTTTTCGTTTGAGCTCAGCCTGTTATTCAAGTTCATGTTCTTTCACTCTTTCTTTTTCGCCTACTATTCTATCTTCAGAGTTACTACTAGAAGACGACGCTTCTTCAACTTCTCCTTCAAGAACACCAAAAGCTTGTCTTTCGATTCCTGCAGCCATAGCTTCAACGTTCTCTTCAGGTTCAGATTCATCAATCAATCTAGAGCTTTCAGATGCTTTCTGCTTCTTCTAAGGAGCAGTGGAGGAAGATGTGGATGTTGGTTTTCTTTTGGTCCCCTTACTCCCCTTTGTCTCATCTTTTACAAACCATGCGCTTCTGTTTGCGATGAAACCATCTAGCGCTGCAAGTTCTTCATCTTCGTCACCGCTATCGTCTTTTCTCCACTTCCCCTGTGATGGAGCGATATAATATTTGTCAACAATTGCTCCAAAAACTGGCTTTGCATTCGGGAAGGTCTTGAGATGCAAGTTCATTTTCTTCAATGTTGAGACATCCATATGCTCCAATTTCAACACATCGTCTTTCTTTTTCTTCAAGTTAGGATGCAAATGGTCAAGCAGCATTTGGATAAAACGTGGATACTGCAAAACTTCTCACGCTGCGTGTTTTGGAGAATTTGGGAAAAAATCACCTTCGAGAAGTTATATGGCAAATTCAGAACAAGTGCAATGATCATGCACATCTGGTAATCAGCTAGATCATCAAATCCTCCTTTGCGATGACTGAGTGCGTGTGTGACATAGTGTGTGATGTATCTGAATGGTGCACTCAGGTTAGCCTTCTCAAATGGAGCAGCATTAACAAACCCGACATAACCCATTCTATAAAAAACACCCTTTCACCACATATTCGGTAAATCCTGTAGGGTCATCTTCGTTGTCGTTGAATTCCAACACTACTCTGATCAGGTCTTTAGTGATCTTAACTTGAATATCCTCATTGTTAATCTTTACATTAGACACAATCGCATTCTCCTCCTCGTCATACTCTTCCACATTCCAGAAATATTTGGTATGTGAATGATACACTACATGACGATCCGTGAGAGCTTTCGTGATGGGTCAAAAAACCTAGAACTTCTCGATAAGCAGCGATTATAGAATAAAATCATCCAGAAGACAGAAGATATTATGGAACAGTGAAAATGAAGATTTCTTGACCTGCAAGCATAGACATTTCAAACAATTAGAAAAATTTTCAAGAAAATTTCAACTCTGAGTTACTCGTACGACTCACTTATTCGTACGAGTCATGTACCAAGACAAAAATTAAGTCTGATCCAAAATCTCATTTGTGCGAGTCACTAATTCGTACAGATGAACAATTATACTTAGCAAAATTTCAAAAATTTTGACCAGAACTTCTTCGTACTAATGATGTCTCGTACGAGTTATTAAACTTTAAATATTTAAAGATCCTACTCGTACGAATTCTCACTCGTACGAGTGAAATAATAACAAACATTTGAACACTTGCTCATACAGTGACGATTCGTACAAGTTACAAATCACACGAAGTAACACCTTATCAAACCAAACTTAAAATGTGTAGAGTTTAACAAATTGAAAGTAGATATATTTAGGTTAACAGGCCAATTTTAAAGTTTTCGAGTTCAATTTTTTATGTTACTGTCCAATTTCCCTAAATCTACATTTTATGTCCATTTGGTCTAATTTTGGCATTATAACAGCTTAAAACGAGCATAACTACCTTTCCTATTGCGAGAGGTGTGCAAATCAACCTCCCCAACGTCCAGATACAAACGATAGGTCATGAAAATGAAGTAAATAGAACTAGGTCGCACAAAATTCGCTCTCAACAGCACAGAGTCAATAGTCTGACTCGTGCGAATGAGTGAACCTTTTATACTCAATCAGTAGTCACTCGTACGATCGATGGCTCGTGCGAATGAAAATTTTTGTCACTCCTACGAGTCAGTTCTAACACTTTGATAAACTTTTTGATTTTAGTTTTTTATGAAATTTTTTTAATAACCCATTCAGTTAACCAAGTCCATGTTAATGACCTTGGTTATCTGATTTACCTACCAAGTCCAAGTTAATGACCTTGGTTGACCGTTGTTTGACCAAAACATTTTAATTTAAAATTGTAAAGTTTCAAATTAGTGAACTTTGTTGACGTTCAGGTAAACTTCTCATTTCATGATTAGCTCACAACATGTGGACTTCAGCTTTCCTCCAGCAATCGTCGCTTTGACTTGGACTAACGATGTTTTCATTATCGGTAGACTTAAAAACTAAGATAAATGGCTAAAAACTGAAAATCTTTTTGGGATTTTTCTAAATAAAATAACAAGTAAAGATGTATTTACAAACATATTTTGTAAGTTTTGTGTTTTTAGAGGATCATATCAAGTATTTAAACAAATCAAAGGTACCGTTGATCTTTGTAGTATCATTAAGTTCTTAAACAGATTTACCTAGATTGCCAATATACTTAACCACTTAAGCTTCTTCTTGTTTCTCAACTGTTTCAAGATATGTTAGGTAATATTCAGGAATATGAAGTAACTGTGTTTCTCATCTCAGAATATACTCCCGTATCAAGATTCCTAGAATATCATTTCACAGGTGAATAGATCCAAATGATATTTGAAAATGGGGTCAATTACGAGAGCTTGAGAACTCAGGTTAGTATTTCCATTAAGAAAAAGAGATGAAGGGTTGTCTTTAGGTGGCATTCCATAAAGGAATCTTTTGAACTGCAGATGTTGTAAATATTTATGACATACTCATTGTTTATGCAGCTTTCGTGGGTGAATAACGCAAAAAGTATTATACAAGTTCTAGGCCATTGCTGACGCCAAATCAGAAGAACTCAGAGAATACCCTAGATATCAATTAAATATAAAGACCTAGTATCGCAGAATCAGGCATTCTCTCAAACGAAATTTCGGAGTACTAAGTCCATATATCCGAGAGATGTTAACCCACAAGTTAATCAGTTTTTCTTTTAAGTTTATATCTTAAAAAAAACAATTTACTGAATGAGTGAAGCCTATTGGCACATCCTCAGTAAGACCTATTTAATTACTTGTTTAAACATTCCATAGGTTTGGCATACTGTGATTGTCATATTGATGTAATATGATCTCCCTTTTTCACAAAAAAACTCTTTTTGACTTTTATAATGTTTTTGTATTTTCCAAAACTTTCTCCCTAAAATCAAAAACATGTTTTTGGATTTTTTAAGAAAATATATTTACAGGAAACATGTCATACCGATGAGAATCACATCAAGTCCTCGTAATCCTCAAATTCAAACTCATGAATATCTCCTGATGCCAGATTTCTTAAACCATTTAAGATTTTTAAATCTTGAACGATCAAATGCTTTGGTATAAAAATCTACTTTTTGGTCATTAGTGTTGATTTTTTCAATTCTAACCAACTTTTTCTCATAGCAGTCACGGATAAAGTGGTGTCGAATTTCAATATATTTAGTGCGTGAGTGTTGAAATGAGTTTTTAGTGATATCAATAGCAGCCTGATTATCTACATATATGGGCATGTCAAGAAATTGTAGTCCGACGTCTTTAATCTGCTGTTGTATCCAGAGTATCTAGGAACAACAGCTGGATGCTGAAACGTATTCAGCTTCACACATAGAGAGAGCGACCGCGGTCCTAACACTCAACAAGCCTAGTTGGTACAAGATGTCCATTTCTTCCAAGTCAACAGGGTCATTTAACTCAAAAGATAAGTTGTTAGAGACTTGGTTTTCCCCATTTGCTATAAAAGCATAATAGGGTGCGTAAGAATCAGAGTTGAAATTTCCAGCGGATGTTATATCAATAAAATGATTAAACTCTAATGCTTACTACCACTAGAGGTTTCTTCATGACCAAAAAGTGTTGTACTACCAAAGACATAGTCATCTGTAGCTTCTTTTTTCTAGTTAAGCTCTCTCTCATTAGTGAGAAGCCTCCCATGAAGCTGAGTCAAACTCATCTATTTGAAACCAACAGCGGTTCTAGTTACAAAAGCAATAGTGTCCCATTTTTCTGGTAATGACCTTATAAATCGGCTATTCAGGGTTGAATTAGTTTAGTTAACATTTACCAGTTTTAATTCACTAATTAGACAATTAAACCTTTCAAATTGCTGAGTTAATGATTCTCCTTTAACATGACAAAACGTTTCATATTGTTGGTTTAAAACTTCACGATTGTTTTCAATAACCTCCTCTATCCCACCGAATTTCTCTTTCATAGCATCCCACAACTCCTTTGCACTGTTGCAATGCAACAGGCTAGCATAGATATCATTTGGCAAAGCGGTAGCAATGATGCTACATGCCTTTGCATCTAGCTCGACTTTCCGAAAATCAGAGTAGTTTTAAGGATTCTTTGGAACGAGAACTTTTGGCTCTTCAACACTAGGTTCCATCGGAATATGAGGTCCAAGATAACCGATTTCCAACAACTCGTAATTATATTACAAGAATGTGACCCATCCATCTTTGCTAGATATTATATTCTGATCTGACAAGGATCAGAGGTTTATATATGGTGCTAGTGCTGTGTGGATCTTGTGGATTTTGAGACATTCTGATTGTTTACAAATAGATTTTTGTTTAAAAACTTTGAACGTAAATAAACTTTCACTCTATTTTTAATCTAACAATCAAATGAACCATAATAAGAGTTGATTTGTGTATATCAAATTGATTGTTAAATCAAGTTTGATTGACCAAGCTCTAATACCAATTGTTAGGATCTGAGTTTGATATTGTTGTGAATGTTTAAGATGAAATCAATGAAAGAAGATAAGCAACAATGAAATAGTGCAGGGGAAATATTAAACTTTCAAATCACAACAATAGAGACATCGTTTTCATCAACATGCTTTTGTAAACTTTGATTCACGTATACATGCACATATTACAACTACCACTCAGCCTAAGATCACTCTAATTTGTTATTACAGAATGATAGAAGGAAAGTGATTAATAGAACAGTACATGCACTGTTCTATTTATAGTACAAAGCAAACCACTATGGCATCTTAAGCTGACATCACCTTGACAATGACCTCTAACTAACTAATAAAAAGAGGTTGATTCAACATCTGTTGATAGAATCTCTGATAAGCTTTATGTCACACCCCGACCCGCAGCGGAAAAGGTGATCGGGGCATGATTGGGTTATCATCAAAGCTCATGACATTTATTATGCGTTTCATATTCATTTAATACAATTTAAAGGAAATTTACAATAAATATTACAACATGTTCTAACTATCAATCTAAGCTTCTTTATTCTCTTCTAAGGCATTTCCTATGTTTTCCTTGCTTCAACCTGTTCACCTGTATCATGTGTAAAAAGGTTTTTGGATCAACAAAAAGTTGGCGAGTGAATCCTACTGAAAACATTTGAACAAGTTTATTTAATTGATTATGAAATGAGTGCACAACCACACATGAGTAAAAATAGATGTAAACTTATTCAACAATCATTAGATATTAAATAAAGCACACATGAACAATAATGGAACATTTAGAGGCACGCGTTGCTCTACTCGTCTCTCACGAGGAACTGATGGGCCTAATGAATGAATTGCATAAACATGATAATATGAAAGACAAAAACTACAAACAATATAAACTCAATGATATACACATGAACAATGATGAATTGGTTTTGAGGCACGCGTTGTTCAACTCGTCTCCCACGAAGGAACTGATGGGCTTAATGAATGAATTTCATATAATTTGACAAAATGAAATAAGTAATCACAACAATATAAACAATCTAAGTTTAGATCACGATATGGTATGGCACAAGTTTAAATAAACGAGTTAATTAATTTGTGACACATGACACACCCAAAACGTGTAATTAAAAAGGGGAGTTGTAAGATTCACTCACATGGGTGCGTTCGGTTGATGATGTTGAATGCACGCGAAGTGGTTTTAACCACGAGTGAGATTAACCTAGATAAATCGCATTATGGTTTGGTAAGTAAACGGATTTTATTAATCCATTTTAGTAGGATTGTTGGATGTATTTTTGTGAGTTTAAGGCTATTTTCTAACCTTAAAAATGTTTTTTTAAGTATTTTTAATTGATTTTTAATTAAAATAAATAAATAAAAATAATAAAAAAATTTGACTTTTATTTGACCTTTGACTTTGACTTTGACTGTAACAGTGACTGTTGACCGGTTCGAATGCGAGCATAAGTGCGCTGAGTGAGGCTCGAACCCGAGACCTCCCGTACGCGTGCACGCAGCTCTACCAACTGAGCTACGTGTCTAACCCGTCATATATCTGTTTTTAATTATATTTATACATTAATTAGTTTAAACCGAAAATCATTTATTTTTAAAAACGATTTAATTGAATCGGACCGGTGCGCTCCACAGGTCTCGAACCCGGGACCTGTGGGTTGCGTAACACACAGTCCACCGCTGGACTGTGTGTTTAACATGTTATATAGTCCAATTTTTATTATACTTAAATACAAACTAAGTGTTTTTATTTCTGACTCATTTAAAAAGGTAGATAATTGTCCGGGTCGATGCAGAAGACCGGACTCGAACTCGTGCGCTGTGATTAAACATACACACAGTCCACCACTTGACTGTGTGTCTAACTTGGTTATTATTCCGATTATTAATATACTTCACATATACCAGTGGCGACTCCGGTTCGGTTAACAAAACAAAAAGGCATTTTATTAAGGCAGCGTGTGTGGAACAAGATTCGAACTCGAGACCTTTGTGTGTTTAATGTGCACACAGTCCACCGCTGGACTGTGTGTCTAACCCGAGTTATAACTTGATTTTAACTATATTTATATGTTACAGATACATCGTCTTCTTCGTCAGTTTTTAACCAGGAACGATGACGATCTGGTTCGGAGTTTTAATCAGGTTTCTTTAGCGATTTTAGGTTAATTACAGATGAGATATAAGTAAAAAGAAAGGAAATTAGGCGTGAAATATACCCACTCGCTTCCTCTGTTTTTCCGGCAAAACTCCGGCGACAGCAACAGGCTCCGGCGTCCGGTGTCTTGCAGCAGCGAGTCTCCAGAAAGCTTACAAAGGATGTTGGTGACTTCGGTATAAGCTTAGGGGTTTAGTAAGGCTTAGAAGTGAAGAACCCGGTTTTCCAGTGATGAGCAGAAATATTCCGGCGAGTGATTTTTCGCCGAGAAAGAGTGCGATTTGAGCAAAAATGTTTGCAGAGGTTCGATGGGGTATTTATAGTGCAAGTTATTGATGAACTTGGTCTGATTTTCAACTTGATTCGTTGGTTTGAATTTCTCCGGCGGTTATAGAAGGTGTCGCGGACTCAGACGTCAGTTATAACCGATATAGGTTTAGAGTTTTACGTTATAACTGAAGATGTCGTTAAAACTCGCGAGATTGCCGGGATTTCCGACGACTGAACTTTGGGCGCCGGTTTTGAATTCGGAAAACTCATGATATGAATTAAATGATCCTAACATTTACCAAGTAGCATCAGTGGCGCAGTGGTTCAAGTGTTGTGTGTTAAGTTTGTTGCTGGACCGGTTACTGACCCGGGTTCGAAACCCGGCAGAACCAAACTATTTTTATTTTCTTATTTTTTACAGATTTTCAAAAACTAATTATATAATCCCATATAATAATTTATTATGTATCGTTTAAAATTATTTTAGGCATTTAATTCACAACGAAATTTTTAACTGACTGTTCGGTTAATAAACGGAGCGGGTTTGGTAAAATCCGTTTTTGACGGATGTTACACTTTAACCCCTATTGGTCCAATAGAGCTTTGCTTTAACAGTCTTTAATTTTCAAGCAGAGGTTCTCTCTAGTAGGCCTTAGACTATAAGCAGAGCTTGTATTCAACAGACTTTGTAGAATGGACTTTAGCTTCAATAGACTTTGAGTAGCAGATGTTGATATCTTTTCCTTTGGAGGAGTTAAATATCCGAAGCACTATTTATTCTTGATTAGATAATATACATCACTCTGTTCTTTTATAGGGTTCAATAGATCCAACATCTTGAAACACAACACAGAATCTTTGTGTTCTTTACTATTTGAAGATTCACCAGTTTCAAAATTTGAGAACTTAGTATTAACTGGTTTCACTTTGTTACTAGATTCTTTGACTTGTATCCAAACCTGAGGTAGTACAAACAACGGTGATTCCTTCTTTAAATCTCTAGAATTTTTCCTTACATCGGAAATAGGTTTTGTTTATGGACATCGTCTAGCAGTGTGTCAAACCACATTTCATGGAAAGCACATCCTACTGTCGTTACCAACAGAGATTTCTTAACCTGTTTTCATTGTTGTTTTTCAACATAAATTTTTTCATTTGATTGCTTTTTTACAAACTTTTCTTTTCTATTTCTGGCTTATTCCGAAAACAAAGTTTATATTCTTTGAAAATGTTCATTTTTGAAACTTGTTATTATTTTTCTTACATATCCCAAACCTTTTCTTTTATTTTCAGGATAATTCTTTCCTTTTTGATAGTTATAGTAAAAACATTTAGGTTCGGAATAAGAAGATGTATTCAGATTATTGAGCTCAGACAAACTAACTTCAACCAATTTGAAAACTTTATCAAATCAACAAGATTTACGTTATGAATCAGAAATTCGTCATCAGAATACATCTTGTCAGAACCGTTAATTTTGTATATTACAATATTAGGATCAACATTAAAACTATGTTCTGATTTTCAGAGTAAGAACTTGAATCTGTTTTCTTCAAGTTAGTGCTTTCATTTTTTAAAACCTTTTCGATCACATTTTTAATCACTTCAGATTTTAACACCTCGACCACGTAAAACAACAAACCGTGGCGGAAACGTCGAGTAGTCATGCCACAGAACTATTGTTTCACACAACACATGGTATTTAAAGTTTTGTATTATTGAATTTAATTTTTTACATTGTCTTGGGAGAATGAAATAAAAAACATAACAACCATCTTGCAAATTTTAAAGTCATTAAGGCCCAAGTCCACCCTATGTGAAGCATGCTCAATGTTAAACATTAGCTCCTGAAACATATGTGAAAATAAAATGTCAACATAAAAATGCATGTTAGTAACATAGGTTTTGTGATGAAGATTCATTGCTTTGAAAGTTAAAAGAAATGTTCAACTATTATAAAAATAGCCATGATCCTTTACAAAAATGTTTATTTTATGAAATCATATGAAAATTAATGATTTAAAAGAAATGATGCATGGTTAACTTAATAACCAAAATAACTCGTGCCTTGTATAAAATATGTCAAGTCTTGTATTTTGTTTGAAGTGGTTTAGATAACGCTACATTATGTAATATAATGAAATCACATTATATAGGAAGTACGAGCGGCGTATCTACCATGCTTTTATCATATTACACATGTCTCCTCATTTAAATCACTTATCATGAGCCAACAATGATGTCTTGTTTAAACTAATGTCATGTATAAACTAATGCCATGTATAAACCAAACGTCTTTTATAAACAAATGCGTATGTATAAACCAATGTCTAGTATGGCAAACAAAAGCCTTCTTTAAACCATAAAATGAATGTCTTGTATAAAATAACAAAAATGTCTTGTCTTGTCAAAATGTCTTGAATAAACAAAGGTCTTGTTTAAACAAAAACTCTTGTCTTATAAATCAATTGCTTTTATTGTGTAGACACATATATATGGATTGTTGGTGAATACATTCAAGCCTTGTTGACTATCGGATAAACCCTTATAAAGACAATGGTTTATCAAATGTTCATCAGATTCTGTCATTCCCTAAAGTGACTTCTAAACAAACCTAGGAAGCCGGAACGGGATTGTCAATCCTATGGTACCATTACATACTACCATTCGACGTGATCAATGTTAATGAATGTATCATTATATATTCAGCACGTAAATATGTCTTGAAAAATGTAAGCATGTCATGAAAATATTTTGAAATCATGTACTTGGCATACTAAGTCAATATACCAAGCAATAATGTCTTTGAAATCATGTACTAGCTATGCTAAGTCAACATATGAAGCAAAATGTCTTTGAAATCATGTACTGTATGTACAGATAAGCAAAACAAGTATAATGTAATGGAAACAAGAAAGTAGTGATAGGCACATATGAATCACCCCAAAACATTTGAAAACGTATAAGAGGGGGCTATATACTCACTTGGGATTGCGTAAATGTCTATTCAAAAGATCAAACAAAGCTCAAGGATTGAGACTTTAATCAGAGGATTAGATAGAATGAGTTCTTATATACCAAACGAGTGTTAGGACTCGTATGATATGGTTTATAATACCTTACATTCTGATTTATAAGAGTTTCAAAATGCTTTGACCCGTTACGACTTGTTAAAATGGTTCACGCCACTTTAACGGGTCGCAAGCGTAATTATGGGTTTGGATAGTTAAATAGGTCCTATGATGACTCTTATACGTCAAAATAAGTTTGATAATCTTATAATATTAGTTTAGATGTCAAAACTATGGTCTTACATGTTTAAAACCATTTTATGCGCCAAAAGGGTGTTTTCGGCATCTTAAAAGTACATAAAATCGACTCATCATATAACAAACCAAACTGTATATCTATAAGGTATAACCTCAAAGGGTTATTACTTGAATTACTATGGTTATAAAAATGTGCTTGGTCGAATCCTAAGATTCACCAAATGGGTAAGATTCGAAAGTCAAAGGGGTAGTAAAGTCGCTCGACTTACGACTAAGAAATAAGCACGAAACTAGAAATGACGAGTTAGACACGTTTGAACATGTCTAATAATGTTATAAAACTAATTTGGTGTCAAAAACTTAATTTTTAATACCCAAAAACGTTTTCGTCGTAAAATGCATTTTTATACATTTTTTACTTTTAACTTGAAAACTTTGACTCGTCATCTCACCTACTAAATGTGGTAATCAGAAGGTGCAATCGCAAGGGATTAATACCATCGTGCTTACGATCACATTGCAAAGTTCAATGTTAATTTTCACTTGAACATAATGGTCAGAACCGAAAGTCAAACAGGAGGCCAAACTGTTTGACTTTTAGCTCAAAATTGCTAAAATAATGAACGAACTAAGAAGAGTACTTACTTGTGTTGAAGAACACTTTCACGAATCAAGATAGGAGTCTTCCAAAGGTTGGAAACAAGCTCCAAGAAGGATAGAAAGAAGAACTTCACATTTTGTTTGAAGTGTTTTGTAGTGGTGTGAAAAAAATGGATGAATCAAAGGGTATTTATAGTGTTTTAAGATTAAGGAGGTGATGGCAAGTGTTACCAAGTGTGGATTAGTGTCCTAACATGTGTTAACACCAAACTAAGTGTGGTAAAATGTGTGCAAGGTGTCAAAATTGGAGATAGGTGGCCAAAGTTGGTGATGAAGCAATTTTTTTGACAATTTTGGCCCCTAGACTTGTATTGTCGCGTTTTGTCATTTTTAACCTCTCTTAACATAATATTTAAGTTATATAAAGGCGTTAAGGCATGTCTAACTTGGATTTTGTCAGGAAATTTCGTGGATGTTGGTTCGTTCGATTGTACGGTTACACGTTTCGTAAATAAAGTATAAAACTTTATCGAACACCAAAATGACCAAATTTGTACAATGATTGACATTTTTGCATTCTTACCAATGAAATGCAAGATTTTATTGAATAGAATGTCCGGGGTTGTATAATGATTGATAAATATAAATTCTCGCAAATAAAACACAAGATTTTATTCAACATGAAAATGTTCCGGAATTGTTCAATGACTAAAGATATACAAATGTCACAGTCTCCCCTACTTCAGGAAATTTCGTACCTAAATTTAAATAGAGGAAACTTGTGAGAAAAGATGTGGTTATGTCACCTTCATTTGATCCGCTCGTTCTGAGGTAAATTTTGGCCATGTTTGGACTCCCAGCGAACTTTAACAATCGTTATGTGTTAGTGTTTGAGTTTCTTAACTTCACAGTCCAATATTTCCACATGTTTCTCGACAAAGTGCATTGTGTTATTAATGTGAATTTCATCAAGAGGGATGTGGAGGTTTTCATCAGCCAAACACTTTTTTAAGTTGATCTTCACCAACCTCATTCCAGCAGACAGGGAACAACATTTAGACTGTATAGAGCTTTGAAAGGAGCAATGTTAATGCTGGAGTGATAACGATTGTTGTAGGAGAATTCGATCAAAGGTAGATGCGAATCCCAACTACCACCAAAGTCGATCACACAAGCTCTAAGCATATCCTCCAATTTTTGGATCGTCCTTTCGGATTGTCCGTCCATCTCTGGATGATAAGTAGTGCTCATGTTAAGTTTGGTTCCCATGGCAGATTGCATGGTCTTCCAAAAGTGAGATGAGAATTGAGCATCCCGATCCAATATGATGTTCAAAGGAACACCATGTCGAGATACTATCTCATCTACGTAGATCTCGCAAGTTTGTCAGCAGATTGATCCTCACGAATTGGCAAAGAAGTGTGTTGACTTTGTTAAATGATCAATGACTACCCAAATGGCATCATAACCTCTAGAAGAGTGTGGTAGTTTGGTGATGAGACTATAGCAATGTTTTTCAATTTCTAAGGAATTTCTGGATGCTCAAGCTACCCAGATGGATGTTGACGTTCTGCCTTAACTTTGAGACAAGTTAGGCATTTGGAAGCTTTACGCTTCCTAGATTTCTTGGAGGTTTTAGTTTTGTTTCCCTTGTGCAATCTTGATAGATTGCTTCTTGTCGCCTTTGCGAAAAAGTTTAGTATTCTTGACTTGCGAGTCAGTCAGGGTTCAGCCAACTCGATAGCCAGTCTGACTGTAGCAGGGTTGCTACCAGTGACTATGTCCTGGTCTGGGTCAAGAAGGCCATAAATGTACTTTTCAATAGCCTTTTCCAAGGGCGTGACCGTAGCAGGACATAAAAAACCTTAGATCCTTACAATGGTCAGTGTAGGCACGATGTTCTCCAATATCCCGTTTCAGGACGTGGAATTCATTCTCAGGTGCTCTTTACTCGTGGCATGGGTAGAATTCCTTCATCATTAGAGCTCGAAGCTCTTCCCACGTCCGAGCCATTGCAACATCAGTGCCCCTATCTCTCACCACTCCGTTCCACCACGTGAGCGCCCACTTTTGGATTGTGTAAATATCTTGTTCAAATGATCTAACAAAGCTCAAGGATGGAAGAGCTCAAGTGTGTCCTAATGTATCAGAATACTATGTTAGTGTGTCGAGACTTTAATCGAAGGATTGGATAGAATGAGGTCCTATAAACCAAACGAGTGTTAGGACTTGTATGATATGGTTTATAATACCTTGCGTTCTAATTTGGAAGAGTTTCTAAGTGCTTTGACCCGTTATGACTTATTAAAATGGTTTACGCCACTTTAACGGGTCGTAAGTGTAATGATGGGTTTGGATGGTTAAATAAGTCCTATGATGAGTCTTATATGTCAAAACAAGTTTCATTATGATATAATATCAGTTAAGATGTCAAAACTATGGTCTTACGTGGTTAACTCCATTTTATGCGCCAAAAGGGTGTTTTCGGAATTATAAAAGTACATAAAATCGACTCTCATATAACTAATCAAACTATATGACAATAAGGTATAACCTCAGAGGGTTATTCCCTAAATTACTATGGTCATAAAAATGTGCTTGGTTGATTCCTAAGATTGAAAAAATGGGTCAGATTCGAAAGTCAAAGCGGTAGTAAAACCGCTAGACTTACGACTAAAAATAAGCACTAAACTAGAAATGACGAGTTAGACACGTTTGAACATGACTAATAATGTTATAAAACTGATTTGGTGTCAAAGCTTAAGTTTTAATACCCAAAAACGTTTTCGTCGTAAAATGCATTTATATACATTTTTTTATTTTGATTCGTAAAACTTTGACTCGTCATCTCGCCTACTAAACATTGTAATCAGAAGGTGCAATTGCAAGGGATTAATACTTCGTGATTACGATCACATTGCAAAGTTCAATTTGAACTTTGACTTGACCAAAATGGTCAGAACCAAAAGTCAAACAGGAAGCCAAAGTGTTTGACTTTTAGCTCAAAATAGCTAAAATAATGAAAGATCTACAAAGAGTACTTGCTTGTGTTGAAGAACACTTTCAGAACTCAAGATAGTAGGCATCCAAAGGCTGGAAACAATCTCCAAGAAGGATAGAAAGAAGAACTTCCCACTTTTCTTTGAAGTGTTTTGAAGTAGTGTGAAAAAAAAATGGAAGACTCAAAGGGTATTTATAGTGTTTTAGGATCAAGGAGGTGATGACAAGTGTTACTGTAGGTCCACCTGAGGATCAAGTTAAACCAGTTCCTTGTTCAAATGACATACACACAAGTGCGGAATCCAAGTGTGCATGCAACCAAAGCAAAGTAAAGAACCCGGATTAACCAAATATTCACTATCTTAATTAATGATTGAGAACAAGTACAAACATATACACACAATGCTCGTATGACTCAAACAAACTTGTTGTGTTCTTGTGTGTTCGTCTTCACCAAAAATGCTAGCTCGTTCTATTAACTTCTGGACAAAAGGGCTCTTCAGCTAACCCTCACTAAGAGGTGCATGTCTGCTTATATAGTGTCCAAGCTGGTCACTCGTACGAAAACAAGTTGCCAGACATTCGGAACACACTATTACAAACAAGACACAACTCCAGAATTGGTGCGAGTCACTGTTTTGTACGAAATGCTTGTGTTTCGTATGAAATCTCTTTGATTCGTACGAAACCTGTGTTTCATACGAAATCTCTTGATTCGCATAGAATCCTTCTTCTTGGAGAACGTGTGTAGACTTGACGTACTCAAGACTTATCAGCATCCATACATGCAACTGATTAACACAGATAAGCTAAGATGTCATACTAGATAAAGATAGAAGGATATCTCGATCTATTCGACACGATCAAACCTATACAGACACTTGAGCAAAGACCGTACAATTACAACTGTAGTTAAGAACAAGGGACATACACAAATCTGTATCAACAAACTTCCCCTTGGATGTTGCTTGGTCTTCGGTCTTCGGTCTTTGGCCTTCAGATGTTGGTCTTCACATGAATGGTTTGGAGTATCAACAAACTCCCCCTGAAGATCAGCTATCCATTGATAGATCTGCTATCCAATGATTAGAGCATCAGATCTTCGAACTTCTAAGAAACTTCAAATCTTTCTAGTTTCCTCTTATGACTTGTCAGATTTCTTCATTGCTGGTCTTTGTTTATGTTCTTTTGTATCAATCTGTACTCAATAGACAAATATATAATTAGAACACAACTTTCTTAGGGAATACACACGAAAAACTTATCATAATTTCTTCGTATGATTGTATTCCCTGAACGAGATACAAACACTCGTATGAATTCCAGCAGCTGATTTGAGAAAAACAAGTGACCAAGTCAATCAAATGACCAGGTTCATCTGTATGAGATACACACACTCAAACGAATTTTAGATTTTGGTTTTCTTTGATGGATTACTTGTTGCAAGATATTACTTTATGAAGTTGCAATATCAAACAATTGGTTTTCTATCATATCTTGGTAGAAAACTTTCGAGTATCAACTTTGGCTAACTTTCAAAAAGTAATTACATAAGCAACTAAGTAAACTAGACTTAAAAACTAAATATACAGATAAACTATAATCTTTTTTGAGTTTCAAGGTAAAAGAATCATACCAGCATTTTAATCTTTGTCAAAGACGGTTTTAGGTTTTCAAAATTAAACAGATAAGTATTCAACTATGATTATGGTATGTTGTCCACGTAAGCTCAGACTTATCAGATGTAATCATGATTAGGAGATATGATTAAGGTATGGATTTATACTTACTAGCCGGTGTTCAACCACATCACGACACATTCCCGTATCAAGATATGCACGAGAGAAAATCTTACCGGTGAGTATACTGTTTTATCATCTGTTTTGACGTATATGAATGATGTGAGATACTCACTTATTTTGATTGAAAACAAGCCCTTTGTGATTTAATCACTTATTGAAGAGGAACTTGATTTTCATATGCATGCAGGGCACATGAGTAAGTCCGTGAACAAGTTAGTACCATCATACCGACAAAGAGACGAATTTAGCTCTCGCATAAAGCTGTGATATTTTATCACTTATTTTGGGGATGTGATATTTTTATCACTTATTTGATCGTCGAATGCAGTATGAACACGTATGTATGACATCATGAAAGTTCTAGACTTGCGCCACCGTTATTTTCGGCAAAAGATTCAACCATGAACCCAGATGATAAGCCAGCATAAAGACAGTATATCTTAGAACCTCGGCACTCTATCAAACGAAATTTCGGTACTAAGACCATATGCCAATGAATGGTCTCCACCTGGCATTCTGTCTGTTAGGTTTATATCAACCTGCACATTTTAGTCTGATTGTGAGCCTATCGATACATCATTAGTAAAGCTACTTATTAATCTTCTTTTTATGCTTTTAACCATTTCTGACAGATTTACTGGTGAATTTCATCATCTTCAACTTATCCAAGAAATTCATTTTTTTTTCTATTGTTTTTGTATTTTTCGGAAAATTTCTCCCACTTAAATAAAGAAGGTAAATAAAAGACATATTTTTGTATTTTCTTAAACTTACTCCCCCTAAAATATAAAACTGAAAATCTTTTTATAGTTTTAGATTTTTAGAAAAGTATATACAAAAACAGTTAGCCATGGCTGAGTTACTCGGGCTTCACCTTGATGCCATTGACCAAAAGTAGATAATCAAAACGTTAAGAAGATTGTGATCAATTTGCCGCACATAGTTGATCTTGTCGAAGCTCACAACACCATTGGAGACCATTCCTTCTCCAGTGATGTATCCACCTTTGTCACCAGCAAAACCAACATAACCACCCCTAATGCTTTTCACATCATATAGGAGCCGCAAGTCGCCCGTCATGTGCCTTGATGCTCCACTATCAACAATCCAATGATTGTTTACAGTTCCTCCTGGAACACCCTACACATTGCACAAACAAGATTAGTTTGAGATGGGGACCCAAGCCTTAGTGGTCTTGGGTCGTCCCTTATCATCGAGAAATGTAATCTCAATTTCTTGATGATTAACAAACTAAGAACCTCCTTTTGAACCAATACCGGTCTTCTGTTTCCAAGATCCTTGTTTATTATCAGGTTTACTATTATTACAGTTTTAACAACGTCTGGTTTTGTTGACTTTGAAGATCTTTGATCCTTTTTCGAAGAATCCGATTTTACTCTTGTTTCTCTTTTTGATCTTTAATAATTTGTTTATCTTGTGTCGGAGAAACATATTTACGTTTGCAAGTTGGTTCATGAGGGGTTTTCTCTATACATCTTGATTTGGCTGGATTTTGACAATCCTTTATAATGTGGCCAAACTCTCCACATTTGAAACAAGTTCTCCTTTCAACAAAACTAGGAGATTGTGTTTCTCGGCTTGATGTTGAACTTGTAGGTCTTGAGGTACTGGGTTCATTACATTCATCAGTGCGTTGGGTGTAATTGTTTTGACCATTTCTTTTCAAAATCTTAACTTTCTTTACAAAATCAACATTAGATTTTCCTTGAAAAGTTTCGACTTTATCGGTACCTTTAGAACTCACAAATTATAAAGTTTTTCCATTTTTCTGGCAACGAGAGCCTTTTGCTTTAACCTTCGGTTGAGACTATTGGCTTTTCAACTGGCTTCCATTGTTTTTCTTTTGAAGCAGATAATGGTTGTGATTTGGTCGGCTTTTTCTTCTCTAAAGGTTTGGTTTTTGACTTTTTAAACACCTGATCTATAGAGATTGGATTTACGTTTTTAATTGGAAAATATTTGTTTGAATAGATTTTCTTATCTCCAACCAAGGTATACAACAGATTATCTACTTCTTGTGTAGATACACTTATCATCACAGATTTCTTAGGAACGGTCTCTTGATTTTCAACAGATTGAGTACTAGGAGTAGCAGATGATTCTACTCTTTTCCTTTCATCAAAAGGCTGATCCTGATCATCATTTCTTGATTCATCATCTGATGTTTCATCCTCTTCTTCATCAGATGATGAATTTTCTGGCTTGCTTGGTTCTTGAGTTGAATTGCCTAGTTTTAACCCTAACCCTGCTGCGAATTCCTCAGGATTCAAAGGTACAGAGGGTTTAAAACGAGGCATCTCCTCTTCATCAGGCATTTTGGTATAGTTGTGTTTCATTGGGGGTGGACACGACTTATACCCTATGCATTGAACATTTCCCTTTAGTTTTTGAACATCAATGATATGATCAAGCACATATTGGGAGTTAGAATAACTTTCCAATTTGCGTTTGATCGAATCATATTTGCATTTGGTAACTCTTTCTTTGTTTCTTCTAGGAGATTAATGTAGTTATTAATTCCTGTACTGTTTATTCAAAATTGTTTTTGTCAATTCAAAACACTTTTCTTAAGGGTTTCTATTACATATTTGAATTCTTTTTCATTTCTAGTTAGCGCTAAATTCGCCTCTTTGCATTTTGATAATTCATCAACTAAATTCTGATTATGACTGTTGACGGTTTCATATTTTATTTTCAACTCAACACAGTCATTGCAAACAGTAGGAGGATCATAATTTACCTGTTTTGAAGAACCTTCAACATTTGCCATAAAGGCAGTGTGATGAGGAAAAGTTGCACCATCTGTAGAGAGTGCCTCTGTCTCTTTTACCGCAGCTTCTACATTCCTCGTCATACCTACCTTTTCACTCTTCAACAACTCAGCTTCACTCAGCAACCTTTCAACCTTAGCATCACTTCCTTTCTTCACATCAGAATCAAATTCATCACCACCTGAACTTGAACACTCTTCGTCAGAACTACCAGCATCCCCATATGTATCATCATTATTTTGAGTGTTGATGCTGTGATCATGCTTGATTTGTTCCACGATCTTCGCATAGCATGCAGTTCTTCCATTGTTCTCAGTTCCCAACTGTACAGACCAATCGCATCCTTCATCAGACTGAACTACCAAAGCTCTGTGGTGTTTGAAGGTCCGGATTGATTGGTGTTGTTAGAGTTGCCAACAGCTACCATTCTTCTTTCATTGTTGTACTCTGCTGTGTTGGATGGTTGAGACTGATTTCAAAGGGGGTTGTGATTTCCTTCCTTGTTGGGTCTTGTGCATTCCCGCTTGAAGTGGTCTCTTTCTCCACAGTTGAAGCAAGTAACGGCAGTTTTGTCAAAGCCGTATTTTTTATCCTTCTTGCTTTCTAAACTGGTTCTACCCGTTCTTCTCATATAATCCTTCGCTCTTCTTATAGCACTTGCAAATGCCCACTTGATGTCCATCAGCTCCATTTCATCTCGGTCAATTTGCTCGTATTCTTCGTTCATCAAATTGATGTTCCCTGTTTGACCTGCAACTAAACCACAATACGCACTAACCATGGTATTTAGAAGTTCCGCATGTTCCTGTGCAACTTCTACGTTGAGTTTGGAGAGATTTGACGTGTCAAGTTTGACAGTGTTGGGATTTGCAGATTGACTGTTGCTTCCATAGAAAGCTTGTTGAGGAGCTTGCTGTGGAGCTTTATGCGCTAAATCCCTTGGCTGTGGAAGGAATGCTTTCGGATCAAAAGCTTGTCCACAGGCTTGATTACTCCAACCTGTACACTGACTTGATTGAACTGGTTGGGGTAGAAAAGGGTTCAAGTTTGACACAAACGCGGTCTGCAGCTTCGATTGCTGACTTGAGCTTGTACCTACATTAATACCTCCAAAATACATCTCAGGGTTTTGTGTTGCAGAGACTCGTTGTGCCTTCCGGAGTTCTTCTTCATTCTTGTTCTCCAGTTTCTACACAAATTCATAAATACTAATTGAGTCCAAAACACCTGTATGTTTTAAAAGATCAATAAATTGACCCCATTTTGGTGGTAAAACATCAGCAAATCGCATCACAATTTCTTGTGGTGCTGCTAACACTTTATATGAGTACATTTTGCTGAGAGAGATGATAAAACCAAGTGGTCATATCATTCAAGGTTTCGTTCTCCATGAACATGAAACCTTCAAACTCTTTCTTGATCAGATCATGCCGAATCTTCCTGGTAGCAACGTTACCTTCACCTCTTGCTTCCAAAGTGTCCCACAAATTTTTCGTTATAGTACAATACACAAACTGATGATAAATGTCTTTATGCAGAGCTTGTGTGAGGATAGAAAATGCCTTTTTCTCTAGATCGTAAGCTTTCTTGTCACTTTTGACTAGATTGACCAAAGTGGTTGTTTTTTGATCCAGCTTCTTCAAGTGCTTCATTTTAGGGTGTAGTGAAACACGTCCACAATTCTGTGTTTTGACCGAGAACATACGTATGAAAACGACTTTTCCATGACGGATAATCGTCCATGTGATTTAACTTCGGCGGTTGGTTATTACTCCTTGTTTCACTTTCACTCATTTACAGAGTTTGGATGCTTTGATTCTGATTCGCAACACACGCCCACTGATTTGAAGAGATCATTGTGGTATGTTGTGGCATCAAAGATTTTACCCATGATGTTGCGGAGCACTGCGTAGACTCCTGATTTGAGCTTGAACAACTCCAATCCCACGGGTTAGAACAATTTATATTTTCTTGTTTGAAAATTTAAAGGTTTTAAAGTTTCACAATTATAATTACCTTTAAAAAATTCACAGATCTGAAAATATGACAAATTCTTAAAATCACAAAGCTTTGAAAAACACAGAAACAAACAGATTATGTTTCGTGCGTGACACCTGTTTCGTGCGAAACACTGATGTTTCATGTGAGCCAGGTGTTTCGTGCGGGTCAGATGATTCACACAAAATAACTCAGTCGCACCAAAAGTTTTGTTCAGCATTTTTCAGAGGAATCTTTTCAGAAATGATTTGGTGAGAGACTTCCTTTCTTGTGTAGACCTGCCTTTTTGAAAATACCTGTTGTCTTACCCACTTTTAGTTAAAACACAGATTCTAACAGTCCACAGTCCAAGTCCAGATCCAAGTCAGAAAATGTCAACCCTACCAAACTAATCAGATTCAATTTTTGTAGATTTCTTCTTTAAGGGTGTTCTTCAGAAAAAGTTTACCATAAAATTTTCTGCATGCAACAGATTTTAACCAAGTTTTAAGTTAGTTAACGATCTAAAACTTATGTTTTCTGCTGGAGATTCAAGAAAACTACATATATCTTCAAACTAGCTCAGACACAACTAAACCCGGTTTTGAACAAGAAAAGAGCCAAAGCTCTGATACCACTTGTAGGTCCACCTGAGGATCAAGTTAAACCAGCTCCTTGTTCAAATGACATACACACAAGTACGGAATCCAAGTGTGTATGCAACCAAAGCAAAGTAAAGAACACGGATTAACCAACGATTCACTACCTTGATTAATGATTGAGAACAAGTACAAACATATACACACAATGCTCATATGACTCAAACAAACTTGATGTGTTCTTGTGTCTTCATCTTCACCAGAAATGCTAGCTCGTTCTCTTAACTTCTTGACAAAAGGCTCTTCAGCTAACCTTCACTGAGAGGTGCATGTCTGCTTATATAGTGTCCAAGCTGGTCACTCGTACGAAAACAAGTTGCCAGACATTCGGAACACACTATTACACACAAGACACAACTCCAAAATTGGTGTGAGTCACTGTTTCGTACGAAATGCTTTTGTTTCGTACGAAATCTCTTTGATTCGCACAGAATCCTTCTTCTTGGAGAACGTGTGTAGACTTGACGTACTCAAGACTTATCAGTATGCATACATGCAACTGATTAACACACACAAGCTAAGATGTCATACTAGATCAAGATAGAAGGATATCTCGATCTATTCGACACGACCAAACCTATACAGACACTTGAGCAAATACCGTACAATTACAACTATAATTAAGAACAAGCGACAGACACAAAACTGTATCAACAGTTACCAAGTGTGGATTAGTGTCCTAACATGTGTTAACACAAAATTAAGTGTGGTAAAATGAGTGTAAGGTGTCAAAATTGGAGACATATGGCCAAACTTGGTGATTAAGCAAACTTTTTATTTTGACAATTTTGACCCCTGGACTTGTATTATCACGTTTTGTCACTTTTAACCCCTCTTAGCATAATATTTGGGTTATATAAAGGCGTTAAGGCATGGGTAACTTGGTTTTTGTCCGGAAATGTCGTGGATGTCTGTTCGTCTGATTGTATAGTTAGACGTTTCGTAAATAAAGTATAAAGCTTTATCAAAGACGAAAATGACCTAGTTTGTACAAGGATTGACATTTTTGCATTCTGACCAATGAAATGCAAGATCTTATTGAATAAAAATGTCCGAGATTGTGTAATGATTGATAAATATACATTCTCGCAATTAAAACCCAAGATTTTATTAAACACGAAAATGTTCCAGAATTGTTCAATGACTAAAAATGTACAAATGTCACAGTCTCCCCTACTTCAGGAAATTTCGTACCTAAATTTAAATAGAGGAAACTTGTGAGAAAAGATGTGGTTATTTCACCTTCATTTGATCCGCTCGTTCCAGGTAAATTTTAGCCATGTTTGGACTCCCATCGAACTTTAACAATCGGTATGTGTTTGTGTTTGAGTTTCTTGACTTCACGGTCCATTATTTCCACATGTTTCTCGACAAAGTGCATTGTGTTATTAATGCGAATTTCATCAAGAGGGATGTGGAGGTTTTCATCAGCCAAACACTTTTTTAAATTGGACAGTGGTAAGTTGGATGAACATTCCCAAGCTCATGATGTAGCTCAAGTTTGTAGGCCACCTTTCCAATCCTCTCAGTGATCTTAAATGGTCCAACATATCGAGGTGCAAGTTTTCCTTTCTTTCCAAATCTAGTCACACCTTTCCAAGGGGATACCTTGAGAAGGACGTGATCACCAACTTGGAATTCCAAGGGCTTTCGTCATTGATCCGCATAACCCTTTCGACGGCTTCTAGTTGTCAAAAGGTTATCACGTGTTTTCTTGATTTTGACTGAAGTCTCTAGAATGAGTTCTGGTCCGGTAAGCTAATCTTCACCAACCTCATTCCAGCAGGCAGGGAACGACATTTTAGACCGTATAGAGCTTTGAAAGGAGCAATGTTAATGCTGGAGTGATAACTATTGTTGTAGGAGAATTCGATCAAAGGTAGATGCGAATCCGAATTACCACCAAAGTCGATCACATAAGCCCTAAGCATATCCTCCAATTTTTGGATCGTCCTTTAGGATTGTCCATCCATCTCTGGATGATAAGTAGTGCTCAAGTTAAGTTTGGTTCCCATGGCAGATTCCATGGTCTTCGAAAAGTGAGATGAGAATCGAGCATCCCGATCTGATATGATGTTCAAAGGAACACCATTTTGAGATACTATCTCATTAACGTAGATCTTTTCAAGTTTGTCAGCTGATAGATCTTCACGAATTGGCAAAAAGTGTGCTGACTTTGTTAAACTATCAATGACTACCCAAATGGCATCATGACCTCTACAACTACGTGGTAGTTTGGTGATGAGATCCATAACAATGTTTTCCCATTTCCATACCGGAATTTCTGGATGCTCAAGCTACCCAGATGGATGTTGATGTTTTGCCTTAACTTTAATACAATTTACGATACGGATAAGGCAATATCCTTCTTCATACCCTGCCACCAATATTGGGTACGAAGATCCTTGTACATTTTGTCTACACAGGATGAATTGAATAACGAGATTTGTGAGCCTCATTCATCAATCGGGTGTGGAGATTTTCTTGGCATGGAACCCTTAAACGGTTCATGTAGTTGAGGAACCCATTGTCTTCTATTTTATGCTGAAGCTCGAGATGATGGGGTAGTTCTTTTTTCAACAAAGCTTAAGTTACATGTAATACCCCGACCGCGTAAAACAACGAACCACGGCGGAAATGTCGGGGAGTCATGTCACAAAACTATTGTTTCAGAACTCATGGAATTTAAAATTTTGTTTTATTAAGTTAAATGTTTACATTGTCTTGGGATAAAAAAAGAACAACACATAAATAAACTGTCTTTCATGTTTTAAGTCACTAAGGGCCAAGTCCATTCCTACGTGAAGCATGCATCATATTATCAAGTATTAACTCCTGAAACATATGTGAAAAGAGAGTCAACATAAAAATGCCGGCGATTACATAGGTTTTATGAGTATGTCAAATTCGTGGCTTTGTATACATATTGCAACACCTCGTCCGACTACAAGAGTCGTTAAGTGAAAACCTCGCATCAAAAGTGTTTGATATTGCAATACAATTAACCAACTAAACAAGTTGGTTAGAGTTGTGAAAACCTTGTAGCCATGAATCTTCACCAAAACGTTTCTTTTGCAAAATAAACTTGTAATAGATTGATTCAAAAGAAAACTTCGTATGGTTTATATCTTTAAATGAAAATCATTGCGTGACATTGTTCAAAACAATTTGTCCGTGTTATAAACCATTTGTCTGTGTTATAAATCAATCGTCCGTTTCATAAACCAACTTTCCATGTCATAAACAAATCGTCCATGTTTTTAATTGTGAAAAATTTTGATCGTTCTTCAATGAACACATTCAAAATTGTGTTGACTATACCACCAAAGGGTATCTTTAATAGACCACCAAAGGGTCTCTTAACTAGACTAAGAAATCATCAAATGATTTGTTAATCAGAAACAGTTTCTGTCATTACCCAAACTTCCACCAAATCTAGTGAACTGTCCGCTAATGGGATTCTCAGTCCTATGATACCATAACATACTACTGGTCGGCTTGGCCAAAGCTAATGAATGGCATTCGTTTTATGGATAATGCATCAACAAGTTGTTCACATTATTGAAATTGTGTTGTTTTATATATAAACAATAGACATTGTTTTTGAAATCTTGAAAATAATTATAGGCACATATGAGTCACCCCAAAACATTTGAAAACATAAAAGAGGGAGGCTATGTACTCACATTTAAAATCATTTTGTATATACAAACCATGTATATTGTTTTGAAATCTTGAAAATAATTATAATTACATATGAATCACCCCAAAACATTTGAAAATCTAAAAGGGGGGGGGGGCTATGTACTCACTTATGATTGCGAAAGTGTTCTTGATCAATGGAATAAACAAAGCTCAAACGTATCCTAATGTGTCAGATAAATATGTTAGCGTGTCGGGACTACAAACGTGAGATCGGATATAATGAAGTCTTATAAACCAAACGACTGTTGGAACTCATGTGATATGGTTTAACAAACTTAACATTCTGATTTGGAAAGGATCCTAAATGCTTTTTACCCATTATGACTCGTTAAGGTAGTTTACGCTACTTTAACGGGTCATTAGCATAAATGTTTTATCAGATGGTTAAACATGTCCTATGATAAGTCTTAAATGCCGAAGCACGTTTGAAAATGTTAAAACATTAGTTTATATGTCAAAAATTTGGTTACATGTGTTTAAAATGGATTTATGCGCAAAAGGGCATTTTGGTCATTATTTTTTAAGAACATGGAAGTAACTTATCATAACGCCAACCAAACGATGTGACCATTAAGTATAACCTCAGTAGGATATCCCCTATACAACTATGGTCACAAATATGTATTTGGTCAGATCCTAAGATCGACCAAACGGGTCAGATTCGAAAGTCAAAGCGTGGTCAAGACCGCTCGACTTACGACCCTAAATAACCACTAAACTAGAAGTGGTGAGTCAGACATGTCAAAATATGTGTAACTAAGTTTATAAAACTAATTTGGTATCACCCAAAAATAGTTTCGTGTAAAATGCACATCATGCGTATTTTTGACCGAAACTTTGACTCGTCACTTCGACTAGTAAACGTGGTAATCAGAAGGTGAAATCGTTAGCGATTATAACCTTCGTGATTACGATCATGTTTCAAAGTTCAATTGAATTTTGACTTGGCCAAACATGGTCAGAACCAAAAGTCAATCAGTTTGCCAAACTAATTGACTTTTAGCTCAAAATAACTAAAAAAAATTAAAGAACTAGGAAGTGTACTTACTCGTGTTGAAGAACACTTTTGGAACTCAAGATAGGAGGCTTCCAAAGGTTGGAAACAAGCTCCAAGAAGGATAGAAAGAAGAACTTCACACTTTGCTTTGAAGTGTTTTGAAGTGGTGTGAAAAAAATGGAAGAATCATGGGGTATTTATAGTATTTTAGGATTAAGGAGGTGATGACAAGTGTCCTCAAGTGTGGATTAGTGTCTTAACATGTGTTAACACCATATTAAGTGTGGCAAAGTGAGTGCTAGGTGTCAAAAATTGGAGATAGGTGGCAAACTTGTTGAAGAAGCAAAAATATTTATTATTTTTTGACATTTTTGGCCCTTGGACTTGTACTTTCACTTGTTTGCCATTTTTAACCCTTTAACTTAATATTTAGGTTATATAAAGGTGTTAAGACATGTGTATCTTTGATTATGTGCTAAAATGTCATGGATGTCAGTTCGTTCGGTTGTACGGTGATGCGTTTCGCAAAAATGCGTAAAACGCTTTAACGAACACGAAAATGATCGAAATTGTGCAACGATTGACATTTTTGCATTCTCATCAATAAAATACAAGATTTTATTGAATACAAAAATATTTGTAAATAAAACACATGGTTTCATTGAATACGAAATTGTTTGTAATTATGCAATGATTGAAAAGGCACAAATGTCACAGTCTCCCTACTTTTGGAAATTTCGTCCAGAAATTTAATTAGTCGAAAATTTGTGAAACAGATGTGGATATTTTGGTTTCATCTGATCCTCTCAATCCCAAGTAAATTTTGGGCCACGTTTGGATACCCAGTGAACTTTAACTATCAGTATACATCTACGCTTGAGTTTCTTGACTTCACGGTCCAAAATCTCCACAAGTTTCTCGACAAAGTGCATAGTGTCATCAACGGGAATTTCGTCAAGGGGAATGTGGAGGTTTGTATCGGCTAAACACTTTTTCAAATTGGACACGTGGAATGTTGACTGAATATTCCGAAGTTCAGGAGGTAGCTCAAGTCGGTAGGCCACCTTTCCGATTCTCTCAACGATCTTGAATGGTCCAGTATATCGTGGTGCAAGTTTTCCTTTCATTCCAAATCTAATCACACCTTTCCAAGGGGATACCTTGACAAGGACGTGATCACCAACTTGGAATTCAAAGGGCTTGCGTCGTTTATCCGCATAACTCTTTTGACGGCTTCTAGCTGTCAGAATGTTATGGCGAATTTTCTTGACTTTGTCTGTTGTGTCGTGAATGAGTTCAGGCCCAGTAAGCTGAGCTTGACCAACCTCATTCCAGTAGACAAGTGAGCGACATTTTCGACCGTATAGAGCTTTGAAAGGCGCCATATTGATGCTGGCGTGATAACTATTGTTGTAGGAGAATTCGACAACGTAGATCTTGGCGAGTTTTTCAGCAAATAGATCCTCACGAATTGCCAAAAAGTGTGTTGACTTTGTTAGACGATCGATGATTACCCAAATGGCATCATGACCTCTAGGTGTGAGCGGTAGTTTAGTGACAAGATCCATCGCAATGTTCTCCCACTTCCATACCGGTATTTGTGGTTGCTCAAGTAAACCAGATGGGCGTTGATGTTCTGCCTTAATTTAAGACAAGTTAGGTATTTAGACACATATAAGGCAATGTCCTTATTCATACCCGGCCACAAATACTGGGTACGGAGATCCTTATACATTTTGTCTACACCAGGATGGATTGAATAACGAGACTTATGCGC
Source organism: Scalesia atractyloides (assembly GCA_947069175.1). Taxonomy (NCBI): domain Eukaryota; kingdom Viridiplantae; phylum Streptophyta; class Magnoliopsida; order Asterales; family Asteraceae; genus Scalesia; species Scalesia atractyloides. The sequence goes on from CAMTDV010000020.1 coordinate 51,238,547, forward strand.
TTCGTCCATCAATAAGGTGCGGAGATTGTCTTGACTAGGAATCCACAAACGGTTCTTGTAGTTGAGTAATCCGTTATCTTTTGTTTCGTGTTGAAGTTCGAGATTTTGGGGCAGCTCATTTTTCAACAAGCTTTGGGTCACACATGTATGTTGTGCTTAAAGGATACATGTCTGGATATTAGATTGAACTCGAACACAATGAAGTTTGACACGTTCCTTGCGACTAAGCGCATCAACAACAACATTCGCCTTACCAGGATGGTAGTCAATATCGCAGTCGTAGTCGTTCAAAAGTTCGACCCAGCGCCGTTGTCTCATGCTAAGCTCCTTCTGATTGAATATGTGTTGGAGACTTTTGTGTGCAGTGAAAACCACACATTTCGTACTGTAAAGGTAGTGTCTCCAAATTTTGAGAGCAAAAACTAAGTCTCCTAACTCAAGATCATGAGTTGTGTAGTTCTTCTCATGGATTTTCAATTGTCTTGACGCATAGGCTATGACTTTGTCTCTTTGCATGAGAACACAACCAAGGCCTAGGTTTGATGCATCACAATAGACATCGAAATCATCGTTGCCATCGGGTAAAGATAAACCAGGAGCATTACAGAGTTTTTGTTTCAGTATTTGAAGGGCTACCTCTTGTTTGGTCCCCACTCGAAAGGTTTATTCTTCTGAGTCAAAGTGGTGAGGGGAACCGCGATCTTTGAAAAGTTCACGATGAATCGTCGATAATATCCAGCAAGACCAAGAATTGAACGAACTTCTGTAGGAGTAATAGGTGTACTCCAATCCCTAATCGCACTGATTTTGGCGGGATCTACATGTATACCTTGTTCGTTAACAATGTGTCCCAAAAATTGAACTTCTTTTAGCCAAAATTCACATTTGGAGAATTTGGCGTAAAGTTGTTCTTTCTTCAGGAGTTCCATTGTTAGACGGAGATGTTGTTCATGATCGGCAAGAGACTTAGAATAAATGAGGATGTCGTCTATGAAAACGATGATGAACATGTCTAAATAAGGTTTACAAACCCTATTCATTAAGTCCATGAAGACGGCAGGAGCATTCGTCAAACCAAAAGGCTTGACAGTGAACTCGTAATGGCCGTATTGTGACATCCCGGTTTTTCAGACATCTTAAACGCACTACTTTATGATTATTCGTTCCTATGCTAAATTGATTCGGAGACTTAAATTTACACGCTCGAAATAATTACGCTAACTTTGTGAACTTATCAAGTGAACTACGTGCTATGTGTATTAAACGTTTATAAGTTCGGTGAGTTATTATGTTATGTCTTGATTTCATGGTGTTTATTTATAAAAGATATAGTAAATATATAGACGAATCGAACCAAGCCGCGACACGAGCCAACCTCATTTCCTTGCGACTCAAGGAGTTAACCAAAACTTGGGGATCAAGTTTTAGACCCAAACCAACCCACCCGAACCCCTTGCGGCCGCGAGCACCCAAATTGCAAACCCTTCCCTTTTCCCTTTACCTCTTGCGCTATATATACACACACATGCATGTGCATTGTTTCAAAAACAAAAACACACAAACCTAATAGCTAAACAGCCGACGGAAGCCCTCCATTCAGTCTCTCGATCGCAAAACAGCTTTGCTACATCCCTCTTGATCGCGGCAGCCCTCCCCTCGCCATTCTCCTTCTCGGTCGCGATTTTTCCTTGATCATCGGCTCCCATCTCACTCACGGTTCATTGATTTTCGGTGTAAAAGGTTAGGGTTTATCATTTTTGCAAAGTTATACTAGGATTATAAACTCTTGATCATGGTTGAATGTAGTGTTATGATGTTAGTCGATTAATTATGCTAGTTGCGATTATGATGATTAGCAGAATCAAGAAACATTAGGCTGCGTTTTGTGTGATAAAAACTATATGCTATGATTAGGGTTTGCATGGGTATGATATATATGATGATATATGATTGGTAATTCTGTTCTTGATCGCTTATATTCAACGTATCGATGGTTTAAGCGGGTTAGATTGCGATAAAATGCTGAAATCAGGTTGCTGAATGGTGTTTACAGCCAACTTCAACTGGCTGTAACTTGGTTATTATTTATCGTAAAACGGATTTTCTGAAGTCTAAAACGTAGAGCTTTGAGAAATGCTTCTAATGGCGCTGGATTCATATTTTTCTGAAGTCGTTTGATATTTTTAAGTGGCCAATCAAGTTCAGTAACTGAAGCTGTGAAAATTCTGAAAATTTGCTAGTTGTTTATCGAGTCGGATTTAATAATCTGTAGAGAGTCGAATCACGAAATTTGTACCGCAACTAGATATGGAACTTTTCGGGAAACTCCCACTGGAATTTTGTTAATTGGACGAACAGTGATTTTTAAATAAATTCTCTGGTGGACTGCAGTCAGAAAGCGACGAATCTGACTGCAACCTAGTATATTAATATTTATGAATAATTGGTAAAGTATTAGGACTTGAAAAATTTATATAAAATTCTATAGTATAGTTGACACCTTCTGTAAAATAATTGGAATTTTTGGAATGTTGGAACTATTTTATAAAAATCCTTGAAAACAGCCTAATAGTGAGTATATAAGCTGAAATTTGATAACTTGCGAATGTGTGTACCAAAGTGTTGTATGGATTGATTGTGTTCATGATAAATTGTTTTGATCACTATATTGGTATGATGATACTTGCATGCGTGATTTGAGTCTTAGGAATTGTCATTGTATGTACCGCATTGTGTGTTAGTATGTGTAGGGCTTGTATCAGTGTGTTCACACACTAACTCTAAATCAATTGACTTGTTAGGACGCAATTAGCGGTCCCATCATTTGCTACATCTGTGTTACACTAACCTAGCAACTAAAGGTGAGTTCACGGCCCCTAATTTTATCCAGTTTTAAACAACAGGGGGAGAAACATGTATACACTCTACAACTCTATCTCTTTACGTTATACGAAATTAACGTCATTAAACTATTCGGTAACTAAGTTAATGTTAATGTACGTTTATGGCCCGACAAGCCCCACCCGAGCTAGTCGCGCTAGCAGACCGGGTATGGTCAACGGGTGAATAATTTGGACTAACTTCGCCATGGTCAGTGATAGGCCTGGCAACACGGAGGCACAACAGTCAGCTTCGATCGCGAACACTTACGTGACATAACTTTAGGCTAGCTACCTACATGTTAACATTGAACTTAATTACGAATCAACGATATTATCCCGGGTTAGGGATAATGGAACCAACAACGTTATTATTCCGGGTTAGGAATAATGGAACATCATTATTATTCCGGGTAAGGAATAATGGAACCATCAGTATTATTCCGGGTTGGGGAATAATGGAACTAAACGTTATCCCGGGTTAGGCATAACAGGGGAAACAAACTTATAACCGAACAAATAAACTCATGAAACCCTGTGAACTCACTCTTCTTTAATGTTGACACTTGTTTCTTTACATGTTTCTCAGGACGCTAGGAGCTCTAGGTGCACTCACTTGCATTGATCAAGATATCTTTTTATCGAGTCTCATTTATAAACATTTATTTGGGTTTTTCTTATGTTTTGGCGTTTGTGTTGGCGCCTGTTCCTTTACTTTATTTTTATGCTTCCGCTAAACATTGAAACCAAACTAAGGCAATCTAAAATTAACTATGAATGGTTAAACAAATGATTTTGGAAAACGTATTCACAAATCATATAGAGTCGTTCGACGTTACTAGTGTCACAGATTCTGGTTTGTTCACACGCCTCACGGTAAAACTCCGCAAGTGGAAATTGAGGGTGGGACAGATTGGTATCAGAGCCTCTAGCTATAGAGAACGAGGTTTGCATTAATAGTAGATCTAAACTATAGCTGATTACACGACACTAGACTTAGTTTGGCACTGAACTGTGATATCTTGTATGTGTTGTACTACAACTGTGTTATGTAAAATATAAATGCATATTGTGATGAACGCAACTCGTAATTAACTACACAACCCAATAGGCAATGTCACCATCATCATCCGACAAACCTTTACAACCAATGGCGCCGGGGAAGGCACCTATGGTCGAATCCTCACCACCTCATGGCGTGGAGACACGCTCAGCTGCTAGGAAAAGACTCGCTCTAGGGGAGGAGTCGTCCTCACGCCCGACCATCGCTATGCCGGTCGAACCGGTTAACTCGTTAGAAGTAGGGGATGACCTACTTAGGGATATGATAAGAAAACAACAGGAACAACTAGAGAGAATGCAGGAAACTATCAAAGCATAGGGATGGATGATACGTTAACTAACGGGTAAGACTGGAGAGCTCGAGGAAGAGTAATATGAGAATAAAATAGCTCTTAACACTTTAGCTAAGGATTTTCGTGCTGAGCAGTGAGGGCTGACTGGCTCGAAGACAGAGTTCTTGAGTCCTGCTGGAGGATTCAAGAACTAGAGCAGAATCAGGCACCTGCACAGTACCCCACCAGCACCGGCCCCTCCAGTGCCGGTAGAGGAGGATCCAGAAGAGGATCCCGAGGAGGATCCAGAGGAGGATCCAGAGGAAGACCCGGATGAGGATCTGGAGGAAGAAGAGCCAGAACAGGACCCGGCTGTTGAAGCTGAAAACGCTGAAGAGGATGACAGCAGTGATAGCGACCTGGGAGATGGAGACATAGATGACTAACTCGTCTCGCCAATCTCCGTTTTGTTTCCTTTAGATCTGAAATGACAACCGGTCGCCGCGGAAATCTCAACATGTCAACTGAAGAATTGGCCGCAATGATCCAAGATCACGTGAATGTTGCTCTAGCGGGTGTTCAAAACCCACCAGCAGCAGGAGGGGTCTTAACCCCTACAAGATGTTTCTCGATGCGAAGCCGAGCAAATTCACGGGGGCAGAAGGACCCATAGGACTGGTCCGCTGGATCGAAAAGTCCGAATCAGTGTTCGAAATGTGCAATTGTCTGGAGGCCAACAAAGTCAAGTATGCTGCCTCAACGTTGGAGGATGGGGCACTAACTTGGTGGAATGCACAAGTCCAAACGCGTGGACTTATTGCTGCAAATGCAATGGCCTGGGCCGAGTTTAAGGCCCTAATCAAAGAGGAGTACTGTCCACGAGACAGGGTTCAGCAGTTGGAGCAAGCCTTATGGAACCACAAGATGGTGGGATCTGAAATCGAAGCATACACAGCGAAACATCACGACCTGGTATTTCTATGTCCCGATCTGGCCAACACTGTTGAGAAACGACTCGAGTTTTACCTTGGGGGTCTGGTCCCCGAGATCCAGGGCATGGTAATGGCTAGCAACCCTGTGACTGAGCATCAAGCAATCAGGTTGGCGCACAAACTCACCGATAAGGCGGTGGAACAAAAGAAGTTGCCAACTCGGGGTACGACTGAAGTTGCCCCTGATAATAAAAGAAAGTTTGAAGACTCGTCTGCTCGACAGTCTTCGTCATCCCAGCCACAACAGGGGAACCAGAAACGTTCAATAATTTCAACAGCCACCGGAGTCAAAATAATCAGCCCGCCAACAACAACCAGAACACAAGCGGCTATGTAGGTCGAAAACCGCAGTGCAATCGCTGTAATCTTCATCATCACGGCCCTTGTGCCGGGAATCGCTGCCAACGATGTGGCAAGGTGGGACATGCGGCAAAGGATTGTCGGGGGGAAATCATGTCCCGACAAAATTAAAATCAACACCAGGGTCAGCAGCAGGGTATTAACCGGGGGTGCTATCAGTGTGGTAGCACTGCCCACTTCAAACGAGACTGCCCACAGCTTCGTAACAACAACAATGGTGGGAACAACAACAACCACAATAACCACAACAACAACAATAACAACAACAATGGAAATGGTGGCACAGGAGGTGCCAAAGAGCGTGCATTTACGCTGGGCCGCGGAAAGTCCAGAAACGACTCGAACGTGGTCACCGGTAAGTTTCCCCTTAATGAACATTTTGCTACTGTGCTTTTTGATACGGGTGCGGATAGGAGTTTCATATCTGAGTCTTTTAGGAAGAACCTAAATCTCACGCCTAAACCCTTAGAGACCCCTTACGTCATAGAACTTGCCGATGGTAAGTCTGTAGATGTGACCCATTTAGTATCCGGCTGTCAACTCAAACTCGCGGGTCACACCTTTACCATTGATCTGATGACAACTACCCTGGGTAGTTTTGACGTGGTAGTCGGAATGGACTGGCTATCCGACATCCGAGCTGAAGTTCTCTGTTTCGAAAAATCTATCCGTATTCCGCTCTCTAACGACGAAATCTTGACGGTGCAAGGCGAGAAGGCAGGCGCCGTCACAAACATCATCTCTTACATGCAAGCGCAGAGGTATCTTCGGAGGAAGAACTCTTTCGCTTTACTTGCACTGGTTACCGAGCAGCCTAAAGACGAGAAACGTATAGAAGACATCCCCGTCGTTCGTGATTCTTCCGATGTATTCCCAGAGGAGTTACCTGGCCTTCCACCGCATCGACAAGTGGACTTTGAAATCGAATTGGCGAACCATGCAACTCCCATCGCCAAGGCCCCATACCGTTTAGCTCCAGCCGAGTTGCAAGAGTTGTCTACCAGCTTCAGGAATTGTTAGAAAAAGGATTTATCCGACCCAGTACTTCGCCATGGGGAGCTCCAGTCCTTTTTGTCAAGAAGAAGGACGGGACCTTCCGCATGTGCATCGACTACAGGGAACTCAATAAGGTTACTGTCAAGAACCGATACCCGTTACCTCGCATCGACGATCTCTTCGACAAAATTTAAGGGTCAAGCTACTACTCCAAGATTGATCTACGGTCTGGTTATCACCAGTTACGCGTCAGGGAGGAGGATATCGCTAAGACGGCATTTCGTACTCGGTATGGCCATTATGAGTTCTTGGTCATGCCCTTCGGTCTCACCAACGCACCCGCGGTGTTCATGGACCTCATGAACCGCGTGTGTAAACCGTATCTCGACAAGTTTGTCATTGTGTTCATCGATGACATACTCATCTACTCTAAAGGTGAAGAAGAACATGCTTAACATCTACGGTTACTGCTGGGATTACTTCAACAGGACAAACTATATGCCAAGCTTTCAAAGTGTGATTTCTAGATTCGGGAAGTTCAGTTCCTCGGGCATATCGTAAATGAAAAGGGTATCCACGTCGACCCCGCCAAGATTGAAGCTATCAAAAACTGGAAGCACCCAGGACACCGACGGAGATCCGCCAATTTTTGGGTTTGGCTGGTTACTACAGACGTTTCATCGAGGGATTTTAAAAGATCGCGCAACCGCTTACTACCCTCACCCAGAAAGGCATCAAGTATGCTTGGGGTGACAAGCAGGAAGCGGCATTTCAATTGCTGAAACAGAAACTTTACAGTGTACCCATTCTGTCCTTGCCGGAAGGGACAGATGATTTTGTGTATATTGTGATGCTTCCATTCAGGGATTGGGATGCGTACTCATGCAACGCGATAAGGTCATCGCGTATGCGTCCCGACAATTGAAGGATCACGAGAAAAACTACACAACACATGACCTTGAATTGGGAGCAGTAGTGTTTGCACTTAAGATTTGGAGACACTACCTATATGGAACGAAGTGCACAATCTTTACAGATCACAAGAGCCTCCAACACATCTTTGATCAGAAGGAGTGAACATGCGACAACGTCACTGGGTCGAACTCTTGAACAATTATGAATGTGCCATTCGGTATCACCCGGGTAAAGCTAACGTGGTAGCTGATGCCCTCAGTAGGAAGGAACACTTGAAACCTCGTCGGGTACGAGCACTACAGCTCACCATTCATTCGGGATTACCCGAACAGATACGCGACACGCAGCTAGAAGCAGTTAAGGAAGAAAACATCAAGGCCGAGTCGGTGGGAAACAAATGGAACGCGATTGGGAAGTAAAACCCAATGGAGCCCGGTATTTCATGAATCGTATATGGGTACCTCTCTACGGAGACCTTAGAAAGCTAGTCATGGATGAAGCTCACAAATCCCGATACTCTGTCCATCCTGGTTCAGATAAGATGTATCAAGACCTTAAAGCTGCGTATTGGTGGCCCAACATGAAAGCTATATAGTAACCTACATGAGCAAGTGTTTGACTTGTGCAAAAGTCAAGGTAGAGTATCAGAAGCCATCGGGGCTACTTCAACAACCTGAGATCCCAGTGTGGAAAAGGGATCAGATCTCGATGGATTTCATCACTAAACTCCCGCGAACTTTGGGTGGTTGTGATACCATCTGGGTGATCGTGGATCGTTTAACTAAGCCCGCACACTTCCTAGCTATTAAAGAAACAGATAAGATGGAGAAGTTGACTCGCATCTACATTAAGGAAGTAGTTTCTCGGCACGGAGTGCCAACGTCCATCATCTCAGACAGAGATGCTCGCTTCACGTCCAACTTTTGGCAGTCACTTCAGAAAGCGTTGGGCACACGCTTAGATATGAGCACAGCTTATCACCCTCAGATTGATGGTCAAAGCGAAAGGACCATACAGACCTTGGAAGACATGCTTAGGGCATGCGTAGTAGACTTCAGGAATAGTTGGGAAATCCACCTGCCTTTAGTGGAATTCTCGTATAACAACAGTTACCATACGAGTATATCGGCAGCACCGTTTGAAGCATTATACGGTCGTAAATGTAGATCACCGGTCTGTTGGGCAGAAGTCGGTGACAGTCAACTCACAGGCCCTGAGTTGATACTTGAGGCTACTGAAAAGATTGTACGAATCAGAAACCGCATGGCGGCGGCACGATCGACAGAAAAGCTACGCTGATCAACGACGCAAACCGCTCGAATTTCAAGTAGGCGACCGCGTCCTACTGAAGGTGTCACCCTGGAAGGGTGTAATCCGCTTCGGGAAAAGAGGCAAACTAAAACCACGGTACGTAGGCCCGTTTGTGATCTTGAAACGTATCGGACCCGTAGCTTATCAATTAGACCTTCCTGCCGAACTCAGTGGAGTTCACAACGTTTTTCACGTGTCAAATCTGAAGAAGTGTCTATCAGATGAAACCCTAGTCATTCCATTGGATGAGATTCAAGTGGATGAACAACTGCACTTTGTGGAACAACCTATCGAGGTCATGGATCGTGAGATCAAGACTCGAAGGCACAGCAAAATTCTAATCGTCAAGGTTCGTTGGGACTCTAAGCGTGGACCGGAGTTCTCGTGGGAAAGAGAGGACCAAATGAAAAGCAAATACCCACACCTCTTTGCAGCTGAGCAACAAGTTAACGATACCACCAACTAAATTTTCGGGACGAAAATTCTTTTAACATGGGGATGATGTGACAACCTGGGAATTTCTTGTAATTTCGCGTATCATTGTTAACGAACTAAATCTTTGTGCGTGGCACTTGGGAATTTCTTGTAATTTCGTTTACCATTGTTAACGAACTAAATCTTTGTGCGTGGCACTCTAAACATGTACGCTGAGTTCTAAACCGCGTTTACTCAATTTTCGGGACGAAAATTCTTTCAACATGGGGATAATGTGACATCCCGGTTTTTCAGACATCTTAAACGCACTACTTTACGATTATTCGTTCCTACGCTAAATTGATTCGGAGACTTAAATTTACACGCTCGAAATAATTACGCTAACTTTGTGAACTTATCAAGTGAACTACGTGCTATGTGTATTAAACGTTTATAAGTTCGGTGAGTTATTATGTTATGTCTTGATTTCATGGTGTTTATTTATAAAAGATATAGTAAATATATAGACGAATCGAACCGAGCCGTGACACGAGCCAACCTCATTTCCTTGCGACTCAAGGAGTTAACCAATACTTGGGGATCAAGTTTTAGACCCAAACCAACCCACTCGAACCCCTTGCGGCCGCGAGCACCCAAACCGCAAATCCTTCCCTTTTCCCTTTACCTCTTGCGCTATATATACACACACATGCATGTGCATTGTTTCAAAAAAAAAACACACAAACCCTAATAGCTAAACAGCCGACGGCAGCCCTCCATTCAGTCTCTCGTTCGCAAAATAGCTTTGCTACATCCCTCTTGATCGCGGCAGCCCTCCCCTCGCCATTCTCCTTCTCGGTCGCGATTTTTCCTTGATCATCGGCTCCCATCTCACTCACGGTTCATTGATTTTCGGTGTAAAAGGTTAGGGTTTATCATTGTTTGCAAATTGATCATGCTTGAATGTAGTGTTATGATGTTAGTAGATTAATTATGCTAGTTGCGATTATGATGATTAGCGGAATCAAGAAACATTAGGCTGCGTTTTGTGTGATAAAAACTATATGTTATGATTAGGGTTTGCATGGGTATGATATATATGATGATATATGATTGGTAATTCTGTTCTTGATCGCTTATATTCAATGTATCGATGGTTTAAGCGGGTTAGATTGCGATAAAATGCTGAAATCAGGATGCTGAATGGTGTTTATCGCCAATTTCAACTGGCTGTAACTTGGTTATTATTTATCGAAAAACGGATTTTCTGAAGTCTTAAACGTAGAGTTTTGAAAAACGCTTCTAATGGCGCTGGATTCATATTTTTCTGAAGTCGTTTGATATTTGTAAGTGGCCAATCAAGTTCAGTAACTGAAGCTGTGAAAATTCTGAAAATTTGCTAGTTGTTTATCGAGTCGGATTTAATAATATGTAGAGAGTCGAATCACGAAATATGTACAGCAACTAGATATGGAAATTTCCGGGAAACTCCCACTGGAATTTTGTTAATTGGACGAACGGTGATTTTTAAATAAATTCTCCGGTGGACTGCAGTCAGAAAGCGACGAATCTGACTGCAGCCTAGTATATTAATATTTATGAATAATTGGTAAACTATTAGGACTTGAAAAACTTATATAAAATTACACAGTATAGTTGACACCTTCTGTAAAATAATTGGAATTTTTGGAATGTTGGAACTATTTTATAAAAATCATTGAAAACAGCCTAATTGTGAGTATATAAGCTGAAATTTGATAACTTGCGAATGTGTGTACCAAAGTGTTGTATGGATTGATTGTGTTCATGATAAATTGTTTTGATCACTATATTGGTATGATGATACTTGCATGCGTGATTTGAGTCTTAGGAATTGTCATTGTATGTACCGCATTGTGTGTTAGTATGTGTAGGGCTTGTATCAGTGTGTTCACACACTAACTCTAAATCAATTGACTTGTTAGGACGCAATTAGCGGTCCCATCATTTGCTACATCTGTGTTACACTAACCGAGCAACTAAAGGTGAGTTCACGGCCCCTAATTTTATCCGGTTTTAAACAACAGGGGGAGAAACATGTATACACTCTACAACTCTATCTCTTTACGTTATACGAAATTAACGTCATTAAACTATACGGTAACTAAGTTAATGTTAATGTACGTTATGGTCACTAAGCAGCTATATCACACAAGTCCTCGACAATCTCTCGGATCGTTAGTATTGGGTTAGATAGCGGGGAAATTATAAGTAGTACTACTGGGCCTGACAAGCCCCACCCGAGCTAGTCGCGCTAGCCGACCGGGTATGGTCAACGGGTGAATAATTTGGCCTAACTTCGCCATGGTCAGTGATAGGCCTGGCAACACGGAGGCACAACAGTCAGCTTCGATCGCGAACACTTACATGACATAACTTTAGGCTAGCTACCTACATGTTAACATTGAACTTAATTAGGAATCAACAATATTATCCCGGGTTAGGGATAATGGAACCAACAACGTTATTATTCCAGGTTAGGAATAATGGAACATCATTATTATTCCGGGTAAGGAATAATGGAACCATCAGTATTATTCCGGGTTGGGGAATAATGGAACTAAATCGTTATCCCGGGTTAGGGATAACGGGGGAAACAAACTTATAACCGAACAAATGAACTCATGAAAACCTGTGAACTCACTCTTCTTTAATGTTGACACTTGTTTCTTTACATGTTTCTCAGGACGCTAGGAGCTCTAGGTGCACTCACTTGCATTGATCAAGATATCTTTTTATCGAGTCTCATTTACAAACATATATTTGGGTTTTTCTTTAGTTTTGGCGTTTGTGTTGGCGCCCGTTCCTTTACTTTATTTTTATGCTTCCGCTAAACATTGAAACCAAACTAAGGAAATCTAAAATTAACTATGAATGGTTAAACAAATGATTTTGGAAAACGTATTAACAAAACATATAGAGTCGTTCGACGTTACTAGTGTCTCAGATTCTGGTTTGTTCACACGCCTCGCGGTAAAACTCCGCAAGTGGAAATTGAGGGTGGGACACGTATCAAGTGTGAAAAATAGTCTTGGGAATATCTTCTTCAAGTACACGAAGTGGATGATACCCAGAATGCAGATCAATCTTTGAAAAGCAGGTCGCACCTTGTAGCTGATCAAATAGATCATCAATGCGAGGTAGGGATATCGATTTTTGATTATGAGTTTGTTGAGCCTACGATAATCGATATACATACGGAAGGATACATCCTTCTTTTTCACGAATAGGACAGGAGCGCCCGAAGGTGAAAAGCTTGGACGAATGAATCCCTTGTCTGAATGTTCTTAGAGTTGATTTGACAAGTCTTGCATTTCAGATGGTGCAAGACAGTAAGGAGATTTAGTAGTTGGATTGGCACAAGGTACAAGATCAATACGAAACTCAACTTGACGAATTGGGGGTAAACCATGTAGCTCTTCAGGAAACACCTCAGGATATTCCCGAACAATGGAGATGTCCTGAACAGTTTTACCCTTGTCTTTTTCCTCTACGATATGTGCCAAAAAAGCTACATAATTCTTTAGTAGGTATTTTTGAGCCTGGGTACCGGTCATGAGTTTTAGGCTACTAGAGGGTTTCTCTCCGTGAACTTCTAAGGTTCCGCCTGATGAAAGAGGTATACAAACAACTTTGTCGAGACAGATCACCTCAGCATGGTGTTTGGTTAACCAATCCATTCCTATGATGATGTCAAAACTACCGAGTTGCATTGGTGTGAGGTCAATGGGAAATAGGTGGTTATCCAAGTTCAATTGGCAACTACGAATGACATAGTCGAGCACAAGGGGTTCACCACTAGCTATTTCCATGGTTAAGGGTTTTCTAGTTTAGTTCTAGGCATCGAAAGCAAAGGTTCCAAGGCTAGTGATATAAATCACCGAAAGCAGGATGATTGTTAACTAGGAACGTACCGTTAATGACTTCGTTATCAGCACGAGCCTCGTTGGCATTGATGTTGAATGCGCGTCCACTGGCTGGATTTGCATTTGCGTTCACCAATTTTGGGCAGTTGTTTCTAAAGTGACCCATCTCGCCACAGTTTAGCAAGAACCAGGTGGGAACGGAGGTCTAACAGGGTTGCCTTGGGGTTGAACAGGGTTCTGAACAGCTTGTTTTGGGGCCAAACGAAAAACATTGGCTATGTGACCGAATCTTCCACATGATGTGCATTTGCGACACTGTATGTGAGCTTGAAGGTGAACATTGCACCGGTTGCACAACGGTGCAGTACCAACATAGGGTTTCCTTGTAGGAGGTTGTGCTGGTTGGTTTTGAGTGTTCTGGTTGGGTTGTGCAACAACCGCAAAGTTCTATGAATCCTTACGCTTCCTCTACTTCTTGGAAGACCGAGATTTGTTCGCCTTTGCGAAACAGTTTTCCCTTCTTAACCTGAGACTCACTCACGATAGCAGCTAATTCGATAGCCTGTCAAACAGTGGTAGGGTTGCTACCAGTAACAATGTCTTGAATGGGGTCAGGCAGGCCATCGATGTACCTATCGATTGCATTATCCAACGGGGTGACCATGGCGGGAAACAACAAGCTCAATTCTTCGTAACAGTCAGTGTAGGCATGATGCTCTCTACTATCTTGTTTAAGATTGAGGAATTCATCTTCCAATGCCCGTTGTTCATGACGTGGGCAGAATTCCCTCATCATTAGAGCTCAAAGCTCTTCCCACCTTGACATTGCCACATCGGCACCCATATCTCTCATCACACCATTCCACCATGTAAGTGCTCTTTTCTTGAATACACTCGATGCAAACTCCACTTTTCGCTAATTCGGGCATTGAACATGATGAAATGTGCTTTCGAGACTCTCAAACAACGGCATGAGTCCAGTAGCTCCTTCGGACCTAGTAAAGTTGAGTGGTTTAGCCGAGTTAAATTGTTTGTAGTTGCACGGTGTGGGTGCATTGTTGTTGTTATTATGGTTATTGTTTGCTTGGTTTATCTGGGTCACTAGGATTGGGAGTACAGCAGCAATTTGCTGAGCGATCATAGCTGCCATTTCTGCATTTTGAGTTGTATTACGTCGAGGAAGCATTCTGGAAGAAAACATGAGGGAAAATATGTCAGACTAACACTGGATAATGAAGAGAGATGTTAAAAATATCGACGAAATATAAGGATGGTGGTCATTCGTTCGTTACAAACAAATGACTCACGGTGACTAATCAGAGTAAATGGGTCTTTATAATGTATTGCGAAGACATGCTTTAGCCTGTAAGTGGACACTCACCACAAGAGTTCCTAGGTAAGAGTGACTGGTCCGATAATGCGGATTTGTACGAACACTCTAGCCTTAGACATAAAACTCAAGGTACAGGCATCCACCCTTCCAGATTGCACGTGTTCACATTAATAAAGCCCAAAGTTTAACGGGATTTTGAAAACTAACAAGGCTTTAAGCCAAAACAAATCATCTAAGGATAGATGATTCATTTTCAAAACGAATTTGTAACTTATGTATTTGTTTTGGTAATCACTTAAGGATAGGTGATGCTATTGTTCTTAAGAATCTAAACACAAGATAACTCGCGTTGGGGTCCTAAGAAGTTTATAGTCTAGGTCAAAGCATTACTAATAACCTAATTCCCTATAACCATAAGCTCTGATACCAATCTTTCAGTAACACCCCGACCGCGTAAAACAACGAACCGCGGTGGAAACGTCGGGGAGTCATGTCACAGAACTATTGTTTCACAACTCATGGAATTTAAATTTTTTTTTATTAAGTTAAATGTTTACATTGTCTTGGGATAAAAAAAGACCAACACATAAATAAACTGTCTTTCATGTTTTAAGTCACTAAGGCCCATGTCCATTCCTACGTGAAGCATGCATCATATTATCAAGTATTGACTCCTGAAACATATGTGAAAAGAGAGTCAGCATAAAAATGCCGGCGAGTACAGAGGTTTTGTGAGTGTGTCAAATTCGTGGCTATGTATACATATTGCAACACCTCGTCTGACTACAAGAGTCGTTAAGTGAAAACCTCATATCAATAGTGTTTGATATTGCAATACAATTAACCAACTAAAAGAAGTTGGTTAGAGTTGTGAAAACCTTGTAGCCATGAATCTTGACCAAAACGTTTCTGTTGTAAAATAAACTTGTAATAGATTGATTCAAAAGAAAACTTCGTATGGTTTATATCTTTAAATGAAAATCATTGCGTGACATTGTTTAAAACAATTTGTCTGTGTTATAAACCATTTGTCTGTGTTATAAATCAATTGTCCGTGTCATAAACCAATTTTCATTGTCATAAACAAATTGTCCATGTTTTTAGTTGTGAAAACTTTTGATCGTTCTTTAATGAACACATTCAAATCTGTGTTAACTATACCACAAAAGGGATCTTTAATAGACCACCAAAGGGTCTCTTTAACTAGACTAACAAATCATCAAATGATTTGTTAATCAGAAACAGTTTCTATCATTACCCAAACTTGCACCAAAAATCCAGTGAACAGTCCGATAATTGGATTGTCAGTCCTATGGTACCATAACATACTATTGGTCGGGTTGGACAAAGATAATGAATGTCATTCGTGTTATGGATAACGCATCAACAAGTTGTTCACATTATTGAAATCATATTGTCTTATATATAAACTATAGACATTGTTTTTGAAATCTTGAAAATAACTATAGGCACATATGAATCACCACAAAACATTTGAAAACGTAAAAGAGGGGGGGCTATGTACTCAATTGAAAATCATTTTGCATATATTAACCATGTATATTGTTTTGAAATCTTTAAAATAATTATTGGAACATATGAATCACCCCAAAACATTTGACAATGTAAAAGAGGGGGGGGGGCTATGTACTCACTTGGGATTGCGAAAGTGTTCTTGATCAACGAAATAAACAAAGCTCAAACGTGTCCCAATGTGTTAGATAAATATGTTAGCGTGTCGGGACTACAAATGGGAGATCAGATAGAATGAAGTCTTATAAATCAAACGAGTGTTTGAACTCATGTGATATGGTTTAATAAGCTTAACATTCTGATTTGGAAAGGATCCTAAGTGCTTTTGACCTATTATGACTCGTTAAGGTAGTTTACTCTACTTTAACAGGTCATTAGCTTAAACATGTGATCGGATGGTTAAACATGTCCTATGATAAGTCTTAGATGCCCAAGCATGTTTGAAAATGTTAAAACATCAGTTTATATGTCAAAAATTTGGTTAGATGTGTTTAAAATGGATTTATGCGCAAAAGAGCATTTTGGTCATCATTTTTTTAAGAACATAGAAGTCACTTATCATAACACTAACCAAACATGTGACCATAAGGTATAACCTCGGTAGGTTATTCCCTATACAACTATGGTCACAAATATGTATTTGGTCGGATCCTAAGATCAACCAAACGGGTTGGATTCGAAAGTCAAAGCGGTGGTCAAGACCGCTCGACTTACGACCCTAAATAAGCACTAAACTAGAAGTGACGAGCTAGACATGTCAAAATATGTCTAACTAAGTTTATAAAACTGTTTTGGTATCAAAACTTGATGTTTTGATACCCGAAAATAGTTTGGTCATAAAATGCCCGTCATGCGCATTTTTGATCGAAACTTTGACTCGTTACTTCGACTAGTAAACGTGGTAATCATAAGGTGAAATTGTTATGGATTATAGCCTTCAAGATTACGATCACGTTTCAAAGTTCAATTGAACTTTGACTTGGCCAAATATGGTCAGAACCAAAAGTCAATCAGGTTGCCAAACTGTTCGACTTTTAGCTCAAAATAGCGAAAAAATTAAAGAACTAGGAAGAGTACTTACTCGTGTTGAAGAACCCTTTCAGAACTCAAGATAGGAGGCTTCCAAAGGTTGGAAACAAGCTCCAAGATGGTAGAAAGAAGAACTTCACACTTTGCTTTGAAGTGTTTTGAAGTGGTGTGAAAAAAATGGAAGAATCATGAGGTATTTATAGTATTTTAGGATTAAGGAGGTGATGACAAGGGTCCTCAAGTGTGGATTAGTGTCCTAACATGTGTCAACATCATACTAAGTGTGGCAAAGTGAGTGCTAGGTGTCCAAAATTGGAGATAGGTGGCAAACTTGGTGAAGAAGCAAAAATTGTATTATTTTTTTGACATTTTTGGCCCTTGTCTTGTATTTTCACTTGTTTGCCATTTTTAACCCCTTTAACCTAATATTTAGGTTATATAAAGGTGTTAAGACATGTGTAACTTGGATTGTGACCAAAATTGTCATGGATGTCGGTTCGTTTGGTTGTACGGTTATGCGTTTCGCAAAAATGCGTAAAATGAATGTGAAATAGTGCAACGGTTGACATCTTTGTATTCTCATCAATAAAATACAAGATTTTATTTAATACAAAAAAATTTGAAATTAAAACACATGGTTTCATTGAATACGAAATTGTTTGTAATTGTGCAATGATTGAAAAGGCACAAATGTCACATTACACAAGTGTGTTGGGCTTCAAAAATACGTGTTTGGATATCATATCGAACTTGAACACAATGTAGCTTGACATGTTCTTTACGATTAAGAGCATCAGCTACGACATTCGCCTTACCAGGATGGTAGCGAATCTCGTAGTCATAGTCACTTAGTAGTAAAAACCCCATGTCGTTGTCTCCTGTTTACTTCTTTCTGATTAAGAATGTGTTGGAGACTTTTGTGGTTAGTGAAAACCACACATTTTGTACCATACAGGTAATATCTAAAAATTTTGAGCGCGAAAACAAGGCACCAAACTCAAGATCATGAGTTGTGTAGTTCTTTTGGTGGATTTTCAATTTTCTTGATGCATAAGCTATCACTTTGTCTCTTTGCATGAGAACACAGCCAAGGCCTAGATTCGATGCATCACAATATACGATATAGTCATCGTTGCCATTGGGTAAGGATAAAATAAGAGCATCACAAAGCTTTTGTTTCAAGGTCTGAAAAGCTTCTTCTTGTTTGGGTCCCCACCCAAAAGGTTTATTCTTTTGAGTCAAAGCAGTGAGGGGAACTACAATCTTGGAGAAGTTTGCGATGAAGTGGCGGTAATAGCCAGCTAGGAGTAGTAGGTGTACTCTAATCCCTTATCGCACTGATTTTGGCGGGATCTACACGTATACCTTTGTCATTGACAATGTGTCCCAAAAATTGAACTTCCTTCAACAAAAATTCACACTTGGAGAATTTGGCATAAAGTTGTTTTTTCGTTAAGAGTTCCTTCGTTAGACGAAAATGATGTTTGTGATCGGCTCAGGATTTCAAATAAATCAAAATGTCGTCGATGAAAACAATGATGAACTTTTCTAAATAAGGTTTAAAAACCCTGTTCATTAAGTCCATGAAGACTGCTAGAGCATTTGTCAACCCAAAGGGCATGACAGTGAACTCGTACTGGCCGTATCGAGTGCGAAAAGCAGTTTTGGGGGAATATCTTCATTGAGTAGACGAAGCTGATGATGCCCAGAACGCAGATCAACCTTGGAGAAACATGAAGCCCCTTGCCGTTGATCAAAAAGATCATCAATACGAGGTAGGGGATATTAATTTTTAATCGTGAGTTTGTTGAGCTCACGATAATTGATCACATGCGAAAGGATCCATCTTTCTTTTTCACGAATAGGATAGGAGTGCCCCAAGGTGAAAAGCTCAGACGAATAAATCCTTTCTCTTAAAGTTGTTGGAGTTGTTTTGACAACTCTTGCATTTCAAATGGTGCAAGACGGTAAATGGATTTGGCAATTGGGTTGGCACCAGCTACAAGGTCTATACAAAACTCGACTTGACGTGCTGGGGGTAGACCAAGTAATTCTTCAGGAAACACCTCAGGAAAATCTCGAATAACGAGGATGTCTTCAATACTCTTACCCTTGCTTTTCTCCTCTACGATTTATACCAAAAAGGCTACCCTAATTCTTACATAGGTACTTTTGGGCTAGGGTACATGTCATGAGTTTAAGGCTACGAGAGGGTTTCTCTCCACGAACTTCTAGGATTTCACCAGGAAAAGAAGGTGTTTGGTTAACCAGTCCACGCCTACTATGACGTCCAAACTCCCAAGTTGCATTAGCTTGAGGTTAATGGAAAAAAGAGGGTTATTGAGGTTTAATTGGCAGTTACGAATAACAGAATCAAGTACAAGAGGTTCACCACTAGCTAACTCCACTGTTAAGGGTTTTCCTAGTTTGATTCAAGGTGTTGAAAGATAAGGCTCAAAAACTAAGGATACATAAATCCTATTGGCATCTAAATCAAAAAGAATAGAAGCATGTTGATTATTGACAAGGAATGTACCGTCAACCACGTCGTTGTCAGCACGAGCCTCATTAGCATTTATGTTAAATGCTCGTCCCCATGCTGGATTTGCATTAACTAGCTTCGGGCAGTTTTTTCGGCATTGAGTAGGATCACAAAAATTGTAGCAGAATCCAGGTGGGTAGTGGGTTCATGCAGGATTGGCTTGTGGTTGAACATGATTTCGAACTAATTGATTCGGGGCAGGAGCAAAATGTTATTGTATGATTTATGTGTTTGTATCGGACTCGTACGAGTGAGTCATATAACTCATACGAGTGACACTCAGTTACTCGTATGAGGCAGCCTCTCGCACGAGTCACACACTCTGTTTCACGCTCTCATGTTCAAGTCATGACGACCTATAAATAAAGGAATGTTGTGTTAGAGCTAAGTAGTGTTAGTCCAGTTGGTGTGGCGAAGCCCTGCTGAATGTTTACTTGCATTCTACTATTTCACGTCAATCAATATATTTAAAGCAGTTAACATTATATCTCACTTGTTCGTTTATCAAGCTCACTAACAATGAATTCCGCCTCTGTTAGTTGAGTTAGATCAGTTCGGTTGCTCATTGGAGGAGAGCCGATCCCCCCTCACAAGTGGTATCAGAGCCTTGAGGACTGATCTTCTGACATACGTCAAGTTTCTTCATGCTATTAACTGTTTCAGATTCAGCTTCCCTGTTGCAGCTTTCTACTTCTACACTTTCCCAAACTGA
This sequence comes from Scalesia atractyloides, assembly GCA_947069175.1. Classification (NCBI taxonomy): domain Eukaryota; kingdom Viridiplantae; phylum Streptophyta; class Magnoliopsida; order Asterales; family Asteraceae; genus Scalesia; species Scalesia atractyloides. Next base: position 51,258,802 of record CAMTDV010000020.1, read on the forward strand.
TCTCGGAATTGCACGAATTTACGGACAAAATGGACTAGGATTCTAGGATATCACGTTAAAATCAATCCTAATCAATCCTTAACAATTTCATATTTGAAATCAAGCTTAATCGTGTAAAAATCTATAAAATTCATCCGTTTGGAGACTTAAGTTGTTTCGTATGGTAGAGAGACCACTCGCACGAACGAATGTCAGTACGGTTTAAGTTATTCGTACGAACGAGAAAAAGAAGTTCTTAAAAATTTACAAGTTTAAAAATTAAAACTGTGATTCGCACGAGGTACTTTCTCGTACGAGCGACTTACTCGTACGAACAAAGGTTTTTCATTCATATAAACAATGTTTTCGCACGAGCATTTTCTCCATACGAATCATCTCATTCGCGCGAATTTCAGAGTCGTACGAACTAATCTTGGTTGCACGAACTGTTTTGTTATCTGCACGAAGAAAGTTTTATTATTCTAATCAGTTTTTCTGAAAAGTGTGTTTCTAAAATCTTTGCAGAAAAATGTCAGAAAAATTTTATAACGCATATGCTACATCAGTGGTCACGACTACTACAGCACAAAACATGAATCTCGAGAAGGAAATGGGTACGATGACGAAGCCGCCAAATTTGATGAACCTGGAAGACTTCAATAGTTGGAGTGAACATTTCATGAATTGGGTTCAGGCAAATCATTTTACATGTTGGTTTGCTATCGAAAAAACATTGGTTCAACTTTTAGATTTTGAAAGAGAGAAGTTTATAAATTTGAAGAAAATGATGAACATTCTACAACAATCCATCAAGGAAGACATATTGGCGCTGTTACAATATGATGATGACGCACAATCTTTGTGGAATGCTCTTCGATTAAAATTCCAGGGAAGTGCCCAGTTGCGTAAAGGGAGAGGGCGTTGTTGAGTAAAGAATTTGACATCTTTACTTTGATAAAGGATAGAAGGTAAAACAACTGATGAAAGATACTGTCATCTGGTGGTGCAAATGAAGCGAATGGGAATCATCAAGACAAACGAAGAACTAGCTGATAAACTCGCCAATTCTTTACCACAAGGTGAATGGTCTACCTACTCGAGCATTTTGAAGAATGGAACTGAGTATGGTAATTTCTCATTACCACGATTCATTGAGAGATTGGAGGGACATGAACTTGCGATGTTGAAAATGGCAAAGAACAAAATGCCCTAGTGCAACAAGACGTTAATCTTTGTTTCAAGAATAGTTCTGCCGCTCAGATACAGTCTCCAAAGATCCAGACTACCTTCAGCGCTTACACCACAACAAGCACACCGTCAATTCAAAACAGTGGTTTTCAATCATTTGCTACGGTCAATCCCAACACATCTCAAAGCCCACAATCATCACATGGATCGAGTAATCCCAAATAAACCAGACAAGTCAATCAAATCCTACTCAGAGGGTACTACAGTGCAATATCATTGTTGATTTCCAGAATGTAAAAAACTTTGATGAGAAGACCGTAAAGCAGCATATGTCACTTTTAGCATCGGTTCTCGAATCTTATGACAGTCTTGTAGCAGGAAAGATTGGAAATTCTGAAATGACCAGAGAGGACTATGATGAGATTGATCCGTTAGAGATGGAGTTGATCGACATCAAATGGTGTATGGCATCTATTGTTAGACGCGCACAACTCTTTATAGAAATCACCGGGAAAGAAAACTTGGGAGGATTATGGAAAACTTAGATTCGACAAGCCCAAAGTTACTTGTTTCAAGTGCCAAGAGAAGGGACATTTTAAATGTGAATGTCCAAATAGATAAGTGCAGTGTAATTAGAACCCATTTGCCGACGACGATTACAAGAAAGCTATCTACCACGTCCTCAACCAAGAACTCGAATGGTGCAGAGCGAAAATAGACAGCTAGAAACCAAAGACAAAGCGCTTGTAGTAACTCAAGAAGACGATGGCTTCAACTGTAACAAATACATTTCGAAGAATGAGAGTTTGGCATTGGTTGCTGAAATAATCAAAGAACCCGAAGAAGAATTAGAGGCATGTTTTGATGAGGCTCTAGAAGATGATTATTACTATCACACATCATCAGAAGAGGATGAACTCTTAAACAGTGCTTTTAAACATCTCCAGCCTAACGATTTCCTTAAAACTTTTGGAGGATACATTGGACCAAGCCATCGATCATCTTGTGAAGAACAGAAGACGCCTGATGTTAAACAAAGTGTTGATGGAAAGATGGAGAACTTGATTGATGAGATCAACAAAGCGTGTATGGCAAACATAAATGAGGTAAATGAGTCTAAATGTGAGTCTGTGGTAGAGAAACCAGTTTTGAAATGTGCTGAGCCATGCAATGAATGTGTTGTAAAAGAAACACAATATAATGGGCTCAAAAGTTTAACAGATAATTTGTCAAGCGATTATAAATCAACAAAAGAAGCATACGACAAATTAAGCAAATCTGTTAAACAGTATGAAAAGCACTTTGAGAAATTGACAGAACACTTTCTATGCTCAAAGCGACAGTAATTGACAAACAAATGGCCATTAATATTCACTTAAATACTATCGCTGAGCTAAAAAGTGACCTTGAGAAGGTAAGAATAGAAACTGAACGGGTTAACAAATTGTTAATCAGTTATTTCACAAGCTCTTACGTCATTGATCACATTTTACCCAGGATTGAAAACAAAGAAGAATCTAAAAATAATGAAAAAAAGAGTGCAAGTTACGATGGTGTTCCACCACCCATGTTGAATAGTTATGCTTGTAAAAAGCCATAGGGGTGGAAAAGGCGCTCAATTTAAAATTAAAAACTGAACAGTCAAACGAGCTGCCTACAAACATTGACGTAACTTACACAAAATCTTAAAAGGAATGTGTCACTGAGGTGGTTAAAACAGTGGTAGAAAATGTTTTAAAAGGTGAATCTGACAAGTCTGAATCTAACATTGAAACATCGGAAGATAGTTTGAACAATGATCCAAACGTCATAGTTTATAAAATGCATGGATCTGATAAACTATATTATGATGAGGACTTTCCTAACAGAATGTGAATCTGGATTGTGTTGATAAAATGTTCAAGCTTGTGGAGGTAAGCCATTCATATTTAGACAAACACGATGTATCATTTTATTCTAAATCAAAATGTGTTAATCATAAAAATAGAGATTATCCTGAGAATAGGTGGGCGGGTTTGGGTTTCCAAAAGCGAAGAATGAAAATCAAGTCCCAAAAGCTAAACTTTACTAAGAAAATCAATTTTGTTTTTGGGACAATAATAGAAAAGGAAAAAAAATCACCGGAACACAATCAAATGATGATTTCAAGAAAGAGAAAGAGAATAAGAAACAAGTTTTGGATTCCTCTGTCTGTAAAGACAGTAGGACATGCTACAAATGTAAGAAAGTCAGGCATATCGCATGATATTGCTCACAAATGTATCCAAAATCTGTTTCTAACTCTAAAAGGTTTACCAAGGATGAAAAAACAAAAGGCACCTATGGTTGCACCTAAGCAAATTTTGAAAAGAAACAACGAATCCTACAAAAATGTTAAACTAACGATTCAACATAATTCTAAATTTGAAATTGGTGAAACATCAACTAAATATCATCATGGATTCAAAATTTTATGCTAAAAGGGCTAATTTGAAAACCCAAACATGGGTTGGAAAAGTCAAACCTCCAAGGTAGAACTGAAACCTTTTGTTCTAAAAAAACCGAGCCTAAACTGATTCTCAAAAACAAAGTAGGTCCGGCGTAAAAGCGATCCGAGGAGGATATGTAGGTTTTTCCGGAACGCAAGGCGGAAGAATTGTCGGAGAGAGAATTCTCACGAATGGTGTAGTTTCGTTTGATAAAGTGAACTACATTACTGAACATGAGAACAATCTACTCAGCATTTCGCAGATTTGGGACAAGAAATTCACAACGCACTTCAATGATAAAGAATGCTTGATTTTAAAGCCAGGATTCAAGATTCCTGAGGAATTGATTCTTATGCGTGCTCCAACAGAAAATGATCTATATGTTCTCGATATAAGTGTCACATCTACAACATCAAAGAAAGTTCAATGCTTTGTTTCTAAAGCTACCGAGAAAGAGTCTATTCTATGGCATAAGAAGATGGGTCACAATCATCTGAGAGAGATGAATTATCTAGTGCATAACGGCCTAGTGGAGGGTGTTAATCTGAAGAATTCTTAAATCCGATGATTGTCTGAGCTATAAAAAAGGGAAACACCATAAGAAATCACACCCATGAAAGCTGTTGAATTCTATCAAGCTACCACTAGAGAGGCTTCATATGGATCTTTTCGGGCCAGTAAGCGTCAAAACCATTTCTGGTGATCTATATTGCCTAGTCATTACAAATGATTTCTCAAGATTCTCATAGGTTTTCTTTCTAGAGAGCAAATATGTTTTTGATTTTAGGGGGAGAAAGTTTGAGAAAATACAAAAACATTTTAAAAGTAAAAAAAAGAGTTTTTGAGTAAAAGAGAGATCATATTACATCAATATGATAGTCATAGTATGCTAAAGATATGGAATGATTAAACAAGTAATTAAACTGGTCTTACAGAAGATGTGCCAATAGGCTTCACTCGTTCAGTAAATTGTTTTTAAGATATAAACCTAAAAGAAAAACTGAATAACTTGTGGGTTAACATCTCTTGAATATATGGACTTAGCACTCCGAAATTTCGTTTGAGAGAATGCTAGATTATGCGATACTAGGTCTTTATATTTAATCGATATCTGGGGTATTATCCGAGTTCTTCTGATTTTGTGTCAGCAATGGCCTAGAAGTTGTATAATACTTGACGCATTTTTCGCCTACAAAAGCTGCATAAAAATGATTATGTTATAAGCTTTGTGACTTTTGCAGTTCAAAAGATTCCTTAAAGGAAGACCACCTAAAGACGAGCCTTCATCTCTTTATCTGTATGGAAATACTAACCTGAGCTCTCAAGGTCTCAGAATTCACTCCTTTGCAGATATCAATTGGATATATTCACCTGTGAAATGAAATTTTGGGAATCTCGATGCAGGAGTATATTCTGAGATGGGAAACACAGTTACTTCATGTTCCAAATATTATCTAAAATATCGTTAAACAGTTGAGAAATGAGAAGAGGTTTAAGTGGATAAGTATATTAGCAATCTAGGTAAATCTGGTTAAAAGCTTAATGAGTATACCAATATCAACGGTACTAGTGATTTGTTAAATACTTGATATGATCCTCTTAACACAAAACTCAGAAAATATATGTATGTATATATTTCTTTACTTGTTATTTCTTTCGAGAAAATCCCAAAACCCAAAAAGATTCTCAGTTTTCTTAGTATTTTAGTTTATTTTAGTCTACCGGTGATGAAAACACTGATAGTTCAAGTCATGGCGACACTTGCTGAAGGAAAGCTGAAGACCACGGGTTGGCAGCTAATCTAGAAAAGAAGAAATTACCTGAACATCAACAAAGTTCATTGATTTGAAAATTTACATTTTTAAAATAAATATGTTTGGTCAAACAATGGTTAACCAAGGTCATTAACTTGGACTTGGTAGGCAAATCAGATAACCAGGGTCATTAACTTGGACTTGGTTAACTGAGTGGGTTTTTAAACAGGTAAAATTTCATAAAAATCAAAAAGTTTAACAAGTATGAGAATTGACTCGTACGAGTGGCACTGACTCGTACGAGTGACATTTGTATTCATTCGCATGAGCCATTGACTTGTATGAGAAACTACTGAGTATAAAAGGCTCCTTCATTCGCACAAGTCAGCCTAATGTCACTGTGCGATTGAGAGAGAACTTTGTGCGAACCGGTTCTATACTTCACCTTTCTTGACATATACTTCATACTAATACATTGGGGAGGTCGATTCGCACACCTATTACAATGGGAAAGGTACTAAAGCTTGTTTTTAGCCGTTATACTGCCGGATTTGGACAAAATGAACATAAAATGTAGATTTAGGGAAATTTGACCGGTGAAACATAAAATTGAACTTAAAACGTTAAAATCGGCCCCAATAGCCTATAAATCAACCTTCAATTTGTTAAAATCAACACGTTTTAAGTTCTGTTTAACTTGGTGTTATTTAGTACGGTTTACTACTTGTACGAATGACCACTTGTACGAGCGAGTTGTCAAAATGTTCCAAGCATCTTTTTCACTCATACGAGTGAGTGTTCGTACGAGTAAGATTCTTAATTGTTCAAGTATTGATGACTTGTACGAATAAATGGGTCGTACGAGTGACTCTCAAAGTTGAAATTTTTGAAAAATTTTCTAACGGTTTGAAATGTCTATGTGTGTAGATCAAGAAATCTTCTTTCTCTCTGTTCTACAATGTTTGTTGTCTTCTTGATGAGTCTATTCCAGAGATCGCTACCCACCGGGAAGTTTTAGATGTTTTAGGCATAATTCCTATTACAAAGGCTCTAACGGATCGCCATATAGATCACCTATAGAGTTCTTCTTGAATGCAGCGGAATTTGATATTGAGGAGAATGCGATTGTCTTGGCTGTGAGGATTGGAGATGAAGATATTCAGGTGAAAATCACAGAAGAGTTGATCAGAAAGTTGCTGGATTTTAAAGACCATGAAGATGATCCGACAGGATTCTTGGAATATATGGTGAAGGGATGTTTCGATCGCATGGGTTACGCCGGGTTTGTTAATACTCCTCCTTTCAAAAAGGCCAACCTAAGTGCACCTTTCCTATATATCACACATTGCATTATACATGCACTAAGTCACCGAAAAGGAGGTTTTCATGATTTAGTTGACTACCAGATGTGCATGATCACCGCGCTTGTTTTGAATCTTCCGAATAATTTTTCGAAGGTGATATTCTCTCATATGGTCTAGTATATTCAAAGAGATAAATTTCTGCAGTACCCACGTTTCATCCAGATGCTGTTAGATCATCTGCATCCAAATTTGAAGAAAAAGAAAGATGACGTGTTGAAGTTAGAACACATGGATGTCTCAACTCCGAAAAAGATGAACTTACACCTCAAGGCTTTTCCTAATATGAAGCCTCTGTTTGGCACAATCCTTGACGAAGATTATGTTGCTCCAGCACCAGGAAAGTGGAGAAAGGAAGATTGTGCCATGAGAATGAAGAGCTGATAGCGCTTGATGGTTTTATTGCAAAACGTAGTGCTTGGTTTATTAAAGATGGGGAAAAGGGAGTAAATAGGAAGCCAACATCTACATCTTCTTCTTCTGCTCCTCAGAAGAAAAAAGAAAGCTACAGAAAGTTAAGACTGATAGATGAACCAGAGCCGGAAGAGAATATAGAAGATATGGCTACTCACATTGAGAGACAAGCATTTGGTCATGAAAAAGTGGCTGAAGAAGAGTCGTCTTCTAGCACTGAGTTTGAGGATAGAAGAGCTGGATAAAATGAGAGGGCTAAGGAGTTAGAAGCTGAACGACAAGCAGAGCTAAAGCGTAAGGCTGAAGAGAGAAAGCGAAAAGCGACAGGAGAGGATGATTCAACTTATATACCTTCGGGTTTAGATTATGATACTCCTGTCGGAAGTCTACAAAGAAGAAAACTCGACGTTCTAAACGTCCAGCGATTAGAAGCACTGATTCTCCTACGACCAATCTAAAGAAAAAGTGCAGAAGCAAACTGTGGAAGAAGAGGTTGTTGAACCAATTCCAACCATATCCACCACGTCAATCTACACCACAACCGCCACCACAACCGACACCGCAGCCAACGCCGCAACCCTCATAGACACAACCTCATTTTGATTTTGATATTGATTGTGGATACATACCAGGGGGCGAAGACTTTACTGCTGGCATGTTTAATGACCCACGCGTTGAAGAGTTACAGAAGCAGGTCATGTTAAACACATTCAAGATTGCAGAGTTACAGGAACAACTCAATGCTTTAAAAGAAGACAAACAGCAGCTTGAAGCTATGCTAGCTAGCATTATATCTGAAATGAGCATTTAAGGATTCAGATTGCTGAATATGAAGAAGAACGACTCAGAAGAGACAGAAGGATGAATTTATTTGAGAGGATACTGACTAAGAAGATGAGTATTAATATTGCTGCTGAGATAAATGAAATAGAAAGAGCTGAAGCGAGAGAGCGGGTCGCTGAACGTGAACGTCTTGCAAAAGAATTATCAGATATGTAAGGGAAGGGAAAAGCTAAAGTAGTTGAGGATCCTGTGAATGTCACAACTGAGCCAGAAGCTGAAGCTGCGCCAGTTATTATAGATATTGTGGTGTATTCAGTCTTGAAGAAGTTTGTTCTGGTAGGAAAGCCTAAAGATGTAGATATTGACACGACAGATCTTTCAACAAGACATTATGAATGGCTACAGAAGATGAAGTTAGAAAGAGAGATTGAAGCAGTGGTTGAAGAGTTTGATGAGGATGCTAAAAAAGAGGCTGAAGACTTAGATGCTTTTGATGATCTATTTTTGATGAGTCTAATGACGATAGTGATGATGGTGATGATGATGTAGGTGGTATGGGTGTTCTGTAATAGAATCTGTTTTAAATGAAGATATTGATTATTCTGCTTACTTGGATGATTCTGCGAATCAGGTAAGTGAAGATAGAGATCAGGGAAGATCAGAAGGATCTAAAGGTGCTCAGCAGGCAGGAATCCTCATGGTAACCGATACATCTACCGTTCCTGTCATGCCAAAGCCGAAGATTTTATATCTTGAGCACGATGTTGAAGAGGTTGAATATGTCCATAGCTATACTAAGGAGGAGATTTCTAAAATGTTAGGCTTGGACGAAGAAAATTTCGAGTTTAATTTTGAAGACGAGCTAAATGAGATTAGCGCTTTCGAGCCAGTTGATTATGTCTTCGAGCACGTTGAGGATGCGAATGAATATGATAGAGTGTCGTGGAGGATGATTCTGATAACGATGTTACTAATCTTGCCAATCAGGGTACAGATGACTTCCCAACTTTTAGTGAGTTGTTTATAGCTGAAAATGCCGATGTTCTAAAATGAAGTCAAAGAAGCTACTAAACACAGTACGATTCCTCAATAGATGACTAGAGCTGAAACTGCGGAAATAAGGAAGAGTTGGTTCAAAGTTTCACCAGCGAAGCGCAAGTTCGAATGTCCTCTAGCGTTCTTTACGCGTGATGCAGATATTTCTCTAGGGGATATAATTAGTTGGGGATGGATCGAGGAACTTAATGTTTATGCTATCAATAGGGAGTTTGGGATCCAGTAATTCAGATGTTTGAGCGACATCAAATCCTTGCCATATTGGGAGATAAAATAGTTTGTGCAAATGAAGATGATTAATCTGAAGATGAAGTTTTACCACCAACGGCTATGGAAGTTGATCAAGCTTGAAGCTACGCATGGATTTATACACTGGAAACCTCATTTCCCGATACGTATTACGAAGATCGATCCGACTACAAAAGAAAAAGATGTTACGCTCGTCGTGAAGAGGCCAAGGGTAATGAAGAATATGCCTATGATTGAGATGGGGCAAGACTTCCACAAAATCTTCTAATGGGTAGAGAGGCCAAAGCTAACGTCTAAAACCGTCGCCGACCACGAGACCACAGTCGTTAAACATGTCAGAAGTAAAATCTTCACCCCCTGGTATGTCACTAAAGTCAAAGTAAAAATCAAAATGGGGTTGAGACTGTGAGGGTTGTGGGATCGGCTGCGGTGGTGGTTGTGGTGCTTGCTGTTGTGTTTGTTGACGAGCCGGTGATGGTGGTGTCGGTGGAGTCGGCTCACCATGCACTTCTTCTACACTCTGTTTCTGCACTTTTTCCTTTGATTTGTCTTTAGGAGAATCAGCGCTTCTCACTGTAGATCTTTTGATACGTCGAGATTTCTTCTTAGATGATTTGCGCACAAGAGTATCATAGTCAGAACCCGAAGGTATATATGTCGAATCATCTTCACCTGTCGCTTTACGTCTCTTTTCTTCAGCTTTTCTCTGACGTTCGGCTAAACGTTCTTTCTCTATCTCTTTAGCTTTTTCCTTTTCTCCAGCAATCCTGTCTTCCAAATCAGTACTGGAAGAGGACGCTTCTTCAACCACTTTCTCTTTCTCTCCTAACACATGTCTTTCAATATCCGCAGCCATATCTTCAATATTCTCCTCTGGCTTTGATTCGTCAATCAGTCTCGAGCTTTTGTAATGATTTTTGTTTCTTCTGAGGGGTTGAAGAGTAAGATGTTGACGTTGTATTTTTCTTGGTTCCCTACCCCCTTATTTTACAAACCAAGCGATCCGCTTAGCAATAAAACCATCAAGCGCTGTAAGCTCTTCATTCTGGTCACCACTACCTTCTTTTCTCCACTTTCCTAGTGCTGGAGCGATATAATCTTTGTCAATAATTGTTCCAAACACTGGCTTTGCATTAGGAAATGTCTTGAGATGCAAATTCATTTTCTTAAGCGTCGAGACATCCATATGTTCTAATTTCAGCACATCATCCTTCTTTTTCTTCAGATTGGGGTGCAAATTGTCTAGCAGCATTTGAATGAACCGTGGGTACTACAAAAACTTCTCTCGCTATGTATTCTGAACCATCTGAGAAAATATCACCTTCGAAAGTTGTATGGTAGGTTCAGAATGAGTGCGGTGATCATGCACATCTGGTAATCAACTAAGTCGTCAAATCCAACATTCTGGTGACTAACTGCATGTATGAGACAATGAGCAATATATCTGAAAGGCGCACATAGATTAGCCTCTTAAAAGGAGCAGCATTCATGAACCCGACATAACCCATATGATAAAAACATCCCTTCACCATATACTCAGAAAATCCTGTAGGATGATCTTCGTGCTCGTTGAATTTCAGCACTTTTCTGATTAAGTCTTCGGTGATCTTAACCTAAATATCTTCATCTTTAATCTTGACAGTCAAAACAATCGCATTTCCTATGCATCATATTCTACTGCATTCTAGAAATACTCAATATGAGATCTATACACAGTATGGCGATCGGTGAGAGCTTTAGTAATTGGAAGTCTGCCCAAAAAATCTAAGACTTCACTATAAGCGGAAACTTCTGGAATAGACTCATCCAGAAGGCAGCATATATCGTGGAACGAAGAAAAAGATGATTTCTTAACCTGCAAAGATAGACATTTCAAGCCGTTAGAAAATCTTTCAAAAATTTCAACACTGAATCATTCGTACGATCCATTCATTCATACGAGTCACATATAATAAAAAACATTAAGATTTGAATCAAAACATCATTCGTACGAGCCACTAATTCGTACAAATGAACAATTATACTTAGAGAAATTTTCAAGAATTTTGACCAGATCTACTTTGTACGAATGATGTCTCATACGAGTCATGAAAATTTCAAATTTTAACTTTAACTTTTAAGGATCCTACACATACGAATACTCACTCGTACCAGTGAAAATAATAACAAACATTTGATAATCTGCTCGTACGAGTTCCAAATCGCATGAAATAACACCAAGTCAACCTCCCCAATGTATCAGTTCGTGGTATAGATCAAGAAATGTGAAGTGGAAGAACTGGTTCGCACAAAATTCTCTCTCAACTGCACAGAGTCAATAGTCTGACGTGAGTGAGCCTTTTATACTCATTTAGTAGTAGCTCGTACGAACCATGGTCCATGTGAATGAATACTAATGTCACTCGTACGAGTTAGTTCTAACACTTGTTAAACTTTTTGATTTTTTATGAATTTTTTATCTGTTTAATAACCCACTTAGTTAACCATCTAAGTTAATTACCCTGTTTATCTGATTTGCCTACCAAGTCCAAGTTAATGACCTTGGTTGACCATTGTTTGACCAAAACAGGTTTATTTAAAAATGTAAAGTTTCAAATTAATGAACTTTGTTGACGTTCATGTAACTCTTCTTTTCAAGACTAGCTCCCAACCCGTGGACATCAGCTTTCCTCCAGGAATCGCGCTTTGACTTGAAGTAATGGTGTTTTCATCATCAGTAGACTTAAAACCTAAGATAAATTGCTAAAAGATGAAAATCTTTTTGGGGTTTTTCTGAAAAGAAACAACAAGTTAAGATATATACACAAGCATATTTTTGTGAGTTTTGTGTTAAAAAAAATCATATCAAGTTTTTAAACAAATCACCATTACCGTTGATCTTGGTAGTAACTGTATGTTTTTTAAACAAATTTACTTAGATTGCCAATATACTTATCCACTTAAACTTCTTCTTGTTTCTCAACTGATTCACGATATGTTAGGTAATATTAAGGAACATGAAATAACTGTGTTTCCCATCTCAGAATATACTCCCGTATCGAGATTCCCAGAATATCATTCACAGGTGAATATATCTAATTGATATATGTATATGGGGTGTATTGTTGTTGATACACTTTTGTGTCTGTCGCTTGTTCTTAGTTATGTCTGTAATTGTACGGTCTTTGTTTATAGTGTCTGTATAGTTTGGTCGTGTCGACAAATGAGATATCCTCCTATCTTGGTTTGTTGAGTCTGTGTAAAACAGTTGCATGTGTGCATATTGTTGAGTCTTGTGTACGTCATGTCTGTGACAAGTTCTCCGAAGAAGACTTCCATGTGCGAATGGGAATACTTCGTACGAGCAAGATATTACTCGTACAAGTGACCTACCATTCGTACGAACGAATCCCTTATCATGCTTATTTCATACGAGCTAGTTGATGCTCGTACGAACCAACTTGTTCGTACGAGTATCTTTGGAGTATGTTCTTCGTGTGTTTTGGTGTTTCATATGACCAGCAACATACTTCGTACTGTTGCTAGGTATGGACACTATATACGCAGACATGTACTTCTTAGTATTAAGTTTTTGAGACAAGAGAGACTTGAGCTATACTAGAGAGATAGACACAAGAGGCGAACTTGGCTTTAACTCGAAACGAAAAAGAATACAAATCTGTAATAGAGACCCTTAAGAAAAACATTTCTTAATTAACAAAGACAGTGTTGAAGAAACAAACAGGAATTAATAATTACATTAATCTCCTTGAAGAAACAAAGAAAGAGTTAGCCATCGCCAAATGCGAACATGATGCGATCAAGCTAAAACTGGAAAGTTATTCTAACTCATGATATGTGCTTGATCATATCATTGACGTTCAAAAGCTAAAAAGAGATGTTAAATGCATTGGGTATAAGTCGTGTCCATCTCCGTTGAAACATAACTATACCAAACTGCCTGATGAAGAGGAAATGCCACATTTTGAATCCTCGTACCTCTTAATCTTGAAGAATTTGCAGCATGATTAGGGTTCAAGCTAGACAATTCCTCAGTTGAATGAAGAAAACCAGAAAACTCATCAGTAGTTGTTGATCAGAACCCCTCTACATTAGAGGAGGATGATTCGTCAAATGATGAGTCCCCGAAAAATGATCAGGATTAATCTCTTAACGAAGAAAAAGGGATAGAAATGTCTGCTACCCCGAGTGTGAAAACAATCAAGAGAGTGACCCTAAGAAATCTATCAAGACAAAAGTGTCCACAGATGAAAATGATAATGTGTTGTATACTTTGGTTGGAGATAAGAAAATCTATTCTAACAAAGACTTTCCGATAAAAAATGGTAAACCCAACCTATATTGATCAAGTTTTTGAAAAGGCAATAACCAAATTTTTGGAGAAGAAATACCCAATCAAGTCACAACCATTATCAAGTTCAAAAGGAAAACACCAAGAAAAGCAAGCTGAAAAATCTAAGGTGCCACAACCGAAGGTTGAAGCTAAAGGCACTTGCTACAAAACGAAGTTTAAGAATGTTAAATTTGTAAGTTCTATGGGTACTGATAAGGTTGAGACTTTTGAAGGCATGTCTAGTATAGATTTTGTAAACAAAGTCAAGATTTTAAAATGTAACAATGAAAACAGTTACACCCAACATACAAATGGGTGTGATGAAAATGAACCCAGTATCTCAAGACCCACAAGTTCAACATCAAGTCATGAAACACGATCTCCTAAATTTGTTGAAAGGAGAACATGTTTCAAATGTGGAGAGTTTGGCCACATTATCAAGAATTGTACAAAACCAGCAAAGCCTAGATTTGTTGAGAAATCCTCTCCTGAACCAACTTGCCAACGTCAATCTGTTTTTCCAAAACAAAATAAATGCATTATTAAAGAACAAGAAGAAAATAGAGACGTAAACAAGTAAAAGTAATTGAAAAAGCTTTAAAACCGGATTCTTTAGAAAGAAATCCAAGATCTTCAAATTTAATAAAACCAGAAGTTGTAAAAAATGTAAATAATAGTCATTCTGGTAAATTTGAAAAATCATGGAAACCTAAGACCGGTGAAGGTTCAAGAGGAAGCACACAATTCCCAAATCATCAAGAAATAGAAATCACATTTCTTGATATAAAGGTCGACCCAATACCACTAAGGCTTGGATCCCCATCTCAAACTAATCGGGTTTTTGAAATGTGCAAGGTGTTCCAGGAGGAACTGTGAATAGTCATTGGATTGTTGACAGTGGAGCATCGAGGCACATGACAGGCGACTTACGGCTCCTTTATGATGAAAAAGCATTAGGGTGGTTATGTTGCTTTTGCTGGTGATAAGGGTGAATACATCACTGGAGACGGAATGGTCTCCAAAGGTGTTGTTAGTTTTGACAAGATCAATTATGTTCGACAAACTGATCAAAGTCTTCTTAGTGTTTCTCAAATCTGCGACAAAAAGTTCACGGTTCATTTAGATGATGCCGGATGTTATGTGCTGAAACCTGGTTTTAAGATTCCCAAAGAATGGATACTCCTGTCAGCTCCAAGAATTAATGACTTGTATATTCTTGACATGAGCCAAACTATCACCACGTCTGCACAAGTCACATGTTCTGTCTCAAAAGCCACCGAAAAGAAATCAATCTCTTGGCACAGACGAATGGGACACATTCACTTAAGGAAAATGAACTATTTGGTGAAAAACAATCTTGTGAACGGTGTGCCAGTAAAGCAAGCAAGAAAAGCTCATCTTGTAAAGAAGATTAACCGCGTGAATATGCCTGTGGAACGTCTTCATATGGACCTCTTTGGACCTATGAAACATAAGACTACCTTTGGTGATTCATATTGTTTAGTAGTTACTGACGACTACTCAAGATTTTTATGGGTGAACATGTTGGCTCACAAGAGTGAATTTCCTGAAATCCTCTAGAATCTCCAGACACTGCTCGAAAATATATACAATTTGAAGATAAGGAGAATTAGAAGCGACAACGGCACCGAATTCAAAAATCAAGTTATGGATGAGTTATGTTCTTCTAACGGCATTCTGCATGAGTACAGTTCTCGATACACTCCACAACATAATGGTGTCGCTGATAGGAAAAATAGAACTATAATTGAAACAGCAAGAACTATGCTAGTAGAATCAGAACCTCCTATTCAATTTTGGGGAGAAGTTGTTGCTACTGCATGCTATACGATGAATAGAGTTCTTACGTTGAAGAGGCATGGGAAAACATGTTTCGAGTTGTTACGTAAAAGGAAACCAGATGTTTCTTTCTTAGAACCTTTTGGAGCTCCATGCACTATGATTGATCCACATGGTTAATTTGGTCCGAAATCTATCGAAGGTTTCTTTCTTGGATATGCTACTCCTAATTTCAGAGTGTGGAATTTGTGAACAAAGAAGATTGAAGAATGGGGTGAAGTCAAGGTTCAAAGATACACTGAATTAGTAAGAGCTCCGGGTGATCCTTGGGTGTTTGACTACGATTGGCTGTTTAACTACTATAATCTGTCAACTTTTGATGATGCTACTTCAACTGCTCAAATGCAACTGGAAAGTGATATTGCAGTTGACTCGTCATTAGATCGACCAATTATTGTTAACCCTCAAGTTTCTACTTCGGTTATCAATCTTGTTCAGAATGAGGAATTCGAAGATGCTGCTGATTACAATTTTCGTCAGAAGATGATGAGTATCATGATGCAAATGAAGCTACTTCTGCTCCGGTTCCTAGAATTTTAGATGTCACGTCAAATATTCAGAATCTAGGGACTACTGAAGGTCATGCGTCTACATCTACATCTAATCCAGCAAACAAATTAGCTGTTGATTTTGTAGGATCGATTCGAGCCAAAATCTGATTTTGTATATGAATCAAGATGAACACACTCAAAAATATATAACTTTAAAACCCTTGATTGATTTGCATAAGATGAATACAATTGGCCCCCAAATCTCTCTAGAAAGTGTGTTACTAAACCCTAATCCTCTCATTCTATTTATAGCCTCAACCAGTTAGGCTAATTACATTTTGGCCCCTAGAGATAATAACTTACCGAAAGTAGCACTAAACATGAAAAACTAATTAGCTAAGATAATAAACATATTTTGTCTTAAACAAAATAAATTTAATTAACTAAAGCAATATAACTATCAGATCTTGATCTTCCACCCGCCATATCTTTCTTCGATCTTCTGGTGTCGACTTGCGCGTTGACTTTGACTTGTTGTCGTTAACTTGACTCGTTGATACATTAGACTACACATTTTAGACCCAACAATCTGCCCCTTAGGCTAATGTTATCAAACTCTTGTATCATCTTTAGAACCGTCAACTTCATGCGTGTTGTGATCTTTAATTTTGCGAGCTTCAGTCTCAATTTTAGACCCAACAATCTCCCCCTAGACTGATGCTTTCCAAATTTTCTTTACTGAATATCTTCTTTTGACACTTTGCTCTTTGAGTACTTTATCCAGATAAGCTCCCCCTTTTTGCATGCATCATCTTTGACAAGTCAGAACAAACTTATCTACCTCTCATTTTCTTGGGTGAATCAGAAGACGTAGAAGGAGGATTCCTAGCTCAGTATCTTCTACAATCTTCAGGAAACAGGTGCTATGGTCTGTTATCTTCCTTAACTGATGATCGGCCATCATTGCAGCAAATAGTCGAAGTAGCCTGTTCACAATCACAAACACAACTCCAAGTTTCCTTTTAGATAAATTCAACATACAAACAAAACAGTATTCATTTGTAGCGTGCAATCAAATGAGTATCTCAAACAGTTTTGAGACACAATTGATATGATATGGAAGACTTAGAAAAAAAACAACTACACATAAATCAAAATATTCTTGAAATAGATTTTTTTTAAATTCCAACCTTTGAGATATATAATAGATCGGATATGAGATGGTACCAACTTGAAGCCTAGGCACACTTCAACTTTCTTTAGGATAGCTACGACTCAAGAACGATTACAGGTATGTTTATCTATTTAAATCCATGCACCATTCTTTCAACATACATTCGGTGATTAATTATCATGTTTTGGGTAAACTTAGGATGAAGCCAGTGGACCCCAGACGTGTTCGGTTAAACTTTTCTGTCCTTATGGTCTTTTGAGATGACTACCATAACAACATTAAAATAGTGTATACTAGGTGATGAGAGCTCCAGATCTATGTTTCCATAAGCAGAGGAGATGATCACCTTATATCAGATGATGAGAGCTTCAGGTCTAGGTTTCCATAAGTAGAGAAGATGATCATCTGATTAGAGAGCATAGCTAATATAATATTGTATTTAATATATTCATCCGCTTTGCGTATCTTTTATTCCTATTGCATGACATTAACATTGCGTTTCTTTTTGCTCTTTTTGGGTTGCACACATTGGTGTTGTCCTCTTTCAATAAGTATATATATATGCACAACATTCTGTGTCTTTTTGAATGCCTAAATCTCATCTCGCAACCCTTTTGGACATAAACAGTTCGTGCAATCCTACAACAAGGCGGATATCCACATTATTATACGATCTTTATCTTTATCACCAAGATGCAGTTTACTTGTCTGAAATGCTGAATCTACCGACATATCGTTAACTTGGAGCCGCATCTTCCATGAGATCCTATTCATGTGAAGACATAATCAAGTTAGTTCCTATCATTTCTCATATAAGATCATAATTATGTTGAAATAATTTCATCCCTTGGTCAAGAAAGTATTTTAATACTTCCCCTGAAGTTTTATTTTTGTACGACTTACTGAAAAATGAAAAATTATAAAACGTGTATTTACAAAATAAAGTCTTCCACATCAAGCATATAAAACGTATATTAGCAAGAAAATGAGTGTGTTACTGCGGTGTCGATTGCGCGACCAGGTTAGATACTATGACCAAACCTGTGAATTTCCTCTTCAAACTTGTATCTGGAACAACCACTGATGATAACCGGTGTTACTAACAGTCCTCCTTGGATGTTCCTAACTCATAAGCAATTTAATTAGAAAGTGGAACCCTAGCCATCGTAGTCTTAGGTTGTCCTATCTCATCAAAATAAGAAACCTCCCGATATGCCAAATCTTTTCCCTCATTGATTTCTTTTACAACCATTGGTTGGACTCGCCAAACCTGTGTTGGTTTAAAAATTTTGTCTGTAAAGGATTTAAAGTTTCAAATAATTTTATGTTTAAGACCCGGAGGGAAAGATTGAGGTTTTGATGTGTTGGTCCTTTTTTTATCTTTGAAGCATGTGTAATCGGCTTCACATGTGGAGATATGGATGGAATATCCTTCCTCCGATCATTCAAAGATCTGTGCTTTTTAACCTTTGATCCAGAGAAGCAATACTGGTTGCCTTTACCATTTGGGTGTATCGTTCTGGGCATTGCTTGAGCACATGACTTTCTTTTCCACACTTAAAACAAGCCTTGAATGGCTTTTGATGTTTTAAAGTCTTGTGTGATGGAACTAGGGGTGGGGATTGCTTTGAGCTTGACTTAGCATGTTGACAAACGTGAGGTTTGACAACTAAAGATGATCTTTTGATCTTTGACTCCCCAAGACTTTCATTTGTCTTTGATTCATCATCTGAACTCGAGAAATCATCAATATGGAAGTCTTCTTCCAATGGATCTTGATTTACTAGACTTGCAGAGTCATTTGTGGTTGTTGGTTCTTGAACACCCGTTGGTTCAAGGTTTTCAACCTTCTTACCAACATCTGTTACTGAAGTTTCTGAGTCATTTGAGCTTTCCCATTCTTGGTATGACTGAAAATCTGAATCGTTTGGAGAATTATTGTTGCATGATGGAGTAAACTCTGGAATTTCTTCAGTTAAGGACTTTCCAAACCTATTCTTTTCAAAAGAGGGCACAAAAACTGGTGGTACATATACAGATATATCATTACAAAAAGTAGATTTTAAGTCAACACATTCAACACTCGCGTCACAAGCATGAAATTTAGGTCTACGCCTATTACAGTTCTCCATCTTAGTTAAAGAGTTTATTACATTCATCCCGAATTAAAGTTTTTTTTGATATAGCACAGTTCCTGGCGAACCAGTTAACAGTAGTATAATTGTCGCCTTAATACCCTATTCCTATTTTTGTGCCACCACATTCCTCATCGCACACATTCTCCTCACGCTGAATTGGATCTGCATTGCTTTCAGAAACGTTAGTATTTTTATCATTTTCACAATCGACACTTTGAGCAATTAAATAATTTTTATCAATTAAATCATTTTCTGGATGAGTAGTTGGCATGGGTACATAGTTTTTGCTGTGAGGAGGTGGAAAAATTCTTCTTTCATTTCCAAGCATATCTTTGTATCCAATGCCATCTTTCACGTATGTCGGTCGTTGACAGTTTTTAATATCCACCAGTGCCTTCTTGCTTACATTCCATTTGTTGATGGTGATTTGCAATTTATTGTTTTCATTCTTAGATTTCTCAAGTTTTTCAGTTAAATCATTTATAATGAAATCTTTTCTGAAAATAAATTCTTTTAAAGTTTGCATTTCAGCTAAAGTTGAGTTTAACTTTCTCTAATATGCAGCTTCATTCTGTTTTAGTTCTCAGTTAAATTGCAAAACTCTTTCTTTTTCTCTAATTAGGTCATGGTTGAGGGATTCATAGTGAGCCTCGACGTTAACACATGGTTGTGAGCACAATTTCACTTTGAGTTCGTAGGGTATGCTATTTACCAAGCCCTTTTCTTCTTTCTCTTTAGCGGACTCGACTTTCATTGCTGCTACAAGACCTTGATCTTTTTCCTTCTTGACACTGCTACTAGCTTCCTCCTTCATATCTTGAGCATCACCGACCACAATAGTCTTTTCGATAGACCGTGGAGCCTTTGTAGAGCTTGCGGAAGCATTAAAGTAAGATGCACTAGTACTTTGAGAGCTTGAACCACCGGAGGTTATGGGGGCAAGGAATGCCATCTTCTTGGGAGCAACAACAGCAGTGGATTGGACGGATTTTTGAGAGTATCCTGCTTCATTCATCTCTCTCTTGAGCACGTCCATTTCAAAGGCCTTTAGAGTGTTGATCGGATCCGATAGAGTGACTGGAGTTGTACTAGTCAAGAAAGTTCTTTTGAACATCATGCACTATAAGCTCCACACTTTTGGAAGAGAGTCAAAAAGCTTCTTTATTGAGGCATGGTTGGTGACGGGATTACCAACTTTCTTCATTTTTGGCAGCATGTTTAGAAAGCGACTGATGTGATCTAACAGACTTTCTCCGTGAATACTTCCAAACATGTCATATTCTTTCTCAACAAGATCTTGGGTTCCAGTGTTGGTTTCAACTTCAACTTGTGCAATGCTGGTTAACTGATTTAGAAACATTTTTTTTAATCTAAAAAAAAACATATGTATGAACTCAAAACCAGTTCAAATTACTTTGAAAAATAACCCTGTATCAGCTCCAAATTTTAACAGAACTTGACCCAAATAAACTTGAAACACTTGGCCTGGTTAGATATTGCGACCACAAGTGAATTTTAAAAGGCGCAAGAATAATAAACTTAAAACTCTCGGCCCGGTTCGTATCAATTCTCTAGGCCGATAAATAATAATTTCAAGACTCGGCCCAATTTGAACTTGTAGCAAATTTTTTTAAGAATGCAAACCGTCAACACTTAAAACTTTATTTACCTAGCAATATATATATATATATATTTGAAATCTACACCCCAAATTTGACCTGACGTTTGTCCTTTCCAAGTCTTACAACCATTTATTTCATTTTACTAATTACCATTCCCATAGCTTAGCTGGATTCAATATTATATGAATTTAATTTTAATAAAATTGTTTGACTTAATATTGTTGAACCAGATTCGATTTTGAAAGACAAAACTCACCAAACCCTAATTTCAAAACACATTACAGCCGCACCCTCTATCCTCTTTCTAACCTAACTTGCAACAACAACACAACTCCTCCTCACTCTATGATGTTTAACAACAAACAACAACCATTTTTCTTCTTCTACACCTTTCTTTAAGAATACATCTAGAGGGGTTCGAATGGTGTTGGTTGTTGTTTGGAGAGGATGAGCAGGTTCAGGCGGTGGTCGATTGACGGTGATGATACTAATCACATAAACAGAAATCCTAAAACCAAGTTTCTCTATCTAACTTGTGATACGGTGGTGAGTGGTGATGTTTGTTGGTACGATGGTGGAGTTTGTTTAATGAGAGGTGGTGGTTGTTGGGCGGTCCGACAATGTGAAGAGATGTTGGGGTTACGGTGGATGGTAGAAACGACAGAATTGTGGTGGTGTTCAGTTGTACGTCGCGGTGGAGAAGTGGCGGAGATAAATGCCGGAGATGGGTGGCTTACGGTTGTGAAGTTGATGTAATATGGTGGAGAACGGAGGTGGTATGGTGATGTATGTGAGGTAGTTGGTTGCGACTGGGATGTGGTGGTCCTCGGATTAGATAGAGGTTGTGATGTAGGAGTTGAAGATAACAATATTTAAAAACGCAAAAAAAATCTTTTTCTACTCTTTCTTTAAGTATCAAATACGCTGGCCTGGATTAAAATCGTGAGAGTAACGATCCCAGTTAAACGTTCTCTTACCAGCGTATTTACCAAATAAACCGGGCAACTTGAACACTCGTTCAAGATTTAAGGTCGCTGAAAAATTTAAAAACGCCGAAAAATATCGTCAAAAAAAAATCACCGGAAAACTTTAAATACCCCGAAAAGTCGCCGGAAAACACAAATACACCGGTTCTTCAATAAAAACGCTTGATTCTTCAATAAAAACGCCCAGAAATGCAATAGAAACTCCATATAAAAAAAATTCAAAAACATGCAAAATACCTTCTAATCTGCATCTAAACACCTCTTAAGATATGAATAATCACACTATCACTGATCCTCAACCAATTCAAACATCAATTTAAATCATTTTCAACTCAGATTTGATGAAAAATTTGAAAACTTGTAAAATCCAAAAACTTAAAAAAACTACTCAAAAATTAGATTTTTTAAGGATGAATTTGAAGATATTTAAATCCCAAATTCAAGTACCAAGCTCTGATACCAAATTGTAGGATCGATTCGAGCCAAAATCTGATTTTGTATAAGAATCAAGATGAACACACTCAAAAATATATAACTTTAAAACCCTTGATTGATTTGCATAAGATGAATACAATTAGCCCCCAAATCTCTCTAGTGTGTTACTAGACCCTAATCATCTCATTCTATTTATAGCCTCAACCACTTAGGCTAATTACATTTTGGCCCCTAGAGATAATAACTTACCGAATGTAGCACTAAACATGAAAAAGTAATTAGCTAAGATAATAAATATATTTTGTCTTACACAAAATTTATTTAATTAACTAAAGCAATATAACTATCAGATCTTGATCTTCCACACGCCATATCTTTCTTCGATCTTCTCGTGTCGACTTGCGTGTTGACTTTGACTTGTTGTGGTTGACTTGACTCGTTGATAACATTCGACTACACGTTTTAGACCCAACAAACTCCCCCTTAGGCTAATGTTATCAAACTCTTGTATCATCTTTAGAACCGTCAACATCATGCTTGTTGTGATCTTTAATTTGGCAAGCTCAGTCTCAATTTTAGACCCAACAGATTTGAATATCAACAATCTGGGTATAAATCCTCGAGTTCCTGTTGCTCCCGAAACTCGAATTCATAATACCCATCCTCAGTAGAATATCATAGCAGATGTCCAAAGTGCTGTGCAGACTCGTAATCAGCTCAGGAATAATCAGAATTCTGGTTTGTATTCGGTCGTTAGAGAATCTGGGGAACAGAATGATTGGTCTTTTGCATGCTATGTTTGCGAAGTTGAACCAAATCTTGGAAGGAGACTATGAAAGAAGACTCATGGGTTAAAGCAATGCAGGAAGAACTCCAGCAATTTCAGAAGTTGGGCGTGTGGAAATTGGTTGACAGGCCTGACAACTACAAGAAGATTAGTACAAGATGGGTTTACAAATGTAAGAAGGATGACCGTGGTGTTGTTATGAGAAACAAAGCAAGACTAGTCGTCCAGGGCTTTAATCAGGTAGAAGATATTGATTACAATGATGTTTATGCACCGGTAGCTCGTCTTGAGGCCATAAGAATTTTCTTGGCTTATGCGTCCTACAAGAAGTTTACCGTTTATCAAATGGATGTTAAGAGTGCATTTCTTCATGGTGTGGTTGAAGAAGAGGTATATGTTGAGCAACCGCCTTGTTTAGAAGATCCAATCCATGGATCAACAAGGTTTGGCTTCTCAATAAGGCGCTATATGGTCTTCATCAAGCTCCACGGGCTTGGTATGAAATGTTGACTTCCTATCTTCTGAAGAATGGTTTTCGACATGGATTGATCGACTGTACTCTCTTCATCAAGGAACAGAACGAGGAGTTATTGTTGGTGCAGATGTATGTTGATGATATTATTTTTGGGTCAACTAACGACAAAATGTGCAAAGAATTTGAGCAGGTGAAGCAAGAGAAGTTCGAGATGAGCGCTATGGGAGAAATGACTTTCGTTTTAGGTTTGCAGGTTCATCAATCTAAGGAAGGGATTTTCATCCATCAAACCAAGTACATCGAGGATATTCTCAAACGATTTCAGATGGAAGACTCAAAGCCCTTGGAAATTCCATTAGCTAAGAATCATGGGATTAATCCTGACGGAATGTATGAACATGTAGAACCATCTCTTTATGGTGCTACGATCGGATCCCTCATGTATCTTACGACTTCAAGACCCGATATAATATACCCAACATGTCTTCTAGCTCGCTACCAGTCCAGTCCCAAGGTTTCTCATTTG
The DNA here is from genome assembly GCA_947069175.1 of Scalesia atractyloides. Lineage (NCBI taxonomy): Eukaryota > Viridiplantae > Streptophyta > Magnoliopsida > Asterales > Asteraceae > Scalesia > Scalesia atractyloides. The sequence continues at coordinate 51,282,881 of CAMTDV010000020.1, forward strand.
ATGGCTATGAAAAGAATCTTTCGTTATTTGAAGGGTCGCTAGGACACTGGTCTCTTGTAACCTAAGGATGATAACTTTGATTTGACAGCATTCAGTGATTCTGATCATGGTGGCTGCAAGATTGATGCAAAATCAACCTCAGTAGGATGTCAGTTCTTGGGAAATCGACTAGTCACGTGGAAGTGCAAAAAGCAGACTTTTGTAGCTACGTCAACTTGTGAGGCTGAGTATATTTCGGCTTCTAGTTGCTGCTCTCAAGTTCTATGGATCCAACAGCAAATGCGCGACTACAGTTTTGAATTTCTAACTACTTCTATATTTGTTGATAACGAACCTGCTTTACAAATCACTCGTAACCGTGTACAGCACTCAAAAACCAAACATATTGAGATTAAGTAGCATTTCATACGAGACTGTTATGAAAAGAAACTTATCAATGTTGTTAAAATCCACACCGATCACCAACGTGCCGACCTGTTTACAAAAGCTTTTGATAAATCTCGTTTTGATCAATGGCATTAAGGTGAAACCGAGTAATTCATCCTATGCTAATCATTTTTTGTAAATATTTTCCTCTAAATCTGAAATTACAAAAGATTTTTATTTTCTCTTAGTTTTATATTTAGGGGATGAATCTTTCAAGGAAATACAAAAACATGAGAAAATGCAAAAGTACAAAAATATGTCTTTTATTTAGTTTAAGTTTTTATTATCTTCTTTACTTAATAGGGAGAAAAATTAAGAAAAATACAAAAACAACATAAAAAACCAAAAATAAAAAATGAGTTTCTTGGTTAAATAAGTGAAGATGATGAAATACACTAGTGATATGTCATAAACAGTCAAAAACACAAAATGGAAATTGATAAGTAGCTTTACTAATGATGTATCGGTAGGCTCGATTAAAATGTGCAGGTGGATAAAAACTTAATAGACTACAAGCCAGGTGGGAACCATTCATTGGCATATGGTCTTGTTACCGAAATTTCGTTTGATAGTCTGCCGAGAATCGGAGATATGTGGTCTTTATGCTGACATATCATCTGGGTATCATGGTTGAATCTGTTGCCGAAAATAATGGTGACGCAAGTCAAGAAGTTCCATGTACCATACATACGTGTAAATACTGCATACGAACTTCAATAAATGATAAACATATCACATCCACCGAAAAATAAGTGATTAAATATTACAGCTTATGCGGGAGCTAAGTTCGTCTCTTGTCGGTACGATGGTACTAACTTGCTCACGGACTTAATCCTGTGCCTTGCATGCATCTGAAAATCAAGTTCCTCATCAATAAGTGATTTAATAACATAGGGCTTGTTTTCAATCAAAATAAGTATCTCACATCATATACGTCAAAACAGATGATAAGAAGTATACTCACAGGTACAATTTTCTCTCGTGCATATCTTGATATGGGAATGTGTCGTGAAGTGGTTGAACACCGGCTAGTAAGTAAAATTCATACCTTAAACATATCTCCTAATCGTGATTACATTTGATAAGCTAAGCTTATGTGGAAAACAATACTGATAATCATAACAGAATATTTATTTATTTAATTTGATGTTTTAAACAAAACTCGTTTTGGACAAGATTAAAAGCTGGTATGATTCTCTTACCTTGAAACTCTGAAAAAGATTATCTAGTGAAAAAATAGTTTACTCTTATCTGTTACTGGTTATTTTAGTTTAGTTTACGTTGTTGTTTAATTAAGTTCTTTTTGAATTAGCCAAAATTGAAGCTCAAAAGTTTTCTACTAAGATACGCCCTTAAAACCATTCGCTTTGATATCATAACCTCATAAAAGTACTTTCTTACAACGGGTAAACTCATCTCAAATGAAAAAATTATGTTTAACAAGCACTTTTCCTAACTTAACTTGTGATTTGTGTGGATATGTGCAAAGTTCTAAACAGGCCCGCCAAAAACTTAAGGTCCTCAAAGAACTGAAAGTCCAGTTTGTGAAAAACCTGGACTCGTACAAACCAGAGATCTTTCGTACGAGCCATTGTGCTTCGTATGAATGACCATTGGGTATTGTACAAATCAGTTCTCCATACGAAGCTAAGGTTGTTCGTACGAGTGTCTTGATGTGGTATAAAAGGTGATGAAGTTCTTTGGTAGAACTTCACTGCTCACATCATCTTTACACCTCTCCTTAAGTTGTTTTTTATTTCTTTAAGGTATACTTGACTATGATGATATACTTTGAAGTTGAACAACTTAAACATTATCTGACCATCAGACTTTGACTGACTTGAACAACAAAATTTAAGCGAAGAATCATTTTAACCAATAAACAAGTAACTTCTCTTGAAGATTGTTTGTACGAATTAGATTCGTATGAATAAAACATCATTTGCACGAATAACACTTTGTTTCGTACGAACCAGCTATTCGTACGAATGAAACAGTTGTTTCTTTTAATCAAGAGTTCGTAAAAAAATGAGTTGTTCTTCGTACGAATAAATTGTTATTTGTATGAGTCAGTAGTTCTCTGTTCAATGAATATATACATACAAAAAGTTTGTAATAAACCTTTTTGTGTATATTCCCTAATGAATTTGTGTTCTTATCCTAGTTGTTGTATGTGTACAGAATGGAACAAAAGGAACATAAAAGAAAACCCGCAACAAAGAGAACTGACAAGCCAGAAGTGGAAATTATGTCTGAACCAAGACATATCATGGTGGCCTACTTGGATCCAGAAGACAAATTTGCTGAGTACAATGGTATAATGAAGTTTTTGCGCGACTCAATGATACATTATGTTTTCACGCACAAGACTACAGTATACCAGACGTTGATCAAGGATTTTGGGATTCAGCTAATGTTGTTGAAGTGAATGGGCAAGAACTTATCAACAGGAAAGTAAATGACTTGAATGTAGATGTCATTGTTGAAATCATTGACTCAGTATTACAGCGTGGTGATGATCCTGAAGCTCCTTTCTCAGTAGCGTTGAAGTGTCCACGTGGATGTTTGCTAAGAATGAAATGTGTTGGAGATGTTCTCGTAGGACAACTAAACAAAGCATGGTTACCACTCCGATACAAGTTCTTTCTAAATGTTTTAGTTAAGTGTTTAAGCAATAGACGAAGTGGTTATGACATGGCAAATAATGACTTGGTTGGTATGATGATAGCTTTGACAATGAACAAACCGTTTAGTGTTTCAAAGTATATTTTTGCAAACATGAAGGAAAACCTTAGAAGAACCGGATATGGTGGAAATAAGTTTTGGATGTATCCTCATTTTCTCCAAATGATACTGAATATGCAACATCCGAATCTTCCAAAGAACAACAACGATGTTTTAAAAGATGAAATTATGATGGAACATTCGTTGAAGATCTTTAGGGGTGTGGCAGCAAAACGTTACAAGGAAAGCTCACCTCCTCGTAAGTTGATCTCTTTGTAGGCAAATGATCAATATATTACACAAGAAAACAAAAAGTGGTGACATGATGATGATGATTCAGATAATGAAGAACCAATCTTGAAAAAGATGATGGAAGATAAGTTTGGTCATAAAAAGGGAAAGGGTAATGATGATGACAGTGATAATGTTGGTAATGATGGTGTAAGAGAACCAGTTGCAGAAGTCCAGCCTACCTTTACAACGGAGGAGACTGAACCTATAATGACGGAACCCACTACAACTTCTGAACCACAACCTACAAATACCACAACAGCTGAAACACCTTCGGCTGAAGATACTCTAGTTCGATCAGAACCTACTACATCTTCAGCTCAACAATCCCAGTCTACATCTCATCAACAAAATACAAAACGAAGTAGTCATTTGTTCTCTGAAATGGAAAAGGATGAGAAAATAGTTTTTCTGTTCTCTCAGTTGCAAGCTGTAGCAATCAAGATTAACAAGCATTCGGAGTTTATATCTTCAAATCGGAACACAGTTGTCAAACAACAGATGGAGATAAATTCTTTGAAAGAGAGTGTTAGAAAACAGGATTCTGAAATTGTAGAGTTAAGAAAAGAAAATGAGCGACTGAAGACTGCAGATGCTGAAAGAGCAACTCAGCTACAATAGATGAGGGCAACTGATAACTCTTGGGGGATTGAGATAAATAGACTGAAAGAACGTAGTGCGGCTGTATAACGATATGCGGAAACATTAACTGCTAAGCATAACGACTTGAGAGAATGGTATCATTCTCGAAATGCTACACTGGTTTAGGGCTTTAATGGTATTAAAGACGTGTTTTAAATGAGCAGAAAGAGGGTGAACATCCTATGGAATGATAGATGCAAAGCGCAGGAGATCAAACGTAAACATGATCAGGTTAGTGAAGACTTTGGCAATCCTAATGCTTCAGCCTCATCCTCGCAATCAAAAGTTTCTGCTTCAACTCTAGTGGTAAAGTCTAATGCACAGCAGATCGTGGCTGATCCAGTTACGTCCAGTGCTACTCAAGAGGACACAGGAAAGGTTTGATGTTTCTGGAAAGTTTTGAAGATCTGATGCTCTATCAACGATGGATAGCAGAACTTTAGGGGGAGGTTGTTGATACTCCAAGCCATTCAGTATGAAGACCGAAGACCGAAGACCAAGCAACAGCCAAGGGGAGTTTGTTTATACACTTTTATATCTGTCGCTTGTTCTTAGTTACATCTGTAATTGTACGGTCTTTATTTACAGTGTTTGTATAGTTTGGTCATGTCGACCAAATTAAGATATCCTCCTATCTTGGTTTAGTACGATAATTAGATTGTCTGTGTAAAACAGTTGCGTGTGTGCATATTGTTGAGTCTTGTGTACGTCATGTCTGTGACATGTTCTCCAAAGAAGACTTCCATATGTGAATGGGAATACTTCGTACGAGCAAGATATTACTCGTACGAGCCACCTGTCATTCATACGAACGAATCCCTCTAAACAAGTATCATGCTTGTTTGGTACAAGCTAGTTGATGCTCGTACAAACCAGCTTGTTCGTACGAGTATCTTTGGAGTATGTTCTTCGTGTGTTTTGGTGTTTCGTATGACCAGCAACATACTTCGTATTGTTGCTAGGTATGGACACTATATAAGCAGACATGCACTTTTTAGTATTGAGTTGTTGAGATGATAGAGACTTGAGCTATACTAGAGAGAGACACAAGAGCATATAGTGTGTTGCATGAGTCTATATGAGCATTGTTTGTATATGTTTGTACTAGTTCTCTTCTATTAATCAAGATATTGAATCTTTGGTTATCTTGTGTTCTTACTTTGCTTTGGTTTGCACACTTACGAGGATTCCGCAATCGTATTTGTGTTACATAAACAAGGAAGCAGGTTTATCTTGATCCTCCAAGTGGAACTACAATTGCGAGACCGTGAGAGATCAGGTTAGTATTTCCATACAATGAAAAAGATGAAGGCTCGTCTTTAGGTGGTGTTCCATAAAGGAATCTTTTGAACTGCAGATGTCACAAAGTTTATGACATAATTATTTTTTATGCAGCTTTTGTGGGCGAATAATGCGTAAAGTATTATACAAGTTCTAAGCCATTGCTGACGCAAAATCAGAAGAACTCGGATAGTACCCCAAGTATTAATTAAATATAAAGACCTAGTATCACAGAATCTGGCATTCTCTCAAGGAAATGTTGGAGTACTAAGTTCATATATCCGAGAGATGCTAACCCACAAGTTACTCAGTTTTTCTTTTAGGTTTATATCTTGTAAAATAATTTACTGAACGAGTGAAGCCTATTGGCATAACCTCAGTAAGACCTGTTTAATTACTTGTATAAACATTCCATATCTTTAGCATATTGTGACTGTCATAATGATGTAATATGATCTCTCTTTTTATCAAAAACTCTTTTTGACAATTTTATAATGTTTTTGTATTTTCCTAAACTTTCTCCCACTAGAATCAACAACATATTTTTGGATTTTTGTAGAAAAATATATACAGACAAACATGTCATACCGACGAGAATCACGTCAAGTCCTCGTCATCCTCAAACTCAACCTCATGAATACCCCTGATGCCAGATTTCTTAAACCATTTAATTTTGAAAGATTTTTAAATATTTAATGGTCAAATTCTTTGGTATAAAAATCTGCCTTTTGGTCATAAGTATGGATTTTTTCAATTCTAACCAACTTTTTCTCGTAGCAGTCACGGATATAGTGGTGTCGAATCTCAATATGTTTAGTGCGTGAGTCTTGACATGAGTTTTTAGTGATGTCAATAGCAGCCTGATTATCTACATATATGAGCGTGTCAAGAAATCACAGTCCAAAGTCTCTCATCTGCAGTTGTATCCAGAGGATATGGGAACAACAGCTGGATGCTGAAACGTATTTAATTTCACACGTAGAGAGAGCAACCACGGTCTGTTTCTTGCATTGCCACGTTACCAAACGGGTTCCAAAGAACTGGCAACCAGCCGTAGTAGACTTGGCATTGAGTTTGCAGCAACCGAAATTAGAATCCGAGTAACTTGCAAGATTGAAGTCGTCGTGTCAAGGGTACCACAAGCCAGTGCTTGGACATCCTTTCAGTTATCTCATAATACGTTTGACGATTAATAGATGTGAATCTCTTGGGCTGGACTGAAAACGGGCCCACAGGCATGTAGAATACATGATATCAGGTCGGGAAGTTGTTAGATGCATTAAGGATCCGATCATCAGCGATATAATGTTTCATCAACTTTGAATCCATGAACGTCAGGACAAATGCCGTGATTTGGAGCTAACGGGGTAGATGCTGGTTTAGTTTCCGTCATATCAAATTTCTCCAATATGTCATGAACATACTTCGTCTGATGGATGAAGATACCATCAGTCAATTGGTCAACCTGAAGTCCTAAAAAGAACATCATCTCCCCCATGGCACTCATTTCAAATTTGTGCTTCATGACTTCTTTGAAGTCTTTACAAGGCTTATCATTTGTTGATCCGAAGATGATATCATCCACATATATTTGCACAATAAGCAAATGTCCATCCACTTCCTTGGTAAAGATGGTAGAATCTACAGTTCCTCTGAGAAAGCCATTGTCTAGAAGATTCATGACGGTATTTCATACCAAGCTCTCGGGGCTTGGTTAGACCATATAAGGTTTTGTTCAGAAGTAGACTTTATCTTTGTGTATGGGATCGACAAACCCTGATGGTAGGCCGACATACACCTCCTCTTTTACTATGCTGTACAGGAAAGCATATTTGATATCCAACTGGTACACCTTGAAACCTTTCCACGAAGCAAAGGCCAAGAATATGCGGATTGCTTCGAGATGAGCGACTGGGGCATAAACGTCGGTGTAGTCTATCCCTTCGTGCAGGTGAAAGCCTTGTACCATGAGTCGAGCTTTGTTGCACACTACGATCCCTCTATCATCACGTTTGTACTTGAAGACTGTTGATACTGTTTTGTGTCTGTTGCTTGTTCTTAATTACAGTTGTAATTGTACGGTCTTTGTTCACGTGTCTGTATAGGTTTTGTCATGTCGAATAGATAGAGATATCCTTCTATCTTGATCTAGTATGACATGTTAGCTTGTCTGTGTTAATCAGTTGCATGTGTGTGTACTGATGAATCTTGGAAACGACATGTCTACACACGTTCTCCAGAAAAATGGATTATGTGCGAGTCAGAGTTTTCGTACAAATCACATGATTCGTACGAAATATTTGAGTAACAAATGTGTTACTTGTTTCGTACGAAATAAGCATTTCGTACGAAACAGTGTCTCGTGCCAAATCTCTGGAATGTGTCTCATGTGAATTAGTGTGTTCCATATGTCTGGATTTGTGTTCCGTACCAATCTAGACGGACACTATACAAGTGGTATCAGAGCTTTGGCTCTTTCCTTGTTCAAAACCGGGCTTAGTTGTGTTTGAGCTAGTTTGAAGATTTCTGAAGTGTTCTTGAGCCTCCAGCAGAAAACTTAAGTTTTGGATAGATAACTAACTTAAAACTTGGTTAAAATCTGTTGCATACAGAAAATTTTATGGTAAAAGTTTTCTGAAGAACACCCTTGAAGAAGAAATCTGCAAAAAAATGAATCTGATTAGTTTTGGTAGGTTGACATTTTCTGACTTAGATCTGGACTTGGACTGATGACTGATTAAAAATCTGTGTTTTTAACTAAAAGTGGATAAGACAACAGGTAATTTCAAAAAAGCAGGTCTACACAAGAAAGGAAATTTCTCACCAAACCATTTCTGAAAAGATTCCTCTGAAAAACGTTGTACAAAACAGCTTGTGAGATTGAAAATATTCGTGCGAATCATCTGACCCGCATGAACCACTTGATCCGCATGAAACATCCTTGTTTCGTTCGAAACAGTTATCTTGCACGAAAGTGTTTTTGATTGTTTTTCATGTTTTTCAAAGCTTTGTGATTTTAAGAATTTGTCGTATTTTCAAATCTGAAAATTTTAAAAGGTAATTATAACAAGTTCTTGATTAAAGATTTGATGTTGTTGAAAGAGCATAACAAGTTCTTCTTCAGATGGTACGTCTGGTAGATCGAAAGAATTCCACAAACCTTCGTAGTTAAACCGCCATGGATCCCCAGGTTTCTGTGTAGGCGTAGTGTATCGTTGACAATCCACATGCTGTGCAAGAATAACCAGGTTCAGACTCAACAAGAAGACACGATTTTGTGGACTAGCATAAACAACTAAAAATCCTTCCAAGGATTTGGCTCCAAATTTACCATCCTAGTCCAATACAGTACCCGGTGATCCAAAGGCTCAAGAATCGCAAGGTTAGGCTTCCGTTGATTTAGCAGCTCAAAACAAGTCTTGTTGTGAGGCTTGACTGTTAACACACGATTAAGGGTGTAACACGCTGATGCGACTGCTTTGCTCTAGAAACTAATTGGCAATTTCAAATCAGCGAACATGGTTCTGGCAGTCTCAATCAGTGTGTGATTCTTGCATTTTTAGCAACTCCATTTTGTTAGGAGTATAGGGGGTGCTGAATTCGTGAAGAATCCTTTTTTCGTTGCAGAACTCGGGCATCCTTTTGTTCTTGAACTCCGTACCGTTGTCACTGCGAATTCTCTTGATTGGTAGATGATATAGGTTTTCAAGCTTCCTAAGGAGAATCATTAGACTTTCAAATGTTTCATCCTTTCTCTCCAGAAAGAAAACCCACGAGAATCTAGAGTAATCATATGGAACGACCTGGCAATATAGATCTCCAGAAATGCTTTTCACGTTTACTAGGCCAAATAGATCCATATGTAGCCTCTCTAGTGGTAGCTTGATAGAATTCAGTAGCTTTAGTGGGTGCAATTTCTTATGCGTTTCCCTTTCTTATGCGGTTTCCCCTTCTTACAGCTTAGACAATCATCAGATAAATGAAAACTCTTCAGATTAACACCCACCACTAGGTCGTTGTGCACAAGATAATTCATCTTTCACAAATGAATGTGCAACATCTTCCTATGCCATAAGATCGACTCATTCTCGGTTGCTTTAGAAACAAAGCACTTAACCTTCTCAAATTTCTCTCTCGGAGCACGCATAAGAATCCATTCCTAAGGAATCTTGAATCCCGGTTTTAAGATTCAGTATTCTTTGTCGTTGATGTGTGTTGACAACTTTTGGTCATAAATTTGAGAAATACTCGGCAGATTGTTCTCTAGCTCTGCAATGTAGTTCACTTTGTCAAATGAAACCACTCCATTGGTAAGAATACCTTCTCTGACTATTCTCCCACCTTGTGTTCCAGCGAAACCTACATAACCTCCTCGGATAGCTTTGACGTCGTGTAACAAGGCAAGCATCCCAGTCATGTGTCGGGAAGCTCCATTATCCATAATCCATTTTGCCATGATCGATCCGGGGTGTCCCTACACACATGAGAAAGAAACTATTTAAACATAGAAACCCCAGCCTGCTTCGTCTTGTGGTCTTCGGTAGGTTCGAAATATCAAATTTCGGACCAACTTTGTTTTTGACGTTCTATTTATGCTCGGTTTTGGTTGGAACAGGTGGTTTCAGATCTACTTTAGATGGTTTGACTTTTGCAACCCATGTTTGTGGTTTCGTTTTTGCCCTTTTTGAGTTAAACTTTGAATCCGTTTGACTTTGATGATTTTTGGTGGAAGTTTCACCAATTTAAAATTTAGAATTCAATTGAATCGTTGATTTAACATTTTTGTGAGATTCATTGTTTCTTTTCAAAATTTATTTTCGTACAACCATGGGTGCCTTTTGTTTCACATCCTTGGTAGATCTGATAGAGTTAGAAACAGGTTTTGGATATTCTTGTGAGCAATGTCTTGCAATGTGCCCAACATTTTTACATTTGTAGCACGTCCTACTGTCCTTTCGAATAGAGGAATCCATAACTTGTTTCCTACTCTCTTTTTCTTTCTTGAACTGATCATTGGATTGTGTACCAATGATCTCTTTTTCTTTTTCTTCCGTCATCCCAAATACAAAATTGATTTTCTTTGTAAACTTTAGCCTTTGGGATTTGTTGTTCGTTCTTCGCTTTTGAGAACCCAAACCAGCCCTCTTATTCTCAGGAATCTATTTTAACACATTTTGATTTAGAATAAAATGTTACATCGTGTTTTTCTAAATTAGAATAGCTTACCTCCACAAGCTTGAACATCTTATCGACACGATCCAGATTGAAATTCTGGATTGGGAAATCTTCATCAGAATATAGTTTATCAGATCCACGCATTTTATAAACTATGACATTTGGGTCGGTATCTAAACTATTTTCAGAGATTTCAACATCAGTTTCAGATTTTTCAGATTCATTTTTTAAAACATTTTCAACCATTGTTTTAAACTACCTCAGAATCACATTCATTTTCAGATTTTGTGTAAGTTACATCCATGTTTATAGGAAACTGTTCAGTTTTTAATATTAAGTTGAGCACCCCCGTTGGTTTTTTAGCATAACTATTCCACATGGGTGGTGGAACACGTAACTTGCACTTTGTTTTGATCATATTTAGATTCTTCTTTGCTTTCATTTTTTTGTAAAATATGGTCAATGACGTATGAACTTGTAGAATAACTGTTTAACAATTTGTTAACCAGTTTTGTTTCAATTTTCATTTTCTCAAGTTCACTTTTTAGCTCAGCGATTGTGTTTAAATGAATGTTGATGGCTATTTGTTTGTCATTCACAGTTGCTTGAAGCATAGAACGTGTGGCGTCATTTTCTCTGAGCACTTTTTCATATTGTTTAATAGATTTCCTTGATTTGTCATAAGCTTCTTTTGTGGCTTTATAGTCACATGACAAATTATCTGTTAGACATTTTAGCTCATTGTATCGTGTGTCTTTTACAACACATTCACTGCATGGCTCTGCAAATTTCAAACATGGCTTTTCTATCACAGACTCACTTTTAGACATATTTACCTCATTTATGTTTGCCATACATGATTTGTTGGTCTCATCAGTCAATTTCTCCATCTTTCCATCCACTTTCTTTGCTTCAAATTCTGGCTTCTTCTTTTCTTCACAAAATGAGCGATGACTTGGCTGAAAGTAACCTGCAAAGTTTTCAAAATATCTTTGTAACACCCCGACCGCATAAAACAGCGAACCGCAACGGATTCGTCGGGGAGTCATGTCACAGAACTATTGTTTCACAACTCATGGAATTTAAAATTTTGTTTTATTAAGTTAAATTTTTACTTTGTCTTGGGATGAACAAAAACAACACATAAATAAATTGTCTTTCGTGTTTTAAGTCACTCTCGCCAACGTCCATTCCTACGTGAAGCATGCATCATATTATCAAGAATTGACTCCTTAAAATCTGCGAAAAGAGAGTCAGCATAAAAGTGTCGGCGATTACATCGGTTTTGTGAGGGTGTCAAATTTGTGGCTTTGTATAGATATTGCAACACCTCATCAGACTACAAGATTCGTTAAGTGAAAATCTCGTATCAAAAGTGTTTGATATTGCAATACAATTAACAAACTAAAACAATGTTGACTATGCCACCAAATGGTATCTTTAATAGACCACCAAAGGGTCTCTTTAACTAGACTAACAAATCAACAAATAATTGTTAATCAGAAACAGTTTTTGTCATTACGCAAACTTCCACCAAATCCAGTGAACAGTCCGATAATTGGATTGTCAGTCCTATGGTACCATGCCAGTCCTATGGTACCATAACATACTATTGGTTGGCCCGGTCAAACCAAATGAATGTCATTCGTGTTATGGATAACGCATCAACAAGTTGTTCACATTATTGAAATCATATTGTTTTATATATAAACCATACACATTATTTTTGAAAACTTGAAAATGATTTAGCACATATGAGTCACCCCAAAAAATTTGTAAAATGTAAAAGAGGGGAACTATGTACTCATTTTTAAAATCATTTTGTATATTTAAACCATCTATATTGTTTTGAAATCTTGAAAATAGTTATAGGCACATACGAATCACCCCAAAACATTTGAAAACGTAAAAGAGGGGGCTATTTACTCATTTTGTATATATAAGCCATGTATATTGTTTTGAAATCTTGAAAATAATTATAGGCACGTATGAATCACCCAAAAATATTTAGAAAATGTAAAAGAGGGGAACTATGTACTCACTTTGAAAATCATTTTGTATACATAAACCATGTATATTGTTTTGAAATCTTGAAAATAATTACAGGCACATATGAATCACCCCAAAACATTTGAAAACATAAAAGAGGGGGGCTATGTACTCACTTCGAAAATCATTTTGTATACATAAACCATCTATATTGTTTTGAAATCTTGAAAATAATTATAGGCACTTATGAATCACCCCAAAACATTTGAAAACATTAAAGAGGGGGCTATGTACTCACTTGGATTGCGAAAGTGTTCTTAATCAACAAGATAAACAAAGCTCAAACGTGTCCTGATGTGTCAGATAAATATTTTAGGATGTCGGGACCACAAATGGGAGATCGGATAGAATGAAGTCTTGTAAACCAAAAGAGTGTTGAAACTCATGTGATATGGTTTAACAAACTTAACATTCTAATTTGGAAAGGATCCTAAGTGCTTTTGACCCATTATGACTCGTTAAGGTAGTTTATGGTACTTTAACGAGTCACTAGCGTAAACGCGTGATCGGATGGTTAACCATGTCCTATGATAAGTCTTAAATGCCCAAACATGTTTGAAAATGTTATAACATCAGTTAAAATGTCAAAGATTTGGTTACATGTGTTTAAAATGGATTTATGCGCAAAAAGGGCATTTTGGTCATATTTTTTTAAGAACATAGAAGTAACTTATCATAACACTAACCAAACAACGTGACCATAAGGTATAACCTCACTAGGTTATTCCCTATACAACTATGATCACAAATATGTGTTTGGTCGGATCCTTAGATTGACCAAACATGTCGGATTCGAAAGTTAAAGCGGTGGTCAAGACCGCTCGATTTACGACCCTAAATAAGCACTAAACTAGAAGTGATGAGTTAGACATCTCAAAATATGTCTAACTAAGTTTATACGCTTAGGGTAATATTATACTAAGATACTCGTGTGTCCCATACCATGACATACCCTCGCGATCAAGGTAAGCGCAACAGTTCAACGTAGCAGGTGAGTATACCGAGGTCATCCTTTATTTTACAACATCAGGCTATTGGTGAACAAGTCAGGCAAATACCTTATGAGGTACGTTAAGAACATAGGAAGAAACTTTTGTTCTCTTGGGTTTTGGCCTTTCAATTTTGGCTCTTTTACAAAGATTTACTGACTGTGCCTAGGTCTGCATATAATCTGGATGCAACATAAGGGCAGTCAAGATATCCCCGGATGACTCAACAACATAAAGTGTTAATTGCTTTATGTGGCGTTTGTTGGTCAGGGCATGATTATGAATATAGCATGCAATGTTAATTGCTTCAGCCCTAAAGATAAGAGGTAGCCAGATTCAACCAACATAGTGCGTGCAGCCTCAATAAGTGTGCGATTTTTTTGCGTTCTGCAACCCCATTTTGTTGTGGGGTTCTAGCAACACTGAACTATCAGTCAATCCCCTTGGAGGAGTAGAAGGAGTTGAAGGTAAAATTCTTAAACTCTATCCCATTATCACACCGTATAGCCTTCAACGTAGAATCTGTCTTGTTTTCCATAAGCGTGACAAATTGTTTGACTAGCTCAGCGGTTTCACTTTTATGTGTGAGAAAGAAAACCCAGGTGAATCGAGAGTAGTCATGCTGCGGATGTCTGTTGGACCGAAGAGATCCATATGAAGTAGTTCTAAGACCTGAGAAGTGGAGGGTATGGCTTTGGTTTTGTGCGGCTGACAATGTTGTTTCCCACACGCACATAATTCATATTTTTCGATCTACATGAAGTCACGAACTGGTTGATCTCTGACTAAACCACCTTTTGCAAGACGATTTAAATTCTTCATGTTGATGTGACCCAATCTGCAATGCCATTGTATGGCGTCATGTCGGTTGTCGACAAGAAAAGGCAAGTGAGCTTGATAGAGGGAGCCTGGTTCATATCCATTACGTACTCGTTACCTTTTCGTGCAGCTTTCAGAAGAATCCAATCGTCTAGAATGATTAAACCTGGTTTTAGCACATAACATCCTTTCTTTGTGAAGAGAACATCTAGATGATTGTCGCAGAGTTGAGACACACTCAACAGACTGTGCTTCAATTCTGGTACATAATTGACATTTTTAATGCTCAAGGCTCCCTTGCAAACAGTTCCTCTCATAGTGATTTTCCCTGTTTCTCCACCTACGAAAGAAACAAACTCGCCATCGAAAACCTGAATGTCATTCCATTGCGAGACGTCTCCTGTCATGTGCCTGGAACAGCCGCTATCAATATACCATAATCGAACAAGAGCGTGCCAGAGTTGTTCCTTCACATTTCAACAGGTTTTAGTTAGAAACGGGAACCCAGGCCATGGAAGATCTGGGTTTGCCATTTGCATCAACATAAGTAACCTCATGAAAGATCAAAATAGTTGAGGATGAGCTTGATGATGCTTTGATAAGAGGTTAGTATACTGATTCTTGGCCACTAACTTAGGCCTCCAGGTTATCGAATAAGACCTCTGCACATTCCTAGGAGTGCTAGAGGCATTCTGGGAAACTGAAGGTCTCAAGGGTTTAGCAGTTTGTTTCTTGGCCAAGTTCCAGTCTTGATCACAAGACTTAGCCACAAATCGAGCCTCAGGTGGGCCATTAGGCATGGCCTTCTGATGTCTGGAATACAAAACTTTGAAAGAGGTAAAGGTCTTTTGATAATTTCGAGCAATATGCCCGGGAGATCCACAATTCAAACAGGTCTGCCTATTCTGGAGGAAAACAGTCCGTTCAGCTTAGGAAATTCTGGGCAATTTGTCTGTCAGTTTTTTGCAGGCGTTTACTGACGGCTGATGCACGGTCTTGGTCTTGACGGTGTCCTACGCACAACCATCAGCACATTTGTTAGTTTTGTGATTTGAATTGAAAGATTTTGGACATGGAGATTTTGGCAAAATTTAGCTGATATCTATTCAGCTGGTTGCTTAATAGATTCAGCGTGCGACTGCTGAGTTAATTCCTCAGTTTTATGAGAAGACTCAGCAGTTGCCGTTTCAGCTTTTGTGGACGCTTGTTTAGTTTTCTTCTTTTTACATCGGCGTGTTCTCCTCTTTGTAGTCTTACTCTTCAAATCACACTTCGTGACAGATTCTGTAGAGGACACGAGTGGCTCTACAGGGACATCCTGTTCGGAAGTTTCAGCAGATGACTGTGGAACCTTGCAATTTTGAGAAGTTTGAGGTTCCGATTCAAGATCAGGTTTTAAAGTTTCGTTTGAATCAATTTGAAAAGTGTGTTCATCTTCTGTCATTTTAGAATCAGTTCCTGATGTTGAGTCGCTCAAGTCTTCCAGAATTATGTCACCATCAATGTTGACAGAAATAGTTGGTTGGTCGTCGTTCACACTGTCAACCCGAGGAGTGGCATCAACAGATGTAGCCTCTGAAGATGAACATTTGGCATCCTTAGTTGAAGATGAACATTCGGTATCCTCAGCTAAAGCTGATGAAGCTGAATCATCTGTTGATGCAGACCCTGTAGCTAAATTCTCAACATCACCAACATTGTTTTAGCATGTAAATTGTTAAGCAAGAAATTGATTTAAAATGTCAAAAGCAGGTTTATAAAATGCATAATCATCAGCTGAATTGTCTAAATGTGTATTCAGACATTCCACTTCATCACCTTGGGGATATCCTCAGCTAAAATTTCTTCTGCATATGAATTAGACACATTAGTATCGTTCACAAATTTAGTTTGAGCATCAGAAGATTCTTTTTTATTAGGTTTTGTGCAGGATGTGGATGTTTCTGCCTCAGGCACTTCTTTCTCCAATACAACAGTACTTTCAGGTGGACGATTACCATTTCACGAGGAAGTGATGTAGAAGCCACAAAAACATCATCCCTCTTGAGTTCAGTGGGTTTGGAGAACTTTGGGTAACAGGGTCGTCCATGGTTTGCATAAATAATATGACGGTTTACCATACATCATTTTTTTAGCATTTTCTACTTCTTCCTCATATTCAGTCATTCTAGTATAGTTATGATTATATGGTGGAGTCGC
Source organism: Scalesia atractyloides (assembly GCA_947069175.1). Taxonomy (NCBI): domain Eukaryota; kingdom Viridiplantae; phylum Streptophyta; class Magnoliopsida; order Asterales; family Asteraceae; genus Scalesia; species Scalesia atractyloides. Next base: position 51,299,476 of record CAMTDV010000020.1, read on the forward strand.
CCTATTGTACCCAAGGCCTTTAATAAAGTTCTTTTGATAATTAAGCTGGAGGTCACATAAATCCTTGACTAGTTTACTAGAAGTTTCAAATTTCTTAATGTTTATTTCATTTTCGTGAAGCTTCCCTGTCAAGGAGTTTAGCTTGGCTAAGGCTGCTTGAAGTTCTACGTCCTTTTCAGCTAGTTTTAGCTTGTAGTCGTAGACCCAAGATTGCTGTTGGTTCAAGTCTAGCTTTAGCTGAGCCACATCCTGTTTCTGAGCTTCGACCTTCTCCATAAGAAGCTTGTTCCTACGTTTAAGGGCGATGTTCTGTGACGCAGCTTGTTGATATTCAGCCACAAGAGTTTAATTGTGCGTGTGCATTTGTGATAATTTAAAACGACAACTATCAGAACAAAGTATTCGATTAACCAATTCCAAAAGATAGGGTGTCTCAGTTGTCTGCGCCATCATGCAGTGGGTTGCTGTTCTTAGTTAGAATCAAAGTTTCCATTTGAGCTGCAGTATCTGCCCAGTTGAAACCCGCATGTTCTTGGGCCACCAGTGCTGTGGACTTCCCGGCTAAGCTACTTGATGGACTCGTAGTTGACTTGGAAGGAGAGACGGGAACCAGCTGTTTGTCACTACTCTATATATCAGAACCCTGCATGATACATACCCAGACGATGGCATCTTGCATTCCCTTGTGAAGTGTCCTGGTTCGTGACATCGGTAGCATCTAAGTTTGTCTGTGAGATCAGTCTTCAAGTTTGACAAGGGTTGCCTTCCATACTTTTTATGAAACTTGTTGACCTGAAAAACAGCCATTGCTAAATTCCAAGAGACATCGATCTCGTCCATGTCCTCCTCCATGATCTGATCAACTTCTGTTGGAAGAATAGATGGAGGGGTCAGATCACCTGCCAGGAAGGCGTTTAAGCTCTTGATCATTGATGCAGCAATAGCCAGTTTCTCTTTGTTTCCTTAGTGAGAAACACAAAGTTGGGCAAGGGTTGAGCAGATCCAGGGACTGGTGTAGCAGTAAGAGGAATGACGCCACTGTTTGAGGAGTTGCAGGACTGAAAACCACGTTAGGATACTGAGCATGGTACTGTGTGTGAACTTGAGCAGCTGAAACCGTTGTTGGATTTGGAGATTGAAAACCATACACATACTGAGTGTTCTAAGGCGTGGCAATAGGACTGTAAACCACATTTGATCCACCCGGTGCTTGTGCATTTCCTTGTAGAGGACTATAGACGAGATTCTGTGACATTGATGATGCTTTAGATAAGGGGTTAGCATACTGATTCTTGCCACTAACATAGGCCTCCAGGTTATCGAATCAGACCTCTACACATTCCTAGGAGTGCTAGAGGGATTCTGGGAAAACTGAAGGTCTCAAGGGTTTAGTAGTTTGTTTCTTGGCCAAGTTCCAGTCTTGATCAGAAGACTTAGCCACAAATCGAGCGTCGGGTGGGGCATTAGGCATGGCCTTCTGATATCTGGAATACAAAACTTTGAAAGAGGTAAAGGTCTTTTGACAATTTCGAGCAATGTGCCCGAGAGATCCACAATTCAAACAGGTCTGCCTATTCTGGAGGAAAACAGTCCGTTCAGCTTAGGAAATTCTGGGCATTTGTCTGTCAGTTTCTTGCTGGCGTTTACTGACGGCTGATGCACGGTCTTGGTCTATACGGTGTCCTGCGCACAACCAACAGCACACTTGTTAGTTTTGTGATTTGAATTGAAAGATTTTGGACATGGAGATTTTGGCAAAATTTTAGCTGATATCTATTCAGCTGGTTGCTTAATAGATTCAGCGTGCGACTGCTGAGTTAATTCCTCAGTTTTATGAGAAGACTCAGTAGTTGCCGTTTCAGCTTTTGTGGACGCTTGTTTAGTTTTCTTCTTTTTAGATCGGCGTGTTCTCCTCTTTGTAGTCTTACTCTTCAAATCACACTTCGTGACAGATTCTGTAGAGAACACGAGTGGCTCTACAGGGACATCCTGTTAGGAAGTTTCAGCAGATGACTGTGGAACCTCGCAATTTTGAGAAGTTTGAGGTTCCGATTCAAGATCAGGTTTTAATGTTTCGTTTGAATCAATTTGAAAAGTGTGTTCATCTTCTGTCATTTCAGAATCAGTTCCTGGTGTTGAGTCGCTCAAGTCTTCCAGAATTATGTCACCATCAATGTTGACAGAAATAGTTGGTTGGTCGTCGTTCACACTGTCAACCCGAGGAGAGGCATCAACAGATGTAGCCTCTGAAGATGAACATTCGGCATCCTCAGTTGAAGATGAACATTCGGTATCCTCAGCTAAAGCTGATGAAGCTGAATCATCTGTTGATGTAGACCCTGTAGCTAAATTCTCAACATCACCAACACTGTTTTAGCATGTAAATTGTTAACAAGAAATTGATTTAAAATGTCAAAAGCAGGTTTATAAAATGCATAATCATCAGCTGAATTGTCTAAATGTGTATTCAGACATTCCACTTCATCACCTTGTGGATATCCTCAACTAAAATTTCTTCTACATATGAATTAGACACATTAGTATCGTTCACAAATTTAGTTTGAGCATCAGAAGATTCTTTTTTATTAGGTTTTGTGCAGGATGTGGATGTTTCTGCCTCAGGCACTTCTTTCTCCAATCCAACAGTACTTTCAGATGGACGATTACCAGTTTCACGAGGAAGTGATGTACAAGCCACAAAAACATCATCCCTCTTGAGTTCAGTGGGTTTGGAGAACTTTGGGTAACAGGGCGTCCATGGTTTGCATAAATAATATGACGGTTTACCGTACATCATTTTTTTAGCATTTTCTACTTCTTCCTCATATTCAGTTATTCTAGTATAGTTATGATTATATGGTGGAGTCGCCCTATTGTACCCAAGGCCTTTAGTAAAGTTCTTTTGATAATTAAGCTGGAGGTCACATAAATACTTGACTAGTTTACTAGAAGTTTCAAATTTCTTAATGTTTATTTCATTTTCGTGAAGCTTCCCTGTCAAGGAGTTTAGCTTGGCTAAGGCTGCTTGAAGTTCTACGTCCTTTTCAGCTAGTTTTAGCTTGTAGTCGAAGACCCAACATTGCTGTTGGTTCAAGTCTAGCTTTAGCTGAGCCACATCCTGTTTCTGAGCTTCGACCTTCTCCATAAGAAGCTTGTTCCTATGTTTAAGGGCGATGTTCTGTGACGCAGCTTGTTGATATTCAGCCACAAGAGTTTAATTGTGCGTTTGCATTTGTGATAATTTAAAACGACAACTATCAGAACAAAGTATTCGATTAAGCAATTCCGAAAGATCGGGTGTCTCAGTTATCTGCGCCATCATGCAGTGGTTGTTGTTCTTAGTTAGAATCAAGGTTTCCATTTGAGCTGCAGTATCTGCCCAGTTGAAACCCTCATGTTCTTGGGCCACCAGTGCTGTGGACTTCCCGCCTAAGCTGCTTGATGGACTCGTAGTTGACTTGGAAGGAGAGACGGGAACCAGCTGTTTGTCACTACTCTATATATCAGAACCCTGCATGATACATACCCTGACGATGGCATCTTGCATTCCCTTGTGAAGTGTCCTGGTTCGTGACATCGGTAGCATCTAAGTTAGTCTGTGAGATCAGTCTTCAAGTTTGACAAGGGTTGCCTTCCATACTTTTTATGAAACTTGTTGACCCGAAAAACAGCCATTGCTAAATTCCAAGAGACATCGATCTCGTCCATGTCCTCCTCCATGATCTGATCAACTTCTGTTGGAAGAATAGATGTAGGGGTCAGATCACCTGCCAGGAAGGCGTTTAAGCTCTTGATCATTGATGCAGCAATAGCCAGTTTCTCTTCGTTTTCCTTAGTGAGAAACACAAAGTTGGGCAAGGGTTGAGCAGATCCAGGGACTGGTGTAGCAGTTAGAGGAATGACGCCACTGTTTGAGGAGTTGCAGGACTGAAAACCACGTTAGGATACTGAGCATGGTACTGTGTGTGAACTTGAGCAGCTGAAACTGTTGTAGGATTTGGAGATTGAAAACCATACACATATTGAGTGTTCTAAGGCGTGGCAATAGGACTGTAAACCACATTTGATCCACCCGGTGCTTGTGCATTTCCTTGTAGAGGACTATAGACGAGATTCGGTGACATTGATGATGCTTTAGATAAGGGGTTAGCATACTGATTCTCGCCACTAACATAGGCCTCCAGGTTATCGAATCAGACCTCTACACATTCCTAGGAGTGCTAGAGGGATTCTGGGAAACTGAAGGTCTCAAGGGTTTAGTAGTTTGTTTCTTGGCCAAGTTCCAGTCTTGATCACAAGACTTAGCCACAAATCGAGCATCGGGTGGGGCATTAGGCATGGCCTTCTGATATCTGGAATACAAAACTTTGAAAGAGGTAAAGGTCTTTTGACAATTTCGAGCAATGTGCCCGAGAGTTCCAGAATTCAAACAGGTCTGCCTATTCTGGAGGAAAACAGTCCGTTCATCTTAGGAAATTCTGGGCAATTTGTCTATCAGTTTCTTGCTGGCGTTTACTGACGGCTGATGCACGGTCTTGGTCTGTACAGTGTCCTGCGCACAACCATCAGCACACTTGTTAGTTTTGTGATTTGAATTGAAAGATTTTGGACATGGAGATTTTGGCAAAATTTTAGCTGATATCTATTCAACTGGTTGCTTAATAGATTCAGCGTGCGACTGCTGAGTTAATTCCTCAGTTTTATGAGAAGACTCAGCAGTTGCCGTTTCAGCTTTTGTGGACGCTTGTTTAGTTTTCTTCTTTTTAGATCGGCGTGTTCTCCTCTTTGTAGTCTTACTCTTCAAATCACACTTCGTGACAGATTCTGTAGAGGACACGAGTGGCTCTACAGGGACATCCTGTTCGGAAGTTTCAGCAGATGACTGTGGAACCTTGCAATTTTGAGAAGTTTGAGGTTCCGATTCAAGATCAGGTTTTAAAGTTTCGTTTGAATCAATTTGAAAAAGTGTGTTCATCTTCTGTCATTTCAGAATCAGTTCCTGGTGTTGAGTCGCTCAAGTCTTCCAGAATTATGTCACCATCAATGTTGAAGAAATAGTTGGTTGGTCGTCGTTCACACTGTCAACCCGAGGAGAGGCATCAACAGATGTAGCCTCTGAAGATGACATTCGGCATCCTCAGATGAAGATGAACATTCGGTATCTCAGCTAAAGCTGATGAAGCTGAATCATCTGTTGATGCAGACCCTGTAGCTAAATTCTCAACATCAACCAACACTAGTTTTAGCATGTAAATTGTTAAGCAAGAAATTGATTTAAAATGTCAAAAGCAGGTTTATAAAATGCATAATCATCAGCTGAATTGTCTAAATGTGTATTCAGACATTCCACTTCATCACCTTGTGGATATCCTCAACTAAAATTTCTTCTGCATATGAATTAGACACATTAGTATCGTTCACAAATTTAGTTTGAGCATCAGAAGATTCTTTTTTATTAGGTTTTGTGCAGGATGTGGATGTTTCTGCCTCAGGCACTTCTTTCTCCAATCCAACAGTACTTTCAGATGGACGATTACCAGTTTCACGAGGAAGTGATGTAGAAGCCACAAAAACATCATCCCTCTTGAGTTCAGTGGGTTTGGAGAACTTTGGGTAACAGGGCGTCCATGGTTTGCATAAATAATATAACGGTTTACCATACATCATTTTTTTAGCATTTTCTACTTCTTCCTCATATTCAGTCATTCTAGTATAGTTATGATTATATGGTGGATTCGCCCTATTGTACCCAAGGCCTTTAGTAAAGTTCTTTTGATAATTAAGCTGGAGGTCACATAAATACTTCACTAGTTTACTAGAAGTTTCAAATTTCTTAATGTTTATTTCATTTTCGTGAAGCTTCCCTGTCAAGGAGTTTAGCTTGGCTAAGGCTGCTTGAAGTTCTACGTCCTTTTCAGCTAGTTTTAGCTTGTAGTCGTAGACCCAACATTGCTGTTGGTTCAAGTCTAGCTTTAGCTGAGCCACATCCTGTTTCTGAGCTTCGACCTTCTCCATAAGAAGCTTGTTCCTATGTTTAAGGGCGATGTTCTGTGACGCAGCTTGTTGATATTCAGCCACAAGAGTTTAATTGTGCGTGTGCATTTGTGATAATTTAAAACGACAACTATCAGAACAAAGTATTCGATTAACCAATTCCAAAAGATCGGGTGTCTCAGTTGTCTCCATCATGCAGTGGGTTGTTGTTCTTAGTTAGAATCAAGGTTTCCATTTGAGCTGCAGTATCTGCCCAGTTGAAACCCGCATGTTCTTGGGCCACCAGTGCTGTGGACTTCCCGGCTAAGCTGCTTGATGGACTCGTAGTTGACTTGGAAGGAGAGACGGGAACCAGCTGTTTGTCACTACTCTATATATCAGAACCCTGCATGATACATACCCTGACGATGGCATCTTGCATTCCCTTGTGAAGTGTCCTGGTTCGTGACATCGGTAGCATCTAAGTTTGTCTGTGAGATCAGTCTTCAAGTTTGACAAGGGTTGCCTTCCATACTTTTTATGAAACTTGTTGACCCGAAAAACAGCAATTGCTAAATTCAAGAGACATCGATCTCGTCCATGTCCTCCTCCATGATCTGATCAACTTCTGTTGGAAGAATAGATGGAGGGGTCAGATCACCTGCCAGGAAGGCGTTTAAGCTCTTGATCATTGAGCAGCAATAGCCAGTTTCTCTTCGTTTTCCTTAGTGAGAAACACAAAGTTGGGCAAGGGTTGAGCAGATCCAGGGACTGGTGTAGCAGTTAGAGGAATGACGCCACTGTTTGAGGAGTTGCAGGACTGAAAACCACGTTAGGATACTGAGCATGGTACTGTGTGTGAACTTGAGCAGCTGAAACTGTTGTAGGATTTGGAGATTGAAAACCATACACATACTGATTGTTCTAAGGCGTGGCAATAGGACTGTAAACCACATTTGATCCACCCGGTGCTTGTGCATTTCCTTGTAGAGGACTATAGACGAGATTCTGTGACATTGATGATGCTTTAGATAAGGGGTTAGCATACTGATTCTTGGCCACTAACATAGTCCTCCAGGTTATCGAATCAGACCTCTACACATTCCTTGGAGTGCTAGAGGGATTCTGGGAAACTGAAGGTCTCAAGGGTTTAATAGTTTGTTTCTTGGCCAAGTTCCAGTCTTGATCACAAGACTTAGCCACAAATCGAGCGTCGGGTGGGGCATTAGGCATGGCCTTCTGATATCTGGAATACAAAACTTTGAAAGAGGTAAAGGTCTTTTGACAGTTTCGAGCAATGTGCCCGAGAGATCCAGAATTAAACAGGTCTGCCTATTCTGGAGGAAAACAGTCCGTTCAGCTTAGGAAATTCTGGGCAATTTGTCTGTCAGTTTCTTGCTGGCGTTTACTGACGGCTGATGCACGGTCTTGGTCTATACAGTGTCCTGCGCACAACCATCAGCAGACTTGTTAGTTTTGTGATTTGAATTGAAAGATTTTGGACATGGAGATTTTGGCAAAATTTTAGCTGATATCTATTCAGCTGGTTGCTTAATAGATTCAGCGTGCGACTGCTGAGTCAATTCCTCAGTTTTATGAGAAGACTCAACAGTTGCCGTTTTAGCTTTTGTAGACGTTGTTTAGTTTTCTTCTTTTTAGATCGGCGTGTTCCCCTCTTTGTAGTCTTACTCTTGAAATCACACTTCGTGACAGATTCTGTAGAGGACACGAGTGGCCCTACAGGGACATCCTGTTCTGAAGTTTCAGCAGATGACTGTGGAACCTTGCAATTTTGAGAAGTTTGAGGTTCCGATTCAAGATCAGGTTTTAAAGTTTCGTTTGAATCAATTTGAAAAGAGTGTTCGTCTTCTGTCATTTCAGAATCAGTTCCTGGTGTTTAGTCGCCCAAGTCTTCCAGAATTATGTCACCATCAATGTTGAGTGAAATAGTTGGTTGGTCGTCGTTCACACTGTCAACCCGAGGAGAGGCATCAACAGATGCAGCCTCTGAAGATGAACATTCGGAATCCTCAGTTGAAGATGAACATTAGGTATACTAAGGTGAAGCTGATGAAGCTAAATCATCTGTTGATGCAGACCCCGTAGCTAAATTCTCAACACAACCAACACTATTTTAGCATGTAAATTGTTAAGCAAGAAATTGATTTAAAATGTCAAAAGCAGGTTTATAAAATGCATAATCATCAGCTGAATTGTCTGAATGTGTATTCAGACATTCCTCTTCATCACCCTGTGTGATATCCTCAACTAAAATTTCTTCTGCACATGAATTAGACACATTAGTATCGTTCACAAATTTAGTTTGAGCATCAGAAGATTCTTTTTGATTAGGTTTTGTGCAGGATGTGGATGTTTCTGCCTCATGCACTTCTTTCTCCAATCCAACTGTACTTTCAGATGGACGATTACCAGTTTCACGAGGAAGTGATGTAGAAGCCACAAAAACATCATCCATCTTGAGTTCAGTGGGTTTGGAGAACGTTGGGTAGCAGGGCGTCCATGGTTTGGATAAATAATATCACGGTTTACCATACATCATTTTTTCAGTAATTTCTACTTCTTCCTCATATTCGGGCATTCTGGTATAGTTATGATTATATGGTGGAGGCGCCCTATTGTACCAAGGCCTTTAGTAAAGTTCTTTTGATAATGAAGCTGGAGTTCACATAAATCCTTGACTAGTTTACTGGAAGTTTCAAATTTCTTAATGTTTATTTCATTTTCGTGAAGCTTCCCTGTCAAGGAGTTCAGCTTGGCTAAGGCTGCTGGAAGTTCTACGTCCTTTTCTGCTAGTTTTAGCTTGTAGTCGTAGACCCAACATTGCTGTTAGTTCAAGTCTAGCTATAGCTGAGCCACATCCTATTTCTGAGCTTCGACCTTCTCCATAAGAAGCTTGTTCTTATGTTTAAGGGCGATGTTCTGTGACGCAGCTTGTTGATATTCAGCCACAAGAGTTGAATTGTGGGTGTGCATTTGTGATAATTTAAAACGACAACTATCAGAACAAAGTATTCGATTAACCAATTCGGAAAGATCGGGTGTCTCAGTTATCTGCGCCATCATGCAGTGGTTGCTGTTCTTAGTTAGAAGCAAGGTTTCCATTTGAGCTGCAGCATCTGCCTAGTTGAAACCCTCATGCTGTTGGGCCACCAGTGCTGTGGACTTCCTGCCTAAGCTGCTTGATGGACTCGTAGTTGACTTGGAAGGAGAGACGGAACCAGCTGTTTGTCACTACTCTGTATATCAGAACCCTGCATGATACATACCCTGATGATGGCATCTTGCATTCCCTTGCGAAGTGTCCTTGTTCGTGACATCGGTAGCATCTAAGTTTGTCTGTGAGATCAGCCTTCAAGTTTGACAAGGGTTGCCTTCCATACTTTTTCTGAAACTTGTTGACTCGAAAAAAAGCCATTGCTAAATTCCAAGAGACATCAATCTCGTCCAGGTCCTCCTCCATGATCTGATCAACTTCTGTTGGAAGAATAGATGGAGGGGTCAGATCACCTGCCAGGAAGGCGTTTAAGCTCTTGATCATTGATGCAGCAATAACCAGTTTCTCTTAGTTTTCCTTAGTGAGAAACATAGAGTTGGGCAAGGGTTGAGCAGATCCAGGGACTGGTGTAGCAGTTAGAGGAATGATACCACTGTTTGAGGAGTTGCAGGACTGAAAACCACGTTAGGATACTGAGCATGGTACTGTGTGTGAACTTAAGCAGCTGAAACCGTTGTAGGATTTGGAGATTGAAAACCATACACATACTGAGTGTTCTAAGGCGTGGCAATAGGACTGTAAACCATATTTGATCCACCCGGTGGTTGTGCATTTCCTTGTAGAGGACTATAGACGAGATTCTGTGACATTAAAGCCGCGTTCTGCCCTGTCATCCCTGCGGCCAGCAAGCTGCTTTGATGGTTGATCTCCCTCTGCTTGTTGTTGATTTAACAATGAGAGTAGCTATCATCTCAGTGAGAGTGACATCATTTAAGTTCTTTGTCTTTTTGATCATGCCCACTTCTGCATCCCAACTTTTGGGCAGTGAATTTAATAACTGTCGGTTTGTGGCTCTTTTGGTGAAGGTGATCTCAGCTAAAATCATTTGGGAAACCATCTTGACATAGCGACATATCTGGTTTTTTATGGTTTCCCCATATATGTGATTAAACGAGCTTAATTGCTGATTCAGCTGATTCACCCTACTTGCTTTCATGTCGGCATTACCTTCATGGAGATTTTGCAACTGACTCCAAACCTCCTTTGCGTTTTTACAGTTTCTGACCGGGATAGAACTATCAGGTCCTAGAGCCATAGTTTTGGTTGTAGAAGCCTTCTCATCCTCCTCTATGATCTTGATGTTCTCTCGAGTCCATAGGTGCATGGGCTTGGGAATTTTTGTTTCAATATCTTGCTTTGTGTTGTACACTATGGTTCTTGGACAATTCATGATGCATCTCCACACGCCGGTTCTTTTGCCTTGCATTACTGTTCGAAGCGGAACTTCCACTCGTAGTATTCATCTCCGTACAATAAACATGGCACTTTGGTGGAAGTGCCAATCACCTGATCCAACTCTTGGTGGAGGGCTAATGTTTGCCATTGCAGGGCAGCCAGTGTGGCATTTGTCAGGTCTTGTGCGGTCAGGAATCCAGCCATTGAAATTTAATTAATTAAAAATTACCAAATTTATTTAAAGTTTAATTAATTTTAAGTGATTCTGATGAACAGTACTGAATCCGAAAAGGTCAATTCTGTAGTCAAAGATGGTCAACCCGGAAAGATTTTCCGAAATTGCAATCCTGAAGTCAAAGTTGGTCAACCCGGATAGATATTCCGAAATAATGAGCAATCCGGACTAAAGAATCTAAATTGAACAATCTGGATTGCTGAATCCGACTTGAAGATCCGAAATAGAAAGCCCCAGAAGAAATCCGAAATAAGAAGACCGAAATGCAGATCCGAAATCCAAATCCGAAATGGAGAATCCAAGATGTAGATCTGGAATAATCAACTCTGAATTTAAATCCGGAATCAAGAATCCGGAATGGAGAATCCGAAATGCCTGTCTTATCTTCTGAAAATCTAGAACAATGATCCAATACGTAACAGTGGCTCCGTCTTTTATGCAACTGAATTCCGAGATTCAAGGAAGTCAAACACCGCAACAGTAACTCGGATCACAATACTGAACAAGCAACAGTTTGGGATCAATCCGAAATGGACGATCTCCTTCGTGTTCTTCGGAATCTTGAACAGTACAAGATCCGAATTCTTCACAAGTTCTTCAAGTTCTTCGGAACAGTAGCCTCCGACGATGAACAGTGATCTGGAACACCAAATACTAATCCAAACAGCAGCAACACACTTCAAAAACTTCTTCAATCAGCAACACCTGGAGCCTGTGTTAAAACAGCAGGCTCTGATACCAACTGTAAGTCCCGTAAACGGATCAAACATGTATCACTAACCTAATCAATAGCGGATATTATGATTAGGAAGAAGAACAACTTGAATAACTTCAATGATTATAACTTGCATACACCAAAGATGTCAGATATAAGTTTTTGCAATCAACTCTCTAACCCTTACTAAATGACCTAGCCCCTCTATTTATAAACAACATCAAGCCCATAATTACAACCCTAGGCCCATTAGGCACTAGGAAGCCCACACTAACCCCAAAAGCCTAAATACATCACTAATGAATAAACCTTTAAAGCTCCAAGCCCAACAATAGCTCTTCTAGAAACATCTCAGGATATTCCCGAACAATGGGGATGTCCTGAGCAGTTTTGCCCTTGCCTTTTTCCTCTATGATATGTGCCAAAATGCTACATAATTCTTTTATAGGTATTTTTGGGCCTTGGTACAGGTCATGAGTTTTAGGCTACTAGAGGGTTCCTCTGAGTGAACTTCTAAGGTTCCGCCAGATGAAAAAGGTATACGAACAACCTTGCCGAAACATATCACCTCAGCATGGTGTTTGGTTAACCAATCCATTCCAATGATGATGTCAAATGTGACATCCCGGTTTTTCAGGTATCTTAAATGCGCTACTTTACGGTTATTCACTCCAACGCTGATTTAATTCGGAGAATTAAATTACACGCTCGCAATAACTACGCTAACTTTGTGAATCTATATGGTGAATCACGTGCTATGTGTGATTAGACGGATTGTATCTGAATTACGTGCTATGTGTTATTAGACGGGTTGTATCTAAATTACGTGCTATGTGTTATTAGACGTTTGTGATTTAATATTTTATAAACTCCATGTCGCAAAAAATATTTTAGTAAATAATATTTTAGTAACTTTTATTTATAAACCGAACCAAGCTTGTGAAATGTTTCGACTTCGCGACCAAGCAAACCCAACCCGCCACCCACACCCCCTTGCGACCCACACACCTTGCGGCCCAAGGAATTAACCGAAACTTGAGGCCCAAGCCACTTACCCAAACCGCCCCCTTCCCCTTGTTATATATACATGAATTTTGTAGCTTTCAAAAAAAAGGAGAAACCCTAATCCCTAGGAGAATCGACGGCAGCCCCCCCCCCCTCACGATCGCAAAACCCCACATCTCCCGGATTGGTTCTAAGCTTGTCCTGGTTTGCTAATCATCATCGTTTCAAGGTTAGGGTTTAATTGTTTTGCGATTCACATTAGGGTTTGTGTAATCTTAATCATGATTATGTGTTTGTAGGATTATTAGTATGAAAAAGTGTGGTAATTTATGATTAGTTAGGATGAATGTGCGAATCTTTGCGGTTGTGATGTTATGTTGAATACTAAAATCGTACGCTGCGTTTTAGCGATAAAGATCATGACAAATATTCAGGGTTTGCATGAATATTGATATATATGATGAAATTTGACAATTCAAGCTTTTGTTAATCATTATTACTAAGTGTCATTATCGTTTAAACATGTTCTAATACGATAAAAGTCGAAAACAGTTTGCTGATTGACATTCACAGCCAACTTCAATTGGCTGTACCCTGATCATTATTTATCGAAAAGTGGATTTTATGAAGCCTAAAACGTGTATTTTTGAAAAACGCTTCTAATAGCGCCGGATTCATATTTTTCTGAGGTCGTTTGCTATTTTTAAGTGGTCATTTAGTACAGCAGCTGAAGCTGCATAAATTCTGCAGAATTTGCTGGTTGTTTATCGAGACGGATCTCATAGTCTGTAGGGGGTTAGGTCACGAAATTTGTACAGTAACTGGAGACGGGAATTTCTGGAAATCTCCCACTGGAATTTGGTTAATTGGATGAACGATGATTTTTAAATAATTTTTCTCGTGGACTGCAGTTAGAAAGCGACGAATCTGACTGCAGCCTAGTTTATAAATCTTTATAAATAATTGGTAAAAATTTAGGGTTTGAAAAGTTTACACAAAATTCTATAGTCTAATTGACATCTGCTGTAAAAAAAATTGAAATTTTTGAAACGTTGGAACTATTTTATAAAAATCCTCGAATACAACCCAGTTATGAGCGTACAAACCGAAACATGATAACTTGCGTTAGTGTATACCAAAGTGTTGTATGAGTTAATCTGTGTTTATGACAAGTTGGTTTGATGATTATTTTGTATGATGATACTTTGCATGCATGATTGTGATTTCGAATTGGTTATTACGTGTGCCGCACGGTGTGTTAGTTATGCGTAGGGTTTTGTGTCAGTGTATTCACACACTAACTTTAAATCGGTTGGCATGTTAGGACGCGATTAGCGGTCCCATCATTTGCTTCTTTTGTGTTATTCTAACCGAGCAATCTAAGGTGAGTTCACGGCCCCTATTTTATCCGGTTTTGAACAACAGGGGAGAAACATGTATACACTCTAAAACTCTATCTTTACGTTATGCGAAATTAACGTCGTTAAACTGTTCGGTAATTAACTTTATGTTAATGTACGTTATGGTCACTAAGTAGCTTTATCACGGAAGTCCTCAACCAATACTCGGATCGTTACTGTTGGGTTAGATAGCGGGGAAATTATCGTAGTACTACTGGGCCTGACAAGCCCCACCCGAGCTAGTCGCGCTAGCCGACCGGGAATGGTCAACGGGTGATTAATTTGGCCTAACTTTCGCCATGGTCAGTGATAGACCTGGCAACACTTAGGCAACAACAGTCAGCTTCGATCGCGAACTCTTATGTGACGTAACTTTAGGCTCGCTTCCTACATGTTAACATTGAACATAATTACGAAACAACATTATTATTCCGGGTTAGGAATAATGGAACTATGTCGTTATCCCGGGTTAGGGATAACGGGGAAAAACAAACTTTTAAACCGAACTTGTGAACTTATAAACACCTGTGAACTCACTCTTCTTTAATATTGACACTTGTTTCTTTACATGTTTCTCAGGACGCTAGGAGCGCTAGGTGCACTCACTTGCATTTGATCAAGACATTTTTATCGAGTCTTATTTACGAATAATGTTTGGGATTTTTGGTTTTGGCGTTTGTGTTGGCGCCCGGTACTTTACTTTAATGCTTCCGCTAAACTTTGAAAATAAGATATTTTGAAAATGAATATGAACGGTTAAACAAATGTTTTTGAAAACGTTTAAATAAATCATATAGAGTCGTTCGATACTGCTAGTGTCTGAGATTCTGGTTTGATCGCACGCCTCACGGTAAAACTCCGCAAGTGGAAATTGAGAGTGTGACAGATTGGTATCAGAGCCTCTAGCTATAGGGAACCAGGTTTGCATTAAAAGTATACCTAAACTATGGCTGTTACACGATACTAGACTTAGTTGGCACCGAACTGTGATATCTTGTTATGTGTTATGCTACAATTGTTTATGTGATATATATATTATTTTGGTACATACGCAACATGTAACTAACTACACCAACCCAGCAGGCTATGTCATCACTATCATCCGACAAATCTCGACAATAAAGGGCGCCTAGGAAGGCACCCATGGTCGAACCCTCACCACCTCGTGGCGTGGAGACACGCTCAGCTGCTAGGAAAAACTCACTCTAGGAGGGGAGTCGTCCTCCCATCCGACCACCGCTATACCGGTCGAACCGGTCAACTCTTTAGGGCGGGACAATCTAATTAGAGATGTGTTAAGGAAACAACAGGAACAGCTAGAGAGAATGCAGGAGACTATCGAAGCACAGGGATGGATGATACGTCAGCTAACTGGTAAAACTGGAGAGCTTGAGGAAGAGCAATATGAGAATAAGAAAGTTCAAAATATTTTATCTAAGGACTTTCGTGCTGAGCGGCTTAGGGCTGACTGGCTCGAAGACAGAGTTCTTGAGTCCAGTTGGAGGATTCAAGAACTGGAGCAGAACCAAGCACCACCTGTCCCAATACCCGCACCAGCACCGGCCCCTCCAGCGCCGGTAGAGGAAGACGAGGAGGATCCAGAGGAAGACCCAGAGGAGGATCCAGAGGAAGAAGAGCCGCAACAGGACCCGGCTGTTGAAGCTGAAAACACCGCAGAGGATGACGGCAATGATAGCGACTTGGGAGATGGAGACGTAGATGACTAACTCGTCTCGCCAATCCCCGTTTTGTTTCCTTTATTTTGTTTGTTTCCACTTATGTTTGAACTTGAAATTTTATAATTAAACTGAGATGTTTGGTTGGTATATGAGACATTGCAATTTATTTAATCGAATGTTCCTTTTGATTGTTTAAATTGTCGGGTTGACATAAATTGTGTGATTATTTAAGTAGACTTTCTCGCTGACTACTATCCTCTGTCTTCAGGAGGGGGTCTTAACCCCTACAAGATGTTCCTCGATGTGAAACCGAGCAAGTTCACGGGTGTTGAAGGACCCATAGGACTGGTCCGTTGGATTGAAAAGTCTGAATCGGTTTTTGAGATGTGCAATTGCCTTGAAGCTAATAAGGTCAAGTATGCTGCCTGGTGGGACGCACAAGTCCAAACGCGTGGACTTCTTGCGGTAAACGCAATGGCCTGGACTGAATTTAAGGCCCTAATCAAGGAGGAATATTGTCCACGGGACAGAGTTCAACAGTTGGAACAGGCGTTATGGAACCACAAGATGGTAGGGTCTGAAATTGAAGCGTACACGGCAAAACATCATGATCTGGTGTTCCTATGTCCCGATCTGGCTAACACCGTCGAAAAACGACTTGAGTTTTATCTTGGGGGTCTTGGCCCTGAGATCCAGGGCATGGTATTGTCTAGCAACCCTACGACGGAGCATCAAGCGATTAGGCTGGTAATAAACTCACCGATAAGGCGGTGGAGCAAAGGAAGTTGCCACTTAGGGGTGCAACTGAAATCGTCCCCGACAACAAAAGAAAATTTGAAGACTCACCTGCTCGACAGTCTTCGTCAGCCCAGCCACAACAAGGAAACCAGAAGCGGTCCAACAATTTCAATAACAATTGGGGTCACAACAATCAGTCTGCCAACAACACCCAGAACTCAAGCGGCTATGCGGGTCGAAAGCCGCAATGTAATCGTTTTAACCTCCATCATCGCGGCCCTTGCGCTGGAAATCACTGCCAACGATGTTGCAAAGCAGGACACGCGGCAAAGGATTGTCGCGGGAGATCATGACACGACAAAATCAGAACCAGCACCAGGGTCAACAGCAAGTTAATAACCGAGGATGCTATCAGTGCGGTAGTACTGCCCATTTCAAGCGAGACTGCCCGCAGCGTCGCAACAACAACAATGGTAGGAACAACAACAACAACAACAACGACAACAACAACAACAACAACAATAAAAACAATGGAAAAAATGGAAATGGTGGTACAGGAGGTGCCAAAGGTCGTGCATTCACGCTGGGCCGTGGAGAGGCCAGAAACGACTCGAATGTGGTCACCGGTAAGTTTCCCCTTAACGATCATTTTGCTACTGTACTTTTTGATACGGGTGCGATAAGAGTTTTATGTCTGAGTCTTTTAGGAAGAACCTAAATCTCACGCCTAAACTCCTAGAGACCCCTTACGTCATAGAACTAGCCGATGGTAAATCTGTAGATGTGACCCATTTAGTAACCGGCTGTCAACTTAAACTCGCGGGTCACACCTTTACCATTGATCTGATGACAACTACTCTGGGTAGTTTTGACGTGGTAGCCGGAATGGACTGGCTATCCGACGTCCGAGCTGAAGTTCTCTGTTTCGAGAAAGCTATCCGTATTCCTCTCTCTAACGACAAAGTCTTGATGGTGCAAGGCGAGAAGGCAGGCGCCGTCACAAACATCATCTCTTACATGCAAGCTCAGAAGTATCTTCGGAGAAAGAACTCTTTCACTTTGCTCGCACTGGTCACCGAGCAGCCTAAGGACGAGAAGCGGATTGAAGATATCCCGTCGTCCTTGACTTTCCCAATGTGTTTCCAGAGGAGTTACCTGGTCTTCCACCACATCGATAAGTGGAGTTTGAAATCGAATTGGCGAACCATGCGACTCCTATCGCCAAGGCCCCATACCGCTTAGCTCCAGCAGAGCTGCAAGAGCTGTCTACCCAACTTCAGGAATTGTTGGAAAAAGGATTTATCCGACCCAGTACTTTGCCATGGGGAGCTCCGGTCCTTTTTGTCAAGAAGAAGGACGGACCTTCCGCATGTGCATCGACTACAGTGAACTCAATAAGGTTACTGTCAAGAACCGATACCCATTACCTCGCATCGACGATCTTTTCGACCAGCTTCAAGGGTCAAGCTACTACTCCAAGATTGATCTACGGTCCGGTTATCACCAGCTACACGTCAGGGAGTAGGATATCTCCAAGACGACATTTCGCACTCGGTATGGCCAGTACGAGTTCTTGGTCATGCCCTTCGGTCTCACCGACGCACCCGCGGTGTTCATGGACCTCATGAACCACGTGTATAAGCCGTACCTCGACAAGTTTGTCATCGTGTTCATCGATGATATACTCATCTACTCTAAGGGTGAAGAAGAACATGCTGAGCATCTGCGATTATTGTTGGAACTACTTCAACAGGAGAAACTATATGCCAAGTTTACGAAGTGTGATTTCTGGATTCGGGATGTTCAGTTCCTCGGGCATATTGTGAATGAAAAGGGTATACACGTTGATCCCGCCAAGATCGATACTATCAAGAACAGGGAAGCACCCAGGACACCGACAGAGATCCGCCAATTTTTGGGTTTGGCTGGTTACTACCAGACGTTTCATCGAGGGATTTTCAAAAATCGCACAACCGCTTACCACTCTCACTCAGAAGGGCACTAAGTATGCTTGGGGTGACAAACAGGAAGCAGCATTTCAATTGCTGAAACAGAAGCTTTCCAGTGCGCCCATTTTGTCCTTGCCAGAGGGGACATATGATTTTGTGGTATATTGTGACGCTTCCATTCAGGGATTGGGATGTGTACTCATGCAACGTGACAAGGTCATTACGTATGCGTCCCGACAGTTGAAGGTCCACGAGTAGAACTACATGACACATGACCTGGAATTGGGAGGAGTCGTGTTTGTACTTAAGATTTGGAGACACTATCTATATGGAACAAGGTGCACAATCTACACGGATCACAAGAGCCTCCAGCATATTTTCGACCAAAAGGAGTTGAACATGCGACAGCGTCGCTTGGTCGAATTCCTGAACGATTATGAATGCGCCATTCGGTATCACCCGGGTAAAGCTAATGTGGTAGCTGATGCCCTCAGTCGGAAGGAGCACTTGAAACCTCGTCAGGTACGAGCACTACAGTTCACAATTCATTCTGGGTTACCCGAACAGATACGCGACGTGCAGCTAGAAGTAGTTAAGGAAGAAAACATCAAGGCCGAATCTGTGGGAAAGATGGAACGCGATTGGGAAGTGAAACCCAATGGTGCCCGTATTTCATGAATCGTATATGGGTACCTCTCTACGGAGACCTCAGGAAGCTAGTTATGGACGAAGCTCACAAATCCCGATATTCTGTCCATCCTGGTTCCAATAAGATGTATCAAGACCTTAAAGTCGCGTACTGGTGGCCCAACATGAAAGCGGATATAGCAACCTACGTGAGCAAGTGTTTGACTTGTGCGAAAGTCAAGGTGGAATACCAGAAGCCATCAGGGCTACTTCAACAACTTGAGATCCCAGTGTGGAAATAGGATCAGATCTCGATGGACTTTATCACTAAACTCCCGCGAACTCCGGGTGGTTGCGATACCATCTGGGTAATCGTGGATCGTCTAACTAAGTCTGCACACTTCCTAGCGACCAAAGAAACAGATAAGATGGATAAGTTGACTCACATCTACATTAAGGAAGTAGTTTCTCGGCACGGAGTGCCAACGTCCATCATTTCAGACAGAGATGCTCGTTTCACGTCCAACTTTTTACAGTCACTTCAGAAAGCGTCGGGTACGCGCTTAGATATGAGCACAGCTTACCACCCTCAGACGGATGGTCAAAGTGAAAGGACCATTCAGACCTTGGAGGACATGCTTAGGGCATGCGTGGTAGACTTCGGGAACATTTGGGAAATCCATATGCCTTTAGTGGAATTCTCATATAACAACAGTTACCATACGAGTATTCAGGCAGCACCGTTTGAAGCATTGTACGGTCGTTAATGTAGATCACCGGTCTGTTGGGCAGAAGTCGGTGACAGTCAACTCATAGGTCCTGAGTTGATACTTGAGGCTACTGAAAAGATTGTGCAAATCAGAAACCACATGGCAGCGGCACGAGACCGACTGAAAGTGTCACCATGGAAGGGCGTAATTCGTTTCGGAAAACGAGGCAAACTAAATCCACAGTACGTAGGCCCATTTGTGATTTCGAAGCGTATCGGGCCCGTAGTTTATCAGTTAGACATTCCTGCCGAACTCAATGGAGTTCACAACGTTTTTCATGTGTCCAATCTGAAGAAGTGCCTATCAGATGAGACCTAGTCATTCCATTGGATGAGATTCAAGTGGATGAGCAACTACATTTTGTGGAGCAACCTATCGAGATCATGGATCGTGAGATCAAGACTCGAAGGCACATCAAGATACCGATCGCCAAGGTTCGTTGGAACCCTAAGTGGGGACCAGAGTTCACGTGGGAAATAGAGGACCAAATGAAAAGCAAATATCCACACCTCTTTGCAACTGAGCAGCAATCTGACGTTACCGCTAACTAAATTTCGGGACAAAATTCTTTCAAAATGGGGATGATGTGACAACCTGGGATTTACTTGTACCATTCTAACAAACTGAGCTTTTGTGCGTTGCTTTCTAAACCGCGTTTACTCAATTTTCGGGACGAAAATTCTTTCAACATGGGGATAATGTGACATCCCGGTTTTTAGGTATCTTAAACGCTCTACTTTACGGTTATTCACTCCTATGCTGATTTAATTCAGAGAATTAAATTACACGCTCGCAATAACTATGCTAACTTTGTGAATCTATAGGGTGAATCACATGCTATGTGTTATTAGACGGATTTTATCTGAATTACGTGCTATCTGTTATTAGATGGGTTGTATCTAAATTACGTGCTATGTGTTATTAGACGTTTGTGATTTAATATTTATAAACTCCATGTCGCAAATAATACTTTAGTAAATAATATTTTAGTAACTTTTATTTATAAACCGAACCAAGCTTGTGAAACGTTTCGACTTCGCGACCAAGCAAACCCAACCCGCCACCCACACCCCCTTGCGACCCACACACCCTGCGACACAAGGAATTAACCTAAACTTGAGGCCCAAGCCACTTACCCAAACCGCCCCCCCTTCCCCTTGTTATATATACATGCATGTTGTAGCTTTCAAAAAAAAGGAGAAACCCTAATCCCTAGGAGAACCGACGGTAGCCCCCCTCTCACGATCGCAAAACCCCACATCTCCCGGATTGGTTCCAAGCTTGTCCCGGTTCGCTAATCATCATCGTTTCAAGGTTAGGGTTTAATTGTTTTGCCATTCACATTAGGGTTTGTGTAATCTTGATCATGATTATGTGTTTGTAGGATTATTAGTATGAAAAAGTATGGTAATTTATGATTAGTTCGGATGAATGTGCGAATCTTTGCGGTTGTGATGTTATGTTGAATACTAAAATCGTAGGCTGCGTTTTAGCGATAAAGATCATGATAAATATTAAGGGTTTGCATTATTTGACAAGTCAACCTGTTGTTAATCATTATTACTAAGCGTCATTATCGTTTAAACATGTTCTAATGCGATAAAAGTCGAAAACAGTTTGCTGATTGACATTTACAGCCAACTTCAATTGGATGTAACCTGATCATTATTTATCGAAAAGTGGATTTTCTGAAGCCTAAAACGTGTATTTTTGAAAAAACCTTCTAATGACGTCGGATTCATATTTTTCTGAGGTTGTTTACTATTTTTAAGTGGTCATTTAGTGCAGCAGCTGAAGTTGCGTAAATTCTGCAGAATTTGCTGGTTGTTTATCGAGTCGGATCTCATAGTCTGTAGGGGGTTTGGTCACCAAATTTGTAAGTAACTGGAGACGGGAATTTCCGGAAATCTCCCACTGGAATTTTGTTAATTGGATTAACGATGATTTTTAAATAATTTTTCTCGTGGACTGCAGTCAGAAAGCGACGAATCTGACTACAGCCTAGTATATAAATGTTTATAAATAATTGGTAAAGATTTAGGATTTGAAAATTTTACACAAATTTCTACAGTCAAATTGACATCTCCTGTAGAAAAATTGGAATTTTTGAATGTTGGAACTATTTTATAAAAATCCTCCAAAACAGCCCAGTTATGAGCGTAAAAGCCGAAACATGATAACTTGCGTTAGTGTGTACCAAAGTGTTCTATGAGTTAATCTGTGTTTATGACAAGTTGGTTTGATCATTATTTTGTATGATGATACTTTGCATGCATGATTGTGGTTTCGAATTGGTTATTACGTGTGCCGCACGGTGTGTTAGTTATGCGTACGGTTTTGTATCAGTGTGTTCACACACTAACTTTAAATCGGTTGGCATGTTAGGACGCGATTAGCGGTCCCATCATTTGCTTCTTTTGAGTTATTCTAACTGAGCAATCTAAGGTGAGTTCACGGCCCCTATTTTATCTGGTTTTGAACAACACGGGGAGAAACATGTATACGCTCTAAAACTCTATCTTTTACGTTATGCGAAATTAACGTCGTTAAACTATTTGGTAACTAATTTAATGTTAATGTACGTTATGGTCACTAAGTAGCTTTATCACGGAAGTCCTCAACCAACTCTCGGATCGTTAGTATTGGGTTAGATAGTGGGGAAATTATGGTAGTACTACTGGGCCCGACAAGCCCCACCCGAGCTAGTCGCGCTAACCGACCGGGAATGGTCCACGGGTGATTAAGTTGGCCTAACTTTCTCCATGGTCAGTGATAGACCTGGAAACACTGAGGCAACAACAGTCAGCTTCGATCGCGAACTCTTATGTGACGTAACTTTAGGCTCGCTACCTACATGTTAACATTGAACTTAATTACGAACCAACATTATTATTCCGGGTTAGGAATAATGGAACTATGTCGTTATCCCGGGTTAGGGATAACGGGAAAAACAAACTTTTAAACCGAACTTGTGAACTTATAAAAACCTATGAACTCACTTTTCTTTAATGTTGACACTTGTTTCTTTACATGTTTCTCAGGACGCTAGGAGCGCTAGGTGCACTCACTTGCATATTATCAAGACATTTTTATCGAGTCTTATTTACGAATAATGTTTGGGATTTTTGGTTTTGGCGTTTGTGTTGGCGCCCGTTACCTTACTTTAATGCTTCCGCTAAACTTTGAAACTAAGATATTTTTAAAATGACTATGAACGGTTAAAGAAATGTTTTTGGAAAACGTTTAAATAAATCATATAGAGTCGTTCAATACTGCTAGTGTCTGAGATCCTGGTTTGATCGCACGCCTCGCGGTAAAACTCCGCAAGTGGAAATTTAGGATGTGACATCAAAACTCCCGAGTTGCATTGGTGTGAGGTCAATGGGAAAAAGGTGGTTATCCAAGTTCAATTGGCAACTACAAATGACATAGTTGAGCACAAGGTTCAAAGGCTAGTGATATAAAGCTTCTATCGGCACCCAAGTAAAGAAGAATAGAAGCAGGATGATTGTTAACAAGGAATGTAACGTTAAAGACTTCGTTATCAGCACAAGCCTCATTGGCATTGATGCTGAATGCGCGTCCACAGGCTGGATTTGCATTCGTGTTCACCAATTTTGGCAGTTGTTTCTCAAGTGACCCATCTCGCCGCAGTTGTAGCAATAACCAGGTGGGCACGGATTTCTAGCAGGGTTGGCTCGGGGTTAAACAGGGTTCTAAATAGCTTGTTTTGGGGCCGAATGACAAACATTGGCTAATCTAGAGAGATGTTAAAAATATCGATGAAACGAATGACCACCATCCATATATTTCATCGATATTTTTAACATGTCTCTAGATTAGTCAATGTTTATCATTCGGCCCCAAAACAAGCTATTTAGAACCCTGTTCAACCCCAAGCCAACCCTGCTAGACCTCCATTCACACCTAGTTCTTGCTACAACTTTGGCGAGATGGGTAACTTTAGAAACAACTGCTAAAATTGGTGAACGCGAATGCAAATCCAACACGTAGACACACATCAACATCAATGCCAACGAGGCTTGTTGGTGCATATTTGTGACAACAACTTAGATTTGGTCTTTGGATATCTTGTAATTAGTAAAATGATAAATGGTTAGCGGGTTTAGTTTTGTAATAGTTAATTAGAAGTAATTGGCTAAACTAGACATTATATAGCACATGGTAGGCGAATTGGGCCTAGACCCATTACCATTACACGTAGGGAAACCCTAGTCCAGTTTCATAACCTGTCTCTATATAAGGGAGTTTTGCATTAGGGTTTACGTTGGTGGTTTATTTGCTCAATTAGTTGATCAGGGAATTGGCTAATTACTTCAGAGAGAGTTGAGAGAGAGTGTCTTGAATTGATTGTAAACCATTGTGTTAGATAATCAATAGAAGACAGTTTGAAAGTATTTGTTCGTGTTCTTGTTCAATTTTCTGTGAAATCTGATCTAGGGGATTCCGCACTCTAGATTGGATAGACGATTCTGTGATGATCCATACGGATTAGGGTACCTACAAGGCTCGTGTTGATAACGAAGTCACTAATGGTACGTTCCTTGTTAACGATCATCCTGCTTCTATTCTTTTCGATTCTGGTGCCGATAGAAGCTTTGTATCACAAGCCTTTGAACCTTTGCTTTCGATGCCTCACCCTTAACGATGGAAATAGCTAGTGGTGAACCCCTTGTGCTTGACTATGTCATTCATAGTTGCCAATTGAACATGGATAACTACTTTTTTCCCGTTGACTTCACACCAATGCAACTCAGGAGTTTTGACATCATCATAGGAATGGATTGGTTGACCAAACACCATGCTGAGGTGATTTGTTTCGACAAGGTTGTTCATATACCTCTTTTGTGTGGCAGAACCTTAGAAGTTCACAGAGAGAAACCCTCTAGTAGCCTAAAACTCATGACCTGTACCTAGGCCCAAAAATACCTACGAAAGGATTATGTAGCCTTCTTGGCACATATCATAGAGGAAAAAGGCAAGGGCAAAACTATTCAGGACATCCCCGTTGTTCGAGAATATGCTAAGATGTTTCCTGAATACCTGGTTTACCCCCAATTCATCAAGTTGAGTTTCATATTGACCTTGTACCTGGTGCCAACCCAATTGCCAAATCTCCTTACCACTTGCACCGTCTGAAATGCAAGAGTTGTCAAAGCAACTCCAAGAACTTTCATACAAGGGATTCATTCGTCCGAGCTTTTCACCTTGGGGCGCTCTCGTCCTATTTGTTAGAAAGAAGGATGGATCCTTCCATATGTGTATCGATTATCGTGAGCTCAACAAACTCACAATCAAAAATTGATATCCCCTACCTCACATTGATGATCTCTTTTATCATCTACAAGGTGCGACCTGCTTTTCAAAGATTGATCTGTGTTCTGGGTATCATCAACTTCATGTACTCGAAGAAGATATTCCCAAGACTGCTTTTCGCACTCGATACGGCCATTAGGAGTTCACTATCATACCTTTTGGTTTGACGAAGCACATGCCGTCTCCATGGACTTAATGAATATTCTTTGTAAACCTTATTTAGACATGTTCATCATTGTTTTCATTGACAACATCCTCATTTATTCTAAGTCTCGAGATGGCGAAGCTCTGTCGGATTTCCGGGTCATTTGTAACTGCTAAACAGTGAATAAAATAAGTTAATTGTTGAAATAATCTTGTTAATGGTCACTAATTCATATGAATTCTACGTGTATGGACTAGATACTCAAATTAGGAACTTTGCTATTGGACAAAACGATCCTACAATTGTATCAGAGCTCAGAGAACCTGATTTGAAGGCAATTGTTCAAGATTTAGCCTAGAAGACCTCTTATTCTACTCATTCTTCTTCTTTTCACTTTTAAAAATGAATCCATGGTAAAAAAGGAACTGATTTTCAAGTATAATACGTAAAAAGATGTTTAGATAAACCCTTGAGAAAATCAGAGCTCAAAACAAACAAATTCATGTCGAAAATCACAAAAAAATATCAAGTTTTAAACTCACCTTCGCATGAACATAACTTTACCTTAGCAAGAAGATAATTTTATCTTCGCACGAAGATCAAAGTTGCAAAGGTCTAAAAATTATTTACCTTCACACGAAGATAAATCTATCTTCGCACGAAGATAAATCAATTTTTAACATTTTTACTTCACTCGAACCGAATCAAAATCTTAATCATTTTAGCATTTAATGTTGTTTCAAGCTGGTAAACTGGAGAACAAATTTTATAGCGTGTTTGCTACGACAACTATTAAAGTATCAGCCGCAGAGCAAAAAATCTGAATTTGGAGAACAAGATGGGGACAATGATGAAACCCCCAAAGTTGATGAATTTGGGGGATTATGACAGTTGGAGTGAACGATTTGTTAACTGGGTGCAAGCGAATCATTTTAACTACTGGTTTGCTATAGAAGAAAAACATACCGACCAATTAGGGAAAATGAATTGTAGAAGACGTTGACGCATTTCACAACTGTTGAGAAAGAAAAATTCGTGAATGAGAAGAAAATGATGAGCATATTGCAACAATCAATCAAAGAATATATCTTAACATTGCTGCAGCATGATGATAATTCACAATCATTATGGAATGCATTAAGGTTGAAGCTCCAGGGAAGTTCACAAATGAGGAAGAGCAAAAAGGCACTACTTAGAAAAGAGTTCGATATTTTTTAACCTTTTGAAAGGCGAAATATGAAGTAGTTGATCAAGCGTTACTGTCACCTAGTTGTTCAAATGAAGAGGTTGGGAATTCAGAAAACAAATGAGGAGTTAGTCGATAAGTTAGTAGATGCTTTGCCTAAGGGAGAGTGGACTATGTACTTGACGATTCTTAAAAATGGTGCAGAGTATAGTGGTTATAGCCCATCAAAGTTCATAGAAAAGCTTGAAGGTCATGAACTAGAAATGCAGAAGATGGCCAAATCTAAAGGTGCTCAAATGCAACAAGATGTAAACCATTACTTTAAAGGCAGTTTTGTTGGTACTCAAAGTCCAAGAGTACAAACCGCCTTCAGTGCTAATAGTTTTGCAAGCCCATCTTCTAATCAATCCGGTTTTCAATCATTTTCTAGCTTTGAACCAAATTCACCCAAAACATCTCAGTCTTCATAGAGCTCAAACAGTTTCCAAAGTCAATAATCTGGTCAATCAAACTCAAACTAGAGGATTTTAAAGTGTAGCATAGTTGTGAATCTTCAAAACGCATAAGATTTTAATGAACACTCTGCCAAGTAGCACGTGTCGTTGCTCGCATCTGTTATTGAACCTTACGTAAGCCTGGTTACTTGGAAGATAGGAAATCAAGATATGACCAAGGAATATTATGATCAGATAGGCTCAGAAGAGTTAGAGCTAAATCAAAGTTAAATGGTGCACGACTTCTATAGTCCATAGAGCTTAGAGGTTTATGTAGATTAGGGGAAGAAATAGTTTGGGAGGTTTGGATGGGAAGCTTGGATTTGACAAGTCAAAGGTTACCTGTTTCAGATGTGGAGAGAAAGGACATTTCAAACGAGAATGTACTAACCGAGAAGTCAACAGTAATCAAAGTCCTTTTGGTGATGATTACTACAAGAAAGCTATCTATCATAAGCTGTCACCACCATATTCAAATTTAAGGATGATTTAAATAGAAGACGGTTCATCTAAGGCTAAAGACAAAGCTTTAGTAGTCGCTCAAGAAGACCAACGATTTAACTGGAGCAAGTACATTTCTAAAAACGAAAGTCTTGCACTTCTCACAAAGATAATTGTAGAGCCTGAACCTAAAACAGAAGATTATTCTGAACTAATATTCGATGAAGCTTTTGAGGAAGCTATTCTTGAAGGATATGTTCATGAACAACATGTTGAAGAAGAGAATATATTACATAGTGCTTTTAGAAATCTGATTCCACCTAATATGTTTCCATCTTTTGGCAGGATATTTTGATTCAAGCTATCAAGTGCAAGCAGATGAGGAATCAAAGCGTGACTTTGTGGAATTGATAGATGTGGAAACAGAGATGAATGCCGATAATTTGACAGGGATTGCAAACAAAGCAATGATGAAAACCTTAAAGAGGTAGTTTCTGATGAATTCAAGGAAGAGTCAGTGACTGAATTTGTCAAAGAGTCGATAAGGGAGGTTGTCAAAGTTCAGATTGTTGAGGTTGAAAAACCATGCAAGAGATGCCAAGAATCTTGCAAGGAATTTGTCGAGAAAGATAAAAACTATTTTGAACTGAAAAAACTTTCATATAATTTGTCAAGTGTTTATAACAAAACTAAACAAGCTTATGAAAAATTATCTAAAGTAATTAAACAATATGAAATAGTTAACAGTGAAGATAGTACAACTTTGTTGATGCTTAAAGCAACTCTTATGGACAAACAAATGGCAATTAACATTCATCTGAATGAAACTACTAATCTTAAAAATGAGCTTGAAAAAATGAAAGTTGAAACAGAAAGGGTTAACAAATTGTTAAACAGTTATTCCACCAGTTCATATATCATTGAGCATATTCTTCAAAAATTGAAAAGGAAGAAGATGATAAAAAAGGTAAGAACAAAAGTGTTTGTTACAACAATGTTCCACCACCATGTGGGAAAGCTAAGATAGAAAGAAACCATCAGGGTGGAAAAGGCGCTTAATTTAAATTTGAAAACTGAAAAGAAAAATGAACTGCCCGAGAACATTGATGTAACATACACTAAATTAGAGAGTGAATGTGAAACTGGTGTGGTTAAAATAGTGGTTGAAAAGGTTTTAGGAAGTGAAAGTGATAGCACAGAGTATGAAAGTGCTGAGTCGAATTTTGAGAAAACTAGTTCAAGTTCACCATCTGAAAATGAGAAGAACATTCATAAGAATTATCTGATGAATCAGAATCTATTCGATGATGATTCTACATTGGTTGCTTATACCATGAAAGGATCGGACAAATTATATTCTGATCAAGAATTTCTCATCCAGAATATGAATCTTGAGAAAGTAGAACAAGTGTTTAAGCTAACAGAAATCAATCTTTTGGAAGTAGAAAATTTAATTGAGTCTTACTACTCTAAACCCAAAAAGTTTAATATAAATAATCGCAAAGGTAAAAATTGTCCAGAAAACAAGCATAGAGGGTTGGGGTATGTTAAGAAGAAAAATGATAAGTTTCAAAAATCAAATATTCAAAAGAAAGTAAATTTGTGTTTGGATCAAGCACGGTAAGTGAAAAAGAAATGTTGGGAAAGGAACAATCAAACGACGAGTTCCATGCAAAAAAGAAACGCCGTGAGCCTAATTTGAGTTCATCTACTCATTGTGACAGTAGAACATTTTGGAAATGTAACAAAGTTGGGCATATTGCACGACATTGTACTCAAAGCAACTCAAATTTTGTTTACAACGCAAAGAAATCCACAGAGGATGTGATAAAAAAAAAGAAACCTAAGTTTGTTCCAAAACAGATCTTAAAAAGAAATAACAAATCCAACAAAATTGTGAAACCAACAATTCTAAATGTTTCAAAGTTTGACATTGGTGAAACCTCAACCAAAACCGAACAAAAGGATTCAAAATTTTATTCGAAGAAGGCAATTCTAAAAACACAAACTTGGGTGTTTAAAACCAAAACATCTTTTGTACAAATCAAAGCACCTATTAAATCTGAAGTTAAACAGGATGTTAATGTCAAAGTTCCAACGTTTGATATTCTGATCCCACCCAAGATCGAGAAGGTTTAGGTTTCACTGTTTAAGTAATTTCTTATTTACATGTGAAGGGGCTCCTGAGGACAATCATATCAAAATGGATAATGGATACTGGACCTTCCCATCACATGAGAGGAATGTTGGCCTTACTCTATGATGTTAAGTCTATTCACACAGGCTATGTAGGGTTCGCGGGAAATCAATGTGGGAGAATTGTTGGAGAAGGGAGACTTTCAAATGGTGTGGTCTCGTTCGACAAAGTGAACTGCATTGTTGAATTAGAGAACAATTTACCAAGCATTTCACAGATCTGTGATAAGAAGTTTACAACTCACTTTAATGACAAAGAATGATTAATTCTGAAACCAAAATTTAAGATTCCTAAGGAGTGGATTCTCATGCGCGCTCCTCGAGAAAATGATCTGTATGTCTTAGACATGAGTGTCGCATCCACTACATCGAAGTTGGCACAATGTTTTGTCACGAGAGAAAATGAAGAAGAATCGATCTTATGGCATCGAAAGACGGGGCATATCCATTTGACAAAAATGAACTATCTAGTGCACAACAATCTAGTGGTGGGTGTTAATCTCAAAAGTTTTTATCTGAATGACGATTTTCTTAGCTGCAAAAAGGGGAGCAACATAAGAAATCACACCCGAGAAAACTTCTAAAATATATCAAATTACCACTAGAGAGGCTTCATATGGATCTTTTCGGGCGAGTTCACATCAAAAGCATATCTTGTGATCTATATTCCCTCGTTGTGATAGACGACTATTCGAGATTCTCATGGGTTATCTTCCAGGAGAGTATGTGAGACATTTGATAATCTTATGATTCTATTCAGAAAGTTAGAGAACTTGTACCATCTTCAAATCAGAGGAATGCGAAGTGATGATGGTATCGAGTTCAAAAATAATCGAATGCTCGAATTCTGTAACGACAAAGGTATTCTTCACGAATTCAGTGCCCCCTATACTTTGCAACAAAATGGAATAGCTTAACGTAAGAATCGAACTCTCATTGAAAATGCACACACGATGCCCCACTGATTCAAAGTTACTTGTTAGTTTCTAGAGCGAAGCCATTGCCTCTACATGTTACACGTTGAACAGGGTTTTAACCAACAAGGCATACAAGAAGACATGTTTCGAACTGCTTAACCAACGAAAGCCAAACTTAGAGTTTTTGGAACCATTTGGATCTCCCAGTACGGTCATTGACCTGGATGGTAAATTTGGTGCCAAATCTTTGGAGGGATTTTTCGTAGGCTATGCAAGTCCGTTGAGAAGAGTATATTTGCCAAGTTTAAATCAAGTTATTCTTGCTCAATATGTTCATTGTAAGAAGTATACAATGCCTACTCAAAAGCCTAGTGAATCCTGGATGTTCAACTAGGAGAGTTTATGGAATTATTTCGAACTGCCAGAAGAACCAAATGAAGAGGAACTTGTGTTGTTATATCAGCAAAAAAAGCATCTAATCAAGAATAAGTTCAAAGACCAATAGTGATTACTCAACTATCTATTGGCATAAATGATTTTTGAGAAGGTTCGAGCACAACTCAAACAGAACCCGTCATCTTATAAGTAGTGAATGCCACAGAGCCCACTTTTGATAAGTCTGATGATTCTGATTCTGATACTAGGCTGACATATGATCAAGATAGTGAATCTAGCTCTGATGAAGGTTCTGAGTAGATAAAAAGTCTCCTAAATAAATTTCCAGGTTCTAGTAATCAGAATAAAGCTTCAACAAGTAATCAAGTCACTAAACAAAACATTACGAATTTGGAGAGCAAAGTAAATGTTTCTAATGAAGTAATGCCAAAAAATTTGTCCTACCACCCATCAGAGAATATTATTGGAAATCTGCATGCTGGTGTTAAAACAAGCAATCAGATCAACAAGGATCTTAGTTGTTTTTATACCAAAATTGCACCAATTGAAGATATATGCTTACATTGTTGTTTTATTTTGCATATTGAGTGGAAATCGAATAAGGAAGCGCTTGCCGATGATAGCTGGATAAATGCATTGCAAGAGGAGTTGCAACAATTCGAAAACTTGGTGTCTTGAAGCTTGTTGACTTACCGGCTAATCACAAAGTTATTGCTACTAAATGGGTGTTGGTCCACTTGGAGGATCAAGATAACCTACTTCCTAGTTATATGACACACATATGACCGCGGAATCCACGTAAGTATGCAAACCAAAGAAAAGTAACAAACACAAGATAACCAAAGATTCACTATCTTTATTAACAGAAGAGAGCTAGTACAAACACATACGCACAATGTTTATACAGACTCAGGGTATTTTCTCTGTGCTCTCTCTTGTGTCAACTGTGAAGTGCATGTCTATATATAGTACCAATACCTAGTAACAGTAGGAAGAAGGTCACTAGTCGTATGAAGGACTATAGAGACCACGAAGAACTTATGGAAGAGTTGCTCGTACGAACAATCTATGGCTCGTACGAACAGGTAACTCGCTCATACGAACAAGTAATGTTTGTTCGTACGAACATGTAATGACTCGTAGGAACAAGTAACTTGTTCATACGAATATGGGGTTCTTCGGAGATCTCTGCTAATAGACATACTGCATAGTAAGAAGGGTCAGAAACACAAAACTTGACAGTATGCTCACATTCAACTGTTTTACAACAAAGACAAACTAAACGTCATACTAAATAAAGATAGGAGGATATCTTGATTTGGTCGACACGACGAAACCTTATAGACACAATAAACTAAGACCATACAATTACTGATGTAACTAAGAACAAGCGCAGACATAAAAGTGTATCAACAAACTCCCCCTTGGCTGTTGCTTGGTGCTCGGTCTTCATTTCTAATGAACTGCAGTACCCACATTCACTGAACACTTTCAACCAACGTTGGCTGAAGATTAAAATCTTCAACATTCTCCAAAAACATCAACCTTTCCTGTTGTTTCCTCTTGAGTACCACTAGAGGCAATTGGATCGGCCATGATCTGCTGTTCACTAGACTCTACCACTAGACTTTCAGCAGAGCTCTCTGGTTGCGCAGATGAAGCTGAAGCATCAGGATTACCATGATCTTCACTATCGTGATCACGCTTATGTTGGATCTCCTGTGCTTTACATATTTCATTCCACAGAATGTTCACCCGCTTTCTCCTCATTTCAAATCCGTCTTTGATACTATTAAAGCCTATAACAAGTGTAGTATTACAAGAATGATACCATTCTCTCATGTCACCATGTTTAGTAGTTAATGTTTCTACAGATCGTCGTACAGCTGCACTACGTTCTTTTAGCCTATTCATTTCAATCCCACGAGCGTTATCAGCTGCTAGTATTTGTTGTAGCTAACCTACCCTTTCAGCATTCGAAGCCCTCAACCTCTCATTCTCTCCTTTTCGGTAGCCTGCTTTCAAACAGTTTCCTTCAAAGAATTTATCTCCCACTGTTGAAGACATAAATTCCTAGTGCCTTTTAATCTGAGTTGCCGCAGCTTGCAGCTGAGAAAACAGAAAATCCACTTTCTCATCCTGTTCCATTTCAGAGAATAAATGACTACGTCGTTTTGTACTTTGTTGATGAATTGCAGACTGGGATTGTTGAGCTGAAGAACTACAGGGTTGTTGTTGAACTGTAGTAGTCTCAACTGAAGGCATTTTAGCTGCTGTGGTAGCTGCATGTTATGGTTCAGAGGTTGTAGTGGGTTCCGATATTATAGTTTCAGCCTCCTCCGTTGTGAAGGCAGACTTAGCTTCTTCAATTGGTTCTAGTATGGTTTCTTGTTTTGTGGTTGTAGGTTGTGTGATTTCAAGTTGAGCTGATGAGGTTTCCATAGACATTTTGCTCTATTTCTTTCTACGAACCGCAATTTTCTTTTTGTGAGCTCGTTCAGTCTCAGCATCGGATGGAACATAGTCAGCATCTGATCTATTGGAATCTTTCTAATCTGCCTAACCCCACGCTTATCAACATAGCGTTCATACCAAGGTTCAAGCGGATTGTCATTAGAATCCGATTCTTCATATAGGTGTTTACCCTTATCACCACCTGTAGTACCTACACCACTCGCACCTCCATCACCATCATCATTACTATCATCATCACTGTCATCATCATCACCTTTTCCCTTTTGACGACCAAACTTATCTTCGATCATCTTCTTCAAAGTTGGTTCTTCATTATCTGACTGACTATCATCATGGCGCCATTTGTTGTTTTCTAGTGCAACATATTCATCATTTGCCAGAAAACCAAACAACTTACGAGGAGGTATGCTTTCCTTATAACGTTTTGCTGCTACTCCTCTAAATATCTTCAATGAATGTTCCATCATAATATCAACTTTTAGAACATCGTTGTCGTTCTTTGGAAGATTCGGATGTTGTATATTCAAGATCATCTGGAGAAAACAAGGATACATCCAAAACTTGTTTCCACCAAATCCGGTTCTACTCTGGTTTTCCTTCATGTTTGCAAAAATATACTTTGAAACATTGAATGGTTTGTTCAATATCAAAGCTACCATCATCCCAACTAAGTCGTTATTAGCCATGTCATAACCACTTTGTCTGTTGCTTAAACACTGAATTAAAACATGTAGAAAGAACTTGTATCGGAGCGGCAACCATGCTTTGTTTAATTGTCTGACAAGAAAGTCTCCGACACATCTCATTCGAAGCAAACATCCACGTTGACACTTCAACGGAACTGAGTATGGAGCTTCAGGATCATCGCCAAGCTGCAATGCTGAGTTAATTACTTCAACGGAAATATCTATGTCTAAGCCATTCACTTTTCCATGGATAAGTTCCTGTCCATTCACTTCAACAACTTTAGCTGAATCCCAAAATTGCTTGATCAATGTTCTTGTATACTGTAGTTTTATGTGTGATAGCATAATGTATCCTTGAGTCGCGCAAAACATCATTATACCGTTGTACTCAGTAAATTTATCTGAATCTAAGTAGGCAACCATGTTGTGTCTCGGTTCTGACTAAGTTTCCACTTCTGACTTGTCAATTTTCTTCATTGCGGACTTTCTTTTTTGTTCTTTTGGTGCCATACTGTACTCAAAAGATAAACAGAATAAGAAGAAACATAAATACATTAGGGAGTATACTAAAAAATTTCACTGTGAACTTGTAAGCATGCAGCCGTTTCATGAAGAACTACTGACTCATACGAATATCAATTTACTCGTACGAAGAACAGCTGACTTGTACGAACAACAAATGACTCGCTCAAACAAGTGATTGGCTCATACTAGTAACTAGCTCGTACGGACAGTAGGTTACTCGTACGAGGGATAATTCACTCATACGAAGAAAAATCAACTTGTTCGTACAAAGGACTTTTAAGTGAAGATTATTTATGAAGATTTTGTTTTTCGTCACCAGTTCTTTGCTTAAAGTTTGTTGTTCGTGTCAGGCAATGTGAATCAGTCAGTTAATGTTCAAACTGTTTATCTTGAAGATATGCCATCATTGTCAATCATACCTTAAGAAATCACAAACAACTTAAAAAGAGTAAAAGATTGGACAGATGATGTTTCCTTTTAGAAAGATGAAGTGAAAAGGTGAAAGTAAAGTTGTACCGAAGAACTATATCACCTTTTATACCACATACCTATCCTCGCAAGAAAAACACTAGTTCGCACGAAGAACTACCAGTCGTACAAAGACTGTCTTATACAAAGAACTAGTGACTCATTTGTGCGAAGCATAACCATTCGTATGCGTGATCATTAACTCATTCGCACGAAGAGCTATCATTCGCACGAGTAAATTCTGGTTTGTATGAGCAACAACTGATTCGTACGAATATAGGTTCTTCTGATCTAGAACATCAGTTATTCGTGGACCTTAGGTTTCTCATTGACCTGTTTAGATCTTCGCACATATCTAGACATATCACAAATTTGGAAATGTGCACATCAAACAGATCTTGCTCTTTGTAATGAATTTACCCCATTATAAGAAAGACTTTATGAAGTTATGATAGCAAGACAAATGATTTTTAGGGCGTATCTTGGTGGAAAACATTTGAGCTTCAACTTTGGCTAATAAAAAATAACTTAATTTAAAATAGAGGAGATTAAAATAAATACTAACATATAAGAACAAATTGTACATGAACTAGCAATCTTTTTATGAGTTTCAAGGTAAGAGAATCATTCCAGCTTTTAATCTTGCCAAAAACAAGTTAAAAACATCAATTAAATAAATAAGAATTCTACTATAATTATCGGTATTGTTGTCCACATAAGCTTAGCTTATCAGATGTAATCATGATTAGGAGATATGTTTAATATATGAATTATAGTTACTAGCCGGTGTTCAACCACTTCACGACACATTCCCGTATCAAGGCATGGACGAGATAAAATCTTACCGGTGAGTATAATGCTTATCATCTGTTTTGACGTATATGATGTGAGGTACTCACTTATTTTTCATGAAAACAAGCCCTATGTGATCAGATCACTTATTGATGAGGAACTTGGTTTTCAGATGCATGCAGGGCACAAGAGTAAGTCCGTGAACATGTTAGTACCATCGTACCGACAAATAGACAAACTTAGCTCCCGCATAAAGCTGTGATATATTATCACTTATTGTTGGGTGAATGTGATATTTTTATCACTTATGATGGTCGTATGTAGTATTTACACGTAGGTATGGTATCATGGATGTTCTAGACTTGCGTCCCTGTTATTTTTCGGTAAAAGATTCAGCCATGATACCCAGATGATAAGCAGGCATAAAGACCGCATATCTCAGAACCTCAACATACTATAAACGAAATTTCAGTACCAAGACCATAT
Source organism: Scalesia atractyloides (assembly GCA_947069175.1). Lineage (NCBI taxonomy): Eukaryota > Viridiplantae > Streptophyta > Magnoliopsida > Asterales > Asteraceae > Scalesia > Scalesia atractyloides. The sequence continues at coordinate 51,335,582 of CAMTDV010000020.1, forward strand.
GCCAATGAATGGTTCCCACGTGGCTTTCAGTCCGTTATGGTTATATCAACCTGCACATTTTAATCTGATTGTGAGCCTACTGATACATCATTAGTAAAGTTACTTATCAATTTTCGTTTTATGTTTTTGACCATATTTGACAGATCACCGGTGTATCATCATCTTCTCTTATCTTTTCAATAAACTCATTTTTTTTTTGGGTTTTCAATTGTTTTGTATTTTTCTAAATTTTCTCTCCCTTCAATGCAGAAAATAAATAAATAAAGACATAACTAAATAAAAGACATATTTTTGTATTTTTGCATTTTCTATTATTTTTGTATTTTCTTGAAATTTTCTCCCCCTAAAATATAAAAATAAAAGAAAATGGAAAATCTCTTTGTATTTTTAGTTTTTAAGAAAATATTTACCAAAACGATTAGCCAAGGATGATTAACTTGGGTTGCACCTTGATGCCATTGACCAAAAGAAGATAATTAAAGCGTGACTTATCAAAAGCTTTTGTAGATAGGTCGGCACGTTGGTGATCGGTGTGGATTTTAACAACATTGATAAGTTTCTTTTCATAACAATCTCGTATGAAATGATAGTTAATCTCAATGTGTTTGGTTTTTGAGTGCTGTACAGGATTACGAGTGATCTTTAAAGCAGCTTCATTGTCAACATAAATAGGAGTAGTTAGAAATTCAAAACCGTATTCGCGCATTTGCTGTTGGATCCATAAAACCTGAGAGCAGCAACTAGAAGCCGAAATATGCCCAGCCTCACATGTTGAAGTAGCTACACAAGTCTGCTTTTTGGACTGCCATGTGACTAGGCGATTTCCTAACAAACTTACATCCTGCTAATGTTGATTCTGCATTGATCTTGCAGCCACCATGATCAGAATCGCTGAATGCTGTCAAATCAAACTTATCATCCTTAGGGTCCCAGAGACCAGTGTCCGGGCGACCCTTCAAATAATGAAAGATTCTTTTCACAAACATCAAATGAGAAACTTTTGGACTTGACTGGTAGCAAGCTAGAAGACATGTTGGATACATTATATCGGGTCTTGAGGCAATAAGATACATAAGTGATCCGATCATAGCACGATAAAGAGACGGTTCCACATGTTCACCTATTCCATCAGGAGTAATCCCATGATTTTGAGCTAATGGAGTTCCCAAAGGCTTCGAGTCTTCCATTTGAAATCGTTTGAGAATATCCTCAACATACTTGGTTTGATGAATGAATATCCCTTCCTTAAATTGATGAACCTGCAAACCTAAAAAGAAAGTCATTTCTCCCATGGCACTCAACTCGAACTTTTCCTGCATCACCCGCTTGAATTCTTTGCACATTATATCATTTATAGACCCAAAAATAATATCGTTAACATACACTTGTACCAGCAACAGATCCTCATTCTTTTCTTTGATGAAGAGAGTACAGTCGCTCAACCCACGTCGATCCTCATTCTTTTCTTTGATGAAGAAACGGGTTGTCATATCACTTAGTGTTTCATTCTCCATGAACAGAAAACCTTCAAACTCTTTCTTCAGAAGATCATGTCGTATCTTTCTTGTTGCAGTATTTCCTTTCCCTCTTGCTTCCAAAGTATCCCATAAATCTTTGGTGGTGGTATAGTACACAAATTGATGATAAATATCCTTATGAAGTGCTTGTGTGAGGATAGCAAATGCCTTCTTTTCTAAATAATAAGCCATTTTATCATTTTCATCCAATTTAGCTAAAGAGGTTATATTTGATCCTGCTTCTTCGAGAGATTCCTTGTATGGTGTAGTAAAACATGTCCATAATTTTGTATACCAAGAACATATGTATGGAAACGACTTTTCCATGAATGATAATCGTTCATATGGTTCAACTTCGGTGGATGGTTGTTACTTCCTGTTTCACTCTCGCTAATAAGAAGAGTTTGAATGCTTTTATTTTGATTTGCCACGCATGCCCATTGATTAACAGTAATCATGGCTGTTTGCTGAGTCATTAGTGATTTAACCCATGAGGTTGCGAAGCTAGATTGTGGTGAGTCTTGGTTTGTGCTTGAACTACACCCCCAATCACAAGGATTTGTACCCATTTTGTTTGTTTGTTTATAAAAATTAGCTTAAAAATTTAAGATTCAAAGGATTAAATAGAAATAATGGTTTTCTTGTAAAGGTTCAAAATTTCAAAAATCACAAGTATCAGTTCTCACGAAAAACTATCACGAATAACCAGAAAGTCACGTAAAACTTAGTTCTTAGTATGAGCAAAAGATTTGTACGAATCACTGTTCTTCGTACGAACTAGGTTCTTCGTGCGAACCACAGTTCTTCGTGCAAGTCAGCTAGTCCTTCGCACAAACAATTGGTTCTTCGTGCGGATGGGTTATTCGCATAAAGGACTTTTATAGATGTTGGGTTTTTCGCAGGGAGGAATCTTTGCAGGGTTGGTTGGTAAGATGGACTTTACAGATTCGGTTAAAAAGGCAAACATTCCAAAATCAGCTTTTCAATCAAAACAGTCAAATCTAAAGATTTGGTCAACCCTAAAGGAATATTCCGGTGAGTTGTCCGACAAGTGCTTCACCGGAAAGTATGTCTAACTGAACTTTGATATAAAATTTCAAGAAAAACCATGTCTTAACATGTCTTCATGTATTTTAACAAGGTTTTTATAAAAATTTTCTGAAAACAACAAGTTTTTTCTAAGTTTTAAATTATTTTTCTTGTAAGAACTTAAGTTTCTTGCTTGAAGTTCAAGAACACTTCTAGAAATCTTCACAACTTGCTCAAACACAATACTATGCTTGGTTTTAAACAAGGAAGAAAGCCTCTTCGAAGCTCTTATACCACTTGTAGGTCCACTTGCAGGATCAAGATAACCTACTTCCTTGTTATCTAACACACATATGAGTGTGGAATCCATGTAAGTATGCAAACTAAAGAAAAGTAATAAACACAAGATAGCCAAAAATTCACTATGTTGATTAACAGAAGAGAGATAGTGCAAACACATACACACAATTTTCATACTTACTCAGGGTATTCTCTCTTTGCTCTCTCTTGTGTGAACTATGAAGTGCATGTCTATATATAGTCCCAACACCCAGCAACAGTACGAAGAAGGTCACTGGTCGTACGAAGGACTATAGAGACCACAAAGAACTTTCATGGAAGGGTTGCTCGTAAGAACAATATATGGCTCGTACGAACAGGTAACTCGCTCGTACAAAGTAGTAATGTTTTTCGTACGAACATGCAATGACTCGTACGAACAAGTTGTTCGTACAAAGCACATTTCACTCTTATGAATATGGGGTTCTTCGGAGATCTCTGCTAACAGACATACTACACAGTCAGCAAGATCAGAAACACAAAACTTAACAGTATGCACACATGCAACTATTTTACAACATAGAAAAACTAAACGTTGTAGTAAATCAAGATAGGAGGATATCTTGATTTGCTCGACACGACCTAGTTTTACAGACTCAATAAACAAAGAGCGTACAATTACTGATGTAACTAAGAACAAGCGGCATACACAAAAGTGCATCAACAATGGGTTTTCAAGTGCAAAAGAGATGATCGAGGGGTAATTGTATGCAATAAAGCTCGACTTGTTGTAAATGTTTTCATCAGCAAGAAGGCATTCATTACACATAGGTTTATGCTACAGTCGCAAGACTAGAAGCAATCCGCATATTCCTAGCGTTTGCGTCATGGAAAGGTTTTAAAGTGTACCTATTGGATGTCAAATCAGCTTTCCTTTACAGAAAAGTGAAAGAGGAAGTGTATGTTGGAAAACCACCGGGGATTTTCAGATACTTGAAGGGTTGCCCAAGCACCGGCTTGTGGATCCGCGAAATGACAACTTCGACCTTGCAGGATATTGAGACTCAGATTATGGATGCTACAACCGTAATACGAAATCTACAACGGCTGGTTTCTAGTTCTTCGGAACACCCTTAGTAATGTGGTAATGCAAGAAGCAAACCATGGTCGCTCTCTCTACTTGCGAGGCTGAATACATTTCGGCTTCAAGTTGTTGTTCCCAAATCTTATGGATACAACAACAGATGAGAGACTTCGGTTGCAGTTTCTTGATACGCCCATATATGTAGATAACGAGGCTGCTATTGATATAACTAAAAACCCGGTTCATCACTCTAAAACTAAACACATTGAAATTCGACATCACTTTATCCGTGATTGTCACGAGAAAAAGTTGATTCAAATAGAAAAGATCCACCCTAATGAACAAAAGACGGATTTTTATAACAAACCATTTGATCGAATTAGATTTAAATATCTTTTCAGAATTAATGGTATGAAAATTCTAACATCAAATGGGGGACTAGAGGTCGAATACGAATCGGATGACGAGTTTTCGTGATCCTTATCGATTTGTCACATTTTATGTAGTTTTAAAATGTCTTTTTTTTAAATAGAAATTAAAAAAATATGTTTTTGATTTTAGGGGGAGAAATTTTGTAGAAAATACAAAAGTATTAAAAAATGAAAAATGTACAAAAACATGAAAAAGACAAAAGGAGTTTTGGTGTGAACAGAGGAAATGATAGTACATCAATGGGCTATCACAGTATCCTAAAGAAATGTAGTATAAAAAAGTTTAAATAGGTCTCACTGATGATGTGCCAGTAGGCTTCGCACATTCAGTAGATTGTTTCTGAGATATAAACATAAAGAAAAACTCTTAATTAGTGGGTTAACATCTCTCGGATATATGGTCTTAGTACACCAAAATTTCGTTTGAGAGATTGCCAGATTATGAGATACTAGGTCTTTATAAATAATTGATATCTGGGGTATTATACAAGTTCTTATGAGTTTGCGTCGGCAATGGACTAGAAGTTGTAGAATACTTTTTCTTTTAAAACCCAAAAATTGCAGGAAATTGTAAGTATTGAAAGATCCAACAATTGTAGTAAAAGATTCCAAATTGGAACACTACTTTCAAGACGAGCCTTCATCTCTTTGTCGGTACGGTGGTACTAACCTGAGCTCTCAAGATCTCGCATTACCCAGATACATTTAGATATATTCACCTGTAAGATGAAATCCAAGGAATCTTGATATGTGAGTATATATAGAGGTGGGATGGTTAAGTAAAGTTTCTAAAATTACCTAATGTATCTCGGAACAATTGAGAAATGTGTAGAGGTTTATGTGGATAAATATACTGACAATCTAAGAGAATTTGTTTAGTACTTAAAGTCTTATAAAGGTCAACGATACTAGTGATATGTCTCAAAAACTGATATGATCCTCTAACACAAGCTAACAAAATATGTCTGTAAATATGTTTGAACATTGTTTATTACATTTCATTTTAGAAAAGCCCAAAAAAAATTTAGTATGTTTTAGCATAAATTTTGGAAAAACCAAAAATATTTTATTTCTATCTTAGTTTTGACTACCGATGATGGAAAGCGAATCTTCAAAGTCAAGAGATGTTGAATGCTAAGAATACCAGAGGACAACGCATTGGGAGCTTACCTGTATTGTAAAATGTTTTGTAAAGATTAAAAAGTTCATTAACTTGAAACTTTACATTGCCTAAAACATCAGTTTAATCACAAATTGTTCAACCAAGTCCATTAAGTTGGACTTGGTAGATAAAATAGTTAACCGAGGTCATTAACTTGGACTTAGTCAACTGAGTGGTTCGTTAAAACATCAGTTTGATCAGGAAGTGTTAAAATCAGTTTTATCTTCGCTCAAAGGGATTATCTTTGCACAAAGAAAATTATCCTTGTTTGAAGATAGTCAACTACATAAAGTATCTTCGCATGAAGATAGTTCATTTGTCACTGTTTATGGCTTTGAGCGAAGATAAAAATTACAAAACATTTAACGAAGTGCTACCAAAATTTCTTAGCTTGTAGTCGTCGATTGGCACACCATGAACAATGCCTTAAATTGAAGTTTTCGGTAAAACAAACATAAAATGTAGATCTAGAACAATCTAATGAGCCAAAGTTAAAATTTAACATACCATCGTCTTAATCGGCACATATAGGTTGTTTTAGTAACATCAATTTCACGAAAATCGAGGAAAATTTTTCAAGTGTGTCTAAAGTTACCTTCGAACAAAGGTAATTTATCTTCGCACGAAGATAAAGTACAAAAATGTATTTTGGTCATTTACCTTCGCACGAAGATAAAAGTCCCCTTCACACCTGTTACCCTCACACGAAGGTAAATGGTATTTTTCTTGTTTGTGTTTGTGTGGGAAAAGAAAATAAACTTCAATAAGAAACACAACCTCTATATTGTTCTTGATGAGTGTAATCAAGAAATTGCTCCTTTCAAGTCAATATTGAAGTTTATGACCGAGTTACCAATTGTTAAAGCGCTTACAGACCCTCACAAAGCCTATCGCTCACACATAGAGAGGTTATGGGAGCACGCAAAGTTTGTCCAGAGAAGAAAGCTATACAATCTTTTGTATGGATTGGTAATGAAGATAAAACAGGTGTACATTACTAAAGCGTTGATTCGCAGAGTCTTAGAGTTTAAAGACAAAGACGGGGATCCAATGATGTATACTGAATGTATGTGCAAAAGATGCTTCTACAGAATGGGCTATAAAGGGCATGTCAATACTCAGTTCAATCAAGCTTGTCTCGGAAGGCCTTACAAGTTTTTCGTACATTTTGTGATATCTTCATTAAGTCAAAGGAAAGGTGGAGGGGTTGCTATAGTCGATTATCAGATGTGCATGATCGCTGCACTTGCGCTGAACAAGCCTTACAACTTCATAAAAATGATATTCGAGTATATGAAGTTGAACATTGATAAAGAAAAAAATTTTGCAATACCCAGATTTGTGCAAATGATGTTGGATGATAAATTTCCCAATTTAGTGAAAAACAAGAATGATGTGCTGCCGTGGATCACATGAAAGGGTTATCTTTGGTGAGATTGAATTAGTATCTGAAGAAGACTACAGAGCCAATGGCAAAAATTCTTTAGGAGATTTAAAGATTAGAGATACAAAGCACCTCTGAAGGGTAAATGGAGAAATGAAGGTAATATTTTTGATGATGTGGCTGCTCAGATGGATTTACTAAGAAACAGAGTACTCCAAAGCCAAAGCTCAGAAAAGAAAGAGAGAAACAATCCTCTGAGACGAAACTACTGATGAGGAAGTAAAGATTGAGCAAAATATTGAGCAACATGTTGAAAGCAAAGTGAATGTTGAGGACGAGGTATTTTCTGCTACCTCGGATAGAGAAAAGGAGGTGTAGATGGTGATAATGATGAAGATTCTAAGGATACATTTGACATAGTTGAAAAAAATTAAAGGTTGGCTCAGATCAAGAAGAAGAAAGTGGTTGGAAATGATGATGATGTGTATATTCGGTCTGATAATGATTCTGAAGCTAAAAGGCCAATTAAGAAGGCACGAAGAGTTAAAAATAAGCCTGATGTACAGAAAAAGACTATTGGGTCTCCCGTAATAAAGAAAGCTAGAAGGAAATACAGGAGGAGAAAGACAACAGAGGTTGAAAGTGTTGAACAACCACATACGTCACCTATTCACATTTCTTCACCACAACAACCACCATCACCACAACCACAATCATCACCAAACATATCATACCCTCACATCAAACTCCACCACAACCAATGTCTCCAAAACATCAAACATCGCCGCAAACTCAAACTACACCCGAACAACCAACATATAAATCACGATCAACACCTAAATAACTCCAAGACAATCACTATTAGATAGATTTCCTACAGACTTTGGGGAGATTTCATTTACAGAAGGACTTGATGAAAATTTCAATGCAGATATGTTCAATGACTCCAAAATTGAAGAGCTGGAAAGCAAGATTAAAGTCTTGGAGGATAATAAAGAAGTATTGGAAGGTAGGGTAAAATTTCTTAAAAATGATCGAGATATATGAAAGCTATGATCGAAAGTCTGGTGACTGATAATGACATATTGAGATGAGTGGTAAATGATTTTGAGAATGAACTTGCTAGGAATAATCAAAGATTTGATTTATTTTACAAGGTATTGGCTAGCAGGTTGGGGATAGACTTTGATGCTGAATTTGATCGTTTAGAAGTTGAAGAAGCAAGACATAAAGCAGTTGAATGGATAAGAAGGCAGAGGAAGATGCTAAAGCTTTAGGCAAGGGGAAAGAGAAAATTGATGAGGTTCCTATGATAGAACAATCTACGCCAGAAGCTGAGTCTGTGCCAAAAATTACTACTGCTAGTGTTAAGAATGAGGAAGAAGTTGACAAAGATGTTGATGCTGAACCGATTAATTTTGTACTTGTTGGAGGACCTGTGGATGTTTCAGATAATTCTATGATAGAAAAGATTGTAGAACGTAGGAGAATGTATGTTAAGATAGATGCAGAGTTAGATGAATTTGATGACGAGGAGGAGGATGATGAACAGGATAAAAATGTCGGTATAAAAGATAATAAAGATGATGACGACAAAGGCGACGATGACGATAATACGCACGGTGGAACAAGGTTGATCGTCTAGACATCAAATATTAATGAATTTTTTTATTACAATTCTTATCTGAATGATTCTGCTAACCAAAAAGAGGATACACAAGGCCAGGTGGAGTAGAAAGAGAAAACTCATGAAGTAGAACAGACATGAATCTTCAGGGCTTTACCAATAACAGTTGTTTCTGATTGTTATAAGCCCCGATTTTATATCTGGAGCACAATGTTGAGGAATGCGAGTTTGTGCATAATTATACAAATGAAGAAATTGCTATTATGCTTGGGGTTGATTAAGAGTCATTCAAATTTGACTTTGAAGAGGAACTAAACGACATCAGTACTTTCGAGCCAAATAATTATGTTTACAAGCATATACCAGATGCTGATACGTATGATAGGGTGATTGTTTAAGATGCATCAGATGATGATGAAGCGATCAAGTATTCTTGTGAAGGAACTGATAACTTTCCAACGTTTAAAGAGTTATTCAGTGAAAAGAATGAGGACTTGTTAAAAAGAAGGATTTAAGAGACATTTACAAAGGGAAGCACTCCGAAACATCTATCCAAATAAGAAATGGCTGAGGCTAAAAAGACGTGGTTTAAAGAACGGCCAAAAGAAAGGAAGTTCAAGTGACCGTTAGCATTCTTCACACGTGACAAAGATAAATCTTTGATATTTTGAGCTATGGATGGATTCCTAATTTGGATGTCTAAGCAATCAAAAAGGAATATGGTGTTCAATACTTCAGATATTTGAATGATTTGAAGATGTTGCCATATTGGGATATCCAAGAGCTTCTGTAGACGTAGAGTATTAACTTCCAAATGAAGTTTCATGATCAAAGATTATGGAAGTTATTCTAATACGAAGCAGCTCATGGTTTTTACAAGTGGAAACTATTGATTCCGAAGAAAAATATAAAGATTGACAAAGTAACTAAAGAGAAAGATGTCACGCTTGTGATGAAAGACCACGTGTGATGAAAAATATGCCGTTGATGAAGATCGAACAGGAAATCCATGATGTGAAGGAGAAAACACAAGCAATGCAATACCAAGGCGTGATTAATGTTTGCTATGCGCACGATATTAATTAAGGAAAAATGTGGGAATCAACATGGAGAAAGTTACAGAAAGAAGAGTTTATGAAAGAGGAACGAAGATTGGAGAAGATCAAAGAAAAGTCTAAAGAAGCTCAATTACGAAGATTTCAGATCATGAAGTGGGCTCCTATGACTGGTCAAATGCCAATATTGTCTAAAGATCATAGGAAGCCGCGCAAGAATTTCTTTGGGCGTTAAAGTGAAATATTTGAAGATTTTGAAGACAGACCAAGACTACAGCAACATCCTAATGTCTATTGCCTACATCTTAGGGTTGTGTCTTTATTTTTTAATATGGTGAAAATGTTAGATTTTGTATTTAACTTCGCACGAAGGTGAAATCTACCTTCGCGTAAAGGTAGCTTGTCTATATATAGCTAGTGTGAGGTATTAGTGGGTAGAACTTTTGCGACTAAGAAGGCGAAGCTCTGTCGAATTTCCTGGTCATTTGTAACTGTTAAAATTGAATGAAATAAGTTAATTATTGAAATAGTCTTGTTAATTGTCACTAATTCATATGAATTCTGTGTGTATGGACTAGATACTCAAATTAGGACCTTTTCTATTGGACAAAATAATCTTACAAAAATCTTCATGATAACCAAATGCGCCAAGATCCACTCAATTTCCTGAAATATATGTAAGCTTAAAAACGTCAACAACGTTGGTGAATTCATGTGTTTTGAGTTGGTATGAAATGAATCTTAAAAACATTTGAAAGTTCACTATGTAAAAATGTGGTATGAAAAGCGACAATGAACTTGCTGATCATTAATCTTTTGCAAGGACATTAATATGTGTGATGACATAGGAAGCACTCAACCCTTGATGATTTAGCACTGATTCATAACCGGCTAGGACAAAAGAAGTATATGCGGCCACAAAAGGACCCATGAGTGGGGCTTGCGCATACTCGATAGATCTACCCCTCTCGTTCCTTAGTCTTATAAGAGATTAATGGTGCATAAGTTTCACCCTATTCCACATGATCTGGTTGTTTCATTCCATAGCTTAATCATACCATCCTAACATGTATTTCCCCTGGATTATAAAACCAAAATTTTTAAAAGAAAAGGGGGACATGAACTCACTGTCTTGCGTTCGTATAAAGGGTGCTAGTGTCGAGCATCGAAATGCGCGATGTAACCTCAAGTGTTCTAACCCATTAGACACTTAGGTCTCTACTAGACCATCTACCCGTTGCTCATCTTGAACGTTGTTAAGTTTGTATTCATTGTTTATTTAAACCCTTTTGTATTTTTAATAAGTTTGCATTTGTTCTTTACATTTGGTTTAATATATATACTTCACATGTATATATTTTGCATTCATAATGAGTACAAACGGGACTCGCGCTTGGTGAGTCTTCGTGCCTAGCACGAGTATGAGTAGGCCTAGCCCAAGAGAGTCTTTTTGCTAAGCACAAGTGAGAATGGGCCTAACACATTTGAGTCTCCATGTTCCACACGGTAGAGTGGGCCTAGCCCATAAGCGTATCTGTGTCGCACACGGTATAAGTTCATTACTTGTTTTATATACTCTTCAAATATATAATGTAAGTATACTGAAACTCGTTAATGTAACACCCCGACCGCGTAAAACAACAAACCGCAGTGGAAACATGGGGGAGTCATGTCACATAACTATTGTTTCACAACACATGGTACATAAAGTTTTTGTATTATTGAAATTATTTGTTTACATTGTCTTGAGAGAATGAAACATAACAATTGTCATGCAAATATTGAAGTCACTAAGGCCCAACTCCGCCCTATGTGAAGCATGCTAAAAGTCAAACATTAGCTCCTGAAACATATGTGAAAATAAAACGTCAGCATAAAAGTGCATGTGAGTAACATAGGTTTTGTAATGAAGATTCATGGCTTTGTAAGTTAAAAGAAATGTTCAACTATTACAAAAGTAGCCACGATCTTTTACAAAAAAATGTTTCTTTTATAAAATCATATAAATATTCAAATGATTTAAAAGAAATGATGCATAGTTAACTTAATAACAAAAATAACTGGTGCCTTGTATAAAACATATCATGTCTTGTATTTTGTATGAAGTGGTATAGATAATGCTACGTTATGTAATATAATGAAAGCACTTATATATAGGACGTATCCACCACGGTTTTATCATATTACACACGTCTGGTCATTTAAATCACTTACCATGAGCCAACAATTGAGATGTCTTGTTTAAACCAATGTCATGCATAAACTAATGCAATGTATAAACCGAATGTCTTTTATAAACAAATGTCTATGTATAAACCAGTGTCTTGTTGTCACACCCTCAATTTCCACTTGCGGAGTTTTACCGCGTGGCGTGTGAACAAACCAGAATCTGAGACACTAGTAATGTCGAACGACTCTATATGATTTGTTAATACGTTTTCCAAAATCATTTGTTTAACCATTCATAGTTAATTTTAGATTGTCTTAGTTTGGTTTCAATGTTTAGCGGAAGCATTAGTTTTTAAAGTTGAGCGGAAGCATTAAAGTAAAGTAAAGGAATGGGCGCCAACATAAACACCAAAACTAAAGAAAAACCCAAACAATGTTCGTAAATGAGACTCGATAAAAGATGTCTTGATCAATGCAAGTGAGTGCACCTAGAGCTCCTAGCGTCCTGAGAAACATGTAAAGAAACAAGTGTCAACATTAAAGAAGAGTGAGTTCACAGGTTTTTATATGTTCATTAGTTCAGTTATAAGTTTGTTTCTCCCGTTATCCCTAACCCGGGATAACGACTTAATTCCATTATTCCCAACCCGGAATAATACGGATGGTTCCATTATTCCATACCCGGAATAATATTGATGTTCCATTATTCCTAACCCGGAATAACAATGTTGTTGGTTCCATTATCCCTAACCCGGGATAATATTGCTGATTCGTAATTAAGTTCAATGTTAACATGTAGGTAGCTAGCCTAAAGTTATGTCACGTAAGTGTTCGCGATCGAAGCTGACTGTTGTGCCTCAGTGTTGCCTGGCCTATCACTGACCATGGCGAAGTTAGGCCAAACTATTCACCCGTTGACCATACCCGGTCGGCTAGCGCGACTAGCTCGGGTGGGGCTTGTCGGGCCCAGTAGTGCTACTTATAATTTCCCCGCTATCTAACCCAATACTAACGATCCGAGAGTTTGTCAAGGACTTGTGTGATATAGCTGCTTAGTGACCATAACGTACATTAACATTAACTTAGTTACCGAATATTTTAATGACGTTAATTTCGTATAACGTAAAGAGATAGAGTTGTAGAGTGTATACATGTTTCTCCCCCTGTTGCTTAAAACCAGATAAAATAGGGGCCGTGAACTCACCTTTAGTTGCTCGGTTAGTGTAACACAGATGTAGCAAATGATGGGACCGCTAATTGCGTCCTAACAAGTCAATTGATTTAGAGTTAGTGTGTGAACACACTGATACAAACCCTACACATACTAACACACAATGCGGTACATACAATAACAATTCCTAAAACTCAAATCATGCATGCAAGTATCATCATACCAACATAGTGATCAAACCAACCTATCATGAACACAAATCAATCCATACAACACTTTGGTACACACATTCCCAAGTTATCAAGTTTCAGTTTATATACTCATAATTAGGCTGTTTTCAAGGATTTTTATAAAATAGTTCCAACGTTCCAAAAATTCCAATTATTTTACAGAAGGTGTCAACTATACTGTAGAATTTTATATAAATTTTTCAAGTCCTAACACTTTACCAATTATTCATAAATATTAATATACTAGGCTGCAGTCAGATTCGTCGCTTAATTTATTTAAAAATCACCGTTCGTCCAATTAACAAAATTCCAGTGGAAGTTTCCCGAAAATTTCCATATCCAGTTTCTGTACAAATTTCATGATTCAACTCTCTACAGATTATTAGATCCGACTCGATAAACAACTAACAAATTTTCAGATTTTTCACAGCTTCAGTTACTGAACTTAATTGGCCACTTAAAAATATCAAACGACTTCAGAAAAATATGAATCCAGCGCCATCAGAAGCGTTTTTCAAAAATATACGTTTTAGGTTTCAGAAAATCCGTTTTTCGATAAATAATAACCAAGTTACAGCCAGTTGAAGTTGGCTGTAAACACCATTCAGCATCCTGATTTCAGCATTTTATCGCAATATAACACGCTTAAACAATCGATACGTTAACTATAAACGATCAAGAACAGATTTATCAATCATATATCATCATGTACATCATACCCATGCAAACCCTAATCAAAATATATGGTTTTTATCACAAAACGCAGCCTAATGATTCTTGATTCCACTAATCATCATAATCGCAAACTAGCATAATTTATCGAACTAAACATCATACACCTTAATAATAATGATTCTACCACTACATTCAAGCATGATCAAGAGTTTATAAATCTTAGTATGACTTTGCAAAAAATGATAACCCTAACCTTTAACAATGAAGATCAATGAACCGGGAGCGAGATGGGAGGCGATTCGGATGATCAAGGGGATCGCGACCGAGAGGAAAGTGGGAAGGCTGTCGCGCGACCGAGAGGAGGGATGAGGAGGCTGCCGTCGACTTGTTTGCAACTAGGGTTTGTGTGTGTGTTTTTGTTTTTGAAACATAACACATGCACATATAGTGCAAGAGGGAAAAGAAAAGGAAAAAGGAAAAAGGGTTTGCGGTTGGGTGTTCACGGCCGCAAGGGTTTGGGTCTAAGACTTGATCCTCAATTTTCGGTTAACTTCTTGAGTCGCAAGGAAGTGAGGTCCACCCGTTTCGCGACCCGGTTCGGTTCATTTATCTATTCACTATATCTTTTATAATTAATCACCACGAAATCGAAACATAACATAATCACTCACCAAGCTTATAAACGTCTAATACATATAGCACGTAATTCACTTGATAAGTTCACAAGGTTAGCATAGTTATTTCGAGCGTGTAAAATAAATCTCCAACTCATGTTAGCGTAGGAATGAATAGCCGTGAAGTAGTGCGTTTAAGATAACTGAAAAACCGGGATGTCACACTTGTATAAACCAAATGTTATTTATAAACAAATGTCTTGTATAAACCAAATGTTTAAACCATAAAATAAATGTCTTGTGTAAAATAACCAAAATGTCTTGTGTAAAATAACAAAAATGTCTTGTCTTGTCAAATGTCTTGTATAAAAAACAGGTGTTTTGAATAAACGAAGGTCTTGTTTAAACAAAAATTCTTGTCTTATAAATCAATTGCTTTTATTGTGTAGACACATATATATGGACTGTTGTAGAATATATTTAAGCCTTGTTAACTATCAGATATACCCTTATAAAGACAAAGGTTTATCAAATATTTATCGGATTCTGTCATTCCCTAAAGTCACTTCCAAACAAACCTAGGAAGCGGGAACAAGATTGTCAATCCTTTGGTACCGTTACATACTATAGGTCTGCATGGTCAATGTGAATTAATGTATCATTGTATATTCAACGCACCAATATGCCTTGAACAATGAACGCATGTTTTGAAATCATGTACTTGGCATACTAAGTAAATATACCAAGATATAATGTCTTTGTAATCATGTACTAGGTATACTAAGTCAACATACAAAGTAAAAATGTCTTTGAAATCGTGTACTAGGTATGCTAAGTCAACATACGAAGAAAAAATGTCTTTGAAATCATGCACTTGATATACTAAGTCAACATACAAAGCAAAAATGTCTTTGAAATCATGTACTAGGTATGCTAAGTCAACATACAAAGCAAAAATGTCTTTGAAATCACGTACTAGGTATGCTAAGTCAACATATGAAGCAAAATGTCTTTGAAATCATGTACTATATGTACTAGATAAGCAAGACATGTATAATGTCATGAAAACAAGAAAGTATTGATATGCACATATGAGTCACCCCAAAACATTTGAAAACGTAAACTACGGGGCTATGTACTCACTTGCGATTCTGTAAATGTCTTGTTCAAATGATCAAACAATGCTCAAGGATTGAAGAGTTCAAGTCAATATTGAAGTTTATGACCGAGTTACGAATTGTTAAAGCGCTTATAGACCCTCACAAAGCCTATCCCTCACACATAGAGAGGTTCTGGGAGCACGCAAAGTTTGTCCAGAGAAGAAAGCTATACAATCTTTTGTACGGATCGATAATGAAGATAAAAGAGGTGTACATTAATGAAGCGTTGATTCGCAGAGTGTTAGAGTTTAAAGACAAAGACGAGGATCCAATGATGTATACGGAATGTATGTGCAAAAGATGCTTCTATAGAATGGGCTATAAAGGGCATGTCAATACTCAGTTCAATCAAGCTTATCTCGGAAGGCCTTACAAGTTTTTCGTACATTTCGTGATATCTTCATTAAGTTACAAGAGAGGTGGAGGTGATGCTATAGTTGATTATCAGATGTGCATGATCGCTGCACTTGCGCTGAACAAGCCTTACAACTTCATAAAATGATATTCGAGTAGATGAAGTTGAACATTGAAAAAGAAAATTTTTTGCAATACCCCAGATTTGTGCAAATGATGTTGGATGATCAATTTCCCAATTTAGTGAAAAACAAGAATGATGTGCTGCCGTGGATCACATGAAAGGGTTATCTTTGGTGAGATTGAATTAGTATCTGAGAAAGACTACATAGCCAGTGGCAAGGAAATTCTTTAGAAGATTTATAAATTAGAGATACAAAGCACCTCCGAAGGGTAAATGGAGAAATGAAGGCAGTAGTTTTGACGATGTGGCTGCTCAGATGTATGTGCAAAGAAACAAAGTACTCCAAAAGCCAAAGCTCAGAAAAGAAAGAGAGAAACAATCCTCTGAGACGAAACTACTGATGAGGAAGTAGAGATTGAGCAAAATATTGAGCAACATGTTGAAACCAAAGTGAATGTTGAGGACGAGGTATTTTCTGCTACCTCGGATAGAGAAAAGGAAGGTGTAGATGGTGATAATGATGAAGATTCTAAGGATACATTTGACATAGTTGAAAAAAATGAAATGTTGGCTCAGATCAAGAAGAAGAAAGTGGTTGGAAATGATGATGATGTGTATATTCCGTCTGATAATGATTCTGAAGCTGATAGCCCAATTAAGAAGGCACGAAGAGTTAAAAATAAGCCTGATGTACAGAAAAAGACTATTGGGTCTCCCGTAGTAAAGAAAGCCAGAAGGAAATACAGGAGGAGAAAGACAACAGAGGTTGAAAGTGTTGAACAACCACATACGTCACCTATTCACATTTCTTCACCACAACAACCACCATCACCAAAACCACAATCATCACCACAACATATCATACCCTCACATCAAACTCCACCACAACCAATATCTCCAAAACATCAAACATCACCACAAACTCAAACTACACCCGAACAACCAACATATAAATCATGATCAACACCTAAATAAGCTCCAAGACAATCACTGTTAGATAGATTTCCTATAGACTTTGGGGAGATTTCATTTACAGAGGACTTGATGAAAATTTCAATGCAGATATGTTAAATGACTCCAAAATTGAAGAGCTGGAAAGCAAGATTAAAGTCTTGGAGGATAATAAAGAAGTATTGGAAGGTAGGGTGAAATTTCTTGAAAATGATCGAGAATATATGAAAGCTATGATCGAAAGTCTGGTGACTGATAATGACAGATTAAGATGAGTGGTAAATGATTTTGAGAATGAACTTGCTAGGAATAATCGAAGATTTGATTTATTTTAGAAGGTATTGGCTAGCAGGTTGGGGATAGACTTTGATGCTGAATTTGATCGTTTAGAAGTTGAAGAAGCAAGACAAAAAGCAGCAGAATGGGCTAAGAAGGCAGAGGAAGATGCTAAAGCTTTTGGCAAGGGGAAAGAGGAAATTGATGAGGTTCCTATGATAGAACAATCTGCGCCGGAAGCTGAGTCTGTGCCAAAAATTACTACTACTAGTGTTAAGAATGAGGAAGAAGGTGACAAAGATGTTGATGCTGAACCGATTAACTTTGTACTTATTGGAGGACCTGTGGATGTTTCAGATAATTCTATGATAGAAAAGATTGTAGAACGTAGGAGAATGTATGTTGAGATAGATGCAGAATTAGATGAATTTGATGACCAGGAGGAGGATGATGAACAAGATAAAAATGTCGGTATAAAAGATAATAAAGATGATGATGACAAAGGCGACGATGACGATAATATGCAAGGTGGAACAAGGTTGATCGTCTAGACAGCAAATATTAATGAATTTTTTTATTACAATTCTTATCTGAATGATTCTGATAACCAAACAGAGGATACACAAGGCCAGGTGGAGCAGAAAGAGCTTACTCACCAAGTAGAACAGATAGGAATCTCCAGGGCTTTACCAATAATAGTTGTTTTTTATTGTAATAATCTGGAGCACAGTGTTGAGGAATGCGAGTTTATGCATAATTATACAAATAAAGAAATTGCTATTATGCT
The DNA here is from genome assembly GCA_947069175.1 of Scalesia atractyloides. Taxonomy (NCBI): domain Eukaryota; kingdom Viridiplantae; phylum Streptophyta; class Magnoliopsida; order Asterales; family Asteraceae; genus Scalesia; species Scalesia atractyloides. The sequence goes on from CAMTDV010000020.1 coordinate 51,353,661, forward strand.
TGGGGTTGATGAAGAGTCATTCGAATTTAACTTTGAAGAGGAACTAATCGACATCAGTACTTTCGAGCCAAATAATTATGTTTACAATCATATACCAGATGCTGATACGTATGATAGGGTGATTGTTGAAGATGCATCGGATGATGATGAAGCGATCAAGTATTCTTGTGAAGGAACTGATAACTTTCCAACGTTTAAAGAGTTATTCAGTGAAAAGAATGAGGACTTGTTAAAAAGAAGGATTTAAGAGACATTTAAAGAGGGAAGTACTCTGAAACATCTATCCAAATAAGAAATGGCTGAGGCTAAAAAGACGTGGTTTAAAGAACGGCCAAAAGAAAGGAAGTTCAGGTAACCGTTAGCATTCTTCACACGTGACAAAGATAAATCGTTGATATTTTGAGCTAGGGATGGATTCCTAATTTGGATGTCTAAGCAATCAAAAAGGAATATGGTGTTCAATACTTCAGATATTTGAATGATTTGAAGACGTTGCCACATTGGGATATCGAAGAGCTTCTGTAGACGTAGAGTATTAACTTCCAAATGAAGTTTCATGATCAAAGATTATGGAAGTTAATCTAATACGAAGCAGCTCATGGTTTTAACAAGTGGAAACTGTTGATTCCGAAGAAAGATATAAAGACTCACAAAGTAACTAAAGAGAAAGATGTCACGCTTGTGATGAAAGACCACGTGTGATGAAAAATATGTCCTTGATGAAGATCGAACAGGAAATCCATGATGTGAAGGAGAAAACACAAGCAATGCAATACCAAGGCGTGATTAATGTTTGCTATGCGCACGATATTAATTAAGTAAAAATGTGGGAATCAACATGGAGAAAGTTACAGAAAGAAGAGTTTATGAAAGAGGAAAGAAGAGTTTATGAAAAAGGAACGAAGATTGGAGAAGATCAAAGAAAAGTCTAAAGAAGCTCGATTACGAAGATTTCAGTTCATGAAGTGGGCTCCTATGACTGATCAAATGCCAATATTGTCTAAAGAGCATAGGAAGCCGCGCAAGAATTTCTTTGGGCGTTCAAGTCGAATATTTGAAGATTTTGAAGACAGACCAAGACTACAACAACATCCAGGGGGGTTTGTTGGCGTATAATGTCTATTGCCTACATCTTAGGGTTGTGTCTGTCTTTTTTAATAGGGTGGTAATGTTAGATTTGCGTTGTTTGTATTTAACTTCGCACGAAGGTGAAATCTACCTTCGCACGAAGGTAACATGTCTATATATAGCTAGTGTGAGGTGTTAGTGGGTAGAAATTTTGCGACTAAGAAGGCGAAGCTCTATCGGATTTCCTGGTCATTTGTAACTGTTAAAATTGAATGAAATCAGTTAATTATTGAAATAATCTTGTTAATTGTCACTAATTCATATGATTTCCCTGTGTATGGACTAGATACTCAAATTAGGACCTTTTCTATTGGACAAAACAATCTTACAAAAATCTTCATGATAACCAAATGCGCCAAGATCCACTCAATTTCCTGAAATACATGTACGCTTAAAAACGTCAACAACGTTGGTGAATTCATGTGTTTTGAGTTTGTATGAAATGAATTTAAAAACATTTGAAAGTTCACTATGTAAAAATGTGGTATGTAAAATGACAATGAACTTGCTGAGCATTAATCTTTTCTAAGGACATTAATATGTGTGAAAACATAGGAAGCACTCAACCCTTAATGATTTAGCATTGATTCATAACCGGCTAGGACAACAAAAGCACTATATGCGGCCACAAAAGGACCCATGAGTGGGGCTTGCGCATGCTCGATAGATCTACCCCTCTCGTTCCTTAGTCTTATAAGAGATTAATGGTGCATAAGTTTCACCCTATTCGCACATGATCTGGTTGTTTCATTCCATAGCTTAATCATACCATCCTAACATGTATTTCCCCCTGAGAGTTATAAAACCGAAAATGTTTAAAAGAAAAGGGGGACATGAACTCACTGTCTTGCGTTCGTATAAAGAGTGCTAGTGTCGAGCATCCAAATGCGCGATGTAACCTACAAGTGTTCTAACCCATTAGACACTTAGGTCTCTACTAGACCGTGTACCCGTTGCTCATCTTGAACGTTGTTAAGTTTGTATTCGTTGTTTATTTAGACCCTTTTGTATTTTTAATAAGTTGGCATTTGTTCTGTACATTTGGTTTAGTATATATACTTCACATGTATATATTTTGCATTCATAATGTGTACGAACGGGCCTCGTGCTTGGTGAGTCTTCATGCCTAGCACGGGTATGAGTGGGCCTAGCCCAAGAGAGTCTTTGTGCCTCGCACACGTGAGAATGGGCCTAACACATTTGAGTCTCTGTGTTCCACATGGTAGAGTGGGCCTAGCCCATAAGCGTCTCTGTGTCGCACACGATATAAGTTTGTTACGTGTTTTATATACTCTTCAAATATATAATGTAAGTATGCTGAACCTCGTTAATGTAACACCCCGACCGCGTAAAACAACAAACCGCAGTGGAAACATCGGGGAGTCATGTCACAGAACTATTGTTTCACAACACATGGTACATAGTTTTGTATTATTGAAATTATTTGTTTACATTGTCTTGGGAGAATGAAACATAACAATTGTCTTGCAAATATTAAAGTCACTAAGGCCCAACTCCACCCTATGTGAAGTATGCTAAAAGTCAAACATTAGCTCCTGAAAATATGTGAAAATAAAACATCAGCATAAAAGTACCTGTGAGTAGCATAGGTTTTGTAATGAAGATTCATGGCTTTGTAAGTTAAAAGAAATGTTCAACTATTACAAAAGTAGCCACGATCTTTTACAAAAAATGTTTCTTTTATAAAATCATATGAAAATCAAATGATTTAAAAGAAATGATGCATGGTTAACTTAATAACCAAATAATTGGTGCCTTGTATAAAACATATCATGTCCTGAATTTTGTATGAAGTGGTATAGATAATGCTACGTTATGTAATATAATGAAAGCACTTATATATAGGAAGTATCCACCACGGTTTTATCATATTACACACGTGCGGTTTTATCATATTACACACGTCTCCTCATTTAAATCACTTACCATGAGCCAACAATTGAGATGTCTTGTTTAAACCAATATCATGTATAAACCAATGCTATGTATAAACCGAATGTCTTTTATAAAAAAAATGTCTATGTATAACCAGTGTATTGTATAACCAAATGTTATTTATAAACAAATGTCTTGTATAAACCAAATGTTTAAACCATAAAATAAATGTGTTCCATGTTGTATAAAATAACCAAAATGTCTTGTCTTGTCAAATTGTCTTGTATAAAAAACAAGTATTTTTAATAAACGAAGGTCTTGTTTAAACAAAAATTCATGTCTTATAAATCAATTGCTTTTATTGTGTAGACACATATATATGGATTGTTGGAGAATACATTTAAGCCTTGTTAACTGTCAGATATACCCTTATAAAGACAAAGGTTTATCAAATGTTCATCGAATTCTGTCATTTCCTAAAGTCACTTCCAAACAAACCTAGGAAGAAGGAATGAGATTGTCAATCCTATGGTACCATCACAAACTACAGCAATAATGTCTTGAACAATGTAAGCATGCCATGAAAATGTTTTGAAATCATGTACTTGGCATACTAAGTAAATGTACCAAGAAATAATGTCTTTGAAATCATGTACTAGGCATGCTAAGTCAACATACGAAGTAAAAATGTCTTTGAAATCGTGTACTAGGTATGCTAAGTCAACATACGAAGCAAAATGTCTTTGAAATCATGTACTAAGTATGCTAAGTCAACATACGAAGAAAAAATGTCTTTGAAATCATGCACTTGATATACTAAGTCAACATATAAAGCAAAAATGTCTTTGAAATCATGTACTAGGTATCCTAAGTCAACATACAAGGAAAAAATGTCTTTGAAATCAGGTACTAGGTATGCTAAGTCAACATATGAAGCAAAATGTCTTTGTGATCATGTACTATATGTACTAGATAAGCAAAACATGTATAATGTCTTGAAAACAAGAAAGTATTGATAGGCACATATGAATCACCCCAAAACATTTGAAAACATAAAATACGGGGCTATGTACTCACTTGCGATTCCGTAAATGTCTTGTTCAAATGATCAACAAAGCTCAAGGATTGAAGAGTTCAAGTTGGTCCTAATGTTAGTGTGTGGAGACTTTAATCGGAGGTTTGGATAGAATGAGGTCTTATAAACCAAACGAGTGATGAGACTCGTATGATATGGTTTATAATACCTTACATTCTGATTTGGAAGAGTTTCTAAGTGCTTTGACCCGTTACGACTTGTTAAAATGATTTATATCACTTTAACGGGAGGCAAGCGTAACTATGTGTTTGGATTGTTAAATAAGTCCTATGATGAGTCTTATATGTCAAAACAAGTTTGCTTATGTTATAATATCAGTTTAGATGTCAAACTGTGGTCTTACATGTTTCAAACCATTTTATGCGCCAAAAGGGTGTTATCGGCATTTTAAAAGTACATAAAATCCACTCATCATATAACTAACCAAACAATATGACTATAAGGTATAACCTCATAAAATTATTCCCTAAATTACTATGGTCATAAAAATGCGCTTGCTCGAATCCTAAGATTGACCAAACGGGTCAGATTTGAAAGTCAAAGCGGTAGTAGAACCACTCGACTTACGACTAAGAAATAAGCTCTAAACTAGAAATGATGAGTTAGACATGTTTGAACATGTCTAATAATGTTATAAAATTGATTTGGTGCCAAAACCGTAAGTTTGAATACCCAAAAACGTTTTCGTAGTAAAATACATTTTTTTGACAATTTTGGCCCCTAGACTTGTATTGTCATGTTTTGTCCTTTTTAACCCTTCTTAACCTGATATATAGGTTATATAAAGGCGTTAAGGCATGTGTAACTTGGATTTTTTCCAGAAATGTCATGGATGTTAGTTCGTTCGATTGTATGGTTACACATTCCCCAAATAAAGTATAAAACATTATCGAACACAACAATGACCGAATTTGTGCAATGACTGACATTTTTGTATTCTTACAAATAAAATGAAAGATTTTATTGGATAAAAATTTCCGGGATTGTATAATGATTGATAAATATACATTCTCGCAAATAAAACACAAGATTTTATTAAATACGAAAAGTTCCGGAATTCTTCGATGACTAAAAATGTACAAATGTCACAGTCTCCCCTACTTTAGGAAATTTTCATCTCGAAATTTAATTAGAGGAAACTTGTGAGAAAAGATGTGGGTATTTCGCCTTCATTTGTTCCTCTCGCTCCTAGGTAAAGTCTAGGACATGTTTGGACTCCTAGCGAAGTTTTCATCAAGAGGGATGTGGAGGTTTTCATCAGCCAAACACTTTTTCAAATTGGACACGTGGAAAGTTGGATGAACATTCCCAACCTCAGGAGGTAGCTCAAGTTTGTAGGCCACCTTTCCGATCCTCTCAACGATATTAAATGGTCCCACATATCGAGCTGCAAGTTTTCCTTTCTTTCCAAATCTAACCACACATTTCCAAGGGGATACCTTGAGAAGGACGTGATCACCAACTTGGAATTCCAAGGGCTTGCATCGCTAATCCGCATAACTCTTTTGATGGCTTCTAGCTATCAAAAGGTTATCGCGTATTTCTTGACTTTGTCTGTGGTCTTTAGAATGAGTTCTGGTCTGGTGAGATGAGCTTCACCAACCTCATTCCTGCAGACAGGTGAACGATATTTTCAACCGTATAGAGCTTCGAAAGGAGCCATGTTAATGCTGGAGTGATAACTATTGTTGCTAGAGAATTCGATCAAAGGTAGATGCGAATCCCAACTACCAGCAACGTCGATTACATTAGCTCTAAGCATATCCTCCAATGTTTGGATCGTCCTTTCAGATTTTCCATCCGTCTGAGGATGATAAGTAGTGCTCAAGTTATGTTTGGTTCCCATGGTAGACTACATGGTCTTCCAAAAGTGAGATGAGAATCGAGCATCCCAGTTCGATATGATGTTAAAAGGATCACCATGTCGAGATACTATCTCATCAACGTTTATCTTCGCAAGTTTGTCAGTAGATAGATCCTCACGAATTGGCAAAAAGTGTGCTGACTTTGTTAAACGATCAATGACTACCCAAATGGCATCATGACCTCTTGAAGTACGTGGTAGTTTGGTGATGAGATCCATAGCAATGTTTTCCCATTTCGAAACCGGAATTTCTGGTTGCTCAAGCCAACCAGATGGATGTTGATGTTCTGCCATAACTTTAAGACAAGTTAGGCATTTGGATACGTATAAGACAATATCCTTCTTCATACCCTGCCACCAATATTAGGTACGGAGATCCTTGTACATTTTTCTGCACTAGGATGAATTGAATAACGAGATTTGTGAGACTCGTTTCATCAATAGGGTGTGGTGATTGTCTTGGCTTGGAACCTATAAAGGGTTCATGTAGTAGAGTAACCCATTGTCTTTTGTTTCAAGCTGAAGCTCGAGATGATGGGGTAGTTCGTTTTTCAACAAACCTTGGGTTACACAAGTATGTTGGGCTTGAAAAATACGTATTTAGATATCAGATAGAACTTCAACACAATGTAGCTTGACACGTTCTTTACGACTAAGAGCATCAGCTACGTCATTCGTCGTACCAGGATAGTAGTGAATCTAGCAGTCGTAGTCGTTTAGAAGTTCAACCAAATTTGTTGTCTCATGTTCAGTTCTTTCCGATTAAGAATGTATTGGAGACTTTGGTGGTCAGTGAAAACCACACATTTTGTACCATAAAGGTAATGTCTCCAAATATTGAGAGCAACAACAGCGGCACCTAACTCAAGATCTTGAGTCATGTGCTTCTTGTGATGGACTTTCAAATGTCTTGATGCATAGGCTATGACTTTGTATTTTTGCATTAGAACATAGCCAAGGCCTAGATTCGATGCATCACAATATACTAAAAAGTCGTTGTTGCCATTGGATAAGGATAAAATCGGAGCATCACAAAGCTTTTGTTTCAAGGTCTGAAAAGCTTCTTCTTGTTTGGGTCCTCACTCAAAAGGTTTACTCTTTTGAGTCAAGGCAGTGCGGGGAACCACAATCTTGGAGAAGTTTGCGATAAAGTAACGGTAATAGCCAGCTAGACCGAGAAATGATCGAACTTCGGTTAGAGTAGTAGATGTACTCCAATCCCTAATCGCACTGATTTTGGCGGGATCTACATGTATACCTTGTTTGTTGACAATGTGTCCCTGTAATAGAACTTCCTTCAGCCAAACTTCATGCTTGGAAAATTTGGCAAAAAGTTGTTGTTTCTTTAGGAGTTCCATAGTTAAACGAAGATGATGTTTGTGATCAGCTCGGGATTTAGAATAAATCAAGATGTCGTCAATGAAAACAATGATGAACTTGTCTAAATAAGGTTTAAAACCCTATTCATTGAGTCCATGAAGACGGCAGGAGCATTTGTCAAACCAAAGGGCATGACAGTGAACTCGTAATGGTCGTATCGAGTGCAAAACGCAGTTTCGGGAATATCTTCATCGAGTACACGAACCTGATGATACCTAGAACATGATCAACCTTGGAGAAACATGTAGCATCTTGTAGTTGATCAAAAAGATCATCAATACGAGGTAAGGGATATCGATTTTTAATCGAGAGTTTGTTGAGCTTACTATTATTGATGCACTTACAAAAGGATCCATCCTTCTTTTTCACGAATAGGATAGGAGCGCCCTAAGGTGAATAGCTCGGATGAATAAATCCTTTGTCTGAAAGTTCTTGGAGTTGTTTTGACAACTCTTGCATTTCAGACGGTGAAAGACGGTAAGGGGATTTGGCAATTGGGTTGGCACTAGGTACAAGGTCTATACGAAACTCGACTTGACATGTTGGGTGTAAATCAGGTAGTTCTTCAGGAAACACCTCAGGAAAATCTCGTAAGCGGGGATGTCTTGAATACTCTTACCCTTGCTTTTCTCCTCTATGATATGTGCCAAAAAATCTACATAATTCTTTCGTAGGTATTTTTGGGCTTGGGTACATGTCATGAGTTTAAGGCTATGAGAGGGTTTCTCTCCACGAACTTCAAGGATTTCACCAGACAAAATAGGGATGCGGACAATCTTATCAAATCAGATCACTTCATTATGGTGTTTGGTTAAGCAGTCCATGCCTACGATGACGTCAAAACTCGCAAGTTGCATTGGCGTGAGGTTAATGGAAAAAAGATGGTTATTGAGGTTCAATTGGCAGTTACGAATAACATAATCAAGTACAAGAGGTTCGCCACTAGCTATCTCCACTTTAAAGGTTTTCCTAGTTTGGTTCGTGGTGTTGAAAGATAAGGCTCAAAATCTAAGGATACAAAACTCTATCGGCACCCGAATAAAAAAGAATAAAAGCAGGTTGATTATTGACAAGGAACATGTCATACCATCAATTTCCACTTGCGAAGTTTTACCGCGAGGCGTGTGATCAAACCAGAATCTCAGACACTAGTAATATCGAACGACTCTATATGATTTATTTAAACATTTTCCAAAAACATTTGTTTAACCATTCATAGTCAGTTTCAAAATATCTTACTTTCAAAGTTTAGCGGAAGCATTAGAGTAAAGTAAAGTAACGGGCGCCAACATAAACGCCAAAACCAAAAATCCCAAACATTATTCGTAAATAAGACTCGATAAAAATGTCTTGATTAAATGCAAGTGAGTGCACCTAGCGCTCCTAGCTCCTGAGAAAACATGTAAAGAAACAAGTGTCAACATTAAAGAAGAGTGAGTTCACAGGTTGTTATAAGTTCAAAAGTTCGGTTTAAAAGTAAGTTATCCCCGTTATCCCTAACCCGGGATAACGATATAGTTCCATTATTCCTAACCCGGAATAATAATGTTGGTTCTTAATTAAGTTCAATGTTAACATGTAGGTAGCGAGCCTAAAGTTACGTCACATAAGAGTTCGCGATCGAAGCTGACTGTTGTTGCCTCAGTGTTGCCAGGTCTATCACTGACCATGGCGAAAGTTAGGCCAAATTATTCACCCGTTGACCATACCCGGTCGGCTAGCGCGAGTAGCTCGGGTGGGGCTTGTCGGGCCCAGTAGTACTACTTATAATTTCCCCGCTATCTAACCCAATACTAACGATCTGAGAGTTGGTTGAGGACTTCCGTGATAAAGCTACTTAGTGACCATAACATACCTTAACATTAACTTACTTACCGAACAGTTAACGACGTTAATTTCGCATAACGTAAAAGATAGAGTTATAGAGTGTATACATGTTTCTCCCCCTGTTGTTTAAAACCAGATAAAATAGGGGCCGTGAACTCACCTTAGATTGCTCGGTTAGAAAAAAACAAAAGAAGCAAATGATGAAAATCCAATCGCGTCCTAACATGACAACCGATTTAAAGTTAGTGTGTGAACACACTAACACAAAATCCTAAGCATAACTAACACACAGTACGGCACACGCAACAACCAATTCGAAACCAAAGTCATGCATGCAAAATATCACCATACAAAGTAATGATCAAACCAACTTGTCATAAGCACAGGTTAAGTCATAAAACACTTAGGTATACACAAACGCAAGTTATCATGTTTCAGCTTGTACGCTCATAACTGGGCTGTTTTCGAGGATTTTATAAAATAGTTCCAACGTTCAAAAAATTCCAATGTTTTTATGTAAAATTTTCAAGCCCTAATGCTTTACCAATTATTTATAAACATTTATATACTAGGCTGCAGTCAGATTCGTCGCTTTCGGACTGCAGTCCACGGAAAATTATTTAAAAATCATCATTTATCAAATTAACAAATTCGAGAGGGAGATTTCCGGAAATTCACGTCTCCAATTACTGTACAAATTTCGTGACCTAACCCCCTACAGGCTATGAGATCCGACTCGATAAACAATCTGCAAATTCTGCAGAATTTACGCAGCTTCAGCTGCTGCACTAAATGACCACTTAAAAATAGCAAACGACCTCAGAAAAATATTAATCCAGCGCCATTAGTAGCGTTTTTCAAAAATACACGTTTTAGGCTTCAGAAAATCCACTTTTAGATAGATAATGATCAGGTTACAGCCAATTGAAGTTGGCTGTAAATGTCATTTAGCAAACTGTTTTCGACTTTTATCGCATTAGAACATGCTTAAACGATCATGACGCTTAGTAATAATGATTAACAACAGGTTTATTTGTCAAATATCATCATGTATATCAATATTCATGCAAACCCTAATTATATAACATGATCTTTATCGCTAAAACTCAGCCTATGATTTTAGTATTCAACATAACATCACAATCGCAAAGATTCGCACAATCATCCGAACTAATCATAAATCACAACACTTTTCATACTAATAACCCTACCATTACACATAATCATGATCAAGATTACCCAAACCCTAATGTGAATCGCAAAACAATTAAACCCTAACCTTGAAACGATGATGATTAGTGAACCGGGACAAGATTGAAATCAATCCGGAAGATGTGGGGTTTTGCGATTGTGAAAGGGGAGGGGGCTGCCGTCGCCTTCCTCTAGGTGCTAGGGTTTTGTTGTTTTTTTAACAAACAATCCATGCATACACATATATAAATATAACAAGGGAAAAGAAGGGGAGGGGGCGCGACCGCGATGGGGGGGCGGTTTTGGTTAAGTGGCTTGGGCCTCAAGTTTAGGCTATTTCCTTGGGCCGCAAGGAGGTGAGGTCGAGACGTTTCGCGGCTCGGCTCGGTTCGGCTATTTATTTATTATTTTTATAACTAATAATCGCGAAATCAAGGCATGATACAATAATCTACAAAATCTACAAACGTCTAATAACACATAGCACGTAATTCACCCAATAGATTCACAAAGTTAGCGTAGTTATTGCGAGCGTGTAATTTAATTCTCTGAATTAAATCACGTAGGAATGAATAACCGTAAAGTAGCGCGTTTAAGATACCTGAAAAGCCGGGATGTCACATTATCCCCATGTTGAAAGAATTTTCGCCCGAAAATTGAGTAACGCGGTTTAGAATGCAACGCACAAAGATTCAGTTTGTTAGTAATGGTACAAGTAATTCCTAGGCTGTCACATCATCCCCATGTGAAAGAATTTCGTCCTGAAATTTAGTTGGTGGTAACGTCAGATTGCTGCTCAGCTGCAAAAAGGTGTGGGTATTTGCTTTTCATTTGGTCCTCTCTTTCCCACGTGAACTCCGGTCCACACTTAGAGTCCCAACGAACCTTGACAATTGATATCTTGCTGTGCCTTCGAGTCTTAATCTCACGATCCAAGATCTCGATAGGTTGTTCCACAAAATGCAGTTGCTCATCCACTTGAATCTCATCCAATGGAATGCCTAGGGTCTCATCTGATAGGCACTTCTTCAGATTGGACACGTGGAAAACGTTGTGAACTCCACTGAGTTCGGTAGGAAGGTCTAACTGATAAGCTACGGGCCCGATACGCTTCAAAATCACAAATGGTCCTACGTATCGTAGATTTAGTTTGCCTCGTTTCCCAAAACGAATTACACCCTTCCAGGGTGACACTTTCAGTAGGACGCGGTCGCCTACTTGAAATTCAAGCGGTTTGCGTCGTTGATCAGCGTAACTTTTCTGTCGATCTCGTGCCGCTGCCATGCGGGTTCTGATTTGCACAATCTTTTTCAGTAGCCTAAAGTATCAACTTAGGACCTGTGAGTTGACTGTCACCGACCTCTGCCCAACAGACTGGTGATCTACATTTGCGACCGTATAATGCTTCAAACGGTGGCGCTTGAATACTCGTATGGTAACTGTTGTTATACGAGAATTCCACTAAAGGCAGATGGATTTCCCAACTGTTCCCGAAGTGTATCACACATGCCCTAAGCATGTCTTCCAAGGTCTGAATGGTCCTTTCACTTTGACCATCCGTCTGAGGGTGATACGTTGTGCTCATATCTAAGCGTGTACCCAACGCTTTCTGAAGTGACTGCCAAAAGTTGGACGTGAATCGAGCATCTCTGTCTGAGATGATGGACGTTGGCACCCCATGCCGAGAAACTACTTCCTTAATGTACATGCGAGTCAACTTATCCATCTAATATGTTTCTTTGATCGCTAGGAAGTGTACAGACTTAGTTAGACGATCCACGATTACCCAGATGGTATTGCAGCCACCCGGAGTTCGCGGGAGTTTAGTGATAAAGTCCATCGAGATCTGATCCCATTTTCACACTGGGATCTCAGGTTGTTGAAGTAACCCTGATGGCTTCTAGTATTCCACCTTGACTTTCGCACAAGTCAAACACTTGCTCACGTAGGTGGCTATATCCGCTTTCATGTTGGGCCACCAGTACGCGGCTTTAAGGTCTTGATACATCTTATCTGAACCAGGATGGACAGAGTATCGGGATTTGTGAGCTTCGTCCATAACTAGCTTTCTGAGATTTCCATAGAGAGGTACCCATATACGATTCATGAAATACCGGGCACCATTGGGTTTCACTTCCCAATCGCGTTCCATCTTTCCCACAGATTCGGCCTTGATGTTCTCTTCCTTAACTGCTTCTAGCTGCGCGTCGCGTATCTGTTCGGTAACCCCGAATGAATGGTGAACTGTAGTGCTCGTACCCGACGAGATTTCAAGTGCTCCTTCCGATTGAGGGCATCGCCTACCACGTTAGCTTTACCTGGGTGATACCGAATGGCACATTCATAATCGTTCAGGAGTTCGACCCAGCGACGCTGTCGCATGTTCAACTCCTTCTGGTCAAAGATATGCTGGAGGCTCTTGTGAGCCGTGTAGATTGTGCACTTTGTTCCATATAGATAGTGTCTCCAAACCTTAATTGCAAACACAACTGCTCCCAATTCCAGGTCATGTGTCGTGTAGTTTTTCTGGTGAACCTTCAACTGTCGGGATGCATACGCAATGACCTTATCACGTTGCATGAGTACACATCCCAATCCCTGAATGGAAGCGTCACAATATACCACAAAATCATCCGTCCCTCTAGCAAGGACAAAATGGGCGCACTACAAAGTTTTTGCTTCAGTAAAATGTTACTTCCTGCTTGTCACCCCAAGCATACTTGGTGCCCTTGTGGGTGGGAGTGGTAAGCGGTTGTGCGATATTGGAAAATCCGTCGATGAAATGTCTGTAGTAACCAGCCAAACCCAAAAATTGGCGGATCTCTGTCGGTGTCATGGGTGCTTCCCAGTTCTTGATAGCATCGATCTTGGCGGGATCAACATGTATACCCTTTTCATTAACGATATGCCCGAGGAACTGAACTTCCCGAATCCAGAAATCACACTTCGAAAACTTGGCATATAGTTTCTCCTGTTGAAGTAGTTCCAGCAGTAATCGTAGATGCTCAGCATGTTCTTCTTCACCATAAGAGTAGACGAGTATATCATCGATGAACACGATGACAAACTTGTAGATATACGGATTACACACGCGGTTCATGAGGTCCATGAACACCGCGGGTGCATTGGTGAGACCGAACGGCATGACCAAGAACTCATAATGGCCATACAGAGTGCGAAATGCCGTCTTGGAGATATCCTCCTCCTGACGCATAACTGGTGATAACCGGACCGTAGATCAATCTTGGAGTAGTAGCTTGACCCTTGAAGCTGGTCGAAAAGATCGTCGATGCGAGGTAATGGGTATCGGTTCTTGACGGTAACCTTATTGAGTTCCCTGTAGTCGATGCACATGCGGAAGGTCTCGTCCTTCTTCTTGACAAAAAGAAAGGAGCTCCCCAGGGTGAAGTACTGGGTCGGATAAATCCTTTTTCCAACAATTCCTGAAGTTGGGTAGACAGCTCTTGCAGCTCTGCTGGAGCTAAGCGGTACGGGGCCTTAGCGATGGGAGTCGGATGATTCTCCAATTCGATTTCAAACTCCACTTGTCGATGTGGTGGAAGACCAGGTAACTCCTCTGGAAACACATCGGGAAAGTCACGGACGACGGGAAATCTTTAAACCGCTTCTCGTCTTTAGGCTGCTCGGTGACCAGTGCGAGCAAAGCAAAAGAGTTCTTTCTCCGAAGATACTTCTGAGCTTGCATGTAAGAGACGATGTTTGTGACGGCGCCTGCCTTCTCCCCTTGCACCATCAAGACTTCATCATTAGAGAGCGGAATACGGATAGCTTCTCAAAACAGAGTACTTCAGCTCGGACGTCGGATAGCCAGTCCATTCCGGCTACCACATCAAAACTACCCAGGGTTGTTGTCATCAGATCAATGGTAAAGGTGTGACCCGCTAGTTTAAGTTGACAGCCGGTTACTAAATGGGTCACATCTGCAGATTTACCATCGGCTAGTTCTATGAAGTAAGGGGTCTCTAGGGGCTTAGGCGTGAGATCTAGGTTCTTCCTAAAAGACTCAGATATAAAACTCTTATCCGCACCCTATCAAAAAGTACAGTAGCAAAATGATCGTTAAGGGGAAACTTACCGGTGACCATGTTCGAGTCGTTTCTGGCCTCTCCACGGCCCAGCGTGAATGCACGACCTTTGGCACCTCCTATGCCACCATTTCCATTGTTGCCATTGTTGTTATTGTTGTTGTGGTTGTTGTTGTTGCGAAGCTGCGGGCAGTCCCACTTGAAATGGGCAGTGCTACCGCACTGATAGCATCCCCGGTTATTACCTTGCTGTTGACCCTGGTGCTAATTCTGATTTTGTCGAGACATGATTTCCCCGCGACAATCCTTGCCGCGTGTCCCGCTTTGCCACATCGTTGGTAGCGATTTCCGGCGCAAGGGCCGTGATGATGGAGGTTCCAACGGTTACATTGCGGCTTTCGACCCGTATAGCCGCTCGAGTTCTGGGTGTTGTTGGCAGACTGATTATTGTGACCCTGATTGTTGTTGAAATTGTTGGACCGCTTCTGGTTTCCTTGTTGTGGCTGGGCTGACGAAGACTGTCGAGCAGGTGAGTCTTCAAATTTTCTTTTGTTATTAGGGACAATTTCAGTTGCACCCCGAGGTGGCAACTTCCTTTGCTCCACCGCCTTATCGGTGAGTTTATGCGCCAGCCTAATCGCTTGATGCTCCGTCGTAGGATTGTAGACATTACCATGCCCTGGATCTCAGGGCCTAGACCCCCAAGATAAAACTCAAGTCGTTTTTCGACGGTGTTAGCCAAATCGGGACAAAGGAACACCAGATCATGATGTTTTGCCGTGTACGCTTCAATTTCTGACCCTACCATCTTGTGGTACTATAATGCCTGTTTCAACTGCTGAACTCTGTCCCGCGAACAGTATTCCTCCTTGATTAGGGCCTTAACTCAGTCCAGGCCATTGCGTTCGCCGCAACAAGTCCACGCGTTTGGACTTGTGCGTTCCACCAGGTTAATGCCCCATCTTCCAACGTTGAGGCAGCATACTTGACCTTATTGGCTTCAAGGCAATTGCACATCTCGAACACCGATTCAGACTTTTCAATCCAACGGACCAGTCCTATGGGTCCTTCAACACCCGTGAACTTGCTCGGTTTTGCATCGAGAAACATCTTGTAGGGCTCAAGACCCCTCCTGAGGATAGAGGATAGGTAGTTAGCGAGAATGTCTACAAGCCAAATTGTTAGATTTTCCGATGAAATTTTAATAATGGTTACCTGCTGGTGGGTTTTGAACACCTGCCAGAGCAGCATTCACGTGTTCTTGGATTAAAGCGGCCAATTCTTCAGTTGACATGTTGATATTTCCGCGATGTCCAGTTACCATTTCAGATCTTCGCAAGACAACACAAACACACACCGATAAGTATATATATCCAATATAGTTATCATATTCCACAGTTCAATAATCACACAAGTTATGTCAACCCGACAATTTAAACAATCAAGAGGAACATTTGATTAAATAAATTGCAATGTCTCACAAAATACCAACCAAACATCTCAGTTTAATTATAAAATTTCAAGTTCAAACATAAGCGGAAACAAAAAAACTAAAGGAAACAAAACGGGGATTGGCGAGGCGAGTTAGTCTTCTACGTCTCCATCTCCCAAGTCGCTATCATTGTCGTCATCCTCTGCGGTGTTTTCAGCTTCAACAGCCGGGTCCTGTTCCGGCTCTTCTTCCTCCGGATCTCCTCCGGGTCTTCCTCTGGGTCCTCCTCTGGGTCTTCCTCTGGGTCCTCCTCTTCTTCCTCTACCGGCGCTGGGGGGCCGTTGTTGGTGCGGGTACTGGGACAGGTGCTTGATTCTGCTCCAGTTCTTGAATCCTCTAACTGGACTCAAGATCTATGTCTTCGAGCCAGTCAGTCCTTAGCTAAAATGTTGCGAACTTTCTTATTCTCATATTGCTCTTCCTCGAGCTCTCCAGTTTTACCAGTTAGTTGACGTATCATCCATCCCTGTGCTTCGATAGTCTCTTGCATTCTCTAGCTGTTCCTGTTGTTTCCTTAACACATCTCTAATTAGATCGTCCCCCACTCCTAAAGAGTTGACCGGTTCGACCGGTATAGCGGTGGTCGGACGGGAGGACGACTCCCGTCCTAGAGCGAGTCTTTTCCTAGCAGCTGAGCGTGTCTCCACGTCATGAGGTGGTGTGGGTTCGATCATAGGTGCCTTCCCCGGCGCCCTTGATTGTCGAGATTTGTCGGATGATGATGATGACATTGCCTGCTGGGTTGGTGTAGTTAGTTACGAGTTGCGTGCATCACAATATACATATATATCTCACATAAAACAATTGTAGTATAACACATAACAATATATCACAGTTCGGTGCCAACTAAGTCTAGTGTTGTGTAACAGCTATAGTTTAGGTCTACTTTTAATGCAACCTGGTTCTCTATAGCTAGAGGCTCTGATACCAATCTGTCATACCCTCAATTTCCACTTGCGGAGTTTTACCGCGAGGCATGTGATCAAACGAGAATCTCAGACACTAGTAATATCGAACGACTCTATATGATTTATTTAAAGTTTTCCAAAAACATTTGTTTAACCATTCATAGTCAGTTTCAAAATATCTTACTTTCAAAGTTTAGCGGAAGCATTAGTTTCAAATTTAGCGGAAGCATTAGAGTAAAGTAAAGTAATGGGCGCCAACATAAACGCCAAAACCAAAGATCCCAAACATTATTCGTAAATAATACTCGATAAAAATGTCTTGATCAAATGCAAGTGAGTGCACCTAGCACTCCTAGCGTCCTGAGAAAACATGTAAAGAAACAAGTGTCAACATTAAAGAAGAGTGAGTTCACAGGTTTTTATAAGTTCACAAGTTCGGTTTAAAAGTTTGTTTTCCCCGTTATCCCTAACCCGGGATAACAATATAGTTCCATTATTCCTAACCCGGAATAATAATGTTGGTTCGTAATTAAGTTGAATGTTAACATGTAGGTAGCGAGCCTAAAGTTACGTCACATAGAGTTCGCGATCGAAGCTGACTGTTGTTGCCTCAGTGTTGCCAGGTCTATCACTGACCATGGCGAAAGTTAGGCCAAATTAATCACCGTTGACTATACCCGGTCGGCTAGCGCGACTTGCTCGGGTGGGGCTTGTCGGGCCCAGTAATACTACTTATAATTTCCCCGCTACTAACCCAATACTAACGATCGGAGAGTTGGTTGAGGACTTCCGTGATAAAGCTACTTAGTGACCATAACATACAATAACATTAACTTAGTTACCGAATAGTTAATGACGTTAATTTCGCATAACAGTGTATACATGTTTCTCCCCCTGTTGTTTAAAACCGGATAAAAGAGGGGCCGTGAACTCAGCTTAAATTGCTCGGTTAGAATAACACAAAAGAAACAAATGATGGAACCGCTAATCATGTCCTAACATGACAACCGATTTAAAGTTAGTGTGTGAACACACTGACACAAAATCCTAAGCATAACTAACACACAGTACAGGCACATGCAACAACCAATTCGAAACCAAAATCATGGATGCAAAATATCACCATACAAAATAATGATCAAACCAACTTGTCATAAGCACAGGTTAACTCATACAACACTTAGGTAACACCAAACGCAAGTTATCATGTTTCAGCTTGTACGCTCATAACTGGGCTGTTTTCGAGGATTTTTATAAAATAGTTCCAACGTTCAAAAAATTCCATTGTTATTACAAGAGGTGTCAACTAAACTTTAGAATTTTATGTAAAATTTTCAAGTCCTAACGCTTTACCAATTATTTAAAACATTTATATACTAGGTTGTAGTCAGATTCATCGCTTTCTGACTGCAGTCCACGGGAAAAATAATATGAAAATCATCGTTCATCCAATTAAAAAATTCCAGTGGGAGATTTCCAGAAATTCCCGTCTCCAGTTACTGTACAATTTTCGTGACCTAACCCCCTACAGGCTATGAGATCTGACTCGATAAACAACCTGCAAATTCTGCATAATTTACGCAGCTTCAGCTTCTGCACACCACTTAAAAATAGCAAACGACCTCAGAAAAATATGAATTTGGCGCCATTAGAAGCATTTTTAAAAAATACACGTCTTAGGCTTTATAAAATCCACTTTTCGATAGATAATGATTAGGTTACAGCCAATTGAAGTTAGCTGTAAATGTCATTCAGCAAACTGTTTTCGACTTTTATCGCATTAGAACATGCTTAAACGATCATGACGCTTAGTAATAATGGTTAACAACAGGTTTATTTGTCAAATATCATCATGTATATCAATATTCATGCAAACCCTAATTATATAACATGATCTTTATCGCTAAAAGCAGCCTATGATTTTAGTATTCAACATAACATCACAATCGCAAAGATTCGCACAATCATCCGAACTAATCATAAATCACAACACTTTTCATACTAATAATCCTACCATTACACATAATCATGATCAATATTACACAAACCCTAATGTGAATCGCAAAATAATTGAACCCTAACCTTGAAACGATGATGATTAGCGAACCGGGAAAAGATTGGAATCAATCCGAAGATGTGGGGTTTTGCGATCGTGAGAGGGGGGGGGGTTGCCGTCGCCTTCCTCTAGGTGCTAGGGTTTTGTTTTTTTTTAGGTTATTTCGTTGGGCCACAAGGAGGTGAGGTCGAGACGTTTCACGGCTCGGCTCGGTTCGGCTATTTATTTATTATTATTTTTTATAACTAATAATCGCGAAATCAAGGCGTGATACAATAATCTACAAAATCTACAAACGTCTAATAACACATAGCACGTAATTCACCCAATAGATTCACAAAGTTAGCGTAGTTATTGCGAGCGTGTAATTTAATTCTCCGAATTAAATCAGCGTAGGAATGAATAACCGTAAAGTAGCGCGTTTAAGATACCTGAAAAGCCGGGATGTCACAGATCATACAACTAACCACATCATTGTCAGCATGAGCCTCATTAGCATTTATGTTAAATGCTTGTCCCCCGGCTAGATTTGCATTAACTAGCTTCGAGCAGTTGTTTTGGTAGTGAGTAAGATCACCACAATTGTAGCCGGATCCAGGTGGGTAGTGGGGTCATGAAGGATTGGCTTGTGGTTGAACAAGATTTCGAACCAGTTGATTCAAGGTAGGAGCAAACGACAAGTGTTGGCTAGATGGCCAGATCATCCAAAATTGGTACAGTGACAGCACGGTAGATGGGGTTGGTGATGACTATCACACTTGTTGCACAAGGGTGTAGTACCGCATATTGTCTCTTGGTGGGATGTTGTGCTGGTTGATTGGGAGCAGCTTAGTTGGGTTATGAAATAACAGCAAAATTCTTGGAAGCCTTACGCTTCCTAGACTTATTGCAGGTTTTGGCCTTGTTTCCCTTTTGTCTCTCTTGTGCAGTATTGGTAGATTGCTTCTTATCGCCTTTGCAAAAGTTTACCCTTCTTGCCTTGCGACTCAGTTAGGGTTGAAGCCAACTCGATAGCCTGTCTGACTATAGCAGGGTTGCTACCAGTGACTATGTCCTGAACTGGCTTAGGAAGGCCTGTAACACCCCGACCGTGTAAAACAACGAACCACAGCGGAAACGTCGGGGAGTCATCTCATAGAACTATTATTTCACAACTCCTAGAATTTGAAATTTTCTTTTATTAAGTTAAATGATTACATTGTCTTGGGATAAACAGAAACAACACATAAATAAATTGTCTTACATCTTTTAAGTTACTAAGGCCCGCGTCCATTGCTATGTGAAGTATGCATCATATTATCAAGCATTGACTCCTGAAACATATTTGAAAAGAGAATCAGCATAAAAATGTCGGCGAGTACATAGGTTTTGTGAGTGTGTCAAATTCATGGCTTTGTATACATATTGCAACACCTCGTCCGAATACAAGAGTCGTTAAATAAAAACCTCGTATCAAAAGTGTTTGATATTGCAATATAATTAACCAACCAAAACAAGTTGGTTAGAGTTGTGAAAACCTTATAACCATGTATCTTGACAAAAATGTTTCTTTTGTAATAACCTTGTAATAGATTGATTCAAAAGAAAACTTCGTATGATTTATATATTTAAGTGAAAATCATTGGAAGACATTGTTCAAAACCTTTTGTCCGTGTTATAAACCATATGTCCATGTTATAAATCAATCGTAAGTGTCATAAACCAATTGTCCATGTCATAAACAAGTCGTTCGTGTTTTTAGTTGTGAAAACTTTTGATCATTCTTTAATGAACACATTCAAACATGTGTTGACAATACCACCAAAGGGTATCTTTAATTGACCACCAAAGGGTCTCTTTAACTAGACTAACAAATCAACAAATGATTTGTTAATCAGAAACAGTTTCTGTCATTACCCAAACTTCCACCAAATCTAGTGAACAGTCCAATAATGGGATTGTCATCCTATTGTACCATAACATACTACTGGACGGCTCAGCGAAAGTTAATGAATGTCATTCGTGTTACAGTAACGCATCAACAAGTTGTTAACATTATTGAAATTGTATTGTTTTATATATAAACCATAGACATTGTTTTTGAAAACTTGAAAATGATTTAGCACATATGAGTCACCCCAAAACATTTGCAAAAGGTAAAAGAGGGGAACTATGTACTCACTTTGAAATCATTTTGTATATATGAACCATGTATTTAGTTTAGAAATGTTGAAAATAATGATAGGCACATATGAATAACCCCAAAACATTTAGAAAATGTAAAAGAGGGGGGGACTATGTACTCACTTGGGATTGAAAAGTATTCTTGATCAACGGAATAAACAAAGCTTAAACGTGTCCTAATGTGTTAGATAAATATGTTAGCTTGTCATGACTACAAACGGGAGATCGTATAGAATGAAGTCTTATAAACCAAACAAGTGTTGGAACTCATGTGTTGTGGTTTAACAAACTTAACATTCTGATTTGGAAAGGATCCTGAGTGCTTTTGACCCATTATGACTCGTTAAGGTAGTTTATTATACCTTAACGGGTCATTAGCATAAACGCGTGATTGTCCTATGATTAGTCTTAAATGCCCAAAAATGTTTGAAAATGTTATAACATCAGTTTATATGTTAAAAATTTAGTTACATGTGTTTAAAATGGATTTATGCGCAAAAGGACATTTTGGTCATCATTTTTTTAAGAACATAGAAGTAACTTATCATAACACTAACAAAATGACGTGACCATAAGGTATAACCTCAGTAGGTTATTCCCTATACAACTATGGTCACAAATATGTGTTTGGTCAGATCCTAAGATCGACCAAACGTGTCGGATTCAAAAGTCAAAGTGGTGGTCAAGACCTCTCGACTTACGACCCTAAATTAGCACTAAACTAGAAATGATGAGTTAGACATGTCAAAAAATGTCTAACTAAGTTTAAAAAACTAATTTGGTATCAAAACTTTGTGTTTTGATACCCAAAAATAGTATTGTCGTAAAATGCACATCATGCATTTTTGATCGAAACTTTGACTCATCACTTGGACTAGTAAACATGGTAATCAGAAGGTGAAATCGTTAGGGATTATAAACTTCATGATTAAGATCATGTTTCAAAGTTCAGTTGAACTTTGACTTGACCAAAATATGGTCAGAACCAAAAGTCAATCAGGAAGCCAAACTATTCGACTGTTAGCTCAAATTAGCTAAAATAATCAAAGAACTAGGAAGAGTACTTACTCATGTTGAAGAATACTTTTGGAACTCAAGATAGGAGGCTTCCAAAGACTGGAAACAAGCACTAAAAGGATAGAAAGAAGAACTTCACACTTTGCTTTGAAGTGTTTTGAAGTGGTGTGAATTATATGGAAGAATCATGGGAAATTTATAGTATTTTAGGATTAAGGAGGTGATGACAAGTGTCCTCAAGTGTGGATTAGTGTCCTAACATGTGTCAACACAAGTTAGGTGTGGCAAAATGAGTGCTAGGTGTCAAAAATTAGAGATAGGTGGCAAACTTGGTGAAGAAGCAAAAATATTTATTATTTTTGTGACAATTTAGGCCCTTGGACTTGTATTTTCACTTGTTTTCCATTTTTAACTCCTTTAACCTAATATTTAGGTTATATAAAGGTGTTAAGACATGTGTAACTTGGATTATGCCCAAAAATGTCATGGATGTCGGTACGTTCGGTTGTACGGTTACGCGTTTCACAAAAATGCGTAAAACGCTTTAACGAACACGAAAATGATCGGCATTGTGCAACGATTGACATTTTTGCATTCTCATCAGTAAAATACAAGATTTATTGAATACAAAAATATTTGGAAATAAAAAACAGGGTTTCATTGAATACGAAATTGTTCTTAATTGTGCAATGATTGAAAAGGCACAAATGTCACAGTCTCCCCTATTTTTAGAAATTTCATCCTGAAATTTAATTAGAGGAAACTTTTGAAAACAGATGTCGATATTTCACTTTCATCTTATCCTCTTGTTCCCAAGTAAATTCTGGGCCACATTTGGATTCCCAGCGAACTTTAACTATCGGTATACGTCTACGCTTGAGTTTCTTGACTTCACGGTCCAATATCTCCACAGGTTTCTCGACAAAGTGCATAGTGTCATCAACGTGAATTTCGTCGAGGGGAATGTGGAGGTTTATATCGTCTAAACACTTTTTCAAATTGGACACATGGAATGTTGGGTGAATACTCCCAAGTTTAGGAGGTAGCTCAAGTCGGTAGGCCACATTTCCGATTCTCTTAACGATCTTGGATGGTCCAGTATATCGTGGTGCAAGTTTTCCTTTCTTTCCAAATCTAATCACACCTTTCCAAGGGGATACCTTGACAATGACGTGATCACCAACTTGGAAATCCAAGGGCTTGCGTCGTTCGTCCGCGTAACTCTTTTGACGGCTTCTAGCTGTTAGAAGGTTATCGCGAGTTTTCTTGACTTTGTCTGTTGTGTCATGAATGAGTTCAGGTCCAGTGAGCTGAGCTTCATCGACCTCATTCCAGCAGACAGGTGAATGACATTTTCGACCGTATAGAGCTTCGAAAGGCGCCATATTGATGTGGGCGTGATAACTATTGTTGTAGGAGAATTCGGCCAATGGTAGATACGAACCCCAACTACCACCAAAGTTGATCACACATACTCTAAGCATATCGTCTAGTGTTGAATTGTCCTTTCAGATTGTCCATCCGTTTGAGGATAATTAGTTGGCTCAGATTGATTTTGGTTCCCATGGCAGATTGCATGGTCTTCCAAAAGTGAGATGAGAATCGAGCATGTCGATCGGATATGATGTTTAAAGGAACACCATGACGAGATACAATCTCATCAACATATATCTTGCCGAGTTTGTCAGCAAATAGATCCTCACGAATTGCCAAAAAGTGTGCTGACTTTGTTAGACAATCGATGATTAGCCAAATGGCATGATGACCTCTAGGTGTGCGCGGTAGTTTAATGATGAGATCCATCGCAATGTTCTCCCACTCCATACCGGCATTTCTAGTTGCTCATGTAAACAAGATGGGCGTTGATGTTCTGCCTTAGGACAAGTTAGGCATTTAGACGCATACAAGGCAATGTCCTTCTTCATACCCAGCCACCAAAACTGGGTACGGAGAGCCTTATACATTTTGTCTGCACTAGGATGGATTGCATAACGAGACTTATGAGCCTCATTCATCAATAAGGTGTAGAGATTGTCTTGACTATGAATCCATAAACGGTTCTTGTAGTAGAGTAATCCATTGTCTTTTGTTTCGAGTTGAAGTTCGAGATTTTGTGGCAGCTCATTTTTCAACAAGCTTTGGGTCACACGTGTATGTTGTCTTTTGTTTCGAGTTGAAGTTAGAGATTTCGAACACAATGAACTTTGACACGT
Source organism: Scalesia atractyloides (assembly GCA_947069175.1). Taxonomy (NCBI): domain Eukaryota; kingdom Viridiplantae; phylum Streptophyta; class Magnoliopsida; order Asterales; family Asteraceae; genus Scalesia; species Scalesia atractyloides. Next base: position 51,377,938 of record CAMTDV010000020.1, read on the forward strand.
TCCTTATGACTAAGCCCATCAGACACAAAATTTGCCTTGCCAGGATCGTAGCGAATCTCTCAGTCATAGTCATTCAGAAGTTCGACCCAGCGTGGTTGTCTCATGTTTAGCTCCTTTTGATTGAATATGTGTGGGAGACTTTTGTGGTTAGTGAAAACCACAGCTTTCGTACCGTAAAGGTAGTGTCACCAAATTTTGAGAGCAAAAATTGTTGGTGCATAATGTCGATTGCCTACGTCTAGGATATGTTGATTATGTATATAGGGCTTAGAGCGTCATTTTGTATATGTTAATGTATGTTTTATTTGGTTAGTAGATAACTCGTATGAGTGAATCTTATGACTCGTACGAGTGACACTCTATCACTCGTAGAGGTAACCACTCGCACGAGTCACACTCAGTTACACACTCTCCTGTGCGAGTCATGTCGACTTATAAATAGAGGAGTGTTGTGTCAGAAACAAAGAACGTTGTTGGCGTGTCGAAGCCCTGCTGAACTGTTTACTTGCTATATACTTATTCACGTTTATTAATAGAATCCAAGGAATTTAAGCAGTAGATCTCAATTGTTTGTTTGTTAAGCTCACTAACAATGAATTCCGCCTCTGTTAGTTGAGTCAGATTGGTACGGTGCTCATCGGAGGAGAGCCGATCCCCCCTCATAAGTGGTATCAGAGCCTTTTGGCCTGATCTGTTTACAAACTTCAAGTTTCTGTATACTACAGCAGTTTCAGATTCAGATTAACCATGGAGTTTTCTACTTCTACACTTTCCCATACAGATCTCGGAATTGGACTAATTCATGGACAAAATTGACTAGGATTTTAGGATATCATGTAGAAATCAATTCTAATCAATCCTTGACAATTTTAGATCTAAAATCAAACTTAATTATGTCAAATTTGGTAAAATTCATCCGTTTGGTAACCTGAGTTGTGTCGTGCGACTAGAGAGACAACTCGTACGAACGACTGTCTGTACAACTTAAGTCTTTCGTACGAACGAGTAAACACAAGTTCTTAAAATCTACAAGTCAAAAAGTTAAAAACTGTGATTCGCACGAGGCATTAATTCGTACGAACAACTCACTCATACGAGCAAACGTTTTCAGTCGTATGAACATCTTGTTCGCACGAGTATCTTCTTTGAACGAATCATCTGGTTCGCACGAATCTCTGTGACGTACGAACTAATCTTAGTTGCATGAACTGTTTTGTTATCCGCACGAATAAATTTTTATCATTCTAATCAGTTTTCCAAAAGTGTGTTTCTAAAATCTTTGCAGAAAAATGGAACAGGAGTTTTATAATGCTTTTGCTACATCAGCGGTCAAAACTACCGCAACTCAAAACATGAACCTCAAGAATGAGATGGGTACAATGACAAAGCCGCCAAAGTTGATAAACCTTGAAGACTTTGACAGTTGGAGTGAACATTTTATGAATTGGGTTCAGGCGAATCATTTTACCTGCTGGTTTGCCATCGAAGAAAAGTATGAGGCTCCTATTGGAGAAAACGGTCTTGAAAAGACATTGGCTCAACTCTCGGATTTTGAAAGAGAGAAGTTTATAAATGAGAAAAAATGATTAACATTTTACAACAAGCCATCAAAGAAGACATATTGGCACTTTTACAACATGATGATGACGTACAATCGTTATGGAATGCTCTAAGGTTGACATTCCAGGGAAGTGCACAGTTGCGAAAAGGGAAGAGGGCGTTGTTAAGTAAAGAATTTGACATCTTTACTGTGAAATTTGTGCCTTTTCAATCATTGTACAATTACAAACAATTTCGTATTCAATATAACCTTGTGTTTTATTTCAAAATATTTTTGTATTTAATAAAATCTTGTATTTTATGATGAGAATGCAAAAATGTCAATCGTTGCACAATTTCGATCATTTTAGTGTTCGTTAAAGCGTTTTTCGCATTTTTTCGAAATGCGTAACCGTACAACCAAATGAACCGACATCGGGCATAATCCAAGTTACACATGTCTTAACACCTTCATATAACCTAAATATTAGGTTAAAGAGGTTAAAAATGGCAAACAAGTGAAAAGACAAGTCTAAGGGCCAAAAATGTCAAAAACTAATAAATATCTTTTGCTTCTTCACCAACTTTGCCATCTATCTCAAATTTTTGACACCTAGCACTAATTTTGCCACACTTAGTATGGTGTTGACACATGTTAGGACACTAATCCACACTTGAGGACACTTGTCATCACCTCCTTAATCCTAAAATAAAATAAATACCCCATGATTCTTCTATTTTTTCACACCACTTCAAAAAACTTCAAATCAAAGGGTGATGTTCTTCTTTCTATCCTTCTTGGAGCTTGTTTCCAGCCTTTAGAAGCCTCCAATCTTGAGTTCCGAAATTTTTTTCAACACGAGTAAGTACTCTTCCTAGTTCTTTCATTATTTTAGCTATTTTAAGCTAAAAGTCGAACAATTTGGCATCCTGATTGACTTTTGGTTCTGACCATATTTGGTCAAGTCAAAGTTCAATTGGACTTTGCAACGTGATCATAATCACGAAGGTTTAGTCCCTAGCGATTTCACCTTCTAATTACCACGTTTACTAGTCAAAGTGACGAGTCAAAGTTTCGGTCAAAATGCGCATGATGTGCATTTTACGACGAAACTATTTTTAGGTATCAAAACACCAAGTTATGATATCAAATCAGTTTTATAAACTTAGTTACACATATTTTGACATGTCTAACTCGTCACTTCTAGTTTAGTGCCTATTTAGGGTTGTAACTCGAGCGGTATTGACAACCGCTTTGACTTTCGAATCCGACCCGTTTGGTTGATCTTAGGTCCGACCAAACACATATTTGTGACCATAGTTGTATAGGGAATAACCTACTGAGGTTATACGTTATGGTCACGTCGTTTGATTAGTGTTATGGTAAGTTACTTCTATGTCCTTAAGAAAAATGACCAAAATGCCCTTTTGTGCATAAATCCATTTTAAACACATGTAACCAAATTTTTGACATATAAACTGATGTTAGAATATTTTCAAACATGCTTTGGCATTTAAGACTTATCATAGGACATGTTTAACCATCCGATCACACGTTTACGCTAATGACCCGTTAAAGTAGCGTAAACTACCTTAACGAGTCATAATGGGTCAAAAGCACTTAGGATCCTTTCCAAATCAAAATGTTAAGTTTGTTAAACCATATAACATGAGTTCCAACACACGTTTGGTTTATAAGACTTCATTCTATCTGATCTCCCGTTTGTAGTCCGACACGCTAACATATTTATCTGACACATTAGGACACGTTTGAGCTTTGTTTATTTCGTTGATCAAGAACACTTTCGCAATCCTAAGTGAGTACATAGTTCCCCTGTTTTATGTTTTAAACGTTTTAGGGTGATTCATATGGGCTAAACTATCTTTAAATCTACATATTTACTACGCAAGGCTTATGTGCGTACATAGTTTCCCACTTTTACATTTTCTAATTGTTTTGGGGTGATTCATATGTGCCTGTAATTATTTTAAAGATTTCAAAATAACATACATGATTTATATATACAAAATGATTTTCAAAGTGAGTACATAGTTCCCCTCTTTTATATTTTCTAAATGTTTTGGGGTGATTCAAATGTGCCTATAATTATTTTCAAGAATTCAAAACAATATACATGATTTTTATATACAAAATGATTTTCAATTTTATTCATAGTTCCCCTCTTTTACGTTTTGCAAATGTTTTTGGGTGACTCATATGTGTTAAATCATTTTCAATTTTTCAAAAACAATGTCTATGGTTTATATATAAAACGATACGATTTCAATAATGTGAACACCTTGTCGATGCATTCTCCATAACATAAATGACATTCATTACCTTTGGCCTAGCCGACCAGTACTATGTTATGGTACCATAGGACTGACAATCCCATTATTGGACTGTTCACTGGAATTGGTGGAAAGTTGGGTAATGACAGAAACTGTTTCTGATTAACAAATCATTTGTTTATTTGTTAGTCTAGTTCAAAGAGACTCTTTCGTGGTCTATTAAAGATACCCTTTGGTGGTATAGTCAACACAGGTTTGAATGTGTTCATTAAAAAACGGTCAAAACTTTTCACAATTAAAAACATGAACGATTTATTTATGACATAGACATTTGGTTTGTGACACGGACAATTGATTTATAACGCGAACAAATGGTTTATTACACGGACAAATGGTTTTGAACAATATCACGCAATGATTATAACTTAAAGATATAAACCATACGGAGTTTTCTTTTGAATCAATCTATTACAAGGTTTTTACAAAAGAAATCTTTTGGTCAAGATTCATGGCTATAAGGTTTTCACAACGCTAACCAGATTGTTTTAGTTGGTTAATTGTATTGCAATGTCAAACACTTTTGATACGAGGTTTTTACTTAACGACTCCTATAGTCGGACGAGGTGTTGCAATATGTATACAAAGCCACGAATTTGACACACTCATAAAACTTATGTACTCACCGACATTTTTATGCTGACTCTCTTTTCACATATGTTTCAGGAGTTAATGCTTGATAATATGATGCATGCTTCACGTAGGAATGGACGCGGGCCTTAGTGACTTAAAACATGAAAGACAATTTATTCATTTGTTGTTTCTGTTTATCCCAAGACAATGTATACATTTAACTTAAACAAACAGAATTTTAGTTCTATGACATGACTCCCCGATGTTTCCGCCACGGTTCGTTGTTTTACGTGGTCGGGGTGTTACATTTACTTTGATCAAAGGAGATACAGTGAAACAACTAATTGAAAGATACTATCATCTGCTTGTGCAAATGAAGCGAATGGGAATCATAAAGACGAATGAAGAATTAGTTGATAAACTCGTTGATTCCTTACCATAAGGCGAATGGTCTACCTACTTGACTATTATAAAAAATGGTACTGCACATGGTAATTTCTCATTACCACGATTCATTAAGAGATTGGAGGGACACGAACTTGAGATGCAGAAAATGGCGAAGAACAAAGGCGCCCAAATGTAACAAGACGTAAATCTGTATTACAAAGGAAGTTCTACTGCTCAGATACAGTCTCCAAAGATCCAAACTGCCTTAAGCGCTTATAATATACTGAGCACACCGTCAAATCAACATAGTGGTTTTCAATCCTTTACTTCGGTCAACCCGAACATGCATCAAAGCCCACAGTCATCACACGGTTCGAGCAATCCGCAGAACAACCAGAACAATCAATCAAATTCCACTCAAAGGGTGCTACAGTGCAATATCGCTGTTGATTTCCAGAATGCACAAAACTTCAACGAGAACACTGCCAAGCAACATATGTCAACCTTGTAGCAGGCTAAATTGGAAATTCAGAGATGACTAGAGAGGACTATGATTAGATTGATTCGCTCGAGAGGGAGTTGATCGACATCAAATGGTGTATGGCGCCTATCGTTAGACGAGCACAACGCTTCATGGAAATCACCGGGAAAGAGAATTTGGGCGGATTAGATGGAAACTTGGTGTTGACAAGTCCAAATTTACATGTTTCAAGTGTCAGGAGAAGGGACATTTTAAACGAGAATGTCTGAATAGAGAAGTTCAGGGTAATCAGAAGCCGTTTGTCGACGACTACTACAAGAAAGCCATCTATCATCGTCCACAACCAAGAACAAGAATGGTGCAAATCGAAGATAGACAGTTAGAATCCAAAGACAAAGCGCTTGTCGTGACTCAAGAAGACGAAGGCTTTAAATGGAAGAAATACATCTCCAAGAATGAGAGTTTGGCATTGGTCGCAGTAATCATCGAAGAACCTGAAGAATATGCAGCGGCATCTTTTGACGAGGCTCCCGAAGAATACTATCACACGTCATCAGAAGAAGAGGAATTGTTAAACAGTGCTTTTAAACATATCCTACCTGCTTTTAAACCTGGAGATATTTTCAAAACTTTTGCAGGTTAATTTGAGCCAAGCCATCGATCATCTTGTGAAGAAAAGAAGAAGCCAGCAGTTGAAGCAAATGTGAATGAGGTAAATGTGTCAAAAAGTGAGTCTGTGATAGCAAACCCGTGCTTAAAATGCAACGAGCCATGCAGTAAATGTGTTGTAAAAGACACACGATACAATAAGCTAAAATGTCTAACAAATAATTTGTCATGTGACTATAAATCAACAAAAGAAGCTTATGACAAATTAAGCATATATGTTAAACAATATGAAAAAGTGCTCACAGAAAATCACGGAACACTTTCCATGCTTAAAGCGACTGTGATGGATAAACAAATGGCCATTAACATTCATTTAAACATAATCGCTGAGCTAAAAAGTGAACTTGAGAAAATGAAAATAGAAACGGAACGAGTTAACAAATTGTTAATCAGTTACTCTACAAGTTCATACGTCATTGATCACATTCTACCAAAGATCGATAGCACTGAAGAATCTAAAAATGATGAAAACAAAAGTGCAAGTTATGATCATGTTCCACCACCCATGTGGAATAGCTATGCAAGTAAAAAACCATCGGGGTGGAAAAGGTGCTCAACTTAAAATTGAAAACTGAACAGTCAAAGGAGCTGCCTATGAAAATTGATGTAACTTACATAAAATCTGAAAATGAATGTGATTCTGATGTGGTTAAAACAGTGGTTGAAAGTGTTTTAAAGAGTGAGTCTGAAAAATCTGAATCGGATGTTGAAACATCATAATATATTTTAAACACTGATCCAAACGTTAATGTTTACAAAATGCATGTATCTGATAAACTTTATTCTGATGAGGATTTTCCAATCCAGAATGTCAATCTAGATTGTGTCGAAAAGTTGTTCAAGCTTGTTGAGGTGAGCCATTCTAATTTAGAAAAACACGATGCCTTCTTTTACTCTAAATCAAAATGTGTTAACAAACCCTACCATCAAAGAAACAGAGATTATCCTGAGAATAGGAGGGCTGGGTTGGGTTTTCAAAATAAAAAACAAACATGTTTCAAAAGTTAAAGTTCACAAAGAAAAAGAAAGTAGAAAACAAGTTTTGGATTCCTCTGTTGGAAAGGACAGTAGGACGTGCTACAAGTGTAAAAATGTTGGGCATATTGTAGGACATTGCTCTCTAAGATATCCAAAACCTGTTTCTAACTTCATCAGATCTAGCAATGACGTGAAACAAAAGGCAACCATGGTTGTACCGAAATAGATTTTGAAAGAAACATTGAATTCAAAAAAATAATAAATCAACAATTTGATTTAATTCTAAATTTCAAATTGGTGAAACGTCCACCAAGAATCGTCAAAGTCAAATGGATTCAAAGTTTTATTCCAAAAGGGCTAAGTTGAAAACACAAACTTTGGTTGCAAAAATAAAACCATCTAAAGTAGATTTGAAATAACCTGTTTCTACCAAAACAGAGCCCAAGCAGAATGTCAAAAACAAAGTTGGTTCGAAATTTGATATTCCAAACCCACCCAAGACCAAGCAGGCTTGGGTTTCTTTGTTTAACTAGTTTCTTCCTATGTCTGTAGGGGCTCCCCAGATCGATCATGTCAAAATGGATTATGGATAGTGGAGCTTCACGACACATGACTGGGATGCTTGCATTGTTACACGATATCAAAGCTATCCGAGGAGGTTACGTAGGTTTTGCTGGAACATAAGGTGGAAGAATCGTCGGAGAAGGTATTTTACGAATGGAGTGGTTTCGTTTGACAAAGTGAACTACATTGCGGAGCAAGAGAATAAACTTCTGAGTATTTCCCAAATTTGTGACAAAAAGTTTACAACCCACTTCAACGACAAAGAATGCTTGATTCTTAAGCCGTGATTCAAGATTCCTAAGGAATGGATTCTTATGCGTGCTCCAAGAGAGAATGATCTTTAGGTCCTTGATATGAGTGTCTCATCTACAACATCAAAGAAGGTTTAGTGCTTGGTTTCTAAAGCAACCAAGAACGAGTCTATTCATAGGAAGATGGGGCACATTCATCTGATAAAGATGAATTATCTAGTGCACAACGACCTAGTGGAGGGTGTTAATCTGAAGAATTTTCAGTTATTTGATGAATGTCTGAGTTGTAAGAAGGGAAACAACATATGAAATCACACCCAAGAAAGCTTCTAAATTCTATCAAGTTACCACTAGAGAGGCTTCGTATGGATCTATTTGGGCCAGTAAACGTCAAAAGCATTTCTAGAGATCTACATGTCCTAGTCGCGACACATGATTTCTCAAGATTCTCATGGGTTTTCTTTCTAGAGAACAAAGATGAAACGTTTGTAAGTCTAGTGATTCTCTTCTAGAAACTTGAAAACCTGTATCACTTGCCTATCAAGAGAATCCGTAGTGACAATGGTACCGAGTTCAAGAACAAAAGGATGCTCGAATTCTGTAACAAAAAGGGGATTCTTCACGAACTTAGTGCTCCCTATACTCCACAACAAAATTGAGTAGCTGAACGTAGGAATCGCACATTGATCGAGACTACCCAAACCATGCTCGCTGATTCAAAACTGCAAATTAGTTTCTGGAGCGAAGAAGTCGCATTAGCGTGTTACACCCTCAACCGTGTGTTAATAGTTAAGCCTCACAACAAGACTTGTTTTGAGCTGTTAAACCAACGGAAGCCTAACCTTGCGTTTCTGGAGCCTTTTGGATCAACGTGTACTGTATTGGACCCGGATGGTAAATTTGGAGCAAAATCCTTGGAAGGATTTTTCGTCGGTTACGCTACTCCACAAAAGTGTGTCTTCTTGCTGAGTCTGAACTAGGTTATTCTTGTACACCATGTCGGTTGTCAACATTTTACGCCTACACAGAAACCTATGGATCCATGGTTGTTCAACTACGAAGGTTTGTGGAATTCATTTGACCTACCAGACGTGCCATCTGAAGAAGAACTTGTTATGCTCTTTCAACAGCATCAAATCTTTAATCAAGAGTAAGTTACTAGACCACTGGTGATTTCCCCGTCAGTTCCGGTCAACACTTCTGATGTAGGTCCGAGCACTACTCTTCAAGAATCACTCTCTATACCAATCTTGAACATTGCTGAACCATCTGCCCAACAACAGCCTAATGCTGACTCTGATAATGAACCGACTTTTAATGATGGATGATCTAGCTCCGATGAAGGATCTGAGCATATTGAAAGCTTCCTGAATGCTCAAGTTGATCAATCAAATGTCAGGAATGAAGCTACATCTTCTGCACCGGTTGTTGATCAAGTGATCACGAATTTGCAAACTCAAGTCGATGTTCCAAGTGAAGTAATGCCGAGGACACTTTCTTATCATCCATCGGAGAATATCATTGGCAGCTTACAGACTGGAGTGCAAACTCGCAATCAGATCAATAAGGATCTAAGCTATTTTTATACCTGTATTACTCCATTGCAAACTAGAATTTCTTACAGTTGTTTTGTTTCACAGGTTGAACCTGGGAACCGAAAAGACGCTTTAAAAGAAGAAAGCTGGCTAGAGGCAATGTAGGAGGAATTGCTTCAATTCCACAAGCTAGGAGTCTGGAAGCTTGTTGACCTACCAGATCATCACAAAAAGATAAACACTAGATGGGTCTTCAAGTACAAACGTGATGACAGAGTGATAGTGGTTCGTAACAAAGCTCGACTCGTGGTACAAGGCTTTCATCAGCAAGAAGGGATAGACTACACTGAAGTCTATGCCCCAGTCGCTCGTCTCGAAGCTATGCGCATGTTCTTGGCCTTTACTTCTTGGAAAGGTTTCAAGGTGTACTAGTTGGATGTCAAATCTGCTTTCATGTACGTCAAAGTTAAAGAGGAGGTGTATGTTGGCAATCCATCGGTGTTTGTCGATCCCATACACAAGGATAAAGTCTACCTTCTAAACAAAGCTTTAAATTATCTTCACCAAGCCCTGAGAGCTTGGTATGAAACGCTTTCAAGACATCTTCTTGACAATGGCTTTCTCAGAGGAACTGTAGATTCTACCCTCTTTATTAAGGAAGTGGATGGTCCTCTGATTATCATGCATATATATGTGGATGATATTTTCTTTGGATTAACAAATGATAAGCTATGCAAAGACTTCGAAGAAGTCATGAAGAAAAAATTTGAAATGAGTGCGATAGGGGAGATGAAGATCTTTTTAGGACTTCAAGTTGATCAATTGCCTGATGGTATCTTCATACATCAGACAAAGTATGTTCATGACATATTAGAGAAATTTGAGATGACAGGAAATAAAGCAGCATCTACCCCATTAGCTCAAAATCATGAAATTTGTCCAGACGTTCATGGAGTCAAAGTTGATGAAACATTATATCGCTCCATGATCGGATCCTTGATGTATTTGACAGCTTCACGTCCTGATATCATGTATCCTACATGCCTGTACGCCCGTTTTCAGTCCAGTCCAAGAGATTCGCATCTGCTAGCTGTCAAACTATCATGCGATATTTGAAAGGATGTCCAAGCACCGGCTTGTGGTATCCTTGTCACGACGACTTCAATCTTGCGGATTACTCGGATTCTGATTTCGGTTGCTGCAAACTCAATGCCAAATCTACGATGGCTGGTTGCCAGTTCTTCGGAACACATTTGGTAACGTGGCAGTGCAAGAAACAGACCGCAGTCGCTCTCTCTACCTGTGAAGCTGAATATGTTTCAGCATCCAGCTATTGTTCCCAGATACTCTGAATACAACTGCAATTCCTTGACACGCCCATATATGTAGATAATCAGGCCGCTATTGATATCACTAAAAACTCATGTCAACACCCACATCTAAACATATTGAGATTCGACACCACTTTATCTGTGACTGCTATGAGATAAAGTTGTTAGAATTGAAAAAATCCACACAGATGACCAAAAGACAGATTTTTATACCAAAACATTTGATCGTTTAAGATTTAAAAATATTTTATAATTAAATGGTTTAAGAAATCTGGCATCAGTGGATATTCATGTGGTTGAGTTTGAGGATGACGAGGACTTGATGTGATTCTCATCGGTATGACATGTTTTATGTATATATTTTTCTTCAAAAATCCAAAAATATTTTTTTTAATTTAGGGGGAGCTGTTTGGGAAAATACAAAAACATTATAAAAGTAAAAAAGAGTTTATGTGAAAAAGAGAGATCATATTACATCAATATGACAATCACAGTATGCTAAAGATATGGAATGTTTAAACATGTAATTAAATAGGTCTTACTGAGGATGTGCCAATAGGCTTCACTCGTTCAGTAAATTGTTTTTCAAGATATAAACCTAAAAGAAATTAACTAAGTAACTTGTGGGTTTACATCTCTCGGATATATGGACTTCGTACTCTGAAATTTCATTTGAGAGAATGCTAGATTCTCCGATACTAGATCTTTATATTCAATCGATATCTGGGGTATTATCCGAGTTCTTCTGATTTTGCATCAGCAATGGCCTAGAACTTGTATAATACTTTACGCATTATTCACCACAAAAGCTGCACAAAATGAGCATATCATAAATATTTACGACATCTGTAGTTCAAAAGATTCCTTTATGGAACACCACCTAAAGACGAGCCTTCATCTCCTACTAACCTGAGCTCTCAAGGTCTCGTAATTCACCCTATTTACAGATGTCAATTGGATATATTCACCTGTGAAATGATATTATGGGAATCTCGATACGGGAGTATATTCTGAGATGGGAAACAAAGTTACTTCATGTTCCTTAATATTACCTAACATATCTTGAAACGAGAGGCGAGAAGAGGTTTAAATGGGTAAAAATATTGGAAATCTAGGTAAATCTATTTAATAACTTACAGTTACTACCAAGATCAACGGTACTTGTGATTTATCTAAATACTTAATATGATCCTCTAAAAACACAAAACTCACAAAAATATGTATGTGTATACATCGTTAATTGTTATTTCTTTTCAGAAAAATCCCAAAAAGATTTTCAGCTTTTAGTAATTTATTTTAGATTTTAAGTCTACCGATGATGAAAACACTGTTAGTTCAAGTCAAAGCGACGTTTGCTGGAGGAAAGCTGAAGTCCATGGGTTGGGAGCTAATCATGAAAAGAAGAGTTTACCTGAACGTCAACAAAGTTCATTAATTTGAAACTTTACATTTTTAAATAAATCTGTTTTGGTCAAACAATGGTCAACCATGGTCATTAACTTAGACTTGGTAGGCAAGTCAGATAACCAAGAACATTAACTTGGACTTGGTTAACTGAGTGGGTTATTAAACAGATTAAAATTTCATAAAAATCAAAAATTAAAAAAGTTTATCAAAGTGTTAGAACTACTCGTACGAGTGACACTGACTCTTACGAGTGACAAATGTCTTCATTATCTCGAGCCATCGCTCGTACGAGTGACTACTGAATGAGTATAACAGGTTCACTCATTCGCACGAGTCAGACTATTGACTCTGTGCGGTTGAGAGAAAAATTTGTGCGAACCAGTTCTTTTCACTACTTTTTCTTGATCTATACTACGTACCGATACGTTAGGGAGGTTGATTTACTCACCTCTTGCAATGGGAAAGGTACTAATGCTCGTTTTAAGCCGTTATAATGCTAAATTTGGACTAAACGGACATAAAAACATAGATTTAGGGAAATTGGAATGGTAAAATATGAATTGGATACAAAAACGTTAAAATCGGCCCTGTTAACCTATAAATCAATCTTCAGTTTGTTATCAACATGTTTTTAGTTCGGCTTAACTAGGTATTATTTGGTACGGTTTACGATTCTATGAGAATTCATTCATACGAACAAGTTTTCAAAATGTTAATATATCTTATTCACTCGTACGAATAGGATCCCTAAATGTTTAAGTCTTGATGACTTGTACAAGCATCATTCGTATGAAGAAGTCTGGTCAATTTTTTTTTGAAATTGTGCTAAGTATAATTGTTCATCTGTACGAATTAGTGACTCGTAGAAGGAGATTTTGAATCAGACTTAATTTTTGTCTTGGTACATAACTCGTACGAATAAGTGAGTCGTACAAGTGACTAAAATGTTTAAAATTTTGGAAAAAAATTCAAGTGTTGAAATGTCTATTCTTGAAGGTCAAGAAATCTTCATTTTCACCGTTCCATAATATCTGATGTCTTCTGGATGATTCCATTCCAGAAATCGCTGCTTATCGCGAAGTTCTAGATTTTATAAGCAGAATTCCTATCATGAAAGCTCTCACGGATCGTCATGTAGCGTATCATTCACATACTGAATATTTATGGAATGCGACAGAGTATGATGAGGATGAGAATGCGATTATATCGGCCAGATTAACGATGAGGATATTCAGGTTAAGATTAATGAAGATTTGATCAGAATCGTGCCGGAGTTCAATGATTCTGAAGACGACCCTACAAGATTTCCCGAATATATGGTGAAATGGTGTTTTTACCGAATGGGTTATGCCGGATTCATAAATGCTGCACTATTTAAGAAGGCCTAACCTGAGTGCACCTTTCAGATATATCGCACACTGTGCCATACACGCACTTAGTCATCGCAAAGGAGGATTTGATGATTTAGTCGATTATCAGATGTGTATGACCACCGCTCTTGTTCTGAACCTGCCGTACAACTTCTCAAGAGTGATTTTTTCTCAAATGGTCCAAAACATGCAGCGTGGGAAGTTCTTGCAGTATCCACGTTTTATCCAAATGCTGCTTGACCATTTGCATCAAAACTTGAAGAAAAAGAAGGACGATGTGTTGAAGTTAGAGCATATGGATGTCTCGACATTGAAGAAAATGAACTTGCATCTCAAAACTTTCCCCAACGCAAAACTAGTGTTCGGAGCAATTGTTGATAAAGATTATATCGCTCCATCATAGGGGAATGGGAGAAAAGAAGATACCAGTGACAAAGATGAAGAACTTGCACTGCTAGATGGTTTCATCGCAAAGAGAAGTGCATGGTTTGTAAAAGATGAGAAAAAGGGGAGTAAGGGGACCAAAAGAAAACCAACATCCACATCTTCCTCCACTACTCCTCAGAAGAAAAAGAAAGTATCTGAAAGCTCTAGATTGATTGATGAATCTAAGCCTGAAGAGAACGTTGAAGCTATGGCTGTAGAAATTGAAAGAGAAGCTTTTGGAATTCGATAAGGGGAAGTTGAAGAAGCATCGTCTTCTAGTACTGATATTGAAGATCGAATTGTAGGAGAGAAAGAGCGAAAGAACAAGAACTTGAACGACAGACTGAGCTCAAATGAAAAACCGAAGAGAGGAAACGAAGAGGGTCAGGAGAAGATGACCCGACATATGTACCTTCGCAGTCAGATAGTGACAATCCTGTACGAAAGACTCCAAAGAAATCTTCTCGATGACTTAAAAGGCCGGCAGTCAGAAGCTCGGATTCACCAATAGACAAATCAAAGATAAAGGTACAAAAGAAGAGTGTGGAAGAAGAGCATGTTGAGCCAACTCTAATGATACCACCATCTCCACCATGTCGCAAACACCACAACCACCACCGCACGCCATAACCCTCACAATTCCAACCCGTGTTTGACTTTGATTTTGATTTTGATTTTGATTTCGATGATATTCCTGGGGGAGGATTTTTCAGCTAACGTGTTTAATGACGCACGTGTTGAAGAACTGGAGAAGCAGGTTATGTTAAACATTGTCAAGATTGCTGAACTTCAGGACTAGCTCAATGGGCTAAATGCAGAAAAGCAGCAGCTTGAAGCTATGTTGGTTAGTATTATGTCTGAAAATGAGCATTTGAGGATTCGAATGACTTAATACGAGGAAGAACGTCTTTGGAGCCAAAGAAAGATGAACTTATTTGAAAGATATTTACAAAGAAGCTTGGTATTAATATTGCTACTGAAATTGATGAAATCGAGCAAGCTGAAGCAAGAGAATGGGTTGCAGAGCGTGAACGTCTTGCTAAAGAACAATCTGATGCTCAAGGCAAAGGCAAAGCTAAGGTGGGTATGGATCCTGTACTATTACAACTGAGTCAGAACCTGAATCAGCGCTAGTAATTACTGATATTGTGGTGTATGCAGTGTCAAAGAAGTTTTTATTGGTGGGTAAGCCAAAAGATGTTGATATTTACACGTCAAATCTTTCAGCAAACCATCGTGAATAGCTAAAGAAGAGGAAGTTGGAGAGAGAGATCAAACCTGAGGTTGATGAGTTTGTTGAAGAACCTGAGAAAGAAGCTGAAGAGTTGGATGATTTTGATGATATATTTTCTGATAAGTCGCATGATGATAGTGATGGAGGTGATGATGATTTAGGTGGTTCGAGTGTCCGTGTAATAGAGTCTATTTTGGATGATGATATTGATTATTCTGTGTACTTGGATGACTCAACAAATCAAGTGAATGAAAGTTGTGATCAGGAAAGATCTGATGGTTCTACTAATGCTCAGCAGGCAAGAATTCTCACGGTAACCGAGATATCTACCGTTCCTGTCGTGCCAAAACTGAAGATATTATATTTAAAGCATGACGTAGAGGAAGGGGAGTTTGTCCATAGCTATTCTAAAGAAGATATTGCTAAGATGCTGGGGGTGGCCGAAGAAAACTTCGAATTTGATTTTGAAGAAGAGCTGAATGATATTAGTGCTTACGAACCAGTTGATTACGTCTTCGAACATGTGTCTGATGCACATTACTATGATCAAGTTGTCGTAGAGGATGATTCTGATGAAGATGATACAGATATTGCCAATCAGGGTACATATGACTCTCCAACTTTTAGTGATTTGTGTGCAGCTGAAAGTGATGATCGTCTGAAATGTAAAGTTGAAGAAGCTATTAAACACGAGACCGTTCCTTAACAATCATCTGCTGAAGATATTGTTGAGATGAGGAAACGGTGGTTCAAAGTTGCACTAGCTGAGTGAAAGATTAAACATCCCTTAGCATTCTCTACGCGTGATGCGTATATTTCTTTGGGATACATTATTAGCTAGGGCTGGATCGAGGAGTTAAAGTTTATGCTATAAAAAGGGAGTACGAGATTCAGTATTTTAGATACTTAAGCGATATCAAGACCCTTCGGCATTGGGATAAAGAGCTTGTGCAAACAAAGATGATAAAACATAAGATGAGATTTCATGACTAGCGGCTGTGGAAACTAATAAAGCTCGAGGCTGCACATGGTTTTACACACTGGAAGCCGCATTTCCCTAAGCGAATTACAAAAGTAGATCCAGTAACACAAGAGAAAGACGTGACGTTAATCGTAAAGAGACCGAAAGTGTTGAAGAATATGCCTCTTATCAAAATGGAACAAGACTTCTACAAGATCTTCAAATGGTGGCAGTACAATTCGAATACAGGAGAAGCTTTTATATGTGTGCACACAGATGATGATTCTTGGAAGACCACAGAGGAGCTAATCGAAGCCTTCATAGCACAAAAACGTATATACGGGCTGTGGCGTGGCATTCAAGTACTAGACCCGATGTGGCTAGTCAACTGTTCAAAGAAAGATATCGAATGCTTGTTTTACAGCAAGATCAACTTTGAAGAGATAGATAAAGAAAAAGTGCTCCAGTTTCAAAGATAGTTAATGTCTGTTTTGCAAATGATGTACATTCAGGTACGGCATGGAACACTTCATGGAGGAAACTGGATGATATTAAGCAAAGGAAGAAATATAAGAAGGAACAAAGGATCACAGAGCAAGCACGAATTACGTTGCTAAGAATTTTCGGTTTGGCAATACAGTTAACCGACCTCCCCCTACCGATCAAATGCCGATAGCTTTTGAGGAGCGTCGCAAGCCGCCGAAACGTTTCTTTGATCGATAAATTTTAGATCTTTTGAAGATTTTTTAAACTCTATCCAAGACCGCGGCAACATCCAAGGTGGAGTTTGTTGGTGCATAATGTCTATTGCCTACGTCTAAGATATGTTGATTATGTATATAGGGCTTAGAACGTCAGTTTGTATATGTTAATGTATATTTTATTTGGTTAGTAGATGACTGGTACGAGTGACACTCTGTCACTCGTACGAGACAACCACTCGTACGAGTTCACACTCAGTTACACACTCTCCTATGCGAGTCATGTCGACCTATAAATAGAAGAGTGTTGTGTCAGAAACAAAGAACTTTGTTGGTGTGTCGAAGTCCCGCTGTACTGTTTACTTGCTCTGTACTTGTTCATGTTTATCAATACAATCCAAGGCATTTAAGCAGTAGATCTCACTTGTTTGTTTGTCAAGCTCACTAACAATGAATTCCGCCTCTGTTAGTTGAGTCAGATCTGTCCGGTGCTCATCGAAGGAGAGCCGATACCCCCTCAAAAAAACTACGGTTCCTAACTCAAGATCATGAGTTGTATAGCTCTTCTCGTTGATTTTCAATTGTCTTGACACAAAGGCTATGACTTTGTCTCTTTGCATGAGAACATAACCAAGGCCTATGTTTGATGCTTCACAATAGACAACGAAATCGTCGTTGTCGTCGGGTAAAGATAAAACAGGAGCATCACAGAGTTTATGTTTCAGTGTTTGAAAGACTTCCTCTTGTTTGGGTCCCCACTCGAAAGGTTTATTTGTAGGTCCCCTAATCAGTATGTATCGTCACAGAATCTTCTATGCAATCTATAGTGCGGAATCCCCTAGATCAGATTTTACAGAAAACTGAACAAGAACACGAACACAATTACTTTTAAACTGTCTTCTATTGATTATCCAACACAATGGTTTACAATCAATTCAAGACTCTCTCTCTCTCTGAAGTAATTACCTAATTCTCTGATCAACTGAACAAGCAACCTTCACCCTAATGATAACCTCCCTTTATATAGAGACAGGTTATGAAACTAGGCCAAGGTTTCAACAAATGGACTGCTGTTGGTTCTAGGCCCAATTCGCCTCCCATGTGCTATATGGTGTCTAGTTCAGCTCAATTACTTCTAATTAACTATTACAAAACTAAACCTGCTAACCGTTTATCATTTTACTAATTACAAATATCCAAAGACCAAATCTAAGCTGTTGTCGCAAATATGCCCCAACAAACAACTTTGTCTTTAGTCCTCTTGCAATCTGTAACTTCTTTTAAAAACGTTGGTCTTTGGATAACTTCAGCTTTAATAGCTTCTGTCAGCAACAGATTCCCCTAAGCTGATGCATCCAATCACCAAATCTTCTAAATCGTTAGCGTTTGAAAAAACTCCACTTTGGTACTTGCATGGCAATCTTCAAACTCTTCAACTTTGTCTGCAATGTAGAAAGGAGGTTCTACCATGCATCTAAGCAAACTCCACTTCACTAAACTTCTCAGCAACACACTACTACAATCTGTATACTATAAAACAAACATCTTATTTATGACAACAACTTAATATTTAGTCTTTGAATATTTTTATATTGGGCTTAGGATTTGTGTTTAGCTTGTTTAGAGTTGTAATGGGCTTGGTGAATGCCCTAGTCCATTCTAAAGCCTAGTATGCAGATATGTAGCATATATACATGTTGTGCATTAGGGTTTTGTAGAGGAGACACATAGGAGTGTGAGAAATCTAAAGAGAGTGGCTGGGAGATTTCTTGTGAGTCTTGAATTGATTGAAACATTTATGTTGGATAATCAATAGAAGACTCATTGAAAGTAATTGTTCGTGTTCTTGTTCTTGTTTGTTTGGTTTTCTGTGAAATCTGATCTATGGGATTCCACACTCTAGATTGGATAGACGATTCTGTGACGATCCCTACGGATTAGGGGACCAGCAATTGGTATCAGAGCATTGGCTCTTGTTTTTTCTCGGTTCTGAATCGTAACAGCAGAAAAAGTTAGGTTTTTGGACATTTTGGAGGCTGTTTTAAAGTTTGTGACGGCTGTTCTAAGGTTTGCTTCTAGTTCGGATAAACAGCTAAGAATTTCGGATTGAAGGAAGGCATCTCGGATCAAAAGGTGAAGCATTTTGGATCAGAAAAAACATGAATTTCGGATAAGAAAAAGGCATTTTGGATCAGAACAGTCCATCTCAGATTGGATTTCGGATTCCAGTAGTTCATCTCGGATTGCATTTTAGATTCTAGCGGTCCATCTCAGATCAGAAAAGTCTATTCCGGATTCCATCTTGGATCAAATAGTCTATTCCGAAATTCATCTCGGATCAGAATAGTACATTTCGGATTTCATATCAGATCACTATTCCGAATCAGCATCTCAGATTAGCAATTTGGATCACTGTTCTGGGTTTTCAACTTGGATTGTTAATCCGAGTTACTGTTATGAATTCGGTAATGTTCCAAGTTCTATACAAAAAGGTGGAAAGTTAATTAGCTGATGTAAACGGAGTTAAATGTTTTCGGACATAGAATTTGATCCATAGACAATCTTGACAAACCGGTTCCACAGTTAGACTCGTGTGATTTTTAGGACAAAAAAAGGCTTGAAAATTCCTAAAATCACTATCGAACATTATACATCATTGGATTCATATCATCGAGAGAGTTTAACGGTACAATTTGGTAAACACACTTTTCGGACAAATTTTTCAACGTTTTCAATGAGCCGGTTTGGTAAAATACGAAGAAGGATCAGGAGAGAACTTAGATTTGGATTTTGACATATGTATACCAAAAACCATTTAAGCTAATACTCTGGGTGTTAAAGATGGTCAGATTGAACAATATGAGTGAGATTGTAAATAACTTCCCAAAGTTGATAAATGCTGAATATTATCTAGACTGGAAGAAGAAGTTTGAGGCATTTGTTCAAAATGAAAATTTTAAGATGTGGAACTGTATGATTGATGGGTACATTACTCCCACACGTTGAGTTAACGGGAGAATTCTGGTACTTTCATATGAGAAGATGGAGACTCTGAGAAACGTATATATGAGGCTGAGAAGAAAGCTTTAGCAGCCATAAAGATGTCCTCACCAGTTGATCTGAAACACATTTGTAATAGGTATAGATCTTCTAGAGAGCTGTGGGAAGCTTTAGGAAAATGTTATCAGAGTTCTTCAAGATAAAGTACATGTGAACAAGCATGTTTAGCTGAGACTGGTGCTATGAAGACGGAAGAAGTAGCTGCTAAGAAAGAAGAAATGCATGAAGCTGAGAAGGAGAGAATGGAAGTCAAGGATGCAAAAGTTGCAGTGTGCATGGATGATACAGATGAGCTTACAACAAAGGTACAGGTACAATTTCAACATGTAAGTCATACTTGTCATAATTGCACTGAACGACAAGGTAAAGTTGACAAACTATCAAAGCAAAACAAAATTCTGTTAGCTGAATTAGAAAATCAGAAAGAGTCAAATGTTCTTTTGAGAAAAAATGAGTCAAATAGTTTAAATACACTCAAATCAAATGAACAAGAATTAAATAGTTTGACAAGCAAAGTCAATGAATTGTTACAGATCATTGAGTTGGCTCGTGAAACTGTGAAAGATAAGACGAACGAGCTTTCAGAAAAGTTCACAGAATTGGCTGGTGCACAGGCCAACATTGTTGAACTTCATGCAAAGTTAGACAAATTTGGAAAATCCTCGTTAGTCAGTACTCAAATTAAGAAAGGTTTGAAAAGGAGTAGTGATAAAACAGGAGTGGGGTTGAGTAAAGCTTCATCTTCTGAGGATCAGGATTACTCCTTTTTACCAAATGAAAATGAGCCAACAGATTTTGTTCCTACTACATCAGCTATAGTGGATCCGATAACAGTTGACATACCTAATAGTCCAGTCTCTTTAAAAGAATCTGTTACGTCTAATAGTACCCCTCATAAGGTTGATGAGGATACTAACGACAAAATAGTCACATCATTTAAAAAGGGATCTAACAGAAAGAAAATTTTTAAGAAGATATCTTGTTTTAAATGTCACAACAAAGGACATGTGGCTAGTTGTTGTTCTTTTAAAAAGGGTAAGAAAATGGAGGCTGACGTTGAGGTTAACGATGGGAATCAGGTCGGTTCAATTAATAATGTTAAACCAAAGTGTCATACAAAACAACCGAGATTCAAATCTAAACCTTCAACCAAGAAACTCTTCTCCTAAGTCAAGTCACTATATTGGTCAATCAAATTGTTTTCAAAGTAAAACTTTTGGATATCAAAATGGATACCAGACTTCTGGTAATCAAAATTTTCAAAGGAAAGCAAATATAGCGGTTATAGTAACTCAAATGTTCAAGATAATCTAAAATTTTTTTCAAAGTTTAGATTATGATTATGGGAGAAGAAGGTTACGAGAAAATAATTTTCAAAGGTCAGAAAATCCAGGAATTTATTGAAACTCTCGTGATCAAAGATCTCGTGGAAATTATAAATCTTTTTCAGCAACATGGAAGACATCCAAGACACCAGTGGGGTGTGATGGATTATTTCATGCTTTTTGCCTACTGGTACATCATATGATGAAGCTGCTATCACACTTAAGCAATTTAATTTTAATTTCAGTGTGACAGTTTAACTTGCTGATGTACTATCATTTCTTCTTTTTTCAGACAGTGAAACTCATTTTTTATTTTTGAAAAAAAAACTTTAAACTTTTCAACTTACTCCCCCTAAACTCACGCACTAACTAAAACTCTTTTTAGGTTAGGGTTATTTCTCCCATTAAATTTTTGTTTTTATGGAGTAAGGATTTAAAAACAGAAATTTATATACAAACAGACTCCCACTTCAACCTGACAAAAGGTTTTCCACTGTTAGTAAACATTTTCTAACACACAAGTAAATAATTCGTTACCATGGTAACCCACTATTCACCTTAAATGCTTTACAGGAATAACCACTGTTGAACACATCAAAAGTCCTTCTTTGCCATCCTGCACTCACTCAACAACTTAGTTAGACTTGAGAACACAAACCCTACCGGTTTTGGGTTGACCATGAATATCAATATAACTTTAAAATGATGACGAATGTCAATATGTTTTGTGCGACTGTGTTTTACCAGATTGTTAGTGGTTGAAATAGTGGCATTATTCTCTATCATAATAGGAGTACGAGTGAAATTCAAACCGTAATCGCGCACCTGCTGTTGCATCCAGAGAACCTGACAGCAACAGCTACCCGTAGCAATATATTCAGCTTCACACATCGAGGTAGACACGCAAGACTACTTCTTGCATTGCCATGACACGAGTCTCCCTCCTAAGAACTGACAACCACCTGTGGTAGACTTCCTTGTTCATTTGCATCCTCCAAAGTCCGAATCAGTGAAGGCAACAAACTTCAAATCACTAGCAGTTGGATATCATAACCAACTTTAGGTTTCCCTTTCAAGTAACGAATAATCCGCTTCACCGCTTTCATGTGTGACTCCTTTGGATTTGCTTGATATCTGGCACAAAGACACACCGTGAACATGATGTCTAGTCTAGAAGCAGTCGAGTACATCAGAGAAACAATCGTTGCCCTATATTGAGTTGGATCAACATCCTCCACACTCTCATGATCTGGACCAAGATTGTGATTCTCACAGATAGGTGTATTGAAAGTAGCGCAATCCTCCATTTTGAAACGAGACAAAATGTCATACACATACTTCATCTTATGTATAAACATCCCATCCTTCTTCTGTTCAACTTGTAAACCCAAAAAGTATGACAGTTCACCCATCGCACTCATCTCAAACTTGCTCTTCATTACCTCCTAGAAATCATGACCCATGTTCTCAGCTGATGACCCAAAAAAGATGTCATCTATGTATACATGTACCAGCAGAAAGTCTTCCTTCTTCCTTTTAATGAAAAGTGTACTATCAATCTGACCACTTTTAAAACCATTCTTTAACAAATGTGCTGACAGTGTCTCATACCACGCCCTAGGTGCCTGATGCAATCCATACAATGACTTATCAAGTCGATAGACTCGATCTGGATAATCTAGATCAGTAAACCCATCTGGTTGTGAGATATACACCACTTCTTGGACTTTCCCATAAAGAAACGCACTCTTCACGTCAAGTAGGTAAACTTTGAAGCCCTTGAATGAAGCAACAGCTAGGAACAAACGAATTGCTTCCAACCTTGCTACTGGTGCAAACACTTCATTGTAATCAATCCCTTCTTGCTGATTGAACCCTTTCACCACTAACCGAGCCTTATTCCTTATCACAATCCCTCGGTCGTCTTTCTTGCAATTAAACACCCACTTAGTGCCTATTTCCTTCTCTCCTACAAGCAAGTCAACTAGCTCCCAAACCTTCAACTTCTTGAACTGAGCTAGTTCCTCTTACATAACTTCAACCGAACAATTATCTTTTAGAGCCATATGAACATTCATCGGCTCCTCTTGGGCAATAAAACAGCTATACAAACACTCATGAATCAACCCAGTCTTTTGAATCGAAGTAAACAAACAGGAACCTTCGATCACACCTCTTCTTGTCTGAACACCTGCAGCAGCATCACCTATGATTTTTTCAACTGGAAGATCTTTGTGTACACGTGTGGTAGCAATGGTGTCAACAACCAGATTATCTCCTAGATTCGAACCAATCTCCCCCAAAATGTCACTATTAGCAAACGGATTAGTGAAATGCTCCCCCCTGAATAGGTTCAGACTCACTATCACTGGAGTCTTGTGGAGCTGCACTCGAAGAAGTTTCTAGAGCATCTGCCATCGATATACTCGATCTCGGAATAAAGTCACACTCTCCATCTTCACTGATCACAGTTTGGATCACTTGAGACTCATCTGCATTGGAAAAAAATCAGGAATATTAAATGATTTAAAAACACTGTCATAATCATATAATATAGCAGGACCACTCGATGATTGTTGAGGTGAATAACTAGTGATTTCCATGTTAAACACAACCTCAATTTTACTAGTTTTTAGATTAAAAACCCTTTTCTTCGATGTTCCAGGCATATAGCCTAGAAAGTAACCCTCATTAGCTACCTCACCGAATTTTTGCTTATCTTTATTTCGCACAATGGTGAAGGGTAATCCAAATGGTTCAAAGCCTTTTAAGTTTGGTTTTCGGTTAAACAATAGTTTGTGACATGTTTTGTTAAACCGTTTAACCGTCAAAACTTTGTTCAGCAGATAACAAGTAGTGTTCACAACTTCTCCCCAGAAAAGAATTGGAAGCTTTGAATCAGAAAGCATAGTCCTTGCGGCTTCAATCAACGTCCTGTTTTTCCTCTCAGCGACTCCATTCGGTTGAGATGTATAAGGAGCAGCATGTTGATGTTCGATTCCCTTCGAAGACAATAGAGATCCAGAATCTGATTCATGAACTCTGTGCCATTATCACCCTTATCCTCTTGATCCGTGCATCATGGACATTTTCCAATTTTGTAAAAAGATCTATCAGCATCTCCGTTGTCTCATCTTTTATACCTAAAAAGAAAACCCATGAATATCGTGTGTAGTCATCTGTGACAACTAAACAATAGTACTTTCCACCTATGCTCCTTATGTTCACCGGACCGAATAGATCCATATGAAGTACTTCATAAGGGGCATCTATGGAATTTACAGTTTTAGACTTGTGAGGTTTCTTATGTTGTTTTCCTTTTTGACATGGAACACATTTATCTTCCACGTGAAACCTCTGCACTGGCACCCCTTCCACTAAACCGTTTTTAATAATATAATTCATTTTTTGGTAGTGGATGTGGGCCATGTGTCTGTGCCACAGCAATGACTCAGCCTCAGATGTTTTTACAGTAAACACGCCACCACAGTGGAAGAATCGTTAGGACCCATGTCCATGACATAAGTGTCGTTTCTCCTTGGCGCTTTCATCACTATCCAATCATCCAGTATCACCAAACCAGGTTTCAACACCAAATCTTCAGACTTATAAAGTGGACCAAGTGACCCTTATCGTAGACTTGAGACACGCTCATCAGAATGTGCTTCAGCTTCTCCACGTAGTTCACTTTATCCAGTGTGATCTTCTCGTTGGTCACTTTTCCTCGACCTGTAATGTGCCCTCCTTTAGCACCTTCAAAATTCCCATAACCACCATCTATACTCTCAAACTCAGCCTCGCATCCCCCGTCATGTGCCTGGAGCAACCACTATCAACATACCACAAGTTGATAATCCTCCTTAGCAGCTCCTACACAATCCAACAAAAATTAATTACATTGGGGGACCCAAGCCTTAATGGTCTTGGGTCTTACAGATTCATCAACCACGGGAACATCCATCCAATATCCATCACTCCTAACAGGAGTCTTAGATCTTAGACCTGTTGATGGAAATGGTTTTTTATTTCCACTAGGTCTTTGGTCCTGAGGATTCCTAAACATGTTTGGACTTTGCGACCTTTGGAAATTATTATTTTGGTTCCATGAGTTTTGATGATAATAATTTCTAAAGCCATTGTTATAAAAAATTTCGACTACCAACATTCTGGTATCGAGTTTGATATTGACCTTGACTTCTGAAATTATTGGATTGACCATTAAAGTTATTCATTCTTGGTGAACTACTTCTAGCTCTCTCATATCTGCCTGATGTAGATTCGGGCTGAAATCTTTGTTGATTTCTTTGAAAACGAGGAACTTGGTGAGTTCCTTTTTCAGCCTTATCTACACCCTCAGCAACACTATGTTGCCTGGTAGCAGATATCTTTGGTGAGCTAGTAACCTTCTTCTCACCATCACCAAGTTTTTCTAGTGATTTTTCTCTCTGTCTCTCACTCACCTGTGCTTCACTCTTTTTGTTAGGACAGCAGCTAGCTACATCTCCTTTTTTGTGACATTTGAAACACGATTTTCTAGCCGAAGACTTCTTAATTGAAGTCTCTAGTTTAGATTCATCTGGCGATGATGATGATGATGATTCCTTTGAAGGATGTTTTTAGTTTGCTTAATTTCTGAGTTTTCTTTGTTTTTATTTTTAGCAAACTGCCCATTTGACTCTTTTATAATAATAGTGACCTCTTCATTCATATCACAACCCTTTAACAAGATCAACCTTTTTTAACAAAAACTTGCTTTTGATTCTTAGGGTGTGTATTCTTTATTTTCAAAATGGTGTCTCTGTTATTATCCTTCTTGGCATTTTCAGAACCAACAACCTTAACTAATGTGGAACTACCAGGTGTAGTTGACACAAAATCTGTAAGCTCTTCTTCATCTGGCAAGAAAGTATAGTCATGACCAAGAGGTGGTGGAACTTCATTTAAACCTTTGAATCCCACACATGTCTTGTCATTACTCTTCTTAAGGCGATTCATCATGTGTTTCATAATAAAGGATGAATCTCTGAATTGATTTAATTTCTTTTCAAGCTCACAAATTTTAAGTTGTGCTTTAGACAACTCTTTGCATTTTTCAGAAATTTCTTTTGTTTTCTCAGTCATCGTATAATGAGCTAAGTCAATTATATGAAGCTTTTGATTAAGCTTCCAGGTTAGAACATTGATTTCTTCTTCATAACCTTTAATTTTCTTCAAATACAATGACTCATTACGTTTTACGAATAAGTTGATTCTTTTAGGTTTGAGAGCTCATTAACCAGACTTTGGATTTGTTTTGCTAACGTGTCAACCTCACTTTGCAGTTCAAGACATTTTAAGAAAACATAACTACCAGAGTTAGAATGTACCTCTCTTGTTGATTTGCTTAGATCGGCCATGAAAGCAGCAAAATCAGCAGCCATCTTCTTCTCTACAACATTCTATCCTCCATCAGCTTTATCAGCTACCTTCTCTAACTCTGCCTCAGCATCAGCTTTCACTTCTTCATCAACAACTGGGGCTATCTCAGCCATGAACGCCTGTGAGGCATTGTTATCACCCTCCAGATGAACACTCCAATCATAAGAACCCACTCTAGTAGTAGAGATCAAGGCCTTTGATCCAGTGTTGGTTGACACATTCCTATTGCTTGAACCATGACAAGGAGATTCTTGAATGGATGAACTAGAACGAGATTCAGACTTAGGTCTTTGACACTCTCTAGCAAAATGTCCATTATTTTGACAATTGTAACACTTCACTTTAGACTTGTCAAAACCTACGTTCTTTCCAACAAACTTCCTACCCGTTCTGTTCATGAACCTCTTCACTCTTCTAGAGATCATGGCCATCTGCCATTGTAAATCCATCTCCTCTAGGTCTTCAGGGTTAATCTGATCATAATCTTCATCAAACGTCACAAGATCATATATACTTCCCTGAATGTAGTTCTCGTATAATGCAACGAAAGAAGCAAGCAATGCCAGATGATCTTCAGCACTTTACTTTTGACACTCAGAGGCATAGACCTAGTACTGCTGTTATTACTTGATTGTTGTCTCTTTATCCCTAATGAGACTCCTGAAGCAGCAACAATACATACTTCACCATCAGAATTTGTCACGATCTGCTCATTTTCACATGTGAGAAACGCACTTGCATATCACTTGAAGCATTATTGGAAGATGAAGGTGTAATCCCTTTATAAATCCCTGGATCTTGAACCTGATCATATCAAGTCTCCTTCTTCATGATGAGCTCATAAGCTCTCAGTTTCCCAACAACCTCTTCCAAGTCTTTAGTTTCATAGTCAGCTTCACCCTTTATCATCAACATATAAATATCCCACTTTGCAGGTAAAGCATCCAACAACTTATCGTTTATCTCCACATTCGTGTATCCCTCTATGTCAGAATTATCAATTTCTGACATCAGTTGAATGTACCCCTCCTGTTGATTTGCTTAGATCGGCCATGAAAGCGGCAAAATCAGCAGCCATCTTCTTCTCTACAGCATTCTGTCCTCCATCAGCTTTTTCAGCTACCTTCTCTAACTCTGCCTCAGCATCAGCTTTCACTTCTTCATCAACAACTGGGGCTATCTCAGCCATGAAGCCTGTGAGGCAATGTTATCACCCTCCAGATGAACACTCCAATCATAAGAACCCTCTCTAGTAGTAGAGATCAGGGCCTTTGATCCAGTGTTGGTTGACACATTCCTATTGCTTGAACCATGACAAGGAGAATCTTGAATGGATGAACTAGAACGAGATTCAGACTTAGGTCTTTGACACTCTCTAGCAAAATGTCCATTATTTTGACAATTGTAACACTTCACTTTAGACTTGTCAAAACCTGCTTTCTTTCTAACAAACTTCCTGCCCGTTCTGTTCATGAGCCTCTTCACTCTTCTAGAGATCATGGCCATCTGCCATTGTAAATCCATCTCCTCTAGGTCTTCAGGGTTGATCTGATCATAATCTTCATCAAACGTCACAGGATCATATATACTTCCCTGAATGTAGTTCTCGTAGGATGCAACGAAAGATGCAAGCAATGCAAGATGATCTTCAGCACTTTACTTTTGACACTCAGAGGCATAGACCTAGTACTGCTGTTATTACTTGATTGTTGTCTCTTTACCCCTAACGAGCCTCCTGAAGCAGCAACAATACATACTTCACCATCAGAATTTGTCACGATCTGCTCATTTTCACATGCGAGAAACGCAGTTGCATATCACTTGAAGCATTATTTGAAGATGAAGGTGTAAGCCCTTTATAAATCCTGGATCTTGAACCTGATCATATCAAGTCTCCTTCTTCATGTATGAGCTCATAAGCTCTCAGTTTCCCAATAACCTCTTCCAAGTCTTTAGTTTCATAGTCAGCTTCACCCTTTATCATCAACATATAAATATCCCACTTTGCAGGTAAAGCATCCAACAACTGATCATTTATCTCCACATTCGTGTATCCCTCTATGTCATAATTATCCATTTCTGACATTAGTTGATAATATCTCGTGATAATATCTTCAAGGTATTCATTCCTCATGCCTTTAAACACAGAAAACTGTTCCTTCAGCAGATCAACCTTGTTCTTCTTCACATCAGTATTGCCCTCATACCTCTTCTCTAGGGCATCCCACATCTCCTTCGACGTAGTATAACGCTTGAATGTATGTGTGATGCCTTCATGGTAATGACATCTTTATAGCAACTAAGGCTTTCTTCTCAGACTCATACATCCTTTTTCAGTTTCTGACATGTTCACATAAGCAGTAATAGCTTGTCTGCCCTCAAAGTCATGCGTTGGGTTAGCGTATCGATCTTGAATACAGATCCACATCCGTGTGTCCTGGTATTCAATGAACGACTAAAACCTATCCTTCCAAGTAAGATAATTTTCTACTTTCAACATTTTTGGAGGTTTGTTAGTCATGACAGCCTCGTGCTCCATTCTTAACAGTTCATTTAGGTTAGACATAGTCGAAATTTTTACCGAACTAGCTCGTTAAAAACATTAAAAATTTCTCTGAAATGGGTGGTCACCAAATTGTACGTTAAACTCGTCTCGATGATATGAATCTAATGATGTATATTGTCTGATTATGATTTTATCCTAAAAATCACATTTGTCTAACTGTGGAACCGGTTTGTCAAGAATGTCGAGTATGATTTTGTCTGAAAATGTTTAACTCCGGTTACGTCAGCTGATTAACTTTCCACCCTTTTGTATAGAACTCGGAACACTAATCCGAATTGCTTATCCGAGATGGTGATTCAGAATAGTGATCCGAGATGGAATCCGGACTGATCTTAATCCGAGATAGACTGTTCTAATCCGAATGCAACTCTGATGATCCGAATTGCAAGTTTGATGATCCGAATTGCAAGTCTGAAGATCCGAATTGCAATATATGATTTGAAATTCCAGACTTCAATCTGAAATGATTCACCTTTGATCCGAGATGCCTTCCTTCAATCCAAAATTCCTTGCTGTTAATCCGAAATCACTGCAAAACCCTAGTATAGCAGCAGAAACCCTAGTTGAGCCGTCACAAACTTCAAAACAGCCTCCAAAACATCCAAAAACCCAACTTTTTCTACTTTTACGATTCTGAACGAGCAAAAACAAGAGCCGAATGCTCTGACCAATTGTAGGTCCCCTAATCGGTTTGGATCGTCACAGAATTGTCTATCCAATATAGAGTGCAGAATCCCCTAGATCAGATTTCACAGAAAATTGAAGAAGAACACGAACACAATTACTTTCAAACTGTCTTCTATTGATTATCCAACACAATGGTTTACAATTAATTCAAGACTCTCTCTCAACTCTCTCTCTCTCCCTCTGAAGTAATTAGCTAATTCTCTGATCAACTGAACAAGCAACCTTAACCCTAATGACAACCTCCCTTTATATAGAGACAGGTTATGCAACTGGGCTAGGGTTTCAACATATGGACTGTTATTAGGTGTAGGCCCAATTCGCCTCCCATGTGTTATATGTGTTATATGGTGTCTAGTTCAGCCCAATTACTTCTAATTAACTATTACAAAACTAAACCCGCTAACCATTTATCATTTTACTAATTATAAGATATCAAAAGACCAAATCTAAGCTGTTGTCACAAATATGCACAAACATTATTCTTATGAGTGAAAGTCGTGAGGAACCGCGATCTTTGAAAAGTTTGCCATGAATCGTCGATAGTATCCAGCAAGACCAAGAAATGAACGAACTTCAGCAGGAGTAGTAGGTGTACTCCAATCCCTAATCGCACTGATTTTGGCGGGATCTACATGTATACCTTGTTCGTTAACAATGTGTCCAAAAAATTGAACTTCTTTTAGCCAAAATTCACACTTGGGGAATTTGCGTAAAGTTGTTCTTTCTTCAGGAGTTCCATCATTAGATGGAGATGTTGTTCGTGATCGGGTCGAGACTTGGAATAAATGAGGATGTCATCGATGAAAACAACGATGAACTTGTCTAAATAAGGTTTATAAACCAAAAGGCAGGACATGAACTCGTAATGGTTGTATCGAGTGCGAAAAGCAGTCTTGGGAATATCTTCTTCGAGTACATAAAGTTGATGATACCTAGAACGCAGATCAATCTTTGAAAAGCAGGTCGCACCTTGTAGCTGATCAAAGAGATCATCAATGCGAGGTAGGGAATATCAATTTTTGATTGTGAGTTTGTTGAGTGTAGGTCCACTTGGAGGATCAAGATAAACCTGCTTCCTTGTTTATGTAACACACACACGAGTGCGAATCCAAGTGTGTAGGCAAACCAAAGCAAGAGCACAACCAATATAACAAAGATATATCTTCAAATGTTCACTATATTGATTTGTAGAGAGACTCAGTACATAGACTCTTGGATAAACTGCTAATCTCTCTAAACACTCTCCCTGTGCTCTCCTGTATCTCTTTCGAGTGTCCTACTACACAACTCTTGTCTACTCTATTACAGAGAAGTGCATGTCTGTTTATATAGTGCTAACACCTAGCAACACTATGAAGAATGTCAGTAGTCGTATGAAGCAATGCAAAGACATGAAGAACATTCAGACATGGTTGCTCGTACGAACATGTTATGGCTCTTATGAACGAGTAAGTGATTCGTACGACCAAGCAGTGTTCTTTGTTTACACAGTCACTCATACAAGCATGCAATGACTCATACAAGCATGCAATGATTCATACGAGCATGCAATGCCTTGTACGAGCAAGCAGCTTGCTCGTACAGAGCACCTTTTCACTCGCATGAACTGTACTAAACATCATACCAAATTAAGATAGGAGAATATCTTGATTTGTTAACATGAGCAAACTTTGTAGACACAACAAACAAAGGCCGTACAATTTACTGACGTAACTAAGAATAAGCGACAGACACAAAAGTGTATCAACAAACTTCCCCTTGGATGTTGCTTGTTCGGTCTTCATTTCTAATGGCCTGCTTCGGACTATGAGCTTCCAGCGTGAAAACCAAACTGAGTCGCATCCACACAAATATGCATCAACAAACTCGCCCTTGGATGCTGCTCGTGATGGTTCGTTCTTCATACTCTTCGGGTCTTCATATGTCTTTATGCGTCACATTTAGGAGGTGCATCAGCAAACTCCCCTTGAATATATCTTGTTATGTTGATAAGTGGTTAGCTATAAATTAATCTTCTTGATTCTTTGCTTGCATTCATGTTGTGTCTTTACTCCCGTAACTTGTTTTCCTCAAACTCGTCCTCTTTGCCTTTACGTTGCTTGAATAGTACATCTGCACACATAAGAAAGCTAAACGCGTAATGAGAACAACCACTAGGGATTTGATCAACCTTAGAGAATTTTCATTTGAAAATTTCACCAAGGATTGATTTTAAGAAAAATTGGCAAAAGACACACATGAGACCAAACCTCATTCAACTACCAACTGACAAATACTTTAAGAGTTTTAAGATTGTTCAATTTTAATCCATTAACCTTTAAAAGTTTGTCAACTTCGACCATTTATGAATATGCAATTATTTTCCGGATTACAATCAGAATTTGGTAGGATAGACTCGAGTTCCAGCATCGGTCAATCAAAAATAAACTAGACGTAAAACATTTTTGTCTTTTATAAAATTTATATTAAAACTCACCTAAAATCTTTTTGTCATTTTTCAATTTTTAAATGTAAAGATGGAAAGCAATCAAGCAAGTAAATACTTATAGATATCTTTTTTGAATTTCGAGGGTAAGAAAATCATATTAGTATACGGTCATGCCAAAACACACTTGTTGTTTGATTAATTAGTATTTAGATAAGTAACCTATAACAATTTTTGGTATTGTTGTCAACATAAGCTCAGCTTATCAGATGTACTTAGGGGATACAATTAATGTATGATTTATACTAACCGAATCGTGTTCATCCACTCATGACACATTCCCGTATCAAGATATGCACGAGAGAAAATCTTACTGGTGAGTATATTGCTTATCATCTATTTTGACGTATATGATGTCAGATACTCACTTATTTTGGTTGAAAAAGAAGCCCTATGTGATTAAATCATTTATTGATGAGGAACTTAATTTTCAAGTACATGCA
This sequence comes from Scalesia atractyloides, assembly GCA_947069175.1. Taxonomy (NCBI): domain Eukaryota; kingdom Viridiplantae; phylum Streptophyta; class Magnoliopsida; order Asterales; family Asteraceae; genus Scalesia; species Scalesia atractyloides. The sequence continues at coordinate 51,410,678 of CAMTDV010000020.1, forward strand.
GGGCACAAGAGTGAGTCCGTGAACAGGTTAGTACCATCGTACCGACAAAGAGACAAACATAGCTCCCGCATTAGGCTGTGATATTTTATCACTTATTGTTGGGTGAATTTGATATTTTTATCACTTATTGATGGCAGTATTTACACGTATGTATGATATCATGGAAGTTCTAGACTTGCATCACCATTATTTATCGGTAAAAGATTCAACCATGATACCCAGATGATAAACAAGCATAAAGACCACATATCTCAGAACCTCGGCATACTATTAAACGAAATTTATGTACCAAGACCATATGCCAATGAATGGTTCCCAACTAGTTTTCAGTCGATTATGTTTATATCGCCCTGTGCACACTTTAAAATGATTGTGAGCCTACCGATACATTGAATATAGAGCTACTTATCATTTTTCATTTTAAGTTCAAAGAGGTTTGACAGACCACTAATTTACTATCATTTTCTTTTTCTTTCCAGGAAATTCATTTTTGTTTTTTAAATATTTTTGTATTTTTCGGATTGGAATTTACTCCCCTTACAATGCAAAAAGTAAATTTTAATCCTTTTAAAAACATCTTTTTGGATTGTCCTTAAGAAAAATATTCACAAAAACGATTTCCCGATGTGGATTAACTCATGTTTTACCTCGATGTCGTTTACCAAAATTTGTTTAGTAAAAATGATTTATCAAAATTTTGGAGAAATGAGTTGGCATATTGGTAATCGGTGTGGACCACAACAACATTGATGATATTCTAGATCAATGTGTTTGGTCTGGAGTGTTGTACGAGATTTTAGAAAATTGTAAAGCAGCTTAAATATCCAGAAATTTCTCCGTGCATTGCCAGGAAACTGTGTGCTCTCCCAACTGGATATCCACCTGGTGTGGATTTCAAGGTCGATTTTGCAGCTACTTCATATAACTGAGAAATCTTTTCACAGCAACAAGATTAAAAACCTCTGGGTCCAACTAGTAAGAAGCAAGAGTGCATGTGGATAAGCTTGTACACATCATCTTTGGACGGTCCATACATGATGTTGTCTACATGTTTTTCTACCAGCAAAGGTCTTCGTCTTTCTCCTTGAGAAGTAGTGTGCGGTTTTTCAAACATTCCAAGGCATTCGCACACCCGGTTGGTTTGTTCATCCAAACACATTTTCTTCAATCACAGTCGTGGAGAAATGTACACTTCACGATCATCTTGAAAGCTTTGAACTTTTTTGGATGACATAAGAGATGAATCTTTGATACTCTTCTGACGTGCTGCATGCACGTACATTTCGATTGAATCTATCGTGTGGATCCAATCCAAGCCTTAAACAAACTAATTGATGGTCATTTTTCATCTTGTTGAAGTTATCATCTTCATTCACCAAAAATTTCTTCATTCGTCGGACATTATCTTTTCTTTCTTTATCTCCAACAAAGGCAACTACTCCTGAATATATGGATGTTTTGGAGCCGCATGTCGTCGAATTTGTGCCTGGATGCTCCACTATTAACAATTTTATGATTATCAATAGTTCCTCCTGGAACATCCTGCACACTCAGTAACGATTAGTTGGAGATAGGGACCCAAGCCTTCTTTTACTTGGGTCGTCCGATATCATCCAGAATTGGAACTTCTTTTTCCCGATTGTTTAGAATGGATTGTGTTTGGACATACTCAAGTTTTAAAGCTTTTTCAACAACCTTTTGTTGTTTCTTTCTCTGTTTCATTTCTCGTTGTTTAACAAGACGAGGGTCCTGTTTTGGCGAAACAGATTTTGTATGGTAACGTTTACCATGGGGCGCATCAATTTTAGCTTTTCCCTTTGTGAGATATGGACAGTTTTTGACAATGTGTCCATACTTACCACACTAAAAGCATGATCTTCGTTCAACAAACCTTGGAGTATTATAAATGTGGTAGCCTGATGATGAACTTCGTGATCTTGAGGTACTTGGTCCTACATCACAACAATTTGTGTGTTATATGTAGTTGTTCTGACTATTTCTCTTATAATTTTTATTTTGTTTAACAAAATTCGTGTTGGATTTGTTTTCAAAAGATTCAATTTTATCAGTCCCTCTGGATTTCATGACTTTCACATTTTGAATTTTCTTCTTGTGCTGGCTCTGTTTCCTTTTTCCATTTTCTTGGTTAGCGTGATATTGCTTTCATTGATTGTTTGAGGTTTCAATTTTTTATTTTCGTACTTCTTTCTAACTTTGGTTTTTTGGAGAGGAGCACACTGAGTCACTACAACTCTTGGGCTCGAATTATCCAAAAACTTACTAGTAATATCCTTGAAAACTTTATCAATCAAGGATTGATTGACATTTTTGAAGGGAAAATCTTTGTTTGAGTAAACTTTATCAGAACCAATCAACGTATAAAGCAAGTTCATGCTTTCACATGTTTCAACATGAGCTTCAGCAAGCTTAACTTTGGCATTCACACATTGTTTTGCTGGAGGGTTTTAGAGAATGTGATTTTTGTGAGATACATTTTCCTCTTTTGTTACCGCATCTGATTGCTTAGGTTTGTCCTCATCCGACTCGTCATCCGAACTATCATAATTTTCAATAATTGGAGGATTTTGATCATTCATAGACTTTGATTCATTGATGTCATCCGATTGATCTTAACTTGAAGATGTGGCCCTAGTGAACCCTAGACCAGCTGTAAATTCATCTAGATCCAATGGAACGGTGGGTTCAAACTGTGGCATATCTTCATCATCTGGCATTTTGGTGTAATTGTGCCTAACCGAGGGGGACAAGCCTGATAAACTATGCATTTCACATTACCTTTCTTCTTTTGAACATCCATGTTGTGATCCAAAACATATCTTGAGTTGGAGTAATTGTCCAACTTGTGTTTGATTCCATCATGTTCATATTTTGCACAGGCTAGCTCCTTTTTTATTTCATCAAGCATGTTAATATAATTGTTAATGGATGTTTGTTTTCTCAAAACATTCTTTGTTAATTCAGAAACATCTTTCTTTAACGTTTCAATTGTTGTTTTAAATTCTTTTTCATTTTTCTTAAGATCTGTGTTTGCCTCAGTGCACTTTGTCAGATCCACAATCAAACTCTAATGATGCTTCTTTGTGTGATCAAATTTTTTTCAAGTTCTAAGTATTTAGCTTTTAAAGCTATACATTAAAAACACTTAGACATAATGGGTTTATCGAAACTTACTTGACTAGATTGGTAATCCAAGCGGGTCATGAATGTTGCATGAAGAGTGGAAGATCCGATTGATGAGAGATGCTTTAAAAACTCATCAGATGGTCCTTCAGTTTCATGTTGTAAATCTTTTTTGCTGCTATCGTCGATTCAGTTTCAGTGATCACCTCATCTTCTTCAGCATTAACATCTTCAGATCGTTCTTCACTCGAAGTCGATTCTGCTTCATCTGAACTGCTGCTATCCCATGAACTGTCATCATTTCTGGATAGTATGCAGTTCCTCCTCCACCATTTTTTTCTAATTGAAAAACCAATCACAACCCTCATCTGCTTGAACTACTAACACTCGGTTGTAAGTGCTTGCAGGAACCATTGCTCTTTCGTTGTTAGTAACTTGATTTCTGTTGAAAGGATATTGATTCCCTTGCTGTGGAGGCTTCATGCATTCTCTTTTAAAGTGCCCCTTTTCTCTACAGTTGAAACAAGTAACTTTCCTTTTGTCAAAACCGTATGGAGTATCCTTGCTGCTTTCAAGATTAGTTTTTCCTATTTTCTCCATAAAATCTTTTGCCCTTCACACTTCACTTGCTAACGCCCATTTGATACCAATTAACTTCATCTCCTCCTTATCGATATGTGCATAGTCTTCACTGGTTAAGTTGATGTTACCAATTTGTCCAGCTACTAATCCACAGTAGGAAATCACCAAAGTGTTTAGAAGCTCCATGTGTTCCCTTGCAACTTCCACACTTACCTTAGAAAGGTTTGATGTATCGAGTCTGACAGTATTAGAATTTGTGGGTTGAAAGTTTTTACCATAGAAAGCTTGTTGTTGAACTTGTGGTGTAAAAACTTGTGGTTGAGGAAGATAAGCTTTTGGATCAAATGGTTGTTCATAAGCTTGAGGAGTTGAACTAATCCCTTGTGCAGTCTTCGTAAATTGCTTCTTGTCGCCTTTGCGGAAAAGTTTACCCTTCTTGACTTGCGGGTCAGTCAGGGTTGCAACCAACTCGATAGCCTGTCTGACTGTATCAGGGTTGCTACCAGTGACTATGTCCTACATTGGGTAAGAAGGCCATCATATTACTTTTGAATAGCCTTATCCAAGGGCATGACCATAGCAGGACATAACAAACTTAGCTCCTCATAACGGTCAGTGTAGGTACAATGTTCTCCACTATCTTGTTTCAAGTCATGGAATACATTCTCAAGTGTTCTTTGCTCTTGGAATGGGCAGAATTCCTTCATCATAAGAGCTCGAAGCTCTTCCCACATTTGAGCCATTGCAACATCAGCACCCATATCTCTCACCACTCCGTTCCACCACGTGAGCGCCCTTTTTTGGAATACACTCGAAGAAAATTCTACTTTGCACTCATTCGGACATTGAACATAATGGAATGTGCTCTCAAGACTCTCAAACCACTGTAGGAGCCTAGTAGCTCCCTCAGAACCACTAAACTTGAGTGGTTTTGCCAAATTGAATTGTTTAAAGTTGCACAAAATAGGTGCATTGTTGTTTTTATTGTTGGTTTTGTTTAATTGAGTAACAAGATTTGGTAGCACAGTAGCTATCTACTAAGTTATAATTGCCGCCATATCGGCGTCCTGAGCAGCATTTCGACGAGGAGGCATTCTAAAAGAAAACGGAATATCAGAGAAAACGGGTGAAGTTGATATTGGACAGTTAAAAGGAAACGCTAAAAATATCGACGAAACATAACGTTTGTGATCATCTGTCCGTTACCTAAAACAAACAAACGACACATAGTGACTAATCAAAGTAAATGGGTCTTATAATTTATCGCGAAGACTTGCTTTTAGCCTATAAGTGGACACTGACCCAAGAGTTCCCAGGTAAGAGTGACTGGTCTGATAATGCGGATTTGTACGAACACTCTAGCCTTAGACAGAAAAATCAGGGTACATGCATCCACCCTTCCAGATTGCACGTATTCACATTATTAAAACCCAAACTTTGCCAAGATTTTGAAAAATTTGAATACATGAAACCCAAAAATAAATCATTAAGGATAGATGATTTATTTTCAAAATGAATTTGTAACTAGTGAATTTGTTTTGGTAATCATCTAAGGATAGGTGATGGTATTGTTTTAAGATCTAAACACAAGATAACTTGTGTTAAGGACCTAGGAAGGTTATAGTCTAGGTCAAGGTATTACTAATAACCTAATTCCCTATAACCACGAGCTCTAACACCAATCTTTCTGTAACACCCCAACCGCGTAAAACAACTGCGGCGGAAACGTCGGGTAGTCACGTCACATAACTATTGTTTCACAACACATGGTACATAAAGTTTTGTATTACTGAATTTCATTGTTTACATTGTCTTGGGAGAATGAAATAAGAAAAAAAACGTGACAATTGTTTTGCAAATTTTAATGTCACTAAGGCCCAAGACCACCCTATGTGAAGCATGCTCAAAGTCAAACATTAGCTCCTGAAACATATGTGAAAATAAAACGTCCGCGTAAAAATGAATGTGGGTAACATAGGTTTTGTGATGAAGATTCATGGCTTTGAAAGTTAAAAGAAATGTTCAACTATTACAAAAGTAGCCATGATCCTTTACAAAAATGTTTCTTTTATGAAATCATATGAAAATCAAAAGAAATTAAAAGAAATGATGCATGGTTAATTTAATAACTAAAATAACTCTTGCCTTGTATAAAATATGTCATGTCTTGTATTTTGTTTGAAGTGGAGTAGATAAACCTACGTTATAATATAATGAAAGCACTTCTATATAGGAAGTACCAGCGGTGTATCCACCATGCTTTTATCATATTACACACGTCTCGTCATTTAAATCACTTACCATGACCCAACAATTGAGATGTCTTGTTTAAACCAATGTCATATATAAACCAATGCCATGTGTAAACCAAATGTCTTTTATAAACAAATGTCTATGTATAAACCAATGTTTTGTATAAACCAAATGTTATTTATAAACAAATGTCTATGTATAAACCAATATCTTGTATGGCAAACAAAAGTCTTGTTTAAACCATAAATAAATGTCTTGTATAAAATAACTAAAATGTCTTGTCTTGTATAAAACATGTGTTTTGAAATAAAGGACTTGTTTAAACAAAAACTCTTGTCTGATAAATCAATTGCTTTTATTGTATAGACACATATGTATGGATTGTTGGCGAATACATTCAAGCCTTGTTGACTGTCGGATAAACCCTTATAAACACAAATGTTTATCAAATGTTCATCGGATTCTTTCATTCCCTAAACACACTTCCAAACAAACCTAGGAAGCAGGAATGTGATTGTCAATCCTATGGTGCCGTTACATACTATTGGTCGACGTGATCAATGTTAATGAATGTATCATTTTATAATCAATGCATCAATATGTCTTGAACAATGTAAGCATGTCATGAAAATGTTTTGAAATCATGTACTTGGCATACTAAGTCAATATACCAAGCAAAAATGTCTTTGAAATCATGTACTAGGTATGCTAAGTCAACATACTAAGTAAAAATGTCTTTGAAATCATGTACTAGCTATGCTAAGTCAACACACGAAGCAAAATGTCTTTGAAATCATGTACTAGGTATGCTAAGTCAACATACAAAGCAAAAATGTCTTTGAAATCATGTACTAGGGATGCTAAGTGAGCATACAAAGCAAAAATTTCTTTGAAAGCATGTACTATATTTACTAGATAAGCAAAACATGTATAATGTCATGAAAACAAGAAAGTAGTGATAGGCACATATGAATCACCCTAAAACTTTGAAAACATAAAAGAGGGGGCTATGTACTCACTTGGGATTGCGTAAATATCTTGTTCAAATGATCAAACAAAGCTCAAGGATTAAAGAGTTCAAGTGTGTCCTAATGTATCGGAATACTATGTTAGTGTGTTGAGACTTTTATCGGAGGGTTGAATAGAATGAGCTCTTATAAACCAAACGAGTGTTGGGACTCGTATGATGTGGTTTATAATACCTTACATTCTCTTTTGGAAGAGTTTCTATGTGCTTTGACCCATTATGACTTGTTAAAATGGTTTACGCCACTTTAACGGGTCACAAGTGTAACTATGGGTTTGTATGGTTAAATATGTCCTATGATGAGTATTATATGTCAAAACAAGTTTGATTATGTTATAATATTAGTTTATATGTCAAAACTATGGTCTTACATGTTTAAACCATTTTATGCGCCAAAAGGGTGTTTTCGGCATTTTAAAAGTATATATCGACTCATCATATAACTAACTAAACTATATGACTATAAAATATAACCTCAGAGGGTTATTCCCTAAATTACTATGGTAATAAAAATGCACTTGGTCGAATCCTAAGATTGACCAAACGGGTCAAATGTGAAAGTCAAAGCGTTATTAAAACCGCTCAACTTACGACTAAGAAATAAGCACTAAACTAGAAATGACGAGTTAGACATGTTTGAACATGTCTAATAATGTTATAAAAATTATTTGGTGTCAAAACCTTAAGTTTTAATACCAAAAGGTTTCATCGTAAACTGCATTTTTATACTTTTTTTTTACTTTTAACTCGTAACACTTTGACTCATCATCTCGCCTACTAAACATGGTAATCAAAATGTGCAATCGCAAGGGATTAATACTTTCATGATTATGATCACGTTGCAAAGTTCAACTTGAACTTTGACACCAAAATGGTTAAAACTGAAAGTCAAATAGGAAGCCAAACTATTTGACTTTTAGCTCAAAATAGCTAAAATAATGAAAGCACAAGGAAGAGTACTTACTTATGTTGAAGAACACTTTCAGAATTCAAGATAGGAGGCTTCCAAATGTTGGAAACAAGCTCCAAGAAGGATAGAAAGAACAACTTCACACTTTGCTTTGAAGTGTTTTGAAGTGGTGTGAAAAAAATGGATGAATCAAAGGGTATTTACAGTGTTTTAGGATCAAGGAGGTGATGACAAGTGTTACCAAGTGTGGATTAGTGTCCTAACATGTTCTAACACCAAATTAAGTGTGGCAAAATGAGTGCAAAGTGTCAAGAATTGGAGATAGGTGGCAAACTTGGTGAAGAAGCAAACTTTTTTTGTCAATTTTCGCCCATGGACTTGTTGTCGCGTTTTGTCATTTTTAACTCCTTTTAACCAAATATTTAGGTTATATAAAGGCGTTAAGGCATGCGTAACTTGGATTTTTTCCGGAAATGTCGTAGATGCCGGTTCGTTAGATTGTACGGTTACACGTTTTGTACATAAAGTGTAAACTTTATCGAACACGAAAATGACCGAATTTGTGTAATGATTGACATTTTTGCATTATTACCAATAAATGCAAGATTTTATTGAATAAATATGTCTGGGATTGTATAATGATTTTTAAATACACATTTTCACATATAAAACACAAGATTATATTAAATACGAAAATGTTTCGGATTGTTCAATGACTAAAAATGTACAAATGTCACAACTGAGCCATCCACATCGCACAATTAGGTATTATTGTTTGCATGTTACTCATAACGTACCCTCAGATTGATCCAAGTCATACTTAGTATCGTTTTGTTATCCGTATAAGTCACACGTATAGATTAGAGTTTACCTGCTTTCGCCATGGTTGTCTCATTCTCCCCTGGTTAAGAAATTTCATCCTCGAAATTCGATGTATTTAGTTTTGAAAAGGTGTGGATATTTCTTGCGGAATTCATCCTTCCATTTCCACGTGTATTCAGGCCCTCGCTACGAGTTCCAACATACTTTCACCAGTGAGATTTTGTTATGATGTAGTTGTTTAGTTTTGCCGTCTATGATTTCTACCTGTTCCTCCATGAAGTGGAGTTTGTCATCAACGGTGCACATCTTTCAATGGTACAATAGTTGCTTCATCCGTGAGACATTTCTTTAAGTTTGATACATGGAAGACATCGTGAATGGTGCTCAGTTCGACTAGTAATATTAGCCGATACGCTACAGTTCCAACAATGGCAATAATTTCGTATGGTCCTATGTATCTCGGAGTCAACTTTCCTGCCTTGGCAAACCTTATAACTCCTTTCCACGGTTTCATTTTTAATAGCACCTTGTCACCTACTTTAAATGACAATGGTTTTCAGCGAACATCGGCACAACGTTTTTGCCGATCCCTCGCTGCTTTCAATCTGGTTTGGATCTTATGCACCTTGTTTGTTGTTTCTTGAATCATTTTAATCCCTGTCAGTTGAGTATCACCCACTTCTGCCCAACAAAGTGGTGATCTGCACTTCCGGCCGTATAGCGCCTCGTATGGTGCCGCTTGTATGCTACTGTAATAGGTGTTATTATAAGAGAATTCGATTAAGGGAAGGTGTTCGTCCCAACTTCCTCCAAAGTCTAGGACACAAGCACGAAGCAGATCCTCCAATGTTTTGATAGTTCGTTCGATTGGCCGTTGGTTTGGGATGATAAGCCGTACTTAGGTCTATTCTAGACCCAAAAGATTCTTGTAACTGTTGCCAATAGTGTGAAGTAAAATGACTATCATGGTCTGAAATGATCGCAACTGGTACACCATGTCCAGCCACAATTTCATTAGTGTAGAGCTCGACACTTTCTCTATTTGGTATATAGTATGAATCGGGATAAAGTGCACAGATTTGGTTAGTCTATCCACGACTACCCAAATCCATTGTGACCTAGGGGTATTTTTGGAAGGTGGGTCACAAAGTCCATCGTGATTTGCTCCCATTTCCAATGAGGTATCTCGGGTTGTTGTAGCTTTCCCGAGGGTTTTTGGTATTCAGCCTTGACTCGGGCACAAGTTAAGCATTTACTAACATACTCCGCAACATCTTTCATCATGCCTGGCTACCAATAAAATTCCTTAAGGTCGTGGTACATCTTGTTTGTACCGGGGTGAATAGAGTACTTAGATTTAGAACCTCATCCATAACCAGTTGACATAGGTCATGGAGAGTAGGAATCCATACCCTATCTTTGAAGTACATCACTTCATCAGTTTTCTTCTCAAAATTCGACTCGTTATCATGCAACTCCTCTTTTCTATTTGACCTTCCAGTAAGGCTTCCATCTGTGCCGCACGAACCTGTTCCTTGAGACTTGTTTGGACAAGAATCCCTAAGGCTCATACTCTAAGTGGTTTCACCCTATCCTTTCTACTCAAGGCATTAGCTACTACGTTCGCCTTGACAGGGTGATACTTAATTTCGCAATCATAATCGTTTAACAGTTCCACCCATCGTCACTACCTCATGTTCAGTTCTTTCTTGTCAAATATGTGCTGGAGGCTTTTATGATCCGTGTAGACCATGCACTTTGTACCATAGAAGTAGTTCCTCCAGATCTTAAGTGCAAAAATCACCGCTCCAAGCTCCAAGTCATGTGTGGCATGGTTCTTTTCATGCACCTTCAGTTGTCGTGAAGCGTATGCTATTACCTTGTTTCGTTGCATTAATACGCATCCTAAACCTCGTCGTAAGCGTCACAATATACGACGAAGTCTTTCTTTCCCTTCGGAAGTGTTAGAACTGCTACTTCAAACAGTTTTTGTTTTAGCAATTGGAAAGCTGTTTCCGTTCTTCACCCCAGTCGTATCTCCAGTCTTTTTGAGTGAGCGCGGTCAAGGGTTGTGCGATGCAAGAATTTTTTTCAATGGAGCAACGTTAATATCCTACCAATCCCAAAAATTGGCGAGATTTCCTTGGGGAACTTAGGTGCTTGCCAATTCTTAATGGCTTTGATCTTACTAGGGTCAACAAGAATTCCTTATTGATCCACCAAGTGCCCTAAGAATCGCACTACTTGTAACCAAAAATCACATTTGGATAGCTTGGCATACAACTTCTCCTTTCTCAATAGCTCCAAAATTGTACATAGACGGCTCTCATGCTCCTCCTTGCTTTTTTGAATATATTAGGATATCATCAATAAAGACTATGACGAACTTATGCTGGTGTGGTTTGCAAACCCGGTTCATGAGGTCCATAAATATGGCAGGTGCGTTGGTTAGCCCAAAAGATATAACTAGGAATTCGTAATGGCCGTACCTAGTTCAAAAGGCTGTTTTCTTGATATCTTTCTCTTGAACCTTTACTTGGTGATACCTCGACTGAGATCAATTTTCAAAAAGTGACAGACTCCTTGTAATTGATCAAACAAAACATCAATCCGCGGAAGCGGATATCGATTATTGATCGTGACTTTGTTCAGCTCCTTGTAATCTATACACATCCTAAAGCTCTCGTCCTTCTTTTTGACAAACAATAGTGGTGCTCCCCAAGGGGAATAAATAGGACGAATAAAGCCTTTATCCAAACAACTCCGGCAGTAGGGTGGATAACTCTTGCATCTCGGGAGGCGCAATGCGATAAGGTGCCTTGGCGATCGTAGTTGCTCCCAGAATTAAGTCGATACAGAATTCGACTTGTCGATCGGGTGGCAATCCGGGTAGTTCTTAAGGAAAAACATTGGGTTAATCACGCACAACTAGATTGTTTACAACACATCTTTCCTTTGGTTCAACTGCTACAACATTTGCCATGTACACCGAGCATCCCTGTCTTACGTACTTCAACACTTTGAGGTGAAATATAAGGGGTAACATTGCGCCCGATTTTTCTCCCTGGACATCATAACTTCATTGTTAGGGAAAGGAATCCTAAAATCTTCTGTTCAGAAATAATTTCCGCCTTGTACTTGGACAACCAGTCGCTTACCACTTCTATATCAAAACTTCCAAGTTCTACAGGTAGAATGTCAATGAGGAATTGGTGGTCGTTAAGGGTTAAAGGACAGTCACGGATAATTTGGTAACTAGTTATAGGTTTACTGTTAGCGAGTTCTTTAGAATAGGAACGTGATAGATCACTAGCCGGCGTATTTAATAATGGTAGGAAGTTAGGAGAAACAAAGCTCTTATCTACACTAGTATCGAATAACACGGAACCATACTGGGCAGAGACAAGAAAGGTACCTGTCACTACATTAGGATCTGTCGTGCGTCACCGGATCCTACAATAAACACGCGTCCTCAAGTTTGATTGGAAGTTGAGGCTTGCCCTTGGTTTTCTTTCCTATAGGTCCTTGATTCAGCTTCGGGCAATTTCGTTTAAAATGCTTCGTACTGCGCACTCGTAGCAGGTGCGGGGTATGTTAGTTGTCGGTTTTGTTGAGGTGGTTGTTGTTGACTTGTTTGGGGTTGGGTGATTTGGGAATGAGTAGGTTGGTTCGGACGGTTTGTTGGTTCATCAGTTGTTCTCACGGGCATAATGCCACACTTTCCGACACTTGTTGTAGGTTACGGTTCGGCACTCGCCCAGGTGATGGTAACCACATGTGTTACATTTTGGCCATGGTCCTTTATAATTATCGGTCTTGAATCTGAGATAGTCATTGCATAATTTTGGTTGTTCGATCGAATACGCTTATGCGGTTGAGATCTTTGTGGCTTATAGTCATAGTCGGTTCTTTTAGTGCCAGACGACTCTTCGGGCATCTTCAATATATTCATCCTTACCATATCAAAAGTAATCGTGCCAGACCTCGACACGACACTTTCCATCGTTAAGTGTTCTACTGAGTTTACAATGCTTCGGACTTGTAGGGCCAATCCCCATATATAACGTTCAATTCGTTTTGATTTGGGTCTGACCATATCTGGTAGTTAAAGCAAGAGTGTTAAAACGATTAGTATATCCCACGTGATCTGTCCTTGCATTTGTAGTTCCAAAATTCATGTTCCAATTTTTGTATTTCACTTTTCGGATAAAAGTGGGTCATCAGAAGTGTTTTAAGTTCATCCCACATCATATGGGCAATGACGTCACATCCCGGGGTCTGAACAATGGTATTCCACCAGCTCAGAGCGTGATCGATAAACGTAGAGGTCGTATATTTCACAATACACTGCTCCGGACAATTCGTGATGTTAATAACTACTTGTGTGTTCTCGATCCATCGAACAATCCCTGTTGGCCCTTCCGTACGTTGAACTCTATAGGTTTGCCTTCCATAACTTGTTTATAAGTGCACCTCTGCACCACATTGTTTTAACCAACCGCATGCACATTCGGGTAACGCTGCCGGTTTTGTGCATTTGTGTTAATGCTCGCCATAACTTGGGCTACTATGGTTGGAATAACAATTGTTAGTTGCTGAGTTATTAGTTGTGTGATGTCTGCCTCTGTTAGGTTATTCGCTTGTTTTGGGGCCATTCTACAACAAAAAATTAGTATATATTGATACATGTATCACATATCAGATTCCATATCATCAAAATTGTTAAGAATCTCATAAACACACTAACACGTATGAACAACAATCCCTATTATACATGTAAATGCCGATGTACAATAATCAAAATTGACACACAGGCCGAATCCACTAAGGATTATGTTAGTAACATACTAGTAAAAATTTGTCATCACATGACGTAGACACATATCATCAACATCGAGTACTAGTAACATACTGTGTCATACAACCCTATCTCGACGTAGGCATATAGTCGCCTAGTGCTTGATAGGAGATCAAAAGATCTATATATACATAAGAAACCGCTCCCTCTACCGACGTGACTGAAGCGCCAACCACATGAACCCTGTCGCTAACAGTGCAATCATTACCAAGCATAGATATAGTAGGGTCTGGGAACGTCCCTGCCGGTAACTATCCTGCCCCCAAGACTGATGAAATGCCATCAATGCCTGTTGAGTGCTACTGATGCACCTTACATAACACTCCTATGGTGAGCCACCTCTGCTCGTGCAGTGGTAAGCGCTACGATTTGGTCAAATAGATAGCCGATCCAACGGATGGTCTGAGGGGAGGGTGGCTGGTCCTCAGGTGGTACTGGTACGCCCCAGACAGGCATGGTATGCTCCTCTGCCGGGTGGGATCGCTCTCCCCGCTCGCGAGTATGGTATGGGGAAGGAGGCTCTGGTGAGGGTGTCGGGTTTAGGAATCGGGAGGTCAAACGGTATCCCAGGTCCGATAATGTACGTGCAACTGAGAGGGAAGTGGATTACGGATAACCGAAGAAAAGGCTGGAGTTGGCATCAGGACTCTCATACAAGCCTTCTGCCTAAACGAGCAACTGGTGGGGAGGGTGGTGAACCAAGAGAGATGGGAGTGCGCGGGGTAGGAAATCGTGGGATAGTAACTGTTGTAGGACTCCGCCTAGCCATAGCAGGATGGTAATATGGGTCTTGTGTGTTGTAACGCCTCGGTTTTTCATACTTCCCTTAATTAGAAAGTGTAATCGTACTTCTATTTATGGAAACTTGTATTCGTACCGTATTTGTATTTCTTTTCCCAATCTTGTAATTCGAGACATGAATCGTAATAAAATTCGTACTTGATACATACTTGTCTTACATGCATTCAATTGTTAATATGATTTTACATATAAATCGATGCTTGTTATACGTGCAAATACTCATACATAAATACTCGATACCTAAAATATACTTACAAATACGCTGTACACTTAAAAACATGCAAAAATATCAAGTTATAGCATGAAATGAAGGAAAAACCAAGTTCAAGGACTAAAAGTGACAAAAATCAAAGAAGTTTCTAGAATAATATTGTCCCTTCTTCATTCTCTCGTGCCCCGCGGGAGGGCTTAATCCGGAGTTTGTTGTTTCTAGCTTATGGATTGGACAAATTTTGTGTTTCTTGCATTAATTACACCCACCTAACTCACCCCCTAACCTCAACTATAAATACTCACCTCCTCCCACTCTCATTTCACACCTCAAACATTCATCTCTCTCTAAACTCTCTCTCTCTCTCAATTCAGGAAGTTCATGACTTTCAAGAGAGTTCTAATTCACCTTCACCTCTTTTCTTTACTCTTTCTTCCTTCTTAACACTTGGAACACCTCTAAGAGTGTTTCCATAGGTTTTCCATGGAAAACCAACATGGAACATCACCATATTTGAGGTCACAATTGTAAGAACTTTCCGTTTAAATAGGGTTTTATCCCACAAGTGATGTATCCCTCTAAGCTTGTTCTTCAAAAAAGACTTGAGTTGGTAGTGTGTGATTACTTGGAAGTCTTTGCTATCCTACCTTCAATCCACCACCTCACTTGATGATTTTTAATATTTTAGGTCTTTTACTTTTATTTT
Organism: Scalesia atractyloides; assembly: GCA_947069175.1. Taxonomy (NCBI): domain Eukaryota; kingdom Viridiplantae; phylum Streptophyta; class Magnoliopsida; order Asterales; family Asteraceae; genus Scalesia; species Scalesia atractyloides. Next base: position 51,425,989 of record CAMTDV010000020.1, read on the forward strand.
TAACTTACTCATGACCATCCTTGTTGTTCTTGTGATACTTGAGCATTGGTGAACAATACGAAAGAGGTTAAAGGAAGGTTATCCTCCTTCCTCCATGCATGACTTCTATGAACTTCCATGATATTTATGATCTACTTATTACATACATATATATATACACACACATTAACCGAACCCCTTGATGATAATCAAATGATTGTCCGTCATGGTACAAGGTTACATCACCTAAGTACTTAACCTCTCGTTACAATTCTAATGGGTACCTTAACCCATGAAAACACATCAACCCGAATGTGTATTATAGTGTCGAAAATGACTATTAAGTCTAGCTGATTATTTTCTCATATATATACTTCAGTACATTTAAAATTCCTAATCCTCCATTATCATTTGAATACTTACAAACCTACGTTTTCCTCTTCTAGGATAACTAGGTGATCCTCCAACTCTTCATGGAAATTACCAAGGTGAAGCTTTCAAAACCGTGAGTAGACTTGACCCATTTTTCCTTTTTACACAGTTTGGGTTGTAGCATGTTAACTTACAAAATACACCAATACACACAACATACTTTATACACTCGATCTGTTATACATGCTAATTGTTATGCTTAGGTTCATGCTAGATTTATACATGCTTCTTGTCATTAACTTAGCTAGCCCCAACTTAACATATATAGCGATATAGGAGTAGCACACCGCCCGTCGGGGTATCGTTAAGCTTTAGTTGATTCTTATTCTTATTCTTATTCTTATTCTTACTCTTAAATAATCTCATTACTTTATATGACGAGGGACACTTAACATATATAGCGCTATGTACTCACCAATGCTTTTGCGTTGAACTATATCTTTAACATGTTACAGGTTGATGATGATGCTTATGACGAATCTAGTAGGGATGACATAGAAACGCACCTAGAATGTTAAGCTTTTATGTTGTAATTTTGTTGAAGTTGTTGTATTTTGATTTATGTTGTAATTGACTATTTGATATATGAAATGAAACGATTTTGGATTTTAATATTGTCGCAAATAGTATTATGATGTCTCGAGCAATCTATTTCGTCTCACTCTGATGTGTCCGCCATCGGTTGGAGTGTGATAGTTTGGTATCAGAGTTATACTATAGGGAATTAGGTAGAATTGCCATGTTCGACCTAGTCTATAGTTTAAGTAACCAACATTCGACCATTCTTGTTTCATGCCTAAAATGTTAATTCTTCCTACCTTGCTTCTTCATATTTCTGTGGTCTTAATATATACAATCTGTCTTTTCTAAGACATTTACACAATATACACACATGAAGACTTGAAGACACTCGTATTACAAATGAAACGACTTCACCAAAATAGGCGTGAAACCCGCACCTTGGTGAATGACTCTCAATCCGCGTATCTAATTTTTCATGAAATTACGCCATCAAGTTAGGAGTGATATCCATACCTTGATGGAAAATTTCCATTTCAAACTCTAGTGGACCCTTACCAACAAGTCAGAATTCAAACTCTAGTGAAACCCGCTCCTTGTCAACTAGTCTCTATGAATGGGGGATCAACATCCTCCGATGAGCAACGGACCGGTCTGACTCAACTAACAGAGGCGGAATTCATTGTTAGTGAGGTTGACAAACAAACAAGTGAGATCTACTGCTTAAACGCCTTGAATGTATTGATAAACATGAACAAGTATAGTGCAAGTAAACAGTTCAGCAGGGCTAAGCTACACCAACAGGAAAACTAACTCTGACACAACACTCCTCTATTTACAGGTCGACATGACTCGCACAGGAGAGTGTGTAACAGAGTGTGTGACTCGTGCGAGTGGTTGCCTCGTACGAGTGACAAAGTGTCACTCGTACGAGTCATGTGACTCACTCGTACGAGTCAGTTTATAAACAAATAACATATACATTAACATAAACAAACTGACGCTCTAAGCCTATATACAAAATCAACATATCCTAGACGCATGAAATAGACATTATGCACCCACAAACTCCCCCTTGGATGTTGCCACAGTCTTAGATAGTCTTCAAAAAACTTCAAAAATCAGACGCTTGTCAACCAAAGAAACGTTTTGGCGGCTCGCGACGCTCCTCAAAAGCTATCGGCGTTTGATCTGTAGGAGGAGGTTGGTTAACTGTATTGCCAAACTGAAATCTTCTTAGCGACGCAATACGTGCTCGTACCGCAATTCTCTCTTCCTTCTTATCTTTCTTTCTATGCTCTGTCTCCTCCAGTTTCCTCCATGAACTGTTCCATGTCGATCCAGAATGTATATCGTTGGCGAAACAGACGTTAACTATCTTCTGAAACTGGAGTGCTTGTTCTTTATTTTCTCTTCAAACTAATTTTGCTGTAGAACAGTGTAGCTGTGAATGAACTCTCCTTCTTCAACAATATGCTCAAGATATAAAATCTTTGGCTTTAGCACGACAGGAACGGTAGATATATCAGTTACCGTGAGAATTCCTGCCTGCTGAGCACCTTTCGAACCTTCTGATCTTCCATGATCTCTATCTTCACTTACCTGATTCGCTGAATCATCCAAGTAAGCAGAATAATCAATATCATCAGTCTCATCAATTTCTGTTACCCAGACACCAGATCCTCCCATATCATCATCATCGGACTTGTCTGAAAATAGATCATCAAAAGCATCTAAGTCCTCTTTCTCTTTTTCAGCATCCTCAACAAACTCATCAACCTCAGCGTCAATCTCTTTCTCTAACTTCTTCTAGATTAGCCATTCCCGATGTCTTGCAGAAAGATTAGACAAATCGATATCAACATCTTTTTGCTTACCTACTAACACAAACTTCTTCGTCATCGTGTACACCACAATATCAGTAATAACTGGCGCAGATTCAGCTTCTGGCTCAGTTTTAACATTCACAGGATCCTCACCAACTTTCGCTTTGCCTTTGCCTTGCGCGTCAGATAATTCTTTAGCAAGATGCTCGCGCTCAGCAACCCGCTCTCTCCCTTCAGCTCTTTCTATCTCGCCAATCCCAACAGCAATATTTGTACCATTTGTGTAAAACGAGTTTCTAAAACCCGCATCATTATTTAATCAAGTTTTGTTTTAAATGTCCGTTGCGTATTTATTAGTATCGGCTGGTTTAATAAGTCGCAATTAATAAATGATAAAAAATTTAACAACATGATTAATAAATAATAATAATAAATTAAAGTATGAAAACAAAAATTAAAAGAGGAAACCAGGACTCGAACCCGGGTCTCCCACATATGTCACACTCTTAAAACACCACTGATCTATGCCCTCATTTGTGAAATAAACCTGATCTAATTAATTTTTTGCTGCAACCAGTCTTTAAACCAGTTCAAAATTGTAACCGCCCAAATCTCAATCGCTAAAACCTCCAATCCAAAATTGATGAGCTTTATCTCCGATGTAAATCAAATCAGAAACCGACTCTCCTCAATCATGATTCAGTTACAAATCATGGAGAATAACTAATTTGTAATTGAAAACTTTTAATCAAATTCTGAAACTGTCCTCTGCGGCATCTATAAATAATGGACTTTAGGCGTTGTATCATTTGCTCAATCATTTGCCCGAAATCTCAAATTCGCTGCACATTTTCTTTACAGCGTTTACTTGCTGTTTCGCCGGAGTTGTTCAACCGCCGGAATTTCGTATACCCACCAGAAGAGTCACCGGAGAATTTACCACCATCGACTCGGTACTGTACTATCTTTCTTATCTTATTGCAGTTTGTGTTGCATAAAAACCCAAGCGAACATCGCAATTCAATCCGGTGGGTTTAATCCGTGGGTCTTCTTTTCAAAAGAAGACGAAACTGGTTAATGCTTTAGAGTTTTTAGAATCGGGTTTTAGTCGGGTTAGACACACAGTCCAGTGGTGGAATGTGTGCAAACACGACGTTTAAGTCCCCGGTTCGAGTCTGGCTCTTGTCCATATCAAAATAGTTTTTTTTTTTTGAGCAAATCATATCATTCCTCAGTAAGATGATAAATATAATTTAAATCTGATTATAGATGGGTTAGACACCCAGCCCAGTTGGATGGGCTGGGTGCAAAGTAACGTGCAGGTCGCAGGTTCGAGTCTAAGCTGTCACACCTGTTCGACTATTTAAAACCTTTTTAAATTTACTAATTTCTGAAAAAGCTAACAAGAATATAAGAATAATTAAAAACAAATCCTAACGAGTTAGACACCTAGCTCAATTGAAAGAGCTGCGTGCACGCAACCAAGAGGTCACGAGTTCGAGTTTCTATACACGCTGCCAATAATCATACGAACCGGTCAGAAGTCTGATAAGCCAGAGAGAGCCCAAATTTTTTTTATTATTTTTATTATTTGATTATTAACTACTTCTCTTATTATAATATTCTCAATTATAAGACGTTTAAAAATTCCATTAAATACATAAAAATAATCTAAAAATCATATAAAAAGTATTAAATTGAAATATTAATTTTTATTTAATTATCGAACTGTTACGCTATTATTTAGGTTACTTTAATTTGTCGGCTAAATCTTAAATTCGTGCGCACTCTTAATCAATCAAGGAAACGCACCCACTGTGAGTGAATCCTTACAAACTCCCTTTTTAAATCACGTTTTAGGGTGTATCATGTGTCGTACATGTTCTTATTTATTTATTTAAACACTCGTGCTAACATCATTTCGTGATCAAATGTGTATATTTATTGTATGGTTATGTGTGGTTACATTTTATCATTTCAGTGCAATCATTCATTTAAGACCCATCAATTCCTCGTGGGATACGAGTTGAGCATCAGGTGCCTCATTAGATCGGCTCTGTTTGATTGATCTCAAGTTCATAATCCGTCAGGTCATGTCTTCATTGTGGATATTATGTGGTTTGTGATTGTTTATATATATACATATGCTCACTTATGATTAATGCACAATTTTTATTTAAGTAACTACTATAACAACTATTTAATTGTTTTACTTAGATTCACTCACCAACTTTTGTTGACCCAAACCTTTGTTTTACGGATGATACAGGTGGACAGGCGGAGGAGAGTAACTCATAGGAATGGCCTTAGAAGATTAATAAAATTTATTTAGTTTAGAACAATGTTTATTTATGCTTGTATGTTTCCTTGTTTTGGATATTTGAAGTTTTAATTCCAATATAATAAATATGAAACCTTTTAGTAAATGTCATGAGCTTTGATGATAACCCAATTATGCCCCGACTTTTATTTCGGTTGTGGGTCGGGGTGTGACAAATTGGTATCAGAGCTTGCGACTATAGGGATATAGGATAGGTTATAAGACCCTTAGAGCCTATACTATAGTTGGTTAGACATTAATTGTTTATGTGTTACATAAAATTCATGATGTTTATATGTTTCATGTTTATTTTCACACACAAATGCATGCAAGCACTCTCACCAATAGATGTTAATGTGTGATGTTCATTATAGTTCATATTTTATTAAAAAATCATGCCTACGCAAGCACACACATCATGATTTCACAAATTTTCATAATTTCTTCTGAAAGATTTTGCAATGTTTTCATGTTTTTCCAACACATTGAAGTGATTTCTACGACGGGAATGTAGTAACTGGAAGGGTACGAGTACTGGTAGTCGGAACGTCCTGTCTAGGCTTGGCATTCGTATAAATCCAAAATAATGGACCAGTTTGCCTACCTGGGGACTAACGATGAGAGTACAAAGGACCTATTAGGCCAAAGCATGCCACACCAAACGTCGTGTGAACTAACCCCGCTTTGAGTTGTCATTGTGTCTATACCTGGACACATTCTGACCTTATACCTTACAATTATGTTTTACGATTTTCATTTGGGTGATGCACACATTAACAGGCCAACATCAAGGTGAACCCTACTAAGCCCAGTAGTCATGGGGTCCCCCGTGACTACCAAGGCCGAAGTATGGGAGACATTTGGAGGCCCAATCCTAAGCAAGCCCAAGACATCCTATGGATGTAGTTAATTTCTTGTTTTCATTTATTTTGAATGATGTTTTCACTTTTTATGACACATGATACCTAAAAACGTTCAATTCATAAACTCGCTACGTATTTCCTGCAGATGTCTGCTAGACACTCTCGAGGCGGTAGAAGGTCAGGAAGATCTAGCAAACATATGGCCACTCAAATCGCTCAACAGATGGTTGTTGTACTTCCTGATATCATTGTGCAAGTTCAACAAGCACTTGCCACCAATCCCATCAACCCCACAAACCAAGAAGGGCAAAATATCACCAATCCTCCTCCCAACACCACCAAATGTACCTACAAGCACTTCAAATCCTGCGATCCCCCAAAATACAAAGGGACTGAAGGTGTCACTCCTCTCCTCCGTTGGTTTGAGGAGATGGAAAGCACTTTTCTCAATTGCGATTGTCCCGATGATCGCAAGGTGCGTTATGCAACTGGTCGTTTGTTTCGAGTAGCACTTACCTGGTGGAACACAGAAAAGGGTAAGCGAGGTGCTGAAGTTGCTATGGCCTTGACTTAGGATGAGTTAAGGGAAATCATGACAAGATGCTTCTGTCCAGGAGGCGAAATCAAGAAATTAAGATGAGTGTTATGCTTTGAAACAAAAGGAGGGAGACCACATCACCTACAAAAAAAGCTTTCTTGAGTTGAATCAGATGGTCCCCAATCTATTCACCCCGCTCTATCGTTTAATCGAGCATTACATTCGAGGTCTTCCTCGAAAATTCAAGATTCTGTGTTAAGTACTTCACCTGCAACACTCGAAGCTGTCATGGAGCTGGCTACCGAACTTATGGAAAATCGCACTCGAAATGGCGATTTTAAAGATGAGAAAAAGAAAGATAAGGCACCTGCTGAAACTCCAACCCCAAAGTAGGTTCGTCTTCCAAATTTGCTGGCAAAAGGAAGCGCAATGGGAAAATTTTGCCGTTACCCAAACCAATTCCCCTTTCACTGCTGCCCCAATCGCACAAGTTACCCCTCAAGCCACCCCATTCAAGAAACCATACACTGTTCCTCACTAAAATGCAACCGATGCCAATATCACCATCCTCCTGAGAACCCCTACCAATACTGCACAAGTTATGGCCATGCAGGTCACACGGTTCAAACTTGTCGTATCCTCCAAAAGCCAAACCGCAACCAGCCTCAAGCCCAAACCAATAATCAAGTGGTGGGCCAAGCCCAAAATCAACAACCCTTACTCTTACCACCGGCTCAACCCAAGGCTCAACCCTACTACCAACCCAATTACCCAACGATGCAACCTGTCATAGCATGCTTAAACTGTGGTGATCCAACCCATTTTCGTAACACATGCCCACGCCTGGTGAACATCATAAACGCCCAAGCTCAAGCCAATCCGGTGAACCAATCCAACCAAGCTAATCCACCTGCTAGAGGAAGGGCTTTCAACATCAACGCCAACCAAGCTAGAGCTGATAATAATTGGCCAACGGTACGTTTCTTATTAACAGTATATATGCATCCATACTGTTTGATACTGGGGTGGATAAGAGTTTCGTGTCTTTAGAATTCAAATCCATTCTTAATCAACCTCGCGTTAGTCTCGATGAATCATTTACGATGGAAGTTGCTGATGGTGAACCTATTACGTTAGACTCGATTATACGTGATTGTACTCTTACCCTTAATGATCACGCTTTCTCGATTGATCTTATTCCTATGAAATTGGGTAGTTTCGACATTATCATCGGTATGGACTCGCTTAGTCAACATCATGCCGAAGTTGTTTGCCACGAGAAGTTTATTCGAATTCCTCTCGCTGACGGTCAAACTCTGCGTATCTTTGGAGAAACTCCTTCTAAAGGGCTCAAATTGATGTCTTGTCTCCAACCTCGAAGATATCTTCACAAAAACTATGTCACGTTTCTAGCTCATATTGTCAAGAAGGAAGGCAAGGAAAGGAAGCTCGAATATATTCCAATCGTTAAAGATTTTCCTCAAGTTTTTCCCGACGATGTATCAGGACTCCCTCTTGTGCGAGAAGTAGAATTTCGAATCGATCTTGTACCTGGTGCCACACCAGTCACAAAATCTCCTTATCGGTTAGCCCCGTCTGAGATGCAAGAGTTAGCTAGTCAGTTGCAAGAGTTGACTGACAAGGGATTTATACATCCTAGCTCATCACCTTGGGGTGCGCCTATTCTTTTTGTAAAGAAGAAAGATGGAACTTTACGTATGTGCATCGATGAATCAATGCACTTCGTTGAAAGACCTGTAGAGATCATGGACTACGGTGAAAAGCGTTTAAGACGAACTCGTATTCCAATAGTCAGGGTGCGTTGGGAGTCAAAACGAGGACCTGAATTTACTTGGGAACGTGAAGACGCAATGCGCTAGAAATACCCGAATCTTTTTCCAATTACGACTACTACTTAAATTTCGGGACAAAATGTCTAAAAGTAGGGGATACTATAACATTTGTGTAAAACGGGTTTCAAAAACCCGTATCATTATTTAATCAAGTTTTGTTTTAAATGTCCGTTGCGTATTTATTAGTATCGGTTGGTTTAATGCGTCACAATTAATAAATGATACAAAATTTAACATCATGATTAATAAATAATAATAATAAATTAATATAAACTTTAAAGTAATGAAAACAAAAATTAAAAGAGGAAACCGGGACTCGAACCTGGGTCTCCCACATATGTCACACTCTTAAAACACCATTGGTCTATGCCCTCATTTGTGAAATAAACCTGATTTAAATAAATTTTATGCTGCAACCAGTCTTTAAACCAGTTCAAAATTGTAACCGCCCAAATCTCAGTCGCTGAAACCTCCAATCCAAAATTGATGAGCATTATCTCCGAAGTAAATCAAATCAGAAACCGACTCTCCTCAATCATGATTCAATTACAAATCATGGAGAATAACTAATTCGTAACTGAAATCTTTTAATCAAATTCTGAAAATGTCCTCTACGGCATCTATAAATAATGGACTTTAGGCGTTGTGTCATTCACTCAATCATTTGCCCGAAATCTCAAAGTCGCTGCACATTTTCTTTACCGCGTTTACTTGCTGTTTCGCAGGAGTTGTTCAACCGCCGGAATCTTCGTATACCCACCAGAAGAGTTACCAGAGAATTTACCGCCACCGACTCGGTACTGTACCATCTTTCTTATCTTATTGAAGTTTGTGTTGCATATAAACCCAAGCGAACATCGCAATTCAATCCGGTGGGTTTGATCAGTGGGTCTTCTATTCAAAAGAAGACGAAACAGGGTAATGTTTAAGAGTTTTCAGAATCGGGTTTTAGTCGGGTTAGACACACAGTCCAGTGGTGGACTGTGTGCAAACATGACGCTTAAGTCCCCGATTCGAGTCTGGCTCATGTCCGTATCAAAATAGTTTTTTTTATTTTTGACAAATCATATCATTCCTCAGTAAGATGATAAAAATAATTTAAATCTGATTATAGATGGGTTAGACACCCAGCCCAGTTAGATGGGCTGGGTGCAAAGTAACGTGCAGGTCGCAGGTTCGAGTCCAAGCTATCACACCGGTTCGACTATTTAAAACCCTTTTAAAATTACTAGTTTCTGAATAAAGCTAAAAAGAATATAAGAATAATTAATAACCAAATCCTAACGGGTTAGACACGTAGCTTAGTTGGAAGAGCTGCATGTACGCAACCAAGAGGTCACGAGTTCGAGCCTCTATACACGCTGCCAATAATCATGCGAACTTGTCAGATGTCTGATAAGCCAGACAGAGCCCAATTTTTTTTTTATTATTTTTATTATTTAATTATTTTATTAAATTAACTACTTCTCATATTATAATATTCTCAATTATAAAGAGTTTAAAAATTCCATTAAATATCATAAAAATCATATAAAAAGTATTAAATTGAAATATTAATTTTTATATATTTATCGAACTGTTACGCTATTATTTAGGTTAGTTTACTTCGTCGGCTGAATCTTAAATTCGTGCGCACTCTTCATCAATCAAGGAAACGCATCCACTGTGATTGAATCCTTACAAACTCCCTTTTTAAATCACATTTTAGGGTGTATCATGTGTCGTACATGTTTTTATTTATTTATTTAAACACTCGTGCTAACATCATTTCGTGATCAAATGTGTATATTTATTGTATGATTATGTGTGGTTACATTTTATCATTTCAGTGCGATCATTCATTTAAGGCCCATCAATTCCTCGTGTGTTACGAGTTGATTATCAGGTGCCTCATTAGATTGGCTCTGTTTGATTGAGCTCAAGTTCATAATTCATCATGTCATGTGTTCATCATGGATATTATGTGGTTTGTGATTGTTATATATATACATATGCTCACTTATGACTAATGCACAATTTTTATTTAAGTATCTAATATAACAACTATTTAATTGTTTTACTTAGATTCACTCACCAACTTTTGTTGACCCAAACCTTTGTTTTACGGATGATACAGGTGGATAGGCGGATGAGAGGAACACATAGGATGGCCTTAGAAGATTAATAAAATTTATTTAGTTTAGAATAATGTTTATTTATGCTTGTATGTTTCCTTGTTTTGGATATTTAAAGTTTTAATTCCAATATAATAAATATGAAACCTTTTAGTAAATGTGATGAGCTTTGGTGATAACCCAATTCTGCTCCGACTTTTATTTCCGCTGCGGGCCGGGGTGTGACAATATTAACTAGTTCGATACCCGTCCGGTGGACGGGTAGTTTAATGTTATAGTGACAAAACTATCTTTCTTTGCATTCTAAACCAAAATAGTATATGTTTAAGATAAAAGCACAACTCGTTTAACTTATGACCGACTTCAATATAAGAAACAAAGAAAAAAATAACTTTCTTATAACTTTCTAGTTTTATACATGTTCGCTTTTCAGGGAGTTTAATGTTATGTCTATACATGTTCGTTGCCGGGAGTTTAATTTCATAACATCTTGACTAATATTATCAACAATAAATATTATAATATCTCCAATATAATGGCTGCATTAATAACATATATTGATATTTGGTTAAACTATACAATTAACTGCACAAGGATTTAAGGTTGTAAATAAGACCATAACCTTAACCATATACATATGGCCCTTGGAGCATGTTTCTGAGCCGTTCCAACTTCCAATACTAATTGTATGACCTCTTAGCTCATAATCTGATGAAGAAAAAAAATAGTTAAATGTAACCATAAAATGCAATAATTAAAAATAATAAAAAATAGGGGAAAAGTGCACTGGAATCCTCATAAACCAAAGCAACATCTCCTTTGTTGTTTGTTTGTTCATCAATATATTTCTTAATGTTATAGGGACACTAATCCTTATAAGCTCACATTTTAACTTAAATCTCCCAACCTATAAACACAACCACCACTATCCCTGTAGCTGCCACCATTACTTCCACAAAAACAAATGTAGCCGATGAACCCAATTATTTATTCTTTCTTTTTCTAAAAGGTCTCGTTTTAACCCAAACCAAATTGAACTTATATAAAACTACAAATTTTTAATTCTTCCTACTTGCTTCTTCATATTTCTGTTGGTCTTAATATATACAATCTGTCTTTTCTAAGACATTTACACAATATACACACATGAAGACTTGAAGACACTGTATTACAAATGAAACGACTTCACCAAAATAGGCGTGAAACCCGCACCTTGGTGAATGACTCTCAATCCGCGTATCTAATTTTTCATGAAATTACGCCATCAAGTTAGGAGTGATATCCATACCTTGATGGAAAATTTCCATTTCAAACTCTAGTGGACCCTTACCAACAAGTCAGAATTCAAACTCTAGTGAAACCCGCTCCTTGTCAACTAGTCTCTATGAATGGGGGATCAACTCCTCCGATGAGCAACGGACCGGTCTGACTCAACTAACAGAGGCGGAATTCATTGTTAGTGAGGTTGACAAACAAACAAGTGAGATCTACTGCTTAAACGCCTTGAATGTATTGATAAACATGAACAAGTATAGTGCAAGTAAACAGTTCAGCAGGGCTAAGCTACACCAACAGGAAAACTAACTCTGACACAACACTCCTCTATTTACAGGTCGACATGACTCGCACAGGAGAGTTGTAACAGAGTGTGTGACTCGTGCGAGTGGTTGCCTCGTACGAGTGACAAAGTGTCACTCGTACGAGTCATGTGACTCACTCGTACGAGTCAGTTTATAAACAAATAACATATACATTAACATAAACAAACTGACGCTCTAAGCCTATATACAAAATCAACATATCCTAGACGCATGAAATAGACATTATGCACCCACAAACTCCCCCTTGGATGTTGCCACAGTCTTAGATAGTCTTCAAAAAACTTCAAAAATCAGACGCTTGTCAACCAAAGAAACGTTTTGGCGGCTCGCGACGCTCCTCAAAAGCTATCGGCGTTTGATCTGTAGGAGGAGGTTGGTTAACTGTATTGCCAAACTGAAATCTTCTTAGCGACGCAATACGTGCTCGTACCGCAATTCTCTCTTCCTTCTTATCTTTCTTTCTATGCTCTGTCTCCTCCAGTTTCCTCCATGAACTGTTCCATGTCGATCCAGAATGTATATCGTTGGCGAAACAGACGTTAACTATCTTCTGAAACTGGAGTGCTTGTTCTTTATTTTCTCTTCAAACTAATTTTGCTGTAGAACAGTGTAGCTGTGAATGAACTCTCCTTCTTCAACAATATGCTCAAGATATAAAATCTTTGGCTTTAGCACGACAGGAACGGTAGATATATCAGTTACCGTGAGAATTCCTGCCTGCTGAGCACCTTTCGAACCTTCTGATCTTCCATGATCTCTATCTTCACTTACCTGATTCGCTGAATCATCCAAGTAAGCAGAATAATCAATATCATCAGTCTCATCAATTTCTGTTACCCAGACACCAGATCCTCCCATATCATCATCATCGGACTTGTCTGAAAATAGATCATCAAAAGCATCTAAGTCCTCTTTCTCTTTTTCAGCATCCTCAACAAACTCATCAACCTCAGCGTCAATCTCTTTCTCTAACTTCTTCTAGATTAGCCATTCCCGATGTCTTGCAGAAAGATTAGACAAATCGATATCAACATCTTTTTGCTTACCTACTAACACAAACTTCTTCGTCATCGTGTACACCACAATATCAGTAATAACTGGCGCAGATTCAGCTTCTGGCTCAGTTTTAACATTCACAGGATCCTCACCAACTTTCGCTTTGCCTTTGCCTTGCGCGTCAGATAATTCTTTAGCAAGATGCTCGCGCTCAGCAACCCGCTCTCTCCCTTCAGCTCTTTCTATCTCGCCAATCCCAACAGCAATATTTGTACCATTTGTGTAAAACGAGTTTCTAAAACCGCATCATTATTTAATCAAGTTTTGTTTTAAATGTCCGTTGCGTATTTATTAGTATCGGCTGGTTTAATAAGTCGCAATTAATAAATGATAAAAAATTTAACAACATGATTAATAAATAATAATAATAAATTAAAGTATGAAAACAAAAATTAAAAGAGGAAACCAGGACTCGAACCCGGGTCTCCCACATATGTCACACTCTTAAAACACCACTGATCTATGCCCTCATTTGTGAAATAAACCTGATCTAATTAATTTTTTGCTGCAACCAGTCTTTAAACCAGTTCAAAATTGTAACCGCCCAAATCTCAATCGCTAAAACCTCCAATCCAAAATTGATGAGCTTTATCTCCGATGTAAATCAAATCAGAAACCGACTCTCCTCAATCATGATTCAGTTACAAATCATGGAGAATAACTAATTTGTAATTGAAAACTTTTAATCAAATTCTGAAACTGTCCTCTGCGGCATCTATAAATAATGGACTTTAGGCGTTGTATCATTTGCTCAATCATTTGCCCGAAATCTCAAATTCGCTGCACATTTTCTTTACAGCGTTTACTTGCTGTTTCGCCGGAGTTGTTCAACCGCCGGAATTTCGTATACCCACCAGAAGAGTCACCGGAGAATTTACCACCATCGACTCGGTACTGTACTATCTTTCTTATCTTATTGCAGTTTGTGTTGCATAAAAACCCAAGCGAACATCGCAATTCAATCCGGTGGGTTTAATCCGTGGGTCTTCTTTTCAAAAGAAGACGAAACTGGTTAATGCTTTAGAGTTTTTAGAATCGGGTTTTAGTCGGGTTAGACACACAGTCCAGTGGTGGAATGTGTGCAAACACGACGTTTAAGTCCCCGGTTCGAGTCTGGCTCTTGTCCATATCAAAATAGTTTTTTTTTTTTGAGCAAATCATATCATTCCTCAGTAAGATGATAAATATAATTTAAATCTGATTATAGATGGGTTAGACACCCAGCCCAGTTGGATGGGCTGGGTGCAAAGTAACGTGCAGGTCGCAGGTTCGAGTCTAAGCTGTCACACCTGTTCGACTATTTAAAACCTTTTTAAATTTACTAATTTCTGAAAAAGCTAACAAGAATATAAGAATAATTAAAAACAAATCCTAACGAGTTAGACACCTAGCTCAATTGAAAGAGCTGCGTGCACGCAACCAAGAGGTCACGAGTTCGAGTTTCTATACACGCTGCCAATAATCATACGAACCGGTCAGAAGTCTGATAAGCCAGAGAGAGCCCAAATTTTTTTTATTATTTTTATTATTTGATTATTAACTACTTCTCTTATTATAATATTCTCAATTATAAGACGTTTTAAAAATTCCATTAAATACATAAAAATAATCTAAAAATCATATAAAAAGTATTAAATTGAAATATTAATTTTTATTTAATTATCGAACTGTTACGCTATTATTTAGGTTACTTTAATTTGTCGGCTAAATCTTAAATTCGTGCGCACTCTTAATCAATCAAGGAAACGCACCCACTGTGAGTGAATCCTTACAAACTCCCTTTTTAAATCACGTTTTAGGGTGTATCATGTGTCGTACATGTTCTTATTTATTTATTTAAACACTCGTGCTAACATCATTTCGTGATCAAATGTGTATATTTATTGTATGGTTATGTGTGGTTACATTTTATCATTTCAGTGCAATCATTCATTTAAGACCCATCAATTCCTCGTGGGATACGAGTTGAGCATCAGGTGCCTCATTAGATCGGCTCTGTTTGATTGATCTCAAGTTCATAATCCGTCAGGTCATGTCTTCATTGTGGATATTATGTGGTTTGTGATTGTTTATATATATACATATGCTCACTTATGATTAATGCACAATTTTTATTTAAGTAACTACTATAACAACTATTTAATTGTTTTACTTAGATTCACTCACCAACTTTTGTTGACCCAAACCTTTGTTTTACGGATGATACAGGTGGACAGGCGGAGGAGAGTAACTCATAGGAATGGCCTTAGAAGATTAATAAAATTTATTTAGTTTAGAACAATGTTTATTTATGCTTGTATGTTTCCTTGTTTTGGATATTTGAAGTTTTAATTCCAATATAATAAATATGAAACCTTTTAGTAAATGTCATGAGCTTTGATGATAACCCAATTATGCCCCGACTTTTATTTCGGTTGTGGGTCGGGGTGTGACAAATTGGTATCAGAGCTTGCGACTATAGGGATATAGGATAGGTTATAAGACCCTTAGAGCCTATACTATAGTTGGTTAGACATTAATTGTTTATGTGTTACATAAAATTCATGATGTTTATATGTTTCATGTTTATTTTCACACACAAATGCATGCAAGCACTCTCACCAATAGATGTTAATGTGTGATGTTCATTATAGTTCATATTTTATTAAAAAATCATGCCTACGCAAGCACACACATCATGATTTCACAAATTTTCATAATTTCTTCTGAAAGATTTTGCAATGTTTTCATGTTTTTCCAACACATTGAAGTGATTTCTACGACGGGAATGTAGTAACTGGAAGGGTACGAGTACTGGTAGTCGGAACGTCCTGTCTAGGCTTGGCATTCGTATAAATCCAAAATAATGGACCAGTTTGCCTACCTGGGGACTAACGATGAGAGTACAAAGGACCTATTAGGCCAAAGCATGCCACACCAAACGTCGTGTGAACTAACCCCGCTTTGAGTTGTCATTGTGTCTATACCTGGACACATTCTGACCTTATACCTTACAATTATGTTTTACGATTTTCATTTGGGTGATGCACACATTAACAGGCCAACATCAAGGTGAACCCTACTAAGCCCAGTAGTCATGGGGTCCCCCGTGACTACCAAGGCCGAAGTATGGGAGACATTTGGAGGCCCAATCCTAAGCAAGCCCAAGACATCCTATGGATGTAGTTAATTTCTTGTTTTCATTTATTTTGAATGATGTTTTCACTTTTTATGACACATGATACCTAAAAACGTTCAATTCATAAACTCGCTACGTATTTCCTGCAGATGTCTGCTAGACACTCTCGAGGCGGTAGAAGGTCAGGAAGATCTAGCAAACATATGGCCACTCAAATCGCTCAACAGATGGTTGTTGTACTTCCTGATATCATTGTGCAAGTTCAACAAGCACTTGCCACCAATCCCATCAACCCCACAAACCAAGAAGGGCAAAATATCACCAATCCTCCTCCCAACACCACCAAATGTACCTACAAGCACTTCAAATCCTGCGATCCCCCAAAATACAAAGGGACTGAAGGTGTCACTCCTCTCCTCCGTTGGTTTGAGGAGATGGAAAGCACTTTTCTCAATTGCGATTGTCCCGATGATCGCAAGGTGCGTTATGCAACTGGTCGTTTGTTTCGAGTAGCACTTACCTGGTGGAACACAGAAAAGGGTAAGCGAGGTGCTGAAGTTGCTATGGCCTTGACTTAGGATGAGTTAAGGGAAATCATGACAAGATGCTTCTGTCCAGGAGGCGAAATCAAGAAATTAAGATGAGTGTTATGCTTTGAAACAAAAGGAGGGAGACCACATCACCTACAAAAAAAGCTTTCTTGAGTTGAATCAGATGGTCCCCAATCTATTCACCCCGCTCTATCGTTTAATCGAGCATTACATTCGAGGTCTTCCTCGAAAATTCAAGATTCTGTGTTAAGTACTTCACCTGCAACACTCGAAGCTGTCATGGAGCTGGCTACCGAACTTATGGAAAATCGCACTCGAAATGGCGATTTTAAAGATGAGAAAAAGAAAGATAAGGCACCTGCTGAAACTCCAACCCCAAAGTAGGTTCGTCTTCCAAATTTGCTGGCAAAAGGAAGCGCAATGGGAAGAATTTTGCCGTTACCCAAACCAATTCCCCTTTCACTGCTGCCCCAATCGCACAAGTTACCCCTCAAGCCACCCCATTCAAGAAACCATACACTGTTCCTCACTAAAATGCAACCGATGCCAATATCACCATCCTCCTGAGAACCCCTACCAATACTGCACAAGTTATGGCCATGCAGGTCACACGGTTCAAACTTGTCGTATCCTCCAAAAGCCAAACCGCAACCAGCCTCAAGCCCAAACCAATAATCAAGTGGTGGGCCAAGCCCAAAATCAACAACCCTTACTCTTACCACCGGCTCAACCCAAGGCTCAACCCTACTACCAACCCAATTACCCAACGATGCAACCTGTCATAGCATGCTTAAACTGTGGTGATCCAACCCATTTTCGTAACACATGCCCACGCCTGGTGAACATCATAAACGCCCAAGCTCAAGCCAATCCGGTGAACCAATCCAACCAAGCTAATCCACCTGCTAGAGGAAGGGCTTTCAACATCAACGCCAACCAAGCTAGAGCTGATAATAATGTGGCCAACGGTACGTTTCTTATTAACAGTATATATGCATCCATACTGTTTGATACTGGGGTGGATAAGAGTTTCGTGTCTTTAGAATTCAAATCCATTCTTAATCAACCTCGCGTTAGTCTCGATGAATCATTTACGATGGAAGTTGCTGATGGTGAACCTATTACGTTAGACTCGATTATACGTGATTGTACTCTTACCCTTAATGATCACGCTTTCTCGATTGATCTTATTCCTATGAAATTGGGTAGTTTCGACATTATCATCGGTATGGACTCGCTTAGTCAACATCATGCCGAAGTTGTTTGCCACGAGAAGTTTATTCGAATTCCTCTCGCTGACGGTCAAACTCTGCGTATCTTTGGAGAAACTCCTTCTAAAGGGCTCAAATTGATGTCTTGTCTCCAACCTCGAAGATATCTTCACAAAAACTATGTCACGTTTCTAGCTCATATTGTCAAGAAGGAAGGCAAGGAAAGGAAGCTCGAATATATTCCAATCGTTAAAGATTTTCCTCAAGTTTTTCCCGACGATGTATCAGGACTCCCTCTTGTGCGAGAAGTAGAATTTCGAATCGATCTTGTACCTGGTGCCACACCAGTCACAAAATCTCCTTATCGGTTAGCCCCGTCTGAGATGCAAGAGTTAGCTAGTCAGTTGCAAGAGTTGACTGACAAGGGATTTATACATCCTAGCTCATCACCTTGGGGTGCGCCTATTCTTTTTGTAAAGAAGAAAGATGGAACTTTACGTATGTGCATCGATGAATCAATGCACTTCGTTGAAAGACCTGTAGAGATCATGGACTACGGTGAAAAGCGTTTAAGACGAACTCGTATTCCAATAGTCAGGGTGCGTTGGGAGTCAAAACGAGGACCTGAATTTACTTGGGAACGTGAAGACGCAATGCGCTAGAAATACCCGAATCTTTTTCCAATTACGACTACTACTTAAATTTCGGGACAAAATGTCTAAAAGTAGGGGATACTATAACATTTGTGTAAAACGGGTTTCAAAAACCCGTATCATTATTTAATCAAGTTTTGTTTTAAATGTCCGTTGCGTATTTATTAGTATCGGTTGGTTTAATGCGTCACAATTAATAAATGATACAAAATTTAACATCATGATTAATAAATAATAATAATAAATTAATATAAACTTTAAAGTAATGAAAACAAAAATTAAAAGAGGAAACCGGGACTCGAACCTGGGTCTCCCACATATGTCACACTCTTAAAACACCATTGGTCTATGCCCTCATTTGTGAAATAAACCTGATTTAAATAAATTTTATGCTGCAACCAGTCTTTAAACCAGTTCAAAATTGTAACCGCCCAAATCTCAGTCGCTGAAACCTCCAATCCAAAATTGATGAGCATTATCTCCGAAGTAAATCAAATCAGAAACCGACTCTCCTCAATCATGATTCAATTACAAATCATGGAGAATAACTAATTCGTAACTGAAATCTTTTAATCAAATTCTGAAAATGTCCTCTACGGCATCTATAAATAATGGACTTTAGGCGTTGTGTCATTCACTCAATCATTTGCCCGAAATCTCAAAGTCGCTGCACATTTTCTTTACCGCGTTTACTTGCTGTTTCGCAGGAGTTGTTCAACCGCCGGAATCTTCGTATACCCACCAGAAGAGTTACCAGAGAATTTACCGCCACCGACTCGGTACTGTACCATCTTTCTTATCTTATTGAAGTTTGTGTTGCATATAAACCCAAGCGAACATCGCAATTCAATCCGGTGGGTTTGATCAGTGGGTCTTCTATTCAAAAGAAGACGAAACAGGGTAATGTTTAAGAGTTTTCAGAATCGGGTTTTAGTCGGGTTAGACACACAGTCCAGTGGTGGACTGTGTGCAAACATGACGCTTAAGTCCCGATTCGAGTCTGGCTCATGTCCGTATCAAAATAGTTTTTTTTATTTTTGACAAATCATATCATTCCTCAGTAAGATGATAAAAATAATTTAAATCTGATTATAGATGGGTTAGACACCCAGCCCAGTTAGATGGGCTGGGTGCAAAGTAACGTGCAGGTCGCAGGTTCGAGTCCAAGCTATCACACCGGTTCGACTATTTAAAACCCTTTTAAAATTACTAGTTTCTGAATAAAGCTAAAAAGAATATAAGAATAATTAATAACCAAATCCTAACGGGTTAGACACGTAGCTTAGTTGGAAGAGCTGCATGTACGCAACCAAGAGGTCACGAGTTCGAGCCTCTATACACGCTGCCAATAATCATGCGAACTTGTCAGATGTCTGATAAGCCAGACAGAGCCCAATTTTTTTTTTATTATTTTTATTATTTAATTATTTTATTAAATTAACTACTTCTCATATTATAATATTCTCAATTATAAAGAGTTTAAAAATTCCATTAAATATCATAAAAATCATATAAAAAGTATTAAATTGAAATATTAATTTTTATATATTTATCGAACTGTTACGCTATTATTTAGGTTAGTTTACTTCGTCGGCTGAATCTTAAATTCGTGCGCACTCTTCATCAATCAAGGAAACGCATCCACTGTGATTGAATCCTTACAAACTCCCTTTTTAAATCACATTTTAGGGTGTATCATGTGTCGTACATGTTTTTATTTATTTATTTAAACACTCGTGCTAACATCATTTCGTGATCAAATGTGTATATTTATTGTATGATTATGTGTGGTTACATTTTATCATTTCAGTGCGATCATTCATTTAAGGCCCATCAATTCCTCGTGTGTTACGAGTTGATTATCAGGTGCCTCATTAGATTGGCTCTGTTTGATTGAGCTCAAGTTCATAATTCATCATGTCATGTGTTCATCATGGATATTATGTGGTTTGTGATTGTTATATATATACATATGCTCACTTATGACTAATGCACAATTTTTATTTAAGTATCTAATATAACAACTATTTAATTGTTTTACTTAGATTCACTCACCAACTTTTGTTGACCCAAACCTTTGTTTTACGGATGATACAGGTGGATAGGCGGATGAGAGGAACACATAGGATGGCCTTAGAAGATTAATAAAATTTATTTAGTTTAGAATAATGTTTATTTATGCTTGTATGTTTCCTTGTTTTGGATATTTAAAGTTTTAATTCCAATATAATAAATATGAAACCTTTTAGTAAATGTGATGAGCTTTGGTGATAACCCAATTCTGCTCCGACTTTTATTTCCGCTGCGGGCCGGGGTGTGACAATATTAACTAGTTCGATACCCGTCCGGTGGACGGGTAGTTTAATGTTATAGTGACAAAACTATCTTTCTTTGCATTCTAAACCAAAATAGTATATGTTTAAGATAAAAGCACAACTCGTTTAACTTATGACCGACTTCAATATAAGAAACAAAGAAAAAAATAACTTTCTTATAACTTTCTAGTTTTATACATGTTCGCTTTTCAGGGAGTTTAATGTTATGTCTATACATGTTCGTTGCCGGGAGTTTAATTTCATAACATCTTGACTAATATTATCAACAATAAATATTATAATATCTCCAATATAATGGCTGCATTAATAACATATATTGATATTTGGTTAAACTATACAATTAACTGCACAAGGATTTAAGGTTGTAAATAAGACCATAACCTTAACCATATACATATGGCCCTTGGAGCATGTTTCTGAGCCGTTCCAACTTCCAATACTAATTGTATGACCTCTTAGCTCATAATCTGATGAAGAAAAAAAATAGTTAAATGTAACCATAAAATGCAATAATTAAAAATAATAAAAAATAGGGGAAAAGTGCACTGGAATCCTCATAAACCAAAGCAACATCTCCTTTGTTGTTTGTTTGTTCATCAATATATTTCTTAATGTTATAGGGACACTAATCCTTATAAGCTCACATTTTAACTTAAATCTCCCAACCTATAAACACAACCACCACTATCCCTGTAGCTGCCACCATTACTTCCACAAAAACAAATGTAGCCGATGAACCCAATTATTTATTCTTTCTTTTTCTAAAAGGTCTCGTTTTAACCCAAACCAAATTGAACTTATATAAAACTACAAATTTTTACCCGACCCAGACCACCTATTTTGCAATGTTTATATGTGAAGTAAAAACGGGTAATGTGGATAGAAAACATCTACGCAGGCCTATAGATTGTTAAATCCCATCATACAAGAAACATATAGATAGATTTAAGCAAGTTTTCTTCTTAACCCATCTATTCATACAAATTTAAATCTTCAAATTGTGACTAGATTAATAATCAAGTAATGAATCAAAAGCAAAGAAAGAACCTATTTACTTACTAGGCTAGGACTCCAAAAGTAGGGGACTATATGATCCATTCCAATTAACCAACAAAAACTAAATCACCTTCAAATACATAAAAAACTATGATATTACAAAAATACAAATCATCAAATATTTGTAAAGATCCAATACGATGGGCAAGTTTAACGAAATCAGTAAGTAGATTGCAACCATACCTCAGAAAGCATAAGACCTGGGAGGCCTTGGCTGGCTTCTTGCATGTTAATGTTCAGCATTTGTTGAACTATCCTTCTATAAAATAAGCTATGGCTGATTAAACTTCTGCAAAAACAACATCAAATCATATTCAATCCCAAAGTCTCAATCTATAATCAAATTCAATAAGTAGTCATCATAAGATCTAATGGTTACCAATCGAAACATAATTTTGAAATTGAAGAACCAGTTGAGTCAAAAGTTGCAAATAAAGTCGATCAGAAAAGGAAGCAAATTATATTAAAATTTAGATCTTGATTTGTAGCATTCCAATAATAAGAAATCACTATGACGCTACAATTATATATGAGCATACCACTGATAGTAATTCTAAAAAAGTGCTATTTTAATTCTTTAAGGTGCTATTTTCTAAGTATGTCCAGGGATAGGTGACTTATCATCCGCTCACCGAGTTTTATAGCTAGCTCTTTCATACGGGAACATAAATATTAATTAAGTCCATGTACTAATATCATTTTAAAACCTTGATATATACATAAGCAATTGGAACTCAGGTTTTGACACATAACTTTAAAATGGAAACGATGAATTAAAAACAATCAACCTAGCTTTGCATCTGACTAAGCCGCTCAGCAAGCCAAATAGGGTCCACCATCTTTGATCATCTCTACGACCATCACCGCTTCCACAATGACCTGCATATAGATAATGCTTGTGGTGGAAATCGTCATTTTCAAGTTCCCTAAAACACCAATAAGAAATTGAGACGATGAATCAAAGATCGGGGAAGTTTTAAGTTGCAAAACCAGTCCTCCTATGCATAAAGTATTTGGAAATTAAAACCCTAATGAGCAACACATAAACACACAACACAACTGAATTTATAAACAAAAAAAAGTTAACCACAAGCACAAATATTTCATACATTGATTCACAAAACACAAACCCTTGGCAAAAACACAGGAGATCCCAAATTGAAAAAAAAAATAATAATAAAATTAAGAACCAAACTGACCTGATCAAAGCATTACGGATTCAAGATTCTTGATATGTGGTTAAGGATTGGTCCAAACAGAAAGAAGACCATATTCATCACCAAGGAGAAAAGCGGTGGGTTCCCTGCTCTTCATCAAAGCATGGAATTAAATACATCTAAAAGCCTAGAACATGATATGAAGAATGGGCAGAAACTCATGTAATAACATCAGGAAAATGATACAACAACTAAATCGACCTATGGTGAACCAAGGCAACTCGTTGGTGACCAGAATTTATGAGCTGACAACTCCCATGACTTGGAACTCGGTGGGGGTGATGGTCTGATGGAGTTGAAGACGATGGCTGTGAAGTGGACGCCAAATAAGAAGAGAGCCGTAATGATAGTGGGGAGTTTATTATGGGGGCGATGCAAAGGTTAAATTAGGGGAGAGACGTGGGGTGGAAGCAGTTGTCTTCCCTAAATTTAGGGAGTGGGTCAAATATGAAACTGTAGGTAACTGCTGCTTCTAGAATATTTTTCCTATTTTAAATGGTTGAGATTTCTTCTCGTATTGATCTAATGGTTGAGATTAAATACAGGATCCCTTTGACTTTAAGGGTGACATGAGAATATATAATTAAGTCCATATACTAATATCATTTTCAAACCTTGATATATGCATAAGCAATTGGAACTCAGGTTTTGACACATAACTTTAAAATGGAAACGATGAATTAAAAACAATCAACCTAGCTTTGCATCTGACTAAGCCGCTCAGTAAGCCAAATAGGGTCCCACCATCTTTGATCATCTCTACGACCATCACCGCTTCCACAATGACCTGCATATAGATAATGCTGGTGGTGGAAATCGTCATTTTCAAGTTCCCTAAAACGCCAATAAGAAATTGAGACGATGAACCAAAGATCGGGGAAGTTTTAAGTTGCAAAACCAGTCCTCCTATGCATAAAGTATTTGGAAATTAAAACCCTAATGAGCAGCACATAAACACACAACACAACTGAATTTATAAACAAAAAAAGTTAACCACAAGCACAGATATTTCATATATTGATTCACCAAACACACACCCTTGCAAAAACACAGGAGATCCCAAATTGAAAAAAAAAAAAATAATAATAATAAAATTAAGAACTAAACTGACCTGATCAAAGCATTACCAATTCAAGATTCTTGATATGTGGTTAAGGATTGGTCCAAACAAAAGGAAGACCATATTCATCGCCAAGGAGAAGAGCGGTGGGTTCCCTGCTCTTCATCAAAGCATGGAATTAAATACATCTAAAAGCCTAGAACATGATATGAAGAATGGGCAGAAACTCATGTAATAACACCAGGAAAATGATACAACAACTAAATCGACCTGTGGTGAACCAAGGCAAATCGTTGGTGACCAGAATTTAAGAGCTGACAACTCCCATGACTTGGAACTCGGCGGTGGTGATGGTCTGATGGAGTTGAAGACCATGGCTGTGAAGTGGACGCCAAATAAGAAGAGAGTCGTAATGATAGTGGGGAGTTTATTATAGGGGCGATGCAGAGGTTAAATTAGGGGGAGAGACATGGGGTGGAAGCAGTTGTCTTCCCTACATTTAGGGAGTGGGTCAAATATGAAACTGTAGGTACCTGCTGCTTCTAGAATATTTTTCCTATTTTAAATGGTTGAGATTTCTTCTCATATTGATCTAATGGTAGAAATTAAATACAGGAACCCTTTGACTTTAAGGGTGACATAAGAATATATAATGCCCAGCTTCTTAGTCAGTATCTTCTCAAATAAATTCATCTTTCTGTCGCTCCTAAGACATTCTTCTTCATATTCAGCCATACGAATCCATAAATGTTCTTCGGCTCTGATATAAGTGGTGGTCCAGGCGGAGGTGGTTCTAGACGGAAGCTTTGGGGATAGTACAGATTCGGCAGAACGATATAACAAGTAGGAACAGAATCAGCGAAAACTTTTCATTTCATTCATACCGAAAGAGTATACATCTTGACTGGCTGGAGGAGTTCCTGGAGAGAATCCGCCAGCGTTTCCCCTGAGGGAACTTCCAAAACTTAGAAACAATGAACACACAACACCTATTTATAGACATGACAGCTCGTGCGAGCTGAGCCATGTTGTCACTTGTACGAGTAACAAGGTCTCTCATACGAGGCACACTATCACTCGTATGAGGCACATGTCACTCGTACGAGTCAGTACTCGTTCGCACTTGGGTCGTGTGTTCGTATCTAATCTATACAATATTCAATACACACTCTTTCTAGACTATCCGCACAGTGACGGCCATAAAGTGAATCAAGAATTTCCCCCTTAGACGTCATTGTCGAAGTTTGAACTTGAACTTGAAATCTGAGAGCAGTGTTTGAATATACTGCAACTTCAATTGGGTATACGTCAACGTTGTAATTCCCCCTTGATTAAAGATCCGGGTTTGCATTATCTACGTTTAAGCAACATTCCCCCTAAATAATTTTCTCTAGAAATTAATCTTCAGGTCGTTGTTTGCAAGGTTCAACACCTCCTCTGATTTGCTTGATCTACAAATTTTCTCGAATAATCACCAACTTGAAATTAAAGAATGCCGCTTCTCCGTTTTGACGTTAAGCATATCCACGTACGGTTCAGCGCACTCCCCTGATGCTCGATCCTCCAATCTTCAAAACCCAACCGGCAATTAATACAAACTTCAAAATACCACACCGAAAAACTTCTAATCAATAAATATCTAGAAAAATCTTCTCAATCAGCAAATCATCGGAAACGAACTATCTGGTAACACATCGAATCTGAGAATCATTCTTCGGCAATCAGAATCACATTCTTCCTTTGTAGTCACAATAACAGATGTATAGCTATCTCCGGTGGAATGGGGCACTAAAACTACAAGACATCCTTGCTTCCTGGCGGTTAGCAAAAAAAAAAACAGTTCATTTGCAATGCAAAGTTAATGATAAGCAGTGGTATGTGCTTTTGATTCCACATCGGGGATCAGGTAGTTAGCCCTTGAGCATCAAACTAAATCAAGATTTGAAAATTCTGAACATTCTTGATCACACATTCCAAATGTATAGTCTATTTCATGAATAGACTTAAACGTTATCTCATCTCTAATGAATCTTCGATTCTCTGTGTTTCCTAGATAATTTGCAGTCTGAACCACCCGGATACTGTTGCAGCATCACGAATTTCAAAAATGCAGGAACTTTAACATATACGTGAAAATTTTTATTCCCCCTCATTTTTGCAAATTTGACGTCTTGAATTCTTATGGGAATGAAGATTATGGCGCGACTGCAGCATATGGTACCAAAATTGTAGTTTTGATAAAATGTTGATTTAACGTTAAGGCCCATTAATAATCACTACACCAGTTGATCAACGTTTTGTGCAGGTATCAATGACTACCCCAAAATCTTCATCCTTTTGTGATCGTATCATCAGATCTATACTCTGAAGCTCTAGACGGTGTCCCCGAACAGCACGAATTAGACATTAAAATCTTGAAAAAATTTGTAATCACCAAATTTTTCTAGACACTCGTCTTGTCAATACGATCAAAAAATGCCTTTTTTGTCACCACTTCGTACGAGTTTCGCTTCGTACAAGTGGTGCTTCGTACGAGTGATAAAGTGTCACTCGTACGAGCGAGAGTCTTACTCGTACGGACGAAACTGATTACATTTTTCAATCCAGAGTCTTCATTTCTTCGAATTTCAACATGATTTTGGCACAGATCTGGTCGAAAATTAGTTTCTGACAATTCTATAGTTTCAATTTTACATTATGTATGTGGATTGTCCGATTATTTGATTTTTACGTCTAAAACCCCTCATACGTCCAAAATTCATGAGCGTAGGTGATTCATCAACTATTAGATTGAATGAATCGGTAGTGTAGCTCTAATACCAGTGGTAGTCCCGGCAGCGGCGGTTCTAGACGGAAGCTTTGGGGAGAGTACGGATTCGGCAGAACGATATATCAGGTAGGAACAGCATCAGCGGAGGCTTTTCATTTCATTCATACCAAAAGAGTATACATCTAGACTGGCTGGCGGAGTTCCTGAAGAGAATCCGCCAGCATTTCCCCTCAGGGAACTTCCAAAACTTACAAACAATGAACACACAACACCTATTTTTAGACATGACAACTCGTGCGAACCGAGCCATGTTGTCACTCGTACGAAGGGTCATTCGTACGAGTGAGATGTTATCACTTGTACGAGTAACAAAGTCACTCGTACGAGGCACATTGTCAACTCGTACGAGCCAGTACTCGTTCGAACTTGGGTCATGTGTTCGTGTCTAATCTATACAATATTTAATACACACTCTTCGATTTTCGATCTCGCCTATTCGCATAGTGACGTCCATAAAGTGCATCAACAGTCTCACTCCTCGATTTTCGATCTCGCCAAAGTTTTAAATTTTTATCAAATTCGAGACTTGTAGTAACTGGAAGGGTAAAATGTCGTTAATCGCTTCCTGACAAGAGCATTTTACCTATAGGCCAAAGCACGTCTCTCTAATTTGAAAGGATCTTCGATTCACTTTGGAATAGTTGACGTTTCTCAACCCGAAACACTCTAATGTTTTAACTAAGCTTATAAATTTCTATGTGTTTTAAATACTTGTTACCTCATTCATTTCGAACCTGATGCATAATTCGCACGTCTTTCGCAATCAAAACAGTAAAAATTCTCGCAAACCAACTATATACTCCTTACGGAATCATACGTTTTTATACTTGTTATGCTTATGTCATCTACATGAACTCATACGTGTTCTTACCTGCTCAACGTGACTTTTATACATCACGTTACGATCAAGTCTCATCCTTTTTCTCTATTTTTCCAACCCACCTAGATGTCTTTCTCACAAAACTCTGGCGCAAGATTGAAGTTGAAGTCCAACTCCAACTCAATGTCCAAGAAGGACCGCATGAAATTTATGGCAAAACAGATGGCTAAGATCATCCCTGATATCGTAAGCAAGATCCAATCCCCACTAAACGCCGAATCACCCCATGCCTCCATCGACTGCAAGGTGGAAACATCTAAGTCGACTTTTACCTCCAAGCAATTCTACATTTGCAACCCTCTACCCTTCACCGGCGAAGGGAATGCCACTAAGTTGCTGCAATGGTTTTATACCATTGAAGTAGCGTTCCTACAAAGTGGATGCCCTGACCACTTGCGTACGATTAATGCAATGGGCGTCTTCCGATCAACAGCCCATATTGTTGGACCGCCGAATGTAACATTTGTTGGAACGAAGCCGCACATGCCCTCCCTTAGGCTGAATCCAAAAGTTGACGAGGGACGAGTTTTGCCCTCCGCACGAACTTCGAAACTGGAGAACAAATTCTGGAATTTGAACCAAGTGGGAATCTGAAGCAAGTGAGGAACGACAGCTTGCTTCAAGCAACTAAGTGCACTTTGCCCTAGCCAAGTCAACACAATTGATAAGGCAATCGCAAAGTACATTGAATGCCTACCCACCTCGATCATGGATTTGGTCAAAGCCGCCTCACCCAAAACCCTCGAGGATACTTATCGCCTAGCCGCTAAATTCAACAACAACCACGTTCTTCGTGAAGTCTCCATCAAGTCTTCATCAAAGAATGCGCACCAAGCCACCACCGATACCACCGAAGAACCTACCCCATCCAAGCCACCTCGAAACCACCAAGGAGGAACTACACTGGTTCATGGCCCAAGTGTAACCAGTGCCATTACCACCATTCCGCCAACACCTCGTGTCGCAAATGCGGAACCTGTAACAGGTTAGGTCATTTCGCCGATCATTGTCGCCAAAACCTAAGGCCTACCCAAGGCCAACCTATCGTGGCAAACCATGCCGTTAACCAACCTCAACCTCCGGCCGCTACCATTCGAGCATGCTTCAAGTGTGGCGATCCTAATCACTTCGCCAACGCCTGCCCCCAACGCAACAACCATCAGCAGCAGCATCCACCACAGCCTCAACAAGCTCGAGGCAGAGCCTTCGTGATCACCGCCACTCAAGCGTAAAACACTAATGACATCATAACTAGTACGTTTCTCATTAACAATGTCTATACTTCTTGTCTTTTTGATACTGACGCAGATAAAAGTTTTGTATCCATTGAATTCGAACCTATGCTTAAGTGTAAACACTCTAAACTGCCAAAATCATTGAAGTCGAAGTCGCTAATGGAAAATCCGTCACTGTCGTTTCCGTCCTTTCCAAATGTTCCTTAAATCTTAACAATCATACGTTTTCTAATGACCTCATACCCATGCTAATGGGTAGCTTCGATATCATAGTAGGCATTGATTGGCTTAGGCAAGTTCGTGCTGAAGTCATTTATTCGGAGAAATTCATCTGTCTTCCCCTTCCAAATGGAGATTCCTTACATGTGTATAGCGAGAAACCTTCTAAAGGTCTCAAGCTTATGTCGTGTGTCCAAGGGAACAAATACTTACTTAAGGAATATTTCGCCTTTCTTGTCCACATTATGGAAAAGAAGGACAAGGGTCCAAGTGTAAGTAATGTTCCTGTTGCTTGCGAATTTCTTGACGTTTTTCTAGAGGATCTTCCTAGTCCACCTCCTCCTCGTTCTATTGACTTCTGAATCGACCTCATCCCTGGCACAACTTCTGTTGCGAGAACCCCATATCGCCTAGCACCCTCGGAAATGCAAGAGCTATCTAGCCAAGTTAAAGAACTTCTTGATAAAGGCTTCTTACACTCTAGTACTTCTCCTTGGGGCACTCCCGCTCTATTCTTCGAAAAGAAAGATGGATCATTTTGGATGTGTATCGACTATCGTGAGCTCCATAAGCTTACATTCAAAAACCCATATCCTCTTCCATGTATTGACGATCTCTTCGATCAACTTCATGGCACAACTTGCTTCTCGAAAATCGATCTTCGTTTTGTTTATCTTCAACTTCGAGTCCTCTAAGAAGATATACCCAAAACTGCATTTTGTACACGTTATGGGCATTACGAGTTCATAGTCATGCCTTTTGGTTTGACTAACGCACCTGCTGTTTTCATGGACTTGATGAGCCGCATGTACAAACCGTATCTCGACCGTTTCGTGATCATCTTCATCGACGATATCCTTACCTATTCCAAGCACAAGAAGAGCACGAGCGACACTTGCTTCTTATCCTCCAACTATTGTGTATTGAACGTCTTTAGCCAAATGTGACATTTTGCCTTTTCAATCATTGTACAATTACAAACATTTTTGTATTCAATGAAACCCTGTGTTTTACTTCTGAAATTTGCATAATTATCTAAGACATTTACACAATTTCAATTTCTTGCACAATTTTGAACCCTAAAATTTTTTTGGGGAAGTAATTCATTAACTGACACTCAGATGCAGTCAGTTTAACGTGACGTACATAAGCTATACATACCCTAAATACCCTTTACATAACTTAGATATAAGTTTTGAAGAGTTAGATATGACAAAAACACGCTTATACAAGTCCAGGGACTATTTTCGACAAACTGTGAAAGTCTGTTGGTCCGTATACAACATACAAACCATGTGTATCAATCCAAATATTTTTATATTCAATAAAATCTTGTATTTTATTGATGAGAATGCAAAAATGTCAATCGTTGCACAATTTCGATCATTTTCGTAAACTACCTTAACTAGTCATAATGGGTCAAAAGCACTTAGGATCCTTTCCAGATCAAAATATTAAGTTTGTAAAACCATATGACATGAGTTCCAACACTCGTTTGGTTTATAAGATTCCATTCTATCCAATCTCCCGTCTGTACTCCCGACACGCTAACGTATTTATCTTACACATTAGGACACGTTTGAGCTTTGTTTATTTCGTTGATCAAGAACACTTTGGCAATCCCAGTGAGTACATAGTTTTCCTCTTTTACATTTTCTAAATGTTTTGGGGTGATTCATATGTGCCTATAATTATATTCAAGATTTCAACACAATATACATGGTTTATATATAAAAATGATTTTCAAAGTGAGTACATAGTTCCCCTCTTTTACAATTTGCAAATGTTTTGGGGTGACTCATATGTGCTAAATGATTTTCAAGTTTTCAACAACAATGTCTATTGTTTATATATAAAACAATACGATTTCAATAATGTGAACAACTTGTTGATGCGTCATCCATAACATAATAACATTCATTAGCTTTGGCCAAGCCGACAGGTAGTATGTTATGGTACCATAGGACTGACAATCCCATTATCGGACTGTTAAATGGATTTTGTGGAAGTTTGGGTAGTGACAGAAACTGTTTCTGATTAACAAATCATTTGTTGATTTTTTAGTCTAGTTAAAGAGACCCTTTGGTGGTCTATTAAAGATACCCTTTGGTGGTATTGTCAACACAGGTTTGAATGTGTTCATTAAAGAACAATCAAAAGTTTTCACAATTATAAACACGGACGATTTGTTTATGACATAGACAATTGGTTTATGACACGGACGATTGATTCATAACATGGACAAATGGTTTATAACACAAAAAATGGTTTATAACATGGACAAATGGTTTTGAACAATGTCACGCAATAATTTTCACTTAAAGATATAAACCGTATGAAGTTTTTTTTTGAATCAATCTATAAGAAGGTTTTTACAAAAGAAACGATTTGGTCAAGATTCATCGCTATAAGGTTTTCACAACTCTAACCAACTTTTTTAGTTGGTTGTTGTATTGCAATATCAAACACTTTTGATACGAGGTTTTCACTTGACGACTCTTGTAGTCAGACGAGGTGTTGCAATATGTATACAAAGCCATGAATTTGACACACTCATAAAACCTATATACTCGCCGATATTTTTATGCTGACTCTCTTTTCGCATATGTTTTAGGAGTCAATGCTTGATAATATGATGCACGTTTCACGTATGAATGGACACGGGCCTTAGTGACTTAAAACATGAATGACAATTTATTCATGTGTTGTTTCTCTTTATCCCAAGACAATGTAAACATTTAACTTAATGAAAAAAAATTAAATTCCATGAGTTGTGAAACAATAGTTCTGTCATATGACTCCCCGAAATTTCCGCCGCGGTTTACGCAGTCGGGGTGTTACACCAAATTCTCCAAGTGTGAATTTTGACTAAAAGAAGTTTAATTACTTGGTCATGTCATCAACGAACTCGGTATTCACATTGACCCTGGGAAAATCGAAGCTGTGAAGAACCGGATTCCTCCTAAGTCTCCATCCGAAATTCGTTCACTTCTTGGTCTAGCTAGTTACTATGGTCGCTTTATCTCGAATTTCTCCAAAATCCCCGTACCTCTCACTTCTTTGACTCAAAAGGATAAACCTTTTGACTCTAAAATCGCCGTACCTCTCACTGCTTTGCAATGCTCCTATCTTAACTCTTCCAGATGGTAACGACGATTTCGTCGTGTATTGGGATGCCTCAAAACAAGGTCTTGGTTGTGTTCTCATGCAACGAGAAAAAGGTTATCGCTTACACATCAAGACAACTCAAGATTCATGAGAAAAACTATACTATGCATGACCTTGAACTTGGTTCAGTTGTTTTTGTATTGAAGATATGGTGACACTACCTTTATGTACAAAGTGTGTTGTCTTCACCGACCATAAGAGCCATCAACATATTTTTAATCGAAAAGAACTTAACATGCATCAACGTCGTTGGGTAAAATTGTTAATCGAATATGAATGCGATATTACCACCCTGGTAGACGAATGTTGTAGCCGATGCACTTAGTCAGAAAACTCATGTTAAGAGTATCCGTAGCTACCAAACATTGGGAAAGCTTCATGAGCTGATTTGCGAGGTGCAATACTCAAGCGTTAATGAGGGTAACCTTGATAACGATTTGAAGCGTGGTGTCGAAAATCAACTCGTAACCAAACCTAATGGAATCCTCTACTATCTCGATCGTATATAGATTCCGAACCATGACAAAATCAGAAGGACTCAGATAATACTCTAGATATCAATTAAATAAAAAACTAGTATCGCAGAATCTTGCATTCTTTCAAACAAAATTTCGGAGTAATAAGTCCATATATCCGAGAGATGTCGACCCACAAATTACTTAGTTTTTCTTTTAGGTTTAGATCTTGAACAACAATTTACTGAACAAGTGAAGCCTTTTGGCACATCATCAGTAACACCTCTTTAATTACATGTTTAAACATTCCATATCTTTAGCATACTATGATAGTTTTCTGATGTAATCACCTCTTTTTCTCAAACACTCTTTTATCTCTTTTTCATGTTTTTGTATTTTCCCAACTTTTCTCCTGTAAAATCAATAACATATTTTTGGGTGTTGGTGCATAATGTCTATTGCCTACGTTTATGATATGTTGTTTATGTATATAGGGCTTAGAACGTCAAATTGTAAATGTTAATATAAGTTTTATTTGTTTAGGGAATGACTCATACGAGTGAACGAGTGACACTCTGTCACTCATACGAGGCACCACTCGCACGAGTAACAGTCAGTTACATACACTCCTGTGCGAGTCATGTTGACCTATAAATAGAGGAGTGTTGTGTCAGGAGCAGTGATATGTGGGTGTGGTGAATCCCTGTCGAGTTGTTTACTTGCTCTGTACTTGTTCACATTTATCAGTAAATTTCAAGGCATTTAAGTAGTATATCACACTTGTTTGTTTGTCAAACTCGCTAACAATGAATTTCGCCTCTGTTAGTTGAGTCAGATCGGTCCGGTGCTCATCGGTGGAGAGCCAATCCCCCCTCACAAGTGGTATCAGAGCCTTGATGCCTTATCTGAAGACAAACATCGTGTTTCTGCATACTGCCAATAGTTTCAGATTCACCATTGAAGTTTTCTATTTCTACACTTTCCCATGCAGATCTCGGAATTGGACAAATTCATGGACAAAATTGACTATGATTTTAGCATATCACGTTAAAATTAGTTCTAATCAATCCTTGACAAATTCAGATCTAAAATCGGGCTTAATCATGTCAAAATTGGAAAAATTCATCTGTTTGGTGACCTGAGTTATTTCGTACGAGTAGAGAGACAACTCGTACGAACGGCTATCCGTACAAATTAAGTCATTCGTACGAACGAACATACAAGTTTTCTAAAAACTTACAAGTTAAAAACAAGTCATTCACATGGAGCAATGATTCGTACGAATTAGTCATTCGCAAGAATTAGTCGTTCGCATGAACCAGTCACTCGCACGAACATCTTTTTCGTACGAATCTCAGATCGCACAAGTATATTACTCGCACGATCATCTCAGTCGTACGAGTATTTTTGTCATCCGCATGAATCATTCTAATCAATTTTTCGAAAGTGTACTTCTAAAACTTTTGTAGAAAAATGAAAGAAGAGTTTTATAACGCATTTGCTGCCTCAGCGGTCACAACTACTGCAACTCAAAATATGAACCTCGAGAATGAGATGGGTACGATGACAAAGCCACCAAAGTTGATGAACCTTGAAGACTTTGATAGTTGGAGTGAACATTTTATGAATTGGCTTCAAGAAAATCATTTTACCTGGGGTTTACCATCGAAGCAAAATACAAAGCTCCGGTTGGAGAAAATGGTCTAGAAAAAATGTTAGCTCAACTTTCGGATTTTGAAAGCGAGAAGTTCCTAAACGAGAAAAAGATGACGAACATTTTACAACAAGCCATCAAGGAAGACATATTGGCACCACTAAAACATGATGATGACGCACAATCGGTATCGATTGAAATTCCAAGGAAGCGCACAGTTGCGAAAAGGGAAGCGAGCGTTATTGAGTAACGAATTTGACATCTTTACTTTGATCAAAGGAGAGACAGTGAAACAACTGATTGAAAGATATTGTCACTTGGTTGTGCAAATGAAGCGTATGGGAATCGTAAAGACAAATGAAGAATTAGTCGATAAATTGGCGGATTCCTTACCACAAGGAGAATGGTATACCTATTCGACTATTCTGAAGAATGGCACCAAATATGGTAATTTATGATTAGCAAGATTCATTGAGAGATTGGAGGGACACGAACTCGATATGTAGAAAATGGCAAAAAACAAAGGCGCACAAATGCAACAAGACGTTAATCTATATTACAAAGGTAGTGTTGCCGTTCAAATACAATCTCCAAAGGTCCAACTGCCTTCAGCACTTACAACACACTAAGGCCACCCTCAAATCAACCCAATGGTTTTCACATGGTTCGAGCAATCTCCAAATCAACAGAACAATCAGTCTCATACTACTCAAAGAGTTTTATAGTCAATATCGCTGTTGATTTTCCAAAATTCTCAAAACTTTGACAAGAAGACCGCAAAGCATCATATGTCATTATTAGCTTTGGTACTCGAATCATATGAAGTTTAGCTGCAGGAAAAATTGGAACCTCAAAGATGACAAGGGAGGATTATGATCAGATTGATCCGGTCGAGATGGAGTTGATCGACATCAAATGGTGTATGGCGTCTATCATTAGACGAGCGCAACGTTTCATGGAAATCACCAGGAAAGAGAATTTGGGAGGATTAGATAGGAAAGTTGGCTTCGACAAATCCAAAGTGACATGTTTCAAATGTCGGGAGAAGGGACATTCTAAACCAGAATGTCTGAATAGAGAATTTCAGGGCAACCAAAACCCGTTTGCTGACGACTACTACAAGAAAGCCATCTATCATCTTCCTCAACCAAAAACAAGAATGGTGCAAATTGAAGATAGACAGTCAGAATCCAAAGACAAAGCGCTTGTCGTGACTCAAGTAGAAGAAGGCTTTAACTGGAACAAGTACATCTCCAAGAATGAGAGTTTGGCGTTGGTTGCATAAATTATTGAAGAACCTCAAGAAAATACAGAGGCATCTTTTGACGAATCGCCCGAAGATTATTATCACACATCGTTAGAAGAAGAGGAATTGTTAAACACTACTTTTAAACATCTCCTGCCTAATGATATTTTGAAAACATTTGCTGGTTATTTTGAGCCAAGCCATCGATCGTCTTGTGAACAAAAGAAGAAGCCGGAAGTTGAAGCAAAGAGAGTTGATGAGGCATTGGAAAAACCAACTGACAAGAACAACAAAGCCTGTATGGAAAATGTGAATGAGGTAAACATGTTCAAAGTGAGTCTTTGATAGAAAAACCGTGTTTAAAGTGCAACGAGCCATGCAATGAATGTGCTGTAAAAGAAACACGATACAATGAGCTCAAATGTCTAACAGATAATTCGTCATGTGACTATAAATCAACAAAAGAAGCTTATGACAAATTAAGCAAATCTGTTAAACAATATGAAAAAGTGCTTAGAGAAAATGATGGAACACTTTCAATGCTTAAAGCGACTGTAATGGACAAACAGATGGCCATTAAAATTCATTTAAATACAATCATTGAGCTAAAAAGTGAACTAGAGAAAATGAAAATAGAAACAGAACGGGTTAACAAAGGGTTAATTAGTTATTCTACAAGTTCATACGTCATTGATCACATTCTACCAAATATCAAAAACATAGAAGAAACTAAAAATGATGAAAACAAAAGTGCAAGTTATGATCGTGTTCCACCACCCATGTGGAATAGCTATGCTACTAAAAAGCCATCACGAGTGGAAAAGGCACTTAATTTAAAATTGAAAACTAAAAAGACAAATGAGCTGCCTGCGAACATTGATATAACTTACACCAAACCAGAATATGAATGTGAGTCTGATGTGGTTACAATCGTGGTCAAAAGTGTTTTGAAGAGTGAGTCTGAGAAATCTGAATCAGACGTTGAATCATCAGAAAATAGTTTAAACACTGATCCAAACGTCATCATATACAAAATGCATGGATCTGATAAACTATATTCTGATGAAGATTTCCCAATCCAGAATGTCAATCTGGATCGTGTTGAAAAGTTGTTCAAGCTTGTTGAGGTGAGCCATTCTGATTTCGAAAAACACGATGCATCATTTTACTCTAAATCAAAGGTGTTAACAAATCCTACCATCAAAGAAACAGAGATTATCCTGAAAACAGGAGGGGTGGGTTGGGTTTTCAAAAGAAAAGAACAAACAACAAGTTTCAAAAGTTGAACTTCACAAAGAAAGTTAACTTTGTTTTTGGAACAACTATAGAAAAAGATAAAGAGATCATTGGTACACAATCCAATGATGAGTTCAAGAAAGAAAACGAGAGTAGAAAAGATGTTTTGGATTCCTCTATTCAAAAAGACAGCAGGACATGCTACAAGTGTAAAAATGTTGGGGATATTGCACGATATTGCTCACAAAAACATCCAAAACCTGTTTCTAACTCCATCAGATCTACCAAATATGTGAAACAAAAGGCACCCATGGTTGTACCAAAACAAATTTTGAAAAGAAACATTGGATCTCACAAAAATGTTAAATCAACGATTCAACTTAATTCTAAATTTGAAATTGCTCAAACTTCCACCAAGAATCGTCAAAGTCAAAAAGATTGAAAGTTTTATTCAAAAAGGGCCAATTCAAAAACACAAACTTGGGTTTCAAAAGTCAAACCATCTAAGGTAGAACTGAAATCATCTGTTCCAACCAAAACCGAGCCTAAATAGAATGTCAAAAACAAAGTTGGTCCGAAATTTTATATTCTGAACCCACCCAAGACCACGCAGGCTTGGGTTTCTTTGTTTAAATAGTTTATTCCTCATGTGTGTAGGGAATCCAGAGATCGATATTGTCAAAATGGATTATGGATAGTGGAGCTACCCAACACATGACTGGGATGCTTGCGTCGTTACATGACATCAAAGCTATCCGAGGAGGTTACGAAGGTTTTGCTGGAACACAAGGTGGAAGAATCGTTGGAGAAGGTATTCTTATGAGTGGAGTGGTTTTGTTTGACAAGGTGAACTACATTGCAGAGCTAGAGAACAATCTTCTGAGTATTTCGCAAATTTGTGACAAAAAGTTTACAACACACTTCAACGACAAAGAATGCTTAATTCTAAAGTCGGGATTCAAGATTCGTGAGGAATGGATTCTTATGCATGCTCCAGGAGAGAATGATCTTTATGTCCTTGATATGAGTGTTGCATCTACAACATCAAAGAAGGTTCAGTGCTTTGTTTCTAAAGCAACCGAGAAGGAGTCTATCTTATGGCATGGGAAGATGGGGTACATTCATCTGAGAAAAATGAATTATCAGTGCACAACGACTTAGTGGAGGGTGTTAATCTTATGAATTTTCAGTTATCTGATGATCGTCTGAGTTGTAAGAAGGGGAAACGACATAAGAGATCACACCCAAGAAAGCTTCAAAATTCTATCAAGCTGCCACTAGGGAGGCTACATATGGATCTTTTCGGCCAGGAAACGTCAAAATCATTTCTAGAGATCTATATTGCCTGGTCGTTACAGATGATTTCTCAAGATTCTCATGCGTTTTCTTTCTGGAGAGCAAAGATGAAACGTTTGAAAGTCTTATGATTCTCTTCAGGAACTTGAAAACCAGTATCACTTGCCTATCAAGAGAATCCGCAGTGACAATGGTACCGAGTTCAAGAACAAAAGGATGCTCGAATTCTGCAATGAAAAGGGGATTCTTCACGAATTCAGCGCTTCCTATACTCCTCAACAAAATGGAGTAGCTGAACGTAAGAATTGCACACTGATCGAGATTGCCAGAACCATGCTCCCTGATTCAAAACTTCCAATTAGTTTCTGGAGCGAAGCAGTCGCATCAGCATGTTACACCCTCAATCGTGTGTTAATAGTCAAGCCTCAGAACAAGACCTGTTTTGAGCTGCTAAACCAAAGGAAGCCTAATCTAGAGTTTCTAGAGCCTTTTTGGATCACTGTGTACAGTTTTGGACCCGGATGGTAAATTTGGAGCCAAATCCTTGGAAGGATTTTTCGTCAGTTACGCTACTCCACAAAAGCGTGTCTTCTTGCTGAGTCTAAACCAGGTTACTCTTGCACAGCATGTTGATTGTCAACGTTGTACTACACCAACGCAGAA
Organism: Scalesia atractyloides; assembly: GCA_947069175.1. NCBI lineage: Eukaryota > Viridiplantae > Streptophyta > Magnoliopsida > Asterales > Asteraceae > Scalesia > Scalesia atractyloides. The sequence continues at coordinate 51,465,174 of CAMTDV010000020.1, forward strand.
ACTTGGGGATCCATGGCTATTCAACTATGAGGGTTTGTGGAATTCGTTTGACCTACCAGATGTGCCATCTGAAGAAGAACTTGTTATGCTCTTTCAACAACATCAAATCTTTAATCAAGAGCAAATTACTAGATTGTTGGTAACATCCCCGTCACTTCCCGTTAACACTTCTGATGTAGGTCCGAGCACTACTCTTCAAGAATCCGTCTCTGTACCAATCCTGAACACTACTGAATCATCTGCCCAACAACCGCCTAATTCCCGACTCTGATCGTGAACCGACTTTTGATGATGGAGGATCTAGTTCTGATGGAGGATCTGAGCATGTTGAAAGCTTCCTGAATGCTTAAGCTGATCAATCAAATGTCAGAAATGAAGCTACATCTTCTGCACTGGTTGTTGATGAAGTGATCACCAATTTGCAAACTCAAGTGGATGTTCCGAGTGAAGTAATGCCGAGGACACTGTCTTATCATCCATCAGAAAACATCATCGGCATCTTACAAACTAGAGTGCAAACTCACAATCAGATAAACAAGGATCTAAGTTGTTTTAATACACGTATTGCTCCATTACAAACCAGACTTTCTTACAGTTGTTTTGTTTCGCAGGTTGAACTCGAGTACTGGAAAGAAGTGTTAAAAGAAGAAACCTGGGTGGAGGCAATGCAGGAAGAATTGCTTCAATTCCAGAAACTAGGAGTTTGGAAGCTCGTTGACCTACCAGATCATAAAAAAATATAAACACTAGATGGGTCTTCAAGTGGAAGCGCGATGACAGAGGAATAGTGGTCAGAAATAAAGCTCGACTCCTGGTACAGGGCTTTCATTAGCAAGAAAGGATAGACTACACTGAAGTCAACGCCCCAGTCGCTCGTCTCGAAGCTATCCGCATATTCTTGGCCTTTGCTTCTTGGAACGGTTTCAAGGTGTACCAGTTGGATGTCAAATCTACTTTTCTTTAAGGCAAAGTTAAAGATGAGATGTATGTCGTCCAACCACCGGGGTTTGTGGATCCCATACACAAGGATAAAGTCTACCTTCTATACAAAGCTTTATATGTCTTCACCAAGCCCTGAGAGCTTGGTATGAAACGCTTTCAAGACATCTTCTTGACAATGGCTTTCTCAGAGGAACTGTAGATTCTACCCTCTCTACAAAGGAAGTAGATGGTCATCTGATTATCGTGCAAATATATGTGGATGATATCATTTATGGATCGACAAATGATAAGTTGTGTAAAGACTTCAAAGAAGCCATGAAGCAAAAATTCGAAATGAGTGTAATGGGGGAGATGAAGTTCTTTTTAGGACTTCAGGTTGATCAATTACCTGATGGTATCTTCATCCATCAGACGAAATATGTTCATGATATATTAGAGAAATTTGATATGTCAGGCACTAAACCAGCATCTACTCCATTAGCCCCAAATCACGGCATTTGTCCAGATGTTCTGGAGTAAAAGTTGATGAAACATTATATTGCTCCATGTTCGGATCCTTGATGTATCTAACAACTTTGCGACCTGATATCATGTATCCTACACGCTTATGCGCCCGTTTTCAGTCCAATCCATGAGATTCGCACATGTTAACCGTTAAACGTATCATGCGATATTTGAAAGGATGTCCAAGCACCGGCTTGTGGTATCCTCATCACGACGACTTCAATCTTGCGGGTTACTCGGATTCTGATTTCGGTTGCTGCAGGCTTTATGCCAAATCTACTACGGCTGGTTGCCAGTTCTTCAGAACCCGTTTGGTAACGTGGCAATGCAAGAAACAGACTGTGGTTGCTCTCTCTACGTGTGAAGCTGGATACGTTTCAGCATCCAGCTGTTGTTCCTAGATACTCTGGATACAATAATAGATGAGAGACTTTGGACTGCAGTTTATTGACACGCCCATATATGTAGATAATTAGGCTGCTATTGATATCACTAAAAACTCTTGTCAACTCTCACGTACTAAACATATTGAAACTCGACACCACTTTATCCGTGACTGCTATGAGAAAAAGTTGGTTAGAATTGAAAAAAATCCACACATATGACCAAAAAGTAGATTTTTATACGAAAAATTTGACCGTTCAATATTTAAAAATCTTTTAAAATTAAATGGTTTAAGAAATCTGGCATCAGGTGATATTTATGAGGTTGAATTTGAGGATGACGAGGAGTTGACGTGATTCTCATTGGTATGACATTTTTTCTGTAAATATCTTTTTTAAAAATCCAAAAATATGTTTTTGATTTTAGGGTAGAAAGTTTGGGAAAATACAAAAACATTATAAAAGTAAAAAAGAGTTTTTGTGAAAAAGAGAGATCATATTACATCAATATCACAGTCACAGTATGCTAAAGATATGGAATGTTTAAACAAGTATTAAACAGGTCTTACTAAGGATGTGCCAATAGGCATCACTCGTTCAGTAAATTGTTTTTCATGACATAAACCTATAAAAACTGAGTAACTTGTAGGTCGACATCTCTCGGATATATGAACTTAGTACTCCGAAATTTCGTTTGAGAGAATGCAAGATTCTGCCATACTAATTCTTTATATTTAATTGATATCTGGGTAATTATCCAAGTTCTTCTGATTTTGCATCAACAATGGCCTAGAACTTGTATAATACTTTATGCATTATTCACCCCCAAAAGCTGCACAAAAAATTAGTATGTCATAAATATTTATGACATTTGCAGTTCAAAAGATTCCTTTATGGAACACCATCTAAGTTGAGCCTTCATCTCTCTTTCTGTATGGAAATACTAACATGAGCTCTCAAGGTCTCACAATTCACCCCATTTACAGATATCAATTGGATATATTCCCCTGTGAAATGATATTATGGGAATCCTGATGCGGGATTCTAAGATGGGAAACACAGTTACTTCATGTTTCTAAATATTACCTAACATATGAAACAATTGAGAATCAAGAAGAAGTTTAAGTGGATAAGTATATTGGCAATCTAGGTAAATTTGTTTAAGAACTTACAGTTACTACCAAGATCAACGGTACTGGTGATTTGTTTAAACACTTCATATGATCCTCTAAAAACACAAAACTCACCAAAAGTATGATACATCTTTACTTGTTATTTCTTTTTGGAAAAATCCCAAAAAGATTTTCAGCTTTTAGCAATTTATCTTAGATTTTAAGTCTTCCTATGATGAAAACACCATTAGTCCAAGTCAAAGCGACAATTGCTGGAGGAAAGCTCAAGTCTACGGGTTTGGAGCTAATCAAGAAAAGAAATTACCTGAACGTCAACAAAATTCATTAATTTGAAACTTTACATTTTCAAAATAAATTTGTTTTTGTTAAAATGGTCAACCAAGGTCACTAACTTGGACTTGGTAGGCCAATCAGATAACCAGGGTCATTAACTTGCACTTGGTTAACTGAGTGGATTATTAAACAGATAAAATTTCATAAAATTCAAAACGTTAACAAAGTATTAGAACTGACTCGTACGAGTGACACTGACTTGTACAAATGACAAAAGATTTCATTCGCACGAGCCATCGCTCGTACGAGTGACTACTGAATGAGTATAAAGGTTGACTAATTCGCACGAGTCAGACTATTGACTATGTGCGATTTGAAGAGAACTTTGTGCGAACCAGTTCTATTCTCTTCATTTTCTTGATCTATCTTTGTATCTAGACGTTGTGGAGGTTGATTTGCACACCTCTCACAATGGGAAAGGTACTTATGCTTGTTTTAAGTCGTTATAATGCCAAAATTGGACCAAATGGACATAAAACATAGATTTAGGATAATTGGACCGGTAAAATATAAAATTGAACTAAAAAATGTTAAAATCGGCCCTGTTAACCTATTAATCAACCTTCAATTTGTTAAAATCAACACGTTTTAAGTTCGGTTTAACTAGGTGTTATTTGGTATGGTTTATAATTCGTACGAATATCCATTCGTATGCGCAAGGATCTTAAAACGTTTGTTTCTCACATTCACTTGTACGAGTGAGTATTCGTACGAGTAGGTCCTTTAATGTTAAATCTTGATGACTTGGACGAGGCATCATTCGTACGAGGAAATTTAGTTCTAAACCTTTGAAATTTGCCAAGTATAATTTTCATCCGTACGGAGTAGTGTGTCGTACGAGTGAGGTTTTGACTTAGTTTTAGCTGTTGTCATAATCTATGACTCGTATGAATGGTTATTCGTACGAATGGCTCAAAGTTGAAATTTCTTGAAAAGTTTCTAAGTGTTTGTAATGTCTATGCTTGCAGGTAAAGAAATCTTCATTTTCGCCATTCCAATAATATCTGCTGTCTTCTAGATGATACTATTCCAGAAATCACTGCTTATAGAGTAGTCTTGGATTTTCTAAGCAAACTTCCTATCCCGAAAGCTCTCACAGATCGCCACACATCATATAGATCTCACGTCAAGTATTTCTGGAATGCTGCTGAGTTCGACGAAGATGAGAATGCAATTTTGTCGGTGTTCAGATCAACAAAGAAGATGCTCAAGTTAAGATTACCGAAGAGCTGATCAGAACAGTGTTAGAGTTCAACGACCATGAAGACGACCCCACCGGTTTTTCTAAGTATATGGTGAAAGGGTGTTTTTACCAAATGGGTTATGCCAAATTCGTTAATGCTGCTCCATTAGAAAAGGCTAACCTCAGTGCACCATTCAGATACATAGCACACTTCATTATACACACTCTTAGCCACCGAAAGGGGGGATTCGATGATTTAGTTGATTATCAGATGTGCATGATCACTACACTTGTTGTGAACCTGCCGTAAAACTTCTCCAGAGTAATCTTTTCCCAAGTGGTCCAAAACACGCAACGAGAGAAGTTTTTGCAATATCCAAGTTTTATTCAAATATTTCTTGACCATTTGATCCTAATTTGAAGAAAAAGAAAGACGATGTGTTAAAGTTAGAGCATATGGATGTCTTAACATTGAAGAAATGAACTTGCATCTCAAGACCTTCCCAAATGCAAAGCCAGTTTTTGGAGCAATTGTTTATAAAGATTATATCGCTCCTTCACAAGGGAAGTGGTGAAAAGAGGATAACAGGGACTAGGATGAAGAGCTTTAAGTGCTAGATGGTTTTATCGCTAAGAGAAGCGCATGGTTTGTGAAAGAAGAGAAAAAAGGGGGGTAAGGGGACAAAAAGAAAACAAGCGTCCACATCTTCCTCCACTGCCCCTCAGAAGAAACAGAGGGCGTCTGAAAGCTCAAGATTGATAGATAAATCAGAGCCAGAAGAGAATGTTGAAACTCTGGCTGCATTTGGAGTTCCTGAAGGAGAGGTTGAAGAAGCATCATCTTCTAGTATTGATACTGAAGATAGAATTGCTGGTGAAAAATAGGGCTAAGGAAAGAGAGATTGAACTTCTGGCAGAGCTTAAACATAAAACCTAAGAGAAGAAAAGAAAAGCGTCAGGAGAGGATGACACGACATATGTACCTTCGAATTCAGATAGCGATACTCATGTACGAAAAACTCTGAATAAATCTTCTCGACGACTTAAAAGGCCAGCAGTTAGAAGTTCGGATTCTCCAATAGACAAATCCAAGAGAAAAGTACAAAAGAAGACTGTGGAAGAAGAGAACGTTCAACAAACTCCACAAATACCACCATCTCCTCCACGTCAGCCAACACCACAACCACCACCATCTCCACCACGACAGCAAACACCACAACCACCACCGCAGCTGACACCACAACACTCGCAATCCCAACCCCAATTTGATTTTGATTTTGATTTCGGTGATATACCCGGGGGAGGATTTCTCTGCTGACATGTTTAACGATGCGCGTGTTGAGGAATTGGAGAAACAAGTTATGTTAAACAATGTAAGAATTACAGAACTTCAGGAACAACTTAATGGGCTAAATGAAGAAAAACAACAGTTAGAAGCTATTGTGACGAGTATAGTATCTGAAAACAAGGGTTTGAGAAAAAGAATGGCCGAATATGACGAAGAACGTCTCAGGAACCAGCGAAAAATGAGTATATTAAAGAAAATACTTACAAAGAAGGTTGATATAAACATAGCTGTTGAAATTGATGAAATTGAGAGAGCTGAAGCAAGAGAAAAGGTTGCAGTGCGTCAGCGGATTGCTAAATAATTATCTGATGCTCCAGGCAAAGGCAAAGCAAAGGTCGGTGAGGATCCTGTAATTGTTACAGCTGAGCCAGAAGCTGAATCTGTGCTAGTAACTTCTGATGTGATGATGTATTCGAGTTTGAAAAAGTTTGTGTTGGTGGGAAAGCCTAAAGATGTTGATATTGACATGTCGAATCTTTCAGCTAGAAATCGCGAATGGCTTAACAAGAGAAAGATGGAGAAAGAGATAGAGGCTGAGATTGATGAGTTTGTTGAAGAACTTGAGAAAGAAGCTGAAGACTTAGATGATTTTGATGATGTATTTTCTGATAAGTTGGATGACGATGGTGATGGAGGTGATGATGATTTAGGTGGAACGGGTATCCTTGTAACAGAGTATGATTTGAATGATGATATTGATTATTCTGTGTACTTGGATGACTCAGCAAATCAAGTGAACGAAGGTGGTGTTCAGGGAAGATCGAGGCTCAAATGATGCTCAGTAGGCAAGAAATCTCACGGTAACCGAAATATCTACTGTTCCTGTCGTGCAAAAACCAAAGATATTATATTTAGAGCATGATGTAGAGGAAGGGGAGTTTGTCCACAGCTATTCTAAAGAAGAAATTGCTAAGATGCTAGGAGTGGATGAAGAAAACTTTGAATTTGATTCCGAAGAGGAGCTAAATGATCTTAGTGCTTTCGAGCCAGTTGATTACGTCTTCAAACATGTGTCTGATGCACATGACTATGTTAAAGTTGTCATAGAGGATGATTCTGATGACGATGATACAGATATTGCCGATAAGGGTACAGATGACTCTCCAACTTTTAGCGATTTTTTAAAGCTGAAAGTGATGATCTTTTAAAATGTAAAGTTGAAGAAGCTGTTAAACACGGAACCGTTCCTTAACAACTATCTGCTGAAGAAACTGCTGAGATGAGGAAGCGGTGCTTCAAAGTAACACCAGCTGAGAGAAAATTTAAACATCCCTTAGCATTCTTTATGCGTGATGCGGATATTTCTTTATGAGACATTTTTAGCTGGGGCTGGATCGAGGAGCTAAATGTTTATGCTATTAAAAGGGAGTATGGGATTCAGTATTTTAGATACTTGAGCAATATCAAGACCCTGCCGTATTGGGATATGAAAGCGCTTGGGCAAACAAAGATGATAAATCTTAAGATGAGATTTCACTACCAGCGGCTGTGGAAACTGATAAAGCTTGAAGTTGCGCATGGTTTTACACACTTGAAGCCGCATTTCATTAAGCGAATTACTAAATTTGATCCAGTAACACAAGAGAAAGACGTGACGCTAATCGTAAAGAGGCCGAAAGTTATGAAGAATATGCCTCTTATAAGGATGGAACAAGACTTCTACAAGATCTTCAAATGGTGGCACTACGATTCGAGTACAGGTGAAGTTGTTATATGTGTGCATCCAGATGATGATTCTTGGAAGATTACTGAGGAGCTATGTGGCTATAGCGTATATATGCGCTGTGGATTGGCATTCAAGTATAAGACCCGATGTGGCTAGTTAATTGTTCGAAAAAATATTGAATGCTTGTTCTACAACAAGATCAGTTTTGAAGAGAAAGATAAAGAGCAAGCGCTCCAGTTTCAGAAGATAGTTAATGTCTGTTTTGCCAACGATGTACATTCAGGAACGGCGTGGAACACTTCGTGGAGGAAACTAGAGGAGATTGAGGAAAGGGAGAAAGGACAAGAAGGAAGAAAGAATCGCAGAGCGAGCACGAATTCGTAGCTAAGAAGTTTTTGGTTTGGCAATATAGTTAACCGACCTCCTCCTACAGATCAAACGCCGATAGCTTTTGAGGAGCGTCGCAAGCCGCCGAAACGTTTCTTGGGTCAACAAACGTCAGATTTTTTGAAGACTATCTAATACGCGGCAACATCCAAGGGTGAGTTTGTTGGTGCATAATGTCTATTACCTACATCTAGGATATGTTATTTAGGTATATTGGGCTTAGAACATCAAATTGTAAATGGTAATATAAGTTTTATTTGTTTAGAGAATGACTCGTACGAATAAGTCTCATGACTTCTATGAGAGACACTCTGTCACTCGTACGAGGCACCACTCGCATAAGTCACACTCAGTTACACACACTCCTATGCGAGTCATGTCGACCTATAAATAGAGGAGTGTTGTGTCAGGAACAGTGGTCTGTGGGTGTGGCGAAGCCCTGTCGAACTGTTTACTTGTTTGTTTGTCAAACTCGCTAACAATGAATTCCGCCTCTATTTGATGAGTCAGATCGGTCCGGTGCTCATCGGAGGAGAGCTAATCCCCCCTCAAATTGGGTTTTTGTTTTTAAGAATGCAAGAAAACTATGCACAGAAACACATATGTCATACCGGTGAGAATCACGTCAAGTCCTCGTCATCCTTAAATTCAACCTCATTTTCAACCCCTGATTTCAGATTTTTTAAACCATTTAAATTCAACAGATTTTTAAATCTTGATCTATCAAAAGCTTTGGTGTAAAAATCTGCTTTTTGGTCATCAGTGTGGATTTTTTCAATTCTAACCAACTTTTCTGGTAGCAACCACGGATAAAGTGGTGTCGAATTTCTATATGTTTAGCGCATGAGTGTTGAACATGATTTTTTGTGATATTAGTAGCCGCCTTGTTATCTACGAATATTGGAGAATCAAGAAATTGGAGTCCGTAGTCTCTCATCTGCTGTCGTATCCAGAGTATCTGGGAACAACAACTGGATGCTGAAACATATTCAGCTTCACATGTAGAGAGAGCGACCGCGGTCTGTTTCTTGCATTTCCACGTTACCAAACGAGTTCCGAAAAACTGGCAACCAGCCGTAGCGGATTTGGCATCAGCAGTCAAAATCAGAATCCAAGTAACCCGTAAGTTTGAAGTCATGACGAGGATACCACAAGCCGGTGCTTGGACATCCTTTTAAGTATCGCATGATTCGTTTGACAGCTAACAAGTGTGAATCCGTTGGATTGGACTGATAACGGGCGCATAGGCATGTTGGATACATGATATCAGGTCTCGAAGCTGTGAGATACATAAAGGATCCGATCATGGAGCGATATAATGTTTCATCAACTTTGACTCCATGAGCGTCTGGACAAATGTCATGGTTCGGGGCTAATGGAGTTGATGCTGGTGTAGTTCCTGACATGCCAAATTTCTCTAACACGTCATGAACATACTTCGTCTGATGAATGAAGATACCATCAGGCAATTGCTCAACATGAAGTCCTAAAAAGAACTTCGTCTCCCCCATAGCACTCATTTCGAATTTCTTCTTCATGACTTCTTCAAATTCTTTGCACAAATCCACAGATGATATCATCCACATAGATTTGTACAAAAATCAGACGTCCATCTACTTCATTCGTGAAGAGGGTACAGTCTTTAGTTCCTCTAAGAAAGCCGTTGTCTAGAAGATGTCTTGAAAGCGTTTCATACCAAGATCTTGGGGCTTGGCGTAGAACATATAACACCTTGTTCAGAAGGTAGATTTTATCCTTGTGTATTGGATTGACAAACCCCTCGGTGGAAAGGAAAGAAGATTTAACATCCAATTAATACTCCTTGAATCCTTTCCAAGAAGCAAAGGCCAAGAATATGCGAATAGCTTCAAGACGAGCGACAGGGGCGTAGACTTCATTGTAGTCTAACCCTTCTTACTGATGGAAACCATGGACCACGAGCCGAGCTTTTTTTTTACCACAATACCTCTGTCATCTCTTTTGCACTTGAAGAAGACCCATCGAGTATTAATCTTTTATGATGATCCGGTAGGTCAACAAGCTTCTAGACACCAAGTTTCTAGAATTGAAGCAACTCTTCCTGCATTGCATCCACCCAGTTTTCCTCTTTCAAGGCGTCTTTCCAGTTTCCTGGTTTAACTTGCGAAACAAAACAACTATAAGAAAGTCTGGTTTGCAATGGAGCAACATTGGTATGAAAGTACCTTAGATCGTTGTTGATCTATTGCGAGTTTTCACTACAGTTTGTAAGCTGCCAATGATATTCTCCGACGGATGGTAAGATAGTGTCCTTGGAATTAATTCATTCAGAACATCTACTTGACTTTGCAACTTCGTGACAACTTCATCAGCAACTGGTGTAGATGATGTAGCTTCATTTCTAACATTGGATTGATCAGCCTGGGAAATCAGAAGGCTTTCAATATGCTCAAATCCTTCATCAGAACTGGTTCCTCCATCATCAATAGTTGGTTCACGATCAAAGTCGACATTAATCAGTTGATGGGCAGATGATTCAGTAGTGTTCAAGATAGGCACAGAGACTGATTCCTACAGAGTATTGCTCGGACCTACATCAGAAGTGTTAGAGACAGGAGGTGATGGGGAAATCACCAACAATCTAGAAACTTGCTCTTGATTGGAGATTTGATTTTGTTGAAAAAGCATAACAAGTTCTTCTTCTGATGGTACTTCAGGTAGGTCAAAAGAATTCCACAAACCGTCGTAGTTGAAGAGCCATGGATCCCCTGGTTCCTACCATGCGTTGTATATTTTTGACAATCAACATGTTGTGTAAGAATAACCTGGTTCAGACTTGAAAGAAGACCCGCTTTTGTGGACTAGCATAACCGACGAAAAATCCCTACAAGGATTTGGCTCCAAATTTACGGTCCGGGTCCAGAACAGTACACGGCGATCCAAAAGGATCTAAAAACGCGAGGTTCGGCTTTTCGATGGTTTAGCAGCTGAAAACAAGTCTTGTTGTGAGGCTTGACTGTCAACACACGGTTGAGGGTGTAACACGCAGATGCGACTGCTTCGCTCCGGAAACTTATTAGAAGTTTTGAATCAGCAAGCATTGTTCTGGCAGTTTCGATCAGTGTGCGATTCTTACGTTCAGCTACTCCATTTTGTTGGGGAGTATAGGGAGCACTGAATTCATGAAGAATCCCCTTTTCATTATAGAATTCGAGCATCATCTTGTTCTTGAACTTAGTACCATTGCCACTCGGATTCTCTTGATAGGCAAGTGATATAGGGTTTCAAGCTTCCTGAAGAAAATCATAAGACTTTCAAACGTTTCATCTTTACTCTCCAGGAAGAAAACACATGAGAATCTTGAAAAATCATCTGTCACGACCAGGCAATATAGATCTCCAGAAATGCTTTTCACGTTTACTGGCCTAAATTGATCCATATGAAGCCTTTCTATCGGTAGCTTGATAGAATTAAGTAGCTTTCTTGGGTGTGATTTCTTATGCTGTTTCCCCTTTTTACAACTTAGACAATCATCAGATAAATGAAAATTCTTTAGATTAACACCCTCTACTAGGTCGTTGTGCACAAAATAATTCATCTTTCGTAGGTTTACGTGCCCCATCTTCCGATGCCATAAGATTGACTCCTCCTTGGTAGCTTTAGGAACGAAGCATTGAAACTTCTTTGACGTAGTGGATGCGACACTCATATCTAAGACATAAAGATCATTCTCTCGTGGAGCATGCATGAGGATCCACTCCTCAGGAATTTAGAATCCCGGCTTCAGAATTAAGCATTCTTTGTCATTGAAGTGTGTTGTGAATTTTTTTGTCACAGATTTGCGAAATGCTTAGTAGATTGTTCTCCAGCTTAGCAATGTAGTTCACCTTGTCAGAAGAAACCACTCCATTCGTAAGAATACCTTCTCCCACAATTCTTCCACCCTGAGTCCTAGCAAAACCAACGTACCCTCCTTGGATAGCTTTGACGTCGTGCAACAACACAAGCATCCCAGTTATGTGTCGGGAAGCTCCACTGTCCATTATCCATTTTGACATGATCGACCTAGGGAGCCCCTGCACACATGAGGAAGAAACTTTTTTAAACAAAGAAACCCAAACCTGCTTGGTCTTGGGTGGGTTTGGAATATCAAACTTTGTTTGATCTCTGTTTTGGTTGGAACAGGAGGTTTCAATTCTACTGAAGATGGTTTGACTTTTGCTACCCAAGTTTGTGTTTCAGAATTCCCTTTTAGAATAAAACTTTGAATCCTTTTGACAATTCTTGGTGGAAGGTTCACCTATTTCAAATTTTGAATTAAGATGAATTGTTTGTGTTACTTTTTTATTTGATTCAATGTTTCTTTTCAGAATTTGTTTTGGCACAAACTTGGGTGCTTTTCGTTTCACATCTTCGGTAGAACTGTTGGAGTTAGAAACGGATTTTGGATTTCTTTAAGAACATTGTCGTGCAATATGCCCAACATTTTTACACTTGTAGCACGTCCTGCTGTTTCTAACAGAGGAATCCAAATCCTGTGTTCTACTTTCCTTTTTCTTCTTAAATTCAGCATTAGATTGTTTACCAGTGACCTCTTTTTCTTTTTCAGTAGTTGTCCCATAGACAAAATTGATTTTCCTTGCAAAATTTAGCTTTTGAGACTTGTTATTCGTTCTTTGCTTTTGAAAACCCAACACTGCTCTCCTGTTTTCAGGATAGTCTTTGTTCCTCTGATGGTAGGGTTTGTTGACACATTTTGATTTAGAATAAAATGATGCATCCCATTTTTTCTAAATTAGAATGGCTCACCTAGCTTGAACAACTTATCAACTCGATCCAGATTGACATTCTGAACTGGGAAATTCTTATCGGAATATAGTTTATCAGATCCGTGCGTTTTGTATACGATGACGTTTGGATTATTATTTAAACTATATTCTGATGATTCAATATCCAATTCGGATTTGTCATACTCATTCTTGAGAACATTTTCAACCGCAGTTTTAACCACGTCAGAATCACATTCCTTTTCTGGTTTGGTGTATGTTACATCAATGTTCGTATCCAGCTCATTTGTCTTTTCAATTTTCAATTTTAAATTGAGCGCCTTTTCCACCCCCAATGGTTTCTTACTTGCATAGCTATTCCACATGGGTGGTGGAACACGATCGTAACTTGCACCTTTGTTTTCATCCATTTTATTATCTTCCTTGCTTTAAATTTTTTGAAGAATGTGATCAATGATGCACGAACTTGTAGAATAACTTATTAACAACTTGTTAAACCGTTCTGTTTCGATTTTCATTTTTCAGTTTCACTTTTTAGCTCGGCAATTGCATTTAAATGAATATTAATAGCCATTGGTTTGTCCATTACAGTCGCCTTGAGAATCGAAAGTGTCTTGTTATTTTCTCTGATCACTTTTTAAAATTGTTTAATTGTTTTGTTTAATTTGTCATAAGCTTCTTTTGTTGAATTATATCACATGAAAAATTATCTGTATGACATTTCAGCTCCTTGTATGGTGTTTCTTTTTCAACAAACTCAATGCATGGCTCTTTGCAATTCATGTAAGGTGTTTCTTTTACCGACTCATTCATTGACACGTTCACCTCATTCATATTTGCCATAAGAACTTTGTCAGCTTTGTCAGTCAGATTTTCCAATGTCACAACAATCCTCTCCTCAACTTCAGGCTTCTTCTCTACTTCACAAGGCGATCGATAGCTGGAATCGAAATAACCTTCAAAAGTTTTAAGAATGTCATTAGGCAAGAGATGTTTAAATGCACTATTTAGCAATTCCTCTTCTTCTGACGATGTGTTGTAATATAATTCAGGAGCTTCGTCAAAAGATGCCTCGGTACATTCTTCTCTAGCTTGTTCTGGTTCTTCGAAGATCTTCGCTACCAAAGCAAGGCTTTCATTCTTTGAAATGTATTTGCTCCAGTTGAACCCTTCATCTTCTTGGGTAACAACCAAAGCCTTATCCTTTGAATTGGATGGACCATCTTCAATATGTACTAGCCTTGTCTGAGGTGGTTGGGGTCAATGATAGATGGCTCTCTTATAATAATCATCTGCGAATGGATTTTGGTTGCCTTTGACTTCTCTATTCGGGCACTCTCTCTTGAAATGACCTTTTTCCCTGCACTTGAAACATGTAACTTTAGACTTGTCAAAACCAAGTTTCCCATCCAAACCTCCCAAACTATCTCTTCCCGTGATTTCCATAAAGCGTTGAGTTCTACGAAATGCACCATTTAATGTCAATCAATTCCATTTCAATCGGATCAATCTGATCGTAATCTTCTTTCGTCATCTCTAGATTCCTAATTCTTCCAGCTACCAAACTTTCGTACCATTCAAGTACCGAGGCAAGTAGAGAAATGTGTTGCTTTGCGGTGTTTTCGTCAAAGTCTTGAGCATTCTAGAGATTAACTGCAATATTGCATTGTAGGACCCATTAATTGGGATTAGATTGATTGTTCTGGTTGTTCTATGGATTGCTTGAACTATGGGATGATTGTGGGCCTGGATGCATATTTGGATTGACATAAGCAAAATATTGAAATCCACTAGATTGACTTGACCGTGGACTTGGTGTGTTGAAGGCACTGAAGGCAGTTTGCATTTTTGGACTTTGTATATGCGCGGTAGGACTACCCTTGTAATACAGATTTACATCTTCATGTATCTGGGCGCCTTTGTTTTTTGCCATTTTTTGCATCTCCAGCTCATGCCCTTCCAATCTTTCAATAAATCTTGGTAATGAGATATTACCATACTCTGTGCCGTTCTTTAGAATAGTCAAGTAAGTAGACCATTCTCCTTGAGGTAGAGAATCTGCCAGCTTATCGACCAATTCTTCATTTGTTTTTACAATTCCCATGAACTTCATTTGTACCACAAAGTGACAATACCGTTCAATCAATTATTTCACCGTCTTTCCCTTGATTAGAGTAAAGATTTCGAATTCTTTACTTACTAGCGCTCTCTTTCCCTTTCGTAGTTGCGAGCTTCCTTGGGATTTTAACCGTAAAGCATTCCATAAGGATTGAGCATCATCATCATGCTGTAGGAGAGCCAAGATATCTTCCTTGATGGCTTGCTGCAATATGTTCATCATCTTCTTCTCGTTAATGAACTTTTCTCTTTCGAATTCCAAGAGTTAAGCTAAGGTTTTCTCAAGACCAATCTCTCCAATCGGAGCTTGATATTTCGATTCAACGGCAAACCAGCAGGTGAAATGATTCGCTTAAACCCAATTCATAAATCTTTCATTCCAGCTATCATAGTCTTCAAGATTCATCAGCTTTGGAGGCTTTGTCATTGTGCCCATCTCATTTTCAAGATTCATATTCTGAGCTGCGGTGGTTGTAACTGCTGAAGTAGCAAAAGCATTGTACAATTCTTCTTCCATTTTTTTTCTACAAAATTTTAGAAACACACAATCGAAGAAAAACACTGATTAATATGACTAGAGATACGAAATTTAAGAAAAATTTCTTAAAAATGTTCTTCGTTCGAATGATAGAGCTCGTGTGAATAATATACTCAGATGGTTCGTGCGAGTAATATACTCGTGCGAATCAAGGGTTCGTGCGAGCAAGATGCTCGTGCGAATGAAAAGATTAATCGTGCGAGTGACTTCTTCGTGTGAATTACTTACTCGTGCGAATGACAGTTCTGTAACTTGTAGATTTTAAGAAAAACTTGTTTGCTTGTTCGTACAAGTGTCTAATTCGACGGATGCCCATTCGTACGAGTTGTCCCTCTACTCGTACGGGTCACCTCAGGTCACCAAAAGGATGATTTTTACAATTTTCAACATGATTTAGTTTGATTTTAGATCTGAAAATTTCAAGGATTTGTTAGAATTGGTTTTAACATGGAATACTAAAATCCTAGTCCAATTCGTCCATGAATTCATCCAAATCCGAGATATGTGTGAAAAGGAATAGATGTAGAGAAACTTTAAAGGTTGAATCTAGATCTGCAATTGCTGAAACTGTTGTTTGACTACAGAAACTTGATGTTTGTCCTCAAATCAGGCCTCAAGGCTCAGATACCACTTATGAGAGTGGATCGGCTCTCCTCTTATGAGCACCAGACTGACTTAGCTAACAGAGGCGGAATTCATTGTTAGCTAGTTGGACAAACAAACAAGAAAGATATACTTCTTAAATGCCTTGATTTGTAATGATAAACGTTAACGGATACAAAACGAGTAAACAGTTTGACAGGGCTTCGCCATAGTTACACACCAACAGATGTCTAACACAACACTCAAGCTCCTCTATTTATAGGTCAACATAACTCGCACATGAGAGAAATGTGTTTTACTCGTGCGAGTGGTGCCTCGTACGAGTGACATGGTGTCACTCATATGAGCCACTTAGCTCACTCGTACGAGCCACTTTACAAACATATAAATCATATTTAAACATACAAAGACTGACATTCTAAGCCTATACACATAACCAACACATCCTAGATGTAGGCAATAGACATTATGCACCAACAAAGTATCTACTGATGCACAATAGGCACCCTCTTGAAAGCAGTGAAGTATTCAATAGAAAAGAATAAATTTCAAATGGCAGACACATATACTACCGAAAGATGAAACAAAATGTGACAAGAAAAAAGAGAAAATATTCAAACCTTGATGTGGATCTGATACAACTTTTTGAGTTGTTTTAGCCTTGTGTGTGTGTGTTGTTTGGGTCCATCATCCCCTTGTACTTGAGATAGCTTTTCCTTTGAAATAATGGCATGAGTGCCGGGAGCTAAACCATCAAATAACCAGAGTTACTTATAAAAATGTGGCATCATCTATGTTCAACATTGATTTGTGATACTAAAAAGATGAAGTTACCCTTAAAGTAGCTTAAAGCCAAGACGAAGCCTACGTTGAACAGCAGCACAAAAGCAAACATAGCACAAAGTGATATCCAATAATAGTATTCTCAAAATCTAATCCACGAGTTTCAAGTGTTTGTAGCCCTATGGTTGTGTTTGTGGAAGTCACTTACTTAGATAAGTTTAAAAAAATGCATCAACATGTTGCAATGAAGGAAAGATCAAATGAAAATAAGGGTATCCGTGACTTAAGTATATACCTTGTTCCATCTGGGAGAATGAAACTCCTTCACTGCAAGACCAATTTCCGTGACAAAGCATCATCATCATGTTGTAGTAGCGCCAAGATATCTTCTTTGATGGCTTGCTGCAAGATATTTATCATCTTCTTCTCATTAATGAACTTTTCTCTTTTGACCTCTAAGAGTTGAGCTAATGTTTTTTCAAGACTAGTCTCTCCAATCGGAGCTTGATATTTTTCTTCAATAGCAAACCACCAGGTGAAGTGATTAGCTTGAACCCAGCTCATGAATCATTCACTCCAGCTATCATAGTCTTCAAGATTCATAAGCTTTGGAGGCTTTGTCATTGTGCCCATTCATTTTCGAGATTCATATTTAGCTCTGCAAGAGTTGTAACAGCTGAAGCAACAAATGCGTTTTAAGATTCTTCCTCCATTATATCTGCACAATTTTTAGAAACAAAAACTTTCGAAAACACTGATTAGATTGACAAAAATACGAAATTTAAGAAAAATATTTAAAATGTTCTTCGTGTGAATGACCAGCTGCTTGTGCGACTCAAATGATTCGTGCGAGTAATATGCTCGTGCGAATCAAGGTTTCGTGCGAGCGAGATGCTCATGCGAATGAAAGAGTAACTCATGTAAGTGACTACTTCATGCAAATCACTTACTGGTGCGAATGACAATTTTATAACTTGTAGATTCTAAGAAAACTTGTTTACTTGTTCGTACGAGTGTCTAATTTGACAAATGGCCGTTCGTACGAGTTGTCCCTCTACTCGTACATGTCAGCTCAGGTCACCAAACAGATGATTTTGCAAGTTGCAACATGATCTAGTTTGACTTTAGATCTGAAAGTTTCAGGGATTAGTTAGAGTTGATTTTAACGTGTGATACTAAAATCCTAGTCCAATTCGTCCATGAATTCGTATAGATCTGAGATCTGTATGAGAAAGTGTAGATGTAGAAAAACTTCAATGGTTAAATCAGGATCTGCAACTGTTGAAATTGTTGGTTATCTGCTGAAACTTGATGTTTATCCTCAAATCAGGCCTCAAGCCTCTGATACGACTTGTGAGATAGGATCAGCTCTCCTTTTATGAGCACCGGATAGATTCGACTCAGGTAACAGAGACGGAATTCATTGTTATAGAGTTGGACAAACAAACAAGAAAGATATGCTACTTAAATGCCTTGATTCGTTTTAATAAATGTGAAGGTTACAGACGAGTAAACACTGTGACAAGGCTTCGCCATAGTCACATACCAACAGCTGTAACACAACACTCAAGCTCCACTATTTACAGGCCAACATGGCTCGCACAGGAGGAGTGTGTGTTTGGTTCGTGTGAGTGGTGCCACGTACGAGTGGCAAGGTGGCACTCGTACGAGCCACTTACAAAACATATAAAACATGTATAAAAATATAAAATTTGACATTCTAAGCCCTATATACTTAACCGACATATCCTAGATGTAGGCGGTGGACATTATGCACCAACAACATCATCTTCGTTTTAGCATTTTGGTTCGTTATTCGGTCTTAACCGCCCCCGGTTCGTTAAACGGACTACTTTTCGCGCATTTTTGCGTGGTTTTTTCGCGTTTTTGAAAAATGAACCCCCGACAACGAAAACTTGCACGCTTTTATATTTTTACTTCAAATACATTATATTAGTGTTATATAAGTGTTTTTAGGCTGAATGACTGTACAATGCATGTTTGGTTGTTTCCAGGTGCATTAAAATTTAAGGCGTGTCGTTAACTGGAACTGCCTCGTTTAACATGTCAACTATACGTTAATGCCTCAAATATCATATTATTGTCTAAGTAATATGTCTAAGTAAATCTATACTCTTAGAATAGTCTCTGGCACTTATGTTTGCATCTAAATCATTATTGTATGGTTTGTGAACTATTAAACATAAAGCTTCTGTTTAACCTGTTTTTAGCACACTAAGGCATCCACATCGCACTGTTAGGTATTATTGTTTGCATGTTTCTCATAATGTACCCTTGGATTGATCTGAGTCATACATAGTATCGTTTCGTTATCCGTATAAGTCGTAGGTACATATTAGGGTTTACCTGCTTTCGCCACGGTTGTCACATTCTCCCCTGGTTAAGAAAGTTTGTCCATGAAATTCGATGTATTTATTTGGGGCAAAGGTGTGGATATTTCTTGCGAATTCATCCTTCCGTTCCCACGTGTATTCAGGACCTCGCTGCGAGTTCCACCGTACTTTCACCATCGAGATAATCAAGAGAGATGTTAAAATATCGATGAAATATAAGGATGGTGGTCATTTGTTCGTTACTTAAAAACAAGCAAACGACACACGGTGACTAATCAAAGTAAATAGGTCTTTATAATGTATCACGAAGACATGCTTTAGCCTATAAGTGGACACTCACCCCAAGAGTTCCCAGGTAAGAGTGACTGGTCCGATAATGCGGATTTGTACGAACACTCTAGCCTTAGACTGAAAACTCATGGTACAGGCATCCACCCTTCCAGATTTAATGTGTTAACATTAATAAAACCCAAACTTTAACGGGATTTTGAAAACTTACAAGGCTTTAAGCCCAAACAAATCATCTAAAGATAAATGAATGATTTTCAAAATGAATTTGTAACTTGTGTATTTGTTTTGTTAGTCACCTAAGGATAGGTGATGGTATTGTCTTAAGAATCTAAACGCAAGATAACTCGCATTAGGGTCCTAGGAAGGTTATAGTCTAGGTTAAAGCATTACTAATAACCTAATTCCCTATAACCATAAGCTCTGATACCAATCTTTCTCGCGTAAAACTACGAAACGAGGCGGAAATGTCGGGGAGTCATGTCACAAAACAATTATTTCACAACTCATGGAATTTAATTTTTTTTATTAAATTAAATGTTCACATTGTCTTGGGATAAACAGAAACAACATATAAATTCTCTTCCGTATTTTAAGTCAATAAGGCCCGCGTCCATTCCTACGTGAAGCATGCATCATATATCAAGCATTGACTCCTGAAACATATGTGAAAAGAGAGTCAACATAAAAATGTTGGCGATTACATAGGTCTTATGAGTGTGTAAAATTTGTGGCTTTGTATACGTATTGCAACACCTCGTTCGACTATAAGAGTCATTAAGTGAAAACCTCGTATCAAAAGTGTTTGATATTGCAATACAATTAACTAGCTGAAACAAGTTGGTTAGAGTTGTGAAAACCTTATAGCCATGAATCTTGACCAAAACGTTTCTTTTGTAAAAACCTTTTAATAGATTGATTCAAAAGAAAACTTCGTATGGGTTATATCTTTAAGTGAAAATCATTGTGTGACATTGTTCAAAACCATTTGTCCGTGTTATAAACCATTCGTCCGTGTTAAAAATCAATCGTCCGTGTCATAAACCAATTGTCCATGTCATAAACAAATCGTCTGTTTTTTTAATTGTGACTTTTTATCGTTCTTTAATGAACACATTCATTCCTGTGTTGACTATATCACCAAAGGGTATCTTTAATAGACCACCAAATGGTCTCTTTAACTACAATAACAAATCAACAAATGATTTGTTAGTCAGAAAAAGTTTCTGTCATTACCCAAACTTCCACCAAATCCAGTGAATAGTTCGATAATGGGATTGTCAGTCCTATGGTACCATAACATATATCGGTCGGCTCGGCCAAATCTAATGAATGTCATTCGTGTTATGGATAACGCACCAACAAGTTGTTCACATTATTGAAATCGTATTGTTTTATATATAAACCATACACATTGTTTTTGAAAACTTGAAAATGATTTAGCAAATACGAGTCACCCCATAACATTTGCAAATCGTAAAAGAGGGGAACTATGTACTCACTTGGGATTGCAAAAATATTCTTGATCAACGGAATAAACAACGCTCAAACGTGTCCAAATGTGTCAGATAACTCTATTAGTGTGTCGGAACTACAAACGGGAGATCAGATAGAATGAAGTCTTATAAACCAGATGAGTGTTGGAATTCATGTGATATGGATTCACAAACTTAATATTCTGATTTGGAAAGGATCCTAAGTGCTTTTGACCCATTACGACTCGTTAAGGTAGTTTATGCTACCTTAACGGGTCGTTAACGTAAACACGTGATCGATGGCTAAACATGTCCTATTTTAAGTCTTAAATGCCCAAACATGTTTGAAAATGTTATAACATCAGTTTATCTGTCAAAATTTTGGTTACATGTGTTTAAAATATATTTGTGTCAAAAAGGCATTTTGGTCATTATTACTTTTTTATGAACATAGAAGTAACTTATCATAGCACTAACCAAACGACGTGACGAAAAGGTATAAACTCAGTAGGTTATTCCCTAACAAATATGGTTGGATCATATGTTCGACAAAACGGGTCAGATTTGAAAGTCAAAGCGGTGGTCAAGACCGCTCGACTTACGAATCTAAATAAGCACTAAACTAGAAGTGACGAGTTAGACATGTCAAAATATGTCTATCTAAGTTTATAAAACTGATTTTGTATCTAAACTTGGTATTTTGATACCCAAAAATAGTTTCATCGTAAAATGCACATCATGTGTAGTTTTGACTGAAACTTTGACTCGTCACTTCAACTAGTAAACATAATAATCAGAAGATGAAATTGTTAGGGATTATAACCTTCATGATTACAATCACGTTGCAAAGTTAAATTGAACTTTGACTTGACCAAATATGGTAAGAACCAAAAGTCAATCAAGAAGCCAAACTATTCGACTTTTAGCCCGAAATAGATAAAATAATGAAATAACTAGGAATAGTACTTACTCGTGTTGAAGAACACTTTTAGAACTCAAGATACGAGGCTTCCAAGGCTGGAAACAAGCTCCAAGAAGGATAGAAAGAAGAACTTCACACTTTGCTTCTAAGGGTTTTGAAGTGGTGTGAAAAAAATGGAAGAATCATGGGGTATTTATAGTATTTTTGGATCAAGGAGGTGATGACAACTGTCCTCAAGTACGAATTAGTGTCCTAACATGTGGAAACACCAAATGAAGTGTGGAAAAGTGAGTGCTAGGTGGCAAACTTGTTGAAGAAGAAAAAATCTTTATTATTTTTTTATATTTTTGGCCCTTGGACTTGTATTTTCACTTGTTTGTCATTTTTAACCTCTTTAAGCTAATATTTAGGTTATATAAAGGTGTTAAGACATGTGTAACTTGATTATGCCCGAAAATGTGGTGGATGTCGGTTTGTTCTGTTGTACAAAAATGCGTAAAACGCTTTAACGAACACGAAAATGATCGAAATTGGGAAACGATTGACATTTTTGCATACAAGATTTTATTGCATACGAAAATATTTGGATTGATACACGTGGTTCGTATCTTGAATACGGACCAACAGACTTTCGCAGTTTGACAAAAATAGTCCCTGGACTTGTATAAGCGTGTTTTTGTCATATCTAACCCTTCAAAACTTATATCTAAGTTACGTAAAGGGTATTTAGGGTATTGTGTAGCTTATGTCGTTGTTTCGGAGTTTAAGTCACATTAAACTGATTGCGTTTAAGTGTCAGTTAACGAATTACTTCCACAAAAATTTTCGACGGTTCGAAATGGTGCAAGAAATTGAAATTGTGCAAATGTCTTAAATAATTATACAAATTTCGGAAATAAAACACAAGGTTTCATTGAATACGAAATTTTTTGTAATTGTACAATGATTGAAAAGGCACAAATGTCACACCACCCATCGCCACTGCCTCATGTTTAGTTCTTTCTTGTCAAATATGTGCTGGTGGCTTTTATGATCCGTGTAGACTATGCACTTTGTACCGTATAAGTAGTGCCTCCAGATCTTAAGTGCAAAAATCACCGCTCCAAGCTCTAAGTCATGCGTGGTATGGTTCTTGTCATGCACCTTCAGTTTTCGTGAAGCGTATGCTATTACCTTGTTTTGTTGCATCAGTACGCATCCTAAACCTTGTCGCGAAGCGTCACAATAGACGACGAAGTCTTCAATTCCCTCTAGAAGTGTTAGAACTAGTTCTTCACACAGTTTTTGTTTTAGCAATTGGAAATTTGTTTCTTGTTCTTCACCCCAGTCGTCTCTCCAATCTTTTTGAGTGAGCACGGTCAAGAGTTGTGTGATGCAAGAAAAGTTTTCAATGAAGCGACGGTAATATCCTGCTAATCCTAAAAATTGGTGGATTTCCTTGGGGAATTTAGGTGCTTGCCAATTCTTAATGGCTTCAATCTTACTAGGGTCAACACAAATTCCTTGTTGATCCACCACGTGCCCTAAGATTTGCACTGCTTGTAACCAAGAATCACATTTGGATAGCTTGGCATACAACTTCTCCTTTCTCAATAGCTACAAAATTGTACGTATATGGCTCTCATGCTCCTCCTTGCTTTTTGAATATATTATGATATCGTCAATAAAGACTATGACGAACTTATCCTTGTGTGGTTCGCAAGCCCGGTTCATAAAGTCCATAAATATGGCAGGTGCATTGGTTAGCCCAAAAGGCCTAACCAGAATTTGTAATGGTCGTACCTAGTTCGAAAGGCAGTTTTCTAGATATCTTTCTCCTGAACCTTTACTTGGTGATACCCCGATCTGAGATCAATTTTCAAAAAGTAACAGGCTCCTTGTAATTGATCAAACAATTTATCAATCCATGGAAGCGGATATCGATTCTTGATCTTGACTTTGTTCAGCTCCCTATAATCTATGCACATCCTAAAGCTCTCGTCCTTCTTTTTGACAAACAATACCGGCGCTCCCCAAGGGGAATACTAGGAAGAATAAATCCTTTATCCAACAACTCCTGTAGTTTGGTGGAAACTCTTGCATCCCAGAAGGCGCAAGGTGATAAGGTGCCTTGGCGATCGGAGCTGTTCTTGGAATTAAGTCTATACAGAATTCAACTTGTCGGTCGGGTGGCAATCAAGGTAGTTCTTCAGGAAAAACTTCAGGGTAATCACGTACAACTGGATTGTCTTCAATACGTCTTTCCTTTGGTTCCACAGCTGCAACATTTGCCATGTACACCGCGCATCCCTATCGTAGGTACTTCAACACTTTGAGGTAAGATATAAGGGGTAACTTGCGCCTGATTTTTTCTCCTTGGTCCATCATCACTTCATTGTTAGGGAAAGAAATCCTAACAATTTTCTGTTCACAAATAATTTTTGCTTTGTACTTGGACAACCAGTCCATTCCCACTACTGTATTGAAACTTCCAAGTTCTACATGTAGAAGGTCAATGAGGAATTGGTGGTCGTTAAGTGTAAAGGGACACTCGCGGATAATTTGGTAACTAGTTATATGTTTACCGTTAGCGAGTTCTATAGAATAGGGACATGTTAGCTCACTAGCCGGCATATTTAATAATTGTAGGAAGTTAATAGAAACAAAGCTCTTATCTGCACTAGTATCAAATAACACGGAAGCATATTGGGCAAAGACAAGAAAGGTACTTGTCACTACATTAGGATCCTGTCATGCATCACCGGTTTTGTACACTTGTGTTATTGCTCGCCGTAACTTGGGCTACTATGGTTGGAATAACAGTTTTTTTTTGTTGGGTTATTAGTTGTGCGATGTATGTCTCTGTTAGGTTATTTGCTCGTTTTGGGGCCATTCTATAACAAAAAAAATGAGTATATATTGATACATGTATCACATATCAGATTGCATATCATCAAAATTGTTAACAATCTCATAGACACATGAAAACGTATAATCAACAATCGCTATTATACATGTAAATTCTGTTGTACATAATCAAAATTGGCACACAGGCCAAATCCGCTAAGGATTTATGTTAGTAACGTACTAGTCAAAATTTGTCATCACGTGACATACACACATACTATCAACATCGAGTACTAGTGACATACTGTTTCATACAACCCTATCTCGACGTAGGCATATAGTCGCCAAGTGCTTGATAGGAGTGACGGGTGGTCTTCTGGACAACCCGTAAGTGCGATAAAATGGGAAATATTCCACGCTTTAAACGTTTAATTGTTATGATTTGATGTCTACAGTGTGTATGCATTTGCAGGTACTGAAGAGCCTAATGACGGAACTTAAATGTGTTTTTTCGGGGAATTGCAAGTGGCTAATTGAGGCTTTGGACTCGAGAGATTGAAGAAGGGCAAAATGGGAAAATTCTGCTTGCCACCGTAAGCTACGGTGGCCACCATAGCTTACGATGGAGTCTACCCTTAAATGCCACCGTAAGACAGTGGCTTACCACCGTAAGGAAAAAATTGCCACCGTAGCTTACAGTGGTGAGCTACAGGAAAGTTGTAACTGCTCCATTTAAGTCGAATTATGGAGTATTTTGAGGTATCCAATCATTGGTGACGAACTGCAGAGCAAAAGGGGGCGATTTTGAGTGTTCTTAGTGATTCAAGACAATTTTTAAACATTATTTTGGTGTTATTGATTCGTATGAACAAAACAATTGAAGTATGTTTGATTGCGAGACATGAGAGGCTAGAATTCTTGGGGATCATCTTGGGTTTCCGGTTCAAGACGCATGTGTTTCAATTCAACTAGAAAGAGTCACATAGACATGACTCGTGTTTGATTAACTATTTGTGATAAAAGGGAACTAAGTACTCGGATTATAATGCGAGGTTGTCACCCGATGACCAATTGATTAATACCCAACCCGTTAACCTTCCCGTAATATCTCGATTGTCAACGACACCAAGAACGTACGAAATAGGCAAGGACTAAAATATCAATCAACAATTTACAAACAATAAATCAACACCATAATAACCATAACATAGCAATTATTCTAGAAATCAAGAATTCAAACACAATTGTTCAACAAACCTTCACCCAAGATGATCACCAAGAATTCTAGCCTCTCATGTTCTCGCAATCAAACATACTTCAATTGTTTTGTTCATACGAATCAATAACACAAAAATAATGTTTAGAAATTGCCTTGAAACACTAAGAACACTCAAAATCGCCCTTTTTTGCTCTGCAGTTCGTCACCAATGATTGGATATCTCAAAAGACTCCATAATTCGACTTAAATGGAGCAGTTACAACTTTCCCGTAGCTCACCACCATAAGCTACGGTGCCCACCGTAGCTTATGGTGGGTAATTTTTTCCTTACGGTGGTAAGCCACTGTCTTACGGTGGCAATTAAGGGTAGACTCCATCGTAAACTACGGTGGCCACCGTAGCTTACGGTGGCAAGCAAAATTTTCCCATTTTGCCCTTCTTCAATCTCTCGAGTCCAAAGCCTCAATTAGCCACTTGCAATTCCCCGAAAAAACACATTTAAGTTCCCTCATTATGCTCTTCAGTACCTGCAAAGGCATACGCACTATAGACATCAAATCGTAACAATTAAACATTTAAAGCGTGGAATATTTGTCATTTTATTGCACTTACGGGTTGTCCAAAAGACCACCCGTCACATCCCCACACTTAAACGTTGCTTTCCCCAAGCAACACTTTCACAAAAGTTTCAAACTAACAAGTGATCTTTATGTAAACCAAACACAAACAAATTGCCCCATTATCAACTTCACCTTCATATTACATAACACACCCCTCACTATACTCTCCTCTCGGTGACAAAAATGGTACTAGCAAGATTGTGCTAGATCACTCAATGCAAATGTGTAAATGTGCGACACTAAGCTTGGATAATAATCAAATCTTTACCTACAAATTGTATAACATGCTTATGAATCAGAAGGACTTTTGGGTTGTAACAAGGCTATGTGTAAGGGTGAGAATTGGTGGGAAATTTTCATGTAGCTCGTTTAATCGACCCGATTTATTATTACAATCAACATAAATAACTAACTCTAACTTTACAACTAACTTTATCTTCTTCTCATTTTTTTTCTTTTTCTTTTTTTTTTTCAACACAATATTGCATCAAGATAGCAACCATCGCATTACAACTAATGAAAGCCAAATACAATCATAACAATATCAAACTATCTAAACCGGGTCGATTAAAAGGTAGACTTTTGTAGGACATAGGCTTGGGTGACAACTGAATGGTTAAAAGCTCAAATTGAGCTACTAATGTCCAAACCCCTGTCCCGCTCACTACTAAGCTCATATATGTAACTTATGAGGTCCAACCCCCCAAACCCACACTCAACGTACATCCAGACGAGGCTACCTAAATGCCCTCATCATATTCACAAGCATGTAAACTCTGGTTTTGACAAGCATCTATTATCCAAGTTCTATTAACACAATATACACATCACCACTCAATCAAAAAGCATTTAATCTCTAAAGTACATCTATGTGGCTCAATCCTCACCCAGAATGGAATAAAAAAGGATACCGATGTGTTACGTATATTACGGTAATACCTTCAAACTTTGGCAATTGTTTGGTTCGCGTCACACAAAAAAAAACTAAAACAAAAAATTTCCCCCCATCCCCACACTTGGAATCCAATAATTTTCCCCCATCCATACACTTGGGATACGTTGTCCCCAATGTATGGTTTTGGAGGAATGATCACTCATTTACTCCCAAAATCACCTTTCGTTCAAAATCTCAAATCCCATGTTTCTTTTTTTATATAAAAACATGACAACACAGCCATATAACCTCAAACCCAACATAACTATCAAACCTAATACACCCCCTTTCTTCCCCACCATGAACAAAATGCAACAAAATAAAGCTACAATACTGTACAAAGGAAACATACGACCTGATTAGTAATAGGGTGGCTGAGGAGGTCCAAAGATAGAAGTCATCATCTCCGAGAACTCGTTGAATGCGAACGCGCCACTTCCACTTCCTCCTTCTTCTTGTTGCCCGGAGCTCGGTTGCTGCTGCTGCTGCCCATACCATGGATCCACCCATTGAGAGTGATGCATTGGCGGCGTTGGATAAGAAAAACTACCGTCATAGGGTGTAAGGTCGAGTAATCAACTGGTGGAGGGTCTACAACCACCGGACGCCCTGCATGCCAATCATCATGCATCCTCCGGTTCTGATCATCCAAATATCGGTTACTGATTCCTACCAAAGGCGTAAGCATGAGTACGGTTCCAGGATTCTTGTCAATGAAAATTGTGCCTCAATGCACATTCCATGCTTGCGCCCATGAACGTCCGCTAGGCCCCACTCCAGCTATCAAACACATAAGGCCTTTGACTCTCGATTACTTCTTGCATTGTACCTTCGTCAGCCCAATTCGCTCATATGGATATCTCGAAAAGTCAAAGAAAACTCCGGTTGGAATACTACTCGAACCCCCATGCTCAACATTCATTGGGGCAACATGTGGGTGATCCATGTAGTCCTCATCCCCAATTGGGCCCTCTTCCTCGCTTTCCGGTTCATCTTCTTCACCCGGTCGAAGTGGTCGCCGTCAGCCTGCAGAACTCTCCATCGTTTCCCCTCAGTTTTCAACTTATGATACCATCAGACTTCGTATATTTCCACCCAGCCCCCAATTGTCGAATGTCAAACTGCTTGAACCTTTTATAGGACCCCTTATCATCTGCACCGATTACCCCATACATTTTCAAAAGAGCAGTGATGAGGCGGCAATGCGAAATGATTTTCTGCTGATTGTTGTTCCTACTGATCCACACATTGTTCATAACCAGAAAGCGGAACAGAAACATGGGACCCCCGTCAACAAGCTATAGAGCACCGGCACTTTCGGCCGTCGAACTTCTATTTTGTCACCCCGCCTCGGGATAACATTTTGCATGCAAATGGCCAACATCAACTTTCCCCCAATCCTTAAATTCTTCCTGTATAGCTTTCCGTGTGTAATACCCGGTAAGAATAGATAATCCAACATGGTATTCCAACGCGGATGTTTCTCGGGTTCGAAATAGAGGTCTTCCAATCTTGGAAGCATATACTATTTACCGGCTTACTATCAAATTTCGCAACCCGCCTGAAAGAATCAAAGGACATCTCTACCTCGATGCTATTCACAGTGCCAATCAATCTCATCTTCGACGCTCCACCCTTGTACGGAGGACACTTAAGAGTGGCCATCCACTCCTGAATTTCAGTATCATACAAATTGGTGCCTTCATAATCATAACACTTCAGAGCCGCCTCCCATCCTAATGCCCAGAATTTATGCGGAATCCCAAACGGTCAAAATCCGCTTCCCTCACATGTTTTTCGCAAATAAATGCCTCTTTTCTGTGTGCCAACCAATTAATCTGGTCGTTGAATAATTCAGCCTGCCACTCTTCCGGTTGATCATGTAATGGACCGGATGTCCATTGTGGCTTTGGCCCCCGATCAGGCACAACCTCTTTTGTGTCTTCATCACTACCACCCTGCATGACTAACCTTCTCTTTCTTGGTGTGGGTTCCTTGAAGAACCCACTTTTTCTCAAAACCCACATTATCCCCACACTTGCTTATCACTATAGTCATGAAAACTAATCAAAACATTAAGTCATCATATGCAAAAATATGAGCAACATTCTTCTAAATTAGTAAAATTTTACCCAAATCATATTTTGATCACAAAACTAGCTTCCATAACCATAATCATTCAAACCCAATCAAGTTCTTTTCAAAATAATCAACTATAAGCAAGCATGGGTTCATGTTAATCTAGTACTTGTAATCCTACAAAACAATGATAATAAGGTAAGAAATTACATACCTTGGCTAGTAGAAAAGGAAAAACCCACAAAACGCTAAAAAATTTCGGATCAAAAAGTTCCAACTTGATCCCCCAAACGATGGATTTGACCAAATGCAAGCACACAGTCGAAATCCTTGCGAAATTTTAGCCAAAATAGACCCAAAAATCACTTAATTTGGTTAGAAATTGAAGGGTTTATGTGGATGAAGGTGGGTGTGTTCTTGAAGGTAAATAAAGGGGAAGAGAAGGGAGATGTGGTTGAAAAGTGTGCAGAAAATGGGTGGGGAGGGATTAATTCCCGTGTTTAAAAACCCTGTTTTGTGGACCCTAGGAACCCAGTGGCCACGTAAGCTACGGTGGTCACCGTAAGCTACGGCGGCACCGTAAGCTACGGTGGCAAGATTTGTAAAGGGGACCGTAAGACAGTTTGTAACCACCGTAATGAACATTTGGGGCACCGTAACTTATGGTGGGGATCGTAAGCTACGGTGGTAACTGGGCCTTTTCACAAAAAAAAATTATTTTTTTTTAAAACAAACCAAAAGAACAAAATACCTATTTTAACGTACCACCCCCCTTGAAAAATCCATGTTGTCCTTCAACACCGTGTATGGGAAATTTCGAAAAACTTCCCCACACTTGTTTCGAACATAAATCAACAAGTACGAAAAATGACTCGAAACAAACTAAACACACAAACAACAACAAAGTATTTTACATTACCAAACCTGGGCCTTTTGAGTTTAATTCTCATCCAAGGGCCGTAAGATGTAGCCCACTTTATCAAGTTCAAGATGCTTAATATTATTCCCCTCCAAATACGGTTTGAGCTGATGCCCATTCACCGTTTGCTTCTTGTTGGTCCGTTCATCCATGATATCAACATCTCCAAACCTTCCCACACGTGTAATAACCATACCTTTTGACCTGTTTCGAAAATTCGCTTCCGAATCTTTGCATCGTGAACCTTCTTGAGTTTATCCTTGTATGCAGCTGCACACTCATATGCTTCATCTCGAATCTCTTCGATCTCACTCAATTGAAGTTTCTGGATCTTCCCGCTTCATCATAATCTGTGTTTACCGTCTTGATGGCCAATGCGCCCTATGCGCCAACTCCATTGGTAAATGACACCCCTTTCCAAACACCATCCGGTAAGGAGTTGTACCAATAGAAGTCTTGTAGGCCGTTCGGTATGCCCACAACGCATCATCCAATTTACTTGACCAATCCTTTCTGTCTGTTCGCACCGTTTTCATTAAAATTTCTTTAATTTGATGGTTAAACACTTCGACCTGTCCACTGGTTTGTGGATGATACGGTGTGGCAACTCGGTGGTTCACATTGTATCTCTTCAATAATTTCCCAAAATTAAATTCTTGAAATGCGAACCACCATCACTGATTATAACACGTAGAATTCCAAAACGAGCAAAGATATTCGATTGCACAAACTTGCATACAACCGAATGATCGTTAGTCTGTGTCGGTATGGCTTCAATCCACTTCGAAACATATACCACGGCCACCAATATATACAAAAACCCATTTGAACTTGGAAACGGCCCCATGAAGTCTATTCCCCACACATCAAAGATTTCTACCACCAAGATAGGTTGCATGGGCATTTTGTCCCTCTTTGAAATACTCCCCATCTTCTTGCAATTCAGACAATTTCGGGCAAACTCACATGCGTCTTTAAAAATTCTAAGCCGATAGAACCCGCACGTGAGCACCCGATACCCCGTCTTGTGACGCTAAAGTGTCCCCCACAAGCGGAGGAGTGAGCATGGGTTAAGATTTCGGCGACTTCTGTTTCCGGGACACACCTTCTAATTACTTGATCGGGCCCAATTTTGAATAAGTCTGGTTCATCACAAATGTACTGTTTAACTTGTATCATGAACTGTTGTCGTCTTCTCTTTGTCCAATGTCCGGGAATAGCACGCATGGCCAAATAGTTTACGTAATGAGCGTACCACGGGGCCGTAGAAGTAGAGACATCGAGTAATTGTTCATCAGGAAACCGTTCATTAATTCACTTAAATCATCAGCCCCTTCAGTTGGAATCCGAGGCAAGTGGTCAGCCACCACATTTTCATTTTCCTTTTTGTCTCGAATTTCCAAATCGAATTCTTATAGCAAAAGTACCCGTCGAATCAACCGAGGTTTAGCATCCTTCTTTTCCATTAAATACCGAACTACACTACGATCAGAATATACCACCACTTTGCTCCCCCAAATATATGACCGGAACTTGTCCAAGGCATACACCACCACTAATAGTTCTTTCTCGTTTGTGGTGTAATTCAGTTGCACCTCGGACAGAGTTTTACTTGCATAATAGATCGCCACCGGCTTCTTATCAACCCTTTGCCCCAAAACCGCTCCAATAGTTGTATCGCTGGCGTCGCACATGATTTCGAACGGCTTTGACCAATCCGGTGGCTGCAAGATAGGGGCCTTCACCAACTGTTCCTTCAAAACATTAAAGGCTTGCAAACATTCATCAGTAAAATCAAATGGAACATCTTTCAATAATTACATAAGGGTTTAGTAATAACACTAAATCCCTTAATAAATCTTCTATAAAAACCAGCGTGTCCCAAAAATGACCTTACCCCTTTAACATTTTTAGGAGGAGGTAGCGATGAAATTACACGAATTTTTGCTTTGTCTACCTCCATCCCTTTTTCGAACACAACATGGCCCAACACAATACCTTCCTGAACCATGAAATGACTTTTTTTCCCAGCTCAACACTAAATTCTTCTCGACACATCTTTTTAAAACTTTTTCTAACTCGTCGAGACACGACTCAAAGTTTGTGCCAAAAATAGAGAAGT
The DNA here is from genome assembly GCA_947069175.1 of Scalesia atractyloides. NCBI lineage: Eukaryota > Viridiplantae > Streptophyta > Magnoliopsida > Asterales > Asteraceae > Scalesia > Scalesia atractyloides. The sequence goes on from CAMTDV010000020.1 coordinate 51,497,619, forward strand.
CATCCATGAACACTTCAAGCGACTCTCCAACCATGTCCGAGAAAATACTCATCATAAATCGTTGAAAATTTGCTGGAGCGTTGCCCAAGCCAAATGGCATTCGCCTAAAAGCTATACCATAAGGACATGTAAAGGTGGTTTTGTGTTGATCATCGGGATGAATAACAATTTGGTTGTATCCTGAATACCCAACCAAAAAACAGTAGTAATTTTGACCCGAAATTGTTTCAATTATTTGGTCAATGAAGGGTAATGGAATGTGGTCCTTAGAGGTTGCGGTGTTCAATTTTCTATAATTAATACAAACACGCCACCCGATGACCCGTCGGGAGGCGATTTGTTCACCATTTTCATCCTTAATAACTTGAATACCGACCTTTTTAGGCACCACTTGGGTAGGACTTACCCAAGCACTATCAGAAATAGGGTAAATAATACCTGCATCCAACTATTTGATGACCTCCTTTTTCACTACCTCGCGTAGATTCGGATTCAACCTTCTTTGTGCTTCCCTCGACGGCTTGGCCTCATCATTTGTAATTATCTTGTGCATAACAATAGATGGGCTGATTCCCTTCAAATCAGCGATTGTCCATCCTATAGCCGCCCGATTCGCTTTGAGCACCCTCAAAAATTCGTGCTCTTGAGCCACCTCTAAATTAGAGGCAATAATGACTAGGCAATGTGTCATTATCCCCTAGAAATGTGTATTTCAAGTGGCTCAGCAATTCCTTCAACTCTAAGATTAGGGGCTCCTCCAAGGATGGTTTCGTACCCGAATTAATTTCCGCCGGTAGACTCTCGAATTTATGAGTCCACGGCGGTCGCCCCTCTTTCATTGCCATCACATCCTGTTTTTCTTCCTCCACTCGCAAATCACTAGCATGTACCTGCTCAGACACATCACAAACACAAACACAAACATCCTCTTCCGCATATTCATGTGGGTCACACCCATCCACTAAATCTGCCATGAAACACTCGTCAACACCAACAGAATTAGATGTGTTAGTAAAAAAAATTAATCGCATTTTTCTGTTACCGAATGTCATGTCAACTGTACCAAGTCGACAATCAATTACGGCGTGAGCGGTGCTTAAGAATGGTCAACCCAAAATAACGTTTTGTTGTTGTTTTGGGTCAGCGGACGAGTAAGCAAGTACTAAAAAGTCTACCGGGTAGTAAAATTCATCAACATTCACAATTACGTCTTGGACCATCCCTCGGGGTAACTTGTGAGACAAATCGGCCAAAACCACCGTTGTCTCTACCCGAGCCAATGGACCAAAATCATATTGGTCCTACAACCCACCCGGTAATATACTTACTCCGGCTCCAAGATCTAGCAACGCTTTAGACATTGGAAAACTTCCAACTTGAATATTTATTAACGGCGTTCCCGGATCTTGGAGCTTGGGAGGAAGAATCCCTTTCAACACCGCACTAACCTGTCCGGTCAGATCTACCCGCTTAGGTAACTTCTTCTTTTGTTGTCTTTTGTGACTGCATTATTCTTTTAAGAACTTTGCATAAGCGGGTACTTGCTTAATAGCATCAAGCAACGGGAGTTTTAGCTTAACTTGTTTAAACACATCCAAAAGTTCTTCCTTTTGAGGACCCCTTGTTGAAATATAATTTTTCTTACCCGGGTCAACTAAAGCGGAAGGAAACGGGACCTGACTTGGTCCCCGTCCTCTTTTTTCTCGTTTAAGATTTCACCCAAACCCGGTTTATTAATCACATTTTCAACAGTAGGGTCCCTTGACACATTTGGTGATGGGACATCATCCTCATCACTCTCATTACCCGTAATATCCTCAACCACCCCTTCAACCAAACCCGGTTCCAAATTTGCTTTAAATTCTTTACCGCTTCGTTAAAACACTGACATGGTTAATATTAATATTTCGCGAAGTGTTGTGAGAGGGATTTACCTTTGTGTCACTCGGAAGTTGACCCTTACCTTTTTTAAGTTCGGCGACCTCAGATGCGAGTTGACCCATTTATGTGGTGAATGCTTGGATACTTTTGTCTCAGACTTCATCCTTTTGCATACGAGCTTCGTCAAGTTGATTCCTCTATTTCATGTCTTTTTGCATCATTCGAAGCATATCCATAACCTCATTACCGCTCGATGAAGTTTGACACGCATTTCCACTTGGGTCACCTCCTTGTTGAAATTGACCTTGATACCCTTGACCATTTCCGCCCCTAAAATTCCCTTGATTATATTGTGGACGAGGAGCAAAACTCGTTGAGCCCCTTTGAAATTAGGGTTGGCTTGATTCGCCAGGTTCCCATAGCGGAAATTCGGATGATTCTGTAACCCGGGGTCGTACGTGTTGGAATTCATGTTGAAGTTTCGACCACCTCCTCCAATTGCATTCACTTCCTCGACTTGATTTGCATTTACTCCCACCAAGCATAACTCCGCTGCATGACCTATTTCATTATAGTTACGACAAACATTGTATACCTGATTTGATGTTTGTGCTTCTCCATCTTCCACTGCATACACTTGAGGTCTTGTGATTACATGTCTAGCTCGCCTTGATGATTGTGCTTTCCTTTTTGATGTGACTGCCATTTTCTCTAGAAACAACCAATCGTCTTGCTCATAGTTTGTTCCAAATGTACCATTTGTGATAGACATCAAATCACGAGCATCTCCGAGCTCAACCCTTCGTGGAACGCATTCAACAACTCCCACAATGCTATACCGTGATGAGGACAATTCTTCAACATCATCTTGAATCTTTCAAATGCCTCATGAAACATTTCACCCTGTTGTTGTTGGAAACTACGTAAGCTCCGCCTTGCTTCATTTGTGTTTTGGGCCTTAAAAATTCTTCAAGAAACCTTTGGTGCATATCGGCCCAAGTACAAATCGATGCGGCCGGTAGAGTGTGGAACCACCTCTTTGCCTTATCTTCCAATGAAAATTGAAACAATACCAATTTTATCATCGCGGAAAAACCTTGCCCCCCGATTGTGTTGCAAATGGAATCATATGTTTCCAAATGGAAGTACGGTTCCTCTGTTGCTAGACCCTTGTACTTCGAGCAAGCTTTGTAATGCAGTCTTCCTAACTTCAAATGTTCTCCCATCTGGGTGTTGTGGTATCACTACCGGAGTAGGATTATTAGTGATAACCGATAGAAAATGATCTTCAACCCCCCTTACTACCTCTCGATGATGTCTTCGCAGAACACCTAAAGGTACTCTTGGTTGACCCACTGGACCTTGTCTTAACCCTTAAGGTACAAAGTGTTATTGAGGTTGAGGTTGATGCATCGGTCTTTGAAATTGCAGTTGTTGATGTTGACCTTGGACTTGTTGTAGAGGCATTAGTTGTTGGAACGGTGGTCCTTGAGGACGAACTTGTTGCACCCCCGTAGATTGCCTTTGTGGGTAACCCATTCCCCCTTGCGGTCCCAAGTTACCTCCATCACCACCATAGTAGTAACCTTCATCTTCATACCCTCCGAATTCTTCTTCATAACCATCATCATACCCATCTCCTCCTACACCCGATGTTTGCACAAACTGTGAGGAAGAATTATGAAACCAGATTGGGTTGGTGGTTGAAATGTGGAAGAGTTATGGATAACGGTTGAACTTGGTAAAGTTTGACTTGGCAATGGTGGTTGAGTGCATGATGATTTACCGGAGGTTGTAAAAAAGGATGAGAATGGTGGAACCATTGACGTGGTATTGGGAAGATTGACTTCATGTGTTGAGGGTGGAGTGGTGGTAGGAATTGGTGGAGGTGTAGATGGTGTTGTTTGGCTTGTGGTAGTAGGTAATGATTCGATGATGTTGAGTGGTGTTATTGGCGTAGTAGGTGTAGTTGGCGACCCAATAACCTTGTTTTCTCGTAACAAAACCCTATTGCATCGTAAGGTTCATTCAATCTCGGATCAAATACCAATGGTGATAGCTTTTTAGATCCTCTAGTATGCATACACCTGTAAGATCCTACACACTAACACAACCAGCGTAAATCCAGAAAAACAACAACCTATACTTGCTCAAAATAATAACACACATTGCGCACACTTCCCTGGCAACGGCGCCAAAATTTGCGTGAGACAACCACATCACGTCAAGGAGATCAAAAGATCTATATATACATAAGAAACTGCTCCCTCTACCGACGTGACTGAAGCGCCAACCACACAAACCCTATCGCTAACAGTGCAATCATTGCCAAGCATAGATACAGTAGGGTCTGGGAACGTCCCTGCCAGTAACTATCCTGCCCCCAAGACTGTTGAAATGCCATCACTTCCTGTTGAGTGCTACTGATGCACCCATACATAACATTCCAATGGTGAGCCTCCTCTGCTCGTACCGTGGTAAGCGCAATGATTTAGTCATATAGATATCCGATCTAACGGATGGTCTGAGGGGAGGGTTGCTAGTCCTCAGGTGGTACTAGTACGCCCCAGACAGGCGGGGTAAGCTCCTCTACCGGGCAGGATAGCTATCCCTGCTCGCGAGTATGGTATGAGGAAGGAGGCTCTGGTGAGGGTGTCGGGTTTAGGAATCCGACGGTCAAACGGTATCCCAGTTCTGATAAAGTATGTGCAACTAGAGAGGGAGGTGGAGTACGGATAACCGGAGAAAAGGCTAGAGTTGGCATCGAGACTCTCATACGAGTCGTCTGCCTAAAACGAGCAACTGGTAGGGAGGGTGGTGAACCAAGAGAGATGGGAGTGTGTGGGGTAGGAAATTGTTGGATAGTAACTGGTATAGGACTCCACGTAGCCATAGCGGGATGCTAATATGGGTCTGATGTGTGGCTATAGTCCGCCGCAACGGGCAGATGGTGAGGTAGGGAGTGGTAAGAACTAGTAGCCTCGGTCCCTCATCTAACGGGGGATCGGGGTGGGTAGCTATCACAACGGTAACCTGATATGTCAGGTTCATTGCTTGGGAGTTCGAATCCAATCGCCCCCTCTTCCTCCTCCTCTACGGACCCCGACTCCATCTCCTCTGGATCCTCTTCCGTCTCCCTGATGGATCCCCTTCAGATCTCTGACTGCGTTGGCTCGACGTCGTACCTGCATGGTTTAAAAAAATTCTAATATTATATTCTAATTATTGTGAAGTGTGGGTATTGAACATACAAAGATTATACACATAAGCACACGTTTGCACTGAAATTCAAATATATATATTGTCACCCTCAATTTCCACTAGCGGAGTATTACCACAAGGCATGTGATCAAACCAGAATCTCAGACACTAGCAATATCGAACGACTCTATATGATTTATTTAAACGTTTTCCAAAAAAACATTTGTTGTAAACATTCATAGTCATTTTCAAAACATCTAGGTTTCAAAGTTTAGCGGAAGCATTTAAGTAAAGTAACAGGCGCCAACACAAACGCCAAAACCAAAATCCCAAAAATTATTCGTAAGTAAAGACTCGATAAAAATGTCTTCATCAAATGCAAGTGAGTGCACCTAGCGCTCCTAGCATCCTGGGAAATATGCAAAGAAACAAGTGTCAACATTAAAGAAGAGTGAGTTCACAGGTTTTTATAAGTTCACAAGTTCGGTTTAAAAGATTGTTTTTTTTCTCCGTTATCCCTAACCCGGGATAACGACATAGTTCCATTATTCCTAACCTGGAATAATAATGTTGTTCGTAAATAAGTTCAATGTTAACATGTAGGTAGCGAGCCTAAAGTTACGTCACATAAGAGTTCGCGATCGAAGCTGACTGTTGTTGCCTCTATGTTGCCAGGTCTATCACTGAGCATGGTGAAAGTTAGGCCAAATTAATCACCCGTATACCATTCCCGGTCGGCTAGCGCGACTAGCTCGGGTGGGGCTTATCGGGCCTAGTAGTACACTATAATTTCCCCGCTATCTAAACCAATACTAACGATCCGAGAGTTGGTTTAGGACTTCCGTGATAAAGCTACTTAGTGACCATAACATACATTAACATTAGCTTAGTTACGAATAGTTAACGACGTTAATTTCGCATAACGTAAAAGATAGAGTTGTAGAGTGTATACATGTTTCTCCCCCTGTTGTTCAAAACCGGATAAATGAGGGGCCGTGAACTCACCTTAAATTGCTCGGTTAGAATAAACGCAAAAGAAGCAAATGATGGAACTGCTAATCGCGTCCTAACATGTCAACCGATTTAAAGTTAGTGTGTGAACACACTGACACAAAACCCTACGCATAACTAACACACTGTACGGCACACGTAATAACCAATTCGAAACAATAATCATACATGCAAAGTATCACCATACAAAATAACGATCAAACAAACTTCTCATAAACACAGGATAACTCATACAACACTTAGATACACACAAACGCAAGTTATCATGTTTCAGCTTGTACGCTCATAACTGGCTGTTTTCGAGGATTTTTATAAAATAGTTCCGACGTTCTAAAAATTCCAATCTTTTTACAAGAGGTGTCAATTAGATGGTAGATTTTTGTGTAAAATTTTCAAATCCTTAATCTTTACAATTATTTATAAACATTTATATACTAGGCTGCAGTCAGATTCGTCGCTTTCTGACTGCAGTCCACGAGAAAAATTATTTAAAAATCATCATTCATCCAATTAACCAAATTAAAGTGGGAGAGTTTCGGAAATTCCTGCCTCCAGTTACTGTACAAATTTCGTGACCTAACCTCATACTGACTATGAGATCCGACTCGATAAACAACCTGCAATTTCTGCAGAATTTACGCAGCTTCAGCTGCTGTACTAAATGACCATTTAAAAATAGAAAACGACCTCAGAAAAAATATGAATCTTGCGCCATTTGAAGAGTTTTTCAAAAATACACGTTTTAGGCTTCAGAAAATCCATTTTTCGATAAATAATGATCAGGTTACATCCAACTTCAGTTGGCTTTAAATGTCAATCAGCTTACTGTTTTCGACTTTATCACATTAGAATATGTTTAAACGGCCATGACACTTAGTTTTATTGATTAACAGCAGGTTAACTTGTCAAATATCATCATATATATCAATATTCATGCAAACCCTAAATATATATCAAGATCTCTATCGATAAAATGCAGCGTACGATTTTAATATTAAACATATCATCACAACCACAAAGATTCGCATTTTCATCCGAACTAATCATACACCGCAACACTTTTTCATAATAATAATCATACAAGCACTTAATCATGATCAATATTGCACAAAACATAGTGTGAATCGCAATACAATTAAACCCTAACCTTGAAACGATGATGATTAGCGAACCGGGACAAGCTTGGAATCGATCCGGGAGTGTAGACTTGCGCAACCGTGAGAGGGGCGGGGGGCTGTCGTCGACTTCAAGATAGAGTATTAGGGTTTTATTATTTTTTTTTGAAGGCTACCCACAAGATGCATGTATACGTAAAGGGGGGGGGTCGTGATGGGGGGTTGGGTTAGTTCCTTGGGCCGCAAGTTTGGGTTATTTCCTTGGGCCGCAAGGAGGTGTTGGTCGCAAGGGGGTGTGGGTGGCGGGTTGGGTTTGCTTGGTCGCGAAGTCGAAACGTTTCACAGGCTTGGTTTGGTTTATAAATAGAAGTTACTAAAATATTATTCGTGACACGTAGTTTATAAAATATTAAATCACGTATTTGGAGTGAGAAGCAATCGATTCACAAATGTCTAATAACACATAGCACGTAATTCAGATACAACCGTCTAATAATACATAGCACGTAATTCACCCTATAGATTCACAAAGTTAGCGTAGTTATTGCGAGCGTGTAATTTAATTCTCCGAATTAAATCAGTGTAGGAGTGAATAACCATAAAGTAGCGCGTTTAAGATACCTGAAAAGCCGGGATGTCACATTATCCCCATGTTGAAAGAATTTTCGTCTTTGAAAATTGAGTAAACGCGGTTTAGAATGCAACGCACAAAAGTTCATTTGTTAGAATGGTACAAGTAAATCCCAGGCTGTCATATCAGTAAATCCCAGGCTGTCATATCATCCCCATGTTGAAAGAATTTCGTCCCGAAATTCAGTTGGCGGTAACGTCAGATTGCTGCTCAGCTGCAAAAAGGTGTGGATATTTGCTTTTCATTTGGTCCTCTCTTTCCCACGTGAACTCCGGTCCACGCTTAGAGTTCCAACGAACCTTGACGATCGGTATCTTGCTGTGCTTTCGAGTCTTAATCTCACGGTCCATGATCTCGATAGGTTGTTCCACAAAATGCAATTGCTCATCCACTTGAATCTCATCCAATGGAATGATTAGGGTTTCATCTGATAGGCACTTCTTCAGATTGGACACGTGAAAAACGTTGTGAACTCCACTGAGATCGGCATGAAGGTCTAACTGATAAGCTACGGGCCCGATACGCTTCGAAATCACAAATGGGCCTACGTACCGCGGATTTAGTTTGCCTCGCTTTCCAAAACGAATTACACCCTTCCAGGGTGACACTTTCAGTTGGACGCGGTCACCTACTTGAAATTCGAGCGGTTTGCGTCGTTGATCAGCGTAACTTTTCTGTCGATCCCGTGCCGCTGCCATGCGGTTTCTGATTTGCACAATCTTTTCAGTAGCCTTAAGTATTAACTCAGGACCTGTGAGTTGACTGTCACCGACTTCTGCCCAACAGACCGGTAATCTACATTGGCGACCGTACAATGCTTCAAACGGTGCTGCCTAAATACTCGTATGGTAACTGTTGTTATACTGAGAATTCCACTAAAGGCAGGTGGATTTCCCAACTGTTCCCGAAGTCTACCACACATGCCCTAAGAATGTCCTCCAAGATCTGAATGGTTCTTTCACTTTAACCATCCGTCTTAGGGTGGTATGCTGTGCTCATATCTAAGCGTGTACCCAACGCTTTCTAAAGTGACCGCCAAAAGTTGGACGTGAAACGAGCATCTCTGTCTGAAATGATGGACGTTGGCACCCCGTGCCGAGAAACTACTTCCTTATTGTAGATGCGAATCTACTTATCCATTTTATCTGTTTCTTTGGTCGCTAGGAATGTGCAGACTTAGTTATATGATCCACGATCACCCAGATGGTATCGCAACCACTCGGAGTTCGCGGGAGTTTAGTGATAAAGTCCATCGAGATCTGATCCCATTTCCACACTGGGATCTCAGGTTGTTTAAGTAGCCCTGATGGCTTCTGGTATTCCACCTTGACTTTCGCACAAGTCAAACACTTGCTCACGTAGGTGGCTATATCCACTTTCATGTTGGGCCACCAGTACGCGGCTTTAAGGTCTTGACACATCTTATCCGAACAAGGATGGACAGAGTATCGGGATTTGTGAGCTTCATCCATAACTAGCTTCCTGAGGTTTCCGTAGAGAGGTACCCATATACGATTCATGAAATACCAGGCACCCTTGGGTTTCACTTCTTAATCGTGTTCCATCTTTCCCACAGATTCGGCCTTGATGTTCTCTTCTTTAACTGCTTCTAGCTGCGCGTCGCGTATCTGTTTAGGTAACCCGGAATGAATTGTGAACTGTAGTGCTTGTACCCGACGAGGTTTCAAGTGCTCCTTCCGACTGAGGGAATCAACTACCACGTTAGCTTTACCCGGGTGATACCGAATGGCACATTCATAATCGTTCAGGAGTTCGACCCAGCGACACTGTCGCATGTTCAACTCCTTCTGGTAAAAAATATGCTAGAGGCTCTTGTGATCCGTATAGATTGTGCATCTTGTTCCATATAGATAGTGTCACTAAATCTTAAGTGCAAACACAACTACTCCCAATTCCAAGACATGTGTTGCATAGTTCTTCTCGTGGACCTTCAACTGTCGGGATGCATACGCGTTGACCTTTTCACGTTGCATGAGCACACATCCCAATCCCCGAATGGAAGCGTCACAATATTCCACAAAATCATCTGTCCCCTCTGGATGGACAAAATGGGCGCACTGCAAAGCTTCTGCTTCAGTAATTCAAATGCTGCTTCTTGCTTGTCACCCCAAGCATACTTGTTGCCCTTTTGTGTGAGAGTGGTAAGCAGTTGTGCGATCTTGGAAAATCCCTCGATGAAACGTCTGTAGTAACCAGCCAAACCCAAAAATTGGCGGATCTCTATCGGTGTCCTGGGTGCTTCCCAGTTCTTGATAGCATCAATCTTGGTGGGATCAACGTGTATACCCTTTTCATTCACGATATGCCCGAGGAACTGAACTTCCGAATCCAGAAATCACACTTCGAAAACTTGGCATATAGTTTCTCCTGTTGAAGTAGTTCCAGCAATAACCGCAGATGCTTAGCATGTTCTTCTTGACCCTTAGAGTAGATGAGTATATCATCGTTGAACACGATGACAAACTTGTCGAGATACGACTAACACACACGGTTCATGAGGTCCATGAACACCGCGGGTGCATTGGTGAGACCGAAGGGCATGACCAAGAACTCGTAATGGCCATATCGAGTGCGAAATGCCGTCTTGGAGATATCCTCCTCCCTGACGCGTAGCTGGTGATAACCGGACCGTAGATCAATCTTGGGGTAGTAGCTTGACCCCCGAAGCTGGTCGAAAAGATTGTCGATGCGAGGTAAGGGGTATCGGTTCTTGACGGTAACCTTATTGAGTTCCCTGTAGTCGATGCACATGCGGAAGGTCCTGTCCTTCTTCTTGAAAAAAAGGACCGGAGCTCCCCATGGCGATGTACGGGTCGAATAAATCCTTTTTCCAACAATTCCTCAAGTTGGGCAGACAGCTCTTGCAGCTCTGCTGGAGCTAAGCGGTACGGGGCCTTGGCGATAAGAGTCGCATGGCTCGCCAATTCGATTTCAAACTCTACTTGTCGATGTGGTGGAAGACTGGGTAACTCCTCTGGAAACACATCGGGAAAGTCACGGGCGATGGGGATATCTTCAATCCGCTTCTCGTCCTTAGACTGCTCGGTGACCAGTGCGAGCAAAGCAAAAGAGTTCTTCTACCGAATATACTTCTGGGCTTGCATGTAAGAGATGATGTTCGTGACGACGCCTGCCTTCTCGCCTTGCACCATAAGACTTTGTCGTTAGAGAGCGGAATACAGATAGCTTTCTCGAAACGGAGAACTTCATCTCGGACGCCGGGATAGCCAGTCCATTCCGGCTACCACATCAAAACTACCCAGAGTAGTTGTCATCAGATCAATGGTAAAGGTGTGACCCGCGAGTTTAAGTTGACAGCCGGTCACTAGATGAGTCACATCTACAGATTTACCATCGGCTAGTTCTATGACGTAAGGGGTCTCTAGGGGTTTAGGTGTGAGATTTAGGTTCTTTCTAAAAGACTCAGATATAAAACTCTTATCCGCACCCGTATCAAAAAGTACAGTAGCAAAATGATCGTTAAGTGGAAACTTATCGGTGACCACATTCGAGTCGTTTCTGGCCTCTCCACGGCCTAGCGTGAATACACGTCCTTTGGCACCTCCTGTTCCACCATTTCCATTATTGCCATTGTTTTTATTGTTGTTGTTGTTCTTATTGTTGTTATTCCCACCATTGTTGTTGTTGCGAAGTTGCGGGCAGTCTCGCTTGAAATGGGCAGTGCTACCGCACTAATAGCATCCCCGGTTATTACCCTGCTACTGACCCTGGTGCTGGTTTTGATTTTGTCGTGACATGATCTCCCCGCAACAATCCTTTGCCGCGTGTCCTACTTTGCCACATTGTTGGCAGCGATTTCCGGCGCAAGGTCCGTTATGATGGAGGTTACAACGACTACATTGCGGCTTTCGACCCGCATAGCCGCTCGAGTTGTGGGTGTTATTGGCAGACTGATTGTTGTGACCCCGATTGTTGTTGAAGTTGTTGGACCGCTTCTGGTTTCCTTGTTGTGGCTGGGCTGATGAAGACTGCCGAGCAGGTGAGTCTTCAAATTTCCTTTTGTTGCCCGGGACAATTTCAGTTGCACCCCTAGGTGGTAACTTCCTTTGCTCCACCGCCTTATCGGTGAGTTTATGTGCCAGTCTAATCGCTTGATGCTCCGTCGTAGGGTTGCTAGACATTACCATGCCCTGGATCTCAAGGACCAAACCCCCAAGATAAAACTCAAGTCGTTTATCGATGGTGTTAGCCAAATCGGGACAAAGGAACACCAGATCATGATGTCTTGCCGTGTACGCTTCAATTTCTGACCCGACCATCTTGTGGTTCCATAACGCTTGTTCCAATTGCTGAACTCTGTCCCGCGGACAATATTCCTCCTTGATTAGAGCTTTGAATTCGGTCCAGGCCATTGCGTTCGCCGCAACAAGTCCACGCGTTTGGACTTGTGCGTTCCACCAGGTTAATGTCCCATCTTCCAACGTCGAGGCAGCATACTTGACCTTATTAGCTTCAAGGCAATTGCACATTTCAAAAACCGATTCAGACTTTTTGACCAACGGACCAGTCCTATGGGTCCTTCAGCTCCTGTGAACATGCTCGGTTTCGAATCAAGGAACATCTTGTAGGGGTTAAGACCCCTCCTGAGGATAGAGGATAGGTAGTCAGCGAGAAAGTCTACTAGCCAAACTATTAGATTTTCCCATGAAAATTTAATAATGGTTACCTGCTGGTGGGTTAGGAACACCTGCCAGATCAGCATTCACGTTTTCTTGGATTAAAGCGGCCAATTCTTCAGTTGACATGTTGAGATTTCCGCGATGACCAGTTGCCATTTCAGATTTTCGCAAGACAACACAAACACACACCGATAAGTATATATCCAATATAGTTATCATATTCCACTTCAATGATCACACAATTTATGTCAACCCAACAAATTAAACAATCAAGAGGAACATTCGATTAAATAAATTGTAATGTCTCACAAAATACCAACCAAACATATCAGTTTAATTATAAAATTTCCAAGTTCATACATAAGTGGAAACAAACAAACTAAAGGAAACAAAACAGAGATTGGTGAGACGAGTTAGTCATCTATGTCCCCATCTCCCAAGTCGCTATCAGTGTCGTCTTCCTCTTCAACGTTTTCATCTTCAACAGCCGGGTTCTGTTCTGGCTCTTCTTCCTCCGGATCTCCTCGGGTCTTCCTCTGGATCCTCCTCTTCGTCCTCTACCGGCGCTGGAGGGGCCGGTGCTGGTGCGGGTACTGGGATAGGTGGGGCTTGGTTCTGCTCCAGTTCGTGAATCCTCCAACTGGACTCAAGAACTCTGTCTTCGAGCCAGTCAGCCCTCAGCTGCTCAGCACGAAGGTCCTTAGCTAAAATGTTTCAAACTCTCCTATTCTCGTCTTGCTCTTCCTAAAGCTCTCCAGTTTTACCAGTCAGCTGATGTATCAGCCATCCCTGTGCTTCGATAGTCTCCTGCATTCTCTCCAGCCGTTCCTGTTGTTTCCTTAACACATCTCTAAGCAGATCGTCCCCCTTCCTAAAGAGTTGACCGGTATAGCGGTGGTCGGACGGGAGGACGACTCCCCTCCTAGAGCGAGTCTTTTCCTAGCAGCTGAGCGTGTCTCCACGCCACGAGGTGGTGAGGGTTCGACCATGGGTGCCTTCCCCGGCGCCCTTGATTGTCGAGATCTGTCGGATGATGATGATGACATAGCCTGCTGGGTTGGTGCAGTTAGTTACGAGCTGCGTATATCACAATATACACATATATCTCACATACGTGCCAACTAAGTCTAGTGTCGTGTAACAGCTATAGTTTAGGTCTACTTTTAAATGCAAACCTGATTCTCTATAGCTAGCGAGGCTCTGATACCAATCTGTCACACCCTCAATTTCCACTAGCATAGTATTACCGCGAGGCATGTGATCAAACCCGAATCTCAGACACTAGCAATATCGAACGACTCTATATGATTTATTTAAACGTTTTCCAAAAAAAATCATTTGTTGTAAACAATTATAGTCATTTTCAAAACATCAAGGTTTCAAAGTTTAGCGGAAACATTTAAGTAAAGTAATGGGCACCAACATAAATGCCAATACCAAAATCCCAAAAATTATTCGTAAATAAAGACTCGATAAAAATGTCTTGATCAAATGCAACTGAGTGCACCTAGCGCTCCTAGTGTCCTGAGAAAAATGCAAAGAAACAAGTGTCAACATTAAAGAACAGTGAGTTTACAGGTTTCTATAAGTTCACAAGTTCGGTTTAAAAGATTGTTTTTTTTTTCTCCGTTATCTCTAACCCGGGATAACGACATAGTTCCATTATTCCTAACCTGGAATAATAATGTTGGTTCGTAAATAAGTTCAACGTTAACATGTAGGGAGCGAGCCTAAAGTTATGTCACATAAGAGTTCGCGATCGAAGCTGACTGTTGTTGCCTCTGTGTTGCCAGGTCTATCACTGACCATGGCGAAAGTTAGGCCAAATTAATCACTCGTTGACCATTCCCGGTCAGCTAGCGCGACTAGCTCGGGTGGGGCTTGTCGGGCCCAGTAGTACTACTATAATTTCCCCGCTATCTAACCCAATACCAATGATCCGAGAGTTGGTTGAAGACTTCCGTAATAAAGCTACTTAGTGACCATAACATACATTAACATTAGCTTAGTTACCGAATAGTTAACGACGTTAATTTCGCATAACGTAAAAGATAGAGTTGTAGAGCGTATACATGTTTCTCCCCCTGTTGTTCAAAACCGGATAAAATAGGGGCCGTGAACTCACCTTAAATTGCTCGGTTAGAATAAACGCAAAAGAAGCAAATGATGGAACCGCTAATCGCGTCCTAACATGTCAACCGATTTAAAGTTAGTGTGTGAACACACTGACACAAAACCGTACGCATAACTAAACACACAGTACGGCACATGTAATAACCAATTCGAAACCATAATCATACATGCAAAGTATCACCATACAAATAACGATCAAACCAACTTGTCATAAACACAGGATAACTCATACAACACTTAGGTACACACAAACGCAAGTTATCATGTTTCAGCTTGTACGCTCATAACTGGGCTGTTTTCGAGGATTTTTATAAAATAATTCTAACGTTCCAAAAATTCTAATCTTTTTACAGGAGTTGTCGATAAATAATGATCAGGTTACAGCCAACTGAAGTTGGCTGTAAATGTCAATCAGCTTACTGTTTTCAACTTTATCGCATTAGAATATGTTTAAACGGCCATGATGCTTAGTTGTATTGATTAACAGCAGCTTAACTTGTCAAATATCATCATATATATCAATATTCATGCAAACCCTAAATATATATCATGATATCTATCGATAAAACGCAGCCTACGATTTTAATATTCAACATATCATCACAACCGCAAAGATTCGCATATTCATCCGAACTAAGCATACATCGCAACACTTTTTCATAATAATTATCATACAAGCACATAATCATGATCAAGATTACACAAAACATAGTGTGACTCACAATACAATTAAACCCTAACCTTGAAACGATGATGATTAGCGAACCGGGACAAGCTTGGAATCGATCCGGGAGTGTAGACTTGCGTGACCGTGAGTGGGGGGGGCTGCCGTCGACTTCAAATTAGAGTATTAGGGTTTTGTTTTTCTTTTGAAGGCTACCCACAAGGAGGTGTGGGTCGCAAGGGGGTGTGGGTGGCGGGTTGGGTTTGCTTGGTCGCAAAGTCGAAACGTTTCACAGGCTTGGTTTGGTTTATAAATAGAAGTTACTAAAATATTATTGGCGACATGGAGTTTAAAAATATCAAATCACGTATTTGGAGTGAGACGCAATAGATTCACAAACGTCTAATAACACAAAGCACGTAATTCAGATACAACCCGTCTAATAATACATAGCACGTAATTCACCCTATAGATTCACAAAGTTAGCGTAGTTATTGCGAGCGTGTAATTTAATTCTCCGAATTAAATCAGCGTAGGAGTGAATAACCATAAAGTAGCGCGTTTAAGATACCTGAAAAGCCGGGATGTCACACACACATATATGTTATATATATATATATATATTAGTATTAGTGTTGGCTTCCTTTCCTCTCTCAATGGTGTTCTCAGAATCCCCAAGTACAAGCAGATAAGTTATTACGTCCCGGACCACAATCACTTATTTGCCTGACAAGGCCTTCCTGGTAATAACCATACTATTTGGTTACTATAGGTTCTTACTGTGGAGAGTCACACTTATGATTATAGTCTAGGCTCTCTAGGGATGCCTACTTCTCTATAACCAATGGCTCTGATACCATCTTCTGTCAAACCCGAATCACAGCGGAAGCGCACGCGGGGAGCAACAGATACATGGTATGAATACGTTATTTAAAAAGATATTGTATTACACAACACAAGCATCAGTTACAATGTTTGATTATACACTAAGGGTTAATGTACACGCACTAAAGTCCCGAAGGCACTTCACTTTATTCTTCTTTAGCTTTACCTAAAAAGCATGTTAAGTTTGTGTGTGTATATATATATTCAAATTTCTTTTCATCTTTAACTGTTTCATACGCTTTATCTCTTTCACTCTAAAAACACCAAACAAGAAATTCAGTCACAATCTCAGAATTGGTTAGCTCATTGTTCGATATCAAATAAGGTATGTTTATCATGTTTAAGTGTCGATTCTTAAATGATTGAACCTCAGAAACCATGTTGTGAATGGGGGATCGGCTCCTCCGATGAGCAACTAGTCTGACCTAACTCAACTAGCAGAGGCGGAATTCACTGCTAGAGAGGATGACAAACAAACAAGTGAGATCTACTCTTTAACTGCTCTGAATGTATTGATTGATGAGAAAAGTACGACACAAGTAAACAAATTAGCAGGGCATCGCCGTACCAACTGGACTAACACTTACTAGCTCTGACACAACACTACTCTATTTATAGGTCGACATGACTCGCACTGGAGTGTGTGAAACAGAGACTGTGACTCATGCGAGTGGCTGCCTCGTACGAGTCAAGTAATTCACTCGTACGAGTCTACTACAAAACATATAAAATAAACAATAACATTTACAATCTGACATTTAAGCCCTATATACAATATCGACATATCCTAGACGTAGGCAATAGACATAATGCATCAACAAACTCCCCCTTGGTTGTTGCCACAGTCTGGATAGTCTTCAAAAAATCTTCATAAGATTTGACGTTTAACTACCAAAAAACCGCTTCGGTAGCTTGTGACGCTCCTCAAAAGCAATTGGTGTTTGATCTACTGGAGGAGGTCGGTTAACTGTATTGCCAAACCGAAAACTTCTTAGCGAGCTCGCTTAGCAATTGATGCTATGCGAGCTCGCTTAGCAATCTTGCTTCCTTCCTTCCCTTCTTCTTTTGCTCGGTCTCCTCCAGCTTCCTCCAAGAAGTGTTCCATGTCGATCCAGAATGTATATCATTTGCGAAACAGACATTAACAATCTTCTTAAACTGGAGTGCTTGTTCTTTGTCTTTATCTTCGTAACTGATCTTACTGTAGAACAAACAATCTATATCTTTCTTCGTACAATTTACTAGCCACATTGGGTCTAATACTCGAATGCCATGCCAAACCCATATATTCGTTTGTGTGCTATGACGGCTTCGGTTAGCTCCTCAATTATCTTCCATGAATCATCATTAGGGTGCACGCATATCACGGCTTCTCCTGTGTTAGTATCATAGTGCCACAACTTGAAGTTTTTGCGGAAATCCTGCTCCATCTGAACATAGGCATATTTTTCATTACTTTTGGCCTTGTCACGATGAGCGTAACATCCTTTTCTTTAGTAACTGGATCTATCTTCGTAATACGCTTCAGAAAGTGAGGTTTCCAGTGTACAAATACATCCAAAGCTTCAAGCTTAATCAACTTCCATAGCTTTTGGTCGTGGAATTTTATCTTCAAATTGATCATCTTCGTTTGCACCAGCTCTTTGATATCCCAATAAGGCAAGGATTTGATGTCACTCAAATATCTCAAGTACTGGATTCCAAACTCCCTTTTGATCATGTAAATGTTAAGTTGTTCGATCCACCCCCAGCTGTAATGTCCCCTAGAGAAATATCTGCGTCACGTGTAAAGAACGCTAAGGGACGCTTAAATTTCCGCTCCGCTGGTGAACTCTTAAACCACTTCTTCCTCATTTCAACAATTCCAGCTCTATTCAACTGTTGATGAATTGTTCCCTGTTTAGCAGCTTCTTCAACTTTATGTTTCAGCACATCGGCATTTTCTACTGCAAACAGTTCAATGAAAGTTGGGGAGTCATCTGTACCCTGATCGGCAAGATTAGTAACATTGTCATCAGAATCATCCTCCACGATAACTTGATCATAATCATTAGCTTCTTCAAGGTGTTTGAAGATATAATCATTTGGCTCGAAAGCGCTAATCTCATTCAGCTCAACTTCAAAATCAAACTCAAACTTTTCTTCATCCATGCCTAACATTTCTGCAATCTCTTCCTTGGTGTAGCTGTGGACAAATTCTCCATCCTCAACTTCATGCTCAAGATAACAAATCTTTGGCTTATGCATGACAGGAACGGTAGATGTATCACTTACCGTGAAGATTCCTGCCTGCTGAGCATCAGAAGGACCTTCAGTTCTACCCTTACCAATTTCTTCAGTCGTTTGACTAGCAGAATCATCTAAATACACAGAATAATCAATCTCTTCATTTAAACCAGATTCGGTTACTCAAATACAAGAATCAGAATCACCAGATAATACATCATCTAAATCTTCATCTTCTTTCTTAGCATCTTCATCAAATTCATTAACCGGTGCCTCGATCTCTTTCTCTAACTTCTTTTTCTGAAGCCATTCTCGATGTCTTGCAGATAGATCTGATGTGTCAATATCCACATCCTTTGTCTTTCCGATCGAAATAAATTTATTCGAGACTGTATACACCACCATATCTGTAATAACTGGCACAGATTCAGCTTCTGGCTCAGTTGCGGCATTCACGGGATCCTTAACCACATTCGCTTTACCCTTGCCTTGTGCATCTGATAGTTCTTTAGCAAGACATTCACGTTCAGCTACACGCTCTTTCAGCGCGTTCAGCCTCATGTATCTCCGCATCAATATTAACTCCCAGCTTTTTTGTCAGAATTTTCTCAAACAGATTCATTCTTCTATCACTTCTAAGACGTTCCTACTCATATTCAGCCATTCGGATTCGTAAACGCTCATTCTCTGACACTATGCTGGCGAGCATGGCTTCTAGCTGTTGTTTATCTTCACTAAGCACATTAAGCTGCTCCTATAACTCTGAATTTTGATAGTGTTTAGCTTGACCTGTTTCTGTAAGTCTTTAACACGAGGGTCATGAAACATGTCAGCAGAAAAATTTTCGCCCCCTGGAATATCCCCAAAATCAAAATGAAAATCAAAGTGAGGCTGGGACTACAAAATTTGCAGCTGCAGTTGCGGTGTCAGTTGTGGTGGCGACTGTGGAGTCGGTTGTGGTGTTGGTTGTGGTGGCGGCTATGGAGTAGCTTGACGTGGTGGCGATGGCGGCATTTGTGTAGATGGTTCAACAACCTCTTCTTCGATCGTCTTCTCCTTCACTGTCTCTTTGGTTTGACGTTAGGAGACTCGATGCTTCTTTTTGCTTGATGTTTGAGACGTTGTGTCTTTTTCTTTGCTGGCTTGCGAACAGGAGTGCCAGAATCTGAACCCGAAGGTATATAGGTCGTGTCGTCATCTCCTGTCGCTTTGCGCTTTTTCTCTTAAGCTTTTCTCTTTTTCTTGGCAAGACGCTTTGCTTCTATATTTTTAGCTCTTTTTTCTTTCACCCACTCGTCTATCTTCAAAATCTGTGCTGGAAGACGAAATTTCTTCATTACTTTATCTCTACCAAAAGCTTGCCTATCAATGTCTACAGCAATATCTTCAATATTTTCTTCAATCTCTAGTTCATCTCTCAATCCAGAACTTTCAGTTGCTTGCTTTTTCTTCTAAGATGTAGAAGTAGAAGATGTAGTTGTCGCCTTTCTCTTGGTACCCTTTTCTCCATCTTTCACAAACCAAGAACTACGCTTCGCAACTAAACTGTCTAGCGCAGTTAGCTCCTCATTCTCATCCCCACTATCTTCCTTTCTCCATTTTCACGGTGCTGGAGCAATGTAATCTTTGTCAACGATAGCACCAAAAACTGGCTTGGCATTTGGGAATGTCTTAAGATGCAAATTCATCTTCTTAAGGGTCGAGACATCCATGTGTTCCAGCTTAAACACGTCATCCTTTTTCTTCTTCAAGTTCGAGCGCAGGTGATCTAGCAGCATCTGTATAAAACGTGGGTACTGCAAAAACTTTTCCCTCTGAATTTTTTGCACCATCTGCGTGAATATGACCTTTGAAAAGTTATATGGAAGATTCAGAATTAACGCAGTAATCATGCACATTTGGTAGTCGACCAAATCATTAAACCCTCTCTTACGGTGACTCAAAGCGTGAATAACAACATGTGCGTTATATCGAAATGGTGCACTTAGGTTACCCTTCTTGAAAGGAGAAGCATTCACGAATCCGGCGTAACCCATGCGGTAAAAGCAACCCTTCACCATATACTCTGAAAACCTTGTCGGATCGTCTTCACTGTCTTTAAAATCCAAAACCTTAATGATCAAATCTTCCGTAATCTTTACCTGTATATCCTCATCGTCTATCGTCATAGCTGAAACTACGCATTCCCCTCGGAGAGAAAGACGTTTTCTTGACCTACTGCATTCCAAAAATACTCGACATGAGATCTATATGCAGTATGTCGATCAGTAAGAGCTTTGGTAATTGGGATTCTACTCAAAAAATCCAACACGTCATGGTAAGCAGCAATCTCCGAAATATATTCATCAAGCAGACAACATATGTTATTGAACGGAGAGAAAGACGTTTTCTTGACCTACCCCCACAGAGAGTTCAAACCGATAGACGCAATTTCACAAATTTCAACTTACAAGATCACTCGTACAATCCATACATTCGTACGAGTCAATACTTAGAAAATTTTACAAGAGTGAATCAAAACATTAGCACTCGTACGAGTCTTGTGAACGGGAGATCGGCTCCTCCGATGAGCAACCGATCTAATCTAACTCAGCTAGCAGAGGCGGAATTCATTGATAGAGAGGATGACAAACGAACAAGAAGGATCTTACTGTTTAACTACTCTGAATTGTATTAATGTCGTGCAAGTACATATGCGAGTAAACAAATCGCAGGGCTTTACCGTACCAACTGAACTAACACTACCTAGCTCTGAAACAACACTCCTCTATTTATAGGTCGATATGACTCGCATTAGAGTGTGTGTAACAGACGCTTGTGACTCGTGCGAGTGGTTGCTTCGTACGAGTTACAGAGTGTCACTCGTACGAGCCAACTAACTCACTCGTACGAGCTAACTACAAAACATATTAAACATTTATACAAAAGGCGTTTAAGCCCTATATACAATATCGACACATCCTAGAAGTAGGCAATAGACATAATGCACCAACAAACTCCCCCTTGGATGTTGTCGCAGTCTGGATAGTCTTATAAAATCTTCACAAAATTTGACGCTTTAACGACCAAAAAATCTCTTCGGTGGCTTGTTATGCTCCTGAAATGCAATTGGCGTTTGATCCGTTGGAGGAGGTCGGTTCACTGTGTTGCCAAACCGAAAACTCCTTAGTGATGCTATACGAGCACGCTCAGCTATTCTAGCTTCCTTCTTTTCTTTCTTTTTCTGCTCAGTCTCCTCCAACTTCCTCCAAGATGTATTCCATGACGATCCAGAATGAATATCATTAGCAAAGCATACATTAACGATCTTCTGGAACTGGAGAGCTTGTTCTTTATCCTTTTCTTCATAGATGATTTTGCTATAAAACAAGCAATCAATATCCTTCTTTGAACAATTGACTAGCCATATCGGATCTAGTACTCGAATGCCATGTATATGCGTTTGTGAGCTCTAACGGCTTCGGTTAGTTCCTCTGTGATCTTCCACGTGCATTCATCCGGGTGCAAGCAGATAACAACCTCTCCATTGTTCGAATGATAATGCCACCACTTGAAGCTCTTGTAGAAATCCTGCTCCATCCGTGACATAGGCATATTTTTCATTACTTTCGGCCTTTTTACGATGAGTGTCATATCTTTCTCTTTGGTCACTAGATTGATTTAGTGATGCGTCTAGGAAAGTGAGGTTTCCAGTGTGTAAAACCGTGTAAAGCCTCAAGCTTGATCAAATTCCAAAGCCTCCAGTCATGAAATGTCATCTTGAGATTGATCATCTTTGTCTGCACCAACTCTTTAATATCCTAGTAAGGCAAGGACTTGATGTTGCTCAGATATCGGAAATACTGAATACCAAACTCCCTTTTGATCGCATAGACATTAAGCTCTTCAATCCAACCCGAGCTAATGATGTCACCTAGAGAAATATCAGCGTCACGAGTAAAGAACGCTAGAGGACGTTTAAATTTACGCTCTGCTGGTGCATTCTTGAACCACTTCTTCCTCATCTCAGCTCGGTTTAATTATTGAGGAATAGTGCCTTGCCTTGCAACTTCTTCAACTTTACGTTTCAGCACATCTGCATTTTCTGTTGCAAATAATTCGGTAAAAGTTGGGGAGTCCTCTGTACCCTGATCGGCAATATTCGCAGCGTCATCAAAATCATCCTCCAAGACAACTCGATCATACTCGTTAGCGTCTACAACATGTTCAAAAACATAATCATTTGGCTCGACCACGCTAGTCTTGTTCAGCTCATTCTAAAAATCAAACTCAAACTGTGTTTCATCCACACCTAGCATCTCTGCAATCTCTTCTTTAGAATAACTGTGACTGAATTCGCCTTCCTCGACGTCATGCTCAAGATAGAAAACCTTTCGTGTTGGCACGACAAGAATGGTAGATATATCAATCACCGAGAGGATTCCTACCTACTGAGTATCTGAAGACCCTTCTGTCCCATCTTTAACACCTTCTTCAGTAGTTTGGTTTCCAGAATCATCGAGGTACACTGAATAATCTATCTCTTTATTCACATTAGAATCAGTAACACGAACACCAGTACCTCCAACATTATCATCATCATCATCATTACCCTTATCCGAATCTGAATCAAAATCACCATCAACATCTAAATCTTCATCTTCCTTTTCAGCATCTTCTTCGAATTCTTTAGCTACTTTCTGAATTTCTTTCTCTAACTTTTTCTTCACAAGCCAGTCAAGGTGTCTCGCAGATATATTCGACATATCAATCTCCCCATATTTAGGCTTCAAGGTCAATATAAACTTGTTCGGCACTTGGTACACAATGATATCTGTACAAGTAACTAGCGCAGATTCAGCTTCTGGCTCAGTTTCAACTTTAAAGGATCCTCAACAATCTTCGCTTTTCCTTTACCTTGCGCATTAGATAACTCTTTAGCAAGGCGCTCCCTTTCAGTAACTCGTTCTTTTACCTCTGTACGCTTTATCTCGTCTATTTCTGCCGCAATATTCACACCCAGCTGTTTCACCAAAATCTTCTCAAACAAACTCATTCTACGATCACTGCAAAGTCTTTCTTCCTCATACTCAGCCATTCGAAGACGTAGACGTTCACCTCAGAAACTATACTTGCGAGCATAGCTTCTAGCTGCTTTTTATCTTCAGACAAAACATTGATCTGCTCATGCAACTCCTGTTTCTCTTCATTCAACACACTAATATGTTCCTGCAACTTTGCTATCTTCACAGTATTCAACAAGACCTGTTTTTGTAAATCATCAACATGTGGGTCATTGAATGAAAAATCTTCCCCCCTAGGAATATCTCTGAAATCAAAGTCAAAATCAAACTGAGATTAGGGTTGTGAAGTGTATGGTGGTAGTTGCGGTGTAGCTTGTCTCGGTGTTGGTTGTGAAGGCGGTGGAGGTGTAGACTATTGTGGTGGTGATGTTGGAATATGTTTAGCTGGTTCTGTCACCCCCTCAATTTCCACTTTCGGAGTAGTACCGCGAGGCGTGTGATCAAACCAGAATCTCAGACACTAGCAATGTCGAACGACTCTATATGATTTATTTAAACGTTTTCCAAAAACATTTATTGTAAACGTGCATAGTCATTTTCAAAGTTTCAAAGTTTAGCGGAAGCATTAGAATAAGGTAACGGGCGCCAACATAAACCCCAAAAACAAAATCCCAAAAATAATCGTTAATAAAGACTCGATAAAAATGTCTTGATCAAATGCAAAGTGGGTGCACCTAGCGCTGCTAGCGTCCTGAGAAACATGCAAAGAAACAAGTGTCAACATTAAAGAAGAGTGAGTTCACAGGTTTTATAAGTTCACATGTTGGGTTAAAAGATTGGCTTCCCTCGTTATCCCTAACCCGGAATAACGACATAGTTCCATTATTCCTAACATGGAATAATAAGGTTGGTTCGTAAATAAGTTCAATGTTAACATGTAGGTAGCGAGCCTAAAGTTACGTCACGTAAGAGTTCGCGATCGAAGCTGACTGTTGTTGCCTCTGTGTTGCCAGGTCTGTCACTGACCATGGTGAAAGTTAGGCCAAATTAATCACCCGTTGACCATTCCCGGTCGGCTAGCGCGACTAGCTCGGGTGGGGCTTGTCGGGCCCAGTAGTACTACTATAATTTCCCTGCTATCTAATCCAATACTAACGATCCGAGAGTTGGTTGAGGACTTCCGTGATAAAGCTACTTAGTGACCATAACATACATTAACATTAACTTAGTTATCGAATGGTTAACGACGTAAATTTCGCATAACGTAAAAGATAGAGTTGTAGAGCGTATACATGTTTCACCCCCTGTTGTTCAAAAACCGGAGAAAATAGGGGCCGTGAACTCACCTTAAATTGCTCAGTTAGATAAACGCGAAAGAAGTAAAGGATGGAACCGCTAATCACGTCCTAACATGTCAACCTATTCAAAGTTAGCGTGTGAACACACTGACACCAAACCCTACGCACAACTAACAAACAGTACAGCACACGTAATAACCAGTTCGAAACCATAATCATGCATGCAAAGTGTCACCATACGAAATAACAACCAAATCAACTTGTCACAAACACAGGATAAATCATACAACACTTAGACACACACAAACGTAATGTTTCAGCTTTTACACTCATAACTGGGCTGTTTTCGAGAATTCTTATAAAATAGTTCCAACGTTCCAAAAATTCTAATTTTTTTTACAGGAGGTGTCAATTAGACTGTAGAATGTTGTGCAAAATCTTCAAATCCTAATTGATTGCCAATTATCTATAAGAATTTATTTACTGAGCTGCAGTCAGATTCGTCACTTTCTGACTGCACTCCACGGGAAAAATCATTTAAAAATACTCGTTTGTCCGATCGACGAACTCCAGTTGGAGATTTTTAACATCTAGGGGTATCTACTGCATAAATTTCGTGACTTAACTCTTTTCGTTTTACAGGTTATGATAGAAAACATTACGTGAATTTTCTGCAGAAAAAACGCAGCTTCAGCTGCTGCACTAAATCAGTAATTTAAAATAGTAAATGACTACAGAAAAATATGATTCCAGTGCCATTAGAAGTGTTTTTCGAAAACGTATGTTTTAGGCTTCAGAAAATCAAGTTTTTGATTAATAATGGTTTGTTTACAGCCAACTGAAGTTTGCTGTCTTTGAGCATCAGCTTACTGTTTTACCCTAGAACTCCACCCGAAACCCTCCTAATGATCACCACGACCCATAATAACGATTTGCAACAGGTTATACTTTAATTATCATGCATCTATATTTATAATATCAAAAACCTAAGCATATATCATGATCTTTATAAAGAAAAAGCAGCCTACGATTTTATTACTCAAACATATCATCACAACCGCAAGGATTCGCATATTCATCCGAACTAATCATACACCACAACACTTTTTCATAACAATATCATACATGCACATAATCATGATCAAGACTACACAAAACATAATGTGAATCGTAATACAATTAAACCCTAACCTTGAAACGATGACAACTAGCGAACCGGGACAAGCTTGGAATCGATCCGAGGGGTGTGGGGCTGTTTGCGCGACCGAGAGGGGGGGGGGCTGCTGCCGTCGCACACCACAAAGGGAAAGGGTTTTAGGGTTTGCTATTTTTTTAACACCCCTTGCATACATACGTTCACAAACATAAGAGGCCAGGGGGCGGTTTGGGCTATTCTTCGGCCGCAAGGAGTGTGGGCCGCAAGGGGGTGTGGGTGGCGGGTTGGGTTTGCTTGGTCGCGAAGTCGAAACATTTCACAGGCTTGGTTCGGTTCGGCTTATAAATAGAATTTACTAACCGATAATTATAATCTGATAAATAACTACACACAATACGAGTCGACAATTGTTCGCGACATGAAGTTTATAAAATATTAAATCATGTATTTGGAGTGTGACGCAATAGATTCACAAACGTCTAATAACACATAGCACGTAATTCAGATACGACCCGTTATAACTCCCAAACATCGTGTATTCCCTAATTACTAAAGTTAGCGTAGTTATTGCGAGCGCGTAATTAATTCTCCGAATTAAATTAGCGTAGGACTGAATAACAATAAAGTAGCGCGTTTAAGGTACCTAAAAAACCGGGATGTCACATTATCCCCATGTTGAAAGAATTTTCGTCTGGAAAATTGAGTAAACGCGGTTTAGAATGCAACGCACAAAAGTTCAGTTTGTTAGAATGGTACAATGAAATCCCAGGCTGTCATATCATCCCCATGTTGAAAGAATTTCGTCCCGAAATTCAGTTGGCGGTAACATCAGATTGCTGCTCAGCTGCAAAAATGTGTTGATATTTGCTTTTCATTTGGTCCTCTCTTTCCCACGTGAACTCCGGTCCACGCTTAGAGTTCCAACGAACCTTGACGATCGGTATCTTGCTGTGCCTTCGAGTCTTGATCTCACGGTCCATGATCTCGATAGGTTGTTCCACAAAATGCAGTTGCTCATCCACTTGAATCTCATCCAATGGAATGACTAGGGTCTCATCTAATAGACACTTGTTCAGATTGGACAAGTGAAAAATGTTGTGAACTCCACTAAGTTCGGCAGGAAGGTCTAACTGATAAGCTACGGGCCCGATACGCTTTGAAATCATAAATGGGCCTACGTACCGTGGATTTAGTTTGCCTCGTTTTCCAAAACGAATTACCCCCTTCCAAGTTGTGCTCATATCTAAGCGTGTACCCAACGCTTTCTGAAGTGACCGCCAAAAGTTGGACGTGAAACGAGCATCTCTGTTTGAAATGATAGACGTTGGCACCCGTGCCGAGAAACTACTTCCTTAATGTAGGTGCGAGTCAACTTATCCATCTTATCTGTTTCTTTGGTCGCTAGGAAGTGTGCAGACTTAGTTAGACGATCCACGATCACCCAGATGGTATCGCAACCACCAGGAGTTCGCGGGAGTTTAGTGATAAAGTCCATCGAGATCTGATCCCATTTCCACACTGGGATCTCAGGTTGTTGAAGTAGCCCTGATGGCTTCTGGTATTCCACCTTGACTTTCGCACAAGTCAAACACTTGCTCACGTAGGTGGCTATACCTGCTTTCAGGTTGGGCCACCAGTACGCGGCTTTAAGGTCTTGATACATCTTATCCGAACCAGGATGGACAAAGTATCAGGATTTGTGAGCTTCGTCCATAACTAGCCTTCTGAGGTTTCCGTAGAGAGGTACCCATATACGGTTCATGAAATACCGGGTACCATTGGGTTTCACTTCCCAATCACGTTCCATCTTTCCCACAGATTCGGCCTTGATGTTCTCTTCCTTAACTGTTTCTAGCTGCGCGTCGCGTATTTGTTCAGGTAACCCAGAATGAATTGTGAACTGTAGTGCTCGTACCCGACGAGGTTTCAAGTGCTCCTTCCGACTGAGGGCATCAGCTACCACGTTAGCTTTACCCGGGTGATACTGAATGGCACATTCATAATCGTTCAGGATTTCGACCCAGCGGCGCTGTCGCATGTTCAACTCCTTCTGATCAAAAATATGGTGGAGGCTCTTGTGATCCATGTAGATTGTGCACTTGGTTCCATATAGGTAGTGTCTCCAAATCTTAAGTGTAAACACAACTGCTCCTAATTCAAGTCATGTGTCTTGTAATTCTTCTCGTGGACCTTCAACTGTCGGGAAACACGCGATGGCCTTATCACGTTGCATGAGCACGCATCCCAATGCCTGAATGGAAGCGTCAAAATATACCACAAAATCATATGTCCCCTCTGGCAAGGATAAAATGTGCGCACTGCAAAGCTTCTGCTTCAGTAATTGAAATGCTACTTCCTGTTTGTCACCCCAAGCATACTTGGTGCCCTTCTGAGTGGGAGTGGTAAGCGGTTGTGCGATCTTGGAAAATCTCTCAATGAAACGTCTGTAGTAACCAGCCAAACCCAAAAATTGGCGGATCTCTGTCGTTGTCCTGGGTGCTTCCAAGTTCTTGATAGCATCGATCTTGGCGGGATCAACGTGTATACCCTTTTCATTCACGATATGCCCGAGAAACTGAACTTCTCGAATCCAGAAATCACAATTAAAAAATTTGGCATATAGTTTCTCCTGTTGAAGTAGTTCCAGCAATAACCGCAGATGCTCAGCATGTTCTTCTTCATCCTTAGAGTAGATGAGTAGTTCATCAATCAACACGATAACAAACTTGTCGAGATATGGCCTTAACACGCGGTTCATGAGGTCCATGAACACCACGGGTGCATTGGTGAGACCGAAGGGCATGACCAAGAACTCGTAATGGCCATACCGAGTGTGAAATGCCGTCTCGGAGATATCCTCTTCTCTGACGCGTAGCTGGTTATAACTGGACCGTAGATCAATCTTGGAGTAGTAGCTTGACCCTTGAAGCTGGTCGAAAAGATCGTCGATGCGAGGTAAGGGGTAGGGTTCTTGACGGTAACCTTATTGAGTTCCCTGTAGTCGATGCACATGCGGAAGGTCCCGTCCTTCTTCTTGACAAAAAGGAATGGAGATCCCCATGGTGAAGTACTGGGTCGTATAAATCCTTTTTCCAACAATTCCTGAAGTTGGGTAGACAGCTCTTACAGCTCTGCTGGAGATAAGCGGTACGGGGCCTTGGCGATAGGAGTCGCATGGCTCGCCAATTCGATTTCAAACTCTTCTTGTCGATGTGGTGGAAGACCGGGTAACTCCTCTGGAAACACATCTGGAAAGTCACGGACGATGGGGATATCTTCAATCCGCTTCTCGTCCTTAGCCTGCTCGGTGACCAGTGCGAGCAAAGCAAAAGAGTTCTTCTTCCGAATATACTTCTGAGCTTGCATGTAAGAGATGATGTTCGTGACGACGTCTGCCTTCTCGCCTTGCACCATCAAGACTTCGTCGTTAGAGAGCGGAATACGGATAGCTTTTTCGAAAGAGAACTTTAGCTCGGACGTGGAATAGCAGGTCCATTCTGACTACAACGTCAAAACTACCCAGAGTAGTTGTCATCAGATCAATGGTAAAGGTGTGACCCACGAGTTTGAGTTGACAGCCGGTCACTAGATGAGTCACATCTACAGATTTACCATTGGCTAGTTCTATGACGTAAGGGGTCTTTAGGGGTTTAGGCGTGAGATTTAGGTTCTTCCTAAAAGACTCAGATATAAAACTCTTATCCGCACCAGTATCCAAAAGTACAGTAGGAAAATGATCGTTAAGTGGAAACTTACCGGTGACCACATTGGTGTCGTTTCTGGCCTCCCCACGGCCTAGCGTGAGTGCACGTCCTTTGGCACCTCCTGTGCCACCATTTCCATTGTTGCCATTTTTGATATTGTTGTTGTTGTTGTTATTATTCCCACCCTTCTTGTTGTTGCGAAGTTGCGGGCAGTCTCGCTTGAAATGGGCAGTGCTACCGCACTGGTAGCATCCCCGGTTATTACCCTGGTGATGGTTCTGATTCTGTCATGTCATAATCTCCCCATGAATCCTTTGCCGCATGTCCTGCTTTTCCACATCGTTGGCAGCGATTTCCGGCGCAAGGGCCGTGATGATGGAGGTTACAACGATTACATTGCGGCTTCTGACCCACATAGCCGCTCGAGTTCTGGGTGTTGTTAACAGACTGTTGTTGTGACCCCGATTGTTGTTGAAGTTGTTGGACCGCTTCTGGTTTCCTTGTTGTGGCTGGGCTGATGAAGACTACCGAGCAGGTGAGTCTTCAAATTTCCTTTTGTTGTCAGGGACATTTTCAGTTTCACCCCTAGGTGGCAACTTTCTTTGCTCCACCGCCTTATCGGTGAGTTTATGTGCCAGCCTAATCGCTTATTGCTCCGTCTTAGGGTTGCTAGACATTACCATGCCCTGGATCTCAGGGACCAGACCCCCAAGATAAAACTCAAGTCGTTTAGCGACGATGTTAGCCAAATCAGGACAAAGGAATACCAGATCATGATGTCTTGCTGTGTACGCTTCAATTTCTGACCCGACCATCTTGTGGTTCCATAACGCTTGTTCCAATTGCTGAACTATGTCCCGCGGAAAGTATTCCTCCTTGATTAGAGCTTTGAACTATGTCCAAGTCATTGTGTTTGCCGCAGCAAGCCCACGCGTTTGGACTTGTGCGTTCCACCAGGTTAATGCCCCATCTTCCAACGTCGAGGCAGCATACTTGACCTTATTAGCTTTGAGGCAATTGCACATTCCGAAAACCGATTCAGACTTTTCGACCCAACGCACCAGTCCTATGGGTCCTTCAGCTCCCGTGAACTTGCTCGGTTTCGCATCCAAGAACATCTTGTAGGGGTTAAGACCCCCTCCTAAGGATAGAGGATAGGTAGTCAGCGCGAAAGTCTACTAGCCGAACTATTAGATTTTCCCATAAAAATTTAATAATGGTTACCTGGTGGTGCGTTAGGAGCACCTGCCAGTGCAGCGTTCACGTGTTGTTGGATTAAAGCGGCCAATTCTTCAGCTGACATGTTGAGATTTCCGTGATGACCGGTTGCCATTTCAGATCTTCGCAAGACAACACAAACACATACCGATAAGTATATATCGAATATAGTTATCATATTCCACACTTCAATGATCACACAATTTATGTCAACCCAACAAATTAAACAATCAAAAGGAACATTCGATTAAATAAATTGTAATGTCTCACAAAATACCAACCAAACATATCAGTTTAGTTATAAAATTTCCAAGTTCAAACATAAGTGCAAATAAACTAAAGGAAACAAAACGGAGATTGGCGAGACGTTAGTTCATCTATGTCTCCATCCCCCAAGTCAGTGTCACTGTCGTCTTCCTCTTCAGCGTTTTCAGCTTCAGCAGCCGGGTCCTGTTCTGGCTCTTCTTCCTCCGGATCCTCCTCCGGGTCTTCCTCTGGATCACACTCTTCGTCTTCTACCGGCGCAGGAGGGGCCGGTGCTGGTGCGGGTACTGGGATAGGTGGTGCTTGGTTCTGCTCCAGTTCGTGAATCCTCCAACTGGACTCAAGAACTCTATCTTTGAGCCAGTCACCATCAGCTGCTCAACATGAAGCTCCTTAGCTAAAATGCTTCGAACTTTCTTATTCTCATCTTGCTCTTCCTCGAGCTCTTCAGTTTTACCAGTCAGCTGACGTATCAGCCAACCCTGTGCTTCGATAGTCTCTTGCATTCTCTCCAGCTGTTCCTGTTGTTTCCTTAGCACAACTCTAAGTAGATCGTCCCCCACTTATGAAGAGTTGACCGGTTTGACCGATACAGCAGTGGTTGACGGGAGGACGACTCCCCTCCTAGAGCAAGTTTTTTCCTGGCAGCTGAGCGTGTCTCCACGCAACGAGGTGGTGAGGGTTTGACCATGGGGGCCTTCCCCGGCGCCCTTGATTGTCGAGAACTGTTGGATAATGATGATGACATAGCCTGCCGGGTTGGTGAAGTTAGTTACGTGCTGCGTATATCACAAAATATATGTATTTATATATATATCACATAGAACAATTGTAGTATAACACATAACAAGATATCACAGTTCGGTGCCAACTAAGTCTAGTGTCGTGTAACAGCTATAGTTTAGGTCTACTTTAAATGCAAACCTGGTTCTCTATAGCTAGTGGCTCTAATACCAATCTGTCAACCCTCAATTTCCACTTGCGGAGTATTACCGCGAGGCGTGTGATCAAACCAGAATCTCAGACACAAGCAATGTCGAACGATTCTATATGATTTATTTAAACGTTTTCCAAAAACATTTATTATAAACATGCATAGTCATTTTCAAAGTTCCAAAGTTTCAAGGTTTAGTGGAAGCATTAGAATAAAGTAACGGGCGCCAACATAAACGCCAAAACCAAAATCCCAAAAATAATCGTTAATAAAGACTCGATAAAAATGTCTTGATCAAATGCAAAGTGGGTGCACCTAGCGCTCCTAGCGTCCTGAGAAACATGCAAAGAAACAAGTGTCAACATTAAAGAAGAGTTAGTTCACAGGTTTTATAAGTTCACATGTTCAGTTTAAAAGATTGGTTTCCCCCGTTATCCTTAACCCAGAATAATGACATAGTTCCATTATTCCTAACCTGGAATAACAAGGTTGGTTCGTAAATAAGTTCAATGTTAACATGTAGGTAGCGAGCCTAAAGTTAGGTCACGTAAGAGTTCGCGATCGAAGCTGACTGTTGTTGCCTCTGTGTTGCTAGGTCTATCACTGACCATGGCGAAAGTTAGGCCAAATTAATCACCCGTTGACCATTCCCGGTCGGCTAGCGCGACTAGCTCGGGTGGGGCTTGTCGGGCCCAGTAGTACTACTATAATTTCCCCGCTATCTAATCCAATACTAATTATCCGAGTTGGTTGAGGACCCGTGATAAAACTACTTAGTGACCATAACAAGCATTAACATTAACTTAGTTATCGAATGGTTAATGACGTTAATTTCGCATAACGTAAAAGATAGAGTTGTAGAGCGTATACATGTTTCTCCCCCTGTTGTTCAAAAACCGGATAAAATAGGGGCCGTGTACTCACCTTAAATTGTTCGGTTAGATAAACACGAAAGAAGTAAAGGATGGAACTGCTAATCACGTCCTAACATGTCAACCGATTCAAAG
Source organism: Scalesia atractyloides (assembly GCA_947069175.1). Taxonomy (NCBI): domain Eukaryota; kingdom Viridiplantae; phylum Streptophyta; class Magnoliopsida; order Asterales; family Asteraceae; genus Scalesia; species Scalesia atractyloides. Next base: position 51,530,611 of record CAMTDV010000020.1, read on the forward strand.
TTAGTGTGTGAACACACTAACACCAAACCCTACGCACAACTAACAGACAGTACGACACACGTAATAACCAGTTGGAAACAATAATCATGCATGCAAAGTGTCACCATACGAAATAACGACCAAATCAACTTGTCACAAACACAGGATAACTCATACAACACTTAGACACACACAAACGTAAGTTATCATGTTTCAGCTTGTACACTCATAACTGTGCTGTTTTCGAGAATTCTTATAAAATAGTTCCAATGTTCCAAAAATTCCAATTTTTTTACAGGAGGTGTCAATTAGACTGTAGAATTTTGTACAAAACTTTTAAGTCCTAATTGATTACCAATAATCTATAAGAATTTATTTACTGGGATGCAGTCAGATTCGTTACTTTCTGACTGCAATCCACGGGAAAAGTAATTTAAAAATACTCGTTTGTCCGATCGATAACATTCCAGTTGGAGATTTTTTCTGAACATCTAGGAGTATCTACTTCATAAATTTCGTGACTTAAGACTTTTCGGTTTACAGGTTATGACAGAAAACATTACGTGAATTTTCTGCAGAGAAAACGCAGCTTCAGCTGCTGCACTAAATCAGTAATTTAAAATAGTAAACGACTTCAGAAAAATATGATTCCAATGCCATTAGAAGCGTTATTCGAAAACGTATGTGTTAGGCTTAAGAAAATCAATTTTTCGATTTATAATGGTTCGTTTACAGCCAACTGAAGTTGGCTTTCTTTGAGCACCATCTTACTGTTTTACCCTAGAACTCCACCCGAAACCCTCCTAATGTTCACCACGACCCATAATAACGATTTGCAGCAGGTTATACTTTAATTATCATGTATCTATATTCATAATATCAAAAACCTAAGCATATATCATGATCTTTATAAAGAAAAAGCAGCCTACGATTTTAATACTCAAACATATCATCACAACCGCAAGGATTCGCATATTCATCCGAACTAATCATACACCACAACACTTTTTCATAACAATATCATACATGCACATAATCATGATCAAGACTACACAAAACATAATGTGAATCGTAATACAATTAAACCCTAACCTTGAAACGATGACAACTAGCGAACCGGGACAAGCTTGGAATCGATCCGAGGGGTGTGGGGCTGTTTGCGCGACCGAGAGGGGGGGCTGCTGCCGTCGCACACCACAAAGGGAAAGGGTTTTAGGGTTTGCTATTTTTTTTGAACACCCATGCATACATACGTACACAAACATAAGAGGCCAGGGGGCGGTTTGGGCTATTCTTGGGCCGCAAGGAGTGTGGGCCGCAAGGGATGTGGGTGGCGGGTTGGGTTTGCTTGGTTGCGAAGTCGAAACGTTTCACAGGCTCGGTTCGGTTCGGCTTATAAATAGAATTTACTAACCGATACTTATAATCTGATAAATAACTAAACGCAATACGACTCGACAATTATTCGCGACACGAAGTTAATAAAATATTAAATCACATATTTGGAGTGTGACGCAATAGATTCACAAACGTCTAATAACACATAGCACGTAATTCAGATACGACCGGTTGAAACTCCCAAACATCGTGTATTCCCTAATTACTAAAGTTAGCGTAGTTATTGCGAGCGCGTAATTAATTCTCCGAATTAAATTAGCGTAGGAATGAATAACAATAAAGTAGCGCGTTTAAGGTACCTGAAAAACCGGGATGTCACAGGTTCAACAGTAACCTCTTCTTCGATCATCGGCTCTTGTACAATCCCTTTAGATTTAACAGTTGGAGACTTGGAACTTCTAGCAGCTTGGTGTTTAAACCTTGGTGCCTTTTTCTTCGTTGGTGTGCGCACAGGAGTTTCAGTATCTGACTCTGAAGGAACATACATTATATCATCTTCTCCTGCCGCTTTACGCTTTCGTTCTTCTGCTTTTTCTCTTTAACTCAGCCTGACGCTTTTCCTCAATGTTTTTTGCTCTTTTACGTTCACCTTCACGTCTTTCATTAGAGTTAGTGCTCGAAGACGATGCATCTTCAGCTTCTTTCTCCCCCCAAAAGCTTGTCGCTCGATATCTGCAGCGATGTGTTCAATGTTTTCCTCAACTTCAGGTTCATCGCGCAACCCAGAACATTCTGCAACTGTTTTTTTCTTTGGCATTGCAGTAGCAAAAGATGTAGCAGTTGCTTTTCTTTTAATACCCTTCTCACCTCCTTTCACAAATTACGGACTTCTCTTAGCAATAAAACTTTGAAGCGAAGTTAATTCTTCACTTTCATCTCCACTATCATCTTTTCTCCACTTACCTGGCGCTGGAGAAATGTAATCCTTGTCTACTATAGCACCAAACACGGGTTTTGTATTTGGAAAGGTCTTCAAATTTAAGTTCATCTTCTTCAATGTAGAAGCATCCATAACTTTAACACATCTTCTTTCTTCTTCTTTAGGTTCGGGTGTAAATGATCTAACAACATCTGAACGAACCGAGGGCATTGAAGAAACTTTTCCCTATGAATGTTTTGCACCATCTGTGTGAATATAACTTTAGAGAAGTTATATGGAAAATTAATGACCAGTGTTGTAATCATACACATTTGATAAACCAGATCATCAAATCCTCCCTTGCGACGACTTAAAATGTGAGCGACAACATGTGCAATTTAACGGAAAAGCACGCTGAGATTTCCTTTCTTGAATGGCATTGCGTTGACAAAACCAACATATCCCATCCTGTAAAAACATCCCTTCACCATGTATTCCGAAAACTAGGTAGGATCATCTGCGTTATCTTTGAAATCCAAAACCGTTCAGATCAACTCTTCCTTTATCTTAACCTGGATATCTTCATCATCAATCTTGACTGCCGACACTAACACATTTTCATCCGAATTATACTCTGCTACGCTCTAGAAGAATTCAACATGAGATCTATAAATAGTATGTCGATCGGTGAGCGCTTTCTAGATCAGAATCCTGCCCAAGAAATCTAATACGTCCCTATAAGCTGCAATCTCAGGTTAGTCTGATCAATCAAACAACAAATGTTGTGGAACATAGAAAATGACGTTTTCTTGACCTGTACAATAGAGAATTCAAAACCGTTAGAAAATTTTTCAAAATTTTCAAATCACTATATCATTCGTACGGACCATGGATTCGTACTAATCAGCACTTCGACATTTTACAAGTTTGGAACCAGTTACCATTTGTACGAATCACCACTTCGTATGAGTGATTAAAAGAGTTAAACAATTTTCAAAAACTTTCGAAACTTGCTTCGTACGAACCATGCTTCGTACAAATCATCAGCACTTAAACACACATTTGAAATTTTAACGTTTACAGAATTTTTCTTCGTACAAACACTTCATTCGTACCAATGAAAAAGATATTTCAATTTGAAATCTTGGTTCGTACTAACAATCCATTCGTACGAATCATGAACCGTTCCAAATGACACCAAGTTTAATCCAAACCTAAATCTATGTTTCAAGTCCGTTTGGTTAACAGAGCAGATATTAACGTTTTTAAGGTCAATTTTAAGTTTTACCGGTCCAATCTCCCTAAATCTATGTTTCAAGTCCGTTTGGTTCAAATCTGGCATTATGACGGCTAAGATTGAGCAAAAGTACCTTTCCCATTGTAAGAGGTGTGTGAATCAACCTCCCCAATGTAATAGTACTCGAAAAATGTCAAGAAATTTGATGTTCAAAACTAATTCGCACAAAGGTCTCTTAGTTCGCACAGTAACATTAACTTTGGTTCGTGCGAAAAGGGTTACCTTTTATACTAGTTTGAGTTATTTGTACGAACCAGCGGTTCGTACAAAGGAAACCCAAACTTAGTTCGTACGAGCTAGTAAGGCTCGTACGAATCACTTCTAAAACTTTGAAAACTTTTTGATATTTTTTATTTTTATACAATTTTTATATGTTTAATACCCACTTAGTTAACCAAGTCCAAGTTAATGACCTTGGTTGACCATCTTTAACCAAAACAGATTTATTTTAAATTGTAAAGTTTCAAATTAATGAACTTTATTAACGTTCAAGAAATTTTTGGTTAAAGATTAGCTCCTAACCCATGGTCTTCAGGTTCCTTTCAGCAAGATGTCGCCATGACTTCAGCTATCCGTGTTTACATCATCGGTACACTAAAACAAAACTAAAAGGCTAAGGAAAATGAAAATCTTTTTGGGTTTTAGAATTTTTCGAAAAGAAATAATCAAGTAAAGATACATATTTTATGAGTTTTGTGTTTTAAGAAGATCATATCAAGTCTTTAACAAATCACCAGTACCGTTGATCTTGGTATACTTATTAAGTTTTTAACTAAATTTTCCTAGATTGCTAATATTTTTATCCTCTTAAACTTCTTATCGTTTCTCAACTGTTTGAAGATATGTTAGGTAATATTAAGAACATGAAATAACTGTGTGTCCCATCTCAGAATATACTCCCATATCGAGATTCCTAGAATTTCATTTCACAAGTGAATATATATCTAACTGATATTGTAAATGGGTGAATTGCGAGACCTTGAGAGCTCAGGTTAGTACTACCATACAAACAAAGAGATGAAGGCTCGTCTTTAGGTGGTGTCCTTAAAGGAATCTTTTGAACTGTAGATGTCACAAAATTTATGACATAACCATTTTTTATGCAACTTTTGTAGGCGAATAATGTGTAAAGTATTATACAAGTTCTAGGCCATTGCTGACGCAAAATCAGAAGAACTCGGATAATACCCCAGATATCGATTAAATATAAAGACCTAGTATCGAAGAATCTGGCATTTTAAATGGGTACCCATTTAAGTTTATATGGATTAAATATAAAGACCTAGTATCGATTATATATCCGAGAGATATTAACCCACAAATTATTCAGTTTTTCATTTAAGTTTATATCTTGAAAACAGTTTACTGAACATGTGAAGCCTATTGACACATCCTCAGTAAGACCTGTTTAATTACTTGTTTAATCATTCCAATTCTTTAGCATTGTGTGATTGTCATATTGATATAATATGATCTCCCTTTTTCACAAAAAACTCTTTTTGACTTTTATAATGTTTTTGTATTTTCCCAAAATTTCTCCCCCTAAAATCCAAAACAGATTTTTTGGATTTTTATTGTTTTTTTAAGAAACAAAGTACATAAAATTGGTCAAACCGATGAGTATTCACGTCAAGTCGTCGTCATCCTCAACTCAACCTCGTGTATATCCCCTAATGTCAGATTTCATGAACCATTTAATTTTAAAAGATTTTTAAATCTTGTTCGATCAAAGGCTTTGGTATAAAAATCTGCTTTTTGATCATCAGTGTGGATTTTTTCAAATTTAACAAACTTTTTCTGGTAGCAATCACTGATAAAGTGGTGTTGAATCTCAATATGTTTGGTTCGAGAATGTTGACATGAGTTTTTAGTGATATCGACCACGGCCTAGTTATCTACATATATAGGCGTATTAAGAAATTGCATTCCGAAGTCTCTCATCTGCTGTTGAATCCAGAGAATCTGGGCACAATAGCTGTATGCTGAAACCTATTCAGCCTCACAAGTAGAGAGGGCGACCATGGTCTGTTTCTTGCATTTTCATGTTACCAAACGGGTTCCGAAGAACTAGCAACCAACCGTCGTAGATTTGGTGTTGTGTTTGCAGCAACCGAAATTAGAATCCGAGTAATCCGAAATACTGAAGTCGTCATGTCTAGGGTACCACAAGCCGGTGCTTGGAAATCCCTTCAAATATCTCATTATATGTTTGACGGCGATCAAGTGCGAATCTCTTGGATTGGACTGATAACGGGCGCACAACCAAGTTGGATACATGATATTTGGTCGAGAAGCAGTGAGATACATCAAGGATCCGATCATGGAGCAGTTTAAAGTTTTGTCAACTTTGACTCCATTAAGATCTGGACAAATGTTGTGATCAGGAGCTAATGGGGTTAATGCTGATTAGCTCCTGCCATATCGAATTTCTCCAGTATGTCATGAACATACTTTGTCTGATTGATGAAGATCCCATCAGGCAATTGATTGACCTGAAGTCCTAAAAAGAACTTCATCTCCCCCTTCTGGCTCATCTCAAATTTGCGCTTCATAACTTCTTTGAAGTCTTTACACAACTTGTCATTTGTTGATCAAAAGATAATATCATCTACATATATCTGTACGATAATAATATGCCCATCCACTTCCTTTGTAAGCAGGGTAGAATATACGGTTCCTCTGATAAAGCCATTGTCTGTAAGATGTCGTGACAAGTTTCGTACCAAGCTCTCGGGGCTTGATTCAGACCATATAAGGCTTTGTTCAGAAGGTAGACCTTATCTTTGTGCATTCGATCGAGAAACCCCGTTGGTTGGCAGACGTACACCTCCTCTTTACTTTTCGGTATAGGGTAGCAGATTTGACATCTAACTGGTACACCTTGAATCCTTTCCACGAGGCAAAGGCCAAGAATATGCGGATTGCTTCAAGACGGGCGACTGGGGCGTAGACTTTTGTGTAATCTATCCCTTCCTACTGATGGAAACCCTGAACCACAAGTCGAGCTTTGTTGTGCACTACAATCCCTCTATCATCACGTTTGCACTTGAAGACCCATCCAGTATTTATCTTTTTGTGATAATCAGGTAGGTCAACAAGCTTCCAGACTCCAAGTTTCAGGAATTGAAGAACTCTTCTTGCATCGCGTCCACCCAACTTTCTTCCTTTAACGCGTCTTTCCAGTTTCTCGGGTCAACCTGAGAAACAAAACAACTATTAGAAAGTCTGGTTTGAAGTGGAGCAATACGAGTATAGAAACATCTTAGATCCTTGTTGATCTGATTGCGAGTTTGCACTCCCGTTTGTAAGCTGCCTATAATATTCTCCGAAGGATGATACAAAAGTGTCCTTGGCATCACTTCATTTGGAACATCTACTTGCGTTTTCAAATTTGTGATGACTTCATCCACAACCGGTATAGATGAAGAAGCTTCATTCATGATGTTAGACTGATCAGCTTATGTGTTCAAGAAGCTTTTAATCTGCTCAGATCCTTCATTGGAACTGGATCCACCATCGTTGAAAGTTGGTTCCCGATCAGAGTCAGCATTTGGCTGTTGTTGGGCAGATAATTCGGCAGTAATGACATTAGGTACAGGGAAATAGTCTTGAAGAGTAGTCTCAAACCTACATCAGATGTGGTAGACACAGGAAATGACGGGGAAGTCACTAACGGTCTGGTAACTTGCTCTTGGCACATCAGATGTGGTAGACACAGGAAATGACGGGGAAGAGCATAACAAGTTCTTTTTCTGATGGCACATCTAGCAGGTCGAAAGAATTCCACAAACGGTCGTAGTTAAAAAGCCATGGATCCCCAGGTTTCTGCGTTGGTGTAGTATATCTTTGACAATCCACATGCTGCGCAAGAATAACCTAGTTCAAACTCAGCAAGAAGACACGTTTTTGAGGAGTAGCATAACCCACGAAGAATCCTTCCAAGGTTCCGGCACTAAATTTACCAGTCGGGTCTAATGTAGTACACGGTGATCCAAAATGGCTCCAGAAATGCAAGGTTGGGCTTTCGCTGATTCAGTAACTCGAAGCACGTCTTGTTTTGAGGCTTAACTATTAACACACGATTCAAGGTGTAACACGCTGACACGACTGCATCACTCCAGAAACTGATTGGCAATTTCGATCAGTGTGCGTTTCTTTCGTTCAGCAACTCCATTTTGCTGTGGAGTATAAGGAGCACTGAATTCATGAAGAATCCCATTCTCATTGCAGAATTCGAGCATCCGCTTGTTCTTGAACTCTGTACCATTGTCACTACGGATTCTCTTGATTGGCAAGTGATAGAGGTTTTCGAGTTTTCTGAAGAGAATCATTAGAGTGTCAAATGTTTCGTCTTTGCTCTCCAGAAAGAAAACCCACGAGAATCTTGAATAATCATCTGTAACAACAAGGCAATATAGATCACCAGAAATGGATTTGACATTTACTAGTCCGAAAAGATCTATATGAAGCCTCTCTAGTTGTAGCTTGATAGAATTTAACAACTTTCGTGGGTGCAATTTCCTGTGCTGTTTCCCCTTATTACAGCTCAAGCAATATCAGATAATTGAAAATTCTTAAAATTTACACCTCCACTAGGTCGTTATGCACAAGATAATTCATCTTTCACGGATGAATGTGCCCCATCTTTCTATGCCATAGTATCGACTCTTTCTCGGTAGCTTTGGAAACAAAGCATTGAACTTTCTTCGATGTTGTTAATGTGACACTCATATCTAGAACATACAAGTCTTTTTCTCACGGTGCACGCATCAGAATTCATTCCTCCAGAATATTTAAACCCGGTTTTAAGATCAATCATTCTTTATCGTTGAAATGCGTCGTGAATTTCTTGTCACAAACCTGCCCAAATGCTTAGTAGATTGTTCTCGAGTTCTGTGATGTAGTTCACTTTATCAAACAAAACAACTCCATTTTGAAGAATTCCTTCACCGAGAATCCTTCCTCTTTGCGTTCTAGCAAACCAACATATCCTCCGCAAATAGCTTTAACGTCATGTAACAATGCAAGCATCCCTGTCATGTGCCTGGAATCTCCACTATCCAGACATTATCGATCATGGGAGTCCCTGCACACAAGCGAAAGAAACTATTTAAACAAAGAAACACAAGCCTGTTTGGTCTTGGGTGGGTTCGGAATGTCGAATTTTGACCTACTTTATTGTTATCCTTCTTTTTAGGCGCGGTTTTGTTTGGAACAGAAGGTTTTGATTCTACCTTAGACGGTTTCACTTTTGCCACCCATTTTTACATTTTCAGATTTGCCTTTTTAGCATAAAATTTAGAATCCATTTGATGATATTTAGTTGATGTTTCACCAATTTCAAATTTTGAATGACGTTGAAGAATTGGTTTAACATTATTGTAGGATTCATTTGTTCTTTTCAAGATTTGCTTTGGCGTAACCATAGGTGCTTTCTGTTTCTTGTCCTTGGTGAACTTTTTAGAATGAGAAACAGGTTTTGGAGTTTCTTGTGAGCAATATCTTGCAATGTGCCCAACATTTTGACATTTTAAACAAGTTCTACTGTCCTTTAGAACAGAAGGTTCCAAAACTGTTTTCTTTTCTCTTTCTCTATCTTAAAATCATCATTTGATTATGTTCTGATGATTTCATTTTCCTTCTCTATTGTTGTGCCAAAAACAAAGTTGATTTTCTTGGTAAAATTTAGTTTTTGAGACTTGTTAGTCATTCATTGCTTTTGGAAACCCAACCCTGCCCTCTCATTTTCAGGATAATCTTTGTTTCTATGAAAATAGGGTCAGTTGTCACTTTTTGATTTAGAGTACAAAGATGCATCATGTTTATCTAATCAGCATGACCTACCTCCACAAGCTTGAACATTTTATCAACACGATCCAGATTCACGTTCTGGATGGGAAAGTCTTCATCAGAAAATAGTTTATTTGATCCTTTCATTTTATAAACTATGACGTTTGAATTATTAACAAACTATTTTCTGATGGTTCAGCATCAAGATTCAGACTTTTCAGATTCACTTTAAAACATTTTCAACCACAGTTTTAACTACCTCATAGTCACATTCACTATCAGAAGTTGTGTAAGTTACGTCGATGTTTGTAGGCAACTCATTTGATTGTTCAGTTTTTAGCTTTAGATTGAGTGCCTTCTCCACCCTTGCTGGCTTTTTACACACATAACTATTCCACATAGGGGGTGGAACTCGATCGTAACTCGCACTTTTGGTTTCAACCTCTTCTGATTCTTCTTTGTTTTAAATTTTAGGTAAAATGTGATCAATGATGTAAGAGCTTGTTGAATAACTGATTAACAGTTTGTTAACCCGTTCAGTTTCAATTCTTACCTTCTCAAGCACACTCTTTAGCTCAGCGATAGTGTTTAAGTGAATATTAATGGCCATTTGCTTGTCCATTACTGTCACTTTGAGCATCAAAAGTGTTACGTCACTTTCTCTGAGTGCTTTTGTATATTGTTTAACAGAGTTACTTAATTTGTCGTATGCTTCTTTAGTTGATTTTTAATCACTGGACAAATTATCTGTTAAACTTTTAAGCTCAGCATATCATGTGTCTTTTACAACACATTCATTGCATGGCTCAGCACATTTCGACATGGTTTTTCAACCACAAACTTACTCTTAGACTCATTTACCTCATTGATGTTTGCCATGCATGCCTTGCTGATGTCATCCGACAACTTCTCCATCTTTTCATCAACTTTCTATTCAACATCAAGCGTCTTCTACTCTGAGCAAGATGATTGTTAACTAGGTGCAAAGTAACCTCCAAAAGTTTTCAACATATCATTAGGCAGGAGGTGTTTAAATGCTCTGTTCAAAATTCCTCCTCTTCTAATGATTTATGATAACAGTAATCATCATCTGGTGCCTCATCAAAAGTTGCTTCCGATTCTTTTTCAGGTTCTTCGATTATATCAGCAACGAAAGCCAAACTTTCATTCTTGGAAATATATTTGTTCCAATTAAAGCCCTTATCTTCTTGAGTAACCACTAGCGCCTTGTCATTGGTCTCTGGCTGTTTATCTTCGATCAGCACCATGCAAGTTCTTGGTTGGGGACGATGGTAAATAGCCTTCTTGTAATAGTCATCAGCAAATGGGTTATGGTTCCCTTGAGCTTCTCTATTTGGGCATTCACACTTAAAGTGACCTTTTTCCCGACACTTAAAACCAGTAGCTTTTCCGTAATTTCCATGAAGCGTTGTGCGTGTCGAACGATAAATACCATGCACCACTTGATGTCAATTAACTCCATTTCAACTGGATCTATCTGGTCATAGTCCTCCCTGGTCATTTTAGAATTTCAAATCTTTGCTGCTACAAGACTATCATAGGATTCGAGAACCAATGCTAATAGAGACATGTGTTGCTTCGCGGTTTTCTCATTGAAGTTTTGTGCATTCTGGAATCCACTGCGATATTACATTGAAGAACCCTTTGAGTAGGATTTGACTGACTGTTTTGGTAGATTTGAGGAGTACTTGATCCGTCTGATGACTGTGGGCTTTGAGACGTGTGAGGATTAACTGCAGCAAATGATTGAAATCCACTATTTAAGTTTGATAGTGAGCTTGGCATGCTATAAACTTTGAAGGCGGTCTGGATGTTCAGAGACTGAATTTAAGTAGCAGAGTTGTTCTTGAAGTATAGATTAACATCTTGTTGAACTTGAATGGTCTTGTTCTTCGCCATCTTTTCCATTTCAAGTTCATGTCCCTCCAAACTTTCAATGAAACGTGGTAATGAAAAATTACCATACTTGGTTCCATTCTTCAAGATGGTGAAATGCGTGGACCATTCGCCTTACGGTGGAGAATCAGCCAACTTATCAACAAGTTCTTCGTTGGTCTTGATGATTCCCATTCTCTTCATTTGCACCACCAAATGACAGTATCTTTCGATTAATTGTTTCATAGTTTCTCCTTTAATCAACGTAAAGATATAAAACTCTTTACTCAACAACACCAGTTTACTCTTTCGAAGCTGAGCCCTTCCCTGGAACTTCAAATGAAGAGCATTCCATAATGATTGAGCATCATCATCGTGTTGTAACAAGGTAGTAATATCCTCTTTGATAGATTGTTGCAGAATGTTCATCATTTTCTTTTCGTTTATGAACCTTTCCCTTTCAACATCCGAGAGTTGAGCTAGAGTCTTTTCAAGGCCATTTTCACCTACAGGAGCTTGATATTTAACTTCGATAGCAAACCAGCATGTAAAGTGATTTTCCTGGACCCAATTAACGAACCGTTCGCTCCAACTGTCGAAGTCTTCTAGGTTCATTAACTTTGGCGGTTTGGTCATGGTACCCATCTCGTTTTCGAGATTCATGTTTTGAGCCGCTGAGGTCGTGACTGCAGATGTAGCGAATGCGCTGTAAAATTCGTCTGACATTTTTCTGTAAAAATTCAAAAACACACTATTTGAAGAAACTGATTAGTGCGGAAAAATCTTTCGTACGGATAACAAAACAACTCATGCAATCAAGATCCGTTCGTACGAACCAGAAATTTGTACAGACAAGGTGACAAAAACAAGTAACTCGTACGAACCAGAATGCTATTCGTAAGGATGGAGTTTCACTCGTATGAACGATATGCTTGTACAGATGTCTAACTAGTGCAAATCACACTTGAAAATTTTTAAACTTGTAAATTTTTAGGAACTTCTGGTTACTTGTTCGTACGAATGGTCTAAAGTTGTTTGTGCGAGTGGTCTCATACTCGTCCGAAACAACTAAGTCTCCAAATGGATGAATTTTACCGATTTTAACATGATTAAGCTCGATTTTAGATCTGAAATTGTTAAGGATTGTTTAGAATTGATTTTAACGGAATATCCTAGAATCCTAGTCCAATTTGTCCATAATTTTGTCCAAATCTGAGGTCAGTTTGGGAGAAATGTAGAAATAGAAAGCTGCAACAGGGAATCTGATCTGAAATAGTTGTAGCCTGCAGAACTTGACGTTTGTCAGCAAATCAGGCCTTAAGGCTCTGATACCACTTGTGAACGGGGGATCGGCTCCTCCGATGAGCAACCGGTCTGATCTAACTCAGCTAGCAAGAGGCGGAATTCATTGCTAGAGAGGATGACAAACGAACAAGAAAGATCTTACTGTTTCACTACTCCGAATTGTATTGATAACGTGCATGTACAGATGCAGAAAAAAATCACCAGGGCTTCGCCGTACCAACTGAACTAACACTACCTAGCTCTGACACAACACTCCTTTATTTATAGGTCGACATGACTTGCATTGGAGTGTGTAACAGAAGGTTGTGACTCGTACACTCGTGTGAGTGGTTGATTCGTACGAGTGACAGAGTGTCACTTGTAGGAGCAAACTGACTCACTCATACGAGCCATGGCTCAAAACATGTAAAACATTTAATAACATTTATACAAAAGACGTTTAAGCCCTATATACAATATCGACACATCCTAGACATAGGCAATAGACATAATGCACCAACAAGTCACTACTTCGTATGTTTAAGAATTTTCAAACATTTTAATCAAACTTGATTCGTACGAACGATGCCCCGTACGAGTGAAAAGAATAGATCATTTTGAAAACTATTGTGAACTGTTCCAAATAATACCAAGTTTAAATCGTACTTAAAACGTGTTGTTTTAACAAATTGATAGTCGATTTATAGCTATTGGGGCTATATTAACGATTTTAAGTTCAATTTTAAGTTTCACCAGTCCAATTTCCCTAAATCTATGTTTTATGTCCGTTTGGTCTAAATCCGGCATTATAACGGCTAAGAACAAGCAATAGTACCTTTTCCATCGTAAGAGGTGTGCGAATCAACCTCCCAATGTATTTGTACATGGTATACGTCAAGAAAAGTGAAATATAGAACTGGTTCACACTAAGTTCTCTCACAGTCGCACAGTAACAATAGGTTGGATCGTGTACTAGTTCAGTGTCACTCGTACAAACTAAAGGCTCGTGCAAATGACAACCAAACATCATTCGTACGAGTTAGTGATATTCGTACGAATCAGTTCTAATACTCTTTACACTTCTTAATCTTTTTGATTTTTTTATGCAATTTTATCTGTTTAATACCCACTCAGTTAACCAAGTCCGAGTTAATGACCCTGGTAATCTGATTTGCTTACCAAGTCCAAGTGAATGACTATGGTTGACCAAGTTTGACCAAAACATATTCATTTTAAAATATAAAGTTTAAAATTAATGAACTTTATTCGCATTCAGGTAAATTTTTTCGTTTCAAGATTAGCTCCCAACCCGTAGTCTTCAGATTTCCTTCAGCAAGATGTCGCCTGAATTCAACTATCAGTGTTTTCATCATCGGTAGACTTAAACAAAACTATAAGGCTAAGGAAACTGATAATCTTTTTGGGGTTTTAAAATTTATCGACAAGAAATAATACTTAAAGATACATATTTTTTTGTGAGTTTTGTGTTTAGAGGATCATATTAATTATTTAAACAAACCACCAGTACCATTGATCTTGGTATACTCATTAAGCTTTTAACCAAATTTACCTAGATTGCCAATATACTTATCCACTTAAACATCTTCTCATTTCTCAATTGTTTCAAGATATGTTAGGTAATATTAAGAACATGAAATAACTATGTCCCATCTCCAAATATACTCCCCTATCGAGATTCCAAGAATTTCATTTTTAGAGGTGAATATATCCAATTGATATCTGTAAAGGGGTGAATTGCGAGACCTTGAGAGCTCAGGTTAGTACTACCGTACAGATAAAGAGATGAAGGCTCGTCTTTAAGTGGTGTTCCTTAAAGGAATCTTTTGAGCTCCAGATGTCACAAAGTTTATGACATAATCGTTTTTTATGCAGCTTGTATTGGCGAATAATACGTAAAGTATTATACAAGTTCTAGGCCATTGCTGACGCCAAATCAGAAGAACTTGGATAATAACCAAGATATTGATTAAATATAAAGACCTAGTATCGTAGAATCTGGCATTCTCTCAAATGAAATTTCGGAGTACTAAGTCCATATATCCGAGAGATGTTAACCCACAAGTTATTCAGTTTTTCTTTTAAGTTTTATCTTGAAAACAATTTACTAAACGACTGAAGCCTATTGGCACATCCTCGGTAAGACCTGCTTAATTACTTGTTTAATCATTCCATATCTTTAGCATACTGTGACTGTCATATTGATGTAATATGATTTCTCTTTTTCACAAAAACTCTTTTTGACTTTTATAATGTTTTTGTATTTTCCCAAAATTTCTCCACCTAAATTCAATAACATGTTTTGGATTTTTAAGAAAGGAATGTAGAGAAAAATTCGTCAAACCGATGAGATTCACATCAAGTCGTCATTATCCTCAAACTCAACCTCATGTATATCCCCTAATGTCAGATTTCGTAAACAATTTAATTTTAAAAGATTTTTATATCTTGTACGATGAAAGGTTTTGGTATAAAAATCTGCTTTTTGGTCATCAGTGTGGATTTTTTCAATTCTAACCAACTTTTTCTCGTAGCAATCACGGGTAAAGTGGTGTCGAATCTCAATATTTTTAGTTCGAGAGTGTTGACATGAGTTCTTAGTGATGTCAATCGTAGCCTGGTTATCTACATATATGGGCGTATGAAGAAGTTACAGTCCGAAGTCTCTCATATGCTATTGAATCCAGAGTATCTGGGAACAACAACTGGATGCTGAATCATATTGAGCTTCATAGGTAGAGAGAGCGACCTTGGTCTGTTTCTTGCATTGCCACATTACCAAACGAGTTCTGAAGAACTGACAACCAGCAATCTAGATTTGGTGTTAAGTTTGTAGCAACCGAAACCAGAGTCCGAGTAACCCGCAAGATTGAAGTCATCGTGTCTAGGATACCACAAGCCAGTGCTTGGAACCCCTTCAAATATCTCATGATACGTTTGACGGCGAGCAAGTGCAAATCTCAGGGATTAGATTGATAACGGGTGCACAAGCATGTTGGATACATGATATCAGAAAAGAGAGGCAGTGAGATACATCAAGGATCCGATCATGGAGCGATATAATGTTTTGTCAACTTTGACTCTGTTAAGATCTTGACAAATGCCGTGATTAGGAGCTAATGGGGTAGATGCTGGTTTAGTTCCTGACATATCGAATTTCTCCAATATATCATGAACGTACTTCGTCTGATGGATGAAGATCCCATCAAGCAATTGATCGACCTGAAGTCCCAAAAAGAACTTCATCTCCCCCATCACGCTCATCTCAAATTTACGCTCATGACTTCTTCGAAGTCTTTACATAGCTTGTCATTTGTCGATCTAAAGATAATATCATCCACATATATCTGTAAGACAATCAGATGCCCATCCACTTCCTTTGTAAAGAGGGTAGAATCTACGGTTCCCCTGAGAAAGCCTTGTCTGCAAGATGTCGTGACAACATTTTATACCAAGCTCTCGGGGCTTGATGTAGACCATATAAGGCTTTTTTCAGAAGGTAGACTTTGTCTTTGTGCATTGGATCGACGAACCCCGGTGGTTGGCCGACATACACCTCCTCTTTGACTTTTCCGTAGAAGAAAGTAGATTTGACATCCAATTGGTACACCTTGAAACCTTCCAAGAAGCAAAGGCCAAGAATATGCGGATCGCTTTAAGACGGGCAACTGGGGCATAGACTTCGGTGTAGTCTATCCCTTCCTACTGATGAAAACCTTGTACCATGAGTCGAGCTTTGTTACGCACCACAATCCCTCTATTATCATGTTTGCACTTGAAGACCCATCTAGTGTTTATCTTTTTGTGATGATCTGGTAGGTCAACAAGCTTCTAGACTCCCAGCTTCTGGAATTGAAGCAATTCCTCTTGCATTACGTCCACCCAACTCTCTTTTTTTAACGCATCTTTCTAGTTCTAGGTTCTACCTGAGAAACAAAACAACTATTAGAAAGTCTGGTTTGTAGTGGAGCAATACAAGTATAAAAACAGCTTAGATGCTTGTTGATCTGATTGCGAGTTTGCACTCCCGTTTGTTAGCTGCCAATAATATTCTCCGAACGATGATAAGAAAGCATCCATGGCATAACTTCACTTGGGACATCTACCTATGTTTCCAAATTTGTGATAATTTCATCAACAATCGGTGCAGAAGATGAAGCTTCATTCTTAACGTTTGGTTGATTGGCTTGATTATTCAGGAAGCTTTCAATCTGCTCAGATCCTTCATTGGAACTAGATCCTCCATCATTGAAAGTTGGTTCACGATCAGAGTCGACATTTGGCTGTTACTGGGCAGATGATTAAGCAGTGTTGACAATTGGTACAGGGACAAAGTCTTCAAGAGTAGTGCTCATACCTTCATCAGATGTGTTAGACACAGGAATTCACGGGGAAATCACTAACAGTCTGGTAACTTGTTCTTGATTAGATATTTGATGTTGTTGAAAGAGCATAACAAGTTCTTCTTCTGATAGCACATCTGGTAGGTCGAACGAATTCCACAAACCATCGTAGTTAAACAGCCATGGATCCCAGGTTTATGCGTTGTCGTAGTATACCTTTGACAATCAACATGTTGCGCAAGAGTAACCTGGTTCAGACTCAACAAGAAGACACGTTTTTTGAGGAGTAGCATAACCTACGAAGAATCCTTCCAAGGATTTGGCACCAAATTTACCATCCGGGTCCAATACAGTACACGGTGATCTAAATGGCTCCAGAAATACAAGGTTAGGCTTCCGTTGATTTAGTAACTCGAAACAAGTCTTGTTGTGAGGCTTGACTGTTAACACGCGATTCAGGGTGTAACACGCTGATGCGACTGCTTCACTCCAGAAATTGATTGGCAATTTTGAATCGGCGAGCATGGTTCTCGCAGTCTCGATCAGTGTGCGATTCTTTCGTTCAACTACTCCAATATATTGTGGAATATAAGGAGCACTGAATTCATGAAGAATCCCCTTTTCGTTGCACAACTCGAGCATTCATTTGTTCTTGAACTTTGTATCGTTGTCATTGCGGATTCTATTGATTGGCAAATGATACAGATTTTGAGTTTTCTGAAGAGGATCATTAGAGTTTAAAATGTTTCATCTTTACTCTCCAAGAAGAAAACCCATGAGAATCATGAATAATCATCTGTAACGACAAGTCAATATAGATCACCAGAAATGCTTTTGACGTTTACTGGCCCGAAAAGGTCCATATGTAGCCTCTCTAGTGGTAGCTTGATATAATTCAACAACTTTCGTGGGTGTGATTTCTTGTGCTATTTTCCCTTTATACAGCTCAGACAATCATCAGATAATTGAAAACTTTTTAGATTAACACCCTCCAGTAGGTTGTTATGCACCAGATAATTCATCTTTCTCAGATGAATGTACCCCATCTTTCTATGCCACATAATAGACTCTTTCTTCGTAGCTTTGGAAACAAAGCATTGAACTTTCTTTGATGTTGTTGACGCGACATTAATATCGAGAACATAAAGATCATTTTCTCTTCGAGCACGCATGAGAATCCATTCCTCTGGAATCTTGAATCACGGATTTAAAATTAAACATTATTTATCATTGAAGTGCGTTGTGAATTTCCTGTCACAAATCTGCGAAATGCTGAGTAGATTGTTCTCTAGTTCCGCGATGTAGTTCACTTTATCAAATGAAACAACTCCTTTCGCGAGAATTCCTTCACCGACAATTCTTCCTCCTTACGTTCCGGCAAAACCTACGTACCCTCTGCGGATAACTTTAATGTCGTGTAACAACGCAAGCATCACTGTCATGTGCCGGGAAGCTCCACTATCCGTTATCCATTTAGACATGATCGATTTGGGAGCCCCTGCACACATACGGAAGAAACTATTTAAACAAAGAAACCCAAGCCTGCTTGGTCTTGGATGGGTTCGGAATGTCAAATTTCAGACCTACTTTGTTTTTTACGTTCTTTTTAGGCTCGGTTGTGTTTTGAACAGAAGGTTTTGATTCTACCTTGGACGGTTTTACTTTTGCCACCCATGTTTCCGTTTTCAGATTTGCCTTTTTAGCATAAAATTTACAATCCATTTGACGATATTTAGTTGATGTTTCACCAATTTTGAATTTTGAATGACGTTGAAGAGTTGGTTTAACATTTTTGTTGGATTCATTGATTCTTTTCAAAATTTGCTTAGGTGCAACCATAGGTGTCTTTTGTTTCTCATCCTTGGTAAACCTTTTAGAATGAGAAACATTGGAGATTCTTATGAGCAATATCCT
Organism: Scalesia atractyloides; assembly: GCA_947069175.1. Lineage (NCBI taxonomy): Eukaryota > Viridiplantae > Streptophyta > Magnoliopsida > Asterales > Asteraceae > Scalesia > Scalesia atractyloides. Next base: position 51,549,389 of record CAMTDV010000020.1, read on the forward strand.
GCAATGTGCCCAATATTTTTTACATTTGTAACACGTCCTACTGTCTTTTCGAATAGAGGATTCCAAAACTTGTTTGCTATTCTCTTTTTCTTTCTTGAAATCATCATTCGATTGTGTTTCGATGATTTCTTTTTCCTTTTCAGTTGTTGTCCCAAAAACGAAATTGATTTTCTTAGTAAAGTTTAGCTTTTGGGACTTGTTGTTCATTCTTCGCTTTTGGAAACCCAAACCCGCCCTCCTATTCTCTGGATAATCTTTGTTTCTCTGATGGTAGGGTCTGGTGACACATTTTGATTTAGAATAATATGACGCATTATGTTTATCTAAATCAGAATGGCTTACCTCCACAAGCTTGAACAATTTATCAACACGATCTAGATTCACGTTCAGGATGAGAAAGTCCTCATCTGAAAATAGTTTATCAGATCCATGCATTTTATAAACTATGACATATCATTGTTTAAACTATCTTTCGATGTTTCAACATCCAATTCAGACTTGTCAGATTCACTTCTTAAGACATTTTCGACCATTGTTTTAACCACCTCAGAGTCACATTTCAGATGTTGTGTAAGTTATGTGGATGTTTCTAGGCAGCTCATTTGATTGATAAGTTTTTAGTTTTAGATTGAGCACCTTTTCCACCCCTGATGGCTTTCTACAAGAATAACTATTCCACATAGGGGGTGCTTGCACTCTTTTTATCATCTTTTTTAGATTCATCTTTGTTTTCAATTTTGGTTAAAGTGTGATCACTGACGTAAGAGCTTGTGGAATAACTGATTAACAACTTGTTAACCCATTCAGTTTCTATTCTTATCTTCTCAAGCTCACTCTTTAGCTCAGCAATAGTATTTAAGTGAATACTGATGGCCATTTGCTTGTCCATTATTGTCGCTTTGAGCATAGAAAGAGTTCCATCATTTCCTCTGAGTGCTTTTTCATAATGTTTACAAGTTCTGCTCAATTTTTCATACGCTTCTTTAGTTGATTTAAAATCACTCGATAAATTGTCTGTTAAACTTTTAAGCTCATTATATTGTGTGTCTTTTACAACACATTCATTGCATGGCTCAGCATATTTTAAACATGGTTTTTCGGTCACTGGCTCACTTTTAGACTCATTTACCTCGTTTATGTTTGCCATGCATGCTTTGTCAGTCTCATCAGCCAACTTTTCTATCTTTTCATCAACTCTCTGTTCAGCATTAGGCTTCTTCTGTTCGTCACAGAATGATCGATGACTTGGTCCAAAGTAACCTCCAAAAGTTTTCAACATATCGTTAGGCAGGAGATGTTTAAAATTTCCTCTTTTTCTGATGATGGTGATAGTAATAATCATCTTCTGGAGCCTCATCAAAAGATGCCTCTAATTCTTCTTCAGGTTCTTCGATTATTTCAGCAACCAACGCCAAACTCTCATTCTTGGAAATATATTTTTTCCAGTTAAAGCCCTCATTTTCTTGAGTAACCACTAGCGCTTTGTCTTTGGCTTCTGGCTGTCTATCTTCAATCTGCACCATTTGAGTTCTTGGTTGGGGACGGTGGTAGATAGCCTTCTTGTAGTAGTCGTTGGCAAATGGGATTACCCTGAGCTTCTCTGTTTGGGCATTCACTTTTAAAATGTCCCTTCTCCCGACACTTAAAACAAGTAACTTTGGACTTGTAGAATCCAAGTTTTCCATCCAAACCTCCCAAGTTCTCTTTCCCGGTGATTTCCATAAAGCGTTGTGCGCGTCGAGCAATAGATGCCATACACCATTGTTAATTAGCTCCATCTCTATCGGATCAATCTGATCATAGTCCTCTCTGGTCATTTCAGAATTTCCAATCTTTCCTGCTACACGATGTCATAAGATTCAAGAACCGATGCTAATAGTGACATATGTTGCATAGCGGTTATCTCATCAAAGTTGTGTGCATTCAGGAAATCGACAGCGATATTGTGTTGTAGTACCCTGTGAGTAGGATTTGATTGACTGTTCTAGTTGAGTTGGGGATTGCTCGATCCATGTGATGACTGTGGGCTTTGAGACATGTTCGGATTGACCGCAACAAATGATTGAAAACTACTATTTTTATTTGACGGCGGGCTCGGTGTACTGTAAGCGTTAAAGGCAGTCTGGATCTTTGGAGATTGAATTTGAGCAGCAGAACTATTCTTGAAATAAAGATTGACGTCTTGTTGCATTTGAACACCTTTATTCTTTGCCATCATCTACAATTCTTGTTCATGTCCCTCCAATCTTTCGATGAATCGTGGTCAATTAAGTAGACCATTTGCCTTGTGGCAAGGAATCAGCGAATTTATCAACAAGTTCTTCATTTGTCTTTATGATTCCCATTCGCTTCATTTGCACAACAAGATGACACTATCTTTCAATTAGCTGCTTTACCGTCTCTCCTTTGATCAACGTAAAGATGTCAAATTCTTTACTCAACAACTCCCGTTTGCTCTTTCGTAATTGTGCACTACCTTGGAACTTCAGTCGAAGAGCATTCCACAATGATTGTGCATCATCATCATGTTGTAATAACGCCAGTATGTCCTCTTTGATGGATTGTTGGAGAATGTTCATCATTTTCTTCTCATTAATAAACTTCTCTCTTTCAAAATCAGAAAGTTGAGCCAATGTCTTTTTCTAGACCATTTTCTCTAACGGGAGATTGATACTTTTCTTCTATAACAAACCAACAAGTAAAATGATTTGCCTGAACCCAATTCATGAAACGTTCATTCCAACTATCGAAGTCTTCGAGGTTCATCAACTTTGGCGGTTTCGTCATAGTACCCATCTCGATCTCGAGGTTCATGTTTTGTGTTGCAGTAGTCGTGACCGCTGATATAGCAAATGCGTTATAAAATTCTTTAGCCATTTTCTACAAAAATTGAGAAACACACTTTCTGAGAAAAACTGATCAAAATGATAAAATTTCTTCGTGCAGATGACAAATTAGTTCGTGCGACCAAGATTAGCTCGTACGACCCAGAAATTCATGTGGACAAAATGATTCAAACAAGAAAGCTACTCGTGCGAACAAGGAAGCAACTCGTACGAATGAAAGGTTCTCTCGTACAACTGAGTTGCTCGTACGAGTTTGAAACTTCTGCGAATCACATTTTCAAAATTTTAACTTGTAAATTTAAGAACTTCTGATTACTTGTTCATACGAATGAATTAACTTGTATGGTCACTCGTTCATGCGAGTGGTCTCTCTACCCGAACGAAACAACTTAGGTCACCAAACAGATGAATTTTATCAATTTTGACATGATTAAGCTCGATTTTAGATCTGAAATTGTTAAGGATTGATTAGAATAGGATTTAACGTGATATCCTAGAATCCTAGTCCAATTTGTCCATAATTTCGTCCAATTCCGAGATCAGCTTGGGAAAGTGTAGAAGTAGAAAGCTGCAACAGTGGAATTTGAATATGAAGCAGTTGGTAGCCTACAGAAACTTGACGTTTGTCAGCAGATCCGGCCTCAAGGCTCTGATACCACTTGTGAATGGGGAATCGGCTCCTTCGATGAGAAAACCGATCTAACCTAACTCAACTAGTAGAGGCGGAATTCATTGCTAGAGAGGATGATAAAAGAACAAGTGAGATCTACTATTTAACTGCTCTGAATGTATTGATTGACGTGCAAAGTACAACGCAGGTAAACAAATCAGCAGAGCTTTGTCGTACCAACTCGCACTGGAGTGTGCGAAACAGAGACTGTGACTCGTGCGAGTGGCTGCCTCGTACGAGTGACAGAGTGTCACTCGTACGAGTAAAGTAATTCACTCGTACGAGTCTACTACAAAACATATAAAATAAACAATAACATTTACAATCAGACGTTTAAGCCCTATATACAATATCGACATATCCTAGACATTGGCAAAAGACATAATGCACCAACATATGTACAAAAAGAAGAAAACAAAGACATAGGGGGATCAGGTTTTTTGGTTTTTGAAAGGATTTATGAAAAAATCTTTGAATACAGCTCATTTAATTTGAAAATGGTGTATTTATGTTGAAGGCAGCGTACTACTCACTTATCAACGGGTAGCAGATTTAAGTCTTGAATGCAAGTTCGAGCAACCGGCATAGTTGACTAATATGACGGTCAGTCAGCTATGATGAACATCTACACTGACTGTTGTCGGGAAAAAACTTAAATACGCGACCTGTTATCAACGTAAATTATATAACCGACGTAAATATTACTTTGTTTAGCGTACATGTGTCTAATGACCAGGTTATATAACCCACACTACCAGCGCATTTAACAACCGAAATAACAACGAATTATTATTCCTTTTATTCCAGCGTAAGTATAACATTTATGTTAAATACTATTTACTTTTCATTTTCTCTTATTTTTTTTATTATATATATATATTTATGAAAACGTTGTTGTAAATACTTTTATATAGTTTTGCTAATTTATATAAATACCGTATGTTTATCCTAACCAAGTAACATTTATGTTTCAAAACTTGGATCTCACTTGACGTACTTTCATGTCTCAGAATGGCTCAGCAATTAATATGGGGTGGTACGAGAAAACACAATCAGCCCATTACACGAGTTCCACCAAAGCCTGACTATGAAGATGTAATGGACTAGCTGTCCAGAAGCAATGTAAGTTATGCAGTTCAAGCAAACCCGAAGATTAGCATCATTCATATAGAAGATTTCTAGAGAACTCCCAGGGTGAGTACTATTGAGAAAGTCAAGATGATCACAGCTACAGTTCGAAACAAAGAAATAAAGGTGACTGAAGCAAGGATACGAAAAGTACTAAATCTTGGAGATAGTTCAATAGAACGATGAAGCTAAGCAAAGAGGAAGTACTTGAAGGATTCCGGGAATGAATTATGTTGGTGACTTTTGAGAAAGAACGAGATTAAAAGAAACGGTCTAACAAAAGATTGGAGATATATTTTGCACACATTTTGCATGAGCCTAGCTCACAGAAAAGGAAGGTACGATGGTCTTAACTTGGAATGGTCTGCTGCAATGCTTAACTTGTGTACAAACCAGCCGTTCAACATTTTAGGTTTGATTTTCTATTGCATGATGGACAATGTAAATAAAGGTGCATGGGCTATATACCCAAGATTCATCCAACTGTTCATCAACGATCAGCAAATGAATAGCCACATGACGGAAATTGATACCAATTTCAGCTTCCAAAAGGAAGACAAATCTCAGAGCTGAAAACAAAAGAATGGGTAATGCTACACAACTAGATGTATAGAGAAGAATGACTTCCAATCGTTCTTGCTGCTTACAACAAATATCGAGAAGGTGAAAGGATAGCCCGAGAAAGATAAGAAAAATAAGCAGCTGAAGAACAAGAAGTAGAAGTTGAAGAAGAAACACCACTAATACGCAAACGAGAAGACAAAGGGAAGAAAGTGGTTGAAGGAGAACCCTCAAAGAAGAAAAGCAAGAAAGACTTCTCAAACCCGGAACAGATTATGGGTGACAGCATTCGTGTTGGGTTAACAAGGGAGGAGATAGAAAGATTGCAAGCATTTCATGCTATTGAAAAGACTGAAAAAAAGAAACAAAGGATGAAAAGAAGAGAAATGACTGAGTCAGAGACACCCATTGTGGTGACATAAGAGCGGGAACAGCTAGATCAGTTTGTTGGAGAGTTGCTAACTGATCCATCAAAGCCCACTACAAGCAAGTCCCCTTCACACAAGAAACGAAAAACAAGGGAGGGATCGTCCAAGGAAGTTCAACCCAAGCCAACCTCAACTGTTCAAGCTCCTCCTCAACGAGTACCTACAAGACCTCGACCATTTCAAGACCTGTTCTGGTAAAGGAATTTTGTTTGTTAAAGAATCAGGTCAACCATACTAACGTAGTTAAAGAGAAGCTGAAAGAAAAGAGAAAGAAGAACAAAGAATTGCATTCCTACGTGTCCAAGCAATCTGAATTTATAAAGTTTCAACAAGACGGATTGGAGAAATTGTACAAGATGGTGCAGAATCTGTACACTTCAGCCAATCGAAAACCAAAATACACCAGTGAAAATATTTTCAACTTCGACAGATTTAGAGTAGAGAGGAAAAACGGATAGCTGAGATAGCTAAAAAGAAGAAAGAGAAACAAGCTTCTGCAGTTGATGTGAACATAGACAGAGAGAGTGATGAGGAGGAAGTTGATAGGATTGAAATGCCTCCCAGATTCATCGAATTGGATCTAGAGGAAGAAGTGGTCTATGAAACTGGCGGTGGAGATGAGTTCGCTCCGCAGCACCCAGAATGGTTCAAGAAGGAGAGAGCAAAACTACCAGATTTTTAGCAGGTCATAATGATTAATAAAACAGAGGCCACAGACCGAATCATCAGATGGAAGTACTTCAATCTAACTAGGTGTTTTGTTGTGAAGTGAAGAGGAGGTGTAATTCAGTACTTTCGAAATGGAAATGCTATGCAAAGTCTACTCACATGGGACATACGAGAATTGAGCAAGCAGGATATGATAAATCCTACCAACAGTAGCATTGGTGGCAACCTTGAACGATTAATTCTTAGAGAACGCGTGCGTGGATTCACGGTCTTCAAACCTCAACGCCCAAGAAGACGCGTATCAAAAACAACCAAAGACCTAATCACAAGAAAAGGAAGAGTGACATGGGTAATCAATCCAACCAAAGTGGTGATAAGGGTGAAACTTCCTCCAGACTCTCACCAATTTTAAGAAATGGTTCTATAATGGTAAAGCAAGTGAAGCAGTCATCAGATCCAACTCAAACGAAGATATACGCATTTTGGATCCAATGGACGTATTCATGTCCTATCTCTCTGTTATGAATATTCTTTATGGGAACAAGATACACGTCGGTGCAGGAAACGAATACCTGGAGGAAGGCATGCTTTTTCAACGAGCTGTTGAGCGAGCAAAAGCACGACAAATATAAAATGATGGAGATTATGCTCAGAATCGACACACAAAAAGAAAAGGTTGAATCTAGAAAGAAGAAAGTTGCTGAGCCACAATCCATCTCTCTCCAACCCAAGATCCATCCTTTGATTCAGATGTTCAAGTTACATATGAAGTCAAGATGGAGGACCCAAAATCACGTGAAGCTTTTATTAATCAAAGTGAAGCACCACCTGAACCGATTGCAGATCAAGCTGCATCAGATCCAAAAACCGAAGCTCAAGAATGAAGATTGAACAAGCACGCAAGGATCTATAGGGATATTGTTGGAACTTTTGAGATCTTTAGTACTTGGATTTAGTAGGTTTTGGATAGTTTTGAAATAGTTTGTTGTATTCTAGAAAGTAAAAGTGTAACTACATGGAAACTTCCCTGCAGCGGCGTATTTAAGTGCCCAGCGTATTTATTAAATACTCTGGGTAGTTAGAGTGTATATACAGGTGATCAATGAAAACCCTAGTCGCAGGTTCTTGGACATGTTCTGGTGATTTATCTTGTGTTGTGATTATTGTTCTTGTGCTAAATCCGAATATCCAGGTGCTTTTAGTGATTATATCATTTGGGATTCCATATGCAGAATTTGTTGTTTGATCCATACAAGAACCTTCATCTTCATCTTTTGGTTTTTCTTACACATTCAAGCAACTAATCCATAGTTGTTTGGGTGATAACAATCAAACCACTGTGATAAGAATCTGTTTTGGGACTCACAAGGGTGGTTTGTGGTGGTGGGGTGTGCCTGAGATTGAGAGAGAGAGAGATAGTAGGGAGGTGGTTTGTGATTTTTTTGTGTGGTGAATGAAAAGTATGATAAGGTGTTGTTAGAATGTACAAGAAATCTCCATTAATTCAAGCCAAATCCTCAAGCGATACTTGAAAGATTTTCATCATCAACATGAGTTAGTAGGGTGGCTTATGGGCCCACCCTATGGCCGAACTTGGGAGCATGGGGTATAGGTTTTTATGTATATTTTTAAACTTATACATGTATACATAACTCTTACATTTATATAATTAGGGGATTAGAAGAGTTCTTACATGATCAGTGGTGTAATGTTGTTTATGATGTCAAATGATGTCTATCTAGTTCATTAGACTAGTTAACTAGGTGTTAGGATAGCAAAAATGCCACTAGTTCGCTTTTCGGCTTGAAACTGGACAATATGTGAAAGATGCATCGTAGTACATGAAACGATGTTCCTAATATTCCATCGATATCCTTGGGTTTATTTAAGGTGTTCAACATCCTTTACAAGCTCTATTGGCATTGCCGATGCTGAATTTTTAAGTTGCGGACAAATATATTTGTTACATTTTAGTGCTGGTTGGACAATTTAATAGTTTTGGCATTTTTCCGGAAAGTTCAAGTAAAATTGCAAATGGTACCCCTAATTAGGGTTTCTCGTATACATTTGTGATGATACGCTTTTTATCATTCGTTTTTTGTTTCGGACAGTTTTCAAAACTTGCTGGCTTGAATAGGGTGTTTATGTTAATAGTGTTTTCAACATTTAACCAACATATTAGGACATGGTTAGTTGTTTTCTCGCGACGCGACGAATGTAACAATACCAAATTATAAAGTTTCACATGTGCAACAATTGTTAGACTTGTATGACCTAACCATGCACAAATTAAGCCATAAATGAACGCAATTAATCATATAAATAGTTGTTAAATTGTACGGAATTACCATTAATTTTGCTAGTTGTCATGGCGGCTATCGGTTTTAAACACAACGATTGGTTTTAAACATGACGATAGGTTTACGCATACATGATGATTTGTTTAAACATGACGATTAGCTTATACAAAACATGACGATGACTTTTCAAGTATATATAAACCATATAATTTACAAGAAAATATTTTGATTACTTACACGATTTCACAAAGAAACATTTTCTCAAGTCTCATGGCTACAAAAGTTTACTTTAAATACCAACTTGAATAGTTGGTAAAACATGTTGCAATGCCAAACACATTTGATACAAGTTTGATTACAAAGTTTTCACTTATCGATTCTCGTAGTCGGACCAGGTATTGTAATACAAATTATAGCCATCAATTTGACCACAAAACATATGTTACTCACTAGAAATCATATCATTGTTGACATTATTTTCACATATGTTTCAGGTGCAAGTGTGTGACTATGAAAGCATGCTACACATAGGATAAACACGGGCCTTACTTTATCTTAAAATCTAAAGACAATTGTTCATGTTTTTTTATGTTCCAAGACAATGTAAATTAATTAATCAAAAACAACAAAACTTTAAATACCATGTGTTTGAAACAATTTGTAACGTGACCCCCCGAGGATTCCGTCGCGGGTTGTTTTTATAAGTGGTCAGGGTGTTACAGTGGAACCGTGGAACCTCTTAGATCAAGATTTTTCACACATTCTTCACTAACCTTTTCATGAACAATTTTTATATCAGGCTAGCTGTATTCTCAACATTAATCTACTCTTCACTGTTAGTCATTTCTTCTTCAGGTGCAAATCTCATGCAATAGATTCAAGTGCCATAAAACAAAAACTTACCAGTCCATCAGTAGTTTTTGCTATAAAAGCAAATATTTCATCTTGTAAGTCCTCAGGCAGACTACTCTAGTCAACAAAGCCTTATGTGAAGAAGTTTTGTTGTTTGGCCTCAACAGGTGCATAGGTTGTAGTAGCTAGAAGTGCTTAGACTTCTACAACTGGTACTTGAACATATTGGACTTGAGGAATAGGTGCTTGAACATATTTGATAGGGACATGACTTAAGGATTGTGTAGGTCCACTTGGAGGATCAAGATTAACCTACTTCCCTATTTATACCACACAAATACTAGTGCGGAATCCTCGTAAGTATGCAAACCCAAGCAAAGTAAGAAACACAAGATTACCAAAGATTCAATATTTTGATTAACAGAAGAAAACTAGTAAAAACACATACAAACAATGTTCATACAGGCTCATGAAGTACCCTCTATGGTCTTGTGTATCTCTCTATAGTGTTTAACTTGTTCACACAGCTCTCTAACCTTACACTAAGAAGTGCATGTCTGTTTATATAGTGTCCACACCTAGCAACAATACGAAGAATGTTGCTGGTCGTACGAAACACCAAAAGACACGAAGAACCTTCTCCAAAAGATGCTCGTACGAATGACCCATGGCTCGTACGAACACACACTAGCTCGTACGAATCAAGCAGGATGCTTGTTTAGATAATCCCACTTACACGACTAATAAGTCACTCGTACGAATGGTAGTGGCTCGTACGAGCAACATCTTGCTCGTACGAAGCACTTCTCACTTGTACCTGTAGTGTGCTCCGGAGAACGTGCCATCAGACATGACGTACACAAGACTTAACAGTATGTACACATGCAACTGTTTTACATACAGACAAACTAATCATCGCACTAAACCAAGATAGGAGGATATCTTGATTTGGTCGACACGACTAAACTATACAGACACAATAAACAAAGACCGTACAATTACAGACGTAACTAAGAACAAGCGACAGATACAAAAGTGTATCAACAAACTCCCCCTTGGCTGTTGCTTGGTCTTCGGTCTTCATTCCGAAATGCCTATTGTATCAACAAACTCCCCTAAAAATCTTCAATCAACGTTGATGGATAACCAGGTCTTCAAAACTTTCCAGAAACATCAACCTTTCCTGTTTCCTGTTGAGTGTCACTAGAGGTAACTAGATTGGTCACGATCTGCTGTATATTAGACTCTACCACTGGATTTGAAGCAGAAACTTTTGGTTGTGAGGAAGAGGCTGAAGCATCAGGATTGCCAAAGACTTCACTGTTGTTCATGTTTACGTTTGATCTCCTGTGCTTTGCATCTTTCATTCCACAAAGTGTTCACTCGCTTTCTGCTCATTTCAAACACGTCTTTAATGCCATTAAAACCTTCAACTAGTGTAGCATTACGAGAATGATACCATTCTCTTAAGTCGTTATATTTAGCAGTTAATGTTTTGGTAGACCGTTGTACAGCCGCACTACGTTCTTTCAGCGTATTCAACTCAATTCCCCGAGAGTTATCAGCTGCCCTTATCTATTGTAGCTGAGTTGCCCTTTCAGCATCTACAACCTTCAGTCGCTCATTTTCTTTTCTTAACTGCGCCAATTCATAATCCTGTTTTCTAACAGTTTCTTTCAAAGAATTTATCTTCAACAGTTGTTTGACAACTATGTTTCGATTTAAAGATATAAACTCTGAATGCTTGTTAATCTAAATTGCTGCAGCTTGCAATTGAGAGAACAGAAAATCCACTTTCTCATCCTTTTCCATTTCAGAAAATAAACGAATGCTTTGTTTTGTACTTTGTTAGTGAGTTTAGACTGGGATTGTGGAACTAATTAAGTATTAGGTTGTGATTGAACTGGATTATCTTCAGCCGAAGGTGTTTCAGCTGCTGTGGTTTTTGACGGTTGTGGTTCAGAGGTTGTATTGGGTTCCGTCATTACAAGTTCAGTCTCCTTTGTTGTAAAAGTAGACTGGGTTTCGGCAACTGGTTCCAATACAGTTTCTTGATGTGAAGTAGTAGGTTGTGTGATTTCAGGTTCTGTTGACGATGTTTCCATAGTCTTTTTGCTCTGTTTCTTTCTACCCTTATCACCACCTGTAGTACCTACATCATTGCACCACCATTACCATCATTATTACTGCCATCATCATCACTTTTTTTCCTTTTGATGACCAAACTTATCTTCGATCATCTTCTTTAATGTTGGTTCTTCATTATCTGACTCACTGTCATCATGGCGCCACTTATCATTTTTCGGTGCAACATATTCATCATTTGACAGAAAACCAATCAATTTACAAGGAGGTGTGCTTTCCTTGTAACGTTTTGCTGCCACACCTCTAAAGATCTTCAATGAATATTCCATCATGACTTCTACTTTTAAAACATCGTTGTTCTTCGGAAGATTAGGATGTTGCACATTCAAGATCATTTGGAGAAAACGAGGATGCATCCAAAACTTGTTTCCACCATATCTGGTTCTTCTCAAGTTCTCTTTCATGTTTGCAAAAATATATTTGAAACACTAAATGGTTTGTTCAATGTAAAAGCTATCATCATTCCAACTAACTCGTTATTCGCCATGTCATAACCACTTCGTCTGTTGCTCAAACATTGAATTAGAACATGTAGAAAGAACTTGTATCGGAGTGGCAACCATGCCTTGTTTAGTTGTCCTACGAGAAAGTCTCCAACACAATTCATTCTAAGCAAACATCCATGTTGATTTTCAACGATACTGAGAGTGGAGCTTCAGGATCATCACAAAGGTGAAATACTGAGTTGATGATTTCAGTAGAGACATCTATGTTCAAGTCATTTACTCTCCCGCGGATAAGTTCCTGCCCATCTAATTCAACAACTATAGCTGAATCCCAAAATTCCTTGATCAATGTTTTATATACTGTAGTTTTGTGCGTGATAGCATAATGTATCCTTGAGTCGCGTAAAAACTTCATTAAACTATTATACTCAGCAAATTTGTCTTCCGGATCTAAGTAGGCCACCATGTTATGTCTTGGTTCTGACATAATTTCCACTTATGACTTGTCGGTTCTCTTCGTTGCGGGTTTTCTTTCATGTTCCTTTTGTTCCATTCTGTACACATATGAAAACATGGATAAGAACATAAATTCATTTGGGAATATACACAAAAAGTTTTATTTCAAACTTTCTGTATGTATGCATTCCTTGGATGAAGAACTACTGACTCATACGAATCGGAATTTATTCGTACGAAGAACATCTGAGTTTTACGAACAACTGACTTGGTAAAATAAGTGATTTACTTGTACGAGTAACTGGCTTGTACGAGCGACATGTTACTCGTGCGAGTGGTACTTCACTCGTACGGATTTGTTCGCACAAACAACTTCAAGAGAAGATTATGTCACACCCTGGTCGTACCGGAAGCGCAAGTGTGTGACTATCCAATATAGTAAACATTATAAATTAACAACGATGCATGTCATTCATATGTTTCACTTCATATTTACAACCTTCAAAAGGTAAAGTCACATTGTTATCAGTTTCAGATCACTCGTACAAACATAGTTTAAAAGACATTTTTTCAAAATAGGATAGTGTTTTCATCACAATTTCATGCTGAGGTTTTGAACTCTATATACCCAAACGAAGTTGGGATATAAAAGGCAAACCCTCTAAAAGATAATACATCATTGTCTTGAAAGTTCCCAAACCCGGATCCCATCACCAGCTCAAGTCCTGCGTCCTGAAACACATGTAACTTTAAAAAGTCAACATAAAGTTGGTGAGTTCATGTAGTTTAATGTTTTCGTATCAAAATGTCATCCTTGAAAACCTGTATTGAAATCCAAGTATGTTATTAGCATAAATGAGTTTATTTAGGGATCTATCAGTGTGTCGCGAGCACCCTGACATACTAATGCCATAAGTAAGTAACCAAACCGAGACTACTTTGACATCATTGGGATCACAAAATTACTCCGAAGGGATACCAACAAGGAGTGGAGCGGGTCTCAAACTCAATAGATCTACTTCTTTTGCACCTTGGTTACTAAGTGATTAATGGTTACTATTGTCATCATCATACTTACGCACAGTGATCTGTTATCTGCTAACCCATAGCTAACATACGGTTTTGATATGACATGTATTTCCCCTCGATAGTTTAAAAACAAAACTTGAAATAATTGAAAGGAGGGACATGAAACTCACAGTTTTTACTTTTCCTTTAAGTCGTACTGTTTAACTTTTGGTGTCCACAACGTATTGTAACCTACATGCGTATTGGTTTCATTGGACACCTAGGTCTTAATGGACCTTGTACTCGTTGTTCATCTTGAATTCTTGTTATTTATTTACTTGTTATGATTGAACAACTTATAATGTTATTTTAGTGTTGGTAGTTTGTTTGTTTGATGAACATCGTTATATATAATATATATATATATATATATATTATTGTTTTCAACAATGTGTGTTCGGGGCCTTGTCCTTCACATGTTATTGGGCCTAGCCTATGTTTTCTTGTCATTGGGCTTAGCCCATGTTTTCCTGTCATTGGGCCTAGCCCATGTAATTTATGTCTTTGGGCCTAGCCCATATATTTTATGTCTTCGGGCCTAGCCCATGTTTTTATGTCATTAGGCCTAGCCTATGTATTTTATGTCGTTGGGCCTAGCCCATGTATTTTATGTCTTTGGGCCTAGCCCATGTATTTTTATATGTTTTTGGGCCTTTATTAGTTTTGGGCCTCATTCATAACTATTATGGAATTTGGGCCCAATATATGATTTTCACAATTTGGGCCTAGCGCAAATGTATATATATGTAAGCCCATTTTTATTATAAGTGTTTACTTCTAATATTTCTAGCATTTTAATACACTTAACTTTCCGCATTTTTCATTTCGATAACATATACATATATGTGGATGCCTAAATATATATTTAGACTTGTCGTCGGCGTTGTTTATAACATGTTTGTTTTCGTCGAGAATCGTCCGTTGTCGTCGACGTGAGGGTGAAATCTTTAATGTCCGCCTATTGTTCGCATTTGTTTTAATTGTCCGATTTGTTGTTTCGAGGCATTGTGAGAGTGTATTTATTGTTTAAGTGTTTGTATTTTGTATAAGATTGGGTATTTGCTTGTGTATACCCTAAGTTTCTAATACATACATATACAATACACACATGTATACATTATTTATTAGCAACATGTATTTATGCAAACACTTGTATTATTTTTCAGATAAGAATATTATATATATATTTGTAAAAGTATATATTTTTCTTACAAATATATATTTGTGACTTTATTTAAACATTTGGTTATTTAGGAATAACCTTCGTCATCAGAGTCCACTTAATGACGTTTTAAGTTACTAATCGCGTTTAGTCCCACTAATCACCCCACTAATCATGCTTTAATCGCCATTAGATTTTTTGAAAATTTCGTCATAGTTTCCCCTAAACTATGGCATTTTCCATGTTTTAAAAACGTATTTAAAACCTGTTTAAGCTCATAATCATCATCAACAACCCATCTAATATTTATTTAACATAATCTACATATCATCATCCATGAATTTTTGTTGTTAAAAACCCTAGTAAATCAAGAGGGTTTTTAGTGTTTATTATTCTTTTTAAAACAATACTTTAGTATGTTATTTAAACAAGTTCATGCATGTAACACTTGATTACTACACATTTTTGATGTGTTTACAACTTAAATACATATGTTTATTTCTTATAAAAATTATATTTAAGTTGTAGTATTTTACATGGATGATGTAAGTGATGATCTTGTTTAGATTTAAACCTTATCATGTTTAAATCCTTATGTTTATACTAAATCATACAAGATCATCTTACTTTTATCGCATAATATCAACATAAACAACTTCAATATACATTCAAATAATCATATAAGCATGTAATCAACACAAAATAATCAATATTTATTGTTAATATTATGTTGTATTTTAGGGTTTTTGATGTATCTTTTCTTGATTTTCAAGATGATCAACTTGTACACTAATAATCTAAGCATAAAAATAAGTTAGATTATGGAGGACATTAGCTCACAATGGGTGCACAAGATTCTTGAAGATTATGGAAGAGAATAAGCTCCTTAGAAGGCCCTAATAAGCTCCATCCATGCAAGCTCCCTTAGAGGTCTTGATCAAGCTTTAAAGAGTGTATAAAATGCTGTCCTAAGGTGGCTTAATGGTGGCTTAAGGTGAAGGTGTTAGAGCCGTGGGGTGTAGAGAGCAAAGGGGGAAGATGTTTGTAACTTTTTTTGTGAATAAAAATGATGAACATAATGTGGGATGATTATATATTCACATCACATCTTCAATATCCATCAAGATCTAACCAAGCCATACTTAAGACACAAAATTTCAACAAAAATCAAGTGGGTGGGACCCACTTTGTAGCCGTGTAAATGAGGGGGGGGGTAAGTGTAAGTTTTATTTTTACCGCATGTTGAAAATAATAGATATTTAGGTGATTAAATTAATTATGGTGATTAGGGTTAATCTTCTAGCATCTTAAGCATAAGACTTGTGTTTAGGGTGTAATTATATGGCATCTAATCCATATGATCCTCCAAAATAAGTTTCGGATGACGGATATGACACTAGATCGTTCATCGTCGAAGTATTCGCTAATAAACGGAACTATATATTTATTATCGGAAGCGTTTGGTTTCGATAACCACAACTAATAATGGTGTCAAATTAGTGCATTTCTGGTCCAAAAATATTCACTACTAGTTCTCTAGATGAATACATGATGAAACACGGGTTGCCGATATGTCTTCCGTTCGACCGTTCGATCGATATCAGCACTTTTATGATCCGCCGTCGAACTTTTCCGAAAGTTGTGTTTCTGTGACTCCATGTTAGTTGAATGGATTCCAAGTTCCAAATAATGCTTAACTAGTCCACTAGACGCTCGGATGAGGCTATCGGCCACTAAAATATTCGCTGTTTCGACGATCGGCCGCTTTCCGGTCGAATTGTATACTGTTTGCTGAATGACCGGAAACGACGTGCTATGTGCATTTTTGCTATTCTCACATTATTTTAGGATGATTGTTTTATTCTTATCTTGACATCCGAAACCCTCCGAATTAGTCTTGCGGACAATTCACCATTTGTCGCCTTTTCGGTCGAAACGGACAGTTTTGCAATTTATGCGTTATACCAGAAAGTTATGTATTATTGTAATAGTTGTTCTCAAATATGTGTTTTCATTTGCATATGGACTCAGGTATGGTATTTACATGCCTTCATCTCTTGTTCGGATTCGTTTCAGCGGGTTTTCCGACACGGTTAGTGTCACCGCATTTAGTGCATTCAGTACTTTCTACCAACACTCTTAGGGCATTGTTTTTGTCTGTTTCCTATCGTAATGGAAACCAGTATATGTTATGATCAGATTTACTTGTCCTAATAATGTACGACTCAGTTTGAATTTAAATTACGATAATCGTGCATGAGATTATAATATGAAATTAGTGATTACATTGTACGGAATTTCCAATTATTTTCCAGTTGTCACATACTCCCCATGTTAAAAAGAATTTCGTCCCGTAATTCACCTTGAGGCATCCACTGAAGGAGTCTTCTCGAACAGGTGGGGGTATTTTGACTTGATTTGATCTTCACGCTCCCACATATACTCGGGACCGTGACGCGAATTCTAGTGAACCTTCACCAGTTTGATTTGGCTTCTTCTTGTCTTTTGGATCTTCCAGTCCATGACTTCAACTGGATCTTTGGTGAATTGTAATTTGTCATCAACATGAATTTCATCTGCTAGAATGATAATGGTGTCATTTGTTGGACTTTTCTTCAGATTAGACACATGGAAGGTGTCATGTACATTGTTGAGTTCCTCTGGTAGCTCTAACTTGTAAGCCACAGTACCAATCTTTGCCAGAATTTCGAAAGGTCCAATATATCTCGGGTTGAGCTTCCCGCGATTCCCGAACCTAGCTACACCTTTCCATGGTGAGACCTTTACAATACTTTGTCTCCCACCTCGAAGGATAATGGTTTGCGTCTTCTATCCGCGTAGCTCTTTTGTCTATCTCGGGCTGCTTTAATACGCTCACGTATCTTAAATATCTTGCCTGTGGTCTCTTGCACTAGTTCGGGACCATAAGTTGTATGTCACCAACTTCCGCCCAACATAGCGGTGATCGGCACTTTCATCCATATAGTGCTTCGAATGGCGCGGCCTTGATACTGGTGTGATAACTGTTATTGTAGGAAAACTCTACCAACGATAAATGAGTATCCCAGTTTCCGCCTAAATCCATCACACAGGCCCGAAGCATATCCTCTAATGTTTGAATGGTTCACTCGCTCTGACCATTGGTCTACGGGTGAAAGGTTGTGCTTAAATCTAAGCGAGAACAAAATGAATTTTGAAATGATTGCCTGATACGTGACACAAATTGACCATCTCTATCAGAGATTATCGAGATTGGCACACCATGAGTGCCATAATCTCCTTCAGATACAGTTCCGCTAGTTTCTTCGTACTGTCTTTCTCGCGGATGGGTAGGAAGTGAGCTGATTTGGTTAGCCGGTCGATGATAACCCAGGTCATGTCATGACCTCGAGAGGTACGTCGTTGCTTTGTAATGAAATCCATTGATATATGCTCCCACTTCCAAACCGGAATCTCTGGTTATTGTAATAACCCAGATGGCTCTTGGTATTCAGCCTTGACCTTTGCACAAGTTAGGCATTTTCCAACATAGGTCGCAACATCTCTCTTGAGATTAGGCCACCAATAATATTCTCTCAGATCCTTGTACATTTTGTCCGATCCTGGGTGTATTAAGTACTTGGACTTGTGCGCTTCGTCCAGCACCAAGTCTCGCAACTCACCATAATAAGGAATCCAGATCCTCCCCATGAATATAGAGTTCCATCCTTGTTCGGTTCCAATTGGTTTTCCATTCCCTTTAATGATTCAGCTGGAATGTTTTCTGGTTTCAATGCTTCTTGTTGTGCTTCCCGCACTCTAGAAATGAAGTTCATCTAGATTGTCATCTCCAAAGCTCGCACCCGTAATGTTTTGACTTGTTCTTTTCTACTCAAAGCATCTGCTACGGCATTCTCTTTGCCCGGGTGATACTTAATCTCACAGTCATAATCATTCAACAGTTCCACCCATGTCGTTGGCGCATATTCAGTACTTTTTGGTTGAATATATGTTGAAGACTTTTATGATCAGTGAATATGGTGCACTTAGTGCCATATAGATAATGACGCCAGATCTTCAGGCAAATACCACGGCACCTAGCTCCAGGTCATGCGTGGTATAATTCCTCTCATGAACTTTCAACTGTCGTGACGCGTATGCGATGACTTTTTCTTGTTGCATTAACACACAACCTAAACCCACCACAAAGTCATTGGTACCATCCAGGAGAGATAGTATTGGTGCTTTGCATAGCTTCTCTTTCAATACTTGGAACGCCGATTCTTGCTTATCTCCCCAATCAAACTTTCTATCCTTTTAGGTTAGCGAGGTTAGCGGTTGTGCAACCTTGGAGAAGCTTTCAATAAATCTCCTGTAATATCCCGCTAATCCTAGGAATTGTCGTATTTCCGTTGGGGTTCTTGGCGTGGCCCAGTTCTTTATTGCCTCGATCTTCGAAGGGTCGACATGGATTCCGTTCTCGTTTACCACATGGCCAAGAAATTGTACCTCGCGAATCCAAAATTCGCATTTTGAGAACTTGGCATATAGTTGCTCTTTCTTCAGCAATTCCAAAATGGCTCTCAGGTGTTGTTCATGCTCTTTCTCGGTGCGTGAGTATATCAATATGCCATCTATGGATACGATCATGAATTTGTCAAGGTATGGCTTACACACTCGGTTCATCAAATCCGTGAATACTGCAGGGGCGTTCATTAGGCCAAGGAGCATAACAAAAAACTCATAATGACTGTAAGGAGTTTGAAACGCTGTCTTAGGAATACTTTCCTCCTGGATTCTCAATTGATGATAACCAGATCTCAAATCGATCTTCGAGTAAAAACTCGATCCCTGAAACTGATCGAACAGATCGTCGATCTGTGGTAATGGGTACCGGTTCTTGATAGTTAACTTGTTTAACTCCCGGTAGTCGATGCACATGCGAAATGTTCGGTCCTTTTTTTTCACGAATACCACTGGAGCTCCCCAATGCGAGAAACTCGGCCTTATGAAACCTTTGTCGAGCAACTCTTGCAGCTGCGTGGATAGTTCTTGCATTTCCGAGGGCGCTAGACGGTAAGGAGCTTTTGCCACAGCTCTTGGCACTAAGTCGATACGGAATTCTACTTGTCGCGGTGGGGGTAGTCCCAGCAAGTCTTCTGGAAAGACCTAGGGGTATTCCCTCACTACTGGTATGTCCTCAATCTTGCGTTCCTCTGCCTTACGTGGGCAAGAAAAGCGATGCATCCTTTCCTCAAGCATTTCTGCGCCTTCATGCAGTTTATGATTCGAAGAGGTGTATCAAGCTTCTCCCCGTGAATCACCAAATGTTCTCCGTTGGACAAGGGAATGCAAATGATCTACTCATGATATATAACCTCGGCTCGATTATTGGATAGCCAATCCATTCCAATGACAACATCAAAACTGCCCAGTTGCACTGGTAATAGATCTATATCAAACTTTCGTTCACCCAACTCTAACGTACATTTCTTTATTATTTATTTCGACTCTACTAATAATCCATTAGCTAACTCAATCGAGTAGGGAACATCTAGTTTACTCGACTTTACCCCAAGTATATCCCTAAACTCTTTAGAAACAAAACTGAAATCTGCCCCGGTATCAAAAAGAATAGATGCAAAGTGATCATTGAATGGGAACGTACCGGTGACCACGTTTGGATCCTGACGAGCGTCCTTAGCTCCAGTTACAAACGATCTCCCACGCGCTTGATTCGCTTTAGGGCAATCTTTCTTGAAATGCCCTTTTTCTCCGCATCAGAAACAACCTTGATCTCCAGTATTGGTTCCCTGGCACGCTTCGGTGCGATGACCAAATTTGTCACATTTTCCACACTTGGGGCCACGACATTCCCCGAAAGGACACTTGGGACATTTCAGTGCGTCCCCAGTATAAGCTTTCTTAACCGCAGTGTTCGTGGTTGTGGTAACATATGCTTTGGTTTCCTTAACTTCTCTCGCGGTTTGTCTCTTGTTACTATTGTTGTTACCACGAGAACCTTCCTTGAAGTGAGAAAATTTCCGCTTATTGGAATCAGTGGTCTCCGTAGTAGATTCTTTCTTGTTTCCACCATTCTTAGGCAACTTTCCCTGACGTATAGCCTCTTCGGTCTGACTGACAGCTAGCTCAATAGCTTCACCAATCTCTGTGGGTTTCGAAGAGGTAACCAAACTCAGAATCTCTGGGGCAAGTCCCCAAATATACCTCTCAATACGTTTAAATTCTGGTTCCACTAGATATGGCACCACTCGAATAAATCATGGAATCGCTGTGTATACCCAGAAATTTCGGAACCAACCATTTTTAGATTCCAAAATTCTGTCTCCAACTTTTGAATTTCCGATCTTGAACAGTAGTTTTTCTTCATCATCTCTTTTAGTTCCTCCCAGGTCAGGGCATATGCAGCATCATCGCCCTTGGTTTGGACCTGAAGGTTCCACCATGATAAAGCTCCATCCATAAAGAGTCTGGTAACATAGGTGACTCTTAATTCAGCCGGACACTTACTCATTCGGATGACTGAGTCTGTCTTCTCAGTCCAGCGTACGAAGGCTACAGCACCTCCGGTACCATCGAAGTTCAGAGGTTTACAGTCAAGAAACTGCTTATATGTGCAACCTGAAATCATTGGATACACCATTTAAGCATGAGTAAGTAGCACGAATAAGATGGATGAGAGTGTATCGGGGTTTTATGAGAAACCGTGTATTACTAGTGGGAGGATTCATTCCTGTTGAACCTCTTGTACCGCTGCTATGCTCAGAGCGGTTTGCCTCGTACTGTGCAATGGCTTGGGAGATACGTTCGTTCAGCTCCTCTTGTGAGGTGGGTAGGGTGTTGTTGTTTGAGCTTCTTCTGCGGGGCGGCATTGTCTTCTAACACAATATGTCCCTCAATTAGTCGAATATTACTTTCATGTTATTATTATTTATTTATTTATTTATTATTATTATTTTATACATATGCAACAGCACATTGGTACATGATAAGTAAATAAATGAATATATATGAAAACGTCATATGCACACCCGTCGTCATCATACACATGGCTCGCCACTTCATAATGTATAAATCATAATATCACCATGATGCAATGCATCAATAAAAATCACAACATCACGACATAATCAACCATAACATAAAAGAAATACAATGTAACATAAAGAAAATACACTTTTATACAATGACAACTTGTTACTTACAGTATGTTCGCGAAGAGCCAAAAAGGAATTAGGGGTACACAACCCTAGTCAATACAAGTCTTTACATTACAAAAGTACCATTTTCTACTACATTGCTTCTTCACGTCAATAAGTTGTCTTCCAAAAGCTGTGATCTTCAAGGCTGAGTCTTCATGAGCCAAAACAACGAAAGTACAGCTGATCCCTAAAAGATATCTACAAACATGCTACTTGGGTGGAGGGGGTGGTGGAAATGGCGATCGTGTGAACATGCCGTGATAGTATGCCATCTCCTCCTCGAGGCTAGAAATGCGCCTAGTAGCATCCGTCTGAAACTGCTCTAGCTCCTGCACTCGTGCCTCAGACGGGCATGACGAGTGATGGTACACTGCGATTCTATCTCCCAAATCCTACGAAAGATCAGAGAGAGTTGTAGGTCATGTGAAGTCACCCTTTCCTCCACAGGGATCGGAGGAAAGTGTGAGGGATGATAAGGGTCTGAAGGGCTCATGCCTGGCGGAGCTGTCGGAGTAAACATACCTGCTGGAAGTGGTGTGGGTCGTAGGTCATACACAGGTGGTACTCTATTAGAGAATGAAGGTCTTGGCATATGAGAAGGTCCGGCTGCGGATGGGTTGAAACCAGGGTGATACGTGGACCTCTCAGAAAAGTACGGTGGTGGCTGCTCGGGGGCATGTGGAGTGCCGCTCAGAGAGTAGAAACGGGCAGGTCCTGTATAATGAATGGGTCCAGGGGTCAGGACTCTGACAGGGAACGGACTGACACGAGCCGGTGAGGCCACAGGGGGTGAATACATGGATGCAGGGGTGCCCGGGACAGCGGATGAAGCGTCGTCCGCCTCATGCTCACTTGGAGCAGCATCAGTGGATCATGAGATGTCCACGAATGGTATATCTGGGGATGGAATCTCGAGTATAGCGATATCGTCAAAGACTTCGCCATCTCCCAGGCCGTCCTCCATGTGCTCCACGTGGAACACTGGTATCTCGTCGTCGTCATCATCCAATTCAATCACGGGAGGGACCACAGCAAGGGGCACAGCCAGATGCACAATAGCGTGTTCACCCTCCAGGTGACCATACACTATGATGTCATGCGGTGGCTGAGGGACGGCCAATACGTCATCTGCTGGAGGTGCATCTACCTCCATGGGATCGATTAATGCTAGTGGTTGGAAGTCCCCATCGTCTCCATCTTCGGCTCCATCCCCTAAAGGTTGGGCCTCAGCAGCAGGATCATATCCATCATCGGATATATACTCCTGGGTCTTCCTCATAATTCGATGCTGAAGCCATAGTCCTGGAAAATAATCCGTACAATACATATATATACATGTTAGTAATTTATGATATATTTTAAAATTAATCACCTTTCTCATGCAAAGCTTGTTCTCTTTTGTATTCCATGGAATCTTACTGTTTTATGTCTATCCATTATTGACTACTCATGTATTGACTCTGCTCATTACTTATAGTTGAGCTCGTGTGATAGATCCTTGTGTTTTCGTGACACAATGAAAACCTTTTTGTTATTTTGTTTTAATTCCAAAACATTTCTATCATGTTTTAAAACTTTGTTTTCATGTGTGAGCCCCTGGTGATTGTAGACCAACTTTTAGAAAAAAGTTTTTCCTGGTTCATTACAATCGGAGCTCTGATAACAGCCGGTCACACCCTGGTCATAACGGAAGCGCAAGTGTGTGACCATTAGGTAATCATTACGTCCAATATAGTAAACATTATAAATTAACAACGATGCATGCCATTCATAAGTTTCACTTCATATTTACAACCATCAAAAGGTAAAGTCGCATTGTTATGAGTTTCAGATCACTCGTACAAACATAGTTTAAAAGACATTTTTCCAAAATAGGATAGTGTTTTCATCACAATTTCATGCTGAGGTTTTGACCTCTATATACCCAAACGAAGTTGGGATATAAAAGGCAAACCCTCCAAAAGATAATACATCGTTGTCTTGAAAGTTCCCAAACCCGGATCCAATCACCAGCTCAAGTCATGCGTCCTGAAACACATGTAACTTTAAAAAGTCAACATAAAGTTGGCGAGTTCATGTAGTTTAATGTTTTCGTATCAAAATGTCATCCTTGAAAACCTGTATTGAAATCCAAGTATGTTATTAGCATAAATGAGTTTATTTAGGGATCTATCAGTGTGTCGCGACCACCCTGACATACTAGTGCCATAAGTAAGTAACCAAACCGAGACTACTTTGACATTATTGGGATCACAAAAGCACTCCGAAGGGTATACCAACAAGGAGTGGAGTGGGTCTCAGACTAAATAGATCTACTTCTTTTGCACCTTGGTCACTAAGTGATTAATGGTTACTATTGTCATCATCATACTTACGCACAGTGATCTGTTATCTGCTAACCCATAGCTAACATACGGTTTTGATATGACATGTATTTCCTCTCGATAGTTTAAAAACAAAACTTGAAATAATTGAAAGGAGGGACATGAAACTCACAGTTTTTGTGTTTCCTTTAAGTCGTACTGTTTAACTTTTGGTGTCCACAACGTATTGTAACCTACATGCGTATTTGTTTCATTAGACACCTAGGTCTTAACGGACCTTTTACTCGTTGTTCATCTTCAATTCTTGTTATTTATTTACTTGTTATGATTGAATAACTTATAATGTTATTTTAGTGTTGGTAGTTTGTTTGTTTGATGAACATCGTTATATATATATATATATATATATATATTATTGTTTTCAACAATGTGTGTTCTGGGCCATGTCCTTCACATGTTATTGGGCCTAGCCCATGTTTTCTTGTCGTTGGGCTTAGCCCATGTTTTCTTGTCATTTGGCCTAGCCCTTGTTTTCTTGTCATTGGGCCTAGCCCATGTAATTTATGTCTTTGGCCCTAGCCCATGTATTTTATGTCTTTGGGCCTAGCCCATGTTTTTATGTCATTGGGCCTAGCCCATGCATTTTATGTCTTTGGGCCTAGCCCATGTTTTTATGTCATTGGGCCTAGCCCATGCATTTTACGTCTTCGGGCCCAGTCCATGTTTTTATGTCATTGGGCCAAGCCCATGTATTTTATGTCTTTGGGCCTAGCCCATGTTTTTGTGTCTTTGGGCCTAGCCCATGTATTTTTATATGTTTTTGGGCCTTTATTAGTTTTGGGCCTCATTCATTACTATTATGGAATTTGGGCCCAATATATGATTTTCACAATTTCGGCCTAGCCCAAATGTAAATATATATTATGTATATATATATATATATATTATATAATATATATATATGTATATATATATATATGTAAGCCCATTTTTATTATAAGTGTTTACTTACAATATTTCTAGCATTTTAATACACTTAACTTTCCGGATTTTTCATTTCGATAACATATACATATATGTGGATGCCTAAATATATATTTAGACTTGTCGTCGGCGTTGTTTATTACATGTTTGTTTTCTTCGAGAATCGTCCGTTATCGTCGACGTGAGGGTGAAATCTTTAATGTCCTCCTATTATTCGCATTTGTTTTAATTGTCCGATTTGTTGTTTCGAGGCATTGTGAGAGTGTATTTATTATGTCACCAATAGTTGGTACATTGTTTAAGTGTTTGTATTTTGTATAAGATATTTTCTTGTGTATACCCTAAGTTTCTAATACATACATATACAATACACACATGTATACGTATTATTTATTAGCAACATGTATTGATACAAACACTTGTATTATTTTTCATATAAGAATATATATATATATTTTTTTAAAAGTGTTTATTTTTCTTATAAATATATATTCGTGACTTTATTTAAACACTTGATTATTTAGGAATAACCTTCGTCATTAGAGTCCACTTAATGACGTTTTAAGTTACTAATCGCGTTTAGTCCCACTAATCACCCCACTAATCATGCTTTAATTGCGATTAGATTTTTAGAAAATTTCGCCATATTTAAAGCCTGTTTAAACACATAATCATCATTCACAACCCATCTAATATTTATTTAACATAATCTACATATCATCATCCATGAATTTTCGTTGTTAAAAATCCTAGTAAATTAAGAGGGTTTTTAGTGTTTATTATTCTTTTCAAAACAATACTTTAGTATGTTATTTAAACAAGTTCATGCATGTAACCCTTGATACAACATTTTTGATGTGTACATATGTTTATTTCTTATAAAAATCATTCTTATGTATAAAAATTATATTTAAGTTCTAGTATTTTACATGGATGAAGTAAGTGATGATCTTGTTTAGATTTAAACCTTATCATGTTTAAATCCTTATTTTTATACTAAATCATACAAGTTCATCTTACTTTTATCTCATAATATCAACATAAACAACTTCAATATACATTCTGATAATCATATAAGCATATCTTCAACACAAAATAATCAATATTTTTGTTAATATTATGTTGTATTTTAGGGTTTTTGATGTATCTTTTCTTGATTTTCAAGATGATCAACTTGTACACTAATAATCTAAGCATAAAAATAAAATAGATTATGGAGGAGATTAGTTCACAACGGGTGCACAAGATTCTTGAAGATTATGGAAGAGAATAAGCTCCTTAGAAGGCCCTAATAAGCTCCATCCAAGCAAGCTCCCTTAGAGGTCTTGATCAAGCTTTAAAGAGTGTATAAAATGCTGTCCTAAGGTGGCTTAATGGTGGCTTAAGGTGGAGGGTTTAGAGCCGTGGGGTGTAGAGAGCAAAGGGGGAAGATGTTTGTAACTTTTTTTGTGAATAAAAATGATGAGCATAATGTGGGATGATTATATATTCACATCACATCTTCAATATCCATCAAGATCTAACCAAGCCATACTTAAGATCACAAAATTTCAACAAAAATCAAGTGGGTGGGACCCACTTTGTAGCCATGTAAATGAGGGGGGTAATGTAAGTTTTATTTTTACCAAATGTTCCAAATAATGCTTAACTAGTTTGCTAGATGCTCGGATGTGGCTATCGGCCACTAAAATATTCGTCGTTTCGACGATCGGCCGCTTTCCGGTCGAATTGTGCAATGTTTGACGAATGACCGGAAACGACGTGTTATGTGCATTTTTGCTATTCTAACATTATTTTAGGATGTTTAGCATTGTTTTATTCTTATCTTGACATCCAGAACCCTCCGAATTTGTCTTGCGGATAATTCGCCATTTGTCGCCTTTTTTGGTCGAAACAGACAATTTTGCAATTTAGGCGTCATACCAGAAAGTTATTTATTATTGTAATAGTTGTTCTCAAATATGTGTTTTCATTTGCATATGGACTCAGGTATGGCATTTACATGCCTTCATCTCTTGTTCGGATTTGTTTCAGCGGGTTTTCCGACACGGTTAGTGTCACCGCATTTAGTGCATTCAGTAATTTCTACCAACACTCTTAGGGCATTTTTTTGGTCTGTTTCCTATCGTAACGGAAACTAGTATATGTTATGATCAGATTTACTTGTCCTAATAACGTACGACTCAGTTTGAATTTAAATTACGATAATAATGCATGAGATTATAATATGAAATTAGTGATTACATTGTACGGAATTTCCAGTTATTTGCCAGTTGTCACATATTATTCAGAAGGAACTTGTTTTTCGTTAAAGAGTTTTCGCTTAAAGTTTGTTGTTCATGTAAATCAAAGTCACATGGTAAGATAACGTTCAAGTTGTTCATCTTCAAAGTTTGCCAACATTGTCAAATATACCTTAAAGATATCAGAAACAACTTAAGGAGAGGAGAAAAGATGACGTGAGCAAGGTGAAAGTAAAGTCCCACCAAAAAACTTCATCACCTTTATACTACATCAAGATACTCGTGCGATCAACCTTAGCTCGTACGAAGAACTCCATTCGTATAAGACCCTAGTGGCCATTCGTACGAGGCACAATGGCTCGTACAAATGATCTCTGATTCGTACGAGTCCAAGTTTTTCAAAATTGGACTTTCAGTTCTTTAAGGACCTTAGGTTTTTCGTTGACCTGTTTACAATTTTGCACATCTCAACACTAATCACAAGTTAAGTTAGGGAAAGTGCTCATTAAATAGATTTTGTTCTTTAAAATGAGTTTTCATCTTTGGCTAAATCAAATAACTTAATTTAACAACAGAGTAAACTAAAACTAAAATGATCAATCAACAAATAAGAATAAACTATATATTTACTAGACAATCTTTTTCAGAGTTTCCAGGTAAGAGAATCAAACCAGCTTTTGATCTTGCCAAAAACGAGTTTTGTTTAAAACATTTAAGTTAAATAAATAAGTATTCTACTATGATTATCGGTATTGTTGTCCACGTAAGCTCAGCTTATCAGATGTATTCATGATTAGGAGATATGATTAATGTATAAGTTATACTTACTAGCCGGTGTTCAACCACTTCACGACACATTCCCTTATTAAGATATGCATGAGAGAAAATCATACCGGTGAGTATACTGCTTATCATCTGTTTTGATGTATATGATGTGAGATACTCACTTATTTTGATTGAAAACAAGCCCCATGTGATTAAATCACTTATTGATGAGGAACTTGAGTTTCAGATGCATGCAGGGCCCAGGAGTAAGTCCGTGAACAGGTTAGTACCATCGTACCGACTAAGAGACGAACTTAGCTCCCGCATAAAGCTGTGATATTTTATCACTTATTTTTGGGTGAATGTGATATTTTTATCACTTATTGATGGTCGTATGCAGTATTTACATGCATGTATGGTATCATGGAAGTTCTAGACTTGTGTCATCGTTATTTTCGGTAAAAGATTCTACCATGATACCCAGATGATAAGTCAGCATAAAGACCGCATATCTCAGAACCTCGGCATACTATGAAACGAAATTTCAGTACCAAGACCATATGCCAATGAATGGTTCCCACCTGGCTTGCAGTCTGTTATGTTTATATCAACCTACACATTTTAATCTGATTGTGAGCCTACCGTTACGTCATTAGTAAAGCTACTTATCAATTTTAAATTTATCTTTTTGACCATTTTTGACAGATCACTGGTGTATATAATCATCTTCTCTTATCTTTCCAAGAAACTCATTTTTTATTTTTGGAGTTTCTATTGTTTTTGTATTTTTCTAAATTTTTCTCCCCCTTAAATAAAGAGGGTAAATAAATGAAAACTTAAAAAAAATAAATAAAATACATATTTTTGTATTTCTCATATTTTTTATTTTCTTAAAATATTCTCCCTTTAAAATATAAAACTAAGATAAAATAGAAAATTTTTTGTATTTTTAGATTTTGAAGAAAATATTTACAAAAATGATTAGCCAAGGATGATACTCAGGTTTCACCTTGATGCCATTGACAAAAGTAGATAATCAAAACGAGATTTATCAAAAGCTTTTGTAAACAGGTCGGCACGTTGGTGATCGGTGTGGATTTTAACAACGTTGATAAGTTTGTTTTCATAAAAATCTCTTATGAAATGATACTTAATCTCAATGTGTTTGGTTTTAGAATGCTGTATAGGATTACGAGTGATCTGTAAAGCAGCTTCATTATCAACAAAAATAGGAGTAGTTAGAAATTGAAAACCATAGTCGCGCATTTGCTGTTGAATCCATAGAACCTGAGAGCAACAACTAGAAGCTGAAATATACTCAGCCTCACAGGTTGACGTAGCTACACAAGTCTTCTTTTTGCACTGCCACGTGACTAGGCGATTTCCCAAGAACTGACATCCTGCTGATGTTGATTTCGCATCGATCTTGCAGCCACCATGATCAGAATCATTGAATGCTGTCAAATCAAACTGATCATCCTTATGGTAGTAGAGACAGTGTCCGAGCGACCCTTCAAATAACGAAAGATTCTTTTCACAACCATCAAATGAGAAACCTTTGGACTTGACTGGTAGCGAGCTAGAAGACATGTTGGGTACATTATATCGGGTTTTGAAGTAGTGAGATACATAAGAGATCCGATCATAGCATGATAAAGAGATGGTTCCACATGTTCACCCATTCCATCAGGAGTAATCCCATGATTTTGAGCTTATGGAGTTCCCAAAGGCTTTGAGTCTTCCATCTGAAATTGTTTGAGAATATCCCCGATGTACTTGGTTTGATGTATGAATATCCCGTCCTGAGATTGATGAACCTGCAAACCTAAAAAGAAAGTCATTTCTCCCATTGCGCTCATCTCGAACTTCTCTTGCATCACCTGCTCAAATTCTTTGCACAATTTCTCGTTTGTAGACCCAAAAATAATATCATCAAGATACACTTGTACTAGCAATAAGTCCTCATTTTCTTCCTTGATGAAGAGAGTACAGTCGATCAATCCACGTCGAAAACCATTCTTCAGAAGATAGGAAGACAACCCAAGCCCGTGGAGCTTGATAAAGACCATATAGTGCCTTATTCAAAAGCCAAACCTTGTCAGGATGGATTGGATCTTCAAAACTAGGTGGTTGCTCAACATATACTTCTTCTTCAACCAAACCATCAAGAAATGCACTCTTCACATCCATTTGATAAACTGTAAATTTCTTGTAGGACGCATAAGTCAAGAAAATTCTTATGGCCTCAAGACATGCTACAGGTGCATAAACCTCATTGTAATCAATGCCTTCTACCTATTAAAGCCTTGGACAACCAATCTTGCTTTGTTTCTCATAACAACACCTCGGTCATCCTTCTTACATTTGTAAACCCATCTTGTACCAATCTTCTTGTAGTTGTCAGGCCTGTCAACTACACGCCTAACTTCTAAAACTGCTGAAGTTCTTCTTGCATCGCATCAACCCATGAGTGTTCTTTCATTGCCTCCTTCCAAGATTTTGGCTCTACTTGGCAGACATAGTAGGCAAAAGACCAATCATTATGTTCCCCAGATTCCCTAATAACTGAATATAAACCAGCATTCTAGTTGTTCCTTAGCTGATTACGAGTCTGCCCACCACTCTGGACATCTCCTATAATATGTTCTGCTGAGGATGGGTATTATGAATTCGAGTTTCAGGAAAATCAGGAACTCGAGAATTTATACCCAAGTTGTTGATATTCAGATCAACAACAAATTCGTTTGCTGGATTTGATGACGATGTAGAAGCATGACCGTCAGCCGTCCCTTAATTTTGTACATTTGACGTGACATCTGAAATTCCAGGAACTACACCAGAAGTCGCTTCATTTGCATCATGGAACTCATCATCTTCTGACGTAACACTATAATCAGCAGCACCTTTGAATTCGTCATTCTGAACAAGATTGTTTACCGAAGTAGACACTTGAGGGTTGACAATAATTGGTCGTACTAATGACGAGTCAACTGCAGTATCACTTTCCAGTAGCATTTGAGCAGCTGCAGAAGTTGGTACATTAAAGGAATTAAACAACCCATCGTAGTCAAACATCCAAGGAGCACCCGAAGCTCGTACTGATTTAGTGTATCTTTGAACCTTAACTTCATCCCATTCTTCAATCCTTTTCGTTAACAAATTCCACATCCTTAAATTTGGAGTATCATATCCAAGAAAGAAACCTTCGATAGCCTTTCGTCCGAACTAACCATGTGGATCAATCATAGTGCATGGAGCTCCAAAAGGTTCTAAGAAAGAAACATCTGGTTTCCTTTTATGTAAAACTCGAAACACGTTTTCCCATGCCTCTTCACCGTAAGAACTCTATTCATCGTATAACATGCACTAGCCACAGCTTTTCCCCAAAATTGAACAGGAAGTTCTGATTCTACTAACACAGTTCTTGCAGTTTCAATCAGAGTTTTATTTTTCCTCTCAGCGACACCACTTTGTTGTGGAGTGTATCGAGAACTGTACTCATGCAAAATGCCTTTAGAAGTACAGAACTCATCCATAACATGGTTCTTGAATTCGGTGCCATTGTCGCTTCTTATTCTCCTTATCTTCAAATTGTACAAATTTTCAAGTAATGTCAGGAGATTCTTGAGGATTTCAGGAACCTCACTCTTGTGTGCCAACATATTCCCCCATAAAATCTTGAGTAGTCGTCACTAACTACTAAGTAGTGTGAGTCACCAAAGGTAGTCCGGTGTTTCATAGGTCCGAAGAGGTCCATATGAAGACTTTCCAGAGGCATATTGACCATGCTAATCTTCTTCGAAGGATACGATTTTCTAGCTTGCTTTCCTTTTTGGCACGATACACAGACGTCTTGTAGATGAAAGTTTTTCACTGGTACACCACTCACAAGATTGTTTTTACTAAATAGTTCATTTTCCTCAAGTGAAATTCGTCTGTTCCAAGAGATTGATTCCTTTTCAGTGGCTTTTGAGACAAAACATGTAACTTGTGTAGACGTAATAATAGCTTGGCTTATGTTAAGAATATACAAGTCATTAATTCATGGAGCCGACAGGAGAATCCATTCTTTGGGAATCTTGAAACCAGATTTCAGCACATAACATCTGGTATCATCAAAATGAACCGTGAACTTCTTGTCGCAGATTTGAGAAACACTTAGAAGATTGTGATCAATTTGACGAACATAATTGATCTTATCAAAGCTAACAACACCATTGGATACCATTCCTTCTCAAGTGATGTATTTGGCCTTGTCTCCAGCAAAAGCAACATAGCCTCCTCGAATGCTTTTCACATCATAAAGGAGCCTTAAGTCGCCTGTCATGTGCCTCGATGCTCCACTGTCAACAATCAAATGACTATTCACAGTTCCTCCTGGAACACCCTACACATTTCAATACCCGATCAGTTTGAGATGGGTACCCAAGCCTTAGTGGTCTTGGGTCGACCCTTATCATCAAGAAATGTGATTTCTATTTCTTGATGATTTGGAAACGTTGTGCCTCCCCCTGAATCATTACCGGTCTTAGGTTTTCAAAATTGTTGAATTTTATCCGAATGACTATTATTTACATTTCTGGTTTTATCAAACTTGAAGAACTTGATTTCCTTTATGAAAAATCCGATTTTAATGGTTTTTCAATTATTTTTACTTGTTTATGTCTCTGTTTTTCTTCTTGTTCTTTAACAATACGTTTGTCTTGTTTTTGTGATACAGATCGACGTTGGCAAGTTGGTTCAGGAGGGGCTTTTTCAACAAATCTTGGTTTTGCTGGCTTGGTACAATTTTTGATTATGTGGCCAAACTCTCCACATTTAAAACATGTTCTCCTTTCAACAAATTTAGGAGATCCTGTTTATGATTTGATGTTGAACTTGTGGGTCTGGAGATACTTG
This sequence comes from Scalesia atractyloides, assembly GCA_947069175.1. Lineage (NCBI taxonomy): Eukaryota > Viridiplantae > Streptophyta > Magnoliopsida > Asterales > Asteraceae > Scalesia > Scalesia atractyloides. The sequence goes on from CAMTDV010000020.1 coordinate 51,582,537, forward strand.
GTTCATCTTCACACCCATTTGTATGTTGGGTGTAAGTGTTTTGACTGTTACTCTTCAAAATCTTGACTTTGTTTACAAAATTGATATTAGACATTTTTTCAAAAGTCTTGATTTTATCAGTACCAGTTGAACCCACAAATTTAACATTCTTCAATTTCTTCTTGTAGCGAACTCCTTTGGTTGTGATACCTTAGGTTATTCAGCTTGCTTTTCTTGTTGTTTTTCTTTTGAAATGGATAATGGTTGTGACTTGATTGGAATTTTTCTTTTCAAAAAATTTGGTTGTTGAATTTTCAAAAACTTGATCAATTGAGGTTGGATTTACATTTTTGATCGGAAAGTCTTTGTTTGAGTAAATTTTCTTGTCCCCAATCAAAGTATACAACACATTATAATTTTCATCTATAGACGCATTTGTCTTGACAGATTTCATAGGATCATTCTCTTGATTTTCAACAGTTTTCACATTGGGAGTAGCAGAAATTTCTATCCCTTTTTCTTCATCAAGAGATTGATCCTGATCAATTTTCTCAGACTCATCATCTAATGAATCACCTCCTCTATTATAGTTTGATTCTGATCAACAACTGATGATGAGCACTCTTATTTTCTTGATTCAACTGAGGAATTGTCTAGCTTAAACCTTAATCCTGCTGCAAACTCTTTCAGGATTAAGAGGTACAGATGGTTCAAACCGTGGCATTTCCTCTTCATTAGGCAATTTGGTATAATTATGTTTCAAAGGAGTTTGACACGCTTTATACCCAATGCATTTGACATCTCCTTTCAGTTTTTGAACGTTAATGATATGATCAAGCACATATCAGGAGTTAGAGTAACTCTCCAATTTTAGCTTGATCGCATCATGTTCGCATTTGGCAATGGCTAACTCCTTCTTTGTTTCTTCAAGGATATTAATGTAGTTATTAATTCCTATTTGCTTGTTCAAAACTGTCTTTGTTAATTCAGAAACGCTTTTCTTAAGAGTTCCTATTACAGATTTGAATTCTTTTTTGTTTCGAGTTAAAGCCAGATTTGCCTCTTTGCATTTTGAAAGTTCAACAACTAGGTTTTGATTGTGACTGTTTATTGTTTAAAATTTTATTTTTAATTCAGCACAGTCACTGCATATTTTAGGAGAGTCGGAGTATACCTGACTTGTCAAACCAGCAACATTGGCCATGAAGGCAGTATGATGAGGGAAGGATGCATTATTTGTAAAGATTTTCTCTATTTCCTTCGATGCAACTTCTGATTTCTTCATCAAACCAACCTTTTGACTTTTCAGCTTCTCTGCTTCTTTCAGCAACTCACTGACCTCAGTATCAATCCTTTCCCTAACATCTGAATCAGATCCATAACCACCTGTACTCGAGCATTCTTCATCAGAACTACCATTATACCCTGAACTATCATCATCATCATCAGAACTGTCAATGCTATGAACATATTTGATTCGATTGATAGTCTTGGCATAACATGCAGTTCCTCCCTTATTCTCGTTTCACAATTATACTGACCAATCGCATCCTTCATCTGCTTGAACTACTAGAGCTTTGTTTGTGTTGTTTGAAGGCCCAGACTGGTTGGTGTTGTTTGGGTTGTTAACAACTACTATTCTCCGTTCATTGTTAACATGAGTTGTGTTGGATGGTTGTGATTGATTTCAGAAAGGGTTGTGATTTCCTTGTTTGTTGGGTCTAGTGCACTTATGTTTGAAGTGACCTTTTTCACCACAGTTAAAGCAAGTAATAGCATCTTTATCAAAACCATATTTTGTATCTTCTTGCTTTCCAAACTTGTTCTTCCAGTTCTTCTCATGTAATCCTTAGCTCTTTTGACCACACTTGCAAACACCAATTTGATATCCATTAGCTCCATCACATCTCTATCTATTTGTTGGTAGTCTTCATTAGTCAAATTAATGTTTCTTATTTGACCGACGGCTAATCCACATTAAGGACTAACCATGGTGTTTAGAAGTTCCATTTATTCCTGAGCAACTTCTACACTGACCTTGGAAAGATGTGACGTGTCAAGTCCGACTGTATTAGGGTTTGCAGGTTGAAAGTTGTTACCATAGAAAGCTTGTTGAGATGCTTGTTGTGTAGCTTGAGGTGTAACAACTTGAGGTTGTGGTAGAAAGGCTTTAGGATCAAATACTTGACCATAGGTTTGAGTACTTGAGCCGGAAAATTGTTCCGTATGCACTGGTGGTGGTAGAAAGGGGTTAACATTTGACACACATGTGGTTTGAAGATTTGGTTGCTGAATTGTATTGACACTTGTGTTAATTCCTCCAAATTACATCTCAGGGTTTTGTGGAACAGAATCTGGATCTCTTCTTCATTTTTGTTTTCTAGCTTCTGAACAAATTCATAGATACTGATCACATTCAAAACACCTGTATACGTTAGTAAGTTAATAAATTGACTCCATTGGCGTTAAGGCGTCAGCAAAACGCATCACGATTTCCTGTGGAGATGCTAAAACTTTGTATGAATACATTCACTAAGAAGGTGGTAGAAACGTGTTGTCATGTCGCTCAATGTTTCATTTTCCATGAACATGAAACCTTCAAACTCCTTCTTTAGCAGATCATGTCCTATTTTTCTGGTTGAAGCATTTACTTCTCCTCTTGCTTCCAATGTATCCCACAGATTCTTGGTGGTGATACAGTACACAAAGTGATGATAAATATCTATATGAAGTGCTTCTGTAAGGATTGCAAACACCTTCTTTTCTAAATCATAAGCCTTTTTATCACTTTCATCTAAGTTGGCTAAAGAGGTTGGATTTGATCCTGCTTCTTTGAGAGATTCCTTGTATGGTGCAGTAAAACAAGTCCATAATTCAGTATTTTGTCCGAGAACATATGTATGGAAAGGACTTTTCCACGAAGGATAATCGTTCATATGGTTCAGTTTTGGTGGAAGGTTATTACACCCAGTTTCACTCTCGCTTATAATAAGTGTCTAAATGCTCTGATTGTTGATTTGCGACACATGCCCATTGATTTACGGTAATCATGGCTGTATGTTGAGGCATTAATGATTTAACCCATGAGGTTACGGAGCTTTGTGATGAGTCTTTATTTGTGCTTGAACTACTTCCCCAATCCCAAGGAGTAGTACTCATTATATTTTGTTGGTTATGAAAATTAAAAGGTTTAAAGATTAATTTTTCAAAATAACAGTTTCCTTTAAAGTTCACAATTTTAAAAACTACAAAGTTTTGAATAATTGAATCAATGATACGCACGAGTGACTGTCCTTTGTACGAACCAGGTGCTTCGTACGAGAGACACTCTTTCGCTCGAACGAACCTGTGCTTCGTGCGAACAAGGTTCTTCGTGCGTATGACTTGGTCTTTCGCACGAATAGTCTTGTTCTTCGTGCGGATGGGTTATTCACATGGATGTTTTTGGTAGAGAGGAATCTTTTTGCAGGGTTGGTTGGTGAAAATTTCCTTTTCTAACACAGACTTGTTTTCGAAAGTGGTCAGTTGTCTACACAATTTTGGTTAAAAAGAAAAACATTCCATATCAGCTTTTCAGTCAAAACAGTCAAGTCAGAATGTCCAGAGATTTGGTCAACCCTACAAGAATATTCCGGTGAGTTTTCCGGCAGTGCTTCACCTGAAGATATGTTCAACTGAATTTTGATACAAAATTTGAAGAAAAACCAGATCCTAACATGTCTCCATATATTCTAACAAGGTTTTTATGAAAATTTTCTGGATACAACAACTTTAACTAAGTTTTAAGTTGGTTATCTTTTAAAAAGTTAAGTTTCCTGTTGAATGTTCAAGAACACTCCCATAAACCCTCACAACTAGCTCAGACACAACACTAAGCTTGGTTTTAAACAAGGAAGAGAGCCATAGCTCTGATACCACTTGTAGATCCACTTGGAGGATTAAGATTAACCTACTTCCCTGTTTATACAACACATATACGAGTGCGGAATCCTCGTAAGTATGCAAACCCAAGAAAAGTAAGAAACACGGGATAACCAAAGATTCAATATCTTGATTAATAGAAGAGAACTAGTACAAACACATACAAACAAAGTTCATACAGACTCATGAAATACTTGTCACACCCCCCCCCATGTTATCCATTTCACATCAGAGCCGGGGCGTGAACCAAATGGCATCTTCATCGCACAGCGGAAGCAGACGTGATGGCTAAGGTTTCTAGTAAATGAACGCCCGCTAACTACTCGAATCCCCATGGGTTCCACTATTCCAACCATGCCATACTTGAAATCATAACCTGAGAAAGAACATGCGAAAAATCAACACAAAGTTGGCGAGTTCATAGTTTGTTTGTTTTGTTTCAAACAAGTCATAAAACATATGCGCATTTTGCGTTCGAAAACCGGTTTGTGGGATCATAGTATCCCCAAGAATTTGAAATGTATGTCTGTCACACCCTCAATTTTCCACTTGTGGAATTTTACCGCGAGGCATGTGAACCAACCAGAATCTGAAACACTAGCACGTCGAACGACTCTACATGATTTGATAATACGTTTTCCAAAATCGTTCATTGTAGATTTTATATCAATTACCAATATTTAGCAGAGCATTAGTTTTAAAGTTTGAGCGGAAGCATAAATAAGTAGTGATGCGGGCGCCAACACAAACGCCAAAACAAATGAAAAACCCCAAAACAATATTAATAAATAAGACTCGACAAAGATGTCTTGTTCAATGCATGTGCGTGCACCTAGAGCTCCTAGCGTCCTGAGAAACATGTAAAGAAACAAGTGTCAACATTAAAGATGAGTGAGTTCACAGGTTTTCATAAATTTGTTTGTTCGGTTATAGTTTGGTTACTCCGTTATCCCAACCCGGGATAACTTATCAGTTCCATTATTCCAATCCCGGAATAATAAGTTGTTGCTTCCAATATTCCCATCCCGGAATATTAAGTTGTTATTTCCATTATCCCCAACCCGGGATAATAAGTTGATGTTTCCAATATTCCAAACCCGGAATATTAAGTTGATTCGTAATTAAGTTCAATGTTAATATATATAGGTAGCTAGCCTAAAGTCATGTCACGTAAGAGTTCGCGATCGAAGCTGACAGTTGTGCCTCCGTTTTGCCAGGCCTATCACATGACCATGGCGATGTTAGGCCAATTATTCACCCATTGACCATACAGGTCGGCTAGCGCGACTAGCTCGGATGGGGCTCGTCAGACCCAGTAGTACTACTTATAATTCCCCCGCTATTAAACCCAAATACTAACGATCCGAGGAGATTGTCGAGGACTTAAGTGATAAAGCTGCTTAGTGACCATAACATTACATTAACATTAACTTAGTTACCGTATAGTTATGTGACGTTAAATTCGTATAACGTAAAGAGATTGAGTTTGAGAGTGTATACATGTTTCTCCCCCTGTTGTTTAAAAACCGGATAAAGTTAGGGGCCGTGAACTCACCTTTATTTGCTCGGTTAGTGTAGCAAAGATGTTATAAGAGATGGGACCGCTAGTTGCGTCCTAACAAACCAATTAATTACACGTCAGTGTGAAATCACACCAATACAAATTCCACACGCAATTTACTCACAAAGTGATACACACAAATAACATATCTAACACTCAAACATGCATGCAAGTATTCTCATGTGATCATAGTAATCAAACAACTTATCATGAACATATTCCAAATCCATGCAACACTTTAATGCATAAAATCACAAGTTATCAACTTTCTGCTTAACACTCAATTATTCAGCTGTTTTCTAGGATTTTTACAAAATAGTTCTAACATTCTAAAAATTCCAATATTTTTACAGTAGGTGACGTTTATACCATAGAAATTTATATAATTTTCCCAAGTCGTAAATCTTTACCAATTAACCATAAATATTAATTCACTAAGATGCAGTCAGATTTACCGCTTTCTGACTGCAGTCCACGGAAGAATTTATTTAAAAATCACTGATCGTCCGATTAACAAAATTCAGTTGGAGTTGCCCGGAAATTTCTATACCTAGTTGCTGTACAAAAATCATGACTCAACTCCCTACTGATTTTAAAATCTAGCTTGACAAACAACTAGCAAAATTTCAGGATTTTCACAGTTTTAGTTACTGAACTTATTTAGCCCTTTAAAAATATCAAACGACTTCAGAAAATTATGAATCCGGCGCCATTAGATTCCTTATTCAAATCTCTACGTTCTAGACATCAGAAAATCCGTTTTTCGACAACTATCGACTGAGTTACAGCCAGATGAAGTCGGCTGTAACTATTACTCAGCAACTGATTCAGCATATCTTTATCATAAACTCGTGTAATCCCGTTCATGCGATTAATCTAGGCGATCTAAAACCGATTTCTAATCCTAGATTAATACCAATATCTCATCCATGCAAACCCTAGTTCTTACTTCTAGTTATTACAAACAAAACACAGCCTATATGTATTCAGCTTTCAAACAACATTCAATCTAGTATAAACAATCCGAAACAATACAATCATCTAATGTAAACATCATTAACAAACCGGCTAGCCTAACTTCTCGTTCAATCATGCTTGGCAAACTTATATGTTCCGGAAACAACCATACTTGTAACTATGATACATCAGCCGATTAACACATGTATACTCCGAAAACACACAATCGTTTCATTCAATCAATCAATCCGAAACAAACAACAGAATCAACACACATCTAACCGAATACTATCTTGTAACATATGCTGGATTCTAACCTTTGATAACTAGGTAAACAAGCCGAGGTTTGGACAAAGAGTATCCTGCTGTTCCAGGAAAGTCGCGACCGAAAGGATGTTGATAAAGTGGGCTGTTTGATCGGCTAGAGGTGAACAAAGACTGATTTCGCGATTTGAATGAAGGTGAAGATGAAGATTGTTGCTGCTGCTGCGACCGAGAAGGGGCTTGTTTGTTACCGTGAAGGAGGTGGGGAGCGGCTGTTTTGCGACTGATATGATGAAGAAAAGCTGCGTCGGCTGTTTGCTTATTAGGGTTTTGTAGAATCGTGAAGGATACATGCATGTGAATCGTATATATAGGCGCAAAAGGGAATGGTGGTTACGGTTTGGGTAAGCATATGTGGCCGATGATACTTGGATTGCTTTGGTTTGGGTTTGGGCTTGATCTCGCGGCCAGAACTTGGGTTGGTTTGATCTTGTGGCCGTGTGGTTGGAGTTTAAAGCTTAGGCTTGATATCGGTTTGGGTTGCACACGGGTTGGTTTGGTTTGGTTTGATCGGCCGAATAGTTTTAGGTTTGATCTTGGCCGGATTAGTTTTAGGTTTTGATCTCGCGGCCAAGACATGTTTGAGTCCTAACCAGATTAATTCCTAGAGTTACAATGAATCAAAGCTGGTTCGTGTCGCGGTTCGGTTCAGTTCATGTACATATCTACCACACTTCTTTATAACTAAAACAATCACACAACACACAACACGTATTCATTTAACTCGTGCACGTTTAATACTTAGCATATACATTGTTCGACATGTGTCACATGTAAGTTGTCCGAAAAACCCGGGATATCACATTATCCCCATGTTGAAAGAATTTTCGTCCCGAAAATTGAGTAAACGCGGTTTAGCATGTAACGTATATGTTTAGAGTGCCACGCACAAAGAGTTAATTCGTTAATGATGGTACGCAACGTTACAAGAAGTTCCCAAGTGTCATACACAAAGATTTCCAAGTGCCATGCACAAGAATTTAGTCAACAATAGTACACGAAAGTATAAGAAGTTTCCAGGTTGTCACATCATCCACTTGTTGAAAGAATTTTCGTCCCGAAAATTTAGTTACTGGTATCGTTAGTTTGCTGCTCAGTTGCGAAGAGATGTGGGTATTTGCTTTTCATTTGGTCCTCTCTTTCCCACGTGAACTCCGGTCCACGCTTAGAGTCCCAACGAACTTTAACGATTGGAATCTTGCTGTGCCTTCGAGTCTTGATCTCACGATCCATGATCTCAATAGGCTTTTCCACGAAGTGTAGTTGTTCATCCACTTGGATCTCATCCAATGGAATAACTAAAGTTTCATCTGATAGGCACTTCTTCAGATTTGAAACGTGAAATACGTTGTGAACTCCACTGAGTTCGGCAGGAAGGTCTAATTGATATGCTACGGGTCCAATACGTTTCAAGATTACAAACGGGCCTACATACCGTGGGTTAAGTTTGCCCCGTTTTCCAAAACGGATTACACCCTTCCAGGGTGACACCTTTAGTAGGACGCGGTCGCCTACTTGAAATTCGAGCGGTTTGTGTCGTTGGTCAGCGTAGCTTTTCTGTCGATCTCGTGCCGCCGCCATGCGGTTTCTGATTTGTACAATCTTTTTGGTGGCCTCAAGTATTAACTCAGGGCCTGTGAGTTGACTGTCACCGACTTCTGCCCAACAGACCGGTGATCTGCATTTACGACCGTATAATGCCTCAAACGGTGCTGCCGAGATACTCGTATGATAGCTGTTGTTATATGAGAATTCTACTAGAGGTAGGTGGATTTCCCAATTATTTCCGAAGTCCACTACGCATGCCCTAAGCATGTCTTCCAGGGTTTGTATGGTCCTTTCACTTTTACCATCAGTCTGAGGGTGATAGGCTGTGCTCATATCCAGGCGGGTTCCCAACGCTTTATGGAGTGACCGCCAGAAGTTTGACGTGAAGCGAGCATCTCTGTCTGAGATGATGGACGTTGGCACACCGTGCCGAGAAACTACTTCCTTAATGTAGATGCGAGTCAACTTCTCCATCTTATCTGTTTCTTTAATAGCTAGGAAGTGTGCGGACTTAGTTAAATGATCCACGATCACCCAGATGGTATCGCAACCACCCAAGGTTCGCGGGAGTTTAGTGATGAAATCCATTGAGATCTGATCCCATTTCCACACTGGGATCTTAGGTTGTTGGAGTAGCCCCGATGGCTTTTGATACTCCACCTTGACTTTTGCACAAGTCAAACATTTACTCACGTAGGTGGCTATATCGGCTTTCATGTTGGGCCACCAATATGCAGCTTTAAGGTCTTGATACATCTTATCCGAACCCGGATGGACAGAGTATCGAGATTTGTGAGCTTCGTCCATGACTAGCTCTCTGAGGTTTCCGTAGAGAGGTACCCATATGCGATTCATGAAATACCGGGCTCCATTGGGCTTTACTTCCCAATCGCGTTCCATTTTTCCCACTGATTCGGCTTTGATGTTTTCCTCCTTAACTGCTTCTAACTGGGCGTCGCGTATTTGATCGGGTAGCCCCGAATGAATAGTGAGTTGTAGTGCTCGTACACGACGAGGTTTCAAGTGTTCCTTCCTACTGAGGGCATCAGCTACCACGTTAGCTTTACCCGGGTGATACCGAATGGCACACTCATAATCGTTCAAGAGTTCGACCCAGCGACGCTGTCGCATGTTCAACTCCTTCTGATCAAAGATGTGGTTGGAGGCTTTTGTGGTCTGTGAAGATTGTGCACTTCGTTCCATAGAGGTAGTGTCTCCAAATCTTAAGTGCAAACACTACTGCTCCCAATTCCAGGTCATGCGTCGTGTAGTTTTTTCTCGTGAACCTTCAGCTGTCGCGACGCATACGCGATGACCTTATCGCGTTGCATGAGTACGCATCCCAATCCCTGAATGGAAGCATCACAATACACTACCAAGTCATCTGTCCCTTCCGGCAAGGACAGAATGGGTGCACTGCAAAGTTTCTGCTTCAGCAATTGAAATGCTGCTTCTTGCTTGTCACCCCAAGCATACTTGATGCCTTTCTGGGTGAGGGTAGTAAGCGGTTGTGCAATCTTTGAAAATCCCTCGATGAAGCGTCTGTAGTAGCCAGCCAATCCCAAAAATTGGCGGATCTCCATCGGTGTCTTAGGTGCTTCCCAGTTTTTGATGGCTTCAATCTTGGCAGGGTCTACGTGGATACCCTTTTTATTTACGATATGTCCGAGAAACTGAACTTCCCGAATCCAGAAATCACACTTCGAAAGCTTGGCATATAGTTTTTCCTGTTGAAGCAGCCCTAGCAGTAATCGTAGGTGTTCCGCATGTTCTTCTTCACTTTTGGAGTAGATGAGTATGTCATCGATGAACACAATGACAAACTTGTCGAGGTATGGTTTACACACGCGGTTCATGAGGTCCATGAATACCGCAGGTGCGTTAGTGAGACCGAATGGCATGACCAAGAACTCGTAATGGCCATACCGAGTGTGAAATGCCGTCTTAGCGATATCCTCCTCCCTGACGCGTAGCTGGTGGTAACCAGACCGTAAATCAATCTTGGAGTAGTAGCTTGACCCTTGAAGTTGGTCGAAGAGATCGTCGATGCGAGGTAACGGGTATCGGTTCTTGACTGTAACCTTGTTGAGTTCCCTATAGTCGATGCACATGCGGAAAGTCCCGTCCTTCTTCTTGACAAACAGGACTGGAGCTCCCCATGGCGAAACGCTTGGTCGAATAAATCCTTTCTCTAAAAGTTCCTGAAGTTGGGTAGACAGCTCCTGCAGTTCGGCTGGAGCTAGGCGGTATGGAGCCTTGGCGATAGGAGTTGCATTGCTTGCCAATTCGATTTCAAACTCCAATTGTCGATGTGGTGGAAGACCAGGTAGTTCTTCTGGGAATACATCGGAAAAATCACGGACGACAGGGATGTCTTCTATACGTTTCTCGTCCTTAGGCTGTTCGGTAATTAGTGCGAGTAAAGCGAAGGAATTCTTTTTTCGAAGATACTTCTGCGCTTGCATGTATGAGATGATGTTGGTGACGGCGCTTGCCTTATCGCCTTGTACTGTCAGGATTTCGTCGTTCGATAGTGGAATACGGATAGACTTTTCGAAGCGGAGAACTTCAGCCCGGACGTCGGATAGCCAGTCCATTCCGACTACCACATCAAAACTACCCAGGGTAGTTGTCATCAGATCAATGGTAAAAGTGTGGCCCGCGAGTTTGAGTTGACAGCCGGATACGATTTGGGTCACATCTACCGATTTACCATTGGCTAATTCTATCACATAAGGGGTCTCTAATGGTTTAAGCGTGAGATTTAGGTTCTTCCTAAAAGACTCAGATATAAAACTCCTATCCGCACCCGTATCAAAAAGCACAGTAGCAAAATGTTCATTAAGGGGAAACTTACCGGTGACCACGTTCGTGTCGTTTCTGGCCTCTCCGCGGCCCAATGTAAATGTGCGACCTTTGGCACCTCCTGTGCCACCGTTCCCATTATTGTTGTTGTTGTTATTGTTGTTGTGGTTATTGTGGTTGTGGTTGTTTCCACCATTGTTGTTGTTGTTGCGCAACTGTGGTCAGTCTCTTCTGAAATGAGCAGTGCTACCACATTGATAGCATCCCCGGTTTATACCCTGCTGCTGACCCTGGGGCTGATTTTGATTTTGTCGGGACATGATTTCCCCACGACAATCCTTTGCCGCATGTCCTATCTTGCCACATCGTTGGCAACGATTTCCGGCACAAGGGCCGTTATGGTGAAGATTGCAGCGATTGCACTGCGGCTTTCGACCTACATAGCCGCCAGCATTCTGGTTGTTGTTGTTGTAGTTGTTGGCGGGATGATTTTGATGACCCCGGTGGCTGTGGTAATGATTGAACCGTTTCTGGTTCCCTTGTTGTGGATGAGATGACGAACACTGTCGAATAGTGGAGTCTTGAAACTTTCTTTTGTTATCTGGGGTAACTTCAGTGGTACCCCGTGCTGGCAGTTTCTTCTGTTCCACCGCCTTATCGGTGAGTTTGTGAGCCAATCGGATTGCTTGATGTTCAGTTACGGGGTTACTAGACATCACCATACCCTGAATTTCCAGAACCAGACCCCCGAGATAGAACTCGAGTCTTTTCTCCACCGTGTTGGCCAATTCGGGGCACAGGAATACTAAGTCATGATGTTTTGCAGTGTAGGCTTCAATTTCCGATCCCACCATCTTGTGGTTCCATAGAGCTTGCTCCAATTGTTGCACTCTGTCTCGTGGACAGTACTCCTCTTTAATCAGGGCCTTGAACTCAGTCCATGCCATTGCATTCGCAGCTATAAGCCCACGTGTTTGGACTTGGGCATTCCACCATGTCAGTGCCCCATCTTCCAGTGTTGAGGCTGCGTATTTGACCTTGTTTGCCTCTAGGCAGTTGCACATTTAAAAAACGGATTCAGACTTTTCGATCCAGCGGACCAGTCCAATGGGTCCTTCCGCCCCCGAGAATTTGCTAGGCTTTGCGTCCAGGAACATCTTGTAGGGGTTAAAGCCCCCTCCTGCTGACAGAGAACAGGAAGTCAGCAAGGAATTTTACTAGCCTCACTATTAGATTTTCACGCGAAAATTTAATAATGGTTACCTACCGGCTGGTTCTGAACACCCGCTAAAGCTGCGTTCACATGCTCCTGATTCATAGCAGCTAGCTCTTCGGGCGTCAAGTTAAGGTTTCCACGTCTTCCAGTCGCCATTTAGATCTTCGAAACACAACACAAGCACACCCTGATAAGTCTATATATCCAATATAGTTATCCTACTTCATACTTTAATAATTATTAAGTTATGTCAACTCAATATGTTAAATAGTCAAAAGAAATACTTGATTAACTGAAATTTCAACGTCTTACAAAAGTGCAAATCACACATACGAATTCACTATAAAGTCTCAAGTTTAAACACAAGTGGGAAAATAAATAAACTGAAGGAAAACAAATAAAATAAACGAGATGTGTCAGTCGTCTACGTCTCCATCCCCCAAGTCACTGTCGTTGCCGTCATCCTGTGCGGCATTTCCAGCTTCTTCAGCTGGGTCCTCCTCCAGATCCTCTTCAGGATCCTCCTCTGGATCCTCCTCTACAGGCACTGGAGGGGCCGGTGCTGGTGCAAGTGCTTGATTTTGCAGTTCCTGAATGTTCCAACTATTTTCCAGGACTCTGTCCTCCAGCCAGTCGGCTCTTATCTGCTCAGCACGCAGATCTCTGGCTATGGTGTTACGAGCTATCTTGCTCGTACGATGCTCTTCCTCGAGCGAGTCGGTCTTTCCGGTAAGGTGTCGGATCATCCATCCTTGTGCCAGGATGGTTTCCTGCATTCTTTCTAGCTGTTTTTGTTGTGTATGCACCAGGATTCTAAGCATGTCAATTCCTATTTCTACAGGATTAACCGGTGCAACCGGTACAGCAATAGTTGGGCGTAACGACGACTCCTCCCCCAGAGCGAGCCTTTTCCTCGCTGCTGAGCGTGTCTCCACGCCATAAGGTGGTATGGGTTCCACCATTGGTGCCTTTCCTGGTGCCCTTGGTGGTGTAAGTATGTCGGACGATGATGACGATGAGGATGATGACATTGCCTGTTAGGTCGTGTAGTTAGTTACGAGTTGTTTTCATTTCTTATTATGAAGGTATAATCTACCAAACACGATTGTGGCATATTGCATAACAAGATATAATAATTCGGTGCCAAACTAAGTCTAGTGTCGTGATTTCAGCTATAGTTTAGGTCTACTTCTAATGCAAACCTGGTTCTCTATAGCTAGTGGCTCTGATACCAATCTGTCACACCCTCAATTTTCCACTTGCGGAGTTTTACCGCGAGGCGTGTGAACCAACCAGAATCTGAAACACTAGCACGTCGAACGACTCTACATGATTTGATAATACGTTTTCCAAAATCGTTCATTGTAGATTTTATATCAATTACCAATATTTAGCAGAGCATTAGTTTTAAAGTTTGAGCGGAAGCATAAATAAGTAGTGATGCGGGCGCCAACACAAACGCCAAAACAAATGAAAAACCCCAAAACAATATTAATTAATAAGACTCGACAAAGATGTCTTGTTTAATGCTGTGCGTGCACCTAGAGCTCCTAGCGTCCTGAGAAACATGTAAAGAAACAAGTGTCAACATTTAAGATGAGTGAGTTCACAGGTTTTCATAAATTTGTTTGTTAGGTTATAGTTTGGTTACTCCGTTATCCCCAACCCGGGATAACGTATCAGTTCCATTATTCCAATCCCGGAATAATAAGTTGTTGCTTCCAATATTCCCATCCCGGAATATTAAGTTGTTATTTCCATTATCCCCAACCCGGGATAATAAGTTGATGTTTCCAATATTCCAAACCCGGAATATTAAGTTGATTCGTAATTAAGTTCAATGTTAATATATATAGGTAGCTAGCCTAAAGTCATGTCACGTAAGAGTTCGCGATCGAAGCTGACAGTTGTGCCTCCGTTTTGCCAGGCCTATCACATGACCATGGCGATGTTAGGCCAATTATTCACCCGTTGACCATACAGGTCGGCTAGCGCGACTAGCTCGGATGGGGCTCGTCAGACCCAGTAGTACTACTTATAATTCCCCCGCTATTAAACCCAAATACTAACGATACGAGGAGATTGTCGAGGACTTAAGTGTAAAGCTGCTTAGTGACCATAACATTACATTAACATTAACTTAGTTACCGTATAGTTATGTGACGTTAAATTCGTATAACGTAAAGAGATTGAGTTTGAGAGTGTATACATGTTTCTCCCCCTGTTGTTTAAAAACCGGATAAAGTTAGGGGCCGTGAACTCACCTTTATTTGCTCGGTTAGTGTAGCAAAGATGTTATAAGAGATGGGACCGCTAGTTGCGTCCTAACAAACCAATTAATTACACGTCAGTGTGAAATCACACCAATACAAATTCCACACGCAATTTACTCACAAAGTGATACACACAAAAAATATCTAACACTCAAACATGCATGCAAGTATTCTCATGTGATCATAGTAATCAAACAACTTATCATGAACATATTCCAAATCCATGCAACACTTTAATGCATAAAATCACAAGTTATCAACTTTCTGCTTAACACTCAATTATTCAGCTGTTTTCTAGGATTTTTACAAAATAGTTCTAACATTCTAAAAATTCCAATATTTTTACAGTAGGTGACGTTTATACCATAGAAATTTATATAATTTTCCCAAGTCGTAAATCTTTACCAATTAACCATAAATATTAATTCACTAAGATGCAGTCAGATTTACCGCTTTCTGACTGCAGTCCACGGAAGAATTTATTTAAAAATCACTGATCGTCCGATTAACAAAATTCCAGTTGGAGTTGCCCGGAAATTTCTATACCTAGTTGCTGTACAAAAATCACGACTCAACTCCCTACTGATTTTAAAATCTAGCTTGACAAACAACTAGCAAAATTTCAGGATTTTCACAGTTTTAGTTACTGAACTTATTTAGCCCTTTAAAAATATCAAACGACTTCAGAAAATTATGAATCCGGCGCCATTAGATTCCTTATTCAAATCTCTACGTTCTAGACATCAGAAAATCCGTTTTTCGAAACTATCGACCGAGTTACAGCCAGATGAAGTCGGCTGTAACTATTACTCAGCAACTGATTCAGCATATCTTTATCATAAACTCGTGTAATCCCGTTCATGCGATTAATCTAGGCGATCTAAAACCGATTTCTAATCCTAGATTAATACCAATATCTCATCCATGCAAACCCTAGTTCTTACTTCTAGTTATTACAAACAAAACACAGCCTATATGTATTCAGCTTTCAAACAACATTCAATCTAGTATAAACAATCCGAAACAATACAATCATCTAATGTAAACATCATTAACAAACCGGCTAGCCTAACTTCTCGTTCAATCATGCTTGGCAAACTTATATGTTCCGGAAACAACCATACTTGTAACTATGATACATCAGCCGATTAACACATGTATACTCCGAAAACACACAATCGTTTCATTCAATCAATCAATCCGAAACAAACAACAGAATCAACACACATATAACCGAATACTATCTTGTAACATATGCTGGATTCTAACCTTTGATAACTAGGTAAACAAGCCGAGGTTTGGACAAAGAGTATCCTGCTGTTCCAGGAAAGTCGCGACCGAAAGGATGTTGATAAAGTGGGCTGTTTGATCGGCTAGAGGTGAACAAAGACTGATTTCGCGATTTGAATGAAGGTGAAGATGAAGATTGTTGCTGCTGCTACGACCGAGAAGGGGCTTGTTTGTGACCATGAAGGAGGTGGGGAGCGGCTTTTTTGCGACTGATATGATGAAGAAAAGCTGCCGTCGGCTGTTTGCTTATTAGGGTTTTGTAGAATCGTGAAGGATACATGCATGTGAATCGTATATATAGGCGCAAAAGGGAATGGTGGTTACGGTTTGGGTAAGCATATGTGGCCGATGATACTTGGATTGCTTTGGTTTGGGTTTGGGCTTGATCTCGCGGCCAGAACTTGGGTTGGTTTGATCTTGTGGCCGTGTGGTTGGAGTTTAAAGCTTAGGCTTGATATCGGTTTGGGTTGCACACGGGTTGGTTTGGTTTGGTTTGATCGGCCGAATAGTTTTAGGTTTGTTACGGGTTTGGGTTTGATCTTGGCCGGATTAGTTTTAGGTTTTGATCTCGCGGCCAAGACATGTTTGAGTCCTAACCTGATTAATTCCTAGAGTTACAATGAATCAAAGCTGGTTCGTGTCGCGGTTCGGTTCAGTTCATGTACATATCTACCACACTTCTTTATAACTAAAACAATCACACAACACACAACACGTATTCATTTAACTCGTGCACGTTTAATACTTAGCATATACATTGTTCGACATGTGTCACGTGTAAGTTGTTCGAAAAACCCGGGATATCACAATGTCTATATAACAGTATTGAAATGTTTTCCATGTTGTTAGCAAATCCATGCATATACTTTTATGTTTATAAACCGGTGATAAAATGTTTTCAATCGTATCTGTAAATAAACCGGTGTTGAAATGTTTTCTGTCATAATTGTAAACCGGTATTGAAATCGTAGTATGTAGTTTTCCTATGGAATCTAAGGATCAGTCAGTGTGTAGCTAATACACTGGCCTATGTGCCATAAGTAAGTAACCAACCCGAGATAACTTTGACATCATTGGGATCACAAAAGCACTCCTTAGCCGGTTAGCATACCTGGAGTGGAGCGTATCTCAAACTCGATAGATCTATCCCTTTTGCACCTTGGTCACTACGTGATTAATGGTTACTATTGTCATCATCCTACTTATGCACAGTGATCTGTTATAATCTAATCCCATAGCTACATACCAATTGTTATAAATCAGTGCTCTTGGGCCTAGCCCATGTTTTCTTGTTATTGGGCCTAGCCCATGTTATAAATAAAATTGGGGCCTCGCCCCCTAGTTGTGACTATGACAGTCCCGTCACTAGTCATAAAACCCATGCGTGTTTCGAAAAGCTTTGTACAGCTATGAAAGCTGGTAAGTTTAGCATAAACCGCTCGTAAACCATTTGAGTTCATTGAAATCTGTTTGTAACATGGTTTAGAATTATATGATTTTCATTCATCGAAACATTTTATGCTTTCGCAAACTTGCATGTCTTTCCACCCCCGAAAACATTTATAAAAATGTAAAACGGTAAAAAGTGGGGGTTATAAACTCACCTGGATAATCCAGTACAAAGCTAGCTTAATATTATTTCCATAGTGTTGTCTCCACAACTTGACTTGCTAGCATGCAATCTAGTGTATTCCTAAAATGGAATAACTTGTAAGTTTTTAAGAATGACGTAGCTATACTACGTGATACTGAGCTCTACTGAATCGTTACTTATACGATTATATGAAATTGTTATTAACTTAACTCGTTAACCAACCTATGGTTTTCTTAGAAATGTCATAGGTTTTCGAGCGACTTGAAATATATATTTATATAAAACATAACTATATTTCATGAAATCATAAGACATATTTATTTTATAAATATACTATTGTTATAATATCATTCGAAAGTGTTCGTAAGTGTTCGTGTCGTCGACGTTTGTAATAAATACAACCATATTTATTTTATAAAAGTATTCAACGCCACGACATTTGAATATGTAGTTATATTCGTTGTACGATCTCTGAATTTCGTCGTTTGAAACACTACGCACTTTGTATTTGTCTTGTAAAAGCGTTCGAAAATTTGGTGTTCGAAATAAATGTAAACAATATACTTATTTTATACCGTCGTTCGAATATATTATTGATGTTTGAAAACTAATTCACGAATCGTTGACATTTGAAATAATATAATTAATAATATTCGATTTTAATGGATTGCCAAAACTCATTGTCTCATAGTCGCACGCGTTGAAATGTTATCGTGTCGATTCGTAAGTGCCGTCAAGATAAATGTACGTATTTATTTTATAACAATGGTTTAAATCGGATGTTTTGACTTTGAATTACAATGCGTTTTGTTTTGCGAATTTTATGAAAATCGGGCAGAGTTTCCTCTGTTTTTGGACGATCCCGACAACACAAGTTGTCGATTTATTTAACAAAACGCAACCAGCAATTTGACAAACAAACAATATATATATAAAATTTTTCGTCGTTTTCAATATTTATTTTCGCCGATTATTTGTCCGATTTCTATTATAATAATGCCGGTTCGATTTTTAACCTATAATTATTAAACGACGACGTCAGATTGAATTGTTATATGTTATTTATTTTCGTTGGCGATACCGAATTGTTAACGGTCGGGTCGAGCTCGGTTTCGCGAGGTATATATCTATTAATATATAAACTAATATAATTTAGATTTTCGCATCGTAATTTAATTTTTACCTAGTCGTAGGTTGACCCGTGACCGGGTTTGACCAAGTTTGACTGGGTTTGACCAGTTGACTTTCGTTGACTTTTGTTGACCGACCGATCCGAACCGAGACCTGAAACGAGATTTGAATTAAAATGAAACGAGATAACTCAATTAAACCAAATCTTGAATTGAACCCGAACCGAAACCTGAACCGCAACTGAACCGCGTGTGATGTTGACCACGGTTGACCACATTTGAACCGACCCAAATCTGTTGTTGACTGATGTTGACCCCAAGTCGACTCGAACCGTAGATCTGACCCGAACCTTGGTTGAACCGAACTTGAACCGAGAACTGAATCCTGTTTACCGAAACTCGAATCAAGAACTCAAGTCGACATGACCCCCACCATTGCCGTCGGCTTTTGACCGGTCCTAGACTGCCGCCGGCGGTCGCCGCGGCTACTGTGCGCCGTCCGAGTCCACCCAAACCGAACAACCACCCAGTCGCCGCCACTCTCTCTCTTCTTCGAAACAACCATCCAACACCACCGTCGCGACACCACATCAAAAACCGCCGCCGCCAGTCGATTGAAACCAGAACCGTTGTTGTCAGTCGGCGTGAGCGGCGCTGCCGCCGCCGCTGCTCTTTCTCTCACTGATCTCTCTCTTTACGCTCTCTCTCTCACTACAGTCTCTCTCTCTCTCTATCTATATATATGTATGTATGCGGTGTGTGTGTGTGAGAAAGAGAATAGAGAAGAGAGGTGCGTGGGTGGTGTGTGTGCGTGACCGGAGAAGGTAACCAGCGGGTGTGCGGCTACCGGAGAAGAAGACCGGCGCCGACCGGATTAGGTTAGAGGAGAGAGAGCAGGGATGATGACTTGTGTGCTAGGGTTTCTCAAAAGAATGAAGGGTATAGAGTTTAATTAGCTTATATATCTTTGGTTTGGGTTAGTGGGTTGGGCTCAAGGCCCGTTATCGTGTCTTCAATCCCAAATACGTATCTCAAGCCCGTTATCGAAACCCAAAAATTTTTTATAGGGTCATGTTATATTTATTTGGGTCGAAAACTTTTCAAATTTTGTCAATGTCGGTGTTTGGCGCGATTATTTGTCGGTCGCGTTAAAAGTTGCGTAAATCTCTACGATCGCCATCTATAGTCCGGTTTTTTCGATCCAAGTGTTGCTATTTATCGAAATTTTTTCGTTTAGACTCGAAAACGTATTAAATTATATCGGGGGTCGGGTTTTGGAGCATAAACTCGTCGGTTGCATTAAAGTTGCGTATTTTGCCCTGTTTGTCGTTTTTTATCCGTTTTTCGTTCTGGTTTCTTCCGTGAGCGTTAAAATTTGAAAATGAAGCCTAATATATCATAATATATTAATATTTAGATGTATCGCTAGTCTGTGGCTTCTGTTTCGTTGTCGGTGCGTTCCGATTTTCCGCGTAACTTCCTTGTTGTGCTTTGCGACGTTCAACGATCCAAATTTATCGCATAATTATAACTGTATGACAATACAAGTACAAAATTCATATTTTTAGGTGTTTTTAGTATTTGTTCGGCATAAGTTCGCTTAACTTTCGATTTCGCGTTAAAGTTATCGATTATCGCCATATCACGTAACGTGAAGCAAGTAGACGTTCCTAGGCTTTCCAAAGGCCTGATCGAGTTAATTTACGTCTAGTTACGCTAATTATAATGATATTACTGTGCGTTATGCACGCAATTATGACCTGAAAGTGCCGGTTGTCACAATACTCTCTATGTTCTTGTGTATCTCTCTCTAGTGTGTAACTTGTTCACACAGCTCTCTAACCTTACACTGAGAAGTGCATATATGTTTATATAGTGTCCACACCTAGCAACTGTACAAAGAATGTTGCTAGTCATACGAAACACCAAAAGACACGAAGAACCTTCTCCAAAAGATACTCGTACGAACGACCCATGGCTCGTACGAACACACATTGGCTCGTACGAATCAAGCAGGATGCTTGTTTAGATGAGCCCACTCGCACGACTAAGTCACTCGTACGAATAGTGAGTGGCTCATACACGCAACATCTTGCTCGTACGAAGCACTTCTCACTTGTACCTGAAGTGTTCTTCAGAGAACGTGCCATCAGACATGACGTACACAAGACTTAACAGTATGCCCACATGCAATTGTTTTACATACAGACAAACTAATCGTCGCACTAAACCAAGATAGGGGGATATCTTGATTTGGTCGACAGACACAAAAGTGTATCAACAGATTGAGCAAAATGTGTTATGTTTTGTACATTTGGTCCAAGGGTACTTTGGGAATTTTGATAAAAGTGATATTGATTGCTAGATTGAGGTCTTTGATTTGGATAAGTTAGCAATGGTCAAGGACTTTTTGTTTAGGTTCTATACTCCCAAGCAAAGTGACCTAATCTATTGCACTTGAAACATTTATCTTTGATTTATCCAACCAAACCTTGACCTGCCATTAAGTCCTGGATACTTCCTACTAGTTTTCTTATAGAAATTGTTTGCTCTAATACTGAGTAGGGCCACTTGGTGTAAAATGTCCATATCCTCTAAGTCAATGGATCGTTATGCTATAGATCATCAAGAACAAAAGATAGGTTATCATGACTTTGACCATCACCTTTTGCTATAGAAGCAAAATTTGGAAAGTATTGATCATAATTTATCTTAGTGGATATGTCAATAGAATGATCATAACCCTAATCATTAGTTGTTCGAGATGATGATTCTTCTTTAATCGAAAGCGTTATGTTGCCAAAGACATAATTATAAGTCACTTTTCTAGTTTCCTAGAGCTTCTTTTTTTGTATAAGCTCTTTTTCAAAGGTTAAGATCTACCATGAAGTTAAGTCAAGGTCATGTCCTTAAACCCTGGTGTGGTTCTTATCACAATAGCAATTGTATCTTATTTTTAGGAAGTGACCTAAGAAACCTATTACTCAGAGTGGAATTGGAAAATTCTTTATTGACCAACAGTTACCAACTTGGGTGAACAGTAACTTTCACTTTATAAGTTTTATTACACACCTTATTATTGATACAGTATGTCTATCGCCTACGTCTTTGAGTCATGTCTGTGTCATGTAACAAGGCTTTGAATGTTAGATTTGAATATTATGTTTCACAACGTACGAAGGTAGCTTAGAAGTCAACTTCGTACGAAGTTGATTAACTTCGTACGAAGGTAGGCAGTCAAGTTCGCACGAACTAGATAGTCTATATATGGGTTCGTGTGTTCATTGTGTCTATAAGTTTTTGGTGAACGATAAGGTGAAGCCCTGTCAGATTTGTTTTAGGATAGTACATGTTTGAAGTATTAATGAAACATTGAGACTAAAAAGTAATCTTGAACTATTTTCACTAATCTAAAATGAATTCTACACATTTACGACTAGGATAAACAATTAGGACGTGAGCTTATGGATGAAAGCAGATCCTCACAAGTGGTATCAGAGCTTGGAGGCCTGATTTGAAGACAATCATCAAGATTCAACAATCTTACACTTCACTTCTACTCATTTTTCATTTTTTTATCATTTTTCACGAAATTAACAGTC
Source organism: Scalesia atractyloides (assembly GCA_947069175.1). Classification (NCBI taxonomy): domain Eukaryota; kingdom Viridiplantae; phylum Streptophyta; class Magnoliopsida; order Asterales; family Asteraceae; genus Scalesia; species Scalesia atractyloides. The sequence continues at coordinate 51,604,737 of CAMTDV010000020.1, forward strand.
AAAATGGGCTGAAATTTTCTAGGAATACTTAAAATCTACTTCTAACGAACCCTTAAAAGAATCAAACCTAAAATCAATCAGAATCATGATAAAATCATCCAAAAACGCTAAATTTTGAACTTACCCTCGTACGAACTACCCACTTTGCACGAAGATAACTTTACCTTCGTACGAAGTGAAACTCTTTCAAATTCAAAAATTTAACTCCGTACGAAGTGACTTCTTGAGAATTTTGGTTTTCATCTTCGCACGAAGATAGATCTGATAATCTTGGTTGTTTTATCTTCGAACAAACTTGGATTTAATTGTGTTTTTGTGTTAACTTCGCACCAGGTTATCTTCGCACGAGTCTAACTTCACACCAAGCAGTTTTGTCCAAAATTTTTTGACTAAACAACGCCTTTGCAATGACAGCCTCAATGTCAGTCGTCCAAAATCTAAGTCTAGATAATGAGATAGTGTAGGATCGTTTTGTCCAATAGCAAAGGTCCTAATTTGAGTATCTAGTCCATACGCACGGAATTCATACGAATTAGTGACAATTAACAAGAGTATTTCATCCATTAACTAGTTTCATTCAATGTTTAACGGTTACAAATGACCAGGAAATCCGACAGAGCTTCACCGTCTCAGTCGCAAAAGTTCTACACACTAACACCTCACACAACCAATATATAGACATACTACCTTCATGCGAGGGTAGTTTATCTTCGCACGAAGGTAATATACCTTTGTGCGAAGATAGACTCTCCTTCAAGCGAAGTTAAATACAAACAACATAAATCTAACATTATCGCCATATTACAAAATATAGACACAACCCTAAGACGTAGGCAATAGACATTATGCGCCAACAAACTCCCCTTGGATGTTGCCGTAGTCTTTTTTTGTCTTCAAATCTTCAAATATTTTAGTTTAACGCCCAAAGAAATTCTTGCGCGGCTTCCTACGCTCTTCAAACAAAATTGGCGTTCGATCAGTCGTAGGTGCTCACTTCATGATCTGAAATCTTCATAATCGAGCTTCTTTAGACTTTTCTTCGATATTCTCCAATCTTCGTTCCTCTTTCATAAACTCTTCTTTCTCTAACATTCTCCATATTGATTCCCACATTTTCCTGAATTAATACCGTGCGCATAGCAAACATTAATCACGCCTTGGTATTGCATCACTTGCGTTTTCTCCTTCACATCATAATAGATCTTGTTGAAGAACAAGCATTTGATATCATTTTCCGAATAGTTAACTAGCCACATCGGTTCTAGTATACGAATAGTTCTCCAGAATCCCCATATCCTCTTTTGTTCAATCATCTCTGGATTCAAATCTTTAGTAATATCCTAGGTGTCATCAGCTTTCAAAACAATAACAGCTTCACTTGTTTCGGAATCCACTTGCCATCACTGAAAGAATTCATTAAATCTTGTTCGATCTTCATCAACGACGTGTTTTTCATCACACGTGGTCGTTTCATCACAAATGTGACATCTTTCTCTTTAGTAACTTTGTCAATCTTTATCTTTTTCTTCGGAATCAACGGTTTCCACTTGTTAAAACCATGAGATGCTTCATATTTGATTAACTTCCATAATATTTGATCATGAAACTTCATTTGGAAGTTAATACTCTTCGTCTGTACAAGCTCTTCGATATCCCAATATGACAACGTCTTCAAATCATTCAAATATCTGAAGTATTGAACACCATATTCCCTTTTGATCGCATAGACATACAAATCAGGAATCCATCCCCAGCTCAAAATATCACTCAAAGATTTATCTTTGTCGGATGTGAAGAATGTTAATGGTCGCCTCTTTTGGTCGTTCTTTAAACCACATCTCCTTAGCTTCAGCAATTTGTTCTTTAGATAGACGTTTAGGAATACTTCCCTCTGTAATTGTTTCTTCAATCCTTCTTTTCAACAATTCCTCATTCTTTTCACTGATAACTCCTCAAACGTTGGAAAGTTATCAGTTCCTTCACCAAAATACTTGATCGCTTCATCATCATCCGATGCATCTTCAATAATCACCCTATCATACGTATCAGCATCTAGTATATGCTTGTAAACATAATCATTTGGCTTGAAAGTACTGATGTTATTCAATTCCTCTTCAAAGTCAAATTCAAACGACCCTTCATCAATCCCAAGCATAATAGCAATTTCTTCCTTTGTATAATTATGCAAAAACTCGCCTTACTCAACATTGTGCTCCAGATATAAAATTTGGGGCTTATAACAAACAAAAATAGTTGTTATTGGTAAAGCTGTGAATATTCTTGACTGTTCTTCATCGTGAGTTTGCTCTTTCTGCTCCCCCTTGCATTGTGTATCATCTACTTTATTTGCGGAATCATTCAGATAGGAATCGTAATAAAAAAATTCATTAATCTTTGTTGTTTCAACGATCAAACCTATTCTACCTTGCATATATTCTTCATGGTCGCCTTTGTCATCATCATCTTTATTATCTTTTGTACCGATATATTTATCTTGTTGATCATACTCCTCGTTGTCATCAAAACCATCTATTTCCCCATCTATCTCAGCATTTATTCTTCTACATTCTTCAATCTTTTCTATTATAGAATTATTAGAGACATCCACCGGTCCTCCAACAAGCACAAAGTTAACCGGTTCAGCATCAACATCTACATCAACTTCTTCAACATTCTCAACTCTATCAGTAGTAATTTCCGGCACAGACTTAGCTTCTATAGCAGATTGTTCTATCACAGGAACCTTGTCAATCTTCTCGTTCCCTTGTCTAAAGCTTTAGATCTTCCTTTGTCTAAAGTTTTTGCCTTGCTTCTTCAACATCTAAACGATCAAATTCAGCAGCAAAGTCTATCCTCAACCTACTAGCAGATACCTTCTGAAATAAATCAGATCTTCAATTATTCCTAGCACGTTCATCCTCAAAATCATTTACCACTCGTCTCAACCTGTAATTATCAGTCACCAGACTTTCGATCACAACTTTCATATATTCTCAATCATTTTCAATAAATTTCACCCTACCTTCAAATACTTCTTTATTATCTTCCAAGGCTTTAATCTTGCTTTCCAACTCTACTATTTTGGAGTCATTGAACATATCTTCATCAAAATTTTAATCAAGTCCTTCTGTAAATGAAATCTCCCCAAAGTCTATAGGAAATTATCTGATAGTGATTGTCTTGGAGCTGATTTAGGTGTCGATCGTGATTTAGGTGTTGGTTGTTTGGGTGTTGTTGGGGTGTGGTTGATTTGTAGAGATGTTTGATGTTGTGGAGGTATGTTGTGGTGATGGTTGTGGTTGGAGGAATTGTGAATAGGTGACGCCTGTGGTTGTTCAACACTTTCAACCTCTGCTGTCTTTCTCCTCCTGTATTTCCTTCTGGCTTTCTTTACTGCGGGAGACCTAGTAGTCTTTTTCTATGTATCAGTCTTACTCTTGACTCTCTGTGCCTTCTTAGATGGCCTTTAAGCTTCAGAATCATTATCAGACGGAATATACACATCATCGCCATTTCTAACCACTTTCTTCTTCTTGATATAAGCCAACCTTTCAACTTTTTCAACTCTGTCAAATGTATTCTCAGAATCTTCATCATTATCACCACATGCACCTTCCTTTTCTCTATCTGAGGTAGCAGAAAATACCTCGTTTTCAACATTCAATTCGGCTTCAACATGTTGCCCAATATTTTGCTCAATCTCTACTTCCTCGTTAGTAGTTTCGTCTTTGAGGACTGTTTCTCTCTTTCTTTTCTAAGCTTTGGCTTTTGAAGTACTCTGTTTCTTAGCACCTTCTTTCTGGTACCATATACCTCTCTTAGGCTCATAACCATCCATCTAAGCAGCCTCAGCATCAGAACCACTACCTTCATTTCTCCATTTATCCCTTGAATGTGCTTTGTATCTCTTATCTTTAAATCTTCCAAAGAATTTCCTAGCCACTGGCTATATAGTCTGCTTTAGATACTGATTCAATCTCACCAAAGATAACCCTATCATGTGATCCAACGACAGCGCATCACACTAAGTTGGGAAATTGATCATCCAACATCTACATGAATCTGGGGTATTGCAGAAACTTTTCTTTATCAATGTTCAACTTCATCTGCTTGATTGTCATATTGGTGAAGTTGTAGGGCTTGTTCAGCGCAAGTTCAGTGATCATTAATCTGATAATCAACTATAGCATTACCTCCCCCTTTCCTGTGACTTAATGTAGATAACATAAAATGTACGAAAAACTTGTAAGGCCTTCTGAGATTAGCTTTATTGAACTGAGTGTTGACATGCCCCGTGAACTGAGTGGTGCAAAGTGGACTTTTACCTTCGTGCGAAGGTAAAAGACCAAAATACATATTTTGCACTATATCATCGTGCGAAGATAAATTACCTTTGTAATTTACCTTCGTGCGAAGGTAGCCTTATACAGACTTGATAATCTTTCCCCGATTTTTGTAAAATTTATGTTACTAAAATTACGTGAAAGTGTTGATTAACATGATGTTCAATTTTAAATTTGGTCCACTAGATTGTCCTAGATCTACGTTTTAAGATACGGTTTATCGAAATCGTCAAATTAACGTCCAATTCCTATTTATTTAGGTCCAATCTACCTTAGGCATTGTTAGTGGTGTTCCATCAACCACTACAAGGCAACAAATTTCGGCAGCACTTCGTTAAACATTTTGCAATTTAATCTTCGCTCAGAGTAGTAAACAGTCACAAATGAATTGTCTTCGTGTGAAGAGAGTTTAGATAGTTAACCTATCTTCGTATGTGGACAATTTTCTTCGTGCGAAGATAATTCCTTTGAGCGAAGATAAAACTGATTTTTATCATTTCGTTTATTTTAACCAGTTTTAACAACCCACTCAGTTGACCAAGTCCAAGTTAATGACCCTGGTTAACTAATTTATCTACCAAGTCTAAGTTAATGACATTGGTTGTGCACCTTGTGATCAAACTTATGTTTTTTGCAAGGTAAAGTTTCAAGTTAATGAACTTTTAATCTTTTCAAACATTTTATCAATACAGATAAGCTCCCAACCCGTTGTCCTCTGGTATTCTCAGTATTTGGCATCTCTGTATTTTGAAGATCCGCTTTCCATCATCGGTAGTCAAAACTAAGATAGAAATAAAATCTTTTTGGTTTTTGCAAAATTTATGCTAAAACATAATGAAAATCTTTTTGAGCTTTTCTGAAATGAAATGTAATAAACTATATACAAACATATTTACAGACATATTTTTGAGAGTTTGTGTTAAAGGATCATATCAGTTTTTGAGATATATCACTAGTATCGTTGACCTTTATAAGACTTTATGTACTAAACAAACTCACTTAGATTGTCAGTATACTTGTCCTCATAAACCTCTACACATTTCTCAATTGTTCTGAGATACATTAGATAATTTTAGGAACTTGACTTAACTGTGTTTCCCACCTCAGAATATACTCTCGTATCAAGATTCCATGGATTTTATCTTACAGGTGAATATACTAACTGATATCTGTATCTGGGTAATGCGAGACCTTGAGAGCTTAGATTAGTACCACCGTACCGACAAAGAGATGAAGGCTTGTTCCAATTTGGAATCTTTTACTGCAATTGTTGGATCTTTCCATACTTACAATATGATCTCTTCTCGGTGATTCTCACAAAAATAGAGTTTCTATTATTTTTTTTATTTATTAGCTTTCAGAAAATATAAAGATCCAAAAAGATTTTCTGTTTCTTGTAAATTCTTAGCGTACGGAATATGGTTGTTCATAGAGGAGTTTTTACCGATAGGGGGAGACGGTGTTAGAAGATGAGTTCAAAATTTTAAATTCTTGCAGGTTATGTGTGCTTAAAAACGTTGAGTGTGTGGTTTGAGTTGAAAATTGCTTAATCTGTGATACAGTTTTACCATCTCTTGAATAATAATAATTTGTTAACTTGTGTTGAAAAATTCTTATGGTTTCTCGAGATATTTGTTTTATAGTGTACAGATTGTAGCAGTGTGTTCCTGAGAAGTAGAACCTCTTTTCTACATTGCAGACAAAGTTGAGGAGTTTGAAGATTGCTATGCAAGTGCTAAACTGGAGAGGGTTTACTCAAAATCTAATGATATAGAAGATTTGGTGATTGGATGCATCAGCTTAGGGGAGTCTATTGCTGATAGAAGCTATTAAAGCTGAATCTATCCAAAGACCACAGACATTTAAGATTGCAAGATGAGTGAAGACAAAGTTGTTTTGTGAAGCTATTTTCAAAGGGGGGTTTGTTGGTGCATATTTGTGACAACAGGTCAGATTTGATCTTTGGATATCTTGTAATTAGTGAAACGATAAACAGTTAGCGAGTTGGGTTATATAATAGTTAGTTGTAGTGATTGGGCCAAACCAGACCCTCATTATAGGGAGTGGTAGGCGAATTGGGCCTAGCCCAATTTGCAGCCAATGTGGTTAAATCCTAGCCTAGTTGCAAACCTGTCTCTATATAAACAAAGTTTTGCATTAGGGTTGAGGTGGCTCGTTTACTCACCTAAGAGAGAGTTGAGAGAGAATTCGTAGAGAGATGTTATCTAGATTTATTGTAATCGTTGTGATAGATACTCCATAAAGATCAGGTTTATTGTGATTTTTGTTTCTACTCGTATTTCTGTGATAATCTGATCTAGAGGATTCCGCACTCTAGATTGGATAGACGATTCTGTGAAGATCCATATGGATTAGGGGACCTACAAGATCTTTCCATACTTACAATTTGCTACAGTTTTTGGATTATAAAAGCAAAAGTATTCTACAAGTTCTAGTCCATTTCCGATGCAATAAAATCAACGAATCTTACAGTGAGTATAGCGGTAAACCTCGAAAATGCACAAGATTTTGCTGAGACTACTGCCAAACAGCACATGGCTTTACTCGCCTCAATGTTGGAATTATATGAAAGTTGGGTAGCTGGAGAGATCGATAATATAAATATAACAAAGGAGGATTATGACTAGATCGATCCTAAAGAGTTGGAGCTAATACATATCAAATGGTGTATGCCTAGCATTGTCAGATGAGCTCATAAGTTTATGGAGATAACGAGAAGTAATAGTTTAGGGGTCCGGATGCAAAACTTGGATTTCACAAATCAAAGGTCACATGCTTTAAGTGTCGTGAGAGAGGACATTTTAAAAGAGACTGTCCGAATCGAGAAGTACATGGAAATCACAATCCATTCGGTGATGACTACTACAAGAAAGCAATTTATCACTGACCTTATCCACAACCTCAAAGCACAACAAAGCTAATCCAAATCGAGGATGGTTCGGCAAAAACAAAGGATAAATCTCTATGGTCTCTCAAGAAGACGAAGGTTTTATCTAGAATAACTACATTCCAAAGACCGAGAGTTTGGCACTTTTCGCAGAGATCATTGAAAAACCTGAACCAGTTATTGAAGAAGTGGTCAAGGAAGTTTCAAGCGAAGATTGTGAGTCACTTTGGACGAGACGCCGGAAGTAATTTCTGATGCTAAAGCATACTATTATAATTAGTGTGATGAGGAGGACATTTTTCACAACACTTTTAAATATGTCATTCAACCTGACGTGTGTAAATCTTGTAGGTTCCTTTGGAGGATCAAGTCAATATCAGATTACACCAACTAATGAAGAAACCAAGAAGCCCGTAGAAGAAATATTCGATGTCAACAAAGAAATTGTAACACCCCGATCGCGTAAAACAATAAACCACGGCGGAAACGTCGGGGATTCATGTCACAGAACTATTGTTTCACACCTCGTGGAATTTAAAATTTTGTTTTATTAAGTTAAATATCTACATTGTCTTGGGATAAACCAAAACAACACATAAATAAAGTCTTTAATGTTTTAAGTCACTAAGGCCCGCGTCCATTCCTACGTGAAGCATGCATCAAGTTATCAAGCATCGACTCCTGAAACATATGTGAAAAAAGAGTCAACATAAAAATGCCAGCGAGTACATAGGTTTTGTGAGAGTGTTAAACTCTTGGCTTTCTATACATACTGCAACACCTTGTCCGACTACAAGAGTCGTTAAGTGAAAACCTCATATCAGAAGTGTTTGATATTGCAATACAATTAACCAACTAAAACAAGTTGGTTAGAGTTGTGAAAACTTTATAGCCATAAATCTTGACCAAAACATTTCTTTTGTAAAAACCTTGAAATAGATTGATTCAAAAGAAAACTTCGTATGGTTTATATCTTTAAGTGAAAATCATTGCGTGACATTGTTCAAAACCATATCTCCGTGTTATAAACCATATGTCTATGTTATAAATCAATCGTTCGTGTCATAAACCAATTGTCCATGTTATAAACAAATCGTCCGTGTTTTAAATTGTGAAAACTTTTGATCGTTCTTTAATGAACACATTCAAACCTATGTTGACTATACCACCAAAGGGTATCTTTAATAGACCACCAAAGGGTCTCTTTAACTAGACTAACAAATCAACAAATGATTTGTTAATCAGATGTAGTTTCTGTCATTACCCAAACTTCCACCAAATCCAGTGAATTGTCTGATAATGGGATTGTAAGTCCTATGGTACCATAACATAATACTGGTTGGCTCACCCAAAGCTAATGAATGTCATTCGTGTTACGGGTAACACATCAACAAGTTGTTCACATTATTGAAATCGTATCATTTTATATATAAACCATAGACATTGCTTTTGAAAACTAGAAAATGATTTAGCACATATGAGTTACCCTAAAATATTTGTAAAATGTAAAAGACGGGAACTATGTACTCACTTTGAAAATCATTTTGTATATATAAACCATGTATATTGTTTCGAAATCTTGAATAAAATTATAGGCACATAAGAATCACCCCAAAATATATAGAAAATGTAAAAGAGGGGGCTGTGTACTCAAATCGGGATTGCGAAAGTGTTCTGATCAACGGAATAAAATAAAGCTCAAACATGTCCTAATGTGTCATTTGAATATGTTAGTGTGTCGGGACTTCAGACAGGAGATCAGATAGTATGAAGTCTTATAAACCAAACGAGTGTTGGAACTCATGTGATATGGTTTAACAAAGTTAACATTCTGATTTAGAAAGGATCCTAAGTGTTTTTGACCCACTATGACTCGTTCAGGTAGGTTATGCTACTTTAACGGGTCATTAGCATAAACGCGTGATCGTCCTCTGATAAGTCTTAAATGCCCAAACATGTTTGAAAATGTTATAACATAAGTTTATATGTCAATAATTTGGTTACATGTGTTTAAAATGGATTTATGCGCAAAGGGGCATTTTGGCCATCATTTTTAAGAACATAAAAGTAACTTATCATAACACTAACCAAATGACGTGACCATAAGGTATAACCTCAGTAGGTTATTCCCTATACAACTACGGTCACAAATATGTGTTTGGTTAGATCCTAAGATTGACCAAACGGGTCGGATTCGAAAGTCAAAGCGGTGGTCAACACCGCTCGACTTACGACCCTAAATAAGCACTAAACTAGAAGTGGCAAGTTAGACATGTCAAAATATGTTTAACTAAGTTTATAAAACTGATCTGGTATCAAAACTTGGTGTTTTGAAACCCGCAAATAGTTTCGTCATAAAATGCACATCATGCGCATTTTTTACCCAAACTTTGACTGGTCACTTCGACTAGTAAACGTGGTAATCAGAAGGTGAAATCTTTCGGGATTATAATCTTCGTGATTACGATTACGTTGCAAAGTTCAATTGAACTTTGACTTGAACAAATATGGTCAGAACCAAAAGTCAATCAGGAAGCCAAATTGTTCGACTTTTAGCTCAAAATAGCTAAAATAATCAAAGAACTGGGAAGAGTACTTACTCGTGTTTAAGAACACTTTTGACTCAAGATAGGAGGCTTTCAAAGGATGGAAACAAGCTCCAAGAAGGATAGAAAGAAGAACTTCACACTTTACTTTGAAGTGGTGTGAAAAAAATGGAAGAATCATGGGGTATTTATTGTATTTTAGGATTAAGGAGGTGACGACAAGTGTCCTCAAGTGTGGATTAGTGTCCTAACATGTGTCAACACCATATTAAGTGTGGCAAAGTGAGTGATAGGTGTCAAAAATTAGAGATAGGTGGCAAACTTGGTGAAGAAGTAAAAATATTTATTATTTTTTTGACATTTTTGGCCCTTGGACTTGTATTTTCACTTGTTTGTCATTTTTACCCCCTTTAACCTAATATTTAGGTTATATAAAGGTGTTAAGACATGTGTAACTTGCATTATGCCCTAAAATGTCATGGATGTCAGTTCATTCGGTTGTACGGTTACGCGTTTTGCAAAAATGCGTAAAACGCTTTAACGAACACGAAAATGATCGATATTATGCAACGATTGACATTTTTGCATTCTCATCAATAAAATACAATATTTTATTGAATACAAAAATATTTTGAAATAAAACACAGGGTTTCATTGAATAGGAAATTGTTTGTAATTGTGCAATGATTGAAAAGTCACAAATGTCATTGTCTCCCCTACTTTTGGAAATTTCGTCCCGAAATTTAATTAGAGAAAACCTTGTGAAACAGATGTGGATATTTCGCTTTCATCTAATTCTCTCATTCCCAAGTAAATTCTGGGCCACGTTTGGATTCCCAGCGAACTTTAACTATCGGTATACGTCGACGCTTGAGTTTCTTGACCTCACGGTCCAATATCTCCACAGGTTTCTCGACAAAGTGCATAGTGTCATCAACATGAATTTCATCGAAGGGAATGTGGAGGTTTGTATTGGCTAAACACTTTTTCAAATTGGACACGTGGAATGTTGGATGAATATTCCCAAGTTCAGGAGGTAGCTCAATTCAGTAGGCCACCTTTCCGATTCTCTCAACAATCTTGAATGGTCCAATATATCGTGGTGCAAGTTTTCCTTTCTTTCCAAATCTAATCACACCTTTCCAAGGGGATACCTTGACATGGACGTGATCACCAACTTGGAATTCCAAGGGCTTGCGTCGTTTGTCCGCATAACTCTTTTGATGACTTCTAGCTGTCAGAAGGTTATCGCGAATTTTCTTGACTTTGTCTGTGGTGTCGTGAATGAGTTCAGGTCTAGTGAGCTTTGCTTCACTGACCTCATTCCAGCATATGGGTGAACCACATTTTCGACCGTATAGAGCTTCAAAAGGCGCCATATTGATGCTGGCATGATAACTATTGTTGTAGGATAATTCGACCAATGGTAGATGCGAATCCCAACTACCACCAAAGTCGATCACACATGCTCTAAGCATATCCTCCAGTGTTTGAATTGTCCTTTCAGATTGTCCATCCATTTGAGGATGATAATTAGTGCTCAGATTGAGTTTGATTCCCATGGCAGATTGCTTGGTCTTCTAAAAGTGATATGAGAATCGAGCATCTTGATCGGATATGATGTTCAAAGGGACACTATGATGAGATACAATCTCATTAACGTTGATCTTGGCGAGTTTGTCAGCAGATAGATCCTCATGAATTGCCAAAAGGTGTGCTGACTTTGTTAGACGATCAGTGATTACCCAAATGGCATCCTGACCTCTAGGTGTGCGTGGTAGTTTAGTGATGAGATCCATCGCAATGTTCTCCCACTTCCATACCGGTATTTGTGGTTGATCAGGTAAACTAGATGGGCGTTGATGTTTTGCCTTAACTTTAAGACAAGTTAGGCATTTAGACACATATAAGGCAATGTCCTTCTTCATACCTGACCACCAATACTGGGTACAGAGATCCTTATACATTTTGTCTGCACCAGGATGGATTGAATAACGAGACTTGTGAGCTTCGTCCATCAATAAGGTGCAGAGATTGTCTTGACTAGGAATCCACAAATGGTTCTTGTAGTAGAGTAACCTGTTCTCTTTTGTTTCGAGTTGAAGTTCGAGATTTTGTGGCAGCTCATTTGTCAACAAGCTTTGGGTCACACATGTATGTTGTGCTTGAAGGATATGTGTCTGGATATCAGATTGAACTCGAACACAATGAAGTTTGACACGTTCCTTACGACTAAGTGCATCAGCCACAACATTCGCCTTACTAGGATGGTAGTGAATCTCACAGTCGTAGTCGTTCAGAAGTTCGACCTAGCGTCGTTGTCTCATATTTAGCTCCTTTTGATTGAATATGTGTTGGAGACTTTTGTGGTCAGTGAAAACCACACATTTCGTACCGTAAAGGTAGTGTCTCCAAATTTTGAGAGCAAAAACTACGGCTCCTAACTCAAGATCATGAGTTGTGTAGTTCTTCTCATGGATTTTCAATTGTCTTGACGCATAGGCTATGACTTTGTCTCTTTGCATGAGAACCCAACCAAGGCCTAGGTTTGATGCGTCACAATAGATAACAAAATCGTCATTGCCATCGGATAAAGATAAAACAGGATCATTACAGAGTTTTTGTTTCCGTGTTTGAAAGGCTTCCTCTTGTTTGGGTCCCCACTCGAAAGGTTTATTCTTCTGAGTCAAAGTGGTGAGGGGAACCGTGATCTTTGAAAAGTTCATGATGAATCGTTGATAGTATCCAGCAAGACCAAGAAATGAACGAACTTCAGGAGGAGTAGTAGGTGTACTCCAATCCCTAATCACAATGATTTTGGCGGGATCTACATGTATACCTTGTTCGTTAACAATGTGTCCCAAAATTGAACTTCTTTTAGCCAAAATTCACATTTGGAGAATTTGGCGTAAAGTTGTTCTTTCTTTAGGAGTTCTATCGTTAGACGGAGATGTTGTTCATGATCAGCATGAGACTTAGAATAAATGAGGATGTCTTCGATGAAAACAATGATGAACTTGTCTAAATAAGGTTTACAAACCCTATTCATTAAGTCCATGAAGACCGCAGGAGCATTCGTCAAACCAAAAGGCATGACAGTGAACTTGTAATGGTCGTATCGAGTGCAAAAAGCAGTCTTGGGAATATCTTCTTCGAGTACATAAAGTTTATGATACCTAGAACACAGATCAATCTTTGAAAAGCAGGTCGCACCTTGTAGCTGATCAAAGAGATCATCAATGCGAGGTAGGGGATATCGATTTTTTATTGTTAGTTTGTTGAGCTCACGATAATCGATACACATATCCTTCTTTTCATGAATAGGACAGGAGCGCCCCAAGGTGAAAAGCTCGGATGAATGAATCCCTTGTCTGAAAGTTCTTGGAGTTGCTTTGACAACTCTTGCATTTCAGACGGTGCAAGACGGTAAGGAGATTTAGCAATTGGGTTAGCACCAAGTACAAGGTCAATACAAAACTCAACTTGACGAATTAGGGGTAAACCAGGTAGCTCTTCAGGAAACACCTCAGGATACTCCCGAACAATGGGGATGTCCTGAACAGTTTTGCCCTTGCCTTTTTTCCTGTATGATATGTACCAAAAAGGCTACATAATTCTTTCATAGGTATTTTTAGGCCTGGTTACAGGTCATGAGCTTTAGGCTAGTAGAGGCTTTCTCTCTGTGAACTTCTAAGGTTCCACCATATGAAAGAGGTATACAAACAACCTTGTCAAAATAGATCAACTCAACATGGTGTTTGGTTAACCAATCCATTCCTATGATGATGTCAAAACTCCTGAGTTGCATTGGTGTGAGGTCAATGGGAAAATGATGGTTATCCAAGTTCAATTGGCAACTACGAATGACATAGTCGAGCACAAGGGGTTCACCACTAGCTATTTCCACCGTTAAGGGTTTTCCTAGTTTAGTTCTAGGCATCGAAAGCAAAGGTTCAAAGGCTAGTGATATAAAGCTTCTATCAGCACTCGAATCGAAAAGAATAGAAGCAGCATGATTGTTAACAAGGAAAGTACCGTTAATGACTTCGTTATCAGCACGAGCCTCGTTGGCATTGACGTTTAATGCGCGTCCATGGGCAGGATTTGCATTCGCGTTCACCAATTTTGGGCAGTCGTTTCTAAAGTGGCCCATCTCGCCACAGTTGTAGCAAAAACCAGGTGGGAACGGAGGTCTAGTAGGGTTGGCTTAGGGTTGAACAGGGTTCTGAACAGCTTGTTTTGGGGCCGAACGACATGATGTGCATTGGCGACACTGTATGTGAGCTTGATGGTGACCATTGCACCGATTGCGCAACGATGCAGTACCAGCATAAGGTTTCCTCGCAGGAGATTATGCTGGCTGGTTTGGAGTGTTCTGGTTGGGTTGTGCAACAACTAAAAAGTTCTGTGAAGCCTTACGCTTCCTCGACTTCTTGGAAAACTCAGCTTTGTTCTCCTTTATTTTCTCTTGAGTGGTCTTAGCTGCCTGTTCTTGTCGCCCTTACGAAACAGTTTCCCCTTCTTGAACTGAGATTTAGTCAGGGTAGCAGCTAATTCGATAGCCTGTCGAACAGTGGTAGGGTTGCTACCAGTAAAAATCTCCTGAACGGTGTCAGACAGGCCATCGATGTACCTCTCTATTGCTTTATCCAACGGGGTGACCATGGTGGGACACAACAAGCTCAATTCTTCGTAACGGTCAGTGTAGGCACGATGCTCTCCACTATCTTGTTTAAGATTGTGGAATTCATCTTCTGCTGCCCGTTGTTCATGACGTGGGCAAAATTCCCTCATCATTAGAGCTCAAACTTTTTCCCACGTTTGTGCCATTGCCACATCAGCACCCCTATTTCCCATCACACCATTCCACCATGTAAGTGCTCTTTTCTGGAATACACTCGATGCAAACTCGACTTTTCGCTCATTCGGGCATTGAACATGATGAAATGTGCTTTCGAGACTCTCGAACCACTGCAAGAGTCCAGTAGCTCCTTCGGACCCATTAAACTTGAGTAGTGTAGCCGAGTTAAATTGTTTGTAGTTGCACGGTGCGGGTGCATTGTTGTTGTAATTATTGTTATTGTTTGCTTGGTTTATCTGGGTCACTAGGTTTAGGAGTACAGCAGCAATTTGTTGTGCGATCATAGTTGCCATTTCAGCATTTTGAGTTGTATTATGTCGAGGAGGCATTCTAGAAGAAAACATGAGGGAAAATATGTGTGATTGACATTGGATAATGAAGAGAGATGTTAGAAATATCGACGAAATATAAGGATGGTGGTCATTCGTTCGTTACTTAAAAACAAACAAAGGCACACGGTGACTAATCAAAGTAAATGGATCTTTATAATGTATTGCGAAGACATGCTTTAGCCTATAAGTGGACATTCACCCCAAGAGTTCCCAGGTAAGAGTGACTAGTCCGATAACGCGGATTTGTACGAACACTCTAGCCTTAGACAGAAAACTCAGGGTACAGGCATCCACCCTTCCAGATTGCACGTGTTCACATTAATAAAACCCAAACTTTGACGGGATTTTGAAAACTTACAAGGATTCAAGCCAAAACAAATCATCTAAGGATAGATGATTGATTTTCAAAATGAATTTTTAACTTGTGTATTTGTTTTGGTAATCACCTAAGGATAGGTGATGGTATTGTTTTAATAATCCAAACGCAAGATAACTCGAGTTATCCAAACGCAAGATAACTCGCATTACTAATAACCTAATTCCCTATAACCATAAGCTTTGATACCAATCTTTCTGTAACACCCCGACCGCGTAAAACAACGAACCGCGGAAGAAATGTCGGGGAGTCATGTCATAGAACTATTGTTTCACAACTCATGGAATTTAAACTTTTGTTTTATTCAGTTAAATGTTTACATTGTCTTGGGATAAACAGAAACAACACATAAATAAATTGTCTTTCATGTTTTAAGTCACTAAGGCCCGCGTCCATTCCTACGTGAAGCATGCATCATGTTATCAAGCATTAACTCCTGAAACATATGTGAAAAGAGAGTTAGCATAAAAATGCCAGCGAGTACATAGGTTTTGTGAGAGTGTCAAACTCTTGGCTTTGTATACATATTGCAACACCTTGTCCGACTACAAGAGTCGTTAAGTGAAAAACTCGTATCAATAGTATTTGATATTGCAACACATATAACCAAATAAAACAAGTTGCTTAGAGTTGTGAAAACTTTATAGCCATGATATTGACTAAAACGTTTCTTTTGTAAAAACCATGTAATAGATTGATTCAAAAGAATACTTTGTATGGTTTATATCTTTAAGTGAAAATCATTGCGTGACATTGTTCAAAACCATTTGTCTGTGTTATAAACCATATCTCCCGTGTTATAAACCAATCGCCCGTGTCATAAACCAATTTTCTGTGTTATAAACAAATCGTCTGTGTTTTTAATTGTGAAAACTTTTGATCGTTCTTTAGTGAACACATTCAAACCTGTGTCGACTACGCCACCAAAGGGTATCTTTTATAGACTACCAAAGGGTCTCTTTAACTAGACTAACAAATCAATAAATGATTTGTTAATCAGATGCAGTTTCTATCATTACCCAAACTTCCACCAAATCTAGTGAACAGTCTGATAATGGGATTGTAAGTCCTATGGTACCATAACATACTACTGGTCGGCTCGGCCAAAGCTAATGAATGTCATTTGTGTTACGGATAACACATCAACAAGTTGTTCACCTTATTGAAATCGTATCATTTTATATATAAACCATAGACATTGTTTTTGAAAACTTGAAAATGATTTAGCACATATGAATCACCCCAAAACATTTGCAAAATGTAAAAGAGGGGAACTATGTACTCACTTTTAAACCATGTATATTGTTTTGAAATCTTGAAAATAATTATAGGCACATATTAATCACCCCAAAATATTTAGAAAATGTAAAAGAGGGGGCTATGTACTCACTTGGGATTGCGAATGCGTTCTTGATCAGCGGAATAAACAAAACTCAAACGTGTCCTAATGTGTCAGTTGAATATGTTAGCGTCTCGGTACTGCAGACGTGAGGTCGGATAGTATGAATTCTTATATACCAAATGAGTGTTGGAACTCATGTGATATGGTTTAACAAACTTAACATTCTGATTTGGAAAGGATCCTAAGTGCTTTTGACCCATTCATTCGTTAAGGTAGTTTACGCTACTTTAACGGGTCATTAGCGTAAACCGTGATCGGATGGTTAAACATGTCCTATGATAAGTCTTAAATGCCCAAACATGTTTGAGAATGTTATAACATCAGTTTATATGTCAAAAATTTGGTTACATGTGTTTAAAATGGATTTATGCGCAAAAGGGCATTTTGGTCATTTTTTAAGAACATAGAAGTGACTTATCATAACACTAACCAAATAAGGTGACCATAAGGTATAACCTCAGTAGGTTATTCCCTATATAACTATGGTCACAAATATGTGTTTGGTCGGATCCTAAGATCGACCAAACGGGTCGGATTCGAAAGTCAAAGCGGTGGTCAACACCGCTCGACTTACGACCCTAAATAAGCACTAAACTAGAAGTGACGAGTTAGACATGTCAAAACATGTCTAACTAAGTTTATAAAACTATTTTGGTATCAAAACTTGGTGTTTTGATAGCCGAAAATAGTTTCGTCATAAAATGCACATCATGCTCCTTTTTTACCGAGACTTTGACTCGTCAGTTCGACTAGTAAACGTGGTAATCCGAAGGTGAAATCGTTAGGGGTTATAACCTTCGTGATTATGGTCACGTTGCAAAGTTCAATTGAACTTTGACTTGACGAAATATGGTCAGAATCAAAAGTCAATCAGGAAGACAAATTGTTCGACTTTTAGCTCAAAATAGCAAAAATAATGAAAGAAATAGGAAGAGTACTTACTCGTGTTGAAGAACACTTTCGGAACTCAAGATAGGAGGCTTCCAAAGGATGGAAACATGCTCCAAGAAGGATAGAAAGAAAAACTTCACGCTTTGCTTTGAGGTGTTTTGAAGTGGTGTGAAAAAAATGGAAGAATCATGGGGTATTTATAGTATTTTAGGATTAAGGAGGTGATGACAAGTATCCTCAAGTGTGGATTAGTGTCCTAACATGTGTCAACACCATATTAAGTGTGGCAAGTGAGTGCTAGGTGTCAAAAATTAGAGATAGGTGGCAAACTTGGTGAAGAAGAAAAAATATTTATTATTTTTTTGACATTTTTGGCCCTTGGACTTGTATTTTCACTTGTTTGTCATTGTTACCCCCTTTAACCTAGTATTTAGGTTATATAAAGGTGTTAAAACATGTGTAACTTGGATCATGCCCTAAAATGTCATGGATGTCTGTTCATTCAGTTGTACGGTTACGCGTTTCGCAAAAATGCGTAAAACGCTTTAACGAACACGAAAATGATCGATATTATTCAACGATTGACATTTTTGCATTCTCATCAATAAAGTACAATATTATATTGAATATAAAAATATTTTGAAATAAAACACAGGGTTTCATTGAATAGAAAATTGTTTGTAATTGTGCAATGATTGAAAAGGCACAAATACCACAGAAATGAGCGCAAAAATCTTAAAGAAATTGTCGAAAAAGCTATAATGGCACAACTACAAGAGGTAGTTTCTGAAAAAGTTTAAGAGGGTGAGAATGAGTCAGTTAAAGAAGAGGGTAAGAGTGAGATGAAAGAAACTGAAAAACAATGGATGAAGTGCTTGGAGCCATGCAAAGAGATTTGGTAAAAGATGAAAGATATAAAGAACTTACAAAAATACTAATAACTTGTCAAGCGATTTTAGATGTCACACCCTTGTCGTAGCGGAAGCGCAAGTGTGTGACTATTAGGTAATCATTGCGTCCAATCTAGTAAACAATATAATTAACAATGATGCCATGCCATTAATAAGTTTCATTCCATAATTACAACCATCCAGATTGTTGTTATCTGTTTCAACATGTCAACATAAGACACGACTCAAAATACATCATTTCCAAAATAAGACATTGTTTTCATTATAATTGCATAATGAGAATTTGACTCCTATATACCCGGACAAAGTTGGGATATAAAAGGCAAACCCTCCCAAATATGGTACATCGTTGTCTTGACTTTTTCCCTTACCCGAATCATATCACCAGCTCATGCCTTGCGTCCTGAAATACATGTAATTTTAAAAAGTTAACATAAAGTTGGCGAGTTCATATAGTTAATGTTTTCATATATAAATGTCATTTTTGAAATCCAGTAATGAAATTCGAGTATGTTAGTAGCATTCATGGATTTTTAAGGATCTATTAGTGTGTAGCTAGCACCCTGACATATGTACCATAAGTAAGTAACCAACCCGAGACAACTCTTGACATCATTTGGGATCACAAAAGCACTCCTAAATGGTTAACACACCAGGAGTGGAGCGTGCCTCAAACTCTATAGTTCTACACCTTTTGCACCTTGGTCACTAAGTGATTAATGGTTACTCTTGTCATCATCCTACTTACACACACTGATCGTGTTATCAACTAACCCCATAGCTAACATATCGTTTGTTATGACATGTATTTCCCCTAGATAGTTTTTAAAAGAGAACTTTGAAATAATTGAAAGGAGGGATATGAACTCAAAGTTTTGCTTTCCGTAAGTCGTACTAGTAACGATCGGTGTCCGTACACGCGTGTAACCTAGATGTGTATTAATTTTATTAGACACCTAGGCCTCAATGGACCTTGTACTCGTTGTTCATCTTGAATTCTTGTTATGATAGAACAACTTTTAGTGTTATTGTAATGTTGGTAGTTCGCTTGTTCGATTAATATTGTTATATATTTTTCTCAAATATATATATATATATATATATTGTTACCATTCTTTGATTATGTGTATCTTGTCATTGGGCCTAGCCCATGTTTTCTTGTCATTGGGCCTAGCCATGTTTTTATGTCATTGGGCCTAGCCCATATTATTTATGTCTTTTTGGGCTTTGTCCATATATATTATGGAATTGGGCCGAGCCCATGCTTTTATAAATTGGGCCTAGCCCAAATTTATTTACAAGAGCCCATTTTTTATAAGTTTACACTTATATCATTTTTAACTTTCCGGACTTTTTGTTTCGATAACATATATGTGTTAAAC
The DNA here is from genome assembly GCA_947069175.1 of Scalesia atractyloides. NCBI lineage: Eukaryota > Viridiplantae > Streptophyta > Magnoliopsida > Asterales > Asteraceae > Scalesia > Scalesia atractyloides. The sequence continues at coordinate 51,624,689 of CAMTDV010000020.1, forward strand.
GTCTAATTATATATTTTAGACTCGTCGTCGGCGTCGTTTATTATGCTTTTTCTTGTCGACGATCGCCCGTCATCGTAATGACTATTCGTGTGGAAGATTCACCCGTTGGTCGTCGACGCGCCGATGTATTCGTGAACGTTCGCCCATTGTCCGTATTGCTTCGTTTGTGAGATTTTTGTTTTGACGCTTTGTAACAATATATTTGTTTATGTCACCAATGGTATTATTTTCAAGTGTTTATATTTTTGTATATGATTGGGTATTTTTATTGTGAATGCCCTAAGCTTTTAAATACATAGACATAGTATTTATACAAAATTCAAGGTGACAAATGTATACATATTTTTATTTCCCAAGTAACTATATATATTTATAAAAGTTACTTATTTTTACTTGTGAAAGTATATATATGTACTTGTTAAATACTTGGGAATTTAGGGTTTAACCCTTGTCATTAGAACTTACTTAAAGACGATTTAAGTTACTAATCGTATTTAGTCCCGCTAATCACCCCATTATTCATGTCTTAATGGCGATTAGATTTTTAGACAATTTCGCCATAGTTTCCCCTAAACTATGGCGCTTTCCACGTTTCAAAAACATATTTAAAACCTGTCTAAGCTCATAATCAAGATCAACAATCCATCAAAAATCTTCCTATTATTTATTTACAACATTAATGTATCATCATCCATGGCTTTTTAGTGTTAAAAATTCTATTAAAACATGATGGTGCTTTCAATATTTATTAGCACTTTTAAATCACCACTTTGTCATCTCATTTAGATCAAGTTCATTTCTTTCAATCTCTTGATTTCTATACTTTTTAAGATGGTTACAACTTAAATAATAATGCTTATTTTTTATAAAAATCATTCATGCATAGATAATTATTTTTAGGTTGTACTAATCTTCATGGATGATGTAGTTGATGATCTTGTTTAGATTTAAACATTATCATGTTTAAATCTTCATTTTCATATTTGATCATAAAAGATCATCCAACTTTTATACCCTACTTTAATATAAACAACATCAACATGCTAACTAACTACCATATAAACACATAATTAACACAAAATAAACAATATTTAGTGTTATTATTATGGTGTGAGTTAGGGTTTTTGGTTTATCTTTTCTTTATTTTCAAGATGATCAACTTGTACATCATTAATTTAGACATAAAAATAAGCTAGATTATGGAAGAATTTGCCTTACAATGGGTGCACAAGTTTATGATGATCTTAGAACGAAAATGAAGCTCCAATGAAGACCTAATGATCCTCCACCCTTGCTAGCTTCTTGAATGGTCTTGATGAGGCTTTAAAGTGAGTGTGAAGTGGTGGTTTACGGTGGCTAAGTGGTGGTTATATGTGTGGTAGTGTAGCCGTGAGTTAGAGAGAGAGAGATGGGTAAGATGGTTGCTAATTTTTGAGGTGAAAATGATAAGGATTCTTGGTGAATTATGAAATATATCTTGCCATCTTTCAAATCCTCATCACATCAAAACACCATACCTTAAATCTACATTTTTCAACAAAATCAAGTGGGTGTGGCACCCACTTGAAACCGTCAAAATGAGGGGGTAAAGTGTAAGATTTTTTATAACACATGTTTATTAGAAGATATTTTGGCCATTATACTAAGTGTTGTGATTTGGGGTTTAATCTTGCATCCTTGGCACATAATTAGGGTTTAGGGTGCTATTACATGGTAATTAATCCACTTGATCCTCCAACATAAGTTTCGGATGACGGAAATGTCGTTAGATCGCTCATCGATGCAACAATCACTAATAAACGAACTTATTTATTTAGCACCGGAAGCTTTCGTTTTCGACCACCACAATTGTCATAGTGTCTACTTAGTGCATTTCCAACCTAAAAATAAGCATAACTAGTTCGCTAGACGATTATACGATGAGTTGGGATGACCAAGATGCCTTTTGTTCGATTGTTCGCTCGATATCGGCACTTTTATATTTCGCCGTCGAACTTTTCCGAAAGTTGTGTTTCCGTGGCCTCATGTTAGTTGAATAGATTCCGAGTTCCAAATGAGGCTTAACTAGTTCGCTGGGTGCATGAATGAGGCTATCGGCCACTAAAGTGTTCATCGTTTCGACAACCGTCGCTTTCCGGTCGAATTGTGCACTATTTGTCGAATGACCGGAAACGATGTCTTTTGTGCATTCTTGCTATTCTCACATTGTTTTAGGGTGATTAACGTTATTTTATTAATATTCTTACCTGCGGAATCCACCGAATTTGTGCTACGGACAAACTGACATTTGTCACCTTTTTGGTCGAAACGGACAATTTTGCAATTTAGGCATTGTACCGGAAAGTTATGTATTATTGTAATGGTTGATCTCAAATAAGTGTTTTCATTTATATATGGACTCAGGTATGGCATTAACATGCGGTTATTCCTTGTTCTGATTCGTTTTAGCGGATTTACCAACACAGTTAGTGTCACCATCATTAGTGCGCCCATCACTTTGTACCAACACTTTTAGGGCATTGTTTTGGTTTGTTCCATGTTGTAATGAATTCCAGTATATGTTATGATTAGACTTACTTTCCCTAATACTTATTATACGACGTACGGCTCAATTATGAAATTAAACTACGAGAATATGCATGAGATTATAGAATAAAATTAGTGATTAAATTGTACGAAATTACCGGTTATTTGCCATTTATCACATTAGAGACACTAAAGTAGCATATGATAAACTAAGCAAGACTATTAACCAATACCAAGATGCTAGTAGGGAAGACAATGTCACACTTTCAATACTCAAAGCAACGGTCATGGATAAGCAAATGGCAATAAATATTCATATTGACATGATTGCTAAACTTAAAACTGACTAGAAGCTATTAGGATTGAATCGTAAAGAGTTAATTAGTTGTTGCTTAGTTATTCAACTACTTCTTATGTGATTGATCATATTCTTCCTAATCCAACTAAAAAATTGAAAGGAAGAAAATGAGACTGGTTATCAAAACAATAGTATGAGTTATAATTGAGTTCCACCCCCGATGTGGAATAGCTATTCCAGGAAATAGCATGAACGGGTGGAAAAGGCGCTGAATTTGAAACTAAGAATGAAAAAGAAATACGAGTTGCCTCAAAAACCTCGATATAACTTACACCAAGTCTGAAAATGATTGTGAGTCAGAAGTTGTTAAAAATGTTTTGGAAAATGATAGTGATAGCACTAAACTTGAGAGTGCTAATTTGAATCTTGAGAAAACAAGTTCAAGTTTACATTCTGAAAATGAAGAAACCTTTCACAAGAATTATATTCAAAAATCAGAACATAAGTTGAATGATGATCCTAATCTTGTCGTGTACAAAATGAACGGATCTAACAAGCTATATTCTGATGAAGAATTTCTGATTCAAAATGTGAATCTTGATAAAATGTTCAAATTGATTGAACTTTGTCTGTCTGATCTTGATAATCTGAATGCATCTTACTATTCCAAACCTAAACACTCTTATTGTAACAATTACAAGAGAATTTTTAAGAGAGAAGAAAAGATTTGGGGTATATTAAGAAAATTACAACAGGTTTCGAAAACCAAACTTTTCAAAGAATATAAACTTTGTTTTTGGAAAATACTCAAAGAGTGAGAAAGAAAGTTTGTCAAGCAATCAATCAAATAAAGAATTTTATTCTGAAAAACAACACCGTGAACAGGCTATGAGATCCTCTGTTGGAAATGACAATAGGACATGCTTTAAATGAAACCAAATGGACATATTGTTAGACTGTTGGTGCATTATGTCTATTGCCTACGTCTAGGATGTTTCGATATTGTATATAGGGCTTAAACGTCATTTGTATAAATGTAATGAATTGTTTTATATGTTTTGTAGTTGACTCGTACGAGTGAGTCAGTTGGCTCGTACGAGTGACACTCTGTCACTCTTACGAAGCAACCACTCGCACAAGTCACAGTTTCTGTTTCACACACTCCAGTGCGAGTCATGTCGACCTATAAATAGAGGAGTGTTGTGTCAGAGCTAGTTAGTGTTGGTTCAGTTGGTATGGCGAGCCCTACTGATTTGTTTACTCGCGTCTGTACTTTGCACGTCTTTCAATACAATTAAGAGCAGTTAAACAGTATCTCTCTCTTGTTCGTTTGTCATCCTCTCTAGCAATGAATTCCGCCTCTGCTAGTTGAGTTAGATCAACCGGTTGTTCATCGGAGGAGCCGATCCCCCGTTTACAAGTGGTATCAGAGCCTTGAGGCCTGATCTGCTGACAAACGTCAAGTTTCTGCAGGCTACCAACTGTTTCAGATGAGATTCACTGTTGCAGCTTTCTACTTCTACATTTCTCCCAAACTGATCTCGGATTTGGACGAAAATATGGACAAATTGGACTACAATTCTAGGATATCACGTTAAAATCAATTCTAATCAATCCTTAACAGTTTCAGATGTAAAATCGAGCTTAATCATGTTAAAATCGGTAAAATTCATCTGCTTGGAGACTTAGTTGTTTCAGACGAGTAGAGAGACCACTCGCATGAACAACTGATCATACGATTTAGGCCATTCGTACAAGCAAGCAATCAGAATTTCTTAAAAAAATACAAGTTTCAAAACTTACAAGTGTGATTCGCACGAATTAAACACTCATACGAGCATCTCATTCGTACAAACAAAAGTTCATCTGTACGAGCAATTTCATTGTTCGCACGAGTTGCTTGTATAAGTCACCTTATCCGCACGAATTTCTGTTTCGTACGAACGGATTTTGATCACATGAATTGTCTTTGTTGTCCACACGAAAGAATTTTTCCGCACTAATCAATTTGTTTGAAAAGTGTGTCTAAAGTTTTACAAGAAAAATGTCAGACGAATTTTACAACGCATTTGCTACATCTGCAGTCACGACCACAGTGGCTTAAAACATGAATCTCAAAAACGAGATGGGTACCATGACCAAACCACCTAAGTTAATGAACCTAGAAGATTTCGACAGTTGGAGCGAACGGTTCATAAATTGGGTCCAGGCAAATCACTTTACTTGCTGGTTCGCTATCGAAGTTAAATATCAAGCTCCTGTAGGTGAAAATGGCCTAGAAAAGACTCTAGCTCAACTCTCGGATGTTGATAGGGAAAGGTTCATAAACGAAAAGAAAATGATGAACATTCTGCAACAATCTAACAAAGAAGATATTCTGGCGTTATTACAACACGATAATGATGCACAATCATTGTGGAATGCTCTTCGTTTGAAGTTCCAGGGAAGTGCTCAGCTTCGAAAGAGTAAACACGCGTTGTTAAGTAAAGAGTTTGATATCTTTAGGTTGATTAAAGGAGAAACTGTGAAACAATTGATCGAAAGATACTGTCATATTGTGGCGCAAATGAAGAGAATGGGAATCATCAAGACCAACCAACGGAGAACTTGTTGATAAGTTGGCAGATTCTCTACCGCAAGGCGAATGGTCTACGTATTTGACCATCTTGAAGAATGGAACTGAGTATGGTAATTTTTCATTGCCATGTTTCATTGAAAGACTGGAGGGACATGAACTTGAAATGCAAAAGATGGCGAAGAACAAAACCGTCCAAGTTCAACAAGATGTTAATCTGTACTTCAAGAACAGTTCTGCTACTCAAATTCAATCTCCAAAGATCCAGACCGCCTTCAGCGCTTACATCACGCCAAGTTCACCATCAAACCAAAATAGTGGCTTTCAATCATTTGCTACAGTTAATCCTCACACGTCTCAAAGCCCACAGTCGTCACATGGATGAAGCACTCCTCAAATCAACCAGAACAGTCAGTCAAATCCTACTCAAAGGGTTCTTTAATGCAATAACGCAGTGGATTTCCAGAATGCACAAAACTTCGATGAGAAAACCGCTAAGCAACACATGTCTTTATTAGCATCGGTTCTCGAATCCTATGATAGTCTTGTAGTAGGAAGGATTGGAAATTCTAAAATGACCAGAGAGGACTATGACCAGATTGATCCAGTAGAGATGGAGTTGATTGATATAAAGTGGTGTATGGCATCTATCGTTCGACAAATCTAAAGTTGGGAGGGTTGGATGGAAAACTAGGATTCGATAAATCAAAAGTTATTTGTTTTAATTGTCGAGAAAAGGGTCACTTTAGGCGTGAATGCCCAAATAGAGAAGCCCAAGGGAACCAGTACCCAATTGCCGATGACTATTACAAGAAGGCTATTTATCACCATCCTCAACCTAGAACTCGTATAGTGCAGATCGAAGATAAACAGCTAGAGACCAAAGATAAGGCGCTAGTGGTTACTCGAGAAGATGAGGGCTTTTACTGGAACAAATATATTTCCAAGACTAAAAGTTTGGCTTTGGTTGCTGAGGTAATCGAAGAACCTGAAGAAGAATCAGAGGCAGCTTTTGATGAGGCACCAGAAGATGATTATTACTATCATACATAATCAGAAGAGGAGGAACTTTTGAACAATGCATTTAAACACCTCCTGCCTAACATATGTTAAAAACTTTTGCAGGTTATTTTGCACCAAGTCATCAGTCATCTTACGAAGAACAAAAGAAGCCAGTTGTTGAAGAGAGAGTTGATGGAAAGATGGAGAAGTTTTCAGATGACATCAGCAAGGCATTCATGGAAAATGTTAATGAGGTAAATGAGTCTAAAAATGAGTATGTGCTTGAAAAACCGTGTTTAAAATGTGCTGACCCATGCAATGAATGTGTTGTAAAAGACACACGATACATGAGCTCAAAAGTTTAACAGATAATTTGTCAAGTGATTACAAATCAACTAAAGAAGCATACGACAAAATAAGTAACTTTGTTAAACAATACACAAAAGCACTCAGATAAAGTGACGCAACACTATTGATGCTTAAGGCGACAGTAATGGACAAGCAAATGGCCATTAATATTCACTTAAACACTATCGCTGAGTTTAAGAGTGAGCTTGAGAAGGTAAGAATTGAAACTGAACGGGTTAACAAACTGTTAATCAGTTATTCAACAAGCTCTTACGTCATTGATCACATTTTACCTAAAATCAAAAACAAAGAAGAATCAGAAAAGGTTGAAAACCAAAGTACGAGTTACGATCGTGTTCCACCCCCTATGTGGAATAGTTATGCGTGTAAAAAGCCAGCAGAGGTGGAAAAGGCACTCAATCTAAACCTGAAAACTAAACAATCAAATAAGTTGCCTACAAACGTCGATGTAATTTACACAACTTCTTATAGTGAATGTGACTCTGAGGTGGTTAAAACAGTGGTAGAAAATGTTTTAAAAAGTGAATTTGAAAAATCTGAGTCTGATGTAAACCATCAAAAAATAGTTTGACTGATGATCTAAACGTCATAGTTTCTAAAATGAAAGGATCAAATAAACTATTTTCTGATGAGGATTTCCTATCCAGAACGTGAATCTGGATTGTGTTGATAAATTGTTCAAGCTTGTGGAGGTAAGTCATGCTGATTTAGATAAACATGATGCATCTTTCTACTCTAAATCAAGAAGTGACAACCGACCCTACTATCATTAAAATAGAGATTATCCTGAAAATAAGAGGGCATGGTTAGGTTTCCAATAGCAACGAATGAATAACAAATCCCAAAAACTAAAGTTTACAAAGAAAATCAACTTTGTTTTTGGGACAACAATAGGGAAGGAAAAAAGAAATCATCGGAACACAATCGAATGATGATTTCAAGAAAGAGAAAGAGAATGGGAAACAAGTTTTGGAGTCTTCTGATTGAAAGGACAGTAGGACTTGCTACAAGTGTCAAAATGTTGGGCACATTGCAAGATATTGCTCAAAAGAATCTCCAAAACTTGTTTCTCATTCTAAAAAGTTCACCAAGGACGAGAAACAAAAAGCATCTATGGTTGCACCAAAGAAAATCTTGAAAAGAACCAATGAATCCTATAAAAATGTTAAACCAATTCTTCAACGTCATTCAAAATTTGAAATTGGTGAAACATCAACTAAATATCATCAAATGGATTCTAAATTTTATGCTAAAAAGGCAAATCTGAAAACGTAAAAATGGGTGGCTAAAGTGAAACCGTCCAAGGTAGAACCAAAACCTTCTGTTCCAAAAAAAATCAAGCCTAAAAAGAACGTTAAAAACAAAGTAGGTCCGAAACTTGACATTCCGAATCCACCCAAGACCAAGATGGCTTGGGCTTCTTTGTTTAAATAGTTTCTTCTACATGTGTGCAGGGACTCCCACGATCGATAATGTCTAAATGGATAATGGATAGTGGAGCTTCCAGGCACATGACAGGGATGCTTGCATTGTTACATGATGTTAAAGCTATCCGCGAAGGGTATGTAGGTTTTGCCGGAACACAAGGAGGAGGATTGTCGGTGAAGGAATTCTCACGAATGGAGTTGTATCCTTTGATAAAGTGAACTACATTGCAGAACTTGAGAACAATCTACGAGCATTTCACAGATTTGTGACAAGAAATTCACAACGCACTTCAACGATAAAGAATGCTTGATCTTAAAACCGGGTTTCAGTATTCTGGAGGAATAGATCCTAATGCGAGCTCTGAGAGAAAATGATCTTTATGTTCTGGATATGAGTGTTGCATCAACAACATCAATGAAAGTTCAATGCTTTAATTCTAAAGCTACCTATGGCATAGAAAATTAGGGCACATTCATCAGCGAAAGATGAATTATCTTATGCATAATGACCTAGTGGAGGGTGTTAATTTGAAGAATTTGCAATTATCCGATGTTGCTTAAGTTGTAAAAAAGCGAAGAAGCACAAGAAATCACACCTGAGAAAGTTGTTAAGTTCTATCAAGCTACCACTAGAGAGGCTACATATGGATCTTTTCGGTCCAATAAACGTTAAATCCATTCCTGGTGATCTATATTGCCTTGTCGTTACACATGATTATTCAAGATTCTCATGGGTTTTCTTTCTAGAGAGCAAAGATGAAACATTTGAAACTCTAATGATTCTCTTAAGAAAACTCGAAAACCTGTATCATTTGCCTATCACGAGAATTCTCAGTGATGACGGTACAGGGTTCAAGAACAAGAGGATGCTCGAATTCTGCAATGAAAAAGGGATTCTTCATGAATTCAGTGCTCCTTATACTCCACAGCAAAATGGAGTTGCTGAACGAAAGAATCGCACACTGATCGAGACTACCAGAAATGTGCTAGCCGATTCAAATTTGCCAATCAGTTTCTGGAGTAAAGCAGTCGTGTCAGAATGTTACACCTTGAATCGTGTGTTAACAGTTAAGCCTCACAACAAGACGTGTTTCGAGTTACTTAATCAGCGAAAGCCCAACCTTGCATTTCTGGAGCCATTTGGATCACCGTGTACTTTATTAGACCCGGCTGGTAAATTTGGTGCCAAATCCTTGGAAGGATTCTTCGTAGAATATGCTACTCCTCATAAATGTGTTTTTTCTGAATCTGAAAAGGTTATTCTTGCGCAGCATGTGGATTGTCAAAGATATACGACGTCAACACAAAAACCTAGGGATCCGTGGCTGTTCAACTACGATAGTTTGTGGAATTCTTGACCTGCCAGATGTGCCATCAGAAGAAGAACTTGATATGCTCTTTCAACAGCATCAAATTTCGAATCAAGAGCAAGTTACCAGACTATTAGTGATTTCCCCGTCAGTTCCTGTGCCTACCACATCTGATGTAGGTCCGAGCACTACTCTTCAAGACTATGTTCTGGTACCATTGTAAATATTGTCGAATCATCTGCCTAGCAACAGCAAATGCTGACTCTGGTCGGGAACTGACTTTCAACGATAGTGGATCCAGTTCCGATGAAGGATCTGAGCAGATTGAAAGCTTCTCGAACACACAGGCTGATCAGTCAAACCTCGTAATGAAGCTTCATCGTCTTACTGGTTGTGGAAGAAGTCACTACAAATCTGTAAACGCAAGTAGATGTTCCGAATGAAGTGATGCCGAGGACGCTTTCATATCATCCTTCGGAGAATATTATAGGCAGCTTACATACGGGAGTGCAAACTCACAATCATATCAACAAGGACCTAAGCTGTCACACCCCTGACCCGCAGCGGAAATGGTAGTCGGGGCATGATTGGGTTTTCATCAAAGCTCATGACATTTACTATAAAGTTTCATATTTATGATTTCAAATATAAAAGGATAAATTACAACAACCACGTATACATAAAAGCACAATATGTTTTAAACACAGCATTCATGACTTCTTTAGTTTTCTTCTAACGCAATTCCCTATGTGTTCCTTGCTTCAACTTGTCCACCTGTGTCATGTGTAAAAATAGTGTTTTGGGTCAACAAAATATGGAGAGTGAATCTTATTTAAACTTTTGAACGAATTAATTATATTGATTATTTTAGATAAAAATGTGCATAAACCAAATATGAGTAAACACATATGTAAACCTAACCAAAAACCACAAATTATCAATCAATGTACACATAAGCATGACAAATGATGAACAATAAGATCAAGGCTCAATCAAACGGAGCCGATCTAATGAGGCACCTGCGGCTCAACTCGTCTCCAACGAGGAACTGATGGGCCTAATGTGAATGATTGCACGCAACTGACAAAAATTTAAGCACACAATACAACAAATAACATTTATATCAAACGTTAGATCATATAATGGTAATAGCACAAGTGTTTGAATAAACGAAACATATGAAACAACACATGATACACCCCAAAACATGTATAAAAAAGGGAATTTGAAATGATTCACTCACATTGGGTGCATTCCTTAGATTGGCGACGAGCGCGCACGAATTTGGTTTTAATCACGAGAGAAACTAACCTAATAATAATGTATAATTCGATAAATAAATAAAAGTTAATATTTTAATTAATGCTTTTTATTAGATTGTTAGATTTATTTTTGTGGTAATTAATGTAATTTTTAACTTTAAAAAGTCTTATTTTTAAACATTTTTAAATGATTTTTAATAATATAAATAAAGGAATAAATAATAAAAAATTAAAAAAAATTGACCTTGTCAGGTCTGACAATCTGACCGATTTATTGACTGGCCAATTGGGTTGTGTGACTAACCCGGAGAATATATGATTTTTATTAAATTAATACACTTACTAGATGTTATATGTATATATATATAAGTATTAAAAAAAAGGTTGGTGTAATATAGGAAATCGGAACCGTGTGTGAGACTCGAACCCAGGTAACCTCATTTGTAATGCACACAGTCCACCACTGGACTGTGTGTCTAACCCGGTATAATCTATGATTTTAATTATACTAATAGACTATCACAACTTCGTCTTCTTCATGACAAAAGCCCAGAACCCATGCCCGACTGTTTAATTCGAACTTATTATAATTTCAACATTGTTTAATAAATTAAATGATAAAAAAATAAGGTTCAAGCAGTTATACCGATCAGATGTGAACCGAGTTTCTCCGGTGGTATTTTTCAGGCGATGAAGAAAATTCGGGCGAAGTGAATAGAGGATCTCCGTAGTGTTTAGAGAGGTTTTGCCAGTGTGAGCGAGTTCTGAATGACTTCTAAGATCAGTATTTATAGGCAAGTGTGGGATTAATTCAGAATTCAGTTTCAACCAATTTTGAATGATGAATTTGATTGCCATAAATGATTTGTAACTGATTTGACCATGATTGAATGTTAATTCATGATTGGAAAAATAGTTATTCTTCAATTGAATTCTTGATTGAAACAGAAATGGGTTTATGAATTGGAGAGTTATAGCCGTTGCAAGATATGTGTGTATAGTGTAGTGGTGTGTTGTGTGTTTGAATTGGGTTATGACCCGGGTTCGATACCTTTGGTCAACACCTTTTTGTTATTTATTTTTATTATTTAAATTTTATTTAATAACATTATTATTTTAACTTAATTATTCTATATTTCCCTTTATTATGCTTATATATTATAATATAACAAGTTTTAAACTTTTAACATAAATGCGTAACGTATATCATACGTATATTTGAATTACTAAGCGGAGCGGGTTTTAGAACCCGTTTTTCGTCAGATGTTACAGTCTCCCCTACTTTTAGAAATTTCATCCCGAAATTTAAGTTGTAGTTGTAGTTGGAAAAAGTTGCGGGTATTTTTCACACATTGAGTCTTCGCGTTCTCAATTGAACTCAGGTTCTTGTTTTGACTCCCAACGCACTTTGATTATTGAAATCCGATTTCGTCTTACACGTTTCTCACTGAAGTCCATTATTTCTACAGGTTGCTCTACGTAATGCGTCGATTCAAAAATCTGAATATCTTTTAACAGAAAAGAGAGGTGTGATGTTTGGATTTGACGTTAAAGGTTTACATCACTAGGTGAAGTTTTGGATTTTAATTGAGGCGATAACGTTCATAGTAAGGGTTGAATACCCTGCTACAGGAATCGTTTTTTGATGCCTAAGGTATAAAAGTGAGAAGCATTGATACACAGACTTGATTGGCTGGATATGATCTCATGCATAAGAGGTTGGAGAGAATTAATGCGCTGAAAAGATAAAGTTATATCACAAAATTAAGTCTTCAACCATGACGTTAACAAATTAAAGTTTACACAGAACTTTCCATAACCGCCTAACAATGCTTTTGTTCCTTTGACAATAATACTTATATATAGGAAGTACCAGTGGCGTATCCACCATATTCTTGTCAAATTTTCATTGGCTTTGTCACTAAGTTATGATTAGTTCCATGTGACTCGTCCTAAAATCTACAAAACATAAACAAACACAACAGCCAAAGCTTGAGTCTCAAATCTGAAGAATACAAGACTGAATGTCGATGGTACCTCTCTCTTGTTTTATGATGAAGGGGTCAGTCTATGAAAAAAGTGAGACACGACCCAACTTCTTTAAATGATGAGACGAGATGTGTCGTGATGTATGATGATATGAAAATTAAATCGATGATTAAAGACATGAAATAAAACAATGATATTAACATTAAAAATTTTTGATACATAAATTCTCAATTTTAAACAGGGATATACAAAGATTTGAGGTTTAAAGAAACATTGAGAATTCAACGATTGGAGCTTAGTCTTGACTCTTGGTGCTGGAAGACTAGTTAGGTTGCTCGTTTGCACCGTTATTGACTTCAACTGGATTGGCGTTGATATTGTAAGCTCTTCCTCTCGCTGGTGGGGGTGCTGGGTTTGCTTGATTTGCTTGGTTAACTGGGTTCGCTCGAGCGTGGGCGTTAATGATGTTAACCAATCTAGGGCACATGTTTCTAAAATGGGTAGGGTCACCACAATTAAAGCAAGCTCGAACATGTGGAACCATAGGGTATTCGGGTTGTTGATAGGGTTGGATCATGTTTTGAGCAGGGGGTGGAGCTTGGTTTTGGGGCATGCGACAAGTCTTACTTAGATGACCATAACGCCCACAATTAGCACACACTCGACAGGGTATGGTAAGTGGATGGTGATAAAAGCAGGTGTTGCATTGAGGGTGAGGTCCAATGTAAGGTTCCTTATTTGGGTAAGAGAGTTGGGTGCTACTTGAGTGATTGGGATAGGTTGGAGAGGTACGACTTGTGGAGCTGGTTGACTGCTTTGAGTAACAGCAGAATTTTGTCCGTCTCGCTTTCTTTTGGTAGTGAGTTGGGAAGAGGATTCAGTTTAGGTTGGGTTTGAGATTTCGGTTAGTGTTTTATCTTTCTTCTTATCATCCTTGAAATCTCCATTCCTAATGTGGTTTTCGGTGAGCTCCGTAGCTAGCTCCATTGCTGCTTCCAAAGTTGCAGGTGTAGTACTCATCACAGGGTCCTGAATCTTTGGAAGAAGACCCCGAATGTAGTGCTTGATCAAACGGTAGAGAGGGGTGAAACAATTTGGAACCATTTGGTTTAATTCGAGGAAACTCTTGTTATAGGTTATGTGATCTCCTTCTTTTTATCTCAATGAATTGAACTCGTCCTCTAGTTTCTTAATCTCACTTCTTGGACAGAAACTTCTAGTCATAAGCTCGCTCAATTCTTCCCAAGTTAGAGCTATAGCGGCTTCGACTCCTCGTCTACCCTTCTCAACATTCCACCACGTGAGGGCTACTCCATACAAGCGTCCAGTAGCATAGCGCACTTTGCGGTCGTTGGGACAATCATAGTTGAGGAATGTACTTTCCATCTCCTCGAACCATCGAAGAAAAGTAGTGACTCCCTCAGTACCTTCGTACTTTGGAGGATCACATGAGTTGAAGTGCTTGTAGGTGCACTTGGTGGTATTTGGGGGAGGGTTGACAACATTTTAACCTTCTTGGTTGATTGGGTTGATGGGATTAGCGGCAAGGGCTTGTTTGACTTGAACTATGATGTCAGGGACTACGGCGGCCATTTGTTGAGCGATTTGGGCAGCCATGAGCTCACGTGATTTTCCTGATCTCCTACCTCTACGAGAGTGATTAGAAGACATCTACAAGGAATCTCTCTCGAGAGTATGATTTGACATATAGGTCTCATGTGTCGTATTTAGAAAATCACAAAACAAATGAAGAAAATAAATTGCTACATCCATAGGATGTCTTGGGCTTTGCTCATGTTTGGGCCCCCATATGTCCCCATACTTGGCCTTGGTAGTCATGTGGGCCCCCATGACTACTGGGCTCTGGTAGGGTTCATATTGGTGTTAGCATGTTAACACTCACGCCACCCGAATGAAAATCGTAAAACATGATCGCAAAATATAAGGTTGGAGGGTGTCCAGGTGTAGACACGGTGATAACTCAAAGTGGAGTTAATTCATACGACGTTTGGTGTGGCATGCTTTGGCCTAATAGGTCCTTCGTACTCTCATCCTTAGTCCCCAGGTAGGCAAACTAGTCCATTATATTGGATTTATACGAATGCCAACCTAGACTGGACGTTTCGACTACCGGTACTTGTACCCTTCCAGTTATTACATGCCCGTCGTAGAACTCACTTTCATGAGAGTGATAAATGAGAACATCACAAAATTTTGAATAAGGAAATACAAGAATGCTTTAAATATGTGAGAATTGAAACGTGCGTGATGAATTTATATGTAAGCATGTTATGTTTGACAATATGTATAACTCATGAAGTATCACACAAAATGATAGTGGAAGTGCTTGCATGCATTTGTGTGTCTAACAAATATGAAACAAATAAACATCATGAGTTTGCATCTAACCATATAAGCAATTAAAATCTAATAGACTATAATATAGGCTCTAAGGGTCTAATAACCTATCCTAAATCCCTATAGTCAAAAGCTCTGATACCAATCTGTCACACCCTGACCCGCAGCGGAAATGGTAGTCGGGGCATGATTGGGTTTTCATCAAAGCTCATGACATTTACTATAAAGTTTCATATTTATTATTTCCAATCTAAAAAGATAAATTACAACAACCACGTATCCAAAAAAGCACAATATGTTTTAAACACAGCATTCATGGCTTCTTTATTTTTCTTCTAAGTTAATTCCCTATGTGTTCCTTGCTTCAACTTCTCCACCTGTATCATATGTAAAAATGGGGTTTTGGGTCAACAAAAGTTGGCGAATGAATCTTATTTAAAC
This sequence comes from Scalesia atractyloides, assembly GCA_947069175.1. Lineage (NCBI taxonomy): Eukaryota > Viridiplantae > Streptophyta > Magnoliopsida > Asterales > Asteraceae > Scalesia > Scalesia atractyloides. The sequence continues at coordinate 51,640,246 of CAMTDV010000020.1, forward strand.
ATTTGAACGAATTAGTTATATTGGTTATTTTAGATAAAATGTGCATCAACCAAATATGAGTAAACGCATATGTAATCTAACCAGAAACCACATATTATCAATCAATGTACACACAAGCATGACAAATGATGAACAATGAGATCAAGGCTCAATCAAACGGAGCCGATCTAATGAGGCACCTGATGCTCAACTCGTCTCCAATGAGGAACTGATGGGCCTAATGTGAATGATTGCACCCAACTCACAAAAATGGAAACCCATAATACAACAAATAACATTTACATCACACGTTAGATCATATAATGGTAATAGCACAAGTGTTTGAATAAAAGAAATATATGAAACGACACATGATACACCCCAAAACATGTATAAAAAAGGGAATTTGAAGGGATTCACTCACAGTGGGTGCGTTTCCTTATATTAACGAGGAACGCGCACGAATTTAGTTTTAATCACGAGAGAAAGTAACCTAAATAATAATGTAATAATTCGATAAATAAATAAAAGTTAATATTTTAATTAGTTCTTTTTATTAGATTGTTAGATTTATTTTTTTGGTAATTAATGTAATTTTTAACTTTAAAAAAGTCTTATTTTTAAACATTTTTAAATGATTTTTAAGTAATATAAATAAAGTAATAAATAATAAAAAATTTTAAAAAAATTGACCTTGTCAGGTCTGACAATTGGACCGGTTTATTGAGCGAATTTTTTGGCAGCGTGTGAGGTTCGAACTCGTGACCTCCCGTATACGTGCACGCAGCTCTACCAACGGAGCTATGTGTCTAACCCAAAATAATCTCTAATTTAATTATACATATATACAAACTAGGTTCATTCTGAAATTGTTTAATTTAAAAGGTTTTTAAAACTTATTAAACCGGTGCAATAACTCGGAGTCAAACCCGCGCTTGTGCTCTGCGTTGCACACAGCCCAGCCAATTGGGCTGTGTGACTAAGCCGGAGAATATATGATTTTTATTAAATTTATAAACTTACTAGATGTTTATATATATATATATAAGTATTAAAAAAAAGGTTGGTGTAATATAGGAAATCGGAACCGTGTGTGAGACTCGAACCCGGGTAACCTCATTTGTAATGCACACAGACTGTGTGTCTAACCCAGTATAATCTATGATTTTAATTATACGAATAGACTATCACAGCTTCGTCTTCTTCATGACAAAAGCCCAGAACCCATACCCGACTGTTTAATCCGAACTTATTAGTTACAACATTGTTTAATAAGTAGAATGATAAAAGAATAAGGTTCAAGCAGGTATACCGATCAGATGTGAACCGAGTTTCTCCGGTGGTATTTTTTCGGCGATGAATAAAATTCCGGCAAAGTGAATAGAGGATCTCTAAAGTGTTTAGAGAGGTTTTGCGAATGTGAGCGAGTTCTGAATGACTTCTAAGATCAATATTTATAGGCAAGTGTGGGTTTAATTCATAATTCAGTTTCAACCAATTTTGAATGATGAATTTGATTGCATTAAATGATGTGTAACTGATTTGACCATGATTGAATGTTAATTCATGATTGGAAAAACAGTTATTCTTCAATTGAATTCGTGATTGAAACCGAAATGGGTTTATGATTTGGAAGAGTTACAGCCGTTGCAAGCGGCTGTTTTGAAATGGGTTTTAAGTGTTGTTTCTGTATAAATTTTATTTGTTTTAGGGTTAAACCAGATATGTGTGTATAGTGTAGTGGTGTGTTGTGTGTTTGAATTGGGTGATGACCCGGGTTCGATACCCACGATCAACACCTTTTTGTTATTTATTTTTATTATTTAAATTTTATTTAATAACATTTTTATTTTAACTTTATTATTCTATATTTTACTTTATTATGCTTATTTATTATAATATAACAAGTTGTTAAACTTTTAGCATAAATGCGTAACGTACATCATACGTATATTTGAATTACTAAGCCTAGCGGGTTTTAGAAACCATTTTTTCGTCAGATGTTACATAAGCTATTTCTATACTCATATTGCTCCTCTTCAAACCAGAATTTCTAATAGTTTTTTTGTTTCTCAAGTTGAGCCTGGGAAATGGAAAGACGCGTTAAAGGAAGAAAACTGGGTGGACCGATGCAAGAGGAGTTGCTTTAATTCCAGAAACTGGGAGTCTGGAAGCTTGTTGACCTGCCAGATCATCACAAAAAGATAAACACTAGATGGGTCTTCAAGTGCAAGCGTGATGATAGAGGATTGTGGTTCGCAACAAAGCTCGACTTGTGGTTCAAGGTTTCCATCAGCAGGAAGGGATAGATTACACCGAAGTCTATGCCCTGGTCGCCCATCTTGAAGCAATCCGCATATTCTTGGCCTTTGCCTCGTGGAAAGGGTTCAAGGTGTACCAATTGGATGTCAATTATGCTTTCCTGTACGGAAAAGTAAAAGAGGAGGTATATGTCGGCCAACCACCATGGTTTGTTGATCCAATGCACAAAGACAAGGTCTACCTTCTGAACAAAGCCTTATATGGTCTACATCAAGCCCCGAGAGTTTGGTACGAAATGTTGTCACGACATCTTACAGACAACGGCTTTATCAGAGGAACTGCAGATTCTACCCTCTTTACAAAGGAAGTGGATGAGCGTTTGATTATCGTACAAATATACGTGGATGATATTATCTACGGATTGACAAATGACAAGCTGTGTAAAGACTTCGAAGAAGTCATGAAGCGCAAATTTGAAATGAGCGCGATGGGGGAGATGAAGTTCTTTCTAGGACGTCAGGTCGATAAGTTGCCTGATGGTATCTTTATCCATCAAACGAAGTATGTTCATGACATATTGGAGAAATTCAATATGGCAGGAGCTAGACCAGCATCAACCCCATTAGCTCCTAATCACGGCATTTGTCCAGATCTTACTGGAGTCAAAGTTGACGAGACTTTATACCGCTCCATGATCGGATCCTTGATGTATCTCACTGCTTCTCGACCAGATATCATGTATCCACCATGCATGTTGTCACACCCTGACCCGCAGCGGAATAAAAGTCGGGGCATAATTAGGTTATCACCAAAGCTCATGATATTTACTAATATGTATCATATTTATTTAAGTCAAAATTACATTCCAAATAATCCAAACATGTCCATACAATACAAAGAAAATAACCAAACAAAATAATTCCAAGCTCTAAATCATTTTATTCTTCTAGTCCAATCCTATGTGTTTCTGGCTGCAGCGGGTTCACCTGTATCATGTGTAAAAATGGGGGTTTTGGGGTCAACATAAGTTGGTGAGTGAACCTTGTTAGATAAACATTTATTATTGATTTACTTGTTAGTTTATCAATGAAAAATTGTGCATAATCATAAATGAGGAAATGTAAATAATCAAGCAGTAGCAATAGCAATCACAAATATAACATACAATAACATATGATAGCATACCTTAACATACCAACATCATACGATAAATAACATGAATGAAACGGTGCGATCAAGGCTCAATCAAACGGAGCCGATCGTATTGCATGTACTGAAAATGATAAATGTCTGTGCGATCAAGGCTCAATCAGACGGAGCCGATCGTATGTTGGCACGCCAGGTTCACGCTCATAATGTAATGGGGAACTTGCTCAACGCTCATAATGTAATGGGGAGCGGCGGCCTATGAAATTGCATGTATTGAAAATAATAAATTGAATCTAACAATAACCACACAAACAGTTGAAACAAGCTGAATACACATGTTCATGATATGATGTATGCACAATGATTTAAATATAATATATAGCAAGACACATGATACACCCCAAAACGTGATTAAAACGGGGAATTTGTAAAGATTCACTCACATTGGGTGCGTTTGATTGGAGATGGTGAGATGCGCACGAGTTGTAAGAGCGGAACAACGAGAATTAACTAACCTAAATAATAACGGAAAATATAGTAAATGAATGGATTTTAATAGAATTTTTAGATATATTTTTACGAGTTTAAGGCTATTTCCTATCTTTAAAACATTATTTTTAAGTATTTTTAATTGATTTTTAAATTAAATTAAATAATTAAAAATAAAAAAATATGTTGACTTTTTGGGTTGACCATTGACTTTTTGACTTTGACTGTTTGACCGGTTTATTGTGTGACTGAAATGCGCTGGGTGAGGCTCGAACTCGTGACCTCCCGTACGCGTGCACGCAGCTCTACCAACTGAGCTACGTGTCTAACCCGAAATAATTCTGTTTTTAATTATACTTATATATTAACTCAATTTATCCAAAATCCTTTTATTTTCAAAAACATTTTAATTCGTCGAACCGGTGCCACTTACAGGTCTCGAACACGGGACCTGTGCTTTAACGTTACACACAGTCCACCGCTGGATTGTGTGTCTAACTTGGTTAGTATACAAATTTTATTATACTTAACAACTAACGGAGTTAACCCGATTCAGTTTTAAACAAAAAGGCATTTTATTACATAGAGGGTGAGTGTATCAAGGATCAAACTCGGGACGTATGCGTGTTTTTGTTCGCACACAGTCCACCGCTGGACTGTGTGTCTAACCCGTTCAAAATACCAATTTTAATTATTCTTATATTGTTAGCGCAGTTCATCTTCTTCGTTGGTTTTTACAGACCGCAGATTACACCATTATATCTTGTTAATTCGATTGTTAAACATTGCACAGACTAATATGAGATAGCAGAGATGATAATTAGAAGTAAACATACCGGTGAACGATTTATTACAGAATTCCGGCAAGGCGTCGGTCTCTGTTTTTATGAACTTCAACTGAGCAAATCAATTAATCGTTTTGATTAGCTAATCATGGAATTGAAGTGCTAAACAAACGTTAACAGTGTGTTTGAAGGTCCTTACCGTTTCACAGACGAAAATAAAGATTTCCAGAAATTTTCTAGCGAACTGGAATTATCCGATAACGGCGTCTGAATTCGATTTCAAGTGAAAGGTTTTAGTTAGAAATAGCTTAACAATTGTTAGACTACGACGGTATTGAAGGACTTACCGTTTTGATGAAGAATACGGTTTTCCGGCGAACTTGCAGAAATTTCCGGCAAATAAAATAAACTTCTCCGGTGGACTGTAAAGTGTGCGGAAATGTAATTGGAGCTTTGTGGAATGTTTCTGAGTCGTGAGGGAGTACAAAGATGGAAGTAAAACTGGAATTGAAGATTTTCGGTTATAAAAACCGATCCACTTCTAGAATTCAAGTTCATTCAAGGCAACTTGATTAAAACGTCGGTATATCGGTTATACTCATTGAACCGTGAGTATTCAGATCGCCTTTGCGCGTTTGATAACCGATTTCAGTTACAATTGGCGTAACCGATTGATTTACATTCGTCTATAAGATTTATTTGTTTCCTATAGATGACAGAAAACAAACAAGTGGCGGAGTGGTTAAGCGTGTGAGTGTTAAGTCTTTGGAGTTACAACCTGGCTGACCCGGGTTCGAGTCCGGCAGCCCCATTTTATTTTTAATTGTTTTATTTATACTTTTTATCAATTATTACTTTTATGGTTTAGTTTGTTTATTAATTTTAAAATAAACATAAATAGGCAACGACACATTTATAACTTGATATTCGATTACAAACGGAGCGGGTTTGGTAAAACCCGTTTTCGACAAATGTTACAGTATCCCCTACTTGTAGGAATTTCGTCCCGAAATTTAAGTAGTAGAAGTAGTAGGAAAAAGATGCGGGTATTTTTCACGCATTGAGTCTTCACGTTCCCAAGTAAACTCAGGTCCCGTTTCGACTCCCAGTGTACCCTAACAATTGGAATGCGACTCCGTCGTAGACGTTTTTCTCCGAAATCCATGATCTCTACTGGTCTTTCAATAAAATGCATAGATTCATCAATCTGAATATATTCCAGAGGAATGTGGAGGTTTTCATCAGTGAGGCACTTCTTCAAGTTTGATACGTGGAATGTGGGATGAATCCTGTTGAGTTCTTCTGGTAGATCAAGCTTGTATGCTACAGGTCCTACTCTTTCGAGTATCTTGAAAGGTCCTACGTAGCGTGGTGCTAGCTTGCCTTTTTGACCAAAACGAACTACTCCCTTCCACGGTGATACTTTTAGAAATACATGATCACCAATGTTAAACTCTAAAGGCTTCCGTCGTTTATCTGCATAACTCTTTTGACGACTCTGAGCCGCTAGAAGATTGTTTCGAATTTGATGGATCTTGTCTGTGGTTTCTTGAATCAATTCCGGACCAGTGATTTGAGCTTCCCCAATTTCGTGCCAACATACTGGAGGTCGGCACTTACGACCATATAAGGCTTCAAAAGGTGCCATGCCGATGCTTGAATGATAGCTGTTGTTGTACGAAAATTCAACTAATGGGAGATGAGCGTCCCAATTTCCCTTGAAGTCTAGGACACATGCTCGAAGCATATCTTCAAGAGTTTGAATGGTGCGTTCAGATTGACCATCAGTTTGAGGGTGATAGGCGGTACTGAGTTCTAATCGCATACCCATAGCGGCTTGTACTGCTTGCCATGTTCATGAAGTGAAACGACAATCACGATCAGAAATAATGCTTAACGGTACTCCATGTCGGCTTACGATTTCGCTGATATAAACACGAGCTAGCTTTTCGTTCTTGAAATCTTCGCGGATAGGAATAAAGTGAGCTGATTTTGTAAGTCGGTCAATTATTACCCATATAGTGTCATACCCACCAGAAGTGCGAGGTAACCCGGTAATGAAGTCCATGGTTATATTTTCCCACTTCCATACAGGTATTTCAGGTTGGACCAGAAGTCCTGAGGGTCTTTGGTGTTCAGCTTTCACCTTGGAACATGTAAGGCACTTAGAAACAAAAACAGCAATATCCTTTTTCATTCCAGGCCACCAATAGGTATAGCGTAGGTCTTGATACATCTTATCGGCTCCTGGGTGCATAGAGTATCGCGTTTTGTGAGCTTCATTCATAAGAATTTCACGAAGATTGTTGTGGTCAGGAATCCAGATACGATCTAGGTAGTACAGAATACCGTCAGATTTAGTTTCAATTTTAAGTTCAGCTCCACAGGACATCTCCTTTCGCGCATCATCTTCTGTTACTGAAACATGTTGGGCTTCTCGAATTTGATCCTTAATGTTAGTTATGATTTGCGAACATAGAAGACGAATGGACTTCGCATAACCCTATCGACTAAGTGCATCAGCCACCACATTTGCTTTGCCAGGGTGGTACCGAATTTCACAGTCGTAATCATTTAGAAGTTCGACCCATCTTCGTTGCCTCATGTTTAACTCCTTTTGATTGAAGATATGTTGAAGACTCTTGTGGTCAGTGTATATTTCACACCTAGTACCATAGAGATAATGTCTCCATATCTTAAGAGCGAACACAACGGCTCCAAGTTCCTGGTCATGGGTGGTGTAGTTCTTCTCATGCGTCTTGAGTTGTCTCGAAGCATAAGCTATAACTTTTCCTCTTTGCATCAAAACGCAGCCTAATCCTTGCCCTGACGCGTCGCAATAGACCACAAAATCATCACAACCTTCAGGAAGAGTGAGGATTGGTGCATCACAGAGTTTTTGTTTAAGGGTTTGGAAGGCTTCTTCTTGCTTGGGTCCCCATATGAAAGGTTTTCCCTTATGAGTTAAAGCCGTGAGTGGCACAGCAATGCGTGAGAAGTTTGAAATGAATCGACGATAATAACCAGCCAAACCAAGAAAAGATCTTACTTCAGTTGGTGTACGTGGCGCTTGCCATTCTTGTACCGCTTTGATCTTTGAGGGGTCGACATGTATTCCATTGTCATTGACTACATGTTCGAGGAATTGCACCTCTTTTAACCAGAATTCGCATTTGGAGAATTTGGCGTAAAGCTTTTCATTCTCTAGAAGTGTAAGGATGAGTCGAAGATGACGCTCATGATCAGTTTTAGATTTTGAATAAATAAGAATGTCGTCGATGAAAACTATAACAAATCGATCAAGATAAGGTTTGCAGACTCTGTTCATTAGGTCCATGAAGACTGCTGGAGCGTTGGTTAAACCAAATGGCATGACCATGAATTCATAATGACCATAACGAGTTCGGAATGCGGTCTTTGGGACGTCTTCTTCATGTACTCTAAGTTGATGATAACCAGATCGAAGGTTGATTTTTGAAAAGCAGCTGGCACCTTGAAGTTGGTCAAGAAGATCATCAATGCGAGGTAATGGATAGCGATTCTTGATTGTTAATTTGTTGAGCTCTCTGTAGTCGATGCACATACGAAACGATCCATCTTTCTTCTTTACAAAAAGGACAGGTGCACCCCAAGGCGATGAGCTAGGACGTATGAATCCCTTGTCAGTCAACTCTTGTAATTGACTGGCTAGCTCTTGCATTTCAGAGGGGGCTAACCTATAAGGAGACTTTGCAACTGGTGTAGCACCAGGTATAAGATCAATACGGAATTCGACTTCTCTAACTGGAGGAAGTCCTGAAATGTCGTCAGGAAAAACTTGCGGGAAATCTTTTACTACTGGAATGTCTTCAAGTTTCTTCTCCATGGTTCCCTTTTTGATGATATGAGCTAAAAACGCGACATAATTCTTGCGAAGATATTTTTGAGCTTGAAGACAAGACATTAAGCTGAGCCCTTTCGACGAGGTTTCTCCAAAGATTCGAAGAGTCTGACCGTTTGAAAGAGGAATACGTATAAACTTTTCGCGACATACAACTTCTGCCTGATGTTGACTGAGCCAGTCCAGACCAATTATGATATCAAAACTTCCCAGCTTCATAGGAATAAGGTCAACTGAGAAGTCGTGGTCGTTTAAGGTGAGTGTACAGTTGCGTATAATAGAGTTTAATGAGACCGGTTTCCCGTCTGCAACTTCTAGCGTTATGGATTCCATGAGCTTATCACGATTTTGGTTTAGGATAGGTTCAAATTCTAAGGACACAAAACTTTTATCCGCGCCAGTATCAAAACAACATGGATGCATATCTACCATTTATAAGGAACGTACCGTTAACCACATTGCCGTCAGCTCTAGCCTGATTAGCGTTGATATTGAAAGCTCTTCCTCTTGCAGGTGGAGGAGCTTGGTTCGCTTGATTCACCAGGTTGGCTTGGGCCTGAGCATGAATAATGTTTACCAACCTTGGACAAGTGTTTCTGAAATGGCTTGGGTCTCCGCAATTGTAGCAAGCCCGCATAGGTTGACCCATAGGATAATTGGGTTGGTAATATGTTTGGGCTAAATGTTGGGCGGGTGGATATAGTAGGGGTTGTTGGGCTTGACCCATTATTTGCTAGTGGGTTTGGGTTGAAGGCTGGTGGCAGTTCGTTCGCTGAGGCATGCGACAGGTTTGAACAGTATGACCTGCGCGACCACAGTCGGTGCAATGTTGGCAAGGATAATCAGGAGAATGGTGATATTGGCAACGGTTGCATTTTGGTAACGGGCCAGAGTATGGTCTTTTGTATGGTGCAGGTGAAGGGACAACTTGGGTAATGGGTGCAGCAGGAATAGGGGAGTTGGTTTGTGTAACAGCGAAGTTTCTGGTGTTGCGCTTCCTCTTGTTAGCAAACTTAGAGGAGGAGATGGAATGGTTTGAAGTTTGACCCTCAACAGGGGCTTTCTTTTTCTCTTCTTTAAACTTCCCGTTGCGAATTCGATTCTCGGTCAGTTCAGTCGCTAGCTCCATAGCAGCTTCAAGTGTTACCGGTGAAATGCTGAGAACTGAATCTTGAATTTTCGAGGGAAGTCCTCGAATATAATGCTCGATCAAACGATAAGCTGGGGTAAACAAATTAGGAACCATTTGGTTCAACTCTAATAACCTCTTGTTATAGGTGGTATGATCTCCCTCCTTCTGCTTTAAAGAATGAAATTTGTCTTCCAACTTTTTAATTTCACTCCTAGGACAGAAACGCCTAGTCATGATTTACCTTAATTCCTCCCAAGTTAAGGCCATTGCATCATCAATTCCCCTCTTCCCTTTTTCAGTATTCCACCAGGTGAGAGCTACCCCAATAGTCTCCCGGTGGCGTATCGAACCTTGCGATCCTCAGGACAATCGCAGTTGAGGAAAGTGTTTTCCATTTCCTCAAACCAATGGAGGAGAGCAGTGACACCTTCGGTCCCTTCAAATTTAGGAGGATCACAAGACTTGAAATGTTTGTATGAGCACTTACTGGTAGGAGGGTTGCTGATGTTCTGGTCATTCTGTTGGGGAGGATTAGTGGGATTTGTGGCGAGAGCTTGTTGTACTTGAACCACAATGTCAGGCAGTATCGTGGCCATTTGTTTCGCGATTTGTGTGGCCAAGCGTTCGTGAGACCTTCCTGATCTTTTACCCCCTCGTTGTTGTCTAGATGACATCTACAGAAACATACATAAGAAGATTGTGAGTTTATGGAGTCTTTTTAGGTGTCATGTGTCTTTAAGAAAATGAAAGTAACATAAATATCAATAATGCAACTACATCCATAGGATGTCTTGGGTTTGCTCATGTTGGGCCTCAAATGTCCCCCATACCTTCACCTGTATAGTCATGTGGGCCCCCATGACTATTGGCTTGGTAGGATTCACATTAGTATTGGCGATTTAACACTCGCATCACCCGAATGCAAACCACAAAATATGTTCATGAGATGTATGGTCGGAATGTGTCCAGGTGTAGACACAATGACAACTCGAAGTGGGGTTAGCTCACACGACGTTTGGTATAGCATGCTTTGGCCTAATAGGTACTTCGTACTCTCATCGTTAGTCCCCAGGTAGGCAAACTGGTCCTTTATTTTGGATTTATACGAATGCCAGCCTAGACAGGACGTTCCGACTACCGGTACTGGTACCCTTCCAGTTACTACATGCCCGTCATGAGAACTCACTTTGATGAGATTTGAAAACACAAAAATCGTTGTAAAAGCAATCATGAAAATGATGTGGTGTGTGCTTTCATGAATGTGATATGTTATGAGATTATGATTTATGATAGGCATTATATGATAATATATACTTATGAACATGCTTGCATAACATTGAATGTAACATTTAACAAAAAACATATAAACATCATGAAATTTGGCATGTAACACACAAAAATCTTAAAAATTTCTAATCAACTATAGTATAGGCTCTAAGGGTCTAATAACCTATCCTATATCCCTATAGTCATGGCTCTGATACCAATCTGTCACACCCCGACCCGCAGCGGAATAAAAGTCGGGGCATAATTGGGTTATCACCAAAGCTCATGATATTTACTAATATATTTCATATTTATTAAAGTCAAAATAACATTCCAAATAATCCAAACATGTCTATACTATACAAAGAAAATAACCAAACAAAATAATTCCAAGCTCTAAATCATTTTATTCTTCTAGTCCAATCCTATGTGTTTCTGGCTGCAGCGGGTTCACCTGTATCATGTGTAAAAATGGGGGTTTTTAGGTCAACATAAGTTGGTGAGTGAACCTTGTTAGATAAACATTTATTATTGATTTACTTGTTAGTTTATCAATGAAAAATTGTGCATAATCATAAATGAGGAAATGTAAATAATCAAGCAGTAGCAATAGCAATCACAAATATAACATACAATAACATATGATAGCATACCTTAACATACCAACATCATACGATAAATAACATGAATGAAACGGTGCGATCAAGGCTCAATCAAACGGAGCCGATCGTATTGCATGTACTGAAAATGATAAATGTCTGTGCGATCAAGGCTCAATCAGACGGAGCCGATCGTATGTTGGCACGCCAGGTTCACGCTCATAATGTAATGGGGAACTTGCTCAACGCTCATAATGTAATGGGGAGCGGCGGCCTATGAAATTGCATGTACTGAAAATAATAAATTGAATCTAACAATAACCACACAAACAGTTGAAACAAGCTGAATACACATGTTCATGATATGATGTATGCACAATGATTTAAATATAATATATAGCAAGACACATGATACACCCCAAAACGTGATTAAAACGGGGAATTTGTAAAGATTCACTCACATTGGGTGCGTTTGATTGGATATGGTGAGATGCGCACGAGTTGTAAGAGCGGAACAACGAGAATTAACTAACCTAAATAATAACAGAAAATATAGTAAATGAATGGATTTTATTAAGGATTTTATCAGAATGTTTAGATATATTTTTACGAGTTTAAGGCTATTTCCTATCTTTAAAACATTATTTTTAAGTATTTTTAATTGATTTTTAAATTAAATTAAATAATAAAAAATATAAAAATATGTTGACTTTTTGGGTTGACCGTTGACTTTTTGACTTTGACTGTTTGACCGGTTTATTGTGTGACTGAAATGCGTTGGGTGAGACTCGAACTCGTGACCTCCCGTACGCGTGCACGCAGCTCTACCAACTGAGCTACGTGTCTAACCCGAAATAATTCTGTTTTTAATTATACTTATATATTAACTCAATTTATCCAAAATCCTTTTATTTTCAAAAACATTTTAATTCGTCGAACCGGTGCCACTAACAGGTCTCGAACCCGGGACCTGTGCTTTAACGTTACACACAGTCCACCGCTGGACTGTGTGTCTAACTTGGTTAGTATACAAATTTTATTATACTTAACAACTAACGGAGTTAACCCGGTTCAGTTTTAAACAAAAAGGCATTTTATTACATAGAGGGTGCGTGTATCAAGGATCGAACTCGGGACGTATGCGTGTTTTTGTTCGCACACAGTCCACCGCTGGACTGTGTGTCTAACCCGTTCAAAATACCAATTTTAATTATTCTTATATTGTTAGCGCAGTTCATCTTCTTCGTTGGTTTTTACAGACCGCAGATTACACCATTATATCTTGTTAATTCGATTGTTAAACATTGCACAGACTAATATGAGATAGCAGAGATGATAATTAGAAGTAAACATACCGGTGAACGATTTATTACAGAACTCCGGCAAGGCGTCGGTCTCTGTTTTTATGAACTTCAACTGAGCATTCAATTAATCGTTTTGATTAGCTAATCATGGAATTGAAGTGCTAAACAAACGTTAACAGTGTGTTTGAAGGTCCTTACCGTTTCACAGACGAAAATAAAGATTTCCAGAAATTTTCCAGCGAACTGGAATTATCCGATAACGGCGCCTGAATTCGATTTCAAGTGAAAGGTTTTAGTTAGAAATAGCTTAACAATTGTTAGACTACGACGGTATTGAAGGACTTACCGTTTTGATGAAGAATACGGTTTTCCGGCAAACTTGCAGAAATTTCCGACGAATAAAATAAACTTCTCCGGTGGACTGTAAAGTGTGCGGAAATGTAATTGGAGGTTTGTGGAATGTTTCTGAGTCATGAAGGAGTACAAAGATGGAAGTAAAACTGGAATTGAAGATTTTCGGTTATAAAAACCGATCCACTTCAAGAATTCAAGTTCATTCAAGGCAACTTGATTAAAAACGTCGGTATATCGGTTATACTCATTGAACCGTGAGTATTCAGATCGCCTTTGCGCGTTTGATAACCGATTTCAGTTACAATTGGCGTAACCGATTGATTTACATTCGTCTATAAGATTTATTTGTTTCCTATAGATGACAGAAAACAAACAAGTGGCGGAGTGGTTAAGCGTGTGAGTGTTAAGTCTTTGGAGTTACAACCTGGCTGACCCGGGTTCGAGTCCCGGCAGCCCCATTTTATTTTTAATTGTTTTATTTATACTTTTTATCAATTATAACTTTTATGGTTTAGTTTGTTTATTAATTATGGATCATTAAAAATTAAAATAAACATAAATAGGCAACGACACATTTATAACTTGATATTCGATTACAAACGGAGCGGTTGGTAAAACCCATTTTCGACAAATGTTACACATGTGCGCCCATTATCAGTCCAATCCAAGAGATTCGTACTTGCTCACCGTCAAACGTATCATGAGATATTTGAAGGGATTTCCAAGCACCGGCTTGTGGTACCCTAGACACGACGACTTCAATCTTGCGGGTTACTCGGATTCTAATTTCGATTGCTGTAAACTTAACACCAAATCTATGACGGCTGGTTGCCAGTTCTTCAGAACCCTTTTGTAACATGGCAATGCAAGAAACAGACCGCGGTCGCTCTCTCTACCTGTGAGGCTGAATACGTTTCACCATCCAGCTGTTGTTCTGGATTCAACAGCAGATTAGAGGCTTTGGACTGCAATTTCTTGATACGCCTATATATATAGATAACTAGGCTGTGATCAATATCACTAAAAACTCATGTCAACATTCTCGAACCAAACATATTGAGATTCGACATCACTTTATCCGTGATTGCTACGAGAAAAAGTTGGTTAGAATTGAAAAAATCCACACTGATGACCCAAAGCTGATTTTTATACCAAAGCCTGTGATCGTACAAGATTTAAAAATCTTTTAAAATTAAATTGTTTAAGAAATCTGACATAAGGGGATATACACGAGGTTGAGTTTGAGGATGACGACGACTTGACGTGAAAACTCATCGGTTTGATGAATTTTCTGTATATTCTTTCTTAAAAACTCTAAAAATCCAAAAATATGTTTTTGATTTTAGGGGGAGAAACTTTGAGAAAATACAAAAACATTATAAAAGTCAAAAAGAGTTTTTGTAAAAAAGGGAGATCCTATTATATCAATATGACAATCATAGTATGCTAAAGAATTGGAATGATTAAACAAGTAATTAAACAGGCCTTACTAAGGATGTGCCTATAGGCTTCACTCGTTCAGTAAATTGTTTTCAAGATATAAACTAAATGAAAATTTGAATAACTTGTGGGTTCACATCTCTCGGATATATGGACCTAGTACTCCGAAATTTAGTTTGAGAGAATGCCAGATTTTGTGATACTAGGTCTTTACATTTAATCGATATCTGGGGTATTATATTTCGCGTCAGCAATGGCCTAGAACTTGTATAATACTTTACGCATTATTCGCCTAAAAAGCTGCATAAAAAATGATTATGCCATAACCTTTGTGACATCTGCAGTTCAGAAGATTCCTTTATGGAACACCACCTAAAGACGAGCCTTCATCTCTTTGTCTGTATGAGTACTAACCTGAGCTCTCAAGGTCTCGCAATTCACCCCTTTACAGATATCAGTTAGATATATTCACCTGTGAAATGAAATTCTTGGAATCTCGATACAGGAGTATATTCTGAGATGGGTCACATAGTTATTTCATGTTCTTAATATTACCTATCATATCTTGAAACAATTGAGAATTGAGAAGAAGTTTAAGTGGATACGAATATTGGCAATCTAGGTAAATCTGGTTAAAAACTTAATGAATATACCAAGATCAACGGTACTGGTGATTTGTTAAACACTTGATATAATCTTCTTAATACACAAAACTCACAAAAATATGTATCTTTACTTGTTATTTCTTTTCGAAAAGTTTCCAAAACCCAAAAAGATTTTCAGTTTCCTTAGCTTTTTAGTTTTGTTTTAGTCTACTGATGATGTGAACACGGATAGTTGAAGTCATGGCGACATCTTGCTGAAGGGAATTGACGGGTAGTCTATTGGAAAACCCGTAAGTGCGATAAAATGATAGATATTCCACGTTTAAACGGTTTAATTGTTGCGATTTGGTGTCTATGGTGTTTATGGCTTTGCAGGTACCGAAGAGCATAGCGAGGGAGTTTAAACATGCTTTTCGGGAATTTGCAAGAGGCTAGTTGATGATGAGGACTTAAGAGATTGGATGAGGGGCAAAATGGTAAATCTTGCAGACCACCGTAAGCTATGGTGGGCGCCGTAGCTTACGGTGGAGTCCACATTCAAAAACCCACCGTAAGATAGTGGCTTACCACTGTAAGGAAATTATTACCCACCGTAAGCTACGGTGGGCACCGTAGCTTACGGTGGTGAGCTACAGGAAAGTTGTAACTGCTCAATTTAAGTCGAATTGAAGAGGACTTTTGGGATGCCAATCATTGGAGACGAATAGCAGAGCAAAAAGGGACGATTTTGGGTGTTCTTATTGATTCAAAACAAGTTCTAAACATTATTTTGGTGTTGTTGATTCGTATGAACAAAACATTTAAAGTATGTTTGATTGCAAGAACATGAGAGGCTAGAATTCTTGATGATCATCTTTTGTGGAAGGTTTGTTAAACAAATGTGTTTCAATTTATGTTTTCTAGAATAATTGTTATGTTATGGTTGTTATGGTGTTGATTGATTATAAATTGTTGATTGATATTTTACTCATTGCTTGTTTCGTATGTTCTTGGTGTCATTGACAATCGAGATATCACGGGAAGGTTTACAGGTTGGATATTATTCAATTGGTAATCGGGTAACGACTTTGTATTGTAATAATCCGAGTACTTGGTTCCCTTTTATCACAAATAATTAATCAATCACGAGTCATGTCTATTTGACTCTTTCTAGTTAAATTGAAACACATGCGTTTTTTAACCGGAAACTGAAGATGATCACTTCCCTTTAAATCTATTATAAACATCAATTTTTGAGTCTTAGTAGTTAAAATCTAAAACATCAACCAATTCTGAAATTAATTTCTTGCAAATTAGGTAATTAGTTAAAGTGGCACAACCTTTTTATAGCACAATTTCCACAATTCCTTGTGTTCAATACCCCCTTACCGCTAAGTAGTAGCAGTATTTGGATTAAATTTGCATGAGACAACGACATCACCTCAAATTTTGCACTGTTGCCGTGGAATTTTGCGCAACGTGTTTATTTTGAGCTAGTTTAGTTTGTTATTTTTCCGGGTATACGCTGGTTGTGTTAGTGTGCAGGATCTTACAGGTGTATGCATACTAGAGGCTCTAACAGGCTATCACCATTGGTATTTGATCTGGAGATTGAATGAACTTTACCAGGCAACAGGCTTTTGTTACGTGAAAACAAGATTGGTGGTTCGCCAACTACACCTACTACACCAATAACACCACTCAACATCATGGAACCATTACCTACTACCACAAGCCAAACAACACCATCTACACCTCCACCAATTCCTACCACCAACCCACCCTCAACACATGAAGTTAACCCCCCCCCCAATACCACATCCATGGTTCCACCATTCTCATCCTTTTTCCCAACCTCCGGTCAATCATCATCCACTCAACAACCATTGCCAAGTCAAACTTTACCAAGTTCAACCGTTATCCATAACTCATCCACACTTCAACCACCAACCCAACCTGGTTTCCATAATCCTTCCTCACAATTTGTGTAAACATCGGGTGTAGGAGGAGATGGGTATGAAGATGGTTATGAAGAAGAATTCGGAGGGTATGAAGATGAAGGTTATTATTATGGGGGTGATGGATGTAACTTGGGACCACAAGGGGGAATGGGTTACCCACAAAGGCAACGAGTGGAACAAGTACAAGAGATGGTTAGGCAACCTACAGGGGTGCAACAAGTTCGTCCTCAAGGACCACCGTTCCAACAACCAATGCCTTTACAACAAGTCCAAGGTCAAGACTAACAACTACAATTTCAAAGACTGTTGCATCAACCCCAACATCAACAACACTTCGTACCTCAAGGGTTAAGACAGGGCTACGCGGGTCGACCAAGAGTCCCTCTAGGTGTTCCGCGAAGACATCATCGAGAGGTAGTAAGGGGGTTGAAGCACATTTTTGTCCGGTTATTACTAACAATCCTTCTCCAGTAGTGATACCACAACACCCGGATGGGAGAACATTTGAGGTTAGGACGACCGCATTACAAAGCTTGCCGACGTACAAGGGTCTAGCAACGGAGGAACCATACTTCCATTTGGAAACATATGATTCCATTTGCAACACCATCGGGGGCAAGGTTTTTCTGCGGATGATGTTAAATTGGTATTGTTTCAGTTTTCGTTGGAAGATAAGGCAAAGAGGTGGTTCCACACTCTACCATCCGCATCGATTTATACTTGGGCCGATATGCAACAAAGGTTTCTTGAAGAATTTTTCATGGCCCAAAAGACAAATGAATCTAGGTGGAGCTTACAAAGTTTTCAAAAACAACTGGGTGAGATGTTCCATGAAGCATTTGAAAGGTTTAACATGATGTTTAAGAATTGTCCTCATCATGGCATTGCACTTTGGGAATTGTTGAATGCTTTCCATGAGGGGTTGAGTTCGGAAGATGCTCGTGACTTGATGTCCATCACTAATGGTACTTTTGGTACAAACTTTGAGCAAGATGATTGGGCATTTTTGGTGCAAATGGCGGTCACATCTAAAAGAAAAGCACAATCTTCAAGGAGGGCAAGACATGTTATTACAAGACCCCAAGTACTTGTGGTAGATGATGGAGGGGTACAAGCCACGAATCAAGTATATGACGTTTGTACGAATTGTAATGAATTGGGTCATGCGGCGGACGTGTGTTTGGTGGGTGTGCTTGAAGGTCAAGTAGAATAGGTAAATGCTATTCAAGGGGTGGTCATAATTTTAACATGAACTCGAACACATACCACCCCGGGTTATGGAACCATCCCAATTTTTGTTATGGGAACCCGGCGAATCAAGCCAATCCAAATTTCCAAGGAACTCAAAGAACTTTCGTTCCATGCCAACAATTCAATCAAGGTCAAACTTCATCAAGTGGGAATGAAGTTATGGATATGCTCCGGATGATGCAACAAGATATGCAAAGGAGAAATCAATTGGATAACGCTCGGGCACAAAAGGATGAGATTCGGGACAAACCCATTCAATCATTAACCACACAGATGGGACAGCTGGCTAGTGAGGTAGCAGCTTTGAAGCAACAGTATCGGAAACTTCCCAGTGATACGCAAACTAACCCGAAGAACACAAAGAACATACAGATCAGCGGGGTAAGTTTCGTTCCTAAAAATGATAAATGTTTAACTACTTCTGTTGTTCATGTGATTGTAGGTGTGAATGAAACAAGTGTCGAGAGACGTGGAAGTGATGCAGGGGAACCAGTTATCCCGATTCAAGTTGGGAAGTTCAAGATACACAAAGCATTGTTGGATTACGAAGCAAGGATGAACGTTTTCCCGGGTAGCTTGTACGACCAGTATGACTTTGGTCTGTTACATGAGATTGATAGCATGGCGGTGTTCGCGGATGCGAGTTGGAAGCAACCCCGAGGGGTTGTAAAAGACGTAGTTATACAATTGGGCGAGTTTTACTACTCAGTGGATTTTATGGTGATCGACTATGCATCGTTGAAGACTTACGAGTAGCCACAGGTAGTGTTGGGTCGTCCGTTCTTGTATACGACAAACGCTTAAATCGATTGCAGAAACAGAATGGTCACCATGAGCTATGAGAACCGTAAGTTGTACTTTAATGTGTTTTCAAAATCCATTTATTGCGATCTTCTTAATGACTTGAGTCACACAGTTTCTACTAATGAACATGTTTCAAGTGTTAGCACAGTTAGGTCAATTGCAAGTGGTGTTGAGTTGTATAGGTTTGAGTTGAAGAATGGTGAAAATTAAGCAAGGAAGAAGGCTAGTGTGAGCAGGAAAGCGGGCTAAGGAAAACCACCCGATGGTGAGATTAGATGGGGTGATGAGGCTGAATTTGACCCCAATTGGCGTGAAGCTGCAAACTTTCCAAGAAATTGGATGGAATATGGAGAGAAATGGGTAGTAAGGGTTCATTTGAACCACCTTGAGTACGTTAGGTGGTGTTCTTTCCTTGTATATTATTGTAGACATAATTTTGTTTTATTTATGGTTGGGTGGAAGGGTGGCGTATTGTGTTTGATATTCATGTTATGCGTTGGTGGTATATTGGTGGTGTTTACATGTTTCATAAAAATAAAAATAAAAACAAAAAGAAATTTGGGATTTGAGAGTTGAGTTGAAGGTGAAGTTGAGGTAACTTTAGTGATCGTTTCCTTCAAAACCATACATTGGGGTCAATGTATCTCAAGTGTGGGGATGGGGAAAATTTTTGGGATTTTTAAAATTTTTAAACCAAGCCAAACAATTGTCAAATTTGAATATGTTACCTTAATCCGCATGACACATCGTTATCCCTTTTTATCCTTTCTTGGTGAGTTTTTGAGCCACATTAATGCTTTCTAGAAATTAATTCTTTGGTTGAGTGGCAGTGTGTGATTGTGTTAATAGAACTTGGATAATAGATGCTTGTCAAAACCTAAGTTTACATGCTTGTGAATATGATGTGGGCATTTAGGTAGCCTAGTCTGGATGTGTGTTGAGTGTGGGTTTGGGGGGTTGGACCTCATAAGTTACAAATATGAGCTTGGTAGTGAGCGGGACGGGGGTTTGGACATTAGTAGCCCAATTTGAGCTTTTAACCATTCAATTGTTACCCAAGCCTATGTCCTACAAAATTCTACCTTTTAATCGACCCGATTTAGATAGTTTGATATTGTTATGATTGTATTTTTCTTTCAATTGTTGTAATGTGATGGTTGCTATCTTGATGCAATATTATCTTGTTATGGTGAAAAGAAAAGAAAAAGAAAAAAAGAAAAAGAGAAGAAGAAGACGTTAGTTGTACAAATAGAGTTAGTTATTTATGTTGATTGTAATAATAAATCGGGCTGATTAAACGAGCTACATGAATATTTCCCACCAATTCTCACCCTTACACATAACTTTGTTACAACACAAAAGTCTTTCTGATTCATAAGCATGTTAGGCAATTTGTAGGTAAAGACTTGATTATTATCCAAGCTTATTGTCGCACGTTTACATACTTGCGTTGAGTGATCTTGCACAATCTTGCTAGTACCATTTTTTGTCACCGAGGGAGAGTATAGTGAAGGGTGTGTTATGTAGTATGAAGATAAGTTGACAACAGGGCAATTTGTTTGTGTTTGGTTTACATGATGATCACTTGTAAGTTTGAAAACTCTTATGAAAGTGTTGCTTGGGGCAAGCAACGTTTAAGTGTGGGGATGTGACGGGTGGTCTATTGGACAACCCGTAAGTGCGATAAAACGATAGATATTCCACGTTTAAACGGTTTAATTGTTGCGATTTGATGTCTAAGGTGTGTATGGCTTTGCAGGTACCAAAGAGCATAACGAGGGAGTTTAAACGTGCTTTTTCAGGGATTTGCAAGAGGCTAGTTGATGATGAGGACTAAAGAGATTGGATGAGGGGCAAAATGGTAAATCTTGCTGACCACCGTAAGTACCGTGGGCGTCGTAGCTTACGGTGGAGTCCACATTCAAAAACCCACCGTAAGACAATGGCTAACCACCATAAGGAAATTATTGCACACCATAAGCTACGGTGGGCATCGTAGCTTACGGTGGTGAGCTACGGGAATGTTGTAATTGCTCAATTTAAGTCGAATTTAAGAGGACTTTTGGGATGCCAGTCATTGGAGACGAACAGCAGAGCAAAAGGGGGCGATTTTGAGTGTTCTTATTGATTCAAAACAAGTTCTAAACATTATTTTGGTGTATTGATTCGTATGAACAAAATATTTGAAGTAAGTTTGATTGCAAGAACATGAGAGGCTAGAATTCTTGGTGATCATCTTTTGTGGAAGGTTTGTTAAACAATTGTGTTTCAATTTATTTTTTCTAGAATAATTGCTATGTTATGGTTGTTATGGTGTTGATTGATTGTTTGTAAATTGTTGATTGATATTTTACTCATTGCTTCTTTCGTGCGTTCTTGGTGTCGTTGACAATCGAGATATCACGGGAAGGTTTACGGGTTGGATATTATTCAATTGGTCATCGGGTAACGACCTCACATTGTAATAATCCGAGAACTTGGTTCCCTTTTATCACAAATAATTAATCAATCACGAGTCATGTCTATGTGACTCTTTCTAGTTAAATTGAAACACATGCGTTTTTTAACCGGAAACTGAAGATGATCACTTCCCTTTAAATCTGTTATACACATCAATTTTGAGTCTTAGTAGTTAAAATCTAAAAACATCAACCAATTCTGAAACTAATTTCTTGTAAATTAGGTAATTAGTTAAAGTGGCACAACCTTTTGATAGCATAATTTCCACAATTCCTTGTGTTCGATACCCATTACCGCTAAGTAGTAGCAGTATTTGGATTAAATTTGCATGAGACAACGACATCACGTCGGGAATTTGAAAATCATGGGTTGGGAGCTAATCTTTAACGAAAATTTCTTGAACGTCAATAAAGTTCATAAATTTGAAACTTTACAATTTAAAATAAATATGTTTTGGTCAAAAATGGTTAACCAAGGTCATTAACTTGGACTTGGTAAGCAAATCAGATAACCTGGGTCAATAACTTGGACTTGGCTATTGAGTGGGTATTAAACAGATAAAATTTTGTAAAAAAAATAAAAAATATCAAAAAGTTCTTCAAGTTTCAAAACTGATTCGTACGAGTCTCACTAACTCATACGAACCAAGTTTGGGCTTCCTTCGTACGAACCACTGGTTCGTACGAACGACCCTAACTAGTATAAAAGGTCACTTTGTTCGCACGAACCAACGTTTGTTTCTGTGCGAACTGAGAGAACTTTTGTGCGAATACATTCTAAACTCACTTGTCTTGACATTTATCGAGTACTATTACATTATGGAGCTTGATTTGCGCACCTCTTTCAATGGGAAAGGTAATTTTGCTCAATCTTAGCCGTTACAATGCCGAATTTGGACTAAACGGACTTGAAACATAGATTTAGGGAGATTGGACCGGTAAAACTTAAAATTGACCTTAAAACGTTAATATCGGCCCCAATAGCCTATAAATCAACTATCAATTTTTTCAAATCAATGTGTTTTAAGTTTGGTTTAAACTTGGTGTTTTTGGAATGATTCAATGTTCGTACGAAGGACCATTCCTACAAACTAAATTTGTTCAGATTTTTTGATTCGTACGAAGCATGGTTTGTACGAAGCAAGTTTTGTGAAGTGTTTTGAAAATTGTCTAACTCTTAAATCACTCCTACGAAGTAGTGATTTGTACGAATGATAACTTGTTCCAAACTTGTAAAAATGTCTAAGTGTTGATTCGTACAGATGATTGGCTCGTACGAATGATCTTGAAAGTTTAAAATTTTAAAATTCTTCTAACGGTTTGAATTCTTTTTATACAGGTCAAGAAAACATCATTTTCTCCATTTCACAACATTTGTTGTCTGATTGACGAGACTATTCAAGAGATAGCTGCGTACAGAGATGTATTAGATTTTTTGGGCAGGATTCCTATTACAAAAGCGCCCATAGATCGACATACCGTTTATAGATCTCATGTTGAATATTTCTGGAATGCAGCCGTGTACGATTCTGAAGAAAATGCGATAGTGTCGGTGATAAAGATTGATGATGAAGATATCCAAGTTACGATAACCGAAGATTTGATTCGAACAGTTTTGGATTTCAAGGATAATGATGACGATCCTACCGGGTTTTTGGAATACATGGTGAACGGATGTTTTTACTGGATGGGATATGCTGGTTTTGTGAATGCAGCTCCGTTCAAGAAAGGAAATCTCAGTGCACCTTTCTGTTGCATTGCTCATGTGGTTGCTCACGCTTTAAGCCATCACAAAGGAGGATTTGATGATCTGGTTGATTATCAAATGTGTATGATTACTGCACTGGTCCTAAATCTGCCATATAACTTCTCTAAAGTTATATTTACACAGATGATGCAAAACATACAGAGGGAAAAGTTTTTGCAATACCCTCGGTTTATACAGATGTTGTTAGATCATTTGCATCCGAACTTAAAGAAGAAGAAGGACGATGTGTTAAAGTTAGAGCACATGGATGTTTCTACCTTCAAGAAGATGAATTTACATTTGAAGACCTTTCCAAATGCTAAACCCATTTTTGGTGCTATAGTTGACAAAGATTACATTTCTCCAGCACCAGGTAAATGGAGGAAAGATGATAGTGGAGATGAAAGTGAGGAATTGACTGCGGTTGAAATTTTTGCTGCTAAATGGTTTGTGAAAGAAGGCGAAAAGGGTGTTAAGAGAAAAGCAACTGCTACATCTTCTGCTACTGCAATGCCAAAGAAAAAGTCAGCTGCTGAAACTTCTGGGTTGCGCAAGGAACCAGATGTTGAAGAAACCATTGAAGACATCACTGCAGATATCGAGCGACAAAGCTTTTGGTGGAGAGAAAGAAGCTGAAGACGCATCGTCTTCGAGCACTAATTCTGAAGCAAGACGCGTTGGTGAATGTAAAAGAGCCAAAAAGATAGATGCAAAGCGTCAGACTGAGATAAAGAGAAAAGCAGAAGAGTGAAAGCGTAAAGCGGCAGGAGAAGATGATACAACGTATGTACCTTCAGGATCAGATACAGATACTCCTTTGCGCACACGGATGAAGAAAAAGGCACGAAGGTTTAAGCGTCAAGCTGCTAGAAGCTCCAAGTCTCCAACTGTTAGATCGAAAGAGACTGTACAAGAGCCGACGATCGAAGAAGAAGTTATTGTTGAACCAGCGTAGCATATTCAAACATCACCACCTCGTTAGGCAGCACCATAATCGCCACCACCACAATCTACTCCGCCACAACAGTCTGCACCTCAACAGCCTCCACAATCAACCCGAAGACAAGCTACACTGCAACCGCCACCACACACTTCATAATCCCAATCTCAGTTTGATTTTGAATTTGACTTTGTAGATATTCCAGTGGGGAAGATTTTTCATTCAACGACCCGTGTTGATGAGTTACAAAAACAGGTCTTGTTGAATACTGTGAAGATAGCGGAGTTGCAGCAACAGATTAATGTATTAAATGAAGAGAAACAGGAGTTGCATGAGCAGATCAATGTTTTGACTGAAGATAAACAGTAGTTAGAAACCATGCTTGCAAGTATCATTTCAAAGAATGAACGTTTACGTCTTCGAATGGCTGAGAATGAGGAATAAAGACTCTGCAGTGATTGTAGAATGAATTTGTTTGAGAAGATTTTGGTGAAAAGGCTGGGAGTGAACATTGCGGCAGAAATAGACGAGATTGACCGAGCAGAGGCTAAAGAACTAGTTGCTGAAAGGGAACGCCTTGCTAAAGAGTTATCTGACGCGTAAGGCAAAGGAAAAGCGAAGGTTGTCGAGGATCCTGTGATTGTTGACACTAAGCCAGAAGCTGAATATGCGCCAGTTACTTGTACATATATCGTTGTGTACCAAGTGCCGAACAAGTTTATATTGATCAGGAAGCCTAAAGATGGGGAGATTGATATGTCAAATCTATCTGCAAGACACTGTGAATGGCTTTTGAAGAAAGAGTTAGAAAAAGAAATTGAGAAAGCAGCTGAAGAGTTTGACAAAGATGTTGAAAAGGAAGATGAAGATTTAGATGTTGATGATGATTCTGATTCGGATTCTAATAACGGTAATGATGATGATGATAATGTTGGAGGTACTGGTATTCGTGTAACTAATTCAGATGTGAATACAGAGATTCATTATTCATTGTACCTCGATGATTCTGCTAACCAAACTACTGAAGAAGGTGTTAAGGATAGAACAGAAGGGTCTTCAGATGCACTGCAGGCAGGAATCCTCTCGGTGATTGATACATCTACTGTTCATGTCATGCCGAAACCAAAGATTTTCTATCTTGAGCATGACGTCGGGGAAGGCGAATTCATTCACAGTTATTCTAAAGAAGAGATCGCAGAAATGCTAGGTGTGGATGAAGAACAGTTTGATTTTGAGAATGAGCTGAACGAGGGTAGTGCGTTCGAGCCAAATGATTATGTTTTTGAACATGTTGAAGAAGCAAATGTGTATGATCGAGTTGTCGTGGAGGATGATTCTGATGACGATGCTAATATTGCCAATCAGGGTACAGAGGACTCCCAACTTTTACCGAACTATTTGCAGCAGAGAATGCAAATGTTCTTAAACGTATAGTTGAAGAAGCTGCAAAGCAATGCACTATTCCTCAACAGTTGAACAGAGTTGAGATTGCCGAGATAAGGAAGAAGTGGTTCAAGAATGCACCAGTAGAGCGTAAATTCAAACGTCCTCTAGCGTTCTTTACTCGTGACGCGGATATTTCTCTAGGGGACATCATAAGCTGGGGTTTGATTGAAGAGCTTAACGTCTATGCGATCAAAAGGGAGTTTGGTATTCAGTATCTCAAATATCTGAGCGACATCAAGTCCTTGCCATACTGGGATATTAAAGAGTTGGTGCAAACTAAGATGATTAATCTTAAGATGAAATTTCACGACTAGAGGCTTTGGAAGTTGATCAAGCTTGAGGCTTTACATGGTTTTACACACTAGAAACCTCACTTTCCAAGACACATCACAAAGATCGATCCAGTGACAAAAAAGAAGGATGTGACGCTCATCGTAAAAAGGCCGAAAGTAATGAAGATATGCCTATGTTATGGATGCAGCAGGATTTCTACAAGAGCTTCAAGTGGTGGCATTATGATTCGAACATATAAGAGGTTGTTATTTGTGTGCACCCGGATGAAGACTCGTGGAAGACTACTGAAGAGCTAATCGAAGCTATCATCGCTCACAAATGCATATATGGGCTGTAGGGTGGCATTCGAGTACTAGACCCGATATGGCTAGTCAATTGCACGAAGAAGGATATTGATTGCTTGTTTTATAGCAAAATCAGTCATGAAGAAAAAGATAAAGAGCAAGCTCTCCAGTTCCAGAAGGTTGTTAATGTCTGCTTTGCAAATGATATTCATTCTGGTTCGTCATGGAATACATCTTGGAGGAAGCTGGAGGAGACTGGGCAGAAGCAAAAAGAAAAGAAGGAAGCTAGAATAGTTGAGCGTGCTCATGTAGCATCGCTAAGGAGTTTTCAATTTGGCAATACAGTGAATCGACCTCCTCCAACAAATCAAACGCCAATTGCATTTGAGGAGCGTTGCACGCCTCCGAAGAGATTTTTTGGTCGTTAAGCGCCAAATCTTGTGAAGATTTTTTTGAAGACTATCCAGACTGCGGCAACGTCCAAGGGGGAGTTTATTGGTGCATTATGTCTATTGCCTACGTCTAGGATGTGTCGATATTGTATATAGGGCTTAAACGTCATTTGTATAAATGTAATTAATTGTTTTATATGTTTTATAGTTGACTTGTACGAGTGAGTCAGTTGGCTCATACGAGTGACACTCTGTCACTCGTACGAAGCAACCACTCGCGCGAGTCACAGCTTCTGTTTCACACACTCCAGTGCCAGTCATGTCGACCTGTAAATAGAGGAGTGTTGTCTCAAAGCTAGTTAGTGTTAGTTCCGGATGTACGGCGAAGCCCTGCTGATTTGTTTACTCGCGTCTGTACTTTGCACTTCTTTCAATACAATTCAGAGCAGTTAAACAATATATCTCTCTTGTTCGTTTGCCATCCTCTCTAGCAAAGAATTCTGCCTCTGCTAGTTGAGTTAGATCAGACCGGTTGTTCATCGGAGGACCCGATCCTTCGTTCACATAGACGGTGTCCACAAAATGTCTATACACCTGTTTACAGTATTAAGAAATCTTCAGAGGATGAAAAACTGAAATCCCCAATGTTTGTTCCTAATCAGATTCTTAAACGAAACAACGAATCTTATAACAATGTGAAACCAGCAAATCTTAAAGTTTCAATTGAAAAGACTGGTGAATTATCAATCAAAAAGGAACAAAAAGATTCAAAATTGTTATCCCAAAAATGATTTTACAGATGATCAAACATGGGTGATTAAATCAAATCATCATCTGAAGAGATCAAAACAACTGTTCCTACTTTGAATGATGAAAAGTTTAAAGAAATAGTTGAATACATTGTTGAAACAAAAAATGAGAATGTTTGTGAATCAACTTGTGCAAACCCACCCAAGACTGTCAAGGCTTGGGTCTCGCTATTCAAATAATTGTTTAAATGGAGGAGACTGAGCAAAAGAAGAAAGAAAAGAAGGAAGCTAGAATAGCTGAGCGTGCTCGTATAGCATCGCTAAGGAGTTTTCAGTTTGGCAATACAGTGAATCGACCTCCTCCAACATATCAAACCCAATTGCATGAAGAGATTTTTGGTCGTTAAGCGTCAAATCTTGTGATGATTTTTTGAAGACTATCCAGACTTCGGCAACGTCCAAGGAGGAGTTTGTTGGTGCATTATGTCTATTGCCTACGTCTAGGATGTGTCGATATTGTATACAGGGCTTAAACGTCATTTGTATAAATGTAATTAATTGTTTTATATGTTTTGTAGTTGACTTGTACGAGTGAGTCAGTTGGCTCGTACGAGTGACACTCTGTCACTTGTATGAAGCAACCACTCGCGCGAGTCACACCTTCTGTTTCACACACTCCAGTGCCAGTCATGTCGACCTGTAAATAGAGGAGTGTTGTCTCAAAGCTAGTTAGTGTTAGTTCCGGATGTACGGCGAAGCCCTGCTGATTTGTTTACTCGCGTTGTACTTTGCACGTCTTTCAATACAATTCAGAGTAGTTAAACAGTATAGCTCTCTTGTTCGTTTGCCAACCTCTCTAGCAATGAATTCCGCCTCTGCTAGTTGAGTTAGATCAGACCGGTTGTTCATCGGAGGAGCTGATCCCCCGACACATAGACGGTGTCCACAAAATGTCTCTACACCTGTTTACAGTATTAAGAAATCTTCAAAGGATGAAAAACTGAAATCCCCAATGTTTATTCGTAATCAGATTCTTAAACGAAACAACGAATCTAACAACAATGTGAAACTAGCAAATCTTAAAGTTTCAATTGAAAAGGCTGGTGAATTATCAATCAAAAAGGAACAAAAAGATTCAAAAATGTTATCCCAAAAATGATTTTACAAATGATCAAACTTGGGTGATTAAATCAAATCATCATCTGAAGAGATCAAAACAACTGTTCCTACTGTGAATGATGAAAAGTTTAAAGAAATAGTTGAACAGATTGTTGAAACAAAAAATGAGAATGTTTGTGAATCAACTTGTGCAACCCCACCCAAGACTATCAAGGCTTGGGTCTCGCTATTCAAATAATTGTTCAAATGGAGGAGACTGAGAAGAAAGAAAAGAAGGAAGCTAGAATAGCTGAGCGTGCTCGTATAGCATCGCTAAGGAGTTTTCGGTTTGGCAATACAGTGAATCAACCTCCTCCAACAGATAAACGCCAATTGCATTTGACAAGCGTCGCAAGCCTCCGAAGAGATTATTTGGTCGTTAAGCGTCAAATCTTGTGAAGATTTTTTGAAGACTATCCAGACTTCTGTAACGTCCAAGGAGGAGTTTGTTGGTGCATTATGTCTATTGCCTACGTCTAGGATGTGTCGATATTGTTTATAGGGCTTAAACGTCATTTGTATAAATGTAATTAATTGTTTTATTTGTTTTGTATTTGACTTGTACGAGTGAGTCAGTTGGCTCGTACGAGTGACACTCTGTCACTCGTATGAAGCAACCACTCGCGCGAGTCACAGCTTCTGTTTCACACACTCCAGTGCCAGTCATGTCGACCTGTAAATAGAGGAGTGTTGTGTCAGAGCTAGTTAGTGTTAGTTCCGGATGTATGGCGAAGGCTTGCTGATTTGTTTACTCACGCTGTACTTTGCACGTCTTTCAATACAATTCAGAGTAGTTAAACAGTATACCTCTCTTGTTCGTTTGCCATCCTCTCTAGCAATGAATTCCGCCTCTGCTAGTTGAGTTAGATCAGACCGGTTGTTCATCGGAGGAGCTGATCCCCCGTTCACATAGACGGTGTCCACAAAATTTTTCTACACCTGTTTACAGTATTAAGAAATCTTCAAAGGATGAAAAACTGAAATTCCCAATGTTTATTCCTAATCAGATTCTTAAACGAAACAACGAATTTAACAACAATGTGAAACTAGCAAATCTTAAAGTTTCAATGGAAAAGGCTGGTGAATTATTAATCAAAAAGGAACAAAAAGATTCAAAATTGTTATCCCAAAAAGGATTTTACAAATGATCAAACTTGGGTGATTAAATCAAATCATCATCTGAATAGATCAAAACAACTGTTCCTACTGTGAATGATGAAAAGTTTAAAGAAATAGTTGAACAGATTGTTGAAACAAAAAATGAGAATGTTTGTGAATCAACTTGTGCAACCCCACCCAAGACTATCAAGGCTTGGGTCTCGCTATTCAAATAATTGTTCAAATGGAGGAGACTGAGCAGAAGAAGAAAGAAAAGAAGGAAGCTAGAATAGCTGAGTGTGCTCGTATAGCATCGCTAAGGAGTTTTCGGTTTGGCAATACAGTGAATCGACCTCCTCCAACAGATCAAACGCCAATTGCATTTGACGAGCGTCGCAAGCCTCCGAAGAGATTTTTTGGTCGTTAAGCTTAAATTTTTGAAGATTTTTTGAAGACTATCCAAAACTTCGGCAACGTCCAAGGAGGAGTTTGTTTATGCATTATGTCTATTGCCTACGTCTAGGATGTGTCGATATTGTATATAGGGCTTAAACGTCATTTGTATAAATGTAATTAATTGTTTTATATGTTTTGTAGTTGACTTGTACGAGTGAGTCAGTTGACTCGTACGAGTGACACTCTGTCACTCGTACGAAGCAACCACTCGCGTGAGTCACAGCTTCTGTTTCACACACTCCAGTGCCAGTCATGTCGACCTGAAATAGAGGAGTGTTGTGTCAGAGCTAGTTAGTGTTAGTTCTGGATGTACGGCGAAGGCCTGCTGATTTGTTTACTCGCGTTGTACTTTGCACGTCTTTCAATACAATTCAGAGTAGTTAAACAGTATACCTCTCTTGTTCGTTTGCCATCCTCTCTAGCAATGAATTCGCCTCTGCTAGTTGAGTTATATCAGACCGGTTGTTCATCGGAGGAGCCGATCCCCATTCACATAGACGGTGTCCACAAAATGTCTCTACACCCTTTTACAGTATTAAGAAATCTTCAAAGGATGAAAAACTGAAATCCCCAATGTTTATTCCTAATCAGATTCTTAAACGAAACAACGAATCTAACAACAATGTGAAACCAGCAAATCTTAAAGTTTCAATTGAAAAGGCTGGTGAATTATCAATCATAAAGGAACAAAAGGATTCAAAATTGTTATCCCAAAAATGATTTTACAAATGATCAAACTTGGGTGATGAAATCAAATCATCATCTGAATAGATCAAAACAACTGCTCCTACTGTGAATGATGAAAAGTTTAAAGAAATTGTTGAACATTTTGTTGAAACAAAAAATGAGAATGTTTGTTAATCAACTTGTGCAAACCCACCCAAGACTGTCTAGGCTTGGGTCTCGCTATTTAAATAATTGTTTAAATGGAGGAGACTGAGCAGAAGAAGAAAGAAAAGAAGGAAGCTAGAATAGCTGAGCGTGCTCGTATAGCATCGCTAAGTGTTTTCGGTTTGGCAATACAGTGAATCGACCTCCTCCAACAGATCAAACGCCAATTGCATTTGAGGAGCGTCGCAAGCCTCGAAGAGATTTTTTGGTCGTTAAGCGTCAAATCTTGTGAAGGTTTTTTGAAGACTATCCAGACTGCGGCAACATCCAAGGGGGAGTTTGTTGTTGCATTATGTCTATTGCGTACGTATAGGATGTGTCGAAATTGTATATAGGGCTTAAACATCATTCGTATAAATGTAATTAATTGTTTTATATGTTTTGTTGTTGACTTGTACGAGTGAGTCAGTTGGCTCGTACGAGTGACACTCTATCACTCGTACGAAGCAACCACTCGCGCAAGTCACAGCTTCTGTTTCACACACTCCAGTGCCAGTCATGTCGACCAATAAATAGAGGAGTGTTGTGTCAGAGCTAGTTAGTGTTAGTTCCGGATGTACGGCGAAGCCCTGCTGATTTGTTTACTCGCGTCTGTACTTTGCACGTCTTTCAATACAATTCAGAGCAGTTAAACATTATATCTTTCTTGTTCGTTTGCCATCATCTCTAGCAATGAATTCTGCCTCTGTAGTTGAGTTAGATCAGACCGGTTGTTCATCGAAGGAGCCGATCCCCCGTTCACATAGACAGTGTCCACAAAATGTCTCTACACCTGTTTACAGTATTAAGAAATCTTCAGAGTATGAAAAACTGAAATCCCCAATGTTTGTTCCTAATCAGATTCTTAAATGAGACAATGAATCTAACAACAATGTGAAACCAGCAAATCTTAAAGTTTCAATTGAAAAGGCCGGTGAATTATCAATCAAAAAGGAACAAATGATTCAAAATTGTTATCCCAAAAATGATTTTCCAAATAATCAAACATGGGTGATTAAATCAAATCATCATCTGAAGAGATCAAAACAATTGTTCCTACTGTGAATGATGAAAAGTTTAAAGAAATAGTTGAACAGATTGTTGAAACAAAAAATGAGAATGTTTGTGAATCAACTTGTGCAAACCCACCCAAGACTGTCAAGGCTTGGGTCTCGCTATTCAAATAATTGTTTAAATGAATGTGTAGGGGCTCCTTAGATCAATAATTTCCAAATGGATAATGGATAGTGGAGCGTCTCGGCACATGACAGGAATGTTGGCTCTCCGATACGATGTTAAACCAATCCGAGGAGGCTATGTTGGGTTTGCGGGTAACCAAGGAGGTAGAATAGTAGGTGAAGGAATTCTAACTAATGGTGTGGTGTCGTTCGATAAATTTTACTACATAGCGGAGCTAGAGGACAACTTACTGAGTATTTCTCAGATTTGTGACAAAAAAAATTCGCAACACACTTCACTAATCAAGAATGTCTCATTCTGAAGCTAGGATTCCATATGCTGAAGGAGTGGAT
This sequence comes from Scalesia atractyloides, assembly GCA_947069175.1. Taxonomy (NCBI): domain Eukaryota; kingdom Viridiplantae; phylum Streptophyta; class Magnoliopsida; order Asterales; family Asteraceae; genus Scalesia; species Scalesia atractyloides. Next base: position 51,672,910 of record CAMTDV010000020.1, read on the forward strand.
CTTGATGTGTGTTCCCCAATAAAACAACTTGTATGTCTTAGACATGAGCATTGCGACAAAACGACAAAATTTGTGCAATGTTTTGTGTCTAAAGCAACAGAGAAAGAATCAATTATGTGGCATAGGAAGATGAGGCACATTCGTTACCGAAAGATGAACTTTTTAGTAGATAACAACATAGTGGAGGGAGTCATTTAAAGAGTTTTCACTTGAATGATGACTACATAAGTTGCAAAAAGGGCAAACAGCACAAAAAGTCAGATCCAATGAAGCTCCTGAACTCAATCAAGCTCTCGCTAGCGAGACTACACATGGATCTCTTTGGACAAGTCAACGTTCGAAGTATCTCTGGAGATCTATATTGTCTCATTGATACTAATGACTATTTAAGATTTTCTTGGGTGATGTTCATAGAAATCAATGATGAAACTTTTGAGAGTCTAATGATCTTATTCTGGAAATTGGAGAACATGTATCACTTACCAATTCGACGCATAAGAAGTGACAACGGTACAGAGTTCACGAGCAATAGGATGTTAGAGTTTTGCTATGTGAAGGGAATTTTGCATGAATTAAGTGCACCATATACTCAACAGAAAAACAGTAGAGCTGAATGCAAAAACAGAACCCTGATAGGGACAGCAAGAACCATGCTCGTCGATTCAAAACTACCAGTTAGTTTTTGGAGAGAAGTCGTGGCCTCTGCGTGCTATAAATTTAATAGAGTATTGATAGACAAGCCACACAAGAAAATGTGTTTCGAGATACTTAAACCAGCGAAAGCCAGCCCTAAAGTATTTATAACTATTTGGGTCACCATGCACGGTAATCATTGTTGATGATAAATTTGGAGCTAAATCCATGGAAGGTTCTTCGTGGGATGTGCTAGTCCACTACTAGAGTATATTTACCTAGAATAAACTGGGTGATTGAAGCTCAGAATGTAGATTGTCTAAGATACACGTCTGCAACACAAAAATCTAGAGATGCTTGGCTGTTCAATTACGAAAGTCTCTGGGATTCATTCGAGCTGCCAGGTGAACCATCAGAAGAGGAACTTTTGATTCTTTATCAGCAACAATAAGCTTTATCACAAGAACAAGATCCTAGAACAATTGTGATTACACAAACACACCTGTTGGTACTCATGATGCTAAAGCAAGCTTTAGCACTCAACATCCAGAATCACAGACTGCTGGAACAAGTGATCCGACTACTAATCAAGAGATGAATGAACCTGCTCCCATGTTTAATCAATTTGATGATTCTGAATCTAATGCTGAACGGACATATGACAATGATGGATCTACTTCTGATGATGGTGTAGATCAGATTAAAAGTTTACTCAACAATCAAACTGAGGGAACCAGTGCTCAAAATGAAGCATCCACATGTAATCAAGACGCTGATCAAAATATAACAAATCTAGAATACGAAGTGAGCGTCCTGAATGACGTTATGCCAAGGACATTGTTGTACCACCCATCAGAGAATATCATTGGAAAATTGCATATTGGTGTCAAAACGCGAATTCTGATCAATTAGGATCTTAGTTGTTTTTACTAAAGTTGCATCTTTACCAGAAATGGTCTCGTATAAATGTTTTATTTCGTAGATTGAGCGAAAAACATACAAGGAAGTTCTCACAGAAGAAAGTTGGGTGAATGCAATGCAAGAAGAGCTATTGCAGTTTGAAAAACTCAGAGTTTGGAAACTTGTTGATCTACCCGATGACCAATTAAAGATAAACACTAAGTGGGTCTTCAAGTGTAAAAGAGACGATAAAGGAGTAATTGTTTGAAACAAAGCTCGACTCGTTGTTCAAGGATTTAATCAGCAAGAGGGAATAGACTACACTGAATCTATGCTCCGTGCCAAGATTGGAAGCTATTCGCATCTTCCTAGCATTCGCGTCATGGAAGGATTCAAAATGTACCAATTAGATGTTAAATATGTGTTCCTATCGGCAAAGTGGATGAGGAGGTGTACGTCGGCCAACCACTGGGGTTCATCGATTCGATACACAAAGACAGGGTTTATCTACTGGATAAGGCGTTATAGGCTTACACTAGGCCTCGAGAGCCTGGGATGAGATGCTTTCTCTACATCTTCTGGACAACGGTTTTACTAGAGGAACAGTAGACAGTACCCTCTTACATGGGAAGCTGAAGGACACATCTTAATTGTACAGAACCATTTGGATGACATCATATTCAGTTCGACAAACGATGTGTTATGCAAAGATTTTGAAAGAGTCATGAAGAAGAAATTTGAGATGAGTTCTATGGGAGAGATGAAGTTCTTTCTAGGACTTCAGGTAGATTAATTGCCTGATGGTATCTCTATACATGAGATGAAGTATGTGAACGAAGTACTAGAGAAATTCAAGATGTCCAAAACATCACCAATATCCACCCCATTAGCTCTGAATTATGGCATCGAACAAGATACATCTGGATTGAAGATTGATGAAACTTTGTATCGTTTGGTTATTGGCTCTTTGATATATCTGACAGCATCACGACCAAATATCATGTATCCAACATGACTAGTTATGTCCTAGAGTGTCGCATTTGTTGATAATCAAAAGCATCCTTCGATACCTGAAAGGTTGCCCAAGCACCAGCTTGTGGTATCCACGTTCCGATGACTTCAATCTCGCAGGATACTCCGATTCTGACTTTGGCTGTTGCAAATTAAATGCTAAATCTACAACTGCTAGTTGCTAGTTCTTTGGCACACAATTATTAACGTGGCAGTGCAAGAAGCAAACCACGGTCGCTCTCTCTACTTGCAAAGTAGAATACATGTCAGCTTCGAGTTGTTGTTCCCAAATCTTGTGGATATAACAATATATGAGAGACTATGGATTGTAGTTTCTTTATATGCCTATATATGTAGATAACGATGACGCCACTAACATAACGAAAAATTCGGTTCAACACTCTAAATCTAAACATATTGAAATACGACATCACTTTATCTGTGACTGCTATGAGAAAAAGTGGATTCGTATTGAAAAGATCCACATGTATGAACAAAAAGCAGACTTTTATACAAAACCATTTGACATAGCAAAATTTAAATATATTTTGAAACTAAATAGGATGAAAGATCTGACATCAGGGGGGACACAGAGGTTGAAGCCTAGATGGATGACAATTTGAAGTAATCCTCATCGGTTTGTCAAGTTTTTAGTTTTCAAATTTCTTTCTTTAAAAACAAAAATCCAAAAATATGTTTTTGATTTTAGGTGGTGAAATTTGTTGTGAAAAATACAAAAACATATAAAAATTTAAAAATGAACAAAACATGAAAAAGACAAAAAGAGTTTTGTGTAAAAAGAGGAAATGGTAATACATCAGTGGACTATCACAGTATGCTAAAGAAATGCAGTGTTTAAAAAGTGATAAACAACTTTCACTGATGATGTGCCAGTAGGCTTCACACATTCAGTAAATTGTTTCTAAGATATAAACATAAAGCAAAACTTCTTAATTAGTGGGTTACCATCTCTCAAATATATGGTCTTGGTACACTAAAATTTCGTTTAAGAGATTGTCGGATTCTGAGATACTATGTCTTTAAAGATAATTGATATCTGGGATATTATACAAGTTCTTCTGATTTTGCGTAAACAATGGCCTAGAACTTGTAGAATACTTTTGCTTTTAAACCTTAAAACTCCATCAAATTGAAAGTATCGAAAGATCTGACCATTGTAGTCAAAAGATTCCAAAATATGGAACACCACTTTTAAGTCGAGCCTCCATCTCCCTGTCTGTACGATGGTACTAACCTGAGCTCTCAAGGTCTCGCAAAACCTAGATACGGATATTCGTTAGATATATTCACCTGTAAGATGAAATCCAGGGAATCTTGATACGGAAGTATATTCTAAGGTGGGAAACACTATTAAGTCAAGTTCTAAGACATCTAATTACCATATCTCGAAGTAATTGAAAAATGTGTAGAGGTTTAAGTGGAGAAGTATACTGACAATCTAAGTGAATCTATTTGGAACATAAAGTTTTCAAGATCAATGATACTAGTGAGAAGTCTCAAAAACTGATATGATCCTCTAACACAAACTCACAAAAAAATGTATGTAAATATGTTTGTACATAGCTATTTCATTTCAATTCTGAAAAAACCCAAAAATATTTTCATCTTAGTTTCAACAGCCGATGACGGAAAGCTAATCTTCGAAGTCCGAAGTTGCTGAATGCTGAATGAAATCTAGAGAATAACTGGTTGGGAGCTAATCTGAAATGTGAAAATGGTTTGTAATTATCAAAAGTTCATTAATTTCAAACTTAAATTGTCTGAAAACATCAATTTGTTCACAAAGTGTTCAACCAAGGTCATTAACTTGGACTTGGTTGATAAATCAGTTAACCATGGTCATTAACTTGGACTTGGTCAACAGGGTGGGTCGTTAAAACTGGTAAAAAGTTTGAGAAATTGAAAAATGTTAAAAATATGAGTTATCTTCCATGAAGATAGATGTTTCATCTTCGCACGAAGGTAAACATCTACCTTCGTATGAAGATAAACCTGAGATCTATTTATAGATCAACTTCGCACGAAGTAAATCATAACTGTTCACACTACTCTTCGCGCGAACTTGAAATTTTAAAGCAAACGATGAAATGCTGCCCAAATCTAATTGTAGTGGTTGATTGGCACACCAAATACAATGCCTAAGGTCGAAATTGAACGAGATTGCACCGATAGTTTGGTCACTACTACCGTTACAAACTAAAAATATAGATCTAGGTCGTTTTAGTTGGTAAAACTTAAAATCAAACACATAATCACGTTAATCGGCGATATCAGTTAACAATATAATCATCAATTTCATAAAAAACATGCAAAATCATCAATTTGTTTATCACAGATTTGAACGACGCGGGTTACTTTGTATGAAGGTAAACTCTACCTTCTCACAAAGATTAAAGTCTTAAAATGTTGAAACCCACTTCATACGAAGTAAAAAGAGTATCTTCGTACGAAGCTAAACTGGTCTTTATTGTTGAAACTTATCTTCATACAAAGTTGGATAATGTTTGGTCAAAATGGTTTTAGGCTATCTTTGTACGAAGTGATTATGTGTTAACTTCTTACCAAGTCTACTTCTCACAGAATTTTGGTAATTTTTTATATTTCGTCTAAGTGTTGATTGTTTGTGTTTTTGCACGGGAAAAAGATGTCATTTGAGCCAAAAACACAACACATGTTGAGTACTAGACGGTACAATCCCAGAGATCGAACCATTTAAAGAGATTTTGGAATTCATGGGACGTCTGCCGATAACAAAAGCACTCACTGAACAACATAAAGCCTATAGATCGCATGTCCAGAGGTTCTGGGATAACGCAAAGTTCATATCAAATCCACCAGCCATACAATCGTTTGTGAAAAATGGCAATGAAGATAAGGAAGTTCTGATAATGGAAGCATTGGTTAGAAGAGTGCTCGATTTCAAAAATAAAGATAGTGACCCTACAGGATATTCGGAGAGGATGGCGAAGGGTTGTTTTTATCGCGTGGGCTATAAGGGGCACGTTAATGAATACAACTTTAACAAAGCTTATCTTGGTAGGCCATATAAATTTTTTATGCATTTGGTGATTCACGCTTTAAGTCATCACAAGGGAGGGTTTGATGTTCTGTTAGACTATCAGATGTGCATGATTGTTACTCTCAGTTTGAACTTGCCATATAACTTTACAAGAGTTATTTCGAGCAAAAGAAGGCAAAAATCACGAAAGAAAAGTTTCTTCAATATCCAAGATTCATGCAAATGATGCTAAATGATCAATTTCCAGATCTTGAGAAGAATGATAAGGACGAACTAATCTTGGAGCATATGTCGAGTCTATCTATGATACGATTGAATCGGTATTTAAAGCAAACATTAGAACCAGTTGCAAAGAAATTCTTCGGGGGCGATTAAGAGTAAGGATTATATTGCACCGCCCAAGGGCCAATGGAGGAAAGATGAAAGTAATTATGAAAATGATGAGGAGGATCGTTTGGCTGAGTATGTTCCTCAGAGAAGTAGTTGGTATGAAAAGGAAGATAAAAAAAAGAAAAGGCTAACTACTAAAAAGCAAACAACTCAAAAAAAGAGCATCAAAAAAGGTTGTACTATGTTGATTGAGGAACACTCAGAAGAAGAAGAAGAAGAAGAAGAGGTGTTTGTTGAAACAGAAAATGTTGAAACATAAGTGTTTTCTTCTACTTCTGATTGAGAAAAATGTGTTGATTCTGAAGGGACTGGTAGTGATCCACCAGCATATGTAAATGATCTGAGAGCAATGGCTGATCATAAAGCAGAGAAAAGTAAAAGAAAGAAAATTGGAGATGAAGACAAGCCATATGTGCCGCCAAAGAAAATCAAAAGGGTGAAGAGCAAACCAACTGATGTTACCAAGAAAACAACAGGGTCTCCGGCTACTAAGAAAACAAGAAGAAAGTATCTAAAGTCAACAACTGTTGGGGCTGATCCAGTAGTTCCTGAAAAAGAAACACCTTCAGCAAATGTTGAAGCTAAAGTGGTTATTCCTATTCAAACCCCAACTACCTTCACCACCACAACATACATCACCACAATGACCACCATCACCACCGAAACAGCCAACACCACAACAAACACCAAAGCAACCAACACCATAGAAACATCAGTCTATTCCTTGTTCTTCAACAAGATGAAAATCTACTTGTGAAGTTGAACATATATTTGGTGATTTCAACTGAGACAATGGGTTCAGTTGATCTTGATTTTCTAGACAATCTAAACGATCAGAAGATAAGAGATCTGGAGGCTAGAGTGAAATTTCTGGAGCATGATTGTGCTTACGTGGAAGTTTTTATAGCTAGTCTTGTATCAGACAATGAAAGATAACAAAGAGTAACAGAGGAACTAGAGGCTGACAGGCTGAGGAAAGACAGAAAGCTAGATATGATACAAAAGGTGTTGAATAAGAAGCTTTGTATAGACTTGAAGCTGAATTTGACTTGATCAAGTTGAGGAAGCTAGAGAAAGAGCTGTCGAGAGGGCATGAAATGCTGAAGCTGAATCTGCAGTTGGAAAGGGGAAAGAAAAGATTGATGATATCCCTATTCTTACACTAGTGCAAGAAAAGGAAGTTTAGTCTGAAATTGATATTTCTAAGTTTGTTCTAATCAGCGATGTGATTGATCTACCTTATGAGTCTAAGAAGAAAGAAAAGCCAATAAGAGATCTAGTGGTGGTTAATGTAGAGGAAGAAGAAGATGATGATGATGATGATTGTAACGCTTCGCTTTTGTAACTTTCCGTTTTTAGTAAGTTTGCTTCGTGTTTCTATATTTGGAAAGTCCAAACCTTGTAATCGTATTTCAATTTCGAATCATTGTAAATCCAAGGATTTGTTTATAATCAAATTAATCAATCATACGAAATTTGCAATCTGCATACGCATTTACACTTATGTTCGTACACGTATTTGATATACTATTTATGGCTTCAATTTTACTTGGGTATTATTATCATGTATTTGGAAAATGTAAATGTTTCAAATCAAACAAGCAATTATCAAGTTAAACTCAAAATATTTAGACTTTTGATATCATGAATCATGTTACACTTATATTAAAAATTTGCAAGCTATGTTTAGGGTTTATTTAACACCTTCATACATGTTTTAATCTTACGAAACACTTCACACTTGCAATACTTAAGAATTACAACATTTAACCAAACAATTAATCATAACTAAAAGTATTAAAAAAAAGAAACATGACGGCTTGTGGCCGCAAGCTATCACACCGACATATCCTTCTTGTTTCAAGGCATTTAACCAACTAATCCTCATAAATGCAGCCCTAAATTAAACCCTAATCCCTTCCCTATATAAGAAAGCATTCCCCCATCCATTTCCCACTTTCACAAGCCTCCAAACACTTCAAAAATCCTCTCAAACCTCTAAAACTTTCTGTTGTACTATTTCAGTTTGCAAGTGAGTTTACACTCACTTCCTTCTTTGTTTAAACCTTATTTCTTCTTCTAACACACTTGGATAACCTCTAGGAAGGTTTTCACAAGTTTGCTTGGGCAAACTAAGGTGAAACCTCACCATTTTGAGGTCTAAAAGTGTGCTAAACTTTCTGCCCATTTTTATCTTTTCAAAACATTAAAAATTTCAAGTTTTCTTCATGTTTTCTTCCTCAAAAATGTTTGCTAAGCCTCATGGGATGTTACCATAGGTTTTCCATGGAAAACAAAGGTGGAACAATACCATTTTTAAGGCCAAACTTTCTGTTTTGAAAGTTCAAATTATAAACTTTTCTTGAACTTGTTTTAATCTTAACAACTCTATGCTACTTGTGCCTCTAATCAAGTTTATGGTTAGTGAACTAGCTAGACTTATTCCATACAAAATCAAGAGGTATAACATGCCTCTAAACTTGTGGTTTTTACTAGGGTTCTTAACCCACAAGTGTTGAGCCATCTAAGCTTACAAGCTTGTGGTTGGTGAAGGTGTGATTACATGGAGACCTTGGCTATCGAACTTTTCAATCCACCCCTCACTTGATGATTTCTATCCATTAAGCTATGTTTCACCTTCACTTGAGTAACAAGGCCATGACACGTCCCCAAACGTTGCCTTGTTCCGGATGCACGCACCTAGCTTTCTTATTTGGTCCGAAACGTAGTTTAGTGAAGTACTTTATTCATGACCATTCGGATTGTCCTTGTGGCAATTTGTGTTTTGGTGAATCTTACGAAAGAGGTTATGGACGGTTATCCTCCTAACTCCATGCATGACTTCTATGACTTCCATGACTTATATGAAATCTATGATTTATATGATGAACTTGTAATATTATATGTAAACTATATATGTAATAATAAATATAATCGGTCCTTTGACAATGATCGTAGGGTTACTTGTCCTAACATTAGGTTATTTTATCTAAGACCTAACCATCGTTACGAATCTATTGGGCATGACCCATAAAAACACAAACACCCTACGGGGCTTATAGTGTCAAAAACGAGCGTTAACGTCTAGATAAATACTTTCGACTATACATACTTTTTGCATACTTTAAATTCCTAAAATTACCGAACTCCATCATCATTCCAATACTCACACACCTACGTTTCCTTGTGTAGGATAACTCGGTGTTCGTCCCCCTAATCAACCTAAACGCTTTCACGGAATTAACTTTGCAAAACCGTGAGTACACTCGACACCCTTTTTACGCTTTACACTTTTGGGTGCAATATATTAATCTATCATAAACACACTAAATCACACTTTTATTCTATGAAATCACACAAACAATCCATCATACATGCTATAGTTATGTGATACTTGAATTATTTACTTGGAACATTCTTATGTGATACTAATTGTCATTAACTTCGATCAAGCATCCCTTAACATGTATAGCGCTATAGGAGTAACACACCGCCCGTGTTCTTGAGGTCAATGTTAAGTATTTAATCTATTATGCGGTACACTTGAGGATTGACTTGTTGTTCACATGCCTTGTTTACATTAATCTCGTATACTAGCTTAACATGTGGATTTGTTTAAAACTTTTGCTACTTATGCTATGATTCAAACTTTTGTACTCGCCAATACTTTGTTATTGAAGTATACTTTTTGACATGTTGCAAGTTGATGAGATTTATATGACAAAACTTAGTAGGATCTGAATGCTAAATTATTTATTATGTTTTGTTGAACTTGCCTCATTTGCTGTTATTTTGTATTCGAAATATGTTGTACTTGAGAATTTGATGAATGAAATGAAATGGGTTGTTTAATTAAATATTGTCACAATTAGTGTTATGATGTCTCGAGCAATCTCGTTCATCTCACTCTGATGTTTCCGCCATCGATTGGGGTGTGACAATGATGGTGATGAAAATGATCAGAATGATGATGATGATGATGATGGTGTGAAAATGATCAGAATGATATGATGTTTGTGGTGACAACAAGAAAGATGACGACGATAAACATGATGATAACGATGATAATCAGGGGGTACTGGATTAGTGTTGATTGCAGTGAAGATAAATGATTCGTTTAACTATGATGCATTTCTAAATGATGAAGCTAATCAGGAGGATGATATTCAGAGAGAAGGGGAGAAGCAGGATTTTTTTCACGAAGAAGAGCATATAGGGAATCTTCACAGACGTTACTCCTATAACGGTTGTTCCTTTGATGCAACCGAAAGTGTTTTATCTAGAGCATGGTGTAGAAGAAGGGAAGTTTGTCCATAACTACACAAAAGAAGAAATTGCTCAAATGCTCGGGGTTGATGAAAGTTGTTCGAATTCGACTTTAAAGATGAACTGAACAGTATTAGTATTGTGAAGCCAGATGATTACGTGTATAGATATGTGGAGGATGCTGATAATTATGAAAATATTGTCGTGGATGATGATTCTGACGATGAGACTGTAAAATATATTAGTGATGGAACAGATGACTTCCCAACATTCCAAGAGATGTTTTCTAAAGAGACAAACGATTTGTTGAAAAGAAAAGTCAAAGAAACAGTGAAAGATGGCAATCTTCCAAGGCGTTTATCTAAATAAGAAATTATGGAAGCAAAGAAAACGTGGTTCAAAGAGTTATAGAAAGAAAGAGAATCCCGATGACCATTAGCGCACGAGATCAAGACAAGTCATTAGGGGATATTTTATGTTGGGGATGGATACCAGAGTTGAATGTATATGCTGTGAAAAGAGAGTTTGGGGTTCAATATTTCCGATTCTTATGTGATATCCAAACTTTGCCTTGGTGGGATGTTGCAGAGTTATGCCAGACGAAATGCATTAATTATCAAATGAAATTTAATGATCGGGAGGTTATGGAAGTTGATAAGATTTGAAGTTGCTCATGGTTTTTTTAAACTGGAAGCCACATATTCCTAAGAAGATTGTGAAGATCGATCCGATTACAAAAGAGAAAGAAGTTACTTTGATTGTGAAACGACTATGCACGATGAAGAATATGTCGTTAATGAACATTAAACAAGATTTCAGTGGGTTCTTCAAGTGGTGGCAGTATGATATTGAGACTAGTGAAGCAGTGATCGTGTTGAAGTAAAAGGATTTTGGAGAGCTATACGGATTTAAGATCCAATGTGGTTGGTGAACTACTCTGAGAAAGATATTGAATGCCTATTCTATAAAAGGATCTGCTATAAAACAAAGTAAAAGGTGCAAGCAATGCAATGCCAGGGTGTTATCAAGGTATGCTAGCACATGGTATTAATTCAGGCAAGATGTGGAAGTCAAAGTGGCGAGAGTTGTAAGGTAAAGAATTCAAGAAGCATATGAGAGAAAAGAAGAATAGATTGACGAAAAGATAAAGAAAGCTTCAATTAAAGATTTCAATTTATGAAGTGGGTTCCCCGACAGACCAAACGCCTATTCCAAGTGAAGAGCGACGGATGATGAGAAAGAATTTCTTTGGAAGATAAAGATTAATGTTATGATATTTTTGAAGACTGAAGACTGATCAAGACTATAGCAATATCCAAGGGGAGTTTGTTGATACAGTAAGTCTATCGCCTACGTCTTTGAATCATGTCCATGTCATGTAACAGGGCTTTGAATGTTAGATTTGAATATGTATGTTTCACTTCGTACAAAGTGGACACTTCGTACGAAGGTAGCTTAGCAGTCAACTTCGTATGAAGTTGATTCACTTCATACGAAGGTAGGCAGTCAAGTTCGCACGAACTAGAAAGTCTATATATAGGGTTCGTGTGTTCATTGTGTCTGTAAGTTTTTGGTGAACGATAAGGCGAAGCCCTGCCGGATTTGTTTTAGGATAGTACACATTTGAAGTATTAATGAAACATTGAGATTGAAATGTAATCTTGAACTATTGTTACTAATCTAAAATGAATTCTGCACATTTAAGACTAAGATAAACAAATTAGGACTTGAGCTTATAGATGAAAGCAGATCCTCACACTTATACTATAAATAGTATACGATTTTAACACTATATTTTTGTTTTAACATATAACTTTTGTTCGTTCATTTTTTTACAAAGACTAAATACGCGATTGTGTTAAAGTTATTTCTCTACATTTCAAAAACAACGTATTGAGAATCTATGTTTCCAATGTCTAGAAAAAAATTCCTAGTCACAAATGCAACCCTCCCTAATTTTTGCTTATCGTCGCTAATGACTCAAACATCCCTACTTATCAAAAAGGTAAACCTTTCAAATTGTTGAGTTAAGGCTCTCCCTTAACATGACTAAAGGTCTCATACTATTGATTGAGAATTTCATTAGTGTTTTAAATCACATCCTTTGTACCACCAAGTTGTTCTTTTAAAGCATCCCACAACTCCTTTGCACTATTACAATGTAATAGTCCAGCATAGATTTCGTTTGGTAGAGCCATTGCAACAATGCTGAGTGCTTTAACATCTAACTCAAACTTTTGGAAATACTCCTCGGGGTAATTTTCTAGTTTCTTTGGCTCCTAAACATTCAGATTTTCGGCACTTAGTACCATTGGAATATGTAGTCCGAATATAACAGACTTCCAACATCCTGTGTTCTATTGAGCTAGCACACGAGCCATTCGACGTTGCCAGATACTGTATTCTGATCTGAAAGCATCAGAGGCTTGTTGCTGAAACCGGGATTATGGGGATCGTGATTGTATAGTGTCATTCATCTTTGGGAAAAATAGAGCATGTACAAAAACTTTTTTATTTTGATACTTTAAACTCTGTAATTCGATACAACGAACAGTTGCTTATCAATTATGTGAGCTGATCTTCTTGTATTAAACTGATTGTGAAATCAAGTTTAATATGAGCAGGCTCTGATACCAATTGTTAGGATTTGAGTTATAACTTGTGTGTTTTAGTGTGTGAATAAATGAAGTATTTGATTAAATAAATGAAGTATAAATGATAATGGAAGATGAATTGCAGCGGAATTAAAGGAACACACAAAAATGGAAAGTTTATCATAACAGTTTTATATTGATAATCCAAATATTACAATTACAAGAATGATTATACAACTCCCCCTCAGCCTGAACACTCACTTAGACTTCATACAAAAGGAATGCGTGTGGTATGGTGAAATAGATCTCTAAAAAGTGAGATCTATTTATACAAAGTACAAACATTTGTTGGCAATTAGGGCTAACAAAACCCTGATAGCGACATCCAACATTCCAAACAGAAAAGATTCCACAACTGTTCTAAGACAGCTAACATCTGTTTTGAACAAACACTGTTACATTAAAAGAACTGTCCTTCAAACCTCTGTTGACTTGATCCATACATCTGTTCTGGCCAAATAAATGTTTTGTCTTATATATCAATGCTTTATCTTCAACAGATCTTTGGCCATTGAACAATGGGTCCATGTCTTCAAACAGATCTTTGTAGTATTTAACAGATGCTCTGTTTGTGTTCAAGATTCGCAATCTTTAGGTGGAGATGCATATCATAACTTGTTTATTTCTTGATTAAAGTAGCATGTTTTGGCTTTTGCAATCATCTGTTCTTTTGTAGGTCCAACACACTTGATCAACCACTTAAGGACTTACTAGAGCATGGAACCATATCCTTAGGTCCTAGGTGTAGAAGTGAATCTATTCGTATCATAATCTGTAGTTCTTGCCTCAATTACCGTATGCACAGACACATAGTCATTTAGTTCTATGACAGAGAACCTATAAGCAAACGAATGCTAAACATACCCAATGAAAATGCAGTCTATACCTCTTTCCCACATGTTCCTTATCTTTGGATCAGTCAGCCTCACCACAACTCTACAACCTCAAACTCTCAGTTTATGCAACTTTGGTGGTTTTTTATACCAAAACTCAAAAGGGGTAGTCATGTTCCTTTTATTTGGAACCATATTTAACAAATAGAAGGTTGTTAACATATCCTCATCCCAAAAGCCGTCACTTAGGTCCGAATAGGACAACATGGTATTAACCATTTCCTTTAGAGTCGTATTCTTCCTTTCTGCCACACCATTTTGTTCCGGTATATAGGAAGTTATGGTATGGCGTATTATTCCAAATGATTGAAAATACACTGAATCAAAATACTCACCACCTCTATCAGTATGAAGAATTTAATCAACCCACTCCGATGAAGCTCTACTTCTTCTTTATATATTTTAAACTTTTCTAGAGCTTCATCTTTAGCATGCAATAAATAAGCATAGTAGAATCTAGTAGCATCATCTATAAAGATTACTACATGCTTTTTGTTACCTAGTGACGATGTAGCGTGAAAATCACATAGATCGCTATGTATCAACTCTAATATTTTACGTTCCCTATTAACGTGTTGCATGAAAGGTTTTTTAGTTATTTTATTCACCTTGGAAATGTGGAATTTATCATTTTTTATGTTAATAGCAGGAATTAAACTCATTTTAGACATTTCCTTAATTCTTTTATAATGCACATGTCCTAGTTTAGCATGCCATAATTCTAAATCAGTCAACTTGTTATATTACTAGTTGAAGCTATGTAATTCGCATTACTAGTAGAGGCAACACAAATAGATTCATTCACGAAAGACACATCAACATTCAACATGAATATGCCATTACAAAGATAACCAAAACCTACAAAAGTACCATGTCTTGACAATATATACTTATCACTTTCCAACACTTGTTTGTACCCACAATTATTCAACACAATGCCACTTAACAGATTCTTTCTAATTTCGGGCCCATACTTAACATTGTTCAATAGTAAAGATTTTTAGATGTAAAACTAAGTTGCACATTTCCTATTCCTTTGATTGGCTCAGTTGCAAAATTGCCCATCTTGATGATTGATCCATCTTTAATTGGGTGAAAGTCTTTAAACCAACGAAGATCGTTGCATACATGACTAGTTGAACCCGAATCATCCCATCATCATCCTACACATAAAATGCTTCTAGGATACATAATTCTAAACCGAAATATTAAGGTGTACTGAATTCTGACCTTGTTGCTTGCTTGGGTCCTTGGACCCACTAGAACCAGCTTCATACTTGTTCTTCAAACCAGATTTGTTGTTGTTCTTCACCACTTTACATTCCCTCTTAAAGTGACCAACCTTACCACACTTCCAGTAAGGGTAATTCAGCTTCTTGTTTGGACTTGAATTGGTGTTCCCTTGAAACTTTCGTTTCCTTTTGAACTTACTATTTCCCTTAGATGATTCACCTGTCTGAACCATGTTTATAGAAGATGTTCCAGTCTATTTCTTATCATCAATAACCAACACACTTCTTGTGCTCTTAAAGACTCTTCATCTTATTTCTTCTATTTTGATTCTTATCTTGTTTGTGTGATTCCGCCACCATCCAAGCTACGTGTGTATCGTGAGATCCGGTTAATCGGGACTTACAAAACTGCTCTAAAATTCGCAATAGTTCAGTATACTGTTCCATGCAGGCCTCAAATCAACTATCTTATAATTGTTGATTTATTCACAAGAAACTTCTTACTATAAGAATCTTCAGCCATGTAAAGTGTCCCACGGTAATTTTGAAGTTTCTACATTCTTATAAACATCAAACAGGGAATCAGACATACCATTTAGGATGTGGCCAAGATAGATGTAATTGTCGTTTTCCCACTTTGACTGCTTCCTTATTTGTTCCAGATTGCCATTCTCCAGTTTCTCTGTATGGGAGTGGTCAACACGTACACCACTTTCAGGGTCATAAGAAGAAAGTGCATCATCCTCTGCCATCGACAAAAATCTTGTCCTTCGAATGTCTCCAGTTTGTCAAACTTGCATGTCATATCCTTCACTGATTGCCCGCCCATCATCTTCGTAGAAAGTAATTTGATCTTTGTTGGGGAAATTGTAAAACAGCGGATAAGCTAAGAGGCGTGATCACTTTCAGATCAAAATATTTTGGTGTTCTCCCGAATAATTCAATCGGGTAAAACTCATAATTTCGAAAACATGAACTAGTATGTGTGTATGAGAATTTGTAATGAACAAGGAGAATGACCAAGAACCCTGATTTCAAATTTGGGGTCAAAGTGTTAGTAATTGTCGTTAGGCAACCATCATTTTTAAATTAAAATTTTCCTCCACTTAGAAATATAACCACTCAAACAAGCATGCACTCCTACACCTCCTAACTTGCTTAATGTGTATGATAATTCACTTTGTTCACCAAGTCAATCCCGATTACCCTAAAATATACAACATTAACCTCCCGTATCCTCAAAACAAAACCAATCAAACACACGTACATTCACTATTCACAGGTCCACATTATAAGTCCAGATAAACAAACATGACTATTACTTGTTGATCAGTTCAGTTTAAACATAATGGAAAACATAAAGAAATACCTGTGACGGCAGACAGGCCAGCAGAGAATCTAGTCAGAGACGCAGCCATGGGGTTCGACATATTTGTCAGTATGATCTGGTTCCTCCTTAGGGTGTAAAGATTATGATGGTAAGAACCGAACTAGGGATGAATTCGGTTTAGGTTATGGAGAGCGAGGTGGGTGGCGGCTTTAGAGATGTTATTGTAAGTGTCTAACCCTAAACCTCTCTAATCATCTCCTTATATACACCCAGAAGGAAAACCTAATTAGTTAATAAGGGTAATATGGTCCATCAACAATTACCAACTAATATAATGGGATTAATATATTTTGATCTAATATAATATAAATGATTATAATGGCTACATGATTAAATATTATAAATAATACATATTAATCTTACATTCTCCCACTTAGCCGAGTAATCATTTATCATGAGTATTAGAATAAGCCTGATCAGGAGTTAACACTCAATTTAGCTTTAAACCAAGAACCGTAGCAGAGAAATACAGCCGTTGAATCATCATTCGACTCAGGACCCCCATTAGTCATACAACAGCCTCAATTTAAAACCTAATAGTTATGATCAAAATATGCAAATAAGCCCTTTAGCATTTGAGTTGTATTTATATTTGTCTATATGTCATTACACTGGCAGAACATATGTTAGAGACATACAAAATCAAACTGAGGAAATTTCATTAATTAAAACATAAGTAAGTACAATATGCTATTAAATAAGGTCTTTAGTAAATCCCATATTTGAAACATATTCTTCAAAAACTTTAGGTGTGAGACCTTTAGTCATCGGATCCGCAAGCATATTTTTAGTACTAATATACTCAATACAAAGATTATTTTCCTCAACTCGTTCATGTACAAACAAGTATTTTGTATCGAGATATAAACTAGCTCCAGTCGAACTGTTACTGTTCGAGAAACTAACGGCAGCTGAGTTATCACAGTAAAGCTTCAATGGTCTAGAAATGGAATTAACGATTTTGAGTACAGTAATCTTATTTCTAAGCAACATTCCTTGACAGGTTGCGTTATAAACAGCAATGTATTCTGCCATCATTGTGGAAGTTGAAGTTAACTGTTGTTTATGACTCTTCCATGAGATAGGTCCACCTGCTAACATAAAGATATAGCCCGAAGTGGATTTCTTGTCATCTTTGCATTTGGCAAAGTCGGAATCAGAATATCCTACCACTTCTAAATGATCACTTCTTCTATAAGTCAGTTTATAGTCTTTCGTCCCTTGCAGATATCTAAGTACTTTCTTAGCTGCTTTCCAGTGATCTAGGCCAGGATTAGTCTGATAACAGCCTAGCATTCCAGCAATATAAGCGATATCTGGGCGAGTACAGACTTTAGCATACATTAGGCTCCCGACTACTGACGCGTAAGGTATCTGGCTCATCTGCTCCTTTTCATCCTCTGTTGTCGGACATTGGAATGAACCGAAAACATCTCCCTAACTACTGGAGCGACTGAGGGCTTACACTGTTGCATACTATAATGAGTAAGGACACGATCTATGTAAGCCTTTTGGGACAATCCTAAGATCCCTTTGTGTCTGGCTCGGTGAATTTCGATGCCAATAACGTAAGAAGCATCTCCGAGATCCTTCATATCGAAGTTATGCGAGAGTAACCGCTTCGACTCATGCAACATGTCTAAACTATTACTTGCCAACAGAATATCATCTACGTAAAGGACAAGTATAGTAAAGTTGCTCCCACTCATCTTGAGGTAGGTGCATTGATCCACTTGATTCTTTATAAAGCCTTGCCTCTTCAAGAATTCATCAAACTGAAGGTACCATTGACATGATGCTTGTTTTAATCCGTAAATAGATTTCTTCAACTTACAGACTAGATGTTCCTGACCTTCAGGTTTAAAGCCTTCAGGTTGTTTCATGTAAACATCTTCATCTAAGTCTCCGTTAAGGAAAGCAGTTTTAACGTCCATCTGATGCAGCTCTAAGTCAAAATGAGCTACTAGGCCATAACGATCCTTAATGAATCTTTACGAGAGACAGGTGAAAACGTCTCTTGATAATCAATTCCCTCTTTCTGATTGTAGCCCTTTGCAACCAATCTTGCTTTATAGCGTTCAACGTTCCCATTCGGATCCAGTTTTGTTTTGAATACCCATTTACATCCTACGGGTTTGACACCGTTGGGTAATTCTACCAAATCCCAAATGTCATTTTTCTTCATGGATTCAAGCTCATCATTCATTGCTTTATTCCATTCAGAAGACTGATCACTGCTAATGGCTTCATTATAAGAGATAGGATCATTGAAATTTCTGGCATCCAATTCAGTCAGGTAGGTAACATAATCATCCCAATTAGTAGGCCTTCGTTTCCTGGATGACCTCCTGAGTTGATTATAGGGTTCAGCGGTGTCTTGGTTATGAGCGTTTGATGTGCCTTCGTTATGAGGTATAATGGGTTCTTGTTGTGGAGGTAAATTTGGAGTTGGTGCAGTAGCCTCAGGTGCAGTTGTTGCATTGGGTACAAGAGGAGTAAACGGAGTAATGGTAAGTGACGAATCTCCCCCCCCCCCTATGTCTTGTACTTCTTGCAATTCTTCGTAAGGGTTGGTACTGCTCCCACTGACCTTAAAATCCTCTAGAAACGTGGCACGCTTAATTTCAACAATACGGGTGACATGGGAAGGACAATAGAAACGATAACCAGGATACCCAATAAAGAAGCAGGTAACTATTTTAGGGTCAAGTTTCTTTAGGAAAGGATTGTAAAGTTTCGCTTCAGCATTATAGCCCCATACTTTCATATATTTAAGACTCGGTTTCCTTCCTGTCCAAAGTTCGTAAGGAGTTTTAGGGACAAACTTAGAAGGAACTCTATTGAGTATATGAACAGCTGCTTTTAACGCTTCAGTCCAGAGGAATAATGGTAAATTAGTGTTGGCTAACATACTGCGCACCATGTTCATAAGGGTACGATTTCTTCATTCAGCGACACCATTCTGCTGAGGTGTACCTGGCATGGTGTATTGGTTTATAATCCCCTGGCCCTTACAAAACTCATAAAATGGACCAGGAGCTTGACCCACATCAGTATGTCTTCCATAATATTCACCGCCTCTATCTGATCTCACTACTTTAATTTTACGATCTAGTTGTTTTTCAACTTCAGTTTTATAATCTTTAAAAGTTGTAAGAGATTCAGATTTTTCCTTAATTAGGTACAAGTACATGTAATGAGAATAATCATCAATGAAAGTGATAAATGAAGTATGTCCTGTTATGCCAGCGATTTGGTAAGGACCACTAATGTCAGTATGAATGAGTTCTAATAAATTAGAGCTCCTAGTGGCACCTTTCTTATTCGCTAGTGTCATTTTACCTTTAAGACATTTGACACATGTTCCAAAATCAGTAAAATCGAGAGAGGAGGTAAGACTTCAACCTTTATGAGCCGATTTAATCGTTCTCTTGAGATGTGGCCTAAACGTTGATGCCACAACATGGATGAAGTCTCTAAGTCTCGATCTTGTTTCATCTTTGTGAGTGATTCATTAATATTATATGCCAACAAAGATTTGGAAAAGTCATCATCTAGTTCTAATCTATAGAGACCACCATCCAGAATGCCGGTACCATAAACCACAGAATCATAGAGAATAGAGAGTTTGCGATGACCATGAGTAATATCAAAACCGTCTATGTCTAACTTTGGTCCTGATACAAGGTTCCGAGTTACCTCAGGAACATATAAGGTATCATAAAGTTTAATGCATAAACCAGTTTTCATAAACAATTGTAAAGTTCCTATGGCCCTCACTTCTAATTCTCTATCATCCCCCACTTTAAGTGTTCTTTGGTTTCTTCCCAGCCTCCGGATTGTAAGGAATCCCTGAGTAGAGTTAGTGACATGAGTCATAGCACCAGAATCAAACCACCAAGAATTAGCAGGAACATTTAAATTATAGGACTCAAGTATCATGAAAAATCGTTACCTTTCTTAGCCAGCCACTCCTTAAAGTCAGGGCATTCCTTTTGCTTATGTCCTGTCTTTTTACAGAACTTGCAGTAGGGTTTGCCTAAGGAGTTCTTAGAGCTGGAAGGCGCACTTGTATTAGGATTGGGCTTTTGGACATTAGAAACATCCATCCTTGGATAAGTTTTCTTCTTCTTCTTAGAGATGGAGGTAGTAAAGTGTGCAACATCAGTAGTTCGATCCATCTTCATACGCTCCTCCTCCTGCACGCACATAGCGATCAGCTCACTCATCGACCATTTCTCTTTTTGAGTGTTGTAATTGATCTTGAATGCTTCATAGGATGAAGGAAGCGAAGTCATGATGAAATGAACAAGAAAACCATCACTAATCGCCATGTCTAATCCCTTGAGCTTATGGGCCATGTCGTTCATCATCATGATGTGTTCACGGATGCCGCTCCTCCCATCATACTTAGTCGTCACCAGCTTGAGGATAAGAGTACTAGTGTGCGCTTTAGACGTTCCCTTGAACTGCTCCTCCACAGAAGCCAAGTAGGTTTTAGCATCTTCAGAATTAGGAATGGCTCCTCGAATTGCATTGCTTATGGACTGCTTCATGAACATGAGAGACATGCGGTTACACCTAGTCCATTTTTCATGAGCCAGCTGCTCAGCAGCGGTACTCTAAGGAGTAAGGTCTTCAGGCTTATTCTCTATTAGGGCGTAGTCAAAGTCCAGCAAAGCAAGAGTTAGCATGAGAGAGTCTTTCCATGCAGCAAAGTTATCACCAGTCAATGGTGGAATCCCGCAATTGGGATCTGATAGTGGAAATAATATGAGCAAGTTATGATACTAAGAAAAGAAGTCTTAATGTGATCTAAGGGCAAGTTATTCTAAGGCAGGCATAAGTAATGACCATTTTAATTATGAAGCTGTGATACTGTCTATTACTAACATCAAAATAATAGACTTAGTTAAAAGTTCTACTTAAATGAAGACAAATCAGCTTTGGCCAGAAGTGTAATCACCTAAGTATGTGTGCAAAGTAATTGTGACAAATCAGCTTTAGCCAGAAATGAGACAATCCCTTTAATTATACACTTGTCAAGTATGCTAGACATGAATGAATTAGATCAGCTTTGGCCAGAAATAAAACATTCACGTTTGTAATGCATAATTAACATAGCTTTTAATAATACTTGAACAATAAATAGATGCATCAAATCACCTTTGGGCAGAAGTGATACATCAGAAGCTCATTCAAGTTAAGCTATTTGGTTTTGTAAAAAGTTATCTTATTGTAATTAATTAAGTATATACAACCATTTATTTAATAGCAAACCCCCTGTTAGCGCGGATCACAAAAATAGCCTAATTTAGTAATGAGATTTCAGATAAAATCTTGGATTTCGGATGAAACTCGGATTAGCCCGAGATGGGCATCTCGGATTAGTCCGAGATGGGCATCTCGGATGAGTTCCGGATTAGTCCGAGATAGGCATTTCGGATGAGTTCCGGATTAGTCCGAAATAGGCATTTCGGATGAGTTCCAGATTAGTCCGAAATGGGCATCTCGGATAAGATTCAAGTTAGTCCGAAGTGGTCATCTTGGATGAGCCCCAAGTTAGTCCGAAATGGACATCTCGGATGAGACTTATGTTAGTCTGAAATGGTCATTTCAGATAAGACTCATGTTAATCCGAGTTAGTCATTTCGGATAAGTCTCTGATGAGTCCGAGATGGGCATTTCGGATAAGACTCTGATGAGTCCGAAATGGGCATCTCGGATTAGACTATGATGAGTTTCGAAACTTATCCTGCAAGATTTCAAAATCCCTAATGATGGCAGTTAGTTGTGATAAGTTTTGAAATTCGAAAATTAAGAAATTATGGGATCAGTTTTCCTATTTTAATGCTGATCTAAATACATCAAAATATTTTGAAAATAATATCCGTTTAATTTATAACAGATTTCGAAATTTTAATTAAATGAAAAATAGATAAAAACTGGGAAATCACTTAATAATCCGCATTTAACTCCAAAATATAAGATTTTTCCGAACTTCTTAAGAACAAATGATGAACCCTAAAAACATAAACTTAAATATTAAATCCGAAATCTGGGTTTTTGAGTTCATTGTGATGATTTCGGAACAGTAAAACAACCATTTGATTTCGGAACAGTAATTAGTCATTATAACATCAGATCCGAATTATTAATTCACAGGTTATGTGATTTCGGATTATTATTAGGTTTTTCAAAATTCTGTTTTCCAGATTTTTATAATCCCAGAATAATGGTTTCAAAAACAGAACAGATTTATCAACGTACGCTCTGATCCCACATGTTGATCAGTTCTGTTTAAGCATAATGGAAAACATAAAGAAATACCTGTGACGGCAGACAGGCCAGCAGAGAATCCAAATCAGAGACGCAGCCATGGGGTTCGACATATTTGTCAGTATGATCTGGTTCCTCCTTAGGGTGTAAGATTATGATGGTAAGAACCGAACTAGGGATGAATTCGATTTAGGTTATGGAGAGAGAGGTGGGTGGCGGCTTTAAAGATGTTATTGTAAGTGTCTAACCCTAAACCTCTCTAATCATCTCCTTATATACACCCAGAAGGAAACCTTAATAGTTAATAAGGGTAATATGGTCCATCAACAATTACCAACTAACATATAATAGGATTAATATATTTTGATCTAATATAATATAAATGATTATAATGGCTACAGAATTAAATATTATAAATAACATATATTTAATCTTACATTACCAACAAGCCTTAACACGATCTAAAAACCTAAAATCAATTCAACAAAACATCCAACGTTTCAGATCAATTCAAGTGAACCAATTAGTAATCTCGATGTGATGTGCATACAATCAAAACAATAAATCTACAACAATCACACACAATACTCAACTAATCATTCAAAGAACAACTGAAATATTACTCACCAGAACTTAAACTCAGGAAGCCAACGAACAAACGGACAAAGATCAACCTAACAGTTGAAATTAATTAAAACAGTGATCGAAACTGTTATGTGTCGTCCATACCCTGTAACCCCATGCAAGTTCGAGAAGGAGAAGGGTCCATGCAACATGCACATGGTCAATGGTCAAACTTTTAATTAATTAATTGCTAGCTTGTTTTCTAATTTTAGTAACTGTAGGGCTAGAATAATGAGATATGGGATAACCAGTTCTCAATGTCTCCATGTTTTCCAATTTTATGGTAGTAATGGTTTTTTGGGGTATTTTGTACCTCTTTTTAAGAGGATGAATTAGTCTTTTGGAATTATGAATGAAAGTATGAAAATTAGTCTGGTATCCCCCTAATTTCTTCTAGCTTCTCATTTTATTTCTTGGATTCAAGTTTGGTACTTAACAGTGGCATCAGAGCGGTCTTGATCCATTCCTATAAATGCTTAAGAATGGAACGAGTCGTTGGATTGAATTGAGTCAATGCTGGTTGAGATGGTTGATTTTCTCAAGAACCGAACTCGATTACCACTACCAATTTCCACCATGGAGGTCCAAGTCCCGCTGTCGCCTCACCACCACCAACAATTGCCATCAACTCACCACAGCCAACCACTGCACACACACTACCATCTCCGCCAATTCTGAACTCTCAACACCCTCAAAACCCACATCACCATTTTCCATCAAACCACCCCGAATTACCATCACAGAACCACCACCGAAACAAAGTGCTACAACACCAAAAACAACCCAGGAAAACCTACCAACACCATCCCCAAAACCAGCCTAGAAACGAGCCTCATTACCTGAACCTTTTGCACCCTCCTCGCACCTTAAGTCGGTGTTGTCGATAAACAATATGCAACATTGGCATGTGAGGAATGTCCACCGTGGCGTTTCACGACAACTTCTCAAACGCTTTAGGCTGGACTGAGTGGCGGCCGCCATGGCATATCACTGAGTATCTTCCAATTCTATCCTTGAGGGCTAGGATTGTTATGAGCGGAAGGGGAAGTTATGGTGTCGGCCATACCTTGTAAGCCCATGTAAGTGTCCAGAATGAGAAAGGAATGTTAGGTGCCGGACATAACTGGTCAATTGTAATTGAAGATGTGTACATTCTACTGATGAATACCTTATTAATTGTTTAATTACAAACTTGATGAATTAAGTATACTTAGAGATCAAATGGAAGTTATAATGTAAAAGGTTGATGAGGATCATTTTCAACAGACCAATTACATATAAGATGGATGGATTTGTTAGTGTTCTAGGATACAATCAACCTTTAGATGTCACTATCCGGTTCGGACGGGTAGAAGGACATGGTTCATATAAAAGAATTAAATCTAAAAAGGAACAAGAAATAAGCCGTGCAAGAAAGAGATCTTAATCATGTCATATTTGTGGCCAAAAAGTTCACGATAGGAGAACTTGCAAATTACGATAAGTTCAAAGACAAGAATCGACCCTTTGTAATACCCATGTATCTTACATGCATTTTACACATTACATTTTTTCATGATCTAGATTGATTAGACAACCAAGTTTATGATTGAGACATACAACAAATGCGCCAATGTTATGAGTTTGGTGTTCTGTAAGATTTTACTTGGCCAAACATGGATGTCTAAATTTAATTTCTTGACATTGTTCCCCAACTATAAAACCAAACACATCATCCTGATTTCAAGTTTTTTCCATTATTACAAATTCTAGTAACCTACTAATACCTTTTTACCAATCAAAGCAATGTCGCTTATATCACATGTTGTGATAATACGCAACTTGAACGCAAGTTGCCATTTTGTGTAATGTTAGAAATATGTTGCCTAGATTGGAAAATGTGATGTGTAACGCATACTTATCCATTTAAAAGAAAAGAAAACTCAATAAATCATATTGCATTACTAAGGAATGCCAAAACAAAATTACTACAATTATGATTTTTTAAATCGTTAGATAAAATGATTTAGGAGGTTGTATAATGTATGCACTTAATAATAATGACGTTATAAGCCTGGAATTAGGATGGAACAAGAGCAAGTATCTGAGTTTTAACTCTTCCCATGCACATTTCTATCTCATTATATATTCCAAGGTTTTCAGGGCACTGTGGCTGTAACTTTGAGAAGGCCGAATCTAGCATCTCGACCACATCACCTGGCGGGTACTGTCGTTCACTACACATCTGCACCAAAACCATACAACACACTTAATATTCTCGGACTAAGATTTTAAATAACAAAAAACAAACCAAAACTGTTTGCTACTCACCTGTATCATGTGATATATAGCGCAACACAAGACACGATAAGGTCAGACAGGATTGTAGCCTCTGAATCACCACGCAGCTTAGAATCCAATGCCTGTGAAGGGTCCGGGGTTTGCTTATATGCGACAACCCCATTAACTTGATCTGATGGTCTGAGTGTTGATGACCCATATCCCGTTGGGTTTTTACTTACACCTAGAGATTCAAAAACCGTTGCAACACTAGATGGAACACTTTGCTCCACCTTAATTTTAGACATTGCCTGACATTCATCAAATTACAATATAAAAAGTTCGTTTTTATATATATATTTATAGGGGAGGGTTCATTGGGGAACCCGGGAACCATGCATTTAAAATGTTAAAAATCAATTTTTTTATGAACTTTTTCAGAGCTTTTGCATATAAATGCATGTAAAAGCCTTTTTTTTTAAATCAAAAACTAAAAAAATCTTAAAATATAGGTAAGAAAAGGTTAAAAAAAGAATTTTTTTACAGAAATGATTTTTTATTGGAATAGCTTTTACACATCTTTATACGCAAAAGCTCCGAAAGAAAATTAAAAAATAAATCTTTAGCATTTTAAATTTAATTTTTAAGATATATTTAACAAATTTAAAAAAAATGCATTGTTCCCCGGTTCCCCATTTTTTAGTGTTCCCCATTGAACCATCACACTATATATATAGGGTAGGGTTCATACGAGAACTAGCATTTAGGTAGCGAACCCGAGAACTCGTGTGAACACAAACAAAATAAAACCAAAACAATAATAAATAAATAAATAATAAATAAATAAAACACAAACAATGAACCCCCCACCCCCACCACCCAAAAACCTAAAAAATTTGTGTGTTTTTAAGCTTTTTTCTAGGTAGTTTTGTTTGTGTTCACACTGGTTCTCGGGTTCTCGAACTAAATGCTAGATCCTAACGTATCCTCACCCTATACACACACACACAGAGAGAGAGAGGATTTCAGAGTTTTGATTACCTGCATGGCAGAATGTACAAGTTTATGCGCTTCAAGTCTTGAACTATTCACAGTTTCAACAGCACTAGATGCCAACTGATTACTGGATTGGAGCTTCTGCGATTGAGGAAAATCGTTTACTGGGTACGTGTTATGTTGCCTCAAATTAAGAAGAGCGGAAGTAACCTGAGATGACATTTCTACATATCGTTACTGAAGAAGAAAATAAAGAACAGAATTTATTCAAAGTCAGAAACATGCCTGCTCACTGGCTTCCTTTAGCTGCACAAGTAGCATTGCGTATTCCTTTCTGAAGCTTCAGAAACCTTCATCTCCGTTCCTGTCTCGTTTTTGTGACGCATCAAGCCATCGTTTACAAGCTTAAGCTCCGTCAATATCGCCTCCTACAATTCAAGTAAATAACTTTCAGTTATGCATCACTCACTCACTCAAGTAAATAACTTTCACTCACTAACTCGGTCGCTCGCTCGCTTGCTCACACTCACGCACGCACATATATATAGGATTATACGGTAGGAATCCTTAGAGAAACAGATGGTAATTGAGAAAACGCAAGAAACATTCTGGACCACACATTTTCTCTAAGCCAAAAAAAGTTACTTTTAATTGCATGTTTGTAAGAGTTTTCTTTTTAGAGAATATACATATATGTATATTGTCATTTTGAATTATACACATATGTATATTGTCAATTCTTAAAACTATACATATGTGTATAGTATGAAACATATATGTACGATACTTATTTTTCAACTTTAAACACGTATTTTACACATATGTACACTAGAAAAACGTACTTAAAACCATAATCTCCCTTTATTTACATTATCAAACATAGATGTACAATACTTATGTTTTAGTTTTAAGCATGTATATACATATATGTAAATATATAACAGACATATCACCTTTTTATCTAGAGCACGGGTAAGCTCGGAAAGAGCACGTATATCAGATTCTCTTGACTGGATTTGGGAAACTGGAGGAGCATAAGCTGCATGCTGTGGAACGACAGGGGTACTAGACCCATTGTGTCCCTGTAGAAACATTAAGTAACCGTTTTAGCCTTCACACAAATTCATACATGTCCAAACTTTCAAGTAAAAGATACAGACCAGTCGATGATTCATCATGGTTATGATGGGACTCTGTTCACTTGAAGTATGTAACATCAATGATCTGTTAACTGATTGTTGCAACCTTGGCTCTCTAGAGTTCATACAAATTCTGCTGTTCTCTCTCCTCAGAGCTTCAGGCATGTTATCCAACAGGTTTAACGGCATACAATCAATATCCTTGACAAATGCAACTCCTAATTCAGGACGATGAAACTGTATCCTGCACCTATCATGATCAAAAGTTAACACACTTCCATCATAAACTTCTCTTGATTCCGGATGAAGGGCAACCACTCGTTGCCCAACTGCCAACGGGTGGGCCAAGTCTGTCGGTAAACCGTCTCTGGTACTACTTCAAAGCTCAGTGTAATGTTTTCTAACCGACTCGCGATATTGCCAAAGTTTTTCCCTTTCTTCAAATAAGAAACTTCTTGAGAACCTCCGTGGCTTCCCCAAAG
This sequence comes from Scalesia atractyloides, assembly GCA_947069175.1. Classification (NCBI taxonomy): domain Eukaryota; kingdom Viridiplantae; phylum Streptophyta; class Magnoliopsida; order Asterales; family Asteraceae; genus Scalesia; species Scalesia atractyloides. The sequence continues at coordinate 51,701,098 of CAMTDV010000020.1, forward strand.
AGCTGAAATGTAAACAACGTCAAAATATCTCGATTGCCAACGTAACCTAAACAAAAGAGTAAAATGCCATATTTGCTCCTGAGGTTTGACCAGTATTGCGACTTCCGTCCAAAGGTTTGTTTTTCCGCATCCTGATCTAAAAGGTTTAAAATTTTGCCATTTTCATCCGGCTTGTTAACTCCATCCATTCTTCTCCGTGAAGGCGGGGGTATTTTCGTCATTATTTAACTTAAGGGTATTTTCATCGTTTTGGAATACTTGTACGTTATGATAAATGCTTGTACATAAAGTGAATAAGACCGAATTGCCCTTTATGTTAACAAAAAAAACGGAAATACCCTAACTTAACAGAGAAAAATGGATGGAGTTGACGAGCCGGATGAAAATTGCAAGATTTCAAACCTTTTGGATCCAGATGCGGAAAAACAAACCTTTGGACGAAAGTCGCAAAACCTTAGGGACGAAAATGGCATTTTACTCTAAACAAAATTAAAGATTATGTACCTTCTTATGACACCCCACTCAACCTTTGTTAGTCTCGGAATGTGCCCTAACCCAACATGATCTAAGTACTCTACAAATTCCCGTTTAGCAAACCATGGGTAATCAATTGCACTATAAAACCACTCGTAGGTGGCCCATTTACGTACCGTACAGCATGAGAGGTAACCAAAAGCCTTATCCTGCAAAACCTTATTAGGTTGCTCTTTTGAATTAACCTTTGTCAAGTTCGTGTTCATATCCACATGGTTTGCTATTCTATTTGGATTCGTTTTGCGTTTATTTTGTCGTTTGAAAGGCAAGTCAACCCCATCACAAGTGGGAAGCAGAGCTGTTGATATTGCTGACTCAGCAGCTCCTGTCCTTGATGTATTACTATTTGAAGAAGAATACTCCACAAGTTTTGTAGATTTGCATATCTTTGAAGGTGCATAATCTTCATTGGCACCTGTGACTTTATTTGCACATTTTTCTTCTTCATTGGAAAGGGCCTAAATATAGTGCGATGAAAAAAACTATCATGAAACATATGGCTTATTAAACAGCTGCAGATGCAAAGGTACATGTAGTTATCTGTAATATAAACTGGAAGATGATTTTTCTAACTTACTTCAAAGGATTTGTTTTTTCTTTTGGATGATTTATTAGTAGACCGGTCTAGCTGCTTTCCTGTAGCTAAAGCCTTATAATCAACTTTTGATTCTCTTCCCGGTTTGGGTTTCTCTGTGTCAGGCAGCACCTTGATTTTGTGTCTATGATGAGCAGTAGAGCCAATTGGTGGCTTATCCTCTTTCAAAACAGGTAACTCTACATATAAGAGATTGCAAGTGTTTACATTAAGATTTACTTATAAAATTATGCATAACTTAAATACATACTATTTAAAATATTAAATTAAATATACTTATTGAACTTAGGCTACTTATTTACAAAAACAAAAAAAAACCATATTTATGTGCCTTCGATTTTATATGAACTTAACTATTTAGCAAACTGAGTAATTGTAAGACTCAGTTAAAATAACCACAAGTGCAAAATATAAGGTTAAATTTGACATTCAAGATTGGACTCATCTTTTAAATATCTCAATGAGATAGTTTTACTTACTATATACAAAATGTATATTAGAACATTGTCATTGAGATATTTTTAAACCATGTCCAATGTTGAATGTCAACTATTAAACACTCATACAAATTAATTAATATATGACAACATCAATATAGACACTTTTTTAAAGAGTTAAAACGAAACTTATAGAAAGTTGTTTAAACATTTAAAATGTTCTCAAAGAAGAAAAACCTATAAGCATTATATGGTTTACCAGTTTGTATCATCAGTGACAAGTCAGCCAACGTTTGCAGTGCATCCAAGCCAGAACTTTCATCTGCACAAATGATAGAAGCGTAAAGACTAGAACCTAATCTTAGTATGAACACAATAACTAAAACATATGATTGTTTGTAATTATCCTTTACATTAAAGAAACTAAATGAAAGCTATTAACCATATGTACCTCTAAAGAAAAGCTTTTTGTTCCTTTTTCGTTTACCCTGTGATGAGGATTGCTCGATATTTTCATCTGCAACCTCAAAACCAAGAGCAAGTCCTTGTCCTGTACCACTACATGCTTCACCACCGTCATCAAATTCATTATCGTCTTTCTGACGATAAAACTTTCTCCCTTTATGGTAAATTTCTTCACCTTCAATGTTTTCAGCTCCTCCACTTCCTGAGCTGCCCTCAAAACTGTCTTCATCGATTAAACTACCGTGAAGCTTTGTCCTCAACACATCCAACTGCAAATGCAATGTCATATGTAAAGAAAGTACAATATAACCTCAATAAATGGATAACCTCACCAAATGAACAATTTTATCCGGTCCTCAAACCTTTATCCTTATAAGTAAAGTGCATGGATGGTCCCTGTGATGTACCAAAATTTTGGATTTGGTCTCTAGCTTTTCAAAAATACATAGATAGTCCCTCTAGTTTGCAATTTGTAACACATTTACAAACTCGAGACTAAATGCGTTACAAATTGCAAACCACAAGGACCATCCATGTACTTTCGGGAAAAGTTGGGGACTAAATGCGTTACAAAGTGCAAACCACAGGGACCATCCATATACTTTCGGGAAAAGTTGGGGACTAAATGCGTTACAAAGTGCAAACCACAGGGACCATCTATGTACTTTTGAAAAACTAAGGACCAAAGAATTTTGGTAAACCACAGGGACCATTCGTGTGCTTTACTCTATCAATAAACATATAACCTTGCTAAATGAACTATTTTCTGTTTCTGAGGGTATTCGTTTATCAAGGTAATATTGTATCTAACAGAAGAAATGTTTAAGGAGTAAATAAGAAAAGCAGTAATCAAATTATTACGTTTTTTTGCCTGCCCTTTGAAGGAGTGGTTTTTACGTGATGTGGTGATCGAGAAACTTGCGGGGAGCCTCCTCTTTGTAAAGCCTCTGTTAACGCCAAGGCAGCACCATGCGCCACATCATCTCTTCTTGATAAGTGATTTATAGGAATCCGAGGTGTCCCTTTCCGAACAGTACATCCTACGTTAATTTAAAACTATCAGAGGTTGATTTCATGCAAATTACAATTCGACAATCATAGTATGACTGAAATGTTTATCATCAGATTCCCTTCTCTTCAGTTGAGGCAAAGAACCATCCCTTGAACGAACTAGCCTAAATTTCAATTGATCTTTGTCCCGCTCATTTTGCTGAAGCAGTTGGTGCCTACGTTTTTTAGGCTTGCGAGGTAATTTAGAAAACTCATTGATCTCTTGATCATTATGTAACATCCGTAAAAAACCGGGTTAACCAAACCCGCTTCGTTTATTAACCGAACATCCAGTTAAAAATTTCGTTGCGTATTTAATGCTCAAATTAATTTTAAACGATACATAATTAATAAGTATATTAGAATATAAAATTTATATTTGAAAATGTATTAAAACTAGGGAAATAAAAATTTAATGCTGATGCCGGGTTTCGAACCCGGGTCAGCCGGGAACCACAAAGACTTAACACACCAACATTCCACCACTCCGCCACTAGTGTTACTTGTTAATTTATTGAAACAAATAATACATAAAATAAATCTGGAAATCAAACCCAGTCAACAGAGCGCTCAAATCCGCAGACGCCGGAAAATCCGACGATTTCGCCAATTATCGTCGGTTATTTTTGACTTAATGTAAGTAATAACGTCGCCATCGGTTATAACCGATGTCCAGTTCCGCGACATCAGTCGTAACCGCCGGAGAACGGCTGACCAATGAATCGAGACGAGAAACATACCCAATTCAACTTGATTCTTCCCTATAAATGCACACCCTAGCCTCTGGTAAACTTTTCGCTCAAAATCGCACCGATTCTTGAATCAATTTTACTCGCCGGAATTCACTGCAAGTCGCCGGAAAACCGAGAGTTTCATCAACACGGTAAATACCTCGACTCCTTCTATTTCATTCCATTATGAGACCAATTCTAAAATCACTCCATCACCCAGAATCAATTCCAGACGACGTTGCCGGATATTCTGTTCTCGCCGGAAAATCGCTGGAATTTCCAGAATCACGCTGTGTATCGGTATAATCAACTAAACTTTCTGCTAATCGTTGTGCAGTAATTCAATTTCACATTTAATCAATCAAAACTGTTAAATGTTCCGAACAGAGGGAGTTCACAAAACAAAGCCGACGATCTTGCCGGAGTTCTGAAAAAGACAACCTGTTCCGGTACCTTTTTTCCCCAAACACTCTCTGTTCATCACATTACAATCGTTATTAAAGTTCGTTAATTTAACTTAACAAGTAACAGTTTGGTTAACCGATGTCTGTGTTTTGAACGAAGAAGATGAAGTCGGCCTAGTGTATAAGATTAATTAAAATCAGAATTATGAACGGGTTAGACACACAGTCCAACGGTGGACTGTGTGCAAACAAACACACATACTTCCGAGTTCGATCCTTGACACAAGCACATGCTCTGTAATAAAAATGTTTTTTTTTTAAAACTGAACCGGATCCACTCGCAGTCAGCTGTTAAGTATAATAAAAACCGGAATATTTACCAATTTAGACACACAGTCCAGCGGTGGACTGTGTGCCAAACTAAACCACAGGTCCCGGGTTCGAGACCTGTGGAGAGCACCGATTCGATACAATTAAATCCTTTTTAAAATAAATGATTTTCGGATTAACTTAAATAGTGTATAAATATAATTAAAAACAGAAATATTTCGGGTTAGACACGTAGCTCAGTTGGTAGAGCTGCGTGCACGCGTACGGGAGGTCACGGGTTCGAGTCTCACTCAATGCAATAATATTCACAATCGAACCGGTCAACGGTCAACAATTTTTTATTATTTTTATTTATTTATTTAACTTAAAAATCAATTAAAAATACTTAAAAATAACATTTTTAAAGTTAGAAAGAGACCTTAAACTCACAAAAATAAACCTAAAAAATTCAATTAAAATTTGTTAATAAAATCCACTTATTTACCGAACCGTTATGTTATTATTTAGGTTAGTTTCTCTCGTGGTTAAATCCAAATTCGTGCGCATTCATCATCAATCCAAGAAACGCAACCACTGTGAGTGAATTCTTACAAACTCCCCTTTTTAATTCATGTTTTGGGGTGTATCATGTGTCGCTTAAACTAATTCGTTATTCAAACTCGTGCTATACCATATTATGATCTAAACTTAGAATGTAAATATTGTTTGTTGTTATGTGTTACATATTGTCAAGTTGTATGCAAATTATTTCTTAGGCCCATCAGTTCCTCGTGGGAGACGAGTTGAACAACGCGTGCCTTAAAACTCATTCATTAGGCCCATCAGTTCGTAGAACAACGCGTGCCTCAAAACTCATTCATTAGGCCCATAGTTCCTCGTGGGAGACGAGTTGAACAACGCGTGCCTCAAAACAATCTATTGTTGTATGTGTGTGCAATATTTAATATTAAGTGTTTTGTGAATATATTTACATTTACATTTACTCATATGTGGTTATGCACTTTATTTAATAATCAATTCAATAAACTTGTTTAAATGTTTTTCATAGGATTCACTCGCCAACTTTTTGTTGACCCAAAAACCATTTTTACACATGATACAGGTGAACAGGATGAAGCAAGGAAAACATAGGGAATTGCCTTAGAAGAAAAATAATGAAGTTTAGAAGGATGTATAGAACATGTTGTATTTGTTTGATTTGATTGTATGATTCCTTTTAAATTGTAATAATAAATATGAAACATTATAATAAATGTCATGAGCTTTGATGAAAACCCAATCATGCCCCGATCACTTTTTCCGCTGCGGGTCGGGGTGTGACAGATTGGTATCAGAGCTTTTGACTATAGGGATATAGGATAGGTTATTAGACCCTTAAAGCCTATACTATAGTTGATTAGATTTTAATTGTTTATGTGGTTACATGCAAACTCATGATGTTTATTTCTTTCATATTTATTACATACACAAATGCATGCAAACACTTCCAATATTACATTTTGTGATACATAGTGAATTATACTTACAGTCAAACATACATAATTACATACACATTCATCATACATATTTCAATGCTCACATATTCAAATCATCTTCATACTTCCGTTATTCAAGATTTTGTCGCATTTTTCATTTTTCATATCTCATCGAAGTGAGTTCTGCGACGGGCATGTAGTAACTGTAAGGGTACAAGTACCGGTAGTCGGAACGTCCTGTCTAGGTTGGCATTCGTATAAATCCAATATAACGGACCAGTTTGCCTACCTGGGGACTAACGATGAGAGTACGAATGACCTATTAGGCCAAAGCATGCCACACCAAACGTCGTTCGAACTAACCCCACTTTGAGGTGTCACCGTGTCCACACCTGGATACATTCCGAATATCATACGTTACATACATATTTCTCGATTTTCTCCGGGTTTTAGTGTACGTAACCAGGCTAACACATGCGAACCATATGAAAAACCCGGTAATCATGGGGGCCCACATGATTACGAAGGTGAAGTATGGCGGCATGCAAGGCCCAATTACGAGCAAAGCCCAAGACATCCTATGGATGTAGTAGATTCATTATTCTATATTTATTTTATGAATGTTCATTCCTAAATACGACACATGATCCCAAAAACATCCAACTCATACTCTTGGTACGTATTCCTTGTAGATTCCAGTCTCGCTCGTAGGAAAATGAAATCAGGAAATCCAGCGAGCGCATGGCTGCCCAAATCGCTCAACAAATGGCGGCCGTAATACCCAGCATCGTAGTTCAAGTTCAACAAGCCCTTACCGCTAATCCCGACAACCCAATCAATCAAGAAGATCAAAATGTTATCAACCCTCCCCCAAATACCACTAAATGCACCTTCAAGCATATCAAATCCTGCAACTTTGGAAGCAGCCATGGAGTTAGCTACAGAGCTCACCGAAAACCGCATACGGAATAAAGACTTCAAGGAGGAGAAGAAGAAGGATTAAGCATCAACCGAAACCCCAAACTCCACCTAAACCGAATCCTCTTCTCAAACCACTTCTAAGAGGAAACGAGATGGACAAATCTTCGCTGTCACCCAACACAACCAACCAGCTTCACAAGTTGTACTCCTCCAAGCTATCCCAATCACTCAAATAACACCCAACTTAACTTACCCAAATAAGAAACCTTACTTCGGACCTCACCCTCAATGCAACACCTGTTTTTATCACAATCCATCTACCTTACCTTGACGACTATGTGCGAATTGTGGACGCTATGGTCATTTGAGCAAGATTTGCCACACCTCTCAAAACCAAACCTCACCCCCTACTCAAAACATGATCCAAACATATCAACAACCCCAATACCCCATGTTTCCATATGTTCCAACTTGTTTAAATTGTGGCGACCCTACCCATTTAGAAACACGTACCCTCGATTGGTTAACATTATCAACGCCCAAGCTCAAGCAAACCCAGTTAACCAAGCAAATCAAGAAAACCTAACCACTAGGCCACCAGCAAGAGGAAGAGCTTACAACATCAACGCCAATCCTGTTGAAGATAATAACGGCCCAAACGAACCACCCAACTAGTTTTCTTCATCAAAAATCAAGATTCAGCTCCAACCATTTAGTTTTTATGTTTTTCTTTATGTTATCTCAATTTTCACGTATCTCAATTATAAATTGGAAATTTATCCAAGAATCTTAATGCGAATTACTATTTCAGTTTTGTTTTATACTCGTTGATTTAACATTCATATCATCATACCTCACGAAGTATCTCAGTCCTATCATTTAAAGAAGTTGGGTTGTGTCTCACTTCTACATAGACTAACCTCTCCATCATAATAAACGAGAGAGGTACTGTCATCATTCGAACATGTATACTATCAGAATTAAGACTCAAGCTTTGGTTGTTGTGTTTATTTATGTATTAGAGTCACATAGAACTAATCATAACTTGCAGATAAAGCCAATGAAAATTTGACAAGAATCGCCGCTGGTACTTCCTATATATAAGTATTCTTGTCAAAGGATCAGAGGCATTGTCAGGCGGTTATGAGAAGTTCCATGTAGGATTTAGTAATTTCTTGGTTGAAGTTTGTTTTATACTCACTGATTTAGCATTTATATCATCTCATCATTTAAAGAAATTGGATTGTGTTCCATTTCTACATAGACTAATCTCTCCATCATAACAAACGAGAGAGGTACTGTCACCATTCAAACATGTATACTATCAGAATTAGGAATCAGGCTTTGGTTGTTGTGTTTATTTATGTATTAGAGTCACATAGAACTAATCATAACTTGTGGATAAAGCCAATGAAAATTTGACAAGAATATGGTGGATACACCGCTGGTACTTCCTATATATAAGTATTCTTGTCAAAGGATCAGAGGCATTGTCAGGCGGTTATGAGAAGTTCCATGTAGGATTTAGTAATGTCTTGGTTGAAGTTTGTTTTATACTCACTGATTTAGCATTTATATCATCATACATCTCATCGTATTTCAATCTCATCATTTAAAGAAGTTGAGCTGTGTCTCACTTTCACATGGACTAACCTCCCCATCATAACAAACGAGAGAGGTACTGTCATCATTCAAACATGTATACTATCAGAATTAAGACTCAAGCTTTGGTTGTTGTGGTTGTTTATGTTATAGAGTCACATAGGACTAATCATAACTTACTGATAAAATCAATGAAAATTTGACAAGAATATGGTGGATACGCCGCTGGTACTTCCTATATATAAGTATTCTTGTCAAAGGATCAGAGGCATTGTCAGGCGGTTATGAGAAGTTCCATGTAGGATTTAGTAATGTCTTGGTTGAAGTTTGTTTTATGCTCACTGATTTAGCATTTATATCATCTCATCATTTAAAGAAATTGGATTGTGTTCCATTTCTACATAGACTAATCTCTCCATCATAACAAACGAGAGAGGTACTGTCACCATTCAAACATGTATACTATCAGAATTAGGACTCAGGCTTTGGTTGTTGTGTTTGTTTATGTTCTAGAGTCACATCATAGAACCAATCATAACTTACTAATAAAACCAATGAAAATCTGACAAGAATATGGTGGATACGCCGCTGGTACTTCCTATACATAAGTATTCTTGCCAAAGGATCAGAGGCATTGTCAGGCGGTTATGAGAAGTTCCATGTAGGTTTTAGTAGTAGAAGTTTTGTTTTAGGATATAACCTTATCTTTCCAAACGTATCCAAACTCTTATGCATAAAATCATACTTAGTCAATCAACTCTGTTTATCAGTATTTTTATCGTAGGCACCAAAAAGCGATTCCTGTAGCAGGGTACTCAACCCTTACAAGGAACGTTACCGCCTCAAACAAAATTTAAACTCTTACTCTCTTCTAAGTATGTAATTGTCAAATTAAAACACCATCCTTTTGAGTCAAGCATGCCACTACTTAAATTTCGGGACGAAATTTCTAAAAGTAGGGGATACTGTAACATCCGTAAAAAACCGGGTTAACCAAACCCGCTTCGTTTATTAACCGAACATCCAGTTAAAATTTCATTGCGTATTTAATGCTCAAATTAATTTTAAACGATACATAATTAATAAGTATATTAGAATATAAAATTTATATTTGAAAATGTATTAAAAATAGTGAAATAAAAATTTAATGCTGATGCCGGGTTTCGAACCCGGGTCAGCCAGGAACCACAAAGACTTAACACACCAACATTCCACCACTCCGCCACTAGTGTTACTTGTTAATTTATTGAAACAAATAATACATAAAATAAATCTGGAAATCAAACCCAGTCAACAGCGCGCTCAAATCCGCAGACGCCGGAAAATCCGACGATTTCGCCAATTATCGTCGGTTACTTTTGACTTAACGTAAGTAATAACGTTGCCATCGGTTATAACCGATGTCCAGTTCCGCGACATCAGTCGTAACCGCCGGGGAACGGCCGACCAATGAATCGAGACGAGAAACAGACCCAATTCAACTTGATTCTTCCCTATAAATGCACACCCTAGCCTCTGGTAAACTTTTCGCTCAAAATCGCACCGATTCTTGAATCAATTTTACTCGCCGGAATTCTCTGCAAGTCGCCGGAAAACCCAGAGTTTCATCAACACGGTAAATACCTCGACTCCTTCTATTTCATTCCATTATGAGACCAATTCTAACATCACTCCATCACCCAGAATCAATTCCAGACGACGTTGCCGGATATTCTGTTCTCGCCGGAATTTCCAAAATCACGTTGTGTATCGGTATAATCACCTAAACTTTCTGCTAATCATTGTGCAGTAATTCAATTTCACATTTAATCAATCAAAACTGTTAAATGTTCCGAACAGAGGGAGTTCACAAAACAGAGCCGACGATATTGCCGGAGTTCTGAAAAAGACAACCTGTTCCGGTACCTTTTTTCCCCAAACACTCTCTGTTCATCACATTACAATCGTTATTAAAGTTCGTTAATTTAACTTAACAAGTAACAGTTTGGTTAACCGATGTCTGTGTTTTGAACGAAGAAGATGAAGTCGGCCTAGTGTATAAGATTAATTAAAATCAGTATTATGAACGGGTTAGACACACAGTCCAGCGGTGGACTGTGTGCAAACAAACACACAAACGTCCCGAGTTCGATCCTTGACACAAGCACATGCTCTGTAATAAAAATGTTTTTTTTTAAACTGAACCGGATCCACTCGCAGTCAGCTGTTAAGTATAATAAAAACCGGAATATTTACCAAGTTAGACACACAGTCCAGCGGTGGACTGTGTGCCAAACTAAACCACAGGTCCCGGGTTCGAGACCTGTGGAGAGCACCGATTCGATACAATTAAATCCTTTTTAAAATAAATGATTTTCGGATTAACTTAAATAGTGTATAAATATAATTAAAAACAGAAATATTTCGGGTTAGACACGTAGCTCAGTTGGTAGAGCTGCGTGCACGCGTACGGGAGGTCACGGGTTCGAGTCTCACTCAGTGCAATAATATTCACAACCGAACCGGTCAACGGTCAACAATTTTTTATTATTTTTATTTATTTATTTAATTTAAAAATCAATTAAAAATACTTAAAAATAACATTTTTAAAGTTAGAAAGAGACCTTAAACTCACAAAAATAAACCTAAAAAATTCAATTAAAATTTGTTAATAAAATCCACTTATTTACCGAACCGTTATGTTATTATTTAGGTTAGTTTCTCTCGTGGTTAAATCCAAATTCGTGCGCATTCATCATCAATCCAAGAAACGCAACCACTGTGAGTGAATTCTTACAAACTCCCCTTTTTAATTCATGTTTTGGGGTGTATCATGTGTCGCTTAAACTAATTCGTTATTCAAACTCGTGCTATACCAAATTATGATCTAAACTTAGAATGTAAATATTGTTTGTTGTTATGTATTATATATTGTCAAGTTGTATGCAAATTATTTCTTAGGCCCATCAGTTCCTCGTGGGAGACGAGTTGAACAACGCGTGCCTTAAAACTCATTCATTAGGCCATCAGTTCGTAGAACAACGCGTGCCTCAAAACTCATTCATTAGGCCCATCAGTTCCTCGTGGGAGACGAGTTGAACAACGCGTGCCTCAAAACAATCTATTGTTGTATGTGTGTGCAATATTTAATATTAAGTGTTTTGTGAATATATTTACATTTACATTTACTCATATGTGGTTATGCACTTTATTTAATAATCAATTCAATAAACTTGTTTAAATGTTTTTCATAGGATTCACTCGCCAACTTTTTGTTGACCAAAAAACCATTTTTACACATGATACAGGTGAACAGGATGAAGCAAGGAAAACATAGGAAATTGTCTTAGAAGAAAAATAATGAAGTTTAGAAGGATGTATAGAACATGTTGTATTTGTTTGATTTGATTGTATGATTCCTTTTAAATTGTAATAATAAATATGAAACATTATAATAAATGTCATGAGCTTTGATGAAAACCCAATCATGCCCCGATCACCTTTTCCGCTGCGGGTCGGGGTGTGACACATTATCACTTCCTTCCTGTCAACATACTACATTAGTTGAAAGCATTCCATCACTTTTATTACAGCATACAAGATCAACTATTCATTGATACGAGAAAAAGGGTGTCTTTTCCTTCCATAGAAGTAACATAATCCGTAAAACATGATCATCATCATCATCAATCATACTGAGTAAATTCCACCAATAGCAAAGCCAAGGTAGGGTCTGAGGAGGGTAAGATGTAGACAGCCACCTCTACCCCGTAGGAATAGAGAGGCTGCTTCCAGTGAGACCCGCGGCTCGATAGTAGTTTTGCATCAAGCCTTGGACATAAGGCACATAACACTCGGCAATTAAGACAAAGGATACTCATCAATTAAGACAAAGGATATAAAGACATATATTAAAACACTCAGCAATTAACACTCAGTAAAACAGGATATAAAAACATATATTAAAACTTAAAAGGATAATGCTGCCTAATGAAAGACCCTAATATTTTACATAAATAATTCAGAAGTACATTGGAAACTGCTGAAATGTATGCCATCAGCCATTTGAAAAGGGCAACATTAGTTATACAGAAGGGGGAAGAGTTTATAACTTATATATAACAATGAAGGCAATCATCTGAATGGAGGATTTAGCGAACATTTACAAGATAATGTACAACACAACAAAAAGAAAAACATTTCGGATTGTGTTAATAGCATTCTATGCATAAGCGTTGTATTTAAACAATCAGATAGTGTAGACACAAACGCAACAGAACAATATCAATATGATCTCACCATGGCATTATAATGATCAGAAACCATTGCAACAAACCCAACCACAGATGCAGTTCCCTTCGGCAGAGATAAATATGCCTGCAAATCAGAAGCATCAGATGGTTAATCTTGAAGCATGGAAGATGCTATTGCATCAAAAGGTAGGTCTTCAAGCCCAAAAGCTACCAATAAGATGACAATCAAATGAATTTACAAAATTTTCAACTGAAACATCAAAAGTATATTGTATCAAATAAACAGATCTCAGTGCGAGTCTGGCAATAGGCATTCATGGCCGAATATTGACTCCTTGAAACATCAATAGCCGAATATATTGACTCCTTAATATCCTACTTACTAAAACTAGGTAATTTGATTAATCTAAAGTCAGAACACTCGCATATACCCACGAAAATTATATATTTAAAGCTTGTGTAATCGCTTATGCCCCTTTTATTTGGCATGACAAAATTCCTTGCTGAATATTTTAATTAGAGGTACGAGTTTCAAACCGGTTACCTATAAGAGTGTCAAAAGGGCTAAGATAAAGGATTTAACTAGAAAAGAAATGCGTCATACGATTGAAAGTCATCCAAAGGGCATTCAAGTGCATTAAAAATTGTTGCTTATCCTACAGAATAATAGATGATTGTCATTAAAAAAAATTAGACAAATTTACATTATTATTTATTACCCTATTCATAGTGTAGAGAGCCTCGACCATTTCAGAGTTCCTGGTACGCACCATAGCAGCCACCTAAATTTTTTTGGGTAAAAAATGTACATTAGCTAATCAGATTCTAATGTAAAACATAAATGGCGACAAAGATGACAGTTCCATCTTATATACATTAATAAACATGTAAGTAATGTCACCAGCTCATACTTCCTTTTTGTAAAAGCAGCTACATAGCACATAGCCTGAAATGTGTCTGAAAGAGTAGTTGTTTAACCACAAAAAAGAAGACGAAGAAAGCACAAACCTTCTTCCAGTCTTTTCCACACTTCCTATAAGCTTTATAGAAGCGCTCAACCTCCTCGTCAGTCCATGGAGATCCTAGCATGTCAGAAAGCTTCCTCTTCTGCACAAAATACTTTAGTATCAGATATACTCACTTAATTGAAGATTTGTATATAAGTATATTACTTATATCAGTAAAAGAATACCTAAATTTATCTAAGGGGTTTCACCAGCACGTGATTTTATTAACCATTTTACATCAAAGTACAAGTTTTCAATTTGGTAATATAACAAGCTACAATAACTATAACCATTTACTGCTGTTTTATTAACCACGCAATCAAAACATCCCTCAGGCAAACGAACAGAGTTCCATAAGAAGTAGTACGTATGCAGCTCTTAAGAACCAACCATCGCTGAGAGCTTAAAGCAACCACAACCTTTTGTAGTGCGGATATTTAAACATTCAATATCCAAAATCCAATAACTATAAATAACCACTTCATTCAATTTCAAAACCACCAGTTCATATACTAATGTCTAATAAAGTAACAGAAACAATTCATGAAAAACATAACATCTATAACGTATACAATATACTCGCCTGCGGTCCTGATTTGCTAGCAACACTTTTACCCGGAGAAACCTCGACATAATCGACATACCGCTTATTCAGACTTCTAGACTTTCTCGTTGAAGCCATAACTAACTTCAATCTATCTGAAACACATCATAAAGAAACTAAACAAATAAAGTAAAATAAACACAAAAAACAATATACAAATCTAAATTCATGTGGAAGCATAACTATAATTCGTTAAATTAATGAACAAAAACAACAATTATCAAACGACACATGGCAAAATCTTACCAGATAATGATAACTTGATAATGTCGGCTGTTAGTAAGATTGCAGCTCTGAAACTCGGTTACGGCGACTGAGTCGACTCGGTCAGTGAAACCGAGTTGGTGAAGTTAGGGTTTATTGCAGTGGAGAAGATGAAGATTGAAGAATTAGGGTTTTGTCAATGAATTTTGGGTTCGTGAATCGAGATGAAAACCTAATTGGATCTGTGGTGTTGTTGCGTGTTTTTTTTTTTTTTGCGTTTGAAATTGAATCTTTGGGGGTAACAACGGACTTTTCAATCTTCTTGGCTTTATATATCTTTGAAATTTTGTGTTTTTAAAAACTCTTTCGAAACATCTTTCAAGGCATAAACTGCCCCTAGATTCTTAGCAGAATTGCACTTTTGGTCGCAAGACATATTTAAGAGGTTGAATGTAGACTAACAAATACTTTTAACTTAATGTTATAGTTATTTTCTTGATATAGTTAAGAACTACATAAATGAAGGGCGTGACACCTCATCTTACCTATTTGAACGCGTTGAAACCCACATTCACTTGTGTCGGTGTTTCCATGAACTCGTGCAAGCCAAATCCCTTTGTGTCATTTTCATATAACTCAACTCCACTTGCGCGTTTCAGCTATGCATACCCGCCCCATACCTGTTGGCTCTACCTGATGAACCCACTATACTCCATAGAGGTACCCGCTTGGTACCTCAAGTACCCTAATAACCTTGAATACACAAAGAGATAGTAACCATCTAAATTAACAATTTAGGTCTTTGAGAATATTACAAATAATTTCAAAATAGAATAATAAGTGACCCATTTTGTTGAGGGAATTAGTACTTAAGGAAACTCAATTGTCAAACATGAATGTAAGGCTCTTTAGGTGTATTAGGGCCTAAGTTTATTAAGTCTGGATCATTTATACTGAGATTTGGACTGGATCACTTATTCTTAGCAGATAGTGCAGGTAGTCTGAGGATTAAGAATCCTTATATTTACTTAGTTATCTAACAAATATTCTCCATGTTTTCTAATGATTATATGCAGGTTATGGACGACGTGGACTAAGTCTTAGCTGGAATCTCAATCAATATTCGCTGAAGATGCTGCACGTGATGAATTCCACTAACGTTCATGAGCAGACGTGCGCTATCATGAAAATCGGACTTAGTTGTTAGCTTATTTCAAAAGGGGTTGATCAAGCGTTTTAGAAAGACATTCATACACACGAACACACACATTCGTCTACATTGCGAACAAGAGCTCTCACAACACACTTAGCAAACAGTCATTGTACCATACTTGATCAACATCCAAAGTTGTAATCTTTATTATGCAATATAGTTGATAGTGATAGTTTTAACTATCCAAGGTTTCTTATGCCGGAGATCTTCTAAAGATCAAGGGTTTTTTCCTCGTATAAATCATCGTGTTCATTGTCCTCTACATTTCATATTTGCATCATACATCATAAGAGCACACTACCTCACAAAATCAGATTTGGTTACATTATCCTTAATCAGATTTTTGACCCAAATAATTTGGCGTCCACCGTGGGGCAAGTGGTGCTTCAATTCTAAGAATTCTCATCCATTTCCATCAACTTCATGGCCTCTTAGGGGAAAGCTACTTCAACTGCCATGTCGGCGGTTACCTCATCTCAAAGCACTGTGCCTTTGCCTCCCATTCCCCCAACACTTCAGAAGAATGCTGAAAATGCTCAGAAGAAGACTTCATTCGTCTTCACAGGATCAAAAACCTCGGTTTCTTCCTCTAGTACTACTAACAATGATGTTTCTGTTTTGTTTTCGCAGATCAAGAGCTACATGGAGCAACAAGACAAGACTAACCAGAGGATTCTTCGTGAACTTGATGACATCAAGAAAAAGAAAAGACCGGCAGAAGATCAGTCTCCGCTGATGCCCAGGTCATTGGATTTTGCTACTCCATCATCAACAATCCAGCATTCCAGGGCATCCAATAGATTCAAGGATCCTCCAACCTCCAGCAAGGATCACTAGCAATGACGTACCCTTAGGGATCCTACTATCAACCTTAAGGATCCTCTATCCTTCGGCAAGGATCCTAGAGACAACTTAGCCTCAAGGATCCTTCTACCAACCGGGAGGATCACAGGGAATGTACCAGCCCCAGGGATCCTACTTTCAGCATCAAGGATCCTCCACTCGGATTTAAGGATCCATGGATTATCCATCAAGGCTTTCACCACCAATGTATCATGAATCCAACATCTTTCAGGATCACGGACCCTCAAGGAGCCAACCACTTAGAAGTTCTGAAATCCATGATGGGGATTTCATCCCGATACAAACTATTGCTTCATCATGCCCTACTGTGACAGCAGACATCTCTTATCCTCAATAGACTTCTTTAACACCACCTTTGAGTCAAACAGGAGGTAACAATTTTAACAACACATTTATAGATACTAATTATGGATTCATGCAGGACGCAGGGATCAACCAGGCCATGGCCAAGTAGCTACAGAAGCTCAAGGATATGATATCCAGCGTCCCAGGGATAGTTAAGCCTATTCCTGAGATTCTCGATGGAAGTCACAAGGTGTCTCGCTTTGCACACCTATATGCCAGACAGAGATTCCAAAATGATTTTAGACACCCAACATGAAGTTGTACGCGAACAACTAATCCAGAGGAACATGTGGCTCAATACCGGGAGAGAATGGAAATAAATCATATTCCAAAAAGGTTGAAAGAAACTTGTTTATGTAAGGGCTTCAGATCCACACTTACTGGATCAGCACTCAAATGGTTGCTAAGTCTTCTTCCCTACTCCATTACTTCATTCTCTCATTTAGTTAACCTATTCAATAATCAGTTTTCATGTAGTAGAAATTTTGAAAGGCTAACTAGTGACTTGTATCAGATAACCCAGGCTCGTGATGAATCCTTAACGGATTATGTCACCAAGTTTGGTAGAGAATCCTTAGAAATCTTGAATCTAGATGTTGCAACTGCGGTTGAGGCATTTAAAATGGGATTACAAAAAGTTCTCCACTCTACGATGACCTTGTCATGACCCCTTGCAGGAACTTAGATGAAGTGAGAAACAGGGCCCTGAGATTCATCTGTTTAGAGGATGATAAGAGACTACAAGACAGGCTCACTGGTTCCAATAAACAGGAGTACAAGGACAAGAAGCTCTAAGGATAAGTCCAAGTGGTGCGCATACCACGAAGACTTTGGGCATTTAACAGATGAATGCATAGCTCTAAGGAGGGAAATTGGATATCTCCTCAGTAAGGGGCACTTAAAAGAGCTGTTGGGCAGGAAAAGGTTAAGGATCCAGGATCCTAAAAATGTTCCAGAGAAAGCTGCTCCGCCTCCAGCCGATGCACAAATTATAAACTTTATATCCAGAGGATTAGATATCCGTGGAACCTTGTTCTTGGCGGAAAAGCGGCATGCCAAAGAAGCTAAGTTGGAAAATGGAGACAGGCCCATTAGGACCTCCACTCTAACTCGACAGAAAGTTATATCCTTTGATGAGGATGATCGTGTTGATATTCAAGATCCTCATCATGATGGCCTTATTATTACTTTGTTTATCGCTAATCACTTTGTTCGCAGGATCATTGATGGTGGAAGCTTTGTGAACATCATATAACTTGATGTCCTGAAGAGGATGAACATCCCGGAAACCGTAATAATTCAGAGATCATCTGTACTTGTAGGATTCAGTGGTGAAACGAAGAACTTGGGGGACATCAAGCTCCCAATCTATATCTTGGGGGTAAACTCTGTACAAAAATGTTGTTTTATTGACTGGTTGTCTTGTTGCACTGTTATCCTTGACAGGCTTGGATTCATGAAATGAAAACTATTCCATCAACCTACCACCAATGTATAAAACTACCAACACCTTGGGGGTAATGAAGATAGAGAGTGATCAACAAGAGGCCAAGAATTGTTATACCTCTTCAATGAAACCGGCATCACAACCAAGGGCAGCATAGCAATCACAGCAACCTCTAAGGAGTGTCCTGGAGGCAGCAAACAAAACATCAAGGATGTAATGTTGGATCCTCGGGATCCTGAAATCAAAGTCTACATAGGATCCGTGATCCTTGACAATATAGAGCAGGATCTAGTATCCATCCTGAAAAGAAGAAAGTCTACCTTTGCTTGGAAACATGAAGATATGAAAGGTATATCTAAAGATATTATAACACATAAACTTGGAATTGATAAATCTTTCAGGCCAATTCATCAAAAAAGAAGAAAATTTGCACCTGAAAGGAACCTTATCATCCAAGAGGAGGTAGACAAACTCTTGAAGGCAGGTATGCTTAGAAAAGGTAAGTATCCAAGATGGTTGGCCAATGTAGTGGTAGTTCAAAAGAAAAACGAAAAGTGGAGGGTATGTGTCAATTTTACAGATTTAAATAAGGCATGTCCCAAGGATCCTTTCCCATTACCCCACATTAACTCCATGCTGAATCCTTCAAAGTGTCATTTTGGTGTTAAAGCTGGAAAATTCCTAGGGTACCTTGTGACCAAGAGAGGGATTGAAGCAAGCCCAGAGCAGATTAAGGCGATCGTGAATATAACATCCCCTACCAATGCCAAGGATGTCCAAAGATTGACAGGAAGGATTGCGACCTTAAACATATTCATTTCGAAATCCTCGGAGAAGTGCAAGGATTTTTATGATATTCTGAGGAAGAACAAGAAATTGGAGTGGACTGAGAAGCATGAAGCTGCACTCAAGGTTCTCAAGGATTATCTATCCTTAGCAGTAGCCCTGATGAAACCAGAGGATGGTGAGCCATTATCCTTGTACTTAGTTGTTTAAGGTAAAGCAGTAAGTGCAGTGTTAGTTAAGGATCACGAAGGCCAACAACATCTGGTATATTATGTAAGTAAAAGTCTTCTTGATGCTGAAGCCAGGTACTCTCATTTAGAGAAATTAATTCTTGCATTGATTATGGCTTCAACTAAACTTAGACATTATTTTGAAACACATACAATTGTTGTGAAAACTAATTTTCCTATCAAGAATGTTCTTAGGAAACCTGAAATGTTAGGACGAATGGCGAAGTGGGTAGTCAAACTTAGTGCATAAGACATAAAATATGAACCAAGGACTACCATCAAATCTCAAGCTTTGGCAAACTTTGTGGCTGATTTCAGTAGTGATCTACAAAGGGAAGCTGAATTAGAAGTTCAACAGCTTGAGGAGACCAAGGTGTCACACGCTCAATTTCCACTTGCGGAGTATTACCGCGAGGCGTGTGATCAAACCAGAATCTCAGACACTAGCAGTATCTAACGACTCTATATGATTTATTTAAACGTTTTCCAAAAACATTTGTTGTAACCATTCATAGTCATTTTCAAAATATCATAGTTTCAAAGTTTAGCGGAAGCATTAAAGTAAAGTAACGGGCGCCAACATAAACGCCAAAACCAAAATCCCAAAAATTGTTCGTAAATAAAGACTCGATAAAAATGTCTTGATCAAATGCAAGTGAGTGCACCTAGCGCTCCTAGCATCCTGAGAAACATGCAAAGAAACAAGTGTCAACATTAAAGAAGAGTGAGTTCACAGGTTTTTATAAGTTCACAAGTTCGGTTTAAAAGATTGTTTTTCCCCGTTATCCCTAACCTAGGATAACGACATAGTTCCATTATTCCTAACCCGGAATAATAATGTTGGTTCGTAAATAAGTTCAATGTTAACATGTAGGTAGCGAGCCTAAAGTTACGTCACATAAGAGTTCGCGATCGAAGCTGACTCTTGTTGCCTCAGTGTTGCCAGGTCTATCACTGACCATGGCGAAAGTGAGACCAAATTAATCACCCGTTGACCATTCCCGGTCGGCTAGCGCGACTAGCTCGGGTGGGGCTTGTCGGGCCCAGTAGTACTACTATAATTTCCCCGCTATTTAACCCAATACTAACGATCCGAGAGTTGGTTGAGGACTTCCGTGATAAAGCTACTTAGTGACCATAACGTATATTAACATTAACTTAGTTACCGAGTAGTTAACGACGTTAATTTCGCATAACGTAAAAAGATAGAGTTGTAGAGCGTATACATGTTTCTCCCCCTGTTGTTTAAAACCGGATAAAATAGGGGCCGTGAACTCACCTTAAATTGCTCGGTTAGAATAACGCAAAAGAAGCAAATGATGGAACCGCTAATCGCGTCCTAACATGTCAACCGATTTAAAGTTAGTGTGTGAACACACTGACACAAAACCCTACGCATAACTAACACACAGTACGACACACGTAATAACCAATTCGAAACCATAATCGTGCATACAAAGTATCACCATACAAAATAACGATCAAACCAACATGTCATAAACACAGGTTAACTCATACAACACTTAGGTACACACAAACGCAAGTTATCATGTTTCAGCTTGTACGCTCATAACTGGGCTGTTTTCGAGGATTTTTATAAAATAGTTCCAAATTTCCAAAAATTCCAATTAGTTTACAGGAGGTGTCAATTACACTGTAGAATTTTGTGTAAAATTTTCAAATCCTAAATCTTTACCAATTATTTAAAAACATTTATATACTAGGCTGCAGTCAGATTCGTCGCTTTCTGACTGCAGTCCACGAGAAAAATTATTTAAAAATCATCGTTCATCCAATTAACAAAATTCCAGTGGGAGATTTTCGGAAATTCCTGTATCCAGTTAATGTCCAGATTTCGTGACCTAACCCCATACAGACTATGAGATCCGACTCGATAAACAACCTGCAAATTCTGCAGAATTTACGCAGCTTCAGCTGCTGCACTAAATGACCATTTAAAAATAGCAAACGACCTCAGAAAAATATGAATCTGGCGCTATTTGAAGCGTTTTTCAAAAATACATGTTTTAGGCTTCAGAAACTCCACTTTTCGATAAGTAATGATAAGGTTACAGCCAACTGAAGTTGGCTGTAAATGTCAATCAGCTTACTGTTTTCGACTTTATCGCATTAGAATATGTTTAAACGGTCATGACGCTTAGTTGTATTGATTAACAGCAGGTTAATTTGTCAAATATCATCATATATATCAATATTCATGCAAACCCTAAATATATATCATGATCTTCATCGATAAAACGCAGCCTACGATTTAGTATTCAACATATCATCACAACCGCAAAGATTCGCATATTCATCCGAACTAATCATACACCACAACACTTTTTCATACTAATAATCATACAAGCACATAATCATGATCAAGATTACACAAAACCTAGTGTGAATCGCAACACAATTAAACCCTAACCTTGAAACGATGATGATTAGCGATCCGGGATAAGCTTGGAATCGATCTGGGAGTAGACTTGCGCGACCGTGAGGGGGGGGGGGGGCTGCCGTCGACCTCACTAGGGTATTAGGTTTTGTTTATTTTTTTGAAAGCTACCCACAACATGCATGTAAATATAACAAGGGGGGCGGTCACAATGGGGGGGGGGGGAGGTTTGGGTTAGTGCCTTGGGCCTCAAGTTTGGGTTATTTCCTTGGGCCGCAAGGAGGTATGGGTCGCAAGGGAGTGTGGGTGGCGGGTTGGGTTTGCTTGGTCGCAAGTCGAAATGTTTCACAGGCTTGGTTACTAAAATATTATTCGCGACACGGAGTTTATAAAATATTAAATCACGTATTTGGAGTGAGACGCAATAGATTCACAAACGTCTAATAACACAAAGCACGTAATTCAGATACAACCCGTCTAATAACACATAGCACGTAATTCACCCTATAGATTCACAAAGTTAGCATAGTTATTGCGAGCGTGTAATTTAATTCTCCGAATTAAATCAGCGTAGGAGTGAATAACCATAAAGTAGCGCATTTAAGATACCTGAAAAGCCGGGATGTCACATTATCCCCATGTTGAAAGAATTTTCATCCCGAAAATTGAGTAAACGCGGTTTAGAATGCAACGCACAAAAGTTCAGTTTGTTAGAATGGTACAAGTAAATCCCAGGCTGTCACATCATCCCCTTGTTGAAAGAATTTTGTCCCGAAATTCAGTTGGCGGTAACGTCAGATTGCTGCTCAGCTGTAAAAAGGTGTGGATATTTGCTTTTCATTTGGTCCTCTCTTTCACGTGAACTCCGGTCCACGCTTAGAGTTCCAACGAACCTTGACGATCGGTATCTTCCTGTGCCTTCGAGTCTTAATCTCACGGTCCATGATCTCGATAGGTTGTTCCACAAAATGCAGTTACTCATCCACTTGAATCTCATCCAATGGAATGACTAGGGTCTCATCTGATAGGCACTTCTTCAGATTGGACACGTGAAAAACGTTGTGAACTCCACTGAGTTCGGCAGGAAGGTCTAACTGATAAGCTACAGGCCCGATACGCTTCAAAATCACAAACGGGCCTACGTGCCGTGGATTTTGTTTGCCTCGTTTCCCAAAACGAATACACCCTTCCAGGGTGACACTTTCAGTAGGACGCGGTCGCCTACTTGAAATTCGAGTGGTTTGCGTCGTTGATCAGCGTAACTTTTCTGTCGATCTCGTGCTGCTGCCATGCGGTTTCTGATTTGCACAATCTTTTCAGTAGCCTCAAGTATCAACTCAGGACATGTGAGTTGACTGTCACCGACTTCTGCCCAACAGACCGGTGATCTACATTTGCGACCGTACAATGCTTCAAACGGTGCTGCCTGAATACTCGTATGGTAACTGTTGTTATACAAGAATTCCACTAAAGGCAGATGGATTTCCCAACTGTTCCCGAAGTTTACCACGCATGCCCTAAGCATGTCTTCCAAGGTCTGAATGGTTCTTTCACTTTGACCATCTGTCTGAGGGTGATAAGCTGTGCTCATATCTAAGCGTGTACCCAACGCTTTCTGAAGTGACTGCCAAAAGTTGGACATGAAACGAGCATCTCTATCTGAGATGATGGACGTTGGCACCCCGTGCCGAGAAACTACTTCCTTAATGTAGATGCGAGTCAACTTATCCATCCTATATGTTTCTTTGGTCGCTAGGAAGTGTGCAGACTTAGTTAGACGATCCACGATTACCCAGATGGTATCGCAACCACCCAGAGTTTGCGGGAGTTTAGTGATAAAGTCCAGCGAGATCTGATCCCATTTCCACACTGGGATCTCAGGTTGTTGAAGTAACCCTGATGGCTTCTGGTATTCCACCTTGACTTTCGCATAAGTCAAACACTTGCTCACGTAGGTGGCTATATCCGCTTTCATGTTGGGCCACCAGTACGCGGCTTTAAGGTCTTGATACATCTTATCCGAACAAGGATGGACAGAGTATCGGGATTTGTGAGCTTCGTCCATAACTAGCTTCCTGAGGTTTCCGTAGAGAGGTACCCATATACGATTCATGAAATACCGGGCACCATTGAGTTTCACTTCCCAATCGCGTTCCATCTTTCCCACATATTCGGCCTTGATGTTCTCTTCCTTAACTGCTTCTAGCTGCGCGTCGCGTATCTGTTCGAGTAACCCAGAATGAATTGTGAACTGTATTGTTCGTACCTGACGAGGTTTCAAGTGCTCCTTTCGACTGAGGGTATCAGCTACCATGTTAGCTTTAACCGGGTGATACCGAATGGCACATTCATAATCGTTCAGGAGTTCGACCCAGCGACGCTGTCACATGTTCAACTCCTTCTGGTCAAAAATATGTTGAAGGGTCTTGTGATCCGTGTAGATTGTGCACCTTGTTCCATATAGATAGTGTCTCCAAATCTTAAGTGCAAACACAACTGCTTCCAATTCCAAGTCATGTGTCGTGTATTCTTCTCGTGGACCTTCAACTGTCGGGATGCATACGCGATGACCTTATCACGTTGCATGAGCACACATCCCAATCCCTGAATGGAAGCGTCACAATATACCACAAAATCATCTGTCCCCTCTGGCAAGGACAAAATGGGTGCACTGCAAAGCTTCTGCTTCAGTAATTGAAAGGGTGCTTCCTGTTTGTCACCCCAAGTATAGTTGGTGCCTTTCTGAGTGAGAGTGGTAAGCGGTTACGCGATCTTGGAAAATCCCTCGATGAAACGTCTGTAGTAACTAGCCAAACCCAAAAATTGGCAGATCTCTGTCGGTGTCCTGGGTGCTTCCCAGTTCTTGATAGCATCGATCTTGGCGGGATCAACGTATATACCCTTTTCATTCACGATATGCCCGAGAAACTGAACTTCCCGAATCCAGAAATCACACTTCGAAAACTTGGCATATAGTTTCTCCTGTTCAAGTAGTTCCAGCAATAATTGCAGATGCTCAGCATGTTCTTCTTCACCCTTAGAGTAGATGAGTATATCATCGATGAACACGATGACAAACTTGTCGAGATACGGCTTACACACACGGTTCGTGAGGTCCATGAACTCCACGGGTGCATTGGTTAGAACGAAGGGCATGACAAAGAACTCATAATGGCCATACCGAGTGCGAAATGCCGTCTTGGAGATATCCTCCTCCCTGACACGTAGCTGGTGATAACCAGACCGTAGATCAACCTTGGAGTAGTAGCTTGACCCTTGAAGCTGGTCGAAAAGATCGTCGATGCGAGGTAATGGGTATCGGTTCTTGACGGTAACCTTATTGAGTTCCCTGTAGTCGATGCATATGCGGAAGGTCCTGTCTTTCTTCTTGACAAAAAGGACCTGAGCTCCCCATGGCGAAGTACTGGGTCGGATAAATCCTTTTTCCAACAATTCTTGAAGTCGGGTAGACAGCTCCTGCAGCTCTGCTGGAGCTAAGCGGTATGGGGCCTTGGCGATAGGAGTCGCATGGCTCGCCAATTCGATTTCAAAATCTACTTGTCGATGTGGTGGAAGACCGGGTAACTCCTCTGGAAACACATCGGGAAAGTTACGGACGACGGGGATATCTTCAATCCGCTTCTCGTCCTTAGACTGCTCGGTGACCAGTGCGAGCAAAGCAAAAGAGTTCTTCTTCCGAAGGTACTTCTAGGCTTGCATGTAAGAGATGATGTTCGTGACAGCGCCTGCCTTCTCGCCTTGCACCATCAAGACTTCGTCGTTAGAGAGCGGAATACGGATAGCTTTCTCGAAACAGAGAACTTCAGCTCGGACGTCGGATAGCTAGTCCATTCCGGCTACCACATCAAAACTACCCAGAGTAGTTGTCATCAGATCAATGGTAAAGGTGTGACCCGCGAGTTTAAGTTGACAGCCGGTCACTAGATGGGTCACATCTACAGATTTACCATCGGCTAGTTCTATGACGTATGGGGTCTCTAGGGGTTTAGGTGTGAGATTTAGGTTCTTTTTAAAAGACTCAGATATAAAACTCTTATCCCCACCCGTATCAAAAAGTACAGTAGCAAAATGATCGTTAAGGGGAAACTTACCGGTGACCACATTCGAGTCGTTTCTGGCCTCTCCACGGCCTAGCATGAATGCACGTCCTTTGGCACCTCCTGTGCCACCATTTCCATTGTTGCCATTGTTGTTATTGTTGTTGTTGTTGTTGTTGTGGTTGTTGTTGTTATTCCCAC
This sequence comes from Scalesia atractyloides, assembly GCA_947069175.1. NCBI lineage: Eukaryota > Viridiplantae > Streptophyta > Magnoliopsida > Asterales > Asteraceae > Scalesia > Scalesia atractyloides. The sequence continues at coordinate 51,727,231 of CAMTDV010000020.1, forward strand.
CATTGTTGTTGTTGCGAAGTTGCGGGCAGTCTCGCTTGAAATGGGCAGTGCTACCGCATTGATAACATCCCCGAATATTACCCTGCTGCTGACCCTAGTGCTGGTTCTGATTTTGTCGTGACATGATCTCCCTGCGACAATCCTTTGCCGCGTGTCCTGCTTTGCCACATCGTTGGCAGCGATTTCCGGCGCAAGGGCCGTGATGATGGAGGTTACAACGATTACATTGCGGCTTTCGACCCGCATAGCCGCTCAAGTTCTGGGTGTTGTTGGCAGACTGATTGTTGTGACCCCGATTGTTGTTGAAGTTGTTGGACCGCTTCTGGTTTCCTTGTTGTGGCTGGGCTGTTGAAGATTGTCGAGCAGGTGAGTCTTCAAATTTCCTTTTGTTATCACGGATAATTTCAGTTGCACCCCTAGGTGGCAACTTCCTTTGCTCCACCGCCTTATCGGTGAGTTTATGCGCCAGCCTAATCGCTTGATGCTCCGTTGTAGGGTTGCTAGACATTACCATGCCCTGGATCTCGGGGACCAGACCCCCTAGATAAAACTCAAGTCGTTTATCGACGGTGTTAGCCAAATCGGGACAAAGGAACACCAGATCATGATGTGTTGCTGTGTACGCTTCAATTTCTGACCCGACCATCTTGTGGTTCCATAACGCTTGTTCCAATTGCCGAACTCTGTCCCGCGGACAATATTCCTCCTTGATTAGAGCTTTGAATTCGGTCCAGGCCATTGCGTTCGCCGTAACAAGTCCACGCGTTTGGACTTGTGCGTTCCACCAGGTTAATGCCCCATCTTCCAACGTCGAGGCAGCATACTTGACCTTATTAGCTTCAAGGCAATTGCATATTTCAAAAACCGATTCAGACTTTTCAATCCAACGGACCAGTCCTATGGGTCCTTCAACTCCCGTGAACTTGCTCGGTTTTGCATCAAGGAACATCTTGTAGGGGTTAAGACCCCCTCCTGAGGATAGAAGATAGGTAGTCAGCGAGAAAGTCTACTAGCCCAACTATTAGATTTTCCCATGAAAATTTAATATTGGTTACCTGCTGGTGGGTTAGGAACACCTGCCAGAGCAGCATTCACGTGTTCTTGGAATAAAGCGGCCAATTCTTCAGTTGACATATCGAGGTTTCCGCGACGACCGGTTGCCATTTCAGATCTTCGCAAGACAACACAAACACACACCGATAAGTATATATCCAATATAGTTATCATATTCCACACTTCAATAATCACACAATTTATGTCAACCCAACAAATTAAACAATCAAAAGGAACATTCGATTAAATAAATTGCAATGTCTCACAAAATACCAACCAAACATCTCAGTTTAATTATAAATTTTCAAGTTCAAACATAAGTGGAAACAAACAAACTAAAGGAAACAAAACGGAGATTGGCGAGACGAGTTAGTCATCTATGTCTCCATCTCCCAAGTCGCTATCACTACCGTCATCCTCCTCGGCGTTTTCAGCTTCAACAGCCGGGTCCTGTTCCGGCTCTTCTTCCTCCAGATCCTCCTCCGGGTCTTCCTCTGGATCCTCCTCTTCGTCCTCTACCGGCGCTGGAGGGGCAGGTGCTGGTGCGGGTATTGGGATAGGTGGTGCTTGGTTCTGCTCCAGTTCGTGAATCCTCCAACTGGACTCAAGAACTCTGTCTTCGAGCCAGTCAACCCTCAGCCGCTCAGCACGAAAGTCTTTAGCTAAAATGTTTCGAACTCTCTTATTCTCCTATTGCTCTTCCTCGAGCTCTCCAGTTTTACCCGTCAGCTGACGTATCAGCCATCCCTGTGCTTCGATAGTCTCCTTTTTTCTCCAGCTGTTCCTGTTGTTTCCTTAACAGAGCTCTAAGTAGATCGTCCCCCACTCCTAAAGAGTTGACCGGTTCGACCAGTATAGCGGTGGTCGGACGGGAGGACGACTCCCCTCCTCGAGTGAGTCTCTTCCTAGCAGCTGAGCGTGTCTCCACGCCACAAGGTGGTGAGGGTTCGACCATGGGTGCCTTCCCCGGCGCCCTTGATTGTCGAGATCTGTCGGATGATGATAATGACATAGCCTGCTGGGTTGGTGTAGTTAGTTACGAGCAGCGTATATCACAATATATATATATATATATATATATATATATATATATCACATAGAACAATTGTAGTATAACACATAACAAGATATCACAGTTCGGTGCCAACTAAGTCTAGTGTCGTGTAACAGCTATAGTTTAGGTCTACTTTTAATGCAAACCTGGTTCTCTATAGCTAGAGGCTCTGATACCAATCTGTCACAGGCTCAATTTCCACTTGCGGAGTATTACCGCGAGGCGTGTGATCAAACCAGAATCTCAGACACTAGCAGTATCGAACGACTCTATATGATTTATTTAAACGTTTTCCAAAAATATTTGTTGTAACCATTCATAGTCATTTTCAAAATATCATAGTTTCAAAGTTTAGCGGAAGCATTAAAGTAAAGTAACGGGCGCCAACATAAACGCCAAAACCAAAATCCCAAAAATTATTTGTAAATAAAGACTCGAAAAAAATGTCTTGATCAAATGCAAGTGAGTGCACCTAGCGCTCCTAGCGTCCTGAGAAACATGCAAAGAAACAAGAGTCAACATTAAAGAAGAGTGAGTTCACAGGTTTTTATAAGCTCACAAGTTCGGTTTAAAAGATTGTTTTTCCCCGTTATCCCTAACCTGGGATAACGACATAGTTCCATTATTCCTAACCCGGAATAATAATGTTGGTTCGTAAATACTTTCAATGTTAACATGTAGGTAGCGAGCCTAAAGTTACGTCCATATGAGTTCGCGATTGAAGCTGACTGTTGTTTCCTCAGTGTTGCCAGGTCTATCACTGACCATGGCGAAAGTTAGACCAAATTAATCACCCATTGACCATTCCCGGTCGGCTAGCACGACTAGCTCGGGTGGGGCTTCTCGGGCCCAGTAGTACTACTATAATTTCCCCGCTATTTAAACCAATACTAACGATCCGAGAGTTGGTTGAGGACTTCCGTGATAAAGCTACTTAGTGACCATAACGTATATTAACATTAACTTAATTACCGAGTAGTTAACGGCGTTAATTTCGCATAATGTAAAAAGATAGAGTTGTAGAGCGTATACATGTTTCTCCCCTTGTTGTTTAAAACCAGATAAAATAGGGGCCATGAACTCACCTTAAATTGCTCGGTTAGAATAACGCAAAAGAAGCAAATGATGGAACCGCTAATCGCGTCCTAACATGTCAACCGATTTAAAGTTAGTGTGTGAACACACTGACACAAAACCCTACGCATAACTAACGCACAGTACGGCACACGTAATAACCAATTCGAAACCATAATCGTGCATGCAAAGTATCACCATACAAAATAACGATCAAACCAACTTGTCATAAACACAGGTTAACTCATACAACACTTAGGTACACACAAACGCAAGTTATCATGTTTCAGCTTGTACGCTCATAACTGGGCTGTTTTCAAGGATTTTTATAAAATCGTTCCAACGTTCCAAAAATTCCAATTTATTTACAGGAGATGTCAATTAGACTGTATAATATTTTTGTGAAATTTTCAAATCCTAAATCAATACCAATTATTTATAAACATTTATATACTAGGCTGCAGTCAGATTCGTCGCTTTCTGACTGCAGTCCACGAGAAAATTATTTAAAAATCATCGTTCATCCAATTAATAAAATTCCAGTGGGAGATTTTCGGAAATTCCCGTCTCCAGTTACTGTACAAATTTCGTGACCTAACCCATACAGACTATGAGATCCGACTCGATAAACAACCTGCAGATTCTGCAGAATTTATGCAGCTTCAGCTGCTGCACTAAATGACCATTTAAAAATAGCAAACAACCTCAGAAAAATATGAATCTAGCGCCATTTGAAGCGTTTTTCAAAAATACACGTTTTAGGCTTCAGAAAATCAACTTTTCGATAAATAATGATAAGGTTACAGCCAACTGAAGTTGACTGTAAATGTCAATCAGCTTACTGTTTTCGACTTTATCGCATTAGAATATGTTTAAACGTCATGACGCTTAGTTGTATTGATTAACAGCAGGTTAACGTGTCAAATATCATCATATATATCAATATTCATGCAAACCCTAAATATATATCATGATCTTTATCGATAAAACTCAGCCTACGATTTTAGTATTCAACATATCATCACAACCGCAAATATTCGCATATTCATCCCAACTAATCGTACACCACAACACTTTTTCATACTAATAATCATACAAGCACATAATCATGATCAAGATTATAGAAAACCTAGTGTGAATCGCAACACAATTAAACCTTAACCTGGAAACGATGATGATTTGCAAACCGGGAGAAGCTTGGAATCGATCCGGGAGTAGACTTGCGCGACCGTGAGGGGGGGGGGGCTGCCGTCGACCTCACTAGGGTATTAGGTTTTGTTTATTTTTTTGAAAGCTACCCACAACATGCATGTAATATAACAAGGGGGGGGGGGCTGTCGCGATAGGGGGGGGGTTGGGTTAGTGCCTTGGGCCTCAAGTTTGGGTTATTTCCTTGGGCCGCAAGAAGGTGTGGGTCGCAAGGGAGTGTGGGTGGGGGTTGGGTTTGCTTGGTCACGAGTCGAAACGTTTCACAGGCTTGGTTCGGTTTATAAATAGAAGTTACTAAAATATTATTCGCGACACGGAGTTTATAAAATATTAATTCACGTATTTGGAGTGAGACGCAATAGATTCACAAACGTCTAATAACACATAGCATGTAATTCAGATACAACCCGTCTAATAACACATAGCACGTAATTCACCCTATAGATTCACAAAGTTAGCATAGTTATTGCGAGCGTGTAATTTAATTCTCCGAATTAAATCAGCGTAGGAGTGAATAACCATAAAGTAGCGCGTTTAAGATACCTGAAAAGCCGGGATGTCACACAAGGATCCTTGGATACTCTTCACAGATGGAGCCTCAAACATCAAGGGAACTAGACTAGGCATGTGACAAATGGCAAATAACCGGTAGTTCCGTACAATCTATTCACTACTTTTAGTACATAATCTCATGCATTATATCGTAATTTGATTACGTAACTAAGTCGTACATCATATCATAAGCATAGGACAAGTGAATCATGCCATAACATGTATTGGTATCTGTTACGACGCAAAACAAATCAAACAATGCCCTAAAGTGTTGGTAGAAAGTGTTGGGCGCACTATTCGCGGTTGCACTATTCATGTCAGCAAAACCGCTAAAACGAAACAAAACAAAACAACGAATAACGGCATGCTAATGCCATAATTGAGTCCATATATATAAATATGAAAACACTGATAGAGGAACACCTATTTCAGAATTACATAACTTTCCGATACACGGCCCAAATTACAAAATTGTCCGTTTTAACAAAAAAGGCGACAATTTCAGTTTGTCCGGAACATTAATTCGGTACTTCCGGATTCCAGAATTATAACAAAACAATGTTGAACACCCTAAAACAATATGAGAATAGCAGAAATACATAATAGACATTGTTTCCGGTCATACGGCAAACAGTGCACAACTCGACCCGAAAGCGACCGTTTGTCGAACCGACGAACATTTTAGTGGCTGATAGCCTCATGCATCCATCTAGAGACCTAGTTAAGCCTCATTTGGGACTCAGAGTCCTTTCAACTATCTTGAGGTCATGAAAACACAACTTCCGAAAATGTTCGACGACAAAATATATAAGTGCCGATATCGAGCGAACGATTGAACGGAAGGCTTTTCGGCCATCCTAACTCAACATATATTCGGCTAGCAAACTAGTTAAGCATATTTCTAGATCGGAAGTGCCCTAAATAAAGGCCATGACACTTGTGGTGGTAAAAAACCAAAGCTTTTGGTACGAAATGATAAAGTTCGTATAGTAGCCAATATTATACCGATGAGCGAACGAGTGACGTTTTCGTTATCCGAAACTTATACCAATTAGTCAAGAGGACTAATTAACATGGGTTAACACCCTAAACCCTAATTACTTGCTAATGATACAAGATCAACCCCTAATCACCATACTTAAATTAATTACCTAAATATCAAATAAATAAACACATGTTATAAATAATGTTTACACTTAACCCCCCATATAGGCCCCCACCCATTTGATTATGTTGAAAAATGAAGATTCTGAGCATGGTGTAGGATATTGATGTGATCTTTGAAAGATAGCAAGATATATATACAAGATTACACCATTCTTCCATCATTTTTTTCACAAAAAAAAAATTAAACAAGCCTTCCCATCTCTCTCTCCCATAGCTCACCTTCACCACCATTACACCACCACATTTCCACCATTAAACACCTCATTTCATACACTTTAAAGCCATTTCAAGATCATCCAAGGTGCTTGCAAGGATGGAGGATCATTAGGGCTTTCTTGGAGCTTCATCTTCTTCCTAAATCTTCACTAATCTGGTGCAACCATTGTAAGATAAATTCCTTCATATTTTAGCTTCTTACAATGTCTAGTTTAAGGAAGTACAAGTTGATCATCTTAAAAGTAAAGAAAATATAACTCAAAAACCCTAAACCTCACAAGAATAATAACACTAAATATAGTTAGTATGTGTTGATTATGTGCTTATATGTTAACTAGTTAGCATGATGAAACTGATTATGATAAAGCAAGGTGTTTAAGGTAGATGATCTTGTATGAATAAATATATAAATGATGATTTAAACATGATGATGTTTAAATCTAAACAAGATCATCAACTTCATCACCCATGAAGATTACTACAACTTAAAAGTGATTTATTAAACATGAATAAGTTTTATTAAGAATAAACACCATGATTTAAGATGTAATCATCTTAAAAAATGTAGTAAACAAAGGGAGTTTAAAATGAAAGACTTGATTTAATGATGTAACAAAAATGATGGCTTAAAAATGCTAATTAAAATGTTGAAATCTCATTGTATTGTTAAGAAAAATAGTGAGAATATAATTACCAAGAACCATGGATGATGATGCATAAGTTGTAAACAAAGTAGTATGTGACCATAAATTGTTAGTTGATCTTGATTATGGGTTTAAACATGGTTTAAATACGTTTTTAAAACGTGGAAAACGCCATGGTTTAGGGGAAAATATAGCAAAATTTTCTAAAAATGTAATCGTGATTAAAGTATGATTAACGGGGTGATTAAGGGGACTAAACGTGATTAGTGACTTAAATGGTCATTAAGGAAGTTCTAATGACAAGGGTTAAACCCTAAACACCCAAGTGTTTAACAAGTGTATATATATATTTACAAGTTAAAATTAGTGATTCTTACATATATATATATATACTTGTGAAAATAAAAGCATATGTATATGCATATTTTATCACAAAAAATTATGTGTAAATATATGTGTATGTATGTGTATGTATTTAGAAGTTTAGGGTAAAACACTTGAAAATATTACCAAGTGTAGATCACACAAACACATACATTTTTACAATACGTAGAAATAATAATCGGACAAACGGAGTAATGCGGACGAATGCGGACGATGGGCGAACATACACAAATATACCATCGCGTCGTCGACCAACGAACAACTCGCCAACACGAGAGTTACTACGACGACGGGCGATTTTCGACGAGAAAAAGTATAAATTAAACGACAACGACATCATGTCTAAAATAATATATTTTAGACACTTAACCTATATATGTTAACGATATCAAAATCCGGAAAGTTAAAATGTATAAGAATTTATTGGTTTTATAAAAGTATATAAATATATACTTAAAAATCTATACTTAGTAAAATTTATAAGTGAAAGACTAAATATTTGGACTCTTGAAAATGAATTGGGCTAGGCCCATTATATAAAAGACATGGGCAAGCCCCAATTACATAAAACATATAATACATGGGCTAGGCCCAATGACATGAATTACATGGGCTAGGCCCAATCACATATAGACATGGGCTAGGCCCACTGACATAAATTACATGGGCTAGGCCCAATCATATAAAGACATGGGCTAGGCCTAATGACATAAATTACATGGGCTAGGCCCAATCACATAAAGACATGGGCTAGGCCCAATGTGATAAATTACATGGGCTAGGCCCAATGACATAAATGACATGAGCTAGGCCCAATGACACGCGTACAAGGCACGAGGACATGTGAATGGCGATGCCCGTTCACACACGATCTAAGAATGTCAACATATATATATATATATATATATATATATATATATATATATATCTATACGTATACGATATGTATATATATTTGAGAAATATATGTATAAAAGTATTAATCGAACAAACGAACTACCAACACTATGATAACATTAAAAGTTGTTATGATGTGATAAATATATACACAACAAGAATTCAAGATGAACAACTAGTACGAGGTCCAACGAGACCTAGGTGTCTAATGAAGTTAAGACACATGTAGGTTACACACGTGTACGGACACCGAACTTTGATAAGTACGACGTACGGAACACAAAGCTATGAGTTCATGTCCCTCCTTTCAATTATTTCAAAGTTTGGTTTTAAAACTATCGAGGGGAAATACATGTCATAACAAACGGTATGTTAGCTATGGGGTTCGTTGATAACACGATCAATGTGCGTAAGTAGGATGATGACAAGAGTAACCATTAATCACTTAGTGACCAAGGTGCAAAAGGTATAGATCTATCGAGTTTGATGCACGCTCCACTCCTGGTTTGTTAACCCTTTAGGAGTGCTTTTGTGATCCCAATTGATGTCAAGAGTTGTCTCGGTTTGGTTACTTACTTATGGCACATATGCCAGGGTGCTAGCTACACACTGATAGATCCTTAAACTCCATGAATGCTAATAACATACTCAAATTTCATTACTGGATTACGAGCATGACATTTTATGAGAAAACAATAACTCCATGAACTCGCCAACTTTATGTTGACTTTTTAAAATTACATGTATTTTAGGACGCAAGACTTGAGCCGGTGAACACTTTGGGAAATGGTAATGACATGACAACGAATGCCACCTTTTGGAGGATTTGCCTCTTATATCCCAACCTAGTATGGGTATATAGGAGTCAAAACCTCAACGTGCTTGTACGATGAAAACAATCTTTTAATATGTTATAATGTATTTCAAACCACATTTTTGATGACAATGTGAAACTGTTTGGAAACTCATGATTTCACTTTTGGAAACTTGTAAACATTGGTTGCAAATTAATATAAGCATGGCATCGTTGTTGATTTATAGTTGTTTACATGATTGGATGTAATGATTACCTCATAGTCACACATTTGCGCTTCCGCTACGACTAGGGTGTGACAAGGCATACTACTAAAATCGCCACAAGGGGACATAATACCCCAATCAATTACTTTATGAGGCTCTAATAGCAGGTTTGCAATTAGCTAAACAGATGAGGATTAGGTATCTTCAAGTATACATAGACTCATTGCTAATTACTAACCATTACAATTGCTCATATCTTGTGAAGGGTGAGAAATTTATCAAATATTTAGAAATTGTTAAAAAAACTAGCAAATGCTTTCGATTCTTATAGCATAACGCAGGTACCTAGATAAGAAAAATGTTGGGCCAGATGCATTGGCCAATCTAGGATCATCCTTAAAGATACCAGAAGACGTGAGGATACCTATCATTCATATTCTTTTTCCTACAATCGAGGAAAATGAAGCATTGGAAATAGTTGAAGATACTACAATTGTACCTGGTGATGCGGAGTCGAATTCAGGATCATGGATCTTTCCAATTATGAACTACATCCAGAATGGGGAAATTCCCACAGGGGAGAATCCCAGAGCATTCAGGGTTAAGATATCTCAATTTATTATATTAAATAACATTCTGTATAAAAGATCTCTTGCAGGTCCCTACTTGTGACGCATTGAGGATCCAGAAATTTCAAGATGTCTTGAAGGATTTTCATGATGGAGATTGTAGGTCCCCTAGTCCTTATGGATCTTGACAGAATCGTCTATCTAATCTAGAGTGCAGAATCCCCTAGATCAGATCTCACAGAAACAAGAACACGAATACAATTCCTTCAAACTGCCTTCTATTGATTATCGAACACAAAGTGTTTACAACAAATTCAAGACTTTCTCTCTAAAACTCTCTCAAGCAATTCTTTGCACTGAACAATTAACTGAGCAACTAACTGAGCAACCTTAACCCTAATCACAACCTCCCTTTATATAGAGATAGGTTATGCTCATGGGCTAGGGTTTTCTACATGGACTGCTAATGGGTTTAAAGCCCAATTCGCCTACCATGCACTATTTAGTGTCTAGTTCAGCCCAATTACTTCTAATTCACTATTACAAAACTAAACCCGCTAACCGTTTATTATTTTACTAATTACAAGATATCCAAAGACCAAATCTAAGCTCTTGTCACAAATATGCACCAACAAACTCCCCCTTGACAATAGCTTCATAAAATAACTTTGTCTTCAGACTTCTTGCAATCTTTAACATCTTTGAAAAATGTTGGTCTTTGAATAGCTTCAGCTTTAATAGCTTCTGTCAGCAATAGACTCCCCCTAAGCTGATGTATCCAATCACCAAATCTTCTAAATCGTTAGCGTTTGAGTAAACTCCCATTTAGTCCTTGCATAGCAATCTTCAAACTCTTCAACTTTGTCTGCAATGTAGAAAGGAGGTTCTACCATGCATCCAAGCAAACTCCTATTCACCAAACTTCTCAGCAACACACTGCTACAATCTGTATACTATAAAACAAACATCTCGAGAAACCATAAGAAATTTTCTACACAAGTTAAACAAATTATTATTATTCAAGAGATAGTCAAACTGTATCACAGATTAAGACGATTACCAGTATTGTTTACCCACTTAAACAAAATAATGAACATTTCAAGTACCAGTACCTCGTGATCTGTTTAGATAATTTATACTGATATACTAGCGTGTCCCACGTCAGGACATACCCCCGCGATCAAGGTATGCACAAAATTCATCGTACTATACCGAAATTCATCCTTTTTGATTTACAATGTGAGATAATTGGTGATCAGGTCAGTACTTCCGTACAGCAAAGAGACCAAATGTCCAATGAGGGTTAGGACAAATACTAAATTTTGGTACGAATAATGCAATTTTGCACATTTGAATGACTCTCTAGGAGAGCTTCTTCAATTTTTGGGATTTGCCATTTTAGCTCTTTTAAGATATCCTGGTTGTGCCTAGGTCAGCTTATATCTAGATGCAGCAGAAGGACAACCTTGATACCCCGGATGAAATAATGATATAAAGACCTAAAACCTCAGATGTTGGTAATCTATCAACGCAAGATTTAAGGTTATAAAACCATACGCCACTGATATGTTACCCACTCATACACAGTGTATTATATGTGTATCACAAAGGTAAGTTGATTGTTTCATGCCTTTTGCCTACTGGTACATCATATGATGAAGCTGCTATCACACTTAAGTAATTTTAATTTTAATTTCAGTGCGACCGTCTAACTTGCTACACAGTGAAAAACCCATTTTTGATTTTTCTATTTTTTATGTTTTTGATTTTTTTGAAAAGCAGTAAATTTATTTACAAAATTTTTATGGAAAAATGGTTATTCAGGAGTCCTCATCCCGTTGAGTTCGACTAAATGTTCAAAGCGAGCCCAGTCAAATGCTTTTGTATAAAGATCTGCCAGGTTATCTAGCGTGTCGACTCGATGCAGTTCCATTAATTTCTTTTCAGCACAATCCCGTATAAAATGATGACGAATGTCAATTTGTTTTTTGCGACTGTGTTTTACGGGATTGTTGGTGATTGAAATAGTGGCATTATTGTCTATCATAATAGGAGTACGAGTGAAATTCAAATCGTAATCACGCATCTGCTGTTGGATCCAGAGAACCAGAGAGCAACAGCTACCCGCAACAATATATTTAGCTTCACACGTAGAGGTAGACACGCAAGACTGCTTCTTGCATTGCCATGACACTAGCCTCCCTCCCAAGAACTGACAACCACCTGTGGTAGACTTCCTTGTAGATTTGCATCCTCCAATGATGTTTTCAACTGAATGATTTCTGTGTACACGTGTGGTAGCAATGGTGTCAACAACCAGATTATCTCCCAGATTAGATCCAACCTCCCCCTGAATGTTAGAATTAGCAAACGGATTAGTGAACTCCTCCCCTTGAATAGGTTCAGACTCACTATCACTGGAGTCCTCTGGAGCTGCACTAGAAGAAGTTTCCGAAGCATCTGTCATCGATACACTCGATCTAGGCATGAAGTCACACTCCCCATCTTCACTGATCACGGTATGGATCACTTGAGACTCATCTGCATTAGAAAAATCAGGAATATTAAATGATTTAAACATAATCATATAATATAGGAGGACCACTCGTTGATTGTTGAGGTGAATAACTAGTGATTTCCATGTTAAACACCACCTCAAATTTACCAGTTTTTAGATTAAAAACCCTTTTATTCGGTGTTCCAGGCATATAGCCTAGAAAGTAACCCTCATCAGCTACCTCACCGAATTTTTGCTTATCTTTGTTTCGCACTGTTGTGCAGGGTAAACCAAATGGTTCGAAGCCTTTTAAGTTCGGTTTTTGGTTAAACAATAGTTCGTGACATGTTTTGTTAAACCGTTTAACCGTCAAAACTTTGTTCAGGACATAGCAAGTTGTGTTCACAGCTTCTCCCCAGAAAAGAACTGGAAGCTTTGAATCAGATAGCATAGTCCCTGCGGCTTCAATCAACATCCTGTTTTTCCTCTCAGCACTCCATTCTGTTGAGGTGTATAAGGAGCAGAATATTAATGTTCAATTCCCTTCGAAGACAATAGAGATCCAGAATCTGATTCTTGAACTCCGTGACATTATCACTCCTTATCCTCTTGATCCGTGCATCATGGACATTTTCCAATTTTGTAAAAAGATCTATCAGCATCTCTGCTGTCTCATCTTTTGTACCTAAAAAGAAAACCCATGAATAACGTGAGTAATCATCTGTGACAACTAAACAATAGTACTTTCCACCTATGCTCCTTACGTTCACTGGACTGAATAGATCCATATGAAGTAATTCATAAGGGGCATCTATGGAATTTACTGTTTTAGATTTGCAAGGTTTCTTATGTTGTTTTCCCTTTTGACATGGAAGACATTTATCTTCCACGTGAAACCTCTGCACTGGCACCCCTTCTACTAAACCATTTTTAATAATATAGTTCATTTTTCGGTAGTGGATGTGGGCCATGCGTCTGTGCCACAGCAATGACTCAGCCTCAGATGCTTTTGATAGTAAACACGCCACTATAGACGAAGAATCCTTAGCACCCATGTCCATGACATAAGTGTCATTTCTCCTTGGCGCTCTCATCACTATCCAGTCATCCGGTATCACCAAACCAGGTTTCAACACCAAAGCTTCAGACTTTGTAAAGTGGACCGAGTGACCCTTGTCGCAGACTTGAGACACACTCATCAGATTGTGCTTCAGCTGCTCAACATAGTTCACTTAGTCCAGTGTCATCTTCCCGTTGGTCACTTTTCCTCGACCGGTCTTGTGCCCTCCTATTGCACCTGCAAGATTCACATATCCACCATCCATATTCTCAAACTCAGTCAACAGCCTCGCATCCCCCGTCATGTGCCTGGAGCAGCCACTATCAACATACCACAAGTTGATAATCCTCCTTAGCAGCTCCTGCACAACCCAACAACATTAGTTAGTTTGGGGGACCCAAGCCTTTATGGTCTTGGGTCTTCCAGATTCATCAACCATGGGAAAATCCATCCAATATCCATTACTCCCAACAGGAGTCTTGGATCATAGACCTGTTGATGGAAATGGTTTTTGATTTCCACTAGGTATGTGGTCCTGAGGTTTCTAACCAGGTTTGGATTTTGTGACCTTTGGAAATTATGATTTTGGTTCCAAGAATTTTGATGATGATAATTTCTAAAGCCATCGTTATAAAAATTTCGACTACCAACATTCGGGTATCGATTTTGATATTGACCTTGACTTCTGAAATTATTTGATGGACCATTAAAGTTATTCATTTTTGGTGAACTACTTCTAGGTCTATCATATCTACCTGATGTAGATGCAGGCTGAAATCTTTGTTGATTTCTTTGAAAACGAGGAACTTGGTGAGTTCCTTTTTCAGCCTTATCTAAACCAACAGCAACACTCTGTTGCTTGGTAGCAGATATCTTTGTTGAGTTAACCTTTTCTCACCATCACCACTCTTCTCTGGTGATTTTTCTCTCTGCCTCTCACTTACCTGTGCTTCACTCTTTTTGTTAGGACAACAGCTAGCTACATGCCCTTTTTCGTGACATTTGAAGCAAGATTTTCTAGCCGAAGACTTCTTTACAGAAGCCTCTTGCTTAGATTCATCAGTCGATGATGATGAGGATGATGCCTTGGAAGGATCTTGTTTAGTTTGCTTAAAATCTGATTTTTCTTTGTTTTTGTTCTTAGCAAATGCACATTAGACTCTTTTGTAATAACAAGGACCTCTTCGTTCATATCACCCCCTTTAACAAAATCAACCTTTTTAACAAAACTTTGTTTTTGATTCTTAGGGTGTGTATTCTTTGTTTTCAAACTAGTGTCCCTGTTATTATCCTTCTTTGCATTTTCAGAACCATCAACGTCCTCTGATGCGGAACTACCAGGTGTAGTTGACACAAAGTCTGTAAGCTCTTCTTCATCTGGCAAGAAAGAATAGTCGTGACCAAGAGGTGGTGGAACTTCATTTAAACCTTTGAAGCCCACACAAGTCTTGTCATTACTCTTCTTCTGGCCATTCATCATGTGTTTCATGACAAAGGATGAATCTCTGAATTGATTTATTTTCTTTTCAAGCTCACAAATTTTAAGTTGTGCTTCTGACAACTCTTTGCATTTTTCAGAAACCTCTTTTGTTTTCTCACTCATCGTATCATGAGCTAAATCAATAACTTGAAGTTTTTCATTAAGCTTACAGGTTAGAATATTTATTTCTTCTTCATAACCTTTAATTTTCTTCAAGTATAATGACTCATTTCGTTTTACGAAAAAGTTTGATTCTTTTAGGTTCGAGAGCTCATTTACCATACTTTGGTTTTGCTTTGTTAATGTGTCAACCTCACTTTGCAGTTCATGACACTTCAAACAAACATAACTACCAGAGTTAGAACACACCTCGCCTGTTGATTTGCTTAGATCAGCGATGAAAGTATCAAAATCAGCAGCCATCTTCTTCTCTGTAGCCTTCTTTTCTGCAACAGCCTTCTCAGCTACCTTCTCTTGCTCTCCCTCAACATCAGGTTTCACTTCTTTATCAGCAACTGGAGCTATCTCAGCCATGAACGCCTGTGAGGCGTTGTTATCACTCTCCAGATGAACACTCCAATCATAAGAACCCTCTCTAGCAGTAGAAATCAGGGCCTTTGATCCAGTGTCGTTTGACACATTCCTGTTGCTTGAACCATGACTAGGAGAATCTTGAAAGGATGAACTGGGAAATGAGATTCAGACTTGGCTCTTTGACACTCTCTAGCGAAATGTCCGTAGTTGTGACAGTTGTAGCACATCACTTTCGACTTGTCAAATCCCACACTCTTGCCAATGAACTTCCTGCTCGTTCTGTTCATGAACCTCTTCACCCTTCTAGAGATCATGGCCATCTGCCATTGCAAATCCATCTCCTCTAAGTCATCAGGGTCGATCTGATCATAATCTTCATCAAACGTAGCAGGATCAGATATTTTTCCCTGAATATAGTTCTCGTAGGAAGCAACGAAAGAAGCAAGCAATGCCAGGTGATCTTCAGCACTTTTGATACTCAGAGGCATAGACTTAGAATTGCTGTTACTTGATTGTTGTCTCTTAGCCCCTGACGAGCCTCCTGAAGCAGCAACAAAACATACTTCTCCCTCAGCATTTGTCACGATCTGCTAATTCTCACATGAGAGAACACATAGTCGTAGTATCACTAGAAGCATTGTTGTAAGATGAAGGTGTAAGACCTTTATATATCCTCGGATCTTGAACCTGATCATAACCAATTTCCTTCTTCTTCATATTGAGCTTATAAGCTCTCAATTTTCCAAAAACCTCTTCCAAGTCTTTCTTTTCATAATCAGCTTCACCCTTTATCATCAACGTGTAAATATCCCACTTTGTAGGTGAAGCATCCAGCAACTTGTCGTTTATCTACACATCTGTGTATCCCTCTATGTCATAATTGTCTATTTCTGACATCAGATGATAGTATCTCGTGATAATATCTTTAAGGGACTCATTTCTCATTCCTTTGAACACAGCAAACTGTTTCTTTAGTAAATCAACCTTGTTCTTCTTCACATCGGTATTGCCCTCATACCTCTTCTCCAGGGCATCCCACATCTCCTTCGATGTAGTATAACGCTTGAATATGTGTTTGATTCCATCAGGTAATCACATCTTGATAGCAGCTAAGGCCTTCTTCCCAGACTCATACATTCTCTTCTCAGCTTCAGACATGTTTACATAAGCAGTAACACGTTGTCTGCCCTCAAAATCATGCGTTGGGTTAGCGTACCCATCTTGAATATAGATCTACATCCGTGTGTCCTGATATTCAATGAATGACGGAAACCTGTCCTTCCATGTAAGATAGTTCTCTACCTTCAGCATTTTTGGAGGTTTGTTTGTGGTGCCAGCCTCATGCTCCATTATATTCGACATTTTTACCGAACCGGCTCGTTAAAAACGTTAAAACTTGTCCGAAATGAGTTCTTACCAAATTATACCGTTAGACTCGCCTGGACGATACGATTCTAATGATATATATTGTCCGATTATGATATTTGGAATTTTCGTGCCTTTTTTGTCCTAAAAATCACACGGGTCTAACTGTCCAATCGGTTTGTCAAAATTGTCTATGGATAAATTTTTATGTCCGAAAACGTTTAACTCTAGTTACGTCAGCTGGTTAAGTATCCACCTTGTGTGTAACTCGGAACAATGTAAAATCCGAAATGGTAACTCTGATTGACAATCTGAAATGAAAATCCGGAACAGTAATCCGAATTACTAATTCGAGATGGTGATCCGGAATAGTGATCCGAGATAAAATCCGGAATGCACTGTTCTGATCCGAAATGGAAATCCGAAATAGTGATCCGAAATGGAAATCCGGAATAGTGATCTGAAATGGAAAATCCGGAATAGACTATTCTGATCCGAGATGGAATCCAGAATAGACTATTCTGATCCAAGTTGGAATTTGAAATGGAATCCGAAATGGCTTTTCTGATCCGAATTGGAATCCGAATTACACTTCTAATGATCCAAAATGCAGATTTCTGATCCGAAATTCAAGTCTGCAATCCGGAATACTGTGCTTTTTGATCCAGAATGCAAGTCTTCTATCCGGAATACTATGCTTTTTGATCAGGAATGCAAGTCTTCAATCCGAATTCCTGTTGTTAATCCGAAATCACTGCTGAAACCCTAAAAATAGCCACCAAAACCCTAATTCAGCTGTCACAAACTCCAAGACAGCTCCAAAACTTCCAAAAATCCAATTTTTCTGCTGTCACGATTCTGAACCGAGCAATAATCAAGAGCCGAATGCTCTGATACCAATTGTAGGTCCCCTAGTCCTTATGGATCTTGACAGAATCATCTATCTAATCTAGAGTGCGGAATACCCTAGATCAGATTTCACAGAAACAAGTACACGAACACAACTCCTCCAAACAGTCTTCTATTGATTATTGAAACACAAAGTGTTTACAACAAATTCAAGACTTTCTCTCTAAAACTCTCTCAAGCAATTCTTTCAGCACTGAACAATTAACTGAGCAACTAACTGAGCAACCTTAACCCTAATCACAACCTCCCTTTATATAGAGATAGGTTATGCTCATGGGCTAGGGTTTTCTACATGGACTGCTAATGGGTTTAAAGCCCAATTCGCCTACCATGCACTATTTAGTTCCTAGTTCAGCCCAATTACTTCTAATTCACTGTTACAAAACTAAACCCGCTAACCGTTTATCATTTTACTAATTACAAGATATCCAAAGACCAAATCTAAGCTGTTGTCACAAATATGCACCAACAGAAATTGTGGAAACCGCATTAGGGACAGAGCACTATTCTCAAGGATTCCTAGAACAGGTTACTACTGGCCCACAATGAAGAAAGATGAAGTAGATTATTCAAGGAAGTGTGATGTTTGCTAAAGAATAGCAACATCTTACATCAACCAGGAGAGCCTCTATATCCAATAATTTCCTCTTGGCCATTTGTGAAATGGGGAATAGATATAGTGGGCAAACTTCCAAAGGCACCAGGAGAAAAAAAGTATTTATGCTAGCCATGACAGACTACTTCTCCAAATGTGTAGAAGCAGAAGCTTTTGTTCAAGTCAGGGAAAAAAAGTCATATCCTTCATTAAAAGAAATATTATTACTAGATTCGGAATTCCTTCTGAAATTATTATGATAATGGATCACAATTTATTGGGAATAGAACTACTAAATTTTGTGATAGCTGGGGGATCAAGATGATAACATCAACACCAGTTCACCCACAAGCTAATGGTCAAGCAGAATCAAGCAACAAGATCATCATCAACAACTTGAAGAAGAAACTTGGATCCAAGAAAGGAAAGTGGGCTGAAGAGCTGCCATATGTTCTTTGGGCAGATAGGACAACTCCGAAGAATGCTACAGGACAGACTCCCTTCTCTTTAGTCTTTGGCACTGAAACTGTGATCCCAACAAAGATGGTGGTTCCCACAACTAGAATAAGCATCCGTGATCCTCAAGCAAATGATGAGAATCTGATTCAAGACCTGGATACTGTGGATGAGCTCAGAGATTTGGCAAGAATAAGGATGGATAGCTATTAACAAAGAATGGTTGGAGCATACAACAAGAACGCCAGGATCAGAAGATTTCAAGTTGGTGATTTGGTGCTAAGGAAAGCATTGTAGAACACTACAAATCCAACTGATGGTAAATTAGCACCAAAATGGGAAGGTCCCTATTTGATAGAAGCAGAAGCTGGAAAGGGGGGTATATCGCTTGTTAACTATGGATGGTGATCTTCTACCAAGAGCTTGGGATGTTGTTCATCTAAATAAATACTTTACGTAAGAAGGATCGAGGATCCTTATATATTCCATTATTCTGACCCAGGATCAAGGATCCTCAAATAATATATGATCCTTATTTCGGTAACATATTACTTTCACTCTCTTTCATTTCATACTTATTATTAATTATAAGGAAGGGATGTTAAACATTTAACATCAATTTTTATCAAGTTTTAAGCTTTCGTAGAGTTTTTGACATTTTTTCACAAAGGATTAAGGGGTTGGCCACCTCTCTCCCACGTTTAAGGTATCTTATACCTTCTAAGGTTTAAAGGTTTTCACCTTTCACACGAATTGGGTTTTGCCACCCCGCCAGTAGCGCACGTTTATCCAAGTATGGTTCGAGGCAATGGGACCAGTTCCCGCTTAGTGTTTGACAATTTCATTGCTATTGGCCATATGTAGGATCTCAAGTATAATGGTAGACGTACCATACATCCGTTATCCTAAGGTTTTAAACGTTTTCACGTTAGCTAAGGTTTTGGCATTTTCATGTCACTTACGTTGGGCTTGTCCCCAACTCAGGCCAGACCCCGAATTTTGGGCTAGTCCCTAATTTATTTTGTCTTGTCCCCAGTTATGATCCCCAGAATATTTGGCTTAGTCCCAAGTTTTCTTTTACAGGTTCTTGAAGCTTTAAAGGTTTGTAGTTAAGGATCCTAAATCCTTAAACCTTAATTGATTTCTTTGGTCTGTTTATACAATTGTAAGTTTAAGGACATAGAATCCTAACTTGGATTCCCTGGTATGTTTTATCCTTAGTTTATTAGCATCATTTTTTACACCCTAGATCTTTCAATTGCGGATATATGACCCTTGATCGTATAATTTCCATATTTTCTAGAGTTGTTATGATAGAGAATTGATATATTTTTGACAATCCAAAATTCTCTAAGTTTTATGAAATAAAGCTAACGATAAACATAAACATATCAGAAAGATATTTCAGAAATAAGAATACAACAAAAAGTATAGTTAAAAGGTTATAATTTTTATTAAAACTCCATTATACGATTACCAAGATTATTAACCCAAGTTTCTACCAGCAAAACTGGCCTGTCCACTTGGGTTGATAAAGGGTGTCCATATTATTGTTCTCAAGATACAAGAAAATAAAAGCGAGAGGCATCAAAGGCTTCATCATCCACAAACAGAAGGACCCATCCATCTTTGCCACCCCCTATTGTCATAAGGATCAGTGATCCTTAACCGAAATACCTATTGTTCATAATTACAAATCATAAATTATTTTAAACCAAAAACACCATCAACCAAAAACCACAAATCCTAAAAAAGTGGACTCAGGCCTTGTCTAGATTATCCTTTATTGCCCACTTCAACAGCACCACCTACAGTTGCACCAACACCTCTTGCTTCACCTCTAGCAACCTCGAACACCTCCTTAGTCCGCTTGATCCAGCCTCTAGCATCTATACCGGCTCTGGCTCCTTATCATCACCAAGCTCACGGAGTCTCTGCTCCCATCCAGCCAAATCCCATGAAGACCGTCAAAGGCAAGATCCATTGCCTCTTTGACAATTTTGATCCTAGCCTTGAGGATAGCTCGAGCAGCACATACCTTGGTGTCATCGGTTGCCGTCAGGACAACCTCATGAATCCCGACTTCAGCATTCAGCAGCTATTCTTCCAAGCCTGCCTTCTCCTTCTCAAGATGGGAGATGGTCAAGTCCTTCCCGTCGATGACAGATCGGAAACTGGTCACGTTATCCTTAAGCTCAGCCAAGCTCTTATCCTTATGGGCCTTCAAGCGAACGAACCTCTACAATGGATAACATGCATAGTTAGAATCAAGGATCCTTCACTAAAGATGACAATAATGAATATGTATCAAGGATCCTTACCTTAGCAATGAAGTCTTGGATCAGCTTTTCAGCTTGGAGCTCGTCTTGTTCAACCTCCATGGGCTTCTTCCCTTTCGACCTAGGCTTAGCCCTGGTGGTGATGGCCTTTAGCTCTGGAAAGCTTGGGCCTTTGGCCAGCTCCTTTTTAATGGAGCTAGGAGAGATGATCCTGTCAACATCATCTAGGCCTAACTTGGTGGCCGACTTGCTAGTGGATCTTTGAGCACCTACATAGTTTGATTTATAAATATAAAACAAGGCTTTGACTTTTATATGTCCGCACGAGGGCGATATATATAAAATAAACCCTTCAAAAATGGCCATCATTATTTACTTTCCACTTTCCTTGATCTTCCTTCGTGTAATGCTTTCTTTCCTGAAATACATGTAATTTGAAAAATCAACATAAAGTTGGCGAGTTCATGTGTTTGAATGTTTTGTATCGTATGAATCTTTAAACATTTGAATCTTTGTATTTGTAAATTGGTATGTGAAAGCGTCTATGAAATTCGAGGATCCATCAATGTGAAGCTAATACATTAATATGTGTGCCACATAAGTAAGTAACCAAACCTAGACGATGATTCCAGACACTTCCGATACGGGCCACAAAAGCACTCCTAAAAGGTTAAACCAGGAGTGGAGCTCGCCAAAACTCAATATATCTACACCCTTTGCACCTCGCTTATTTCGATTAATGGTCATTCTTGATAATTTTCTACTTATGCGCACATGATATAAAGTTTTTTCATTCCACGCTAACATACCATCTATAGTAACATGTATTCCCCCTCGATTGTTTTTGAATAAAACATTAAAAGTTTGAAAGGAGGGACATGAACTCACAGTTTTGCGTTCCGTAGAGTCGTATTAATGTAATGCGAGTGTCCGTGTATGTGTGTAACCTACAAGTGCGCTAGACACTTAGGTCTTGTTAGACATCGTACAAGTTGTTCATCTTGAATTCTTGGTATGTATTTGTTTTGTTATATTCAAACAACTATAATGTTATTATTGTGTTGGTAGTTTGTTTATTCTATTGTCATTCTTATTTATATTTCACAAATATACATATATATATATATATATTGTCATATACTTTATCATATACGAGTAAGACTTTTAAGTTTGTTAACACATTGACTCATACGAGGAGTCACTCGTACAAGTGAGTCTGTTCAAACTTGAATTGTTGTCTAAGTGTCAATCTAACTCATACGAATGATGACTTGTACGAGTGAGTCTTTTCATGTCACACCCTCAATTTCCACTAGCGGAGTATTACCGTGTGGCGTGTGATCAAACCAGAATCTCAGACACTAGCAATATCGAACGACTCTATATGTTTTATTTAACGTTTTCTGAATTGTTGTAACCATTCGTAGTCATATTCAAAATATCATAGTTTCAAAGTTTAGCGGAAGCATTAAAGTAAAGTAACGGGCGCCAACATAAACGCCGAAACCAAAATCCCAAACACTATTCGTAAATAAGACTCGATAAAAATGTCTTGATCAAATGCAAGTGAGTGCACCTAGCGCTCCTAGCGTCCGGAGAAACATGTAAAGAAACAAGTGTCAACATTAAAGAAGAGTGAGTTCACAGGTTTTTATAAGTTCACAAGTTCGGTTTAAAAGTTTGTTTTTCCCCGTTATCCCTAACCCGAGATAACGACATAGTTCCACTATTCCTAACCCGGAATAATAATGTTGGTTCGTAATTAAGTTCAATGTTAACATGTAGGTAGCGAGCCTAAAGTTATGTCACATAAGAGTTCGCGATCGAAGCTGACTGTTGTTGCTTCAGTGTTTCCAGGTCTATCACTGACCATGGCGAAAGTTAGGCCAAATTAATCACTCGTTGACCATTCCCTGTCGGCTAGCGCGACTAGCTCGGGTGGGGCTTGTCGGGCCAAGTAGTACTACCATAATTTCCCCGCTATCTAACCCAATACTAACGATCCGAGAGTTGGTTGAGGACTTCCGTGATAAAGCCTACGCATAACTAACACATAGTACGACACACGTAATAACCAATTCGAAACCGCAATCATGCATGCAAAGTATCATCATAATAAATAATGATCAAACCAACTTGTCATAAACACAGATTAACTCATACAGCACTTAGGTACACACAAACGCAAGTTATCATGTTTCAGCTTGTACGCTCAGGGCTGTTTTCGAGGATTTTTATAAAATAGTTCCAACGTTCCAAAAATTCCAATTTTTTTACAGTATGTGTCAATTAGACTGTAGAATTTTTTGTAAAATTTTCAAATCCTAAATCTTTACCAATTATTTATAAACATTTATATACTGGGCTGCCGTCAGATTCATCGCTTTCTGACTGCAGTCCACGAGAAAAATTACTTAAAAATCATCGTTCATCCAATTAACAAAATTCTAGTGGGAGATTTCCAGAAATTCCCGTCTCCAGTTACTGGGCAAATTTCGTGACCTAACCCCCTACAGACTATGAGATCCAAGTCGATAAACAACCA
The DNA here is from genome assembly GCA_947069175.1 of Scalesia atractyloides. NCBI lineage: Eukaryota > Viridiplantae > Streptophyta > Magnoliopsida > Asterales > Asteraceae > Scalesia > Scalesia atractyloides. The sequence continues at coordinate 51,750,790 of CAMTDV010000020.1, forward strand.
GCAAATTCTGCAGAATTTACGCAGCTTCAGCTGCTGCACTTAATGACCTTTTAAAAATAGCAAACGACCTCAGAAAAATATGCATCTGGCGCCATTTGAAGTGTTTTTCAAAAATACACGTTTTAGACTTCAGAAAATCCACTTTTCGATAAATAATGATCAGGTTACAGCCAACTGAAGTTGGCTGTAAATGTTATTCAGCAAATTGTTTTCGACTTTATCGCATTAGAACATGTTTAAACGATCATGACGCTTAGGTTTATCGATTAACAACAGGTTAACTTGTCAAATATCATCATATATATCAATATTCATTCAAACCCTAAATATATAACATGATCTTTATCGCTAAAACACAGCCTACGATTTTAGTATTCAACATAACATCACAACCGCAAAGATTCGCACATTCATCCGAACTAATCATAAATCACAACACTTTTTCATACTAATAATCCTACCATTATATAATCATGATCAAGATTACACAAAACCTAGTGTAAGTCGCAAAACAATTAAACCCTAACCTTGAAACGTTGATGATTTGCGAACCGGGAAAAGCTTGAATCAATCCGGGAGTTGTAGGCTTGCGACCGTGAAAGGGGGGGGGGCTGTCGTCGACCTCCTTCTAGGGATTAGGGTTTTGTGTTTTCTTTTAAAACATCCCATGCATACATACATTTAAATATAACAAGGGGAAGGGGGGGGGGGTCGCAATAGGGGGGGGGGGGGTTTGGGTGAGTGGCTTGGGCCTCAAGTTTAGGTTATTTCCTTGGCCGCAAGGAGGTGTGGGTCGCGAGGTCGACACGTTTCGCGGCTCGGTTCGGTTCGGCTATTTATTTATTTTTTTTTCTTTTTACAAATCGGTAACATAAGTCTTATAACTAATAATCGCGAAATCAAAGCGTGATACAATAATCTACAAATGTCTAATAACACATAGCACGTAATTCAGATACAACCCGTCTAATAACACATAGCACGTAATTCACCCAATAGATTCACAAAGTTAGCGTAGTTATTGCGAGCGTGTAATTTAATTCTCCGAATTAAAACAGCGTAGGATGAATAACAACAAAGTAGCGCGTTTAAGATACCTGAAAAGCCGGGATGTCACATTATCCCCATGTTGAAAGAAATTTCGTCCCGAAAATTGAGTAAACGTGGTTTAGAATGCAACGCACACAAGTTCAGTTTGTTAGAATGGTACAAGGAAATCCCAGGCTGTCACATCATCCCCATGTTGAAAGAATTTCGTCCCGAAATTTAGTTGGCGGTAACGTCAGATTGCTGCTCAGCTGTAAAAAGGTGTGGATATTTGCTTTTCATTTGGTCCTCTCTTTTCCACGTGAACTCTGGTCCACGCTTAGAGTTCCAACGAACCTTGACGATCGGTATCTTGCTGTGCCTTCGAGTCTTAATCTCACGGTCCATGATCTCGATAGGTTGTTCCACAAAATGCAGTTGCTCATGCACTTGAATCTCATCCAATGGAATGACTAGGGTCTCATCTGATAGGCACTTCTTCAGATTGGACACGTGGAAAACGTTGTGAACTCCACTGAGTTCGGCAGGAAGCTCTAACTGATAAGCTACGGACCCGATACGCTTCGAAATCCCAAATGGGCCTACATACCGTGGATTTAGTTTGCCTCGTTTCCCAAAACGAATTACACCCTTCCAGGGTGACACTTTCAGTAGGACGCGGTCACCTACTTGAAATTCGAGCTATTTGCGTCGTTGATCAGCGTAGCTTTTCTGTCGATCTCGTGCCGCTGCCATGCGGTTTCTGATTTGCACAATCTTTTCAGTAGCCTCAAGTATCCACTCAGGACCTGTGAGTTGACTGTCACCGACTTCTGCCCAACAGACCGTTGATCTACATTTGCGACTGTACAATGCTTCAAACGATGCTGCCTAAATACTCGTATGGTAACTGTTGTTATACGAGAATTCCACTAAAGGCAGATGGATTTCCCAACTGTTCCCGATGTCTACCACGCATGCCCTAAGCATGTCTTCCAAGGTCTGAATGGTCCTTTCACTTTGACCATCCGTCTGAGGGTGGTAAGCTGTGCTCATATCTAAGCATGTACCCAACGCTTTCTGAAGTGACTGCCAAAAGTTGGATATGAAACGAGCATCTCTGTCTGAGATGATGGACGTTGGCACCCCGTGCCGAGAAACTACTTCCTTAATGTAGATGCGAGTCAACTTATCCATCTTATCTGTTTCTTTGGTCGCTAGAAAGTGTGCAGACTTAGTTAGACGATCCATGATTACCGAGATGGTATCGCAACCACCCGGAGTTCGCGGGAGTTTAGTGATAAAGTCCATCGAGATTTGGTCCCCTTTCCACACTGGGATCTCAGGTTGCTGAAGTAACCCTGATGGCTTCTGGTATTCCACCTTGACTTTCGCACAAGTCAAACACTTGCTCACATAGGTGGCTATATCCGCTTTCATGTTGGGCCACCAGTACGCGGCTTTAAGGTCTTGATACATATTATCCGAACCAGGATGGACAAGTATCGAGATTTGTGAGCTTCGTCCATAACTAGCTTCCTGAGATTTCCGTAGAGAGGTACCCATATACGATTCATGAAATACCGGGCACCATTGGGTTTCACTTCCCAATCGCGTTCCATTTTTCCCACAGATTCGGCCTTGATGTTCTCTACCTTAACTGCTTCTAGCTGCGCGTTGCGGATTTGTTCGGGTAAATCAGAATGAATTGTGAACTGTAGTGCTCGTACCCGACGAGGTTTCAAGTGCTCTTTCCGACTGAGGGCATCAGCTACCACGTTCGCTTTACCCGGGTGATACCGAAGGGCACATTCATAATCGTTCAGGAGTTTGACCCAACGACGCTGTCGCATGTTCAACTCCTTTTGGTCAAAAATATGTTGGAGGCTCTTGTGATCCGTGTAGATTGTGCACCTTGTTCCATATAGATAGTGTCTCCAAATCTTAAGTGCAAACACAACTGCTCCCAATTCCAAGTCATGTGTCGTGTAGTTCTTCTCGTGGACCTTCAACTGTCGGGATGCATACGCGATGAACTTATCACGTTGCATGAGCACACATCCCAATCCCTTAATGGAAGCGTCACAATATACCACAAAATCACCCGTCCCCTCTTGCAAGGACAAAAGGGTGCACTTCAAAGCTTCTGCTTCAGTAATTGAAATGCTGCTTCCTGTTTGTCACCCTAAGAATACTTGGTGCCCTTCTGAGTGAAAGTGGTAAGCGGTTGTGCGATCTTGGAAAATCCATCGATGAAACGTCTATAGTAACCAGCCAAACCCAAAAATTGGCGGATCTCTGTCGGTGTCCTGGGTGCTTCCTTGTTCTTGATAGCATCGATCTTGGCGGGATCAACGTGAATACCCTTTTCATTCACGATATGCCCGAGGAACTGAACTTCCCGAATCCAGAAATCACACTTCGAAAACTTGGCATATAGTTTCTCCTGTTGAAGTAGTTCCAGCAATAATCGTAGATGCTCAGCATGTTCTTCTTCACCCTTAGAGTAGACGAGTATATCATCGATGAACACGATGACAAACTTGTCGAGATACGGCTTACACACGCGGTTCATGAGGTCCATGAACACCGGGGGTGCGTTGGTGAGACCGAAGAGCATGGCCAAGAACTCATAATGGCCATACCGAGTACGAAATGCCGTCTTGGAGATATCCTCATCCCTGACGCGTAACTGGTGATAACCAGACCGTAGATCAATCTTGGAGTAGTAGCTTGACCCATGAAGCTGGTCGAAGAGATCGTCGATGCGAGGTATTGGGTATCGGTTCTTGACGGTAACCTTATTGAGTTCCCTGTAGTCAATACACATGCGGAAGGTCCCGTCCTTTTTCTTGACAAAGAGTACCGGAGCTCCCCATGGCGAAGTACTGGGTCGGATAAATCCTTTTTCCAACAATTCCTGAAGTTGGGTAGACAACTCTTGTAGCTCTGCTGGAGCTAAACGGTACGGTGCCTTGGCGATAGGAGTCGCATGGCTCGCCAATTTGATTTCAAACTCCACTTGTCGATGTGGTGGAAGACCAGGTAACTCCTCTGGAAACACATCGGGAAAGTCACGGACGACAGAGATATCTTCAATCCGCTTCTCGTCCTTAGACTGCTCGGTGACTAGTGCGAGCAAAGCAAAAGAGTTCTTCTTCCGAAGATACTTCTGAGCTTGTATGTAAGAGATGATGTTCGTGACGACGCCTGCCTTCTCACCTTGCACCATCAAGACTTCGTCGTTAGGGAGCAGAATACGGATAGCTTTCTCGAAACAGAGAACTTCAGCTCGAACGTCGGATAGCCAGTCCATTCCGGCTACCATATCAAAACTACCTAGGGAAGTTGTCATCAGATCAGTGGTAAAGGCGTGACCCGCGAGTTTATGTTGACAGCCGGTCACTAGATGGGTCACATCTACAGATTTACCATCGGCTAGTTCTATGACGTAAGGGGTCTCTAAGGGTTTAGGCATGAGATCTAGGTTCTTCCTAAAAGACTTAGATATAAAACTTTTATCCGCACCCGTATCAAAAGGTACAGTAGCAAAATGATCGTTAAGGGGAAACTTACCGGTGACCATGTTCGAGTCGTTTCTGGCCTCTCCACGGCCAGCGTGAATGCACGACCTTTGGCACCTCCTGTGCCACCATTTCCATTGTTGCCATTGTTGTTATTGTTGTTGTTGTGTTTTCCCACCATTGTTGTTGTTGTTGCGAAGCTGCGAGCAGTCTCGCTTGAAATGGGTAGTGCTACCACACTGATAGCACCCCCGGTCAATACCTTTCTGTTGAACCTGGTGCAGATTTTGATTTTGTCGAGACATGATTTCCCCGTGACAATCCTTTGCCGCGTGTCCCGCTTTACCACATCGTTGGCAGCGATTTCCGGCGCAAGGGCCGTGATGATGGAGGTTACAACGATTACATTGCGGCTTTCGACCCGCATAGCCGCTTGAGTTCTGGGTGTTCTTGGCAGACTGATTAGTGTGACCCCGATTGTTGTTGAAATTGTTGGACCGCTTCTGGTTTCCTTGTTATGGCTGGGCTGACGAAGACTGTAGAGCAGGTGAGTCTTCAAATTTTCTTTTGTTATCAGGGACGACTTCGGTTGCACCCCGAGGTGGCAATTTCCTTTGCTCCACCGCCTTATCGGTGAGTTTATACGCCAGCCTAATCGTTGATGCTCCGTCGTAGGGTTGCTAGACATTACCATGCCCTGGATCTCAGGGACCAGACCCCCAAGATAAAACTCAAGTCGTTTTTCGACGGTGTTAGCCAGATCGGGAAATAGGAACACCAGATCATGATGTTTGGCCGTGTACGCTTCAATTTCAGACCCTACCATCTTGTGGTTCCATAACGCTTGCTCCAACTGCTGAACTCTGTCCCGCAGACAGTATTCCTCCTTGATTAGGGCCTTAAACTCGGTCCAGGCCATTGCGTTTGCCGCAACAAGTCCACGCGTTTGGACTTGTGCGTTCCACCAGGTTAATGCCCCTTCTTTCAACGTTGAGGCAGCATACTTGACCTTATTGGCTTCAAGGCAATTGCACATCTCAAACACCGATTCAGACTTTTCAATCCAACGACCAGTCCTATGGGTCCTTCTACACCCGTGAACTTGCTCGGTTTCGCATCGAGGAACATCTTGTAGGAGTTAAGACCCCCTCCTGCTGGTGGGTTTTGAACACCTGCCAGAGCAGCATTCACGTGTTCTTGGATCATTGAACATGTTGAGGTTTCCGCGACGTCCAGTCGCCATTTCAGATCTTCGCAAGACAACACAAACACACACCGATAAGTATATATATCCAATATAGTTATCATATTCCCCACTTCAATCATCACACAAGTTATGTCAACCCAACAAATTAAACAATCAAAAGGAACATTCGATTAAATAAATTGCAACGTCTCACAAAATACCAACCAAACATCTCAGTTTAATTATAAAATTTCAAGTTCAAACATAAGTGGAAAACGAACAAACTAAAGAAAAAAAAGCGGGGATTGGCGAGACGAGTCAGTCTTCTACGTCTCCATCTCCCAAGTCGCTATCATTGCCGTTTTCAGCTTCAACTGCCGGGTCCTGTTCCAGCTCTTCTTCCTCCGGGTCTTCCTCTGCATCCTCCTCTGGGTCTTCCTCTGGGTCCTCCTCTTCTTCCTCTACTGGCGCTGGAGGGACCGGTGCTGAGGTGGGTACTCGGGACAGGTGCTTGGTTCTGCTCCAGTTCTTGAATCCTCCAACTGGACTCAAGAACTCTGTCTTCGAGCCAGTCAGCCCTCAGCTGCTCTGCACGAAGATCCTTAGCTAAAATGTTTCGAGCTTTCCTATTCTCATGTTGCTCCTCCTCGAGCCTTCAAGTTTTACCAGTTAATTGACGTATCATCCATCCTTGTGCTTCGATCGTATCTTGCATTCTCTCTAGTTGTTCCTGTTGTTTTCTTAACATATCCCTAAGTAGATCGTCCCCTACTTCTAACGAGTTGACCGGTTCGACCGGTATAGCGGTGGTCGGACGTGAGGACGACTCCCCTCCTAGAGCGAGTCTTTTCCTAGCAGCTGAGCGTGTCTCCACGCCATGAGGTGGTGAGGGTTCGACCATGGGTGCCTTCCCCGGTGCCCTTGGTTGTCGAGATTTGTCGGATGATGATGATGACGATGACATTGCCTGATGGGTTGGTGTAGTTAGTTACGAGTTGCGTGCATCACAATATACATATATATCTTACATAAAACAGTTGTAGTATAACACATAACAAGATATAACAGTTTGGTGCCAACTAAGTCTAGTGTCGTGTAACAGCTATAGTTTAGGTCTACTTTTAATACAAACCTGGTTCTCTATAGCTAGAGGCTCTGATACCAATCTGTCACACCCTCAGTTTTCCACTTGCAGAGTTTTACCGCGAGGCGTGTGATCAAACCAGAATCTGAGACACTAGTAATATCGAACGACTCTATATGATTTATTTGAACGTTTTCCAAAAACATTTGTTCAACCATTCATAGTTATTTTTAAGTCGTCTTGGTTTAGTTTCAAAGTTTAGCGGAAACATTAGTTTCAAAGTTGGGCTGAAGCATTAAAGTAAAGTAAAGTAAAGTAACAGGCGCCAACATAAACGCCAAAACCAAAAATCCCAAACAATATTCATAAATGAGACTCGATAAAAATATGTCTTGGTCAATGCAAGTGAGTGCACCTAGCGCTCCTAGCGTCCTGAGAAACATGTAAAGAAACAAGTGTCAACATTAAAGAAGAGTGAGTTCACAGGTTTTTTTATAAGTTCATAAGTTCGGTTAAAAGTTTGTTTCCCCCGTTATCCCTAACCCGGGATAACAATTTAGTTCCATTATTCCTACCCGGAATAATAATGTTGGTTCCATTATTCCTAACCCGGAATAATAATGATGTTGGTTCCATTATTCCTAACCCGGAATAATAATGATGTTGGTTCGTAATTAAGTTCAATGTTAACTAGTAGGTAGCGAGCCTAAAGTTACGTCACATAAGTGTTCGCGATCGAAGCTGACTGTTGTGCCTCCGTGTTGCCAGGCCTATCACTGACCATGGCGAAAGTTAGGCCAAATTAATCACCCGTTGACCATACCCGGTCGGCTAGCGCGACTAGCTCGGGTGGGGCTTGTCGGGCCCAGTAGTACTACTTATAATTTCCCCGCTATCTAACCCAATACTAACGATCCGAGAGTTTGTCGAGGACTTCCGTGATATAGCTGCTTAGTGACCATAACGTACATTAACATTAACTTAGTTACCGAGTAGTTTAACGACGTTAATTTCGCATAACGTAAAAAGATAGAGTTATAGAATGTATACATGTTTCTCCCCCTGTTGTTTAAAACCGGAAAAAATATGGGCCGTGAACTCACCTTTAATTGCTCGGTTAGTGTAACAAAGAAGTAGCAAATGATGGGACTGCTAATTGCGTCCTAACATGTCAATCGATTTAAAGTTAGGGTGTGAACACACTGATACAAACCCTACGCATAACTAACACACAATGCGGCACACATAATAACAAATTCGAAAACACAATCATGCATGCAAAGTATCATCATACCAAAATAGTGATCAAACCAAGTTGTGATAAACACAAATCAACTCATACAACACTTTGGTACACACATACGCAAGTTATCATGTTTCAGCTTGTATGCTCCTAACTAGGCTGTTTTCGAGGATTTTTATAAAATAGTTCCAACGTTCTAAAATTCCAATTTCTTTACAGGAGATGTCAACTAAACTATAGAATTTTATGTAAACTTTTCAAGTCGTAAAACTCTACCAATTATTTATAAACATTTATATACTAGGCTGCAGTCAGATTCGTCGCTGTCTGATTGCAGTCCACGGGAAAAATTATTTAAAAATCATCGTTCATCCAATTAACAAAATTCCAGTGGGAGTTTTCCGAAAATTCCCGTCTCCAGTTATTGTACATATTTCGTTACCCAACCCTCTACAGATTATTAGATCCGACTCGATAAACAACTAGCAAATTTTTAGAATTTACGCAGCTTCAGCTGCTGCACTTAAATGACCACTTAAAAATAGCAAACGACCTCAGAAAAATATGAATCCGGCACCATTAGACGCTTTTTTCAAAAATACACGTTTTTGCTTCAGAAAATCCACTTTTCGATAAATAATGATCAGGTTAAAGCCAATTGAAGTTGGCTGTAAATGCTATTCAGTAACCTGTTTTCGACTTTTATCGCAATAGAACACGCTTAAACGATCAAGACGCTAAATAATAATGATCAAGAACAGGTTTATTTGTCACATATCATCATGTACATCAATATTCATGCAAACCCTAATCCTATAATATGATTTTTATCGCTAAAACGCAGCCTATGATTTTTGTATTCATCCTAAGATCACAATCGCAAAAACTCGCACAATTAACCGAACTAATCACAAATCATAACACTTTTATATCAATGATCTATATCAATGATCCTAACAATACATATAATCATGATCAAGATTACAAACCCTAATGTGATTTGTAAAACAATTAAAACCCTAACCTTGAAATGATGAAGATTAGCGAACCCGGAACAAGATTGGAATCAATCAGGGATTGGAGGCTTGTGCGATCGAGAGAGGGGGTGGGGGCTGCCGTCGGCTCACTTAGGGACTAGGGTTTGTGTTTTTTTTTTTTTGAAACATAACACATGCATGCCCTCATTTATATAAAACAAGGGAAAAGAAGGAGAAAGGGGTGGGGGGGGCTCGCGACCGCAAAGGGGGGGGGGTTTGGGTCATTAGCTTGGGCCTCAAGTTTAGGAGTTCCTTGGGCCACAAGGAGGTGAGGTCGACACGTTTCGCGGCTCGGTTTGATTCGGCTATTTACTTATTATATATATATATATTTTTTTCATAAAACTAATAATCGCGAAATCAAAACGTGATATAATAATTCACAAACTTTACAAACGTCTAATAACACATAGCACGTAATTTACGCAATGCATTCAAAAGTTAGCGTAGTTATTGCGAGCGTGTAATTTAATTCTCCGAATCAAATTAGCGTAGGAATGAATCACCGTGAAGTAGCGTGTTTAAGATACCTGAAAAGCCGGGATGTCACAATCCAGAGGAAGACCCAGAGGAGGACCCAGAGGAAGACCCGGAGGAGGATCCGGAGGAAGAGGAGCCGGAACAGGACCCGGCTGTTGAAGCTGAAAATGCCGCAGAGGATGACGGCAACGATAGTGACTTGGGAGATGGAGACGTAGAAGACTGACTCATCTCGCCAATCCTCGCTTTGTTTTCTTTTGTTTGTTTGTTTCCACTTATGTTTGAGCTTGAAATTTTATAATTAAACTGAGATGTTCGGTTGATATTTTGTGAGACATTGCAATTTATTTAATCGAATGTTCCTTTTGATTGTTTAAATTGTCGGGTTGACATAACTTGTGTGATGATTGAAGTGTGGAATATGATAACTATATTGGATATATATACTTATCGGTGTGTGTTTGTGTTGTCTTGCGAAGATCTGAAATGGCAACTGGACATCATGGAAACCTCAACATCTCACCTGAAGAATTGGCCGCATTGATCCAAGAACACGTGAATGCTGCTCTGGCAGGTGTTCAAAACCCACCAGCAGGTAACCATTATTAAATTTTCATGGGAAAATCTAATAGTTGGGCTAGTAGACTTTCTCGCTGACTACCTATCCTCTGTCTCCAGGAGGGGGTCTTAACCCCTACAAGATGTTTCTTGATGCAAAACCGAGCAAGTTCACGGGTGCAGAAGGACCCATAGGACTGGTCCGTTGGATTGAAAAGTCTGAATCGGTGTTCGAGATGTGCAATTGCCTTGAGGCCAATAAGGTCAAGTATGCTGCCCAACGTTGGAAGATGGGGCATTAACCTGGTGGAACGCACAAGTCCAAACGCGTGGATCTGTTGCGGCGAACGCAATGGCCTGGACCGAGTTTAAGGCCCTAATTAAGGAGGAATACTGTCCGCGGGACAGAGTTCAGCAGTTGGAGCAAGCGTTATGGAACCACAAGATGGTAGGGTCTGAAATTGACGCGTACACGGCAAAACATCATGATCTGGTGTTCCTATGTCGCGATTTGGCTAACACCGTCGAAAAACGACTTGAGTTTTATCTTGGGGGTCTGGTCCCTGAGATCCAGGGCATGGTAATGTCTAGAAACCCTACGACGGAGCATCAAGCGATTAGGCTGGCGCATAAACTCACCGATAAGGCGGTGGAGCAAAGGAAGTTGCCACCTCGAGGTGCAACTGAAGTTGTCCCTGATAACAAAAGAAAATTTGAAGACTTGCCTGCTCGACAGTCTTCGTCAGCCCATCCACAACAAGGAAACCAGAAGCGGTCCAACAATTTCAACAACAATCGGGGTCACAATAATCAGTCTGCCAACAACACCCAGAACTCAAGCGGCTATTGGGGTCAAAAGCCGCAATGTAATCGTTGTAACCTCCATCATCATGGCCCTTGCGCCGGAAATCGCTGCCAACGATGTGGCAAAGCGGGATACACGGCAAAGGATTGTTGCGGGGAAATCACGTCTCGACAAAATCAGAATCAGCACCAGGGTCAACAGCAAGGTAATAACCGGGGATGCTATCAGTGCGTTAGCACTGCCCATTTCAAGCGAGACTGCCCTCAGCTTCGCAACAACAACAATGGTGGGAAAAACAACAACAGCAACAATAACAACAATGGCAACAATGGCAATGGTGGCACAGGAGGTTCCAAAGGTCGTGCATTCACGCTGGGCCGTGGAGAGGCCAGAAACGACTCGAATGCAGTCACTGGTAAGTTTCCCCTTAACGATCATTTTGTTACTGTACTTTTTGATACGGGTGCGGATAAGAGTTTTATATCTGAGTCTTTTAGGAAGAACCTAAATCTCACACCTAAACCCCTAGAGACCCTTTACATCATAGAACTAGCCGATGGTAAATCTGTAGATGTGACCCATTTAGTAACCGGCTGTCAACTTAAACTCGCAGGTCACACCTTTACCATTGATCTGATGACAACTACCCTGGGTAGTTTTGACGTGGTAGCCGGAATGGACTGGCTATCCGACGTCCGAGATGAAGTTCTCTGTTTGAGAAAGCTATCCGTATTCCGCTCTCCAACGACGAAGTCTTGATGGTGCAAGGCGAGAAGGCAGGCGCCGTCACAAACATCATCTCTTACATGCAAGCTCAGAAGTATCTTCGGAGAAAGAACTCCTTCGCTTTGCTCACACTGGTCACCGAGCAGCCTAAGGACGAGAAGCGGATTGAAGATATCCCCGTCGTCCGTGACTTTTCCGATGTGTTTCTAGAGGAGTTACCTGGTCTTCCACCACATCGACAAGTGGAGTTTGAAATCGAATTGACGAACCATGCGACTTATATCGCCAAGGCCCCGTACCGCCTAGCTCCAGCAGAGCTGCAAGAGCTGTCTACCCAACTTCAGGAATTGTTGGAAAAAGGATTTATCCGACCCAGTACTTCGCCATAGGGAGCTCCGTCCTCTTTGTCAAGAAAAAGGACGAGACCTTCCGCATGTGCATCGACTACAGGGAACTCAATAAGGTTACCGTCAAGAACCGGTACCCATTACCTCACATCGACGATCTCTTCGACCAGCTTCAAGGGTCAAGCTACTACTCCAAGATCGATCTACGGTCCGGTTATCACCAGTTAAGCGTCAGGGAGGATGATACCTCCAAGACGGCATTTCGTACTCGGTATGGCCATTATGAGTTCTTGGTCATGCCCTTCGGTCTCACCAATGCGTCCGCGGTGTTCATGGACCTCATGAACCGCGTGTGTAAGCCGTATCTGACAAGTTTGTCATCGTGTTCATCGATGATATACTCGTCTACTCTAAGGGTGAAGAAGAACATGCTGAGCATCTACGATTATTGCTGGAACTACTTCAACAGGAGAAACTATATGCCAAGTTTTCGAAGTGTGATTTCTGGATTCGGGAAGTTCAGTTCCTCGGGCATATCGTGAATGAAAAGGGTATACACGTTGATCCCGCCAAGATAGATGCTATCAAGAACTGGGAAGCACCCAGGACACCGACAGAGATCCGCCAATTTTTGGGTTTGACTGGTTACTACAGACGTTTCATCGAGGGATTTTCCAAGATCGCACAGCCGCTTTCCACTCTCACCCAGAAGGGCACCAAGTATGCTTGGGGTGACAAGCAGGAAGCAGCATTTCAATTGCTGAAGCAGAAACTTTGCATTGCACCCATTTTGTCCTTGCCAGAAGGGACAAATTTGATTTTGTGGTATATTGTGACGCTTCCATTCAGGGATTGGGATGCGTACTCATGCAACATGATAAGGTCATCGCGTATGCATCCCGATAATTGAAGGTTCACGAGAAAAACTACACAACACATGACCTGGAATTGGGAGCAATTGTGTTTGCACTTAAGATTTGGAGACACTCTCTATATGGAACAAAGTGCACAATCTACACGGATCACAAGAACCTCCAGCATATCTTTGACCAGAAGGAGTTGCACATGCGACAGCTATCGTGGGTCGAACTCCTGAACGATTATGAATGTGCCATTCGGTATCACCCGGGTAAGGCTAACGTGGTAGCTGATGCCCTCAGTAGAAAGGAGCACTTGAAACCTCGTCAGGTACGAGCACTACAGTTCACGATTCATTCTGGGTTACCCTAACAGATATGCGACGCGCAGCTAGAAGCAGTTAAGGAAGAAAACATCAAGGCCGAATCTGTGGGAAAGATGGAACGCGATTGGGAAGTGAAACGCAATGGTGCCCGGTATTTCATGAATCGTATATGGGTACCTCTCTACGGAGACCTCAGGAAGCTAGTTATGGACGAAGCTCACAAATCCCGAGACTCTGTCCATCCTGGTTTAGATAAGATGTATCAAGTCCTTAAAGCCCGTACTGGTGGCCCAACATGAAAGCGGATATAGCCACCTACGTGAGCAAGTGTTTGACTTGTGCGAAAGTCAAGGTGGAATACCAGAAGCCATCAGGGCTACTTCAAAAACCTGAGATCCCAGTGTGGAAATGGGATCAGATCTCGATGGACCTTATCACTAAACTCCCGCGAACTCCGGGTGGTTGCGATACCATTTGGGTAATCGTGGATCGTCTAACTAAGTCCGCACACTTCCTAGCGATCAAAGAAACAGATAAGATGGATAAGTTGACTCGCATCTACATTAAGGAAGTAGTTTCTCAGCACGAGGTGCCAACGTCCATCATCTCAGACAGAGATGCTCGTTTCACGTCCAATTTTGGCAGTCACTTTAGAAAGCGTTGGGTACACGCTTAGATATGAGCACAGCTTATCACCCTCATACGGATGGTCAAAGTGAAAGGACCATTCAGACCTTGGAAGACATGCTTAGGGCATGTGTGGTAGACTTTGGGAACAGTTGGGAAATCCATCTACCTTTAGTGGAATTCTCGTAAACAGTTACCATACGGGTATTCAGGCAGCACCGTTTGAAGCATTATACGGTCGAAAATGTTGATCACCGGTCAGTTGGGCAGAAGTCGGTGACAGTCAACTCACAGGTCCTGAGTTGATACTTGAGGCTACTGAAAAGATTGTACAAATCAGAAACCGCATGGCAGCGGCACGAGATCGATAGAAAAGTTACGCTGATCAACGACGCAGACCGCTCGAATTTCAAGTAGGCGACCGCGTCCTACTGAAGGTGTCACCCTGGAAGGGTGTAATCCGTTTTGGGAAACGAGGCAAACTAAACCCACGGTACGTAGGCCCATTCGTGATCTCGAAGCGTATCGGGACCGTAGCTTATCAATTAGAGCTTCCTGCCGAACTCAGTGGAGTTCACAACGTTTTTCACGTGTCCAATCTGAAGAAGTGTCTATCAGATGAGACCCTAGTTATTCCATTGGATGAGATTCAAGTGGATGAGCAACTGCCTTTTGTGGAACAACCTATCGAGATCATGGATCGTGAGATAAAGACTCGAAGGCACAGCAAGATACCGATTGTCATGATTCGTTGTGACTCTAAGCGTGGACCGGAGTTCATGTGGGAAAGAGAGGACCAAATGAAAAGCAAATACCCACACCTTTTTGCAGTTGAGCAGCAATCTAACGTTACCACTAACTAAATTTCGGGACGAAATTCTTTCAACATGGGGATGATGTGACAGCCTGGGAAATTCTTGTATCATTGCTAACAAACTGAATCTTTGTGCGTTGCATTCTAAACCGCGTTTACTCAATTTTCGGGACAAAATTTTTTCAACATGGGGATAATGTGACATCCCGGCTTTTCAGGTATCTTAAACGCGCTACTTCACGGTTATTCATTCCTACGCTGATTTAATTTGGAGAATTAAATTACACCCTCGCAATAACTACGCTAAACTTTGTGAATCTATTGGGTGAATTACGTGCTATGTGTTATTAGACGTTTGTAGATTTGGTGGATTATTATATCACGCTTTGATTTCGCGATTATTAGTTATAAAAAAATAATAAATAAATAGCCAAACCGAACCGAGCCGCGAAACTGTCAACCTCACCTTCTTGCGGCCCAAGGAACTAACCTAAACCTGAGGCCCAAGCCATGTACCCAAACCGCCCCCCCCCCTTTGCGGTCGCGCCCCCACCCCCTCCCCTTCTTTTTCCCTTGTGCTATATATTGGTATGTATGCATGTTATAGTTTCAAAAAAAAAAAACAACAAACCCTAGTCCCAAGGAGAACCGACGGAGCCCCCCCCTCTCTCTCACGATCGCAAGCCCTGTAACTCCCGGATTGATTCCAATCTTGTCCCGGTTTGCTAATCATCATCGTTTCAAGGTTAGGGTTTAATTGTTTTGCGATTCACATTAGGGTTTGTATAATTTTGATCATGATTGTGTGTAATGGTAGGATTATTAGTATGAAAAGTGTTGTGATTTATGATTAGTTTGGATGATTGTGCGATTCTTTGCGATTGTGATGTTATGATGAATACGAAAATCATAGGTTGCGTTTTAGTGATAAAGATCATGTTATATAATTAGGGTTTGCATGAATATTGATATACATGATGATATTCGACAAATAAACCTGTTGTTAATCATTGTTATTAAGCGTCATGATTGTTTAAGCATGTTCTAATGCGATAAAAGTCGAAAACTGTTTGCTGAATGACATTTACAACCAACTTCAATTGGCTGTAACCTGATCATTATTTATCGAAAAGTGGATTTCTGAAGCCTAAAACTGTATTTTTGAAAAACGCTTCTAATGCGCCAGATTCATATTTTTTCTGAGGTTGTTTGCTATTTTTAAGTGGTCATTTAGTGCAGCAGCTGAAGCTGGCGTAAATTCTGCAAAATTTGCTAGTTGTTTATTGAGTCAGATCTCATAGTCTGTAGGGGGTTGGGTCACGAAATTTGTACAGTAACTGGAGAGGGGAATTTCCGGAAAACTCCCATGGAATTTTGTTAATTGGGTGAACGATGATTTTTAAATAACTTTTCCCGTGGAATGCAGTCAGAAAGTGACGAATCTGACTGCAGCCTAGTATATAAATGTTTATAAATAATTGTAAAGCGTTAGAACTTGAAAATTTTACATAAAATTATACAATTTAGTTGACAACTCCTGTAAAAAAATTGAAATTTTTGGAATGTTGGAACTATTTTATAAAAATCCTCGAAAACAGCCTAGTTATGAGCGTACAAGCTGAAACATGATAACTTGCGTTTGTGTGTACCAAAGTGTTGTATGGGTTAATATGTGTTTATGATAAGTTGGTTTGATCATTATTTTGGTATGATGATACTTTGCATGCATGATTGTGTTTTCGAATTGGTTATTACTGTGCCGAACTGTGTGTTAGTTATACGTAGGGTTTTGTATCAGTGTGTTCACACACTAACTCTAAATCGGTTGACATGTTAGGACGCGATTAGCGGTCCCATCATTTGCTACTTTTGTGTTACTCTAACCGAGCAATTTAAGGTGAGTTCATGGCCCCTATTTTATCCGGTTTTAAACAACAGGGGGAGAAACATGTATACACTCTATAACTCTATCTTTTACGTTATGCGAAATTAACGTCGTTAAACTACTCGGTAACTAAGTTAATGTTAATGTACGTTATGGTCACTAAGTAGCTATATCACGGAAGTCCTCAACAAACTCTCGGATCGTTAGTATTGGGTTAGATAGCGGGGAAATTATAAGTAGTACTACTAGGCCCGACAAGCCCCACCCGAGCTAGTCGCGCTAGCCAACCGAGAATGGTCAACGGGTGATTAATTTGGCCTAACATTCGCCATGGTTAGTGATAGACCTGGCAACACTGAGGCAACAACAGTCAGCTTCGATCGCGAACTCTTATGTGACGTAACTTTAGGCTCGCTACCTACATGTTAACATTGAACTTAATTACCCCACCAACATTATTATTCTGGGTTAGGAATAATGGAACTATATCGTTATCCCGGGTTAGGGATAACGGGGAAAGCAAACATTTAACCAAACTTGTGAACTTATAAAAACCTGTGAACTCAGTCTTCTTTAATGTTGACACTTGTTTCTTTACATGTTTCTCAGGATGCTAGGAGCGCTAGATGCACTCACTTGCATTGATCAAGACATTTTTATCGAGTCTTATTTACGAATATTGTTTGGGATTTTTGGTTTTGGCGTTTATGTTGGCGCCCGTTACTTTACTTTACTCTAATGCTTCCGCTAAACTTTGAAACTAATGCTTCCGCTAAACTTTGAAACTAAGATAATTTGAAAATAACTATGAATGGTTAAACAAATGTTTTTAGAAAACGTTTAAATAAATCATATAGAGTCGTTCGATATTACTAGTGTCTCAAATTCTGGTTTGATCACACACCTCGCGGTAAAACTTCGCAAGTGGAAACTGAGGGTGTGACATGATTGTTGTGACCCGATTGTTGGACCGCTTCTGGTTTCCTTGTTGTGGCTGGGCTGATGAAGACTGTCGAGCAGGTGAGTCTTCAAATTTTCTTTTGTTGTCAAGGAAAATTTCAGTTGCACCCCTAGGTAGCAACTTCATTTGCTCCACCGCCTTATCGTGAGTTTATGCGCCAGCCTAATCGCTTGATGCTCCGTCGTAGGGTTTCTAGACATTACCATGCCCTGGATCTCAGGGACCAGACCCAAGATAAAACTCAAGTCGTTTTTCGACGGTGTTAGCCAAATCGGGACAAAGGAACACCAGATCATGATGTCTTGCTGTGTACGCTTCAATTTCTGACCCTACCATCTTGTGGTTCCACAACGCCTGTTCCAACTGTTGAACTCTGTCCCGCGGACAGTATTCCTCCTTGATTAGGGCCTTAAATTCGGTCCAGGCCATTGCGTTCGCCGCAAGAAGTCCACGCGTTTGGACTTGTGCGTTCCACCAGGTCAATGCCCCATCTTCCAACGTTGATGCAGCATACTTGACCTTATTAGCTTCAAGGCAATTGCACATCTCGAAAACCTATTCAGACTTTTCAATCCAACAGACCAGTCCTATGGGTCCTTCAACTCCCGTGAACCTGCTCGGTTTCGCATCAAGGAACATCTTGTAGGGGTTAAGACCCCCTCCTGAAGATAGAGGATAGGTAGTCAGCGAGAAAGTCTACTAGCCCAACTATTAGATTTTCCCATGAAAATTTAATAATGGTTACCTGCTGGTGGGTTTTGAACACCTGCCAGAGCAACATTCACGTGTTCTTGGATTAAAGCGGCCAATTCTTCAGTTGACATGTTGAGATTTCCGCGACGACCGGTTGCCATTTCAGATCTTCGCAAGACAACACAAACACACACCGATAAGTATATATCCAATATAGTTATCATATTCCACACTTCAATAATCACACAAGTTATGTCAACCCGACAATTTAAACAATCAAAAGGAACATTCGATAAAATAAATTGCAATGTCTCACAAAATACCAACCAAACATCTCAGTTTAATTATAAAGTTTCAAGTTCAAACATAAGTGGAAACAAACAAACTAAAGGAAACAATACGGGGATTGGCGAGACGAGTTAGTCATCTATGTCTCCATCTCCCAAGTCGCTATCACTGCCGTCATCCTCTGCGGCGTTTTCAGCTTCAACAGCCGGGTCCTGTTCCGGCTCTTCTTCCTCCGAGATCCTCCTCCGGGTCTTCCTCTGGATCCTCCTCTGGGTCTTCCTCTGGGTCCTCCTCTTCTTCCTCTACTGGCGCTGGAGGGACCGGTGCTGAGGCGGGTACTCGGACAGGTGCTTGGTTCTGCTCCAGTTCTTGAATCCTTCAACTGGACTCAAAACTCTGTCTTCGAGCCAGTCAGCCCTCAGCTGCTCTGCATGAAGATCCTTAGCTAAAATGTTTCGAGCTTTCCTATTCTCATGTTGCTCCTCCTCGAGCCTTCAAGTTTTACCAGTTAATTGACGTATCATCCATCCTTGTGCTTCGATCGTCTCCTGCATTCTCTCTCGTTGTTCCTGTTGTTTTCTTAACATATCCCTAAGTAGATCGTCCCCTACTTCTAACGAGTTGACCGGTTCGACCGGTATAGCGGGGGTCGGACGGGAGGACGACTCCCCTCCTATAGCGAGTCTTTTCCTAGCAGCTGAGCGTGTCTCCACACCATGAGGTGGTGAGGGTTCGACCATGGGTGCCTTCCCCGGCGCCCTTGATTGTCGAGATCTGTCGGATGATGATGATGGCATAGCCTGCTGGTTTGGTGTAGTTAGTTACGAGTTGCGTATATCACAATATACATATATATCTCACCTAGAACAATTGTAGTATAACACATAACAAGATATCACAGTTCGGTGCCAACTAAGTCTAGTGTCGTGTAACAGCCATAGTTTAGGTCTACTTTTAATGCAAACCTGGTTCTCTATAGCTAGAGGCTCTGATACCAATCTGTCACACCCTCAATTTCCACTTGCAGAGTATTACCGCGTGGCGTGTGATCAAAGCAGAATCTCAGACACTAGCAATATCGAACGACTCTATATGTTTTATTTAAACGTTTTCTGAAAACATTTGTTGTAACCATTCGTAGTCATTTTCAAAATATCATAGTTTCAAAGTTTAGCAGTAGCATTAAAGTAAAGTAACGGGCGCCAACATAAACGCCAAAACCAAAATCCCAAACATTATTCGTAAATAAGACTCGATAAAAATGTCTTGATCAAATGCAAGTGAGTGCACCTAGCGCTCCTAGCGTCCTGAGAAACGTGTAAAGAAACAAGTGTCAACA
Organism: Scalesia atractyloides; assembly: GCA_947069175.1. NCBI lineage: Eukaryota > Viridiplantae > Streptophyta > Magnoliopsida > Asterales > Asteraceae > Scalesia > Scalesia atractyloides. The sequence goes on from CAMTDV010000020.1 coordinate 51,770,596, forward strand.
TTAAAGAAGAGTGAGTTCACAGGTTTTTATAAGTTCACAAGTTCGGTTTAAAAGTTTGTTTTTCCCCGTTATCGCTAACCCGGGATAACGACATAGTTCCATTATTCCTAACCCGGAATAATAATGTTGGTTCGTAATTAAGTTCAATGTTAACATGTAGGTAGCGAGCCTAAAGTTACGTCACATAAGAGTTCGCGATCGAAGCTGACTGTTGTTGCCTCAGTGTTGCTAGGCCTATCACTAACCATGGCGAATGTTAGGCCAAATTAATCACCCGTTGACCATTCCCGGTCGGCTAGCGCGACTAGCTCGGGTGGGGCTTGTCGGGCCCAGTAGTACTACCATAATTTCCCCGCTATCTAACCCAATACTAACGATCCGAGAGTTGGTTGAGGACTTCCATGATAAAGCTACTTAGTGACCATAACGTATATTAACATTAACTTAGTTACCGAATAGTTAACGGCGTTAATTTCGCATAACGTAAAAAGATAGAGTTGTAGAGCGTATACATGTTTCTCCCCCTGTTGTTTAAAACTGGATAAAATAGGGGCCATGAACTCACCTTAAATTGCTCGGTTAGAATAACGCAAATGAAGCAAATGATGGGACCGCTAATCGCGTCCTAACATGTCAACCGATTTAAAGTTAGTGTGTGAACACACTGGCACAAAACCCTACGCATAACTAACACACAGTACGACACACGTAATAACCAATTCGAAACCGCAATCATGCATGCAAAGTATCATCATACAAAATAATGATCAAACCAACTTGTCATAAACACAGATTAACTCATACAACACTTAGTTACACACAAACGCAAGTTATCATGTTTCAGCCTGTACGCTCATAACTGGGCTGTTTTCGAGGATTTTTATAAAATAGTCCCAACGTTCCAAAAATTCCAATTTTTTTACAGTAGGTGTCAATTAGACTGTAGAATTTTGTGTAAAATTTTCAAATCCAATTAACAAACATTTATATACTGGGCTGCAGTCAGATTCGTCGCTTTCTGACTGCAGTCCACGAGAAAAATTATTTAAAAATCATCGTTCATCCAATTAATAAAATTCCAGTGGGAGATATCCGGAAATTCCCGTCTCCAGTTACTGGGCAAATTTCGTGACCTAACCCCCTACAGACTATGAGATCCAAGTCGATAAACAACCAGCAAATTCTGCAGAATTTACGCAGCTTCAGCTGCTGCACTTAATGACCATTTAAAAATAGCAAACGACCTCAGAAAAATATGAATCCGGCGCCATTTGAAGTGTTTTTCAAAAATACACGTTTTAGGCTTCAGAAAATCCACTTTTCGATAAATAATGATCAGGTTACAGCCAACTGAAGTTGGCTGTAAATGTCAATCAGCAAACTGTTTTCGACTTTATCGCATTAGAACATGTTTAAACAATCATGACGCTTAGGTGTATCGATTAACAACAGGTTAACTTGTCAAATATCATCGTATATATCAATATTCATGCAAACCCTAAATATATAACATGATCTTTATCGCTAAAACGCAGCCTACGATTTTAGTATTCAACATAACATCACAACCGCAAAGATTCGCACATTCATCCGAACTAATCATAAATCACAACACTTTTTCATACTAATAATCCTACCATTACATAATCATGATCAAGATTGCAAAAAACTAGCGTGAATCGCAAAACAATTAAACCCTAACCTTGAAACGATGATGATTAGCGAACCGGGACAAGCTTGGAATCAATCCGGGAGTTGTAGGCTTGCGACCGTGAGAGGGGAGGGGCTGCCGTCGACCTCCTTCTAGGGATTAGGGTTTTGTGTTTTCTTTTAAAACATCCCATGCATACATATAAATATAACAAGGGGGAAGGGGGGGTCGCAATAGGGGGGGGGGGTTGGGTAAGTGGCTTGGGCCTCAAGTTTAGGTTATTTCCTTGGGCCGCAAGGAGGTGTGGGTCACAAGGTCGACACGTTTCGCGGCTCGGTTCGGTTTGGCTATTTATTTATTATTTTTTCTTTTTACAAATCAGTAACATAAGTCTTATAACTAATAATCGTGAAATCAAAGCGTGATACAATAATCTACAAACGTCTAATAACACATAGCACGTAATTCAAATACAACCCGTCTAATAGCACATAGCATGCAATTCACCCAATAGATTCACAAAGTTAGCGTAGTTATTGCGAGCGTGTAATTTAATTTCCGAATTAAAACAGCGTAGGATGAATAACAACAAAGTAGCGCGTTTAAGATACCTGAAAAGCCGGGATGTCACATTTCAAACTTGAATCGTATGCGTAGGTAAAGAAGTCGTCATTTAATTTGTTCCACAACATTTGTTATTTGGTCGACAAAAATATTCTGGAGATTGCCACATACCGAGAAGTTCTTGAATTTTTGGGATGACTACCGATTACAAAGGGCTTAACAGATAAACATACGGCCCACAGATCACATGTTGAATATTTCTAGGATGCAGCTTAGTATAATGAAGAAGAAAATGCTATCCTTTCTGCGGTACGAATTAACAATGAAGATATTCAGGTTAAGATTACTGAAGACTTGATTCGGTAGGTGTTAGAATTTAAAGACAATGCGAAAGACCTGACTGGATAACCAGAGTATATGGTTAAGGGTTGTTTTTATAGGATAGGTTATGCTGGTTGTGTTAACGCATCGCCGTTTAAGAAGGGAAATCTGAGTGCACCATTCCGATACATCGCACATTGTGTCATTAACGCACTTAGTCACTGATAAGGATGGTTTGATGATATGGTCGACTACTAGATGTGCATGATAACAACACTGATCCTCAATCTACCATATAACTTCTCCAAGTTAATTTTCATGTAGATGGTACAGAACACACAGAGAGAGAAATTCCTACAGTACCTGAGATTTGTTCAGATGTTGCTGGATCATCCTCACAAGAATTTGAAGAAAGAGAAAGAGGATATTCTGAAGCTTGAACACATGGATGTATCTACGTTAAAGAAGATGAATTTACATATAAAAGTTTTTCCGAATGCTAAACCGTTGTTTAGAGCAATCATTGATAAAGACTATGTGGCGCCTCCAGATGGGAAGTGGAGAAAAGATTCTAGTGGTGATGAGAATGACGAGCTTGAAGCTTTAGATGGTTTTGTGTTGAAGCGAAGTGTCTGGTTTACAAAGGAAGAAAAAAAGGGAGCAAGGGTGCTAAGAGAAAGCAAGCTGTCGGATCCTCATCCTCTGCTCCTCGACAAAGGAAGCGTGCTTCAGTAAGAACAAGTCTGATTGATGAACCAGAAATTAAAGAGATATAGGTCGTGTGAGAGGGGATCGGCTCTCCTCCGTGAGCACCAGACCGACTTGACTCAACTAACAGAGGTGGAATTCATTACTAGAGAGTTTGACAAACGAACAATCAAGTATGCTGCTTAAACGTCGTTACTTCTTATATTAATAAACGTGGAGAGTTATAGACGAGTAAAAAAAGGACAAGGCTTCACCTCAGTCACACACCAACAGCTCTGGACACAACACCCAAGCTCCACTATATATAGGCCAAGGAGTGGTGTTGCTGACTCGTACGAGTGACAAGGTGTCACTCTACGAGCCACAAAGGCCCACTCGTACGAGCCATCTAATAAACATAACATTTGACAAATCTAAGCCCTATTTACACGACTGACATATCCTAGACGTAGGCAATAGACATTCTGCACCAATAAACTCCCCCTTGGATGTTGCCGCAATCTTGGATAGTCTTCAAGAATTTCTTCAAAAATTTTCAAAAACGTTTGACATTTAGCATCCAAAGAAATGTTTCGGTGGCTTGCGACGCTCCTCATATGGTATCGGCGTTTGATCAGTAGAAGGAGGTCGATTGTAAGTGTTGCCAAAACTAAAACTTCGTAGCGATGTGAACCTTGATCTCTCGGCAATCCTTGCTATGTTCTTCTCCTTTTTGCATTGCTCCTTTTCTTCAAGCTTTATCCAAGAAGTGTTCCATGCTTTACCTGAATGTGTATCATTAGCATAACAAACATTAACAATCTTCTGGAATTGCAACGCCTGCTCTTTGTCTTTCTCTTCATAATTGATCTTGAAAAAGAATAGACATTCAATATCCTTCTGAGAGCAGTTTACTAGCCACATCGGGTCTAGTACTTGAATACCACGCCATAAACCATAGATCCGTTTATGTGCAATGACAAATTTAGTTAATTCTTATGTGATTTTCCAAGAGTCTCATCTAGTTGGACACAAATCACAGCTTCGCCTGTAATCGAGTCGTAGTGCCACCATTTGAAGATCTTGTGAAAATCTTGTTCCATTTTGATCAAATGCATATTCTTAATAACCCATGGCCTTTTTACAATCAACATAATATCCTTCTCCTGAGTTACTGGATCAATCTTTGTAATTCTTTTAGGGATATGCGGCTTCCAACGATTAAATCCATGTGTAGCTTCAAACTTTATCAATTTCCATAGCCGCTGGTCATGATATTTCATATTCAGATTGATCATCTTTGTCTGCATAATCTCTTTGATATCCGCGAATGACATGGTCTTTAAATCGCTTAAGTATCTAAAGTACTGGAGCCTATATTCCCTTTTTATAGCATATACGTCCAATTCTTCGATCCAGCCCCAACTGATAATGTCCCCCCAGTGAAACATCAGCATCGCGTGTAAAGAATGCTAGGGGACGCTTGAATTTGCGTTCTTCGGGTAACTCTTTAAACCATAGTTTTTGCATCTCTGCAATCTCTTCTTTTGATAAACGTTTAGGCACACTTCCTTGTTTAACAGCCTCTACCACTTTTTGTTTCAACAAATCATCGTTTGCGGCTGAAAACATTTCATTGAAGGTTGGGAAGTCATCCGTACCCTCACCGGCATAATTTGCTTCAGAGATATGTTCGAAGTGATAATCTTCAGTGAATAACGCTGATGTCGTTAAGCTCATCTTCCAAGTCAAAATCAAACAATTCTTCATCCACTCCTAACATCTTGGCAATTTATTCCTTTGTATAATTGTGGACGATTTCTCCTTCTTCAACATTATGTTCCAAGTAAAAAATCCTTGGTTTTGGCACAGCAGGAACAATCGACATAACAGTCATTATGAGGATTCCTGCTTGTGGAGTATCCTCCAAAGCATCACAAGACTCCCCCTGAACTTGTCAGAATCAAGTTAGTTTGCCGAGTCATCCAAGTACACAGAACTATCGATATTATCATTAGCTCCAGAATCTATTACAAGAATACCCTATCCACCCTGATCATTAGCATCATCCTTCCTACCACTATCAGGTTTCCTCTTAGATGCATCACCGGCTTCGTCTATATTTTCATCATCTTCCTCAAAATCTTCATCAAAAGAATCAATCTCTTCATCAATTTCCTTTAACAACTTCCTTCTCTTCAAGAACTCCCGATGCTTCTTAAAAAGATTTGACATATCGATTTACACATCTTTCGGTTGCCCTATCAAAATGAAATTCATCGTGGGCACATACACAACCTATCAGAAGATACTGGCACGGATTCAGCTTCTGGCGCAAAATTTTCTTTCAAAGGATCCTCTCAAACCTTTTCCTTTAGCATCAGATAATGCTTTAGCAATGCTTTCACGTTCAGCCACCCTTTCTCTCGCCTCCTCCTTCTCAATCTCATCTATCTCTGCAGCAAGATTAATGCCAAGTTATTTGATAAGAATCTTCTGGAATATATTCATTTATCTCTGGTTTCTGAGGCGTTCTGTTGATACAGTTTTGTGTCTGTCGCTTGTTCTTAATTACAGATGTAATTGTACGGTCTTTGCTCAAATGCCTATATAGGTTTGGTCGTGTCGAATAGATCGAGATATCCTTCTATCTTGATCTAGTATGACATCTTAGCTTGTCTGTGTTAATCAGTTGCATGTGTGCATACTGATAAGTCTTGTGTACGTCAAGTCTACACATGTTCTCCAAGAATGAGAATTCCGTGCGAGTCATAGATTTCGTACAAAACACAGGGTTTCGTACGAAAGAAAGAGTATTTCGTACGAAACAGTGACTCCTACGAAATCCTGGAGTTGTGTATCGTGTGTAATAGTGTGTTCCGTATGTCTGGCAACTTGTTTTCGTACGAGTGACCAGCTTGGACACTATATAAGCAGACATGCACCTCTTAGTGAGGGTTAGCTAGTTGGTCAGACCAGAGAGCTTGTTACCCTTTGAGTTGGTTATCTCTAAAGACGAAGACACAAGAACACATCAAGTTTGTTTGAGTCATACGAGCATTGTGTGTATATGTTTGTACTTGTTCTCAATCATTAATCAAGATAGTGAATCTTTGTTACCCCGTGTTCTTTACTTTGCTTTGGTTGCATGCACACTTGGATTCCGCACTTGTGTGTGTGTCATATGAACAAGGAACTAGTTTAACACCATCCGCAGGCGGACCTACACGTTCTTCGTCATATTCCATCATACGCTTTCGAAGCCTTTCATTTTATGACACAAAACTTGCCAGTATAGCCTTTAAACTCTTTCTATATTCTTCCAGATTCTTTACACGATCTTGCAGCTTGGCAATCTTTACATTGTTCAACATGATTTGGTTTTCTAATTCTGTCAGCCTTGAGTCGTTGAACATGTCTGCTGTAAACTCTTCTCCCCCTAGAATATCTCTGAAGTCAAAATCAAAGTGATCTTCTAACCTTGAGCCCTTTGAAAATTAGGGAAGAGATTGAGTTGGATGAGGTTAAGGAGTTGGTTATGGTGATGGTTGTGGAGGTGGTGTTGGCTCAAAACTTGATGCTTTAGCAGCTTTCTTCTTCAGTTTTTGCTTTGAACGAGCTGTTGGAGAATCTATTTTCTTTGTTGATGGTCTTTTTAAGCGCTTGGCAGTTGGCCTCTTAACAGGTTTAACAACAGGAGTATCACTCTCAGAATATGATGGAATGTAAGTTGTGTCATCCTCTCCTGTCTCTTTTCTCTTTCTTTCTTCAGCCTTTCGACGTTCCTCTTTCAACTGCTCTGATTCCTTCTCTTTTTCTCTTTCTCTTTGCCCAGCAATCCTATCCTCAGAATTAGTACTCGAGGAGGATGACTCTTCATCATTACCAACTTCTCCACCAAATGCTTATTGCTCAATGTCTGCAGCAACCGTTTCAACATTTTCATCAACCTGAATTGGTACTTCAACCTGTATGTCTTCATTTTCGGTTCATCAACTAGACTTGTCTTAGCAGAAGCACACTTCTTTTGTTGAGGAGTAGAGGATGAGGATAGGGCAACTTGTTTTCTCTTTGTACCATTATTCCCCTTTTTGTCTTCTTTAGTAAACCAAGCACTCCTCTTTGACACGAAACCATCTAACGCATCAAGATCTTCATTCTCATCTCCACTTGAATCTTTTCTCCATTTTCCTTCTTAAGGCGCCACGTAATCTTTATCAGTGATAGCTCCAAAAACCATCTTTGCATTCGGAAAAACTTTTAAGTGTAGATTCATCTTCTTTAATGTAGATACATCGATGTGTTCGAGCTTCATAATATCTTCTTTCTTTTTCTTCAAAATTTTATGGAGATGATCCAGCAACATCTGAACGAACCTCGGGTACTGAAAAAAATTTCTCTCTTTGTATATTTTGTACCATCTGCATGAAGATAAGCTTTCTTGAGGATCAATGCTGCTATCATGCACATTTGATAGTCAACCATGTCATCAAACCCTCCCTTTCGGTGACTTAGAGCGTGTATGACGTAGTGTGCAATATATCGAAAGGGTGGGCTAAGATATCCCTTCTTGAATGGTGCTGCGTTAACATACCCTGCATATCCCATCCTGTAAAAGCACTCCTTGACCATATATTCTGGATAACCAGTTGGGTCTTCCGCACGGTCTTTAAACTCTAGCACTTTCCGGATCAAATCTTCAGTGATTTTAACATGAACATCTTCATTGTCGATTGTCACCGCAGAAAAGATAGCGTTTTCTTCCTCATTGTATTCAGCGGCATCCCAAAAGTATTCGACATGCAATCTATAGGCCATGTGTTCATCGGTTAAGGCCTTTGTAATTGGTAGACGACACAAAAATTCATGCACTTCTCTGTAACAGGCGATCTCCGGAATAATCTCGTCAAATAAACAACAAATATTACGGAACAAAGAAAACGAAGACTTCTTGACCTACACACACGAAAAATTTCCAACACTTAGAAAAATTTTCAAACTTTTTCCAAAACTTTGACACTCGTACGAGTCATCATTCGTACGAGTCAGATTGACATTTAGGCAATGGTTCAAGTTTGAACAGACCCGCTCGTACGAGTGACTCCTCATACGAGTCAAAGAACTAAATATCATCAAGGTCTTACTCGTACGAGCGATCACTCGTACGAGTGATGAGAATAATTGACTTAAAAACTTACTCGTACGAGCGACTATTTGTACGATTCATGAGTTGCACAAAATAACACCTTTTCAATCCTAACTTAAAACGTGTAAATTTTAACAAATTGAATGAAGATTTAGAAGCTAAAAGAGCCGATTTGTACAAATATGTGTTCAATTTTACATTTTACCGGTTCAGTTAGCCTAAATCTACGTTTTAAGTCCTTACGGTCCAGTTTTTGCATTATAACGGCTCAAATCTTGAATTAGTACCTTTCCTATCGAAAGAGGTGTGCAAATCAACCTCCCCGAAGTTTTGAAAGATATGAAATTTGGTCAAAGTATGACGAAAGAACTGGATCACACAGAGAGTTTCTTTAGTCACACAGAGTCACATATGTGACTCGTGCGAGTGAGTGTCCCTTTTATATGCACCAAGTGACCCGTATGAGTCATCATTCGTACGAGTAAGGCTTTTTATCACTCGTACGAGTCAAATGGTCACTTGTACGAGCCAGTTCTTTACACTTTATTTCATTTAAACTTTTGTGATTTTATCTATTTTAACGACCCACTCAGTTACTAAGTCCAAGCTATTGACCCCGGTTAACTGATTTGCCTATCAAGTCAAGTTAATAACCTTGGTTGACTGCTGTTTGGCCAAAACAGATGTTTTATGAAAAAAATTTGAAGTTTCAAGTTTTTGTAGTGTTTCAGAGTTCTCTTCTTTTTAGATTAGCTCCCAACGTGTAATATATCAGCTACTCAGCAACTGTCACTTGACTGACAATGTATTTCCATCATCGGTAGACGAAAACTAAGATAGAAATCAAATCTTTTTGTATTTTTCAGTGTTTTGCTAAAATTAAACTGAAAATATTTTTGGGTTTTTCTGAAAAGAGAAATAAAGTAAGTAAAGATGTATTTACAGACATATTTTTGTGAGTTTGTGTTAGAGGATCTCATCAGTTGTTTAGACAAATCACCAGTAGCGTTGATCTTGGTAAAACTTTAAGGTCCTAAATAGATTTACTATACTGATCCATTTAAACCTCTACACATTTCTCAATTGTTTCCAGATATGTTAGGTAATTTTAAGGAACATGAAGTAACTGTGTTTCCCATCTCAGGAAATATACTCCAGCATCAATATTCCCAGAATTCATCTCACAGGTGAATATATCTAACTGATATCTGTAAATGGGATGAATTGCGATGCTTGAGAGCTCAGGTTAGTACTTCCGTATAGAGAAAGAGATGAAGGCTTGACTTTAGGTGGTGTTCCTTTAGGAATCTTTTTGTACTGCAGATGTCGTATCTTTTTATGACATATACTCATTTTTATGCAGCTTTTGGGGGTGAATAATGTGCAAAGTATTATACAAGTTCTAGGTCATTGCCGACAAACAATCAGAAGAACTCGTATAATACCCAAGATATCAACTAAATATAAAGACCTAGTATCACAGAGTCTGACATTCTCTCAAATGAAATTTTGGAGTACTAAGTCCATATATCCAAGACATGTCGACCCACAAATTACTCACTTTTTCTTTTAAGTTTTATCTTAAAATACAATTTACTGAACGTGTGAAGCCTATTGTCACATCATTAGTAAGACCTGTTTAATTACCCATTTAAAACATTCCATTTCGTTAGCATAAACAGTCCACTAATGTAATATGATTACCTCTTTTTCATAGAACTCTTTTTGTCCTTTTTTTAATGTTTTGTATTTTTCACAACTTTCTCCCCCTAAAATCAAAAACATATTTTTAGATTTTTGTTTTTCTGAAAGCAAGAAAAGTATTTACATGAAACATGTGTGATGAGAATCACGTTAAGTCCTCGTCATCCTCGAATTCAACCTCACTTTCATCTCCTGATGTCAGATTTCTTAAACCATTTAATTTCAAAAGATTTTTAAATCTTGATCTATCAAAATCTTTGGTGTAAAAATCTGCTTTTTGGTTATCAGTGTGGATTTTCTCAATTTAACCAACTTTTTCTCATAATAATCACGAACAAAGTGATGTCGAATTTCAATGTATTTAGTGCGTGAGTGTTGAACCGGGTTTTTGGTGATATTAATAGCCAGCTTGTTATCTACATATATGGGCGTGTCAAGAAATTGGCAGTCCGAAGTCTCTCATCTGTTGTTGTATCCAAAGTATGTGGGAACAACAACTGGATGCTGAAACGTATTTAGGTTCACATGTAGAAAGAGCGATCGCGGTCGGTTTCTTGCACTGCCACGTTACCAAAGAGGTTCCGAAGAACTGGCAATCTGTGACATCCCGGTTTTTCAGGTATCTTAAACGCGCTACTTTACGGTTATTCACTCCTACGCTGATTTAATTCAGAGAATTAAATTACACGCTCGCAATAACTACGCTAACTTTGTGAATCTATAGGGTGAATCACGTGCTATGTGTTATTAGACGAATTGTATCTGAATTACGTGCTATGTGTTATTAGACGGGTTATATCTAAATTACGTGCTATGTGTTATTAGACGTTTGTGATTTAATATTTTATAAACTCCATGCCGCAAATAATATTTTAGTAACTTTTATTTATAAACCGAACCAAGCTTGTGAAACGTTTTCGAATTCGCGACCAAGCAAACCTAACCCGCCACCCACACCCCCTTGCGACCCACACACCTTGCGGCCCAAGGAATTAACCTAAACTTGAGGCCCAAGCCACCTACCCAAACCCCCCTATTGCGGCCCCCCCTTCCCCTTGTTATATATACATGCATGTTGTAGCTTTCAAAAAAAAGGAGAAACCCTAATCCCTAGGAGAATCGGCGGCAGCCCCCCCCTCTCACGATCGCAAAACCCCACATCTCCCGGATTGGTTCCAAGCTTGTCCCGGTTCGCTAATCATCATCGTTTCAAGGTTAGGGTTTAATTATTTTGCGATTCACATTAGGGTTTGTGTAATCTTGATCATGATTATGTGTTTGTAGGATTATTAGTATGAAAAAGTGTGGTAATTGATGATTAGTTCGGATGAATGTGCGAATCTTTGCGGTTGTGATGTTATGTTGAATACTAAAATCGTAGGCTGCGTTTTAGCGATAAAGATCATGATAAATATTTAGGGTTTTCATGAATATTGATATATATGATGATATTTGACAAGTCAACGTGTTGTTAATCATTATTACTAAGCGTCATGATCGTTTAAACATGTTCTAATGCGATAAAAGTCGAAAACAGTTTGCTGATTGACATTTACAGCCAACTTCAATTGGATGTAACCTGATCATTATTTATCGAAAAGTGGACTTTCTGAAACCTAAACGTGTATTTTTGAAGAATGCTTATAATGGCGCTAGATTCATATTTTTCTGAGGTCGTTTGCTATATTTAAGTGGTCATTTAGTGCAGCAGCTGAAGCTGCGTAAATTCTGCAGAATTTGCTGGTTGTTTATCGAGTCGGATCTCATAGTCTGTAGGGGGTTAGGTCAGGAAATTTATACAGTAACTGGAGACCGGAATTTCCGGAAATCTCCCATTGGAATTTTGTTAATTGGATGAACGATGATTTTTAAATAGTTTTTCTCGTGGACTGCAGTAAGAAAGCAACGAATCTGACTGCAGCCTAGTATATAAATGTTTATAAATAATTGGTAAAGATTTAGAGTTTGAAAATTTTACAAAAAATTCTACAGTCTAATTGACAACTCCTGTAAACAAATTGGAATTTTTGGAACGTTGGAACTATTTTATAAAAATCCTCGAAAACAACCCAGTTATGAGCGTACAAGCCGAAACATGATAACTTGCGTTAGTGTGTACCAAAGTGTTGTATGAGTTAATCTGTGTTTATGACAAGTTGATTTGATCATTATATTGTATGATGATACTTTGCATGCATGATTGTGGTTTCGAATTGGTTATTACGTGTGCCGCACTGTGTGTTAGTTATGCGTAGGGTTTTATATCAGTGTGTTCACACACTAACTTTAAATTGTCGGGTTGACATAACTTGTGTGATTATTGAAGTGTGGAATATGATAACTATATTGGATATATATACTTATCGGTGTGTGTTTGTGTTGTCTTGCGAAGATCTGAAATGGCAACCGGTCGTCGCGGAAACCTCAACATGTCAGCTGAAGAATTGGCCGCATTAATCCAAGAACACGTGAATGCTGCTCTGGCAGGTGTTCAAAACCCACCAGCAGGTAACCATTATTAAATTTTCATGGGAAAATCTAATAGTTGAGCTAGTAGACTTTCTCGCTGACTACCTATCCTCTGTCTTCAGGAGGGGGTCTTAACCCCTACAAGATGTTCCTTGATGCGAAACCGAGCAGGTTCATGGGAGTTGAAGGACCCATAGGACTGGTCCGTTGGATTAAAAGTCTGAATCGGTTTTCGAGATGTGCAATTGCCTTGAAGCTAATAAGGTCAAGTATGCTGCCTCAACGCTGGAAGATGGGGCATTGACCTGGTGGAACGCACAAGTCCAAACGCGTGGACTTCTTGCGGCGAACGCAATGGCCTGGACCAAATTTAAGGCCCTAATCAAGGAGGAATACTGTCCGCGGGACAGAGTTCAACAGTTGGAACATGCGTTATGGAACCACAAGATGGTAGGGTATGAAATGAAGCGTACACGGCAAAACACCATGATCTGGTGTTCCTATGTCCCGATCTGGCTAACACCGTTGTAAAACGACTTGAGTTTTATCTTGGGGGTCTGTTCCCTGAGATCCAGGGCATGGTAATGTCTAGCAACCCTACGACGGAGCATCAAGCGATTAGGCTGGCGCATAAACTCACCGATAAGGCGGTGGAGCAAAGGAAGTTGCCACCTAGGGGTGCAACTGAAATCGTCCCCGACAACAAAAGAAAATTTGAAGACGCACCTGCTTGACAGTCTTCGTCAGCCCAGCCACAACAAGGAAACCAGAAGCGGTCCAACAATTTCAACAACAATCGGGGTCACAACAATCAGTCTGCCAACCACACCCAGAACTCAAGCGGGCTATGCGGGTCGAAAGCCGCAATGTAATCATTGTAACCTCCATCATCACGGCCCTTGCCCCGGAAATCGCTGCCAACAATGTGGCAAAGCGGGACACGAGGCAAAGGATTGTCCCGGGGAAATCATGTCTCGACAAAATCAGAATCAGCACCAGGGTCAACAGCAAGGTAATAACCAGGGATGCTATCAGTGCGGTAGCACTTCCCATTTCAAGCGAGACTGCCCGCAGCTTCTCAACAACAACAATGGTGGGAACAACAATAACAACAACCACAACAACAAAAACAACAACAACAATAACAACAATGGCAACAATGGAAATGGTGGCACAGGAGGTGCCAAAGGTCGTGCATTCACGCTGGACCGTGGAGAGGCCAGAAACGACTCGAATGTGGTCACTGGTAAGTTTCCCCTTAACGATCATTTTGCTACTGTACTTTTTGATACGGGTGCGGATAAGAGTTATCTGAGTCTTTCAGGAAGAACCTAAATCTCACGCCTAAACCCCTAGAGACCCCTTACGTCATAGAACTAGCCGATGGTAAATCTGTAGATGTGACCCATTTAGTAACCGGCTGTCAACTTAAACTCGCAGGTCACACCTTTACCATTGATCTGATGACAACTACCCTGGGTAGTTTTGACGTGGTAGCCGGAATGGACTGGCTATCCGACGTCTGAGCTGAAGTTCTCTGTTTCGAGAAAGCTATACGTATTCCGCTCTCTAACGACGAAGTCTTGATGGTGCAAGGCGAGAAGGCAGGCGCCGTCACAAACATCATCTCATACATGCAAGCTCAGAAGTATCTTCGGAGAAAGAACTCCTTCGCTTTGCTCGCACTGGTCACCGAGCAGCCTAAGGACGAGAAGCGGATTGAAGATATCCCCGTCGTCCGTGACTTTCCCGATGTGTTTCCAGAGGAGTTACCTGGTCTTCCACCACATCGACAAGTGGAGTTTGAAATCAAATTGGCGAACCATGCGACTCCTATCGCCAAGGCCCCGTACCGCTTAGCTCCAGCAGAGCTGCAAGAGTTGTCTACCCAACTTCAGGAATTGTTGGAAAAAGGATTTATCCGACCCAGTACTTCGCCATGGGGAGCTCCAGTCCTTTTTGTCAAGAAGAAGGACGGGACCTTCCGCATGTGCATCGACTATAGGGAACTCAATAAGGTTACCGTCAAGAACCGATACCCATTACCTCACATTGACGCACCCGCGGTGTTCATGGACCTCATGAATCTTTTCGACCAGCTTCAGGGGTCAAGCTACTACTCCAATATTGAGTTACGGTCCGGTTATCACCAGCTACGCGTCAGGGAGGAGGATATCTCTAAGACGGCATTTCGCACTCGGTAGGGCCATTATGAGTTCTTGGTCATGCCCTTCGGTCTCACCAACGCACCCGCGGTGTTCATGGACCTCATGAATCGCATGTGTAAGCCGTATCTCGACAAGTTTGTCATCGTGTTCATCGATGATATACTCATCTACTCTAAGGGTGAAGAAGAACATGCTGAGCATCTGCGATTATTGCTGGAACTACTTCAACAGGAGAAACTATATGCCAAGTTTTCGAAGTGTGATTTCTGGATTCGGGAAGTTCAGTTTTTCGGGTATATCGTGAACGAAAAGGGTATTCATGTTGATCCCGCCAAGATCGATGCTATCAAGAACTGGGAAGCACCCAGGACACGACAGAGATCCGCCAATTTTTGGGTTTGGCTGGTTACTATAGACGTTTCATTGAGGGATTTTCCAAGATCGCACAACCGCTTACCACTCTCACTCAGAAGGGCACCAAGTATGCTTGGGGTGACAAACAGGAAGCAGCATTTCAATTACTGAAGCAGAAGCTTTGCAGTGCGCCCATTTTGTCCTTGCCAGAGGGGACAGATGATTTTGTGGCATATTGTGACGCTTCCATTCAAGGATTGGGATGTTTGCTCATGCAACGTGATAAGGTCATCGCGTATGCATCCCGACAGTTGAAGGTCCACAAGAAGAACTACACGACACATGACTTGGAATTGGGAGCAGTTGTGTTTGCACTTAAGATTTGGAGACACTATCTATATGGAACAAGGTGCACAATCTACACGGATCACAAGAGCCTCCAACATATTTTTGACCAAAAGGAGTTGAACATGCGATAGCGTCGCTGGGTCGAACTCCTGAACGATTATGAATGTGCCATTCAGTATCACCCGGGTAAAGCTAACGTGGTAGCTGATGCCCTCAGTCGGAAGGAGCACTTGAAACCTCGTCGGGTACGAGCACTACAGTTCACAATTCATTATGGGTTACCCGAACAGATACGCGACGCACATCTAGAAGCAGTTAAGGAAGAGAATATCATGGCCGAATCTGTGGGAAAGATGGAACGCGATTAGGAAGTGAAACCCAATGGTGCCCGGTATTTCATGAATCGTATATGGGTACCTCTCTACGGAAAATCAGGAAGCTAGTTATGGACGAAGCTCACAAATCCCGATACTCTGTCCATCCTGGTTCGGATAAGATGTATCAAGACCTTAAAGCCGCGTACTGGTGGCCCAACATGAAAGTGGATATAGCCACCTACGTGAGCAGGTGCTTGACTTGTGCGAAAGTCAAGGTGGAATACCAGAAGCCATCATGGCTACTTCAACAACCTGAGATCCCAGTGTGGAAATGGGATCAGATCTCGATGGACTTTATCACTAAACTCCCACGAACTCCGGGTGGTTGCGATACCATTGGGTAATCGTGGATCGTCTAACTAAGTCTGCACACTTCCTAGCGGCCAAAGAAACAGATAGGATGGATAAGTTGACTTGTATCTACATTAAGGAAGTAGTTTCTCGGCACGGGGTGCCAACGTCCATCATCTCAGACATAGATGCTTGTTTCACGTCCAACTTTTGGCAGTCACTTCAGAAAACGTTGGGTACATGCTTAGATATGAGCACAACTTACCACCCTCAGACAGATGGTCAAAGTGAAAGAACCATTCAGACCTTGGAAGACATGCTTAGGGCATGCGTGGTAGACTTCGGGGAACAGTTGGGAAATCCATCTGCCTTTAGTGGAATTCTCGTATAACAACAGTTACCATACGAGTATTCAGGCAGCACCATTTGAAGCATTGTACGGTCGTAAATGTAGATCACCGGTCTGTTGGGCAGAAGTCGGTGACAGTCAACTCACAGTTCCTCAGTTGATACTTGAGGCTACTGAAAAGATTGTGCAAATCAGAAACCGCATTGCAGCGGCACGAGATCGACAGAAAAGTTACGCTGATCAACGACGCAAACCGCTCGAATTCAAGTAGGCGGCTGCGTCCTACTGAAAGTGTCACCCTGGAAGGGCGTAATTCGTTTCGGAATACGAGGCAAACTAAACCCACGGAACGTAGGCCCATTTGTGATTTCGAAATGTATCGGGCCCGTAGCTTATCAGTTAGACCTTCCTTCCGCACTCAATGAAGTTCACAACGTTTTTCATGTGTCCAATCTGGAGAAGTGCCTATCAGATGAGACCCTAGTCATTCCATTGGATGAGATTCAAGTGGATGAGCAATTGCATTTTGTGGAGCAACCTATCGAGATCATGGATCGTGAGATCAAGACTCGAAGGCACAACAAGATACCGATCGTCAAGGTTCGTTGGAACTCTAAGCGTGGATCGGAGTTCACGTGGGAATGAGAGGACCAAATGAAAAGCAAATATTCACACCTTTTTGCAGCTGAGCAGCAATCTGACGTTACCGCCAACTAAATTTCGGGACGAAATTCTTTCAACATGGGGATGATGTGACAGCCTGGGATTTACTTGTACCATTCTAACAAACTGAGCTTTTGTGCGTTGCTTTTTAAACCGTGTCTACCCAATCGTCGGACGAAAATTCTTTCAACATGGGGATTATGTGACATCCCGGTTTTTCAGGTATCTTAAACGCGCTACTTTACGGTTATTCACTCCTACGCTGATTTAATTCGGAGAATTAAATTACAGCTCGCAATAACTACACTAAATTTGTGAATCTATAGGGTGAATCACGTGCTATGTGTTATTATACGGATTGTATCGAAATTACGTGCTATGTGTTATTAGACGGGTTGTATCTAAATTACGTGCTATGTGTTATTAGACGTTTGTGATTTAATATTTTATAAACTCCATGCCGCAAATAATATTTTAGTAAACTTATATTTTATAAACCGAACATAGCTTGTGAAACATTTCGACTTCGCAACCAAGCAAACCCAACCCGCCACCCACACCCCCTTGCGACCCACACACCTTGCGGCCCAAGGAATTAACCTAAACTTGAGGCCCAAGCCACTTACCCAAACCGCCCCCTATTGCGGCCCCCTTCCCCTTGTTATATATACATGCATGTTGTGGCTTTCAAAAAAAAGGAGAAACCCTAATCCCTAGGAGAATCGAAGGCAGCCCCCCCATCTCACGATCGCAAAACCCCACATCTCCCGGATTGGTTCCAAGCTTGTCCTGGTTCGCTAATCATCATCGTTTCAAGGTTAGGGTTTAATTGTTTTGCGATTCACATTAGGGTTTGTGTAATCTTGATCATGATTATGTGTTTGTAGGATTATTAGTATGAAAAAGTGTGGTAATTTATGATTAGTTCGGATGAATGTGCGAATCTTTGCGGTTGTGATGTTATGTTGAATACTAAAATCGTAGGCTGTGTTTTAGCGATAAAGATCATGATAAATATTTAGGGTTTGCATAAATATTGATATATATGATGATATTTGACAAGTCAACCTGTTGGTAATCATTATTACTAAGCGTCATAATCGTTTAAACATGTTCTAATGTGATAAAAGTCGAAAACAGTTTGCTGATTGACATTTACAGCCAACTTCAATTGGTTGTAACCTGATCATTATTTATCTAAAAGTAGATTTTCTGAAGCCGAAAACGTGTATTTTTTAAAGATGCTTCTAATGCGCTGGATTCATATTTTTCTGAGGTCGTTTGCTATTCTTAAGTGGTCATTTAGTGCTGCAGCTGAAGCTGTGTAAATTCTGCAGAATTTGCTGGTTGTTTATCGAGTCGGATCTCATAGTCTGTAGGGGGTTAGGTCACGAAATTCGTACAGTAATTGGAGATGGGAATTTCCGGAAATCTCCCATTGGAATTTTGTTAATTGGATGAACGATGATTTTTAAATAATTTTTCTCGTGGACTGCAGTCAGAAAGCAACGAATCTGACTGCAGCCTAGTATATAAATGTTTATAAATAATTGGTAAAGATTTAGGGTTTGAAAATTTTACAAAAAATTCTATAGTCTAATTGACATCCCCTATAAAATAATTGGAATTTTTGGAATGTTGGAACTATTTTAAAAAAATCCTCGAAAACAGCCCAGTTATGAGCGTACAAGCTGAAACATGATAACTTGCGTTAGTGTGTACCAAAGTGTTGTATGAGTTAATCTGTGTTTATGACAAGATGGTTTGATCATTATTTTGTATGACGATACTTTGCATACATGATTGTGGTTTGGTTTACGTGTGCCGCACTGTGTGTTAGTTATGCGTAGGGTTTTGTATCAGTGTGTTCACACACTAACTTTAAATAGGTTGACATGTTAGGACGCGATTAGCGGTCCCATCATTTGCTTCTTTTGCGTTATTCTAACCGAGCAATTTAAGGTGAGTTCACGGCCCCTATTTTATCCGGTTTTGAACAACAGGGGGAGAAACATGTATACGCTCTAGAACTCTATCTTTTACGTTATGCGAAATTAACGTCGTTATACTACTCGGTAACTAAGTTAATGTTAATGTACGTTATGGTCACTAATTAGCTTTATCACGGAAGTCCTCAACCAACTCTCGGATCGTTAGTATTGGGTTAGATAGCGGGGAAATTATAAGTAGTACTACTGGGCCCGACAAGCCCACCCGAGCTAGTCGCGCTAGCCGACCGGGAATGTCAACGGGTGATTAATTTGGCCTAACTTTCGCCATGGTCACTGATAGACCTGGCAACACTGAGGCGACAATAGCCAGCTTCGATCGTGGACTCTTATGTGACGTAACTTTAGGCTCGCTACCTACATGTTAACGTTGAACTTATTTACGAAGCAACATTATTATTCCAGGTTAGGAATAATGGGACTATGTCGTTATCCCGGGTTAGGTATAACGGGGAAAAACAAACTTTTAAACCGAACTTGTGAACTTATAAAAACCTGTGAACTCACTCATCTTTAATGTTGACACTTGTTTCTTTACATGTTTCTCAGGACGCTAGGAGCGCTAGGTGCACTCACTTGCATTTGATCAAGACATTTTTATCGAGTCTTATTTACGAATAATGTTTGGGATTTTTGGTTTTGGCGTTTGTGTTGGCGCCCGTTACTTTACTTTAATGCTTTCGCTAAACTTTGAAACTAAGATATTTATTATGAATGGTTAAACAAATGTTTTTGGAAAACGTTTAAATAAATCATATAGAGTCGTTCGATACTGCTAGTGTCTGAGATTCTGGTTTGATCACACGCCTTGCGATAAAACTCCGCAAGTGGAAATTGAGGGTGTGACACAACCAGCCATTGTAGATTTGGCATTGAGCTTGCAACAACCAAAATCAGAATTTGAATAACCCGCGAGATTGAAGTTGTCATGTTGAGGATACCACAAGCCGGTGCTTGGGCATCCTTTCAAGTAGCGCATGATAGTGTGAATCTCTTGGATTTGACTGATAACGGACACAAAGGCATGTAGGATACATGATATCGGGTCTTGAAGCCATGCGATACATCAAGGATCCGATCATGGAGCGATATAATGTTTCATCGACTTTGACTCCATGAGCGTCTGGACAAATGCCGTAGTTGGTGGCTAATGGAGTTGATGCTGGCTTAGTTCCTGTCATGTCAAATTTCTCTAACACATCATGAACCTACTTTGTTTGATGAATGAAGATGCCATCAGGCAATTGTTCGACCTGAAGTCCTAAGAAAAACTTCATCTCCCCCATAGTACTCATTTCGAACTTTCTTTTCATGACTTCTTCAAAGTCCTTACACAGCTTCTCATTTATCGATCCAAAGATGATATCGTCCACATATATTTGTATGATGATCAGATGTCCATCTTCTTCCTGGTAAAGAGGGTACTGTCTACTGTTCCTCTGGAGAAGCCATTTCCCAGAAGATGTTCGGAGAGCGTCTCGTACTAGGCTCTCGGGGCTTGGTGTAGTCAGTATAATGCTTTGTTTAACAGATAGACCTTATCCTTGTGTATCGGATTGACAAACCCCGGTAGTTGGCCGATGTATACCTCCTTGTTTACCTTTCCATAAAGGAATGAAGACTTCACATCCAACTGGTACACCTTGAAACCTTTCCACAATGCAAAGTCCAAGAAAATGCAGATAGCTTCAAGACTTGTGACACGGGGTAGACCTCGTTGTAGTCTATCCCTTCTTGCTGATGGAAGCCTTGTACTACAAGCTGAGCTTTGTTGCAAACCACGATACCTCTATCGTCTCTTTTGCACTTGAGGACCCAACGGGTATTAATCTTCTTGTGATGGTCAGGTAGGTCAACCAGCTTCCAGACTCTAAGTTTCTGGAATTGCAACAATTCTTCTTGCATTGCATCCACCCAGTTTTCTTCCTTAATAGCGTCTTTCCAGGATCCTGGTTCTACCTGAGAAACAAAACAACTGTAAGAAAATCTGGTTTGTAGCGGAGCAACTTTTGTATAAAAGCAACTAAGATCCTTATATTGATTGATTTCAAGTTTTCACTCCAGTTTGCAAGTCGCAATAATGTTTTCTGACGGATGGTAAGAGAGTGACTTTGGCATCACTTTGCTTGGAACGTGTACTTGACTTTGTAGATTTATGACAAGTTCATCAGCAACCTGCTCTGAAGATGTAGCTTTATTTCGTTATTGGATTCTTCAGCTTGATTATTCAGAAAGCTTTGAATCTGTTCTGATCCTTCATCGGAGCTGGTTCCACCATCGTCAAAAGTAGGTTCTCGATCAGAGTCAGCATCAACTGGCTGTTGGGAAGATGGTTCAGCAGCATTCAAGTTCGGTACATTTATTGATTCTTGCTGAGTGTTGCTCGGACCTGCTTCAGAAGAGTTTGGGATAGGCAGTGATGGGGAAATCACCAACGGTCTTGAAACTTGTTCCTGATTGAAGATTTGATGATGTTGATATAGCATGACAAGTTCTTCTTTTGAAGGTACTTTTGGTAGGTCGAATGAGTTTCATAACCCGTTTTAATTGAACAGCCATGGATCACCAGGTTTCTGCGTATGCGTTGTATATCTCTTGCAATCAATATGTTGTGCTACAATAACCCGGTTTAGGCTTGGCAAGAAGACTATCTTTTGCGGACTAGCATAACCTACAAAAAATCCTTCCAAGGATCTGGCCCCAAATTTACCGTCCGGGTCTAGAACAGTACACGGCGATCCAAATGGTTCAAAAACGCTAGCTTTGGCTTTCGATTGTTCAGTTGTTCAAAACAATCTTGTTGTGAGGCTTGACTGTCAAAACACGGTTAAGAGTGTAACTCGCGATTGCGACGGCTTCGCTCCAGAAACTAATAGGAAGTTTTGAATAAGCAAGCATTGTTCTTACAGTCTCAATCAGTGTGCGATTCTTACGTTCAGCAACTCCATTTTGTTGAGGAGTATAGGTGGCGCTGAATTCGTGAAGAATACCCTTAGCTTTGCATAATTTAAGCATTTTCCTGTTCTCAAACTCAGTACCATTATCGCTGTGGATTCTCTTGATTGGTAAGTGATATAGGTTTTCCAGCTTTCTAAAGAGAATCATAAGATTTTCAAATGTTTCATCCTTACTCTCCAGAAAGAAAACCTATGAGAATCTTGAGTAGGCATCTGTGACGACTAGGAAATATAGATCTCCAGAGATACTTTTCACGTTTACTGGTCCAATGAGATCCATATGAAGCCTTTCTAGTGGAAGCTTGATGGAGTTAAGCGGCTTTCTCGGGTGTGATTTCTTGTGCTGCTTCCCCTTTTTGCAGCTAAGAAAACCATCTGATAAGTGAAAATTCTTGAGATTAACACCCTCCACTAGGTTGTTATGCATCAAATAGTTCATCTTTCTTAGGTAAATGTGCCCCATCTTCCGATGCCATAGAATTGACTCTTTCTCGGTAGCTTTAGATACAAAGCATTGAATCTTCTTTGAAGTAGTGGATGCGACGCTCATGTCTAAGACATAAAGATCATTTTCTCGTGTAGCGCGCATGAGGATCCACTTCTCAGGAATTTTGAATCCCAGTTTAAGAATTAAGCATTCCTTGTCATTGACGTGGGTAGTGAATTTCTTGTCACATATTTGCGAGATGCTAAGTAAGTTGTTCTCAAGCTCAGCGATATAGTTCACTTTGTCGAATGACACAACTCCATTAGTGAGAATACCTTCACCCACGATCTTGCCTCCTTGTGTATCAGCAAACCCAACATATCCTCCCCGGATAGCTTTTACGTCGTATAACAACGCAAGCATCCCTGTCATGTGTCGAGAAGCTCCACTGTCCATAATCCACTTTGAAATAATTGACCTCAGGAGCCTATACACACATGTGAAAAGAAATTACACAAACAGAGACACCCAAGCCATTTTGGTCTTGGGCGGGTTTGGGATATCACATTTTGGCTTGACATTTTCTTAACCTCTTTCTTTACCTCCACCCATTGTTCAACATTTGATCCCTTCTCTGTTTTAGGTTTAGTTTAAACATCAATGGTGTTTACAGCAACAAAAGATGATTTGTTCTTCACAACCAGGTTTGTGCTTTTGAGAAAGCTTTCTTAGAGTAGAACCTAGGATTCTTTTGTTCATTTTTCTTTGATGATTCACCAATTTCAAAGTTTGAAAATTTTGCAATGATTGGTTTCACATTTAAGTTTGACTCAGCATTTCGTTTCAAAATTTGTTTCGGCACAAACTCTAGGCCTTTCTGCTTAATATCTTCTGTGCATTTTCTAACTTCATGAGCAGGTTTCGTTTTGTTTGGTTTACATTGACATGCTATGTGCCCAACTCTGTTACATTTGTAATTGTTGGTGCATATTTGTGACAACAGCTTAGATTTGGTCTTGGGATATCTTGTAATTAGTAAAATGATAAACAGTTAGCGGGTTTAGTTTTGTAATAGTGAACTAGAAGTAATTGGGCTGAACTAGACACAAAATAGTGCATCGTAGGCGAATTGGGCTTTAAACCCATTAGCAGTCCATGTAGGAAACCCTAGTCCAATTGCATAACTTATCTCTATATAAAGGGAGGTTTGCATTAGGGTTTAGGTTGCTGGTTCTATTGTTGTGTTGCTGGTTTAGTTGTTCAGAGAGTTTAGAGAAAAAGTCTTGAATTGATTGTAAACACTTTGTGTTAGATAATCAATAGAAGACTGTTGAAGGAATTGTGTTCGTGTTTTCTGTGAGTTCTTGTTTCTGTGAAATCTGATCTAGGGGATTCCACACTCTAGATTAGATAGACGATTCTGTGAAGATCCAAGGGTTTGATTTCCCTTGACCTCTTGATTTGGACACTCTCTTTTGAAATGCCCCTCTCTCTGGCATTTGAAGCATGTAACCCTGGACTTATCAAAGCCTAGTTTGCCGTCAAGTCCTCCCAAATTATCTCATCCAGTAATTTCCATAAAGTATTGAGCTCTTCGGACAATGGAAGCCATACACCACTTGATATCGATCATCTCTGGATTCCCAATTCTTCCAGCCACCAAACTTTCGTACGATTCCAGTACTGAGGCAAGTAGGGCCATGTGTTGCTTTGAGGCATTTTCGCCAAAATCTTGAGCATTCTGGAGGTTTACTGCGATAATGCATTGTAGGACTCGTTGATTAGGATTAGATTGATTATGCTGGCTGCTCTATGGATTGCTTGAGCTTTGGGATGATTGTGGTCCTAGAGGCGTACTTGGATTGAAGGAAGCAAAAGATTGAAATCCACTGGTTTGGTTTGACTGTGGACTTGGTGTGTTGATGGTACTGAAGGTAGTTTGAATTTTGGGACTCTGTATGTTTGCGGCAAGACTACACTTGTAGTATATATTCACATCTTGTTGTATCTGGGCGCCTTTGCTTTTTGCCATCTTCTGCGTCTCCAACTCATGCCCTTCAAATCTTTCGATGAATCTAGGTAATGAGAAATTACCATACTCAGTGCCGTTCTTTAGAATAGTCAAATAAGTAGACCATTCTCCTTCAGGTAGAGAACCTGCATACTTATCGACCAATTCTTCACTAGTTTTTACAATTCCCATATGCTTCATTTGTACCACCAGGTTACAGTACCTTTCAATCAACTGTTTTACTGTCTCTCCCTTGATAAGAGTAAAAAATATCGAATTCTTTACTCAGTAGCGCTCTCTTTCCCTTTTCGTAGTTGCGAACTTCCTTGGAATTTTAAATGTAAGGTATTCCATAAAGACTGAGCATTGTCACCGTGCTGTAATAGCGCCAAGATATCTTCTTTTATGGCTTGCTGCAAGATATTCATCATCTTCTACTCATTAATGAACTTTTCACTTTCGAGCTCTAAGAGTTGAGCTAGCATTTTCTCAAGACCAGTTTCTCCAATAGGAGCCTGATATATAGACTCAATAGCAAACCAGCAAATGAAGTCGTTAGCTTGAACCCAGTTCATGAACCTTTCGCTCCAGCTATGGTAATCTTCTAAATTCATAAGCTTCGTCATTGTTCCCATTTCATTCTTGAGATTCATATTTTGTGCTGCGGTAGTGGTAACAGCTGAAGCAGCAAATGAGTTGAAAATTCTTCTTCCATTATATCTGCAATTTTTTTAGAAACACAAACTTTTGACAATGCTGATTAGATATAAATTGAAACGGACATGATAGTTAAGAAAACTCCTTAAAAAGTCCATCGTGTGAGTGAACTAATACTCATGCGAGTTAGGTGCCTCGTGCGAGCAAGGCTTCATGCGAGAGAGAGAGTTACTAGTGCAAGTGACTCTTCATGCGAATCACTACTCATACGAATGGTTGTTTTAGAAATTAAAGTTTTTAAAAAAATGTTTTTTCTTGCGAGTGACAGGTCGTACGAGTGGCTATTCGTTCGGATGCCTATTCTCTAGATCTGAAGTATGTATCAAGAAAGAGTAGATATAGAAAATCTTCAATGGTTGAATCTTGATTTCCAGCTGCTGAAACTTGTTGTTTGTCCTCAAATCAAGCCTCAAGGCTCTAATACCACTTGTGAGAGGGGATCGGCTCTCCTCCTTGAGCACCCGACCGACTTAACTCAACTAACAGAGGCGGAATTCATTTCTAGAGAGTTTGACAAACGAACAATCAAGTATGCTGCTTAAACATTGTTACTTCTTATATTAATAAACGTGGAAAGTTATAGACGAGTAAACAAACGGACAAGGCTTCGCCTCAGTCACACACCAACAGCTCTGGACACAACACCCAAGCTCCACTATACATAGGCCAACATGGCTCGCACAAGGAGTGGTGTTGCTGACTCGTACGAGTGGTGCCTTGTACGAGTGACAAGGTGTCACTCGTACGAGCCACAAAGGCTCACTCATACGAGCCATTTAATAAACATAACATTTGACAAATCTAAGCCTAATTTACATGACCGACATATCCTAAACGTAGGCAATAGACATTATGCACCAACAATATGACATAAAATTTGAACCAAGGACTGCCATCAAATCTCAAGCTTTGGCAAACTTTGTGGCTGATTTTAGTAGTGAACTACAAAGGGAAGTTGAATTAGAAGTTCAACAGCTTGAGGAGACCAAGGATCCTTAGATACTCTTCACAGATGGAGCCTCAAACATCAAGGGAATTGGACTAGGCATACTACTAAAATCGCCACAGGGGGACATAATACCCCAATCAATTGTTTGTGAGTTTCAGACAACTAACAATGAAGCTGAATATGAGGCCCCAATAGGAGGTTTGCAATTAGCCAAACAGATGAGGATCAGGTATCTTCAAGTATACATAGACTCATTGCTAATTTCTAACCATTACAATGGCTCATATGCTGTGAAGGGTGAGAAATTTATCAAATATTTAGAAATTGTTAAAAAAACTAGTAAATGCTTTCAATTCTTTTAGCACAACGCAGGTACCTAGAGAAGAAAATGCTGGAGCAGATTCGTTGGCAAATCGAGGATCATCCTTAAAAATACCAGAAGACATGAGGATACCTATCATCCATATTCTTTTTCCTACAATCGAGGAAAATGAAGCATTGCAAATAGTTGAAGATACTACAATTGTACCCAGTGATGCGAAGTCGAATTCAGGGTCATGGATCCTTCCAATTATGAACTACATCCAGAATGGGGAAATTCCCACAGGGGAGAATCCTAGAGCCTTCAGGGTTAAGATATCTCAATTTATTATATTAAATAACACTCTGTATAAAAGATCTCTTGCTGGTCCCTACCTGTGATGCATTGAGGATCCAGAAATTCAAGATGTCTTGAAGGATTTTCATGAAGGAGACTGTGGAAACCACACTGGGGGCAGAGCACTATTCTCAAGGATCCTTAGAACAGGTTAATATTGGCCCACAATGAAGAAAGATGAAGTAGATTATGCAAGGAAGTGTGATGCTTGCCAAAGACATAACAACATCTTACATCAACCAGGAGAGCCTCTATATCCAATAATTTCCTCTTGGCCATTTGTGAAATGGGGAATAGATATAGTGGCAAACTTCCAAAGGCACCAAGAGAAAAAAAGTATTTATGCTAGCCATGACAGATTACTTCTCCAAATGGATAGAAGCAGAAGCTTTTGTTCAAGTTAGGGAAAAAAAAGTCGTATCCTTCATTAAAAGAAATACTATTACTAGATTCGGAATTCCTTCTAAAATTATTATGATAATGGATCCCAATTTATTGGGAATAGAACTACTAACTTTTGTGACAGCTGGGGGATCAAGATGATAACATCAACACCAGTTCACTCACTAGCTAATGGTCAAGCAGAATCAAGCAACAAGATCATCATCAACAACTTGCAGAAGAAACTTGGATCCAAGAAAGGAAAGTGGGCTGAAGAGCTGCCATATGTTCTTTGGGCAGATAGGACAACTCCGAAGAATGCTAAAGGACAGACTCCCTTCTCTTTAGTCTTTGGCACTGAAGCTGTGATCCAAATAGAGATGGTGGTTCCCACAACTAGAATAAGCATCCGTGATCCTCAAGCAAATGATGAGAATCTGATTCAAGACCTGGATACTGTGGATGAGCTCAGATATTTGGAAAGAATAAGGAGGACTAGCTATCAACAAAGAATGGTTGGAGCATACAATGTAGGTCCACCTGCGGATGGTGTTAAACCAGTTCCTTGTTTATATGACACACATACAAGTGCGGAATCCAAGTGTGCATGCAACCAAAGCAAAGTAAAGAACACGGGGTAACCAAAGATTCACTATCTTGATTAATGATTGAGAACAAGTACAAACATATACACACAATGCTTGTATGACTCAAACAAACTTGCTGTGTTATTGTGTCTTTGTCTACACCAGAAATGCTAACATAGAGATCTCACCAAAGATCAGTTTGCTAGCTCGTTCTTTCAGTATGGTCCGTCGTCTTGACTGAGAGGTACATGTCTGCTTATATAGTGTCTGTCTAGTTTCGTACGAATCACGACTCTAGACATATGGAACACACTATTTCACACGAGACACAATTCAGAATTTGGTACGAGACAGTGTGTCGTACAAAATACTTGTTTCGTTCGAAACAAGTAAAACAATTGTTACTCAAGTATTTCGTACAATCATGTGATTCGTAGAATTCTCTGACTCACTTGACATACACAAGACTTATCAGTATGGTCACATGCAACTGATTAACACAGACAAGCTAAGATGTCATACTAGATCAAGATAGAAGGATATCTCAATCTATTCGACACGACCAAACCTATACAGACACTTGAGCAAAGACCGTACAATTACAGCTGTAATTAAGAACAAGCGACAGACACAAAACTGTATCAACAAACTCCCCCTTGGATGTTGCTTGGTCTTCGGTCTTTGGTCTTCACATAGAATGGTTTGGAGTATCAACAAACTCCCCCATGAAGATCTGCTATTCATTGATAGATCTGCTATCCAATGATTATAGCGTCAGGTCTTCGAACTTCTAAGAAACTTCAAATCTTTCTTGTTTCCTCTTCTGACTTGTCAGATTTCTTGGTTGCTGGTCTTTGTTTATGTTCTTTTGTATCAATCTATACTCATAGGCAAATATAATTAGAACACAAATTTCTCAGGGAACACACACGAAAGACTTATCATAAAATCTTCGTATGATTGTATTCCCTGAACGAGATACACACACTCTGATGAATTCCAGCAGCAGATTTGAGAAAAACAAGTGACCAAGTCAATCAACTAACTAGGTTCATTCGTATGAGATACACACACTCAAACGAATTTTAGATTTTAGATTTCTTTGATGGATTACTTGTTGCAAGATATTACTTTTATGAAGTTGTAATATCAAACCAATGGTTTTCTGGCGTATCTTGGTAGAAATTCTCGAGTATCAACTTTGGCTAACTTTCAAAAAGTAACTACATAAGCAACTAAGTAAACTAGACATAAAATCAAAATATACAGATAAACTATATATCTATTGAACAATCTTTTTCGAGTTTCAAGGTAAAGGAATCATACAAGCATTTTAATCTTTGTCAAAGACGGTATTAGGTTTTCCAAATTAAACAGATAAGCATTTAACTATGATTATCGGTATTGTTGTCCATGTAAGCTCAGATTTATCAGATGTAATCATGATTAGGAGATATGATTAACATATGGATTTATACTTACTAGCCGGTGTTCAACCACATCACGACACATTCCCGTATCAAGATATGCACGAGAGAAAATCTTACCGGTGAGTATACTGCTTTATCATCTGTTTTGATGTATATGCAAACAAGCCCTTTGTGATTTAATCATTTATTGATGAGAAACTTGATTTTCATATGCATGCAGGGCACAGGAGTAAGTCCGTGAACAGGTTAGTACCATCGTACCGACAAAGAGACGAACTTAGCTCCCGCATAAAGCTGTGATATTTTATCACTTATTTGGGAATGGGATATTTTTATCACTTATTTAATGGTCGTATGCAGTATGTACACGTATGTATGATATCATGGTAGTTCTAGACTTGCGCCACCGTTATTTTCTGACAAAAGATTCAAACATGATACCCAGATGATAAGCCAACATAAAGACCGTATATCTCAGAACCTCGGCACTCTATCAAATGAAATTACGGTACCAAGACTATATGCCAATGAATGGTTCCCACCTGGCGTTCTGTCTGTTAGGTTTATATCAACCTGCACATTTTAGTCTGATTGTGAGCCTACCGATATATCATAAGTAAAGCTACTTATCAATCTTCTTTCTATGCTTTTAACCATATCTGACAGATTTACCGGTGAATTTCATCATCTTCATCTTATCCAAGAAACTCATTTTTTTCTAATGTTTTTGTATTTTTCTGAAATTCTCTCCCCCTTAAACAAAGAAAGTAAATAAAAGCCATATTTTTGTATTTTCTTAAACTTACTCCCCCTAAAATATAAGACTGAAAATCTTTTTGTAGTTTTATGTTTTTAGAAAAGTATTTACAAAAATAGTTAGCCATGGTTGAGTTACTCGGGTTTCACCTTGATGTCATTGACCAAAAGTAGATAATCAAAACGTGATTTATCAAAGGCTTTGGTAAAAAGGTCGGCACGTTGGTGATAAGTGTGGATTTTAACAACATCGATAAGTCTCTTTTCATAACAATCACGTATGAAATGATACTTAATCTCAATGTGTTTTGTTTTTGAATGTTGTACAGGATTCAGAGTGATATGCAAAGCAGCTTCATTATCAACAAAAATAGGAGTAGTAAGAAATTCAAAACCGTAGGCGCGCATTTGTTGTTGAATCCATAGGACTTGAGAGCAGCAACTAGAAGCTGATATATACTCAGCCTCACATGTTGATGTAGCTACACAAGTCTGCTTTTTGCATTACCACGTGACTAGGCGATTTCCCAAGAACTGACATCCTGCTGTTGTTGATTTTGCATCAGAATGACTAAATGCTGTCAGATCAAAGTCATTATCCTTAGGGTACCATAGACCAGTGTCAAGGCGGCCCTTTAGATAATGAAAGATCCTTTTCACAGACATCAAATGAGAAACCTTCGGACTAGACTAATAACGCGCCAGAAGGCATGTTGGGTACATTATGTCGGGTCTTGAAGCAGTAAGATACATGAGAGATCCGATCATAGCACGATAGAGAGATGGTTCTACATGTTCACCCATTCTGTCTGGAGTAATCCCATGATTTTGAGCTAATGGAGTTCCCAAAGGCTTTGAGTCGTCCATCTAAAATCATTTGAGAATATCTCCGACGTACTTGGTTTGATGGATAAAAATCCCTTCCTTTGATTGCTGAACCTGCAAACCTAAAAAGAAAGTCATTTCTCCCATTGCGCTCATCTCGAACTTTTTCCTACATAACCTGTTCGAATTCTTTGCACATTCGAGTGTTAGTAGACCCAAATATAATATCATCAACATAAACCTGTACTAGTAGAAAATCCTCGTCCTGTTCCTCGATGAAGAGAGTACAGTCGATCAGGCCTTGTCGAAAACCATTCTTCAACAGATAGGTAGACAACGTTTCATACCAAGCCCTTGGAGCTTGATGAAGACCATATAACGCCTTTTTGAGAAGCCAAACCTTGTCAGGATGGAGAGGATCTTCAAAACCTGGCGGTTGCTCAACATATACTTCCTCTTCTACCACACCATGAAGAAATGCACTCTTCACATCCATCTGATAAACGGTGAACTTCTTGAAGGACACATAAGCCAAAAAGATTCTTATGGCCTCAAGTCGTGAAGGACACCTAACTTCTGAAACTGCTGAAGTTCTTCCTGCATGACTTCAACCCACGAGTCTTCTTTCATTGCCTCCTTCCAAGATTTGGGTTCTAATTGACACACATAGCAGGCAAAAGACCAATCATTCAGACCAACAGATTCCCTGATTTCTGAATACAATCCAGCATTCTGGTTGTTTCGCAGCTGATTACGAGTCTGCACACCACTCTGGACATCTCCAATAATATTCTGCTGAGGATGGATATTATGAATACGAGTTTCAGGCACATCAGGAACTCGAGAATTGATATCCAAATTGTTGATATTCAGATCAACAGTTACATCGAGAGATGGATTTGATGACGTTGTAGATGCCTGACCTTCAGTCGTTCCTTGAGGTTGAATATTTGACGTATCATTTGAAAATCCAGGAACAGCACTAGAGGCAGGTTCATTTGCACCATGAAACTCATCGTCTTCTGATGAAACATTATAATCCGCAGCGTCTTCGAATTCCTCATTTTGAACAAGATTGTTAACCGAAGTCGACACTTGAGGGTTAACAATAATTGGTCGAACTAATGATGAGTCTACTGCAGTATCACTTTCCAAAAGCATCTGAGCAGCAGCTGTTGTATCATCAAAAGTTGACAGATTAAAGGAGTCAAATAGCCCATCGTAGTCAAACATCCAAGGAGCACTCGGAGCTCTTGTAGCTTCTGTATATCTCTGAACCTTGACTTCACCCCATTCTTCAATCTTCTTCAAAGACAAATTCCACACCCGGAAATTTGGAGTAGCATATCCAAGAAAGAAACCTTCTATAGCCTTGGGACCAAACTTTCCATGTGGGTCGATCATAGTGCATGGAGCTCCAAAAGGTTCTAAGAAAGAAATATCCGGTTTCCTTTTATGTAACAACTCAAAACATGTCTTCCCATGTCTCTTTAGCGTCAGAACTCTATTCATTGTATAGCACGCAGTAGCAACAGCTTCTCCCCAAAATTGAACAGGAAGTTCTAATTCTACTAACATGGTTCTTGCAGTTTCAATGAGAGTTCTATTCTTCTCTCAGCGACGCCATTATGTTGTGGAGTGTATCAAGAACTGTACTAATGCAGAATATCCTTTGAGGAACAGTACTCATCCATAACTTGATTCTTGAATTCAGTGCCATTGTCACTTCTGATTCTCCTTACTTTCAGATTATACAGATTTTCCAACAGAGTCAGGAGATTCTTGAGGATAGTAGGAACTTCACTCTTGTGTGCCAGCATGTTTACCCATGAGAATCTGGAATAGTCATCAGTAACTACCAGACAATAAGAATCACCAAAGGTTGTCTTGTGTTTCATAGGCCCAAAAAGGTTCATATGAAGACGTTCCAGTGGCATATTCACAATGTTGATCTTCTTCACAGGATGGGACTTTCTTGCTTGCTTCCCTTTCTGGCATGATACAAAAACGTCTTGAAGATGAAAGTTCTCCACTGGTAAAGCATTCACTAGATTGTTCTTCACCAAATAGTTCATTTTCCTCAGGTGAATGTGTCCGATACGTCTGTGCCAGGAGATTGATTCCTTCTCGGTGGCTTTAGAGACAAAACATGTGACTTGTGCAGATGTTGTAATATCTTGGCTCATATCAAGAATATACAAATCATTAATTCTTGGAGCCGACAGGAGAATCCATTCCTTCGGGATCTTGAATCCAGGCTTCAGCACATAACATCTGGCATCATCAAAATGTACCGTGAACTTCTTGTCGCAGATTTGAGAAACAATAAGAAGATTGTGATCAATTTGCCGCACATAATTGATCTTGTTGAAGCTCACAACACCATTGGAGACCATTCCTTCTCCAATGATGTATCCACCTTTGTCACCAGCAAAAGCAACATAACCACCCCTTATGCTTTTCACATCATATAGGAGCCGCAAGTCGCCCGTCATGTGCCTTGATGCTCCACTGTCAACAATCCAATGACTGTTTACAGTTCCTCCTGGAACACCCTGCACATTGCACAAACAAGATTAGTTTGAGATGGGGACCCAAGCCTTAGTGGTCTTGGGTTGTCCCTTATTATCGAGAAATATAATCTCAATTTCTTGATGATTAACAAACTGAGAAACTCCTTTTGAACCATTTCCGGTCTTCTGTTTCCAAGATCCTTGTTTATTACCAGATTTACTATTATTTACAATTTTAACAGTGTCTGGTTTTATTGACGTTGAAGATCTTTGATCCTTTTTTGAAGAATCCGATTTTAAAGCTTTCTCTACTACTTTTACTTGTTTACGTTTTTGTTTCTCTTTTTGATGTTTAATAATTCGTTTATCTTGTGTCAGAGAAACAGATTCACGTTTGCAAGTTGGTTCATGAGGGGGTTTCTCTATACACCTTGATTTGGCTGGATTTTAACAATCCTTTATAATGTGGCCAAATTCTCCACATTTGAAACATGTTCTCCTTTAAACAAAACTAGGAGATCGTGTTTCTCGGCTTGATGTTGAATTTGTGGATCCTGAGGTACTCGGTTCATTTTCATTACATCCATCAGTGCGTTGGATGTAACTGTTTTGACTATTTCTTTTCAAAATATTTACTTTCTTTACAAAATCAACATTAGATTTTCCTTGAAAAGTTTAGACTTCATCGGTACCTTTAGAACTTACAATTTTAACAGTTTAGCCTTTTTCTGGTAACGAGAGCCTTTTGCTTCAACCTTCGGTTGAGAAGTTGTGGGCTTTTCAACTCGCTTCCATTCTTTTTCTTTTGAAGCGGATAATGGTTGTGATTTGGTTGACTTTTTCTTCTCTAAAGGTTTGGTTGTTGACTTTTCAAAAACCTGATCTATAGAGATTTGATTTACGTTTTTAATTGGAAAATCTTTGTATGAATAGATTTTCTTATCTCCAACCAAAGTATACAACACATTATCTACTTCTTGTGTAGACACACTTGTCTTCACAGATTTCTTAGTAACAGTCTCTTGATTCTCAACAGACTGAGTACTAAGAGTAGCAAGAGTTTCTACTCTTTTCCTTTCATCAAGAGGCTGATCCTGATCATCATTTCTTGATTCATCATCTGATGTATCATCCTCTTCTTCATCAGACGATGAACTTTCCGGCTTGCTTGGTTCTTGAGAGGAATTGCCTAGTTTGAACCCTATCCCTGCTGCGAATTCCTCAGGATTCAAAGGTACAGAGGGTTCAAAACGAGGGATCTCCTCTTCATCAGGCATTTTGGTATAGTTGTATTTCATTGGGGGTGGACACGAATTATACCCTATGCATTGAGCATCTCCCTTTAGTTTTTGAACTTCAATGATATGATCAAGCACATATTTGGAGTTAGAATAACTTTTCAATTTGCGTTTAATCGAATCATATTTGCATTTGGCGATGGCTAACTCTTTCATTGTTTTTTCCAGGAGATTAATGTAGTTATTAATTCCTGCATGTTTATTCAAAACTGTTTTTGTCAATTCAGAAACACTTTTCTTAAGGGTTTCTATTACAGATTTGAATTCCTTTTCATTTCTAGTTAGCTCCAAATTCGCCTCTTTGCATTTTGATAGTTCAACAACTAAATTCTGATTAAGACTGTTGACGGTTTCGTATTTTATTTTCAATTCAACACAGTCACTGCAAACAGTAGGAGGTTCAGAATTTACCTATTTTGAAGAACCTTCAACATTTGCCATAAAGGCAGTGTGATGAGGAAAGGCTGCACCATCTGTAGAGAGTGTCTCTTTCTCTTTTTCCACAGCTTCTGCATTCCTCGTCATACTTACCTTTTCACTCTTCAACATCTCAGCTTAACTCAGCAACTCTTCAACCTCAGCTTCACTTCCTTTCTTCACATCAGAATCAGATCCATAACCATCTGAACTTGAACATTCTTCACCAGAACTACCAGCATCCCCAGATGTATCATCGTTATTTGGAGTATTGATGTTGTGATCATGCTTGATTTGATCCACGATCTTTGCATAGCATGCAGTTCTGCCGTTGTTCTCAGTTCCCAACTGTACTGACCAATCGCATCCTTCATCAGACTGAACTACCATAGCTCTGTGCGTGTTTGAAGATCCTGATTGATTGGTATTGTTAGAGTTGCCAACAACTACTATTCTTCTTTCGTTGTTATACTGTGTTGTGTTGGATGGTTGAGACTGATTTCAAAAGGGGTTGTGATTTCCTTCCTTGCTGGGTCTTGTGCATTCCCGCTTAAAGTGACCTCTTTCTCCACAGTTGAAGCAAGTAACGGCGGTTTTGTCAAAGCCGTAATTTGTATACTTTTTGCTTTCCAAACTGGTTCTACCTGTTCTTCTCATATAATCCTTCGCTCTTCTCATAGCGCTTGCAAATGCCCACTTGATGTCCATCAGCTCCATTTCATCTCAGTCAATTTGTTCATAGTCTTCGTTTGTCAAATTGATGTTCCGTATTTGACCTACAACTAAACCACAATACGCACTGACCATGGTATTTAGAAGTTCCGCATATTCCTGTGCAACTTCTACGTTGATTTTGGAGAGATTTGACGTGTCAAGTTTGACAGTGTTGGGATTTGCCGATTGACTGTTGTTTCCATAGAAAGCTTGTTGAGGAGCTTGTTGTGGAGCTTTATGCGCTAAATCCATTGGCTGTGGAAGGAAGGCTTTCGGATCAAAAGTCTGTCCATAGGCTTGATTACTCAAACCTGTAGATTGACTTGATTGGATAGGCTGGGGTAGGAAAGGGTTCACGTTTGACACAAATGCGGTTTGCAGCTTCGGTTGCTGACTTGAGCTTGTACCTGCATTAATACTTCTAAAGTACATCTCAGGGTTTTGTGAGCAGAGACTCGTTGTGCCTTCCGTAGTTCTTCTTCATTCTTGTTCTCCAGTTTCTGCACAAATTCATAATACTTATTGAGTCCAAAACACCTGTATGTTTTAATAGATCAATAAATTGACCCCATTTTGGAGGTAAAACATCAGCAAATCGCATCACAATTTCTTGTGGTGCTGTTAACACTTTATACAAGTACATTTCGCTGAGAAGATGATAAAACCGAGTGGTCATATCATTTAAGGTTTTGTTCTCCATGAACATGAAACCTTCAAACTCTTTCTTGAGCGGATCATGCCGAATCCTCCTAGTAGCAGCGTTACCCTCACCTCTTACTTCCAAAGTGTCCCACAAATTTTTCGTTGTAGTACAATACACAAACTGATGATAAATGTCTTTATGCAGAGCTTGTGTGAGGATAGCAAATGCCTTTTTCTCTAGATCGTAAGCTTGCTTGTCACTTTCGACTAGATTGGCCAATGAGGTTGGATTTGATCCAGCTTCTTCAAGTGCTTCATTATAGGGGGTAGTGAAACACATCCACAATTCTATGTTCTGTCCAAGAACGTATGTATGAAAACGACTTTTCCAGGAAGGATAATCGTTCATATGATTTAGCTTGGGCAGACGGTTGTTACTCCCTGTTTGACTTTCGCTCATTAAACCCAGAGTTTAGATGCTTTGATTTTGATTTGCAACACACACCCATTGATTTGCAGAGATCATTGTTGTATGTTGTGGCATCAAAGATTTTACCCATGATGTTGCGGAGCTTTGCGAAGACTCCTGATTTGAGCTTGAACAACTCCAATTCCATGGGTTAGAACTCATTATATTTTCTTGTTTAGTGAAAATTTAAAGGTTTAAAGTTTCAAAATTATAATTACCTTTTTAAAATTTTCAGATTTGAAAATATGACAAATTCTTAAAATCACAAAGCTTTGAAAAACATGAAAAACTATCAAAAACAGTTTCGTGCGAGACAACTGTTTCGCACGAAACAAGGATGTTTCTGGGGATCAGGTGGTTCGTGCGGGTCAGATGATTCGCACGAATATTTTCAGTCTCACAAACTGTTTTGTTCAGCGTTTTTCAGAGGAATCCTTTTAGAAATGGTTTGGTGAGAAATTTCCTTTCTTGTGTAGACCTTCTTTTTCGAAACTACCTGTTGTCTTACCCACTTTTAGTTAAAACACATATTTTTAACAGTCTATAGTCCGATCCAAGTTAGTAAATGTCAACCCTACCAAAACTAATCAGATTCAAATTTTGCAGATTTCTTCTTCAAGGGTGTTCTTCAGAAAATTTTACCATAAAATTTTCTGATGCAACAGATTTTAACCAAGTTTTAAGTTAGTTATCTATCCAAAACTTAAGTTTTCTGCTGGTGGCTCAAGAACACTTCAGAAATCTTCAAACTAGCTCAGACACAACTAGGCCCGGTTTTGAACAACGAAAGAGCCAAAGCTCTGATACCACTTGTAGGTCCACCTGCGGATGGTGTTAAACCAGTTCCTTGTTCATATGACACACACACAAGTGCGAAATCCAAGTATGCATGCAACCAAAGCAAATTAAAGAACACGGGGTAACCAAAGATTCACCATCTTGATTAATGATTGAGAACAAGTACAAACATATACACACAATGCTCGTATGACTCAAACAAACTTGCTGTGTTCTTGTGTCTTCGTCTACACCAGAAATGCTAACATAGAGATCTCACCAAAAGATCAGTTTGCTAGCTCGTTCTTTCAGTCTGGTCCTTCGTCTTGACTGAGAGGTACATGTCTGCTTATATAGTGTCTGTCTAGTTTCATACGAATCACGACTGTAGACATATGGAACACACTATTTCACACGAGACACAACTCAGAATTTGGTACGAGACACTGTTTCGTACGAAATACTTGTTTCGTACAAAACAAGTAACACAATTGTTACTCAAGTATTTCGTACGAATCATGTGATTCGTACGAATTCTCTGACTCGCACAGAATCCTTAATCCTGGATAACGTGTGTAGACTTGACGTACACAAGACTTATCAGTATGCTCACATGCAACTGATTAACACAGACAAGCTAAGATGTCATACTAGATCAAGATAGAAGGATATCTCGATCTATTCGACACGACCAAACCTATACAGACACTTGAGCAAAGACCGTACAATTACAACTGGAATTAAGAACAAGCAACAGACATAAAACTGAATCAACATACAACAAGAACGCCAGGATCAGAAGATTTCAAGTTAGTGATTTAGTGCTAAGGAAAGCATTCTAGAACACTACAAATCCTGTTGATGGTAAATTAGCACCAAAATGGGAAGGTCCCTATTTGATAGAAGCAGAAGCTGGAAAGGGGGTATATCGCTTGTTAACTATGGATGGTTATCTTCTACCAAGAGCTTGGAATGTTGTTCATCTAAATAAATACTTTACGTAAGAAGGATCGAGGATCCTTAGAGATTCTATTATTTTGACCTAGGATCAAGGATCCTCAAAGAATATATGATCCTTATTTCAATAACATATTACTTTTACTCTCTTTCATTTAATACTTATTATTCATTGACAAGGAAGGATGTTAAACATTTAACATCAATTTTTGTCAAGTTTTAAGCTTTTGTAGAGTTTTTTACATTTTTTTCACAAAGGATTAAGGGGTTGGCCACCTCTCTCCCAAGTTTATGGTATCTCATACCTTCTAAGGTTTAAAGGTTTTCACCTTTCACACGAATTGGGTTTTGACACCCTACTAGTAGCGCACGTTTATCCAAGTATGGTTCGAGGCAATGAGACCAGTACACGCTTGGTGTCTGACAATTTCATTGATGTTGGCCATATGTAGGATCTCAAGTATAATGGTAGACGTAGCATACATCCGTTATCCTAAGGTTTCTAACGTTTTCACGTTAGCTAAGGTTTTGGCATTTTCATGTCACTTACATTGGGCTTGTCCCCGACTAGGGCCAGACCCCGGATTTTGAGCTAGTCCCAAATTTATTTGGTCTTGTCCCCAGTTATGATCCCTAGAATATTTGGCTTAGCCCCAAGTTTTCTTTTACAGGTTCTTGAAGCTTTAAAGGTTTGCAGTTAAGGATCCTGAATCCTTAAGCCTTAACTGATTTCTTTGGTCTGTTTATACAACTGTAAGTTTAAGGATATAGAATCCTAACTTGGATTATTTGGTATGTTTTATCCTTAGTTTATTAGCATCATTTTTTACACCTTAGATCTTTCAATTGAGGATATATGACCCTTGATCGTATAATTTCCCATATTTTCTCGAGTTGTTATGATAGAGAATTGATATATTTTTGACAATCCAAAATTCTCTAAGTTTTATGAAATAAAGCTAATGTAAACATAAACATATCAAAA
Source organism: Scalesia atractyloides (assembly GCA_947069175.1). NCBI lineage: Eukaryota > Viridiplantae > Streptophyta > Magnoliopsida > Asterales > Asteraceae > Scalesia > Scalesia atractyloides. Next base: position 51,810,167 of record CAMTDV010000020.1, read on the forward strand.
CGATATTTCAGAAATAAGAATACAACACAAAGTATAGTTAAAAGGTTATAATTTTTATTAAAACTCCATTATACGATTACCAAGATTATTAACTCAAGTTTCTACCAGCAAAACGTGGCCCGTCCACTTGGGTTGATAAAGGGTGTCCATACTAATTGTTCTCAAGATACAAGAAAATAAAAGTGAGAGGTATCAAAGGCTTCATCTTCACAAACAGAAGGACCCATCCATCTTTTCCATCCCCTATTGTCATAAGGAACAGTGATCCTTAACCGAAATACCTATTGTTCAGAATTAAAAATCATAAATTATTTTAAACCAACACCATCAACCAAAAACCAAAAATCCTAAAAAAGTGGGCTTAGGTCTTGTCTAGATTATCCTTCATTGCCCATTTCAGCACCACCACCTACAGCTGCACCAAAACCTCCTACTTCACTTCTAGCAACCTCGAACGCCTCCTTGGCCCCGCTTGATCCAGCCTCCAGCATCTATACCGGCTTTGGCTCTCATCATCACCAAGCTCATGGAGTCTCTGCTTCCATCCAGCCAAATCCCATGAAGACTGATCGAAGGCAGGATCCATTGCCTCTTTGACAATTTTGATCCTAGCCTTGAGGATAGCTCGAGCAACACATACCTTGGCGTCATCGGTTGCCGTCAGGACAACCTCATGAATCCCGACTTCAGCATTCAACAACTATTCTTCCAAGCCTGCATTCTCTTTCTCAAGATGGGAGATGTTCTTGTCCTTCTTGGCGATGACGGATTGGAAACTGATCACCTTATCCTTAAGCTCAGCCAATCTCTTACCCTTATGGGCCTTCAAGCGAACGGACCTCTACAATGGATAACATGCATAGTTAGAATCAAGGATCCTTCACTAAAGATGATAATAACAGAGATGGATCAAGGATCCTTACCTTAGCAATGAAGTCATGGATTAGCTTTTCAGCTTGGAGCTCGTCTTCTTCAACATCCATGGGCTTCTTCCTTTTCGACCCAGACTTGGCCCTGGTGGTGATGGCCTTTGGCACTGGAAAGCTTGGGCCTTTGGCCAGCTCCTTCTTAATGGAGCGAGGAAAGATGATCTTGTCAACATCATCTATGCCAAACTTGGTGGCCGACTTGCTGGTGGATCATTGAGCAGCTATATAGTTTGGTTCATAAATATAAATCAGGCTTTGACTTTTATATGTCCGCACGAGGGCGGTATATATAAGGTAAACCCTTCAAAAATGGCTATCATTCTTTACTTTCCACTTTCCTTGATCTTCCTTCGTGTAATGCTTTCTTTCCTGAAATACATGCAATTTGAAAAATCAACATAAAGTTGGCGAGTTCATGTGTTTGAATGTTTTGTGTCATATGAATCTTTAAACATTTGAATCTTTATATTTGTAAATTGGTATGTAAAAGCATCTATGAAATTCGAGGATCCATCAATGTGTAGCTAATACTTTAATATGTGTGCCACATAAGTAAGTAACCAAACCTAGATGAGGATTTCGGACACTTCTGATATGGGCCACAAAAGCACTCCTAAAAGGTTAATAAACAAGTATTGGAGCTCGCCAAAACTCAATATATCTACACCCTTTGCACCTTGCTCATTTCGATTAATGGTCACTCTTGATAATTTTCTACTTATGTGCACATGATCTAAGTGATTTCATTCCATAGCTAACAAATCATCTATAGTAACATGTATTCCCCCTCGATTGTTTATCAATGAAACATTAAAAGTTTGAAAGGAGGGACATGAACTCACAGTTTGCGTTCCGTAGAGTCGTATTAATGTAACGCTAGCATCCCTGTATGTGTGTAACTTACATGTGTGCTAATTCTATTAGACACTTAGGTCTTGTTAGAGCTTGTACAAGTTGTTTATCTTGAATTCTCGGTACTCGAACAACTATAATTTTATTATTGTGTTGGTAGTTTGTTTATTCAATTGTCATTCATATTATATTTCACAAATATATATATATATATATATTATATATATATATATATATATATATATATATATATATATATATATATATATATATATATATACTTTATCATGTATGAAAGGGCCTTGCCCTTCATATGTCCTCGTGCCTTGCACGCGTGTCATTGGGTCTAGCCCATGTCTTTATGTGATTGGGCCTTGCCCCTGTATATAATGTAATGGGCCTAGCCCAAAACCCCAATTGCACAAGCCCATATATTTATACTCTTGCATTTCATTGTAAACTTATTAGTATACTTGTAAACTTATATGTTTATACTTAACACTTTTTATACATTTAACTTTCCGGTTTTGTCATTGGTGAAAATATATATTGTCATGTGTCTAAAAGTTACATTATTTTTAGACTTATCGTCGTAGCCGCTTAATATATATATTCTTGTGTCGAAATCGCCAAAGTGTCGTTGGCGTGTCGTAGTAGCTCCTCGTGGTGGCGATGTGCTCGTTTGTCATCGGTGAACGATGAGCATATCACCACCATGAGGAGCTACTACGACACGCCGACGACATATATATATCTTTTCTTATCGTATATTTATCTGTCTTATTTGTCGGTTTGAAATATATATTATTTCTTAGGAATATATATTTATAAGTTCGTCCATTGCCCGAATTGCCCGGTCGTCCAATTATTTGTTTAGAGATACTATATAAAAGAGTTTATGTATATTTCATTGTCTTTGAATTTCCTTTGTATTTTTGGAATATTTTAGTGTACATGTATGTATCGTTTACTTGATTCATGACAAGTATTTTCATGATGTATATTTTATGTTTCTTGTATTTAGATATCATCCTATATACTAAACATGTACACACAATACACATGTACTGTACACCCAAGTTAAAAGTATTCTATGTATATATATGTTCTTACCTTAATTATATATATATATTTATATATCTATATATAGATATATGTATTCCTTTTAAGTTATGAAAAGTATGAAAAATTGTTTAATAATCCCTAGGATGATTAAGACTTAAACCTTTCCATTAAGGTTTGTCTAATCACGATTAAGGTTTTAACTTTTAATCACCTTTTAATTATTTCCTAATCCCGGTTAGATTTTTAGAAAATTTCGTCATAGTTTCCCCTAAACTATGGCGTTTTCCACATTTTTCTAAACCTATTTTTAATCATGTTCAACCCACTAATCATCATTAATCTCAACCAAGTTTCCACATATCACCTTGCATGCAGGCATTCCTACATTTTTATCATAATTTTCCACGGACTTGTATATAATATATATATATTTGTAACATTACACTTAAAAATAATGGCACTTTTATATATTTTAACTAGATCTTTTGAAACCATCATGATATCATACTTTGTAATCTAGTTATTTTTGTCTAAATACACTTTTTAAAATCCCTACACTAAGATTATCTTAGTGTAAATCATGGTTTTTAGCTTTTATAAAAAGTCTCATTTAACACAAGTCATCTTCAAGTTCATTTCAAATCCATGGATCATAAGGATAATGATCTTGTTTAGATCTACACATCAAGATGTCTAGATCATAATTTCTAGTCTAGATTATACAAGATCATAATTTTAAATCATCCTACTTTAACATTATCATCATAAGCATGTTCATCAACTAGCACAAAGCAACATAATCAACACAAAATATATGACTATTATAGACTTTTTATACGGTGATTAGATTTTTAGGCGTTGTTTCTTTAGTGTTCAAGATGATTAACTTGTACTTTAATGATCTACATAATATAACAAGCTTAAAAATAATCAAAGAGGATCTTACAACTTTGCAAGAGTTTTAGTGATCTTGAGATGAAAATTTAGAAGAAAAATAGCTCCCAAGCACCTCCTAATGTTCCTCCATGGTTGCTACTTCTTTATATCATTATGAAATGGCTTAAGAGGCTTGAAATATGTTGTTTAATGTTGAAGGATTAATGAAGATGAAGAATGTTGTATGGGCCGTAGGTTTAGGAGGGAGGAGGGAGAGCTTTGGGTTGTGATTTGTGATGCAGAAATGAAGGGAATGGTAGGTGATGTTACTTGTTATAATGTTTTAAATGCATAAAGTCAAGACTAAATCTTCATCACCATACCTCTGCTCAGCCTCTTGCAAGTAGGAAGGGCTTGTGGGCCCCTTCCTTTTATGGATTTTGACATGGGGGGGTTAACTGTAATATTTATTATATAACATATGCCAAAATATAAGATATGTAGGGGTTTAAGTATGATAATTAGGGGGGTGTCTTGCATCACTAAGGAAGTATTAAGAGTTTAAGATGTTTAATGACCATAACTAGTTCACTAGACTAGTAGACATTGAGTTTAGCAAGTAGAAACGCCGTCCATTTAGTTATCGGGTCCATAATGGTAATTATATTTTATACTAGCGATTAATTACCGCGATTGCATTTTTGTAATCCTAAAACCTGGATCCCAGATGAAGCCTAACTAGTTCATTGGACTAATGTAGAAGACTATCAGATAATGAAATCTTTGTCGGTTCGACAATCAAACGCTTTCCGGTCAAGTTATGCACTGTTTGTCGTGGTACCGGAAGCGATGTCTTAGATGCATTTTTGATACCCTCAAAGTGTTTTAAGGCACTTGTCATTATTTAATTATAATTCTGAAGTCGCGGAAATGCTGAACTATTGTTGCGGACGAGTTAAAATTGTTATTTTTGTAGCCTAATTAGACAATTTCGTGATTTAAACGTTATACTGGAAAGTTATGTATTATTGCAAGTGAGGTTCCCACATTAAGGTTTTTATGTATATATATGGACTCATACATGTTTTTCGTGTGTTGATGTGTGCAAAATGCAACATATAAATTACATCAAACAAGGTATAAAATCAACCCTTTTTCGGTACTAATGTTGGAAAAAGCATGTTTCTTTGTTTACTTTTAAATTACAGGATCAATTGAGCTTAAACAAATAAAAGGAACAAATTAACAGTAGAAACCAACACAAATACAAAGAAGAAGGATTGACACGACCTACCGAACCCCCATCCATATCCAAAACAACAAAAATAATGAAGGGACAGAAAAAGATGACCACGGGGCCGTGCTATTACACCAGGGGCTTGTTAGTACAAGACCTGACATCTGTAGTTAATGAAGGGACAAAAAAAGATGACCACGGGGCCGTGCCAGGTGGGCACGGCGCCGTGTCTGCCCTCTGTTTCAAGCTATAAATAGAGGTGCTTGGTTCATGAGAAAGGCATCCCTTGGCAAACCACTTCTCTCACACTTGCCAACAGTCCACCACCACTATAACCCCACTTTAGAGTGTGTAGTAGTCTCGGGATCCAAGATTGATTGTAAGAGTTCTTGTTAAACAAAAGCCATGCTTGGCTAAATCTCTTACATCACTTAGTGAAGACAAATATTTTATGTATTACTTTTGATTTCCAATCTTTGGTAACTTTCTAATTGGGTATGTATTAATGACTTTAATAACTAGTTTTTTATATTGAAAGTGAACTTTGGTTAAACATTTCTTCATGTTTCATTGATTCACTCATTCGTGTCTTTACGATCTATATAAAGCACGTTAACTACCTGGAAGGGGGTTAGAAGTGTGTTGGGGTAAAGTTCTTGCCTCGATCAGTGTATAGATCCTACGAGTACTTGGTTCATGCTTATTAGGACTTCCCTTGAGGCAGATAGCATCAAATCGGGGTAAGTAAGAATGGCTTGAACCCGTATACATAAACTACTATTAAAACTTTATCCGGCCTTGCAGGACTGCATCCTTGCTAACTCAAACCAATATGGCCGAGGGTAACGTCGCCTTCATAAGAGGGTCTACTACTTTTCGAATTAATAACTTATTTAATGATCTTCCAATATTCAGGCCTTGCGGGATTGTATCCCTACTGACTTAGACCAATTTGGCCGAGGGTAACGTCGCATTCACAAAAAGGGGCCTACCATTATAAGTAAGATAATCTCTTAAAAAGATAAAAGTGTGGAATTCATAAAAGGAAACATAAAAGAGGAGTTGAAACCAAGTGATTATTTCTTGTCTATTTGTTTTTATTTATATTTTTTACATTTAATTTTAGCTTTTAAAACTTTCAAGACTTTTATCAAAATTTGGTTAGATTAGACGTTAACGATAAGACGGTACTAAAAGCTCTTGTGTCCTTGGACGACCTCGGTATCTTAATATCACTGTACTATGCCTACGATGGGTACACTTACCCTAACGTGTGTAGAGTGGTAGTATTGTATCGTGTTTTACAAAATTTAAAGCTTGATCCACGAGTAAAAAGTGCTTAAAATATAACAAAAATGATAACCACGCTCACGCACGTCAAGTTTTTCTTTTTAGGTTTTTTCTTCTTTTTCTGCATTTTCTCTATCTTCTGCAGGTTCAACACGATGCTGTGCCTGATCAACACGGGGCTGTGTCTAACTTACAGTAGATAAAATTCAATAAAAACTTCTTCACAGATGGCTGACACAGGGCTATGTCTTCAAAAAAAATTTACTCTATTTCCCGAGAGCCGTAATCTTCTTGGTATTATCCAAACAATGGATTATTACATGGTAGATTATGACTATACTATTATGATGATTACGAGAAACCACATTATACCATATGCGGTGAATCTCATTCGGTACAAAATTGTTACCTCTTTCAACCATCAGCCTCATACAAAACATATGAGGAACCAAGGTTTGAGCTCTCAAAATTAAGCTTTGATTGGGATACTTCACCGTTTGAAACATACGAGACACTACCCACCATTGTCCTCGAAGCTGAAAGACTCATACAAAGTCTCAAGAACTTACAACGATTGATCAAGCAATCTCGTGCAAGAGAAAAGACCATTATACCGAGGTGGTAACCAACGAAGAGGTAAAACCTCAAAAGCTGAAAGAAGAGGTGTGAGTCTCAAAAGCTATCCTGATCACAGTGGTTTGATTGTTAATACCCAAACACCTATTGACTAGTTGTTTGGATAAGTAAAAATAAAGAAAAACCAAAATATGAAGATTCTTGTTTTGATCAATCAACAAGTGTTGTTTATGTAATCCCAATTGATGTACACACTAAAAGCACCTAGATATTCGGATTTAGCACAAGAACATGAGTCACAACACAATAGAAATCACCAAAACTTGTCCGAGAACCTTGGACTAGGGTTTCCATTGATAACATATATACAAGCTGATCATCTGACGTATTTATTAAATATGCCAGAATATAATTAAGCCATGTCTGGCTTACACCTAATATTTTCACTTTTGACCCTGGACTTTCTAGAACATTATAAATTAAAACAAAACAATCCAAAACCTAATAAACTAAGTACCAACAATCTCAAAAGTTCTAACAATATCCCATCTAGATCATTACGTACTTGTTCGTTCTTCAATCTTGAGCTTTGGTTTCTGGATTTGTTGCGGCTTGATCTACAGTTCGTTTAGGTGGTGCTTCCGTTTAAGTTGTCACATCTTCACTTATTTTGGGGTCCGCCGTTGTGACTTTATATGTGGATGAAGTCGGGGGTGGTGGAATAACTTGAACATTGGACTCGGATGATGATGGATCTTTCTGTTCAGGAGAGGAGGGTTGCGACTCACCAGGCTTTCAACAACATTTTTCTTTCTTGTTTCATCTTTCTCTTTTTGTTCGTCGACCCTGAGCATGATTTCCATCATTTCTTTCTTTCTCTATCCCTCTCGACCGCTCACTGAAAGAGCATGCCTTCCTCCAAGTATTCGTTTCCAGCACTAACATGAATCTTGTGCCCATAGAGGATATTCAAGTCAGACATGCAAAACATAAACACATCCATTGGATCAAGAATCCTGATGTCTTCGTTATCGTTCGATCTGATCACTACTTCACCGGTTTTTCCATTATAGAACCACTTTTTAAAGTTAGTGAGCATCACTAGATGTTCTGGAGGAATTTTCACCCTGGTGACCACCTTAGCTGGATTAATTACCATGTGACTCCGCCTTTTCCGGTTACTTGGTCTTCGTTTTTTTTGTTACTCGTCTTCTTGGACGTTGAGGCTTGAATATGGTGAATCCACGCGTGCATTCATGAAGAATAAGTCTTTCAAAGTCACCACAAATGCTGCTATTAGTGGGATTTATCATGTCGTGTTTGCTCAGCTCTCGTATGTCCCATGTTGGTAAGCTCTGCATATCATTTCCAGTACGGAAATATTGGATCACACCACCTCTACGCTTCACAATAAATAACCCAGTTAGGCTGCAATGCTTCCAGCTTATGATTCGATAAGTGGCCTCTGTTTTCTCAACAGTTACGACTTGATAGAAGTCTAGCATTTTAGTTCTTTCTTTCTTGAACAACTCATGGTGTTGTGGTGCAACTTCCTCTCCTCCATCTGTTTCATAGATCACTTCATTCTCTAAACCCCATTCGATGAACGTGGGTGGCATCTCAATTTTGTCTACCTCTTCCTCTTCGCTATCTCCATCAATGTTCACATCTACGGCCGATTAAAGTCGTTTCTTTTTCTTTTCAACTATCTTAACTTTACGTTTTTCTTCTTCTTCTCTGAACTTGTCAAAATTAAAGATGTCTTCACCAGTGTATTTTGGTTGTCTATCGGCTGTGGTGTACAACTCTTGAAGCATTTCGTGCAGCTTAATCATTTTGTCATGCTGAAATCTTACAAACTCTTCTTTCTTCGACACATAATTGTGTAATTCCCTGTTTTTCTTTCATTGTTCCTTCAGTTTTTCTCTGAGTACATTAGTGTCATTGACCTGATTCTTCAACAGGTAGAACTCTTTGGCAGGAAACGACCCGATTTCTCTTGATAGACGATCATACAGTTCTTGAAACGGTCGTGGTCTTGCTGGAGCTCGTTAGTTGGCGTTGATTTGGGTGGAGCGTCTTTTGAAGACCCCTCTCTAGTTTTTCTCTTTTTGTGGGAGGGGACTTGCTCGAAGTAGCCTCTGTAGGATCAGAAAGTATACCTTCAACAAACTGATCCAGTTGTTCCTGTTCTAATGTAACCACAATTGGCGTCTCAGACTTGGTCATTTCTCTTCTTTTCATCCTCCGTTCTCTCTTTTCTTCTTCCCTTATAACATGGATAGCTTGCATCCGTTCAATTTCTTCTCTAGTTTACCCGGCACGAATACTGTCACCCATAATTCGTTTAGGGTTGGACTTATCCTTTTTGCTTTTCTTTGTAGGCTCTTCCTCGATCAATTTCTTTCCTTTATCTTTTCACTTTCGTACCAATTGAGGCTCTTCCTAGATTTTTGCTTCTTGTTCGTCAGCTGTCTGTTTTTCTTGCCTTTCTCTGGCTCGCCTCACACCTTCTCTGTATTGTTGTAAGCTTCAAGAACAATGGGAAGCCTTTCTTCTCTGTACATCCAGTTATGCAACATCACCCATTGATCAGTCTTCAATTCTCTGAATTGTCTTCCTTTGGGGAACTGGAATTTGTACAGATCTCCATTGTGGGGAGGATCTTTGTGTTGATCGTTGATAAGAAGTTGAACAAATCTTGGATACATGGCCCAGGTCACTTTGTTGGCATTGTCGACCATGCTGTAGAAAATCAGATCATATATATTGAATGACTAGTTTGTACACAGATTTAACATAGCTGCTGACCATTCCACGTTTAACCCATCATACCCGCCTTTTCGATGAGCGATACTTAGGGCAAAAGTATGCAGAATAACCTCCAATCTTTTGTCAACCCGTTCTTCTTTATCTCGTTTTTCCCTCTGAATTCCCCAATATAGTTCATTCCCCTGAATCCTTCTAGAATATATATTGCCAGCTTCAATGGATCCCTGGGATCATCACTGAGACACAAACCTTTAAATCTTTTCTTCGGACACATTCTATCCTTTCGGTGAGCATTTTATCATGTTGTGGTAATATTGACAAAAATTGCATTGGCCCCCACTCAAGCTAGACGGTTAGAATATTGTGCTCGTGAGTCCCAAGTCAGGACATACCCTCGCGATCAAGGTATGCACAAAACTTCCTCATAACAGGTGTGTATATTGATTTCATTTGTATGAGAGATACAAGGTCAGCGCAATGGTGAACAAGTATGCACTTTCGTGCAGTCAAAGCGACCAATGCAATCCTGATAAGGGTTAGGCAGATACCTCAATGTGGTACGATTTCTTGTGATAGGCTCGTTTGTATGAGCTTTTTCAATTTTAGGGTTTTTGGCCATTTTGGCTCTTTTGAAAAGATATCATAATCGTGTCTAGGTCTGCATATATCTGGAGGCAACAGGAGAGCGACTATGATATCCCCGAATGATAAAACTATAAAAAGACCCAAAATCTTGGAATTTGTCAATCTATCAACACAAGATTTCAGACCATTAAGCCATATACCGCAACATGTTACCTGCAAGATGCACAATTTTGTGGGTATCCAGAATTCTTGTGTAAGCTTTATCTTTTGTCGCCTAATCATAGTTTACTAGATGGTGTTTCTGAATCTACTGACACGTCGTTGCTTGGCATCCCGATTTATTGCTTTGCGCCTTAATTTTCTTTTCTTTTATGTTTCAACAATAGACAAAGTGTTAGCTGTTTTCTATCATTTCTTTAACAACATGTGTCAAACAGGAGATCAAAGTTTTTTCTGGATATCTTCCCCTTAAAATTTTATTTTCGAATGTCCATTGCTTGAAAATGAAATTCTAATTAAAATAGAAAATTTTTTGATGGCCATCGTTTTAAGATACTCGTTTATTTAGGAAGGCGGTATTTTTAAGAAGATAGAGTATGTACAAACGGTTATCACATCAAACTTTATTTCCACTCAAGGAAATTGATCATTTCTAACCAGGTTACTAACTTGTTGAAACTAGTTTTGTCGAAGGCTTTCGTGAAGATGTCAGCTTCTGTTGCATAGTATCCACTAGCACCACTTGAATGCATCCTTTCTCGTACGCATCTCGAATCGCGTGAATGCAAATCTAGATATGTTTACTTCTTGAGTGATAGATTGGATTCTTCACAATTCCCAGACATGTCTCATTGTCAATGAATATCAGAGTCTTCATAATGTTGATCCCGTAATCCAGCAACTGATTTTGTATCTAAAGGACTTGTGAGCAGCAACTGTAGGCCGCCGTGTATTTAGCTTGAGCAGTAAAGGGGGAGAGTGTCATCTGCTTCTTACTTTGCCATGATATAAGATGATTTCCTTAGAATTGGCAACCCCCTGAGACTGATTTTCAATCGACTTTAAAACCTACATGGTTAGTGTCAGCATAAGCAATTAAATCAAAGTTACTATCTTTTGGATACCAAAGACCAAGCTTGGGTGTTCCTTTCAGATAGAGAAAGATTCGTTTGACCGCAGTCTCATGAGATTCTTTAGGATTCATCTGAAAACGAGCGGAGATACAGACATCCCACATAATGTCAGGCCTACTTGCGGTTAGATACATCAAAGAGCCTAGCATTGAGCGATAGAAGGACTTGTTCACTGATTTTTCCTTGAAGATCAGGAGTGAGTTCAGTCTGAGTTACAAATTGTGTGCTAGCGGTTTTGCAGTCGTTCATACTGTACTTAGCGAGAATATCCCGAATGTACTTTGCCTGATGAATGAGGATTCTGTCTTCTCGCTGCTTCATCTCCATTCCCAAGAAAAATGTGAGCCCATCATGCTCATTTCGAACTTTACATGCATAACCTTTTCGAATTCCTTGCACAACTTTTCATCAGTTGACCCAAAGATTGTATCGTCTTCATAAATCTGAACCAACATCACATTATTCTCCGATCCTTTTTGTGAAGAGAGTCATGTCTATTCTTCCTCTGGTGGCCGCATTCTAGAAGGTATGTTGACAAAGTCTCATACCAAGCCCGGGGCGCTTAATGAAGACCATAGAGAGCTTTGTCAAGCTTGAAGTATTGTTTAGGAAAATGCGGATCTTCAAACCCAGGAGGCTGACAAACATAAACTTCTTCTTTCACCTTACCATACAGAAACGCACTCTTCACATCCATCTGATACACTATGAAGTTTTTGTATGATGCATATGCCAAGAATATTCTAGATGCTTCCAAACATGCTACAGGAGCAAAAACTTCTTCATAATCAATCCCTTCCTCTTTTCTAAATCCCTACACTACCAATGTTTCCTTGTTCTTAATGACCACACCACCACGATCGTCCATTTTGTTACAAAACACCCATTTTGTCCCAATAGGAAATTTTCCTTCTGGAAGATCCACCAATTCCCAAACTTTGAGTTTTCAAAACTGAGATAATTCTTCCTGCATAGCCTGCACCCAACTTGAGTTTTGAATAGCTTCTTCGATGTCGCTTGGTACAGACTGTGAAAGGAAAGTAACGTACAATCCTTTGGTGATAACATATGTTTGTCCACAAGTTCGCGCACTATATTCCATTGGACCTATCACATTTTCAATGGGGTGGTTTCGATTGGTCTTATAACCTGCATTGGTATGGGTTTCAATTTGTTGTGGTAGATTGGTGAAGTGTTCATTGACATATGTGATTGGAGGTCCGTCCTCTTGAATTGGTTCATCCACATTCATCTGAGAAGAGGAAGCATCATTTACGGATGCATTCTCATCCGAAGTGTCACCACTTAATTCTTCGACGGGAAGGATTGGATTAGTTAAAGCTGGAGTGAAACGAGTTGTTAAAAGTGTGAACCCAATGTCAGAAAAGTTAAACAAAGGTTCAATTGGAGTTGTTTCTGCCAGTTCGGTTTTTGAAAGGGGTTCGGGAATATCGAAAGTGCTGAAAACAACATCTATATCGTAAAACCAATTGGGAGAACTTCAAGTGTTTGTGAAGTTTCCTTCTTGAAATCAACATAGTATGATTCAAGCACCAACTTGGTTCATTTGTTGTAGACACGATATGCCTTTTGAGTGGATGAAATAGCCCATGAAATAACACACATCGTCAACCGCTTCAAACTTTATTAGATTTCCTTCAGTATTGAGAAGAGTACATGAACATCCAAATGGTCTGAAGAAATCTATCAGAGGCTTTCGCTTGAAAAGAAGTTCATAGGCAGTTTTTCCGTGAGGTTTAACCATGAGAACTCTATTCAAGACATAGCATGCTATGTTGATTTCTTCCGCCCAAAAGATGATGGGTAGCTTGGAGTCTAGAAGCATAGTTCGAGCAGCTTCAATGAGCTTTCTGTTCTTCGCTCCGCTACACCATTTTGCTGAGGAGTTCTAGCTGCACTGTACTGATGGCGAATCCCCTTTTCTTCATAGAAGGTGATAAACGTGTGAATTTTGAATTCCGACCCGCTATCGCTTCTGATTGATTTGACCTTCAGTTTGATGACATTTTCGATCATGGGGATGAAGATCTGAAGAATAGGTGCAGTCTCGGTTTTGGCTTCAAGAAAATAAACCCATGAGAATCGAGAAAAATCATCTGTAATAAAAAAGCAAAAAGATCTTTTAGGTAAAGCTTTAACACTAATAGGGCCAAAAAGATCCATATGCAACAATTGTAATGGTGCGGTTATCGTATTCACTGCTTTGGACTTGTGTGGCTTTTTGTGCTGCTTGTCTTGGGTACATGATATGCATGTTTCTGAAAATGGAAATTCTTTTATTAGTAAACCTCTTACTAAATTTAATTTAGAAAGTTTATTCATATTTTTGAAATTCACATGTCCTAGACGTCTATGCCAAAGCAGTGATTTCGATTCTGATGCCTTGGAGATCAAACACGTCATTTGCTCCTTGGTTTTGGCGTTTTTCATATTGAAAACATAAGTGTTGTTTTGACGAGAAGCTATGAGCATAATCATCTCGGTAGGAACTGAATATTCGGGCATCAGAAAGAGACATTCTACGTCAACAGCACTGATATTCCTTTGTCACAGACTTGTAATACACTCATAAGATTGTAACACAATTCTGGTACATAGTTAACGTTTTCCAACATAAGTGCTTCAGAAATGACGTCTCCAATTCTAACAATCTTCCCTCCCTTTTCATCTCCGGCAAAAGTCATGAAGTCACCGTCGATAAATCAGAAGTTCTTCAGTAGATCCTTTAATTTGGTCATATGCCTTGGGCATCCACTATCCACATGACAGATGTATTCCATGAGCATTCGTAGCCATTTTTGAAGTTTATTCTGTTATACAACAACAAACAGGAAATATATACAAGTTAGTTAGATTTCGGAACCCAGACTTGCTACATCTTTAATCTATGGTGATTTTGGATGACGGTATCTTCTTTGATAATGTCATCTTTTCTTTTCCAAAAATAGTTTGCATTAATGAAGTTTTTGACTGATTTCTTAAAGCTATCAAAATGATTTGTGAAATGTTTAACAAAATTTTGATCTGGTTCGAACATTTCTTGCTTTTGCAATGTTTCGCTGTATGTCCTAAACGACCACAGTGAAAGCATTAAATGCAACTATTCTTTTTCATTTTAGAGGTTGATGCGTTAAAAGATGATTTATGTGATGAGTGTCTTGAACTGTATGATGCGTTGTCTGATGAAGAAGCATTGAGGCTTGAGTTTCTGATTTTCTTCATTTTCTTGTCAAGTCGACTTTCATCGTTAAAGCAATCTTCATCGTTCTCGCTATCTGATAAAGAAATTGATTCTTGATCTTCACTTGAGGTTTCTTCACCACTATCCGAAGTTGTTGTGCTTGAGTCTTCACTGCTGCTGACTTGCTTTGAATCTTTATGAGACTCTGATGTTCCTGTACATGATAGAACAAACTCGGGAATTTCCTCTGTGAGGAACTTTTCGAATCTATTTTTCTTCAATTCTGGAACAAAAACAGGGGATTCATGCACAACATTTTCATCACAAAACGCAGATTTCAAGTCCATGCATTCAACCACTACATTATCATGGTTGTGGGTCAAAGGTTTAGGCACATGCCTTACAGTCATTCCAAATATTTAGACTAGGTTCAATATAGTCATCCATCGTAGTTAAATTATTACATTCATCCTGAATAAAAGTCTGGTTTGTTTTACCACAGTTCCAGGCGAACCAGTTAACTATAGTGTAACTGTCGCCTGAATACCCTGTTCCTATTTTTGTTCCTAAATACTCCTCATCACACACATCCTCCTCATGCTCAATTGCATCTGCATTGCTTATAGAAATGTTAGTACCTTTTTCATTTTCACAATTGACACTTTGAGGGATTAAGTAATTTTTGTTGGGCTTAGAGCTTTAAAGGTTTATTCATTTATAGTGTATTTAGGCTTTTGGGATTAGTTTGGGCTTCCTAGTGCCTAGTGGGCCTAGGGTTGTACTTTTGGGCTTTATGATGTTTATAAATAGTGGGGGTTAGGTCATTGATTAGGGGTTAGAGAGTAGACAACAAAAACTTGTATCTGACATCTTCTGGTGTATGCAAGTTATATTATTCAAGTTATTCAAGTTGTTCTTCATCCTAATCATAATTTCCACTATTGAATAGGTTAGTGATACCTGTTTGATCCGTTTACGGGACTCACAATTGGTATCGGAGCCTGTTGTTCTAATACAGGCTCCGGGTATTGCTGATTGAAGAAGTTTTGAAGTGTATTGCTGCTGTTTGGATCAGATTCTGGTATTCTGGATTGCTGTTCATCGACGGACGATACTGTTCCGAAGAACTCGAATGATCTGTGAAGATTTTAGATCTGAAACTGTTCCAGATTCCGAAGAGCACGAAGAAGGTTCTCATAATTCGGATGCACTACTGTTCCGGATTCCGAAGAACACGAAGGAGATCATCCATTTCGGATTGATCCCTGATTGTTGCTTTATTCCGGATTGTGATCCGAGTTATTGTTGCTATATTTGATTTCCTTGAATTCCGGAATTCGGTTGAAGAAAAGGCGGGGACACTATTACGGATTGGGTCACTGTTCTGGATTTTTAGAGGATAAGACAGGCATTTCAGATTCTTCGTTCCGGATTCTTGATCTGGATTTAAATTCAGAGTTGATTATTCTGGATCTTCATTTCGGATTCTCCATTTCGGATTTGGATCTCGGTCTGCTTTTCGGTCTTCTCATTTCGGATTTCTTCTCGGGTTTTCTATTTCGGATCTGCAAATCAGACTCTGCAATCCAGATTCTTCATTTCGGATCCTTAGTCCGGGTTGCTCATTTTCGGATAATCTATCCGAGTTGACCAGCATTGACTTCCGGATTGGCATTTCGGAAAAACTTTCCGGATTGACCATATTGCACTGTTCACTTAAATTAATTAAACTTTAAATCAATTTGGTAAATTGTTAATTAATTTAGTTTCAATGGCGTGATTCATGACCGCACAGGATCTGACAAATGCCACAATGGCAGCCCTGCAATCGCAAACTTTAGCCCTCCACCAAGAGCCGGATCAGGTGATTGGCATGTCCACCAAAGTGCCACGTTTATTATACGGAGATGAATACTATGAGTGGAAGTTCCGCTTTGAACAGTATTGCAAGGCAAAGGAACTCGGCGTGTGGAGATGAATCATGAATGGTCCAAGAACCATTGTTTACAGCATAGAGCAAGATCCCGAAACAAAAATTCCCAAGCCCATGTACCTATGGACTCCAGAGGACATCAAAATCATAGAGGAAGATGAGAAGGCTTCTGCAACGCTAACCATGGATCTAGGACCTGATATTTCCATCGCGATCAGGAACTGTAGAAATGCTAAGGAGGTTTGGATTGAGTTGCAAAATCTCTACGAATGAAACGCTGACATGAAAGCGAGTAGGGTGAACCAGCTGAATCAGCAATTCAGCTCGTTCAATCACATATATGGGGAAACCATCGAAAACCAGATACGTCGCTATGTCAAACTGGTTTCCCAGATGATTTCAGCTGAGATCCCCCTCACCAATAGCGCCATGAACCGACAGTTATTGAATTCACTGCCCAAAAGTTGGGATGCAGACGTGGGCATGATAAAAAAGACAAAGAACTTAAATGATGTCACTGTCACTGAGATGATAGCTACTATCAAATCATGTGAAATTGACAACAAGCAGAGGGAGATCAACCATCAGAGCAGTCTGATGGCCGTAGGGATGACTGGTCAGAACGCAGCTTTAATGTCACAAATCTCCTCTATAGTCCTCTACAAGGAACTACACAAGCACCAGCTAGATCAAATGTGGTGTACAGTCCTGTTGTCACGCCTCAGAACACTCAGTATGTGTATGGTTTTCAATCTCCAAATCCTACAACGGTTTCAGCTGCTCAAGTTCACACACAATACCATGCTCAGTATCCTAACGTGGTGTTCAGTCCTGTAACTCCTCAAACCGTGCAACAAGGCGTTATTCCTCAAACAGCTGCACCAGTCCCTGGCTCTGCTCAACCTGCGCCCAACTCTGCATTTCTCACTAAGGAGAACAAAGAGAAACTGGCGATTGCTGCATCAATGAGGAGGATCTGGATGAGATCGATGTCTCCTGGAATTTAGCAATTGCTGTTTTTCAGGTCAACAAATTTCAGAAAAAGTATGAAAGGCAACCCTTGTCCAACCTGAAGACTGGTCTCACAAAGGACAAACTAAGGTGCTACCGATGTCTTTCGCTAGGGAATGCAAGAAGCCACCATCAGGGTATGTATCATCTAGGGTCGCTGATAAACAGAGCAGTGACAGACAGTTGGTTCCCATCTCTCCTTCCAAGTCAACTACGAGTCCATCCGGCAGCTCAGGCGGGAAGTCCACAGCACTGGTGGCCCAACAGCATGAATGCTTCAACCGGGTAGATGCTGCAGCTCAAATGGAAACCTTGAATCTATCCAAGAACAACAACCACTGCATGATGGCGCAGACAACTGAGACACCCGATCTTTCGGAAACGGTAAATCGAATACTTTGTTCTGATAGTTTCGTTTTAAATTATCACAAATGCGCGCCCATAATTCAACTCTTGTGGCTGAATATCAACAAGCTACGTCACAGAACATCGCCCTTAAACATAAGAACAAGCTCCTTATGGAGAAGGTTGAAGCACAGAAATAGGATGTGGCTCAGCTAAAGCTAGACTTGAACCAACAACAATGTTGGATCTACGACTACAAGCTAAAATTAGCTGAAAAGGACGTAGAACTTCAAGCAGCCATAGCCAAGCTGAATTCCTTAACAGGGAAGCTTCATGAAAATGAAATAAATATTAAGAAATTTGAAACTTCCAGCAAATTAGTCAAGGACTTATGTGACCTCCAACTTAATTATCAAAAGAATTTCACTAAGGGTCTTGCGTACAATAGGGCGCCTCCACCATATAATCATAACTACACTAGAATGCCTGAATCTGAAGAAGAAATAGAAAATGCTGAAAAAATGATGTATGGTAAACCGTCAGATTACTTATCTAAACCATGGACGCCCTATTACCCTAAGTTCTTCAAACCCACTGAACTCAAGAAGGATGATGTGTTTGTGGCTTCTACATCACTTCCTCGTGAAACTAGTAATCATCCATCTGAGAGTACAGTGGGATTGGAGAAAGAAGTGCCTGAGGCAGAACCATCCACATCCTCCACAAAACTTAATGAAAAAGAAACTTCTAATGCTCAATCTAAATTTGTGAACGATACTAATGTGTCTAATTCATGTGCAGAAGAAATTTTAGTTGAGGACATCACACAAGGTGATGAAGAAGAATGTCTGAATATACATTCAGACAATTCAACTGATGATTATGCTTTTTATAAACCTGCCTTTGACATTTTAAATCAATTTCTTGCTGAACAATTTACATGCTCAAACAGTGTTGGTTGTGTTGAGAATTTAGACATTTGAATTCTGATACTGATGTTTTGAACGATGATAATAGCTATGATAACTTGTGTGATGAGAAAATGAATTTAGCTGTAGGTTCTGCATCAACATATGACTCGACCTCATCAGCTTCAGCTGAGGATACCGAATGTTCATCTTCAGCTGAGGATACCGCGTCTTTTGATGCATCTACTAGGGATGACAGTGTTAACGATGACCAACCAACTGTTTCTGTCAATGTTGATGGTGACATAATTCTAGAAGATTTGGGCGACTCAACACATGGGACTGATTCTGAAATGACAGTAGATGAACACAAATCTCAAATTAATTCAAATGAAACTCTTAAACCTGATCATGAATCGGAACCTCAAACTTCTCTAAATTGCGAGGTTCCACCATCATCTGCTGAAATTTCTGAACAGGATGTCCCTGTAGAGCCACCTGTGTCCTCTACAGAATCTGTCACGAAGTGTGATTTGAAGAATAAGACTAAAAAGAGGAGACACGCCGATAAAAAAGGAAGAAAACCAAACAAGCGTCTTCAAACACTGCAAAGGCAACTGCTAAGTCCTCTCATCAAACTAAGGAATTAACTCAGCAGTCGCCCGTTAAATCTGTTTTGCAAAAATCTCCATGTTCAAAATCTTGCAATTCAAATCACAAATCTAACAAGTGTGCTGATGGTTGTGCGCAGGACACCGCCAAGACCAAGACCGTGCATCAGCCGTCAGTAAACGCCAACAAGAAACTGACCGACAAATTGCCCAAAATTTCCCAAGCTGAACGGACCGTTTTCTTCCAGAAGACGCAGACCTTTTTCAATTGTGGATCTCCCGGGCACATTGCTCGAAACTGTCAAAAGACCTTTACCTCTTTCAAAACTTTGTACTCTAGACATCAAAAGGCCATGCCTAATCGCCCATCTAAGGCTCAATTTGTGGCTAACTCTTCTGATCAAGACTGGAACTTGGCCATGAAACAAATTGTTAAATCCTTAAGACCATCGGTTTCCCAGAATCCCTCTAGCACTCCTAGGAATGTGCAGAGGTCTGATTCGGTAACCTGGAGGCCCAAGTTAGTGGCCAAGAATCAGTCTGCTGACCCCTTGTCTAATAAATCAAAAGCATCATCAAACTCATCCTCAACTAATTTGATCTTTCGTGAGGGTACTTATGTCGATGCAAAAGGCAAACCCAGATCTTCCATGGCCTGGGTTCCCGTTTCTAACTAAAACCTGTTGAAATGTGCAGGAACAACTCTGGCGCGCTCTTGTTCTATTATGGTATATTGATAGCGGTTGTTCCAGGCACATGACAGGAGACATCTCACAGTTGAATGACATTCAGTTTTTCGATGGCGGGTTTGTTTCCTTCGCAGGTGGAGAAACCGGGAAAATCACAATGAGAGGAACTATTTGCATTGGAGCCCTGAGTTTAAAGAATGTCAATTATGTACCAGAATTGAAACACAGTCTGTTGAGTGTGTCTCAATATCTGGATGTTCTCTTCACAAAGAAAGGATGTTATGTGCTAAAACCAGGTTTAATCATTCCAGATGATTGGATTCTTCTGAAAGCTACAAGAAAAGGAAATGCGTAAGTCATTGATATGAATCAGGCTCCTTCTGACAAGCTTACATGCCTTTTCTCTTCGACAGCCGAACATGACGCCATGCTATGGCATTGCAGACTGGGTCACATCAACATGAAGAATTTTAATCGTCTTGCAAAAGGTGGTTTAGTCATAGATCTACCAGTTCGTGACTTCATGCAGATCGGAAAATGTGAATCATGTGCTCGTGGTAAAGAACACCGTCAGCCGCATAAAACCAAAGCCATACCCTCCACTTCTCAGGTCTTAGAACTGCTCCATATAGATCTCTTCGGTCCAACAGACATCCGCAACATTGGACGGAAGGCTTATTGTCTTGTTATTATTGATGACTACTCTTGATTCACCTGGGTTTTCTTTCTCACACATAAAAGTGAAACCGCTGAGATAGTCAAACAATTTGTCACGCTTATGGAAAACCAGACATATTCTACGGTAAAGGAAATTCTGTGTGATAATTGGACAGAGTTTAAGAATCTTACCTTAAACTATTTCTGCTCCTCCAAGGGGATTGACCGACAGTTGAGTGCAGCCAGAACCCCACAGCAAAATGGGGTTGCAGAACGCAAAAATCACACACTCATTGAGGCTGCACGAACTATGCTAGTTGAATCCGAGCTACCTCTCATCTTTTGGGCAGAAGCAATTAACACTGCATGCTATATTCAGAATCATGCCCTGATCAACAAACGCCACATGAAGACTCCATACGAAGTGGTTGAAGGTCGCAAACCTTCGGTCAAGCATTTTCGCAAATTTGGATGTCCTTGTGTACTCCTGCTCATAGACGCTAAAGGAAAGTTTGAAGCACGCGGAGATCCTTGCATTTTCATTGGTTATTCTAAAAATACAACATATCGCGGTTATAACAAGATCAAGAAGATGGTAGTTGAAACCTACAATGTGGGTTGGCTGGAGGAAAATCCCAAGGACAAACGCATTGGTCCTGACTGGTTGTATGACTATTCTACCTTATTTAACCATTTAGATGTGTCTTCTAATGTGCCTACAAGAAATAGTTCGAATTCCCTCCTTCCAACGGTACCCATTACTTCTGAAGATGATGCTAACCCTGCCGCGCTAAATTAGACTCTAAAGCAGCTAAGTGTGGATCCTCCTGGATTCAATGACACTGTCTCGCCATCTTCCACAGTTTCACATTCTCCAGACCCACCTATCTCTTCGCCTGTTCAGTCGAATTCTACTGGCGATGTGGTTTCTGCTCCAGCGCCACCTACGACAAATGAAGGCCTTCCTCCTGATGTTTTGGGCTCCTCCTTGTTTCCCGAGCCTACTCCCCTCGATTGTACAGTGGATTCCTCACCACATACCTCTACAGGTGCCTCTATTGAGGGGGAGGCATCTGGAGTTGCTTCAGCTAGTGTCACCAACTTGCCAACCGATGTTTTGGTTCCCGCTACACCAATACCACAAGGTTTAAAGCGTGATCACCCCGTTGAGAATGTCATTGGTCCTGTAAACGCTGATGTTCGCACACGCAGTCAATCTGGGGATACCAATACATGTCTCTATTCTTGCTTTATTTCCCAAATTGAACCTAAAAGTATTGATGTTGCCTTGCAGGAACCAGGTTGGGTTGATGCCATGCACGAAGAACTCAATCAATGTGAAAAACTTGGCATTTGGCAATTGGTGAAGCTGCCTCAGGGAAAGCGCGCTCTTGGAACACGCTGGGGTTTCCGCAACAAGCAGGATGACACTGGAGTTATCGTTCGGAATAGAGCTAGACTGGTGGTCCAAGGGTTTCGACATATTGAAGGTTTGGACTATGATGAGGTCTATGCACCTGTCGCGCATTTGGAGGCTATATGTATCTTCTTGGCATACGCATCTTACATGGACTTTACTGTCTATCAAATGGATGTCAAGACTGTGTTTCTATACGGCAAGGTGAAAGAGGAAATATTGTTGATACAGTTTTGTGTATGTCGCTTGTTCTTAATTACAGTGTAATTGTACGGTCTTTGTTCAAGTGTCTGTATAGGTTTGGTCGTGTCGAATAGATCGAGATATCCTTCTATCTTGATCTGTGACATCTTAGCTTGTCTATGTTAATCAGTTGCATGTATGCATACTGATAAGTCTTGAGTACGTCAAGTCTACACACGTTCTCCAAGAAGAAGGATTCTGTGCGAATCAAGAGATTTCGTACGAAACACAGGTTTCGTACGAATGAAAGAGATTTCGTATGAAACACAAGCATTTCGTACGAAACAGTAACTCGCACCAATCCTGGAGTTGTGTCTCGTGTGTAATAGTGTGTTCCGTATGTCTGGCAACTTGTTTTCGTACTAGTGACCAGCTTGGACACTATAAAAGCAGACATGCACCTCTCAGTGAGGGTTAGCTGAAGAGCTCTTTTGTGCAGAATTTAATAGAACGAGCTAGCATTTCTTGTAAAGACAAAGACACAAGAACACAGCAAGTTTGTTTGAGTCATACGAGCATTGTGTGTATATGTTTGTACTTGTTCTCAATCATTAATCAAGATAGTGAATCTTTGGTTACCCGTGTTCTTTACTTTGCTTTGGTTGCATGCACACTTGGATTCCGCACTTGTGTGTATGTCATTTGAACAAGGAACTGGTTTAACACCATCCGTAGGTGGACCTACAAGTGGTATCAGAGCTTTGGCTCTTTCCTTGTTCAAAACCGGGCTTAGTTGTGTCTGAGCTAGTTTGAAGATTTCTGAAGTGTTCTTAAGCCTCTAGCAGAAAACATAAGTTTTGGATAGTTAACTAACTTAAAACTTGGTTAAAATCTGCTACATGCAGAAAATTTTATGGTAAAATTTTTCTGAAGAACACCCTTGAAGAAGAAATCTGCAAAAAAATTGAATCTGATTAGTTTTTGTAGGGTTGACATTTTCTGACTTGGATCTGGACTTGGACTGTGGACTGTTAAATCTGTGTTTTAACTAAAAGTGGGTAAGACAACAGGTATTTTTGAAAAAGTAAGTCTACACAAGAAAGGAAATTTCTCACCAAACCATTTCTGAAAAGATTCCTCTTAAAAACGCTGACAAAACAGTTTGTGCGACTGAAAAGTTTCATACGATTCATCTGAACCGCACGAAACACTTGATCCGCACGAAATAACTATTTCGCACGAAACATCCTGTTTCGCAAAAAAAAGTTGTTTTATCCGCATGAAATCAGTTTCGTACAAATTACTTTTATTACTGTTTGTTTTTCGTGTTTTTCAAAGCTTTGTGATTTTAAGAATTTGTCATATTTTCAGATCTGTGAATTTTAAAAGGTAATTATAATTGTGAAACTTTAAAACCTTTAATTTTTCATAAAACAAGAAAATATAATGAGTTCTAACCTGTGGGATTGGAGTTGTTCAAGCTCAAATCAGGAGTCTTCGCAATGCTCCTCAACATCATGGGTAAAATCTTTGATGCCACAACATACAACAATGATCTCTGCAAATCAATGGGCGTGTGTTGCGAATCAAAATCAAAGCATCCAACTCTGTTAATGGGCGAAAGTGAAACAGGGAGTAACAACCGTCCGCCCAAGCTAAATCATATGAACGATTATCCTTCCTTGAAAAGTAGTTTTCGTACATACGTTCTTGGACAGAACACAGAATTGTGGACGTGTTTCACTACCCCCTATAATAAAGCACTTGAAGAAGCTGGATCAAATCCAACCACTTTGGCCAATCTAGTGGAAAGTGACAAGAAAGCTTACGATCTAGAGAAAAAGGCATTTGCTATCCTCACACAAGCTCTGCATAAAGACATTTATCATCAGTTTGTGTATTGTACTACAACAAAAAATTTGTGGGATACTTTGGAAGCAAGAGGTGAAGGTAACGCTGCTACCAGGAAGATTCAACATGATCTGCTCAAGAAAGAGTTTGAAGGTTTCATGTTCATAGGGAACGAGACCTTGAATGATATGACCACTCGGTTTTATCATCTTCTCAGCGAAATGTACTTATATAAAGTGTTGGCTGATGATTTACCACCAAAATGGGGTCAATTTATTGATCTTTTAAAACATACAGGTGTTTTGGACTCAATTAGTATTTATGAATTTGTGCAGAAACTGGAGAACAAGAATGAAGAAGAACTCCGGAAGGCACAACGAGTCTCTGCTCCACAAAACCCTGAAATGTATTTTGGAGGTATTAATGCAGGTACAAGCTCAAGTCAACAATCGAAGCTGCAGACCGCGTTGTGTCAAACGTGAACCCTTTCCTACCCCAGCCTGTCCAATCAAGTCAACCTACAGGTTCGAGTAATCAAGCCTATGGACAAGCTTTTGATCCGAAAGCCTTCCTTCCACAGCCAAGGGATTTAGCGCATAAACCTCCACAGCAAGCTCTTCAACAAGCTTTCTATGGAAGCAACAGTCAATCTGCAAATCCCAACACTGTCAAACTTGACACGTCAAATCTCTCCAAAATCAACGTAGAAGTTGCACAGGAACATGCGGAACTTCTAAATACCATGGTCAGTGCGTATTGTGGTTTAGTTGCAGGTCAAATAGGGAACATCAATTTGACAAACGAAGACTATGAACAAATTGACCGAGATGAAATGTAGCTGATGGACATTAAGTGGGCATTTTCAAGCGCTATGAGAAGAGTGAAGGAGTATATTAAAAGAACGGGTAGAACCAGTTTGGAATGCAAGAAGGATACAAAATACGGCTTTGACAAAACCGCCGTTACTTGCTTTAACTGTGGAGAAAGAGGTCATTTCAAGCGTGAATGCACAAGACCCAGCAAGGAAGGAAATTACAACCCCTTTTGTAATCAGTCTCAACCATCCAACATAGCACAGTACAACAATGAAAGAAGAATTGTAGCTGTTGGCAACTCTAACAACACCAATCAATCAGGACCTTCAAACACGCATAGAGCTTTGGTAGTTCAACCTGATGAAGGATACGATTGGTCAGTACAGTTGGGAACTGAGAACAGCGGAAGAACTGCATGCTATGCAAAGATCGTGGATCAAATCAAGCATGATCACAGCATCAACACTCCAAATAACGATGATACATCTGGAGATGTTGGTAGTTATGATGAAGAATGTTCAAGTTCAGATGGTTATGGATCTGATTCTGATATGAAGAAAGAAAGTGATGCTGAGGTTGAAGAATTGCTGAGTGAAGCTGAGATGTTGAAATCTGTAAAGGTAGGCATGATGAGGAATGCAGAAGCTGCGAAAAAAGAGACAGAGGCACTCTCTACAGATGGTGCAACTTTTCCTCATCACACTGCCTTTATGGCAAATGTCGAAGGTTCTTCAAACCAGGTAAATTCTGAACCTCCTACTATTTGCAATGACTGTGTTGAATTGAAAATAAAATATGAAACCGTCAACAGTCATAATCAGAATTTAGTTGTTGAACTATAAAAATGCAAAGAGGCGAATTTGGCGCTAACTAGAAATGAAAAAGAATTCAAATCTGTAATAGAAACCCTTAAGAAAAGTGTTTCTGAATTGACAAAAACAGTTTTGAATAAACAGACAGGAATTAATAACTACATTAATCTCCTAGAAGAAACAAAGAAAGAGTTTGCCATCGCCAAATGCGAATATGATTCGATCAAACGCAAATTGGAAAGTTATTCTAATTCCCAATATGTGCTTGATCATATTATTGAAGTTCAAAAACTAAAGGGAGATGCTCAATGCATAGGGTATAAGTCGTGTCCACCCCCAATGAAACAAAACTATACCAAAATGCCTGATGAAGAGGAGATGCCTCGTTTTGAACCCTCTGTACCTTTAAATCTTGAGGAATTCGCAGCAGGGTTAGGGTTCAAACTAGGCAATTTCTATCAAGAACCAAGCAAGCTAGAAAGTTCATCGTCTGATGAAGAAGAGGATTACACATCAGATGATGAATCGAGAAATGATGATCACGATCAGCCTCTTGATGAAAGGAAAAGAGTAGAATCTTCTGCTACACCTAGTACTCAATCTGTTGAGAATCAAGAGACTGTTCCTAAGAAATCTGTGAAGACAAGTGTGTCTACACAAGAAGTAGATGATGTGTTGTATACCTTGGTTGGAGATAAGAAAATCTACTCAAACAAAGATCTTTGAATTAAAAACGTAAATCCAATTTCTATAGATCAGGTTATTGAAAAGTCAACAACCAAACCTTTAGAGAAGAAAAAGCCCACCAAAACACAACCATTATACGCTTCAAAAGAAAAACAATGGAAGCGAGTTGAAAAGTCTACAGTTTCTCAACCGAAGGTTGAAGCAAAAGGCTCTCGTTACCAGAAAAAGGCTAAAGCTGTTAAATTTGGGAGTTCTAAAGGTACCGATAAAGTCGAAACTTTTCAAGGAAAATCTAATGTTGATTTTCTCACCGACTTCCGCCCAACATAGCGGTGATTGGCACTTTCGTCCATGTAGTGCTTCAAAGGCTCGACCTTGATACTGGTGCGATAACTATTATTGTAGGAAAACTCTACCAACCCAGTTTCCGCTAAATCCATCACATAGGCCCGAAGCATGTGTTCCAACGTTTGGATGGTTCGCTCGTTTGACCATTGGTCTGCGGGTGAAAAGCTGTGCTTAAATCTAAGAGAGAACCAAACGAATTTTGAAATAATTGCCAGATCCGCGACACAAAGCGACCATCTCTATCAGAGATTATTGAGATTGGCACTCCATGACGTGCCACGATTTCTTTAAGATACAGTTCAGCTAACTTCTCTATACTGTCTTTTTCTCGAATGGGTAAGAAGTGAGCTGATTTGGTTAACCAATCAATGATAACCCAGATCATGTCATGACCTCGAGAGGTCCGGGGTAACTTTGTAATGAAATCCATTGAGATTTGTTCCCACTTCCAAACAGGGGTCTCAGGTTGTTGTAATAGACCAGATGGTTTTTGGTATTCGACATTGACCTTCGCATAAATTAGGCATTTTCCAACATAGGTCGCAATATCTCCCTTGAGATTAGGCCACCAATAATACTCTTTTAGAAGCTAGTACATTTTATCAGATCCTGGTGTATCGAGTACTTGGACTTGTGTGCTTCATCCAGCACCAAGTCTCGCAATTCACCATAATAGGGAATCCAGATCCTTCCCATGAAATATAAAGTTCCATCCTTGGTCGGTTCCAATTGTTTTTCCATTCCTCGTAATGATTCTGATGGAATGTTTTCTGGTTTCAATGCTTCTTGTTGTGCATCACGCGCTCGAGCTGTAAAGTTTGTTTATATCGTCATTTCTAAAGCTCGTACCCATAATGTTTTGACTCACTCTTTCCTGCTCAAGGCATCTGCCACAACATTTGCCTTGCCCGGGTGATACTTGATCTCACAGCCATAATCATTCAACAGTTCCACCCAACGTCGTTGGCGCATATTCAGTTCCTTTTGATTGAATATATGTTGAAGACTTTTATAGTCTGTGAATATGGTACACTTAGTGCCATATAAATAATGATGCCAGATCTTCAAGGATAATACCACTGCGCCTAATTCTAGGTCATGCGTGGTATAATTCCTTTCGTGGACTTTCAGCTGACGTGACGCGTACAATGACTTTTTCACGTTGCATTAACACGCAACCCAAGCTTTAATGCAATGCATCGGTACCGTCTAGGAGTGATAATATCGGTGCTTTAAATAGTTTCTCCTTTAATCCCTAAAACTCTGATTCTTGTTTTCTCCCCAATAAAACTTTCTATTCTTCTGTGTAAGCGAGGTTAGTGGCTGAGCAAGTTTTGAGAAGTTCACAATAAATCTTCTATAATATCCCGCTAAACCTAGGAATTGTCGTATTTCCGTGGGGGTTCTTGCCATGGTCCAGTTCTTTATAACCTCGATCTTCGAAGGGTCAACATGTATTCCGTTCTCGTTCACCACGTGATTTCATAGTTTAAGTATTTTCAACTGATCATCATAAACATAATTCAGCATATGTTACTTCCAAAATAAGATATTGTTTTCATCATAAATTCATAATGAGGTTTTGACCCCTATATACGCATACGAAGTTGGGATATAAAAGGCAAACCCTCCAAAAGATGGCACAACGTTGTCTTGACATTTTCCCATAACCCGAATCATATCACCAGCTCATGCCTTGCGTCCTGAAATAATGTAATTTTTAAAAAGTCAACATAAAGTTGGCGAGTTCATGTAGTTAATTTTTTCGTATAAAAAATGTCATTCTTGAAATCTACTAATGAAACCCGAATATGTTATTAGCACCAATGAGTTTTAAGGATCTATTAGTGTGTCATGAGCACCCTGACATATATGTGCCATAAGTAAGTAACCAAACCGAGACAACTTTGGCATCATTGGGATCACAAAAGCACTCCGAAGGGTATAACAACCAGGAGTGGAGCGAGTCTCAAACTCAATAGATCTACTTCTTTTGCACCTTGGTCACTATGTGATTAATGGTTACTATTGTCATCCTCCTACTCACGCACAAATGATCGTGTTATCAACTAAACCCATAGCTAACATACTGTTTGTTATGACATGTATTTCCCCTCGATAGCTTTAAAAACAAAACTTTGAAATAACTGAAAGGAGGGACATGAACTCACAGCTTTGCTTTCTGTAAGTCGTACTAGTAACGCTCGGTGTCCGTACACGTGTGTAACCTACATGTGTATTTACTTTATTAGACACCTAGCCTCAATGGACCTTGTACTCGTTGTTCATCTTGAATTCTTGTTATGTATTTCTTTATTATAATAGAACAACTTTTAATGTTATCATAGTGTTGGTAGTTTGTTTGTTCGATTAATATTGTTAATATATTTCTCAAATATATACATTATATATATATATATTATATATATATATATATATAATATATTATATATATATTGTTGTTCTTAGATCGTGCGTGAACTGGGCCTTGCCCTTCACATGTCCTTGTTCCATGCACGCGTGTCATTGGGCCTCGCCCATGTCATCTATGCCATTGGGCCTAGCCCATGTTTTCATGTCATTGGGCCTAGCCCGTGTTTTCTATGTCATTGGGCCTAGCCCATGTTTTCATGTCATTGGGCCTAACTCATGTAATTCATGTCATTGGGCCTAGCCCATGTTTTCATGTCATTGGGTCTAGCCCTTGTTTTTATGTCATTAGGCCTAGCCCATGTTATTAATGTCATTGGGCCTAGCCCATGTTTTTATGTCATTGGGCCTAGCCCATGTTATTAATGTCATTGGGCCTAGCCCATGTAACTTGTATGTTTTTGGGCTTTGGTCCATATATTTTATACATTTTGGGCCTTGCCCATGTCTTTTGTAAATTGGGCCTAGCCCGAACTCACTTATAAGAGCCCATTTTTAATAAGTCTTAAACTTATAAATTTTTACTAAGTATAGAGTGTAAGTATATATTTTATACTTCTAATAATTCACTTAGTAAATTCTTTTATATTTTATGTCACACCCTCAATCTCCACTAGCGGAGTTTTACCGCGAGGCGTGTGATCAAACCAGAATCTGAGACACTAGTAATATCGAACGACTCTATATGATTTATTTAAATGTTTTTCCAAAAACATTTGTTTAACCATTCATAGTTATTTTCAAATTGTCTTAGTTTCAAAGTTTAGCGGAAGCATTAGAGTAAAGTAAAGTAACGGGCGCCAACATAAATGCCAAAACCAAAAATCCCAAACAATATTCGTAAATAATACTCGATAAAAATGTCTTGATCAATGCAAGTGAGTGCACCTAGCGCTCCTAGCGTCCTGAGAAACATGTAAAGAAACAAGTGTCAACATTAAAGAAGAGTGAGTTCACAGGTTTTTATAAGTTCACAAGTTCGATTAAATGTTTGCTTTCCCCGTTATCCGTAACCTGGGATAACGATATAGTTCCATTATTCCTAACCCGGAATAATAATGTTGGTTCGTAATTAAGTTCAATGTTAACATGTAGGTAGCGAGCCTAAAGTTACGTCACATAAGAGTTCGCGAACGAAGCTGACTATTGTTGCCTCAGTGTTGCCAGGTCTATCACTAACCATGGCGAAAGTTAGGCCAAATTAATCACCCGTTGACCATTCCCGGTCGGCTACGCGACTAGCTCGGGTGGGGCTTGTCGGGCCCAGTAGTACTACTTATAATTTCCACGCTATCTAAGCCAATACTAACGATCCGAGAGTTTGTTGAGGACTTCCGTGATATAGCTACTTAGTGACCATAACGTATATTAACATTAACTTAGTTACCGAGTAGTTTAACGACGTTAATTTCGCATAACGTAAAAGATAGAGTTATAGAGTGTATACATGTTTCTCCCCCTGTTGTTTAAAACTGGATAAAATAGGGGCCGTGAACTCACCTTTATTGCTCGGTTAGAGAAACACAAAAGTAGCAAATAATGGGACCGCTAATCGCGTCCTAACATGTCAACCGATTTAAAGTTAGTGTGTGAACACACTGATACAAAACCCTACGCATAACTAACACCCAGTGCGGCCACGTAATAACCAATTCGAAAACACAATCAGGCATGCAAAGTATCATCATACCAAAATAATGATCAAACCAACTTGTCATAAACACAGATTAACTCATACAACACTTTGGTACACACAAACACAAGTTATCATGTTTCAGCTTTTACGCTCATAACTAGGCTGTTTTCGAGATTTTTATAAAATAGTTCTAACGTTCCAAAAATTCCAATTTTTTTACAGGAGATGTCAACTAAACTGTAGAATTTTATGTAAACTTTTCAAGTTTTAACGCTTTACCAATTATTTATAAACATTTATATACTAGGCTGCAGTCAGATTCGTCGCTTTCTGACTGCAGTCCACGGGAAAAATTATTTAAAAATCATCGTTCATCCAATTAACAAAATTCCAGTGGGAGTTTTCCGGAAATTCCCGTCTCCAGTTACTGTACAAATTTTGTGACCCAACCCCCTACAGACTATGAGATCCGACTCGATAAACAACTAGCAAATTTTGCAGAATTTACGCAGCTTCAGCTGCTGCACTAAATGACCACTTAAAAATAGCAAACGACCTCAGAAAAATATGAGTCCTGCACCATTAGAACTTTTTTCAAAAATACACGTTTTAGGCTTCAGAAAATCCACTTTGCAATAAATATTGATCAGCTTACAGCCAATTGAAGTTGGCTGTAAATGTCATTCAGCAAACAGTTTTCGACTTTTATCGCATTAGAACATGCTTAAACGATCATGACTCTTATAACAATGATTAACAACAGGTTTATCTGTCAAATATCATCATGTATATCAATATTCATGCAAACCCTAATTATATAACATGATCTTTATCGCCAAAACGCAGCTTATCATTTTAGTATTCAACATAACATCAAAATTGCAAAGATTCGCACAATCATCCGAACTAATCATAAATCACAACACTTTTCATACTAATAATCCTATCATTACACACAATCATGATCAAGATTATACAACCCTAATGTTTATCGCAAAACAATTAAACCCTAACCTTGAAACGATGATGATTAACGAACCGGGACAAGATTGGATCAATCCGGGAGTTGTAGGGCTTTGCGATCGTGAGAGGGGGGCTGCCGTCGCCTTCCTCTATGTGCTAGGGTTTGTTGTTTTTTTTAAACACAACTCATGCATACATACAATTATATAGCACAAGGGAAAAGAAAAGGGTGTGGGGCGCGACCGCAAAGGGGGGGGGTTTGGGTAAATGGCTTGGGCCTCAAGTTTAGGTTAGTTCCTTGGGCCGCAAGGAGGTGAGGTCGACACATTTCGCGGCTCGGTTCGGTTCGGCTATTTATTTATTATTTTTATTTATAACTAATAATCGCGAAATCAAGGCGTGATACAATAATCTACAAAATATACAAACGTCTAATAACACATAGCACGTAATTCACCCAATAAATTCACAAAGTTAGCGTAGTTATTGCGAGCGTGTAATTAAATTCTCTGAATTAAATTAGCGTAGGAATGAATAATCGTGAAGTAGCGCGCTTAAGATACCTGAAAAGCCGGGATGTCACATTATCCCCATGTTGAAAGAATTTTCGTCCCGAAAATTGAGTAAACGCGGTTTAGAATGCAACGCACAAAGATTCAGTTTGTTAGCAATGGTAAAAGAAATTCCCAGGCTGTCAATCATCCCCATGTTGAAAGAATTTCGTCCCGAAATTTAGTTGGTGGTAACGTCAGATTGCTGCTCAACTGCAAAAAGGTGTGGGTATTTGCTTTTCATTTGGTCCTCTCTTTCCCACGTGAACTCCGGTCCACGCTTAGAGTCCCAACGAACCTTGACAATCGGTATCTTGCTGTGCCTTCGAGTCTTTATCTCACGATCCATGATCTCGATAGGTTGTTCCACAAAATGCAGTTGCTCATCCACTTGAATCTCATCCAATGGAATAACTAGGGTCTCATCTGATAGACACTTCTTCAGATTGGACACGTGAAAAACATTGTGAACTCCACTGAGTTCGGCAGGAAGGTCTAATTGATAAGCTACGGGCCCGAAACGCTTCGAAATCACGAATGGGCCTACGTACCGTGGGTTTAGTTTGCCTCGTTTCCCAAAACGGATTACACCTTTCCAGGGTGACACCTTCAGTAGGACTTGGTCGCCTACTTGAAATTCGAGCGGTTTGCGTCGTTAATCAGCGTAACTTTTCTGTCGATCTCGTGCCGCTGCCATGCGGTTTCTGATTTGTACAATCTTTTCAGTAGCCTCAAGTATCAACTCAGGACATGTGAGTTGACTGTCACCGACTTCTGCCCAACAGACCAGTGATCTACATTTTTGACCGTATAATGCTTCAAATGGTGCTGCCTGAATACTCGTATGGTAACTGTTGTTATACGAGAATTCCACTAAAGGTAGATGGATTTCCCAACTGTTCCCAAAGTCTACCACACATGCCCTAAGCATGTCTTCCAAGGTCTGAATGGTCCTTTCACTTTGACCATTCGTCTGAGGATGATAAGTTGTGCTCATATCTAAGCTTGTACCCAACGCTTTCTAAAGTGACAGCCAAAAGTTGGACGTGAAACGAGCATCTCTGTCTGAGATGATGGATTTTGGCACCCCGTGCCGAGAAACTACTTCCTTAATGTAGATGCGAGTCAACTTATCCATCTTATCTGTTTCTTTGATCGCTAGGAAGTGTGCGGACTTAGTTATACGATTCACGATTACCCAGATGGTATCGCAAGCACCCGGAGTTCACGGGAGTTTAGTGATAAAGTCCATCGAGATCTGATCCCATTTCCACACTGGGATCTCAGGTTGTTGAAGTAGCCCTGATGGCTTCTGGTATTCCACCTTGACTTTCGCACAAGTCAAACACTTGCTCACGTAGGTGGCTATATCCGCTTTCATGTTGGGCCACCAGTACGCGGCTTTAAGGCCTTGATACATCTTATCTGAACCAGGATGGACAGAGTATCGGGATTTGTGAGCTTCGTCCATAACTAGTTTCCTGAGGTCTCCGTAGAGAGGTACCCATATACGATTCATGAAATACCGGGCACCATTGGGTTTCACTTCCCAATCGCGTTCCATCTTTCCCACAGATTCGGCCTTGATGTTTTCTTCCTTAACTGCTTCTAGCTGCGCGTCGCGTATCTGTTCGGGTAACCCAGAATGAATCGTGAACTGTAGTGCTCGTACCCGACGAGGTTTCAAGTGCTCCTTTCTACTGAGGGCATCAGCTACCACGTTAGCCTTACCCGAGTGATACCGAATGGCACATTCATAATCGTTCAGGAGTTCGATCCAGCGACGCTGTCGCATGTTCAACTCCTTCTGGTAAAAGATATGCTGGAGGCTCTTGTGATCCGTGTAGATTGTGCAGTTTGTTCCATATAGATAGTGTCTCCAAATCTTAAGTGCAAACACAACTGCTCCCAATTCCAGGTCATGTGTTGTGTAGTTTTTCTCCTGAACCTTCAACTATCGGGATGCATACGCGATGACCTTATCACGTTGCATGAGTACGCATCCCAATCCCTGAATGGAAGCGTCACAATATACCACAAAATCATATGTCCCTTCTGGCAAGGACAAAATGGGTGCAATGTAAAGTTTCTGCTCAGCAATTGAAATGCTGCTTCCTGCTTGTCACCCCAAGCATACTTGGTGCCCTTCTGGGTGAGAGTGGTAAGCGGTTGTGCGATCTTGGAAAATCCCTCGATGAAGCGTCTGTAGTAACCAGCCAAACCCAAAAATTGGCGGATCTCTGTCGGTGTCCTGGGTGCTTCCCAGTTCTTGATAGCATCGATCTTGGCGGGATCAACGTGTATACCCTTTTCATTCACGATATGCCCGAGGAACTGAACTTCGAATCCAGAAATCACACTTCGAAAACTTGGCATATAGTTTCTCCTGTTGAAGTAGTTCCAGCAATAATCGTAGATGCTCAGCATGTTCTTCTTCACCCTTAGAGTAGACGAGTATATCATCGATGAACACGATGACAACTTGTCGAGATACGGCTTACACACGCTATTCATGAGGTCCATGAACACCGCGGGTGCATTGGTGAGACCGAAGGGCATGACCGAGAACTCATAATGGCCATACCGAGTACGAAATGCCATCTTGGAGATATCCTCCTCCCTGACGCGTAACTGGTGATAACCGGACCGTAGATCGATCTTGGAGTAGTATCTTGACCCTTGAAGCTGGTCGAAGAGATCGTCGATGCGAGGTAATGGGTATCGGTTCTTGAAGGTAACCTTATTGAGTTCCCTGTAGTCGATGCACATGCGGAAGATCCCGTCCTTTTTCTTGACAAAGAGGACCAGAGCTCCCCATGGCGAAGTACTGGGTCGGATAAATCCTTTTTCCAACAATTCCTGAAGTTGGGTAGACAGCTCTTGCAACTCTGTTGGAGCTAGGCGGTACGGGGCCTTGGCGAGGAGTCGCATGGTTCGCCAATTCGATTCAAACTCCACCTGTCGATGTGGTGGAAGACCAGGTAACTCCTCTGGAAACACATCGGAAAGTCACGGACGACGGGGATATCTTCTATCCGCTTCTCGTCCTTAGGCTGCTCGGTGACCAGTGCGAGCAAAGCGAAGGAGTTCTTTCTCCTAAGATACTTCTGAGCTTGCATGTAAGAGATGATGTTTGTGACGGCGCCTGCCTTCTCGTCTTGCACCATCAAGACTTCTTCGTTGGAGAGCGGAATACGGATAGCTTTCTCAAAACAGAGAACATCAGCTCGGAGTCGGATAGCCAGTCCATTCCGGCTACCACGTCAAAACTACCTAGGGTAGTTGTCATCAGATCAATGGTAAAGGTGTGACCCGCGAGTTTAAGTTGACAGCCGATTACTAAATGGGTCACATCTACAGATTTACCATCGGCTAATTCTATGACGTAAGGGGTCTCTAGGGGTTTAGGCGTGAGATTTAGGTTCTTCCTAAAAGACTCAGATATAAAACTCTTATCCGCACCCGTATCAAAAAGTACAGTAGCAAAATGATCGTTAAGGGGAAACTTACCAGTGACCACATTCGAGTCGTTTCTGGCCTCTCCACGGCCCAGCGTGAATGCACGACCTTTGGCACCTCCTGTGCCACCATTGCCATGTTGCATTGTTTTATTGTTGTTGTTGTTGTTGTTGTTCCCACCATTGTTTTTGTTGCAAAGCTGAGGGCAGTCTCGCTTGAAATGGGTAGTGCTACCGCACTGATAGCATCCCCGGTTATTACCTTGCTGTTGACCCTGTGCTGATTCTGATTTTGTCGAGACATGATTTCCCCGCGACAATCCTTTGCTGCGTGTCCCGCTTTGCCACATCGTTGGCAGCGATTTCCGGCGCAAGGGCCGTGATGATGGAGGTTACAACGATTACATTGCGGCTTTCGACCCGCATAGCTGCTTGAGTTCTGGGTGTTGTTGGCAGACTGATTATTGTGACCCCGATTGTTGTTGAAATTGTTGGACCGCTTCTGGTTTCCTTGTTGTGGCTGGGCTGACAAAGACTGTCGAGCAGGTGAGTCTTCAAATTTTCTTTTGTTATCAGGGACAACTTCAGTTGCACCCCGAGGTGGCAACTTCCTTTGCTCCACCGCCTTATCGGTGAGTTTATACGCCAGCCTAATCGCTTGATGCTCTGTCGTATGGTTGCTAGACATTACCATGCCCTGGATCTCAGGGACCAGACCCCCAAGATAAAACTCAAGTCGTTTTTCGATGGTGTTAGCCAGATCGGGACATAGGAACACCAGATCATGATGTTTTGCCGTGTACGCTTCAATTTCAGACCCTACCATCTTATGGTTCCATAACGCTTGCTCCAACTGCTGAACTCTGTCCCGCGGACAGTATTCCTCCTTGATCAGGGCCTTAAACTCGGTCCAGGCCATTGCGTTCGCCGCAACAAGTCCACGCGTTTGGACTTATGCGTTCCACCATGTTAATGCCCCATCTTCCAACGTTGAGGCAACATACTTGACCTTATTGGCCTCAAGGCAAATGCACATCTCGAACACCGATTCAGACTTTTCAATCCAACGGACCAGTCCTATGGTTCCTTCTGCACCCGTGAACTTGCTCGGTTTTGCATCAAGGAACATCTTGTAGGGGTTAAGAACCCCTCCTGGAGACAGAGGATAGGTAGTCAGCGAGAAAGTCTACTAGCCCAACTATTAGATTTTCCCATGAAAATTTAATAATGGTTACCTGCTGGTGGGTTTTGAACACCTGCCAGAGCAGCATTCACGTGTTCTTGGATCAATGCGGCCAATTCTTCAGGTGACATGTTGAGGTTTCCGCGACGTCCAGTTGCCATTTCAGATCTTCGCAAGACAACACAAACACACACCGATAAGTATATATATCCAATATAGTTATCATATTCCACACTTCAATCATCACACAAGTTATGTCAACCCAACAAATTAAACAATCAAAAGGAACATTCGATTAAATAAATTGCAATGTCTCACAAAATACCAACCAAACATCTCAGTTTAATTATAAAATTTCAAGTTCAAACATAAGTGGAAACAAACAAACTAAAGAAAACCAAGCGGAGGTTGGCGAGACGAGTTACTCTTCTACGTCTCCATCTCCCAAGTCGCTATCGTTGCCGTCATCCTCTGCGGCGTTTTCAGCTTCAACAGCCGGGTCCTGTTCCGGCTCTTTTTCCTCCGGATCCTCCTCCGGGTCTTCCTCTGGATCCTCCTCTGGGTCTTCCTCTGGATCCTCCTCTTCCTCCTCTACCGGCGCTGGAGGGGCCGGTGCTGGTGTGGGTACGGGGATAGGTGCTTGATTCTGCTTCAGTTCTTGAATCCTCCAACTGGACTCAAGAACTCTGTCTTCGAGCCAGTCAGCCCTCAGCTGCTCAGCACGAAGATCCTTAGCTAAAATGTTTCGAACTTTCCTTTTCTCATGTTGCTCTTCCTCGAGCCTTCCAGTTTTACCAGTTAGTTGACGTATCATCCATCCTTGTGCTTCGATAGTCTCCTGTATTCTCTCTAGCTGTTCCTGTTGTTTCCTTAACATATCCCTAAGTAGATCGTCCCCTACTCCTAACGAGTTGACCGGTTCGACCGGTATAGCGGTGGTCGGATGGGAGGACGACTCCCCTCCTAGAGCGAGTCTTTTCCTAGCAGCTGAGCGTGTCTCCACGCCATGAGGTGGTGAGGGTTCGATCATGGGTGCCTTCCCCGGCGCCCTTGATTGTCGAGATTTGTCGGGTCATGATGATGACATAGCCTGCTGGGTTGGTTTAGTTAGTTACGAGTTGCGTGCATCACAATATACATATATATCTCACATAAAGCAATTGTAGTATAACACATACAAGATATCACAGTTCGGTGCCAACTAAGTCTAGTGTCGTGTAACAGCTATAGTTTAGGTCTACTTTTAATGCAAACCTGGTTCTCTATAGCTAAAGGCTCGGATACCAATCTGTCACACCCTCAATTTCCACTTGCGGAGTTTTACCGTGAGGCGTGTGATCAAACCAGAATCTGACACACTAGTAATATCGAACGACTCTATATGATTTATTTAAACGTTTTCCAAAAACATTTGTTTAACCATTCATAGTTATTTTCAAATTGTCTTAGTCCACGCGTTTGGACTTGTGCGTTCCACCAGGTTAATGCCCCATCTTCCAACGTTGAGGCAACATACTTGACCTTATTGGCCTCAAGGCAATTGCACATCTCGAACACCGATTCAGACTTTTCAATCCAACGGACCGGTCCTATGGGTTCTTCTGCACCCGTGAACTTGCTCGGTTTTGCATCAAGGGACATCTTGTAGGGGTTAAGACCCCCTCCTGGAGACAGAGGATAGGTAGTCAGCGAGAAAGTCTACTAGCCCAACTATTAGATTTTCCCATGATAATTTAATAATGGTTACCTGCTGGTGGGTTTTGAACACCTGCCAGAGCAGCATTCACGTGTTCTTGGATCAATGCGGCCAATTCTTCAGGTGACATGTTGAGGTTTCCGCGACGTCCAGTTGCCATTTCAGATCTTCGCAAGACAACACAAACACACACCGATAAGTATATATATCCAATATAGTTATCATATTCCACACTTCAATCATCACACAAGTTATGTCAACCCAACAAATTAAACAATCAAAAGGAACATTCGATTAAATAAATTGCAATGTCTCACAAAATACCAACCAAACATCTTAGTTTAATTATAAAATTTCAAGTTCAAACATAAGTGGAAACAAACAAACTAAAGAAAACCAAGCGGAGGTTGGCGAGACGAGTTAGTCTTCTACGTCTCCATCTCCCAAGTCGCTATCGTTGCCGTCATCCTCTGCGGCGTTCTCAGCTTCAACAGCCGGGTCCTGTTCCGTCTCTTTTTCCTCTGGATCCTCCTCCGGGTCTTCCTCTGAATCCTCCTCTGGGTCTTCCTCTGGATCCTCCTCTTCCTCCTCTACCGGCGCTGGAGGGGCCGGTGCTGGTGTGGGTACGGGGATAGGTGCTTGATTCTGCTCCAGTTCTTGAATCCTCCAACTGGACTCAAGAACTCTGTCTGCGAGCCAGTCAGCCCTCAGCTGCTCAGCACGAAGATCCTTAGCTAAAATGTTTCGAACTTTCCTATTCTCATGTTGCTCTTCCTCGAGCCTTCCAGGTTTACCAGTTAGTTGACGTATCATCCATCCTTGTGCTTTGATAGTCTCCTGCATTCTCTCTAGCTGTTCCTGTTGTTTCCTTAACATATCCCTAAGTAGATCGTCCCCTACTCCTAACGAGTTGACCGGTTCGACCGGTATAGCGGTGGTCGGACGGGAGGACGACTCCCCTCCTAGAGCGAGTCTTTTCCTAGCAGCTGAGCGTGTCTCCACGTCATGAGGTGGTGAGGGTTCGATCATTGGTGCCTTCCCCGGCGCCCTTGATTGTCGAGATTTGTCGGGTCATGATGATGACATAGCCTGCTGGGTTGGTTTAGTTAGTTACGAGTTGCGTGCATCACAATATACATATATATCTCACATAAAGCAATTGTAGTATAACACATACAAGATATCACAGTTCGGTGCCAACTAAGTCTAGTGTCGTGTAACAGCTATAGTTTAGGTCTACTTTTAATGCAAACCTGGTTCTATATAGCTAGAGGCTCTGATACCAATCTGTCACACCCTCAATTTCCACTTGCGGAGTTTTACCGTGAGGCGTGTGATCAAACCAGAATCTGACACACTAGTAATATCGAACGACTCTATATGATTTATTTAAACGTTTTCCAAAAACATTTGTTTAACCATTCATAGTTATTTTCAAATTGTCTTAGTTTCAAAGTTTGGCGGAAGCATTAGAGTAAAGTAAAGTAACGGGCGCCAACATAAACGCCAAAACCAAAAATCCCAAACAATATTCGTAAATAATACTCGATAAAAATGTCTTGATCAGTGCAAGTGAGTGCACCTAACGCTCCTAGCGTCCTGAGAAACATGTAAAGAAACAAGTGTCAACATTAAAGAAGAGTGAGTTCACAAGTTTTTATAAGTTCACAAGTTCGGTTAAATGTTTGCTTTCCCCGTTATCCCTAACCCGGGATAACGATATAGTTCCATTATTCCTAACCCGGAATAATAATGTTGGTTCGTAATTAAGTTCAATGTTAACATGTAGGTAGCGAGCCTAAAGTTACGTCACATAAGAGTTCGCGATCGAAGCTGACTGTTGTTACCTCAGTGTTGCCAGGTCTATCACTAACCATGGCGAAAGTTAGGCAAAATTAATCACCCGTTGACCATTCCCGGTCGGCTAGCGCGACTAGCTCGGGTGGGGCTTGTCGGGCCCAGTAGCACTACTTATAATTTCCCCGCTCTCTAACCCAATACTAACGATCCGAGAGTTTGTTGCGGACTTCCGTGATATAGCTACTTAGTGACCATAACGTACATTAACATTAACTTAGTTACCGATTAGTTTAACGACGTTAATTTCGCATAACGTAAAAGATAGGGTTATAGAGTGTATACATGTTTCTCCCCCTGTTGTTTAAAACCGGATAAAATAGGGGCCATGAACTCACCTTTAATTGCTCGGTTAGAGTAACACAAAAGTAGAAATGATGGGCCCGCTAATCGCGTCCTAACATGTCAACCGATTTAAAGTTAGTGTGTGAACACACTGATACAAAACCCTACGCATAACTAACACACAGTGCGGCCACGTAATAACCAATTCGAAAACACAATCATGCATGCAAAGTATCATCATACCAAAATAATGATCAAACCAACTTGTCATAAACACAGATTAACTCATACAACACTTTGGTACACACAAACACAAGTTATCATGTTTCAGCTTGTACGGTCATAACTAGGCTGTTTTCGAGGATTTTTATAAAATAGTTCCAAAGTTCCAAAAATTCCAATTTTTTTACAGGAGGTGTCAACTAAACTCTAGAATTTTATCTAAACTTTTCAAGTCCTAACGCTTTACCAATTACTTATAAACATTTATATACTAGGCTGCAGTCAGATTCGTCGCTTTCTGACTGCAGTCCATGGGAAAAATTATTTAAAAATCATCGTTCATCCAATTAACAAAATTCCAGTGGGAGTTTTCCGGAAATTCCCGTCTCCAGTTACTGTACAAATTTCGTGACCCAACCCCCTACAGACTATGAGATCCGACTTGATAAACAACTAGCAAATTTTGTAGAATTTACGCAGCTTCAGCTGCTGCACTAAATGACCACTTAAAAATAGCAAACGACCTTAGAAAAATATGAATCCTGCGCCATTAGAAGTGATTTTCAAAAATACACGTTTTAGGCTTCAGAATATCCACTTTTCGATAAATAATGATCAGGTTACAGCCAATTGAAATTGGCTGTAAATGTCATTCAGCAAACAGTTTTCGACTTTTATCGCATTAGAACATGCTTAAACGATCATGACCCTTAATAACAATGATTAACAACAGGTTTATCTGTCAAATATCATCATGTATATCCATATTCATGCAAACCCTAATTATATAACATGATCTTTATTGCCAAAACGCAGCTTATGATTTTAGTATTCAACATAACATCAAAATCGCAAAGATTCGCACAATCATCCGAACTAATCATAAATCACAATACTTTTCATACTAATAAGTGAATCGCAAAACAATTAAACCCTAACCTTGAAACGATGATGATTAGCGAACCGGGACAAGATTGGAATCAATCCGGGAGTTGTAGGGCTTTGCGCTCGTGAGAGGGGGGGGGCTGCCGTCGCCTTCCTCTATGTGCTAGGGTTTGTTGTTTTTTTTAAACACAACTCATGCATACATACAATTATATAGCACAAGGGAAAAGAAAAGGGTGTGGGGCGCGACCGCAAAGGGGGGGGGGGGGCGGTTTGGGTAAATGGCTTGGGCCTCAAGTTTAGGTTAGTTCCTTGGGCCGCAAGGAGGTGAGGTCGACACG
The DNA here is from genome assembly GCA_947069175.1 of Scalesia atractyloides. Taxonomy (NCBI): domain Eukaryota; kingdom Viridiplantae; phylum Streptophyta; class Magnoliopsida; order Asterales; family Asteraceae; genus Scalesia; species Scalesia atractyloides. Next base: position 51,852,458 of record CAMTDV010000020.1, read on the forward strand.
TTTCGTGGCTCGGTTCGGTTCGGCTATTTGTTTATTATTTTTTTATAACTAATAATCGCGAAATCAAGGCGTGATACAATAATCTACAAAATATTTAAACGTCTAATAACACATAGCACGTAATTCACCCAATAAATTCACAAAGTTAGCGTAGTTATTGCGAGCGTGTAATTAAATTCTCCGAATTAAATTAGCATAGGAATGAATAACCGTGAAGTAGCGCGTTTAAGATACCTGAAAAGCCGGGATGTCACATTTTAACTTTCCGGATTTTGATTTCGATAACATATATTTATGTTATGTGTCTAAATATATATTTTAGACTTGTCGCCGTCGTCGTTTATTACATGCGTCTTATCGTCGACAATCGCCCGTCGTCGTAATAACTCTTCGAATCGGTGATTTATTCGGTGGCCGACGACACAACGGTGTAATTCTGAACGTTCGCCCATCGTCCGCATTGCTTCGTTTGTCCGATTATTGATTCGACGCATTGTAAGAATACACTTGTTTGTGTCACCAACACTTGGTATTATTTTCAAGTGTTTGTATTATTGTATATATTTTTATTTGTGAATACCTAAGCTTCTAAATACATACACATACTATATACATGTATTTATACAAAATTCTTGGTGACAAAATATGTATACATATTTTTATTTCCCAAATAAGCATATATATTTATAAGAGTTACTTATTTTTACTTGTAAATATATATATATATATATAAACTTGTTGAACACTTGGGTGTTTAGGGTTTAACCCTTGTCGTTGGAACTTACTTAATGACGATTTAAGTTACTAATCAGGTTTAGTCCCTCTAATCACCCTATTAATCATGTCTTAATCGCGATTATATTTTTAGAAAATTTCGCCATAGTTTCCCCTAAACTAGGCGTTTTTCACATTTTAAAAACGTATTTAAAACCTGTTTAACCCATAATCAAGATCAACAATCTATTACAACCCTTCCAAGTATTTATTTACAACCCTGATGTAGCATCATCCATAGCTTTTTAGTGGTAGAAATCTTATTAAATCATGATGATATTTCCAATATTTATTAGCACTTTTACATCACCATTTTTGTTATATCATTTAATCAAGTTCATTTCTTTAAACTTCTTGATTTCTATACTTTTTAAGATGGTTACATCTTAAATAATAATGTTTATTTCTTATAAAAATCATTCATGTGTAGTAAAATTATCTTTAAGTTGTAGAAATCTTCATGGATGATGTAGTTGATGATCTTGTTTAGATTTACACAATATCATGTTTAAATAATCATTTTCATACTTGTTCATACAAGATCATCTAACTTTTATACTTTACTTAACCATAAACAACACTATCATGCTAACTAGTAATCATATAAACACAAGAACAAGAGTGAGATGGTTGCAAAATTTTAGGATAAAAATGATGAAGATATGTTGGTAATTTACAAAATATAACATGCCATCTTTCAAAGTCTTAATCACGTCAAACATCATACTTCTAATCCACCATTTTCAACACAAATCAAGTGGGTGTGGGACCCACTTGAACCGTCAATGAGGGGGGTGAAGTGTAATATTTTTTACACATGTTAAATTAAGAGATATTTGGGTCATTAGTTTAAGTTTTGTGATTAGCGGTTTGTTCTTGCACTCTTAGTATATAATTAGGGTCTAGGGTGTTATTACATGGTAATTAATCCACTTGATCCTCCAATATTAGTTTCGGATGACGGAAATGTCGTTAGATCGTTCATCGACGCAATATTCGCTAATAAACGAACTTAATTATTTAGTACCGGAAGCTTTTATTTTCGACCACCACAACTGTCATGGTTTCTACTTAGTGCACTTCCGACCTAAAAATATGCATAACTAATTTCCTAGACGAATATACGATGAGTTAGGATGACCAACATGCCTTTCGTTCGATCGTTCGCTCGATATCATCACTTTTATATTACGCCGTCGAACTTTTCTGAAAGTTGTGTTTTCGTGGCCTCGTGTTAGTTGAATGGATTCCGAGTTCCAAATGAGGCTTAACTAGTTCGCTAGATGCACGAATGAGGCTATCGGCCACTAAAATGTTCGTCTTTCGACAAACGGTCGCTTTCTAGTCGACTTGTGCACTGTTTGCCGAATGACCGGAAACGATTATTTTCATGCATTTTTGCCATTCTTATAATGTTTTAGGATGATTAACTTTGTTTATTATGATAATGAAATCCGAAATCCACCGAATTAGTGTTGCGGACAAACTGACATTATCGCCTTTTTATTTGTCGAAACGGACAATTTTGCAATTTAGGCATTGTACTGGAAAGTTACGTATTATTGTAATGGTTGATCTCAAATAAGTGTTTTCATTTATATATGGACTCGGGTATGGCATTAACATGTCGTTATTTCTTGTTCTGATTCGTTTTAGCGGCTTTACCGACACAGTTAGTGTCACCGCAATTAGTGCACCCAACAATTTCTACCAACACTTTTAGGGCATTGTTTTGGTTTGTTCCGCGTCGTTATGGAAACCAGTATATGTTATGATCGTATTTACTTGCCCTAATACTTAGGATACGACGTACAACTCAGATACGCAATTAAATTACAATAATATGCATGAGATTATAAAATCAAGTAGTGCTTAAATTGTACGAAATTACTGGTTATTTGCCATTTGTCACAGTACCTTCTTCTGGCCTCCTTCATCAGTTCTCTATATTTGTCTCGTTTGTTGGTGCATAATGTCTATTGCCTACGTCTAGGATATATCCGTAATGCTTATAAAGTTTACACGTTAATGTTTAAATGAGAAAATGTAAATTGTATGTATTGATACACTGTGATTCGCACGAAACATAAGTGTGTTTCGTACGAGTGAGTCACTCGTATGAAATACTATTCCGTACGAAACATAGATGTTTATTAGTGCACGCACTTTAGTACAAGTCATGTCGTCCTATAATTAGGGAAGTGTTGTGTTAGAGATAAAAAGGGATTTGTCATTTCATACAGCGAAGCTCTGTCAGTTTGTTTACTTGCATCTGTAACTTGAACGTCTTTAATAGATCAGAAGCAGTGAAACAGTAAGTTCTGTCTTGTTTGTCATAACTACCTCTCTAGCAATGAATTCCGCCTCTGCTAGTTGAGCGAGATCAGATCAATTGCTCATTTCGGGAGCTCGATCCCCGTCCACAAGTGGTATCAAAGCCATGAGATCTGATCTATAGATAGACAACAAGAGTTACTGTGCAGACTTGGACATATCTTCATCTTTATCATTTTTCTGACCTTTGCTGGATTTTGGAGGAATTTCAGACGAATTCATGGACAAAATGGACTAGGATTTTAGTAATTCAAGTTAATCTTCAATCTAGTCAATCCATACCATAATTCGGACATAAAAGTGAACTAAATCATGTTGAAATCGATAAAATTTAGTCAGTTTGAATCGTTTGAATCAGTTTTCATACGAGTGTCGCACGAAATTAAGTTGTTCTTGATTTTGGTACGAATCAGATTAAATTTCATACGGATCAGTTAAATTTCATAAATCTTACAATTTTTTAGAATTTCAACTTGTTTCGTATAAAATGACTTGAATTGTACAAAATCTTAATCGTACCAAAACTCATATAGTAAAAAACACTTGTTTCGCACAAAATTGAATTGATTCGTACGAAAACTTAGTGTTACAAGATCATATTCGGAATACATGTGTTTTGATTTTGTTGTTTTCGGATTGTATGTTTGAATGAAAGGTTATGCTAGCCGATTTGTAATAATATTTGCAAGTAATGTTTGCTTGAAATCTGAAAAGTATAGGCTGTGATTGTTTGTAAAAAAACTAGAGATGTTGATTAGGGTTTGCATGGATAGGTTATATGTATTGATCTATGATTAGAAAATCAGTTCTTGATCGCCTAGGTTAATGATATGGACGGTTTATGCGAGTCTATGATAACAATATGCTGAAACAGGTTGCTGAGTAATAGTTACAGCCGACTTCATCTGGCTCTAACTCGGTCATTAGTTGTCGAAAAACGGATTTTCTGATGTCTAGAACGTAGAGATTTGAATAACGAATCTAATGGCGCTGAATTCATAATTTTCTGAAGTCGATTGATATTTTTAAATGGCCAAATAAGTTCAGTAACTAAAGCTGTGAAAATCCTGAAATTTTGTTAGTTGTTTTTCGAGTTGGATTTTATTATCAGTAGGGAGTCGAGTCATGAATTTTGTACAGCAACTAGGTATGGAAATTTCCGGGCAACTCCAACTGGAATTTTGTTAATTAGACGATCAGTGATTTTTAAATAAATTCTTCCGTGGACTGCAGTCAGAAAGCGACGAATCTGACTGCAGCCTAGTGTATTAATATTTATGGTTAATTGGTAAAGATTTAGGACTTGGAAAATTTATATAAATTTCTACATTATAAATTTCACCTGCTGTAAAATAATTGGAATTTTTGGAACGTTGGAACTATTTTATAAAAATCCTAGAAAACAGCTGAATTGTGAATATTAAGCTGAAATTTGATAACTTGTGATTGTGTGCACCAAAGTGTTGTATGGATTGGATTATGTTCATGATAAACTGTTTTGATTACTATGATCACATGAGGATACTTGCATGCATGTTTGAGTGTTAGATATTTTGTTGTGTGTATCACTTTGTGCGTAAATTACGTGTAGAATTTGTATTGGTGTGATCACACACTGACTTGAAATCAATTGGTTTGTTAGGACGCAATTAGCGGTCCCATCCCTTACAACTTCTTTGCTACACTAACCGAGCAAATAAAGGTGAGTTCACGGCCCCTAACTTTATCCGGTTTTTAAACAACAGGGGGAGAAACATGTATACACTCTTCAAACTCAATCTCTTTACGTTATACGAAATTAACGCCACATAACTATCAGGTAACTAAGTTGATGTTAATGTAATGTTATGGTCACTAAGTAGCTATATCACTTAAGTCCTCGTCAATCTCTCGGATCGTTAGTATTGGGTTTTAATAGCGGGGGAATTATAAGTAGTACTACTGGGCCCGACAAGCCCCATCCGAGCTAGTCGCGCTAGCCGACCGGGTATGGTCAACGGGTGAATAATTTGGCCTAACTTCGCCATGGTCAGTGATAGGCCTGGCAACACGGAGGCACAACAGTCAGCTTCGATCGCGAACTCTTACGTGATATAACTTTAGGCTAGCTACCTATATATGTTAACATTGAACTTAATTACGAAACAACTATATTATCCCGGGTTGAGGATAATGGAAACAACAACTTATTATTCCGGGTTTGGAATAATGGAATCAACATCATTATTATTCCGGTTAAGGAATAATGGAACTATCGGTATTATTCCGGGTTGGGAATAATGGACTAAATCGTTATCCCGGGTTAGGGATAACGGGGGAAACAAACTCATAACCGAACAAACGAATTTATGAAAACCTGTGAACTCACTCATCTTTAATGTTGACACTTGTTTCTTTACATGTTTCTCAGGACGCTAGGAGCTCTAGGTGCACTCACATGCATTGACCAAGACATCTTTTATCGAGTCTCATTTACAAATATTGTTTTGGGGTTTTTCATTTGTTTTGGCGTTTGTGTTGGCGCCCGCTTCACTACTTATTTTATGCTTCCGCTCAACTTTAAAAACTAATGCTTCCACTAAATATTGGTAACTAATCAAGACAATATAAAATCTACGACAAATGATTTTAGAAAACGTATTATCAAATCATATAGAGTCGTTCGACGTACTAGTGTTTCAGATTCTGGTTTGTTCACATGCCTCGCGGTGGAAATTGAGGGTGTGACAGATTGGTATCAGAGCCACTAGCTATAGAGAACCAGGTTTGCATTAGAAGTAGACCTAAACTATAGCTGAATACACGACACTAGACGTAGTTTGGCACCGAACTGTTACATCTTGTTATGCAATATACCACAACTGTGTTATGTAGATTATGCCTTCATAATAAGAAATGAAAACAACTCGTAACTAACTACACGACCTAACAGGCAATGTCATCATCATCATCGTCATCATCATCCGACAAACTTACGCCACCAAGAGCGCCAGGAAAGGCACCTATGGTGGAACCCTTACCATCTTATGGCGTGGAAACGCGCTCAGCTGCGAGGAAAAGGCTCGCTCTGGGGGAGGAGTCGTCATCACGCCCAACCATCGCTGTGCCGGTTGAACCGGTTAACCCTGTAGAAGTAGGAATTGACCTACTTAGAATCATGATACATAAACAACAAGAACAGTTAGAAAGAATGCAGGAAACCATCCTAGCACAAGGATGGATGATCCGACAACTAACAGGTAAAGCCGACTCGCTCGAGGAAGGGCATCATACGAGTAAGATAGCTTGTAACACCTTAGCCAGAGATCTGCGTGCTGAGCAGATAAGAGCCGACTGGCTCGAGGACAGAGTCCTGGAAAATAGTTGGAACAATCAGGAGCTACAACAAAATTAAAATACCTGCACCTGCACCAGCACCGGCCCCTCCAGTGCCGGTAGAGGAGGATCCGGAAGAGGATCCAGAGGAGGACCCTGAAGAGGATCTAGAAGAGGATCCAGAGGAGGACCCTGAGGAAGATCCAGAGGAGGATCCAGCTGCAGAAGCTGGAAATGCCGCGCAGGATGACGGCAACGATAGTGACTTGGGGATGGAGACGTAGACGACTGACACGTCTCGCTTATTTTATTTACTTTCCTCTAGTCTATTTATTTTCCCACTTGTGTTTAAATTTGAAACTTTATAGTGAATTCATATGTTTGGTTAGCACTTTGTAAGACGTTGAAAATTTCAGTTAATCAAGTATTTCTTTTGACTATTTAATATATTGAGTTGACATAACTTGATAATTATTAAAGTACGAAGTAGGATAACTATATTGGATATATAGACTTATCGGGGTGTGTTTGTGTTGTGTTTCGAAGATCTAAATGGCAACTGGACGACGTGGAAACCTTAACTTGACGCCCGAAGAGCTAGCTGCCATGATTCAAGAGCACGTGAACGCAGCTTTAGCGGGTGTTCAGAACCAATCGGCAGGTAACCATTATTAAATTTTCGTGTGAAAATCTAATAGTGAGGCTAGTAAAATTCCTTGCTGACTACCTGTTCTCTGTCAGCAGGAGGGGGCTTTAACTCCTACAAGATGTTCCTCGACGCGAAACCAAGCAAATTCTCGGGGCGGAAGGACCCATTGGACTGGTCCGCTGGATCGAAAAATCTGAATCCGTATTTGAAATGTGCAACTGTCTAGAGGCCAACAAGGTCAAGTACGCAGCCTCAACACTGGAAGATGGGGCACTGACATGGTGGAATGCACAAGTCCAAACGCGTGGACTTATAGCTGCAAATGCAATGGCCTGGGCCGAGTTCAAGGCCCTAATCAAAGAGGAGTACTGTCCACGAGACAGAGTGCAACAGTTGGAGCAAGCCTTATGGAACCACAAGATGGTGGGATCTGAAATCGAAGCTTACACCGCAAAACATCATGACTTGGTATTTCTATGTCCCGATTTGGCCAACACAGTGGAGAAAAGACTCGAGTTCTATCTCAGGGGTCTGGTTCCGGAAATTCAGGGTATGGTAATGGCTAGTAACCCTGTAACTGAACATCAAGCAATCCGATTGGCGCATAAACTCACCGATAAGGCGGTGGAACAAAAGAAGTTGCCAGCACGGGGTACAACTGAAGTTGCCCCTGCTAACAAAAGAAAGTTTGAAGACTCGTCTGCTCGACAGTCTTCGTCATCCCAGCCGCAACAGGGGAACCAGAAACGGTTCAACCATTACAACAGCCACCGGGGTCACCAAAATCAACCCGCCAACAACAACAACAACAACAACCAGAACGCAAGCGGCTATGCAGGTCGAAAGCCGCAGTGCAACCGCTGCAATCTTCATCATAACGGCCCTTGTGCCGGAAATCGCTGCCAACGATGTGGCAAGGTGGGACATGCGGCAAAGGATTGTCGTGGGGAATTCATGTCCCGACAAAATCAAAATCAACCCCAGGGTCAGCAGCAGGGTATTAACCGGGGATGCTATCAGTGTGGTAGCACTGCCCACTTCAGAAGAGACTGCCCACAGCTGCGTAACAACAACAACAATGGTGGGAACAACCACAACCACAATAACCACAACAACAACAATAACAACAACAACAATGGAAACGGTGGCACAGGAGGTGCCAAAGGTCGCGCATTTACATTGGGCCGCGGAGAGGCCAGAAACGACTCGAACGTGGTCACCGGTAAGTTTCCCCTTAATGAACATTTTGCTACTGTGCTTTTTGATACGGGTGCGGATAGGAGCTTTATATCTGAGTCTTTTAGGAAGAACCTAAATCTCACGTCTTAACCATTAGAGACCCCTTATGTTATAGAATTAGCCGATGGTAATTCTGTAGATGTGACCCATATAGTATCCGGCTGTCAACTCAAACTCGCGGGTCACACTTTTACCATTGATCTGATGACAACTACCTTGGGTAGTTTTGACGTGGTAGTCGGAATGGACTGGCTATCCGACGTTCGGGCTGAAGTTCTCTGCTTCGAAAAATCTATCCGTATTCCGCTCTCGAACGACGAAACCTTGACGGTACAAGGCGATAAGGCAAGCGCCGTCACCAACATCATCTCTTACATGCAAGCGCAGAAGTATCTTCGGAGGAAGAACTCCTTCGCTTTACTCGCACTGATTTCTGAACAGCCTAAGGATGAGAAACGTATAGAAGACATCCCTGTCGTCCGTGATTTTTCCGATGTATTCCCAGAAGAACTACCTGGTCTTCCACCCCATCGACAATTGGAGTTTGAAATCGAATTTGCGAACAATGCAACTCCTATCGCCAAGGCTCCATACCACCTAGCTCCAGCCGAGCTGCAGGAGCTGTCTACCCAACTTCAGGAGCTATTAGAAAAAGGATTTATCCGACCAAGCGTTTCGCCATGGGGAGCTCCAGTCCTTTTTGTCAAGAAGAAGGACGGGACTTTCCGCATGTGCATCGACTATAGGGAACTCAACAAGGTTACCGTCAAGAACCGATACCCGTTACCTCGCATCGACGATCTCTTCGACCAACTTCAATGGTCAAGTTACTACTCCAAGATTGATTTACGGTCTGGTTACCATCAGCTACGTGTCAGGGAGGAGGATATCGCTAAGACGGCATTTCGTACTCGGTATGGCCACTATGAGTTTTTGGTCATGCCCTTCGGTCTCACTAACGCACCCGCGGTGTTCATGGACCTCATGAACCGCGTGTGTAAACCATACCTCGACAAGTTTGTCATTGTGTTCATCGATGACATACTCATCTACTCCAAAAGTGAAGAAGAACATGCTGAACATCTACGATTACTGCTAGGATTACTTCAATAGGAAAAGCTATATGCCAAGCTTTCGAAGTGTGATTTCTGGATTCGGGAAGTTCAGTTTCTCGGGCATATCGTGAATGAAAAGGGTATCCACGTAGACCCTGCCAAGATTGAAGCCATCAAAAACTGGGAAGCACCCAAGACACCGACGGAGATCCGCCAATTTTTGGGTTTGGCTGGTTACTACAGACGTTTCATCGAGGGATTTTCAAAGATCGCACAACCGCTTACTACCCTCACCCAGAAAGGCATCAAGTATGCTTGGGGTGACAAACAAGTAGCAGCATTTCAATTGCTGAAGCAGAAACTTTGCAGTGCACCTATTCTGTCCTTCCGGAAGGGACAGAAGACTTTGTAGTATATTGTGATGCTTCCATTCAGGGATTGGGATGCGTACTCATGCAACGCGATAAGGTCATCGCGTATGCGTCCCGCCAACTGAAGGTTCACGAGAAAAACTACACGACGCATGACCTGGAATTGGGAGCAGTAGTGTTTGCACTTAAGATTTGGAGACACTACCTCTATGGAACGAAGTGCACAATCTTTACAGACCACAAGAGTCTCCAACACATCTTTGATCAAAAGGAGTTGAACATGCGACAGCGTCGCTGGGTCGAACTCTTGAACGATTATGAGTGTGCCATTCGGTATCACCCGGGTAAAGCTAACGTGGTAGCTGACGCCCTCAGTAGGAAGGAACACTTGAAACCTCGCCGTGTACGAGCATTACAACTCACTATCCATTCGGGGCTACCCGAACAAATACGCGACGCCCAGTTAGAAGCAGTTAAGGAGGAAAACATAAAGGCCGAATCGGTGGGAAAAATGGAACGCGATTGGGAAGTAAAACCCAATGGAGCCCGGTATTTCATGAATCGCATATGGGTACCTCTCTACGGAAACCTCAGAGAGCTAGTCATGGATGAAGCTCACAAATCCCGATACTCTGTCCATCCGGGTTCGGATAAGATGTATCAAGACCTTAAAGCTGCGTATTGGTGGCCCAACATGAAAGCCGATATAGCCACCTACGTGAGCAAGTGTTTGACTTGTGCAAAAGTCAAGGTAGAGTATCAAAAGCCATCGGGGCTACTCCAACAACCTAAGATCCCAGTGTGGAAATGGGATCAGATCTCGATGGATTTCATCACTAAACTCCCGCAAACTTTGGGTGGTTGCGATACCATCTGGGTAATTGTGGATCGTTTAACTAAGTCTGCACACTTCCTAGCTATTAAAGAAACAGATAAAATGGAGAAGTTGACTCGCATCTACATTAAGGAAGTAGTTTCTCGGCACGGAGTGCCAACATCCATCATCTCAGACAGAGATGCTCGCTTCACGTCCAACTTCTGGCAGTCACTCCAGAAAGCGTTGGGAACACGCTTGGATATGAGCACAGCCTATCACCCTCAGACTGATGGTCAAAGCGAAAGGACCATACAGACCTTGGAAGACATGCTTAGAGCATGCGTAGTAGACTTCGGAAATAGTTGGGAAATTCACCTGCCTTTAGTGGAATTCTCATATAACAACAGTTATCATACGAGTATTTCGGCAGCACCGTTTGAGGCACTAGACGGTCGTAAGTGTAGATCACCGGTCTGTTAGGCAGAAGTCGGTGACAGTCAACTCAGAGGCCCTGAGTTAATACTTGAGGCTACTGAAAAGATTGTACAAATCAGAAACCGCATGGCGGCGGCACGAGATCGACAGAAAAGCTACGCTGATCAACGACGCAAACCGCTCGAATTTCAAGTAGGCGACCGCGTCCTACTAAAGGTGTCACCCTGGAAGGGTGTAATCCGCTTTGGAAAACGGGGCAAACTAAACCCACGGTACGTAGGCCCGTTTGTAATCTTGAAACGTATTGGACCCGTAGCTTATCAATTAGACCTTCCTGCCGAACTCAGTGGAGTTCACAACGTATTTCACGTGTCAAATCTGAAGAAGTGTCTATCAGATGAAACTCTAGTCATTCCATTGGATGAGATCTAAGTGGATGAACAACTACACTTCATGGAACAGCCTATCGAGATCATGGATCGTGAGATCAAGACTCGAAGGCACAGCAAGATTCCGATCGTTAAGGTTCGTTGGGACTCTAAGCGTGGACCGGAGTTCACATGGGAAAGAGAGGATCAAATGACAAGCAAATACCCACACCTCTTCGCAACAGAGCAGCAAACTAACGATACCAACTACTAAATTTTCGGGACGAAAATTCTTTCAACATGGGGATGATGTGACAACCTGGGAATTTCTCATACTTTTGCGTACTATTGTTAACTAAGTCCTTGTGCATGGCACTTGGGAATCTTTGTGCATGGCACTTGGGAACTTCTTGTAACTTCACGTACCATCATAAACGAACTAACTCTTTGTGCGTGGCACTCTAAACATGTACGCTACATTCTAAACCGCGTTTACTCAATTTTCGGGACGAAAATTCTTTCAACATGAGGATAATGTGACATCCCGGGTTTTTTCGGACAACTTAAACGTAATACTTGTCGAGTGAATTATATGCTATGTATTAAACGTGTACGAGTTAGTGAATACGTGATGTGCGATTATGTGATTGTGTTTGTTATAAAATAATCATGGCAAATATGTACACGAACCGAACCGCGACACGAACCAACCTCAAACTCCTTGTGACTCTAGGAGTTAACCAAGTTTTAAACTTTAAACCCAAGTCTCTTCGGCCATGCTTTCTATCCAAAACCCAAGACCATATCCGCGAGCAACCCAAATCACTCTCGGCCGAGATCAAGCCCAAACCGCAAACTCATTGTGTTCAAACCCAAACCGAACCAACCCAAGTTCCTCGGCCACGAGCTCAAGCCAAAACCGTGATCTTCATCTCTTGCGCCTATAAATACAAACACATGCATGGGTCTTTCTTCACAACACACAAAACCCTAGCATCTAATCAGCCGTCGGCAGCTTCCGCTTGTTCCATTGATCGCGAGCAGCCGATCCTTCATCCCTTCAATCGCAAACAGCCCATCTCTTCCACTTGTTCACTCCCTCGATCACAAAACAGCCTACTACTTCTTCTCAGTCGCGAACAACCTCCTTTCTCGGTCACGGATCTTCTCGGTTGCAAGCATCTTTGATCACCGGTTCCTTATCTTACTCACGGTTCGTTTACCTTATCGTTAAAAGATTAGAATTTATCATATGTTACAAGATCATATTCGGAATACATGTGTTTTGATTTTGTTGTTTTCGGATTGTATGTTTGAATGAAAGGTTATGCTAGCCGATTTGTAATAATATTTGCAAGTAATGTTTGCTTGAAATCTGAAAAGTATAGGCTGTGATTGTTTGTAAAAAAACTAGAGATGTTGATTAGGGTTTGCATGGATAGGTTATATGTATTGATCTATGATTAGAAAATCAGTTCTTGATCGCCTAGGTTAATGATATGGACGGTTTATGCGAGTCTATGATAACAATATGCTGAAACAGGTTGCTGAGTAATAGTTACAGCCGACTTCATCTGGCTGTAACTCGGTCATTAGTTGTCGAAAAACGGATTTTCTGATGTCTAGAACGTAGAGATTTGAATAACGCATCTAATGGCGCTGAATTCATAATTTTCTGAAGTCGTTTGATATTTTTAAATGGCCAAATAAGTTCAGTAACTAAAGCTGTGAAAATCCTGAAATTTTGTTAGTTGTTTTTCGAGTTGGATTTTATTATCAGTAGGGAGTCGAGTCATGAATTTTGTACAGCAACTAGGTATGGAAATTTCCGGGCAACTCCAACTGGAATTTTGTTAATTAGACGATCAGTGATTTTTAAATAAATTCTTCCGTGGACTGCAGTCAGAAAGCGACGAATCTGACTGCAGCCTAGTGTATTAATATTTATGGTTAATTGGTAAAGATTTAGGACTTGGAAAATTTATATAAATTTCTACATTATAAATGTCACCTGCTGTAAAATAATTGGAATTTTTGGAACGTTGGAACTATTTTATAAAAATCCTAGAAAACAGCTGAATTGTGAGTATTAAGCTGAAATTTGATAACTTGTGATTGTGTACACCAAAGTGTTGTATGGATTGGATTATGTTCATGATAAACTGTTTTGATTACTATGATCACATGAGGATACTTGCATGCATGTTTGAGTGTTAGATATTTTGTTGTGTGTATCACTTTGTGCGTAAATTACGTGTAGAATTTGTATTGGTGTGATCACACACTGACTTGAAATCAATTGGTTTGTTAGGACGCAATTAGCGGTCCCATCCCTTACAACTTCTTTGCTACACTAACCGAGCAAATAAAGGTGAGTTCACGGCTCCTAACTTTATCTGGTTTTTAACAACAGGGGGAGAAACATGTATATACTCTTCAAACTCAATATCTTTACGTTATACGAAATTAACGCCACATAACTATCGCGGTAACTAAGTTGATGTTAATGTAATGTTATGGTCACTAAGTAGCTATATCACTTAAGTCCTCGTCAATCTCTCGGATCGTTAGTATTGGGTTTTAATAGCGGGGGAATTATAAGTAGTACTACTGGGCCCGACAAGCCCCATCCGAGCTAGTCGCGCTAGCCGACCGGGCATGGTCAACGGGTGAATAATTTGGCCTAACTTCGCCATGGTCAGTGATAGGCCTGGCAACACGGAGGCACAACAGTCAGCTTCGTTCGCGAACTCTTACGTGACATAACTTTAGGCTAGCTACCTATATATGTTAACATTGAACTTCATTACGAAACAACTATATTATCCCGGGTTGAGGATAATGGAAACAACAACTTATTATTCCGGGTTTGGAATAATGGAATCAACATCATTATTATTCCGGTTAAGGAATAATGGAACTATCGGTATTATTCCGGGTTGGGAATAATGGACTAAATCGTTATCCCGGGTTAGGGATAACGGGGGAAACAAACTCATAACCGAACAAACGAATTTATGAAAACCTGTGAACTCACTCATCTTTAATGTTGACACTTGTTCTTTACATGTTTCTCAGGACGCTAGGAGCTCTAGGTGCACTCACATGCATTGAACAAGACATCTTTTATCGAGTCTCATTTACAAATATTGTTTTGGGGTTTTTCATTTGTTTTGGCGTTTGTGTTGGCGCCCGCTTCACTACTTATTTTATGCTTCCGCTCAACTTTAAAAACTAATGCTTCCACTAAATATTGGTAACTAATCAAGACAAATAAAAATCTACGACAAATGATTTTAGAAAACGTATTATCAAATCATATAGAGTCGTTCGACGTACTAGTGTTTCAGATTCTGGTTTGTTCACATGCCTCGCGGTAAAACTCCGCAAGTAGAAATTGAGGGTGTGACACTAAGTGTCTAAAAAGGTTTCATCTACCTCTTGACCCCGCGCGCGACCTTGAAAATGTACATATAGTCGGCGCACGGTCGAGAAGGTCATTATTTCTATTTATCTTATGTATGGTCTACGCACGACGTGAGGTTAATTCATTTGGTCGACATAGAATTTGGGACCATACCCCTTCATAAACGGACACCATCGTTAACATTTTATTTATGTTTATCGTAAGAGACAACATAATTCATTACGATACATAACTATATATAATTGAACGCCTTCTTTAATGTTTTATTTATGTTTATCAAAAGAGACAACGTAATTCATTAAGATACATAACTATATACATGTCCAATTTATCAAATCACGAATCTCAATCAATCATGCGTATGATATTATTGATCCTTATTCGTTGATTCCAGTTTTTACATGACCGTTTGGAATTTCATCTTTTTTTTTCGTAAGATTCATGTAAGTCCTAGAAATCCGGATGTAACAACGATATCACACAATCACCAAGGATGGGTGGAATCCAAACTTAGTGATATTCAAGAAAACCAAAAAAGATGAAAGAACAATACGAATCAACTTTAATAGCTTGCACACGATTCTAGAGAAATCCCAAAAGTCTTACCCTAGAAATGACATAAGCTTAGCTTATATACCTAGGGTAAGGGCATGCCCCTCATGGGCTTGCCAATGGGCTTGTCTGGCCCACATGGCCTATGGCATGCCCAAATAACCTATAAAGGTCCAAACCTAATACAAACTAACCCAATTAATCCCAGTTAACTACCATAGACCATTACGTATATTTGATGCGTCAGTCTCACACTTCTAGGACCTAACAATCTCCCCCTAGACTGATGCATCAAATTGTCTTCATAGCAAAAATTTAGCAACGTCTTCAACAGAGTCTATGGTTGTCGCTATGTTGTAAGTGTTGTGAAAGTCAGTCTCACACTTCAAGGACCTCACACTTCAACAAACTCTTAGCACCGGGTCTCTTTCTTCTGCTTTTGTGGTTAGCTTCAGATGTGGATCTTGATTAGCTTTGCTTGAAACATCTTTGTCAAAAAGAATATGAGAGGAGGAATCTCTGCAACTCTTTTCTTCTTCAATCTTTCTCTTTCAAAAAGTAAGTTCACATGCACTCCTTCAAATGTACTATCACTATTGTAAGTCCCAAAAATCCAGATCTGACAACGATATCACACAATCACCAAGGATGGGCGGAATCCAAACTTGATGATATTCAAGAATACCGAAATGATGAAGAACAATAACAATCAACTTTAACACCTTGCACACGATTCTATTACTTGAACAAGCAAAACCGTCTAGTACAAGATGGAGGCTCTCTAGAGAAATCCCAAAAGTCTAACCCTAGAAATGACATAAGCTTAGCTTATATACCTAGGGTAAGGCATGCCCCTCATGGGCTTGCCTATGGGCTTGTCTGGCCCACATGGCCTATGGCATACCCAAATAATCTATAAGGTCCAAAACTAATACAGACTAACCCAGTTAATCACAGTTAACTACCATAGACTGTTGCGTATATTTGATACGTCAGTCTCACACTTCTAGGACCTAACAATCTCCCCCTAGACTGATGCATTAAAATGTCCTGATAGCATAAATTCAGCAACGTCTTCAACAGAGTCTATGGTTCTCAGTATGATGTAAGCGTTGTGGAAGTCAGTTTCATACTTCTTGGACCTCACACTCCAACGAACTCTCAGCACTGGGTCTCTTTCTTCAGCTCTTGTGGTTAGCTTCATATCAGGATCTTGATCAGCTTTGCTTGAAACATCTTTGTCAAAAAGAATGTGAGAGGAGGAATCTCAGCAGCTCTTTTCTTCTTCATTCTTTCTCTTTCAAGCAAGCATGTTCACATGTACTTCTTCAAATGTACTATCACTGTCAGACGATGACTGGCATCTGGTTCTTCTGACTCAGGTACACTTTGCTACTGTGATGCTTCATGCTTTGTCAGCAACTAACAACATCTCATTTTTTAGCAACCCCTGTTTCTTGATCTAAATCAAGATCTGCACAATTCTCAGAAATTTATAAGCAAACATTCTTATGCAGCAGGGAGAGTACCGCATGAACACTTGGTACATCCGAGTACTTCTACTCGAATCGAAATTCAAATTTCTTTCATCTTTGGATGATTAGTCAAATCTTCAAGAATGGTTAATAAGTTTTAATAAAAACAAATAAAGCACTCTATTTTTGGATTTTTGAATTTTCTATTTTTAATTTAGAATATAAGAATATACACAAAAATGCAAATAAACGAAGAAACTAACTCAGTAGTTACAACTACACAATTGAAATGAGATCCAAATCGTTTTAGGCGGACCAAGAAACATTTTCTAGTGCAAACTTATTTAGACTGGTCTAAGCGATTGCCAATATGTTTGTCCACGTAAACTTTAACGCTGACTTTCATTTTTCAACTTCGTGAAATGCTTAAAGTAGTATTATACTATAACATTCGTGCGTCCCATACCATCACATACCCCTGCGATCAAGGTAAGCACAACAATTCATCGTAGCAGGTGAGTATACTGAGGTCATCCTTTATCTTTTACAACGTCAGACTATTGGTGAACAGGTTAGTACTTTCGTATTGCAGAGTGACCAATAATATCTGACGAGGTTAGACAAATACCTTATATGGTATGTTTGACTTTTTAAGCAAATGGAATTTTCTCATGATAAGATATCCTGAGTGTGCCTAGGTCTGCATATAATCTAGATGCAACAGAAGGGCAGCCAAGATATCCCCCCGGATTACTCAACAGCATAAAGACCCGAAACCTCAGACGTTGGCTATCTATCAACTCAGGATTTAAGACCATTAAATCATACGCCAATGGTATGTTACCCACAAGATACATAGTTCGTTATGTTTATATCACTTAATATCTTTTAATCACTTTGAGCGTTAAGCCTACCGACATATCACTTTAGATCCTAGTCTTTTCAGCTATGACACCTTACATGTGTCAGTCACACCCTTTATCATGAATATTCATTTCATTTCCCATTTGATGCAAAAAGACCTTTTGTATTTTTCTGATTTTCAAATGTTTTTGTATTTTCCTGATTTTCTCCCCCTCAAACAATGCATATGTACATATATCACCCTCTTCCCCCCTAAATTTGTGCATCATACTTTATGCACAAATTTACCTAATAAAGAAGATGTATGCATAAAGTTTTAAACAAAAGAAAAGGAAAATATTTTTGTTGTTTTTGCTTAACCGTTCCGTCATTAGATTAAGACTAATCAATTTCAAAATTAAAGCACGAAATTTAAATTTACCTTTTCGCCGATCTTTTCTTACCTCATCTCCTTCAAAGGAAACATCACACTCGTAAAAAAATTTGAACTTTTTGCAACAGTGAGATGTTTTCTGATATGTCCTAGAGCAACCGCTATCAACATTCCAGAGATTGTCAACAGCTCCTCCTTGGTTGTTCCTGAAAAATAAGGTGATTACTAAGACAGTGGGATCCAGACCATAGTGGTCCTGGGTTTCCCTGAAGCATCAAAATAAGACACTTCCTTTAAACACAAGTCCCCTTTTGTTTCAAGGATTGGTGATGTTGTTGCCGCTTTGGATTTGGGTTTCCAAATCTGTTTCATTTTAACAAACGCGGTTGTTGCCTTTGATTGAGCAACTTTGGCTATTTCAGGTTTAGTCATTTTAGAAACAGATTTTTGTTCTTGAAAAACCTTGCGTTTGTTTTTGGTAACATTCCAATCCCCATCAGATGGTTTAACCTTTGGATTCACATTCTTCATTGCCATAGGTGATGATACCTTCATCGGCTTCGAATGATTGTTTTCCTTAGGTATAACCTTCTAATTTTGAACATGATAGGATACAAAGGGACTATGTGTGCAGTTCTGAGCAATGTGACCAGGAATGCTGCAATTGAAGCACGTTTGTCTCTTCACATCTAAAACGTTCTACTCAACTTGATTTACTCTTGCAGACCCCGAAGGATGAACTGATCCCTTCTGTGCTTGATTTCCTTGCACGTTTTTTGCAGACGAAAATGAATTTGGATGTTTGTACTTGTCGTTTGCAATGGCCTTCTTTTGTTGTGGAGATTTCTTTTGATTCTTCTTATTTTGTTTAGACTGCAACTTTTGTTCAGAAATCTCCCCAACCTTTCCAAAAGCTTTGCTAGAACGGTCAAAGGCATATTTTTTTACAATTACCATTAAAGACCGGCTTAACAAAAACATTTTTCACAACACCAGCCTTTTGAGGGCTATTGCTGCCCACTGATGATTTTGGAGAGCGTGACTGTCCTTAACGTTTGGACTTCTGCTTTCTTCGTTTCCGATTTGCTCGTTTATGCTCTTTTAGCTTGCTCTGAACCTTTTCATCAGAAGCAGAAGGTTCAGATTGTTCAGTTTGCGCACTTGGAGCCATTTTCACATCAGCTCTCTCTTCATCAGCTGAATCATTAGAAGTGTCAACAGCACCTTATGGTTCCCGTGCGGCTAACGTATAATCACTGGGTTTATCGTACACCATATTATGTGCTCTCTCAATATCTTCGTCGGTTTCATGCATTGTCGTGTAGTTGTGATTATACGGTGGGGCAACCTGATTGAATCCCAAACCCTTCCCCTTATTCGCCTTATATGTAGCTGCACATTGCACACGTCTTGAACGAGCTTGCTTGATGTATCAAACTTCTATATATTAACTTCATTTTGTTGATATTTTCCAGTAAGAAGTCCCATCTCAACTCTTACCAAGTTGCATTCCATGGTTTTTGAATGTAATCTGGTTTTGTAGTCATGGACCCAACATTTCTGTTAATTTGCATCCAAGTCGAGCTGAGCTATGTCTTTCTTTTGTGCTTCAACCTTTTCTGTGAGTAACTTGTTACTTTCTCGAAGGCTGATGCACTGAGCCATTGCATTGTTGTAATCATCAACCATTTTGGAATTAAGTGCCCTGAGTTGAGCAACCCTATTCCTGCAAGGTTCTGTGCATAAAAGGTAGTTGACTGTGTCAGTGTGCGAGCTTGGTTTGTCAGTGTGAGTTTGGGCTTGAGGTAAAGTTTGGGGTGGTGGGTTGTTGATTGCTGCTTGCTGGGCTTGAGGTTTCTGTTCGGACACTTCTTCAGGATGAGACCCTATTAATTTAGCGTATAGATCTTGGAAATCTTGGTTTGATTGTAAATGATCCCACAACCAAGATACAAAGGAGTCTTTGTCATCAACCAAGACGCTATTCATCTCATCTCTTACTTCCTCTATTCGCCTCCTACGTTCAAGCAAACGCGTCACATAGTCAGCAACCGGATCAACTTTGTAGTTTCCGATAAACTCATTCAGCTTTTCCTTCACTTCATCCCGCAGGTTCGGGTTTTGATTTTGTGCTGGACTGAAAACTATGTTTGAGTGCTGAGCTTGGGCTATAAACGTCTTCGGATAATCGAAACCGTACCGGTAAACACGATAAAAAATGTCCGAAAACTGTTTTTTACCAAAATGTACCGTTAGACTCGTCTCGACGATACGAATCCAATGATATATAATGTCCGATAGTGATTTTTTTGTCCTAAAAATCACACGAGTCTAACCGTGCAACCAGTTTGTCTAGATTATCTATGGATCAGGTTCTGGGTGCGAAAACATTTAACTCCGGTTACGTCAGCTGGTTAACTTTCCACCTTTGTGGGTACAATTCGAAACAGTATCGAATTTGAAACAGTAACTCGGATTAATAACCCAAGATGGAATCTTGAAACAACGATTCGAGATACTAATCAGAGACGGTGATTCGGAACATTGATCCTAGATGGTATCCGAGATGCACTGTTTCAATCCCAGATGCAATTCGAGATGAACACCTATGATCTGAAATAACAGCCTGTTCTAAAATAACAGATCCTTATCCGGAATGCGAGTAATCCGGATAAGGTTGTTGAGAAGGTTGATGAACAGTTGTGGGAATCAATCCAAGATGGATGATCTTCTTCGTGTTCTTCGGGATCTACAACAATTTTGAATCCAAAATTCAACAGATTAATCCGAAATCTATCCAAAATTCAAAGGATTTATCCGAAATGCAGCAGAATGATCCAAAATCTGTCCGAAATGTAACAAGTAGGTCCGAAATCCTTGAACGTTGACCCGAAATGCTTGTTTTTAGCAAAAACCGAGCAGAATTAGTGTTATATCAGATCTGAGCATGGAAAATAGGTTCAATAAGCTCTGATATCAATTGTGAGTCCCGAAAATCCGGATCTGACAATAATATCACACAATCACCAAGGATGGGAGGAATCCAAACTTGATGATATTCAAGAAAACCAAAATGATGAAGAACAATAACAATCAACTTTAACACCTTACACAAGATTCTATTACTTGAACAAGCAAAACCATCTGGTACAAAATGGAGGCTCTCTAGAGAAATCCTAAAAGTCTAACCCTATAAATGACATAAGCTTAGCTTATATACCTAGGGTAAGGCATGCCCCTCATGGGTTTGCCTATGGGCTTGCCTGGCCCACATGGCCTTTGCCATAACCAAATAACCTATAATGGTCCAAAACTAATACAAACTAACCCAGTTAATCCCAGTTAACTACCATACTGTTGCGTATATTTGATGCGTCAGTCTCACACTTCTAGGACCTAACAATTGTCAGATGATGACTGGCATCTGGCTCTTCTAACTCGGGTACACTTTGTTGTTGTGATGCTTCATTCTTTGTCGGCAACTAACAACATCTCAATTTTCAGCAAACCCTGTTTCTTGATCTAAATCAAGTTCTGCAAAAATTCTCATAAATTTATAAGCAAACATTTCTTTGCAGCAGAGGAAAGTACCATATGAACACTTGCTACATCAAAGTCCTTGTGTAGACCAAATCAAGATATCCTCCTATCTTGGTTTAGTACGACGATTAGTTTGTCTGTGTAAAACAGTTGCATGTGTGCATACTGTTGAGTCTTGTGTACGTGATGTTTGTGATACGTTCTCCAAAGAACACATCTATGTGCGAATGAGAAATGCTTTGTACAAGCAAGATGTTGCTCGTACGAGCCTATCACCCTTCGTACGAGTGAGTTCATCTAATCAAGCTTTCAGCTTGATTCGTACGAGCTAGTTTATGTTCATACGAGCCAGCTTGTTCGTACAAGTATCTTTGGAGAATGTCTTTCGTTTTTTTGGTGTTTCGTACAAGCAGCAAGATACTTCGTACAGTTGCTAGGTGTGGACACTATATAAGCAGACATGCACTTCTCAGTATGGAGTTAGTTAGACAAGTCGGATAGAGCTAGTGACCTTCTAGATAGACTAGAGCTATACTAGAGAGAGAGACACAAGAGCACAGAGTGTGTTGCATGAGTCTGTATGTACATTGTTTGTATATGTTTGTACTAGTTCTCTTCTGTTAATCAAGATATTGAATCTTTGGTTTTCCTCTGTTCTTACTTTGTTTTGGTTTGCATACCTACGAGGATTCCGCACTCGTATTTATGTTGTATAAACAGTGAAGTAGGTTAATCTTGATCCTCCAAGTGGACCTACAAGTGGTATCAGAGCTTTGGCTGTCTTCCTTGTTGAAAACCAAGCTTAGTGTTGTGTCTGAGCTAGCTTTGAGGGTTTCTTGAAGTGATCTTGAACTTTCAGTAGGAAACTTAAGTTTTTAAAATATAACAAACTTAAAACTTAGTTAAAACCTGTTGTACCCAGAAAATTTTCAGTAAAACCTTGTTAGAACACATGGAGACATGTTAAAATCTTGTTTTTCTTAAAATTTTCGTTTGTTCAAGTTGAACACATTTGCAGGAGTAACTCACCGGAAAACTCATCGGAATATTATTGTAGGGTTGACCAAATCTCTGACATTCTGGACTTGACTGTCGAAACTGAAAAAGCTGATATGGAATGTTTGTCTTTTTAACCAAAATTGTGTAGACAACAGACCACTTTCGAAAACCAGTATGTGCTAGAAAAGGAAATTTTTCACCAACCAGCCGTGCAAAAAGATTCCTTTGCGAAAAACATCTGTGCGAATAACCCATCCGCACGAAGAACTAGACTGTTCGTGCGAAAAACTAGTCATCCGCACGAAGAACCTGGTTCGCACAAAAGACTAAGTCGTTCGCACGAAAGAGTGTCCCTCGTACGAAACACCTGGTTCGTACGAAGGACAACCACTCATACGAAACATTGGTTCGAACGAAGAACAACTTAATTTGTTTTTGGTGTTTCCGTTTTTCAAACTTGTGATTTTTCAAACTTTGTGATTTTTAAAAGGAGACTGTTATTTTCAAAAATTAAAGTTTAAACCTTTTAATTTTCATAATCAAGAAAAATATAATGAGCACTAATATGTTGGATTGGAGTAGTAGTTCAAGCACAAATCAAGACTCTTCACAGAACTCCGCAACCTCATGGGTTAAATCATTGATGCCTCAACATACAGCCATGATTACCGCAAATCAATGGGCGTGTGTCGCAAACCAGAACTATAGCATTTAGACTCTTCTTATGAGCGAGAGTGAAACCGGGAGTAATTAACCGTCCACCTAAATTGAACCATATGAATGATTATCCGTCATGGAAAAGTTGTTTCCACACATATGTTCTTGGACAAACATAGAACTATGGTCATGTTTTACTACACCATATAAAGAATCTCTGAAGAGGCAGGATCCAATCCAACCTCCTTAGCCAATCTAGATGAAGGCGATAAAAAGGCTTACGATCTAGAGAAAAAGGCGTCTGCTATCCTAACACAAGCACTCCATAAAGATATTTATCATCAGTTTGTGTACTGTATGACCACAAAAAATCTGTAGGATACCCTGGAAGCAAGAGGAGAAGGTAATGCTGCAACCAGAAAAATACGGCATAATCTACTAAAGAAGGAGTTTGAAGGTTTCATGTTTATTGAAAATAATACACTGAATGATATGACAACACGTTTCTACCATCTGCTTAGTGAAATGTACCCGTACAAAGTGTTAGCATCTCCACAAGAAATCGTGATGCGCTTTGCTGATGCATTACCGCCAAAATGGGGTCAATTTATTGACTAATTAAAACATGCATGTGTTTTGGATTCAATCAGTATTTATGAATTTTTGCAGAAATTGGAGAACAAAAACGAAGAAGAACTTCGAAAGGCACAAAGAATTACTGTTCCACAAAACCCTAAGATGTACTTTAGAGGTATTAATACATGTATTAGTGCAAATCAGCAACCAAAACTTCAAACCGCGTTTTTGTCAAACGTGAGTCCCTTTCTACCACAACCTGTTCAAACAAATCAGTCTGCAAACTAAAGTACTCAAGCCTATGGACAAGTATTTGATCCGAAAGCCTTTCTACCACAACCATGATATTTTGCACCTCAAGTTCCATAGCAAGCTTCTCAACAAGCTTTTTATGGAAACAATGTTCAACCTGCAAATCCCAATACAGTCAGACTTGACACATCACATCTTTCCAAGGGTTAGCGTTGAAGTTACTCAGGAACATATGGAACTATTAAATACCATGGTTAGTGCTTATTGTGGATTAGTCGATGGTCAAATTGGGAACATCAATTTGACTAATGAAGACTACCAACAAATAGACAGAGATGAGATGGAGCTAATGGATATCAAATGGGCATTTGCAAGTGCGGTGAGAAAAGCTAAGGATTATATGAGTAGAATAGGAAGAACTAGTTTGGAAAGCAAGAAAGATACAGAATATGGTTTTGATAAAAATGTTGTTACTTGCTTCAACTGGGTGAAAGAGGTCACTTCAAACGTGAGTGTACGAGACCCAACAAACAAGGAAATCACAACCCCTTTCAAAATCAATCACAACCAACGAACACAGCTCAAGTTAACCATGATCGAAGGATAGTAGCTGTTAACAACCTAAACAATACTAACCAGTTAGGACCTTCAAACAACACAAACAGAGCTTTAGTAGTTCAGGCAGATGAAGGATGCGATTGTCAGTACAATTGGGAAACGAGAATCAAGGAGGAACTGCATGTTATGCCAAGATTATCAGTCGAATCAAACATGTTCGCAGCATAGACAATTATGAGGATGATAGTTCAGGGTATAATGGTAGTTCTGATGAAGATTGCTCGAGTTCAGGTGGTTATGGATCTGATGCATATATCAGGGAAGGAAGTGATGCTGAGGTTAGAAAGTTACTGAAAGAAGCAGAAAAGCTGAGAAGTAAAAAGGCTGGTCTGATGAAGAAAGCAGAAACTGCATCGAAGGAAACAGAAAAATTCTTTACAAATAGTGTATGCTTCCCTCATCATACTGCCTTCATGGCAAATGTTGCCGGTTCGACAAGTCAGGTAATTCCGACTCTCCTAAAATTTGCATTGACTGTGTAGAATTAAAAATAAAATTTGAAACAATAAACAGTCATAATCAAAACCTAGTTGTTAAACTGTCAAAATGCAAAGAGGCTAACTTGGCTTTAACTCGAATTGAAAAAGAATTCAAATCTGTAATAGAAACCCTTAAGAAAAGCGCTTCTGAATTAACAAAGACAGTTTTGAACAAACAAACAAGAATTAATAACTACATTAATCTCCTTGAGGAAACAAAGAAATAGTTAGCCATCGCCAAATGCGAACATGGTGCGATCAAGCTAAAATTGGAAAGTTATTCTAACTCCCGATATGTGCTTGATCATATTATTGACATTCAAAAACTAAAAGGAGATGTCAAATGCATTGGGTATAAGTCGTGTCCACCTCCGTTGAAACACAACTATACCAAAGTGCCTGATGAAAAGGACATGCCACACTTTTAACCCTCTGTACCTCTTAATCCTGAAGAGTTTGCAGCAGGATTGGAGTTCAAGCTAGACAATTCCTCTGTTGAATCAAGAAAATCCGATAACCCATCATCAGTTGTTAATCAAAACCCCTCTACAACAGAGGAGGATGATTCATCAGATGATGAGTCCGAGAAAAATGATCAGGATCAATCTCTGAATTAGGAAAAAGGGATAGAAATGTCTGCTACTCCCAGTGTGTTGAAAATCAAGAGAATGATCCTATGAAATCTGTCAAGAAAAATGTGTCTATAGATGAAAATGATAATGTATTGTATACTTTGGTTGGAGATAGGAAAATCTATTCTAACAAAGACTTTCCGATCAAAAATGTAAATCCAACCTCTATTGATCAAGTTTTTGAAAATTCAACAACCAAATTTTTGGAGAAGAAAAACCCAATCAAGTCACAACCATTATAAAGTTCAAAAAAAAAAATACCGGGAAAAGCTGAAAAACCTAGGGTACCACAACCAAAGGTTGAAACAAAGGGCACTCTCTACAAAAAGAAGTTTAAGAATGTTAAATTTGTGAGGTCTACTGGTACTGATAAGTCGAGACTTTTGAAGGCATGTCTAATATATATTATGTAAACGAAGTCAAGATTTTAAAGCGTAATAGTGAAAACAATTACACTCAACATACAAATGGGTGTGAAAATGAACCAAGTACCTCAAGACCCATAAGTTCAACATCAAGTCATAAACAGGATCTCCTAAATTTGTTGAGAGGAGAACATGTTTTAAATGTGGAGAATTTGGCCACATGATCAAGAATTGTACAAACCCAGCGAAGCCTAGATTTGTTGAGAAAACTCCTCCTGAACCTACTTGCCAACGTCGATCCCTTTCTCTAAAACAAGACAAACACATCGTTAAAGAACAAGAAGAAAAACAGAGACGTAAACAAGTAAAAATAATTGAAAAAACATCAAAACCGGATCCTTCAGAAAGGAAACCAAGTTCTTCAAATTTAATAAAACAAGAAGGTGTTAAAAATGTAAATAATAGTCATTCTGGTAAATTCAAAAATCGTGGAAATCTAAGACCGGTGATGGTTCAAGAGGAGGCACACAATTTCCAAATCATCAAGAAATAGAAATCACATTTCTTGATGATAAGGGTCGACCCAAGACCACTAAGGCTTGGGTCCCCATCTCAAACTGATCGGGTTTTCGAAATGTGCATGGTGTTCTAGGAGGAACTGTGAATAGTCATTGGATTGTTAACAGTGGAGCATCAAGGCACATGACATGCGACTTAAGGCTCCTTTATGATGTGAAAAGCATTCAAGGAGGCTATGTTGCTTTTGCTGGAGACAAGGGCGGATACATCACTGGAGAAGGAATGGTATCCATTGGTGTGGTTAGCTTTGATAAGATCAATTATGTTCGTCAAATTGATCACAATCTTCTGAGTGTTTCTCAAATCTGTGTCAAGAAGTTCACGGTTCATTTTGATGATGCCGGATGTTATGTGCTGAAACTTGGTTTCAAGATTCCCAAAGAATGGATACTCATGTCGGCTCCAAGAATTAATGACCTGTTTATTATTGACAAGAGCCAAGCTATTACAATGTCTGCACAAGTTACTTGTGGAAATTGGTTGACAGGCCTGACAACTATAAGAAGACTCATTAGTTGAAGCAATGCAGGAATAACTTCTGCAGTTTCAAAAGTTGGGCATGTGGAAATTGGTTGACAGGCCTGACAACTATAAGAAGATTGGTACAAGATGGGTTTACAAATGTAAGAAGGATGACCGAGGTGTGGTTGTGAGAAACAAAGCAAGATTGCTTGTCCAGGGCTTTAATGTCACACCCCAACCGATGGCGGAAATATCAGAGTGAGACGAACTAGATTGCTTGAGACATCATAACCATATTTGCGATAATATTTAATTTAACAACCCATTTCTTTTCATAGCATCAAAATTGTCAAGCTACATCAAATATCCGAATACAAGTAACAACAACAAAATAAACTCAACAATAACATAATGATTAACTTAGTATTCTACGCGGTGTTTCTATGCCATTCCTACTGAGTAACATCATACAACTTCATCAACCTGCAACATGTTAAAAAGTATAGTTCAATAACAAAGTATTGGCAAGTACACAAGTTTAATATCATAGCATAATTATTAAAACGAACAAAACGGGAGCGCCCCAAGGAGCTGTGCTAGGACGTATGAAGCCTTTATCAACAAGCTCTTAAAGTTGGCTAGACAGCTCTTGCATCTCCGAGAGTGCTAGACGATAGGGGGATTTCGCAACCGGAGTTGCACCAGGGATGAGGTCAATGAAAAAGTCAACAGAATGGGCAGGAGGAGGGCCAGGAAGATCCTCAAGGAAATCACGTACAACGGGAACTTCACTCACGCTTGGACCATTATCCTAATTTTCTACAATGTGGGCAAGAAAGGCGAAGTATTGCTTATGCAAGTACTTATTCGCTTGAATACACGACATAAGCTTGAGTCCTCTGGAGGGTTTCTTGCCATAGACGTGTAAGGAATCATTATTGGGAAAGGGAAGACGAATGTACTTTTCCGAACAAACAACTTCAGCACGGACTTGCATAAGCCAATCCATGCGTACTATGATATCGAAGCTACCCATTGGCATGGGTATGAGATCAATAGAAAACGTATGATCGTTGAGATTAAGAGTACTATTAGAAAGGACGGATTAACGGTGACGGATTTTCCGTCAGCTACTTCGACTTCGAATGATCTAGGCAACTTAGAACGACTACACATAAGCATAGGTTCGAATTCAACGGATACAACACTTTTATCCGCACCAATATCAAATAAACACGTAGCGTAATCATTGTTAACAAGGAACGTACCCGATATGACATTGTTCGAGTTATGAGCTTGAGCGGCTGTGATGACAAAAGCTCGGTCACGAGCTTGCTGCTGCTGGTTGTTGTTGTTGTTGTTGTTGGGCTGCGGGCAGTTGTTCAGGAAGTGATTTGGGTCTCCGCATCTGAAGCAGGCATGAGCGGTAGGTGCAAGGGGTCGGTTTTGGATGGCGGTAGGGTTTTGAGGGGTTGTCATGGCTCGGGCTTGGTTGATGGGGGCTTGCGGAGCATTCCGGCACTGTTGGGCAAAGTGCCCATATCTGTTGTAGATTGTGCATAGGCGGCATGGGGCGGTAACCGGGTGGTGGAAGGGACAGGTGTTGCACTAAGGATGAGGCCAGTGTATGTTTTCTTGAAGGGTTCAGGTGCGGGTAAGGTTAGCTGTTGGGGGTTTGGTGAGTGACTATCGCACAGTTCGGGCTCGAAGCCTTCCGCTTCTTACTCTTGGTGTTGCTTCTTGAGGGTTTAGGTGAGGTAGGCTCGGTGAGGGTTCGGTGGTGGCTTGATGGGCTTTCCTTAGTGGAGCCTTGGAGGCTTCACAAAGGACATGGTTGTTGTTCAATCGAGCAGCCAGACGAAAAGCTTCCTCGAGGGTTTTAGGGGAGGTGGTATCGACCAGGCCGCGAGGTGAGGGGGAGGCAATATATGTACTTAGCAACGGCCTTTTCAGCCATGTCAACTTGGCTTAGGCAAATTGCACCCAACTGTTTAAAACGGGTCGTGAGGCTAGCGTTGTCATTCCCCACCTGCTTGAGGTTCCAAAACTCATTTTCGAGTCGTTGGCGTTCGTGGAGAGGGCAGAATTCGCTTTCCATTAGCTTCTTAAACTCGGTCCAAGGGAGGGCGTGAGCGACTTCGTTACCACAAACGTTACGCTCGGAAGTCCACCAATCAAGGGCACTTAATCGGAACACTCTTGTGGCGTTCATGGTGCGCAAGTGGTCGGGACAACCACTTTGGATAAAGGTGACTTCAATGGCGTCGAACCATTGTAGTAGCTTAGTGGCGTCCCCTTTGCCGGTGAAAGGTAGGGGATTGCAAGAACAAAATTGCTTATAGGTGAAGGTGGTTTTTGGTGGTTCGGCCTTGGAGTCGACAGAGGTGTGAGGTGATTCGGCATTGGGTGAGGGTTGGATCTTACTGATGATTTCGGGGATGACCTTGGCCATGTGCTCGGCCATTTGTTCGGCCATGAATTTCATGCAATCCTTCTTTGACATGGAGTTGGATTGGGACTTTGACATGGATTTTGACTTCCTCATACCCTTAACGCTTTGAGAGAAAGACATCAAAAGGGTTTGACAATAGAAGATAGAATTAGGCTTTGATTGTAAAGTGTTTTTGTAAAGAAAAGAATTTGTTTTGAGCACATAAGTATTATGTTGCACGTATAAATTCACATAGATAGCATGAGAATATTGGCATTCAAAAGCATAAACACGTATGATTTGCCTAAAGGAATATAAATTTAGTTGGTTCACAAGAATTTTTTATTATTGTTTTGGGTTACGAAAGGCGTGCGATTCGTGCATCGGGTCCGAAATGAACGAGATAGCAAGTATTAAAACACATCGAAATTGAGATAGCATAAAAGATAGGCTTAATAAAACATTAAAGTGTTTCGGATTGAGAAACGTTGACTATTCCAAAGTGAATCGAGATCCTTTCAAATTAGAGAAACGTGCTTTGGCCTATAGGTAAAGTGCTCTCGTCGAGAAGCGATTAACGGCACTTTATCCTTCCAGTTACTACACGTCTCTAACCGATCGAAAAATCAAAACTTTGGCGAGCTTGAAAATCGAGAATGGGACTAGTTGACAAGGTGCGGGTTTCACCCCTAACTTGACAACATTGTACCCTAAGTGTGGTTGGTACTTACCAAACGAGGAGCGTATTCAGACTCGTTGTAAGGATCCACTAGAGTATGACATGGAAATTCCCATCAAGATGTGGATTTCACTCCTAACTTGATGGTGTAATTTCGTGCAAAATCGAATTTCATGGATTGAGAGTGATCACCAAAGTGCGGGTTTCACCCCTATTTTGGTGATATCGTCTCGTTTGTAGTTTGAGTATCTTCAAGTATTCAAGTGTGTAATTTGTGTAAGTGTCTTAGGAAAAACACACACACACAACATATATATATATATATAATAAAACACACCACTATATTATTAAAAAAAGTTACATAAAATCCTAATAAATTAAAAAAAAAACTTAATAAAGCCTAAAAAATAAAAAGAAAACAACTTAATAAATCCTAAAAAATAAAAAAAAACAACTTAATAAATTCTAAAAAATTAAAAATTATAAAGTACGATAAATATTAAAGTGGGGAACCCAACGAAATTCCGGGTTCATCGTGCCTAAACTCGATTTTTGCGATCTCCACTCGATCGTCGTGGCTAAGGTCGCCCGCAGGGACACGGTTGAATTATAGAAATTATCAAGTTGGTCACTTAAACTATAGACTAGGTTGAACATGGCAATTCTACCTAATTCCCTATAGTTATGGCTCTAATACCAATCTGCCACACCCCAACCGATAACAGAAACATCAAAGTGAGACGAACTAGATTGCTTGACACATCATAACTCTATTTGTGATAATATTTAATTTAACAACCCATTTCATTTCATAGCATCAAAATTGTCAAGTTAAATCAAATATCCGAATACAAGTAACAATAACAAAATAAACTCAACAATAACATAATGATTAACTTAGTATCCTACGCGTGATTCTATGCCATTCCTATTAAGTTCCATCATAACAACTTCATCAACCTGAAACATGTTAAAAAGTATATTTCAATAACAAAGTATTGGCGAGTACACAAGTTTAATATCATAGCAAAATAATTAAAACCGTTTAAACAAATCCACATGAATAGCTAGCATACAAGATAAATGTAAACAAGGCACAAGTCAATCCTCTAGTGTACCACAAAATAGATTAAAACTTGACCACAAGTATACGAGCGGTGCGTTACTCCTATAGCGCTACACATTTTAAGGGAGGCTTGATTGAAGTTAATGACATTTAGATCACATAAGAATAAACCAAGTAACAATTCAAGTATCATAAGACTAAAGCATGTTAGATGGATTGTTTGTGTGTAATCATAGAATAAAAGTGTGATTTAGTGTAGTTTAGTAAATTAACATATTGCACCCCAAATAGTGGAAAGCATAAAAAGGGGTCGAGTATACTCACGGTTTTGTAAAGTAATTTCCGTGAAAGCGTTAGGTTGGTTTAAGAGGAAAGAACACCAAGTTATCCTACACAAGGCAACGTAGGTGTGTGAGTATTAGATTGACGGTGGAGTTTAATGAGTTTAGGAATTAAAGTAAGCCAAAAGTATGTATAAATGAAAGTATTTATCTAGACGTTAACGCTCGTTTTTACACTATAAGCCCCGAAGGGTGTTTATGTTTTTATGGTTCATGCCCAATAGAATCGTAATGAGGGTTAGGTCTAAGATAAAATAACCTACTTTAGGACAAGTAACCATATGGTCATTGTCGAAGATTAAGTTATATTAAATATTTACATATATGTTTTTATATTACTAATTTATCATAAATTTCATGTATTTTATAGACATCATGTAAGTCATATAAGTCATGCATGGAGGGATGAGGATAACTGTCCTAAACCTCTTTCGTAAGATTCACCATTACACAATATTGTCACAATGACAATCCGGATGGTCAAGAATTATAGAAATCATCAAGTGAGGGGTGGATTGAAAAGTTGAATGGCCAAGGCCTTCATGTAATCACACCTACACCAACACAAGCTTGTAAGCTTGGATGGCTCAATACTTGTGGGTTTGAAACCCTAGTAAAAACCACAAGTTTAGAGACATGTTATGCCTCTTGATTGTGTATGAACAAATCTATCTTAACACACTAACCATAAGTTTGGTTAGAGACATAAGTAGCATAGAGTTTGTTAGGTTAAAAGCAAGTTCGAAAAATGTTTTATGAATTAACTTCCAAAAAAGAAAGTTTTTGCCCCAAAAATGGTGTGATTCCACCTTGGTTTTCAATGGAAAACCTATGGTAACGTCCATAGGGATTAGCAAACCATGTTGAGGAAGAAAACAAGAAGAAAACTTTAAAAAAATTGAATTTTAAAAAGATAAAATTTGAGCAGAAAGTTTGCACACTTTTAGACCTCAAAATGCTGGGGTTTCACCTCAGTTTGCCCAAGCAAACTTGTGAGAACCTTCCTAGAGGTTATCCAAGAGTATTAGAAGGAAAAAAAAGGTAAAAAGAAGAAGGGAAGTGAGTCGAAACTCACTTGCAAGCTGCTGTGTTTCAGCAGAGAAATTCTGGAGTTTGGGGTTTGTTTAAGGTGTTTGGAGGCTTATAAAAGTGGGGAAGTGTTGGAGGAACACTTGTTTATATAGGGGAAGGGTTAGGTTAAATATTGGGATTCCATTAAATTCAATTAGGTGTAGCTTTTAACTAAAAAAAAGATTTAAAACTTTACACAGCTTGCGGCCGCAAGCTGTGTTTTTATTTTTTATTTTTTTGTTGTTTTAATTATTTAATAGATGAAGCTTGGATTTTAGATATTTTACATCATATATATTACTTGTATGGGTCTTAAAAAGGTCCGAGGTCACGTGTAAGGTTGATTAAAAATCCTAAAAAGGGACTTCTTTAAGGCGTATTTCAAACATATGTTGTGACATGATTAATAGGATGACGGAAGCTTGAATATTTTGCATTAAGTCACTAGTTGTCTTTCTTGACTTTGGTATTACGATTTATAAACATTCGTCAAGCATTTACGTGTCGCTTCGAATTGATTTATGAAGCAATAAGGTAACGTATGATCACATGTTTAAACATGAACAAAGTTTGTGAAATTCGCATAATTGATCGATCTTGTTTACAACCAAAGCCTTAGATTACAATAAATTGGAAATAGAAACATGATTACAAGGTTTGGACTTTCCAAAAATAGAAACACGAAGCGATCTTACTAAAAACGGAAAGTTAAAAATGCGAAGCGTTACAGTCTCCCCTCCTTTAGGGAATTTCATCCCGAATTTAGGAAGACTCAATGAACAGATGTGAATACTTGGTCTTCATGTCGCTTTCAAGTTCCCAAGTAAATTCAGCGCCACGTTTTCCTTCCCACCGAACTTTCACTATAGGAATTCTACTGCGCCTTAGTTGCTTAGTACCTCTGATCCATGATTTCGACTGGTTTCTCCACGAAGTGCAAAGTCTCATTGATTTGGAGATCTTCAAGCGGAACTTGGAGTCCTTCTTCGGTGAGATATCTTTTTAAGTTTGGGACATGGAAGGTAGGATGAACGTTGTTGAGCTCTTGTGGTAGGTCTAGTCGGTAGGCTACCTTGCCAATCCTTTCGAGAATCTTGAAAGGACCTTTCGTAGTGAGGAGCGAGCTTTCCCTTTTTCCCGAAGCGAACTACACCCTTCCAAGGGGATACCTTGAGAAGTACAAAGTCACCAACATTGAATTCCAAAGGCTTGCGTCTTTTATCTGCGTAGCTCTTTCGTCGGCTTCTAGCTTTTAGCAAGTTGTCCCGAATCTGCAAAATCTTGTCCGTCGTCTGTTGTATAAGCTCGGGACCGGTGATTTGAGCTTCCCCGATCTCGTGCCAACAAATAGGCGATCAACACTTGCGTCCATACAATGCCTCGAATGGCGCCATTTGAATGCTTGTGTGGTAACTGTTATTATACGAGAATTCGACCAAAGGCAAATGCATGTCCCAGTTGCCACCAAAATCAATTACGTAAGAACGAAGCATGTCCTCTAGAGGATAGTACGCTCGGTTTGACCATCAGACTGAGGATGGAATACAGTACTAAGACTGAGTTGAGTACCAAGCGCCTTTTGAAATGTTTGCCAAAGGCAAGAAGTGGAACGACCATCACAGTCCGAGATAATGTCAACGGGGACACCGTGACGACAGATGACTTCATCCGTGTAGATACAAGCCAATTTCTCAACTCGGTAATCTTCACGTATGGGAAGGAAATGGGCAGACTTGGTCAGACAGTCGATGATTACGCAAATACTATCGTGACCAGACGATGTACGAGGGAGTTTGGTTATGAAATCCATGGCAATACTCTCCCATTTCCAGACAGGAATTTCTGGTGGTTCAAGTAAGCCAGAGGGTCATTGATGCTCAGCCTTTACCTTGGAGCAAGTAACGCACTTTGAAACGAAAAAGGCGATATCTTTCTTCATACCAGGCCACCAGCACGATGCACGGAGGTCGTGATACATCTTATCGGCGTCGGGGTGAATAGAATACCGAGATTTATGAACTTCACTCATCAAGAGGTCACAAAGATTTTCACTGTTTGGAATGCATATATGGTCAAGATAGCACATGATGCCATTGGGTTTGGTCACAAGTTCGTTTTCAGCAACACACTTTAAGTCATTATCGAGGTTACCCTCATTAACGGTCGAGTATTGTGCCTCACGAATCATCTCTTGAAGCTTTCCCAAAGTTGGTTAGCAACGTACACTCTTGACGTGAGTTTTCCGACTAAGAGCGCCGGCCACAACATTCGCTTCACCAGGGTGGTAGCGGATATCATAGTCGTAGTCGTTTAATAATTGTACCCAACAACGTTGACGCATGTTGAGTTCTTTTTTATTAAAGATGTGCTGGAGGCTCTTATGGTCGGTGAAGACCGTACACTTTGTACCATAAAGGTAGTGTCACCATATCTTTAATGCAAAAACAACTGCACCAAGTTCAAGGTCGTGTGTTGTATAATTTTTCTCATGAATTTTGAGATGTCGTGATGCGTAAGCGATAACCTTGTCTCGTTGCATAAGAACGCAACCAAGATCTTTTCTTGAGGCATCGTAATACACAACAAAGCCGTCGGTACCATCGGGAAGGGTTAGGATAGGAGCATTGCAAAGCATGTCCTTGAGCATTTGAAAAGACTCCTCTTGTTCGGAACCCCAAACAAAAGGTTTATCCTTTTGGGTCAAGGAAGTGAGAGGTATGGCAATTTTTGAAAAATTTGAGATAAAGCGACGGTAATAACCGGCTAAGCCGAGAAATGAACGGATTTCGGACGGAGTTTTAGGGCAATCCAGTTTTTCACTGCCTCAATTTTCACGGGGGCAACGTGAATACCAAGTTCATTGACGACATGACCAAGAAATTGAACCTCTTTTAACCAAAATTCACACTTGGAGAACTTGGCGTAGAGACATTGAGTACTCAAAAGCTGAAGGATAAGATGCAAGTGTCGCTCATGCTCTTCTCACGTCTTGGAATAGATAAGGATATCGTCAATGAAGACGATCACGAATCGATCAAGATAGGGCTTACACAGGCGATTCATCAAATCCATAAACACGGCGGGTGTGTTGGTCAAACTAAATGGCATGACCACGAACTCGTAGTGCCCATAACGTGTGCGAAACGCGGTTTTGAGTATATCTTCTTCGAGGACTTGAAGTTGATGATAACTAGAGTGGAAGTCGATTTTAGAGAAACAAGTCGCGTCTTGAAGCTGGTCAAAAAGGTCGTCGATGCGAGGGAGAGGGTATCGGTTTTTTACTTTAAGCTTGTTGAGCTCACGATTGTCAATGTACATGTGAAAGGATCCGTCTTTCTTTTTTACGAACAGAACGGGAGCGCCCCAAGGAGATGTGCTAGGACGTATGAAGCCTTTATCAAGAAGCTCTTGAAGTTGGCTAGACAGCTCTTGCATCTCCAAGGGTGCTAGACGATAGGGGGATTTCGCGACCGGAGTTGCACCAGGGATGAGGTCAATGCGAAAGTCAACAGAACGGATAGGAGGAGGGCCAGGAAGATCCTCAGGGAAACGTCAGGGAAATCACATACAACAGGAACTTCACTCATGCTTGGACCCTTATCCTTCTTTTCCACAATGTGGGCAAGAAAGGCGACGTATTCCTTACGCAAGTACTTGTTCGCTTGAATACACAACTTAAGATTGAGTCCCCTGGAGGGTTTCTCTCCATAGACGTGTAAGGAATCATTATTGGGAAGGGGAAGGCGAATGTACTTTTCCGAACAAACAACTTCAGCACGGACTCACCTAAGCCGATCCATGCCTACTATGATATCGAAGCTACCCATTGGCATGGGTATTAGATCAATAGAAAACGTATGATAGTTGAGATTAATTGTACAATTAGAAAGGACGAAATCGACGGTGACAGAATTTCCGTCAGCTACTTCGACTTCAAATGATTTAGGCAACTTAGAACGACTACACATAAGCAAAGGTTCGAATTCAATGGATACAACACTTTTATCCGCACCAATATCAAATAAACACGTTGCATAAACATTTTTAACAAGGAACATACCTGATATGACATCGTTTGAGTTATGAGCTTGAGCGGCTGTGACGATAAAAGCTCGGTCGTGAGCTTGCTGCTGCTGCTGGTTGTTGCTGTTGTTGTTGTTGCGCTGCAAGCAGTTGTTCGCGGAGTGATTTGGGTCTCCGCATCTTAAGCAGGCACGAGCGGCAGGTGCAAGGGGTCGGTTTTGGTTGGCGGTAGGGTTTTGAGGGGTGGTCATGGCTTAGGCTTGGTTGATGGGGGCTTGCGAGCATTCCGTTACTGTTGGGCAAAGTGCCCATACCTGTTGCAGATTGTGCATAGGCGGCACGGGGCGGTAACCGGGTGGTGGAAGGGACAGGTGTTGAACTTAGGATGAGGCCCGGTGTATGTTTTCTTGATGGGTTCGGGTGTGGGTATGGTTAGCTGTTGGGGGTTTGGCGGAGTGACTACCGCGCAGTTCGGGTTCAAAGCCTTCCGCTTCTTGCTCTTGGTGTTGCTTCTTGGGGGTTTGGATGAGGTACGCTCGGAGAGGGCTTCGGTGGTGGCTTGATGGGTTTTCCGTAGTGGAGCCTTGGTGGCTTCACAAAGGATATGGTTGTTGTTCAATCGAGCAGCCAGACGAAAAGCTTCCTCGAGGGTTTTGGGGGAGGTGGTATCGACCAGGTCCGTGAGGTGAGGGGGAGGCAACGTATTACTTAGCAACGGCCTTTTCGGCCGTGTCGACTTGGCTTGGGAAATTGCACCCAACAGTTTAAAACGGGCCGTGAGGCCAACATTGTCATTCCCCACCTGCTTGAGGTTCCAAAACTCATTTTCGAGTCGTTGGCGTTCGTGGGGAGGGCAGAATTCGCTTTCCATTAGCTTCTTAAACTCAGTCCAAGGGAGGGGGTGAGCAACTTAGTTACCACGAACGTTACGCTTGGAAGTCCACCAATCAAGGGCTCTTGATCGGAATACTCCCGTCGCGTTCATGGTGCGCAAGTGGTCGGGATAACCACTTTGGATGAAGGTGACTTCAATGGCGTCGAAACATTTTAGTAGCTTAGTGGCGTCCCCTTCACCGGTGAAAGGTAGGGGATTGCAAGAACAGAATTGCTTATGGGTGAAGGTGGTTTTTGGTGGTTCGGCCTTGGATTCGACAGAGGTGTGAGGTGATTCGGCATTGGGTAGGGGTTGGATCTTACTAACGATTTCGAGGATGACCTTGGCCATGTGCTCGTCCATTTGTTCGGCCATGAACTTCATGCAATCCTTCTTTAACATGGAGTCGGATTGGGACTTCGACTTCGACTTTGACTTCCTCTTACCCATAACGCTTTGAGAGAAAGACATCTAAAGGGTTTGACAATAGAAGATAGATTTAGGCTTTGATTGTAAAGTGTTTTTATAAAGAAAAGAATTTGTTTTGAGCACATAAGTATTATGTAGCACGTACAAATTCACATAGATAGCATGTGGATATTAGCATTCAAAAGCATAAACACGTATGATTTTCATAAAGGAATATAAATTTAGTTGGTTCACGAGATTTTTTTTATTATTGTTTTTAGTTACAAAAGGCGTGCGAATCGTGCATCGGGTCGAAATGAACGAGATAGCAAGTATTAAAACACATCGAAATTGAGATAGCATAAAAGATAGGCTTAATAAAACATTAGAGTGTTTCGGGTTGAGAAACGTTGACTATTCCAAAGTGAATCGAGATCCTTTCAAATTAGAGAAACGTGCTTTGGCCTAAAGGTAAAGTGCATTCGTCGAGAAGCGATTAACGACACTTTACCCTTCCAGTTACTACACATCTCTAACCGATCGAAAAATTGAAACTTTGGCGAGATTGAAAATCGAGAATGAGACTAGTTGACAAGGTGCGGGTTTCACCCCTAAGTTGACAACATTGTACCCTAAGTGTGGTTGGTACTTACCAAACGAGGAGCGTATTCCGACTCGTTGGTAAGGATCCATTAGAGTATCA
Source organism: Scalesia atractyloides (assembly GCA_947069175.1). Taxonomy (NCBI): domain Eukaryota; kingdom Viridiplantae; phylum Streptophyta; class Magnoliopsida; order Asterales; family Asteraceae; genus Scalesia; species Scalesia atractyloides. The sequence continues at coordinate 51,891,261 of CAMTDV010000020.1, forward strand.
AATGGAAATTCCCATCAAGATGTGGATTTCACTCCTAACTTGATGGTGTAATTTCGTGTAAAATCGAATTTCACGGATTGAGAGTGATCACCAAAGTGCGGGTTTCACCCCTATTTTGGTGAGATCGTATCGTTTGTAGTTTGAGTGTCTTCAAGCATTCAAGTGTGTAATTTGTGTAAGTGTCTTAGGAAAAACATATATATATATATATTTAAGACAAAAGAAATAGGAAGAAACAAATAGGAAGAATTAACATTTTAATCAAGAAGCAAGAATGGTCAAGTTGGTCACTTGAACTATAGACTAAGTCAAACATGGCCATTCTACCTAATTCCCTATAGTTATGGCTCTAATACCAATCTGTCACAGCCCAACCGATGATGAAAACATCGGAGTGAGACGAACTAGATTACTCGAGATATCATAAATCTATTTGTGAAAATATTTAATTTAACAACCCATTTCATTTCATAACATCAAAATTGTCAAGTTACATCAAATATCCCAATACAAGTAACAACAACAAAACAAACTCAACAATAACATAATTATTAACTTAGTATTCTACGCGTGTTTCTATGCCATTCCTACTAAGTTCCATCATAACAACTTCATCAACCTGCAACATGTTAAAAAGTATAGTTCAATAACAAAGTATTGGCGAGTACACAAGTATGATATCATAGCATAATTATTAAAACTGTTTAAACAAATCTACATGAATAGCTAGCATACAAGATAAATGTAAACAAGGCATGTGAATCTACAAGTCAATCCTCTAGTGTACCGCAAAGTAGATTAAAACTTAACATTGACCATAAGTATACGGGCAGTGCGTTACTCCTATAGCGCTATACATGTTAAGGGAGGCTTGATCGAAGTTAATGACATTTAGATCACATAAGAATAGACCAAGTAACAATTCAAGTAGCATAAGACTAAAGCATGTTTGATGGATTGTTTGTGTGTAATCATCGAATAAAAGTGTGATTTAGTGTAGTTTAGTAAATTAACATATTGCACCCCAAATAGTGGAAAGCTTAAAAAGGGATCGAGTGTACTCACGGTTTTGCAAAGTAATCTCCATGAAAGTATTTGGTTGGTTTAGTGGAAAGAACACCAAGTAATCCTACACAAGGCAACGTAGGTGTGTGAGTATTAGATTAACGGTGGAGTTTAATGAGTTTAGGAATTAAAGTATACAAAAAGTATGTATAAATGAAAGTATTTATCTAGACGTTAACGCTCGTTTTTGACACTATAAGCCCTGAAAGGTGTTTGTGTTTTTATGGGTCATGCCCAATAGAATCATAACGAAGGTTAGGTCTAAGATAAAATTACCTACTTTTAGGACAAGTAACCATATGGTCATTGTCGAAGATTCGGTTATATTAAGTATTTACATATATAGTTCTAATATTACTAATTTATCATAAAGTTGATGTATTTCATAGACATCATGTAAGTCATATAAGTCATGTATGGAGGTAGGAGGATAACCGTCCTAAACCTCTCTCGTAAGATTCACCATTACACAAGATTGTCACAATGACAATCCAGATGGTCAACAATTATAGAAATCATCAAGTGAGGGGTGGACTGAAAAGTTGAATGGCCAAGCCTTCATGTAATCACACCTACACCAACACAAGCATGTAAGCTTGGATGGCTCAACACTTGTGGGTTTGAAACCCTAGTAAAAACCACAAGTTTAGAGACATGTTATGCCTCTTGATTGTGTATGAACAAATCTAGCTTAACACACTAACCATAAGCTTGGTTAGAGGCATAAGTAGCATAGAGTTTGTTAGGTTAAAAGCAAGTTTGAAAAAAGTTTTATGAGTTAACTTCCAAAACCGAAAGTTTGGCCCCAAAAATGGTGTGATTCCACCTTGGTTTGCCATGGAAAACCTAAGGTAACATCCATAGGGCTTAGCAAACCAGGTTGAGGAAGAAAACAAGAAGACTTAAAACTTCACATAGCTTGCGCCGCAAGCTGTGTTTTTATTTTTATTTTTTTTGTTGTTTTAATTATTTAATAAATGAAGCTTGGATTTTAGATATTGTACATTATATATATTACTTGTATGGGTCTTATAAAGGTCCAAGGTCACGTGTAAGGTCGTTTAAAAACACTAAAAAGGGACTTCTTTAAGGCGTATTTCAAACGTAAGTTGTGACATGATTAATAGGATGACGGAAGCTTGAATATTTTGCATTAAGTCACTAATTGTTTTTCTTGACTTTGGTATTGCGATTTATAAACATTCGTCAACATTTACATGTCGCTTCGAATTGATTTATGAAGCAATAAGGTAACGTATGATCACCTGTTTAAACATGAACAAAGTTTGTGAAATTCGCATAATTGATCGATCTTGTTTACAATCAAAGCCTTAGATTACAATAAATTGGAAATAGAAACATGATTACAAGGTTCGGACTTTCCAAATATTGAAACATGAAGCGATCTTACTAAAAACGAAAAATTTCATATGTGAAGCGTTACATTTAATCAGGTAGCTGTCATTGATTACAATGATGTTTATGCACCCGTAGCTCGTCTTGAGGCCACAAGAATTTTCTTGGCTTATGCGTCCTACAAGAAGTTACAGTTTACCAAATGGATGTTAAGAGTGCATTTCTTCATGATGTGGTTGAAAACGAAGTATATGTTGAGCAACCACCTGGTTTTGAAGATCCAATCCATCCTGACAAGGTTTGGCTTCTCAATAAGGCGCTATATGGTCTACATCAACCTCCACGGGCATGGTATGAAACGTTGTCTTCCTATCTTCTGAAGAATGGTTTTCAACGTGGATTGATCGACTGTACTCTCTTCATCAAGGAGGCAAATGAGGACTTATTGCTGGTACAAGTATATGTTGATGATGTTATATTTGGGTCTACAAACGAGAGAATGTGCAAAGAATTTGAGCAGATCATGCAGGAGAAGTTCGAGATGAGCGCTATGGGAGAAATGACTTTCTTTTTAGGTTTGCAGGTTCATCAATCTAAAGATGGGATTTTCATCCATCAAACCAAGTACGCTGGGGATATTCTCAAACGATTTTAGATGGAAGACTCAAAGCCTTTGGGAACTCCATTAGCTCAGAATCATGGGATTACTCTTGATGGAATGGGTGAACATGTGGAACCATCTCTTTATCTTGCTATGATCGGATCTCTCATGTATCTTACTGCTTCAAGACCCGATATAATGTACCCAACATGTCTTCTAGCTCGCTACCAGTCCAGTCCGAAGGTTTCTCATTTGATGACTGTAAAAAGAATCTTTCGTTATCTAAAGGGTCTCCCGGACACTGGTCTCTGGTACCCTAAGGATGATAACTTTGATTTGACAGCATTCAGTGATTCTGATCATGGTGGCTGCAAGATCGATGCAAGATCAACATCAGCGGGATGTCAGTTCTTGGGACATCGCCTAGTCATGTGGCAGTACAAAAAGCAGAACTGTGTCGCTACATCAATCTGTGAAGCTGAGTATATCTCGGCTTCTAGTTACTGCTCTCACGTTCTATGGATCTAATAGCAAATGCGCGACTACGGTTTTGAATTTCTAACTACTCCTGTTTTTGTTGATAACGAAGCTGCTTCACAGATCACTCGTAATCCTGTGCAGCACTCAAAAACCAAACACATTGAGATTAAGTATCATTTCATATGAGATTGTTATGAAAAGAAACTTATCAATGTGGTTAAAATCCACACCGATCACCAACGTGCCGACTTGTTTACAAAAGCTTTTGATAAATCTCGTTTTGATTATCTACTTTTAGTCAATGGCATCACGGTGTAACCCAAGCAATTCATTCTTGGCTAATTGTTTTTTCGTAAATATTTTCTTAAAATCTAAAAATTACAAAACGATTTTCTATTTTCTCTTAGTTTTATATTTTAGGGAGGAGAATATTTCAAGAAAATACAAAAACATAAGAAAATACAAAAATATGTCTTTTATTTAGTTTAAGTTTTTATTACCTTCTTTATTTAAGGGGAGAAAAATTTTAAAAAATACAAAAACAATAGAAAAACCAAAAATAAAAAATGAGTTTCTTGGATAAATAAGTAAAGATGATGAAATACACCAGTGATCTGTCATAAACAGTCAAAAACACAAAATGAAAATTGATAAGTAGCTTTACTAATGATGTATCGGTAGGCTCACAATAAGATTAAAATGTGCAGGATGATATTAACATAACGGACTGCAAGCCATATGGGAACCATTCATTGGCATATGGTCTTAGTACCGAAATTTCGTTTAATAGTGTACCGAAATTTCGTTTAATAATATGCCGAGGATCTGAGATGTGCGGTCTTTATACTGACTTATCATCTGGGTATCATGATTGAATCTTTTGCCGAAAAATTAACGGTGACGCAAGTTTAGAACTTCTATGATACCATACATACGTGTAAGTATTGCATACGACCTTCAATAAGTGATAAAAATATCACATCCACCCAAATATAAGTGATAAAATATCACAGCTTTATGCGGGAGCTAAGTTCGTCTCTTTGTTGGTACGATGGTACTAACATGTTCATGGACTTACTCTTGAGCCCTGCATGCATCTGAAAATCAAGCTCCTCATCAATAAGTGATTTAATCACATAGGGCTTGTTTTCAATAAAAATAAGTGAGTTTCTAACATCGTATACGTCAAAACAGATGATAAGCAGTATACTCACCGGTAATATTTTCTCTCGTGCATATCTGGATATGGGAATGTGTCGTGAAGTGGTTGAACACTGGCTAGTAAGTATAATTCATACCTTAATCATATCTCTTAATCATGATTACATTTGATAAGCTGAGCTTACGTGGACAACAGTACCGATAATCATAGTAGAATGATTATTTATTTATTTAATTTGATGTTTTAAACAAAACTCGTTTTTGACAAGATTAAAAGTTGGTATGATTCTCTTACGTTGAAACTCTAAAAAAGATTATCTAGTAAATATAGTTTACTCTTATCTGTTACTGGTTATTCTAGTTTAGTTTACTTTGTTGTTTAATTAAGTTCTTTTTGAATTAGCCGAAATTGAAGCTCAAAAGTTTTCTACCAAGATACGCCCTAAAAACCATTCGCTTTGATATCAAAACTTCATAAAAGTACTTTCTTACAACGGGTAAACTCATCTCAAAAGAACAAAATCTGTTTAACAAGCACTTTTCCTAACTTAACTTGTGATTAGTGTGGATCTGTGCAAAGTTCTAAACAGGTCAGTGAAAAACCTAAGGTCCTCGAAGAACTGAAAGTCCAGTTTTGAAAAACCTGGATTCGTACGAATCATATCATTCATACGAGCCATTGTGCTTCGTACGAATGACCATTGGGTCTTGTATGTTTTGGAGCTCTTCGTACGAACTAAGGTTGTTTCGCACGAGTATCATAATGTGGTATAAAAAGTGATGAAGTTCTTTGGTAGAACTTCACTTTCACCTTGCTCACGTCATCTTTACACCTATCCTTAAGTTGTTTTTGATTTTTTGAGGTATACTTAACTAGGATGGCATACTTTGAAGTTGAACAACTTAAACATTATCTGATCATGTGACTTTGACTTACTTGAACAACAAAATTAAGCGAAGAATCTTTTTAATGAAAAACAAGTAACTTCTCTTGAATTTGTTTGTACGAACTAGATTCGCACGAATAACACTTCATTCGTACAAACCAGCTATTTGACTTAATCAAGAGTTCGTAAAAATGAGTTGTTTTTCGTACAAAAAATTGTTATTCGTATGAGTCAGTAGTTCTTTGTTCAGGGAATATATACATACAAAAAGTTTGGAATAAAACTTTTTGTGTATATTCCCTAATGAATTTGTGTTCTTATCCTAGTTGTTGTAGGTGTACAGAATGGAACAAAAGGAACATAAAAGAAAACCCACAACAAAGAGAACTGACAAGTCAGAAGTGGAAATTATGTCTGAACCGAGACATAACATGGTGGCCTACTTGGATCCGGAAGACAAATTTGCTGAGTACAACGGTATAATGAAATTTTTGCGCAACTCAAGGATACATTATGCTATCACGCACAAGACTGCAGTATACAAGACGTTGATCAAGGAATTTTGGGATTCAGCTAAAGTTATTAAAGTGAATGGGCAGGAACTTATCCGCTGGAAAGTAAATGACTTGAACGTAGATGTCACCGTTAAAACCATTAACTCAGTATTACAGCTTGGTGATGATCTTGAAGCTCCATTCTCAGTGCCATTGAAGTGTCAACGTGGATGTTTGCTTAGAATGAAATGTGTTGGAGATTTCCTCGTGGGACAACTAAACAAAGCATGGTTGCCACTCTGATACAAGTTCTTTCTACATGTTTTAATTCAGTGTTTGAGCAACAGACGAAGTGGTTATGACATGGCAAATAATGACTTGGTTGGAATGATGATAGCTTTGGCATTGAACAAACCGTTTAGTATTTCAAAGTATATTTTTGCAAACATGAAGGAAAACCTGAGAAGAACCGGATATGGTGGAAACAAGTTTTGGATGTATCCTCGTTTTCTCCAAATGATCTTGGATGTGCAACATCCGAATCTTCTGAAGAACGAAAATAATGTTTTAAAATTTGAAGTTATGATGGAACATTCGTTGAAGATCTTTAGAGGTGTAGCAGCAAAACATTACAAGGAAAGCACACATTCGCGTAAGTTGATCGGTTTTTCTGGCAAATGATCAATATATAGTACCAGAAAATGACAAGTGGCGCCATGATGACAGTGATTCAGATAATGAAGAACCAACCTTGAAAAAGATGATGGAAGATAAGTTTGGTCATAAAAAGGGAAAGGGTAATGATGATGATGGTGATAATGTTGGTAATAATGGTGTAAGAGAACCAGTTGCAGAAGTCCAACCTACCTTTACAACGGAGGAGACTAAACCTACAATGACGGAACCCACTACAATTTCTGAACCACAACCTTCAAATACCACAGCAGCTGAAACAACTTCGACTGAAGATACTCCAGTTCGATCGCAACCTACTACTTTTCCAGCTCAACAATCCTAGTCTATATCTCATCAACAAAATGCAAAAAAGAAGCAGTCGTTTGTTCTCTGAAATGGAAAAGGATGAGAAAGTGGATTTTATGTTCTCTCAGTTGCAAGCTACGGCAATCCTAATCAAAAAGCATTCAGAGTTCATATCTTTAAATCGGAACGCAGTTGTTAAACAACAGCTGGAGATAAATTCTTTGAAAGAGACTGTTAGAAAACAAGATTCTGAAATTGCGTAGTTAAGAAAAGAAAATGAGCGACTGAAGATTGCAGAGCTGAAAGAGCAACTCAGCTACAACAGATGAGAGTAGCTGATAACTCTCAGGGGATTGAGATAAATAGACTGAAAGAACGTAGTGCAGCTGTACAACGATCTGCGGAAACATTAACTGCTAAGCATAACGACTTGAGGGAACGGTATCATTCTCGTAATCTCACGCTAGTTGAAGGCTTTAATGGTATTAAAGACGTGTTTGAAATGAGCAGAAAGAGGGTGAACATTCTATGGAATGATAGATGCAAAGCGCGGGAGATCAAGCGAAAACATGATCAGGTTAGTGAAGACACTGGCAATCCTGATGCTTCGGCCTCATCCTCATAACTAAAAGTTTTTGCTTCAACTCCAGTGGTAGAGTCTAATGCACAGCAGATCGTGACTGATCCAGTTACCTCCAGTGGTACTCAAGAGAAAACAGGAAAGGTTTGATGTTTCTGAAAAGTTTTGAAGACCTGATGCTCTATCAACAATGGATAGCAGATCTTCATGGGGAGTTTGTTGATACTCGAGGCCATTCAGTATGAAGACCAAAGACCGAAGACCAAGCAACAACCAAGGGGGAGTTTGTTGATACACTTTTGTGTCTGTCGCTTGCTCTTAGTTACGTCTGTAATTGTACAGTGTTTGTTTACAATGTCTGTATAGTTTGGTCGTGTCGACCAAATCAAGATACCCTCCTATCTTGGTTTAGTATGACGATTAGTTTGTCTGTGTAAAATAGTTGCATGTGTGCATACTGTTGAGTCTTGTGTACGTGATGTATGTGACACGTTCTCCAAAGAACACATCCATGTACGAATGAGAAATGCTTCGTACGAGCAAGATGTTGCTCGTACGAGCCACTCACCCTTCGTACGAGTGAGTTCATCTAATCAAGCTTTCATCTTGATTCGTACGAGCTAGTTTATGTTCGTATGAGCCAGCTTGTTCGTACGAGTATCTTTGGAGAATGTGTTTTGTGTCTTTTGTGTTTCATACAAGTAGCAAGATACTTCGTACAGTTGCTAGGTGTGGACACTATAAAAGCAGACATGCACTTCTCAGTATGGAGTTTGTTAGAAAAGTCGGATAGAGCTAGTGACCTTCCAGATAGACTAGAGTTATACTAGAGAGATAGACACAAGAGCACAAAGTGTCTTGCATGAGTCTGTATGAACATTGTTTGCATATGTTTGTACTAGTTCTCTTCTGTTAATCAAGATATTGAATCTTTGGTTATCCCGTGTTCTTACTTTGTTTTGGTTTGCATACTTACGAGGATTCCGCACTCGTATCTGTGTTGTATAAACAGGGAAGTAGGTTAATCTTGATCCTCCAAGTGGACCTACAAATTTCTTTCAATTTTTAATGATTAGTCACATCTTCAAGAACTGTTATAGATTTTTAATAAAACAAATAAAACACTCTATTTTTGGTTTTATAAAAACAAGACACTATTTTTGGATTTTGAATTTTCTAATTTTTTTAATTTTTAAATATAAGAATATAAATAGAAACACAAATAAACAAAGAAACTAACTCAGTAGTTACAACTATACAATTGCAATGGGATCAAAATCGTTTTTAGGCGGACCAAGTAACACTTTTTAGTGCGAACTTATTCAGAGTGGTCTAAGTGATATGCTTAAGGTAGTATTATACTACAATACTCGTGCGTCCCATACCATGACATACCCCCGCGATCAAGGTAAGCACAACGATTCATCGTAGCAGGTGAGTATATTAAGATCATCCTTTATCTTTTACAACGTCAGACTATTGGTGAACAGGTCAGTACATTAGTACAGCAGAGTGACCAATAATATCTGACGAGGGTTAGGCAAATACCTTTTATGGTATGTTTGACTTTTCAAGCACATGGAATTTTCTCGTGATGAGATTTCCTTTCTTTTAAGGTTTTTGGCCCTTCTATTTTGCCTCTTTTAAGGATATCCTGATTGTGCCTAGGTCTGCATATATCTGGATGCAATAGAAGTGCAACCCTAATATCTCGGATGACTCATAAGCATAACGACCCAAAACTTCAGACGTTGGCTATCTATCAATGCAGGATTTAAGACCATGAAATCATACGCCGATGATATGTTACCCACAAGATACATAGTTTGTTATGTTTATATCACTTAATATCTTTTAATCACTTTGAGCGTTAAGCCTACCGACATATCACATTAGAATCCTAGTCTTTTCAGCTACGACACCTAACATGTGTCAGTTATGCCCTTTATCACGAATATTCATTTCATTCCTTTTGATGCAAAAAGTCCTTTTTTGGATTTTTCTATTTTTCAAATGCTTTTGTATTTTTCTTTTTTCTTCCCATCAAACAATGCATATATACATATATCTCCCTCTTCCCCCCTAAATTTGTGCATCACACCTATGCACAAATTTACCTAATAAAGAAAATGTATGTACAAAGTTTTAAACGAAAGAAAAGGAAAATATTTTTTTGTTGTTTTTGCTTAACCATTCCGTCATTAGATTAAAGACTAATCAATTTCAAAATTAAAGCCCAAAATTTAAATTTGTACCTTTTTGCTGATCTTTTCTTACCTCATGTCCTCCAAAGGAAACATCGCACTCGTAACAAAATTGAACTTTTTGCAAAACAGTGAGATGTTATCCGATGTGTCACTGGAACAACCGCTATCAACATTCCAGAGATTGTCAACAGCTCCTCTTTGGTTGTTCCTGAAAAATAAGGAGATTAGAAAGACAGTGGAACCCAGGCCACTGTGGTCCTGGGTTTCCCTGAAGCATCTAAATAGGACTCTTCTTTCAGACACAAGTCCCCTTTTGTTTCGAAGATTGGTGATGTTGCTGCCGCTTTGGATTTGGGTTTCAAAATCTGTTTCATTTTAACAAACGCGGTTGTTGCCTTTGATTGAGCAACTTTGGCTGTTTCATGTTTAGTTATTTTAGGAACAGATTTTTGTTTCTGAACAGCCTTGCCTTTGTTTTTGGCAACGTTCCAATCCCCATCAGATGACCTTGGAATTCACATTCTTCATTGCCTTAGGTGATGATACCTTCATCGGCTTCGAATGATTGTTATCCTTAGGTCTAACCTTCTGATTTTGAACGTAGTAGGGTACATAGGGACTGTGTGTGCAGTTCCGAGCAATGTGACCAGGAATGCCGCAATTGAAGCACATTTGTCTCTTCACGTATAAAGCATCCTGATCAGCTTGATTTATTCTTGCAGGCTTTGAAGGATGAACTGATCCTTTATGTGCTTGATTTCCTTGCACATTTCTTGCAGACGAAGATGAATATAGATGTCTATACTTGTCGTTTGTAAAGGCCTTCTTCTGTTGTGGAGATTTCTTTTGATTCTTCTTGTTTTGTTTAGACTACAAGTCTTGTTCAGAAATCTCCCCAACCTTTTCAAAAGCTTTGCTAGCACGGTCAAAAGTATATTTTTCACATTTGCCATTAATGACCGGCTTAACAAAAGCATTTTTCACATCACAAGCCTTTAGAGGGCTATTGCTGCCTATTGAGGATTTTGGAGAGCGTGACTGTCCTTGACATTTGGACTTCTGCTTTCTTCGTCTCCGATTTGCTCGTTTCTGCTCCTTTAGCTTGCTTTGAACCTTTTCATCGCAAGCAGAAGGTTCAGATTATTCAGTTTGCGCACTTGGAGCCTTGTTCACGTCAGCTCTCTCTTCATCAGCTTTGATAAAATCGGAAAGTTCTGCTTTATTAGATGAAAGACTAGACACTCCAGCTGAATCATTAGCATAGTCAACAAAACCAGATGGTTCCCGTGTGTCTGACGTATAATCACTGGATTTGCCGTACACCATATGCAGTGCTCTCTCAATTTCTTCATCGGTTTCAGGCATTGTCGTGTAGTTGTGATTATACGGTGGGGCAACCTAATTGAATCGCAAACCCTTCCCCTTGTTCTCCTTATATGCCAGCTGCACATTGCACACGTCTTGAAAGAGCTTGCTGGATGTATTAAACTTCTTTATATTGACTTCGTTTTAATGATATTTTCCAGCAAGTAGTCCTAGCTCAACTCTTACCAAATCGCATTCCATGGTTTTTGAATGTAATATAGTTTTGTAATCATGGACCCAACATTTCTGTTGATTTACGTCCAGGTTGAGCAGAGCTATGTCTTTCTTTTGTGCTTCAACCTTTTCTGTGAGTAACTTGTTACTTTTTCGAAGGTCGTTGCACTGACCTATTGCATTGTTGTAATCATTAGCCATTTAGAAATTAAGTGCCCTGAGTTGACCAAGTCTATTCCTGCAAGGTTCAGTGCACAAAAGGTAGTTGACTGTGTCAATGAGCGATTTTGGTTTGTCAGCGTGAGTTTGGGCTTGACGTAGAGTTTGGGGTGCTGGGCTGCTGATTGCTGCTTTCTGGGCTTGAGGTTTCTGTTCGGACACTTCTTCAGGATGAGACTCTTTTGGTTTTGCGTATAGATCTTGGAGATCTTGGTTTGATTGTAAATGATCCCACAACTAAGATACAAAGGAGTCTTTGTCATCACCCAAAAAACTATTCATCTCATTCCTTACTTCCTCTTTTTGCCTCCCACGTTCAAGCAAAGGCATCACATAGTCAGCAACCAGATCAACATTGTAGGTTCCAATAAACTCATTCAGCTTTTCCTTCACTTCATCCCGCAAGTTCGGGTTGTGATTTTGTGCCAGGGGTGCAGTGCTGTTAACGGTAGTTTTGATAATTGGGCTGAAAACAATGTTCAGATTGGTATTCGGGTTGGAATTGCAGACTGGACTGAAGACTATGTTTGAGTATTGAGCTTGGGCTGTAAACATCTTCGGATAATCGAAACTGTACCGTAAAAACGATAAAAAAATGTCCGAAAACTGTTTCTTACCAAAATGTACCGTTAGACTCGTCTCGAAGATACGAATCCAATGATACATAATGTCCAAAACTTTTTTTTACTCGAAACAGTGTCCTATCCGGAATGAGGGCCAACTCAGAACATTTCCAGAGATGTACTGGAGATGATCAGAGATGCATTAGAGATGATCCGAGATGCACTAGAGATGATCAGAGATGCACTAGATATGCACTCGAGATGATCAGAGGTGCACTAGAGATGATCCCTCAGAGATGCGCTAGAGATGATCCGAGATGAACTAGAGATGATTTGAAATGCTTGTTTTACAGTAGAAACCGAACAGAAACGTGTGTGATATCAGATCTGAACCTGGAAACAAATTCAACAGGCTCTGATACCAATTGTAAGTCCCAGAAATCCGGATGTAACAACGATATCACACAATCATCAAGGATGGGCGGAATCCAAACTTGGTGATATTCAAGAAAACCGAAAAGATGAAAGAACAATACGAATTAACTTTAACAACTTGCACACGATTCTATTACTTGACCAAGCAAAAGCTTCTGGTACAAGATGAAGGCTCTCTAGAGAAATCCCAAAAGTCTAACCCTAGAAATAACATAAGCTTAGCTTATATACCTAGGGTAAGGGCATGCCCCTCATGGGCTTGCCTGACACATATGGCCTATGGCATGCCCAACTTATAAAGGTTCAAACCTAATACAAAATAACCAGTTAATCCCAGTTAACTACCATTGACCGTTGCGTATATTTAATGCGTCACTCTCACACTTCTAGGACTTAACAATTCAGATATCTAGTATGTTGATTTTGCCAATGGCATTAGTCCTTTTTGGAGAATATTGTTGTGGATCGTAAATTAGCCGTAGATTTCATATTTGTATAACAGTATTAAGCCATTGTTTAGTTCCATGGGCTTGGTTCTAGTTTGTATGATATGTATATTCGGTATTTGTCCCCAGTGTTTTTTTTTTCCTTTTTTTTAAAGTGGAATTGAAAGCATTCTTATTGATTGGTATAGTACTGGACCCGACTCGAATGATCGGGTATTTTCGTTGCTTATCGCTTTTTATATTAATAGTTATTATTATTCGCTTACTAACCCAACCGCGAGGGTCTTAGTATTTACAAAAATGCTATCGCCTCAATCTCATACACAAATCACAAAGATCCTGTGGTTGAGAATCGTTCTTATCGCTTTCACAATTTTAGGTGTTTTCTCTATAACCCAATTCTCTCTCTTTGTCTCTCTATATATATATGATGAATTTTTAGGAGGTTTTTAAAAGATGAACAAATTTAAATATTTTACTTGAATTATATTGATGAAGATAAGGAAAACATGAAATGTTCAAATGCTGAAAATGTTGTGAATAAGCTATAACTATTATTTAACCTCCGCGTTGCGGGGTGGTAAAATCGTACTAAGTAGTAAGCAAACGACGATCAAAACCAGTAAAATACTTAAAGAACAAAAAGTGAATTTATATAGCCACGTGACGTAAAACGCGGGAAAAGATAAACACAAACTTATACCCCGACCCAACATAAAGCGTGGGCAAACTGGAACTTATACCGAAACGTATGATAAGGTAGAGTGGGTCGAAGTGATATCTTTTGAGTTTTTTTTTTTAAGTTTTTAGAAAGTAGGGACAAAACCCGTGTTACAGGCTCAACTAGTAAGCAAACGACAATACAAACCGAGAAAAATAAAACATAAATATGACGAAAACAATTCAGATTGACAAAGAAAACTGAGCGAAACATTTTGAGATTGCAAACAAAAGAAGTTGAAATCAGAGACCAATGATATTGTAACACCTAAACAAAACAAATCTAAAAATTAGAGCCTTTTAAACTATGATGATATAAAAATTAGGTTTATTGTTATGTAAATTCTTAGTTTGATACCGTAGTTCATTTTGTTGCCTTTTCACAGTGTTGTATAATCATGACTATTCGGAGACTAGTTTAATCGCCGATTGGCTATGTATTGACTTAATTAGTCAAAAAATTGCTAGTTGTGCAAGCCGTTTCTAGGCAGAGCTACTCCGCCCAAGTCAGACTAAATATTAAAATAAACAACACCCTATCTATATCCTCAAGGCTTCATCTCTCTTTCTGTCAACTCGGAAAGAAGAAAAACCATCATCGCAACCGTGGCAAACCACCACAACCAACTGTCAAAATTCAACCCACACCTTGGCAGAAGGATCAGGTTTAGCATCGGCTTCTTCAACAACGCAAACCCGATCGTGGTACTTAACCCTAGTAAGGGCGGCAATCCAATCGTTATTGGTTCATGTCCAACAAGATCTCGTTTTCCTCTGGTCGTAGTTGGCTCGCCGCCGGCAACATCTTTTCCGGTATGTAGTCACCATGTTCCCATTTTGCCTTTTTTTTGGGGAGGGGGGGGGGGGGGACAATGGGTAATAATATAGAAGTTAAGATGAACGATAAAACTGTAATTACAATTTTGGACGAAGGTATAACTGTAATGCTGAGGTTGGACTAAGGGTATAACTATAATTTCGAGGTTTACTGTAGCCAAGATATGTGATGTGTAGTAATGTTCATATAATTAAAAACACATACGAAATACTAAAATAGTCAAAAAAAAAAAAGAAAAAAGTAAACTCAAAATGGTTGCCTTTTAACAAGTACACTTTATAAACACCAAGTGACACAAAAAGGATAGTTATATTGGCGAATGCAAACAACAAACAAAACAATGACTACGATATTTGATTTAACATATTGTTTTATAAAATTAAGAAACTCTATTGTCACTTCTTAGAAGGAAAACTTAAAGTTGCTAAAATATTAGAACGAAAACTTAACGAAGTATGTTAAAGTTGCTAAAATAATAATTACTACACTTAAAATAAGAATCCGCCAACTAACCTAGCTGGTCTTTAGTTTGCATCCAGAATTAAATACACAAATTCCATTGTCGTCCAGCGGTTAGAATATCTGGCTTTCACCCATGAAACCCGGGTTTGATTCCGTGCAATGGAACGTTTTTTACACGAAATATACTCGTCTTTTTTATGCGACTGAACCAACAAAATACCGTTGGTAATTTTGGGTGTACATCGCATTAACATGTAGCCCTTTACATAACTAAGGAAGCTGGCTATGGATTCATTACAATGAATTCCAAACTTTTGGCGATTAGGGGATGAAACCGAATGATTAGGGAAGGCAATATTGATGTTTAATGACGTCGGAGAAATATGTCTGCAAAGTTATCTAAATCTAAAATGAACAGAACCAAGAGTTTCAAAAACAGATTGTGGGTATAAAGTCGGGTGAAGGAGATGACAGGAATTTTAAGAGTTCAGAAAAATCAACATTTCCCCCTATTTGTAAGTAATAAAGGGTTATAAAAGTAACTTTTAGCCTCTTTGCTTTCATGATTATATAAAAAAGTCCTCCGAAACAATTTTAACTGTATTTTGGTCATGAGCAGTTTTAATACATAATTTGTTTTATGTAATTACTTATAAAGCCGAGAAGATTGAAAGTCAGTTGTTACCTTGCGCCTAGGCGCGCTTTTTGGAACGCAATGCACAAATTGGACAACTTCAACTATTAGCGTTGAGTCCGGTGTGTATAAAACCAAGAGAACATAAATGAAACGGAGAAAACTCTCATGGAAACTCATTCATTTTCATGAAACAAGGATTACCATCAATGATAACTTATAATCAAACCTGTACATATAAGATGGTACCTTGAACATAACAAAGATTCATGAGAAAAGTGAAAGCAATGTCATATGACTTAAGATAAACCAATGGTTCTAATGATCAGCTTGTGGCCCAGAGGAGTTGAACACCTTAGCAATCTTTTCAGTGGGAACCAATGGTAGAAATGAAGAAACCTTGTATCCTTTCTCGGCTGTTTGCTGTACGGTCTGGTTGTACTTCTCAGAATAGTAAGCCGCCGCGGGTACAACCACCTTAGCCAACTTAGGGAATAGTGGGAGCTGGTTAAGAGTGTGCCAAGCTGAAACAGCATAGTGCTCGGCAACCGGTTCTAGCTTGGTGTACGCGCTTTTCGCGATCCCAGAGGCCGTTTCCACCACATCACCCTTCTTCACCTCTGTAGACAGGTTTTTGGTTTTGGTTGATACCTGCTTCACAAAAGGAGGCACTTGGCTATCGAACTTGCTAACAGATTCATCAACCTGAAAATAGGTAATTAGTATTTGTTTATATACGACTTGGAACAAGAAAATACAACACAAATATTCTAACCTTACGATCAACGAATTTGAGGACCTCAACAGGGATATCATGGAACTTATCATAGGCAGGACCAACAACAGTCTTGAGAGTATCCTCTATCGTCTCCACTCCCGGTTTGAGGGGACCAGAGTTGTCCTTAGCATAACCATAGACCTTTGATGCATAAACAACTGCATGGAGCACTGCCAGTTGCACAAATTCCAGGTACTTCAACCTCTCTTCTTCAATCTCAACCTGATCATATTAAATTATTAATATTGCTATCAAGAAGCATGTTTTCATCAGTTAAAACACACAATTTCAAGCATGGCTTTTACATACCAAGTGTCTAGATGGAATATACTAATTTATGGAGTCCCAAATATCATCTTGAAGAACAGTATATATTTGATCATCAGTAAAACAGACCATATTACCAAACATAGTGAATCAGCAACATCACATACTTTTAGAGCGAAGATCTACTACAATCTTCTGTTCACTCACGTACTTGTACACGAGTCACTACTGTAATCCTAGTGCTTCTGCGTTAACTATATAGCAAAATAGGAGGTTGAGAAATGTAAGCCTTTTGTCTATAAATAGGTAACCAACCTATCTTTTCATAGCTGGACCTATGAATGAACCAGCTGGTTGGACAGGTTTCTAAAAGCCGATGACCTCGTAAGTAATTTAAAACTATATAGATATAACTAAATTAATACAATAACAATATGAAACTACATATCCTTTGGTGTAGATTTGCATTTTTCATAAAAATATGACACCTTAAATGAATGATTATGAGGCCTAAAGCAGTCAACAAACCAGTAAATGAGATTTTGAAAAAAAAATGAAAAGATATTGAAATCCGGTAACTGGTCTGTTCAAATAGAAACGGTTGGTCCTCTACATCTCTGTAAATATTTTCAACAAGGTTAACACCAATCTATTTCTTTTCCTAGCAGTTATGTTATGTACAATGTACAGGATAGGATCGATCTTATTAGAATTAGAGTTACTAGCATCAATAAGTATCTTCAAGATATCATACGTTTCAGCGAGGAATATATTTATCACTAATTCACCATCAAAGCACTTTTAAGCAGATTAAGAATTACAATTTCTCGTCAACACATCGTCTTTGCAAAGATTCTAATCTAAATAGGTTTATTCAATTTTAAAACAATCAAAGTAACACCAAAATTAAAACACGAACCTCTGGTTGATAATCAACATGTGCATCGTTTGCGGCCATGACAAGGACGTATGTGTGATTGAGGGACGAAATCAAATGGTGTTTTGAAACTAGTGAATCTGAAGATTTGCGAGTGTACGTATCGATGGATCTGTATTTATACAGAGTTTGGGTTACTTCTAAACCGAACTTTTATGATTCAATCGACGTGTGGATTGCAACTGCAAAGTTCAAACTAAAGGTGTGATGTACTTTGGACCCATATACTTAATAATGTTGGTCAAAGTTACCCCTCTACTTTCACAGGGTTTGTTTAAATGTGTTTAAACACAAGACCAAGAACGAGATTATTTATAAATTTTAGGTGGTACCCTTCTTAGCTCCTTGCTGACAGGGGTTTGTTTGGTTGAATAAAGCTCCTTTTTGTCTTTCAAGAAAAAGAAAATAAAAAGAAGAATTATTCCAAACCCATATCACGTCGGGTATCAATCTTTTAATTAATAATTAATATAGCTATTTCATACTTAAATAAAAGATAATAAATTGCTTGTTTTATGGTGCCTTTTTTAATAAATATTAACTTATAAAAAATTATGGTTGTTTAAAAATCATGGAGATAGTTAGTGTTTTACAATGGAGATAAAGCGTAATACTAACTAATTATCTATACATTTTGTTAAAGATGAGAGAATTAAGGTGTAATTCAGATAAAATGATTGAAGTGAAATTTGTGTTTGAAATACTAATTTACCCTTATTTTGATTTGTACCTTATGCATTAAAACAAAAATACTGTTCTTAATTTTTGGTGTATATCTCATGCGTTATATATAGTATATATTATGTAATATTTATTGAAAAAAAAATGTACCGAGAAAAAAGTGGCTCCAATTTATTGCATTAGAAAAAAAACAAAGAACAACGAAAAATAAATACAAGTTATATTGCCGAGTTACAGTTTTATTAGCTAATAGACCAAAACTCATAATAAAACTGAATTTCTTTATTTTAATAACAATGTTTATACGGCAACTTTAATTTTAATAATTTCATTGATGACTTATTACACAATAATAATCCATACATACAATTTGACCATTGTCACTAACTTTAATTTTCGTTACCAAATGCAATTCTACTCTAATGAAGTAGTTATGTCTACAACTAATCATCCTTTCTTATCTATTATAAACTGTTTTGGCACAACATAAATGAAAGTAGGGCCATATGAAGTTACTTCTCCGTAAGGGTAGGATTGTGTTTACCAACAAAAGTAACAATTAGGACTATCATTTGTGAAATTACAAGTATAACATAGGGCGTGTCGAAACGTGCTCCCTTTTCTTCTATTCATACCCCCTTCATGTGAGAGAGTCATCTTCGAAATTGCAAGTATAACTTAGTATAACAACCCTCAAAAAGGTCCCGTAACCATTTGTAATCAAAACCCCAAACACGCATAACGAGAAACTGCACGAAAAATCAAGAAAAAAAAAGATTTTATTGCTTCTCGCGGGCCATGACAGACTCGTAAGAATCCTCCGCGGGGCGTGAGAGGTGTAAAAGCCGCAAGAGACACGTGTAGGCCACGTGTCCCCACGTGTCAAGCCTACCCCGTTGAGTCATGCCACCCATGCCCTAGTTACACCCCCTCACGGCCGCGACAGGGAAGCCCTGGCCTATCACGGGGCACGAGAGGCCGTAAATTCAGCTATAAATTGAACATGCTCTAGATATTCGAACTCGCTCAAAATTTTCTTTTCTTCCTCTCTAAGATACCCTGCTATAATACTAGAAACCCTTGAAACCTAACTCTGCTCCGTAATCATAGTACTAACCCGAATCACTGGTACGATACCATGTCCGATCGATTTATAAACTATTCAACGGATGTTTAAGTGCTACCTGAATAAGGCTATACATCTATGTTGAGGTTTTGATCTTGTGATTGTCGTTAAAGTTGTAACGCGTTAATACACTAATACGTGTTGCATTGTGTGTTTAATTAGGGACCCAAGACTTAGACAAGAAGGCTATTACTGAAAACTTAAATCTGCAAAGTGAGTCATTGTCTTTTTCTCAAATACTTTCAAAACCCTAAATGTTTTCTAGTTGTATTTACAATGATTAAGTCTTTGTATTCTTAAATTACAGCTGGTATGTGGGGTTTTGTATACATTACTTGATAAGCTTTACTATTGGACAAAGAGTTCGCCAATAGTAATATGACCACAGTCACTAAAATGGGCGAGTGACAAGTACTGTGAGTAATTGAAAGATATAAACAAATATAAAAACTCTTAATGTTGTGATTACAATACTGTGTCTTTTATATATTGAATGAACTCACCAGTATTTTTCGCTGATCCAATGTTTTTAAATCGCGTTTCATGTGATTTACTATAAAGAGAAGAAAAGTGCTACGAATAACTCAATCTTAAATAAGTGGCTATGTAAACCTGAATAAAACATGTGTTGTAATCAAGGGTTTATCTCTGTGAAAAGCCTTTTATGGGTTTCATCCCACAGTTTATGAATTGTAAACTACAGTGTTTTGAAAACTCAGATATTTTTCCTAACACCCAGTCCTCATAAAAATTCCGTTGCAATACCTTTAATAAACACCGGTACTACTTGTATCTACTCATGGCTCCCACTCAGGGTAGGGTCGGGATTATGACACTTAGAATGTATCTAAACGTGCTCCCTTTCCTTCAAAACATACCATTTTCATGTGAGAGAGATAGTTTTTAACTTGTGGACCCTTCCCCCATGTTTGTGAGAGAGAGGGGGTACGTTTAACACGACCCATTAGTTATTATTGCCGCAATGAACATTCTAATAGTTATTTCAGTATACAGTATACAAAAGATAAGTAAACAAAGTATGTATAAGTAAACAATGATAAGTAAACAAAGTGTGTACGCATATGAGTGTGTATAAGTGATACACAGGTCTTCATAATTGACTCAAGAGCATTTGTAAGAGAGGTGGTGTCTCGATGAGGGTCAGTTAACATAAAGCAAGAAAAGTAATAAATGAAGTTTCACACAAAACAATCACCGTCTCCATTCAAGTACATAAGCAAATACATAGTTAGTTCCAAACAAGAGTTAAAAACCAACCACAAATAAACAAGGGAAATACTAAATAAAAGGAATAACTTGAATTCTAAAGAATTGAGATAAATTTGCACGGAGATAATATCCATATGCATCTAGCCTTATCCATGCATCGGTCAATGGAGATAATATTCATATGCATCTAGCCTTATTCATGCATAACGTCATCTGGTTAGCCAATGGAAACCATAGGAGCGAAATAACTTCAGTGATCACTGTGATGCTAATTAAATATTGTGAAAATACTTAATACTAGTAGTTAGGAAATAAATGAAATAACTTTTGTGATCAATGTGATGCTAACCAAATATTATATATATGATTTCAGAGTTCGTTGTTTTTATTGTTTTTGACTAACAGTATGAGTGATAGAGATTTGGCCGAAGCTTTCGAAAACATATCTGTTAATAATTCAGATATGGATGAAGATCAGGCCGATACACAAACAGGATACGAAGCAAATAAAGACGAACTAATGATATTTCAGGCTCAACCATTAGATAGAGCACCCCCTAAAAAGAGAAGATTAGATTGGAAAGTAAAAAAGGGACAAAAGGAACAAGAAACACCCAACAGCAACAACAACCAAATGAACTCAAAAACCAGTCGGGAACACAATTAAAGGAGAAAGTTCAAACCCAACACCCATGCCACTGACACGGGAAGATTTAGACCAACGCCTGGCCAACTGTGAATGTTTAGGTTAATAACCAATGACATCGGCCTTATTATGCCACCAATACCCAATAACCCAGAACCTATGAACTTTGAACCAAACATGCCACAACAGCCACTTCAAAACCTAGTTGAAGAGTGGTGGACCAACGACTGGCTTTCCAATGTCACACCCGCTAAATTCAGAGTTAGGCGTGATCTGACTGGTATCTTCATTGCACAACGGAAGTATTTAAAATGCTAAGACTTCTAGAAAGTGAACGCTCGCTAAGTACTTGAATCCCCATGGGTTCCCCTATTCCAACCGTGCCATAATTAGAGATTGTAACCTGAGAAAGAAACATGAAAAAGATCAACATAAAGTTGGTGAGTTAATAGTTTGTTTGAAAAAGATTTAAAATAAATCTTTTTGGTAACCGGTTTAAATACTTTTGAGAAAACGTAATAAAACAATTTTTCTTAGCATGTTAATTGATAACCTTGTTTTTGTAAAATTTCTATAACCGTCAATATCTGCGTACGAAAAAGATAACATGCCCGCATGAGCCTATAACCCACCTCGTGCTAGGAAGTGCCTCGCCAAACTGTTTACTCAAGACAGTAGACTAGCAGGCGGTTATAGTTCCGATATGTAGCAAGGACTTCAGTGTACAGTTTTAAGCACCCTACAGCACTTAGTGTTGAGTAGTGGACAATCAAATCCTTGAGACTTCATGACTCACACGAGCATATATGGGCCTACCCACTAGAGTCTTTGTGCGTTGCACAAGTAAGAACGGGCCTAGCCCATTGAGTCTGTAAGTAGGACAACCAGTCCCCTTATTTGTATGCAGGACAACCTAGTCCCGTTGTAACTAGGACCTTTCCGTCAATAGTCATGAAACTCATGCACGTTTCAAAAATACGCGTGTGTTTTGTAAAACCGGTATGTTTAGCATAATTTTTTCGTAAACCATTTAAGTTTGTTGGAATTCATTCTTTTCATGGTTTAGAAACATATAGTTTTCGTTCATTGAAATTTTGTGTACTTTTGCAAAACTTGCATGTCTTTCCACCCCCGAAAACATTTATAAAAATGTAAAAACCGTGAAAAGTGGGGTTATGAACTCACCTCGATATCCTTGTGCAAAGCTAGCTTAATATGATTCCATAATGTTGTTTCCAAAACGTAACTCGCTAGCTTGTAATCTATAACATTCCTATCAGGAATAAACTTATGAGTCTCTATTAAAATGTAGCTAAACTACGTGTTACCAAGCTTTACTGAATCGTTAACCAATGATTCAACGGGAAAATGTTAACTTGACGGAAACGATTATGATATACCTATTTAATCCCATTTATGATTGGTGATGAATACTACGTCTTGGGAATACTTAGAGTTCGAGGGATTTAGAATATATATATTTATATAATAATATAAATATTTTTATAAGGTCGTGTTAGTCGCCTCGGATGGTAGCACGCGTACGTAACAAGTATTTGTATAAAAATAATACACGTTATAGACTCGTATAATGTATTCACACATTTCCCGAATAGTAGTCATATACATTGACGGATAATAATACGACTCGTCGTAGTGCCTCGTAAGATGTAGACATATATATGTGTGTATATATATGTATGCAAGCGTAGATGTATATGTATATAAACATCGTGTAGCCGAAATAGTAGTATCATGTCTCGTGGATAATTATAAAAAATATTATATAGTTATACGCTTGTTAGGAATCGACTTTATTTGTTAATTATCAAATAACTAGATTGAAAACACATGTTTGAGATCATTCGGTAATATATCATATGTCGTTTAGGCGTTCAAAATAAATATAAATAATTATATTTATTTTATATAAATTTCCTAGTCCGGTTAACTTATAAACCATGTTCGTTGAAATTTTCAAAACTCAACAATCAATGCAATCACAATATATATAATTTTCCACCATATGCTTAAAACATAATTTTCGTCGAAATCAAGTCATATATATATATATATATAGGGGGAGTTATCTTGAGAACGCTAAATATAGCGAGAACTGTGAGAACGAATGAGAAAACCAATCAAAACCATTTTTTTAATACAATCATCATTTTAATTAAAATACAACATCAAAAAAAGAAATTATGACATCAAATAATTCAATTCTTCTCTCAAAATCACTCTTATTAGATTTTTTACACATGTGTAAATATAACAAATTTACACATGTGTAAATGGCAAACTTACACATGTGTAAATTTTCTTTATTTCCGAATTCACATAAATTTAAATGTGTAAATTAAATTTTAAGAATTGTATTCGAATAATAACGACAAGTGTAAAATATACCTCAAACTTTTATGATCTGTAAAGATGGTAAACTTACTACCATATAAATAATGTCTCCAAATTTTAAGGGCAAAAATTATCGCTCCTAATTCTAAATCATGAGTTGTATAATTTTCTTCGTGCTTCTTCAATTGCCTAGATGTGTAAGAAATCACTTTCTCGAGTTGCATTAAAACACATCCTAATCCCAATTAAGAAGCATCACACAAGACTACAAAATCTGCAGTTCTTTCTGGTAATGCAAGTATCGGTGCATTCGTTAACCTTTGTTTCAAAGTTGTAAAGGCTTCTTCCTGTTTGGGTCCCCATTCAAACTTAACCGGCTTACATGTTAACTTGTTTAATGGAAGGGCTATTCATGAAAAATATTGGATAAAGCGTCGATAGTATCCTACTAATCCTAGAAAACTTCTGACTTCCGTAGGTGACTAAGGGACTTTCCATTTGGTAATCCCTTTGATCTTTGTGGGATCCACATGAATTCCTTCATGGATAATCATCCTAAAAATTGCACTTCTTGCAAGAAGAATTCACACTTAGAGAATTTAGCATAAAGCTTCTCTTTTGTCAGCAATGTTAAAAGTACATGTAGATGCTTAACATGCTCCTCTTTGCTTTTAGAATAAATAAATATATCGTCTATGAAGAAATTACAAATTTATCCAGATATGGTTTACATATCCTATTCATTTGGTCCATAAATGCTGTTGGAGCATTTGTTAAGCCAAATAGCATAACTATAAACTCGTATTGACCATACCTAGTTCTGAAAGCAGTTTTAGGAATGTCCTCTTCCTGTATCAGTTGATGATATCCTGAGCGTAAATCGATTTTGGAAAAATACCGAGTTCCTTGTAGTTGATCAAATAGATCATCAATCCTTGGTAATGGGAATCGATTCTTGATTGTGGCCTTATTCAATTCCCTATAATCGATACACATACGCATCAAACCATCCTTCTTTTTGACAAACAACACAGGTGCTCCTCAAGGTGAAAGCTTAGATGTATAAAACCTTTTTGTTGCAATTCATCTAATTGCTTCTTTAATTCCAGCACCTCTGTCGGTGCTAACCGATAAGGCGCTTAGCAATTGGTGCAACTCCAGGTATTAGATGAATTCTGAACTCTACTTCTCGATCAGGTGGTAGTCCAGGTAGATCTTCTAGGAAAACGTCGGGGTATTCCGATACTACCAGAATTTCCTTCAGTTCCTTGCCTTTAGTGTTAATGATCACAAAGACCATATACACTATGCCTTGCTTCTGTGCATAACTTGCAACTTTTATTACAAAAATGAATTTGGTAGACTTGGTTGGCTTGTCTCCTTGAATCATGATCATTTCTCCTTGAATCATGACCGTTAAATGAGCTTAGTCGAGCCTGTTAGCCACTAACCAATCCATTCTAGTAGAAAATTATACAACTCATGATTTAGAATTAGAAGCGATAATTTTTACCCTTAAAATTTGAGACATTATTTATATGGTAGTAAGTTTACCGTCTTTACGGATCATAAAAGTTTGAGGTATATTTTTGGGCAAAAAGAGTTAAACATGAGACAAAGACGATGGATGGAAATTTTAAGTGACTACGACTGTGGTATCCAATATCACGAAGGTAGCGCTAATGTAGTAGTTGATGCTTTGAGTCATAGGTATCATGAGAAATCAAGACGAGTACATGCTCTCATATTAAATATATTCAGATAGATTTAATAGAACAATTGAAGGGTACCAGGAAACAACAATCAAGGATGATACCAAAGGATTAAAAGGAATGATAAAGGAGTTAGAAAAAGAAACATATGGAATTTGGAGATTTGATAAGAAAAGAATTTGGGCACCTATCCAAGGAAACCTACGCCATATAATTTCAGCGGAAGTCCATAAGTCTAAGTATACGGTGCATCCTGGTAGTGACAAGATGTACCAAGATTTGAGAAAGAATTTTTGGTGGATAGGAATGAAAGAGGATATAGCTAATTACGTCTCTTAGTGTTTAACTTGTTCGCAAGTTAAATCTGAACATTAGAAACCTTCAGGTTTACTTCAACAGTTAGAAATACAAGTATGGAAATGGGAATTGATAACAATGGACTTTGTTATCAAATTACGTAAAACAAGAAACGGTAACGACGCAATCTGGGTGATTGTAGAACGATTAACCAAGTGAACCCATTTTCTACCAATGAAGGAAACCTTTAGTATGGAAAGATTAGCTAAGCTATATGTAGATGAATTAGTCTCATTACATGGAATTCTGCTATCCATTGTATCTGATAGAGACAGTCGTTTCACTTCTCATTTCTGGAAAAGTTTCCAAAAAGCTATAGGAACACGACTAAATTTAAGTACACCTTATCACCCCCAAATAGATGGACAGGGTGAGAGGACAATCCAAACATTGGAGGACATGCTAAGGACATGTGTAAGGAAATTGGGACAGTCATTTACAATTAATAGAATTCTTCTATAACAATAGTTATCATACAAGTATTAATGCTGCTCCATTTGAAGCACTTTATGGACGAGAGTGCCAAACTCTAGTATGTTGGGCAGAAATAGGAGAAAAACAATTATCAGGTCCTGAGATTGTTCAAGAAACAACTGACAAGATAATGAAAGTCAAGGAAAGGTTAAAAACAACACGAGATCGTCAAAGGAGTTTTGCAGATAATCGAAGTAAGCCATTGGAATTTCAAATTGGAGACAAAGTATTGTTAAAATTTTTCCATGGAAAGGAGTAGTTCGATTTGGTAAGAAAGGAAAGTTAAGTCCAAGATATGTTGGACCATTTAAAATTATCAAGCGAATTGGTCTAGTAGCCTATCATTTACAATTATTAGAAGAAATGGCTGTTGTACATGAGTTATTTCATGTATGCAACTTAAGGAAATGCTTAGCTGACGAATCTTTGATAACACCTCTTCAAGACATAGAGGTAAGTCAGAAATTAAAATTTGTAGAGAAACCTCTACAAATCAAAGATAGGAAAATTAGGAATCTCAAGCATAAGAGATTAGCTCTGGTCAAAGTAAAATGGAATTCGAAAAGAGGACCAGAATATGCATGGGAACTAGAATCGGAAAAGACGCGAAAGTGTCCGTACTTATTTCAATGAATCTCAAGGAAGAGATTTAAAAAAAAGATGGGGAGGATATAACAACCCTCAAAAAGGTCCCGCAACCATTCGTAATCAAAACCCCAAACACCCACGACGAGAACCATAAGAATCCTTGCGGGCCGCGACAGACTCGTAAGAATCCTCCGCGAGGCGCGAGAGGCATAAAAGCCGCCAGAGACACGTGTAGGCCACGTGTCACCCGTGTGAAGCCTACCCCATTGAGTCATGCCACCTATGCCCTAGCTAGACCCCCTCGGGGGCCATGATAGGGAAGTCCTTGCCTGTCGTGGAGCGCGAGACACCTTAACTTCAGCTATAATTGAACATGCACTAGACATTCGAACTGGCTCAAAATTTTCTTTTCTTTCTCTTTAAGATATACTGCTATAATACCTGAAATCCATGAAACCGTAAACTCTGCTCCGTAATCAGCGTACTAATCCGAATCACTAGTACAATAACCTGTCCGATCGATGTATAAACAATTCAATGGATGTTTAAGTGCTGCATGAATAAGGCTATACTTTGTCATCTACATTTAGGTTTTGATCTCGTGATTATCTTTAAATTTGAAATGGGTTAATACACTAAAACGTGTTGCATTGTGTGTTTAATTAGGAACCCAAGACTTAGACCAGAAGTCCATTACTTAAAACCTAAATCTGCAAAATGAGTCATTCTCTTTTTCTCAAATGCTTTCAAAACCCTATATGTTTCTAACTGTATTTATGGTGATTAAGTCTTTGTATTCTTAAATACAGCTGGTATATGTGGTTTTGTATACATTACTTGATAAGCTTTACTATTGGACAAAGGGTTAGCCAAATATGACCACAGTCACTGAAATGGACAAGTGATAAGGACTGTGCGTAATAGAAAGATATAAACAAATATAAAAACTCTTAATGCTGTGATTACAATACCGTGTCTTTTATAAATTGAATGAATTCACCAGTATTTTTCGTTGATCAAATGTTTTTAAAACACGTTTCATGTGATTTACTGTGAATAGAAGAAATGTGCTATAAAGCACTTAAGCTTAAATTAGTGGCTATGTAAACCTGAATAAAACGTGTTTTATAATAAAAGTGTTTATCCCTATGAAAAGCCTTTATGTAAATATGAGTTTCATCACACAACTTATGAAATGAAAACTACGGTGTTTTGAAATCTCTGATATTTTTCCTAACATCTGGTCCTGATAAAAATTCCGCGGTGATAATTTTAATAAACACTGGTACCACTTGTATCTGCTCACAGCTCCTGCCCAGGGTAGGTCGAGGATTGTGGCACTTAGGATATGTCTAAACGTGCTCCCTTTCCTCCATAACATACCCCTTTCATGTGAGAGAGATATTTTTTTTTACTTGTGGACCCCTCCCCCATGTTTATGAGAGAGGGGTACGTTTAACTCAACCCTTAAATATTACAGCCGCAATGAACACTCTACTAGTCATTTCAATATATAGTACATGAATGATAAGTAAACAAAGTATGTATAAGTAAACAATGATAAGGAAACAAAGTGTGTATGCATATGAGTGTGTATAAGTGATACACATGGACGTTTCGTATTTGACTCAAGAGGATTTGTAAGAGAGGTGGTGTGTCGATGAGGATCAGTTAACATAAAGTAAGAAAAGTAATAAATGAAGTTTCACACAAAACAATAACCATCTCCATTCAAGTACATAAGCAAATAAGTAGGTAGTTCCAAACAAGAGATAGAAACCAACCCAGAAATAAACAAGGGAAATACTAAATAAAAGGAATAACTTGAAATTCAAAAGAATGGAGATAAATTTGCATGAAGATAATATCCATACGTATCTAGCCTTATCCATGCATAGCGTCAATGGAGATAATATTCGTATGCATCTAGCCTTATCCATGCATAACGTTATCTGGCCGGTCAAAGGAAACCATCAAGTCCTGGTCTTCAATAGGTAATGGGTCACGGTACGGTCCTCCATCATCCTCCCCCTCTTCAAAAGGATTCACCCTTGAGTCAAAAGGATCCGCATCTTCACCAACATAAGGAATAAGGTCCTGCATCATCCTCCCCCTCTTTGTAGACAACCCGTTTCCTGTGTGCATAAGCTCGACGAGAAAGCTCATTCTTCTTAGTAATTTGGTCCCAAACATGCTTGTGCATATGTTTGATCTAATTGGATTGAGTCTCTCCATCCCCACTCAAGTGATCAACAATAAAGGAGCGAGGTCAAGAGGTGTAAAAAGGTTGCAATCGTAAACAACCAAGAATGGGACCAGTTAAGCGATATGGAGAACGGTTGTAGGTGAACTTAGCTTGAGCAAGATGGGGTTCCACTATTTTTGATTGTCCCCGACAAGGCTATGATGTAAATTACCAAGGCTATGGTTGGTGACCTCAGTTTGACCTTCCATCCACGGGTGGTGAGAGCTACTGTATTGTAGACAAGAACCAAGGCACTTCCAAAAGATTAGCCAAAAATGGCTAATGAATTTGATATCCCGATGTGATGTAATTGATTTAGGAATACCATGAAGTTTAACTATCGTAGAAAAGTACAAGCGGGCAATTTGGCCAGCATCATAGGCCTTAGCATAAGGGACAAAGTGAGACATCTTAGAAAAGCAGTCAACGACCACCATGATATAGTCTTTTTTTTTACCACGTATGAGGTAAACCGAGCATAAAGCTGAGACTAACATCCTCCTATTGTGCATTTAAAACAAGTAGTGGTGTTTACAACCAGACATTAGAATGGTGTGTCTTTGCAACGCGGCAAATTCAACACTGCTAGACAATAAGGGCCACATCACGACTCATTTTGGGCCAAAAAACGACGCGAACCATAAGCAGGGTCTTGTCACGACCAAAATGTCTTGCTAAACCTCCTTGGTGTGTCTCGATAATGATAGCATCTCGATAAGAGCACTAAAGCACACAAAGGCGGGTACCCTTAAAAAGATGACAATTTGGAACTAGTTTTGTTCTACATTGCTTCCATAAAGAACAAAAATATGGGTTGTCTGGGTAAAGTGTATAAAAAAGATCAAACCCATGTATGTGTAAGCGTAAGGTTGTCATGAGTGCATGGCGGCGACTTAAAGCGTAAGCCACAATGTTGGCTGAACCAACTTTGTATCAGATGACAAAAGAGAATTCTTGAAGTAACTCAACCCGTTTTGCATGCCTCGAGTTGAGCTTGTGTTGACCATTGATATACTGTAGTGCTTGATAGTCAGAAAAAAAGAACGAATTCTCCAAGAAGCATATGGTATTGCTAATACTTTAGATTGTAAATAATGGCGTAGAATTCCTTATCATAAGTACTATACCATTGCCTCGTCTCATTAAGCTTCTTGCTAAAGAAAGCAACAAGTTTGGATTATTGGCTCATAACACACCCAATGCCTAAACTGAAAGCATCACACTCCACTTGAAATGGAAGTTGAAAATTGGGTAAGGCGAGATCCAGGGCCTGAGTAACCCGCTTTTTGAGCTTGTCAAATACTAACTGTACTTTTGGAGTCCACAAAAATTTTCTACCATTGAGACATTCAGTCATTGGTGTGATGGAGCTACTTTTTTATGAACCAGCATGGACACTATGAATGTCATGGATAGTAGTGGGGGTTGGCCATGTGGTAATTGCTGACACTTTTGAATAATCCATACGAATACCTTTAGCAGAGACTAAATAACAAGAAAAAGATCCTCCCCTGTAAGAAAATGGCATTTTGACTTATTAGCATACAATTGTTGCTCTCGTAGAACTTGAAACACCTGTTGAAGTTGAATCAAGTGTTGTTAAGTATCTGAGCTAAAACCTAATATATCATCAAAACAAACCACTATAAAGTGGCCAATAAATGGTTTAAAAATATGGTTCATGAGACGCATGAACGTGCTTGGGGCATTAGACAACCTGAATGGCATTACCATCCACTCGTATAACCTTCACGTGTTTTAAATGCATTTTCCACTCGTCTCCGAGTCATATCTGGATCTGATGGTAGCAACTGCGTAAGTCAATCTTATAGAAAATAGCAACGCCATGTACCTGATCAAGCAAGTCTACAAATCGAGGAACTGGAAACCGATATTTAATGGTAATGTTGTTAACGGGCGACTATCAATACACATGCAAAAAGTACTACCATGCTTAGAAAGGATAGAGCCGAAACAACGCAAGGGCTCATGCTTTCACGAATCAATCCTTTATGTAGTAGCTCCGTAACCTGACGATGAAGTTCTTGAAATTCCTTGGAGTTCATGCAATTAGTTGGCTTGTTAGGAATTGTTGCACCTTGTTGGTGCATGTTTTGGGACAATTGCTTCATATATGGTCTTTGGATATTTAACAGAAGCCAATGTCCGGGATATCATAAGGGGAAGTGGAGTTCCAGAAAAGAACTTGTTGGTTCTGGACTATATAACATTGGCTTGATATTCGTGGGTGTGTATTATATAAACACTATAATGCGTTAGGATTTGGGTAAGACATTACAGAGAGTTTTGAGATAGATTACATTGAAAGAGGCTGTGAGAATAAGTGTTATTGTGTTTAGGTATTGGATTGTTTGTAATAGTTCAGTTTGATTATCAATAGAATACCGCTTAATTGTGATTGTGTGTTTGCCATCATAAACATTTTTTTCATGTGTTCATCTGATCTACTAAGAGGATTCCGCACTCTTAGTGGATTATCATTCTCATTATCAATCTGTGTGATAGGGACCTACAAGTGGTATTAGAGCGATCGGCTCTATATTGTGTGGTTCGAGATTGATTTTGCCGAAAATCAAGTATTTAGAATCTGTTTCATGCCTGAAACATATTAGTAGTTGTTGGTGGTTCGTGTTTGAGAATTCTTACTTTGGAATTGTTCATTCGTCACACTTTGGATTTCTAAGGGTTCCTAAATTTGTGGGTGAATCTGCATTATAGTTTGTATCATAATTTTGCAGTTTTACCAGATCGACACAAATTTTAGAATTTAGTGAGTTGTTTCAGGAATAATGTTGATGCAGAATGTCTATAGCCTACATCTTAGGGTCATGTTCGTGTCAATGTAATAGGCTACGCGTGTTAGATTTTATGTTTAATGTATGTAAAAGGCCACATCGCACGAAATGATAGTCACCTCATACGAAGTGGCAAGACACAATGTGTGTGGTCTGAGCATGTCTATAAATAGAAGAGTTGTGGTGTTGAGTTTGTAACAGTTTGCTGAGTGGTACGGCGAAGCCCTGCCCAGTTTGTTTTAGGATTGTACATGTTTACCACATTAATGAAACAGTAAACTTTAAATACTAATCTTGATATTGTCGCTTGTTATGAAATGGATTCCGCACATGTTATAACTAGTTAATCAGATTAGGTCATGTGCTTATTGGATAAGAAGATCCTACAAGTGGTATCAGAGCTACGAATGGCATGATTTGAAAACTTGATCAAGATTCTACACTTCTATTCTACTCATACTTCTCATTTTTTTCATTTTTCAACAATTTCATGGACTAAATGGACTGATTTTCAGTATAGTACGTAAATTTTTTAATAGTAAAACCCTTGAAAAGTTTAGAGGTTAAACACCCGAAATCATGACAAAAATCGCAAAAAACGTGAAATTTTTAACTCATTTCGCACGATCTCATACCCTCACTATCGCACGAAGTGAAGTTTTTGTTAATATTGAAACTCGCATTTTGCACGAGATGACATATCAATTCACACGAAGTGAACTTTAATCAGTGTTGTTGTTTAAAGTTTCAGATTGCACGAAGCGTCACTCTACACAAGATTCACTTCGCACAAAGCAACTTTGACCAATTTTCTTGATAAAATGGAAAACGATTTCTTCAACGCATTCGCAACATCCGCTATTATAACTACCATAGCACAAAATATGAATCTTGAAAATGAAATGGAGACAATGACGAAGCCCCCCAATATGATGTTCTTAGAAGATTATCATGGATGGAGCAAAAGATTTGTAAACTGGGTACAAGCGAATTATCTGAATTGTTGATATGCTGCTGAGGAAAAACATGCTACACCAACAGGCAAGAATCAATTAGAGAAGACACTGACGCAGTTTACAGCAACAGAGAAGGAGAAGTTCATAAATGAAAAGAAAATATTAAACATTCTTCAACAAGCTTTAATGAAGATATTTGTCTCCTTACAACACGACGGTGATGCTCAATCACTTTGGAATGCTTTGAGAGTTAAGTTCCAAGGAAGCACTCAAATTATAAAGACCAAAAGGCGCTATTAAAGAAAGAATTTGATATCTTCAATTTACTGAAAGGCGAGAGCATGAAACAGCTGATCAAGAGATATTGTCATTTTATGGTTGACATGAAACAGTTGGGCATACAAAAAGATAATGAAGAGTTAGTAGACAAACTTGCTGATGCATTACCAGAAGGTGAATGGTCTACTTATCTCATGATCTTGAAAAACAGCCCGGGATATAGTACAATCAACTTGTTAAGATTTATAGAAAATTAGAAGGTCATGAGTTGGAGATGCAGAAAATGGAAAAAAACTAAAGGATCGCATATTCAGCAAGACATACACTTGTATTATAAAGGCAGTTCTGTAGCAAATACTGTAAGTCCAAAGATACAGACAACCTCCAGTACAAACATTTTTTCAAGTTCGTCTTCAAATTAATCTGGAGCTTTTCAGTCATTTCCATCATACGAGCTTAATTATCCTCAAACACCGCAATCCTCGTAAAGCTCGAACAGCTTTCCGAGCGGCAAAAGCACTTAAGCCAATTCAAACCAGCGGATTCTACAATGCAACATTGCCGTGAATCTAGAAAATGCACAAGATTTCAATGAACACACTGCTAATCAACACATGGCATTGCTTGCATCCGTGCTAGAATCGATGAAAGCCTGGTGGCCAGAAACATCAGGAACCCATATATGACGAAAGAAGAATACGATCAGATTGATTAGGAAGAATTCGAATTGATAGATACAAAGTGGCGCATAGCGTCAATTGTTCGAAGGGCAGAACGCTTTATGGAGATCACAGGCAGACGTAGTTTGGGAAGACTCGATGGCAAACTTGGTTTTGATAAATCGAAGGTTACTTGTTTCAAATGCCGGGAGAAGGGGCATTTTAAAAGAGAATATCCAAACCATGAAGTGAATGGCAATCAGAATCTGTTCGTAGATGATTACTATAGAAGGCTATATATCATCGACCGCAACCTCAAACAACTTCAAGGATGGTTTAGATTGAAGATGGTTCATCACGTTCGAAAGATAAAGCTTTAGTGATCGCTCAAGAGGATGAAGGGTTCAACTGGAACAAATACATATCGAAGAATGAAAGTCTCGCGTTGTTAGCAGAGATAATCGAGGAACTAGAACCTAAAGAAGACTGTTCTGAAGCAATCGTTGATGAAGATATAATTGAAGAATACTATCACCAAGTGCGCAGAGCCTTTCAAGGAGTTGGTAAAAAATACAAAGAACTGAAAAAACTTTCTGATAATTTGTCAAGCGATACTAAAGAAGCATATGACAAATTAAGCAGAACTATTAGACAATATGAACAAGCTAATGGGGATGATGGTGCCACACTTTCGATGCTCAAGGCAACTGTTATGGACAAGCAAATGGCCATAAATATTCATCTAAATATGATTTGCCAAGCTAAAAAGTGATTTGGAGAAAATGAAAATAGAAACAGAACGGGTTAACAAATTATTAATCAGTTATTCCACCAGTTCATATGTCATTGATCATATTCTTCTGAAAATTTAGAAGAAAGAAGATGCTAAAAATGGTAAGAACAAAAGTGCATGTTACAGTTGAGTTCCACCACCCATGTGGGAAAGTTATTCAAGGAAAAAAAACCTTCTGGGGTGGATAAGGCTCTCAATTTAAAACTGAAAACTGAAAAGAACAACGAGCTCCCTTAGAACATCGATGTAGCATACACTAAATCAGAAAATGAGTGTGAATCTAATGTGGTATAAAAGGTTTTAGGAAGTGAGAGTGACAACACATAATTTGAGAGTGCTGAGTCGAACTTGGAGAAAACCAGTTCAAGTTCACTTTCTGAAAATGAAGAAAGTTTTCATAGAACTATCTTGGAAAATCAGAATCTACTTCGGATAATGATTCTAATTTGGTTGCTTACGAAATGAAAGGATAGGTCAAACTCTATTCTAATCAAGAGTTTCCGATTCATAATGTAAATCTTGAAAAGGTCAAACAAGTGGTTAAAATGATTGAAATGAGTCTTTCATAGTTGGAAAATTTAAATGCAACCTACTACTCTAAACCCAAAAGTTCTTATAACAATAATTACAAACATAAAAATTATCCTGAAAACAACAGGAAAGGGTTGGGGTATGTAAGAAGCAGAATGATAAGTTTCGAAAATCAAATTTTAAAAGGAAATTAAACTTTGTTTTCGGAACAAGCTCGGAAAACGAGAAAGAGAGTTTGGAAAAGGAACAATCGAATGATGAGTTCTACACTGAGAAAAGGCGTTGTGAGCAGGTTTAGAAATCCTCTGTCATTGACAGCAGGACATGCTTCAAGTGTAACGAAGTTGGACATATTGCACGATATTGTTCCAATTCTAAACCTGTTTACCATGCTAAGAAGTCATCAGAAGATGTGAAAAACAAATCCCCAAAGTTTGTTCCAACACAGATCTTAAAACGAAAAACTGAACCTGACAACAATGAGAAACTAGTAACTGCAGATGTTTTAAACAAAGAAACTGGTGAATCATTGATCAAGAAAGATCAAAAAGATTCAAAATTTTTTACTAAAAAGGCAATATCTAAACAACAAACTTGGTTGATCAAAGGTAAACCATCTTTTAAGGCAGTCAAAACAACTGTTGCAACAAAGGTCGATAAAAAGACTAAGTCAAAGGTTGAACAAGTTGTTGAAATTAAAGTTAAGAGTGTTAGTGTACCAAAGTTTGATATCCATAACCCACCCAAGACCGAGAAGGCTTGGGTATCACTTTTTAAATAATTTCTTAGTTGCATGTGTAGGGGCTCCCGAGGTCAATAATTTCTAACTGGATAATGCACCGCCGTGCTTGTCCACAAATGATAGGGATGCTGGCCTTGTTATATGATGTTAAATCAAGCAAAGGTGGCTACAAAGGGTTTGCGGGTACTCAAGGAGGAAGGATAATTGGTGAGGGAATACTAACAAAGGATGGGGTTACTTTCGACAAAGTCGACTACATAGCCGAATTAGAGAATAACTTGCTAAGTATCTCCCAGATTTGCGATAAGAAGTTTATAACTCATTTTACGGATAAAGAGTGCCTCATTCTGAAGCCGGGATTCAAAATTCCCGAGGAGTGGATCCTCATGCGAGCTCCACGAGAAAATGATCTCTATGTCCTCGACATGAGCGTTGCATCCATTACTACGAAATCGACATGGTGTTTTGTATCAATGGCTACAAAAAAGGAATCGATCTTATGGCACTGAAAGATGGGACATATCCATTTATGAAAGATGAATTATCTGGTGCACAATAATCTGGTGGAGGGTGTGAATCTTAAGAGTTTCCACTTGAGTAATGATTGTATCAACTATAAAAAGGGCAAGCAACACAAGAAATCTCATCCAAGAAAACTCCTGAACTCTATCAAGCTACCACTAGAGAGGTTACATATGGATCTGTTTGGGCTAGTTAATGTCA
Organism: Scalesia atractyloides; assembly: GCA_947069175.1. Lineage (NCBI taxonomy): Eukaryota > Viridiplantae > Streptophyta > Magnoliopsida > Asterales > Asteraceae > Scalesia > Scalesia atractyloides. Next base: position 51,927,824 of record CAMTDV010000020.1, read on the forward strand.
AAAGTATATCTGGTGATCTATATTGCCTTGTTGTGACTGACGAGTACTCAAGATTTTCATGGGTTCTATTTCAAGAAAGCAAAGACGAGACGTTTGAATGTTTGATGATTCTTTTTAGAAAATTGGAGAATTTGTAGCATTTAACAATATGAAGAATTCGTAGCGACAATGGTACCGAATTCAAAAACAACAGAGTGATGGAGTTTTACAACAACAAAGGAATACTTCATGAATTCAGTGTGCCTTATACCCCGCAACAGAATGGAGTTGCTGAACGAAAGAATCGAATTCTTTTGAAACAATATGCACAATGCTCGCAAATTCTAAATTGCCTGTCAGCTTTTGTAGCGAAGCGGTTGCCTCTGCTTGTTACACACTTAATCGAGTATTAACAGTCAAGGCTCATAAGAAGATATGCTTTGAGTTACATAATCAGCAAAAAGCAAATTTGGTGTTTTTAGAACCGTTTGGATCTCCAAGCACAGTTATGGACCCATATGGTAAATTTAGAGCTAAGTCACTAGAGGGGTTTTTCGTGGGATATGCTAGTCCTTTGAGAAGAGTATTTCTGCCTAGTATAAATAGGGTTATTCTTGCTCAACATGTTGACTGCCTGAGATACACGTCTCCTATATAGAAACCTAGTGACCCTTGGTTGTTTAACTATGAGAGTTTGTGGAATTCCTTTGAACTGCCGAATGAACCTACTGTTGATGCAGTTTTGTGTCTGTCACTTTTCTTAATTACAGTTGTAATTGTACGGTCTTCCCTCAATGTCTGTATAGGTTTGGTCGTGTCGAATAGATCGAGATATCCTTCTATGTTGATCTAGTATGACATCTTAGCTTGTCTGTGTTAATCAGTTGCATGTGTGCATACTAATAATCTTGTAAACGTCAAGTCTACACGTTCTCCAAGAAGAAGAATTTTGTGCGAGTCAGAGTTTTCGTACGAATCAGGTGATTCTTAAGAAATACTTGAGTAACAAGTGTGTTGCTTGTTTCGTACGAAATAAGTATTTCGTACGAAACAGCTGTCACGCACCAAATTCTGGAGTTCTGTCTTGTGTGAAATAGTGTGTTCCATATGTCTGGATTTGTGATTCGTACGAATCTAGACGGACACTATATAAGCAGACTTGTACCTCTCAGTGAGGGTAAGCCTTTTGTTAACTAGATGACTTGCGCGTGAGAGTTAGCTAGCTAGTTGGTCAGACCAGAGAGCTTCTTACCCTTTGAGTTAGTTATCTTTGAAGACGAAGACACAAGAACACAGTAAGTTTGTTTGAGTCATACGAGCATTGTGTGTATATGTTTGTACTTGTTCTCAATCATTAATCAAGATAGTGAATCTTTGGTTAGCCCGTGTTCTTTACTTTGCTTTAGTTGCATGCACACTTGGATTCCGCACTTGTGTGAATATCATTTGAACAAGGAACTGGTTTAACTTGATCCTCAGGTGGACCTACAAGTGGTATCAGAGCTTTGGCTCTTTCCTTGTTCAAAACCGGGCTTAGTTGTGTCTGAGCTAGTTTGAAGATTTATGAAGTGTTCTTGAGCCTCCAGCAGAAAACTTAAGTTTTGAATAGATAACTAACTTAAAACTTGGTTAAAATCTGCTGCATGCAAAAATTTTATGGTAAATTTTTTCTGAAGAACACCCTTAAAGAAGAAATATGCAAAAATTTGAATCTTATTAGTTTGGTAGGTTTGACATTTTCTGACTTGGATCTGGACTTGGACTGTGGACTGTTTAAATTCTGTGTTTTAACTAAAAGTGGGTAAGACAACATGTACTTTCGAAAAAGGCAGGTCAACACAAGAACGGAAATTTCTCACCAAACCTTTCTGAAACGATTCCTCTGAAAAACGCTGAACAAAACATTTTGTGCGACTGAAAAGGTTAGTGCGATTCATCTGATCCGCACGAAACATCTGATCAGCACTTAACAACTGTTTCGCACGAAACAGGTGTCACGCACGAAACAAAATCTGTTTGTTTCTTGTGTTTTTAAAAGCTTTGTACTTTTAAGAATTTGTCATATTTTCAGATCTGTGAACTTTTAAAAGGTAATTATAATTGTGAAACTTTAAAACCTTTGAATTTTCATAAAACAAGAAAATATAATGAGTTCTAACCTGTGGGATTGGAGTTGTTCAAGCTCAAATCAGGAGTCTTCGCAAAGCTCCGCAACATCATGGGTAAAATCTTTGATGCCTCAACATACAGCAATGATCTCTGCAAATCAATGGGCGTGTGTTGCGAATCAGAATCAAAGCATCCAAACTCTGTTAATGAGCGAAAGTGAAATAGGGAGTAATAACCTACCGCCGAAGTTAAATCACATGAATGATTATCCTTCATGGAAAAGTCATTTTCATACGTATGTTCTCGGTCAAAACACGGAATTGTGGACGTGTTTCACTACCCACTACAATGAAGCACTTGAAGAAGCTGGGTCAAATCCAACCACATTGGCCAATCTAGTCGAAAGTGACAAGAAAGCTTACGATCCAGAGAAAAAGGCATTTGCTATCCTCACACAAGCTCTGCATAAAGACATATCATCAGTTTGTGTATTGTACTACAACGAAAAATTTATGTGGCACTTTGGAAGCAAGAGGTGAAGGTAACCTTGCTACCAGGAAGATTCGACATGATCTGCTCAAGAAAGAGTTTGAAGGTTTCATGTTCATGGAAAACGAAACCTTGAATGACATGACCACTCGGTTTTATCATCTTCTCAGCGAAATGTACTCGTATAAAGTGTTAGCAGCGCCACAGGAAATTATGATGCGATTTGCTGATTCTTTACCACCAAAATGGGGTCAATTTAATGATCTTTTAAAACATACAGGTGTTTTGGACTCAATTAGTATTTATGAATTTGTGCAGAAACTGGAGAACAAGAATGAAGAAGAACTCCGAAGGCACAACGAGTCTCTGCTCCACAAAACCCTGAAATGTATTTTGGAAGTATTAATGCAGGTACAAGCTCAAGTCAGCAACCGAAGCTGCAAACCGCGTTTGTGTCAAACGTGAACCCTTTCCTACCCCCAACCTGTCCAATCTAGTCAGTCTACAGGTTCGAGTAATCAAGCCTATGGACAGACTTTTGATCCGAAAGCCTTCCTTCCACAGCCAAGGGACTTAGCGCATAAAGCTCCACAGCAAGCTCCTCAACAAGCTTTCTATGGAAGCAATAGTCAATCTGCAAATCCCAACACTGTCAAACTTGACACGTCAAATATCTCCAAAATCAACGTAGAAGTTGCACAGGAACATGCGGAACTTCTAAATACCATGGTTAGTGCGTATTGTGGTTTAGTTGCCGGTCAAATAGGAACATCAATTTGACAAACGAAGACTATGAACAAATTGACCAAGATGAAATGGAGCTGATGGACATCAAGTGGGCATTTGCAAGTGCTATGAGAAGAGCGAAGGATTATATGAGAAGAACGAGTAGAACCAGTTTGGAAAGCAAGAATGATACAAAATACGGCTTTGACAAAACCGCCGTTACTTGCTTCAACTGTGGAGAAAGAGGTTACTTTAAGCGGGAATGCACAAGACCCAACAAGGAAGGAAATCACAACCCCTTTCGAAATCAGTCTCAACCATCCAACATAGCACAATACAACAATGAAAGAAGAATAGTAGCTATTGGCAACTCTAACAATACCAATCAATCAGGACCTTCAAACACGGACAGAGCTTTGGTAGTTCAGTCTGATGAAGGATGCGATTGGTCAGTACAGTTGGGAACTGAGAACAACGGAAGAACTGCATGCTATGTGAAGATCGTGGATCAAATCAAGCATGATCACAACATCAATACTCCAAATAACGATGATACATCTGGGGATGCTGGTAGTTCTGATGAAGAATGTTCATGTTCAGATGGTTATGGATCTGATTCCGATGTAAAGAAAGGAAGTGATGCTGAGGTTGAAGAGTTGCTGAGTGAAGCTGAGATGTTAAAATCTGAAAAGGTAGGCATGACGAGGAATGCAGAAGCTGCGGAAAAAGAGACAGAGACACTCTCTACAGATCGTGCAGCTTTTCCTCATCACGCTGCATTTATGGAAAATGTTGAAGGTTCTTCAAAACAGGTAAATTCTGAACCTCCTACTATTTGCAATGACTGTGTTGAGTTGAAAATAAAATATGAAACCGTCAAAAGTTATAATCAAAATTTAGTTGTTGACAAAATGCAAAGAGCCGAACTTGGCGCTAACTAGAAATGAAAAAGAATTCAAATCTGTAATAGAAACCCTTAAGAAAAGTGTTTCTGAATTGACAAAAACAGTTTTGAATAAACATACAGGAACTAATAACTACATTAATCTCCTAGAAGAAACAAAGAAAGAGTTAGCCATCGCCAAATGCGAATATGATTCGTTCAAACGCAAATTGGAAAGTTATTCTAACTCCCAATATGTGCTTGATCATATCACTGAAGTTCAAAAACTAAAGGGAGATGCTCAATGCATAGGTATAATTCGTGTCCACCCCCAATGAAACACAACTATACCAAAATGCCTGATGAAGAGGAGATGCCTCGTTTTGAACCTTTTGTACCTTTGAACCCTGAGGAATTCGCAGCAGGGTTAGGGTTCAAACTAGGCAATTCCTCTCAAGAACCAAGCAAGCAAGAAAGTTCATCATCTGATGAAGAAGAGGATGATACATCCAGATGATGAATCAAGAAATGATGATCAGGATCAGCCTCTTGATGAAAGGAAAAGAGTAGAATCGTCTGCTACTCCTAGTACTCAATTTGGTGAGAATCAAGAGACTGTTCCTAAGAAATCTGTGAAGACAAGTGTGTCTACACAAGAAGTAGATAATGTGTTGTATACCTTGGTTGGAGATAAGAAAATCTATTCAAACAATTAAAAATATAAATGCAATCTCTATAGATCAGGTGTTTGAAAAGTCAAAAACCAAACGTTTAGAGAAGAAAAGCCCACCAAAACACAAGCATTATCCGCTTCAAAAGAAAAAGAATGGAAGCGTGTTGAAAAGCCCACAACTTCCTAACCGAAGGTTGAAGCAAAAGGCTCTCGTTACTAGAAAAAAGCTAAAACTGTTAAATTTGTGAGTTCTAAAGGTACCGATAAAGTCGAAACTTTTCAAGGAAAATCTAATGTTGATTTTGTAAAGAAAGTTAAGATTTTGAAAAGAAATAGTCAAAACAATTACACCCAACACACTGATGGATGTAATGAACCCAGTACCTCAAGACCCACAAATTCAACAACAAGCCGAGAAACACGATCTCCTAGTTTTGTTGAAACGAGAACTTATTTGGAGAATTTGGCCACATTATAAAGGATTGTTAAAATCCAGCCAAATCAAGATGTATAGATAATACCCCCCATGAACCAACTTCCAAACGTAAATCTGTTTCTCCGACTCAAGATAAGCGAATCATTAAGGATCAAAAAGGGAAACAAAAACATAAACAAGAAAAAGCAGTTGAGAAAGCTTTAAAATCGGTTTCGTCGAAAAAGGATCAAAGATCTTCAAAATCAATAAAACCAGACACTGTTAAAACTGTAAATAATAGTAAATCTGGTAATAAACAAGGATCTTGGAAACAGAAGACCGGGTTCAAAAGGAGTTTCTCAGTTTGTTAATCATCAAGAAATTGAGATTACTTTTCTCGATGTAAGGGACGACCCAAGACCACTAAGGCTTGGGTCCCCATCTCAAACTAATCTTGTTTGTGCAATGTGCAGGGTGTTCCAGGAGGAACTGTAAACAGTCATTGGATTGTTGACAATGGAGCATCAAGGCACATGACGGGCGACTTGCGGCTCCTATATGATGTGAAAAGCATAAGAGGTGGTTATGTTGCTTTTGCTGGTGACAAAGGTGGATACATCACTGGAGAAGGAATGGTCTCCAATGGTGTTGTGAGCTTCGACAAGATCAATTATATGCGGCAAATTGATCACAATCTTCTTAGCGTTTCTCAAATCGGCGACAAGAAGTTCACGACACATTTTGTTGATGCCAGATGTTATCTACTGAAGCCTGGATTCAAGATCCCCAAGGAATGGATTCTCATGTCGGCTACAAGAATTAATGATTTGTATATTCTTGATATGAGCCAAGCTATTACAACATCTGCACAAGTCACATGTTTTGTCTCTAAAGCCACCAGAAGGAATCAATCTCTTGGCATAGACGTATGGGACACATTCACCTGAGAAAAATGAACTATTTGGTGAAGAATAATCTAGTGAATGGTGTACCAGTGAAGAATTTTCATCTTCAAGATGTTTGTGTATCATGCCAGAAAGGGAAGCAAGCAAGAAAGTCCCATCCCGTGAAGAAGATCAACACTGTGAATATGCCACGGGAACGTCTTCATATGGACCTCTTTGGACCTATGAAACACAAGCCTTTGGTGATTCTTATTGTCTGGTAGTTACTGATGACTATTCCAGATTCTTATGGGTAAACATGCTGGCACACAAGAGTGAAGTTCCTACTATCCTCAAGAATCTCCTGACTCTACTAGAAAATTTGTATAATCTGAAGGTAAGGAGAATCAGAAGCGACAATGGCATGGAATTTAAGAATCAAGTTATGGATGAATACTCTTCGTCAAAAGGTATTCTGCATGAGTACAGTTCTCAATACACTCCACAAAAAAATGGTGTCGCTGAGAGGAAGAATAGAACTCTTATTGAAACTGCAAGAACCATGTTAGTAGAATCAGAACTTCCTGTTCAATTTTGGGGAGAAGTTGTAGCTACTGCGTGCTACACGATGAATAGAGTTCTGATGGTGAACAAGCATGGGAAGACGTGCTTTGAGTTGTTACATAAAAGAAAACCTGATATTTCTTTCTTAGAACCTTTTGGAGCTCCATGCACTATGATCGACCCACATGGAAAGTTTGGTCCCAAGGCAATCGAAGGTTTCTTTCTTGGATATGCTACTCCTAATTTCCGGGTGTGGAATTTGTCTTCGAAGAAGATTGAAGAATGGGGTGAAGTCAAGGTTCAGAGATATACAGAAGCTACAAGAGCTCCGGGTGCTCCTTGGATGTTTGACTATGATGGGCTGTTTGACTCCATTAATCTGCCAACTTTTGATGATGCCACAACTGCTGCTCAGATGTTATTAGAAAGTGATACTGCAGTAGACTCATCATTAGTTCGACCAATTATTGTTAACCCTCAAGTGTCAACTTCGGTTAACAATCTTGTTCAAAATGAGGAATTCGAAGACGCTGCTATTATAATGTTTCATCAGAAGATGATGAGTTTCATGATGCAAATGAAGCTGCCTCTGGTGTGGTTCCTGGATTTTCAAATGATACGTCAAATATTCAACCTCAAGGAACGACTGAAGGTCAGGCATCTACAACGTCATCAAATCCAGCTCTCCATTTAACTGTTCATCTGAATATCAACAATTTGGGTATAAATTCTTGAGTTCCTGATGTGCCAGAAACTCGTATTCATAATATCCATCCTCAGCATAATATTATTGGAGATGTCCAGAGTGGTGTGTAGACTCGTAATCAGCTTCGAAACAACCAGAATGCTGGATTGTATTCGGAAATCAGGAAATCTGGTGGTCTGATGATTGGTCTTCTTCCTGCCATGTGTGCCAAGTTGAACCAAAATCTTGGAAGGAGGCAATGAAAGAAGACTCTTGGGTTGAAGCCATGCAGGAAGAACTTCAGCAGTTTCAGAAGTTAGGTGTCTTGAAATTGGTTGACAGGCCTGACAACTACAAAAAAAATTGGTACACGATGGGTTACAAGTGCAAGAAGGATGACCGAGGTGTTGTTGTGAGAAACAAAGCGCATTGGTTGTTCAAGGTTTCAATCAGGTCGAAGGAATCGATTACAATGAAGTTTATGCACCGGTTTCAAGACTTGAGGCCATAAGAATCTTTTTGGCTTATGCGTCCTTCAAGAAGTTCACCGTTTATCAGATGGATGTGAAGAGTGCATTTCTTCATGGTGTGGTAGAAGAAGAGGTATATGTTGAGCAACCGCCAGGTTTTGAAGACCCACTCCATCCTGACAAGGTTTGGCTTCTCAACAAGGCGTTATATGGTCTTCATCAAGCTCCGAGGGCTTGGTATGAAACATTGTCTACCTATCTATTGAAGAATGGTTTTCGACGAGGCCTGATCGACTGTACTCTCTTCATCAAGGAACAGGACGAGGATTTGCTGTTAGTATAGGTTTATGTTGAAGATATTATATTTGGGTCTACTAACACTCGAATGTGAAAAGAATTCCAACAGGTTATGCAGGAGAAGTTCGAGATGAGCGCAATGGGAGAAGTGACTTTCTTTTTAGGTTTGCAGGTTCAGCAATCAAAGGAAGGGATTTTTATCCATCAAACCAAGTACATCGGAGATATTCTCAAGCGATTTCAGATGGATGACCCAAAATCTTTGGGAACTCCATTAGCTCAAAATCATGGGATTACTCCAGACGGAATGGGTGAACATGCAGAACCATCTCTCTACCGTGCTATGATCGGATTTCTCATGTATCTTACTGCTTCAAGACCCGACATAATTACCCAACATGTCTTCTGGCGCGCTATCAGTCTAGTCCGAAGGTTTCTCACTTGATGGCTGTGAAAAGGATCTTTCGTTATCTAAAGGGTCGCCCTGACACTGGTTTATGGTACCATAAGGATAATAACTTTGATCTGACAGCATTCAGTGATTTCTGATCATGGCGGCTGCAAAATCGATTCAAAGTCAACAACAGCAGGATGTCAATTCTTGGGAAATCGCCTAGTCACGTGGCAATGCAAAAGCAGACTTGTGTAGCTACATCAACATGTGAGGCTGAGTATATATCAGCTTCTAGTTGCTGCTCTCAAGTTCTATGGATTCAATAGCAAATGCGAGACTACGGTTTTGAATTTCCTACTACTCCTATTTTTGTTTATAATGAAGCTGCTTTACAGATTACTCGGAATCCTGTACAACGTTCAAAAACAAAACACATTGAGATTAAGTATCATTTCATACGTGATTGTTATGAAAAGAGACTTATCGATGTTGTTAAAATCCACACTGATCACCAACGTATCGACCTTTTTACTAAAGCCTTTGATAAATCACGTTTTGATTATGTAATTTTGGTCAATGGCATCAAGGTGAAGCCCGAGTAACTCAACCATGGCTAACTATTTTTGTATATCCTTTTCTAAAAATCTAAAACTACAAAAAGATTTTCAGTTTTATATTTTAGGGGGAGTAAATTTCAAGAAAATACAAAAATGTGTCTTTTATTTACCTTCTTTGTTTAAGGGGGAGAAAATTTAGAAAAATACAAAAACATTAGAAAGATCAAAAATGAGTTTCTTGGATAAGTTGATGATAATGAAATTCACCGGTAAATCTGTCAGAAATGGTCAAAAGCATTAAAAAATTAATAAGTAGCTTTTCTTATGATGTATCGGTAGGCTCACAATCAGACTAAAATGTGCAGGTTGATATAAACCTAACAAACAGAATGCCAGGTGGGTACCATTCATTGGCATATGGTCTTGGTACCGAAATTTCGTTTGACAGAGTGCCGAGGTTCTGAGATATACGGTCTTTATGCTGGCTTATCATCTGGGTATCATGGTTGAATCTTTTGCCAAAAATAACGGTGGGCAAGTCTAGAACTTCCATGATATCATACATACGTGTACATACTACATACGACCATCAAATAAGTGATAAAAATATCACATCCCCAAAATAACTGATAAAATATCACAGCTTTATGCGGGAGCTAAGTTCGTCTCTTTGTCGGTACGATGGTACTAACCTATTCACGGACTTACTCTTGTGCCCTGCATGCATATTAAAATCAAGTTCCTCATCAGTAAGTGATTAAATCACAAAGTGCTTGTTTTCAATAAAAAATAAGTGAGTATCTCACATCATTCATATACGTCAAAACAGATGATAAAGCAGTATACTCACTGGTAAGATTTTCTCTCGTGCATATCTTGATACGGGAATGTGTCGTGATGTGGTTGAACACCGGCTAGTATGTATAATTCATATCTTAATCATATCTCCTAATCATAATTACATCTGATAAGTCTGAGCTTACGTGGACAACAATACCGATAATCATAGTTGAATACTTATCCGTTTAATTTTGAAGTTTAAACCAAATATCGTTTTTGACAAAGATTGAAATGCTGGTATGATTCGTCTACCTTGAAACTCGAAAAAGATAGTAGTTTAACTGTATATTTTGACTTTATGTCTACTTTACTTAGTTGCTTATGTAATTACTTTTTGAAAGTTAGCCAAAGTTGATACTCAAAGTTTTTCTACCAAGATACGCCTGAAAACCATTTGTTTGATATTGTAACTTAATAAAAGTAATATCTTGCAACAAGTAATCCATCAAAGAAATCCAAAATCTGAAATTCGTTTGAGTGTGTGTATCTCATACGGATGAACCTGGTCAATTGATTGACTTGGTCACTTATTTTTCTCAAATTTGCAGCTGGAATTTATACGAGCGTGTGTATCTCGTTCAGGGAATACAATCATACGAAGATTGTATGATAAGTCTTTCGTGTGTATCCCTTGAGAAATTTATGTTCTAATTATATTTGTCTATTGAGTACAAATTGATACAAAAGAACATGAACAAAGACCAGCAACGAAGAAATCTGACAAGTCAGATGAGGAAACAAGAAAGATTTGAAGTTTCTTAGAAGTTCGAAGACCTGATGCTCTAATCATTAGATAGCAGATCTATCAATGAATAGCAGATCTTCAGGGGGAGTATATTGATACTCCAAATCATTCTTATGAAGACCAACTTATGAAGACCAAAGATCAAAGACCGAAGACCAAGCAACATCCAAGGGGGAGTTTGTTGATACAGTTTTGTGTCTGTCGCTTGTTCTTAATTACAATATTAATTGTACGGTCTTTGCTCAAATGTCTGTATAGGTTTGGTCGTGTCGAGTAGATCGAGATATCCTTCTATATTGATCTAGTATGACATCTTAGCTTATCTGTGTTAATCGGTTGCACGTGTGCATACTAATAAGTCTTGTAAACGTCAAGTCTACACACGTTCTCCAAGAAGAAGAATTTTGTGCGAGTCAGAGTTTTCGTACGAATCAGGTGATTCATACAAAATACTTGAGTAACAAGTGTGTTACTTGTTTCATACGAAATAAGTATTTCGTACGAAACAGCTGTCACGCACCAAATTCTAGAGTTCTGTCTCGTGTGAAATAGTGTGTTCCATATGTCTGGATTTGTGATTCGTACGAATCTAGACGGACACTATATAAGCAGACTTGTACCTCTCAGTGAGGGTAGGCCTTTTGTTAACTAGAGGACTTGCGCGTGAGAGTTAGCTAGCTAGTTGGTCAGACCAGAGAGCTTCTTACCCTTTGAGTTGGTTATCTCTGAAGACAAAGACATAAGAACACAACAAGTTTGTTTGAGTCATACGAGTATTGTGTGTATATGTTTATACTTGTTCTCAATCATTAATGAAGATAGTGAATATTTGGTTACCCCGTGTTCTTTACTTTGCTTTGGTTGCATGCACACTTGGATTCCGCACTTGTGTGTATGTCATTTGAACAAGAACTGGTTTAACTTGATCCTCAGGTGGACCTACACCTACTGATGAGGAACTTCTGTTGTTTATCAACAACAACGATCATCTGCTCAGGAACAAGTTCCTAGAGCAATGGTGATTTCACAATCATAAGTTGGCACAAACGATTCTGAAGCAGGTCCGAGCAACACATAACAAGAACCTGTAATCGAACTAGATGTAAACAACACATCACCTACCTTTGATCAATCAGACGATTCTAATTCTAATGGTGAGCTAACTTATGATAATGGAGGATCTAGTTCTAATGAAGGTTCAGAGCAGATTACAAGTTTATTCAATCAATCTGCGGGTCCAAGCAATCAGAATGGAGCATCAACGAGTAATCAGGTTGCTGAACAGAATATTACCAATCTGGAGAATGAAGTGAGTGTCTCTAATGAGATTATACTGAGGATGTTGTAAAAACGAGAAATCAGATCAACAAGTATCTAAGTTATCTTTATACTAAAGTTCACCTATTCAAGATGCATGCTCATATAGTTGTTTTATTTCACATGTTGAGCCTAAATCGCACAAAGACGCGCTGAAGGATGAACGTTGGGTAAATGCAATTAAGGAAGAGCTGCAACCGTTTGAAAAACTTGAAGTCTGGAAGCTTGTCGATCTACCGGATAACCACATGTCAATTAGTACAAAGTGGGTCTTCAAGTGTAAACGAGATGACAGAGGAGTGGTTGTACACAATAAAGCTTGACTCGTAGTCCAAGGTTTTCACCAGCAAGAAGGTATTGATTACACAGAGGTCTATGTTCCTGTCGCAAGATTAGAAGATATACACATATTTCTGGCGTTTGCGTCATGGAAAGGTTTCAAGGTGTGCCAATTGGATGTGAAGTCCGCATTCCTATACGGATAGGTGAAAGAGGAGATGTACGTTGGACAACCGCCGGGATTTGTCAATCCGATACACAAAGAAAAGGTTTACCTACCAAATAAGGCGTTATACAGTTTGCACCAGGCCCCGAGAGCCTTGTACGAGATGCTGTCTTAACACCTTCTAGAGAACGGTTTCACCAGAGGAATAGTAGATAGTACCCTCTTTACATGATAAATGGATGGACATCTGATTATCGTACAAGTCTATGTGGATGATGTAATCTTTGGTTCGACAAACGATGAGCTGTGTAAAGACTTCGAGAAAGTCATGCAAAAGAAATTTGAAATGAGTTCAATGGGAGAGATGAAGTTCTTTCTTAGACTTCAGGTCGATCAGTTACCTAATGGAATCTTTATTCCTTAGACGAAATATGTGCATGATGTATTGGAGAAATTCGATATGTCGGGAACATCACCATTGTCTACCCCATTATCACTAAATCACGGCATCGGACTAGATGAAAAAGGAGTGAAGATTGATGAGACCTTATATCGATTGATGATTGGGTCTTTAATGTACCTCATAGCATCAAGGCCGGATATCATGTATCTGACATGCCTCTGTGCCAGATATCAATCAAGTCCACGAGTTTCTCACATGCTGATCGTCAAGCGGATTCTTTGATATTTGAAGGGTTGCCCAAGCACCGCCTAGTGGTATCCTCGGAATGATGATTTCAACCTCGCATGAAATTCTGATTTTGATTTCGGATGTTGCCGATTAAATGCTTAATCTACAACTATTGGTTGCCAGTTCTTTGGCACACGATTAATAACGTGGCAATGTAAGAAGTAAACCACAGTCGCTCTCTCTACTTGCAAAGCATTACGTTTCAGCTTCCAGTTGTTGTTCCCAGATCTTGTGGATACAACAACAGATGAGAGATTATTGATTGAAGTTTCTTGATACGCCTATATTTGTAGATAATGAGGCTGCCATTAACATAACTAAAAACCTGATTCAACACTCTAAAACTAAACATATTGAAATTCGACACCACTTTATCTGTGATTGCTACAAGAAAAAGTTGGTTAGAATTAAAAAGATCCACACTGATGAACAAAAGACAGATTTTTACACCAAAGCTTTTGATAGAGGTACATTCAGATATCTTTTGAAACTTAACGAGTTGTAAAATCTTAAATTAGGGGGGATTTTAGAGGAGGTTGAATTCGAGGCGGATAACGAGTTGACATGATCCTTATCGGTTTGTCATAGTTTATAGTTTTTAGAATTTCTTTCTTTAAAAACAAATTTCAAAAATATGTTTTTGATTTTAGTAGGAAAAATGTTATACAAAATACAAAAACATGTAAAAATTTGAAATATGTACAAAAATATGAAAAAAAACAAAAAGAGTTTTCGTGTAAAAAGAGGAAATGATAGTACATCAGTGGACTATCACATTATACTAAAGAAATGTAGTGTTAAGTCTCACTGATGATGTGCCAATAGGCTCCGCACATTCAGTAGATTGTTTCTGATATATAAATATAAAGCAAAAACTTCTTAATTAGTGGGTTGACGTCTCTCGGATATATGGTCTTACTACACCAAAATTGACGGATTCTGAGATACTAGGTTTTTATAGATACTAGGTATTATACAAGTTCTTCTAATTTTGCTTCAGCAATGGCCTAAAACTTGTAGAATACTTTTGCTTTGAAAACCCAAAACTGTAGCATATTGAAAGTATCCAAAGATCTAACAATTGCAGTACAAAAGATTCCAAATTTGGAACACCACTTTTAAGTCGAGCCTTCACCTCTTTGTCTATACCGTGGTACTAACCTGAGCTCTCAAGGTCTCGCACAATCCAGATATAGATATCTGTTAGATATATTCACCTGTAAGATGAAATCCATGGAATCTTGATACATGAGTATATTTTGAGGTGGGAAACACTGTTAAGTCAAATTCTAAGACATTTAATTAATATATCTTGAAACAATTGAGCAACGTGTATAGGTTTAAGAGGATCACTATACTGACAATCTTAGTGAATTTGTTTAAAACATAAAGTTTTCAAGATCAACGGTACTAATGATTTGTCTCAAAAACTGATATGATCCTCTAACACAAACTCACAAAAATATGTCTATAAATATGTTTGTACATAGTTATTGTATTTCATTTCTGAAAAACCCAAAATTATTTTCAGTGTGTTTTAGCATAAACTTTGAAAAAATAAAAATATTTTATTTCTATCTTAGTTTCGACTTCCGATGATGGAAAATGAATCTTCAAAATCCAAAGATGTTGATTGCTGAGAAAATCTGTAAGAAAATGGGTTGGGAGCTTATCTGAAATAAGGAAATGTTTTGAAATGATCAAAAGTTCATTAATTTGAAACTTAACATTGCATGAAAACATCAGTTTGTTCATAAAGTGTTCAACCAAGGTCATTAACTTGGACTTGGTAGACAAATTAGTTAACCAGGGTCATTAACTTGGACTTGGTCAACTGAATGGGTCATTAAACTGATAAAGTATTGAAAAATATGAAATTTTGAAAGTTTGAGGTCACTTTGCATGAAGCAGTTTCCCATCGCATGAAGGAAAACCACTTCGTACGAAGTGAGACACCTCACTATAAAAGGAACCAGATCGCACGAGTGCTCATTTTACTGTTACTTTTCCTTTATGCGATCTGAGAGAGTTTAGAGCAATCTGAGTGTTTTGCACAGTCTAAGTCATTATACAACCAAAATTTACATCAGGGAGGTTGATTAGCAAACCTCTTACAATGGTGAAGGTAATGGCCTGAGTGTTAACCGTGAAATCGTACATATCGGCACTTTGAACCTTTGAACTCAAATCTAGAACGATTTTACAGACCGAATTTAAAATTGAACATATATTCATGATTATCGGCATTATTAGAACATTATTGAACCTTCAATTTCATAAATCATCAAGTTTTAGAATCGAGTTCATGACAGCGTGTTGAGATGGAATGGAGTCCACTTCGTACGAAATGAAATAAACACTCCTCATGAAGTGAACTTGTTGAATTGTTTATTAATCATTCCGCACGAAGTGTTTTTGGTCAAAAGTTTGTTTCTCTTACACCAGTTCGTACGAAGTGGAAATGACCACTTCACACCAAACTACTTCGCGTGAAAAAAATTGGTAATTTTGTCAAATTCGCCTAATTGTTGAAATTTTAAGTGTTGTTGTTATGCGTCGAAGAAAAAGAAAATGTTGTTTGATCCAATACACAATACGTGTTGTGTACTTGATGATACTATACTATAAATGGCTCCTTCCAAGAGTATTTTGGAGTTTATGGGATGGTTGCTGGTAAAGAAAGCATTAACACATAAACATAAAGTCTACCAGTCACATATCGAACATTTTTGGAATGCTGCAAGGTTTGTTCTTAAACCAAGAGTGATACATTCAGTGGTAAAGATCGGAAATGAAGAGTTCGAGGTCACATTTACTGAAGAGTTGATTCGAAGGGTTTTGGATCTAAAAGATAAAGAGGATGATCCACAGGTTATCTAGAAAGAATGGTGAAAGGGTGTTTTTATAGGATGGGATACAAAGGGTTTGTGAATGCCTCGAACTTCAGCAAACTCATCTTGGTAGGCCATATAAATTATTTGCACATTCTGTGATACACGCGTTCAGTCATAGAAAAGGAGTCTTTGATGTGATACTTGACTATCAGATGTGCATGATTGCAGCACTGATGCTAAAATGCCGTACAACTTCACCAAATTAATTTTTGAACAGATGGTGTCAAACATTACAAAAGAAAAGTTTCTTCATTACCCAAGATTTTTTACAGATTAGATGATTTGAATCTGAATTTAGAGAAAGAAGATGATGATGAGTTGATACTTAATCACATGGATAGTACGACATTGATCACGTTGAATCAAAACTTGAAGCAAGATACTAAACCGGTTGAAAGAAGTTCTTTAGAGCTATACATGACAAAAATTATGTTGCACCGCCAAAGCATAAGTGGAGGAAAGATACAAGCAACTCGGATAATGATGAAGAGGAACAATTATCTAGGTTTATTTCACGAAGGAGTAGTTAGTTTGAGAAAGAGGAGATGAAAAAGAAACGTTCAACTCCTAAGAAGAAGCCTACTAAAGAAGAAGTACCGGTGAATAAGACTACTAATGAAAATGTGAATGTACACGAGGAAGTATTCTCTGCAACATCTGACAATGAAAGAGGTGAAGTGAATGTTGGTAATCTGACTGCTGAAATAGAGAAAGAAGCGTTTAAAGGTGATAATGAAGAGACTTCAGATGATAGTGTTGATCTGGAAAAGGCAGTAGAAATAGAAAGAGCTAAACTGTGAAAGCAACAACTTAAAAGAAAGGAGGTTGGAGGTTGGAGATTATGAAACATATGTTCCTACTAATCCAGAGGAAACATCTGAAAGGCCGACAAAGAAAGCTTAACATGTTAAAAGCAAGCCTTCAGATATTCACAAGAAGACAATAGGGTCTCCTATGGCAAAGAATGCTCGTCAAAAGTATAAAACGGCCTGGAAGACACCTGAGGTGGAAGCTACTACTGTAAATGTCAAATCTGTACAACCACCGTCACCACCACAACAACCACCTACATCACCACAACATGTTATTCCACTATCACCACAACATGTTACACCAAAGCAGCCAACACCTCCTGTACAACAAAGAACTCCACAATCTGCTGAAAGACGTCAATCTTTGCCAATAGATGATTTTGGTGAAATTCCTTATACTCAGTTTGAAGGAGGATTAGTTGGGGATTTCTTTAACGACACAAAGATTGTAGAGTTAGAAAGCAGAAGCAAGTATCTTGAAGATGACAGAAATAACTTAGAAGCTGTGTTAGCAAGTTTTCTTTCCGTAAATGAAAGATTACGAAGGTTGGTTGAAGGTTATGAAGCTGAAAGTCTTCAGAGTGATAGAAAGATTGATTTGTTTCAGAAGATATTAACAAGAAAGTTGGGTATAGATTTTGAAGCTGAATCTGATCTTATAGAGATTGAGGAAGCACAACAAAGAGCAGCTGAAAGAGCGCGCAAAGCTGAATAATATGCCGCAACAGCAGGAAAGGCAAAGAAAAGATTGATGAGGTTCTTGTTGTTACTCCAATCGAGCCTGAAACCGAAGCTGAACCATTAGTGAACTATGTGATGATTGGTATCCGTTGATGTTTCTAGAGTTTCTAAGAAATAAAAGTTTTTAGAAAAGAAGAAAAAGAAAGAACAAAAAGATAAAGAGTTTGAAGATCTTAAAAAAAGATTGATAAGTTTGGTAATGTTGATGCAGATGTTGGAGGTGACAATAAAACAGATGACGACGAAAAAGGTGATGACAATGATGATAATCAAGGGGGTACGGGTGTGACTGTTCTGGATGCAAAGATCATTGAGTCGTTTGACTATGATGCTTATCTGAACGACACAGTTAATCATGAAGATGATTCACAAAGACAAGGGGAGCAGAAGGATCCGGTAAACGATGCAAAGAAATCAGGAATCCTCACAACTACACTATATCGGCTGTTCTTGATTTGCCAAAGCCAAGAGTTTTCTACTTAGAACATGGTGTTGATGTCACACCCCGGATTTCCAACCCTGAAATCCAAACACCGGTGGGCCCGGGTGGGGAGTATCGTGACGTAAGTTAATAACATCATTGTCAATTAAACATAGCATAGCGGAAGTCTTGGAGTAAAATTACTATTACAAACCGAGATGTTCGAAATCTAAAATAATATACAGGCTCGTAATAGAAGATCCACAGGCGGATCGTAAAATGTAAAAGAAAGAATAGAAAACAGACTTTAGGCAGATCTAAGGATTTGCAAGATCCTCTTATTCTCTACCGAGCAGCTTCCGGTCTATTTCGTATTTTACCTGCAGATTAGCCTTTGGAAGATACGTCAGCTTACGCTGGTAAATACACCCAACTGACTCATTTTGGAAACAGTAAAAAATGGTTCTAAGTGCAAACGACTTGGGAAAGTTGACCTTGCAATGGACCAAACGATAATAATTTACCGTATCCTAAGCCCATATAGGGAAAATAAGTCGAGAGTATTTACCTGAGCTAGTCTTCTTCTTTTATTTTTAAATAACTCAGCCGTATACAAAAGTACCAAGTGCAGATAGCATTTACCAAGAAGGCTCAAGTCTGGATTATGGTATAAGCTAGCCAATTAAATACTAACGGTCTTATAAACCGAATAGTGTACATGATCATTACGTATAACGCTTGATTAAACGACGATCAGATAGAATGTAGTTTAAACCCGACATGTACTTGACTTGTATAATATGGGTAAACTATAAACATTCTGGATTTTGAGGCTAAATGACAAGGTTAAACCCGTTACCGTTAAATTCCGTAAAATAGTTACATATACGTAACTGTGCGCATAATAGCGATATCGGGTAACCAGATAAGTCATGGACAAGTTCTATATGCCATTATACTTTAAATAAGTTAAAATATCAGTTAGGATATCAACTTATATGCCCATTAAGGTTTTAAAACGAAACTATGCCTCATAAGGGCATTTTGGTAATTTCAAACCATATAAAAAGAACTTGAATATAATTTAATGTTATAATTATAAGTATTCTGGAAAAATACTTTATTTATGACATAATATTAGTAGGAGTCAATTATATGTGTAAATTATTTTTATGACCAAATTATGCACCGAAGGGCATTTTGGTCATTTTACACATAGTTTATAAGTTATTTGGGATTCTGAGTTTATAACATGTACCTACTGTAATTATGTTTAAAATAAGTTTTGAAATCAGTAGGTATCAAGTTTTGGTTAATAATATGGTTGAAAACCATACTATGCGCCGAAATGGAGCTTATGTCGTAAGATGACGTTGTTAAGCGATGTTTAATGAAAACTGACCTTAGGGTTAGACTTAAAATGTTTAAAATATGTTATTTAATATAACATATCAGTGGTAAATTATTTACCTTGAAAAGATTGATTAAAATCATTTTCTGAGTCACAAGGACTAAAACCGTCATTTATCGACATAATTTAAGGACCTGCTTGGAAACTCAGTTTACAACTTGGTTTAACATCTCAAATAATCCTACTTATAATATTACATCAGTAGGAAACTGAATTTTAAGTTTATTATCATTAAAACCTTGTTTTGTTCAAAAAGGGCATTTTGGTAAAAAAAAATGGCATAATTATGGAACTTGTGCATAAACTTAGATTCTGATTATGATCATGTAATATAACCTCAGAGGTTATCTATATTATATTATGATCATAATATAACTTTAGATCAGTAGGTAACCAATCTAAATCGGGTCAGAATCGAAAGTCAAAGCAGAAGTCAAACTTCGCGACTTTCGGTTGCGAACCGACCCTAGAACTGAAATTGACGAGCCGAACATGCTCTTACATGTTCTAATAATTATTACCAACTTGTTTAAGTGTCAAAATATGTTTCATAACATATATAAGATCAATTTATGATTTTTCTGAAAAATGGGCTGTTTGACTTTTTAATAACATAACTTTGACCCGTCAATTGGTGTAGCAAACTTAAACTTCAGAAGGTGCCCTTTATAGGGATTAACACCTACCTTATTACGATCACTTAGCCATGTTTATTTCGAACAATGGCTGGACCATAATGGTCTTAACCAAAAGTCAAAGCGTTTGCCGTAAAACGCTTGACTTTTGGCAATAGAAGCCTATAAACGAAAATGCAAGAGTAAGGAACACTTACAAGAGGTTCCTACAATGCAAGAGAACTAAGTTGGATGCTCCTTTCTGCTAGGAAGTTCCAGAGGAGGGAGAAGAGTTATGTTTAAGAAAGGTGCAAGTTGGAATGAACACTTGAACACCTATTTATAGTTGTAGAACTCAACGGAGGTGAAGCTAGGTGTTTAGGGGAGTACGAAGAAGCTTACAAGTGTCCCAAAACGTGGCTAGCAGTTTAGAGAAGCCTTGGTTTTGGAGTTTTGCTTGGAGACCAAATAAACATTCTACAGCAGAGCCTGTCTCGCGGGGCGCGAGAGACACAGGCCGGGTCTCTCGCGGCCCGAGACCGCCCCTAATTCAGTTTCAAAATTTAACACTTTGACCCTTGAACTATATAAAGCTTATAAAAACCATTTTAAACACCTTTTTGGCACTTTTAGTCCTCTGTAGCCAAAAGTTGGCATCCCCGGGATTATGCCCGGACATTGTCGAGCTTTCGGTTCGTTAAAAGGTCACTCAGAGGTATAAATTAACATGTCGGCACTCTTAATCCCTCCATTATCTAACTTTCACATATTTACAAAATTGAACCCTCTCGTCCAACAAATGGCACGTATGAGAGTCGGACTTCACAAAGGATCACTCAGAGGCTTATTACAAGCATGTTTATTCCGATGTCACTCAGAGGCTGGGCATGTTGACATATCAGTCACTCAGAGGCCAAGTTTCAAGCATGTTGACGTATCAGTCACTCAAAGGCTATTATTTATGCATGTTGACATCGGTTCGTCACTCAGAGGCTCAACTTGAGCATGTTGACGCCTTTAGTCCTTATTTGTCTTTAATAGACTATATTAAAAATAAAACACGTGTCACTATACGATTGGACACAATTTTACAGGGTGTTACATCCTCACCCCCTTAAAAGAAATCTCGACCTCAGATTTTATTAAAAAAGATGGGGGTATTTTTGTCGCATAGTGGGCTCAACCTCCCATGTATACTCAGGACCTCTAAAAGCATCCCACTTAACCTTTACTATAGGTATCATCTTTCTTCGGAGCTTCTTAACTTGTTGATCTTCGATCGAAATTGGTTTCTCTACGAACCTCAGGTTTTCATCAATTTGCACCTCACTGTGCGACATTGCTAGCGACTCATCGGCTAGACATTTCTTAAGATTAGATATGTGGAATACATCATGGATTCCATTAAGCTCCTCTGGCAACCTGAGCTTATAAGCTACAGTGCCGACACATTCGATTATCTCGAACGGTCCTATATATCTAGGGCTTAACTTGCCCTTCTTTCCAAAATGCATCACACCTTTCCAGGGTGATACTTTTAGCATGACCTTGTCCCTTACTTGGAACTTAAGAGGTTTACGCCTCTTGTCAGCATTGCTCTTCTGCCTATCCCTGGCAGCTTTGAGATGATCACGGATTTGCATAATCTTTCCGTGGTCTCCAGGAAAATCTCAGGTCCTGACAGTTGGGCCTCCCCAACTTCTCCCAACATACGGGCGTTCTACATTTTCTCCCATATAAGGCCTCAAAAGGAGCAGCCTTGATGCTAGTATGATAGCTATTATTGTAGGAGAATTCTATTAGGGGTAAGTGGTCATCCCAGCTTCCGCCTAAATCAATCACACATGCCCGAAGCATGTCTTCCAAAGTCTGAATAGTACGCTCACTTTGACCATCAGTCTGCGGATGGTAAGCCGTACTAAAATTTAATCGTGTGCCTAACGATTGTTGGAAACTTTTCCAAAAGTGAGATGTGTATCTAGTATCTCTATCGGATACAATAGATATCGGCACACCGTGTAGGGACACTATCTTGTCCACATGCAACTTAGCCAATTTATCTGAATTATACGTTTCTTTAATTGGCAAGAAATGTGCTGACTTGGTCAGCCTATCCACTATGACCCAAATAGCGTCATTTCCACTTTTGGTCTTGGGCAACTTGGTAATCAAATCCATAGTTACCATTTCCCATTTCCAAGTGGGAATCTCAAGTTGTTGCAGAAGTCCTGACGGTTTCTGAATATTCGGCCTTAACTTGCGAACACGTCAGACACTTAGCTACATAAGTGGCTATGGATTTCTTCAAACCCATCCACCAATAATTCTTCTTCAAATCTTGATACATCTTGTCACCCCCCGGGTGAACAGAGTATCTTGAATTATGCGCTTCCTGGAGGATTAGATTCCTAAGTCCTCCAAAGATCGAAACCAAAATTCTATCATTAAATCTTAGGATTCCATCCTTTCCAGGTGTTAATTGATCAATGGTTCCGCCTAATCCCTTATTAGGGATGTTAGCCTCTAACAAGGCTTGCTTATGCGCATCTAATAGCTTCTCACTCAAGCTATTTCTGAGCTCAATGCTCTTAGCATTAATCCTTATAGGTTTAACCTTTCCTTGCGACTTAAGGCATCGGAAACTACATTTGCCTTGCCTGGATGGTAGCGAATCTCGCAATCATAATCATTAAGAGTTTCCATCCAACGGCGTTGTCGCATGTTCAATTCTTTCTGATTGAACAGATGCTGGAGACTTTTATGGTCTGTGTATATAACACACTTTGAGCCATACAAGTAATGTCTCCATAGTTTTAGTGCAAATACAACGGCACCCAGTTCCAAATCATGGGTGGTGTAATTCTTTTCATGCACCTTAATTGTCGTGATGCATAGGCAATTACCTTGCCATTTTGCAGTAACACACAGCCTATACCAATGTTTGATGCATCACAATAAACAACAAAATTTTCAATACCCTCAGGTAGAGATAACACAGGAGCGTTGCTCAATTTGTGTTTAAGAATCTCAAAAGATTCTTGTTGCTTTGGACCCCAATTATACTTAATATTCTTGCGGGTCAAGGAAGTTAAAGGAGTGGCTATTCTTGAAAAGTTCTCAATGAACCTCCTATAGTAACCAGCCAATCCTAAGAAACTACGAACCTCCGTTGGGGTCTTGGGCACTTCCCAATTAATTATGGCCTCAATTTTGGCGGGATCCACTTGGATACAACGCTCACTTACCATATGTCCAAGTAATTGGACTTCTCTAAGCCAAAATTCGCATTTTGAGAACTTTGCATAAAGTTTCTCCTGCCTTAATAATTCTAGGATGCACCGAAGATGTTTCTCGTGATCATTTTGATTACGAGAATAGATAAGTATGTCGTCTATGAAGACAATGACAAACTTATCCAAATACGGTTTGCAGACTCTATTCATGAGATCCATGAATGCTGCAGGTGCATTTGTGAGCCCAAAAGGCATCACCAAAAACTCAAAATGTCCATAGCGGGTCCTGAAGGCTGTCTTAGGAACATCTTCACTTCTAACCTTCAGTTGATGATATCCTGATCTCAAATCTATTTTAGAAAAGTAACTAGCCCCTTGAAGTTGGTCGAATAAATCATCGATCCTGGGGAGAGGATATCTATTCTTAGTGGTTAGCTTGTTCAGCTCCCGGTAGTCGATGCACATTCGCATCGAACCGTCTCACTTTTTTACAAACAGAATAGGAGCTTCCCAAGGTGAGGAACTAGGCTGGATAAAGCCTTTCTCCAAGAGTTCATCTCGGTTGGAGCTAGCCTATATGGAGCTCTAGTTACAGGTGCGGCTCCTGGTATGATATCTATTCTGAATTCTACTTGCCTATCTGGAGGTAGACCTGGTAATTCTTCAGGGAAAACATCGGGATACTCCGAGATAACTGGTTGATCTTCAAGGTTCGGCTTTGGTTCATTTATAGTGACTTGTGCCATGTAAATGACACAACCTCTTCTCAAACGCTTGGATGCCTTAAATAACGACACCTTGTCTTGCAGTCCATAGTGTGAGTCTTCAGGATGGTGATCATTTCACCAGATGGGGTTTTAATCTCGATGAGCTTTTTATTGTAGGCAATGCGGGCTTGGTTATCAGATAACCAATCCATGCCTAAGACAACATCGAACCCCGCCAATTTCATTTGCAAAAGAGAGATAGGTATGGAATGATTCTTAATGGATATAGAGCATCCATCAAGAATGGAAGAAGCAGTTTCTAAGGTTCCATCAGCGAGTTCTATCTCATAAATTTTATCTAGAGTTCTTATGGGTAAATTTAATAGTTTACTAAACTTATGATCAACAAATGATTTATCCGCACCTGAATCGAAAAGAACTCTAGCATAAATATCATTAATGGGGAAAGTACGTGTTATGACGTTATTGTCATTAACAGCTTCCTTAGCAGTCAGCCGAAAGGCACGTGCATTCCCCTTTTTGGCCTCTCCAGGCTTCGGATTATTATTCTTTGAACTCTTAGGGCAGTTAGTTGCAATGTGCCCCTTTTTGTTGCAGATATAGCGTACAGCATCCTTAAGATCTTTACAATCTAGGGTCTTATGCCCTCCTCTTTTACAAATACCACAAGGTCTAACTTGTGTATCAGAAGTACACTGTCCCCAGTGTTTGCGGTTGCAAGTCTTGCAAAATGGCATTACAGCCGACTTGCCTTGAATCCCTTTGAACCCAAATCTCCCTTTATTTTTCTTATTAAACTTATGGGAGTTGTCATCTTCCCTCTTCCTTTTTCCGTCAGTTTCAGACTTAACTGACTTTTGACTCACTAGATCAAGGGTGAGAGAAAGAGATAGGTCTACAGCAGACCTATAGGTAGTAGGCTGTGCAGCCTTTACCATGCCCTTTATTTCAGGCGCTAACCCATTAAGAAAATGCGCAATGCGTTTGGATTCAGGGGTAATTAAATAGGAAACTAACCTAGATAGGGAATTGAAATCGGAAACATATTTCCGACAATCTAGGTTTTTCATGGAAAGAGACAAGAAGTCTGTCTCTATTTTCTCCACCTCATGGGTTGGGCAGTAAGTTTCCTTTACAAAATCAACAAACTTGGACCATCCCAAGTTGTACAGGTAAACTTTACCTGTTGATTGAATCATGGCCTTCCACCATGTTAGGGCATCGCCCTTGAAGGATTGTGATACGTACTTGACCACATCCCTTTCAGCACAGCTGCTGATGTCTATAATGGTCTCCATTTCGTCTAGCCACTTAGGGCTTCTACGGCTCCTTTTTCCCCATTAAAGTCTCGGGGTTTACAGGAGACAAAGTACTTGTAGGTGCATCCGTCCTTGAAAGAACGGGACCTATCAGCATAGTCTATCCTCTTAGGTTCACTCTTCGCATTTGGTGAGTGAACAAAGCTCTCCTTATGAGCTGAGGATGGTGGAATTGATAATGGCTTAGAGTGAGTAGCACTCGACTCTCTTAACTTCTCTATGGCCTTACCCATGGCCTTTTCTTCAGCCGCATCAATGCGTGCTGGAAGTCATTATTATTCATTGCTATATTTTCGGCGTCTTTAACGTTCTGATGGCTACTTTGTGCCTCATTAGAATTTGCCATTCTTCAAAGCTTTGGTTCTATATACCAAATAAAATTTATCTTAGCCATGGTATAATAACCATATCGGCTTCTAAACATTGGATATAAGAAAAATCCACCGCCTATACTAGTGTGAATAACTTCACAACTCTTAGGCTTAGTATAACTATATTTGGCCTAGGTCTTAATAGGACCATCATAGGCAAATTACAATCTGGACATAGTCCATATATTATAGACAAGGGATTGCAATGTCACAACTGTCATTATCATATCTGACAATTATATATAGAGCACATAGGCTTGTCACAAAGGACCTCAAATATGGCACAAGGGCCTGCCACTAATGGATGTATAATAGGGCACATAGGCACTACAATACTAATGGATGTTTAGTCACCACACTTGTGATATTAGTCGGGATCAGGATAGATCACATAGGCTATATGGAATAAATTATAACCCGAAAGGGTAATACATCACTAATGGATGTTTTATTTATCATCGCACCGATGATATTAGCCGAGATCGAACATATCACAAGGGCTATATAAAATACATCTCTAATGGATGTTTAATCACCACACTGGTGATATTAGCCGGGATCACACAGATCACAAGGGCTATATAACTGGGATCAAATAGATCACAAGGGTTATATAAAATACATCTCTAATGGATGTTTAATCACCGCACTGGTGATATTAGCCGGGATCAAATAGATCACAAGGGCTATTTAGCCGGGATCACACAGATCACAAGGACTATATAACCGGGATCAAATAGATCACAAGGGTCATATAAAATACATCTCTAATGGATGTTTAATCACCGCACTGGTGATATTAGCTGGGATCAAACAGATCACAAAGGCTATATAATCAGGATCAAATAGATCACAAGGGTTATATAAAATACATCTCTAATGGATGTTTAATCACCACAATGGTGATATTAGCCGGGATCAAACAGATCACAAGGGCTTTTTAGCCGGGATCACACAAATCACAAAGGCTTTATAACCAGGATCAAATAGATCAAAAGGTTATATAAAATACATCTCTAATGGATGTTTAATCACCGCACTTGTGATATTAGTCGGGATCAAACATATCACAAGGGCTTTTTAGCCGGGATCACACAGATCACAAAGGCTACATAACCGGGATCAAATAGATCCCAAGGGTTATATAAAATACATCTCTAGTGGATGTTTAATCACCGCACTGGTGATATTAGCCGGGATCAAACAGATCACAAAGGCTATGTAACCGGGATCAAATAGATCACAAAGGTTATATAAAATACATCTATAATGGATGTTTAATCACCGCACTGGTGATATTAGCCGGGATCAAACAGATCACAAAGGCTATATAACCGGGATTAAATAGATCACAAGGGTTATATAAAATACATCTCTAATGGATATTTAACCACCGCACTGGTGATATTAGCCGGGATCAAACAGTTCGCAAGGGCTATTTAACCGGGATTACACAGATCATAAGGGCTATTTAAGGTTAGGACATAGTCCATTATCTTGAAGGTTAGTGTGATACCTCAAGTCACATAACCATGAGTATGCACATTACTTGAATGTTAACATAAGAGGACCTTAATGGTTGATTATTAGTCCCGGTCACATTGACCTTAATGACTTGGAGGTTTGAACTTAGTCCACCACCTCTAGATAGAAGGATAACTTCCCTTAACTATCTGATAGAAGACCCTTCCATTCATAACTACCACAATATATATATATATATATATATATATATATTTGGCTAAATATGTGGTCTGTGCCACTTGGCAAATCAAAACCATTAAGATCTTTTTGGAATTATATCGCAGAGCATAAATTCGAGTAAAATCGAGAAGCTTGTTTTCAATAGGATGAATACATATATATATAATTCCAAAAGTACTTCACTAAATTTAGAAATTACAATACTAGAAAAATGAAATAAATTGTCCATGCAAAGACTTAAAGGAAATAAACATGTCCACACAGGGACTAAAAGAAATAACAATGTCCTTGCAGGGACTACATACAACTTGAAGAAACTTCACTTGTCCTTCTTTTCCCTTGACCAATTTGGAGAGTTTCTTGACGGACTTATTCGTCTTCTTCTCTGTTTTCTCCGCCTGCTGCTGCATCTCTTTAATTCTTTCTAAGGCATCATTAATGGCCTCTAGTGGTGGCGGAGGTTGTGGTTGAGGTTGTGGCATAACCAGATACTGGTACCCATATGTTGGATATCCAGTCGGTTGATAACTAGGTGGGAAAGGAGATGGGTAAAGTGCATTGTGCATAACCGCTGCATGTACGGTCTTGCGACCACGCTTGATAGTCTACCGGCATATACGGATTAAATAGATCATATTCAGACGTGTTTGGGTATGTGGGAATTGGGTTAGTATAACCCGTTGGTGGTGGTTGAACAGCAGTGTTGGTGTTGGTTCCACTATAGGTGGAACATTAGAGGGTCCACCCAATTGTGGGTCCTGTTGAATGGTGGGGTAAGAATTGGGCAATGGTGGCAGCGATCCCGAACTTTGTCCGGTACGTACTGATATACGTGCTCCACGCTTCCTCCTTGGTGGCTCAGGTGGTTGCTGAGGTTGGTCCACGGGTTCCATGTGGACATCTTCTTGAACTGGGGGTGGTTGAGAGTGGTGAGAAGGAGTGTGAGTGAAAGTGAATTGGTTCCAGTATTGGTCCCACTAATTAGGACCTTGGTAGTGCGATCCGGCATATGAGTTTGAATCGCTCGAAATTTCAATGGGATGCACATTTGATCCTGACGGCGGCATCTCCGGGTCGGAGTCCTCGTCCATAGGATGTGGCTGGTCCAACTGATTTTGATCAGCTGGAGGCGTGTTTAAGTAATGGTTGGGGTTAAACTCTTCATGGTAGGAGTGATGAGAATGGGAATGGTGAGAATGGTAGGAGTTGTGTGAGTGGTAGGAATTTTGGGAATGTGAGGGCGAGTGTCTATTAGAGACGGAACGTCTCGCTGGTTGCCATGGAGACGAATCTCCTGATTCTTGATATGCATCTGAATTATGAGGTTGAGGATGAATACGCCCCGATGGTCCTCCCCTCATTGGACCTTTTCCTCGTCCACTTTGTCCTCGTACACATGGCGGCATTTTCTTGTTAGAAATCAATTAAAAATATACTAATAACTTAATAATGAAATGAGTAAATCCTAGGTCAATGCCTAGACTCGAAAGTCTAAGGAATGTGCTGGTGTAAGTTTGATATTAAACACAAGAAGGATAGTGTTTAATTCTCTCAAACGTTGGCTCTGATACCAACCCTGTCACACCCCGGATTTCCAACCCTGAAATCAAAACACCGGTGGGCCCGGGTGGGGAGTATCGTGACATAAGTTGATAACATCATTGTCAATTAAACATAGCACAACGGAAGTTTTGGAGTAAAATTACTATTACAAACCGAAATGTTCGAAATCTAAAATAATATACAGGCTCGTAATAGAAGATCCACAGGCGGACCGTAAAATGTACAATAGAGAATACAAAACAGACTTTAGGCAGATCTAAGGATTTGCAAGATCCTCTTATTCTCTACCGAGCAGCTTCCGGTTTCGTATTATACCTGCAGATTAGCCTTTGGAAGATACGTCAGCTTACGCTGGTAAATACACCCAACTGACTCATTTTGGAAACATTAAAAAAAAGATTCTAAGTGCAAACGACACCAAAATCTTTTATTAACTTGGGAAAGTTGACCTTGCAATGGACCAAACGATAATAATTTACCGTATCCCAAGCCCGTATAGAGAAAATAAGTCGAGAGTATTTACCTGAGCTAGTCTTCTTCTTTTATTTTTAAATAACTCAGCCGTATACAAAAGTACCAAGTGCAGATAGCATTTACCGAGAAGGCTCTAGTCTGGATTATGGCATAAGCTAGCCAATTAAATACTAACGGTCTTATAAACCAAATAGTGTACATGATCATTACGTATAACGCTTGATTAAACGATGAACTGATAGAATGTAGTTTAAACCCGACAAGTACTTGACTTGTATAATATGGGTAACCTATAAACATTCTGGATTTTGAGGCTAAATGACAAGGTTAAACCCGTTACAGTTAAATTCCGTAAAATAGTTACATATACCTAACTGTGCGCATAATAGTGATATTGGGTAACCGGATAAGTCATGGACAAGTTCTATATGGCATTATACTTTAAATAAGTTAAAATATCAGTGGGATATCAACTATATGCCCTTTAAGGTTTTAAAACGAAACTATGCCTCATAAGGGCATTTTGGTAATTTCATACATATAAAAAGAACTTGAATATAATTAGATGTTATAATTGTAAGTATTCTGGAAAAATACTTTATTTATGACATAATATTAGTAGGATGTCAATTATATGTGTAAATTGTCTTTTATGACCAAACTACGCACCGAAGGGGCATTTTGGTCATTTTACACATAGTTTATAAATTATTTGGGATTCTGAGTTTATAACATGTACCTACTGTAATTATGTTTAAAATAAGTTTTGAAATCAGTAGGTATAAAGTTTTGGTCATTAATATGGTTTAAAACCATACTATGCGCCGAGATGGCGCTTATGTCGTAAGATGACGTTGTTAAGCGTTGTTTAGTGAAAACTGACCTTAGGGTCAGACTTAAAATGTTTAAAATATGTTATTTAATATAACATATCAGTAGGTAAATTATTTACCTTGAAAAGATTGATTAAAATCATTTTATGAGTCACAAGGACTAAAACCGTCATTTATCGACATAGTTTAAGGACCTGCTTGGAAACTCAGTTTACAACTTGGTTTAACATCCCAAATAATTCTACTTATAATATTACATCAGTAGGAAACTCAATTTCAAGTTTATTATCATTAAAACCTTGTTTTGTTCAAAAAGGGCATTTTGGTAAAAAAATGTCATAATTATGGAACTTGTGCATAAACTTAGATTCTGATTATGATCATGTAATATAACCTCAGAGGGTTATGCTACTTTATATTATGATCATAATACAACTTTAGATCAGTAGGTAACTAATCTAAATCGGGTCAGAATCGAAAGTCAAAGCAGAAGTCAAACTTCGCGACTTTCGGTTGCGAACCGACCCTAGAACTGAAATTGACGAGCCGAACATGCTCTTACATGTTGTAATAACTATTACCAACTTGTTTAAGTGTCAAAACATGTTTCATAACATATATAAGATCAATTTATGATTTTTCCAAAAAATGGCTTGTTTGACTTTTTAATAACATAACTTTGACCCGTCAATTGGTCTAGCAAACGTGATCTTCAGAAGGTGCCCTTTATAGGGATTAATACCTACCTTATTACGATCACTTAGCCATTTTTATTTCGAACAATGGCTAGAAAATAATGGTCTTAACCGAAAGTCAAAGCGTTTGCCATAAAACGCTTGACTTTTGCCTATAGAAGCCTATAAACGAAAATGCAAGAGTAAGGAACACTTACAAGAGGTTCCTACAATGCAAGAGAACTAAGTTGGATGCTCCTTTCAGCTAGGAACTTCCAGAGAAGGGAGAAGAGTTATGTTTAAGAAAGGTGCAAGTTGGATTGAACACTTGAACACCTATTTATAGTTGTAGAACTCAAAGGAGGTGAAGCCAGGTGTTTAGGGGAGTAAGAAGAAGCTTACAATTGTCCCAAAACGTGGCATGGCAGTTTAGAGAAGCCATGGTTTCGGATTAAATGGTTTTGGAGTTTTGCTTGGAGACCAAATAAACTTTCTGCAGCAGAGCCTGTCTCGCGGGGCGCGAGAGACACAGGCCGCGTCTCTCGTGGCCCGCGACCGCCCCTAATTCAGTTTCAAAATTTAACACTTTGACCCCTGAACTATATAAAGCTTATAAAACCATTTTAAACACATTTTTGGCACTTTTAGTCCTCCGTAGCCAAAACTTGGAATACCCGGGATTATGCCCGGACTTTGTCAAGCTCTCGGTTCGTTAAAAGGTCACTCAGAGGTATAAATTAACATGTTGACACTTTTAATCCCTCCATTATCCAACTTTCACATATTTACAAAATTGAACCCTCTCGTCCAACAAATGGGACGTATGGGAGTTAGGACTTCACAAAGGATCACTCAGAGGCTTATTACAAGCATGTTGATTCCGATGTCACTCAGAGGCTGGGCATGTTGACATATCAGTCACTCAGAGGCCAAGTTTCAAGTATGTTGACGTATCAGTCACTCCGAGGCTAATGATTTAAGCATGTTGACACTAATGGTCACTCAGACGCTATTATTTATGCATGTTGACATCGGTTCGTCACTCAGAGGCTCAACTTGAGCATGTTGACGCCTTTAGTCCTTATTGGTCTTTAATAGACTATATTAAAAATACAACACGTGTCACTATACTATTGGACACGATTACAGGGTGTTACAGTTGAAGAAGGTGAAATTGTTCACAATTACACCAAGGAGGAAATTGTAGAAATGTTGGGTGTTGACTAGAGTTCATTTGATTTCGATTTTGAAGAAGAGTTAAATAACATCAGTGCTTCAGAACCTAAAGATTATGTATACTAGTATGTTGCTAATGCTGATAACTATAACGATCTTGTCGTAGAGGATGATTTTGATGATGAAACAGTCAAATATTCTGGAAAGAGTACAGATGAATTCCCAACCTTTTAGCAGATGTTCGTTGAAGCATCTGAGGATTTATTAAAGCATAGGGTTGAGGAGACTGTTAATGAATGAAATGTTCCTAACCGGTTATCGAAAGAAGAAATTGTAGAAGCAAAGAAGTCTTGGTTCAAAGAGTTGCCCAAAGAATGTAAATTCAGAAGACTAGATGGAACATGGTGTTGAAGAAGGTGAAATTGTTCATAGTTACATCAAGGAGTAAATTGTAGAAATGTTGAGTGTTGATGAGAGTTCATTTGCTTTCGATTTTGAAACAGAGTAAAATAACATCAGTGCTTCAGAACCTAAAGATTGTGTATACAAGTATGTTGCTGATGCTAATAACTATAACGACGTTGTCATAGAGGATGATTCCAATGATGAGAGAGTCAAATATTCTGAAGAGAATACGGTTGACTTCCCAACCTTTCAGTAGATGTTCGCTGAAGCGTCTGAGGATTTATTAAAGCGTAGGGTTGAGGAGACTGTGAATGAAGGAAACATTCCTAAACGGTTATCGAAAGAAGAAATTGTAGAAGCAAAGAAGTCTTGGTTCAAAGAGTTTCCCAAAGAATGTAAATTCAGAAGACCATTGGCTTTCTTCACACAAGATAAGGATAAATCACTAGGTGATATTCTCAGTTGGGGGTGGATTCCAAATTGAATGTTTGTGCTTTCAAGAGGGAGTTTGGAGTGCAATATTTCAGATTTCTCTGTGATATTCAAACTTGGCGCTGGTGGGATGCGGAAGAGTTAGTTTAGAGAAAGACGATCAATTATGAGATGAAGTTTAATGATCAACGATTATGGAGGCTGATAAAGTACGAAGATACTCATGGTTTCAATAACTAGAAACCGCACATACCAAAGAAGAAGACCAAGGTTGGTCCAATTATGAAAGAAAAAGATGTCACATTGATTATCAAACAACCACGAGCGATGAAGAACATGCCTTTGAAGAAAATTGAACAGAATTTCATGAATTCTTCAAATGGTGGCACTATGATATAGAGACTTGTAAAGTAGTGATTATATTGAAGAATGATGGAATTTGGAGGGCGATTCGAATACTAGACCCGATGTGGCTAGTAAACTGTTCTGAGGATGTTGGATGTCTATTCTTTAAAAAGATTTGATACAAGACATGAGAAAAGACTCAAGCTATGCAATACCAAGGTGTATCAACGTTTGTTATGCACATGGTATTAATTCAGGGAAAATGTGGAAGCGAAAATGGAGAGAGCTGGAAAACAACGAGTTTATGAAGCAAATACGAAAAGAAGAAAGAATTGATGATGTTACCAATAAAGCTACTCTTAGAATATTTCAGTTTATGAAATGGCACCTCCGACTGATCAAATGCCAATTCCTAGTGAAGAACGTCGGAAACCTCGAAAGAACTTTTTCGGAAGATGAACGTTAATATTATAAAGTTTTTTTGAAGATTTAGAAGACTGACCAAGATTGCGGCAATATCCAAGGGGGAGTTTGTTGTTGTGGAATGTCTATAGCCTACGTCTTAGGATCATGTTGTGTCGATGTAATAGGGCTACACATGTTAGATTTTTTGTCTAATGTATGTAAAAGGCCACTTCGCACAAAGTGATAGTCACCTCGTAGTGCAATACACAAAGTTCCAAAGTCTATGCCCATGAGCGTGAAATCAGCAGAGGATCACTTAGCTCTACTTGCCTCTGTTGGTGCGTTATGTCTATTGCCTACGTCCTAGGGTTGTGTCTATGTATGTAATAGGGCTGAGTTGTGAGAAGTATGTTTGTCTTTTTTGTATTTAAGTTTGCACGAAGGTAGCTTTAGCTTTGTATGAAGGTAGCTTTACCTTCGTACAAAGGTAGATGTCATGTCAATATATAGCCGTGTTGAGGTGTAAGTATGTAGACCTTTTGGTGACTGATACATCAAAGCCCTATTGTAGTTCTCGGTGATCAGTAACTGTTAAACAATCAATGAAATTAGTAAATTGATAAGTAATCTTGTAAATTATCACTAGTTAATATGAATTCCGCGCATATGGACTAGATAACCAAATTAGGACCCTTGCTATTGCAAAAAACGATCCTACAAGTGGTATCAGAGCTAAGGACGCCTGATTTGAATACGATTGTTCAAGATTCAGCCTAGAAGACTTCTTATTCTACTCATTCTTCTTATTTTTCACTTTTTAAAATTAATGCAAGGACAAAATGAACTAGTTTTCAAGTATAAGACGTAAAAAGATGTTTAAATAAACCCTTGAGAAAACCAGAGCCAAAACCAACCGAATTCATGTCGAAAATTGCAAAAATTGTCAAATTTTGAACCTAGCTTCGCACCAACATAACTCTACCTTCGAACGAAGATAATTCTATCTTCTCACGAAGATAAATTGTTAGGTTTGGAAAAATATTTACCTTCGCATGAAGATAACTCTATATTCGCACATAGATAAATCAAGTTTTTGGAAATTTTTACTTCACTCGAACCGAAATCTTAATCGTTTTTGCGTTTAACTTCATTCCAGGTAATTTGTCAGGAGAACGAATTCTACAACACATTTGCTATGTCAACTGTTAATGCATCAGCCATAGCCGCACAAAATCTGAATTTTGAAAACAAAAAGGGAACGATGGTGAAACCCCCAAAGTTGATGAATTTGGAGGATTATGATAGTTAGAGTGAATGGTTTTTTAATTGGGTTCAAGTGAATCATTTTAACTGTTAGTTTGCTATAGAAGAAACATATACCGCACCAATCGGGGAAAATGAATTGGAGAATGTTAGGATTTGAGTTTGATATTGTTGTGAATGTTTAAGATGAAATCAATGAAAGTGGATAAACATGTAAGAATAGTGCAACGGAAATAATAAACTTTGAACTCACAACAATAGGAAGATTGCTTTCACAATCATGCTTTTATAAATTTATGAATTTACGTATGCATGAATGATTACAAACTCCCCCTCAACTTAAGATCACTCTGATTTGCTCGTACATAAAATGTCAAGGTGAAGTGATGAATAGGACAGTACACACACTGTTCTATTTATAGTACAGAGCAAACCACTGAGCATCTTATGCTGACGTCACATTGAAAGTGATATGTAACAAACTAAAACTAACTAAAACATCGGCTAAGCTAAACATTGCTACAAACTATATAATATAACGTCTGATAGTAGGCACTAATGAGACATCCTCTGTTGGGCTTCAGCAAACTTTTCCTTTGCAGACCTTTGCTTTAGTCTTCAGCAGAGCTTTGCCTTGGCAGACCTTTGAGGCTTCAGCAGAGTTTTGCCTTGGTAGACCTTAGCTTTAGTCTTTAGGTAGAGCTTTTGCCTTGGCAGACCTTTGAGTCTTTATCAGAGCTTTGCTAGGCCAGAACTATGACCTTTGTCTTCAACAGAGCTTGGCTTCAGCAGATGTTCATTTATTATAAGGATTAGAGGTTGTAGAATATTTTAGCTTTCTATCATCTGTTTTTTTTTTGTAAGGTTCAATTTCTAACAATCTTCTGCTAGAACAGATGATGCCAAAACTTGTATTTATTCTTGACCTTTATTCCTCATCAATGATTCCCTTATTTGTCCTTTGAATTGAAGATCAAAGTCCAGGGAGATCATGTCTTCAATCCCTTTCAAGCTCAAGATTCATTAGGTCTTGGTGGTCAGCTGCATCCAGACCATATGCATCCTCCATTCTTATCTTTTGAACTCTACCATCTGACATGAGCAGAGTCAACTCATGGGTGTCTGCGGATGACTTCCTTTTAGAATTTTCAAGTCAGATGGTTTCTTAGGAGAAGAGGTGTTTATGATGAGATTGGTGAAGAAGGTCTACTAACAAGTCTTGATATAGATTCTCGGAGTTATCACTCGCAGCACCAGTATGATAAAGAAGTTGACATTTAATTCCCTCTTTTCTTTGTCCTTCAAACCTCGGCTCATCTTCATCAACCATTGTCTTTTTCCTTTTTACATGAGTTAAAGCAATTGTGGTAAGGCAGTGGTTAAAGCAAGATTTTTGGAGATTTGGGTCTGATGAGGGGTAGTGGTTTGTGAGTAGTCTGGCTTTCTTGGAACAGAGGGATCCTTTTTTCTAAGCTCTTCCAATCTTCTATAGGTATCAATAACTTTTAACATAGAACACCTTGCAATTTGCCTTGTTGTTCCATATTGAGCAGCAACTAGCTAAGCTTTTATCCTTTTGATTTTCAAGGCATGGTCTTGATTTTCAAGTCTAGCCTTTTTCCAAACAGGCGGAGTAGGCTTTATCAAAGGGTCCTTGAGCATGGCTTGTATTCTATCAATTTCTTCTTTAAGCTCATTTGCAGACCAGTCTTTGAATTCAGCTCTTGTTGCTTTGTAAGGCTTGTGCTTCATGATATGATCAAGGTAGTCTTTTTTCAATTCAGGATCATCAATGGTTAGCTTTTCAGACATTGACTTACTCAAATCCTTAGCAAGATCTTCAATGTTTTTCACTTTGTTCAATTGAAATTGCATGGATCTTTGTAGAGCCCTGTCATCCTTATCCTTTGACATCTCCTTTGCAATAGTTTCTACTTGTTAGTTTCAGATACTCATCAAGGTTTCTAGGCTTTCGATACCCAAGAAGATATGGAAAGTTTCTTTGTTTAGGATCCTCTATCTTGTAGAAATATTCTATCTCCCCTCTTACTACATACGGTTCAAGGGAGTATAAAGCACCCAGTGGAAGGAATGATGATGACAGATGCATGGGTGGAGGTGAGGTGTTTGTATGTGGAGATGTTGAGGGTGGAGTGGAAGTAGGTTGTGATGACAAAGAGATTTATGATGGAATCTCTTCATCACCTTCATCAACAACAAAAAGTTTTTCTTTTGCGTTTGTATTTGATCCTTGGTGATGGTGGATGTGAAGGAATTCTTGGTGGAGTGGTTGATG
Source organism: Scalesia atractyloides (assembly GCA_947069175.1). NCBI lineage: Eukaryota > Viridiplantae > Streptophyta > Magnoliopsida > Asterales > Asteraceae > Scalesia > Scalesia atractyloides. The sequence continues at coordinate 51,965,101 of CAMTDV010000020.1, forward strand.
GTTGCGGTAAGGTAGGAAATGTGATAGGAGCAGTGGTTTGGGGAACATCTGTTGTTCCAGTATTTGTTGTTACAACATCTCCCCTAACATCTGTTGGGTTGTTTGGTGGTGTTGAGACAAAGGATACAACACGATTAGCCTCAACAGTGGTTTTAGAAGTGGTGACAGTTGGTTTTCTAACTTTTCTCGCAGACTTCCATTTTCTTGAAGTACCAACATCTTCTTTTTCCATCTGTTTGGCTTTTTCTTCTTTAATCAACATTAAGGCTTTAGCTTCCATTGTGTCTTGTCTAGTCTGCTTATCTTCAGCAATCCTTTCAGCTTCATTGTTTTGGGTCTCATTAATCCCTTTTCCCAAAGTTGCATTAGATGTTATAGAAGTGGTTTGTGGCTGTTGTTGCACCATTGGTATAGCACGTGAATCAGGCTGCAACTTTCTCAGTGAATCACTCTCCCCCTTTTTGGCATCGTCTTCTGTTTCTTCAACATAATTGTAGTCGGGGCAGAGCCAATTATTTTTAGTAAATGGTCTTTAATGTCTTTAATGTCAGTTTGAGTGTCTATGTATCTAGCCTCAACCATGTTCCTGATCAACTTCATATGTGTTTCATGCTGAATGTCTGCCAATTGTCTATGAGCTAGGATAATTGGTTGCACAACTTTCTATAACTCATCAACATTTTGAGTTGGTGATGGTTGAGGTTGGGAATTTTTTAGCACTTGTTTCATCATGGATTTGATTTCATCAGTGGATGATTCCATGGTAGTGATTCTCTCCGTCAATTCTTGGTATTCTAATTAATCACCTAAGTTAATAGGATCATCTAAATTCCTACCAGAGGTAGTTGTGCCATCAGTTGTAGTGGCTGCTTCACTTGAAATACCACCAAGAGTTACTTGTAACTCAAGGGGTGTAGCCTCCTCAAATTCTTGTGGGCTAGAAGATAGAGTTTTCTCAGACTTGGTCGTATGTAGAAGTTGACTCTCTTTAATGGGTGAGTGAGAGAGACTGATCTATGTCTGAGTTTTCTCTATTGCATCAAACAAAGGTATGAATGTGGGTGATATTAGAGAAGTGGGAGTGGGTTGTGGTATAGAAAGAGACATTGACCTAGGAGAGAGGCTATGGAAGATTGAGTCAAGTGAATCAAGAGCTTCATAATGTAGTGTCCCTGTGGATACACCTTGTTCCTTTTCTGAGGAATCAAGAGCAGTTTGGCTAGGTGGAGATCTTTGTTCCATCTGCTGTGAGGAAGTAGCACTGGTTTCAAGTGACTTTGGTGTTGTCACAGGTATATCCTCTGGGATCTCATCTTCCAGAGTTACCTTTTTGGTTTTCTTTTTGGAGGGCTTTTTGGACGTGGAAGGTTTTCTTTTGGTAGACTCTGGTGGGGGTTGCACAACACTGGTTATAGTGCCATGTTCACCGGGAGTAGTGGGCTCCACAACAGAGGTTTGAGTAGTAGATGTGTTAGGATCTAAAATCGGCTCATTCCCCTTTGCTTGTGTTTTCTAAACCTTTGGCTTTTGGTTAGATAGTCTTGTAAAAGTTTCATGTTTAAGGCTGCCCTTCACAAATGACACCGTGTTTAAAATCAGTTTTAGAAACTTGTTTTTTGAAGATAATAACTCAACAGCCTAGGGTGTTTAAGAAAACCTTTATTTTTGGAAATGTTGTTATAGTTTGCAACCAAGTCAGAAAACAATACATGGGAAAAATTAAATTTTGATTTTGTTAAAATAGCATAGCCCAGATACAAAATATTTAAAAGTATTTCATTAAAAGTAGTTGTCTTGGCTGACAAACACACTAATAAAGTATGGAAAAAGAATTTCATGTCAGCAGGAAATTCGGGTTTATAGATGGTAATACCTGTCATTTGACCTTCATAACCACGCTCAATGAATTCATCGTGTAAATCCTTCTTTTAGAAGGAAGTGGGGCCATTTATATCATTTAGACCAAATGTGGTGGAAATGGTGGATGGAGAAATTTGGACAAGAGACTGCCCAATCTTTGACGTAATAGCAAATGGCTTTTTGTTTTGAATCTGAACTTTAGCATTTGTACAAAATTGTCGAAGTGTGTCCACATAGATTGAAGCATTTGCTAGTAGAATATCCTTGTATGATGATGTTTGTTGAACATCGATCATCGCATGAAAAGCATTATTATTATCTAGTTTTATCGAGGATAAGAAGGTAGTTGTGGGGATTTTTGATGTTCAGAGTCATGATTGAAGAGTGAATGAGGGTTAGTGAAGAAGATAACCGCTTTGGAGAATTTTGAATTCAATCGGCAGTGAAAAACTCTATTTGGATGGAACAGGGTTTATAAAGGAAAAAGTGGAAGCTGACGTGGCAGCGGTGTTCAAAAGATCTAATGGCTAACATCTGTGCACGTGTAAACTCTGTTGGATAATTGAAGACAGTTGTTTGGAAACCTCTGCTGGATACCAGTAGTGGATCTGAGAAGAGGATTGATAAGTGGTGATTTTAAACTATCAGATGATAGATTATCAGTGGATTCGGAAAACAGTGGTTTCACCAACAGTGGGCGTAGAATAGAGGATACACTTTCAATATAGATAGATTTTTATGCCAATCAGAGGTTTGGAGAAATAGTGGTTATGAGAAGACTTTAGAGATTTATTGAAAAATTTCAATTTTAGCTATTTTAAGGATAGATTTTTGACTTTCTGGAAACATTTTGTTGCTATTTACACATGGAAAACAAAATTTTGTTTTTATTCCTTGTTTAGCATACCAATCCTAGAGATCACACTTTCAAAGGTAGATGTATCTAATGCTTTGGTTAGAACATTTGCTAGTTGATCTTTAGCGAGAACATGATGCAGAGAAATCAAACCTTTTTCATAGCAATCTCTCACTAAGTGATGTCTGATGTCAATGTGTTTTGTGGTAGATGAGAGATTGGATTTTTTATGATGTTTTCAGCAGCTTGACTATCCAACATGAGAGGAGTCTTTAGAGCAGTTACACCAAAATCCAGCAATTGATTTTGAAGCCATAAGTTTTGAGGAGTGCAGCTTGCAACAGCAATATACTCAGCCTCTGCCGTGGATGTTGTTACTGCAGCTTGCTTTTTGCTTTACCAAAACAGTAAGCAGCAATTTCCTAGGAATTGACAGCCTCCTGAAGTTGACTTCCTTGTGTTGTGGCATCCAGCAAAATCATTGTCTGAATAACCTCAAAGCTCAATATTTCCATTAGCTGGATATCAGATACCAAGTGTGGGACCCCATTTATGTATCTAAATATCTTTTTTATAGTAATGAGATTGGACTTCCTAGGTGCTGACTAGGATCTGGCACAAACAAATGTTGCAAACATGATGTCTGGCCTTGATGCAGTTAGGTACAATAAAGAACCTATCATGCTTCTATATAGAGTTTGACCAACCAAGTCATCTTTGTCATCAACAGTGACAAACTTTGTGGTTGCCATGGGTGTGCTACATGGTTTACAATCATTCATATAAAATTTTGTAAGTAGTTCTTTGATATACTTACATTGATGAATGAAAGTACCATTTTGCAATTACTTTACTTGAAGACTAAGAAAGCATTGGAGCTCACCCATAGCACTCATTTCAAACTCTGCTGCCATGAGTTGTCTAAACTCTTCACACATGGAAGTGCATCTAGATCCAAAAATGATGTCATCCATATAAATTTGGACAAGCATTAAATCTTTTCCTCTCCATTTTAAAAACAAGGTTTTATCAATTCTACCTCTTGTAAAACTATGGATAAGAGAAAAGTGGAGAGAGTTGCTCTTGGTGCTTGTTTCAAGCCATACAAAGCTTATTAAGTTTGTAGACATGATCAGGATAAAATGCATCTTCAAAACCCAGAGGTTGACAAACAAATACCTCTTCTTTGATCTTACCATACAAGAATACACTTTTGATATCCATTTGAAACACCTTGATGTTGTGGTTAGCAGCAAAGGCTAAGAGCAGTCTGATGGCTCCTAATCTTGCTACAGGAGCAAATGTTTCATCAAAGTTAATGCCTTCTTCCTGTCTGTAACCTTGAACCACAAGCCTAGCTTTATTCTTAACAACAATACCCCTTTTATCAGTTTTGTTTTTAAAGACCCAATTTGTGCCAATTGGACATACAACCTTTGGCAATAGTACAAGTTCCCATACTTGTTGTCTTTTAAATTGAAGGAGCTCTTCTTGCATGGTTTCTACCTAACTATTTCCTTTTAGTTCCTCTTGGTACTTGACAGGTTGCGTGAGAGATAGGAAACCAAGAAAAAGACAAATGTTTTGGGATTGACTTCTAGTGAGTACCCCATCATTGATGTTGCTAATGATTTGATCAGATGTATGACTTTTAAGGTAGATTAAATCTCCCTTATATGGAATAATGACATCTGGAGGTGAAGGCTGCAGATGGGAATCATCTGAGCTAACATCTGTTGGCAATTTTGAAGAGCCAACATCTGTTTGAAATTGAGGTGGAGGCATTGGAGAGAGAGGTGTGAAAACATGTTGACTTTTATCCACAGTGGTTGGACTTTTATCAATAGAGGTTATATTAGATGAGATGGTAGAGAATTGAGGATCAGTAGTGGTTGATCTAGCAGTGGCAGAGTTTTTACAATTGTTAATAACATGTGTACCTTTGATTGTGGAAGTGACTTTAATTGTGGAATCACAATGCCATATCCATTGTCTTGTGGTGAAGATTGTTGTGTACCTGCAGGGTAGTCTTGACAGACACATCATCAGATGCAAATTTATTTAGATCAAACAATTATGCTGGGTTTTCTAGGATTTTTAATTAAAAAAGTTCATTGAACTTTACATTCAAGGTCTCATCCACACACCTAGTCCTTGAATTAAAGACTCTATAGGCTTTAGCCGTGGTTGAGTATCCCAAACAAGAACCACATTCCACTTTGGCTACAAATTTTGAAATTGAATCTTTTAAGTTCAAACTAAAAAATGGGCATCCAAAGATTTTGGAGTATGAGATTAGTGGTTTGACCTTATCGGAATTTCATAAGTAGTTGTTTGATGCCTGGGGTTTATCAAGTTTTGTTCTGCGCATAGCAAGCAATGTTTACAACCTCTACCCAAAATGTTAAGGGTAAACTTAAATTGCAAGCATTATTCTGGTAGCTTCAATCAAAGTTCTGTTTTTTCCCTTTCAACCACCCCATTTTGTTGTGGTGCTCTTGGAATGTTGTATTGTCTTGCAATTCCTTTTGACACACAAAACTCATCCAACTCCTTTTTTTTAACCTATGTGCCATTGTCACTCCTAAAGACTTTTACTGGCAGGTCAAATTGCGTCTCAACTTGTTTCACAAATTCCTGCAAGATACCTGCAGTCTCATCATTGGAGTGCAAAACGTAAGTCCAAGTAAAACTAGAAAAATCATCAACAATAACAAAGCATTACCTTTTTTTAAGGCTCATGATTTTTACCAGTGGGCTTGTATGAACTTTTATGTTGTTGACTTTTAAATAGGAAACCCAATGTTCATCTCTTGTGAAAATTTTTGTGGTAAACCTCTTACAAGGCCTTGTTTTGAGAGTGTGGTGATAGTTTTAAGATTTGTGTGCCCAAGTCTTCTGTGTCATAGTTTTGTCTCTTTTTAGAGGCAACTGAGAATAGACATGCATCAATCATTGAATTATCCTTCAACATATCAACCACATACACATTGCCACTCCTGTGAGCAACAAGTTGTGCTTTGCTCTCAGCTATGATTTGATCAATCTTTTTAGCCACTTCTGGCCCAACAATCTGACAAGTTTTCTTAGTGAAGAATGACCCATAGCCCTTGTCACTCATTTGTGAAACACTAAGAAGATTAAATTTCAGATTGTCAATAAGATTGACATTTTCAAATTTGAGTTTCCCAGCCTGAACAGTTCCTGACCCAAGCACCTTCCCTTTTGAATTATTACCAAAGAATATATCACCCCTTCCATAAGCCACGAAGTCTTTGAGAAAGGCATTACATCATGTCACGTGCCTAGAGCCTCCACTAACCACATACCATAAACTATCAAGGCAAGTAGAAGCTCCATGCACAGTGGTAATTAATTTGTTTAGGTGGGTTTCCAAAGCCAAAACGGCTTTGGAAGGGGTCACAGACATGTCAGTATCAAATTTAGAAGAATGGTCAGTGGTTTGAACAGATCTTTGTAACATCTGTTGAGATCCATCTCCTACCAGATGATAGTAACCATGAGGATGCCTATTTACTCTAGGTTTTGAGAGCCTTTTGTAACCCTCATAACTGAGAGGTACCTTTTGGTAAATCGGTTGGCCATATCCTCTCGGGTATCGGTTGGCAGGTGGTGCATCTGTTACCTACACCTCTCTAGGAGCATAGGTTTTGTGCAGTGCTTTGGTAACAGGTGTTTCAATAGGCACAAAGGTCTGTTTAGAATTCCTTTTGAAGTACTAGTCTTTGAACTCTCCAGTGTTTTGGATTTATACTCATTCTTTTTCACATCAAAGTGTCTAAGATAAACACGCTCTTGAGTTTTATGATTTGTTCTATTACATATTGTGCAGTTTGGAGAATCAATAATCACACTTGTTTTGTTAATGTCATAAGCTTTTAGAAGAAAACATTTTTTGGTAACATGGTTCTTCTTTTCACAGAAATGACAAAACAAGTTTTTAATCTTTTCTTTCCTTTTTCGTTCTTCAGACTTTTGTCAGCAGATGTTGTAACCTTTGCTGGTAAATCTGTTATTGGAATGATTCTTGCCTTTGGTGCATTGACACCTTCAATGGTTGAAAAATTCATTGGCTTGAAATTTTCAAGAATGTCACATTCATTAGACCATGTGGGTTTAAATTGATACTTCTCAATCTCCTCAAAAGTTGAGGATCCCTCATGTCTTTCTAAAATAATTTTATTTCCATTTTTATTAGGGACTTTAATTTCTTGACCAGCCAAGTTGGTTGGAACAATTTCAACCACACCAGAATCATTTCCAGTAACATTTTCAGAAATTTCGTCAATTTCTTTGAAACCAATGCGCAATTCTATGTTACACTTGACCTGGTTTTCTAACAAGATCTCATAACCTTTATAGGATTCTGTAACACCCTGACCGCGTAAAACAACGAACCGCGATGGAAACGTCGGGGAGTCATGTCACATAACTATTGTTTCACAACTCATGGAATTCAAAATTCGTTTTATTAAGTTAAATGTTTACATTGTCTTGGGATAAATAGAAACAACACATAAATAAATTGTCTTTCATGTTTTAAGTCAGTAAGGCCCGCGTCCATTCCTACGTGAATCATGCATCATATATCAAGCATTGACTCCTGAAACATATGTGAAAAGAGAGTCAGCATAAAAATGCCGGCGAGTACATAGGATTTCTGAGTGTGTCAAAGTCGTGGTTTTGTATACATATTGCAACACCTCGTCCGACTACAAGAGTAGTTAAGTAAAAACCTCGTATTAAAAGTGCTTGATATTGCAATACAATTAACCAACTAAACAAGTTGGCTAGAGTTGTGAAAACCTTAGAGCCATGAATCTTGACCAAAACGTTTCTTTTGTAAAAACCTTGTAATAGATTGATTCAAATGAAAACTCCGTATGGTTTATATCTTTAAGTGAAAATCATTGCGTGACATTGTTCAAAACCATTTTTCTGTGTTATAAATCAATCGTCCGTGTATAAACCAATTGTCCATGTCATAAACAAATCGGCCGTGCTTTTAATTGTGAAAACTTTTGATCGTTCTTTAATGAACACATTCAAACCTGTGTTGACTATACCACCAAAGGGTATCTTTATAGACCACCAAAGAGTATCTTTAACTACACTACAAATCAACAAATGATTTGTTAATCAGAAACAGTTTCTATCATTACCCAAACTACCACCAAATCTAGTCAACAGTCCGATAATGGGATTGTCAGTCCTATGGTACCATAACATACTACTGGTCGGCTCGGCCAAAGCTAATGAATGTCATTCGTGTTATGGATAACACATCAACAAATTGTTCACATTATTGAAATCATATTGTTTTATATATAAACCATAGACATTGTTTTTGAAAACTTGAAAATGATTTAGCACATATGAGTCACCCCAAAACATTTCCAAAACGTAAAAGAGGGGAACTATGTACTCACATTGAAACTTATTTTGTATGTATAAACCATGTATATTTTTTTGAAATCTTCAAAATAATTATAGGCACATATGAATCACCCCAAAACATTTAGAAAATGTTAAAGAGGGGAACTATGTACTCACTTGGGATTGCGAAAGTGTTCTTGATCAATGGAATAAACAAAGCTCAAATGTGTCCTAATATGTCAGATAAATATGTTAGCATGTCGGGACTACAAATGGGAGATCGGATAGAATGAAAACATAACACTTTGATTTGGAAAGGATCCTAAGTGCTTTTGACCCATTATGACTCGTTAAGGTAGTTTACGCTACTTTAACGGGTCATTAGCGTAAACGTGTGATCGGATGGTTAAACATGTCCTATGATAAGTCTTAAATGCACAAGCATGTTTGAAAATGTTATCACATCAGTTTATATGTCAAAAATTTGGTTACATGTGTTTCAAATGGATTTATGCGCAAAAGGGCATTTTGGTCATTTTTTTAAGGACATAGAAGTAACTTATTATAACATTAACAAACGACGTGACCATAAGCTATAACCTCAGTAGGTTATTCCCTATACAACTATGGTCACAAATATGTGTTTGGTCGGATCCTAAGATCGACCAAACGGGTCGGATTCGAAAGTCAAATGGTGGTCAAGACCGCTCGACTTACGACCCTAGATAAGCACTAAACTAGAATTGACGAGTTAGACATGTTAAAATATGTCTAACTAAGTTTATAAAATTAATTTGGTATCAAAACTTGGTGTTTTGATACCCAAAAAAGTTTCGTCGTAAAATGCACATCATGCGCATTTTTGACCGAAACTTTGACTCGTCACTTCGACTAGTAAACGTGGTAATCAGAATGTTAAATTGTTAGGGATTATAAGCTTCGTGATTACGATCACGTTGGAAAGTTCAATTGAACTTTAACTTGACCAAAATATTGTCAGAACAAAAAGTCAATCAGGAAGCCAACCTGTTCGACTTTTAGCTCAAAATAGCTAAAATAATGAAAGAACTAGGAAGAGTACTTACTCGTGTTGAAGAAAACTTTCGGAACTCAAGATTGGAGGCTTCCAAAGGCTGGAAACAAGCTCCAAGAAGGATAGAAAGAAGAACTTCACACTTTGCTTTGAAGTGTTTTGAAGCGGTGTGAAAAAAAATGGAAGAATCATGGGTTATTCATAGTATTTTAGGATTAAGGTTGTGATGACAAGTGTCCTCAAGTGTGGATTAGTGTCCTAACAGGTGTCAACACCATATTAAGTGTGACAAAGTGAGTGCTAGCTGCCAAAAATTGGAGATAGGTGGCAAACTTGGTGAAGAAGCAAAAATGTTTATTATTTTTTTTGACATTTTTGGCCCTTGGACTTGTATTTTCACTTGTTGCCATTTTTAACCCCTTTAACCTAATATTTAGGTTATATAAAGGTATTAAGACATGTGTAACTTTGATTATGCCCGAAAATGTCGTGGATGTCAGCTCGTTCGGTTGTACGGTTATGCTTTTCGCAAAATGCGTAAAACGCTTTAGTGAACATGAAAATGATCGAAATTGTGCAATGACTGACATTTTGCATTCTCATCAATAAAATACAAGATTTTTTTGAATAAAAAATATTTGGAAATAAAACATAGGGTTTCATTGAATACGAAATTGTTTGTAATTGTGCAATGATTGAAAAGGCACAAATGTCATAGATTCCACCCATTTTTCACAAGTGATTTGGGTGGATTCCAACTTCTTTTTGCAAACCTGATATTTTTCTATCATAGTTCGGAGTTGGTCCTTGGTTTTGCTAGCTTCATGTTTTAAGCTGCTGATTTCAGATTCTTTTTCAAACAGTATAGTTTTTAGCTCTTTTGAAAGCTTTTCAAACTACAATTCATCATCCAAAATCTTATTCCTAAAATTTTCATTCACCTCTTTTATGTTAGCAAAAGCAATGATGCATTTATCTGAATATAGATCTTTTAAGACCTGAGGAGATACCTTAGTAGCAGCCATCACGGCACAATCACATTTACCTTCACAAACACTGGCATCCCATGGGTCAGACAGAGGTTTTAATTCTTCATCAACATTTTCTTGTGTAACAACTGTTTCATCATGAACATCAGACACAACAGACTTCGGCTCCACTTCCTCAAATTCAACACCCTCAACTATGACTCTAATACCATAAAGCAAAATTCATTTTGTTTCTTTTCAGTGTCAGCTATTTGAGCAAAGTTTTCATCAGTCAGATCCTCAAGCAAGCTACTCCAATCAACAATGCCTTGAGTAAAGAAGCTCTGTTGATTAACCTCTGCCTAAGCAATGGTTTGAGTAACTTGTTGTGCAGGTTGCATTTGAGCTGAGGAGCTGGTGCTTGAACATATTGAATTTGAGGAACCGTGGTTTGAACATATTGCACAGGAACAGTAGTAGCAGGTATGCAAAATGAGCATTGTTTTGCTTATGAGGAGCATAGGTATATTAGGAATAATGGACAGTGTTTTGAGTGTTTTGAGGTCTAGGGCTAGGAAGTTCGGTAATTGGTCCAGATGTTTGAGACGTACATTCTCTAGAAAAGTGACCTAGCCTATTACACTTGAAACATTTAATCTTTGACTTATCCAGCCCAACTTTTAGACCCCTATGCAATCCTGGAAACTTTTTACCAGTTCTCTTATAATACTTGCTAGCTTTAACACTCAACAAGGCAAGCTAGTGCAAAATATCCATTTCATCCAAATTTGTAGGGTCAAAATGTTGAAGGTCATTCAACTCAAAGGATAAGTTATCAGAAGTTTGGCTTTCCCCATTAGCAGTAAAAGCATAATTGGGTGTGCAAGAATTAGAGCTGAAATTACCACCAGAGGTTATGTCAAAGAAATGATCATAACTCTGATCCTTGCTAGAGGCTTCTTCTTGGCCAAAGGGTGTTGTACTACTGAGCGCATAGTCGTCAGCCACTTTGCCAGACTCTTGTAGCTTCCTTTTTTGGTCCAACTTTCTCTAATAAGTGAGGAGCCTACCATGAAGCTGAGTACGACTCATTTCTTTGAACCCAATTGAGTTTCTAGTTACAAAAGTTATAGTGTCCCGCTTGTCTGGCAATGGTATAAGAAAACGACTATTTAAAGTCGAATTTGCAAACTCAACATTAACCAGTTTAAGCTCACTAATGAGACAGCTAAACCTTTCAAATTGTTGGGTTCATGACTCTCCCTTCACATGACAAAACATTTCATATTGTTGATTCATAACCTCTTTGGTTGTTTTCAGTTACTTCCTCAGTCCCATCGAATTGCTCTTTGCATCCCATAACTCCTTTGCACTGTTGCAATGCAACATGCCAGCATAGATATCGTTTGGCAATGTTGAGGCCATGATGCTAAATGCCTTTGCATCTAGCTCGATCTTTTGGAAATCTTGCTCGGAGTAATTTTCAGGATTCTTTGGTACTTGGACTTTAGGGTTCTCAGTACTTGGTATCATTGGAACATGAGGTCCAAAGATAACCGACTTCCAGCAACTGGTGTTTTGCTATGCAAGAACATGGCCCATCCGTCTCTGCCACTATTGTACTCTGATCTGATGAGAATAAGTGGTTTAAACATGTTGCCGGTGTTGTGAGGATCTTGTGAATTATGAGACATTTTTTATTGTTTGTAAAACAGGTTTTTGTTTAAACTACTTTGAATGTGAACAAACTTTTACTTTGTTTTCAATCCAATAAGCAAATGAATTAGCACTGAGAGCTGATCTGTTCAAATCAAAGTGATTGTTAAATCAAATTCGATTAACCAAGCTCTGATACCAATTTTTAGGATCTGAGTTTGATATTATTGTGAATGTTCAAGATGAAATCAATGAAAGTGGACAAACATGTAAGAATAGTGCAGCGGAAATAATAAACTTTGAACTCACAACAATAGGAAGATTGCTTTCACAATAATGCTTTTATAAATTTATGAATTTACTTGCATGAACGATTACAAACTCCCCCTCAGCCTAAGATCACTTTGATTTGCTCATACACAAAATGTCAAGGTGAAGTGATGAATAGAACAATACACGCACTATTCTATTTATAGTACAGAGCAAACCGCTGAGCATCTTATGCTGACATCACATTAAAAGTGACATGTAATAAACTAAAACACCGGCTAAGCTAAACACTGCTACAAAAGATATAATACAACGTCTAATAGTAAGCACTGATGAGACATCCTCTGTTGGGCTTCAACAGACTTTGCCTTGCCAGACCTTAGCTTTAGTCTTCAGTAGAGCTTTACCTTGGCAGACCTTTGAGGCTTCTGCAGAGTTTTGCCTTGGCAGACCTTAGCTTTAGTCTTCAGCAGAGCTTTTTCCTTGGAAGACTTTGAGTCTTTATCAGAGCTTTGCTAGGGCAGACCTTTGACCTTTATCTTCAACAGAGCTTGGCTTCAGCAGATGTTCATTTATTATAAGGATCAGAGGTTGTAGAATATTTTAGCTTTCTATCATTTGTTCTTTTTGTAAGGTTCAATTTCCAACAGATTAAACATTGAATCAATTCACAACAGCTGAAAGAGAAAAATTCGTCAATGAGAAGAAAATGATGAACATATTGCAACAATCAATCAAAGAAGATATCTCGGCGTTGCTGCAACATGATGACAATGCACAATCATTATGGAATTCATTAAGATTGAAGTTCCAAGGAAGCTCGCAAATAAGGAAAAGTAAAAAGGCATTGCTTAGAAAAGAGTTCGATATTTTCAATCTGTTGAAAGGCGAAAGTATGATGCAATTGATCGAGCGTTATTGCACCTTGTTGTTCAACTGAAGAGATTGGGAATTCTAAAAACCAACAAGGACTTAGTTGAAAAGCTGACAGATGCTTTGCTAGAGGGAGAGTGGTCTACGTATTTGACGATTCTGAAGAATGATGCGGATTATAGTGGCTACACCTTATCAAAGTTCATAGAAAAACTCGAAGGTCATGCATTGGAAATGCAGAAGCTAGCTAAGTCAAAAGGTGTTCATATCCAAGAAGACGTGAATTTGTACTTTAAAGGCAGTTCTGTTGGTACTCAAAGTCCAAAAGTTCAAACCGCCTTCAGTGCTGATAGTTCTACAAGTCCATCTTCTAATGAACTGGTTTTTAGTCATTTTCCAACATTCAACCGAACTCACCCAAACCACCTCAGTCTTCACAGAGATCAAATAATTTCCAAAGCCCTCAATCTAGTCAATCTACTTCAAACCAGAGGATTTACAGTGCAATATTGCTGTAAATCTCCAAAATGCACAAGATTTCAATGAACACACTACCAAATAACACATAACATTGCTTGCTTCTGTTCTTGAATCTTATGAAAGCCTGGTTGATGGGAAGATAGGAAATCCAGATATGACCAAGGAAGATTATGATCAAATAGAGTCAAAAGAATTAGAGTTGATCGACATTAAGTGGTGCATGGCTTCTATAGTTCGCACAACTCAGAGATTTATGGAGATTACAGGTAGAAATAGCTTGGGAGATTTGGGTGGGAAGGTTAGATTTAACAAGTCAAAGGTTACTTGTTTTAGATTCAGAGAGAAAGGACATTTTAAACAAGAATGTACTAACTGAGAAGTCAACAACAATCAAAGTCCATTTGGAGACGATTACTACAAGAAGGCTATATATCATAGTCCGTCACCACCACAATCAAATTCAAGGATGGTACAAATAGAAGACGGTCCATCGAATACTAAAGACAAAGCTTTAGTAGTCGCTCAAGAAGGTGATGGGTTTAACTAGAGCAAGTACATTTCATAAACTGAAAGTCTCGCACTACTGGCAGAGATTATTGAAGAGCCTGAACCTGAAGCAGAGGATTGTTCTGAAGTAGTATTTGATGAAGCTATTGAGGAAACTGTTCTTGATGGATATTATCATGAAAATTGTGCTGAGGAAGAAATCTTATTGCACAACGCTTTTCGAAATTTGATTCCACCAAATATGTTTCCGTCTTTTGCAGGATATTTTGATTCAAGCTATCAAGTACAATTACAAGAGGAATCAAGTCCTGAATGTGCGGAATTGATAGATGTGGAAAAAGAAATGAATGCTGAGAACTTGACTGAGATTGCAAACAAAGCAATGATGGAAAATCTTAAAGAGGTAGTTTCTAACGAATCAAGGGTTAACAAATTGTTAATCAGTTATTCCACCAGTTCATATGTCATTGATCAACTCTTATGGACAAACCCATGTGGGAAAGTTATGCAAGAAAGAAACCATCAGGGGTGGAAAAGGCGCTCAATTTAAAATTAAAAACTAAAAAGAATAATGAGCTGCCCGAGAACATTGATTTAACATACACTAAATCAGACAATGACTATGAATCTGATGTGGTTAAAACTATTGTTGAAAATGTTTTAGGAAGTGAAAGTGATAGCATAGAATATGAGAGTGTTGAGTCAAATTTTTAGAAAAATAGTTTTAGTTTAGCTTCTGAAAATGAGGAGAGTTTTCATAAGAATTATCTTGATAAATCAGAGTCTAGTTCGGATGATGATACTAAACTGGTTGCTTATACCATAAAAGGATCGGGCAAACTACTTTCTGATCAAGAATTTCTGATTCAGATTGTAAATCTTGAAAAAGTTGAACAAGTGTTTAAGTTGACAGAAATAAATCTTTTAGAGCTTGAAAATTTAAACGAGTCTTACTACTCTAAACCCAAAATTCTTACAAAAAATGACCGCAAAGTAAAAATTATCCCGAGAATGAAAGGAAAGGGTTGGGGTATGTAAAGAAGAAAAATGATAAGTGTCAAAAATCTAATTTTCAAAAGAAGGCAAACTTTGTTTTTGGATCAAACTCGATAAGTGAAAAGGAAAGGTTGGGAAAGGAACAATCAAACGATGAGTTCCTGCATAAAAAAATGTCATGAGCAGAATTTGGGTTCCTCTGTTGGAAGTGACAGTTAGATATGTTGTAAATGTTACAAAGTAGGGCACATTGCACGAGATTTTACTCAAAACAACCCAAAATCTGTTTACAACGTAAAAAGTCTACAAAAAATGTGAAACAAAAGATCCCTGAGTTTGTACCGAAACATATCTTAAAAAGAAATAACGAATCCAACAAAAATGTGAAACCAATAATTCCATATGGTTCAAAATTTGAATTTGGTGAAACATCAACCAAAAATGAATAAAAGGATCCAAAATTTTATTCTGAAAATGCAATTCTGAAAATACAAACTTGGGTGATTAAAGCTAATCATCTTCTGCAGAGATTAAAACATCTGTTCCTGCAAAATCTGAGGTTGGACAAGATGTTAAAATCAAAGTTTCAAAGATATTTTGAACCCACCCAAGACCAAGAAGGCTTGGGTTTCACTGTTTAAGTAATTACTTATTTATATGCGTAGGGGGTCCCAAGGTCAATCATTTCAAAGTGAATAATGGATAGTGGAGCTTCTCGTCACATGACAGGAATGCTGGCCTTACTCTATGATGTAAAATCTATTCATGGAGGCTATGTAGGGTTTGCGGGAAATGAAGGTGGAAGGATTGTTGGAGAAGGAATGCTTTCTAATGGTGTAGTCTCGTTCTACAAAGTCAAGTACATTGCTGAATTAGAGAACAATTTACTAAGCATTCTCATGCGCACTCCACGAGAAAATGATCTTTATGTCCTAGACATGAGCGTCGCATCTACTACTTCGAAGTCGGCACAATGTTTCATAATAATGGCGACTCAAAAGGAATCAGTTTTATGGCATCGAAAGATGGGGCATATCCATTTGAGAAAAATGAACTATCTGGTGCACAACAATCTAGTAGAGGGTGTTAATCTCAAAAGTTTTCATTTGAATGACGATTGTCTTAGTTGCATAAAGAGGGAGCAGTATAAGAAATCACACCCAAGAAAACTTTTGAATTCTATCAAATTACCACTAGAGAGGCTTCATATGGATCTTTTCGAGCTAGTAAATATCAAAAGAATATCTGGTGATCTATACTGCCTCGTTGTGACAGACGACTACTCGAGATTCTCGTGGGTTATTTTTCAGGAGAGTAAAGATGAGACATTTGGAAATCTTATGATTCTCTTAAGAAAGTTAGAGAACTTGTACCATCTACTAATCAGAAGAATACTAAGTGACAATGGTACCGAGTTAAAAAACAATCGAATGCTCGAATTCTATTCTCACGAATTCAGCGCCCCTTATACTCTGTAGCAAAATGGAGTAGCTGAACATAAGAATCGCACCCTCATCGAAACAATACACACGATGCTCGCTGATTCAAAGTTACCAGTTAGTTTCTGGAGCGAAGCTGTTGCCTCTACTTGCTACACGTTGAACAGGGTTTTAATCATCAAGGCTCATAATAAGACATGTTTCAAACTGCTAAACCAACGAAAGCCGAATTTAGAGTTTTTGGAGCCATTTGGATCTCCGTGTATGATTATCAACCCGAATGGTAAATTTGGTGCCAGATCTTTGTAGGGATTTTTCGCAGGTTACGCTAGTCCATTAAGAAGAGTATATCTGCATAGTCTAAACCAAGTATTCTTGCTCAACATGTCGACTTTCAAAAATACATAATGCCTACCCAAAATCCTAGTGATCCCCGGATGTTTAACTACGAGAGTTCATGGAATTCATTCGATCTACTAGAAGAACCAAACGAAGAGGAACTTGTGTTGTTGTATCAACAACAGCTAGCGTCTAATCAAGAGCAAGTTCCAAGACTGATAGTGGTTACTCAACCACCTATTGGCACAAATGATTCTAGTGAAGGTCCGAGCACTACTCAAACAACACCCGTCGTCGAACCAGTAGTAAATAACATAGTGCCCACTTTTAACCGTTTGATTATTCTAATTCTAACGCTGGAACGACATTTGATAATGATGGTGAATCTAGCTCCAATAAAGGTTCTAAGCAGATAACAAGTCTATTAAATCAATATGCAGGTCCTAGCAATCAGAAAGGAGCTTTAACAAGTAATCAGGTTGTTGAACAAAATATTACGAATTTAGAGAGCGAAGTAAATGTTCCTAATGAAGTAATTCCAAGGACAATGTCTTAGCATCCATCGGAAAACATTATTGGAGAGCTGTAAACAGGAGTGTAAACAAGAAATCGGATCAATAAGGATCTAAGATGTTTTGATACTAAAACTTCACCTATTAAAGAAACATGCTTATATGGTTGTTTCATTTCACAGGTTGAACAGGAATCGAACAAAGAAGCGCTTGCTGATGAAAGCTGGGTAAATGTAATGCTGGAAGAGCTGCAACAATTTGAAAAGCTTGGTGTCTGGAAGCTTGTTGACCTACCAGCTACTCACAAAGCTATCGCTACAAAATGGGTCTTCAAATGCAAAAGAGACGATCGAGGAGTAATTGTGCACAACAAAGCTCGACTAGTTGTCAAAGGTTTACATCAGCAAGAAGGCATAGATTATACAGAGGTTTATGCTCCGATCGCACGACTAGAATCCATCTGTATTTTCCTAGCGTTTGCGTCATGGAAAGGTTTAAGGTGTTCCAGCTTGATGTCAAATCTGCTTTCCTTTACGGAAAAGTGAAAGAGATAGTGTATGTTCTCCAACCCCCAGGGTTTGTCAATCCAGTGCATAAAGACAAGGTTTACTTACTTGATAAAGTGTTATACGGGTTGCATCGGGCCCCGAGAGCCTGGTATGAGACACTCTCTCAGCACCTGTTAAGCAATGGATTTATCAGAGGCACTGTTGATAGCACAATCTTCATAAAGGAAGTAAACGGACACTTGCTAATTGTACAAATTTATGTGCATGACATCATTTTTGGCTCAACAAATGACGTGTTATGCAAAGATTTCTAAGAGGTCATGAAAAAGAAATTTGAAATGAGTTCAATGGGAGAAATGAAATTCTTCAGGGACTTCAGGTCGATCAGTTGCCTGATGGTATCTTCATCCATCAGATGAAGTACGTCCACAGTATCTTGGAGAAATTCGAAATGTCGGGAACGTCACCATTATCTACCCCATTGGCAATCAATCATGGCATCTGCCCAGATGCATAGGAAGCCAAGATAGATAAAACCTGATATAGATCAATGATTGGATCACTAATGTATCTTACAACATCTAGACCAGACATCATGTATCCAACATGCCTACGTGCCCGATATCAATCGAGTCCTCGAGTGTCATACCTAATAATAGTCAAGCGGATTTTTAGATACCTAAAAGGTTGCCGAACCACTGGCTTGCGGTATCCGTGAAACAACAACTTTGACCTCATTGGATATTCTAACTCAGATTTCGGATGCTACAAACCTTAATGCCAAATCTACAACGGCTGGTTGCCAGTTCTTCGGAACAAGATTAGTAACGTGGCAATGCAAGAAGAAAACCACGGTCGCTCTCTCTACTTGTGAGGCTGAATATGTTTCAGCTTCTAGTTGTTGTTCCCAAATCTTGTGGATACAACAACAGTTGAGAGACTTTGGATTGCAGTTTCTTGATACACCCGTATTTGTAGATAACAAGGCTGCCATCGATATAAATAAAATTCCGGTTCAACACTCTAAAACCAAACACATTGAAATTCGACATCACTTTATCTGTGATTGCCACCAGAAAAAATTGATTCGAATAGAAAAGATCCACACTGATTTGATCGAACAAAAGGCAAATTTTTACACCAAACCATTTGATCGAACCAGATTTAAATATCTTTTGAGACTTAACGGTTTGAAAAATTTGACATCCGACGGGGAAATTGAGGCTTAATACGGCTTGGATGTTGAGTTTTGTGATCCTTATCGGTTTGTCACATTTTATAGTTTTTAGAATATATTTTTTTAAAAAACAAAAAATCCAAAAAATATGTTTTTGATATTAGGGGGAGGAATGGTGTAAAATACAAAAGCATTATAAAATGCAAAAAATGTACAAAAACATGAAAAGACAAAAAGAGTTTTCGTGCGAAAAGAGGAAATGGTAGTACATCCGTGGACTATCATAGTATGCTAAAAAATTGAAGTGTTAAAAAGTTTAAATGGATCTCAATGAGAATGTGCTAGTAGGCTTCGCACATTCAGTAAATTGTTTTTAAGGTATAAGCTTAAAAGTATAACTTATTAAGTTGTGGTTTAACATCTCTCTGGTATATGGTCTAGTACACCAAAATTTTGTTTGAGAGATTGCCGGATTCTAAGATACTAGGTCTTTATAGATAATTGAGATCCAGGTATTATACAAGTTCTTATGATTTTGCAATGGACTAGAACTTGTAGAATACTTTTGCTTTAAAAACCCAAAACTGCAGTAAATTGTAAGTATCAAAAGATTCAACAATTGAAGTAAAAGATTCCAAATTGGAACACTACTTTTAAGACGAGCCTTCATCTCTTTGTCGGTACGGTAGTATTAACCTGAGCTTTCAAGGTCTAGCACCACCTAGATACAGATATAAGTTAGATATATTCACCTGTAAGATGAATAAAGTGAATCTTGATGTGGGAGTATATTCTGAGGTGAGAAATACGGTTACGTCAAGTTTTCTAAAATTACCTAACGTATCTGAGCACAATTGAGAAATGTGTAGAGGTTTAAAAGGACAAGTATACTAACAAACTAAGTGAATTTGTTTAGAACTCAGAGTCTTATTAAGGTCGACGGTACTTGTGTTATGTCTCAAAAATTGATATGATCTTCTAACACAAACTCACAAAAATAAGTTTGTAAATATGTTTGTACACAGTTCTTTACATTTCATTCAGAAAAACCCAAAAATATTTTCAGTGTGTTTTAGCATAAACTTTGGGAAATTCAAACAGATTTTATTTCTATCTTAGTTTCGACCACCGATGATGGAAAGCGGTCTTCAAAATCCAGAGATGTTGTATGCTGAAAATACCAGAGGACAACGGGTTGGGAGCTTATCTGAATTGAGAAAATGTTTTGAAAAGTTTAAAAGTTCATTAATTTGAAACTTTACTTTGTTGGAAAACATCAGTTTGTTCACATAGTGTTCAACCAAGGTCAATAACTTGGACATGGTTGACAAATCAAATAACCAGGGTCATTAACTTGGATATGGTCAAACTGAGTGGGTTGTTAAAACTGGTAAAATTGAACCAAATGTAAAATCTAGAAAAATTGTATATATCTTCGCACGAAGATAGATGCCTATACAAGGCACTTCGTATGAAGAGAAAACATAATTCACTGTTGAAATTCTCTGAGTGAAGATAACTTTTGTGTTCCAAACGACGAAGTGCTGTCCAAATCATAGCTTGTAGTGATTGATTAGCACACCACAAACAATGCCTAAGGTAGATTGGACTTGATTGAACTCGAATTGGATCTTGAATTGATGGTTTCATTAATTTGAATATAAAATCTTAGATCTAGGACAATCTAACGAACCAAATTAAAACTGAAAATACCCTTGTGTAAATCGGTGCTAGTAGGTTGTTTTAGAACCATCAATTTCATAAAAAATGAATAAAAATTTTCGAGTGTTCTTGAGGTTAGCTTCGACCGAAGGTAAATTACCTTCGGATGAAGATAAAGTGCAAAATATGTTTTAATGGTCATTTACCTTCGTACGAAGTAAAATGGTCATTGATACCAAGTTCTCTTTGTACGAAGACAAAATGTTAAAAATGTTCGAAATTTTTTTAAGTGTTTTGTGTTTCTGCAGGATAAAACGTCTAACATCGATAAGAAACACAACATCTGTTGTGTTCTTGATGAGAAAATACTAGAGATCGCTCCGTTCAAGACGATTCTAAAGTTTATGAGTGAACTGCCGATAGCTAAAGCTCTTACTGATCCTCGGAAAGCTTATCGTTCACATGTGGAGAGATTTTGGGAGCATGCAAAGTACGTACAAGAAATTAAAGCTATTAGATCATTTGTACGGGTCAAGAACTAAGATAAAGAAGTGTTGATTACTGAAGCACTAATTTGCCGAGTGTTAGATTTACACAGAGAGGATGAAAGGATGATTACTGGAACACTAAGATAAAGACAAAAACGATGATCCCATGATGTACACAGAGAGGATGAAAGGATGTTTTTACAGAATGGGCTATAAGGGTCACGTCAACACAAAGTTCAACAAAGCCTATGTCAGAAGACCATATAAATTTTTCGTGCACTCTGTCATTTCTACATTGAGACACATGAAAGGGGGAGGTGATGCTATTGTAGACTATTAGATGTGAATGATCGCTGCACTTGCGCTGAATAACTTCACAAAGATGATTTTCGAGCAAATGAATTTGAATATTGATAAAGAGAAGTTTCTGCAGTACCCTAGGTTTGTATAGATGATGTTGGACGATCAGTTCCTAAATCTAGTGAAAGACATGAAAGATGTGTTGCCGTTAGATCATATGACTGGCTTAGCACTAGTTAGACTGAATTAGTACTTGACACAGACTACATAACCAGTTGCATGGAGATTCTTCAGGATAATCAAGGATAAAAGGTATAAAGCACCTTCGAAAGATAAGTGGAGAAATGGGGGTAGTGGTTCTGATGATGAAGCTGCACAGATGGAAGGTTATGAGCCCAAAAGGTGAGTATGGTACGAGAAAGAACTCTAAGAAAAAGTGGATTCCACAAGCTAAAGCTCGGAAATGAAAGATAGAAACGGTTCTCAGGGATGAAACTACTGATGAAGAAGAGGAGATAGAGTAGAACATAGAACATATGTTGAAACAAGGTGAATGTTGAAGATGAAGTGTTTTCTGCTACCTTAGACCAAGAAAAAGAGATAGAAACAGCCGGTGATGATGAAGAAGCTTCAGATGATAGTTTTGATATTGCGATACAAAAGCAGAGCAACAAGAAAAGGAAGCTATGATTCAAGGAAAGAAAAAGGTGGTCAATAAAGACGATGATGTTTATGTTTCGTCTGATCCAGAATCTGAAAGATGAAGCTGAAAGGCCTACTAAAAGGGCTCGTAGAGCTAAGAGTAAGCCAGATACGAAGAAAAGACTACTGGGTCTCCTGCTGTTAAGAAAGCAAGAAGGAAATACCGAAGAAGGAAGACACTAGAAGTTGAAAGTGTTGAGCAACCACCCAAACACCTAATTCACCATCACCACCACCACCACCACAACCATCACCTCCACACATTACATCTCCACAACATTAAATAAAACCAAAACAACCAACACCTCAATCACGATCAACACCAAAATCAGCTCAAAGACAATCTTTGTCTGATAGATTTCCTACAGATTTTGGAGAGATTCCGTTTACTGAAGGATTTGATAATGAAAACTTTTACATAGACATGTTTAATGATACAGAGATTGTAGAGTTGGAAAGTCGTACTGAGTTTCTAGAAGATCATCGGAAAAATCTTGAAGCCGTGTTAGCCAGTTTTCTATCAGAGAATGAGAGTTTGAGAAGATTGATTGTGGAATATGATGCTGAACGTCTGCGCAACATGAAGATGGATTTATTCCAGAAGATTTTGACATGGAAGTGTTGTATTGATTATGAAGTTGAATGTAATTTGATTGAAATAGAAGAAGCCAAAGAAAGATTGTTGAGCGAGAAAAGAAAGTAGAAGCTGAGGCTACAACATTTGGAAAAGGGAAAAAGAAAGTTGATGAAGTTCCTGTAATTGTACAACCTGAGCGAGAAGCTGAATCTGCGCCAGAAATTATCGCTGAAATAGTTGTGGATGAAACAGAGGTTGAAACTGAAGCTCATACAAAGCCGGTGAATTTTGTGCTTATTAGAGGACCGGTAGATGTTTCTAATATGTCTATGAGGCAAAATATTTTGACTTAAAGAGAATGTATGCAGAGATTGATGTTGTAATCGATGAGTTTGATGATGACGAGGCTAATGATGATAAAGATCATGATAGTAAGAAAGATGATATGAAAAGATGATGATGACAAAGGCAATGATGATGAAAATACACAAGGTGGAACAAGGTTGAGAGTTGTAAACACGAAGATAAACAAATCATTTGATTACGATGCCTTCTAAAGAGACGATGTAAATCAGGAATAATCTACTCAGAGACAGGGGGAGCAGAAAGATCAAGTTCATGATGCAGAACAGTCAGGAATCTTCATAGCTAATCCTTTGATAGTTGTTCCTGATTGTCACTGCCCCGAGATTTCTATCTAGAACATAACGTTGAAGAAGGTGAGTTTGTACACAACTACACTAAAGAAGAGATAGCGATTATGTTGGGAGTTAAAGAAGATGAGTTCAATTTTTATTTTGAAGACGAACTGAACAATAAAATGATTATCAGTATAAGTATATTCCAGTTACTGATATGTATGACAAAGTTATCATAGAAGATGCATCAGACGATGATGAAACGATGAAGTATTTTAGAGCTGATTCTAACAGTTTTCCAACGTTTGAAGAATTGTTTGCCGAAGCATCTGATGAACTGCTGAGATAGAGGGTTGAGGAAACAGTTAGAGAAGGTTGTGTTCCTAAACGTCTTACGAAAGAAGACATAGCTGAAGCCAAGAATACGTGGTTCAAAGAATTGCCGAAAGAATGAAAGTTTAGACGTCCATTTGCATTCTTTACATGAGATATAGAAAATCACTTGGTGATATTCTGAGTTGGGGTTGGTTAGAAAAGCTGAACGTGTATGCTATCAAGAGGGAGTTTGGAGTGCAATGTATCGATACGTCTGTGATATCAAGACATTACCATATTGGGATGTGGAAGAGCTTGTGTAGATTAAGACGATTAGTTTCCAGATGAAATTTCATGATCAACGCTTATGGAAGCTTATAAAGTACGAAGCAGATCACGGATTCAATCATTAGAAGTCGCATATTCAGAAGAAACACATAAAGATTGATCCGGTGACAAAGGAAAAAGATGAAACGCTGATTATCAAACGTCCACATAAAATGAAGAACATGCCATTGACGCCAATCGAACAAGATTTTCAAACATATTTCAAGTGGTGGCAGTATGATATCAAAACTTGTGAGGCAGTGATCGTATAGAAAAATGAGAATATTTGGAGGATGATACGTGTGCTAGACCCGATGTGGCTTGTGAACTATTTGGAGAAATGTGTTGAATGTTTATTCCTCAACAAGATTTGCTATGAAGCGTTAGAGAAAATACATATGATTCAATACCAGGGTGTGATCAATGTTTGTTATGCACATGGTATTAATTCGGGAAAAATGTGGAAGTCGAAGTGGAGGGAGCTTGAACGTAAAGAATTCATGAGACATATAAGGAATGAAGAGCGTATAGAAGAAATGTATAAGGTAGAACATCTTCGAAGATTCCAGTTTATCAAATGGACTCTTGCGATTGATCAAACACCAATTCCGTCTGAAGAAAGAAGGAAGCCGAGGAAGAACTTCTTTGGGCGTTAAAGTTGAATGTTTGAAGATTTTGAAGACAGACCAAGACTACGACAACATCTAAAGGGGAGTTTGTTGGTGCATTATGTCTATTGCCTATTTCTTAGGGTTGTGTCTGTGTATGTAATAGAGCTAGCTGTTAGAAGTATGTTTGTCGTGTTTGTATTTAAGTTCGCACGATGGTATCTTTACCTTCGTATGAAGGTAACTTACCTTCGTACGAAGATAGCTTTACCCTCGAACGAAGGTAGGTGTCATGTCTATATATTATCGTGTTGAGGTGTGAGTATGTAGAACTTTTGGTGACTGATACGGCGAAGCCCTGTCGGATTTCACGGTGATCTGTAACTGTTAAACAGTCATTGAAATCAGTAAATTGATAAGTAATCTTGTAAATTGTCACTAGTTAATATGAGTTCCGTGCATATGGACTAGATAACCAAATTAGGAACTTTGTTATTGGACAAATCGATCCTACAGCCTCATTTGTTTCTTCATATCAAACTATATACATGGCAAGATTACAAATCCAACAGCACTGGATGAAGATTATGAGCAAATTGATCCTAATGATGTAGACAAAATGGACATACAATGGTAGATAGCCATGATTTCTATAAGGGTAAGTTGATTTATGAATATAACAGGTCATAAATTTATTGGGAAGAAGGTTGGATTTGATAAATCTAAGGTGAGATGCAACAACTGTCAAGGTCTTGGACATTTTACTAGAGAATGTCATAGACAAAAGGGAGAATCTAATCAAACTTCCACGTTTCATAACTCATCTACTCAAGGTTCTAGTGACAGAAACACAACTAGTAAAAATGCACTGGTTTCTACTACCACCGAGGATGGTTCTTATGATTGGAGTCTTCATCTGGAAGAACCTGGAACCATCACACATGCTTTCATGGCAGAAATCTCTGCATTATAAATGATGGTCTAGAAGAAGAAGAAAAAGTGGAAGCTGAACATGAGATAAAGGTAGAAACTGCAGAGGTTAAGGAAGCATCTAATCAGACAAAGCATGCAAAAATAAAGGAAGATGAAAATGAGAAGAAACCTGCTGAGGATGAGAAGAGATTTACAGATGAGAAGAAGACTACTAAGGATTTTGTTGCTTTCATGGCAGACTTGAGAAACTTACAAGAGAGGTAAACGCTAAACCAGTTAGGTCTATTTGCTTAAGTTGTAGTGAATTAAGAGGTATAGTCGATAGGTTGTCCAAGCACAACCAAAGTCTGCTAATGAACTGAATAACCTAAAAGGATCAAACTCTTTGATAAAGGAAAAGGATTCTCAATATTTAAAGAAAGTAAAATCATGTGAAGCAGAACTTAGTACTTTAACTAGTAAACTAAAACAAAAACTTCAGGATGATATATTTAGCACATGAGACGATGAGTGGTGATTCAAAAGAACTTTCTAACAATTGCAAAGAGTTATCTGATGCACAAGTTAAGATTGTTGAACTTGAAAGGAAAATAGACCAATTCAGAAACATATCTTTTGTTAGGAAACACATGATGGGAAAAATGAAGAAGAGTAGTGATATTACTTATGTGGGAGTTAATGAAGTTCCACCTCCTACTAATCATGACTATTCATTTTGCCACATGAAAATGATTTAACAGATTTTGTGTTCACTACAACAACTGTGGTAGGACCAAAAACTGTCGAAGTACCTGGTAGTTTTGCATCAGAAAGTGACAATGTGTCTGATTATGAAGTGGTTGATGTTAAGAAGGACATAAAAAGTGACATTGTTTTGAAAACGAAAAATGCAACACCTAACATCAAGAAGAAACAATCTGATTAAATGGCGTCTTTTTTAAATGGATGTGTCATAAATGATGAGACAAAAGTAATTGAAACAGAGTCTAATGAAAAGTTTGTTCAAAATAAAATGAATAATTTAAAATCACAAACAACAAAAGCAGGTCCTTCTTAGATAACACCTACATCATCAGAACCATCTAGTCCAAAAGCTTCACAAAAGAAAGCTTTTGCGAAAAGATCGTGCTTCAACTGCCACTCAAAAGGACATGTAGTTAATTGATGTCCTTTCAAGAAGGGTGAAGCACCACGGAAAGAAATCAAGAGAGAAAAATCATCAGAAAATAAGGGTGACTGTGAGTTGAAAAAGGCCAACTCACCAAATAAATCTGTTTGTGAAGATAGGGTTGAGACAGGAAATGAAAAATTTCCTTGTTTTCAAAGAAATCAACCAAGGTTTCAGCCTGAATCTTCATCGGGCAGATTTAACGGACCTAGAAGTAATTCACTAAGAGAAACAACTTTAATGGCTAGTAAGTAATTTTTAAGGTCAAAGTTTACAATAAAATCGATACTAGCATAATGGTGGTCAAAATTTTCATTAAAGTGACTTTAGAAATTATAACAATAAAAAATTTGGAAATGAATCAAGAGTTCTCAAAACTTAGGGTTTGTAAATCAGAATAGGAATTTTAATAATTAGAATTTCCAAAGGTTACAGAGTCCGAAACATGTATAGGACACCTAAGGATCAGAGACCTAGTGCAAATCAAACACCATTTTTATCAACAGGTCTGAGATCCAAGACTCTAATAAAGAGTGATGGATATTGGTAGATTGAACTTTGGTTAAATGAATCTGGATGAACCAAGACCGTCAAGGCTTGGGTCCCCCTATCCAACTGAATTTGTTTTGGTTTGGTTTGTGCAAGAGTTGCTAAGGAGGCTAATCCACTTGTGGTATATTGATAGTGACTGCTCTAGGAACATGATGGGGTATATGAGATTGCTTAGTGAATTTGAGCTAATCAATGGAGCGTATGTGAACTTTGTAGGAGTAAAAGGTGGTTGAGTTAAAGGTCAAGGCGAAAGTGACTGATAGGAAGATAATGTTGGACAAAGTCAACTATGTCGAGCAGCTCAAACACAACTTGATGAGCGTGTCACAAGTTTGTGACAAGGGTTACTTTGTCCACTTTACCAAGTCAGAGGTGTTGGTGTTGAAATTTAGTTTGGTCATTCTTAACGATTGGGTAATCATGAGGGCACCAAGGAAGAATGATACTTATGTCATGGACATGAGCATTAAGGATTCTTCAATGGTGTCTACATGTTTGTTGTAAAAAGCATCTGAGGCTGAGTCGATGTTGTGGCATGGATGTATATCACATATTCATTATCGAAAAATGATTACATAATTAAAAATGGCTTAGTACAAGGTGTGCCTATGTAGAAATTTTTTGTAGATGATAAATGCCTTCCTTGTCAAAGGGGAACCCAACATAGAAAACCTCACAACTCTAAGACTGTGAATTCCATTTCTTCTCCAGTCGAATTACTTCACATGGATTTGTTTGGTCTTGTGAATGCAAGTAATATTGGAGGAAAATATATTGTTTAGCTGTTACTGATGACTTTTCTCGTGTTTTTTGGAAGCGATAATGGCACGGAATTCAGGAATCAGTTGTTGGATATGTATTGTTTTCGCAAAGGGATAGAGCATCAATTAAGTGCACCATACACACCACAACAAAATGGAGTCACAGAATGGAAAAACAAGACTTTAATTGAAGCTACTAAGTGATGTAGCCGTAGGATACATAGTATTCTAATGATAAAAGACCCATTTCTGAGGGGCAATTATAGCAAATCTAATAAGAATAAGTATGAGTTAACGTTTTGTTGAGATTTCCCGGAAAAATACAGAAAAAAGAGTGTTTTGGACTAAGAAGGGTAGAATGGGAATAATAGTGAAAAGCAGCAGACTGATACGTAGATCAAGTAGGTTATGACCTGTACCCAACACATGGATTACGAATAATATGCGCCGCCAAAGTGACTAGAGTAATAAATCTTCATTGAGAAATGGACAAGAGAAAATTCAGTTAGTTACGAGTCATGGGCTTGGCCCATGTGTATGACTCATAAACAAGTAAAACCTAGGTGGTTAGTGATATAAGGAGGATACGGTTGGAAACCCTAGGTATGCTAGAATTCGAAGAACCTGTGAAAAAGGGTTATGAAGAAAAGAGAATGCAAAACCAGAAGAGAAAAGAGGTCAAAACTGAAGATCGTAGGCGCGGGGAAGCTTTAGTTGATTCCACGGTTTATTCTTACATTTTTTTTTAATTTTTTAACTTCCTGTAATTATGATGAATTTGATGTTTTTGTTGAACTTGTTTATCATGTTTGGCTAAACTTATTAACTGTCCTAAATAAGATGATACGATGATTTGTTTATGATTAATGACTAATTTCTTGCTTGTATGATTTTAGTATTGAAGTATGGTTAAATTCTTATGGTAAATATGTGTCTATATTGAAATTGGTTATGATGTTAGTTGTGTGGCAATATTGGTCTTTCTACGAGGTTATGCATGTCTGTTTCAATATTTACTATCTCTAGGGTATATAGACGTCCATTAGCCTAAGACTTGAAACTTAGTCGGTAATAGATAACTAATCATAATGGTTGGTTTCCATATGTGCTACTTCCGGGAAGGATTCGATTTAAAGGGCCTGGAAACTAATTAGGGTTTTCTAAATGCCTCACCTTGGTACTAGTTATTCGCCCAGTTCGTGAACTGCCTTGAGCACTAGGTTAGAAACCGTAAATCATAAGAATTCATGCTATCTTTAGCTTTATTAAATTAGGTCTAAAGGTGTGCTTATAGCCTCAACCCTAGTTTGATAAGATTAACCTTAGTCGGCTCTAATCTATTTTAGCACTCCGTAATCAATCTAAGCAATTGTCATTGATTCGTTTAGGATGGTTATATATTCTCAACCCTTGGTAGTAATTCTAGGTAGCTTAATATTAATTTCTACATTTCATAGGTTGCATATTAAGTAAAAGGTTAGTACTAGTAGATCTTAGTATCCACGGATTGATACTTGGATACTTACTTAGGCTATACTATATACTGATAGGTACGTTTGCCTAGAATGTGTGTAGTTAGTATTAGTGTTTTATCCTAAAAACTTGGTTGTGTTCTGTGTCAATTTAATTGTTACTATCTAAGCACGTCAAGTTTTTGCGCCGTTGCTGGGGACACGGTACTATTAGGAAAGTCTTTGTTTTAGTGGCGCAATCCTTTATTTGATTTGTTATTTGCTTTCTTAGTCTACTTAGGAAACTATTTGTTTATGTGTACAACACGAACTGGTAGAGTTATAGAACTGCTTTCTACACACCCGGGAGATCGATACATAATAAGCCCAAGAAGAAGAAGGATAAGGTAGCGCCAGTAGAAATTCTGTAAGAGTCGAAACCCGAATAAGTGGAGAATCTCCAAAATTAGCAACCATGGGAGAACCAGACGCTAAACTTTTGATCTTACATCACATTCGACCTTCCACCACTGTTCCATCTAGTATTACTCATCCTGTTATTGATGTGTTGGTGCATTATGTCTATTGCCTACGTCTAGGATGTGTCGATATTGTATATAGGGCTTAAACATGGATTGTATATATTTTATTGTTTATTTTATATGAGTTGTAGTATACTCGCACGAGTCAAGACTCTGTTTTACACACATTCCACTGCGAGTCATGTTGACCTATAAATAGAGGAGTGTTGTGTCAGAGCTAAGTAGTGTTAGTTCCGTTGGTACGGCGAAGCCCTACTGATTTGTTTACTCGCGTCTGTACTTGCACGTCATTCAATACAAATTCAGAGCAGTTAAACAATAAGATCTTTCTTGTTCGTTTGTCATCCTCTCTAGCAATGAATTCCGCCTCTGCTAGATGAGTTAGATCAGACTAGTTGCTCATCGGAGGAGCCAATCCCCCGTTCAAAAGTGGTATCAGAGCCTTGAGGCCTGATCTGCTGACAAACGTCAAGTTTCTGCAGGCTACCAACTATTTCAGATCAGATTCACTGTTGCAGCTTTCTACTTCTACATTTCTCTAACGGATTCTAGGATATCACGTTAAATTATATTCTAATCAATCCTTAACAATTTCAGATCTAATATTGAGCTTAATCATGCTAAAATTGGTAAAATTCATCCATTTGGAGACTTAGTTGTTTCGGACGAGTAGAGAGACCACTCGAATGAACAACTGATCATATGATTTACACCATTCATACAAGCAAGTAACCAGAAGTTTCCAAAAATTTACAAGTTTCAAAATTTACAAGTGTGAGTCGCACGAGTTACACATTCGTACGAGTGAAAGTTCATCCGTACGAATTATTTTCTTGTCCGTACGAGTAACTTGTTTTAGTCACCTTGTCCGTACGAATTTCTGGTTCGTACGAACAAATCTTGATCGCGCGAATTATTTTGTTATCTGCACGAAATAATTTTTCCATACTAATAAGTTTGTTCGAAAAGTGCGTGTTTAAAATTTTACAGGAAAAATGGCTGAAGAATTCTACAACGCATTCGCTACATCTGCAGTCACGACCACAGCGGCTCAAAACATGAATCTTGGGAACAAAATGGGTACAATGACCAAACTTCCGAAGTTAATGAACCTAGAAGACTTCTACAGCTGGAGTGAACGTTTCATGAATTGGGTCCAGGCAAATCACTTTACTTGTTGGTTCGCTATAGAAGTTAAATATCAAGCTTTGTAGGTTAAAATGGCCTCGAAAAGACTCTAGCTCAACTCTCGGATGTTGAAAGGGAAAGGTTTCATAAACGAAAAGAAAATGATGAACATTTTGCAACAATCCATCAAAGAAGATATTCTGGCGTTATTACCACACGATGATGATGCACAATCATTGTGGAATGCTCTTCATTTGAAGTTCTAGGGAAGTGCTCAACTACGTTAGAGTAAACGGGCGTTGTTAAGTAAAGAGTTTGATATCTTTATGTTGATTAAAGGAGAGACAAAGAAATAATTGATCGAAAGATACTGTCATTTGGTGGTGCAAATGAAGAGAATGAGAATCATCAAGACCAACGAAGAATTGTTTGGTAAGTTGGCAGATTCTTTACCGTAAGGCGAATGGTCTACTTATTTGACCATCTTGAAGAATGGAACAAAGTATGGTAATTTTTCATTACCACGTTTCATTGAAAGACTGGAGGGACATGAACTTCAAATGCAAAAGATGGCGAAGAACAAAACCGTCCAAGTTCAACAAGATGTTAATCTGTACTTCAAGAACAGTTCTGCTACTCAAATTCAGTCTCCAAAGATCCAGACTTCCTTCAATGCTTACAGCTCGCCAAGTTCACCATCAAATCAAAACAGTGGCTTTCAATCATTTGCTATAGTTAATCCTCACACGTCTCAAAGCCCACAGTCGTCACATGGATCAAGCACTCCTCAAATCAACCAGAATAGTCAGTCAAATTCTACTCAAAGGGTTCTTCAGTGCAATATCACAGTGGATTTCCAGAATGCATAAAACTTCGATGAGAAAACCGCTAAACAACTCATGTCTCTATTAGCATCAGTTCTCGAATCCTAAGATAGTCTTGTAGCAGGAAGGATTTGAAATTCTAAAATGACCAGAGAGGATACAACCAGATTGATCTAGTAGAGATGGAGTTGATCGACATAAAGTGGTGCATGGCATCTATTGTTCAACGCGCACAACGCTTCATGGAAATTTACAGGAAAAGAGAACTTGGGAGGTTTGGATGGAAAACTGGGATTCGACAAATCCAAAGTTACTTGTTTTAAGTGTCGGGAAAAGGGTCACTTTTAGCGTGAATGCGCAAATAGATAAGCTCAAGGGAACCGGAACCCATTTTCCGATGATTATTACAAGAAGGCTATCTACCACCATCCCTAACCAAGAACTCACATGGAGCAGATCGAAGATAGACAACCAGAGACTAAAGACAAAGCACTTGTAGTTACTCAAGAAGATGAGGGCTTTAATTGGAACAAATATATTTCAAAGAATGAAAGTTTGGCTTTGGTTGCTGAGATAATTGAAGAACCTGAAGAAGAATCGGAGGTAGCTTTTGATGAGGCACTAGAAGATGATTATTACTATCATACATCATCAGAAGAGGAGGAACTTTTAAACAGTGCATTTAAACCCCTCCTGCCTAACGATATGTTGAAAACTTTTGCAGGTTACTTTGCACCAAGTCATCAATCATCTTGCAAAGAACAAAAGAAGCCGCTCGTTAAAGAAAGAGTTGATGAAAAGATGGAGAAGTTGTTGGATGACATCAGCAAGGCATTCATGGCAAACGTCAATGAGGTAAATGAGTCTAAGAGTGAGTTTGTGGTAGAAAAACCATGTCTGAAATGTGCTGATCCATGTAGGGAATGTGTTGTAAAAGACACACGATATACTGAGCTCAAAAGTTTAATATATAATTTGTGAAGTGATTACAAATCAAATAAAGAAGCACACGACAAATTAAGTAACTCTGTTAAACAATACACAAAAGCACTCAGAGAAAACGACGCAATTCTTTTGATGCTTAAGGCGATAGTAATGGACAAGCAAATGGCCATTAATATTCACTTAAACACTATCGCTGAGCTTAAGAGTGAGCTTAAGAAGGTAAGAATTGAAAGTGAACGGGTTAACAAACTGTTAATAAGTTATTCAACAAGCTCTTATGTCATGGATCACATTCTACCAAAAATTGAAAACAACGATGAATCTAAAAATGATAAAAACAAGAGTGCAAGTTACGATCGTGATCCACCCCCTATGTGGAACAGTTATGCGTGTAAAAAACCAGCAGGGATGGAAAAGGCACTCAACCTAAAACTAAAAACTGAACAATCAAATGAGTTGCCTACAAACATCGACGTAACTTACACAACTTCTGAAAGTGAATGTGACTCTGAGGTAGTTAAAACTGTGGTAGAAAATGTTTTAAAAAGTAAATCTGAAAAATATGAGTCTTATGCTGAAACATCAGAAAATAGTTTGACTAATGACCCAAACGTCATAGTTTATAAAATGCAAGGATCAAATAAACTATTTTCTGATGAGGACTTTCCTATCCAAAATGTGAATCTGGATCGTGTTGATAAATTGTTCAAGCTTGTGGAGGTAAGTCATGCTGATTTAGATAAACACATTGCATCATTCTACTCTAAATCAAAATGTGACAACCGACCATACTATCATAGATTATCCTGAAAATAAGAGGGCAAAGTTGGGTTTCCAAAAGAAGCAAATGAACAATAAGTCCCAAAAACTTAACGTTACTAAGAAAATCAACTTCGTTTTTCGGACACAACAGAGAAGGAAAAAGAAATCATCGGTACTCAATCAAATGATGATTTCAAGAAAGAGAAAGAGAATAAGAAACAAGTTTTGGAATCTTCTGTTCGAAAGGACAGTAGGACGTGTTACAAATGTCAACATGTTGGGCACATTGCAAGATATTGCTCACAAGAATCTCCAAAACCTGTTTCTCATTCTAAAAAGCTCACCAAGGATGAGAAACAGAAAGCACCTATGGTTGCTCCAAAGCAAATCTTGAAAAGAACCAACGAATCCTACAAAAATGTTAAACCAACTCTCCAACGTCATTCAAATTTTAAATTGGTGAAACATCAACTAAATATCGTCAAATGGATTCTAATTTTATGGTAAAAAGGCAAATCTGA
Source organism: Scalesia atractyloides (assembly GCA_947069175.1). Taxonomy (NCBI): domain Eukaryota; kingdom Viridiplantae; phylum Streptophyta; class Magnoliopsida; order Asterales; family Asteraceae; genus Scalesia; species Scalesia atractyloides. The sequence continues at coordinate 51,999,177 of CAMTDV010000020.1, forward strand.
AAACGCAAACATGGGTGGCAAAAGTGAAACCGTCCAAAGTGGAACCGAAACCTTCTGTTCTACACAAAACCAAGCCTAAAAAAAGTTAAAAACAAAGTAGGTCCAAAATTTGACATTCCGAACCCACCCAAGACTAAACAGGCTTGGGTTTCTTTGTTTAAATAGTTTCTTCCGCATGTGTGCAGGGACTCCCGTGATCGATAATGTCTAAATGATAATGGATAGTAGAGCTTCCAGGCACATGACAGGGATGCTTGCGTTGTTACACGACGTTAAAGCTATCCGCGGAGGGTACATAGATTTTGCCGGAATGCAAGGAGGAAGGATTGTCGGTGAAGGAATTCTCACGAATGGAGTTGTATCATTTGAAAAGTGAACTGCATCGTGGAACTTGAGAACAATCTACTCAGCATGTCGTAGATTTGTGACAAGAAATTCATGACGCATTTCCACGATAAAGAATGCTTGATCTTAAAACCGGGTTTCAAGATTCCGGAGGAATGGATTCTGATGCGAGCTGCAAGAGAAAATGATCTTTATGTTCTAGACATGAGTGTTGCATCAACAACATTGAAGAAAGTTCAATGCTTTGTTTCAAAAGCTACCGAGAAAGAGTCGATATTATGGCATAGAAAGATGGGGCACATTCATCTGCGAAAGATGAATTTTCTTGTGCATAACGACCTAGTGGAGGGTGTTAATTTGAAGAATTTTCAATTATCCGATGATTGCTTGAGTCGTAAAAAGGGGAAACAACACAAGAAATCGCACCCACAAAAGCTGTTAAATTCTATCAAGCTACCACTAGAGAGGCTCATATGGATCTTTTCGGGCCAGTAAATGTGAAAAGCATATCTGGTGATCTATATTGCCTCGTCATGGTTTTCTTTCTATAGAACAAAGATGAAACATTGGAAAGTCTAATGATTCTCTTCAGAAAACTCGAAAATCTGTATCATTTGCCAATCAAGAGAATCCGCAGTGACAATGGTACAAAGTTCAAGAACAAGAGGATGCTCGAATTTTGAAATGAGAAGGGGATTCTTCATGAATCAGTGCTCCATATACTCCACAAAGAATTGGAGTTGCTGAACAAAAGAAACACACACTGATCGAGATTGCCAGAACCATGCTCGCCGATTTGAAATTGCCAATCAGTTTCTAGAGTGAAGCAGTAGCGTCAACGTGTTACACCTTGAATCGTGTGTTAACAGTTAAGCCTCACAACAAGACACATTTTGAGTTACTTAATCAGCGAAAGCCCAACCTTGAATTTATGGAGCCATTTGGATCACCGTATACTGTATTGGACCCGGTTGGTAAATTTGGTGCCAAATCCTTGGAAGGATTCTTCGTGTTATATGCTACTCCTAAAAAACGTGTCTTCTTGCCAAGTCTAAACCAGGTTATTCTTGCGCAACATGTGGATTGTCAAAGATATACTACGTAAACACAAAAACCTAGGGATCCGTGGCTTTTAACTATGATAGTTTGTGGAATTCTTGCTAGATGTCCCATTAGAAGAAGAACTTTTTAACAACATCAAATATCGAATCACGAACAAGTTACCAGACCGTTAGTGATTTCCCCGTCACTTCTTGTGTCTATCACGTCTGATGTAGGTCCGAGTTCTACACTTCTAGACTCTGTCCCGGTACCTAATGTCAATGCTGCTGAATCATCTGCCTAGCAACAATGAAATGCTGACTCTAATCGGGAACCAACTTTCAATGATGGTGGATCCAGTTCCGATGAAGGATCTGAGCAGATTGAAAGCTTCCTGAATAATCAAGCTGATCAGTCAAATGTTAGGAATGAAGCTTCATCGTCTGTACTAGTTTTGGAAGAAGTCATCACAAATTTGCAAACACAAGTAGATGTTCAAAATGAGTGATGCCAAGGACGCTTTCATATCATCCTTCGAAGAATATTACAGGCAGCTTACAAACTGGAGTGCAAACTTGCAATCAGATCAACAAAGATCTAAGTTGTTTCTATACTCGTATTGCTCTGCTTCAAACTAGACTTTCTAATAGTTGTTTTTTTCTCAGGTTGAACTGGCGAACTGGAAAGACGCGTTGAAAGAAGAGAGCTGGGTGGACGCGATGCAAGAGGAGTTGCTTCAATTCTAGAAACTGGGAGTTTGGAAGCTTGTTGACCTACCAGATCATCACAGAAAGATTAACACTAGATGGGTCTTCAAGTGCAAGCGTGATGATAGAGGCATTGTAGTGCGCAACAAAGCTCGACTTGTGGTTCAGGGTTTCCATCAGCAGGAAGGGATAGATTACATCGAAGTCTATGCCCCAGTCGCCCGTCTTGAAGCAATCCGCACATTCTTGGCCTTTGCTTCCCGGAAAGGTTTAAAGGTGTACCAGTTAGATGTCAAATCTGCTTTCTTATATGGAAAAGTAAAAGAGGAGGTGTATGTTAGCCAACCACCAGGGTTCGTCGATCCAATGCACAAAGACAAAGTGTACCTTCTCAATAAAGCCTTGTATGGTCTACATCAAGCCCTACGAGCTTGGTATGAAACGTTGTCACGACATCTTACAGAGAACGACTTTATCAGAGGAACCATAGATTCTACCCTCTTTACGAAGGAATTGGATGGGCATTTGATTATTTTACAGATATATGTGGATGATATCATCTTCGGATCGACAAATGACAAGCTTTGTAAAGACTTTGAAGAAGTCATGAAGCGCAAATTTGAAATGAGCGCGATGGGGGAGATGAAGTTCTTTTTTGGACTTCAGGTCGATCAGTTGCCTGATGGTATCTTTATCCATCAGACAAGGTATTTTCATGACATATTGGAGAAAGTCGATATGGCAGGAGCTAAAACAGCATCAACCCCATTAGCTCCTAATCAAGGCATTTGTCCAAATCTTAATGGAGTCAAAGTTGACGAGACTTTATATCGCTCCATGATCGGATCCTTGATGTATCTCAAGGCTTCTCGACTAGATATCATGTATCCAACATGCCTGGGCGCCCGTTATCAGTCCAATCCAAAGATTCGCATTTGCTCGCCGTCAAACGTATCATGAGATATTTGAAGGGATTTCCAAGCACCGGCTTGTGGTACCCTAGACACGACACTTCGATCTTGCGGGTTACTCGGATTCTGATTTTGGTTGCTGCAAACTTAACACCAAATCTACAACGGCTGGTTGCCAGTTCTTCGGAACCCGTTTGGTAACATGGCAATGCAAGAAATAGACCGCGGTCGCTCTCTCTACCTGTGAGGCTGAATACGTTTCAGCATCCAGCTGTTATTCCCAGATTCTCTTGATTCTACAGCAGATGAGAGACTTTGGACTACAATTTCTTGATACGCCTATATATGTTGATAACCGGGCTGTGATCAATATCACTTATAACTCATGTCAACACTCTCGAACTAAACATATAGAGATTCGACACCACTTTATCCGTGATTGCTACGAGAAAAAGTTGGTTAGAATTGAAAAAATCCACACTAACGACCAAAAAAGCTGATTTTTATACCAAAGCCTTTGATCGTACAAGATTTAAAAATCTTTTAAAATTAAATGGTTTACGAAATCTGACATCAGGGGATATACACGAGGTTGAGTTTGAGGATGATGATGACTTGACGTGACACTCATCGGTTTGACGAATTTTATGTACATTCTTTCTAAAAATCCAAAAATATGTTTTTGATTTTAGGGAGACAAATTTTAGGAAAATACAAAAACATTATAAAAGTTAAAAAGTGTGTTTGTGAAAAAAAGGAGATCATATTATATCATTATGAAAATCACAGTATGCTAAAGAATTGGAATGATTAAACAAGTAATTAAACAGGTCTTACTGAGGATGTGTCAATAGGCTTCACTCGTTTAGTAAATTGTTTTCAAGATATAAACCTAAATGAAAAACTGAATAACTTGTGGGTTAACATCTCTCGGATATACGGACTTAGTACTCTGAAATTTTGTTTGAGAGAATGTCAGATTCTGCGATACTAGGTCTTTATATTTAATCCATATCTGGGGTATTATCCAAGTTCTTCTGATTTTGCATCAGCAATGACCTAGAACTTGTATAATACTTTATACATTATTCTCCTACAAAAGTTGCATAAAAAATAACAAATACGTCATAAATATTTAGGACATCTGCAGTTCAAAAGATTCCTTTAAGGAACACCAGCTAAAGACAAGCCTTCATCTCTTTGTCTGTACCGTAGTACTAACCTGAGCTCTCAAGGTCTCGCAATTCACCCCTTTACATATATCAACTGGATACATTCACCTATGAAATGAAATTCTGGGAATCTCGACACGGGAGTATATCTGAGATGGGACACAGTTATTTCATGTTCTTAATATTGCCTAACATATCTTGAAACAGTTGAGAAACGAGAAGAGGTTTAAGTGGATGAGAATATTGGCAATCTAGGTAAATCTAGTTAAAAGCTTAATCAGTATACCAAGATCAACGGTACTGGTGATTTGTTTAAAACTATGAACGGGGATCGAGCTCTCGAAATGAGCAGTCGATCTGATCTCACTCAACTAGTTGAGGCGGAATTCATTGCTAGAGAGGTAGATATGACAAACAAGATAGAACTTACTGTTTAAATACATCTGATCTATTAATGACGTTCAAGTTACAAACGCAAGTAAACAAACTAACAGAGCTTCGCCGTATGAAATGACAAATCTGTACCAGGCTCTAACACAACACTTCCCTATTTCTAGGTCGACATGACTCGTACTGAAGTGCGTGCACTAACAAACATCTGTGTTTCGTACGAAATAGTATTTCGTACGAGTGACTCACTTGTACGAAACACACTTATGTTTCGTGCGAATCACAGTGTATCAATACATAAAATTTACATTTTCTCATTTAAACATTAATGTGTAAACTTTATAAACATTACAGATAAATCCTAGACATAGGCAATAGACATTATGCACCAACAAACTCCCCCTTGGATGTTGCCGTACTCTGGATAATCTTCAAAACTTCACTTATTTGACTTTAACGCCCACAAAATCTCTTTAATGGCTTTCGACGTTCCTCAGAAGCAATAGGCGTTTGATCGGTCAGAGGACGTCGCTTCAAAAACTGAAAACTCCTTAACGAAGCTACTCTTGAACTTTCAGCGATTCGGGCTTCCTTTTCTACAGTTTTCTTCAACTACTTCTTCTCAATCTTTCTCCAGGTTGTCTTCCAGTCCGATCCCGAGTGAATATCATTTGCAAAGCACACATTCAAAATATTTTGAAATTGAAGTGCTTGCCCCTGATCCTTTTTTCAAAACCGCTCTTACTATAAAATAAACATTCAATGTCTTTCTTCGAACAATTTACTAGCCACATGGGGTCTAGTACTCGAATGCCTCGCCACAACCTAAATATTCTTTTGTGTGCTATGACGGCTTCGGTTAATTCCTAAGTTATCTTCCATGAATCTTCATATGGGTGTACACAAATAACAGCCTCACCTGTATTAGAATCGTAATGCCACCACTTGAAGATCGTATAGAAATCTTGGTCCATTTTGATCATCGGCATGTTTTTCAACACCCGTGGTTTCTTCACAATCAACGTAATATCTTTTTCTTTTGTCACTGGATCTTCTTTAATAATGCGACGGGAAAATGCGGTTTCCAGTGAACAAAACCATGCTTCGCTTCAAATTTGATCAATCTCCACAACTTTTGATCATGGAACTTCATCTTTTGGTTTATCATCTTTGTTTTTCCTTAATGTCCCAATAAGGCAGAGTTTTGATGTCACTTAGATATCGGAAGTATTGAATCCCAAATTCTCTCTTAATAGCATAAACATTCAGCTCTTCAATCCAACCCCAACTCAAAATATCCCCTAAGGAAATATAAGCATCTCTAGTGAAAAATTCCAGGGGTCTCTTAAACTTTCGCTCAGTTGGACTTTCCCTAAACCATTTCTTCTCTTTGTTTGATAATCTCAGCTGTAGACATTTTTGAGGAATCATTCCTTCTTTAACAGCTTCCGATACTTTCCTTTGTAACATTTCAGAGCTCTCTGCTGTAAATAAATCGATAAACGTTGGTAAATCCTCTGTACCCTGACGGCATCATTAGCATCTTCATCAGAGTCACTTTCAACGACAATGTTATCATATACGTTTTCGTCTTCTATTTCTTCAAAACATAAGCATTCGGTTCGAAAGCATCTATCTCATTCAGTTCGTCTTCATAGTCTAAATCGAACTTTTCTCCACTAATTCCAAGCATTTCATCTATCTCTTCTTTCGAGTAACTATGCACAAACTCTCCCTCTTCAACATCATGCTCAAGATATAGAACAAATGGATTTTGCACGACAGGAACAGAAGATGTAACTTTCTCTGTGAAAATTCCTGCCTGCTGAGCATCAACTTCATCAGATTTTTCCTTCCTTTCTTCTTCATCAGTTTGGTTCTCAGAATCATCAAAATACTCGGAAAGATCAACTAATTCATTAATATTTGAATCTATTACACGAACACCCGATCCACCCGCATTATCATCATCATTACCATCATCCGAATCACTAGAATCTTTATCATTAACGTCAACTTCTTCAGTATCTTCTTCTTCTGTCTCTTTTTCTTTTTCTTCAACCGATTCTTTATTATCTTTTCCTGTCTTTTTCATCAACCACTCTCGATGTCGTTGGGAAATATCCAGAAAAGCTATATCAACATCAACAGGCTTTCCTATCAGAATAAAATTCTTCGGTTCCTCATACACTATGATATCCCAACACTGTACTAGCCTAGATTCAGCTTCTGGCACAGCTTCTTCAGTCACAGAATCCTCCACAATCTTACCCTTACCTTTCCCTAACGCATCAGATTGTTATTTTGCCAACCGTTCTCGCTCTGTAACTCTTTCTCTTGCTTCTTCACGTTCAATTTCATCAATCGCTGTAGATATACTCAAACCAAACTTCTTCTCAAGAATCTTCTCAAATACATCCATCCTTCGATTATTTCTCAACTTTTCTTCTTCGTACTCAGCCACCCGCAAATGCAATCTTTCATTTTCTGAAATAATACTTGCCATCATTGCTTCTAGTTGATGTTTATCAACGATTAAACTTCCAATTCTTTCAAGTATTTCAAACTTCTCAGCCGTTGACAAGTTTATCTGTTCTTGTAATTCAGCAATGCGCACAACGTTCATCGTTACCTGTTTCTGCAAATCATCAATTCTAGGATCATCAAACCGAAACTCATCTCCTCCAGGTAGATCGTCTAAATTAATCTCATCAAGAAATGTTTGTGTATTAAACGACTATGATGTAGGACGAGACTGTTGAGCATGAGATGGTTGAGACTGTTGTTGAGCTGACTTTTGTGGTGCTGGTAGCTGGACAGGTTCTGGATCAGGCATAGGTTGTTGAACAGATTCTGGCACAGATTGTTGTATTGTTGGTTGTTGCTATTTAGGTTCTTGTTGAGGAACTGGTGGTTGGTGAACAAGTATCTCTGGTTCAACATGTTGCTGATCTGGCTCTGGATGCATATAATGTGGAGGAGATAGAATATTCTGCGAAGGTTCCTCCACATTTTCTTTGGTGATAGGGTCAGCTCCAGCATCTGTTAGACCAACGTTTGGAGATATGCGAGCTGCCGATCGTTTCATTCTTCTTTGTCTTTTCTTGACCGGAGTTCTAAAACCAGATTCAAGCCCAGATTCAGACGGAACGTAAGTAGTATCGTCTTCGCCTGTTGCCTTTCTTTTTCGTTCTTTGGCTTTGCGCTTCATCTCATCTTGACGTTTCTTAGCCAATTTTTCTGCTCTTATCTTCTCTCCCGCTCGTCTATCCTTAGAATCAGTACTAGAAGATAGTACTTCTTCAGCTGCTGCCTTGTCATCTCCGAAAGACTGACGTTCAATATCTTCTGCCATCTTTTCAACTGTTTCTTCAACCTTAGGTTCATCCCTCAATCCTGAACTTTTAGTAGTAGACGCAGCTTTTCTCTTTCTTCCATTATATGTAGTCTTTCCTCCCTTTTCTCCATCTTTCACAAACCACGGACTTCGCTTAGCTACAAACAACGATAACGATTTAACTTCCTCTTCATCGTCGCCACTATCGTCTTTCCTCCATTTTCCAGGTGCGAGTGAGATATAATCTTTATTCAGAATAGCACCAAACATATAGCAGCGGGAGCAGACTTCAAATGCACGTTCATCTTTCGCAGAGACTGAACATCCATATGCTCAAGTTTAAGAATATCGTCTGGAGACTTTTTCATATCCGGATGTAAATAATCTAACATCATTTGTATAAACCATGGATCCTGCAAAAATATCTCCTTCTGGAGGTTTTGGATCATTTGAGTAAATATAACTTTCAAAAAGTTATAAGGAAGGTTCAGCACTAGTGCAGTAATCTGCACATCTGGTAATCCACCAAATCATAAAAACCACCCTTCCTGTGACCCAAACAGTGAATAATGACATGTGCCAGATACCGAAACGGCGCACTTAGATTACTCTTCTTAAAAGGAGCAGCATTCATAAAACCCGTATAACCCATCCTGTAGAAATAACCTTTCACCATATATTCAGTAAAGCCTGTTGGATCGTCCTTGTTATTCTTGAACTCTAACACTTTTTGTATCAACTCTTCAGTGATCTTCACTTGAATATCCACATCGTTAATCTTCACTGCTGATATAATGGCATTATCGTCAAGACTATACTCTGCAGCATTCTAGAAATATTCCACATGTGACAAATATGTCGTATGATTTTCTGTAATCGCTTTCGTCACTCTAATTCTTGAAAAAAAATCCAAGATACTTCGGTATGCAGCTATCTCTGGGATTTTAGAATCTGTGATACAGCATATGTTATGCACTTGAGAAAATCCGGATCTCTTTGCCTGTTCAAGAAAATAACATACAACCGTTAGAAAATTTTCAAACTTTCAATAAATTCTTCACTGATTCGTAAAAAAACTCTTTATTTCGTACGAAATACACACTTAAACAAAAATGTTAAACTTTCAAAGTTTCTATCTCTTGGTTCGTACAAAATCCTATGTTTCGTACGAAATATCTAGACAAGTTTTGAACATTTTAACATTATTCTCTCTGTTTCGTACGAAACCATCATGTGATCAAACCATTTGAAAGTTGAAGTTCATGTTATTCATACGGTTCACTTGTTTCGCACAAAATTCTATTCTTAATCATTTTGCTTTGAAATATTATTTCGTGCGTAACAGTTCACTCGTACCAAATCGTCGTCGTCCCAAAATTTGTCCAAGTGTCATCCGAACATAAAACTTGTTGTTTTTAGCAAATTGATTGTTGATTTTCAGGTTATTAGAGCCGATATTAACGATTTTGTGGTCAATTTTAAGTTTTACCGGTCCAATTTCCTTAGATCTAGGTTTTAGTCCGAATCGTATGAAATTTGACATTATAACAGTGAGATCGTGACGAAATTACCTTGCCCATTGTAATAGGTGTGCAAATCAACCTCAACAATGTGAATAGCAAGCACAAGAAACAAGAAATGATGTTTTAGAGATGAATCGCACAAAATCCTTCTGAATCGCTCAACAGTGCTCAAAGAACAGAAATCTCATTTTTGTGCGAGACAATGGATATTTATACTTGCTCTATTTCGTACAAAAACTTGTGAATCGCACCAAATATATTCCTTTGTTTCGTACAAAAACGACTTAACCGCATGAAACTTGATTTTGTACGAATCAAATCTAAAAATCTTTAAACTTTTTCAATTCCAATTTTTATTTTTTGTATTTTTTCATTCATTTTTGCAAAAAAAATTATCTGTTTCAGAAATCCACTTGACTAAACAAGTCCAAGTTAATGACCCTGGTTATCCAATTTGCCTTCCAAGTCCAAGTTAATGACCTTGGTTGACCATATTTGACCAAACAGATTTATTTTAACATGTAAAGTTTCAAATTAATGAACTTTGTTGACATTTGAGTAAACTTTGTTGCTAAAAATTAACTCCCAACCCATGATTCCAAGCTTTCCTTAGCAAGATGTTGCTATGAATCCAACCATCAGTTTTTTATCATCGGTAAACAAAAATAAAACTATCAAGCTAAGAAAACTAAAAATCTTTTTGTGTTTTTAAGAAATTTTTCAATGAATAACATTTTTGTGAATTTTGTGTCTTCAGAGGATCATTTCAAGCATTCATATAGGTCATCAGTACCGTTAGTCCGGACACACCTTTTAAGCTTTTAAACAAATTTACCTAGATTGCCAATATATTTGTCCATTTAAACCTCTTCTGGTTTCTCAGCTGTTTCAAGATATGTTAAGGTATTATTAGAAACATGAAATAACTGTGTTTCCCATCTCAGAATATACTCCCGTATCGAGATTCCCAAAATGTCATATTACAGGTGCATATATCGAATTGATATCTGTATATAGGGTGAATGCGAGACCTTGAGAGCTCAGGTTAGTACTACCGTACAAACAAAGAGATGAAGGCTCGTCTTTAGGTGGTGTTATATTAAGGAATCTTTTGTAGTGCAAATGTCATAATTGCTTAAGACATAATCATTTTTCATGCAGCTTTCGGGGAAATAATGCAAAAGTATTATATGAGTTCTAGGCCATTGCTTCCGCAAAATCAGAAGAACTCGAATAATACCCCAGATATCAATCAAATATAAAGACCTAGTATCGAAGAATCTGGCATTCTCTCAAACGAAATTTCGGAGTACTAAGTCCATATATCCGAGAGATGTTAACCCACAAGTTAATCAGTTTTTGTGTTTTTAGGTTTATATCTTGATAACAATCTACTGAACGAGTTAAGTCTATTGGCATGTCCATAGTAAGACTTGCTTAATTACTTTAGAAACAATACAATTCTTTAGCATACTGTGACTATCTTTTTATTTACTTTGATCACTCCTTTTTTACACAAAACTCTTTTTGGTTTTTTAATTGTTTTTGTATTTTCCTCAAACATTCTCCCCCTAAAATCAAAAACATATTTTTGGATTTTTAAGAAATGATTAGAAAGAATGTACAGAAAACGTTTAACCGATAACAAATTCACATGAAGTCATCATCATCCTCAAATTCAACCTCAAACACATCCCCTGAGATCATATTTTTTAAACCATTTAGCTTTAACAAATTTTTAAACTTTGTTTTATCAAAAGCTTTGGTATAAAAATCTGCTTTTTGCTTATCAGTGTGGATTTTCTCAATTCGTACCAACTTTTCTCGTAGCAATCACAGATAAAGTGGTGTCGAATCTCTATATGTTTAGTACGTTAGTGTTGACATGAGTTTTTAGTGATATAGATCGCGGCCTAATTATCTACATATATAGGCATATAAAGAAATTGCAAACCGAAATCTCTCATCTGTTGCTGTATCCAGAGAATCTGAGCACAACAACTGGAAGCCGAAACATATTCAGCCTCACAGGTAGAGAGAGTGACTGCGGTTTGTTTCTTGCATTGCCACGTTACCAAATGGGCCGTTGTAGATTTTGTATTCAGTTAGCATCCGAAATCAGAATCCGAGTAACCTGCAAGATTAAAATCATTATGTCTAGGGTACCACAAGCTGGTGCTTGGAAAACCCTTTAGATATCTCATTATGCGTTTAACGATAAGCAGATGTGACTCTTATGGATTAGACTTGTAACGGGAGCACCGGCACGTTGGATACATGATATATATTTTCGAGAAGCAGTGAGATACCTCAAGGATCCGATCATGGAGCGATATAAAGTTTCATCAACTTTTTCACCGGTAAGGTCTGGACAAATGCCGTGATTTGGAGCTAATGGGGTTGATGCTGGTTTAGCTTCTGTCATATTGAATTTCTCCAATATGTCATGAACATATTTCGTCTGATGAATGAAGATACCATCAGGCAACTAATCAACCTGAAGTCCTAGAAAGAACTTCATCTCCCCCATTGCGCTCATTTCAAATTTGCGCTTCAAGACTTCTTCAAAGTCTTTACACAACTTGTCATTTGTCGATCCAAATATAATATCATCCACATATATCTGTCAGATAATTAGATGTCCATCGACTTCCTTTGTGAAGAGGGTTGAGTCTATTGTTCCCCTGATAAAGCAATTATCCAGAAGATGACTCGATAATGTTTCATACCAAGTGTCACACCCCGACCCGCAGCCGAATAAGAGTCGGGGCATAATTGGGTTATCACCAAAGCTCATGACATTTACTAATATGTTTCATATTTATTAAAGTCAAAGTTACATTTCCAAATATCCAAACATGTCCATACAATACAAAGAAAATAAACCAAACATAACAATCCCAATCTCTATATCATTTTATTCTTCTAGTCCAATCCTATGTGTTTCTGCCTGCAGCTGGTTTACCTGTATCATGTGTAAAAATGGGGGTTTTGGGTCAACATAAGTTGGCGAGTGAACCTTGTTAAATAAACATTTATTATTGATTTACTTGTTAGTTTATCAATGAAAAATTGTGCATAATCATAATGAGCAAATGTAAATAATCAAGCAGTGGCAATTAGCAATCACAACTATAACTTACAATAACATATGATAGCATACATAAACATACCAACATCATACGATAAGTAACATAAATGAAACTGTGCGATCAAGGCTCAATCAAACGGAGCCGATCGTATTGCATGTACTGAAAATGAAAATGTCTGTGCGATCAAGGCTCAATCAAACGGAGCCGATCGTATGTGGGCACGCCAGGTTCACGCTCATAATGAAATGGGGAACATGCTCAACGCTCATAATGTAATGGGGAGCGGCGGCCTATGAAATTGCATGTACTGAAAATAATAAATTGCATCCAACAATAACCACACAACAATTGAAACAAACTGAATACACATGTTCATGATATGATGTATGCACAATGGTTTAAATATAATATATATAACAAACACATGATACACCCCAAAACGTGATTAAAACGGGAATTTGTAAGATTCACTCACATTGGGTGCGTTGGATTGGAGATGGTGAGATGCGCACGAAATGGATGAGTGGAACAACGAGAAATACTAACCAAATAATAACAGAAAAATATATTAAATGAGTGGATTTTATTAAGGATTTTAATGAAATTTTTAGATATATTTTTGTGAGTTTAAGGCTATTTTCTATCTTTAAAAATGTTATTTTTAAGTATTTTTAATTGATTTTTAAATTAAATTAAATAAATAAAAATATAAAAAAAATTGTTTATTTTGCGTTGACCGTTGACCGTTGACTTGTTGACTGTTGACCGGTTCGGTCAGTGGAATTGTTTGCGCCAGGTGAGGCTCGAACCCGAGACCTCCCGTACGCGTGCACGCAGCTCTTCCAACTGAGCTACGTGTCTAACCCGAAATAATCTTGTTTTTAATTATATTTATATACTAATTCAGTTTAACCAAAATTCTTTTAATTTCAAAAACATTTTAATTCAACAAACCGGTGCCAGTAACGGGTTTCGAACACGTGACGTGCGACTTAGTGTTGCACACAGTCCACCGCTGGACTGTGTGTCTAACGTGGTTAATATCTCGGTTTTTATTATACTTATCAACTAACGGGATTAACCCGGTTCAACTTTTATCAAAAAGGCATTTTATTACTTAGAGGGTGCGTGTATCAGGGATCGAACTCGTGACGTGTGCGTAATATTTGCACACAGTCCACCGCTGGATTGTGTGTCTAACCCGTTTAAAATAACAATTTTAATTATACTTATAGTGTTATCACAGTCATCTTCTTCATTGAATTTTACAGGCAGTCGATTATACCGTTATATTTTGTGTAGTTCGATTGTTAAACATTGTACAATCTAATATGAAATGCCAGAAACGATAATTAGAAGTGAACATACCGATGAACGGTTTATTTCAGAATTCCGGCAATGTGTCGGTCCCTTTTTTTATGCTCTTCAACTGAACAAGACAATTAACCGTCTTGATTAGCTAATCGTGAAATTGAAGTGATCAGCAAATGTAACAGAGGGTTTGAATGCCCTTACCGATTCTCAGATGAACATAGAGATTTTCAGAACTTTTCCGGCGACCTGAAATTAGCTGAATACAGTGCCTGAATTCGAATTCAATTGAAAGGTTTAAGTTAGAAATAGCTTAACAATTGTTGGACTACAACGTTATTGAAAGAATTACCGTTTTGATGATGAATACGGTTTTCCGGCGAATCTTGAAGAAATTTCCGACGAGTTGATTTAAGTGTTCTGACGGACTGAAAGTGTGACGAAAGTGAAATGGAATGTTGGCCTGATGTTTCTGAGTCGCGAGAGGGATCTTGAGTTGAAGTAATTGGGACTTTGATTCTTTTCAGTATTAAAAACCGATAGTAATGAAAATTGATGTTCAATCACTTCTGAATTGATTAAAATCATCGGTTCATCGGTTATAAACGTGAATGTGCGAGTAATCAAACGATTTGACGATTGAATTGCCGATTTCCGTTTCTCAGTTGGCGCAACCGGTTTAACCGAGTTTGTGTATAAATGATATTTGTTTCCTAGAGATAACAGAAAACAACAAGTGGCGGAGTGGTGATGTGAGTGTGTGCTAAGTCTTTGGATTCAGTTCTGGCTGACCCGGGTTCGAGTCCCGGCAGCAACATATCGTTTTTATTTATTTTGTTTTAACTTTTTATCAAATATAATTTTTATAGTTTAGTTTATTTATTAATTATGTATCATTTTAAATCAAAATAATCATAAATATTCAACGTGACATTTATAACTTGATATTCGATTACAAAACGGAGCGGGTTTTGGAAACCCGTTTTTGACAAATGTTACAGTATCCCACTACTTTCAAGTAGTTGAAGTAGTACGAAAAAGATGCGGGTATTTTTCACGCATTGGGTCTTCACGTTCCCAAGTAAACTCAGGTCCCCGTTTCGACTCACAGCATACCCTAACAATTGGAATGGGACTTCGTCGTAGACGTTTCTCTCCGAAGTCCATGATCTCTACTGGTCTTTCAATAAAATGCATAGATTCATCAGTCTGAATATCTTCCAGAGGAATGTGGAGGTTTTCATCAGCGAGGCACTTCTTCAAGTTCGACACGTGGAATGTGGGATGAATCCTGTTGAGTTCTTCTGGTAGATCAAACTTGTATGCTACCGGTCTGACTCTTTCGAGTATCTTGAAAGGTCCTACGTAGCGTGGTGCTAGCTTGCCTTTTTGACCAAAACGAACTACTCCCTTCCACGGTGATACTTTTAGAAGTGCATGATCACCAATGTTAAACTCTAAAGGCTTCCGTCGTTTATCTGCATAACTCTTTTGATGACTCTGAGCCGCTAGAAGATTGTTTCGGATTTGATGGATCTTGTCGGTGGTTTCTTGGATCAATTCTGGACCAGTGATTTGAGCTTCCCCAATTTCGTGCCAACATACTGGAGATCGGCACTTACGACCATATAAGGCTTCAAAAGGTGCCATGCCGATGCTTGAATGATAGCTGTTGTTGTACGAAAATTCAACTAATGGTAGGTGGGCGTCCCAATTTCCCTTGAAGTCTATGACACATGCTCGAAGCATATCTTCAAGAGTTTGAATGGTGCGCTCAGATTGTCCATTAGTTTGAGGATGATAGGCGGTACTGAGATCTAATCGCGTACCCATAGCGGATTGTACTGCTTGCCATGTTCGTGAAGTGAAACGACCATCACGATCAGAAATAATGCTTAACGGTACCCCATGACGGCTTACGATTTCGTTGATATAAATACGGGCAAGCTTTTCGTTCTTGAAATCTTCACAGATAGGAATAAAGTGAGCTGATTTTTAAGTCGGTCTATAATTACCCATATAGTGTCATACCCACCAGAAGTGCGAGGTAACCCGGTAATGAAATCCATGGTTATATTTTCCCACTTCCATACAGGTATTTCATGTTGGACTAGAAGTCCTGAGGGTCTTTGGTGTTCAGCTTTCACCTTGGAACATGTAAGGCACTTAGAAACAAAAACAGCAATATCCTTCTTCATTCCTGGCCACCAATAGGTATATCGTAGGTCTTGATACATCTTATCGGCTCCTGGGTGTATAGAGTATCGCCCGTTTTGTGAGCTTCCTTCATAAGAGTTTCGCGAAGATTGTTGTGGTTAGGAATCCAGATACGATCTAGGTAGTACAGAATAACGTCAGATTTAGTTTCAATTTTTAGCTCAGCTCCACAAGACATCTCCTTTCGTACATCATCTTTCGTTATTGAAACGTGTTGGGCTTCTCGAATTTGATCTTTAATGTCGGTTATAATTTGCGAACATAGAAGACGAATGGAGTTCGCATAACCCTTTCGACTAAGCGCATCAGCCACCACATTTGCTTTGCCTGGGTGGTACCGAATTTCGCAGTCGTAATCATTTAGATGTTCGATCCATCTTCGTTGCCTCATGTTTAACTCTTTTTGATTGAAGATATGTTGAAGACTCTTGTGGTCAGTGTATATTTCACACTTAGTACCATAGAGATAATGTCTCCATATCTTAAGAGCGAACACAACGGCTCCAAGTTCTAGGTCATGAGTGGTGTAGTTCTTCTCATGCGTCTTGAGTTGTCTTGAAGAATAAGCTATAACTTTTCCTCTTTGCATTAGAACGCAGCCTAATCCTTGCCCTGACGCGTCGCAATAGACCAGGAAATCATCACAACCTTCAGGAAGAGTAAGGATTGGTGCATCACAAAGTTTTTGTTTAAGAGTTTGGAAGGCTTCTTCCTGCTTGGGTCCCCATATGAAAGGTTTTCCCTTGTGAGTTAAAGCCGTGAGTGGTACAGTGATGCGAGAGAAATTTGAAATGAATCGACGATAATAACCAGCCAAACCAAGAAAAGAACTTACTTCAGTTGGTGTACGTGGAGCTTGCCATTCTTGTACTGCTTTGATCTTTGAGGGGTCGACATGTATTCCCTTGTCATTGACTACATGTCCGAGGAATTGCACCTCTTTTAACCAGAATTCACATTTTGAGAATTTGGCGTAAAGCTTTTCCTTCTCTAGAAGTGCAAGGATGAGTCGAAGATGACGCTCATGATCAGATTTAGATTTTGAATAAATAAGAATATCGTCGATGAAAACTATAACAAATCGATCAAGATAAGGTTTGCAGACTCTGTTCATTAGGTCCATGAAGACAGCTGGTGCGTTGGTTAAACCAAATGGCATAACCATGAATTCATAATGGCCATAACGAGTTCGAAAAGCAGTCTTAGGGACGTCTTCTTCATGCACTCTAAGTTGATGAGAGCCAGATCGAAGGTCGATTTTTGAAAAGCAGTTGGCACCTTATAGTTGGTCAAGAAGATCATCAATGCGAGGTAATGGATAGCGATTCTTGATTGTTAATTTGTTGAGCTCCCTGTAGTCGATGTGTCACACCCCGACCCGCAGCGGAAAAGGTGATCGGGGCATGATTGGGTTATCATCAAAGCTCATGACATTTATTATATGTTTCATATTCATTAAATACAATTTAATAGGAAATTTACAACTATAATTACATCATGACCTAACATCAATCTAAGCTTCTTTGTTTTCTTCTAAGGCATTTCCTATGTTTTCCTTGCTTCAACCTGTTCACCTGTATCATGTGTAAAAAGGTTTTTGGATCAACAAAAAGTTGGCGAGTGAATCCTATGGAAAACAATTGAACAAGTTTATTTAATTGATTATGAAATGAGTGCACAACCACACATGAGTAAAAATAGATGTAAACTTATTCAACAATCATTAGTTATTAAATAAAGCACACATGAACAATAATGGAACGTTTAGAGGCACGCGTTGCTCTACTCGTCTCTCACGAGGAACTGATGGGCCTAATGAATGAATTGCATAAACATGATAATATGAAAGACATAAGTACAAACAATATAAACTCAATGATACACACATTAACAATAATGGATTGGTTTTGAGGCACGCGTTGTTCAACTCGTCTCCCACGAGGAACTGATGGGCTTAATGAATGAATTTCACATGATTTGACAAAATGAAATAAGTAATCACAACAATATAAACAATCTAAGTTTAGATCACGATATGGTATGGCACAAGTTTAAATAAACGAGTTAATTATTTTGTGACACATGACACACCCAAAACGTGTAATTAAAAAGGGGAGTTGTAAGATTCACTCACAGTGGGTGCGTTGGGTTGATGATGTTGAATGCACGCGAAGTGGTTTTAACCACGAGTGAAATTAACCTAGATAAATAGCATTATGGTTCGGTAAGTAAACGGGTTTTATTTATCCATTTTAGTAGGATTGTTGGGTGTATTTTTGTGAGTTCAGGGCTATTTTCTAACCTTAAAGATGTTATTTTTAAGTATTTTTAATTGATTTTTAATTAAAATAAATAAATAAAAATAATAAAAAAAATTGACTTTTTTTGACCGTTAACCATTGACCGTTGACTTTGACCGGTTCGTATGCGAGTATATGTGTGCTGAGTGAGGCTCGAACCCGAGACCTCCTGTACGCGTGCACGCAGCTCTACCAACTGAGCTACGTGTCTAACCCGAAATATTTCTGTTTTTAATTATATTTATATATTAATTAGATTAAACCGAAAATCATTTATTTTTAAAAACGATTTAATTAAATCGGACCGGTGCGCTCCACAGGTCTCGAACCCGGGACCTGTGGGTTGCGTTAACACACAGTCCACCGCTGGACTGTGTGTTTCACATGTTATATAAACCGATTTTTATTATACTTAAATACAAACTGAACATTTTCATTTCTGACTTATTTAAAAAGGTAAATAATTGTCCGAGTCGGTGCAGTAGCCCGGACTCGAACCCGTGACCTGTGATTTAAACATACACACAGTCCACCGCTGGACTGTGTGTCTATCTTGGTTATTATTCCGGTTATTATTATACTTAACATATATATGAAATGAATCCGGTTCAGTTAACAAAAAAAAAACATTTTTATTAAGGCAGCGTGTGTGGGACAAGATTCGAACTCGAGACGTTAGTGTTTATTGTGCACACAGTCCACCGCTGGACTGTGTGTCTAACCCGAGTTATAACTTGATTTATAATAAACTTAAACATTACAGGACTTCGTCTTCTTCGTCGATTTTAACCAGAATCGGAAGTCCGACTGGTTCAATGTTTTAATCAGTTTCTTTAGTGTTCTTTAGTTAATTACAAGTGAGATTAAATAAAAAGAATGAAGAAATTAGGCGTGAGGTATACCAACTGGTTTCCTCTGTTTTTCCGGCGAAACTCCGGCGACAGCAACAGGTTCCGGCGTCGTGCGTCTTGCAGCAGCGAGTCTTCAGAAAGCTTACAACGGACGTGGGTGACTTCGGTATAGGCTCAGGGGGTTCAGTAAGGCTTAGAAGTGAAGGTCTCGGTTTTCCGGCGAGATACAGAAGTTTTCCGGCGAGTGAGTTTTCGCCGAGAAAGGGTGCGGTTTTGAGCGAAAATGTTTGCAGAGGTTCGAGGGGGTATTTATAAGGCAGGTTATCGATGAACTTGGTCCGATTTCCGACTTGATTCATCGGTTATAATTTCTCCGGCGGTTATAGTTGGTGTCGCGGACTCAGGCGTCAGTTATAACCGATGATGAGTTAAAGTTTACGTTATAACTGAAAAACTCGTAAATTCTTGGCGAGATCGCCGGGATTTCCGACGACTGCATTTGGGTGCCGGTTTTGAATTCGGAAAGACACGTTATCAATTAAATGATCTTAATAATTAACAAAAGATACAAGTGGCGCAGTGGTTTAATTGTTGAGTGTTAAGACCTTGTTTGACCCGGCGACTGACCCGGGTTCGAAACCCGGCAGTGACAAATTATTTTTATTCTCCTATTTTTAACAGTTTTTCAAAAACTAATTATATATTCCCATATAATAATTAATTATGTATCGTTTAAAATTATTTTGGGCATTTAATTCGCAACGAAATTTTTAACTGATTGTTCGGTTAATAAACGGAGCGGGTTTGGAAAAATCCGTTTTTTACGGATGTTACACGATGCACATACGAAACGATCCATCTTTTTTCTTTACAAAAAGGACAGGTGCACCCCAAGGCGATGAGCTAGGACGTATGAATCCCTTGTCAGTCAACTCTTGTAATTGACTGGCTAACTCTTGCATTTCAGAGGGGGCTAACCTATAAGGAGACTTTGCAACTGGTGTAGCACCAGGTATAAGATCAATACGGAATTCGACGTCTCTAACTGGAGGAAGTCCTGAAATGTTATCAGGAAAAACTTGTGGGAAATCTTTTACTACTGGAATATCTTCGAGTTTCTTCTCTATGGTCCCCCTTTTGATGATATGAGCTAAAAACGCGACATAATTTTTGCGAAGGTATTTTTGAGCTTGATGACAAGACATTAAGCTGAGCCCTTTTGACGAGGTTTCTCCAAAGATTCGAAGAGTCTGACCGTTTGAAAGAGGAATACGTATAAATTTTTTGCGACATACAACTTCTGCCTGATGTTGACTGAGCCAGTCCATACCAATTATGATATCGAAACTTCCCAGCTTCATAGGAATAAGGTCGACTGAGAAATCGTGGTCGTTTAGGGTGAGTGTACAGTTGCGTATAATAGTGCTTAATGAAACTGGTTTCCCGTCAGCAACTTCTGTCGTTATGGACTCCATGAGCTTATCCCGATTTTGGTTTAAGATAGGTTCAAATTCTAAAGACACAAAACTTCTATCCGCACCAGTATCAAATAACATAGATGCATATCTACCATTTATAAGGAACGTACCGTTAACCACATTGTCGTCGGCCCTAGCCTGATTAGCGTTGATATTGAAAGCTCTCCCTCTTGCAGGTGGAGGAGCTTGGTTTGCTAGATTCACCGGGTTGGCTTGGGCCTGAGCATGAATAATGTTTACCAACCTTGGACAAGTGTTTCTGAAATGGCTAGCAAGCCCGCATTGGTTGACCCATAGGATAATTGGGCTGGTAATATGTTTGGGCTAAATGTTGGGTGGGTGGTAATAGTAGGGGTTGTTGGGCTTGGCCCATTATTTGTTCGTGGGTTTGGGTTGAAGGTTGGTGGCGGTTCGTTCGCTGAGGCATGCGGCAGGTTTGAATAGTATGACCTGCGCGACCGCAGCCGGTGCAATATTGGCAAGGATGATCAGGAGAATGGTGATATTGGCAACGGTTACATTTTGGTAACGGGCCAGTGTAAGGTCTTCTGTATGGTGCGGGTGAAGGGGCAACCTGGGTAATGGGTGCAGCAGGGATAGGGGAGTTAGCTTGAGTAACAGCGAAATTTCTGGTGTTGCGCTTCCTCTTGTTAGCAAACTTAGAGGAAGAGATAGGATGGTTTGAAGTTTGACCCTCAACAGGGGCTTTCTTTTTCTCTTCTTTGAACTTCCCGTTGCGAATTCGGTTCTCGGTCAGTTCAGTTGCTAACTCCATAGCAGCTTCAAGTGTTACCGGTGAAATGCTGAGGACTGAATCTTGAATTTTCGAGGGAAGTCCCCGAATATAATGCTCGATCAAACGATAAGTTGGGGTGAACAAATTTGGAACCATTTGGTTCAACTCCAAGAACCTCTTGTTATAAGTGGTATGGTCTCCCTCCTTCTGCTTTAGAGCATGAAATTCATCCTCCAACTTTTTAATTTCACTCCTAGGACAGAAACGCCTAGTCATGATTTCCCTTAACTCCTCCCAAGTTAAGGCCATTGCATCTTCAGTTCCCCTCTTCCCTTTCTCAGTATTCCACCAAGTGAGAGCTACCCCAAATAGTCTCCCGGTGGCGTATCGAACCTTGCGATCCTTAGGACAATCGCAATTGAGGAAGGTGCTTTCCATTTCCTGGAACCAGTGGAGGAGAGCAGTGACACCTTCGGTCCCCTCAAATTTAGGAGGATCACAAGATTTGAAATGTTTGTAAGAGCACTTGCTGGTAGGAGGGTTGTCGATGTTCTGGTCATGTTGTTAGGGAGGGTTAGTAGGATTTGTAGCGAGGGCTTGTTGTACTTGGACCACAATGTCAGGCAGTATCGTGGCCATTTGTTTCGCGATTTGTGTGGCCAAGCGTTCCTGAGACCTTCCTGATCTTTTACCCCTTCGTTGTTGTCTGGACGACATCTACAGGAACATACATGAGAAGATTGTGAGTTTATGGTGTCTTTTTAGGTGTCATGTGTCTTTAAGAAAATGAAAATAACATAAATATCAATAATGCAACTACATCCATAGGATGTCTTGGGTTTGCTCATGTTGGGCCTCAAATGTCCGCCATACCTTCACCTATATAGTCATGTGGGCCCCCATGGCTATTGGCTTGGTAGGATTCACATTAGTATTGGCAATTTAACACTCGCATCACCCGAATGCAAACCACAAAATATGTTCATGAGATGTTTGGTCGGAACGTGTCCAGGTGTAGACACAATGACAACTCAAAGTGGGGTTAGCTCACACGACGTTTGGTATAGCATGCTTTGGCCTAATAGGTACTTCGTACTCTCATCGTTAGTCCCCAGGTAGGCAAACTGGTCCTTTATTTTGGATTTATACGAATGCCAGCCTAGACAGGACGTTCCGACTACCGGTACTGGTACCCTTCCAGTTACTACATGCCCGTCATGAGAACTCACTTTGATGAGATTTGAAAACACAAAAATCATTGTAAAAGCAATCATGATGTGGTGTGTGTCTTTCATGGATGTGATATGTTATGAGTATATGATTCATGATAGGCATTATATGATAATACATACTTATGAACATGCTTGCATAATATTGAATGTAACATTTAACATAAAACATATAAACGTCATGAAATTTGGCACGTAACACACAAAAATCTTATAAGTTTCTAATCAACTATAGTATAGGCTCTAAGGGTCTAATAACCTATCCTATATCCCTATAGTCATGGCTCTGATACCAATCTGTCACACCCCGACCCGCAGCGGAATATGAGTCGGGGCATAATTGGGTTATCACCAAAGCTCATGACATTTACTAATATGTTTCATATTTATTAAAGTCAAAGTTACATTTCCAAATATCCAAACATGTCCATACAATACAAAGAAAATAAACCAAACATAACAATCCCAATCTCTATATCATTTTATTCTTCTAGTCCAATCCTATGTGTTTCTGCCTGCAGTTGGTTCACCTGTATCTTGTGTAAAAATGGGGGTTTTTGGGTCAACATAAGTTGGCGAGTGAACCTTGTTAAATAAACATTTATTATTGATTTACTTGTTAGTTTATCAATGAAAAATTGTGCATAATCATAATGAGCAAATGTAAATAATCAAGCAGTGGCAATTAGCAATCACAACTATAACTTACAATAACATATGATAGCATACATAAACATACCAACATCATACGATAAGTAACATAAATGAAACTGTGCGATCAAGGCTCAATCAAACGGAGCCGATCGTATTGCATGTACTGAAAATGAAAATGTCTGTGCGATCAAGGCTCAATCAAACGGAGCCGATCGTATGTGGGCACGCCAGGTTCACGCTCATAATGAAATGGGGAACATGCTCAACGCTCATAATGTAATGGGGAGCGGCGGCCTATGAAATTGCATGTACTGAAAATAATAAATTGCATCCAACAATAACCACACAACAATTGAAACAAACTGAATACACATGTTCATGATATGATGTATGCACAATGGTTTAAATATAATATATATAACAAGACACATGATACACCCCAAAACGTGATTAAAACGGGGAATTTGTAAGATTCACTCACATTGGGTGCGTTGGATTGGAGATGGTGAGATGCGCACGAATTGGATGAGTGGAACAACGAGAAATACTAACCTAAATAATAACGGAAAAATATATTAAATGAGTGGATTTTAATAAGGATTTTAATGAAATTTTTAGATATATTTTTGTGAGTTTAAGGCTATTTTCTATCTTTAAAATGTTATTTTTAAGTATTTTTAATTGATTTTTAAATTAAATTAAATAAATAAAAATATAAAAAAAAAATTGTTTATTTTGCGTTGACCGTTGACCGTTGACCGTTGACTTGTTGACTTGTTGACCGGTTCGGTCAGTGGAATTGTTTGCGCCAGGTGAGGCTCGAA
The DNA here is from genome assembly GCA_947069175.1 of Scalesia atractyloides. Classification (NCBI taxonomy): domain Eukaryota; kingdom Viridiplantae; phylum Streptophyta; class Magnoliopsida; order Asterales; family Asteraceae; genus Scalesia; species Scalesia atractyloides. The sequence continues at coordinate 52,023,295 of CAMTDV010000020.1, forward strand.
CCCGAGACCTCCCGTACGCGTGCACGCAGCTCTACCAACTGAGCTACGTGTCTAACCCGAAATAATCTTGTTTTTAATTATATTTATATACTAATTCAGTTTAACCAAAATTCTTTTAATTTAAAAAACATTTTAATTCAACAAACCGGTGCAAGTAACGGGTTTCGAACGCGTGACGTGCGACTTAGTGTTGCACACAGTCCACCGCTGGACTGTGTGTCAAACCTGGTTAATATCTCAGTTTTTATTATACTTAACAACTAACGGGATTAACCCGGTTCAACTTTTATCAAAAAGGCATTTTATTACTTAGAGGGTGCGTGTATCAGGGATCGAACTCGTGACGTGTGCGTAATATTTGCACACAGTCCACCGCTGGACTGTGTGTCTAACCCGTTTAAAATAACAATTTTAATTATACTTATAGTGTTATCACAGTCATCTTCTTCATTGAATTTTACAGGCAGTCGATGATACCGTTATATCTTGTGTAGTTCGATTGTTAAACATTGTACAATCTAATATGAAATGGCAGAAACGATAATTAGAAGTGAACATACCGATGAACGGTTTATTTCAGAATTCCGGCAATGTGTCGGTCCCTGTTTTTATGCTCTTCAACTGAACAAGACAATTAACCGTCTTGATTAGCTAATCGTGAAATTGAAGTGATCAGCAAATGTTAACAGAGGGTTTGAATGCCCTTACCGATTCTCAGATGAACATAGAGATTTTCAGAACTTTTCCGGCGACCTGAAATTAGCTGAATACAGTGCCTGAATTCGATTTCAATTGAAAGGTTAAAGTTAGAAATAGCTTAACAATTGTTGGACTACAACGTTATGGAAAGAATTACCGTTTTGATGATGAATACGGTTTTCCGGCGAATCTTGAAGAAATTTCCGGCGAGTTGATTTAAGTGTTCTGACGGACTGAAAGTGTGACGAAAGTGAAATGGAATGTTGGCCTGATGTTTCTGAGTCGCGAGGGATCTTGAGTTGAAGTAATTGGAACTTTGATTCTTTTCGGTTATAAAAACCGATAGTAATGAAAATTGATGTTCAATCACTTCTAAATTGATTAAAATCATCGGTTCATCGGTTATAAACGTGAATGTGCGAGTAATCAAACGATTTGACGATTGAATTGCCGATTTCCGTTTCTCAGTTGGCGCAACCGGTTTAACCGAGTTTGTGTATAAATGATATTTGTTTCCTAGAGATAACAAAAAACAACAAGTGGCGGAGTGGTGATGTAAGTGTGTGCTAAGTCTTTGGTTTCAGTTCTGGCTGACCCGGGTTCGAGTCCCGGCAGCAACATATCCTTTTTATTTATTTTGTTTTAACTTTTTATCAAATATAATTTTTATAGTTTAGTTTATTTACTAATTATGTATCATTTTAAATCAAAATAATCATAAATATTCAACGTGACATTTATAACGTGATATTCGATTACAAAACGGAGCGGTTTTGGATACCCGTTTTTGACAAATGTTACACCAAGCTCTCGGGGCTTGATGAAGACCATATAAGGCTTTATTCAAGAGATAGGCTTTATCTTTGTGCACTAGATCAATGAACCCCGGTGGTTGGCCGACGTACACCTCCTCTTTCACTTTTCCGTAAAGAAAAGCAGATTTAACATCCAATTGGTACACCTTGAACCCTTTCCACGAGGCAAAGGCCAAGAATATGCGAATTTCTTCAAGACGTGCAACTGGGGAATAGACTTCAGTATAATCTATCCCTTCTTGCTGATGAAAACCTTGAACCACAAGTCGAGCTTTGTTACGCACGACAACTCCTCTATCATCTCTTTTACACTTGAAGACCCATCTTGTATTAATCTTTTTGTGATGATCTGACAGGTCAACAAGCGTCCAGTCTCCAAGTTTCTAGAATTGCAATAACTCTTCTCGCATTGCATCCACCCAACTTTCTTCTTTCAACGCGTCTTTCCAGTTTCCCGGTTCAACCTGAGAAACAAAACAACTGTGAGAAAATCGGACTCGAAGTGGAGCAATACTAGTATAGAAACAACTTAGATCTTTATTAATCTGATTGCGAGTTTGCACTCCCGATTGTAAGCTGCCTATAATGTTCTCTGACAGATGATATGAAAGTGTCCTCGGCATCACTTCAGTTGGAACATCTACTTGTGATTGGAAATTTGTGATAATTTTATCGACAACTGGTACAGATGAAGAAGCTTTATTCCTGGCATTAGAATGATCAGCCTGTTGTATTAGAAAGCTTTTAATCTATTCAGATCCCTCATCAGAACTGGATCCTCCATCGTCGAAAGTTGGTTCCCGATCAGAGTCATCATCTTCATTTGGCTGGGCAGAAGATTCAGCAGCATTGACATTTGAAGCAGGAACCGTATTTAGAACAGAAGAGCTTTGACCAACATCAGATGTGTTAACTGGTAAAGATGTAGAAATCACCAAAGGTCGAGGAACTTGTTCTTGATTAGATAATTGATGTTGTTGAAATAACATAACAAGTTCTTCTTCAGTTGGCACATCTGGAAGATCAAACGAATTCCGCAATCCATCGTAGTTAAACAGCCACGGATCCCTAGGCTTCTGCGTAGGCGTTGTATATCTTTGACAATCTACGCGCTGCGCCAGAACTACCTGGTTCAGACTCGGTAAGAAAACACGGTTTTGAGGAGTAGATAGCCAACAAAGAAACCCTCCAAAGATTTGGCTCCAAATTTACCAGCCGGGTCCAAAACGGTACACGATGATCCAAAAGGTTCCAAAAATGCTAAGTTAGGCTTTCGTTGGTTCCGTAACTCGAAACATGTCTTTTTGTGAGGCTTAACTGTCAACACACGATTTAGGGTATAGCATGCTGATGCTACTGCTTCACTCAAGAAACTGATCGGTAATTTCGAATTAGCTAACATTGTTCTAGCCGTTTCTATCCACGTGCGATTCTTTCGTTCAGCTACTCCATTTTGTTGTGGAGTATAGGGGCGTTGAATTCATGAAGAATCCCCTTTTCATTGCAGAACTCTTGCATCTTCTTGTTCTTGAACTCCGTTCCATTATCACTGCGAATTCTCTTAATGGCAAATGATATAAATTCTCGAGTTTTCTGAAGAGGATCATAAGAGTTTCAAAAGTTTCATCCTTGCTCTCCAAGAAAAACACCCATGAAAATCGAGAATAATCATCTGTAACGACAAGACAGTATAAATCTCCAGAAATGCTTTTGACATTGACTGGTCCAAAGAGATCCATGTGCAGTCTTTCTAGTGGTAGCTTTATCGAATTCAACAGCTTTCTCGGGTGTTAAAAGAGATCCAAAGACGCGTTAAAAGAAAAAGTTGGGTGGATGCAATGCAAGAAGAGTTACTCCAATTCTAGAAACTTGGAGTCTGGACGCTTGTGGACCTGCCAGATCATCACAAAAAGATTAACACAAGATGGGTCTTCAAGTGTAAAAGAGATAATAGAGGAGTCGTCATGCGCAACAAAGCTCAACTTGTGGTTCAAGGTTTTCATCAGCAAGAAGGGATAGATTATACTGAAGTCTAAAGTCTATGCCCCAGTTGTACGTCTTGAAGCAATTCACATATTATTGGCCTTTGCCTCGTGGAAAAGGTTCAAGGTGTACCAATTGGATGTTAAATCTGCTTTCCTTTACAGAAAAGTGAAAGAGGAGGTGTACATCGGCCAACCACCGGGTTTTGTTGATCCAGTACACAAAGATAAAGTCTACCTCTTGAATAAAGCCTTATATGGTCTTCATCAAGCCCGAGAGCTTGGTATGATATCGAGACATCTTCTGGACAATGGCTTTATTAGGTGAACAGTAGATTCAACCCTCTTCACAAAGGAAGTAGATGGGCATCTAATTATCATACAGATATATGTCGATGATATTATCTTTGGATCGAAAAATGACAAGCTGTGTAAACACTTTGAAGAAGTCATGAAGCGCAAATTTGAAATGAGCGCAATGGGGGAGATGAAGTTCTTTCTAGGACTTCAAGTTGACCAATTTCCTGATGGTAGTTTCATTCATCAGACAAAATATGTTCATGACATATTGGAGAAATTCAATATGACAGGGGCTAAACCAGCATCAACCCCGTTAGCTCCAAATCACGGCATTTGTCCAGATCTTACCGGAGAAAAAGTTGATGAAACTTTATATCGCTCCATGATCGGATCCTTGATGTATCTCATTGCTTCTCGACCAGATATCATGTATCCAACGTGCATGTGCTCCCGTTATCAGTCTAATCCAAAAGAGCACACCTGCTTATCGTCAAACGCATAATGAGATATTTGAAGGGTTTTCCAAGCATCGGCTTGTGGTACCCTAGACATGATGATTTTAATCTTGCAGGTTACTCGGATGCTGCAAACTGAATACAAAGTCTACAACGGCCGGCTGCCAGTTCTTCGGAACTCGTTTGGTAACGTGGCAATGCAAGAAACAATCTGCGGTCGCTCTATCTACCTGTGAGGCTGAATACGTTTCGGCTTCCAGTTGTTGTGCTCAGATTCTCTGGATATAGCAACAGATGAGAGATTTCGGTTTGCAATTTCATGATATGCTTATATATGTAGATAATTAGGCCGCGATCGATATCACCAAAATCTCATGTCAACACTCTCGCACTAAACATATCGAGATTCGACACCACTTTATCTGTGATTGCTACGAGAAAAAGTTGGTACGAATTGAGAAAATCCACACTGATGACCAAAAAGCAGATTTTTATACCAAAGCTTTTGATAAAACAAAGTTTAAAAATTTGTTAAAGCTCAATGGTTTAAAAAATATGATCACAGGGGATGTGTTTGAGGTTGAATTTGAGGATGATGACGACTTGATGTGAATTTTTCATCGGTTAAACGTTTTCTGTACATTCTTTCATATCATTTCTTAAAAAATCCAAAAATATGTTTTTGATTTTAGGGGGAGAATATTTGAGGAAAATACAAAAACATTTAAAAAACCAAAAAGAGTTTTGTGTAAAAAGAGTGATCATAGTAAATAAAAAATGATAGTCACGTATGCTAAAGAATTGTATTGTTTTAAAGTAATAAACAAGTCTTACTATGGATATGCCAATAGATTTCACTCGTTCAGTATATTGTAATCAAGATATAAACCTAAAACACAAAACTGATTAACTTGTGGGTTAACATCTCTCGGATATATGGACTTAGTACTCCGAAATTTCGTTTGAGAGAATGCCAGATTCTGCGATACTAGGTCTTTATATTTGATTGATATCTGGGGTATTATTCGAATTTTCTGATTTTGCGTAAGCAATGGCCTAGGACTCATATAATACTTTCGCATTATTTCCCCGAAAGCTGCATAAAAATGATCATGTCTTAAGCAATTATGACATTTGCAGTACAAAAGATTCCTTAAATGAACACCACCTAAAGATGAGCCTTCATCTTTTTGTCTGTACGGTAGTACTAACCTGAGCTCTCAAGGTCTCGCATTCACCCTATATACAGATATCAATTCGATATATTCACCTGTAAAAAGACATTCTGGGAATCTCGATATGGGAATATATTCTAAGATGGGAAACACAGTTATTTCATATTTCTAATAATACCTTACCATATCTTGAAACAATTGATAAACGAGAAGAAGTTTAAATGGACAAATTTATTGGCAATCTAAGTAAATTTGTTTAAAAGCTTAAGGGTGTTTCTAGACCAACGGTACTGATGACGTATATGAATGCTTGAAATGATCCTCTAAAAACACAAAATTTACAAAATTGTTATTATTCATTAAAAATTTCTTAAAAACTCAAAAAAAATTTCAATTTTCTTAGCTTGATAGTTTTATTTTTTGTTTACTGGTGAGAAAAACACTGATGGTTGGATTCATAGCAACATCTTGCTGAGGAAAGCACGAAATCATGGGTTGGGAGCTAATTTTAGCAAAAAGTTTGCTCAAATATCAAGAAAGTTCATTAATTTGAAACTTTACATGTTAAAATAAATCTGTTTGGTCAAACATGGTCAACCAAGGTCATTAACTTGGACTTGGAAGACAAATTTGATAACTTGGGTCATTAACTTGGACTTGGTTAGTCAAGAGGATTTTTGTAACAGATAAAATTACTGATAAAATGAATAAAAAATACAAAATTAAAATTGAAATTGAAAAGTTTAAGTTTTTTAGTTTTGATTCGTACAAAATTCAAATTTCATGCGTATAGAGACGTTTTTTGTATGAAATAAGAGTTAACATTTTGTGCAATTCATACTGATATCGTACAAAGCTGGGTAAGTATAAATACTCTTTGTCTCGCACAGAAATGAAGTTTCTGTTCTTTGTGCACTGTTGAGCGACTCAGAGAGAATTTTGTGCGATTCAACTCTAAAAACTTCATTTCTTGGTTCTTGTGTTTGTTATTCACATTGTTGAGGTTGATTTGCACACCTCTTAATATGGTCAAGGTAATTTCATCAAGATCTCACTGTTATAATGTCGAAATTTCGTAAGATTCGGACTAAAACTTAGATCTAGGGAAATTGGACCGGAAAAAACTTAAAATTGATCCCCAAATCGTTAAAATCGGCTCTAATATCCTGAAAATCAACTATCAACTTGCTAAAAACAACAAGTTTTAGATTCGGATTATACTTGGACAAATTTTGGGACGACGATGAATTTGATACGACTGAATTGTTTCGAAATGAAATAAAATTTTGAAAGAAAATGATTAAGTGCAGAATTTTTGTACAAAGCAAGTGAATCGTATGAAAGCCATGAACATCAAATTTCATGTTTTTAATCAAATGAAGGTTTCGTATGAAATATAGTTTTTGTACAAAACGAGAGAGAAATTTTTAAAATGTTCAAAATTTGTTGACCAAGTGAATTTTCGTACGAAACATAAGTTTTTGTACGAAACAAGAGATAGAAAATTTGAAAGTTAAAACTTTTGATTAATATAGTGTTTTCGTACAAAACAGAGGGTTTAATACGAATCTGTGAAGAAAGTTTTTGAATGTTTTAAATTTTCTAACGGTTGATTGTTATTTTCTTGAATAGGCCAAGAAGAAATCCGGTTTTCTCTGGTGCATAATATATGCTGTATCACAGATGCTAAAATCCAAGAGATAGCAGCATATCGAAGTATCTTGTATTTTCATATGAGGATTAGAGTGACGAAAGCGATAACTGATAGACACATGGCATATCTGTCACATGTTGAATATATATGGAATGCTGCGGAGTATAGTATTGACGACAATGCCATTATTTTAGCAGTAAAGGTTAACGATGTAGATATTCAAGTGAAGATTACTGAAGAATTGATTCGGAAAGTGTTGGAGTTTAAGGATAACAAGGATGATCCAACAGGCTTCACTGAATATATGGTTAAAGGATGTTTTTACCGGATGGGATATACAGGTTTTGTGAATTCTGCTCCGTACAAGAAAGGAAATCTAAGTGAGCCATTCAGATATCTTGCAAGCGTTATTATTCATGGTTTGGGTCAAGGAAGGGTGGTTTTGATGACTTGGTGGATTATCAGATGTACATAATTACTGCGCTAGTGCTGAATTTCCATATAACTTTTCAAAAGTTATATTTACTCAGATGATACAAAATATTCAGAAGGAAAGATTTTTGCAGTATCCAAGGTTTATACAGATGATGTTAGACTATTTACATCTTGACTTGAAGAAATCTCCAGACGATGTTCTTAAACTTGAGCATATGGATGTTCAATCATTACGAAAGATGAACGTGCATTTGAAGTCTGCTCCCGTTGCTAAACCGATGTTTGGTGCTATTCTGAATAAAGATTATATTTCACCCGCACCTGGAAAATGGAGGAAGGACGATAGTGGTGACGATGAAGAGGAAGTTAAATCATTATCATTGTTTGTGGCAAAAAGAAGTCCTTGGTTTGTAAAACACGGAGAAAATGGTGGAAAAGCTACATACAAAGGGAGAAAGAGAAAAACTGCATCTGCTGCTGAAAGTTCAGGGTTGAGGGATGAACCTTAGGTTGAAGAAACAGTTGAAAAGATAGCTGAAGACATAGAACGTTAGGCTTTTGGAGCTGATAAGGCAGCTGAGGAAGTACTATCATCAAGTACTGATTAAGAAGAAAGAAGAGCGGGAGAAAAAAAAGAGCCGAAAAGTTAGCAAAGAAATGTCAGGATGAGCTGGCAAAGCTGAAGAACGAAAGAGAAAAGCGACAGGCGAAGACGACAAAACTTATATTCCGTCTGAATCTGATCCTGAATCAGCTTTTCATACTCCGGTCAAGAAAAGGCAAAGAAGGATGAAACGATCTGCAACTCGTATATCTCTAATTGTTAATCCTACAGAAGCTGTGTTGAATTGAATACTGAAGAAAATGTGGAGGAACAAAAACAGAGTATTGCGTCTCCTCCACATCATATGCATCCAGATCCAGATCAGCAACTAGTTGAACCGGGGACACAGTTTCAACAACCATCAATTCCTGAACAAGAACCAGAACAACAACCACAAGCACCACAACAGCCTGAATCAAAACTTGTTCAACAGGCAATGCCTGATCCAGATCCAGTCCAGCAATCAGCACCACAACAGTCGGCTCAACAAAAGTCTCAACCATCTCATGCTCAACAATCTCGTCCTACATCACAGCCGTTTGATTCACAAGCATTTTTTGACGATATTGGTTTAGACGATCTACCAGGAGGAGATGAGTTTCATTTTGATGATCCTAGAGTTGATGATTTGCAGAAACAGGTGACAATGAATGTTGTACGCATAGCTGAGTTGCAAGAACAGATAAACTTGTTAACAGCTGAGAAGTTTGAAATGCTTGAAAGAATTGGTGGATTAATTGTTGATAAGCAGCAACTAGAAGCGATGATGGCGAGTATTATTTTTGAAAATTGACTAAATACGAAGAAGAACGGTTGAGAAATAATCGTAGAATGGATGTGTTTGAGAAGATTCTTGAAAAGAAGTTTGGTTTGAGTATATCTGCATCGATGGATGAAACTGAACATGCGGAAGCTAGGGAAAGAGTTACAGAACGAGAATGATTGGCTAAACAGCAATCTGATGCGTTAGGGAAAGGTAAGGGTAAGATAGTGGAGGATTCTGTGACTAAAGAAGCTGTGCCAGAAGCTGAATCTGGGCCAGTACAATGTTGGGATATTGTAGTATATGAAGAACCAAAGAATTTTATTCTGATAGGAAAACCTATTGATGTGGATATAGTTTTTCTTGATATTTCACAAATACATCGAGATTGGTTGATGAAGAAAAGACAGTAAAGAAACGGCTGAAGAAACAGAAAAGGAGGCAGAAGTAGAGGATACTGAAGATGTTGATGTTGATGATCAAGATTCCAGTAGTTCGGATGATGGTAATGACGATGATAATGTTAGAGGATCAGGTATTCGTGTAATAGATTCGAATGTAATGAATTAGTTGATCTTTCCGAGTATTTTGATGATTCTGCGAACCAAACTATTGAAGAAGAAAGGATGGATAAAGCTCATGAGTTAGTAGATGCTCAGTAGGCAGGAATTTTCAAAGAGAATGTTACATCTTTTGTTCCTGTCGTGCAAAAGCCATTTGTATTATATCTTGAGCATGATGTTGAGGAAGGGGAGTTTGTTCATAGTTATTCAAAAGAAGAGATAGCAGAAATGCTCGATATTAGTGAAGAAAAGTTTGATTTTGATTTGAAGACGAACTGAATGAGATAGATGTTTTCGAACCAAATGCTTATGTCTTTGAAGATATAGAGGATGCAAACGTATATGATAACGTTGTCCTGGAAAGTGATTCTCATGAAGATGCTAATGATGCCATTCAGGGTATAGAGGATTTCCCAACGTTTATCGATTTATTTACAGCAGAAAGCTCTGAGATGTTACAAAGGAAAGTATCGGAAGCTGTTAAAGAAGGAACAATTCCTGAAAAGATGTCTACAGCTGAGATTATTGAACAAAAGAAGAAATGGTTTCGGGAGAGTTCAGCTTAGCGAAAGTTTAAGAGACCCCTAGCATTTTTCACTAGAGATGCTGATATTTCTTTAGGGGATATTTTGAGTTAGGGTTGGATTGAAGAGCTATATGTTTATGTGATTAAAAGAGAATTTGGGATTCAATACTTCTGATATCTGAGTGACATCAACACACTGCCTTATTTGGGGCATAAAGGAACTTGTGCAAACCGAGATGATAAATCTTAAGATGAAGTTCCATGACCAAAAGCTGTGGAGATTGATCAAATTTGAAGCAAAGAATGGTTTTGTTCACAGGAAACCGCATTATCCACGTCGTATTGTTAAAGAAGATCCAGTGACAAAGGAGAAAGATATTACTTTGATTGTAAAGAAACCACGGGTGATGAAAAACATGTTGCTGATCAAAATGGAGCAAGATTTTTATACGATCTTCAAGTGGTGGCATTATGATTCGAATACAGGAGAGGCTGTTATATGTGTACACCCAGATAAAGATTCGTGGAAGATTACCGAGGAATTAACCGAAGCCATCATAGCACACAAAAGAATATATGGGCTGTGGCGAGGTATTCGAGTACTAGACCCCATGTGGCTAATAAATTGTTCGAAGAAAGACATAGAATGTTTGTTCTATAGTAAGATTAGTTTCAAGGAAAAGGATCAAGAGCAAGCACTTCAATTTCAAAAGATTGTGAATGTGTGCTTTGCGAATGATATTCATTCTGAATCGAAATTGGAAATCAAATAGGAGAAAGATTTAGAAGAAGGAACCGAAGAAAACGGAAGAAAAAGAAGCTCGAATTGCTGAACGTTAAAGAATATCATCGTTAAGGAGCTTTCAGTTTTTGAAGCGACGTCCTCTGACTGATCAAACGCCAATTGCTTCTGAGGAATGTCAAAAACCGGTAAAGAGGTTCTTTGGGAATTAAAGTCAAATCAAATTGAAGATTTTGAAGATTATCCAGACTGCGGCAACATCCAAGGGGGAGTTTGTTGGTGCATAATTCTATTGCCTACGTCTAGGATATATCTATAATGTTTATAAAGTTTACAAGTTAATGTTTAATTGAGAAAACGTAAAGTTTATATGTTTGTTCACTGTGATTCGCACGAAACAGAAGCATGTTTCGTACGAGTGAGTCACTCGTACGAAATACCATTTCGTACGAAACATAGATGTTTGTTTTTGCACGTACTTTGGTACAGGTCATGTCGACCTATAGATAGGGAAGTGTTGTGTTAGAGCTAGTGACTGATTTGTCAATTGATACGGCGAAGCTCTGCCAGTTTGTTTACTTGCGTCTGTATTTTGAACGTCATTAATACATCAGAAGCAGTTAAACAGTAAGTACTATCTTGTTTGTCATGTCTACCCCTCTAGCAATGAATTCCGCCTCTGCTAGTTGAGCGAGATCAGGTCGATTGCTCATTTCGGGAGCTCGATCCCCGTTCACAAAAATGGTCAACCAAGGTCGTTAACTTGGACTTTGTAGGGAAATAAGATAACCAGGGTCATTAACTTGGACTTGGTTAATCGAGTGGGTCTTAAACAGATAAAAAATCAAAAATATCAAAAAGTTTACCAAGTTTCAGAACTGATTTGTACGAGTTTCACTAACTTGTATGAACCACGTTTGGGCTTCATCGCACGAACCATTGGTTTGTACGAACGACTCTAACTAGTATAAAAGGTCACTTTCTTCGCAAGATCAACTTTATGCTATTATGAGACTGAGAGCGACTTTTGTACAAACTAGTTCTAAACTTCGAGTTTCATGACATTTACCGAGTCTTATTACATTGGGAGGTTAATCTGCACATCTCTTTCAATGGGAAAGGTACTTTTGCTCAATCTTAACCGTTATAATGTCGGATTTGGACCAAATGGACTTAAAACATAGATTTAGGGATATTGGACCGGTAAAACTTAAAATTGACCTTAAAAACGTTAATATCGGCCCTAATAGCCTATAAATCGACTATCAATTTGTTAAAAACATCATGTTTTTTGTTCGGATTAAACTTGGTGTTATTTGGAATGGTTCATGATTCGTACGAATGAGTTGTTCATACGAACCAAGATTTCAAATTGTTATATCCTTTTCATTCTTATGAATAAAGTGTTCGTACGAAGTAACTTCCTTAAAAGTTAAAATTTCAAAACCGTGTGAAGTGTTGATGATTCGTACGAAGTATCATTCGTACCAAGCAATTTTTATGAAATCTTTGAAAGTTCCTAAGTCTTTAGTCACCCTTATGAAGTAGTGACTCGTACGAGTGATACTTTGAATCAAACTTGGAAAACTTTCTAAGTATTGATTCGTATGGATAATGGCTCGTACGAATGATTTTGAAAGTTGAAAACTTTGAAAATTTTTCTAATGGTTTGAGTTCTTTTTGTACAAGTCAAGAAAACATCCTTCTCTCCTTTCACAACATTTTTTTTCTGATTGACGAGACTATTCCGGAGATTGCTGCTTACATAGATGTATTAGATTTTTTGGCAGGATTCCGGTTACAAAGGCGCTCATTGATCGACATACAATTTATATATCTCATGTCGAATATTTCGGGAACGCAGCATAGTATGATTCTGAAGAAAATGCGATAGTTTCGGCGGTGAAGATTGATGATGAAGATATCCATGTTAAGATAACAGAAGATTTGATCCGGATAATTTTGGATTTCAAAGACAATGCAGATGATCCTACCGGGTTTTCGGAGTACATGGTGAAGGGTTGTTTTTACAGGATGGGATATGCTGGATTTGTGAACGTCGCGCCGTTCAAGAAAGGAAACCTCAGTGTGCCATTCCATTACATTGCTCATTTGCTCACGCGTTGAGCCATCGCAAGGGAGGATTTGATGATCTGGTTGATTCAAATGTGTATGATTACTGCTTTGATCCTGAATCTGCCATATAACTTCTCTAAAGTTATATTTACACAGATGGTGCAGAACATACAGAGGGAAAAATTCTTGCAATACCCTCGGTTTGTACAGATGTTATTAGATCATTTGCACCCGAACTTGAAGAAGAAGAAGCACGATGTGTTAAAGTTAGAGCACATGGATGTTTCTACATTGAAGAAGTTGAATTTACATTTGAAGACATTTCTGAATGCTAAACCGGTTTTTGGTGCTATAGTCGACAAAGATTACATTTCTCCAGCTCTGGGTAAATGTAGGAAAGAAGACAGTGGGGATGAAAGTGAGGAATTGTCTGCACTCGAAAGTTTTTTTGCTAGGTGGTTTGTGAAAGACGGAGACAAAGGTTCAAAGAGAAAAGCAACTGCTACATCTTCTACTTCTGCACCACAAAAGAAAAAGCCAGCAGCAGAAAGTTCTAGGCTTAGAGATGAACCAGACGTTGAAGAAAGATATAGACTGGTTGTTCTACAACAAGATCAGTTATGAAGAGAAAGATAAAGATCAAGCACTCCAGTTCCAGAAGATTGTTAATGTATGCTTCGCAAACGATATACACTCAGGATCGACGTGAAACACTTCTTGGAGGAAGTTGTAGGAAACCGAGCTAAAGAAGAAAGAAAAGAAGGAAGCTAGGATTGCTGAGCGTGCTCGTATAGCATCGCTAAGGAGTATTCGATTTGGAAATACAGTGAACGACCTCCTCCAACAGATCAAATGCCAATTGGATTTGAGGAGCATCGCAAGCCACCGAAGAGATTTTTTGGTCGTTAAGAGTCAAATCTTGTGAAGATTTTTGAAGACTATCCAGATTGCGGCAACATCCAAGGGGCAGTTTGTTGGTGCATTATGTCTATTGCCTACGTTTAGGATGTGTCGATATTGTATATAGGGCTTAAAAGTCGATTGTATATATGTTATTGTTTATTTTATATGAGTTGTAGTATACTCGTACGAGTGAAGTACTTGGCTCGTACGAGTGACACTCTGTCACTCGTACGAGGCAGTTACTCACACGAGTCAGCTTTCTGTTTTATACACACTCCAGTGCGAGTCATGTCGACCTATAAACAGAGGAGTGTTGTATCATAGCTAAGTACTGTTAGTTCAGTTGGTACGGCGAAGCCTTGCTAATTTGTTTACTCGCGTCTGTACTTGCACGTCATTCAACACAATTCAGAGCAGTTAAATAGTATGATCTTTCTTGTTCGTTTGCATCCTCTCTAGCAATGAATTATGCCTCTGCTAGCTGAGTTAGATCAGACCGGTTGCTCATTGGAGGAGCCGATCCCTCGTTCACATGATGCAGAGACATTCACAATCCCATCTCAAATTATAAATCTTATTTAGTCAAGCTGTAAATTTTTTTGTATTAGAGAATGAGGATCAAACATACACATCAACATGTTCTTCAATGTTGTGATACATTCAAGAATCACGGTGTGTTTCCTGATGCAATCAAATTGCGTCTATTTCCATTTTTACTTGTTGAGAAAGCCCAAAACTGGCTTCTCACCTAAGAAGGTGGTTCCATAACCACCTGGGATATCTTAGTTGACAAGTTCTTAGAGAAACATTTTTCAGCCTCTAATATCAACAAGTTGAGAAACATATTCCTTACTATTCATCAACACGATGGAGAATCATTCATTGAAGTATGGGACCGATATAAAGTGTGACATTTGTGCCCTTTCAATCATTGTACAATTTCAAACAATTTCGTATTCAATGAATCCCTGTGTTTTATTTCTGAAATTTGTATAATTATCTAAGACATTTGCACAATTTCAATTTCTTGCACCATTTCGAACCCTCAAAAATTTTTGTGGAAGTAATTGGTTAACTGACACTCAAACGCTGTCAGTTTAACGCGGCGTACACTCTAAAAAAAGGCATAAGCTATACATACCCTAAATACCCTTTATATAACTTAGATATAAGTTTTAAAGGGTTAGGTATGACAAAAGCACGCTTATACAAGTCCAGGGACTATTTTCATCGAACTACGAAAGTCTGTTGGTCCGTATTCAACATACGAACATGTGTATCAATCCAAATATTTTTGTATTCAATAAAATTTTGTATTTTATTAATGAGAATGCAAAAATGTCAATCGTTGCACAATTTCGATCATTTTCGTGTCTGTTAAAGCGTTTTACGAACTTTTGCAAAACGCGTAATCGTACAACCAAACAAACCGACATCCATGACATTTTCGGGCATAATACAAGTTAAACATGTCTTAACACCTTTATATAACCTAAATATTAGGTTAAAGGGGTTAAAAATGGCAAACAAGTGAAAATACAAGTCAAAGGGCCAAAATGTCAAAAAATACTAAAGATTTTTGCTTCTTCACCAAGTTTGCCACCTATCTCCAATTTTTGACACCTAGCACTTATTTTGTCACACTTAATTTGGTGTTGACACATGTTAGGACACTAATCCACACTTGAGGACACTTGTCATCACAACCTTAATCCTAAAATACTATGAATACCCCATGATTCTTCCATTTTTTTTCACACCGCTTCAAAACACTTCAAAGCAAAGTGTGAAGTTCTTCTTTCTATCCTTCTTGGAGCTTGTTTCCAGCCTTTGGAAACCTCCTATCTTGAGTTCCGAAAGTGTTCTTCAACAGGAGTAAGTACTCTTCCTAGTTCTTTCATTATTTAGCTATTTTGAGCTAAAAGTCGAACAGTTTGGCTTCCTGATTGACTTTTGGTTCAGACCATATTTAGTAAAGTCAAAATTCAGTTGAACTTTGCAACATGATCGTAATCACGAAGGTTATAATCCCTAATGATTTCACCTTCTGATTAGCACGTTTACTAGTCGAAGTGACGAGTCAAAGTTTCGGTCAAAAATGCGCATGATGTGCATTTTACGACGAAACTATTTTCGGGTATCAAACCCAAAGTTTTGATACCAAATCAGTTTTATAAACTTAGTTAGACATATTTTGACATGTATAACTCGTCACTTCTAGTTTAGAGCTTATTTAGGGACGTAAATCGTGCGGTCTTGACCACCGCTTTGACTTTTGAATCCGACCCTTTTGTCGATTTTAGGATCCGGCCAAACACATATTTGTGACAGTAGTTGTATACGGAATAAGCTACTAAGGTTATACTGTATGGTCACGTCGTTTGGTTAGTGTTACGATAAGTTACTTCTACGTTCTTAAAAAAATCATGACCAAAATGCACTTTTGCGCATAAATATATTTTAAACAAATGTAACAAAATTTTTGACATATAAACTGATGTATAACATTTTCAAACATGTTTGGGCATTTAAGACTTATCATAGGACATGTTTAACCATCTGATAATGCGTTTACGTTAATGACCAGTTAAAGTAGCATAAACTACCTTAACGAGTCATAATGGGTCAAAAACATTTTGGATCCTTTCCAAATCAGAATGTTAAGTTTGTTAAACCATATCACATGAGTTCCTATACTCGTTTGGTTATAAGACTTCATTCTATCCGATCTCCCATTTGTAGTCCCGACACGCTAACATATTTATCTGACACATTAGGACACATTTGAGATTTGTTTATTATGTTGATCAAGAACACTTTCTCAATCCCAAATGAGTACATAGCCCCCTCTTTTATGTCTTCAACTGTTTTGGGGTGATTCATATGTGCCTATAATTATTTTCAAGATTACAAAACAATATTTATATATACAAAATGATTTTCAAAGTGAGTACATAGCCCCCTCTTTTACATTTTCAAGTGTTTTGGGATGATTCATATGTGCCTATAATTATTTTCAAGATTTCGAAACAATATTTTATATATACAAAATGATTTTCAAAGTGAGTACATAGTTCCCCTCTTTTACGTTTTGCAAATGTTTTAGGGTGACTCCTATGTGCTAAATCATTTTCAAGTTTTCAAAAACAATGTCTACTGTTTATATATAAAACAATACGATTTCAATAATGTGAACAACTTGTTGATGCGTTATCCATAACAAGAATGACATTCATCAACTTTGGCCGAGCCGACCGGTAGTATGTTATGGTACCATAGGACTGACAATCCCATTATAGGATTGTTCATTGGATTTGGTGGAAGTTTGGGTAATGACATAAACTGTTTCTCATTAACAAATCATTTGTTGATTTGTTAGTGTAGTTAAAAAGACCAATTGGTGGTTTATTAAAGATACCCTTTGGTGGTATAGTCAACACAAGTTTGAATGTGTTCATTAAAGTGCGATCAAAAGTTTTCACTATTAAAAACACGGACGATTTGTTTATGACATGGACAATTGGTTTATGACACGACGATTGATTTATAACACGGACGAATGGTTTGTAACAGGGACAAATGGTTTATAACTCAGACAAATGGTTTTGAGCAATGTCACACAATGATTTTCACTTAAAGATATAAACCATACAAAGTTTCCTTTTGAATCAATCTGTTACAACGTTTTTTACAAAAGAAACATTTTGGTCAAGATTCATGGCTACAAGGTTTTCACAACTCTATCCAACTTGTTTTAGTTGGTTAATTGTATTGCAATATCAAAGACTTTTGATACGAGGTTTTCACTTAACGATTGTTGTAGTCAGACGAGGTGTTGCAATATGTATACAAAGCCACGAATTTGACATAATCACAAAACCTATGTACTCGCCGGCATTTTTATGCTGACTCTCTTTTCACATACGTTTCAGGAGTCAATGCTTGATAATATGATGCATGCTTCACGTAGGAATGGACGCGGGCCTTAGTGACTTAAAACATGAAAGAAAATTTATTTATGTGTTGTTTCTGTTTATCCCAAGACAATGTAAACATTTAACTTAATAAAACAAAATTTAAATTCCATGAGTTGTGAAACAATATTCTGTGACATGACTCCCCGACGTTTCCGCCGCGGTTCGTTGTTTTACGCGGTCGGGGTGTTACAGAAAGAGATCATTTGCAAATGACCCAACCATGGAGTGGGGTCATGGTTAGTCTATTAAACTTTCTATGATTGTTTATTTTCAAAATCTATGCAAACCATAGATATAGTCACTAAAGGAGTCTTTGCAGACTTACACATACCGAAGCTTTCACAGTGATAGACAAATTAATTACAAATGAGTATGGACCTTCAAAAAGCATCTAGCCTTGGAAGAAGGCACGACTATACTGTGGAGGATGGTGTTGTCACACCCGCTAAAATCAAAGTTAGGCGTGATCTTACAGGTATCTTCATTGCACAGCGGAAGTATAAAAATGCTAAGACTTCTAGAAAGTGAACGCCCACTAAGTACTCGAATCCCCATGGGTTCTCCTATTCCAACCGTGCCATAGTTTGAAAATGTAACCTGAGAAAGAAACATGCGAAAAATTAACATAAAGTTGGCAAGTTCATAATTTATTTGAAAAAGATTTGAAATAAATCTTTCTAGTAGTCAGTTTAAATAGTGTGAGAACTCATATAAAACCATTTTTCCTTATCATGTCATTTGAAAACCTTGTGTTTGTAAAACTTGTATAACCGTCAATGTCCACGCATGACAAAGACAACATGCCTGCATGAACTTATAACCAACCCCGTGTTAGAAAGTGCCTCGCCGAATCATTTATAGACGGTAGACTAGCAGGCAGTTATAATTCCGATATGTAGCGAGGACTTCACTATACAGTTTTAAGCGACGCTACGGCCCTTAGTGTAGAGTAGTAGACAATCCAGTCCTTGAGATTTCGTGCCTCGCACGAGCATATGTGGGCCTAGCCCACTAGAGTCTTTGTGCCTTGCACAAGTGAGAATAGGCCAAGACCATTTGAGTGTGTAAGCAGGACCAACCAGTCCCCTTATTTGTATGCAGGACAAACCAGTCCCGTTATAACTTAGACCTTTCCGTCACTAATCATGAAACTCAGGCACTTTTTGAAAATACACGTGTGTTTTGTAAAATCGGTATGTTTAGCATATTTTTTTCATAAACCATTTGAGTTTGTTGGAATTCATTCATATCATGCTTTAGAAATATATAGTTTTTGTTTATCGTAATTTTGTGTATTGTTGCAAAACTTGCATGTCTTTCCACACCAAAAACATTTATAAAAATATAAAAACCGTAAAAAGTGGGTGGTTATGAACTCACCTGATATCCTTGTGCAATGCTAGCTTAATATGATTCCATAGTGTGGTTTTCAAAACGTAACTCGCTAGCATGCAATCTATAACATTCCTATCAAGGAATAACTTATAAGTTTCTAATAAATTGATGTAGCTAAACTACATGTCACCGAGCTCTACCGAATCGTTAACAAATGATTCGATGGAAAAGTGTTGTTGAATTTATGGAACGATAATGTTATACTCGACCGATCACAATTAGCCGGTGATATTTACTAAGTCTTAGGAACACTTAGTTTACAATAGGTTTAAAATATATATATTTATATAAAATATAAATATATTTATAGAATAGTCTTAGTCATTCCAAATGGTAGTACGTGTACGTAAACAAGTGTGTATATAGAAATAATACACGTTATAGAATCGTATAGCGTGTTCACGCGTTTCCCGAATAGTTGTCATATACATTGAGGGATACTGATACGACTCGTCATAGTATTCCGTAAGATGTAGACATATATATATGAACATAAATGTGTTAGGATCTGAGTTTGAAACTGTTATGAAAGTTCTAAAAATGAAAGATGAAACATAATAAATCAAGTGAAAATGCAGCGGAATGATGAACTTTAATTCATAACAGCTGACAGATTGTTTTCCATTATCATGCTTTTAGTGATTTTAATCACATGCATATAAATCACAATCTTCCTCTCAGCCTAAGATCACTGATTTGTTCGTACATAATGTAAAGATGAATAATAGATTGATAATTGATGAAAAGTGATCCAATAGAACAGTACAGGCACTGTTCTATTTATGCTAGAATCCTAACCACAGAGCTCTTATGATGATGTCAGCATGAAAGCGATACTTAACAAAATTAACAAACTAACAACATCTGCTAAGCTAACCACTTCTATAACTAGACATTACAAAGACTAATAGTAAAACACTACTGAGACATCCAATGTTGGCCTTCAGCAGAGCTTTGCCTTGACAAACCTTTAGCTTTAGTCTTCAGAGAGCTTTGCCTTGGAAGACTTTTAGCTTTAATATTCAACAGAGCTTTGCCTTGGCAAACCTTTAACTTAGACTTCAATAGAGCTTTGTCTTCAACAGAGTTTCGCTATGGCAGACCTTGACATTTAGTCTTCAGCAGAGCTTTACTCAGGCAGATGTTATATTATTATTAGGATCAGAGGTTGTAGTATATTTTGGCTTTCTATCATCTGTTCTTTTGTAAGGTTGGATTCCAACAAAATGTATGTAGACGTCGGAAACATATGTAAATAAATTTATTTGTTTTACAAACTCGTCGAAGACTAGACGTTGAAATAAATATAAATATAACATTTACATTTATTCTATAAAAGATTTCCGAGTTTTGGGCATTTCAAATAAATATAAATATTGTATTTGTTTATAAAAGTTTTCGAGTTTTAAACACTGAAATAAATATAAATAGTTATATATATAGTACATATTTTCTCGAGTCTCGTTGACTTGTAAACCATATTTATCCACAATAAACTTGTTCTCGTGACATGTATAAGTCATCCAAAATAAGTCTATACTTATATTTATTGCTATATGATTTTTGAATAATAAACGTTTGAAATATAATTTCCGAATTCCAATATGTGAAAAAATATAACTAATTATGTTTATTTTATAAAAATATTCGAATTTCAATGCGTTTATGTTGGTTTTGAATAAACTATATATTTATTTTTCACCAAAGACGGGCAGAGTTTCCTCTGTTTTAGGATAACCTGAAAAATCAACTTGTCGATATATTTGCCAAAACACAACATTTCCAACATGAACATTATACAAAACAACATTATATGCCCATACTTGAATAACGACACCACAATTTACATTTTAAACAAGCATATATATATATATATATATATATATATACATATATATGAACAAAACTTCATATCATTAGTTGATAGATGAAATGATAAAGCCATTATCCCCAAAAGTGAAAATATATAACGTTAGTCGGTCGATCGAGCTCGGTTTCGCTTTTAAATGATGTTTATAAGAGAAATATTATGGATTTCGCGTCGTAAATAATTTACCAAGTCCTACGTTGACTAGTTGACCAGACAGTTGACCGGGTTTGACCGGTTGACCAGTTGACTTGTGTTAACCACAGTCGACCAACAGTGGACCGGGTTTGATCCGAGACAAAACCTGACCCTTATTGAATCGTGTTGTCCCAATCACAACTGAGTTAACCAAACCCGAGACAAATCTGAGTTGACTAAAGTTGACCAGTGTTGAACTGACATGACTGTGTCTGACTCGAGCCCGAAACAAGCAAAAAAACCTAACCTATCTTTATTACTTGTAAACCCAAACCAAGTCTGACCCGCGGCACGCCACCACTTCACCACCACCACCGGCCGGTCCCCACGACGCCAACTACGACTTATTCTACCGCCCACCATCACCATACCCCCCTCCTCAACTTCTCCCCCTTCGCTGACCCAGCGGCTCCGCTTCCGCCGTCAACCGTACCACAGACAGCTTCATTGTCATCAGTCACCTCGATCGGGAACCACTTTCCTGTGACATGTATTTGACCAAAGTATCACCGATCTTTACAGATCTGGAAGAAGGAGAAGATGAAGGAGAGTTAGTGACGCTTACAGGAGAGGAACCTCGAGAGTCATGGTTGTTGGAGCTTGAAAACGACACTTCCTTTGCTCCAATTGGAAAACGACACAAGAAACGTGCTCAGCAGGTTCATTTTAGGGGGTCTCCTTTGGTCCACCGTGAAACTCTACCACCACTGCCGCGATGTGCTATGGCGCTACCGTCCGTCGTTGCCGAAGTACCACCAGCTCAGCTGCCACCTTCTGTCACAGCCCTCAACCCTACCCTGGGCGGGAGCCGTGAGTAGATACAAGTGATTCTGGTGTTTATTAAAATTATCGCCGCGGAATTTTCATGAGGACTGGGTGTTAGGAAAAATTATTAAAGTTTTTAAAACACCGCGGATTTTTAAAGTGATAAACCCTTGATTACAAAACACGTTTTATTCGGGTTTACATAGCCACTTATTTAAGCTTGAGTGCCTCATAGAACTTTTGCTTCTCTTCACAGTAAATCACCTGAAACGCATTTTATAAAAAATTGATTAGTGAAAAATGCTAGTGAGTACATTCAATTTTGTATCAAAACATATTGTTATAATTACATCATTAAGGGTTTTTTACATTTGTTTATATCTTTCAATTACTCAATAAATATTTGTCAACTATCCCACTAGGTGGTTGTGGTCATATTACTATTGGCTAACTTTCTCCCACAGCTGCCCTTTTATAGCAAAACTGAGATTCCCTCGCGTGTTCATTATGGGTTCCCCTCGCATGGCGCGATGACACCTAGCTAGGGCTAGGTCAGCTTCATCACCAGCTTAGCTGTGCCTCTTGTCGCGAAATGGTGACATGTGGCTCAGACTTCCCCCGCGCGTCACGAGAGCTGAAGGTGATTTTGATGTGTGGCGCCTGGGATGCCAGGATGATATTTCTTCGATTTTCGTGTCTAATCTCATTGTGTGTGTCCGGGGTTTCGATCAAGGCTCGTTCTAGGTTGTTTTTGAGTATTGTTACATCCTCCCCACCTTGTTTAAAATCTTGTCCTCGAGATTTAGTGGAATAAGTAAGGGTAGTTTCTTTTCATTTCCGATTCTAGTGTATTCTGGTCCTCTCTTTGAATCCCGTTTTACTTTGACCAGAACTAATTTCTTATGTTTGAGATTTTTAACCTTCCTATCTTCGATTTGTAGAGGTTTCTTAACAAATTTTAATTTTTCACTTAGCTCTATATCTTGAAGAGGTACCATTAAATATTGATCAGCTAAACATTTCCTCAGGTTACTTACATGAAATACATCATTTATACCAATCATTTCTTCTAGTAACTGTAGCTGATAAGCTACCGGCCCAATTCGTTTGATAACTTTAAATGGTCCAACATACCTTGGGCTTAACTTTCCTTTCTTACCAAATTGAACTACTCCTTTCCAAGGAGAAACTTTTAATAGTACTTTGTCTCCGACTTAAAATTCCATTGACTTGTATCTATTATCCAGGTAACTCTTTTGACGATCTCGTGCTGTCTTTAGTCTTTCCTTGACTTGAATTATCTTGTCAGTGTTTTCTTGTACAATCTTAGGACCTGATAATTGTTTTTCTCTTATTTATGCCCAACATACTGAAGTTCGGCACTTCGTCCATAAAGTGCCTCAAATGGAGTAGCATTGATGCTTGTATGATAATATTATTATAGAAGAATTCCGTTAATGGCAAATGATTGTACCAATTCCTCCAAAATCTATTACACATGCCCTCAGCATGTCTTCCAATGTTGAAATTGTCCTTTCACTTTGTCCATCAGTTTGGGGATGATAGGTTGTACTTAAATTTAGTCGTGTTCCCATCGCTTTTTGGAAACTTTTTCAAGAAATGAGAAGTAAAACAACTATCTCTATCCGACGCTATGGATAACGGGACTCCATGTAATGAAACTACTTCATCTACATATAGCTTAGCTAATCTTTCCATACTAAAGGTTTCCTTCATGGGTAGAAATTGAGCTAACTTTGTTAGTCGATCCACAATCACCTAGATTGTGTCGTTACCTTTTCTTATTTTGGGAAAGATGGAAACGAAATCCATTATTATCAACTCCAATTTCCGTACTAAAATTTCTAATTGTAGAAGTAAACCTGAGGGTTTCTGATGCTCAGCTTTAACTTGTGAACAAGTTAAACACTTAGAGACGTAACTAGCTATATCCTTTTTCATTCCTATCCACCAAAAATTCTTTCTCAAATCTTAAGACTTATGAGTTTCTTCTAAAATTCTATGTCGTAGGTTCCCTTGGGTAGGTACCAAAATTCTTTTCTATTGAATCTCCAAATTCCATCTTTTCCTTATTCTAATTCCTTCATTGTTCCTTTTAATCCTTTAGCATCATCCTTGATTGTTGTCTCCTGAGTATTCTTTAGTTGTTCTGTTAAATCTACTTGCAGATTTAATTTGAGAGCATGTACACTTCTCGGCTTCTCATGGTACTTACGACTTAAGACATCAAGTACCACATTTACTCTACCTTCGTGATATTGGTTATCACAATCGTAGTCACTTAAAATTTCCATTCATCATCGTTGCCTCATTTTTAATTCTTGTTGCCCAAATATATGTTTTAACCTTTTATGATCTATAAAGATGGTAAACTTACTACCATACAAATAATGTCTCCAAATTTTGAGGGCAAAACATATTGCTTCCAATTCTAGGTCATGAGTTGTATAATTCTCTTCATGCTTCTTCAGTTGCCTAGACGCGTAAGCAATTACTTTCACACATTGCATTAGCACACATCCTGATCCTAATCTAGAAGCATCACAAAAGGCTACAAAATCCCCAGTTGCTTCGGGTAATGCAAGTATTAATGCATTCATTAATTTTTGCTTCAAGTTTGTGAAGGCTTCTTCCTGCTTGGGTTCCCAATCAAACTTAACCGATTTATACGTTAACTTGGTTAACGTAACGACTATTCGTGAAAAAGCGTGGATAAAGCATCGATAGTATCCTACTAATCCTAGGAAACTTCTAACTTCCGTAGGTGACTTAGGCACCTTCCATTTAGTAATCGCCTCGATCTTTGTGGGATCCACATGAATTCCTTCATGATTAATCAAATGTCCTAAAAATTGCACTTCTTGCAACCAGAATTCACATTTTGAGAATTTAGCACAAAGCTTCTTATTTAGTTGTGTTAAAAGTACATGTAGATGCTTAGCTTGTTGTTCTTCGCTCTTAGAATAAATAAGTATATCGTCTATAAAGACAATTACAAATTTATCCAGGTATGGTTTAGATATCCTATTCATCATGTCCATAAGTGTTGTTGTAGCATTTGTTAGGCCAAATGGCATGACTTTAAACTCGTAATGACCATACCTTGTTCTGAAAGTGTTTTAGGAATGTCCTCTTCCTGTACTTTCAGTTTATTGTATCTTGAGCGTAAATCAATCTTGGAAAAATATTGAGCTCCTTGGAGTTGATCGAATAGATCATCAATCCTCGGTGATGGGTACCGATTCTTGATTGTGACCTTATTCAGTTCCCTATAATCATTACGCATACACTTGAACCATCCTTCTTCTTGACAAAAAACACATGTGCTCTCCAAGAGGATGAACTTGGTTGTATAAATCATTTTTCTAGCAATTCATCTAATTGTTTCTTCAATTGCGGCATCTCTTTCGGGGCCAACCAATACGGCGTTTTAGTAATTGGCACAGTTCAAGGTATCAGGTGATGAATACTGAACTCTACTTCTCGGTCAGGTGGCAGTCCAGGTAGATCTTCTGGGAAAACGTCGGGGTACTCCGATACTATCGAAATTTCCTTCAGTTCTTTGCCTTTAGTGTTAATGATCACAGGGATTATATACACTATGCCTTGCTTCCTTGCATAACTTACAACTTTCATCACATAGATGAATTTGGTAGACTTGGTTGGCTTGTCTCCTCGAATCATGATCATTTCTCCTGTTGGCGTACGAATCTTAACAGTATTTTGATCACATAGGATTCGACCATGGTTGGCCACTAACTAATCCATTCCTAATACTACATCGAATCCAGCTAGATTCATTGGTAGCAAGTTTTCCGTGAACTTATGTCTTAATAATTCTATCTTCGCTCCTTGAAGTACTTTGCGTATGTTGGTGGGCTTTCCTTCCGTCGTTTCTACTGTACAACCTTGACTAAGTTTAGTTAACGGTTGATTAAGCACTTGATAGAATGTAGTATTTATAAAACTTTGATTTGCACAAGAGTCAAATAATACTTTACCATAGATGTCATGGACAAGAAACGTACCAACGATCACATCTAGAATCATCGCTACCTCCTTCGAAGTAAGTACTAATGCTCGCGCATTCTTCTTAGCTCCTTCTAC
This sequence comes from Scalesia atractyloides, assembly GCA_947069175.1. Taxonomy (NCBI): domain Eukaryota; kingdom Viridiplantae; phylum Streptophyta; class Magnoliopsida; order Asterales; family Asteraceae; genus Scalesia; species Scalesia atractyloides. The sequence goes on from CAMTDV010000020.1 coordinate 52,049,317, forward strand.
TAGTTTTGCCTTGTTTTCAGGTACTTTGGCCAATTTCGGGCAATCTGGACAGACATAGCCTACTTCTCTGCAATTGAAGCAAACTCTTGATTTAATTTTTCTTCTGCATTCCTCTTCTTTATGTCCATGTGTTTTGTAGAAGTTGTAGAGTACTTAGGACATATTCCTGAGTGCTTCTTATTACAGAATTTATGGAAAGGTGATGAAGATGACTGTCCTACTCCTTTCCTCCTGTAGGTATTACCTGAACGAAATTCTTGGGTAATTTTCTAAGCTAATTCATTCTTCTTGTTTTCTTCTCTAGTGCGGATTAATCTGTCAGTCAAAGTATTAGCTAACTCGACTATTTCCTCAATATTTTGAGGTCTAGCTTGTGACATTTACAATTTTTGAACATTATACAATTTCGATCGTTTTCGTATTCAATAAAATGTTATATTTTATTTACGAAATACGTAATTGTTGGTCGAGTGAAACGATATTACTGCAAATTCAGAATAAGATCCAAGTTTCATATCCCTTAATACCCTTCGTGTAGCTTAAATATTAGGTTGAGGGGTTAGAAATGACAAAAATGCAATAATAAATTCTTGGGGCCAAAAACATCAAAAATGAAAGTTCTGCACGCCAGAGGGCCTTACGGACCATAAGACCCACACCTATACGGTCCGTAAGGGACCTCCAGTTATAGAATTTTGGCTTCGCCTCCAAGTTCTGCCATCCATCTCCTTATTCTACCACCTATCACACCCTTCTTCTAGTTCAAACACCTCATTAGACACTTGTTAACATTTGGAAATAATGGCTAACACATGGCATGATCTTGTGATCACACTGCAAGTAAATAGCCACCATGTTGTACTACTTTCCTTGCTCATTTCCATCTTTCCTCCCAAAATCCCTCATTTCTAGAGTTTGCTTCTCTTTAAGGGCCTCCTACTAAGTACATAAAATTCTAGAACACAAGCAAGTGTTCTCTCTAGCTCTTTTCATTATTTTGGCTAGTTATGAGCCAAAAGTCAAACAGTTTGACTTTCCGTTCTGATCATTTTGGTCAAGTCAAAAGTTCAAATTGAACTTTGCAACGTGATCGTAATCATGAAGGTATTAATCCCTCGCGATTACACCCTCTAATCATCACGTTTAGTAGGCGAAATGACGAATCAAACTTTTACGAATTAAAAGTAAAAAATCCTTAAAATTTGCATTTTACGACCAAAGTGCTTTCCGGTATTAAAACTTAAAGTTTTGACACCAAATCAGTTTTATAACATTATTAGACATGTTCTAACATTTCAAACTCATCATTTCTAGTTTAGCGCTTTTTCCTTAGTCGAAAGTCGAGCGATTTGACTTCCGCTTTGACTTTCAAATCTGACCCATTTGGTCAACTTTCGTATCTGACCAAGCAGATTTATATGGCCGTAGTAATATAGGGAATAACCCTCTAAGGTTATACCTTATGGTCATGTCGTTTGGTTAGTCAAATGATGAGTCAACTATATATACTTTTAAAATGTCAGAAATGCCCTTTTGGCACAAAAACAGTTTTAAACATGTATCGTAATTATTTTTAACTTACAAACTGATCATACAACATAATTAAACTAGTTTTGACATGTTAGACTCGTTATAGGACTTATTTAACCATACGAAACTGTAGTTACGCATACGACCCGTTAAAATGGCGTAAACCACTTTAACAAGTCGTAAAAAGTCAAAACACTCCTAGATACTTCCAGATCAGAATGTACATTAATATGAACAATATTACATGAGATCCTTCACTTGTTTGGTTTATGAACCTTATTCTATCTGTTCCTCCGATTAAGTCACATTATACACTAACCTTAGTTATCCGACATATTAGGAAACACTTGAAACATTGAGCTTTGCTTAATCATCTAAACAAGACATATACGCAATCCATGTAAGTAAATAGTTCCCCTCTTTTATGTTTTTCAAATGTTTTGGGGTGATTCATATATGCATATCACTATTTTCTTGATTTCAAAACACTATACATGGTTTAAATACCTAGTATACATAATACATGATTTATATACACAACATGCTTACATTGTACTAAACTTGATGGTGCGTTGAATATGGCATTGGTACATTCATTAACATTGATCATGCCGACCGGTAGTATGTTATGGTACCATAGGATTGAAAATCCCATTCCCGCTTCCTAGGTCTGTTTGGAAGTTACCTCTATGAATGACAGAAACCGAGTGACATAACTAATAAACCTTTATTGTATAAAAGTTTATCCGAAAGTCAACAAAGTTTGAATGTATTAGCCAAGAATCCATACTTGTATTATACAATAAGGCAATTGTTTATACAAAACAAAACATTTTGGTTTAAACAACACATTTTGTTTACCAGAGACATTTAGTTTATACAAGGCAAGTCATCTGTTTGGTTTATACAAGACAAGTCATATGTTTTTGGTTATACAAAACAAGTCCTTTTGATGGTCTATACAAGACAAGACATTTTGATTGGTTATTGCAAAGACATAATTGGCTTTTAAGTTAACTATTCACTATTTCCTTAAAAATCGAATGTTTTCTCAAACGGTTTTACAAAAGGAACACTTTTGTTCAAAGATTCATGGCTACTCTTGAAATTGCTTTAATATTTTCTTTTAACACTCAAAGACATGAGTTTGGACCACAAAACCTATGTTACTTACTAGCATTCAATGTTGACATTATTATCGCATATGTTTCAGGTACTAATGTATAATTGCTAAATCATGCTACATGTAGGATGGACTCGTGCCTTAGTTTACTTTAAAACTTAAATACAATGTATATTATTAATTCAATAAAATAAAACTTGAATACCATGTGTTTGAAACAATTCCTGTAACGTGACTCCCAACGTTTCCACCACGGTTTGTTGTTTTACGCGGTCGGGGTGTTACAGAGATTGGTATCAGAGCCATGGTTATATGGAATTAGGGTATTAGTAATGCTTTTGACCTAGACTATAACCTTGATAGGACCCTAACATGAGGTAACTAGCGTATAGATTTTTTATACAATACCATCATCTATCCTTAGGTGATTACAAAACAATACGAAACCATTAATCAATCTTAAAGGTAAAATCTTTCCAAGACTTTTTACAAGAAATCAACATCTATCCTTAGATGGTTTGTTTTTAGGCTTTTAGGCCTTTGATGTTTTCAAAATCTCATCAAAGTTTGGGTTTTAATAATGTAAACACGTGCAATCTAGAAGGGTGGATGCCTATACCCTGAGTTTTCTGTCTAAGGCTAGAGTGTTCGTACAAATCCACTTAAACAAACAAGTCACTCTTACCTTGGAACTCTTGGGGTGAGTGTCCACTTATAGGCTAAAGCATGTCTTCGCGATACATTATAAAGGCCCATTTACTTTGACCAGTCACCATCTTGTTTGCTCATTTTAAGTAATGAATAAATGATAACAATCCTTATGCTTCTTCGATATTTTTAAACGTTTCTTTTTTACTATCCAATCTCAATCTCACTCGTTTTCTCTCTTTAAGAATGCCTACTCGTCGCAACGCTACCTAAGACGCCGAAATGGCAGCTTTGATTGCTTAGCAAATGGCTGCCATACTTCCAAACCTTGTGAATCAACTCAATCAAGCCAACAATAACAATAACAACAACAATGCACCTACTCCTTGTAACTACAAATAGTTTAACTCGGTTAACCACTCAAGTTTTATGGGTTTAAGGGAGCTACTGGGCTCCTATAATGGTTTGAGAGCATTGGGAGCACCTTCCCCCATGTTCAGTGTCCCAACGAAGGCAAGGTAGAGTTTGCTTCGAGTGTTTTCCAAAATAGAGCACTCACGTGGTCGAATGGAGTCATGAGAAATTGAGAAGCGGATGTAGCCAAGGCACAAACGTGGAAAGAACTTAGAACTCTAATGATGAAAGAGTTCTGCCCACGCAATGAACAAAGGGCACTCGAGAATGAATTCCACGATCTTAAGCAAGATAATGGAGAACATTGTGCCTACACAGATCGATACGAAGAGTTGAGCCTGTTATGTCCCACTATGGTCACGCCTTTGGATAAGGCAATTGAGAAGTACATTGATGGCCTCCCTGACCCAGTTCAAGATATAGTCACTGGTAGCAAACCAATTACCGTTAGAGAGGCTATTGAACTAGGCGCAACTCTAACTGATTCTCAAGTCAAGAAAGGGAAACTCTTTCGTAAAGGCGACAAGAAACAATCTGTCAAGACTGCTGAGGATAAACCAGAGGAAACCAAATCTGAACCCTCCAAGAAATCAAGGAAGTGTAAGGCTTCAAAGAATTTTGCTGTTGTGTCACACCCCGATAAATCGATTACATTATTGTTGGGCATGATCTGACTGGTATCTTCATTGCACAGCGGAAGTGTAAAAGAAATGCTGAGACTTCTAGAGAGGGAACGCCCGCTAAGTACTTGGATCCCCATGGGTTCTCCTATTCCAACCATGCCATAGTTTTTAAATATAACCTGAGAAAGAAACATGCAAAAAATTAACATAAAGTTGGCGAGTTCATAGTTTGTTTGAAAAAGATTTTAAATAAATCTTTTTAGTAACCGGTTTAGATAATTGTTGAGATAACGTAATAAAACCATTTTTCTCGGCATGTCCATTTAAAACCTTGTTTTTGTAATATTTGAATAACCATCAATGTCTGCCTACGACAAAGACAACATGCCTACATGAGCCTATAACCCACCCAAGCTAGTAAGTGCCTCGCCGAACTATTTACTCAAGACGGTAGACTAGCAGGCGGTTATAGTTCTGATATGTAGCAAGGACTTCACTGTACAGTTTTAAGCAACCCTACGGCCCTTATTGTTGAGTAGAAGACAATCCAGTCCTTGTGTCTTCGTGCCTCGCACGAGTATAGGTGGGTCTAACCCACTCGAGTCTTTGTGCCTTGCACAAGTGAGAATGGGCCTAGCCCATCTGAGTCTGTAAGCAGGAACAACCAGTCCCCTTATTTGTATGCAGGATAAACCAGTCCCTTTGTAACTAGGACCTTCCCGTCACTAGTCATGAAACTCATGCACGTTTCGAAAATACGCGAGTGTTTTGTAAAACCGGTATGTTTAGCATAAACCTATCGTAAACCATTTGAGTTTATTGAAAACATAGTTTAGAAATCTGTTGTTTACGTTCATCGAAATACTGTGTACTTTTGCAAAATTTGCATGTCCTCCCACCCCCGAAAACATTTATAAGAATGTAAAACTGTAAAAAATAAGGGTTATCAACTCACCTGAATTGACCATGGAAGTGCTAGCAAACAAAGCATGAAACCTGGACTAACCCACCTACTTGTTCCCTACTATAAGTAAAGAACACCTTAAAGTCTAGTAGATATACCCTAACATGCAAGTTCGTCAAGTATTACATTCACCCAACTAGCTAGACTTGTTTGAAAACCGTTTATGTCACGAATGTGTGATTTAATGACTTGTTTGTGATTATATCTTTGAATCATATAGAAATAGATATATTTATAATATATGTATCTATATATATATATATATATATATATATATATATATATACATATATATTACGGGAAATCATATCGATTCAATAGAAAATACATAAACCAAACCGAGACATAACCCGTCTCGAACCAAAATAAATATATATAAAACTATATATTTATTCTTTTAAAAAAATGTACTTTGAACCATCTGGTATTTGTGTAAAAATGATATCTGTATTACATGTCTACAATATGGTCTCAAAAGCACTATACTTATAGCAAAATATACATTCGTTCCTTAGACATATATATATATATATATATATATATTACACCCATAAAATACACTATATATTTTAGAGTTTCTAACCATAATAACTTCATAAAAATTTAAAATAAATACTTAAAGTTACAAACAATTTCTTAAACTAACAACTTTTGACTACGTCACAAATTTTGACTACATCCAATATATATAATTTTAACCAATTATATATATTTATCTCATAGTGACAAAAATAATATTTATATCTATTTTTTTAAACGAATCTCCCAGTTTTAGTCCATTAGGAACTTTTTTTTTTTGAAAACTCAAACTTGAGTTAAATATATATATTCTTCCAAAATGTATAATTATCGCCAATCTCGACAAAAATATAATTGATGGAAACTTATATTTTCCACCATAAATCCATCTAAAGTTTTTGATCCATGTTTTAGTACTTCACTGACAAAAAAATAATGTTTTCTAACCCATCTTTACTCATAATTATCACAAGCACTTTTAACGTTTTCAACAATTATCAAACTTTTAATACAAGTGTAAATCCATGAAATAAAATTTTATCTAGGAATGTGACGACTAAAATAATTATATAACGTTCAAATGAATATATGTATGTAGTTGTCAAAATAAATACACAATAGTAATCATATATTTCTCCTTTTTTAGCAAAACTAAGATGTAACATACATGAAACACCAACACTAGATCTTTGTAAATCACAAAAAAAAAAAAAAACTACAGAATATCACCATGTATTCTTTCATGAGAACAAGTTGTTTAAGTGGTGGTTCTCGTTATTTCTCAAGCTTTACACCACATACAACTACTTGGGTGAATGTCTATATATAATCTAACTTGTAACATGTAATATAAAATAGATTTTAGAAAGTTACATACTCACTGAAACAAGCTCGGAGATGTTTTAGATGATGAAAACAAGACTCAAACTCCACTTGACCAGAATGAAACACTTAGATTTTCCTTGAGTTCTTGAACATGACTTAAAAAAATAAACTATGGGTGTGTGTATGTTTGGCCGTAGAGACAGAGAGATGAGATGAGTATTTGAGATTTGAATAATGGATCCCAAGAAGATGTGTGTGTCGTAAATAAAGATGGGTGTGTCCATATAATCATGCTAAAAAAAATCTTCATATTTCAACACATGGGGAAAAACAATTTAAAAATGAAAGAGCATGGTGGTGAGATTTGGTGTGATTGACGGCAATGGGGTATGAGTTGGGTGATAATTGTGTTTGATGAATGATGGTTGAGCGTGAGTGTGGATTTAAGTTTCGATTGGTGTATAAAATACTCGCTGAATTATACCCACTAGTTACTTGTTTTTAATAATATATAAAATAGAATCATAATAAAACATATGAATATGTCGGGTGTATAAAAATATATTTTTATACGTTTGTATTGGTGTCGTTATAACCGCGTGCCGCAAATACAATTTACAATTTACGCGTCAAAAATTAAAATAACTCATATATTTCTAAATATATATTTATAGTATTGCACATATAATAATATTATAGAGTGATGCCCAAGTATTTAGACAATTATCACCAACATTCATGCGTGTCGGGTTAATTCGTTTGTGGCCCTATAATTTATAAAAATTATCAAATGCAAGATTTGACACGGGTAGACATTACTATGAATATAACGACCAAATAAATTAAAACTATGCCTAAAATGTAAGATCACAATGCGTGCTAAATTCGGTTTGGTACGAATGTTAGCCTGGATTTATGGTTGTCACATGTTGTTTCCCAACCAACCAAGTCGCTCCCAACCAACTAGCACGACCTCTTACAAAGAAATCGTATGCTGGTACCGCACCCTTGTGCAACCCATGCAACTGTCATCACCAACATCATTTACCATGCCGTCATTGTACACTTTGTGGACGGTTTGGTCATTGGCCAACACTTGTCGTTCTGCTCCTACCCCAAATCAATTAGTTCTAAATCCTGTTCAACCACAAGCAAATCCTGTGCGACCCCATTACCCACCTGGATCTTGCTACAATTGTGGTGATCTTACTCACTATAGAAACAATTGTCGAAGCTAGTTAATGCCAATCCAGCCCGTGGACGAGCATTTAACATAAATGATAATGAGGCTCGTGCTGATAATGATGCGGTTAACGTACGTTCCTTGTCAATAATCAACTTGCTTCTATTCTTTCTGATTTGGATGCCGATAGGAGGTTTGTATCCTTATATTTTGAGCCTTATCTTTCAACACCACGAACTAAACTTGGAAAACCTTTAAAAGTAGAAATAGCTAATGGCAAACCTCTTGTACTTGATTCTGTCATTTGTAGTTGCCAATTAAACCTCAATAACCATCTTTTTCCCATTAACCTCACACTAGTGCAACTTGGGACTTTTGACGTCATAATAGGAATGGACTGGTTAACCAAACACCACAATGAAGTGATTTGTTTTGATAACATCGTTCGTGTGCCTCTTTTGTCTTGTGAAATCTTAGAAGTTCATGGAGAGTAATTATCTAGTAACCTTAAAATCATGACTTGTACCCAAGCCCAGAAACACCTACGAAAGAAATATGTAGCCTTTTTGGTACATATCGTAAAGGAGAAAGGAAAGAGTAAGAGTCTTCAAGACATCCCCATTGTTTGAGATTTTCCCGAGGTGTTTCCTGAAGAACTACCTAGCTTACCTCTGGTACACCAAGTGGAATTTCGCATAGACCTTGTACCTGGTGCCAACCCAATTTCCAAATCCCCTTAGCGTCATCCATCGTCTGAAATGAAAGAGTTGTCAAAACAACTCCAAGAAATTTCACACAAAGGTCTCATTCTTCTGGGCTTTTCACCTTGGAGTGCTCCTATCCTATTCGTGAAAAAGAAGGACAGATCCTTTCGTATGTGCATCGATTATCGTGAGCTCAACAAACTCACGATTAAAAATCGATATCCTCTACCTCGTATTGATTATCTTTTCAGAAAGATCGATCTCCGTTCCGAGTATCATCAACTTCGTGTACTCGAATAAGATATTCCCAAAACTGCTTTTCGCACTCGATACGGCCATTACGAGTTCACTGTCATGCCTTTTGGGTTGAGAAATGCTCATGCTGTCTTCGTGGACTTAATGAATAGGTTTTGTAAACCATATTTAGATAAGTTCATCATTGTTTTCATGGACGACATCTTGATTTATTCAAAATCTCGAGCTAACCACGAACGTGATCTTCATCTAACAATGGAACTTCTAAAGAAAGAACAACTTTATGCCAAATTCTTCAATTGTGAATTTTGGTTAAAGGAAGTTCAATTCTTGGGCCACATTGTCAACGAACAAGGTATACATGTAGATCCTTCAAAAATCACTGCACCACTACTTCTACCGAAGTTCGCTTATTTCTTGGTCTTACTGGTTATTACCGCCGCTTCTCGAAACTTCTCCAAGATTGCGGTTCCCCTCACTTCTTTGACTCAAAAGTATAGACCCTTTGAGTGGGGATCCAAGCAAGAAGAAGCTTTCCAAACCATGAAACAAAAGCTTTGTGATGCTCCTATTCTATCCCTACCGGATGACAACGACGAATTTGTTGTATATTGTGATGCCTCAAATCTAGCCTTGGCTGTGTTCTTACGTAAAGAGACAAAGTTATAGCATACACATCAAGACAATTGAAAATCTACGAAAAGATCTACACAACTCATGATCTTGAGTTAGGTCCTGTTGTTTTCGCTCTCAAAATTTGGAGACACTACCTCTATGGTACAAAATGCGTGGTTTTCACAGACCACAAAAGTCTCCAACATATATTTAATCAGAAAGAACTAAACACGAGGCAACAACGTTGGATCAAACTTTTGAACGACTACGACTGCAAGATTCGCTACCATCCTTGTAAGGCAAATGTCGTAGCTGAAGCACTGAGTCGTAAAGAACGTGACAAGCTCCATTGTGTTTGAGTTCGATCTGATATCCGAACACACATTTTCAAAGAATAATGTACTTGTGTAACCCAAGGGAATATGTGTAATGAATTACCACATCTTCTTGAGCTTCAACTTGAAACTAAAGATAATGGGTTACTCTATTTCTTAAATCGATTGTGGATTCCAAACCAAGCGAATCTTCATACAATGTTGATGAAGGAGGCCCATAAGTCTCGTTATTCTATCCCTCCTGGTGCGGACAAAATGTACATGGATCTTCGTACCTAGTATTGGTGGCCGGGTATGAAGAAGGACATAACTTTGTACGTTTCTAAATGCCTAACTTGTCTTAGAGTCAAGACAGAACATCAACGTCCTTCTTGTTTGCTTGAATAACCAGAAATTCCTGTATGGAAATGGATGAACATTGCTATGAATCTCATCACTAAATTACCACACACTTCTAATGGGTCATGATGCCATTTGGGTAATCATTGACCGTCTGACTAAATTAACACACTTTTTGCTGATTCATGAGGTTTATCTACCGACAAACTTGCTAAGATCTATGTTGATAAGATTTTATCTCGTCAAGGTGTTCCTATGAACATCATATCAGATCGTGATGCTCGTTTCTCATCCCATTTTTAGAAGACCATGCAATCAGCCATGGGAACAAAAATAAATCTAAGCACTGGATATCATCCACAAATGGATAGACAAACCGAAAGGACAACCCAAACACTTGAGGATATGCTTACAGCTTGTGTGATTGACTTTGGTGGTAGTTGGGATTTGTATCTTCATTTGATCGAATTCTCCTACAAAAAACAATTACCACTCTAGTATCAACATGGCTCTATTTGAGGCTCTCTATGGCCGAAAATGTCATTCACCTGTCTGGTGGAATGAAGTTGCTGAAACTCAATTCACCAGGCCTGAACTGATTCTTGAAACAACAAATAAAATCAAGAAAATTCACGATAACCTTTTGACAGCTAGAAGTCTTCAAAAGAGTTATGCTAACAAACGATGCAATCCTTTGGAATTCCAAATTGGCGATCACATCCTTCTCAAGGTATCCCTTGGAAAGGTGTGGTTAGATTTGAAAAAAAAGAAAACTTGCACCTCGATATGTGGAACCTTTTAAGATCATTGAAAGGATCAAAAAGTTAGCCTACAAACTCGAACTACCTCCTCAACTTGTGAACATTCATCCAACTTTCCATGTGTCCAACTTGAAAAAATGTTTAACCGATGAAAACCTCCACATTCCTCTTGACGAAATTCGCATTGATGACACTATGCACTTTGTTCAGAAACCTATGGAGATTATGGACCGTCAATTAACGAAACTCAAGCGTAGACGAATACCGATTGTTAAAGTTCGCTGGGAATCCAACATGGCCCAGAGTTTACTTGGGAACGAGATGTAACATCCCGACCGCGTAAAACAACAAACCGCGGCGAAAACATTGGGAAGTCATGACACATAACTATTATTTCACAACATATGGTACATAATGTTTGTATTATTGAATTTAAGTGTTTACATTGTCTTGGGAGAATGAAATAAAAAACATAACAATTGTCTTGCAAATTTTAAAGTCACTAAGGCCCAAGTCCGCCCTTTATGAAAATAAAACGTCAGCATAAAAATGCCTGCGAGTAACGAAGGTTTTGTGATGAAGATTCATGGCTTTGGAAGTTAAAAGAAATGTTCAACTATTACAAAAGTAGCCATGATCCTTTACAAAAATGTTTCTTTTATGAAATCATATGAAAATCAAATGATTTTAAAGAAATGATGCATGGTTAACTTAATAACCAAAATAATTCATGCCTTGTATAAAATATGTCATGTCTTGTATTTTGTTTGAAGAGGTTTAGATAATGCTACGTTATGTAATATAATAAAAGAACTTATATATAGGAAGTACCAGAGGCGTATCCACCATGCTTTTATCATATTACACACGTCTCGTCTTTTAAATCAATTACCATGAGCCAACAATTGAGATGTCTTGTTTAAACCAATGTCATGTATAAACCAATGCCATGTATAAACCAAATGTTATTTATAAACAGACGTCTATATATAAACCAATGTCTTGTATGGAAAACAACAGTCTTGTTTAAACCATAAAATAAATGTCTTGTATAAAATAACCAAAATGTCTTGTATTGTTAAAATGACTTGTATAAAACATGTGTTTTGAATAAACAATGGTCTTGTTTAAACAAAAACTCTTGTCTTAGAAATCAATTGCTTTTATTGTGTAGACACATATATATGGATTGTCGGCGAATACATTCAAGCCTTGTTGACTGTTGGATAAACACTTATAAAGACAAAGGTTTAACAAATGTTCATCGGATTATGTCATTCCCTAAAGTCACTTCAAAACAAACCTAGGAAGCAGGAATCGGATTGTCAATCCTATGGTACCATTACATACTATCGGTCGGCATGATCAATGTTAATAAATGTATCATTGTATATTCAACGCACCAATATGTCTTGAATAATGTAAGCATGTCGTGAAAATGTTTTGAAATCATGTACTTGGCATACTTAGTCAATATACCAAGCAAAAATGTCTGTGAAATCATGTACTACTAGGTATGCTAAGTCAACGACGAAACAAAATGTCTTTGAAATCATGTACTAGGTATGCTAAGTCAACATACGAAGCAAGCTAAGTCAACATACGAAGCAAAAATGTCTTTGAAATCATGTACTAGGTATGCTAAGTCAACATACAAAGCAAAAATGTCTTTGAAATCATGTACTAGGTATAAGTTAACATACGAAGCAAAAATTTCTTTGAAATCATGTACTAGGTATGCTAAGTCAACATATGAAGCAAAATGTCTTTGAAATCATGTACTATATATACTAGATAAGCAAAACATGTATAATGTCATGAAAACAAGAAAGTAGTGATAGGCACATAAGAATCACCCCAAAACATTTGAAAACGTAAAAGAGGGGGCTATGTACTCACTTGGGATTGCATAAATGTCATGTTCAAATGATAAAACAAAGCTCAACGATTGAAGAGTTCAAGTGTGTCCTAATGTATTAGAATACTATGTTAGTGTGTCGAGACTTTAATCAGAGGATTGGATTGAATGATGTCTTATAAACCAAATGAGTGTTGGGACTCGTATAATATGGTTTATAGTACCTTACATTATGATTTGGAAGAATTTCTAAGTGCTTTGACCCGTTACGACTTATTAAAATGGTTTACACCACTTTACCGGGTCGCAAGCGTAATTATGGGTTTGGATTGTTAAATAATTCCTATGATGAGTCTTATATGTCAAATCAAGTTTGATTATGTTATAATATCAGTTTAGATGTCTAAACTATTGTCTTCCATGTTTAAAACCATTTTATGCGCCAAAAGGGTGTTTTCGGCATTTTAAAAGTACATAAAATTGACTCACCATATAGCTAACCAAACTATATAATTATAAGGTATAACTTCAGAGGGTTATTCCCTAAATTACTATGGTCATAAAAATGCGCTTGGTCAAATCCTAAGATTGACCAAACGGGTCAGATTCGAAAGTCAAAGCGGTAGTAAAACCGCTTGGCTTACGACTAAGAAATAAGCAATAAACTAGAAATGATGAGTTAGACATGTTTGAACATGTCTAATAACGTTATAAAACTGATTTGTTGTCAAAACCTTATGTCTTAATACGCAAAAACATTTTCGTCATAAAATGTATTTTTATACATTTTTTTACTTTTGATTTGTCATCTCGCCTACTAAACGTGGTAATCAGAAGGTGCAATCGCAAGGGATTAATACCTTCGTGATTACGATCACGTTGCAAAGTTCAATTGAACTTTGACTTGACCAAATATGGTAAGAACCAAAAGTCAATCAGGAAGTCAAACTGTTCGACTTTTAGCTCAAAATAGCTAAAATTATGAAAGAACTAGGAAGAGTACTTACTTGTGTTGAAGAACACTTTCAGAACTCAAGATAGGAGGCTTCCAAAGACTAGAAACAAGCTCCAAGAAGGATAGAAAGAAGAACTTCACACTTTGCTTTGAAGTGGTGTGAAAAAAATGGATGAATCAAAGGGTATTTATAGTGTTTTAGGATCAAGGAGGTGATGAAAAGTGTTACCAAGAGTGGATTAGTGTCCTAACATGTGTTAACACCAAATTAGTTGTGGCAAATGAGTGCAAGGAGTCAAAAATTGGAGATACGTGGCCAAACTTGGTGATGAAGCAAACTTGTTTTTGACAATTTTGGCCCATGGACTTGTATTGTCGCGTTTTGTCATTTTTAACCCCTCTTAACATAATATTTAGGTTATATAAAGGTGTTAAGGCATGTGTAACTTGGATTTTGTCTGGAAATGTCATGGATATCGGTTCTTTCGATTGTACGGTTACACATTTCGTAAATAAAGTATAAAACTTTATCGAACATGAAAATGACCGAATTTGTGCAATGATTGACATTTAGTGATTGATAAATATATATCATCACAAATAAAACACAAGATTTTATTAAATACAAAAATATTCCGGAATTGTTCAATGACTAAAAATGTGCAAATGTCAAAGTCTCCCCCACTTTAAGAAATTTCGTCCCGAAATTTAATTAGAGGAAACTTGTGAGAAAGTTGTGGGTATTTCGCCTTCATTTGATCCTCTCGTTCCTAGGTAAACGCTGGGCCACGTTTGGACTCCCAACAAACTTTAACAATCGGTATGCGTTTATGTTTGAGTTTCTTGACTTCACGGTCCAATATTTCCACAGGTTTCTCGACAAAGTGCATTGTGTTATCTGTCACACCCCCTGTAATTCATTCACATCAGTGCGGGGCGTGAACTAAACTGGTATCTTCATTGCACAGCGGAAGTAAACGTGAGTGCTAAGACTTCTAGTAAGTGAACGCCCGCTAAGTACTCGAATCCCCATGGATTCCACTATTCCAGCCGTGCCATACTTGTAATCATAACCTGAGAAAGAACATGCGAAAAGTCAACATAAAGTTGGTGAGTTCATAGTTTGTCTGTTTTTGTTTCAGATGAGTCATAAAACATTTGAAAGTCTTGCATTCGAAAAACCGGTTTGTGGGATCATAGTATCCCAAAACATTTGAAATGTCATGTCTGTATAACAGTATTGAAATGTTTTCCATGTTGTTTGCAAATCCATGCATATAACTGTTATGTTTATAAACCGGTGATAAAACGTTTTCAATCGTATCCAATCGGTATCAAAATGTTTTGTGTTATCTTTTAAACCGGTGTTGAAATGTTTTCTGTTATCTTTGTAAACTGGTATTGAAATCATAGTACGCAGGATACCTATGGAATCTAAGGATCTGTCAGTGTGTAGCTAATACATTGACCTATGTGCCATAAGTAAGTAACCAACTCGAGACAACTCTGACATTACTGGGATCACAAAAGCACTCCTAACCGGTTAACATACCAGGAGTGGAACGTGTCTCAAACTCGATAGATCTATGCCTTTTGCGCCTTGGTCACTACGTGATTAATGGTTACTATTGTCATCAACCTCATTAAGCACAGTGATCTGTTATCATCTAATCCCATAGCTACATAGCAATTGTTATAAATCTGTTATCCGTGTTATTGGGCCTAGCCCATGTTTTCTTGTTATTGGGCCTAGCCCATGTTTTCTTGTCATTGGGCCTAGCCCATGTTATAAATAAAATTTGGGGCCTCGCCCCCTAGTTGTGACTATGACAATCTCGTCACTAGTCATAAAACTCATGCATGTTTCGAAAAGCTTTTATAGCTGTGAAAAATGGTAATTTAGCATAAACCTTTCGTAAACCATTTGAGTTCATTAAAATCAGTTTGTAACATGGTTTAGAAATATATGATTTTCGTTCATCGAAACATTGTATGCTTTCACAAAGCTTGCATTCTTTCCACCCCCGAAAACATTTATTAAAATATAAAACGGTAAAAAGTGGGGGTTATGAATTCACCTTGATTTCCTTGTGCAAAGCTAGCTTAATGTGATTCCATAGTGTTGTCTCCACAACTTGACTTGCTAGCATGCAATCTAAGGCATTCCTAAAACAGAATAACTTATAAGTTTCTAAATATAACGTAGCTAAACTACGTGCCACCAAGCTCTAACAAATCGTTGACCATACGATTCGATAAATGGGAATGGACTGGTTAACCAAACACCACAATGAGGTGATTTGTTTTGATAAGATCGTTCGTGTGCCTCTTTTGTCTTGTGAAATCTTAGAAGTTCATGGAGAGTAATTATCTAGTAACCTTAAAATCATGACTTATACCCAAGCCCAGAAACACCTACGAAAGAAATATGTAGCCTTTTTGGTACATATCGTAAAGGAGAAAGGAAAGAGTAAGAGTCTTCAAGACATCCCCATTGTTTGAGATTTTCCCGAGGTGTTTCCTGAAGAACTACCTAGCTTACCTCTGGTACACCAAGTGGAATTTCGCATAGACCTTGTACCTGGTGCCAACCCAATTTCCAAATCCCCTTAGCGTCATCCATCGTCTGAAATGAAAGAGTTGTCAAAACAACTCCAAGAAATTTCACACAAAGGTCTCATTCTTCTGGGCTTTTCACCTTGGAGTGCTCCTATCCTATTCGTGAAAAAGAAGGACAGATCCTTTCGTATGTGCATCGATTATCGTGAGCTCAACAAACTCACGATTAAAAATCGATATCCTCTACCTCGTATTGATTATCTTTTCAGAAAGATCGATCTCCGTTCCGAGTATCATCAACTTCGTGTACTCGAATAAGATATTCCCAAAACTGCTTTTCGCACTCGATACGGCCATTACGAGTTCACTGTCATGCCTTTTGGGTTGAGAAATGCTCATGCTGTCTTCGTGGACTTAATGAATAGGTTTTGTAAACCATATTTAGATAAGTTCATCATTGTTTTCATGGACGACATCTTGATTTATTCAAAATCTCGAGCTAACCACGAACGTGATCTTCATCTAACAATGGAACTTCTAAAGAAAGAACAACTTTATGCCAAATTCTTCAATTGTGAATTTTGGTTAAAGGAAGTTCAATTCTTGGGCCACATTGTCAACGAACAAGGTATACATGTAGATCCTTCAAAAATCACTGCACCACTACTTCTACCGAAGTTCGCTTATTTCTTGGTCTTACTGGTTATTACCGCCGCTTCTCGAAACTTCTCCAAGATTGCGGTTCCCCTCACTTCTTTGACTCAAAAGTATAGACCCTTTGAGTGGGGATCCAAGCAAGAAGAAGCTTTCCAAACCATGAAACAAAAGCTTTGTGATGCTCCTATTCTATCCCTACCGGATGACAACGACGAATTTGTTGTATATTGTGATGCCTCAAATCTAGCCTTGGCTGTGTTCTTACGTAAAGAGACAAAGTTATAGCATACACATCAAGACAATTGAAAATCCACGAAAAGATCTACACAACTCATGATCTTGAGTTAGGTCCTGTTGTTTTCGCTCTCAAAATTTGGAGACACTACCTCTATGGTACAAAATGCGTGGTTTTCACAGACCACAAAAGTCTCCAACATATATTTAATCAGAAAGAACTAAACACGAGGCAACAACGTTGGATCAAACTTTTGAACGACTACGACTGCAAGATTCGCTACCATCCTTGTAAGGCAAATGTCGTAGCTGAAGCACTGAGTCGTAAAGAACGTGACAAGCTCCTTGTGTTTGAGTTCGATCTGATATCCGAACACACATTTTCAAAGAATAATGTACTTGTGTAACCCAAGGGAATATGTGTAATGAATTACCACATCTTCTTGAGCTTCAACTTGAAACTAAAGATAATGGGTTACTCTATTTCTTAAATCGATTGTGGATTCCAAACCAAGCGAATCTTCATACAATGTTGATGAAGGAGGCCCATAAGTCTCGTTATTCTATCCCTCCTGGTGCGGACAAAATGTACATGGATCTTCGTACCTAGTATTGGTGGCCGGGTATGAAGAAGGACATAACTTTGTACGTTTCTAAATGCCTAACTTGTCTTAGAGTCAAGACAGAACATCAACGTCCTTCTTGTTTGCTTGAATAACCAGAAATTCCTGTATGGAAATGGATGAACATTGCTATGAATCTCATCACTAAATTACCACACACTTCTAATGGGTCATGATGCCATTTGGGTAATCATTGACCGTCTGACTAAATTAACACACTTTTTGCTGATTCATGAGGTTTATCTACCGACAAACTTGCTAAGATCTATGTTGATAAGATTTTATCTCGTCAAGGTGTTCCTATGAACATCATATCAGATCGTGATGCTCGTTTCTCATCCCATTTTTAGAAGACCATGCAATCAGCCATGGGAACAAAAATAAATCTAAGCACTGGATATCATCCTCAAATGGATAGACAGACTGAAAGGACAACCCAAACACTTGAGGATATGCTTACAGCTTGTGTGATTGACTTTGGTGGTAGTTGGGATTTGTATCTTCATTTGATCGAATTCTCCTACAAAAAACAATTACCACTCTAGTATCAACATGGCTCTATTTGAGGCTCTCTATGGCCGAAAATGTCATTCACCTGTCTGGTGGAATGAAGTTGGTGAAACTCAATTCACCAGGCCTGAACTGATTCTTGAAACAACAAATAAAATCAAGAAAATTCACGATAACCTTTTGACAGCTAGAAGTCTTCAAAAGAGTTATGCTAACAAACGATGCAATCCTTTGGAATTCCAAATTGGCGATCACATCCTTCTCAAGGTATCCCTTGGAAAGGTGTGGTTAGATTTGAAAAAAAAGGAAAACTTGCACCTCGATATATGGAACATTTTAAGATCATTGAAAGGATCAAAAAGTTAGCCTACAAACTCGAACTACCTCCTCAACTTGTGAACATTCATCCAACTTTCCATGTGTCCAACTTGAAAAAATGTTTAACCGATGAAAACCTCCACATTCCTCTTGACGAAATTCGCATTGATGACACTATGCACTTTGTTCAGAAACCTATGGAGATTATGGACCGTCAATTAACGAAACTCAAGCGTAGACGAATACCGATTGTTAAAGTTCGCTGGGAATCCAACATGGCCCAGAGTTTACTTGGGAACGAGATGTAACATCCCGACCGCGTAAAACAACAAACCGCGGCGAAAACATTGGGAAGTCATGACACATAACTATTATTTCACAACATATGGTACATAATGTTTGTATTATTGAATTTAAGTGTTTACATTGTCTTGGGAGAATGAAATAAAAAACATAACAATTGTCTTGCAAATTTTAAAGTCACTAAGGCCCAAGTCCGCCCTTTGTGAAAATAAAACGTCAGCATAAAAATGCCTGCGAGTAACGTAGGTTTTGTGATGAAGATTCATGGCTTTGGAAGTTAAAAGAAATGTTCAACTATTACAAAAGTAGCCATGATCCTTTACAAAAATGTTTCTTTTATGAAATCATATGAAAATCAAATGATTTTAAAGAAATGATGCATGGTTAACTTAATAACCAAAATAATTCATGCCTTGTATAAAATATGTCATGTCTTGTATTTTGTTTGAAGAGGTTTAGATAATGCTACGTTATGTAATATAATAAAAGAACTTATATATAGGAAGTACCAGAGGCGTATCCACCATGCTTTTATCATATTACACACGTCTCGTCTTTTAAATCAATTACCATGAGCCAACAATTGAGATGTCTTGTTTAAACCAATGTCATGTATAAACCAATGCCATGTATAAACCAAATGTTATTTATAAACAGACGTCTATATATAAACCAATGTCTTGTATGGAAAACAACAGTCTTGTTTAAACCATAAAATAAATGTCTTGTATAAAATAACCAAAATGTCTTGTATTGTTAAAATGACTTGTATAAAACATGTGTTTTGAATAAACAATGGTCTTGTTTAAACAAAAACTCTTGTCTTAGAAATCAATTGCTTTTATTGTGTAGACACATATATATGGATTGTCGGCGAATACATTCAACCCTTGTTGACTGTTGGATAAACACTTATAAAGACAAAGGTTTAACAAATGTTCATCGGATTATGTCATTCCCTAAAGTCACTTCAAAACAAACCTAGGAAGCAGAAATCGGATTGTCAATCCTATGGTACCATTACATACTATCGGTCGGCATGATCAATGTTAATAAATGTATCATTGTATATTCAACGCACCAATATGTCTTGAATAATGTAAGCATGTCGTGAAAATGTTTTGAAATCATGTACTTGGCATACTTAGTCAATATACCAAGCAAAAATGTCTGTGAAATCATGTACTACTAGGTATGCTAAGTCAACGACGAAACAAAATGTCTTTGAAATCATGTACTAGGTATGCTAAGTCAACATACGAAGCAAGCTAAGTCAACATACGAAGCAAAAATGTCTTTTAAATCATGTATTAGGTATGCTAAGTCAACATACAAAGCAAAAATGTCTTTGAAATCATGTACTAGGTATAAGTTAACATACGAAGCAAAAATTTCTTTGAAATCATGTACTAGGTATGCTAAGTCAACATATGAAGCAAAATGTCTTTGAAATCATGTACTATATATACTAGATAAGCAAAACATGTATAATGTCATGAAAACAAGAAAGTAGTGATAGGCACATAAGAATCACCCCAAAACATTTGAAAACGTAAAAGAGGGGGCTATGTACTCACTTGGGATTGCATAAATGTCATGTTCAAATGATAAAACAAAGCTCAACGATTGAAGAGTTCAAGTGTGTCCTAATGTATTAGAATACTATGTTAGTGTGTCGAGACTTTAATCAGAGGATTGGATTGAATGATGTCTTATAAACCAAATGAGTGTTGGGACTCGTATAATATGGTTTATAGTACCTTACATTATGATTTGGAAGAATTTCTAAGTGCTTTGACCCGTTACGACTTATTAAAATGGTTTACACCACTTTACCGGGTCGCAAGCGTAATTATGGGTTTGGATTGTTAAATAAGTCCTATGATGAGTCTTATATGTCAAATCAAGTTTGATTATGTTATAATATCAGTTTAGATGTCTAAACTATTGTCTTCCATGTTTAAAACCATTTTATGCGCCAAAAGGGTGTTTTCGGCATTTTAAAAGTACATAAAATTGACTCACCATATAGCTAACCAAACTATATAATTATAAGGTATAACTTCAGAGGGTTATTCCCTAAATTACTATGGTCATAAAAATGCGCTTGGTCAAATCCTAAGATTGACCAAACGGGTCAGATTCGAAAGTCAAAGCGGTAGTAAAACCGCTTGGCTTACGACTAAGAAATAAGCAATAAACTAGAAATGATGAGTTAGACATGTTTGAACATGTCTAATAACGTTATAAAACTGATTTGTTGTCAAAACCTTATGTCTTAATACGCAAAAACATTTTCGTCATAAAATGTATTTTTATACATTTTTTTACTTTTGATTTGTCATCTCGCCTACTAAACGTGGTAATCAGAAGGTGCAATCGCAAGGGATTAATACCTTCGTGATTACGATCACGTTGCAAAGTTCAATTGAACTTTGACTTGACCAAATATGGTAAGAACCAAAAGTCAATCAGGAAGTCAAACTGTTCGACTTTTAGCTCAAAATAGCTAAAATTATGAAAGAACTAGGAAGAGTACTTACTTGTGTTGAAGAACACTTTCAGAACTCAAGATAGGAGGCTTCCAAAGACTAGAAACAAGCTCCAAGAAGGATAGAAAGAAGAACTTCACACTTTGCTTTGAAGTGGTGTGAAAAAAATGGATGAATCAAAGGGTATTTATAGTGTTTTAGGATCAAGGAGGTGATGAAAAGTGTTACCAAGAGTGGATTAGTGTCCTAACATGTGTTAACACCAAATTAGTTGTGGCAAATGAGTGCAAGGAGTCAAAAATTGGAGATACGTGGCCAAACTTGGTGATGAAGCAAACTTGTTTTTGACAATTTTGGCCCATGGACTTGTATTGTCGCGTTTTGTCATTTTTAACCCCTCTTAACATAATATTTAGGTTATATAAAGGTGTTAAGGCATGTGTAACTTGGATTTTGTCTGGAAATGTCATGGATATCGGTTCTTTCGATTGTACGGTTACACATTTCGTAAATAAAGTATAAAACTTTATCGAACATGAAAATGACCGAATTTGTGCAATGATTGACATTTAGTGATTGATAAATATATATCATCACAAATAAAACACAAGATTTTATTAAATACAAAAATATTCCGGAATTGTTCAATGACTAAAAATGTGCAAATGTCAAAGTCTCCCCCACTTTAAGAAATTTCGTCCCGAAATTTAATTAGAGGAAACTTGTGAGAAAGTTGTGGGTATTTCGCCTTCATTTGATCCTCTCGTTCCTAGGTAAACGCTGGGCCACGTTTGGACTCCCAACAAACTTTAACAATCGGTATGCGTTTATGTTTGAGTTTCTTGACTTCACGGTCCAATATTTCCACAGGTTTCTCGACAAAGTGCATTGTGTTATCTGTCACACCCCCTGTAATTCATTCACATCAGTGCGGGGCGTGAACTAAACTGGTATCTTCATTGCACAGCGGAAGTAAACGTGAGTGCTAAGACTTCTAGTAAGTGAACGCCCGCTAAGTACTCGAATCCCCATGGATTCCACTATTCCAGCCGTGCCATACTTGTAATCATAACCTGAGAAAGAACATGCGAAAAGTCAACATAAAGTTGGTGAGTTCATAGTTTGTCTGTTTTTGTTTCAGATGAGTCATAAAACATTTGAAAGTCTTGCATTCGAAAAACCGGTTTGTGGGATCATAGTATCCCAAAACATTTGAAATGTCATGTCTGTATAACAGTATTGAAATGTTTTCCATGTTGTTTGCAAATCCATGCATATAACTGTTATGTTTATAAACCGGTGATAAAACGTTTTCAATCGTATCCAATCGGTATCAAAATGTTTTGTGTTATCTTTTAAACCGGTGTTGAAATGTTTTCTGTTATCTTTGTAAACTGGTATTGAAATCATAGTACGCAGGATACCTATGGAATCTAAGGATCTGTCAGTGTGTAGCTAATACATTGACCTATGTGCCATAAGTAAGTAACCAACTCGAGACAACTCTGACATTACTGGGATCACAAAAGCACTCCTAACCGGTTAACATACCAGGAGTGGAACGTGTCTCAAACTCGATAGATCTATGCCTTTTGCGCCTTGGTCACTACGTGATTAATGGTTACTATTGTCATCAACCTCATTAAGCACAGTGATCTGTTATCATCTAATCCCATAGCTACATAGCAATTGTTATAAATCTGTTATCCGTGTTATTGGGCCTAGCCCATGTTTTCTTGTTATTGGGCCTAGCCCATGTTTTCTTGTCATTGGGCCTAGCCCATGTTTTCTTGTCATTGGGCCTAGCCCATGTTATAAATAAAATTTGGGGCCTCGCCCCCTAGTTGTGACTATGACAATCTCGTCACTAGTCATAAAACTCATGCATGTTTCGAAAAGCTTTTATTGCTGTGAAATATGGTAATTTAGCATAAACCTTTCGTAAACCATTTGAGTTCATTAAAATCAGTTTGTAACATGGTTTAGAAATATATGATTTTCGTTCATCGAAACATTGTATGCTTTCGCAAAGCTTGCATTCTTTCCACCCCCGAAAACATTTATTAAAATATAAAACGGTAAAAAGTGGGGGTTATGAATTCACCTTGATTTCCTTGTGCAAAGCTAGCTTAATGTGATTCCATAGTGTTGTCTCCACAACTTGACTTGCTAGCATGCAATCTAAGGCATTCCTAAAACAGAATAACTTATAAGTTTCTAAATATAACGTAGCTAAACAACGTGCCACCAAGCTCTAACAAATCGTTGACCATACGATTCGATAAAAGTGTCATTGTCTTAACTCGGTTAACCAACCTATGGCTTTCTTAGAAATGATTATGTTTTCGAGAGACTTGAAATATATGTTTACATATAAACATAACTATATTTCATGAAATCATGTTTAGTCGCCATGTACTTCGACGGATAAAGTACGACTCTTCGTAGTTTTGGTAAGATATAATGTATATATACTCGAAAATATATCCATATAGATAATACATTTCGTATTCGCGCGATAGTCTTGCGGTATCGTGTCACACTTTGTTTAGGCGTTGAAATCGAATATAATCAATATATATTATTGTCATAAAATCCTTCAAAGTATTCGAGTGGTCGACGTTTGAAATAAATATAACTATATTTATTTTATGAAGTATTCAAGTCTGGACATTCGAATATATATAATTATATTCGTGTTATACGATTTTCGAATTCTGTTGTTTGAAATAATACACCTTGTATTCGTCTTGTAAAAGCGTTCGGAAATCTTGGCGTTTCGAAATAAATATAAACAATATACTTATTTTTATATCATCGTTCGAATATATTATCGATTGCCAAATGTTTGTTATCTTGAAATTACGCTTATTGCACGTTATGGGCTTGATCGTTATGGATTACAATAGCGTCGGCAAAATAAATATATCTATATTTATTTTTATAATTGTCGCTTGAATCGGACGCTTTGTCTTTGAAATGTAACGCGCTTCGTATTACGTATTTTACGAAAATCGGTCAGAGTTTCCTCTGTTTTCGGACGATCCCGACAACACTAGTTGTCGATTTATTTATCAAAACGCAATCTTCAATGTACGCAACAATATATAATACTTTTCCGTTGTGTTCAATGTAATGTTTCGCCAATTAATATTTCAGATTTATATATTTAACGACATCGGTTCGATGTTTAACTAGTGACTTTTACATGTATATTATACGTCGTATCTATTGTTATTTTTAAACATTTAGCGATAGGTAATCGTTAACGGGTCGGTTTGAGCTTGGTTTGCGATAATGAATATTAATATCTATAAACTAATATAATTAAATTTTCGCGTTGTAATTAAATTTTACCGAGCCTTGATTGACCCATTGAACCGACAGTTGACCAGGTTTGACCAGTTGACTGCATTGACTAGCGTTGACCAGGTTTGACCGAGTTGACCGTGGTTTGACCGATTTTGACCAGAATCGTAACTGAACCGAGTCGAGCGAAAACTGAACCGAATCTGGTGTTGACCGTACCCGAGCCGCACCTGAACTGAAGTTGACTAATTGACCCGTAACCGGACTTGTTTTCCGAACAGTGACCCGAGACCCCGGATAACCATCTTAACCAAACCTGAAACGAGACCTGTATCAAAACTGAAACGAGATAAACCCAACTAAACCAAATCTTGAATCGAACCCAAACCCAAAACCTGAACAGGAGATGAACTGAACAAGGTTTGAACCGTGTTGAACCGGAGACCCAAAACATTGCCGCCGCCATCGCTACTGCCGCCGGCGGTTGCCACCGCACGGTGGCTTCGTTTTTCCGCCAAAGTCACCCAAATCGACCCCGGGACAACCCAATCTGAAGTTGAACTAAAACACACACCAAAATCTAAACTGAGAACTGAGTTGAATGTGAACCCAGAGAACTCAAAATAACCCCATTGCCTAATGCCGTCGTTTGACCGGTCCAAGATCGCCGCCGGCGGCCGCCGCTGCTATACCCTGCAATCGTCGTCGCCTTCGAATCCTGCACCGCCACCGTCGCTCTATCTCCACTACTCTCTCTCTCATCACTGCCCTCTCTCTCTTCGCTCTCTCTGTCTATATGTATGTATGCGGGTGTGTGTGTATAAAGGAGAAGGGAAGAGAGGGTGTGTCGCAGTTTGGGGGTCGGTGTGGGTGGTGTGGCCTGCGTGTGTGTTGCCAGAAAGGAGACCGGGATCGACAGGTTTCATCGCCGTAGCAAATCCGGTGACTGGATTATCAGAGGGGAGAGAGGCAGAGATTTTCTTCTTGTGGGGGCTAGGGTTTGTTAAAGAAAATGAGGGAGAAGAGAGGTTAAATAGGTAGGGTTTGATTAGTGGGTTGGGCCTAAAGCCCGTTATCGTGTGTACGCCCAAACTTCACCCTACGAGCTATTTTTGCAATCCGAACATCGCTTTGTGCCAAAATTTATTTATTCAGACTTGAAAACGTTTAAAATTATATCGGAAGTCGGGTTTTGACGCGTAAATTCGTTCATTGAGTTTAAAATCGCGTATCTCACTACGGTCGTCATTTCTTGTCCGTTTTCGATTCGATTTCGGTTGTGGGCATTAAAATTTGAAAACGAAGCCAAATATATCATAATATATCAATATTTAGTCTTTACTTTAGTCCGGGGCTTCCATTCAGTTGTCGATGCCTTCCGGTTTTCCGCATAACTTCCTCGTTGTGCTTTACGATGTCCGACGATCCAAATATATCGCAAATTCATAACTGTATGATAAATACAAATACAAAATTCGTATTTTCAGGCGTTGTCATTATTTGTTCGGCATCAATTCACTTATCATTCAAATTCGCATTTAGTGTTCTCGATGTCGCCATATCGTGTAACGTTAAGCAAGTAGACGTTCCTAGGCTCTCAAGAGGCTTGATCGAGTTAATTTACGTCCAATTAAGTTGCTTATGATGTTTTTAATGTTTGTTATGCGCTTGATTACAACCGGAAAACTGCGGTTGTCACATTCTCCCCTTGTTATAAAATTTTCGTCCTCGAAATTTAAGTTATGTTATCTCCTTAGATTTTTGTCATGCGTAGATAGGTATTAATACTACCCAGGTAAATGACCATGTAATCGCATCGAGACTTGTCTGGATTATTGTGGACGGGGATCGAGCTCCTGAAATGAGCAATCGATCTGATCTCGCTCAACTAGCAGAGGTGGAATTCATTGCTAGAGAGGTAGATATGACAAACAAGACAGAACTTACTGTTTAACTGCTTCTGATCTATTAAAGACATTCAAGTTACAGATGCAAGTAAACTAACTGACAGAGCTTAGCCGTATGAAATGACAAATCCTTCTCTAGCTCTAACACAACACTTCCCTATTTATAGATCGACATGACTTGTACTGAAGTGCGTGCACTAACAAACATCTGTGTTTCGTACGAAATAGTATTTCGTACGAGTGACTCACTCGTACGAAACACACTTATGTTTCGTGCGAATCACAGTGTATCAATACATACAATTTACATTTTCTCATTTAAACATTGACGTGTAAACTTTATAAACATTACAGATATATCCCAGACGTAGGCAATAGACATTATGCACCAACAAACTCCCCCTTGGATGTTGCCGTAGTCTAGATAATCTTCAAAACTTCAATTTGATTTTACTTTAACGCCCAAAAAATCTCTTTAACGGTTTTCGAAGTTCCTCAGAAGCAATAGGCGTTTGATCGGTAAGAGGACGTCGCTTAAAAAACTGAAAACTCCTTAATGATGCTATTCTTGAATGTTCAGCGATCCGAGCTTCTTTTTCTTCAGTTTTCTTCGATTCCTTCTTCTCAATCTTTCTCCATGTTGTCTTCCAATTCGATCCTGAATGAATATCATTTGCAAAGCACACATTTACGACCTTTTGAAATTGAAGTGCTTGCTCCTGATCCTTTTCTTCAAAACTGATCTTGCTATAAAATAAACATTCAATGTCTTTCTTCGAACAACTTACTAGCCACATGGGGTCTAGTACTCGAATGCCTCGCGACAACCCAAATATTCTTTTGTGTGCTATGACGGCTTCGGTTAATTCCTCAGTTATCTTCCACGCATCTTCATCAGGGTGTACACAAATAATAGCCTCACCTGTGTTAGAATCGTAATGCCACCACTTGAAGATCGTATAGAAATCTTGCTCCATTTTAATCATCGGCATGTTTTTCAACACCCTTGGTTTCTTTACTATCAACATAATATCATTCCCTTTTGTCACTGGATCTTTAGTAATACGACGCGGATAATGCGGTTTCCAGTGAACAAAACCGTGCTTCGCTTCAAATTTAATCAATTTCCACAATTTTTGATCATGGAACTTCATCTTTAGGTTTATCATCTTTGTTTGCACGAGTTCCTTAATGTCCCAATATGGCAGAGTTTTGATGTCACTTAGATATCGGAAGTATTAGATCCCAAATTCTCTCTTAGCATAAACATCCAGCTCTTCAATCCAACCCCAACTCAAAATATCTCCCAAAGAAATATCAGCATCTCTAGTAAAAAATGCCAGGGGTCTTTTAAACTTTCATTCAACTGGACTCTCTTTAATCCATTTCTTCTTTTGTTCGATAATCTCAGTTGTAGACATCTTTTCTGGAATCGTTCCTTCTTTAACAGCTTCCGAAACTTTCCTTTGTAATACTTCAGAATTCTCTGCTGTTAATAAATCGATAAACATTGGTAAATCCTCTATACCCTGAATGGCATCATTAGTATCTTCCTCAGAGTCACTTTCAACAACAACGTTATCATAAACATTTGCGTCTTCAATTTCCTCAAAAACATAATCATTCGGTTCGAACACATCTATCTTGTTTAGCTCATCTCCAAAGTCAAACTCGAACTTTTCTCCACTAATTCCAAGCATTTCAGCTATCTCTTCTTTCGAGTAATTATGCACAAACTCTCCCTCTTCTACATCATGCTCAAGTATAAAACAAATGGCTTTTGCACAACAGGAACAGAAAATGTAACAATCTCTGTGAAGATTCATGCTTGCTGAGCATCAATCGAATCGTCAACTTTGTTTAACCCTTCCTCTTCAGCAATTTGGTTCTCAGAATCATCAAAATACTTAGAAAGATCAACTAATTCATTAATGTTTAAATCTATTACACGAACACCCGATCCGCCCACATTATCATCATCATTACCATCATCCGACTCACTAGAATCTTTATCATCAACATCAACTTCTTCAGTATCTTCTATCTCTTCCTCCTTGTCTTTTTCTTCAAACCGATTCTTTACTATCTTTTCCCATCTTTTTCATCAACCACTCTCGATGTCGTTGGGAAATATCCAAAAAAGCTATATCAACATCAACCGGCTTTCCCATCAGAATAAAATTCTTCGGTTCCTCATACACTACGATATCCCAACACTGTACTGGCCCAGATTCAGCTTCTGGCACAGCTTCTTCAGTCACAGAATCCTCTACAATCTTACCCTTTCCTTTTCCTAATGCATCAGATTGTTGCTTAGCCAATCGTTCTCGCTCTGCAACCTTTTCTCTAGCTTCGGTACGTTCAATCTCATCACTCGCTACAGATCTCAAACCAAACTTCTTCTCAAGAATATTCTCAAATATATCCATCCTTCAATTATTTCTCAACCTTTCTTCTTCGTACTCTGTAATTCGCAAACGTAGCCTTTCATTTTCAGAAATATACTTGCCATCATCGCTTTAAGTTGCTGTTTATCAACTATTAAACCTCCAATTCTTTCAAGCATCTCAAACTTCTCTGCCGTTATCAAGTTTATCTGCTCTTGTAATTCAGCAATGCGCACAACATTCATATTCACTTGTTTTTGCAAATCATCAATTCTAGGATCACCAAATCGAAACTCATCCCCCCCGGTAGATCGTCTAAATTAATCTCGTCAAAGAACGCTTGTGAGCTACACGGTTGTGATGTAGGACGAGATTGCTGAGCATGAGATGGTTGAGACTGTTGTTGAGCCAACGGTTGTGGTGCTGGTTGCTCGACAGGCTTTGGATCAGGCATAGGTTGTTGAACAGGTTCTAGCACAAACTGTTGCAGTGTTGGTTGTTGCTGTTCAAATTCTTGTTCAGGAACTGGTGATTGTTGTGAAGATATCTCTGGCTCAATATGTGGTTGATCTGGCTTGGAATGCATATAATGTAGTGGAGATGGAATACTCTCTGTTTGTTCCTCCACATTTCCTTCAGTAGTTTGCTCAGCATCAGCTTTCGTTGGATTAACAATCGGAGATATGCAAGCTGCAGATCTTTTCATCCTTCTCGGTCTTTTCTTAACTGGAGTTCTAAAACCAGATTCAAGCTCAGATTCAGACGGAACGTAAGTAGTATCGTCTTCGCCTGTTGCCTTTCTTTTTCGTTCTTCAGCTTTTCGCTTCAGCTCATCTTGACGTTTTTTTTTCCAATTTCTCCGCTCTTTTCTTTTATCCTGCACGTCTATCTTCAGAATCTGTACTAGAAGATAGTACTTCTTCAGCTGCTGTCGTGTCAGCTCCAAAAGCCTGACGTTCTATATCTTCTGCCATTTTTTTCCACTGTTTCTTCAATCCCAGGTTCATCCCTCAATCCTGATCTTTTAGCAGTAGATGCAGCTTTTCTCTTTCTTCCTTTGTATGTAGCCTTACCTACTTTATCTCCGTCTTTCACAAACCACGAACATCGCTTTGCCACAAACAAAGATAAAGAATTCACTTCCTCCTCGTCGTCACCACTATCGTCTTTCCTCCATTTTCTAGGTGCGGGTGAGATGTAATATTTATTCAAAATAGCACCAAACATTGGTTTAGCGGCGGGAGCGGACTTCAAATGTACGTTCATCTTTCGCAGAGACTGAACATCCATATGCTCATGTTTAAGCACATCATCAGAAGATTTCTTCAAGTCCGGATGTAAATAATCTAATACCATCTGTATAAACCTCGGTACTGCAAAAATCTCTCCTTCCATATGTTTTGGATCATCTGAGTAAAAATAACTTTCGAAAAGTTATAAGTAAGATTCAGCACCAGCGCGGTAATCATGCACATCTGATAATCTACTAAGTCATCAAATCCACCCTTCCTGTGACCCAAACAATGAATAATAACATGTGCCTTTTTGAAAGGAGCAACATTCACAAAACCTGAATATCCCATCCTATAAAAACATCCTTTCACCATATATTTTGTAAAGCCCGTTGCATCATCCTTGTTATCTTTAAACTCTAACACTTTCCGAATCAAATCTTCAGTAATCTTTACTTGAATATCCACATCATTAATCTTCACTACTGATATAATGGCATTGTTGCCAAGACTACATTCCGTAACATTCCAGAAATACTCAACATGTGACAAATATACAGTATGTCTTTCTGTAATCGCTTTCGTCACTCTAATTCTGGTAAGAAAATCCAAGATACTTCGATATGCAGCTATTTCTGAGATTTTAGCATCTTGATACAGCATATGTTATGTACTGGCGGAAACCCGGATCTCTTTGCCTGTTCAAGAAAATTATTCAACCGTTAGAAATATTCAAACTTCCAAAAATTCTTTACTGATTCGTACAAAACTCTCAATTTCGTACCAAATACACAGTGTTAAACTTTCAAAATTTCTATTTCTTGTTTCGTACAAAATCTTTTTATTTCGCACGAAATTTCCATTTGATTAGAAATTTTTGAACATTTAAACGTTTTTCTCAATTTCGTACAAAAACTTCATATGATCAAGCCATTTGAAAGTTGAAGTTATGTTATTCATACGATTCATTTGTTTCGCACAAAATTCATTTAACAATTTTCTTTGAAATCTCATTTTTTACGTAACAGGTCACTCGTATAAAATCTACTTCGTCCCAAAATTTGTCTAAGTGTAATCCAATCCTAAAACTTGTTGCTTTTAGCAAATTGATAGTTGATTTTCAGGTTATTAGAGCCGATATTAACGATTTTTTGATTAATTTTAAGTTTTACTGGTCCAATTTCCCTAGATCTAAGTTTTAGTCCGAATCGTACGAAATTTTAAACATTATAACAGTTAGATCGTGACGAAATTACCTTGCCCATTGTACGAGGTATGCAAATCAACCTTAACAATGTGAATAGCAAGCACAAGCATCAAGAAATGAAGTTTTAGAAATGAATCGCACAAAAAACTCTCTGAATCGCTCAATAGTGCTCAAAGAACAAAATATCTTTTCTGTGCGAACCAAAAGGGTATTTATACTTTCCATGTTTCGTATGAAATCTTGTGAATCATACCAAATGGTTACCCTTTGTTTCGTACAAAAACTCCTTATCCGCATGAAATTTGATTTTGTACGAATCAAATCTAAAAAAACTTTAAACTTTTTCAATTTCAATTTTTGTTTTTGTATTTTTCATTCATTTTATCAAAAACAATTATCTGTTTCAAAAATCCACTTAACTAAACAAGTTCAAGTTAATGACCCTGGTTATTCAATTTGCCTTCCAAGTCAAAGTTAATGACCTTGGTTAACCATGTTTAAACAAACAGATTTATTTTAACATGTAAAGTTTCAAATTAATGAACTTTCTTGACATTTGAGTAGACTTTGTTGCTAAAAATTAGTTCCCAACCCATGATTCCAAAATTTCCTCAGCAAGATGTTGCTATGAATCCAACCATCAGTGTTTTTATCATCGGTAAACAAAAATAAAACTATCAAGCTAAGAAAACTAAAAATCTTTTGGGTTTTTAAAAAATTTTCAAAGAATAACATATTTTGTGAATTTTGTGTTTTCAGAAGATCATTTCAAGCATTCATATAAGTCATCAGTACCGTTAGTCTAGACACACCTTTTAAGCTTTTAAACAAATTTACTTAGATTGCTAATATATTTGTCCATTTAAACCTCTTCTCGTTTCTCAATTGTTTCAAGATATGTTAAGGTATTATTAGAAACATGAAATAACTGTGTTTCCCATCTCAGAATATACTCCCGTATCATGATTCCCAGAATGTCATTTTACAGGTAAATATATCAAATTGATATCTATATATAGGGTGAATGCAAGACCTTGAGAGCTCAGGTTAGTACTACCGTACAGACAAAGCGATGAAGGCTCATCTTTAAGTGGTGTTCCATTAGGAATCTTTTATACTACAAATGTCATAATTGCTTAATACATAATCTTTTTTATGCAGCTTTCGGGGAAATAATGCGAAAGTATTATATGAGTTCTAGGCCATTGCTTCTGCAAAATCAGAAGAACTCGAATAATACCCCAGATATCAATCAAATATAAAGACCTATTATCGCAGAATATGGCATTCTCTCAAACAAAATTTCGGAGTACTAAGTCCATATATCCGAGAGATGTTAACTCACAAGTTAATCAGTTTTTGTGTTTTAGGTTTATATCTCGATAACAATCTACTGAACGAGTGAAGTCTATTGGCATATCCATAGTAAGACTTGCTTAAACACTTTTAAACAATACAATTCTTTAGCATACTGTGACTATCATTTTTGATTTACTATGATCACTCTTTTTACACAAAACTCTTTTTGCTTTTTTAAATGTTTTTGTATTTTCCTCAAATATTCTCCCCCTAAAATCAAAAACATATTTTTGGATTTTTAAGAAATTAGAAGAAAGAATGTACAGAAAACGTTTAACCGATGACAAATTCACATCAAGTCGTCATCATCCTCAAACTCAACCTCAAACACATCCCCTGAGATCATATTTTTTAAACCATTTAGCTTTAACAAATTTTTAAACTTTGTTTTATCAAAAACTTTGGTATAAAAATCTGCTTTTTGGTCATCAGTGTGGATTTTCTCAATTCGTACCAACTTTTTCTCGTAGCAATCAGGGATAAAGCGGTGTCGAATCTTGATATGTTTAGTACGTGAGTGTTGACATGAGTTTTATTTGATATCGATCGTGGCCTGATTATCTACATATATAGGTGTATCAAGAAATTGCAAACCAAAATCTCTCATCTGTTGCTGCCGCCAGAGAATCTGAGCACAACAATTGGAACCCGAACATATTCAGCCTCACAGGTAGAGAGAGCGACTGTGGTTTGTTTCTTGCAATGCCATGTTACCAAAAGGGTTCTGAAGAACTGGCAGCCGACCATTGTAGATTTTGTATTCAGTTCTGAAGAAAGTAGTGATAGGCACATATGAATCACCCCAAAACATTTGAAAATGTAAAAGAGGGGGCTATGTACTCACTTGGATTGCGTAAGTGTCTTGTTCAAATGATCAAACAAAGCTCTAGGATTGAAGAGTTCAAGTGTGGCCTAATGTATCAGAATACTATGTTAGTGTGTTAAGACTTTAATCGAAGGATTGGATAAAATGAGGTCTTATAAACCAAACAAATGTTAGGACTCATATGATATAGTTTATAATACCTTACATTCTGATTTGGAAGAGTTTTTCTAAGTGCTTTGACCCGTTAAGACTTGTTAAAATGGTTTACGCCACTTTAACGGGTCGCAAGCATAACTATGGGTTTGGATGGTAAACATGTCCTATGATGAGTCTTATACGACAAAACAATTTTGATTATGTTATAATATCAGTTTAGATGTCTAAACTATGGTCTTCCATGTTTAAAACCATTTTATGCGCCAAAAGGGTGTTTCGGCATTTTAATAGTACATAAAATCCACACATCATATGATTAACCAAACTATATGACTATAATGTATAACCTCAAAGGGTTATTCCCTAAATTACTATGGTCATAAAAATGCTCTTGGTCGAATCCTAAGATGTCACACCCTAGTCGTAGCAGAAGCGCAAACGTGTGACTATGAGGTAATCATTGCATCCAATCATGTAAACAAGTATAAATCAACATCGATGCCATACTGATATTAATTTGCAACCAACATTTACAACTTTCCAAAAGTAAAATCATAGTTTTCAATGGTTTCACATTGTCATCAAAATATGGTTTGAAATACATTACACCATAATAAAAGATTTTTTCATCGTAAAAGCATATTAAGGTTTTGACTCCTATATACCCATACGAGGTTGGGATATAAGAGGCAAATCCTCCAAAGGTGGCATTCATTGTCATGTCATTCCCATTTCCCAAAGTGTTTCACCGGCTCAAGTCTTGCGTCCTGAAATACATGTAATTTTAAAAAGTCTACAAAAGTTGGCGAGGTCATGTGTTCTTGTAAAATATCATGCTTGTAATCCAGTAATGAAATCTAAGTATGTTATTAACATTCATGGAATTTAAGGATCTATCAGTGTGTCACGAGCATCCTGACATATGTGCCATAAGTAAGCAACCAAACAGAGACAACTTTGACATCATTGGGATCACAAAAGCACTCCTAAAGGTTTACCAACCAGGAGGGGAGCGTGCCTCAAACTCAATAGATCTATATCTTTGCACCTTGGTCACTAAGTGATTAATGGTTAGTATTGTCATCATCCTACTTATGCACATTTGTTCATGTTATCATCTAAACCTATAGCTAACATACCGTTTGTTATGGCATGTATTCCCCCTCAATGGTTTTAAAACAAAACTTTGAAAAAATTTAAAGGAGGGACATGAACTCACTGTTTTGCATTCCTTAAGTGGTACTTATTAAATTCGGGTGTCCGTACACGTGTGTAACCTACATGTGTATTAACTTCATTAGACACCTATGTCTCGTTCGACCTCGTACCAGTTGTTCATCTCGAATTCTTGTTATGTATACATTTATCAAATTAGAACAACTTTTAATGTTATTATAGTGTTGGTAGTTCGTTTGTTCGATTATTATTTATATACATATATTTCACGAATATATATATATATATTTGTCATTGTTCGATCGTGTGTGAACGAGCTCGCCCTTCACATGTCCTCGTGCCTTGCACGCATGTCATTGGGCCTAGCCCATGTCTTTATGTGATTAGGCCTAGCCCATGTCTTTATGTGACTGGGCCTAGCCCATGTCTTTCTTTACGTGATTGGCCTAGCCCATGTAATTATGTGATTGGGCCTAACCCATGTCTTTATGTGATTGGGCCTAGCCATGTAATTTATGTGTTTGGGCGTAGCCCATGAAATTTTGGGCCTAGCCCATGAAATTTTTATGTTTGGGCCTAGCCCATGTAATTTTATGTTTGGGCCTAGCCCATTTTATGTATATGTTTAGGCCTAGCCCATGAAATTATACGTTTGGGCCTAGCCCATCAAATTATATGATTTGTGTATTTGGGTCTTGCCCATGTCTTTAATATATTGGGACTAGCCCAACTTAATCTCATGCGTCGATATTATTTATAATCTTACACTTGGTAATTTTTACTAAGTATAGACTTTTAAGTATCTTCATATACTTATATAAAATCACTTAGTAATTTTTATACACCCTAACTTTCCGGATTTTGATATCGTTAATATATATATTTGTTAAGTGTCTAAAATATATTATCTTTAGACAGATCATCGTTGTCGTTTAATATATATATTTCCGCGTTGAAAATCGCCCAAGTGTCATAGTAGCTCTTCATGTTAGCGATATGTTTGTTGATCGACATCATGACGGTATATTGTATAAATTCGACCATTATCCGCATAGTCCGCTCGTCCGTTTATTCTTTCAAGAATTGGTAAAGGTGTATGCTTCATGTTATTATACTTGGTAACCATCAAGTATTTGGTGTGTTGTATTAGTTGGCTATTTTGTGTTGTATACCCTTGATTTTCTAGATACATTCACATGTATTTTACACTGTAATTATGGTGACAAAGTATATGCATATATTTTATTCCCAAAAGTATATATATGTAATAAAAACTCATTTTTAACTTGTAAAAATATATATAAGTATTTGTTAAATCCTTGGAAGGATAGGGTTTAACCCTTGTCATTAAAACTCCCTTAATGACGGTTTAGGTCACTAATCGCGTTTAGTCCCGTTAATCACCCCATTAATTACACTTTTGTGAGAGGGAATTGGCTCTCCTCCTTTGAGCACCAAACCGATCTGACTCAACTAACAGAGGCAGAATTCATTGTTAGCGAGTTTGACAAACAAACAAGTAAGATATACTGCTTAAACGCCTTGAATTGTATTGATAAACGTGAACAGATACAGAGCGGAAAACAGTTTGACAGGCCTCGCCGTACATCAACCAACAGATATCAAACACAACACTCATGCTCCTCTATTTATAGGTCGACATGACTCGCACAGGAGGAGAGTGTGTGTGTGACTCGTGCGAGTGATGCCTCGTACTAGTGATAGAGAGTCACTCATATGAGTCACAAGACTCACTCGTACGAGTCAAGCTACAAACATATAAATCAAATATAAACAAATACTATTTGACTTTCTAAGCCCTATATACATAAACAACATATCCTAGACGTGTGCAATAGACATTATGCACCAACAAACTCCCCCTTGGATGTTGGCGCAATCTTGGATAGTCTACAACAATATTTGACAATTAACGACCAAAGAAACATTTCGACGACTTGCAACGCTCCTCAGAAGTTATCAGCGCCTGATCTGTAGGAGGAGGCCGGTTAACTATATTGCCAAACCGAAAGCTCCTTAGCGACGCAATTCTTGCTCGCTCAGCAACTCTTTCTTCTTTCTTATCTTTCTTTCTCTGCTCGATCTCCTCCAGCTTTCTCCAAGAAGTGTTCCATGCTGTTCCAGAATGTATAGCGTTAGCAAAACAGACATTAACTATATTCTGGAACTGGAAAGCTTGTTCGTTATCTTTCTCTTCGAAACTGATCTTGCTGTAGAACAACCATTCAATATCTTTCTTTGAACAATTGACTAGCCACATCGGGTCTAGTACTCGAATGCACACCCTAGTCCGTATATACGTTTGTGTGCTATGACGGCTTCGGTTAATTCTTTTGTAATCTTACAAGAATCATCATCTGGATGGACACATATAACAACTTCACATGTACTCAAATCATAGTGCCACCATTTGAAGATCTTGTAGAAGTCTTGTTCCAACTTGATAAGAGGCATATTTTTCATAACTTTAGGCCTCTTTACGATTAGCGTCACATCTTTTTCTTTTGTTACTTGATCGATCTTCGTACGCTTAGGGATATGAGGCTTCCAGTGTATAAATCCATGAGTTACTTCAAACTTAATCAGTTTCCACAGCTGCTGGTCATGAAATTTCATCTTAAGATTAATCATCTTTCTCTACACAAGCTCTTTGATATCCTAGAACGGCAGGGTCTTGATGTCGCTTAAGTATAGAAAATACTGAATCCCATATTCCCGTTTAATCGCATAAACCTTTAGCTCCTCGATCCAGCCCCAGCTTATAATATCTCCCAAAGAAATATCCGCATCACGCGTAAAGAATGCTAAGGGACGTTTGTACTTTCACTCAGCTGGTGCTACTTTAAACCACCGCTTCCTCATCTCAGCAATTTCTTCAGCAGACAGTTGTTGAGGAACGGTTCCTTGTTTAACAGCCTCTTTTACTTTTTTGCTTCAAAAGATCATCATTTTGGGCTGCAAACAGTTCGCTGAAAGTTGGGGAGTCATATGTACCCTTATCGGCAATATCAGTAACATCGTCATCAGAATCATCCTCCATGACAACTTTATCATAATCATGTGCATCAGACACATGTTTGAAGACATAATCAATATGCTCAAAAGCACTGATGTTGCTCAGCTCTCCTTCAAAAGCAAACACAAAATCCTCATTGTCCACGCCTAAATTTGAGCGATTTCTTCCGTTGAGTATATGGACAAACTCACCTTCTTCAACATCATGCTCTAAATATAAAATCTTCGGTTTAGGCACGACAGGAACGTTAGACATTTCGGTCACTGTGAAGATTCCTGCCTGCTGAGCATCCTTAGAGCTATCAGACTTTCCCTGATCTCTTCCTTCTTCAACTTGATTTGCTGAGTCATCCAAGTACACAGAAAAATCAATATCATCATTCAAATTGGACTCTGTTACAAGGACACCCGATCCACCTAGTCATCATCATCAGACTTATCAGAAAATATATCGTTGAAATCGTCTAAGTCTTCCTTTTCTTTCTCAGCATTTTCATAAATCTCATCAATCTCAGCTTCAATCTCTTTCACCAACTTTTTCTTGTTAAGCCATTCGCGATGTTTAGCTGAAAGATTCGACGTGTCAATATCAACATCTTTAGGCTTTCCCACTAACAGAAACTTCTTTGAAATCGAATACATCACCACCTCAGAAGTTACTAGCACAGATTCAGCTTCTGGCTCAGTTATAACAGTCACGGGATCCTCACCAACCTTCACCTTACCTTTGCCTTTAGCATCAGATAGTTCTTTGGAAATGCGTTCACGCTCGGCAACCCTTTCTCTAGCTTCGTCTTTCTCAATCTCATCAATTTCAGCAGCTATATTAATTCCGAGTTTCTTTGTGAGTATTTTCTTAAATAAGCTCATCTTTCTCTGGTTCCTGAGACGTTCTTCATCATATTCTACCATTCTATTTCTCAAACGCTCATTCTCAGATACTATACTCGCAAAATAGCTTCCAACTGTTGTTTTTCTGTATTTAGTCCATTGAGTTGCTCCTGAAGTTCAACAATTTTGACACTGTTTAACCTAACTTGTTTCTCTAATTCTTCAATACGCGAATCGTTAAACATGCCTGTAGAGAAATCCTCCCCCTGGTATATATCCGAAATCAAAATTAAAATCGAACTGGGGTTGAGATTGTGAGGGTCGTGGTGTTGGCTGTGGTGTTGGTTGTGGTGGTTGTTTTGGTGTTGGCTGCGGTGTTGGTTGTGGTGGTGGAGATAGTGGTGGCTGTGGAGTCGGCTCAACATTTTCTTCTTGAACAATCTTTTTCTACACTTTTCTTTTTGATTTATCTATCGGAGAATCAGATCTTCTAACTGCTGGCCTTTTAAGACACCTAGAAGATTTCTTAGGAGTTTTGCGAACAAGAGTATCGCTATCAGAACCTGAAGGCACCTATGTCGTATCATCCTCTCCTGAAGCTTTCCTTTTTTTCTCTCCGACTTTACGTTCAAGCTCATCCTGACGTTCAACCTCTCTTTCCTTAGCTCTTTCTTTCTCACCAACAATTCTATCTTTCGTATCAGTACTCAAAGACGATGCTTCTTCAACCTCTCCTTCTCGAACTCCAAATGCTTCCCTTTCGATTTCAGCAGCCACAGTTTCAACATTCTCTTCTAGCTCTGATTCATCAACCACTCTCGAGCTTTCAGACGCCCATTGTTTCATCTGAGGGGCATTGGAGGAAGATGTGGACGTTCGTTTTCTTTTCGTCCCCTTACCCCCCCTTTTTCTCTTCTTTCGAAAACCATATGCTTCTCTTAGCAATGAAACCATCTAACACTTCCAGTTCTTCATCTTCGTCTCCACTATCCTCTTTTCTCCACTTTCCCTTTGATGGTGCCACATAATCTTTATCGATGATAGCTCCGAAGACCGGCTTTGCATTTGGGAAAGCTTTGAGATGCAGATTCATTTTCTTTAGTGTTGATACATCCATATGCTCCAGCATCAAAAGATCATCTTTCTTTTTCTTCAATTCGGATGTAAATGGTTATGTAACATCTGAATAAAACAGGATATTGCAAGAACTTCTCTCGTTGCGTATTTTGGACCATTTTGGAAAAGATCACTCTAGAGAAATTGTATGGCAAATTCAGAACAAGTGCAATGATCATGCACATCTGATAATCAACTAAATCATCAACTCCGCCCTTTCGGTGACTAAGAGTGTGAATAACACAGTGTGCTATATATCGGAATGGAGCACTGAGGTTAGCCTTCTCGAACGGAGCTGTGTTAACGAAACAAGGCATAACCTATTCTGTAAAAGCACCTTTCACCATATATTCTGAAAACCAGTAGGATCGTCTTCATGATCGTTGAACTCTAGCACAATTCTGATCAAGTCTTCGGTAATCTTAACTTGAATGTCTTCGTCCTTAATCTTTATTGCAGACAGAATCGTATTCTCTTCTTCATCAAACTCAGCAGTATTCCAGAAATATTCAATGTGAGAACGAAATTCTATGTGAATATCAGTAAGAGCTTTGGTGATAGGAAGTATGCTTAGAAAATCCAGAACTTCTAGATATGCAACAATTTTTGGGATAGTATCATCTAGAAGACAACAAATATTATGGAACGACGAAAACGAAGATTTCTTGATCTGCAAGATAGACATTCCAACACTTAGAAAAATTTTCAAAAATTTCAACTTTTTAATCACTCGTACGAATCACCATTCGTACGAGTCATATAATTAGACAAAGTTTATGTCTGAGTTAAACCCTCACTCATACAAGTCACTACTTCGTACGAATGAACAAAATACTTAACAAATGTTTAAGTGTTTTGACCAGAACTTCTTCGTATTAGTGATGCTTCGTACGAGTCATCATGTTATAGAAATTAAAGGACCTACTCGTACGAACGATCACTCGTGTGAGTGAAAATAATAATGAGACATATGAAAAACTTGCTCATACGAGTGATAATTTGTATGAGTTATAATTTGCACGAAATAACACCTTATCAAACCGAA
The DNA here is from genome assembly GCA_947069175.1 of Scalesia atractyloides. Taxonomy (NCBI): domain Eukaryota; kingdom Viridiplantae; phylum Streptophyta; class Magnoliopsida; order Asterales; family Asteraceae; genus Scalesia; species Scalesia atractyloides. The sequence continues at coordinate 52,090,251 of CAMTDV010000020.1, forward strand.
CTTAAAACGTGTAGATTTTAACAAATTTAAGGTTAACTAATAGGTTAACAAATTTAAGGTTAATTAATAGGTTAACAGGGCCGCTTTTAACATTTTTGAGTTCAATTTTATATTTTATCAGTCCAATTACCCTAAATCTACGTTTTATGTCCTTTTGGTCCAATTTTCACATTATAACGGCTCAAAACAAGCATTAGTACCTTGCCCATTGAAAGAGGTGTGTAAATCAACCTCCCCAACGTATAGATACAGATCGTAGATCAAGAAAAATAGAGTGAAAAGAACTCGTTCGCACAAAGTATGTTGTCAATTGCACAGAGTCAATAGTCTGACTCATGCGAATGAGCCATCCTTGTATTCTCATTCAGAGTTCACTCGTACGAGCAATGGATCATGCGAATGAAGATTTCTATCACTCGTACGAATTATTGTGTTTCTCGTACGAGTCAGTTCTCACACTTTGTTATTCTTTTTTTATTTTTAAGAAATTTTATCTGTTTTTATAACCAACTTAGTTAACCAAATCCTAGTTAATGACCCTGGTTATCCGATTTGCCTACCAAGTCCAAGTTAATGACCTTGGCTGACCATTTTAACCAAAACAGATTTATTTTAAAAATATAAAGTTTCAAATTAATGAACTTTGTTGACTTTCAGCTTTCCTCCAGCAATCGTCGCTTTGACTTAGATATCGGTATTTTCATCATCGGTAGAATAAAATCTAAGATAAATGGCTAAAGCTGAAAATCTTTTTGGGATTCTTTTGAAAAAATAACATGAAAAGATGCATATACATGATTTTTGTGTTTAGAGGATCATATCTAGTATTTAAACAAATCACAAGTACCGTTGATCTTGGTAGTATCTTTAATTTTTAAACAGATTTACCTAGATTGCCAATATATTAATCCACTTACACCTCTATTCGTTTCTCAATTGTCTCAAGATATGTTAGATAATATTAAGGAACATGAAGTAACTGCGTTTCCCGTCTCAGAATATACTCCCGCATTGAGATTCCCAGAATATCATTTCACAGGTGAATATATCTAGCTGATATCTGTAAATGGGGTGAATTGCAAGACCTTGAGATCTCAGGTTAGTATTTCCATATAGACAAAGAGATGACGGCTCGACTTTAAGTGGTGTTCCATAAAGGAATCTTTTAAACTGTAGATGTCGTAAATGTTTTATGACATACTCATTTTTGTGCAGCTTTTGTAGGTGAATAATGCGTAAAGTATTATACAAGTTCTAGGCCATTGCTGACGCAAAATCAGAAGAACTCATGTAATACCCTAGATATCAATTAAATATAAAGAGTATCTGGGAACAACAGTTGGATGCTGAAACAAATTCAACTTCACACGTAGAGAGAGCGACCGTGGTCTGTTTCTTGCATTGTCAGGTTACCAAACGAGTTCTGAAGAACTGGCAACCAGCCATAGTAGATTTGGCATTAAGCTTGCAGCAGCCGAAATCAGAATTCGAGTAACTAGCAAAATTGAAGTCGTCGTGACAAGGATACCACAAGCCGGTGCTTGGACATCCTTTTAAATATCGCATGATAGTTTGACGACTAACATGTGCGAATATCTTGGATTCGAATGAAAACGGGCGCATAGGAATGTAGGGTACATGATATCAGGTCACGAAGCTGTAAGATACATCAAGGATCCGATCATGGAGCGATATAATGTTTCATCGACTTTGACTCCATGAACGTCTGGACAAATGCCGTGATTTGAGGCTAATGGAGTAGATGCTAGTTTAGTTCCTGACATATCAAATTTCTCTAATACGTCATGAACATACTTCGTCTGATGGATGAAGATACCATCAGGCAATTATGCAACCTAAAGTCCTAAAAAGAACTTCATCTCCCCCATAGCACTCATTTCGAATTTCTTCTTCATGACCTCTTCGAAGTCTTTGCACAGCTTATCATTTGTCGATCCAAAAATGATATCATCCACATATATTTGCACCAAAATCTGATGACTATCTACTTCCTTTGTGAAGAGAGTGTAGTCTACAGTTCCTCTGAGAAAGCCGTTGTCAAGAAAATGTCTTAAAAGCGTTTCGTACCAAGCTCTCGGGGCTTGGTGAAGACCATATAAAGCTTTGTTCGAAGGTAGACTTTATCCTTGTGTATAGGATCGACATACACCTCCTCTATGACTTTTTCGTAAAGGAAAGCAGAATTGACATCCAATTGATACACCTTGAAACATTTCCAAGAAGCAAAGGCCAAGAATATGCGAATAGCTTCAAGACGAGCGACTAGGGCGTAGAATTCAGTGTAGTCTATCCCTTCTTGCTAGTGAAAGCCGTGGACCACGAGCCGAGCTTTTTTTCTGACCACTATACCTCTGTCATCTCGCTTGCACTTGAAGACCCATCGAGTATTGATCATTTAATGATGATCTGGTAGGTCAACAAGCTTCCAGACTCCTAGCTTCTTGAATTGAAGCAACTCTTCCTGCATTCCTTCCACCTAGCTTTCTTCTTTCAATGCGTCTCTTTAATTTCCTGGTTCAACCTGCAAAACAAAACAATTGTAAGAAAGTCTGGTTTGCAATGGAGCAATACTAGTATAAAAACAACTTAGATCCTTGTTGATCTGATTGCGAGTTTTCACTCCGGTTTGTAAGCTGCCGATGATATTCTCCGATGGATGGTATGATTGTGTCCTTTGCAGTACTTCACTCGGAGCATCCACTTGAGTTTGCAAATTTGTGATTGCTACATCAACAACCGGTGCAAAAGATGTAGCTTCATTTCTGACATTGGATTGATTAGCTTGAGCATTCCGATAGCTTTCAATATGCTCCAATCCTTCATCGGAACTAGATCCTCCATCATCAAAAGTTGATTCCCGATCATAGTCGGCATTAGGTGGTTGTTGGGCAGATGTTTCAGAAGTGTTCAAGATTGGTACAGAGACGTATTCTTGAAGAATAGTGCTCGAACCTACATCAGAAGTGTTGACAGGAAGTGACTAGGGCGACTAGCTTGATACGAGCGACTATGCGAATAGCTTCCAACACGAGCGACTAGGGCGTATAATTCAGTGTAGTCTAGGGCATAAAATTGATACACCTTGAAACCTTGCCAAGAAGCAAAGGCCAAGAATATGCGAATAGCTTCGAGACGAGCGACTAGGGCGTAGAATTCAGTGTAGTCCATCCCTTCTTGCTAGTGAAAGCCCAGGACCACGAGCCGAGCTTTGTTTCTGACCACTATACCTCTGTCATCTTGCTTGCACTTGAAGACCCATCGAGTATTGATCATTTAATGATGATCTGGTAAGTCAACAAGCTTCCAGACTCCTAGCTTCGTGAATTGAAGCAACTCTTCCTACATTGCTTCCACCTAGCTTTCTTCTTTCAATGCGTCTTTTAGTTTCCTGGTTCAACCTGCAAAACAAAACAATTGTAAGAAAGTCTGGTTTGCAATGGAGCAATACTAGTATAAAAACAACTTAGATCCTTGTTGATCTGATTGCGAGTTTTCACTCCGGTTTGTAAGCTGCCGATGATATTCTCCGATGGATGGTATGATTGTGTCCTTTGCAGTACTTCACTCGGAGCATCCACTTGAGTTTGCAAATTCGTGATCACTACATCAACAACCGGTGCAAAAGATGTAGCTTCATTTCTGACATTAGATTGATTAGCTTGAGCATTCCGATAGCTTTCAATATTCTCTGATCCTTCATCGGAACTAGATCCTCCATCATCAAAAGTTGATTCACGATCTCGGCATTAGGTGGTTGTTGGGCAGATGATTCAGAAGTGTTCAAGATTGGTACAGAGATGGATTCTTGAAGAATAGTGCTCGAACCTACATCAGAAGTGTTGACAGGAAGTGACGAGGAAATCACCAACGGCCTAGAAACTTGCTCTTGATTAGAGATTTGATGCTGCTGAAAGAGCAAGTTCTTCTTCAGGTGGCACTTCCGCTAGGTTAAATGAATTCCACAAACCTTCGTAGTTGAACAACCATGGATCCCCAGGTTTCTGCGTTGGCGTAGTATACCGTTGACAATCAAGATTCTGTGCAAGAATAGCCTGGTTCAGACTCGGCAATAAAACACGCTTTTGTGGATTAGCATAACCGACGAAAAATACTTCCAAGGATTTGGCTCCAAATTTACCATCCGGGTCCAAAACTATACATAGTGATCCAAAAGGCTCAAAAACGCGAGGTTCGCCTTCTGTTGGTTAAGTAGCTCAAAACAAGTCTTCTTGTGAGCCTTGACTGTTAACACACGATTGAGGGTGTAACACGCTGATGCGACTGCTTCGCTCCGGAAACTTATTGGCAATTTTGAGTCAGCGAGCGTGGTTCTTGCAGTCTCGAACAGTGTGCGATTCTTACGTTCAGCTACTCCATTTTGTTGTGGAGTATAAGGAGCGCTAAATTCGTGAAGAATCCCCTTTTCATTGAAGAATTCGAGCATCCTTTTGTTCTTGAACTCAGTACCATTGTCACTTCGGATTCTCTTGATAGGCATATGATACAGGTTTTCAAGCTTCCTGAAGTGAATCACAAGACTTTCAAACATTTCATCTTTGCTCTCCAGAAAGAAAACCTATGAGAATCTTGAGAAATCATCTGTCACGACCAGGCAATATAGATCTCCAGAAATGCTTTTGACGTTTACTGGCCCGAATAGATCCATATGAATCCTTTCTAGTGGTAGTTTGATAGAATTTAGAAGCTTTCTTGGGTATGATTTCTTATGCTGTTTCCCCTTCTTACAGCTCAGACAATCATCAGATAAATGAAATTCTTCAGATTAACACCCTCCACTAGGTCGTTGTGCACCAAATAATTCATCTTTCTCAAGTGTATGTGCCCCATCTTCCGATGGCATAAGATTGACTCCTTCTCGGTTGCTTTAGAAACAAAGCACTGAACCTTCTTAGATGTAGTGCATGTGAAACTCATGTCTAGGACATAAAGATCATTCTCTCTTGGAGCGCGCATGAGGATCCACTCCTCAGGAATTCTGAATCCAAGTCATTAGCTTTGACATCATGCACAAACGCAAGCATCCAAGTCATGTGTCGTGAAGCTTTGCTATCCATAATCCATTTTCACATGATCGATCTTGGGAGCCCCTACACACATGAGGAAGAAACTATTTAAACAAAGAAACCCAAGCCAGCTTGGTCTTGGGTGGGTTTGGAATATCAAATTTCGGACCAACTTTGTTTTTGAAATTCTGTTTAGGCTCTGTTTTGGTTCGAACAGGTGGTTTCAAATCTACTTTAGATGGTTTGACTTTTGCAACCCAAGTTTGTGTTTTCAAATTTGCCCTTTTAAATAAAACTTTGACTTTTGCAACCCAAGTTTACACATCAACAAACAATTTCGTATTCAATGAAACCCTGTGTTTTATTTCCAAATATTTTTTTTTTCAATAAAATCTTGTATTTTATTGTTGAGAATGCAAAAATGTCAATCGTCGTACAATTTCGATCATTTTTGTGTTCGTTAAAGCGTTTTACGCATTTTGCGAAACGCATAGCCGTACAACCGAACGAGCCGACATCCATGACATTTTCAGGGATAATCCAAGTTACACATGTCTTAAAACCTTTATATAACCTAAATATTAGGTTAAAGGGGTTAAAATCGCAAACAAGTGGAATACAAGTCCAAGGGCCAAAAATGTCAAACAAATAATAAATATTTTTACTTCTTCAACAACTTTTCCACGTATCTCCAATTTTTGACACCTAACACTCACTTTGCCACACTTGAGGACACTTGTCATCACCCCCTTAATCCTAAAATACTATAAATACCTCATGATTCTTCCATTTATTTCACACCACTTCAAAACAATTCAAAGCAAAGTGTGAAGTTCTTCTTTCTATCCTTCTTGGAGCTTGTTTCCAACCATTGGAAGCCTCCTATCTTGAGTTCCAAAAGTGTTCTTCAACATGAGTAAGTACTCTTCCTAGTTCTTTAATTTTTTTAGCTATTTTGAGATAAAAGTCGAACAGTTTGGCTCCCTGATTGACTTTTGGTTCTGACCATATTTGGTCTAGTCAAAGTTCAATTGAACTTTGCAACATGATCGTAATCATGAAGGTTAGAATCCATAATGCTTTCACCTTCTGATTACCACGTTTACTAGTCGAAGTGACGAGTTAAAGTTTCGGTCAAAAATTTTGCATGATGTGCATTTTACCACAAAACTATTTTTTGCTATCAAAACACGAAGTTTTGATACCAAATAAGTTTTATAAACTTAGTTAGACATATTTTGACATGTCTAGCTTGTCACATCTAGTTTAGTGCTTATTTAGGGTCGTAAGTGGAACGTTCTTGACCACTCCTTTGACTTACGAACCCGACCCTTTGGTCGATCTTAGGAACCGACCAAACACATATTTGAGACCATAGTCATATACGGAATAACCTACTGAGGTTATACCTTATGGTCACGTCATTTAGTTAGTGTTATGATAAGTTACTTCTATGTTCTTAAAAAATGATGACCAAAAGGCCCTTTTGCGCATAAATCCATTTTAAACACATGTAATCAAATTTTTGACACACAAACTGATGTTATAACATTTTCAAACATGTTTGGGCATTTAAGACTTATCATAGGACGTGTTTAGGCATCCGATCATGCATTTATGCTAGTGACCCGCTAAAGTAGCATAAGCAACCTTAACGAGTCATAATGGGTAAAAAGTACTTAAGATCCTTTCCAAATCAGAATGTTAAGTTTGTTAAACCATATCACATGAGTTCCAACACTCGTTTGGTTTATAAGACTTCATTCTATCGGATCTTCCGGGATAGTCCCGACATGCCAACATATTTATCTGACACATTAAGTCACGTTTGAGCTTTGTTTATTCCGTTGATCAAGAATAATTTCGAATCCCAAGTGAGTACATAGCCCTCTCTTTTACATTTTCTAAATGTTTTTGGGTGATTCATATGTGCCTATAATTATTTTCAAGATTTCAAAACAATATACATGGTTTCTATATACAAAATGATTTTCAAAGTGAGTACATAGTTCCCCTCTTTTACTTTTTGCAAATGTTTTGGGGTGACTCATGTGTGCTAAATCATTTTCAAGCTTTCAAAAACAATGTCTAGGGTTTATATATAAAACAATACGATTTCAATAATGTGAATAACTTATTGATGCGTTATCCATAATAAGAATGACATTCATTAGCTTTGGCCGAGCCGACCAGTAGTATGTTATGGTACCATAGGACTGACAATCCCATTATCAGACTGTTTAATGGATATGGTGAAAGTTTGTGTAATGACAAAAACTGTTTCTGATTACGAAATCATTTGTTTATTTGTTAGTCTAGTTAAAGAGACCCTTTGGTGGTCTATTAAAGATACCCTTTGGTGGTATAGTCAACACAGGTGTGAATGTGTTCATTAAAGAATGATCAAAAGGTTTCACAATTAAAAACACGGACGATTTGTTTATGACATGGACAAATGGTTTATGACACGGACGATTGATTTATAACACGGACGGATGGTTTATAACACGGACAAATGGTTTTGAACAATGTCACGCAATGATTTTCACTTAAAGATATAAACCATACGAAGTTTTCTTTTGAATTAATCTGTTACAAGGTTTTTACAAAAGAACCGTTTTGGTCAAGATTCATGGCTATAAGGGTTTCTCAACTCTAACCAACTTGTTTTAGTTGGTTAATTGTATTGCATTATTAAACACTTTTGATATGAGGTTTTAACTTAACAACTCTTGTAGTCGGACAAGGTGTTGCAAATGCATACAAAGCCAAGAATTTGTCACTCTCACAAAACCTATGTACTCGCCGGCCTTTTTATGCTGACTCTCTTTTCACATACGTTGCAGGAGTCAATGCTTGATTATATGATGCATGCTCCAACTAGGAATGGACGCGGGCCTTAGTGACTTAAAACATGAAAGGCAGTTTATTTATGTGTTGTTTCTGTTTATCCCAAGACAATGTAAACATTAATTTAATCAAACATAATTTTAAATTCCATGAGTTGTGAAACAATAGTTCTGTGACATGAATCCCCGACGTTTCCGCCGCGGTTCTTTGTTTTACGCGGTCGGGGTGTTACATTTTTTACGATTCTTGGTAGAAGTTTCACCAATTTCAAATTTAGAATTAAGTTGAATCGTTGATTGAACATTTTTGTTGGATTCAATGTTTCTTTTCAAAATTTTCTTTGGTACAATCGTGGGGGCCTTTTGTTTTATATCTTTGGTAGATCTGTTGGAGTTAGAAACAAGTTTTGGATGTCTTTGTGAGCAATATCGTGCAATATGCCCAATAATTTTACACTTCTAGCATGTCCTGCTGGCTTTTTGAACAGAGGAATCCAAAACGTGTTTTCTATTCTCTTTCTATTTCTTAAACTCATCACTGGATTGTATACCAATGATCTATTTTTCTTGTTCTATAGTTGTTCCATAGACAAAATTGATTTTCTTTGTAAAATTCATCTTTTGAAACTTGTTGTTTGTTCTTTTCTTTTGAAAACCCATCCCAGCCCTCCTATTTTCAGGATAATCTTTGTTTCTTTGATGGTAGGGTTTATTAATACATTTTGATTTAGAATAAAATGATACATCATGTTTTTCTAAATCAGAATGGCTCACCTTAACAAGCTTGAACAACTTTTCAACACGATCCAGATTGACATTCTGAATCGGGAAATCTTCATCAGAATATAGTTTATCAGATCCATGCATTTTGTATACGATGACATTTGATCAGTGTTTAAACTATTTTCTGGTGATTCAACATCCAATTCAGATTTCTCAGATTCACTCTTCAAAACATTTACAACCACGGTTTTAACCACATCAGAATCATATTCATTTTCAAATTTTGCGTAAGTTACATCAATGTTCGTAGGCAGCTCATTTGACTTTTCAGTTTCAATTATAAATTGAGCGTCGTTTCCACCCCTGATGCCTTTTTACAAGCATAGCTATTCCACATGGGTGGTGGAACATGATCATAACTTGCACCTTTTTTTTCATCCTTTTTAGATTCTTCTTTGCTTTCGATCTTTGGTAGAATGTGATCAATGACGTATGAACTTGTAGAATAACTAATTAACAATTTGTTAACCCATTCTGTTTCTATTTTCATTTTCTCAAGTTCATTTTTAGCTCAACGTTTGTATTTAAATGAATGTTAATGGCCATTTGTTTGTCTATTATAGTCGCTTTAAGCATTGAAAGTGTTCCGTCATTTTCTTTGATCACCTTTTCATATTGTTTAACAGATTTGCTTAATTTGTCATAAGCTCTTTTGTTGATTTATAGTCAACATGAAAAATTATTTGTTAGACATTTGAGCTCATAATATTGTGTTTCTTTTACAGCACATTCACTACAAGGTTCTTGACACTTCATGCACGATATTTTTCACAGACTCATTTTCCTACACGTTTGCCTCATTCACATTTGCCATACAAGCTTTGTTGGTCTTATCATTAAGCTTTTCCAAAGTCTCATCAACTCTCTTTTCAACTTCAGACTTCTTCTTTTCTTCACAAGACGATCGATAGATTGGCTCAATATAACATGCAAAAGTTTTAAGAATATCATTAGGCAGGAGATGTTTAAAAGCACTGTTTAACAATTCCTCTTCTTCTGATGATGTGTGATAATATTCCTCAGGAACTTCGTCAAAAGATGCCTCTGCATATTCTTCAGGTTCTTCATTGATTTCTGCGACCAAAGCCAAACTTTCGTTCTTCGTGATGTACTTGTTCCAGTTTAAGCCTTCATCCTCCTGAGTCACGACAAGAGCTTTGTCTTTGGAATTCGATTGTCCATCTTCGATTTGTGCCATTCTTGTTTTGGGTTGAGGACGATCATAGATGGCTTTCTTGATTGCCCTGGACTTCTCTGTTTGGACATTCTCGTTTGAAATGTCCCTTCACTCGACATTGAAACATGTAACTTTATATTTGTTGAAGTCAAGTTTCACATCTAATCCTCCCAAATTCTCTTTTCTGGTGATCTCCATGAAACATTGCGCTCTTCTAACGATAGAAACCATACACCATTTAATGTCGATCAACTCCATCTCGACCGGATCAATCTGATCATAAAATCTCTTGTCATCCCTGAATTTCCAATTTTTCCTGCGACTAAACTATCGTATGATTCGGGAACCGAGGCTAAAAATGACATATGTTTCTTTGCGGTCTTCTCATCAAAGTTTTGTTCATCATCTTTTTCTCGTTTATGAACTTCTCTCTTTCGAAATCCGAGAGTTGAGCTAATGTTTTTTCAAGACCATTTTCTCCAATAGGAGCTTGATATTTTGCTTCAATGGCAAACCATCAGGTAAAATGATTTGCTTGAACCCAATTCATAAAACGTTCACTCCAACTGTCAAAGTTTTCAAGGTTCATCAACTTTGGTGGCTTTGTTATCGTACTCATCTCATTCTCGAGGTTCATATTTTAAGCTGCAGTAGTTGTGACCGCTGAAGAATCAAATGCATTATAAAACTCTTCTTCCATTCTTTCTACAAAAGTTTTAGAAACACACTATCAAAAAACTGATTAGAATGACAAAACTATGACAAAATGTTCTTCGTACGGATGAAAGAACTGCTCGTGCGACTGATATTATCGTGCGAGTCCGAGATTTGTACGAGTGAGATGTTAGTACGACTGAAAGGTTACTCGTGTGAGTGACTGGTTCGTGCGAATGACTAATTCGTGTGACTCATTGCTTCATGCGGATGACAATTTTTAAACTTGTAAGTTTTTAGGAAAACTTGTTTGTTCGTTCGTACAAATGACTTAATTTGTACGGATAGCCTTTCGTACGAGTTGTCTCTCTACTCGTACGAAGCAACTCAAGTCACCAAACGGATGATTTTTACAAATTTTGACTTGAATTAGGTTGATTTTAGATCTGAAATTTTCAAGGACTGATTAGAATTGATTTTAACGTGATATACTAAAATCCTAGTCCAATTGTCCATGAATTCATCCAATTCCGAGATCTGTGTGAGAAAGTGTAGAAGTAGAAAACTCCAATGGTGAATCTGGTTCTGAAACTGTTGGTAGTATGCAGATACTTGATGTTTATCCACAGATCAGGCCTCAAAGCTCTGATACCACTCGTGAGAGGGGATCGGTTCTCCACCTATGAGCACCGGACCGATCAGACTCAACTAACAGAGGAAGAATTCATTGTTAGCGAGTTTGACAAACAAACAAGTAAGATATACTGCTTAAACGCTTTGAATTGTATTGATAAACTGAACAGTTACAGAGCGAGTAAACGGTTTGACAGGGCTTCGCGTACATCAACCAACAGATATCAAACAAAACACCTCAGGCTCCTCTATTTATAGGTCGACATGACTCCACATGAGGAGAGTGTGTGTGTGACTCGTGCAAGTGATTCCTCGTACGAGTGACAGAGATTCACTCGTACGAGTCACAAGACTCATTCGTACGAGTCAAGCTACAAACATATAAATCAAATATAAAAATATACTATTCAACGTTCTAAGCCCTATATACGTAAACAACATATCCTAGACGTAGGCAATAGACATTATGCACCAACAACTTTAATCGCGATTAGATTTTTTGAAAATTTCGCCATAGTTTCCCCTAAACTATGGCATTTTCCCCGTTTCAAAAAGGTATTTAAATCATGTTTAAACCCATAATCACAATCAGTCATCAACTCAAGTTTAATATACCACTTTTGTTTGCCTGATTTATACACTTTTTATCCTCATTTCCATGGACACTTGTAAATATATATTTTAACAACTTACTTAAAAATAATGAGATCTTCACATATCTATGAGGACATTTAATGTCACACCCCGACCCGCAGCGGAAAAGGTGATCGAGGCATGATTGGGTTATCATCAAAGCTCATGACATTTGTTATAACGTTTCATATTCATTAATACAATTTAATGGGAAATATACAATCATAATTACATCATGTCCTAAACATCATTCTAGGCTTCATTGTTTTCTTCTAAGGCATTTCCTATGTTTTCCTTGCTTCATCCTGTTCACCTGTATCATGTGTAAAAATGGTTTTTGGATCAACAAAAAGTTGGCGAGTGAATCCGATGAAAACATTTGAACAAGTTTATTGAATTGATTATAAAATAAAGTGCACAACCACACATGAGTAAAAATAGATGTAAACTTATTCACCAATCATTTAATATTAAATAATGCACACACGAACAATAATGGATTTGTTTTGAGGCACGCTTTGCTCAACTCGTCTCCCACGAGGAACTGATGGGCCTAATGAATGAATTGCATATAACTTGACACTATGAAATACATAACTACAAACAACATATACAATCTAAGTTTAGATCACAATATGGTATGGCACAAGTTTAAATAAACGAGTAAATTTTAGTGACACATGACACACCCCAAAACGTGTAATTAAAAAGGGGAGTTGTAGGATTCACTCACATTGGGTGCGTTCGGTTGATGATGTTGAATGCGCATGAAGTTGCTTTTAACCACGAGTGAAACTAACCTAGATAATGGCATAATTGTTCGGTAAGTAAGCGGATTTTATTAATCAATTTTAGTAGGATTGTTGGATATATTTTTGTGAGTTTAAGGCTATTTTCTAACCTTAAAAATGTTATTTTTAAGTATTTTTAATTGATTTTTAAATAAAATAAATAAATAAAAATAATAAAAAATGTTGACTTTTTGACCGTTGACTTGTTGACAGTTGACCTGTTGACCGGTTTGATTGTGTAATTGTGTGCGCCGGGTGAGGCTCGAACCCGAGACCTCCCGTTCGCGGGCACGAAGCTCTACCAACTGAGCTACGTGTCTAACCCGAAATATATTTCTGTTTTTAATTATATTTATATACTAATTGAATTAATCCGAAAATCATTTATTTCAAAAACAATTTAAATGACTCGCTCGGTGATCTCCACAGGTCTCGAACCCGGGACTTGTGGTTTAGGTTAACACACAGTCCACCGCTGGACTGTGTGTCTAACTTGTTAAATAATCTGATTTTTATTATACTTATATACAAACTAAATAATCTCGTTTCTGCTTTAAATAAAAAGTTTGATAATTGTCCAGACCGGTGCGGTAGTCTGGACTCGAACTCGTGACATGTGGTTTAAACGTTCACACAGTCCAACACTGGAGTGTGTGTCTATCTTCGTTATTATTCCGGTTTTTATTAAACTTAACATCTATTGCATTGAATCCGGTTCGGTTAAAAAAAGGAACATTTTTATTAAGGCGAGTGTGCGTGGGACAAGAATCGAACTCGGGACGTAAGCGTGTTTTATTTGCACACAGTCCACCGCTGGACTGTGTGTCTAACCCGGGATATATCTTGATTTTAATTAAACATATACACAACTGATAACTCCGTCTTCTTCGTTAAACTTAACCAGAAACGGAAGTCCGACTGGTTCGAAGATTTAATCAAGTTCTTTAGTGTCTTGTGATTAATTACAGGTGCGATAAATAAAAAGAACGAGAGATTAAGTGTAAGATATACCGAACAGTGGCTCCTCTGTTTCGCCGGCGAAACTCCGGTGACAGCAGATGATTCCGGCGACGTGTGTCCTGCGGCAGAGGGTCTTCAGGGAGCTTGAGATGAGTGTGGGTGGCTTCGGTATGAGCTCTGGGGTTCAGTTTTTAGAGTGATGCATAGAGGTGAAAAGGTTCGGTTTTCCGGCGAGTTGCAGAAATTCTCCAGCGAGTGAAATTACGTCGGGAAAGAGTGTGATTGTGAGCGAAAGAGCTAACAGAGGTTAGAGGGGGTATTTATAGGGCAAAACATCGACGAATTTGGTCCGTTTTGCGTCTTGATTCGTCGGTCAATAAGTTTTTCGGCGCTTATGACTTGCGTCGCGGGTTCAGACGTCGGTTATAACCGATGTAGTAGTTAAGGCTTCAGTTAAAACTGAAGAAACCGTCCAATCTCGGCGAAATCGTCAGGATTTCCGACGACTGCGATTAGGCGCGTCGGTTTTGAATTCGAGACTTATGTTATGTATTAATTGTTTCCAATAATGAACAAGAAACACAAGTGGCGCAATGGTTGGATGGTTGGAAGTTAAGTCTTTGCTGAATCCGGTTGACCCGGGTTCGAAACCCGGCTACGCCCTTTTATTTTTATTTCATTGTTTTAAATACTTTTTCAAATATAACTTATATATTCCAATATACTTATTAATTATGTATCGTTTAAAATTAATTTGGGCATTAAATACGCAACGAAATTTTTAACTGATTGTTCGGTTAATAAACGGAGCGGGTTTGGTAAATCCGGTTTTTTACGGATGTTACAGTATCCCCTGCTTTTTAGAAATTTTGTCACGAAATTTAAGTAGTGATATTATTTGACTAAAATGATGGTGTTTAGTTTGACAGTTACATACTTAGAAAAAGAGTAAGAGTTTAAGTTTTTGTTTGAGGCGGTAACGTCCCTTATAAGGGTTAAGTACCCTGTTACCGGAATCACTTTTTGTTGCCTACGGTAAAAATATTGATAAGCACTGTTGATTCACTAAGTATGATTTCATGCGTAAGAGTTTTGATATGTTTGGGAAGATATGGTTATATCCTAAAGCAAAACTTCTAATACTACAACCTACATGGAACTTCTCATAACCGTCTAATAATGCCTCTGATCCTTTGACAAGAACACTTATATATAGGAAGTACCAGCGGCGTGTCCACCAAATTCTTGTCAAATTTTCATTGGTTTTATCAGTAAGTTTGATTGGTTCTATGACGTGACTCTAGAACATAAATAAACGCCACAACCAATGTACCAAGGAATTACTAAATCCTACATAGAACTTCTCATAACCGCCTGACAATGCCTCTGATCCTTTGACAAGAATACTTATATATAGGAAGTACCAGCGGCGTATCCACCATATTCTTGTCAATTTTCATTGGTTTTATCAGTAAGTTATGATTGGTTCTATGATGTAACTCTAGAACATAAATAAACACAACAACCAATATCTGAGTCCAAATTCTGGTAGCATACATGTTTGAATGGTGACAGTTCCTCTCTCGTTTGTTATGATGGAGAGGTTAGTTTATGTAGAAATAGAACACAATCCAATTTCTTTAAATGGCGAGATGATATGAATGTAACACAAATTTCAACCAAGACAATACTAAATCCTACATGGAACTTCTCATAACCGCCTGATAATGCCTCTGATCCTTTGGCAAGAATACTTATATATAGGAAGTACCAGCGGCGTATCCAACATATTCTTGTCAAATTTTCATTGACTTTATCCGCAAGTTATGATTAGTTCTATGTGACTCTACAACCAACACAACAACCAAAACTTGAGTCTTAATTCTGATAGTATCCATGTTTGAATGATGACAATACCTCTCTCGTTTGTTGTGATGGAGAGGTTAGTCATTGTGGAAGTGAGACATAGCTCAACTTCTTTAAATGATGAAATTGAAATACGCTGAAATGTATGATGAACAAACTTTGACCAAAACATACTAAATCCTACATGGAACCTCTCATAACCGCCTGATAATGCCTCCGATCCTTTGACAAGAATACTTATATATAGGAAGTACCAGCGGCGTATCCACCATATTCTTGTCAAATTTTCATTGACTTTATCCGCAAGTTATGATTAGTTCTATGTGACTCTACAACAAACACAACAACCAAAACTTGAGTTTTAATTCTAATAGTATCCATGTTTGAATGATGACAATACCTCTCTCGTTTGTTGTGATGGAGAGGTTAGTCATTGTGGAAGTGAGACATAGCTCAACTTCTTTAAATGATGAAATTGAAATACGCTGAAATGTATGATGAACAAACTTTGACCAAAACATACTAAATCCTACATGGAACCTCTCATAACCGCCTGATAATGCCTCCGATCCTTTGACAAGAATACTTATATATAGGAAGTACCAGTGGCGTATCCACCATATTCTTGTCAAATTTTCATTGACTTTATCCGCAAGTTATGATTAGTTCTATGTGACTCTACAACAAACACAACAACCAAAACTTGAGTTTTAATTCTAATAGTATCCATGTTTGAATGATGACAATACCTCTCTCGTTTGTTGTGATGGAGAGGTTAGTTATTGTGGAAATGGAATACAATCCAATTTCTTTAAATGATAAGATGCTATAAATGCTAAATCAGTAAGTACAAAACAAACTTTAATCAAGACAATGCTAAATTCCACATGGAACTTCTCATAACCGTCAGATAATACCTCTGATCCTTTGGCAAGAATACTTATATATAGGAAGTACCAGCGGCGTATCCACCATATTCTTGTCAAATTTTCATTGGCTTTATCCTTAAGTTATGATTGGTTCTATGTGATTCTAAAACAAATACAAACACAATCAACCAAAGCTTGAGATAACATAAAGAAAAACATAAAACTAAACGATTGGAGTTGAATCTTGATTTTCGGTGAAGGGGACTAGTTGGGTGGTTTCGTTTGGGCCGTCATTATCTTCGACAGGATTGGCGTTGATGTTGAAAATTCTTCCTCTTGCTGGTGGCCTAGTGATTGGGTTTTCTTGATTTACTTGGTTAACTAGGTTTGATTGAGCTTGAGCGTTTATGATGTTAACCAATCGAGGGCACGGGTTTCTAAAGTTGGTATGGTCGCCACAATTGAAAAAGCTCGAACATATGGGAACATGGGGTATTGGGGTTGTTGATAGGTTTGGATCATGTTTTGAGTAGGGGGAAAGATTTGGTTTTGAGGGGTGCGGCAAACCTTGCTCAAATGACCATAGCGTCCACAATTTGCACATAGTCGACAAGGTAAGGAAAGGGGATGGTGATAAAAACAGGTGTTACATCGAGGGTGAGGTCCAAGGTATGGTTTCTTATTTGGGTAAGTTGAGTTGGGTGCTGCTTGAGTGATTGGGATAGCTTGGATGGGTATGGCTTGTGAAATTGGTTGATTACGTTGGGTAGTAGCGAAGAGTTGCCCGTCTCTTTTTCTCTTAGAAATGGGTTGAGAAGGGGATTCGGTTTGGGTGGAGTTTGAAGTTTCAGTTGATGCTTTATCCTTCTTCTTCTCCTCCTTGAAGTCTTTATTCCGGATGCGGTTCTCGGTGAGCTCTGTAGCTAACTCCATTGCTGCTTCCAAAGTTGCAGGTGTGGTACTTATTACAGAGTCCTGAATCTTTGACGGAATACCTCGAATGTAGTGCTCGATCAAACGGTAGAGGGGAGTGAACAAGTTGGGAACCATTTGATTTAACTCGAAGAATCTTTTGTTGTATGTGGTGTGGTCTCCTTCCTTTTGCTTCAACGAATAAAACTCATCTTCTAATTTCTTGATTTCGCTCCTTGGGCAAAACCGTCTTGTCATGATTTCCTTCAACTCTTCCCAAGTCAAAGTCATAGCATCTTCAACGCCTCGTTTGGCCTTCTCTGTATTCGACCAAGTAAGTGCTATTCCATATAAACGACCGGTAGCATATCGCACTTTGCGATCATCGGGGCAATCACAATTTAGAAAAGTGTTCTCCATTTCTTCAAACCAATGGAGGAGAGCGGTGACACCTTCAGTCCCTTCGTATTTTGGAGGGTCGCATGATTTGACATGCTTGTAGGTGCATTTAGTGGTATTTGGGGAAGGGTTGATAACATTTTTATCTTCTTGGTTGACAGGATTAGCGGTAAGGGCTTGTTGGACTTGAATTACAATGTTGGGTATTACGGCAGCCATTTGTTGAGCGATTAGGGCAGCCATGCGCTCGCGAGCTTTTCCTGCTCTCATCTTCCTACGGGCGAGGCTAGAAGACATCTACAAGGAATACATATCAAGAGTATGAGTTGGATGTTTTTTGGGATCATGGGTCGTATTTAGGAATGAAAATTCATAAAATAAATATAGAAAAATAAATCTACTACATCCATAGGATGTCTTGGGCTTTGCTCGTAATTGGGCCTTGCATGCCGCCATACTTCACCTTCGTAATCATGTGGGCCCCCATGAATACCGGGTTTTTCATATGGTTCGCATGTGTTAGCCTGGTTACGTACACTAAAACCCGGAGAAAATCGAGAAATATGTACATAACGTATGATATTCGGAATGTGTCCAGGTATAGACACGGTGACACCTCAAAGTGGGGTTAGTTCGAACGACGTTTGGTGTGGCATTCTTTGGCCTAATAGGTCCTTCGTACTCTCATCGTTAGTCCCCAGGTAGGCAAACTGGTCCATTATATTGGATTTATACGAATGTCAACCTAGACAGGACGTTCCGACTACCGGTACTTGTACCCTTCCAGTTACTACATGCCCGTCGCAGAACTCACTTTGATGGGATTTGAAAATTGCGACAAAATCTTTGAATAACAAGAGTATGAAGATTATTTGAATATATGAACATTGAAATATGTATGATGAATGTGTATGTAAGTATGTATGTTTGACTGTAAGTATAAACAAATATGAAACAAATAAATATCATAAGTTTGCATGTAACCACATGAATAATTAAAATCTAGTCAACTATAGTATAGGCTCTAAGGGTCTAATAACCTATCCTATATCCCTATAACCTGGCTCTGATACGAATCTGTCACACCCCGACCCGCAGCAGAAAAGGTGATCGAGGCATGATTGGGTTATCATCAAAGCTCATGACATTTATTATACCGTTTCATATTCATTAATACAATTTAATGGGAAATATACAATCATAATTACATCATGTCCTAAACATCATTCTAGGCTTCATTGTTTTCTTCTAAGGCATTTCCTATATTTTCCTTGCTTCATCCTGTTCACCTGTATCATGTGTAAAAATGGTTTTTGGATCAACAAAAAGTTGGCGAGTGAATCCGATGAAAACATTTGAACAAGTTTATTGAATTGATTATAAAATAAAGTGCACAACCACACATGAGTAAAAATAGATGTAAACTTATTCACCAATCATTTAATATTAAATAATGAACACACGAACAATAATGGATTTGTTTTGAGGCACGCGTTGCTCAACTCGTCTCCCACGAGGAACTGATGGGCCTAATGAATGAATTGCATATAACTTGACACTATGAAATACATAACTACAAACAACATATACAATCTAAGTTTAGATCACAATATGGTATGGCACAAGTTTAAATAAATGAGTTAATTTTAGTGACATATGACACACCCCAAAACGTGTAATTAAAAAGGGGAGTTGTAAGATTCACTCACATTGGGTGCGTTCGGTTGATGATGTTGAATGCGCACGAAGTTGGTTTTAACCACGAGTGAAACTAACCTAGATAATGGCATAATGGTTCGGTAAGTAAGCGGATTTTATTAATCAATTTTAGTAGGATTGTTGGATATATTTTTGTGAGTTTAAGGCTATTTTCTAACCTTAAAAATGTTATTTTTAAGTATTTTTAAATAAAATAAATAAAAAATAATAATAAAAAATGTTGACTTTTTGACCGTTGACTTGTTGACCGTTTGATTGTTGCTGTTGTAATTGTGTGCGCCGGGTGAGGCTCGAACCCGAGACCTCCCGTTCGCGTGCACGCAGCTCTACCAACTGAACTACGTGTCTAACCCGAAATATTTCTGTTTTTAATTATATTTATATACTAATTGAATTAATCCGAATATCATTTATTTCAAAAACAATTTAAATGACTCGCTCGGTGCTCTCCACAGGTCTCGAACCCGGGACCTGTGGTTTAGGTTAACACACAGTCCACCGCTGGATGTGTGTCTAACTTGTTAAATAATCTGATTCTTATTATACTTATATACAAACTAAATAATCTCGTTTCTGCTTTAAATAAAAAGTTTGATAATTGTCTGGACCGGTGCGGTAGTCTGGACTCGAACTCGTGACATGTGGTTTAAACGTTCACACAGTCCACCACTGGAGTGTGTGTCTATCTTGGTTATTATTCCGGTTTTTATTAAACTTAACATCTATTGCAGTGAATCCGGTTCGGTTAAAAAAAGGAACATTTTTATTAAGGCGAGTGTGCGTGGGACAAGAATCGAACTCGGGACGTAAGCGTGTTTTATTTGCACACAGTCCACCGCTGGACTGTGTGTCTAACCCGGGATATATCTTGATTTTAATTAAACATATACACAACTGATAACTCCGTCTTCTTCGTTAAACTTAACCAGAAACGGAAGTCCGACTGGTTCGAAGATTTAATCAAGTTCTTTAGTATCTTGTGATTAATTACAGATGCGATAAATAAAAAGAAAGAGAGATTAAGTGTAAGATATACCGAACAGTGGCTCCTCTGTTTTGCCGGCGAAACTCCGGTGACAGCAGATGATTCCGGCGACGTGTGTCCTGCGGCAGAGGGTCTTCAGGGAGCTTGAGATGAGTGTGGGTGGCTTCGGCATGAGCTCTGGGGTTCAGTTTTTAGAGTGATGCTCAGAGGTGAAAAGGTTCGGTTTTCCGGCGAGTTGCAGAAATTCTCCGGCGAGTGAAATTACGTCGGGAAAGAGTGTGATTGTGAGTGAAAGAGCTAACAGAGGTTAGAGGGGGTATTTATAGGGCAGAACATCGACGAATTTGGTCCTTTTCCGTCTTGATTCGTCGGTCAATAAGTTTTCCGGCGGTTATGACTTGCGTCGCGGGTTCAGAAGTCGGTTATAACCGATGTAGTAGTTAAGGCTTCGGTTAAAACTGAAGAAACCGTCCAATCTCGGCGAAATCGTCGGGATTTCCGACGACTGCGATTAGGCGCGTCGGTTTTGAATTCGAGACTTATGTTATGTATTAATTGTTTCCAATAATGAACAAGAAACACAAGTGGCGCAATGGTTGGATGGTTGGAAGTTAAGTCTTTGCTGAATCCGGTTGACCCGAGTTCGAAACCCGGCTACGCCCTTTTATTTTTATTTCATTGTTTTAAATACTTTTTCAAATATAACTTATATATTCCAATATACTTATTAATTATGTATCGTTTAAAATTAATTTGGGCATTAAATACGCAACGAAATTTTTAACTGATTGTTGGGATTAATAAACGGAGCGGGTTTGGTAAATCCGGTTTTTGACGGATAATTTAAGACGTCCTTTTTATTATATCTTCAAATCAAGATTTCCACTTTAAACCACTTTGTTTACTAAACTTTTTAAGATGATCATAACATACATCATGGTGTTTATTCTTTATAAAAGTCATATATATGTAATAAATCATTTTTAAGTTGTAGTAAAGTTCATGGATCATGAGGTGAATGTAACGCCTCGCTTTTTTGTACTTTCCTAAATTAGAAAGTGTTGTCGTATTTCTATCTTTGGAAACTTGTATTCGCATTTCTTTTCTTGTAATCCGAGACTTGAATCATACTGAAACTTATATTTGATACTTACTTGTCTTATATGCATCTAAACATTGATTACATGCAAACTTATACTTATACGCACATTCACACATGATAATTATTCATTATATGCTTAAAACATGCAAAAATTCCCAAAAGAAACAAGTTAAAGTCCTAAAGTGATATAATCAACGAACTTTCTGTAATACCTTGCCTTGCGCCTCGCGCCCCGCGACCGAATCATTAGAAGTCTCTCGCGGCCCACCAGGTCTCTAGCGGCCCGCGACCGAGATGCTTTCACCCTCTCGCGGCCCGCGAGAGGGCACGATCTGGAAAAATACATTTCAAGCTCATGGATTGGTCAATTTTTGTTTTCTTGCGTTTATTACCCTCAACTAACAACCTCCCAGTCTTTACCTATAAATACCCTAGTCCATTTCACTCTGAACTCACACATAAATCTTCTCTTCTCTTCTCTAAAAGCTCTAAAGAGCTCTCTTCTTCTCTCAAAGATCAAAGCTCCTAAAAAGTGAGTTCTAACTCACCTCTCTCTTTTGATCTTTCCTCTTTCTTAATACTTGGAAATAAATGTTTCCATAAGTCTTCCATGGAAGACTAGCTTGGAACATGTCTAAGGTCCCAAGGGTAATGACTTTCTTTTGGTTTTATTAGGGGTTTACCCATAAGTGTTGTAACCTTCCAAGCTTGTTCTCGAAACAAGAGTTGACTTGGTAGAGTTTGATCACTTGGAAGCCTTGGCTATCCTAACTTCGATCCACCACCTCACTTGATGTTTTCATTTACTTTTTGTCTTTTACTTTTATGTGCAAACTTACTCATGACCATCCTTGTCGTCCTTGTGACGACTTGTGCATTGGTATACTATACGAGAGGTTTTAAAAGGAAGGTTCTCCTCCTACCTCCATGCATGACTTCTATGAATCTACATGATGTTCTTGATTTGCTATACTATATAATATATATATATAATACTAACCAAACTCTTGATGGTAATCGAATGATTATTCGTCATGGTACTAGGTTACATCACCTAAGTACTTAATCTCTTGTTATGATTCTAATGGGTATCCTAACCCATGAAAACTCACCAACCTGAATGGGTATCATAGTGTCAAGAACGAGTATTAAGTCTAGGCGATCACTTTTTCGTATACGTACTTCTCGCATTTAAATTTTCCCAAATCCTCCATTATCATTCGAATACATACCAACCTAAGTTCTCCTCTTGTAGGATAACCCGGCGCTCATCCCATCCATCAACCACCTTCACCAACTCGTCAAGTTTGAAGACTACGCAAAACCGTGAGTACACTCGACCCACTTTTCGTTTACAACCCTTTTGGGTGCAACATGTTTACTCAGACCAAACCACAACACTTAAACTTTATGAAATGCACAAACAATCCTATACATATGAACACTTGATACAATTACTTGATGCTTATATCTTGGACATTCTTTATATGATGCTTTACTCATTAGCTTGTTTTAAGCCTTCGTTTGACATGTGTAGCGCTATTGGAAGTTACGCATCCCCTCCATCGCATAAACTTGAGGCCATGTTAAAACATCGTGTTTGCGTTAAGGAATTGGCTAGTAGTATTGCATGCCTTGTATATGATCTCGTGAAATCATAGTTGCCATGAGGATTCGTTTAAATGTTAATCGTATACGTATGCTATGCTTAAACTTGTGTACTCGCCTTTGCTTTTGCATTGAATTGTATTTTAAAACATGTTACAGGTTGATGAAGAGGATGCTATGAAATCAAATAGCAAGGACTTAGATACACACAAGTAGACGTTTAGGCTAAATTTGTTGTATCAATTTTTGTTGTATTGTGTTATTTCTATTTTCTTCGATGTTGTACTTGACAATTTTTATTTAAATGAAATTTGGTTTTAATAAAATATTGTCATTATTAGCGTTGTGAGCAATGAGCAATCTATTTCGTCTCACTCCGATGTTTCCGCCATCGGCTGGGGTGTGACTGGAAGGGAAAATGCCGTTAGTCGCTTCTCGATGAGAGCATTTTACCTATAGGCCAAAGCACGTTTCTCTAATTTGAAAAGAACTTCGATTCACTTTGGAATTGTCAACGTTTCTCTACCCGAAACATTCCCCGTTTTATGAGCCTATTCTTTTTATGTGATTCAATTTTCTATGCATTTTAATACTTGATTACCTCGTTCACTTCGAACCGTTACACTATTCGCACATTTATCGCAATCCAAAACAATGTTAATCGTCGTGAACAAACTAAATTTATACTCTTCTATTCGCAGTCATACGTGATCATACGTGCTATACTTGTTAAACTCATGCTACTTAACGTCACCCATGTGAACTCATACATGTTATACAATACTTACATGCTCAAACGTGATTTTTATTGTCGATCACCTTGATGCCTTTGTCGCAAAAAACTCAAGTTGGATAAATGAGTCGAAGTCTAACTCCACCTCGACTATTTTCATAACCATATCAAAACTTATACCTAAACCTTTTATCATTGTTTCAATTTTTCTCATTTATGTATAAAACTCGAACCTTACTATTTTATCCAAACAATTTCTCACCCTACAACATATTTACGTAAATACATACACGAAACCCCTAAGGACACTTTAAACGTTTCCTTCACAATTTTTCAAAAAACTTTCTGAAATGCTACCTATCAAATTAGCCGGTCAAACGAACCTCTTGCCCTCGATTTTCATAACTTGTCCAAAACACACTCACTTTATACTACCATTCTAAAGACATTTTATTTCCAACAAGAAACTAACGAAAACTTTCTCTGACATACGTCTAAGTACTTTGCTAAAATACTTTTCAAAAATTTAAGTTTTATGTGAAAATTCTCAACACACGACTTTTCTTGCATCAATAAAATAAAATAAAATATAGCAAGCTCACCATTTTACAATCTTTTCAAAACACTCAAATCTAAATTTGAACACATGGGCAAGAAAATTTCATGTGCGAATACAAATTTTAAAACAAAAGTAGCATTTCTTTTTACAAACCACAATTTTACATCAAAAATTAATACTTTTTCTCAATATTCACCTGACATTCACAATTTTTGTCCTTTATTCCCGACAAACCCTATTTATTTTAACCAACTCAATGTTTTGACTCAAGCAACCACACATGCATACTGCCTTATACGTTTCTATTTATACAGTAAATATTATATGACAATATAACACATATCACTATTACACTTCGTATATTACACACTCGCAACTTCAGGGTGACTTATATATATACTAAATCCCAATTTATGCCACCTATATGATCGACACTACTCAAAATTTATGCATTTGCACTACTTGATAGTCATACTTGAAATCTATAAGTGGGCATAACCCGAGTGGTTTCGCCTACGTTCGACACACTTGTGCATACATACAATCATGCTTACATGCTCAACTTTTATACGCTATCTTACACATCTTTTGCTTGTAATACTGAATGTAACCTGACCCGTACACTACTAGTACAAACTATGCGGATCATGCACAAACCAAAATAATCACGGGTGCACACGGGATTATATTGGTAGGCGCATGAAAACCATAGTGGGTTCTATTGTGTAACGACGTAACATGACACCAAATAGCGAAACGACATAACATGGTGTGAACATGGTGGATACACCGCTGGTACTTCCTATATATGAGTGTCCCTACCATGTTACCAAACTTTCGTAAAACGTGCCATGAGAATTCAGTGTTTTCCCGGACCTCATTAAATACATTGGATTCATAACAAACTTTGGTGACCCCACTTCGAAATGATTAGTACTCGATTATCCATGACAAAGCTTCATTCTCAAAATCGTTAGCTTTAACCACTACAAATATCCTGGCTCTCCAATAAACATTTTTTTTCTACAGCAAGTGATTTTACTAATACGCCTTAGAACTGATAAAACTTTTTCTTACAACTTTCAATGCGGAACGCTCATTTTAATCAAAATACATCCTTAGTCATACTAAAACTTTCATCTTAGGTCGCACTCTTTTAAAATATTCTTTCAAATAAGTTGTCCAGACTCAGTCGAACTCACTTGCTTGCACACACAAATACACGTTTTCTTATCCTTATACACGTTTACAAGTGATGTCTCAAAACATCTTAGTCAAATAAATTACTTTCACCAACCTACCATTTTTATCCTTAAAGATTTTGTTACATATTGACACACTTATACATGAACTTCGCAAAAACTTTAAACTTCAAAATCCTGATTTTGGCCAAACATTTTCACCAAAATGGCATCTTTTCCAAATTCTTCCTCTTGAATAAATTTTGGGACGAAATTTCCTAAAGGAGGGAGACTGTAACGCCTCGCTTTTTCGTACTTCCTAAATTAGAAGTTTGTCATATTTTTTTTTGGAAACATGTATTCGCATTTTTTCTTGTAATCCGAGACTTGAATCATAATGAACCTTATACTTGATACTTACTTGTGTTATATGCATCTAAACGTTGATTACATGCAAACTTATACTTATACGCACGTTCACACACGATACTTATTCATTATATGCTTAAAATATGCAAAAATTGGAAAAATAAGCAAGTGAAAGGGCTAAAAGTGGTAAAATCAAAGAACCTTCTGGAATACCTTGTCTCGCGCCCCGGGACCGAATCATTGGAAAACTCTCGCAGCCCGCCAGGCCTCTAGCTGCCCGCGCCGAGATGCCTTCACCCTCTCGTGGCCCGCGAGAGGGGCACGATCTGGAAAAATACATTTCAAGCTCATGGATTGGTCAATTTTGGTTTTCTTGCATTTATTACCCTCAACTGACAACCTCCCAATCTTTACCTATAAATACCCCAGTCCATTTCACTTTCAACTCATACATAAATCTTCTCTTCACTTCTCTAAAAGCTCTAAAGAGCTCTTTCTTCTCTCAAAGATCAAAGCTCCTAAAAAGTGAGTTCTAACTCACCTCTCTCGTTTGATCTTTCCTTTTTCTTAATACTTGGAAATACCCTTGGAATGCTTCCATAAGTCTTCCATGGAAGACTAGCTCGGAACATCACCATGTCTAAGGTCCCAAGGGTAACGACTTTCTTTTGGTTTTATTAGGGTTTTATCCACAAGTGTTGTATCCTTCAAAGATTGTTCTCGAAACAAGACTTGAGATGGTAGAGTTTGATCACTTGGAAGCCTTGACTATCCTAACTTCGATCCACCACCTCACTTGATGTTTTCATTTACTTTTTATCTTTTACTTTTATGTTCAAACTTACTCATGACCATCCTTGTCGTCTTTGTGACAACTTGTGCATTGGTATACTATACGAGAGGTTTTAAAAGGAAGGTTCTCCTCCTACCTCCATGCATGACTTCTATGAATCTACATGATGTTCTTGATTTGCTATACTATATATATATATATATATAATACTAACCGAACTCTTGATGGTAATCGAATGATTATTCGTCATGGTATTAGGTTACATCACCTAAGTACTTAATCTCTCGTTACGATTCTAACGGGTATCCTAACCCATGAAAACACACCAACCCGAATGGGTATCATAGTGTCAATTACGAGTATTAAGTCTAGGCGATTACTTTTTCGTATAGGTACTTTCTCGCATTTGAATTTTCCCAAATCCTCCGTTATCGTTCGAATATTTACCAACCTAAGTTCTCCTCTTGTAGGATAACCTGGCGCTTATCCCATCCATCAACCACCTTCGCGAACTCGTCAAGTTTGAAGACTACGCAAAACCGTGAGTACACTCGACCCCCTTTTCGTTTACAACACTTTTGGGTGTAACATGTTTACCTATACCAAACCACAACAACTAAACTTTATGAAATGCACAAACAATCCTATACACATGAACACTTGATACAATTACTTGATGCTTATAACTTCGACATTCTTTATGTGATGCTTTAGTCATTAACTTCTTTTATGCCTTCGTTTGACATGTATAGTGCTATAGGAAGTCACGCATCCCCCTCCATCGCATAAACTTGAGGCCATGTTAAAATAGCGTGTTTGCGTTAAAGGTTTGGCTAGTAGTATTGCATGCCTTGTATATGCTCTCGTAAAATCATAGTTGCCATGAGGATTCGTTTAAACATTAATCGTACACGTATGCTATGCTTAAACTTGTGTACTCGCCTTTGCTTTTGCATTGAATTGTATTTTAAAACATGTTACAGGTTGATGAAGAGGATGCTATGGAATCAAATAGCAAGGACTTAGATACACACAAGTAGACGTTTAGGCTAAATTTGGTGTATCAATTTTTGTTGTATTGTGTTATTTGTATTTGCTTCGATGTTGTACTTGATAATTGTTATTGAAATAAATTTTGTTTTAATTAAATATTGTCATTATTAGCATTGTGAGCAATGAGCAATCTATTTCGTCTCACTCCGATGTTTCCGCCATCGGTTGGGGTGTGACAGTGAATGATTTTGTTTAGATGTAAACATCATCATGTTTAAATCATCATTTATATTCTTATTCATACAAGATCATCTATTTAAAAAACTTACTTTAACATAATCAACATAATCATGCTAACTATTTAACACTAATACACATATTCAACACATAATAAACTATATTCAGTGGATTATTAAGCTGAGGTTAGGGCTTTTAAGTTGTATTTTTCTTTATTTTCAAGATGATCAACAAGTACGTTCATAAAGAATATGTCATAAGGAGCTTAAATATGGTAAAAGTTTAGCTTACAAGTTTGCACAAGATTGAGTGAAGATTAAGAAAACAATGAAGCCTCCAAAGAAAGCTCTAATGCTCCCCCATGCTTGCAAACTCCACAGATGATCTTGTGAGGGCTTGAAAGTAAGTAAAATGTGGTGTTTAATAGTGGAAAAGATGGTTGTGGTGGTGGTGGTAGCCGTGAGTGAGGGAGAGACCAAGGAGGTTTCTTGTGTTGTTTTTTTGAAATGATAAGGTGAAGTATGATGATGGTTTTATAAACTTACCAAGTCAAGATCACATCTTTTTACCATGCCTAAATCTCTAATTTTCAACACAAATCAAGTGGGTGGGGGCCCACTTGAAATCGCCCATATGTAGGGGGTTAAGTGTAAGTTTATTTTTTAATATGTGAACGTAAGATATATAGGTGTTTAGGTTAAGTATGGTAATTAGGGATTGGTCTTGCATCATTAGTGAGTAATTAGGGTTTAGGGTTTTAATTAATATTAATTAGCCCCCTTGACTAGTTTGCATTAGTTGTGGATGGTAAAAACACTACTAGTTTGCTCATTGGTGTGATACCGATTGATATATGAAAGTTATTGTTTGGTACTGGAAGCTGTGGTTTCGTTTACCATAAGTGCCATGGCATTTATTTAGGACACTTTCGACATCAAAATATGGTTAACTAGTTCACTAGTCAAGTAGATGTTGAGTTTGAGTGGCTGAAACGCTTTTCGTTTCTTTATTCGCTCAATAAAGACACTTATCTATTTTACCACGAATATTTTCGGAAGTTGTATTTCCGCAACTTCAAGATGTTTGAAGGGATTTCGAATCCCAAATGAAGCTTAACTAGCTCTTTAGATTTATGTATGAGCCTATAGGCCATTGAAATCTTTGTCTGTTCGACAATCGGTCGTTTTCCGGTCAAGTTGTGCACTACTTGTCGTATGACCGGAAACAATGTCTTTTATATATTTTTGATATCCTCATATTGTTTTAAGGTGTTTGTCATTGTTTTGTTATAATTCTGGAATCCGGAAAATACCAAACTAATGTTGCGGACGAATAGAAATAGTCACCTTTTTAGTCGAAACGGACAATTTTGTAATTTAGGCGTTGCACAGGAAAGTTACGTATTATTGCGTGATGTGTTCCCACATTAGTGTTTTCATGTATATATGGACTTAATTATGTCATTAGTATGACGTTATTCATTGTTTCATTTCAGTGGTTTTACCGATATGAACAGTGCAACTTCGAATAGTGCGCCCAAGACTTTCTACCAACACTTTTAGGGCATAGTTTGATTTGTTTCACATCGTAACGGAAACCAATATATGTTATAGCATGATTAGATTGGTTGGAATTACTGGTTATTTGCCATTTGTTACATAAGATTGACCAAACTAGTCAGATTCAAAACTCAAAGCTGTAGTAAAACCGCTCAACTTACGACTAAGAAATAAGCACTAACCTAGAAATGAAGAGTTGGACATGTTTGAACATGTCTAACAATGTTATAAAACTGATTTGGTGTCAAAACCTTAAGTTTTAATACCCAAAAACGTTTTGTCGTAAAATGCACTTTTATAAATTTTTTTACTTTTAACTCGTAAAACTTTGACTCGTCATCTCGCCTACAAAACGTGGTAATCAGAAGGTGCAATCACAAGGATTAATACCTTTATGATTATGATCACATTTCAAAGTTCAATTTGAACTTTGACTTGACCAAAATGGTCAGAACCGAAAGTCAAACAGGAAGCCAAACTGTTTAACTTTTAGCTCAAAATAGCTAAAATAATGTAAGAACTACGAAGAGTACTTACATGTGTTGAAGAACACTTTCATGACTCAAGATAGGAGGCTTCTAAAGGCTGGAAACAAGCCCCAAGAAGGATAGAAAGTAGAACTTCGCACTTTGCTTTGAAGTGTTTTGAAGTGGTGTGAAAAAAATGGATGAATCAAAGGGTAGTTATAGTGTTTTAGTATCAAGGTGGTGATGAAAAGTGTTACCAAGTGTGAATTAATGTCTTAACATGTGTTAAAATCAAATTAATTGTGGCAAAATGAGTGCAAGGAGTAAAAAATTGGAGATAGGTGGCCAAACTTGGTGATGAAGCAAACTTTTTTTGACAAATTTGGCCCCTGGACTTGTATTGTCGTGTTTTGTCCTCTTTAACCCCTCTTAACCTAATATTTAGGTTATATAAAGGCGTTAAGGCATGTGTAACTTGATTTTGTCTGGAAATGTCATGGATGTTGGTTCGTTCGATTGTACGGTTACACGTTTCGTAAATCAATTATAAATTTATCGAACATGAAAATGACCAAATTTGTGCAATATTTGACATTTAATGATTGATAAATATACATCCTCGCAAATAAAACACAAGATTTTATTAAATACGAAAATGTTCCAGAATTGTTCAACGACTAAAAATGTAGAAATGTCACACAAGAGGATCAAATGAAAGAGAAATACCCACATCTTTTCTCACAAGTCTCCTCTGATTAAATTTCAGGATAAAATTTCCTAAAGTAGGGGAAACTGTGATATTTACAATTTTTGAATATTATACAATTTCGATCATTTTCGTATTCAATAAAATGTTATATTTTATTTGCGAAATACGTAATCGTATGATCGAGTGAAACGATATTCAGACATATTCAGAACAAGATCCAATTTTCATATGCCTTAATACCCTTCATGTAGCTTAAATATTAAGTTAGAGGGGTTAATAATGACAAAAATGCGATAATAAAAGTCTAGGGGCCAAAACTGTCAAAATTGAACGTTCTACCCGTCAGAGAGACTTACGGATCGTAAAGGGACCCCTAGTTGCAGAATTTTTGCTTGGCCAACAAGTTCTGCCATCCATCTCCTATTCTGCCACCTAGCACGTATTTGTCACCTTTCTCTTGTTTCAAACACCGCATTAGACACTTGTTAACATCTGGAAATGATGGCTAACGCATGGCATGATCACGTGATTACATTGCAAGTATAAATAGCCACCATGTTGAACTGCTTTCCTTGCTCATTTCCATCTTTCATCCCAAAATCACTCATTTCTAGAGCTTGCTTATCTTTAGGGGCCTCCTACTGAGTTCATACTCTTCCTATACCACAAGTAAGTGTTCTCTCTAGTTCTTTTCATTATTTTGGCTAGTTATCAGCCAAAAGTAAAGTAGCTTGACTTTCGGTTCTTACATTTTGGTCAAGTCAAAGTTCAAATTGAACTTTGCAACGTGATCGTAATCATGAAGGTATTAATCCCTCGCGATTACACCCTCTGATCATCACGTTTAGTAGGCGAAATGATGAGTTAAACTTTTACGAAATAAAAGTAAAAAATATTTAAGATTTGAATTTTATGACAAAAGTGCTTTCGGGTAATAAAACTTAAAGTTTTGACCCCAAATCAGTTTTATAACATTATTAGACATGTTCTAACATGTCTAACTCGTCATTTGCAGTTTAGCGCTTTTTCCTTAGTCGAAAATCAAGCGATTTGACTTTCGCTTTGACTTTCAAATCTGACCCGTTTGGTCAACTTTAGGATCCGACCATGCCTATTTATATGCCCATTGTAATATAGTGAAAAACCCTCTAAGGTTATACCTTATGGTCATGTCGTTTGGTTAGTCAAATAATGAGTCAACTATATATACTTTTAAAATGTCTGGTACAAAAATAGTGTTAGACATGTATGGTCATTATTTTTAACTTACAAACTGATCATACAACATAATTAAACTACTTTTGACATGTTAGACTCATCATAGGACTTATTAAACCATACGAGACCGTAGTTGCGCATATGACCTGTTAAAGTGGCGTAAACCACTTTAACAAGTTGTAATAAGTCAAAACACTTCTAGATACTTCCAAATCCGAATGTAAGGTATTATGAACCATATTAATCCGTTCCTCTGATTAAGTCACAATATACACTAACCCTTATTTATCAGACATATTAGGAACACTTGAAACATTGAGCTTTGCTTAATCATTTGAACAAAACATATACCAATCCATGTAAGTGTTGGTGCATAATGTCTATTGCCTATGTCTATGATTTATCTATAGTGTTTATAAAGTTTACACATTAATGTTTAAATGAGAAAATGTAAATTTTATGTATTGATACACTATGATTCGCACGAAACATAAGTGTGTGTTTCGTACGAGTGAGTCACTCGTACGAAATACTATTTCGTACGAAACACAGGTGTTTGTTATTGCACGCACTTCAGTACGAGTCATGTCGACCTATAAATAGGGAAGTGTTGTGTTAGAGCTGGGTACGGATTTGTGATTTCATACGGTGAAGCTCTATCAGTTTGTTGACTTGCGTCTGTAACTTGAACGTCTTTAATAGATCAGAAGTAGTTAAATAGTAATTTCTATCTTGTTTGTCATATCTACCTCTCTAGCAATGAATTCCGCCTCTGCTAGTTGAGCGTGATCAGGTCGATTGCTCATTTCAGGAGCTCGATCCCCGTTCACAAGTGGTATCAGAGCCATGAGATCTGATCTACAGACAGACAACAAGTAGTTATTGTTCAGACTTGGACATATCTTCATCCTAATCATTTTTCTGACCTTTGCTGGATTTTGGACAAATTTCGGACGAATTCATGGACAAAATGGACTAGGATTTTAGTAATTCAAGTTAATTTTCAATTTAATCAATCCATACCATAATTGGACATAAAATTGAACTAAATCATGTTGAAGTCGATAAAATTTGATCAGTTTGAAGTTTGAACTGCACGAAATACAGTTGTTTTGATTTTGGTACGAACCAGCAGCTTAAAAATTTTCATGTAGATCAGTTAAAATTTCATAAAATTTTAAAATTTTTAGAATTTCAAACTTGATTCGTGCTAAATGATTTGATTCGTACTAAATTTATCGGCACAAAAATTCACTCAATTAAAACATCTGTTTCGTGAAAAAATGAACTGATTCGTACGAAATTGTTGTTCTTGTTAGAAAATTTTGAATCGTACAAAATCGTTTCATACGAAATCTTTTTTATTTGTTTCGCACAAAATTCTCTCGACCGCACAGAAGTTTTCTAATCTGATCTGTTTGTTTTCGAGAAGTGTGTTCTAACTTTTTGCAGGAAAAAGGAATTTTACAATGCGTTTGCCACATTGGTTGTTACCACTGCAGCAGCTCAAAAGATCTATTTAGAGAATGAAATAGGAACAATGACTAAACCTCCAAAGCTTATGAATCTGGAACACTTTGATAGTTGGAGCGAGAGGTTCATGAACTGGGTGCAAGCTAATCATTTCACTTGCTGGTTTGCAATCGAGGCAAAATACATCGCACCAGTTGGCGAAATGGGCTTGAAAAGACCCTTGCTCAGTTCTCTGATGTTGAACGAGAAGATTTATCAATGAAAAGAAGATGATGAACATTCTTCAGCAGTCGATCAAAGAAGACATCTTGGCTTTACTAAAGCATGATGATGATGCACAATCTTTATGGAATGCACTTCGACTCAAATTTCAAGGTAGTGCTCAACTCCGCAAAAGCAAAAGGGCATTATTAAGCAAAGAGTTTGATGTATTCACATTGATCAAAGAAGAAATGGTTAAGCAGCTAATTGAGCGATATTGTCATCTGGTGGTTCACATGAAGAGTATGGGAATTGTGAAGACAAATGAAGAGCTTGTTGATAAGCTAGCTGATTCTCTGCCACAAGGTGAATGATCGACTTACTTAACCATTTTGAAGAATGGGGTTGAATACAGCTATTTCTCGTGGCCTCGCTTTATCGAGTGATTGGATGGTCATGAATTAGAGATGCAAAAGATGGCCAAAAACAAGACTGTTCAAATGCAACAAGATGTTAATCTTTATTTCAAAAACAGTTCTGCTGCCCAGATCCAAGCGCCAAAGATTCACCAAGCACACCTCCAACTCAGTCAAGTGGTTACCAATCATACCCAACAGTTGATCCTAATACACCTTCTAGTCAACAATCTTCTTTCGGATCAAATCAATCTCAGAACAATCAAGCCACTCCATCATCCGATACAAGTCAAAGAATTCTGCAATGCAACATTACCGTTGACTTTCAGAACGCGCAAAATTTTGACGAAAAGACGGCAAAACAACATATGTCTCTACTTGCTTCAGTTCTTGACTCGTATGATAGTCTTGTTGCTGGAAAGATTGGAAATTCTAAAATGACACATGAGGACTACTATCAAATTGATCCAGTTGAAATGGAGTTGATAGATATAAAATGGGGTATGGCTTAGATCGTTCGACGAGCACAGAGATTTATGGAAATCACTGGTAAAGAAAATTTGGGAGGTTTGGATGGGAAAATTGGATTTGATAAATCCAAAGTTACTTGTTTCAAGTGTCGGGAGAAAGGTCACTTTAAAAGAGTATGTCCAAACCGAGAGGTTCAAGGGAATCAGAATCCTTTCGCAGAAGACTATTACAAAAGAGCGATCTACCACCGACCACAGCCAAGAACAAGAATCGTGCCGATAGAAGAGAAACAACCCAAGTCTAAAGAGTTTAATTGGAACAAGTTTATTTCGAAAGGAGAAAGTTTAGCATTGGTGGCTGAAATTATTGATGAACCAGAAGAAGAATCGGAGGCATCCTTTGATGAAGGACCTGAGGATGACGATTATTACTATCATACTTCATCAGAGGAAGAGGAGCTTTTGAATGGTCCATTCAAACATCTTTTGCCTAACGACGTTTTAAAAACTTTTGCAGGATATTTCGCACCTACTCAACATTCAACAGATGAAGTGCAAAAGAAGCCGGTTGAAGATGTCAAAGTGGATGAGAAAAAGGAATTGCTGAAAGAAGACATCATTAAAGCGTGCATGGCAAATGGAAATGAGGTAAACAAATCATCTGAGAATGAAAATCTTGTTCAAAGTGTGATGAACCATGTGGTGAGTGTCTTGTGAAAGACAAAAGATTTGCTGAATTGTAAAGTTTAACAGACAATTTGTCAAGTGATTACAAAACCACAAAGGAAGCATATGACAAATTGAGTGCGTCTGTTAAACAATATAATTAAGCACTCAGAGAAAATGACGCAACACTTATGATTCTTAAAGCAACAGTGATGGAAACAAATGGCAATTAATATTCATCTAAACACTATTGCTGAGCTCAAAAGTGAGCTTGAGAAAATGAGAATTGAAACCGAATGAGTTAACAAAATGTTAATTAGTTATTCCACAAGCTCATACGTCATAGATCACATTTTACCAAAAATTGAAAATACTGAGGAATCTAAAAATGGTGAAACAAAGAGTTGAAGTTATGATCGAGTTCCTCCACCTATGTGGAACAGTTATACTTGCAAAAATCCATCTGGGGTGGAAAAGGCGCTAAATCTTAAATTGAAAACCGAACAGTTGCCTGAGGATATTGATATAACTTACACTAAAAATGATGGTGAATGTAATTCTCAAGTAGTTGAAAATGTGATTGAAAAAGTGTTAACAAATGAATCTGAAGTGGCCGAGTCTGAAAAGTCTGAAAAGTCAAAATGTGATGACAAATTAGGAAATAGTTTAAATGATGATCCCAATGTCATAGTTTATAAAATGAAAGGATCTGATAAACTATTTTCTGTGACATCCCGGTTTTTCAGGTATCTTAAACGCACTGCTTCACGGCTATTCATTCCTATGCTAAATTGATTCGGAGATTCAATTTACACGCTCGAAATAACTACGCTAACTTTGTGAACTTATCAAATGAATTACGTGCTATGTGTATTAAACGTTTATAAGTTTGGTGAGTTATTATGTGATGTTCCATTTCGTGATTTGTTTTAGTTATAAAATATATATATATAGTAAATATATAGACGAATCGAACCAAGCCGCGAAACGAGTCGACCTCACTTCCTTGCGACTCAAGGGATTGACCGAAACTTGAGGATCCAGTTATAGACCCAAACCGACCCACCCAAGCCCTTTGCGGCCGCAAGCTAATCGCCGAACCCCTCCTCTTTTTCTTTCCATCCTCATGCTATATATAGTTTTGTATGCATGAGGGTTGTGTTAAAAAAAAAAAGAAAGAAACCCTAGCACAAGAAGCAGCCGACGGCAGCCCTTCCTACACTTCTCTCGGTCGCGACAGCCGCTTTCCCACTCTCCCTCTCGGTCGCAACTCTCTCCAACATCCGAATCGGTCCCATCTAGTTCTTGGTTCATTGATCTTCATTGCTAAAGGTTAGGGTTTATCATTGTTTGCAAAGTCATACTGGGATTTATAAACTCTTGATCATGCTTGAATGTAGTGGTGGATTCATTATTATTAAGGTGTATGATGTTTAGTTCGATTATGCTAGTTTGCAATTATGATGATTAGTGGAATCAAGAATCATTAGGCTGCTTTTGTGATAAAAACCATATATTATGATTAGGGTTTGCATGGGTATGATGTACATGATGATATATGATTGATAAATTTATTCTTGATCGTTTATAGTTAACGTATCGATTGTTTAAGCGTGTTATATTGAGATGAAATGCTGAAATCAGGATGCTGAATAGTGTTTACAGCCAACTTCAACTGGCTGTAACTTGGTTATTATTTATCGAAAAACGGATTTTCTGAAGCCTAAAACGTATATTTTTGAAAAACCCTTCTAATGGCGCTGGATTCATATTTTTCTGAAGTCGTTTGATATTTTTAAGTGGCCAATTAAGTTCAGTAACTGAAGCTGTGAAAATTCTGAAAATTTGTTAGTCGTTTATCGAGTCGGATCTAATAATCTGTAGAGAGTCGAATCACAAAATTTGTACAAAGACTGCATACGGAAATTTCCGGGAAACTCCCACTGGAATTTTGTTAATTGGATGAACGGTGATTTTTAAATAAATTCTCCCGTGGACTGCAGTCAGAAAGCGACGAATCTGACTGCAGCCTAGTATATTAATATTTATGAATAATCAGTAAAGTGTTAGAACTTGAAAAATTTACATAAAATTTTACAGCTTAGTTGATACCTTCTGTAAAATAATTGGAATTTTTGGAACGTTGGAACTATTTTATAAAAATCCTCGAAAACAGCCTAATTATGAGTATACAAGCTGAAACTTGAGAACTTGCGAATGTGTGTACCAAAGTATTGCATGGATTGAATTGTTTTCATGATAGGTTGGTTTGATCACTATGTTGGCATGATGATACTTGCATGCATGATTGAGTTTTAGGATTTGTTATTGTGTGTACCGCATTGTGTGTTAGTTATGTGTAGGGTTTGTATTGGTGTCTTCACACACTAACTTTAAATCAATTGACTTGTTAGGACGCAATTAACGGTCCCATCATTTACTACTTCTGTGTTACACTAACTGAGCAACTAAAGGTGAGTTCACGGCCCCTAATTTTATCCGGTTTTAAACAACAGGGGGAGAAACATGTATACACTCTACAACTCTATCTCTTTACGTTATACGAAATTAACGTCATTAAACTATTCGGTAACTAAGTTAATGTTAATGTACGTTATGGTCACTAAGCAGCTATATCACACAAGTCCTCGACAAACTCTCGGATCGTTAGTATTGGGTTAGATAGCGGGGAAATTATAAGTAGTACTACTAGGCCCGACAAGCCCCACCCGAGCTAGTCGCGCTAGCCTACCGGGTATGGTCAACGGGTGAATAATTTGGCCTAACTTCGCCATGGTCAGTGATAGGCCTGGCAACACGGTGGCACAACAGTCAGCTTCGATCGCGAACACTTACGTGACATAACTTTAGGCTTGCTACCTACATGTTAACATTGAACTTAATTACGAATCAACAATATTATTCCGGGTTAGGGATAATGGAACCAACAACGTTATTATTCCGGGTTAGGAATAATGGAACATCATTATTATTCTGGGTAAGGAATAATGGGACCATCCGTATTATTCCGGGTTGCGAATAATGGAACTAAATCGTTATCCCGGGTTAGGGATAACGGGGGAAACAAACTTATAACCGAACAAACGAACTTATGAAAACCTGTGAACTCACTCTTCTTTAATGTTGACACTTGTTTCTTTACATGTTTCTCAGGACGCTAGGAGCTCTAGGTGCACTCACATGCATTGATCAAGACATCTTTTATCGAGTCTCATTTACGAACATTGTTTGAGTTTCTTTAGTTTTGGCGTTTGTGTTGGCGCCCGTTCCTATACTTTACTTTAAATGCTTCCGCTCAACTTTAAAAACTAATGCTTCCGCTAAACATTGAAACCAAACTAAGACAATCTAAAATTATCTATGAATGGTTAAACAAATGATTTTGGAAAACGTATTAACAAATCATATAGAGTCGTTCGACGTTACTAGTGTCTCAGATTCTGGTTTGTTCACACGCCTCGCGGTAAAACTCCGCAAGTGGAAATTGAGGGTGTGACAGATTGGTATCAGAGCTTCTAGCTATAGAGAACCAAGTTTGCATTAAAGGTAGACGTAAACTATAGCTGATTACACGGCACTAGACTTAGTTTGGCACTGAACAGTTATATCTTGTTATGTGATGTACCACAACTGTGTTATGTAAAATATGAATGCATAATAGAAATGAATGCAACTCGTAACTAACTACACAACCTAACAGGCAATGTCATCATCATCATCATCCGACAAACTTTTGCAACCAAGGGCGCCGGGGAAGGCACCTATGGTGGAACCCTCACCACCTCATGGCATGGAAACACGCTCAGCTGCGAGAAAAAGGCTCGCTCTAGGGGAGGAGTCGTCTTCACACCCGACCATCGCGATGCCGGTCGAACCGGTTAACTCGTTAGAAGTAGGGAACGACCTACATAGAGATATGATAAGAAAGCAACAAGAACAACTAGAAAGAATGCATGAAACCATCCTAGCACAGGGATGGATGATACGACAATTAACAGGTAAGACTGGATCGCTCGAGGAAGAGCAACATGCGAGTAAGATAGCTCGTAACACTTTAGCAAGAGATCTTCGTGCTGAGCAGCTAAGGGCTGACTGGCTCAAAGACAGAGTTCTTGAGTCTAGCTGGAGAATTCAAGAACTAGAACAGAATCAGGCACCTGTACCAGTACCCGCACCAGCACCGGCCCCTCCGGTGCCGGTAGAGGAGGATCTAGAGGAGGATCCAGAGGAGGATCCGGAGGAAGACCCAGCTGTAGAAGCTGGAAACGCCGCGGAGAATGACGGCAACGATAGCGATATGGGGGATGGAGACGTAGAAGACTGACACGTTTCGCTTATTCTATTTGCTTTCCTTCAGTCTATTTATTTTCCTACTTATGTTTAAAATTAAGATTTTATAGTAAACTGATATGTTTGGTTGACATTTTGTAAGACTTTGAAATTTTATTTAATCGAATATTTCTTTTGACTGTTTAATTTATTTGGGTTGACATAATTTGAGGAATTATTTAAGTATGGAATAGGATAACTATATTGGATATATAGACTTATCGGTGTGTGTTTATGTTGTTTTACGAAGATCTAAAATG
This sequence comes from Scalesia atractyloides, assembly GCA_947069175.1. Taxonomy (NCBI): domain Eukaryota; kingdom Viridiplantae; phylum Streptophyta; class Magnoliopsida; order Asterales; family Asteraceae; genus Scalesia; species Scalesia atractyloides. The sequence continues at coordinate 52,129,890 of CAMTDV010000020.1, forward strand.
GCAACTGGACGTCGCGGAAACCTCAACATGACACCCGAAGAATTAGCCGCAATGATCCAAGAACACGTGAATGCTGCTCTAGCAGGTGTTCAAAACCAACCAGCAGGTAACCATTATTAAATTTTCACGTGAAAATCTAATAGTTGGGCTAGTAGAATTTCTCGCTGACTACCTGTCCTCTGTCAGCGTCTTAACCCCTACAAGATGTTTCTCGATGCGAAGCCGAGCAAATTCACGGGGGCAGAAGGACCCATAGGACTGGTCCGCTGGATTGAAAAGTCCGAATCAGTGTTCGAAATGTGCAATTGTCTGGAGGCCAACAAGGTCAAGTATGCTGCCTCAACGTTGGAGGACGGGGCACTAACTTGGTGGAATGCACAAGTCCGAGGAGTACTGTCCACGAGATAGGGTTCAGCAGTTGGAGCAAGCCTTATGGAACCACAAAATGGTGGGATCTGAAATCGAAGCATACACAGCGACACATCACGACCTGGTATTTATATGTCCCGATCTGGCCAACACAGTTGAGAAACGACTCGAGTTTTACCTTGGGGGTCTGTCCCCGAGATCCATGGTATGGTAATGGCTAGCAAACCTGTGACTGAGCATCAAGCAATCAGGTTGGCGCACAAACTCACCGATAAGGCGGTGGAACAAAAGAAGTTGCCATCTCGGGGTACAACTGAAGTGGCCCCTGATAATAAAAGAAAGTTTGAAGACTCGTCTGCTCGACAGTCTTCGTCATCCCAGTCACGGCAAGGGAACCAGAAATGGTTCAATAATTTCAACAGTCACCGGAGTCACAATAATCAGCCCGCCAACAACACCTAGAACACAAGCGGCTATGTAGGTCGAAAGCCGCAGTGCAATCGCTGTAACCTTCATCATCACGGCCCTTGTGCCGGAAATCGCTACCAACGATGTGGCAAGGTGGGACATGCGGCAAAGGATTGTCGCGGGGAAATCATGTCCCGACAAAATCAAAATCAACACCAGGGTCAGCAGCAGGGTGTTAACCGGGGGTGCTATCAGTGTGGTAGCACTGCCCACTTCAAACGAGACTGCCCACAGCTTCGTAACAACAACAACAATGGTGGGAAAAACAACAACCACAACCACAATAACCACAACAACAACAATAACAACAACAACAATGGAAACGGTGGCACAGGAGGTGCCAAAGGGCGTGCATTTACGTTGGGCCGCGGAGAGGCCAGAAACGACTCGAACGTGGTCACCGGTAAGTTTCCCCTTAATGAACATTTTGCTACTGTGCTTTTTGATACGGGTGCGGATAGGAGTTTTATATCTGAGTCTTTTAGGAAGAACCTAAATCTCACGCCCAAACCTCTAGAGACCCCTTACGTCATAGAACTAGCCGATGGTAAATCTGTAGATGTGACCCATATAGTATCCGGCTGTCAACTCAAACTCGCGGGTTACACCTTTACCATTGATCTGATGACAACTACCCTGGGTATTTTTGACGTGGTAGTCGGAATGGACTGGCTATCCGACGTCCGCGCTGAAGTTCTCTGTTTCGAGAAATCTATCCGTATTCCGCTCTCTAACGACAAAATCTTGACGGTACAAGGCCAGAAGGCAGGCGCCGTCACAAACATCATCTCTTACATGCAAGCACAAAAGTAACTTCGGAGGAAGAACTCCTTTGCTTTGCTCGCACTGGTTACCGAACCGCCTAAGGACGAGAAACGTATAGAAGATATCCCCGTCATCCGTGATTTTTCAGATGTATTTCCAGAGGAGTTACCTGGTCTTCCACCACATCGACAAGTGGAGTTTGAAATCGAATTGGCGAACCATGCAACTCCTATCGCCAAGGCCCCATACCGCCTAGCTCCAGCCGAGCTGCAAGAGCTGTCTACCCAACTTCGGGAACTGTTAGAAAAAGGATTTATCCGACCTAGCACTTCGCCATGGGGAGCTCCAGTCCTTTTTGTCAAGAAGAAGGACGGGACCTATCGCATGTGCATCGACTACAGGGAACTCAATAAGGTTACTGTCAAGAACCGATACCCATTACCTCGCATCGACGATCTCTTCGACCAACTTCAAGGGTCAAGCTAGAACTCCAAGATTGATCTACGGTCCGGTTATCACCAGTTACGCGTCAGGGAGGAGGATATCGCTAAGACGGCATTTCATACTCGGTATGGCCATTATGAGTTCTTGGTCATGCCCTTCGGTCTCACCAACGCACCCGCGGTGTTCATGGATCTCATGAACCGTGTGTGTAAACCATACCTCGACAGGTTTGTCATTGTGTTCATCGATGACATACTCATCTACTCTAAAGGTGAAGCAGAACATGCTGAACATCTACGATTACTGCTGGAATTACTTCAACAGGAGAAACTATATGCCAAGCTTTCAAAGTGTGATTTCTGGATTCGGGAAGTTTAGTTCCTCGGGCATATCGTGAATGAAAAGGGTATCCACGTTGATCCCGCCAAAATTGAAGCTATCAAAAACTGGGAAGCACCCAGGACACCGACGGAGATCCGCAAATTTTTGGGTTTGGCTGGTTACTACAGACGTTTCATCGAGGGATTTTCAAAGATCGCGCAACCGCTTACCACCCTCACCCAGAAAGGCACCAAGTATGCTTGGGGTGACAAGCAGGAAGCGGCATTTCAATTGCTGAAGCAGAAGCTTTGCAGTGCACCCATTCTGTCCTTGCAGGAAGGGACATATGATTATGTAGTATATTGTGATGCTTCCATTCAGGGATTGGGATGCGTACTCATGCAACGTGATAAGGTCATCGCGTATGAGTCCCGACAATTGAAGGTTCACAAGAAAAACTACACAACACATGACCTGGAATTGGGAGCAGTGGTGTTTGCGCTTAAGATTTGGAGACACTACCTATATGGAACAAAGTGCACAATCTATATAGATCACAAGAGCCTCCAACACATCTTTGACCAGAAGGAGTTGAACATGCGACAGCGTCGCTGGGTCGAACTCTTGAACGATTACGAATGTGCCATTCGGTATCACCCGGGTAAAGCTAACGTGGTAGCTGATGCCCTCAGTAGGAAGGAGCACTTGAAACCTTGTCGGGTACGAGCACTACAGTTCACCATTCATTCGGGGTTACCCGAACAGATACGCGACGCGCAGTTAGAAGCAGTTAAGGAATAAAACATCAAGGTCGAATCGGTGGGAAAAATGGAACGCGATTGGGAAGTAAAACCCAATGGAGCCCGGTATTTCATGAATCGTATATGGGTACCTCTCTAAGGAGACCTTAGAAAGCTAGTCATGGATGAAGCTCACAAATCCCGATACTCTGTCCATCCTGGTTCAGATAAGATGTATCAAGACCTTAAAGCTGCGTACTGATGGCCCAACATGAAAGCTGATATAGCCACCTACGTGAGCAAGTGTTTGACTTGTGCAAAAGTCAAGGTAGAGTATCAGAAGCCATCGGGGCTACTCCAACAACCTGAGATCCCGGTGTGGAAATGGGATCAGATCTCGATGGACTTCATCACTAAACTCCCGCGAACTTTGGGTGGTTGCGATACCATCTGGGTAATTGTGGATCGTTTAACTAAGTCCGCACACTTTTTAGCGATTAAAGAAACTGATAAGATGGATAAGTTGACTCGCATCTACATTAAGGAAGTAGTTTCTCGGCACGGAGTGCCAACGTCCATCATCTCAGACAGAGATGCTCGTTTCACGTCCAACTTTTGGCAGTCACTTCAGAAAGCATTGGGTACACGCTTAGATATGAGCACATCTTATCACCCTCAGACTGATGGTCAAAGCGAAAGGACCATACAGACCTTGGAAGACATGCTTAGGGCATGCGTGGTAGACTTTGGGAATAGTTGGGAAATCCATCTGCCTTTAGTGGAATTCTCGTATAACAACATCTACCATACGAGTATATCGGCAGCACCGTTTGAAGCATTATACGGTCATAAATGTAGATCACCGGTCTGTTGGGCAGAAGTCGGTGACAGTCAACTCACAGGCCCTGAGTTGATACTTGAGGCTACTGAAAAGATTGTACAAATCAGAAACCGCATGGCGGCGGCACGAGATCGACAGAAAAGCTACGCTGATCAACGACGCAAACCGCTCGAATTTCAAGTAGGCGACCGCGTCCTACTGAAGGTGTCACCCTGGAAGGGTGTAATCCGCTTTGGAAAACGAGGCAAACTAAACCCACGGTACGTAGGTCCGTTTGTGATCTTGAAATGTATCGGACCCGTAGCTTATCAACTAGACCTTCCTGCCGAACTTAGTGGAGTTCACAACGTTTTTCACGTGTCAAATCTGAAGAAGTGTCTATCAGATGAAACCCTAGTCATTCCATTGGATGAGATTCAAGTGGATGAACAACTGCACTTTGTGGAACAACCTATCGAGATCATGGATCGTGAGATCAAGACTCGAAGGCACAGCAAGATTCCGATTGTCAAGGTTCGTTGGGACTCTAAGCGTGGACCGGAGTTCACGTGGGAAAGAGAGGACCAAATGGAAAGCAAATGCCCACACCTTTTTGCAGCTGAGCAGCAAGCTAACGATACAACCAACTAAATTTCGGGACGAAAATTCTTTCAACATGGGGATGATGTGACAACCTGGGAATTTCTTTTAGTTTCGTGTAATTTCTTGTAATTTCGTGTACCATTGTTAACGAACTAAATCTTTGTGCGTGGCACTCTAAACATGTACGCTGCATTCTAAACCGCGTTTACTCAATTTTCGGGACGAAAATTCTTTCAACATGGGGATAATGTGACATCCCGGTTTTTCAGGTATCTTAAACGCACTGCTTCACGGCTATTCATTCCTACGCTAAATTGATTCGGAGATTATATTTACACGCTCGAAATAACTACGCTAACTTTGTGAACTTATCAAATGAATTACGTGCTATGTCTATTAAACGTTTATAAGTTTGGTGAGTTATTATGTGATGTTCCGATTTCGTGATTTGTTTTAGTTATAAAATATATATATAGTAAATATATAGACGAATCGAACCAAGCCGCGAAACGAGTCGACCTCACTTCCTTGCGACTCAAGGGATTGACCGAAACTTGAGGATCAAGTTATAGACCCAAACGACCCACCCAAGCCCTTTGCGGCCGCAAGCTAATCGCCGAACCCCTCCTCTTTTTCTTTCCTTCCTCATGCGATATATAGTTTTGTATGCATGAGGGTTGTGTTAAAAAAAAAAAGAAAGAAACCCTATCACAAGAAGCAGCCGACGGCAGCCCTTCCTACACTTCTCTCGGTCGCGACAGCCGCTTTCCCACTCTCCCTCTCGGTCGCAACTCTCTCCAACATCCGAATCGGTCCCATCTAGTTCTTGGTTCGTTGATCTTCATTGCTAAAGGTTAGGGTTTATCATTGTTTGCAAAGTCATACTAGGATTTATAAACTCTTGATCATGCTTGAATGTAGAGGTAGAATCATTATTATTAAGGTGTATGATGTTTAGTTCGATAAATTATGCTAGTTTGCGATTATGATGATTAGTGGAATCAAGAATCATTAGGCTGCGTTTTGTGATAAAAAGCATATATTATGATTAGGGTTTGCATGGGTATGATGTACATGATGATATATGATTGATAAATCTGTTCTTGATCGTTTATAGTTAACGAATCGATTGTTTAAGCGTGTTATATTGCGATGAAATGCTGAAATCAGGATGCTGAATAGTGTTTAAGCCAACTTCAACTGGCTGTAACTTGGTTATTATTTATCGAAAAACGGATTTTCTGAAGCCTAAAACGTAGATTTTTGGAAAACGCTTCTAATGGCCCTGGATTCATATTTTTCTGAAGTCATTTGATATTTTTAAGTGGCCAATTAAGTTCAGTAACTGAAGCTGTGAAAATTCTGAAAATTTGTTAGTCGTTTATCGAGTCGGATCTAATAATCTGTAGAGAGTTGAATCACGAAATTTGTACAGAAACTGGATACGGAAATTTCCGGGAAACTCCCACTGGAATTTTGTTATTTGGACGAACGGTGATTTTTAAATAAATTCTCCCGTGGACTGCAGTCAGAAAGCGACGAATCTGACTGCAGCCTAGTATATTAATATTTATGAATAATCAGTAAAGTGTTAGAACTTGAAAATTTTATATAAAATTCTACAGCTTAGTTGATACCTTCTGTAAAATAATTGGAATTTTTGGAACGTTGGAACTATTTTATAAAAATCCTCGAAAACAGCCTAATTATGAGTATACAAGTTGAAACTTGAGAACTTGCGAATGTGTGTACCAAAGTGTTGCATGGATTGAATTATGTTCATGATAGGTTTGTTTGATCACTATGTTGGCATGATGATACTTGCATGCATGATTGAGTTTTAGGATTTGTTAATGTGTGTACCGCATTATGTGTTAGTTATGTGTAGGGTTTGTATTGGTGTGTTCACACACTAACTTTAAATCAATTGACTTGTTAGGACGCAATTAACGGTCCCATCATTTGCTACTTCTGTGTTACACTAACCGAGCAACAAAGGTGAGTTCACGGCCCCTAATTTTATCCGGTTTTAAACAACAGGGGGAGAAACATGTATACACTCTACAACTCTATCTCTTTACGTTATACGAAATTAACGTCATTAAACTATTCGGTAACTAAGTTAATGTTAATGTACGTTATGGTCACTAAGCAGCTATATCACACAAGTCCTCGACAAACTCTCGGATCGTTAGTATTGGGTTAGATAGCGGGGAAATTATAAGTAGTACTACATGGCCCGACAAGCCCCACCCGAGCTAGTCGCGCTAGCCGACCGGGTATGGTCAACGGGTGAATAATTTGGCCTAACTTCGCCATGGTCAGTGATAGGCCTGGAAACACGGAGGCACAACAGTCAGCTTCGATCGCGAACGCTTACGTGACATAACTTTAGGATAGCTACCTACATGTTAACATTGAACTTAATTACGAATCAACAATATTATTCCGGGTTAGGGATAATGGAACCAACAACGTTATTATTCCGGGTTAGGAATAATGGAACATCATTATTATTCCGGGTAAGGAATAATGGGACCATCCGTATTATTCCGGGTTGCGAATAATGGAACAAAATCGTTATCCCGGGTTAGGGATAACGGGGGAAACAAACTTATAACCGAACAAACGAACTTATGAAAACCTGTGAACTCACTCTTCTTTAATGTTGACACTTGTTTCTTTACATGTTTCTCAGGACGCTAGGAGCTCTAGGTGCACGCACATGCATTGATCAAGACATCTTTTATCGAGTCTCATTTACGAACATTGTTTGATTTTTTCTTTAGTTTTGGCGTTTGTGTTGGCGCCCGTTCCTTTACTTTACTTTAAATGCTTCTGCTCAACTTTAAAAACTAATGCTTCCGCTAAACATTGAAACCAAACTAAGACAATCTAAAATTATCTATGAATGGTTAAACAAATGATTTTGGAAAACGTATTAACAAATCATATAGAGTCGTTCGACGTTTACTAGTGTCTCAGATTCTGGTTTGTTCACACGCCTCGCGGTAAAATTCCGTAAGTGGAAATTGAGGGTGTGACATTTTCGGATGATGATTTTCCTATCAAGAATATGAAAAGAGGTTGTGTTGATAAAATGTTCAAGCTGATGGAGGTAAATCATAATGATCTAGATAAACATGATTCATCTTTCTATTCTAAATCAAAAACTGACAACCGACCTTACTATCGAAAATGGAGATTATCCGGAAAACAAATGAGCAGGGATGGGTTTTCATAAGCAACATAAAACCAACAGGTCCCAAAAATTGATTTTACAAAGAAAATTATTTTGTATTTGGGACAACAACCAAGAAGGTAAAGGAAATCATTGGCACCCAATCAAATGATGATTTTCTTAAAGAAAAAGAGAAACAAAAACAGAAACAGGTTTTGAATACTTCTGTTCATAAGGACAGCAGGATATGCTTTAAATGCAAGAAAGTTGGACATATCGCACGATGTTGTTCACAAGGAAGTTCAAAACCAGTTTTTGCTCCGAAAAATTTCACCAAAGATGAAAAGCAAAAAGCACCCATGGTTATGCCGAAACAAATTCTTAAAAGAAAAACTGAATCTAATCAAAATGTTAAACCAATTAGTAAAACTCAATCTAAGTGTAAAATTGGTGAAACATCACACAAAGTTCAACAAAAAATTCAAAATTTTATGTTAAACAGGCTAAACCACAAACACAGAACTGGGTTGCTAAAATTGTTAAAATCAAATCATCCATGGTTGAACTAAAACCTAATGTTCCAAACAAAATTGAGCTTAAAAAGATTGAAAAGAACAAAGTGGGTCCAAAGTTCGACATTCCAAACCCACCCAAGACCAAACAGGCTTGGGTCTCTTTGTTTAAATGAATTTTGTTAATCATGTGTACAGGGGCTCCAACGTTCGATATTATCTAAATGGATCATGGATAGTGGAGCATCTCGCCACATGACAGGAATGCTTGCGCTTCTCAATGATGTTAGAGCTATTCGAGGAGGATATGTTGGATTTGCTGGAACGCAGGGAGGTAGAATTGTCGGAGAATGGATTCTCTCGAACGGAGTTGTATCGTTTGATAAAGTGAACTATATCACTGAACTTGAGAACAATCTGCTTAGTATCTCATAAATTTGTGACAAGAAGTTCACGACACATTTCAATGATCAAGAATGTCTAATTCTAAAACCCGGTTTCAAGATTCCAGAAGAATGAATTCTGATGCGAGCTACGCGAGAAAATGATTTAAATGTCCTTGACATGAGCATCGCTTCTACGATGTCAAAGAAAGTTCAATGCTTTGTTTCCAAAGCTACCGAAAAAGAGTCAATTTTATCGCACAGAAAAATGGGGCACATCCATCTTCGAAAGATGAAATTTCTTGTGCATAACGACTTAGTGGAGGGTGTCAATTTGAAAAGTTTTCATTTATCAGATGATTTTCTTAGTTGCAAAAAGGGGAAGCAGCATAAGAAATCACACCCGAGAAAGCTGTTCAATTCGATAAAGCTACCATTAGAAAGACTACACATGGATCTCTTTGGACCAGTCAATGTTAAAAGCATTTATGGAGATCGATACTGTCTCGTCGTTATAGATGATTATTCTTGATTTTCATGGGTATTCTTTCTGGAAAGTAAGGATGAAACTTTTGAAACTCTTATGATCCTTTTCAGAAAACTCGAGAATTTATATCATTTGCCCATTCAGAGAATTCACAGTGATAATGGAACGGAGTTCAAGAACAAGAAGATGCAAGAGTTCTGCAATGGAAAGGGGATTCTTCAAGAATTCAGTGCCCTCTATACTCCACAACAAAATAGAGTAGCTGAACGAAACAATCGCACGTTGATAGAAACTGCTAGAACAATGTTAGCTGATTCGAAATTACCGATCAGTTTCTGGAGTGAAGCAGTAGCATCAGCATGCTACACCCTAAATCGTGTGTTGACAGTTAAGCGTCACAAAAAGACATGTTTCGAGTTACTGAATCAACGAAAGCCTAACTTAGCATTTTTGGAACCGTTTGGATTACCGTGTATCGTCTTCGACCCGGCTGGTAAATTTGGAGCCAAATCTTTGGAAGGTTTCTTTGTTGCCTATGCTACTCCTCAAAAACGTGTTTTCTTGCCGAGTCTGAACCAGGTAGTTCTAGCACAGCACGTAGATTGTCAAAGATATACAACGCCTACGCAGAAGCCTGGGGATCTGTGGCTGTTTAACTACGATGGAATGTGGGATTCGTTTGATCTTCCAGATGTGCCAACTGAAGACGAACTTGTTATGTTATTTGAACAATATCAGTTATCTAATCAAGAACAAGTTCCTCGACCTTGGTGATTTCTACATCTTTACCAGTTAACACGTCTGATGTTGATCAAAGCTCTTCTGTTCGAAATCCGATTCCTGCTTCAAATGTCAATGCTGCTGAACCTTCTGCCCAGCCAAATGAAGATGATAACTCTAATCGGGAACCAACTTTCAACGATGGAGGATCCAGTTCTGATGAGGGATCTGAACAAATTGAAGACTTTCTGAACCAACAGGCTGATCAGTCTAATGCTAGGAATAAAGCTTCTTCATCTGTACCGGTTGTCGATGAAAATATCTCAAATTTGCAATCACAAGTAGATGTTCCAACTGAAGTGATGCCAATGACACTTTCCTATCATCCGCAGAGAACATCATAGGCAGCTTACAACTGAGAGTGCAAATTGGCAATCAGATTAATAAAGATCTAAGCTGTTTCTATACTAGTATTACTCCATTTCGAGTCCTATTTTCTCAGAGTTGTTTTGTTTCTCTGGTTGAACCAGGAAACTGGAAAGACGCGTTGAAAGAAGAAAGTTGGGTGGATGCTATGCAAGAAGAGTTATTGCAATTCCAGAAACTTGGATTCTGGATGCTTGTTGACTTGCCAGATCATCACAAAAAGATTAATACAAGATGGGTCTTCAAGTGTAAAAGAGATGATAGAGGAGTTGTCGTGCGCAACAAAGCTCGACTTGTGGTTCAAGGTTTATATCAGCAAGAAGGGATAGACTATACTGAAGTTTACGCCCCAGTTGCACGTCTTGAAGCAATTCGCATATTTTTGGCCTTCGCCTCGTGGAAAGGGTTCAAGGTGTACCAATTGGATGTTAAATCCGCTTTCCTTTACGGAAAGCCAAAGATGAGGTGTACGTCGGCCAACCACCAGGGTTTGTTGATCCAGTGCACAAAGATAAAGTCTAACTCTTGAATAAAGCCTTATATGGTCTTCATCAAGCCCCGAGAGCTTGGTATGAAACGTTATCGAGTAATCTTCTGGACAATGGCTTTATCAGGGGAACAGTAGACTCAACCCTCTTCACAAAGGAAGTCGATGGACATCTAATTATCGTACAGATATATGTGGATGATATTATCTTTGGATCGACAATGACAAGCTGTGTAAAGACTTTGAAGAAGTCATGAAGCACAAATTCAAAATGAGCGCAATGGGGGAGATGAAGTTCTTTCTAGAACTTCAGGTTGATCAGTTGCCTGATGGTATCTTCATTCATCAGACGAAATATGTTCATGACATAATGGAGAAATTCAATATGATAGGAGCTAAACCAGCATCAACCCCATTAGCTCCAAATCACGGCATTTGTCAAGTTCTTACCGGCGAAAAAGTTGATGAAACTTTATATCGCTCCAGGATCGGATCCTTGATGTATCTGACTGCTTCTCGACCAGATATCATGTATCCAACGTGCTTGTGCTCCCGTATCAGTCTAATCTAAGAGAGTCACACCTGCTTATCGTTAAACACATAATGAGACATCTAAAGGGTTTTCCAAGCACCGGTTTGTGGTACCCTAGACATGATGATTTTAATCTTGCAGGTTACTCGGATTCTGATTTCGGATGCTGCAAACTGAATACAAAGTCTACAACGGCCGGCTGCCAGTTCTTCGGAACTAGTTTAATAACGTGGCAATGCAAGAAACAAACCGCGGTCGCTCTCTCTACCTGTGAGGCTGAATACGTTTCGGCATCCAGTTGTTGTGCTCAGATTCTCTTGATACAGCAACAGATGAGAGATTTCGGTTTGCAATTTCCTGATACGCCTATATATGTAGATAATCAGGCCGCGATCGATATCACCAAAACCTCATGTCAACACTCACGTACTAAACATATCGAGATTCGACACCACTTTATCCGTGATTGCTACGAGAAAAAGTTGGTACGAATTGAGAAAATCCACACTGATGCCCAAAAAGTAGATTTTTCTACCAAAGCTTTTGATAAAACAAAGTTTAAAAATTTGTTAAAGCTAAATGGTTTAAAAAATATGATCTCAGGGGATATCTCTGAGGTTGAGTTTGAGGATGATGACGACTTGATGTGAATTGTCATCGGGTAAACGTTTTTTTGTACATTCTTTCTTGTAATTTCTTAAAAAATCCAAAAATATGTTTTTGATTTTAGGGGGAGAATATTTGAGGAAAATACGAAAACATTAAAAAACCAAAAAAAGTTTTGTGTAAAAGAGTGATCATAGTAAATAAAAAATGATAGTCATAGTATGCTAAAGAATTGTATTATTTTAAAGTGTTTAAGCAAGTCTTACTATGGATATGCCAATAGACTTCACTCGTTCAGTAAATTGTATTTGAGATATAAACCTAAAACACAAAACTGATTAACTTGTGGGTTAACATCTCTCGGATATATGGACTTAGTACTCCGAAATTTCGTTTGACAGAATGCCAGATTCTACGATACCAGGTCTTTATATTTGATTGATATCTGGGGTATTATTCGATTTCTTCTGATTTTGCGGAAGCAATGGCCTAGAACTCATATAATACTTTCGCATTATTTCCCCGAAAGCTGCATGAAAAATGATTATGTCTTAAGCAATTATGACATTTGTAGTACAAAAGATTCCTTAATGGAACACCACCTAAAGAGGAGCCTTCATCTCTTTGTCTGTACGATAGTACTAACCTGAGCTCTCAAGGTCTCGCATTCACCCTATATACAGATATCAATCCGATATACTCACCTGTAATATGACATTCTGGGAATCTCGATACGAGAGTATATTATGAGATTGGGAACATAGTTATTTCATGTTTCTAATAATATCTTAACATATCTTGAAACAATTGAGAAACGAAAAGAAGTTTAAATGGATAAATATATTGGCAATCTAGGTAAATTTGTTTAAAAGCTTAAAAGGTGTTTCTAGACTAACGGTACTGATGACCTATATGAATGCTTGAAATGATCCTCTGAAAACACAAAATTCACAAAAATGTTATTCTTTGAAAAAATTCTTAAAAACCCAAAAAGATTTTTAGTTTTCTTAGCTTGATAGTTTTATTTTTGTTTGCCGATGATAAAAACACTGATGGTTGGATTCATAGCAACATCTTGCTGAGGAAAGTTTGGAATCATGGGTTGGGAGCTAATTTTGAACAAAGTTTACTTAAATATCAAGAAAGTTCATTAAATTGAAACTTTACATGTTAAAATAAATCTGTTTGGTCAAACTGGTCAACCATGGTCATTAACTTGGACTTGGAAGGCAAATTGGATAACCAGGGTCATTAACTTGGACTTGGTTACTCAAGTGGATTTTTGAAATTGATAAAATTTTTTATAAAATGAATGAAAAATACAAAAAATTAAAATAAAAATTGGAATTGAAAAAGTTTAAAGTTTTAAGATTTGATTCGTACAAAATCAAGTTTCATGCGGTTAAGTCATTTTTGTACGAAATAAAGGAATGCATTTTGTACGATTCACAAGTTTTCGAACGAAACAGAGTAAGCATAAATATCCATTGTCTTGCACAAAAATAAGATTCTGTTCTTTGAGCACTGTTGAGCGACTCAGAGAGATTTTGTGCGATTCATCTCTGAAACTTCATTTCTTGGTTTTTGTGATTGCTATTCACATTGTTGAGGTTGATTTGCACACCTCTTACAATGGGCAAGGTAATTTCGTCATGATCTCACTTTTATAATGTCAAAATTTCATACGATTCGGACTAAAACTTAGATTTAGGAAATTGGACCGGGAAAACTTAAAATTGACCACAAAATCGTTAATATCGGCTCTAATAATCTGAAAATCAACTATAAATTTGCTAAAAACAACAAGTTTTAGGTCGGATTACACTTGGACAAATTTTGGGACGACGACGATTTGGTACGAGTGAACTGTTACGTACAAAATGAGAATTCAAAGTTAATTGGTTAAGTGAAGAATTTTTGTGCGAAACAATTGAACCGTATGAATATTCTGAACTTCAATTTTGATCAGATGAAAATTTTGTATGAAACAGAATTTTTGTACGCAACAGAGAGAATAATGTTAAAATGTTCAACACTTGCTGGATCAAATGGATATTTCATGCGAAACAAAAAATTTTGTACGAAACAGTACTTTGAAACTTTGAAAGTTTAACATTTTTGTTTAAGTGTGAATTTCGTACGAAATTAAGAGTTTTTGTATGAATCAGTGAAGACTTTATTAAAAGTTTGAAAATTTTCTAACGGCTGTAAGTTATTTTCTTGAACAGGCAAAGAGATTCGGTTTTTCTCTCCAGTGCATAATATATGCTGTATCACAGATTCTAAAATCCTAGAGATAGCTGCATACCGAAGTATCTTGGATTTTCTTACAGGAATTAGAGTGACGAAAGCGATTACAGAAAGACATACGGCATATTTGTCACATATGGAATATTTCTGTAATGTTGCGGAGTATAGTCTTGACGACAATGCCATTACACCAACAGTGAAGATTAACGATGTGGATATTCAAGTAAAGATTACTGAAGCTTTGATTCGGAAAGTGTTAGAGTTTAAAGATAACAAGGATGATCCAACGGGCTTTACTGAATATATGGTGAAAGGATGTTTCTACAGGATGGGATATACGGGTTTTGTGAATGGTGCTCCTTTCAAGAAGGGAAATCTAAGCGCGCCGTTTTGATATCTGGCACATGTCATTATTCACTGTTTGGGTCACAGGAAGGGTGGTTTTGATGACTTAGTAGATTATCATATGTGCATGATAACCGCGCTAGTGCTGAATCTTCCTTATAACTTTTTGAAAGTTATATTTACTAAGATGATCCAAAACATTCAGAAGGAGAGATTTTTGAAGTACCCGAGGTTTATACAGATGATATTAGACTATTTACATCCTGACTTGAAGAAATCTTCTGATGATGTGCTTAAACTTGAGCATATGGATGTTCAGTCTCTGCGAAAGATGAACGTACTTTTGAAGTCTGCTCCCGCCGCTAAACCGATGTTCGGTGCTATTTTGAATAAAATTACATCTCACCCGCACCTGGAAAATGGAAGAAAGACGATAGTGGTGACGATGAGGAGGAAGTGAAATCATTATCTTTGTTTGTGGCAAAGCGAAGTCCGTGGTTTGTGAAAGACGGAGAAAAGGAAAAAAAGCTACATACAAAGGAAGAAAGAGAAAAGCTGCATCTACTGCTGAAAGTTCAGGGCTGAGGGATGAACCTGAGATTGAAGAAACAATTGAAAAGATGGCAGAAGATATAGAACGCCAGGCTTTGGGAGCTGACAAGGCAGGAGCTGAAGAAGTACTATCTTCTAGTACTGATTCAGAGGATAGACGTGCAGGAGAAAAGAAAAAAGCGAAGAAATTGGCAAAGAAACGTCAAGATGAGCTGAAGCGTAAAGCCGAAGAACGAAAAAGAAAGGCAACAGGCAAAGATGATACTACTTACGTTCCGTCTGAATCTGATCTTAATTCTGGTTTTAGAACTCCGGTCAAGAAAAGACAAAGAAGGATGAAAAGATCTGCAGCTCGTATATCTCCTATTGTTAATCCTATAGAAGCTGGTGCTGAGCAAACTACTGAAGCAAATGTAGAGGAACAAACACAGAGTATTCCATATCCACTACATTATATGCAACCCGAGCCAGATCAGCCACATGTTGAACAAGAAATATCTTGGCAACAACCACCAGTTCCTGAACAAGAACCTGAACAGCAACAAGCAACATCGCAACAATTTGTCCCAGAATCTGTTCAACAACCTATGCCTGATCCAGAACCTGTCCAGCAACCAGCACCACAACAATCGGCTCAACAACAGTCTCAACCATCTCATGCTCAGAAATCTCGTCCTACATCACAACCGGTTAGCTCACAAGCATTTTTTGACGAGATTAATTTAGACGATCTACCTGGAGGAGATGAGTTTCGGTTTGATGATCCTAGAATTGACGTTTGCAGAAACAAGTAACGATGAACGTTGTGCGCATCGCTGAATTACAAGAGCAGATAAACTTGTTAATAGCTGAGAAGTTTGAGATGCTTGAAAGAATTGGAGGTTTGATCATTGATAAGCAGCAACTGGAAGCGATGATGGCTAGTATTGTTTCTGAGAATGAAAGATTACGTTTGCGAATGACTGAGTACGAGGAAGAAAGGTTGAGAAATAATCGAAGGATGGATGTATTTGAGAAGATTCTTGAGAAGAAGTTTGGTTTGAGTATATCTGCAGCAATTGATGAAATTGAACGTGAAGAAGCAAGAGAAAGAGTTGCCGAGCGAGAACGGTTGGCAAAACAACAATCTGATGCATTAGGAAAAGGTAAGGGTAAGACTGTGGAGGATTCTGTGACTGAAGAAGCTGTGCCAGAAGCTGAATCTGGGCCAGTACAGTGTTAGGATATCGTAGTGTATGAGGAACCGAAGAATTTTATTCTGATAGGAAAGCCTGTTGATGTTGATATAGCTTTTCTGGATATTTCCCAACGGCATCGAGAGTGGTTGATGAAAAAGACAGGAAAAGATAGTAAAGAATCAGTTGAAGAAAAAGAAAAGGATGAAGAGATAGAAGATACTGAAGAAGTTGACGTTGATGATAAAGATTCTTGTGATTCGGATGATGGTAATGATGATGATAATGTGGGTGGATCGGGTGTTCGTGTAATAGATTCAAATATTAATGAATTAGTTGATCTTTCCGAGTATTTTGATGATTCTGAGAACCAAATTGCTGAAGAGGAAGGGATAAACAAAGTTGATGAATCGATAGATGCTCAGTAGGCAGGAATTTTCACAAGTAATGTTACATCTTCTGTTCCTGTTGTGCAAAAGCCATTTGTTCATATCTTGAGCATGATGTTGAAGAGGGAGAGTTTGTGCATAGTTACTCGAAAGAAGAGATAGCCGAAATGCTCGGAATTAGTGGAGAAAAGTTCGATTTTGACTTTGAAAACGAACTGAATGAGATAGATGCTTTCGAACCAAATGCTTATGTTTTTGAAGAAATAGAAGACGCAAACGTATATGATAACGTTGTTGTTGAAAGTGACTCTGATGAAGATGCAAATGATGTCGTTCACGGTACAAAGGATTTACCAACATTTATCGATTTATTTACAGCAGAAATCTCTGAGATGTTACAAAAGAAAGTATCGGAAGCTGTTAAAGAAGGAACACTTCCTGAAAAGATGTCTACAGCTGAGATTATCGAACAAAAGAAGAAATGGTTTAGGGAGACTCCAGCTGAGCGAAAGTTTAAGAGACCCCTGACATTTTTTTTACTAGAGATGCTGATATTTCTTTGGGAGACATTTTGAGTTGTGGTTGGATTGAAGAGCTGAATGTTTATGCTATTAAGAGAGAATTTGGGATTCAATACTTCGGATATCTAAGTAGTATCAAAACTCTGCCATATTGGAACATTAAGGAACTTGTGCAAATAAAGATGATAAACCTAAAGATGAAGTTCCATGATCAAAAGTTGTGGAGGTTGATCAAATTTGAAGCGAAGCATGGTTTTGTTCACTGGAAACCGCATTATCCGCATCGTATTATTAAAGAAGATCCAGTGACAAAACAGAAAGATATTATGTTGATTGTGAAGAAACCACGGGTGTTGAAAAACATGCCGATGATCAAAATGGAGCAAGATTTCTATACGATCTTCAAGTGGTGACGTTACGATTCTAATACAGGTGAGGCTGTTATTTGTGTACACCAACTGAGGAATTAACCGAAGCCGTCATAGCACACAAAAGAATATTTGGGTTGTGGCGAGGCATTCGAGTACTAGACCCCATGTGGCTAGTAAATTGTTCGAAGAAAGACATTGAATGTTTATTTTATAGCAAGATCAATTTTGAAGAAAAGGATCAGGAGCAAGCACTTCAATTTCAAAAGGTTGTAAATGTGTGCTTTGCAAATGATATTCATTCGGGATTGAACTGGAAGACAACCTGGAGAAAGATTGAGAAGAAGGAGTTGAAAAAAACTGAAGAAAAGGAAGCTCGGATCGCTGAACGTTCAAGAGTAGCATCGTTAAGGATTTTTCAATTTTTGAAGTGACGTCCTCTGACCAATCAAACGCCTGTTGCTTCTGAGGAACGTCGAAAGTCGTTAAAGAGATTTTTTGGGCGTTAAAGTCAAATCAAAGTGAAGTTTTGAAGATTATCCAGACTACGGAAACATCCAAGGGGGAGTTTGTTGCTGTACAATGTCTATTGCCTACGTCTAGGATTTATCAGTAATGTTTATAAAGTTTACACATTAATGTTTAAATGAAAAATGTAAATTTTATGTATTGATACACTGTGATTCGCACGAAACATAAGTGTGTTTTGTACGAGTGAGTCACTCGTACGAAATACTATTTCGTATGAAACACAGATGTTTGTTATTGAACGCACTTCAGTACGAGTCATGTCGACCTATAAATAGGGAAGTGTTGTGTTAGAGCTGGGTACGGATTTGTCATTTCATATGGCGAAGCTCTGTCAGTTTGTTGACTTGCGTTTGTAACTTGAATGTCTTTAATAGATTAGAAGCAGTTAAACAGCAATTTCTATCTTGTTTGTCATATCTACCTCTCTAGCAATGAATTCCACCTCTACTAGTTGAGCGTGATCAGGTCGATTGCTCATTTCGGGAGCTCGATCCCCGTTCACAGTAAGTACATAGTTCCCCTATTTTATGTTTTTCAAATGTTTGGGGTCATTCATATGAGCCTATCACTATTTTCATGATTTCAAAAAACTATACATGGTTTAAATACCTAGTATACATAGTAAATGGTTTATATAAACAACATGCTGACATTGTAGTAGACTTGATGGTGCATTGAACATGATAATGATACATTCATTAACATTGATCACGCTGACCGATAGTTTGTTATGGTATCATAGGATTGATAACCCCATTCCCGCTTCCAAGTCTGTTTGGAAGTTACCTCTGGGAATGACAGAAACTGAGTGACATAATTGATAAACCTTTATATTATAAAAGTTTGTCCGAAAGTCCGCAAGGCTTGAATGCATTTGCAAACAATCCATACTTGTATTATACAATAAGCCAATTGTTTTATACAAGATATAACTTTTTTGTTTAAATAAGACATTTTGTTTACCAAGACATTTGGTTTATACAAGACAAGTCATCTGTTTGGTTTATACAAGACAAGTCATATGTTTGGTTATAGAAAACAAGTCCTTTTGATGGTTTATACAAGACAAGACATTTTGATTGGTTATTACAAAGACATAATTGGTTATTAACTGAACCATTCAGTATTTCCTTACAAATCGAATGTTTTCTCAAACTCTTTTACAAAAGAAACACTTTTTGTTAAAGATTCATGGCTGTTAACGAAATTGCTTAAACATTTTCTTTTAACACTCAAAGCCATGAATTTTGACCACAAACCTATGTTACTTACAAGCATTCAATGTTGACATTATTATCGCATATGTTTTAGGTACTAATGTATGATTGCTAAAGCATGGTACACGTATGATGGACTCAGACCTTAGTTTACTTTAAAACATAAAGACAATTGTTTGTATTTTCTTTGTGTTATCCAAAGAAAATGTAAATTATTAATTTCATAAAACAAAACCTTGAATACCATGTGTTTGAAACAATTCTATAATGTGACTCCCTGACGTTTTCGACGTGGTTTGTTGTTTTACACGGTCGGGGTGTTACATAGCTGCCTTGACTATATCACGGATTTCACTAATTAATCCCCAAGTATAACAAGAAATTAGTATGGGTTTAAGCGAATCAAGGGTTGGTTCTATTCTTGCATATTCAAAGAATTTTGTCGTATACTCACGACAATTCACATCAGCCATTCTATGATTTAGGAACTTATTAACCATTTGTTCCTTCTCTTGACTAGGACAGAATTTCCTTTATATCATGTGCTTAAATTCCTTCCAGTTCATGGCATAGGCTATGTCACTACATTTTCCTGAAGAATTGTATTCCACCATTCTAATGCCTCATCTCTAAAGAGATTAGAAGCATACATTACTTTATCTTCTTCGACATATTTGTTGATCTTAAGAACAACTTCAGTCTTTTCTAATCATCGCAGAGCAGCCATAGCTCCATCGCTGCCTGTGAATTCAGTTGGCTTACAAGCTAGAAAATACTTGTAAGTACATCTAGAAGTTTTTGCTTTCATTTTGAAGAAAGGGAGCTTTGATAAAGATGTCATGATCTCCATTAATACTACAGCTACGATTACATTTGCTATTCACAGCCTTATTATATTCTATAGGCACATGGTTTCTAACAGCTCGGTAATCAGGGGTATAGCATCAACTCTTCCCTTAGCTATTATATTCTCTATGGCACTTTTATCCAGAAAGTTTTCATGATTGTTCTGAACAGATTGATTAACTTCATTCGACATCTGTATTATAAACATATTTCAAATATTAATATCATAGAATAAATAAAAAATAATCAAAATATCGTAAACACAATTAGCCAGGGCATATTGTCAAAAACGTTTATCACTGCGACTTATACTCTTTTTATATATATTATGCATCATATATTATACATATACTACCACATATGTATATTTGAATGTATATATTTTAGTTTTAGTTTTAGTTTTTTATCTTCTACAAAAACAGAAAATACATTATACATATATATTATAAAGTTACTTCCGGTTTCAGAAGTGATGTTCCCTCTCATCATACTTCCAGACCAGATTTTCTCGCATTGTGCGTATTCGTTGCCGGTGTCCATCAACTTCTTCTCCGTAGTGGCGTAACTCTGCCATGTTTTCAAGTTTCATTGGGGAAAGGCTGGGGGTGCAGGTTGGTAATTGGGGTAAAATTTAAAAGGGTCTGTCATGAGTTCTAATTTCATAGATTCTGGATTATTGGGTATTGGTGGCATATTCAGGTCGATTTGGTTGGGTACTGGCCTGAACATTTCATAGTTTGACAGGCGCTGGTCTAGTTCTCCCTAGGTTAGTGGTACGGGAGCTGGATTGGAACTTTCTCCTACATTTAGGTTTTCTACAGGGTTTCCAGTTTGTCTGGTTGTTGCAGTTGGGGTTTCCTCATCTTTTTGTTCCTTTTCACTTGCCAATCCAATCTTCTCTTTTTCGGAGGTTTTCTATTGACCGGCTAAGCCTGAAATATCATTGTTTCGTCTGCATCGACTTGGTATCCGGATTGTGTATCGAGTTGGTTATCGATAGTATCCATGTCAAATTATTAACAGATATGTTCTGAAAAGATTCGACTATTCCTCTATTGCTCATACTGTTAGCGAAAAACAATAAACACAACAAACTTCGAAAATCGATTATATAATATTTAGTTAGCATCACAGTAATCACAGAAGTTATCTCATGTATTCCTGGACTTCTAATTTTAAGTATTTCCCCAATACTTAACTAGCTTAAACTAGTGGCTCTAATACCACCTTCTGCCATAGCCCCCGACCCTACCATAGGCAGGAGCCTTGAGTAGATACAAGCGGTACATGTGTTTATTAAAATTGGCGCAACGGAATTTTCATGAGGACCGCGTGTCAAGAAAAATTACTAGAATTTTCAAAACACCGGGGTTTTCATTTCATAAACTATGGGATGAAACCCATATCTAAAGGATTTTCAAATTGATAACCCTTGATTACAAAACATGTTTTATTCAGGTTTACATAGCCACTTATTGAAGCTTGAGTGCCTCATATCACTTTTATTTCTCTTGATAGTAAATCACCTAAAACGTGTTTTAAAAACATTTGATTAGCGTAAAATAACGGTGCGTAGATTCAATTTTGTATCAAAACATATTGTTATAATTACAACATTAAAGGATTTTACATTTGTTTATATCTTTCAATTACTCAATCAGTATTTGTCACCTATCCCACTAGGTGGCTGTGGTCATATTACTATTGGTTAACTTTCGTCCAATAGTAACGTGGACTAGTAGTGTATACAAAACCCCACATACCGGTAGTAATTTTAGAATAAAAAAACTTAATCACTGTAAATACAACTTGTAAAACATTTAGGGTTTTGCAAATCCTTTGAGAAAAAGAGAATGACTCACCTTGCAGATTTAAGTTATCAATAATAGCCTTCTTGTTTAATTCTTGGGTTCCTAATTAAACACATAATGCACACATATTAGTGTATTAACCCATTTCAACTTTAACGATAATCATGAGATCAAAACCTCAATGTGATGACAAATTATAGCCTTATATAGGCAGCACTTAAACATCCGTTGAATTGTTTATAGATCCATCAGACAGGGTATCGTACTAGTGATTCGGGTTAACACACCGAATATGAAGCAACGTTCAGGGGTTTTAGGGCTCGGGACTTCGAATAGAATTTCGAGAGAGAAAGAAACGTTGATTTAAAATCGATGTGGTGCACTGGAACCTCTCCACACGGCTGCCTATTTATAGCAAAACTAGGATTCCCTCGGGCGTCACACGGGAATCATTGGTTCCCCTCGCGTGGCGTGATGACACCTAGCTAGGGCTAGGAGAGCTTAATCACCAACATAGCCTTGCCACTTGTCGCGAAACGGTGCCACGTGGCTCAGACTTCCCCTGCGCGTAGCAAGAGCTAAAGATGATTCTCGTGTGTGGCGCCTAGGATGCAAAGATGAGTTTTCTTCATTTTTCGTGTCGAGTCTCGTCGTGTGTGTCCGGGGTTTCGATCAAGGCTCGTTATACGGTGTTTTTGAGTATTGTTACACCTTCCACACATCGTCGCCGGCTTCGCTGGGCGGTGTCCGGTCAGGTTTTCAGAGAGAGCGAAGGGTGAAGAGAGATAGAGAGTGTGTGTGTGAGATATCGTGTAGTGTGTGTAGGTTTAGCTAATTATAGCTAGGGTTTTGGGGTGTGGGTTGGGCTTTTAGTGAGTTGGGCCATGGCCCGTTAACGCGTTTCTAGTTTTTTGAGCGGCCCGATTGCTTCAGTTATCGTTTCTAGTCCATTTTTTGATCCGCTTTCATTTGCTAATGTTACAATTCGATTACAAAGCTAAATATATCATATTATATCACTATATAGACGTAACTCAAGTCTGGTGCTTCCGTTTCATTGTTGATTGTCGGCACGTTATTGTTTCCGCGTAACTTTCGCGTTTGTGCTCTGTGATGTGCGGCATCCGAATGATTCGCATAATTATAAATATATGATAAATATAAGCCTAAAACTTGTAGTTTTATGTGTTGTTAGTATTTTGTTCGATGTCGGTTCGTTATCATTTAAATGCGTGCAAAATTACCGAATTCACCAGTCGTGTAACATGCGATTCAAATAGACCTTCCTACGCATTCCAAAGGCCCAGAATAGTTATTTTGTGTCTTAAAAATTGTCTGATGTTTGTTAAGAGCATAACTAAAACCCATAAATTGCTGGTTGTCACATTCTCCCCCTGTTAAAGAAATTTCGTACTCGAAATTTAGACTATGATATCCCCTTAGAGTTATGTCCTGTGTTGGTAAATACGAATAATACCAAAGTGAATAACCACGGAATTGATTCAAGACTTGTTCAAATTATGTGACTGCAAGGACATACTACAACAATAAGAACTCAACGGTTCAACTAAATTTGTTTCGGAAATCAATGCCAGTGAATGAAGCATAATGATACATTCACAAATGTGACTAAGTTTACAGGGGTCCAACAAAAGAGGAATTCGACCAATAGATATCCAAATGAACGTTCACAATCTTCAGATGAATTTTAGTAAAAGTAAACTTTACTACCAATGGAAACTTGCGCTGGTTGTTGAATAGGTGAAGTTAGAATCAACAAGCTCAGATGAAATAGAAACACTAAAATGATTTGTCAACTCGTCGAACCATAACATGAGGAAAAATATGGTGTTAACACTATCGAATTGCAAAGATACACCAAAATACAACCGAATTTAGTGTATCATCGTCTTAATACATAGTTTGATTAAGACTACTTTAGTGATGAGTTAGATGAAAGGTATACACAGTTTTGCATGAAACAATATGTTAGTACATAATTTCTATAGCCTACATCTTAGATCACGTCTAATGTAACAAGACTTTTAATGTTAGATTTTTTTTAAAATGTTTTGTATGTATTTAGGCCACTTCGTACGAAGTGCACTTTGGACGAAGTGGCAACTCCAACTCGTGAGAAGCTGTCATGTCTGTAAATAGCAGAGTTGGGGTCTTGAGTCAGTAACTGTTATTTCTGATACTAAGGCAAAGCCCTATCAGTTTTCTATCTTTTATTCTTCCACGTTTATTAATACATGAAATAGAAGTGTTTAAATAGTAGATCTGATCTTTTGTCAAACTTACTAATGATGAACTTCGCGCACGTTGGTTAGCTCGAGTCTGGTCCGGTGCTTTTGGGGGAAGTCGATCCTCCCACAAGTGGTATAAGAGCAGGAGGCCTGATTCGAAGACATTTGATCATATTTCAGCAATTGAAGATCTCTATTTCTACTCCTTTTTATAACTTTTATCAGATCTAGGATTCTAGTATAACATGTTAAAACTAGTTTGAATAAACTCTTGAAACTTTCAGACCTAAAATTAACCGAAATCATGTAAAAAATTGTGAAGAACAAGAAAAACACGAAGCTGTTAACACAACTCGTACGAGCTAATATTACACCTCGCACGAGTTGCCTAGACACCTCGTACGGGTGACTTCAAATCGTTCCAAGTTTTAAAATTTCTTTCTATATCTCCTCGTACGAAGTGAGTTCCAACTCGTACGGAGCGGTAATCTTATCTGAAAAAACTGTTTGTGAACACCTCATACGAAGTGCCACATCGCACCAAGTACACTTCTCACAAAAGCACGTTATAATCAAAAAATTTTCGACAGTTTTTGACAATTTTCAGGTAAAATATGGAATAGGAATTCTTTCACGCTTTCACCGCATCTGCGGTTACAACTGCTGCATCTCAAAACATGAACCTAGATTATGAAATTGGAACCATGACGAAACCTCCATAATTCATGAACTTATAAGATTATGACAGTTAGAGCGAGAGATTCATCAACTAAGTTCATGCTAATCATTTTACATGTTGGTTTGCCATTGAGTCAAAATATACAGCACCTACAGGTGAAAATGGTCTTGAGAAGACACTGGCTCAGCTCATGGATACAGAGAAAGAAAAGTTTATCAACGAGAAGAAAATGATGAATATACTACATGAGGCAGTAAAAGAAGATATCTTGGCTCTTCTGCAACATGACGATGATGCCCAGTCTCTGTCGAATGCTTTAAGACTTAAGTTCCAAGGAAGTTCTCAACTTCGAAAAGGAAGAAAAGCGTTGCTGAGCAAGGAGAAACTATGAAACAGCTGATCAAAAGATACTGTCATTTGGTAGTTCAAATGAAACGAATGGGGATTTTTAAAACCAATGAAGAACTAGTTGATAAACTGGCCAATTCTTTACAAGAAGGAGAGTGGACTACTTATCTAACTATCCTGAAAACGGCACAGAGTATGTAATGTCACATTGCCAAGATTTATCGAAAGATTAGAAGGCCATGAGCTAGAAATGCAGAAGATGGCAAAGAACAAAGGCACTCACATGCAACAAGATGTGAACCTATACTACAAAGTTAGTTCTGTTGGAAATATACAATGTCCTAAGGTTCAAACTGCTTTCAATGCCAACAATACTACGAGTCCACCATCAAACAAATCTAGTGGGTTTTAGTTGTTTCCGTCATACAAACCTAACACTCCTCAAACTCCACAAACTTCACAAAGCTCAAGCATTCCTCAGAATAGTCAAAACAATCAACCTAATTCAAACCAGCGAATTATGCAATGCAACATCGCTATGAATCTCGAAAATGCTCAAGACTTCAATGAACACACAGCCAGACAGCACATGGCCTTGCTTGCATCAGTTTTTGAATTCATACGAAAGTCTAGTAGCTGGAAGGATCGAGAATCCTGAAATGAGAAAAGAAGATTATGATCAGATTGATCCAGTTGAATTGGAGTTGATTGATATTATGTGGTGTGTGACCTCGATAGTCCGAAGAGCTCAAGACTTTATGGAAATCACAGGAAGAGACAGCCTGGGAGGAGTTGACGACAAACTAGGTTTTGGTAAGGCTAAAGTAACATGCTTCAAGTACCGAGAAAAGGGACATTTCAAGAGAGAGTGCCCAAACAGAGAAGTCAAAGGAAATCAGAATCCATTTGCTGATGATTACTACAAAAAAGCCATATATCATCGACCCTAATCTCAAACCAGGTTAGTGTAGATCAAAGACGGGCCATCAAACTCAAAAGAGTCACCCAAGAAGATGAAGGGTTCAACTGGAACAAGTATATCACAAAGAATGAAAGACTCGCACTGGTAGCTGGAATAATTGAACAACCAGAACAAACAGAAGAAGAATATGCTGAGGAATCCTTTGACGAAGCACGAGAAGAATATTATAACACATCGTAAGAGGAAGAAGAACTCTTAAATAGTGCATTTACACATCTATTGCCTTCTGATATTCTTAAAACTTTTGCAGGTTACTTCGATTCAAGCTACCAACCACCGTGTGAAGAAAAGATAAAGCCTGAAATAGTAGAGGAGATTGATGTGACCAAGGAGATGACCTTGGAGAATCCAAATAACATAGCCAACAAAACTTTAATGGTTAACGTGAAAGAGGTACTTACTCAGGAAGCTAGAGTCAAATTGGTAAATGAGTCAGTAGAGGAAGTAATTAAGGCTCAAAATGTCAAAGAAGAAGCACCTTGCATGAAGTCCAAAGAGCCATGCAAGGGGTGTGTCGAAAAAGACAAAAAAAATACAAAAAGCTGAAAACTCATGCAGATAATTTGTCATGTGATTATAATACAACAAAAGAAGCATATGACAAATTAAGTAAAACCAATAAACAATTTGAACAAGTGATCAGAGAAAATGACAAAACACTTTCGATGCTCAAAGCTATTATAATGGACAAACAAATAGTCATCAATATTCATTTAAATGTGAACTTGAGAAAATGAAAATCGAAACTTAAAGGGTTAACAACTTGTTAATCGGTTATTCTACCAGTTCATACGTCATTTATCACATTCTTCCAAAAATTGAGAGCAAGGAAGATGATAAAACTGATGAAAACAAAGGTGTAGGTTACGACCCTGTTCCACCACCCTTGTGGAATACTTATGCAAGAAAGAAACCATATGGGGTGGAAAAGGAACTAAATTTAAAACTTAAACTGAAGAGAAAATGATCTGCCTAAGAACGTGGATGTAACATACACCAAAACAGAAAATGATTGTGAATCTGAAGTAGTAAAAACTGTGGTCGAAAAAGTTTTGGGAAATAAGTCTGACTAGTCTGCGTCAAATCTCGAAAAATCTGAACCTGATTTGCATCATCAGAAAATGGTTTAAAAGATGATCCGAATGTAGTTGTGTACAAAATGAGCGGATCTGATAAACTATATTCCGATGAGGATTTCTCGATATATAATGTAAATCTTCATCGAGTTGATAAGTTTTTTAAGATGGTTGAAGTCAGTCATTCTGATATCGAAAAACAAGATGCGTCATTTTACTCCAAATCAAAACGTGTTTACAAAAATTCCTATCAGAAGGGCAGAGACTATCCTGAAAATAGGAGAGAAGGTTTGGGTTATCAAAAGAAAAAGAAGAACAACAGGTTCCAAAGAATGAAATTTACAAAGAAAATCAATTTTGTTTATGGAACAAACACTGAAAGTGAAAAAGAGAGCATTGGTAAACAATCCAATGATGAGTTTAAAAAGGAAAAGGATAGTAGAGAACATGATTTGGATTCCTCTGTTAGAAATGACAGCAGGACATGTTACAAGTGCAACAAAGTCGGCCATTTTGCATGACAATGTTTTCAAAGAAATCCAAATCTTGTTTACAGTCCAAGAAGATCTACAGAAGATGAGAAACAAAAAGCTCCCAAGTTTGGACCAAAATAAATCCTAAACATAATAATGAATCGGACAAAATTATGAAATCAACTGTTCAAAATAATTCAAAATTTGAAATTGGTGAAACTTCAACCAAGAATGGACATCAGGATTCAAAATCTTATACCAAAAAGGCAATTTTGAAAACACAAACTTTGGTGGCTAAAATCAAATCATCTTCTGCAAAAATGAAAACACCTGTTCCAGCTAAATCTGAAATCGAACAGGATGTCAAAGTCAAAGTTCCGAAGTTTGATATTTTGATGTTCGTTGCATCCACCACCTCGAAATCGACACAGTGTTTTGCAACCAAATCAAATGAGAAAAAATCAATCCTCTGGCATAGAAAGATGAGGCATATTAACTTGAGAAAGATGAACTACCTGGTACACAACAACCTAGTGGAGGGTGTCAATCTCAAAAGTTTTCATCTAGACGACAATTGTCTTAGCTGCAAAGGGGAAGCAAGATAAGAAATCACACCCGAGGAAACTTCTAAATTCCATTAAGTTACCACTGGAAAGGCTTCATATGGATCTTTTCGGGCCAGTAAACGTCAAAAGTATTTCTGGAGATTTTATTGCCTTGTTGTGACAAACGACTATTCAAGGTTCTCATGGGTCATGTTTCAGGAGAGTAAAGATGAAACATTTGAAAATCTTATTATTCTCTTCAAAAAGCTAGAGAACCTGTACCATCTTCCAATCAGAAGTGATTCTTCATGAATTCAGTGCTCCCTATACTCCACAACAAAATGGAGTAGCTGAATGGAAAAATCGAGCTCTCATTGAAACATCACTCATAATGCTCACCGATTCTAAGTTACCTATTAGTTTTTGGAGCGAAGCCGTTGCCTCTGCTTGCTACACGTTGAACAGGGTTTTGACCGTTAAGGCTTACAAGAAAACATGTTTCAAACTGGTTAAGCAACAAAAGTCGAATTTAGAGTTTTTGGGTCATTCAGGTCTCCGTGTATGGTCATCGACCCAGATGGCAAATTTGGTGCAAAATCTTTGGAAGGGTTTTTCGTAGGTTACGCTAGTCCGTTGAGAATAGTATATCTGCCAAGCATAAATCAAGTGATCCTTGCTCAACATGTCGACTGTCAGAAATACACAATGCCTACTCAAAAGCCTGGTGAACCCAGGATGTTCAATTATGAGAGCTTATGGAATTCATTCGACCTACCAGAAATACCTACCAAAGAGGAACTCATGTTATTATATTAACAACATCAAGCAGCAAATCAAGAACAAGTTCCAAGACCAATAGTGGTTACTTAACCACCTATTGGCACAAATGTTTCTGGTGAAGGTCCGAGCACGACTCATTCTGAACTTGTCGTCGAACCAGTAGTAAATACCACTAAGCTCACTTTCAACTAGACGAATGATTCTGATTCTGACGCTGAACCATCATATGATAATGGTGGTGAATTTAGCTCCAATGAAGGATCTGAGCAGATAACAAGTCTACTAAATCAATCTACAAGTCCCAGAAATCAGAATGAAGTATCAACAAGCGATACAGTTGCCGAACAGAACGTAACAAATTTGGAAAGTGAAGTAGACGTTCCTAATGATGTAATGCCAAGGAATATGTCCTACCATCCATCAGAGAATATTATCGGAGAAGTACAAGCTGGAGTGAAAACACGCAATCAGAACAACGAAGATCTTAGTTGTTTTTATATAAAGATTGCACTAATTCAAGAAATGTGCTTACATCGTTGTTTTATTTTGCAGATTGAGCCAAAATCAAACAAAGACGCACTTGCCGATGAAAGCTGGGTAAACGCATGTAGGAGGAGTTGCAACAATTTGAGAAGCTTGGTGTCTGGAAGCTTGTTGACCTACCGTCTAATCAGAAAGCTATAGCTACAAAATGGGTCTTCAAGTGCAAAAGAGATGATCGAGGGGTAATTGTGTGCAACAAAGCTCGACTTTTTGTCAAAGGATTTCATCAGCATGAAGGCATTGATTATACTGTGGGTTTATGCTCCGGTCACTCGTCTCGAAGCCAATCGCATTTTCCTGGCATTTGCGTCATAGAAAGGTTTCAAAGTGTGAAAGAGTTAGTGTTTGTTGTACCAGCTAGATATCAAGTCTGCTTTTCTTTACGGGAATGTGAAGGAGTTAGTGTATGTTGGACAACCACTAGGGTTCATCGATCCAGTTTATAAGGACAAGGTTTATCTTCTAGATAAAGCATTATACGGGTTACATCAGGCCCCAAGAGCTAGTATGAGACACTCTCTCAGTACCTGTTGAGAAACAACTTTATTAGAGGCACTGTTGACTGCACACTCTTCACGAAGGAGGTAAATGGATACTTACTGATTGTACAAGTCTATGTGGATGACATCATCTTCGGCTCAACAAACGATGTATTATGCAAAGATTTTGAGGAAGTCATGAAGAAGAAGTTCGAAATGAGCTTAATGGGAGAGATGAAGTTCTTTCTGGTACTTCAAGTTAATTAGTTGCCTATTGGTATCTTCATCCATCAGACAAAGTACGTCTGTGATATCTTGGATAAATTCGAAATTTCTGGAACGTCACCTTTATCTACCCCATTGGCAATCAATCGTGGAATATGCCCAGATGAACACAGAGTCAAGATAGATGAAACCTTGTATAGATCGATGATTGGATCATTGATGTATCTCACAACATCTATACCAGGCATCATGTATCCAACCTGCCCTTACGCTCGTTATCAATCAAGTCCTCGAGTGTCGCACCTGATGATAGTCAACTGAATTTTCAGATACCTGAAGGGTTGCCCAAGCACGAACTTGTGGTATCCAGGAAACGACAACTTCGACCTCGCTGGATATTCTGATTCAGATTTCAGATGCTGCAAACTTAATGCCAAATCTACGACGGCCTGTTGTTAGTTCTTAGGAACAAGCTTAGCAACATGGCAATGGAAGAAGCAAACCACGGTCGCTCTCTCTACTTGCGAGGCTGAATACGTTTCAGCTTCTAGCTATTGTTCACAAATTATGTGGATGCAATAGCAGATGAGCGACTTTGGATTGCAGTTTCTTGATACGCCCATATATGTAGATAATAAGGCAGCCATCGATATAACCAAAAATCCAATTCAACACTCTAAAACTAAACACATTGAACTTCGATATTACTTTATCCGTGATTGTCATGATAAAAGGTTGATTCGAATTGAAAAAATCCACACTGATGAACAAAAGGCAGATTTTTTGTAACACTCCAACCACGTAAAACAACGAATTGTGGCAGAAACGTCGTGGAGTCATGTCACGGAACTATTGTTTCACAACTCATGGAATTTAAAATTTTGTTTTATTAAGTTAAATGTTTACATTGTCTTGGGATAAACAGAAACAACATATAAATAAATTGTCTTTCATGTTTTAAGTCACTAAGGCCCACGTCTATCCCTACGTGAAGCATGCATCATATTATCAAGCATTGACTCCTGAAACATATGTGAAAAGAGAGTCAGCATAAAAATGCCGGTGAGTACATAGGTTTTGTGAGAGTGCCAAATTCTTGGCTTTGTATACATATTGCGACACCTCGTCCGACTACAAGAGTCGTTAAGTGAAAACCTTATATCAAAAGTGTTTGATATTGCAATACAATTAACCAACTAAAACAAGCTGGTTAGAGTTGTGAAAACCTTGTAGCCATGAACCTTGACCAAAATGTTTCTTTAGTAAAAACCACGTAATAGATTGATTCAAAAGAAAACTTCGTATGGTTTATATCTTTAAATGAAAATCATTGTGTGACATTGTTTAAAACCATTTGTCCATGTTATAAACCATTTGTCTGTGTTATAAATTAATCTTCTGTGTCATAAACCAATTGTCCATGTCATAAACAAATCGTCTGTGTTTTTAATTGTGAAAACGTTTGATCCTTGTTTAATTAACACATTCAAACCTGTGTTGACTATACCACCAAAGGGTATCTTTAGTGGACCACCAAATTGTCTCTTTAACTAGACTAATAAATCAACAAATGATTTGTTAATCAGAAACAGTTTCTGTCATTACCCAAACTTCCACCAAATCTAGTGAACAGTCCAATAATGGGATTGTCAGTCCTATGGTACCATAACATACTACTGATCGGCTCAGCCAAAGCTAATGAATGTCATTCATGTTATGGATAACGCATCAACAAGTTGTTCACATTATTGAAATCGTATTGTTTTATATATAAACCATAGACATTGTTTTTGAAAACTTGATAATGATTTAACACATATGAGTCACCCCAAAACATTTGCAAAACATAAAAGAGGGGAACTATGTACTCACTTTGAAAATCATTTTGTATATATAAACCACGTATATTGTTTTGAAATCTTGAAAACAATTATAGGCACATATGAATCACCCCAAAACATTTAGAAAATGTAAAAGAGGGGAACTATGTACTCACTTTTAAAAGCATTATATATATATACCATGTATATTGTTTTGAAATTTTGAAAATAATTTTAAGCACATATGAATCACCCCAAAACATTTAGAAAAGAGTAAAAGAGAGAGGAACTATGTACTCACTTTGAAAATCATTTTGTATATATAAAACATGTATATCGTTTTGAAATCTTGAAAATAATTATAGGCACATACCCCAAAACATTTAGAAAATGTAAAAGAGGAGACCTGTGTACTCACATAAGCCTTGCATAGTAAATATGTAGATTTGAAAAGATAGTTTGCAAATATGAGTCACCCCAAAACATTTAAAACATAAAAGAGGGGAACTATGTCTCACTTTGAAAATCATTTTGTATATATAAACCATGTATATTGTTCTGAAATATTGAAAATAATTATAGGAACATATGAATCACCCCAAAACGTTAGGAAAATGTAAAAGAGGGAAACTATGTACTCATTTGGGATTGCGAAAGTGTTCTTCATCAACGAAATAAACAAAGCTCAAACGTGTCCTAATGTGTTAGATAAATATGTTAGCGTGTCGGGACTACAAACGGGAGATCGGATATAATGAAGTCTTATAAACCAAAAGAGTGTTGGAACTCATCTGATATGGTTTATCAAACTTAAAATTTTGATTTGGAAAGGATCCTAAGTGCTTTTGACCCTTTATGACTCGTTAAGGTAGTTTACGCTACTTTAACGGGTCATTAGCATAAACGTGTGATCAGATGGTTAAACATGTCCTATGATAAGTCTTAAATGCCCAAACATGTTTGAAAACTTTATAACATCAGTTTATATGTCAAAAATTTGGTTACATGTGTTTAAAATGCACTTATGCGCAAAAGGGCATTTTGGTCATTGTTTTAAAACATAGAAGTAACTCATCATAACACTAACCAAACGACGTGACCATAAGGTATAACCTCAGTAAGTTATTCGCTATACAACTATTGTCACAAATATGTGTTTGGTCGGATCCTATGATCGACCAAACGGGTCGGATTCGAAAGTCAACGCGGTGGTCAAGACCGCTTGACTTACGACCCTAAATAAGCACTAAAATAGAAGTGACGAGTTAGACATGTCAAAATACATTTATCTAAGTTTATAAAATGGATTTGGTTTCAAAACTTGGTGTTTTGATACCCAAAAATAGTTTCATCGTAAATTGCACATCATGCCCATTTTTGACCGAAACCTTGACTCATCACTTCGACTAGAAAGCGTGGTAATTAGAAGGTTTAATCATTAGGGATTATAACCTTCATGATTACGATCACGTTGAAAAGTTCATTTGAACTTTGACCTGACCAAAGATGGTCAGAACCAAAAGTTAATCAGGATGCCAAACTGTTCGACTTTTAGCTCAAAATAGCTAAAATAATGAAAGAACTAGGAAGAGTACTTACTCGTGTTGAAGAACACTTTCGAAACTCAAGATAGGAGTCTTCCGAAGGCTGGAAACAAGGTCCAAGAAGGATAGAAAGAAGAACTTCACACTTTGCTTTGAAGTGTTTTGGAGTGATGTGAAAAATATGGAAGTATCATGCGGTATTTATAGTATTTTAGGATTAAGGTGGTGATGACAAGTGTCCTCAAGTGTGGATGAGTCTCCTAACATGTGTCAACACCAAATTAAGAGTGGCATAATGAGTGCTAGGTGTCAAAAAATAGAGATAGATGACAAACTTGGTGAAGAAGCAAAAATATTTAATATTTTTTTGACATTTTTGGTCCTTGGACTTGTATTCTCACTTATTTGCCATTTTTAACCCCTTTAACCTAATATTCAGGTTATATAAAGGTGTTAGGACATGTGTAACTTGGATTATGCCGGAAAATGTCGTGAATGTCGGTTTGTTTGGTTGTACGGTTATGCGTTTCGCAAAAAATGCGTAAAACACTTTAACGAACACGAAAATGATCGAAATTGTGCAACGATTGACATTTTTGCATTCTCATCAATAACATACAAGATTTTATTGAATACAAAAATATTTAAAAATAAATTACAGGGTTTCATTGAATACGAAATTGTTTATAATTGTGCAATGATTTAACTATCTTACGAGACATAACAGTTTGAAAAATCTAATACTAGATGGGGAAATTGAGATTGAATACAGACAGGATGACGAATTTTCGTAATCCTCATCGGTTTGTTACATTTCTTTCTTTAAAAAAATACAAAAAATATGTTTCTAATTTTTGGGGGAGATCTGTAGTGGAAAAAAATACAAAAACATAGGATAATTTGAAAAACTTTTGAAAAAGACAAAAAGAGTTTTCGTGTAAAAAGAGGAAATACTAGTACATTATTGAACTATCAAAGTATGCTAAAGAAATTTAATGTTAAAAAGTGTAAATTAGGTCATACTGATGATGTGCTAGTAGGCTTCGCACATTCAGTAAATTGTTTTCAAAATATAAACATATAAGAAAAACTGATTAATCTATGGCTTCACATCTCT
The DNA here is from genome assembly GCA_947069175.1 of Scalesia atractyloides. NCBI lineage: Eukaryota > Viridiplantae > Streptophyta > Magnoliopsida > Asterales > Asteraceae > Scalesia > Scalesia atractyloides. The sequence goes on from CAMTDV010000020.1 coordinate 52,164,619, forward strand.
CGGATATATGGTCTTATAACTCTAAAATTTCGTTTGAGAGAATGCTAATACTGAGATACTAGGTCTTTATATATAATTGATATCTAGGGTATTATACGAGTTCTTCTGATGTTGCGTCAGCAATGGCCTAGACCTTGTATAATACTTTTTGCATTCATTACCCAAAGCTACATAAAAGATTGAAAACATCAAAAGATACGATATTTGTACAAAAGATTCCAAAATTGGAACACCACTTTAAGTCGAGCCTTCATCTCTTTGACTGTATGGTAGTACTGACCTGAGCTCTCAAGGTCTCGCATCACCAATATATACAGATATACAATTGGCTATATTCACCTGTGAGATGAAATCTTGGAATCTTGATACGGGAGTATATCTGAGATGGGAAACACAATTGAGTCATCTTCCTAAAATTACCTAATGTATCTTCAAACACCAGAGAAATGTGTCGAGGTTTAAGTGGATCAGTATATTGACAATCCAAGTAAATTTGTTTAGAACTTAAAATTTTATAAAGATCAACGGTATTTGTGATATGTCTAAAAATTGTTATGATCCTCTAACAAGAACTCACAAAAATATGTTTGTAAATATGTTTTGTAACAAAGTTTACTTTTCATTTAAGAAAAACCCAAAAATATTATAAGAGTGTTTAACTATAAACTTTGAAAAACTAAAAAAGATTTTATCCCTCTCTTAACTCTTGGCTACCGATGATGGAAAGCGGATCTTCAAAATCCAGAGTTGCTAAACGTTGAGAGATCCAGTAGATAACGGGTTGGGAGCTGATCTAAACTAAGAAAATATTTTGAAAAAAGATCAAAAGTTCATTAATTTGAAACTTTACATTGTCTAAAACAACAGTTTGTTCATAAAGTGTTCATGCAAGGTCATCAACTTGGACTTTGTAGAAAAGTCAGTTAACCAGGGTCATTAACTTGGACTTGGTCAACTGAGTGGGTCGTTAAAATTGTTAAAATACGCAAAAAGGTGAAATTGAAAATTTGAAGTTTAAAGGTCACCGATTTGCATGAGTTGGACAACTCGCATGAGTTGGACAACTCGCACAAATCAGCAGCCAACTCATACGATGTGGAAGAGGTCCTATATATATGGGCCAACTCGTACGAAGTGTCATTATAACCGTTGGTGCGAGTTGAAAAGACTTTGTGCGATTTGAGATCTTTGAGTGATATACACCGATTTGCTGCTAAATCGAACATTTAGCAGGTTAGCATCGATTTAACCTTGAATTTGAGGATTTCGGCCACACCTCTTAAATTTGAGGATTTACACCGATTTGCTGCTAAATCGAACACACCTCTTAAAATGGTTAAGGTAATTAGCATCGATTTAACCTTGAATTTGAGGATTTCGGCCGCTAGCTCCTAACAAATGTAGATCTAGGAATATTGGACATGCCAATCTTAAAAATGATCATTGGAATGTGTTAATCAATGTTAATCGGACATAATGGAACCTTCAAGTTTGTAAAACACACAATTTTCATGTTTGGTGCTCATAACAAATGTCTTTGTACGAGGTGACACCTCGTACGAGGTGATATACACACCTCGTACGAAGTGGGTGTTCTAAAAATCTATTATTACTTGTTACACCATGTGCGAGTTAAGTTTCTGTCACTTCGTTCCAAGGCACCTCGCATAAAGAGTTAGAAAGTTTTCATAAAATTTTTCTAAGTGTTTGATTCTTTGTGTGTACATGATAAAAAGAAGTTGTTCGAGCCCATCCACAACATATGTTGCGAGACAAATGAGAATCTTCCTGGGATAGATCCATTCAAAGGAATTCTAGAGTTTATGAGACGCTTACGAGTTACCAAGGCTCTTAGTGACAAACAACATCGTATCGCTCACACGTGGAACTCTTTCGGAAAGCTGCAAGATATGATGAGGATCAAAAAGCAATATTTTCTGCAGTAAAGATCGACGACAAAGATGTTGAAGTCAAGGTTACAGAAAGTTTGATTAGACGGATTCTCGAGTTCAACGATGCAAAAAGGATCCGACTGCATATCCCGAGTGAATGGTTAAAACTTTTTCTACCGAATGGGATGCAGAAGATACGTCTGTGACAAATGGCAAATAACCGGTAATTCCGTACAACTTAATCACTAACTGTACGTTATAATCTCATGCATACTTATCGTAATTTAACTGCATAACTGAGTTGTACATCCTTAGGGCAAACAAATCTGATCATAACATACACTTGTTTCCGTTACGACGCGAAACAAACCAAAACAATGCCCTAAAAGTGTTGGTAGAAAGTGTTGGGCGCACTAAATGTGGTGACACTAACTGTGTCGGTAAATCCACTAAAACGAATCAGAACAAGGAATAACGGCATGTCAATGCCATATCTGAGTCCACATATAAATGAAAACACTTATTTGAGAACAACCGTTACAATAATACATAAGTTTCCGGCATAACGCCTAAATTGCAAAATTGTCCATTTCGATCAAAAAGGCGACAAATGTCAGTTTGTCCGCAAAACTAATTCGGAGGATTCCGGATGTAAGAATAAGAATAAAACAATGTTAATCATCCTAAAACAATATGAGAATAGCAAGAATGCACAAAAGACATCGTTTCCAGTCATTCGACGAACAGTGCACAATTCGACCAAAAAGGCGACCGCTTGGCGAAACGACGAGTATTTTGGTGGCCGATAGCCTCGTCCGGGCATCTAGCAAACTAGTTAAGCCTCATTTGGAACTCGGAATCCATTCCACTAACATGAGGTCACGGAAACACAACTTTCGGAAAAGTTCGACGGCGGAACATAAAAGCGCCGATATCGATCGAATGAAAGACATTTCGGCCATCCTAGCTCATCGTATATTCGTCTAGCGAACTAGTAATACATATTTAGAGATTGGAAATGCACTAAGTAGACACCATATCAATTGTGGTGGTCGAAAACAAAATCTTCCGGTACTAAATAAATAGTTTCCTTTATTAGCGATTATTGCGACGATGAGCGATCAAACGACATTTTCGTCATCCGAAACATATATTGGAGGACTAAGTGAATAAATTAGCATGTAATAACACACCAAACCCTAATCTTATGCTAAGAATGCTAGATCATAAACCCTAATCACTATTCTTAATATAATGACCAAAATATCTACCTTTTAAACATGTGTAAAAAAGTTACACTTTACCCCCCTCCAATTGCCGGCTCAAGTGGGCCCCATGCCCACTTGATTTTGTTGAAAAATAAAAGATTAGGAGGCATGGTCTTTGATTGTTGTTGATCTTGAAAATGATGACTTGAAATATATACCATCATTCCACTTGAAACTTATCATTTTCCCTTACAAAAAAATTTGCAACATTCTTTCCCTTCTTCCCTCCTAGTTCAGGCACCACCACCACCACTGAACCACCACTTTGCCACCTTGAAACACCATATTTTACACACTTAAAAGCCTAATCAAGATCATTAAGGAAGCTAGCAAGGATGGAGGATCATTAGGGCTTCTTAAGAGCTTCATACTTCTTCAAAAATCATCAAGAACTTGTGCACCCTTTGTAAGCTAAACTCATCCATAATCTAGCTTATTTTTATGCTTAGATTACTAATGTACAAGTTGATCATCTTGAAAATCAAGAAAAGATAAACCAAAAAACCTTACTCACACCATAATAATAACACTAAATCTTGTATGTTTTGTGTTGATTATATGTTTTTATGGTAGTTAGTTAGCATATTGAAGTTGTTTATGTTAAAAGTATGATATAAAAGTTGGATGATCTTGCATTGTTAAGCATAAAAATGAAGATTTAAACATGATAAGGTTTAACTCTAAACAAGATCATTGACTACAACTTAAAGATAACTTTTATACATATGAATGATTTTATAAGAACTGAACATTTGTATTTAAGTTGTAATCATCTTAAAAGTATGTAGTAATCAAGGGGTAAAATGTATGAACTTGATTAAGTGACAAGATAAAAGTAATAATTTGAAAATGTTAATAAATATTGAAAACCCTCTTGATTTAATAGGATTTTTAAAAATATATATTTATACTTGGAAAATAGTACAAGTATATATATATACACATTTGTTACCAATAAATTGTATGTATACATATGTGTATTGTATGTGTATGTATTAGAAACTTAGGGTATTCACAATAAAATACCCAATCATATACAAAATACAAACACTTGATCAATACACTAAGTGTTGGTGACATAACAATTATATTCTTACAATGCGTCGAAACAATAATCGGACAAACGAAACAATGCGAACGATAGGCGAACAATCAAGATTACACCGTCGTGTCAACGACCAATGGGTGAATCGCCGGCACGAAAAGTCATTACGATAACGGGCGATTCTCGACGAAAACAAACACGTAATAAATGACGCCGACAACGAGTCTAAACAAATGTAAACATTTAACATATATATATATATGTTATCGAAATCAAAATCCAGAAAGTTAAAAATATAAAAATGTTATAATTATAAGACTTATAAAAATGGGCCTTAATAAAATAAAGGTGGGCCAAATTATAAAGATCATGGGCAAGGCCCAATTCCATAATATTTATGGACAAGGCCAAAAATATAAAGATCATGGGCAAGGCCCAATTCCACAACGAATGAAAGCCCAAAAATATATAGAACCATGGGCTAAGCCCAATGACATAAAAACATGGGCTAGGCCCAAAGGCATAAATTACATGGGCTAGGCCCAATGATATAAAAACATGGGCTAGGCCCAATGACGCGCGTGCAAGGCTTGAGGACATGTGAATGCAAGGCCCAGTTCACACACGATCTAAAAACAATAATATATATATATATATATTTAAGAAATATATATAAGAATATCAATCGAACAAAAAAACTATGAACACTATGATAACATTTCAAGTTGTTCAATCAGAACAAAGAAATACATAACAAGAATTCAAGATGAACAGCGAGTATAAGGTCCATTGAGGCCTAGGTGTCTAATGAACTCCATACACATGTATGTGTGGACACCGATCGATAACAGTACGACTTAACGGAACGCAAAGACTGTAAGTTCATGTCCCTCCTTTCAATTATTTCAAGTTTTTGTTTTTAAACTATCGAGGGGAAATACATGTCATGTCAAAGCAGTATGTTAGCTATGGGTTAGCTGATAAAACGCTCATTTGTGCGTAAGTAGGATGATGACAATAGTAACCATTAATCACTTAGTGACCAAGGTGCAAAAGAAGTAGATCTATTGATTTTGAGACCCGCTCCACTCTTGGTTGGTATACCTTTCTGAGTGCTTTTGTGATCCCAATGATGTCGAAGTTGTCTCGGATTGGTTACTTACTTATGACACATATATGTCAGGGTGCTCGCGACACACTGATAGATCCTTAATAACTCATTGATGCTAATAGCATGCTCGGATTTCATTACAGGATTTCAAAGATGGCATTTTTATACGAAAACATTTAACTACATGAACTTCCCAACTTTATGTTGACTTTTTAAAATTACACGTATTTCAAGACGCAAGGCATGAGCTGGTGATAGGATTCGGGTATGGGAATTTTTCAAGACAACGATGTACCACCTTTTGGAGGGTTTGCCTTTTATATCCCAACTTCGTATGGGTATATAGAGGTCAAAGCCTCAATATGAATTTGTGATGAAAACAAAGTCTTATTTTGGAACAATGTGTTTTAAACTATGTTTGTTAGGGTAATCTGAAACAGATAACAATGTGATTTCACTTTTGAAGGTTGTAAATGTGTAATGAAACTTAGTAATGGCATGACATCGTTGTTATTTAATACTGTTTACTAAATTGGATGCAATGATTACCTAATAGTCACACACTTGCGCTTCCGCTACGACCGGGGTGTGAGAGGTTAGTATTAGAGCTCCGATTGTAGTGAACCGGGGAAAAAGTTTTATTAAAAGTTTGGTCTACAATCACAGGGGCTCACACTTGAAAACAGAGTTTAAAACATGAAAGAAATGTTTTGGAATTATAACAAGATAACAAAAAGGTTTTCATTGTGTCACGATAACACAAGGATCTATCACACGAGCTCAACTATAAGTAATGAGAAGAGTCAATACATGATTAGTCAATAATGGATAGACACAAAACAGTAAGATTACATGGGAAAAACAGAAAACAACAAGTCATGCATGAGATTTGGTGATTAATATAAAATATATCATAAATTATAACATGTATATATATGCATTATATGGATTATTTGCCAGGATTATGTCTTCCTCATCGAGTTACGAAGAGGACCCCGAGGAGTATGTATCTGATGATGGATACGACCCTGATGCTGAGGCTCTACCCCTTGGGGATTGAGCCGACCATGGAGGCTTTGATGACCTTCAGCCGCTTGCCCTGATTGATCCTATGGAGGAGGATGCACCACTGGTAGACAACGTGCTAGCCGTTCCGCAGCCCCCGCATGATGTTATCGTTTATGGCCATCTTGAGGGCGAGCATGCGATTGTACATTTGGCTGTGCCTCTTGCTATATTTCCTCCAGTTATTGATCTGGACGACGATGATGATGACATACCAGTGTTCCATGTTGAGCATGTGGAGGATGACCTGGGTGATGGCGAGGTCTTTGATTATATAGCTATACTCGAGATCCACCCCCCGATACGCCAGTTGTTGACATCTCGTCATCCACAGAAGCTGCTCAGAGTGAGCATATGGCAGACGATGCCTCATCTGCTGCCCCGGCTACAACTGTATCTACGTATTCATCCTTTGAAGCATCACCGGCTCGCGCTAGCTCATTTCCAGTCAATACCCCGACCCCTGGACCCGTACCATACACTGGACCTGCCTGATACAATTCACTGAGCGGTGCTCCACGTGCCCATAGCAGCCACCACCATTTATCTTTGGGAGGTCCACTTACCACCCTGTTTTCAACCCATCTGCAACTTGACCCTCCCACATGGCAGGACCTTCTTTCTCTGGTGGATCACCCCCCATGTATGCCCCACGTCCCTCACCACCTCCAACAGGTATGTTTACTCTGACACCCCCACTGGGCATGAGCCCTTCTGACCCTTATCATCCCTTACACTTCCCTCCGATTCCCGTGGAGGAGTGAGTGACTTCTCATGACCTACAGCTCTCTTTGATCTTTCGAAGGATCTGGGAGTTAGAGACACAACGTACTACTCATATCACTGCCAGAGCCACACCCCACCACTGCCATCACCGATACCACCCCCACCATCATAACCACCACCATCACCACCACCACCGACCCCACCTTTTTACTGCCCATTTCACCACTCGTCATGCCCATCCGAGGCACGAGTGTAGGAGTTAGAGCAGTTTCAGACTAATGCTACTAGGCGCATTTCTAGCCTCGAGGAGGAGATGGCCTACCATCCTAGTTTGTTTCCCCGATCACCATTTCCACCACCCCCTCCACCCAGTAGCATGTTTTTGAATATTTTGGGGATCAGATGTACTTTTGACGTGTTGGCTCATGAAGGCTAACCTTGAAGATCCCAGCTTTTGGAAGACAACTTGGTGACGTGAAGAAGAAATGTGGAAGAAAATTGTACTTTTGTAATGTAAAAACTTGTATTGACTAGGGTTGTGTATCCCTAAGTCCTTTTTGGTTCTTCATGAACAAATTGTAACAAGTTGTCATTGTATAAAAGTGTATTTTCTTTATGTTACATTGTATTTCTTTTATGTTCTGGTTGATTATGTCATGATGTGGTGATATTATGATTGATGTATTCCGACATGGTGATATTATGATTTATATAGCGACTATGTATGTGGTGAGCTATGTGTATGATAACGATGGGTGTGCGTATGGCGTATACATATATTCATTTATTATTTATCATGTACCGATGTGCTATTACATAATTTTTTTAGAAAAAAAATTAAATAAATAAATAAATAGTAATAATAACATGAAATTATTATTCGGCTAATTGTGAGCGACATATTGTATTAGAAGACGATGCCGCCCCGCAGAAGAAGTTCAAACAATAACACCCTACCAACAACACAAGAGGAGCTGAATGAACGCATATCCCAAGCCATTGCACAGTACGAGGCTAACTGCTCTGAGCATAGCGGTGGTACCAGAGGTTTAATAGGAGTAAATCCTCCAACTGGTAATACACGGTTACTCATAAAACCGCAATACACTCTCATCCATTTTATTCGTGCTATTTGGTTACTCATGCTTAAATGGTGTCTCCAATGATTTCTGGTTGCACTTATAAGCAGTTTATGGACTACAAACCACTGAACTTTGATGGTAACGGAAGCATTGTAGCCTTCGTACGCTGGAATGAGAAGACATATTCAGTCATCCGAATGAGGAAGTGCCCGGCTGAACTAAGCGTCACCTATGTTACTAGACTCTTTGTGGATGGAGCTCTATCTTGGTGGAACCTTCAGGTCCAAACCAAAGGCGATGATGCTGCATACGCCCTGACCTGGGAGGAACTTAAGGAGATGATGAGAAAGAAGTATTGCTCAAGATTGGTAATTCAAAAATTTGTAGACAGAATTTTGGAATCTAAAAATGATTGTTTATGTGAACGGGGATTGAGCTCCCGAAATGAGCAATCGACCTGATCTCGCTCAACTAGAAGAGGCGGAATTCATTGCTTGAGAGGTAGACATGACAAACAAGATAGTACTTACTGTTTAACTACTTCTGATGTATTAATGAAGTTCAAATTACAGACGCAAGTAAACAAACTAGCAGCGCTTCGCCGTACCAATTGACAAATCACTAGCTAGCTCTAACACAACACTTCCCTATTTATAGGTCGACATGACTCGTACCGAAGTGCGTGCACAAACAAACATCTATGATTCGTACGAAATGGTATTTCGTACGAGTGACTCCCTCGTACGAAACATGCTTCTGTTTCGTGCGAATCACAGTGTAAAAACATATAAAATTTACATTTTCTCAATTAAACATTAACTTGTAAACTTTATAAACATTACAGATATATCCTAGACGTAGGCAATAGACATTATGCAACAACAAACTCCCCCTTGGATATTGCCAGCAGTCTGGATAATCTTCAAAATCTTCAATTTGATTTGACTTTAACGCCCAAATAACCTCTTCACCGGCTTTCAACGTTCCTCAAAAGTAATTGGCGTTTGATCAGGCAGAGGACGTCGCTTCAAAAACTGAAAGCTCCTTAACGATGCTATTCTTGAACGTTCATCAATTCAAGCTTCTTTTTCTTCCGTTTTCTTCGATTCTTTCTTCTCAATCTTTCTCCAATTTGTTTTCCAATTTGATTCAGAATGAATATCATTCGTAAAGCACACATTCACAATCTTTTGAAATTGAAGTGCTTGCTCTTGATCCTTTTCCTTGAAACTAATCTTACTATAGAATAAACATTCTCTGTCTTTCTTCAAACAATTTACTAGCCACATGGGGTCTAGTACTCGAATGCCTCACCACAGCCCATATATTCTTTTGTGTGCTATGACGGCTTCAGTTAATTCTTCTGTAATCTTCCACGAATCTTTATCTGGGTGTACACATATAACAGCCTCACCTGTATTCGAATCATAATGCCACCACTTGAAGATCATATAAAAATCTTGCTCCATTTTGATCAACGGTATGTTGTTCATCACCCGTGGCGTCTTTACAATCAAAGTAATATTCTTCTCCTTTGTCACTGGATCTACTTTAACAATACAACGTGGATAATGCGATTTCCAATGAACAAAACCATGTTTAGCTTCAAACTTGATCAATCTCCACAACTTTTGGTCATGGAACTTCATCTTTAGGTTTATCATCTTTGTTTACAGAAGTTCCTTTATGTCCCAATAAGGCAGTGTTTTGATGTCACTCAGATATCGGAAGTATCGAATCCCAAATTCTCTTTTAATCGCATAAACATTTAGCTCTTCAATCCAACCCCAACTCAAAATATCCCCTAAAGAAATATCAGCATCTCTGGTGAAAAATGCTAGGGGTCTCTTAAACTTTTGCTCAGCTGAACTCTCCTGAAACCATTTCTTCTTTTGTTCAATAATCTCAGCTGTAGACATACTTTCAAGAATTGTTCCATCTTTTACAGCTTCCGATACTTTCCTTTGTAACATCTCAGAGCTTTCTTCTGTAAATAAATCAATAAACGTTAGGAAATCCTCTGTACCCTGAATGGCATCATTAGCATCTTCATCAGAATCACTTTCCACGACAACGTTATCATATACGTTTGCATCCTCTATATCTTCAAAAACATAAACATTCGGCTCGAAAACATCTATCTTATTCAGTTCGTCTTCAAAATCAAAATCGAACTTTTCTTCACTAATACCGAGCATTTCTGCTATCTCTTCTTTCGAATAGCTATGAACAAACTCCCCCTCCTCAACATCATGCTCAAGATATAATACAAATGGCTTTTGCACGACAGCAACAGAAGATGTAACATTCTCTGTGGAAATTCATGCCCGCTGAGCATATATCTACTCATCAGCTTTGTTCATTCTTTCTTCTTCAGTAGTTTGGTTTGCAGAATCATCAAAATACTCGGAAAGATCAACTAATTCATAAACATTTGAATCTATTAGACGAAAGCCTGATCCTCCAACATTATCATCATCATTACCATCATCCGAACTACTGGAATCTTGATCATCAACATCAACATCTTCAGTATCCTCTGCTTCTGCCTCCTTTTCTATTTCTTCAGTCATTTCTTTACTGCCTTTTCCTGTCTTTTTCTTCATCAACCAATCTCGATGTCTTTGTGAAATATCAAGAAAAGCTATATCCACATCAATAGGTTTTCCTATCAGAATAAAATTCTTCAGTTCTTCATATACTACAATATCCGAACATTGTACTAGCCTAGATTCAGCTTCTGGCACAGCTTCTTCAGTCACAGAATCCTCCACTATCTTACCCTTACCTTTCCCTGACGCATCAGATTGCTGTTTAGCCAATCGTTCTCGTTCTGCAACTCTTTCCCTAGCTTCTGCGCGTTCAATTTCATCCATCGCTGCATATATACTCAAAACCAAACTTCTTTTCAAGAATCTTCTCAAGCACATCCATTCTACGATTATTTCTCAAACGTTCTTCCTCATATTAAGTCATTCGCAGACGTAATCTTTCATTTTCAGAATAATACTCGCCATCATCGCTTCAAGTTGCTGCTTATCAACAACTAATCCTCCAATTCTTTCAAACATTTCAAACTTCTGAGCTGTTAACAAGTTTATCTGTTCTTGCAATTCAGCGATGCGCACAACATTCATTGTCACCTGCTTCTGCAAATCATCAACTCTAGGATCATCAAAACGAAACTCATCTCCTCTTGGTAGATCGTCTAAACCAATCTCGTCAAAAATGCTTGTGAATCAAAAGGCTGTGATGTAGGACGAGATTGTTGAGCATGAGATGGTTGAGACTTTTGTGAGCCGACTGTTGTGGTGCTGATTGCTAGACTGGATCTGCATCAGGCGTTGACTGTTGAACAGGTTCTGATTCACGCTGTTGCGGTGCTTGTGGTTGTTGTTCTGGTTCTTGTTCAGGAGCTGTTGGTTGTTGAAAAGGTATCTCCGGTTCAACTTGTTGCTGATTTGGCTCTGGATGCATATGATGTGGAGACGGAATACTCTGTGTTTGTTCCTCCACTTTTCTTTAGTATTCTGTTCAGCACCAGCTTCTGTTGGATTAACAATCGGAGATATACGAGCAGCAGATCGTTTCATCCTTCTTTGCCTTTTCTTGACCGGAGTATGAAAAGCTGATTCAGGATCAGATTCAGACGGAACATAAGTTGTGTCGTCTTCGCCTGTCGCTTTTCTCTTTCATTCTGCAGCTTTGCGTTTCAGCTCATCTTGTCGTTTCTTTGCTAATTTCTCCGCTCTTTTCTTCTCTCCTGCTCTTCTGTCTTCTGAATCAGTACTAGATGATAGTACTTCTTCAGTTGCCTTGTTAGCTCCAAAAGCCTGACGTTATATGTCTTCAGCCATCTTTTCAACTGTTTCTTCAATCTCGGGTTCATCCCTCAACCCTGAACTTTCAGCAGTAGACGCAGTTTTTCTTTTTCTCCCTTTGTATGTAGCTTTTCCACCCTTTTCTCTGTCTTTCACAAACCAAGGACTTCTTTTTGCCACAAACAACGATAATGATTTAACTTCCTCTTCATCATCACCACTATCGTCCTTCCTCCACTTTCCAGGTGCGGGTGAAATATAATCTTTATTCAGAATAGCACCAAACATCAGTTTAGCTATGGGAGTAGACTTCAAATGCATGTTCATCTTTCGTAATGATTGAACATCCATATGCTCAAGTTTAAGAACATCCTCTGGAGATTTCTTCAAGTCAGGATGTAAATAGTCTAACATCATCTGTATAAACCTTGGATACTTCAAAATCTTTCTTTCTGAATATTTTGTATCATCTGAGTAAATATAACTTTTGAAAAGTTATAAGGAAGATTCAGCACTAGAGCAGTAATCATGCACATATGATAATCCACGAAGTCATCCTGTCACCCAAACCATGAATAATAACGTGTGCAAGATATCTGAACGGCGCACTTAGATTTCCTTTCTTGTACGGAGCAGAATTCACAAATCCTGTATATCCCATCTTGTAAAAAGCATCCTTTAACTATACATTCAGTAAAGCCTGTTGGATCGTCTTTATTATCCTTGAACTCCAACACTTTCCAAATCAACTCCTCAGTTATCTTCACTTGAATATCAACATTGTTAATCTTTACTGCTGAAATAATGGCATTATCATCAATACTATACTCCACAGCATTCCAGAAATATTCCACATGTGACAGATACGTTGTGTGTCTATCAGTTATCGCTTTCATTACTCTAATCCTTGTAAGAAAATCCAAGATACTTCGATATGCTGCTATCTCTTGGATTTTAGCATCTGTAACAAAGCATATGTTGGGCACTAGATGTGACATCCCGGCTTTTCAGGTATCTTAAACACGCTACTTCACGGTTATTCATTCCTACGCTAATTTGATTCGGAGAATCAAATTACACGCTCGCAATAACTACGCTAACTTTTGAATGCATTGGGTAAATTACGTGCTATGTGTTATTAGACGTTTGTAAAGTTTGTGAATTATTATATCACGTTTTGATTTCGCGATTATTAGTTTTATGAAAAAAAAAATATATATATATAATAAGTAAATAGCCGAACCAAACCGAGCCGCGAAACGTGTCGACCTCACCTCCTTGTGGCCCAAGAAACTCCTAAACTTGAGGCACAAGCTAATGACCCAAACCCCCACCCCCCCTTTCTCCTTCTTTTCCCTTGTTTTATATAAATGAGGGCATGCATGTGTTAGGTTTCAAAAAAAAATAAACACAAACCCTAGTCCCTAAGTGAGCCGACGGCAGCCCCCCCCACCTCTCGATCGCACAAGCCTCCAATCCCGGATTGATTCCAATCTTGTTCCGGGTTCGCTAATCTTCATCGTTTCAAGGTTAGGGTTTTAATTGTTTTACAATTCACATTAGGGTTTGTAATCTTGATCATGATTATATGTATTGTTAGGATCATTGATATAAAAAGTGTTATGATTTGTGATTAGTTCGGTTAATTGTGCGAGTTTTTGCGATTGTGATCTTAGGATGAATACAAAAATCATAGGCTGCGTTTTACCGATAAAAATCATATTATTGGATTAGGGTTTGCATGAATATTGATGTACATGATGATATGTGACAAATAAACTGTTCTTGATCATTATTATTTAGCGTCTTGATCGTTTAAGCGTGTTCTATTGCGATAAAAGTCAAAAACAGGTTGCTGAATAGCATTTACAGCCAACTTCAATTGGCTGTAACCTGATCATTATTTATCGAAAAGTGGATTTTCTGAAGCCTAAAACGTGTATTTTTGAAAAACGCTTCTAATGGCGCTGGATTCATATTTTTCTATGGTCGTTTTCTATTTTTAAGTGGTCATTTAAGTGCAGCAGCTGAAGCTGCGTAAATTCTGAAAATTTGCTAGTTGTTTATCGAGTCGGATCTCATAATCTGTAGAGGGTTTGGTCACGAAATTTGTACAGTAACTGAAGACGGGAATTTCCGGAAAACTCCCGCTGGAATTTTGTTAATTGGATGAACGATGATTTTTAAATAATTTTCCCGTGGACTGCAGTCAGAAAGCGACGAAGCTGACTGCAGCCTAGTATATAAATGTTTATAAATAATCGGTAGAATTTTAGGACTTGAAAAGTTTACATAAAATTCTATAGTTTAGTTGACATCTCCTGTAAAGAAATTGGAATTTTTAGAACGTTGGAACTATTTTATAAAAATCCTCGAAAACAGCCAAGTTAGGAGCGTACAAGCTGAAACTTGATAACTTGCGTATGTGTGTACCAAAGTGTTGTATGAGTTGATTTGTGTTTATGACAAGTTGGTTTGATCACTATTTTGGTATGATGATACTTTGTATGCATGATTGTGTTTTCGAATTTGTTATTATGTGTGCCGCATTGTGTGTTAGTTATGCGTAGGGTTTGTATCAGTGTGTTCACACACTAACTTTAAATCGATTGACATGTTAGGACACAATTAACGGTCCCATCATTTGCTACTTCTGTGTTACACTAACCAAGCAATTAAAGGTGATTTCACGGCCCCTATTTTATCCAGTTTTAAACAACAGGGGGAGAAACATGTATACATTCTATAACTCTATCTTTTTACGTTATGCGAAATTAACGTCGTTAAACTACTCGGTAACTAAGTTAATGTTAATGTACGTTATGGTCACTAAGCAGCTATATCACGGAAGTCCTCGACAAACTCTCGGATCGTTAGTATTGGGTTAGATAGCGGGGAAATTATAAGTAGTACTACTGGGCCCGACAAGCCCCACCCGAGCTAGTCGCGCTAACCGACCGGGTATGGTCAACGGGTGATTAATTTGGCCTAATTTTCGCCATGGTCAGTGATAGGCCTGGCAACACGGAGGCACAACAGTCAGCTTCGAGAACACTTATGTGACGTAACTTTAGGCTCGCTACCTACTTGTTAACATTGAACTTAAATACGAACCAACATCATTATTATTCCGGGTTAGGAATAATGGAACCAACATCATTATTATTCCGGGTTAGGAATAATGGAACCAACATTATTATTCCGGGTAAGAATAATGGAACTAAATCGTTATCCCGGGTTAGGGATAACGGGGGAAACAAACTTTTAACCGAACTTATGAACTTATAAAAAAAACCTGTGAACTCACTCTTCTTTAATGTTGACACTTGTTTCTTTACATGTTTCTCAGGACGCTAGGAGCGCTAGGTGCACTCACTTGCATTGACCAAGACATATTTTTATCGAGTCTCATTTACGAATATTGTTTGGGATTTTTGGTTTTGGCGTTTATGTTGGCGCCCGTTACTTTACTTTACTTTACATTAATGCTTCCGCCCAACATTGAAACTAATGCTTCCGCTAAAATTTGAAACTAAACCAAGACGACTTAAAAATAACTATTAATGGTTAAACAAATGTTTTTGGAAAACGTTCAAATAAATCATATAGAGTCGTTCGATATTACTAGTGTCTAAGATTCAGGTTTGATCACACGCCTCGCGGTAAAACTCCGCAAGTGGAAAACTGAGGGTTGTGACAGATTGGTATCAGAGCCTCTAGCTATAGAGAACCAGGTTTGCATTAAAAGTAGACCTAAACTATAGCCGTTACATGACACTAGACTTAGTTGGCACCGAACTGTTATATCTTGTTATGTGTTATACTACAACTGTTTTATGTAAGATATATATGTATATTGTGATGCACGCAACTCGTTACTAACTACACCAACCCATCAGGCAATGTCATCATCATCATCCGACAAATCTCGACAACCAAGGGCGCCGGGGAAGGCACCCATGGTCGAACCCTCACCACCTCATGGCGTGGAGACACGATCAGCTGCTAGGAAAAGACTCGCTCTAGGAGGGGAGTCGTCCTCCCGTCCGACCACTGCTATACCGGTCGAACGGTCAACTCATTAAAAGTAGGGGATGATCTACTTAGGGATATGTTAAGAAAACCACAGGAACAACTTGAGAGAATGCAGGAGATGATCGAAGCACAAGGATGGATGATACGTCAATTAACTGGTAAAACTAGAAGGCTCGAGGAGGAGCAACATGAGAATAGGAAAGCTCGAAACATTTTAGCTAAGGATCTTCGTGCAGAGCACCTGAGGGCTGACTGGCTCGAAGACAGAGTTCTTGAGTCCAGTTGGAGGATTCAAGAACTGGAGCAGAACCAAGCACCTGTCCCAGTACCCGCCCCAGCACCGGTCCCTCCAGCGCCAGTAGAGGAAGAAGAGGAGGACCCAGAGGAAGACCCAGAGGAGGATCCAAAGGAAGACCCGGAGGAGGATCCGGAGGAAGAAGAGCCGGAACAGGACCCGGCAGTTGAAGCTAAAAACGCCGCAGAGGATGACGGCAACGATAGCGACTTGGGAGATGGAGACGTAGAAGACTGACTCGTCTCGCCAATCCCCGCTTTGTTTTCTTTAGTTTGTTCGTTTTCCACTTATGTTTGAACTTGAAATTTTATAATTAAACTGAGATGTTTGGCTGGTATTTTGTGAGACGTTGCAATTTATTTAATCTAATGTTCCTTTTGATTGTTTAATTTGTTGGGTTGACATAACTTGTGTGATGATTGAAGTGGGGAATATGATAACTATATTGGATATATATACTTATCGGTGTGTGTTTGTGTTGTCTTGCGAAGATCTGAAATGGCAACTAGACGTCGCGGAAACCTCAACATGTCACCTGAAGAATTAGCCGCAATGATCCAAGAATACGTGAATGCTGTTCTGGTAGGTGTTCAAAACCCACCAGGAGGAGGGGGTCTTAACCCCTACAAGATGTTCCTTTCGATGCGAAACCTAGCAAGTTCACGGGTGTAGAAGGACCCATAGGACTGGTCCGTTGGATTGAAAAGTCTGAATCGGTGTTCGAGATGTGCAATTGCCTTGAACCCAATAAGGTCAAGTATGTTGCCTCAACGTTGGAAGATGGGGCATTAACCTGGTGGAACGCACAAGTCCAAACGCGTGGACTTGTTGCGGCAAACGCAATGGCCTAGACCGAGTTTAAGGCCCTAATCAAGGAGGAATACTATCCACGGGACAGAGTTCAGCAGTTGGAGCAAGCGTTATGGAACCACAAGATGGTAGGGTCTGAAATTGAAGCGTACACGGCCAAACATCATGATCTGGTGTTCCTATGTCCCGATCTGGCTAACACCGTCGAAAAACGACTTGAGTTTTATCTTGGGGGTCTGGTCCCTGAGATCCAGGGCATGGTAATGTCTAGCAACCCTACGACGGAGCATCAAGCGATTAGGCTGGCGCATAAACTCACCGATAAGGTGGTGGAGCAAAGGAAATTGCCACCTCGGGGTGCAACCCAAGTCGTCCCTAATAACAAAAGAAAATTTGAAGACTCACCTGCTCGACAGTCTTCGTCAGCCCAGCCACAACAAGGAAACCAGAAGCGGTCCAACAATTTCAACAACAATCGGGGTCACAATAATCAGTCTGCCAACAACACCCAGAACTCAAGCGGCTATGCGGGTCGAAAGCCGCAATGTAATCGTTGTAACCTCCATCATCACGGCCCTTGCGCCGGAAATCGCTGCCAACGATGTGGCAAAGCAGGACACGCGGCAAAGGATTGTCGCGGGGAAATCATGTCTCGACAAAATCAAAATCAGCACCAGGTTCAACAGCAAGGTATTAACCGGGGGTGCTATCAGTGCGGTAGCACTACCCATTTCAAGCGAGACTGCCCGCAGCTTGGCAACAACAACAACAATGGTGGGAACAACAACCACAACAACAACAACCACAACAACAACAATAACAACAATGGCAACAATGGAAACGGTGGCACAGGAGGTGCCAGAGGTCGTGCATTCACGCTGGGCCGCGGAGAGGCCAGAAACGACTCGAACGTGGTCACCGGTAAGTTTCCCCTTAATGATCATTTTGCTACTGTACCTTTTGATACGGGTGCGGATAAGAGTTTTATATCTGAATCTTTTAAGAAGAACCTAGATCTCACGCCTAAACCCCTAGAGACCCGTTACGTCATAGAACTAGCCGATGGTAAATCTGTAGATGTGACCCATTTAGTAACCGGCTGTCAACTTAAACTCGCGGGTCACACCTTTACCATTGATCTGATGACAACTACCCTGGGTAGTTTTAACATGTAGCCGGAATGGACTGGATATCCGACGTCCGAGCTGAAGTTCTCTATTTCGAGAAAGCTATCCGTATTCCGCTCTCTAACGACGAAGTCTGGATGGTGCAAGGCGAGAAGGCAGGCGCTGTCACAAACATCAACTCTTACATGCAAGCTCAGAAGTATCTTCGGAGAAGGAACTCCTTCGCTTTGCTCGCACTGGTCACCGAGCAGCCTAAGGACGAGAAGCGGATTGAAGATATCCCTGTCGTCTGTGACTTTTCCGATGTGTTTCCAGAGGAGTTACCTGGTCTTCCACCACATCGACAAGTGGAGTTTGAAATCGAATTGGCGAACCATGCGGCTCCTATCGCCAAGGCCCCGTACCGCCTAGCTCCAGCAGAGCTGCAAGAGCTGTCTACCTAACTTAGGAATTGTTGGAAAAAGGATTTATCCGACCCAGTACTTCGCCATGGGGAGCTCCGGTCCTCTTTGTCAAGAAAAAGGACGGGACCTTCCGCATGTGCATCGACTACAGGGAACTCAATAAGGTTACCGTCAAGAACTGATACCCATTACCTCGCATCGACGATCTCTTCGACCAGCTTCAAGGGTCAAGCTACTACTCCAAGATTGATCTACGGTCTGGTTATCACCAGTTACGCGTCAGGGATGAGGATATCTCCAAGACGGCATTTCGTACTCGGTATGGCCATTATGAGTTCTTGGCCTGCCCTTCGGTCTCACCAACGCACCCGCGGTGTTCATGGACCTCATGAACCGCGTGTGTAAGCCGTATCTCGACAAGTTTGTTATAGTGTTCATCGATGATATACTCTTCTACTCTAAGGGTGAAGAAGAACATGCTGAGCATCTACGATTATTGCTGGAACTACTTCAACAGGAGAAACTATATGCCAAGTTTTTGAAGTGTGATTTCTGGATTCGGGAAGTTCAGTTCCTCGGGCATATCGTGAATGAAAAGGGTATACACATTGATCCCACCAAGATCGATGCTATCAAGAACTGGGAAGCACCCAGGACACCGACAGAGATCCGCCAATTTTTGGGTTTGGCTGGTTACTACAGACGTTTCATCGAGGGATTTTCAATGATAGCACAACCGCTTACCACTCTCACCCATAAGGGCACTAAGTATGCTTGGGGTGACAAGCAGGAAGCAGCATTTCAATTGCTGAAGCAGAAACTTTGCAGTGCACTCATTTTGTCCTTGCTAGAAGGGACAAATGATTTTGTGGTATATTGTGACGCCTCCATTCAGGGATTGGGATGCGTACTTATGCAACGTGATAAGGTCATCGCGTATGCATCCCAAGAGTTGAAGATTCACGAGAAAAACTACACAACACATGACCTGGAATTGGGAGCAGTTGTGTTTGCACTTAAGATTTGGAGACACTATCTATATGGAACAAAGTGCACAATCTACACGTATCACAAGAGCCTCCAGCATATCTTTGACCAGAAGGAGTTGAACATGCGACAGCGTCGCTGGGTCAAACTCCTGAACGATTATGAATGTGCCATTTGGTAACACCCGGGTAAGGCTGACGTGGTAGCTGATGCCCTCAGTAGAAAGGAGCACTTGAAACCTCGTCGGGTACGAGCACTACAGTTCACAATTCATTCTGGGTTACCCGAACAGATATGCGACGCGCAGCTAGAAGCAGTTAAGGAAGAAAACATCAAGGCCGAATCTGTGGGAAACATGGAACGCGATTGGGAAGTGAAACCCAATGGTTCCCGGTATTTCATGAATCTTATATGGGTACCTCTCTACGGAGACCTCAGAAAGCTAGTTATGGACGAAGCTCACAAATCCTGATACTCTGTCCATCCTGGTTTGGATAAGATGTATCAAGACCTTAAAGCCGCGTACTGGTGGCCCAACATTAAAGCGGATATATCCACCTACGTGAGCAAGTGTTTGACCTGTGCGAAAGTCAAGGTGGAATACCAGAAGCCATCAGGGCTACTTCAACAACCTAAGATCCCAGTGTGGAAATGGGATCAGATCTCGATGGACTTTATCACTAAACTCCCACGAACTCCGGGTGGTTGCGATACCATCTGGGTAATCGTGGATCGTCTAACTAAGTCCGCACACTTCCTAGCGATCAAAGAAACAGATAAGATGGATAAGTTGACTCGCATCTACATTAAGGAAGTAGTTTCTCGGCACGGGGTGCCAACGTCCATCATCTCAGATAGAGATGCTTGTTTCACGTCCAACTTTTGGCAGTCACTTCAGAAAGCGTTGGGTACACGCTTAGATATGAGCACAACTTATCACCCTCAGACGGATGGTCAAAGTGAAAGGACCATTCAGACCTTGGAAGACATGCTTAGGGCATGTGTGGTAGACTTCGGGAACAGTTGGGAAATCCATCTGTCTTTAGTGGAATTCTCGTATAACAACAGTTACCATACGAGTATTCAGGCAGCACCATTTGAAGCATTATACGGTCGCAAATGTAGATCACCGGTCTGTTGGGCAGAAGTCGGTGACAGTCAACTCACAGGTCCTGAGTTGATACTTGAGGCTACTGAAAAGATTGTGCAAATCAGAAACCGCATGGCAGCAGCACGAGATCGACAGAAAAGCTATGCTGATCAACGACGCAAACCGCTCGAATTTCAAGTAGACGACCGCGTCCTACTGAAGGTGTCACCCTGGAAGGGTGTAATCCGTTTTGGGAAACGAGGCAAACTAAACCCACGGTACGTAGCCCCATTTGTGATCTCGAAACGTATCGGGCCCGTAGCTTATCAATTAGACCTTCCTACCGAACTCAGTGGAGTTCACAACGTTTTTAACGTGTCCAATCGGAAGAAGTGTCTATCAGATGAGACCCTAGTTATTCCATTAAATGAGATTCAAGTGGATGAGCAACTGCATTTTGTGGAACAACCTATCGAGATCACGGATTGTGAGATTAAGACTCGAAGGCACAGCAAGATACCGATATTCAAGGTTCGTTGGGACTCTAAGCGTGGACCGGAGTTCACGTGGGAAAGAGAGGACCAAATGAAAAGCAAATATCCACACCTTTTTGCAGCTGAGCAGCAATCTAACGTTACCACCAACTAAATTTCGGGACGAAATTCTTTCAACATGGGGATGATGTGACAGCCTGGAAATTTCTTGTACCATTGCTAACAAACTGAATCTTTATGCGTGCATTCTAAACCGCGTTTACTCAATTTTCGGGACGAAAATTCTTTCAACATGGGGATAATGTGACATCCCGGCTTTTCAGGTATCTTAAACACGCTACTTCACGGTTATTCATTCTTACGCTAATTTGATTCGGAGAAATAAATTACACGCTCGCAATAACTACGCTAACTTTTGAATGCATTGGGTAAATTACGTGCTATGTGTTATTAGACGTTTGTAAAGTTTGTGAATTATTATATCACGTTTTGATTTCGCGATTATTAGTTTTATGAAAAAAATATATATATAATAAGTAAATAGCCGAACCAAACCGAGCCACGAAACGTGTCGACCTCACCTCCTTGTGGCCCAAGGAACTCCTAAACTTGAGACCCAAGCTAATGACCCAAAACGCGCCCCCCCCCCCCTTTGCGGTCGCGAGCCCCCCCACCCCCTTTCTCCTTCTTTTCCCTTGTTTTATATAAATGAGGGCATGCATGTGTTAGGTTTCAAAAAAAAATAAACACAAACCCTAGTCCCTAAGTGAGCCGACGGCAGCCCCCCCCTCTCGATCGCACAAGCCTCCAATCCCGGATTGATTCCAATCTTGTTCCGGGTTCGCTAATCTTCATCGTTTCAAGGTTAGGGTTTTAATTGTTTTACAATTCACATTAGGGTTTGTAATCTTGATCATGATTATATGTATTGTTAGGATCATTGATATAAAAAGTGTTATGATTTGTGATTAGTTCGGTTAATTGTGCGAGTTTTTGCGATTGTGATCTTAGGATGAATACAAAAATCATAGGCTGCGTTTTAGCGATAAAAATCATATTATAGGATTAGGGTTTGCATGAATATTGATGTACATGATGATATGTGACAAATAAAACTGTTCTTGATCATTATTATTTAGCGTCTTGATCGTTTAAGCGTGTTTTATTGCGATAAAAGTCGAAAACAGGTTGCTGAATAGCATTTACAGCCAACTTCAATTGGCTGTAACCTGATCATTATTTATCGAAAAGTGGATTTTCTGAAGCCTAAAACGTGTATTTTTTAAAAACTCTTCTAATGGCGCCGGATTCATATTTTTTTGAGGTCGTTTGCTATTTTTAAGTGGTCATTTAAGTGCAGCAGCTGAAGCTGCGCAAATTCTGAAACTTTGACTAGTTGTTTATCGAGTCGGATCTCATAATCTGTAAGGGGTTTGGTCACGAAACTTGTACAGTAACTGGAGACGGGAATTTCCGGAAACCTCCCACTGGAATTTTGTTAATTGGATGAACGATGATTTTTAAATAATTTTTCCCGTGGACTGCAGTCAGAAAGTGACGAATCTGACTGCAGCCTAGTATATAAGTGTTTATAAATAATTGGTAAAGTTTTAGGACTTGAAAAGTTTACATAAAATTCTACAGTTTAGTTTACATCTCCTGTAAAGAAATTGGAATTTTTAGAACGTTGGAACTATTTTATAAAAATCCTCGAAAACAACCTAGTTAGGAGCGTAAAAGCTGAAACATGATAACTTGCGTATGTGTGTACCAAAGTGTTGTATGAGTTGATTTGTGTTTATGACAAGTTGGTTTGATCACTATTTTGGTATGATGATACTTTGCATGCATGATTGTGTTTTGAATTTGTTATTATGTGTGCCGCATTGTGTGTTAGTTATGCGTAGGGTTTGTATCAGTGTGTTCAAACACTAACTTTAAATCGATTGACATGTTAGGACGCAATTAGCGGTCCCATCATTTGCTACTTTTGTGTTACACTAACCGAGCAATTAAAGGTGAGTTCACGGCCCCTATTTTATCCGGTTTTAAACAACAGGGGGAGAAACATGTATACATGCTATAACTCTATCTTTTTACGTTATGCGAAATTAACGTCGTTAAACTACTCGGTAACTAAGTTAATGTTAATGTACGTTATGGTCACTAAGCAGCTATATCACGGAAGTCCTCGACAAACTCTCGGATCGTTAGTATTGGGTTAGATAGCGGGGAAATTATAAGTAGTACAACTGGGCCCGACAACCCCACCCGAGCTAGTCGCGCTAACCGACCAGGTATGGTCAACGGGTGATTAATTTGGCCTAATTTTCACCATGGTCAGTGAGGCCTGGCAACACGGAGGCACAACAGTCAGCTTCGATCGCGAACACTTCTGTGACGTAACTTTAGGCTCGCTACCTACATGTTAACTTTGAACTTAATTACGAACCAACATCATTATTATTCCGGGTTAGGAATAATGGAACCAACATCATTATTATTCCGGGTTAGGAATAATGGAACCAACATTATTATTCCGGGTAGGAATAATGGAACTAAATCGTTATCCCGGGTTAGGGATAACGGGGGAAACAAACTTTTAACCGAACTTATGAACTTATAAAAAAACCTGTGAACTCACTCTTCTTTAATGTTGACACTTGTTTCTTTACATGTTTCTCAGGACGCTAGGAGCGCTAGGTGCACTCACTTGCATTGACCAAGACATATTTTTATCGAGTCTCATTTACAAATATTGTTTGGGATTTTTGGTTTTGGAGTTTATGTTGGCGCCCGTTACTTTACTCTACTTTACTTTAATGCTTCTGCCCAACTTTGAAACTAATGTTTCCGCTAAACTTTGAAACTAAACCAAGACGACTTAAAAATAACTATGAATGGTTAAATAAATGTTTTTTGCAAAACGTTCAAATAAATCATATAGAGTCGTTCGATATTACTAGTATCTCAGATTCTGGTTTGATCACACGCCTCGCGATAAAACTCTGCAAGTGGAAAACTGAGGGTGTGACTCTAGAGAAAATCCGGATCTCTTGGCCTGTACAAGAAAATAACAGTCAACCATTAGAAAATTTCAAATATTCAGAAACTTTCATCACTGATTCGTACTAAACCCACTGTTTCGTATGAAAACACTATATTGATAAAAATGTTAATCTTTCAAAGTTACTTTCTCTTGTTTCGTACAAAAACCTATGTTTCAAAAAAATATTCACTTGATCAACAAATTTTGAACATTTTAAAAATTTCTCTCTATTTCATACGAAAACATATGTTTCATACGAAACATTCATTTGATCAAAACTTGAAATTTGAAGTTCATGACATTCATACGATTCACTTGCTTCGTACAAAAATTCTGCACTTAATCATTTTGCTTTGAAATCTTATTTCATACGAAACATATCAGTCGTACCAAATCATCGTCGTCCCAAAATTTCTCCAAGTATAATCCAAACCTAAAACTTGTTGTTTTTTAGCAAATTGATAGTCGATTTTCAGGTTATTAGAGCTGATTTTAACGATTTTGTGATCATTTTAAGTTTTACCGGTCCAATTTTCCTAGATCTATGTTTTAGTCAGAATCGTACGAAATTTTGACATTATAACAGTTAGATCTTGACGAAATTACCTTGCCCATTGTAAGAGGTGTGCAAATCAACCTCAACAATGTGAATAACAAACATAAGAACCAAGAAATGAAGTTTTTAGAGTCGAACCGCACAAATTCTCTCCGAGTCGCTCAACAGTGCACAAAGAATAGAAACTTCATTTCTGTGCGAGACAAAGAGTATTTATACTTACCATGTTTCGTATGAAATCAGTATGAATCGCACAAAATGTTAACTCTTGTTTCATACAAAAACGTCTCTATTCGTTTTATAAAAAAACTTAAAATTTTCAATTTCAATTTTATTTTTGTATTTTTCATTCATTTTATCAGTAATTTTATCTGTTTCAAAAATCCACTTGACTAACCAAGTCAATGACCCTGGTTATCCAATTTGCCTTCCAAGTCCAAGTTAATGACCTTGGTTGACCATGTTTGACAAAACAGATTTATTTTAACATGTAAAGTTTCAAATTAATCAAACTTTCTAGACATTTGAGTAAACTTTTTTGCGAAAAATTAGCTCCCAACCCATGATTCCAAGTTTTCCTCAGTAAGATGTTGCTATGAATCCAACCATCAGTGTTTTATCATCAGTAAACAAAAATAAAACTATCAAGCTAAGAAAACTGAAAATCTTTTTTAGTTTTTAAGAATTTTTTCGAAGAATAGTAACATTTTTGTGAATTTGGTGTTTTTAGAGGATCATTTCAAGCATTCATATAAGTCATCAGTACCATTGGTCTACAAACACCCATTAAGCTTTTAAACAAATTTACCTAGATTGCCAATATATTTGTTCATTTAAACTTTTTCTCGCTTCTCAATTGTTTCAAGATATGTTAAAGTATTATTAGAAACATGAAATAACTGTGTTTCCCATCTCAGAATATACTCCCGTATCGAGATTCCTAGAATGTCATTTACAGGTGAATATATCGAATTGATATATGTATATAAGGTGAATGCGAGACCTTGAGAGCTCAGGTTAGTACTACCGTACAGACAAAGAGATGAAGGCTCGTCTTTAGGTGGTGTTCCATTAAGAAATATTTTGTACTGCAAATGTCATAATTGCTTAAGACATAATCATTTTTCATGCACCTTTTGGGAAATAATGTGAAAGTATTATATGAGTTCTAGGCCATTTCTTCCGCAAAATCAGAAGAACTCGAATAATACCCCAGATATCAATCAAATATAAAGAACTAGTTTCGCAGAATCTGGCATTCTCTCAAATGAAATTTCGGAGTACTAAGTCTATATATCATAGAGATGTTAACCCACAAGTTAATTAATTTTGTGTCTTAGGTTTATATCTCAAATACAATTTACTGAACGAGTGAAGTCTATTGGCATATCCATAGTAAGACTTGCTTAATTACTTTAAAAGTATACAATTCTTTAGCATACTGTGACTATCTTTTTTGATTTACTATGATCACTCTTTTTACACAAAACTCTTTTTGGTTTGTTTAAATGTTTTTGTATTTTCCTCAAATATTCTCCCCCTAAAATCAAAAACATATTTTTGTATTTTTTAAGAAATGTTATGAAAGAATATACAGAAAACGTTTAACTGATGACAAATTCACATCAAGTCGTCATCGTCCTCAAATTCAACCTTAAATACATCCCCTGAGATCATATTTTTTAAACGATTTAGCTTTAACAAATTTTTAAACTTGTTTTATCAAAAGCTTTGGTATAAAAATCTACTTTTTGGTCATCAGTGTGGATTTTCTCAAATCGTACTAACTTTTTCTCGTAGCAATCACAGATAAAGTGGTGTCAAATCTCGATATGTTTAGTTCTTGAGTGTTGACATGAGTTTTTGGTGATATCAATCGCGGCCTGATTATCTACATATACAAGCGTATCAAGAAATTTCAAACCAAAATCTCTCATCTGTTGCTGTATCCAGAGAATCTGAGCACACCAACTGGATGCCGAAACGTATTCAGCCTCACAAGTAGCGAGAGTGACCGCGGTTTGTTTCTTGCATTGCCACGTTACCAAACGAGTTCCGAAGAACTGGCAGCCGGCCGTTGTAGACTTTATATTCAGTTTGCAGCATCCGAAATCAAAATTCGAGTAACCTGCAAGATTAAAATCATCATGTCTAGGGTACCACAAGCCGGTGCTTAGAAAACCCTTTGGATATCTCATTATACTTTTGACAATAAGCAGGTGTGACTCCTTTGGATTAGACTGATAACGGGAGCACAGGCACGTTGGATACATGATATCTGGTCGAGAAGCAGTGAGATACATCAAGGATCCGATCATGGAGCGATATAAAGTTTCATCAACTTTTTTTCCGGTAAGATCTGGACAAATGCCGTGATTTTGAGCTAACGGGGTCGATGCTGGTTTAGCTCCTGTCATATTGAATTTCTCCAATATGTCATGAACATATTTCGTCTGATGAATAAAAATACCATCAGGCAACTAGTCAACCTGAAGTCCTAGAAAGAACTTTATCTCCCCCATTGCGCTAATTTCAAATTTGCACTTCATGACTTCTTCAAAGTCTTTACACAGCTTGTCAGTTGTCGATCCAAAGATAATATCATCCACATAAATATTCACGATAATTAGATGCCCATCGACTTCCTTGGTGAAGAGGGTAGAATCTACTGTTCCCCTGATAAAGCCATTGTCCAGAAGATGACTCGATAATGTTTCATACCAAGCTCTCGGGCTTGATGAAGACCATATAAGGCTTTATTCAAGAGGTAGGCTTTATCTTTGTGTACTGGATCAACAAACCCCGGTGGTTGGCCGACGTACACCTCCTCTTTCACTTTTCCGTAAAGGAAAGCAGACTTAACATCCAATTGGTACACCTTGAACCCTTTCCATGAGGAAAAGGCCAAGAATATGCGAATTGCTTCAATACGTGCAACTGGGGCATAGACTTCAGTATAATCTATCCCTTCTTGCTGATGAAAACCTTGAAACACAAGTCGAGCTTTGTTGCGCATGACGACTCCTCTATCATCTCTTTTACACTTGAAGACCCATCTTGTGTTAATCTTTTTGTGATGATCTGGTAGGTCAACAAGCGTCAAGACTCCAAGTTTCTGGAATTGGAGTAACTCTTCTTGCCTTGCATCCACCCAGCTTTCTTCTTTTAACGCATCCTTCCAGCTTCCCGGTTCAACCTGAGAAACAAAACAACTATGAGAAAATCGGACTCGAAGTGGAGCAATACTAGTATAGAAACAGCCTAGATCTTTATTAATCTGATTACGAGTTTTCACTCCATATTGTAAGCTGCCTATGATGTTCTCTGACGGATGATATGAAAGCGTCCTAGGCATCACTTCAGATGGAACATCTATTTGTGGTTGTAAATTTGTGAGAATTTCATCGACAACCAGTTAGATGAAGAAGCTTTATTCCTAGCATTAGACTGATCAGCCTGTTGGTTCAGAAAGCCTTCAATCTATTCAGATCCTTCATGAGAACTGGATCCTCCATCGTTGAAAGTTGGTTCCCGATCAGAGTCAGCATATACATTTGGCTGGGCAGAAGATTCAGCAGCATTGACATTTGGAGCAGGAACCGGATTTTGAACAGAAGAGCTTTGACCAACATCAGATGTTTTAATTGGAAATGATGTAGAAATCAACAAAGGTCGAGGAAATTGTTCTTGATTAGATAACTGATGTTGTTGAAATAACATAACAACTTCTTCTTCAGTTGGCACATCTGGTAGATCAAACGAATTCCACAATCCATCGTAGTTAAACAACCATGGATCCCCAGGGTTCTGCATAGGCGTTGTATATCTTGACAATCTATGTGTTGGCTAAAATTACCTGGTTCAGATTCAGGAAGAAAACACGTTTTTGAGGAGTAGCATAACCAACAAAGAAACCCTCCAAAGATTTGGCTCCAAATTTACCAGCCGGGTCCAAGACGGTACACGGTGATCCAAAAGGTTCCAAAAATGCTAAGTTAGGTTTTCGTTGATTTAGTAACTCGAAACATGTCTTTTTATGGGGCTTAACTGTCAACACACGATTTAGGGTATAGCATGCTCATGCTATTTCTTCACTCCAAAAGCTGATCAGTAATTTCGAATCAGCTAACATTGTTCTAGAAGTTTCTATCAACGTGCGATTCTTTGGTTCAGCTACTCCATTTTGTTGTGGAGTATAGGGGGCGCTGAATTCATGAAGAATCCCCTTTTCATTGCAGAACTCTTACATCTTCTTGTTGTTGACCTTCGTTCCATTATCACTGTGAATTCTCTTAATGGGCAAATGATATAAATTCTCGAGTTTTCTGAAAAGGATCGTAAGAGTTTCAAACGTTTCATCCTTACTATCCAGAAAGAACACCCATGAAAATCGAGAATAATCATCTGTAACAAAAAGACTGTACAGATCTCCAGAAATGCTTTTGACATTGACTGGTCCAAAAAGATCCACGTGTAGTGTTTTCTAGTGGTAGCTTTATCGAATTCAACAGCTTTCTCGGGTGTGATTTCTTATGCTGCTTCCCCTTTTTGCAGCTAAGACAATCATCTGATAAGTCGTTATGCACAGGAAAATTCATCTTTCGAAGATGAATGTGCCCCATTTTTCTATGCCATTAAATTGACTCTTTCCCGGTAGCTTTGGAAACAAAGCATTGAACTTTCTTTGACGTGGTAGAAGCGATGCTCATGTCAAGAACATATAAATCATTTTCTCACGGAGCTCGTATTAGAATCCATTCTTCTGGAATCTTGAAACTGGGTTTTAGAATTAGACATTCTTTATCATTGAAATGTGTCGTGAACTTCTTGTCACAAATTTGCGAGATACTAAGCAGATTGTTCTAAAGTTCGGCGATATAGTTCACTTTATCAAACGATACAACTCCGTTCGAGAGAATCCCTTCTCCGACAATCCTACCTCCCTGCTTTCCAGCAAATCCTACATATCCTCCTCGAATAGCTCTAACATCATTGAGCAGCGCAAGCATTCCTGTCATGTGACGAGACGCTCCACTATCATGATCCATTTTGACAATATCGAACGGTGGAGCCCCTGCACACATGATTAACAAAATTTATTTAAACTAAGAGACCCAAGCCAAGGTTTGGAATGTCGAACTTTCGACCCACTATGTTCTTTTCAATCTTTTTAAGCTCAATTTTTTTTGGAACAGAAGATTTGAGTTCAACCTTGGATGATTTGGTTTTAACAATTTTAGCAACCCATTTCTGCGTTTGTGGTTTAGCCCTTTTTCACATAAAATTTTGAATCTACTTGTTGATGTTTGTGTGATGTTTCACCAATTTCAAATTTAGATTGAGGTTTAATAATTGGTTTAACATTTTGATGAGCTTCAGTCATTCTTTTAAGAATTTGTTTTGGCATAAACATGGGTGCTTTTTGCTTTTCATCCTTAGTGAACTTTTTCGGAGAAGAAAATGGTTTTGAACTTTCTTGTGAACAGTATCTTGCGATATGTCCAACTTTCTTGCATTTAAAACATTTCCTGCTGTCCTTATGAACAGAGGTGTCCAAAACCTGTTTCTGTTTGTCTTTTTCTTTAAGAAAATCATCATTTGATTGAGTTCCGATGACCTCTTTCTCCTTCTCAGTTGTTGTCCCAAATACAAAATTAATTCTCTTTGTAAAATTCAATTTTTGGGACCTGTTGGTTTTATGTTGCTTCTGAAAACCCAACCCTGCTCGTTTGTTTTCCGGATAATCTCCATTTTTTTGATAGTAGGGACGGTTGTCAGTTTTTTATTTAGAATAGAAAGATGCATCATGTTTATCTAAATCATCATGACTTACCTCCATCAGCTTGAACATTTTTTCTACACAATCCTTTTTCACATTCTTGATTGGAAAATCCTCATCCGAAAATAGTTTATCAGACCCTTTCATTTTATAAACTATGACATTGGGATCATCATTTAAACTATTTTCTGATATATCATCAACTTTGACTTCTCAGATTTTTCGGACTCAGCCACTTTAGATTCATTTTTTTAACACTTTGTCAACCACATCCTTTACTACTTCAGAAACACATTCATCATCATTTTTAGTGTAAGTTACATCGATATCCTCATGCAGCTATTCAGTTTTCAATTTGATTTAGCGCCTTTTCCACCGCAGATGGATTTTTACATGCATAATGTTCCACATGGGTGGAGGAACTCGATCATACCTACCACTTTTTATTTCACAATTTTTAGATTCCTCCGTATTTTTTATTTTTGGTAAAATGTGATCTATGACATATGAGCTTGTGGAATAACTAATTAACAGTTTGTTAATTCGTTCGGTTTCAATTCTCATTTTGTCAAGCTCACTTTTGAGCTCAGCAATAGTGTTTAGATGAATATTAATTGCCATTTGTTTATCCATCACTGTTGCTTTAAGCATCATAAGTGTTGCGTCATTTTCTCTGAGTGCTTTATTATATTGTTTAACAGACGCACTCAATTTGTATAAGCTTCCTTTGTGGATTTGTAATCGCCTGACAAATTGTTTGTTAAACTTTGCAATTCAGCAAATCTTTTGTCCTTTACAAGACATTCACCACATGGTTCATCACACTTTGAACAAGATTTTTCAGTCTCAGATGACTTGTTTACCTCATTTCCATTCGCCATACACGCTTTAATGATGTCTTCTTTTAGCAATTCCTTTTCCTCATCCACTTTGACATCTTCAACCGGTTTCTTTTGCTCTTCATCTGTTGAACGTTGAGTAGGTGTGAAATATCCTACAAAAGTTTTTAAAACATCATTAGGCAAAAGATGTTTGAATGGACCATTCAAAAGCTCCTCTTCTTCTGATGAAGTATGATAATAATAATCCTCGTCCTCAGGTCCTTCATCAAAAGATGCCTCCGATTCTTCTCCCGGTTCCTCAATAATCTCAGCCACCAATGCCAAACTTTCTCCATTAGAAATAAACTTGTTCCAATTAAACTCTTCGTCTTCTTGTGTAACAACCAAAGACTTATCTTTATTTTCAGGTTGCTTGTCTTCAATAGGCATGATTCTTGTTCTTGGTTGTGGTCGGTGATAGATCGCTCTTTTGTAATAATCGTCTACGAAAGGATTAAGATTCCCTTGAACCTCTCGATTTGGACATTCTCTTTTAGAATGACCTTTCTCCCGACACTTGAAACAAGTAACTTTGGATTTATCAAATCCAAGTTTCCCATCCAAACCTCCCAAATTTTCTTTACCAGTGATTTCCATAAATCTCTGTGCTCGTCGAACGATTGAAGCCATACACCATTTTATATCTATCAACTCCATTTCAACTGGATCAATTTGATCGTAGTCTTCACGTGTCATTTCAGAATTACCAAACTTTCCAGCAACAAGACTGTCATATGACTCAAGAACTGAAGCAAGAAGAGACATATGTTGTTTTGCTATCTTTTCGTCAAAATTTTGCGCATTCTGAAAGTCAACAGCAATATTACATTGCAACACTCTTTGACTTGCATTGGATGATAGAGTGGTTTGATTGTTCTGAGATTGATTTGATCTGAAAGAAGATTACTGACTTGAAGGTGTATTAGGATCAACTGTTGGGTATGATTGGAAACCACTTGACTGAGTTGGAGGTGTGCTTGGTGAACTATATGCACTGAAAGCAGTTTGAATCTTTGTCGCTTGGATTTGAGCAGCAGAACTGTTTTTGAAATAAATATTAACATCTTATTGCACTTGAACCGTCTTGTTTTCAGCCATCTTTGCATCTCTAATTCATGACCTTCTAATCTCTCGATAAAACGAGGCAGTGAGAAATTGTTGAATTCAACTCCATTCTTCAAGTTGGTTAAGTAAGTTGACCATTCACCTTGTGGCAGAGAATCAGCTAGCTTATCAACAAGCTCTTCATTTGTCTTTATAATTCCCATTCTCTTCATATGAACCACCAGATGACAGTATCGCTCAATCAGCTGCTTAACTGTTTCTCCTTTGATCAATGTGAATACGTCAAACTATTTGCTTAATAATGCCCTTTTTCTTTTACGAAGTTGAGCACTGCCTTGAAATTTGAGTCGAAGAGCATTCCACAAAGATTGCGAATCATCATCATGTTGTAGTAAAGCCTAGATGTCTTCTTTAATCGATTGCTGAAGATTGTTCATCATTTTCTTTTCGTTGATAAATCTTTCTCGTTCAACATCAGAGAATTGAGCAAGGGTCTTTTCAAGCCCATTTTCGCCAACTGGTGCGATGTATTTTGCCTCGATTGCAAACCAGCAAGTAAAATGGTTAGCTTGAACCCAATTCATAAACCTCTCCTCCAACTATCAAAGTCTTCCAGATTAATAAGCTTTAGAGGTTTCGTCATTGTCCCCATTTCATTCTCTAAATTGATGTTTTGAGCTGCTGCAGTGGTAACAACTGATGTGGCGAACGCATTGTAAAATTCCTCAGACATTTTTCCTATAAAAAGTTAGAACACACTTCTCGAAAACAAACAAATCAGATTAGAAAACTTTTTGTGCGGACAAAGTGTTTTCGTACAAAACAAAGGATTTAGTACGAATCAAATTTTTGTACGATTAAAAATTTCTTCACAAAATTATGATTTCGTACGAATCAAGTCATTTTTACACCAAACATGTGTTTTTAACTGAATAAATTTTTGTGCGGATGAATTTTGTACCAAACAAGTTGAGAATCTGAAAAATTGTAAGATTTTATGAAATTTTAACTGGTTCGTATGAAATTTTAAGTTGGTTCATACCAAAATCAAAACAGCTTATTTTCGTGCGAAACTCGTACGAAACTGATTGAAACTTCAAACTGACCAATTTTTATCGATTTCAACTTGATTTAGTTCAATTTTATGTTCGAATTATGGTCTGGATTGATTAGATTGAAGATTAACTTGAATTACTAAAATCCTAGTCCATTTTGTCCATGAATTCGTCTGAAATTTGTCCAAAATCCAGCAAAGGTTAGAAAAATGATGAAGATGAAGATATACCCAAGCCTGAACAGTAACTACTTGTTGTCTATCTGTAGATCAGGTCTCATGGCTCTGATACCACTTGTGAACGGGGATCGAGCTCTCGAAATGAGCAATCAACCTAATCTCGCTCAACTAGCAGAGGCGGAATTCATTGCTAGAGAGGTAGACATGACAAACAAGATAGTATTTACTGTTTAACTACTTCTGATGTATTAATGACGTTCAAATTACAAACGCAAGTAAACAAACTGGCAGAGCTTCGCCGTACCAATTGACAAATCACTAGCTAGCTCTAACACAACACTTCCCTATTTATAGGTCGACATGACTCGTGCCGAAGTGCGTGCACAAACAAACATCTATGATTCGTACGAAATGGTATTTCGTACGAGTGACTCACTCGTACGAAACATGGTTCTGTCTCGTGCGAATCACAGTGTAAAAACATATAAAATTTACATTTTCTCAATTAAACATTAACTTTTAAACTTTATAAACATTACAGATATATCCTAGACGTAGGCAATAGAATTATGCACCAACAGGTTAAGACATTGCTGGGTACATGCAGCGATTTCATGACTTATCCCAAGTGGTGCCATATCTAGTGGAGCCTGAATTTAAGCGTATTGAGAGGTACATTTGGGGACTTGCCCCTGAGATTCTTAGTTTTGTTACCTCTTCAAAACCCACTAAGATTGGTGAAGCAATTGATCTAGTTGTCAGCCTGACTGAGGAGGCTGTACGTCAAGGGAGGTTGCCAAGTGTAGTGGGAACAAAAAAGAATCTGCTGAGGAGACTACTGATTCCCACAAACGAAAATTTTATCATTTCAAGAAAGGCTCTCAGGTAACAACAACAGTAATAAGAAACATGTCGTGAGAGAGGTCAGAGAAACTAAGGCATATGTTACCCCTACCACAAACACTGCTATTAAGAAATCTTATACTGGGGACGCACCGAAATGTCCTTTCCACCACCATGGGGAATGTCGAGGCCCCAAGTGTGGAAAATGTGGTAAATTTGGACATCGCACCGATGTGTGCCGGGGGACCAATATCAGAGAACAAGGTTGCTTTGGATGCGGAGACAAAGGACATTTCAAGAAAGATTGTCCCAAAGCGAATCAAGCATGACGAAGAGCGTTTGTAATTGGAGCTAAGGATGCTCGCCAGGATCCAAACATGGTAACCGGTACGTTTCCTATCAATGATCACTTTGCATCTATTCTTTTTGATACCGGGGCAGATTTCAGTTATATTTCTATGGAGTTTAGAGATATACTTGGGGTAGCGTCGAGTAAATTAGATATTCCCTACTCGATTTAGCTAGCTAACGGGATATTAGTAGAATCAAAGGAAATTATAAAGAAAATTTGATGAACGGAAGTTTGATATAGATCTATTACTAGTTCAACTGGGTAGTTTTGATTTTGTTATTGGGATGGATTGGCTATCCAATAATCGAGCCGAAGTTATATGTCATAAGAAAATCATTCGCATCCCCTTATCCGACGGAGAACACTTGAAATTCACGGTGAGAAGCATGTCACACCTCTATGAATCATAAACTGTATGAAGGCTCATAATTGTGTTGAGGAAAGGATGCATCACTTTTCTTTCCCACGTGGTGGATAAGAAGGCCGAGGAGCGCACAATTGAAGACATACCAGTAGTCAGGGAATATCCCGAGGTCTTTCCGGAAGACTTGCCAGAACTACCTCCACAGCGACAAGTTGAATTCCGTATAGATTTAGTGCCAGGAGCTGCACCAGTGGCAAAAGCTCCATATCGACTAGCGCCCTCGGAGATGAAGGAGTTATCTACGCAGTTGCAAGAGCTGCTCGACAAAAGTTTCATAAGACCGAGCTTCTCCCTTGGGGAGCTCCGGTGCTATTCGTGAAAAAGAAGGACGGAATCTTTCGCATGTACATCGACTACCGGGAACTAAACAAGGTAACTATCAAGAACCGGTACCCATTACCAAGAATCGATGATCTATTCGATCAGTTGCAAGGGTCAAGTTTTTACTCGAAGATTGATTTAAGATCCGGGTATCATCAATTGAGAAACCAAGAGGAAAGCATTCCTAAGACAATGTTCCGGACTCGTTACGGTCATTACGATTCCTTGTTATGCCCTTTGGCCTAACGAACACCCCTGTAGTATTCATGGATTTGATGAACCGGGTATGTAAGCCATACCTTGACAAGTTCATGATCGTTTTTATAGATGACATACAAATATACTCACGAACTGAGAAAGAACACGGACAACACCTGAGAACCATTTTGGAATTGCTAAAGAAGGATCAGTTATATGCCAAGTTCTCGAAATGCGAATTATGGATTCGCGAGGTACAATTTCTTGGCCATGTGGTGAACGAGAACATAATACATGTTGACCCTTCAAAGATCGAGGCTATAAAGAACTGGACCATGCCAAGAACCCCCATGAAAATACAAAAATTCCTAGGATTAGCGGGATATTACAGGAGATTTATTGAGAACTTCTCCAAGGTTGCTCAGCCGCTAAACTCGCTTACCCAGAAGGATAGAAAGTTTGATTGGGGAGAAAAGCAAGAATCGGCATTCCAGGTATTGAAAGAGAAATTATGCAAAGCACCAATAGTATCCCTCCTGGACGGTACCGATGACTTTGTGGTGTACTATGATGCATCACATCAAGGCTTGTGTTGCGTGTTAATGCAACATGAAAAGGTCATCGCGTATGCGTCACGGCAGTTAAAAGTGCATGAAAGGAATTCTATCACGCATGACCTGGAGCTAGGTGCCGTGGTATTTGCTTTGAAGATCTGGCGTCATTATCTATATGGCACTAAGTGTACCATATTCACGGATCATAAAAGTCTCCAACACATATTCAACCAAAATAGAACTAAATATGCGCCGGCGACGTTTGGTGGAACTGTTGAATGATTATGACTGTGAGATCAAGTACCACCCGGGCAAAGCAAATGTTGTAGCAGATGCTTTGAGCAGAAAAGAATGAGCCAAAACATTACGGGTGCGAGCTTTAGAAATGACGATCTAGACGAACTTCACAACTCGAGTGCGCGAAGCACAACAAGAAGCATTGAAAACAGAAAACATTCCAGCGGAATTCCTAAGGGGATTGGAAAAACAATTGGAACCCAACAAGGATGGAACTCTATATTTCATGGGAAGGATCTGGATTCCCTAGTATAGTGAGTTGCGAGACTTGGTGTTGGATGAAGCACACAAGTCCAAGTACTCAATACACCCAGGATCGGATAAAATGTACGAGGATCTACGGGAATATTATTGGTGGCCGAATCTCAAGGGAGATATTGCGACCTATGTGGGGAAATGCCTAACTTGTGCAAAGGTCAAGGCTGAATACCAAAAACCATCTGGATTATTACAACAACCTGAGATCCCGGTTTGGAAGTGGGAACAGATATCAATGGATTTCGTTACAAAATTACCACGGACCTCTCGAGGTCATGATATGATCTGGGTTATCATTGATCGAGTAACCAAATCAGCTCACTTCTTACCCATCTGCGAGAAAGACAGTACGAAGATACTAGCTGAACTGTACCTGAAGGAAATTGTGGCACGGCATGGTGTGCCAATCTCGATAATCTCTGATAGAGATGGTCGCTTTGTGTCACGGATCTGGCAATCATTTCAAAATGCGTTTGGTTCTCGCTTAGATTTAAGCACAACCTTTCACCAGTAGACCGATGGTCAAAGCGAACGAACCATCCAAACATTAGAAGACATGCTTCGGGCCTGTGTGATGGATTTAGGCGGAAACTGTGATACTCATTTACCGTTGGTAGCATTTTCCTACAATAACAGTTATCACAACAATATCAAGGCCGCGCCATTCGAAGTACTATATGGATGAAACTGCTGATCGCCATTATGTTGGGTGGAAATCGGTGACAGACAACTCATTGGTCCCGAACTAGTACAAGAGACCACATATAAGATATTTAAGATACGTGAGCGTTCCAAAGGGGGCCCGAGATAGACAAAAGAGCTACGCGGATCAGAGACGCAACCCATTATCCTTCGAGGTCGGAGACAAAGTATTGTTAAAGGTCTCACCCTGGAAAGGTGTAGCTATATTCGGGAAGCACGGAAACCTCAACCCGAGATATATTGGACCTTTCAAAATTCTGGCTAAGATTGGTACAGTGGCTTACAGGTTAAAACTGCCAGAGGAACTCAATAATGTACATGACATATTTCATGTGTCTAAT
Organism: Scalesia atractyloides; assembly: GCA_947069175.1. Lineage (NCBI taxonomy): Eukaryota > Viridiplantae > Streptophyta > Magnoliopsida > Asterales > Asteraceae > Scalesia > Scalesia atractyloides. The sequence continues at coordinate 52,202,725 of CAMTDV010000020.1, forward strand.
CTGAAGAAAAGTTCGACTAATGACACCATTATCATTCCAGCAGATGAGATTCATGTTGATGACAAATTACAATTCACCAAAGAACCAGTGAAGTCATGGACTGGAAGGTCCAAAAGACAAGAAGAAGCCAAATCAAACTGGTGAAGGTTCGCTGGAATTCGCGTCACAGCCCTGAGTATACATGGGAGCGTGAAGATCAAATCAAGTCAAAATACCCCCACCTGTTCGAGAAGACTCCTTCAGTGGATGCCTCAAGCTGAATTTCGGGACAAATTTTTTTTTAAGAGGGGGAGTATGTGACAAATGGCAAATAACCGGTAATTCCATACAACTTAATCACTAACTTTACGTTATAATCTCATGCATACTTATCGTAATTTAACTGCATAACTGAGTCGTATGTCATTAGGCAAGCAAATTTGATCATAACATATGCTGGTTTCCATTATGACGCTAAACAACCAAAACAATGCCCTCAAAGTGTTAGTAGAAAGTGTTGGGCGCACTAAATGCGGTGACACTAACCATGTCGGTAAATCCGCTAAAACAAATCAGAACAAGGAATAACGGCATGTTATTGCCATATCTGAGTCCACATATAAATGAAAAAACTTATTTGAGAACAACCATTACAATAATACATAACTTTCCGGTATAACGCCTAAATTGCAAAATTGTTCGTTTCGACCAAAAAGGCGACAAATGTCGGTTAGTACGCAAAACTAATTAAGAGGATTCCGGATGTAAGAATAAGAATAAAATAATTTAATCATCCTAAAACAATGTGAGAATAGCAAGAATGCACAAAAGACATCGTTTCCAATCATTCGACGAACAGTGCACAATTCGACTGGAAAGGCGACCGATTGGCGAAACGACGAGTATTTTGGTGGCCGATAGCCTAATCCGGGCATCTAGCGAACTAGTTAAGCCTCATTTGGAACTCAGAATCTATTCAACTAACATGAGGTCACGAAAACACAACTTTCGGAAAAGTTCGACGGCGGAACATAAAAGTGCTGATATCGATCGAACGAAAGACATTTCGGCCATCTTAGATCATCGTATATTCGTCTAGCGAACTAGTCATACATATTTCTAGATCGAAAATGCACTAGGTAGACACCATATCAATTGTGGTGGTCGAAAACAAAAGCTTCCGGTACTAAAAAATAGTTTCGTTTATTAGCGATTATAGCGACGATGAGCGAATAAACGACATTTCCGTCATCCGGAAGTTATATTGGAGGACTAAGTGGATAAGTTAGCATGTAATAACACACCAAACTCTAATTTTATGCTAAGACTGCTAGATCATAAATCCTAATCACTATACTTAATATAATGACCAAAATATCTACCTTTTAAACATGTGTAAAAAATAAGTTATACTTTACCCCCTTTCCAATTGACGGTTCAATTGGGCCCCATGCCCACTTGATTTTATTGAAAAATAAAAGATAGGAGGCATGGTCTTTGATTGTTGTTGATCTTGAAAATCATGACTTGACATATATACCATCATTCCACTTGAAACTTATCATTTTCCCTTACAAAAAAATTGCAACATTCTTTCCCTTCTTCCCTCCTAGTTCACGACCACCACCACCGCCATTGAACCACCACTTTGCCACCTTGAAACACCATATTTTACACACTTAAAAGCCTAATCAAGATCATTAAGGAAGCTAGCAAGGATGGAGGATCATTAGGGCTTCTTAAGAGCTTCATATTTCTTCAAAAATCATCAAGAACTTGTGCAGCCTTTGTAAGCTAAACTCATCCATAATCTAGCTTATTTTTATGCTTAGATTACTATTGTACAACTTGATCATCTTGAAAATCAAGAAAAGATAAACCAAAAACCCTTACTCACACCATAATAATAACACTAAATCTTGTTTATTTTGTGTTGATTATATGTTTATATGGTAGTTAGTTAGCATATTGAAGTTGTTTATGTTATAAGAATGATATAAAAGTTGGATGATCTTGCATGGTTAAGTATAAAAATGAAGATTTTAACATGATAAGGTTTCAATCTAAACAAGATCCTCAACTACATCATCCATGAAAAATACTACAACTTAAATATAATTTTTATACATATGAATGATTTTATAAGAAGTGAACATTTGTATTTAAGTTGTAATGATCTTAAAAGTATGTGGTAATCAAGAGGTAAAATGTATGAACTTGATTAAGTGACAAGATAAAAGTAATGATTTGAAAGTGTAAATAAATATTGAAAACCCTCTTGATTTAATAGGATTTTTAACAATAAAAAGTCATGGATGATGATAGTTTGATAATGTAAAATAAATATTAGATGGATTGTGATGTTGATTATGAGCTTAAACAGGTTTTAAATACGATTTTGAAACGTGGAAAACGCCATAGTTTAGGGGAAACTATGGCAAAATTTTCTAAAAATCGCAATTAAGACATAATTATGGGCTGATTAGTGGGACTAAACGCGATTAGTAACTTAAATCATCATTAAGTATGCTCTAATGACAAGGGTTATCCCTAAATGCTCAAGTGTTTAACAAAGTTATATATATATATATTTACAAGTAAAAATAAATACTTTTTTACAAATATATATTTCTACTTGGAAAATAGTACAAGTATATATATATATATATATATACATTTGTTACCAATAAATTTTATGTATACATATGTGTATTCTATGTGTATGTATTAGAAACTTAGGGTGTTTACAATAAAATACCCAATCATATAAAAAATACAAACACTTGATCAATACACTAAATGTTGGTGACATAACAATTATATTATCACAATGCGTCGAAACAATAATCGGAGAAACGAAACAATGCGAACGATAGGCGAACATTCAAGATTACACCGTCGCGTCGACGACCAACGGGGAATCGCCGGCACAAAAAGTCATAAATGACGCCTACGACGAGTCTAAACAAATTTAGACGTTTAACATATATATATACACATATACATACGTATATATACGTATGTACATACGTATAAATACACGTATGTACATACGTGTATATATATATATGTTAACGAAATCAAAATCCGGAAAGTTAAAAATATAAAAATGTTATAATTATATGACTTATAAAAATGGGCCTTAATAAAATAAAGGTGGGCTAAATTATAAAGATCATGGGCAAAGCCAATTCCATAATATTTATGGACAAGGCCCACAACGAATGAAAGCCCAAAAATATATAGAACCATGGGCTAAGCCCAATGACATAAAAACTTGGACTAGGCCCAAAGGCATAAGTTACATGGGCTAGGCCCAATGACATAAAAACATGGGCTAGGCCCAAAGACATATATTACATGGGCAGGCCCAATGACAAGAAAACATGGGCTAGGCCCAAAGACATAGATGACATGGGCTAGGCCCAATGACATGGATAACATGGGCAAGGCCCAATGACACATGTGCAAGGCACGAGGACATGTGAAGGGCAAGGCCCAGTTCACACACGATCTGAAAACAATAATATATATATATATATATATATATAAATATAAGAATATCAATCGAACAAACAAACTACCAACACTATGATAACATTTCAAGTTGTTCTATCATAACAAAGAAATACATAACAATAATTCAAGATGAACAATGAGTACAAGGTCCATTGAGGCCTAGGTGTCTAATGAACTCCATACATATGTAGGTTACATACGTGTGTGGACACCGATCGATAAAGTACGACTTAACGGAACGCAAAGACTGTGAGTTCATGTCCATCCTTTCAATTATTTCAAGTTTTTGTTTTTAAACTATAGAGGGGAAATACATGTCATGTCAAAGCAGTATGTTAGCTATGGGTTAGCTGATAACACGATCATTTGTGCGTAAGTAGGATGATGACAATAGTTACCATTAATCACTTAGTGACCCGCTCCACTCCTGGTTGGTATACCCTTCGGAGTGCTTTTGTGATCCCAATGTTGTCAAAGTAGTCTCAGTTTGGTTACTTACTTATGACACATATATGTCAGGGTGCTCGCGACACACTGATAGATCCTTAATAACTCATTGATGTTAATAACATACTCGGATTTCATTACAGGATTTCAAAGATGACATTTTGATATGAAAACATTTAACTACATGAACTCGCCAACTTTATTTTGACTTTTTAAAATTACATGTATTTCAGGACGCAAAGCATGAGCTGGTGATAGGATTCGGGTATGGGAATTTGTCAAGACAACGATGTACCACCTTTTGGAGGGTTTGCCTTTTATATCCCAACTTCATATGGGTATATAGAGGTCAAAGCCTCAATACGAATTTGTGATGAAAACAATGTCTTATTTTGGAACAATGTGTTTTAAACTATGTTTGTAAGGGTAATCTGAATAAGATAACAATGTGATTTCACTTTTGAAGGTTGTAAATGTGTAATGGAACTTAGTAATGGCATGACATCGTTGTTATTTAATATTGTTTACTAAATTTGATGCAATGATTACCTAATAGTCACACACTTGCGCTTCCGCTACGACCGGGGTGTGACAGGTTGGTATTAGAGTTCTGATTGTAGTGAACCGGGGAAAAACTTTTATTAAAAGTTTGGTCTACAATCACCAGGGGCTCAAACTTGAAAACATAGCTTAAAAAATGAAAGAAATGTTTTGGAATTATAACAAGATAACAAAAAGGTTTTCATTGTGTCACGATAACACAAGGATCTATCACACGAGCTCAACTATAAGTAATAAGCAGAGTTAATACATGATTAGTCAATAATGGATAGACACAAAACATTAAGATTACATGGGAAAAATAGAAGAGAACAAGTCATGCATGAGGGTTTGGAGTAAGATTACACAAAACAGGAAGGATGGTAGCGGTGTATGAGAATGATGAAATTGAATATCTTGAGTGTTTGGAGTCTAGAAGAAGTGCTTACTTTGAAAAAGAAGAAACATAAACGCTCAACCCCAAAGAAAGCTGTAGGGGCCTCCTCTTCAACAGCTCCTCATAAGCGTAAACATGCGACTGTGCGTAAGTTACTAGTTGATGAACCAAAAGTTGAAGAAGCAGCAGTGAATGAACCTGTTACAGAAGAAGTTCAGGAAGAAAACGATAGTGATGGTGAAAGTTCGTCCTCCGAGGATACTGAATCAGTTCCTAACATTGCTGCGGAATGAGAAAGAGAAAGAAAAAGAGAGGAGGAACGCAAGCATGAAGAAGAGTGCAAGCGTAAAGAGGATGAAAGAGGAGTTAGTGATATCTAAGCCTGCTAGGAATGGAGCAAAACGCGCAAAAAGTAAAGCATCTGGTGCTACTAATAAAATGGTCCTCCATCTGCGGTAAAGGCGAGAAAGATATATGGGAAGAAAAGAAAGAAAGATGTGGAGGTTGTTAGTAGGAATGAAGAGTCTGTTGAACCACCACCAACTTCACCACCACAACATCCACCCACATCTCTAATACCACCACCTACATCACCACCACAATCACCACTACAACCTACTTCACCACCACAATTTATTCCACCTTCTCCATAACACATAACGCCACCACAACCATCCCCACAATCAACTCCCAAACAGCCAACTCCTCCTGTGCAACAACTTACTCCACAATCTAGACCTAGTCAATTAGAAGGTTTTGTAGAAGATATGTTTATTGAAGGAAGAATTGGTGAGTTGGAAAAACAAATCAAAGAACATGAAAGTCGAATTAAGTTTCTTGAAGATGATAAGCAAAGGTTGTGTGAGAGGGGATTGGCCCTCCTCTGTGAGCACCAGACTGACTTGACTCACCTAGCAGAGGCGGAATTCATTGCTAGAGAGTTTTACAAACGAAAAATTTAGTATGCTGCTTAAATGTTGTTACTTGTAATATTAATAAACGTGGAAAGTTACAGCGAGTAAACAAACAGACAAGGCTTCGCCTCAATCACACATCAACAGCTATAGACACAACACCCAAACTCCATTATATATAGGCCAACATGGCTCGCACAAGGAGTGATGTTTTTGGCTCGTGCAAGTGGTGCCTCGTACGAGTGATAAGATGTCACTCGTACGAGCCATTATAGCTCACTCGTTCGAGCCATCAAATAAACAAAAATAAATGACAAATATAAGCCCTATATACATGACCGACATATCCTAGACGTAGGCAACAGACATTGTGCACCAACAAACTCCCCCTTGAATGTTGCCGCAGTCTTGGATAGTCTTCAAAATTCTTCAAAACAGTTTAACATTTATCATCCAAAGAAATGTTTCGGCGGCCTGCGACTCTCCTCAGATGATATCGGCTTTGGTCTATAGGAGGAGGCCGGTTGTAAGTGTTGCCAAAATGAAAGCTTCTCAGCGATGCGATCCTTGCTCTCTTAGCAATCCTTGCATCATTCTTCTCCTTTTTCCACTGCTCCTTTTCTTCAAGCTTTCTTGAAGAAGTGTTCCATGTTTTACCTGAATGTATATCATTAGCATAACAAACATTAGCAATCTTCTGGAATTGTAAAACCTGTCCTTTGTCTTTTTCTTCGTAACTGATCTTCACATAGAATAGACATTCAAAACTTTCTGAGAGGAGTTTACTAGCCACATCAGGTCTAGTACTCGAATACCACGCCATAAACCGTATATTCGATTGTGCGCATGATGGATTCAGATAATTCTTCTGTGATTTTCCAAGAATCTTCAACTGGTTGGACACAAATTACAGCTTCGCCTGTGCTCGAGTCGTAGTGCCACCATTTGAATATCTTGTGAATATCTTGTTCCATTTTGATCAAAGGCATATTCTTCATCACTTGTGGCCTTTTTACAATCAACGTAACATCCTTCTCCTTCGTTACTGGATCAATCTTGGTAATTCTTTTAGGGATATGCGGCTTCTAGCGATTAAAACCATGTGCACCTTCAAGCTTTATCAATTTCCACAGCCGCTGGTCATGAAATTTCATCTTCAGATTAATCATCTTTGTCTGCACAAGCTCTTTGATATCCCAGAATAGCAGGGTCTTTAAGTCGCCTAAGTATTGAAAGTACTTGAGCCCATATTCCATTTTTACAGCATAAACATCCAATTCCTCGATCCAACCCCAGCTAATAATATCCCCTAGAGAAACATCAGGATCGCGAGTGAAGAATGCTAGGGGACATTTGAATTTACGCTTTTTGGGTAACTCTTTAAACCATAGTTTGCGCATCTCCGCAATCTCCTCTTTTAATAGACGTTTAGGCACATTTCCTTGATTCACAGCTTCTTCCACCTTGCGGTTCAACAAATTATTGTTTTCGGATGAGAACATTTCATTAAAGGTTGGGAAGTCATATGTACCCTCACCGGTACAATTTGCTGTATCATCATCATCATCGGAATCATCCTCCACGACAACCTTATCATAGTCATGTGCTTTAGAAATATGTTCGAAGAGATAATCTTCAGGTTGAATAGCAATTATGTCATTAAGTTCATCTTCAAACTCAAAGTCAAATGATTCTTCATCCACACCTAACATCTTTGCAACCTCTTCCTTTGTATAATTGTGGATATTCCTTCTTCCACATCGTTTGCGCATACACAACCAAATCAGAAGATAATGGTGCAGATTCAGCTTCTAGCGCAGCTTTTTCTTTTAAAGGATCCTCTCCAACCTTTTTCCTTCCCTTTGCCTTGAGCATCAGATAATTCTTTTGCAATTCATTCACATTAAGCCACCCTTTCTCTCGCTTCCTCTTTCGCAATCTCATCAATTTCCTCTGGAAGATTAAGTCCAAGCTTTTGATAAAGAATTTTCTGAAATAAGCTCACTCTGATTTCTTAAGCGTTCTTCATCATATTCTATCATACGCTTTCAGAGCCTGTCATTTTCCGATATAAAACTTGCTAAAACAGCCTCAAGACTCTTTCGGTCTTCCTCCAGATTCTTTATACGCTCTTGCAGCTCCACGATCTTTACATTGTTCAACATGACTTGATTTTTTAACTCTGTCAGCCATGAGTCATTGAACATATCTGCTGTAAACTCTTCACCCCAAGGAATATCTCCAAAATCAAAATCAAATTGAGCTTCTAACCTTGAGCCCTTTGAATATTGTGGAGGAGATTGAGTCATATGAGGTTAAGGGGTGGGTTATGGTGAAGGTTGTGGAGGTGGTTGCGGTGATGGTTGTGGAGGTGGTGATTGAGGTGTTTGTGGAGTTGGCTGAAAAGTAGATGCTTCAGCAGCTTGCTTCTTTAGTTTACGCTTTGAGCGAGCTGTTGGAGAGTCTGTTTTTCTGGATGCTGGACTCTTGAAATGCTTTGTGGTTGGCCTCTTTGCTAATTTGACAACCGGAGTATCACTATTAGAATCTGATGCTACATAAATAGTATCATCCTCTCCTGTCTCTTTTCTTTTTCTCTCCCCAGCCTTTCGACGTTCCTTTGCCAACCGCTCTAATTCTTTCTTTTTTTCTCTTTCTCTTCACCACTAATCCTATCCTTAGAATCAGTTCTTGAGGAGGACGCCTCTACATCTCTACCAACTTCAGCACGAAATGCTTGTTGCTCCATGTCAGCAGCAACTGTTTCAATGTTCTCTTTAGTTTCCGGCTCATCAATCAAACTTATACCAACAAATACACGCTTCTTTTGTTGAGGGCAAAGGAGGAGGATGTTGCAACTTGTTTTCTTTTTGTACCCTTGCTCCCCTTTTTGTCTTCTTTCGTGAACCAAGCACTTCTATTAGATACAAACCCATCTAACGCATCAATCTCTTCATTCTCATCTCCACTATCATCTTTTCTCCATTTCCCCTTTAGTGTCGCCACATAATCTTTGTCTGCCCCAAAAACCGGCTTAGCATTAAGAAAAGCTTTCAAATGTGGATTCATCTTTTTCAGTGTGGATACATCCATGTGCTTTAGCGTTAGAATATCTTCTTTCTTTTTCTTCATGTGTTTTGTGGAGATGATCCAACAACATCTGTACGAACCTCGGGTACTGAAGAAATTTCTCCCTGAATATTCTGTACCATCTGCATAAATATAAGCCTCGAGAAGTTGTATGGTAGATTGAGGATCAGTGCTGTAATCATGCACATTTGGTAATCCACCAAGTCATCAAACCCTCCCTTTCAGTGACTAAGAGCGTGTATGACACTATGTGCAATGTATCGGAAAGGTGCGCTCAGATTACCCTTCTTGAATGGTGTTGCGTTGACGTACCCTGCATATCCCATCCTATAGAAGCACCCTTTGACCATATATTCAGGATAACCAATTGGGTCTTCTGCTCGGTCCTTGAACTCTAACAATCTTCAGATCAAATCTTCAATGATTTTCACTTGAATATCTTTGTTGTTGATCCTCAATGTAGAAACTATAGCATTTTCTTCTACATCATATTCTACGGCATCCCAAAAGTATTCAACGTGCGATCTCTAGGTCGTGTATTTGTCGGTTAAGGCCTTGGTAATTGGTAATCGACTCAAAAAATTAAGTACTTCTCTATAAGCAGCAATCTCTAGAATAGTTTTCCTGCAATAAGCAGCATATATTGTGGAATTGAGAAAACAAAGACTTCTTGTAGGTCCACCTGAGGATCAAGTTAAACCTTTTCCTTGTTCATATAACACACACATAAGTGGGGAATCCAAGTGTGCATGCAACCAAAGAAAGTAAAGAACACAGGGTAACCAAAGACTCATTATCTTGATTAATGATTGAGAACAAGTACAAACATATACACACAATGCTCGTATGACTCAAACAAACTTGCTGTGTTCTTGTGTCTTCGTTTTCACCAGAAATGCTAACTTAGATATCCCAAACAAAGGATCAGTTTGCTAGCTCGTTCTATTAATTTCTGGACCAAAAGGGCTCTTCCTCACTGAGAGGTGCATGTCTGCTTTTATAGTGTCTAAGCTGGTCACTCGTACGAAAACACTTTGCCAGAAATATGGAACACACTATTACACACGAGACACAACTCCAGAATTGGTGTGGAACAGCTGTTTCATACGAAACAAGTGTTTCGTACGAAAACACTCATTGATTCGTACGAATCATCTGACTCGTACGAAATCTCTGACTTGCACAGAATTCTTCTTCTTGGACAACGTGAGCAGACATGACGTTTACAAGACTCAACGGTATGCACACAAGCAACCATATAACACAGACAAGCTAAGATGTCATACTAGGTCAAGATAGAAGGATATCTCGATCTTATCGACACGACCAAACTTATACAGACACTTGAGCAAAGACCGTACAATTACATCTGTAACTAAGAACAAGCGACAGACACAAAACTGTATCAACAAACTCTCCCTTGGATGTTGCTTGATCATCGGTCTTCGATCTTTGGTCTTCATATGTTGGTCTTCTCATGAATGGTTTGGAGAATCAACAAACTCCCCTGAACATCTGTTATTCATTGATAGATCTGCTATCTAATGATTAGCAGCATCAGGTCTTCGAACTTCTAAGAAACTTCAAATCTTTCTTGTTTCCTCTTCTGACTTGTCAAATTTCTTCGTTGCTGGTCTTTGTTTATGTTCCATTTGTATTAATCTGTACTCAATAGAAAAATAAAATTATAACACAACTTTCTCAGGGAATACTCATGAAAGACTTATCATAATTTCTTCGTATGGTTGTATTCCCTGAACGAGATACATACACTTGTATAAATTCCAGCAACAGATTTGAGAGAAACAAGTGACCAAGTCAAATCAAAATGACTAGGTTCATTCGTATGAGATACACACACTCAAACGAATTTCAGATCTTTGATTTCTTTTGATGAGTTACTTGTTGCAAGATATTACTTTATGAAGTTGCGATATCAGACAAATGGTTTTCTGGAGTATCTTGGTAGAAAACTTTCGAGTATCAACTTTGGATAACTTTCAAAAAGTAATTACATAAGCAACTAAGTAAACTAGAATTAAAATCAAAATATACAGATAAACTAAACATCTATTGAACAATCTTTTTCGAGTTTCAAGGTAAAGGAATCATACCAGCATTTTAATCTTTGTCAAAAACGATATTTGGTTTAAACTTCAAAATTAAACAGATAAGTATTCAACTATGATTATCGGTATTGTTGTCCACGTAAGCTCAGACTTATCAGATGTAATCATGATTAGGATATATGATTAAGGTATGAATTATACTTACTAGCCAGTGTTCAACCACATCATGACACATTCCCGTATCAAGATATGCCCCAGAGAAAATCTTACCGGTGAGTATACTGCTTTATCATCTGTTTTGACGCATATATATGATGTGAGATACTCACTTATTTTTTACTGAAAACAAGCCCTTTGTGATTTAATCACTATTGATGAGGAACTTGATTTTCATATGCATGCAGGGCACATGAGTAAGTCCGTGAACAGGTTAGTACCATCGTACCGACAAAGAGACGAACTTAGCTCCCGCATAAATCTGTGATATTTTATCACTTATTTTGGGGATGTGATATTTTTATCACTTATTTGATGGTCGTATGCAGTATGTACACGTATGTATGATATCATGGAAGTTCTAGACTTGCGCCACCGTTTTTTTTCGCAAAAGATTCAACCATGATACCCAGATGATAAGCCAGCATAAAGACCGTATATCTCAGAACCTCGGTACTCTATCAAACGAAATTTCGGTGCCAAGACCATCTGCCAATGAATGGTTCCCACCTGGCGTTCTGTCTGTTAGGTTTATATCAACCTCCACATTTTAGTCTGATTGTGAGCCTACCGATACATCATTAGCAAAGCTACTTATAATCTTCTTTCTATGCTTTTAACCATTTCTGACAGATTTACCGGTGAATTTCATCATCTTCATCTTATCCAAGAAACTCATTTTAGATTTTTCTAATGTTTTTGTATTTTTTGAATTTTCTCCCCCTTAAACAAAGAAGGTAAATAAAAGACATATTTTTGTATTTTCTTGAAATTTTCTCCCTATAAAATATAAAACTGAAAATATTTTATAGTTTTAGATTTTTAGAAAAGGATATACAAAAATAGCTAGCCAAGACTGAGTTACTCGTGTTTCACCTTAATGCCATTGACCAAGAGCGGATAATCAAACGTGATTTATCAAAAGCTTTGGTAAAAAGGTTGGCACGATGGTGATCAGTGTGGATTTAACAACATCGATAAGTCTCTTTTCATAACAATCTTGTATGAAATGATACAGGATTCCGAGTGATCTGTAAAGCAGCTTCATTATCAACAAAAATAGGAGTAGTAAGAAATTCAAAACCATAGTCGCGCATTTGCTGTTGAATCCATAGAACTTGAGAGCAGCAACTAGAAGCTGATATATACCCAGCCTCACATGTTGATGTAGCTACACAAGTCTGCTTTTTTGCATTGCCACGTGACTAAGCGATTTCCCAAGAACTGACATCCTGCTGTTGTTGACTTTGCATCGATTTTACATCTTCCATGATCAGAATCACTGAATGTTGTCAGATCAAACTTATCATCCTTAGGGCACCATAGACCAGTGTCAGGGCGTCCCTTTAGATAACGAAAGATCCTTTTTATAGCCATCAAATGAGAAACCTTTGGACTAGACTGATAGCGCGCCAGAATGCATGTTGGGTACATTATGTCGGGTCTTGAAGCAGTAAGATACATGAGAGATCCGATCATAGCACGGTAGAGAGATGGTTCTACATGTACACCCATTCGTCTGGAGTAATCCCATGATTTTGAGCTAATGGAGTTCCCAAAGGCTTTGAGTCGTCCTTCTGAAATCATTTGAGAATATCTCCGACGTACTTGGTTTGATGGATAAAAATCCCTTCCTTTGATTGCTGAACCTGCAAACCTAAAAATAAAGTCATTTCTCCCATTGCGCTCATCTCGAACTTCTCCTGCATAACATGTTCAAATTCTTTGCACATTCGAGTGTTAGTAGACCCAAATATAATATCATCAACGTAAACATGTACGAGCAGCAAGTCCTCGTTCCTTTCCTTGATGAAGAGAGTACAGTCGATCAGGCCTCGTCGAAAACCATTCTTCAACAGATAGGTAGACAACGTTTCATACGAAGCCCTCGGAGCTTGATGAAGACGATATAACGCCTTGTTGAGAAGCCAAACCTTGTCAGGATGGAGTGGATCTTCAAAACCTGGCGGTTGCTCAACATATACTTCCTCTTCTACCACACCATGAATAAATGCACTCTTCACATCCATCTGAGAAACGGTGAACTTCTTGAAGGACGCATAAGCCAAAAAGATTCTTATGGCCTCAAGTCGTGCAACAGTGCATAAACTTCATTGTAATCAATCCCATCAACCTGATTAAAACCTTGAACAACCAATGGCGCTTTGTTTCTCACAACAACACCTCGGTCATCCTTCTTGCACCTGTACACCGATCGTGTACCAATATTCTTGTAGTTGTCAGGCCTGTCAACCAATTTCTAGACGGCTAACTTCTGAAACTGCTGAAGTTCTTCCTGCATGGCTTCAACCCAAGAGTCTTCCTTCATTGCCTCCTTCCAAGATTTTAGTTCTACGTGGTACACATAGCATGCAAAAGACCAATCATTCAGAACAACAGATTCCCTGATTTCCAAATACAATCCAGCATTCTGGTTATTTCGAAGTTGATTACGAGTCTACACACCACTCTGCACATCTCCAATAATATTCTACTGAGGATGGATATTATGAATTCAAGTTTCTGCCACATCAGGAACCTAAGAGTTTATACCCAAATTGTTGATATTTAGATCAACAACTAAATCGAGAGCTGGATTTGATGACGTTGTATATGCTTAACCTTCAGTCGTTCCTTGAGGTGGAATATTTGCCGTACCATCTGAAATTCCAGGAACTGCTCCAGAGGTAGCTTCATTTGCATCATGAAACTCATCTTCTTCTGATGCAACACTATAATCCGCAGCGTCTTCGAATTCCTCATTTCGAACAAGATTGTTAACCGCAAGTCGACACTTGAGGGTTAACAATAATTGGTCGAACCAATGATGAGTCTACTGATGTATCACTTTCCGTAACATCTGAGTAGCAGCTGTTGTATCATCAAAAGTTGGCAGATTAAAGGAGTCAAACAGCCCATCGTAGTCAAACATCCATGGAGCACCCGGAGCTCTTATAGCTTCTGTATATCTCTGAACCTTGACATCACCCCATTCTTCAATCTTCTTCGAAGACAAATTCCATACCCGGAAATTAGGAGTAGCATATCCAAGAAAGAAACCTTCGATAGCCTTGGGACCAAACTTTCCATGTGGGTTGATCGTAGTGCATGGAGCTCCAAAAGGTTCTAAGAAAGAAATATCCGGTTTCCTTTTATGTAACAACTCAAAGCATGTCTTCCCATGTCTCTTCATTGTCTGAACTCTATTCATCGTATAGCACAGAGTAGCAACAGCTTCTCCCCAAAATTGAACAGGAAGTTCTGATTCTACTAACATGGTTCTTGCAGTTTCAATAAGAGTTTGATTTTTCCTCTCAGCGACACCATTTTGTTGTGGAGTGTATCGAGAAATGTACTCATGTAGAATACCCTTTGAGGAACAGTAGTCATCCATAACTTGATTCTTGAATTTCGTGCCATTGTCGCTTCTGATTCTCCTTACTTTCAAATTGTACAAATTTTCTAGTAGAGTCAGGAGATTCTTGAGGATAGTAGGAACTTCACTCTTGTGTGCCAGCATGTTGACCCATGAGAATCTGGAATAGTCATCAGTAACTACCAGACAATAAGAATCACCAAAGGTTGTCTTGTGTTTCATAGGTCCAAATAGGTCCATATGAAGATGTTCCAGAGGCATATTCACAGTGTTGATCTTCTTCATGAGATGGGACTTTCTTGCTTGCTTTCCCTTTTGGCATGATACACAAACGTCTTGAAGATGAAAATTCTTCACTGGTACACCATTCACTAGATTGTTCTTCACCAAATAGTTCATTTTCCTCAGGTGAATGTGTGCTATACGTCTGTGCCAAGAGATTGATTCCTTTTCGGTGGCTTTAGAGACAAAACATGTGACTTGTGCAGATGTTGTAATAGCTTGGATCATATGAAGAATATACAAGTCATTAATTCTTGGAGCCGATAGGAGAATCCAGTCCTTAGGGATCTTGAATCCAGGTTTCAGCACATAACATCCGGCATCATCAAAATGTACCGTGAACTTCATGTCGTGGATTTGAGAAACGCTAAGAAGATTGTGATCAATTTGCCACACATAATTGATCTTGTCGAAGCTCACAACACCATTGGAGACTATTCCTGCTCTAGTGATGTATCCACCTTTGTCACCAGCAAAGGCAACATAACCATCCCTAATGCTTTTCACATCATATAGGAGCCGCAAGTCGCCCATCATGTGCCTTGATGCTCCATTGTCAACAATCCAATGACTGTTTACAGTTCCTCCTAGAACACCCTGCACATTGCACAAACAAGATTAGTTTGAGATGGGGACCCAAACCTTAGTGGTCTTGGGTCGTCCCTTATCATCTAGAAATGTAATCTTAATTTCTTGATGATTAACAAACTGAGAACCTCCTTTTGAACGATTACCGGTCTTCTGTTTCCAAGATCCTTGTTTATTACAAGATTTACTATTATTTACAGTTTTAACAGTGTCTGGTTTTGTTGACTTTGAAGATCTTTGATCTTTATTTGAAGAATCCAATTTCAAGGCTTTCTCAATTGCTTTTACTTGTTTACGTTTTTTTCTCTTTTTGATCTTTAACAATTCGTTTATCTTGCATCAGAGAAACAGATTTACGTTTGCAAGTTGGTTCATGAGGGGTTTCTCTATACATCTTGATTTGGCTAGATTTTGACAATCCTTTATAATGTGGCCAAATTCTCCACATTTGAAACAAGTTCTCCTTTCAACAAAACTAGGAGATCATGTTTCTTGGATTGACGTTGAACTTGTGGGTTTTGAGGTACTAGGTTCATTTTCATTACATCCATCAGTGTGTTGGGTGTAATTGTTTTGACTATTTCTTTTCAGAATCTTAACTTTCTTTACAAAATAAACATTAGATTTTCCTTGAAAAGTTTCGACTTTATCGGTACCTTTAGAACTCACAAATTTAACATGTTTTGCCCTTTTTCTGACAACGAGAGCCTTTTGTTTCAACCTTCGGTTGAGAGACTGTAGGCTTTTCAACTTGCTTCCATTGTTTTTCTCTTGAAGCGGATTATGGTTGTGATTTGGTCGGCTTTTTCTTTTCTACAGGTTTGTTGTTGACTTTTCAAAAACCTGATCTATAGAGATTGGATTTACATTTTTAATTGGAAAATCTTTGTTCGAATAGATTTTCTTATCTCCAACCAAAGTATACAACACATTATCTACTTCTTGTGTAGACACACTTGTCTTCACAGATTTCTTAGGAACGATCTCTAGATTCTCAACAGATTGTGTACTAGGGGTGGCAGAAGATTCTACTCTTTTCCTTTCATCAAGAGGTTGATCATGTTCATCATTTATTGATTCATCATCTGATGTAACATCCTCCTCCTCAACAGACGATGAACTTTCTGGCTTGCATGGTTCTTCAGAGGAATTGCCTAGTTTGAACCCTAACCCTGCTGCGAGTTCCTCAGGATTCAAAGGTACAGAGGGTTAAAACGACGCATCTCCTCTTCATCATGCATTTTAGTATAGTTATGTTTCATTGGGGGTGGACACGAATTATACCCTATGCATTGAGCATCTCCCTTTAGTTTTTGAACTTCAATAATATGATCAAGCACATATTGGGAGTTAGAATAACTTTTCAATTTACATTTGATCGAATCATATTCTCATTTGGCGATGGCTAACTCTTTCTTTGTTTCTTCTAGGAGATTAATGTAGTTATTAATTCCTGTCTGTTTATTCAAAACTGTTTTTGTCAATTCAGAAACACTTTTCTTAAGGGTTTCTATTACAGATTTGAATTCTTTTTCATTTCTAGTTAGCGCCAAATTCGCCTCTTTGCATTTTGATAGTTCAAGAACTAAATTTTGCTTATGACTGTTGACGGTGTCATACTTTATTTTCAATTCAACACAGTTATTGCAAACAGTAGGAGGTTCAGAATTTACCTGTTTTAAAGAACCTTCAACATTTGCCATAAAGGCAATGTGATGAGGTAAAGTTGCACCATCTGTAGAGAGTTCCTCTGTTTCTTTTTCCGCAGCTTCAGCATTCCTCGTCATACATTCCTTTTCAGATTTCAACATCTTAGCTTCACTCAGCAACTCTTCAACCTCAGCATCACTTCCTTCTTCTCACTAGAATCAGATCCATAACCATTTGAACTTGAACATTCTTCATCAGAACTACCAGCATCCCCAGATGTATCATCATTGTTTGGAGTGTTGATGTTGTGATCATGCTTGATTTGATCCATGATCTTCGCATAGCATGCAGTTCTTCCATTGTTCTCAGTTCCCAACTGTACTGACCAATCGCATCCTTCATCAGACTGAACTACCAAACCTCTGTGCGTGTTTGAAGGTCCAGATTGATTGGTGTTGTTAGAGTTGCCAACAGTTACTATTCTTCTTTCGTTGTTGTACTGTGCTGTGTTGGATGGTTGAGACTGATTTTGAAAGGGGTTGTGATTTCCTTCCTTGCTGGGTCTTGTGCATTCCCGCTTGAAGTGACCTCTTTCTCCGCAGTTAAAGCAAGTAACAACGGTTTGGTCAAAGCCGAATTTTGTATCCTTCTTGCTTTCCAAACTGGTTCTACCAGTTCTTCTCATATAATCCTTTGCTCTTCTCATAGCGCTTGCAAATGCCCACTTGATGTCCATTAGCTCCATTTCATCTCGGTCAATTTGTTCATAGTCTTCGTTTGTCAAATTGATGTTCCCTATTTGACATGCAACTAAACCACAATACGCATTGACCATGGTATTTAGAAGTTCCGCATGTTCCTGTGCAACTTCTACATTGATTTTGGAGAGATTTGACATGTCAAGTTTGACAGTGTTGGAATTTGCAGAATGACTGTTGCTTCCATAGAAAGCTTGTTGCAGATTTTGCTTTGGAGCTTTATGCGCTAAATCCCTTGGCTGTGGAAGGAAGGCTTTCGGATCAAAAGGCTGTCAATAAGCTTGATTACTCGAACCTGGAGACTGACTTGATTGAACTGGTTGGGGTAGAAAAGGGTTCATGTTTGACATAAACGCGGTCTACAGCTTCGGTTGCTGACTTGAGCTTGTACCTGCATTTATACCTCCATAATACATTTCAGGGTTTTGTGGAGCAGAGACTCGTTGTGCCTTCTAGAGTTCTTCTTAATTCTTGTTCTCCAGTTTCTGTACAAATTCATAAATACTTATTGAGTCCAAAACACCTGTATGTTTTAAAAGATCAATAAATTGACCCCATTTTGGTGGTAAAGCATCAGCAAATCGCATCACAATTTCGCTAACACTTTATACGAGTACATTTCACTGAGAAGAGGATAAAACCGAGTGGTCATATCTTTCAAGGTCTCGTTCTCCATGAACATGAAACCTTCAAACTCTTTCTTGAGTAGATCATGCCGAATCTTCCTGGTAGCAGCGTTACCTTCACCTCTTGCTTCCAAAGTGTCCCATAATTTTTCGTTGTAGTACAATACACAAACTGATGATAAATGTCTTTATGCAGAGCTTGTGTGAGGATAGCAAATGCCTTTTTCTCTAGATCGTAAGCTTTCTTGTCACTTTCGACTAGATTGGCCAATGAGGTTGGATTTGATCCAGCTTCTTCAAGTGCTTCATTGTAGGGGGTAGTGAAACACGTCCACAATTCCGTGTTTTGACCGAGAACATACGTATGAAAACGACTTTTCCATGAAGGATAATCGTTCATGTGATTTAACTTTGGCGGTCGGTTTATTACTCCCTGTTTCACTTTCGCTCATTAACAGAGTTTGGATCTTTGATTATGATTCGCAACACAGGCCCATTGATTTGCAGAGATCATTGCTGTATGTTGAGGCATCAAAGATTTTACCCATGATGTTGCGGAGCTTTGCGAAGACTCCTGATTTGAGCTTGAACAATTCCAATCCCACGGGTTAGAACTCATTATATTTGCTTGTTTTATGAAAATTTAATGGTTCATTCTGAAAATCACAAAGCTTTGAAAAATACGAAAAACAAACAACAATTGTTTCATGCAAGACAGTTGTTTCGTGCGAAACAATGATGTTTTGTGCGAGACAGCTGTTTCGTGCGGGTCAAATGTTTCGTGCGGATCAAATGTTTTGCACAAAACTTTTTAGTCTCACAAATTGTTTTGTTCAGTGTTTTTCACAGGAATCTTTTAAGAAATGGTTTGGTGAGAAATTTCCTCTCTTGTGTAGACCTGCTTTTTCGAAATACCTGTTGTCCTACCCACTTTTATCTAAAACACAGATTTTTAACAGTCAAACAGTCCAAGTCCAGATCCAAGTCAGAAAATGTCAACCCTACCAAAACTAATCAGATTCAAATTTTTGCAGATTGCTTCTTCAAGGATGTTCTTCAGAAAAATTTGAACATAAAATTTTCTGCATGCAACAGATTTTAACCAAGTTTTAAGTTAGTTAACTATCCAAAACTTATGTTTTCTGCTGGAGATTCAAGAACATTTCAGAAATCTTCAAACTAGCTCAGACACAACACTTCAGAACACTTCAGGAAAGAGCCAAAGCTCTGATACCACTTGTAGGTCCACCTGAGGATCAAGTTAAACTTGTTCCTTGTTCAAATAACACACACACAAGTGCGGAATCCAAGTGTGCATGCAACCAAAGGAAAGTAAAGAACACAGGGTAACCAAAGATTCACTATCTTGATTAATGATTGAGAACAAGTACAAACATATACACATAATGCTCGTATGACTCAAACAAAGTTGCTGTGTTCTTGTGTCTTCGTCTTCACCAGAAATGCTTACTTAGATATCCCACACAAAGGATCAGTTTGCTAGCTCGTCCTATTAACTTCTAGACCAAAAGGGCTCTTCCTCACTGAGAGGTGCATCTCTGCTTTTATAGTGTCCAAGCTGGTCACTCGTACGAAAACACGTTGCCAGGCATATGGAACACACTATTACGCACGAGACACAACTCCAGAATTGGAGCGGAACATCTGTTTCGTACGAAAACACTCATAGATTCGTACGAATCATCTGACTCGTACGAAATCTCTGACTCGCACAGAATTCTTCTTCTTGGATAATGTGAGCAGACATGTCGTTTACAAGACTCAACGGTATGCGCACAAGCAACCATTTAAAACATACAAGCTAAGATGTCACACTAGGTCAAGATAGAAGGATATATCGATCTTATCGACACGGCCAAACTAATACAGACACTTGAGCAAAGACCGTACAATTGCAACTGTAACTAAGAACAAGCAACAAACACAAAACTTTATCAACACTTCTTGACCTGCGCACACAAAAATTTCCAACTCTTAGCAAATTTTCCAAACTTTTCAAATCTTTGACACTCGTACGAGTCACCATTCGTATGAGTCAGATTAACGCTTAACAGTTTAGGTTTGAACAGACTCGCTCGTACGAGTGACTCCTCATATGAGTCAATGAATTTCATAACATTAAGGTCTTACTCGTACGAATGATTACTCGTACGAGCTATCATTCGAACGAGTCATAAGTCACAAAAAAATAATCTGATTAATCATTCGTACGAGTCATAAGTTGCACCAAATAATCTGACTAAAAGGGCCGATTTGTACCATTTTGTGCTCAATTTTACAATTTAGCGGTTCAACTAGCCTAAATCTACGTTTTATGTCCTTAGGGTCCGATTTTGGCATTATGTCCTTAGGGTCCGTTTTATGTACCTTTCCCATCGAAAGAGGTGTGCAAATCAACCTCCCTGAAGTCAAAGATATGAGATATGATCAAGAAATGTGATGAAAGAACTGGATTGCATAGAGAGTTTCTTCAATCGCACAGAGTCACATATGTGACTTGTGCGAGTGAATGTTCCTTTTATACTCACCAACAGCCTTGGCAACCGGCAAAGAAAGACCGTTCTGAGTAGCAGTAACGCTCATAGCCAAGTCATTCGTACGAGGATCATTCGTATGAATGAGGTTTTTTATTTTTCATACGAGTGAGATAGTTACTAGTACGAGCCAGTTCTTTTCACTTGGTTCCTTTACAACTTTTTTGGGAAATTATCTGTTTTAACAATCCACTCAGTGGACCAAGTCCAAGTTAATGACCACGGTTAACCAATTTGCCTACCAAGTCCAAGTTAATGACCTTGGTTGACCGATGTTTGACCAAAACAGATGTTTTTCAAAATATTAAAGTGTCAAGTTAATGAACTTTTAACGTTTAGCCTACTTTCTTTTCAGATTAGCTCCCAGCCCACAATCTTCAACTTTCCTATAGCAACTGTTGCTTTGACTTGGACTAACGGTATTTCCATCATCGGTAGACAAAAAACTAAGATAGAAATCAAATCTTTTTGTGTTTTTCAAAGTTTTACTAAAAGTAAACTGAAAATCTTTTTGGGTTTTTCTGAAAAGAGAAATAAAGTAAATAAAGATGTATTTACAAACATATTTTTGTGAGTTTGTGTTAGAGGATCTCATCAGTTTTCTAAACAAATCACCAGTACCGTTGTTGTTGGTAATAACTTTAAGGTCTTAAACAAATTTACTTAGATTGCCAATATACTGATAAATTTAAAACCTCTACACATTTGCAATTGTGTTTCAAGATATGTTAGGTAAGTTTAAGGAACATGAAGTAATTGTGTTTCCCATCCCAGAAATACTCCCGTATCAAGATTCCCAAAATTTCATCTCACATATGAATATATCTAACTGATATCTGTAAACGGGGTGAATTGTGAGACCTTGCGAGCTCAGGTTAGTATTCCATACAGAGAAAGAGATGAAGGCTCGATCTTAGGTGGTGTTCCATTTAGGAATCTATTTATACTGCAGATGTCGTATCTTTTTATGATATGTACTGATTTTTATGCAGCTTTTAGGGGTAGATAATTCGCAAAGTATTATACAAGTTCTAGGTCATTGCTGACGCAAAATCAGAAGAACTAGGATAATACCCCAGATATCAACTAAATATAAAGACCTAGTATTACAGAATATGGCATTCAGAGTACTAAGTCCATATATCCAAGGGATGTTGACCCACAAATTACACAGTTTTTCTTTTAAGTTATATCTTGAAAAACAATTTACTGAACGTGTGAAGCCTACTAGCACATCATTACTAAGACATGTTTAAAACAATTTCCATATCTTTAGCATCTTATGATAGTCCACTAATGAAATATGATTACCTCTTTTCCACAAAACTCTTTTTGTCATTTTTTAATGTTTTTTTTGTATTTTTCACAACTTTTTCCCCCTAAAATTAAAAACATATTCTTGGATTTTTTTGTTTTAAGAAAGCAAGAAAAGAATTTACATCAAAACATATGTCATACCGATGAGGATTACGTTAAGTCCTCGTCATCCTCGAATTCAACCTCATTTTCATCCCCTGATGTCAGATTTCTTAAACCATTTAATTTCAGAAGAGTTTTAAATCTTGATCTATCAAAAGCTTTGGTGTTAAAATCTGCTTTTTGGTCATTAGTGTGGATTTTCTCAAACAGAACAAACTTTTTCTCGTAACATCACGGATAAAGTGGTGTCGAATTTCAATGTGTTTACGATCAAATTGATGAAAACAAAGGTGCAAGTTACGATCGTGTTCCACCACCCATGTGGAATAGTTATGCTAGTAAAAAACCATCGGGGATGGAAAAGGCGCTCAACTTAAAATTGAAAACTGAAAAAAAAAACGAGCTGCCTACAAACATTGATGTAACTTACACCAAATCAGAAAATGAATGTGACTCTAATGTGGTTAAAACTGTGGTTGAAAGTGTTCTGAAGAATGAATCTGAGAAATCTGAAATGGATGGTGAATCATCAGAAAATAGTTTAAAGAAGAGCCAAACGTAGTCATATACAAATTGCATGGATCTGATAAACTAAATTCGGATGAGGATATCCTGATTCAGAATGTTAATCTGGATCGTGTTGAAAAGTTGTTCAAGCTTGCTGTGGTGAGCCATTCTGATTTAGAAAAACACCATGCATCATTTTATTCTAAATCAAAATGTGTTAACAAACCCTACCACCAAAGGAACAGAGATTATCCTGAAAACCAGAGAGCTGGGTTGGGTTTTCAAAAGCAAAGAACGTATAACATGTCTCAAAAGCAAAAATTTTGCAAAGAAAATAAATTTTGTCTATGGGACAACTACAGAGAAAGAAAAAGATAAACAATCCAATGATGAGTCCAAGAAAGAAAAGATCGTAGAAAACAGGATTTCGATTCCTCTTTCCGAAAAGACAGTAGGAAGTGCTACAAATGTAACACTGTTGGGCATATTGCATGACAATGTTCGCATAGAAATCCAAAACCGGTTTTCAACTCCAATAGATCTACCAAAGATGAGAAACAAAAGGCACCCATGTTTGTACCTATAAAAATTCTGAAAAGAAACAATGAATCCCATAAAAATGTAAAATCAAAGATTCAATTTAATTCTAAACTTGAAATTGGTGAAACCTCCACAAAGAATCATCAAAAGGATTCAAATTTTTATTCTAAAAGGGCAAATTTGAAAACACAAACTTGGGATGCAAAAGTCAAACCATCTAAAGTAGAATGAAAACCACCTGGTCCAGCCAAAACAGAGGTCAAAAAGTATGTCAAAATCAAAGTTGGTCTGAAGTTTGATATTCCAAACCAACCCAAGACCAAGCAGGCTTGGGTTTCTCTTTTTAAATAGTCTCTTACTCATGTGTGTAGGGGCTCCCGAGATCGATCATGTCAAAATGGATTATGGACAGTGGAGCTTCCCGACATATGACTTGGATGCTTGCGTTGTTGCACGTCGTCAAAGCAATCCGGGGAGGTTACGTTGGTTTTGTTGGAACTTAGGGTGGAAGAATTGTGGGAGAAGGTATTCTTACAAATGGAGTGGTTTCCTTTGACAAGGTGAACTACATTGCAGAGCTGGAGAACAATTTACTAAGTATTTCGCAAATTTGTGACAAAAGGTTCACAACACACTTCAACGACAAAGAATGCTTAATTCTTAAGTCGGGTTTCAAATTTCCAGAGGAGTGGATCCTCATGCGCGCTCCAAGAGAGAATGATATGTATGTCTTAGACATGAGCGTCGCATCCACTACATCTAAGAATGCTTAGTGATTCATTTCTAAAGAAACCGAGAAGGAGTCAATCTTATGGCATCGGAAGATGGGGCACATACACTTGAGAAAGATGAATTATTTGGTGCACAACGACCTAGTGGAGGGTGTTAATCTGAAGAATTTTCTTTTATCTGATGATTGTCTGAGCTATAAGAAGGGAAAACAACATAAGAAATCACACCCAAGAAAGCTTCTAAATTCTATCAAGCTACCACTAAAAAGGCTTCATATGGATCTATTCAGGCCAATAAACGTCAAAAGCATTTCTGGAGATCTATATTGCCTCTTCGTAACAGATGATTTCTCAAGATTCTCATGGGTTTTCTTTCTGGAGAGCAAAGATGAAACGTTTGAAAGTCTTATGATTCTCTTCAGGAAGCTTGAAAGCCTGTGTTACTTGCCTCTCAAGAGAATCCGCTCTAACAGTGGTACCGAGTTCAAGAACAAAAGGATGCACGAATTCAGCAATGAAAAGGGGATTCTTCACGAATTTAGTGCTCCTTATACTCCTTAACAAAATGGAGTTGCTGAACGTAAGAATCACACACTGATCGTGACTGCCAAAACCATTCTCGCTGATTCAAAACTTCCAATTAGTTTCTTGAGCTAAATAGTCGCATCTGCGTGTTACACCCTCAATCGTGTGTTGATAGTCAAGCCTCACAACAGGACTTGTTTTGAGCTGCTAAACCAACGGAAGCCGAACCTTGCATTTTTTGAGCCTTTTGGATTGTCGTGTACTGTTTTGGACCTGGATGGTAAATTTGGAGCCAAATCCTTGGAAGGATTTTTCGTTGGGTATGCTAGTCCACAAAAGCGTGTCTTCTTGTCGAGTATGGACCAGGTTATTCTTGAACATCATGTTGATTGTCAATGATATACTATGCAACACAGAAACCTGGGGATCCATGGTTGTTCAACTACGAAGGTTTATGGAATTCATTTGTCCTACCTGAAGTTCCATCCGAAGAAGAACTTGTTATACTCTTTCAACAGCATCAAATCTCGAATCAAGAGGAAGTTTCTAGACCGTTGCTGATGAAGTAATCACGAATTTGCAAAGTCAAGTAGATGTTCCAAGTGAAGTAATGCCAGCGACACTATTTTACCATCTGTCGGAGAATATCATTGGCAGCTTACAAACCGGAGTGAAAACTTGTAATCAGATCAACAAGGATCTAAGTTCCTTTTATACCAGTATTGCTCCACTACAAACCAGACTTTCTTACAGTTGCTTTGTTTTGCAGTTTGAACTAGGAAACTAGAAAGACTTGTTAAAAGAGGAAAGCTGGGTGGATGCAATGCAGGAAGAGTTTCTTCAATTCCAGAAACTTGGTGTCCGGAAGCTTGTTGACCTACAAGGTCATCATAAAAAGATTAATACTCGATGGGTCTTCAAGTGCAAGTGAGATGATAGAGGTTTTGTGGTCAGAAACAAAGCTCGGCTCGTGGTCCAGGATTTTCACTAGCAAGAAGGGATATACTACACTGAAGTCTACGCCCTAGTCGCTCGTCTTGAAGCTATTCGCATATTCTTGGCCTTTGCTTCTTGGAAAGTTTTCAAGGTGTATCAATTGGATGTCAAATCTTCTTTCTTTTACGGTAAATTCAAAGTGGAGGTGTATGTCGGCCAACCACCATGGTTTTTCGATCCAATACACAAGGATAAATTCTACCTTCTGAACAAAGCTTTATATGGTCTTCACCAAGCCCTGAGACTTTGGTATGAATCGCTTTCAAGATATCTTCTTGACAACGACTTTCTCAGAGGAACTGTAAACTGTACCCTCTTCACAAAGGAAGTAGATCGTCATCTGATTTTGGTACAAATATATGTGGATTATATCATCTTTGGATCGACAATTGATAAGTTGTGCAAGGACATCGAAGAAGTCATGAAGAAGAAATTCGAAATGAGTGCAATGGGGGAGTTGAAGTTCTATTTAGGACTTCAGGTTGAGCAATTGCCTGATAGTATCTTCATCCATGAGACAAAGTATGTTCATGACGTGTTAGAGAAATTTGACATGACAGGGACTGCGCAAGCATCAACTCCATTGAAAGGATTTTCATACACTGGCTTGTGGTATCACAGATATAACAACTTCAACCTTGCAGGATACTCGGACTCTTATTTTGGCTGCTACAAGCTCAATGCCAAATCTACTACAGCTGGTTGCCAGTTCTTTGGAACTCGTTTGGTAACATGGCAATGCAAGAAACAGACTTCGGTCACTGTCTTTACTTGTGAGGCTGAATACGTTTCAACATCTAGCTGTTGTTCCCAAATACTCTAGATACAACAGCAGATGAGAGACTACGGACTGCAATTTCTCTATAAGCCAATTTATGTAGATAACAAGGCTACTGTTGATCACCAAAAATCCAGTTCAACACTCTCGCACTAAACATATAGGAATTCGATACCACTTTATCCGTGATTGCTACGAGAAAAAGTTGGTTAGAATTGAAAAATCCACACTGATAACCAAAAAGCTGATTTTTACACAAAAGTATTTGATCGTTCATGATTTAAAAATCTTTTAAAATTAAATAGTTTAAGAAATCTGGCATCAGGGGATATACATGAGGTTGAATTTGAGGATGAAGAGGACTTGACGTAATACTCATCGGTAGGACATGTTTTTTTTGTAAATATCTTTTCTTCAAAAACTAAAAACCATAAATATGTTTTTGATTTTAAGGGAGGGGAATGCTATGAAAATTTCACAAACAATTAAAAAAGCCAAAAAGAGTTTATGTGAAAAAGGGGTAATCATATTACATCAGCTTACAATCACAGTATGCTAAAGATATGGAATGTTTAAGCAGGTAATTAAACTAATCTTACTAAGGATATGCCAATAGACTTCACTCGTTCAGTAAATTATTCTTCAAGATATAAACATAAAAGAAAAACTGAGTAATTTTTGGGTCGACATCTCTCGGATATATCGACTTAGTACCCTGACATTTCGTTTGAGAGAATGCCAGATTTTGCGATACTAGGTTTTTATATTTAATTGATATCTAGGGTATTATCCGAGTTCTTCTGATTTTGCGTTGGCAATGCCCTAGAACTTGCATAATACTTTACGCATTATTCGCCTACAAAAGCTGCAAAAAAGTTGAGTATGTCATAAACATTTACGACATCTACAGTTCAAATTCTTTTATGGGACACCACCTAAAGTCGAGCCTTCATCTCCTTGTCTGTATGGAAATACTAACCTGAGCTCTTAAGGTCTCGCAATTCACCCTGTTTACAGATATCAATTAGATATATTCACCTGTTAAATGATATTCTGGTAATCTCAATGCGGGAGTATTTTTTGAGATGGGAAACATAGTTATTTCATGTTCCTTAATCTTACCTAACATATCTTGAAACAATTGAGAAACGTGTAGAGGTTAAAGTGGATAAATATGTTGGCAATCTTGGTAAATCTGTTTAAGAACTTAAAGCTACTACCAAGATCAACGGTACTTTTGATTTATCTAAATATCTGATGTGATCATCTAAACACAAAACTCACATAAATATGTATGTAAATACATCTTAATTTGTTCTTTCTTTTTTATAAAAATCCCAAAAAGATTTTCAGTTTACTTTTAGCAATTTATCTTAAGTTTTAGTCTACCGATGATTAAACACCATTAGTCCAAATCAAAGGGACACTTGCTGGAGGAAAGCTGAAGTTCACGGGCTGGGAGCTAATCAGAAAAGAAAAGTTTCTAAAACGTCAACAAAGTTCATTAATTTGAAACTTTAAATTTTTGAATAAATCTGTTTTGGTCAACCAAGGTCATTAACTTGGACTTGGTAGGTAAATCGGTTAACTGAGGTCATTAACTTGGACTTGGTTAACTGAGTGGGTTATAAAAACAGATAAAATTTCAAAAAAATTCAAAAGATAAACAAAGTGTATAAGAACTGACTCGTATGAGTGACACACTGACTCATACGAGTGACAAAAAGTTTCATTCGCGCGAAGCATTACTTGTACGAGTAAACCTTGAATGAGAATAAAAGGGCTGCTCATTTGCACGACTCACACTATTGACTCTATGCGATTGAGAGCATACTCTATGTGAATCAGTTCTTGTCATGCATTTTTCTTGATATACGATACGTATCTATAATTCGGGGAAGTTGATTTGCACACCTCTTTCGATGGGCAAGGTACTATTGCTTGTTTTGAGTCGTTATAATGATGAAATTGAACCAAAAGGACATAAAACATAGATTTAGGATAATTGGACCGGTAAAATATAAACCTGAACTCAAAATTGTTAATATTGGCCCTTTTAATCTACACGTTTTAAGTTTGGTTTGTTTAGGTGTTATTTAGTGCGATTCGTTACTCGTACGAATCATCACTCATATGAGCAAAGATTTCTAATGTCAGTTTATCATTTTCACTTGTACGAAGTATCACTCGTACGAGGAAGTTTGTTCAAAACCCTTAAAATTTGCCAAGTATGTTATTCATTCGTACGAAGTAGTGGCTCGTACGAGTGGGGTTTTGATTCAGACTTAAATTTCTTGTCTAAGTATATGACTCATACGAATAGTGACTCGTACGAGTGATTAAGAAATTGAAATTTGAAATTTTCTAAGTTTTTGAAATGTTTATGCTTGCAAATCAAGAAGTCGTCGTTTTCTCCATTTCACAACAACTGTTGTCTTCTGGACGAGACTATTCTGAAAAATTCCAACGGTGTTAGAGTTTAACGATCACGAAGAAGATCCTACTGGTTTTCCAGAATATATGATTAAAGGGTGCTTCTACAGGATGGGTTATGCCGGATTCGTTAATGCAGCTCCTTTCAAAAAGGCAAACCTCAGTGCTCCATTTCGGTATATAGCACACGGTGTGATTCATGCTCTCAGTCACAAAAAGGGCAGATTTGATGATTTAATTGATTATCAGATGTGTATGATCACTACACTTATTCTGAACTTGCCCTATAAATCTCGAGAGTGATCTTCTCCAAGATGGTCGAAAATATACAATGCGAGAAGTTTTTGCATTATCGCGTTTTATTCAGATGTTGATCGACCACTTACATCCGAATTTAAAGAAGAAAAAAAATGATGTGTTAAAGCTAGAACATATGGATGTCTCAACTCTAAAGAAGATGAATCTACATCTTAAATGCTTCCCAAATGCCAAGCCTGTCTTTGAGGCTATTCTTGATAAAGATTATGTGGCACCGCCAAAAGGGAAGTGGAGGAAAGATGATAGTTAGGACGAAGATGAAGAATTAGAAGCGTTGGATGGTTTTATTGTGAAGAGAAGCCTCTGGATCTCTAAAGAGGATAAAAAAAGGGGTAAGGGGACGAAAAGAAATCAAACGTACACATCTTCCTCCAATGCCCTTAAAAAGCAGCAGCGTGCATCTGAAAGCACGAGGTTGGTTGACGAATCAGAGCCGGAAGAGAATGTTGAAACTTTGGCTACTGATATTGAGCAGAAGAATTTGGAGTTCAAGAAGGAATGGTTGAAGATGCATCCTCCTTAAGTACCGATCAAGAGGATAGGATTGCTGGTGAGAGAGAAAGAGCTAAAGGAAGAGAACTTGAACGTTTGGCTGAACTTAAATGAAAAGTAGAGGAGAAGAGACGTAAAGAAACAGGGGAGGATGATACAACGTATGTTCCTTCGGGTTCCAATAGTGATACTCCTGTTCGCAATACTTATAAGAAATCTTCTAGAAGTCTCAAGAGGCCAGTGATTAGAAGCACAGATTCTTGAATGAAAATCTAAGAGAAAGGTACAGAAAAAGGTGGTTGAAGAAAAGAATGTTTTACCATTTCCTCAACCGACTCCTCAACCACCACCATCACCATCTCCTCAACCGATTTCTCAACCACCACCATCACCATCTCCTCAACCAACTCCACAACCACCACCATCTCCACCACCACAGCCAACACCGCAACCTCAACCTCAACCCCAGTTCTCTACAACTACTGGGTTAGAAGATCAATTCGACTTCGACTTTGGTGATATTCCGGGAGGGGAAGAGTTCTCGGCAGACATGTTCAACGATTCACGCATTGAAGAGCTTGAGAAACAAGTAATGTTGAACAGTGTCAGGATTGCTGAGCTACAAGAGCTAATCAAGGGCTTAATGCAGAAAAACAGCTGCTAGAGGCTATTTTCGCAAGTATCGTATCTGAGAATGAACGTTTGAGAAATCGCATGGAAGAATATGATGAAGAACGTCTCATAGATCAAAGAAAGATGAGATTATTCGAGAAAATTCTCACCAAGAAACTCGGAATCAATTCAGCTGCTGAGATTGATGAGATAGAGAAACTAGAAGCCAGAGAAAGGGTTGCCAAGCGGGAATGCATTGCCAAAGAATTAGATGATATCATGGCAAGGGAAAAGCGGAGGTAGGTGAGGAACCCTTGATTGACATAACTGAGCTAGAAGTTGAATCTGTGCCAATATCTTCTGAGGTGGTGGTGTACGCAGTTTCGAAGAAGTTTGTGTTGCTAGGAAAGCCTAAGGATGTTAACATTGATATGACAAATCTTTCCCTAAACATCGAGAATGGCTCAATGAGAAAAGTTGGAGAGAGAAATTGAAGCAGAAATAGATGAATGTGATCAGAATCCTGAGAAGGAACAAGAAGACTTGGACGATATCGATGATATATTTTCTGATAAGTCTGATGATGATAGTGATGTTTGTGATGATGACTAGGGTGGTTCAGGTGCCCTTGTAACAGAATCTAATTTGAATGATGGTATCGATTTTTCTTTATACTTGGATAACTTTGCAAATTAAGCAGAAGAAGGAAAAGATCAGGAAAGTCTGAAAGCTCTAAGGATGCTAAGCAGGCAGGAATTTTCACGGTGACTGAAATGTCTACTGTTCCAGTCGTGCCCAAACCAAAGATACTATATTTAGAGCAGGATGTTGAAGAAGGAGAATGTGTCCATAGCTACACAAAGGAAGAGATCACTCAAATTTTAGGCTTGGACAAAGAAGATTTTATGTTTGATTTCAAAGAAGAACTTAACGACATCAGTGCTTTCGAGCATGTTGATTATGTCCTCGAACATGTTGCTAATGCATATGAGTATGATAAAGTTGTCGTGGAGGATGATTCGGATGACGATGATGCAAATGTTGCCGACAAGGGTACAAATGACTCCTAACTTTTAGTGAATTGTTTGCAGCCGAGAATGATGATCTTCTAAAGCGCAAAGTTGAAGAGGCTGTCAAACAAGGAACCGTTCCTCAACAATTCTCTGCAGAAGAAGTTGTTGAAATGAGGAAGTGGTGGTTTAAAGAAGTACCAGCTGTACGTAAATTCAAATGTCCCTTAGCATTTTTTACGCGTGATGCTAACATTTCTTTGGGAGATATTATAAGCCAGGAATAGATCGAACAGTTGAATGTTTATGCGATTAAACGGGAATATGGGATCCAATAGTTTCAATACTTGTGCGACATATAGACCCTGCCGTTTTGGGATATCAAAGAGCTTGTTCAAACTAAGATGATTAATTTGAAGATGAAATTTCATGACCAGCGGTTGTGGAAATTGATACAGCTTGAGGCTACGAATGGTTTTATCCACTGGAAACCACATATCCCTAAAAGAATCATGAAAATCGATCCAGTAATGAAAGAAAAGGATGTTACGTTGATTGTAAAGAGGCCACAAGTGATGAAAAATATGCCTCTAATCAAGATGGAACAGGATTTCTTCAAGATCTTCAAATGGTAGCACTATAATTCAAGTACAGGTGAAGCTGTTATTTGTGTCCATCCAGATGATGATTCTTGGAAGATTACCAAGGAATTAACCGAAGTCGTCATATCACAAAACACATTTGTGTCTATGGCGTGGCATTCGAGTACTAGACCCGATGTGGCTAGTCAACTATTCGAAGAAGGATATTGAATGGTTGTTCTACAACAAGATTAGTTTTGAAGAGAAAGACAAAGAACAAGTCCTCCAGTTCCAAAAGATTGTTAATGTATGTTTTGCTAACGATATACATTCAGGAACAGTATGGAACACTTCTTGGAGAAAGCTGGAGGAGATCTAGTAGAGAAAGAAAGAAAACAAAGAAGAAAGAATTGCTGAGCAAGCACGAATCAATTCGCTAGGGAGCTTTAGGTTTGGCAACACAAGTAATCGGCCTCTTCCTACAGATCAGATGCCGACATCTTCTGAGGAGCGTCGCAAGCCACCGAAATGTTTCTATTGTCGTTAATTGTTAGATCATTAAAGATATTTTTGAAGACTATCCAAGACTGTGGCAACATCCAAGGGGGAGTTTGTTGGTGCATAATGTTTATTGCCTACGTCCAGGATATGTTGATTATGTATATAGGGCTTAGAATGTAAGAGTTTATATTTGTATATATGATTTATATGTTTTGAATATGGCTCGTACGAGTGAGCATCATGGCTCGTACGAGTAACCCCTTGTCACTCGTACAAGCAACCACTAGCAGGTGTCATACACACACTCCACCTGTGCAAGTCATGTTGACATATGAATAGAGGAGCCTGAGTGTTGTGATAGATATTTGTTGGTGTGTATCTACGGTAAAGCCTTGTCAAATTATTTACTCACTCTGTAACTGTTCATGTTTATCAATACAATTCAAGGCGTTTAAGCAGTATATCTTTCTTGTTTGTTTGTCCAACTTGCTAACAATGAATTCCACCTCTGTTGGATGAGTCAGATCAGTCCGGTGCTCATAAGAGGAATCTCACAAGTGGTATCAGAGCCTTGAGGCCTGATTGGAGGACAAGCATCGAGTTTCTACATACTACCAACAGTTTCAGTTCCAGATTCAACGATTGTAGTTTTCTACATTTACACTTTCTCATACAGATCTTAGATTTGGACGAATTCATGGACAAATTGGACTAGGATTTTAGTATATCATGTTAAAATTAATTCTAATCAATCCTTGAAAATTTCAGATCTAAAATCAAACTAATTCATGTCGAAAATGGTAAAAATCATCTGTTTGGTGACCTGAGTTGTTTCGTACGAGTAGTGAGACAACTCGTACGAACGACTATCCGTATAAATTAAGTCATTCGTACGAACAAGAAAACTAATTTTCTTAAACTTTACAACTTTAAAAATTATCATTCGTACGAAGTAGTGATTCGCACAAAGTGGTCACTCGCACGAGT
Organism: Scalesia atractyloides; assembly: GCA_947069175.1. Taxonomy (NCBI): domain Eukaryota; kingdom Viridiplantae; phylum Streptophyta; class Magnoliopsida; order Asterales; family Asteraceae; genus Scalesia; species Scalesia atractyloides. Next base: position 52,236,161 of record CAMTDV010000020.1, read on the forward strand.
AACCTTTCAGTCGTATGAACATCTCGCTCGCAGGAATCCATTGATTCACATGAGTATCTTACTCGCACGAACCAACTGAGTCGCACGAGCAACTGGTCACTCGCACAAAGAACATTATGTTGTATCTTTTGTCATTCTAATCGGTGTTTTTCTAAGCATTTGATATCCTACAACATGATGATGACGCGCAATCTTTATGCGAAAAGGGAAAATAGCGTTATTAAGTAAAGAATTTGATATCTTTACTTTGATCAAAGGAGAAACGGTGAAACAATTGATTGAACGATATTGTCACTTGGTGGTCCAAATGAAGCGCATAGGAATTGTGAAAACCAATGAAGAATTGGTCGATAAGCTAGCAGACTCTCTACCTCAAGGAAAATGGTCGACTTACTTGACTATTCTAAAGAATGGCATAGTGTATGGTAATTTTTCATTACAAAGCTTTATTGAGAGATTGGAAGGGCACGGACTCGAGATGCAAAAAAGGCAAAGAGCAAAGGCGCCCAAATGCAACAAGATGTAAATATGTACTACAAGGGTATTCCTGTCACGCAGATACAGTCTCCAAAAATTCAAACTGCCTTCAGTGCTTTTAACACACCAAGTCCACAATCGAGTCAAAACAGTGGATTTCAATTATTTGCTTCGGTCAACCCATTACGCCTGCAGGCCCACAATCATCTGATAGTTCGAGCAATCCCCAGGTCAACCAGAAGAATCTATCTAATCCTAATCAATGGGTTCTACAATGCAATATTGCTATTGATTTCCAAAATGTTCAAAACTTCGACGAGAACACCGAAAAGCAACATATGTCATTATTAGCCTCGGTTCTCGAATCATACGACAGCTTAGTAGCAAGAAAAATTGGGAATTCAGAGATGACGAGAGAGGATTATGATTAGATTAATCTGGTCGAGATGGAGTTGAATGACATTAAATGGTGTATGGCTTCCATCGTCAGAAGAGCACAACGTTTCATGGAGATTACCGGAAAAGAGAAATTGGGAGGACTTGATGGGAAACTTGGCTTCGATAAGTCCAAAGTTACATGCTTCAAATATCGAGAGAAGGGGCACTTTAAACGAGAATGTACAAATAGAGAAGTATAGGGCAATCAGAACCCGTTTGCTGACGACTATTACAAGAAAGCCATTTATCATCGTCCTCAACCCAAAACAAGAATGGTGCAAATCGAAGATGGACCGTCAAACTCCAAAGACAAAGCTGTAGTCATGACTCAAGAGAAGGAAGGTTTCAACTGGACCAAGTACATCACGAAGAACGAAAGTTTGGCATAAGTCGTAGAAATCATTAAAGAACCTGAAGAATATGCAGAGGCATCTTTTGACGAAGCTCCTGAAGAATATTATAACACTTCTTCTTCAGAAGAAGAGGAATTGTTAAATAGCGCTTTTAAACATTTCCTGCCTAATGATATTCTTAACACTTTTGTAGGTTATTTTGAGCCAAGCCATCGATCGTCTTGTGAAGAAAAGAAGAAGCCTGAATAAAAGAGAGAGTTGATGAAACGTTGGGAAAACTGACTAACAAAACCAACAAAGCTTGTATGGCAAATGTGAATGAGGTAAACATGTCGGAAAATGAATCTGTGAAAGAAAAATCTTGCATGAAGTGTCAAGAACCATGTATTGAATGTGCTGCAAAAGAAACACGATACAAGGAGCTAAAATGTCTTACAGATAATTTGTCATTTGCATGTAAATCAACAAAAGAAGCTTATGACAAATTAAGAAAATCTATTAAACAATAGGAAAAGCTGATCAGAGAAAATGACAGAACACTTTTAATGCTTAAGGCGACTGTAATGGACAAAAAAATGGCCATTAATATTCATTTAAATACAATCGCCGAGCTAAAAAGTGAACTTTAGAAAATGAAAATAGAAACAGAACGAGTTAACAAAATGTTAATTAGTTATTCTAGAAGTTCATACGTCATTGATCACATTCATCCAAAAATTAAAAACAAGGAAGAAAATCAAATTGATGAAAACAAAGGTGCAATTTACGATCGTGTTCCACCACCCATGTAGAATAGCTATGCTAGTAAAAAACCATCGGGGGTGGAAAAGGCGCTCAATTTAAAATTGAAAACTGAAAAAAGAAACGAGCTGCCTACGAACATTGATGTAACTTGCACCAAATCATAAAAGAATGTGACCCTGATAGGTTAACACTGTGATTGAAAGTGTTCTGAAGAATGAATATGAGAAATCTAAAATGGATGGTGAATAATCAGAAAATAGTTTAAACAAAGATCCAAACATAGTCATATACAAAATGCATGGATCTGATAAACTATATTCCGATGAGGATTTCCTGATTTAGAATGTTAATCTGGATCGTGTTGAAAAGTTGTTCAAGCTTGTCTAGGTGAGCCATTCTGATTTAGAAAAACACGATGTATCATTTTATTCTAAATCAAAATGTGTTAACAAACCCTACCACCAAAGGAAAAGAGACTATCCTGAAAATGGGAGAGCTGGGTTGGGTTTTCAAAAGCACAGAATGTATAACATGTCTCAAAAGCTAAATTTTGAAAAGAAAATCAATTTTTTTTATGGGACAACTTTAGACAAAGAAAAAGAGATCATTGGTAAACAATCCAATGATGAGTTCAAGAAAGAAAAATAGATTAGCAAATGGGATTTGGATTCCTCTGTTCAAAAAGACAGTAGGAAGTGCTACCAATTTAACAATGTTGGGCATATTGCATAACACATTCGCATAGAAATCCAAAACCGGTTTTCAACTCCAACAGATCTACCAAAGATGAGAAACAAAACGCACCCATGTTTGTACCTATAAAAATTCTGAAAAGAAACAATGAATCCCATAAAAATGTAAAAGCAACGATTCAATTTAATTCTAAATTTGAAATTGGTGAAACCTCCACCAAGAATCATCAAAATGATTCAAAGTTTTATTCTAAATGGGCAAATTTGAAAACACATACTTGGGTTGCAAAAGTGAAACCATCTAAAGTAGAACGAAAACCACCTGGACCAGCCAAAACAGAGGTCAAACAGAATGTCAAAATCAAAGTTGGTCCTATGGTTGATATTCCAAACCAACCCAAGACCAAGCAGGCTTGGGTTTCTTTGTTTAAATAGTTTCTTTCTCATGTGTGGAGGGGCTCCCAAGATCCATCATGTCAAAATGGATTATGGATAGTGGAGCTTCCTAACACATGACTGGGATGCTTGCGTTGTTACACGAAGTCAAAGCTATACGGGGAGGTTACGTTGGTTTTGCTGGAACTCAGGGTGGAAGAATTGTGGGAGAAGGTATTCTTACAAATGGAGTGGTTTCATTTGACAAGGTGAACTACAATGCGGAGCTGGAGAACAATCTACTGAGTATTTAGCAAATTTGTGACAAAAAGTTCACAACACACTTCAACGACAAGGAATGCTTAATTCTCAAGCCGGGTTTAAAAATTGCTATGTCACACCCTCAAATTTCCACTTGCGGAGTTTTACCGCGAGGCGTGTGAACAAACCAGAATCTGAGACACTAGTAACATCAAACGACTCAATATGATTCGTTTATACGTTTTCCAAAAATTATTTGTTTACCTATTCATAGTTATCTTCCAATTATCTTACTTTGGTTTCAAAGTTTAGCGGAAGCATTAGTTTTAAAGTTGAGCGGAAGCGTTAACGTAAAGTAAAGTAACGGGCGCCAACACAAACGCCAAAACTAAAAAAATATCCAAACAATATTCGTAAATGAGACTCGATAAAAGATGTCTTGATTAATGCAAGTGAGTGCACCTAGAGCTCCTAGCGTCCTGAGAAACATGTAAAGAAACAAGTGTCAACATTAAAGAAGAGTGAGTTCACAGGTTTTTATAAGTTCATTAGTTCGGTTAAAAGTTTGTTTCCCCCGTTATCCCTAACCTGGAATAACGATATAGTTTCATTATTCCTAACCCGGAATAATAATGATGCTGGTTCCATTATTCCTAACCCGGAATAATATTGTTGTTGGTTCCATTATTCCTAACCCGGAATAATATTGTTGTTTCGTAATTAAGTTCAATGTTAACATGTAGGTAGCGAGCCTAAAGTTATGTCACATAAGTGTTCGCGATCAAAGCTGACTGTTGTGCCTCCGTGTTGCCAGGCCTATCACTGACCATGGCGAAAGTTAGGCCAAATTATTCACCCGTTGACCATACCCGGTCGGCTAGCGCGACTAGCTCGGGTGGGGCTTGTCGGGCCCAGTAGTACTACTTATAATTTCCCCGCTATCTAACCCAATACTAACGATCCGAGAGTTTGTAGAGGACTTCCGTGATATAGCTACTTAGTGACCATAACGTACATTAACATTAACTTAGTTACCGAATAGTTTAACGACGTTAATTGCATATAACGTTAAGAGATAGAGTTGTACAGTGTATACATGTTTCTCCCCCTGTTGTTTAAAACCGGATAAATAGGGGCCGTGAACTCACCTTTAATTGCTCGGTTAGTGTAACACAGAAGTAGCAAATGATGGGACCGCTAATTGCGTCCTAACAAGTCAATCGATTTAAAGTTAGTGTGTGAACACACTGATACAAACCCTACACATAACTAACACACAATGCGGCACACATAATAACAAATTCGAAAACACAATCATGCATGCAAAGTATTATCATACAAAAATAGTGATCAAACCAACTTATCATGAGCACAAATCAACTCATACAACACTTTGGTACACACATTCGCAAGTTATCAAGTTTCAGCTTTTACGCTCATAACTAGGCTGTTTTCGAGGATTTTTATAAATAAGTTCCAACGTTCCAAAAATTCCAATTTTTTTACAGAAGGTGTCAAATACACCATAGAATATTATGTAAATTTTTCAAGTCCTAACACTTTAGCAATTATTCCTAAACATTTATATACTAGGCTGCAGTCAGATTCGTCGCTTTCTGACTGCAGTCCACGGGAGAAATTATTTAAAAATCATCGTTCATCCAATTAACAAAATTCCAGTGGGAGTTTCCCGGAAATTTCCGTCTCCAGTTGCTGTACAAATTTCGTAACCCAACCCTCTACAGATTATGAGATCCAACTCGATAAACAACTAACAAATTTTCAGAATTTACACAGCTTCAGTTACTGCACTTAAATGACCACTTAAAAATATCAAACAACCTCAGAAAAATATGAATCCAGCGCCATTAGAAGAGTTTTTCAAAAATATACGTTTTAGGCTTCAGAAAATCAACTTTTTGATAAATAATAACCAAGTTACAGCCAATTGAAGTTGGCTGTAAACACCATTCAGCAACCTGTTTTCGACTTTTATCGCAATAGAACACGCTTAAACGATCGAGACGCTAAATATAAATGATCAAGAACAGATTTATTAGTCACATATCATCATGCAAACCCTAATCATATAATATGATTTTTATCACAAAACACAGCCTATGATTCTTGTATTCATACAAACATCACGATCGCAAAAACTCACACAATTAACCGATCTAAACATAAATCAAAACACTTTTCATAACAATACATACAATTATGATCAAGATTTTACAAACCCTAATGTGTTTTGATAAACAATTAAAATTTTAACCTTGATACGATGAAGATTAGCGAACCGGGAACAAGATGGGAATCGATTCGGGTTTGAAGGAGTTGCGACCGTGAGAGGGGGGGGCTGCCGTCGGCTTCTTTGAAGCTAGGGTTTCTTGTTTGTTTGTTTTTTAAACAAATACACATGCATGCCTATTTATACAAAACAAGGGAAAAAGAAAAGGAGAAGGGGTGGGGTGGGTTTGCGGCCGCAAGGGGGGGTTTGGGTGGGTAACTTGGGCCTCAAGTTTAGGCTAGTTACTTGGGCCATAAGGAAGTGAGGTCGACACGTTTCGCGGCTCGGTTCGGTTCGGCTATTTATTTAATATATATATATTTTTTTATAAACTAATAATCACAAAATCAAAACATGATATAATAACTCACAAAACTTATAAACGTCTAATAACACATGGCACGTAATTCACTCGATGAGTTCACAAAGTTAGCGTAGTTATTTCGAGCGTGTAATTTAATTCTCTGGATCAAATTAGCGTAGGAATGAATAACTGTGAACTAGTGCATTTAAGATACCTGAAAAACCGGGATGTCACATTATCCCCATGTTGAAAGAATTTTCGTCCCGAAAATTGAGTAAACGTGGTTTAGAATGCAACGCACAAAGATTTAGTTCGTTAACAATGGTACAAGAAATTCCCAGGCTGTCACATCATCCCCATGTTAAAAGAATTTTCGTCCTGAAAATTTAGTTGGTGGTAACGTTAGCTTGCTGCTCAGCTGCAAAAAGGTGTGGGTATTTGCTTTTCATTTGGTCCTCTCTTTCCCATGTGAACTCCGGTCCACACTTAGAATCCCAACGAACCTTGACGATCGGTATCTTGTTGTGCCTTCGAGTCTTGATCTCACGATCCATGATCTCGATAGGTTGTTCCACAAAGTGCAGTTATTCATCCACTTGAATTTCATCCAATGGAATGACTAGGGTCTCATCTGATAGACACTTCTTCAGATTTGACAAGTGAAAAACGTTGTGAACTCCACTGAGTTCGGTAGGAAGGTCTAATTGATAAGCTATGGGCCCGATACGCTTCAAGATCACAAATGGGCCTACGTACCGTGGGTTTAGTTTGCCTCGTTTCCCAAAGCGGATTACACCCTTCCAGGGTGACACCTTCAGTAGGACGCGGTCGCCTACTTGAAATTCGAGCGGTTTGCGTCGTTGATCAGCGTAGCTTTTCTGTCGATCTCGTGCCGCTGCCATGCTGTTTCTGATTTGCACAATCTTTTCAGTAGCCTCAAGTATCAACTCAGGACCTGTGAGTTGACTATCACCGACTTCTGCCCAACAGACCGGTGATCTACATTTGCGACCGTATAATGCTTCAAACGGTGCTGCCGATATACTCGTATGGTAACTGTTGTTATACGAGACTTCCACTAAAGGCAGATGGATTTCCCAACTATTCAGAAGTCTACCACGCATGCCCTAAGCATGTCTTCCAAGGTCTGAATGGTCCTTTCACTTTGGCCATCCGTCTGAGGGTGATAAGCTGTGCTCATATCTAAGCGTGTACCCAACGCTTTCTGAAGTGACTGCCAAAAGTTGGACGTGAAATGAGCATCTCTGTCTGAGATGATGGACGTTGGCACTCCGTGCCGAGAAACTACTTCCTTAATGTAGATGCGAGTCAACTTATCCATCTTATCTGTTTCTTTGATCGCTAGGAAGTGTGCGGACTTAGTTAAACGATCCACGATCACCAAGATGGTATCGCAACCACCCGGAGTTCGCGGGAGTTTAGTGATAAAGTCCATCGAGATCTGATCCCATTTCCACACTGGGATCTCAGGTTGTTGAAGTAGTCCTGATGGCTTTTGGTATTCCACCTTAACCTTCGCACAAGTCAAACACTTGCTAACGTAGGTGGCTATATCCGCTTTCATGTTGGGCCACCAGTACGCGGCTTTAAGGTCTTGATACATCTTATCCGAACCAGGATGGACAGAGTATCGAGATTTGTGAGCTTCATCCATAACTAGCTTTCTGAGGTCTCCGTAGAGAGGTACCCATATACGATTCATGAAATACCGGGCACCATTGGGTTTTACTTCCCAATCGCATTCCATCTTTCCCACAGATTCGGCCTTGATGTTTTCTTCCTTAACTGCTTCTAACTACGCGTCGCGTATCTGTTCGGGTAACCCAGAATGAATGGTGAACTGTAGTGCTCGTACCCGACGAGGTTTCAAGTGCTCCTTCCTACTGAGGGCATCAGCTACCACGTTAGCTTTACCCGGGTGATACCGAATGGCACATTCATAATCATTCAGGAGTTCGATCCAGCGACGCTGTCGCATGTTCAACTCCTTCTGGTCAAAGATATGCTGGAGGCTCTTGTGATCTGTATAGATTGTGCACTTTGTTCCATATAGGTAGTGTCTCCAAATCTTAAGTGCAAACACCACTGCTCCCAATTCCAGATCATGTGTTGTGTAGTTTTTCTGGTGAACCTTCAATAGTCGGGACGCATACGCGATGACCTTATCACGTTGCATGAGTACGCATCCCAATCCCTGAATGGAAGCATCACAATATACCACAAAATCATCAGTCCCTTCCGGCAAGGACAGAATGGGTGATCTACAAAGTTTCTGCTTCAGCAATTGAAATGCCGCTTCCTGCTTGTCACCCCAAGCATACTTGGTGCCTTTCTGGGTGAGGGTGGTAAGCGGTTGCGATCTTTGAAAATCCCTCGATGAAACGTCTGTAGTAACCAGCCAAACCCAAAAATTGGCGGATCTCTGTCGTTGTCCTGGGTGCTTCCCAGTTCTTGATAGCATCGATCTTGGCGGGATCAACGTGGATACCCTTTTCATTCACAATATGCCCGAGGAACTGAACTTCCCGAATCCAGAAATCACACTTTGAAAGCTTGGCATATAGTTTCTCCTGTTGAAGTAATTCCAGCAGTAATCGTAGATGTTCAGCATGTTCTTCTTCACCTTTAGAGTAGATGAGTATGTCATCGATGAATACAATGACAAACTTGTCGAGATACGGTTTACACACGCGGTTCATGAGGTCCATGAACACCGCGGGTGCGTTGGTGAGATCGAAGGGCATGACCAAGAACTCATAATGGCCATACCGAGTACGAAATGCCGTCTTAGCGATATCCTCCTCCCTAACGCGTAACTGGTGATAACCGGACCGTAGATCAATCTTGGAGTAGTAGCTTGACCCTTGAAGTTGGTCGAAGAGATCGTCGATGCGAGGTAATGGGTATCGGTTCTTGATGGTAACCTTATTGAGTTCCCTGTAGTCGATGCACATGCGGAAGGTCCCGTCCTTCTTCTTGATAAAAAGGACCGGAGCTCCCCATGGCGAAGTACTGGGTCGGATAAATCCTTTTTCTAATAATTCCTGAAGTTGGGTAGACAACTCTTGCAGCTCTGCTGGAGCCAGGCGGTACGGGGCCTTGGCGATAGGAGTTGCATGGTTCGCCAATTCGATTTCAAACTCTACTTGTCGATGTGGTGGAAGACCAGGTAACTCCTCTGGAAAAACATCGGAAAAGTCACGGACGACGGGGATATCTTCTATACGCTTCTCGTCCTTAGGCTGCTCGGTGAACAGTGCGAGCAAAGCGAAGGAGTTCTTCCTCCGAAGATACTTCTGTGCTTGCATGTAAGAGATGATGTTTGTGACGGCGCCTGCCTTCTCGCCTTGCACCATCAAGACTTCATCATTAGAGGCGGAATACAGATAGATTTCTCGAAGCAGTGGACTTCAGCTCGGACGTCGGATAGCCAGTCCATTCCGGCTACCACGTCAAAACTACCCAGGGTAGTTGTCATCAGATCAATGGTAAAGGTGTGACCCGCGAGTTTAAGTTGGTAGCCGGTTACTAAATGGGTCACATCTACAGATTTACCATCGGCTAGTTCTATGACGTAAGGGGTCTCTAGGGGTTTAGGTGTGAGATTTAGGTTCTTCCTAAAAGACTCAGATATAAAACTCCTATTCGCACCCGTATCAAAAAGTACAGTAGCAAAATGTTCGTTAAGCGGAAACTTACCGGTGACCACGTTCGAGTCGTTTCTGGCCTCTCCGCGGCCTAGCATAAATGCACGACCTTTGGCACCTCCTGTGCCACCATTTCCATTGTTGTTGTTGTTATTGTTGTTTTGGTTGTGGTTGTTGTTGTTCCCACCATTGTTGTTGTTGTTGCGAAACTGTGGGCAGTCTCGTTTGAAGTGGGCAGTGCTACCACACTGATAGCACCCCCGGTTAATACCCTGCTGCTGACCCTGGTGTTGATTTTGGTTTTGTCGAGACATGATTTCTCCACGACAATCCTTTGCCGCATGTCCCGTTTTGCCACATCGTTGGCAGCGATTTCCGGCACAAGGGCCGTGATGATGGAGGTTACAACGATTACATTGCGGCTTTCGACCCACATAGCCGCTGGTGTTCTGGGTGTTGTTGGCGGACTGATTATTGTGACCCCGCTGTTGAAACTATTGAACCGTTTCTGGCTCCCTTGTTGTGGCTGGGCTAACGAAGACTGTCGAGCAGGCGAGTCTTCAACTTTTCTTTTATTATCAGGGACAACTTCAGTTGCACCTCGAGATGGCAACTTCTTTTGTTCCACCGCCTAATCGGTGAGTTTATGCGCCAGCCTGATCGCTTGATGCTAAGTCCCAGGGTTGCTAGCCATTACCATGCCCTGGATCTCGGGCACCAGACCCCCAAGGTAAAACTCGAGTCGTTTTTCAACGGTGTTGGCCAGATCAGGGCATAGGAACACCAGATCGTGATGTTTCGCCGTGTACGCTTCAATTTCAGATCCCACCATCTTATGGTTCCGTAGTGCTTGCTCCATCTGCTGAACTCTGTCCCGCGGACAGTACTTCTCTTTGATTAGGGCCTTAAACTCGGCCCAGGCCATTGCGTTTGCAGCAATAAGTCCACGCGTTTGGACTTGTGCGTTCCACCAAGTTAGTGCCCCATCCTCCAACGTTGAGGCAGCATACTTGACTTTGTTGGCCTCAAGGCAATTGCAAATCTCGAACACCAATTCGGACTTTTCAATCCAACGGACCAGTCCTATGGGTCCTTCTGCACCCGTGAATTTGCTCGGTTTCGCATCGAGGAACACCTTGTAGGGGTTAAGACCCCCTACTGCTGACAGAGGATAGGTAGTCAGCGAGAAAGTCTACTAGCCCAACTATTAGATTTTCCCATGAAAATTTAATAATGGTTACCTGCTGGTGGGTTTTGAACACCTGCCAGGGCAGCATTCACGTGTTCTTGGATCATTGCGGCCAATTCTTCGGGTGTCATGTTGAGGTTTCCGCGACGTCCAGTTGCCATTTTAGATCTTCGCAAGACAACATAAACACACACCGATAAGTATATATATCCAATATAGTTATCCTACTCCATACTTAAATAATCCCTCAAATTATGTCAACCCAAATAAATTAAACAGTCAAAAGAAATACTCGATTAAATAAAATTTCAACGTCTCACAAAATGCCAACCAAACATATCAGTTTAACTATAAAATTTCAAGTTCAAACATAAGTAGAAAATAAATAGCCTAAAGGAAACAAAAGGGGGGAATTGAGGGGACGAGTCAGTCTTCAACGTCTCCATCTCCCAAGTCGCTCTCGTTGCCGTCATCCTCCGCGGCCTCTACAGCCGGGTCTTCCTCCGGATCCTCCTCTGGATCCTCCTCTTCTTCCTCTACCGGCGCTGGAGGGGCCGGTGCTGGTGCGGGTACTGGTACAGGTGCCTGATTCGGTTCTAGTTCTTGAATCCTCCAGCTGGACTCAAGAACTTTGTCTTCGAGCAAGTCAGCCCTCAGCTGCTCAGCACGAAGATCTTTAGCTAAAGTGTTACGAGCTATCTTATTCTCATATTGCTCTTCCTCGAGCTCTCCAGTCTTACCCGTTAATTGTCGTATCATCCATCCCTGTGCTTGGATAGTTTCCTGCATTCTCTCTAGTTGTTCCTGTTGTTTTCTTATCATATCTCTAAGTAGTTCGTCCCCTACTTCGAATGAGTTAAGCGGTTCGACCGGCATAGCGGTGGTCGGGCGTGAGGACGACTCCTCTCCTAGAGCGAGTCTTTTCCTAGCAGCTGAGCGTGTCTCCACGCCATGAGGTGGTGAGGGTTCGACCATAGGTGCCTTCCCCGGCGCCCTTGGTTGTAAAGGTTTGTCGGATGATGATGATGACATTGCCTGTTGGGTTGTGTAGTTAGTTACGAGTTGCGTTCATCACAATATGCATTTATATTTTACATAACACAGTTGTAGTACAACACATAACAAGATATCACAGTTCAGTGCCAAACTAAGTCTAGTGTCATGTAATCAGCTATAGTTTAGGTCTACTTTTAATGCAAACCTGGTTCTCTATAGCTAGAGGCTCTGATACCAATCTGTCACACCCTCAAATTTCCACTTGCGAAGTTTTACCGCGAGGCATGTGAACAAACCAGAATCTGAGACACTAGTAACATCGAACGGCTCTATATGATTCGTATATACGTTTTCCAAAAATTATTTGTTTACCTATTCATAGTTATTTTCAAATTATCTTAGTTTGGTTTCAACGTTTAGCGGAAGCATTAGTTTTAAAGTTGAGCGGAAGCATTAACGTAAAGTAAAGTAACGGGCGCCAACACAAACGCCAAAACTAAAGAAAAATCCAAACAATATTCATAAATGAGACTCGATAAAAGATGACTTGATCAATGCAAGTGAGTGCACCTAGAGCACCTAGCGTCCTGAGAAACATGTAAAGAAACAAGTGTCAACATTAAAGAAGAGTGAGTTCACAGGTTTTTATAAGTTCATTAGTTCGGTTAAAAGTTTGTTTCCCCCGTTATCCCTAACCCGGAATAACGTTATAGTTCCATTATTCCTAACCCGGAATAATAATGATGTTGATTCCATTATTCCTAACCCGGAATAATATTGTTGTTGGTTCCATTATTCCTAACCCGGAATAATATTGTTTTTCGTAATTAAGTTCAATGTTAACATGTAGGTAGCGAGCCTAAAGTTATGTCACATAAGTGTTCGCGATCGAAGCTGACTGTTGTGCCTCCGTATTGCCAGGCCTATCACTGAACCTGGCGAAAGTTAGGCCAAATTATTCACCCGTTGACCATACCCGGTCGGCTAGCGCGACTAGCTCGGGTGGGGCTTGTCGGGCCCAGTAGTACTACTTATAATTTCCCCGCTATCTAACCCAATACTAACGATCCGAGAGTTTGTCGAGGACTTCCGTGATATAGCTGCTTAGTGACCATAACGTACATTAACATTAACTTAGTTACCGAATAGTTTAACGACGTTAATTTCGTATAACGTAAAGAGATAGAGTTGTAGAGTGTATACATGTTTCTCCCCCTGTTGTTTAAAACCGGATAAAATAGGGGCTGTGAACTCACCTTTAATTGCTCGGTTAGTGTAACACAGAAGTAGCAAATGATGGGACCGCTAATTGCGTCCTAACAAGTCAATCGATTTAAAGTTAGTGTGTGAACACACTGATACAAACCCTACACATAACTAACACACAATGCGGCATACATAATAACAAATTCTAAAACACAATCATGCATGCAAAGTATTATCATACCAAAATAGTGATCAAACCAACTTATCATGAACACAAATCAACTCATACAACACTTTGGTACACACATTCGCAAGTTATCAAGTTTTAGCTTGTACGCTCATAACTAGGCTGTTTTCGAGGAATTTTATAAAATAGTTCCAACGTTCCAAAAATTCCAATTTTTTTACAGAAGGTGTCAACTAAACTGTAGAATTTTATGTAAACTTTTCAAGTCCTAACACTTAACCAATTATTCCTAAACATTTATATACTAGGCTGCAGTCAGATTCGTCGCTTTCTGACTGCAGTCCACGGGAGAAATTATTTAAAAATCATCGTTCATTCAATTAACAAAATTCCAGTGGGAGTTTCCCAAAAATTTTCATCTCCAGTGGCTGTAAAAATTTTGTGACGGAACCCTCTACAGATTATGAGATCCGACTCGATAAACAACTAACAAATTTTCAGAATTTACACAGCTTCAGTTACTGCACTGAAATGACCACTTAAAAATATCAAACGACCTCCAAAAAATATGAATCCAGCGCCATTAGAAGCGTTTTTCAAAAGTATATGTTTTAGGCTTCAGAAAATCCACTTTTCGCTAAATAATAACCAAGTTACAGACAATTGAAGTTGGCTGTAAAACCATTCAGCAACCTGTTTTCGACTTTTATCGCAACAGAACACGCTTAAACGATCGAGACGCTAAATATAGATGATCAAGAACAGATTTATTAGTCACATATCATCATGCACATCAGTACTCATGCAAACCCTAATCATATAATATGATTTTTATCACAAAACGCAGCCTATGATTCTTGTATTCATCCAAACATCACGATCGCAAAAACTCACACAATTAACCGATCTAAACATAAATCAAAACACTTTTCATAACAATACATACAATTATGATCAAGATTTCACAAACCCTAATGTGTTTTGATAAACAATTAAAATTCTAACCTTGATAAGATGAAGATTAGCGAACCGGGAACAAGATGGGAATCGATTCGGGTTTGAAGGAGTTGCGACCGTGAGAGAAGGGGGGGGGGCTGCCGTCGGCTTCTTTGAAGCTAGGGTTTCTTGTTTGTTTTTTTTTTGAAACAAATACACATGCATGCCTATTTATACAAAACAAGGGAAAAAGAAAAGGAGAAGGGGTGGGGTGGGGTGGGTTTGCGACCGCAAGGGGGGGTTTGGGTGGGTAACTTGGGCCTCAAGTTTATGCTAGTTACATGGGCCATAAGGAAGTGAGGTCGACACGTTTCGTGGCTCGGTTCGGTTCGGCTATTTATTTAATATATATATTTTTTTATAAACTAATAATCACGAAATCAAAACATGATATAATAACTCACAAAACTTATAAACGTCTAATAACACATGGCACGTAATTCACTCGATGTTCACAAAGTTAGCGTAGTTATTTCGAGCGTGTAATTTAATTCTCCGAATCAAATTAGCGTAGGAATGAATAACCGTGAAGTAGTGCGTTTAAGATACCTGAAAAACCGGGATGTCACATTATCCCCATGTTGAAAGAATTTTCGTCCCGAAAATTGAGCTACCACTAAATTCTATCTAGCTACCACTAGAAAGGCTTCATATAGATCTATTCAGGCCAATAAACGTCAAAAGCATTTCTGGAGATCTATATAGTCACACCCTCAATTTCCACTTGCGGAGTTCTACCGCGAGGCATGTGAACAAACCAGAATCTGAAACACTAGTACGTTGAACGACTCTATATGATTTGATAATACGTTTTCAAAAATCATTTGTCGTAGATTTTATATTGTCTTGATTAGTTACCAATATTTAGCAGAAGCATCAGTTTTTAAAGTTTGAGCGGAAGCATAAATAAGTAGTGAAGCGGGCGCCAACATAAACGCCAAAACAAATGAAAAACCCCAAAACAATATTTATAAATAAGACTCGATAAAAGATGTCTTGTTCAATGCATGTGCGTGCACCTAGAGCTCCTAGCGTCCTGAGAAACATGTAAAGAAACAAGTGTCAACATTAAAGATGAGTGAATTCACAGGTTTTCATAAATTCGTTTGTTCGATTATAGTTTGTTTTCCCCGTTATCCCTAACCCGGGATAACGTATTAGTTCCATTATTCCAACCCGGAATAATAAGTTGTTGCTTCCATTATACTCAACCCGGGATGATATAGTTGTTGTTTCCATTATTCCAAACCAGGAATAATAAGTTGTTGTTTCCATTATCCCCAACCCGGGATAATATAGTTGTTGTTTCCATTATCCCCAACCCGGGATAATATAGTTGTTTGGATATTAAGTTCAATGTTAACATATATAGGTAGCTAGCCTAAAGTTATGTCACGAAAGTGTTCGCGATCGAAGCTGACTGTTGTGCCTCCGTGTTGCCAGGCCTATCACTGACCATGGCGAAGTTAGGCCGAATTATTCACCCGTTGACCATACCCGGTCGGCTAGCGCGACTAGCTCGGATGGGGCTTGTCGGGCCCAGTAGTACTACTTATAACTCCCCCGCTATTAAACCCAATACTAACGATCCGAGAGATTGACGAGGACTTAAGTGATAAAGCTGCTTAGTGACCATAACATTACATTAACATTAACTTAGTTACCGAATAGTTATGTAACGTTAAATTCGTATAACGTAAAGAGATTGAGTTTGAAGAGTGTATACATGTTTCTACCCCTGTTGTTTAAAAACCGGATAAAGTTAGGGGCCGTGAACTCACCTTTTGTTGCTCGGTTAGTGTAGCAAAGAAGTTGTAAAGGATGGGACCGCTAATTGCGTCCTAACAAACCAATTGATTTCACGTCAGTGTGTGAACACACCAATACAAATTCTACACTTAATTTACGCACAAAGTGATACACACAACAACATATCTAACACTCAAACATGCATGCAAGTATCCTCATGTGAACCTAGTGATCAAAACAACTTATCATAAACATAAACCAATCCATTCCACTATTTGGTGCACACAATCACAAGTTATCAAATTTCAGCTTAACACTCATAATTCAGCTGTTTTCTAGGATTTTTATAAATTAGTTCCAACCTTCCAAAAATTCCAATATTTTTACAGTAGGTGACATTTATACTATAGAAATTTACATAAATTTTCCAAGTCCTAAATCTTTACCAATTAACCATAAATATTAATACACTAGGCTGCAGTCAGATTTATCGCATTCTGACTGCAGTCCGCGGAAGAATTTATTTAAAAATCACTGATCGTCAAATTAACAAAATTCCAGTTGGAGTTGCCCGGAAATTTCCATACCTAGTTGTTGTAGTTACTGAAATTATTTGGACCTTTAAAAATATCAGGATTTTCACAGTTTTAGTTACTGAAATTATTTGGACCTTTAAAAATATCAAACGACTTCAGAAAATTATGAATCCAGCGCCATTAGATTCGTTATTCAAATCTCTACGGTCTAGACATCAGAAAATCCGTTTTTCGACTACTAATGACCGAGTTACAGCCAGATGAAGTCGGCTGTAACTATTACTCAGCAACTGTTTTCAGCATAATGTTACCATTAATTTGCACAATCCGTCAATATTATTAACCTAGGCGATCAAGAACCGGTTTTTCTATTCATAATTCAATACCTATAACATATCCATGCAACTCTAATTCACACCTCTAGTTTTTATAAACAAAACACAGCCTATAATATTCAGCTTTCAAACAACATTACTTGCAATCTAGTATTAACAAATCCGCAAACAATCATTCATCTCATTCAATCATGCAAATCCGAGAACAACAAAGTTAAAACACATGTATTCCGAATATGATATGATAAATTCAAATCTTTTAACGATAAGGTAAACGAACCGTGAGTACGATAAGGGACCGGTGATCTAAGATTGCTTGCAACCGAGAGGATGATGATGGAGTAGGCTGTTTTGTTGATCGAATAGAGGTGAACAAGGGCTGATCTCGCGACTGAATGGAGGTGAACAAGAGCTGTTTGCGGTTGAATGGAATGAACGAGGGATGATCAGATCGAGATGAAGGCTGCTCGCGATCAATGGGACAAGAGTGAGGCAGTTTGCGGTCGAAGAAGATGAAGAACTTGGCTGCCGACGGCTGTTTTGCCTTTTAGGGTTTTGTGTTTTTGATGGATGCATGCATGGTTAGTATATATAGGCAAAGAGGGAGATGAGGGTTACGGTTTGGATATGCATTCGTGGCCGAGGAACTTGGGTTGGTTCGGTTTGGGTTTGGGCTTGATCTCGCGGCCAAGGACTTGGGTTGGTTTGGTTTGATCTTACGGCCGAGTAGTTAGAATTTAAGGTTTAGGTTTGAGCTCGGTTTGGGTTTGATCCTTGTTCTCGGCCGAAGACTTGAGTTAAAGTTTAAAACTTTGTTAACTCCTAGAGTCACAAGGAATCAAAGTTGGTTCGTGTCGCGGTTCGGTTCGGTTCGTGTACATATCTACCATAATTATTTATAACTAAAACAATCACACAAACACACATCACGTATTCATTAACTCGTACACGTTTAATACTTAGCATATACTTTATTCGACAAGCGTCGCGTTTAAGTTATCCGAAAAACCCGGGATGTCACATTATCCCCATGTTGAAAGAATTTTCGTCCCGAAAATTGAGTAAATGCGGTTTAGAATGTAGCGTACATGTTTAGAGTGCCACGCACAAAGAGTTAGTTCGTTAATGATGGTACGCAACGTTACAAGAAGTTCCCAAGTGCCATACACAAGAATTTAGTCAACAATAGTACACGAAAGTATGAGAAGTTTCCAGGTTGTCACATCATCCCCATGTTGAAAGAATTTTCGTCCCGAAAATTTAGTTACTGGTATCGTTAGTTTGCTGCTCAGTCGCGAAGAGGTGTGGGTATTTGCTTTTCATTTGGTCCTCTCTTTCCCACGTGAACTCCGGTCCACGCTTAGAGTCCCAACGAACCTTAACGATCGGAATTTTGCTGTGCCTTCGAGTCTTGATCTCACGATCCATGATCTCGATAGGCTGTTCCACAAAGTGCAGTTGTTCATCCACTTGGATCTCATCCAATGGAATGACTAGAGTTTCATCTGATAGACACTTCTTCAGATTTGACACGTGAAATACGTTGTGAACTCCACTGAGTTCGGCAGGAAGGTCTAATTTATAAGCTACGGGTCCAATACGTTTCAAGATTACAAACGGGCCTACGTACCGTGGGTTAAGTTTGCCCGTTTTCCAAAGCGGATTACACCCTTCCAGGGTGCCACCTTTAGTAGAACGCGATCGCCTACTTGAAATTCAAGCGGTTTGCGTCGTTGATCAGCGTAGCTTTTCTGTCGATCTCGTGCCGCCGCCATGCGGTTTCTGATTTGTACAATCTTTTCGGTAGCCTCAAGTATTAACTCAGGGCCTGTGAGTTGACTGTCACCGACTTCTGCCCAGCAGACCGGTGATCTACATTTACGACCGTATAATGCCTCAAACGGTGCTGCCGAAATACTCGTATGATAACTATTGTTATATGAGAATTCTACTAGAGGCAGGTGGATTTCCCAACTATTTCCGAAGTCTATGACGCATGCCCTAAGCATGTCTTCCAAGGTTTGTATGGTCCTTTCACTTTGACCATCAGTCTGAGGGTGATAAGCTGTGCTCATATCCAGGCGGCTTCCCAACGCTTTCTGAAGTGACCGCCAGAAGTTGGACGTGAAGCGAGCATCTCTGTCTGAGATGATGGATGTTGGCACCCCGTGCCGAGAAACTACTTCCTTAATGAAGATGCGAGTCAACTTCTCCATCTAATCTGTTTCTTTAAAAGCTAGGAAGTGTGCGGACTTAGTTAAACGATCCACGATCACCCAGATGGTATCGCAACCACCCAAGGTTCGCGGGAGTTTAGTGATGAAATCCATTGAGATCTGATCCCATTTCCACACTGGGATCTCAGGTTGTTGGAGTAGCCCCGATGGCTTTTGATACTCCACCTTGACTTTTGCACAAGTCAAACATTTACTCACGTAGGTGGCTATATGGGCTTTCATGTTGGGCCACCAATACGCAGCTTTAAGGTCTTGATACATCTTATCCGAACCCGGATGGACAGAGTATCGGGATTTGTGAGCTTCATCCATGACTAGCTCTCTGAGGTTTCCGTAGAGAGGTACCCATATGCGATTCATGAAATACCGGGCTCCATTGGGTTTTACTTCCCAATCGCGTTCCATTTTTCCCACCGATTCGGCTTTGATGTTTTCCTCCTTAACTGCTTCTAACTGGGCGTCGCGTATTTGTTCGGGTAGCCCCGAATGAATAGTGAGTTGCAATGCTCGTACACGACGTGGTTTCAAGTGTTCCTTCCTACTAAGGGTATCAGCTACCACGTTAGCTTTACCCGGGTGATACCGAATGGCACACTCATAATCGTTCAAGAGTTCGACCCAGCGACGCTGTCGCATGTTCAACTCCTTCTGATCAAAGATGTGTTGGAGGCTCTTGTGGTCCGTAAAGATTGTGCACTTCGTTCCATAGAGGTAGTGTCTCCAAATCTTAAGTGCAAACACTACTGCTCCCAATTCCAGGTCATGTGTCGTGTAGTTTTTCTCGTGAACCTTCAGTTGTCGCGACGCATACGCGATGACCTTATCGCGTTGCATGAGTACGCATCCCAATCGCTGAATGGAAGCATTACAATATACTACAAAGTCATCTGTTCCTTCCGGCAAGGACAGAATGGGTGCACTGCAAAGTTTCTGTTTCAGCAATTGAAATGCTGCTTCTTGCTTGTCACCCCAAGCATACTTGATGCCTTTCTGGGTGAGGGTAGTAAGCGGTTGTGCTATCTTTGAAAACCCCTCGATGAAACGTCTGTAGTAACCAGCCAATCCCAAAAATTGGCGGATCTCCGTCGGTGTCTTAGGTGCTTCCCAGTTTTTTGATGGCTTCAATCTTGGCAGGGTCTACGTGGATACCCTTTTCATTCACGATATGCCCGAGAAACTGAACTTCCCGGATCCAAAAATCACACTTCGAAAGCTTGGCATATAGTTTTTCCTGTTGGAGTAATCCTAACAGTAATCGTAGATGTTCAGCATGTTCTTCTTCACTTTTGGAGTAGATGAGTATGTCATCGATAAACACAATGACAAACTTTTCGAGGTATGGTTTACACACGCGGTTCATGAGGTCCATGAACACCGCAGGTGCGTTGGTGAGACCGAAGGGCATGACCAAGAACTCATAATGGCCATACCGAGTACGAAATGCCATCTTAGCGATATCCTCCTCCCTGACGCGTAGCTGATGGTAACCGGACCGTAAATTAATCTTAGAGTAGTAACTTGACCCTTGAAGTTGATCGAATAGATCGTCGATGCGAGGTAACGGGTATCGATTCTTGACGGTAACCTTGTTAAGTTCCCTGTAGTCGATGCACATGCGAAAAGTCCCGTCCTTCTTCTTGACAAAAAGGACTGGAGCTCCCCATGGCGAAACGCTTGGTCGGATAAACCCTTTCTCTAATAGTTCCTGGAGTTGGGTAGACAGCTCCTGCAGCTCGGCTGGAGCTAGGCGGTATGGAGCCTTGGCGATAGGAGTTGCATTGTTTGCCAATTCGATTTCATACTCCAATTGTCGATGGGGTGGAAGACCAGGTAGTTCTTCTGGGAATACATCGGAAAAATCACGGACGACAAGGATGTCTTCTATACGTTTCTCGTCCTTAGGTTGTTCGGTAATCAGTGCGAGTAAAGCGAAGGAGTTCTTTCTCCGAAGATACTTCTGCGCTTGCATGTATGAGATGATGTTGGTGACGGTGCTTGCCTTATCGCCTTGTACCGTCAGGATTTCGTCGTTAGAGAGCGGAATACGAATAGATTTTTCGAAGCAGAGAACTTCAGCCCGGACGTCGGATAGCCAGTCCATTCCGACTACCACGTCAAAACTACCCAGGGTAGTTGTCATTAGATCAATGGTAAAGGTGTGGCCCGCGAGTTTGAGTTGACAGCCGGATACTATTTGGGTCACATCTACAGATTTACCATCGGCTAATTCTATAACATAAGGGGTCTCTAATGGTTTAAGCGTGAGATTTAGGTTCTTCCTAAAAGACTCAGACATAAAGCTCCTATCCGCACCCGTATCAAAAAGCACAGAAGCAAAATGTTCATTAAGGGGAAACTTACCGGTGACCACGTTCGAGTCGTTTCTGGCCTCTCCGCGGCCCAATGTAAATGCGCGACCTTTAGCACCTCCCGTGCCACCGTTCCCATTATTGTTGTTGTTATTATTGTTGTTGTGGTTATTATGGTTGTGGTTGTTTCCACCATTATTGTTGTTGTTACGCAGTTGCGGGCAGTCTCTTCTGAAGTGGGCAGTGCTACCACACTGATAGCATCCCCGGTTAATACCATGCTGCTGACCCTGGGGTTGATGTTGATTTTATCGGGACATGATTTCCCCACGACAATCCTTTGCCGCATGTCCCACCTTGCCACATCGTTGGCAGCGATTCCCGGCACAAGGGCCGTGATGATGAAGATTACAGCGACTGCACTGCGGCTTTCGACCTACATAGCCGCCTGCGTTCTGGTTATTGTTGTTGTTGGCAGGCTGATTCTGGTGACCCCGGTGGCTGTTGAAATGATTGAACCGTTTCTGGTTCCCCTGTTGCGGCTGAGATGACGAAGACTGTCGAGCAGACGAGTCTTCAAACTTTCTTTTGTTATCCGGGGCAACTTCAGTTGTACCCCGTGCTGGCAGCTTCTTCTGTTCCACCGCCTTATCGGTGAGTTTGTGAGCCAATCGGATTGCTTGATGTTCAGTTACAGGGTTACTAGCCATTACCATACCCTGAATTTCCGGAACCAGACCCCCAAGATAGAACTCGAGTCTTTTCTCCATAGTGTTGGCCAAATCGGGACACAGAAATACCAAATCATGATGTTTTGCGGTGTAAGCTTCAATTTCCGATCCCACCATCTTGTGGTTCCATAAGGCTTGCTCTAACTGTTGCACTCTGTCTCGTGGACAGTACTCCTCTTTGATTAGGGCCTTGAACTCGGCCCAGGCCATTGCATTCGCAGCTATAAGTCCACGTGTTTGGACTTGTGCATTCCACGATGTCAGTGCCCCATCTTCCAGTGTTGAGGCTGCGTATTTAACCTTGTTGGCCTCTAGGCAGTTGCACATTTCAAAAACGGATTCAGATTTTTCGATCCAGCGGACCAGTCCAATGGGTCCTTCCGCCCCCGAGAATTTGCTTGGTTTCGCGTTGAGGAACATCTTGTAGGGGTTAAAGCCCCCTCCGCTGACAGAGAATAGGTAGTCAGCAAGGAATTTTACTAGCCTCACTATTAGATTTTCACGCGAAAATTTAATAATGGTTACCTGCCGGTTGGTTCTGAGCACCCGCTAAAGCTGCGTTCACGTGCTCTTGAATCATGGCAGCTAGCTCTTCGGGCGTTAAGTTAAGGTTTCCACGTCTTCCAGTTGCCATTTAGATCTTCGAAACACAACACAAATACACCCGATAAGTCTATATATCCAATATAGTTATCCTACTTCGTACTTTAATAATTATCAAGTTATGTCAACTCAATATGTTAAATAGTCAAAAGTAATACTTGATTAACTAAAATTTCAACGTCTTACAAAAGTGCAAATCAAACATATGAATTCACTATAAAGTCTCAAGTTTTAACACAAGTGGGAAAATAAATAAACTGAAGGAAAACAAATAAAATAAGCGAGACGTGTCAGTCGTCTACGTCTCCATCCCCCAAGTCACTGTCGTTGCCGTCATCCTGCGCGGCATTTCTAGCTTCTACAGCTGGGTCCTCCTCCGGATCCTCCTCTGGATCCTCCTCTGGATCCTCTTCCGGATCCTCCTCTACCAGCACTGGAGGGGCCGGTGCTGGTGCAAGTGCTTGGTTTTGCAGTTCCTGAATGTTCCAACTATTTTCCAGGACTCTGTCCTCAAGCCAGTCGGCTCTTATCTGCTCAGCACGCAGATCTCTGGCTAGGGTTTGTTGCGAGCTATCTTACTCGTATGACGCTCTTCCTCGAGCGAGTCGGTTTTACCAGTCAATTGGCGGATCATCCATCCTTGTGCTAGGATGGTTTCCTGCATTCTTTCTATATGTGCTTGTTGTTTATGTAATATGATTCTAAGTAGGTCAATTCCTACTTCTATAGGGTTAACCGGTTCAATCGGCACAGCAATGGTTGGGCGTGATGACGACTCCTCCCCCAGAGCGAGCCTTTTCCTCGCAGCTGAGCGTGTCTCCACGCCATAAAATGGTATGGGTTCCACCATAGGTGCCTTTCCTGGCGCTCTTGGTGGCGTAGGTCTGTCGGATGATGATGACGATGAGGATGATGACATTGCCTGTTAGGTCGTGTAGTTAGTTACGAGTTGTTTTCATTTCTTATTATGAAGGCATAATCTACATATCACAGTTGTGGTATATTGCATAACAAGATATAATAGTTCGGTGCCAAACTAAGTCTAGTGTCGTGAAATCAGCTATAGTTTAGGTCTACATCTAATGCAAACCTGGTTCTCTATAGCTAGTGGCTCTGATACCAATCTGTCACACCCTTAATTTCCACTTGCGGAGTTTTACCGCGAGGCGTGTGAACAAACCAGAATCTGAAACACTAGTACGTTGAACGACTCTATATGATTTGATAATACGTTTTCAAAAATCATTTGTCGTAGATTTTATATTGTCTTGATTAGTTACCAATATTTAGCAGAAGCATCAGTTTTTAAAGTTTGAGCGGAAGCATAAATAAGTAGTGAAGCGGGTGCCAACACAAACGCCAAAACAAATGAAAAACCCCAAAACAATATTTATAAATAAGACTCGATAAAAGATGTCTTGTTCAATGCATGTGCGTGCACCTAGAGCTCCTAGCGTCCTGAGAAACATGTAAAGAAACAAGTGTCAACATTAAAGATGAGTGAGTTCACAGGTTTTCATAAATTCGTTAGTTCGATTATAGTTTATTTTCCCCGTTATCCCTAACCCGGGATAACGTATTAGTTCCATTATTCCAACCCGGAATAATAAGTTGTTGCTTCCATTATCCTCAACCCGGGATAATATAGTTGTTGTTTCCATTATTCCAAACCAGGAATAATAAGTTGTTGTTTCCATTATCCCCAACCCGGGATAATATAGTTGTTGTTTCCATTATCCCAACCCGGGATAATATAGTTGTTTCGATATTAAGTTCAATGTTAACATATATAGGTAGCTAGCCTAAAGTTATGTCACGTAAGTGTTCGCGATCGAAGCTGACTGTTGTGCCTCCGTGTTGCCAGGCCTATCACTGACCATGGCGAAGTTAGGCCGAATTATTCACCCGTTGACCATACCCGGTCGGCTAGCGCGACTAGCTCGGATGGGGCTTGTCGGGCCCAGTAGTACTACTTATAACTCCCCCGCTATTAAACCCAATACTAACGATCCGAGAGATTGACGAGGACTTAAGTGATAAAGCTGCTTAGTGACCATAACATTACATTAACATTAACTTAGTTACCGAATAGTTATGTGACGTTTAATTCGTATAACGTAAAGAGATTGAGTTTGAAGAGTGTATACATGTTTCTACCCCTGTTGTTTAAAAACCGGATAAAATTAGGGGCCGTGAACTCACCTTTTGTTGCTCGGATAGTGCAGCAAAGAAGTTGTAAAGGATGGGACCGCTAATTGCGTCCTAACAAACCAATTGTTTTCACGTCAGTGTGTGAACACACCAATACAAATTCTACACTTAATTTACGCACAAAGTGATACACACAAACAACATATCTAACACTCAAACATGCATGCAAGTATCCTCATGTGAACCTAGTGATCAAAACAACTTATCATAAACATAAACCAATCCATTCCACAATTTGGTGCACACAATCACAAGTTATCAAATTTCAGCTTAACACTCATAATTCAGCTGTTTTCTAGGATTTTTATAAATTAGTTCCAACCTTCCAAAAATTCCAATATTTTTACAGTAGGTGACATTTATACTATAGAAATTTACATAAATTTTCCAAGTCCTAAATCTTTACCAATTAACCATAAATATTAATACACTAGGCTGCAGTCAGATTTATCGCTTTCTGACTGCAGTCCGCGGAAGAATTTATTTAAAAATCACTGATCGTCCAATTAACAAAATTCCAGTTGGAGTTGCCCGGAAATTTCTATACCTAGTTTCGGTACAAAAATCATGACTCAACTCCCTACTGATTTTAAAATCCAACTCGATAAACAACTAACAAAATTTCAGGATTTTCACAATTTTAGTTACTGAACTTATTTGGCCCTTTAAAAATATCAAACGACTTCAGAAAATTATGAATCCAGCGCCATTAGATTCGTTATTCAAATCTCTACGTTCTAGACATCAGAAAATCCGTTTTTCGACTACTAATGACCGAGTTACAGCCAGATGAAGTCGGCTGTAACTATTACTCAGCAACTGTTTTCAGCATATTGTTACCATTAATTCGCACAATCCGTCAATATTATTAACATGGCGATCAAGAACCGGTTTTTCTAATCATAATTCAATACCTATAACATATCCATGCAACTCTAATTCACACCTCTAGTTTTTATAAACAAAACACAGCCTATAATATTCAGCTTTCAAACAACATTACTTGCAATCTAGTATTAACAAATCCGCAATCATTCATCTCATTCAATCATGCAAATCCGAGAACAACAAAGTTAAAACACATGTATTCCGAATATGATATGATAAATTCAAATCTTTTAACGATAAGGTAAACGAACCGTGAGTACGATAAGGGACCGGTGATCTAAGATTGCTTGCAACCGAGAGGATGATGATGGAGTAGGCTGTTTTGTTGATCGAATAGAGGTGAACAAGGGCTGATCTCGCGACTGAATGGAGGTGAACAAGGGCTGTTTGCGGTTGAATGGAATGAACGAGGGCTGATCAGATCGAGATGAAGGCTGCTCGCGATCAATGGGACAAGAGTGAGGCAGTTTGCGGTCGAAGAAGATGAAGAACTTGGCTGCCGACGGCTGTTTTGCCTTTTAGGGTTTTGTGTTTTTGATGGATGCATGCATGGTTAGTATATATAGGCAAAGAGGGAGATGAGGGTTACGGTTTGGATATGCATTCGTGGCCGAGGAACTTGGGTTGGTTCGGTTTGCGTTTGGGCTTGATCTCGCGGCCAAGGACTTGGGTTGGTTTGGTTTGATCTTGCGGCCGAGTAGTTAGAATTTAAGGTTTAGGTTTGAGCTCGGTTTGGGTTTGATCCTTGTTCTTGGCCAAGACTTGAGTTAAAGTTTAAAACTTTGTTAACTCCTAGAGTCACAAGGAATCAAAGTTGGTTCGTGTCACGGTTCGGTTCGGTTCGTGTACATATCTACCATAATTATTTATAACTAAAACAATCACACAAACACACATCACGTATTCATTAACTCGTACACGTTTAATACTTAGCATATACTTTATTCGACAAGTGTCGCGTTTAAGTTATCCGAAAAACCCGGGATGTCACATATATTGCCTAGTCGTAACAGATGATTTCTCAAGATTCTAATGGGTTTTCTTTCTAGAGAGCAAAGATGAAATGTTTGAAAGTCTTATGATTCTCCTCAGGAAGCTTGAAAACCTGTGTTACTTGCCTATCAAGAGAATCCGCACTAACAATGGTACCGAGTTCAAGAACAAAAGGATGCACGAATTCTGCAATGAAAAGGGGATTCTTCACAAATTCAGCGCTCCTTATACTCCTTAAAAAAATGGAGTTGCTGAACGTAAGAATCGCACACTGATCGAGACTGCTAGAACCATGCTCACTGATTCAAAACTTCTAATTAGTTTCTTGAGAAAAGCAGTCGCATCTGCGTGTTACACCCTCAATCATGTGTTGACAGTCAAGCCTCACAACAAGACTTGTTTTGAGCTGATAAACCAACGGTAGCCGAACCTTGCATTTTTGGAGCCTTTTGGATCGCCATGTACTGTTTTGGACCCGGACGGTAAATTTGGAGCCAAATCCTTGGAAGGATTTTTTGTTGGCTATACTAGTCCACAAAAGCGTGTCTTCTTGTCGAGTCTGAACCAGGTTATTCTTGAACATCATGTTGATTGTCAACGATATACTACGCCAACACCGAAACCTGGGGATCCTTGGCTGTTCAACTACGAAGGTTTGTGGAATTCATTTGACCTACCTCAAGTTCCATCAGAAGAAGAACTTGTTATGCTCTTTCAATAGCATTAAATCTCGAATCAAGAGCAAGTTTCTAGACCGTTGGTGATTTCCCCGTCACTTCCTGTCTATAACACTTCTGACGTAGGTCCGAGCAATACTCTGCAGGAATTAGTCTCTATACCAATCTTGAACACTGCTGAATCATCTGCCGATCAACCGATTAATGCTGACTCTGATCGTGAACCAACTTTTGATGATGGAGGATCTAGTTCCGATGAAGGATCTGAGCATATTGAAAGCTTTCTAAATGCTCAAGTTGATCAATCCTAAGTCAGAAATGAAGGTACATCTTCTGAATCGGTTGCTGATGAAGTGATCACGAATTTGCAAAGTCAAGTAGATGTTCCAAGTGAAGTAATGCCAAGGACACTATCTTACCATCTGTCGGAGAATATCATTGGCAGCTTATAAACCGAAGTGAAAACTCGCAATCAAATCAACAAGGATCTAAGTTGCTTTTTATACCAATATTGCTCCACTGCAAAAAAGACTTTCTGACAGTTGTTTTGTTTTGTAGGTTGAACCAGGAAACTGGAGAGACGTGTTAAAAGAGGAAAGCTGGGTGGATGCAATATAGGAAGAGTTGCTTCAATTCCAGAAACTTGGTGTCTGGAAGCTTGTTGACCTACCGGATCATCATAAAAAGATTAATACTCGATGGGTCTTCAAGTTCAAGCGAGATGATAGAGGTATTCTGGTTAGAAACAAACCTCGGCTCGTGGTCCAGGGCTTTCACCAGCAAGAAGGAATAGACTACACCGAAGTCTACACCCCAGTCGCTCGTCTTGAAGCTATTCGTATATTCTTGGCCTTTGCTTCTTGGAAAGGTTTCAAGGTGTATCAATTGGATGTCAAATCTGCTTTCATTTACGATAAAGTCATAGAGGAGGTGTATGTCGACCAACCACCAGGGTTTGTCGATCAAATACACAAGGATAAAGTTGACCTTTTGAACAAAGCTTTATATGGTTTTCACCAAGCCCCGAGAGATTGGTATGAAACGCTTTCAAGACATCTTATTGACAACGGCTTTCTCAGAGGAACTGTAGACTGTACCCTCTTCACAAAGAAAGTAGATGATCATCTGATTTTGGTACAAATTTATGTGGATGATATCATCTTTGGATTGACAAATGATAAGCTGTGCAAAGACTTCGAAGAAGTCATGAAGATGAAATTCAAAATGAGTGCTATGGGGTAGATGAATTTCTTTTTAGGATCTCAGGTTGAGCAATTGCCTGATGGTATCTTCATACATCAGTCGAAGTAAGTTCATGACGTATTAGAGAAATTTGACATGATAGGAACTACGCCAGCATCAACTCAATAGCTCCAAATCACAGCATTTGTCTAGACGCTCATGGAGTGAAAGTCGATGAAACATTATATCGCTCCATGATCGGATCCTTGATGTATCTTACAGCTTCGCGACCCGATATCATGTATCTAACATGCCTATGCGCCTGTTATCAGTCCAATCCAAGAGATTCGCACTTGTTAGCCGTCAAAAGAATCATGTGATACTTGAAAGGATTTCCACGCACTGGCTTGTGGTATCCTAGATATGATGACTTCAACCTTGCGGGATACTCGGACTCTGATTTCGGCTGCTGCAAGCTTAATGCCAAATCTACTAACCCTGGATGCCAGTTCTTCGAAACTCGTTTGGTAACATGGAAATGCAAGAAACAGACCGCGGTCGCTCTCTCTACTTGTGAGGTTAAATATGTTTCAGCATCCAGCTGTTGTTCCTAGATACTCTGGATTCAACAGCAGATGAGAGACTACGGACTGCAATTTCTTGATACGCCAATTTATGTAGATACAAGGCGGCTATTGATATCACCAAAAATCCTGTTCAAAACTCTCGCACTAAACATATAGAAATTCAACACCACTTTATCCATGATTTCTATGAGAAAAAGTTGGTTAGAATTGAAAACATCCACAGTGATGACCAAAAAAGCAGATTTTTACACCAAAACATTTGATCGTTCAAGATTTTAAAATCTTTTAAAATTAAATGGTTTAAGAAATCTGGAATCAGGGGACATACATGAGGTTGAATTTGAGGATGACGAGGATTTGATGTAATTCTCATCGGTATGACATGTTTTTTTCGGTAAATATCTTTTCCTCAAAAACTAAAAACCAAAAATATGTTTTTTATTTTAGGGGGAGAAAAGTTGGGAAAAATTCAAAAACATTTAAAAAGTCAAAAAGAGTTTTCGTGAAAAAGGGGTAATCATATTACATCAGCTGACAATCACAGTATGCTAAAGATATGGAATGTTTAAACAGGTAATTATACAGATCTTACTAAGGATAGCCAATAGGCTTCACTCGTTCAGTAAATTGTTCTTCAAGATATAAACTTAAAAGTAAAACTGAGTAATTTGTGGGTCGACATCTCTCGGATATATCAACATAGTACTCCGAAATTTCGTTTGAGAGAATGCCAGATTCTGCGATATTAGGTCTTTATATTTAATCGATATCTGGGGTATTATCCGAGTTCTTCTGATTTTGCTTCGGCAATGACCTAGAACTTGCATAATACTTTACGAATTATTCGCCTACAAAAGTTGCAAAAAAAATGAGTGTGTCATAAACATTTATGACTGTAGGTCCCCTAGGCCTTATGGATTTTGACAGAATCGTCTATCTAATCTAGAGTGCGGAATCCCCTAGATCAGATTTCACAGAAACAACAAGAACACAAGCACGAACGCGAACTATTTCCTTCAAACAGTCTTCTATTGATTATCTAACACAAAGTGTTTACAATCAATTCAATACTCTTTCTCTAAACCAGCAACACAACAATAGAATCAGCAACTGAGCAATTAACTGAGCAACCTTAACCTTAACCCTAATCACAATCTCCCTTTATATAGAGATAGGTTATGCAACTGGGCTAGGGTTTCCTACTTGGACTGCTAATGGGTTTAAAGCCCAATTCACCTACCATGCTCTATTTTGTGTTTAGTTCAGCCAAGTTAGTTCTAATTAACCATTACAAAACTAAACCGCTAACCGTTTATCATTTTACTAATTACAAGAGATCCATAGACCAAATCTAAGTTGTTGTCACAAATATGCATCAACAAACTCCCCCTTGACAATAACTTCACAAAATAACTTAGTCTTCAGTCTTCTTGCAATCTTCAACATCTTTGAAAAACGTTGGTCTTTGGATAGCTTCAGCTTTAACAGGTCTGTCAGCAACAGACTCCCCTTAAGCTGATGTATCCAATCACCAAATCTTCTAAATCATTAGCGTTAGAGTAAACTCCAGTTTAGTCCTTGCATAGCAATCTTCAAAAACTCTTCAACTTTGTCTGCAATGTAGAAAGGAGGTTCTACCATTCATCCAATCAAACTCCGCTTCATCAAATTTCTCAGCAACACACTTCTAAAATTTGTATACTATAAAACAAACATCTTGAGAAACCATAAGAATTTTTCAACACAAGTTAAGCAAATTATTATTATTCAAGAGATAGTAAAACTGTATCATAGATTAAGCACTTCTCAACTCAAAACATATCTTTTTTGTATCACAGATTAAGCACCTGCAAGATCATAAAAAAAATTTGAACTCATCTTCTAACACTGTCTCCCCCTATCGGTAACAACTCCTCCACGAACAACCAATATCCGTACATTAAGAATATACAAGAAAATGAAATCTTTTTGGACTTTTATATTTTCTGAAAGCAAATATATAACAAAATAATAAACACTATGTTTTTGTGAGTATCACCATTCAGAAGATCATATCAGCAACATCAAACTGTTTTCACACTATTTTATAATTCTATATGCAACATTCATGAAAAGCAGTTCAAGACGATTACCAGTATTGTTTATCCACTTAAACAAAATACATGAACATTTCAAGTACCATTACCTCGTGATATGTTTAGATATTTTATACTTGATATACTAGTGTGTCCCACTTCAGGACATACCCCCGATCAAGGTATGCATAGAAATTCATCGTAGTAGGTGAGTATACCGAAATTCATCCTTTTGAATTACAACGTTAGCTAATTGATGATCAGGTATGTACTTTCGTACATCAAAGAGACCAATATCCAACGAGGGTTAGGACAAATACCAAATTTTGGTATGAATAATACAATTTGCACATTTGAATGACTCTCTAGGAGAGCTTCTTCAATATTTTGGGATTTGGCATTTTAGCTCTTTTAAGATATCCTGGTGGTGCCTAGGTCAGCATATATCTGGATGCAGCAGAAGGACAACCTTGATACCCCGGATGAAATAACGATATAAAGACCCAAAACCTCAGATTTTGGCAATCTATCAACACAAGATTTAAGGCTATAAAACCATACGCCACTGATATGTGACCCACTCATACACAGTTATATTTGTATCACAAAGTTAAGTTGATTATTTCATGCTTTTTGCCTACTGGTACATCATATGATGAAGCTACTATCACACTTGAGCAATTTAATTTTAATTTCAGTGTGACAGCCTAACTTGCTGATGTACTATCATTTCTTCATTTCCACACAATGAAAACTCATTTTTTATTTTCTATTTTTTATGTTTTTGATTTTTGAAAAGCAGTAAATTATTTACAAACTATTTTTATGGAAAAATGGTTATTTAGGATTCCTCATCCCGTTGAGTTCGACTAGATGTTCAAAACGAGCCCTGTCAAATGCTTTTATCTAAAGATCTGCCAGGTTATCTAGTGGGTCGACTCGATGTAGTTCAATTAATTTCTTTTCAGAACAATCCCGTATAAAATGATGACGAATATCAATATGTTTTGTGCGACGGTGTTTTACGGGATTGTTGGTGATTGAAATAGTGGCATTATTGTCTATCATAATAGGAGTACGAGTGAAATCCAAACCGTAATCACGGATCTGCTGGTGGCTTCAAAGAACCTGAGAGCAACAGCTACCCGCAATAATATATTCAGCTTCACACGTCGAGGTAGACACGCAAGACTGCTTCTTGCATTGCCATGAGACAAGCCTCCCTCCTAAGAAATGACAACCACCTGTGGTAGACATCCTTGTAGATTTGCATCCTTCAAAGTCTGAATCAGTGAAAGCAACAAACTTCAAATACTAGCTGCTGGATACCACAACCCAAGTTTAGGTTTTCCCTTCAAGTAACGAAGAATCCGCTTCACCGCTTTAATGTGGGACTCCTTTAGATCCGCTTGATATCTGGCACAAAGACATATTGCGAACATGATGCGGGTCTTGAAGCAGTCAAGTACATCAGAGAAACAATCATTGCCCTGTATTGAGTTGGATCAACATCCTCTACACTCTCATGATCTAGACCAAGATTGTGATTCTCACAGATAGGTGTATTGAAGGTAGCGCAATCCACCATTTTGAAACGAGACAAAATGTCATACACATACTTCGTCTGATGTATAAACATCCCATCCTTCTTCTGTTCAACTTGTAAACCCAAGAAGTAAGATAGCTCACCCATCGCACTCATCTCAAACTTGCTCTTCATTACCTCTTCGAAATCATGACACATGTTCTCATCTGATGACCCAAAAATGATGTTATCTACGTATACATGTACCAACAGAAAGTCTTCCTTCTTCCTTTTAATGAACAGTGTACTGTCAATCTGATCTCTTTCGAAACCATGTTTTAACAAATGTGCTGACAATGTCTCATACCACGCCCTAGGTGCCTGATGCAACCCATACAATGCCTTATCAAGTCGATAGACTCGATCTGGATAGTCTGGATCAGTAAACCCATCTGGTTGTGAGATATACACCACTTCTTGGACTTTCCCGTAAAGAAATGCACTCTTCACGTCATGTTGGTAAACTTTGAAGCCCTTGAATGAAGCAAAGGCTAGGAACAAATGAATTGCTTCCAACCTTGCTACTGGTGCAAACACCTCATTGTAATCAATCCCCTCTTGCCTATTGAATCCTTTCACTACCAACCGAGCCTTATTTCTTATCACAATCCCTCGGTCGTCTTTCTTGCACTTGAACACCCACTTAGTGCCTATTTCCTTCTCTCCTTCAGGCATGTCAACTAGCTCCCAAACTTTCAATTTCCTGAACTGAGCTAGTTCCTCTTGCATTGCTTCAACCCAACAATTGTATTTTAGAGCCATATGAACATTCTTCGGCTCCTCATGGGCAATAAAGCAGCTATATAAAAACTCATGAATCAACCCAGTCTTCTGAATCAAAGTAAACAAACAGGAACCTTCGAGCACACCTCTTCTCATCTAAACACCTGCAGTAGCATCACCTATGATGTTTTCAACTGGATGATCTCTGTGTACACGTGTGGTAGTCAATGGTGTCAACAACCAGATTATCTCCTAGATTAGATCCAACCTCCCCCTGAATATTAGCAAATGGATTAGTGAAGTCCTCCCCCTGAATAGGTGCAGACTCACTATCACTAGAGTCCTCTAGAGCTGCATTAGAATAAGTTTTTGGAGCATCTGTCATCGATACACTCGATCTAGGCATAAAGTCACACTCTCCATCTTCACTGATCACAGTATGGATAACCTGAGACTCATCTGCATTTGAAATATCAGGAATATTAAATGATTTAAAGACATCATCATAATCATATAATATAGCAGGACCACTCGTTGATTGTTGAGATGAATAACTAGTGATTTCCATGTTAAATACCACCTCAATTTTACCAGTTTTTAGATTAAAAACCCTTTTATTCGGTGTTCTAGGCAAATAGCCTAGAAAGTAATCCTCATCGGCTACTTCACTGAATTTTTGCTTATCTTTGTTTCGCACAATGGTGCAGGGTAATCCAAATGGTTCAAAGCCTTTTAAGTTTGGTTTTCGGTTAAACAATAGTTCGTGACATGTTTTGTTAAACCGTTTAACCATCAAAACTTTGTTTAGGACATAACAAGCTGTGTTCACAACTTCTCCCCAGAAAAGAACTGGAAGCTTTGAATCAGATAGCATAGTCCTTGCAGCTTCAATCAACGTCCTATTCTTCCTCTCAGCGACTCCATTCTGTTGAGGTGTATAAGGAGCAGAATATTGATGTTCAATTCCCTTGCGAAGACAATAGAGATCCAGAACTTGATTCTTGAACTCCATGCCATTATCACTTCTTATCCTCTTGATCCGTGCATCATGGACATTTTCCAATTTTGTAAAAAGATCTATCAGCATCTCCGCTGTCTCATCTTTTGAACCTAAAAAGAAAACCCATGAATATCGTGAGTAATCATCAGTGACAACTAAACAATAGTACTTCCACCTATGCTCCTTACATTCACTGGACCGAATAGATCCATATGAAGTAATTCATAAGGGGCATCTATGGAATTTACTGTTTAGATTTGTTAGGTTTCTTATGTTGTTTTCCCTTTTGACATGGAAGACATTTATCTTCCACGTGAAACCTCTGCACTGGTACCCCTTCCACTAAACCGTTTTTGATAATATAATTCATTTTGCTGTAGTGTATGTGGGCTATGTGTAACATCCGTCAAAAACGGATTTACCAAACCCGCTCCGTTTATCAACCGAACAGTCAGTCAAAATTTTCGTTGCGAATTAAATGCCCAAAATATTTTTAAACGATCCGTAATCAATTATTATACGGGAATATATATTTAGTTTTTGAAAAACTGTCAAAAATCGAAAAATAAAAATGAAATGATTCAGCCGGGTTTCGAACTCGGGTCTGTACCGAGTCACTCAGCGGCTTATCACCTCACACACAAACCACTGCGCCACTTGTTCCTTTGTTAAATAATAGAATCATTTAATTGATAAAGTGACTTTACGAATTCAAAACCGGCGCCCAATCAGTTCAGTCGTCTGAATCCCGGTAAACTCGCGAGTCTTAACTACAAATTTACGTTATAACGTAAACCATTAACCAGATATCGGTTATAACCGATGTTTGAAGTCCGCGACCAAAATCAAAACCGCCGGAAAATTTAATAAACGAACACAGTTCGAAATCAGACCAAATACATCTCGTTTTCTCCTATAAATTGACCCACAACCGACGACAAACACTTTCGCTCAAAAATCACACCTTTTCTCGGCGTAATTCCACTCGCCGGAATAAACCTGTTCGTCGCAGGAAAACCGGTTTCCCCATTGCCGAGCTTTTCTGAACCTCTGAAGCTTATACCGGAGATACCCATACTCTTTCCAAGCTTTCCGGAGACTAGCTGCTATAAGGAACCTGTCGCCGGAGTTGAATTCTGTCGCCGGAGTTCTGCCGGAAAACAGAGGATCCAGTCGGTATAATTCTCCGCCAAATTTCTTTTCCTTTTTCACAATTATCTCACCTTAATCAACTGTAAAACACTAATAAATCGATAAAACTTTGAACCAGCCGATTTTCCAAACTCTGGTTATATTTCAGTGAAGAAGAGATGAATTTCAGTATGTTATAAGTATAATAAAAAATCTGGATATTAATCGGGTTAGACACACAGTCCAGTGGTGGACTGTGTGCACATAAAACGTTAAACATGCAAAGGTCTCGAGTTCGATTCCCGTCTCACACACGCTGCCTTAATAAAA
Source organism: Scalesia atractyloides (assembly GCA_947069175.1). Classification (NCBI taxonomy): domain Eukaryota; kingdom Viridiplantae; phylum Streptophyta; class Magnoliopsida; order Asterales; family Asteraceae; genus Scalesia; species Scalesia atractyloides. The sequence goes on from CAMTDV010000020.1 coordinate 52,272,219, forward strand.
ACCAATTTTTTTTGTTTAACTGAACCGGAGTCGCCTTAGATATATGTTAAGTATATTGATAACCGGAATAATAACCAAGTTAGACACACAGTCCAGCGGTGGACTGTGTGTTTGTTTATATCGCAGGTCACGAGTTCGAGTCCGGTCTTCAGCACCGACTCGGACAATTATCTCTTCTTTTTAATTAAGGCAGAAAAGGAAATAACTAATTAGTATTTAAGTATAATAAAAATCGAATGATATAACATGTTGAACACACAGTCCAGCGGTGGACTGTGTGTTAGATTAAACCACAGGTCCCGGGTTCGAGACCTGTGGGGTGCAAGTCCGGTTCGCTCAAAATGTTTTTAAAATAAAATGATTTTCAGTTTAAACTAATTAGTGTATATATATAATTAAAATCAGATATATAACGGGTTAGACACGTAGCTCAGCTGGTAGAGCTGCGTGCACGCGTACGAGAGGTCTCGGGTTCGAGCCTCACCCAGCGCACAACAATATGCCTCGAACCGGTCAACGCCAGTCAAAGTCAACAGGTCAAAGTCAACTGTAGCAAAAAAATAAAATATTTTTTTTATTATTTTTATTTAATTATTTTAATTAAAAATCAATTATAAATACTTAAAATTAACATTTTTAAGGTTAGAAAATAGCCTCAAACTCACAAAAATACACCCAACAATCCTATTAAAATAGTTTAATAAAATCCGTTTACTTACCAAACCATAATGCGATTTATCTAGGTTAAATCTCACTCGTGGTTAAAACCACTTCGCGTGCATTCAACGTCATCAACCGAACGCACCCACTGTGAGTGAATCTTACAATTCCCCTTTTAAATTACACGTTTTGGGGTGTGTCATGTGTTATAAAATTAATTAATTTATATATTTAAACTTGTGCCATACCACATCATGACTTAAACTTAGATTGTTTTATTGTTGTGATTTACTTATATTGCCTTTTGTCAAGTCATATGAAACTCATACATTAAGCCCATCATTTCCTCGTGGGAGACGAGTAGAACATCGCGTGCTTCAATTCAAATTCATTATTGTTCATGTGTGTTTCATTGAGTTTATTTTGTTTGTAGTTGTGTCATTCATATCATCATGTTTATGCAATTCATTCATCAGGCCCCTCAGTTCCTCGTGAGAGACGAGTTGAGCATCGCGTGCCTTTAATTGTTCCATTATTATTCATGAGTGTTTCATTTAACATCTTATGATTGTTGATCAAGTTACATCTAATTTTACTCATGTTTGGTTGTGCACATATTTCATAATCAATTTAAATAAATTGTTCAAATGTTTTCCATAGGATTCACTCGCCAACATTATGTTGATCCAAAAACCTTTTTACACATGATACAGGTGAACAGGTTGAAGCAAGGATAACTTAGGATATGCCTTAGAAGAGAACAAAGAAGTTAGATTGTTAGTTAGATCATGTTGTAGCAATCATTGTAAATTTCCATTTAATTTGTATTAATGAATATGAAACGTTTAATAAATGTCATGAGCTTTGATGATAACCCAATCATGCCCCGATCACCTTTTCCGCTGCGGGTCGGGGTGTGACAGATTGGTATCAGAGCCATGACTATAGGGATATAGGATAGGTTATTAGACCCTTAGAGCCTATACTATAGTCTGCCTAAATTTTAATTGATTAGGTGGTTACATACAAACTTATGATATTTATTTGTTTCATATTTGTTTACATTTCAGTCAAACATACATGCTTATATACATATATACATATTCATTATACACATATCGATGTTCATGAATTCAATTTATTTTCATATTCTCATTATCCAAAGATTTTGTGCAATTTTCAATTCTTATCAAAGTAAGTTCTGCGACGGGCATGTAGTAACTGGAAGGGTACAAGTACCGGTAGTCGGAACGTCCTGTCTAGGCTGGCATTCGTATAAATCCAATATAACGGACCAGTTTGCCTACCTGGGGACCAACGATGAGAGTACGAAGGACCTATTAGGCCAAAGCATGCCACACCAAACGTCGTTCGAACTAACCCTACTTTGAGGTGTCACCGTGTCTACACCTGGACACATTCCGAATATCACACGTTGTATACATATTTCTCGATTTTCTCCGGGTTTTTGTGTACGCAACCAGGCAGAAACCGTGCGAACCATATGAAAAACCGGTATTCATGGGGGCCCACATGATTACACAGGTAAAGTATGGCGGCATGACGGGCCTAACAGCGAGCAAAGCCCAAGACATCCTATGGATGTAGTATTTTTCTATAATTATTTTATGAATGTTCATTCCTGAATGCGACCCATGATCTCAAAAGCATCCAACTCATACTTTTGTCATGTAATCCTTGTAGATGTCTTCTAACCTCGCCCGTAGGAAGATGAGAGCAAGAAAAGCCCGCGAACGCATGGCCGCCTTAATCGCTCAACAAATGGCTGCCGTAATACCCAACATTGTAATCCAAGTTCAACAAGCACTCACCGATAATCCCGTCAATCAAGCAAACCAAAACATTTTCAACTCTCCCCCAAATACCACTAAATGCACCTACAAGCATTTCAAATCATGCGACCCTCCGAAATACAAAGGGACTGAAGGCGTCACCGCTCTCCTCCATTGGTTTGAAGAAATGGAGAATACTTTTCTAAATTGCGATTGCCCTGATGATCGCAAAGTGCGTTATGCTACCGGTCGACTATATGGGATAGCACTTACTTGGTGGAACACAGAGAAGGCCAAACGAGGTGTTGAAGATACTATGTCCTTAACTTGGAACGAATGAAGGAAATCATGACCAAACGATTTTGCCCAAGGAGCGAAATCAAGAAGCTAGAAGATGAATTTTATTCATTGAAGCAAATGGAAGGAGACCACATCACCTACAACAAAAGATTCCTCGAATTACATCAAATGGTTCCCAACATGTTTACTCCCCTCTACCGTTTGATAGAGCACTACATTCGTGGTCTTTCGTCAAAGATTCAAGACCCTGTAATAAGTACCAAGCCTGCAACTTTGGAAGCAGCAATGGAGCTAGCAACAGAGCTCACCGAGAACCGAACCCGAAACAAAGACTTCAAGGAGGAGAAGAAGAAGGATAAAGAATCGACTGAAACCTCCGACTCCACTCAACCCGAATCCCCTTCTCAACCCAAACCTAAGAGAAGAAGAGTCGGGCGACTTTTCGCTGCTACTCAACGAAATCCACCAGTTTTTCACGCCATACCCATCCAAGCTATCCCAATCACCCAAGTGGCACCCAACTCAGCTTACCCAAATAAGAAACCATATCTTAGACCTCACCCTCGATGCAACAACTGTTTTTATCACCATCCCCATACTCTACCTAGTCGTCTATGTGCAACTTGTGGACGCTATGGTCATTTGAGCAATGTTTGTCGCACCTTTCAAGACCAAACCTCTTCCCCTACTCAAAACATGGCCCAAACTTATAATCAACCCCAATACCCCATGTTCCCATATGCTCGAGCTTGCTTCAATTGTGGCGACCCTACCCACCTTAGAAACACATGCCCTCAATTGGTTAACGTTATCAACACTCAAGCCCAATCAAACCCAGTTAACCAAGTAAACCAAGAAAACCCAACCACTATGCCACCAGCAAGAGGAAGAGTCTTCAATATCAACGCCAATCCTGTCGAAGATAATGACGGCCCAAACAAAGATACTCAGCTAGTCCTCTTCGCCGAAGATCCAGATTCAACTCCTATTGTTTAGTCTTATGTTTTTCTTTATCACATGTGTAGACTGTTAGAGAATTATTGTGATATTATATATATTATATATTGTTTTCAGTATATGCTTTTGCCGAGGCCGTAGCTCCCCATCCATCGAGGTTGAGTTTGATCCCCATTTTATTATGGGTTGATCAGGGCGTGCCCGCACGATCGGCTCGTTTGTTTGAGCCTTGATCGGTTATTTCATTTTACATTTCAATACATGCAATACGTTCGGCTCCGTTTGATTGAGCCTTGAGCGCATATTTCAATTTACATTTCCAGTTCATGCAATACGTTCGGCTCCGTTTGATTGAGCCTTGAGCGCACATTTCAATTTACATTTCCAGTTCATGCAATACGTTCGGCTCCGTTTGATTGAGCCTTGAGCGCACAGACAATTTCATTATCAGTATCTTGTGGTTGTGGTGTTTGTAGTAGAGTCGCATCGAACTAACCATAACTTGCGGATAAAGTCAATGAAAATTTGACAAGGATATGGTGGATACGCCGATGGTACTTCCTATATATAAGTATTCTTGTCAAATGATCGGAGGTATTATCAGGCAGTTATGAGAGGTTCCATGCATAGGCTGATTGTGTGATGGTTGTTTAGATTAAGATGTTCAATTTCAGTACATTCAATACGTTCGGCTCCGTTTGATTGAGCCTTGAGCGCACATACAATTTCATTCAATACGTTCGGCTCCGTTTGATTGAGCCTTGAGCGCACATACAATTTCATTATCAGTATCTTGTGGTTGTTGTGTTTGTTGTAGAGTCGCATAGAACTAATCATAACTTACGGATAAAGTCAATGAAAATTTGACAAGGATATGGTGGATACGCCGCTGGTACTTCCTATATATAAGTATTCTTGTCAAATGATTGGAGGCAATATCAGGCGGTTATGAGAGGTTCCATGCATAGGCTGTTTGTGTGGTTAAGTTATTCATATTCAGTACATGCAATACGCTCGGCTCCGTTTGATTGAGCCTTGAGCACACAATTTCAATTTCAGTACATTCAATACGTCCGGCTCCGATTGATTGAGCCTTGAGCGCACATCCATTTCATTTTCAGTACATGCAATACGATCGGCTCCGTTCGATTGAGCCTTGATCGCACAGATATATTTCATTTCAGTATTTTATGTTTGTTGTATTGATTGTAGAGTTATAGGACTAATCATAATTCACTGATAAAACCAATGAAAATATGACAAGAATATGGTGGATACGCCGCTGGTACTTCCTATATATAAGTATTCTTGTCAAAGGATCAGAGGCCTTATAGGACGGTTATGAGAAGTTCTATGTAGGATTTATTAGTTTCTTGGTAACCAATCATAACTTGTGGATAAAACTAATGAAAATTTGGCAAGAATATGGTGGATACGCCGCTGGTACTTCCTATATATAAGTATTCTTGCCAAAGGATCAGAGGCATTATCAGGCGGTTATGAGAAGTTCCATGTAGGATTTAGTATTGCCTTGGTTGGAATTTGTGTTACATTGATATCATCATGTTATTTAAAGAGATTGGATTGTGTTCCATTTCTACATAAACTAACCTCTCCATCATAATAAACGAGAGAGGAACTTCCATCATTCAAACATATATGCTATCAAAATGTGAATTCAAATATTTGCTGTTGTGTTTATTCATGATCAAATATTTGCTGATGTATTTATTCATGTTCAAATATTTGCTGGTGTGTTTATTCATGTTCAAATATTTGCTGATGTGTTTATTCATGTTCGAATAGGAGCTGTTGCGTTTACCTATGTTCAAATATCAGCTGTTGTATTTTTATTTATGTTCCATACAGGTTGTAGTGTTAGAAGTTTTGCCTTAGGATATAACCATACTTACCCAAACGTATCTAAACTCTTATGCATGATATCATTTTTAGCGAATCATTCCTGTTTATCAATACTCATACAGTAGGCAACAAAAAGCGATTCCTGAATAGGGTACTTAACCCTTACAAGGAACGTTACCGCCTCGAACAAAAACTTAAGCCCTTATTTTGTTAAGCATACAACTGTCAAACAAAACATCATCATTCTTTTAGTCAAATATATCACAATTTAAATTTCGGGACGAAATTTCTAAAAAGCAGGGGATACTGTAACATCCGTCAAAAACGGATTTACCAAACCCGCTCCGTTTATCAACCGAACAGTCAGTCAAAATTTTCGTTGCGAATTAAATGCCCAAAATATTTTTAAACGATCCGTAATCAATTATTATACGGGAATATATATTTAGTTTTTGAAAAACTATCAAAAATCGAAAAATAAAAATGAAATGATTCAGCCGGGTTTCGAACTCGGGTCTGTACCGAGTCACTCAGCGGCTTATCACCTCACACACAAACCACTGCGCCACTTGCTCCGTTTGTTAAATAATAGAATCATTTAATTGATAAAGTGACTTTACGAATTCAAAACCGGCGCCCAATCAGTTCAGTCGTCGGAATCCCGGTAAACTCGCGAGTCTTAACTACAAATTTACGTTATAACGTAAACCATTAACCAGATATCGGTTATAACCGATGTTTGAAGTCCGCGACCAAAATCAAAACCGCCGGAAAATTTAATAAACGAACACAGTTCGAAATCAGACCAAATACATCTCGTTTTCTCCTATAAATTGACCCACAACCGACGACAAACACTTTCGCTCAAAAATCACACATTTTCTCGGCGTAATTCCACTCGCCGGAATAAACCTGTTCGTCGCCGGAAAACCGGTTTCCCCATTGCCGAGCTTTTCTGAACCTCTGAAGCTTATACCGGAGATACCCATACTCTTTCCAAGCTTTCCGGAGACTAGCTGCTATAAGGAACCTGTCGCCGGAGTTGAATTCTGTCGCCGGAGTTCTGCCGGAAAACAGAGGATCCAGTCGGTATAATTCTCCGCCAAATTTCTTTTCCTTTTTCACAATTATCTCACCTTAATCAACTGTAAAACACTAATAAATCGATAAAACTTTGAACCAGCCGATTTTCCAAACTCTGGTTATATTTCAGTGAAGAAGACGATGAATTTCAGTATGTTATAAGTATAATATAAATCTGGATATTAATCGGGTTAGACACACAGTCCAGTGGTGGACTGTGTGCACATAAAACGTTAAACATGCAAAGGTCTCGAGTTCGATTCCCGTCTCACACACGCTGCCTTAATAAAAACCAATTTTTTTTGTTTAACTGAACCGGAGTCGCCTTAGATATATGTTAAGTATATTGATAACCGGAATAATAACCAAGTTAGACACACAGTCCAGCGGTGGACTGTGTGTTTGTTTATATCGCAGGTCACGAGTTCGAGTCCGGTCTTCAGCACCGACTCGGACAATTATCTCTTCTTTTTAATTAAGGCAGAAAAGGAAATAACTAATTAGTATTTAAGTATAATAAAAATCGAATGATATAACATGTTGAACACACAGTCCAGCGGTGGACTGTGTGTTAGATTAAACCACAGGTCCCGGGTTCGAGACCTGTGGGGTGCAAGTCCGGTTCGCTCAAAATGTTTTTAAAATAAAATGATTTTCAGTTTAAACTAATTAGTGTATATATATAATTAAAATCAGATATATAACGGGTTAGACACGTAGCTCAGCTGGTAGAGCTGCGTGCACGCGTACGAGAGGTCTCGGGTTCGAGCCTCACCCAGCGCACAACAATATGCCTCGAACCGGTCAACGCCAGTCAAAGTCAACAGGTCAAAGTCAACTGTAGCAAAAAAATAAAATATTTTTTTTATTATTTTTATTTAATTATTTTAATTAAAAATCAATTATAAATACTTAAAATTAACATTTTTAAGGTTAGAAAATAGCCTCAAACTCACAAAAATACACCCAACAATCCTATTAAAATAGTTTAATAAAATCCGTTTACTTACCAAACCATAATGCGATTTATCTAGGTTAAATCTCACTCGTGGTTAAAACCACTTCGCGTGCATTCAACGTCATCAACCGAACGCACCCACTGTGAGTGAATCTTACAATTCCCCTTTTAAATTACACGTTTTGGGGTGTGTCATGTGTTATGAAATTAATTAATTTATATATTTAAACTTGTGCCATACCACATCATGACTTAAACTTAGATTGTTTTATTGTTGTGATTTACTTATATTGCCTTTTGTCAAGTCATATGAAACTCATACATTAAGCCCATCATTTCCTCGTGGGAGACGAGTAGAACATCGCGTGCTTCAATTCAAATTCATTATTGTTCATGTGTGTTTCATTGAGTTTATTTTGTTTGTAGTTGTGTCATTCATATCATCATGTTTATGCAATTCATTCATCAGGCCCCTCAGTTCCTCGTGAGAGACGAGTTGAGCATCGCGTGCCTTTAATTGTTCCATTATTATTCATGAGTGTTTCATTTAACATCTTATGATTGTTGATCAAGTTACATCTAATTTTACTCATGTTTGGTTGTGCACATATTTCATAATCAATTTAAATAAATTGTTCAAATGTTTTCCATAGGATTCACTCGCCAACATTATGTTGATCCAAAAACCTTTTTACACATGATACAGGTGAACAGGTTGAAGCAAGGATAACTTAGGATATGCCTTAGAAGAGAACAAAGAAGTTAGATTGTTAGTTAGATCATGTTGTAGCAATCATTGTAAATTTCCATTTAATTTGTATTAATGAATATGAAACGTTTAATAAATGTCATGAGCTTTGATGATAACCCAATCATGCCCCGATCACCTTTTCCGCTGCGGGTCGGGGTGTGACAGATTGGTATCAGAGCCATGACTATAGGGATATAGGATAGGTTATTAGACCCTTAGAGCCTATACTATAGTCTGCCTAAATTTTAATTGATTAGGTGGTTACATACAAACTTATGATATTTATTTGTTTCATATTTGTTTACATTTCAGTCAAACATACATGCTTATATACATATATACATATTCATTATACACATATCGATGTTCATGAATTCAATTTATTTTCATATTCTCATTATCCAAAGATTTTGTGCAATTTTCAATTCTTATCAAAGTAAGTTCTGCGACGGGCATGTAGTAACTGGAAGGGTACAAGTACCGGTAGTCGGAACGTCCTGTCTAGGCTGGCATTCGTATAAATCCAATATAACGGACCAGTTTGCCTACCTGGGGACCAACGATGAGAGTACGAAGGACCTATTAGGCCAAAGCATGCCACACCAAACGTCGTTCGAACTAACCCTACTTTGAGGTGTCACCGTGTCTACACCTGGACACATTCCGAATATCACACGTTGTATACATATTTCTCGATTTTCTCCGGGTTTTTGTGTACGCAACCAGGCAGAAACCGTGCGAACCATATGAAAAACCGGTATTCATGGGGGCCCACATGATTACACAGGTAAAGTATGGCGGCATGACGGGCCTAACAGCGAGCAAAGCCCAAGACATCCTATGGATGTAGTATTTTTCTATAATTATTTTATGAATGTTCATTCCTGAATGCGACCCATGATCTCAAAAGCATCCAACTCATACTTTTGTCATGTAATCCTTGTAGATGTCTTCTAACCTCGCCCGTAGGAAGATGAGAGCAAGAAAAGCCCGCGAACGCATGGCCGCCTTAATCGCTCAACAAATGGCTGCCGTAATACCCAACATTGTAATCCAAGTTCAACAAGCACTCACCGATAATCCCGTCAATCAAGCAAACCAAAACATTTTCAACTCTCCCCCAAATACCACTAAATGCACCTACAAGCATTTCAAATCATGCGACCCTCCGAAATACAAAGGGACTGAAGGCGTCACCGCTCTCCTCCATTGGTTTGAAGAAATGGAGAATACTTTTCTAAATTGCGATTGCCCTGATGATCGCAAAGTGCGTTATGCTACCGGTCGACTATATGGGATAGCACTTACTTGGTGGAACACAGAGAAGGCCAAACGAGGTGTTGAAGATACTATGTCCTTAACTTGGAACGAATTGAAGGAAATCATGACCAAACGATTTTGCCCAAGGAGCGAAATCAAGAAGCTAGAAGATGAATTTTATTCATTGAAGCAAATGGAAGGAGACCACATCACCTACAACAAAAGATTCCTCGAATTACATCAAATGGTTCCCAACATGTTTACTCCCCTCTACCGTTTGATAGAGCACTACATTCGTGGTCTTTCGTCAAAGATTCAAGACCCTGTAATAAGTACCAAGCCTGCAACTTTGGAAGCAGCAATGGAGCTAGCAACAGAGCTCACCGAGAACCGAACCCGAAACAAAGACTTCAAGGAGGAGAAGAAGAAGGATAAAGAATCGACTGAAACCTCCGACTCCACTCAACCCGAATCCCCTTCTCAACCCAAACCTAAGAGAAGAAGAGTCGGGCGACTTTTCGCTGCTACTCAACGAAATCCACCAGTTTTTCACGCCATACCCATCCAAGCTATCCCAATCACCCAAGTGGCACCCAACTCAGCTTACCCAAATAAGAAACCATATCTTAGACCTCACCCTCGATGCAACAACTGTTTTTATCACCATCCCCATACTCTACCTTGTCGTCTATGTGCAACTTGTGGACGCTATGGTCATTTGAGCAATGTTTGTCGCACCTTTCAAGACCAAACCTCTTCCCCTACTCAAAACATGGCCCAAACTTATAATCAACCCCAATACCCCATGTTCCCATATGCTCGAGCTTGCTTCAATTGTGGCGACCCTACCCACCTTAGAAACACATGCCCTCAATTGGTTAACGTTATCAACACTCAAGCCCAATCAAACCCAGTTAACCAAGTAAACCAAGAAAACCCAACCACTATGCCACCAGCAAGAGGAAGAGTCTTCAATATCAACGCCAATCCTGTCGAAGATAATGACGGCCCAAACAAAGATACTCAGCTAGTCCTCTTCGCCGAAGATCCAGATTCAACTCCTATTGTTTAGTCTTATGTTTTTCTTTATCACATGTGTAGACTGTTAGAGAAATTATTGGATATTATATATTATATATTGTTTTCAGTATATGCTTTTGCCGAGGCCGTAGCTCCCCATCCATCGAGGTTGAGTTTGATCCCCATTTTATTATGGGTTGATCAGGGCGTGCCCGCACGATCGGCTCCGTTTGTTTGAGCCTTGATCGGTTATTTCATTTTACATTTCAATACATGCAATACGTTCGGCTCCGTTTGATTGAGCCTTGAGCGCATATTTCAATTTACATTTCCAGTTCATGCAATACGTTCGGCTCCGTTTGATTGAGCCTTGAGCGCACATTTCAATTTACATTTCCAGTTCATGCAATACGTTCGGCTCCGTTTGATTGAGCCTTGAGCGCACAGACAATTTCATTATCAGTATCTTGTGGTTGTGGTGTTTGTAGTAGAGTCGCATCGAACTAACCATAACTTGCGGATAAAGTCAATGAAAATTTGACAAGGATATGGTGGATACGCCGATGGTACTTCCTATATATAAGTATTCTTGTCAAATGATCGGAGGTATTATCAGGCAGTTATGAGAGGTTCCATGCATAGGCTGATTGTGTGATGGTTGTTTAGATTAAGATGTTCAATTTCAGTACATTCAATACGTTCGGCTCCGTTTGATTGAGCCTTGAGCGCACATACAATTTCATTCAATACGTTCGGCTCCGTTTGATTGAGCCTTGAGCGCACATACAATTTCATTATCAGTATCTTGTGGTTGTTGTGTTTGTTGTAGAGTCGCATAGAACTAATCATAACTTACGGATAAAGTCAATGAAAATTTGACAAGGATATGGTGGATACGCCGCTGGTACTTCCTATATATAAGTATTCTTGTCAAATGATCGGAGGCAATATCAGGCGGTTATGAGAGGTTCCATGCATAGGCTGTTTGTGTGGTTAAGTTATTCATATTCAGTACATGCAATACGCTCGGCTCCGTTTGATTGAGCCTTGAGCACACAATTTCAATTTCAGTACATTCAATACGTCCGGCTCCGATTGATTGAGCCTTGAGCGCACATCCATTTCATTTTCAGTACATGCAATACGATCGGCTCCGTTCGATTGAGCCTTGATCGCACAGATATATTTCATTTCAGTATTTTATGTTTGTTGTATTGATTGTAGAGTTATAGGACTAATCATAATTCACTGATAAAACCAATGAAAATATGACAAGAATATGGTGGATACGCCGCTGGTACTTCCTATATATAAGTATTCTTGTCAAAGGATCAGAGGCCTTATAGGACGGTTATGAGAAGTTCTATGTAGGATTTATTAGTTTCTTGGTAACCAATCATAACTTGTGGATAAAACTAATGAAAATTTGGCAAGAATATGGTGGATACGCCGCTGGTACTTCCTATATATAAGTATTCTTGCCAAAGGATCAGAGGCATTATCAGGCGGTTATGAGAAGTTCCATGTAGGATTTAGTATTGCCTTGGTTGGAATTTGTGTTACATTGATATCATCATGTTATTTAAAGAGATTGGATTGTGTTCCATTTCTACATAAACTAACCTCTCCATCATAATAAACGAGAGAGGAACTTCCATCATTCAAACATATATGCTATCAAAATGTGAATTCAAATATTTGCTGTTGTGTTTATTCATGATCAAATATTTGCTGATGTATTTATTCATGTTCAAATATTTGCTGGTGTGTTTATTCATGTTCAAATATTTGCTGATGTGTTTATTCATGTTCGAATAGGAGCTGTTGCGTTTACCTATGTTCAAATATCAGCTGTTGTATTTTTATTTATGTTCCATACAGGTTGTAGTGTTAGAAGTTTTGCCTTAGGATATAACCATACTTACCCAAACGTATCTAAACTCTTATGCATGATATCATTTTTAGCGAATCATTCCTGTTTATCAATACTCATACAGTAGGCAACAAAAAGCGATTCCTGAATAGGGTACTTAACCCTTACAAGGAACGTTACCGCCTCGAACAAAAACTTAAGCCCTTATTTTGTTAAGCATACAACTGTCAAACAAAACATCATCATTCTTTTAGTCAAATATATCACAATTTAAATTTCGGGACGAAATTTCTAAAAAGCAGGGGATACTGTAACATCCGTCAAAAACGGATTTACCAAACCCGCTCCGTTTATCAACCGAACAGTCAGTCAAAATTTTCGTTGCGAATTAAATGCCCAAAATATTTTTAAACGATCCGTAATCAATTATTATACGGGAATATATATTTAGTTTTTGAAAAACTATCAAAAATCGAAAAATAAAAATGAAATGATTCAGCCGGGTTTCGAACTCGGGTCTGTACCGAGTCACTCAGCGGCTTATCACCTCACACACAAACCACTGCGCCACTTGCTCCGTTTGTTAAATAATAGAATCATTTAATTGATAAAGTGACTTTACGAATTCAAAACCGGCGCCCAATCAGTTCAGTCGTCGGAATCCCGGTAAACTCGCGAGTCTTAACTACAAATTTACGTTATAACGTAAACCATTAACCAGATATCGGTTATAACCGATGTTTGAAGTCCGCGACCAAAATCAAAACCGCCGGAAAATTTAATAAACGAACACAGTTCGAAATCAGACCAAATACATCTCGTTTTCTCCTATAAATTGACCCACAACCGACGACAAACACTTTCGCTCAAAAATCACACATTTTCTCGGCGTAATTCCACTCGCCGGAATAAACCTGTTCGTCGCCGGAAAACCGGTTTCCCCATTGCCGAGCTTTTCTGAACCTCTGATGCTTATACCGGAGATACCCATACTCTTTCCAAGCTTTCCGGAGACTAGCTGCTATAAGGAACCTGTCGCCGGAGTTGAATTCTGTCGCCGGAGTTCTGCCGGAAAACAGAGGATCCAGTCGGTATAATTCTCTGCCAAATTTCTTTTCCTTTTTCACAATTATCTCACCTTAATCAACTGTAAAACACTAATAAATCGATAAAACTTTGAACCAGCCGATTTTCCGAACTCTGGTTATATTTCAGTGAAGAAGACGATGAATTTCAGTATGTTATAAGTATAATATAAATCTGGATATTAATCGGGTTAGACACACAGTCCAGTGGTGGACTGTGTGCACATAAAACGTTAAACATGCAAAGGTCTCGAGTTCGATTCCCGTCTCACACACGCTGCCTTAATAAAAACCAATTTTTTTTGTTTAACTGAACCGGAGTCGCCTTAGATATATGTTAAGTATATTGATAACCGGAATAATAACCAAGTTAGACACACAGTCCAGCGGTGGACTGTGTGTTTGTTTATATCGCAGGTCACGAGTTCGAGTCCGGTCTTCAGCACCGACTCGGACAATTATCTCTTCTTTTTAATTAAGGCAGAAAAGGAAATAACTAATTAGTATTTAAGTATAATAAAAATCGAATGATATAACATGTTGAACACACAGTCCAGCGGTGGACTGTGTGTTAGATTAAACCACAGGTCCCGGGTTCGAGACCTGTGGGGTGCAAGTCCGGTTCGCTCAAAATGTTTTTAAAATAAAATGATTTTCAGTTTAAACTAATTAGTGTATATATATAATTAAAATCAGATATATAACGGGTTAGACACGTAGCTCAGCTGGTAGAGCTGCGTGCACGCGTACGAGAGGTCTCGGGTTCGAGCCTCACCCAGCGCACAACAATATGCCTCGAACCGGTCAACGCCAGTCAAAGTCAACAGGTCAAAGTCAACTGTAGCAAAAAAATAAAATATTTTTTTTATTATTTTTATTTAATTATTTTAATTAAAAATCAATTATAAATACTTAAAATTAACATTTTTAAGGTTAGAAAATAGCCTCAAACTCACAAAAATACACCCAACAATCCTATTAAAATAGTTTAATAAAATCCGTTTACTTACCAAACCATAATGCGATTTATCTAGGTTAAATCTCACTCGTGGTTAAAACCACTTCGCGTGCATTCAACGTCATCAACCGAACGCACCCACTGTGAGTGAATCTTACAATTCCCCTTTTAAATTACACGTTTTGGGGTGTGTCATGTGTTATGAAATTAATTAATTTATATATTTAAACTTGTGCCATACCACATCATGACTTAAACTTAGATTGTTTTATTGTTGTGATTTACTTATATTGCCTTTTGTCAAGTCATATGAAACTCATACATTAAGCCCATCAGTTCCTCGTGGGAGACGAGTAGAACATCGCGTGCTTCAATTCAAATTCATTATTGTTCATGTGTGTTTCATTGAGTTTATTTTGTTTGTAGTTGTGTCATTCATATCATCATGTTTATGCAATTCATTCATCAGGCCCCTCAGTTCCTCGTGAGAGACGAGTTGAGCATCGCGTGCCTTTAATTGTTCCATTATTATTCATGAGTGTTTCATTTAACATCTTATGATTGTTGATCAAGTTACATCTAATTTTACTCATGTTTGGTTGTGCACATATTTCATAATCAATTTAAATAAATTGTTCAAATGTTTTCCATAGGATTCACTCGCCAACATTATGTTGATCCAAAAACCTTTTTACACATGATACAGGTGAACAGGTTGAAGCAAGGATAACTTAGGATATGCCTTAGAAGAGAACAAAGAAGTTAGATTGTTAGTTAGATCATGTTGTAGCAATCATTGTAAATTTCCATTTAATTTGTATTAATGAATATGAAACGTTTAATAAATGTCATGAGCTTTGATGATAACCCAATCATGCCCCGATCACCTTTTCCGCTGCGGGTCGGGGTGTGACACTATGCATCTGTGCCACAGCAATGACTCAGCCTCAGATGCTTATGATAGTAGACACACCACCACAATGGAAGAGTCCTTAGCACCCATGTCAATGACATAAGTGTCATTTCTCCTTGGCGCTCTCATCACTATCTAGTCATCCGGTATCACCAACCCAGGTTTCAACACCAAAGCTTCAGACTTTGTAAAGTGGACTGAGTGACCCCTGTCGCATACTTGAGACACGCTCTTTAGATTGTGCTTCAGTTGCTCAACATAGTTCACTTTGTCCAGTGTGATCTTCCCGTTGGTCACTTTTCCTTGACAAGTAATGTGCCCTCCTTTAGCACCTACAAAATTCACATAACCACCATCTATATTCTCAAACTCTGTCAACAACCTCGCATCCCCCGTCAAGTGACTGGAGCAGCCACTATCAACATACCACAAGCTGATAATCCTCCTTAGCAGCTCCTGCACCACCCAACAAAATTAGTTAGATTGGGGGACCCAAGCCTTAATGGTCTTGGGTCTTCCAGATTCATCAACTACGGGAACATCCATTTATATCCATCACTTCTAACAGGAGTCTTGGATCTTAGACCTGTTGATGGAAATGGTTTTTGATTTCCACTAGGTCTATGGTCCTAAGGTTTCCTAACCATGTTTGGACTTTGCTTTGGAAATTAAGATTTTGGTTCCATGAATTTTGATGATGATAATTTCTAAAGCTATCGTTATAAAAATTTCGACTACCATCATTCTGGTATCGATTTTGATATTGACCTTGACTTCTAAAATTATTTGATTGACCATGAAAGTTATTCATTCTTGGTGAACTACTTCTAGGTTTATCATATCTGCCTGAAGTAGATTCAGGCTGAAATCTTTGTTGATTTTTTTGAAAATGAGGAACTTGGTGAGTTCCTTTTTCAGCCTTATCTACACCAACAGCAACACTCTGTTGCTTGATAGCAGATATCTTTGGTGAGTTAACCTTCTTCTCACCATCACCACTTTTTGCTGGTGATTTTTCTCTCTGTTTCTCACTTACCTGTGCTTCACTCTTTTTGTTAGGACAACAACTAGCTATATGTCCTTTTCCATGACATTTGAAACATGATTTTCTAGGCGAACACTTCTTTACAGAAGCCTCTTGCTTAGATTCATCAGGCGATGATGATGATGATGATGCTTTAGAAGGATCTTGTTTAGTTTACTTAACTTCTGATTTTTCTTTGTTTTTATTCTTAGCAAACTGCACATTAGACTCTTTAGTAATAACAGGGACCTCTTCTTTACAGAAGCCTCTTGCTTAGATTCTCTGAACTGATTTAATTTCTTTTCAAGCTCACAAATTTTAAGTTGTGCTTCAGACAACTCTTTGCATTTTTCAGAAACCTATTTTGTTTTTTCACTCATCGTATCATGAGCTAAGTAAATAACTTGAAGTTTTTCATTCAGCTTACAGGTTAGAATATTGATTTCTTCTTCATAACCTTTAATTACCTTTAAGTATAAAGACTCATTTCGTTTTACGAAAAAGTTTGATTCTTTTATGTTCGAGAGCTCATTTACCAGACTTTGGTTTTGCTTTGTTAATGTGTCAACTTCACTTTACAGTTCACGACACTTCAAACAAACAGAACTACCAGAGTTAGAACATACCTCGCCTGTTGATTTGCTTAGATCAGCCATGAAAGCATCAAAATCAGCAGCCATCTTCTTCTCTGTAGCATTCTGTTCTCCATCAGCTTTCTCAGCTACCTTCTCTTGCTCTCCCTCAGCATCAGCTTTCACTTCTTCATCAAACAACTGGAGCTATCTCAGCCATGAATGGCTGTGAAGCATTGTTATCACTCTCCAGATGAACACTCCAATCATAAGAACCCACTCTGGCAGTAGAAATCAGGGCCTTTGATCAAGTGTTGTTTGACGCATTCCTGTTGCTTCAACCATGACCAGGAGAATCTTGATAGGATGAACTAGAACGAGATTCAGTTTTTGGTCGTTGACATTCTCTAGCAAAATGTCGATAGTTATGACAGTTGTAACACTTCACTTTTGGCTTGTCAAAGCCCACACTCTTTCCAACGATCTTCCTGCCCGTTCTGTTCATGAACCTCTTCACTCGTGTAGAAATCATGGCCATTTGCAATGCCATTGCAAATCCATCTCCTCTAAGTCATCAGGGTCGATCTGATCATAATCTTCATCAAACATAGCAGGATCAGATATTTTTGCATGAATATAGTTCTCGTAGGAAGCAGCGGATGAAGCAAGCAATGCCAGGTGATCTTCAGCACTATTGACACTCAGAGGTATAGACTTAGAACTGCTGTTACTTGATTGTTGTCTCTTAGCCCCTGACGAACCTCCTGAAACAGCAACAAAACATACTTCTCCATCAGAAATTGTCACGATCTGTTCATTCTCACATGAGAGAAATGCAGTTGCAGTGTCACTAGAAGCATTGTTGGAAGATGAAGGTGTAAGACCTTTATAAATCCCCGGATCTTGAACCTGATCATATCCAGTCTCCTTCTTCTTCATTTTGAAGTCATAAGCTCTCAATTTCCCAACAACCTCTTCCAAGTCTTTCTTTTCATAATCAGCTTAACCCTTTATCATCAACGTGTAAATATCCCACTTTGCAGGTAAAGCATCCAGCAACTTGTCGTTTATCTCCACATCCGTGTATCCCTCTATGTCATAGTTATCTATTTCTGATATCAGATGATAATATCTCGTGATAATATCTTCAAAGGACTCACTCCTCATGCCTTTAAACATAGCAAACTCTCAGTAGATCCACCTTGTTCTTCTTCACATCAGTATTGCCCTCATATCTCTTCTCTAGGGCATCCCACATCTCCTTCGATGTAGTATAACGCTTGAATGTATGTTTGATGCCATCAGGTAATGACATCTTGATAGCAGCTAAGGCCTTCTTTTCAGACTCATACATCCTCTTCTCAGCTTCAGACATATTCACGTAGTAGTAACACGTTGTCTGCCCTCAAAGTCATGCGTGGGGTTAGCACACCCATCTTGAATACAGATCCACATCCGTGTGTCATGATATTCAATGAATGACTGAAACCTGTCCTTCCATGTTAGATATTTCTCTACTTTAAGCATCTTTGGTGGTTTGTTTGTGGTACCGGCCTCGTGTTTCATTCTCAACAGCTCATTTAGGTTAGACATATTCGACATTTTTACCGAACCGGCTCGTTAAAAACTTTAAAAGTTGTCCGAAATGAGTGATTACCAAATTATACTGTTAGACTTGTCTCGACGATACAATTCTAATGATGTATATTGTCCGATTATCGATGATACCAAAATTGTCTATGGACCAAATTCTATGTCCGAAAACATTTAACTCTTATTACGTCAGCTGGTTAACTTTCCACCATTTTATGTATAACTCGGAACAGTGTTAAATCCAGAATGGTAACTCTGATTGACAATCCTAGATGACAATCCGGAACAGTAGTCCGAATTGCTAATACGAAATGGTGATCCGTAATAGTGATCCGAGATGAAATCTGGAATGCACTATTCTGATCCGAAATGGAAATCCGAAATTGACTATTCTGATCTGAGATGGAATCCGGAATAGTTGTGATCCGAGATGGAATCCTGAATACCTTCTGATACGAAATTCAATCTGAAATGGCTTCTAATCCGAAATTCAATCCGAATTGCACTTTTCGAGATCCGAATTGCAAGTCTGATGATTCGAAATGCAGATTCTGATCCGAAATCCAAGTCTTCAATCCGAAATACTATGCTTTTTAATCTGGAATGCAAGTCTTCAATCCGAATTGCTTCACTTTTAATCCGGAATACCTTTCTTCAATCCAAATTCATGCTGTTAATCCGAAATCACTACCGAAACCCTAAAAACAGCCGCCGAACCCCTAATTCAGCCGTCACAAACTCCAAAACAGCCTCCAAAACGTACAAAAACCCAATTTTTCTATTGTCACGATTCTGAACCGAGCAATAATCAAGAGCCGAATGCTCTGATACCAATTGTAGGTCCCCTAGTCCTTATGGATCTTCACAGAATCGTCTATGTAATCTAGAGTGCGGAATCCCCTAGATCAGATTTCACATAAACAACAAGAATCAAGCATGAACACGAACAATTTCCTTCAAACAGTCTTCTATTGGTTATCTAACACAAAGTGTTTACAATCAATTCAAGACTCTTTCTCTAAACCAGCAACTGAACAATTAACTGAGCAACCTTAACCCAATCACAACCTCCCTTTATATAGAGATAGGTTATGCAACTGGGCTAGGGTTTCCTACATGGACTGCTAATGGGTTTAAAGCCCAATTCGCCTACCATGCTCTATTTTGTGTTTAGTTCAGCCCAATTACTTCTTATTAACTATTACAAAACTAAACCCACTAACCGTTTATCATTTTACTAATTACAAGATATCCAAAGACCAAATCTAAGTTGTAGTCATAAATATGCACCAACAACGACATCTGCAGTTCAAAAGATTCCTTTATAGAACACCACCTAAAGTCGAGCCTTTATCTCTTTGTCTGTATGGAAATACTAACCTGATCTCTCAAGGTCTCGCAATTCACCCCATTTACAGATAGCAATTAGATATATTCACCTGTTAAATGATATACTGGGAATCTCGATGCAGGAGTATTTTCTGAGATAGGAAACACAGTTATTTCATGTTCCTTAATCTTACCTAACATATCTTGAAACAATTGAGAAACATGTAGAGGTTTAAGTGGATAAATATTTTGGCAATCTAGGTAAATATGTTTAAGAACTTAAAGATACTACCAAGATCAACGGTACATGTGATTTATCTAAATATCTGATGTGATCCTCTAACACAAAACCCACAAAAATATGTATGTAAACACATCTTTATTTGTTCTTTTTCTCAGAAAAATCCCAAAAAGATTTTCAGTTTACTTTAGCAATTTATCTTAGATTTTAGTCTACCGATGATGAAAACACCATTAGTCTAAATCAAGGCGACACTAGCTGGAGGAAAGCCGAAGTTCACGGGCTGGGAGCTAATCAGAAAAGAAAAGTTTCCTAAAACGTCAACAAAGTTCATTAATTTGAAACTTTAAATTTTCGAATAAATCTGTTTTGGTCAAATGGTCATTAACTTGGACTTTGTAGGCAAATCGGTTAACTAGGTCATTAACTTGGACTTGGTTAACTGAGTGGGTTATAAAAATAGATAAAATTTCATAAAAAATCAAAAAGATAAAAAAAGTGTATAAGAACTGACTCGTACGAGTGACACACTGACTCGTACGAGTGACAAAAAGTTTCATTCGTGCGAAGCATTACTCGTACGAGTGAACCTTGAATGAGTATAAAGGTCTGCTCATTCGCACGAGTCGCACTATTGACTCTGTGCGATTGAGAGCATACTCTGTGCGAATCAGTTCTTGTCACGCTTTTTTCTTGATCTACGATATGTATCTATACTCCGGGGAGGTTGATTTGCACACCTCTTTCAATGGGCAAGGTACTAATGCTTGTTTTGAGCCAATATAATGCCGAAATTGAACAAAAAGGACAATAAACGTAGATTTAGGATAATTGGACCGGTAAAATATAAACTTGAACTCAAAATTGTTAATATCGGCCCTTTTAATCTATATATCAACCTTCAATTTGTTAAAATTTACACGTTTTAAGTTCGGTTAGATTAGGTGTTATTTGGTGCAATTCGTTGCTCGTTCGAATCATCACTCGTACGAGCAAAGATTTCTAATGCCAGTTTATCATTTTCACTCGTACGAGTGATCGTTCGTTCGAGTAGAACATTAAACGTTGTTACCTTGATGACTCGTATGATGTATCACTCGTATGAGGAAGTTTGTTCAAAACCCTTAAAATTTACCAAGTATGTTATTCATTCGTACGAAGTAGTGGCTCGTACCAGTGGGGTTTTGATTCAGACTTAAATTTCTTGTCTAAGTATATGACTCGTACGAATGGTGACTCGTACGAGCGATTAAGAAATTGAAATTTTTGAAAATTTTCTAAGTGTTTGAAATATTTATGCTTGCAGATCAAGAACTCATCGTTTTCTCAATTTCACAACATCCACTGTCTTCTGGACGAGACTATTCTGGAAATTGCAGCATATAGAGAGGTATTGGATTTTTTAAGCCGACTTCCTATTACTAAAGCGCTCACAGATTGTCACACGACATATCTTTCTCACTCGAATATTTTTGGAATGCTGCTGAATTCAATGAAGAGAGAATACGATTTTGTCTGCAGTAAGAATTAATAACCAAGATATTCAAGTAAAGATCACTGAAGACTTAATCAGAACGAAGTTAGATTTTAACAATCACGAAGAATTCCTACTGGTTTTCCAGAATATATGGTTAAAGGGTGCTTCTACCAGATGGGTTATGCTGGATTCACTAATGCAGCTCCTTTCAAGAAGGCAAACCTCAGTGCTCCATTTCGATATATAGCACACTGTGTGATTCATGCTCTCAGTCACCGAAAGGGCAGATTTGATGATTTTATTGTTATCAGATGTGTATGATCACTACAATTATTCTGAACTTTCCCTACAATGCGCGAAGTTTTTGTAGTATCCATGTTTTATTCAGATGTTAATCGACCATTTACATCCGAATTTAAAGAAGAAAAACGATGATGTCTTAAAGATGGAACATATGGATGTCTCAACTCTGAAGAAGATGAATCTGCATCTTAAAGCCTTCCCAAATGCCAAGCCTGTCTTCGGGGCTATTCTTGATAAAGATTATGTAGCACCGCCAAAAGGGAAGCGCAGGAAAGTTGATAGTGGAGACGAAGATGAAGAATTAGAAGTGTTGGATGGTTTTATTGCGAAGAGAAGCGTGTGGTTCTCTAAAAAGGATAAAAGGGGGTAAGGGGATGAAAAGAAAGCAAACGTCCACATCTTCCTCCAATGCCCCTAAAAAGAAGCACCGTACATTTGAAAGCACGAGGTTGATTGACGAATCAGAGCCGGAAAAGAACATTGAAACTTTGACTATTGATATTGAGCGAGAAGCATTTGGAGTTCAGGAAGGAATGGTTGAAGACGCATCCTCCTCAAATACTGATCAAGAGGATAGGATTGCTGGTGAGACAGAAAGAGCTAAAGGAAGAGAACTTGAACGTTTGGCTGACCTTAAACGAAAGTAGAGGAGAAGAGACGTAAAGCAACAGGGAGGATGATACAACGTATGTTCCTTCGGGTTCCGATAGTGATACTCCTGTTCGCAAAACTTCTAAGAAATCTTCTAGACGTCTCAAGAGGCTAGCGATTAGAAGCACAGATTCTCCGAAAGACAAATCTAAGAGAAAGGTGTAGGAAAAGGTTGTTGAAGAAGAGAATGTTGTACCAACTCCTCAACCGACTCCTCAACGACCGCCATCACCATCTCCTCAACCGATTTCTCAACCACCCCCACCACCATCTCCTCAACCAACTCCACAACCACCACCATCTCCACCACCACAGCCAAAACCACAACCTCAACCTCAACCCCAGTTCTCTACAGGTACCAGGTTAGAAGATCAATTCGACTTCGACTTTGGTGATATTCCCGGAGGGGAAGAGTTCTTGGCAGACATGTTCAACGATTCACGCATTGAAGAGCTTGAGAAACAAGTAATGCTGAACAATGTCAGGATTGCTGAGCTACAAGAGCTAATCAAGGGCTTAATGCAGAAAAACAGCAGCTAGAGGCTATTTTGGCAAGTATCGTATCTTAGAATGATCGTTTGAGAAATCGCATGGAAGAATATAACGAGAACGTTTCAGAAATCAGAGAAAGATGAGCTTATTCGAGAAAATTCTCACGAAGAAACTCAAAATCAATTTAGCTTTTTGGATTGATGAGATAGACAAAGAAAAAGCCAGAGAAAGGGTTGTCGCGCGGGAACGCATTGCCAAAGAATTATCTGATGCTCCGCACAAGGGAAAATCGAAGGTAGGTGAGGAACCCATGATTGACATAACTGAGCCAGAAGCCGAATCTATGCCAGTATCTTCTCAGATGGTGGTGTATGCAGTTTCGAAGAAGTTTGTGTTGGTTAGAAAGCCTAAGGATGTTGACATTGATATGAAAAATCTTCCAGCTAAATATCGAGAATGGCTCAATAAGAGAAAGTTGGAGAGAGAAATTGAAGCAGAAATAGATGAATGTGATGAGAATGCTGAGAAGGAACAAGAAGACTTGGACTATATCGATGATATATTTTCTGATAAGCCTGATGATGATAGTGATGGTGGTGATGATGACTTGGGTGGTTCAGGTGTCCTTGTAATAGAATCTAATTTTAATGATGATATTGATTTTTCTGTGTACTTGGATGACTCTGCAAATCAAGCAGAAGAAGGAAAAGATCAGGGAAAGTCTGAAAGCTCTAAGGATGCTAAGCAGGCAAGAATTTTCACGGTGACTGAAATGTCTACTGTTCCAACCGTGCCAAACCAAAGATACTATATTTAGAGCATGATGTTGAAGAAGGATAGTTTGTCCATAGCTACACAAAGGAAGAGATCGCTCAAATGTTAGGCATGGACAAAGAAGATTTTGTGTTTGATTTCGAAGAAGAACTTAACGACATCAGTGCTTTCGAGCCTATTGATTATGTCTTCGAACATGTTGGTGATGCACATGAGTATGATAAAGTTGTCGTGAAGGATGATTCAGATGACGATGATGAAAATGTTGACGAGTAGGGTACATATGACTCCCGAACTTTTAGTGAATTGTTTGCAGCCGAGAATGATGATCTTCTAAAGCGCAAAGTTGAAGAGGCTGTCAAACAAGGAACCGTTCCTCAAAAATTGTGTGCAGAAGAAGTTGTTGAAATGAGGAAGCGGTGGTTTAAAGAAGTACCAGTTGTACGTAAATTCAAACGTCCTTTAGCATTTCTTTGGGAGATATATTAAGCTGGGGATGGATCGAAGAGCTGAATGTTTATGCGATTAAACGGGAATATGGGATCCAGTACTTTCAATACATGAGTGACATAAAGACCCTGTCATTATGGGATATCAAAGAGCTTGTTCAAACTAAGATGATTAATTTGAAGATGAAATTTCATGACTAGCGGCTGTGGAAATTGATAAAGCTTGAGGATACGCATGGTTTTATCCACTGGAAACCATATATCCCTAAAAGAATCACGAAAATTGATCCAGTAACAAAAGAAAAAGATGTTACGTTGAGTGTAAAGAGGCCACGAGTGATGAAAAATATGTCTCTAATCAAGATGGATGTGAGAGGGGATCGGCTCTCCTCCGATGAGCACCGGACCGATATGACTTAACTAACAGAGGCGGAATTCATTGTTAGTGAGTTTGACAAAAAAACAAGTAAGATCTACTGCTTAAATGCCTTGAATTGTATTGATAAACGTGAACAAGTACCGAGCAAGTAAACAGTTTGACAGGGCTTCGCCATACCAAACGATTAACTAGTTCCTGTCACAACACTCCTCTATTTATAGGTCGACATGACTCGCACAGGAGAGTGTATATCTAAGTGTGACTCATGTGAGTGGTGCCTCGTACGAGTGACAAAGTGTCACTCGTATGAGTCACAAGACTCACTCGTATGAGCCAACAACAAAACAAATAAAAGATATACAATTTGACGTTCTAAGCCTTATATACATAATTAACATATCCTAGACGTAGGAAATATACATTATGCATCAACAAACTCCCCCTTGGATGTTGCTACAGTCTTGGATAGTCTTCAAAAATCTTCAAAAGATTTGATAGTTAACGCCCAAAGAAAGGTTTCGGTGGCTTGCGACGCTCCTCAGAAGATATAGGTGTTTGATCTGTTGGAGGAGGTCGGTTAATTGTACTGCCAAAGCGAAAGCTACTTAGCGAAGCGATTCGTGCTTGCTCTGTTATTCTTTCTTCCTTGTTATCTTTTTTCCTTTGCTCAATCTCCTCCAGTTTCCTCCATGAAGTGTTCCATGTCGTTCCTGAATGTACATCGTTGGCAAAACAAACATTAACTATCTTCTGAAACTGGAGTGCTTGTTCTTTATCTTTCTCTTCAAAGCTGATCTTTATATAAAACAAGCATTCAATATCTTTCTTTGAACAGTTGACTAGCCACATCAGGTCTAGTACTCGAATGCCATGCCATAGTCCATATATACGTTTGTGTGATCTTCCAAGAATCCTCATCTGGATGCACACGTACAATAACTTCACCTGTACTCGAATCGTAGTGCCACCATTTGAAGATCTTGTAGAAGTCTTGTTCCATCTTTATAAGAGGCATATTCTTCATCACTTTTGGCCTCTTTACGATTAGTGTTACGTCTTTCTCTTGTGTTACTGGATCGACTTTAGTAATTCGCTTACGAAAATGAGGCTTCCGGTGTGTAAATCCATGTGTAGCTTCAAGCTTGATCAATTTCTACAGCCGCTGGTCGTGATATTTCATCTTAGATTTATCATCTTTGTTTGCACAAGTTCTTTAGTATCCCAGAACGGCAGGTTCTTGATATCGCTCAAGTATTTAAAATACTGGATCCCAAAATCCCTTTTAATCGCATACACGTTTAGCTCCTCGATCCATTCTAGCTAATAATATCCCCTAGTGAAATATCTGTATCACACGTAAAGAATGCTAAGGGACGTTTGAATTTTTACTCTGCTGGAACATCTTTAAACCATTTTGTCCTCATTTCAGCAATTTCTACAGCAGTTAATTGTTGAGGAATCGTGCCTTGTTTAACAGCGTCTTCTACTTTGCGCTTTAACAAATCATCATTTTCGACTTCAACCAATTCATTGAAAGTTGGGGAGTCATCTGTACCCTTATCGGTAATATCAGTATCATCTTCATCAGAATCATCCTCCACGACAACTATATCATAGTCATGTGCATCAGACACATGTTCGAAGACATAATCTACCGTCTCGAAAGAACTAATATCATTAAGCTCTTCTTCGAAATCAAACTCAAAGTTTTCTTCTTCCACTCCCAGCATATCAGCTATTTCTTCTTTAGTGTAGCTGTTGACAATCTCTCCTTCCTCTACATCATGCTCTAAAAATAATATCTTCGGTTTTGGCAAGACAGGACAGTAGATATTTCGGTTACCATGAGAATTCCTGCCTGCGGAGCATCCTTAGGGCTATCAGATTTTCCCTGATCTATATCTTCTTCAACTTGATTTGCTGAGTCATCCAAGTATACAGAAAAGTCAATATCATCATTTAAATCAAACTCTGTTACGAGGACACCTGATCCACCTAAATCATCATCACCTCCATCATTATCGTCATCAGACCTATCAGAAAATATATCATCAAAATTGTCTAATTCTTCAGTTTCTTTCTCAAGCTCTTCAACAAATTCATCTATCTCAGCCTCTATCTCTTTCTCCATCTATTTCTTGTTAAGCTACTCTCGATGCTTTGCGGAAAGATTTGACGTGTCAATATCAATATCTTTAGGCTTTACCACCAACACAAACTTCTTCGAACTCGAATACACTACCACCTCTGAAGATACTGGCATGGGATTCAGCTTCTGGCTCAGTTGTAACTGACACAGGATCCTCACCAACCTTTGCTTTGCCTTTGCCTTGAGCATCATATAGCTCTTTAGCAAGACGTTCATGCTCGACAACCCTTTCTCTTGCTTCAGCTCTCTCAATTCATCAATTTCAGCAGCAATATTAACTCCAAGTTTCTTTGTAAATATCTTCTAATAGGTTCATCTTTCTTTGGCTCCTAAGACGTTCTTCATCATATTCAGCCATTCGAATCCTAAATGCTCATTCTCAGATACTATACTTGCCAACATAACTTCAAGCTGTTGTTTTTCTGCATTCATCCCGTTGAGTTGCTCCTTAAGTTCAACAATTTTAACACTATTTAACATAACTTGTTTCTCCAATTCTTCAACACGCGCATCGTTAAACATTTCAGCAGAGAAATCCTCCACCCAAGTATATCACCGAAATCAAAATCAAAATCAAACTAGGGTTGGGATTGTGAGGGTTGTGGTGTTGGCTGCGGTGTTGTTGTGGTGGTGGTTGTGGTGTTTACTGACGTGGTGGAGATAGTGGTATCAGTGGAGTTGGCTGAACATTCTCTTCTTCCACAGTCTTCTTTTTTCTTTATCTTGGATTTGTCTGTTGGAGAATCCGAACTTCTAACTGCTGGTCTTTTAAGTCGTCGAGAAGATTTCTTCAGAGATTTCTTTTCTTCTCTTCGGCTTTACGTTTGAGCTCAGCCTGACGTTCAAGTTCATGTTCTTTTGCTCTTTCTGTCTCACCTGCAATTCTATCTTCAGTATCTGTACTGGAAGATGATGCTTCTTCAACCTTTCCTTCTCTCACTCTGAAAGCTTCTCTTTCGATTTCAGCAGCCATAGTTTAAACGTTCTCTTCAGGCTCTGATTCATCAATCAATCTTGAACTTTCAGACGCTCTCTTTTTCTTCTGAGGGGTAGTGGAGGAAGATGTGGATGCTTGTTTTCTTTTTGTTCCCTTACCCCCTTTTCTCTTCTTTCACAAACCATGCGCTTCTTTTAGCAATGAAACCAGCTAATGATTCAAGCTCTTCATCCTCGTCTCCGCTATCGTCTTTTCTCCACTTCCTTTATGATGGTGCCACATAATCTTTATCAATAATCGCTCCAAAAACTGGCTTTACATTAGGGAAGGTCTTGAGATGCAAATTCATTTTCTTCAATGTTCAGACATCCATATGCTCTAGCTTTAAAACATCATCTTCTATAGATTTGGATGTAAATGGTCAAGCAACATCTGAATAAAACCAGAATATTGCAAGAACTTCTCTTGTTGCGTGTTTTGGACCATTTGGGAAAATATCACTCTGGAGAAGTTGTGCGGCAGGTTCAGAACAAGAGCAGTGATCATGCACATATGATAATCAACTAAATCATAGACTGGCCCTTTCGGTGGCTGAGAGCGTGAATAATACAACGTGCTATATATCTTAATGGAGCACTGAGGTTAGCCTTTTTGAACGGAGTTGCATTTACGAAACTGGCATAACCCATTTTGTAAGAATACCCTTTCACCATA
The DNA here is from genome assembly GCA_947069175.1 of Scalesia atractyloides. Classification (NCBI taxonomy): domain Eukaryota; kingdom Viridiplantae; phylum Streptophyta; class Magnoliopsida; order Asterales; family Asteraceae; genus Scalesia; species Scalesia atractyloides. The sequence goes on from CAMTDV010000020.1 coordinate 52,300,777, forward strand.
TATTCAGGAAAACCGGTGGAGTCATCTTCATGGTCATTGAATTCTAGAACAGTTCTGATAAACTCTTCGCTAATCTTAACTTGAATGTCTTCGTTGTTTATTCGAACTGCCGACAAAATTGCATTCTCATCTTCGTCAAACTCAGCAGCATTCTAGAAATACTCGACGTGAGATCTATATGCTGTGTGGCGATCTGTGAGAGCTTTCGTGATACGAAGTCTGCATAAAAAAATACAAGACTTCTCTATAAGCAGCGGTTTCTGGAATAGTAGCATCCAGAACACAGCAGATATTATGGAACGGCAAAAATGAAGATTTCTTGACTTGCAAGCATAGACATTTCAAACAATTAGAAACTTTTTAAAAAACTTTCAAATTTGAGCCATTCGTATGAATAACCATTCGTACGAGTCATAGATTATTACAACAGCTAAACTAAGTCAAAACCTCACTCGTACGAGTCACTACTTGGTACGGATGAAAATTATACTTGACAAATTTCAAAGGTTTTGAACTAAACTTCCTCGTACGAATGATGCCTCGTACGAGTCATCAAGTTATAAACATTCAAGAATGCTACTCGTATAAATACTCACTCGTACTAGCGAATGTGATACACTGACATTTGAAGACTTCCTCGTACGAGTGAATATTCGTACAAATTGCAAACCATACCAAATAACACCTAGTTAAACCGAACTTAAAATGTGTTAATTTTAACAAATTGAAGGTTGATTAATAGGTTATAAGGGCCAATTTCAACTTTTTTAAGTTCAATTTTATATTTACCGGTCCGATTATCCTAAATCTACGTTTTATGTCCATTTGGTCCAATTTTGTCATTATAACGGCTTAAAACGAGCATAAGTACCTTGCCCATTGTTAGAGGTGTGCAAATCAACCTCCCCAACATCTAGATACAAATGATAGATCAAAAAATTGAATTATATTGAACTGATTCGCACAAAGTTTGCTCTCAATCGCACAGAGTCAATAGTCTGACTCGTGTGAATGAGTCAACCTCTTATACTCATTCAGTAGTCACTCATACGAGCGATGGCTCGTGCGAATGAAGACTTTTTTCACTCGTACGAGTCAGTTCTAACACATTGTCTAACTTTTTGATTTTTTATGAAATTTTTTTCTATTTTATAACCCACTCAGTTAACTAAGTCCAAGTTAATGACCTTGGTTATCTGATTTGCCAACCAAGTCCAAGTTAATGGCCTTGGTTGACCATTTTACCCAAAATAGATTTGTTTTAAAAATGTAAAGTTTCAAATTAATGAACTTTGTTGACGTTCTTGAAATCTTTCTTTTCTGATTAGCTCCCAACCGTGGACTTTAGCTTTCCTCCAACAATCGTCGCTTTGACTTGGACTTTCGATATTTTCATCATCAATAGACTGAAATCTAAGATAGATTGCTAAAAGTTGAAAATCTTTTTATGATTTTTCTAAAAAGAAATAACAAGTAAAGATTTATATACATATTTTTGTGTGAGTTTTGTGTTTAGAGGAGCATATTAGATATTTAGATAAATCACAACTACCGTTGATCTTGGTAGTATCATTAAGTTCTTAAATTGATTTACTTAGATTTCCAATAAACTTATCGACTAAAACTTCTAAACATTTCTCAACTGTTTCAAGATATGTTAGGTAATATTAAGGAACATGAAATAACTGTGTTTCCCATCTCAGAATATACTCCCGTATCTAGATTCCCAGAATATCATTTCCCAGGTGAATATATCTAAATGATATCTGTAATGGGGTGAATTGCGAGACCTTGAGAGCTCAAGTTAGTATTTCCATACAGACAAAGAGATGAAGGCTCGACTTTAAGTGGTATTCCATAAAGGAATCTTTTGAACTGAAGATGTCGTAAATGTTTATGACATACTCATTTTTGTGCAGCTTTTGTAGACGAAAAATGTGTAAACTATTATACAAGTTCTAGGCCATTGCTGACACAAAATCAGAAGAACTCATATAATACCCCAAATATCGATTAAATATAAAGACCTAGTATCGAAGAATCTAGCATTCTCCCTAATGAAATTTTGGAGTACTAAGTCCATATATCCGAGAAATGTTAACCCACAAGTTACTCAGTTTTTCTTTTAGGTTTATATCTTGAGAACAATTTACTGAACGAGTGAAGCCTATTGGCACATCCTTAGTAATACCTATTTAATTACTTGTTTAACCATTCCATATCTTTAGCATAATGTGACTGTCATATTGATGTAATATGATCTCCCTTTTTCACAAAAACTCTTTTTGACTTTTATAATGTTTTTGAATTTCCCCAAACTTTCTCCCCTAAAATCAAAAACATATTTTTGGATTTTTAAGAAAAAATATTTACAGAAAAACATGTCATACCGATGAGAATCACGTCAAGTCTTCGTCATCCTCAAATTCAACCGCATGAATATCCCCTGATGCTAGATTTCTTAAACCATTTAATTTTAAAAGATTTTTAACTCTTGAACGATCAAATGCTTTGGTGTAAAAATCTGCTTTTTGGTCATCAGTGTGGCTTTTTTTCAATTCTAACCAACTTTTTCTTGTAGCAGTCACAGATAAAGTGGTGTCGAATCTCAATTTGTTTAGTGCGTGAGTGTTGACAAGAGTTTTTAGTGATATCAACAGCAGCCTGATTATCTACGTATATGGGCGTGTCTAGAAATTGAAGTCCGAAGTCTCTCATTTGCTGTTGTATCCAGAGTATATGGGTACAAAAACTGGATGCTAAAGCGTATTCAGCTTCACACATAGAGAGAGTTACCGCGGTTTGTTTCTTGCATTGCCACGTTACTAAATGAGTTCCAAAGAACTGGCAACCAACTGTAGTAGATTGAGCATTAAGCTTGCAACAGCCGAAATCGGAATCCGAGTAACCCGTAAGATTGAAGTCGTCGTTAAAAAGATACCACAAGCCGGTTCTTGGACATCCTTTCAAATATCGAATGATACGTTTGATGGCTAACAAGTGCGAATCTCTTGGATTGGACTGAAAACGAGCGCATAGGCATGTAGGATACATGATATCCGGTTGCGAAGCTGTAAGATACATCAAGGATCCTATCATGGAGCGATATAATGTTTCATCGACTTTGACTCCATGGATGTCAGGAAAATGTCATGATCTGGGGCTAATGGGGTAGATGCTGGTCTAGTTCTTGACATATCAAATTTCTCTAATATGTCAGGAACATACTTCGTCTCATGGATGAAGATACCATCAGGAAATTGATCAACCTGAAGTCCTAAAAAGAACTTCATCTCCCTCATCGCACTCATTTCGAATTTATTCTTCATGACTTTTTGAAGTCTTTGCACAGCTTATCATTTATCGATCCAAAGATGATATCATCCACATATATTTGCACAACAATCAGATGAGCATCTACTTCCTTTGTAAAGTGGGTAGAATCTACAGTTCCTCTGAGAAAGCCGTTGTTAAGAAGATGTCTTGAAAGCGTTTCATACCATGCACTCAGTGCTTGGTGAAGACCATATAAAGCTTTGTTCAGAATGTACACTTTATCCTTGTGCATTGGATCGACGAACCCCGGTGGTTGGCCGACATACACCTCCTCTTTGACTTTTCCATAAAGGAAAGCAGATTTTTCATCCAACTGGTACACCTTGAAACTTTCCAAGAAGCAAAGGCCAAGAATATACAGATAGCTTTGAGACGAGTGACTGGGGCATAGTCTTCAGTGTTGTCTATCCCTTCTTACTGGTGAAAGCTCTGGACCACGAGTCGAGCTTTGTTTCTGACTACTATATCTTTGTCATCTCGTTTGCACTTGAAGACCCATCGAGTGTTAATCTTTTATTGATGATCTTGTAGGTCAACATGCTTCCAGACTCCTAGCTTCTTGAATTGAAGCAATTCCTCCTTCAGTGGCTCCACCCAGCTTTCTTCTTTTAACACGTCTCTCCAGTTTCCGGGTTCTACCTGCGAAACAAAACAGCTATAAGAAAGGCTGGTTTGTAATGGTGCAATACTGGCATAAAAACAACTTAGATCCTTGTTGATCTGATTGCGAGTTTTCACTCTGGTTTGTAAGCTGCCGATGATAGTCTTGGATGGATGGTAAGATAATGTCCTCGGCATTACTTCACTTGGAACATCCACTTAATTGAAAATTCCTGATTACTTCATCAACAACCGGTGCAGACAATGTAGGTTCATTTCTGACATTTGATTGATTAGCTTGAGCATTCAGGAAGCTTTCAATATGTTCAGATCCTTCATCGGAACTAGATCCTCCATCATCAAAAGTTGGTTCACGATCAGACTCGGCATTAGGCGGTTGTTGGGCAGATGATTCTGTAGTGTTCAATAGAGGTACAGATACAGATTCTTGAAGAGTAGTGCACGGACCTACATCAGAAGTGTTGACTGGAAGTGATCGGGAAATCACCAACGGTCTAATAACTTGCTCTTGATTAAAGATTTGATGCTGTTGAAAGAGCATAACAAGTTCTTCTTCAGATGGTACGTCTGGTAGGTCAAATGAATTCCACAAACCATCGTAGTTGAATAGCCATGGATCCCAAGGTTTCTGCGTTGGCGTAGTATACCGTTGACAATCAACATGATGTGCAAGAATAACCTGGTTCAAACTCGGTAAGAAGACACGCTTTTGTGGACTAGCATAACCGACGAAAAATCCTTCCAAGGATTTGGCTCCAAATTTACCATTCGGGTCCAAAACTGTACACGATGATCCAAAAGACTCCAAAAACGCAAGATTAGTCTTCCGTTGGTTTAGCAACTCAAAACAAGTCTTGTTGTCAGGCTTGACTATCAACACACGATTGGGGGCGTAACACGCTGATGCGACTTCTTCGCTCCAGAAACGTATTGGCAGTTTTGAATCAGCGAGCACGGTTCTGGCAGTCTCGATTAATGTGCGATTCTTACGTTCAGCAACTCCATTTTTTTGAGGAGTATAGGGAGTGCTAAATTCGTGAAGAATTCCCTTTTCATTGCAGAATTCGAGCATCCTTCTGTTCTTGAACTTGGTACCATTGTCACTGCGGATTCTCGTGATAGGTATGTGATACAGGTTTTCAAGCTTCCTGAAGAGAATCATAAGACTTTCAAACGTTTCATCTTTGCTCTCCAAAAAGAAAACCCATGAGAATCTTGAGAAATCATCTGTCACCACTAGGCAATATAGATCTCCAGAAATGCTTTTGACGTTTACTGGCCTAAAAAGATCCATATGAAGCCTCTCTAGTGGTAGCTTGATAGAATTTAAAAGCTTTCTTGGGTGTGATTTCTTATGCTATTTCCCCATCTTAAAGCTCAGACAATCATCAGATAACTGAATTTTTTTTAGATTAACACCCTCCACTAGGTCGTTGTGCACCAAATAATTCATCTTTCTCATATCAATGTGCCCCATCTTCCTATGCCATAAGATAGACTCCTTCTCAGTTGCTTTAGAAACAAAGCACTAAACCTTCTTTGATGTTGTAGATGCGATATCAAGGACATAAAGATCATTCTCTCTTGGAGCGCACATAAGAATCCATTCCTCAGGAATCTTGAATCCCGGCTTTAGAATCAAGCATTTTTTGTCGTTGAAGTGTGTTGTTAACTTTTTGTCAAAAATTTGTGAAACACTCAGAAGATTGTTCTCTAGCTCCGCAATGTAGTTCACTTTATCACCGAAACCACTCCGTTCGTAATAATACCTTCTCCGACGATTCTTCCACCTTGAGTTCTAGTAAAACCTACATAACCTCCTCGAATAGCTTTGATGTCATGCAACAACGCAAGCATCCCAATCATGTGTCTTGAAGCTCAACTATCCATAATCCATTTTGACATAATCGGTCTCGGGAGCCCCTACACACATGAGGAAGAAACTATTTAAACAAAGAAACCCAAGCCTGTTTGGCATTGGGTGGGTTCAGAATATCAAATTTAGGACCAACTTTGTTTTTGACATTTTGTTTAGGCTCAGTTTTGGTTGGAACAAGTGGTTTTAGTTCTACCTTAGATGGTTTGACTTTTGCAACACATGTTTGTGTTTTCAAATTTGCCCTTTTTGAATAAAACTTTGCATCTTTTTTACGATTCTTGGTGGAAGTTTCACCAATTTCAAACTAAGAATTTAGTTGTGTCGTTGATTTTACATTTTTGTGAGACTCATTATTTCTTTTCAAAATTTGTTTTGGTACAACCATGGGTGCCTTTTGTTTCACATCTTTTGTAGATATGTTAGAGTTAGAAATAGGTTTTGGATATTTTTGTGAACAATGTCGTGCAATATGCCCAACATTTTTACACTTGTAGCACGTCCTGCAGTCTTTTTCAACAGAGGAATCCAAAACTTGTTTTCTACTCTCTTGTTCTTTCTTGAACTCATCATTGGATTATGTACCAATGATCTCTTTTTCTTTTTCTGTAGCTGATCAAAAAACAAAGTTAACTTTCTTTGTAAAATAACTATTGAAACTTGTTGTTTGTTCTTTTCTTTTGAAAACCCAACCCTGCCCTCCTGTTTTCAGGATAATCTCTGTTTCTTTGATGGTAGGGTTTGTTAGCACATTTTGATTTAGAGTAAAATGATGCATTGTGTTTTTCTAAATCAGAATGGCTTACCTCAACAAGCTTGAACAACTTTTCGACACGATCCAGATTTACATTCTGGATTGGGAAATCTTCATCAGAATATAGTTTATCAGATCCATGCATTTTGTTAACGATGACGTTTGGATCAGTATTTAAACCATTTTCTAATGATTCAACATCCGACTCAGATTTCTCAGACTCACTCTTCATAACACTTTCAACCGCGGTTTTAACCATATTAGACTCACATTCAATTTCTGGTTTGGTGTAAGTTATATCAATATTCGGAGGCAGCCCATTTGTCTTTTCAGTTTTTAATTTTAAGTCGAGGGGCCTTCTCCACCCCTGATGGTTTCTTAGTAGCATAGCTATTCCACATGGGTGGTGGAACACGATCATAACTTGCACCTTTGTGTTCATCATTTTTAGTTTCTTCTTTGCTTTCGATCTTTGGAAGAATGTGATCAATGACGTATGAACTTGTAGAATAACTGATTAACAATTTGTTAACCACTTCGGTTTCTATATTCATTTTTTCAAGGTCATTTTTTAGCTCAGCGATTGTATTTAACTGAAAGTTAATGGCTATTTGTTTGTCCATTACAGTCCTTTAAGCATTGAAAGTGTTCCGTCCTTTTCTCTGAGCACTTTTTCATATTGTTTAACAGATTTGCTTAATTTGTCATAAGCTTCTTTTGTTGATTTATAGTCACATGACAAATTATATGTTAGACATTTTAGCTCATTGTATCGTGTTTCTTTTGCAGCACATTCACTGCATGGCTCGTTGCATTTTAAACACGGTTTTTCTATCACAGACTCACTATTCGACACATTACCTCATACACGGTTTTTCTATCAAAGACTCACTACGGTGGTAGCTGGTCATTCTTTATTTGAAAAAAAAAATTATTACAGTTTTAACCATAAGTATTATGCTACCCCCCCCGCCCCCCGGAAAAAAACCCGTGCTGTCCCCAACACTATGTTTGAGAAATTGATAAGAACTTCCCCACACTTATTTCAAACACAAGTCAAAATGAGTACGGACAATTGCTCGAAAACAAACTAATTAACCTACTAAACTAAATATTTACACTACCAAACCTGGGCCTCATATGCTTAATACGCCTCCAACGGGCGTAAAATGTAGCCCACCTTGTCAAGCTCAAGATGTTTGATGTCGTTCCCTTCCAAGTACGGTTTAACCCGATGCCCATTCACCGTTTGCTTTGTGTTAGTATGAACATCTATAATATCTACATATCAAACCTGCCCACACTTGTGATTACATAAGGACCCATCCATTTGCTCTTCAACTTTCCCGCAAACAGCTTCAATCTTGAGGTGTACAACCAAACCTTTTGACTCACTTCAAAAGTTCATTTCCATATATTCGCTTCGTGGACCGTTTTTAGCTTATCTTTATATGTCGTCGCACTCTCATACGCCTCATCTCGAATTTCTTCTGTCTCACTCAACTGTAGCTTTCGAATTCTACCCGCTTCATCATAAGATCACCCAATGTGCCCTGTGCGCTAACTCCATAAGTAAAATGACATCCTTTCCCATACACTAACCGGTAAAGAGTTGTACCAATAGGAGTTTTATAAGCCGTCCGGTATGCCCACAATGCATCATCCAATTTTCTTGACCAATCCTTTCTATCCGTTCGCACCGTCTTCATTAAAATTTCTTTGATTTGACGGTTGGACACTTCAACTTGTCCACTTGTTGGCAGGTAATGCAGTGTGGCAACTTGGTGATTCACATTGTACAGCTTCAACAATTTCCCGAAGTTAAAATTTTTGAAATGCGAACCACCATCGGTGATTATAACTGTCGGGATCCCAAATCGAGCGAAAATATTTTACTACACAAACTTACATACTACCGAATGGTCATTGGTTCTTGTTGTATGGCTTCAATCCATTTTGAAACATAGTCAAGCGCAACAAAAATGTAAAAGAACCCATTTGAACTCGGGAAAGGCCCCATACATAAAAAATATCAAGCACCAAAATGGATTGCATTGGCATCTCATCCCTTTTTGAAACACTTCACGTTTTTGGCAATTAAGACAATTACGAGCAAACTCACACGCATGCTTGAAAATTGTCGGCCATTAAAACCCACATGTAAGTACCTGATATCCCGTCTTGTGACCACTGACGTGCCCCCACAAGCAGATGAATGAGCATGACTTAAGATTTCTGACACTTCCGTCTCAGGCACACATCTCCGAATCACTTGATCGGGCCCAATTTTGAAAAGGCCCGGTTCATCCCATATATATTGTTTAACTTGAACCATAAACTGTTGTCTTCTTCTCATTGACCAATGATTAAGAATAACACTCGTAGCCAAGTAATTCACATAATGAGCATACCACGGTGCAACAGAAGTAGATACATCCAACAGTTGTTCCTCGGGAAACCGTTCATTAATTTCACTAGTATCATCGACCTTTTCCAACAGAATTCGGGATAATGATCCGCCACTACATTTTCACTTCCTTTCTTATCCTGAATTTCTAAGTCAAAATTCTTGCAATAAAGCACCCAATGGATCAATCGGGGCTTTGCATCTTTCTTCTCCATCAAGAAATGAACCACACTTGCCAAAATTTGACGTTAAGTCGTAGTCTCACGTAAATTTAATCCAAATACTACTAATAGTTAGCGGTAAGTGGGTATCGAACACAGGAAGTTTGTAGATTGCTATATTAAGTTTAAACTAAAATGAAAAATTTATCTATAATGCCAGGAAATGAATTCAAGATTTTTGAGTGTTTTGGTTTTAAAATTAGAATTAGCTAAGGAAATTGCAATTCAAATATTGGTTGTTAAAACAGATTAAGAGCAAGTAATCATCCTAAGTTTCCGGTTTCAATTAACATTGGTGTTTATATCCCACTAGAAAGAATCACATAGACATGATTCATGTATGACTATTTGTTTGTGATGAAAGGGAAGTAAGTACTCGGATTATATAGATGCGAGGTTGTTACCCGATGACCTATTAACCTATATCCAACCCTAAACCCTCCCGTGATATCTCATTGTCAACGACACCAAGAACATACGATTAAGGCTAAGATCAAAACATCAATCAATAACTTACAAACAAACATTCAAACACCATAATAAACTACAAACATTGCAAGTCTATTATTCTAGAAATTATGGATAAAAACACAAATGTTAAACGTTCAACCTAGGATGATCACAATGAGTTTAGCCACTCATGGTCTTGCAAATCATCACACCATCAAATGCCATGTTCATACGAATTATAAACACTAAACAAATGTTAGAAATTGTTCTTGAACCAAGTAGTAGACTCAAATTCGCCTCTAGAACTCTGCCAAAACGTCTCCAATGATTGATATCCCAAAAGACCTTTGAAAACCGACATAAAAAGAGTAGTTACACTTTTCTCGCAGGCCACCACCATAAGCTAAGGTGCCCACCGTAGCTTACGGTGGTCAACAATCTCCTTACGGTCTTCAGCGTCTGGCTTACGGTGCATAAAAGGATCAAACACCGCCGTAAGCTACGACGCCTGTCGTAGCCTATGGTGGTCATCGAATTTTCCACTCTCATTCTCTTATCAACTATCCATGTCTCCACCTTCTTTTGACCAAGTACAAGCTTTCATCAAAGCACATTAAAATCGCTTCTTTATGCCCTTCGTTACCTACAAAGCCATACACACCGTAGTTATCAAATCCTAATAATTAGCCCAATTAAGTGCGGAATATTGATCGTTTTAAAGCACTTGAGGGTTGTCCAAGAGACCACCCATCACATCCCCACACTTAACCGTTGCTTGCCCCAAGCAACACATCAAAAACCTTTCCAAACCTACATGTGATCAGAGTGTAAACCAAACACAAACATGTTGTCCAATTATTAATTTACCATCATACCAAATGACACACCCCTCACAATAACTCTCCCCTTGGTGACAAAAAGGTACTAGCAAGATTGTGCTAGATCACTCAATGCAAGTGCATGATTGTGCGACAAATAGCTTGTGTAATAATCAAATCTCCATCTACAAAATGCCCAACATGCTTACGAATCAAAAGGACTTTGGGGTTGTAACGAGGCTATGTATAAGGGTGAGAATTGATGGGATATATATGTATGTAGCTCATTGAATCGACCCAGTTTTATTATTACAAATAAACAAAAACAACCATTACTACTTACACAACTTCACTATCTTTTTGCTTCTCTTTTTTCATTTTTTTTTCAATTTTTTTTACTACAATGAACAAAGAACATATACACATCAACATCAAACACCATATACTAAAGCTCCTAAACCGAATCGATCAATATGTACAATTTTTGTAGGGCATAGGCTTGGGTTACAAATGAATGATATTAAGCTCAATTTTGGCTACTAATGACCAAACCCCCGTCCTGCTCACTACCAAGCTCATATACTTATCTTATGAGGTCCAACCCCCCCAAACCCACACTCTCACACATCCAGACGAGGCTACCTAAATGCCCTTATCATCTTCACAAGAATGTTATAGCTAGGTTTCGACATGCATATATTACACAAGTTCTATTAACACAAATCACACACTGCCACTCAAACCAAAAAAATAATTCTAGTAGGCATCCATGTGGCCCAAAAACTCACCATGAAAGGATTAAAAAATACCGATGTGTCATGTGGAGTAATGGTAAATTTTCAAATTTGACTTTTGTTTCACTTGGTTTAAAAATTTTCAAAATATAAAAAATTTCCCCCATCCCCACACTTGTGATACATTGACCTCAATGTATGGCTTTGAAGGAACGATCACTAAAACTACCTCAACCTCACTTTTAGCTCAACTCTGAAAGCCCAAATTTCTTTTTTTTTATGAAAATATATAAACACCACCAATCCTACCACAACCCATAACATGACTATCAACCACAATGCACCACCCTTCCACCCAACCATCAACAAAAACAAATTAATGTTTACAATAATATACAAAGGAAGAACACCACCTGGCTAGCAGTAGCACGGCTGAGGAGGTCCAAAGATAGATGTCATCATCTCTGGAAACTCTCCAAATGCAAATGCGCCGCTTCCACTACCACTTCCACCTTCACCTCGTTGCTGCTGTGCGGCGTCCTGCTACTGACCGTATCAGGGATCCACCCACTGTGAGTGATTTACCAGTGTTGTGGGGTATGAAACGCTAGCATCATAAGGAGGCAATGTCGAGTAATCCACTGGTGGCGGGTCCACAACAATCGATCGCCTCGGAAGCCAATCAGTGTGCATGCGCCGGTTTTGATCATCCAAATATCGATTGTTTATCTCTTGTTCAAAAGCATATGCATGGGTGCGATTCCAAGATTCTTGTCGGTCAAAATTGTGCCTTAAAGCATGTTCCATGCTTGCTCCCATCCATGTTTGATGATCAAAAAATGTCCTTTCTGACCCGCTCCAACTATCGAATATAGGAGGACGTTGATTTTCAATTACCTCCTACATTGTTCCTTGATGAGTCCAATTTAGCTCATAAGGATATCTTGAAAAGTCGAGGAAACCCCCGCATTGCCACTACTCGAACCCCCCCCCCGATCCACATTCAGGGGGTCCACATATGGATTATCCATATAATCTCCATCACCACTTGGACCCTCTGCTTCACTTTCGGGCTCGTCATCTTCCCACGGTCTTAACGGCCGTGCTCGGCTTTCAAAATTCTCCATATTTAGCCCTCACTTTTCAGCTTATGATACCTTTCAGATTCGGTATACTTCCACCCAGCACCCAACTGCTTCACATCAAACGGTTTGAACATTTTTTAAGACCCCTTGTCGTCGGCATCGATGCCCCATACATCTTCAACAGTGCTGTGATGAGTCTACAGTGCGGAATGATCTTCCGCTGATCACTGTTCCGAGTAATCCAAATATTATTCAGCACTATAAATTGGAACGGAAACAAAGGACCGCCAATCAACAAAGTATATAACATCGGCACTGCCACATCTCAGCTTTGTCACCCCGCCGTGGAATGACATTCTTGAAACATTATCGCCAACATCAATTTCCCTTCAATTATCAGATTTTTGCGGTAAAGCTTCCCATGGGTGGTACCAGGTAAAAACAAATAGTCCAACTTTCTGTTCCACCTTGGGTGCTTTTCTGGCTCAAAGTACAAATCCTCCAACCTGGGAATCATGTATTGATTCACCGGTTTGCTATCAAACTTGGCCACCCTCTGCAATGAATCAAACGACATCTCCACATCAATACCATTGATGGTTCCAGTCAGCTTCATCTTTGATGCACCCTTGAACGAAGGACGTCTTAGAGTGGCCATCCACTCTTGAATTTCTGCGTCATACAAATTTTTTCCCTCATGATCGTAGCATTTTAATGCCGCCTCCCAACCTAGAGCTCGGAACTTCTCAGTAATCCCAAATGAACCGAAGTCTACCTCTCTAATCTTTTTTTCGCATATAAAGGCTTTCCTTCCGGGGGGCTAACTTGTTTATTTGATCATTAAATAACTCGGCTTGCCATTCAGACGGCTGATCGTGCAAGGGTCCGGATGTCCACTTTGGTTTAGGACCCCTTTCTGGTACTTCTTCTTCATGTTCTTCTTCCACATCTCTTTGCAAAACCAACCTCCTTTTCCGTTGAGTTGTATTACTTGAGGATCCAACCATCTCCTTGCCTTTAAGAACCATGTTAATTCTGCAATGCATAACAACATCAGCACAAATTATTCCTCTTCTCATTAACCCTTAAGATCCCCACACTTGTTTATCGCTATGGTTGTGAATATAAGCTATATATGATATTTATCATTTTGCAAAAATTTGAACAATATTTCCCTAGGTTATTAAATTCTGCCCAAAAATCATATTTTTACCAAATGACTTCGCTCTTATGACCACAACCATTCAAAACCTATCAAGTTCATCTTACCGTAACAACTACAAGCAAGTGTGTAATCAAAGGTAGCACACACTTACCATTTTATAATTCAACATCAATAATGTAAAAGAATGCATACCTTTGCTTTGTAGAGTATAACAATGCTAAGAAGTTAAAGATTAACCAAAACCCACCAAGAACCCCCAAAATTTTCGGACCCAAATATCTAAAATCAACCACCTAAACATTGGATTCTTCAAAATGCAAGCACAAATTCAGAATTCGTGTGAAATTTTATTCAAGATTGACCGAAAAATCACTCGATTTTGTGAAGATATGGTGAAATGGTGAAGTCTTGTAATGGTGTTCTTGAAAGGGTTTAAGGAAGAAGAGGAAGAATGTATGTGGCTAAGAGATGTGCAGAAATTATGTGGCTAGGGTTAAAATTTGTTTTAACTTGTGTTATGACGGACCCATGCCCAGTGGCCACCGTAAGCTACGATGGTCACTGTAAGCTACGGTGATCACTGGTAAAAAGTGAGACCGTAAGACAGACGCCTGGTGTCGTAAGCAAATTTGTGGCCCACCGTAAGCTACGGTGGGGAACGTAACCTACGGTGGTAGCTGGGCATTCTTTATTTGAAAAAAGAAAAGTTTTATATCAGTTTTGTACATAAATATCATGTACCCCCCGAAAAAACCCGTGTTGTCCCCAACACTATGTTTGAGAAATTCATAAGAACTTCCCCACACTTACTTCAAACACAAGTCAAAACGAGTACGGACAATTGCTTGAAAACAAAGTAACTAACCTACTAAACTAAATATTTACACTACCAAACTTGGGCCTCTTATTCTTAATCCGCATCCAACGGGCGTAAAATGTAGCTCACCTTGTCAAGCTCGAGATGTTTGATATCTTTCCCTTCCAAGTACGGTTTAAGCCGATGCCATTCACCGTTTGCTACGTGTTATATGAACATCTATATATCTACATCTCCAAACCTGCCCACTCTTGTGATTACATAAGGACCAATCCATTTGTTCTTCAACTTTCCCGCAAACAGCTTCAATCTTGAGTTGTACAACCAAACCTTTTGACCCACTTCAAAAGTTCGTTTCCAAATCTTCGCATCGTGGACCTTTATTAGCTTATCTTTATATGCCGCCGCACACTCATACACTTCATCTCGAATTTCTTCTATCTCGCTCAACTGTAGCTTCCGAATTCTAACCGCTTCGTCATAATCCGCGTTAACCATTTTAATCGACCAATGTGACCTATGCGCTAACTCCATCGGTAAATAACATCCTTTCCCATACACTAACCGGTAAGGATTTATACCAATAGGAGTTTTATAAGCCGTTCGGTATACCCACAATGCATCATCTAATTTGCTTGACCAATCATTTCTATCTGTTCGCACCCTCTTCATTAGAATTTCATTGATTTGACGGTTGGACCTTCAACTTGTCCAATTGTTTGCGGGTGATACGGCATGGCAATTCGGTGATTCACATTGTACCGCTTCAATAACTTCTCGAAGTTCAAATTTTTGAAATGCGAACCACCATCGCTGATTATAACCCTCGGGATCCCAAATCGAGCGAAAATATTCGACTGTACAAACTTATGTACTACCTAATGATCATTGGTTCTTGTTGGTTTGGCTTCAATCCATTTCGAAACATAGTCCACTGCAACCAAAATGTACAAGAACCCATTCGAACTCGGGAAAGGTCCCATAAAATCTATACCCCATACATCAAAAATCTCAACCACCAAAATGGGTTGCATTGGCATATCGTTCCTTTTTGAAATACTTCCCATTTTTTGGAAATTAAGACAATTTCGAGCAAACTCACACGCATCCTTGAAAATTGTTGGCCAATAAAACCTAGATGTAAGTACCTGATATCCCGTCTTGTGACCACTAAAGTGTCCCCCACACGTGGATGAATGAGCATGAGTTAAGATTTCTGACACTTCCGTTTTAGGCACACATCTCCGAATCACTTGATCGGGCCCAATTTTGAAAAAGGTCTAGTGCATCCCATATATATTGTTTAACTTGAACCATAAACTGTTGTCTTCTTCTCTTTGAAAATGATTAGGAATAACACTTGTAGCCATGTGATTCAAATAATGAGCATACCACAGTGCAACAGAAGTAGATACATCCAACAGTTGTTCCTCGGGAAACCATTCATTAATTTCGCTTGTATGATCGACCTTTTCCAACGGAATTCAGGATAAATGATCCGCCACTACATTTTCACTTCCTTTCTTATCCCGAATTTCTAAGTAAAATTCTTGCAATAAAAGCACCCAATGGATCAATCGGGGCTTTGCATCTTTCTTCTCCATCAAGAAACGAACCGCACTTGCCAAAATTTGACGTTAAGTCGTAGCCTCACGTAAATTTAATCCAAATACTACTAATAGTTAGCGGTAAGTGGGTATCGAACACAGGGAGTTTGTAGAATATATGCTATATTAAGTTTAAACTAAAATGACAAATTTATCTATAATGCAAGGAAATGAATTCAAGATTTTTGAGTGTTTTGGTTTTAAAATTAGAATTAGCTAAGGAAATTGCACTTCAAATATTGGTTGTTAAAACAGATTAAGAGCAAGTAATCATCCTATGTTTCCAGTTTCGATTAACATTTGTGTTTAATCCAACTAGAAAGAATCACATACACATGATTCATGTATGACTATTTGTTTGTGATGAAAGGGAACTAAGTACTCGGATTATATAGATGCGAGGTTGTTACCCGATGACCTATTAACCTATATCCAACCGTAAACCCTGTCGTGTTATCTCGATTGTCAACGACACCAAGAACATACGATTAAGGCTAAGATCAAAACATCAATCAATAACTTGCAAACAAACATTCAAACACCATAATAAACTACAAACATTGCAAGTCTATTATTCTAGAAATTATGGATAAAAACACAAATGTTAAACCTTCAACCTAGGATGATCACAATGAGTTTAGCCACTCATGATCTTGCGAATCATCATACCATCAAATGCCATGTTCTTACGAATCATAAACACTAAAGAAATGTTAGAAATTGTTCTTGAACCAAGTAGTACACTCAAATTCGCCTCTAGAACTCTGCCAAAACGTCTCCAATGATTGATATCCCAAAAGACCTTTGAAAACTGACGTAAAAATAGCAGTTACACTTTTCTCGCAGGTCACCACCGTAGGCTACGGTGCCCAACGTAGCTTACGGTGGTAAACAAGAGCTGAAGGTTTGCTTGAAATTTGACTGTCTATCATTGATTTGCACCATTCTTGTTTTTGGTTGAGGACAATGATGGATGGCTTTCTTGTAATAGTCGTTGGCAAATGGGTTCTGATTGCCCTGAACTTCTCTATTCGGACATTCTCATTCAAAATATCCGTTCTCCCGACACTTGAAACATGTAACTTTGGACTTGTCAGAGCCAAGTTTTCCATCTAATCCACCCAAATTCTCTATACCAGTGATTTCCATGAAACGTTGCGCTCGTCTAACAATGGAAGCCATACACCATTTGATGTCAATCAACTCTATCTCGACCAGATCAATATGATCATAATCCTCTCTAGTCATCTCTTAGTTTCCAATTTTTCGTGCGACAAAACTATCGTATGATTCGAGTACAGAAGCTAATAATGACATATGTTGCTTTGCGGTCTTCTCGTCAAAGTTTTGTGCATTTTGGAAATCAACAGCAATATTACACTGTAAAACCCTTTGAGTAGGATGAGATTGATTGTTCTGGTTGATCTGGGGATTGCTCGAACCATGTGATGACTGTGGCCTAGAGGCGTGTTCGGGTTGACCGAAGCAAAGGATTGAAAACCACTGTTGACTTGACGGTGGGCTTGGTGTGTTGTAAGCGCTGAAGTTAGTTTGGATTTTGGAGACTATATCTGAGCAACAGAACTACCCTTGTAATACAAATTAATGTCTTGTTGCACTTGGGCGCCTTTGTTTTTCCCTATTTTCTGCAATTCGAGTTCGTGTCCCTCCAATCTCTCAATAAATCTTGGTAATGAAAAATTACCATATTTGGTGCCATTCTTAAGAATAGTCAAGTTGGTAAACCATTCTCCTTGTGGTAAGGAATCCCCTAGTTTATCGACTAATCCTTCATTCGTCTTTACGATTCCCATACGCTTCATTTGCACAACCAAGTTGTCACACCCTCAATTTCCACTTGCGGAGTTTTACCGCGAGCGTGTGAACAAACCAGAATCTGAAACACTAGTATGTCGAACGACTCTATATGATTTGATAATACGTTTTCCAAAATCATTTGTTGTGATTTTATATTGTCTAAATTAGTTACCAATATTTAGCAGAAGCATTAATTTTTAAAGTTTGAGCGGAAACATAAATAAGTAGTGAAGCGGGCGCCAACACAAACGCCAAAACAAATGAAAAACCCCCAAAACAATATTTATAAATAAGACTCGATAAAAGATGTCTTGTTCAATGCATGTGCGTGCACCTAGAGCTCCTAGCGTCCTGAGAAACATGTAAAGAAACAAGTGTCAACATTAAAGATGAGTGAGTTCACAGGTTTTCATAAATTCGTTTGTTCGGTTATAGTTTGTTTTCTCCGTTATCCCTAACCCGGGATAACGAATTGGTTCCATTATTCCAACCCGAAATAATAAGTTGTTGCTTCCAATATTCCAAACTCGGAAATTAAGTTGTTGTTTCCATTATTCCAAACCCGGAATAATAAGTTGTTGTTTCCATTATTCCAAACCCGGAATAATAAGTTGTTGTTTCCATTATCCTCAACCTGGGATAATAAAGTTGATTCGTAATTAAGTTCAATGTTAACATATATAGGTAGCTAGCCTAAAGTTATGTCACGTAAGTGTTCGCGATCGAAGCTGACTGTTGTGCCTCCGTGTTGCCAGGCCTATCACTGACCATGGCGAAGTTAGGCCGAATTATTCACCCGTTGACCATACCCGGTCGGCTAGCGCGACTAGCTCGGATGGGGCTTGTCGGGCCCAGTAGTACTACTTATAACTCCCCCGCTATTAAACCCAATACTAACGATCCGAGAGATTGACGAGGACTTAAGTGATAAAGCTGCTTAGTGACCATAACATTACATTAACATTAACTTAGTTGCCGAATAGTTATGTGACGTTAAGTTCGTATAACGTAAAGAGATTGAGTTTGAAGAGTGTATACATGTTTCTCCCCCTGTTGTTTAAAACCGGATAAAGTTAGGGGCCGTGAACTCACCTTTTGTTGCTCGGTTAGTGTAGCAAAGAAGTTGTAAAGGATGGGACCGCTAATTGCGTCCTAACAAACCAATTGATTTCAAGTCAGTGTGTGAACACACCAATACAAATTCTACACGTAATTTACTCACAAAGTGATACACACAAACAACATATCTAACACTCAAACATGCATGCAAGTATCCTCATGTGAACCTAGTGATCAAAACAACTTATCATGAACATAACCAATCCATGCCACAATTTGGTGCACACAATCACAAGTTATCAAATTTCAGCTTAACACTCATAATTCAGCTGTTTTCTAGGATTTTTATAAAATAGTTCCAACATTCCAAAAATTCCAATATTTTTACAGTAGGTGACATTTATACCATAGAAATTTATATAAATTTTCCAAGTCCTAAATCTTTACCAATTAACCATAAATATTAATATACTAGGCTGCAGTCAGATTTGTCGCCTTCTGACTGCAGTCCACGGAAGAATTTATTTAAAAATCACTGATCGTCCAATTAACAAAATTCCAGTTGGAGTTGCCCGGAAATTTCCATACCTAGTTTCTGTACAAAATTCATGACTCAACTCTCTACTGATTTTAAAATCTAACTCGATAAACAACTAACAAAATTTCAGGATTTTCACAGCTTTAGTTACTGCACTTATTTGGCCCTTTAAAAATATCAAACGACTTCAGAAAATTATGAATCAGCACCATTAGATTCGTTATTCAAATCTCTACGTTCTAGACATCAGAAAGCCCTGTTTTTCGACAACTAACGACTGACTTACAGCCAGATGAAGTCGGCTGTAACTACTACTCAGCAACTGTTTCAGCATATCATTATTATAGACTCGCATCAGCCGTTCATACGATTAACCTAGGCGATCAAGAACCGATTTCTAATCATAGATCACTACTAATAACATATCCATGCAAACCCTAGTTCATACTTCTAGTTTTTACAAACAAACATACTCGCAAACTTACAAGTTCCGCAAACTATTATACATGCAAACAATGATAGTTCAGCCGATTACTTTCACACACGTATAATCTGAAAACAAACCAATTAATCATTCAAGCACATATATCCGAATGTTATCTTGTAGCATATGACAAATTCAAGTCTTTTAATAACAAGGTAAACGAACCGTGAGTACTATAAGGGATCGGTTATCAAGGATTGCTTGCGACCGAGAAGATGATGATGGAGTAGGCTGTTTTGTTGATCGAATAGAGGTGAACAAGGACTGATCTCGCGACTGAATGGAGGTGAACAAGGGCTATTTGCGGTTGAATGGAATGAACGATGGCTGTTCGCGATCAATGGAGCAAGAGAAGGCAGCCGACGGCTGTTTTGCTTGTTAGGGTTTGTGTTTGTGAATGAAACATGCATGGGTGTGTGTATATATAGCGCAAAGGAGATGAGGGTTACGGTTAGGCTTAAGCTTGTGGCCGAGGGACTTGGGTTGGGTCGGTTTGGGTTTTATCTTGCGGCCGGGATATGTTTAAGGTTGGTTTGATCTCGGTTTGGGTTTGCGGTTTGGGTTGCACACGGCCGAGAATAGTTTGAGTCCTAAACTTGGTTAATTCCTAGAGTCACGAGGAATCAAAGTCGGTTCGTGTCGCGGTTCGGTTCGGTTCGTGTACATATCCTCTCTTTCCCACGTGAACTCCGGTCCACGCTTAGAGTCCTAGCGAACCTTAACGATCGGAATTTTGCTGTGCCTTAGAGTCTTGATCTCACGATCCATGATCTCGATAGGCTGTTCCACAAAGTGCAGTTGTTCATCCACTTGGATCTCATCGAATGGAATGACTAGAGTTTCATCTGATAGACACTTCTTCAGATTTGACACGTGAAATATGTTGTGAACTCCACTGAGTTCGGCAGGAAGGTCTAATTGATAAGCTACGGGTCCAATACGTTTCAAGATTACAAACGGGCCTAGTACCGTGGGTTTAGTTTGCCCCGTTTTCTAAAGCGGATTACACCCTTCCAGGGTGCCACCTTTAGTAGGACGCGATCGCCTACTTGAAATTCAAGCGGTTTGCGTCGTTGATCAGCGTAGCTTTTCTGTCGATCTCGTGCCGTCGCCATGCGGTTTCTGATTTGTACAATCTTTTCAGTGGCCTCAAGTATTAACTCAGGGCCTGTGAGTTGACTGTCACCGACTTCTGCCCAGCAGACCGGTGATCTACATTTACGACCGTATAATGCCTCAAATGGTGCTGCCGAAATACTCGTATGATAGCTGTTGTTATATGAGAATTCTACTAGAGGCAGGTGGATTTCCCAACTATTTTTGAAGTCTGTGACGCATGCCCTAAGCATGTCCTCCAAGGTTTGTATGGTCCTTTCACTTTGACCATCAGTCTGAGGGTGATAGGCTGTGCTCATATCTAAGCGTGTTCCCAACGCTTTCTGGAGTGACTGCCAGAAGTTAGACGTGAAGCGAGCATCTCTGTCTGAGATGATGGACGTTGGCACTCCGTGCCGAGAAACTACTTCCTTAATGTAGATGCGAGTCAACTTCTCCATCTTATCTGTTTCTTTAATAGCTAGGAAGTGTGCGGACTTAGTTAAACGATCCACGATCACCCAGATGGTATCACAATACCACCCAAGGTTCGCGGGAGTTTAGTGATGAAATCCATTGAGATCTGATCCCATTTCCACACTGGGATCTCAGGTTGTTGGAGTAGCCCCGATGGCTTTTGATACTCCACCTTGACTTTTGCACAAGTCAAACATTTACTCACGTAGGTGGCTATATCGGCTTTCATATTGGGCCACCAATATGCAGCTTTAAGGTCTTGATACATCTTATCCGAACCCGGATGGACAGAGTATCGGGATTTGTGAGCTTCATCCATGACTAGCTCTCTGAGGTTTCCGTAGAGAGGTACCCATATGCGATTCATGAAATACCGGGCTCCATTGGGCTTTACTTCCCAATCGCGTTCCATTTTTCCCACTGATTCGGCTTTGATGTTTTCCTCCTTAACTGCTTCTAACTGGGCGTCGCGTATTTGTTCGGGTAGCCCCGAATGAATAGTGAGTTGTAATGCTCGTACACGACGAGGTTTCAAGTGTTCCTTCCTACTGAGGGCATCAGCTACCACGTTAGCTTTACCCGGGTGGTACCGAATGGCACACTCATAATCGTTCAAGAGTTCGACCCAGCGACGCTGTCGCATGTTTAACTCCTTCTGATCAAAGATGTGTTGGAGGCTCTTGTGGTCCGTAAAGATTGTGCACTTCGTTCCATAGAGGTAGTGTCTCGAAATCTTAAGTGCAAAAACTACTGCTCCCAATTCCAGGTCATGCGTCGTGTAGTTTTTCTCGTGAACCTTCAGTTGTCGCGACGCATACGCGATAACCTTATCGCGTTGCATGAGTATGCATCCCAATCCCTGAATGGAAGCATCACAATATACTACAAAGTCATATGTCCCCTCCGGCAAGGACAGAATGGGTGCACTGCAAAGTTTCTGTTTCAGCAATTGAAATGCTGCTTCTTGCTTGTCACCCCAAGTATACTTGATACCTTTCTGGGTGAGGGTAGTAAGCGGTTGTTCTATCTTTGAAAACCCCTCGATGAAACGTCTGTAGTAACCAGCCAATCCCAAAAATTGGCGAATCTCCGTCGGTATCTTAGGTGCTTCCCAGTTTTTGATGGCTTCATCTTGGCAGGGTCTACGTGGATACCCTTTTCATTCACGATATGCACGAGAAACTGAACTTCCCGAATCCAGAAATCACACTTCGAAAGCTTGGCATATAGCTTTTCCTGTTGGAGTAATCCTAGCAGTAATCGTAGATGTTCAGCATGTTCTTCTTCATTTTTCGAGTAGATGAGTATGTCATCGATGAACACAATGACAAACTTGTCGAGGTATGGTTTACACACGCGGTTCATGAGGTCCATGAATACCGCAGGTGCGTTGGTGAGACCGAAGGGCATGACCAAGAACTCATAATGGCCATACCGAGTACGAAATGCCGTCTTAGCGATATCCTCCTCCCTGGCGCGTAGCTGGTGGTAACCGGACCGTAAATCAATCTTAGAGTAGTAACTTGACCCTTGAAGTTGGTCGAAGAGATAGTCGATGCGAGGTAACGGGTATCGGTTCTTGACAGTAACCTTGTTGAGTTCCCTGTAGTCGATGCACATGCGGAAAGTCCCGTCCTTCTTCTTGACAAAAAGGACTGGAGCTCCCATGGCGAAACGCTTGGTCGGATAAATCCTTTTTCTAATAGCTCCTGAAGTTGGGTAGACAGCTCCTGCAGCTCGGCTGGAGCTAGGCGGTATGGAGCCTTGGCGATAGGAGTCGCATTGTTCGCCAATTCGATTTCAAACTCCAATTGTCGATGGGGTGGAAGACCAGGTAGTTCTTCTGGGAATACATCGGAAAAATCACGGACGACAGGGATGTCTTCTATACGTTTCTCTTCCTTAGGCTGTTCGGTAATCAGTGTGAGTAAAGCGAAGGAGTTCTTCCTCCGAAGATACTTCTGCGCTTGCATGTAAGAGATGATGTTGGTGACGGCGCTTGCCTTATCGCCTTGTACCGTCAGGATTTCGTCGTTAGAGAGCGGAATACGGATAGATTTTTCGAAGCAGAGAACATCAGCCCGGACGTCGGATTGCCATTCCATTCCGACAACCACGTCAAAACTACCCAGGGTAGTTGTCATCAGATCAATGGTAAAAGTGTGGCCCGCGAGTTTGAGTTGACAGCCGGATACTATTTGGGTCACATCTACAGATTTACCATCGGCTAATTCTATAACATAAGGGGTCTCTAATGGTTTAAGCGTGAGATTTAGGTTTTTCCTAAAAGACTCAGATATAAAGCTCCTATCCGCACCCGTATCAAAAAGCACAGCAGCAAAATGTTCATTAAGGGGAAACTTACCGGTGACCACGTTCGAGTCGTTTCTGGCCTCTCCGCGGCCCAATGTAAATGCGCGACCTTTAGCACCTCCTGTGCCACCGTTCCCATTATTGTTGTTGTTATTATTGTTGTTGTGGTTATTGTGGTTGTGGTTGTTTCCACCATTATTGTTGTTGTTACGCGACTGTGGGCAGTCTCTTCTGAAATGAGCAGTGCTACCACACTGATAGCATCCCCGGTTAATACCATGCTGCTAACCCTGGGGTTGATTTTGATTTTGTCGGGACATGATTTCCCCACGACAATCCTTTGCCGCATGTCCCACCTTGCCACATCATTGGCAGCGATTTCCGGCACAAGGTCCGTGATGATGAAGATTACAGCGATTGCACTGCGGCTTTCGACCTACATAGCCGCCTGCATTCTGGTTGTTGTTGTTGTTGTTGTTGGCAGGCTGATTTTGGTGACCCCGGTGGCTGTTGAAATGATTGAACCGCTTCTGGTTCCCTTGCTGCGGATGAGATGACGAAGACTGTCGAATAGTTGAGTCTTCAAACTTTCTTTTGTTATCCGGGGCAACTTCAGTTGTACCCCGTGCTGGCAGCTTCTTCTGTTCCACCGCCTTATCGGTGAGTTTGTGAGCCAATCGGATTGCTTGATGTTCAGTTACAGGGTTACTAGCCATTACCATACCCTGAATTTCCGGAACCAGACCCCCAAGATAGAACTCGAGTCTTTTCTCCACAGTGTTGGCCAAATCGGGACACAGAAATATCAAGTCATGATGTTTTGCGGTGTAAGCTTCAATTTCCGATCCCACCATCTTGTGGTTCCATAAGGCTTGCTCCAACTGTTGCACTGTGTCTCATGGACAGTACTCCTCTTTGATTAGGGCCTTGAACTCGGCCCATGCCATTGCATTCGCAGCTATAAGTCCACGTGTTTGGACTTGTGTATTCCACCATGTTAGTGCCCCATCTTCCAGTGTTGAGGCTGCGTACTTGACCTTGTTGGCCTCTATGCAGTTGCACATTTCAAAAACGGATTCAGATTTTTCGATCCAGCACACCAGTCCAATGGATCCTTCCGCCCCCGAGAATTTGCTTGGTTTCGCATCGAGGATCATCTTGTAGGGGTTAAAGCCCCCTCCTGCTGACAGAGAATAGGTAGTCAGCAAGGAATTTTACTAACCTCACTATTAGATTTTCACGTGAAAATTTAATAATGGTTACCTGCCGGTTGGTTCTGAACACCCGCTAAAGCTGCGTTCACGTGCTCTTGAATCATGGCAGCTAGCTCTTCGGGCGTCAAGTTAAGGTTTCCACGTCTTCCAGTTGCCATTTAGATCTTCGAAACACAACACAAACACACCCCGATAAGTCTATATATCCAATATAGTTATCCTACTTCGTACTTTAATAATTATTAAGTTATGTCAACTCAATATGTTAAATAGTCAAAAGAAATACTTGATTAACTGAAATTTCAACGTCTTACAAAAGTGCAAATCAAACATATGAATTCACTATAAAGTCTCAAGTTTAAACACAAGTGGGAAAATAAATAAACTGAAGGAAAACAAATAAAATAAGCGAGACGTGTCAGTCGTCTACGTCTCCATCCCCCAAGTCACTGTCGTTGCCGTCATCCTGCGCAGCATTTCCAGCTTCTACAGCTGGGTCGTCCTCCGGATCCTCCTCTGGATCCTCCTCAGGGTCCTCCTCTGGATCCTCTTCCGGATCCTCCTCTACCGGCACTGGAGGGGCCGGTGCTGGTGCCAGTGCTTGATTTTGCAGTTCCTGAATGTTCCAACTATTTTCCAGGACTCTGTCCTCAAGCCAGTCGGCTCTTATCTGCTCAGCACGCAGATCTCTGGCTATGGTGTTACGAGCTATCTTACTCGTATGATTCTCTTCCTCGAGCGAGTTGGTTTTACCAGTCAGTTGTCGGATCATCCATCCTTGTGCTAGGATGGTTTTCCTTCATTCTTTCTATCTGTGCTTGTTGTTTATGTAATGTGATTCTAAGTAGGTCAATTCCTACTTCTACAGGGTTAACCGGATCAACCGGTATAGCAATGGTTGGGCGTGATGACGACTCCTCCCTCAGAGCGAGCCTTTTCCTCGCAGCTGAGCGTGTCTCCACACCATAAGATGGTATGGGTTCCACCATAGGTGCCTTTCCTGGCGCTCTTGGTGGCATAGGTCTGTCGGATGATGATGACGATGAGGATGATGACATTGCCTGTTAGGTCGTGTAGTTAGTTACGAGTTGTTTTCATTTCTTATTATGAAGGCATAATCTACATATCACAGTTGTGGTATATTGCATAACAAGATATAATAGTTCGGTGCTAAACTAAGTCTAGTGTCGTGAATTCAGCTATAGTTTAGGTCTACTTCTAATGCAAACCTGGTTCTCTATAGCTAGTGGCTCTGATACCAATCTGTCACACCCTCAATTTCCACTTGGGGAGTTTTACCGCGAGGCGTGTGAACAAACCAGAATCTGAAACACTAGTACGTCGAACGACTCTATATGATTTGATAATACGTTTTCCAAAATCATTTGTTGTAGATTTTATATTGTCTAAATTAGTTACCAATATTTAGCAGAAGCATTAGTTTTTAAAGTTTGAGCGGAAGCATAAATAAGTAGTGAAGCGGGCGCCAACACAAACGCCAAAACAAATGAAAAACCCCAAAACAATATTTATAAATAAGACTCGATAAAAGATGTCTTGTTCAATGCATGTGCGTGCACCTAGAGCTCCTAGCGTCCTGAGAAACATGTAAAGAAACAAGTGTCAACATTAAAGATGAGTGAGTTCACAGGTTTCATAAATTCGTTTGTTCGGTTATAGTTTGTTTTCTCCGTTATCCCTAACCCGGGATAACGAATTGGTTCCATTATTCTAACCCGGAATAATAAGTTGTTGCTTCCAATATTCCAAACTCGGAATATTAAGTTGTTGTTTCCATTATTCCAAACCCGGAATAATAAGTTGTTGTTTCCATTATCCTCAACCCGGGATAATAAAGTTGATTCGTAATTAAGTTCAATGTTAACATATATAGGTAGCTAGCCTAAAGTTATGTCATGTAAGTGTTCGCGATCGAAGATGACTGTTGTGCCTCCGTGTTGCCAGGCCTATCACTGACCATGGCGAAGTTAGGCCGAATTATTCACCCGTTGACCATACCCGGTCGGCTAGCGCGACTAGCTCGGATGGGGCTTGTCGGGCCCAGTAGTACTACTTATAACTCCCCGCTATTAAACCCAATACTAATGATCCGAGAGATTGACGAGGACTTAAGTGATAAAGCTGCTTAGTGACCATAACATTACATTAACATTAACTTAGTTACCGAATAGTTATGTGACGTTAAGTTCGTATAACGTAAAGAGATTGAGTTTGAAGAGTGTATACATGTTTCTCCCCCTGTTGTTTAAAACCTGATAAAGTTAGGGGCCGTGAACTCACCTTTTGTTGCTGGTTAGTGTAGCAAAGAAGTTGTAAAGGATGGGACCGCTAATTGCGTCCTAACAAACCAATTGATTTCAAGTCAGTGTGTGAACACACCAATACAAATTCTACACGTAATTTACTCACAAAGTGATACACACAAACAATATATCTAACACTCAAACATGCATGCAAGTATCCTCATGTGAACCTAGTGATCAAAACAACTTATCATGAACATAAACCAATCCATGCCACAATTTGGTGCACACAATCACAAGTTATCAAATTTCAGCTTAACACTCATAATTCAGCTGTTTTCTAGGATTTTTATAAAATAGTTCCAACATTACAAAAATTCAATATTTTTACAGTAGGTGACATTTATACCATAGAAATTTATATAAATTTTCCAAGTCCTAAATCTTTACCAATTAACCATAAATATTAATATACTAGGCTGCAGTCAGATTTGTCGCCTTCTGACTGCAGTCCACGGAAGAATTTATTTAAAAATCACTGATCGTCCAATTAACAAAATTCCAATTGGAGTTGCCCGGAATTTCCATACCTAGTTGCTGTACAAAATTCATGACTCAACTCTCTACTGATTTTAAAATCCAACTCGATAAAAAACTAACAAAATTTCAGGATTTTCACAGCTTTAGTTACTGCACTTATTTGGCCCTTTAAAAATATTAAACGACTTCAGAAAATTATGAATCCAGCGCCATTAGATTCGTTATTCAAATCTCTACGTTCTAGACATCAGAAAATCCGTTTTTCGACAACTAACGACTGACTTACAGCCAGATGAAGTCGGCTGTAACTACTACTCAGCAACTGTTTCAGCATATCATTATTATAGACTCGCATCAGCCGTTCATACGATTAACCTAGGCGATCAAGAACCGATTTCTAATCATAGATCACTACTAATAACATATCCATGCAAACCCTAGTTCATACTTCTAGTTTTTACAAACAAACATACTCGCAAACTTACAAGTTCCGCAAACTATTATACATGCAAACAATGATAGTTCAGCCGATTACTTTCACACACGTATAATCTGAAAACAAACCAATTAATCATTCAAGCACATATATCCGAATGTTATCTTGTAGCATATGACAAATTCAAGTCTTTTAATAACAAGGTAAACGAACCGTGAGTACTATAAGGGATCGGTGATCAAGGATTGCTTGCGACCGAGAAGATGATGATGGAGTAGGCTGTTTTGTTGATCGAATAGAGGTGAACAAGGACTGATCTCGCGACTGAATGGAGGTGAACAAGGGCTAGTTGCGGTTGAATGGAATGAACGATGGCTGTTCGCGATCAATGGAGCAAGAGAAGGTAGCCGACGGCTGTTTTTCTTGTTAGGGTTTGTGTTTGTGAATGAAACATGCATGGGTGTGTGTATATATAGCGCAAAGGAGATGAGGGTTACGGTTAGGCTTAAGCTTGTGGCCGAGGGACTTGGGTTGGGTCAGTTTGGGTTTTATCTTGCGGCCGGGATATGTTTAAGGTTGGTTTGATCTCGGTTTGGGTTTGCGGTTTGGGTTGCACACGGCCGAGAATAGTTTGAGTCCTAAACTTGGTTAATTCCTAGAGTCACAAGGAATCAAAGTCGGTTCGTGTCGCGGTGCGGTGCGGTTCGGTTCGTGTACATATCTACCATAATTATTTTATAATTAAAACAATCACACAAACACTCATCACGTATTCATTAACTCGTACACGTTCATACACATAGCACGTAATTAGTTTGACAAGTATTACGTTTAAGTTATCCGAAAAACCCGGGATGTCACACAAGTGACAGTATCTTTCAATCAGTTGTTTCACTGTCTCTCCCTTTATCAAAATAAAGTTAACAAATTCTTTACTTAACAACGGTCTCTTCCCTTTTCGCAACTGTGCGCTTCCTTGGAATTTCAACTGAAGAGCATTCCATAATGATTGTGCGTCATCATCTCAGTTGTTTCACTGTCTCTCCCTTTATCAAAATAAAGTTAACAAATTCTTTACTTAACAACGGTCTCTTCCCTTTTCGCAACTGTGCGCTTCCTTGGAATTTCAACTGAAGAGCATTCCATAATGATTGTGCGTCATCATCATGTAGTAACAGCACCAATATGTCTTCTGATGGCTTGTTATCCGAAAAACCCGGGATGTCACACAAGTGACAGTATCTTTCAATCAGTTGTTTCACTGTCTCTCCCTTTATCAAAATAAAGTTAACAAATTCTTTACTTAACAACGGTCTCTTCCCTTTTCGCAACTGTGCGTTCCTTGGAATTTCAACTGAAGAGCATTCCATAATGATTGTGCGTCATCATCATGTAGTAACAGCACCATATGTCTTCTGATGGCTTGTTATAAGATGTTCATCATCTGTTTCTCGTTTATGAACTTCTCTCTTTCAAAATCCAAAAGTTCAGCTAACGTTTTTCCCATACCGTTTTCTCCAATCGGAGCTTGATATTTTTCTTCAATGGCAACCAGCAGGTAAAATGATTTGCTTGAACCCAATTCATAAAACGTTCACTCCAACTGTCAAAGTCTTCAAGGTTCATCAAGTTCGGTGGTTTCGTCATCATACCCATCTTATTCTCGAGGTTCATATTTTGAGCTGTAGTAGTTATGAACGCTGGGGCAGCAAATGCGTTATAAAACTCTCCTTGCATTGTTCTTCAAAAGTTTTAGAAACACACTATCAAAAAACTGATTAGAATGACAAAAAATATGAAAAAATGTTCTTCGTGCAGATGACAAAAACTGCTCATGTGACTAAGATGATCGTGCGAGTCAGATATTCGTACGAATGAGATGTTCGTGCGAGTGAAAGGTTACTCGTGTGAATGACTGGTTCGTACGAACGACTAATTCATGTGAATCATTGATTCGTGCGAATGACAGTTTTTAAACTTGTAATTTTTTGGAAAACTTGTTTGTTCGTTCATACGAATGACTTAATTTGTACGGATAGCCGTTTGTACAAGTTGTCTCTCTACTCATACAAAACAACTCAGGTCACCAAACGGATGAATTTTATCAATTTTGACATGATTAAGTTCGATTTTAGATCTGAAATTATCAAGGATTGATTAGAATTGATTTTAACGTGATATCCTAAAATCCTAGTCCAATTTGTCCATGAATTTCTCCAATTCCGAGAAATGTGTGAGAAAGTGTAGAAGTAGATTGAATCTGGATCTGAAACTGTTGGTAGTATGCAGAAACTTGATGTTTGTCCTCAGATCAGGCCTTAAGGCTCTGATGCCGTTGTGGAGGGGCTCGGCTCTCCTCCGATGAGCACCGGACCGATCTGACTCAACTAACAGAGGCGGAATTCATTGTTAGTGAGTTTGACAAACAAACAAGTAAGATCTACTACTTAAATTCCTTGAATTGTATTGATAAATGTGAACAAGTACAGAGCAAGTAAACAGTTCGCAAGGGCTTTGCCACACCAACAGATTAACTAGTTCCTGACACAACACTCCTCTATTTATAAGTCGACATGACTCGCACAGGAGAGTGTGTATCTGGGTGTGACTCATGCGAGTGGTGCCTCATACGAGTGACAGAGTGTCACTCGTATGAGTCACAAGACTCACTTGCACGAGCCAACAACAAAACGAATAAAAGTTATATTAACAGTTACAATTTGACGTTCTAAGCCCTATATACATAATCAACAAATAGTAGATGTAGACAATAGACATTATGCAACAACAATGGAACAAGATTTCTTCAAGATCTTCAAATGGTAGCACTATGATTCAAGTACATGTGAAGCGGTTATTTGTGTCCATCCAGATGATGATTCTTGGAAGATTACCAAGGAATTAACCGAAGCCGTCATAGCACACAAACCATTTATGGTCTATGGCATAGCATTTGAGTACTAGGACCGATGTGGCTAATCAATTGTTCGAAGAAGGATATTGAATGCTTGTTCAACAGCAAGATTAGTTTCGAAGAGAAAGACAAAAAACAAGCTCTCCAGTTCTAGAAGATTGTTAATGTATGTTTTGCTAACGATATACATTTCAGGAACAGTATGGAACACTTCTTGGAGAAAGCTAGAGGAGATCAAGCAGAGAAAGAAAGAAAAGAAAGAAGAAAGAATTGCTGAGCAAGCACGAATTTCTTCGCTAAGGAGCTTTCGGTTTGGCAACACAAGCAATCGGCCTCCTCCTATAGATCAGACGTCAATATCTTCTGAGGAGCGTCGCAAGCCACCGAAACGTTTCTTTGGTCGTTAATTGTCAGATCATTGAAGAATTTTTTGAAGACTATCCAAGACTGAGGCAACATCCAAGGGGAAGTTTGTTGGTGCGTAATGTCTATTGCCTACGTCTAAGATATTTTGATTATGTATATAGGGTTTAGAATGTCACAGTTTATATGTGTATATATGATTTATATGTTTTGAATATGGCTCATACGAGTGAGCATCATGGCTCGTACGAGTGACACCTTGTCACTCGTAGGAGCAACCACTCACACGAGTCATACACACACTACTCCTTGTAGGTCCACTTGGAGGATCAAGGTAAGCCTGCTTCCTTGTTCATATAACACAGATACGAGTGCAGAATCCTCATATGAATGCAAACGAAAGCAAAGTAAGAACACAGGATAACCAAAGATTCAATATCTTGATTAACTGAAGAGAACTGATACAAACATATACAAACAATGTTCATACACTCTCATGCAACACACTCTGTGCTCTTGCATACCTCTCTCTAGCTCACTAGTGTCTGATGGTTTCTAACAGGTCTCACACATATGTCTAACTCAGGTCTACCTATACTGAAGAGTGCATGTCTGCTTATATAGTGTCCATGCTCAGCAACTGTACAAAGTATGTTGCTGGACATACGAAACAGCAAAAGACACGAAGAACTACTCCAAAGATACTCGTACGAATAAGCTGGTTCGTACGAGCATTAACTAGCTCGTACGAAACAAGTATGATACTTGTTTAGAGGGATTCATTCATACGAATGGCAGATGGTTTGTACGAGCAACATCTTGCTCGTACGAGGCATGTCCACTTGCACAAAGTGTTTTCCTTGGAGAACGTTCCACAGATATGACGCACACAAGACTCAACAATATGCACACATGCAAGTGTTTAACACAGACAAACTAATCGTCGTACTAAACCAATATAGGATGATATCTTGATTCGGTCGACACGATCAAACTATACATACACTTCAAACAAAGGCCGTATAATTACAGACGTAACTAAGAACAAGCGACAGACACAAAAGTGTATCAACAAACTCCCCCTTGGCTGTTGCTTAGTCTTCGGTCTTCATACTGAATGGCTAGGAGTATCAACAAACTCCCCCTGAAGATCTGCTATTCAACGTGATAGAACATCAGGTCTTCAAGACATTCAAGAAACATCAAGCCTTTCCTGTTTCCTTTTGAGTAGCACTGGAGGTAACTGGATTGGTCACGATCTGCTGTGCATTAGACTGTTCCACTGGAGTTGAAGCGGAAACCTTTGATTGCAAGGATGAGGCCGAAGCATCAGGATTGCCAGTGTCGTCACTAACCGGATCATGTTGACGTTTGATATCCTTTGCTTCGCATATCTCATTCCACAGAATGTTCACTCGCTTTCTACTCATTTCAAACACGTCTTTAATACCATTAAATCCTTCAACCAGTGTATCATTTCGAGAATGATACCATTCTTTCAAGTCATTATGGTTAGCAGTTATGTTTCCGTACGTTCTTTCAACCTGTTTATCTCAATCCCCCGAGAGTTATCAGTTGCTCTCATCTGTTGTAGCTGAGTTGCTCTTTCAGGATCTACAGCCTTCGGTCGCTCATTTTCTTTTCTCAACTACACAATTTTCAGAATCCTGTTTTCTAACAATCTCCTTCAGAGATTTTATCTCTAACTGTTGTTTGACAACTGTGTTCTGATTTGAAGATATAAACTCCGAATGCTTGTTGACCTGGATTACCGCAACTTGCAACTGAGAGAACAGATAATCCCATTTCTCATCCTTTTCCATTTCAGAGAACAAACGACTGCTTCGTTTTGCATTTTGCTGAGATATAGATTGGGATTGTTGAGCTGAAGAAGTAGTAGGTTGCGGTTGAATTGGAGTATCTTCAGCTGCAGGTGTTTCACCTCCTATGGTATTTGAAGATTGTGGTTCAGAAATTGTAGTGGGTTCCTTTATTACAGGTTCAGTCTCCTCTGTTATAAAAGTAGGTTGAACTTCTACAACTGGTTCACTAGCACAATCATTACCAACATTGTCACCGTCATCATCATAACCCTTTTCCTTTTTATGACCAAACTTATCTTCGATCATCTTTTTTAAGGTTGGTTCCTCATTATCTGAATCACTGTCATCATGACGCCACTTGTCGTTTTCTGGTGCAACATATGTATCATTTGCCAGAAAACCGATCAATCTACGAGGATGTGTGCTTTCCTTGTAACGTTTTATTGCTACACCTCGAAAGATCTTCAACGAATGTTCCATCATAACCTCAACTTTTAAAACATCGCTGTCGTTCTATGGAAGATTCGGATGTTGCACATTCAGAATCATTTGGAGAAAGCGAGGATACATCCAAAGCGTGTTTCCACCATATCCGGTTCTTCTCAGGTTTTCCTTCATGTTTGCAAAAATATACTTTGAAACATTAAACGGTTTGTTCAATGCCAAAGCTATAATCATTCCAACCAAGTCGTTATTCGCCATGTCATAACCACTTCGTTTGTTGCTGAGAGCTATAATCATTCCAACCAATTAGGAGATGTGATTAAGGTTGAATTATACTTACTAGCCAGTGTTCAACCACTTCATGACACATTCCCGTATCAAGATATGCACGAGAGAAAATCTTACCGGTGAGTATACTGCTTATCATCTGTTTTTGATGTGAGATACTCACTTATTTTGATTGAAAACAAGCCCTATGTGATTAAATCTCTTCTTAATAAGGAACTTAATATTCAGATGCATGAAGGGCACATGAGTAAGTACGTGAACAGGTTAGTACCATCGTATCGACAAAGAGACGAACTTAGCTCCCGCATAAAGCTGTGATATTTTAGGGTGGATGTGATATGTTTATCACTTATTGAAGGTCGTATGCAGTATTTACACGTATGTATGGTATCATGGAAGTTCTAGACTTGCGTCACCATTATTTTTTGGCAAAATATTCAACCATGATACCTAGATGATAAGTCAGCATAAAGACGGCATACTATCAAACGAAGTTCGGTACCAAGACCATATGCCAATGAATGGTTCCCACCTGGCTTGCAGTCGGTTAAGTTTATGTCAACCTGCACATTTTAATCTGATTGTGAGCCTACCGATACATCATTAGTAAAGCTACTTATCAATTTTCATTTTGTGTTTTTGACTGTTTATGACAGATCACTAGTGTATTTCACCATCTTCTCTTATCTATCCAAGAAACTCATTTTGATTTTTGGTTTTTCTATTGTTTTTGTATTTTTCAAAAATTTTCTCACCCTTAAATAAAGAAGGTAATAAAAACTTAACTAAATAAAAGATATATTTTTGTATTTTTTCATTTTCTCATGTTTTTGTATTTTCTTGATATATTCTGTCCCTAAAATATAAAACTAAGAGAAAATAGAAAATCTTTTTGTAATTCTAGATTTTGAAGAAAATATTTACGAAAAATGATTAGACAAGGATGAATTACTCGGGTTTCACCTTGATGCCATTGACCAAAAGTAGAAAATCAAAACGAGATTTATAAAAGGCTTTTTTAAACAGGTCGGCACATTGGTGATTGGTGTGTATTTTAACAACATTGATAAGTTTCTTTTCATAACAATCTTGTATGAAATGATACTTAATCTCAATGTGTTTGGTTTTTGAGTGCTGTACAAAATTACGAGTGACTGTAAAGCAGCTTCGTTATCAATAAAATAGGAGTAGTTAGAAATTCAAAACCGTAGTGGCGCATTTGCTGTTGGATCCATAGAACCTGAGAGCAGCAACTAGAAGCCAAAATATACTCAGCCCCACAGGTTGACGTAGCTACACAAGTGTACTTCTTGCACTGCCACATGACTAGGCGATTTCCCAAGAACTGACATCCTGCTGATGTGGATTTTGCATCGATCTTGCAGCCGCCATGATAAGAATCACTGAATGCTTTCAAATCAAAGTTATCATCGTTAGGGTACCATAGACCAGTGTCTGGGCGACCCTTCAAATAACGGAAGATCCTTTTCACAGCCATCAAATGAGAACTTTCGGACTGGACTGGTAGTGAGCTAGAAGCCATGTTGGGTACATTATATCGGGTCTTGAAGCAGTAAGATACATGATAGATCCGATCATAGCACGATAGAGAGATGGTTTCACATGTTCACCCATTCTGTCAGGAGTAATCCCATGATTCTGACCTAATGGAGTTCCCAAAGGCTTTGAGTCTTCCATCTGAAATCATTTGAGAATATCCCCGACGTACTTGGTTTGGTGGATGAAAATCCCGTCTTTAGATTGATGAACCAGCAGACCTAAAAAGAAAGTCATTTCTCCCATTGCGCTCATCTCGAACTTCTCCTGCATGACCTGCTCAAATTCTTTGCATAATTTCTCGTTGGTCGACCCAAAAATAATATCTGCACCAGCAATAAGTCCTTATTCTGTTCCTTGATGAAGATAGTACAGTCGATCAATCCATGTCGAAAACCATTCTTCAAAAGATAGGAAGACAATGTTTCATACCAAGCCCGAGAAGCTTGATGATAACCATATAGCACCTTATGGAGAAGCCAAACCTTGTTAGCATGGATTGGATCTTCAAAACCAGGCGGTTGCTCAACATATACCTCTTCTTCAACCACACCATGAAGAAATGTACTTTTAACATCCATTTGGTAGAAAGTAAACTTCTTGTAGGATGCATAAGCCAAGAAAATTCTTATGGCCTCAAGACGAGCTACCGGTGCATAAACTTCAATGTAATTAATGCCTTCTACCTGATTAAAGCCCTGGAAGACCAATCTTTCTTTGTTTCTCACAACAACACCTCGGTCATCCTTCTGGCATTTGTAAACCCATCTTGTTTCAATCTTCTTATAGTTGTTAGGCATGTCAACCAATTTCCACACGCATAACTTCTGAAACTACTGAAGTTCTTCCTGCATTGCTTCAACCCATGAGTCTTCTTACATAGCCTCCTTCCAAGATTTCGGTTCAACTTGGAAAACATAGCAGGCAACAGACCAATCATTCTTTTCCTGGATTCCCTAATAATCGAATACAAACCAACATTCTGATTATTCCTGAGCTGATTACGTGTCTGCACACCACTATGGACATCTCCGATAATATTCTGCCGAGGATGGGTAATTATGAATTCTAGTTTCAGGAACATCAGGAACTCGAGAGTTTATACCCATACTGTTGTTATTCAGATCAACAACTAATTCGTTTGCTGGATTTGATGAAGATGTAGACGCATGACCTTCAGTAGTCCCTAGATTCTGAATATTTGACGTGACATCTGAAATTCAAGGAACCGGAGCAGAAGTAGCTTCATTTGCATCATGGAACTCATCATCTTCTAAAGAAACATTATAATCAGCAGCATCTTTGAATTCCTCATTCTGAACAAGATTGTTAACTGAAGTAGATACCTAAGGGTTAATAATAATTGGTCGAACTAATGACGAGTCAATTGCAGTATCACTTTCATGTAACATTTGAGCCGCTGCAAGAGCATCATCAAAAGTTGGTAGATTAAAGGAGTTAACAGCCCATCGTAGTCAAACATCCAAGGAGCACCCGGAGCTCTTACTGATTCAGTGTATCTTTAAACCTTGACTTCACTCCATTCTTCAATCTTCTTTGTTGACAAATCCACACTTTGAATTAGGAGTAGCATATCCAAGGAAGAAACATTCGATAGCCTTCGGACCAAATTAACCATGTGGATCAATCATAGTGCATGGAGCTCCAAAAGGTTCTAAGAAAGATACATCCGGTTTCCTTTTATGCAACAATTC
This sequence comes from Scalesia atractyloides, assembly GCA_947069175.1. NCBI lineage: Eukaryota > Viridiplantae > Streptophyta > Magnoliopsida > Asterales > Asteraceae > Scalesia > Scalesia atractyloides. The sequence continues at coordinate 52,338,010 of CAMTDV010000020.1, forward strand.
GAAACATGTATTCCCGTGCCTTTTCACCATAAGAACTCTATTCATCTTATAGCATGCAGTAGCAACAACTTCTCCCCAAATTGAACATGAAGTTCTGATTCTACTAGCATAGTTCTTGCTGTTTCAATTAGAGTTCTATTTTTCCTCTCAGCGACACCATTTTGTTGTGGAGTGTATCGAGAACTTACTCATCAGAATGCCTTTAGTAGAACAGAGTTCATCCATAACTTGATTCTTGAATTCGGTGCCATTATCGTTTCTAATTCTCCTTATCTTCTAATTGTACAAATTTTCAAGCAGGGTTTGGAGATTCTTGAGGATTTCAGGAATTTCACTCTTGTGTGCCAACATATTCACCCATGAAAATCTTGAGTAGTCATCAGTAACTACTAAAGAATATGAATCATCAAAGGTAGTCTTGTGTTTCATAGGTCCAAAAGGTCCATATGAAGACGTTCCAAAGTCATATTCACAGTGTTAATCTTCTTCACAGGATGAGATTTTCTCGATTGCTTTCCTTTTTGGCATGATACACAGACGTCTTGAAGATGAAAGTTTTTCACTGGTACACCATTCACACGATTGTTTTTCACCAAATAGTTCATCTTCCTCAGGTGAATGTGTCCCATTCGTCTGTGCCAAGAGATTGATTCCTTCTCGATGGCTTTGGAGACAAAACATGTGACTTGTGAAGACGTGGTAATAACTTGGCTCATATCAAGAGTTGATTCTTGGAGCCGACAGGAGGGTCCATTCCTTGGGAATCTTGAAACTAGGGTTCAGCACATAACATCTGGTATCATCAAAATGAACCGTGAACTTCTTGTCGCAGATTTGAGAAACACTAAGAAGATTGTGATCAATTTGACGAACACAATTGATCTTATCAAAACTCACAACACTATTGGAGACCATTCCTTCTCCAGTGATGTATCCGCCTTTATCACCAGCAAAAGCAATATAACCACCCCTAATGCTTTTCACATCATAAAGGAGCCGTAAGTCGCCTGTTATGTGCCTTGATGCTCCACTGTCAATAACCCAATGTCTATTCACAGTTCCTCCTGGAACACCCTGCACATTTCAAAAACCAGATCAGTTTGAGATAGGGACCCAAGCCTTAGTGGTCTTGGGTCGACCCTTATCATCAAGAAATGTGATATCTATTTCTTGATGATTTGCAAACTGTGTGCCTCCTCTTGAACCATCATCGGTCTTAGGTTTCCATGATTTTTGAAATTTACGAGAATGACTATTATTTACAGTTTTCCCAATTTCTGGTTTTATTAAATTTAAAGATCTTGGATTCCTTTCTAAAGAATCCTGTCTTAAAGATTTTTCAATTACTTTTACTTGTTTACGTCTTTGTTTTTCTTCTTGTTCTTTAATAATCCGTTTGTCTTGTTTTCGAGAAACATATCGACATTGGCAAGTTGGTTCAGGAGGGCCTTTCTCAACAAATCTTGGCATTGCTAGGTTTGTACAATTCTTGATAATGTTGCCAAACTCTCCACATTTGAAACATGTTCTCCTTTCAACAAATTTAGGAGATCGTGTTCCATGACTTGATGTTGAACTTGCGGGTCTTGAGGTACTGGATTCATTTTCATCACACCCGTTTGTATATTGGGTATAATTGTTTTCACTGTTACGTTTTAAAATTTTGACTTTGTTGACAAAATCTACATTAGACATTCCTTCAAAAGTCTCGACTTTATCAATACCCGTAGAACTCACAAATTTAACTTTCTTAAACCTTTTCTTGTAGCGAGTGCCTTTTGTTTCAACCTTTGGTTGTGACACTTTAGGCTTTTCAACTCGCTTTTCTCGGTGGTTTTCTCTTGAACTTGATAATGGTTGTGACTTGATTGGGTTTTTCTTCTCTAAAAATTTGGTTGTTGATTTCTCAAAAACTTGATCAATAGAGGTTGGATTTACATTTTTGATCGAAAAGTCTTTGTTAGAATAGATTTTCTTGTCTCCAACCAAAGTATACAACATATTATCATTCTCATATGTGGAAAATTTTTTCATGACAGATTTCATAGGATCATTCTCTTGATTTTCGACAATTTTTACATTGGGAGTAGCAAACATTTCTATTCCCTTTTCTTCATCAAGAGATTGATCCTAATCAATTTTCTCTGACTCGTCTGATGAATCATCCTCCTCTAATGTAGAGGGGTTATGATTAACAATTGAAGATGAGTTCTCAGACTTTCTCGATTCAATCGAGGAATTGTCTAGATTGAACCCTAGTCCTGCTGTAAATTCCTCAGGGTTAAGAGGTACGAAGGATTTAAAGCGTGGCATTTCCTCTTCATCGGGTAATTTGGTATAGTTGTGTTTCATTGGTGGTGGACACGACTTATACCCATTGCATTTAACATCTCCTTTAGTTTTTGAACATCAATGATATGATCAAGCACATATCGGGAGTTAGAATAACTGTCCAATTTTAGCTTGATCGCATCATGTTCGCATTTAGCGATGGCTAACCCTTTCTTTGTTTGTTCTAGGAGATTAATGTAGTTATTAATTCCTATTTGTTTGTTCAAAACTATTTTTGCCAATTCAGAAACACTTTTCTTAGGGTTTCTATTACAGATTTGGATTCTTTTTCGTTTCGAGTTAAAGCCAAGTTCGCCTCTTTGAATTTTGATAATTCAACAACTAAGTTTTGATTTTGACTGTTAATTGTTTCAAATTTTGTTTTTAATTCAGCACAGTCATTGCAAACTTTAGGAGAGTCGGAATTTACGTGACTTGTCGAACCGGCAACATTCGCCATGAAGGCAATATGATGAGGGAAGGCTGCAATATTTGTAAAGAATTTTTCTGTTTCCTTTGATTCAGCTTCTGCTTTTTTCATCAAACCCACCTTTTCACTTTTCATCTTCTCGGCTTCTTTCAGTAACTTTCTGACCTTAGCATCACTACCCTCTCTCATATCTAAATTTGATCCATAACCACCTGAACTTGAGCATTCTTCATCAGAACCACCATTATACCTCGAACTATCATCATCATCAGAACTACCAATGCTGTGAACATGTTTGATTCAAATGATGATATTGGCATAACATGCAGTTCTTCGGTTATTCTCAGTCCCCAATTATACTGACCAATCACATCCTTCATCAGATTGAACTACCAAAGCTCTGTGTGTGTTGTTTGAAGGTCCTGATTGGTTGGTGTTGTTTAGGTTGGTCACAGCTACTATTCTTCTATCATTGTTGACTTGAGCTATGTTGGATGGTTGAGATTGATTTTGAAAGGGGTTGTGATTTCCTTGCTTGCTGGGTCTTGTACACTCATGCTTTAAATGACCTCTTTCACCACAGTTGAAGCAAGTAACGGCATTTTTATAAAAACCATATTTTTAATCTTTCTTGCTCTCCAAACTGGTTCTTCCTATCTGCTCATGTAATCCTTGGCTCTTCTCACCGCACTAGCAAACGCCCACTTGATATGCATTAGCTCCATCTCATCTCTTTCTATTTGCTGGTAGTCTTCATTTGTCAAATTGATGTTTCCAATTTTACCAGCTACTAATCCGCAATAGGCACTAACCTTGGTGTTTAGAAGTTCCATATGTTCTTGAGCAACTTCTACGCGACCTTGAAAAGATGTGATGTGTCAAGTCTGACTGGGTTGGGTTTTCCGGCTTGAAAATTGTTTCCATAGAAAGCTTGTTGAGGAGCTTGATGTGGAACTTGAGGTGTAAGGTCTCGTTGTTGTGGCAAAAAGGCTTTTGGATCAAAAACTTGTCCATAGGCTTGAGTACTTGAGCTTGCAAACTGGTTTGATTGAACAGGTTGTGGTAGAAAAGGATTCACGTTCGACACAAACGCGGCTTGAAGCTTTGGTTGCGGACTTGCACTAATACCTGTATTAATACCTCCGAAGTACATCTCAGGGTTTTGTGGAACAGTAACTCTTTGTGCCTTACGAAGTTCCTCTTCATTCTTGTTCTCCAATTTCTTCACAAATTCATAAATACTTATTGAGTCCAAAACACCTGTATGTTTTAATAAGTCAATAAATTGACCCCATTTTGGTGGTAATGCGTCAGCAAAGCACATCACGATTTCTTGCAGAGATGCTAACACTTTGTACGAGTACATTTCGCTGAGCAAGTGGTAGAAACGTGTTGTCATATCATTCAATGTTTCATTTTCGATGAACATGAAACCTTCAAACTCTTTCTTTAGCAGATCATGCCGAATTTTTCTAGTTGCAGCATTACCCTCTCCTCTTGCTTCCAGGGTATCCCACAGATTTTCGTGGTCGTACAGTACACAAACTGATGGTAAATGTCTTTATGGAGTGCCTGTGTTAGGATACCAAACACCTTTTTCTCTAGATCGTAAGCCTTTTTATTACCTTTATCTGGATTGGCTAAGGAGGTTAGGTTTTAGCCTACCTCTTCGAGTGATTCTTTATAGGGTGTAGTAAAGCATTTCCATAATTATGTGTTCTGTCCGAGAACATATGTGTGGAAACGACTTTTCCAGGATGGATAATCGTTCATATAGTTCAGTTTAGGTGGACAGTTATTACTCCCGGTTTCACTCTCACTCATCAGAAGAGTCTGAATGCTCTGGTTCTGGCTTGCGACACACGCCCATTGATATGCAGTAATCATGGCTGTATGTTGAGGCATCAATGATTTTACCCATGAGGTTGCGGGGCTTTGCGAAGAGTCCTGATTTGTGCATAAACTACTACTCCAATCCCACGGATTAGAACTCATTTTCTTAATTATGAAAATTGAAACGTTTAAAGTTTGATTATCGAAAATAATAGTGTTCCTTTTAAAAATTCACAATTTTAGAAATCACAAGGTTTGAGAAATCACAAAGTTTGAAAAACTGAAACACGAAAAGCAGTTGTTCTTCGTACGAACCACTGTTTCGTACGAGTGGTGGGTCCTTCGTACGAACTACTTGTTTCGTACGGAGGATATTCTTTCGTGCGAACAACTAAGTCCTTCGTGTGAACAAGGTTCTTCGAGCGGATGACTAGTCTTTCGTACGAACAATCTAGTTCTTCGTGCGGATGGGTTATTCGCAAAGAGTTTTTCGCAGAGGAATCTTTTTGCAGGGCTGGTTGGTGAAAATTTTCCTTTTCTGCACAGACTGGTTTTCGAAAGTATTCTATTGTCTACACAATTTTATTTAAAAAAGATAAACATTCCATCAGCTTTTCAGTTTTAACAGTCAAGTCTAGAATGTCGGAGATTTAGTCAACCCTACAACACTATTCCGGTGAGTTTCTTCTGGAAGTGTGTTAAACTTAGATGAAAATTTTATGAAAAACCAGATTTTAACATGTCTCCATGTGTTCTAACTAGGTTTTTATGAAAATTTTCTGGATATAACAAGTTTTAACTAAGTGATAAGATAGTTTAATTTTAAGAACTTAAGTTCATGCTGAAAGTTCAAGAACACTTCAAGAAACCTTCTCAACTAGCTCGGACACAATCACTAAGCTTGCTTTTGAACAAGGAAGAGAGCCAAAGCTCTGATAGCACTTGTCGGTCCACTTGGAGGATCAAGATAAACCTGCTTCCTTATTCATATAACATAGATACGAGTGTGGAATCCTCGTATGAATGCAAACCAAAGCAAAGTAAGAACACAGGATAACCAAATATTCAATATCTTGATTAACTGAAGAGAACTGATACAAACATATACAAACAATGTTCATACACTCTCATGCAACACACTCTGTGCTCTTACGTCTCTCTCTCTCTAGCTCACTAGTGTCTGATGGTTTCTAACAGGTCTCACACATATGTCTAACTCAGGTCTACCTATACTGAAGAGTGCATGTCTGCTTATATAGTGTCCATGCTCAGCAACTGTACGAAGTATGTTGCTGGACATACGAAACACCAAAAGACACGAAGAACTACTCGAAAGATACTCGTACGAACAAGCTGGTTCATACGAGCATTAACTAGCTCGTACGAAACAAGTATGATACTTGTTTAGAGGGATTCATTCGTACGAATGGAAGATGGTTTGTACGAGCAACATCTTGCTCGTGCAAGGCATGTCCACTTACACAAAGTGTTTTCCTAGGAGAACATTCCACAAACATGACGTACACAAGACTCAACAGTATGCACACATGCAAGTGTTTAACACAGATAAACTAATCGTCGTACTAAACCAATATAGGATTATATCTTGATTCGGTTGACACGATCAAACTATACAGACACTTGAAACAAAGGCCGTATAATTACAGACGTAACTAAGAACAAGCGACAGACACAGAAGTGTATCAACAAACTCTCCCTTGGAGGTTGCTTGGTCTTCGGTCTTCATACTGAATGGCCTGGAGTATCAACAAACTCCCCCTGAAGATCTGCTATTCAACGTTGATAGAACATCAGGTCTTCAAAACTTTCAAGAAACATCAAGCCTTTTTTGTTTCCTTTTGAGTAGCACTGGAGGTAATTGGATTGGTCACGATCTGTTGTGCATTAGAATGTTCCACTGGAGCGCGCATGAGGATCTACTCCTCGGGAATTTTGAATCCCGGTTTAAGAATTAAGCATTCGTTGTCGTTAAAGTGGGTAGTGAATTTCTTGTCATAGATTTGAGATATACTAAGTAAGTTGGTCTCAAGTTCAGCGATATAGTACACTTTGTCGAAAGACACCACTCAGTTTGTGAGAATACCTTCACCCACGATTCATCCTCCCTTTGTTCCAGCAAACCCAACATATCCTCCCCGGATAGCTTTTACATCGTATAAGAACGCAAGCATCCCTGTCATGTGTCAGGAAGTTCCACTATCCATAATCCACTTTGAAATATTGACCTCAGGAGCCCCTGCACATGCAAATAAGTAATTACTTAAAGAGTAAAACCCAAGCCTGCTTGGTCTTGGGTGGGTTTGGAATATCAAACTTTGGAATTTTGATCTTGACATCCTGTTTGATTTCCGGTTTAGCTGGAATAGGTGTTTCATTTCTACTGAAGATGGTTTGATTTTTGCTACCCATGTTTGTGTTTTCAGAACTGCTTTTTTGGGATAGAAGTTTGAATCCTTTTGAATATTCTTGGTAGAAGTTTCACCAAACTCAATTTTTGAATTCTGTTGAATTGTTGATTTCATATTTTTTGTTGGATTCATTATTTCTTTTTAGAACTAGTTTTGGTACAAACTTCGGTGCTTTTTGCTTCACATATTCTGTAGATCTGCTCAAGTTGTAAACAGGTTTTGGATTTCTTTGAGAACATTGTCATGCAATAAGCCCGACTTTGTTACATTTGTACCACGTCCTGCTGTCATTTCTAACAGAGGAATCCAAATCCTGTTTTCTACTCTCTTTTTTCCTTTATAAATTCATCATTGGATTGTTTACCAATGCTCTCTTTTTTCTGTCAGTGTTTGTTCCATAGACAAAATCAATTTTCATTGTAAAGTTCAGTTTTTGAAACTTGTTGTTCTTCCTTTTCTTTTGATAACCCAAACTTGCTCTCCTGTTTTCAGGATAGTCCCTGTCCTTCTCATGATGATTTTTGTAAACACATTTTGATTTAGAATAAAATGACGCGTCCTATTTTCTATATCAGAATGACTGAGTTGAACTAGCTTAAACAACTTATCAACTCGATCAAGATTTACATTCTAAATTGGGAAATCCTTATCGGAATATAGTTTATCAGATCCGTTCATTTTGTACACAACTATATTTGGATCATTTTTTAAACTATTTCTGATGATACAACATCCAGTTCAGATTTTCGAGATTCAACTCCACACTTTCAAAAATATAACTTTTAGATTTGTCAGACTCATATTCCAAAACATATTCGACCACAGTTTTTACCACTTCAGATTCACAATCATTTTCTGTTTTGGTGTATGTTACGTCAATGTTTGAGGCAACTTGTTTTTCTTCTCAGTTCTCAATTTCAAATTGAGTGCCTTTTTCCACCCCCAATGGTTTCTTTCCTGCATAGCTATTCCACAATGGCGGTGGAACAAGATCGTAAACTACACCTTTGTGTTCATAGCTATTGTCTTCCTTGCTTTTAATTTTCGGAAGAATGTATCAATGACGTATGAACTGGTAGAATAATTGATTAACAACTTGTTAACCCGTTCAATTTCGATTCTCATTTTCTCTAGTTCACTTTTTAGCTCGGCAATTGTATTTAAATGAATATAAATGGCCATATGTTTGTCCATTACAGATGCCTTGAGCATCAAAAGTGTCTTGTCAGTTTCTCTGATTACTTGTTCAAATTGTTTAATTGTTTTACTTAATTTGTCATATGCTTCTTTTGTTTATTATAATCACATGACAAATTATCTACATGAATTTTCAGCTCTTTGTATCTTTTTTCTTTTCGACACACTCATTGCATGGCTCTTTGCACTTCATGCAAGGTGTTTCTTCTTTGATATTTTGATCCATAATTACTTCCTTCACTGACTCATTTACTGACACATTTACCGATTTGACTCTAACTTCATGAGCTTCCGTAGAACTCCCTCTTTCACGTTAGCCATTTAAGCTTTGTCGGCTATGTTAGTTAGATTCTCCAATGTCAATTCCTTGGTCACATCAATCACATCCACTATTTCAGGCTTCTCTCTTCTTCACGTGGTGGTTGATAGCTTGAGTCAAAGTAACATGCAAAAGTTTTAAGAATATCAGTAGGCAATATATGTCTAATGCACTATTTAAGAGTTCTTCTTCCTTTGACGACGTGTTGTATTATTCTTCTGGTGCTTCGTCAAAGGATGCCTCAGCAAATTCTTCTTCTACCTGTTCTGGTTCTTCAAATATATCGGCTACCAGTGCGAGGCTTTCATTCTTTGTGATGTATTTGTTCCAGTTAAACCATTTATCTTCTTGGGTAACAACCAAAGCCTTATCTTTTGAGTTTGATGGACCGTCTTCGATCTGCACTAACCTTGTCTGAGGTTGGGGTTGATGATATATGGCCCATTTGTAGTAATCATCTGCAAATGCATTCTGATTTCCTTTGACTTCCCTGTTTGGGCACTCTCTCTTGAAAGGTCCCTTTTCTCTACACTTGAAGCATATAACTTTAGCCTTATCAAAACCTAGTTTGCCGTCAAGACCTCCCAAACTGTCTCTTCCTGTGATTTCCAGAAAGCGTTGAACTCTACGGACTATTAACGCCATGCACCACTTAATATCAATTAATTCCAACTCAACTGGATCAATCTGATCATAATATTCTTTGGTCATTTCAGGATTTCCAATCCTTCCAGCTTCCAGACTTTCGTATGATTCGAGAACTGATGAAAGCAAAGCCATGTGTTGTTTGGCCATGTGTTCATTGAAATCCTATGCATTTTCGAGATTCACAACAATGTTGCATTGAAGAATTCATTAGTTTGAATTAGGTTGATTGTTTTGACTGTTCTGAGGATTACTTGAGCTTTGTGACAATTGTGGAGCTTGAGGAGAATCAGGCTTGAATAATGAAAACGACTGAAACCCACTGGATTGGTTTGATGGTGGACTTGTAGTATTGTTGGCACTTAAGGCGGTTTGAACCTTGGGACTTTGTATGTTACCAACAGAACTACCTTTGTAGTATAGGTTCACATCTTGTTGCATGTGAGCCCCTTTGTTCTTTGCCGTCTTCTGCATTACTAGCTCATGACCTTCTAATCTTTCAATAAATCTTGGCAATGTGAAATTACTATATTCTGTGTCGTTTTCAGAATAGTTAGATAGGTCATCCACTCTCCTTCTGGTAAAGAATCAGCCAATTTATCAACTATTTATTCATTGGTTTTAAAAATTCCCATTCGTTTCATCTGAACCACCAAATGATAGTACCTTTCGATCAGATAATTCATTGTCTCACCTTTCATTAGATTGAAAATATCGAACTCCTTGCTAAGAAGAACTTTTCTTCCTTTTTGAAGTTAAGAAGTTCCTTGAAGCATAAGTTTTAAAGCATTCCATAGAGACTGAGCATCATCATCGTGTTGCAGAAGTGCCAAGATATCTTCATTTACTGCCTGTTGCAGTATATTCATCATCTTCTTTTCGTTGATAAACTTTTCTCTCTCTATATCCGTTAGCTGAGGTAGTGTCTTCTCAAGACCATTCTCCCTTGTAGGTGCTGTGTACTTTAACTCGATGGGAAATCAACATGTGAAATGATTAGCTTGTACCCACTTTATGAATCTCTCGCTACAACTTTCATAACCTTCTAAGTTCATGAGCTTTGGAGGTTTTGTCATGGTTCCCATTTCGTTCTCTAGGTTCATATTTTGTGTTGCAGTAGTGGTAACAGCTGAAGCAGCAAAGGCGTTGAAAAACTCTTCTTTCATTATATCTGCAATTAGACACGAACACGATAATTAAGAAAAACTTTTAGAAAGTCCCTCATACGAGTGAACTGATACAGGTGCGAGTCAGTTGCCTCGTGCGAGCAAGGCTTTGTGCGAGAGAGGAAGTTACTCGTGCGAGTGACTGCTCGTGCGAATCACTACTCGTGAGAATGATAGTTTTAGAACTTAAATATATTTAAGAAAAATGTTTTTTCTTGCAAATGACAGGTCGTACGAGTGGCTATTCGTACAGATAGCTATTCGTGTCAAAGTTTTCTGCAATTTTCGTCATGATTTTGTTCGATTTTAAATCTGTAAGTTTTCGGGATTCGTTAATGTTGATTTTAACGGGTTAGACTAAAATCCTAGTCCAATTCATCGATGAAATTCTCAAGATCTGACATATGTATGAAGAAGAGTAGATATAGAAAAGCTTGAATGGTTCAATCTTGATTTTCAGCTGCTGAAACTTGCTGTTTGTCTGCTGAAATTTGTTGTTTATCCTCAAATCAGGCCTCAAGGCTCTGATACCACTTGTGAGAGGGGATCGGCTCTCCTCCGTGAGCACCGGACCGACTTGACTCAACTAGCAGAGCGGAATTCATTGCTAGAGAGTTTGAAAAATGAACAATCAAGTATGCTGCTTAAACGTCGTTACTTCTTATATTAATAACGTTGAAATTCACAGACGAATAAACAAATAGACAGGGCTTCGCCTTATTCACACATCAACAGCTATAAACACAACACTAAAACTCCACTATATATAGGCCAACATGGCTTACACAAGGAGTGAGGTTGTTGGCTCGTGCGAGTGGTGCCTCGTACGAGTGACAAGATGTCACTCGTACGAGCCACTATAGCTCACTCATACGAGCCATCAAATATACTTAAATAAATGACAAATACAAGCCCTATATATAAGACCGACATATCCTAGACGTAGGCAAAGACATTGTGCGCCAACAGGTTGACAACATTATTGTCTACACTGGTTGATGATAACGAGAAACCCCAAGAGATTCATGTCAAAGTTTTGGAAGTTCCTAGAGGGGAAATGCTGGCGAAATCTCTCTAGGAATTCCACAAGCAAGACAAGTTGTATACTCTTTCGGTATGAATGAATGAATGCTTCCGCTGATTCTGTTTCTACTCCTCTCTTAATAACGTTCTACCGAATCGGTACTATCATACGCCCAAACTTCCGTCTAGAACCGCCGTCAAGGGGACCTACACGATTGATCATGATTAGCCCAAGCTACAAGTTTATACTGATGCCACAAGGTGTCATATTGACCGATATAATTCGATAATATCGGTGACCGAACAAATTCACCGTGTTTGAAATAAGATGAAAGGTTCAACAAAGTAAATCTGAATATTTGTTCCAAATAAATCTCATAGAATTTTCAACTGAAGATGAAGAACAAATAATTAAAATTTTTGGTCGATAATGAAAGAATAACAAATATCACAAAGTTTTCGACCGATGATGAAAGAACCATTTAGAGGTACACAAGAATATAATATGAATTTGTGTACCATTATCCTAACACACAATCGTATTAAGAATGCTTTCAAATAACGAATCAACAAGGTGGATTTAAAATGAATATATAAATAGATGAATAATTTAAATCCGTACATAAGGTGTGCAAGCGAGATTAGCGCAAGCTTTAAATTAGTGAAAATGCCACCACAAGGTGGTCGTAACGAAAGAAACGATTCAATGAAAGTGAAGACCACACAAGTCAACTATAGTTTGAAACAAATGAAGTGCTTGTTGAGATTAGTCTGAATATGATGGCCTCATTCCATCATATGGAATCCTTGAATTGAATATGTATACAGTAAGAAAGTTCAAACAATTGAACTTGGTTTTGGTACAATCCAACAATAATTACATGTATTGGAAAGGAAATTTTTGGCATGGTTACAACGAAAAACCCATGTATGTAATCCGAAAAGAACAGGAGTTTCAAGAAATCCGTTGACTCGATATCAAGGAGTCAATACTTACAATAAAGCAGGTCATCCAGGTTACAACGCAATAATTGAATATAGCGAAATAATATTTGAACTATGACAGAACAACTCCTCGATGTGAAGTCCCTGATGGCCTCCATGAATCAAGTTAACTACATGCGTAACAAACAAAAAATGCATGCAAAACTTATGAATTTGTTAAGAAAAGATTCAAATGGGTGTCCGCTAACATGAAAGAAATTCTCGTGATACGATGACCATTAGGAGGAGTAGATGTGTGAGAATCAACTCATTATATGCAAAAGTCGGAATTTCAATAAAAGAAACTTGAGGACTTTACCTGGAATTTCCTATGATGACCGGTTGTTAGGTGATGTTACCCTAGAATGTCAAACATGACGTAATAGCCATTAATGAAGTAGGGGGAATTAGAAGACATGTGACTTCCTTTGGGATATAACTAATTCTGATTTCCGTTACACTACGTACCGCTTGTTGCGAAATCTCGTTTGAACTATTCGGCGTGATTCATATCACTTGCAGGGGCTAAGTGTCGAGTTGCCATATCTTGGCTGGTAGTTCTCCCGTTGACGGGATCCGCATAGTTGTACTACCGAATCATGTTTTCTCAAAGGCCTTGCCTCGAAAGTCGTGTGAGATGTATTTCAACATTCATTGTTGTATCGGTTGAGTTTCAGTATGTTTGTGCACCAGTATTTCGTTATGCGTAAGTTACCTGCTCAGGTAAATAAAAATAGTATGGACAATATAGATAATGGTGTTTGTCCGAGTTATTAGTCGCGGTTCCTACGTATTGATCTTTAATGGATTTCGACATAATTTTTCCAAAGGTCTTAAATGCACGTTACCAAAACTCTCAATGTTTTGCTTACCGTATGTAAGTGTTTCGTGTACCGTGTATTAAACACCAAACTAGCGTATGTTTAAAACCAAAATGTTGACTCGTTGTTTCAACTTCGGTTGGAACCTATATTCGAGTCTTAGGCATGTCGGTATGTATTCAAATCTTAATGATCTAATGTCCCCAATGGATAGTGGTGTTAGAGCCTTGGTATCTCCACAGAAACATAATTCGCTAAAACCTATAACTCTGATACCAATCTGTCACACCCGTTAACATCAGAGTTAGGCGTGATCTGACTGGTATCTTCATTGCACACCGGAAGTATAAAATGCTAAGACTTCAAGAAAGTGAACACCCACTAAATACTTGAATCCCGTGGGTTCTCCTGTTCCAACTGTGCCATAGTTTGAAAATGTAATCTGAGAAAGAAACATGCAAAAAATCAAAATAAAGTTGGTGAGTTAATAATTTATTTGAAAAAGATTTGAAATAAATCTTTCTAGTAGCCGGTTTAAATAGTGTGAGAAAACATAGTAAACCCATTTTACCTTCGCATGTAATTTGAAAACCTTGTGTTTGTAACACTTATATAACCGTTAATGTCCAAGCATGACAAAGAAAACATGCCCGCATGAGCTTATAACCAACCCCGTGCTAGAAAGCGCCTCGCAGAATCGTTTACCTCAAGACGGTAGACTAGTAGGCGGTTATAGTTCCCATATGTAGCGAGGACTTCACTATACAGTTTAAAGCGACCCTACGACCCTTAGTGTTGAGTAGTGGACAAACCAGTCCTTGAGACTTCGTGCCTTGCATGTGCATATGTGGGCCTAGCCCACTAGAGTCTTTGTGCCTTAAACAAGTGAGAATAGGCCTAGCCCATTTGGGTCTGTAAGCGAGACCAACCAGTCCCCTTATTTGTATGGAGGACAACCCAATCCCGTTGTAACTAGGACCTTTCCGTCACTAGCAATGAAACTCATGCACATTTCGAAAATACGCATGTGTTTTGTAAAACTGGTATGTTTAGCATAACATTTTCCTAAAGCATTTGAGTTTGTTGGAATTCATTCGTATCATGGTTTAGAAACATATAGTTTTTGTTCATCGTCATTTTGTGTACTGTTGCAAAACTTGCATGTCTTTCCACCCCTGAAACATTTATAAAAATGTAAAAACCGTAAAAAGTAGAGGTTATGAACTCACCTGATATCCTTGTGCAAAGCTAGCTTAATATGATTCATATTGTCGTTCCCAAAACATAACTCGCTAGCATGCAATCGATAACATTCCTATCAAGTAATAACTTATAAGTTTCTAATAAAATGATGTAGCTAAACTACGTGTCACCGAGCTCTACCAAACTGTTAACCAAAGATTCGATGGGAAGTCTTGTTGAATTTATGGAACGATAATGTTATACCGATTGATCCCATTTAGCCGGTGACATTTAGTAAGTCTTAGGAACACTTAGTTTCCAATAGCTTTAAAGTATATATATTTATAGAATAGTGTTAGTCGTTTCGAATGGTAGTACGTGTACGTAAACAAGTGTTTATATAGAAATAATACACATTATAGACTCGTATAGTGTGTTCACGCGTTTCCTGAATAGTCGTCTTATACGTGGATGGATACTAATACGAATCGTCGTAGTGTTTCGTAAGATGTAGACATATATATGCGAACGTAAATGGATGTATATATATGTAAATATATGCACGTAAACGTTGCGTATTCGTAACAGTATTCCCGCGTCTTCGTGGATCATTATCAAAATAATAATATAATGTTATGCTTGTGAAATCGATCTTGTGATTTGTTATCAAATAACTCGGTTAATAATATTTGTGGAGGTCGTACGGTAATAATATGTGTGTGAGATGAATATAAATAATTATTATTTATTTTACAAAATCTTGCAGTTGTAGACATGTAAATAGTTGTATTTGTTTTACAAACTCATCAAAGACTAGATGTCGAAGTAAAATTTAACACTTATATTTATTCTATAATTGATTTCCGAGTTTTGGGCGTTTGAAATAAATATAAATAATTATATTTATTTGTAAAAGTTTTGGAGTTCTAAACTTTGAAATAAAAATATACATAATTATATTTATTTTACATAAATTCTCGAGTCTCGTTTACTTGTAAACTATATTTATCCACACATTATAAATTGGTTTTGTGACATGTATAAATCGTCCTAAGTAAGTATATACTTATATTTAATGTTATATGATTTTCGAATACTAAACGTTTGAAATATACTTTCGAAATTCCGATGTTTGAAATAAACGTAACTAATTATATTTATTATATAAAGGTATTCGAATTTCAAAGCCTTTCCGTTGGTTTTGAATAAACTATATATTTATTTTTAACAAAAAAGGGCAGAGCTTCCTCTTGGTTTAGGATAACCCGACAAATCAAGTTGTCGAGATATTTGCCAAAACACAACTTTTTCAACATGAACATTATACAAAACAACATTATATGCCGATACTTGAATAACGACACCACAATTTACGTTTTAAACAAGTATATTAATATATATATACACATATATATGTATGCATATATGTATGTACAAAACTTCATATGATCGGTTGATAGATGAAATAATAAAGCCATTATCCCCAAAAGTGAAATATATAACGTTAGTCAGTCGGGTCGAGCTTGTGTTGGCGTTTAAATGATGTTTATAAGAGAAATATTATAAATTCCGCGTCATAAATAATTTACCAAGTCCCATGTTAACTAGTTGACCCGACAGTTGACCGGGTTTGACCAGTTGACTTGTTCACTTGTGTTGACCGCAATCGACCGACAGTGGACCGGGTTTGACCCGAGACCAAATCGGGCCCATATTGAACCATGTTTTCCTAAACCATAACTAAGTTAACCGAACCGAGACATATCTGAGTTGACAAAAGTCAACAAGTGTTGACTGGACCTTACTGTGTCTAACCCAAGCATGAAACAAGCAAAAAAACCAACCCATCTTTATTACTTGTAAACCCAAACCAACTCTGACCCAAGGCACGCCACCACTTCACCACCACCACTGGAACCGCTACCACAGCCACCGTTGCCGGTGCGGCTTATTCTGTCGCCCACCATCACCATACCCCCCTCATCAACTTCTTCCCCAGCGGCTCCACTTCCGCTGTCAACCGTACCACATCCACCTTCATTATTATCAGTCACTCGATTGGGCACCACCTTCCTGTGACATGTATTTGACTGGAGTATTACGGATCTTTACAGATCTGGAAGAATGTATGATCGTTTTGTCCAATAGCAAAGGTCCTAATTTGAGTATCTAGTCCATACGTGCGGAATTCATATGAATTAGTGAGAATTAACAAGATTATTTCATCAATTAACTGATTTCATTCAATGTTTAATAGTTATAAATGATCAGGAAATCCGACAGAGCTTCATCGTCTTAGTCGAAAAAGTTCTATACACTAGCACCTCACACTAGCTATATATAGACATGCTACCTTCGTGCGAGGGTAGTTTATCTTCGCACGAAGGTAATTTACCTTCGTGCAAAGGTAGACTCTACCTTTGTGCCAAGTTAAATACAAACAATATAAAATCTAACATTTTCGCCCTATAACAGAATAGAGACACAACTCTAAGACGTAGGCAGTAGACATTATGCACCAACAAACTCTCCCTTGGATGTTGCCGTAGTCTTGGTCTGTCTCTAAAATCTTCAAATGTTTTGACTTTAATGCCCAAAGAAGTTCTTGCGCGGCTTCTTATGCTCTTCAGATGGTATAGACGTTTGATCAGTCGCAGGAGCCCACTTCATAAACTGAAATCTTCTTAAACGTGCTTCTTTTGACTTTTCTTCAGTCTTTTCCAAACGTTGCTCCTCTTTTAGTAATTCTTCTTTCTCTAACTCTCCCCATGATGATTCTCACATCTTACCAGAATTAATACCATGTGCATAGCATACGTTGATCACACCCTGGTATTGCGTCGCTTACGTCTTCTCCTTCACATCAAAACAAATCTTGTTGAAGAACAAGCATTTGATATTTTCTTTCGAACAGTTAACTAGCCACATCACGTCTAGTATACTAATAGTTCTCCACAATCCCCATATCCTCTTTCGTTCTAACATTTCTGGATTCAAATTCTCAATAATATCACAAGTGTCATCAGCTTTTAAAACAATCACAACTTCTCTTGTTTCAGAATCCACTTGCCACCACTGAAAGTATTTATGGAAATCATGTTCGATCTTCATCAATGGCATGTTTTTCATCACACGCGGCCATTTTATCACAAGTGTGACATCTTTCTCTTTTGAAACTTTTTCAATCTTTATTCTATTCTTCGAAATCAAAGGTTTCCACTTGTTAAAACCATGAGCTGCTTCATTATTGATTAACTTCCATAATCTTTGATCATGAAACTTCATTTGAAAGTTAATACGTTTTGTCTGTACAAGCTCTTTGATATCCCAATATAGCAATGTCTTCAAATCATTCAAGTACTTGAAGTATTGAACACCATATTCTCTTTTTATCGTATAGACATCCAACTCAGGAACCAATCCCCAGCTCAAAATATCATGCAAAGATTTATCTTTGTCGCATGTGAAGAATGCTAATGGCCGTCTGAACTTTGTTTCTTTTGGTAGCTCTTTAAACCATATCTTTTTAGCCTCAACAATCCCTTTTTGAATAGACGTTTCGGAATAGTTCCCTCTACAACCGCTCTTCAATCCTTCTTTTTAACAAGTCATCATTTGCTTTACTGAATAATTCTTCAAAAGTTGGAAAGTTATCGGTTCCTTCACCAGAATATTTAATCGCTTCATCATCATCCGATGCATCTTCAATAATCACCTTATCATATGCATCAGCATCTAGTAGATGCTTGTAAACATAACCATTTGGCTCGAATGCACTAATGTTATTTAATTCCTCTTCAAAATCAAATTCGAACAACTCTTCATCAATTCCAAGCATAATAGAAATCTCCTTTTATGTATAATTGTGCACAAACTCACCTTCCTCAATATTATGCTCTAGATATAAACTTCGAGGCGTATAACAATCAGGAATAACTCTAATGGAGTAGCTGTGAGAATTCCTGACTGTTCTTCGTTGTGAGTTTGCTCTATCTGCTCCCCCTAACATTGTGTATCTTCTTCTTTGTTAGCAGAATCATTCAGATAAGCATCGTAGTCAAAAAAGTTCGTTTATCTTTGAAGTTTCAACTACCGTTCTCCAAGTACCTCCTTGATTGCCATCGTCATCATCACCCTTATCGCCGTTATCTTTTTTATTGTCATTTTCATCACCTTTATCTTTGTCATCATCTCCTCGTCATCGTCAAATTCATCTAACTCAGCATCTATCTCAACATACAATATTTTTCGCTCTGCAATCTTTTCAATCATAGGATTCTCAGAAACTCTCTTCCAACAAGTACAAAATTAACCGGTTCAGCATCAACATCTATATCAACTTCTTCCTCAATCTCAGCACTAGCAGCAGTAATTTCTGGCACAGATTCAACTTCTAGCACAGATTGTTCTATCACAAGAACCTCATCCATTTTCTATTTTCCTTTGCCCAAAGCTTTAGCATCTTCCTCTTCTTTCTTAGCCTGTTCGGCTGCTTTTTGTCTTACTTCTTCCACTTCTAAACGATCCAATTCAGCATCAAAGTCTATCCCCAACCTACTAATCAATACCTTCTGAAATAAATCAAATTTTCGATTACTCTGAGCACGTTCATTCTCAAAATCATTTACCACCCGTCTCAACCTTTTATTATCAGTCACTAGACTTTCAATCACAACTTTCATATATTCTCTATCATTTTCAAGAAATTTCACCCTGCCTTATAATACTTCCTTATTATCTTCCAAGGCTTTGATTTTGCTTTCAGGTTATGCTATTTTACAGTTGTTGAACATGTCTGCATCAAAGTTTTCATCAAGCCCTTCTGTAAATGGAATATATCCAAAATCTATAGGAAATTTGTCTGACATTGATTGTCTCGGAGCTGATTTAGGTGGTGGTTGTTTGGGTGTTGTTTGAGTTTGTGGAGATGTTTAATGTTATGGAGATATTGGTTGTGGTAGATTTTGATGTGTGGGTGTTATATGTTGTGGTGATGGTTGTACTGGTGGTTGTTGTAGTGAGCAAATGTAAATAGGTGATGTATGTGGTTGTTGAACACTTTCAATCTCTGCTGTCTTTTTCCTCATGTATTTTCTTCTTGCTTTCTTTATAGCTGGAGACCCATTAGCCTTTTTCTGACATCAAGCTAGCTTTTAACTCTTCGTGCCTTTTTAACTGGCCTTTCAGCTTCAGAATCATTATCAGACGAAATATACACATCATCGTCATCTCCAACTACTTTCTTCCTTTAATTTTAGCCAACCTATTAGATTTTTTAACTCTGTCAAAGATATCCTCAAATCTTCATCGTTATCACCACCTGCACCTTGCTTTTCTGTAGAAGCATCCTTTACATATACGTTCAGTATACATCATTGGATCTTCATCTTTATCTTTAAAATCTAATACTCTTCGAATCAGGCTTCAGTAATATACACCTCTTTATCTTCATTACCAATCCGCACAAAAGATCATATAGCTTTCTTCTCTTGTACATAATTTGCATGCTCCCAGAACCTCTCTATATGTGAACGATCGGCCTTGTGTGGATCTGTAAGTGCTTTAACAATTGTAACTCTCTCATAAACTTTAATATTGACTTTAAAGGAGCGATTCCTGAAATACTCTCATCAAGAACACAACAGATGTTGTGTTTCTTGTTGAAATTCGATTTCTTCTCTTTCACAAACACAAACATAAATACACTTTACCTTCATGCGAAGGTAAATAATAAAAAATATATATTTTGCACTTTATCTTCGTACGAAGATAAATTCCCTTCGTGCGAAGGTAACCTTATACACACTTGAAATTTTTTCCTTGATTTTCATGAAATTGATCTTACTAAAACAACCTAAAAGAGCCGATAACATGATGGTATGTTCACTTTTATCTTTGGCCCATTAGATTGTACTAGATCTATGTTTTTATGTTCGTTTTACCAAAAACTTCAAATTAAGGTTCAATTCGGTCCAAACTACCTTAGGTATTGTTCGTAGTGTGCCAGTCGACCACTACAAGCTAAGAAATTTTGGCAGCACTTCGTTAATCTTTTTGAAATTTTATCTTCGCTTACAGCAGTGAAAATTGACAAATGAATTATCTTCGTGTGAAGATAATATATATAGTCATGTTATCTTCATGCAAAGATAAAACTGATTATTAACAACCTGTCCATTTTAACAAGTTTTAACGACCCACTCAGTTGACCAAGTCCAAGTTAATGACCCGGTTAACTTATTTGTCTTCCAAGTCCAAGTTAATGACCTTGATTGAACACTTTGTGATCAAAAAGATGTTTTTAGGCAATGTAAAATATAAAGTCAATGAAGTTTTAATCTTTTCAAAACGTTTTCACAATTCAGAAAAGCTCCCAACCCGTTATCTTTTGAAATTCTCAGCATTCGACATCTCTGGATTTTAAAGATTCGCTTTCCATCATCGGTAGTCAAAACTAAGATAGAAATAAAATATTTTGGTTTTCCAAAGTTTATGCTAAAACACACTGAAAATCTTTTTGGGCTTTGTTGAAATAAGATGTAATAAACTATGTACAAACATATTTACAGACATATTTTTGTGAGTTTGTGTTAGAGGTCATATCAGTTTATGAGACATATCACTAGTACCGTTGACCTTTATGAGACTTTAAGTACTAAACAAATTCACTTAGATTGTCAGTATACTTGTCCACATAAACCTTTACACGTTTCTCAATTGATCCGAGATACATTAGGTAATTTTAGGAACTTGACTTAACAGTTTTTTCCACATCAGAATATACTCCCGTATCAAGATCCCATGGATTTCATGATACAGGTGAATATATCTAACTTATATCTGTGTATGGGTAATGCAAGGCCTTGAGAGCTCAGGTTAGTACCACCTTACCGATAAAGAGATGAAGTCTCGTCTTGAAAATAGTGTTCCAATTTGGAATCTTTTACTGCAATTGTTGGATCTTTCCATACATACAATTTGTTGTAGATTTTAGGTATTAAAAGCCAAAGTATTCTACAAGTTCTAGTCCATTGTCGATGCACAATCATAAGAACTTGTATAATACCCCAGATATCAAATATTTATAAAGACCTAGTATTTCAGAATCCGGCAATCTCTCAAATGAAATTTCAGTGTACTAAGACCATATATCCAGGAGATGTTAAGCCACTAAATGAGAAGTTTTTCTTCTAAGTTTATATCTCATAAACAATCTACTGTATGTACGAAGCTTATGGCACATCCTCAACGAGACCTGTTTATACTTTATAACACTTCAAATCTTTAGCATATCGTAATAGTCCACTGATGTACTATCATTTCCTCTTTTCACACCAAAACTCTTTTTGTCTTTTTCATGTTTTTGTACATTTTTGTATTTTTTAATGTTTTTGTATTTTCTATAACATATCTCCCCCTAAAATAAAAAATTATTTTTTTGGATTTTGTTTTTAAAGAAAAAAATTCTAGAAAACTATATAAAATGTGACAAACCGATGATGATCAATAAAACTCATCATCCGATCCATATTCAACCTCTAATTCGCCATCTGATGTTAAATTTTTCATACCATTAATTCTCAAAAAATATTTAGATCTAGTTCGATCAAATGGTTTGGTATCAAAATCTGCCTTTTGTTCCTCAGTGTGGATCTTTTCTATTCAAATCAGGTTTTTCTCGTGGCGATCACGGATAAAGTGCTGTCGAATTTCAATGTCTTTAGTTTTAGAGTGATGAACTGGGTTTTTAGTTATACCAATGGCAGTCTTGTGATCTACAAATATGGGCGTATCAAGAAATTACAATCCAAAGTTTCTCATCTGTTATTGTATCCACAAAATTTGGGAAAAACAACTGGAAGCCGAAACATATTCAGCCTCGCAAGTAGAGAGAGGGACCGTGGTTTGCTTCTTGTATTGCCACGTTACTAAGCGTGTTCCAAAGAACTAGCAAGCAGCCGTTGTAGATTTGGCATTAAGTTTGCAGCATCTGAAATCTTAGTCTAAATATCCTACAAGGTCGAAGTTGTCATTTCGCGGATACCACAAGCCGGTGCTTGGGCAACCTTTCAAATATCTGAAAATCTGTTTGACTATCATCAGATGTGACACTCGAGGACTCGACTGATATCGGGCGCAAAGGCATGTTGGATACATGATGTCTGGTCTTGATGCTGTAAGATACATCAGTGATCCAATCATCGACCGATATAAAGTTTCATCTATCTTGACTCCATGTTCATTTGGACAGATGCCATGATTAATTGCCACCGGGGTACATAATGGTGATGTTCCTGACATATCGAATTTCTCCAAGTTATCATGGATGTACTTTGTCTGATGGATGAAGATACCATCAGGAAACGGATCGACCTAAAGCCCCAAGAAGAACTTCATCTCTCCCATTGAACTTATTTCAAATTCTTTTTCATGAGTTCCTCAAATTCTTTACACAGCGCATCATTCGTAGAGCCAATGATGATGTCATCCACATAAATAAGTACGTTCAACAGATGTCCTTTCACTTCCCGTCTGAAGAGTGTGCTATCAATAGTGCCTCTGTTAAAATCGTTGTTTAACAGGTGCTGAGAGAGTGTGTCATACAAGGCTCTAGGGGCCTGATGCAACCCGTATAATGCCTTATCTAGTAAGTAAACCTTGTCTTGATGCACTGGATCGACAATACAATTTTAATTTTGACATCCTTAGGCTTACCAGCCAATACAAACTTCTTCGAAACAGCATACACCACCACCTCAAAAGTTACTGCCACAGATTCAGCTTCTGGCTCAGTGATAACACTCACGGGATCCTCACCTACCTTCGCCTTACCCTTCCCTTGAGCATCAGATAGTGCTTTGGCAATGCGTTCATGCTCGGCAACCCTTTCTCTGGCTTCAGCTTTCTCTATTTCATCAATTTCAGCAGCTATATTGATTCCGAGTTTCTTTGTGAGAATCTTCTCGAATAAGCTAATCTTTTGCTGATTTCTGAGACGTTCTTCATCATATTCTATCATTCTATTTCTCAAACGCTCATTCTCTGATACGATACTAGCCATAATAGCTTCTAGCTGTTGTTTTTCTACATTCAGCAGGGTGAGTTGCTCTTGAAGCTCTGCAATCTTAACACTATTCAACATAACTTGTTTCTCAAGCTCTTCAATACACGCATCGTTGAACATGTATGTCGAGAAATCTTCCCCCACTGGTATATCACCAAAATCAAAGTCAAAATCAAACTGGGGTTGAGATTGAGGGGGCTGTGGTGTTGGCTGTGGTGGTGACTGTGGTTGTGGTTGTGGTGATGGAGATGGTGGTGGCTGTGGAGTCGGTTGAGGAGATGGTGATGGGGTGGTTGTGGTTGTGGAGTTGGCTCAATATTCTCTTCTTCAACAACCTTTTTCTGCACTTTTCTTTTGGATTTGTCTTGAGGAGAGTCAGTGCTTCTAACTCTGGCCTCTTGAGACATCAAGAAGTTTTCTTAGAAGATTTGCGAACAGGAGTACCGCTGTCAGAGCCTGAAGGCACATAAGTCGTATCATCCTCTCCTAACGCTTTACGTTTCCTTTCTTCTACTTTCTTTCTCACCAGCAATCATATCCTCAGAATTAGTACTTGAGGAGGATGATTCTTCAACTATCCCTTCCTGTAACCCGAACGCTTCTTGCTCAATGTCAGCAGCCATAGTTTCAACATTTTCTTCCGGCTCTGACTCATCAACCAATTTTGCGATTTTAGACGCTCACTGCTTCTTTGAAGGGGATTGAAGGAAGATGTGGATGTTTGCTTTCTTTTCGTCCCCTAACCCCTTTTTTATCATCTTTCGAGAACTACACGCTTCTCTTTGCAACGAAACCTTCTGAAGCTTCTAACTCTTCATCTTCATCATCGTCTCCACTATCCGCTTCCTCCACTTTCCCTTTTGGCGGTGCCACATAATCTTTATCAATGATAGCTCCGAAAATAGGTTTTGCATTTGGGAAGGCATTGAGATGCAGATTCATCTTCTTTAGAGTTGACACATCCATATGCTCCAACTTCAAAACATCATCTTTCTTTTTCTTCAAATTCAGATGTAAATTGTCGAGCAACATCTGAATAAAGTGTGAATATTGTAGAAATTTCTCACGCTGAATATTTTGGACCATTTGGGATAAAATCACTCTCGAATCCGCCCTTTCGGTGGCTAAGAGCGTGAATAACGCAGTGTGCTATATACCAGAATGGAGCACTGAGGTTAGCCTTCTTGAACGGAGCTGCGTTAACAAACCCGGCATAACCCATCCTGTAGAAGCACCCTTTAACCATATACTCTGGAAAACCAGTAGGGTCGTCTTCATGATCGTTGAATTCTAGCACCATTCTAATCAAGTCTTCAGTAATCTTTACTTGAATATCTTCATTGTTAATTCTTACTGCAGGCATAATCGCGTTTTCTTCTTCATCAAACTCAGTAGCATTCCAACAGTATTCTATATGAGAACGATATGCCGTATGACACTCAGTGAGAGCTTTGGTAATAGGAATTCGGCTAAGAAAATCCAGAACTTCTCTATATGCTGCAATTTCCGGGATAGTCGCGTCCAGAAGACAACAAATATTGTGGAACGGTGAAAACGAAGACTTCTTGATCTGTAAGCATAGAAATTTCAAATACTTAGAAAATTTTCCAAGAATTTCAACTTTTTATCACTCGTACGAATCACCATTCGTACGAGTCATTTACTTAGACAAAGTATAAGTCTGAGTCAAAACTTCACTCGTACGAGCCACTACTTCGTATGATTGGAAAATATACTTAACAAATTTTAAGAATTTTGACCAGAACTCCTCGTACGAGTGATTCTTCGTACGAGTCATCGAGTTATAGACATTAAAGGACCTACTCGTACGAATGATCACTCGTAGGAGTGAAAATGATAATCAGACATTTGAAATCCTTGCTCATACGAGTGATGATTCGTATGAGTTACAAACCACATGAAATAACACCTTATCAAACTAAAAACTTAAAACGCGTACATTTTAACAAATTGAAGGTTGATTTAGAGGTTATCAGGGCCGATTTTAACATTTATGAGTTCAATTTTATATTTTACCGGTCCAATTACCCTAAATCTACATTTTATGTCCTCTTGGTCCAATTTTGGCATTATAACCGCTCAAAACAAGCATTAGTACCTTGCCCATTGAAAGAGGTGTGCAAATCAACCTCCCAAAGTCTAGATACAAAACGTGGATCAAGAAAATAGAGTGAAAAGAACTGGTTCGCACAAAGTATGCTCTCAATCGCACAGAGTCAATAGTCTGACTCGTGCGAATGAGCATCCCTTTTATACTCAATTAAGGTTCACTTGTACGAGCAATGACTCGTGCGAATGAAGACTTTTGTCACTCGTACGAGTTAAAGTGTTGCTCATACGAGTCAGTTCTCACACTTTGTTAAACTTTTTTGATTTTTTCTGAAATTTTATCTGTTTTTATAACCCACACAGTTAACCAAGTCCATGTTAATAACCTCAGTTATCTGATTTGCCTACCAAGTCCAAGTTAATGACCTTGGTTGACCATTTTAACCAAAACATATTTATTTTTAAAATGTAAAGTTTCAAACTAATGAACTTTATTGACGTTTAGGAGATCTTTTCTTTTCTTGATTAGCTCCCAACCCGTGAACTTCAGCTTTCCTTCAGCAAGTGTCGCATTGACTTGGACTAATGGTGTTTTCATCATCGGTAGACTAAAATCTAAGATAAATTGCTAATAGTAAACAAAAAAATCTTTTTGGTATTTTTCTGAAAAGAAAGAACAAGTAAAGATGTATATACTATCATATTTTTTCTGAGTTTTATGTTTAAAGGATCATATCAAGTATATAGACAAATCACAAGTACCGTTGATCTTGGTAGTAACTTTAAGTTCTTAAACAATTTACCTAGATTGCCAATATATTTATCCTCTTAAACCTCTATCGTTTCTCAATTGTTCCAAGATATGTTAGGTAATATTAAGGAACATGAAGTAACTGTGTGTCCCATCTCAGAATATACTCCCGTATCGAGATTCCCAGAATATCATTTCACAGGTGAATATATCTAATTGATATCTGTAAATGGGGTGAATTGTGAGACCTTGAGAGCTCAGGTTAGTATTTCCATACAAACAATGAGATGAAGGCTCGACTTTAGGTGGTGTTCCATCAAGGAATCTTTTGAACTGAAGACGTCGTAAATGTTTATGACATACTTATTTTTTGTGCCGCTTTTGTAGGCGAATAATGCGTAAAGTATTATACAAGTTCTAGGCCATTGCTGACGCAAATCAGAAGAGCTCATATAATACCCCAGATAACGATTAAATATAAAGACCTGCTATCGCAGAATCTGGGATTCTCTCAAACAAAATTTCAGAGTACTAAATCCATATATCCGAGAGATGTTGACCCACAAGTTACTCAGTTTTTATTTTAAGTTTATATCTTGAAAAACAATTTACTGAACGAGTGAAGCCTATTGGCACATCCTCAGTAAGACCTGTTTAATTACTTGTTTAAACATTCCATATCTTTTGCATATTGTGATTGTCATATTGATGTAATATGATCTCCCTTTTCACAATAAACTCTTTTTGACTTTTATAATGTTTTTGTATTTTCTCAAACTTTCTACCTAAAATCAAAAACATATTTTTGGATTTTTAAGAAAAGATATTTACAGAAAAACATGTCATACCGATGAGAATCACGTCAAGTCCTCGTCATCCTCAAACTCAACCTCATGAATATCCTCTGATGCCAGATTTTTTAAACCATTTAATTTTAAAATATTTTTTAAATCTTAAATGATCAAATGCTTTGGAGAAATCTACTTTTTGGTCATCAGTATGGATTTTTCCAATTCTAACCAACTTTTTCTCGTAGCAGTCACGGTTAAAGTGGTGTCGAATTTCTATATGTTTATTGCGAGAGTGTTGAATAGGATTTTTGGTGATATCAATAGATGCCTTGTTATCTACATAAATTGGCGTATCAAGTAATTGAAGTCCGTAGTCTCTCATCTACTGTTGTATCCAGAGTATCTAGGCACAACAACTGGATGCTGAAACGTATTCTGCCTCACAGGTATAGAGCGACCGCGGTCTGTTTCTTGCGTTACCATGTTACCAAATGAGTTCCGAAGAACTGGCAACCAGCTGTAGTAGATTTAGCATTAATCATGCAGCAGCCGAAATCAGAGTCCGAGTAACTCGCAAGGTTGAAGTCGTCATATCTAGGATACCACAAGCCGGTGCGGAAATACTATCAAGTATCGCATGATTCGTTTGACAGCTAACAAGTGCGAATCTATTGGATTGGACTGATAACGGACGCATAGGCATGTTGGATACATGATATCTTGTTGCGAAGCTGTAAGATACATCAAGGATCCAATTATGGAGCGATACAATGTTTCATCTACTTTTACTCCATAAGCGTCTGGATAAATGTCGTGATTTGGTGCTAATGGAGTTGATGCTGGCATAGTTCATGTCATGTCAAATTTCTCTAACACGTCATGAACATACTTCGTCTGGTCGATGAAGATACCATCAGGCAATTGCTCAACCTAAAGTCCTAAACAGAACTTCATCTCCCCCATAGCACTCATTTCGAATTTCTTCTTCATGACTTCTTCGAAGTCTTTGCATAACTTATCATTTGTCGATCCAAAGATGATATCATCCACATATATTTGTACCAAAATTAGATGACCATCTACTTCCTTTGTGAAGAGGGTACAGTCCACAGTTCCTCTGAGAAAGCCGTTGTCAAGAAGATGACTTGAAAGTGTTTCATACCAAGCTCTCGGGGCTTGGTGAAGACCATATAAAGCTTTGTTCAGAAGGTAGACTTTATCCTTGTGTATTGGATCGACAAACCCCGGTGGTTGGCCGACATACACCTCCTCTTTGACTTTGCCATAAAGGAAAGCAGATTTGACATCCAATGATACACCTTGAAACCTTTCCAAGAAGCAAAGGCCAAGAATATGCGAATAGCTTCGAGACGAGCGACTGGGTCATAGACTTTAGTGTAGTCTATCCCTTCTTGCTGGTGAAAGCCCTGGACCACAAGCCGAGCTTTTTTTCTGACCACTATACCTCTGTCATCTCGCTTGCACTTGAAGACCCATCGAGTATTTATCTTTTTATGATGATCTGGTAGGTCGACAAGCTTCCAGACTCCTACCTTCTGGATTGAAGCAACTCTTCTTGCATTGCCTTCACCCAACTTTCTTCTTTCAACGCGTCTCTCTAGTTTCCTGGTTCAACCTGTGAAACAAAACAACTGTAAGAAAGTCTGGTTTATAATGGAGCAATACTGGTATAAAAACAACTTAAATCCTTGTTGATAAGATAGTGTCCTTGGCATTACTTCACTCGGAACATCTACTTGACTCTGCAAATTCGTGATCACTTCATCAGCAACCGGTGAAGAAGATGTAGCTTCATTTATGACATTTGATCGATCAGCTTGAGCATCTAGAAAGCTTTCAATATGCTCAGATCCTTCATCAGAACTTGATCCTCCATCATCAAAAGTTGGTTCACGATCAGAGTCGGCATTAATCGGGTGTTGGGCAGATGATTCAGCAATGTTCAAGATACGTACAGAGACTGATTCCTGCACAGTAGTGCTCGGACCTACATCAGAAGTGTTAGAGACAGGAGGTGACGGGGAAATCACCAACGGCCTAGAAACTTGCTTTGATTCGAGATTTGATGTTGTTGAAAGAGCATAACAAGTTCTTCTTCTAATGGAACTTCAGGTAGGTCAAATGAATTCCACAAACCTTCGTAGTTGAACAACCATGGATCCCCAGGTTTCTGCGTTGGCGTAGTATACCGTTGACAATCAACATGCTGTGCAAGAATAACCTTGTCCAGACTTGGCAAGAAAACTCGCTTTTGTGGACTTGCATAACCAACGAAGAATCCGACCAAGGATTTGGCTCCAAATTTACCGTCCGGGTCTAAAATAGTACACGGTGATCCAAAAGGCTCTAGAAACGCAAGGCTAGGCTTCCGCTCGTTTAGTAGCTCAAAACATGTCTTGTTGTGAGGCTTGACTGTTAACACACGATTGAGGGTGTAACACGCTGATGCGACTACTTCACTCAAGAAACTGATTGGCAATTCGAATAGGTGAGCATGGTTTGGGCAATCTCGATCAATGTGCGATTCTTACATTCAGCAACTCCATTTTGTTAGGAGTATAGGGGGCACTGAATTCATGAGAATCCCCTTTTCGTTGCGGAATTCGAGCATCCATTTGTTCTTGAACTCGGTACCATTGTCACTGCGGATTCTCTTGATGGGCAAGTGATACAGGTTTTCAAGCAACCCGAAGAAAATCATAAGACTTTTAAAACGTTTCATCTTTACTCTCCAGAAAGAAAACCCATGAGAATCTAGAGAAATCATCTATCATGACCAGGTAATATAGATCTCTGGAAATGCTTTTCACATTTACTGGCCCGAATAGATCCATATGAAGCCTTGCTACTGGTAGCTTGATAGAATTTAGAAGCTTTCTTGGGTGTGATTTTTTATGTTGTTTCTCCTTCTTACAGCTCAGACAATCATCAGATAACTGAATAATTCATCTTTCTCAAGTGTATGTGCCCCATCTTCCGATGCCATAAGATTGACTCCTTCTTGCTTGCTTTAGCTTGTTAGATGTGGATGCGACGCTCATGTCTAGAACATAAATATCATTTTCTCTTGGAGCACGCATGAGGATCCACTCCTCAGGAATTTTGAATCCCGGCTTGAGAATTAAGCATTCTTTGTCATTGAGGTGAGTTGTGAACTTTTTGTCACAAATTTGCGAAATACTCAGTAGATTGTTCTCTAGCTCTGCAATGTAGTTCACCTTGTCGAAGGAAACCACTCCATTCGTAAGAATACCTTATCACACAATTCTTCCACCCTGAGTTCCAGCAAAACCAACGTAACTCCTCAGATAGCTTTGACGTCGTGCAACAACGCAAGCATCCCAGTCATGTTTCGTGAAGCTCCACTATCCATAATCCATTTCGACAAGATCGATCTCGGGAGCCCCTACACACATGGGGAAGAAACTATTTAAACAGAGAAACCCAAGCCTGCTTGGTCTTGGGTGGATTTGGAATATCAAACTTCAGACCAATTTTGATCTTGACATTAAGCTTGGCCTCTGTTTTGACTGGAATATATGGTTTCAGTTCTACCTTAGATGGTTTGACTTTTACAACCCATGTTTGTGTTTTCAAATTTACCCTTTTTGAATAAAACTTTGAATTCTTTTGCCAATTCTTAGTGGAAGTTTCACAAATTTCAAATTTAGAATTAAATTGAGTTGTTGATTTTACATTTTTGTAGGATTCATTGTTTCTTTTAAAAATTTGTAGGATTTATTGTTTCTTTTAAAAATTTGTAGGATTCATTGTTTCTTTTCACATCTTTGGTAGATTTGTTGGAGTTAGAAACAGGTTTTGGATTTCTTTATGAATAATGTCGTGCAATATGCCCAACATTTTTACACTTGTAGCACATCCTGCTGTCTTTTCGGACAGAGGAATCAAAAACTTGTTTTCTACTCTCCTTTTCTTTCTTGAACTCATCATTGGATTGTTTACCAATGATCTCTTTTTCCCTTTCTTTGGTTGTCCCATAGACAAAATTGATTTTCTTTGTAAAGTTTAGCTTTTTAGACTTGTTATACGTTCTTTGTTTTTGAAAACCCAACCCAGCTCTCCTGTTTTTAGGATAGTCTCTGTTCCTTTGGTGGTAGAGTTTGTTAACACATTTTGATTCAGAATAAAATGATGCATCGTGTTTTTCTAAATCAGAATGGCTCACCTCAACAAGCTTGAACAACTTTTCAACACGATCCAGATTGACATTCTAGATTGGGAAATCTTCATCAGAATATAGTTTATCAGATCCATGCATTTTGTAGACGATGACGTTTGGATCAGTATTTAAATTATTTTCTGATGATTCAACATCCGATTCAGATTTCTCAAACTCACTCTTCAAAACACTTTCAACCATGGCTTTGAAATCAGAATCACATTCATTTTCAGATTTTGTGTAAGTTACATCAATATTCGTAGGCAGCTCATTTGACTATTCAGTTTTAAATTTTAAATTGAGTGCTTCAGTTTTAAATTTTAAATTGAGTGCCTTTTCCACCCCTGATGGCTTCTTACAAGCGTAGCTATTCCACATGGGTGGTGGAACACGATCATAACTTGCACCTTTGTTTTCATCATTTTTAATTTCTTCTTTGCTTTCGATCTTTGGAAGAATGTGATCAATGACGTATGAACTTGTAGAATAACTGATTAACAATTTGTTAACCCGTTCTGTTCTGTTTTAATTTTTTCAAGTTCACTTTTTAGCTCGACGATTGTGTTTAAATGAATATTAATGGCCATCTGTTTGTCCATTACAGTCGCCTTTAGCATAGAAATTGTTCCGTCATTTTCTCTGATCACCTTTTCATATTGTTTAACAGATTTGTTAAATTTGTCATAAGCTTCTTTAGTTGATTTAAAATCACATGACAAATTGTCTGTTAGACATTTTAGCTCATTGTATCGTGTTTCTTTTACAGCACATTCACTGCATGGCTCGTTGCATTTTAAGCATGGTATTTCTTTCACAGACTCATTTTTCGACATGTTTGCCATACAAGCTTTGTTGGTCTTGTCAGTCAACTTTTCCAACGTCTCATCAACTCTCTTTTCTACTTCAGGCTTCTTCTTTTCTTCACAAGACGATAGATGGCTTGGATCAAAATAACCTGCAAAACTTTTAAGAATATCATTAGGCAAGAGATGTTTAAATGCACTATTTAACAACTCCTCTTCTTCTGACGATGTGTTGTAGTATTCTTAAGGTGCCTCGTCAAAAGATGCCTCTGCATATTCTTCAGGTTCTTCAATGATTTCTATGACTAAAGCCAAACTTCCATTCTTCGTGATGTACTTGTCCAGTTGAAGCCTTCTTCCTCCTGAGTAATGACAAGAGCTTTGTCTTTGGAGTTTGACGGCCCATCTTTGATTTGCAAAAGGGTTTTGATTGCCCTGGACTTCTCTATTTGGACATTCTCGTTTGAATTGCCCCTTCTCTCGATGTTTGAAACATGTAACTTTAGACTTGTCGAAGCCAAGTTTCCCATCAAGTCCTCCACATTGTCTTTGCCGGTAATCTGAATGAAACGTTGTGCATTTCTTACAATAGAAGTCATACACCATTTGTTGTCAATCAATTCCATCTCAACCAGATCAATTTGAACATATCCTCTCTCGTCATCTCTAAATTCCCAATCTTTCCTGCTACTAAACTGTTGTATGATTCAAGAACAGAAGCTAATAATGACATATGTTGCTTTGTAGTGTTCTCGTCAAAATTTTGAGCATTTTTTAAATCAACAGCAATATTGCATTGTAGAATCCTTTGATTAGGATTAGATTAATTGTTCTGGTTGATCTAGGGATTACGTGAACTATGGGATGATTGTGGGCCTGGAGACATATTTGGGTTGACATAAGCAAAGGATTGAAAACCACTGTGTTGACTTGACGGTGGGCTTGGTGTGTTGAAAGCGCTAAAGGCAGTTTGGATTTTTGGAGACTGTATCTGAGCGGCAGAACTAACCTTGCAATACAGATTTACATCTTGTTGCATTTGGCGCCTTTGTTTTTCGCCATTTTTTGCATCTCGAGTTTGTGCCCTTCCAATCTCTCAATAAATCTTGGTAATGAGAAATTACCATACTCTATGCCATTCTTCAGAATAGTCGAGTAAGTAGACCATTCTCCTTGAGGTAAGGAATCTGCCAGCTTATCGACTAATTCTTCATTCGTCTTCACAATTCCCATGCGCTTCATTTGCACAACCAAGTGACAATATCGTTCAATCAATTGTTTCACTATCTCTCCCTTGATCGAAGTAAAGATATCAAATTCTTTACTTAATAATGCTCTCTTCCCTTCTCGCAATTGTGCGCTTCCTTGGAATTTCAAACGTAGAGCATTCCCTAGAGATTGTGCATCATCATCATGCTGGAGGAGCGCTAAGATGTCTTCCTTGATGGCTTGCTGTAAGATATTCATCATCTTTTATTCGTTTATGAACTTCTCCCTTTCGAAATCTGAGAGTTGAGCTAATGTTTTTCAAGACTATTCTCTCCAATCGAAGCTTGATATTTTGCTTCAATGGCAAACCAGCAGGTAAAATGATTCGCTTGAACCCAATTCATAAATCTTTCACTCCAACTATCAAAGTCTTCAAGGTTCATCAGCTCTGGTGGCTTTGTGATCGTGCCCATCTCATTTTCGAGGTTCATATTCTGCATTTATGACCACTGAAGCAGCAAATGCATTCTAAAACTCCTCTTCCAAACGGATTGGTCTCTCGAAAAACTGCGGTAGTTGTGACCACTGAAGCAGCAAATGCATTGGTCTCTCTACTCGTACGAGTTAGCTCAGGTCAGCAAACGGATGATTTTTACAAATTTCAACATGATTAAGTTTGATTTTGGATCTAAAATTGTCAAGGATTGATTCGAATTGATTTTAACGTGATATACTAAAATCGTAGCCCAATTTGTCCATGAATTCGTCCAAATCTGTGATCTTTATGGGAAAGTGTAGATGTAGAAAACTCCAATGATTGAATCTGGATCTGAAACTGTTGGTAGTATGCAGAAACTTGATGTTTGTCCTCAGATCAGGCCTCAAGGCTCTGATACCACTTCTGAGAGGGGATCGGCTATCCTCTTCTGAGCACCGGACCGATCTGACTCAGCTAACAGAGGCGGAATTCATTGTTAGCGAGTTTGACAAACAAACAAGAAAGATATAGTGCTTAAACGCCTTGAATTATATTGATAAACGTGAAAAGTTACAGGGCGAGTAAACAGTTTGACAGGGCTTCAACGTACATCAACCAAAAGATATCTAACACAACACTCAGGCTCCTCTGTTTATAGGCCGACATGAGTCGCACATGAGGAAAGTGTGTGACTCGTGTGAGTGATGCCTCATACGAGTAACAGAGTGTCACTCGCACGAGCCATGATGCTCACTCACACGAGCCAAGTACAAAACCAATAAATCATATATTAACAAACACTATTCGACGTTCTAAGCCCTATATATAAACAACATACCCTAGACGTAGGCAATAGACATTATGCACCAACATGTTTAATTGCTTTAGATAATTTGTCATAAGCTTGTTTAATTTCATTATAATCACTTAACAAATTATCTGAAAGTTTTTTGAGTTCAGAATAGTTTTTATCTTTCTCGACACATTCATTGCAGGGTTCTTGGCATCTCTTGCATGATTATTCAACCTCAACAACCTAAACTTTGACAACCTCCCTTACTGACTCTTTGACAAGTTCAGTCACTGACTATTCCTTGAACTCATCAGAAACTACCTCTTTAAGGTTTGCCATCATTGCTTTGTTTGCAATCTCTGTCAAATTCTCAGCATTCATCTCTTTTTACACATCTATCAATTCCACACATTCAAAGGCATTCATCTCTTTTTACACATCTATCAATTCCACACATTCAAACTTTGATTCCTCTTCTGCTTGCACTGGATAGCTTGAATCAAAATATCCTACAAAAGATGGAAACAAATTAGGTGGAATCAGATTTCGAAAAGCATTATGCAATATATTCTCTTCTTCAGCATGTTGTTCATGAATATATCCTTCAAGAGCAGCTTCCTCAAGAGCTTCATCGAATACTGCTTCAGAATAATCTTCTGTTTCAGGTTCAGGCTCTTTGATTATCTCTGCGAGAAGTGCGAGACTTTCGTTTTTAGAAGTGTACTTGCTCCAGTTAAATCCTTCATCTTCTTGGGCGACTACTAAAACTTTGTCTTTAGCATTAGATGGACCATCTTCTATTTGAATCATCCTTGAATTTTATTGTGGTGGTGACGACTTATGATAGATAGCTCTCTTATAGTAATCATCACCAAAAGGACTTTGATTACTATTCACTTCTCGATTAGTACATTCCCGTTTGAAATGTCCTTTCTCTCTACATCTGAAACAGGTAACTTTTGATTTATCGAACCCAAGCTTCCCATCCAAACCTCCCAAACTATTTCTACCCATAATCTCCATAAATTTATGAGCTTTTCGAACTACATAAGTCATGTACCATTTGATGTCAATAAGCTCTAATTCTTCTGAATCTATCTGATCATAATCTTCCTTGGTCATATCTAGATTTCCTATCTTTCAAGCAACCAGGCTTTCGTAAGATTCAAGAACAGATGCGAACAACGACATGTGCTACTTGGCAGTATGTTCATTAAATCTTGGTAATGAGAAATTACCATACTCTATGCCATTCTTCAGAATAGTCAAGTAAGTAGACCATTCTCCTTGAGGTAAGGAATCTGCTAGCTTATCGACTAATTCTTCATTCTTCTTCACAATTCCCATGCGCTTCATTTGCACAACCAAGTGACAATATCGTTCAATCAATTGTTTCACTGTCTCTCCCTTGATCGAAGTAAAGATATCGAATTCTTTACTTAATAATGCTCTCTGAAATCCCAATTTCCATAATCACATTTACGTATACTCCTAAAAGATTTATTAGCAAATCGGTAATTTTCTCAATTAGCAAATCTTCATCGGAATTAAATCGTTTGATAACACACAGTAATCTTCTCTTCTTCGTTCAAGATCAAACATGTAATCTTCCTCTTTCATAACAATCTCAAATGTCTAGTCTATTTCATGAGCAACCGGTGCACTTCTTTGTCAAAATGATCCATTATATCATCTTCTTTAGTCATGAAATGCAAGTATATAGCCTTCCTCATTAGACCCGACGCAACTGAAACCACAAAACATCCTCATTTCCAAGCGGGTAGTCCGGAAAACAGTTCATTTGCCTTGCAGAGTTAAATTGGATACTTTGTACCACTAAGCAGTCATGTGTGCAACAGACTTGTACGAAAACTCAAGCATCAACGTGACCACGACTACAGAATCCGATAAACAACTCCTCTAAGACTCAGTTATGCAACCCCACTTTCACGAAAAGTAGACATCAACTTGATCTCATCACTAATAAATTCTGACTACACTTTAATTTCTTATAGAAAAATCCAAGACACTTTGCATCAACAAATAATTTGCAGCGTAACCACCCTAATACAGTTGCATGGACACGAATTTCAAAAATGTCGGAATCTTCATATATACGTGAAATTTTTTATTTTTTTTATTTTTATATTTATTTCCAATCATTTTTGCAAATTCTGACCGTACCAAATTTTTCACTGAAATTCCCCCTTAAATCTGGAAAACTCGGTTTTCATTAAAAGCGGATTTAACGTTAAGGCCCATTAATAGTCACTATACCAAATTATCATCATTCTAAACAGGTATCAATGACTTCTCCCAATATCTTCAACATTTTGTGACCGTATCATCAAATCTGAACTCTGAAGCTTCAGACGGTGTCCCCAAAAATTCCGTATTGGTAGCTAAAATCGTCTCGTCGATACGATCAACAAAATTTTTCAATTCTTTTTTTAGGCATTCCAGGTTACCTTCGTGCGAAGGTAACATGATGAACACATTTTTCAATCCAAAATCTTTATTTTTGTGAATTTCAAGATGATTGTAGCATAGATCTCGTCGAAAATGATTTTCTAACAATCCTATATGTTCAATTTTACTTTTTGTCCGTGGATTGTCCATTTATTTAATGTTTTACGTCTAAAACCTTCCTAAGTCCATAATTCATGAGCGTAGGTGAAACCTGGCTGTGATACAAATTGAAAGTCTAGGATCTGGTGGTTCTAGACGGAAGTTTGGCCATAATATCACTAATTCGGTAGAATGTTATTAAGAAAGAAGTAGAAACAGAATCAGCGGAAGCTTAATTCATTCATACCGAAAGAGTATACATCTTGTCAAGCTGGTGAAATTCTGGAGAAATTTTGCTAGCATCCTTTGGAACTCCAAAACTTACATCACAATGAACACACGACACTATTTATAGACACCATTTACCCTCGTGCGAAGATAGGGTATTACCTTCGTGCGAAGGTAGCTTACCTTCGTACGAAGATAAGTATCACCTTCGTGCAAAGTGATCAATAACTTCGTACGAAGTGACACTACAAAACCGTTCTTGTGCGCACTTGGGTCGTGTGTTCGTATCTAATCTATACAATATTCAACACACGCTCTATGTACAGTGATGGACACAAAGTGCATCAACAATAATTATAAATATATGATAAATATAAGCACAAAACTTGTATTTCTATTGGTTGTCAGTATTTTGTTCAGTGTCGGTTCGTTGACGTTTAAATGCGCGCAAAATTAACGAAATCACCAATCGTGTACGTATGATTTAAATAGACATTCCTACGCATACCAAAGGCCCAATTAGTTATTTTGTGTCGTAAAACAATAGTTATAATTGTCTTAATGTTTGTTAAGCGCGTAATTAAAACCCGTAAAGTGCCACTTGTCACAGATGTTATGTTACAAGCAAAGATTGACGTATTAACAGTCATGATGGCAAAGCTGCTTGAGAAAGGAGGAGATACATATGAGAAGTACATGACATGTGGAGGACACCATAATGTGACAATATGCCCATTTGAAGCTACTAAAGAAGCATTCTATGGAAACAACTGTCACACCCTACAAGATCAGAGTTGGTGTGAGCTGACTAGTATCTTAATTGCATAACGGAAGTATTTAGAGCTAAGACTTCTAGAAAGTTAAATGCCCGCTATGTACTCGAATCACAATGGGTTCTCCTATTCCAACAGTGCCATAATTTCAATATGTAACCTCAGAAAAAACATGCGAAAAATCAACACAAAGTTGGTGAGTTCATAGTTTGTTTAAAAAAGATTTAAAAAAATGCTTTTGGTAATCGGTTATAGTCTTGTCGAGAAAAAGTAATAAAAACAATTTTTATCTCGGCATGTCAATTGAAAACTTTGTATTTGTAAAACTTGTATAGCCGTCGAGGTCCGTGTACGACAAAGACAACATGTCCACATGAGCCTATAACCAACCTCAAGCTTGGAAATGTCTCGCCAAACCGTTTACTCAAGACGGTAGACTAGCAGGCGGATATAGTTCTGATATGTAGCAAGAAGTTCACTATACAGTTTTAAGAACCCTACGGCTCTTACAGTTGTGTAATGGACAATCTAGTCCTTGTGTTCGTAAGCAGGATAAACCGGTCCCCCTTATTTGTATGCAGGACAACCCAGTCCTGTTGTTTAGATGTAGGACAATCTTGTACTATGTTTAGATACAGGACAATTGCTGATATCTACAATTATCTCCATCTCGTCTAGCCACTTTAGGGCTTCTACAGCTCCTTTCTCACCGTTAAAGTCTCGGGACTTACAGGAGACAAAGTAGTTATAGGTACATCCGTCTTTAGCAGAGCGGGAACTTTCAGTAAAATCTATTTTCTTTGGTTCACTCTTCGCATTTGAAGAGTGAACGAAGCTCTCCTTATGAGTTGAAGATGGTGGAATAGATAAGGGTCTAGAGCGAGTGGCAGTTGACTCTCTTAGCCTTTCTATGGCCTTTCCCATTGTCTTTTCGACAGCCACATCAATGCGAGCCTGAAAATTATCATCATCTATATTTTTATTTTCAGCTTTGTTAGATTCAACGTTCCTATGGCTACTTTGTGCTTCATTTGAATTAGCCATCTTTATGTCTTGGGTTCTATATACCAATAAAACTACATTTAGCCATTGTATATCAACCATATTGGCTTTCAACATTGGATATGACAATCCATTGCCTATACTAGCGTGAATAACATCACAACTCTTAAGCTTAACATATATATATATTTGGCCCAGGTCTTAATAGGACCATCATAGACAAATTACAATTTGGACATAGTCCATATATCATTGGACATTGGATCGTATTGTCACAACTGTCATTGTCATTATTGACAATTATATAGTTCATAGACTTGTCCCTAATGGACAATATAATTGGGCACATTGGCCGGTCACATTGGACATTTATATATATATATGGCATATCAGCCTATCACTTAGGACGTAATACATATGGCATAACAGCCTGTCCCATTGGAGATAAATTGGGCGCTTGGCCTACATCATATCAGATGTATATGGCATATCACGCTGTCCCGTTGGACATAAATTGGGCACATTGTCCTACATCATATCAGATGTATTTGGCATATCAGCCTGTCCCGCTGGACAATAATTGGGCACATTGGCCTACATCATATCAGATGTATTTGGCATATCAGCCTGTCCAGCTGGACAATAATTGGGCACACTGCCTGTCCCGCTGGACAATGATTGGGCACATTGGCCTACATCATATCAGATGTATATGGCATATCAACTTGTCTCGTTGGACATAAATTGGGCACATTGGCCTGATGGCTAGTGTGGTTCCTCAAGCCACACTACCAGGAGTATGAACATTATTTAATGTTACATAAGAGTACCTTAATGATTGATTAATGGTCCCGGTCACCTTCGACCTTAACGACCTTGGAGGCTTGGACCTAGTCCCTTACCTCTGGATAGAAGGATAATTTCCCTAAACTATCCTGATAGAAGACCCTTCATACTTAACTATCATTTCTTGGCCACTATGTGGA
This sequence comes from Scalesia atractyloides, assembly GCA_947069175.1. Lineage (NCBI taxonomy): Eukaryota > Viridiplantae > Streptophyta > Magnoliopsida > Asterales > Asteraceae > Scalesia > Scalesia atractyloides. The sequence continues at coordinate 52,378,087 of CAMTDV010000020.1, forward strand.
CTATGCCACTTGTCATAATTAATCCATTAAGATCTTTTGGAATTATATAGCAAAACATAAATTTCGAATAAAATCGAGACGCTTGTTTTCAAGAGGATAAATAAATATATATATAATTCCAAAAGTACTTCATTTAAATTCCAAATTAGAAATTACTATACTAGAAAATGAAATAAACTGTCCAATGCAAGGACTTGTTAAGAAATAAAAATGTCCACCCAGGTACTAAATAAATAACAATGTCCTCGCTGGGACTACATATAATAGAAGAGACTTCACTCGTCCTTCTTTCCCTTGACCAATTTGGGGAGTTTCTTGAAGAACTTGTTTGTCTTCTTCTCAGTTTTCTCCGCTTGCTGCTGCATCTCTTTCATTCTTTCTAAGGCCTCATTGATGGCCTCAAGTGGTGGCGGAGGTTATGGTTGTGGTATAACCAGATACTGGTGCCCATAAGTTGGAAATCCAGTTGGTGGGAAAGGAGACGGGTAAAGTGGATTGTCCATAACCGCCTGCATGTAGGGGTCTTGTGACCATGCTTGATAGTCTACCGGTGTAGACGGCTTAAAGGGATCATATCTAGACGTGTCTGGATATGTGGGGATTGGGTTAGTATAACCCGATGGTGGTGGTTGAACAGTAGGTGTTGGTGTTGGTTCTACTATAGGTGAAACATTAGAGGGTCCACCCATTTGTGGGTCCTCTTGAATTGTGGGGTAGGAGTTGGGCAAGGGTGGCAACGATCCTGACCTTTGTCCGGCACGTACCGACATACGTGCTCCACGCTTTCTTCTCGGTGGTTCAGGTGGTGGTAGTGGTTGGTCTACTGGTTCCATGTGGACATCTTCTTGTATCGGGGGTGGTTGAGAGTGGTGAGAAGGAGGGCGAAGGTGAATTGTTTCCAATATTGGTCCCACTCATTAGGACCTTGGTAGGGCGATCCAGCATAGGAGTTTGAATCGCTTGAAATTTCAATGGGATGAGTATTAGATCCCGACGGTGGCATCTCCGAGTCGGAGTCCTCGTCCATAGGGTGTGGTTGGTCCAACTGATTTTGTTTGGATGGAGGTGTGTTAAAGTAGTGGTTGGGGTTAAATTCTTCATGGTAAGAGTGTGAATGGGAATGGTGAGAATGGTGAGGATGGTGTGAATGATAGGAGTGGTGAGAGTGGTAAGAATTTTGGGAATGTGGAGGCGAGTGTCTATTAGAGACAGAACGTCTCGCTGGTTGCCAAGTAGATGAATCTCTTGATTCTTGGTAGGCATCTGAGTAGTGAGGTTGAGGGGGGATGCGTCCCGATGGTCCTCCCCTCATTGGACCTTTTCCTCTCCCACTTTGTCCTTGTACACGTGGCGGCATTTTCCTGTTTAAAAATTCACTTCAAAAACAATACTAATAACTTAATAATGAAATGAGTAATCCTAGGTCAATGCCTAGACTCGGAAGTCTAAGGAATGTGCTCGTGTAAGTTTGAGATTAAAGAAGGATAGTGTTTAATTCTCTCAAATGATGGCCATGATACCAACCTGTCACACCCCGGATTTCCAACCCAAATCCATACACCGGTGGGCCCGGGTGGGGATTATCGTGATGTCAGTTGATAATCATCATAGTCAAATTAAACACGGCACAACGAAAGTCTTGGAGTAAATTACTATTACAAACCGAATGTTCAAAAATACAAAATAATATAGAGGCTCGTAATAGAAGATCCACAGGCGGATCGTAAATTGTACAAGGAAAGAATATAAAACAGACTTTGGGTAGATTTAGGATTTGCAAGATCCTTTATCACTACTGAGCACTTCCAGCCTATTTTCTATTGTACCTGCAGTTTAGTCTTTTGAAAATACGTCAGCTTTCGCTGGTAAATACACCCAACCGACTCATTTTGAAAACATTTCAAAACTGTTTTAAGTGCGTATCAGCATAAAATCTTTTTATAACTTGGGTTAATTGACCATCCAACCTTGTTAACAGATTTACATGTTTGTCCTTACATAGGGGGCCCGGTACGGAGACCGAGGCACAATTAACGTACACACCACTTTGGACTCACGAAGGAGTCAATTCCTCCTAACCTTGTGGGAATGCATAATTGAGCGTCTATCGGGTGTATGCCTACACCCGCGCTAAGGTCGTGGCCATTTTATTGTAATGAGTCGAGGATATCCAGGACACAGTAGTTAACCGCCGATGTTTAAATTATCAAACAAAACTGATTAAAACAGAATATGCGGATTTACTATCCCTGAACCGGCGTTCGATTGATACCATTTTCGACCAAGCGGTAATAATTTACCGTAACCCAAGCACGTATAGGGGAATAAGTCGAGAGTATTTACCTGAGTTAGTCTTCTTTTATTTTAACCGTATAGGGGAAATAAGTCGAGAGTATTTACATATACTTAACCGTGCGCATATTAGTGATATCGGGTAACCGTATAAGTCATGGACAAGTTCTATATGCCATTATATTTTAAATAAGTTAAGATATCAGTAGGATATCAACTTGTATGCCTGTTATGGTTTTAAAACGAAATTATGCCTTATAAGGGCGTTTCGGTAATTATATGTCGTATAAAAGGAACTTGAGTATATTTTAACTTTATAATCATAAGTATTCAGGAAAAATAATTTATTTATGATATAATATCAGTAGGATGTCAATTATATGTGTAAATTATCTTTTATGACCAAAATATGCATCGAAGGGGCATTTTGGTCATTTTACACAAAGTTTATAAATTATTTGGGATTCTTAGTTTATAACATGTACCTACTGCAAATATTTTTAAAATAAGTTTTAAAATCAGTAGGTAACAAGTCTAGGTTAATTAATATGGTTTAAAACCATACTATGCGCCGAAACGGCGCTTATGTACTAATATGACATCTTTATGCGATGTTTATGAAAACTAATGTTAACGTCATATTAAAATGTTTTAAATATGTTATTTAATATAACGTATCAGTAGAAAGATTGATTAAAATCATTTTATAAGCCACAAGGGCTAAAGTCGTCATTTATCGACATAGTTTCAGAACTTGTTTGAAAACTCAGTTTATAACTTGGTTTAACATCCCAAGTTCATACTTATAATGCTACATCAGTAGAAAACTCATTTTCAAGTTTATTATCATTTAAAACCGTGTTTTATCAAAAAGGACATTTTGGTTAAAGATGGCACAATTATGGAACTTGCGCCTAAACTTAGATTCTGATTATGATCATGTAATATAACCTCAGAGGGTTATGCTACAATATATTACAATCATAATGCAACTTTAGATCAGTAGGTAACTAATCTAAATCAGGTCAGAATCAAAAGTCAAAGCAGAAGTCAAACTTCACGACTTTCGGTTGCGAACCGACCCTAGAATGAAATTGACGAGCCGAACATGTTCTTACATGTTCTAATAATTATTACCAACTTGTTGAAGTGTTAAAACAGGTTTCATAATATATATATAACATTAATTTATGATTTTTCCAAAAAATGACTTGTTTGACTTTTTAATACATAGCTTTGACCCATCAATTGATCTAGCAAACGTGATCTTCAGGAGGTGCCCTTTATAGGGACTAACACCTACCTTATTATGATCACTTTGCCATGTTCATTTCAAACAATGGCTGGACCATAATGGTCTTAACCGAAAGTCAAAGCGTTTTCCGTAAAACGCTTGACTTTTGGCTATAAAAGCCTATAAACGAAAATGCACAAAGAAGGAACACTTACCAGTGATTCCTAAGGTGCAAAAGAACTATGTTGGATGCTCCTTTTAGCTAGGAACTTCCAGAGGAGGGAGAAGAGTTATGATTTAGAAAGGTGCAAGTTCAAATGGTGAATTTGATCACCTATTTATAGTTGGAGAAATCAAAGGAGGTGAAGCCAGTGTTTCGGGGTGTAAGAGGAAGCTTACAAGTGTCCCAAAACGTGGCATAGCAGTTTGTGAAACCATGATTTCGATTTTAATGGTTTTGGAGCTTTATGTGGCAGCCAAAACAAACTTTCTGCTGCTGACCCCTTCTTGCGCCCCACGAGAGACCCACGCCAGGTCTCTCGCGGCCCGCGACCGCCCCATGGCCAGTTTCAAAGTTTGACACTTTAGCCCCTTAACTATAAAAAGCTTCTAAAAACCTTTCTAAACCCCTTTTTGGCACTTTTAGCCCTCCGTAGCCAATACTTTGCATAACCGGGTTTATGCCCGGACATTGTTGAGTTCTCGGTTCGTTAAAAGGTCATTCAGAGGTATAAATTAACATGTTGACTCTTTTAATCCCTCCGTCATCCAACTTTCACATATTTACAAAATTGAACCCTCTCGTCCAACAAATGGCACGTATGAGAGTTATGACTTCACAAAGGATCACTCAGAGGCTTATTATAAGCATGTTGACTCCGATGTCACTCAGAGGCTAGGGCATGTTGACATATCAGTCACTCAGAGGCCAAATTTCAAGCATTGTTGACATATCAGTCACTCAGAGGCTAATGATGCAAGCATGTTGACATCGGACCGTCACTCAGAGGCTCAGTTTGAGGATGTTGACGTGTTTAGTCCTTATTGGTCTTTAACAGACTATATTTAAAATACAACACGTGTCACTATGCTATTGGACATGATTTTACAGGGTGTTACACTTTAATAGACCACCAAAGGGTCTTTTTTACTAGACTAACAAATCAACAAATGATTTGTTAAAGAAACAGTTTATGTCATTACCCTAACTTCCACCAAATCCAGTGAACAGTCCGATAATGGGATTGTCAGTCTTATGGTATGATAACATACTACTGGTCGGCTCGGCCAAAGCTAATGAATGCCATTCGTGTTTTGGATAACGCATCAACAAGTTGTTCACATTGTATTGTTCTTTATATAAACCATAGATATTGTTTTTAAAAACTTGAAAATGATTTAGCACATATGAGTCACACCACAACATTTGCAAAACGTAAAAGAGGAGAACTATGTACTCACTTGGGATTGCGAAAGTGTTCTTGATCAATGGAATAAACAAAGCTCAAACGTGTCCTAATGTGTTAGATAAATATGTTAGCGTGTCGGGACTACAAACGGGAGATCGGATAGAACGAAGTCTTATAAACCAAACGAGTTTTGGAACTCATGTGATATGATTTAACAAACTTAACATTCTGATTTGAAAAGAACTCTAAGTGCTTTTGACCCATTATGACTTGTTAAGGTAGTTTATGCTACTTTAGTGGGTCATTAGCGTAAACGCGTGATCGGATGGTTAAACATGTCCTATGATAAGTCTTAAATGCCCGAACATGTTTGAAAATGTTATAACATCAGTTTATATGTCAAAAAATTGGTTACATACGTTTAAAAGGGATTTATGGGCAAAGGGGCATTTTGTTCATCATTTTTTTAGAACATAGAAGTAACGTATCATAACACTAACCAAACGACGTGACCTTATGGTATGACCTCAGTAGGTTATTCCCTATACAACTATGGTCACAAATATGTGTTTGGTCGGATCCTAAGATCAACCAAACGGGTCGGATTCAAAGTCAAAGCGGTGGTTAAGAGTGCTCAACTTACGCCCTAAATAAGCCCAAAAATAGAAGTGACGAGTTGGACATGTCAAAATATGTCTAACTAAGTTTATAAAACTGATTTGGTATTAAACCCTATTTTTTGATACCCGAAAATAGTTTCATCGTAAAATGCACATCATGCGCATTTTGACCGAAACTTTGACTCGTCACTTCTACTAGTAAACTAGTAATCACAAGTTGAAATCACTAGGGATTATAAACCTCATGATTACAATCACGTTGCAAAGTTCAATTGAACTTTGACTTGACAAAATATTGTCAGAACCAAAAGTCAACCAGGAAGCCAAACTGTTCGACTTTTAGCTTAAAATAACTAAAATAATGAAAGAACTAGGACGAGTACTTACTCGTGTTGAAGAGCACTTTTGGAACTTAAGATTGGCGGCTTCCAAAGGGTGGAAACAAATTCCAAGAAGGATAGAAAGAAGAACTTCACACTGTTCTTTGAAGTGGTGTAAAAAAATGGAAGAATCATGGGGTATTTATAGTATTTTAGGAACAAGGAGGTGATGACAAGTGTCCTCAAGTATGGATTAGTGTCCTAACATGTGTCAACACCAAATTAAGTGTGGAAAAAATGAGTGCTAGGTGTAAAAAATTGGAGTAGGTGGTAAAGTTGGTGAAGAAGCAAAAATCTTTATTATTTTTTTGACATTTTGGGCCTTGGACTTGTATTTTCACTTGTTTGCCATTTTTAACCCCTTTAACCTGATATTTAAGTTATATAAAGGTGTTAAGACATGTGTAACTTGGATTATGCCCGAAAATGTCGTGGATGTCGGTGCTTCGGTTTTATGGTTACGCGTTTCGCAAAAATGCGTAATACGCTTTAACGAACACGAAAATTATCAAAATTGTGCAATGATTGACATTTTTGCATTCTCATCAATAGAATACAAGATTTTATTGAATAAAAAAATATTTGGATTGATACACATGGTTCGTATCTTTAATATGGACCAACAGACTTTTGCAGTTTGACGAAAATAGTCCATTGACTTGTATAAGCGTGTTTTTGTCATATCTAACCCTGCAAAACTTATATCTAAGTTATGTAAAGGGTATTTAGGGTATGTGTAGCTTATGTCGTTGTTTGGGAGTGTAAGTTGCGTTAAACTGATTGCGTTAAACTGAATACTAAATTGTTTGTAATTGTACAATGATTGAAAAGGCACAAATGTCACAATCTCCCCTACTTTTGGAAATTTCGTCCCGAAATTTAATTAGAGGAAACTTTGTGAAAACGAATGTGGATATTTTGCTTTCATCATATCCTCTCACTTCCCAAGTACATTTTGGGCCACATTTAGATTCCCAGCGAACTTTAACTATCGGTATACGTCTACGCTTAAGTATCTTGACTTCACGGTCCAATATCTCCACTGTTTTTCTACAAAGTGCATAGTGTCATCAATATTTCATCGAGGGGAATGTGGAGATTTGTATCTGCTAAACACTTTTCAAATTTGATACGTTGAATGTTGGGTGAATATTCCCAAGTTCAGGAGGTAGCTCAAGTCGGTAGGTCACCTTTCGATTCTCTCATCGATCTTGAATGGTCCAATATATCGTGGTACAAGTTTTCCTTTCTTTCCAAATCTAGTCACACATGTCCAAGGGGATACCTTAACAAGGACGTGATCACCAACTTTGAATTCAAGGGGCTTGCATTATTTGTCTGCAATAACTCTTTTGACGGCTTCTAGCTGTCAGAAGGTTATCGCAAATTTTCTTGTCTTTCTCTGTTGTGTCGTGTTCACGTCCAGTGAGCTGAGCTTCACCGACCTCATTCTAGTAGAAGGTGAATGACATTTTTTAGCGTATAGAGCTTCGAAAGGCGCCATATTGATGCTGGCGTGATAACTATTGTTGTTGGAGAATTCGACCAATGGTAGATGCGAATCCAAACTACCACCAAAGTCGATCACACATGCTCTAAGCATATCCTCCAGTGTTTAAATTGTCCTTTCAGATTGTTCATCCGTTTGAGGATGATAAGCAGTGCTCACATTGAGTTTGGTTCCCATGGCAGATTGCATGTCTTCCAAAAGTGAGATGAGATCGAGCATCTCGATCAGATATGATGTTCAAAGGAACACCATGACGAGATACAATCTCATCAACGTAGATCTTGGCGAGTTTGTCAGCAAATGGATCCTCATGAGTTGCCAAAAAGTGTGTTGACTTTGTTAGACGCTCGATGATTACCCAAATGGAATCATGACCTCTAGGTGCGCGGTAGTTTAGTGATGAGATCCATCGCAATGTTCTCCCACTTCCATATCGGTATTTCTGGTTGCTCCAGTAAACCAGATGGGCGTTGATGTTCTGCCTTAACTTTAAGACTAGTTAGGCATTTAGACACATACAAGGCGATGTCCTTCTTCATACCCAACCACCAATACTGGGTACGGAGATCTTTATACAGTTTGTCTGCACCAGGATTGATTAAATAACGAGACTTATGAGCTTCGTCCATCAATAAGGTGCGGAGGTTGTCTTGACTAGGAATCCATAAATGGTTCTTGTAGTAGAGTAATCCGTTGTCTTTTGTTTCGAGTTGAAGTTCGAGATTTTGTGGTAGATCATTTTTCAACAAGCTTTGTGTCACATGTAAGTTGTGTTTGAAGGATACGTGTCTGGATATCAGATTGAACTCGAACACAATAAGTTTGACACATTCCTTACAACTAAGCGCATCAGCCACAACATTCGCCTTACCAGGATGGTAGCGAATCTCGCAGTTGTAGACATTCAGAAGTTCAACCCAGCGTCGTTGTCTCATGTTTAGCTCCTTTTGATTGAATATGTGTTGGAGACTTTTGTGGTCAGTGAAAACCACACATTTCTTACTGTAAAGGTAGTGTCTCCAAATTTTGAGAGCAAAAACTACGGCTCCTAACTCAAGATCATGAGTTGTGTAGTTCTTCTTGTGGATTTTCAATTCTCTTGACGCATAGGCTATGACTTTGTCTCCTTGCATGAGAACACAACCAAGGCCTAGGTTTGATGCATCACAATAGACAACCAAATCATCGTTGCCATCGGGTAGAGATAAAACAGGAGTATCACAGAGTTTTTGTTTCAGTGTATGAAAGGCTTCCTCTTGTTTGGGTCCCCACTCGAAAGGTGAGGGGAACCCCACGATCTTTGAAAAGTTCACGATGAATCGTCGCTAGTATCCTGCAAGACCAAGAAATGAACGAACTTCAGTAGGAGTAGTAGGTGTACTCCAATCCCTAATCACACTGATTTTGGCAAGATCTACATGTATACCTTGTTCGTTAACAATGTGTCCCAAAAATTGAACTTCTTTTAGCCATAATTCAAACTTGGAGAATTTGGCGTAAAGTTGTTCTTTCTTTAAGAGTTCCATCATTAGACGGAGATATTGTTCATGATCTGCTCGAGACTTAGAATAAATGAGGATGTCATCGATGAAAAAAATAAACTTGTCTAAATAAGGTTTACAAACCCTATTCATTAAGTCCATGAAGACGGCAGGAGCATTCGTTAAACCGAAAGGCATGATAGTGAACTCGTAATGGCCGTATCCAATGCGAAAAGTATTCTTGGGAATATCTTCTTCAAGTACACGAAGTTGATGATACCCTGAACGCAGATCAATCTTTGAAAAGTAGATCGCACCTTGTAGCTGATCAAAGAGATCATCAATACGAGGTAGGGGATATTAATTTTTGATTGTGAGTTTGTTGAGCTCACGATAATCGATACACATAGAAAGGATCAATCCTTCTTTTTCAGGAATAGGACTGGAGCGCCCCAAGGTGAAAAGCTCAAACGAATGAATCCCTTGTCTGAAAGTTCTTGGAGTTGCTTCAACAACTCTTGCATTTCAGACGGTGAAAGATGGTAAGGAGATTTGGCAATTGGGTTGGCACCAGGTACAAGGTCAATACAAAACTCAACTTGACGAATTGGAGGTAAACCAAGTAGCTCTTCAGGAAACACCTCAGGATATTTCCGAACAACGGGGATGTCCTGAATAGTTTTGCCCATGCTTTTTTCCTCTATGATATGTGACAAGAAGGCTACATAATTCTTTCCTAGGTATTTTTGGGCCTGGGTACAGGTCATGAGTTTTAGGCTACTAGAAGTTTTCTCTCCATGAACTTCTAAGGTTTCGCCAGATGAAAGAGGTATACGAACAACCTTGTCGAAACAGATCACCTCAGCATGGTGTTTGGATAACCAATCCATTCCTATGATGATGTCAAAACTCCTGAGTTGCATTGGTGTGAGGTCAATGGGAAAAAGATGGTTATCCAGGTTTAATTTGCAAGTACGAATGTCTTAGTCAAGCACAAGGGGTTCACCACTAGCTATTTCCATCATTAAGGGTTTTCCTAGTTTAGTTCTAGGCATGGAAATCAAAGTTCAAAGGCTAGTGATTCAAAGCTTCTATCGGCACCCGAATTGAAAATAATAGAAGCAGGATGATTGTTAACAAGGAAAGTACCATTAATGACTTCGTTATTAGCAGAGCCTTGTTAGCATTGATGTTGAATGCGTGTCCACAGGCTGGATTTACATTCACGTTCACCAATTTTTTGCCGTTGTTTCTAAAGTGACCCATCTCGCCACAATTGTAGCAAGAACCAGGTTGGAACGGGGGTCTAGCAAGATTGGCTTTGGGTTGAACAGGGTTCTGAACAGCTTGTTTTGGGGCCGAACGACAGACATTGGCTATGTGACCGAATCTTCCACACGAGGTGCATTGGCGACACTGTAGGTGAGCTTGATGGTGACCATTGCACCGGTTGCACAACGGTGTAGTACCAGCATAGGGTTTCGTCGCAGGAGGTTATGCTGGCTGGTTTTGAGTTTTCTAGTTGGGTTGTGCAACAAGTGCAAAGTTCTGTGAAGCCTTACGCTTCCTCGACTTCTTGGTAGACTCAACTTTGTTCTCCTTTGTTTTCTCTTGAGTGTCTTAGCTGCCTGTTTCTTGTCGCCCTTGCGAAACCGTTTCCCCTTCTTGACCTGAGACTCATTCAGGGTAGCCGCTAATTCGATAGCTTGTCGAATAGTGGTAGGGTTGCTACAAGTACCAATGTCCTGAACGGGGTCAGGCAGGCCATCAATGTACCTCTCGATTGCTTTATCAACGGGGTGACCATGGCGGGACACAACAAGCTCAATTCTTCGTAATGATTAGTGTAGGCACGATGCTCTCCACTATGTTGTTTAAGATTGTGGAATTAATCTTCCAGTGCCCGTTGTTCATGACGTGTCCCTCATCATTAGAGCTCGTAGCTCTTCCCACGTTTGTACCATTGCCACATCGGCACCCTTATCTCTCATCACACCATTCCACCATGTAAGTGCTCTTTTCTGGAATAGATGCAAACTCGACTTTTCGCTCATTTAGGCATTGAACATGACAAAATGTGCTTTTGAGACTCTCAAACCACTACAGGGGTCCAATAGCTCCTTCGGACCCAGTAAACTTGAGTGGTTTAGCCGAATTAAATTGTTTGTATTTGCATGGTGCGGGTGAATTTCTTTTGTTATTGTTGTTATTATTTGCTTGGTTTATCTGGGTCACTAGGTTTGGGAGTACAACAGCAATTTCCTGAACGATCATAGCTGCCACTTCGGCATCTTGAGTTTTATTACGTCGAGGAGGCATTCTAGAAGAAAACATGAGGGAAAATATGTGACATTGGCATTAGATAATCAAGAGAGATGTTAAAAATATCGACGAAATATAAGGATGGTGGTCATTCGTTCGTTACTTAAAAACAAACAAACGACGCACGGTGACTGATCAAAGTAAATGGGTCTTTATAATGTATCGCAAAGACATGCTTTAGACTATAAGTGGACACTCACCCCAAGAGTTCCCAGGTAAGAGTGAGTGGTCCGATAATGCGTATTTGTACGAACACTCTAGCCTTAGACAAATAACCTAGGGTACAGGCATCAACCCTTCCAGATTGCATGTGTTCACATTAATAAAACCAAAACTTTTATGGGATTTTGAAAAATTACAATGCTTTAAGCCAAAACAAATCATCTAAGGATAGATGATTGATTTTCAAAATGAATTTGTAACTTGTGTATTTTTTTGTAGTCACCTAAGGATAGGTGACAGTATGGTTCTAAGAATCTAAACGGAAGATAACTCGCGTTTGGGTCCTAGGAAGGTTATAGTCTAGGTCAAAGCATTACTAATATAATTCCCTATAACCATAAGCTCTGATAACAATCTTTCTGTAACACCCCGACCGCGTAAAACAAAAAACCGCAGCGGAAACGTTGGGAGTCATGTCAAGAACCATTGTTTCACAACTCATGGAATTTAAAATTTTGTTTTATTAAGTTAAATGTTTACATTGTCTTGGGATAAACGAAAACAACACATAATTAATTTTCTTTCTTGTTTTAAGTCCGTAAGGCCCGCGTCCATTCCTACACGAAGCCTGCGTCATATTATCAAGCATTGACTCCTGAAACATATGTGAAAAGAAAGTCAGTATAAAAATGCTGGCGAGTACATAGGTTTTGTGAGTGTGTCCAATTTGTGGCTTTGTATACATATTGTAATACCTCGTCCTACTAGAAGAGTCGTTAAGTGAAAACCTTGTATCAAAAGTGTTTGATATTGCAATACAATTAACCAACTAAATTAAGTTGGTTAGAGTTATGAAAACCTTATAGCCATGAATCTTTACCAAAACGTTTCTTTTGTAAAAACCTTGTAATAGATTGATTCAAAAGAAATCTTCGAATGGTTTATATCTTTATGTGAAAATCATTGCGTGACATTGTTCAAAACCATTTGTCCGTGTTATAAACCATTCGTCCATGTTATAAATCAATCGTCCGTGTCATAAACCAATTGTCCATGTCATAAACAATTTGTCCGCGTTTTTAATTGTTAACACTTTTGATCGTTCTTTAATGAACACCTTCAAACCTGTGTTGACTATACCACCAAAGGTTATCTTTAATAGACCACCAAATGGTCTCTTTAACTAGACTAACAAAGCAACAAATGATTTGTTAATCAGAAACAGTTTCTGTCATTACCCAAACTTCCACCAAATCCAGTGAACAGTCCGATAATAGGATTGCCAGTCTTATGTTACGATAACATACTACTGGTCGACTCGGCCAAAGCTAATGAATGTCATTCTTGTTATGGATAACGCATCAACAAGTTGTTCACATTATTGAAATCGTATTGTTTTATACATAAACCATAGACATTGTTTTTGAAAACTTGAAAATAATTTAGCACATACGAGTCATGACGGGTGGTCTATTGGACAACCCGAAAGTGCATTAAAATGATTATTATTCCATGTTTAAATGGGTTAATTGTTATGATTTGATGTCTATGGTGTGTATGGCTTTGCAGGTACCGAAGAGCATAACAATGGAGTTTAAACGTGCTTTGTCGGGGATTTGCAAGTGGCTAGTTGAAGATGAAGACTCAACAGAATGAACGAGGGGTAAAATGGGAAGCGTTGTAGCTTACGGTGGAGTCCTCCTTCAAGAAGCACCGTAAGACAGTGGCTTACCACCGTAAGAAGAATTTTGCCCACCGTAAGCTACGGTGGGCACCGTAGCTTACGGTGGCGAGCTGCGGAAAATTGTAACTGCCAATTTAACTTGAATTGGAGGAGCCTTTTCATATCTCAATCATTGGTGAAGGTTTAGCAGAGCTTAAGGGAGATTTTTGAGTGTTCTTGTGGGTTCTAAACAATTTCTAAACATTGCTTTGGTGTTTTTGATTCTTATGAACAACAATATTGAAGGTATGATGAATTGCAAGACCATGACTGGCAAGAACTCTTTGTGATCATCTTGAGTGGAAGGTTTGTTTGAACAATTGTGTTTTGAATTCTCATTTCGAGAATAATAACTTGCTATATGTGTAGTTGTTATGGTGTTTGGATTCTTGTTAGTAAATTCTTGGTGTCATTGACAATCGAGATATCACGGGGAGGTTTACGGGTTGGATATTAGTCAATTGGTTATCGGGTAACAACCTCGCATTGTAATAATCCTAGTACTTAGTTCCCTTTTATCACAAACAAGTAATCAAACACGAGTCATGTCTATGTGACTCTTTCTAGTTGAATTTGAAACACATGTGTTAATTTAAAACGGAAACTTGAGATGGTCATTCTCTTTTAATCTGTTAAACAACAATTTTGAATTGCTATTAGTTAAAATCTAAAACCACAATCTAAAAATTATGAATTTAATTTTCTTGCAAGTTAGGTAATTTAGTCACAGTATTACAACTATAGATAGCACATATTCCATAAACTCCCTATGTTCGATACCCACTTACCGATATATTCTTGTAGTATTTGGATTAAATTTATGTGAGACTTCGGCATCACGTCAAGTCACCCCAAAACATTTGCAAAACGTAAAAGAGGGGAACTATGTACTCACTCTGGATTGCGAAAGTGTTCTTGATCAATGGAATAAACAAAGCTCAAACGTGTCCTAATGGCTCAAATAAATATGTTAGCGTGTCGGGACTACAAACGGGAGATCGGATAGCATGAAGTCTTATAAACCAAACGAGTGTTGGAACTCATGTGATATGATTTAACAAACTTAACATTCTGATTTGGAAAATTTTCTAAGTGCTTTTGAACCCATTATGACTCGTTAAGGTAGTTTATGCTACTATAACGGGTCATTAGCATAAACGTGTGATTGGATGATTAAAAATGTCTTATGATATGTCTTAAATGCCCAAACATGTTTGAAAATGTTATAACATAAGTTTATACGTCAAAAAATTGGTTACATGTGTTTAAAAGGTATTTATGCGCAAAAGGGCATTTTGGTCATCATTTTTTTAGAACATAGAAGTAACTTATCATAACACTAACCAAACAATGTGACCGTATGGTATGACCTCAGTAGGTTATTCCCTATACAACTATGGTCACAAATATGTGTTTGGTCGGATTCCAAGATTAACCAAACCGGTCGGATTCGAAAGTCAAAGCGGTGGTCAAGACCGCTCAACTTATGACCCTAAATAAGCCCTAAACTAGAAGTGACGAGTTGGACATGTCAAAATATTTCTAACTAAGTTTATAAAACTTATTTGGTATTAAAACCCTGTTTTTTATACCGGAAAACAGTTTTGTCATAAAATGCACATCATGCGCATTTTTAACCAAAACTTTGACTCGTCACTTCTACTAGTAAACGTGGTAATCACAAGTTGAAATCACTAGGGATTATAAACTTCATGATTACAATCACGTTGCAAAGTTCAATTGAACTTTGACTTGACCAAATATTGTCAGAACCAAAAGTCAATCAGGAAGCCAAAATGTTCGACTTTTAACTCAACATAACTAAAATAATGAAAGAACTAGGAATGGTACTTACTCGTGTTGAAGAAAACTTTTGGAAGTCGGTTCGTTCGGTTTTATGGTTACGCGTTTCGTAAAAATGCGTAAAACGCTTTAACGAACACGAAAATGATCGAAATTGTGCAACGATTGGGATTTTTGCATTCTCATCAATACAATACAATACAAGATTTTATTGAATACAAAAATATTTGGATTGATACACGTGGTTCGTATCTTGAATACGGACCAACAGACTTTCGCAGTTTGACGAAAATAGTCCCTTGACTTGTATAAGCGTGTTTTTGTCATATCTAACCCTTCAAAACTTATATCTAAGTTATGTAAAGGGTATTTAGGGTATGTGTAGCTTATCTCGTTGTTTCGGAGTGTAAGTCACATTAAACTTGTTGCGTTTGAGTGTCAGTTAACGAATTACTTCCACAAAAAATTTTTTAGCATACGAAATCGTGTAAGAAATTGAAATTGTGCAAATGTCTTAGATAATTATACAAATTTTGGAAATAAAACATAGGCTTTCATTGAATACGAAATTGTTTGTAATTGTACAATGATTGAAAAGGCACAAATGTCACAATAGTCTGGCTGAAGACTAGTTGAAACTCAGCGCTACGAGGAGCCAATTCATATTCGTTTTCTACATTCCAAGTCAAATCATCAACATTTTATCAGCCACTGTTTGTGGTATAACATGAAAGCCCAATAATCTTTGATATTCTAACCCTTACGAGCTGCAAGGCCCATTAGGGTTACGACACGTAAGCCCTACGAATGGAACTTATAAGTGCCACCAAACCGCCATTCACACACCTTCACTCTTACTTTTCACTCTCAATCAGTTACGTCAAGTGTAACACCCCGACCGCATATAACAACAAGCGGTGGAAACGTCAGGGGGAGTCACGTTACAAATTATTCACAACACATGGTACTAAAGTTTAATTGTATTGATTATTTGGAATTACATTATCTTTCAAAACACAAACAACTGTTCTTAGATTTAAAGCAAAACTAAGGCCCGAGTCCATTCCTATTTTTAACAAGCTTGCATAAAATTGAACATTGATACCTGAAACAGATGTGAAAATAATGGTCAACAATAATATTGGTGAGTAACATAGGTTTTACGGTCAAATTCATGGCTATGAATTTGTATTGCAATATCTCTTTCGACTACGAGAGTCGATGAGTGAAAACCTTGTAACCAAACTTGTATCAATTGTGTTTAGTATTGAAATATGTTTTACCAAATATGAAATTTGGTATATTAAAGAAAATCCTTGTAACCATGAATCTTGACAAAAGCGTTTCTTTGTAAAACTATGTAAGTAAACAATTGTTTTCTCGTAAATTGTATGGTTTATATGTATTTTTTTGAAAACCATTTGTATCATTGTGTAAACCAATTGTTTCCTCTCGTATAAACCCATTGCTTCTTTTGTAAAAACAAGCATGGTCATATGGTGAATACATTCAAGCCTGTGTTGACTCTTCGGCTAAACCTCCAAAGGGATTGTTGAAAGTGCACAGTTTCTGTCGTTCCCCAACTTCCCCACAAACCCGGGAAGTTGGAAATGGGGTTGTCAATCCTATGGTACTATAACATACTACCGGTCGAGTTGGCCAACGTTATTAAATGTACTCGTGTTATGGATAATATAACTTAGAAGTGAGGAAATTACATTCGTACTTTGGTTGTGTGTTTGTATCCAATCTATACAATATTCAACACACGCTCTATCTAGCTTATTCGTATAGTGACGGACACAAAGTGCATCAACAATTTCCCCCTTGGACGTCACTGTCGAAGCTTGATCTTGATCTTAAATATGAGAGCCGTGTTTGAATATTCTACAACTTCAATCAAGGTATCAGTCGATGTCGTAGAATGCGTCAACAAATTCCTCCTTGATTGATGATTCGAGTTTGCATTTATCTACATTACATTCCCCCTGAAAGAATTTCTCCAATTCAGGTTCTTGTTTGCATGGTTTCCAACCTCCTCTGATTTGCTTAACAAATTTTCTTGAATAATCACTAACTCCAAATAAATCAATGCAGCTTATCCATTTCAACTTTGACCACATCGCGTTCGGTTTAGCACACTCCTCCTATGCTCGATCCTCTCAAAACCCAACCGACAATTGATAGAAACTTCGAATTACCACAATGATAAAATTCAAACAATGAATATTCGCAAAAATCTGAAATCCCAATTTTCGTAATCACGTTTAAGCATACTCCTGATTGATTGATTAGCAAATCGGTGATCTTCTTAATCAGCAAATCTTCATCGGAAATACTATCTGTCAATACGCAGTAATCTTCTCTTCATCGTATAAATCAAACATGTAATCTTCGTCTTTCATAACAATCTCAAATGTATAGTCTATTTCGTGAGCATCTAGTACACTTTTTTGTTCGAAAGATCCATTATATCATCTTCTTTAGTCCTGAATTGCAAGTATATAGCCTTCCTCGTTAGTCCCGGCGCAACTGAAACCACCAAACATCCTCATTTCCAGGCGGTTAGTCCCCAAAACAGTTCATTTGCCTTGCAGAGTTAAATTGGATACTTTGTACCACTAAGCTGTCGTGTGTGCAACCGGCTTGTCTGAAGACTCAAGCATCAATGTGACCACGACTATAGAATCCGATAAAAAAACTCCTCCAAGACTCAATTAGGCAACCCAACTTTTACGAAAAGTAGACATCAACTTGATCTCATCACTAATGAATTCTGACTTCACTTTTATCTCATACAAAGAAATCCAAGACACTTTGCATCAATAAATAATCTGCGGTCGTAACCACCCAAATACAATTGCATGGTCACGAATTTCAAAAATGTCAGAATCTTCATATATACGTGAAATTTTTATTCTTTGCAAATTTTAGATCGTACCAAATTTTTCACTTAAATTCCCCCTCAAATCTG
Organism: Scalesia atractyloides; assembly: GCA_947069175.1. Taxonomy (NCBI): domain Eukaryota; kingdom Viridiplantae; phylum Streptophyta; class Magnoliopsida; order Asterales; family Asteraceae; genus Scalesia; species Scalesia atractyloides. The sequence goes on from CAMTDV010000020.1 coordinate 52,395,997, forward strand.
GAAAAATCAATTTTTATCAAAAGCGGATTTAACGTTAAGTCCCATTGATAGTCACTATACTAGAAGAACATCATTCTGCATCTATAACAGTGACTACCCTGTTATCTTCAACCAACTTTGATCGTATCATCAAATTTGTACTCTAAAGCTCTATATGGTGTCCCCGAACAACCCGAATTAGACGTTAAATCTCGAAAAAATTTGCAATCACCAATTTTTTTCTGAATACTTGTTTCGTCAATATGATCAAAAAATTCCTTCGTACGAGGGTAACTACCTTCATGCGAAGGTAATCTATCTTCGTGCGAAGTGGCGCCTATCTTCATGCAAGGTAATTACCTTCGTGCGAAGATAGTACCTTCGTGCAAAGATAATCCATGATGAACACATTTTTTGATCCAAAATCTTTACTTTTTATCCGTGGATTGTCCGTTTATTTGATGTTTTACGTCTAAAACCTTCCTAAGTCCATAATTCATGAGCGTAGGTGAAAACCTTTGCTCTGATACCAACTGAAAGTCCAGGATCCGGAGGTCTATATGAAAGTTTGCTTATAATGTCACTAATTCGGTAGAATGTATTAAGAAAGGAGTAGAAAAAGAATTAGCGGAAGCTTCATTCATTTATACCGAAAGAGTATACATCTTGTCACGCTGGTGAAATTCTGGAGAAATTTCGCCAGCATTTCCCCTCTGGGAACTCCAAAACTTACATCACAATGAACACACGACACTATTTATAGACATGTTTTACCCTCGTGCGAAGTGAGAAAATTACCTTCATGCGAAGGTAGCTTACCTTCGTTCGAAGATAACTATTACCTTCGTGCGAAGTGAGCTATCACTTCGTACGAAGTGAGCTCACATTCCTACTTGGGTCGTGTATTCGTATTTAATATATACAATATTCAACACATGCTCTATCAAACCTATTTGTACAGTGACGGACACAAAGTGCATCAATAATTGAAAACATACTGTATATATAAACCATATATAATAGTGTTTTGTAAACTTGGAAAATAGTAGTACGCACATATGAATCACCCCAACAAATTTTGAAAATGTAAAAGTAGTGTTGTCGTGTCGAATGTAATAGGGCTTAAATGTTAGATTTTGTGATTTTGTGTTTATTTGAAAATTGCGCACGGGTGTGGATGGTTTTTCCCAAACTCACTAGCATGTCTATAAATGGTGGTGAGGATTAACTCATTTGTAACTTTTGCTATCCAATGGCGAAGCCTGTCAAATTGGAAACTCGGATGTAACTTTGAACTTAATGAATGAAAAAAAGTTAAAATGAACTAATGAGAACGGGGGATCGGCTCCTCCGATGAGCAACTGGTCTGATCTACCTCAGCTAGTAGACGCGGAATTCATTGCTAGAGAGGATGACAAACGAACAAGAAAGATCTTACTGTTTAAATGCTCTAATGTATTGGTTAACGTGCAAAGTACAAGGCAAGTAAACAAATCAGCAGGGCTTCGCCGTACCAAGTGAACTAACACCTACTAGCTCTGACACAACACCCCTCTATTTATAGGTCGACATGACTCGCACTAGAGTGTGTGAAACAGAGACTGCGACTCGTGCGAGTGGTTGTTTCGTACGAATGACAGACTGCCACTCGTACGAGTGAACTGACTCACTCGTACGAGTCTGTACAAAGGATACAAAACAAACAATAACATTTATACAAATGACTTTTAAGCCCAATATACAATATCAACATATCCTAGACGTAGGCAATAGACATAATGCACCAACAAACTCCTCCTTGGATGTTGCCACAGTCTGGATAGTCTTCAAAAAACTTTATATGATTTGACGCTTAACGACCAAAGAACCTTTTCAATGGCTTGCGACGCTCCTCAAAAGCAATTGGTGTTGGATCTGTTGGAGGAGATCGGTTCACTGTATTGCCAAAAAAATAATTTAGCGATGCTATGCGAGCTCGCTCTGCTATTCTAGCTTCCTTCTTTTCCTTCTTCTTTTGCTCGGTTCCCTCCAGCTTCCTCCAAGATGTGTTCCATATCGATCCAGAATGTATGACATTGGCAAAACAAACAATAACAATCTTTTGAAACTGGAGTGCTTGTTCTTTATCTTTCTCTTCGTAACTGGTCTTGTTGTAGAACAAGCAATCTATATCCTTCTTCGTAAAATTAACTAGCCACATCGGGTCTAGTACTCGAATGCCATGCCACATCCCATATATGCGTTTGTGAGCTATGACGGCTTCGGATAGCTCCTCTGTAATCTTCCATGAGTCATCATCAGGGTGCACGCAAATTATAGCCTCTATTGTATTAGAATCATAGTGCCACCACTTGAAGATTTTGTGGAAATCCTACTCCATTTGTATCATGGCTTGTTCTTCATTACTTTTGCCCTCTTTACAATGAGCATAACATCCTTCTCCTTAGTCACTGGATCTATCTTCGTAAAGCGTCTCGGAAAGTGAGGTTTCAGTGTGTAAATCCATGTAAAGCTTTAAGCTTAATCAACTTCCAAAGCCTCTGGTCGTGAAATTTCATCTTGAGATTGATCGTCTTTGTTTGCACCAACTCTTTGATATCCCAGTAAGGCAAAGACTTGATGTCGGTCAAATATCAGAAGTGCTGAATACCAAATTCTCTTTTGATCGCGTAAACCTTAAGCTCTTCAATCCAACCCCAGGTTATAATGTCCCCTAGAAAAATATCAGCGTCACGAGTAAAGAACACCAAGGGACGATTTGAATTTATGCTCTGCAGGTGAACTCTTGAACCACTTTTTCCTCATTTCGGCAATTTCAGCTCTGTTTAACTGTTGAGGAATAGTTCCCTATTTAGCAACTTCAGCAACTTTAAAGTTTAGCACATCTGCATTCTCTGCTACAAATAGTTCAGAAAAAGTTGGGGAGTCCTCTGTACCCTGATCGGCAATATTAGCAACATCATCATCAGAATCATCCTCCACGACAACTCGATCATAAGTGTTAGCTTCTTCAACATGTTAAAAAACATAATCGTTTGGCTCGAACGCGCTAATCTTGTTTAACTCATTTTTAAAATCAAACTCAATTTTTTCTTCATCCACGCCTAACATTTCTGCAATGTCTTCCTTAGAATAGCTGTGGATAAATTTTCCCTCCTCTACATCATGCTCAAGATAAAATATCTTTGATTTCGGTACAACAGGAATGGTAGATGTATCAATTTCCGAGAAGACTCCTGCTTGCTGATCATCAGAAGGACCTTCAGTTCTGTCCTTATCACCTTCCTTAGTCGTCTTATTTGCGGAGTCGTCAAGATATACAGAATAATCAATATTTTCATTTACACCAGACTCTATTACATGAATACCTACACCACCTACATTATCATCATCATCTCCACTATCCGAGTCAGAATCACCAGATAAGATATCATCTAAATCTTCATCCTCTTTCTCAGCATCTTCATCAAATTCTTCAACCGCTTTCTCAATCTCTTTTTCTAACTTTTTCTTCAGTAGCCATTCGCGGTATCTCAAATAAATATCTGACATATCAATCTCCCCATCCTTTGGCTTTCCTATCAGCACAAACTTGTTCGACACTTGATACAACACGATATCTGTGATAACTGGCGCATACTCCGCTTCTGGCGCAGTTTCGACATTCACGGGATCCTCTACCACTTTCTCTTTGCCTTTTCCTTACGCGTCTGATAGTTCTTTAGCAAGACATTCTCTTTCAGCCACACGCTCTCTAGCCTCTACACGTTCAATTTCATCTATCTCTGCAACTATGTTAACTCCCAGCTTTTTGTTAGAATTTTCTCGAACATATTCATTCTTCTATCACTTTGGAGCCTTTCCTCTTTGTATTCAGCCATTCGGAGTCGTAAAAGTTCATTCTCTGACACTATACTGGCGAGCATTGCTTCTAGTTGTTGTTTATCTTCATTAAGCACATTAAGCTTCTCATGTAACTCCGCAATTTTGACCGTGTTCAACAAGACTTGTTTCTTTAGTTCGTCAACACGCGAGTCGTTGAACAGGTCTATCATAAAGTTTTCACCCCTTGAATTTCTCCAAAATCAAAGTTGAAATCAAATTGAGACTAGGGTTGCGAAGTATGCGGTGGTGGCTGCGATGTAGCCTGTTTTGGTGTTGGTTATGGATGCGGCTGAGATGCTTGTTGTTGTGGCGGAGTAGATTGATGTGGTGGTGATTGTGGTGCAGATTGTCTTGGTGGAGATGGTGGAATTTGTTGAGTCGGTTCAACAACAATCTCTTCTTCGATCGTTTGCTCTTGCACTGTCTCTTTAGATTTCACAGTAGGAGACTGAGAGATTCTAGCTACTTGGCGCTTGAAAGGTCGTATCTTTTTCTTTGCTGGTGTGCGTACAGGAGTATCATCGTCTGAACCTCAAGGTATATACATCGAATCGTCCTCACCTGCTGCATTGCGCTTTTTCTCTTCAGCTTTCCTCTTTTTCTCTGCTAGACGCTTTGCCTCTATCTTTTTGGCCCTCTTTCTTTCTCCTGCTCTTCAATCTTCTGAATTAGTACTAGAAGACGAAGCTTCTTCAGCCACTGTATCTCCACCAAAAGCTTGTCTTTCAATGTCTGGAGCAATATCTTCAATATTTTCTTTAATATCTGGTTCATCTCTTAACCCAGAACTTTCTGCTGCTTGCTTTTTCTTTTGAGGTGTAGAAGTAGAAGATGAAGCTATCGCTTTTCTCTTTGAACCCTTTTCTCCATCTTTCACAAACCATGAACTACGCTTAGTAGTAAAACCGTCTAGCGCATTAACCTCATCACTCTCATCACCACTCTCTTCTTTCCTCCATTTTCCCATAGCCAGAGCAATGTAATCTTTATCAACAATAGAACCAAAAATCGGCTTGGCATTAGGGAATGTCTTCAAATGTAAATTCATCTTCTTGAGAGTCGAGACATCCATATGTTCAAGCTTTAACACATCGTCCTTTTTCTTCTTTAAGTTCGGGTGCTCGTGATCTAACAGCATTTGTACAAGCCATGGATACTGCAGGAACTTTTCCCTCTGTATGTTCTGCACCATCTGTGTAAATATAACCTTTGAAAAGTTATATGGCAGATTAAGAACCAATGGAGTAATCATACACATTTGGTAATCGACCAAATCATCAAACCCTCCTTTGCGATGACTCAACGCATGAACAACAACGTAAGCTAGATAACGAAATGGAGAAAGTTTCCTTTCTTGAAAGGTGCGGCGTTTACAAATCCAGCATATCCCATTCGGTAAAAACAACCCTTCACCATGTACTCGGAAAATCCCATAGGATCGGCTTCATTATCCTTAAAATCCAAAACCGTCCAGATCAAATCTTCCGTGATCTTCACCTGTATATCCACGTCGTCTATCTTCACTGCCGAAACTATAGCATTCTCTTCAGCATTAAACTCTGCCGCATTCCAAAAATATTCAACATGGGATCTGTATGTTGTATGACAATCAGTAAGCGCTTTGGTAATCGGGATTCTACTCAGAAAATCTAACACATCATGATAAGCAGCAATCTCTAGAATAGAATCGTCCAGCAAACAACAGATACTGTGCAACTGAGAGAAAGACGTTTTCTTGACTTGTACACGAAGAGAATTCAAATCGTTAGAAAAATTTTCAAAACTTTCAACATATAAGATCATTCGTACGACCCATACATCCGTACGAGTCAATAGATAGACAATTTTTACAAGTTAGGATCAAGACATCACTCATACGAATCACTACTTCATACGGGTGACTGAAGACTTAGTCATTTTCCCAAAAAATTTACTAAACTTGCTTCGTACGAACAATGCTTCGTATGAATCAACAATACTCAACAAATTTCAAAACATAGTTTGTACGAATGGTCCTTCGTACGAATCCTAAACCATACAAAATAATACCAAGTTTAAACTAAACTCAAAACATGTTGTTTTTGACAAATTGATAGTTGTTTTATAGGCTACTGGGGCTGATATTAACGTTTTTAAGACCAATTTTAAGTTTTACTGGTCCAATCTCCCTAAATCTATGTTTTAAGTCCGTTTCGTTCAAATCCGGCATTATAACGGCTAAGAACAGGCAATATTACCTTTCCCATCGAAAGAGGTGTGCGTATCAACCTCCCCAATGTAATGATACACGGTATATGTCAAGAAAATCAAAGTTTAGAACTGATTCGCACAAAAAGCTCTCTCATACACACAGTAACATAACGTTGACTTGTGCAAGAAGATGCCCTTTTATACTAGTTTAGTGTCGCTCGTACAAACCAAAGTTTTGTGTGAATGAACACCAATTGTTGTTCGTACGAGTTAGTGAGACTCGTACGAATCAGTTCTGAAACTTAGTAAACTTTTTTTTATTTTTTATGATTTTTATGCAATTTTATTTGTTTAAAACCCACTCAGTTAACCAAGTCCAAGTTAATGACCCTGGTTACCTTATTTACCTACCAAGTCCAAGTTGACATTGGTTGACCATGTTTGACCAAAACAAATTTATTTTAAATTGTAAAGTTTCAAATTAATGAACTTTATTGACATTCAGATAAATATTTCTTTATAGATTAGCTCCCAACCCATGGTCTTCAGATTTCCTTCAACAAGATGTCGCCATGACTTCAACTATCCGTGTTTACATCATCGGTAGACTAAAACAAAACTAAAAAGCTAAGGAAATTGAAAATCTTTTTGGGTTTTGGAATTTTTCTGAAAAGAAATAACAAGAAAAGATACATATTTTTGTGAGTTTTGTGTTTTAAGAAAATCATATCAAGTGTTTAACAAATCACCAGTACCGTTGATCTTGGTATACTCATTAAACTTTTAACCAGATTTACTTAGATTGCCAATATTCTTGTCTACTTAAACCTCTTCTCGTTTATCAACTGTTTCAAGATATGTTAAGTAATATTAGGAACATGAAATAACTGTGTGTCCTATCTCAGAATATACCCCCGTATCAAGATTCCCAAAATTTCATTTCACATGTGAATATATCCAATTGATATCTGTAAAGGGGTGAATTGAGACCTTGAGAGCTCAGGTTAGTACGTCCGCACAGACAAAGAGATGAAGGCTCATCTTTAGGTGGCATTCCTTAAAGGAATCTTTTGAACTGCAAATGTCACAAAGTTTATGACATAATCATTTTTATGCAACTTTTGTAGGCGAATAATGCGTAAAGTATTATATAAGTTCTAGGCCATTACTGACGCAAAATCATAAGAACTGGGATAATACCCCAGATATCGATTAAATATAAAGACCTAGTATTGCAAAATCTGGCATTCTCTCAAATGAAATTTCAGAGTACTAAGTCCATATATCCGAGAGATGTTGACCCACAAGTTATTCAGTTTTTCTTTTAGGCTTATATCTTGAAAACAATTTACTGAACTAGTGAAGCCTAATGGCACATCCTCAGTATTGACCTGTTTAATTACTTGTTTAATCATTCCATATCTTTAGCATACTGTGACTGTCATATTGATATAATGTGATTTCCTTTTTTTACAAAAAACTCTTTTTGACTTTTTAAATGTTTTTGTATTTTTCCCAAAATTTCTCCTCCTAAAATCAAAAACATATTTTTGGATTTTTAGAGTTTTTAAGAAAGAATGTACAGAAAATTCGTCAAACCGATGAGAATCACGTCAAGTCGTCGTCATCCTCAAACTCAACCTCTTTTATATCCCCTGATGTCAGATTTCGTAAACCATTTAATTTTAAAAGATTCTTAAATCTTGTACGATCAAAGCTTTAGTATAAAAATCTGCTTTTTGGTCATCAGTGTGGATTTTTTCAATTCTAACCAACTTTTTCTCGTAGCAATCAAGGATAAAGTGGTGTCGAATCTCAATATGTTTGGTCGAGAGTGTTGACATGAGTTTTTAGTGATATCGATTGCAGCCTTGTTATCTACATATAAGGCGTATCAAGAAATTGCATTCCGAAGTCTCTCATCTACTGTTGAATCCAGAGAATCTGGGAACAACAGCTGGATGCTGAAACGTATTCAGCCTCACAGGTAGAGAGAGCGACCGCGGTCTGTTTCTTGCATTGCCATGTTACCGGATGAGTTCCGAAGAACTGGCAACCAGCCGTCGTAGATTTGGTGTTAAGTTTGCAGTAACCGAAATCAGAATCCGAGTAACCCGCAGGATTGAAGTCGTCGTGTCTAGGGTACCACAAGCCAGTGCTTGGAATCCCTTCAAATATCTAATGATACATTTGACGGCGAGCAAGTGCGAATCTCTTGGATTGGACTGATAACGGGCACACAGGCATGTTGGATACATGGTATATGGTCGAGAAGCAGTGAGATACATCAAGGATCCAATCATGGAGCGGTATAATATCTCATCAACTTTGACTCCATTAAGATCTAGACAAATGCAGTGATTACGAGCTAATGGGGTTGATGCTGGTTTAGTTCCTGCCATATCAAATTTCTCCAATATGTCATGAACATACTTCGTCTGATGGATGAAAATACCATCAGGCAACTGATGGACCTGAAGTCCTAAAAAGAACTTCATCTCCCCCATCGCGCTCATTTCAAATTTGCGCTTCATGACTTCTTCAAAGTCATTACACAGCTTGTCATTTGTCGATCCGAAGATGATACCATCCACATATATCTGCACTATAATCAAATGCCCGTCCACTTCCTTCGTAAAGAGGGTAGAATCTATGTTTTTTCTAATAAAGCTGTTATCTAGAAGATGTCGTGACAGCGTTTCGTACCAAGCTCCCGGGGCTTGGTGTAGACCATATAAGGTTTTGTTCAGAAGGTAGACTTTGTCTTTGCGCATTGGATCAATGAACCCTGATGGTTGGCCGACATACACCTCCTCTTTGACTTTTCTGTATAAGAAAGCAGATTTGACATCCAATTGGTACACCTTGAACCCTTTCCACGAGGCAAAGGCCAAGAATATGCGAATTGCTTCAAGATGGGCGATCGGGGCATAGACTTCGGTGTAATCTATCCCTTCCTACTGATGGAAACCTTGAACCACAAGTCGAGCTTTGTTGCGCACTACAATCCCTCTATCATCACGCTTGCACTTGAAGACCCATCTAGTGTTTATCTTTTTGTGATGATCTGGTAGGTCAACAAGCTTCCAGAGTCCCAATTTCTGGAATTGAAGCAATTCCTCTTGCATTGCGTCCACCCAGCTCTCTTCTTTCAACGCGTCTTTCCAGTTTCCCGCTTCTACCTGAGAAACAAACAACTATTAGAAAGTCTGGTTTGAAGTGAAGTAATACGAGTATAAAAACAGCTTAGATCCTTGTTGATTTGTTTGCGAGTTTGCACTCCTATTTGTAAGCTGCTAATAACATTCTCTGAATGATGATAAGAAAGCGTCCTTGGGATCACTTCATTTGGAACATCTACTTGTGTTTGCAAATTTTTGATGACTTCATCCACAACTGGTACAGATGATGAAGCTTCATTCATGACATTTGATTGATCAGCTTGATTATTCAGGAAGCTTTCAATCTGTTCAGATCCTTCATCGAAACTGGATCCTCCATCATCGAAAGTCAGTTCCTGATCAGAGTCGGCATTTGGCTGTTGCTGGGCAGATGATTCGGTAGTGTGGACAATAGGTACAGGGACAGAGTCTTGAAGAGTAGAGCTCGGACCTTCATCAGACGTGTTAGACACACGAAGTTACGGGGAAATCCCTAACGGTCTGGTAACATGTTCTTGATTCGTTATTTGATATTGTTGAAAAATCATAACAAGTTCTTCTTCTGATGGTACATCTGGCAGGTCGAAAGAAATCCATAAGCCGTCGTAGTTAAACAGCCATGGATCCCCAGGTTTCTGCGTTGGCGTAGTATATCTTTGACAATCAACATGCTGCGCAAGAATAACCTGGTTCAAACTCTGCAAGAAGACACGTTTTTGAGGAGTAGCATAACCTATGAAGAATCCTTCCAAGGATTTGACACCAAATTTACCGTCAGGGTCCAAAACGGTACAGGGTGATCCAAAAGGTTCCAGAAATGCAAGGTTGGGCTTCCGCAGATTTAGTAACTCGAAACACGTCTTGTTGTGAGGCTTAATTGTTAACACACGATTCAAGGTGTAACACGCTGACGCGACTGCTCACTCCAGAAACTGATAGGCAATTTAGAATCGGCTAGCATAGTTCTGGCAGTCTCAATCATTGTGTGATTCTTACGTTCAGCCACTTCGTTTTGCTCTGGAGTATAAGGAGCACTGAATTCATGAAGAATCCCCTTTTCATTGCAGATTTCGAGAATCCGTTTGTTCTTGAACTCTGTACCGTTGTCATTGCGGATTCTCTTGATTGGCAAGTGATACAGGTTTTTGAGTTTTCTGAAGAGAATCATTAGAGTTTCAAATGTTTTATCTTTGCTCTCTAGAAAGAAAACCCATGAGAATCTTGAATAATCATCGGTAACGACAAGGCAATATAGATCACCAGAAATGCTTTTGACGTTTACTTGTCCAAAAAGATCCATATGTAACCTCAATAGTGGTGGCTTGATAGAGTTCAACAGCTTTTGTGGGTGTGATTTCTTGTGCTGCTTCCCTTTTTTACAGCTCAGACAATCATCGGATAATTGAAAACTCTTCAAATTAGCACCCTCCACTGGGTCGTTATGCACAAGATAATTCATCTTTCGCAAATGAATGTGCCCCATCTTTCTATGCCATAGTATCGACTCTTTATCAGTAGGTTTGGAAACAAAGCATTGAACTTTCTTCGATGTTGTTGATGTGACACTCATATCCAGAATATAATGATCATTTTCTCTTGGTACACGCATCAGAATCCATTCCTCCAGAATCTTGAAACCCGGTTTTAAGATGAAGCATTCTTTATCGTTGAAGTGCGTTGTGAATTTCTTGTCACAAATCTACGAAATACTGAGTAGATTGTTCTCATGTTTAGCAATGTAGTTCACTTTATCAAGCGATACAACTCCATTCGTGAGAATTCCTTCACTGACAATCCATCCTCCTTGTGTTCCGACAAAACCTACGTACCCTCCGCGGATAGCTTTAACATCGTGTAACAACGCAAGCATCCCTGTCATATGCCTGGAAGCTCAACTAACCATTATCCATTTAGACATTATCGGTCGCGGGAGTCCCAGCACACATGCAGAAGAAACTATTTAAACAAAGAACCCAAGCCTGTTTGGTCTTAGGTGGGTTCGGAATGTCAAATTTCGGACCTACTTTGTTTTTAACGTTCTTTTTAGGCTCGATTTTGTTTGGAACAGAAGGTTTCAGTTCTACCTTGGACGGTTTGACTTTGGCCACCCATGTTTGCGTTTTTAGATTTCCTTTTTAGCATAAAATTTTGAATCCATTTGACGATATTTAGTTGATGTTTCACCAATTTCAAATTTAGAATTATGTTGAAGAAATGGTTTAATATTTTTATAGGATTCATGTGTTCTTTTAAAAATTTGCTTTGGGCAATCATAGGGGCTTTCTGTATCTCGTCTTTGGTGAACCTTTTAGAATGAGAAACACGTTTTGGAGATTCTGTGTGAGCAATATATTGCAATGTGCCCAACATTTTTACATTTGTAACACGTCCTACTATCCTTTCGAACAAAAGATTCCAAAACTTGTTTCCTATTCTCTTTCTCTTTCTTGAAATCTTCATTCGATTGTGTTTCGATGATTTCTTTCTCCTTTTCTGTTGTTGTCCCAAAAATAAAATTAATTTTCTTTGTAAAATTTAGTTTTTGAAACTTATTAGTCATTCTTTGCTTTTGGAAAGCCAACCATGCCCTCTTATTTTCAGGATAATCTATATTTTTTATGATAGTAGGGTCGGTTGTCACATTTTGATTTAGAGTAGAATGATACATCATGTTTATCTAAATCAGCATTACTTACATCCACATGCTTGAACAATATATCAACACGATCCAGATTCACGTTCTGGATAGGAAAGTCCTCATCAGAAAATAGTTTATCACATCCATACATTTTATAAACTATGACGTTTGGATCATTGTTTAAACTATCTTCCAATGTTTCAACATTAGATTCAGACTTGTTAGATTCACTTTTTAACACATTTTCGACCACTGTTTTAACCACCTCAGAGTCACATCAGATTCAGATGTTGTGTAAGTTACATCAATGTTGTAGGCAGCTCATTGATTGTTCAGTTTTCAGTTTTAGATTGAGCGCCTTTCCACCCCTATGGATTTTTACACGCATAACTATTCCACATTGGGGGTAGAACATGATCGTAACTCGCACTCTTGTTTTCAACCTTTTTTTATTCTTCTTTATTTTCAATTTTTGGTAAAATGTGATCAATGACGTAAGAGCTTGTTGAATAATTGATTAACAGTTTGTTAACCTGTTCAGTTTCAATTCTTACCTTCTCAAGCTCACTCTTTAGCTCAGCGATAGTATTTAAGTGAATATTAATGGCCATTTTCTTGTCCACTACTTTCGCTTTGAGCATAGAAAGAGTTCCATCATTTTCTCTGAGTACTTTTTCATACTGTTTAACAGTTTTTTTCAATTTGTTGTATGCTTCTTTAGTTGATTTAAAATCACTTGACAAATTGTCTTTTAAACTTTTGAGCACAGTATATCGTGTGTCTTTTACAACACATTCATTGCATGGCTCGGTACATTTTAAACATGGTTTTTCTACTACAGACTCACATTTGGACTCGTTTACCTCGTTAATGTTTGCCATGCATGCTTTGACAGTTTCATCAGCCAACTTCTCCATCTGTTCATCAACTTTCTGTTCAACATCAGGCATCTTCTGTTCTTCGCAAAATGATCGATGACTTGATAAAGTCACCTACAAAAGTTTTCAACATATCGTTAGGCAGGAGGTGTTTAAACGCGCTGTTTAAAAGTTCCTCTTCTTCTGATGATGTGTGATAGTAATAATCATCTTCTGGTGCCTCATCAAAAGCTGCCTCCGATTCTTCTTCAGGTTCTTCGATTATCTCAGCAACCAAAGCCAAACTTTCATTCTTGGAAATGTTTTTGTTCCAGTTAAAGCCCTCATCTTCTTGAGTTACCACTAGCGCTTTGTCTTTGGTCTCTGGCTGTCTATCTTCGATTTGCACCATGCGAGTTCTTGGTTGGGGACGGTGGTAAATAGCCTTCTTGTAGTAGTCATCGGCAAATGGGTTTTGGTTCCCTTGAGCTTCTCTATTTGGGCATTCACGTTTAAAATGACCCATTTCCCGACACTTGAAACAAGTAACTTTAGATTTATCAAATCCAAGTTTTCCATCCAAACCTCCCAAGTTCTCCTTTCCCGTAATTTCCATGAAGCGTTGTGTGCGTCGAACAATAGATGCGATACACCACTTTATGTCAATCAACTCCATCTCTACTGGATCAATCTGATCATAGTCCTCTCTGGTCATTTCAGAATTTCCAATCATTCCTACTACAAGACTATCATAAGATTCGAGAACCGATGCTAATAGTGACATATGCTACTTAGCGGTTTTCTCATCAAAGTTCTGTGCATTCTGGAAATCGACAGCGATATTGCACTGTAGAACCCTCTAAGTAGGATTTGATTGACGGGTCTGGTTGAGTTGGGGGTTGCTCGATCCATATGATGACTCTGGGCTTTGAGACGCGTTTGGATTGACCGTTACAAATTATTGAAAACTGTTGTTATGATTTGACAGTGGGCTCGGTGTGCTATAAGCGTTAAAGGCAGTCTAGATCTTCGGAGATTGTATTTAAGCAGCAAACTATTCTTAAGTAAAGATTAACATCTTGTTGCACTAGAACGTTCTTGCTCTTCGCCATGTTTTGCATTCAAGATCATGTCCCTCCAATCCCTCAATGAAACGTGGTAATGAGAGATTACCATATTCAGATCCATTCTTCAAAATGGTCAAATAGGTAGACCATTCGCCTTGTGGCAAGGAATCAGAAAGTTTATCAACAAGTTCTTCGTTTGTCTTGACGATTCCCATCCTCTTCAATTGCACCACCAGATGACAGTATCTTTCAATTAGCTGCTTAACATATCTCATTTGATCAACGTATAGATGTCAAATTCTTTACTCAGCAACGATTTCTTCCCTTTACACAATTGGGCACTTCCCTGGAACTTCAGTCGAAGAGCATTCCACAACGATTGTGCGTCATCATGTTGTAATAACGCTAGTATGTCCTCTTTGATGGATTGTTGGAGAATATTCATCATTTTCTTCTCATTAATAAACTTTTCCCTTTCATACTCTGAAAGTTGAGCCAATGTCTTCTCGAGACCGTTCTCTTAAACAGGTTATTGGTATTTTCTTCGATAGCATACCAACAGGTAAAATGATTTGCCTGAACCTAGTTCTTTAAACGTTCGCTCCAACTATCAAAGTCTTTGAGGTTCATTAACTTTGGGGGTTTGGTCATAGTACCCATCTCGTTCTCAAGGTTCATGTTTTGTGCCGCAGAAGTCGTGACTACTGATGTAGCGAATGCGTTATAAATTCTTCGACCATTTTTCTGCAAAGATTTAAAAACACACTTTTCGAACAAACTGATTAGCATGGAAAAATTCCTTTGTGCGGATAGCAATAACAGTTCGTGCGACCAAGATCTGTTCGTATGAACAAGAAATTCGTGCAGACAAGGAAGTAATTCGTACGAATGGAAATTCTCTCGTACGAATGAGATATCCGTACAAATGTGTAACTCGTTCAAATCACACTTGTAAATTTTGTTACTTGTAAGTTTTAAGAACTTTTGATTACTCGTTCGTACGAATGAATTAACTTGTTCAGACAATCGTTCGTACGAGTGGTCTCTCTACCTGTTCGAAACAACTTAGGTCACAAAACGGATGAATTTTACCAAATTTGACATGATTAAGCTCGATTTAAGATCTGAAATTGTTAAGGATTGTTTAGAATTGATTTTAACGTGATATCCAAGAATCCTAGTCCAATTTGTCCATAATTTCGTCCAAATCCGAGATCAGTTTGGGAGAAATGTAGAAGTAGAAAGCTGCAACGGTGAATCTGATCTGAAACAGTTGGTAGCCTGCAGAAACTTGACGTTTGTCAGCAGATCTGGCCTCAAAGCTCTGATACCACTTGAGAACGGGGGATCGGCTCCTCCGATGAGCAACCAGTCTGATCTAACTCAGCTAGCAAAGGCGGAATTCATTGTTAGAGAGGATGACAAACGACAAGAAAGATCTTACTGTTTAAATGCTCTGAATGTATTGATTGACGTGCAAAGTACAAGGCATGTAAACAAATCAGCAGGGCTTCGTCGTACCAACTAAGCTAACACCTACTAGCTCTAACACAACACTCCTCTATTTATAGGTCGACATGACTAGCACTAGAGTGTGTGAAACAAAGACTGTGACTTGTGCGAGTGGTTACTGTCACTCGTACGAGTCTCTACAAAGCATACAAAATAAATAATAACATTTATACAAATGACATTTAAGCCCTATATACAATATTAACATATCCTAGACGTAGACAATAGACATAATGCACCAATAACTAATCTTGTGAAACTGACCTAAAATGATGGATTGCACACATTATTGTTAGGATATGGATATCACCAGAACCTAAATGTCGAGACAAACGGTCCTAACAACTGGTGACTGTGTACTCACTTGATTGATGATGTTGTGCTTAATCGTGCTTGCAAAGCTCAAGTGTTTCCTAGAAATAAGGATTCGTTTGTGAAGGTTTTGTTGTGATAATGTTTGTGGATGAATGTGGGTTATGGAAACATCATAACTTTAAAGAATTTTAGATGTATTAGAAGATAGGAATTTTGACAGCCTTCTGTGTTGTTTTTGTAAAATACGTTAAAAATAGAAAAATGTTATCGAAAAATTATAAAAGTTTCCAATTTACTAAATCAAATTGTGCTCTACAACTTTCATTTAGGAAGTTTTTCTGTTTGAAAACCGGAAAAAGGTCAAAACTGTTGATCTTTACAATGTATTTAGTTTTGACCTTTGGTTTGGTTTGGTTTTAGACATTTCAGGGTCTAAACATAGGTGGTTGTATATATCGTTGAAACCGTAAATTGATGAAATTAATGAAAATGTAAGAGTTTACTTTGTTTGTTTAAGTTTTTAACAACTTATGTTTGGTTAAAGTAACAACAAAGAATCTATACAAAACAGGAAGTTTCCGTCGGTAGTCTATTAAATGCATAAAATACGGATTTTCACGGAAGAGTGAATATGGGATGTGTTGATAACCATATGATCAAGGTATCTCATGTATCATGGTTGGTTAAACCTAACAATCTAATTGAAAAGTGTTTTGACCCGTTACGGCTAATTTACGCTAATTAACTAGTCGTATATGCAATGTCATCCCGTGGGTCACTAGAAACCATTGGGTCGGGGTATACAATGGGTAATGGGTCATGATACAGTCCTGCATCAAGAGGTTACAGAAAAGCACTCTCAGAATATGGATTTGTTAAGTTCCTTTTTACAAAAGTCAAATGGGTTGAAACCTAATAGGCCAACCCTAAATGAGCCTGACCCATTGAACCGAGCTAAAATGGAGGTACGTTTATGATCAAAAGTAAAATGCTAAGTATTTGTTGTTCTTCTTTTATAAAAAAATTCTATCGTCTGTGGTATGTGGTACATGTGAATGTTTTCTTAAAAGTATATGGATCAAAATAAACACTAAACACGAAGGTGTGTATTGAAAATATTGAAGCTTGTCCACATGGTTAAGTTTTCTTCTGGCAATCCTCCTAAGGAACCACATAAACACTTGTGTTAGTTGTGAGGAAACAATCATCCAGTTTTATCTTATACACAAAATCATATAATATTAATATAATTGCATTTTACACTTCTGCCTGAGAAATTTGTTTCACTTTGCTTTAGTTTTTTTAAGATGAACTGATTTGATTGGAATAGTGCAAATTAACAATCAATTTACATATATATTATATAGTTAGTGAACTTATAAATTGTAGACATAAATTGCACTAGATTTCGATCTATGTAACAATGAGGATTGCTAGTTACCCACGTTTATAGTCTATGATGTTCTTGATGACTGTATCGTTTTGTTCGCCCTCTCCTTGTACACGCTCTTAAGCTATCAACACGGGAATAAAACATTAGAAGGTTCCCGATTATGCGAGGCTCTAAGGGCGGGCGGGAGGACCCTCGGCCAGGGTACATTTAAAAAACCATATATATATATATAGGTCAATTACAGGGAGAAATCCCATATTAGTTAAGAAAACTTTGAAAACCAATTGAGTAGATACCAAAGTGTCACGTGGAAGCTATTACAGAGTTTGTGAAGGGCATTTCCGCAATCTCAATATGATATAATTTTGGTATTAAAGAGGTTGTATACTTTATAAGTTTGAAAAAATACAATCATGTTAACCATCTACTCATCATTAAATACATGTAGGTTTTTGGGGCATGTTTTTTTTCAAGTTTGAAAAACTACCAAGACGTCAACCATCTACTCATCAATAAATGCATGTAGGTTTTTAGGGCATTTTTTTATTTTCACATTATATTTAACAACCCTAAAGCAAGCCCATCCCTCTCACACTCCATCAAAGCAAGTTTCATCTTATCCAAATACCATGTATGATCTCAATAGTTCGTCCCACGTTGTTGACATTGGCGACAAACCATCCTTAATGCTCTGCCCAAACATCAATCTTCATCATAACACTTTGGTTGCTTTGAACATTAATGTTCATGGAGTAAATGAGGAATCTTTTGTCACACCCTGCAAAATCAGAGTTGGTGTGATCTGACTAGTATCATCATTGTACAGTGGAAGTGTAAAATGCTAAGACTTCTAGAAAGTGAACGCCCACTAAGTAGTTGAATCCCCATGGGTTCTCCTATTCCAACTATGCCATAATTTTAATATGTGACCTGAGAAAGAACATGCGAAAAATCAACATAAAGTTCGCGAGTTCATACTTTGCTCGAAAAGATTTAAATAAATCTTTTTGGTAACCAGTTTAAATTTGGTTGAGATAACGAAATAAAACCATTTTTCTCGGCATGTCATTTGAAAACTTTGAACTTGTAAAACTTGTTTAACTGTCAGTGTTCGCGTACGACAAAGAAAACATGCCCACATGAGCCTACAACAAACCCCGTGCTAGAGAGTGCCTCGCCAAACCGTTTACTCAAGACGGTAGACTAGCAGACGGTTATAGTTCCATTATGTAGCGAGGACTTCACTGTACAGTTTTGAGGACCATACGACCCTTATAGTTGAGTAGAGGACAACCTAGTCCTTGTGTTTGTATGTAGGACAACCAAGTCCCATTAGTTGTATGTAGAACAATCCAGTCCTATGTTTAGATGTAGGGCAACCCAATCCCTATGTTTAGATGTAGGACAACCCACTGCCCTAATTATAGCTAGGACAATCCTGTCACTAGTCATGAAACTCATGCACTTCCCGAATAACTGTCATATATGTTAACAAATAATAATACGACTTATCGTAGTGTTTCATAAGATGTAGACGTATATATATTTATATATGTAAAAGTAAGTATATATGTATCTAAACGTCGTGTCTCGTTGATATTTATCAATAATAATTATATAGTTGTAGCTTGTTAGGATCGGCTCCGTTTGTTTGTTATCGAAATGACTCGGATAATAATGTGTTAAGATCGTACGATAATTTGTGTTATACTGTTTAGGCGTTTGAAATAAATATAGTTAATTATATTTATTTTATATAAGTTTTCCGAGTTTTGTTATCTTGTAAAACCACGGTTGTCGAAATGTACTAATTTTTTTTGTAAGTTATAAAGAGTCGTCAAAAAAATATGCACTTATATTTATTTTATAAATGTTTTGAATCCTAATAGGTTTCGTTTCTAGAATATAACACGTTTCGTATTACGGATTTTTACAAATAACGGGCAGAGTTTCCTCTGTCTTTAGAATTATCCCCACAATACAAGTTGTGGATAAAATTTTCAAAACACAAAAAATAATAATACGTATAATTTTCCATCATATGTTTAAAACATAAATTTCGTCGAATACAAGTCTAATATATATAGGTATTGATATATATGTTATGTCACGATTTCGGTTTGGTTTATAACATATATGGTTACTCGAGTTATATACGCGTGTAATGTACAAGTCCGAATGCATTTACTTTTTTAATAAATTTATTTGTCGGTTCGGTTTCACACTAAAGAAAAAGGAGGTTAATATAAACTATATAAATGTTTATTGTGTTTGTTAAAATTTACCGTGTCTTATGCTCAACATGTTGACAGGTTTGACCGCGTTAACCAGTTTAACCATGTTTGACCCGATGTTGATCGGGGTTTGACTGAGTTGACCTGAACCCGGCACTGAGCCGAACATGAACCAAGCCAAATCTGAAATGAGTGAATCAAAACAAATCTGATGTTGAATAAATTGGACCGAACACGAACCGCCAACCACCACCGCTGCCGGTTGCGGCTCTTGTTTCGCCCCACGTAACACCACCGTCGACCACCCCGACACCCCACTACCGCCGCCACCGACCCTCTTCTTCGCCGGAGCCATCAAAACAACCTAGAAACACCCAATATCCGTGTCAAGAAGCATAGAACAAGTTGAAGGAACTAACAGAGAGTCGCCGAAAATAAATCTAGTAAAAACTTACAGAAATGTTTCTCATAACCCGATCTAAGCATGCATGAAGCGAAAATCCCGAAAATAGTTTGCCGGAATTTTGACCAGAGCTTCGCCGGAGTTGTTCCCGAGCCCAAACGGCTCTGATTCTTCAAAAACGGACACCACACGGGAAGGTTCGATTTAGTTGGGGTAGGGAGTTAGTTCGAAAAAGAAGTCGCCAGAAAACTCAACGCCACCGCCGCATGCGGCGGCGCCACCGTATCGCTGTTGCAGCTTCGCTGGTTCACCACCGCTCGCCACCATATCGGACGTCGCCAGACCCTCATCGGCCGAAGTTGCTCCGCTGGTCGGATATCTAGAGAGAGAGAGAGCTGGAGAGGGAGTGGAGAGTTAGAGAGAAAGTGTGAAGGTGTGAAATGAAGATGGATGGTTATAACTAGGTACTTATACCTAGGGTTTTAGGAGGGTTGGGCCAAGGCCCATAAGCGCGCTTCTAGTGTTTTGAACAGCCCAGTAGCATTTTCAAGACCCGTTTTCACACCCGAACGTCGTGTAAAGTCGTAAAATGTGATTTTAGGATAAAAATATGTAGAATAGTGTCGGTAGTCGACGTTAATCGCATGCGTTCGTCGGTTCCGTTAAAATCACGTAAAATTATTCACGGGTCGATTATGAAGCTAAATATATCATAATATTTCAGTTTTTAAGGTAATACATGAGTCCAATGCTTTCGTTGGGTTGTCGGTGCGTTCCTACAGTCGCGTTTTCGTTCATGTATGCGTTTTGTGATGTTCGAAAGCATAATAACTTAGCATAACCAATTCACGTGTATAAGATATACGTATAAAACTCGTGTTTTTTAGCGTTGTCAGTATTTAGTAAGGTGCCAGTTCGTTAACGTTTAAACGCGCGTAAAATTACCGAAATCACTAATCACATAGAGTACGATTTAAATAGACGTTCCTGCACATTCAAAAGGCCTAATTGAGTTAATTTTTGTGTCTTAAAACACTATTTTTATTTGTCTTAACATTTGTTATTCACGTAGTTAAACCCGTAAATTGTCAGTTATCACATCTTTGCCGATGTCTATTTTATCTCAGTTCTCACTTCCTGTTTCAACCCAGATGTCAGGTGATCTGTTGCATTTAATGCTAATTATATGCAATTTTTTTGTCCAAAATATGATTCTTGTATTAAATTCTAGTGTTTGTTCTTTTATAGATATTAAAGTTCACATATTATATTTTAAAGTTTGTGAAGTTGTCAACTAAGTAATATAGATATTAACGTTCACGTAGTCTGTGTCAAAAAAACATGGCAGTTTTTTGTTATGAGTTAGTGTACAAAGGAAGTTTTGTTCAATGTTTATGAGTTTTAGAGGGTTTTATCGGTTCTGAATAGTATGAGTTTCCTTTTTCATAATGAGATTTTGTTTAATGTTTTCACATTTTATGTCTCCTTCACTGGTTTGCATTCCACCTATAGGTGTGTTGAATTTTCCCCATTCAAGTAAAATACAATTGATGTATATTTTATTTATTTTTGTTATGAATGCATCCATTATGTAGTGACTTTCTACATGTATAACCCCTATCTATGAATGCATCCATTATGTAGTGACTTTTCACATGTATAACCTCTTTCTCTTATTTACAATTGTACTAATGTGAGTGCCTATATATAATGGCATTTGTATATGATGTTAGATCAATGAATAAAAATTCTCCATGTTTTATTCTCTACATGATTTCATAGTCTAGCTCTCATATTTATATACATATATATTAGTGGCTAATAGACTGTTGTTTCAACACGTTATCAGCACGAACGTGCTCTATGTGTTTTGCCACCTTTGGTATCCCTTCTTCCTTGCCTTTGATGTGCATTATTTTCTACCTAATTCAATCTCGCATGTTGAGAAAGCAACCCATATATTTCTTGTGCGATGGAAAGTTGGAAACCGTAGATGCGTAGCCACTACTGACAAAATGCTTGATCTTCGGATCTACAATCTCTACTAATAAAGGTATGATTCTTCGTATGATTATTTCATATTATATTTGATGATGATAATACATCAATCTTACTGGTGGCACTTATTAATATAAATATATAAACTTAAAACTGATGATTACTATAAATTCTAGGATGTAGTCTTATGATTGAACTCTTATCTATATATTTTTTTCATTTGCTTTTAGAAGTTATTATATATATTAACATGTTGGTATTCATCAGGATTTAGATGTTACATCATGAATTATGACGTTACAATTGACTAATTCATCTTTTTCTAATACTCATTATTAATTGAACAATTTTAGTTTTCGTTGACGACGACGATATTAAGTATACTTATTTTATTTTTCTCTTTGACGAATGATCATTTCTATTATTCTAAATTGGCTGGATTATCATTTAGTTAGTTAATTTGATTATAGTATATGTTGTTTAGGACTCTTACAATCTAGTGATGCTCATCTGCATATTCCTTGAGCCACCATAATCATATATTTATGCTTCTTCATTAACCTTGTTAAGTTGTAAATAAAGTTGTTGAATTATTTTGATTGGAGGAAGTTAATTTGCAATCTAGAGAATATTATATGTGCTTTTAGAATCCATAAAAAACAATTAAATTCGATATTCAATATTACAAAGTGCGGAACTCAATAATTATGGACTAAACAATGCAATTGTATTAGGTATATATGCTTGTATTGGTGGTAATATATACATGACGTATGTATTAGATTTTCATTTTATGTAGTTTATAATTTAAATGGATATGAATTCTGTAATTAATTGTTTTTATTAGTCATTGTTAATACATAGCATGTCAAAAGACTTTTACATAATTAGATATAAATGAGTTATGTGAGTAGCGCTCATTGGATATTAATCCTCTGTTTATAAACATCAATTGATTTAGTTATAATAAACTATACAACTTATAATGCAATATATTATTATTATTATTATATTTTTATTATTATTATTGTTATAACATGATTACGCAAATATTGTTTGGTACTTATACTAAGGTTAATGCTATAACAAATTTTGCATATAAGAAATTGATATAATAGATTAATATTGCTAGATATCATTAGTTATGTTTAGAGAAACATTTTCTAGCGATGTCGGTACCTCTCATGCATTCATTATGCCATGTCATAATTTTTAAGAATTTATTTGCATATCAACTATTCTATTGCTAGTATAAAATAGTGACTTTGCTATTCTTTTATATGTACAATGTATAGATTGCTTATATGATGTCATCAATTGTTTAAATATAATTATTTGAGAAGAAAAAAATGAGTATGTTATATAATTCATCAGTATTAGAGTTTTCAAATAAAATTTTCAAATACAAGTAATAAATGATCTGAGAACTTGAAAGAGATATATGTTTAAGTTTTAAAGTAAGTGTTCAAAATATATAAGATATTATGTTCGGTTATACCATAATAAGTTATTACATAAATTATATGCGTTTAACTTATTAGTGATAAAGGTTTCTTATTTTTTAAAGGCCCATTATAAGTTATTTTTATATGATGACATGCTATAAGGTCATGTATTGTATGATTTGTTGCTATCTATACCTTGTATTCTATATGCTATCACTTCTTTTTCATCGATAATACCGAATAGAACGACTAAACCAAAGTTGTGGTTTATTCTCATTCTCATGAAAAAGTAGAAATATGCTTCGATTTGACACCAAAAGTGTCACACTCCTTGTATCTCATTATCAAGTATAAAAGAAATATTATATGACTCGGACATATAATTACTTCTCAATTGGCGTTAAACGAAGAGAAGTTTATTTATAAGGGAAATCGGATAAAACAAATTTTGTTTGTCAAACCTCAAATATACTCCTGAAGTAGCAATATCATTTAAAGGGTATAAACGGTTTGAAACGACTCTATATCTATATGTTCGAGAAAATAATGGAAAACCATAAAAATTGTATGATTCTACTCTGATTAATTAAGTGAATATATATTGATCATTGTAATCATGGGCATCATTAAGAAAATTGTAATGATTATCATATTAATAATGAGGTTGACCATTAGAAGTGTAACAATCATCATGTTAAGAAGATATCAAACTAACTTTGAAGTTATAATACATTCTTTCATATCTTATGTTTTGTATTACATACGTGCAAGTAATACATATACAATATCATAAACTATAAGTTTATGGATCTTAATTATATGTTGGTGTGACTGGTTAGACCACAACGAGCCAATAATGATGTGAAACTTAATGAATAACCAAAAGATTCTTCATGATAATTAAACATGTCATAGGTGCTCTCAACAAAAGTTAATTATATACCAACCAAAGTAGGGTGTGAATCCCTAAAATATTATGGAATGAATGAAGGATCTATATATCCAAACATGATACCGTTTAGTGTTTTTAAATCGATGTATCGTCTAAATGGTCATCAAATTTACAACTTGAAGTTGTGTGTAGCTTATCTAATGAGATAGCAAGCATATTATTCCATATTATCATATTTATGGTGGTTATAACATTGAATTTAGTATCCATGTTACTAATGATTATTGGAATAAGTATTGAACTTTCTAAATTCTTAAGACACAAATTGTTTTTTTTAAGACGATGATCAAACGTGTACAAATTGATTGCAAAGCCAATAATCAAGAGAGCAAAAGTTCATATTTGAGCACATGTAATTTTACATGCGGTAACATTATTTCACATCAAGCCAACATGTTGTAATAGTTTTCTCCTCATTATAGTTGGTTTTGGTTAGGAACCAAATAATTCTCATCAAACATTTTATTGTGCGGTATACATTGGAATTGATCCACCACAACGCATAAAGATTGAAACTCAAATAATATTGGGAATATATGTTGGATGAAAATACTATTTATGATTACATACTTAGAGCAATTAACGAGAGATTTATTTATGGCTCCTTAAATCTACTTTAAGTAAATTAACATTTTCAACATTAGGGGGAGACTAGTGGCAATTGAAAAAGGAATGGATATGCATGAATTATCATTGATCCTCAAACTCAATTGTGTGAACAAGAAGTTTAAACGATAATTTGTTACCTAGATTAAAGAATCAATCACCAGACATGTTAACTGACCTAAATACAGTGACTAGTAAGTCACGTAGTAAACTGCTAATGCTCCAATTAAGTTAATTGTCCTAGTAGGGCAAACCATATATTAATGAGTCTATTGCACGCCTTAAGCATGGTAGATTAGTCGATTCAAAGAAAATAAAAATTCCTCGAAAAATTGGAGCAAGTAATGAAGAAGATGGTCAAGTCGAGGTTATAGTAAAAAAAGGGGTTTCTTGAAAAGACATTAGACATGATGGTTCTGGAAGAACCCTAGGTACTGAAAATAAAGAGCTCTTAGTAAATTATATCATGTCTAGAAGTGTATGGAATCGAAACAAAATCGACGTCGTTATACTTTTGTATATATAGCGCATGAAAAGATGAAATGATGAGGATCAAGATTTAAAATCTGCCTATGAATAAATACAAAGAAATGATTGGCCAAAAATAGAACGACGCAAATGAGGGAGAGTTGAATTCTCTATTGAAATGGAAAGCTTACGGGCTAGTAGTCTATAAAAAAGAGTTGTAAAATATATTTAATATAATTAGGTCTTTTATGTGGATCAACAATTGATGGCACAAGGATTTCGCAAAGACCTATGATTAATTATGAGGAGACGTATTCTCCAGTGGTGGATGCAATAGCTTTCCAGTATTTAATTAGTCCGGTAATATAAAAAGAGAATTGATATGCGTCTTCAACAAAAGCAATTTTATCTATATCAAATATTTGAATATCATTAAATGTACTTACACCAAAAGCTGTGTCCATAAGAAAATGTCCAACATTTTCTAGATGTATTATAATTGATGGATTATAATATAAACGTATGTCCTACGTATCGAGCCATAAATTTGCAATATTGTATTTTATTTGCAAATTCTTGCCTAAATATTTGAGCTCTTTTTTTTTTTCTCTTGGGAGATTCAATGACATCATCAACATATATTGCAATACTTGTAAACCTCATATCGTTCTTTTAATGAAAATAAATTGACCAACTCACCATATGTATTTCTCGTTTTCGAGCTCACTTGTGAGTCAATTATATCATATTTGACTCAACTATTTTAGTCCACATATATTTTGTCAACTTCATATATTATGTTCTTGAGGTTTTTGACATCAAAGCTTCTAGCATTATCAATAAGGGAATTCGTTCCATCTTATCCATATATGCATATGCTTTCACTCTTCAGGAGTTTTGCTATATAAATTCGCCCATTTAACACATAGATATCTATATCATGTAAAAGTGTCATGAACACTTGCTTTTATCTCCAAAATCCATATTGTACAATGCGTGTACACTATTTATTGATATATCACATTCACTGGGTACAAGTTTTCAATATATGTTTATTGGTGCACAAGAATTACATCGTTAAGATGTTTTGATTCACCTTTAAAGAACTCAATTGTTTTTAAGAAACTCATCACGAGTTCAATCGTATTCAAAAATGAATATGTATACAACGATCATATTGTTCTCGAGAGTTTACTTTACATTAATTACATAATTTACATCCTTCAAGGACTTACATGTAAACTTTAGTATCTAAATGATACATAACATTTATACATGTGCATTATTAAATGTGCTTAAAACTCTTTTTCCCTTAGCTGAGGTTTTGTCCCATGGGGTTTTCTTAGCAAGATTTTGAATGAGGCAACATCATTAAGCGTATTAAAGAATAGTATTCCATCATGTGGATAGTCAAGGGGAGTGTTATGAATGCATCAATTATGTAATAACTTTCCACATGTATAACCCGTATCTATGAATGCATCCATTATATAGTGACTTTCCACATGTATAACCCCTTTATCTTATTTACTATTGTACTAATGTGAGTGTTTATATAAAATGGCATTTGTAAATGATGTTTGATCAATGAATAAGAACTCTCCATGTTTACTCTCAACATGATTTCATAATCTATCTGTCATGTTTATATATATATATATATATATATATATATATATATACATATTAGTTGGAAATACACCGTTGTTTCACAACAATTTTCACAATTTTAACATAAACATTTTTTTCTTTTTCTTGTCGTTTATGAGTTCGAGACCAATGAACTAATTTGCGTCTCACCCTTTTACTTATTATACCTGTAACACAGTTACATATATTATAAATGTAACATAAAAAGACTTCAATATTCATATACCTTCGTTATTTGCTTAATTGTTGTTTTACCTGAAGTTCCACTTTGATGGCCAATGTTTACACCTGCACCTAACGAAAAAGTAACTATGTTTTACACAATTTTTTTTTTCTAGATGCTAAAAATAGGTGCAACAAACAACATGGTTTTTTTTGTCCATGTACCTTCATCATTCTCAGCGTCTGTAGGCATTTATTTCATTCAACACACAGTTGACAAATATTTAGGTTAATATCTATAGTTAGGTATTTTTGTCAACAAAGGATCAAGTAGAAACGATTACAAATATTTAAAATAAAAGCACCTTTTTTTTAATAGCTAGGTGTCATGAAACATGTGTTTTTCACATACCACAGGCATTGTTAGTGGACCTGCAAAGGGGGACCCATAGTCACATCGTATCCAACCATTCTTGCAGCTCCTCAATGCAGTAGTTATATATCTACACAAATTGATTTTACTAATCTGTTACATTGGTGAAGTAATTCAACACGGCTTCTCTTGCCCGTCCTTGTTTGTGACATTCCACCATTTCCATAAGAAACAACATAAGGAAGTCAAGATGGAAATAGAAACTATCTTCTTCATCCTGTTTCCCAATGTTTTCCACAATTTTTGTTGCGATCAACATGTGTAAAAAAATATGTCATACACAATTTGTGACAACATCAAAAAAATAAAATAAAATAAAATTGTAGGTTACATACCTAATAATATCATAGGACTCGTATCCGTCTTTCTTTTGAAGGACTTCCTCTCTTTTTACCTACTTATGCGTCAATAATTAGTTGCCCACATTCCATTATATATTCTCTACATGACAATTTTTTTTCGAAAACGGTATAATGTATTTTTCTCAGGTAAAATACTTGTGCTCATTGTTTCCGTTCTCTTCGCTTATCTTCAATCCCCCACACTTCACATGGTTGATAAAAAAAATCAATTTTTTGTTTTATTTTTTCAAAGGTTATGTTAATCCACACAGTAACAACTGTTAGTTAAGAAAAAAAGAACAAAACCTATGCTCATTGTTATGTTTAAACTACACATTTTTTGTAATTCCTTAAGATGATGTCTTTTTGTAGTTTTCAAACCTAAAAAAAATAATATTAAAAAAATCAAGCATCCAAAAATAATCAGTTTGTTAAATCAACATTTTGTGTTTAGTTAGCTTAATCATTACTTTTAAGGGATAAGTTTTATTAAGTCTGAATCATATATCCTGGGACTTAGCATATATCACTTATCCTTAGCGGATGGTACAGAAAGTCTGAGTATCAAGAATCCTTATTATTACTTATGTTATTTAACAATTGTTCTCTATGTTTCTAATGTTTAAACGAAGGTAAAGTCTATACAGGAATCTCGCTGAATATGCTTCAAATGAAGCACGTGCTTGATAGAGAGTAGCGGTTGTGGACGAGCATGGGGACTTGCACCTTTTCGGATTGTTAGTTAGCTAGAGTTTTCTAATTAAATCAAGGGGATATTGAGCTCATTTAGGGACACTCTCGCACACTTGATCACATTCGAAACTGCTCTCAAACACACACATTAGAATTCATTTGTATCAAGTTCAATATCATCCGAAGTTGTATTGAATTGTTCATTACTTATTCAATAGAGTTGGTGATCGGTAGTTTCCATCACCCGAGGTTTTTTATGTCGGAGATCTTCTAAAGATTAAGGGTTATTTCTCGTTCAAATCATCGTGTCCATTGCAATTTACATTTCATATTCAATGATACAATTATCCAATATTCAAGCACACTACATCACAAGTCATATTTGGTTACATTATCCTTAGTTACATTTTTTTATCAAAACAATTTGGCGCCCACTATGGGGCAAGTGGTGCTTCAATTCTAAAGATTTTCGCTCATTTCTGTTCATTTTCATTAACTCCATGGCCTCTCAGGGGAAAGCTACTTTAAGTTCCATGCTGGTGGTTAACTCATCTCAAACCACTAGGCCATTGCTTCCCATTTCCCCACCATTCCAGAAGAATGCTGAAAATGCTTAGAAGAAGACATCATGCGTATTCACATGATCAAAAACTTCTGTTATTTCTTCCTCTACTACTACTAACAATGATTTTTCTGTTTTGTTTTCGCAGATCAAAAGCTATATGGAGCAGCAAGATAAAACCAATCAAAGGATATTTCGTGAAATTGATGAAATCAAGAAGCAGAGAGATCGGCACTGATGCCTAGGGTGTTGGATTTTGTCACTCTGGTTTCAGCAATCAAGCATTCTAGGGGATCCACTGTCCAGCACCAAGGATCCTCTATCCTTCAGCAAGGATCACTAGCGATGACTTAGTCTCAGGGATCCTTCTACCGACCTGGAGGATCACATGAAAGTACCAGCCTCAAGGATCCTACTTATAGCCTCAAGGATCCTACTTATGGCCTCAAGGATCCTATTTCCAACATAAAGGATCCTCAGCTTGGATTCAAGGATCCATGGATTACTTTTCAAGAACTTCAACACAAACATATCCTGGATGCAATGTCTTTCATGATCAAAGAACCTTAAGAAGCCAACCACTTAGAAGCTCAGAAATTCATGATGGGGACTTCCTCCACATGCAAACTATTTCTTCCTCGGGTCCTATTGTGACAGCAGACACGTCTTATCCCAGATGCACTTCTGGAATACCACCTTTAAGTCAAACAGGAGGTAACAATTTTCATAATAGATCTATGAATACTAATTATGGATTTATGCAGTATGCAAGTATCAGTTAGGTTATGGCCAGGGAACTGAAGAAGCTTAAGGATATGATATCCAACGTCCCTGGAATAGTCAAGCCTATTCCCGAAATTCTGGATGGAAGCCACAAGGTATCTCGTTTTGCACCACCAAATGTAATGCAGAGATACCGAAACGCTTACAAACGCCCAACATGAAGCTATATGATGGTACAACCGATCCAGAAGAGCATGAGGCGGAATACCGGGAAAGGATGGAGATAAACCCCATCCCCAAAAGGTTGAAAGAAGCTTGCTTGTGCAAGGGCTTCGGATCCACACTCACTGGATCAACGTTAAAATGGCTGCTAAGTCTTCCTCCCTATTCCATTACTTCATGCTCACATTTAGTTAACCTATTTAATAATCAGTTTTCTTGTAGTAGAACTTTTGAAAGGTTAACTAGTGACTTATATAGGACAACCTAGACTTCTGATAAATCCTTAAGGGTGTTGATGCACTTTGTGTCCGTCACTATACGAATAGGCTAGATAGAGTGTGTGTTGAATATTGTATAGAATAGATACGAACACACGACCTAGGTGCGAATAAGAACGGTTTTGTAGTGTTACTTCATACGAAGGGATAACTCACTTAGCACGAAGGTAATTTCCTCACTTCGCACAAGGGTAAAACATGTCTATAAATAGTGTCGTGTGTTCATTGTTTTATAAGTTTTGGAGTTCCCAAACGGGAAACGCTGACGAAGTTTCTCCAGAATTTCGCCAGCTTGACAAGATGTATACTCTTTTGGTATGAATGAAGCTTCTGCTGATTCTGTTTCTACTCCTTTCTAAATAACATTCTACCAAATTAGTGATATTATGCCTAAACATCCGTCTAAAACCGCCGGATCCTGTTAACTTGGCAAAATTTGGAGAAATCTTGCTAGCGTTTCCCCTTTGGGAACTCCAAAACTTACAAAACAATGAACATATAACACTATTTATAAACACGTTTTACCTCGTGCGAAGTGAAGAAATTACCTTCGTGCGAAGGTAGCTTACCATCATACGAAGTTAACTATTACCTTCGTGCGAAATGAGCTATCACTTCGTATGAAGTAACACTACAAAACCTTTCTCGTTCACACTTAGGTCGTGTGTTCATATCTATTCTATACAATATTCAACACACACTCTATCTAGCCTATTCGTATAGTGATAGACACAATGTACATCAACAATTTCCCCCTTGGACGTCACTGTCGAAGCTTAATCTTAACTATAAGAGTCGTGTTTGAATATTCTACAACTTCAATCAAGGTATCTGTCGATGTCATAGAACACGTCAACAAATTCACCCTTGATTGATGATTCGGGTTTGCATTATCTACACTACATTCGCCCTGAATCAATTTCTCTAGTTCAGGTTCTTGTTTGCACGGTTTCCATCCTCCTCTGATTTGCTTAATCGACAAATTTTCTTGAATAATCATTAACTCAAAATTAATGAATGCAACTTCTCCGTTTTAACTTTGACCACATCTGTGTTCGGTTTAGCGCACTCCTCTGAAGCTCGATCCTTTAATCTTCAAAATCCAACTGGCAATTGATAGAAACTTTGAATTACCACAACGATAAACTTCAAATCAATGAATATCCACGAAAATATGAAATCCCGATTTCCATAATCACATTTAAGCATACTCCTGAAAGATTGATTAGCAAGTCGGTAATCTTCTCAATTAGCAAATCTTCATCGGAATCAAATCATTTGATAACACACAATGATATTCTCTTCTTCATTCAAGATGAAACATGTAATTTTCATCTTTCATAACAATCTCAAATGTATAGTCTATTCCATGAGCAATTGGTACACTTCTTTGTCTGAAAAATACATTATATCATCTTATTTAGTCATGAATTACAAATATATAGCCTTCCTCGTTAGTCCTGGAGCAACTAAAACCACAAAAATCCTCATTTCCTGGCGGTTGTCCGGAAACAGTTCATTTTCCTTGGAGAGTTAAACTGGATACTTTGTACCACTAAGCAGTCGTGTGTGTAACCGGCTTGTACGAAAACTCAAGCATCAACGTGACAAACGACTACAGAATCCGATAGACAACTCCTCCAAGACTCAGTTATGCAACCCCACTTTTACAAAAAGTAGAGATCAACTTGATCTCATCACTAATGAATTCTGACTTCACTTTGATCTCAAACAGAAAAATCCAAGACACTTTGCTTCAACAAATACGATAAAAAATAGAGGGTAACTACCTTCGTGCGAAGGTAATCCATCTTCGTGCCAAGGTAATTATCTTCGTGCGAATTTAGTACCTTCGTGCAAAGATAATCCATGATGATCACATTTTTCGATCCAAAATCTTTATTTCTTCGATTTTCAAGATGATTCTAGCTTAGATCTAGTTGAAAATGATTTTCTAACAATCCTATAAGTTCAATTTTACTTTTTGTCTGTGGATTGCCCGTTTATTTGATGTTTTACATCTAAAACCTTCCTAAGTCCATGAGCGTAGGTGAAAACCGTAGCTCTGATACCAATTGAAAGTCCAAGATCCGGCGGTTCTAGACGTAAGTTTGGGCATAATATCACTAATTCGGTAGAATGTTATTAAAGAAAGGAGTAGAAACAGAATCAGCGGAAGCTTCATTCATTCATATTGAGAGAGTATACATCTTGTCAAGCTGGCAAAATTCTGGAGAATTTTCGCCAGCGTTTCCCGTCTAGGAACTCCAAAACTTACAAACTATGAACAGACGACACTATTTATAGACACGTTTTACCCTCGTGCAATGTGAGGAAATTACCTTTGTAAGAATATATCTATTACCTTCGTGCGAAGTGAGCTATCACTTCGTACGAAGTGACACTCCAAAACGGTTCTCGTTCGCACTTGGGTCGTGTGTTCGTATCTATTCTATACAATATTCAACACACACTCTATCTAGCCTATTCATATAGGGACGACACAAAGTTCATCAACAAAGGGATTACGTTACCAAATTTGGAAGAGAATCCTTAGAAATCCCGAATCTAGATGTTGCAACTGCCATTGAGGCATTTAAAATGGGATTACAAAAGGATTCTCCATTTTATGATGACCTTGTTGTCATATCCCAACTAATGGCGGAAACATTGGGGCGGGATGAAATAGATTGCAAGAAACTTTATAACGATAATTGGGACGATATTTAATAAAATCGAAATTTCATTGCTAAATTCAAGGTACATTGTTTGAAGCAAAATACAACAGTCGAATAGAAGCAAATGATAACAATAGTATTAAAGTCTAAGTGCGTTTCTAGTCATCCTACTAGATTTCATTCATCATCATCATCATCAATTTCCTGTAATACGTATTAAAGTACTTGTCAACACAAAAGTATTGGCGAGCGTACAAGTTTGTGTACTAGCATATGTATAAAGTTTAAACGAATCCACATGGCATAATGGTTATCTAGAACTAACATATGATACTAGCATGCAACGATAAATGTCAACCCAATGATTCCCGCTAGCATAATCTTATCGTAGCAACGATAAGACCGTTTTGTTTAACTTTACATGATGTCACACCCCAACCGATGGTGGAAACATCGAGGCGGACGAAAACGAGATTGCAAGAGACTTCAAAACACTATGTGTGACAATTTTTAATAAAACAAGATTTCATTTCGTTACTTAATCGAGTACAATGTTTCAAATCAAATACAACAATTAAACGAAAGACAAATACAACAATGATTACAACAACTAATGTCACACCCTGGTCGTAGCGGAAGCGCAAATGTATGACTATGAGGTAATCATTGCATCCAATCATGTAAACAAGTGTAAATCAACAACGATGCCACACTAATATTAATTTGCAATCAACGTTTACAAGTATTCAAAGGTAAGATCATAGTTTCCAATGGTTTCACTTTGTCATCAAAAGTATAGTTTGAAATACATCTACTCCTATATACCCATACGAGGTTGGGATATAAGAGGTAAATCCTCCAAAAGGTGGCATTCGTTGTCATGTCATTTCAAATATCCCGAAATGTATCACCAGCTCAAGTCTTGCGTCCTTAAATACATGTAATTTTAAAAAGTCAACAAAAATTGGTGAGTTTATGCAGTTATTGTTTTCTCATAAAATGTCATGCTTGTAATCCAGTAATGAAATCTGAGTATGTTATTAGCATTCATGGAGTTTAACAATCTATTAGTGTGTCGCGAGCACCCTGACATATGTGCCATAAGTAAGCAACCAAACTGAGACAACTTTGACATCATTGGGATCACAAAACCACTCCTGAGGGTATATCAACCAGGAGCGGAACGCAACTCAAACTCAGTAGATCTATATCTTTTGCACCTTGGTCACTAAGTGATTAATGGTTACTATTGTCATCATCCTACTTACGGACAGTTGATCATGTTATCATCTAAACCCATAGCTAACATACCGTTTGTTATGACATGTATTCCCCCTCGATGATTTTAAAACAACACTTAAAATAATTGAAAAGAGCGACATGAACTCACTGTTTTGCGTTCCGTAAGGTGTACTTATCGAATTCGGGTGTCCGTACATGTGTGCAACCTACATGTTTGTATTAACTTCATTAGACACCTAGGTCACGTTAGACCTCGTACCAGTTGTTCATCTTGAATTCTTGGTGTGTATATATTAATCACATTAGAACAACTTTAATGTTATTATAGTGTTGGTGGTTCGTTTGTTCGATTATTATTTATATACATACATATATATATATACACATATATAATAATATATATATTACATATATATATAGATTGTCATTATTCGATTATGTGTGAACGAGCCTCGCCCTTCACATGTCCTCGTGCCTTGCACGCGTGTCATTAGGCCTAGCCTATGTCATGTATGTCATTGGGCCCAGCCCATGTCTTCATATGATTGGGCCTAGCCCATGAAATTTATGTCATTGGGCCTAGCCCATGTCTTTATGTGATTGGGCCTAGGCCATGTAATTTATTCAACGAGCCTCTCCCATGTATTAATGTGATTGGGCCTAGCCCATGTAATTTATGTCATTGGGCCAAGCCCATGTCTATATGTGATTGGGCTTAGCCCATGTGATTTATGTGTTTGGGACTAGCCCATGAAATTATATGTTTGGGCCTAGCCCATGCAATTTATATGTTTGGGCTTAGCCCATGTAATTATATGTTTATGTATTTGGGCCTTGCCCGTGTCTTTTATATAATGGGCCTAGCCCAACATGATTTCCTTGAGTACATAACTTTTATAATCTTGCACTTGGAAATTTTTACTAAGTTTATACTTTCAAGTATGTTTATATACTTTTATAAAATCACATAGTAATTTTTATACATCCTAACTTTCCGGATTTTTTCATCGTTAATATATATATTCGTTAAGTGTCTAAAATATATTATTTTTAGACATGTTGTCATTGTCGTTTAATATATATATATCCGCGTTAATATATATATCCGGATTTTGTCATCGTTAATATATATATCCGGATTTTGTCATCCTTAATATATATATTCGTAGTAGCTCGTCATGTTGGTGATATGTTCGTTGATCGATGGCGCGACGGTGTATTGTATAATTTCGACCATTGTCCGCCTAGTTCGCTCGTTTGATTGTTCTTTTAAGAATTATGTAAAAGTGTATGTGTTCATGTTATTTACACTTGGTAATTCTTCAAGTGTTCGGGGTGTTGTATAAGTTGGGTATTTTGTGTTGGATACCCTAGACTTTCTAGATACGTACACATGCATTTTTCACACCTAAATTTGGTGACAAAATATATGTATATATTTTTATTCCCAAAACTGTATATATGTAATAAGTACTCATTTTTAACTTGTAAAAATGTATGTAAGTATTTGTTAATCCTTGGAGGGTTAGGGCTTAACCTTTGTCATTAAAACTTTTGTTGGTGCATATTTGTGACAACAGCTTAGATTTGGTTTTTGGATATCTTGAATTAGTAAACTGATAAACGGTTAGCGGGTTTAGTTTTGTATTAGTGAATTAGAAGTAATTGGGCTGAACTAGACACAAAATAGTGCATGGTAGGCGAATTGGGCTTTACCCCCATTAGTAGTCTATGTAGGAAACCCTAGCCCATGTGCATAAACTATCTCTATATATAGGGAGGTTTGCCTTATGGTTTAGGTTGCTCAGTTAGTTGTTTAGTGCTGAAAGAATTGCTTCAGTGAGTTTTAGAGAGAGAGTCTTGAGTTGGTTGTAAACACTTTGTGTTAGATAACCAATAGAAGACTGTTTGAAGGAATTTGTTCTTGTTCGTGTTCTTGTTTCTGTGAAATCTGATCTAGGGGATTCCGCACTCTAGTTTAGATAGACCATTCTGTCAAGATCTATAAGGACTAGGGGATCTACAATTGGTATCAGAGCATTCGACTCTTGATTATTGCTCAGTTCAGAATCGTGACATCAGAAAAATTGGATTTTTGGGCGTTTTGAAGGCTGTTTTGGAGTTTGTAACGGCATAATTAGGGTTTCTGTTACTGTTCCGGATTAACAGCTTGCAATTCGGATTGAAGACTTGCATTCCGGATTAAAAAGCGTAGTTTTTCGGATTGAAGACTTGGATTCGGATCAGAATCTGCATTTCGGATCATCAGACTTGCAATTCGGATATGGAAAAGTGCAATTCGGATTTCATTTCGGATTCAAATTCGGATCAGAAGTGAATTCTGGATTTTAGAAAAACCATTTCGGATTCCAATCCGGATATCCATTTCGGATCAGAATAGTGTATTCCGGATTTCATCTTGGATCACTATTTCAGATTTCCATTTCGAATCAGAACAGTGCATTCTTGATTTCATCTCGGGTCACTATTCTAGATCACTATTTCGGATTAGCAATTTGGATTACTGTTCCAGATTTTCATTTCGGATTGTCAATCAGAGATACCATTTCAGATTTTACACTGTTCCGAGTTACACACAGTAAGGTGGAAAGTTAACTAGCTGACGTAACCGAAGTTAAACCTTTTCCGACATAGAAATTGATCCATAGACAATATTGACGAACTGCTCACCAGA
Source organism: Scalesia atractyloides (assembly GCA_947069175.1). Classification (NCBI taxonomy): domain Eukaryota; kingdom Viridiplantae; phylum Streptophyta; class Magnoliopsida; order Asterales; family Asteraceae; genus Scalesia; species Scalesia atractyloides. Next base: position 52,432,779 of record CAMTDV010000020.1, read on the forward strand.
TATTGAACCCACAAGCTACTCCTATTTAAACACCTAGAGGGTTTTCCTCTACCACTACGTACGGTTTCATATTTGAACCAAACAGTCAAACGTACGGTTAAAAAAAATTATTTCATATTTGAACCAAACAGATAAACGTACGGTTTTCTCCTGAACTTGTGTTTTTCATTGTGTGAATCAAGTTACATGTTTAATTAGTCGTCTAATTTCAGTTCTATTATGCAAAGTTTTCAGGATCCAACAACAATTGTCAAATCACATACAAGAAATTTGATGCACTATTCCATTCATTAAAAAATATATGAATATAACTAGTCGTCTAATTTCAGTTCTATTATGCAAAGATTTCAGGATCCAGCAACAATTATCAAATCACTTGCAAGAAATTTGATGCACTATTCCATTCATTATTGGACAGTTAGACTCGTGTGATTTTTAGGACAAAAAAAGAGGCACGAAAACTATAAAAATCATAATCGAACAATATATATCGTTAGAATCGTATCGTCGAGACGAGTCTAACAGTATAATTTGGTAACCACTCATTTCGGACAAGTTTTAACTTTTTAATTAGCCGGTTCGGTAAAAATGTCGAATATGTCTAACCTAAATGAGCTGTTGAGAATGGAGCACGAGGCTGGCACCACAAACAAACCTCCAAAGATGCTGAAGGTAGAGAACTATCTTACTTGGAAGGATAGGTTTCAATCCTTTATTGAATATCAGGACACACGGATGTGGATCTGTATTCATGATGGGTACGCTAACCCAACGCTTGATTTTGAGGGCAGACAACGTGTTACTGCTTACGTGAATATGTCTGAATCTGAGAAGAGGATGTATGAGTCTGAGAAGAAAGCCTTAGCTGCTATAAAGATATCGTTACTGGCATCAAACACACATTCAAGCATTATACTACATCGAAGGAGATGTGGGATGCCCTAGAGAAGAGGTATGAGGGCAATAGCGATGTGAAGAAGGACAAGGTTGATCTGCTAAAGAAACAGTTTGCTGTGTTTAAAGGAATGAGAAATGAGTCCCTTGAAGATATTATCAAGAGATACTATCATCTGATGTAAGAAATAGATAATTATGACATAGAGGGATACACAGATGCGGAGATAAACGACTAGTTGCTGGATGCTTTACCTGCAAAGTGGGATATCTATACTTTGATGATAAAAGGTGAAGTTGATTATGAAAAGAAAGACTTGGAAGAGGTTGTTGGGAAATTGAGAACTTATGAGCTCAATATGAAGAAGAAGGAAACGTTTCTGATCAGGTTCAAGATCCGGGGATATATAAAGGTCTTACACCTTCATCTTCCAACAATGCTTCTAATGATACTGCGGCTGTGTTTCTCTCATGTGAGAATGAGCAGATCGTGACAAATGTTGAGGATGAAGTATGTTTTGTTGCTGCTTCAGGAGGCTCGTCAGGGGCTAAGAGACAACAATCAAGTAACAGCAGTTCTAAGTCTATGCCTCTGAGTGTCAAAAGTGCTGAAGAACACCTGGCATTGCTTGCTTCTTTTGTTGCTTCCTACGAGAACTATATTCAGGGAAAAATATCTGGTCCTGCTATGTTTGATGAAGATTATGATCAAATCGACCCTAATGACTTAGAGGAGATGGAATTGCAATGGCAGATGGCCATGATCTCTAGAAGGGTGAAGAGGTTCATGAACAAAACGGGCAGGAAGTTCGTTGGCAAGAGTGTGGGCTTTGACAAGTCGAAAGTGAAGTGCTACAACTGTCACAACTATGGACATTTCGCTAGAGAGTGTCAAAGAGCTAAGTCTGAATCTCGTTCTAGTTCATCCTTTCAAGATTCTCCAGGTCATGGTTCAAGCAACAGGAATGCGTCAAACAACACTGGATCAAAGGCCCTGATTTCTACTATTAGAGAGGGTTCTTATGATTGGAGTGTTCATCTGGAGAGTGATAACAATGCCTCACAGGCATTCATGGCATAGATAGGTCTTGTTGCTGATGAAGAAGTGAAAGTTGATGCTGAGGAAGAGCAAGAGAATGTAGCTGAAAAAGCTGATGGAGAACAGAATACCACAAAGAAGAAGATGGCTGCTGATTTTGCTGCATTCATGGCTGATCTAAGCAAATCAACAGGCGAGGTATGTTCTAACTCTGGTAGTTCTGTTTGTTTGAAATGTTGTGAACTGCAAAGTGAGGTTGACACATTAACACAACAAAACCAAAGTCTGGCTAATGAGCTCTCAAACCTAAAATAATCAAACTTTTTCGTAAAACGAAATGAGTCATTATACTTGAAGAAAATTAAGTTTATGAAGAAGAAATTAATATTCTAACCTGTAAGCTTAACGAAAAACTTCAAGTTATTGATTTAGCTCATGATACGATGAGTGAGAAAACAAAAGAAATTTCTGAAAAATGCAAAGAGTTGTCTGAAGCACATCTTAAAATTTGTGAACTTGAAAAGAAATTAAATCAATTCATAGATTCATCTTTTGTCATGAAACACATGATGAATGGCTTGAAGAAGAGTAATGACAAGACGTGTGTGGGATTCAAAGGTTTGAATGAAGTTCCACCACCACTTGGTCATGACTATTCTTTCCTACCAGATGAAGAAGAGCTTACAGACTTTGTGTCAACTGCACCTGGTAGTTCCACATCAGGAAGTGTTGATGGTTCTGAGAATGGCAAGAAGGATAATAACAGGGAACCAGTTTTGAAAACAAAATTACACACCCTAAGAATCAAAAATATTTTTTTATTAAAAAGGTTGATTTCGTTAAAGGGAGTGACATGAATGAAGAGGTACCAGTTATTACTAAAGCGTCTAATGTGCAGTTTGCTAAAATAAAAAAAAGAAAAATCAGAAGTTAAGCAAACTAAACAAGTTCCTTCAAAGGCATCATCATCATCGCCTAATGAATCTAAGCAAGAGGCTTCAGTTAAGAAGTCTTCGGCTAGAAAATCGTGCTTCAAATGTCACAAAAAAAGGGATATGTAGCCAGCTGATGTCCTAACAAAAAGAGTGAATCACAGGTAAGTGAGGAACAGAGAGAAAGATCACCAGCAAAAGGTGGTGATCGTGAGAAGAAGGTTAACTCACCAAAGATATCTGCTACCAGGCAACAGAGTGTTGCTGCTGGTGTAGATGAGGCTGAAAAAGGAACTCACCAAGTTCCTCGTTTTCAAAGAAATCAACAAAGATTTCAACCTGCATCTACATCAGGCAGATATGATAGACCTAGAAGTAGTTCACCAAGAATGAATAACTTTAATGGTTAATCAAAATTAATTTTAGAAGTCAAGGTCAATATCAAAATCGATACTAGAATGTTGGTAGTCGAAATTTTTATAACGATGGCTTTAGAAATTATCATCATTAAAATTCATGTAACGAAAATCATAATTTTAAGAGGTCACAAAGTCCAAACATGGTTAGGAACCCTCAGGACCACAGACCTAGTGGAAATCAAAAACCATTTTCATCAACAGGTCTACGATCCAAGACTCTTGTTAGGAGTGATGGATACTAGATGGATGTTCCCGTGGTTGATGAATCTGGAGGACCCAAGACCATTAAGGCTTGGGTCCCCAATCTAACTAATTTTGTTGGGTGGTGCAGGAGCTGCTAAGGAGGATTATCAACCTGTGGTATGTTGATAGTGGCTGCTCCAGGCACATGACGGGGGATGCGAGGTTGCTGACTGAGTTTGAGAATATAGATGGTGGTTATGTGAATTTTGCAGGTGCTAAGGAGGGAACATTACCAGTCGAGGAAAAGTGACTAACGGGAAGATCACACTGGACAAAGTGAACTGTGTTGAGCAGCTGAAGCACAATTTGATGAGCGTGTCTCAAGTCTGCGACAAGGGTCACTCGGTCCACTTTACAAAGTCTAAAGCTTTGGTGTTGAAACCTGGTTTGGTGATACCAGATGACTGGATTGTGCTGAGAGCGCCAAGGAGAAATGACACTTATGTCATGGACATGGGTGCCAAAGACTTCCACTGTGGTGGCGTGTTTGCTATCAAAAGTATCTGAGGCTGAGTCATTGTTGTGGCACAGACGCATAGCCCACATCCACTACCGAAATGAATTATATTACTAAAAATGGTTTAGTGGAAGGGGTGTCAGTGCAGAGGTTTCACGTGGAAGATAAATGTCTTCCATGTCAAAAGGGAAAAAACATAAGAAACCTCACAAGTCTAAAACAGTAAATTCCATTGATGCCCCTTATGAATTACTACATATGGATCTATTCGGTCCAGTGAACGTAATGAGCATAGGTGGAAAGTACTATTGCTTAGTTGTCACTGATGATTATTCACGATATTCATGGGTTTTCTTTTTAGGTACAAAAGATGAGACTGTGGAGATGCTGATTGATCTTTTTACAAAATTGGAAAATGTCCATGATGCACGGATCAAGAGGATAAGGAATGATAATGGCATGGAGTTCAAGAATCAAGTTTGGATCTCTATGGGAATTGAACATCAATATTCTGCTCCTTATACACCTCAACAGAATGGAGTCGCTGAGAGGAAAAACAGGACGTTGATTGAAGCCGCAAGGACTATGCTATCTGATTCAAAGCTTCCAGTTCTTTTCTGGGGAGAAGCTGTGAACACAGCTTGTTATGTCCTGAACAAAGTTTTAACGGTCAAACAGTTTAACAAAACTTGTCACGAACTATTGTTTAACCGAAAACCAAACTTAAAAGGCTTTGAACCATTTGGATTACCGTGCACCATAGTGCGAAACAAAGATAAGCAAAAAATTCGGTGAGGTAGCTGATGAGGGTTACTTTCTAGGCTATATGCCTGGAACACCGAATAAAAGGGTTTTTAATCTAAAAACTGGTAAAATTGAGGTGGTGTTTCACATGGAAATCACTAGTTATTCATCTCAACAATCAACGAGTGGTCCTGCTATATTATATGATTATGATGGTGTCTTTAAATCATTTAATATTCCTGATGTTTCAAATGCAGATGAGTCTCAGGTGATCCATACTATTATCAGTGAAGATGAAGAGTGTGACTTTATGCCTAGATCGAGTGTATCGATGACAAATGCTCCAGAAACTTCTTCCAGTGCAGCTCTAGAGGACTCTAGTGATAGTGAGTCTGCACCTATTCAGGGGGAGGACTTCACTAATCCATTTGCTAATATTCAGGGGGAGGTTGGATCTAATCTGGTTGTTGACACCATTGCTACCAGACGTGTACACAAAGATCATCCAGTTGAAAACATCATAGGTGATGCTGCTGCAGGTGTTCAGACGAGAAGAGGTGTGCTCGAAGGTTCCTGTTTGTTTACTTCGATTCAGAAGACTGGGTTGATTCATGAGTGTTTATATAGCTGCTTTATTGCCCAAGAGGGGCCGAAGAATGTTCATATTGCTCTAAAATACAATTGTTGGGTTAAAGCAATGCAAGAGGAACAAGCTCAGTTCAAGAAGTTGAAAGTTTGGGAGCTAGTTGACTTGCCTGAAGGAGAGAAGGAAATAGGCACTAAATGGGTGTTCAAGTGCAAGAAATACGACCGAGGGATTGTGATAAGAAGTAAGGCTCAGTTGGTAGTGAAAGGATTCAATCAGCAAGAGGGGATTGATTACAATGAGGTGTTTGCACCAGTAGCAAGGTTGGAAGCAATTCGTTTGTTCCTAGCCTTTGCTTCATTAAAGGGCTTCAGAGTTTACCAACTTGACGTGAAGAGTGCATTTCTTTACGGGAAAGTCCAACAAGTGGTGTATGTCTCACAACCAGAGTGTTTACTGACCAGACTATCCAGATCGAGTCTATCTACTTGATAAGGCATTATGGGTTGCATCAGGCACCTAGGGCGTGGTATGAGACACTGTCAGCACATTTAAACATGGTTTCGAAAGAGGTCAGATTGACAGTAAACTGTTCATAAAAAGGAAAAAGGAAGACTTTCTGTTGGTATAGGTATACGTAGATGACATCATTTTTGGGTCATCTGATGAGAACATGTGTCATAATTTCGAAGAGGTAATGAAGAGCAAGTTTGAGATGAGTGCGATGGGTGAGCTATCTTACTTCTTGGTTTACAAGTTGAACAGAAGAAGGATGGGATGTTTATACATCAGACAAAGTATGTGTATGACATTTTTCCTTGTTTCAAAATGGAGGATTAGCTACCTTCAATACACCTATCTGTGAGAATCACAATCTTGGTCCAGATCATGAGAGTGTGGAGGATGTTGATCCAACTCAATATAGAGAAATGATTGGTTCTCTGATGTACTTGACTGCTTCAAGACTCGACATCATGTTCGCAGTATGTCTTTGTGCCAGATATCAAGCGGATCCAAAAGAGTCACACATGAAAGCAGTGAAGCGGATTCTTCGTTACTTGAAGGGGAAACCGAAACTTGGGTTATGGTAACCAGCTGCTAGTGATTTGAAGTTTGTTGCTTTTACTGATTCGGACTTTGGAGGATGCAAATGTACAAGGAAGTCTATCATAGGTGGTTGTCAGTTCTTAGGAGGGAGGCTCGTTTCATAGCAATGCAAGAAGCAGTCTTGCGTGTCTACCTCGACGTGTGAAGCTGAATATATTGATGCGGGTAGCTGTTGCTCTCAGGTTCTCTAGATCCAACAGCAGATGCGCGATTACGGTTTGAATTTCACTCGTACTCCTATTATGATAGACAATAATTCTACTATATCAATCACCAACGATCCCGTAAAACACAGTCGCACAAAACATATTGACATTCGTCATCACTTTATACGGGATTGTGCGGAAAATAAGTTAATTGTACTGCATTGACTCGACACACTGGATAACCTGGCACACAAAAGTATTTGACAGGGCTCGCTTTGAATATTTAGTCGAACTCAACGGGATGAGGAATCCTGAATAACCATTTTTCCACAAAAGAAGTTTGTAAATAATTTACTGCTTTTCAAAAATCAAAAACATAAAAATAGGAAATTAAAAATGAGTTTTCACTGTGTGAAAAAGAAGAAATGATAGTACATCAACAAGTTAGACTGTCACACTGAAATTAAAAGTAAATTGCTTGAGTGTGATAGCAGCTTCATCATATGATGTACCAGTAGGCAAAAGGCATGAAATAATCAACTTACCTTTGTTATACAAATATAATAGACTGTGTATGAGTGGGTAACATATTAGTGGCGTATGGTTTTATAACCTTAAATCTTGCGTTGATAGATTGCCAAAATCTGAGGTTTTAGGTCTTTATATCATTATTTCATTCGGGGTATCAAGGTTATCCTTCTTCTGCATCCAGATATATGCTGACCTAGGCACAACCAGGATATCTTAAAAGAGCTAAAATGCCAAATCCCAAATATTGAAGAAGCTCTCCTAGAGAGTCATTCAAATGTGCAAATTGCATTATTCGTACCAAAATTTGGTATTTGCCCTAACCCACATTGGATAGTGGTCTATTTGCTGTACGGAAGTACTTACCTGATCACCAATTATCTAACATTATAAATCAAAAATGATGAATTTTGGTGTACTCACCTACTACAATGAATTTTTGTGTATACCTTGATCGCGGGGGTATGTCATGAAGTGGGATACACTAGTATATAAGTATAACTTATCTAAACAGATCACAAGGTAATGGTACTTGAAATGTTCATGTATTTTGTTTAAGTGGATAAACAATACTGGTAATCGTCTTGAACTTCTTTTCATGAATAGTTAATTTAGAATTATCAAATAGTGAGAAAACAGTTTGATGTTGCTGATATGATCTTCTTAACGGTGATACTCACAAAAATAGAGTGTTTTATTATTTTGTTACTTACTTGCTTTCACTAAATATAAAAATCCAAAAATATTTCCTTTTCTTGTATAATCTTATTGTTCGGGATATTGGTTGTTCATGGAGGAGTTGTTACCCATAAGGGGAGACGGTGTTAGAAGATGAGTTCAAAATTTTTAAGATTCTGCAGGTTCATGGTGTTTAAAATTTTGAAGTGTATGGTTTGAGTTGAGGAGTGCTTAATCTGTGGTACAGTTTGACTATCTCTTAAATAATAATAATTCGTTTAACTTGTGTTGAAAAATTCTTATGGGTTGTCGAGATGTTTGTTTTATAGTATATAGATTGTGGTAGTGTGTTGCTGAGAAGTTTGGTGAAGAGGAGTTTGCTTGGATGCATGGTAGAACCTCCTTTCTACATTGCAGACAAAGTTGAAGAGTTTGAAGATTGCTATGCAAGTACTAAAATGGAGTTTCTTCTAACGCTAACGATTTAGAAGATTTGGTGATTGGATACATCAACTTAGGGGGAGTCTGTTGCTGACAGAAGCTATTAAAGCTGAAGCTATCCAAAGACCAACATTTTTCAAAGATACTAAAGATTGCAAGAAGATTGAAGACTAAGTTATCTTATGAAGTTATTGTCAAGGGGGAGTTCGTTGGTGCATATTTGTGACAACAACTTAGATTTGGTCTTTGGATATCTTTAATTAGTAAAATGATAAAGGGTTAGTGGGTTTAGTTTTGTATTAGTGAATTAGAAGTAATTGGGCTGAACTAGACACAAAATAGTGCATGGTAGGCGAATTGGATTTAAACCCATTAGCAGTCCATGTAGGAAACCCTAGCCCATATGCATAAACTATCACTATATATGGGTTGGTTTGCATTAGGGTTTAGGTTGCTCAGTTAGTTGTTCGGTGATGAAAGAATTGCTTCAGAGAGTTTTAGCGAGAGAGTCTTGAATCGTTTGGAAACACTTTGTGTTAGATAATCAATAGAAGACTGTTTAAAGGAATTTGTTCTTGTTCGTGTTCTTGTTTCTGTGAAATCGGATCTAGGAGATTCCGCACTCTAGATTAGATAGACGATTCTATCAAGATCCATAAGGACTAGGGGACCTACAACTTTCTTAATGACTATTTAGGTCACTAATCGCGTTTAGTCCCGTTAATCATACTTTAATCGCGATTAGATTTTTAGAAAATGTTGCCATAGTTTCCCCTAAACTATGGCGTTTTCCACGTTTCAAAAACGTATTTAAATCATGTTTAAACCCATAATCACAATCAATCATCAACTCAAGTTTACATACAACCTTTGTATGCATCATTTATACACTTTTTCATCCTCATTTCCATGATCTTCTGTAAATATACATTTAACTAGTTTACTTAAAAATAATGGGATCTTCACATATTTATTAGAACATTCAAGACATCATTTTGTTGTATCTTCAAATCAAGATTTCAACTTTAAACCACTCTTACACTTTTTAGGATGATCATAACATAAATCATGGTGTTTATTCTTTATAAAAGTCACACATATGTAGTAAATCATTTTTAAGTTGTAGTAACGTTCATGGATCATGAGGTTGATAATCTTGTTTAGATTGAAACATCACCATGTTTAGATCATCTTTCATTCATACAAGATCATCCACTTTAAACAACCTACTTTAACATAATCAACACATAATACACTATATTTAGTAGATTATTAAAGTGACATTAGGGTTTTTGAGTTGGATTTATCTTTATTTTCAAGATGATGAACAAGTACTTACATAAACCATACATCATAAGGAGCTTAAATATGGTGAGATATTAGCTTACAAGTATGCACAAGACTAAGTGAAGATTAAGAAGAAGAGGAAGCTCCAAAGAAAGCTCTAATGCTCCCCCATGCTTGCAAACTCCTTGATCTTGTGAAGGCTTGAAAGTGGGTAAAATGTGGTTTTTAATGGTGGAAAAAGGGTGGATGGTGGTGGTAGGATGTAGCCATGAGGGAGGGAGGTTTCAAAGGGGTTTCTTAATTTTTTGTGAAATGAAGTAATGAAGCATGATGATGATTTATATAAATTTTCAAGTCAAAATCACATCTTTCTACCATGCCCATTTCTCTAATTTTTCAACACAAATCAAGTGGGTGGGGGCCCACTTGAAATCGCCTACATTAGGGGGGGTTAAGTGCAATTTTATTTATAACATGTGTTGAAAAGTAAGATATTTAGGTGTTTAGGTTAAGTATGGTGATTAGGGTTGGTCTTGCAGCATTAGTGAGTAATTATGGTTTAGGGTGTTAATCAATATTAATTAGCCCCTTGACTAATTGGTATTAGTTTTGGATGGCAAAAACACCACTAGTTTGCTCATGATACCGATTGATATACGAACTTTATTGTTTCGTACCGGAAGCTTTGGTTTTCGACTACCACAAGTGTCATGGCATTTATTTAGGGCACTTCCGACATAGAAATATGGTTAACTAGTTCACTAGTCGACTAGATGTTGAGTTTGGGTGACCGAAACGCTTTCCGTTTCATTATTCGCTCAATATCGACCCTTATAGATTTTATCGTCGAACATTTTAGGGAGTTGTGTTTCCGTGACCTCAAGATAGTTGAAGGGATATCGGATCCTGAATGAAGCTTAACTAGCTCTCTAGATTAATGTATGAAGCTATCGGCCATGAAGTCTTTGTCGGTTTGACAATCGGTCGCTTTCCGGTCAAGTTGTGCACTGCTTGTCGTACGACCGGAAACGATGTCTTTTATGTACTTTTTTATATCCTCATATTATTTTAGGGTGTTTGTCATTGTTCAGTTATAATTCTGGGATCCGGAAAATACCGAATTAATGTTGCGGAGGAATTGAAATTTTCACCTTTTTAGCCGAAATGGACATTTTTGTAATCTAGGCGTTGTACCGGAAAGTTATGTATTATTGCAAGAAGTTTACCCACATTAGTGTTTTCATGTTTATATGGACTCAATTATGTCATTCTTGCGATAATATTAAGTTCAAAACTCGTTTAATTTCATTGATCAAATAGTCAGTTACAACATAAATCCAAATACAACAAGTTCAACAATATTATAATATAAAACCTAACATTCTAGATGCGTTTCTATGTCGTCCCTACTAAGTTTTCGTCATGTTTAACATCCTCAACCTGCAACATGTTAAAAGTATAGTTCAAGACAAAGCATTGGCGAGTACACAAGTTTAATTATAACATAAGTAATAAATCGTTTAAACAAATCCACATGTTAAGCTAGCATACTAGATTAATGTAAATATGGCATGCGATCTATAGGTCAATCCTCGCGTGTTACCGGAAAAATAGAATAATCTTAACATGACCTCAAGAATACGGGCAGTGCGTTACTCCTATAGTGCTATACATGTTAAGGGGGAGGCTTTAAACAAAGTTAATGACAAATAGCATCACATTAGAATGTTCCAAGTATACGAATCGTGTATCACATAACTATAGCATGTATGATGGATTGTTTGTGTGTTTGCATAAAAGTATAAGTGTGATTGCGTGTATTTTCGATAGGTTAACATATTGCACCCAAAAGTGTAAAGCGAAAAAAGGGTGTTCGAGTGTACTCACGGTTTGCGAAGATATTTTCACTTGGTGGGTTTGATGAGTCTTGAGTTGATGGAATACCGAAGTTACCAATTTTGGTTCTTGAACTTTTTGCCCAAAGTTGAAAATCTTGAAGATTTGAGAGAGTTTGGAAGCGATTTAGAGGTGGTGCAAGTTTTGGAAGGTGTTAGAGTTGGTATTTATAAGAGGGTTAAGTGGTTTGGGTTTAAATGAAAGTGGTAGGTGATTGGAGGACAAAGGAGGTGGAAAAGGGTGAAATCTTATTGGCTAAAGAATGGTGAAAGGTGATTGGAGGAGAAAAGAGGTGGAAAAGGGTGAAATCTAATTGACTAAAGAAGGGTGGAAGATGATTGGAGGAAAAAGAGGTGGAAAATGGTGAAACTAAATTGGCTAACGAAGGGCGGAAGGTGTTTGGAGGAGAAAGGAGGTGGAAAAGCTTTTGGGTTACTTTTACTCCATACACTTTGTAACTAGGTTATTTTATGCCGTTTCTTGTATTTTAACTTGTTTTAAGGTATCCAAAGTGTATTTTAAGTCTCTGTTTTGCGTATAAACACGTATTTAAAGATTGATTGCGTACATAATACAAATATGAAAGGTACTACATATATGTATAAAAATGAATTCCATTATGATTAACGCCTCGAATTGTGAGATTGAAATTGAAATACGAATGTAGGTTTCAAAAAAATTGAATGCGAATACGAACTTTCAAAAAAATAAGAATACAGAAATACGAGGCGTTATAGTCTCCCCTACTTTAGGAAATTTCGTCCCGAAATTTATTTAAGAGAAAGACTTGGGATATGATGGTTTTTTGATGGTTCGATACGAGTGATAATTTGTTAAAATGTTTGACTAAACGTGAAATTTTTGATGCTTAGTGCCGAAGTATCGTTTTATGTATTAGCGTGTTTAAAAATGCATGGGTCAAAGTTTTGGCTAAATTGATAGTCTATGGTTAATTGGGCGTACGTAGCTAATTTTGTGTGATAAAAGATAGGTTTGTAAAAGCAACTCGTTTGACTGAGCGGATTGGGACATCAACCGTAAGTAAGTGTAAAAATAAATAAAACTTGTATGTGTGTATATAGACAATGCGAGTTGAACAACTCAATTGGGAGAAATGTTTTATAATGATGTGACCTAGATGTTTTTGTGTAAGTAAGGATATAGTTTGACAAAATGTGTAGCCCGCACCGTAGGTTTTAGGAAAATTTTTCATTGGTTCAAATGCGTATTAGTAAAATTACCGTAAAAAATGTTTATAGGTGAGAAGCTAGGATGGCAGGTATTTATGGTTTTAAAAATCTTTAGCGGTAGTAGGCCGTCTAGTTGATGTTTATACGTAATAAAGAATGAAAGATATCTTAAATGTATTTTGACTAACTCGAACAAATGAGGATGTTTGTCAAAAATGGATAAATCGTTTAGGCCGATTTACTAAAAATAAAGTTTGGATGAAGTGTTAAGGGGAGAATTTGGGAATACTCGTGGTATGAGAGCGTATGAACGATTCGGTGGGTGTTAGCGAGGGGTAAGAATGGTGTGGACATTGAATGAAATACGAACACAAAAGTTGAGAGATGCTAGTGATAGTTGTAGCGGTTAAAGCTAACGATTTTGAGAATGAAGCTTTGGATAACCGAGTACCAAGCATTTCAAAGTTGTGTCACCACAGTTTGTTATAAATCAAATGTATTTAACAAGGTCCTGAATCACTGAATTTCTCATGACACGTTTTATGAAAGTTTGGTAACATGGTAGGGACACTTATATGTAGGAAGTACCAGCGACGTATCCACCATGTTCACACCATGTTACATTCGTTTCGCTATTCCGTGTTGTGATACACAGTAGAACCCACTATGGTTTTCATGCGCCTACCAATATAATCCCGTGTGCACCCGTGATTATTTTTGTTTGTGCATGATCCACATAGTTTGTACTAGTAGTGTACGGGTCAAGTTACATTTTAGTATAACAAGCAAAATGTGTGTAAGATAGCGTATAAAAATTAAGTATGTAAGCATGATTGTATGTATGTATGAGTGTCAAACGTAGGCGAAACCACTCGGGTTATGCCTACTTATAGATTTCAAGTATGACTACCAAGTAGTGCGAATGTATAAATTTTGAGTATGATTGAAGACAAATACGTATAACATTAGCATGAGGTATGGAGCGTATAGGTGGAATAAAATGAGATTTAGCATATATAAGTTACCATGAAGTTGCGAGTGTGTAAAATACGAAGTGTGATGGTGATATTTGTAAGATTGTTATGTAATACTGACTGCAAAAATGGAAACGTGTAAGGCGATATGCATGTGTATGGTCGCTTGAGTCAAAACATTGATTTGGTTGAAATAAAATAAATCGGGTTTGTTGGGAATGAAGGACCAAAATTGTAAATGTCGAGTGAATATAAAGAAAAGTATTAGTTTTTGTAGTAAGATGTGGTTTGTAAAAAAAGAAATGCTACTTTTGTTTAAAAATTTGTATTTGCATACGTCGTAGGTTATCCGACCTTATGACATTTTCTTACCCATGTGTTCATATTTAGATTTGCATATTAGCGGTTTTTGAAAAGGTTGTAAAATAGTGAGCTACCTTTATTTTTATATTGATACAAGGAAAGTTGTGTTTTGAAAATTTTTGTGGAAAACTTGGGTTTTGAAAAGTATTTTAGCAAAGTGGACTTATACGTATGTGAGAGAAATTTTTGTTGGTTTCTTGTTGGATATAAAATGTCTTTAGAATGGTAGTATAAAGTGAGTGTGTTTTTGCGATTGGACGAGCAATGAAAATCGAGGGCAAGAAGTTCGTCACCGACTAAGTTAATAGGTAGCTTTCATAAAGTTTTTGAAATTTGTGAAAGAAACGTTTAAAGTATCATTAGGAGTTTCGTTTATGTAATTTACGTAAATAAATTGTAGGGTGAGAAATCGTTTGGATAAAATAATAAGGTTCGAAGTTTATGCATAAATGAGAAAAAGTGAAACAATGATAAAAGGCTGAAGTGTAAGTTTTGATCTAGTGATTGTTACAAAAGTAGTCGAGTTGTGATTTGATCTTCCATTGAGGTGTGGACATCACTCCTATCTCAAGAAAATGATTCCTTCGAGAAATGGGCGGAGTCAAATCGTAAAGGCAACGGAATCACTCCTATTTTGATGATAAGACTTCCATTTTTGGGAATGCGAGTAGTGTTTATCTTGTGGGTGACGTTTTTGAAATCGTATTTATAAATAGTGTGTAAGGTACATGAAAAGTATAAGTATGATATGTGAGTAATCATTGTGAAACTAATTTTAATTTTGAAAGAAAGGGATATTTTGATTACATTATGCGTAAAATTAATATAATATAATGATGGTTTTGACTAAAACTTGGATTGTTCCAAAACAAAACCTTGACTAACCAAAGTGGTCGAAAGCTCTTTTGAGTTTGGAAAGCATGCTTTGGCCTAATAGGTAAAATTCTCTCGCCTAAATTTCGGTTAACGGTATTCACCCTTCTGGTTAGTACATGTCCGTAGTCAATTGAAAGTTCGAGGCTTTGGCGGGATTTGAAAATCGAGGAGTGGGACTAGTTACCAAGGTGCAGGTATCACCCCTAACTTGACAACGTCATTCCCTAAGTGTGGTTGATACTTATCAAACGAGGTAAGGACTTAAATCCGACTTATTGGTAAGGGTCCACTAGAATAAGCATGGCGAAATTTCATCAAGGTGAGGATGTCACTCCTAACTTGATGATAATTTCATGGAAATCGAGAATGCGGATTGAGAGTCTTTCACCAAAGTGAGGGTTTGACTCTTATTTTGATGAAATCATCTCGTTTGTATAATGCGAGTGTGTTCACGTCCTCATGTGTGTATGGTAAATCATTGTAGGAAAGACATACGAAATTTTAAGATAAAAGATGAGATAGAAGCAAATAGGGAGAATTTGAGTATATGAAGCATGAAATCAAGAATGGTCAAGTATACGTACTTAGACTATAGACTAGGTCACATCATAGCAATTTTTCCTAATTCCTTATAGTTATGGCTATGTTACCAATCTGTCACACCCCAACCGATGGCGGAATCATTGGGCAAGACATAAATAGATTGCTCGAGACATCATAACACATATTTGCGACAATATTAAATTCACAACCTGCTTCATTTCATTGATCAAATAGTCAAATACAATAAGTTCCAACAATATTATAACATAAAACCTAGCATTCTAGATGCGTTTCTATGTCGTCCCTACTAAGTTTTCGTCATGTTCAACATCCTTAACCTACAACATGTCAAAGTATAGTTCAACACAAAAGCATTTGCGATTACACAAGTTTAATTATAGCATAAGTAATAAATCATTTAAACAAATCCACATGTTAAGCTAGCATACTAGATTAATGTAAACATTGCATGTGATCTACAAGTCCATCCTCGCGTGTCACCGCGAAAGTAGAATAATCTTAACATGACCTCAAGAATACAGGTGGTGCGTAATTCCTATAGCGCTATACATGTTAAGAGGGAGGCTTTAAACAAAGTTAATGACAAATAGCATCACATAAGAATGTTCCAAGTATACGAATCGTGTATCACATAACTATAGCATGTATGATGGATTGTTTGTTAACATATTGCACCCAAAAGTGTAAAGCGTATAAAGGGTGTTCGACTGTACTCACGGTTTGCAAAGAAATTTTCACTTAGTGGGTTTGATGAGTCTTGAGTTGATTGAATACCGAAGTTACCAATTTTGGTTCTTGAAATTTTTGCCCAAAGTTGAAAATCATGGAGATTTGAGAGTGTTTGGAAGTGATTTGGAGGTGGTGCAAGTGTTTGGAAGGTGTTAGAGTTGGTATTTATAAGAGGGTTAAGTGGTTGGGGTTTAAATGAAGGTGGAAGGTGATTGGAGGACAATGGAGGTGGAAAAGGGTGAAATCTAATTAGCTAAAGAATGGTGAAAGGTGATTGGAGGAGAAAAGAGGTGGAAAGGGTGAAATCTAATTGGCTAAAGAATGATGATTGAAGGAGAAAATAGGTGGAAAAGGGTGAAATCCAATTGGCTAACGAAGGGTGGAAGGTGATTGGAGGAGAAAAGAGGTAGAAAAGCTTTTGGTTTTGCTTACTTTTAGTCCCTACACTTTGTAACTAGGTTATTTTATGTTCTTTCTTGTATTTTAACTTGTTTTAGGTATCCAAAGTGTATTTTAAGTCGCGGTTTGATGTATAAACATGCATTTAAAGATTGATTGCATACATAATAAAAATATGAAAGGTAACACGTATATGTATAAAAATGAATTCCATTATGATTAACGCCTCGAATTGTGAGATTGAAATTGAAATACGAATGTAAGGTTTCAAAAAACTAGAATGCGAAAACGAACTTTCAAAAAATAAGAATACAGAAATATGAGGCGTTACAATTAGTATGTTGTTATTCATTGTTCTGTTTCGTTTTAGCAGTTTTGCTGACATGAATAGTGCAACTGCGAATACTGCGACCAAGACTTTTAGGACATAGTTTGTTTGTCTCGTGTTGTAACGGAAACCAATATATTTTATGATCTGATTTACTTGTCATAATACTTGTAATATGACGTACAACTCAGTTATGTAATTAAATTACGTATAATGCATGAGATTATGTACTAAAAATAGTGATTACTTGTAATATGACGTACAACTCAGTTATGTAATTAAATTACGATATAATGCATGAGATTATGTACTAAAAATAGTGATTAGTTTGTACAGGTAGGGGTATCCTCTGTAAAAAGAATTTCCCCTGTTAAAAAGAATTTCATCCAGAAATAAACTTTAAGGCATCCTCTGAAGAAGTCTCCTTGAACAGGTAGGGGTACTTTGTCTTGATTTGATCTTCACGTTCCCACGTAAACTCGGGTCTGTGACGTGAGTTCCAACGAACTTTGACTAGTTTTTCGACTTCTCCTTGTCTTTTGAACTTTCTAGTCCATAACCTCAACGGGTTCCTCGGTAAACTGGAGCTTGTCATCAATATGAATTTCATCGGCTGGGATGATAACCTTATCATTTGCCGGGCTTTTCTTTAAATTGACACATGAAATGTGTCATGTACGTTGTTGAGTTCTTCTGGCAGTTTTAGCTTGTAAGCCACTGTACCAACCTTTTCCAGAATTTCAAAAGGCCCAATGTATCTCGGGTTTAGTTTTTCGCGCTTCCCGAATCTAGCTACGCCCTTCCAAGGTGAGACTTTTAGTAACACTTTCTCTCCGGCCTCGAAGGATAATGGTTTGCGTCTCCGATCTACGTAGCTCTTTTGTCTATCCCGGGCTGCTTTGATATGCTCACGGATCTTGAATATTTTTTCTGTGGTCTCTTGGACTAGTTCGAGACCAATGAGTTGTTTGTCACCGACTTCCGTCCAACATAGCAGAGATCGGCACTTTCGTCTGTAAAGTGCTTCGAATGGCGCGACCTTGATACTGGTGTGATAACTGTTATTGTAGGAAAACTCTACCAATGGTAACTGAGTATCCCAGTTTACGCCCAAATCCATCACACAGGCTCGAAGCATGTCTTCCAACGTTTGGATGGTTCGCTCGCTTTGGCCATCGGTCTGTGGGTGAAAATTCGTGCTTAAATCTAAGCGAGAACAAAACGAAGCTTGAAATGATTGCCAGATCCGCGACAGAAAGCGACTAGTTCTATATGAGATTATCGAGATTCCCACTCCATGACTTGCCACGATTTCCTTAAGATACAGTTCAGCTAACTTCTCAGTACTGTCTTTCTCGTGGATGGGTAAGAAGTGAGCTGACTTGCTTAACCGATCGATGATAACCCAGATCATGTCATGACCTTGAGAGGTCTGTGGTAGTTTTGTAATAAAATCCATTAAGATTTGTTCCCACTTCCAAACAGGGATCTCAGGTTGTTGTAATAGACCAGATGGTGTTTGGTATTCGACCTGGACCTTTGCACAAGTTAGGCATTTCCCAACATAGGTCGCAATATCTCCCTTGAGATTAGGCCACCAGTATTACTCCTTTAAATCTTGATACATTTTATCAGATCCTTGGTGTATCGAGTATTTGGACTTGTGTGCTTCATCCAGCACCAAGTCTCGCAGATCATTAAAATAGGGAATCCAGACCCTTCCCATGAAATATAAAGTTCCATCCTTGTTCGGTTCCATTTGTTTCTCCATTCCCCGTAATGATTCTGCTTGAATGTTTTCCGGTTTTAGAGCTTCTTGTTGTGCGTCGCGCACTCGAGTTGTAAAGTTCGTCCGGATCGTCATCTCTAAAGCTTGTACTCGTAAAGTTTTGACTCATTCTTTCTGGCTCAAGGCATCTGCCACTACATTTGCCTTGCCCGGGTGATACTTGATCTCACAGTCATAATCATTCAACAATTACACCCAACGTCGTTGGCGCATATTTAGTTCCTTTTGATTGAATATATGTTGAAGACTTTTATGATCTGTGAATATGGTACACTTGGTGCCATATATATAATGACGCCAGATTTTTAAAGTAAATACCACTGTGCCTAGTTCTAGGTCATGAGTGGTATAATTCTTTTCGTGAACTTTTAATTGACGTGACGTGTACGCGATGACTTTTTCATGTTGGATTAACACACAACCCAAGCCTTGATGCGATGCATCACAATACACCACAAAGTCATTGGTACCGTCAAGGAGTGATAATATCGGCGACTTACATATTTTTTCCTTTAATAGTTGAAATACGGATTGTAGTTTTTCTCCCCATTCGAACTTATTATCCTTTTGTGTAAGCGAGGTTAGCAGCTGAGTAACTTTTGAGAAGTTCTCAATAAATCTCCTGTAATAACCCGGTACACCTAGAAATTGTCATATTTTCGTGGGGGTTCTTGGCACGGTCCAATTCTTTATAGCCTCGATCTTTAAGGGGTCGACGTGTATCCCGTTCTCATTCACCAAGTGACCGAGAAACTATAGCTCGTGAATCCAAAATTCACATTTCGATAACTTGGCATATAATTGTTCCTTTTTTAGCAACTAGAGTATAGTTCTTAAGTGTTCTTCGTGTTCTTCCTTGGTTCGCGAGTATATTAATATGTTATCAATAAATACGATCACGAACTTGTCGAGGTATGGCTTACATACCCAATTCATCAAATCCATAATTACTGCAGGGGAGTTTGTTAACCCGAATGGCATAACAAGGAACTTGTAGTGACCGTAGCGAGTCCTAAATGCCGTCTTAGGAATACTTTAACTGATGATACCCGGTGTCACACCCTCAATTTCCACTTGCGGAGTTTTACCGCGAGGCGTGTGAACAAACCAGAATCTGAAACACTAGTACGTCGAACGACTCTATATGATTTGATAATATGTTTTCCAAAATCATTTGTTGTAGATTTTATACTGTCTAAATTAGTTACCAATATTTAGCAGAAGCATCAGTTTTAAAGTTTGAGCGGAAGCATAAATAAGTAGTGAAGCGGGCGCCAACACAAACGCCAAAACAAATGATAAATCCCAAAACAATGTTAATAGATAAGACTCGATAAAAGATGTCTTGTTCAATGCATGTGCGTGCACCTAGAGCTCTAGCGTCCTGAGAAACATGTAAAGAAACAAGTGTCAACATTTAAGATGAGTGAGTTCACAGGTTTTCATAAATTCGTTTGTTCGATTATAGTTTGTTTTCTCCGTTATCCCTAACCGGGATAACGTATTGGTTCTTATTCCAACCCGGAATAATAGTTGTTCTTCCATATTCCAACCCGGATATTAAGTGTTGTTTCCATATTCCATACCGATATTAAGTGTGTTTCCATTATTCCAAACCCGGAATAATACAGTTGATTAGTAATTAAGTTCAATGTTAACATATATAGGTAGCTAGCCTAAAGTCATGTCACGTAAGAGTTCGCGATCGAAGCTGACAGTTGTGCCTCCGTTTTGCCAGGCCTATCACATGACCATGGCGATGTTAGGCCAATTATTCATCCGTTGACCATACCCGGTCGGCTAGCGCGACTAGCTCGGATGGGGCTCGTCAGACCCAGTAGTACTACTTATAATTCCCCCGCTATTAAACCCAAATACTAACGATCCGAGGAGATTGTCGAGGACTTAAGTGATAAAGCTGCTTAGTGACCATAACATTACATTAACATTAACTTAGTTACCGTATAGTTATGTGACGTTAAATTCGTATAACGTAAAGAGATTGAGTTTGAGAGTGTATACATGTTTCTCCCCCTGTTGTTTAAAAACCGGATAAAGTTAGGGGCCGTGAACTCACCTTTATTTGCTCGGTTAGTGTAGCAAAGATGTTATAAGAGATGGGACCGCTAGTTGCGTCCTAACAAACCAATTAATTCCACGTCAGTGTGTGAACACACCAATACAAATTCTACACGTAATTTACTCACAAATTGATACACACAAACAACTTCTCTAACACTCAAACATGCATGCAAGTATCCTCATGTGATCATAGTAATCAAAACATCTTATCATAACCATAAACCAATTCATGCCACAATTTGGTGCACACAATCACAAATTATCAAATTTCAGCTTAACACTCATTATTCAGCTGTTTTCTAGGATTTTTATAAAATAGTTCCAACATTCCAAAAATTCCAATATTTTTACAGTAGGTGACATCTATACATAGAAATTTATATAAATTTTCCAAGTCCTAGATCTTTACCAATTAACCATAAATATTAATATGCTAGGCTGCAGTCAGATTTACCGCTTTCTGACTGCAGTCCATGGAAGAATTTATTTAAAAATCATTGATCGTCCAATTAACAAAATTCCAGTTGGAGTTGCCCGGAAATTTCCATACCTAGTTGCTGTACAAAAATCATGACTCAAATCCCTACTGATTTTAAAATCCAACTTGATAAACAACTAACAATATTTCAGGATTTTCACAGTTTTAGTTACTGAACTTATTTGGCCCTTTAAAAATATCAAACGACTTCAGAAAATTATGAATCCAGCGCCATTAGATTCCTTATTCAATTCTCTACGTTCTAGACATCAGAAAATCCGTTTTTCGACAACTAACGACCGAGTTACAGCCAGATGAAGTCGGCTGTAACTATTATTCAGCAGACTGTTTTCAGCATATCTTTATCATAAACTCGTATAACCCGTTCATGCGATTAACCTAGGCGATCTAGAACTGATTTCTAATCATAGATTAATACTAACAACCTATCCATGCAAACCCTACTCAATAACTTTAGTCTTTATAACCAAATCGCAGCCTATACATTCAGCTTTCAAACAACATTCAATCTAGTATAAACAATCCGAAACAATGCAATCATCCAATGTAAACATCATTAACAAATCGGCTAGCCTAACTTCTCGTTCAATCATACTTGGCAAACTTATATGTTCCGAAAACAACCATACTTGTAACTATGATACATCAGCCGATTAAAACATGTATAATCCGAAAACAACACAATCGTTTCATTCAATCATTCAATCCGAAACAAACAACAAAATCAACACACATATAACCGAATAATATCTTGCAACATATGCTGGATTCTAACCTTTGATAACTAGGTAAACCAGCCGGGACTTGGACAAGGAGTATCCTGCTGTTCCAGGAAGATCGCGACCGAAAGGATGATGATAAAGTGGGTTGTTTGATCGACTAGAGGTGAACCAAGACTGATCTCGCGATTGAATGAAGGTGAAGATGGAGATTGTTGCTGCTGTGACCGAGAGGAATAAATGAACAAGAAAGGCAGCTGATTGCGATCACAAGAGGCGAGAACAAGCTGCCGACGGCTGTTTTTCTTTAGGGTTTTGCGTTTATGTGAATGAGTGCATGTGAGTTGTATATATAGGTGCAACAAGATGATAAGGGTTACGGTTTTAGATAAGTATTCGTGGCCGAGGATAATTGGGTTGGTTTGGTTTGGGTTTGGGCTTGATCTCGCGGCCAAAGACTAGGGTGAGTTGGTTTGGTTTTGATCTTGGCCGAATGGTTCTAGGTTTTGCATGCAATGGTTTTCGGTTTAGGTTGTTCTCGGCCGAGTAGTTAGAACTTTAGGTCTAGGTTTGATCCTTGTTTTCTTTTGGCCGAAGACTTGGGTTCAAAGTTTAAACTTTGTTAACTCCTAGAGTCAAATGAATCAAAGCTGGTTCGTGTCGTGGTTTGGTTCAGTTCGTGTACATATCTACCATACTTACTCTATAACTAAAACAATCACACACAGACATCACGTATTCATTTAACTCGTACACGTTTAATGTTTAGCGTATACTTTATTCGACAAGTGCCGCGTTTAAGTTATCCGAAAAACCCGGGATATCACACCCGGACCTTAACTGATGATACCCGGACCTTAAATCAATCTTTGAGTAAAAACTTGACCCTTGCAATTGATCGAATAGATCATCAATCCTAGGTAATAGGTACGGATTCTTGATGGTTAACTTGTTTAGTTCCCGGTAGTCGATGCACATTCGGAAGGTTCCATCCTTCTTTTTAACAAACAACACCAAAGCTCCCGCCCCAGGGTGAGAAACTCGGTCTTATGAATCCTTTGTCAAGCAACTCCTGAAGCTGAGTAGCTGATTCCTGCATCTCCAAGGGCGCCAGTCGATATGGGGGCTTTCAACACAGGCGCCGCTCCTAGCGCTAGGTCTATACGGAACTCCACTTGTCGTCGTGGAGGTAGCCCCAAGTCTTCCGAAAAGACCTCGGGGTACTCATTTACTACCGGTATGTCCTCCACCTTGCGCTCCTCGACCTTCTTATCAACCACGTGTGCAAGAAAGCCGATGCATCCTTTCCTCAAACATTTTTGAGCCTTCATGCAATTAATAACTCGTAGTGGCGTGTCATGTTTCTCACCATAAACCATCAAATGTTCTCCGTCGGGTAAGGGTATGCGATTGATTTTCTTCTGACATATAACTTCGGCTCGATTATCGGATAGCCAATCCATACCAATAACGACATCTAAACTACCTAGTAGAACTGGAAATAGATCTATATCGAATTTTCATTCGCCCAGTTCTAAGGTACACTTCTTTATAATTTCCCGTGACTCTACCAGTTTCCCGTTAGCTAGTTCAATCGAGTATGGAACATCTAATTTACTCGATTCTACCCCAAGTATATCTCTAAATTCTTTAGAAATAAAACTAAAATCTGCCCTGGTATCAAAAAGAATAGATACGAAGTGATCGTTGATAGGAAACGTACTGATGACCACATTCGGGTCCTGGCTAGCGTCCTTAGCTCCAATCACGAAAGCTCTTCCCCTAGCTTGGTTTTCTTTTGGCCAATCTTTCTTGAAATACCCTTTGTTACCACATCCAAAACAACCTTCATCTTTAGCATTTGTTCCCTAGCATACATCGGTGTGATGCCCAAACCTACCACATTTGCCATACTTTGGGCCTCGGCATTCCCCGTTGTGGTGGAAGGAGCATTTGGGGCATTTTGGTGCGTCCCCAGTATAAGACTTCTTGATGGCATTGTTTATAGTGGTAATAACGTATGCCTTCACTTCTTTGACTTTGCTCGTGGCTTGCTTTATGTTATTTTTGTTATAACTACCTCGTGAGCCTTTCTTGAAATGAGTGAACTTTCTTTTGTTGGAGTTCGTAGTCTACACAATAGTTTCCTTTTTGTTCACTCCACACTTAGGTAATTTTCCCTGACATACAGCCTCCTTAGTAAGGCTGACATCTCAATTGATCGATTCTCCAATTTCAGTAGGTTTAGAAGAGGTAACCAGACTTAAAATTTCAAGGGCCAGTTGTAGGTCCCCTGGTCCTTATGGATCTTGACAGAATCGTCTATATAATCTAGAGTGCGGAATCCCCTAGATCAGATTTCATAGAAACAAGAACACGAACACAAACAATTTCCTTCAAACAGTCTTCTATTGATTATCTAACACAAAGTGTTTACAACCAGTTCAAGATTCTCTCTCTAAACCAGCAACACAACAGTAGAACCAGCAAACTTAACCCTAATGCAAACCTCCCTATATATAGAGATATGTTATGCAACTGGGCTAGGGTTTCCTACATGGACTTCTAATGCGTTTAAAGCCCAATTTGCCTACCATGTGTTGTATTGTGTCTAGTTCAGCCCAATTACTTCTAATTAACTATTACAAAACTAAACCCGCTAACTGTTTATCATTTTACTAATTACAAGATATCCAAAGACCAAATCTGAGCTGTTGTCACAAATATGCACTAACAAACTCCCCCTTGACAATATAGCTTCATAAAATAACTTAGTCTTCCGTCTTCTTGCAATTTTCAACATCTTTGAAAAACGTTGGTCTTTGGATAGCTTCAGCTTTAACAGCTTATGTCAACAACAGACTCCCCCTAAGCTGATGTATCCAATCACCAAATTTTCTAAATCGTTAGCGTTAGAGTAAACTCCAGTTTAGTCCTTGCATAGCAATCTTCAAAACGCTTCAAATTTGTTTGCAATGTAGAAAAGAGGTTCTACCATGCATCCAAGCAACTCCTCTTCACCAAACTTCTTAGTAACACACTTCTACAATCTGTATACTATAAAACAAACATCTCGAGAAACCATAAGAATTTTTCAACACTAGTTAAACAAATTATTATTATTATTATTC
The DNA here is from genome assembly GCA_947069175.1 of Scalesia atractyloides. Lineage (NCBI taxonomy): Eukaryota > Viridiplantae > Streptophyta > Magnoliopsida > Asterales > Asteraceae > Scalesia > Scalesia atractyloides. Next base: position 52,457,819 of record CAMTDV010000020.1, read on the forward strand.
AAGAGATAGTCAAACTGTACATAGATTAAACACTTCTCAACTCAAACCATATACTCAAAATTTTAAGCACACATAACTTGCAAGATCGTACAATTTTGAACTCAGAATCTAACATCGTCTCCCCCTATCGGTAGAACTCCTCCATAAACAACCAACATCTCGTACAATAAGAATTTACAAGAAAATGAAATATTTTTGGATTTTTATATTTTCTGAAAGCAAGTAAGTAACGAAATAATAAAAATTCTGTTTTTGTGAGTATCACCGTTAAGAAGATCATATCAGCAACATCAAACTGTTTTCACACTATTCGATTTTTTTAAAAACCATATTCATGAAAAACAGTTCAAGACGATTGCCAGTATTATTTATCCACTTAAACAAAATACATGAACATTTCAAGTTCCATTAGATAATTTATACTGATATACTAGTGTGTCCCACTTCAAGACATGCCCCCGCGATCAAGGTATGCACAAAAATTCATCGTAGTAGGTGAATATACCAAAATTCATCCTTTTTTATTTACAACATTAGATAATTGGTGATCAGGTCAGTACTTCCGTACAGCAAAGAGACCACTATCCAATGTGGGTTAGGGCAAATACCAAATTTTGGTACGAATAATGCAATTTGCACATTTGAATGACTCTCCAGGAGAGCTTCTTCAATATTTGGGATTTTGCATTTTAGCTCTTTTAATATATCCTGGTTGTGCCTAGGTCAGTATATATATGGATGCAGCAGAAGGACAACCTTGATACCCCGGATGAAGTAACGATATAAAGACCTAAAACCTTAGATTTTGGCAATCTATCAACACAAGATTTAAGGTTACAAACTGTACGCCACTGATATGTTACCCACTGATACACAATTTATTATTTGTGTATCACCAAGGTAGGTTGATTATTTCATGCCTTTTGCCTACTGGTACATCATATATGAAGCTGCTATCACACTTAAGCAATTTTAGTTTTAATTTTAGTGTGACAGTCTAACTTGCTGATGTACTATCATTTCTTCTTTTCCACACAGTGAAAAACTCATTTTTGATTTTCTATTTTTTATGTTTTTTATTTTTTGAAAAGCTAGAAACTATTTACAAACTATTTTTATGGAAAAATGGTTATTCAGGATTCCTCATCCCGTTGAGTTCGACTAAATGTTTAAAACGAGCCTTGTCAAATGCTTTTGTGTAAAGATCTGCCAAGTTATCTAGTGTGTCGACTCGATGCAGTTCAATTAATTTCTTTTCAGCACAATCCCGTATAAAATGATGACGAATGACAATATGTTTTGTGCGACCGTGTTTTACGAGATTGTTGGTGATTGAAATAGTGGCATTATTGTCTATCATAATAGGAGTATGAGTGAAATTCAAACCGTAATCGAGCATCTGCTGTTGGATCCAGAGAACCTGAGAGCAACATCTACCCACAGCAATATATTCAGCTTCACACGTCGAGGTAGACACGCAAGACTACTTCTTGCATTGCCATGAAACGAGCCTCCCTCCTAAGAACTGACAACCACCTGTGGTAGACTTCCTTGTAGATTTGCATCCTCCAAAGTCCGAATCAGTGAAAGAAACAAACTTCAAATCACTAGCAGCAGGATACCATAACCCAAGTTTAGGTTTCCCCTTCAAGTAACGAAGAATCCGCTTCACCGCTTTCATGTGGAACTCCTTTGAATTCGCTTGATATCTGGCACAAAGACACACTGCGAACATGATGTCGGGTCTTGAAGCAGTCAAGTACATTAGAGAACCAATCATTGCCCTGTATTGAGTTGGATCAACATCCTCCACACTCTCATGATCCGGACCAAGATTGTGATTCTCACAGATAGGTGTATTGAAAGTAGCGCAATCCTCCATTTTGAAACGAGACAAAATGTAATACACATACTTCGTCTGATGAATAAACATCCCATCCTTCTTCTGTTCAACTTGTAAACCCAGAAAGTAAGACAGTTCACCCATCGCACTCATCTCAAACTTGCTCCTCATTACCTCTTCGAAATCATGACACATGTTCTCATCAGGTAACCCAAAAATTATGTCATCTACGTATACCTGCACCAGCAAAAAGTCTTCCTTCATCCTTTTAATGAAAAGTGTACTATCAATCTGACCTCTTTCGAAACCATGTTTTAACAAATGTGATGAGAGTATCTCATACCACGCCCTAGGTGCCTGATGCAATCCATACAATGCCTTATCAAGTCGATAGACTCGATCTTGATAGTCTGGATCAGTAAACCCATCTGGTTATGAGACATACACCACTTCTTGGACTTTCCTGTAAAGAAACGTACTCTTCACGTCAAGTTGGTAAACCTTATTACGATCCATTTCACCACCAACCGAGCCTTATTCCTTATTACGATCCCTCGGTCGTCTTTCTTGCCCTTAAACACCCACTTAGTGCCTATTTCCTTCTCTCCTGCAGGCAAGTCAACTAGCTCCAAACTTTCAATTTCTTGAACTGAGCTAGTTCTCTTGCATAGCTTCCACCCAACAATTGTGTAGGTCCACCTGCGGATGGTGTTAAACCAGTTCCTTGTTCAAATGACATACACACAAGTGCGGAATCAAAGTGTACATGCAACCAAAGCAAAGTAAAGAACACGGGGTAACCAAAGATTCACTATCTTGATTAATGATTGAGAACAAGTACAAACATATACACACAAAGCTCGTATTACTCAAACAAACTTGTTGTGTTCTTGTGTCTTCATCTTCACAAGAAATGCTAACTTAGAGATCTCACCAAAAGATCAGTTCGTCAGCAGCAAGGTTCAACAGCTAACCCTCACTGAGAGGTGCATGTTTGCTTATATAGTGTCCATACATTAGTTTCGTACGAATCACGAAACAATAAATGCGGAACACGATATTTCACACGAGGCACAGTTCCAAAGAATTGGTATGGAACAAGTGTTTCGTGCGAAATACTTCATTTTGTATGAAACAAGTAACTTACTTGTTACTTGAGACTGTATCGAACGAAACACATGTTTCGTAAGAAACATGTCAACCGCACAGAAACTTTATCCTTGGAAAACGTGTGTAGATATGATGTACTCAAGACTTATCAGTATGCATACATGCAACTGATTAACACAGACAAGCTAAGATGTCATACAAGATCAAGATAGAAGGATATCTTGATCTATTCAACACGACCAAACCTATATAGACACTTGAGCAAAGACTGTACAATTACAACTGTAATTAAGAACAAGCGACAGACACAAAACTGTATCAACAAATTGTCTTTTAGAGCCATATGAACATTCTTCGGCTCCTCTTGGGCAATAAAACAGCCATACAAACATTCATGTATCAAACCAGTCTTCTGAATCGAAGTAAACAAATAGGAACCTTCGAGCACACCTCTTCTTGTCTGAACGCCTGCAGCAGCATCATCTATGATGTTTTCAACTGGATGATCTCTGTGTACACGTGTGGTAGCAATGGTGTCAACAACCAGATTATCTCCTAGATTAGTTCCAACCTCCCCCTGAATATTAGCAAATGGATTACTGAAGTCCTCCCCCTGAGTAGGTTCAGACTCACTATCACTAGAGTCTTCTAGAGCCGCACTAGAAGATGTTTCTGGAGTATCTGTCATCGATACACTCGATCTAGGGATGAAGTCACACTGGCCATCTTCACTGATCACAGTATGGATCACTTGAGACTTATCTGCACTAGAAAAATCAGGAATATTAAATGATTTAAAAACACTGTCATAATCATATAATATAGGAGGACCACTCATTTATTGTTGAGGTGAATTACTAGTGATTTCCATGTTAAACACCGCCTCAATTTTACCAGTTTTTAAATTTAAAACCCTTTTATTCGGTGTTCAAGGCATATAACCTAGAAAGTAACCCTCATCAGCTAACTCACCGAATTTTTGCTTATCTTTGTTTTGCACAATGGTGCAGGGTAATCCAAATGATTTAAAGCCTTTTAGGTTTGGTTTTTGGTTAAACAATAGTTCGTCACATGTTTTGTTCAACCGTTAACCATCAAAACTTTGTTCAGGACATAACAAGCTGTGTTCCCAGCTTCTCCCTAGAAAAGAATTGGAAGCTTTGAATCGGAAAGCATAGTCCTTGCGGCTTCAATCAACGTGTTGTTTTTCCTCTTAGCGACTCCATTTTGTTGAGGTGTATAAGGAGCAGAGAATTGATGTTCAATTCCTTTGGGAAGACAATAGACATCCAGAATCTGATTCTTGAACTTCGTGCCGTTATCACTCCTTATCCTCTTGATTCGTGCATCATGGACATTTTCCAATTTTGTAACAAGATCAATCAGCATCTCTGCTGTCTCATCTTTTGTACCTAAAAAGAAAACCCATGAATATCATGAGTAATCATCTGTGACAACTAAACAATAGTACTTTCCACCTATGCTCCTTACATTCACCGGACCGAATAGATCCATATGAAGTAATTCATAAGGGGTATTTATGGAATTTACTGTTTTAGACTTGTGAGGTTTCTTATGTTGTTTTCGCTTTTGACATGGAAGACATTTATCTTCCACGTGAAACCTCTGCACTGGCAGCCCTTCCACTAAGCCATTTTTAATAATGTAATTCATTTTTCTGTAGTGGATGTGGGCCATGCGTCTGTGCCACAACAATGACTCAGCCTCAGATGCTTTTGATAGTAAACACGCCACCATAGTGGAAGAATCCTTAGCACCCATGTCCATGACATAAGTGTCGTTTCTCCTTGGCACTCTCATCACTATTCAGTCAACCGGTATCACTAAACCAGGCTTCAACACCAAAGCTTCAGACTTTGTAAAGTGGACCGAGTGATCCTTGTCGCAGACTTGAGACACGCTCATCAGATTGTGCTTCAGCTGCTCAACATAGTTCACTTTGTCCAGTGTGATCTTCCCGTTGGTCACCTTTCCTCGACCTGTAATGTGCCCTCCTTTAGCACCTACAAAATTCACATATCCATCATCTATATTCTTAAACTCCGTCAACAACCTCGCATCCCCCGTCATGTGCCTGGAGCAGCCACTATCAACATACCACAAGTTGATAATCCTCCTTAGCAGCTCCTGTACAAACCAACAAAATTAGTTAGATTGGGGAACCCAAGCTTTAGTGGTCTTGGGTCTTCTAGATTCATCAGCCACGGGAACATCCATCCAGTATCCATCACTCCTAACAGGAGTCTTGGATATTAGACCTGTTGACGGAAGGTCTTTGGTCCTGAGGTTTCCTAACCAAGTTTGGACTTTGAGACCTTTGGAAATTATGATTTTGGTGCCATAAATTTTGATTATAATAATTTTTAAAGCCATCGTTATAAAAATTTCGACTACCAACATTCTGGTATCGAGTTCGATATTGACCTTGACTTCTGAAATTACTTGATCGACCATTAAAGTTATTCATTCGTGGTGAACTAGTTCTAGGTCTTTCATATCTGCCTGATGTAGATTCAGGCTGAAATCTTTGTTGATTTCTTTGAAAACGAGGAACTTGGTGAGTTCCTTTTTCAGCCTTATCTACACCCACAGCAACATGCTGTTGCCTGGTAGCAGATATCTTTGGTGAGTTAAACTTCTTCTCACCATCACCACTTTTTGCTGCTGATTTTTCTCTCTGCCTCTCACTTACCTGTGCTTCACTCTATTTGTTAGGACAGCAGCTAGCTACATATCCCTTTTCGTGACATTTAAAGCATGATTTCCTAGCCGAAGACTTCTTAATTGAAGCCTCTTGCTTAGATTCATTAGGCGATGAAGATGCTGATGATGACGATGCCTTCGAAGGATCTTGTTTAGTTTACTTAACTTCTGATTTTTCTTTGTTTTTTTAGCAAACTTCATATTAGACTCTTTAGTAATAACAGTGACCTCTTCTTTCATATCACTACCTTTAACAAAATCAACATTTTTAACAAAAAATTGTTTTTTATTTGTAGGGTGTGTATTCTTAGGTTTCAAAACAGGTTCCCTGTCATTATCCTTCTTGGCATTCTCAGAACCATCAACATTCTCTGATGTGGAACTACCAGGTGTAGTTGACACAAAGTTTGTAAGCTCTTCTTCATCAGGCAAGAAAGAATATTCATGACCAAGTGGTGGTGGAACTTCATTCAAACCTTTGAATCCCACACATGTCTTGTCATTACTCTTCCTCAAGCCATTCATCATGTGTTTCATGACAAAAGATGAATCTCTGAATTGATTTAATTTCTTTTCAAGTTCACAAATTTTAAGTTGTACTTCAGACAACTCTTTGCATTTTTCAAAAATTTCTTTTGTTTTCTCACTCATCGTATCATGAGCTATATAACACCCGGTAAAATCGTGTCCAATAGTATAGTGACACGTGTTGCATTTTAAATATAGTCTATTAAAGACCAATAAGGACTAAAGGCGTTAACATGCTCAATCTGAGCCTCTAAGTGACAGTCCGATGTCAACATGCTTAAATCATTAGCCTCTGAGTGACTGATATGTCAACATGCTTAAATCATTTGCCTCTAAGTGACTGATATGTCAACATGCTTAAATCATTAGCCTCTGAGTAACTGATAAGTCAACATGCTTGAAATTTGGCCTCTGAGTGACTGATATGTCAACATGCCCAGCCTTTGAGTGACATTGGAGTCAACATGCTTATAATAAGCCTCTGAGTGATCCTTTGCGAAGTCCTAACTCTCATACGTGCCATTTGTTGGACGAGAGGGTTCAATTTTGTATATATGTGAAAGTTGGATGATGGAGGGATTAAAAGTGTCAACATGTTAATTCTTACCTCTGAGTGACCTTTTAACGAACCGAGAGCTCAACAATATCCGGGCATAATCCCGGGTATGCCAAGTATTGACTACGGAGGGCTAAAAGTGCCAAAAAGGTGTTATAAAACGTTTTTAGAAGCTTTTTAAAGTTAAGGGGCTAAAGTGTCAAACTTTGAAACTGGCCAAGAGGCGGTCGCGGGCCGCGAGAGACCTGTCCAGGGTCTCTTGCGGGGCGCGAGAAGGGGAGTGCAGCAGAAAGTTTTGGCTTGGCCCCCAAACAAAGCTCCAAAACCATTAATTCGAAACCACGGACTTGTAATAAGCTATGCTACATTTTGGGACACTTGTAAACTCCCTCTTACACCCCTAAACATCTGGCTTCACCTCCTTTGAGTTCTCCAACTATAAATAGGTTCTTAAGTTTACATTACAACTTACACCTTTCTCATTTATTCACTCTTCTTCCTCCTCTGGAAGTTCCTAGCTAAAAGGAGCATCCAACATAATTCTTTTGCACCTTAGGAATCATTGGTAAGTGTTCCTTCTTTTTGCATTTTTGTTTATAGGTTTTTATAGCCAAAAGTCAAGCGTTTTTCAGAAAGAGCTTTGACTTTCGGTTAGGACCATTATGGTCCAGCCATTGTTCGAAATGAACATGGCTAAGCGATCGTAATAAGGTAGGTGTTAATCCCAATATAGGGCACCTTCTGAAGATCACGTTTGCTAGACCAATTGACAGGTCAAAGTTATGATATTAAAAAGTCAAACAGGCCATTTTTCGAAAAAATCACAAATTGATCTTATATATGTTATGAAACATGTTTTGACACTTAAACAAGTTGCTACTAATTATTAGTACATGTAAGAACATGTTCGGCTCGTCAATATCAGTTCTAGGGTCGGTTCACAACCGAAAGTCGCGAAGTTTGACTTCTGGTTTGACTTTTGATTCTGACCCGATTTAGATTAGTTACCTACTGATCTAAAGTTTCATTATGATCGTAATATAATGTAGCATAACCCTCTGAGGTTATATTACATGATCATAATCAGAATCTAAGTTTATGCGCAAGTTCCATAATTTTGCCAACTTTGACCAAAATGCCCTTTTTGCATAAAACAAGGTTTTAAATGGTAATGAACTTGAAAATGAGTTTTCTACTGATGTAATATTATAAGTAAGATTATTTGGGATGTTAAACCAAGTTATAAACTGAGTTTTCAAAGAGGTCCTTAAACTATGTCGATAAATGACGATTTTAGCCCTTGTGGCTTATAAAATAGTTTTAATCAAATCTCTTCAAGGTAAATCATTTACCTACTGATATGTTATATTAAATAACATATTTTAATCTAACTTAACATCACTTTTCATAAACATCGCATAAAGACGTCATTTTACGACATAAGCACCGTTTCGGCGGATAGTATGGTTTTAAACCTTATTATTGACCAAGAGTTATTACCTACTGATTTTAAAACTTATTTTAAACATATTTATAGTAGGTACATGTTATAAACTCAGAATCCCAAATAATTTGTAAACTATGTGTAAAATGACCAAAATGCCCCTTCGGTGCATAGTTTGGTCATAAAAGGTAAATTACACATATAATTGCTATCCTACTGTTATTATATCATAAATAAAATATTTTTCCAGAATATCATGAATATAAACTTAAATTATATTAAAATTCCTTTTATATGGCATGAAATTACCAAAATGTCCCTATGAGGCATAATTTTATTTTAAAACCTCAACGGGCATATAAGTTAATATCCTACATATATTTTAACTTATTTAAAATTTAATGGCATATAGAACTTGTCCATATCTTATCTGGTTACCCATTATCGCTTATAAGCATACGGTTGATTATACGTAACTAGTTTACAGAATTCAACCGAACGGGTTTAACCTTATCATTTTAATTTCAAAATCTAGAATGTTTATAGTTAACCCATATTATACAAGTCAAGGTACTTGTTGGGATTAAACTACATTCTATCCAATCATCGTTTAATCTAGCGTCATACATTTTGATCAAGCACGCTAGTCGGTCTAAGTCTATGACGTAAATAAGACCGTTAATATTTAATTGTTTAGTTTATGCCATAATCCACACTAGAGACTTGCCGGTAAATGCTATCTGCACTTAGTACTTTTATGTACGGCTGAGTTATTAAAAATTAAGAAGACTAGCTCAGGAAAATACTCTCGACTTATTTCCCCTATACGTGCTAGGGTTACGGTAAATTATTACTGTTTGGTCGGAAATGGGATCAATCGAACACCGGTTCGGGGCTAGTAAATCCGCATATTCTATTTTAATCAGTTTTGTTTGATAACTTAATCATCGCGGGTTAACTACAGTGTCCTGGACATCCTCGGCTCATTACAATAGAAATGGTCATGACCTAAGCGTGGGTGTAGGCATACACCCGATAGACGCTCAATTATGCATTCCCACAAGGTTGGGAGGAATTGACTCCTTCGTGAGTCCAAAGTGGTGTGTACGTTAATTGTGTCTCGGTCTCCGTACCGGGCCCCGTATGTATGGAGAAACATGTAAATCTGCCAACAAGGTTGGATGGTCAATTAACCCAAGTTATAAAAAAAAAGATTTTGTGCTGATACGCACTTAAAACATTTTTGAAATGTTTTCAAAATGAGTCAGTTGGGTGTATTTACCGGCGAAAGCTGACGTATTTTCAAAAGACTAAACTGCAGGTACAATACGAAAATAGGCTGGAAGTGCTCGGTAGTGATAGAGGATCTTGCAAATCCTAAATCTGCTCAAAGTCTGTTTTATATTCTTTCCATGTACAATTTATGATCCGCCTGTTGACCTTCTATTACGAGCCTGTATATTATTTTGTATTTTTCGAACATTCGGTTTGTAATAGTAATTTTATTCCAAGACTTCCGCTGTGCCATAGTTAATTGACTATGATGATTATCAACTGACGTCATGATACTCCCTACCCGGGCCCACCGGTGTATGGATTTGGGTTGGAAATCCGGGGTGTGACAGGTTGGTATCAGAGCCAACGTTTGAAAGAATTAAACACTAGCCATTTGTGTTTGATCTCAAACTTACACGAGCACATTTCTTAGACTTCTGAGTCTAGGCATTGAACTAGGATTACTCATTTCATTATTAAGTTATTAGTATTGTTTTGAATTGATTTTAACAGGAAAATGCCGCCACGTGTACGAGGACAAAGTGGGAGAGGAAAAGGTCCAATGAGGGGAGGACCATCGGGGCGCATTCCACCTCAATCTCGCAACTCAGATGCTTATGAAGAATCAGGAAATTCATCTCCTTGGCAACCAGCAAGACGCTCTGTCTCTCATAGACACTCGCCCCCACATTCCCAATATTCTTACCACTCTCACCACTCCTATCATTCACACCATACTCAGCATTCTCACCATTCCTATTCACACTCTTACCATGAAGAATTTAAACCCAACCACTACTTTAACATACCTCCAGCCGATCAAAATCAGTTGGACCAGCCACACCTTATGGACGAGGACTCCGACCCGAAGATGCCACCGTCTGGATCAAATACGCATCCCATTGAAATTTCAAGCGATTCAAACTCCTATGCTGGATCGCCCTACCAAGGTCCTAACGAGTGAGACCAATATTGGAATCAATTCACTTTTGTCCACACTCCTTCGCATCACTCTCAACCACCTCCTGTTCAACAAGATGTCCACATGGAACCGGTGGACCAACCTCAACCACCACCTGAACCACCAAGAACGAAGCGTGGAGCACGTATGTCGGTACGTGCCGGACAAAGGTCAGGATCGTTGCCACCTTTGCCCAACTCCTACCCCACAATTCAAGAGGACCCACAAATGGGTGGACCCTCTAATGTTTCACCTATAGTGGAACCAACACCAACACCTGCTGTTCAACCACCACCATCTGGTTATACTAACCCAATCCCCACATATCAAGACACGTCTGGATATGATCCTTTTAACCCATCTACACCGGTTGACTATCAAGCATGGTCGCAAGACCCCTACATGCAGGCGGTTATGCACAACGCACTTTACTCGTCTCCTTTTCCACATACTTATCCACCGACTTGATATCCAACTTATGGGTACCAGTATCCGGTTATGCCACAACCTCAACCACAACCTCCACCACCACTTGAGGCCATTAATGAGGACTTAGAAAGGATGAAAGGAATGCAGCAATAGGCGGAGAAAACGGAGAAGAAGATGAATAAGTTCTTCAAGAAACTCTCCAAGTTGGTCAAGGGAAAGAAGGACGAGTGAAGTCTCTTCTAATTATATGTAGTCCCTGCGAGGTCATTGTTATTTCTTGTAGTCCCTGTGTGGACATGTTTATTTCCTTTAATTCCTTGCATGGACAGTTTATTTCATTTTTCTAGTATTGTAACTTCTATTGAAATTTAATGAAGTACTTTTGGAATTATATATATATGTATTCATCCTCTTGAAAACGAGCGTCTCGATTTTACTCGAAATTTACGCTCTGCTATATAATTCCAAAAGACCTTAATAGATTGATTATGCCAAGTGGCGTAGACCACATATTGGCAAAGAAATGATAGTTAAGTACGAAGGGGTCTTCTATCAGGATAGTTAAGGAAAGTAATCCTTCTATCCAGAGGTAAGGGATTAGGTCCAAACCTCCAAGGTCGTTAAGGTCGAAGGTGGCCGGGACCATTAATCAATTATTAAGGTACTCTTATGTTAACATTAAGAAATGTGCATACTCTTGGTAGTGTGGCTTGAGGAACCACACTAACCGTCTAATGGGACAGGCTGATATGCCATATACATCTGATATGATGTAGGCCAATGTGCCCAGTTTATGTCCAATGGGACAGGCTGATATGCCATATACATCTGATATGATGTAGGCCAATGTGCCCAATTATGTCCGACGGGATAGGCTGATATGCCATATACATCTGATATGATGTAGGCCAATGTGCCCACTTTATGTCCAACGGGACAGGCAGACATGCCATATACATCTGATATGATGTAGGCCAATGTACCAAATTATTATGTCCATTAGAGACAAGCCTATGAGCTACATAATTATCAATGATGACAATGACAGTTGTGACATTGCGATCCACTGTCCAATAATATATGCACTACGTCCAAATTGTAATTTGCCTATGATGGTCCTATTAAGACCTAGGCCAAATTTAGATATATTAAGCCTAAGAGTTGTGATGTATTTCACACTAGAATAGGCAATGGATTGTTATATCCAATGTTTTAAGCCTAATATGGTTGACATACCATGGCTAAGTAAAGCTTTATTGGTGTATAGAACCAAAACTTAAGGATTGATAACTCAAATGAAGCACAAAGTAGCCACAGGAATGTTGAATCTAACAAAGCTGAAAACAAAAATATAGACGATGATAATTTTTAAGCTCGCATTGATGAGGCTGTCGAAAAGGCCATGGGAAAGGCCATAGAAAAGCTAAGATAGTCGAGTGTACTCACTCTAGACCTTTATCTATTCCACCATCTTCAACTCATAAGGAGAGCTCAGTTCACTCTTCAAATGCGAAGAGTGAACCAAAGAAAATAGATCTTACTAAAAAGTCTCGTTCTGTTAAGAACGGATGTACCTATAAATACTTTGTCTCCTGCAAGCCCCGAGACTTTAACGGAGAAAAAGGAGCTGTAGAAGCCCTAAAGTGGCTAGACGAGATGGAAACAATTGTAGACATTAGCAGCTGTGCTGATAAGGATGTGGTCAAGTATGTATCACAGTCCTTTAAGGGCGACGCCCTAATATGGTGGAAAGCCATGATATAGTCTATAGGTAAAGTACACCTGTATAATTTAGGGTGGTCCAAATTTGTGGACCTTGTTAAGAAAACATACTGCCCACCCCACGAGGTGGAAAAGTTAGAGACAGACTTCTTGTCTCTTTCGATGAGAAACGTAGATTGTCGGAAATACGTCTCCGATTTGAATTCCTTATCAAGGTTAGTTTCCTATCTGATCACCCCCGAATCCAAACCCATTGTGCGTTTTATAAATGGATTGGCGCCTGAAATAAAGGGCATGGTAAAGGCTGCTCAGCCTAGTACCTATAGGTCTGTTGTAGACCTATCTCTTTTCCTCACATTAGATCTAGTGAGGCAAAAGTCAGTAAAAACTAAAACTGACGAAAAGAGGAAGCGGGAGGACAATAACTCCCAAAGGTTCAAAAAGAAAGGAAATCTGAGTTCAAAAAGAACCAGCACGCATCTAATGACAAACCTCTATGCAAGAACTATAAATATAGGCATTGGGGACAGTGTAGTATAAATCCATAAACCAAACCCTGTGGTATCTGCAAAAGAAGAGGGCATAAGACCCTAGATTGTAAGGATCTTAAGGATGCAGTTTGTTATAACTGCAACGAAAAAGGGCATATAACGTACAATTGCCTCAAGAAACCCAAAAGTAATGATGCAAAACCTTGAGAGGCCAAGAAGGGGAATGCCTGTGCCTTTCAAATGAATGCCAGGGAGGCCGTTAATGACAACAACGTCATAACAGGTACATTCCTCATTAACAATATTTACGCTAGAGTTCTTTTCGATCGGGTGCGGATAAATCATTTGTTGACCATAAGTTTAGTAAACTATCAAACCTGCCCATAAGAACTCTAGACAAAACTTATGAGATGGAACTTGCTGATGGAACGATAGAAACAACATCTTCCATTCTTATGGATGCTCTATATCCATTAAGAATCATTCCATCCCTATATCTCTTATGCCAATGAAATTGGCGGGGTTCGATGTTGTCTTAGGCATGGATTGGTTATCTTATAACCAAGCCCGCATTGCCTGTGATAAAAAGCTCGAGATTAAGACCCCATCTGGTGAAATGATCACCATCCCCGGAGACTCACACTATGGACTACTGGACAAGGTGTCATTATTTAAGGCATCCAAGTGTTTGAGGAAAGGATGTGTCATCTACATGGCCCAAGTTACCATAAATGAGCCTAAGCCAAACATGGAGGACCTACCAATCATCTCAGAATATCCCGATGTATTCCCAGAAGAATTACCAGGCCTACCTCCAGACAGACAAGTGGAGTTCAAGATTGATATCCTGCCAGGGTCAATACCCGTAGCTAGAGCTCCATATAGGCTAGCACCAACGGAGATGAAAGAATTGAGGATGCAACTAGACAAACTCTTGGAGAAAGGCTTTATACAGCCTAGTTCCTGACCTTGGGGAGCTCCTATCCTTTTCATTAAAAAGAAAGACGGTTCAATGCGAATGTGCATTGACTACTAAGAGCTAAACAAGTTAACAATTAAGAATAGATATCCTCTGCCCAGGATCGATGATTTATTCGACCAACTTCAAGGGGCTAGTTATTTCTCCAAGATTGATCTGAGATCTGGATATCACCAGCTGAAGGTTACAAGTGAAGATGTTCCTAAAACTGCCTTCAGGACCTGATATGGTCACTTTGACTTCTTAGTGATGCCTTTTGGGCTCACAAATGCACCTGCAACATTCATGGAGCTCATGAATAGAGTCTGCAAACCATATTTGGATAAGTTTGTCATTGTGTTCATAGACGACATACTTATCTATTCTCGTAATCAGGTAGAACACGAGAAACATCTTAGGTGCATCTTAGAACTGCTAAGGCAAGAGAAGCTCTACGCTAAATTCTCTAAGTGTGAGTTTTGGCTCAGAGAGGTCCAATTTCTTGGACATATGGTAAGTGAGCATGGTATCCAAGTGGATCCCGCTAAAATTGAGGCCATAATGAATTGGGAAGTGCCTAAGACTCCATCAGAGATTCGTAGCTTCCTAGGATTGGCTGGATACTATAGAAGGTTCATTGATAACTGTTCAAGAATAACCACTCTTTTAACTACCTTAACCCGAGAGAATGTTAAATACAATTGGGGTCCAAAACAACAAGAATCTTTTGAGGTTCTTAAACACAAGTTGAGCAACGCTCCTGTGTTATCTCTACCAGAGGGTGTTGAAGATTTTGTAGTCTACTGTGATGCATCGCACACTGGCATGGGCTGTGTGTGCTAATGCAAAATGGCAAAGTGATTGCCTATGCATCACGACAGTTAAAGGTGCATGAAAGAAATTACACCACCCATGATTTGGAATTGGGTGCCGTTGTATTTGCACTAAAATTGTGGAGACATTACTTGTATGGCACAAAGTGTATTATATACACAGACCATAAAAGTTTCCAGCATCTGTTCAATCAAAAAGAATTGAACATGCGACAACGCCGATGGGTGGAAACACTTAATGATTATCATTGCGAGATTTGCTACCATCCTGGCAAGGCAAATGTAGTTGTTGATGTCGTAAGTTGCAAGGAACGAATTAAACCTATAAGGATTAACTCCAAGAGCATTGAGCTCAAGAATAGCTTAAATGAGAAGCTATTAGATGCGCAAAAGCAAGCCCTATTAGAGACTAATGCTCCTAAGGAGGGATTAGGTGGAACTGTGGATCAGTTAGCGCCTGGAATGGATGGAATCCTTAAATTCAATGGAAGAATCTGGGTTCCAATCTTTGGGGGATTTAGAGATCTAATCCTCCGTGAAGCGGACAGTTCGAGATACTCAGTTCACCCGAGAGGTGACAAGATGTATCAAGATCTAAAGAAGAATTATTGGTGCATGGGTTTGAAGAAATCCATAGCCACTTATGTAGCTAAGTGTCTGACGTGTTCGCAGGTTAAAGCCGAACATCAGAAGCCGTCAGGACTTCTTGAACAATTAGAAATTCCCACATGGAAATGGGAAATGGTAAATATGGACTTGAGTACCAAGTTACCCAAGACCAAAAGTGGAAACGACACTATTCGGGTCATTGTGGATAGGCTGACCAAGTGAGTACATTTCTTGCCAATAAAGGAAACGTATAATTCAAATAAATTGGCTAAATTTATGTGGACAAGATTGTGTCCCTACACGGTGTGCCGGTATCTATTGTATCTGATAGAGATACTAGATACACATCTCACTTTTGGAAAAGTTTCCAACAATCTTTAGGCACACGATTAAACTTTAGTACGGCTTACCATCCACAGACTGAGGTCAAAGTGAGCGTACTATTCAAACTTTGGAAGACATGATCAGGGCATGTGTGATCGATTTAGGTGGAAGTTGGGACGACCACTTACCCCTAATTGAAGTCTCCTACAATAACAGTTATCATACGAGCATCAAGGCTGCTCCTTTTGAGGCCTTATATGGGAGAAAGTGTCGAATGCCCGTGTGCTGGGCAGAAGTTGGGGAGGCCCAACTAACAGGACCAGAGATTGTCCTGGAGACCACGGAAAAGATTGTGCAAATCCGTGATCGTCTCAAAGCTGCCAGAGACAGGCAGAAGAGCTATGCTGATAAGAGGCGTAAACCTCTTAAGTTCCAAGTAGAGGACAAAGTCATGCTAAAAGTATCACCCTGGAAAGGTGTGATGCGTTTTGGAAAGAAGGGCAAGTTGAGTCCAAGATATATTGCACCATTCGAGATAGTCGAATGTGTTGGCACTGTAGCTTATAAGCTCAGGTTGCCAGAGGAGCTTAGTGGAATCTATAATGTGTTCCACATCAGTAATCTTAAGAAATGTCTAGCCGATGAGTCACTAGCAATGTCACATAAAGATGTGCATATAGATGAAAACCTGAGGTTTATTGAGAAACCGATTTCGATCGAGGATCGACAGGTTAAGAAGCTCTGAAAAAAATGATACCTATAGTAAAGGTTAAGTGGGACGCTTTTAGAGGTCCCGAGTATACATGGGAGGTTGAGTCCACTATACGACAAAAGTCCCCCATCTTTTTTAATAAAATCTAGAGGTCGAGATTTTCTTTAAGGTGGTGAGGATGTAACATCCTGTAAAATCGTGTCCAATAGTATAGTGACACGTGTTGTATTTTAAATATAGTCTATTAAAGACCAATAAGGACTAAAGGCGTTAACATGCTTAATCGGAGCCTCTAAGTGATTGTCCAATGACAACATGCATAAATAACAGCCTCTGAGTGATTGATATGTCAACATGCTTAAATCATTAGCCTTTGAGTGACTGATATGTCAACATGCTTAAATCATTTGCCTCTAAGTGACTGATATGTCAACATGCTTAAATCACTAGCCTCTGAGTGACTGATAAGTCAACATGCTTGAAATTTGACCTCTGAGTGACTGATATGTCATCATGCCCAGCCTCTGAGTGACATCGGAGTCAACATGCTTATAATAAGCCTCTAGTGATCCTTTGGGAAGTCCTAACTCTCATACGTGCCATTTGTTGGACGAGAGGGTTAAATTTTGTATACATGTGAAAGTTGCATGATGGAGGGATTAAAAGTGTCAACATGTTAATTCTTACCTCTGAGTGACCTTTTAACAAACCGGGAGCTCAACAATATCTGAGAATAATCCTGGGTATGCCAAGTATTGACTACGGAGGGCTAAAAGTGCCAAAAAGGTGTTATCAAACGTTTTTAGAAGCTTTTTAAAGTTAAGGGGCTAAAGTGTTAAACTTTGAAACTGGCCAAGGGGCGGTCGCGGGCCGCGAGAGACCTGGCCTGGGTCTCTTGCGGGGCGCGAGAACTGGTCTGCAGCAGAAAGTTTTGGCTTGGCCCCCAAACAAAGCTCCAAAACCATTAATTCGAAACCACGGACTTGTAATAAGCTAAGCCACATTTTGGGACACTTGTAAGCTCCCTCTTACACCCCTAAACATCTGGCTTCACCTCCTTTGAGTTCTCCAACTATAAATAGGTGCTTAAGTTTACATTACAACTTGCACCTTTCTCATTTATTCACTCTTCTTCCTCCTCTGAAAGTTCCTAGCTAAAAGGAGCATCCAACATAATTCTTTTGCACCTTAGGAATCACTGGTAAGTGTTCCTTCTTTTTGCATTTTCGTTTATAGGCTTTTATAGCCAAAAGTCAAGCGTTTTTCAGAAAGAGCTTTGACTTTCGGTTAGGACCATTATGGTCCAGCCATTGTTCGAAATGAACATGGCTAAGTGATCGTAATAAGGTAGGTGTTAATCCCAATATAGGGCACCTTCTGAAGATCACGTTTGCTAGACCAATTGATGGGTCAAAGTTATGATATTAAAAAGTCAAACAGTCCATTTTTCGAAAAAATCATAAATTGATCTTATATATGTTGTGAAACCTATTTTGACACTTAAACAAGTTGATACTAATTATTAGAACATGTAAGAACATGTTCGGCTCGTCAATATCAGTTCTAGGGTCGGTTCACAAGCGAAAGTCGCGAAGTTTGACTTCTGGTTTGACTTTTGATTCTGACCCGATTTAGATTAGTTACCTACTGATCTAAAGTTGCATTATAATTGTAATATAATGTAGCATAACCCTCTGAGGTTATATTACATGATTATAATCAGAATCTAAGTTTATGCGCAAGTTCCATAATTTTGCCATCTTTGACCAAAATGTCCTTTTTGCATAAAACAAGGTTTTAAATGGTAATGAACTTGAAAATGACTTACTGATGTAATATTATAAGTAGGATTATTTGGGATGTTAAACCAAGTTATAAACTGAGTTTTCAAACAGGTCCTTAAACTATGTCGATAAATGACGATTTTAGCCCTTGTGGCTTATAAAATAGTTTTAATCAATTCTCTTCAAGGTAAATCATTTACCTACTGATATGTTATATTAAATAACATATTTCAAATATTTTAATTTGACCTTAACATCAGTTTTCATAAACATCGCATAAAGACGTCATTTTACGACATAAACGCCGTTTCGGCACATAGTATGGTTTTAAACCATATTATTGACCAAGACTTATTACCTACTGATTTTAAAACTTATTTTAAACATATTTATAGTAGGTACATTTTATAAACTCAGAATCCCAAATAATTTATAAACTATGTGTAAAAGGACCAAAATGCCCCTTCAGTGCATAGTTTGGTCATAAAAGGTAAATTACACATATAATTGATATCCTACTGATATTATATCATAAATAAAATATTTTTCTAGAATACTCATGATTATAAACTTAAATTATATTAAAATTCCTTTTATATGGCATGAAATTACCAAAATGTCCCTATGAGGCATAATTTTGTTTTAAAACCTCAACGGGCATATAAGTTAATATCCTACTAATTTTTAACTTATTTAAAATTTAATGGCATATAGAAGCTGTCCGTAACTTATCCGGTTACCCATTATCGCTTATAAGCATACGATTGATTATACGTAACTAGTTTACGGAATTCAACCGAAACGTGTTTATCCTTATCATTTTAATTTCAGAATCCATAATGTTTATAGTTAACCCATATTATACAAGTCAAGGTACTTGTTGGGATTAAACTATATTCTATCCAATCATCGTTTAATCTAGCGTCATACGTTTTGATCAAGCACGCTAGTCGGTCTAAGTCTATGACTTAAATAAGACCGTTAGTATTTAATTGGTTAGTTTATGCCATAACCCAGACTAGAGACTTGCCGGTAAATGTTATCTGCACTTTATACTTTTATGTACGGCTGAGTTATTAAAATTTAAGAAGACTAGCTCAGGTAAATACTCTCGACTTATTTCCCCTATATGGGCTTGGGTTACGGTAAATTATTACCGTTTAGGTCAGAAATGGGATCAATCGAACGCCGGTTCGGGGCTAGTAAATCCGCATATTATGTTTTAATGAGTTTTGTTTGATAACTTAAACATACGTTATTGTGTCGGTTAACTACCGTTTCTTGGATTAATCCTCGGCTCATTACAATAAAATGGCGACACCCTTATTTGAGGGTGTAGGCATACACCGATAGAGCTCAGTTGGGTGTATTTACCAGCGAAAACTGACGTATTTTCAAATGACTAAACTGCAGGTACAATACGAAAATAGGCCGGAAGTGCTCGGTAGTGCTAGAGGATCTTGCAAAGCCTAAATCTGCTCAAAGTCCGTTTTATATTCTTTCCAAGTACAATTTATGATCCGCCTGTGGATCTTCTATTACGAGCATGTATATTATTTTGTATTTTTCGAATATTCGGTTTGTAATAATAATTTTATTCCAAGACTTCCGCTGTGCCGTGTTTAATTGACTATATGATTATCAACTAACATCACGATACTCCCCACTCGTATGGATTTGGGTTGGAAATCCGGGGTGTGACAAGCAAAGTTAATAACTTGAAGTTTTCCATTAAGCTTACACGTTATAATATTAATTTCTTCTTCATAACCTTTAATTTTCTTCAAGTATAGTGACTCATTTCGTTTTATGAAAAAGTTTGATTCTTTTAGGTTTGAGAGCTCATTAGCCAGACTTTCGTTTTGCTTTGTTAATGTGTCAACTTCATTTTGCAGTTCACGACACTTCAAACAAATAGAACTACCAGAGTTAAGAACATACCTTGCATGTTGATTTGCTTCGATCAGCCATGAAAGCATCAAAATCAGCAGCCATCTTCTTCTCTATGGTATTCTATTCTCCATCAGCTTTTTCAGCAACCTTCTCTTGCTCTCCCTCAGCATCAGCTTTCACTTCTTCTTCAGCAACTGTAGCTATCTTAGCCATGAACGCCTGTGAGGCATTGTTATCACTCTCCAGATGAACACTCCAATCATAAGAACCCTCTCTAGCAGTAGAAATCAGGGCCTTTGATCCAGCATTGTTTGACGCATTCGTGTTACTTGAACCATGGCCAGGAGAATCTTGAAAGGATGAACTAGAACGAGATTCAGACTTAGGTCTTTGACACTCTCTAGCGAAATGTCCGTAGTTGTGACACTTGTAACACTTTACTTTCGACTTGTCAAAGCCCACACTCTATCCAATGAACTTCCTGCCCGTTCTGTTCATGAACCTCTTCACCCTTCTTGAGATCATGGCCATCTGCCATTGCAAATCCATCTTCTCTAAGTCATCAGGGTCGATCTGATCATAATCTTCATCAAACGTTGCAGGATCAGATATTCTTCCTTGAATGTAGTTCTCGTAGGAAGCAACGAAAGAAGCAAGCAATGCCAAGTGATCTTCAGCACTTTTGACGCTCAGAGGCATAGACTTAGAACAACTGTTATTTGATTGTTGTCTCTTAGCACCTGACAAGCCTCCTGAAGCAGCAACAAAACATACTTCACCTTCAGCATTTGTCACAATTTGCTCATTCTCACATGAGAGAAACGCAGTTGCAGTATCACTAGAAGCAGTGTTGGAAGATGAATGTGTAAGACCTTTATAAATCCCCGGATCTTGAACCTGATCATAACATGTTTCCTTCTTCTTCATATTGAGCTCATAAGCTCTCAACTTCCCAACAACCTCTTCCAAGTCTTTCTTTTCGTAGTCAGCTTCACCCTTTATCATCAAAGTATAGATATCCCACTTTGCAGGTAAAGCATCCAGCAACTTGTCGTTTATCTCCACGTCCGTTTATCCCTCTATGTCATAATTATCTATCTCTGACATCAGATGATAATATCTCGTGATGATATCTTCAAGGGATTCATTTCTCATTCTTTTAAGCATAGCAAACTGTTTCTTTAGAAGATCAACCTTGTTCTTCTTCACATCGGTATTGCCCTCATAGCTCTTCTCTAGGGGATCCCACATCTCCTTCGATGTTGTATAACGCTTGAATGTATGTTTGATGCCATCAAGTAACGACATCTTTATAGCAGCTAAGGCTTTCTTCTTTGACTCATACATCCTTTTCTCAGCTTCAAACATGTTCACATAAGCAGTAACACGTTGTCTGCCCTCAATGTCATGCGTGGGGTTAGCGTACCCATCTTGAATACAGATCCACATCTGTGTGTCCTGATATTCAATGAATGACTGAAACCTGTCCTTCCATGTAAGATAGGTCTCTACCTTAGCATCTTTGGAGGTTTGTTTGTGGACCAGCATCTTGCTCCATTCTTAACAGTTCATTTAGGTTAGACATATTCGACATTTTTACCGAACTGGCTCGTTAAAAACGTTAAAACTTGTCCGAAATTAGTGGTTACCAAATTATACTGTTAGACTCGTCTCGACGATACGATTCTAATGATGTATATTGTCTGATTATGATTTTAGGAATTTTCGTGCCTTTTTTGTCCTAAAAATCACACGAGTCTAGCTGTCCAATCGGTTCGTCAAAATTGTCTATGGATCGAATTCTATGTCCGAAAACGGTTAACTCTGGTTACGTCAACTGGTTAACTTTCCACCATTTTATGTATAACTCGGAACAGTGTCATATCCGGAGAAGTAACTCGGACTGACACTCCGAAATGAAAATCCGGAACAGTAACCCGAACTACTAATCCGAAATAGTGATCCGGAATAATGATCCGAGATGAAATCCGGAAGGCACTGTTCTGATCCGAAATGGAAATCCTGAATAGTGATCCGATATGAATCCGGAATGCATTGCTCTGATCCGAAATGGAAATCTGGAATACACTTCCATCCGAATTGGAATCTGAAATGGAATCCGAAATGGCTTTTCTGATCCGAATTGAAAGTCTGATTATCCGAAATGCAGATTTCTGATCCGAAATTCAAGTCTTCAATCCGGAATACTGTGCTTTTTGATCCGGAATGCCTTTCTTCAATCCGAATTCCTGCTGTTAATCCGAAATCACTGCAGAAACCCTAAAAACAGCCGCTGAAACCCTAATTCAGCCTCCACAAACTCCAAAACAACCTCCAAAACGTTCAAAAACCAAAATTTTCTTCTGTCACGATTCTGAACCAAGCAATAATCAAGAGCCGAATGCTCTGATACCAATTGTAGGTCCCCCAGTCGTTATGGATCTTGACAGAATCGTTTATCTAATCTAGAGTGAATAATCCCCTAGATCAGATTTCACATAAACACGAACACAAACAATTTCCTTCAAACAGTCTTCTATTGATTATCTAACACAAAGTGTTTAAAACCAGTTCAAGACTCTGCCTCTAAACTAGCAACACAACAATAGAACCAGCAACCTTAACCCTAATGCAAACCTCCCTATATATAGAGATATGTTATGCAACTAGCCTAGGGTTTCGTACATGGAATGCTAATGGGTTTAAAGCCTAATTCGCCTACCATGTGTTGTATTGTGTCTAGTTCAGCCCAGTTACTTCTAATTAACTATTACAAAACTAAACCCGCTAACCGTTTATCATTTTACTAATTACAAGATATCCAAAGACCAAATCTAAGTTGTTGTCACAAATATGCACCAACACCAATCCCCAGATGTACCTCTCGATCCTTTTGAATTCAGGTTCCACCATGTATGGCACCACTCAAGGCAAATCATGAAATCGCTGCGTGTACCCGGTGAAATCTGAACCAACCATCTTTAAATTCCAGAACTTTGTTTCCAAATTCTGAATTTTTAACCTTGAACAATACTTTTTCCTCATCAGTTCCTTATGTTCTTCTAGGTCAGGGCGTACGTAGCATCGTCGCCCTTAGTTTGGACCTGGAGGTTCCACCAAGATAATACTCCATATATGAAGAGTCCAGTGACATAATGACTCTTTGTTCGGCAGGGCACTTGCTCATCCTAATGATCGAGTCAGTCTTCTCGGTCCAACGTACGAAGGCAACGGCACCTCGGTATCGTCGTAATTCAGAGATTTGCAGTCTACGAACTGCTTGTAAGTGCAACCTAAAACCATTGTATACACCATTTAAGTGTGAGTATTTCAAAAGCACGAATGGAATAAATGAGAATATTGTGCAGTTTTACGAATAACCGAGTATTACCAGTTGGAGGGTTGCCTCCAGTTGAACCTCCAGTGCCACCACTATGTTCGAAGCGGTTGTCTTCGTACTACGCGATTGCCTGGGAAATGCATTCGTTTAACTCTTCTTGAGTCGTTGGTAGCGCGTTAGTGTAGGAACTCCTTTGGTGGGGCGGCATTGTCTTCTAGTATAAAATGTCGCTCACAATTAGCCGAATATTTAATAATAAAATTATTATATGTTTTATATATATAAACACGACGGGTATTATGATAAATGTAAGTCCCAAAATCGGATCTAACAGGTATCGAAAACCTAATCAGTTACGGAAATAATGATTAGGAAGAAGAACAATCTCTTGAATCAAAATCAACTTGCATACACCAGAATAGTGTGTGATACAAGTTTTTCAAATACAACTCTCTAACTTCTAAACATTGACCTAAGACATAAATTTATACTAATCACTAAGCCCAACAGTTACAACCCTAGGGCTACAAGGCACTAGGAAGCCCAAAACCCTCCAAAAGCCCAAATGTAGCTCTAATGTGTAAACCTTTACTAGTATAAGCCCAACAATCTTCCCCTAGGTTTACAACATAGGCCTTTTAGTCTTTAGTTCGCGCGTCCACTCCCAATCTTCCAGCAATAATTCCATCCACAGCAGTTGTCCAATATTTAGCGCATGCTGTTCGAATATGGTGTGAAGCAAGAACCTTCAGATCTTCATCATGATAGCTTACCAAATCAAGCACATCGTTCACCCTAAACGCTTCTCCTTCGTCACAATAGGCACACTACCAACCTTGGGATCATACAGCAAGAAATTAAAGTTCTTCAAAATTCCTCTCGGAAAGGTTGGAGCGACCGGTATAACAAGTTCCTTATCCGTTGGGGGCCACATCACCATCTTAAACCTCCTTCCTGTTCTCACATGACGCACTCCCTTCGCAGGTCACAAATACGGTTCAGCTGTTTTCATTGTCTTGAACCCATTCTTCACCTCCTGTTCCAATTTCTTGAAAAACCTCCGGCCTGGACCTCGTTCAGTTGTATCATCATCAGATTACGGAGCTCATAATAAATCAGTCAAAGCAAACTTCATCCACATTTTCTTTACATGGTCGTACATCTAGCTCTGCACCTTTGATTTATTCCCAACCTTGCTATAGTAGCTTGAGCCAAGCTCCATGACATACCATTCAGACTGATTTGAAGGATCTTTCAATTGAAAATTCTCATCAAGCGGATTGACGTCAATGTTTTTCATTAACACCATCTGTTTCTTCTTTTTTGTTGTTGGACACTTTTGACTTGTCGTATATTTCTTTCTCGGATCTCACAGATAATCATCCAACCCAGCTTGTCGTTCGGAAGCCAACTTTTCTGCAGCTAACCTGTCTGCTTCACTTTCCTCTACCGCTCGTTGCTCGGCTGCTCTATGTCTGTGTTCTACGTTAATCAGATCATCATGGGTCAGAGAATTTCCGCCCAAACTTGTTCTCCAATTTAGCTTTCAAATCAAACACCAAAGTCATCAGCATATTGACGTCCCCTTGCAGTTGATCGATCCTTTGGTCTCTCACATCTAAGTGTGTCTGCAATCACGCGATTTGAGCATCCTTAAATATGACCTCCTGCTCTAATACAATCATTGGCTTCTTCAAATCCAGAACATCAACTTCTATATATTCATCATCACTGTCCAAACCACCAAACTCAAACGCACCTTTTTCCGATCTTCGCAGTAATCCGTAGCATCATCCTCAGCACCACCTGTACCACTTCCACCTACGCTAGATCCCTCAGCACCCACTGAACTTCCACCAAAATCCATCATTCGTAATACCGAGTCTGCGGGAATAGATACAACTGTGGAATGCATAGCAGTGTGAGCAGTTCTCGGTTCAGAAGAAATAGGAGGATTAACCATCAGAGCGTCTATCATAGATACAGCAACGAAAGAGAAAGCAGGATTAGATGTCACAAGTGTAGACTCTTCAGCAATAATAACAACATAAGCTTATGACCGACTTGGTTGAACAATAGGCTCCGTACGCCGTCTCTTGATCAAAGGTACTTCGTCCTCTTCATCCTCTTCATCAGCTTCAATCACACCTACCTGAACATCAACTGAGGGGATTACCAAGGAGGATCACCCTGTCGTTCTTGAATTTCTTTCAGATGAGCAATTAGGGCTTCTAAGTTCACGGACAAAAGTTCTGGCAAGACTGGAGTCAGATTGGCATTAAACTCAGTAAGATCATCTAAGAAAGCTTGTTCCGCGTCTGTATCCTCATCGGTGACCAGATCTTCAATCTCGACCTCTTTCTCTTTTGTAGGCACATCATGCTCTTCAACAACAATAGCATTGACTGGTATAGGAGCTGGGACATCCTGTCCGATTACCTCAGCAAACTTTCCAAACTTCTTTAACTGAAAACGACCAACAAATACAGTCTTCGACGTCGAATGATTTTTCTTCATTGTGCTAAAGATAATCGGTCCCGTAGGCCTCATATTTAGAAAATTCGCATCCAAAGCATCCTTGGCCAAGTCGGGATATCGAGCATCCAAATTCAGTTGTACAAAGCGCGGATATAACAAAAACATCCTCTTCTTGGACTACTCTAAAATCTTCTTCATATTTTCGAAAATATAATCTGAAAAGTTATACTTCCAGTCCATAATAAGAGCCATGATCACGGAGGTTTGGGTTTGATTCAATTGATCTAAGCCCCCCTTGTTTTCTAAAATGCACTGCATGAACATATGTACCAGTAATCTCCAGTAGGCAGGAAACATCTTCTTGAGTAACGGCGGATATGAACTTTCATAACTCATCTCTGCAAGTATCGGCAGCATTTTCTCCTTTGCGTACACAGTCGAGTCACTTGAAGCGTCTGCAAGCATTAAAACCTCTCGAACACAGGCTTCATTTAGTAAGATCTCCTTACCCTGTATCTGAGAACTAATATACGGTCTCCCATCAGCTCCTCTCAGGTGGAAATCGAGCTCTCTTCCAAAATGAGTGCACTAGGTCTCTGTATATAACCGGATTAGCACGAGGTGCATATGCGATCTTCCACGTATTTAGACCAACCATCATCAATTGGAACTCTTGGTAAAAGTCAGCTGGTGGATCCGATAGGTATCCTGCTTGATTATGGAACTGCTCCTCCACCAACATAACTGCATCAAAAGCCTCTTCTACCATTTATGTCAAAACAATAACCAGGTTAACTCAATTTTAACGCAACTAACAGAAGTTAAAGGAGTTCATTAGAATAAAAGGTCAACACGAATTGGATAGATTTCGAAGGTTCAATTATTAAAAGGTTCAAATCAGTTTGAAAGGTTCAAAACAGTTCAAAGGTTCAAACCCTAGAATCTGGATTCACTAATAGGTCAACAGTTATCTGGATGAACCTTTCATCAATCTGGATTGTCAAAGAGGTCAATAGTGTTTTGGATGAATCATCAACCTGGATTAGCAAGCAAATCAACAGTATATCGGATAAATCATCAATCTGGATGAATATTATCCGAGATGAAATCCGAGTTCATCAACTCTGTTGAATATCCATCCGGAATGAGATCCGAAATACAAGTTCCTTTGAAGGCCAATCCGGAATGCGGTCCGAAATGCATGAAACTTGAAGATTATCATTTGATTTTTATGATTTTAAAGCATAATTTACCTAATCCGGGTGAAATTCGAGATACAAATCCGAAATGAACAGTGAGAGATCAGAAAAAATCAGAGGTTTCGGAAAATTTGTGAATAATCCGAAATGCATCTCGCATTCACTTAAGTACTTTTCTGGAATGGGCTTGGGCCTAAAATCTTGTGGGCCCAACACAATCCGAAATCAGAATTCCCAAAGGATTCAGATTGGGCTATTGTTAGGCCCAATCCGGAACAGTGACAACTAAATTGCCCTTCCGGAAGGTGCTTGAAAGCCTAATCCGGAATAGTAACTTGTGAACCCAAAATTTCAATTTTAAAGACTTTCAGAAATTCTATTGGATTGGCCCAACTTCGAAACTTAGCAGACCAGTCCAATATCCCTTGAAAGAAACCATCTAACCAAAAATTAGCAATTTGGCTAACCAAGCATCCAACCACCTTTTACTAACTACAAAAACATTTTAGCACAAACATAAACACAGCCTTGCTAAGGGACCAAATTGTTTCAAAGGTCGACTAAGGAGCACTTTTCAGTATGAGCTAGGTCAGACTAGTCTAAGCAATTGCCAATATATTTGTCCATCTAAATCTAAAACTCAACCCTCCAGTTCTAGCTTCATGATACGCTTAAGTAAGTATTATACCATGATACCCGTGTGTCCTATACCATGACATACCCCAGCGATCAAGGTAAGCACAACAATTCATCATAACAGGTGAGTAAACTGAGATCATCCTTTATCTTTTACAACGTCAGACTATTGGTGGACAGGTCAGTACTTTTGTACAGCAGAGTGACCAATAGTATCTGGCGAGGGTTAGGCAAATACCTTGTGTGGTACGTAGGAACTTATGGAATTTTCTCATGAAGAGATTTCCATTCTCTTAAGTTTTGGCCCTTCTATTTTGGCTCTTTTAAAAGATATCCTAACTATGTCTAGGTCTGCATATAATCTGGATGCAACAGAAGGGTGACCAAGATGTCCCTAGATGACTCAACAGCTTAAAGACCCAAAACCTTAGACACTCAACCCTCCAATTCTAGCTTCATGATACGCTTAAGTAAGTATTATACTATGATACCCGTGTGTCCCATACCATGACATACCCCAGCGATCAAGGTAAGCACAACAATTCATCATAACAGGTGAGTAAACTGAGATCATCCTTTATCTTTTACAACGTCAGACTATTGGTGGACAGGTCAGTACTTTTGTACAGCAGAGTGACCAATAGTATCTGGCGAGGGTTAGGCAAATACCTTGTGTGGTACGTAAGAACTTATGGAATTTTCTCATGAAGAGATTTCCATTCTCTTAGGTTTTGGCCCTTCTATTTTGGCTCTTTTAAAAGATATCCTAACTGTGTCTAGGTCTGCATATAATCTGGATGCAACAGAAGGGTAACCAAGATGTCCCTGGATGACTCAACAGCATAAAGACCCAAAACCTCAGACGTTGGCTATCTATCAACACATGATTTAAGACCATGAAATCATATGCCTATAGTATGTTACCCACTGAATACATAGTTCTTTATGTTTATATCATTTGGCTTACACTATCCGGCTGAGATTTAGACCTATCAACATATCACCTTCGATTTAAGTCTTTTCCCGCTTCAACACCTTACATGTGTTAGTCAGACATTTTGTCGAAAAAGTATTCATTTCCCAATCATTGCAAAAGCTGTTTTAAAACAAACCTTTTTTTTAATATTTCTCCCACTAAATTTGTGCATACATATGAACAAATTTATGAAGCAAACAAAAATGAATGAAAGACAATAAACGAGATGAAAAGGACAGAGGATGCTTAGTTAGAAAACCAAATCATTTTAAGAAGATCCACAAGCACTTGAAAACGCGCGTTGCTAATGGGTTTCGTGAACAAATCTGCCACGTTTGCATCGGTGTGGATTTGCTCAAGTTTAACGAGACCCTTTTCATAGCAATCACGGATAAAATGAACTTTGATATTTATGTGCTTAGTTTTGGAGTGGAAAACATGGTTTTTATGATTTGGATAGCGGCATCATTATTACAATAAATTGTTGTGTTTAGATAAGTCAAACCGTAATCCGCAAGCTGGTGTTGCATCCATAAAACTTGGGAGCAGCAAGCAGATGTTGCGACATATTCTACTCCGCAGTAGAGAGAGACCGTCTGCTGCTTCTTGCATTGCCACGAGATTAAGCGGTTCCCCAAGAATTGACATCCAGCTGAAGTTGAGAGCATATCCCTATCTGTACCTCCAAGATTACTGTCAGAGAAAGCATACAATTCAAATTCAGAATTTTAGGATACAAGAGGCCCAGTGATGGTGCCCCTTTTAGGTACCTAAAAATTCTTTTAACAACATGCAAATGAGAGAGTTTAGGAGTAGCCTGATAACGAGCACACTGGCAGACGACAAACATGATATCTGGCCGACTTGTAGTGAGATACATGAGTGAACCAATCATAGATCGGTACATGGTTGGATTAACAGGCGTTCCTTCAGCGTCTTCATTTAGCAAAGGCCATTCTGCAATAGGTGAAGTCGTAGGCTTTGAGTCTGTAAGCTTGAATTTCTTAAGAACGTCATGGACATATTTTCCTTGATGAATCAAGATTCCTTGCGGGCTCTGACGAACTTGAAGTCCCAAAAACATAGTCATCTCCCCTAGTGAGCTCATCTCAAATTTCTTCTTCATGATTTCTTCAAATTCCCGACACAAACCATCATTTGTAGAACCAAAAATGATATCATCAACGTAAATTTGAACAAGAATAATGTCCTTGTCAATACGTTTGATGAACAAAGTTTGATCAATGGTTCCTCGAGTATATCCATGAGCAAGCAAATGCTCTTTTAGAGTTGCGTACCATGCGCGAGGCGCTTGATGCAACCCATACCAAGCTTTGTCCAATTTGTATTCATAGTCTGGATTGTCAGGATCAGTAAAACCCGGTGGTTGTGCCACGTATAGTTGCACCTGTAGAAATGTTGACTGATGTCAACAGAACCGTCTGGCGGTGTAGGCTCAGGAAACAAAGATGAACCCAAGACATCGGGAGGAGCAGACCCTTCATTTGTCATAGGAAGCTCTGTGTTTGGAGCCTCAACTTCAGGGGAATCATCCTGAGGAGTCTGGTCAGATGCCGTGTCTTGATGTTGCGATACTGATGAAGGAGTAGATATAGCCTCGTTAAATCCAAGTGGATCCACACTCAGCTTCTTTAACGTCTCATGCAGCTGTGCAACATCGACATCTTCTTCGGGTGAGATGGGCATCATTGGAAGTTCAGAAATGTTGCCTGTACCTGCAGACACATTAGGAGGGACATCAACATGGTTAAACAAGGTGGAATAATCATACAGCTAGTTAGGAGCAATGTGTGTGTCCTTGGGATTTTCCTCCAACCAACCCACATTGTAGGTTTCAACACCATTTTCTTGATCTTATTGTAGACACGATATGAAGTGTTTTTGGAATATCCAACGAAGATGCATGGATCCCCGCGTGATTCAAATTTCCATTTAGCATCCATGAGCAGGAGAACACAAGGGCATCCGAACTTGCGGAAATGCTTGACCGAAGGTTTGCGACCTTTAACCACTTCGTACGGAGTTTTCATGTGTGTTTTGTTGCTCACATGATTATAAATATAACATGTGGTATTGATTGCTTCTGCCTAGAAAATAAGAGGTAGCTCGGGGTCAACCAACATAGTACGTGCAGCTTCAATCAGTGTTCGATTTCTCCGTTCTGCAACCCCATTTTGTTGTGGAGTTCTGGCTGCACTGAACTGTCGATCAATACCCTTGGAGGAACAGAAAGAATTTAAGGTGACATTCTTAAATTCTGTTCCATTATCACAACGAATAGCGTTCACGGTGGTGTCTGTCTGGTTCTCCATGAGTGTGACGAACTGTTTAACTAACCCAGCGGTTTCACTTTTATGTGCCAGAAAGAAAACCCAGGTGAATCGTGAGTAGTCATCAATAATGACTAGACAATATGCCTTCCCGCCAATGCTCAGAATATCCGTCGGACCAAAAAGATCCATATGAAGCAATTCTAAGACTTGAGACATGGAAGGGGCGGTTTTAGATCTGTGCGGCTGTCGATGTCATTTCCCACGTGCACATGATTCACACTTTTCTACCTGCATAAAATTCTGACCTGGTAGATCTCTGACTAAACCACTTTTTGCAAGTTGATTTAAGTTCTTCATGTTGATGTGTCCTAGTCGACTATGCCATAGCATTGCATCATGCTCAGCTGTCGACGAGAATAAACAAGTGAGCTTGTCAGAAGGAGCCTTGTTCATGTCGATGACATATGCAATTCCTTTTCACGCGGATTTTAGAAGAATCCAATCATCCGGAATAATAAGACCTGGTTTCAGTACATAACACGCTTTCTTGGTAAAGAGAACATCCAAATGATTGTCAAAGAGCTGAGACACACTCAAAAGACTATGCTTCAATTCTAGTACGTAGTTCACATTCTTAAAGTTGAGGGCTCTGTTGCATACTGTTCCTCTCATAGTGATCTTTCCGGTCTCACCACCTACGAAGGAGACAAACCTGCCATCGAAAAACTGAATGACATTGAACTGCGAGATGTCCTCAGTCATGTGCCTGGAACAACCACTGTCAATATACCAGAGTCTCACGAGAGTTCGCCAGAGTTGTTCCTGCACATTTCAACAGGTTTTAGGTAGAGGCTACAACCCAGGCCATTGAAGATCTGGGCATGCCATTTGCATCAATATAGGTAACCTCACGGAAAATTAAATTAGTTGAGGATGAGGTCGATGATGCTTTTGATTTGTTGGAAATGGGGCAGAAGACTGAATCTTGGTCAAGATCTTAGGCCTCTAGGTTAGCGAGTCAGACTTCTGCACAATCCTTGGAGTACTAGAAGGATTCAGAAAACCTGAAGGTCTCGAAGATTTGTGAGTTTGTTTCTTGGCCATGTTTCAGTCTTGATCAGAAGGCTTAGCAATAGCAAATCGAGCCTGATTTAGGCGATTAGGCATAGCTTTCTGATATTTTGAGTATAATGCTTTAAAAGGTATAAAAGCCTTTTGACAATTTCATGCAATATGCCTGGGAAATCCACAATTGAAACAGGTCTGCCTCTTCTGGAAGAAAACAGTTCGTTCAGCTTGGGAAATTCGAGGCAATTTGTCTGGCAGTTTCTTGCTTGCGGGTACTGATGGCTGATGCACGGTGTTGATCATGGTTGTTGTCTGCGCACAACCATCAGCACACTTGTTAGTTTTGTGATTTGAATTAGACAATTTAGAGTGTGCAGACTTAGGCGCAAATTTAACTGATTTCTGTTCAAATGGTTGCTTAACAGATTCTGTTTGGGGCTGTTGAGTCAATTTCTCAGAATGAAGAAGTGACTCGGCAGTTGCCTTTTCATTTGTCTAAGACGCCTGTTTGTTTTTCTTCTTTTTAGATCGGCGTGTTCTCCATTTCTTATTTTTATTTTTCAAACCACTTTGCGTAGCAGATTCTGCAAAGGACATAGGTGGTTTAGCAGGGACATCCAGCTTGAAACATTACAAGTAGGTGGAATCTCTATGTTTTGAAAAGTTTGCGAGTTCGATTCAGATTCAGTTTCAAGATTTGTATCTGAATCAGCAGAAAGAGAATGCTCATCATCTGTCATTTCACAATCAATCCCTTGTTCTTGGTTCGAAGAAGCTGAGTCGCCCGATTCTTCTAGAATTATGCCAACGTCAATTTTCACAGGGTCAGTTGGTTGGTTGAATTTTTCAATGTCAACCCTGGGATTAGCATCAACAGACGGAACCTCAGGAGAAGAACTTCCGGTCTCTTCAGTAGGAACTGAGGAAACCGAATCATCTGTCGATGTTGTGCCTGTAGCAAAATTCATGTTTTCATCACAAGAGTTATCACAGTTATTATTAGCATTCAAAACATCAACATTAGATGAAAAAACCAGAATTAAAACCGTCTGTGTTATCAACACAACCAACACTTGTGAGAATTTAAATTGTTCAGCAAGAAATTGATTCAAAATGTCAAAAACAGGTTTATAAAATTCATAATTAGCAGCCGAATTGTCTGAATTTGCATTCGGACATTTTACTTGATCACCATCTGTAATATCCTCAACTAATATTTCTTCTGCACATGAGGTAGAAACGTTAGTATCGTTCACTAAGTCAGTTTCAATTTCAGAAGAATTTTCTCCTTTAGATTATGTGGGTGATGTTGTTGCCTCTGCCTTAGGCGTCACTTTCTCTAAATCATCTGTACTACAAGTTGGATGGTCACCAGATTCATGTGCAAGTGGTGTGGAAGTAACGAAAACATCATCCCTCTTGAGTTCAGTTGGCTTAGAGAAATTTGGGTAATAGGGCTTCCATGGTTTAGAAATATAATCTGAAGGTTTAACATACATCATATTTTCTGCATTTTCTATATCAGCCTCAGATTCAGGCATTCTTGTATAGTTATGATTATATGGTGGAGGTGCCCTACTGTACCCAAGACCTTTTGTGAATTTTTTCTGGTAATTGAGCTGTAGATCAAATAAGTCCTTGACCAGCTTGCTGGAAGTTTTAAGTTTTATAATGTTTATTTCAATTTCGTGAAACTTCCCTGTCAAGGAATTTAGCTTGGCTAAGGCTGCTTGAAGTTTTACATCCATTTCAGCTAATTTTAGCTTATAGTCGTATACCCAGCATTGCTGTTGGTTCAAGTCAAGCTTTAGCTGAGCTATATCTTGTTTTTGAGCTTCAACCTTTTCCATAAGAAGCTTGTTCTTATGTTTAAGGGCGATGTTCTGTGATGCAGCTTGCTGGTATTCAACTACAAGAGTTTAATTATGGGGGCGCATTTGTGATAATTTAAAACGACAACTATCAGAAAAGAGAATTTGATTTACCATTTCCGAAAGATCTGGTGTCTCAGTTGTCTGCGCCATCATGCAGTGGTTGCTGTTCTTAGAAAGATTCAAAGTCTCCATCTGAGCTGCAGCATCTGTCCAGTTGAATCCTTCATGCTGTTGTGCCACCAACGCTGTTGATTTCCCGCTTGAGCTGCTTGAGGGACTAGTAGTAGACTTTGAGCGAGAGGCTGGCACCAGCTGTCTGTCATTGCTCTGTATGTCTGCCACTCTGGATGATGACACATATCTAGATGGCGGCTTCTTGCACTCCCTTGCAAAATGTCCTGGCTGATGACATCTGTAGCACCTGAGTTTATCTTTTGTGAGTCCAGTCTTCAGATTGAAACTTGTTGACACGAAAGGCAGCTATTGCAAGATTCCAGGACACGTCAATCTCATCCAGATCCTCCTCCATTATTTGATCTACTTTAGTTTGAAGAATAGATGGGGGAGTATCACCTACTAAAAAAATGTTCAGCTGTTGATCATTGAAGCAGTTATATCCAATTTCTCTTCATTTTCCTTAGTGAGAAAAGTAGAATTGGACACGGCTTGAGTAGGAGCGGTGCTGGAGCAGCAGATTGAGGAATGCCGCCTTGTTGAGCTGCTTGAGGAATGGCAGGACTGAACACCATGTTAGGATACTAAGCATGGTACCGTGTCTGAACTTGGGCAGCGGAAATCATAGTAGGATTATGAGACTGAAGACCGTAGATGTACTGAGTCTTCTGTGGTATGACAAGAGGACTGTACACCACGTTTGAGCTACCCGATGTGTGAGAACTTCCTTGCAGAGGGCTATAAACCAGATTTTGTGACATTAATGCTGCATTTTGCCCTGTAATACCGACGGCTATCAAGCTACTCTAGTGATTGATGTCTCTCTGCTTATTATCGATCTCACACGATTTAATAATAGCTATCATTTCTGTGAGAGTGACATCATTAAGATTTTTCATCTTTTTGATCATTTCAACATCAGCATCCCAACTCATCGGTAATGAATTTAACAGCTGTATGTTCATAGCACTATTGGTAAGAGTAATCTCAGCTGATATCATCTAGGAAACGAGCTTTACATATCTCCGGATCTGGTTCTCAATGGTTTCCCCGTAAATGTGATTTTCACATCTTCTAGAGGCCACAAGTGACTGGGCTTTGGAATCTTTGTATCCAGATCTTGATCGGTACTGTAAACAATCGTTCGAGGACCATTCATAATGCACCTCCACACCCCAGGCTCTTTGGCCTTGCAATATTGCTCCAATCTGAACTTCCATTCGTAATACTTGTCTCCATACAACAGACATGGCACTTTAGTTGAAGTGCCAATCACTTGATTCAATTCTTGATGGAGGGAAAGAGTCTATGATTGTAGTGCAGCAAAGTTGTATTTGTTAGATCCTGAGCTGTCATGTAGCTGTTAATCATGGTTAACTTTATTAAAATTACCAAGTAAGGTTAAATTCAGTTAATTTCGAATTTTATAATATGAATAGTGATCAGAATATGTCCTAAACAGTGTTCGAAATGAGTCCAGAATAGACAGTTTCAAAATCAGTCCGAGATGGTCAAATCCGAGATGGTTGAATCCGAGATGGATGAATCCGAGATGGTCAAATCCCAGATGATCAAATCCGAGATGGTTGAATCCGAAATTGAAAAATCCGAAATGATGATCCGGAAAGTAGTGTGTATCCGAAATAAGAAATCCGGAATAATGTTGATCCGGAATGGAAGAGAATCCGGAATGAAGGATAGTACGAAATGAATCCGGAATCAGGAATAATCCCGAATGAGACTGGATCCGGAATGAAATCAGTCTGGAATCTGGTCCTTATCTGAATGCAACAGTGGTCCGAATTCCAAGCAATAGTAGTCTGAATTCCAAGCAACAGTAGTCCGAATTCCAAGCAACAGATAACCACCAACAGTGTTTCGGATCTGAAATAGTAGCAATCCGGATTAAACAGTAGTCCGGGATCAATCCGAGATGGATGATCTTCTTCGTGTTCTTTGGGATCTTCAATAGTAGCAAATCCGAAACCCTTGAAGCTTCTTCGGTTCTTCGGAATCCGTAACAGTAGTAGATCCGAAATCTTCAAACCTACTTCGAGTTCTTCGGAACAGTAGTAATTCCGATCAAGCACATCAATTCTTTGATTCTGAACAGTAATCCGCGTTGAACAGTAGCAACTCCACTTCCGATAAGCTCTTCAATCTCCGATACCTAGAGCCTGTATTGTACAGCAGGCTCTGATACCAATTGTAAGTCCCGAAATCGGATCTAACAGGTATCGAAAACCTAATCAGTTGCGGAAATAAGGATTAGGAAGAAGAACAATCTCTTGAATCAAATCAACTTGCATACACTAGAATAGTGTCTGATACAAGTTTTTTCAGTTACAACTCTCTAACTTCTAAACATTGACCTAAGACATATATTTATACTAATCACAAAGCCCAACAGTTACAACCCTAGGCTCACAAGGCACTAGGAAGCCCAAAACCCTTCAAAAGCCCAAATGTAGCTCTAATGTGTAAACCTTTATTAGTATAAGCCCACAAATAAGTAAGAAAATATATGTGTATGACGTAAACACACCAATCATCACAATAATCAGATAACTCAACGTGTAGGGCATCACCAGATCATAAGACATCCATCATATGCTCACCACATCATAAATATGTCAAATGTAATATCACCACATCACAATAATAACAATCACAACATAAAAGAGGTACAATGTGAAATAAAGAAAATACACTTTTATATATAATGATAAGTTGTTACATTTTGTTTATGACGATCAAAAGGACTTAGGGATACATAAGCCTAGTCAGTACAAGGTTTACAATATAAAAGTAAGATTTTCTTCTACATTGTTTCTTCATGTCTTCAAGCTGTTTTCAAAAGTCGGAATCTTCTAAGCTGGATCTTCGATGGCTAGATCATCAAAAGTGGGTCTGACCCCAAAAGATAATAATAAACAAACTACTATGGGGGAGTGGGTGGTAGGGATGGTGATCGATGGAGCAAACCGCGATGGTAGGCCACCTCCTCCTCTAGGCCAAAAATGTACCTAGTGGCGACAGTCGGGAAGTGCTCCAACTCATGCACTCGCGCCTCAGATGGGTAGGACAAGTGGTGAAACAGACAGTGGAATGGTGGGGTTGGTGGTGGTGATAGTGGTAGTGGTGGTGGCGAGGGAGGTGGGTATGATGGTGGGGGTGGTAGTGGAGATGATGGTAATGGGGGTGTGGCTCTGGCAGCGGTACGAGATGCACGCTGGGTCTCCAGTTCCCAGATCCTTTGAAAAATCACGGAGAGCTGAAGGTCGTGAGACGTCACCCTCTCCTCCACAGTAATCGGAGGGAGGTGGAAGGATGGTAAGGGTCAGACGAGCGTAAGTCTGGTGGGGTTATAAGGGTATGCATGCCAGCAGTAGGTGGTGTGGGACAGGTGGTATATATGGGAGGTGGTCCTGCTGAGAATGAGAGTTCGGCTAGGTGAGAGAGTCCAGCCGCATATGGATCGTATACAGGGTGATAAGTGGATATCCAAGTGAAAAGTCGGGGTAGTTGCTCATGGACATGTGGGATACCGCTCAACGAGTAGTGTCATGCGGGTCCAGAATATGGAGCGGGTCCATTAGTAGTTGTAATAGTAGGAAAGGGGCTGATACGAACATGTGAGGCTACAAGGGGTGAGTGCATCAGTATATGTGAAGCTGGGGCAGCAGAAGAGGCCTCATCCGCTACATGCTCGCTATCGGTAGCGGCTGAGGATGATGAGATATCGATAACTGATATGACAGGGGATGGTATCTCAAAGGTGGCTATATCGTCGAAAACCTCGCCGTCTCCGAGCTTGTCCTCCATATGGTCGACGTGGAATACGAGGGTTGTCATCATCGTCATCATCTAGGTCGATAACGGGAGGGACCATGGCTAGAGGTATAGCTAGATCCATAAACAATCACGTCATGTGGAGGCTGTGGGATGGCCAACACATCATCCCCTTGTGGGGCGTCATCCGCCACAGAGTCGGGGAGGGCAAAAGCTATCATCAAGGTCCTCGTCATTTGGGACCTCAGGTCGACTCCATCCTTATGGGGCATGGCCTCAGCATCGGACCCGTATCCGTCGTCGACACGTACTCCATCGGATCCTCCTCGTAGCTCGACGAAGAAGACATGGTCCTAGCAAATAATACATACAATGCATATATACAAGTTAGTAATTTTGTTATTACTTATGAAAATTAAATTGCTTAAGTGTGATACCAACTTTATCGTATGATGTTCCAGTAGGCAAAAAGCATGAAATAATCAACTTACCTTAGTGATATAAACATAACGAACTATGTATGAGTGGGTAACATATCAGTGACGTATGGTTCTATAACCTTAAATATTGCATTGATAGATTGCCAAAATCTGAGGTTTTAGGTCTTTATATCGTTATTACATCCGGGGTATCAGGGTTGTCCTTCTGCTGCATCCAGATATATGCTGACCTAGGCACAACCTGGATATCTTAAAAGAGCTATAATGCCAAATCCCAGAAACTGAAGAAGCTCTCCTAGAGCTAAAATTCGGTATTTTCCCTAACCCTCGTTGGATATTGGCCTCTTTGTTGTACAGAAGTACTGACCTGATCACCAAGTATCTAAGGTTGTAAATCAAAAAGGATGAATTTCGGTATACTCACCTACTACGAGGAGTCTTTGTGCATACCTTGATCGTGGGGGTATGTCCTGAAGTGGGACACAATAGTATATCAGTATAGAATTACCTTAACATATCACTAGGTAATGGAACTTGAAATGTTCATGTATTTTTTAAGTGGATAAACGATACTAGTAATCGTCTTGAACTGCTTGATGTTGCTGATATGATCTTCTTCCCGGTGATTCTCACAAAAACAGTGTGTTTATTATTTTTTTCTTTATTTTCTTTTAGAAAATATAAAAATCCAAAAAGATTTTCTTTTTCTTGTAAATTCTTAATGTACCAAAAATGTTGTTAATGGAGGAGTTGTTACCGGTAGGGGGAGACGGTGTTAGAAGATAAGTTCAATACTTTAAAATCTTGTAGGTTCAGTGTGCTTAAAATTTTAAGTGTGTTGTTTGAGTTGGAAATTGCTTAATCTGTGATACAGTTTTACTATCTCTTGAATAATAATAATTTGTTAACTTGTGTTGAAATTTTAATGGTTTCTCAAGATGTTTGTTTAATAGTGTACTGATTGTAGTAGTGTGTTGCTAAGAAGTTTAGTGTGAACGAGTTTGCTTGGATGCATGGTAGAACCTCATTTCTACATTGCAGACAAAGTTGAAGCGTTTGAAGATTGTTAAGCAAGTGCTAAACTGGAGTTTACTCAAACGCTAACCATTTAGAAGATTTGGTGATTGGATGCATAAGCTTAGGGGGAGTCTGTTGTGACAGAAGCAAGTAAAGCTAAAGCTATCCAAAGACCAAAGATATTGAAGATTGCAAGATGACTGAAGACAAAGTTGTTTTATGAAGCTATTGTCCAGGGGGAGTTTGTTGGTGCATATTTGTGACAATAGCTTAGATTTGGTCTTTGGGTATCTTGTAATTAGTAAAACAATAAAGGGTTAATGGGTTTAGTTTTCTAATAGTTACTTGTAGTGGTTGGGCCAACCAGACCCACATATTAGGGAGTGCTAGGCAAATTAGGCCTAGACCAATTTGCAGCCCATGTGGTTAAACTCTAGCCTAGTTACAAACCTGTCTCTATATAAAGAGAGTTTTGCATTAGGGTTATGGTTGGTCAGTTAGTCACTTCAGAGAGAGTTGAGAAAGAATTCATAGAGAAATGGGCTTGGATGAATTCGTGTGATCTAGATTGATTGAAATCGTTCTGATAGATAATCAATAAAGATCAGGTTTATTGTGATTTTTGTTCCTACTCGTATTTCTGTGATAATCTGATCTAGAGGATTCCACACTCTAGATTGGATAGACGATTCTCTGAAGATCCATACGGATTAGGGGACCTACAGAAGGTGCGACAGTTGTTTGCTTGCGGTTGGGTTTGGTTTTAGGTAGGTGGTTGGGTTTGGTTGCCTTGCGGCTTTTGGCTGCTTCGACATTGGGTGTTGAAGTGTCCAAACCTATTGCACGTAGTGCAAAGGCGGCATGGTGTGGTGGTTGGGTAATGGTAGGTGCAGGTAACACACTTGGGAAGAGTCCTAGTGTAAGCTCACTTAGTTGCTTCAGGCTTTTGTATTAAGGCGAGTTTTTGTTGTGGAGGGTTTTGCGGAGTAACAACCGCATAGTTTTGGTTCGAAGCTTTCTGCTTCATACCGTTGGCGTTGGGTTTGGATGATGGTTTGGATGGTTCATCGATAGGTTTGGTGGTGGCTTGGTAAAACGTTTTGGTAGAACCCTTCGTTTCGAAGGTTCCATCCAAAATTCAGTTATGGTTGAATTAAGTGGCTAGGCTGTAAGTGTCTTCGAGGGTTTTGGGTTGGGCGGACTCAACGAAATTTGAAATGGAGGGAGGTTATGCTCGGATGTATTTGGCTATAGCCTTGTCGGTAGAATCGACTTGGCTAGGGCAAAGGGCGCTAAGTTTCTTGAACCTAGCGGTGAGGCCGGTGTTGTCGCTCCCGACTTGCTTAATGTTCCAAAACTCATTCTCGAGTTGTTGGATCTTGTTGGGAGGACATAACTCATCATTCATGAGCTTCTTAAGCTCGGGCCAAGTTAACGCATAAGCATCCTCGTCCCCGCGTGCGTTACGTTAAGCGGTCCACCAATCAAGAGCTCTTGATCGGAAGACGCAGGTGGTGTTGGTGGTGCGTAGGTGTTCGGGACACCCACTTTGACGAAACGTGACCTCAATGGCATCAAACCATTGGAGTATTTTCGTTGTTGCCTCTTCGCCCGTGAATGGCATAGGGCTGCAAGAGTTGAATTGCTTAAACGAGAAGGTTGATTGGGGTGGTCTGACTTTGATTCGACCGAGGCATTTGGGGATTCGACGTTGTTGGGGGTTGGTTGAATCTTACTGGCGATATGGGGGATAACCTTAGCCATTTGCTTGGCCATGAACTTCATCATATCCTTCTTGGACATCGAATCAGAGTTGGAGTTGGACTTGGACTTGGAGTTCCTCCTTGTGTTCGAGAGACATGTGGAAGACATCTAAAAGGTCAGAATACGGGAAAATATGAGACTTGATCATAATGCGTTTAGAAAATTAAGTTCCTTGTGTTCGATTGACGTGTGGAAGACATCTAAAAGGTGGAAATAGGGGAAAATATGAGACTAGATCGTAATGTGTTCAAAAATAAAGTTTGTTTCCATGAATGAATGAGCATAAAGTATTCCACATAACACGTAAGTTTCACATAGTTCCACACAAGTATAACATGTATTCACATCATATAATTACGTGTAAAGGTGATAAGAATAGTAAATTTAGTGTGTTCACGATTATTAGTGTTGTTTTAGATTGCAGATAACATGCGATTCATGCCTTTGAATTGAGGTGATAAACGTATCAAATGTAAAACACATAAAAATTGATATAACATAAAAGAGATTTGATGTAAAACTTGGAGTGTCTCAGAACGAAACTCAGACTATTCCAAAGTGAATCGAAAGTTCTTTCGAGTTAGGGAAAAATGCTTTGGCCTAATAGGTAGAATACTCTCACCGAGGAGCGGTTAACAACATTCACCCTTCCGGTTACTACATGTCCCTAGTCGATCGAAAATTCGAGACTTTGGGAGGATTGAAAATCGAGGAGTAGGACTAGTTATCAAGATGCGGGTTTCACCCCTAACTTGATAATTTCGTTCCCTAAATGTGGGTTGGTACATAGCTAACAAGGAGCAAATTCTGACTCGTTGGTAAGGGTCCACTAGACTATGATATGGAAATTTTCCATCAAGATGTGGATATCACTCCTAACTTGATGGCGTCATTTCGTGAAAAATCGAATACGCAGATACAGGGATTTTACCAAAAACTATCGGCCTTTGGGCCTATTTTGGTGACAATCGTCTCGATTGTGATATATGAGTGTCTTCGCGTCTCCATGTGTGTATCATGTAACGTCTTAGGAAAGACATATGTATATCTCAAGGCAAAAGATAATGTAGAAGCAAATAGGAAGAATTTAGACATCTTAAGCATGAAAATTCAAGAATGGTCAAGTATGGTACTTAAACTATAGAATAGGTCATGGCAACTTTTTCCTAATTCCCTATAGTTATGGATCTCATACCAATCTGTCACACCCCGACCGATGGTGGAAACATCGGGGCGAGATGAAAACAAGATTGAAAAAGACTTCATAATAGTATTTGTGACAATATTTAATAAATCAAGATTTCATTTCATTACTAAATCGAGTACAATGTTTTGAAGAAAATACAACAATTAAACAAACAAAAAATACAACAACGATTATGACAATTTAGATCCATTCATCATCATCATCATCAAATTCCTTGTAGGTCCCCTAATCCGTAGGATCTTCACAGAATCATCTATCCAATCTAGAGTACGGAATCCTCTAGATCAGATTATCACAGAAATACGAGTAAAAACAGAAATCACAATAAACCCGATCTTTATTGATTATCTACCACAACGATTATAATCAATCTAGATCACACGAATTTGTCCAAGCCAATCTCTCTAAGAATTCTCTCTCAACTCTCTCTGAAGTGACTAACTGAGCAACCTTAACCCTAATGCAAAACTCTGTTTATATAGAGACAGGTTTGCAACTGGGCTAGGGTTTAACCACATTGGCTGCAAGTTGGGCTAGGCCTAATTCGCCTACCACTCCCTATAATGAGGGTCTGGTTTGGCCCAATCACTACAACTAACTATTACAAAACCCAACCCGCTAACAGTTTATCATTTTACTAATTACAAGATATCCAAGGACCAAATCTAAGTTGTTGTCACAAATATGCACCAACAAACTCTCCCTTGATAACAGCTTCATAAAACAACTTTGTCTTCAGTCATCTTGCAATCTTTAACGTCTTTGGCCTTTGGATAGCTTCAGCTTTAATAGCTTTTGTCAGCAACAGACTCCCCTAAGATGATGCATCCAATCACCAAATCTTCTAAATCGTTAGCGTTTGAGTAAACTCCAATTTAGCACTTGCATAGCAATCTTCAAACTATTCAACTGACTTGCAATGTAGAAAGGAGGTTCTACCAAGCATCCATGTAAACTCCTCTTAACTAAACTTCTCAGCAACACACTGCTACAATCTGTATACTATAAAACAAACATCTAGAGAAACCATAAGAATTTTTCAACACAAGTTAACAAATTATTATTATTCAAGAGATGGTAAAACTATATCACAGATTTAGGAATTTCAACTCAAACCACACACTCAATGTTTTTAAGCATACAGAACCTGCAAGATTTTAAATTTTGAACTCATCTTCTAACACCATCTCCCCTATTGGTAACAACTCCTCCATGAACAACCATATTCCGTACGGTAAGAATTTACAAGAAAAAGAAAATCCTTTTGGATTTCTATATTTTTCGAAAGCAAATAAATAACAAAATAATAAACACTGTTTTTGTGAGAATCACCCATAAGAAGATCATATCAGCAATATCAAAATGTTTTCACACTATTAGATAATCCTATATGTAATTTTCATGAAAAGCAGTTCAGGATTGTTACCAGTATTGTTTATCAACATAAACAAAATACATGAACATTTCAAGTACCATTACATAGTGATATGTTAAGGTAATTTTATACTGATATACTAGTGTGTCCCACTTCAGGACATACCCCCACGATCAAGGTATGCACAAAGATTCATCGTAGTAGGTGAGTATACCAAAATTCATCCTTTTTGATTTAATACGTTAGATAAGTGGTGATCAGTGTCACACCCCGACCCGCAGCGGAAAAGGTGATCGGGGCATGATTGGGTTATCATCAAAGCTCATGACATTTATTTTAACGTTTCATATTCATTAATACACTTTAATGGAAAATTACAATCAATATTACAATATGTCCTAAATATCAATCTAGGCTTCATTGTTTTCTTCTAAGGCATTTCCTATGTTTTCCTTGCTTCATCCTGTTCACCTGTATCATGTGTAAAAAGGGTTTTTGGATCAACAAAAAGTTGGCGAGTGAATCCTATGGAAAACATTTGAACAAGTTTATTTAATTGATTATGAAATTGTGATATCCCGGGTTTTTCGGATAACTTAAACGTAATACTTGTCAATCTAATTACGTGCTGTGTGTACGAACGTGTACGAATTAAATGAATACGTGTTGT
Source organism: Scalesia atractyloides (assembly GCA_947069175.1). NCBI lineage: Eukaryota > Viridiplantae > Streptophyta > Magnoliopsida > Asterales > Asteraceae > Scalesia > Scalesia atractyloides. Next base: position 52,502,319 of record CAMTDV010000020.1, read on the forward strand.
GTGTTGTGTGATTGTTTTAGTGATTGAATAATTAGATTTGATATGTGCACGAACTGAACCGAACCGCGACACGTTCCAACCTTGGTTCATTGTGACTCTAGGAGTTCACAAAGTTTAAACCTTGAACCCAAGTCTTCGGCTAAAAGAAAACAACGATCAAACCTAAACTTCAAACTCTAACTATTCGGCCATAAGATCAAACCAAACCAAGTTCTCGGCCACAAGTTCAAATCCAAACCAAACCACTCTAAGACTTGGCCGCGAGATCAAATCCAAATCAAACTAACTCACCCTAATCTTTGGCCGCAAGATAAAACCCAAACTGACCCAACCCAAGTCCCTCGGCCACAAGCACTAACCAAAACCGAAACCCTCATCTCTGGGCACTATATATATGCACATACCCATGCATGTTTCATACACAAACACAAACCCTAACAAGAAAAGCTGCCGTCGGCTGCCTTACCCTCTCCACCCTCTCGGTCGCAGCAAGCAGCAGCCAAGCCTTTCATCTTCTCCGACCGCAAACTGCCTCACTCTTGCTCCATTGATCGCGAACAGCCTGGTTCACTTCAGTCTGGATCACTTTCTCGGTCGCTAACAACCCTTGTTCACCTTCATTCAGTCACGAGATCAGCCTTGGTTCACCTCTATTCGATCAAACAAAACAGCCTACTTTATTATCATTCTCTCGGTCGCATTTGCTGGAACAGCCGGACACCCCTTGTCCGAGACCCGGCTTGTTTACCTAGTTATTCAAGGTTAGATTTATCCTTGATTTCATGATCATGTTTCGGATTATATGTTTGAATGAATAGATTGTATGGTCTTCGGATTATATGTTTGAATGAATAGATTGTATCGTCTTCGGATTATATGTTTGAATGAATAGATTGTATGGTCTTCGGATTATGTGTATGAATGAATAGTCATGATAGCCGATTAGCTAGTAACGTGTGCAAGTGAGGGTTGTTCGAAATCTGAAAATCATAAGCTGTATTGGTTTATAAGAACAAGAGATGTTGGCTCGGGTTTGCATGGATAGGTTATTAGTATTAATCAAGGACTAGAAATCAGTTCTAGATCGCTTAGATTAATCGCATGAACGGGTTTATACGAGTTTATTATAAAGAGATGCTGAAACAGTCTGCTGAATAATAGTTACAGCCGACTTCATCTGGCTGTAACTTGGTCGTTAGTTGTCGAAAAACGGATTTTCTGATGTCTAGAATGTAGAGATTTGAATAAGGAATCCAATGGCGCTGGATTCATAATTTTCTGAAGTCGTTTGATATTTTTAAAGGGCTAAACAAGTTCAGTAGCTAAATCTGTTAAAATTCTGGAATTTTGTTGGTTGTTTATCAAGTTGGATTTTAAAATCAGTAGGGAGTTGAGTCATGATTTTTGTTCAGCAACTAGGTATAGAAATTTCCGGGCAGCTCCAATTGGAATTTTGTTAATCGGACGAGCAGTGATTTTTAAATAAATTCTTCCATGGACTGCAGTCAGAAACGGTAAATCTGACTGCAGCTTAATGAATTAATATTTATGGCTAATTGGTAAAGATTTAGGACTTGAAAAAATTATATAAATTTCTATGGTACAAATGTCACCTACTGTAAAAATATGGGAATTTTTGGAATGTTAGAACTATTTTGTAAAAATCCTAGAAAACAGCTGAATAATTGAGTGTTAAGCAGAAAGTTGATAACTTGTGATTGTATGCATAAAGTGTTGTATGGATTTGGAATATGTTCATGATAAGTTGTTTGATTTCTATGATCACATGAGAATACTTGCATGCATGTTTGAGTGTTAGATATGTTGTTTGTGTGTATCACTTTGTGAGTAAATTGCGTGTGGAATTTGTATTGGTGTGGTTTCACACTGACGTGTAATTAATTGGTTTGTTAGACGCAACTAGCGGTCCCATCTCGTATAACATCTTTGCTACACTAACCGAGCAAATAAAGGTGAGTTCACGGCCCCTAACTTTATCCGGTTTTTTTTAAACAACAGGGGGAGAAACATGTATACACTCTCAAACTCTATCTCTTTACGTTATACGAATTTAACGTCACATAACTATACGGTAACTAAGTTAATGTTAATGTAATGTTATGGTCACTAAGCAGCTTTATCACTTAAGTCCTCGACAATCTCCTCGGATCGTTAGTATTTGGGTTAAATAGCGGGGGAATTATAAGTAGTACTACTGGGTCTGACGAGCCCCATCCGAGCTAGTCGCGCTAGCCGACCTGGTATGGTCAACGGGTGAATAATTGGCCTAACATCGCCATGGTCATGTGATAGGCCTGGCAAAACGGAGGCACAACTGTCAGCTTCGATCGCGAACTCTTACGTGACATGACTTTAGGCTAGCTACCTATATACATTAATATTGAACTTAATTACGGAACAACTTAATATTCCGGGTTGGGAATATTGGAAACATCAACTTATTATCCCGGGTTGGGGATAATGGAAACAACAACTTAATATTCCGGGTTGGGAATATTGAAAACAACAACTTGTTATTCCGGGATTGGAATAATGGAACTGATATGTTATCCCGGGTTGGGGATAACGGAGTAAACAAACTATAACCGAACAAACGAATTTATGAAAACCTGTGAACTCACTCATCTTTAATGTTGACACTTGTTTCTTTACATGTTTCTCAGGACGCTAGGAGCTCTAGGTGCACGCACATGCATTGAACAAGACATCATTATAGAGTCTTATTTATTAAAATTGTTTTGGGATTTTTCAAGTTGTTTTGGTGTTTGTGTTGGCGCCCGCATCATTACTTATTTATGCTTCCGCTCAAACTTTAAAAGTAATGCTCTGCTAAATATTGGTAATTGATATAAAATCTACAAAGAACAATTTTGGAAAACGTATAATCAAATCATATAGCGTCGTTCGACGTACTAGTGTTTCAGATTCTGGTTTGTTCACACGCCTCGCGGTAAAACTCTGCAAGTGGAAATTGAGGGTGTGACAGATTGGTATCAGAGCCACTAGCTATAGAGAACCAGGTTTGCATTAGAAGTAGACCTAAACTATAGCTGATATCACGACACTAGACTTAGTTTGGCACCGAATTATTATATCTTGTTATGTAATATACCACAACTGTGTTTGGTAGATTATGCCTTCATGATAAGGAATGAAAACAACTCATAACTAACTACACGACCTAACAGGCAATGTCATCATCCTCATCGTCATCATCGTCCGACAGACTTACACCACCAAGGGCACTAGGAAAGGCACCAATGGTGGAACCCATACCACCTTATGGCGTGGAGACACGCTCAGCAGCGAGGAAGAGGCTCGCTCTGGGGGAGGAGTCATCGTTACGCCCAGCTATTGCGGTACCGGTTGAACCAGTTAATCCTGTAGAAATAGGAATTGACATGCTTAGAATCCGGGTGCATACACAACAAAAACAGTTAGAAAGAATGCAGGAAACCATCTTAGCACAAGGATGGATGATCCGACACCTTACAGGAAAGACCGACTCGCTCGAGGAAGAGCATCGTACGAGCAAGGTAGCTCGTAACACCATAGCCAGAGATCTGCGTGCTGAGCAGATAAGAGCCGAATGGCTAGAGGACAGAGTCCTGGAAAACAGTTGGAACATTCAGGAACTGCAAAATCAAGCACTTGAACCAGCACCGGCCCCTCCAGTGCCGGTAGGGGAGGATCCAGAGGAAGATCCAGAGGAGGATCCTGAAGAGGATCCGGAGGAGGACCCAGCTGAGGAAGCTGGAAATGCCGCACAGGATGACGGCAACGACAGTGACTTGGGGAATTGAGACGTAGACGACTGACACGTCTCGTTTATATTTGTTTTCCTTCAGTTTATTTATTTTCCCACTTGTGTTTAAACTTGAGACTTTATAGTGAATTCGTATGTGTGATTTGCACTTTTGTAAGACGTTGAAATTTCAACTAATCAAGTATTTCTTTTGATTATTTAACATATTGAGTTGACATAACTTACTAATTATTAAAGTACGAAGTAGAGTAGCTATATTGGATATATAGACTTATCGGGGTGTGTTTGTGTTGTGTTTCGAAGATCTAAATGGCGACTGGAAGACGTGGAAACCTTAACTTGACGCCCGAAGAGCTAGCTGCCATGATTCAGGAGCATGTGAACGCAGCTTTAGCGGGTGTTCAGAACCAGCAGGCAGGTAACCATTATTAAATTTTCGCGTGGAAATCTAATAGTGAGGCTAGTAAAATTCCTTGCTGACTTCCTGTTCTCTGTCAGCAGGAGGGGGCTTTAACCCTATAAGATGTTCCTTGACGCAAAGCCTAGCAAATTCTCGGGGGCGGAAGGACCCATTGGATTGGTCCGCTGGATCGAAAAATCAGAATCCGTTTTTGAAATGTGCAACTGCCTAGAGGCAAACAAGGTCAAATACGCAGCCTCAACGCTGGAAGATGGGGCACTGACATGGTGGAATGCCCAAGTCCAAACACGTGGACTGTTAGCTGCAAATGCAATGGCATGGACTGAGTTCAAGGCCCTGATTAAAGAGGAGTACTGTCCATGAGACAGAGTGCAACAATTGGAGCAAGCTCTATGGAACCACAAGATGGTGGGATCGGAAATTGAAGCTTACACTGCAAAACACCATGACTTGGTATTTCTGTGTCCTGAATTGGCCAACACGGTGGAGAAAAGACTCGAGTTCTATCTCGGGGGTCTGGTTCCGGAAATTCAGGGTATGGTGATGTCTAGTAACCCTGTAACTGAACATCAAGCAATCCGATTGGCTCACAAACTCACCGATAAAGCGGTGGAACAGAAGAAACTGCCAGCACGGGGTACAACTGAAGTTGCCCCAGATAACAAAAGAAAATTTGAAGACTCCACTGTTCGACAGTCTTCGTCATCACATCCGCAGCAAGGGAACCAGAAACGGTTCAATCATTACCACAGCCACCGGGGTCATCAAAATCATCCCAACAACAACAACAACAACAACAATATCAACAACCGAATGCAAGCGGCTATGCGGGCCGAAAGCCGCAGTGCAACCACTGTAATCTCCACCATAACGGCCCTTGTGCCGGAAGTCGCTGCCAAAGATGTGGCAAGATGGGACATGCGGCAAAGGATTGTCGTGGGGAAATCATGTCCCGACAAAATCAGAATCAGTCTCAGGGTCAGCAGCAGGAGTTTTATATCTGAGTCTTTTAGGAAGAACCTAAATCTCACGTTTAAACCATTAGAGACCCCTTATGTGATAGAATTAGCCAATGGTAAATCGGTAGATGTGACCCAAATCGTATCCGGCTGTCAACTCAAACTCGCAGGCCACACTTTTACCATTGATCTGATGGCAACTACCCTGGGTAGTTTTGACGTGGTAGTCGGAATGGACTGGCTATCCGACGTCCGGGCTGAAGTTCTCTGTTTCGAAAAGTCTATCCGTATTCCACTCACGAACGACGAAATCCTGACGGTACAAGGCGACAAGGCAAGCGCCGTCACCAACATTATCTCATTTATGCAAGCGCAGAAGTATCTTCGGAAAAAGAATTCCTTCGCTTTACTCGCACTAATTACCGAACAGCCTAAGGACGAGAAACGTATGGAAGACATCCCTGTCGTCTGTGATTTTTCCGATGTATTCCCAGAAGAACTACCTGGTCTTCCACCACATCGACAATTGGAGTTTGAAATCGAATTGGCAAGCAATGCAACTCCTATCGCCAAGGCTCCATACCGCCTAGCTCCAGCCGAGCTGCAGGAGCTGTCTACCCAACTTCAAGAGCTGTTGGAAAAAGGATTTATCCGACCAAGCGTTTCGCCATGGGGAGCTCCAGTCCTGTTTGTCAAGAAGAAGGACGGGACTTTCCGCATGTGCATTGACTATAGGGAACTCAACAAGGTTTCAGTCAAGAACCGATACCCGTTACCTCGCATCGACGATCTATTCGACCAACTGCAAGGGTCAAGTTACTACTCTAAGATTGATTTACGGTCCGGTTATCATCAGCTACGCGTCAGGGAGGAGGATATCGCCAAGACGGCATTTCGCACTCGGTATGGCCATTACGAGTTCTTGGTCATGCCATTCGGTCTCACTAACGCACCTGCGGTGTTCATGGACCTCATGAACCGCGTGTGTAAACCATACCTCGACAAATTTGTCATCGTGTTCATCGATGACATACTCATCTACTCCAAAAGTGAAGAAGAACATGCGGAACATCTACGATTACTGCTAGGGCTACTTCAACAGGAAAAGCTATATGCCAAGCTCTCGAAGTGTGATTTCTGGATCCGGGAAGTTCAGTTTCTCGGGCACGTCGTGAATGAAAAGGGTATCCACGTAGACCCTGCCAAGATTGAAGCCATCAAAAACTGGGAAGCACCTAAGACACCGATGGAGATCCGCCAATTCTTAGGATTGGCTGGTTATTACAGACGCTTCATCGAGGGGTTTTCAAAAATTGCACAACCGCTCACTACCTTTACCCAGAAAGGCATCAAGTATGCTTGGGGTGAAAAACAAGAAGCAGCATTTCAATTGCTGAAGCAGAAACTTTGCAGTGCACCCATTCTGTCCTTGCCGGAAGGGACAGATGACTTCGTAGTGTATTGTGATGCTTCCATTCAGGGATTGGGATGCGTACTCATGCAACGCGATAAGGTCATCGCGTATGCATCGCGACAGCTGAAGGTCCACGAGAAAAACTACACAACGCATGACCTGGAATTGGGAGCAGTAGTGTTTGCACTTAAGATTTGGAGACACTACCTCTATGGAACGAAGTGCACAATCTTTACTGACCACAAAAGCCTTCAACACATCTTTGATCAGAAGGAGTTGAACATGCGACAGCGTCGCTGGGTCGAACTCTTGAACGATTATGAGTGTGCCATTCGGTATCACCCGGGTAAAGCTAACGTGGTAGCTGATGCCCTCAGTAGGAAAGAACACTTGAAACCTCGTCGCGTACGAGCACTACAACTCATTATTCATTCGGGACTACCCGAACAAATACGCGACGCCCAGTTAGAAGCAGTTAAGGAGGAAAACATCAAAGCCGAATCAGTGGGAAAAATGGAACGCGATTGGGAAGTAAAGCCCAATGGAGCCCGGTATTTCATGAATCGCATATGGGTACCTCTCTACGGAGACCTTAGAGAGCTAGTCATGGATGAAGCTCACAAATCTCGATACTCTGTCCATCCGGGTTCGGATAAAATGTACCAAGACCTTAAAGCTGCGTATTGGTGGCCCAACATGAAAGCCGATATAGCCACCTACGTGAGTAAATGTTTGACTTGTGCAAAAGTCAAGGTGGAGTATCAAAAGCCATCGGGGCTACCCAACAACCTGAGATCCCAGTGTGGAAGTGGGATCAGATCTCAATAGATTTCATCACTAAACTCCCGCGAACCTTGGGTGGTTGCGATACCATCTGGGTGATCGTGGATCGTTTAACTAAGTCCGCACACTTCCTAGCTATTAAAGAAACAGATAAGATGGAGAAGTTGACTCGCACCTACATTAAGGAAGTAGTTTCTCGGCACGGTGTGCCAACGTCCATCATCTCAGATAGAGATGCTCGCTTCACGTCAAACTTCTGGCGGTCACTCCAGAAAGCGTTGGGAACCCGCTTGGATATGAGCACAGCTTATCACCCTCAGACTGATGGTCAAAGCGAAAGGACCATACAGACCTTGGAAGACATGCTTAGGGCATGCGTGGTGGACTTCGGAAATAATTGGGAAATTCACCTGCCTCTAGTAGAATTCTCATATAACAACAGCTATCACACGAGTATTTCGGCAGCACCGTTTGAAGCATTATACGGTCGTAAATGTAGATCACCGGTCTGCTGGACAGAAGTCGGTGACAGTCAACTCACAGGCCCTGAGTTAATACTTGAGGCTACTGAAAAGATTGTACAAATCAGAAACCGCATGGCGGCGGCACGAGATCGACAGAAAAGCTACGCTGATCAACGACGCAAACTGCTCGAATTTCAAGTAGGCGATCGCGTCCTACTAAAGGTGTCACCCTGGAAGGGTGTAATCCGCTTTGGAAAACGGGGCAAACTTAACCCACGGTACGTAGGCCCGTTTGTAATCTTGAAACGAATCGGACCCGTAGCATACCAATTAGACCTTCCTGCCGAACTCAGTGGAGTTCACAACGTATTTCACGTGTCAAATCTGAAGAAGTGTCTATCAGATGAAACTTTAGTTATTCCATTGGATGAGATCCAAGTGGATGAACAACTACACTTCGTGGAAAAGCCTATTGAGATCATGGATCGTGAGATCAAGACTCGAAGGCACAGCAAGATTCCAATCGTTAAAGTTCGTTGGGACTCTAAGCGTGGACCGGAGTTCACGTGGGAAAGAGAGGATCAAATGAAAAGCAAATACCCACACCTCTTCACAACTGAGCAGCAAACTAACGATACCAGTAACTAAATTTTCGGGACGAAAATTCTTTCAACAAGGGGATGATGTGACAACCTGGAAATTTTCTCATACTTTCGTGTACTATTGTTGACTAAATTCTCGTGCATGGCACTTGGAAACCTTTGTGCATGACACTTGGGAACTTCTTGTAACGTTGCGTACCATCATTAACGAACTAACTCTTTGTGCGTGGCACTCTGAACATGTACGCTACATGCTAAACCACGTTTACTCAATTTTCAGGACGAAAATTCTTTCAACATGGGGATAATGTGATATCCTGGGTTTTTCGGATAACTTAAACGTAATACTTGTCAATCTAATTACGTGCTGTGTGTACGAACGTGTACGAATTAAATGAATACGTGTTGTGTGTTGTGTGATTGTTTTAGTGATTGAATAATTAGATTTGATATGTGCACGAACTGAACCGAACCGCGACACGTTCCAACCTTGGTTCATTGTGACTCTAGGAGTTCACAAAGTTTAAACCTTGAACCCAAGTCTTCGGCTAAAAGAAAACAACGATCAAACCTAAACTTCAAACTCTAACTATTCGGCCATACGATCAAACCAAACCAAGTTCTCGGCCACAAGTTCAAATCCAAACCAAACCACTCTAAGACTTGGCCGCGAGATCAAATCCAAATCAAACTAACTCACCCTAATCTTTGGCCGTAAGATAAAACCCAAACCGACCCAACCCAAGTCCCTCGGCCACAAGCACTAACCAAAACCGAAACCCTCATCTCTGGGCGCTATATATATGCACATACCCATGCATGTTTCATACACAAACACAAACCCTAACAAGAAAAGCTGCCGTCGGCTGCCTTACCCTCTCCACCCTCTCGGTCGCAGCAAGCAGCAGCCAAGCCTTTCATCTTCTCCGACCGCAAACTGCCTCACTCTTGCTCCATTGATCGCGAACAGCCTGGTTCACTTCAGTCTGGATCACTTTCTCGGTCGCTAACAACCCTTGTTCACCTTCATTCAGTCGCGAGATCAGCCTTGGTTCACCTCTATTCGATCAAACAAAACAGCCTACTTTATTATCATTCTCTCGGTCGCATTTGCTGGAACAGCCGGACACCCCTTGTCAGAGACCCGGCTTGTTTACCTAGTTATTCAAGGTTAGATTTATCCTTGATTTCAAGATCATGTTTCGGATTATATGTTTGAATGAATAGATTGTATGGTCTTCGGATTATATGTTTGAATGAATAGATTGTATGGTCTTCGGATTATATGTTTGAATGAATAGATTGTATGGTCTTCGGATTATATGTATGAATGAATAGTCATGATAGCCGATTAGCTAGTAACGTGTGCAAGTGAGGGTTGTTCGAAATCTGAAAATCATAAGCTGTATTGGTTTATAAGAACAAGAGATGTTGGCTCGGGTTTGCATGGATAGGTTATTAGTATTAATCTAGGACTAGAAATCAGTTCTAGATCGCTTAGATTAATCGCATGAACGGGTTTATACGAGTTTATTATAAAGAGATGCTGAAACAGTCTGCTGAATAATAGTTACAGCCGACTTCATCTGGCTGTAACTTGGTCGTTAGTTGTCGAAAAACGGATTTTCTGATGTCTAGAACGTAGAGATTTGAATAAGGAATCCAATGGCGCTGGATTCATAATTTTCTGAAGTCGTTTGATATTTTTAAAGGGCTAAACAAGTTCAGTAGCTAAAGCTGTAAAAATTCTGGAATTTTGTTGGTTGTTTATCAAGTTGGATTTTAAAATCAGTAGGGAGTTGAGTCATGATTTTTGTTCAGCAACTAGGTATAGAAATTTCCGGGCAGCTCCAATTGGAATTTTGTTAATCGGACGAGCAGTGATTTTTAAATAAATTCTTCCGTGGACTGCAGTCAGAAAGCGGTAAATCTGACTGCAGCTTAATGAATTAATATTTATGGCTAATTGGTAAAGATTTAGGACTTGGAAAAATTATATAAATTTCTATGGTACAAATGTCACCTACTGTAAAAATATGGGAATTTTTGGAATGTTAGAACTATTTTGTAAAAATCCTAGAAAACAGCTGAATAATTGAGTGTTAAGCAGAAAGTTGATAACTTGTGATTGTATGCATAAAGTGTTGTATGGATTTGGAATATGTTCATGATAAGTTGTTTGATTTCTATGATCACATGAGAATACTTGCATGCATGTTTGAGTGTTAGATATGTTGTTTGTGTGTATCACTTTGTGAGTAAATTGCGTGTGGAATTTGTATTGGTGTGGTTTCACACTGACGTGTAATTAATTGGTTTGTTAGGACGCAACTAGCGGTCCCATCTCGTATAACATCTTTGCTACACTAACCGAGCAAATAAAGGTGAGTTCACGGCCCCTAACTTTATCCGGTTTTTTTTAAACAACAGGGGGAGAAACATGTATACACTCTCAAACTCTATCTCTTTACGTTATACGAATTTAACGTCACATAACTATACGGTAACTAAGTTAATGTTAATGTAATGTTATGGTCACTAAGCAGCTTTATCACTTAAGTCCTCGACAATCTCCTCGGATCGTTAGTATTTGGGTTAAATAGCGGGGGAATTATAAGTAGTACTACTGGGTCTGACGAGCCCCATCCGAGCTAGTCGCGCTAGCCGACCTGGTATGGTCAACGGGTGAATAATTGGCCTAACATCGCCATGGTCATGTGATAGGCCTGGCAAAACGGAGGCACAACTGTCAGCTTCGATCGCGAACTCTTACGTGACATGACTTTAGGCTAGCTACCTATATACATTAATATTGAACTTAATTACGGAACAACTTAATATTCCGGGTTGGGAATATTGGAAACATCAACTTATTATCCCGGGTTGGGGATAATGGAAACAACAACTTAATATTCCGGGTTGGGAATATTGAAAACAACAACTTGTTATTCCAGGATTGGAATAATGGAACTGATATGTTATCCCGGGTTGGGGATAACGGAGTAAACAAACTATAACCGAACAAACGAATTTATGAAAACCTGTGAACTCACTCATCTTTAATGTTGACACTTGTTTCTTTACATGTTTCTCAGGACGCTAGGAGCTCTAGGTGCACGCACATGCATTGAACAAGACATCATTATAGAGTCTTATTTATTAAAATTGTTTTGGGATTTTTCAAGTTGTTTTGGCGTTTGTGTTGGCGCCCGCATCATTACTTATTTATGCTTCCGCTCAAACTTTAAAAGTAATGCTCTGCTAAATATTGGTAATTGATATAAAATCTACAAAGAACAATTTTGGAAAACGTATAATCAAATCATATAGAGTCGTTCGACGTACTAGTGTTTCAGATTCTGGTTTGTTCACACGCCTCGCGGTAAAACTCCGCAAGTGGAAATTGAGGGTGTGACAGAAATAAAGTGCACAACCACACATGAGTAAAAATAGATGTAAACTTATTCATAAATCAATTTAATATTAAACAATACACACATGAACAATAATGGATCGTTTAGAGGCACGCGTTGCTCAACTCGTCTCTCACGAGGAACTGATGGGCCTAATGATTGAATTGCATAAACATGATAATATGAAAGACATAACTACAAACAATATAAACTCAATAATACACACACGAACAATAATGGATTGGTTTTGAGGCACGCGTTGCTCAACTCGTCTCCCACGAGGAACTGATGGGCTTAATGAATGAATTTCATATAAGTTGACAAAATGAAATACATAATCGCAACAATATAAACAATCTAAGTTTAGATCACGATATGGTATGGCACAAGTTTAAATAAACGAGTTAATTATTTTGTGACACATGACACACCCCAAAACGTGTAATTAAAAAGGGGGAGTTGTAAGATTCACTCACAGTGGGTGCGTTCGGTTGATGATGTTGAATGCACGCGAAGTGGTTTTAACCACGATTGAAATTAACCTAGATAATGGCATAATGTTTCGGTAAGTAAACGGATTTTATTAATCCATTTTAGTAGGATTGTTGGGTGTATTTTTGTGAGTTTAAGGCTATTTTCTAACCTTAAAAATGTTATTTTTAAGTATTTTTAATTGATTTTTAATTAAAATATATAAATAAAAATAATAAAAAAAGTTGACTTTTTTGACCGTTGACGTACGTTGACCATTGACCATTGACTGTTTGACTTTGACCGGTTCGTATGCGTGTAAGTGTGCGCTGAGTGAGGCTCGAACCCGAGACCTCCCGTACGCGTGCACGCAGCTCTACCAACTGAGCTACGTGTCTAACCCGAAATATTTCTGTTTTTAATTATATTTATATATTAATTAGATTAATCCGAAAATCAATATATTTCTAAAAAGATTTTACTGAATCGGACCGGTGCGCTCCACAGGTCTCGAACCCGGGACCTGTGGGTTGAGTTAACACACAGTCCACCGCTGGACTGTGTGTCTAACTTGTTAAATAATCCGATTTATATTATACTTATGAACAAACTTCATTATTTCATTTCTGCCTTATTTTAAAAAGTTAGATAATTGTCCGAATCGGTGCAGTAGACCGGACTGAACTCGTGACATGTGATTAAACATTCACATAGTCCACCACTGGACTGTGTGTCTAACTTGGTTATTATTCCGGTTATTAATAAACTTAACATGTACAGCGGTGACTCCGGTTCGGTTAACAAAAAAGACATTTTTATTAAGGCAAGCATGCGTGGAACAAGATTCGAACTCGAGACGTTTACGTGTTTAATGTGCACACAGTCCACCGCTGGACTGTGTGTCTAACCCGAGTTATATCTTGAATTAGATTAAACTTATATGTTACCGAAACTTCGTCTACTTCGTCAGTTTTAACCAGAAACGATGACTGACTGGTTCGAAGTTTTATTCATGTTTGTTAGTGTGTTTCAGTTAATTACAGGTGGGATATAAATAAAAAGAAAGAAAAATTAGGCGTAAGGTATACCGACTGGACTCCTCTGTTTCTCCGGCAGAACTCCGGCGACAGCAAAAGATTCCGGCGTCGTGTGTCTTGTAGCAGAGAGTCTTCAGCAAGCTTGAAAAGGATGTGGGTGACTTCGGTATAAGCTCAGGGGGTTCAGTAAGGCTCAGAAGTGAAGGGTTCGGTTTTCCGGCGAGGTACAGAAATTTTCCGGCAAATGGAATTACGTCGGGTAAAGTGCGGTTTTGAGCGAAAAAGCTTGCAGAGGTTCGAGGAGGTATTTATAAGGCAGGTTATCGATGAATTTTGTCCAATTTCCGACTTGATTCAAAGTCATTACGTTTTCCGGCGGTTATAGCTTGTGTCGCGGGTTCAGGCGTCGGTTATAACCGATGTGGGTTTAAATGTTTACGTTAAGACTTGAAGAAACCGTCCAATCTCGTGAGATCGCCGGGATTTCCGACGACTGAAATTTGGGCGCCGGTTTTGAATTCGGAAAAACATGTTATGAATTAATTGATTCTAATAATTAACAAGAAACACTAGTGGCGCAGTGGTTGGAGAGTTGAGTGTTAAGTCGTTGACCCGGCTGACTGACCCGGTTCGAAACCCGGCAGAAACATTTAATTTTTATTTCATTATTTTTAACAATTTTTCAAAAACACATTATATATTCCAATATAATAATTAATTATGTATCGTTTAAAATTAATTTGGGCATCAAATACGCCACGAAATTTTAAACTGATTGTTCAGTTAATAAACGGAGCGGGTTTGGTAAAATCCGTTTTCGACGGATGTTACAGTATCCCCTGCTTTTTAGAAATTTCGTCCCGAAATTTAAATAGTGATATATTTGACTAAAAGAATGATGGTGTTTAGTTTGACAGTTACATGCTTAGAAAAAGTAAGGTTTTAAGTTTTTGTTTGAGGCGGTAACGTTCCTTGTAAGGGTTAAGTACCCTATTACAGGAATCACTTTTTGTTGCCTACTGTAAAAGTATTGATAAGCAGAGTTGATTCGCTAAATATGATATCATGCATAAGAGTTTGGATATGTTTGGAAAGATATGGTTATATCCTAAGGCAAAACTTCTAATACTACAACCTACATGGAACTTCTCATAACCATCAAACAATACCTCTGATCCTTTGACAAGAATACTAATATATAGGAAGTACCAGCTGCGTATCCACCATATTCTTGGCAAATTTTCATTGGTTTTATCCACAAGTTATGATTAGTTACCAAGAAACTACTAAATCCTACATAGAACTTCTCATAACCGTCTGACAATGCCTCTGATCCTTTGACAAGAATACTTATATATAGGAAGTACCAGCGGCGTATCCACCATATTCTCGTCAAATTTTCATTGGTTTTATTAGTGAATTATGATTAGTCCTGTGTGACTTACAACCAATACAACGAACACAAACTACTGAAAATGAAAAAATGTCTGTGCGATCAAGGCTCAATCAAACGGAGCCGATCGTATTGCATGTACTGAAAATGAAATGTCTGTACGATCAAAGGCTCAATCAAGCGGAGCCGATCGTATTGCATGTACTGAAAATAATAAATTTAATCTAAACAATAATCACACAAACAGCCTATACATGGAACCTCTCATAACCGCCTGATAATGCCTCCGATCCTTTGACAAGAATACTTATATATAGGAAGTACCAGCGGCGTATCCACCATATTCTCGTCAAATTCTCATTGACTTTATCCGCAAGTTATGATTAGTTCTATGTAAACTCTACAACAAACACAACACCCACAAGATACTGATAATGAAAATGTCTATGCGATCAAGGCTCAATCAAACGGAGCCGATCGTATTGCATGTACTGAAAATGAAAATGTCTGTGCGATCAAGGCTCAATCAAACAGAGCCGATCGTATTGCATGTACTGAAAATAATAAATTTAATCTACACAAACAGCCTATACATGGAACCTCTCATAACCGCCTGATAATGCCTCCGATCCTTTGACAAGAATACTTATATATAGGAAGTACCAGCGGCGTATCCACCATATTCTTGTCAAATTTTCATTGACTTTATCCACAAGTTATGATTAGTTCTATGTGACTCTACTACAAACACAACAACCACAAGATACTGATAATGAAAATGTCTGTGCGATCAAGGCTCAATCAAACGGAGCCGATCGTATTGCATGTACTGAAAATGAAAATGTCTGTGCGATCAAGGCTCAATCAAACGGAGCCGATCGTATGTGGGCACGCCAGGTTCAACCTCATAGTGAAATGGGGAACATGCTCAACGCTCATAATGTAATGGGGAGCGGCGGCCTATGAAATTGCGTGTACTAAAATAATAAACAATAATTACTCAAACAGTCTACACATGGAACCTCTCATAACCGCCAGATAATGCTTCTGATCCTTTGACAAGAATACTTATATATAGGAAGTACCAGCGGCGTATCCACCATATTCTTGTCAAAGTTTCATTGGCTTTATCCTTAAGTTATGTTTGGTTCTATGTGATAAAGAAAAACATAAAACTAAACGATAGGAGTTGAATCTGGATTTTCGGTGAAGAGGACTAGTTGAGTATCTTAGCTTGGGCCGTCATTATCTTCGACAGGATTGGCGTTGATGTTGAAGACTCTTCCTCTTGCTGGTGGCCTAGCGGTTGGGTTTTCTTGGTTTACTTGGTTAACTGGGTTTGATTGAGCTTGAGTGTTGATGACGTTAACCAATTGAGGGCATGTGTTTCTAAAGTGGGTAGGGTCGCCACAATTGAAACAAGCTCGAACATATGGGAACATGGGGTATTGGGGTTGTTGATAGGTTTGGTTCATGGTTTGAGTAGGGGGAGAGATTTGGTTTTGAAAGGTGCGGCAAACCTTGCTCAAATGCCCATAGCGTCCACAAGTTGCACATAGTCGACAAGGTAAAGTAAGGGGATGGTGATAAAAACAGTTGTTGCATCGAGGGTGAGGTCCAAGATATGGTTTCTTATTTGGGTAAGTTGAGTTGGGTGCCACTTGAGTGATTGGGATAGCTTGGATGGGTATGGCGTGTGAAATTGGTTGATTTCGTTGGATAGTAGCGAAAAGTTACCCGTCTCTTTTTCTCTTAGAATTGGGTTGAGAAGGGGATTCGGTTTAAGTGTAGTCGGAGGTTTCAGTCGATGCTTTATCCTTCTTCTTCTCCTCCTTGAAGTCTTTGTTCCGGATTCGGTTCTCGGTGAGCGCTGTTGCTAGCTCCATTGTTGCTTCCAAAGTTGCAGGCGTGGTACTTATTACAGAGTCTTGAATCTTTGACGGAAGACCACGAATGTAGTGCTCGATCAAACGGTAGAGGGGAGTGAACATGTTGGGAACCATTTGATGTAACTCGAGGAATCTTTTGTTGTACGTGGTGTGGTCGCCTTCCTTTTGCTTCAACAAATAGAACTCATCTTCTAATTTCTTGATTTCGCTCCTTGGGCAAAATCGTCTGGTCATGATTTCTTTTAATTCATTCCAAGTTAAAGTCATAGCATCGTCGACGCCTCGTTTGGCCTTCTCTGTATTCCACCAAGTAAGTGCTATTCCATATAAACGACCAGTAGCTTAACGCACTTTGCGATCATCGGGGCAATCGCTGTTTAGAAAAGTGTTCTCCATCTCTTCAAACCAATGGAGGAGAGCAGTGACACCTTCAGTCCCTTTGTATTTCGGAGGGTCGCATGATTTGAAATGCTTGTAGGTGCATTTAGTGGTACTTGGGGAAGAGTTGATAACGTTTTGATTTTCTTGATTGACAGGATTAGCGGTAAGTGCTTGTTGGACTTGGATTACAATGTTGGGTATTATGGCAGCCATTTGTTGAGCGATTAGGGCAGCCATGCGTTCGCGGGCTTTTCCTGCTCTCGTCTTCCTACGGGCGTGGTTAGAAGACATCTACAAGGAATACATGTCAAGAGTATGAGTTGGATGCTTTTGGGATCATGGGTCGCATTCAGGAATGAACATTCATAAAATAATTATAGAAAAATAAATCTACTACATCCATAGGATGTCTTGGGCTTTGCTCGCCATTAGCCCTACATGCCGCCATACTTCACCTTCGTAATCATGTGGGCCCCATGAATACCGGGTTTTTCATATGGTTCGCATGTGTTAGCCTGGTTGCGTACACTAAAACCCAGAGAAAATCGAGAAATATGTATACAACGTATGGTATTCGGAATGTGTCCAGGTGTAGACACGGTGACACCTCAAAGTGGGTTAGTTCGAACGACGTTTGGTGTGGCATGCTTTGGCCTAATAGGTCCTTCGTACTCTCATCTTTGGTCCCCAGGTAGGCAAACTGGTCCGTTATATTGGATTTATACGAATGCCAACCTAGACAGGACGTTCCGACTACCGGTACTTGTACCCTTCCAGTTACTACATGCCCGTCGCAGAACTTACTTTGATGAGATTTGAAAATTGCAACAAAATCTTTGAATAATGAGAGTATGAAAATGAATTGAATATATGAACATTGATATATGTATAATGAATATGTATATAAGTATGTATGTTTGACTGTAAGTATAAACAAATATGAAACAAATAAATATCACAAGTTTGTATGTAACCACCTAATCAATTAAAATTTAGGCAGACTATAGTATAGGCTCTAAGGGTCTAATAACCTATCCTGTATCCCTATAGTCATGGCTCTGATACCAATCTGTCACACCCCGACCCGCAGCGGAAAAGGTGATCTGGGCATGATTGGGTTATCATCAAAGCTCATGACATTTATTTTAACGTTTCATATTCATTAATACACTTTAATGGAAAATTACAATCAATATTACAACATGTCCTAAATATCAATCTAGGCTTCATTGTTTTCTTCTAAGGCATTTCCTATGTTTTCCTTGCTTCATCCTGTTCACCTGTATCATGTGTAAAAAGGGTTTTTTGATCAACAAAAAGTTGGCGAGTGAATCCTATGGAAAACATTTGAACAAGTTTATTTAATTGATTATGAAATAAAGTGCACAACCACACATGAGTAAAAATAGATGTAAACTTATTCATAAATCAATTTAATATTAAACAATACACACATGAACAATAATGGATCGTTTAGAGGCACGCGTTGCTCAACTCGTCTCTCACGAGGAACTGATGGGCCTAATGAATGAATTGCATAAATATGATAATATGAAAGACATAACTACAAACATATATAAACTCAATAATACACACACGAACAATAATGGATTGGTTTTGAGGCACGCGTTGCTCAACTCGTCTCCCGCGAGGAACTGATGGGCTTAATAAATGAATTTCATATAAGTTGACAAAATGAAATACATAATTGCAACAATATAAACAATCTAAGTTTAGATCACGATATGGTATGGCACAAGTTTAAATAAACGAGTTAATTATTTTGTGACACATGACACACCCCAAAACGTGTAATTAAAAAGGGGGAGTTGTAAGATTCACTCACAGTGGGTGCGTTCGGTTGATGATGTTGAATGCACGCGAAGTGGTTTTAACCACGAGTGAAATTAACCTAGATAATGGCATAATGTTTCGGTAAGTAAACGGATTTTATTAATCCATTTTAGTAGGATTGTTGGGTGTATTTTTGTGAGTTTAAGGCTATTTTCTAACCTTAAAAATGTTATTTTTAAGTATTTTTAATTGATTTTTAATTAAAATAAATAAATAAAAATAATAAAAAAAGTTGACTTTTTTGACCGTTGACCGTTGACCGTTGACCATTGACCATTGACTGTTTGACTTTGACCGGTTCGTATGCGTGTAAGTGTGCGCTGAGTGAGGCTCGAACCCGAGACCTCCCATACGCGTGCACGCAGCTCTACCAACTGAGCTACGTGTCTAACCCGAAATATTTCTGTTTTTAATTATATTTATATATTAATTAGATTAATCCGAAAATCAATTTAGTTCTAAAAAGATTTTACTGAATCGGACCGGTGCGCTCCACAGGTCTCGAACCCGGGACCTGTGGGTTGAGTTAACACACAGTCCACCGCTGGACTGTGTGTCTAACTTGTTAAATAATCCGATTTATATTATACTTATGAACAAACTTCATTATTTCATTTCTGCCTTATTTTAAAAAGTTAGATAATTGTCCGAATCGGTGCAGTAGACCGGACTCGAACTCGTGAAGTGTGATTAAACATTCACACAGTCCACCACTGGACTGTGTGTCTAACTTGGTTATTATTCCGGTTATTAATAAACTTAACATGTACAGCGGTGACTCCGGTTCGGTTAACAAAAAAGACATTTTTATTAAGGCAAGCATGCGTGGAACAAGATTCGAACTCGAGACGTTTACGTGTTTAATGTGCACACAGTCCACCGCTGGACTGTGTGTCTAACCCGAGTTATATCTTGAATTAAATTAAACTTATATGTTACCGAAACTTCGTCTTCTTCGTCAGTTTTAACCAGAAACGATGACTGACTGGTTCGAAGTTTTATTCATGTTTGTTAGTGTGTTTCAGTTAATTACAGGTGAGATATAAATAAAAAGAAAGAAAAATTAGGCGTAAGGTATACCGACTGGACTCCTCTGTTTCTCCGGCAGAACTCCGGCGACAGCAAAAGATTCCGGCGTCGTGTGTCTTGTAGCAGAGAGTCTTCAGCAAGCTTGAAAAGGATGTGGGTGACTTCGGTATAAGCTCAGGGGGTTCAGTAAGGCTCAGAAGTGAAGGGTTCGGTTTTCCGGCGAGGTACATAAATTTTCCGGCGAATGGAATTACGCCGGGTAAAGGTGCGGTTTTGAGCGAAAAAGCTTGCAGAGGTTCGAGGAGGTATTTATAAGGCAGGTTATCGATGAATTTGGTCCAATTTCTGACTTGATCCCAAAGTCATTACGTTTTGCGACGGTTATAGCTTGTGTCACGGGTTCAGGCGTCGGTTATAACCGATGTGGGTTTAAATGTTTACGTTAAGACTTGAAGAAACCGTCCAATCTCGCGAGATCGCCGGGATTTCCGACGACTGAAATTTGGGCGCCGGTTTTGAATTCGGAAAAACATGTTATGAATTAATTGATTCTAATAATTAACAAGAAACACTAGTGGCGTAGTGGTTGGAGAGTTGAGTGTTAAGTCGTTGACCCGGGTTCGAAACCCGGCAGAAACATTTAATTTTTATTTCATTATTTTTAACAATTTTTCAAAAACAAATTATATATTCCAATATAATAATTAATTATGTATCGTTTAAAATTAATTTGGGCATTAAATACGCCACGAAATTTTAAACTGATTGTTCGGTTAATAAACGAAGCGGGTTTGGTAAAATCCGTTTTTGACGGATGTTACAATCAGGTCAGTACTTCCGAACGGTAAAGAGACCAATATCCAACGAGGGTTAATACAAATACCGCATATTTAGGTACGATTTATGCATTTTGCACATTTGAATGACTCTTTAGGAGAGCTCCTTCAATTTCTGGGATTTGGCATTATAGCTCTTTTAAGATATCCTGGTTGTGCCTAGGTCAGCATATATTGGATGTAGTAGAAGGACAGCCCTGATATCCCCAAATGAAATAACGATATAAAGACCCAAAACCTTGAACTTAGGCAATCTATCAATGCAAGATTTAAGGTTATAAAACCATACACCATTGATGTGTTACCCACTCATACACCTTTCATTATATTTATATCACCAAGGTAAGTTGATTATTTCATGCATTTTGCCTACCGGTACATCATATGATGAAGCTGCTATCACATGCTAGCAATTTAATTTTAATTTCGGTGTGATAGTCTAACTTGCTGATGTACTATTATTTCTTCTTTTCCACACTATGAAAACTCATTTTTAATTTTATATATTTTTATGTTTTCATTTTTGAAAAACAATTAAGTATTTACAAAATTCTTATGGAAAACTGGTTATTCAGGATTCCTCATCCCGTTGAGTTTGACTAGATGCTCAAAACGAGCTATGTCAACTGCTTTTGTGTAAAGATCTGCAAGGTTATCTAGTGTGTCGACTCTATGCAGTTCAATCAATTTTTTATAGTACAATCTCGTATAAAATGAGGATGAATGTCAATATGTTTTGTACGACTGTGTTTTAAGGGATTTTTGTGATTGAAATAGTGGCATTATTGTCTATCATAATAGGAGTACGAGTGAAATTCAAATCGTAATCGTGCATCTGTTGTTGTATTCGAAGAACCTGAGAGCAACATCTACCCGCAGCAATATATTCAGCTTCACACGTAGAGGTAGACACGCAAGACTGCTTCTTGCATTGCCATGACACAATCCTCCCCCCTAAGAACTGGCAACCACCTGTGTAGACTTTCTGGTTGATTTGCATCCTCCAAAGTCCGAATCAGTGAAAGCAACAAACTTCAAATCACTAGCAGCGGGATACCATAACCCAAGTTTAGGTTTCCCTTCAGGTAACGAAGAATCTGCTTGACCGCTTTCATATGTGACTCTTTTGGATACGCTTGATATCTGGCACAAAGACACACTGCGAACATGATGCCTAGTCTTGAAGCAGTCAAAATTAGAGAACCAATCATTACCCTGTACTTAGTTGGATTAACATCATCCACACTCTCATGATCTGGACCAAGATTGTGATTCTCGCTGATAGGTGTGTTGAAAGTAGCGCAATCCTCCATTTTTAACGAGACACAATGTCATACACATTCTTTGTCTGATGTATAAACATCCCATCTTTCTTCTATTCAACTTGCAATCCCAGAAAGTAGGACAGCTCACCCATTGCACTCATTTCAAGCTTGCTCTTCATCACCTGCTTAAATTCATGACACATGCTCTCTTCAGATAACCTAAAAATGATGTCATCCACGTATACCTGTACCAGCAGAAAGTCTTCCTTCTTTCTCTTAATGAACAATGTACTATCAATATGTCCTCTTTCAAAGCCATTCTTCAACAAATGTGTTGACAGTGTCTCATACCATGCCCTGGGCGCCTGATGCAATCCATACAATCCCTTATCAGGTCTGTACACTCGATCTGGATAGTCTAGATCAATAAACCCATCTGGTTGTGAGACATACACCACTTCTTGGACTTTCCAGTAAAGAAACACATTCTTCACATCATGTTGGTAGACTTTGAAGCCCTTGAATGAAGCAAAAGCTAGGAACAAACGAATTTCTTCCAACCTTGCTACCGGTGCAAACACTTCATTGTAATCAATCCCTTCTTGGTGATTGAACCCTTTCACCACTAACCGAGCCTTATTCCTTGTCACGATCCCTCGGTCATCTTTCTTGCACTTAAACACCCACTTAGTGCCTATTTCCTTTTCTCTCTCTAGCAAGTCGATTAGGTCCCAAACTTTCAATTTCGTGAATTGAGCTAACTCCTCTTGCATCGTTTCAACCCATGAATTATCTTTAAGAGCCATGTGAATATTCTTCGGCTCCTCTTGGGTAATAAAACAGCTATACAAACACTCGTTTATCATCCCAGTCTTCTGAATTGAAGTAAATAAACAGGCACCTTCGATCACACCTATTCTTGTTTGAACACCTGCAGTAGCATCACCTATGATGTTCTCAACTGGATGATCTTTGTTTGCCTGTGTAGTAGCAATGGTCTCAACAACTAAATTATCTCCCAGATTAGACCCAACCTCCCCCTGAATGTTCCCATTAGAAAACGGATTAGTAAAATCCTCCCCCTGAATAGGTTCAGACTCACTATCACTTGAATCCTATAGAGCTACACTAGAGGAAGTTTCTGGAGCATCTGTCAATGATATACTCGATCTAGGCATGAAGTCACCCTCTTCATCTTCACTTATCATAGTTTGAATCACTTGAGACTCATCTACAATGGAAAACTCAGGAATATTAAATGATTTAAAAACGCTATCATAATCATATAATATAGAAGGACCACTCATTGATTGTTGAGATGAATAACTAGTGATTTCCATGTTTAACCCAACCCCAATTTTACCAGTTTTTAGATTAGAAACCCTTTTATTTTGTGTTACAGGCATATAACCTAGAAAGTATCCCTCGTCAGCTACCTCATCGAATTTTTAGTTACTTTAATTGTATAATGGTGTAGGGTAATCCATATGGTTCAAAGCCTTTCAAGTTTGGTTTCTTGTTAAACATAAGTTCGAGACATGTTTTATTAAACCGTTTAACCGTTAAAACTTTGTTTAGGACATAACAAGCTGTGTTCACGGCTTCTCCCCAGAAAAGAACTAGAAGCTTTGAATCAGAAAGCATAGTCCTAGCGGCTTCAATCAACTTCATGTTTTTCCTCTCAGCGACTCCATTTTGTTGAGGTGTATAAGGAGCAGAATATTGATGTTCAATTCCCTTGCGAGTGACCCTTGTCATAGATTTGTGACACGCTCATCAGATTGTGTTTAAGCTGCTCGACAGAGTTCACTTTGTCCAATGTGATCTTCCCGTTTGTCACTTTTCCTCGACCTCTAATGTGCCCTCCTTTAGCACCTGAAATATTCACGTAACCTCCATCAATGTTTTCAAACTTAGTCAATAATCTCTCATCCCCCGTCATGTGCCTGGAGCAGCCATTATCAACATACCACAAGTTGATAATCCTCCTTAGCAACTCCTACACAACCTAACAAAAATTAGTTAGATTGGGGGACCAAAGCCTTAATGGGCTTGGGTCTTCCAGATCATCAACCACCAGAACATCCATCCAATATCCATTACTTCTAACTGAAGTCTTGGATCTCTGACCTGTTGATGTAAATGATTTTTGATTTCCACTAGTTCTCTGGTCCTGAGGTTTCCTATACTTGTTTGGACTCTCTGATCTTTGGAAATTTTGGTTTTGATTCCATGAATTTCCATTGTGATAATTTCTAAAGCCATTGTTATAAACATTTCGACTACCAACATTCTGATATCGAGTTTGATATTAACCTTGACTTCTGAAATAACTTGATTTACCAATAAAGTTATTCATTCTTAGTGAAAAACTTCTAGGTCTTTCATATCTGCCTGATTGTGAGGGGGGATCGGCTCTCCTCTTATGAGCACAAGACTAATCTGACTCATCTAACAGAAGCGGAATTCATTCTTAGCGAGTTGGAAAAACAAACAAGAAAGATATACTGCTTAAATGCCTTGAATTGTATTGATAAACGTGAACAGTTCTGGAGTGAGTAAACAGTTTGACAGGGCTTCGTCGTACATCAACCAATATATGTCTAACACAACACTCAGGCTCCTCTATTTATAGGTCAACATGAATCCCACAGGATGAGAGTGTGTGTGTGACTCATGCGAGTGATGCCTCGTACGAGTGACAAAGTGTCACTCATACGAGCCACTAGACTCACTCATACGAGTCAAGCACAAAGACAATAAATCATACATTAATATACAATTTTCGACATTCTAAGCCCTATATACATATCAACATATCCTAGATGTAGGCAATAGACATTATCCACCAACGAACTCCCCCTTGGATGTTTCCGCACTCTTGGATAGTCTTAAAAAAAATTCTTCAATGATCTGACAATTAAGACCAAAGAAATGTTTCGGTGGCTTGCGACGCTCCTCAGAAGATATCGGCGTCTAATCCGTAGGAGGAGGCCGATTACTTGTGTTGCCAAATAGAAAGCTCCTTTGCGAAGCAATTCGTGCTCGCTCAGCGATTCTTTCTTCTTTCTTTTCTTTCTTGCTCTGGTCGATCTCCTCCAGCTTTCTCCAAGAAGTGTTCCATGCTGATCCGGAGTGTATATCGTTAGCAAACAGACATTAACAATCTTCTGGAACTGGAGAGCTTGTTCTTTGTCTTTCTCTTCAAAACTAATCTTGCTGTAGAACAAGCATTCAATATCCTTCTTCGAACAATTGACTAGCCACATCGGATCTAGTACTCGAATGCCACGCAATAGACCGTATATATGTTTGTGTGCTATGACGGCTTCGGTTACTAACTCGGTAATCTTCCAAGAATCATCATCTGGATGGACACATATAACAACTTCACCTGTACATGAATCGTAGGGTCACCATTTGAATATCTTGAAGAAATCCTGTTCCATCTTGATTAGAGGCATACTTTTCATGACTCGTGGCCTCTTTACAATCAACGTAACATCTTTTTCTTTCGTTACTGGATTGATTTTCATGATTATTTTCAGGATATGTGGCTTCCAGTGAATAAAACCATGCATAGCCTCAAGCTTTATCAATTTCCACAGCCATTGGTCATGAAATCTCATCTTCAGATTAATCATCTTAGTTTGAACAAGTTCTTTGATATCCCAGAACAGCAGGGTCTTTATGTCGCTTAAGTATTGAAAATACTGGATCCCATATTCCCGTTTAATCGCATAAACATTTAGCTCTTCGATCAATCCCCAGCTTATAATGTCCCCCAGAGAAATATCCACGTCACGTGTAAAGAATGCTAAGGGACGTTTGAATTTGCACTCAGCTGGTACTTCTTTAAACCACCGCTTCCCCATCTCAACAATTTTTTTCTGAAGACAATTGTTGAGGAGTGGTTCCTTGTATAAAAGCCTCTTCAACTTTTCATTTGAGAAGATCATCATTTTCAGCTGCAAACAATTCACTGAAAGTTGGGGATGTAACAAATGGCAAATAACCAGTAATTCCGTACGATCTAATCACTATTTTTATTTCAAAATCTCATGCATAGTATCGTAATTTAATTGCTTAACTAAGTAGTATGTCATATCCTAAGTATTAGGGTTGGTAAGTCAGATCATAACATATACTGATACCCAATACGACGTAGAACAAACCAAACAATACCCTAAAAAGTGTTGGTAGAAAGTGTTGGGCGCACTATTTGCGGTTGCACTATTTGTGTCAGCAAAACTGCTAAAACTAAACAGAACAACGAATAACGGCATGCTAATTCCATGATTCAGTCCATATATAAATGAAAACATTGATACGGGAACACCCATTACATAAATATATAACTTTCCGGTACAACGCCTAAATTGCAAAACTTGTCCGTTTCGACCAAGAAGGCAACAAATTTTAGTTTGTCCCCAACATATAATTCAGTGGATTCCGGATTTCAGAATCATAATAAAACAATGTTAAACATCCTAAAAAAATGTAAGAATAGCAAAAATGCACATAAGACATCGTTTTCGGTCATTTGACATATAGTGCACAACTCGACCGGAAAGCGACCGTTTGTCGAACTAACGACACTTTAGTGGCCGATAACCTCATTCATGCATCTAGAGAACTACTTAAGCCTCATTTGGGACTTGGAATCCTTTCAAATATCTTAAGGTCATGGAAACACAACTTCCAGAAAAGTTCGGCGACAGGATATAAAAGTGCCGATATCGAGCGAACGATCGAAGGCAAGGCATTTAGGCCATCCTAACTCAACATATATTTGTCTAGCGAACTAGTTATGCATAGTTTTAGATTAGAAGTGCACTAAATAACCGCCATGACAATTGTGGTGGTCAAAAACAAAGGCTTCCGGTACTAAATAATAAAGTTCGTTTATTAGCGAATATTGTCTCGAGGAACGAACTAACGATGTTTTCGTCATCTAAAACTTATATTAAATGATCAAGTGGATTAATTATCATAGATTAACACTCTAAACCCTAATTGTATGCTAAGGATACAAAAAATATCTAATAAATAAACATGTGTTATAAAAAAATTACATTTTACCCCCCCCCCTTCCATGTTGACGGTTTCAAGTGACTGTGCACCCACTTGATTATTGTTGAAAATGTTAGATTTGAGGCATGGTGGTGATTAGGTGATGACACTTGAAAGATAGCTAGTTATATATCATAACCTATACTCCTTTTTCATCATTTTTACCCTAGGAAAAATTGAAACCACCTCCCTTCTTTCCCCTCGAAAACCACGGCGACAACAACCACCATATAACCACCATAAGACCACCATTAACCGCCTCATTTCACTCACTTTAAAGCTACTTCAAGACCATTCAAGATGCTAACAAAGGTGGAGGACCATTAGGGCTTTCTTGGAGCTCCACTTTCTTCCTAGATCATCACTAAACTTGTACACCCATTGTAAGGCAAATCTCTTCATATCCTAGCTTATTATCATGTCTAGTTTAATGAAGTATAAGTTGATCATCTTGAAAATGAAGAAAATATAACCTAAAAACCCTAACTCACACCTTAATAATAACACTAAATATAGTTTATTTTGTGTTGATTGTGTGTTTATATGTTAACTAGTTAGCATGATGATGTTGTTTATGTTAAAGTAAGGTGTAAAAGTTAGATGATCTTGTATGGATAAATATGAAAATGATGATTTAAACATGGTTATGTTTAAATCTAAACAAGATCATCAACTACATCATCCATGAAGAGTACTACAATCTAAAAGTAATTTTATTACACATGAGTAATTTTTATAAGGAATAAACACTATGATTTAAGATGTAACCATCTTAAAAAGTGTAGTAATCAAAGGGGTTTAAAATAATGGGCTTGATCTAAGGATGTAACAAAAATGATGATTTAAAAATGCTAATAAATGTTGAAATCACATTACATTTTAGTAAAATTTTAACTACCAAAATGCTATGGATGATGATGTACATAAGTTGTAAACAAATAATATATGGAAGCTTTAAATTATTTATTGATCTTGATTATGAGTTTAAACAGGGTTTAAATACGTTTTAAAAAAGTGGAAAACGCCATAGTTTAGGGGAAACTATGGCGAAATTTTCTAAAAATCTAATCGCGATTAAGGTATGATTAACGGGACTAAACGTCATTAGTAACTTAAATCGTCATTAAGAAAGTTCTAATGACAAGGGTTAAACCCTAAAGACCCAAGTGTTCAACTAGTATATGTATATATATATACAAGTAAAAATAAGTGATCCTTATAAATAAATATATGGTTACTTGTGGAAATAAAAGTATATATACATATTTTGTCACCAAAAAACTTAGGGTATTCACCATAAAAATACCCAACTATACACAAAACACTACAAACACTTGAAAATATTACCAAGTGTTGGTGACACAAACAAATACCTTTTTACAATAGGTCGAAACAATAATCGGACAACCGAAGCAACGCAGACGATGGGTGAACGTACACAAATATATCGTCGCATCAACGACTAACGAAAAATCGCCAACACAAAGAGTTGTTAAGACGACGGGCGATTATGAGAAAAAGCATGTACTAAACGACGACAACGACAAGTCTAAAATATATATATTTAGACGCCTAACACATGTATATACGTTATCGATATTAAAACCCAGAAAATTAAGACATAAAAGTATAAAAACATATATACTTATACACTTATACTTAGTAAAATTATGAGTATAAGACTTATAAAATAATGGGCTCATAAAAATGAATTTGGGCTAGGCCCAACTTATAAAATATATGGGCAAGGCCCAATTGTATAAAATATATGGACAAAGCCAAAGACATAAATTACATGGGCTAGGCCTAATGACAAAAAGACATAGGCTAGGCCCAATGACACAAAGACATGGGCTAGGCCCAATCACACAAAGACATGGGCTAGGCCCAATGACATAAAAACATGGGCTAGGCCCAGTGAGATGAAAGCATGGGCTAGGCCCAATGACATGCGTGCAAGGCACAGGGACATGTGAAGGGCAAGGCCCAGCTCACACACAATCTAAGAATAATAATATATATATATATATAGAAATATTAATCAAACAAACAAACTACCAACACTATGATAACACTAAAGATTGTTCTATCGTAACGAAGAAATACATAACAAGTTTTCAAGATGAACAACTGGTACATGGTCCAAAGAGGCCTAGGTGTCTAATACACTCAATACACATGTAGGTTACACACGTGTACTGACACCGAACTACGAATTGTACGACATACGGAATGCAAAGCTGTGAGTTCATGTCCCTCCTTTCAATTATTTCAAAGTTTTGTTTTAAAACTATCGAGGAGAAATACATGTCATAACAAACAGTATGTTAGCTATGGGTTTAGTTGATAACACGATCATTTGTGTGTAAGTAGGATGATGACAATAGTAACCATTAATCACGTAGTGACCAAGGTGCAAAAGATGTAGATCTATTGAGTTTGAGACGCGCTCCACTCCTGGTTGGTATACCCTTTGGAGTGTTTTAGTGATCCCAATGATGTCAAAGTTATCTCGGTTTGGTTACTTACTTATGGCACATATATGTCAGGGTGCTCGCGACACACTGATAGATCCTTAAAACTCCATGATGCTAATAACATACTCAGATTTCATTACTGGATTTCAAGAATGACATTTTATATGAAAACATTAACTAAATGAACTCGCCAACTTTTGTTGACTTTTAAAATTACATGTATTTCAGGACGCAAGGCTTGAGCTGGTGATATGATTCGTGTTATGGGAAAATGTCAAGACAACATGTGCCATCTTTTGGAGGGTTTGCCTTTTATATCCCAACTTCGTATGGGTATATAGGGGTCAAAACCTCATTTTGCAGTTACGATGAAAACAATATCTTATTTTGAAGTAATGTTCTTTGAATTATTTTTATGATGACAAGTTGAAAACAGTTAAAACTATGAAATCACTTTTGGATGGTTGTAATCATGGGAATGTAACTTATTATTAGTATGGCATCGTTGTTGATTTATATTTGTTTACTTAATCAGATGCAACGATTACCTAATAGTCACACACTTGCGCTTCTGCTACGACCAAGGTGTGACAGGGGAGTCATCTGTACACTTGTTGGCAACATTTGTATCATCATCATCAGAATAATCCTCCGTGACAACTTTATCATACTCATGTGCATCAGCAACATGTTCGAAGACATAATCGACAGGCTCGAAAGCACTGATGTCGTTAAGCTCTTCTTCGAAATCAAACACAAAATCTTTTTTATCCATGCCTAACGTTTGAGCGATCTCTTCCTTTATATAGCTATGGACAAACTCACCTTCTTCAACATCATGCTCTAAATCAAATTCTTCGGTTTGGGCACGACAAGAACGGTAGACATTTCGTACACCGTGAAGATTCCTGCCTTCTTAGCATTCTTAGAGCTTTCAAACCCCTTTCTTTGTTCATTGAGACCTTCACTCTAATTAGCAGAATCATCGAAGTACACAGATAAATCGATATCATCATTCAAATTAGACTCGGTTACAAGGATACCTGATCCACCTAAGTCATCATCATCACCATCACTGTCATCACTAGACTCTTCTTTTGGATTTGTCTTTCAGAGAATCAGTGCTTCTAATTGCTGGCCCTTTGAGACGTCTAGAAGATTTCTTAGAAGTTTTGCGAACAGGAGTATCACTATTGGAACCTGAAGGAACATACGTTGGATCATCTTCCCCTGACGTTTTACGTCTCTTCTCCTCTGCCTTTTATTTAAGTTTAGCCAGATGTTCAAGTTCGCTTTCTTTTGCTCTTTCAGTACTTGAGGAGGATGCTTCTTCAACTATCCCTTCCTGTATCCCAAATGCTTCTCTCTCAATATCAGCAGCTAAAGTTTCAACATTCTCTTCCGGCTCTGATTCGCCAACCAATTTCGTGCTTTCAGATGCACGCTGCTTCTTTGTAGGGGCATTGGAGGAAGATGTGGATGTTTCTCTTTGCAATAAAACCATCCAACACTTCTAATTCCTCATCTTCATCTCCACTATCCTCTTTCCTCCACTTCCCTTTTGGCGGTGCTACAAATCTTTATCTAAACTAGCCCCGAAGACAGGCTTTGCATTTGGGAAGATTTTAAGATGCAGATTCATCGTCTTCAAATTTGACACATCCATATGTTCCAGCTTCAAAATATCATCTTTCTTTTTCTTCAAATTTGGATGTAAGTGGTCGATCAACATTTGAATAAAACGAGGATATTGCAAGAACTTCTCTCGTTGAATATTTTGGACCATCTGGGAGAAAATCACTCTTGAGAAATTGTAGGGCAAGTTCAGAATAAGTACAATGATCATACACATCTGATAATCAATTAAGTCATCAAATCCGCCATGTCGGTTACTGAGAGCATGAATTACACAGTGTGCTATATATTGAAATGGAGCATTGAGGTTAGCCTTCTTGAAAGGAGCTGCATTAACAAATCTTGCATAACCCATCCTATAGAAGCATCCTTTAACCATATATTCTAGAAAACCAGTAGGATCTTCTTCGTGATCATTAAACTCTAATATTGTTCAGATCAAGTCTTCCATGATCGTTACTTGAATATCTTCGTTATCGATCCTTACAGTAGACAATATCGCGTTCTCTTCTTCATCAAATTCCAGATGTTCAAGATATGAGTGAATATGATAAACATTTGAAATCCTCGCTCGTATGAGTGATGATACCTACGAGTAACGAATCGCACCAAATAACACCTAATCAAACCGAACTTAAAACATGTAGATTTTAACAAATTAAAGGTTGATTTATAGGTTAACAGGGCCGATTTTAACATTTTTGAGTTCAATTTAATATTTTACCGGTCCGATTATCCTAAATCTACATTTTATGTCTTTTTGGTCCAATTTTGGCATTATAAAGGCTCAAAACAAACATTAGTACCTTGCCCATTGAAAGAGCTGTGCAAATCAACCTCCCCAAAGTATAGATACGTATCGTAGATTAAGAAAAATGAGTGTTAAGAACTGATTCGCACAGAGTATTCTCTCAATCGCACAGAGTCAATGTGTGATTCGTGCGAATGAGTAAGCCTTTTATACTCATTCAAGGTTCACTCGTACGAGTGATGGTTCGTGCGAATGAAGACTTTTATCACTCGTACGAGTCAAAGTGTCGCTCGTACGAGTCAGTTCTCTCACTTTGTTAAACTTTTTTTATTTTTATAAAATTTTATCTGTTTTTATAACCCACTCAGTTAACCAAGTCCAAGTTAATGACCTTAGTTAACCGATTTGCCTACCAAGTCCAAGTTAATGACCTTGGTTGACAATTGTTTGACCAAAACAGATTTATTCTAAAATTTATAGTTTCAAACTAATGAACTTTGTTGAAGTTTTAGGAAATTTTTGTTTTCTGATTCGCTCCCAACCCGTGCTCTTCAGCTTTCCTCCAACAATCGTTGCTTTGACTTGGACTAACGGTATTTTCATCATCAGTAGAATAAATTCTAGGATAAATTGCTATAAGTAAACTGAAAATATTTTTGGGACTTTTCTGAAAAGAAATAACAAGTAAAGATGTATTTACATACATATTTTTGTGAGTTTTGTGTCTAGAGGATCATATCAAGTATTTAGACAAATCACAAGTACCGTTAATCTTGGTAGTAACTTTAAGTTCTTAAACAGATTCACCTAGATTGCCAATATACTTATCCACTTAAACCACTACATGTTTCTCAATCGTTTCAATATATGTTAGGTAATATTAAGGAACATGAAGTAACTGTGTGTCCCATCTCAGAATATACTCCTGTATTGAGATTCCCAGAATATCATTTCACAGGTGAATATATCTAACAGATATCTGTAATAGGGTGAATCGCGAGACCTTGAGAGCTCAGGTTAGTATTTCCATACAGACAAAGAGATGAAGGCTCGACTTTAAGTGGTGTTCATTAAGGAATCTTTTGAACTGCAGATGTCGTAAGTGTTTATGACATACTCATTTTTATGCAGCTTTTGTAGGCGAAAAATGCATAACGTATTATGCAAGTTCTAGGTTATTGCCAACACAAAATCAGAAGAACTCGGATAATATCCCAGATATCAATTAAATATAAATACCTAGTATCGCATAATCTCGCATTCTCTCAAACGAAATTTCGGAGTACTAAGTCCATATATCCGAGAGATGTTGACCCATAAGTTACTCAGTTTTTCTTTTAGGTTTATATCTTGAAGAACAATTTACTGAACGAGTGAAGCCTATTGGCACATCCTCAGTAAGATCTGTTTAATTAGCTATATAAATATTCCATATCTTTAGCATACTGTGATTGTCAGCTAATATAATATGATTACCCTTTTTTCACAAAAACTCTTTTATACTTTTTAAATGTATTTGAATTTTTCACAACTTTTCTCCCCCTAAAATCAAAAACATATTTTTGATTTTTAGGTTTTGAAGAAAAGTTATTTACAGAAACATGTCATACCGATGAGAATCACGTCAAGTCCTCGTCATCCTCAAATTCAACCTCATGTATATCCCCTAATGTCAGATTTCTTAACCCATTTAATTTTAAAATATTTTGAAATCTTGAATGATCAAATGCTTTGGTGTAAAAATCTGCTTTTTGGTCATCTGTATGGATTTTTTCAATTCTAACCAACTTTTTCTCGTAGCAGTCACGGATAAAGTGGTGTTGAATCTTAATATGTTTAGTGCGTGAGTGTTGAAAAGGATTTTTGGTTATATCAATAGATGCCTTGTTATCTACGTAAATTGGCATATCAAGAAATTGTAGTCTGTAGTCTCTCATCTGCTGTTGTATCCAGAGTATCTAGGCACAACAACTGGATGCTGAAACGTATTCAGCTTCAGATGTAGAGAGAGCGACCTCGGTCTGTTTCTTGCATTGCCATGTTACCAAATGAGTTCCAAAGAACTGGCAATCAGCCGTAGTAGATTTGACATTAAGCTTGCAGCAGCCAAAATCAGAATCCTGGTAACCCGCAAGATTGAAGTCATCATAGCTAGGATACCACAATCTGATGCGTGGAAATCCTTTCAAGTATCGGATGATTCATTTGACGACTAACAAATGTGAATCTCTTGGATTGGACTGATATCGGGCACATGGGTATGTTGGATACATGATATTTGGTCGCGAAATTGTAAGATACATCAAGGATCCGATAATGGAGCGATATAATGTTTCATCGACTTTCACTCCATAAGTGTCTAGACAAATGTCCTGATTAGGTGCTAATGGAGTTGATGCTGGTGCAGTTTCTGTCATGTCAAATTTCTCTAACACGTCATGAACATACTTCGTCTGATGAATGAAGATACCATCAGGCAATTGCTCAACCTGAAGTCCTAAAAAGAACTTCATCTCCCCTATAGCACTCATTTCAAATTTCTTCTTCATGACTACTTCGAAGTCTTTGCACAGCTTATAATTTTTCGATCCAAAGATAATATCATCCACATATATTTGTACCAAAATCAGATGACCATCTACTCCTTTGTGAAGAGGGTACAATCTACAGTTCCTCTGAGAAAGCCGTTGTTAAGAAGATGCCTTGAAAGAGTTTCATACCAAGCTCTCAGGGCTTGGTGAAGACCATATAAAGCTTTGTTCAGAAGGTTGACTTTATCTTTATGTATCGGATCGACAAACCCCGGTGGTTGGCCGACATACAACTCCTCTTTGACTTTGCCGTAAAGGAAAGCAGATTTGACATCGAATTGATACACCTTGAAACCTTTCCAGGAAGCAAAGGCGAAGAGTATGCGAATAGCTTCAAGACGAGCGACTGGGGCGTAGACTTCAGTGTAGTCTATCCTTTCTTGCTGGTGAAAGCCATGTACCACGAGCTGAGCTTTGTTTCGGACCACAATACCTCTACCATCTCGCTTGCACTTGAAGACCCATTGAGTGTTAAGCTTTTTATGATGATCCGGTAGGTCAACAAACTTCCAGACTCCAAGTTTCTAGAATTGAAGCAACTCTTCCTGCATTGCTTCTACCCAGCTTTCTTCTTTCAACGCGTCTCTCCAGTTTCTTGGTTCAACCTGCGAAACAAAACAACTATAATAAAGTCTGGTTTGCAATGGAGCAATACTGGTATAAAAACAGCTTAGATCCTTGTTGATCTAATTGCGAATTTGCACTCCAGTTTGTAAGTTGCCGATGATATTCTCTGATGGATGATAAGAAAGAGTTCTTGGCATTACATCACTCGAAACATATACATGACTTTGCAAATTCGTGATCACTTCATTAACACATTGGATTAATCAACTTGAGCATTCAGAAAGCTTTCAATATGCTTAGATCCTTCATCAGAACTAGATCCTCCATCATCAAAAGTCGGTTCACGATCAGAGTCGGCACTGGTCGGTTGTTGGGTAGATAATTCAGCAGTGTTCAAGATAGGTACAGAGACTAATTCCTGCAAAGTGTTGCTCGGACCTACATCAGAAGTGTTAGAGATAGGAAGTGACGGGGAAATCACCAACGGTCTAGAAACTTGCTCTGGATTTGAGATTTGATGTTGTTGAAAGAGCATAACAAGTTCGTCTTCTGATGGTACTTCCGGTAGGTCAAATGAATTCCACAAACCTTCATAGTTGAACAGCCATGGATCCCCAGGTTTCTACGTTGGCGTAGTATATCGTTGACAATCAACATGCTGTGCAAGAATAACCTGGTTCAGACTCGGCAAAAAGACTCGCTTCTGTGGACTAGCATAACTGACGAAAAATCCATCCAAGGATTTGACTCCAAATTTACCGTCTGGGTCCAAAACTGTACACGGAGATCCTAAAGGCTCCAGAAACGCAAGGTTAGGCTTCCGATGGTTTAGCAGCTCAAAACAGGACTTGTTTTGAGGCTTGACTGTCAACACACGATTGAGGGTATAAAACCCAGATGCGACTACTTCGCTCCAGAAACTAATTGGAAGTTTTGAATCAGCGAGCATGGTTCTGGCAGTCTCGATCAATGTGTGATTCTTACGTTCAGCAACTCCATTTTTTTGTGGAGTATAAGGAGTGTTGACTTCATGAAGAACCCCTTTTCATTGTAGAATTTGAGCATCCTCTTGTTCTTGAACTCGGTACCATTGCCACTGCAGATTCTCTTGATAGGCAAGTGATACAGGTTTTCTAGCTTCTTGAAGAGAATCATAAGACTTTCAAACGTTTCATCTTTGCTCTCCAAACAGAAAACCCATGAGAATCTTGAGAAATCATCTATCACGACCAGGCAATATAGATCTCCAGAAATGATTTTCACGTTTACTGGCCCGAATAGATCCATATGAAGCCTCTCTAGTGGTAGCTTGATAGAAGTTAGACGCTTTCTTGGGTGTGATTTCTTATGTTGTTTCCCGTCCTATAGCTCAAATAATCATCAGATAAATGAAAATTCTTCAGATTAACACCCTCCACTAGGTCGTTGTGCACCCAATAGTTCATCTTTCTCAAATGAATGTGCCCTATCTTCCGATGCCATAAGATTGACTCCTTCTCGGTTGCTTTAGAAACGAATCATTGAACCTTCTTAGATGTAGTGGATGCGACACTCATATCAAGAACATAAAGATCATTCTCTCGGGGAGCGCGCGTGAGGATCCACTCCTCAGGAATTTTGAAACCCGGCTTGAGAATTAAGCATTCTTTGTCATTGAAGTGTGTTGTGAAGTTTTTGTCACAAATTTGCGAAATACTCAGTAGATTGTTCTCCAGCTCCGCAATGTAGTTCACCTTGTCGAAGGAAACCACTCCGTTCATAAGAATACCTTCTCCCACAATTCTTCCACCCTGAGTTCCAGCAAAACCAACGTAACCTCCCCGGATAGCTTTTACGTCGTGCAACAACACAAGCATCCCAGTCATGTATCGTGAAGCTCCATTATCCATAATCCATTTTGACATGGTTGATCTCGAGAGCCCCTACACACATGAGGAAGAAACTATTTAAACAGAGAAACCTAAGCCTTCATGGTCTTGGGTGGGTTTGGAATATCAAACTTTGGACTACTTTGATTTTGACATTATGTTTGACCTATGTTTTGGCTGGAACAGATGGTTTCAGTTCTACTTTAGATGGTTTGACTTTTGCAACCCAAGTTTGTGTTTAATTTGCCCTTCTAGAATAAAACTTTGAATCCTTTTGACGATTCTTGGTGGAAGTTTCACCAATTTCAAATTTAGAATTTTGTTGAATAATTGATTTTACATTTTTATAGAATTCATTGTTTCTTTTCAAAATTTGTTTTGGTACAACCATGGGTGCCTTTAGTTTCACATCTTTGGTAGATCTATTGGAGTTAGAAACAGATTTTGGATTTCTTTGTGAACAATGTTGTGCAATATGCCCAACATTTTTACACTTGTAGCACGTCCTACTGTCTTTTCGAACAGAGGAATCCAAAACTTGTTTTCTACTCTCTTTTTCTTTCTTGAACTCATCATTGGATTGTTTACCAATGATCTCTTTTTCTCTTTCGGTAGTTGTCCCATAAACAAAATTGATTTTCTTTATAAAGTTCAACTTTTAAGACTTGTTATACGTTCTTTGCTTTTGAAAACCCAACCCAGCTCTCCTAGGGATCAGGATAGTCTCTGTTCCTTTGGTGGTAGGGTTTGTTAACACATTTTGATTTAGAATAAAATGATGCATCGTGTCTTTTCTAAATCAGAATGGCTCACCTCAACAAGCTTGAACAACTTTTCAACACAATCCAGATTGACATTCTGAATCGTGAAATCTTCATCAGAATATAGTTTATCAGATCCATGCATTTTGTATACGATGACATTTGGATCAGTGTTTAAACTATTTTCGGATGATTCACCATCCAATTTGGATTTGTCTGATTCGTTCTTCAAAACACTTTCAACCACAGTGTTAACCACATCAGACACACATTCATTTTCTCGTTTGGTGTAAGTTATATCAATGTTCGCAGGCAGCTCATTTGTCTTTTCAGTTTTCAATTTAAGTTGAGTGCCTTCTCCACACCCAATGGTTTTTTACTTGCATAGCTATTCCACATGGGTGGTGGAACACGATCATAACTTGCACCTTTGTTTTCAGCAATTTGATTTTCTTCCTTATTTTCAATTTTTGGAAGAATGTGATCAATGACATATGAACTTGTAGAATAACTTACTAACAATTTGTTAACCCATTCAGTTTCTATCTTGATTTTTTCAGGTTCATTTTTTAGCTCGGCGATTGTATTCAAATGAATATTAATGGCCATTTGTTTGTCCATTACAGTTGCCTTAAGCATTGAAAGTGTTCTATCATTTTCTCTGATCACCTATTGTTTAACAGATTTGCTTAATTTGTCATAAGCTTCTTTTGTTGATTTATAGTCACATGACAAATTATCTGTTAGACATTTTAGCTCCTTGTAGTGTGTTTTTTACAGCACATACAATGCAAGGTCCTTGACACTTCATACAAGGCATTTCTTTCACATACTCATTTTCCAACACATTTACCTCTTTCACATTCGCCATACAAGCTTTGTTGGTCTTGTCAGTCAGCTTTTCCAACGTCTCATCAACTCTCTTTTCTTCTTCAGGCTTCTTCTTTTCTTCACAAGACCATCGATAGCTTGGCTCAAAAGAACCTGCAAAAGTTTTTAAAATATCATTAGGCAGGAGATGTTTAAAAGCACTATTTAACAATTCCTCTTCATCTGACGATGTGTGATAATATTCTTCAGGATCTTCGTCAAAAGATGCTTCTGTATATTCTTTATGTTCTTCAATGATTTCTGCTACCAAAGCCAAACTTTTGTTCTTCGTGATGTACTTGTTCTAGTTGAAACCTCCATCCTCTTGAGTAACGACTAGAGCTTTGTTTTTGGAGTTCGATGGTCCATCTTTGATTTGCACCATTCTTGTTTTGGGTTGAGGACGATGATAAATGGCTTTCCTATAATAATCGTCTGCAAAAGGGTTCTGATTGCTCTGGACTTCTCTGTTTGGACATTCTCGTTTAAATTGCCCCTTCTCACGAGATTTGAAACATGTAACTTTGGACTTGTCGAAGCCAAGTTTCCCATCAAGTCCTCCCAAATTGCCTTTTTTGGTAATCTCCAAGAAACGTTGTGCTTTCTGACAATAGAAGCCATACACCATTTGATGTTAATTAATTCCATCACAACCGGATCAATCTGATCATAATCCTCTCTCGTCATGTCTGAATTCCCATTTTTTCCTAATACTAAACTGTTGTATGATTCGAGTACCGAGGCTAATAATGACATATGTTGATTTGCGGTGTTCTCATCGAAGTTTTGAGCATTTTGGAAATCAACAACAATATTACATTATAGAACCCATTGATTAGGATTAGATTGATTGTTCTGGTGATTCTGTGAATTGCTTGAACTATGCGATGATTGTGGG
Organism: Scalesia atractyloides; assembly: GCA_947069175.1. Lineage (NCBI taxonomy): Eukaryota > Viridiplantae > Streptophyta > Magnoliopsida > Asterales > Asteraceae > Scalesia > Scalesia atractyloides. The sequence goes on from CAMTDV010000020.1 coordinate 52,541,808, forward strand.
CCTGGAGGCGTATTTGGTTAACAGACGCGAAAGATTGAAATCCACTTGCTTGACTTGACTGTGGACTTGATGTTTTGAAGGCGCTGAAGGTAGTTTGTATTTTTGGAGACTATATTTGCATGGCAGGACTACGCTTGTAATACAGATTTACATCTTGTTGCATATGTGCGCCTTTGCTCTTGTTGGTGCATATTGGTGACAACAGCTTAAAAGTTTAATAGTTTAGTCTTTGGATATTTTGTATTGGGCTTAGCATTTATGTTTAGCTTGTTTAGAGTTGTAATGGGCTTGGAGAATGGCCTAGCCCAGTATAAAGCCTAGTATGCAGACATGTAGTATATATACATGTTGTGCATTAGGGTTTAGTGGGTGTTAGTTGATGAGAAGGAGAGGAGTGAGAGAAATATACAGAGAGTGGCTGAGAGATTTCTAGAGAGTCTTGAATTTATTGTAAACATTCATGTTGGATCATCAATAGAAGACTGTTTGAAGGAAATTGTTCATGTTTGTGTTTGTGTTCATGTTCTTGTTTCTGTGAAATCTGATATAGGGGATTCCGCACTCCAGATTAGATAGATGATTCTGTAAAGATCCATAAGGACTAGGGGACCTACAATTGGTATCAGAGCATTCGGCTCTTGATTATTGCTCGGTTCAGAATCGTAACAGCAGAAAAATTGGGTTTTTGGACGTTTTGGAAGCTTTTTTGGAGTTTGTGACGGCTGAATTAGGGTTTCTGTTACTGTTCCGAATTAACAGCACGCATTTCGGATTGAAGAAAGGCATTTCGGATTAAAAGTGAAGCAATTAGGATTGAAGACTTGAATTTCGGATCAGAATCTGCATTTCGGATCTGGAAAAATTGCATTTTGGATCAGAAAAGTCCATCTCGGATTCCATTTCGGATTTGGTTTTAGATCAGAAGCTATTTCGGATTCCATTTGATTCCATTTCGGATCAGAAGTGTATTCGGGATTCCATTCTGATCAAAACTATTCTGGATTCCATCTCGGATCAGAACTATTCTGGATTCCATCTCGGATCAGAATAGTCTATTCCGGATTTCCATTTCAGATCAGAACAGTGCATTCCGGATTTCATATCGGATCACTATTCCGGATCACCATTTCGGATTATCAATTTGGATTACTTTTCCGGATTTTCATCTCGGTTTGTCAATCAGAGTTACTGTTCCAGATTTGGTACTGTTTCGAGTTGTATACAAAAAGGTGGAAAGTTAATCAGTTGACGTAACCGGAGTTAAACGTTTTCAGACATAGAATTTGATCCATAGACAATTTTGACGAACCGATTGGATAGTTAGACTCGTGTGATTTTTAGGACAAAAAAAATTGAACGTAAACGGACGAGTTTAACGGTACAAAAATTCCTAAAATCACTATCGGACAATATACATCATTGGATTTGTATCGTCGAGACGAGTTTAACGGTACAACTTTGTAAACACACTTTTCGGACAAAATTTTGAACGCTTTTAACGGTACGGTTACGGTAATACACGAAGAAGGACCAGAATAGAGGTTAGATTTGGATTTTGACCCAGGTATACCAAAATCCATTTAAACTGTTGCTGCGTGTTAAAGATGGTCAAATTTAACAATCTAAGTGAGGGTGGTAAAAACTGGCCAAAGCTGATAAATGCTTAAAAGTATATATACTGGAAGAAGAAGTTTGAGACTTCGGTTCTAAGTGAAGATACGAAGATGTGGAATTGTATGATCGATGGGTACATTGCTCCACACGTCGAGTTAACGGCAGAATTATGGTACTCTCATATGAGAAGATGGAAGATTTTGAGAAACGTATATATGATGCTGAGAAGAAGGCTTTAGCAGCGATAAAGATGTCCTTGCCATTTGATATGAAAAACATTTGTAATAGGTATGGATCATCTAAAGTGCTGTGGGAAGCTTTAGAAAAACGTTATCAGAGTACTTCAAGACAAGATACATGTGTGAGTGAGACTGCAGCTGTGAAGATTGGTGAAGAACCTGATAAGATAGAAGAGAAGAAGGAAGCTGAGAAGGAGAAAATGAAAGTCAAGGATGCAAGTGCTACAATGTGCATGGATGATACAGATGAGCTTACAGCAAAAGTACCAGTAGAATTTCAATCTGTAAATCATACTTGTCAGAATTGCACTGAACTACAAGGTCAAGTTGACAAACTATCGGAGCAAAACAAAATTCTGTTAGCTGAATTAGAAAATCTGAAAGAGTCAAACGTTCTTTTGAGTAAAAGTGAGTCAAATAGTTTAAATAAACTTAAATCAAATGAACTAGAGATCAACAGTTTGACAAGAAAAGTCAATGAACTGTTACAGATCATTGAGTTGGCTCGTAAAACTGTGAAAGATAAGACTAACAAATTTTCAGAAAAGTGCTCAGAATTGGCTGGTGCACAAGCCAAAATTGTTGAACTTCAAGAAAAGTTAGTCAAATTTGTAAAATCCTCGTTAGTCAGTACTCAAATTCAGTGGGGTTTAGTAAAGCTTCTTCTTCTGAGGATCAGGATTACTCCATTTACCAAATGAAAATGAGCTAACAGATTTTCGCCTACTACACCAGATGTAGTGGTTCCGATAACAGTTGACATACCTAATAGTCCAGGTTCTTTGAAAGAATCAGTTAGGTCTAACAGTACACCTCATAAAGTGGATGAGGATACTGAAGACAAAACGGTCAAATCATTTAAAAAGAGATCTAACAGAAAGAAAACTTTTAAGAAGAGATCATGTTTTAAATGTCACAACAAAGGGCATGTGGCTAGTTGTTGTCCTTTTAAAAGGGTAAGAAAGTAGAGGCTGAGGTTGAAGTTAAGGATGGAAATCAGGTTGGTCCAAATACAAATGTAAAATAAAGTGTTCAGACAAATCAACCGAGATTTCAACCTAAACCTTCAACATCAAGAAAATTTGTTGGTTCAAGAAACTCTTCTCCTAAATCATATCATGATAATGGCCAGTCAAATTCTTTTCAAAGTAAAAATTTTGGATTTCGAAATCGATACGAGTCTTCTGGTAATCGAAACTTTCAAAGAAGAAACGAATATAGGGGTTTTAGGAACTCAAATGTTCAAAATAATCCAAAAAATTTCAAAGATCATATTATGATAATGGGAGAAGAAGGTTTCGAGATAATTATTTCAAAGGTTGGAAAATCCGAGAGTTTATTGGAATTCTCGCGATCAAAGATCTCGTGAAAATTATAAATCGTGTCCAACAACTAGGAAGACATCCAAGACACCAGAAGGGTGTGATGGATATTGGATGGATGTTCCAATGGTTAATGAATCTGGACGACCCAAGACCTTTAAGGCTTGGGTCCCCCAGTCTAACTAAGTTGTTGAGTGTGTGCAGGATGACCAAGAAGGACTGTTGATATGTTCAACAGTGGTTATTCCTGTAAATCATTTAAGGTGAATAGTAGGTTACACATGGTAACGAATTATATACTTCTGTGTTAGATGCTGGTTTATCAAAAGTGAAAAACCTACTTGACAGGTTAAAGTGGGAGTCTGTTTGTGTTTAAATTTCTGTTTCTAAAACTTTACTCCATAAAAACAAAAATTTAGGGGGAAAATTTTCCCTAAGTCAAAAAGAGTTTTAGTTCGTGCGTGAGTTTAGGGGGAGTAAGTTGAAAAGTTTAAAGTTTTCCATCAGAATTCTATAAATAGATTTACTGCTCGTCAAAAAAGGAGAAAATCAAAAATGAGTTTCACTGTATGGAAAAGAAGAAATGATAGCACATCAGCAAGTTAGACTGTCGCACTGAAATTACAATTAAAATTGCTTAAGTGTGATAGCAGCTTCATCATATGATGTACCAGTAGGCAAAATGCATGAAATAATCAACTTACCTTTGTGATACAAATATAATAAACTGTGTATGAGTGGGTAACATATCAGTGGCGTATGGTTTTATAACCTTAAATCTTGCGTTGATAGATTGCCAAAATCTGAGGTTTTACGTCTTTATATCGTTATTTCATCTGGGGTATCAAGGTTGTCCTTCTACTGCATCCAGATATATGCTGACCTAGGCACAACCAGGATATCTTAAAAGAGCTAAAATGCCAAATCCCAAATAATTGAAGAAGCTCTCCTAGAGAGTCATTCAAATGTGCAAATTGCATTATTCGTACCAAAATTTGGTATTTGCCCTAACCCTCATTGGATATTGGTCTCTTTGCTGTACGGAAGTACTGACCTGATCACCAATTATCTAACGTTGTAAATCAAAAAGGATGAATTTCGGTATACTCACCTACTATGATGATTTTTTGTGCATACCTTGATCGCGGGGGTATGTCCTGAAGTGGGACACACTAGTATATTAGCATAACTTATCTAAAAAATATCACTAGGTAATGGTGCTTAAAATGTTCATGTATTTTGTTTAAGTGGATAAACAATACTGGTAATTGTCTTGAACTGCTTTTCATAAATATTGCATATAGAATAATCAGATAGTGTATAGTCTGATGTTGCTGATATGATCTTCTTAACGGTGATACTCACAAAAATAGAGTGTTTATTTTCTTGTTAGTTATTTGTTTTCGAAAATATAAAAATACAAAAAAAATTGTTTTTTAAGTCTCCCATTTGAACTGATAAGTTGTTTATTTTTGCATGATAAGAAAAAATATTGGTTTATCTTTAATGTCTGAAAAGACTAATGGTTTTTCGAGTTACTTGCTTGTGTTTCAAAACAGATTGATGCAGTTATCAAAATGAAGTGCAGAATTCAAGTAAAGTACATTTTAAGAATGGAGTGCAGCATGGTAGGATCCTTCTACTGTATTGCAAAGGGAGATATAGAGGAATTTGGATATAAGAGCTTAACCAGAGAATGCTAGCTTGCTAATCTACAATGAATGAAACTTTTGGTGATTGGATGCATCAACAAAGGGGGAGTCTATTAATGTCAGAATGTGTGTGTAGCTGAAGCTATCTAAAGACCAAAAGATCACAAGAAGTATAAAGACAAAGTTACACTATGAAGCTATTGTCAAGGGGAGTCTGTTGGTGCATATCGATGACAACAGCTTAGTAGTTTAATAGTTTAGTCTTTGGATATTTTGTATTGGGCTTGGCATTTATGTTTAGCTTGTTTAGAGTTGTAATAGGCTTGGAGAATGGCCTAGCCCATTATAAAGCCTAGTATGCAGACATGTAGTATATATACATGTTGTGCATTAGGGTTTAGTGGGTGTTAGTTGATGAGAAGGAGAGGAGTGTGAGAAATCTACAGAGAGTGGCTGAGAGATTTTGAATTGATTGTAAACATTCATGTTGGATAATCAATAGAAGACTGTTTAAAGGAAATTGTTTGTGTTTGTGTTCTTGTTCTTGTTTCTGTGAAATCTGATCTAGGGAATTCCACACTCTAGATTAGATAGACGATTATGTGAAGATCCATAAGGACTAGGGGACCTACAGCTCTTTGCCATTTTTTGCATCTCGAGCTCGTGCCCTTCCAATCTCTCAATAAATCTTGGTAATGAGAAATTACCATACTATGTGCCATTCTTTAGAATAGTCAAGTAAGTAAACCATTCTCCTTGAGGTAGGGAATCCGCCAGCTTATCGACTAATTCTTCATTCGTCTTCACAATTCCCATGCACTTCATTTTCACTTCATTCGTTCAATCAATTATTTCACTGTCTCTCCCTTGATCAAAGTAAAGATATCGAATTCTTTACTTAATAACGCTCTCTTCCCTTACGAAGTTGTGCACTTCCCTGGAATTTTAACCGTAAAGCATTCCGTAACGATTGTGCATCATCATCATCATCATCATGTTGTAGGAGTGCCAAGAAGTCTTCCTTGATGGCTTGTTGCAAGATGTTCATCATCTTCTTCCTGTTAATGAACTTTTCCCTTTCGAAAGCCGAGATTGAGCTTGTGACATTTATGCCTTTTCAATCATTGCACAATTACAAACAATTTCGTCTTCAATGAAACCCTGTGTTTTATTTCCAAATATTTTTGTATTCATTAAAATATTGTATATTATTGATGAGAATGCGAAAAATGTCAATCGTTGCACAATTTCGATCATTTTCGTGTTCGTTAAAGCGTTTTACGCATTTTGCAAAACGCGTAACAGTACAACCGAACGAACCGACATCCACGACATTTTCGGGCATAATACAAGTTACACATGTCTTAACACCTTTATATAACCTAAATATTAGGTTAAAGGGGTTAAAAATGACAAACAAGTGAAAATACAAGTCCAAGGGCAAAAAATGTCAAAGAAAATAATAAAATATTTTTGCTTCTTCACCAAGTTTGCCACCTATCTCCAATTTTTGACACCTAGCACTCACTTTGCCACACTTAATATGGTGTTGACACATGTTAGGACACTAATCCACACTTGAGGACACTTGTCATCACCTCCTTAATCCTAAAATACTATAAATACCCCATGATTCTTCCATTTTTTCACACCACTTCAAAACACTTCAAAGAAATGTGTGAAGTTCTTCTTTATATCCTTCTTGGAGCTTGTTTCCAACCTTTGGAAGCCTCCTATCTTGAGTTCTGAAAGTGTTCTTCAACACGAGTAAGTACTCTTCCTAGTTCTTTATTTTTTTTAGCTATTTTGAGATAAAAGTCGAACAGATTGGCTTCCTGCATGACTTTTGGTTCTGACCATATTTGTTCAAGTCAAAGTTTAATTGAACTTTGCAACGTGATCGTAATCATGAAGGTTATAATCCCAGCGATTTCACCTTCTGATTACCACGTTTACTAGTCGAAGTGACGAGTTAAAGTTTCGGTAAAAAAATACACATGATGTGCATTTTACGTCGAAACTATTTACGGGTATCAAAACACCAAGTTTTGATACCAAATCTGTTTTATAAACTTAGTTAGACATATTTTGACATGTCTAACTCGTCACTTCTAGTTTAGTGCTTATTTAGGGTCATAAGTCGAGCGGTCTTGACCATCGCTTTAACTTTCGAGTCCGACCCATTTGGTTGATCTTAGGATCCGACAAAACACACATTTGTGATCATAGTTATAAAGGGAATAACCTACTGAGGTTATACCTTATGGTCACGTCGTTTCGTTAGTGTTATGATAAGTTACTTCTATGTACTTAAAAAAATAATGACCAAAATGCACTTTTGTGCATAAATCCATTTTAAACACATGTAACCAAATTTTTGACATAGAAACTGATGTTATAACTTTCAAACATGTTTGGGCATTTAAGACTTATCATAGGACATGTTTAACCATCTGATCAAGCGCTTACGCTAATGACCAGTTAAAGTAGCATAAACTACCTTAACGAGTCATAATGGTTCAAAAGCACTTAGGATCCGTTCCAAATCAGAATCTTAAGTTTGTTAAACCATGTCACATGAGTTCCAACACTCGTTTGGTTTATACGACTTCATTCTATCCGATCTCCCGTTTGTAGTCCCGACACACTAACATATTTATCCAACACATTAGGACACATTTGAGCTTTGGTTATTCCGTTGATCAAGAACACTATCGCAATCCCAAGTGAGTACATAGTTCCCCTCTTTTACATTTTCTAAATGTTTGGGGTGATTCATATGTGCCTATAATAATTTTCAAGATTTCAAAACAATATACATGGTTTATATATACAAAAGGATTTTCAAAGTTAGTACATCGTTCCCCTCTTTTATGTTTTGCAAATGTTTTGGGGTGACACATATGTGCTAAATCATTTTCTAGTTTTCAAAAACAATGTCTATGGTTTATATCTAAAACAATACGATTTCAATAATGTGAAAAACTTGTTGATGCGTTACCTATAACACGAATGACATTCATTAGCTTTGGCCGAACCGACCAATAGTATGTTGTGGTACCATAGGACTGACAATCCCATTATCGGACTGTTAACTGGATTTGGTGGAAGTTTGGGTAGTGACAGAAACTGTTTCTGATTAACAAATCATTTGTTGATTTGTTCGTCTAGTTAAATATACCCTTTGGTGGTCTATTAAAGATACCCTTTGGTGGTATAGTCAACACAGGTTTGAATGTGTTCATTAAAGAATGATCAAAAGTTTTCACAATTAAAAACACGAATGATTGATCTATAACACGGACAAATGGTTTATAATACGGACAAATAGTTTTGAACAATGTCACGCAATGATTTTCACTTAAAGATATAAACCATACGAAGTTTTCTTTTGATCAATCTATTACAAGGTTTTTACAAAAGAAATGTTTTTGTCAAGATTCATGGCTATAAAGTTTTCACAACTCTAACCAACTTGTTTTAGTTGGTTAATTATATTTCAATATCAAACCCTTTTGATTCGAGGTTTTCACTAAACGACTCTTGTAGTCGAATGAGGTGTTGCAATATGTATACAAGGCCACAAATTTGACACACTCACAAAACCTATGTACTCGTCGGCATTTTTATGCTGACTCTCTTTTCACATATGTTTTAGAAATCAATACTTGATAATATGATGCATGCTTCATGTAGGAATGGATGCGGGCCTTAGTGACTTAAAAAATGGAAGACAATTTATTTATGTGTTGTTTCTGTTTATCCCAAGATAATGTAAACATTTAACTTAATCAAACATAATTTTAAATTCCATGAGTTGTGAAACAATAGTTCTGTGACATGACTCCCTCACGTTTCCGCCCCGGTTCGTTGTTTTACACGGTCGGGGTGTTACAGAAATATTGGTATCAGAGCTTATGGTTATAGGGAATTAGGTTATTAGTAATGCTTTGACCTAGACTATAACCTTCCTAGGACCCTTACGCGAGTTATCTTGCGTTAGATTATTAAAACAATACCATCACCTATCCTTAGGTGATTACCAAAACATATACACAATTTACAAATTCATTTTGAAAATCAATCATCTATCCTTAGATGATTTGTTTTGGCTTAAAGCCTTGTAAGTTTTCAAAATCTCGTCAAAGTTTGGGTTTTATTAATGTGAATATGTGCAATCTAGAAGGGTGGATGCCTGTACCATGAGTTTTTTGTCTAAGGCTAGAGTGTTCGTACAAATCCGCATTATCGGACCAGTCACTCTTACCTGGGAACACTTGGGGTGAGTGTCCACTTATAGGCTAAAGCATGTCTTCGCAATACATTATAAAGACCCATTTACTTTGATTAGTCACCGTGTGTCGTTTGTTTGTTTTTAACTAACGAACAAATGACCACCATCCTTATATTTCGTCGATATTTTTAACATCTCTCTTTATTAGCCAATGTCAATAACACATATTTTCCCTCATTTTTCTTCTAGAATGCCTCCTCGACGTAATACAACTCAAAATGCCGAAATGGAAGCTATGATCACTCAGCAAATTGCTTCTGTACTCCCAAACCTATTGACCCAGATAAACCAAGCAAACAATAATAATAATAATAACAACAACAATGCACCCACACCGTGCAACTACAAACAATTTAACTTGGCTAAACCACTCAAGTTTACTGGGTCCGAAGGAGCTACTGGACTCCAGCAGTGGTTTTAGAGTCTCGAAAGCACATTTCGTCATGTTCAATGCCTGAATGAGCGAAAAGTCGAGTTTGCATCGAGTGTATTCTATAAAAGAGCAATTACATGGTGGAATGGTTTGATGAGAGATAGGGGGTGCCGATGTGGCAATGGCACAAATGTGGGAAGAGCTTCGAGCTCTAATGATGAGGTAATTCTTCCAACGTCATGAACAACGGGCACTAGAAGATGAATTCCACAATCTTAAACAAGATAGTGGAGAGAATCGTGCCTACACTGACCGTTATGAAGAATTGAGCTTGTTGTGTCCCGCAGGTCACCCCGTTGGATAAAGCAATCGAGAGGTACATCGATGGCCTGCCTGACCTCGTTCAGGACATTGTTACTAGTAGCAACCCTACCACTGTTCGACAGGCTATCGAATTAGCTGCTACCCTGACTGAGTCTCAGGTCAAGAAGGGGAAACTGTTTCCCAAGGGCGACAAGAAACAGGCAGCTAAGACCACTCAAGAGAAAACAAAGGAGAACAAAGCTGAGTTTTCCAAGAAGTCGAGGATGCGTAAGGCTTCACAGAACTTTGCAGTTGTTGCAAAACTCAACCAAAACACTCAAACCCCGCTAGCACAACCTCCTGCGAGGAACACTTATGCTGGTATTGCACTGTTGTACAACCGGTGCAATGGTCACCATCAAGCTCACATACAGTGTTGCCAATGCACATCATGTGGAAGATTCGGTCACATAGCCAATGTTTGTCGTTCGGCCCCAAAACAAGCTGCTTAGAACCCTGTTCAACCCCAAGCCAACCCTGCTAGACCTCCGTTCCCACCTGGTTCTTGCTACAACTGTGGCGAGATGGGTCACTTTAGAAACAACTACCCAAAATTAGTGAATGCGAATGCAAATCCAGCCCGTGGACGCGCATTCAACATCAATACCAACGAGGCTCATGCTGATAACGAAGTTATTAACGGTACGTTCCTTGTTAACAAGCATCCTGCTTCTATTCTTTTCTATTCGGGTGCTGATAGAAGCTTTATATCACTAGCCTTTGAACCTTTGCTTTCGATGCCTAGAACTAAACTAGGAAAACCCTTAACGGTGGAAATAGCTAGTGGTGAACCCCTTATGCTCGATTATGTCATTCATAGTTGCCTATTGAACTTGGATAACCACCTTTTTCCCATTGACCTCACACCAATGCAACTCGGGAGTTTTGACATCATCATAGGAATGGATTAATTAACCAAACACCATGCTGAGGTGATCTGTTTCGACAAGGTTGTTCGTATACCTCTTTCATCTGGCGAAACCTTGGAAGTTCATGGAGAGAAACCCTCTAGTAGCAAAAAACTCATGACCTGTACCCAAGCCCAAAAATACCTACGAAAGAATTATGTAGCCTTTTTGGCACATATCATAGAGGAAAAAGGCAAGGGCAAAACTGTTCAGGACATCCCCATTGTTGGGAATATTCTGAGCTGTTTCTAGAAGAGCTACCTGGTTTACCCCCAATTCATCAAGTTGAGTTTCGTATTGACCTTGTACCCAGTGCAAACCCAATTGCTAAATCTCCTTACCAACTTGCACCGTCTGAAATGCAAGAGTTGTCAAAGCAACTCCAAGAACTTTCAGAAAGGGGACTCATTCGTCCGAGCTTTTCACCTTGGGGCGCTCCTGTCCTATTCGTGAAAAAGAAGGATGGATCCTTCCGTATGTGTATCGATTATCGTGAGCTCAACAAACTCACAATAAAAAATTGATATCCCCTACCTCGCATTGATGATCTCTTTGATCAGCTACAAGGTGCGACCTACTTTTCAACGAATGATCTGCGTTCTGGGTATCATCAACTTCGTGTACTCGAAGAAGATATTCCCAAGAATGCTTTTCGCACTCGATACGGGCATTACGAGTTCACTGTCATGCCTTTTGGTTTGACGAATGCTCCTGCCGTCTTCAAAGACTTAATGAATAGGGTTTGTAAACCTTATTTAGACAAGTTTATCATTGTTTTCATCGATAACATCCTCATTTATTCTAAGTCTCGTGCCGATCATGAACAACATCTTCGTCTAACGATGGAACTCCTGAAGAAAGAACCACTTTACGCCAAATTCTCCAAATGTGAATTTGGCTAAATGAAGTTCAATATTTGGGACACATTGTTAACGAACAAGGTATACATGTAGATTCCGCCAAAACAGTGCGATTAGGGATTGGAGTACACCTACTACTCCTACCGAAGTTCGTTCATTTCTTGGTCTTGATGGATACTATCGACGATTCATCACGAACTTTTCAAAGATCGCGGTTCCCCTGACCACTTTGACTTAGAAGAATAAACCTTTCGAGTGGGGACCCAAACAAGAGGAAGCCTTTCAAATACTAAAACAAAAACTCTGTAATGCTCTTGTTTTATCTAACGATGATTTCGTTGTCTATTGTGACGCATCAAACCTAGGCCTTGGTTGTGTTCTCATGCAAAGAGATAAAGTCATAGCCTATGCGTCAAGACAATTGAAAATCCATGAGAAGAACTACACAACTCATGATCTTGAGTTAGGAGCCGTAGTTTTTGCTCTCAAAATTTGGAGACACTACCTTTACGGTACGAAATGTGTGGTTTTCACTGACCACAAAAGTCTCCAACACATATTCAATCAAAAGGAGCTTAACATGAGACAATGACGCTAGGTTGAACTTCTGAACGACTATGACTGCGAGATTCGCTACCATCCTGGTAAGGCGAATGTTGTGGCTGATGCGCTTAGTCGTAAGGAACGTGTCAAACTTCATTGTGTTCGAGTTCAATCTGATATCCAGACACGTATCCTTCAAGCCCAACATACATGTGTGACCCAAAGCTTGTTGAAAAATGAGCTGCCACAAAATCTCGAACTTCAACTCGAAACAAAAGATAACAAATTACTCTACTACAAGAACCGTTTGTGGATTCCTAGTCAAGGCAATCTCCGCACTTTTTTGATGGACGAAGCTCATAAGTCTCGTTATTCAATCCATCATGGTGCAGACAAAATGTATAAGGATCTACGTGCCCAGTATTGGTGGCTGGGTATGAAGAAGGACATTGCCTTATATGTGTCTAAATGCCTAACTTATCTTAGCGTTAAGGCACAACATCAACGCCCATCTAGTTTACTTGAGCAACCACAAATACCAGTATGAAGCGGGAGAACATTGCGATGGATCTCGTCACTAAACTACCGCGCACACCTAGAGGTCATGATGCCATTTGGGTAATCATCGATCATCTAACAAAGTCAGCACACTTATTGGCAGTTCGTGAGGATCTATCTGCTGACAAACTCGCCAAGATCTACGTTGATGAGATTGTATCTCGTCATGGTGTTCCTTTGGACATCATATCCGATCGAGATGCTCGATTCTCATCTCACTTTTGGAAGACCATGCAATCTGCCAAGGGAACCAAACTCAATCTGAGCACTGCTTATCATCCTCAAACGGATGGACAATCTGAAAGGACAATTCAAACACTGGAGGATATGCTTAGAGCATGTGTGATCGACTTTGGTGGTAGTTGGGATTCGCATCTACCATTGGTCGAATTCTCCTACAACAATAGTTATCATGCCAGCATCAATATGGCGCCTTTCAAAGCTCTATACGGTCAAAATTATCGTTCACCTGTCTACTGGAATGAGGTCAGTGAAGTTCAGATCACTGGGCCTGAACTCATTCACGACACAACAGACAAAGTCAAGAAAATGCCCGATAACCTTCTGACAGCTAGAAGCCGTCAAAAGAGTTATGCGGACAAACGACGCAAGCCCTTGGAATTCCAAGTTGGTGATCACGTCCTTGTCAAGGTATCCCCTTGGAAAGGTGTGATTAGATTTGGAAAGAAAGGAAAACTTGCACCACGATATATTGGACCATTCAAGATCGTTGAGAGAATTGGAAAGGTGGCCTACCGACTTGAGCTACCTCCTGAACTTGGGAATATTCACCGAACATTCCACTATCCAATTTGAAAAAGTGTTTAGCCGAAACAAACCTCCACATTCCCCTCGACGAAATTCACGTTGAAGACACTAAGCACTTTGTTGCGAAACCTGTGGAGATAGTGGACCGTGAAGTCAATAAACTCAAGCGTAGACGTATACCGATAGTTAAAGTTTGTTGGGAATCAAACGTGGCCCAGAATTTACTTGGGAACGAGAGGATCAGACGAAAGTGAAATACCCACATCTGTTTCACAAAGTTTCCTCTAATTAAATTTCAGGACGAAATTTCCAAAAGTAGGGGAGACCATGACATTTGTGCCTTTTCAATCATTGCACAATTACAAACAGTTTCGTATTCAAGGAAACCCTGTGTTTTATTTCCAAATATTTTTGTATTCAATAAGATCTTGTATTTATTGATGAGAATGCAAAAATGTCAATCGTTGCACAATTTCGATCATTTTCGTGTTCGTTAAAGCGTTTTACGCTTTTGCAAAACGCGTAACCGTACAACCGAACAAACCGACATCCATGACATTTTCGGGCATAATACAAGTTACACATGTCTTAACACCTTTATATAATCTAAATATTAGGTTAAAGGGGTTAAAAATGGCAAACAAGTGAAAATACAATTCCAAGGGCCAAAAATGTCAAAATAATAATAAATATTTTTGCTTCTTCACCAAGTTTGCCATCTATCTCCAATTTTTGACACCTAGCACTCACTTTGCCACACTTCATATGGTGTTGACACATGTTAGGACACTAATCCACACTTGAGGACACTTGTCATCACCTCCTTAATCCTAGTAAACTATAAATACCCCATGATTCTTCCATTTTGTTTTCACACAACTTCAAAACACTTCAAAGCAATGTGTGAAGTTCTTCTTTCTATCCTTCTTGGAGCTTGTTTCTAACCTTTGGAAGCCTCCTATCTTGAGTTCTGAAAGTGTTCTTCAACACGATTAAGTACTCTTCCTAGTTCTTTAATTTGTTTTAGCTATTTTGAGATAAAAGTCGAACAGTTTGGCTTCCTGCATGACTTTTGGTTCTAACAATATTTGGTCAAGTCAAAGTTCAATTGAACTTTGCAACGTGATCGTAATCACGAAGGTTATAATCCCTAGCTAATTCACCTTCTGATTACCACGTTTACTAGTCTAAGTGACGAGTTAAAGTTTCGGTAAAAAAATACACATGATGTGCATTTTACGACGAAACTATTTTCGGGTATCAAAACACCAAGTTTTGATACCAAATCTGTTTTATAAACTTAGTTAGACATATTTTGACATGTCTAACTCGTCACTTCTAGTTTAGTGTTATTTAGGGTCGTAAGTCGATTGGTCTTGACCACCGCTTTAACTTTCGAATCCGACATGTTTGGTTGATCTTAGGAACCGACCAAACACATATTTGTGATCATAGTTGTATAGGGAATAACCTACTAAGGTTATACCTTATGGTCACGTCGTTTGGTTAGTGTTATGATAAGTTACTTCTATGTTCTTAAAAAAAATAATGACCAAAATGCACTTTTGCGCATAAATCCATTTTAAACACATGTAACCAAATTTTTGACATGTAAACTGATGTTTTAACATTTTCAAACATGCTTGGGTTATCATAGGATATGTTTAACCATCGATCACACGTTCACGCTAATGACCAGTTAAAGTAGCGTAAACTACCTTAACGAGTCACAATGGGCCAAAAGCACTTAGGATCCTTTCCAAATCAGAATGTTAAGTTTGTTAAACCATATCACATGAGTTCCAACACTCGTTTGGTTTATAAGACTTCATTCTATCCGATCTCCGTTTGTAGTCCCGACACAATAACATACACATTAGTACACATTTGAGCTTTGTTTATTCTGTTGATCAAGAACACTAAGTGAGTACATAGTTCCCCTCTTTTACAATTTCTAAATGTTTGGGGTGATTCATATGTGCCTATAATAATTTTCAAGATTTCGAAACAATATACATGGTTTATATATACAAAAGGATTTTGAAAGTGAGTACATAGTTCCCCTCTTTTACGTTTTGCAAATGTTTTAGGGTCACTCATATGTGCTAAATCGTTTTCTAGTTTTCAAAAACAATGTCTATGGTTTATTTATAAAACAATATGATTTCAATAATGTGAACAACTTGGTGATGCGTTATCCGTAACACGAATGACATTCATTAGCTTTGGCTGAGCCGACCAGTAGTATATTATGGTACCATAGGACTGGCAATCCCATTATCGGACTGTTCACTGGATTTGCTGGAAGTTTGGGTAGTGACAGAAACTGTTTCTGATTAACATATCATTTGTTGATTTGTTCGTCTAGTTATAGATACCCTTTGGTGGTCTATTAAAGATACCCTTTGGTGGTATAGTCAACAAAGGTTTGAATGTGTTCATTAAAGAACGATCAAAAGTTTTCACAATTAAAAACACAGAGGATTGATCTATAACACGGACAAATGGTTTATAACACAGACAAAATGTTTTGAACAATGTCACGCAATGATTTTCACCTAAAGATATAAACCATACTAAGTTTTCTTTTGAATCAATCTATTACAAGGTTTTTACAAAAGAAATGTTTTTGTCAAGATTCATGGCTATAAGGTTTTCACCACTCTAACCAACTTGTTTTAGTTGGTTAATTGTATTGCAATATCAAACACTTTTGATTCGAGGTTTTCACTTAACGACTCTTGTAGCCGGATGAGGTGTTGCAATATGTATACAAGGCCACGAATTTGACACACTCACAAAACCTATGTACTCGCCGACATTTTTATGTTGACTCTCTTTTCACATATGTTTCAAGAATCAATACTTGATAATATGATGCATGTTTCACGTAGGAATGGACGCGGGCCTTAGTGACTTAAAACATGAAAGACAATTTATTTATGTGTTGTTTCTGTTTATCCCAAGACGATGTAAACATTTAACTTAATCAAACATAATTTTAAATTCCATGAGTTGTGAAACAATAGTTCTGTGACATGACTCCCCGACGTTTCCGCCGCGGTTCGTTGTTTTACGCAGTCGGGGTGTTACAGAGCTAATGTTTTTTCAAGACCATTTTCTCCAATCGGAGCTTGATATTTTGCTTAAATGGCAAACCGGCTGGTGAAATGATTCACTTGAACCCAGTTCATAAATCTTTCACTCCAGCTATCATAGTGTTCAAGATTCATCAGCTTTAGAGGCTTTGTCATCATGCCCATCTCATTTTCAAAATTCATATTCTGAGCTGCAGTTGTTGTAACTGCTGAAGCAGCAAAAGCATTGTAAAATTCTTCTTCCTTTTTTCTGCAAAATTTCATAAACACACTTCCGAAAAACACCAATTAGAATGACAAAAGATATGACCGAATGTTCTTCGTGTGAGTGACCAGTTGCTCATGCGACTCAGTTGGTTCGTGCGAGTAAGATACTAGTGCGAATCGAGGGATTAATGCGAGCGAGATGTTTGTACGACTGAAAGGATTATACGTGCGAATGACTAGTTCGTGCGAATGACTAGTTCGTACGAATCACGGCTTCGTGCGAATGATAGTTTTTAAACGTGTAATTTTTTAAGAAAACTTGTTTGCTCGTTCGTACGAATGACTTAATTTGTACGAATGTCCGTTCGTACGAGTTGTCTCTCTACTCGTACGAAACAGCTCAGGTCACCAAACAGATGATTTTAATAATTTTTGACATGAATTAGATTGATTTTAGATCTGAAATTTTCAAGGATTGATTAGAGTTGATGTTAACATGATATACTAAAATCCTAGTCCAATTTGTCCATAAATTCGTCTAAATCTGAGATCTGTGTGAGAAAGTGTAGATGTAGAAAACTCCAATGGTTGAATCTAGATCTGAAACTGCTGGTAGTATGTAGAAACTTGATGTTTGTCCTCAGATCAGGCTTCAAGGCTCTTATAACACTTGTGAGAGGGGATCGGCTCTCCTCTTATAAGCACCGGACTGATCTGACTTATCTAACGGAGGCGGAATTCATTGTTAGCGAGTTGGACAAACAAAAAAGAAAGATATACTGCTTAAACGCATTGAATTGTATTGATAAACGTGACAGTTATAGTGCGAGTAAACAGTTTGACAGGGCTTTGCCGTACATCAACCAACAGATGTCTAACACAACACTCGGGCTTATCTATTTATAGGTCAACATGACTTGCACAAGAGGAGAATGTGTGTGTGACTCGTATGAGTGATACCTCATACGAGTGACAAAGTGTCACTCGTACGAGCCACTAGACTCACTCGTACGAGTCAAGCACAAAACCAATAAATCATACTTAACATACAATGTTCGACATTCTAAGCCCTATATACATAATCAACATATCCTAGACGTACGCAATAGACATTATGCACCAACACTGATGTAGATTCAGGCTGAAATCTTTGTTGATTTCTTTAAAAACGAGAAACTTGGTGAGTTTCTTTTTCAGCCTTATCTACACCAACCGCAATACTCTGTTTCTTGGGAGTAGATGTCTTTGGTGAGTTAGAAACTTTCTGCTCACCATCACCAATCTTTTCGGGTGATTTTTTTGTCTTTCTCTTAGTCACTTGTGCTTCATTCTTTTTGTTAGGATAGCAGCTAGCTACATGTCCCTTGGTGTAACATTTGAAGAAGTCTTCTAGCTGAAGACTTCTTAACTGAAGTCTTTGGTTTAGATCCATCAGGTGATGATGATGATGGGGATTATGCCCTTGAAGAATCTTGTTTAGTTTGCTCAATATCTGATTTTTCTATGTTCTTATTTTTTTGCCAACTGGACATTTGACTTACTTTCAATAACAGTGGTTTCATCTTTCATATCACTCCCTTTAACAAAACTAATTTTTTTAACAAAAAATTTATTTTTATTCTTAGGGTGTGCATTCTTGGTTTTCAAAACCGCTTCCCTGTTAATATCCTTCTTGGCATGTTCAGACACATCAACATTCCCTGATGTGGAACTACTAAGGTGTAGTTGACACAAAGTCTGTTAGCTCTTCTTTGTCTGGCAAGAAAGAATAGTCATGACCAAGAGGTGGTGGAACTTCATTGAAACCTTTGAAGCCCACACTTGTTTTGTCATTACTTTTCTTCAAGCCATTCATCATGTGTTTCATAACAATGTATCTCGGAATTGATTCAATTTCTTTTCAAGTTCACAAATTTTCAGTTGTGCTTCTGACAACTCTTTGCATTTTTCAGAAATCTCTTTTGTTTTCTCGCTCAATTTCTTTTCAAGTTTATTCATTTTACAGGTTAAACTGTTGATTTCTTCTTCATAACCCTTTATTTTCTTCAAATATAATGACTCATTTCTTTTTACGAAAAAAATTATTTCTTTTACGCTCGAGAGCTCATTTACCACACTTTGGTTTTGTTTTGTAACCTGTCAACTTCACTTTGCAGTTCACGACATTTTAAGCAAACAGAACTACCAGGGTTAGAATGTACCTCTCCTATTGATTTTCTTAGATCAGCTATGAAAGCAGCAAAATCTACAGCCATCTTCTTAGCTGCAGCATCCTGTTCTACATCAGACTTTATGTTTTCTTTCTGAACTTCGGTCGTCTGATCATCATCAACTTTTTCAGCTATAGTCTCTTGCTCTACCTCAGCATCAGCCTTTTCTTCGGCATCGTCAACTGCGGCTATCTCAGCCATTAACGCTTGTGTGGCATTGTCATTACTTTTGAGATGAACACTCCAATCATAAGAACCTTCTCTAGCAGTAGAGATCAAGGCCTTTGATCTAGTGTTAGTTGATGCATTCCTGTTGCTTGAACCATGACCAGGAGACTCTTAAAAAGATGAGTTAGAACGAAATTCAGTCTTAGGTCTTTGACATTCTCTAGCAAAGTGTCCGTAATTTTGACAATTGTAACACCTCACTTTAGACTTGTCAGAACTTACATTCCTTCCAACGAACTTTCTTCCTATCCTATTCATGAACCTCTTCACTCTTCTAGAGATCATGGCCATCTGACATTGTAAATCCATCTCCTCTAGGTCATCAGGGTCAATCTGATCATAATCTTCATCAAAAGTAGCATGATCAGATATTCTTCCCTGAATGTAGTTCTCATGTGAAGCAACGAATGAAGCAAGCAAGGCCAGCTGATCTTTAGCAGCCTTGACACTCAGAGGCATAGACCTTGTACTGTTGTTATTATTGCTAGATTGTTGTCTCTTTACCCCTGACGATCCTCCTGAAGCAGCTACAAAATATACATCACCATCAGCATTTGTCACAACCTGCTCATTTTCAAATAAGAAGATTGCTGAATCACTTGAAGCATTGTTGGAAGATGAAGATGAAATTCCTTTATAAATTCCCGGATCTCGAACCTGATCATATCAAGTTTCCTTCTTCATCATGTTGAGCTCATAAGCTCTCGGTTTCGCAACAACCTCTTCCAAGTCTTTACCTTCATAATCAGCTTCACCCTTTATCATAAGAGTATAGATATCCCATTTGGCAGGTAAAGCATCTAGCAACTTATCGTTTATCTCAACGCCCGTGTATCCCTCTATGTCATAATTGTCCACTTCTGACATTAGATGATAGTATCTCGTGATGATATCTTCGAGGGACTCATTTCTCATGCCTTTAAAAACAGTGAATTGCTTCTTCAGCAAGTCAACTTTGTTTTTCTTCACATCAGGATTGCCCTCATACCTCTTCTCTAAGGCATCCCACATTTCCTTTGAAGTAGTAATATCGCTTAAATGTATGTTTGATGCCATCAGGTAAAGACATTTTTATTGCAGCTAAGGCCTTCTTCTGAGACTCATGCATTCTCTTATCAGCCTCTGACTTGTTTACAAGGCGGTGACCCTTTGTCTGCCTTCAAAGTCATGAGTTGGGTTTACGTACCCATCTTGAATACAGATCCACATCTGTGTGTCCTGATGTTCAATGAACGACTGAAATCTATCCTTCCATGTAAGGTAATTATCTACCTTCAACATCTTTGGCGGTTTGTTAGTCGTGCCTGCCTCATACTCCATTCTCAACAATTCGTTCAAGTTTGACATATTCGACATTTTTACCGAACTGGCTCGCTAAAAACGTTTAAAAATTGTCCGAAATGTGTGTTTACCAAATTGTACAGTTAGACTCGTCTCGACAATACGAATCCAATGATATATAATGTTCGAGGCCTTTTTTGTCCTAAAAATCACACAAGTCTATCCGTGCAGTCGGTTCGTCAAAATTGTTTACGGATCAAATTTTGTGTACCAAAACGTTTATCTCTGATTACGTCAGCTGGTTAACTTTCCACCTTTCTGAATTCAACTCGGAACAGTACCGAATTCGAAACAATGGTTCGAGATGCAAATCCAAGATGGCGATTCGAGATACTATCCAAGATGTTCCAAGATGAGTTATCCGAGATGGTAACTCGGAACACTGATTCGAAATATTCCAAAATGATCCGAAACAGTGTTTATCTGAGATGATATCTATCCGAGATGATCCGAGATGCAATGTTCTGATCCGAAATGCAACTTTTTTGGATCTGAGATGCTTCACTTATGATCCGAGATGCAATTTTTCTATCCAAAACGCTTCACTTATGATCCAAGATGCAAACCTTCTATCCGAAATGCTTCACTTGTAATCCGAGATGCAATCCTTCTATCCGAATGCTTCACTACTAATCCGAGATGCAATCCTTCTATCCGAAATCCTTGATGTTTATTCCGAACAGCAGCAGAAACTTTAGAACAGTCGTT
Organism: Scalesia atractyloides; assembly: GCA_947069175.1. Classification (NCBI taxonomy): domain Eukaryota; kingdom Viridiplantae; phylum Streptophyta; class Magnoliopsida; order Asterales; family Asteraceae; genus Scalesia; species Scalesia atractyloides. The sequence goes on from CAMTDV010000020.1 coordinate 52,563,094, forward strand.
AAAACGTCCCAAAACCCAACTTTTTCTGCAGTAACGATTCTGAACCGAGCCAATCAAGAGCCTAACACTCTGATTCCAATTGTAGGTCCCCTCTTCCGTAGGATTTTCACAGAATCTTTTATCCAATCTAGAGTGCGGAATCCTCTAGATCAGATTATCATAGAAATACGAGCAGAAACAGAAATCACAATAAACCCGATCTTTATTGATTATCTATCACAACAATTACAATCAATCTAGATCACATGAATTCGTCCAAGCCAATCTCTACGAATTCTCTCTCAACTCTCTCTAAAGTGACTAACTGAGCAACCTTAACCCTAATGAAAAACTCTGATTATATAGATACAAGTTTGCAACTGGGCTAGGGTTTAACCACATGGGCTGCAAATTAGGCTAGCCCCAATTCGCCTACCACTCCCTATAATGAGGGTCTAGTTTGGCCCAATTGCTACAACTAACTATTATAAAACCCAACCCACAAACAGTTTACCGTTTTACTAATTTAAAGATATCCAAACACCAAATCTAAGCTATTGTCACAAATATACACCAACATTCCTGCAACACGCGTTAAAGTATAGTTCAATACAAAAGTATTGGCGATCATACAAGTTTAGGTACTAGCACAAGTATAAAAGTTTTAAACAAATCCACATGGCAAAAGTTCGATTGATAAACCTTAACATGGTAATACTATCATGCAACTATACTTGTCAACCTAAAGTTTCAGCTAGTGTAATCTAATCATAGCAATGAAAAGACCGTTTTGTTTACTTAACATGACCTCAAGAATACGGGCGTTGCATTAATCCTATAGCGCTATACATGTTAAGAGAGGGTCGTACGAAGCTAAGGACAAGTATAAAGCATCAAGTATCATGTATATATTTAAGCATATCATATCAAGTATGTATATTGGATTGTTTGCTTATAAGCATGTTTATAAGTGTAAGTGTGCGTTTTTTGATAACTTACACGCATTGCACCCAAAAGTGTTAAAATAAAAGGAGTTCTAGTATACTCACGGTTTTGCAGGCTTTCCAAGTTTAAACCTAGAGTTGATAAGTCTTTGGGACGGAAACACCGAAGTTACCCTACATGGGGGAATTGTAGGGATGTGAGTATTTGGATTTGATAAAGGACTTGAATTCGGCATTTAAGTGTAATAAAGTATAAATGTGCAAAATTATATCCCGTCGAAACAGGCGTTATGACACTAAGTTTCACGTGATTTCATGGGTCTACTCGCCCATTAGAATCATTAACGAGGAATCTAGAATAATGATAGGATAGGATAACCTATCTCCATGGCATATAATCATAGCTCGATTAACATCACGAATTTCGCTATGTGTATATATATATATATATATATATATATATATATATATATATATATAATATATAATAATGTTATATAATAGTCCATTATAGAGTGTAATAGATTTCATAGAAGTCAAGCATGGAGGTGAGTACACCTCATTATATGTTTCACCAAAGCACAAAGTTTACTAACATAGTTGGTAAACCCGGTTGGTCATGAATAATAAGAATGAAAAACTAAACTACTAAGCCGACTAAAACTATGAACAACCAAGTGAGCAAGGTAGTTGCGTGCATCCCGAACATGGTAATGTTTGGGGACGTGTCGTAGCCTTGTCACTCTAGTGAAAGTTGAACAAGTTTTAGTGGCATGAATATGAAAACATCAAGTGAAGTGGTGGAATGAGTTTGGATAGCCAATGCTTCCATGTTTCACACCTTTACCAAAACACAAGTCTTGCCATAAGAACTAGGGGTGTTCAAAAAAATCCGAATCCGAAACCGAATCAGAAATATCGGAAATTCCGATTCTGAAATATCCAAAAATCTGGATATCCGAAAATTCCGATTCGGATAGAGATTTTTAAAACCTTTCAGAGATTTCAGATATCCAATATCCAAAATATTAAATATTATTATTTTTTAATTATTGAATATATTTAACCATATATGCTGAAAACCCTAAATCCCCTTTAGTTTTTCAACGCCTCCACTTCTTATGTCTCTCATTCCATGATTCTTCAACATATTTGCTACAATCAACAAACATTTGCTACAATCATTACGCTGATTTGCTAATTTGGTTCTTCAATATTTAACTTTTTTTAATCTCTATGCCTTTCCTTCGGTCTCTAGGTTTTGTTCGAGCATATTGTCAACATCGTTGGAAAAGCAAGATTGCAATCATCATGAATCGTTCAAACGTTCATCATTTCAACGTTCTTTGATTTCAGCATCAGAAAAAAAACAAGATGGTGACCTTTGATCGGTGATAGGGGCGGTCGGTAGGTTAAGAAGCTGCGATGGTGGTGGTGATATCCTCCTTTTCAAATGTTAAAAGTCTCTCACATCAGATATATTCAATTTGATTTTTATTGTAGTTGTTTGTATATTTTATTAAGATTCATATATTTTGCTCTAAAAATGATGAAAGTTGTAAATTTTGAGTTTAAACCCTTCAGATTTGGGAATTCTAGAACAAATTGTTTTAGAATTTTGGATATCCATTTTAATATCCTAATCCGTATCTGAAATTTCAGATATCCAATTTCCGGATATCCGATTTTGAACACCCCTAATAAGAACTATGGTAAACTTAGATGGTTTCAACACTTGTGAGTTTAAAAATGAACGGACATGAACAGTAAACTAATATTTATATATCATTATACGTTTTTTAGATTTTTTTATTATTTCATTAGTAGAATTAATTTTAAACATTTTTTTTCTCTTATAACTTTTAAGATACGACATATTATAAATGACGTTGTTTATTAAAGAGCTGTAAGTGTTAATTCTAAAAGTTGAGAGGCAAAATTACAAAAAAAAATAAAAAAAGGATTAAAAAAATAAAGAAAAATATTAATTGAGAGGTAAAAGTATAAAAAAATACAAAAACACAAAAAAAAGTAATAAATAAAGAAAAAGATAAATAAAGAAGTTAAACTACTATTCATAGAAGTTGATAATTGTATTATTAAAGAGCTGTAAGTGTCAATTTTAAAAGTTGAGAGGCAAAATTATACCTAACAAAACATAATGTTTAGAGTTGTTTGCACCTCTTAAACTCATAAGACTCAACTCCTAGCAAGTCTTATAACCTTAGGTAGGTTCAGGAACAAGTAGGTACAAGATTCAACAAGAAAAGTAGAGTTTTATAAAAGTTAACAAGTAATCTTCCAAAACAGAAAGTTTGGACCTCAAAATGGTGATGTTCAACCTCGGTTTATCATGGTAAACCTATGGAAACACTCCTAGAGGTGTTCCAAGCTTTGTAGAGGAAGAATAGATGAAGAACAGATGTAAAAATGTGAGTTTAAACTCACTTTAGGACTTAGAGTAGTTTGCCTTGTTCTTGAGTTTGCAACTGATTAGAGAGAGTTTTGAGAGTGTAGAGGAGTTTGGAAAGTGAAAATGAGGGTATGGAGGCTCATATATATAATGGGGATGATTAGGGTTTGAGTTTAATGGGTTAGAAGATGATTGGAGGTGAAAAGGGTGAGAAAAGGTGACCAACCCGTATGCAGCAAACAACTTTCTACGAATTGGAGTCTCTCCTCGGCCGTGATAGGAAAAGCCTAGGCTTTCGTACCCGGCCAGAGCCTCATTTAGTCTAGCAACTTTGTTTTATGACATTTTGGCCCATGAACTTTGGTTTTTTCCCTATTTTAAGCTAAAACTTGGTGTTTTGACATGTGTTTAAGTATATAACATGTATGTAAGTTTAATTTGATAATCGAGAATGCAAGTATGAGTATTTGCACGTATAAGAAGTATAGGTTTGTATGTAAACATGTATTTAACGATCGAATGCATGTAAGACAAGTATGTGTAAAGTATGAATTTCGTTACGATCAAAGTCTCGGATTACAAAACTGGAAATCAAATACGAATGTGAAAGGAATACAAGTTTCCATAAATAGAAATACAATTACACTTTCTAAATAAGGAAAGTACAAAATTGCAAAGGATTACGCATGACCTTAAGAATACGGGCGGTGCGTTACTCCTATAGCATTGTACATGTTAAGGGAGGCTTGTACGAAGTTAATGACAAGTATAAAGCAAAAGAATAGTATAGTATATACGAATTCAAGTATAACGTATTAAGCATGTATATTGGATTGTTTGTTTCTGTTTTAAGCATAAAGTATGTGATTTGTGAGTTTGATAATGTATATGTATTGCACCAAAAAGTGTTAAAATAAAAAGGGTCATGTACACTCACGGTTTTGAAAAGTTTTCTAATTAAAAACGAGTTGGCGATTTGATGAGAGTGGAGAGCCAAAGTTATTTTACATTGGGGAAACAAAGGCTTTTGAGTATATGGAGTTTGTGGAGAGTTCGGATTCGGAATTAAGTATAAAAAGTACATGTATGCAAAAATATATCTTGTCTAAATACTCGTCTGGACACTAGGTTTTTAATGTATTTTCGTGGGTTCTAATTTGCCCATTAGAATCACAAACGAGGAGTTTAGAACCGGAGATAATATAACCTAAGTTCATGACATCTAACCATAATCTGGTTAGTATCAAGAATCCAGTTAAATATATGTTATATTTTATATGGTATAGTATAGCCCATCATGTATAATCATATAAATCATGTAAGTCAAGCATGGAGGTAAGATTAACCTCTTTGTGCGATTCACCAAAGCACAAGTTTATCAACGTAGCTAATAAACCGATTGGTCATGAATGAGAAATATAAAATATAAGTAACTAGTTCGTCAAGTAGCCAAGTAATGATAACCCGAGCGTGTCATACCCAACATGGCAAATGTTGGAGGCGAGGCAGGGTTATGTTACTTTGATTATTGGAAGCTACTTGATGTCACTAGTAAAAAGAAGTGTGAACAAGTGAGATTTTGTGGAACTAATTCGGATAACCAAAGCTTCCATGGTTCACACATAACTCATGCACAAGCCTTTCAACATGGAAGGTTGAAGCTTGGATGGTTTTCAACCACTTAGAACATATATGGGCAGAATTTAAAAATAGGTTTTAAGCTTATTTCTTGGGGAAAATCAACCACAACACAAACCCACAGCTATAAGCTTAGTTGGGAGCAAGGTGGTTACAAGATTCCACAAAGTTTTAAGTGTTATATATAAGAAACAAAAAGAAAAATTAGAGCAGAATTTTATTCTACTTTGGACCTCAAATATGGTGAGGTTCCACCTTAGTTTGCCATGGAAAACTTGTGGAAACCTTCCTAGAGGTTGCCCAAGTAGTTTGAAAGAATAAATGAAGAAGAAAGATGAAGAAAGGTGAGTGAAAACTCACTTAGAACACTTAAGTTTTCTTTCTTGCTTGGAAGACTTGAGAAAATTTGGGAGTTCGAGAGAAGATTTGGTGTGTAGAAATGTTTAGGTGGTGGTGGAGGCTTGTATTTATAAGTGGGGATTAGGGTTTGGGAGTTAATGAAGGTGGAAGGTGATTGGGGGAGAAAGGAGGTGGAGGAGGGTAAAATATGATTGGCTTAAAAAAAGGTGGAAGGTAATTGGAGGTGAAATGAGGTGGAAAAGGTTTTGGTTTTGCTCACTTTTAGTCCTGGCACTTTGTAACTAGGTTATTTTATGTTGTTTCTTGTATTTTAGCTTGTTTTTAGGTATCCAAAGTGCATTTTATGTCTCGGTTTTGTGTATAAACATGTATTTAAATATTGATTGCGTATATAACACAAATATGAAAGGTAACACGTATATATATAAAATGAATTTCCATTATGATCAAAGCCTCGGATTATAATTGGAAATGAACCAGGAATACGACACGATTACAAGTTTCTAAAAATAGAAATGCGAATACAACTTTCTAAATATGGAAAGTACACAAAATGTAGAGCATTACACTTGTCATGACCCCTTGTAGGAATTTGGACGAAGTAAGAAACAGGGCACTGATATTCATCAGATTGGAGGATGACAAGAGAATATAAGATAGGCTCACTGGATCTAAAAAACAGGAGTACAATGACAGAAAGCAAGGATCCTTCTATAAGAATAACTGATCCAAGCCGTACTCCAAGCTTGACAATCAAAATGTTCACGCAGTTGAACAAGACAAAGATGAGGAAGAATATACTCGAATATCCAAATACTGCTTTTCTTTTTATAATAGTGAATTAATGCTTACCTTGTAGAACTTAGGCGAGAAAGCTAGGTGGCCAAGGAAGAATGAGAAGTCAAACTCATTCAAAGATAAATCCTGGTGGTGTGCATACCATGAAGACTTTGGCCATTTGATAGATGAATGCATAGCTTTAAGGAGAGAAATTGGCTATCTTCTCAGTAAGGGGCACTTGAAAGAATTGCTAGGCAAAAAGAAGTCAGGGATCTAGGGTCCTGAGAATGTTCCAGAAAAGTTGCTCCACATCCGGCTGACGTACAAATCATTAACTTTATTTTCGGAGGATCATGTATCTATGGAACCTCGTTCTTGGCGGCAAAGAGGCATGCCAAAGAAACCAAGCTGGAAAATGGAGACAGGCCTATTAGGACCTCTACTCTAACTCAACAGAAAGTTATATCCTTTGATGAGGATGATCGTGTTGATATTCAGGAACCTCATCATGATGGCCTAGTTATTACTTTGTTTATTGCAAATCATTTCGTTCGCAGGATCCTCATAGTGGTGGAAGCTCTGTGAACATCATACAACTTGATGTCCTAAAGTAGATGAGCATCCCGGAAATAGAAATAATTTCGAGATCATCGGTCCTTGTAGGATTTAGCGATGAAACGAAGAACACGCTGGGGGACATCAAACTCCCAATCTATATCGAGGAGGTAAACTCTATACAAAAATTTTGTGTTATTGACTGTTTGTCTTGTTACAATGTGATCCTTGGAAGGCCCTGGATACATGAAATGAAAGCTGTCCTATCAACCTACTACCAAGTTGTAAAACTACCGACACCTTGGATAGTAGTGAAGATAGAGAGCGATCAACAAGAGCCCAAGAATTGTTGCACCTCTTCAATGCAACCAGCTTCAAAACCAAGGGCGGCATAGCAATTACAGCAACCTCCAAGGGATGTACTAGAGGCAGTAGAGCAAGACATCAAGGATGTAATACAAGATCCTTAGGATCCTGATATCAAAGTTCTCATAGGATCTGAGATCCTTGAAAATATAAAACTGGGTCTAATTTCCTTCCTGAAAAGAAGAAAGTCTACCTTTGCTTGGAAACACGATGATATGACAGGTATCTCTAAAGACATAATACACATAAATTGGTATTGATAAATCTTTCAGGCTAATTCATCAAAAAAGAAGAAAATTTGCACCTGAAAGAAATCTTATTATCCAAGAAGAGGTAGACAAACTCTTGAAGGCGGGCATGATTAGGGAAGTTAAGTATCCAAGATGGTTGGCCAATGTTGTGGTTGTTCAAAGAAAAACGAAAAGTGGATGGTATGTGTCGACTTTACAGATTTAAATAAGGCATGTCCCAAGGATCCTTTCCCACTTCCACGCATAGACTCCATGGTGGATGCGACAATAGGACATGAATTGCTCACCTTTATGGATGCCTTATCCAGATTCCAAAAAATTCAGATGGAACCATCTGACTAAGAGGATACAACATTCATGACTCCTACTGGAAAATACTATTATATTGCAATGCCTTTTGGACTAAGAAATGCAGGTGCCACTTACCAAAGACTTGTTAACATGATGTTTAAAGAACAAATCGGAGACACTGTAGAAGTTTATATAGACGACATCATGGTCAAGTCGAAGAAAGTAGAGGATTATCTCAAGGATCTTGAAGTGGCATTCAATGTCTTTGATCAATACAACATGAAGCTGGATCCTTCAAAATGTCACTTTGGTGTCAAAGCTGGGAAGTTTCAGGGCTACATGGTAACAAAAAGAGGGATTGAAGCCAGCCCTGAGCAGATAATGGCGATTATAAATATAAAATCTCCTACCAATATGAAGGATATCCAGAGGCTAATAGGAAGGATTGCAGCCTTAAACAGGTTCATTTTAAAGTCCTTAGAGAAGTGCAAGGATTTTTATGATATTCTAAGGAAGAATAAAAAATTTGAGTGGACTGAGAAACATGAAGTTGCACTCAAAGCTCTCTAGGATTATCTATCCTCAACACCAGCCCTGATGAAACTAGAGGATGGTGAGCCATTATCCTTGTACTTAGTTGTTTCATGTAAAGTAGTAAGTGCAGTGTTAGTTAAAGATCATTAAGGCCAACAACATCCTGTATATTATGTAAGTAAAAGCCTTCTTGATGATGAAGTCAGGTATTATCATTTAGAGAAATTAATTCTTGCATTAATCATGGCTTCCACTAAACTTAGACATTATTTTGAAACCCATACTATTATTGTGAAAAGTAATTTTCCCATTAAGAATGTTCTCAGGAAACCTGAAATGTCAGGAAGGATGGCAAAATGAGCAGTCAAGCTTAGTGAATATGATATAAAATATGAACCAAGGACGGCTATCAAGTCTCAAGCTTTGGCTGAGTTTGTGGCTGATTTCAGTAGTGATCTACAAAGGGAAGCTGAACTAGAGGTTCAACAGCTTGGAGAGACCAAGTATCCTTGGACACTCTTCACTGATGAAGCCTCAAATGTCAAAGCAAATGGACTAGGGATACTACCAAAATCACAACAGGGGGGACATAATACCCCAGTCCATTGCGTGTGAATTTCAGACCACTAACAATGAAACAGAATATGAAGCCCTAATAGCATGTTTGCAATTAGCTAAACAGATGAGGATCACGTATCTTCAAGTGTACATACACTCATTGCTAATTGCTAACCATTTTAATGACTCATGTACTGTGAAAGGGGAGAAACTAATCAAATACTTAGAAATAGTAATGGAAACTGGAAAATTCTTTTGATTCTTTCAGCTTAACACAGGTGACTAGAGAGGAAAATGCGGGGGCAGATGTGACATTTGTGCCTTTCAATCATTGCACAATTACAAACAATTTCGTATTCAATGAAACCCTGTGTTTTATTTCTAAATATTTGTGTATTCAATAAAATCTTGTATTTTATTGATGAGAATGCAAAAATGTCAATCGTTGCACAATTTCGATCATTTTCGTGTTCGTTAAAGCGTTTTACGCATTTTGCAAAACGCGTAACCGTACAACCGAACGAACCGACATCCACGACATTTTCGGACATAATACAAGTTACACATGTCTTAACACCTTTATATAACATAAATATTAGGTTAAAGGGGTTAGAAATGGCAAACAAGTGAAAATGCAAGTCCAAGGGCTAAAAATGTCAAAAATAATAATAAATATTTTTGCTTCTTCATCAAGTTTGCCACCTATCTCCAATTTTTGACACCTAGCACTCACTTTGCCACACTTAATATAGTGTTGACACATGTTAGGACAGTAATCCACACTTGAAGACACTTGTCATCACCTCCTTAATCCTAAAATACTATAAATACCCAAAGATTCTTCCATTTTTTTTCAAACCACTTCAAAACACTTCAAAGCAAAGTGTGAAGTTCTTCTTTATATCCTTCTTGGAGCTTGTTTCCAACCTTTGGAAGCCTCCTATCTTGAGTTTCGAAAGTGTTCTTCAACACGAGTAAGTACTCTTCCTAGTTCTTTAATTTTTTTTTAGCTATTTTGAGCTAAAAGTCGAACAGTTTGGCAACTTGATTAACTTTTGGTTCTGACCATATTTGGTCAAGTCAAAGTTCAATTGAACTTTGAAACGTGATTGTAATCACGAAGGTTATAATCTCTAACGATTTTACCTTCTGATTACCACATTTACTAGTTGAAGTGACGAGTCAAAGTTTCGGTCAAAAAATGCGCATGATGTGCATTTTACGACGAAACTATTTTCGGGTATCAAAGCACCAAGTTTTGATACCAAATTAGTGTTATAAACTTATTTAGACATATTTTGAAATGTCTAACTCGTCACTTCTAGTTTAGTGCTTATTTAGGGTCGTAAGTCGAGCGGTCTTGACCACGACTTTGACTTTCGAATCCGACCCGTTTGGTCAATCTTAGGATCCGACCAAACACATATTTGTGACCATAGTTGTATAGGGAATAACCTACTGAAGTTATACCTTATGGTCACGTTGTTTTGTTAGTGTTATGGTAAGTTACTTCTATGTTCTTAAAAAAATGATGACCAAAATGCCCTTTTGCTCAAAAATCCATTTTAAACACATGTAAACAAATTTTTGACATATAAACTAATTTTTTAACATTTGCAAACATGCTTGGGCATTTAAGACTTATCATAGGACATGTTTAACAATCCGATCACACGTTTACGCTAATGACCCGTTAAAGTAGCGTAAACTACCTTAACGAGTCACAATGGGTCAAAAGCACTTAGCATCCTTTCCGAATCAGAAGGTTAAGTTTGTTAAACCATATCACATGAGTTCCAACACTCATTTGGTTTATAAGACTTCATTCTATCCGATCTCTTGTTGGTAGTTCCGACACGCTAACATATTTATCTGACACATTAGGACATGTTTGAGCTTTGTTTATTTCGTTGATCAAGAACACTTTCGCAATCCCATGTGAGTACATAGCCCCCCTCTTTTATGTTTTCAAATATTTTGGGGTGATTCATATGTGCCTTTAATTATTTTCAAATTTTCAAAACAATATACATGGTTTATGTATACAAAAATGATTTTCAAAGTGAGTACATAGCCCCTCTCTTTTACGTTTTCAAATGTTTTGGGGTGATTCATATGTGCCTATAATTATTTTCGAAATTTCAAAACAATATACATGGTTTATGTATACAAAAATGATTTTCAAAGTGAGGACATAGCTCCCCTCTTTTACGTTTTGCAAATGTTTTGGGGTGACTCATATGTGCTAAATCATTTTCAAGTTTTCAAAAACAATGCCTATGGTTTATATATAAAATAATACGATTTCAATAATTTGAACAACTTGTTGATGCGTTATCCATAACACGAATGACATTCATTAGCTTTGGCCGAGCTGGCCAATAGTATGTTATGGTGCCATAGGACTTACAATCCCATTATCGGATTGTTCACTGGATTTGGTGGAAGTTTGGGTAATGACAGAAACTGTTTCTGATTAACAAATCATTTGATGATTTGTTAGTCTAGTTAAAGAGACCCTTTGGTGGTCTATTAAAGATACCCTTTGGTGGTACAGTCAACACAAGTTTGAATGTGTTCATTAAAGAACGATCAAAAGTTTTCGCAATTAAAAACACGGACGATTTGTTTATGACATGGACAATTGGTTTATGACACGGACGATTGATCTATAACACAGACAAATGGTTTATAACACGGACAAATTGTTTTGAACAATCTCACGCAAGGTTTTTACAAAAAAATTGTTTTAAAGATATAAACCATACACAGTTTTCTTTTGAATCAATCTATTACAAGGTTTTTACAAAAGAAATGTTTTTGTCAAGATTCATGGCTACAAGGTTTTCACAACTCTAACAAACTTATTTTAGTTGGTTAATTGTATTGCAATATCAAACACTTTTGATATGAGGTTTTCACTTAACGACTCTTGTAGCCGGATGAGGTGTTGCAATATGTATACAAGGCCACGAATTTGACACACTCACAAAACCTATGTACTCGCCGGCATTTTTTTATGCTGACTCTCTTTTCACATATGTTTCAGGAATCAATACTTGATAATATGATGCATGCTTCACGTAGGAATGGAGGCGGGCCTTAGTGACTTAAAACATGATTGACAATTTATTTATGTGTTGTTTATATTTATCCTAAGACAATGTAAACATTTAACTTAATCAAACAAAATTTTAAATTCCATGAGTTGTGAAACAATAGTTCTGTGACATGACTCCCTGACGTTTCCGACGCGGTTCGTTGTTTTACGCGGTCGGGGTGTTACAGAAAGAATGGTATCAGAGCTTATGGCTATAGAGAATTAGGTTATTAGTAATGCTTTGACCGAGACTCTAACCTTCCTAGGACCCTAACGCGAGTTATCTTGCGTTTAGATTATTAAAACAATACCATCACCTATCCTTAGGTGATTACCAAAACAAATACACAAGTTACAAATTCGTTTTGAAAATCAATCATCTATCCTTAGATGATTTGTTTTGGCTTAAAGCCTTGTAAGTTTTCAAAATCCCGTCAAAGTTTGGGTTTTATTAATGTGAACATGTGCAATCTGGAAGGGTGGATGCCTGTACCCTGAGTTTTCTGTCTAAGGCTAGAGTGTTCGTACAAATCTGCATTGCCGGACCAGTCACTCTTACCTGGGAACTCTTGGGGTGAGTGTCCACTTATAGGCTAAAGCATGTTTTCACGATACATTATAAAGACCCATTTACTTTGATTATTCACCGTGTATCGTTTGTTTGTTTTTAAGTAACCAAAGAACAACCACCATCCGTATATTCCGTCGATATTTTTAACATCTCTCTTCATTATCAAATGTCAATCACACATATTTTCCTTCATGTTTTCTTCTAGAATGCCTCCTCAACGTAATACAACTCAAAATGCCGAAATGGCAGCTATGATCGCTCAGCAAATTGTTGTTGTACTCCCAAACCTAGTGACCCAGATAAACCAAGCAAACAATAACAATTATAACAACAACAATGCACCCGCACCGTGCAACTACAAACAATTTAACTCGGCTAAACCACTCAAGTTTACTGGGTCCGAAGGAGCTACTGGACTCCTGCAGCGGTTTGAGTCTTGAAAGCACATTTTGTCATGTTCAATGCCCGAATGAGCGAAACGTCGAGTTTGCATCGAGTGTATTCCAGAAAAGAGCACTTACATGGTGGAATGGAGTGATGAGAGACAGGGGTACCGATGTAGCAATGTCACAAACGTGGGAAGAGCTTCGAGGTCTAATGATAAGGGAATTTTGCCCACGTCATGAACAACGGGCACTGGAAGATGAATTCCACAATCTTAAACAAGATAGTGGAAAGCATCGTCCCTACAGTGAACCTTGCGAAGAATTGAGCTTGTTGTGTCCCGCCATGGTCACCCGTTGGATAAAGCAATCGAGAGGTACATCGATGGCCTGCCTGACCCCGTTCAGGACATTGTTACTGGTAGCAACCCTACCACTGTTCGACAGGCTATCAAATTAGCTGCTACCCTGACTGAGTCTCAGGTCAAGAAGGGGAAACTGTTTCGCAAAGGCAACAAGAAACAGGCAGTTAAGACCACTCAAGAGAAAACAAAGGAGAACAAAGCTGAGTCTTCTAAGAAGTCGAGGAAGCGTAAGGCTTCAAGAACTTTGCATTTTTTACACAACCCAATCGGAACACTCAAAACCAGCCAGCACAACCTCCTGTGAGGAGGTCCTATGCTGGTACTGCACCATTGTGCAACCGGTGCAATGGTCACCATCAAGCTCACATACAGTGTCGCCAATGCACATCTGTGGAAGATTCGGTCACATAGCAAATGTTTGTCGTTTGGCCCCAAAACAAGTTGTTCAGAACCCTGTTCAACCCCAAGCCAACCCTGCTAGACCTCCGTTCCCACCTGGTTCTTGCTACAACTGTGGCGAGATGGGTCACTTTAGAAACAACTGCCCAAAATTGGTGAACGCGAATGCAAATCTAGCCTGTGGACGTGCATTCAACATCAATGCCAACGAGGCTCGTGCTGATAATCAAGTCATTAACGGTACGTTCCTTGTTAAAATCATCCTGCTTCTATTCTATTCGATTTGGGTGCCGATAGAAGCTTTATATCACTAGCCTTTGAACCTTTGCTTTCGATGCCTAGAACTAAACTAGGAAAACCCTTAACGGTGGAAATAGCTAGTGGTTAACCCCTTGTGCTCGACTATGTCATTCGTAGTTGCCAATTGAACTTGGATAACCACCTTTTTCCCATTGACCTCACACCAATGCAACTCGGGAGGTTTGACATCATCATAGGAATGGATTGGTTAACCAAACACCATGCTGAAGGTGATCTGTTTCGACAAGGTTGTTCGTATACCTCTTTCGTCTGGCGAAACCTTAGAAGTGTACGGAGAGAAACCCTCTAGTAGCCTAAAACTCATGACCTGTACCTAGGCCCAAAAATACCTACGAATGAATTATGTAGCCTTCTTAGCACATATCATAGAGGAAAAAGGCAAGGGCAAAACTGTTCAGGACATCCCCGTTGTTCGGGAATTTCCTAAGGTGTTTCCTGAAGAGCTACCTGGTTTACCCCCAATTGGTCAAATTGAGTTTCGTATTGACCTTGTACCTGGTGCCAACCCAATTGCCAAATCTCCGTACCATCTTGCACCGTCTGAAATGCAAGAGTCGTCAAAGCAACTCCAAGAACTTTCAGACAAGGGATTCATTCGTCTGAGCTTTTCACCTTGGGGCGCTCCTGTCCTATTCGTGAAAAAGAAGGATGGATCCTTCCGTATGTGAATCGATTATCATGAGCTCAACAAACTCACAATCAAAAATCGATATCCCCTACCTCGCATTGATGATCTCTTTGATTAGCTACAAGGTGCGACCTGCTTTTCAAAGATTGATCTGCGTTCTGGGTATCATCAACTTCGTGTACTCGAAGAAGATATTCCCAAGACTGGTTTTCGTACTCGATACGGCCATTACGAGTTCACTTGTTGATACAATTTTGTGTCTGTCGCTTGTTCTTAATTACAGTAGTAATTGTACGGTCTTTGTTTAGTGTTTGTATAGGTTTGGTCATGTCGAATAGATCGAGATATCCTTCTATCTTGATCTAGTATGACATCTTAGCTTGTCTGTGTTAATCAGTTGCATGTGTGCATATTGATAAGTCTTTTGTACGTCAAGTCTACACACGTTCTCCAAGAATGAGGATTCTGTGCGAACCAAGAGATTTCGTACGAAACACAGGTTTCGTACGAATCAAGGAGATTTTGTACGAAACACAAGCATTTCGTACGAAACAGTTGACTCGTACCAAATCACTGGAATGTGTCTCATGTGAAATAGTGTGTTCCTTATGTCTGGATTCGTGTTTCGTACGAACTCAGACGGACACTATATAAGCAGACGTGCACTTCTCAGTCAGGGTGGATTTGCGTGTGAGAGTTAGCTAGCTAGTTGGTCTAAGTGAGCCTCTCAGCTTTCTCTCTGAAGACGAAGACACAAGAACACAGCAAGTTTGTTTGGGTCATACGAGCATTGTGTGTATATGTTTGTACTTGTTCTCAATTATTAATCAAGATAGTGAATCTTTGGTTACCCCGTGTTCTTTACTTTGCTTTGGTTGCATGCACACTTGGATTCCGCACTTGTGTGTATGTCATTTGAACAAGGAACTGGTTTAACACCATCCGCAGTTTCACCTACAAGTGGTATCAGAGCTTTGGCTCTTTCCTTGTTCAAAACCGGGCTTAGTTGTGTCTGAGCTAGTTTGAAGATTTCTAAAGTGTTCTTGAGCCTCCAGCAGAAAACTTAAGTTTTGGATAGATAACTAACTTAAAACTTGATTAAAATCTGCTGCATGTAGAAAATTTTATTGTAAAATTTTCCTGAAGAACACCCTTGAAGAAGAAATCTACAAAAATTTAATCTGATTAGTTTTGGTAGGGTTGATATTTTCTGACTTGGATCTGGACTTGGACTGTGGACTGTTAAAATCTGTGTTTTAACTAAAAGTGGGTAAGACAACAGGTATTTTCGAAAAAGCAGGTCTACACAAAAAAGGAAATTTCTCACCAAACCATTTCTGAAAAGATTCCTCTGAAAAACACTGAACTAAAACAGCTTGTGCGACTGAAAAATTTCGTGCGAAACATCTGATTCGCACGAAACACCTGGCTCGCACAAAATTCTTATCTCGCACGACACATCATTGTTTCGCACGAAACAATTATCGTTTGTTTTTCGTGTTTTTCAAAGCTTTGTGATTTTAACAACTTTATATTTTCAGATTTGTGAATTTTTAAAAGGTAATTAAAATTGTGAAACTTTAAGACCTTTAAATTTTCATAAAACAAGAAAATATAATGAGTTCTAACCCGTGGGATTGGAGTTGTTCAAGCTCAAATCAGGAGTCTTCGCAAAGCTCCGCAACATCATGGGTAAAATCTTTGATGCCACAACATACAGCAATGATCTCTGCAAATCAGTGGGCATGTGTTGCGAATCAGAATCAAAGCATCCAAACTCTGTTAATGAGCGAAAGTGAAACAGGGAGTAATAACCGACCGCCGAAGTTAAATCACATGAACGATTGTCCTTCATGGAAAATTCGTTTTCATACGTATGTTCTCGGTCAAAACACGGAATTGTGGACGTGTTTCACTGCCTCTACAATGAAGCACTTGAAGAAGCTGGATCAAATCTAACCACATTGGCCAATCTAGTCGAAAGTGACAAAAAGCTTACGATCTAGAGAAAAAGGCATTTGCTATCCTCACACAAGCTCTGCATAAAGACATTATCATCATTTTGTGTATTGTACTACAATGAAAATTTTGTAGGACACTTTGGAAGCAAGAGGTGAAGGTAACCCTGCCACCAGGAAGATTCGGCATGATCTACTCAAGAAAGAGTTTGAAGGTTTCATGTTCATGGAGAACGAAACCTTGAATGATATGACCACTCGGTTTTATCACCTTCTTAGCGAAATGTACTCGTATAAAGTGTTAGCAACACCACAAGAAATTATGATGCGATTTGCTGATGCTTTACCAACAAAATGGGGTCAATTTATTGATCTTTTAAAACATACAGGTGTTTTGGACTCAATTAGTATTTATGAATCTGTGCAGAAACTGGAGAACAAGAATGAAGAAGAACTCCGGAAGGCAAAACGAGTCTTTGCTCCACAAAACCTGAAATGATTTTGGAGGTATAAATGCAGGTACAAGCTCAAGCCAGCAACCGAAGCTGCAAACCGCGTTTGTGTCAGACGTGAACCCTTTTCTACCCCAACCAGTTCAATCAAGTCAGTCTACAGGTTCGAGTAATCAAGCCTATGGACAGACTTTTGATCCGAAATTCTTCCTTCCACAGCCAGGGATTTAGTGCATAAAGCTCCACAGCAAGCTCCTCAACAAGCTTTCTATGGAAGCAACAGTCAATCTGCAAATCCCAACACTGTCAAACTTGACACGTCAAATCTCTCCAAAATCAACGTAGAAGTTGCATATGAACATGCAGAACTTCTGAATACCATGGTCAGTGCGTATTGTGGTTTAGTTGCAGGTCAACTAGGGAACATCAATTTGACAAACGAAGACTATGAACAAATTGACCGAGATGAAATGGAGCTGATGGACATCAAGTGGGCATTTGCAAGTGCTATGAGAAAAGCGAAGGATTATATGAGAAGAACGGGTAGAACCAGTTTGGAAAGCAAGAAGGATACAAAATATGGCTTTGATAATACCGCTGTTACTTGCTTCAATTGTGGAGAAAGAGGTCACTTCAAATGGGAATGCACAAGACCCAGCAAGGAAGGAAATCACAACCCCTTTTGAAATCAGTCTCACCCATCCAACACAGCACAATACAACAACGAAAGAAGAATAGTAGCTGTTGGTAACTCTAACAACACCAATCAATCAGGACCTTCAAACACGCACAGAGCTTTGGTAGTTCAGTCTGATGAAGGATGTGATTGGTCAGTACAGTTGGGAACTGAGAACAACGGAAGAACTGCATGCTATGCGAAGATCGTGGATCAAATCAAGCATGATCACAGCATCAATACTCCAAATAATAATGATACATCTGGGGATGCTGGTAGTCTGATGAAGAATGTTCAAGTTCAGATGGTTATGGATCTGATTCTGATGTGAAGAATGGAAGTGATGCTGAGGTTGAAGAATTGCTGAGTGAAGCCGAGTTATTAAAGAGTGAAAAGGTGGGTATGACGAGGAATGCAGAAGCTGCGAAAAAAGAGACAGAGACACTCTCTACAGATGGTGCAGCTTCTCCTCATCACACTGCCTTTATGGAAAATGTTGAAGGTTCTTCAAAACAGGTAAATTCTGACCCTTCTACTGTTTGCAATGACTGTGTTGAGTTGAAAATGAAGTATGAAACCATCAACAATCATAATCAAAATTTTGTTCTTGAACTATCAAAACGCAAAGAGGCAAACTTGGCACTAACTAGAAATGAAAAAAAATTCAAATATGTAATAGAAACCCTTAAGAAAAGTGTTTCTGAATTGACAAAAACAGTTTTGAATAAACAGACAGGAATTAGTAGCTACATTAATCTCCTAGAAGAAACAAAGAAAGAGTTAGCCATCGCCAAATGCGAATATGATTCGATCAAACGCAAATTGGAAAGTTATTTTAACTCCCAATATGTGCTTGATCATATTATTGAAGTTCAAAAACTAAAGGGAGATGCTCAATGCAGAGGGTATAAGTCGTGTCCACCCCAATGAAACACGACTATACCAAAATACCTGATGAAGAGGAGATGCCTCGTTTTGAACCCTCTATACCTTTGAATTCTGAGGTATTCGCAGCAGGGTTAGGGTTCAAACTAGGCAATTCCTCTCAAGAACCAAGCAAGCCTGAAAGTTCATCGTCTGATGAAGAAGAGGATGATACATCAGATGATGAATCAAAAGAAATGATGAGCAGGATCAGCCTCTTGATGAAAGGAAAAGAGTAGAATATTTTGCTACCCCTAGTACTGAATCTGTTGAGAATCAAGAGACCGTTCCTACGAAATCTGTGAAGACAAGTGTGTCTACACAAGAAGTAGATAATGTGTTGTATACTTTGGTTGCAGATAAGAAAATCTATTCAAACAAAGATTTTCCAATTAAAAACGTAAATCCAATCTCTATAGATCAGGTTTTTGAAAAGTCAACAACCAAACCGTTAGAGAAGAAAAAGGCCACCAAATCACAACCATTATCCGCTTCAAAAGAAAAAAACAATGGAAGGAGTTGAAAAGCCTATAGTTTCTCAACCGAAGGTTGAAGCAAAAGGCTCTCGTTACCAGAAAAAGGCTAAAACTGTTAAATTTGTGAGTTCTAAAGGTACCGATAAAGTCGAAACTTTTCAAGGAAAATCTAATGTTGATTTTGTAAAGAGAGTTAAGATTTGGAAAAGAAATAGTTAAAACAATTACACCTAACACACTGATGGATGTAATGAAAATGAACCAGGTACCTTAGGATCAACAAGTTCAACATCAAGCCGAGAAACACGATCTCCTAGTTTTGTTGAAAGGAGAACATGTTTCAAATGTGGAGAATTTGGCCACATTATAAAGGATTGTCAAAATCCAGCCAAATCAAGATGTATAGAGAAAACCCCTCATGAACCAACTTGCAAACGTAAATCTGTTTCTCTGACTGAAGATAAACGAATCATTAAGGATCAAAAAGATAAACAAAAACGTAAACAAGTAAAAGCAGTTGAGAAAGCTTTAAAATCGGTTTCTTCGAAAAAGGATCAAAGATCTTCAAAGTCAATAAAACCAGACACTGTTAAAACTGTAAATAATAGTAAATCTGGTAATAAACAAGGATCTTGGAAACAGAAGACCGGTAATGGTTCAAAAGGAGTCTCTCAGTTTGTTAATCATCAAGAAATTGAGATTACATTTCTCGATGATAAGGGACGACCCAAGACCACTAAGGCTTGGGTCCCCATCTCAAACTAATCTTGTTTTTGTAATGTGCAGGGTGTTCCAGGAGGAACTGTAAACAGTCATTGGATTGTTGACAGTGGAGCATCAAGGCACATAACGGGCGACTTGCGGCTCCTATATGATGTGAAAAGCATAAGGGGTGGTTATGTTTCCTTTGCTGGTGATAAAGGTGGATACATCACTGGAGAAGGAATGGTCTCCAATGGTGTTATGAGTTTTGATAAGATCAATTATGTGCGGCAAATTGACAAATCTCGTTTTGATTATCTACTTTTGGTAAATGGCATCAAGGTGAAAACCGAGTAACTCAACCATGGCTAACTATTTTTGTAAATACTTTTCTAAAAATCTAAAACTACAGAAAGATTTTCAGTTTTATATTTTAGGGGGAGTAAGTTCAAGAAAATACAAAAATATGTCTTTTATTTACCTTTTTAGTTAAGGGGGAGAAAATTCAGAAAAATACAAAACATTAGAAAAATAAAAAATGAGTTTCTTGGATAAGTTGAAGATGATGAAATTCACCGGTAAATCTGTCAGAAATAGGTTAAAAACATAGAAAGAAGATTGATAAGTAGCTTTACTTATGATGTATCGGTAGGCACACAATCAGACTAAAATGTTTATGTTGATATAACCTAACAGACAGAACGCCAGGTGGGAACCATTCATTGGCATATGGTCTTGGTACCGAAATTTCGTTTGATAGAGTGCTGAGGTTCTGAGATATACGGTCTTTATGCTGGCTTATCATCTGGGTATCATGGTTGAATCTTTTGCCGAAAAATAACGGTGGCGCAAGTCTAGAACTTCCATGATACCATACATACGTGTACATATCGCATCCAACCATAAAATAAGTGATAAAAATATCACATCCCCAAAATAAGTGAGGGAGCTAAGTTCGTCTCTTTATCGGTACGATGGTACTAACCTGTTCATGTACTTACTCCTGTGCCCTGCATGCATATGAAAATCAAGTTCCTCATCAATAAGTGATTAAATCACAAAGGGCTTGTTTTCAATCAAAAACAAGTGAGTATCTCACATCATTCATATACGTCAAAACAGATGATAAAGTAGTATACTCACCGGTAAGATTTTCTCTCGTGCATATCTTGATACAGTAATGTGCCGTGATGTGGTTGAACACCGGCTAGTAAGTATAAATCCATACCTTAATCATATCTCCTAATCATGATTACATCTGATAAGTCTGAGCTTACGTGGACAACAATACCGATAATCATAGTTAAAGACTTATCTGTTTAATTTTGAAAACCAAATACCGATTTTTGATAAAATTAAATTGCTGGTATGATTCCTTTACCTTGAAACTCGAAAAAAAGATTGTAGTTTATCTGCATATTTAGTTATTAAGTCTAGTTTACTTAGTTGCTTATGTTATTACTTTTTGAAAGTTAGCCAAAGTTGATACTCGAGAGTTTCTACCAAGATACGCCAGAAAACCATATGTTTGATATCGCAACTTCATAAAGTAATATCTTGCAACAAGTAATCCATCAAAGAAAACCAAAATCTGAATCATTTGAGTGTGTGTATCTCATACGGATGAACCTAGTCATTTGATTTGACTTGCTCACTTGTTTTTCTCAAATCTGCTGCTGGAATTCATACGAGTGTGTGTATCTCGTTCAGGGAATACAATCATACGAAGAATTTATGATAAGTTTTTCGTGTGTATTCCCTGAGAAAGTTGTGTTCTAATTATATATTTGTCTATTGAGTACAGATTGATACAAAAGAACATAAACAAAGACCATCAACGAAGAAATCTAGTAAGAGGAAACAAGAAAGATTTGAAGTTTCTTAGAAGTTTGAAGACCTGATGCTCTAATCATTGGATAGCAGATCTATCAATGGATAGCAGATCTTCAGGGGAAGTTTGTTGATACTCCAAACCATTCAATGTGAAGACCAACATATGAAGACCAAAGACCGAAGACCAAGCAACATCCAAGGGGGAGTTTGTTGATACAGTTTTGTGTCTGTCGCTTGTTCTTAATTACAGTTGTAATTATACGGTCTTTGTTCGTGTCTGTATAGGTTTGGTCGTGTCGAATAAATCGAGATATTCTTCTATCTTGATCTAGTATGACATCTTAGCTTGTCTGTGTTAATCAGTTGCATGTGTGCATACTGATAAGTCTTGTGTACGTCAACTCTACACACGTTCTCCAAGAATGAGGATTCTGTGCGAACCAAGAGATTTCGTACGAAACACAGATTTCGTACGAAACACAGGTTTCGTATGAATCAAGGAGATTTCGTACGAAACACAAGCATTTCGTACGAAACAGTTGACTCATACCAAATCCCTAGAATGTGTCTCGTGTGAAATAGTGTGTTCCTTATGTCTGGATTCGTGTTTCGTACGAACTCTAGACGGACACTATATAAGCAGACATGCACTTCTCAGTCAGGGTGGATTTGCGCGTGAGAGTTAGCTAGCTAGTTGGTCTACGTGAGCCTCTCAGCTTTTTCTCTGAAGGCGAAGACACAAGAACACAGCAAGTTTGTTTGAGTCATACGAGCATTGTGTGTATATGTTTGTACTTGTTCTCAATCATTAATCAAGATAGTGAATCTTTGGTTACCCCGTGTTCTTTACTTTGCTTTGGTTGCATGCACACTTGGATTCCGCACTTGTGTGTATGTCATTTGAACAAGGAATTGGTTTAACACCATCTGCAGTTTGACCTACATCACTGTAATGCCTTTTGGTTTGATGAATGCTCCTGTCATCTTATGGACTTAATGAATAGGGTTTGTAAACCTTATTTAGACAAGTTCATCATTGTTTTCATCGACGACATCCTCATTTATTCTAAGTCTTGTGCTGATCACGAACAACATGTCCGCCTAACGATGGAACTCCTGAAGAAAGAACAATTTTACGCCAAATTCTTCAAATGTGAAATTTGGCTAAAAGAAGTTCAATTTTTCGGACACGTTGTTAACGAACAAGGTATACATGTAGATCCCGCCAAAATCAGTACGATTAGAGATTGGAGTACACCTACTACTCCTACCGAAGTTCATTCATTTCTTGGTCTTGCTGGATACTATCGACGGTTCATCGTGAACTTTTCAAAGATCGCGGTTCCCCTCACCACTTTGACTCAGAAGAATAAACCTTTCGATTGGGGACCCAAACAAGAGGAAGCCTTTTAAATACTGAAACAAAAACTCTGTAATGCTCATGTTTATCTTTACCCGACGGCAACGATGATTTCGTTGTCTATTGTGACGCATCAAACCTAGGCCTATGCATCAAGACAATTGAAAATCCATGAGAAAAACTACACAACTCATGATCTTGAGTTAGGAGCTGTAGTTTTAGCTCTCAAAATTTGGAGACACTGCCTTTATGGTACGAAATGTGTGGTTTTCACTGACCACAAAAGTCTCCAACACATATTCAATCAAAAGGAGCTTAACATGAGACAACGACGCTTGGTCGAACTTCTGAACGACTATGACTGCGAGATTCGCTACCATCCTGGTAAGGCGAATGTTGTGGCTGATGCGCTTAGTCGTAAGGAACGTGTCAAACTTCATTGTGTTCGAGTTCAATCTAATATCCAGACACGTATCCTTCAAGCACAACATGCATGTGTGACCCAAAGCTTGTTGAAAAATGAGCTGCCACAAAATCTCGAACTTCAACTCGAAACAAAAGATAACGAATTACTCTACTACAAGAACCGTTTGTGGATTCCTAGTCAAGACAATCTCTGCACCTTATTGATGGACGAAGCTCATAAGTCTCGTTATTCAATCCATACTGGTGCAGACAAAATGTATAAGGATCTCCGTACCCAGTATTGGTGGTCGGGTATGAAGAAGGACATTGCCTTATATGTGTCTAAATGCCTAACTTGTCTTAAATTTCAGGCAGAACATCAACGCCCATCTGGTTTACTTGAGCAACCACAAATACCGGTATGGAAGTGGGAGAACATTACGATGGATCTCGTCACTAAACTACCGTGCACACCTAGAGGTCATGATGCCATTTGGGTAATCATCCATCGTCTAACAAAAACATCACACTTTTTGGCAATTCGTGAGGATCTATCTGCTGACAAACATGCCAAGATCTACGTTGATGAGATTGTATCTCGTCATGGTGTTCCATTGAACATCATATCCGATCGAGATGCTCGATTCTCATCTCACTTTTGGAAGACCATGCAATCTGCCATGGGAACCAAACTCAATCTGAGCACTGCTTATTATCCTCAAACGGATGGACAATCTGAAAGGAAAATTCAAACACTGGAGGATATGCTTAGAGCATATGTGATCGACTTTGGTGGTAGTTGGGATTCGCATATACCATTGGTCAAATTCTCCTACAACAATAGTTATCACGCCAGCATCAATATGGCGCCTTTCGAAGCTCTATACGGTCGAAAATGTCGTTCACCTGTCTGCTGGAATGAGGTCGGTGAAGCTCAGCTCACTGGACCTGAACTCATTCACGACACAACAGAAAAAGTCAAGAAAATTCTTGATAACCTTCTGACAGCTAGAAGCCGTCAAAAGAGTTATGCGGACAAACGACGCAAGCTGTGACATCCCGGTTTTTCAGACATCTTAAACGCACTACTTCACGGTTATTCGTTCCTACGCTAAATTGATTCGGAGACTTAAATTGCACGCTCGAAATAATTACGATAATTTCATGAACTTGTCAAATGAATTACGTGCTATGTGTATTAAACGCTTATAAGCTTGGTGAGTGATGATGTTATTTTTGATTTCATGGTGATTATTTATAAAAGATATAGTAAATATATAGACAAATCGAACCGAGCCGTGACACGAGCCAACCTCATTTCCTTGCGACTCAAGGAGTTAACCAAAACTTGGGGATCAAGTTTTAAACCCAAACCGCCCCACCCAAACCCCTTTGCGGCCGCAAGCTAGTCGCCCAAACCCTTTGATCCTTTTCTTTCCCCTTGCACTATATATATGCATGTATACATGAGTTGTGCTTTACAAAAAAAAAAAAGAGAAACCCTAGTATCCAAGGAAGCCGACAGCAGCCCATCTCTTCCACTTGCTCTCGGTCGCGACAAGTCTTCCTCACTCCTTGCTCTCGGTCGCGATCACCTTCAAACCGAATCCATTCCCATCTAATTCTCGGACCATTGATCTTCATTGTTAAAGGTTAGAGTTTATCATTGTTTGCAAAATCATACTAGGATTTATAAACTCTTGATCATGCTTGAATGTAGTGTAGAATCAATGTTAGTTCGATAAATTGTGCTAGTTTGCGATTATGATGATTAGTGGAATCAAGAATCATTAGGCTGCGTTTTGGTGATAAAAACTATATGTTATGATTAGGGTTTGCATGGGTATGATGTATATGATGATATATGATTGGAAAAATCTGTTCTTGATCGTTTATATTTAACATATCGATTGTTTAAGCGTGTTATATTGCGATAAAATGCTGAAAACAGGATGCTGAATGGTGTTTACAGCCAACTTCAACTGGCTGTAACTTGGTTATTATTTATCGAAAAACGGATTTTCTGAAGTGTAAAACGTAATTTTTGAAAAACGCTTCTAATGGCGCTGGATTCATATTTTTCTGAAGTCGTTTGGTATTTTTAAGTGGCAGATTAAGTACAGTAACTGAAGCTGTGAAAATGCTGAAAATTTGTTAGTTGTTTATTGAATCGGATCTAATAATCTGTAGAGAGTCGAATCACGAAAATTGTACAGCAACTAGATATGGAAATTTCCAGGAAACTCCCACTAGAATTTTGTTAATTGGACGAACGGTGATTTTTAAATAAATTCTCCCGTGGACTGCTGTCAGAAAGCGACGAATCTGACTGCAGCCTAGTATATTAATATTTATGAATAATTGGTGAAGTGTTAGGACTTGAAAAATTTATATAAATTGTACAGTATAGTTGACACCTTCTGTAAAATAATTGGACTTTTTGGAACGTTGGAACTATTTTATAAAAATCTTCGAAAACAGCCTAATTATGAGTATATAAGCTGAAACTTGATAACTTGCGAATGTGTGTACCAAAGTGTTGTATGGATTGATTGTGTTCATGATAGGTTGGTTTAATCACTATGTTGGTATGATGATACTTGCATGCATGATTGAGTGTTAGGATTTGTTATTGTATGTACCGCATTGTGTGTTAGTAATGTGTAGGGTTGTATTGGTGTGTTCACACACTAACTCTAAATCAATTGACTTGTTAGGACGCAATTAGCGGTCCCATCATTTGCTACATCTGTGTTACACTAACCGAGCAACTAAAGGTGAGTTCACGGCCCCTAATTTTATCCGGTTTTAAACAACAGGGGGAGAAACATGTATACACTCTACAACTCTATCTCTTTACGTTATACGAAATTAACGTCATTAAACTATTCGGTAACTAAGTTAATGTTAATGTACGTTATGGTCACTAAGCAGCTATATCACACAAGTCCTCGACAATCTCTCGGATCGTTAGTATTGGGTTAGATAGCGGGGAAATTATAAGTAGTACTACATGGCTCGACAAGCCCCACCCGAGCTAGTCGCGCTAGCCGACCGGGTATGGTCAACGGGTGAATAATTTGGCCTAACTTCGCCATGGTCAGTGATAGGCCTGGCAACACGGAGGCACAACTGTCAGCTTCGATCACGAACACTTACGTGACATAACTTTAGGCTAGCTACCTACATGTTAACATTGAACTTAATTACGAATCAACAATATTATCCCGGGTTAGGGATAATGGAACCAACAACGTTATTATTCCGGGTTAGGAATAATGGAACATCATTATTATTCCGGGTAAGGAATAATGGAACCATCAGTATTATTCCGGGTTGGGAATAATGGAACTAAATCGTTATCCCGGGTTAGGGATAACGGGGGAAACAAACTTATAACCGAACAAATGAACTTATGAAAACCAGTGAACTCACTCTTCTTTAATGTTGACGCTTGTTTCTTTACATGTTTCTCAGGACGCTAGGAGCTCTAGGTGCACTCACTTGCATTGATCAAGACATCTTTTTATCGAGTCTCATTTACAAACATTTATTTGGGTTTTTCTTTAGTTTTGGCGTTTGTGTTGGCGCCCGTTCCTTTACTTATTTTTATGCTTCCGCTCAAATTTAGAAACTAATGCTTCCGCTAAACATTGAAACCAAACTAAGGCAATCTAAAATTAACTATGAATGGTTAAACAAATGATTTTGGAAAACGTATTAACAAATCATATAGAGTCGTTCGACGTTACTAGTGTCTCAGATTCTGGTTTGTTCACACGCCTCGCGGTAAAACTCCGCAAGTCGAAATTGAGGGTGTGACAGATTGGTATCAGAGCCTCTAGCTATAGAGAACCAGGTTTGCATTAAAGGTAGACCTAAACTATAGCTGATTACACGACACTAGACTTAGTTTGGCACTGAACTGTTATATCTTGTTATGTGTTATACCACAACTATGTTATGTGAAATATGAATGCATAATTGAAACGAATGCAACTCGTAACTAACTACACCAACCCATCAGGCAATGTCATCATCATCATTCGACAAATCTCGACAACCAAGGGCGCCGGGGAAGGCACCCATAGTCGAACCCTCACCACCTCATGGCATGGAGACACGCTCAGCTGCTAGGAAAAGACTCGCTCTGGGAGAGGAGTCGTCCTCACACCCGACCATCGCTATGCCGGTCGAACCGGTTAACTCGTTAGAAGTAGGGAGCGACCTACTTAGAGATATGATAAGAAAACAACAAGAACAATTAGAGAGAATGCATGAAACCATCCTAGCACAGGGATGGATGATACGACAATTAGAAGGTAAGACTGGATCGCTCGAGGAAGGGCAACATGCGAGTAAGATAGCTCGTAACACCTTAGCAAGAGATCTTCGTGCTGAGCAGCTAAGGGCTGACTGGCTAGAAGACAGAGTTCTTGAGTCTAGCTGGAGAATTCAAGAACTAGAACAGAATCAGGCACCTGTACCAGTACCCGCACCAGCACCGGCCCCTCTAGTGCCGGTAGAGGAAGAAGAGGAGGATCCAGAGGAAGACCCGGATGAGGATCCGGAGGAAGAAGAGCCAGAACAGGACCCGGCTGTTGAAGCTGAAAACGCTGAAGAGGATGACAGCAGTGATAGCGACCTCGGAGATGGAGACATAGATGACTAACTCGTCTCGCCAATCTCCGTTTTGTTTCCTTTAGATCTGAAATGGCAACCGGTCGCCGCGGAAATCTCAACATGTCAACTGAAGAATTGGCCGCAATGATCCAAGAACACGTGAATGCTGCTCTAGCGGGTGTTCAAAAGCCACCAGCAGCAGGAGGGGGTCTTAACCCCTACAAGATGTTCCTCGATGCGAAACCGAGCAAATCCACGGGGGCAGAAGGACCCATAGGACTGGTCCGCTGGATCGAAAAGTCCGAATCAGTGTTCGAAATGTGCAATTGTCTAGAGGCCAACAAATTCAAGTATGCTGCTTCAACGTTGGAGGATGGGGCACTAACTTGGTGGAATGCACAGGTCCAAACGCGAGGACTTATTGCTGCAAACGCAATGGCCTGGGCCGAGTTTAAGGCCTAATCAAAGAGGAGTACTGTCCGCGGGACAGGGTTCAACAGTTGGAGCAAAAATTATGGAACCACAAGATGGTGGGATCTGAAATCGAAGCATACACAGCGAAACATCACGACCTGGTATTTCTATGTCCCGATCTGGCCAACACTGTTGAGAGACGACTCGAGTTTTACCTTGGGGGTCTGGTCCCCGAGATCCAGGGTATGGTAATGGCTAGCAACCCTGTGACTGAGCATCAAGCAATCAGGTTGGCGCACAAACTCACTGATAAGGCGGTGGAACAAAAGAAGTTGCCATATCGGGGTACAACTGAAGTGACCCCTGATAATAAAAGAAAGTTTGAAGACTCGTCTGTTCGACAGTCTTCGTCATCCCAGCCACAACAGGGGAACCAGAAACGATTCAATAATTTCAACAGCCACCGGGGTCAAAATAATCAGCCCGCCAACAACAACCAGAACACAAGCGGCTATGTAGGTCGAAAGCCGCAGTGCAATCGCTGTAATCTTCATCATCACGGCCCTTGTGCCGGGAATCGCTGCCAACAATGTGGCAAAGTGGGACATGCGGCAAAGGATTGTCGCGGGGAAATCATGTCCTGACAAAATCAAAATCAACACCAGGGTCAGCAGCAGTGTGTTAACCGGGGGTGCTATCAGTGTGGTAGCACTGCCCACTTCAAACGAGACTGCCCACAGCTTCGTAACAACAACAACAATGGTGGGAACAACAACAACCACAATAACCACAACAACAACAATAACAACAACAACAATGGAAATGGTGGCACAGGAGGTGCCAAAGGGCGTGCATTTACGCTGGGCCGCGGAGAGGCCAGAAACGACTCGAACGTGGTCACCGGTAAGTTTCCCCTTAATGAACATTTTGCTACTGTGCTTTTTTATATGGGTGCGGATAGGAGTTTTATATCTGAGTCTTTTAGGAAGAACCTAAAACTCACGCCTAAACCCTTAGAGACCCCTTACGTCATAGAACTAGCCGATGGTAAATCTGTAGATGTGACCCATATAGTATCCGGCTGTCAACTCAAACTCGCGGGTCACACCTTTACCATTGATCTGATGACAACTACCCTGGGTAGTTTTGACGTGGTAGTCGGAATGGACTGGCTATCCGACGTCCGAGCTGAAGTTCTCTGCTTCGAAAAATCTATACGTATTCCGCTCTCTAATGACGAAATCTTGACGGTGCAAGGCGAGAAGGCAGGCGCCGTCACAAACATCATCTCTTACATGCAAGCACAGAAGTATCTTCGGAGGAAGAACTCCTTCGCTTTGCTCGCACTGGTTACCGAACAGCCTAAGGACGAGAAACGTATAGATGATATCCCCGTCGTCCGTGATTTTTTCCGATGTATTTCCAGAGGAGTTACCTGGTCTTCCACCACATCGACAAGTGGAGTTTGAAATCGAATTGGCGAACCATGCAACTCCTATCGCCAAGGCCCCATACCGCCTAGCTCCAGCCGAGCTGCAAGAGCTGTCTACCCAACTTCAGGAACTGTTAGAAAAAGGATTTATCCGACCTAGCGCTTCGCCATGGGGAGCTCCAGTCCTTTTTGTCAAGAAGAAGGACGGGACCTTCCGAATGTGCATCGACTACAGGGAACTCAATAAGGTTACTGTCAAGAACCGATACCCGTTACCTCACATCGACGATCTCTTCGACCAACTTCAAGGGTCAAGCTACTACTCCAAGATTGATCTACTGTCCGGCTATCACCAGTTACGTGTCAGGGAGGAGGATATCGCTAAGACGGCATTTCGTACTCGGTATGGTCATTATGAGTTCTTGGTAATGCCCTTCGGTCTCACCAACGCACCCGCGGTGTTCATAGTTCTCATGAACCGTGTGTGTAAACCATATCTCGACAAGTTTGTCATTGTGTTCATCGATGACATACTCATCTACTCTAAAGGTGAAGCAGAACATGCTGAACATCTACGATTATTGCTGGAATTACTTCAACAGGAGAAACTATATGCCAAGTTTTCAAAGTGTGATTTCTGGATTCGGGAAGTTCAGTTCCTCGGGCATATCGTAAATGAAAAGGGTATCCACGTCGACCCCACCAAGATTGAAGCTATCAAAAACTGGGAAGCACCCAGGACACCGACGGAGATCCGACAATTTTTGGGTTTGGCTGGTTACTACAGACGTTTCATCGAGGGATTTTCAAAGATCGCGCAACCGCTTACTACCCTCACCCAGAAAGGCATCAAGTATGCTTGGGGTGACAAGCAGGAAGCGGCATTTCAATTGCTGAAACAGAAACTTTGCAGTGCACCCATTCTGTCCTTGCCGGAAGGGACAGATGATTTTGTAGTATATTGTGATGCTTCCATTCAGGGATTGGGATGCGTACTCATGCAACGCGATAAGGTCATCGCGTATGCGTCCCGACAATTGAAGGTTCACGAGAAAAACTACACAACACACGACCTGGAATTGGGAGCAGTAGTGTTTGCACTTAAGATTTGGAGACACTACCTATATGGAACAAAGTGCACAATCTATACAGATCACAAGAGCCTCCAACACATCTTTGATCAGAAGGAGTTGAACATGCGACAGCGTCGCTGGGTCGAACTCTTGAACGATTATGAATATGCCATACGGTATCACCCGGGTAAAGCTAACGTGGTAGCAGATGCCCTCAGTAGGAAGGAACACTTGAAACCTCGTCGGGTACGAGCACTACAGTTCACCATTCATTCGGGATTACCCGAACAGATACGCGACGCGCAATTAGAAGCAGTTAAGGAAGAAAACATCAAGGCCGAATCGGTGGGAAAAATGGAACGCGATTGGGAAGTAAAACCCAATGGAGCCTGGTATTTCATGAATCGTATATGGGTACCTCTCTACGGAGACCTTAGAAAGCTAGTCATGGACGAAGCTCACAAATCCCGATACTCTGTCCATCCTGGTTCGGATAAGATGTATCAAGAACTTTAAGCTGCGTACTGGTGGCCCAACATGAAAGCTGATATAGCCACCTACGTGAGCAAGTGTTTGACTTGTGCAAAAGTCAAGGTAGAGTATCAGAAGCCATCAAGGCTACTTCAACAACCTGAGATCCCAGTGTGGAAATGGGATCAGATCTCGATGGATTTCATCACTAAACTCCCACGAACTTTTGGTGGTTGCGATACCATCTGGGTGATCGTGGATCGTTTAACTAAGTCCGCACACTTCCTAGCTATTAAAGAAACAGATAAGATGGAGAAGTTGACTCGCATCTACATTAAGTAGTTTCTCGGCACGGAGTGCCAACGTCCATCATCTCAGACAGAGATGCTCGTTTCACGTCCAACTTTTGGCAGTCACTTCAGAAAGCGTTGGGAACACGCTTAGATATGAGCACAGCTTATCACCCTCAGACTGATGGTCAAAGCGAAAGGACCATACAGACCTTGGAAGACATGCTTAGGGCATGCGTAGTAGACTTCGGGAATAGTTGGGAAATCCACCTGCCTTTAGTGGAATTCTCGTATAACAACAGTTACCATACGAGTATATCGGCAGCACCGTTTGAGGCATTATACGGTCGTAAATGTAGATCACCGGTCTGTTGGGCAGAAGTCGGTGACAGTCAACTCACAGGCCCTGAGTTGATACTTGAGGCTACTGAAAAGATTGTACAAATCAGAAACCGCATGGTGGCAGCACGAGATCGACAGAAAAGCTACGCTGATCAACGACGCAAACCGCTCGAATTTCAAGTAGGCGACCGCGTCCTACTGAAGGTGTCACCCTGGAAGGGTGTAATCCGCTTTGGGAAACGAGGCAAACTAAACCAACGGTACGTAGGTCCGTTTGTGATCTTGAAACGTATCGGACCCGTAGCTTATCAATTAGACCTTCCTGCCGAACTCAGTGGAGTTCACAACGTTTTTCACGTGTCAAATCTGAAGAAGTGTCTATCAGATGAAACCCTAGTCATTCCATTGGATGAGATTCAAGTGGATGAACAACTGCACTTTGTGGAACAACCTATCGAGATCATGGATCGTGAGATCAAGACTCGAAGGCACAGCAAGATTCCAATCGTCAAGGTTCGTTGGGACTCTAAGCGTGGACCGGAGTTCACGTGGGAAAGAGAGGACCAAATGAAAAGCAAATACCCACACCTCTTTGCAGCTGGGCAACAAGTTAACGATACCACCAACTAAATTTTCGGGACGGAAATTCTTTTAACATGGGGATGATGTGACAACCTGGGAATTTTTTGTAATTTCGCGTACCATTGTTAACGAACTAAATCTTTGTGCGTGGCACTTGGGAATTTCTTGTAATTTCGTGTACCATTGTTAACGAACTAAATCTTTGTGCGTGGCACTCTAAACATGTACGCTGCATTCTGAACCGCGTTTACTCAATTTTCGGGACGAAAATTCTTTCAACATCGGGATAATGTGACATCCCGGTTTTTCAAACGTCTTAAACGCACTACTTCACGGTTATTCGTTCCTACGCTAAATTGATTCGGAGACTTAAATTGCACGCTCGAAATAATTACGATAATTTCGTGAACTTGTCAAATGAATTACGTGCAATGTGTATTAAACGCTTATAAGCTTGGTGAGTGATTATGTTATGTTTTGATTTCATGGTGATTATTTATAAAAGATATAGTAAATATATAGACAAATCGAACCAAGCCGCGACACGAGCCAACCTCATTTCCTTGCGACTCAAGGAGTTAACCAAAACTTGGGGATCAAGTTTTAAACCCAAACCGCCCCACCCAAACCCCTTTGCAGCCGCAAGCTAGTCGCCCAAACCCTTTGATCCTTTTCTTTCCCCTTGCACTATATATATGCATGTATACATGAGTTGTGCTTTACAAAAAAAAAAAAGAGAAACCCTAGTATCCAAGGAAGCCGACGGCAGCCCATCTCTTCCACTTGCTCTCGGTCGCGACAAGTCTTCCTCACTCCTTGCTCTCGGTCGCGATAACCTTCAAACCGAATCCATTCCCATCTAATTCTCGGATCATTGATCTTCATTGTTAAATGTTAGAGTTTATCATTGTTTACAAAATCATACTAGGATTTATAAACTCTTGATCATGCTTGAATGTAGTGTAGAATCAATGTTTAGTTCGATAAATTGTGCTAGTTTGCGATTATGATGATTAGTGGAATCAAGAATCATTAGGCTGCGTTTTGGTGATAAAAACTATATGTTATGATTAGGGTTTGCATGGGTATGATGTATATGATGATATATGATTGGAAAAATCTGTTCTTGGTCGTTTATATTTAACATGTCGATTGTTTAAGCGTGTTATATTGCGATAAAATGCTGAAAACAGGATGCTGAATGGTGTTTACAGCCAACTTCAGCTGGCTGTAACTTGGTTATTATTTATTGAAAAAACGGATTTTCTGAAGTCTAAAACGTAGATTTTTGAAAAACGCTTCTAATGGCGCTGGATTCATATTTTTCTGAAGTCGTTTAGTACTTTTAAGTGGCAGATTAAGTACAGTAACTGAAGCTGTGAAAATGCTGAAAATTTGTTAGTTGTTTATTGAACCGGATCTAATAATCTGTAGAGAGTCGAATCACGAAAATTGTACAGCAACTAGATATGGAAATTTCCGGGAAACTCCCACTAGAATTTTGTTAATTGGACGAACGGTGATTTTTAAATAAATTCTCCCGTGGACTGCAGTCAGAAAGCGACGAATCTGACTGCAGCCTAGTATATTAATATTTATGAATAATTGGTGAAGTATTAGGACTTGAAAAATTTATATAAAATTCTACAGTATAGTTGACACCTTCTGTAAAATAATTGGAATTTCTGGAATGTTGGAACTATTTTATAAAAATCCTCGAAAACAGCCTAATTATGAGTATATAAGCTGAAACTTGATAACTTGCGAATGTGTGTACCAAAGTGTTGTATGGATTGATTGTGTTCATGATAGGTTGGTTTAATCACTATGTTGGTATGATGATACTTGCATGCATGATTGAGTGTTAGGATTTGTTATTGTATGTACCGCATTGTGTGTTAGTAATGTGTAGGGTTTGTATTGGTGTGTTCACACACTAACTCTAAATCAATTGACTTGTTAGGACGCAATTAGCGGTCCCATCATTTGCTACATCTGTGTTACACTAACCGAGCAACTAAAGGTGAGTTCACGGCCCCTAATTTTATCCGGTTTTAAACAACAGGGGGAGAAACATGTATACACTCTACAACTCTATCTCTTTACGTTATACGAAATTAACGTCATTAAACTATTCGGTAACTAAGTTAATGTTAATGTACGTTATGGTCACTAAGCAGCTATATCACACAAGTCCTCGACAATCTCTCGGATCGTTAGTATTGGGTTAGATAGCGGGGAAATTATAAGTAGTACTACTGGGCTCGACAAGCCCCACCTGAGCTAGTCGCGCTAGCCGACCGGGTATGGTCAACGGGTGAATAATTTGGCCTAACTTCGCCATGGTCAGTGATAGGCCTGGCAACACGGAGGCACAACAGTCAGCTTCGATCACGAACACTTACGTGACATAACTTTAGGCTAGCTACCTACATGTTAACATTGAACTTAATTACGAATCAACAATATTATCCCGGGTTAGGGATAATGGAACCAACAACGTTATTATTCCGGGTTAGGAATAATGGAACATCATTATTATTCCGGGTAAGGAATAATGGAACCATCAGTATTATTCCGGGTTGGGAATAATGGAACTAAATCGTTATCCCGGGTTAGGGATAACAGGGGAAACAAACTTATAACCGAACAAATGAACTTATGAAAACCTGTGAACTCACTCTTCTTTAACGTTGACACTTGTTTCTTTACATGTTTCTCAGGACGCTAGGAGCTCTAGGTGCACTCACTTGCATTGATCAAGACATCTTTTTATCGAGTCTCATTTACAAACATTTATTTGGGTTTTTCTTTAGTTTTGGCGTTTGTGTTGGCGCCCTTTCCTTTACTTAATTTTTATGCTTCCGCTCAAATTTAGAAACTAATACTTCCGCTAAACATTGAGACCAAACTAAGGCAATCTAAAAGTAACTATGAATGGTTAAACAAATGATTTTGGAAAACGTATTAACAAATCATATAGAGTCGTTCGACGTTACTAGTGTCTTAGATTCTGGTTTGTTCACACGCCTCGCGGTAAAACTCCGCAAGTGGAAATTGAGGGTGTGACATAAGCCCTTGGAATTCCAAGTTGGTAATCACGTCCTTGTCAAGGTATCCCTTGGAAAGATGTGATTTGATTTGGAAAGAAAAGAAAACTTGCACCACGATATATTGGACCATTCAAGATCGTTGAGAGAATCGGAAAGGTGGCCTACCGACTTGAGCTACCTCCTAAACTTGGGAATATTCAACCAACATTCCACGTGTCCAATTTGAAAAAGTCTTTAGCCGATACAAACCTCCACATTCCCCTCGACGAAATTCAACTTAAAGACACTATGCACTTTGTCGAGAAACCTGTGGAGATAGTGGACCGTGAAGTCAAGAAACTCAAGCGTAGACGTATACCGATAGTTAAAGTTCGCTGGGAATCCAAACGTGGCCTAGAATTTACTTGGGAACAAGAGGATCAGATGAAAGCGAAATATCCACATCAGTTTCACAAAGTTTCCTCTAATTAAATTTCGGGACGAAATTTCCAAAAGTAGGGGAGACTGTGACATTTGTGTCTTTTCAATCATTGCACAATTACAAACAATTTCGTATTCAATGAAACCCTGTGTGTTTTTCCAAATATTTTTGTATTCAATAAAATCTTGTATTTTATTGATGAGAATGCAAAAATGTCAATCGTTGCACAATTTCGATCATTTTCGTGTTCGTTAAAGCGTTTTACGCATTTTGCGAAACGCGTAACCGTACAACCAAACGAACCGAAATCAACGACATTTTCAGGCATTATACAAGTTACACATGTCTTAACACCTTTATATAACCTAAATATTAGGTTAAAGGGATTAAAAATGGCAAACAAGTGAAAATACAAGTCCAAGGGCCAAAAATGTCAAAAAAATAATAAATATTTTTGCTTCTTCACCAAGTTTGCCACCTATCTCCAATTTTTAACACCTAGCACTCACTTTGCCACACTTAATATGGTGTTGACACATGTTAGGACACTAATCCACACTTGAAGACACTTGTCATCAGCTCCTTAATCCTAAAATACTATAAATACCCCAAGATTCTTCCATTTTTTTTACACCACTTCAAAACACTTCAAAGCAAAGTGTGAAGTTCTTCTTTATATCCTTCTTGGAGCATGTTTCCAACCTTTGGAAGCCTCCTATCTTGAGTTTCGAAAGTGTTCTTCAACACGAGTAAGTACTCTTCCTAGTTCTTTAATTTTTTTTAGCTATTTTGAGCTAAAAGTCGAACAATTTGGCAACCTGATTGACTTTTGGTTCTGACCATATTTGTTCAAGTCAAAGTTCAATTGAACTTTGAGACGTGATTGTAATCACGAAGGTTATAATCCCTAACGATTTTACGTTCTGATTACCACGTTTACTAGTCGAAGTGACGAGTCAAAGTTTTGGTCAAAAAATGCGCATGATGTGCATTTTACGGCGAAACTATTTTCGGGTATCAAAACACCAAGTTTTGATACCAAATTAGTTTTATAAACTTATTTAGACATATTTTGACATGTCTAACTCGTCACTTCTAGTTTAGTGCTTATTTAGGGTCGTAAGTCGAGCGATCTTGACCACCGCTTTGACTTTCGAATCCGACACGTTTTGTCAATCTTAGGATCCGACCAAACACATATTTGTGACCATAGTTGTATAGGGAATAACCTACTGAGGTTATACCTTACGGTCATGTTGTTTGATTAGTGTTATGATAAGTTACTTCTATGTTCTAAAAAAAATGATGACCAAAATGCCCTTTTGCGCATAAATCCATTTTAAACACATGTAACCAAATTTTTGACATATAAACTGATGTTTTAACATTTTCAAACATGCTTGGGCATTTAAGACTTATCATAGGATATGTTTAACCATCCGATCACACGTTTACGCTAATGACCCGTTAAAGTAGCGTAAACTACCTTAACGAGTCACAATGAGTCAAAAGCACTTAGGATCCTTTCCAAATCAGAATGTTAAGTTTGTTAAACCATATCACATGAGTTCCAACACTCGTTTGGTTTATAAGACTTCATTCTATCCGATCTCCCGTTTGTAGTCCCGACACGCTAACATATTTATTTGACACATTAGGACACGTTTGAGCTTTGTTTATTTCGTTGATCAAGAACACTTTCGCAATCCCAAGTGAGTACATAGCCCCCCTCTTTTACATTTTCAAATGTTTTGGGGTGATTCATATGTGCCTATAATTATTTTCAAAATTTCAAAACAATATACATGGTTTATGTATAAGAAAATGATTTTCAAAGTGAGTACATAGCCCCCCTCTTTTACGTTTTCAAATGTTTTGGGGTGATTCATAGGTGCCTATAATTATTTTCAAAATTTCAAAACAATATACATGGTTTATGTATACAAAAATAATTTTCAAAGTGAGTACATATTTCCCCTCTTTTACGTTTTGCAAATGTTTTGGGGTGACTCATATGTGCTAAATCATTTTCAAGTTTTCAAAAACAATGTCTATGGTTTATATATAAAATAATACGATTTCAATAATGTGAACAACTTGTTGATGCGTTATCCATAACACGAATGACATTCATTAGCTTTGGCCGAGCCGACCAGTAGTATGTATGGTACCATAGGACTAACAATCTCATTATCGGAGTCTTCACTGGATTTGGTGGAAGTTTAAGTAATGACAGAAACTGTTTCTGATTAACAAATCATTTGATGATTTGTTAGTCTAGTTAAAGAGGCCCTTTGGTGGTTTATTAAAGATACCCTTTGGTAGTATAGTCAACACAGGTTTGAATGTGTTCATTAAAGAACGATTAAAAGTTTTCACAATTAAAAACACGGACAATTTGTTTATGACATGAACAATTGGTTTATGACACGGACGATTGATCTATAACACGGACAAATGGTTTGTAACATGGACAAATTGTTTAAACAATGTCACGCAATGATTTTTACTTAAAGATATAAACCATACAAAGTTTTCTTTTGAATTAATCTATTACAAGGTTTTTACAAAAGAAATGTTTTTTGTCAAGATTCATGCCTACAAGGTTTTCACAACTCTAACCAACTTGTTTTAGTTAGTTAATTGTATTGCAATATCAAACACTTTTGATACGAGGTTTTCACTTAACGACTCTTGTAGTCGGACGAGGTGTTGCAATATGTATACAAGGCCACGAATTTGACACACTCACAAAACCTATGTACTCGCCGGCATTTTTTTAAGCTGACTCTCTTTTCACATATGTTTCAGGAATCAATAGTTAATAATATGATGCATGCTTCACGTAGGAATGGACGCGGGCCTTAGTGACTTAAAACATGAAAGACAAATTATTTATGTGTTGTTTCTGTTTATCCCGAGACAATGTAAACATTTAACTTAATCAAACAAAATTTTAAATTCCATGAGTTGTGAAACAATAGTTCTGTGATATGACTCCCCGACGTTTCCACCGCGGTTCGTTGTTTTACGCGGTCGGAGTGTTACAGCAGATGTATTGGCAAACTTAGGATCAGCCTTGAAGATACCAGAGGATGTAAGAATACCTATCATCCACATTCTTTTTCCTGCAATTGAGGAGAATGAAGCAATGGAGATAGTAGAGGATACTACAATTGTACCTAGTGATGTGCAACCAAATTCAGGATCATGGATCCTTCCAATTGTGAAGTTCATTCAGAACAGGGAAATTCCCACAAGGGAGAATCTCAGAGCCTTCAGGATCAATGTATCTCAATTTACTATATTAAATAATATTTTGTATAAAAGATCTCTTGCAGGTCCCTATTTACGATGTATTGAGGATCCAGAAATTTAAGTGGTCTTAAAGGATTTCCATGAAGGAAACTATGGAAATCATACTGGGGGCAGAGCACTATTCTCAAGGATCCTTAGAACAGGTTACCACTTGCCCACAATGAAGAAGGATGCAGTAGACTATGCAAGGAAATGTGATGCTTGCCAAAGACATAGCAACATCCTACATCAGCCAGCAGAGCCTTTATATCTAATAATTTCCTCTTAGCCATTCATGAAATGGGGAATGGAAATAGTAGGCAAACTCCCAAAGACACCAGGTGGAAAAGTATTTACACTAGCTATGACCGACTACTTATCCAAATGAAAAGAAGCAAAAGCTTTTGTTCAAGTCAGAGAAAAGGAAGTTATATCCATTATCAAGAGAAACATTAAATACTAGATTTGGAATTCCTTTTGAAATTATATGTGATAATGGATCCCAATTTATTGGGAATAGAACTACTAACTTTTATGACAATTGGGAATCAAGATGATAACATCTACACGAGTTCATCCACAAGCTAATCGCCCAGCAGAATCAAGCAACAAAATCATCATCAACAACTTGAAGAAGAAACTTGGATCCAAGAAAGGAAAGTGGGCAGAAGAGTTACCATATGTCCTTTGGGCAGATAGGACAACTCCAAAGAATGCTACAGGCCAGACTCCTTTCTCTCTAGTATTTAGAACTGAGGCAGTGATCCCAACAGAGATGGTGGTTCCTACAGCCAGAACAAGCATCTGTAATTGTAACACCCCGCGTTTCTATACTTTCTATATTTGGAAACCTTGTACCGTACTTCTATTTTTAGTAAGCGTTGTATCTTATATTTGTCTTTCGTTGTAAACGTGGAAAACCGAGACTTGAATCATAATGAGAAACTCGTATTTTAACAATATTATGTTAATTATAGTCATGTTACACTTATACTTGTTCATACTTTAAACGTGTAAACGTATTCGTGGTACTCTCAATCGTAAACGTGTGATAACTTGCAAACATGGTATGTATGCGTAATCAAGACTCAAACGTGAAACTCGTAATCATTAAACTAAATTCGTTACGAAAATATAATTATCTATTCATTTTAATTAAATTAATTAATTAAGTTAATTAATTAAATTAATTAATTAAATTAGTTAATAAAATTAATTTATTTATTTTTCAAAAATGCTATTTTATAAATATATCAACACTTAGGATTAAAGGTTAATAAATACATATATATATTTTTTATAAAGTCCAAGGTCTAAATTGTAATTCTTGAATTCTTAACTTCAGGGACTAATCTTGCCATTTTTGGTAAATTGTTTAAAGGTTTTTAATTAAAAATAATAATATATATAAATAATATACCAAAACCGGATCCGCGGGACTCGAACCCGGACCTCCGTTTCACCAAACAAAGCCTCAACCACTCCACCACTCACACCACATATGAAGGAACCCGGAAACACAAAGCATTTAAGCTTTGTTTCCAGGTCGGATCCAGACGCAAAGGAGGGCGGCAGCAGCGGGTTTTGTGCGGGATTGGGTTGGTTTTTTGAGTTTTTTATCAATTTTTAACACTTAATAACCCACCTAAACTTCACCTAACTAACCCTAATCCTTTCCTTATAAAACCCAAGTGTTTTTCAAGCCTTTTTCCACTTTCACAACTTCATAATCTCTCCAAAATCATCTCAAGAACACTTGAAACTTCAGAATTCGGGCAGATTGTATACCTCTTACAAAAGTGAGCATATCTTGCTCATTTCTTAACCAAATCATCTCATTCTTCTTCCTACTTGCTTGGATAAACTTTGGGTTGAATTCCTAGGGCTCTTCATGGAGAACCCAGACCTGGAAATGCCCCAAAATGTCCGAGAACTTTCTGTTATGATTTAACTTTTCAAAAACTTGTTAAATCTCATACTTTTCTCATTCATCCTAGTGTTCTTGAATTCCTAATCACATATATGAGTATGGGGACTAACCTAGGTTGTTAAACTTGTAAATAGGAGTGTTTAATCACTCCAAACTTTCTGTTTTTGAAGAGCATTGAGCTCACAAGTGATGCAAGTTCTTAAACTTGTTCATGTGTGTCCACCAAGGAAGCTTGGGCTATCCTAACTTGAGACCACACATCACTTGATGATTTTCATCAAGATCCCAAGATAGTTTGCTAGACTTAAAGTGTCACAACCCCAAAAAGCCGTTGACGATTGTCCTCGTGTGCTCGTCGGGTTGTTGAATACTTGGCTACTTGGTATCTAGATGACACCTTATCATTCTTGTATAGTATATAGTTCTTGTACCCTCCTTGTTTGTGTAGTGGTGAACATAATCCGAGGTTCAAAGTGGATGGTTTAACCTCCCACCTCATACTTGACATACATGACACTAGAGGTTACAAAGTGGATGGTTCATCCTCCCACCTCCTACATGATTATAATGATATATATAAATATATTATAATTCTAAAACCGAAAACTTGATAATGAACTTATAATCACCTATCAAGTTATTAAGTTTAACACTAAAGTATGTAATTCCTTGTCACGATTCTAATAGGTCCCAAACCTATGAAATCACATCCAACTCGTAAGAGTTACTATAGTGTCAAGAACGAGTGTTACATCTTAGTGAATACTTTCGTATCATAATACTTTATCAAACTTATTTTTAATCATGCACGAATACTCCTAATCTCCCATTGAATCTCTATACTCATACGCCTTGTTTCCTCTTGTAGGATAATTTGGCGTCATCCTCGAACCAATCTTCACGGATTGTCAAGTGTAGAAAAGACTTAGCAAAACCGTGAGTACACTCGACCCACTTTGTTTATAACACTTTTCGGGTGTAACATGTTTCCATATACAAAATCACGAACACTTAAACTTTATGAAAAACACAAACGATCCCATATACATGAAAGCTTGAATCTTATACTTGATGCTTGTCTTGGATATTCGTATTGCTATGCTTTAGTCATTAACTATTTTTAGCCTTCGTTTGACATGCTTAGCGCTATAGGAATTCACGCATCCACCTCCATCGTATTACTCGTGAAGTCATGTTAAAACATCGTGATTACGTTAAGGGTTTGATTATTAGTATTGCATGCCTTGATATTGCTCTTGTATAGATTTGGTTGCCATGTGGATTGTTTACACTTACGTATGCTATGCCTAAACTTGTGTACTCGCCTTTGCTTTCGCATTGACATTATTTTAAAACATGTTACAGGTTGAAGGAGATGATGCTATGAAAACAATATAGCAAGGACTAGATACACACAAATTAGACGTTAGGTTTAATGTCGATTTATCAATTTTGTTATGACTTTGCAAATGTTATGTTGTTCTTTGTTTTGTTACATTGATGTATTTGACAATTCTTATGAAATGAAATATGGTTTAATTAATTATTGTCACTTATTAATGTTGTGAGCAATGAGCAATCTCGTTTTCGTATCATCCCGATGTTTCCGCCATCTGTTGGGGTGTGACAGATTGGTATCAGAGCCATAACTATAGGGAATTAGGTAGAATTGCCATGTTCGACCTAGTCTATAGTTCTAAGTACCCGTTGTGACCATTCTTGATTATGCTTAAAACCTTATGCTTCCTACTTTGCTTCTCTCTTTCCTTTTGGTCTTAATACATATACATGGTGTCTTCCTAAGACACTTTTACACAATACACGTTTGGACGCTTGAAGACACTCGTAATATAAACGAGACGACTTCACTAAAATAGGTGTGAAAACCGCAATTTGGTGAACGACTCTCAATCCGCTATATTTATTCTTTTTGCACGCAATTATGCCATCGATTTAGGAGTAAAATCCAAACCTTGATGGAAAATTTCCAACTCAAAACTCTAGTGGACCCTTACCAACGAATCGGAATTTGCTCTTCGTTTGGCAAGTACCAACCACACTTAGGGTACGAAATCGTCAAGTTAGGCGTGAAACCCGCACCTTGTCGATTAAGTCCCGTTCCTTGATTTTCACTCTCACCAAAGTCTCGATTTTCCGATCGGTTAGAGACGTGTAGTAACTGGAAGGGTAAAATGTCGTTAGTCGCTTCTCGATGAGAGCATTTTACCTATAGGCCAAAGCACGTTTCTCTAATTCGAAGAGATCTTCGATTCACTTTGGAATTGTCGACGATTCTCTACCCGATTCATTCCCATGTTTTACGAGCCTATTCTTTTTATGTGACTCAAATTTTATGTGTTTTGATACTTGTTACCTCGTTCATTTCAAACCGTTA
Organism: Scalesia atractyloides; assembly: GCA_947069175.1. Lineage (NCBI taxonomy): Eukaryota > Viridiplantae > Streptophyta > Magnoliopsida > Asterales > Asteraceae > Scalesia > Scalesia atractyloides. The sequence continues at coordinate 52,606,639 of CAMTDV010000020.1, forward strand.
CCACTCCGCACGTTTATCGCAAAAAAAAAATACTAATCCTCGTGAACAAACTAAATTTATACTCTTTATTTGTATTCATACGTGAGTATACATGTTATACTTGTTGAACTCGTGCACACTATGTGAACCATACTTGATGAACACATGCTTCTTATGTGAAACTTATGTGAATTTTATTAATACTCATGCAGGCAAAACCTATTTTCTTTATTACAATCAAGCCTCATGCTTTTGTCTTGTTTACAACCTCTAGATGCCTCCTTTCCGTAACTCGTTGAACCGCCTCAAGAAGTCCAAGAAGACGGATTCCCAGAAGGAATCCAACAAAGAGGACTCGATATCGAAGCAAGAACTAATTGGGCTCGTTTCGGAGCAAATGGCCGGGCAATTGGCTAAGATCATACCCGACATTGTTAGCCAAACCCACACCATACACGCCGAAGCCACACCTAAATCATCCACTGATTCCAAAGCCGATACCTCCAAACCATCTTACCAATTCAAGCATTTCATGGCTTGTAAACCAATGGAATTCACTGGCATGGACGGTGTTACCGCCATGATCATTTGGTTTGATTCAATGGAGCTTATCTTCCTTCAGGGCGGCTGCCATGAGGAACTCCGAACCCTTAATGCCACTGGGGTCTTCCGCAAGAGAGCCCTCGAGTGGTGGACCACCGAACGAAACACGCGTGGAAACGAAGCAGCCCATGCGATGACTTGGGAAGAGCTTAAGGAGCTCATGAAGGAGCAATTCTGTCCTCCCCATGAGACCCAAAAACTTGAAAACGAGTTCTGGAATCTCACACAACAGGGGAGCGACGCTGAAGGATTGATTGCGCGCTTTAAACAGTTAAGTATCATTTGCCCTGGGCAAGTCGATACTGTTCCCAAGTCAATCGCCAAGCTCATCCGTTGCCTCTCACTGGTGATCATGAACCATGTAGCCGCAGCCAACCCAAAAACCCTCGAGGAAGCCTATGCCATAACCCTCCAACTCAACCATAACTGCATCCTTCAGGGGGCCTACGACAAGGTCCCTACGAAGCATGCGCACCAAGCTATAGCCAACACCACCGAATCACCTACCCCTCCAGCCAAAAAGCCCCACAACAAGAACAAGAAGCAGAAGGCTTCTTCTCAAAACAATGCTGTCGTCACTCCGCCTACCCAAAACACCAACCAACCTAGACAGGGTTACATTGGCTCTCACCCCAAGTGTACCACTTGCAACTACCATCACCCTGTTGGCACCTCATGCCGAAAATGTGCCACCTGTAATAGGTTGGGACACCTCTCCAACTACTGTCGCCTACCCCAGAACCAGCAAACCCAAGCCCTTTTACCCAATCCTAACCTAAACCGCCAAACCCAAGCTACACCTGGTCGAACATGCTACAATTGTGGCGATCCTAACCATTTCGCCAACGTTTGCCCGAAACGCACCAACAACCAACAGCAACAACAAACCGAACCTGCGAAAGGACGAGCTTTCATTCTCACCTCAACTCAAGCCCAAAGTTCGAATGATGTCATCACTGGTACGTTCCTTGTGAACCATATCTATGCTACTTGTCTGTTTGATACTGGCGCGGATAGAAGTTTTGTATCCGTTGAATTTGAAACCTTGCTTAAGTGCGAACGAACTAAAATGCCTAATCCTTTTGCTGTCAAAGTCGCTAATGGTAAGACCATCTCCGTTGACTCTGTTCTTTCTGGTTGCTCCCTAATCTTAAACGATCATAAGTTTTCCATCGACCTCATACCTATGCAAATGGGTAGCTTTGACGTCATAGTAGGCATGGACTGGCTTAAGCGAGTTCGTGCTGAAGTCGTTTGTTCTAATAAATTCATTCGCCTTCCCCTACCTCAAGGTGACTCTTTACACGTCTATGGTGAGAAACCTTCTAAGGGTCTCAAGCTAATGTCGTGCATCAAAGCGAACAAGTACTTGCGTAAGGAGTACTTTGCCTTTCTCGCCCACGTTGGGGAAAAGAAAGACAAAGGTCCTAGCATAAGTGATGTTCCTGTCGTTTGTGAGTTCCCTTCTGTTTTCCCCGATGATCTCCCTGGTCCTCCGCCTCCTCGAGCTGTCGATTTTCGTATTGACCTCATTCCTGGCGCAACTCCTGTTGCGAAGGCTCCCTATCGTTTAGCACCCTCAGAGATGCAAGAGCTATCAAGCCAACTTCAAGAGCTTCTTGATAAAGGCTTTATACGCCCTAGTACTTCCCCTTGGGGCGCTCCCGTGTTGTTCGTCAAGAAGAAAGATGGGTCTTTTCGGATGTGCATTGATTATCGTGAGCTCAATAAACTTACAGTCAAAAACCGATACCCACTTCCTCGTATTGATGATCTCTTCGATTAGTTGTAAGGCGCGAAGTGCTTTTCAAAGGTTGACCTCCGTTCTGGCTATCATCAACTTCGGGTTTCCGAGGAAGATGTACCCAAAACCGCATTTCGCACACGTTATGGACACTACGAGTTCGTCGTCATGCCTTTTGGCTTGACCAACGCTCCTGCAGTGTTTATGGATCTCATGAACCGTGTGTGTAAGCCTTTTCTCGATCATTTCGTCATTGTATTCATCGACGATATCCTAATCTACTCCAAGACGAAAGAAGAACATGGATGACATTTGCGTCTTATTCTTCAGCCTTTGCAAACCGAACGTCTTTATGCCAAATTCTCCAAGTGTGAATTTTGGCTAAAAGAGGTTCAATTCTTAGGTCACACCGTCAATGAACTTGGTATTCATGTTGACCCTGCAAAGATAGAAGCTGTGAAGAATTGGATTGCACCTAAGTCACCCTCTGAAATTCGTTCGTTTCTTGGCCTAGCTGGGTATTATCGCCGTTTCATCTCGAACTTCTCGAAGATTGCCGTTCCTTTGACTTCGTTGACTCAAAAAGATAAACCTTTTGTTTGGGTCCCGAACAAGAAGAATGTTTCCAAACGCTCAAGGACATGCTTTGTAATGCTCCTATTCTCACTCTCCCTGATGGGAACGACGATTTCGTCGTGTATTGCGATGCCTCTAACTAGGGTCTTGGTTGCGTTCTCATGCAACGGGACAAAGTAATCGCTTACGCGTCGAGACAATTCAAAATTCATGAGAAAAACTATACTACTCACGACCTTGAACTTGGTGCAGTTGTTTTTGCATTAAAGATTTGGCGACACTACCTTTATGGTACAAAGTGTACGGTCTTTACCGACCATAAGAGCCTCCAACACATCTTTGATCAAAAGGAACTCAACATGCGTCAACGTCATTGGGTAGAATTGTTAAATGACTACGACTGCGATATCCGCTACCACCTTGGTAAGGCGAATGTCGTGGCCGATGCACTTAGTCGTAAGACTCATGTCAAGAGTGCTCGTTGCTACCAAATCGTGGGAAAACTCAATGAGTTGATTCGACAAGCACAATTTGCCGTCATTAACGAGGGTAACCTCGATAACGAGTTGAATTGTGGAATTGAAAACCCACTCGAAGCTAAGCCTGATGGTATTCTTTACTACCATAGTCGCATTTGGATTCCCGATCGTCTCAATCTTCGGACTACTTTGATGGACGAAGCTCACAAATCCCGATACTTCGTTCATCCTGGAGCTGATAAGATGTATCATGACTTGCGCGCATCCTATTGGTGGCCTGAAATGAAACGTGATATCGCTCTCTACGTCTCCAAATGCCTTACGTGTTCCGAAGTCAAGGCAGAACATCAACCTCCCTCCGGTTTGCTCGAACAACCAGAAATTCAGGTCTGGAAATGGGAGAGCATAGCCATGGATTTCATCACGAAATTGCCTCGTACCTCGTCTGGTCACGACAGCATTTGGGTTATCATCGATCTTTGACCAAATCCGCACACTTCCTCGCCATTCGTGAAGATTACAAAGTCGAGAAACTGGCTCGTATCTACACGAGTGAAATCATTAGTCGTCACGGTATTCCTCTTGATATTATTTCTGATCGTGATGCTCGTTTCACTTCTCGCCTTTGGCAAACTTTCCAATCCGCCCTTGGCACTCGTTTGAATCTTAGCACCGCTTTTCATCCTCAATCTGACGGTCAGACCGAGCGTACTATTCAAACTCTAGAGGATATGCTTTGATCATGCATAATCGATTTTGGCAGGCAACAGGGATTTACACTTACCCTTGGTAGAATTCTCGTACAACAACAGCTATCACGCAAGTATTCAAATGGCTCCATTTGAAGCACTGTATGGTCGCAAATGCCTTTCGCCTATTTGTTGGCACGAGATCGGAGACGTACAACTCACTGGTCCCGAACTTATACAAGATACGACGGACAAGATCCTACAGATTCGTGACAACTTGCTCAAAGCTCGAAGCCGACAAAAGAGCTATGCTAATAGAAGACGCAAACCTTTGGAATTCGACATAGGTGACCACGTACTTCTCAAGGTTGCACCTTGGAAAGGTGTTATTCGTTTTGGTAAGAAAGGCAAACTCGCTCCTCGCTATGTGGGTCCTTTCAAGATTCTCGAAAGGATAGGCACGGTAGCGTATCGACTGGATCTACCTCAAACGCTCAGCAATGTTCATCCTGTGTTTCATGTTTCGAATTTGAAGAAGTGTCTAGCCGAAGTAGGACTTCAAGTTCCACTCGAAGATCTTCAGATCAACGATACTTTGCACTTTGTGGAGAAACCGGTCGAAATAATGGATCGAGGAACCAAGCAACTGAGGTGCAGTCGTAAACGTGCGCCGAATTCACTTGGGAATTTGAAAGTGATATGAAGACTAAGTATCCATATCTCTTCGTTACATCTTCCTAAATTTCGGGACGAAATTTCCTAAAGGAGGGGAGACTGTAACGCCCCGCGTTTCTATACTTTCTATATTTGAAACCTTGTACCGTACTTCTATTTTTAGTAAGCGTTGTATCTTGTATTTGTCTTTCGTTGTAAACGTGGAAAACCGAGAATTAAATCGTAATGAGAAACTCGTATTTAAACAATATTATGTTAATTATAGTCATGTTACACTTATACTTGTTCATACTTTAAACGTGTAAACATATTCGTGGTACTCTCAATCGTAAACGTGTGATAACTTGCAAACATGGTATGTATGCGTAATCCAGACTCAAACGTGAAACTCGTAATCATTAAACTAAATTCGTTACGAAAATATAATTATCTATTCATTTATTAAGTTAATTAATTAAATTAATTAATTAAGTTAATTAATTAAATTAATTAATTAATTAAGTTAATTAATTAAATTAATTAATTAAATTAGTTAATAAAATTAATTAATTTATTTTTACAAAAATGCTATTTTATAAATATATCAACATTTAGGATTAAAGGTTAATAAATACATATATATATTTTTTTTATAAAGTCCAAGGTCTAAATGGTAATTCTTGAATTCTTAACTTCAGGAACTAATCTTGCCATTTTTGGTAAATTGTTTAAATGATTTTAATTAAAAATAATAATATATATAAATAATATACCAAAACCGGATCCACGGGACTCGAACCCTACCTCCGGTTCACCAAACAAAGCCTCAACCACTCCACCACTCACACCACATATGAAGGAACCCGGAAACACAAAGCATTTAAGCTTTGTTTCCGGGTCGGATCCAGACGCAAAGGAGGGCGGCAGCAGCGGGTTTTGGGCGGGATTGGGTTGGTTTTTTGAGTTTTTTATCAATTTTTAACACTTAATAAGCCACCTAAACTTCACCTAACTAACCCTAATCCTTTCCTTATAAAAACCCAAGTGTTTTTCAAGCCTTTTTCCACTTTCACAACTCCATAATCTCTCCAAAATCATCTCAAGAACACTTGAAACTTCATAATTCGGGCAGATTGTATACCTCTTACAAAAGTGAGCATATCTTGCTCATTTCTTAACAAAATCATCTCATTCTTCTTCCTACTTGCTTGAATAAACTTTGGGTTGAATTCCTAGGGCTCTCCATGGAGAATCCAGACCTGGAAATGCCCCAAAATGTCCGAGAACTTTCTATTATGATTTAACTTTTCAAAAACTTGTTAAATCTCATACTTTTCTCATTCATCCTAGTGTTCTTGAACTCCTAATCACATATATGAGTATGGGGACTAACCTAGGTTGTTAAACTTGTAAATAGGAGTGTTTAATCACTCCAAACTTTCTGTTTTTGAAGAGCATTGAGCTCACAAGTGACGCAAGTTCTTAAACTTGTTCATGTGTGTCCACCAAGGAAGCTTGGGCTATCCTAACTTGAGACCACACATCACTTGATGATTTTCATCAAGATCCCAAGATAGTTTGCTAGACTTAAAGTGTCACAACCCCACAAAGCCGTTGACGATTGTCATCGTGTGCTCGTCGGGTTGTTGAATACTTGGCTACTTGGTATCTAGATGACACCTTATCATTCTTGTATAGTATATAGTTCTTGTACCCTCCTTGTTACCAATGGTAACTTGTGTAGTGGTGAACATAATCCGAGGTTCAAAGTGGATGGTTTAACCTCCCACCTCATACTTGACATACATGACACTAGAGGTTACAAAGTGGATGGTTCATCCTCCCACCTCCTACATGATTATAATGATATATATAAATATATTATAATTCTAAAACCGAAACCTTGATAATGAACTTATAATCACCTATCAAGTTATTAAGTTTAACACTAAAGTATGTAATTCCTTGTCATGATTCTAATAGGTCCCGAACCTATGAAATCACACCCAACTCGTAAGAGTTACTATAGTGTCAAGAACGAGTGTTACATCTTAGTGAATACTTTCGTATCATAATACTTTATCAAACTTATTTTTAATAATGCACGAATACTCCTAATCTCCCGTTGAAACTCTATACTCATACGCCTTGTTTCCTCTTGTAGGATAATTCGGCGTCATCCTCGAACCAACGTCTTCACGGATTGTCAAGTGTAGAAAAGACTTAGCAAAACCGTGAGTACACTCGACCCACTTTGTTTATAACACTTTTCGGGTGTAACATGTTTCCATATACAAAATCACGAACACTTAAACTTTATGAAACACACAAACGATCCCATATACATGAAAGTATGAATCTTATACTTGATGCTTGTCTTGGATATTCGTATTGCTATGCTTTGGTCATTAACTATTTTTAGCCTTCGTTTGACATGCTTAGCGCTATAGGAATTCACGCATCCACTTCCATCGTGTTATTCGTGAGGTCATGTTAAAACATCGTGATTGCGATAAGGGTTTGATTATTAGTATTGCATGCCTTGATATTGCTCTTGTATAGATTCGGTTGCCATGTGGATTGTTTAAACTTATTCGTATACGTATGCTATGCCTAAACTTGTGTACTCGCCTTTGCTTTCGCATTGACATTATTTTAAAACATGTTACAGGTTGAAGGAGATGATGCTATGAAAACAACATAGCAAGGACTAGATACACACAAATTAGGCGTTAGGTTTAATGTCGATGTATCAATTTTGTTATGACTTTGCAAATGTTATGTTGTTCTTTGTTTTGTTACATTGGTGTATTTGACAATTCTTATGAAATGAAATATGGTTTAATTAATTATTGTCACTTATTAATGTTGTGAGCAATGAGCAATCTCGTTTTCGTCTCATCCCGATGTTTCCGCCATCAGTTGGGGTGTGACAGTTATCCTCAGACAAATGCTAAAAATCTAGCTCAAGACCTAGATACTATGGATGAGCTCAGATACTTAGCAATAATAAGGATGGCCAGTTATCAATAAAGGATGGCTGGGACATATAACAAGAACATCAGGATCGGATAATTTCAAGTCAGGTGTTAAGAAAAGCATTCCAAAACACTACAAATCCAGCTGATGGTAAATTGGCACCTAAATAGAAGCAGAGGCAGGAAAGGGGGCATACTGTCTACTAACCATGGAAGGTGATCTTTTACGAAGGGCTTGCAATGCTATCTACCTCAAGAAATATTTTATGTGACATGGATAAGGATCCTTCAAGGATAGAGGATCCTTATTTAGGTAACATCTCACTTTAATTCTCTTTTACCTAACATACTTTATTTGTTATAAAGAAAGGATGTTAGATATTTAACATCCAATTTCACCAAGTTTAAAGGTTTTGCAGAAATTTTTAACATTGTTAACAGAGGATTAAGGGGTTGGCCACCTCTCTCCCATGTTTAAGGTATCAACCTTCTAAGTTTTAAAGGTTTTCACCTCTTACACGAATTGGGTTTTGACACCCCACCAGTAGCGCACGTTTATCCAAGTATGGTTCAAGGCAATGGGACCAGTACACGCTTAGTGGCTGACAATTTCATTGTTGTTGGCCATATATAGGATCTCTAGACGTACCATACATCCTTTATCCTAAGGTTTCTAACGTTTTCACGTTAGCTAAGGTTTTAGCATGTTCATGTGAGTTAAGTTAACTTGTCCCTAGTTTATTTGGGCTTGTCCCTAGTTTCTTAGGCTTGTACCCAGTTTATTTGGGCTTTTCCCTAGTTTGTTTGGCGTATCCCAAGTTTATCTTGACAGGTTCTTGAAGTGTTAAGGACTCACAAGTTTTATTGAGAAAGGATCCTGGATCCTTATACTCTAACTAATCTCAGTGGTCTATTTATGTTATGGTACATCGAAAGGATATAGAATCCTAACTTGGATTCTCTAGTATGTTTTCCCTTTAGTTTAATTGATCACACTTTAAACCTACCAATTGAGGATATACGTTTCATATCTAATCGGGTTTTCTTTAAAACTTGTTATTGGCAAATTTGTGACAACCAAAAATTTTCTAAGTTTTTGTAAAGAAAAGCTGATGATCGTCACGTACGATTTATTTGAATACGGCGACATAAACATATCAAGTTAAAACTTTAAAGATAGATGCACAACACCAAGTGTGGTCGAAAGATTAATATTATTAAAACCCGTTTTTATTTATCAAAAGTGCCCGGCCTGGATTTCACCAGCAAAAACGTGGACCATCCACCCAGGTCGGACCGGGTTACATAACGATTAAGAGTTTGTGTAGAAATTTAAAGTGCAGGAAATTAAAGAGCAGGATAACAAAGGCTTCATCCCCCAAACAGAGGATCCCTCCACCTTTGTCATCCTACCTATTGTTAGAAGGATCAGTGATCCTTAAACCTAAAACTATTGTTCAAAAGTTATAACCCCAAATTGTTCAAAACAAAACATCAAGACATGAAAATTAAAAAAGTGGGCTCAGGCATCGTTTAAATTATCCTTCATTGCCCACTTGTGCAGTCTCCACCACGGCTTCACCACCTGTACCTCCAACAACCACAACCACTTCCTTAGTCTCGCTTGAACTAGCTTCAAGTGCCTTCATCGGCTCCAGCTCCACCTTACCTCCTAGCTGGAGAAGGGTCTGCTTCCATGAGGCCATGTCCCAGGCCGACCTATCAAAGTCAGGATCAGCAGCTTCCTGAGCCATCCTGATCCTTGCTTAGAGAATGGCACGACCAGCACAGACCTTGGCATCGTCAGTTGTCGTCATAACAACCTCATGTATCCCTACTTTAGCAGTCAACAGTTGCCCCTCCAAGCTCATCTTCTCCTTTTCGAGCTGGGAGATGGTTTTGTACTTCATGGCGGTTATGGACCTCAAGCCAGCCAGATTCTCCTCTACTAAGCTAGGTTTTTCTTATATGCCTTTAAGCAGACAAACCTCTACAAGGGACTACACATAAAGTCAAAATCAAGGATCCTACACAACATACAAGACTAAAAGAAATGTATCAAGGATCCTTACCTTAGTGACGAACTCATGGATCATCTTCCCAGCCTCAAATTCATCTTCGTCCAGCTCCTTAGGCTTCTTGCGTTTAGACCCAGCTTTGGCCCTGGTAGTGATGGCCTTGGGCTCCGGGAAGCTTTGGCCTTTGGCCAGCTCCTTCTTGATGGAGCGAAGGGAGATGATGATGTCAATGTCGTCCAAGCTAAACTTAGTGGCCGATTTGCTGGTGGACTTTTGAGAACCTATATCATGAACAAACAGATAAGTCGTCTTATTTCATACAATTTATTCAATACAGAATTATATTTTTCAAAAATGTACAAATACTTACTCGACATCGTGTAGGAGGTGGAAGTATTCGCTTCTGGATCCTTTATCCTTGGCATGAATGTCCTGATCGTTGAGTAAATAGCCAAAAATGCTGCAATTCTCTCTTCACAGTCGGGAAGTTCAGCGAGGCAGGCGAAATTGGTCACTGCATTCAAACAGAAAAAGAAAATAAGTCAACAATAACAACAATAATCTCTACAAGGTTGTCTAGGATCCTATATCCTAACCTTCAAGATCCACTTTTTGGGCAGTCTATCCCCTTGAGGTATAGAGTCCCTTCGCACAAAGAAGAATTGATTCTTCCATGTGGAACCATTTTGAGTGGTCTTTAGGATGAGAAGAGGTTGATGAGGTTTGGCCTTCAACAAGAAACGATAGAAGCCATGGGTAACAAGACTATAGAGACACGAAAGTTCTGAAAGGTTGAAATCGATCCCTTCACTGCTGATGATCTGCTAAATGGTGCACAAAACCCTCCATAACATAGGTATAGCCTGACTGTAGCTTATGCCGGTGAGGTTGAATGATCTTTGGGTAAAGTCAAGGAAGGGATAGCAATAGCCAAGGAGGAAGGGTATAGTAGGGAAACACACCCAGGTGGGTAAAACAGCATCGCTTTTCATCAAGGAGTCGAATGAATGAAAGATTGTCTTCGATGGGAAGTAGGAGGACACACCCTTAATCTCAGGATCGGTAAATTTGTAGAGCTCCGATGAAGGATTTGTAAGAGATTATGGCTTTGGGGTATGCAATCCTTTTTCAGGCCTTTACCAGGTGAGAATCTGGTAACCATTTTTGCCATGATCGGAGAGAAAAGAGGATGAAGAATTTTGAAAGAAAAAATGAAGAGAAAAGAAGAATACCTAATTCGGTTCTGGAATGAACATTTAAATGGGATCTCCTGATCTTTAAATGGTTTCTCAATCCTATCTCTACAATTTATAGCGTGATGATTGTTGCAGCCTATCCCATCAGCCACGTTAGAAGTTGTAAAGGCTAGTTACATGCACAACAGCTAGTCTGTATCTAACGGGAATATGGCAAATCTGATTCGTATCATATCCGCCATATTTGGGGGCAATTGATAGGGGATAAGTTTTATCAAGTCTAGATCATGTAACCTGGGACCTAGCTTGGATCACTTATCCATAGCGAATGGTGCAGGAAGTCTGAGGATCAATGATCCTTATTATTACTTATGTTATCTAACAATTGCTATATATGTTTCTAATGTTTATAAACAAGTAATGGGCGACGTGGACTTGGTCTATGCAGGATTCTCGCTGAATATGCTTCAAATAAAGCACATGCTTGATAGAAAGTAGTCGTTATGGACGAACATGCGGGACTTGCACCTTTTCCAGATTGTTAGGTAGCTAGGGTTTTCTAATTATATCAAGGGGATACTGAGCTCATTTAGGGACACTCTCGCACACTTGATCATATTCGAAATTACTCTCAAACACAAATACATTAGAATTCATTTGTATCAAGGTCAATATCATCCGAAGTTGTATTGAATTGTTTATTACTTGTTTAATAGAGTTGGTGATCGGTAGTTTCCATCACCCGAGCTTTTTTATGCCGGAGATCTTCTAAAGATCAAGGACTTTTTCCTCGTACAAATCATCGTGTTCATTGCCATTTACATTTCATATTCAATTATACAATTGTCCAATATTCAAGCACACTACCTCACAAATCAGATTTGGTTACATTATCCTTAGTCATATTTTGACCAAAATATTACAATTTGTAATGACGAAACCCCTATTTTTGTTGTGTCTAGTTTTTTACTCTAACACCCCACCCCCACCCTCTCCCATTAAAACAACTTCATTAACATAATTTTCTTTGTTATATCCACATATCAGTAATATCCAGGAAACAAACACACATAACCGTATCTTAATACTGGAGAAGTAAAAACCACTAACATTAAAATAAATGTTTTCAGACCAGGGGGTGGGGGAGGCCATTAACGCAAGTTTTTTTGTAATTCATCCCAAATAATTGGGTTTTAAAATACATAGAAGTTGCTATCATATAGCCCACACCCATATCTTACTTGTGATCCCCCAAAACCCTAAAAAATGAGCATTGACAAAGCAAAAAGTAGTAAAGTAATGACTTCGTTTAGCAGGGAAAGATCATGACGAAGAAATACATTTTTTTTTTAAAATCGATGCTTTTTTGCAATATCTTTTGATCCTTGTTTCTTTGTTCCTCAAAGATGGCACGTGTTTTGTGTATGGGAAGACGAACAAAGAAGAGAGAGACTTTTGTTTTATATTTTCTTTCACCCACACTTGTTATAGGTAAAGCAAAAGTTTTTAATATTTTTTTAACATCGGGATGTGTGTAATGGGAGCTTAATGGTGTACACTAGGCCATGATGCATGATGTTTAAGTAGAAGTCAGACAAGTAGAAGCTCATGGCTTAGGCTTCATTGATGTAATTATACTGCGCGTTATAGTTTACATGTTCCCAAAAGACCATTTTTTGTACTCACTTTTTGAAAATACCCTGTAGTACCTTTATTCAACTTTAAAAAACAACTAATCACTTTATTATTATTCAATATTGACAACAATAGATCTTAAACAACCTTCCTCAATAAATATATATATATATATATATATATAGGTGGAATATAGAGAAAATTATTAACTTAAGAAAAATATATATTAGCCCTTAATGGCTTATGATCTATCATGGGTACATGATCAAGACCAAGTATATCTCATTTTTACACAATAAAAAAATCAGAAATATCCTAAAAGGTAGCATAAGGGTATATTTGGAAGTGGTATTCTTTAAAATGCATTGGAAGATGCAACCTCTACACTCATGGGTACAAAGTCAGTGTCTTGGAAACATGTAATATGAACATCATTATACTCTTTTTCTCTCTAATACTTTTTTTCAAATCAATACCAACAATTTTCCTGGTGTCTCTCACTCTTTTTCTCATACTCTCTCTCTAGTTTTGATCTTTTTTAAAGATACATGTACTGCATAAATGTTATATATATAAATGTTATACACAAAAAACATAACATAAAAACATGTAGGTGTTACATAAACATGTAATCTATAAATAGGGTATAGTTACATCAATTAAACAAAAGCTTGAATAATAACAATAATCTGACAATTATTATTAGATAAATTGTAACAAGATCACAATAAAAAGAATTAAAATAATAATGGATGGTTTGTAAATGACCAATACTAATCCAAATTAATATCTTCAAAACATGACTCCAAAATATAATTTAATATCAAATCAACCAATAAAATGATACAACAGTAAATTTTAAACAAGTATAAGAAAACTGGACTCTTAAACAATATTTTCTTAAACCTAAAACATACTTGATCTTCATTTGTTGATAACCATCATCTTCTTTAAACAAAATGCATACTTTTTGTCCATGGATGAGCAAATAGACCATAGTGATGATGGTGGTGGTTCGATTCAGATCCAGTGGTGGTTGTTCAATTTCATATCTTGGTGGTTGACCAAAATCACCACCGCTACACCTTGAACCAAAGTCGCACCATCAAATCCCCTTATCACACCTAAAAAACACCACACTTTCATCTCCTTGAAAACCAAATCGATCATAAAAAGCCCTAACCACACCTACAAAAACACCTGTTCTTTGGATCACTTTCTCGGCTAGATGTGGGGGTCACTGATGGCGATCGATTTTCCATCAAAACCTATGATGAACAGAAAGAGACAAATTGATTTGGTGATGAAATAGAACCCAGATGCACATGGAGAAAATGAGGTTTGGATATGGAAATGATTTTCCCAAAGAGATGAGAGAAAGAGAGAGGGAAATAGAGAAATAAAGAGTGTGTGTCGATGTGTACAATAGGATACAAAGGAAAAGTTTATAGATACACTAAAACTAAGTTCCCAAAAGCAAAAACAAGTTGTCAAACTCAGACACCAACCCGCAACATAGAAAAGCTTGCTGAAGGTAAGTTATGATTATAGCCTTCAAGCATTTTGTAACACATGCAAGGTGGCAATATCTGGGCACACAAAGTGTTTGTTTGGTTTTCTTAATTCTATAGGGATTTATGTGTATAATTTCCCTATATATATATATGAGGATAGTTTAAATGAGAATGCTAAAATTGCAAGAAACGTGAGAACAAATTAAAAAACCATGAGAACTTGGTCAAAAACAATTCAAAGTAAAAATTTCTTTTTACACTTATCATTATTATCCGAATACAATGTTAGAAATTTAATTTACACATTTAAATTTACGTGAATTCGTAAATAAAGAAAATTTATACATGTGTAAGTTTGTCATTTACACCTGTGTAAATTTGTTATATTTACATATATGTAAAAAAACTAATAAGAGTGATTTTAGAGGATAAATGAGTTATTTGATGTTGTATCTTAATTACAATGAGATTTGTATTAAAAAATTTGTTTTGATTGGTTTTTTCATTCGTTCTCACGGATCTCGCAATATTTAGCGTTCACAAGATAACCCTCCCCTATATATATATATATATTAAAAGTAGAATATCCATACAAAATATCAAGTGATATGTTACGTCTATTTAAAAATCAATTTTAAAATTTCTAACTTAGCCCATTAAGTTTAGCCCCCAAAACATTTGGTTATATATTTAATGATAACGAAGTTTCATTGAGCGGCAATTGCTCATTTTCAGAAATAATGAGTTAAAGAAAACGTAAAAGAAGAAAACGAGTTGAAGAATTATCAAGTCTCAAATCGGTCGCATACAAGGAGAGCTTCACAAATCATATGATAACTGTTAGTCTATTACGGTACATTATTCACTTATTCGAGTACTATTGGTAACTGCAATATTTATTGTTATAGCTTTTATGGTTATTTAATAAGATAGTTTACATTATATATTTCGTTAAGGTCTAAGGGACACGTATTCTGGGCTCAGATAGGGCACCCGAATTCCTAGGACCGGCCTTGATCCTGAGGCCGAAGCCTCGAACCGGTGCTCAAGTTAGTACTAATCATTACCGATCTGATGCATAAATACTAGATGTATGTGTGTGAGAGAGAATTAAAAGTATAGAGAGAAGTAGGAGACTGTAAGTTAGCTGGTGGAAGTTGGTGTAAGATCGAGAGAGGGAACCCCTTTCTTGTGGGGGTTAGTCGGTTAGGGGTGTAAATGGTTCAATTGAGTTTCATACTGTGAAATTGTCCAAACCTGTGCTCTCGTGGTTGATTTTCTTTTAACTTTGTGTTGATTAGTTTAAAAAATTTCAAATGATAGCAAACAGCTTAGTTTACTGTTTGGTTTACAGTTTAGAATGATAACAAATTTAATAAATCCGGACCGTAAGATTTTATAAGATATTTCATTCTATTACAATTTTTCACATTAACTATTTATTTCACTTAATTAAAATATATCTAAATTAATAGGATTAAGTAGTTAACAAAAAAATCAAGATAACGACCTAAGCCTTTAAAAGTTAAAACTCAGAAACTACCTCCATTTGACCTATTTTTCACACAAGCCACAAATTTTGAACAATTTTTGTTTCTTTGACAAAGCCAAAAAACTGAAAAAAAAAACACAAAAAAAATCCAACAATTTTTTTCTATAAATATTCCATGCTTTGTTTTGAAGAACTTGTAGTACGGCTTAATGAGCCAAAACCTTGAAACCAGATCGGAACCAAATGTTATTAACAGTTTAGTTTGGTTTAATTTAAAATTTCAATGATTAAATTTTGGTTTTTGAAATAGAAATTTTTTATTAATGGTTTAACCTAAAAATCATCAAAATCGATAGATAAAGATTAGGTTCATCCCTGATGGGCCAATAATTAGTGAATTAGTGTTCAATGGGCTTATCTATGTATGATAGGTTGATTATTACGGGTAAGCCCAAGTGGATATAGAGATGAGCATAATCGGGTTTTATTATTACTCGGAACCGGTTCCAACGCGGAACCGGTTCTGCTTGGATGTTATTGGAACCGGGTATGGTGTGAAACCGGGTCCGGTTCCTACCCGGGTTCACACCCAAGAATATGGAACCGTGTAGAACCGGGTACGGGTATTATGGAACCGGGTATGGTGTGGAACCGGGTATGGTGCGGAACCGACTCCTGATAGTGTTCAGAACCGGTTCCTGACAGTAAAAAGCTGACTTTTACTGTTCAGAACCGGTTCCTGATAAAATGTTACCAGTGGAACCGGTTCCTGATTAAAAATCGTTTTTTTTGTATATAAACCCCTTCCTACTTACCGGTTCCTGATAAATGTTATCGTTGGTGTTTTAATAAAGTTTGTGTAATGTTTCTTTCTATTGTGTTTGTTATGTTTGATTTTTATTATTAGTTACATTGATAAATAAAAATAGTAACAATAATCGGTTTAAATTAAAAAACAAATTAATCGGTTACAATATATAAAAAAAATTAACCGGATACAAAAAAAAATTAAAAATTACTCAGAACCGGTTCTAGTAAGATTTTATTTCTTTGATCGTTTACTAGCGGCAGGTGCAACACTTTGCGACGAGTTTCTCTTAGGTGCGGGTACCTCGGTACAATCGTCGTCCGAATCGTTAGTCTCCACTTCTTCGTCCTCCTCTTCGTCAACAATTTTATGCACTAACTCAACTTCATCTTCTAGACTAGTTTTATGTTGAACACGATCAACGGCATCCAAATGGTCCTTTAAGCATATTGCCATCTCTAGCGATTCCGGAGTTAGTCTTGTTCTTCTAATTGACAAAACCCTGCCACTAAGAGAAAACACACTTTCCGAAGCTACCGTGGAAGCTTGGACCGTTAGTATATCAAGAGCCATGGTGGCTAGAATCGGGTATTCGGATTCTTACGATTTCCACCATGCCAAAACATCAAATTTCCTATACTCCTCGATGGTCATAGTAAGCGAATACTGATTTTTTTTATATCTCCCAAGTTCACTTGTTGGTTCACTACCCCTTTGTTGTCTAGCGGTCTCGTCTCTAACGACATTCAACATGGTTATAAGTGGATCCCCGCTTGTTTCATCGTTAGAGGCCGTAGACCGAGACTCAAACAAATTTGTATGATTTTTTTCACCATATTTTTTTAAATAATGATCATAAAGTTTGGCCATACACTCATTGAATATTTTTTTTGTTTTTGCTTTTAAAGTTGGATCCTCCTCATGCGTATTCAACTTGTCATAAATTTCATCAATTAAAGCTTCAACACCCGGTACGTTTAAAGCTGGATTTAAAGCAGCGGCACATAGAAAAACGGGTGGTAATTCTAAAAAATATTTTTTAAATTTTTGAATCATTGGTCTCGTCATATTCCTTAACATGTCACTAGAATTTTCAAACTTTTTAAAATTATTGTTTATCAAATACAATTGGTCCACAACTTTAGAACTAGTAGGATAATAAACACCGGAAATCAAAGTCGTTGTAGTTTTAAAAACTTGTAAAAAAGTACTTAGGTTATTAATATTTTCCCAAGCCGTGTCGGGAAAGGGGACGACAAGGTACTCATCACTTAAAGTTGTATGAAAAGATTTTAAAGTGCCCATTTGCTTTATAGCCATTTCAAACATATGACAAGTTGAATTCCAACGAGTCGGTATATCCCAATTCGGTCCAATAATTTTTTGGTTGACATCTTTACAAAGTTTTTTATATTCTTGATATCTTTCTTTTCCACTTTTGAAAACATCTTGGAGCATAGCTCTAAATGCTATAATAAAATCCGATACAAATTGATCTTTTAAACCGGTTTGCACTACTAAGTTAATAATATGTGCAACACATCGTGTGTGAAAAAAAACACCATCAAGTATTGGTTTGTACTTCAACTTTAATATTTCAATCGCCGTTGTATTGTTTGAAGCGTTATCAAAGGATATTGAAAAAAATTTATCTTCTAAACCCATATTTAATTATTGTGCCATTTATAATTTTATAAATATTTTCTCCCGTATGAGGAGAAGGAAACTCGTCAAACGCAATCGTACGCTTCATCATTTGCCATGTATCGGGATCAACCCAATGAGCGGTGACACATATGTACGATTCCGGTAAACCATGTGGAGCCGACCACACATCACTAGTTAGGTTTACACTAGTTTTTAAATTCTTAAAAAAACAATTAAATCTTTTTTTGCATTTTCCCATAAACTTAAAAAAAAGACGTTTTAAAGTGCGACGACTTACATGTTTATAGCGAGGTTGTAGCGTCTCCCGAATAAGATTAGTAAGATCGGGGTCTTCGAAGTCTCCAAACGGCAACGCTTTTTGTATCACCAACTTGCCATCCGATCGCGAGCTAATTTTTGCTCATAACGAAAAATGGTACCATCTTTGGATAGTGGAACTTGACCGGATGTCATTTCCTTTAAAACTTTGCAATACTTATTAATATGCTTCGTTAACGTTGAGTTTGATTCCTTGGCTAATAACGATCCACAATGTTTACATTGAGCTTTTTGCGAGCCGTCACTCATCTCGACCAACTCCCAATTGCTCCAAACTTCCTTACTACGATTATGAGACAATGTTCCAACCACATATGGAACCGATTGATCTTGAGGAACATTGTTAACGGATTGGGAATTTGCGTTTTTGGAACTCTTTGAGGCCATTTGTTGATTAGAATGTGAAAAAGAACCAGAAAGAAATGTAACAAGAAGAATAGATATGAGAAATTGTGTGCTAAACAATAGATTTCAAAAAAATATATATAGAATCGGTTCTAACGGTCAGGAACCGGTTCCAACGGTCAGGAACCGGTTCCAACGGTAACATTTTTAACGGCTATAACCGGTTCCAACGGTAATATTATAACGGTCAGGAACCGGTTACACGTAGGAACCGGGTACGGGTAGGAACCGGGTACGGTTAGGAACTGGTTACTACCCGATTCAAATGGTAAAATTGTGGAACCGGATTGGAACCAACGGGTATTTTGAACCCGGAAGTGGTTTTACTTAATGTCGGGTAGGAGCTGGAACCGGTTCCAGTTCGGTTCTACCGGTTCGGGTTCGGAACCGGTTTTTATGCCCATCTCTAAGTGGATATCATATTTGCTGACTTGACATCAATGAGTTGTCTGGCCTCGATAGGTGTATATGGTCCAGTTCTTAAAATCAAACATATAACCCGACAAACCGTAAGACTCCTAAAAACAACAATTATTTCTTTTTATTATTTAAGAGCTTCCGGATTTAGTTTCATAACAAGCACAATATACGATTCCATTTCTTAATTTTCTTTCTTGTTTTCTAACTCTAAATATCTCACGTGTGAATCTACCCTGCTCAGAAGGCTATTTTCCAAATTAAAAGGTAACAAGTAATTATATATTCTTATGTCACCCTTAAAGTCAAAGGATTCCTGTATTTAATCTCTACAATTAGATTAATATGAGAAGAAATCTCAACCATTTAAAATAGGAAAAATATTCTAGAAGCAGCAGTTACCTACAGTTCATATTTGACCCACTCCCTAAATTTAGGGAAGACAACTGCTTCCACCCCACGTCTCTCCCCCTAATTTAACCTCTGCATCGCCCCCATAATAAACTCTCCACTATCATTACGGCTCTCTTCTTATTTGGCGTCCACTTCACAGCCATCGTCTTCAACTCCGTCAGACCATCACCACCGCCGAGTTCCAAGTCTTGGGAGTTGTCAGCTGATAAGTTCTGGTCACCAACGAGTTGCCTTGGTTCACCATAGGTCGATTTAGCTGTTGTATCATTTTCCTGATGTTATTACATGAGTCTCTGCCCATTCTTCATATCGTGTTCTAGGCTTTTAGATGTATTTAATTCCATGCTTTGATGAAGAGCAGGGAACCCACCGCTTTTCTCCTTGGCGATGAATATGGTCTTCCTTCTGTTTGGACCAGTCCTTAACCACATATCAAGAATCTTGAATCGGTAATGCTTTGATCAGGTCAGTTTAGTTCTTAATTTTATTATTATTATTATTATTTTTCAATTCGGGATCTCCCGTGTTTTTGCAAAGGGTGTGTGTTTGGTGAATCAATGTATGAAATATCTGTGCTTGTGGGTAACTTTTTTTTGTTTATAAATTCAGTTGTGTTGTATGTTTATGTGCTGCTCATTAGGGTTTTAATTTCTAAATACTTTATGCATAGGAGGACCGGTTTTGCAACTTAAAACTTCCCCGATCTTTGATTCATCGTCTCAATTTCTTATTGGCGTTTTAGGGAACTTGAAAATGACGAATTCCACCACCTGCGTTATCTATAAGCAGGTCATTGTGGAGGCGGTGATGGTCGTAGAGATGATCAAAGATGGTGGGACCCTATTTGGCTTGCTGAGCAGCTTAGTCAGATGCAAAGCTAGGTTGATTGTTTTTAATTCATCGTTTCCATTTTAAAGTTATGTGTCAAAACCTGAGTTCCAATTGCTTATGTATATATCAAGGTTTGAAAATGATATTAGTATATGGACTTAATTAATATTTATGTTCCCGTATGAAAGAGCTAGCTATAAAACTCGGTGAGCGGATGATAAGTCACCTAACCCTGGACATACTTAGAAAATAGCACCTTAAAGAATTAAAAGAGCACTTTTTAGAATTAGTATCAGGGTATGCTCATATATAATTGTAGCGTTATAGTTGTTTCTTATTATTGGAATGCTACAAATCAAGATCTGAATTTTAATATAATTTGCTTCCTTTTCTGATCGACTTTATTTGCAACTTTTGACTCAACTGGTTCTTCAATTTCAAAATTATGTTTCGATTGGTAACCATTAGATCTTATGATGACTACTTATTGAATTTGATTATAGATTGAGACTTTGGGATTGAATATGATTTGATGTTGTTTTTGCAGAAGTTTAATCAGCCATAGCTTATTTTATAGAAGGATAGTTCAACAAATGCTGAACACTAACATGCAAGAAGCCAGCCAAGGCCTCCCAGGTCTTATGCTTTCGGAGGTATGGTTGCAATCTACTTACTGATTTCGTTAAACTTGCCCATCGTATTGGATCTTTACAAATATTTAATGATTTGTATTTTTGTAATATCATAGTTTTTATGTATTTGAAGGTGATTTAGTTTTTGTTGGTTAATTGGAATGGATCATATAGTCCCCCACTTTTGGAGTCCTAGCCCAGTAAGTAAATAGGTTCTTTCTTTGCTTTTGATTCATTACTTGATTATTAATCTAGTCACAATTTGAAGATTTAAATTTGTATGAATAGATGATTAAGAAGAAAACTTGCTTAAATCTATCTATATGTTTCTTGTATGATGGGATTTAACGATCTATAGGACTGCGTAGATGTTTTCTATCCACATTACCCGTTTGTACTTCACATACAAACATTACAAAACAGGTGTCTGGGTCGGGTAAAAATTTTCAGTTTTATATAAGTTCAATTTGGTTTGGGTTAAAACGAGACGTTTTAGAAAAGAAAGAATAAATAATTGGGTTCATCTGCTACATTTGTTTTTGTGGAAGTAATGGTGGCAGCTACAGGGATAGTGGTGGTTGTGTTTATAGGTTGGGAGATTTAAGTTAAAATGTGAGCTTATAAGGATTAGTGTCCCTATAACATTAAGAAATATATTGATGAACAAACAAACAACAAAGGAGATGCTGCTTTGGTTTATGAGGATTCCAGTGCACTTCTTTTCCCCTATTTTTCTTATTATGTTTAATTATTGCATTTTATGGTTACATTTAACTATTTTCTTTCTTCATCAGATTATGAGCTAAGAGGTCACACAATTAGTATTGGAAGTTGGAACGGCTCAGAAACATGCTCCAAGGGCCATCTGTATATGCTTAAGGTTATGGTCTTATTTACAACCTTAAATCCTTGTGCAGTTAGTTGTATAGTTTAACCAAATATCAATATATGTTATTAATACAGTCATTATATTGGAGAAATTATAATGTTTATTGTTGATAATATTAGTCAAGATGCTATGAAATTAAACTCCCCAGCAACGAACATGTATAGACATAACATTAAACTCCCCGGAAAGCGAACATGTATAAAACTAGAAAGTATAAGAAAGTTATAATTTTCTGTGTTTCTTCTATTGAAGTCGGTCATAAGTTAAACGAGTTGTGCTTTTATCTTAAACATATACTATTTTGGTTTAGAATGCAAAGAAAGATAGTTTTGTCACTATATCATTAAACTACCCGTCCACCGGACGGGTATAGAACTAGTTACTTTTGTAATGTATTAATGGGCATACAACATGATTAGGCAGGCGATATCAAGCTTTTATTATGCATGAAATATAAAACTATTAGACAAAATATAATATTGTGTTAGTATAGGGTTAGAAGTATAACATTGTGGTCTATATAACCATAGCTAATGTAACTCTAATTATAGCTTCTAATACTCTGATTTAACTTGGTATCAGAGCTTTGGAGTACAACAAACGGAGGGGCGACCGGCCACCGCCGCCGTTCTATCACCACCACAAAACCAACACACGGTCTTCCTCTTCTACCCTATGCCGCCCTTAGCCACCACAACACCAACATCATCGCAATTGCTTCCACACTTGGCAAAAGCCTATCCACCACAACAAACACCATGGTTTTACACTAAAGCCAACAACCACAACCGCCACAACAACCAGCACTCAGCCCGTGCCGCTAACCTTAACCCTAGCCGCAATCGCCACTAACCCTAGCCACAGCCGCCGTCATCACCATGAAGCTCTAGCTCCACTAGACGCCGCTGATACAAATAAGCAGTCGGTGTTGTTACAAACAACCATACGTCCCAAGGCTTAGGGTTGAAGAAATAACTTGCAATAATCAAAACTCTAAGTCGTCGTCGTCGCCACATTACAACTGTGACCTTTTATTGGGCGACTGATACATACCTCACAAAATAAAACAAAAGAAAACAAAACAAAACAAAACAAAGAGGTCTTGATAGGGGAGAAGACCGACAAAGGGAAACAAATCCCTATTAAAATTGTTAGTTGAAAAAAAAACCCTACACAAAAGTGTTGCTGTCTAAGAAGTGTTGCGGGAGAACAAGGTGTTGCTGAATAACAAGGCGAAAGCAAGGAGGATAAGAATGAAGACCAACCATCTTTCTTTTATGTTTTGAAGTTTTCAAACAAAGTCACTCCCGTGTGCTTAGTTTGCGGGGGAGTATTAAACAAAATATAATATTGTGTTAGTATAGGTTAGAAGTGTAACATTGTGGTCTATATAAACCACATCTAATGTAACCCTAATTACAACTTCTAATACAATACAATTCTCTGATTTAACTTTTCAAGATAGATATCGCAAAATCGGTGGCACAGTTTTCTATTTGTCGCAAACTGTTTCCCCTCCCAAAAAGTTTAGCGAAAGAGGTATTTGCGATCCAAAATTCAGACTTTGAAATTAACATATTTATGCAGTAGTGTTTAATCTATATTATCTAAATAACTATAAACTATAATTAATTAAAGGGATGCATCCATCTTAAATAATAGTTTAAACATTGATATCACATAACTTAATTAATTATTAATTAATATTAATATATTATTATATTATTTATTAATTATTTATTATTATTATTATTATTTATTATTATTATTATTATTATTTTATTATTATTATATTATTATTAATATTTTATTATTAATATTATTATTTATATTTTTTATTATTTATTATATTATTATTATTATTATTATTATATTATTATATTATATTATTATTATTATTATTTATTATTATTATTATTTTTAATTATATATTATTATATTTTATTATTATATTATATTATTATATTATATTATTTTAATATTATATATTTTATTATTATTTATTATATTATTATTTATTTTTTATTATTATTATTTATTTTATTATTAATTATTATTATAATTATTATTATATTATTATTATTTTATTATATTATTATAATATTATTATTATTATTTTATTATTTATTTATTATTTATTATTATTATTAATTATTTATTTATTTATTATTATATTATTATCACCATCATCATTATTATATATTATTATTATTTCATTATCATACTTACATACATCATCATCATCATCATATCATCATACATCATCACTAAGGAAGTTGTGATGTTTTACATTTTACCACAAAGTATGTTTCAATTTTTTTATTTATTATTATTTTTATTATCATCATCATCTAAGAGTGTGATTTTACATTTACCACAAAGTTGATGTTTTCATTTTTTTTATCACAACTTTTTGTGGGTTTTGATATTGGCAAGAGACCCTTGTTTAGTTTCTATGCTTTTTAAATTTAAAACTAACACTTAATCTATAATACTATATTATTCTATGCTTATTTACATTAATTAAATATTACTAATTAGACTAGTGAGTAGGCATATTATTGTTGTACGATTGGCATTAGGCTTTGTTTACTTAGGTTTATGATTGTTCCTTATGCCACCCAGGGCGCTCCGTTATCGACTGAGAATCACGTGTTAAACCACGTGAAACAACATCGTCGGTGGTATTGAACGCGTGGATTTCATGACGCGTTGTGGTGATCACACGTTGTAATTTCAAAAAAATCGACCGTTGGAACTTGACTGTGGATTGTTTTATGTATATACACAATTCAATTTTGTAAAATACCAAATACAATCTCCCAACACAAGAAAATACATTCGTTCAAACTACAAAAAAAATTCAATCCAACCCAAAATGGAACGTTCACGTAAACGAGGTTCGGGTTCGAAGAAAAAACACGTACGACCAAAGGTTCGACCTAATCTTGGCGAGCCGGCTAGATTTCAGTTGCAAGACGAACCCGACCAAATGTCATTTCAAACCCAACCCTTTCAAATCCAACAATTTCCACTATTTCAAACCCAACAATATCAAAACCAACCTTTCATTCCACCATATCAACCTCAACAATTTCACACACAACCGTTTCAAACCCACCATTTCAACCTCGACCCACTAGAAGATAACAATGTCATTCACCAATTCGCCCGTGCATACCGCGAACCACAACAACAACTTGATGACGATGACAATAGTGGACCGGTTCAAGAAGAAGAAGAAGATCTAGATGTTGAAATCGTCCCAACAACTGTTTGTAGACCGTGGACAAGCGAGGAGGAGGTCGTCTTGGTCAATGCATACTTGCACACCTTCGAAAACAAAAAAACATTCGAATGAACAAAACAGACTTGTTTGGAGACGAGTTGTCTCTCTTTTTGGCAAACTTCCGATTCGACCGAACGAAACATGGATCAAATGACTTCGAAGTGGGAAGATTTGAACCGAAAATGAGTAAATTTAACGATTGTTTCATTCAATTGGTACGTTTTTTAAACTTTTCTCTATATGTTTTTTTGTTTTTAAAAAAGAAAACTGTTTTTTTTTTAAATTTTAAAACATAAAACGATTTTTTTTAAAACGAAAACTGTTATTTTTAAAAAAAAAGAAAACTATTTTTTTAAACATAAAAGTGTTATTTAAAAAAAACAGAAAACTGTTTTTATTTTTAAAAAAAGAAAACTGTTTTTATCTTGTTTTATAAAATAGTTTTTTGTAGTCCCGAAATCCACAAAGTGGAGCGAGCGAGGCGACTATCATAGAACACGCCTTAGAAGACTATTGCCGAACATACAGGCATAAAACTTTTCCACACATGGCGGCATGGGAGGTTGCGAGACATCACCCAAAGTGGGAGCCGGTTGGCTTGGTCAACATGCATGGGCCTACGGCTCCAACGAGAAAAGGAGGCCCCAAAAGATCAAATACTTCCGAGTCCGGGAGCTACACTACTTCTGAGTCGGGTATCATACCCAAATGAATTTGAACGAACAACCCGATGATGAACCAAATCAAGACGATACACCCACGAGGCCACACCACAAGAAAAGTGGTGATTTGTCAAGCAGAGGAAAGGAAGCGGTAGCGAAGTCCATCGCCGAATTCAAAGAGGCTAAATTGGTGGAAATGGCGGAATCTAAAGAAAGAAGAGAAAAACTTGTGGCGGCAAAACTTAAACGTGAGGAGACGTATATTAGACACTTGAGCTCAAAAGAAAAAAATAGTGATTTAAACGTTTTGTTACATCCGCACGACAATCTCGACGAACCATATAAATCGATTGTACTTCAACACAAACACGAGATATGTGAAAAGTGGGGTTGGGAGATGCCGTAGATCTTTTGAGTTTTTTTTAGTTTGCGGCGTTTAGTTTTTTTAGTTTGTAATTTAGGATTTATTTAAATGAAATTTATAATTTATAATTTATTGTTAATTTATAATTTAAAAACAAAAAAATCATCACTAGTGATGGTTATTCCTACTAAAATCTATCACTAGGGATGGAATAAAATTCGATGACGTTATAGAACTTGATTAGATATTGTGATTGATGAAATTCCATCACTGGTGGAGCATTGTTACCCTTAGACGTGTCTGTCATTTTTCATTGCAGTGTTAGATAAGGTGGTTTATTTGGGTGACAAAAACCTCTTCAACACTTTATTACATTCGCCTTTTCTCCCGCTCATAACCCAGATATGCTTCGTCTAAAAAGTTCTACAATTTTTGATTGTTAATGCTTTGATTTGTTGTTTACGTGTTTGATTGGCTGTTTTTGATTTGTTTGTTTGTTCTTCGATTTTGCGTGAAAACCCTTGTGTTTCACGACTTTTTGTCTGGTTAAAATGTAGGTTTTTATTGTGTCTCTTCTTTCAGATTTGTCATACTTTGTTCATGTATTTGGTAGTAATGTGCGTGATTTGTTGATTTTGATATATTTGTTGGCTTTCCTGATGTCGATTGCTGGTTACGGGTGTGCCCTTTTGGTCGTTGTGACTGTTTGTGATCATTATGTAGACATGCATTGACTGATCTTTATGAAACAAAAGGGAAGTTTATGACTGTGGATATTGAGGCAGGAATGCAAGATGGGCAGGTAAGATGTTAATTCCTGGTTAAGATAAAATTTAATATATAATAAAAGACTTATGGTTATGGATGTGCACTTATTGGTTGCAGTTGACTGTTTAAAATGGTTCTGGTGATTTTACTTCTGCCAGGAAGTGGTCTTTTATGAGGAGGGTGAACCAATTATAGATGGTGAACCTGGAGATCAAAGGGTTAGTTTGTTTTTGTTGATGACTTATTTTTTTATAGTCAAATCTGTTTAAATAAAAAAAGTGCTTCATCGCTGATGAGGAATCTTGAATTTTGTGTAGTACCGCAATCGTCCACTCTGCATTACATTTTAGGAGAGAAGGCAATAACCTTCACATAACTGCCACAATAACGTTGGTAATTTTCTCTCCTCTATTTTCCTATGATCGTTACCATAATGAACAACCTGCTTCTCGCAGTCATGACCCATTTTAAGCAAATCGATGGTTATAGGTATTGGTAAAAGTAAAAGATTTGGGTAGTTAGGTTGTTAGGGTTATTAGGTTGTAAATAATTCCGTGAGAATTATACGTTTTGTTACGTTAATTGGTTTCGGAATTTGCTGATAGTGTTTGAACAAGGCCTAAGATATTTAATGGCATTTCATCAAATGGGACACTACAGACTAAGGAACAAGTTTTTGTTGCAACACTATCTTAACGCATGCTGTAAAGTGGTTAAATATGATACCCTTATTTGCAGTAAGAGTTCAGGAATCAAGGCATGCAACTTTTTTTCTTGAATATGTATTACTTGGCTAATTTGTTTGCGTACACATAACAAGAGTTAAATTTTGTGTGCTAGATTACTGTTGTTACAAATATTTTCAACGATATTGCTTTAGGTATTTATCAATTAGACGGGAATGGATCTCAACAAAATGTTCTTCTCAAGATTTGATCATTTGATTGAGATTCGAGTCATCAGGAAGTGGGCTCCTTTAAGTTGTAAAAGCGAATATCAGTAATATTTTTGGTTGACAAACATGTTAGTAATATCTAACCTTTAATCTTTGACACATCTAACAGGGAGATGTAATCAAGGTCGTTGTTAATATTCGCGACATGGCATATTTTGACAGTGTCAATATCTGTGGAAGGATATTTGTTTAGAAGGGTGATGGGTTTGCTTTCGGATAAAACTTTAGCCGATGTTATGGTTGGTAAAATTTTAGAACCAGCATGTTTGGTAATTTGATTATAGATGAACTATCCATTTGCTTAATTCTAGTTGACTGGGCAAGTTAATACATAATACTTATCTTAATGTTTAATGTTAGGTTTTGTTAAGCATGACGCATATGAATGGATCTCCGCCGCATCACAGCGGGTGATAAAACTAGTTGAAAACTAAAACTTAATATATCATACTATATTATATTAACAAGTTATTAATTTTGGGCATATTTTTTTTCTTATCACTTTTTAAAAGTAAGATTTTTTTTATATTTGACTCAGCAATTATATGGTTCTTATTTTTATCTACGATATAATATAAATTTACTTAAAACCGAGTTGTGAATAGTAAATACGAGTGATCAAAACACAAATATATATGTCCCAATGTTGTATCATGCTTTAGTATTTTTATATAAATAGACAGTTGACTTCTTTTCGTTATTTTGAAATATAGTTAAATCCTTTATAAGTTGCCCATACTGTTGTGACATGATTACTTTTATTTACGCTTCGATAAAAAGTTTATTTTTATATAAATTGATGCGGTTTATTCTTTCATTATTTTAGTGATATAGCTAAATGCATTATCCAAATCGGCATCGTTATTAGTTTCTATGATTTTCAATTGTTAATAAACATGTGTAAATATCATCTTGGGTGTATATATTTCGGTTGTTATAATGAGTGTTGATATCGTACATGTGTAGTTATAACAAACCAAAACAATACCGACCGAATGCCTGTCGTAACGCGTGACGAATCCCACTAGTATATACTATATAATAGTTTAAAATTTAATTAGAATACATTTAAGGAGGCTATCTCCAATATTAAAGAGTTTTTTTTTTTTGTGCGTGAAGTGTAGAAGACAATCTTAGTAATATATTTCCGAAATGAACAACTTAAAATGAAGTGATGACATTTTTTAAATAACAAAAACCTACAATTGAAAAAAAAACAAATATAAAAAGTGTATAATGGTCTTTTCTCCCTTTAACTCCTTATCACTTTGATTTTCAAATGGCTATAATTTTTTCATATGATAAGATTTAAAAAAAATTACACCATATTGACGAGAATTTCATTCTGTTTAATTTAAGTATGTTATCCTTTTGGTTTTCTTAATTTTAAAAAAATTATTTCACAAGCTATAAAGTTATAATAGTTGTGTAACGTTGCGCGATTATATCCCAATTCGTAATTAGGTACTGAAACATAATCAATGAATACCTAAATCACGTACCATTTATGCAAGCAGTAACAAATTTGCAATGTAACACTGCGTTTATAATCACGTACCAAAAGGATCAATGAATACATAAATCACGTACCAAATACTCAAATGTATACCTAAATCCATAATCACGTACATGTGTGCAAAAGTAGTAACAAATACTTAATATAGTAATCACGTACCATATGTGTAAAGCAGTAACAAATGCTGAATGTAATAATCACATACCATGTGTGCAAACAATATCAAATGCTCAATGTTACACTACATCTATAATCACGTAATGATTTATATTACAATTCTAATCACATAATAGCATAAAAACAATTAAGTTCTCATTATATTGAATGTATAATCATATAATAAGCATAGCTTTAGTAAAAAAAAACATTATGCAATAAAAAAACTATAATAATGTAATTGCGTAATGATACATAATCACGTGATATTACACTTGTTAGGTAGTTAATTATAGATGTAGGGTCACTTTGAACATTTGTTATTACTTGCACATATGATAAATAGTTACGTACTAGAACATAATAACATAACATTACACAAATCACGTAACTTTATAGATTTTAATAAAAAAAATTTAAAAATCAAGAAAATTATAGCAATAGTCTGCTCAAATTAAAAAAAATGAAATGCTCGTTAATATGGTATATTTAAAAAAAATATTATCATATGAAAAAGTTATACTCGCGTGAAAATCGAGAATGAAATAGGTTTAAGGGTGAAAAGACCATAATACCATTTACTCTTTAAATTGAAAATTTCACTTATCATATCCAAATTGTCAATACATTTCATATAAAAATATTGTCTTGTAGATGATCCATTACCTAGATTTGAATTATAATTTATACAACTTTTCCGTTATAAAAAACCAAGCGGGGGCGAAACATATGTAAATTACAAGTCATGTTGAGTTATTTCTTTAATATTTTTTATTGTATCTTCTTATTGTTTGTGGTGAAGCATTTTGATTCGCTGTGACCTTCTCATAAAGAACATGGTAAAGTAGAGAGGATCATGCCATTTGCAAGCATGCATATCACCATATTAGGAGTTTGGAAAAGGATTGACAACCAAAGGGTGTATGTGTTTATTTTATTTTTTTAATTTTTACAGATGGTGTAAAAATAACAGGTTTATCACTCCCCCCTTTAACATCATCGGCGCAATGTCTTCTAGTTAATGGGTGAGTTGGTATGGGGAGCCACTACAAAGCATATAGTATTAACCTACTGGGTGTGAAGGAGGGTAGTCCTTTGAAGATGATCTGTCATGTAGGTGTCAACGTTAGCTAGTATAGGGATGAGCCTAAAGGGATGGGCTTAGGGTGTTGGGATGAACTCCTTTATACATACATATGCATGTATATTTGTGTGTGTGATAAAAAGAGAAAGGGCCGTCGAAGGCGTCGAGAGGAGGATGTGAGAGACAGGGATGAGACAGGTGGGGGCGGTGTGGACGGGTTAGGATGGGGCTCGACGTTCCTCTGCCGACTCCACACCCGATAGCCTTTATGGGTAACATGATGCCCTTTTAACTAATATAAATTATGTTTTCATCATTTGTCAGTTTGATGCTTTAGTTAACAGTTATGTACTACATATCATATGTAAATTTAAAATCCATATTGCATTATTGAATAAAATGGATTTTTTCTTGTCTTGCGATTTTTTTCTTGTCTTGTTATATATATATATATATGGAAATGTTCATTCGGTAACATTAAAAAAAGTAGGGAACTGAGAAACTATGCATTTAATATATTAAAAAAAGTAACTTAATATATTAAAAATCATTTTTTAAAAAGAAATTTAAGCGCTTTTCCTTATAAATACATGTAGAATCACTTTTTATAAAAAAAATCAAAAACTAAAAATATAAAAAATGTTTAAAAAACAGTTAAAAAAGGTTAACTTGTTTTACAAAGATGATTTTTATTGGAATAGCTTCTACACATTTTTACAAGAAAAAGTGCTGTATTTTTAAATTTTTTTTTTATTTTTTAACATGTTCAGTTGAATTTTTAAGATTTATTTAACATGTTAAATGCATTGTTATCCGGTTTCCCACTTTTTTAGTGTTTCACAATGAACTTCGAACTATATATATATATATATATATGTTCTATTTTATTAGTCCATTTAGATTTTTTATTTAGGCATAGATGTGCATCAACAATAACATGTATTTTAAATCTATACATATGTATATAGTTTTTAGCTTTATAGAATGTGCTTGATACAAAACAAATTTATTTTAAGGAGAGAACCAAGATACCCGCATAATCGCCTGTACATACCACCCAAAGAAAACCACCGTTATCACCTTTAAAACAATATTAACAATATCATGCTTTTCTTTTATCTAAAATTAGTTATCTATTAAATGTGTCCCGGGATATATGGTAGGACGGGGCACTAGCGAGTAGGCCCTTCTCGGCTTCGACCCGTGCCAAAACACCACGCCACCCATGCGGGTTAGGCGGGTGGGTTCGGCAAGCCAGCAACACAACCCGCGTTTAATGTTGCGATGTTCGAGGTATCCGACCGTTGACAACAGTCATTTGACCAAGTTAAAAAAATCGATTGTATACACTCTATATATTTATCTTCCGCTCATAATTTAAATCTTACCCACTCTTAAAACCCTTCATTATTTAAAACCAAAACCCATTTCAATCTAACTCTACAATGGATTCCTCAAAAAAATCCCGAGGTATCAGTTCGAGCAAACAAGGCTCGTTTTCTCCCGGAAATGATGCAAAACTTCGATGCGTTTGCGACGTATAGAAACCCATCTCAGTTTGAACAAGAAAATATGGAGTGAGAACCACCGCTTCATTGGTTCTAACGGTCTTTACATTCAAGCAGTAAAATTTTTATTTTATTTTAATTTGTTTTTTTTTATTTTTATGACAATTTAAGGTTTTATTTGTTTTTAATTGCATATTATTATTATTATTATTATTATTATTATTATTATTATTATTTTAAACATATAATCGCTTACGTAAAAGCGGGTGCAACAATGTAGTCGTTTTGGAAATGTCACTTAAAGATTATCAAGATAAAAACAAACAAACCTTTAAGCACATTCGGGCGTGGAACATTGTTAAAAACGGCGCAAAATAGGGTCAAATCAATTTGCTGAACAAAGATTCCGGTGGAAGTTCAAGCAAGAGAAAATCTTCAGATTTGGCTAACTTCGGTGCATTCGATAAGTCAGTGCCGGACTTAAACAATGAAGTTAGCCCAACACAACCCAAGAGGCGGCACAAGTTAGGACTTCGTGTTCATCAAGCCAAACTACAAGCCAGATTGGAATTGTAGGCGATGAAATAAAATCTTACGTCCAAAAGGAGGAAGCGAGGATGCAAACGTTGGCCGCTGCAAGACAACAAAACATCCTCGCTACTACAACCTTGATTAACGAACAACGCGAAAGTGTCGCCCAAGCAGGAAGAGACAGAGATTTCAGATGTATATTATGCCACATGAAATTCTCGATCTCGAAGTGCGAAAGACCTTCGTAGCCCGCAAATGGAAACTTGCCGAATGATATGGTTGCCCGACAAGCCATTTAACAGATTTCTAGTTTTTCTTTTATTTTAAAAAAGTCGTATTATTTTATTCCGGGACTTTGTTTACATATACATTTTTATTTCTATTCTATGAAGATTAATTTTTATCTAACATTTGACTTTTTTCTAGTTAAAAGAAAAAAAGTTAGTTTATAGCAAGGGTAAGACGTCCCCAGTGTTTTATGACTTGAATACTTTATAAGAAATTTGATATGACCGGATTTAGTTAGTTGAGAAAAAGGTACTAACCTTGAATGACCGTTCCTCCTAATAATCAAAGAAAGTTACGTTTTGTAACGTGATTTAATTTAAGAAAATGTAATTTGTAATTTCTTCATGTAAAAAGACAATTGACAAATGAATGGTAATCTGTAGGCCATGTTTAAATACACATCATCAAAATGATTACTTCTGACTATATAGTTTCATTATTAAACTTCATAATAGTTAGAAAAAACAAACCTTAAACTTGATCGGATATAAAAAAGAGTGGCTTAAAAATAAAGTATCTAAAACTCTCTCATACACGCAAAATATGCCTTCTATTATTCTATATATCTATGTACAGTTGTTTCAAATTAAAAAGAAATATTAAACTCACAGTTATAAAAAAACTATGCTTTAATTATGTTACAATGCGTAATGGATGACCTTACAGTAGCATCATATGAAGTAACAAAGTCCTCATATCTATACATGCATATATGCATGTACATATTTTAAAATCTTGTGTCTATAACTGAAAGTACAAATTTGATATGCCTCAAATTGTGGGTTCTGAAGAAATAGAGTCACTGAGAGTTGAACTTTCAGAAATTGGAAGAAGTTTAAGATCATCTTTTCATCGTCATGCATCAAGTTTTCGTGATACTTCAGAAAGAAGTTCTGTGAACAATCATGACGAGACAGATGAGTATGTTCTGAAGTGGGAAGCGATTGATAGATTGCCAATGTTTGAACATTTGAAGTCATCTTTGTTTGATGATGAAAATGGAAAGAAGGTGGTTGATGTCACAAAGCTCCTTGCTCCTGAGCGACACATGTTTATCGAGAAGCTCATCAAACACATCGAGATTGACAATCTGCGGTTGTTGCAGAAACTTAGAAAACGAACAAACAAGTAAGCTTTTGTTTTTCGTTTCCTTAGGGTTATTTAAAAAGCTTGCTGCTTTTGCCTTGCTCATAATCAACTCGTTTGTAACGAGCTTAATATTTATAAATTATAAGCCGATATTATAACTAAGATTCTAATATATATAAATTATAAATTATGCAGTTTGTAAAATCTGCATTATATGTATATGCTATATTTTTTTTGTTTATGTATACGTCTGTATGTGTGTGAAGATTCTATAACTTTTATAAGATTTAAAAATATTAAAAATGACATGGCTCAAGCATTTTATGAGCAGAGCTCAAGTTCTACATTCCAGCTCGTCAAAATAAAAGGGCCAAGCCAAGCTGGCTCGTTTAACTTTGAGCCCGAGCCCAACCTGGCTCCGTTCAGCTTGTTTACAGACCTATGCTTCGTCCTTACACAAATCTTCGTTCAGTTAGGAGCAATAGTTCCACACTTGCATACCCATAAGTACTCTAAACTTCCCTTCATGTAGATTTTTCAATGTACATTGAGATGAAAGCTTACACTTAAATTTGTTTGTTTAGAGTTGGCGTCCAGTTGTCCTCTGTGGAGGTGAGATTTAAGAATCTTCGCGTAGAAGCTGAGTGTGAAGTAGTTCAGGGAAAGCCACTCCCAACTCTGTGGAATTCTTTTCAAAGTCTACTATCTGTAAGTATCAACTGTGACATTAATAACTTTATAAGCACCATAGGTTTAATGTATAAATATGCAAATAAAAAAACAAATATTTTTTTAGGTTAAATGGGTTAACGTGTGTGACATGATTTTCGAGTTCATGTCGTGTCAAATTTGTAGGTTCGTGTCAGGTTTGACTCGCCAACCATCGAACACGACCCACTTAGTCAGCCCTACTTCCCAGTACCATCAGTATAGTTGCACTTTATAGGCTATGTTTTATTGCCTGAATATAGTTAGAAGATATAATGGAAACCAAAGTGGGTCAACTAAACAAATCAGTAGTGCAGTCTGTTATCAAACTTGAACTATATGCTATATGGGTCCCTTCAAGTTCTTGTTAAAAGTATTTTGTGATATCAGTGAATGTTATTTGTGAGTTAAAATGGTAACAAACATAACTGTAATCTATCAGTCTTTATTCATTCTTTGGTTGTTTAATTTCTTTCTTTCAGGATGACTCTCCTTCTTGGTCCTCAAGGATGTGGGAAAACCACATTGTTGAAAGCACTCTCGGGGAACCTAAACAAATCTCTCAAGGTTTTAATGTATCAATTCAAAGAATAGTGTGACTATGTTTATTAACAGCATATGTTATGTAGATATTGTAATGTTACTATCAAAACATAAGAATATTCTATAGAATATATGCTATTTTGTATATCTCTATAACATGTTGACTCAGTAGTGTTACTTTACTTATGTACTAAAACAGATTAGTGGTGAAATTTCTTACAATGGGTACAAACTAGAAGAATTTGTTCCCCAGAAAACTTCTGCATATATAAGCCAAGATGATTTGCATATCCCTGAAATGTCTGTTAGGGAAACGCTAGATTTTTCGGCTGGTTGCCAGGGTACCGGAACTCGTGCAGGTATGTCTGATTGCTACTTCATGTACACAATGGACACTGTAGTTTTGTATTCTATTCCAAGTAATGATGGTTCAAGAACTAAAATGATAGTCATTTTGGTTCTCATTCAGAGATTATGATGGAGGTTAATAGGAGGGAGAAAGAGGGAGGGATTATTCCGGATCCTGACGTTGACACTTTTATGAAGGTAAAATATTGAAATTTGTTGTTTGTGTATTTCTAAATTGATGTTATAGTGCAAAAGAAGCCGTTACGTTTAATCTTCGGTTAGATATCCATAAAACTTTATCTAATTTATAAGGCCTAAACATTATGCCTCCCATCACCACATAATATGTCAATAATCATCTGGATCATGCCCCTCAAAACCAGAATGCAGCAATGTAAGTAACGGCTGTGGCCGGTGGCTAGAGTTTTTCAGTGGCTACGTATTGTGATGGCAGCGGAGGCTAGGGTTTAGTAGGGCAGAATATTTCTGCTATGGTTTTAAGAGCAAGTTGGTTCTTAGAGCAACTACAACGTGAAGTTGGAATTGAAGTCCAAAAGGCGGACCAACACTTCCGGACCATCCCTACGTTGTAGGTGTTTGACCATGGTGGTCCAGTTTGTTCTACCAGATGAGTTTGGTTTGTTTAAGTGGGGACCACATACACAGAAGCCTTTTTTAGTGTAAAAAGTGGGGGTGTGATGTGAAGGTTTGGAATGGTTTAGTGTTGAAGTAAAAAATGGGGTATGGAATGAAGTGGCGGGTTTGGATATTGGACTTTGACCAGCATTGTATATTGATTGTGTGTATAACAGGGTTACATAGGGGCACTATGTATAGAGACTAATATTAAACTTGAATATTTTATAGATATGATAATTAAACAGTAGTCTAATAGACAAAGGGAGCAATTCTTGTTTCATATGTAACAACGTATGGTTTCAGTTTGTGACATTTATTTTCATAATCAACCATTTACAATTTTTACATGCAATTTCCATTGAAGGACAAAAGACAACTCTTCAAACTACATCCTGAAGGTAATTATTTTAACTAATATATTGTTTCTTATTTGAATATTTATATAACATGTTCATTTCCAATCATTATCACGGTACTCCAGATTTTTGGCCTTGACATATGTGCTGATACAATGTTTGGAGATGCCATGAGGAGAGGAATCTGAGGGGGTCAAAGAAAAGATTGACTACAGGTAACTTCTGCATATGGTTAGCTTTACTGATGTGAATAGAATCTAACTTGTATGGTTGTTTTCAGGGGAGATGATTGTTGGTCCCACAAAAGCTTTATTTATGGATGAAATATCAAATGGATTAGACAGCTCCACTACATATCAGATAGTTGCTTGTCTTCAGCATTTGGCACATACAACAGATGCTTCTATACTCATTTCACTTCTTCAGCAATCACCTGAAGTATTTGATCTCTTTGATGACATTATGTTGATGGCTGAAGGGAGTATAGTGTATCATGGGCCCCGCAATAATGTTTTAGAGTATTTTGAGGATTTTGTTTTTGCATGCCC
This sequence comes from Scalesia atractyloides, assembly GCA_947069175.1. Lineage (NCBI taxonomy): Eukaryota > Viridiplantae > Streptophyta > Magnoliopsida > Asterales > Asteraceae > Scalesia > Scalesia atractyloides. The sequence goes on from CAMTDV010000020.1 coordinate 52,643,930, forward strand.
GGAAAGAAAAGGCGTAGCCGACTTCCTCCAAGGGGTAATGTCACATCCATGTCCACTTCTTAAGTGAGTTTTCATGCAATAACAAGTTACTCACAGGTTGTGTCAAAAAAAAGATCAAGCGGCTTACTGGTGCAGAAATGAACAAACATATAATTATGTCTCGGTAGACACCTTTTCCACGAGGTTTAAGGAATGTCGTTTAGGAAAGGAAGTAAATGAGGATATATCCAAACCGTTCACAAGATCGGAGAGTCATGAGAAAGCCATATCCTTTTATGTCTATTCTCTTTCTAAATGGGCTTTTTTAGAGCTTGCATGTCTAGGGAAATTCTTCTCATGAAAAGGAATTCTTTTGTCTACATCTTCAAATCAGTCCAGGTGCTCATCACTCCTTTATCAGAATTTGAATTTGGGAAAACCGGGACCATCTAGACCAATAAGTTTGACAGAATGTTCTCGACTTGTAAATTGGCGAATCATATCCATGCATGACGCAGGAGATCCATGCTATTGCGCCACGGGCTCCACCATCCGCCAAGTTGCAATCTCAAGTCAAATCGTGGTCTTCAAGAGAATCTGACTAACTTCTGGTTGGATAAAACAATTTCTTCATTAAAAAAAATGTCAAATGATACTTTTTTAAAAATAAAATATAAGAATTCAAGGCTATCTTGTCAGATTCATTGATCAAGATCGCCATTTTGGTGATTTTCCCCTTTTAACTTTACCTTCTTTAATACGTAGTTTATAAATGTTATTAGCACCATTATTTGACGATAAATAGTTCATGTGATAAGTTCTTTTCTATAACCTTAAAAAGGTCTAACTATGTGGGTTATAATGTGTGCAGATGGTCATAATTGCATTAGTCACAATAACTGTATTTTTCCGAACTAGATTGAAAGCTGATATGATTGATGCAAATTATTATCTTGGTTCACTCTTTTAGTCACTTGTAATCCTTCTAGTCGACGGGTTCCCAGAATTGTCAATGACAGTTGCAAGGCTTCAAGTTTCTATAAACAAAGGGACATGTGCTTCTATCCTGCTTGGGCATATGCAATTCCTGCATCCATTCTTAAGATTCCTATGTCATCGTTAGAATCCACTGTTTGGACATGTCTCACTTATTATGTTATTGGATACAACCCAGAATCAGAAAGGTGAGCATCATTTGTACTATTTCATCATTAACTTCAGTCTGCCTCAACTGTCACATCTGACTGTCTTTTATAAATAGATTTCAAAAGTGTGATGCTAGTATCCGTACTGAAAATACCAGTATCGAATTTGAACAAAACTTGGTACCGTATACCGTACCAAATATATATGTACAATACAGGTATGGGTATTACGTTATGGTACCCGCTTTGGTACCACTTTGTTTTTTTTTTTAATTTTTTGAGCACTCGTACAGGTACCAAATAGACAAAATCGGTACAAGTACTAATACATACAAGTGTCAAATAGGTAAAATTGGTATGAGTACCAATACAATATAGCTACCAAATAGCTACAATTGATACACATACCATAAACACCATAATACGAAATAAAACATAATATAAAAAACTCTTCAAGTTCTATTTTAAATTTTGTACCAATACCCATTTTACCCGTACCCGTACCAATACCGAAAGTACCGAATACCGAAATCAATAAAATTGGGTACCGATATATGTACTGAATAGTACAAGGTACCGGTACGGTCACAACACATACACGAGTATTTGGGGAAAAAAACCCATTTCTTTACTATAAGTACACCACTCCCCAATCTGCATGCAAGCATCCCTGTCACATGCATAGGGGCCATAACCCGTATGAGGTTATACAACCCGTATAACTTTTAAGACCATAGATGTGTCACCTCTATCACATCATAATAGGAGCCGTGTAAAGCAAACTTTAATACCATACGAGCCTTATAACTTCTGACACTACACACAATTGTTACATTAATAAGTTTCAGTGAAGTTATACGACCCATATAACAGCTCTTTTAACACATTTTTTATGTTCATATGGGTCCGTATTATTGATATTCAAACTAAATATTGGTGGTCGTTCTATAAATAGTAGATAGTTTGTTTTAGAAGGTAGTTATGAAGTTTGGTGACCGAAGATGACAAATCAGAAGTTTATAACCAAGTCACTAAATGAAGAGATGTGTCTCTTTGGACACACCCTTTGGATCGATGGCTGCAAAGGAAGAAGGAAGCGACTCTTCAAGATTGATTACATCCACAAGATCAAGCGTCACAACCATTTGTGAAGAGACACGTCTCTACAATCGCATCTATTCGTTTAGTATATATAGGGTTCATGTATGTCAAATGTAATCATCACTTTTCACTCAATACAAGCAAGTTTATCGTTCTTTGATTCTCAGTTCTTTATATTCAAAACTTGTGATTCGCATGTTCGATTACCAACAGTGGTATCAGAGCACAGTGTTTCAAATCTGGGAAGAAGAATTCATGAATCAGAGAACGGTTAATCGATTTGAAGAAGGCCACGAGTTCGAAATCAAATCTGCGGGAACGAGGAGTGTTGTTTCTGTGCAATCATCGATTAGAAGGAATCATCACAACCAGGTTCTTGTTTTAAGATTCTGATTTCGTTTGAGTCTCAAAGCAAGTCTTATACTTCGAAAGGGGATCACAATAGCATGTTTTAAGATAAAGCAAGTCAATTTTGAATCATAAACGATTCGTATAGCAAGAAATCCAAACCGTGTCGGTTCTAGCAAGTCAAACCGATTATTGGTTCAAATAGCAAGTTCCAGACCATTTGGTTCAAAATAGCAAGTAGCATGTTGAATCATCACGATTCAGTCTAGCAAGAAACGACCATTCTCGGTCAAAGCAAGAAACGGCAAGCAAAGTGGGTCGATTAAATTAAGTCCAATTAGCAAGTTGGTTGGATACTTTTTATCACTCACAATAGAAAGTTAGCAAGAATATGATCAGCAAGTCGGTCAGAACCTGATTAGCAAGTGGGTCAGGGTACAAAAAAAATCTGATTAGCAAGTCGGCCAGAAACGCAAGAATCTGGTTAGCAAGTTGGCCAGACACAAGTACTAAGTAAGAAATTTGATCTAGTCGATCAAGAAAGGGATCATCCGATCACAAGCAAGATAGGCAAAAAAACAAGAGAGAAAGAAAGGAGGCAAGACAGACAAAGAAGGAAATGCATCAACGTCACTCCACGAGCAAGGGAATGTGTCTCTTCAATGCCCAAAATTGAAAGAGTCGAATTATACCCAATGGGCAGTTATGATGGAAACAACCTTGAAGGCATATAGTCTTTGGGAAACAGTTGTTTCAACGGAAGTGATAAACGAAAAAAAGGCACATACAACGAAAACAATTATCTTCCAAATGCTACTGGAAGATGTTTTGATGCAAGTTGCGCAATACGAAAAAGCAAAGGAAGTATGGGATGCGATCAAAGTTCGTTATCTTGGAGCAGATATGGTTCAGAAAGCACGTCTACAAACTTTGAGGAGCGGACTAGAAGCTTTAAAGATGGATGAGAACGAAACAGTAAGTAGTTTTCGCAAGCAAGTTGGGTAGTATAAAAGTCAAATTTAAGACTCTTGGTACCACCATTAAAGATAATAAACTTGTAAGGAAATTACCTATCTCCGTACCGAAGAAGTTTCTACCCATTATGGCAAATATCGAACAATATTCAGAAATAGATAAAATGCCATTTGAAGAAGCAGTGGGAAGAATAATAGCTTTTGAAGAACGTCTCAAACGTCAAGACAAGCAAGAAGATAACAATCAAGGAAGACTCATGATAGCAAGTGCAAATAATCGGTCCGAAAGTTGGCATCATGGAAAGGGTCGTGGTGTTCAAAACCATGGTAGAAGTCAAGGCAAGGATCTTTCAAAGGAGGAAGAGGAGTTGGAAAAGATATGGGTCCAAGAAACCAAGACGAGAGCAAGTTCAGATGTTATGAATGTGGAGAACTTGGTTATTTTGCAAAAGATTGCACCAAATGGAAGGAAAAGGAGAAAGATATGCAACAAGAAGCCAATCTCGCGCTGGAAGTAGAACCAATGCTACTGTAAGTTAAGCAAGTTGAAGACCTTCGTTAAACTATATTTAGTTTAAGGGGGAGCATTGATATTTAAAGTAAATATAGGGGGTCGTTGTATAAATAGTAGATAGTTTGTTTTAGAAGGTAGTTATGAAGTTCAGGGACCGAAGATGACAAATCAGAAGTTTATAACCGACTCACTAAATGAAGAGATGTGTCTCTTTGGACACACCCTTTGGATCGATGGCTGCAAAGGAAGAAGGAAGCGACTCTTCAAGATTGATTACATCCACAAGATCAAGAGTCACAACCATTCGTGAAGAGACAGTCTCTACAATTGCATCTATTCGTTTAGTATATATAGTGTTCATGTATTTCAATTGTAATCATCACTTTTCATTCAATACAAGCAAGTTTATCATTCTTTAATTCTCAGTTATTTATATTCAAAACCTGTGAATTCACATGTTCGATTACCAACACATATATACATTTTTGTCAAATCATACGGGTCGTATATCGTTATACGACCCATATGATATTGCAAAAAATGTTATACTTATACGAACTGTATAACCTGAAAGTGGTGTGAGGATACTGTGCCTGTGATAAGTATAGCCTGACCCTTTTCGAAAAGTACAATGATAGGACCTATATTTACTCTTGTTTATTCTTTGTAGGTTCTTCCGCCAGCTACTGCAACTTTGTGCGACACACTTCACATCAGTATCCATGTTCCGATTCATTGCATCAGTTTTCCAAACTGTGGTTGCTGCTACAACAGTAAGCAGTATAGCAATAGTGTTCTTGTTATCGTTTGGGGGCTTCATTATACCACACAGTAAGTTTCTGGAACTTTTTATTCTATTTGGTATATAGCCATGTAAAAACTTGAAGATCAAACCACGGGATGGAAACTTGGTTGCAGCTTCAATGCCAGCTTGGTTGAAGTGGGGCTTCTGGGTTTGTCCGCTGTCATACGGGGAAATTGGTCTTGCAGTAAATGAGTTTCATTCTCCCAGATGGAACAAGGTAAATACTTAAGTCAGTGATATCCTTATTTTCATTTGACCATTCCTTCATTGCAACAAGTTGATACATTTTTTCAAACTTATTTAGCAGATGACTTCTACAAACACAACCATAGGGCAACAGATACTTGAAAGCCGTGGATTAGATTTTGAGGAATACTATTACTGGATATCACTTGGTGCCATGTTCGGTTTTGCGTTGCTGTTTAACGTAGACTTCGTCTTGGCTTTAAGCTACTTTAAGGGTAACTTCATCTTCTTAACATCACAAGTCAACTTTGAACATAGATGATACCACATTTTCATGAATAAGTGAATAAATCTGGTTATTTTATGGTTTAGCTCCTGGCACTAGTGCCATTATTTCAATGGAAAAACAATCTCAAGTAGAGGGAAGTCAAGGATCCAAACAACACACTCACAAGGGTAAAACAGCTCAAAAATCTGTCTCAGAGCCTCATCAATGTTTGAACATTCTTTTTCTTCATGTCACATTTTTGTTTCATTTTTAGGTGGTATATATATCGGCCACATGGAATTTATTCTTTTTCATTGAATTACTCCATTATTTCCAAGAAGGTGTCTGTTCTGCATCAGTAGATACTTACTATCCCATCGTCTTACTTTAGAGGAAATGGTGTTGCCTTTTGAACAGCTAGCGATTACCTTTCAAGATCTACAATACCATGTCGAGCCCCCACCGGTAACTGGTTGAACTTATCATATTAAAATGTGAACTTTATCATACATGTTGTTCAGATTAGTGTTATAGGTGATTGCTTGATGAAATGAGGGAGCATGACTTTTCTGGAAAAAGACTTCAATTACTTCACAATATTACTGGTGCCTTTAGACCTGGTGTACTAACAGCCTTGATGGGTGTAAGTGGCGCTGGAAAAACAACACTTCTTGATCTTCTTGCTGGAAGGAAAACAAGTGGCATTGTTGAAGGAGAGATTAAGATCGGGGGTTATGCGAAAGTTCAAGATACCTTTGCTAGGGTTTCAGGCTACTGTGAGCAAACTGATGTACACTCTCCCCAAATTACAGTTGAAGAATCAGTCACATTTTCCGTTTGGTTCCGCCTTCATCCGGACATTGATTCAAAAACTAAATTTGTATGAAATGTTTACATATGGATTCCTTTGTTAGTTATGTTATGTTATAGTATGTAACTTTCTTTTGATGGAATCTACATAAATTCATAGAAGAAATCCTGGAAACAGTTGAGCTTTATGCCATAAAAGATGCCTTGGTTGGCATTCCCGGGGTTAGTGGTCTATCAACTATTCAGCGTAAGCGGCTCACAATTGCTGTTGAAGTTGTTGCTAATCCCTCCATTATATTCATGGATGAACCTACAACGGGTCTGGATGCCAGATCAGCTGCCATTGTCATGCGGGCTGTGAAAAATATTGTTGATACAGGAACAACTATTGTCTGTACCATTCATCAACCTAGCATTGACATACTTGAGGCATTTGATGAGGTAAAAAAGATATGTATATAAATATTCAGGAGAAACAGATGGCTATTATCTTAGTTACAATCATTATTCTTGAGAAAAATATTTTCTTTCTTTAATTAAATTAGACATAAATCTGACATATTGCCACATCTATGTTCATGCAGTTAATCTTATTGAAAAATAGTGGACGTGTGATCTACTGTGGGCCCCTGGGTCACAATTCAAGTAGGGTCATTCAGTACTTTGAGGTTAGTTGAGCTCACAACAGATACACATAGTAGATATGCATCATCCCAACATTCCTTACGCGTGATTCACGTTTTTCTTCTAGTATGGAAATTTCGTGCATCATAACGTATACCATATCAAATTTACATAAATTGTCTTTCAAACAGAACATCCCTGGGGTGCCAAAGATTAGAGACAACCATAATCCAGAAACATGGATGTTAGAGGTAAGTTCTGCATCAATGGAAGCTGAACTTGGAGTTGATTTTACGACAGATTTATTCTACTTCAACTTTGTAGGAAACCCTAGCCTAGTTGCATAACCTGTCTCTATATAAAGGAGGTTTGCTTAGGGTTTAGGTGGCTGGTTCTATTGCTGTGTTGCTCAGTTAGTTGTTCAGTGCTGAAAGAATTGCTTCATAGAGGTTTAGAGAGAGAGAGTCTTGAATTGGTTGTAAACACTTTGTGTTAGATAATCAATAGAAGACTGTTTGAAGGAAATTGTTCGTGTTCGTGTTTGTGTTCTTGTTGCTTATGTGAAATCTGATCTAGGGGATTCCGCACTCTAGATTAGATAGACGATTCTGTGAAGATCCATACGGACTAGGGGACCTACAATTGGTATCAGAGCATTTGGCTCTTGATTTTGCTCGGTTCAGAATCGTAACAGCCAAAAAAGTTGGGTTTTTTGGACATTTTGGAGGCTGTTTTGAAGTTTGTGATGACTGAATTAGGGTTTCGACAGCTGTTCTAGGGTTTTGCAGCAATTTTAGATTAACAGCAAGGGATTTCGGATAAAATTCTTGCAACTCAGATCAGAAGTGAAGCAATTCGGATTGAAGACTTGAATTTCGGATCAGAAACCTACATTTCGGATCATCAGACTTGCAATTCGGATCTGAGTGCATTTCGGATTAGAAAAGTGCAATTCGGATCCGAAAAGCCCATCTCCGATTCCATTTCGGATTGAATTCGGATCAGAAGTGTATTCCGGATTACATCTCGGCCAAGAATAGTCTATTCCGGATTCCATCTCGGATCAGAATAGTCTATTCCGGATTTCCATTTCGGATTAGAACAGTGCATTCCAGATTTCATCTCGGATCACTATTCCGAATTACCATCTCGGATTAGCAATTCGGATTACTGTTCCGGATTTCTATCTCGGATTGACTATCCGAGTTACTATTCCGGATTTGCTACTGTTCCGAGTTAGGATTAAGAAGGTGGAAAGTTACCAGCTAACGTAACCGGAGTTAAACGTTTTCGGACATAGAATTAGATCCATAAACAATTTTGATAAACCGGTTGTACGGTTAGGCTTGTGTGATTTTTAAGACGAAAAAAAGCACGAAAATCCCAAAAATCATAGTCGGACAATATATATCATTAGAATTGTATCGTAGAGACAAGTCTAACAGTATAATTTGTTAACCACTCATTTCGGACAAGGTTTAACGTTTTAACGAGCCGGTTCGGTAAAAATGTCGAATATGTCTAACCTAAATGAGCTGTTGAGAATGGAGCACGAGGCTGGCTCCATAAACAAACCTCTAAAGATGCTGAAGGTAGAGAACTATCTTACTTGGAAGGATAGGTTTCAATCCTTTATTGAATACCAGGACACACAGATGTGGATCAGATGGATACGCTAACCCAACGCATGGCTTTGAGGGCAGACAACGTGTTATGCCTATGTGAATATGTCTGAAGCTGAAAAGAGGATGTATGAGTCTGAGAAGAAAGCCTTAGCTGCTATAAAGATGTCATTACCTGATGGCATCAAACATACATTCAAGCGTTATACTACATCGAAGGAGATGTGGGATGCCCTAGAGAAGAGGTATGAGGGCAATATCGATGTGAAGAAAAACTAGGTTGATCTACTAAAGAAACAATTTGTTGTGTTCAAAGGAATGAGAAATGAATCCCTTGAAGATATTATCACGAGATATTATCATCTGATGTCAGAAATAGATAATTATGACATAGAGGGATACACGGATGTGGAGATAAACGACAAGTTGCTGGATGCTTTACCTGCAAAGTGGGATATCTATACTTTGATGATAAAAGGTGAAGCTGATTATGAAAAGAAAGAATTTGAAGAGGTTGTTGGGAAATTGAGAGCTTATGAGCTTAATATGAAGAAGAAGGAGACTGGATATGATCAGGTTCAAGATCCGGGGATTTATAAAGGTCTTACACCTTCATCTTCCAACAATGCTTCAAGTGATAGTGCAACTGCGTTTCTCTCATGTGAGAATGAGCAGATCGTGACAAATGCTGAGGGTGAAGTATGTTTTGTTGCTGCTTCAGGAGGCTCGACAGGGGCTAAGAGACAACAATCAAGTAAAAGTAACAGTAGTTCTAAGTCTATGCCTCTTCAGTGTCAAAAGTTCTGAAGATCACCAGGCATTGCTTGCTTCTTTTGTTGCTTCCTATGAGAACTACATTCAGGGAAAGATATCTGATCCTGCTACGTTTGATGAATATTATGATCAGATCGACCCTGATGACTTCGAGGAGATGGATTTGCAATGGCAGATGGCCATGATCTTTAGAAGGGTGACGAGGTTCATGAACCGAACGGGCAGGAAGTTCGTTGGAAAGAGTGTGGGTTTGACAAGTCGAAAATGAAGTGTTACAATTGTCATAACTACGGAAATTTTGCTAGAGAATGTCAACAACCAAAAACTGAATCTTGTTCTAATTCATCTTTTCAAGATTCTCCTGGTCATGGTTCAAGCAACAGGAATGTGTCAAACAACACTGGATCAAAGGCCATGACTTCTACTTCCAGAGAGGGTTCTTATGATTGGAGTGTTCATCTGGAGAGTGATAACAACGCATCACAAGCGTTTATGGCTGAGATAGCTCCAGTTGTTGATGAAGTAGTGGAGCTGATGCTGAGGAGGAGTAAGAGAAGGTAGCTAAAAAAGCTGGTGGAGAACAGACTGCTACAGAGAAGAAGATGGCTGCTGATTTTGATGCTTTCATGGCCGATCTGGCGAGGTATGTTCTAACTATGGTAGTTCTGTTTGTTTGAAGTGTCGTGAACTGCAAAGTGAACTCCAAAGTCTGGCTAATGAGCTCTCAAACCTAAAAGAATCAAACTTTTTCGTAAAACCAAATGAGTCACTGTACTTGAAGAAAATTAAAGGTTATGAAGAAGAAATTAATATTCTAACCTATAAGCTTAATGAAAAACTTCAAGTTATTGACTTAGCTCATGATACGATGAGTGAGAAAACAAAAAAGGTTTCTGAAAAATGCAAAGAGTTGTCGGAAGCACAACTTAAAATTTGTGAACTTGAAAGAAATTAAATCAATTCAGAGATTCATCTTTTGTCATGAAACACATGATGAATGGCTTGAAGAAGAAAATGACAAGACATGTGTGGGATTCAAAGGTTTGAATGAAGTTCCACCACCTCTTGGTCACGACTATTCTTTCTTGCCAGATGAAGAAGAGCTTACAGACTTTGTGTCAACTACACCTGGTAGTTCCACATTAGAGGATGTTGATGGTTCTGAGAATGCCAAGAAGGATAATAACAGAGACACTGGTTTGAAAACAAAGAATACACACCCTAAGAATCAAAAACAAGTTTTTATTAAAAATGTTGATTTTGTTCAAGGGAGTGACATGAATAAATAGGTCCCTGTTATTACTAAAGAGTCTAATGTGCAGTTTGCTAAAAATCAGAAGTTAAGCAAACTAAACAAGATCCTTCGAAGGCATCATCATCTTCATCATCACGTCACCTGATGAATCTAAGCAAGAGGCTTCAATTAAGAAGTCTTCAGCTAGAAAATCGTGCTTCAAATGTCACGAAAAGGGACATGTTGCTAGCTGCTGTCCTAACAAAAAGAGTGAAGCACAGGTAAGTGAGAGACAAAGAGAAAAATCACCAGAAAAAAGTGGTGATGGTGAGAAGAAGGTTAACTCACCAAAGATATCTGCTACCAAGCAACAGAGTGTTGCTTTTGGTGTAGATAACGCTGAAAAAGGAACTTACCAAGTTCCTCGTTTTCAAAGAAATCAACAAAGATTTCAGCCTGCATCTACATCAGGCAGATATGATAGACCTAGAAGTAGTTCACCACGAATGAATAACTTTAATGACGTCAGAAGTCAAGGTAAATATCAAACTCGATGCCAGAATGTTGGTAGTCGAAATTTTTATAACGATGGCTTTAGAAATTATTATCATCAAAATTCATGGAATCAAAATCATAATTTCCAAAAGTCGCAAAGTCCAAATATGGTTAGGAAACCTCAGGACCAAAGACCTAGTGGAAATCAAAAACCATTTCCATCAACAGGTCTAAGATCCAAGACTCCTGTTAGGAGTGATGGATATTGGATGGATGTTCCCGTGGTTGATGAATCTGGAAGACCCAAGACCATTAAGGCTTGGGTCCCCCAATCTAACTAATTTTGTTGGGTGGTGCAGGAGCTGCTAAGGAGGATTATCAACTTGTGGTATGTTGATAGTGGCTGCTCCAGGCACATGACGGGGGATGCGAGGTTGTTGACGGAGTTTGAGAATGTAGATGGTGGATATGTGAATTTTGCAGGTGCTAAAGGAGGCACATTACCGGTCGAGGAAAAGTGACTAACGGGAAGATCACACTGAAGAAAGTGAACTATGTTGAGCAGCTGAAGCACAATCTGATGAGCGTGTCTCAAGTCTGCGACAAGGGTCACTCGGTCCACTTTACGAAGTCTGAAGCTTTGGTGTTGAAACCTAGTTTGGGGATACCGGATGATTGGATAGTGATGAGAGCACCAAGGAGAAACGACACTTATGTCATGTACATGGGTGTTAAGGATTCTTCCACTGTGGTGGCGTGTTTACTGTTGAAAGCATCTGAGGCTGAGTCATTGCTGTGGCACAAACGCATGGCCACATCCACTACCGAAAAATGAATTATATTATTAAATGGTTTAGTGGAAGGGGTGCTAGTGCAGATGTTTCACGTGGAAGATAAATGTCTTCCATGTCAAAAGGGAAAACAACATAAGAAACCTCATAGGTCTAAAACAGTAAATTCCATAGATGCCCCTTATGAATTACTTCACATGGATCTATTCGGTCCGGTGAACGTAAGGAGCATAGGTGGAAAGTACTATTGTTTAGTTGTCACTGATGATTACTCAAGATATTCATGGGTTTTCTTTTTAGGTACAAAAGATGAGACAGCGGAGATGCTGATAGATCTTTTTAAAAAATTAGAAAATGTCCATGATGCACGGATCAAGAGGATAAGGAGTGATAATGTCACGGAGTTCAAGAATCAGATTCTGGATCTCTATTTTCTTCGCAAAGGAATTGAATATCAATTTTCTGCTCCTTATACACCTCAACAGAATAGAGTCGCTGAGCGGAAAAACAGGACGTTGATTGAAGCCGCAAGGACTACGCTATCTGATTCAAAGCTTCCAGTTCTTTTCTGGGGAGAAGCTGTGAACACAACTTGTTATGTCCTGAACAAAGTTTTGACAGTTAAACAGTTTAACAAAACATGTCACAAACTATTGGTTAACCAAAAACCAAACTTAAAAGGCTTTGAACCACTTGGATTACCCTACACCATTGTGCGAAATAAAGATAAGCAAAAATTCGATGAAGTCGCTGATGAGGGTTACTTTCTAGGCTATATGCCTGAAACACTAAATAAAAGGGTTCTTAATCTGAAAACTGGCAAAATTGAGGTGGTGTTTAACATGGAAATCACTAGTTATTCACCTCAACAATCAACGAGTGGTCCTCCTATATTATATGATTATGACTGTGTTTTTAGATCATTTAATATTCCTGATTTTTCCAATGCAGATGAGTCTCAGGTGATCTATACTGTGATCAGTGAAGATGGAGAGTGTGACTTCATGCCTAGATTGAGTATATCGATGAGAGATGCTCTAGAAACTTCTTCGAGTGCAGCTCCAGAGGACTCCAGTGATAGTGAGTCTGAACCTATTCAGGGGGAGGACTTCACTAATCCATTTGCTAATATTCAGGGGGAGGTTGGATCGAATCTGGGAGATAATCTAGTTATTGACACTATTGCTACCACACATGTTAACAGAGATCATCCAGTTGAAAACATCATTAGTGATGCTGCTGCAGGTGTTCATACAAAAAGAGGTGTGCTCGAAGGTTCCTGTTTGTTTACTTCGATTCAGAAGACTGGGTTGATTCATGAGTGTTTGTATAGTTGCTTCATTGCCCGGAGGAGCCGAAGAATGTTCATATGGCTCTAAAAGACAAATATTGGGTTGAAGCTATGCAAGAGGAACTAGCTCAGTTCAAGAAGTTGAAGGTTTGGGAGCTAGTTGACTTGCATGTAGGAGAGAAGGAAATAGGCACTAAGTGGGTGTTCTAGTGCAAGAAAGACGACCGAGGGATCGTGATAAGGAATAAGGCTCGGTTGGTAGTGAAAGGGTTCAATCAGCAAGGAGGGATTGATTACAGTGAAGTGTTTGCACCAGTAGCAAGGTTGGAGGCAATTCGTTTGTTCCTAGATTTTACCAACTTGACGTGAAGAGTGCATTTCTTTACGGGAAAGTCCAAGAAGTGGTGTATGTCACAGAACTAGACGAGTTTACTGATCCAGGCTATCCAGATCGAGTCTATCGACTTGATAAGGCATTGTATGGGTTGCATCAGGCACCTAGGGCGTGGTATGAGACACTGTCAGCACACTTGTTACAACATGGTTTCGAAAGAGGTTAGATTGACAGTACACTTTTCATCAAAAGGAAGAAGGAAGACTTTCTGCTGGTATAGGTATAGGTAGATGGCATCATCTTTGGATCATCTGATGAGAACATGTGTCATGATTTCGAAGAGGTAATGAAGAGCAAGTTTGAGATGAGTGCGATGGGTGAATTATCCTACTTTTTGGGTTTACAAGTTGAACAAAAGAAGGATGGGATGTTTATACATCAGACGAAGTATGTGTATGACATTTTGTCTCGTTACAAAATGGAGCATTGCGGTACTATCAATACACCTATCTGTGAGAATCACAATCTTGGTCCAGATCATGAGAGTGTGGATGATTTTGATCCAACTCAATATAGTGCAATGATTGGTTCTCTGATGTACTTGACTGCTTCAAGACTCGAGATCATGTTCGCAGTATGTCTTTGTGCCAGATATCAAGCGAATCCAAAAGAGTCCCACATGAAAGCGGTGAAGCGGATTCTTCGTTACTTGAAGGAGAAACCTAAACTTGGGTTATGGTATCCAGCTGTTAGTGATTTGAAGTTTGTTGCTTTCACTGATTCGTACTTTGGAGGATGCAAATCTACAAGAAAGTCTACCACAGGTGGTTGTCAGTTCTTAGGAGGGACGCTTGTCTCATGGCAATGCAAGAAACAGTCTTGCGTGTCTACCTCGACGTGTGAAGTTGAATATATTGCTGCGGGTAGCTATTGCTCTCAGGTTCTCTGGATATAACAGCAGATGCGCGATTACGGTTTGAATTTCACTCGTACTCCTATTATGATAGACAATAATGCCACTATTTCAATCACCACAATCCCGTAAAACACAGTCGCACAAAACATATTGACATTCGTCATCATTTTATAAGGGATCGTGCTGAAAAGAAATTAATTGAACTACATCGAGTCGACACACTTGATAAGCATTTGATAGGGCTCGTTTTGAACATTTAGTCGAACTCAACAGGATGAGGAATCCTGAATAACCATTTTTCCATAAAAATTGTTTTTAAATAATTTACTGCTTTTCAAAAATCAAAACATAAAAAAATAGAAAATCAAAAATGGGTTTTTCACTGTGTGAAAAGGAAGAAATGATAGTACATCAGCAAGTTAGACTGTCACACTAAAATTAAAAGTAAATTGCTTAAGTGTGAGAGCAGCTTCATCATATGATGTACCAGTAGGAAAAAAGCATGAAATAATCAACTTACCTTTGTGATACACATATAATAAACGGTGTATGAGTGGGTAACATATCAGTGGCGTATGGTTTTATAACCTCAAATCTTTTGTTGATAGGTTGCCAAAATCTGAGGTTTTAAGTCTTTATATCGGTGTTTCATCCGGGATATCAAGGTTGTCCTTCTGCTGCATCCAGATATATGCTGACCTAGGCACAACCGAGATATCTTAAAAGAGCTAAAATGCCAAATCCCAAAAATTGAAGAAGCTCTCCTAGAGAGTCATTTAAATGTGCAAATTGCATTATTCGTACCAAAATTTGGTATTTGTCCTAACCCTCGTTGGATATTGGTCTCTTTGCTGTATGGAAGTACTGACCTGATCACCAATTATCTAACATTGTAATTCAAAAGGATGAATTTCGGTATACTCACCTACTTCGATAAATATTTGTGCATACCTTGATCGCGGGGGTATGTCCTGAAGTGGGACACACTAGTATATCAGTATAAATTATCTAATCATATCACTAGGTAATGGTACTTGAAATGTTCATGTATTTTGTATAAGTGGATAAACAATACTGGTAATCGTCTTGAACTGTTTTTTCATGAATGTTGCATATAGAAATATAAAAGAGTGTGAAAACAGTTTGATGTTGCTGATATGATCTTCTTAACGGTGATACTCACAAAAAGAGAGTGTTTATTATTTCGTTATTTATTTGCTTTCAGAAAATTAAATATCCAAAAATATTTCATTTTCTTGTAAATTCTTAATGTACGGAATATGGTTGTTTATGGAGGAGTTCTTACCGATAGGGGGAGACGGTGTTAGAAGATGAGTTCAAAATTTTGAGATCTTGCAGGTTCATGGTGTTTAAAATTTTTAGTATGTGGTTTGAGTTGAGAAGTGCTTAATATGTGATACAGTTTTACTATCTCTTGAATAATAATAATTTGTTTAACTTGTGTTGAAAAATTCTTATGGTTTCTCGAGATGTTTGTTTTATAGTATATAGATTGTAGCAGTGTGTTGCTGAGAAGTTTGGTGAAGAGGAGTTTGATTGGATGCATGGTAGAACCTCCTTTCTACATTGCAGACAAAGTTGAAGAGTTTTGAAGATTGCTATGCAAGTACTAAACTGGAGTTTACTAAAACGCTAACGACTTAGAAGATTTGGTGATTGGATACATCAGCTTAGGGGGAGTCTGTTGCTGACAGAAGCTATTAAAGTTGAAGCTATCCACAGACCAATGTTTTTCAAAGATGTTGAAGATTGCAAGAAGACTGAAGACTAAGTTATTTTATGAAGCTATTGTCAAGGGGGAGTTTGTTGGTGCATATTTGTGACAACAGCTTAGATTTGGTCTTTGGGTATCTTGTAATTAGTAAAATGACAAATGATTAGCGGGTTTAGGTTTGAAATAGTTAATTAGAAGTAATTGGGCTGAACTAGACACTAAATAGTGCATGGTAGGCGAATTGGGCCTTAAACCCATTAGCAGTCCATGTAGGAACCCTAGCCCAGTTGCATAAACTGTCTCTATATAAAGGGAAGTTTGCATTAGGATTTAGGTGGCTTGTTCTATTGCTGTGTTGCTCAGTTAGTTGTTCAGTGCTGAAAGAATTGCTTCAGAGAGGTTTAAAGAGAGAGAGTCTTGAATTGGTTGTAAACACTTTGTGTTAGATAATCAATGGAAGACTGTTTGAAGGAAATTGTTCGTGTCTGTGTTTATGTTCTTGTTGTTTCTGTGAAATCTGATCTAGGGGATTCTGCACTCTAGATTAGATAGACAATTCTGTGAAGATCCATACGGACTAGGGGACCTACATGAAGTAACTCCAAAATGTATTTCCGCTGAGAAAGAACCATATCAGACCCCCGTTTAACAACTTAAACACCAAAAATATGAAAGAGAACCTAAGTCCTGAATAGCAAAATTGTGACCCAAACTTTGAATAACCCGATCAAACACAGCTGGATTGTTGCATGTAAGAATAATGTCATCAACATAGACTAACATATACAGAAGAGTGCACTGAGCACAATAAATAAAAAGTGAGGATCCTTGTTAGATCCAATAAACCCAAGAGAGTGTAACACCTGAGTAAGTCGAGTAAACCATGCATAGTGAGCTTGCTTTAGTCGAGTAAACCATGCATATGATCAATAAAGCCCTATGGTTGGCGCAAGTAAACTGCCTAAGTCAGGTCACCATGTAGAACATCGAGTCCAACGTTATGTCATAGCAAGAGATAAAACTATACGGATAGTAATAGAATTCATAACTGGACTAAAGGTCTCATGATATTCCACCCCTGTTGTTTAAAACCCTTTCGCCACTAAACGTGCTTTAAGACATGTAATAGCACCTGTTTGATCCCTTTTAAGTTTGTATACCAATTTACAATCTACCACGTTCACATTAGAGATCGGAGGAACAAGAGTCCACGTACCATTACGAATCAAGGCCGCATACTCTTCAACCATAGCACTTCACCACTAAGGAGATTTGTTAGCAACAACAAAGGTAGCGGGTTCAATATCAGGGGAAGTGACAAAGAGATGAATGGTAGGATTGTAGGGAACCCGTTGTTTCGGGTTTGGGCAAAGATTAGCAGGTCTGGGACAATAATGTGCAGTGCTCGGGTTTGTAGGGGTAGTCCAGTTTCAGTTTGTGGTGGTGGGGTGGGTCGGTTTGGGTGTAGGTTATGGGAATGAGTTCAGTTTGGGTTTGGATTGTACGCTTGGTTTGGGTTTAAGTTTAGGTATATGTCGTTTATGACGGGGCTGGTTGGGTAGGTACGGTTTGGGTTTGGTTTTGGTTAGGGCTAGTTGTATCAAGTTGAGTGAATGGATTTGTGTGAATGGAGGTAGCCAACCATTTAGAGCGGTGAGCATAAGTGCGGATATTGGGTGGCGAGTCATGGTTAACAGAGTCAGGCAAACTACATGGTAGGTGTGGGTGTAGGTGAAGTAGGTATAGTAGGTGTAGGATGACTGGTGACATATGATCAGGCGTAGGAGGGGAAGGATGGGATGACGTAACGGATAAGAATGAAAAATATAGTTTGTTAAACGAACATGGCGAGCAAAATAAAGGTGATGGTAGTCATGTCGAGACACCGCTAACCATGATGAACGGGGCTGTACCCGAGAAAGACACAAGAGAGAGAAAGAAACTCCATCTTGTGATGATTATACGGACTAATGTGAGCATAACATTGACCGTCAAAAACATATAAAAAGGAAAATTCAGGTGAACGTTGAAATATATGCTCCGATAGGGATTTGCTAGACATGTTACGAGATGGCATCCAGTTTATAAGATAAACTGCCATGTCAAAGGAAAAGTGCCAAAATCAAGAGGGTACACTCAATTGCGCAAGTAAAGTTAGACTTGTTTCAACCACATGTCTATGACGTCGTTCAACAATGTTGTTTTGCTCACTAGTGTGTCGACACGACTCACGAGCGATGGTGAATAATGCCAAGTGTAGAGAAAAAACTAGGGAGAGTCCTGAACTCACCTCCCCAATCTGTTTGAACTGATTTAATCTTAGTTTGAACTGATTTAAGCTCAGTATTAACATGTCGCTCAACCATGGCAACGAATTGCATAAAAATTGGAAACATATTCGATTTTTGTTTTAATGAAAAAAAACCACGTAAACGAGTAAAATGATTCACACAATAATTACTTATGACCATCACAAGACATAAAAAGAGTCGGTCCCAAACATCACAACAAATTTAATCCAAAATTGCATTACTTTTAAAGTAGAAGACGACAACGAAAGTTTCCATGATTTTCACATATGACATGCGCATCATTGGATACCCAAGTCACATAATTCGGGTTCGGCTGGGATGTTCTTGGTGCATCTTTGTCTGATGAAGTAGGCTATTCTATCACAGCCAAGGGACATGATATGGCAGTGGCGGATCTAGAAAACTTTCATAGGGGTAACGAAATCGCAAAAACGTCAAATTTTTTTAAAATTTACACTATCGTCGTCGGAGCGCCAAGGGGTAGCGGAGGCTACCCCTAATTATGAGGTACATCCGCCCCTGTGATATGGTGCCATCAACGTAGCCTATCAATTTATTTGTGACAAGGAACGGATGGATCATAGTTTTCCAAAATCCATAGTTGGTAGGGTTTAGGGTGAAGGCAAATCTATGGGTGTTGTGGGAAGTCTTCTAAACCGTAGAGAAAGCAGCTAACATGGCCATGATAAGCTAATTGTATGTTCGACAGCTGTTAGGGTTTTGGAAAAACAGGATAGATTTGCTGAAAAAAACTGATGAACAGTGTCGATGAACAGTGATAATGAACAATGAGCGATAAACAGTGTTGGCAGCAATTAGGGTTTTTAGAAAACCAAGCTCTGTACCAAACTAAACATAGGAAGTTGTTGTAGTATTATATGATAATATTTAAGATACATCATCTATACTAATTACATTTTGTATCCTTGTATTTATAAACATATATAATATTTGTCTAATACTTATCAAGTGAAGGAAATGAGTATAAAACAAAATTAGATAATTGTTATGTTGTAATATATTTAAACTCTTGATCAAAGAACATGTTTTCGCATGTCAAAATCATTTTATGTATGATTTGACTAACCAATAATGAATGTTTACTGTTTAGGCAGACAATTTACAATGTCATTGTTGTTAATTTAAGAAATGTTTTGATCATATCCTTCAGGTGGCAATCGAGTTCCCTTATCTCTTTGCTCAATCACTTATATTTGTGTGCATCACGTATCCCATGATCAGATATTATTGGTCAACGCACAAGGTTTTCTGCTACTTCTATACATTCTTATGCACATTGATGTACTTTACCTATCTGGGAATGATGCTAATTGCTGTGACATCTAGCTTTCGGGTAGCTGCCATTCTACAGTCTGCATTTTACACCATGTTTAACTTGTTTGGTGGATTTTTAATTCCTAAACCGGTAAGTCCCTTTTGATTCCCAACTTTTAGGATAGTTTAGTAACTGATTATGCATTAGGAATGATCTTCATTACATTTTGAGATCCATTTTGCCATTTGATGCCACCAAAGGGTGTATACGAGCCAAGTTGCTCGTGAGCTAATCGGAATGGGAGCTCACTAAAAGCCCAAATAAAGCCGAGTTTAAATGAGCTCGAGTTTGTTATTTGTAAATTTTTACTTAATATATTAAAATATATTTATATAATAATTATTATAAGATATGAACTTAATATATAATATATATATATATATATATTATGTCATATATAAAAATTACAATTATAAATATGTATAAAAAGTAATTTTCTATATAAACTAGATAATAAAGGATAAATGAGTTTGAGCTTGTTGAATAACTGCTCACATGCCATTTTGAGCTTTAGAAATATAGCTCAAAACGAGTCGAACTCGATAGTCGTTGAGCTAGGGCTCGGCTTGACTTATTTACACCTCTAAGTCACCTGCATAAATTATTGAAACTCATGTGTTTTGTACATGTTGGGCTTCAAAGATTTTGTGAAACTTATCATTGATTTGCTTAATTTCTTGCATAAAATTCCCAATTGGTGGATACGGATGTAGTACCTGACTCCAACTTCATGGTCGCTTAACGCGTTGCTTACTTCTCAGTATGGTGATGTGAAAAAGGATATATAGTTTTCGGGGAAACTAAATCTGTGGAAGCCTTTACAAGAGATTACTTTGGGTATCATCATGATCAATTACCACTTGTATTTGTTCTTCTTGCATTATATCCTACTATTCTTGCTTCTCTATTTGTGTATTCTGTAGCAAAACTCAACTTCCAGAAAAGGTAGATGAACATAGCATCAAACTCTTGAAGTGCAAGTATTTGCTTGTAATCTTGTGTTTCAAATAGTTAAATTCTACAGCATGCTTCTATTAAGATTTGAGTTGTGTTTATAGGAATTTGTAAAACGGTCAAGAGTAAGACTATGTGTCTTTGCAAATGATGATGTCACAAGCTACACCTTTAAGTGACTTGATTATGGACAAAACCCTTTGATGTTTTGAATCATTTGACATCTTGATATGTAGTGGTGGAATCAGAACATTTTTGTTAGGGGGTTAAATTTATAGTTTATATAATTATAAAAGTCCTTCTATTACAAAGAAAAGAACTGTTTTAAGTTTTTTAAAGTATATCAATATTTCTTTTACCAATCAATGTATCAACTGGTAATTGTAATCTTAGGGAAAACATGACTTTTTGGTTGACATGAACTTTTAATTATGTGTCGTATTAATCAGAATAATGATTGGTTTTTACAACGCAAGTCACCAACTATTTTGTTTTCAGATAATTTAATTTTATGTCAACTTCTTTTATTATTATTTTTATTGGAACTTAATAGACTTTATGAAGTTTTTATTCTTGTAATGGGGTTTTTTACCAAAATATTTTTTTATTTTTTGAAGGGCCAACAAAAGAAATTATACTAAGATCCAACACAGAAACTAAAAACAAACACCAAAATGTGTTTCTACATGTAATGATTTCAGCAATTAGCTATGATAAACTTATTAGCTATGATAAACTTATATCAAATAATAATAAACTTATATCGAATAATAACCTAATTGGCTAGTTAATTAATTATGAAAGTTTGAAATATAAAATATATAAACTAATCCATACACATAACAAAGTTGAATTCATAATTATTATTCAAATATTAACTAAGCAATAGAAAAACCTCAACAAAATATATTAATTAGATCATTCATGATGCTTGGCATACCTTTAACACTTCTCAAGAGACAAAAAAGTCTTAAGGGAGAGAAAAAACATCTTTTGAGCACTGTGACGACAGACAGGGTTGTAGTTTAAGAGAAAATTATAGGCTAATTCTATTAGAAATTTATTATATGGAAATAAAATATTAGTTTTTAGATTTTGAAAGTTGGGCCAATGTCGTTTATTTTATAAAGCCCACAATATTTTATATTAACCCACTAAACTAAATATATCATTGTATCATCTTCTTTCTACTCTGCAACAAATATCAGAAATCACAACAACCCACCGGTCCATTGCTGCCACATCGTCGCATGCCGCTGCTCGCCGGCCAAAAAACTTTAAACATCTTTATGTTTTTTTTTGCCATTTAAATGCTTTATAGAAAAAAAATCAAAGGGGTCAACTGTAAGAATTTTTTGGGCAGAATACTCCGATAACCTTATAGTTTGGCCGGTCGGTGGGTCAACTGACCCTCCTGTGGTTCCGCCCCTGTTGATATGAATATTTCATCGCAAAACTAACTATCACGTAGTTTAAATCTTGAATCTGATAAGAGTGATGTGGACTCTATATATTATTGAGGTGAATGATTTGTAAAAGTGTTAAAAGTAAGACTATGTGTCTTTGCAAATCATGATCTCACAAGCTACACCTCTAAGTGTCTTGATCATGAACAAAACCCTTTGATGTTTTGAATCCTTTGACATCTTGATATGAATATTTCATCGCAAAACTAACCATCACGTAGTTTAAATCTCGAATCTGATTCGAGTGATGTAGACTCTATATATTATTGAGGTGAATGATTGGGATTACCTGCATGCATTAGAGGATTTATAGGTGAATCCTCTTAAAATTTTAGTTTTATCAATTACACTACTACAAAAGAAAAACGAATCTAAGATAACAGCCACCTAATCTTATTTAACAACAGATGAACTAAACCATCGTTACATTGTAACTTCGTAATAATAGTTTAAACTTTAAATGTCAAGTTGTAATAGTTCAAGGGGTTGTTGTGTAAAAAGGGATAAACGACTTGACGACCTTTTGAAATGGGCAGTTTAGTAGTTATGCTCAAGCTGTTAAAAGGCATGTGATTGCCAATGAAATGGTCAGCTATGCTTTGGCTCTATATTCTATCTGAATTTAACCCTTTGTTTTCACTATAACAACCATACATAATGTGTATAGGAGGTGAGTGATTTAAGGTGTTTGGTTTACAGGTTGATATAAGGTATCCTCGATATGAACCATATCCATATATGGTTTGGGCTTAGAAATTCATATCCAGTATTAGTTAATATCAAAAACATATCCAAACAATGCTACCATAGTCTCATATCTTGGTGAGTGTAAAACGGATTTGGGTGGGTGAATCTGGATCCAAATATGAAGGATGACAATCATGATTCAGTTAGGATGTTTCCTACTATTCAACAAGTAGTTACTGACTTAGTCAAGTCATGGAGGAGGGTGTTGATGTAGGTAGCATAGGGGGTCAAAACCAATATAGCCCAACGAACAAATACTAATGGACTTGTTGGGATAGCCTAGCCTATAACAACCAAGCCCATTAAGTAAGTATCGTTCCAATATGCCTGGAACATTAAATCCATGGCATTATTGTAGGTCCTTATAGTGATCATTATAATACGTATTCTTTGTTGTTTAATGCATAAACAAGTGCGGTGTCCAAGTTTATATACAACCAAAGCAAGAACACCATCAATAACACAAGAATATCACTTCAAAAGTTTCTTGTATTGATTTCAGCAGAGTAACAATACATAAATTGAAAATATATGCTCCAACTATCTGAATGAGCTCTCTAGTCTCAAAGAAACAGAAGACTACAAAATATATACACATACAACAGGTCTAGTCACGAAGGTGACTTTGGGATATGCGAAGGGCACCTGCTAAGGGAGAAGGTCCACCTTCGCAGACAACATCCAGCGAAGGTGACCAAAGGTCAAAACTCACACTAAAGACCACCTCCATGCCTACGAAGGTCATATCCACCTTCGGCTGTTTCATATTAACACAAAAACATAAAAACTACATGTTGGCCAAGTCAACACATCAGGATGTCTATACTTGGTCAACTTACATCAAAACATAACTTACGAAATAAGCGAAGACCGTATCATTACAAAACATAAACATTACAAGCTACAAACAATAATGTATCAACAAACTCATCCCTGGCTGCAGCTTGTTGTCTTCTGTCCTTCTCGCAATAAATCTTGATGAGGCTCTGTTCACTTGCTACCAGAGTTGATCCTATGATAAAAACACGTTCAAACGACCCTTTGGTACTTCATCGCTTGATAAACATCATTGTCTTCAAAGAAAATCTCATTGTTGAACAACATCTGAATATCGCACTGAGACATGTTCACAATCCACATCAGATCCATCATTCTGAAGTTAGGTGCATCATCTTTGAACACAGAATGATAACACCATAGCTTCATGTTCCCAAGAAATCATGCTTCATCTTCATTAATGGGATCATCTTCATTACCTTGGGAGGCTCATACTTCAACTTATACCGATTAGTATTAGTTTAAGGATCCAAGGTAAAAGGAGGAAACTGAGGTTTGTAGAGTTCATCCTTCCATCCTCTATGTTTCTCCAATCTGAGCTTCTTGTTATTAACACCCGGATCTTCAGCTCGATTGATTACCCAAGACGTGCAATGTCAACACATCATAATAAGGCGAAGAAAGAAGACTCGGTAATGACCTACCTGACATATTGAATCTCGTGTTCTCTCTTCATAGCCATGCAATGTAGTTCGTTGACAAATATCCAGGACATAATACTTCCTGATGAACGATTCCCGTATAAATGCATATATTGTGTCTAACTAAGAGGAGGAGGTTTAGGATGGCGTTTAAGAAAATCCGTCGTCCATTCTTTGAAAGTTATCTCCCGATAAGTTGAGATAGTAGATGTATCATGCTCTTTCAATCTTTCTTGAATGTCATTTCTCTGTAGAGTTCACGAAGATATCATCAAATGGATCAAACTATGTATCATCATCATGAACATACGTTTCTTTATCAATATCAACTCCAAATTCAATTTCTTCAACATTAGATCTATAATATCGCTTTCAACTGGAAGTGGCTCGACTCAGCATCATCAACTAGGGCTTTTAACTGATCATTCATCTAATCATGCACAAACTCCCCTTCTTCGAGAGGCTCACCTGTAATTAGGTGTGTCTCATGCACTAGAGGCATGGATGACTCTCCCTGATCTTCTAACTTTTTCAATACAACATCGCCAATCTTCAATAGATTTCAATGACTCCCCATGAGGATCAGACCCTATGAGTTTGTCGTGCCAGTTTTGGTTCTTAACTCTGAATTAACAGGCAATGCAACCACCACTTCGGTAAACTCACCTTCATGCGTTTCTTCCACCACACCAACCATGTTTCCTTCAAAGTCAAATTAGAAGCTATTTTTAATGCCTTCTAGTGCTCCAATCATATCAGATTCGTTGGTCAGTGTAGCTGTGGTGACTAGAGAGTAAACTATAGCAAGGCTTGAACCACCGACTTATGCTGATGCAAACACATCTGGGTTTGAAGCACTTGGAGGTTTGTCGGGGTTGGAAGGATCTTCTTTGTCATCATCTTTCTTTCTCAGCACTTCCTCTGGTTTACACCTTTCATTCTAGATCATTTCAACCTTACCTTCATCTCATCAAAAGTTTTCGTGGCATTCTTGAAACCAACTACTATATTTCCATCACGTTTTTCTTGCCATGTTCTGAATGTTGTGTTCTTATTAGCAAGTTCTTTGCTTACCTTTTAGATTCAATATTTCTTGCCTTCAATTTATCTACCTCAATCGTCTTGGTAGTGTCTACAGCTTTGAGTTTCTCAATTTATCAATGCATGGGATTACCTTCTCACACCTATGAACTAGGTGTTGATTTGTGCAGCATTGTTCTTTAATCTCCTGTGAGTTTGAAGAGAAGGAGAGACAAGTTAATCAAGTTCAGAGCATATGTCTTTAGAGTTATGCTAGTTACGTGAGTAACTAGAGCTGTTTTTAGTAATGTAACATGTTTAACATATATACTCATGTGTACTTTGGTGTTGTAACACATGTAACAACTATATGTAACATGTGTTACATGACTGTACAAGTGTTAGCCTCTAGTGTAATGCGTGTTACAAAACATATGTTACATATGTCTAGCCCCTTTGTTACCAAAAAAAGGTTGTTGTAAATAGATGTAATATATTTAGCCAATTATGCCAACAAAAACACACGACTTTTTATATATGTTACCCCACATTTACACTCATCATTTCGACCAAGTGGCCTTTATGATCATTTACACCCAACATTAACAATAAAAAAAAAAACAACTGAAGCATTCAAAACTTCATCGAAAAATTAAAAAGGAATAGAGAAAAAAAGCAAATGCAAAATTTACTCCTTGATATTCTAATCAAGCATCAACCCATTACGTTGGAATCAAAACAGTAATCTCATATACACACATCAAATCAATCCCACTGTGCAACAAATTATAGTATTTTTATTGATAATAAACAGAAAAAAATATAACATGTTCGCCTAAAAACGCACACTTGTCTTCATTGCCATTTATCGTTCGTCACCATACGACTACGGTGTTTGGAGAAATCACATCTAGATTCAGAAAAATAGATATAGACTCGCAATGGACATGTAGTTTCAGATCAGGATTCAGAAAAGAAAAGGAGTTACCATACAAATCTAGTCTTTGATTGATTCCGATGGAGTTTTGCAGGTTGTTCTTCTTTATGACTTGTCATAGACATCCATATGCGAGAAATAGCTTTCAAATTTGTATAAATTTGTGTTGGGGTTTTAGACCTAAAAGATGAAGAAATAATGATGAGAGATGAAAGAGAATGAGGTGAAAGAATATGGAATTGAATTTGAAAATGAGGTGAAAGAGGATGTGATGGAAATATGTCAGATCTTAGGGAGTGTTGTTTGATCGAAGTGTCGAGCCCCGGTTAAACACATCCGCGTAACACAAAAGCAGAAAAGATAAAAGAAAACAAGCACTTAAATAGTTAATCACGAAATCAATTAAAATCCAAACACAAAGCGCACGAAATCCTCGGCAATGGCGCCAAAATTTCATCGGAGTGTCGCGCCCCGGTCAAAGATAATATTTATACTCTCAAATTACCCTTAACAATGTGTTAGTGGTAGTAAGGGGTCGAACCACGAAGAGTTTGTGGTTTGCGATGGATGCGTTTGATTTTAAAGGTTGTCACAATTTATGAAACTTGCTATGTTGTTTATTTGAAAGAGTATCGAAATGAACCAACAAAGTTGTTTCTAATTAATCAACTATGAAAACTAAAATGATTGCACGAAAACTTTGCTTAAAAGGTTTTAAACAATAGCGGAGAACAAGGTTCACACCCGGTTTGGTAGTTGAAGTCCTAGGGTTTCTACACGTTTTAGATTCAATTCACTTGCAAATATGACTAACAAATTTAGTGTTGCATGGCTTAGGTGGGAAAAGTTATCAATGTTGTAAACGACGGATGGCAATGCACTTCGTTACTAAAAACATGTAAATTCTAACCTAGACAAGGCTTAAGTGCACATAAACATTTTGCAAAGTCAAATTTCATAACTCATTCAGTAACTTACTAATACAATAAAAATCGATATCATAGGTTTCAAAATCAAACCGCAAGTTGCCACAAATCAAAACTCAAACAATGTTTAACCCTAGAAACTTATAACCACTTACATCGGGGTGAAACCCAACGAGAATTAGCCGCTCATGAAGAACGGAACACTAATGACGGAGGTTGAAATCTTGAACTTGTATATCTTGAAGCCTTGATGATGGTAGTGATGATGATTAGGGTTTGTAGTTGATGATGAGGAACAATGGATTGGTGGAATGATAGAGAAGATGATTATTAGGGTTAGGGAAGTGAGGACGGATGATGAATTTCAGATGATGATGGATAGATTGGAATTGAAGTTTGGGGTGTTCCTGGCTCCAAGATGGTGTTTGAAACTCAAAAATCCTGTAACTCCTTTGAAAATGGTCAAAACAATGTGTTATACTCGTCCACCAAACACCAAACAACAAAATTCACGGAAGTGGATCAACGAGGGCGTCGGCGACGTCCCACCAGGGCGTCGGCGACGACCCCTAGATATCTTGGTTTCTTCCGACGTCTTATTCCACTGGCTACGGAAGTTTTTGGCTGATGGAAACATTAGAGGGGCGTCGCCGATGGCCCAGGGGCACGCGCATTTCTCGTTTTATAGTTTTTCCATTTCCGCATTCTCGGTTGATCCATTTTCCGTCCCAGTGCTCCGTATAGCTCCCGAATAGCTCCTTAAGCTCTATTAGACCTGCAAAACACAATTCCAATTAAAAGTAGGTTATTCAAAACTAAAATTTATGTAAAAACATTAACTTAAACATAATAGAACAACGGGTTTTGACCACGCATCACATCCCCATACTTATCTTTTGCTTGCCCTCAAGCAAATCTTTTTTTCACTTTCACGTGGATCAAACGAAAACACACTTCCCATTCTCGAGACATAAGCTAGGTCTATTGTCATACCCGGTTCAAGATTCTTACAATTTTCAACATATTTAGCGGTAAAGTGAATCACATAAAGATGGTTATCCAAGATCAACCCGCCCTTAAAACTCACAAATTATACATACCCCTCACAATGTTCTCTCCATGCGGTTTAAAAGTTGGCTAATAGATGATGTATTAGCACCTTTGAAGTAAACACTCAAACCAATTAGAACATGTACCCACATAGGCTTGCAACTCAATCATTTTCCACCACCGAACACAAATACTAAGCATAAGTCAAATAGTCTTTCCGGGTTGTAACGGGGCTAGGCTAAGGGTGTGGAAAAGGATGTTTTAAAGTGGCTAGGGTGATGAAAGTTCTATTTTTTTTATTACAACACAACTATTCTAACAACAACTACTACACATCTTTTTGTGCTTTTCCCAACGACTTTTTTTTGCATAATCAAACAACTACAAACAACTAAACCTAAAACTGAATTTCCACCACATGGGTTAAAAATAGAAGGCTCAACGGTTAAAGGCTAAATGGGTTGGTCAAACGAAAGGTTTAGGCTCAAAGTTGGTGACTAAAGGATTGATTTCGGATAAGGATATATAAATGGTGTAAATGGAAAAGGTATACCTAATGCCTTAATCATTCTTGTGCTCGTATTCGGTCTATGGTCTCAAACATATCAAAAGTTCCAAGTTCTACAATACGTGAATAAAGGTCCACTCAAACAAAGAAATATATACATATATCTATAATATGTAAAGCGGCTCAAAATCTCACGTATAAAGGGTATGGTATATGATATGTAAGAAATGCAAGTTTGCTAGGCGGATTACTCCTAAATAACCACCTGCTAAATACATGTCATATTATTATTTCGAACTTGATCATGACAAAAGACCACATGGGTTGTGCCATCCCTCATTGACTTAGTTATTGTTCTTTTTAGATTGCTTAAACAAGGACATTTTTGAAATTTTCCCCCATCCCCACACTTGAGGTCAACATTGTTCTCAATGTGTAGAAATAAAGGTTTTAATACGCACAAGGGACGTGACACGGCTAACCTCCCAAAATTTCACCCCGGAAAATAAAATACAAAATACAATCCACTTATTAAAAAGCTAAAAATCAAAGCAAAAAGAAACGTATGCACCTGGTTTTCGCTCATTCCTCGTGTCCTCTTCATTCTTCTACAAAAATGGTCTTCTCACGAACATAATGTAGCTACAAATCTCAACCCTCGTGTAGAAGCAAGCTTCTTACAACCATCAAAACTTGTTAGTTACCTAGTTCTACCATTTTCATAAAGAATTTACCAAGCCATATTTCTATTCAACTTAATTTTGTGGAAAAACATTTTACAACAACAACAAACTTAACTGACTTTCGTAGGAATCATGGTTGCATTTAGCTTATACAACAAGCCCTTTTAAACCTCCCGATAGCTCGGGAGGACGAGTAGGTCTCGTGAGAGTTATACAGGGAACACACCCACAAAGTTCATTTACTACTAAGCAAAAGAAATACAAAGATTACAAGAGAACTAAAAGATAAGGAACAAAACTATCAAAAACAAAAGAAAATATACAACAACAAACGACATACCACTTCATGGTCGTCGAACGGAGTGCTTGTCGCCCACAAACTCTCCCATATCACCCACCGGTGATTCATACCATTTGGTCCCAAATGGACCAAACCTTCTCAACCTCTCCTTTTTCGTTATCTCCTGAGGTGACTTCTTCACCTTCTTCTTCTTGACCGACTTCTTCTTTATTTCTCCAAACCTACCAACCATAGAACATATCTTTTTGTTTGGATTAATGTCCTCCTTAGGACACTTATCCTTAACGAGCGGGTTAGTAAATTTTGGAAATACATAGATCAATTAAATTTTATGTTTACCGTTCCCGTTGCACAATTTATTATAGCGTTAGCAGCTAGCAAGGAACAGTCTACCAAGTATGACTATCGGTTGTGTGTCTTCAACATAACAACATAGTCAACTACCAAAAAGTCAACTGGGTAATAGCAATCTTCAACCTTCACTATCGCATCTTCCACCATCCCCCTTGGGTGCATGAGAGTCTGATCAGCCAACACCACGGGGGTGTCAAGCTTTTTCAAAGGACCAAAATCGTATTGGTCGTAAAGACTCCTAGGCAAGATACTCACACAAGCTCCAAGATCTAGGAGCGCCCTCTTAGTTTTAAAGTTACCAATTTGGATTGGAATCAAAGGGTCTCCCGGATCTTGAGCTTTTTGGCGGAGGGCACTCGATAAAACGACACTAACATGAGATATTAAATCAAATTGTTTCGATAGTTTGTTGTCCGTTTCTCGATGCTCAACTCTTTCAAACACTCTACATGAGCCGAGACCTTTTTAATATCATCAAGTAATGGCAAATTAATTTTTGCTTTTTAAAAATTTTCCCACCTCTCGTCCTTTGGTCGGCACCGTTTTTCAAACCTTGATGCATTAATTGGCATTAATAGAGCCAATGGGTATGGGATGGTATTAAACCCAAACCCATATCATTGGCCCTAGCATGCAGTTCATTTAAACAACTTTCACAAAAAGAATTTTTAGTTATTTTTTCGATTTTAATTTGTGAAATCGTTTTTTGCTCATTTTTACTTCCCAACTCATCAGCTACATCTTCCACTAAACTATTAACAAATTGTGGTGGTGGAATGCTTTCGACACTCCAAACCTTATCATTTGAAAGAAGACTTACCGCGCTAATGTGCACATTCCTCACATTATTCGTGCTTGAACTTTGATGCTTCGGGTTCATTGTGGTGCCACTTGGGAGTCTTCTTCCACTTCCTCTCATTTGGGCCATTTCTTCCGCAAGTTGACCCACTTGCTTTTTCAAAGCCTTGTGCAACTTGTCTCGTACCTCAAACTCCTTCTTCATCTCCATCTTGGAGTTTTTGCTCATTCTTTCCAAAAACTCTTAATAGCAACCGCCTTGGAGTTTTTGCTCATTCTTTCCAAAAACTCCCAATCGTCTTCCTCGTGGTTATTCAATAACATACCATTACTTGTCGATTGTAAGTACTTGTGATCTTCGGCATCTAACCCCCGTACGAAACACTTCAACAACTCCCATCAGGGAATCTGATGGTGAGGGCATTTTCGAACTAACTCCTTGAATCGAGCAAGTGCCTCATGTAAAAACTCACCCAACGATTGTTGAAACAAGCGAATCTCATCTCGTGCATCATCGATTTTCGCGATCGAATAGTATTCGTCAAGAAACACTTGTTGCATTTCTGCCTAAGTGTGAATACTATTCGCCGGAAGCGTAAAGAACGACTGTTTCGCTTTGTCCTTCAATGAGAACTGAAAAAGCCTTAACTTTACTTCTTCAATCTCAAAGTTGTGGCCCCCAATAGTGCTACAAATCACAGAAAACTGCGCCAAATAAGTGTACGGCTCGTCATGTGTCCTATCGTTGAAGTGAGGTAGGATGTTGATCTAGTTTAGCTTATACTCAAATGACCTTATCCCTCTAGGTGTAGGGATAATAGGTGAGTCATTGTCGGTGAACACCGGTCGAAACCAACCATTCACTCCTCGAGGTTCTTTTTGTTGTGGTTGACGGCGTGGACCGTTAACCTCTAGATTCTCCGGTCTTAGATTACCTCTTCGATCACCAACCCGATAACCCCATTGATTGCCTCCACCCACGAATTGTGGAATCTGGTTACGGTTAATATTTTGATTGTAATTGTAATTCCCGTCTTTCTGGTTCCTTTGGTTGTTCAGTGGTTTACGGTTATTTCCATGGCCATCATTTCGACGATAATCGTACCCGTATCTGTCGTCATTCCACACGAAATTGGCATTTTGATAGCCACCATCTTCGTGCTCAAAACCCCGAGCATGATAAAAATTCCCCTCATTATCATTCCTCCATGCTTCATCCTCAACCTGATCATTATAATTCCCACCGTTGTCCGAGTATTCCGAGTGAAATACTCACATGTTCCGGTGATTGGTAACCGGGAATGCTATAACGTGCATCGCCAGGAATATTGTTCCTCAAATCGTCAAGATTGAAGAACTGATCTTCGTTTGCGGGATTACCATGATTCGGGTTAACTGCACCGTTGGCGTTAACGTTTCGGTTAGGTGGTAATAGGTTTTGTCGGTTTAGTTTTGAGGTGGAGGTGTGGGTGTACGTTGGTTGTGGTTTTGGTTTCGGCCACGGTTTTTGAACGGTGGTGTTGGTTGTCTACCACCCTCCGGTTGGTTGTTTTGAATGTTTTGGTTTTGGGGTTGGTAATCTTGATATAGGTATTGGTGTTGGTTTTGATAGTTGGGTTGGTTGGAGTTTTGGGGATCCATAGGAATGGGCCCAAAAGATGGTGTAGGTGGTGAGTTGGGTTTAGGTGGATTAGAGGCAAGGGTTGCCTCTAATCGGTTGGCTAAGTTTCTTCGCACTAATCGCTCAACTTCCGGTTCGAACACTAATGGTGAGGTCCTCCTGGAGTTCCGTGTATGCATGCACTACCTGTAACCATCACAAGTAACACACCCGCGTAACACAAAGGCATAAAAGATAAAAGAAAACAAGCACTTAAACAGTTAATCACAAAATCAAACAAAATCCAAACGCAAAGCGCACGAACTCCTTGGCAACGGCGCCAAAATTTCATCGGAGTGTCGCGCCCCGGTCAAAGATAATATTTATAGTCTCAAATTACCCTTAACAATGTGTTAGTGGTAGTAAGGGGTCGAACCACAAAGAGTTGTGGGTTTGCGATGAATGCATTTGATTTTAAAGGTTGTCATAATTTATGAAACTTGCTATGTTGTTTATTTGTATATTTGTTTTTTCGAAAGAGTATCAGAATGAACTGACCAAGTTGTTTCTAATTAATTAACTATGAAAACTTAAAGGATTGCACAAAAACTTCGCTTAAAAGGTTTTAAACAATAGTGGAGAACAAGGTTCACACCCGGCTTGGTAGTTGAAGTCCTAAGGTTTCTACACATTTTAGATTCCATTCACTTACAAATATGACTAACAAATTTAGTGTTGCGTGGCTTAGGTGGGAAAAGTTTTCGATGTCGTAAATGACGGATGACAATGCACTTCGTTACCAAAAACATGTAAATTCTAACCTAGACAAGGAATAAGTGCACATAAACATTTCGCAAAGTCAAATTTCATAATCCATTCAACAATTCACAAATACAATACAAATGCAAATCAATTATCATAGGTTTCAATCAAATCGCAAGTTTTCACAAATCAAAACTCAAACAATGTTTAACCCTAGAAACTTACAACCACCTACACCGGGGTGAAACCCAAAGAGAATTAGCCGCTCATGACGAACGGAACACGAATGACGGAGGTAGAAATTTTGAACTTGGACATCTTGAAGCCTTGATGATGGTAGTGATGATGATTAGGATTTTAGTGATGATGAGGAACAATGGATTGGTGGAATGATGGAGAAGATGATGATTAGGGTTAGGGTTAGGGAAGTGAGGATGGATGATGAATTCGGATGATGATGGATTAATTGGATGGATTGGAATTGATGTTTTGGGGTGTTCTTGGCTCAAAGATGGTGTTTCAAACTCAAACATCCCATAACTCCTTTGAAAATGGTCAAAACAATGTGTTATACTTGTCCCCCAAACACCAAACAACAAAATTCGCGAAGTGGATCAGACAAGGGTGTCGCCGACGGCCTACCAGGCTGTCGGCGACGTCCCTTGGATATCATGGTTTCCTCCGACGTCTTATTCCATTGCCTATGGAAGTTTTTGGCCGGTGGAAACATCAGAGGGACATCGACGATGGCCCAAGAGGCCGTCGAAAACGGCACGTGCATTTCTCATTTTCTGTTTTTCCATTTTTGCATTCCCGGTTGATCTGTTTTCCATCCCGGTGTTCCATATATCTCTCGAACAGCTCCTTAAGCTCCGTTAGACCTGCAAAACACAATTCTAGTTAAAAGTAGGCTATTCGAAACTAAAATTTATGTAAAACATCAACGTAAACATAAGAGAACAACAGTTTTCGACCACGCATCATTGTTGAAAAGGTAATGCATGTGCAAATCACCATTCTATCCCTACAAGATCTCTAATACTATGGTGATGTTGATGAATCTAGTCCATACAAAAGGGTTTGCTAAGTTTTCTTAATTAAAATACTTTTCCAAATACTTATATGTTAATGTTATTTTTGTAAAAGAAACATACACATATATATATATATATATATATGATAATCATGTAAGTTGAATTGTTTTAATGAATAAAATAAGAGGAGTAATTTACCACTTGAGAGTATAGAGTAGGTTTGATAATTATTTTGATTACTTGTCCTTTCAATTAGCGGTGAGCATTCTGCGGTTCCAACCCACGTGAACATTGGACCCGGCCCACAAGAACCTTGGACCCAAACCCTTTTGAATATGTGGGCCGGTTATTGATTCTAGATTGATATGAAATATAGGTTCAGGGTCGGGTTGGTTCTGACCTGGCGGTTCTAATATAAGAACTGTTAGGCTTATATTATTGGAGGTCTACACATTAGTGCTACATTTGGGCTTACTAGAGGGTTTTGGGCTTCCTAGTGCCTCATGGGCCTAGGGTTGTAACTAATGGACTAGATGGTTAGTATAAATATATGTATTAGGTCAATGTTTCAAGGTTAGAGAGTTATTATTGAAAAACTTGTATCAGATACTATTCTGGTGTATGCAAGTTGTTTGTTGATTCAAGAGTTGTTCTTCATCCTAATCTTTATTTCCGCAATTAAATAGGTTTACGATACTTGTTAAATCTGATTATCGGGACTTGCAATTGGTATCAGAGCCTACTTTACAATACAGGCTCCGGGTATCGCAGATTGAAGAACTGTTCAGAATTGAAAGTTGTTGATGTTCAACCCGGATTACTGTTCAAAATTGAAGATCGTTGTTATTTTATCGGAATTGCTACTGTTCGGAAGAACTCGAAGAAGGCTTGACGATTTCGGATTCGATACTGTTGCGGATCCCGAAGAACACGAAGAAGTTTCAAAGAATTTGGATTGGCCACTATTGAAGATCCTGAATAACACGAAGGAGATCATCCATCTCGGATTGATCCGGACTATTGTTCCCGGAATATTTTCAACAACCTAATCCTGATTGCTATTATTTCGGATACGGATCACTGTTGGTGCTTATCTGTTGCAGAGAATTCGGACTACTGTAATTCAGATAAGGACTACATTCCTAATTAAATTTCATTCGGATCAAGTTTATTCCGGATCAGGTCTCATTCCAGATTCATTCTCATTTCGGACCAGGTATCATTCCGGATACATTCTCATTCCGGATCAAGCTTCATTCCGGATTCATTCTCATATCGGATTCATTCTCATTCCGGACCAAGTTTCATTTCGGATTGCTCTATTTCGGATATTCACTGCTTTCCGGATTATCATCTCGGACTGATTTCGAATCTGCCTATCTCGGACTGGTTTTCGGATCTGCCTATCTCAAAATAGTATATCTCAGACTCATTTCGGACCCATTTATCTTGGACACACTTTTAGATCACTGTTCACTATAAGAATTCAAAATTAACTTTAATTCTACTTACTTGGTAATTTTAATAAAGTTAACCATGAGAACAGTTACATGACCGCTCAAGATTTAACCAATGCCACTTTGGCTGCACTTTAATCACATACCCTAGCCCTCCATCAGGAATTAGATCAAGTTATTGGCACTTCAACTAAGGTGCCCCGTTTGTTATATGGAGATGAATACTATGAGTGGAATTTTAGATTTGAGCAGTACTGCAAGGCCAAAGAGCCTGGAGTTTGGAGATGTATTATGAATGGTCCTCGAATGATTGTTTACAGTACCTATCAAGACCCAGATACAAAGATTCCAAAGCTAAGTCACTTGTGGACTCCGGAAGATGTGAAAATTATTGAAGAAGATGAAAAGGCTTCAGCTGTGTTAACAATGGCTCTTGGACATGGCATTTCTATAGCGGTCAGAAATTGCATGACCGCTAAAAAAGTGTGGAGTGAATTGCAAAATCTTTATGAGGGAAATGCTGATATGAAGGCCAGCAGAGTTAATCAGCTAAATCAACAATTCAGCTCGTTTAATCACATTTATGGTGATAGCCACCATCTTCGTGCTCAAAACCCCGAGCATGATAAAAATTCCCCTCATTATCATTCCTCCATGCTTCATCCTCAACCTGATCATTATAATTCCCACCGTCATCCGAGTATTCCGAGTGAAATACTCACATGTTCCGGTGATTGGTAACCGGGAATGCTATAACGTGCATCGCCAGGAATATTGTTCCTCAAATCGTCAAGATTGAGGAACTGATCTTCGTTTGCGGGATTACCATGATTTGGGTTAACTGCACCGTTGGCGTTAACGTTTCGGTTAGGTGGTAATAGGTTTTGTCGGTTTAGTTTTGAGGTGGAGGTGTGGGTGTACGTTGGGTGTGGTTTTGGTTTCGGCCACGGTTTTTGAACGGTGGTGTTGGTTGTCTCGAATTGTTACCACCCTCCGGTTGGTTGTTTTGAATGTTTTGGTTTTGGGGTTGGTAATCTTGATATAGGTATTGGTGTTGGTTTTGATAGTTGGGTTGGTTGGAGTTTTGGGGATCCATAGGAATGGGCCCAAAAGATGGTGTAGGTGGTGAGTTGGGTTTAGGTGGATTAGAGGCAAGGGTTGCCTCTAATCGGTTGGCTAAGTTTCTTCGCACTAATCGCTCAACTTCCGGTTCGAACACTAATGGTGAGGTCCTCCTGGAGTTCCGTGTATGCATGCACTACCTGTAACCATCACAAGTAACACACCCGCGTAACACAAAGGCATAAAAGATAAAAGAAAACAAGCACTTAAACAGTTAATCACGAAATCAAACAAAATCCAAACGCAAAGCGCACGAACTCCTTGGCAACGGCGCCAAAATTTCATCGGAGTGTCGCGCCCCGGTCAAAGATAATATTTATAGTCTCAAATTACCCTTAACAATGTGTTAGTGGTAGTAAGGGGTCGAACCACAAAGAGTTTGTGGTTTGCGATGAATGCATTTGATTTTAAAGGTTGTCATAATTTATGAAACTTGCTATGTTGTTTATTTGTATATTTGTTTTTTCGAAAGAGTATCAGAATGAACTGACCAAGTTGTTTCTAATTAATTAACTATGAAAACTTAAAGGATTGCACAAAAACTTCGCTTAAAAGGTTTTAAACAATAGTGGAGAACAAGGTTCACACCCGGCTTGGTAGTTGAAGTCCTAGGGTTTCTACACATTTTAGATTCCATTCACTTACAAATATGACTAACAAATTTAGTGTTGCGTGGCTTAGGTGGGAAAAGTTTTCGATGTCGTAAATGACGGATGACAATGCACTTCGTTACCAAAAACATGTAAATTCTAACCTAGACAAGGAATAAGTGCACATAAACATTTCGCAAAGTTAAATTTCATAATCCATTCAACAATTCACAAATACAATACAAATGCAAATCAATTATCATAGGTTTCAATCAAATCGCAAGTTTTCACAAATCAAAACTCAAACAATGTTTAACCCTAGAAACCTACAACCACCTACACCGGGGTGAAACCCAAAGAGAATTAGCCGCTCATGACGAACGGAACACGAATGACGGAGGTAGAAATTTTGAACTTGGACATCTTGAAGCCTTGATGATGGTAGTGATGATGATTAGGATTTTAGTGGATGATGAGGAACAATGGATTGGTGGAATGAAGGAGAAGATGATGATTAGGGTTAGGGTTAGGGAAGTGAGGATGGATGATAAATTCGGATGATGATGGATTAATTGGATGGATTGAAATTGATGTTTTGGGGTGTTCTTGGCTCAAAGATGGTGTTTCAAACTCAAACATCCCATAACTCCTTTGAAAATGGTCAAAACAATGTGTTATACTCGTCCCCCAAACACCAAACAACAAAATTCGCGAAGTGGATCAGACAAGGGTGTCACCGACGGCCTACCAGGCCGTCGGCGACGTCCCTTGGATATCATGGTTTCCTCCGACGTCTTATTCCATTGCCTATGGAAGTTTTTGGCCGGTGGAAACATCAGAGGGACATCGACGATGGCCCAAGAGGCCGTCGAAAACGGCACGTGCATTTCTCATTTTCTGTTTTTCCATTTTTGCATTCCCGGTTGATCTGTTTTCCATCCCGGTGCTCCGTATATCTCTCGAACAGCTACTTAAGCTCCGTTAGACCTGCAAAACACAATTCCAGTTAAAAGTAGGCTATTCGAAACTAAAATTTATGTAAAACATCAACGTAAACATAAGAGAACAACAGTTTTCGACCACGCATCATTGTTGAAAAGGTAATGCATGTGCAAATCACCATTCTATCCCTACAAGATCTCTAATACTATGGTGATGTGGATGAATCTAGACCATACAAAAGGGTTTGCTAAGTTTTCTTAATTAAAATACTTTTCCAAATACTTATATGTTAATGTTATTTTTGTAAAAGAAACATACACACATATATATATATATATATGATAATCATGTAAGTTGAATTGTTTTAATGAATAAAATAAGAGGAGTAATTTACCACTTGAGAGTATAGAGTAGAAAAGCAGTCTTGACCCGGCCCACAAGAACCTTGGACCCAAACCCTTTTGAATATGTGGGCCGGTTATTGATTCTAGATTGATATGAAATATAGGTTCAGGGTCGGGTTGGTTCTGACCTGGCGGTTCTAATATAAGAACTGTTAGGCTTATATTATTGGAGGTCTACACATTAGTGCTACATTTGGGCTTACTAGAGGGTTTTGGGCTTCCTAGTGCCTCATGGGCCTAGGGTTGTAACTAATGGACTAGATGGTTAGTATAAATATATGTATTAGGTCAATGTTTCAAGGTTAGAGAGTTATTATTGAAAAACTTGTATCAGATACTATTCTGGTGTATGCAAGTTGTTTGTTGATTCAAGAGTTGTTCTTCATCCTAATCTTTATTTCCGCAATTAAATAGGTTTACGATACTTGTTAAATCTGATTATCGGGACTTGCAATTGGTATCAGAGCCTACTTTACAATACAGGCTCCGGGTATCGCAGATTGAAGAACTGTTCAGAATTGAAAGTTGTTGATGTTCAACCCGGATTACTGTTCAAAATTGAAGATCGTTGTTATTTTATCGGAATTGCTACTGTTCGGAAGAACTCGAAGAAGGCTTGACGATTTCGGATTCGATACTGTTGCGGATCCCGAAGAACACGAAGAAGTTTCAAAGAATTTGGATTGGCCACTATTGAAGATCCTGAATAACACGAAGGAGATCATCCATCTCGGATTGATACCGGACTATTGTTCCCGGAATATTTTCAACAACCTAATCCTGATTGCTATTATTTCGGATACGGATCACTGTTGGTGCTTATCTGTTGCAGAGAATTCGGACTACTGTAATTCAGATAAGGACTACATTCCTAATTAAATTTCATTCCGGATCAAGTTTATTCCGGATCAGGTCTCATTCCAGATTCATTCTCATTTCGGACCAGGTATCATTCCGGATACATTCTCATTCCGGATCAAGCTTCATTCCGGATTCATTCTCATATCGGATTCATTCTCATTCCGGACCAAGTTTCATTTCGGATTGCTCTATTTCGGATATTCACTGCTTTCCGGATTATCATCTCGGACTGATTTCGAATCTGCCTATCTCGGACTGGTTTCGGATCTGCCTATCTCAAAATAGTATATCTCGGACTCATTTCGGACCCATTTATCTTGGACACACTTTTAGATCACTGTTCACTATAAGAATTCAAAATTAACTTTAATTCTACTTACTTGGTAATTTTAATAAAGTTAACCATGAGAACAGTTACATGACCGCTCAAGATTTAACCAATGCCACTTTCGCTGCACTTTAATCACATACCCTAGCCCTCCATCAGGAATTAGATCAAGTTATTGGCACTTCAACTAAGGTGCCCCGTTTGTTATATGGAGATGAATACTATGAGTGGAAGTTTAGATTTGAGCGGTACTGCAAGGCCAAAGAGCCTGGAGTTTAGAGATGTATTATGAATGGTCCTCGAATGATTGTTTACAGTACCTATCAAGACCCAGATACAAAGATTCCAAAGCTAAGTCACTTGTGGACTCCGGAAGATGTGAAAATTATTGAAGAAGATGAAAAGGCTTCAGCTGTGTTAACAATGGCTCTTGGACATGGCATTTCTATAGCGGTCAGAAATTGCATGACCGCTAAAAAAGTGTGGAGTGAATTGCAAAATCTTTATGAGGGAAATGCTGATATGAAGGCCAGCAGAGTTAATCAGCTAAATCAACAATTCAGCTCGTTTAATCACATTTATGGGGAAACCATTGAGAACCAGATCCGAAGATATGTGAAGCTCGTTTCTCAGATGATATCAGCTGAAATTCCTCTTACAACAGTGCTATGAACAGACAGCTGTTAAATTCATTACCGAAGAGTTGGGATGCTGATGTTGGAATGATCAAGAAGACGAAAAATCTGAATGATGTCACTATCACATAAATGATTGCAACTATTAAATCTAGTGAGATAGATAATAAGCAGAGAGACATCAATCATCAGAGTAGTTTGATGGCGGCTGGTATTACAAGGCAAAATGCAACATTAATGTCACAAAATCTGGTTTATAGCCCCTTACAAGGAAGTTCTCACTCACCGGGTAGCTCAAACGTGGTGTACAGTCCTCTTGCCACACCACAGAAGACTCAGTACGTCTTAGACTCCTACTATGATTTCTGCAGTGCAGGTTCAGACACAATACCA
The DNA here is from genome assembly GCA_947069175.1 of Scalesia atractyloides. Classification (NCBI taxonomy): domain Eukaryota; kingdom Viridiplantae; phylum Streptophyta; class Magnoliopsida; order Asterales; family Asteraceae; genus Scalesia; species Scalesia atractyloides. The sequence goes on from CAMTDV010000020.1 coordinate 52,684,874, forward strand.
TGCTTAGTATTCTAACATGGTGTCCAGTCCCGCCATTCTAGCTGCAGCTCAACAAGGCGGCATTCCTCACACTGTTGTTCCTGCACATGCCCATGCTCAAGCTGTGTCCAATTCAGCCTTTCTTACGGAAAATGAGGAGAAATTGGCCATAGCTGCCTCAATGATTAACAGTTTAAATGCCTTTTTAGCAGGTGACCTGACTCCCCATCTATTCTTCCAACTGAAGTAGATCAAATAATGGAGGAGGATTTGGATGAGATTGACGTGTCCTGGAATCTTGCAATGGCTGCTTTCCGCGTCAACAAATTTCAAAAGAAGTACGGGAGGCAACCTTTGTCAAATCTGAAGACTGGGCTGACAAAAGATAAGCTCAGGTGTTATAGATGTCATGAGCCAGGACATTTTGCACGGGAATGCAAGAAGCAGCCATCTGGGTATGGCTCATCCAGAGTGGCAGACATACAAAGCAGTGACAGACAGCTGGTGCCCGTCTCTCCTTCAAAGTCTACTACAAGTCCCTCAAGCAGCTATGGCGGGAAATAATAGCTTTGGTGGCACAACAGCACGAAGGATTTAACTGGGCAGATGCTGCAGCTCAGATGGAGACTTTGAATCTTTCTAAGAACAACAACCACTGCAAGATGACGCAGACAACTGAGACACCTGATCTTTCGAAAACGGTAAATCGAATTCTCTGTTCAGATAGTTATTGTTTTAAATTATCACAAATGGGCGCCCACAATTCAACTCTTGTAGCTGAATATCAGCAAGCTGCATCACAGAACATCGCCCTTAAACATAAGAACAAACTTCTTATGGAAAAGGTTGAAGCTCAAAAACAAGATATAGCTCAGCTAAAGCTTGACTTGAACCAACAACAATGTTGGGTATACGACTATAAGCTTCAAGCAGCCTTAGCCAAGCTAAATTCCTTGACATGGAAGTTTCAAGAAAATGAAATAAATATTAAAAAATTTGAAACTTCCAGCAAGCTAGTCAAGGACTTGTGTGATAAACTGCTTTATTATAAGAAAAATTATATAAAAGGTATTGGGTACAATAGGGCTCCTCCACCATATAATCATAACTATACAAGAATGTCTGAATCTGAGGCTGATCTAGAAATATAGAATATATGATGTATGGTAAACTTTCAGATTATCTTTCAAAACCGTGGAAGCCCTATTATCCAAAGTTCTCGAAGCTAACTGAACTCAGGAGGGATGATGTTTTCTTTACTTCCACACTATTTTTACACGAATCTGGTGACCATCCATCTTGTAGTTCAGATTATTTAGAGAAAATGACGCCTAAAGCAGAGGCAGCAACATCACCCACAAAAAGGAGAAAATTCTTCTGAAAAAGAAACTAACTCAGTGAATGCTACTAACGTTTTTACCACATGTGCAGAAGAAATATTAGTTGAGGATATTACGGATGCTGATCAAGAAGAATGTCTGAATTCAAATTCTGACAATTCAGTTGCTGATTATGATTTTTATAAACCTGCATTTGACATTTTGAATCAATTTCTTGCTGAACAATTTAATTCTCAGACAGTGTTGGTTGTGTTGATAACGCAAACGGTGTTAATTCTGGTTTTTCATCTAATGCTGATGTTTTGAATCCTGATAATAAATGTGATAACTTTTGTGATGAAAACATAAATTTTGCTACAGGTACAGCATCGACAGATGATTCGGTTTCCTCAGTTCCTACTGAAGAGACCGGAAGTTCTTCTCCAGAAATTTCGTCTGTTGATGCTAATCCCAGGGTTGACAATGAGGAATTCAACCAACCAACTGACCCAGTGAAGAATGACGCTGGCATAATACTAGAAGAATCGGGCGAATCAGCTTCTTCAAACATAGAACGATGGACTGATTCTGAAATGACAGAAAATGAGCATTCTCTTCCTGCTGATTCAGATAAAAATCTTGAAACTGAATCTGAATCGGACTCTCAAACTTTTCAAAATTTAGAGATTCCTCTACTTTTAATGTTTCAAGCTCATTTTCTGGCAATTCAGAAAAGGATGTCCTTGCTGAGCCACCCGTCTCCTCTGCAGAATCTGCCACGCAAAATGAATTGAAAACTAATAATAAGAAACGGAGAACACGTAGATACAAAAAGAAGAAAACCAAACAGGCGTCTCAGAAAATGCAAAGATGACTGCTGAGTCACTTCCTCATTTTGAGAAATTGACTCAGCAGCCCCAAACTGAATCTGTTAAGCAACTAGCTGAACAGAAATCAGTTAAATTTGTGCCTAAGTCTACGCACTCCATATTGTCTAATTCAAATCACAAAACTAACAAGTGTGCTGATGGTTTTGTGTAGACAACAACCAAGACTAAAATCTTGCACCAGCCGTCAGTACCAGCAAGCAAGAAACTGACAGACAAAGTGCCTAGAATTTCCCAAGCTGAACGGACTGTTTTCTTCAAGAAGAGGCAAACCCGTTTCAACTGTGGATTTCCCTGTCATATTGCGTGAAATTGTCAAAAAGCGTTTACACCTTTAAAAGCATTATACTCAAAATATCAGAAAGCTATGCCTAATTGCCTATATCAGGCTCGATGTGCTACGGCTAAGCCTTCTGATCAAGACTAGAACATGGCCAAGAAACAAACTCACAAATCTCTAAGACCTTCAGGTTTCTGAATCCTTCTAGCACTCCAAGGACTATGCAGAAGTCTGACTCGCTAACCTGGAGGCCTAAGATCTTGACCAAGATTCAGTCTTCTTGCCCAAAATCAGACAAATCAAAAGCATCATCGACCTCATCCTCAACTAATTTAATTTTCCGTGAGGTTACTTATGTTGATGCACATGGCATTCCCAGATTGTCAATGGCCTGGTTTGCAACTTCTAACTAAAACCTGTTGAAATGTGCAGGAACAGCTCTGGCGATCACTCGTCAGACTCTGGTATATTGACAGTGGCTGTTCTAGGCACATGAATGGGGACATCTCGCAGTTGAATGACATTCAGTTTTTTGATGGTGGGTTTGTCTCCTTCGTAGGTGGTGAGACAGGAAAGATCACTATGAGAGGAACAATATGCAACATAGCTCTCAGCTTCAAGAACGTGAATTACGTACCAGAGTTGAAGCATAGTCTTTTGAGTGTGTCCCAGCTCTGTGACAATCATTTGAATGTTCTCTTTACAAAGAAAGGGTGCTATGTACTGAAACCAGGCCTCATCATTCCGGATGAATGGATTCTTCTAAAAGCAGCGGAAAAGGCAATGCATAGGTCATCGACAGGAACAAAGCTCTCACTGACAAGCTTACTTGCTTGTTCTCGTCGACTGCTGAGCATGATGTAATGTTATGGCATAGTCGACTTGGCCACATCAACATGAAGAACTTAAATAGACTTGCAACAGGTGGTTTAGTCAGAGATCTACCAGTTCGGGACTTTATGCAGATTGAAAAGTGTGAATCATGTGCACGTGGGAAACAACATTGACAACCACACAAGTCTAAACCCGCACCTTCTACGTCTCAAGTCTTAGAATTGCTTCATATGGATCTTCATGGTCCGGCATAAGTTCTGAGCATTGGCAGGAAGGCATACTGTCTGGTTATTATTGATGACTACTCACGATTCACTTGGGTCTTCTTTCTGGCACCAAAAAGTGAAACCGCTGAGTTAGTAAATAGTTCATCGCACTTTCGGAAAACCAGACAGGCACTAACGTGAAGGCTATTCGTTGTGATAATGGAACAGAGTTTAAGAATGCTACCTTAAATTCTTTTTGCTTCTCCAAGGGTATTGATCGACAGTTTTGTGCAGCCAGAACTCCACAACAAAATGGGGTTGCAAAACGGAGAAATCGAACACTGATTGAAGATGCACGTACTATGTTGGTTGAATCCGAGCTACCTCTTATTTTCTGGGCAGAAGCAATCAATACCGCCTATTATATTCAGAATCATGCCCTGATCAACAAAAGACACATGAAAACACCGTACGAAGTGGTTGAAGGTTGCACACCTTCGGTCAAGCATTTCTGCAAGTTCGGATGCCCTTGTGTTCTTCTGCTCATGGATGCTAAAGGGAAATTTGAATCACGCGGGGATCCATGCATTTTCGTAGGATATTCCAAAAATACTTCCTGTCGTGTCTATAATAAAATCAAGAAAATGGTAGTTGAAACCTACAATGTGGGTTGGCTGGAGGAGAATCCCAAGGACACACGCATTGGTCCTGACTGGTTGTATGATTATTCCTCTCTATTTAACCATGTTGATGTCCCTTCTAATGTGACTGCAGGTACAAACAAAATTTCTGAACTTCCAACGATGCCCATCTCACCTGAAGACGATGCCGATGTTGCACAGCTGCACGAGACTTTAAAGCAGCTGAGTGTGGATCCAATTGGATTTAATGAATCTATATCTGTACCTTCACTAGTATCGCAACATCAGGAAACAACATCTGAACAGACTCCTCAGGATGATTCCCTTGAAGTGGAGGCTCCAAACACAGAACCTCCTGTGACAAATGAAGGGCCTACACCTCCTCATGTCTTAGGCTCATCTCTTTTTCCTGAGCCTACACAACCAGAATGTTCTGTTGATTCATCAGTCAACACTTCTACTGGTGCAACTAATGAGGGGGAGTCATTTGGAGTTGTCTCACCGAGTGTTACCAACTTGCAAACAGATCTCCTTGTCCCTACTACGACGACACCACAACGTCTACAGTGCGATCATCTAATTGAAAATGTTATTGGTCCTGTTACTGCTGCCGTTTGAACCCGCAATCAATCAGGGGATATCAATACTTGTCTTTACTCTTGCCTTATCTCACAAAATGAACCTAAAAGTATTGATGTCACCTTGTAGGAACCAGGCTGGGTTGACGCTAATCATGAAGAACTTAATCAGTTTGAGAAGCTTGGGGTATGGCAATTGGTGAAGCTTCCTCAAGGAAAACGTGCTCTTGGAACTCGCTGGGTATTTCGCAATAAACATGATGACACTTGAGTCATTATTATGAATAAAGCTTGACTGGTTGTTCAGGGTTTTCATCAGATTGAAGGATTGGACTACGATGAGGTTTATGCACTGATAGCTCGATTGGAGGCTATTCGCATTTTCTTGGCATATGCATCTTACATGACTTCACCATCTATCAAATGGATGCCAAGACTGCTTTTCTCTACAGCACGGTGAAAGAGGAAATATACGTGGCACAGCCATCGAGTTTTACTGATCTTGACAAGCCAGATTATGCATACAAATTGGACAAACCTTTGTATGGGTTACATCAAACGCCTCGCGCATGGTACGCAATTCTAACAGAGCATTTTCTTGCTCATGGATATACTCGGGGAACCATTGATCAAATTTTTATCAAAAGTGTTGACAAGGACATTATTCTTGTTCAAATTTACGTCGATGATATTAATTTTGGTTCTACGAATGATGGTCTGTGTTGGGAATTTGAAGAAATCATGAAGAAGAAATTTGAGATGAGCTCACTAGGGGAGATGACTATGTTTTTGGGACTTCAAGTTCGTTATAGCCGTAAGGAATCTTGATTCATCAAGGAAAATATGTCAATGACGTTCTTGCGAAATTCAAGCTTACAGACTCAAAGTCTACGGCATCACCTATTGCAGAACAACCTTTGCTAAATGAAGACGCTGAAGTAACATCCGTCAATCCAACTATGTATCGACCTATGATTGGTTCACTCATGTATCTCACCGCAAGTCGGCCATATATCATGTTTCCCGTTTGCCAGTGTGCTCGATATCAGGCTACTCCTAAACTCTTTCATTTACATGCTGTTAAAAGAATCTTCAGGTACCTCAAAGGGGCACCATCACTAGGCCTCTGGTATCCTAAAAATTCTTAATTTGAACTGTATGCTTTCTCTGACAGTAATTTTGGAGGTACAGATAGGGATATCCGCTCAACTTCAGCTGGATGCCAATTCTTGGGAGATAGATTAATCTCTTGGCAATGCAAAAAACACCAGACGGTCTCGCTTTCTACATCGGAAGCAGAATATGTTGCAGCATCTGCTTGCTGCTCCCAGGTTTTATGGATGCAACACCAACTTGCGGATTATGGTTTGACTTATCTAAACACAACGATTTATTGTGATACTGATGCCGCTATCCAAATCATCAAAAACCCTTTTTTCACTCCAAAACCAAGCACATAAATATCAAAGTACATTTTATTCGTGATTGCTATGAAAAGGGTCTCGTTAAACTTGAGCAAATCCACACCAATGCAAAACGTGGCGGATTTGTTCACAAAACCCGTTAGCAACGCGCGTTTTCATGTGCTTGTAGATCTTCTCAAAATGATCCGGTTTTCTAACTGAGCATCCTCTATCCTTTCCGTTTGGTTTGTTGTATTTCTTTCAATTCTGTTTGCTTCGTAAATTTGTTCATATATATGCACAAATTTAGGGGGAGAAATATTTAAAAGATATAAACCTAAAGAACTATATATTCAGTGGGTCACACACTATAGGCGCATGATTTCATGGTCTTAAATCCCGTGTTGAGATAGCCAACGCCTGAGGTTTTGGGTCTTTATGCTGTTGAGTCATCCATGGATATCTTGGTTGCCCTTCTGTTGCATCCAGATTATATGCAGACCTAGGCACAGTCAGGATATCCTTTAAAAAAGCCAAAATAGAAGGGCCAAAACCTAAAAGAAAGGAAATATCTTCATGAGAAAATTCCATGAATTTCTACGTACCACATAAGGTATTTGCCTAACCCTCTTCAGATACTATTGGTCACTCTGATGTACGAAAGTATTGACCTATTCACCAATAGTCTGACGTTGTAAAAGATAAAGGATGATCTTAGTATACTCACTTGCTACAATGAATCGTTGTGCTTACCTTGATCGCAGGGGTATGTCATGGTTCCCCTACACACGAGTATCATAGTATAATACTACCTTAAGCATATCATGAAGCTGAAACTGGAGGGTTGAGTTTTAGACTCAAATGGACAAGTATATTGGCAATTGCTTAGACTAGTCTGACCCTGCTCACACTGAAAAATGCTCCTTAGTCGACTTTAGAAATGATTTGATCCCTTAGCAAGGCTGTGTTTGTGCTTGTGTTTGTGTTTTGTTGGTTTGTGTTTAAATGTCTTACTTACTTTTGTAGTTGGTAAAAAGTGGTTGGATGCTTGGTTAGTCAAATTGCTGATTTTTGGTTAGATGGTTTCTGTCTAGGGTTATTGGAGTGGTCTGCTAAGTTTTGAAGTTGGGTCGACCCAATAGAATTTCTGAAAGTCTCAAAATTGAACAATTATGGATAATAAGTTACTATTCCGGATTGGGCTTTCAAGCACCTTCCTGATAGGCCCACTGAATAGTCACTATTCTGGATTAGGCCTGGCATAAGCCCAATCCGGATCGTTTGGGAATTCGGATGATGGATTCCGGATTGAGTTGGGCCCGAAAAGGTTTTAGGCCCAAGCCCATTCCGGAAAAATACTTAAATGAATCAGATTTGCATTTCGGATTATTCTAAAATTTTCAAAAATCCTCTAATATTCTCTGATCATCTCTGAACTTACTGTTCATCTTTCATTTCGGATTTTTATCTTAGATTTCATCCGGATTAGGTATATAATGCTTTAAAATTATGAAATTTAATGATAGTCTTCAAGTATTCATGCATTTCGGATAGCATTTCGGATTGGTCTTCAAATAGACTGGTATTTCGGATCTCATTCCGGATTGACATTCAACCGAGTTGATGAACAAGGATTTCATCTCGGATGATGTTCATCTAGATTGATGTAAGGTTCATCCATATTACTGTTGACCTGTTTGCAAATCCGGATTGATGTAAGGGTCATCCGAATTACTGTTGACCTGTTTGCAAATCCAGATTGATGTAAGGGCATCCGGATTACTGTTGAACTATTGGTCAATCCAGATTCTAGTGTACGAACCTTTGAGCTCTTTTGAAATTTTCCAAGTGATTGAACCTCTAAAACTGGTTTGAATTTTTTCAAATAATTGAACCTTTGAAATCTATTTAAACCGTCCGATTTGTGTTGACCCTTAATCCTAATGAACTTCCTTAACTTCTGTCAGTTACTTGTGTTGAGATTGAGTTAACCTGGTTATTGTTTTTGACAGAAATGGTGGAAGAAGCATTTGATGCTGTCATGCTGGTGGAGGAACAATTTCATAATCAAGCGGGATATCTATCAGATCCACCAGCGGATTTTTTTCTAGAATTCAAATCCATGATGGCTGGGCTAGATAAGTGCAAGATTGCGTATGCACTTTGTGCCAACCCGGTGATATATAGAGATCTGGTGCACACCTTTTGGAAGATAGCTAGATTCCACTTGAGAGGAGCTGATGGGAGGCCGTACATTAGTTCTCAGATTCAGGGTAAAGAGATTTTAGTGAACGAAGCCTGTGTTCGAGAGATATTATAGTTTACAGACGCTACAACTGATCCAACCGTGTACGCAAAGGAGAAAGTATTGCCTATTCTTACTGAGATGAGTTATGAGAGAACATATCTGCCGCTAATCAAGAAAATGTTTCCCGCTTACTAGAGATTGCTGGTGCATAAGTTTATGCAGTGTGTTTCTGAGAACAAGGGAGGGTTAGACCAACCGAATCAAACTCAAACTTCAGCGATTGTGGATCTTATTGTGGATTGGAAATATAACTTTTCACGTTATATTTTCGAAAACATGAAGAAGATCTTAGAACAATCAAAGAAGAGGATGTTTCTTCTATATCCGCGCTTTGTGCAATTGATTTTGGATGCTCGTTATCCCAATCTAGCTAAGGATGCTTCTGATGCAAATCTGCTAAATATGAAGCCAGTGGGACCGACTATTTTTAGCACTATGAAGAAAAACCGTTCGACGTCAAAGACTATTTTTGTTGGTCGTTTTCCATTGAAGAAGTTTGGAAGGTTTGTTGAGGTGATCGGACAGGATGTCCCAGCTCCTACACCAGTTAATGCTATCATTGCTGAGGAACATGATATGCTTGTGAAAGAGAAAGAGATTGAGGTTGAAGATCTGGTTACTGATGCGGACACAAAAGAGGAACAAGCTTTCTTAGACGATCTTACCAAATTTAATGCTAATCTGACTCCAGTGTTGCCAGAACTTTCTTCAGAGAACCTGGAAGCTCTTATTGCACACTTGAAAGAAATTCAAGAGCGACAAGGTGATCCTCCTCTTGTGATACCTTCTGTTGATATTCCTGTCGGTGTGGTTGAGTCTGATGAAGAGGTTGAAGAAGATGAACTGCCATTGATAAAGAGACGGCGGACGGAGACTGTGAACGAACCAAAGTCATCCTGAAGTTCATGTTGGTAGTATTGCTGAAGAATCTACACCAGTGACATCTACTCCTACTTTATCTTCATTTACAGTATCTTTGACGGATGCTCTGATGATTGACCCTACTATTCCTTCTGAACTGACAGCTTCTCATATTGCTACACATTCTGCGGTCGTATCTGTTCCAGCGGACTCTATATTGCAAATGATGGATTTTGGCGGTAGTTCAGTGGGTGCTGAGGGATCTGGGGCGAGTGGAAGTAGTACAGGCGCTGTTGAAGGTGATGCTGCAGAATATTCACGAAGATCAGAGAAATGTGCTTTTGAGTTTAGTGGTCTGGACAGTGATGATGAAGATGTAGAGGTTGATGTTGTTGATTTGAAGAAGCGAGTGATTGTACTTGAACAGGAGGTTGTACTTAATGATGCTCAGATTGCTTCATTGCAGACACGCTTAGACGTGAGGGACCATACGATTGATCAGTTGCAAGGGGACGTTACTGTGTTGATGACTTTGGTGTTTGATTTGAAGGCTAAGTTGGAGAACAAGTTTGGGCGAGAACTTTCTGACCCTACCAATGATCCAATAAATATTGAACATCGCCATAGAGCGGCTGAGCAGAGAGAAGCCGAACAAAGTGAAGCGGATAGGGTAGTTGCGGAACAGTTGGCTTCTGATAGACCGATAGTATTTAATTGGATAGCTTATGCCAAAATCCAGACTAGAGCCTTGCCGGTAAATGCTATCTGCACTTGGTACTTTTGTATACGGCTGAGTTCTTTAAAAATAAAAGAAGAAGACTAGCTCAGGTAAATACTCTCGACTTATTTTCCCTATACGGGCTTGGGATATGGTAAATTATTACGGCTTGGTCCAACATGGGGTCAATCGAATGCCCGCTTGTGGCTAGTAAACCCGCATATTTTGTTTTAATTAGTTTTGTTTGATAACTTAAACATCGAGGGTTAAATTACCGTGTCCTGGATATCCTCGGCTCATTACAATAGTTATTGGCCACGACCTTAGCACGTGGTGTAGGCATACACCTTTTGATGCTCATATGCAATATGCCCAAGACGTTGGGGATGACTCCTTCGTGAGTCCTGAGTGGTGTATTTAATCATGTCTCGGTTTCTGTCCCGGGCCTTGTATGTATTGACAAACATGTGAATCTGATACAAGGTTGCAAGGTCAACTTTCCCAAGTTAATAAAAGATTTTGTGCCGTTTTGCACTTAAAAACCATTTTAAAGTTTTCAAAATGAGTCAGTTGGGTGTATTTACCAGCGTAAGCTGACGTATCGTCCAAAGGCTAAACTGGAGGTACAATACGAAATAGGCCCGAAGCTGCTCGGTAGTGAATAAGAGGATCTTACAAATCCTTAGATCTGCCCTAAAGTCTGTTTTATATTCTTTCTTGTAAATTTTATGATCCGCCTGTGGATCTTCTATTACGAGCCTGTATATTATTTTGTATTTTCGAACACTCGGTTTGTAATAGTAATTTTACTCCAAGACTTCCGCTGTGTCGTGTTTAATTGACTATGATGTTATCAATTGATGTAAAATACTCCCCACCCAGGCCCACCAGTGTATGGTTTTCGGGTTGGAAATCCGGGGTGTGACAGGTTGGTTTTATTTCCGCAATTGGTTAGGTTTACGATACTTGTTAGATACGATTATCCGGACTTACAAGAACCACAAGAATCATTGGTAGTTTTAATTAAAATGTATAAAAAACACAATTTATAGAAATGGTCCAATAGATATGTACTCTTAACGCACAAAATAAAACAACAGTCGTCTTTTGTCTTTCGTTGTTCTTTTAGAATGTGTTATTGTAGTAATTTCACAAAATATTAATACAATATTAAAAATATTATTTTAAAGAATAACAAAGTATTTTTTGTGAAATATTTTCCAGCTAGATTTATATGTATGGACGCGACATATTACATAATATATTATTATATCCAAGTTTACATTTATGTATGTTTCGCTAATATGTTTATTTTTTGACAAATCTAAACACAAAGACACCATTGATGTGTCTTAAAACACACACATGTATTTTATGTAAATTGTATGATTTTTAATAGTTTTTACTTTTTATTTGATTAGATTGTTTATTTGTAGATCTTGATGCGAAAAGGAATTTAAAATGAGCTTAAACGATCCATAAACTAGAAGCAAACAAGATGTTATAATAAAGTCGAGGCAACAAACTGTAAAGAGCTGAAAGTTTTATTTAAATATTTGATGATACTTGAGGGGCCAAATATGAAAAAAAGATAAAAGTGAAATAATGATGCACTAAATTACAGAAATAAAAATGATCAATGAATTCATGTTTGGGTTCGGTTGACTAATTTTTAAAACTGTTGACCAAGGTTTTCTTTAGTAGATCAAGAACATGGATATTATGGAGCATCATGAAAAGTTGTTCGAAGTTCAAGGGATCTAAGTGAAACTTGTAATTAATTCAGCATAAAACAAAGAAAAGATCCGAATTTCCTGTAGCCGCCATCTGAGTTCAACGTTGACCGGGAGAAATAACATTGACCGAATAATTTGTCTTTTGTGGCAATTAGATTTGTATAAGAATTAGAGTTAAATGCTTGGTTGGTCCCTGTGGTTTGCAAATCTTGCAGACTTGGTCACAGTGGTTCACTAATTACACACTTGGTCTCAGTAGTTTCAAATTTTGCACTCGGGTGTTCCTTACCACTAACCTTTGTTAGATTTCTCAGTTAAGTATATGCAAAATTACTATATTACCCTTGAAATAATAAAAATAAAAAAAATATAAACTGGCCGGCCACCACCACTTAGGTGGGGCGCACGCGTGCGGCGGCGTGTACCAGACGCGGAGAGAGAGAGAGAGAGAGAGCGACATATCTCTGTAGCAGCGGCAGTGCCCGCGTTTAGCGGCGACGGCGGCCGCATCTCGTGGCAGAGGTGGAGGCGGTGGCCTCGTTTAGCGGCGACTCTAGACTCGCCGGTGTCGACCAGCGGCGACCGGGGTGCAGATTAACTCTTATCTTTATATTTCAGCAATCAGAATGTCAGACTTCATATCTTTTGCAATCCAAGAAGAAATTATGAAAAGGCTTCCAACTAAATCCCTGCTGTGGTTCCGAACAGTTTCGATACAATGGAAGTCTTTGATTGATAGTTCTCGATTTGTTGTTGATTATAGCATCCTACAAACCCATCAGCATCATCTATTAGTATGCCACCTTGATGCAGAAAGGTTTGAAATGAAATGTGTTTCAATTCTGGATGATGAAGCTTTCCCCGAATACAAGTTTTCCCTGCCTGGTCCCATAGTCAGAATGCCCGCAATACTAGGTAGCTCCCATCGATTGAGGCTCGAACCTGAGTCATATGCACCCCGGTCCCGCTGGTCGACACCGGCGAGTCTAGAGTCGCCGCTAAACGGGGCCACCGCCTCCACCTCTGCCACGAGATGCGGCCGCCGTCGCCGCTAAACGCGGGCACTGCCGCTGCTACAGAGAGATGTGGTCTCTCTCTCTCTCGCGTCTGGTACACGCCGCCGCACGCCGTGCGCCGCCACCTAAGTGGTGGTGGCCGACCAGTTTATATTTTTTTATTTTTATTATTTCAAGGGTATTATAGTAATTTTTCATATACTTAACTGAGAAATCTAACAAAGGTTAGTGGTAAGGACCACCCGAGTGCAAAATTTGAAACTACTGGGACCAAGTGTGTAATTAGTGAACCACTAGGACCAAGTCTGCAAGATTTGCAAACCACAGGGACCAACCAAGCATTTAACTCTAAGAATTAGTATTGTGGTATTATTTATAAAGGAAATATCTCTAAAAATAAGGAACCATTCTGCACAAAATTTGAGAGCACATTCATGGAGATACAAGAGGAGACCACAAGTGCCGGTTCCGAAGATCAAAGTCTGAGATCGCGTATTGAAGAGTGCAACCTGTAAGGCTTCGGTTTCGAATTTTATCGGTTTTTTCTGTTTTGAACAAGATGTTTTCTACGTTTGAACTTTTTTGGATTATGTAAACATGTTTAGAGGCTAAACTTCTGTAACCGACTAGGTTAGATGCACTAAATCGCATGTTTTGACTTTGTTCGGTTCGACTTTTTACCAAGTTTATGTGTTTGATTTAAAATAGTTTTTATTGTTGCTGAATATGATCATGTGTACTATTATTTGCTGATATTAGTTGATTGGTTTTCATTATTGATGTGTTTGTAAAGAAGAAATTCACCATAGACTCGTTAAAATCATTAGTTAATTCGTTAATCTGGCCATTCTCGTTTTATCCTATTATTAGAAATAATATAGGTAACATAATCAAGCAAAATCAGTAGACATAAGTGGACATCCAATTCCATTGAATAAAAATATAATTTGGGATTGCTAGGATTTGTTTATTCGTTGTTTGGTATTTTTAGGCACTCGATAGCTGGTGGTCTTTATATTTATTCGCCTCTAAAGGATTCTAGATTTTCGGTGTATCAATTTGAAACTAGCTTCACAATTACAAGTTGATAAAGTGAGTTACTTTTTCATGTCTCTAGTTGTGTGATTCGGTTTCAATAGGACGAGTCGTTTCAATCTATCACTTCATTTAGTATCTGATTGCGCGTCATAGATCGGTTCTTAACCTTTTGTGTGTGGGTCACATCCATCTTGTCTAATTACTATAGGATTTTTCTTCTCTAACGAGAGTGTAGTTGGTCTAAAATCAGAAAACTTGGTAATTATCAACCATAGAAGTGTTGCATGTGGTTAGGGATTCTTGCCTAGGTGGTTTGTTCATTATTACTGGTTACACTCGTGCTCACCGTTTTCTCTCATTTTTGTCTAGTCCCTAGGTTCAATACTCGGCCTTACTTTCTATACTATACACGTCCAGTACACTTGCCGTTTATGTGTAGTTTTTTTTGGCAATTATGTAATTTAAACTTGGTCACAAATTAAGTATACATACACACACATCAACCACATATTATGGTATAGTCTTATTATATAGCTTTGGATTTCTAGATTATGTTTAATTGGGTATGTTCCGATGTATATATACTTGTATCATTAATTTGTGATGTATACCTAATGGATTTGCATAATGTTTCGAGTGACAAAAAAGACAAAAGCGTTACTAAAACACAAGCTGGGAAAAGAAAAATGACTTAAAAGGGGAAGCTCAATGGCTACTGTTAGAACCATACGAAGGAATTCTTTGACGAACTTGTTAAAAGAGTGGGAAAATATAACCTAACGAAGGCTGATAACTTAAAAGGATCTAGTCCATCAGAACCTCTAGGACCCAGAACATAGCCTTCTAAGGTTCGGTTCACGGTTCTCAATTTCATCAATAAAAGGGTATTCAGTTCTGATGGGTTCGGGTTGGGTCTGTTATAACTCTTTGCACAACTCTACTTTCAACAATGCCACTTTGAATTTTATTGTGATTTGTTGTTTATGTTTACAGAGGTGAAGTATATATAGTCTAATTTTTTTATTAGACTATGGGGTGTGGGGCATGGGTTGGGGAGGCTGATTGAGTTTAACGCTGGCTACACCACACCGGCTAAGCGTTGGGCATGGCGTCGCCTCTTTGGCGTGTAGATTATCCCTGGCGTGGGGCGGGGTGGGTGGCTAGGTGACATGGCGGGCTTTGGTTGGCTGGTTCAATGTAGCCGTTGGCAAGGATCACCATTTTTTTACAGATTCTTTAGAGCCGAGCAAGATCTTCATGAGCGCATGTCTCATCATAAGGAGCGTGTGAGCAAATTCAGTGACAAAAAGGTACACATTCTCATTCCACTTCCTAATTTCGATATGGCAGAATCGAGATAAACAATTCACCAGCGCGCTAGCGCTGGTTTCATTAGGGCCGAAACCCTTTCACTGTATATTGGGCCTATATTACTGAAGGTTTACACATTAGGGATTATTTTGGGCTTTGGTGTGTCTTGTGGGCTTCCTAGTGCCTTATGGGCCTAGGGTTGTAAATAGTGGGCTTGGTGATCATTATAAATAGATGTATTAGGTCAATGAAAGGGGGTTAGAGAGTTGTATTCAAAAACTTGTATCAGACACTTTTGGTGTATGCAAGTTGTTTCTTCTTCCTAATCATTATTTCCGCTACTGATTAGGTTACTGATACCTGTTTGATCCGTTATCGGGACTTACAATTGGTATCAGAGCCTGGTGTTCAAATACAGGCTTCGGGTATTGCTGATTGAAGAAGCTGTTTTTTGAAGTGTGTTGCTGCTGCTCGGATTGGTTACTGTTCCGGATCACTGTTCGTCTTCGGAAGTGCTACAGTTCTGAAGAACTCGAAGAAGATTTGAAGACTTCGGATCTGTTACTGTTATGGATTCCGAAGAACTCGAAGATGGTTCTCACATCTCGGATCAGCTACTGTTTGGATTCCGAAGAACATGAAGGAGATCATCTATCTCAGATTGATCCCGGACTGTTGTTCTATCCGGATTACTATCCGAGATACGTGGTGGTTATCTATTCCTTGGATTTCGGATTGCTGTTGCAAGAAAGGTGGATTAATGTTGCGGATAAGGATAACGATTCCGGATTCATCAAATAAGGATAAGTATTCCGGATTTTCTTCATTCCAGATTCTCCTTTCCGGATTCACCTTCAGACTTGTTTATTCCGGATTCTCTCAACTCGGATTTTTATTCCGGATTTGTCAATTCGGAATTCTCATTTCAGATTCATCAGTTTCCGGGTTCATCATTTTGGGTTTTCAAGTCGGACTCTTCAATTCGGACTCATCAATCTGGACTCATCAATCCGGATTGTCATTAATCCGGATTTGACCATAATTGACTTCAGTGTTGACCATTTTGGATCGATTTCTGATTAAGTACTGTTCATCTAAGAAAACTTTAAATAAAATAATTTAAATCTGTTTGGTAATTTTTAATCAATTTAATAATGATGGCTGGATACATGACTGCCAAGATCTGACGAATGCCACTCTGGCTGCCCTGCAATCGCAAACTCTGGCCCTCCATCAAGAGCTGGATCAAGTCATTGGCACTTCCACTAAAGTGCCACGTTTGTTATATGGGGACAAATATTACGAATGGAAGTTTCATTTTGAGCAGTATTGCAAGGCAAAAGAGCCTGGCATGTGGAGATGCATCATGAATGGTCCAAGAACAATAGTCTACAGTACATAGCAAGATCCAGACACAAAAATTCCTAAGCCCATGCACTTATGGACTAAAGAGGATATTAAAATAATAGAGGAAGATGAAAAGACCTCGGCTACTCTGACCATGGCGCTTGGACCTGATATCTCTATTGCGGTTAGAAACTGTAAGACCGCAAAGGAAGTTTGGAGTGAACTGCAAAATCTCTACGAGGGAAATGCAGACATGAAGGCAAGCAGGGTGAATCAGCTAAATCAGCAATTCAGCTCATTCAACCACATCTATGGGGAAACTATTGAAAACCAGATTCGTCGCTATGTCAAGCTTGTTTCCCAGATGATTTCAACTGAGATTACTATCACTAACAGTGCCATGGACAAACAATTATTAAACTCACTGCCCAAGAGTTGGGATACAGATGTGGGAATGATTAAAAAGACCAAGAACATGAATGATGTTACTCTCACGAAAATGATAGCTGCTATCAAATCATGTGAGATTGATAATAAGCAAAGAGAAATAAATCATCAGAATAGTTTGATGGCCGCCGGGATGACAGGGCAAAATGCGGCACTCATGTCACAAAATTTGATTTATAGCCCTTTGCAAGGAAATTCGCAAACACCGGGTGGCTCAAACATGGTGTATAGTCCTATAGCCACGCCACAAAACACCAGTATGTGTATGGTCTTCAATCTAAGAATCCCACTATGGTTTCGGCTGCTCAAATTCACACTCAGTACCATGCTCAGCATCCCAACATGGTGTTTAGTCATGCAATTCCTCAAGCAGTGCAACAAGGCAACACTCCTCAAGTTGCCGCACCAGTGCCTGCACCTGCTCCACCTGCGTCCAACTCTGCGTTTCTCACTAAACAAAACGAAGAGAAATTGGCTATTGCAGCATCGACGATCAAGAGCTTGAACGCTTTCCTGGCAGGTGATCTGACTCCTCCATCCATTCTTCCAACCGAAGTTGATTAAATTATGGAGGAGGACCTGGACGAGATCGATGTTTCTTGGAATCTAGCAATGGCTGCCTTTTGGGTTAACATGTTTCAGAAGAAGTATGGATGGCAACCTTTGTCAAATTTGAAGACCGGTCTCACAAAGGACAAGCTTAGATGCTACAGATGTCACGAACCAGGACATTTTGCCAGGGAATGCAAGAAGCAGCCATCCGGGTATGTGTCATCTAGGGTGGCTGATATACAGAGTAGTGACAGACAGCTGGTTCCCGTCTCTCCCTCAAAGTCCACTACGAGTCCTTCAAGCAGCTCGGGTGGGAAGTCAACAGCATTGGTGGCCCAATAGCATGAAGGTTTTAACTGGGCAGATGCTGCAGCTCAAATGGAAACACTGAATCTCTCCAAGAACAACAACCACTGCATGATGGCACAGACAACTAAGACGCCCGCTCTGTTCTGGTAGTTGTCGTTTTAAATTATCACAAATGCGCGCCCATAATTCAAATCTTGTAGCTGAATACCAACAAGCTGCGTCACAGAAGATCGCCCTTAAACATAAGAACAAGCTTCTTATGGAAAAGGTCGAAGCTCAGAAACAAGATGTAGCTCAGCTAAAGCTAGACATGAACCAACAACAATGTTGGGTCTACGACTATAAGCTAAACTAGCTGAAAAGGACGTAGAACTTTAAGCAGCCTTAGCCAAGCTAAATTCCTTGACAGGGAAGCTTCATGAAAATGAAATAAACATCAAAAAATTTGAAACTTCCAGTAAACTTGTCAAGGACTTATGTGACCTCCAGCTTAACTACCAAAAGAATTTTACCAAAGGTCTTGGGTATAATAGGGTGCCTCCACCATATAATCATAATTATACTAGAATGCCTGAATCTAAGGATGATTTAGAAAATGCAGAAAAAATGATTTATGGTAAACCTTCAGATTATTTATCCAAAACATGGACGCCCTATTACCCAAAGTTCTCCAAACCCACTGAACTCAAGAGGGATGATGTCTTTGTTGCTTCTACACCACTTTCATATGAAACTGGTAATCATCCTTCTGGAAGTACAGATGGCTTGGAGAAAGTAGTGCCTGAGGCAGAACAATCCACAATCCTCCATAGAATCTAAAAGAAAAGAATCTTCTGATACTCAAACTGAATTCGTGAACGATACTAATGTGTCTAACTCGTGTGCATAAGAAATTTTAGTTGAGGATACCACAGAGGGTAATCAAGAGGAATGTCTGAATACAAATTTAAACAATCCGGCTGCTGATTATGCGTTTTATAAGCCTGCTTTTGACATTTTAAATCAATTTCTAGCTGAACAATTTACATGCTCAAACAGTGTTGATTGTGTTGAGAATTTAGATAGTTTTAATTCTGGTTTTTCATCAAATGCTAATGTTTTGAATGATGCTAATAACTGTAATAACTCTTGTGATGAAAACATGAATTTAGCTGCAGGTTCAGCATCGACAGATGATTCGGTTTCATCAGTTTCAGCTGAAGAGACCGGAAGCTCTTCTTCAGAGGTTTCGTTTGTTGATGCGTATCCCAGGGTTGACAGTGCAAAAGTCGACCAACCAACCGACCCTGTGAATGTTGATGTTGACATAATTCTAGAAGATTCAGGCGACTTAGCTTATGTTAACCAAGCACAAGGGACTGATTCTGAAACGACCGATGATGAGCACTCTTCTTCTCAAGATTCAATAAAAAATTTAAAACTGACTTTGAATTGGATTCTTAAATTCTTAAAAAAACCCAAGATTCCACATTCATGTAGTTTGTCAAGCTCATCTTCAGATATTTCAGAACAGGTTGTCCCTGTAAAGCCACCTGAGTCCTCTACAGAATCTGTCACAAAATGTGATTTGAAGAGTAAGATTAAGAAACGAAGAACACGTTGATCTAAAAAGAAGAAAAAAAAACAGGCGTCATCGACTACTGAAACGGCAACTGCTGAGTCTCTTCATCATTCTGAGAAATTGACTCAGCAGTCACAAACTGAATCTGTTAAGCAACCAGCTGAACAGATATTAGTTAAAATTTTGCCTAAATCTCCGTGTTCAAAACTGTCAAATTCAAATCACAAAACTAACAAGTGTGCTGATGTTGTGCGCAGGACACAGTCAAGAACAAGACCGTGCATCATCCGTCAGTACCCGGAAGCAAGAAACTGACAGACAAATTGCCCAGAATTTCCCAAGCTGAACGGACTGTTTTCTTCCAGAAGAGGCAGACATGTTTCAATTGTGGATTTCCCAGGCACATTGCTCGAAATTGTCAAAAGGCCTTTACCTCGTTTAAAACTTTGTATTCACGACATCAAAAGACTATGCCTAATCACGTACCTCAGGCTCGATTTGTGGCTAAGTCTTCTGATCGCGACTAGAACTTGGTCAAGAAACAATCTTTCAAATCCTTGAGACCTTCAGGTTCCCAGAATCCTTCTAGCACTCCAAGGATTGTGTAGAAGTCTGATTCGGTAACCTGGAGGCCTAAGATAGTGGCCAAGACTAAGACTTCTACCCCATTTCTAATAAATCAAAAGCATCATCAACCTCATCCTCAACTAATTTAATCTTTCGTGAGGTTACTTACATTGATGCTAATGGCATGCCCAGATCTTCAATGGCCTGGGTTGCAGTCTCTAACTAAAACCTGTTGAAATGTGTAGGAACAGCTGTGGCGAACTCTTGTTAGACTATGGTATGTTGACAGTGGCTGTTCCAGGCACATGACCAGGGACATCTCGCAGTTGAATGACATCCAGTTTTTCTATGGCGGGTTTGTTTCCTTCGCAGGTGGGGAGACAGGGAAAATTACCATGAGAGGAACTGTTTGCAACGGAGCCCTCAACTTTAAGAATGTTAATTACGTACCAGAACTGAAGCACAGTCTTTTGAGTGTGTCTCAACTCTGCGACAATCATTTGGATGTTCTGTTCACCAAGAAAGGGTGTTATGTACTAAAACCAGGGCTAATTATTCCATATGATTGTATTCTTCTTAAAGCTGCATGAAAAGGAAATGCATATGTTATTGATATGAACCAGGCTCCTTCTGACAAGCTCACTTTCCTCTTCTCATCTACAGCCGAACATGATGCAATGCTATGGCATTGTAGACTGGGATACATCAGCATGAAGAACTTAAATCATCTTGCAAAAGGTGGTTTAGTCAGAGATCTACCAGTTCGTGACTTCATGCAGATCGAAAAGTGTGAATCATGTGCGCGTGGGAAACAAAATCGACAGCCGCACAAATCTAAAGTCGTTCCTTCCACGTCTCAAGTGTTAGAACTGCTACATATGGATCTTTTTGGTCCAACAGACATACTAAGCATTGGAGGGAAGGCTTACTGTCTTGTTATTATTGATGACTACTCTTGATTAACCTGGGTTTTCTTTCTTACACATAAAAGTGAAACCGCTGAGTTAGTCTAACAGTTTGTCACGCTTATGGAAAACCAGACAGATTCTACGATGAAGGATATTCGGTGTGATAACGGGACAGAGTTTAAGAATGTTACCTTAAACTCTTTCTGTTCCTCCAAGGGGATTGACCGACAGTTTAGTGCAGCCCCCACAACAAAATAGGGTTGCAAAGCGCAGAAATCGCACACTCGTTGAAGCTGCACGCACCATGCTGGTTGAATCCAAGCTACTTCTTATTTTCTGGGCAGAAGCAATCAATACTCCTGTTATATTCAGAATCATGCCCTGGTTAATAAACAACATATGAAAACTCCATACCCAGTGGTTGAAGGTCACAAACCTTCGGTCAAGCATTTCCGCAAGTTCGGATGCCCTTGTGTTCTCCTACTCATGGACGCTAAAGGAAAGTTTGAATCACGCGGGGATCCTTGCATCTCCGTTGGCTATTCTAAAAATACATCATACCGCGTTTATAACATGTGTTACCAACTTGCAAACATATGTTCCTGTTCCCGCTACACCAATACCGCAACGTTTACAGCGTGATCACCCCATTGAAAATATTATTGGACCTGTTAACGCTGCTGTTCGAACCTGCAGCCAATCTGGGGATATCAATACGTGTCTCTACTCTTGTGTCATTCACAAATTAAACTCAAAAGTATTGATGTTTCCTTGCAGGAACCAGGCTGGGTGGATGTCATGCATGAGGAACTCAATCCAATTTGAGAAGCTTGGTGTCTGGCAATTGGTGAAGCTGCTTCAAGGAAAACGTGCTCTCGAAACTCGCTGGGTTTTCCGTAATAAAGCTCGACTCGTGGTTCAGGGTTTTTTACAGATTGAAGGATTAGATTATGATGAGGTCTACGCACCTGTCGCGCGTTCGGAGGCTATACACAATTTCTTGGCTTATGCATCTTACATGGATTTCACTGTCTATCAAATGGATGTCAAGACTACGTTTCTCTACGGCAAGATGAAAGAGGAAATCTACGTGGCACAACCACTGGACTTTACTGGTTCTGACAAGCCAGACAATACGTACAAACTAGACAAAGCTTTATATGGGTTGATTCAAGCGCCTCGCGCATGGTACGCCACTCTTACAGAGCATCTGCTTGCTCATGAATACACTCGGGGAACCATTGATCAAACCCTGTTCATAAAACGCGTTGATGAGGACATTATTCTTGTTCAAATCTACGTTGATGATATCATTTTTGGTTCTACCAATGATGGTTTGTGCCGTGAATTTGAAGAAATTATGAAGAAGAAATTTGAGATGAGCTCATTGGTGGAGATGACCATGTTTTTGGGACTTCAAGTTCGTCAGAGCCCACAAGGTATCCTAATTCAAGGAAAATATGTCCATGACGTTCTTGCCAAATTCAAGCTTACAGATTCAAAGCCTATGGCTTCACCTATAGCAGAATGGCCTCTGCTAAATGAAGATGCTGAAGGAACGCCTGTTAATCCAACTATATATCACTCCATGATTGGATCACTCATGTATCTCACTGCTAGCCGGCCAGATATCATGTTTGCCGTCTACCAGTGTGCTCGTTATCAGGCTACTCCTAAACTCTCTCATTTACATGTTGTTAAATGAATTTTTAGGTACCTCAAAGGGGCTCCATCACTGGGCCTCTGGTATCCTAAAAATTCTGAATTTGAACTGTTTGCTTTCTCTGACAGTAATCTTGGAGGTACAGCTAGGGATATGCGCTCAACTTCAACTGGTTGTCTATTTTTGGGAGATTGCTTAATCTCGTGGCAATGCAAGAAGCAACAGACGGTCTCGCTTTCTACTGCAGAAGCAGAATATGTTGCAGCTTCTGCTTCCCTGGTTTTATGGATGCAACACCAGCTTGTGGATTACGGTTTGACTTATCTGAACACAACAATTTACTGTGATAATGATGCCGCTATCCAAATCGTTAAAAACCCTGTTTTTCACTCCAAACCAAGCACATAAATATTAAAGTTCATTTTATCCGTTATTGATATGAAAAGGGTCTCGTAAAGCTTGAGCAAATCCAAACTGATGCAAATGTGGTGGATTTGTTCACGAAACCCGTTAGCAACGCGCGTTTTCAAGTGCTTGTGGATCTTCTCAAAATGATTTGGTTTTCTACCTAGGCATCCCTGTCTTTGCGTTTTGTTTACTGTTCGTATTTTATTTCCATTGCTTTGTAAATTTGTTCATGTGTATGCACAAATTTAGGGGGAGATATCTAAAAAAAAAAGTTTTTGCAAGGATAGGGAAATGAAATACTTTTTCGTGATAAAATGTTTGACTAACACATGTAAGGTGTTGAAGCGGGAAAAGATTTGGATCGAAAGTGATGTGTCGGTATGTCTAAACCTCAACCGGATAGGGAAAGCCAAATGATATAAACATAACGAACTATGTACTTAGTGGGTCAGTTACTATAGGCATATGATTTCATGGTCTTAAATCTTGTGTTGATAGATAGCCAACATCTGAGGTTTCGGGTCTTTATGCTGTTGAGTCATCCGGGGATATCTTGGTTGCCCTTCTGTTGCATCCAGATTATATGCAGACCTAGGCACAGTCAGGATATCTTTGTAAAAGAGCCAAAATGGAAAGGCCAAAACCTAAGAGAACGGAAGTTTCTTTATGAGAATTTTCCATAAGTTCTTATGTACCACATAAGGTATTTGCCTAACCCTCGTCAGTCACTATTGGTCTCTCTGCTGTACGGAAGTACTAACCTATTCACCAATAGCCTGATGTTGTAAAATAAAAGGATGACCACAGTATGCTCACCTGCTACGATGAATTGTTTTGCTTACCTCGATCGCAGGGTATGTCATGCTATGGGACACACGAGTATCATAGTATAATATTACCTTAAGCGTATCATAATGCTTGAACTGGAAGAGCTGAGTTTTAGATTTAAATGGACAAGTATATTGACAATCGTTTAGACCAATTGACCCTGCTTATACTGAAAGATGTTCCTTAGTTAACCTTTGAAATGATTTGATCCCTTAGCAAGGCTGTGTAAATATTTATGGGTGTGCTAAATGGTTTTTCTTTGTAGAATGTTAAAAGGTGGTTGGATGCTTGGTTAGTCTACTTGATGATTTTGTTTAGATGGTTTCTGTCAAGAGATATTGGACTGACCTAGTGTGCTTGGGGATTTGGGCCAATCTAATAGAAATGGTTAAAAGTCTTAAAAATTGGAAAACCAGATTACTGTTCCGGATTGGGCTCCTTTAGGCCCAAATGGTACTGTTCCGGATTGGGCTTTTCCGGAAAGGCCCAATTAGATTACTTTTCGGACAGGCCCATCTGACCGTTACTGTTCCGGATTGGGCCTATCACAAGCCCAATCCGGATTTGAAATTTTAGGCCCAAGCCCATTTCAGAAAGTATATATGTATCTCTGCAATTTCATTTCGGATTATCCACAAAATTCCGAAATCCGAATTCTTCTCTGATTCTCTCTATTTTGAATATGTATCTTGGGAATTCATCCGGTTTAGGTATAAGTTGCTTAAATTCATGTATTCCGGATGATAATGTTAATGTTAAAAGCATTCCGGATTGTATCTCGGATAGATCTTCAAAGTCATAGGCATTTCGGATTACATTCCGGATGGGTATTCACCCGAATTGATGAACTCGGATTTCATCTCGGATTGGATCTCGAACAATCTTCATTTGGAATGATAATTCATCCGAGATACTATGGGGTAATCCGGATTGCACCCTTGTCCGAAATATAGTTGACCTCCTTCTAATCCGGATTGATGAAAGGGTTCATCTGGATTAGAATTGACCTGTCAGTCATCCGGATTTGAGGTTTTTGAACCTTTCATCTGGTTTGAACCTTTTCAACTGTTGAACCCTAAAATTAACTTGAACTCTTATTTATTTGAACCTTAACATCTGATTGAACTATCTAGTTAATTTTAACTGCCATTCTTGTAAACTCCTTTAACTTCTGTTAGTTGGGATTTAACTTGGTTGTTATCTTGACAGATATGGTTGAAGAAGCTTTCGATGTTGTGATGCTGGTCGAGGAGCAATTCAACAACCAAGCTGGATATCTTTTAGACCCTCCAGCGGAGTTCTTTCACGAGTTCCAGTCCATTATTGTGGGACTAAACGCTTGTAAGATTGCCTATGCTCTCCGAGCCAATCCTGTCATTTACAGAGACATAGTGCATTCTTTTTGGAAGAGAGCGCGGTTTCATCCAAGAGGCGTAGATGGGAGACCGTATATTCGTTCGCAGATACAGGGAAAGGAGATATTGGTTAATGAAGCGTGTGTCAGAGAGGTGTTGCAGATTGCTGATACTTTTAGCAATCCAACCATATATGCGAAAGAGAAGGTGCTATCAGTGTAGATGGAGATGGGGTATGAAGGATCGTATCCACCGTTACCGAAGAAGATGTTTCCAGCGTACTAGCGGTTACTTGTTAATATGTTTATGCAGTGCGTCTCGGAGAACAAAGAAGGTCTTGATCAGCCGAACCAAGCTCAGACATCTGCTATAGTATCTTTGGTTATGGACTGGAAGTATAATTACTCTGGTTATATCTTCGACAATATGAAGAAATTCTGGAACAGTCCAAGAAGCGAATGTTTCTCTTATACCCGCGTTTTGTTTAGTTGATTCTTGATGCCCGCTACCCGGACTTGTCAAAGGATGCGTCAGATGCTAACTTGCTAAACATGAAGCCGATAGGGCCAACCATTTTTAGTACGATGAAGAAGAACCGTTCAACATCTAAAACAGTGTTTGTTGGTCGATTTGCCCTGAAGAAGCTTAGGAAGTTTGAAGAAGCCGTCGGTTTGGACATTCCAGCTCCTCCTCCCGTCAATGCAATAGTAGCCGAAGAACATGATATACCTGCTAAAGAGAAAGAGATAGAGATAGTGGCTTTGGTTACTGATGATGAAGCCGATGCTGGGCAAGCTTTTCTTGATGATCTCACAGAATTCAACGCCAATTTGACTCCCGTTTTACAAGAGTTATCTTCAGAGAATTTAGAAGCTTTGATTGCTCATCTGAAGGATATTCAGGAGAAGCAGGGTGATCCTCCACTTAATATCCCACCTGTTGTTGTTCCAGCTGATATGATTGAGGAAGATGACGAAGATGAAGAAGATGAGGTGCCACTGATTAAAAGGAGAAGAACTGAGCCGAGTATTCCATCAAGCCAACCTGAAGCTCCTATTGCTGTCACTGCTGCAGAATCTGAGTTGATAACTTCTACCGTTGTTATGTCTACAGTTACTGCATCTGTCATTGATCCTCCAATAGTTGATACACCGGCATTATCTGAACCAACAATCACTCCTATTGCTACACATTCTACTATTGTCTCTATTCCAGCTGACACGGTACTTCAAATGATGGAGTTTGGGGGAAGTTCATCTGGTGCTGAGGTTCTGAAGCGGGTGGAAGTGGTGTTGGTCGTGCTGATGATGTTTCTGAAGATTATTTGTGTAGATAAAAAAAAACGGGCGTTTGAATTTGGTGGGATGGATAGTGATGATGATGATGATGATGTGGAAGTTGATGTCGTGGATCTAAAGAAAAGGGTGGTCTTCTTGGAACAAGAAGTTATACTGAAGGATGCACAAATTGCCTCACTGCAAACTCGTTTGGACGTCAGAGATCAAACTATCGATCAGTTGCAGGGAGATGTAACTATGCTTATGACCCTGGTATTTGATTTGAAAGCCAAGCTGGAAAATAAATTCAGAAGGGAATTCAGTGATCCGACGAACGACCCAATGAATATCAAACACAGGCATCGCGCGGCGCAACAAAGAGCAGCTGAGGAGACTGAAGCAGAGAGATTGGCGGCTGAACAGTTGGCTGCTGAACGCCAAGCTGGTTTGGATGATTATTTGGGCGACACACGTAAGAAATTTACTGCAAGTCAAAAGCGTGCAACTGGTCAGAAGAAGAAACAAATGGTTCTGATGAAGAATGTCAATGTAAATCCTCTTGATGAGAACTTTCAGCTCAAAGATCCGACGAATCAGTCAGAAAGGTATGTGATGGAACTCGGGTTCCGCTATTACAACAAAGTGGGAAATAAATCCAAGGTGCTCAGCTGGATGTATGACCACGTCAAGAATATGTGGATTATTGTGCGTCAAGATGGAACACGTGAGTATTATTCAAAAGAATCACAGTTCGAGACATGGACAAAGGTTGCTGTTACTGATTTGTTGCGTGCTCCGTATACTGACGATGATACTACCGAGCGTGGCCCTGGATGGAGGTTTTTCAAGAAGTTGGAACGTGAGGTTAAAAGTGTTTCAAGACAAGACTATCGAAACCTATCTGAGATCTGCAAAAGGTGTTCGTGATGCGCATACTGGGAAGAGGTTTAAATCAATGATGTGGCCACCGACTGACAAAGAATTGGTTATACCAGTTTCTCCTACATTTCCCCGGGGGATTCTCAAGAATTTTAATTTTTGGTTATACGACCCCAATGTTGGCAGTGTTGCGATTATGACGAAGGAGAAGGTATTCAGAGTTAATGATGTGGCAAAATTGGTGAGCTTTCATGACGAAGACTTACAAGTTCTTGCGTCTCATCAAATCAGAACCGTAGAGCTGTATGAAGTTTGTGCGAAAGATTGGACTGCAGCTCTAGCAGGGATTATAGCTTGAAGGCTTGGTGTGGATGCTCAACCGAAGGACTAATGTAGTAAACCTAGGGGGAGATTGTTGGGCCTATATTGCTAAAGGTTTACACATTAGGGATTATTTTGGGCTTTGGTGTGGCTTGTGAGCTTCCTAGTTCCTTGTGGGCCTGGGTTGTAAATAGTGGGATTGGTAATCAATATAAATAGATGTATTAGGTCAATGAAAGGGGGTTAGAAAGTTGTATTCAAAAACTTATATCAGACACTTTTGGTGTATGCAAGTTGTTTCTTATTCAAAGTTGTTTCTTCTTCCTAATCATTATTTCCGCTACTGATTAGGTTAGGGATACCTGTTTGATCCGTTATCGGGACTTACACTGCCCCCGTTATCACTTCTACTCAAAATTGGCAGATTCCATCTCATGCTATGAGCACCATCTCGAGCACTGCTCAATTTCACGTATTAGAAGACGAGGGACATGCCAGGGCACATCACTCATTTCAGTCGTATTTACAACTCCTTTAACATTCATAATGCTACTGTCGAGGCGGTCTACTTACGCCTTTTTTCGTTCTCACTCATTAGTCGAGCACCCATCTGGCTTGACACTCTACTTCAGGATTCGATCACTACATGGGATGAGTTGAAGGCCAAATTCTAAAAAAAGTACTATGCGTCTTCCAAAGCCTCTCTTCTCAGGGACCAGATCCACTCCATTCGCATGGACACTAATAGGCCATACCACATGGCTTGGAAGCACTTCCAAACCATACTTGCTAGATGCCCCTAGCATGGACTTTCTGACAGGGCACTCATTGAGAAGTTCTTTAATGGACTGACCTTTGAGACTCAGTAGAAGTTCAACTGGAGGAAACTAAATGGAGAAGAAAGATATGAGTGAATGTGAGGATTTGTTCGAGAGCTTTGCTCAGGCTGAGCACCTATCTATAATTAGAAATTCCATTCCTATTGTTGATGCATATTTGTGTGGATGCGACTCAGCTCAGTTCAGTTCGAATCAATTCGGTTCGGTTCGACTCAATTCGGTATTCACGCCGGAAGCTCATGGTCCGAAGAAGGCTATTAGAAATGAAGACCGAAGACCAAGCAACAGTCAAGGGGGAGTTTGTTGATACACTTTTGTGTTTATCGCTTGTTCTTAGTTACGTCAGTAAATGTACGGTCTTTGTTTGTTGCGTCTGTAAAGTTTTAGTTGTGTCGACCAAATCAAGATATCCTCCTATCTTGATTTAGTACGACATTTAGTTTGTTTGTGTTGTAAACAGTTGTATGTGTGCATACTGTTAGTTTTGTGTTTCTGATCTTGCTATCTATGCAGCATGTCTGTTAGCAGGGTTCCCCGAAGAACCACTTCTTCGTGCGAGTGAATTGTCCTTCGTACGAGTAAATTGTTCTTCGTGCGAGCCAGTTGCTTGTTCATCCGAGCCAGTTGCTTGTTCGTACGAGTGACCATTCAAGAAGAACCAGTTGCTTGTTCGTACGAGTGACCATTCAAGAAGAACCATTTGCTTGTCCGTACGAGTGACCATTCAAGAAGAACCAGTTGATTGTTCGTACGAGTGACGATTCACGAAGAACAGTTCTTCATTACAACTGGTTGTTCGTGAGAATAGTCCACGAAGAACCCTTCTTCGTGGACCTATCAGTTATTCGTGGGAGACGCAACGAAGAACCTGTTCTTCGTGGGCCTTGCCCTTCTTCGTGTCACTGTGACATTCTTCGTGGCTGTTATGGGTGTTGGGCTTATATAAACAGACAAGCACCTCACGATTTCAGTAAGAGAGCACAGAGAGTGCATATAGGAAAAAATAGTTTATTCAATAGTGTATGTATTGGGTCTCTCTACAAATCAATATAGTGAATATTGAAGATATATCTTTTGTTATATTGGTTGTCCTCTTGCTTTGGTTTGCATACACACTTGGATTTCGTACTCGTGTGTGTGTTAAACAACAAGGAAGTAGGTTATCTTGATCCTCTAAGTGGACCTATGTCACAACCCCCGACCACACCCTGGACGGAAGCCGTGAACAGTCAAGTGGTACCGATGGTAAATTTGAAAATATTGCGGTGGGAAAATTCATCAAGAACGTGAGTTAGGAAATATATCAGAGTTTAGAAACACCGGAATTTTTATTTATAACAAATGGAATAAAACCTATGTTTTACAAAGGTAGCTTTTAATAGGGGATAAACTCGAATATATAAAACAATTTTTCGTAATTTAATTGATAAAATAACCCACTTCTTTAAGCCTTTGGTGTCGTATCACAACTCTTATTCAGTTCTACGAGAATCACCTGAAACATGTTTACAAAATATTTTATCAGCTACAAATACTGGTGAGTTCATTCAATTGTACAAAAAAGACACATTGTTAATTTTACAGCATTAAGAGTTATTACATTTATTTATATCTATCAATTACTCAACTCAGTATTTGTCACTCGGTGGCAGTTCCGATGTGACGGTGGTTATATCACTCATTGGCTAACTTTCGTCCAATAGTGAAGATTATCAAGTAATGTATACAAAACCCCACATACCGGTAGTAATTTAAGAATACAAAAACTTAATCACTGTAATTATAACTGAAAAACATTTTAGGATTTTGAAAGCAATTAAAAAGAAAGAATGACTCACAATGTTGTGAGAAGAAGAGAGTGGCTCACCTTTTTGGTATATAGTTCTTGATTTAACAGGCCTCCTGATTCTAAGTCTTCTGATAGTTAAGCATCTACTTATAGTTCTGAATTCTACTGATAATTAAGCATCTATTTTGATAGTAAGTTTATAGTTTTGAGCTTTCTGATATTTAAACATTTAGTTTAACAGAGTAGAATACGTATTAGTGTAAAACCAAATCAAACCTAACGATAATCACGAGATCAGAACAATAACTATAACGTAAGTTAACAAAGCATAACCTTAATTAGGCAGCACTTTGGCATTCGTTAATTGGATCCCTGATCGATCGGACAAAATATCGTATCGATCATCATTAGTTAGAATACTACGTATAGATAGAAGAGGAGAAGGAATGAGCAAAGAAAAATGAATCCTAAGACACAACGCAAATCGTATTAGTGTATTAACCCAGTTCAACTTTAATGATAATTACGAGATCAAAACCTCAACGTAGATGACAAAGTATAGCCTTATTCAGGCAGCACTTAAACATCCGTCGATTTGGTTTCAGATCGGTCGGACATGGTATCGTACCAGTGATCAGAGTTAGCATACTTTCTACGGGGCAGAGTTACGAGGTTTAGGGTTTTTGGCATTAGAACGACAAAACAAGAGAGAAAGAAGTATCGAAGAATTTCGATCGAAAAGGTACAAATAATTCTGTCCCAGATTGGTTCGGTTTTTAATTGTGAGTTTAACAAGGGTATTTTTTGTGCGGGTTGATTTATAAACGCCAAGTTTTCTTAACTTCTAAGTTTTCTGATTGATTATAACAAGTTTTGGCGCGTGCACTAGGAGTTTTGATTATGGGTTTATTCGGGATATTTTTTAGGGTTGTTACATCAGCCCCACCTTCTGTTAGCTCCCGTCCTCAAGATTCACTTAAACAAGAATGGGTATTTCTATCACTTCTCTGATTCTAGTTTCCAAATATATTCTTGTACTCGTGTTGAATCCTACTTCACTTTGACCAAAACTAATCTCTTATGCTTTGGGATTCTCATCTTTGATTTGTAGGGGTTTCTCAACAAGTTACACTTTCTCATTTACCTCTATATCTTGAAGAGGTACTACAAGAGATTCATTAGCTAAACATTTCCTTATGAAACATATCATGTACACCTGCCATTTCTTCTAGTAACTGTAGTTGATAAGCCACTGATCCAACTTTATTTAATGATTCCGAATGGTTCAACAAACCTTAGGCTTAACTTTCCTTTTGTTTCGAACCGGACTATTTCTTTCCACGGAGAGAATTTTAGTATCAATTTTTTCTCTTATTTAAATTCTAACAGTTTGCCGATATCATGGCCCGATAGTTGCTTTTCTCATATTCCTGCCCAACATACTGGATGTTACTTTCATCCTTAAAGTGCGGGCGACATCAATACTGGTATGATAACTATTTGTTTATTTGGAGAATCCTTATGAGTGGCAAGTGATTGTCTTACTTATACAAATACTTATCATGCATGCACTTAACATGTCTTCTTATGTTTGTATTGATCTTTCACCCTGCTCAAAATAAGTTGTACGAAGATTCAGTCGAGTTTCCATGGCTTTTTGTAACTTTCCTAGAAATGAGTAGTGAAATGACTATCTCGGTCAGATACAATAGATAACAGGATTCTATGTAATGAGACTATTTCATCCACATACAACTTAACTAAGCGTTTTATATTAAAGGTTTCCTTCATTGGTAAGAAATGAGCCGACTCGATTAGTCGATCCACAATCACCCAGATTGTGTCACTACCTATTATTGTTTTGGGTAATTTAGTCACAACATCCATTGTTATTCATTCCCATTTCCATACTTGCATTTCTAATTGTTGAAGTAAACCTAAAGGTTTCTAACGTTCAGTTTTAGCTTGCTAACAAATTAAATACTTAGAGACATAACTTGCTACATCCTTTTTCATTCCTATCTATCTGTAATTTTTATTCAAACCTTGATACATCTCATCACTTCCACGATGCATCATATACTTAGTTTTATGCAGGTTTCCTTGAATAATTACTCAAATTCTCCTAGGATTGTGATACTTCTCCTGTTGGCTCATGAATCTCAGTAGAATTCTGATGACTTAAGATTTGAGCATGATTGGATGCTAATCATTCCATTTCTAACACTACATCGAATCCAACGAGGTTTATATAAAGTAAAGTAGCACTAAGTTTGTATCATAACAATTTCACCTTATCTTCCCGAATTACTCCACGAATATTGGTGGTTTTCCAAACTTGCCTCAGGATCATTGTTGCCTCTTATGTTGTGATGACAATGTTCTCGCGTTCTTCTTAGGATCTGTGCCAGTTTCGGACAATCTTGATGAATATGATTTTCTTTCCTAATAGAAACATATACGGCTCTACGTTCTTTTGTGTCTAGGTATCAACTCATTGGTCAAAGTATTTGCTAACTCGATCATATTGCTAATGGTTTGGAAGATCATGTCTTACTGTTCCAATACCTCATTTTTGAAAAAGATTCAAAGTATACTTCACTTCATTCCCCTCAGCATATTTACTAACGGTTTGGATAACTTTAATCCTTTGCATCCCATGTATTGCTTTAACAATTTTTTATTACTGGTAACCTCAGTAAGATTACAGGTGAAGAAAGTCTTTGTAAGTGCATCTAGTCGTTGTTACTTTCATCTTCTCAAGAGTTCTTAATGGACGTAGAATTACTCTCATCAGCGTAAGTTTTAAACATTTTGTACCTAGAACAATTTTTAGTTACAGGTTTCCTGCTAGCGTCAATAATCTAAGGTAAGCATTGGAAAATCTTATACTTTCGATGGTGTCCCAACTTAAAGGGTTCTTGTTGTTCATCTTGTCGCACGAGTTACGGATGATCAAACGAAATAGTGTTCGATATCAGAATTATAGATGTGTATGAGAGGTTCATAATAAAGAAATCTAAAATTATCATTGACACACATGCTCATGATTCATCCAAAATTGTCAATCATTATGACCTTTGGATTTATAGATATACATATCTATGTAATAATACATTTCATATACTATAATATTCATAGCATTCATAAGGTTAATGTATTTAGCAGGTTCATATTTCCAAATACAGGTCACACATCAGGTCATGGTATTGTTTTGGGATTCTATAACTTTTTAAAATAAGATATACCTCACCTTACCCGATCTCGCCGGAGAGGTTACCCCATCTTACCTGGATAAGTTGGAGAGTCTTCCATACCATACCCAATCTTGCCGGAAAGGTAATATAATTTTCCCAAAAATAGAATTTTCTCAAATCATGATTTTAAAGGTGCATCTTTTATTAAGCCTATAATCAAGAAACAAAGAAATAAGTATTCTCGTGAAGGATCATATTCGAGAAACAACAGTGATCAGGTGTTATTGCTTATTTATCATACTTGCAATGTTCTAGACATCTTCCTCACGACATACTAATACCCATCACACTATATCTATGCAAGTAATTAGCTTATCTAGAAGTTTATATTAAGTAATTTTTCTAAAGTTAAAGTCTAAATACTATCCTAGATGCTACCAGGTAATATCAATTTCCTAACTCCTTTATCTAAGCTTAGGTATTATTACAACACCTAATTGCTTAAACCAGTGGCTCTGATACCACTTTCTGTCACAACCCCCGACCACACTCTGGACGGGAGCCGTGAACAGTTAAGTGGTACCAGTGGTAAATTTGAAAATATTGCAGTGGGAAAATTCATCAGGAACGTGAGTTAGGAAAAATGTCGGAGTTTAGAAACACCAGAATTTTTATTTATAACAAATGGGAATAAAACCCATGTTTTACAAAGGTAGCTTTTACTAGGGGATAAACCCGAATACATAAAACAACATTTCTTAATTTAATTGATAAAATAAGCCACTTCTTTAAGCCTTTTGGTGTCGTATCACAACTCTTATTCAGTTCTATAGGAATCACCTGAAACTTGTTTACAAAATATTTATCAGCAGGAATCACTAGTGAGTTCATTCATTTGTACAAAAAAGACACATTGTTATAATTTTACAGCATTAAGAGTTTTTACATGTCTTTATATCTATCAATTACTCAAATCAGTATTTGTCACTCGGTGGCAGTTCCGATGTGACCATAGTCATATCACTCATTGGCTAACTTTCGTCCAATATTGAAGATTATCAAGTAATGTATACAAAACCCCACATACCGGCAGTAATTTAAGAATACAAAAACTTATTCACTGTAATTATAACTGAAAAACATTTTAGGATTTTGAAAGCATTTAATAAAAAGAAAGAAATACTCACAATGTTGTGAGAAGAAGAGAATGACTCACATTTTTGGTCTATAGTTCTTGATTTAACAGGCCTCCTGATTCTAAGTCTTCTGATAGTTAAGCATCTACTTATAGTTCTGAATTCTTCTGATAATTAAGCATCTATTTTGATAGGAAGTTTATAGTTTTGAGCTTTCTGATATTTAAACATTTAGTTTAACAAAGTAGAATACGTATTAGTGTAAAACCAAATCAAACCTAACGATGATCACGAGATCAGAATAATAACTATAACGTAAGTTAACAAAGCATAGCCTTAATTAGGCAGCACTTTGACATTCGTTAATTGGATCCCTGATCGATCGGGCAAAATATCATATCGATCATCATTATTAGAACAACAATGTATAGATAGAAGAGGAGAAGGAATGAGCAAAAAAAAATGAATTATAAGCTTCCTATTTATAGGTAAGGAACATGCCTTTCTTTTCCATGAAGTTTGATATATACTTTTCCAGGAAGTTTCATATATATCTTTTTTAGGAAGTTTCATATATATACATTTTCTAGGTTAGCCTTCCCTAGATACTAGCTACCCATATACACCTTCCCCAATTTTTATCTACTCTTATATACCTTTCATATATATATATATATATATATATATATATATATATATATATATATCTTTCGTATATATTATTTACCTCACATATACCTATTTAGATGTTGAGGTGTTAAACTTACCAAACCGTTTTGTTGTTAAACTTAGCGGTTTAACTGATTAATTTACTTTAACTGTTTAACTAAGTAACTTATGTAGCCGATTAATTAATTAACTTACTTAGCCGATTAATTAATTAACTTACTTAGCTTTTAAGTTTCATATCCTGTTACGTTTCCTTAGCTATTAAGTTTACTTAACCACTAAGCTTTCTTAACCGCTACGTTTTCTAATTTAGTATCCCCTGGTTAAGTTCCAATTTCTAGATGAAGACACAATGCAAATCGTATTAGTGTATTTATCCAGTTACACTTTAACGATAATTAAAAGATCAAAACCTTAATGTAGATGACAAAGTATAGACTTATTCAGGCAGCACTTAAACATCCATCGATTTGGTTTCAGATCGATCGGACAGGGTATCATACCAGTGATCAGAGTCAGCACACTTTCTATGGGGCAGAGTTACAAGGTTTAGGGGATTTGGCATTAGAACGACAGAACAAGAGAAAAAGAAGTATCGAATTTCGATCGAAAAGGTGCAACTGATTCTGTCCCAGATTGTCCTTTATATCCCGCGCGTCGCAGGAGGAGACATGGTATCTCCCGCTTGGCGCGGGGAGGTCTGGCTGGCATAGGTCTGCCACATGTCCTAGGTTGGTTTGACACGTGGCGCGATGTCTTGACACGTGTACTCGGCCATCTTTTTCGCCCAATCGCACGTTTTTTCTCGATTTTCGTGCCGGTTCTTATCACATATGCTCGAGCCTTGATCCTAATTGGTTCGGTTTTTAATTGTGAGTTTAGCAAGGGTATTTTTGTGCGGGTTGGTTCATAAAACGTCAAGTTTTCTTAACCGCTAAATTTTCTAATTGATTATAACAAGTTTTGGTGCGTGCACT
This sequence comes from Scalesia atractyloides, assembly GCA_947069175.1. Taxonomy (NCBI): domain Eukaryota; kingdom Viridiplantae; phylum Streptophyta; class Magnoliopsida; order Asterales; family Asteraceae; genus Scalesia; species Scalesia atractyloides. Next base: position 52,721,018 of record CAMTDV010000020.1, read on the forward strand.
AGGAGTTTAGATAATGGGTTTATTCGGGATATTTTTTAGGGTTGTTACAACCTACAAGTGGTATCAGAGCCTTGGCTTTCTTCCTTGTTTAAAACCAAGCATAGTGTTGTGTTTGTGCAAGTTGTGAAGCTTCCTTGAAGTGTTCTTGAACTTCAAACAAGAAACTTAAGTTTTTACAAGAAAACTGGTTTAAAAATTAGGTAAAACTTGTTGTTTTCTGAATTTTTTTATAGTAACCTTGTTAAACTACATGGAGACATGTTAGGATACGATTTTTCTTGAAATTTTCTTTGAAAGTTTAGTTCGACATATTTTACGGTGAAGCACTTGACGGAAAACTCACCGGAATATTCCTTCAGTGTTGACTGAATCTTAAGATTTGACTGAGAAGGTGTTTTGGAATATTTATTTTTTTAACTAAATCTGTCTAAACAACTACCAACTTTCAAAAAACTCAGAAACAAGATTCTGATACAAAAGGAAACTTCTCACCAACCAATTCACGAACTATCCCCCTATGGAAAACCTCCCTGTGAAAAACCATCCATGCGAAAAAGTGTTCTTCGTACCAAGCAATGTGGTTATTCGTATGAAGAAGTGTGGCTATTCGTACGAATAAGTGCTTCTTTGTCTGGATCAGTGGTTATTCGTACGAATCAATGGTTCCTCGTACAAACAACTGGTTCTTCATACGAACCACTGGTTCTTCGTACGAATCACTGGTTCTTCGTGACTTCTTTGGTTTTTTGTGACACCTGGGGTTGTTCTTGGTAGTAGTTTTTCATGACCAGTTTTTCGTGAGAACTGATGCTTCGTAGTTTTTGAAATTGTGAACTTTAATAGAAGACTTTTATTTCAAGTTAATCCTTGGAATTTTGAATTTTTAAGCTGATTTTCATAATCAAACAAGCAAAATGGGTACAAATCCTTGGGATTGGGGGTGTAGTTCAAGTACAAGCCAAGATGCATCACAATCTAGCTCCGCAACCTCATGGGTAAAATCTTTAATGCTCCACAAACGGCCATGATTACCGCTAATCAATGGGCATGTGTTACGAATCAAAATCAAAGCGTTCAAACTCTTCTCATTAGTGAGAGTGAAACTGGAAGTAACAATCGTCCACCAAAGTTGAATCATATGAACGATTATCCTTCATGGAAAAGTTGTTTTCATACGTATGTTCTTGGTCAGAATACCGAGTTGTGGAGTGTTTTACTACTCTATACAAAGAATCTCTCGAAGAAGTAGTATCAAATTCAACCTCTTTAGCCGATTTGGACGAGAATGATAAGAAGGCTTATGATCTAGAAAAGATAGCATTTGCCATTCTTACACAAGCACTCCACAAGGATACTTATCATCAGTTTATGTATTGTACCACTACAAAGACTTTATGGGATACTTTGGAATCAAGAGGGGAAGGAAATGCAGGAATGAGAAAGATTCGACATGATCTTTTAAAGAAAGAGTTTGAAGGGTTTCTCTTTATGGAGAGTGAAACACTAAGTGATATGACAACTTGTTTTTATCATTTCCTTAGAGAGATGTACTCATACAAGGTTAACGCATCACCGCAGGAGATTGCTATGTGTTTTGCTAATACTTTACCACTTAAGTGGAGTCAATTTATTGAATAACATACCGGTGTTTTGGATGTAATCAGGATTTACGAATTTGTTAAGAAACTTGAAAACAAAAATGAAGAAGAAATTCATAAAGCAAAACGAATTCCAGTTCCGCAAAACCCAGAGATGTATTTTGGAGGCATTAACACAGGTGTAAGTACAAATCAGTAACCGAAGCTTCAAACAACATTTGCGTAAAATGCAAATCCTTTGTACTGCAAGTTCAACCAGATCAATCTGTTGGTTGAAATGCTCAAGTCTATGGACAAGCTTTTGATCCAAAAGCTTTTCTTCCTCAACCACAAGTTGCTAGACCAACAAATGCTAAAGTCTATAGACAAGCATTTGATCCAAAAACGTTTCTTCCTCAACCACAAGTTGTTACACCACAAGTTCCACAACAAGCTTTCTATGGTAAAAACTTTCAACCCTCAAACCCTAACACTATCAGACTCGATACATCAAACCTTTCTAAGGTGAGTGTGGGGTTGCCCGGGAACATATGGAGCTTCTAAACACTTTGGTAAGTTCTTACTGCGGATTAGTAGCTGGACAAATTGGTAACATCAATCTAACCAGTGAAGACTATGCACAAATTGATAAGGAGGAGATGGAGTTGATTGATATCAAATGGGCGTTTGCAAGTGCAGTGAGAAGGGAAAAAGATTTTCTGGAGAAAAGGGGAAGAATTAATCTGGAGAGCAACAAGGATAATCAATACGGTTTTGACAAAAGGAAGGTTACTTGTTTCAACTATAAAGAAAAGGGGAATTTTTAAAAGAGAATGCACGAAGCCTCCACAGCAAGGGAATCAATATCCTTTCAACAATCAAGTTACTAACAACGAAAGAGCAATGGTTCCCGCAAACAATTCCAACCGAGCTTTGATTGTTCAAGTAGATGAAAGTTGTGATTGGTCTGTTCAATTGGGAAACAGTGGTGGAGGAGGAACAACATACTATGCCGATGGAGAATCGTCCAGAAATGAAGATAGTTTATGGGATAGCAACAGTTCAGGTGAAGCAGAATCGACTTCAAGTGAAGATCGATCTAAAGATTTTAATGTTGAAGTAGATGATGTGATTATTGAAACTGAATCGACGGATAGCGATGAAGCAGATTTGGAGCATGAAACTGAAGGGTTATCTGATGAGTTTTCCAAGCATCTCTCATCAATCGGCTCGTCCACTCTTCGTGCGGCACCATGGCCCATTTAGATTGCCAATCAAGTTAGGTAAGTTTTGATAAACCTATTGTGTCTAAGTGTTTGAATGTATAGTTTTAAAAGGCAATTACTTAGAACTTGAAGGTAAATTGGATAACACGAAGAAACATCATCGGAGTTTGATTGTAGATCTGACAAAGTGCACTGAGGCAAACACAGCTCTTAAGAAAAACAAAAACAAATTTAAAACAACAATTAAACCCTTAAAGAAGATGTTTCTGAATTAACAAATAATGTTTTGAGAAAACAAACAACCATTAACATGCTTGAAGAAACGAAAATGGAGTTAGCATGTGCAAAGTGTGAACATGATGCAATCAAACTCAAGTTGGACAGTTACTCCAACTCAAGATATGTTTTGGATCACATCATCGATGTTCAAAAGAAGAAAGGTGATGTGAAATGCATTGGTTATTAGGCTTGTCCCCCTCCGGTTAGGCATAACTACACCAAAATGCTAGATGACGAAGATATGCCACAGTTTGAACCCACCATTCCACTGGATCTAGCTGAATTTACAACTGGTCTAGGGTTCACTAAGGGCACATCTTCAAGTCAAGGTCAATCAGATGACATCAATGACTCAAAGTCTATGAATGGTCAAAATCCTCCCATTATTGAGGATTATAATAGTTCAGATGACGAGTCAGATGAGGACAAACCTAAGTAGTCAGGTACGATAACAAAAGACGAAAATATACCTCTCGAAATCACATTCTCTGTGATCCTCCAGCGAAACCGTGTGTGATTGCCCATGTCAAGATTGCTGAAGCTCATGTTAAAACCTGTGAAAGCGTGAACTTGCTTTATACGTTGACTGGTTCCAACAAAGTTTACTCAAAAAAGATTTTCCCATAAAAAATGTCAATCTTTGATTGATAGAATTTTTAAGGATTCTACTAGTAAGTTTTTGGGTAATTCGAGCCTAAGAGTTGTAGTAACTTAGTGTGCTCCTCTCCTAAAATCTGAAGTTAGAAAGAAATACAGAGATAAAAAATTGAAACCTCAAAACAATCAACGAAAGCAAAATCACGCTAACCAAGGAAATGGAAAAAGCAAACAGAGCCAAAACAAGAAGAAATTCAAAATGTGAACTTCATGAAATCCCGAGGGACTGATAAAATTGAATCTTTTGAAAACAAATCCAACACAGATTTTGTTAAACAAAATAAAATTTTGAAGAGAAACAGTCAGAACAACTACACACAACACACAAATTGTTGTGATGTAGGACCAAGTAACTCAAGATCACGAAGTTCATCATCAAGCTATCACATTTATAATACTCTGAGGTTTGTTGAGTGGAGATCATGCTTTGAGTGTGGTGAGTATGGTCACATTGTCAAAAACTGTCCATATCTCATAAAGGGAAAAGCAAAAATTGATGTGCCCCGTGGTAAACGTTACCATACCAAATCTGTTTTGCCAAACAGGACCCTCGTCTTGTTAAACAGTGAGAAATGAAACAAAGAATGAAACAACAAAAAGATATTGAAAAGGCTTTAAAACTGGAGGTTGTCCAAACTCAATCAGTAAAACCAAATGTTAAAATTGAGAAACAAAAACCGATTTGGAAACCAAAACCGGTAATTGTTTCAGGGGGAGCACAATCCATTCCGAATAATCGGGAAAACGAAGTTCCAATTCTCGATGATGTCGGACGACCCAAGTCAATGAAGGCTTGGGTCCCCATCTCCAACTAATCTTTAATGAGTGTGCAGGATATTCCAGGAGGAACTATTGACAATCATAGAAGTGTTGATAGTGGAGCATCCAGGCACAAGATCGATGACATGTGGCTCCAAAACATCGTTATATCCAGGAGTTGTTGCCTATGTTGGAGAGAAAGAGAAGATAATGTCTGATGAGTGAAGAATATTTGGTGAATAAAGTTGAGAACTTCGACAAAATGAAAAACTCCCAACAATTTGTTTGTTTAAGGCTTGGATCAGATCCACAGGATAGGTTCAATCGAAATGTACGCGCCTGCAGCATGTCAGAAGATTATCGAAGATTCATGTCTTATATCTTCCATAAGAAGTTCAAAGCTTAAAAGAGGATCGTGCAGTGTACATTTCTCCACGGGTATGATTGAAGAAAATGTGTTTGGTTGAACAAACCAACCGTGTGTGCGGATGCCTTGGCGTGGATTGAACAACCGCACACTGCTTCTCAAGGAGAAAGATGAAGACCTTTGCTGGTGCAAAAACATGTGGATAATATCATGTATGGACCGTCCAAAGATGATGTGTACAAGCTTCCCCACATGCTCTCTTGCTTCTTACGAGTCGGACCCGGAGGTTTATGATCTTGTTGTTGTGAAGAGATTTCTCAGTTATATGAAGTAGCTGCAAAATCGACCTTGAAATCCACACTCGGTGGATATCCAGTTGGGAGAGCACACAAATTTCTGGCAATGCACGTAGCAATTGCAGGATTATGATTTTAAATTTTCTAATCTCTCCTATCTCAGTTGATATTTAAGCTGCTTTACAGATTTCTAAAATCTCGTACAATACTCCAGACCAAACACATTGATCTCAAATATCACCTCACACGTGATTGTTTCAATATGAAACTCATCAGTGTTGTTTTGGTCCACACCGATTACCAACGTGCCAACTCATTTTTCCAAAATTTTGATAAATCATTTTTTATTAAATAAATTTTGGTGAATGGCATCGAGGTAAAACATAAGTTAATCCACATCGGGAAATTGTTTTTGTGAATATTTTTGTTAAAGAAAATCCAAAAAGATGTATTTAATGGTTTAAATTTATTTTTTGCATTGTAGGGGGAGTAAATTCCAATCCGAAAAATACAAAAACATTGCAAATAAGTTTCCTGTCAAGAAAAAGAGAAAATGATAGTAAATTATTGGTCTGTCAAAACCTCTTTGAACTTAAAATGAAAAATGATAAGTAGCTCTATATTCAATATATCGGTAGGTTCGCAATCATTTTAAAGTGTGCACAAGGTGATATAAACATAACGGACTGAAAGCCAGGTGGGCACCATTCATTGGCATATGGTCTTGGTACCGAAATTTCGTTTGATAGTATGCCGAGGTTCTGAGATATGCGGTCTGTATGCTTGTTTATCATCTGGGTATCATGGTTGAATTTTTTACTGAAAAATAATGGGGACGCAAGTCTAGAACTTCCATGATACCATACATATGTGTAAATATTGCATACGACCATCAATAACTGATAAACATATGACACTCACCAAATAAATAAGTGATAAAAATATCACACTCACCCAATAAATATTGCATACGACCATCAATAAGTGATTTTGCTTCTAGTTGATTTTTGATAGACCGATGTTGGAACTGGAGTCTATCCTACCTAAAATCCTGATTGATAGCCGGAAAACAATTTCATCTTCATAAATGGTCGAAGTTGACAAGCTTTGAAGGTTGAATGAGAGTTGGTCTCATGTGTGTCATTTGCTAATTTTGCTTAAAATCAATCCTTCGTGAAAATTTCAAATGAAAATTCTCCAAGGTTGATTAAATCCCTAGCGGTTATTCTCTTTACGCATTTAGCTTTGTTGTGTGTGCAGATGTGTCATCCAAGCAAGCTAAAGGAAAAGAGAATGAGTTTGAAGAAAAAGTTATGGGAGTAAAGACACAACATGAATGCAAGCCGTGGATCAAGAAGATCAATTCAGAGTTGACCACTTATCAACACCACAAGATATATTCAAGGGGGAGTTTGCTGATGCACCTCCTGACTGTGACACGCGAAGACATCTGAAGATCCGACAGTGTGAAGAACGAACTATCACGAGCAGCATCCAAGGGGGAGTTTCTTGATGCATATTTGTGTGGATGGGACTCAGCTCAGTTCGGTACGACTCAATTCAGTCGGGTTTGACTCAGTTCGGTATTCACGCCGGAAGCTCATGGTCCGAAGCAGGCTATTAGAAATGAGGACCGAAGACCAAGCAACAGTCAAGGGGTAGTTTGTTGATACACTTTTGTGTCTGTCTCTTGTTCTTAGTTACGTCAGTAACTGTACGGTCTTTGTTTGTTGCGTCTGTAAAGTTTTAGTTGTGTCGACCAAATCAAGATATCCTCCTATCTTGATTTAGTACGACATTTAGTTTGTTTGTGTTATAAAGCAGTTGCATGTGTGCCTACTGTTAAGTTTTGTGTTTCTGATCTTGCTGTCTGTGCAGTATGTCTCTTAGCAGGATTCCCCGAAGAACCACTTCTTCGTGCGGGTGAATTGTCCTTCGTACGAGTAAATTGTTCTTCGTGCGAGCCAGTTGCTTGTTCGTACAAGTGACCATTCAAGAAGAACCAGTTGCTTGTTCATATGAGTGACCATTCAAGAAGAACCATTTGCTTGTCTGTACGAGTGACCATTCAAGAAGAACCAGTTTCTTGTTCGTACAAGTGACCATTCACGCTGCATTACAACTGGTTGTTCGTGAGAATAGTTCACGAAGAACCCTTCTTCGTGGGCCTATCAGTTATCCATGGGAGAGGCCACGAAGAACCTGTTCTTCATGGGCCTTGCCTTTCTTCGTGGCACTGTGACATTCTTCATGAATGTTATGGGTGTTGGGCCTATATAAATAGAGATGCACCTCACAGTTTCAGTAAGAGAGCACAGAGAGTGCATAGAAAATTAAGCAGTTTATTCAATAATGTATGTACTGGGTCTCTCTACAAATCAATATAGTGAATATTTGAAGATATATCTTTTGTTATATTGGTTTTGCTCTTGCTTTGGTTTGCATATACACTTAGATTCCTCACTTGTGTGTGTGTTTAACAAGTAAGTAGGTTATCTTGATTCTTCAAGTTGACCTACACCTATAACTAGGTTAGTCGCATCTATACGCGGTGTCCATCAGGTTACCCCTGATACAAGTATGATGGAAACCATTGAAGCCTTGACTCTCGAGATGAAAGATGTGAAGATGAGGTTGAATAGGTGTGAGCTATGTCGTTGAGGTCATCAGAGTGGAAGAGTTCTACTTTCTAAGCGAGTCTTCTTTACAGGTTGATTTCGTTGCTAACCAAAACCAGTTCTAAGACTCTACTTTCAACAATCCTAATCTGGGATGGAGAAATGGTAACTCGAACCCGCCTGGTTATCAACCGCGACCCCAACAAAGTTCTTTTCCCGCTCAATCTAGTGCTCAGCAAGGTGGTGGAGACCTTCATATGCTGCAACAATCTCATCAGATGACTCAATTTAAGGTAGATAATTAGGCACGTTACCAGCAATGTGAGTAGATGATTAGGAATCAAGGTGCGGCCATTTAGAACTTGGAGAAAACCGTAGGAGAGTTGGCGGATACGCTAAATCAGCTCCAAGTAGGTAGCTTTCCAAACCCAAACTCTAATAATTCTTACCCACAAAATGAGGCTAAAGTGGTGACTACTCGGAGTGTTAGAGGAGCGACTGAGGATCAACCGGCAGTAGAGGAAGGGCAAGTTGATGAGGAGATAAAGATGGAGACTCCCACCTGCAAAATGCAACCGAGGCTAGTCCCAGCAAGTATAACACGACCCAGTGAGTCTCAGCAGCAAAAGGAGAAGGAGCCCATTAGAGATTTTTCTAAACCCATTCCATATCCATGCATATTGAGGAGAGAGAAGAAGGCCGAGCAATTCCATAGGTTCTTAAAGATCTTTAGGTAACTTCATGTGAACAGTCCATTCGTAGATGCTCTAAGGCAAATGCCTAAATACGCTAAATTCTAGAAAGATATTCTGAGGAACAAGAAGAAACTTGAAGAGCTCTCCCACGTTTCCTTGAGTGAGGAGTGCTTAGCCGTCTAGCAAAACAAGCTTTCGAAGAAGAGGACCGATCCAGGTAACTTCACTATTTGATCGGGAATCTTTCAATCTGTAATGTGTTGGCAGACTTGGGTTCTAGCATAAAATTAATGCCCTATTCAGTATTTACTAAGCTTAAGCTACGCGAGCCTACCCATACATGCATGAGTATCCAGCTCACGGACCGGACGGTGAAGTGTCCGCAGGGGATTGTAGAGAACCTCTTAGTGAAAGTCGACAAGTTTGTCTTCCTTGTTGACTTTGTTATTCTATACATCGATGAGGATTCAGAGGTGCCTTTGATATTGGGTAGACCATTCTTAGCTACCCGCATTGATCGATGTTTTTGATGGTAAGCTCACGCTTCGCATGGATGATAACACTGTCACCTTTGATGTCAAACAATCGATGGCACACGCAAGAGAGCACGATGACACATGCTATTTCATTAACACTATTATGACGCATGTAGGTTGTTGTTTAGAGAGTTTATGTAGGAGCGATTCGACGGGCACACAGTTGTTAGAGAGAGATTTAGAGGAGATAGAGTTAGTGAATTTAGGCTATGGAAAGTTTAGGAGTTGTGAGGAGGTTTTAGAGATTTATGAGAAGAAAGAGCCTGTAGAGAAGCCTTCTATTAGAGAGTCCCCCATCCTTAGAGCTTAAGGAATTGCCATGTCACCTGGAGTATGCATTCTTAGATGAGGAATCTCAGTTACCTATCATTATGTCTATTGAGTTGACAGATGAGAGAAGATGAAGTTGATGAGTGTGTTGAAGTCACACAAGCTTGCTATTGCGTGGAAGCTCATGGATATCACGGGTATTAACCCATCTTTTTGTAGACATAAGATTATGATGGAGGACGAGTATAGACCGATAGTTCAGCCTCAGCACCCGACTAAACCTAAACATGCTGGAGGTTATGAAGAAGGAGGTAATCAAACTACTCGACGGTGGTTTGATTTACCCAATATCTGATTCCGCATGGGTTAGTCCAGTCCAAGTGGTACCAAAGAAGGGAGGCATGACAGTCGTTCAAAATGAGAAGAACGAGCTGATAACCACAAGGACTATTACAGGCTGGAGACTTTGCATCGACTATCGCAGACTTAACGATGCCACAAGGAAAGATCATTTTCCTCTTCTTTTCATTGATCAGGTGTTGGAGTGACTGTCGAGTCAACAGTTTTACTGTTTTCTTGATGGTTTTTCAGGTTATTTCCAGATCCTATCGCACTAGAGGATCAGGAGAAAACCACATTTACATGCCCGTACGACACTTTTATGTATCATCATATGCCTTTTGGGTTATGTAATGCTTCAGCTACATTTCAGTATGGTAGCTATCTTTCATGATATGATAGAGGACGTTATGGAGGTGTTCATGGATGACTTTTCTGTTTTTGGGAGTTCATTTGATCATTGTCTACGAAATCTAAACTGTATGTTGACTAGATGTGAAGAGATGAATTTGAAGCTAGACTATGGGAGATGCCACTGTATGGTGAAAGAAAGCATAGTGTTGGGACATAAGATTTCATGGGAGGGGATTGAGGTTGATAAGGCAAAAATTGAAACCATCTCCAAACTCCCGCCGCCCACTTCTGTGTAATCTATTCAGTGTTTTTTTAGGGCCACCTGGGTTTCTATTGACGCTTCATTCATAATTTCTCTAAGATCGCGAGGCCCATGACTCGATTGTTGGAGAAGGATGTCCTGTTTCATGCATGAAGGCAGTTGAGTTTCTGAAGGAGAAGTTAGTGAGTGCCCCGATATTGATAGCACCCGATTGGAGCCTTCCATTCGAGTTGATGTGTGACGCGAGCGATTTCACGGTTGGGGCAGTTTTAGGACAACATAGGGAAAAACACTTCCATTCGATCTATTACGCTAGTAGCGGTCTTTTGAACGACAAACAGGAGCATATACCAGGATTGAGAAAGAGCTCTTAGCGGTCGTTTTCGCTCTAGACAAATTTCATTCTTACCTCGTTCTATCTAAAGTTATTGTCTATACCGATCACACGACATTAAGGCACTTATTTGCAAAGAAAGATGCAAAACCACGACTGATTCGGTGGATTCTCCTATTGCAAGAGTTCGACTTAGAAATTAAGGATAAGAATGGAGCCGAGAACCTTGCAGTTGATCACTTGTCTAGGTTAGAACAATGCGAGGGTGATGAGGAGAGTGTAGTTGAGGAGATAGGTCATAGTTTTCCTCATGAGAGTTTGATGTATGTGAGACCTGAGGAGGAAGGTTTGCCAGGGTTTTCAGATATGGTGAACTACCTAGCACGTGGGATTATTCTGAAAAAGATGCCTCCCAATCTAAAGAGGAGGCTTATAGCGGATATTAATATTACATATGGGAGGATCCTTATCTTTCATAGGATTATAGCTGATCAGGTGTTGAGGAGATGTATTAGTGGTGATGAGGGTAGGAAGATTCTGAGGGAGTGTCATGAAGGGCCGATTGGTGGCCATTATGGAGTACAGTATACAGCGAGGAAGGTGTTATACGTGGGTTTTTATTGGCCGGCTTTTTTAAGGAGGTGTATGAATTGGTGAAGAGTTGTGATGCCTGTTAGAGGAAGGGAATATCGCATCCCGGAATCAGATGCCCCAAAACCCCATCCAGGTGGTTGAGATCTTCAATATATGGGGTATTGATTTCATGGGTCCGTTCCCAATGTCTCGTGGGAACCGGTACATCCTCGTTGCTATAGATTATGTCTCTAAATGGGTGGAGGCCCAAGCCTTGTCTAATAATGATGCACGAGTTGTAGTGAGATTTTTGAGGAGGTTGTTTTCATGCTTTGGTACTCTAAAGGCATTGACTAATGACAGAGGTACCCACTTCTATAATTCTCAGATGGATAAGGTCTTCAAAAAATATGGGGTCACCCATAGGCATTCGATTGCCTATCATCCACAAACTAGTGGGCAAGTGGAGAATGCTAATCGAGGGATTAAGAGGATATTAGAGAATGTAACATTTGTGCCTTTTCAATCATTGCACAATTAAAAACAATTTCGTATTCAATGAAACCCTATGTTTATTTCCGAAATTTGTATAATTATCTAAGACATTTGCTCAATTTCAATTTCTTGCACGATTTCGAACCTTCAAAAATTTTATGGAAGTGATTCGTTAACTGACACTCAAACGCAATCATTTTAACGCGACGTACACTCCCAAACAAGCACATAAGCTACACATACCCTAAATACCCTTTACATAACTCAGATATAAGTTTTGAAGGGTAAGATATGACAAAAACACGCTTATACAAGTCCAGGGACTATTTTTGTCAAACTACGAAAGTTTGTTGGTAAGTATTCAAGATACGAACAATGTGTATCAATCCAAATATTTTTTATTCAATAAAATCTTGTATTTTATTGATGAGAATGCAAAACTGTCAATCATTGCACAATTTCAATCATTTTCGTGTTCGTTAAAGCGTTTTACGCATTTTTGCGAAACGCGTAACCGTACAACCGAACGAACCGACATCCATGACATTTTCAGGCATAATCAAAGTTACCCATGTCTTAACACCTTTATATAACCTAAATATTAGGTTAAAGGGGTTAAATATGGCAAACAAGTGAAAATACTGGTCCAATGGCCAAAAATGTCAAAAAAATAATAAAGATTTTTGCTTCTTCACCAAGTTTGCCACCTATCTTCAATTTTTGACACTTAGCACTCATTTTGCCATACTTAATTTGTTGTTGACACATGTTAGGACACTAATCCACACTTGAGAACATTTATCATCACCTCCTTAATCCTAAAATACTATAAATACCCTACGATTCATCCATTTTTTTTCGCACCACTTCAAAACACTTCAAAGCAAAGTGTGAAGTTCTTCTTTCTATCCTTCTTGGAGCTTGTTTCCAGCCTTTGGAAGCCTCCTATCTTGAGTTCCGAAAGTGTTCTTCAACACGAGTAAGTACTTTTTCTAGTTCTTTCATTATTTTTGCTATTTTGAGCTAAAAGTTGAACAATTTGGCTTCCTGATTGAGTTTTGGTTCTGACCATATTTGGTCAAGTCAAAGTTCAATTGAACATTGCAACATGATCGTAATCACGAAGGTTATAATCCCTAACGATTTCACCTTCTGATTACCACGTTTACTAGTCGAAGTGACGAGTCAAGTTTCGGTCAAAAATGTGCATGACGTGCATTTTATGACGAAACTATTTTCGGGTATCAAAACACCAAGTTTTGATACCAAATTAGTTTTATAAACTTAGTTAGACATATTTTGACATGACTAACTCGCCACTTCTAGTTTAGTGCTTATTTAGGGTCGTAAGTCGAGCGGTCTTGACCACCTCTTTGACTTTCGAATCCGACCCGTTTGGTCGATCTTAGGATCCGACCAAACACATATTTGTGACCATAGTTGTATAGGGAATAACCTACTGAGGTTATACCTTATGGTCACGTCGTTTCGTTAGTGTTACGATAAGTTACTTCTATGTTCTTAAAAATGATGACCAAAATGCCCTTTTGTGCATAAACCCATTTTAAACACATGTAACCAAATTGTTGACATATAAACTGATGTTATAACATTTTCAAACATGTTTGGGCATTTAAGACTTATCATAGGACATGTTTAACCATCCGATCACGAGTTACGCTAATGACCAGTTAAAATAGCATAAACTACCTTAACGAGTCATAATGGGTCAAAAGCACTTAGGTTCCTTTCCAAATCAGAATGTTAAGTTTATTAAACCTATCACATGAGTTTCAACACTCGTTTGGTTTATAAGACTTCATTCTATCCGATCTCCCGTTTGTAGTCCCGACACGCTAACATATTTGTTAGATACATTAGAACACGTTTGAGCTTTGTTTATTCCGTTGATCTAGAACACTTTCGCAATCAGAAGTGAGTACATAGTTCCCCTCTTTTACATTTTCTAAATGTTTTGGGGTGATTAATATGTGCCTATAATTATTTTCAAGATTTCAAAACAATATACATGGTTTATATCAACAAAATGATTTTCAAAGTGAGTACATAGTTCCCCTATTTTACATTTTCTAAATGTTTTGGGGTGATTCATATGTGCCTAAAATTATTTTCAAGATTTCAAAAGAATATACATGGTTTATATACAAAATGATTTTCAAAGTGAGTACATAGTTCCCCTCTCTTACGTTTTGCAAATGTTTTGGGTGACTCATATGTGCTAAATCATTTCAAGTTTTCAAAAACAATGTCTATGGTTTATATATAAAACAATACGATTTCAATAATGTGAAAAACTTGTTGATACATTATCCATAACACGAATGACGTTCATTAGCTTTGGCTGAGCCGACCAGTAGTATGTTATGGTACCATAGGACTGACAATCCCATTATCGGACTATTCGCTGGATTTGGTGGAAGTTTGGGTAATGACAAAAACTGTTTCTGATTAACAAATCATTTGTTGATTTGTTAGTCTAGTTAAAGAGACCCTTTGGTGGTCTATTAAAGATACCCTTTGATGGTATAGTCAACACAGGTTTGAATGTGTTCATTAAAGAACGATCAAAAGTTTTCACAATTAAAAACACAGACGGTTTGTTTATGACATGGACAATTGGTTAATGACACGGACGAATGGTTTATAACACGGACAAATGGTTTTGAACAATGTCACGCAATGATTTTCACTTAAAGATATAAACCATACGAATTTTTCATTTGAATCAATCTATTACAAGTTTTTATAAAAGAAACGTTTTGGTCAAGATTCATGGCTATAAGGTTTTTACAACTCTAACCAAGTTGTTTTAGTTGGTTACTTGTATTGCAATATCAAACACTTTTGATATGTGGTTTTCACTTAATGACTTTTGTAGTCGGACGAGGTGTTGCAATATGTATACAAAGCCATGAATTTGATACACTCACAAAACCTATGTACTCGCCGGCATTTTTATGTTAACTCTCTTTTCACATATGTTTCAGGACTCAATGCTTGATAATATGATGCATGCTTCATATAGGAATGGACGCGGGCCTTAGTGACTTAAAACATGAAAGACAATTTATTTATGTGTTGTTCTGTTTATCCCAATACAATGTAAACATTTAACTTAATAAAACAAAATTTCAAATTCCATGAGTTGTGAAACAATAGTTCTGTGACATGCCTCCTCGACATTTCCGCTGCAGTTTGTGTTTGACGCGGTCGGGGTGTTACAGAAAGATTATTATTAGAGCTTATGGTTGTAGGGAATTAGGTTATTAGTAAAGCTTTGACCTAGACTACAACCTTCCTAGGACCCTAACACGAGTTATCTTGCATTTAGATTCTTAAAAAAATACCATTACCTATCCTTAGGTGGCTACCAAAACAAATACACAAGTTACAAATTCATTTTGAAAATCAATCATCTATCCTTAGATGATTTGTTTTGGCTTAAAGCCTTGTAAGTTTTCAAAATCCCATCCAAGTTTAGGTTTTATTAATGTGAACACGTGCAATCTGGAAGGGTGAAAATAGCTAGTGGTGAACCCCTTGTGCTCGACTATGTCATTCGTAGTTGCCAATTAAACCTAGATAACCACCTTTTCCCATTGACCTCACACCAATGCAACTCGGGAGTCTTGACATCATAATAGGAATGGATTGGTTAACCAAACACCATGCTTAGGTGATCTGTTTCGACAAGGTTGTTCGTATACCTCTTTCATCTGGCGAAACCTTAGAAGTTCACGGACAGAAACCCTTTAGTAGCCCAAAAATCATGACCTGTACCGAGACCCAAAAATACCTACAAAATAATTATGTAGCCTTCTTGGCACATATCGTAGATGAAAAAGTCAAGGGCAAAACTGCTCAGGACATCCCCATTGTTCGGGAATATTCTAAGGTGTTTCCTGAAGAGCTACCTGATTTACCCCAAATTCGTGAAGTTGAGTTTCGTATTGACCTTGTACCTGGTGACAACCCAATTGCCAAATTTCCTTACCGTCTTGCACGGTCTGAAATGCAAGAGTTGTCAAAGAAACTTGAAGAAATTTTAGACAAGGGATTCTATATCCGAGCTTTTCACCTTCGGCGCTCCTGTCCTATTCGTGAAAAAGAAGGATGGATCCTTCCGTATGTGTATCGATTATCGTGAGCTCAACAAACTCACAATCAAAAATCGATATCCCCTACCTCGCATTGATGATCTCTTTGATCAGCTACAAGGTGTGACCTGCTTTTCAAAGATTGATCTGCGTTCTGGGTATCATCAACTTTGTGTACTCCAAGAAGATATTCCCAAGACTGCTTTTCGCACTCGATACGGCCATTACGAGTTAACTATTAGGCCTTTTGGTTTGACGAATGCTCCTGCCGTCTTCATGGACTTAATCAATAGGGTTTGTAAACCTTATTTAGACAACTTTATCATTATTTCATCAACGACATCCTCATTTATTCTAAGTCTCGAGCCGATCATGAACAACATCTCCGTCTAACGATGGAACTCCTGAAGAAAGAACAACTTTACGCCAAATTCTCCAAGTGTGAACTTTTGCTAAAAAAAGTTCAATTTTTGGGACACATTGTTATCGAACAAGGTATACATGTAGATCCTGCCAAAATCAGTGCGATTAGGGATTGGAGTACACCTACTGCTCCTACCGAAGTTCGTTCATTTCTTGGTCTTGCTGGATACTATCAACGATTCATCGTGAACTTTTCAAAGATTGCGGTTCCCCTCACCACTTAGACTCAGAAAAATAAACCTTCGAGTGGGGACCCAACAAGAGGAAGCCTTTCAAACACTAAAACAAAAACTTTGTAATGCTCCTGTTTTATCTTTACCCGACGGCAATGACGATTTCGTTATCTATTGTGACGGATCAAACCTAGGCCTTGGTTGTGTTCTCATGCAAAGAGACAAAGTTATAGCCTATGCGTCAAGACAATTGAAAATCCACGAGAAGAACTGCACAACTCATGATCTTGAGTTAGGAGCCGTAGGTTTTGCTCTCAAAATTTGGAGACACTACCTTTATGGTTCGAAATGTGTGGTTTTCACTGACCACAAAAGTCTCCAATACATATTCAATCAAAAGGAGCTAAACATGAGACAACGACGCTGGGTCGAACTTCTAAACGACTACGACTACGAGATTCGCTACCATCCCGGTAAGGCGAATGTTGTGGCTGATGTGCTTAGTCTTAAGGAAAGTGTCAAACTTCGTTGTGTTCGAGTTCAATCTGATATCCAGGAACGTATCCCTTAAGCACAACATACATGTGTGACCCAAAGCTTGTTGAAAAATGAGCTGCCACAAAATCTCGAACTTCAACTCGAAACAAAAGACAACGAATTACTCTACTACAAGAATCGTTTTTTGATTCCTAGTTAAGACAATCCCGCACCTTATTGATGGACGAAGCTCATAAGTCTCGTTATTCAATCCATCCTGGTGCAGACAAAATGTATAAGGATCTCTGTACCCAGCATTGGTGGTCGGGTATGAAGAAGGACATTGCCTTGTATGTGTCTAAATGCCTAACTTGTCTTAAAGTTAAGGCAGAATATCAACGCCTATATAGTTTACTTGAGCAACCAGAATACCGGTATAGAAGTGGGAGAACATTGCGATGGATCTCATCAATGATGCCATTTGGGTAATCATCGATCGTCTAACAAAGTGAGCATACTTTTTGGCAATTCCTGAGGATCTATCTGCTGACAAACTCGACAAGATCTACGTTGATGAGATTGTATCTCGTCATGGTGTTCCTTTGAACATCATATCCGATCGAGATGCTCGATTCTCATCTCACTTTTGGAAGACCATGCAATCTGCCATGGGAACCAAACTCAATCTAAGCACTTCTTATCACCCTCAAATGGATGGACAATCTAAAGGACAATTTAAACACTGGAGGATATGCTTAGAGCATGTCTGATCGACTTTGGTGGTAGTTGGGATTCACATCTACCATTGGTCGAATTCTCCTACAACAACAGTTATCATGCCAGCATCAATATGGCGCCTTTCGAAGCTCTATATGGTCGAAAATGTCGTTCACCTGCCTGTTTGAATGAGGTCGGTGAAGCTCAGCTCACTGGACTTGAACTCATTCACAACACAACAGACGAAGTCAAGAAAATTCGTGATAATCTTCTGACGGCTAGAAGCCGTCAAAAGAGTTATGAGGACAAACGACGCAAGCCCTTGGAATTCCAAGTTGCTGATCACGTCCTTGTCAAGGTTTCCCCTTAGAAAGGTGTGATTAGTTTTTGGAGGAAAGGAAAACTTGCACCACGATATAGTGGACCATTCAAGATCATTGCGAAAATCAGAAAGGTGGACTACGGACTTGAGCTACCTCCTGAACTTGGGAATATTCACCCAACATTCCACGTGTCCAATTTGAAAAAGTGTTTATCCGATACAAACCTCCAATTTCCCCTTGACGAAATTCACATTGATGACACTATGCACTTTGTCGAGAAACCTGTGGAGATATTGGATCGTGAAGTCAAGAAACTCAAGCGTAGTCGTATACCGATAGTTAAAGTTTGCTGGGAATCCAAACGTGGCCCAGAATCTACTTGGGAAAGAGAGAAAGATGAAAGGGAATATCCACATCTGTTTTCACAAAGTTTCCTCTAATTAAATTTCGGGACGAAATTTCCAAAAGTAGGGGAGACTGTGACATTTGTGCCTTTTCAACCATTGCACAACTAAAAACAATTTCGTATTCAATGAAACCCTGTGTTTTATTTCCGAAATTTGTATGATTATCTAAGACATTTGCACAATTTCAATTTCTTGCACGATTTCAAACCCTCAAAAATTTATGGAAGTAATTCATTAACTGACACTCAAACGCAATCATTTTAACGTGATGTACACTCCCAAACAACCACATAAGCTACACATACCCTAAATACCCTTTACATAACTTAGATATAAGTTTTGAAGGGTTAGATATGAAAAAACACGCTTATACAAGTCAAGGGGCTATTTTCGTCAAACTACGAAAGTTTGTTGGTCTGTATTCAAGATACGAACCATGTGTATCAATCCAAATATTTTTGTATTCAATAAAATCTTGTATTTTATGATGAGAATGCAAAAATGTCAATTGTTGCACAATTTCAATTATTTTCGTGTTCGTTAAATCGTTTTACGCATTTTTGCGAAACGCGTAACCGTACAACCGAACGAACCGACATCCACAAAATCTTCAGGCATAACCCAAGTTACATATGTCTTAACACCTTTATATAACCTAAATATTAGGTTAAATGGGTTAAAATGACAAACAAGTGAAAATACAAGTCCAACGGCAAAAAATATCAAAAAAAATATAATAATAAAGATTTTTGTTTCTTCATCAAGTTTGCCACCTATCTCCAATTTTTGACACCTGACACTAATTTTGCTACACTTAATTTGGTGTTGACACATGTTAGGACACTAATCCACACTTGAGGACACTTATCATCACCTCCTTACTTCTATTTTCTTAAAAAATGATGACCAAAATGCCCTTTTGTGCATAAATCCATTTTAAACACATGTAACCAAATTTTTGACATATAAACTGATGTTTTAACATTTTAAATAATGTTTAGGCATTTAAGACTTATCATAGGACATGTTTAACCATCTGATCACGCGTTTACGATAATGACCAGTTAACGTAGCATAAACTAACTTAACAAGTCATAATTGGTCAAAAGCACTTAGGATCCTTTCCAAATTAGAATGTTAAGTTTGTTAAACCATATCACATGAGTTCCAACACTCGTTTGGTTTATAAGACTTCATTTCCGATCTCCCGTTTGTAGTCCCGACACGCTAACATATTTGTCTGACACATTAGAACACGTTTGAGTTGTTTATTCCGTTGATCTAGAACACTTTCGCAATCACAAGTGAGTACATAGTTCCCCTCTTTTACATTTTCTAAATGTTTTGGGGTGATTGATATGTGCCTGTAATTATTTTCAAGATTTCAAAACAATATACATGGTTTATATCTACAAAATGATTTTCAAAGTGAGTACATAATTCCCTTCTTTTACATTTTCTAAATGTTTTGGGGTGATTCATATGTGCCTATAATTATTTTCAAGATTTCAAAACAATATACATGGTTTATATATACAAAATGATTTTCAAAGTGAGTACATAGTTCCCCTCTTTTATGTTTTGCAAATGTTTTGGGTGTCTCATATGTGCAAAATCATTTTCAAGTTTTCGAAAACAATGTCTATGGTTTATATATAAAACAATACGATTTCAATAATGTGAACAACTGGTTGATATGTTATCCATAACATGAATGACATTCATTAGCTTTGGCCAAGCCGACCAGTAGTATGTTATGGTACCATAGGACTGACAATCCCATATCGGATTGTTCACTGGATTTGGTGGAAGTTTGGGTAATGATAGAAACTGTTTCTGATTAACAAATCATTTGTTGATTTGTTAGTCTAGTTAAAGAGACCCTTTGGTGGTCTATTAAAGATACCCTTTGGTGGTATAAGTCAACTTAGGTTTGAATGTGTTCATTAAAGAACGATCAAAAGTTTTCACAATTAAAAACACGGATGATTTGTTTATGACATGGACAATTGGTTTATGACACGGACGAATGGTTTATAACACGGACAAATGGTTTATAACACGGACAAATGGTTTTGAACAATGTCACGTAAGGATTTTCACTTAAAGATATAACCATACAAAGTTTTCTTTTGAATCAATCTATTACAAGGTTTTTACAAAAGAAACGTTTTGTTCAAGATTCATGGCTATAAGGTTTTCACAACTCTAACCAACTTGTTTTAGTTTGTTAGATGTATTGCAATATCAAACACTTTTGATACGACGTTTTCACTTAATGACTCTTGTAGTCGGATGACGTGTTGCAATATGTATACAAAGGCACGAATTTGACACACTCACAAAACCTATGTACTCGCCGACATTTTTATGCTGACTCTCTATTTACATATGTTTCAGGAGTCAATGCTTGATAATATGATGCATGCTTCACGTAGGAATGGACGCGAGCCTTAGTGACTTAAAACATGAAAGACAATTTATTTATGTGTTGTTTCTATTTATCCCAAGACAATGTAAACATTATGTACTCGCCGACATTTTTATGCTGACTCTCTATTTACATATGTTTCAGGAGTCAATGCTTGATAATATGATGCATGCTTCACGTAGGAATGGACGCGAGCCTTAGTGACTTAAAACATGAAAGACAATTTATTTATGTGTTGTTTCTATTTATCCCAAGACAATGTAAACATTTAACTTAATAAAACAAAATTTCAAATTCCATGAGTTGTAAAACAATAGTTCTGTGACATGACTCCTCGACGTTTCCGTCGTGGTTTGTTGTTTTACGCGGTCGGGATTTAACAGAGAAGACGGTTGGGAATAACAAGTTAGATTGGTCGGATAAGTTGGACGATGCTTTGTGGGCGTTTAGGACAGTTTTTATGACTTCTATAGATACTACGCCTTTTAGGAAGCTTTATGGGAAAGTATGTTACTTACTGGTAGAGTTGGAGCACCGTGCTTATTGGGCATTGAATATGGTGAATATGGATTTATCAAGAGCGGAGAAACATAGGTTTCTACATTTACATGAGTTAGACAGGTGAGAGATGAAGCTTATATGAGGAGTGTAGGTTATAGGGAGAAGATAAAGAGACTTCATGATGCTAAGTTGAAGGGTAATAAGGATTTTAAACCGGGTGATAAGGTTTTATTGTTTAATTCTAGATTTAAGTAATTCCCGGGAAAGTTGAAGACTAGGTGGTCGGGTCCTTATGAGGTTGTTATGTATTTCCCTATGGTACGGTTGAGTTGAAGTGTGGGGAAGGTGAAAGTTTTAAGGTAAACCGTCATAGACTTAAGCATTATATTGAGGGACCGAGTTTTGAGAGAGTTGTGGAGGATGTAGACCTCCCATTGATTGTTACGTGATTGTTAGGAAACTTATTTGTAAAGTTTGTATATTTTTGTACTTTGAATCGTGTCGAGTCTTGTTTGAGTCGTTTTCTTTATTTATTTTTTAGTCATATTACGCTTAGGGTTTGTTTGTTTTATCTTATGCAGGTTTGACTGACCCGTCCATACTCAATCTCCATTCGAGCGGGGATTTTAGAGCTGTTTATCTATCTGTAAAGGCGACCCTAGCATACTGGTTTAATAGACGATCGCGAATGAAATGCTATACGATTGTTCGGTTGGAATGAAGACACGCACAGTTAGCACTGATTTTTATCCTAACAAGCTAAGTCTTTTCCGATTCGTTGTATTTGTTTTTTGTATATTATTTTAGGTTTTTATTCTTAGTAGCGTCTACAGCTTTCAGTTTCTCATTTTATCAATGCATGGGATTACCTTCTCACACCCATGAACTAGTTGTTGATTTGTGCGACACTGTTCTTTAATCGCCTGTGAGTTTGAAAAGAAGGAGAGACAAGTTTAGAGCATAGGTATGTAGCGGTATGCTAGTTACGTGAGTAACTAGAGCTGTTTTTAGTAATGCAACACGTTTAACATGTATACTCATATGTACCTTTGACGTTGTAACACATGTAACAACTATATATAACATGTGTAACTTAACTGTACAAGTGTTAGCCTCTAGTATAACATGTGTTACAAAACATGTGTTACATATGTCTAGCCCCTTTGTTACCAAAAAAGGGGCTGTTGTAAATAGATGTAACATATGTAGCCAATAATGCCAACAAAAACACACGACTTTATATATTTGTTACCCCACATTTACACTCATCATTTCGACCAAGTGGCCTTTATGATCATTTACACCCAAATTAATAGAAAAAAACAACTGAAGCATTCAAAACTGCATCGAAAAACCAAAAAGGAACAGAGGAATAAAAAAAGCAAATGAAAAATTTAAAACTACTTCTTGATATTCAAATCAAGCATCAACCCATTACGTCGAAACCAAAACAGTAATCTCATATACACACATCAAATCTAATCAATTGTGCAACAATTTTTAGTATTTTTATTGATAATAAACATAAAAAATATAACATGTTTCGCCTAAAACGCACTCTTGTCTTCATCGCCATTTATCGTTCGTCACTATATGACTTCGTTGTTTGGAGAAATCACATCTAGATTCAGAAAAAATATATATAGATTCGCCATGGACACGTGTTTGTGATCAAGATTCAGAACAGAAAAGGAGTTATCATACAAATCTGGTCTTCGATTGATACGGATGGAGTTTGGTAGGTTGTTCTTCTTTATAACTCGTCATAGACACCCATATGCGAGAAATAGTTCAAATTTGTATGAATTTGTGTTGGAGTTTCAGATCTAAGAGATGAAGAAATAATGATCAGATGTGAAAGAGAATGAGGTGAAAGAAATATAGAATTGAATTTGAAAATGAGGTGAAAGAGGATGTGATGGAAATATATTAGATCTTGGGGAATGTTGTTGAAAAGGTAGTGCATATGCAAATGACCATTCTATATATATATATATATATATATATATATATAATATATATATGAGAATATAGGTTCTGGGCCGGGTCGGTTCCGACCTGGCGGTTCTAATATAAGAACCACAAGAATCATTGGTAGTTTTAATTAGAATGTATAAAAAACATACAATTTGTAGAAATGATCCAATAGATATGTACTCTTAACGCACAAAATAAAACAATACTCGTCTTTTGTCTCTTGGCTATTCTTTTAGAATGTGTTATTGTAATCAATTTCACATAATGTTAATACAATATTAAAAATATTATTTTAAAGAATAACAATGTAATTTTTATGAAATATTTTTCCAACCAGATCTATATGTATGGATGCGATATATTACATAATATATTTATTATATCCAAAGTTGAAGTATACATTTATGCTTGTTTCTCTAATGTGTTTATTTGTATGCATTTTGACAAATCTAAACACAAACACATAAGTAATGTGTCTTAAAACGCACACATGTATCTTATGTAAATTGTGTAATTTTTAATAATTTTAGAGTCATTTTTAATAGTTTTTACTTTTTATTTGATTAGATTGTTTATTTGTAGATCCTGTTGCGAAAAGGAATTAAAAACGACCTTAAAAATGTCGATAAACTAAAAGCAAACAAGATGTTATAATAAAGTCGAGGCAACAAACTGCAAAGAGCTGAAAGTTTTATTTAAATATTTGTAAAGATGCACTAAATTACAAAAATAAAAATGATCTAGGAATTCATGTGTGGGTTCGGTTGATTAAATATTTGAGGAGATCATGAAGTGTTGGTGCTGAAGATCGAAGTCCGAGATCGCGTATTGAATGTTGTATATTTGAGTGTGTATGAATGAAGTCTCAAACTTTGCCCCATATAGATGTGGGAACAAAGTGGAAGTTAGTTTATAAGGTAATGTTTTGACCTAACTAACATATCCTTGTGACATGTTTTACCAAAACTCTTACGAGAGCACGCAGGGGTGGTGCAAAAGTTGGGCCGAATTTAGTTGAACTCGTGTACGTCCGCACGTCCTGCGGACACGAATGCGGTTCCAAGAACCCCGGCCCGCGTGGGGCAGTTTTGCACCCGTAACCGATTCTGTTGAATGAGTTTTGAAAACTATTTCGTTATTGATGATCACTAAGTTAGTTTTCAATTTCGAAATAGTTTTTTGAAGGTTATTATTATCAGTCAAGAAAGGGATAACTAATGATAATGACCAGAATTCGGTTTTGGTTCTGCAAGTATAAATACAGACCAAGGTAGATCAGTTGAGACACACCAAAACACACAACTCTCTTCTTTCTCTCTAGTTTTCTCTGCAACATTTCCTGTTTTCTTTTCAGACAAGTATTCAAGTCCTGCAGTGCGCTGTTGCTGGTTCGGACCGGCGTTCCATGGGAACAGACGGCGAATCTGTTTAAGGGAATTGTGTAAAAAACAAGCCCGATTCATTGTTTCCGTCTCTAAATTAATTTCCTTTCAGTAGCAGTTTTTCTAACACTTATTGGATATTGGCGAACTTAATGATTTAAATGAGTATAAATAATTCAGTAAATAAGATTGATTATGTGACAGTGATGTTTTTCAGCGACATCACTTAATGAATAACTTCTCACTGTAACTTGCGATTATGTGATAGATTCATGGGAACATACGACGAATCTGTTTAAGGGAATTGTGTCAAGCCCGGTTCACTGTTTCTGATTTTCTTTATTAGCATACTAACAAACTTAAACAGATTTATTTTACTAATTCTTACTGCTGTTTTCTTTTCAGAATGCAAACCCAACCTATGACTATTGTTGTTTCTACTGTCATGACTACTGCTGTCTCTACAGTCATGATGTCCGTTGATGCTGTCACAACGGGCCTGGTTGCACCATTGCCTAATGTTATCTCGCATGCCGAGAAACCTGAGAAATTCAACAGTGTGAATTCAAACAGTAGCAGCAAAAGATATGACCACGCTGAACCTTGCGAGGTTCTTGACTGAATCTAATCCCCATGTTGACGAAGGGGATATAGATGCTCAATCTGTGAGTGCGATTCATGCTTGGAATCATTTGGATTTCTTATGTCACAACTTCATTCTGAACGGTTTAGTGGATACACTATACAATGTGTATTGTAAAGCCAAGACTGCCAAAGAATTGTGGGAGTCGTTGGATCGCAAATACAAAACAGAATATGCGGGCACTAAGAAATTCGTGACGGCTAAGTTATTGGACTTTAAAATGATATATGCTAAAACTGTCATGAGCCAAGATATTCATGCGGAAGGAATGGTCCTCAGCGAGACATTCCAAGTTGCTGCAATGATTGAGAAGCTACCACCAAGTTGGGTTGATTTCAAGAACTATCTCAAACATAAGCGAAAGGAGATGACCATTGAAGATCTTGTTGTTCGTCTTCCATTGAAGAAGATAACAAATTGGGTTTGAAAAGGATAGATGGTCCTGAAACTGTAAAAGCCAATCTTGTTGAGCATGGCCAATCTTCAAAGTCAAAAAAACTATGGAAAGGGTGGAAAGAAAGGTTATGGGAAACGCTCCAACCTTGGTCCGAAAGGAGGTGTTGGGAAAAAGAAGTTCCAAGGAACTTGATACAATTGTCAAAAGCAATGCAGTAAGTCCAACGAATGCAAGCTACCAAAGAAGGAAGGTGCTCGACAAGTGAACATGGTTTATGAAGTCGATAAGCTTATTGCCATGGTCAGGGACCTCTCAATTCTGGTCACTGATGTTAATTTGGTTGGTCAAAACAACAAGGATTGGTGGGTTGATACGGGGCCCGTCATGTGTGCTCCGACAAAAGTCTTTTTAGCACTTTCAAGGAGGTGACTAATGGCGAAAAGGTTTTTATGGGAAATTAAGCCATGAGTGAAATCAAAGGCGAGGGGAACATGATCTTGAAGATAACTTCTGGAAAGGAACTCACTTTGTCCAATGTGTTGTATGCTCCAGAAATTCGGAAAAACCTTGTGTCGGGGTGGTAGTTGAACAAGTTTGGGTTCAAAATGGTGATTGAGTCGGATAAGGTCGTGTTGACCAAAAATGGTATGTATGTTGGTAAGGGCTATGCCCTCAATGGAATGTTTAAACTAAATGTAATGGTTGTGAAAGCTATGAATGAAAACGCTACTACTTCTACTTACTTGATTGAGTATTCTAATCTTTGGCATGGTAGACTAAGTCATGTTAATTTTAATTCAACTCGTTGTTTAATTAAACTTAATCGCATACTAACATTCGATATCGACTAAAATAATAAATGTGAAACTTGCGTAGAAGCAAAACAAACGAAATCGTCCTTCAAAAAGGTCGAATGAATCACCGAACCCCTCGAGATGATACACATTGACGTGTGTGATCTAAAGGCATTTCCTACTCGTGCTGGGAATAAGTACTGCATCACGTTCATTGATTATAGTACATGGTATTGCTATGTGTACTTACTTAAGAGTAAGGACGAGGCCATTGACAAGTTTATCTTGTTCCATGCCGAAGTTGAAAATCAACTAAATTGTAAAATCAAAATTGTTAGGAGCGACCAAGGAGGTGAATATGTTTCACCTTTTATTGATGTGTGTGCGAAAAATGGAATCATACATGAACTCACGGCTCCTAACTCCCCTCAACCAAATGGCATAGTGGAACGGAAAAATCGTACCTTGAAAGAAATGATGAATGACATGATGATAAGTTCTGGTATAAACCAAAACATGTGGGGGGAAGCAATCTTATCGGCAAATTATGTGTTGAACATGATACCCAATAAGAAAAAGGATGTAATGCCATATAAATTGTGGACGGGAAAGAAACCACCATATAAATACTTGAAAGTGTGGGGGTGTCTAGCTAAAGAGGTGGTCACACCACCAAAGCGGCTACTAATAGGACCTAAAATAGTAGATTGTGTATTTATTAGATACACCCGTCCTTATGGTCCTTATCGTTTTCTTGTGCATGATTCTAAGAACCCTAGAATATGCAAAGGCACCATAATAGAATCCAAGGATTCATCATGGTTTGAACATGTGTTCCCACACTCAAGTAGAAGTGAACCGAGTTCTTCAAGACCGGTCGACGAAACAGTTCCTGAGGTTGAAAACAATGAACCTCAAGAACAATCTAAGACTGAGGAAGTTGAAATCAGAAAAAGTAAATGGCAAAGGACTGTAAAATCCTTTGGGCCTGAGTTTCTTACCTACATGGTGGAAGATGAACCTCAAACGTACCAACAAGCGGTACATTCCTCAGAAGGACCTCAGTGGAAGGAGGCCATCAAAAGTGAGATAGACTCTATCTTACAAAACCATACTTGGGAGCTAGTAGATCTTCCTCAAGGTTGTAACTACCAGGATATCAATGGATCTTCAAGAAGAAGATGAAACCTGCTAGAACCATCGATAAGTACAAAGCAAGGTTGGTGATCAAAGGATATAAACGATACATATTCGCCAATCACGCGAATAACATCCATCAGGTTGGTGCTTGCCATTGCCGCCATTAGAAGTTGGAAGTTCACCAAATGGATGTGAAAACAGTGTTCCTGAATGGAAATCTAGAGGAAGATATTTACATGGAGCAACCCAAAGGCTTCACAACCATTGGGCAAGAAAAGAAAGTGTGTAAACTTGTAAAATCGTTATATGGATTGAAACAAGCTCCAAACAATGGCACCAAAAATTTGATCGTGTTATGCTTGATTCTGGGTTCAAAATAAATGAATGTGACAAGTGTGTATATGTGAAGGACACATCTGATGGATACGTCATTTTGTGTCTATATGTAGATGATATGCTCATTGCTGGAAGTGATGACAAAATCATAAAATCTACAAAGAACATTCTAAAAGCAAGATTTGACATGAAAGACATGGGTCTTGCGGATGTGATTCTGGGAGTTAAAATCACACGAACCCAAAGTGGACTTGTTTTAAGTCAATCCCACTATGTGGACAAAATTCTTGAGAAGTTCAACACAAATGACTCCAACGTAGCTAGGACTCCACTTGACACGAGTCAACATCTAGCCAAAAATAGAGGTGAAGCTGTAAACCAGTTGGAATACTCAAGAATTATTGGTAGCTACTAGACCAGACATAGCATATGTTGTGAGCAACCTAAGTAGATATACGAGCAATCCAAATTCAATGCATTGGAACGGTATTACTCGGTTGTTTTGATACTTAAGATACACTCGGGAATACGTGTGACATCCGTGTAAATCGGGTTTCGAAAACCCGCTCCTTTTTGTTCCAATAAAAGAATATTTGCTTATGTGTTTGATTATTTATTTATATAACGATTTAATTTAATGTTGGAAAATAAACTAATAAATAAAGTCTATGGATATAATCTAATCATTAATAAAACAAATCAACCAATTAGTGATTATACATAAATAATTCAAATAGGTTACTAAAAAAATGGGTGAACCGGGAATCGAACCCGGGTTCCCCCGGACACACACACACTGCAAACACCACTGGTCTACACACACAAGATGTGTGAATATTAAGATTTTAAAACTCTTATGTAGATCTATGCTGAAACCTGCAACAAATGGCCGCAAATTGGAAACGCGTTTTCCTTCCTTTTGAATTTCTTCGACAACTGGCCCGGAATTATTTCTGGCAACACCCAAAAATCTGTTAGCTGTCACCTTCAATCACCTTAACCATTTCCAAACTGAAAACAAAATCTCCTCCTATGTTCATCTATAAATACCGCACGTCGATTCACAATTAACTCGCTCAGATCGATTCAACTCGCAACTCCCCTGTTCGCCGGAATCCTCAGTTCAATCTTCTGCTTGCCGGAATACAAGAACCGGAACCAAGTCACGCCGGTTCAGTTGATTCGGTAGACTCTGTGTTCTTTTTATTGATATATTATGTATGTGAATCGGTTAATCAGGATCCAAGTGAACTGAATTGGCCGGGTATACACGGGCGGTCAAATTCAAATTAAGAAGATGAAGTGAAATTCGTGTTTTATATATTTAAATTACTAGATTCAACCAGGTTAGACACACAGTCCAATGGTGGACTGTGTGCAAACATACCCGCAGGTCACATGTTCGATCCCACGCACACACCCGGTTCGATTGATTTAATCACCCTTTTTAATTTAACACCTAGGTATAAACCTATTTTGTATATAAGTATAATTAAACTTCAAGAATAATTGGGTTAGACACACAGCCCAGTTGGTCGGGCTGGGTGCAAACTACAACAAAGACCTGGGGTTCGAGACCCTTAGTGCGGCCGGTTCAATCCAATAAAAGTCCTTTTAAAATTTAATTAAAATTTAATAAACCTAACTTGTGTATAAATATAATTAAAATCAGGTTTCTTTCGGGTTAGACACATAGCTCAGTCGGAAGAGCTGCATGCACGCAACCGAGAGGTCCCGGGTTCGAGCCTCACCACACGCATGCCAACAGTGCCATTGAACCGGTCTGACAGGCTGACAAGATTTTTTTTTAAAAATATTATTTTTATTTTTATTTTTCTAACATTTTATTTTAAGGCCTTATGTTTGATATAAAATCAATTAAAATGTTTAAAAATATATATTCTAAGGGTATAAATATCAATATAACCCCCCAAAAATAATCTAGGATCTAAACAAAAGTCTAACCTAAATGTTAATTTATTTACCGAATTATCGCGTTATTATTTCTAGGTTAGTACTTTCTCGTTGATTAAATTCCCAACTCGTGCGCTCTCCTTACCATTCAAGAATACGCACCCAAGGTGAGTGAATCTCTACAAATTCTCTGTTTTAATCACGTTTTGGGGTGTATCATGTGTCGTACTATTTCTTAATTTTAGTTAACACTTGTGCTAATATCATTTCGTGATCAAATGTGTATTTTTTGTTATGTGCGTTCTACGTGGATCATTTTACTTAAATGTTTTATCAAAGTTCACTCGCCTACTTTTGTTGACCCAAACTTTTCTGTTTTACGCATGATACAGGTGATCAAGTTGAGAAAAGAAACACCTAGGATGGCCTTAAAAGAATAATCAAGTTATCTTGTTGGAATAATCGATTGGTTTATGATTTGTGATTGTATGAAATTTTGTGTTGGAAATTTGAATTTAATTTGGATTTAATAAATATGAAACTTGTTAGTAAATATCATGAGCTTTGGTGATAACCCAATTATGCCCTGGCTTTTATTCCGCTGCGGGTCGGGGTGTGACAGATTGGTATCATAGCTTGTGACTATAGGGATATAGGATAGGTTATTAGACCCTTAGAGCCGATACTATAGTTGACTAGATTTAAATTGTTTATGTGTTACATGCAAAATTCATAATGTTTATATGTTTCATGTTTATTTTCATCCACAATATTATGCAAGCACTCTCACAAGTACATGTTAATATGCAATGCTCGTCATAGTTCATATCCTCATAACATATTATATCTATGAAAGCACACACCTCACGACTTCACAATTTCCATAAATTATTTTCAAAGATTTTTGCAATGTTTTCATTTTTTTCAAATCACCTCAAAGTGAGTTGTCACGACGGGCATGTAGTAATTGGAAGGGTACGAGTACCGGTAGTCGGAACGTCCTGTCTAGGCTTGGCATTCGTATAAATCCTAAACAAAGGACCTGTTTGCCTACCTGGGGACTAACGATGAGAGTACGAAGGACCTATTAGGCCAAAGCATGTTGTACCAAACGTCGTGTGAACTAACCCCACTTTGAGTTGTCATTGTGTCTACACCTAGACACTCTCCGACCTTACATCTGGAAAATCATGTTTTACGATTTTCATTCAGGTGATGCGAGTGCTAATCAGCCGACACCTATGTGAACCCTACAAAGCCCAATAGTCATGGGGCCCACATGACTATACAGGCTATGGTATGGGAGACATTTGAAGGCTCAAACATGAGCAAGCCCAAGACATACAATGGATGTAGTTAAGATTACTTTCAGTTACTTATAAATGTTGTTTTCATTCCTTTTTACAACACATGACACCTAGAAAATTCTCAAACTCACAATCTCCCTACATATATACTGTAGTGTCTTCTAGGCAATTACGAGGAGGTAGAAGGTCAGGAAAGTCGAGCGAACGCTTGGCCACGCAAATTGCTCAACAAATGGCCACAGTACTTCCTGACATCGTACTACAAGTGCAACAAGCTCTCGCCGCAAACCCCATTAACCCTCCAAACCATGAAGGCCAAAACGTCACCAACCCTCCTCCAAAAACCACTAAATGCACCTACAAACACTTCAAGTCCTGCGATCCCCTAAAATATGAAGGGACTGAGGGTGTCACCGCTCTCCTCCACTGGTTTGAGGAGATGGAAAACACCTTTCTCAATTGCGATTGTCCTGAGGATCGCAAGGTACGTTACGCAACTGGAAGATTTTTGGGGTAGCCTTTACCTGGTGGAACACGGAAAAAGGTAAGCTAGGTGTGGAAGATGCCATGGCCTTATCATGGGATGAATTAAGAGAGATCATGACAAGACGCTTCTGCCCTAGAAGCTAGATCAAGAAGCTTGAAGATGAATTTTATTCTTTAAAGCAAAAAGAAGGGATCACACCTCCTACAACAAGAGGTTTCTTGAGTTAAACCAGATGGTTCCAAATCTGTTCACCCCATTATACCGTTTAATCGAGCACTACATTCGAGGCCTCCCCTCGAAATCCAAGATTCGGTTTTAAGCACTTCTCCTGCAACACTCGAAGCCGCAATGGAATTAGCAACGGAACTTACGGAGAATCGCATTCGTAATGGCGATTTTAAAGATGAAAAGAAGAGAATGATTGTCCAAACCCCAACTCCAACCCCATCTGGTTCCTCCTCAAAGTTTGCTGGAAAGAGGAAGCGAAATGGCAAAAACTTCGCCGTCACCCAAACCAACTCCCCCATCACTGCTGCTCCAATCACCCAAGTTGCCCCTCCGGCTGCACCATTCAAAAGGCCATACACTGGTCCACACCCAAAGTGTAACCGTTACCAATACCATCACCCGCTCGAGAACCCTTGCCAACATTGCACAAGTTGTGGCCGTACAGGTCACACTATCCAAACCTGTCGTACACTTTAGCGATCAAACCGCAATCAGCCTCCAACTCAAACTCAAAACCAAATGGTGGGCCAAGCCCAACAACCCTTACTTCTACCGCCTGCCCAACTCAGGCCCAACCTTACTACCAACCCAACTATCCCATGATGCAACCCATAAGAGCTTGTTTTAATTGTGGAGACCTAAACCACTTCAGGAATGCTTGCCCACGCCTGGTTAACATCATCAATGCCCAAGCCCAAGCAAACCCGGTGAACTAAGCTAACCAAGCTCCTCCAACTGCTAGAGGCAGTGCTTTCAATATCAACGCGAACCAAGCAAGGGCTGACAACAATGTGGTCAATGGTACGTTTCTCGTAAATGGTAATTATACATCCATATTATTCGATACTGGTGCGGATAAGAGCTTTGTATCCTTAGAATACGAATCTATTCTCGACCTACCTCGTGATAGTCTCGTTGAATCTTTGACGGTGGAAGTTGCTGACGGGAAACCCATTTCATTATATTCTATTGTACGTGATTGTACTCTCACCCTAAATGATCATGATTTTTCGATTGATCTCATCCCTATGAAGTTGGGAAGCTTCGATGTTATCATCAGTATGGACTGGCTCAGCCAGCATCACACTGAAGTGGTGTGCCATGAAAAGTTTATTCGTATTCCTCTCGCCAATGGTCAAACCCTACGTATCTTTGGAGAAACTCCTTTGAAAGGACTCAAATTAACGTCCTTCCTTCAAGCTCGAAGTTATCTTCGCAAGAATTACGTCGCATTTCTAGCACACATTGTCAAGACGGAGGGCAAAGAAAGGAAGCTCGAAGACATCCCAATCGTGAAAGAATTTCCCCAAGTCTTTCCCGACGACGTTTCAGGACTTCCTCCTGTGCGAGAAGTCGAATTTAGAATCGAACTTGTGCCTGGCGCTACACCAGTCGCAAAATCTACTTATAGGTTAGCCCCATCTAAAATGCAAGAGTTGGCGAGTCAGCTGCAAGAGCTGACTGACAAAGGATTCATATGCCCTAGCTCGTCGCCTTGGGGTGCACCAGTTCTTTTTGTGAACAAGAAAGATGGAACGTTTCGCATGTGCATTGACTATAGAGAACTCAACAAGTTGAACGTTAAGAATCGCTACCCTTTGCCTCGTATTAATGACCTGCTAGACCAACTTCAAGGCGCCACCTGTTTTTCCAAAATCGACCTTCGTTCTGGTTATCATCGGCTTAGAGTGCGCGAAGAAGATATTCCAAAAACTGCTTTTCGAACTCGTTATGGTCATTATGAGTTCATGGTCATGCCTTTTGGATGAACCAACGCCCCCGCTGTCTTCATGGATTTAATGAATAGGGTATGCAAACCCTATCTCGACCGTTTTGTCATAGTCTTCATTGATGACATCTTCATCTACTTCAAGTCAAAATCCGATCATGAGCGACATCTTCGACTCATTCTTACACTCTTGAGGAATGAGAAGATTTATGCCAAGTTCTCAAAATGTGAATTCTAGTTGAAAGAGGTACAATTCCTTGGTCATGTAGTTAATGACAAAGGGATTCATGTCGACCCTTCAAAAATCAAGGCAGTGCAAGAATGGCAAGCGCCAGGCACTCATACCGAAGTAAGGTCATTTCTTGGCTTGGCTGGATATTATCGACGCTTCATTGCCATTTTTTCTCGTATCGCCGTTCCACTCATGGCCTTGACTCACAAGGGAAAACCCTTCTTTTGGGGACGCAAGCAAGAGGAGGTCTTCCAAACTTTGAAGCAAAGGCTTTGTGACGCACCTATCCTTACACTCCCTGAGGGTTGCGAAGACTTTGTAGTTTATTACGACGCGTCAGGGCAAGGGTTAGGTTGTGTTCTGATGCAAAGAGGAAAGGTGATAGCCTATGCCTCTAGGCAACTCAAAACACATGAGAAGAACTATACCACTCACGACCTGGAGCTTGGAGCGGTCATGTTCGCTCTAAAGATATGGAGACATTATCTCTATTGTACCAAGTGTGAAATATACACTGACCACAAGAGTCTCAAACATATCTTCAATCAAAAAGAGTTGAACATGAGGCAACGACGATGGGTCGAACTCCTTAACGATTACGACTGTAAGATTCGATATCATCCTGGCAAGGCAAACGTTGTGGCGGATGCACCCATTCGAAAGGGTCATGCGAATTCCATTCATCTTCTATGTTCTCAAATTGTAACTGATATCCAAGATCGAATACGGCCAGCTCAACATACCTCAATAACGGAAAATGACGTACGCAATAAGCTATCGTGTGGAGCTGAACTCAAAATCGAAACCAAATCCGATGGTATTCTTTACTATTTAAACCGTATTTGGATTCCCGATCGCGACAACCTTCGTGATTTCCTCATGAATGAGGCACACAAAACACGATACTCTGTACACCCAGGAGCCGATAAGATGTATCAAGACTTACGATACACCTACAGGTGGCCTGGCATGAAGAAGGATATCGCTGTTTTTGTTTCCAAGTGCCTTACATGCTCCAAATTAAAAGCTGAACATCAAAGACCTTCAGGACTTCTGGTTCAACCCGAAATACCTGTATGGAAGTGGGAAAACATAACCATGGACTTCATTACCGGGTTACCTCACACCTCCAGTGGGTATGACACCATATGGGTAGTCATTGATCGTCTCACAAAATCAGCTCACTTCATTCCGATTCGCGAGGACTTCAAGAACTAGAAGCTAGCTCGTATCTACATTAGGGAAATCGTAAGCCGTCATTGTTTACCATTAAGCATCATTTCAGACCGTGATGGTCGTTTCACTTCACGCACATGGCGAGCCGCACAAACTGCTTTAGGTACGCGTTTAGACCTCAGTACTGCCTTCCACCCTCAGACTGATGGTCAATCTGAGTGCACCATCCAAACCCTTGAAGACATGCTTCGAGCATGTGTCATAGACTTCAAAGGGAATTGGGACGCTCATCTACCGTTAGTCGAGTTTTCGTACAATAATAGCTATCATTCAAGTATCGGCATGGCTCCTTTCGAAGCTTTATATGGTCGTAAATGCCGATCTCCAGTATGTTGGCACGAAATTGGTGAAGCGCAAATCATCGGACCTGAATTGATTCAAGAAACAACCGACAAAATCATTCAAATTCGAAACAATCTTCTAGCGGCTCAAAGTCATCAAAAGAGTTATGCTGACAAACGACAAAAGCCCTTGGAGTTTGGTGTTGGTGATCAAGTACTTTTGAAAGTATCACCGTGGAAGGGAGTGGTTCGTTTTGGCAGAAGGGCAAGCTAGCACCACGCTACATAGGACCTTTCAAGATACTTGAAAGAGTAGGTCCTGTAGCATACAAGCTTGACCTACCAGAAGAACTTAACATAATTCACCCCACGTTCCACGTATCAAATTTGAAAAAGTGCCTCGCTGACGAAAACCTCCATATCCCTCTAAAAGACATTCAAGTTGATGAATCAATGCACTTTGTTGAAAGACCAGTAGAAATCATGGACTTCGGTGAAAAGCGTTTGAGGCGGAGTCGCATTCCATTCGATAGGGTGCGTTGGGAGTCAAAACGGGGGCCCGAGTTTCCTTGGGAACGCGAAGACTCAATGTGCGAAAAATACCCGCATCACTTTTCAGTTGTAGCCACTACTTAAATTTCGGGATGAAATTTCTAAAAGTAGGGGATATTTTGACATCCGTGAAAATCGGGTTTCGAAAACCCGCTCCTTTTTGTTCCAATAAAAGAATATTTGCTTACGTGTTTGATTATTTATTTATATAACGATTTAATTTAATGTTGGAAAATAAACTAATAAATAAAGTCTATGGATATAATCTAATCATTAATAAAACAAATCAACCAATTAGTGATTATATATAAATAATTCAAATAGGTTACTAAAAAAATGGGTGAACCGGGAATCGAACCCGGGTTCCCCCGGACACACACACACTGTAAACACCACTGGTCTACACACACAAGATGTGTGAATATTAAGATTTTAAAACTCTTATGTCGATCTATGCTGAAACCTGCAACAAATGGCCGCAAATTGGAAACGCATTTTCCTTCCTTTTGAATTTCTTCGACAACTGGCCCGGAATTATTTCTGGCAACACCCAAAAATCTGTTAGCTGTCACCTTCAATCACCCTAACCGTTTCCAAACTGAAAACAAAATCTCCTCCTATGTTCATCTATAAATACCGCACCTCGATTCACGAATTAACTCGCTCACATCGATTCAACTCGCAACTCCCCTGTTCGCCGGAATCCTTAATTCGCCGCAAATCTTCTGCTTGCCGGAATACAAGAACCAGAACCAAGTCACGCCGGTTCAGTTGATTCGGTAGACTCCGTGTTCTTTTTATTGATATATTATGTATGTGAATCGGTTAATCAGGACCCAAGTGAACTGAATTGGCCGGGTATACACGGGCGGTCAAATTCAAATTAAGAAGATGAAGTGAAATTCGTGTTTTATATATTTAAATTACTAGATTCAACCAGGTTAGACACACAGTCCAATGGTGGACTGTGTGCAAACATACCCGCAGGTCACATGTTCGATCCCACGCACACACCCGGTTCGATTGATTTAATCACCCTTTTTAATTTAACACCTAGGTATAAACCTATTTTGTATATAAGTATAATTAAACTTCAAGAATAATTGGGTTAGACACACAGCCCAGTTGGTCGGGCTGGGTGCAAACTACAACAAAGACCTGGGGTTCGAGACCCTTGGTGCGGCCGGTTCAATCCAATAAAAGTCCTTTTAAAATTTAATTAAAATTTAATAAACCTAACTTGTGTATAAATATAATTAAAATCAGGTTTCTTTCGGGTTAGACACATAGCTCAGTCGGAAGAGCTGCGTGCACGCAACCGAGAGGTCCCGGGTTCGAGCCTCACCACACGCATGCCAACAGTGCCATTGAACCGGTCTGACAGGCTGACAAGATTTTTTTTTTAATATTATTTTTATTTTTATTTTTCTAACTTTTATTTTAAGGCCTTATGTTTGATATAAAATCAATTAAAATGTTTAAAAATATATATTCTAAGGGTATAAAATATCAATAAAACCCACAAAAAATAACCTAGGATCTAAACAAAAGTCTAACCTAAATGTTAATTTATTTACCGAGTTATCGCGTTATTATTTCTAGGTTAGTACTTTCTCGTTGATTAAATTCCCAACTCCTGCGCTCTCCTTACCATTCAAGAATACGCACCCAAGGTGAGTGAATCTCTATAAATTCCCCGTTTTAATCACGTTTTGGGGTGTATCATGTGTCGTACCATTTCTTAATTTTAGTTAACACTTGTGCTAATATCATTTCGTGATCAAATGTGTATTATTTGTTATGTGGGTTATACGTGGATACATTTTATCATTTCAGTGCAATCATTTCATTAGGCCCATCAGTTCCTCGTGGGACACAGGTTTAGCATCAGGTGCCTCATTAGATCGGCTCCGTTTGATTGAGCATTGATCTCAAATACATCATCATTTATGTCATATATTCATTCAGTGTGGTTTGTGATTTGTTACCTATATACATTTCTCACATGTGGTTTATGCACAATCATACTTAAACAACAATAAAATTTATTTACTTAAATGTTTTATCAAGGTTCACTCGCCAACTTTTGTTGACCCAAACTTTTCTGTTTTACGCATGATACAGGTGATCAAGTTGAGGAAAGAAACACCTAGGATGGCCTTAAAAGAATAATCAAGTTATCTTGTTGGAACAATCGTTTGGTTTATGATTTGTGATTGTATGAAATTTGTGTTGGAAACTTGAATTTAATTTGGATTTAATAAATATGAAACTTGTTAGTAAATATCATGAGCTTTGGTGATAACCCAATAATGCCTCGACTTTTATTCCGCTGCGGGTCGGGGTGTGACAATACGAGTTGCATTATAACATATATCCAACAGTTATAGAAGGACACTACAATGCAAATTGGATATCTGACATGAATGATTCCAGAGCAATAAGTGGGTATGTATTCACACTTGGAGGTGCTGTTATCATGGAAATCGTCGAAACAAATGGTTATCGCTAGATCCACGATGGAATCAGAGTTCATCGCTTTACATAAAGTAGGTGAAGAAGCAGAATGGCTACGTCAATTTATTGAGCACATACCAAGATGGCCTAAGCCGGCAACGCCATTTGTATACATTGTGATAGCCAACGGCACTTGGCAGAGCTCGTAGCACAATGTATAATGGTAGAAACAGACATATTAGACATAAACATAATACAATACGACAACAAATCTCTATAGGAATTATCACTGTTGACTACGTGAGGTCAAAGGATAATATCGCGGATCCGCTAACAAAAGGCCTAAGTAGAGAGTGGTTCAGAAGTCATCCATGGGAATGGGACTGAAGCCCTTGAAAAATGAAGTTCATATGTTGGAAACCTAACTTAATAGACTTTAGATCCCAAAAATTAAGTTCAATAGGGAAACCTAATTGTATGAATTGGTAATGTCACTATGGGGGGGGGGAGGGTTAACCCTACGCATATAAAGGGAGTTTATTATAAAGCTTAATAAACCTCCTAGTCCATTGCTAAAAGTGACATGTGCGACGCTGAGCCTATGGCTTTTAATAATTCGACTAAGGTAACCATACCTAGTGAAGCACCTATGTGAGAGAGAAGTGGCGTCGCTTTGAAGGGTATTATCGCACAATACTTAATGACTCTCGCAGAACCAGGCATCATGTTCATGAACATAACGAACATAACTATGAGGACTTGACTTTGTCAAGGAGAGTCTTGTATGAAATGTATTGTCGTCTACATAAACGGCAATCGAGTTTCAAGACATCAATTGTCTACTCAGAGCTAGTGGGCTAAGTGCATTTCATGAGTGAAGGTTCAAACGGTAACACCTACCTATCGTATGCAAAACTCAACTGCTGAAATCAAATTGGAATAATGTTGCTTGAGATCGACCTCCATTCATATGGGGATTGTTGGATATTTGAGTGTGTGTGAATGAAGTCTCAAACTTTGTCCCACATAGATGTGGGAACAAAGTGGAAGTTAGTTTATAAGGTAATGTTTTACCTAACTAACATAACCTTGTGCCATGTTTTACCAAAACTC
Source organism: Scalesia atractyloides (assembly GCA_947069175.1). Taxonomy (NCBI): domain Eukaryota; kingdom Viridiplantae; phylum Streptophyta; class Magnoliopsida; order Asterales; family Asteraceae; genus Scalesia; species Scalesia atractyloides. Next base: position 52,760,430 of record CAMTDV010000020.1, read on the forward strand.
CTACGCGGGCGCACATGGGGGTGCAAAAGTTGAGCCGAATTTAGTTGAACTCGTGTACGTCCGCACGTCATGCGGACACGAATGCGGTTCCGAGAACCCCGGCACGCGTGGGGCGGTTTTTGCACCCGTAACAGATTCTGTTGAATGAGTTTTGAAAACTATTTCGTTATTGATGATCATTAAGTTAGTTTTCAATTTCAAAACCGTTTTTTGAAGGTTATTATTATTAGTCCAGAAACTGATAACTAATGACCATTATTAAGTCATCGCTGCAATGATGACCAGAATTCAGTTTTGATTCTGCAAGTATAAATACAAACCAAGGCAGATCAGTTGAGACACACCAAAACACACAACTCTCTTCTTCCACTCTAGTTTTCTCTGCAACATCTCCTGTTTTCTTTTCAGGCAAGCGTTCAAGTCCGGCAGTGCGCTGTTGCTGCTTCGGACCGGTGTACCCTGGGAAAAGATGACGAATCTGTTTAAGTGAATTATGTCAAACACAAGCCCATTTAACTGTTTCTTTTAGTTTATGTTTCAGATTTTCTTTTACTTTATTAGCAGTTATACTAACATTCAGGAGTGCAACCTGTAAGGCTTCGGTTTCGATTTTTATGCATTTATCCTGTTTTGAACAAGATGTTTTCTGCGTTTGAAGTTTGTTTTGACTATATAAACATGTTTAGAGACTAAACTTCTGTAACCGCCTAGGTTTGATGAACTAATTCGCATGTTTTTACTTTGTTCGGTTTGAATTTTTATGAAGTTTATGTGTTTGATTTATAATAGTTTTTTATTGTTGCTGACTATGATCATGTGTACTATTATTTGCTGATATTAGTTGATTGGTTTCATTATTGATGTGTTTGTAAAAAAGAAATTCACCATAGATACGTTAAAATCATTAGTTAATTCGTTAACTAACCCAATTCTCATTTTAACCCTATTATTAGAAATAATATAGGTAACTTAATCAACTAGAATCAGTAGACATAAGTGGGCATCCAATTCCATTGAATCGATATATAATTTGGGATTGCTAGGATTTGTTTATTCGTTGTTTATTAGTTTTAGGCACTCGTGGTCTTTTTATTTATTCGCGTCTAAAGGATTCTAGATTTTATGTGTATCAATTTAAAACTAGCTTCACAATTAAAAGTTGATAAAGTGGGTTTCTTTTTCATGTCTCTAGTGAGATTTGGTTTCGATAGGTCAAGTCGTTTCAATCTAGCACTTCATTAAGTATCTGATTGGGCGTCATAGATCGGTTCTTAGGCTTTTGTGTGTGGGTCACATTCATCTTGTCTAATTACCGTAGAAGTCTTGCATGTGGTTAGGGATTCTTGCCTAGGTGCTTTGTTCGTCATTACTGGTTACACTCGTGCTCACTCTTTTCTATCATTTTCATCTTAGTCTCGTTAGTTAATCTAGTTTATTAGTTAGTTAATTAAATAAATAATAAAAAATCTAAATTATTTTTAGCTAGTAATTCGGTTTAGATTGAGTTTTAGAGTTTGCCACATCTAGTCCCTAGGTTCAATACTCGGTCTTACTTTCTATACTATACACGTCCAGTACACTTGCCATTTGTGTGTAGTTTTTTAGGTAATTCTATAATTAAAACTTGGTCATAAATTGAGTACACATTCACACACATCAACCACATATTATGGTATAGTCTTATTATATAGCTTTGGATTTCTAGATTATGTTTAATTGGGTATGTTCCGATGTATATATACACGCATCTTTAATTTGTGATGTATACCTAATGGATTTGCATAATGTTTCAAGTGACAAAAATGACAAAAGCATTACTAAAACATAAGCCGGGAAATGAAAAGTGACTTAAAAATGGAAGCTCATGGGCTATTGTTAGAACCATACGAAGGAATTCTTTGACGAACATGTTAAAAGAATGGGAAAATATAACCCAACAAATGCCGATAACATAAAAGGCTCTATTACATCAAAACCTCTAGGACCTGGAACCACGTAGCCTTCTAAGGTTTGGTTTGCGGTTCTCAATTTCATCAATAAAAGGGTATTCGATTCTGATGGGTTCGGGTCGAATCTGTTCTAACTCTTTGCACAACTCTACTTTCACAATGCCACTTTGAATTTTATTTGTGATTTGTTGTTGTGTTTACAGAGGTGAAGTATATATAGTCTAATTTTTTTTATTAGACTATGGGGTGTGGGGCGTGGGTTGGGGAGGCAGAACGAGTTTAACGCTGGCTACACCGCACCGGCTAAGCGTTGGGCATGGCGTCGCCCCTTTGGCGAGGAGATTGTGCATGGTGTGGGGCGGGGTGGCTGGGTGACATGTCGGGGTTTGATTGACTGGTTCAATATAGCTGTTGGCAAAGATCACCAGATTTTACAGCTTCTTCGAGCCCGGGCAAGATCTTCACGAGCGCATGTCTCATCACAGGGAACGCGTGAGCAAATGCAGCCATAAAAAGGTACACATTCCCATTCCACTTCCTAATTTTGATATGGCAGAACAAAGACAGACCATTCACCAGCGCCAACGCCGGTTTCATTGCGGGCCGAAACCCTATAACTACACCCGCCATCACTTCCACTTAAAATTAGCAGATTCCATCTCATGCTACGACCACCATCTCGAGCACTGCTTAATTTCACGAATTAGAGGGCGAGGATGCTCAAGGACTCTGACGAGCCATGCCACATAGTTTGGGAGCGCTTCCAAACCCTACTTGCTAGATGCCCCCTGCATGGACTTTCTGACTAGGCACTCATTGAGAAGTTCTTTAACGGACTGACCTTTGAGACTCGGTAGAGGTTCAACATTGCAGCTGGAGGAAACTGTATGGAGAAGAAAGACATGAGTAAATGTGAGGATTTCTTTGAGAGCTTTGCTCAGGCTGAGAAGCCATCTACAATTAGAAATTCCATTCATACGACCAGGTCAGTCGCATCTGTACGCGATGTCCATCAGGTTACCTCTGATAATAGTATGATGGCAGCCATTGAAGGCTTGACTAAGGAGATGAAAGATGTGAAGATGAGGTTCAATAGGTGTGAGATATATCGTTGAGGTTACGAGACTTGAGATTTTCCTACTCTTCTGAGCGAGCCTTCTAAATAGGTTGATTTCGTTGCTAACCAAAACCGATTCCAAAACGCTACTTTTAACAATCCTAATCCGGGTTGAAGAAATCAACAATCTAATTGGAGAAACGGTAACTCTAGCCCGCCTGGTTATCAACAGCGGCCCCAACAAAATTCTTTTCCCTCTCAATCTAGTACTCAGCAAGGTGGTGGAGACCTTAAGGAGTTGAAGGAGATCATGCTGCAGCAATCTCCGCAGATGACTTAATTTATGGCAGATAATCAAGCACATCACCAGCAGTGTGAGTAGATTATTAGGAGTAAGGTGAGACCATTCAGAACTTGGAGAAAACCGTAGGAGAGTTGGTGAATCAGCGAAATCAGCGCCAAGTAGGTAGTCTTCCTAGCAATACCATTCCAAACCCAAACTCTAAATATTTACCCATAAAATGAGGCTAAAGTGGTGACTCCTCGAAACGTTAGATGAGCGACTAAGGATCAACCGACCGTATAGGAAGAGGCGGTTGATGAGGAGATATAGATGGAGACTCCCACTGGTGAAGTGCAACCGAGGCTAGTCCCAGCAAGTACAACACGACCCAGTGAGTCTTAACATCAAAAGAAGAAGGAGCCCATCAGAGATTTTTCTCAACCCATTCCGTATCCAGACAGTTTGAGGAGAGAGAAGGAGGCCGAGCAGTTCCATAGTTTCTTAGAGATATTTAGGTAACTTCATGTGAACATTCCCTTCGTAGATGCTCTAAGGCAAATGCCTAAATACACTAAATTCGTGAAAGATATTATGAGGAACAAGAAGAAACTTGAAGAGCTCTCCCACATTTCCTTGAGTGAGGAATGCTCGTCCGTCTAGCAAAACAAGCTTTCAAAGAAGAGGACCGATCTAGGTAGCTTCACTATCACATACTTGATCGGGAATCATTCAGTCAGTTATGCGTTGGCATGGGTTCTAGCATAAACTTAATGCCCTATTCAGTATTTGCTAAGCTTAAACTACGCGAGCTACCCATACATGCATGAGTATCCAGCTCGCAGACCGGACAGTGAAGTGTCGGCAGGGGATTGTAGAGAACCTCTTAGTGAAAGTCGACAAGTTTGTCTTCCCTGTTGACTTTGTTATTCTAGACATGGATGAGGATTCAGAGGTGCCTTGCTATTGGGTAGACCATTCTTAGCTACCGCATTGATCGATGTTTTTGATGGTAAGCTCACGCTTCACGTAGATGATGACACTGTCACCTTTGATGTCAAACGGTCGATGGCACACGTGAGAGAGCACGATGACACATACTAGTTCATTGACACAATTATGACGCATGTAGGTCGTTTTAGAGAGTTTATGTAGGAGCTATTCGATGGACACATAGTTGTTAGAGAGAGATTTAGAGGAGATAGAGTTAGTGAATTTAGGCTATGGAGAGTTTAGGAGCTGTGAGGAGGTTTTAGAGATTTCGGAGAAGAAAGAGCCTGTAGAGAAGCCCTCTATAGAGAGTCCCCCATCCTTAAAGCTTAAGGAATTGCCATCTCACCTGGAGTATGCAATCTTAGATGCGGAATCTCAGTTACCTGTCATTTTATCTGCTGAGTTGACGCATGAGGAGAAGATGAAATTGATGAGTGTGTTGAAGACACACAAGCTTGTTATTGCGTGGAAGCTCATAAGATTCTTATGGAGGACGAGTATAGACCATAGTTCAGCCTCAACGCTAACTAAACCCAAACATGTAGTAGGTTGTGAAAAAGGAGGTAATCAAACTACTCGATGCTAGTTTGATTTACCCAATATCTTATTCCGCATGGTTAGTCCAGTCCAAGTGGTACCAAAGAAGGGAGGTATGACAGTCATTAAGAACGAGAAGAACGAGCTGATACAAAATGAGTTGTTACCCATAAAGACTGTTACAGGCTGGAGACTTTGCATTCGACTATCGCAGACTCAACGATGCCACGAGGAAATATCATTTTCCACTTCCTTTCATTGATCAGATGTTGGAGCGACTGCCAGGTCAACAGTTTTACTGTTTTCTTGATGGTTTTTCAGGTTATTTCTAGATCTCACCGCACCAGAGGATCAGGAGAAAACCACATTTACATGTCCATACGACACTTTTGCATATCTCATATGCCTTTTGGGTTATGTAATGCTCCAGCTACATTTCAGCGTTGTATGGTAGCTATCCTTCATGATATGGTAGATGACTCTATGGAGGTGTTCATGGATGACTTTTCTATTTTGGGAGTTTGTTTGATCACTGTCTGCGAAATATAATTCGTATGTTGGCTTGGTGTGAAGAGACGAATTTGAAGCTAGACTAGGAGAAATGTCACTTTATGGTGAAAGATGCATAGTGTTGGGACATATGATTTCACAGGTGGAGATTGAGGTTAATAAGGTGAAAGTTGAAACAATCTCCAAACTCCCGCCGCCTACTTCTGTGAAATCTATTTAGAGTCTTTTGGGCCACGCGGGTTTCTACCGACGTTTTATTCGTGATTTCTTTAAGATCGCGAGGCCCATGACTTGATTGTTGGAGAAGGATGTCCCATTTCATGCAAGAAGGCATTTGAGTTTCTGAAGAAGAATTTAGTGAGTGCCCCGATATTGATAGCACCTGAAGGAGAATGTGTGATGCGAGCGATTTCGCGGTTGGGGCAGTTTTGTGGCTATTAGATTTGTATAAGAATTAGTATTGTGGTATTATTTATAAAGGAGATATCTCTAAAAATAAGGAACCATTCTGCATAAAATTTTGAGAGCACATTCTTGGAGATACAAGAGGAGACCACGAAGTGTCAATTCTAAAGATCGAAGTCCGAGATCGCGTATTGAAGAGTGCAACCTGTAAGTCTTCGGTTTTAATTTTTATCCGTTTTTTTTTGTTTTGAACAAGATGTTTTCTGCATTTGAACTTTTTTTGGATTAGATAAATATGTTTAGAGGCTAAACTTCTGTAACCGATAAGGTTTGATGTATTAATTCGCATGTTTTGACTTTGTTCGGTTCGAATTTTTACCGAGTTTATGTGTTTGATTTAAAATAATTTTTATTGTTGCTGAATATGAACATGTGTACTATAATTGGCTGATATTAGTTCGTTGATTTTCATTATTGATGTGTTTGTAAAGAAGAAATTCACCATAGACACGTTAAAATCATTAGTTAATTCGTTAATCTGGCGAATTCTCGTTTTAACCCTATTATTAGAAATAATATAAGTAACTTAATCAATTAAAATCAGTAGACATAAGTGGTCATCCAATTCCATTGAATAGAAATATAATTTGGGATTGCTAAGATTTGTTTATTCTTTGTTTGTTAGTTTTAGGCACTCGATAGCTCTTATTTCTATTTATTCGCGTCTAAAGGATTCTAGATTTTTGGTGTATCATTTTAAAACTAGCTTCACAGTTAAAAGTTGATAAAGTGAGTTACTTTTTCATGTCTCTAGTTGTGTGATTCAGTTCGATAGATCGAGTCGTTTCAATCTAGCACTTCATTCAGTATCTGATTGTGCGTCATAGATCGGTTCTTAGCCTTATGTGCACGGGTCACATTCATCTTGTCTAATTACTATAGGATTTTTCTTCTCTAACGAGAGGGTAGTCGGTATAAAATTATAAAACTTGGTAATTGTCAACCGTAGAAGTCTTGCATGTGGTTAGGGACTATTGCCTAGATGGCTTGTTTATCATTACTAGTTACACTCGTGCTCACTATTTTCTCTCATTCTCATTTTAGTTCTCATTAGTTAATCTAGGTTATTAGTTTGTTAATTAAAATAAATAATTAAAAAAGTCCAAATTATTTTTAGCTATTAATTCGGTTTAGATTGAGTTTTAGAGTTTGCCACATCTAGTCCCTAGGTTCGATACTCGATCTTACTTTCTATACTATACACGTCCGGTACACTTGCCGTTTGTGTATAGTTTTTCAAGGTAATTCTAAAATTAAAACTTGGTTATAAATTGAGTACACATTCACACACATCAACCACATATTATGGTATAGTCTTATTATATAGCTTTGGATTTCTAGATCATGTTTAATTGGGTATGTTCCGATGTATATATACATGTATCTTTATTTTGTGATGTATACCTAATGGTTTTGTATTTCGAGTGACAAAAATGACAAAAGCTTTACTAAAACAGAAGCCAGGAAATGAAAAGTGACTTAAAAAGGGAAGCTCATGGGCTATTGTTAGAACCGTATGAATGAATTCTTTGACGAACATGTTAAAAATATGGGAAAAGATAACCCAACAAAGGGCTATAACATAAAAGGATCTAGTCCATTAGAACCTCTAGCACCCATAACCACATAGCCTTCTAAGATTCGGTTCACGGTTCTCAATTCCATCAATAAAAGGGTATTCGATTCTAATGGGTTCGAGTCGGTCAGGTCTTTTCTGACTTTTGCACAGCCCTACTTTCAACAATGGCACTTTAAATTTGTTTGTGACTTGTTGTTTATACTTATAGAGGTGAAGTATATATAGTGTTATTTTTTATTAGACTAGTGTGGGGCGTGGGTTGGGGCGACAGATTGGTTTAACGCTAGCTATACCAAACCAGCTAAGCGTTGGGCATGGCGTCGCCCCTTTAGCGTGGAGATTGTGCCTGGCGTGGGGCGGGGTGGCTGGGTGACATGGCGGGATTTGGTTGGCTGGTTCAATGTAGTCGTTGGGGGTAGCAGGTATGGTAAATCAAATTTAAAAAAATTACATATTTTTACCTATAAATACCCAAACCAAATTACATATTTTCTGATTCTTCTTCAACCAAACCACACCAAAACAAAAAGAAAAAAAAACCGAACATGGTGTATTGGACCGAAGAGGAGGAAATAGCACTAGTGACATCGATTATTAACGCGCAGCATACTCTACGACGCGGTCAAACCGCGTATGGGAGTCGAGCGTTTCAACAATACAAACAACACGTTGGCAACACATGTCACAACTTAAACGTTGTGTCAACACAAATGGCGTGAGCTCAAACCGAAGTTGGATCGGTTTAAAGTTTGCTTCGACCGTTTTCCTGCGGGCGACCTGACCCACGATGATCGATTCGAAATCTCGAAGATCGAGTACAAGCACAATGAGAATACAGATATTAAGTGGGTTTCCCCACTTTAATATTTATCGTACTTTGTAATTTTTTATTTTTAAGATTTAATAAGTAGGTTTTTTTATTTTTTAGGATTTAGTAAATAGGTTTTTTTTAATTTTGTTTTTATTTAATAAGTAGGTTTTTTTTTATTTTTTTTAGGATTGTCTTTTATGTAATTGTTTTTAAAATATTTTTTTTATATAATTATCAACTTAAAAAAACCATATAACACCCACTCTGACTTGACTACACCGCTTTCACATCCTACTTTTAGGTGTAAACTGATGAAGTCCCATCTATTATGTGTTGAACAATGCCTACAACCAAAGATTCTACACACCCGTAGTCTTAGATAGTAAAACAAAGCAACTAGGTGTCATAATTGTTAAAAAGAGTGGCCTAAATTGGTGATACAAATCTGCTAGCATACTTTAAGGATATAACTTTAATAATAGAAGAAATATGATGAAATTATCTTAATGAACTTTAATAATAAAAGAAATACGATGGAATTTATCTTAATGAAACGTGCACCTAATGAAAATTTGAATTTACTTCTTTCAAATTTATTTATAATAACATTTACTTTAATTTATTATTATTATTGTTATACAATTTTTTCTATGATCATTGAAGTCAAGAAATAATATATATATTTTTTTAATTTATATTTATACATATATCATATAACGTTATATATAGTTGTGTATGTCTATATATATACAAGTTATAGTCAAAGATTTCAATTAATAACACGTGTTTTATTCTTCTTCAACATCTTAGTTTATATATATATATATATATAATATATAATATATATATTATACATTTATATAATCTTTTAGTGTTTAATATCATATAAGATTAAAATACTTTTTTTTTAAATAATACAATTTGTAGTAAGATTAATTATTGTTTATACCTTTTTTTTCTTCTCCTCCTTTTATTCCATACAGATCATAAAATATTTCAAACTCAATAACTACAACCGCTTTATCTAGATTATAAGTCGTTAGAATTTGGGGAGAAAACGAATAAAAAAATTAAAAATCTCGTGAAACTATTAAATGTTTATTAAGTTAAATGTAACATAATGTAAATTTAAGAGAAAATATGAGATCATCTATATATATATATAGATATATACATATATATGTATATATGTATATATAAATATATGTATATATATATATAGTTCTATTGTTGTCATGACATATAAGAACTTTTTTTATATCTTTTTAAATGTTACACACTTTTTTTGTTTTATTTTATTATACACTAAATTATTACCCCATATATTACAAAGGTTGAATAAATGTAATTTTATATACTAAATAATAAAATAATTTATCTTTAAAACCTCATTTATTACACGTTTTGCATAAATATAATTTTATATATTCAATAATAAAACTATATCTTTAATAACCCCGTGTATTGTGTATTGTCCAAGTTAAGTAATTGTAATTTTATATATCGGATAATAAAAAATATATCTTTAAAAACCATGTGAATTACACGGGTTGAATAAATGTAATTTTGTATACTAAATGATAAAAAATTAGATCTTTAAAAACTCCATGTATTGTACGAATTGAGTAAACATAATTTTATATACAAAATAATAAAAAAATTATATCTTTAAAATTTGTAACACCCCAAATTTTTATAGGTCCTATTATGATATTATATGTATGATGTCGTGAGAAATAGATGGTGATTTTAGACAAATTTAATAATAATAGTGGGTTATTTATGCTAGTAAGTTTAATTAATTAGAATGAATAACGCTTATCAAGAGACAAGTACTCTAGATGATAGTTAGGTAATTAAGTTACATGTTCTAAAAACATAAGGGCTGAATGTGACACTTTGGAAAGTGAGAGTTTAAGAAGGGAAAATGCAGAAAATTAAGGTTATGTATGTATGTGTCGACCAGAGAGAGGGAGAGAGGGGCAAGAAGAACAAGACTAAGATCTGAGAATTTCAACAAATTGAAGGACGAAATTGATGCCAATCTTATGCATGTACCCTAATTAGTAATCCTCTATGCTTGTCTAACAAGGGGTAAGTATTCTTGATTTGATGATTTGTAGAAAGTGGGTCTCAACCCATCTATGAGTTTATGCAATTATGAGTGAGAATCATACTATAGAACATGAATTACGCATGAAATTGGGTAAATAGATGATTAAATGTGGAAACCCACTTGAAATGTGGATGTTGTGAATCGTACTGATGATTTATGTACAAATTAATGTAATGATTACGTAGGAGGTTACTTACAATGAGTATCTGATAGATGTAATTTGATTATGAATGAAAGTTAAATGAAATTAGTTGAATTTGATGATCTTGATATGAATAAGTGAAGAAATGCATATGATACTTGTACTCTATGCTTTGTTAGTGGTATGCACTCCAGGTGTTTGATGAAATGCTTGGATATTGGTTTTAAATAGTAAAGATAATTTCATATACATATGATGGTAATTGATTTGAATTAGTGAAATGATGAATTGTTAGCTCACCATGTTAATGTAAACGTGAGATAAAAGTATGAGACTGAAAGAATGTTAAATATGAAATTGTAAGTGAGAAGTAAGAAGGTACAAGTCAATCCGGTTTGCAAGCAACACAAAGCAAAGGTAAATTCTTACGAACTTCATCTTATACTATTACTAGTCCTTTAGTTATTCTTTGAGGTATTGAAATATGAAATGATGGATATAAAAGTAATGTCAAATAACGGTATACTAAAGTACGTGTATTGCCGCATTCCAAACGGGTCAAAAAGAATGGCAAGTGAGGTGGTAAATTATGAACATTATGACTCATTGTAAATGTATCAGTAAGGATGAAATGTTTGTTGTATGAACACGTAGGGTCGGGTTGGATGAATTGTAGTTTGGTGTTTAAGAATGAAAACTTCGATTTCGTTGTTGGCGAAATTCTTACAAGTAAAGATTGTAAGTAGAAAGGATGTTATAACATCATAACCGTGCTTACGGGTCAATTAAGAGAGTAAAGAAAGGATGAGATCTTCTTTTATGGTAATTAGTAATACTAACGAATGCATTTGTGTTGCGTATAACAGGAAAGTCACAATCTTGAAAAAGGCGTGCTTGGAACGAACACACCGCATCACCCATTATACGCTTCCGTCTCAAGTCTTGATGTAAATGGGCCAAACAAATATTTTTGGATCGTAAATGTTGTTTTAATATACTGTTGTCTTTGTGTGTAAACCTAAAGTTTGATTTTGATACATGTCACACCCCGACCCGCAGCGGAAAAGGTGATCAGGGCATGATTGGGTTATCATCAAAGCTCATGACATTTATTTTAACGTTTCATATTCATTAATACAATTTAATGGAAATTTACAATCATAATTACATCAATGACCTAAACATCAGTCTAAGCTTCTTTGTTTTCTTCTAAAGCATTTCCTATGTTTTCCTTGCTTCATCCTGTTCACCTGTATCATGTGTAAAAGGGTTTTTGGATCAACAAAAAGTTGGCGAGTGAATCCTATGGAAAACATTTGAACAAGTTTATTTAATTGATTATGAAATAAAGTGCACAACCACACATGAGTAAAAATAGATGTAAACTTATTCATAAATCAATTTAATATTAAACAATACACACATGAACAATAATGGATTGATTTTGAGGCACGCGTTGCTCAACTCGTCTACCACGAGGAACTGATGGGCCTAATGAATGAATTGCATAAACATGATAATATGAAAAACATAACTACAAACAATATAAACTCAATAATACACACATGAACAATAATGGATTGGTTTTGAGGCACGCGTTGCTCAACTCGTCTACCACGAGGAACTGATGGGCTTAATGAATGAATTTCATATAAGTTGACAAGGTGAAATACATAATCACAACAATATAAACAATCTAAGTTTAGATCACGATATGGTATGGCACAAGTTTAAATAAACGAGTTAATTATTTTGTGACACATGACACACCCCAGAACGTGTAATTAAAAAGGGGGAGTTGTAAGATTCACTCACAGTGGGTGCGTTCGGTTGATGATGTTGAATGTACGCGAAGTGGTTTTAACCACGAGTGAAATTAACCTAGATAAATAACATTATGGTTCGGTAAGTAAACGGATTTTATTAATCCATTTTAGTAGGATTGTTGGGTGTATTTTTGTGAGTTTAAGGCTATTTTCTAACCTTAAAAATGTTATTTTTAAGTATTTTTAATTGATTTTTAATTAAAAAATAAATAAATAAAATAATAAAAAATTTGACTTTTTTGACCGTTGACCGTTGACCTTGACTATTTGACCGGTTCGTATGCGTGTATATGTGCGCTGAGTGAGGCTCGAACCCGAGACCTCCCGTACGCGTGCACGCAGCTCTACCAACTGAGCTACGTGTCTAACCCGAAATATTTATGTTTTTAATTATATTTATATACTAATTAGATTAAACAGAAAATCCTTTATTTCTTAAAAACGATTTTAATCCGTGACTCGGTGCGCTCCACAGGTCTCGAACCCGGGACCTGTGGTTTATGCTAACACACAGTCCACCGCTGGACTGTGTGTCCAACTTGTTAACTTAACTGATTTTTATTATACTTATACACAAACTAAGTATTTTCATTTCTGACTTATTTAAAAAGTTGAATAATTATCCGGGCCGGTGCGGTAGCCCGGACTCGAACTCGTGACCTGTGATTTAAACATACACACAGTTCATCGCTGGACTGTGTGTCTATCTTGGTTATTATTCCGGTTATTATTATACTTAACATATACCAGTGGTGACTCCGGTTCGGTTAACAAAAAAGGCATTTTTATTAAGGCAGCATGCGTGGGACAAGATTCGAACTCGAGACGTTAGTGTGTTTATTGTGCACACAGTCCACCGCTGGACTGTGTGTCTAACCCGAGTTATAACTTGATTTTAATTATACTTAAACATTACAGAACTTCGTCTTCTTCGTTGATTTTAACCAGAATCGGAAATCCGACTAGTTCGATGTTTTAATCGTGTTCTTTAGCGTTTTTCAGTTAATTACAGATGAGATATGTAAAAAGAAGGGAAGATTTAAGCGTGAGGTATACCGACTGGATTCCTCTGTTTCTCCGGCAGAACTCCGGCGACAGCAACCACTTCCGGCGACGTGTGTCTTGCAGCAGCGAGTCTTCAGAAAGCTTGAAAAGGATGTGGGTGACTTTGGTATAAGCTCAGGGGGTTCAGTAAGGCTTAGAAGTGGAGGGTTCGGTTTTCCGGCGATGAGCAGAAGATTTCCGGCGAGTGAGTTTTCGCCGAGAAAGGGTGCGGTTTTGAGCGAAAAAGTTTGCAGAGGTTCGAGGGGGTATTTATAAGGCAGGTTATCGATGAACTTGGTCCAATTTCCGACTTGATTCGTCGGTTAGAAAGTCTCCGGCGGTTATAACTTGTGTCGCGGACTCAGACGTCGGTTATAACCGATGTAGGTTTAAACGTTTACGTTATAACTGAAGAAGTCGTAAATTATTGGCGAGTTAGTCGGAATTTCCGACGACTGCAATTTTGGGCGCCGGTTTTGAATTCGGAAAAACATGATATGAATTAAATGATTCTAATATTTAACAAAAAACATCAGTGGCGCAGTGGTTGAGTGTGTGTGTGTTAAGTTGGTTGAACCGGCTGACTGACCCGGGTTCGAAACCCGGCAGTGCCAAATCATTTTTATTTTCTTATTTTTAACAGTTTTTCAAAAATTAATTATATATTCCCATATAATAATTAATTATGTATCATTTAAAAATATTTTGGGCATTAAATTCGCAACGAAATTTTTAACTGATTGTTCGGTTAATAAACGGAGCGGGTTTGGTAAAATCCGTTTTTGACGGATGTTACAGTATCCCCTGCTTTTTAGAAATTTCGTCCGAAATTTAAATAGTGATATATTTGACTAAAAGAATGATGGTGTTTAGTTTGACAGTTACATGCTTAGAAAAAGTAAAGTTTTAAGTTTTTGTTTGAGACGGTAACGTTCCTTGTAAGGGTTAAGTACCCTATTACAGGAATCGCTTTTTGTTGCCTACTATAAAAGTATTGATAAGCATAATTGATTCGCTAACTATGATATCATGCATAAGAGTTTGGATATGTTTGGAAGGATATGGTTATATCCTAAGGCAAAACTTCTAATACTACAACCTACATGGAACATAAATAAACACAACAGCTAATATTTGAACATAAATAAACACAACAGCTAATATCAGTAAGTTATGATTGGTTCTATGACTATAGAACATAAATAAACACAACAGCTAATATTTGAACCCACATTCTGATAGCATATATGTTTGAATGGTGACAGTTCCTCTCTCATTTGTTATGATGGAGAGGTTAGTTTATATAGAAATGGAACACAATCCAATTTCTTTAAATAGCGAGATGATATAAATGTAACACAAATTTTAACCCAGGGCAATACTAAATCCTACATGGAACTTCTCATAACCGCCTGATAATGCCTCTGATCCTTTGGCAAGAATACTTACATATAGGAAGTACCAGCGGCGTATCCACCATATTCTTGCCAAATTTTCATTGGTTTTATCCACAAGTTATGATTAGTTACAAAGAAACTACTAAATCCTACATAGAACTTCTCATAACCGTCTGACAATGCCTCTGATCCTTTGACAAGAATACTTATATATAGGAAGTACCAGCGGCGTATCCACGATATTCTCGTCAAATTTTCATTGGTTTTTATCAGTGAGTTATGATTAGTCCTATGTGACTCTACAACCAATACACAAACTCATAAATACTGGAAATGAAAAATGTCTGTGCGATCCAGGCTCAATCAAACGGAGCCGATCGTATTGCATGTACTGAAAATGAAAATGTCTGTGCGATCAAGGCTCAATCAAGCGGAGCCGATCGTATTGCATGTACTGAAAATAGTAAACTTAATCTAAACAACAATCACACAAACAACCTATACATGGAACCTCTCATAACCGCCTGATAATACCTCCGATCATTTGACAAGAATACTTATATATAGGAAGTACCAGCAGCGTATCCACCATATTCTTGTCAAATTTTCATTGACTTTATCCACAAGTTATGATTAGTTCTATGTGACTCTACTACAAACACAACAACCACAAAATACTGATAATGAAAATGTCTGTGCGATCAAGGCTCAATCAAACGGAGCCGATTGTATTGCATGTACTGAAAATGAAAATGTCTGTGCGATCAAGGCTCAATCAAACGGAGCCGATCGTATTGCATGTACTGAAAATGATAAACTTAATCTAAACAACAATCATACAAACAGCCTATACATGGAACCTCTCATAACCGCCTGATAATGCCTCCGATCATTTGACAAGAATACTTATATATAGGAAGTACCAGCGGCGTATCCACCATATTCTTGTCAAATTCTCATTGACTTTATCCGCAAGTTATGATTAGTTCTATGCGACTCTACAACAAACACAGCAACCACAAGATACTGATAATGAAAATGTCTGTGCGATCAAGGCTCAATCAAACGGAGCCGATCGTATTGCATGTACTGAAAATGAATATGTCTGTGCGATCAAGGCTCAATCAAGCGGAGCCGATCGTATTGCATGTACTGAAATAATAAACTTAATCTAAACAATAACCACACAAACAGCCTATACACGGAACCTCTCATAACCGCCTGATAATGCCTCTGATCCTTTGACAAGAATACTTATATATAGGAAGTACCAGCGGCGTATCCACCATATTCTTGTCAAATTCTCATTGACTTTATCCGCAAGTTATGATTAGTTCTATGCGACTCTACAACAAACACAACAACCACAAGATACTGATAATGAAAATGTATGTGCGATCAAGGCTCAATCAAACGGAGCCGATCGTATTGCATGTACTGAAAAAATGAAAATGTCTGTGCGATCAAGGCTCAATCAAACGGAGCCGATCGTATGTGGGCACGCCAGGTTCAACCTCATAATAAAATGGGGAACATGCTCAACGCTCATAATGTAATGGGGAGCGGCGGCCTATGAAATTGCATGTACTGAAAATAATAAACAATAATTACTCTAGCAGTCTACACATGGAACCTCTCATAACCGCCAGATAATGCTTCTGATCCTTTGACAAGAATACTTATATATAGGAAGTACCAGCGGCGTATCCAGCATATTCTTGTCAAAGTTTCATTGGCTTTATCCTTAAGTTATGTTTGGTTCTATGTGATAAAGAAAAACATAATACTAAACGATAGGAGTTGAATCTGGATTTTCGGTGAAGAGGACTAGTTGAGTATCTTCGCTTGGGCTGTCATTATCTTCGACAGGATTGGCATTGATGTTGAAGACTCTTCCTCTTGCTGGTGGCCTAGCGGTTGGGTTTTCTTGGTTTACTTGGTTAACTGGCTTTGATTGAGCTTGAGTGTTGATGACGTTAACCAATTGAGGGCACGTGTTTCTAAAGTGGGTAGGGTCGCCACAATTGAAACAAGCTCGAACATATGGAAACATGGGGTATTTAGGTTGTTGATAGGTTTGGTTCATGGTTTGAGTACGGGGAGGGATTTGGTTTTGAAAGGTGCGGCAAACCTTGCTCAAATGACCATAGCGTCCACAAGTTGCACATAGTCGACAAGGTAAAGTAAGGGGATGGTGATAAAAACAGTTGTTGCATCGAGGGTGAGGTCCAAGATATGGTTTCTTATTTGGGTAAGTTGAGTTGGGTGCCACTTGAGTGATTGGGATAGCTTGGATGGGTATGGCGTGTGAAATTGGTTGATTTCGTTGGATAGCAGCGAAAAGTTCCCCGTCTCTTTTTCTCTTAGAATTGGGTTGAGAAGGGGATTCGGTTTGGGTGTAGTCGGAGGTTTCAGTCGATGCTTTATCATTCTTCTTCTCCTCCTTGAAGTCTTTGTTCCGGATTCGGTTCTCGGTGAGCGCTGTTGCTAGCTCCATTGCTGCTTCCAAAGTTGCAGGCGAGGTACTTATTACAGAGTCTTGAATCTTTGACGGAAGACCACGAACGTAGTGCTCGATCAAACGGTAGAGGGGAGTGAACATGTTGGGAACCATTTGATGTAACTCGAGGAATCTTTTGTTGTATGTGGTGTGGTCGCCTTCCTTTTGCTTCAATGAATAAAATTCATCTTCTAATTTCTTGATTTCGCTCCTTGGGCAAAATCGTCTGGTCATGATTTCCTTCAATTCGTTCCAAGTTAGAGTCATAGCATCTTCAACACCTCGTTTGGCCTTCTCTGTATTCCACCAAGTAAGTGCTATCCCATATAATCGACCGGTAGCATAACGCACTTTTCGATCATCGGGACAATCGCAATTTAGAAAGGTGTTCTCCATTTCTTCAAACCAATGGAGGAGAGCGGTGACGCCTTCAGTCCCTTTGTATTTCGGAGGGTCGCATGATTTGAAATGCTTGCAGGTGCATTTAGTGGTATTTGGGGAGAGTTGATAATGTTTTGGTTTTCCTGATTGACAGGATTAGCGGTAAGTGCTTGTTGGACTTGGATTACAATGTTGGGTATTACTGCAGCCATTTGTTGAGCGATTAGGGCAGCCATGCGTTCGCGGGCTTTTCCTGCTCTCATCTTCCTACGGGCGTGGTTAGAAGACATCTACAAGGAATACATGTCAAGAGTATGAGTTGGATGCTTTTGGGATCATGGGTCGCACTAGGAATGAACATTCATAAAATAATTATAGAAAAATAAATCTACTACATCCATAGGATGTCTTGGGCTTTGCTCGCCATTAGGCCCTACATGCCGCCATACTTCACCTTTGTAATCATGTGGGCCCCCATGAATACCGGTTTTTCATATGGTTCGCATGGGTTTGCCTGGTTGCGTACACTAACCCGGAGAAAATCGAGAAATATGTATACAACGTGTGATATTCGGAATGTGTCCAGGTGTAGACACGGTGACACCTCAAAGTGGGGTTAGTTCGAACGACGTTTGGTGTGGCATGCTTTGGCCTAATAGGTCCTTCGTACTCTCATCGTGGTCCCCAGGTAGGCAAACTGGTCCGTTATATTGGATTTATACGAATGCCAACCTAGACAGGACGTTCCGACTACCGGTACTTGTACCCTTCCAGTTACTACATGCCCGTCGCAGAACTTACTTTGATGAGATTTGAAAATTGCAACAAAATCTTTGAATAATGAGAGTATGAAAATGAATTGAATATATGAACATTGATATATGTATAATGAATATGTATATAAGCATGTATGTTTGACTGTAAATATAAACAAATATGAAACAAATAAATATCACAAGTTTGTATGTAACCACCTAATCAATTAAAATTTAGGCAGACTATAGTATAGGCTCTAAGGGTCTAATAACCTATCCTATATCCCTATAGTCATGGCTCTGATACCAATCTATCACACCCCGACCCGCAACAGAAAAGGTGATCGGGGCATGATTGGGTTATCATCAAAGCTCATGACATTTATTTTAACGTTTCATATTCATTAATACAATTTAATGGAAATTTACAATCATAATTACATCAATGACCTAAACATCAGTTTAAGCTTATTTGTTTTCTTCTAAGGCATTTCCTATGTTTTCCTTGCTTCATCCTGTTCACCTGTATCATGTGTAAAAGGGTTTTTGGATCAACAAAAAGTTGGCGAGTGAATCCTATGGAAAATATTTGAACAAGTTTATTTAATTGATTATGAAATAAAGTGCACAACCACACATGAGTAAAAATAGATGTAAACTTATTCATAAATCAATTTAATATTAAACGATACACACATGAACAATAATGGATTGATTTTGAGGCACGCGTTGCTCAACTCGTCTACCACGAGGAACTGATGGGCCTAATGAATGAATTGCATAAACATGATAATATGAAAAACATAACTACAAACAATATAAACTCAATAATACACACATGAACAATAATAGATTGGTTTTGAGGCACGCGTTGCTCAACTCGTCTACCACGAGGAACTGATGGGCTTAATGAATGAATTTCATATAAGTTGACAAGGTGAAATACATAATCACAACAATATAAACAATCTAAGTTTAAATCACGATATGGTATGGCACAAGTTTAAATAAACGAGTTAATTATTTTGTGACACATGACACACCCCAAAACGTGTAATTAAAAAGGGGGAGTTGTAAGATTCACTCACAGTGGGTGCGTTCGGTTGATGATGTTGAATGTACGCGAAGTGGTTTTAACCACGAGTGAAATTAACCTAGATAAATAACATTATGGTTCGGTAAGTAAACGGATTTTATTAATCCATTTTAGTAGGATTGTTGGGTGTATTTTTGTGAGTTTAAGGCTATTTTCTAACCTTAAAAATGTTATTTTTAAGTATTTTTAATTGATTTTTAATTAAAATAAATAAATAAAAATAATAAAAAATTTGACTTTTTTGACCGTTGACCTTGATTGTTTGACCGGTTCGTATGCGTGTATATGTGCGCTGAGTGAGGCTCGAACCCGAGACCTCCCGTACGCGTGCACGCAGCTCTACCAACTGAGCTACGTGTCTAACCCGAAATATTTATGTTTTTAATTATATTTATATACTAATTAGATTAAACAGAAAATCCTTTATTTCTTAAAAACGATTTTAATCCGTGACTCGGTGCGCTCCACAGGTCTCGAACCCGGGACCTGTGGTTTATGCTAACACACAGTCCACCGCTGGACTGTGTGTCCAACTTGTTAACTTAACTGATTTTTATTATACTTAAACACAAACTAAGTATTTTCATTTCTGACTTATTTAAAAAGTTTAATAATTATCCGGGCCGGTGCGGTAGCCTGGACTCGAACTCGTGACCTGTGATTTAAACATACACACAGTCCACCGCTGGACTGTGTGTCTATCTTGGTTATTATTCCGGTTATTATTATACTTAACATATACCAGTGGTGACTCCGGTTCGGTTAACAAAAAAGGCATTTTTATTAAGGCAGCATGCGTGGGACAAGATTCGTACTCGAGACGTTAGTGTGTTTATTGTGCACACAGTCCACCGCTGGACTGTGTGCCTAACCCGAGTTATAACTTGATTTTAATTATACTTAAACATTACAGAACTTCGTCTTCTTCGTTGATTTTAACCAGAATCGGAAATCCGACTGGTTCGATGTTTTAATCGTGTTCTTTAGCGTTTTTCAGTTAATTACAGATGAGATATGTAAAAAGAAGGGAAGATTTAAGCGTGAGGTATACCGACTGGATTCCTCTGTTTCTCCGGCAGAACTCCGGCGACAGCAACCACTTCCGGCGACGTGTGTCTTGCAGCAGCGAGTCTTCAGAAAGCTTGAAAAGGATGTGGGTGACTTCGGTATAAGCTCAGGGGTTCAGTAAGGCTTAGAAGTGGAGGGTTCGGTTTTCCGGCGATGAGTAGAAGATTTCCGGCGAGTGAGTTTTCGCCGAGAAAGGGTGCGGTTTTGAGCGAAAAAGTTTGCAGAGGTTCGAGGGGGTATTTATAAGGCAGGTTATCGATGAACTTGGTCCAATTTCCGACTTGATTCGTCGGTTAGAAAGTCTCCGGCGGTTATAACTTGTGTCGCGGACTCAGACGTCGGTTATAACCGATGTAGGTTTAAACGTTTACGTTATAACTGAAGAAGTCGTAAATTATTGGCGAGTTAGTCGGGATTTCCGACGACTACAATTTTGGGCGCCGGTTTTGAATTCGGAAAAACATGATATGAATTAAATGATTCTAATATTTAAAAAAAACATCAGTGGCGCAGGGGTTGAGTGTGTGTGTGTTAAGTTGGTTGAACCGGCTGACTGACCCGGGTTCGAAACCCGGCAGTGCCAAATCATTTTTATTTTCTTATTTTTAACAGTTTTTCAAAAACTAATTATATATTCCCATATAATAATTAATTATGTATCGTTTAAAAATATTTTGGGCATTAAATTCGCAACGAAATTTTAACTGATTGTTCGGTTAATAAACGGAGCGGGTTTGGTAAAATCCGTTTTTGACGGATGTTACAATACAGTTGTTAGACTAATGTACCCTTAAACGTTAAAATGTCGTGTTTGTTTCGTAAAAATGGAAGGGGCATTTTGGCCGAAGTTTCACATTACATTATGAAAGTTAAAGTTTTATGTCTTTTGACCTTTCGACGAATTAGGCGTTACAAGTTGGTATTAGAGCCCAGACTTGAGGGATTCGAGCACGAGATAAGTGCTCACACTCAAACCGAATGCTCTTGAAGAGGTGTGTGTTCTCTTCAAGACGCAACAGAAAGGTAAGCATTTAGTTATCCCTTTAAAGATTTAAATACAATCAGGTCATGTTATGGGAAGATTAGTAAAAAGCGAAAACAAGTTAATGGTATGTTTGGAGACCTTGGGAACTAGTTTAATCAAGCCAACTCTTAAAAGGATCGAATAAAAAGGAAGATTCAATTTTCCGAGAATGACCGTAAGCTACGGTAAGTTCACCGTAGCTTACGATGAAGTGAAAATAGTTGTATAATCCACAGCACTGGCCGTAACCTACGGCTAACGGTCGTACGTTACGGTGACAATGATCTATTGGTTTTGTTTGGCAGAGTATCACTACCGTAAGTTACGGTAGGCGTACCGTAGCTTACTGCGAGTATGAAGTGCATGAATTGAAGGTGCCGTAGGCTACGGCAGGTGGCCGTAACATACGGTCAAAGGTTTCTGGTTATGGAATCTAATGACCACCGTAAGTCACGGTGGTGGAACCGTAGCTTACACTAGCCCTGCCAAATGTTAAAAACTTGATTTTTGAGTACCATGTTGTGTCCGGAAACTTCGTAAATCCTCTAAGACCTATGCTAGGGCCACAATAAACTTTCAAAAGTAACTTAATCTATGAGAATATAATACGAATTAATTATGTTATGTAATTGCGTATTGCGAAATGCGTGACGTGGATACGTAAATTAGATAAGTATTCTTGATCTTTGCAATTAGAATGTATACATAGTACGATCCGCCATAATTATTGATGATAATAGTAAATAAGAATCCAAAGTAAATAGAATGCAATAGCGATGACATGAGTTAATATATGATGAAGTAAATCATGTAAGCTAACAAATGAAATGCATGTACAGGCAAAGCTGGCAGATGAATTAAATATAAGAATTGATGCGGTAGCACAACAAGAAGAAATGAACAATAAACTTTTGGAAGAAGTAGGGAAGGCCATTCAAGCTAACCTTCCTCAAATGGCACAAGAAATCGAAAGCCGTGTTCTAGAGCAGTTGGAGCTATGTTAGAGAGTAAGATGGAAGAATTAAAACATATGATCTCTTAATCCCAAAGCAAGAAGGGAACTCGTAGGTGTATGTATCAGGATTTTATGGCGTGCACCCCCACGTCATATAATGGTCAAATCGATCCAATAAAATGCTAAAGATGGATTGCTAACATGGAGGCCATCATTGTCCGAAGTCGATGTGAAAAAGTAGATCAACTGATGTTTGCTATGGGCCAACTTCAACTTCAGGCCAAGGATTGGTGGGATGCCCATTATAAAGAGCTAGGTGAGGATAAGCTTCAAACCTTAACATGGCAAGAGTTCAAAGAGCTATTCTTAAAATATCATTGCCCACAGTCAGCGATTGATAGAATTCAAGAAGACTTTCTGCATCTTTGATAAAAGGAGGAGTCGATCAATGCGATTACAAATATATATTTCTTGACAAGTTGAAGTTCTGTCAAGATCTCGTGAAGTCAGAAAGAATGAAGATAAATCGATACAATGACATGTTGAAGGCTGAGTTTAGAGAATTCATCACCCTATCAAAATGTGAACCCTGAACGAGCTCATCAATTGGGTCCGAGATAGGGAGATCGAATTGAAATGACAAGTGGAAAGTGGTGAGAAAAGATCATCTGAGAAGTTCACCAGTTTAAGTCCGTCAAAGAAACAAAAGTTTCAAGATCATGGTATAAAGGATAAAGTGAAGGGAGGTATTCCCAAATGCAAGACTTGTGAAAAACTCCATACGGGAGAGTGTCTAATGGGTAAGAAAGGATGTTACAACTGTGGTCAAGGACACCTGTACTACATGTGTCCTAACCCTTCTAGAACTTTCTACAATTGTTTTCAACCTGGTCATATCAAGGCTGAATGTCCAAAACTTCAACAGAGGACGGGCAAGGAAGGAAAGAAGGAAGTAGTTCCAAAGGCTCGGGGTAGAATGTTTCAGATGTCATCTGAAGAAGCCAAGACTCTCCCAAACGTTGTATCATGTATATTTTTATTAAATTTAATGCCCATGTATGTATTATTTGATACTGGGGCTAGTAAGTCATTTGTGTCAAGTGATATTATATCTCACCCCTCATTCAGAATAGAAAAGATGTCAATACCCTTAGAAGTAAAAATAGCCGATAGCAAAAGTTATCTATTACATGAAATATGTAGGGGTTGCAAAATAACAATTGAAGACGAAGAATTCGATATTGACCTTGTTCCCATGATCTTGGGGGAATTCAAGGTAGTAGTTGGTATGGATTGGTTGTCTCGGCATCATGCTGAAATCCAATGTGAAAGTAAGACCATTCACGTGATAACTCCTAGTGGCAAACAGATAACTGTATGTGGGGAAAGAGAAATAAAACCTACATTGTGCACCCTTATTCAAGCGGTCAAATACGTCCGAAACAGGAGTAAGGCATACTTGGCCTATGTGGCTGATACCCACCAAGGGGCTCCAAGATTTGAGGAGGTAAGAATTGTAAATGAATATCCTGATGTGTTCCCGGATGATTTACCGGGGCTTCCACCCGAACGCAAGGTAGAATTCGGATTAAATTAAATCCGGGTGCAAAGCCGGTGGCTAAAGCACCCTATCGATTAGCTCCTACCGAGATGCGAGAATTGATGAACCAACTACAAGAATTACTCGACAAGGGTTTCATACGCCCAAGTGTATCACCATGGGGTGCACCCATTCTTTTCATGAAAAGGAAAGATGGGCGCAATGCGAATGTGAATTGATTACCGTGAATTAAACAAATTGACAGTTAAGAATCGTTATCCCTTTCCTAGAATTGATGATTTGTTCGACCAGTTACAAGGATTGAGTTGGTTTACAAAAATCGATTTACGATCGGGGCATCACCAACTTCGGGTACATGAGGAAGATATAGCCAAGACTGCGTTTAGGACCCGTTATGGACATTACGAGTTCTTGGTAATGTCCTTTGGGTTGACAAATGCACCAGCGACGTTCATGGATCTAATAAATCGAGTATGTCGGAATATGTTAGACAAATCTGTGATAGTCTTCATAGATGATATATTAGTATACTCCCAAAGTGAATCCGATCATGCCTACCAATTACGTGAGGTGTTATAGGCGCTTCGTAGTGAAAAGTTGTATGCTAAATTTTCCAAGTGCGCATTTGGCTAAGAGATGTGCAATTTCTCGACCATGTGATTAATGAAGAAGGTGTTCAAGTAGACCCTTCTAAGGTTGAGGCCATAATGAAATGGATTCCTCCAAAGAACCCAAGTGAAGTAAGAAGTTTCTGTAACATCCGTCGAAAAACGGGTTTCCAAAACCCGTTTCGTTTATTAATCGAATATCCAGTTATAATTTTCGTTGCGTATATATTGTTCATTTTAATTTTAAACAATACATAATTTATAAACATTTTAGAATTTAAAAACTATAATTAATAAATAATAAAAATAAGTGAAGAAAAAATAAAATGAAGCTGCCGGGTTTCGAACCCGGGTCGCCCACAAACACAAGCACACACTACACCACTCCGCCACACAATTCTTTTATGATAAATGCATAAACAAATAACATTTAAAGTAAACCCAAAAGTCAAACTAATGATCAGCGCGCCCAATCCGCAGTCGCCAGAAAAACCGACGATTTCGCAAATCACGACCGTTTTCTTTGACTGAAACGCGTGAACTAAATTCGACATCGGTTATAACCGATGTCTAACCCCCAATTTTAGTCGTAATCGCCGGAAAACCCTTGACCGCGAATCAAGACCCAAAATCGGACCCAATTCACTCAGTTCTTTCCTATAAATACCCACTCAATCTTCCGGAAATCCTTTCGCTCAGAACCGCTCACTTTTTCGAAGCTCTAGCTCGTCGCCGGAGATATTCTGCATTCGCCGGACTTTCACCGGAAAACCGAGACTTACTCCGAATCGGTAAAATTCTCGACTCTTTTGTTTGCAATCCATTATTCAGCATGTATTAACATAAATCGTGCAACCAGAATCGGTCTCAGACGACGTTGCCGGGAATTCCTGCACTCACCGGAAAATCAATGAAATTCCGAGGTCTCACTGTCAATCGGTACAATCATCTAAACCCCCTGATATCCCTTGTTTAGTAACTTAATTGCACAACTCATTGATCAAAACTGTTATTTGATTCACTCAGACGGAAGTCACCAATCAGAGCCGACGACTCTTGCCGGAAATCTGAGAAAAACATTCTGTTCGGTACATTTTACTCCATAATCCTTTTTATCCATTTCATTTCAATCAATTATAAGTTCGATGACCGATTTAAACAAGAACAGTCGGACGTCACTGTTCTGTGTCTTTGTAAACGAAGAAAACGAAGTTGAATATGTGTATTAGTATAATTAAAAACGGATATTCGAACGGGTTAGACACACAGTCCAGCGGTGGACTGTGTGCACAAACAATGCACACGTCCAGGGTTCGAATCGCACACGTTACCGAATTTCAGAATTAAAACCAACATTTTTACAACTGAATCGGATCAAGTCACCGAATGTTAATAAGAATAATTTAATCCATAAGTTAAACAGATATGACACACAGCCCAACTAGTTGGGCTGTGCGCACTCAAACCGAAGGACCCGAGTTCGACTCCGGGTCCCTGCAACCGGTTCGGTAATATAAACCATTTTTAAATAAAACCAAATAAGTTTAAAACTAATTAGTATATAAATATAATTAAAACAGAGAATATTTCGGGTTAGACACGTAGCTCAGTTGGTAGAGCTGCGTGCACGTATACGAGAGGTCCCGAGTTCGAACCTCACTCAGCCCATATAATTAACACAATCCGACCGGTCAACGGTCAGAGTCAAAAAGTCAACATTTTTTTTATTTATTTTTTTATTTATTTAATCAGAAAATTATTTAAAAATACTTAAAAATAATATTTTTAAAGTTAGAAAATGTCCTTAAACTCACAAAAATAAATCTAAAAATCCTATTAAGATTATGAATTAAAAGTACTAATTTACCGAATCATTTCGTTATTATTTTAGGTTAGTTTTCCTCATCGATCAAATAATAAAATTCGTGCGCATCCAACGTCATCAAAGAACGCACCCAATGTGAGTGAATCTCTATCAATTCCCCGTTTTAATCATGTTTTGGGGTGTATCATGTGTCGTTTAATTCCTTATTTATTTAAACACTTGTGCATCCATCATATCCGTGATCAAATGTGTATCAATTGTTGTGTGAATTATGTTTAGATTGAAGTTATCATTTTCAGTGCATGCATTTCATTAGGCCCATCAGCTCCCTGTGGGATACGGATTGGAATCAGGTGCCTCATTCGACCGGCTCCGTTTGATTGAGTCTTGATCTCACATACATCATCATTCATGTCACTCGATCGGCTCCGTTTGATTGAGCCTTGATCTCATATACATCATCATTCATGTCATTTACTCATCCAATGTGGTTTGTGTTTTGTTATATATATATGTTTGCCCACATGTGATTATTGCACAAATTTTCAATATTAAATACAACAAGAAATTAATAACAATGTTTTATCAAGGTTCACTCGCCAACTTTTGTTGACCCAAAATATCCCCCGTTTTACACATGATACAGGTGATCCAGTTGAGGCAAGAAACACATAGGAATGCCTAGAAGAATAAATATGTTTAAGCTTTGGATTGTTGTACTTAGTTTCATTTCCTTGTAATTGTATGGATTTGATTTGAATATTTAAGTTGTAATTTGAATTTAATAAATATGAAACATTTTAGTAAACATCATGAGCTTTAGTGATAACCCAATTATGCCCCGACTCTTATTCCTCTGCGGTCGGAGTGTGACAGATTGGTATCAGAGCCATGACTATAGGGATATAGGATAGGTTATTAGACCCTTAGAGCCTATACTATAGTTGATTAAAATTTTAAATTGTTTATGCATTACATACAAAATTCATGATGTTTATATGCTTTATGTTTATTGTTACATTCAATGTTATGCAAGCATGTTCATAAGTACATATTATTATACAATGCTCATCATGAATCATATCCTCATAACATATCATATCCATGAGAGCACACACCTCACAATTCCCATGATTTTTGCAACAATTTTTGTATTTTTCAAATCACATCAAAGTGAGTTCTCATGACGGGCATGTAGTAACTGGAATGGTACGAGTACCGGTAGTCGGAACGTCCGGTCTAGGCTTGGCATTCGTATAAATCCAAAATAAAGGACCAATTTGCCTACCTGGGGACTAACAATGAGAGTACGAAGGACCTATTAGGCAAAGCATGCTATACCAAACGTCGTGTGAGATAACCCCACTTTGAGTTGTCATTGTGTCTACACCTGGACACCCTCCTACCATACATCTCGCAATCATATTTCATGGTTTTCATTCGGGTGATGCGAGTGTTAAACCGCCAACACCAATGTGAATCCTACTAAGCCAATAGTCATGGTGGCCCACATGACTATACAGGCGATGGTATGGGGACATTGGAGGCCCAAACATGAGCAAACCCAAGACATCCTATGGATGTAGTTGCATTATTGATAGTTATGTTATTTTTATTCTTTTAACGACACATGACACCTAAAAACTTCTTAACTCACAATCTTCTTATATATATTCCTGTAGATGTCGGCTAGGCAACTACGTGGAGGTAGGAAGTCAGGAAGATCCAATGAATGCTTGGCCACTCAAATTGCTAAACAAATGGCCGCGGTACTTCCTGACATCGTGATTCAAGTTCAACAAGCTCTCACCGCAAATCCTATCAACCCTCCCAATTAAGAAGACCAGAGCGTCGCCAACCCTCACTCCAAAAAGTGCTCCTACAAACACTTCATATCCTGCGATCCCCCAAAGTATGAAGGGACCTTCCTCAATTGCGATGGAAAACACCTTCCTCAATTGCGATTGTCCCGAGGATCGCAAGGTACGTTATGCATCAGGGAGACTGTTTGGAGTAGCCCTTACCTGGTGGAACACAGAAAAGGGTAAGCGAGAAGTCGAGGATGCCATGGCCTTATCATGGGAAGAGTTAAGGGAACTCATGACAAGGCGCTTCTGTCCAAGAAGCGAAATCAAAAAGTTGGAAGATGAATTCCACTCGTTGAAATCAAAGGAAGGAGATCACACTTCTTACAACAAAAGATTTCTCAAACAGAACCAAATGATCCCTAATCTGTTTACCCCCGTGTACCGCTTGGTTGAACACTACATTCGAGGCCTCCCCTCGAAAATTCAAGACTCGGTTCTAAGCACTTCGCCTGCAACACTTGAAGCCGCAATGGAACTAGCTACCGAACTTACCGAGAATCGCATCCGAAACGGCAAATTCAAGGATGAGAAAAAGAAAGCCCCCATTGAGGCCCAAACTCCAAATCATTCCATCTCCTCTTCAAAGTTTGTTGGTAAGAGGAAACGAAACAGCAGAAAATTTGCCGTCACACACACAAACCCTCCTATCACTGCCGCACCAATTACCCAAATTGCTCCCTAAGCTGCACCATTTAAAAAGCCATACACCGGCCCATACCCAAAATGCAACTGTTTTCAATACCATCACCTCCCAGAAACTCCTTGCCAACATTGCACCAGCTGTGGCCGTGCGGGTCACACCATCCAAACTTGTCGCACACTTCAGCGAATGAACCGCAATCAACCCTCAACCCAAACCCACCATCAGATAGTGGGTCAAGCCCAGCAACCCTTACCTCTACCACCCACGCAACATATAGCCCAATCCTACTACCAACCCAACTACCCCATGATGCAACCCATGCGAGCATGTTACAACTGTGGAGACCCAATCCACTTCAGGAACACATGTCCACGCTTGGTGAACATCATCCATGCCCAAGCTCAAGCAAATCCGGTAAACCAAGCTAACCAAGCTCCTCCACCTGCTAGAGGAAGAGCTTTCAACATCAATGCCAACCAAGCTAGAGATGACAACAACGTGGTTAACGGTACATTTCTCATCAATGGTAGTTATGCATCCATGTTATTCGATACTGGCGCGGATAAGAGTTTTGTGTCCTTAGAATTTGAACCTATCCTCAACCAAACTCGTGATAACCTCATGGAATCTCTAACGGTGGAAGTCGCTGACGGAAAGCTCGTTTCATTAAATTCTATCATACGAAATTGCACACTCACTCTAAACGATCACGATTTTCCAGTTGACCTCATTCCTATGAAGTTGGGAAGTTTCGATATTATAATCGGTATGGACTGGCTCAGCCAGCATCACGCTGAAGTAGTATGCCACGAAAAGTTCATTCGCATTCCTCTTGCAGACGGTCAGACCCTACGTATCTTTGGAGAAACCCCTTCGAAAGGACTCAAATTAATGTCCTGTCTTCAAGCTCGAAAATATCTCCGCAAGAACTATGTCGCATTCCTAACTCACGTCGTCAAGAAGGGAAACAAGGAGAAGAAACTCGAAGATATACCAGTAGTGAAAGAATTCCCACAAGTCTTTCCCGACGACATCTCAGGACTCCCTCCTGTGAGAGAAGTCGAATTCCGCATCGATCTTGTACCTGGCGCTACACCAGTCGCAAAATCTCCTTATAGGCTAGCCCCATCCGAAATGCAAGAGCTGGCCAGTCAACTGCAAGACTGACTGACAAAGGATTCATACGTCCTAGCTCCTCGCCTTGGGGTGCGCCTGTTCTTTTTGTGAAGAATAAAGATGGAACGTTTCGCATGTGTATCGACTACAGAGAACTCAACAAGTTAACGGTTAAGAATCGCTACCCACTACCTCGCATCGATGACCTCCTAGATCAATTTCAAGGCGCCACCTGCTTTTCAAAAATCGACCTTCATTCTGGTTATCATCAACTCAGAGTACATGAAGAAGACGTCCCAAAGACCGCCTTCCGGACTCGTTATGGTCATTACGAATTCATGGTCATGCCATTCGGTTTAACCAACGCCCCAGCTGTCTTCATGGATCTAATGAATAGGGTATGCAAACCCTACCTCGACCGCTTTTTCATAGTCTTCATCGACGACATCCTCATCTACTCCAAGTCTAAATCCGATCATGAACGACACCTTCGACTCATCCTTACTCTCTTAAGGACTGAAAAGCTCTACGCTAAGTTCTCAAAATGCGAATTCTGGTTAAGAGAAGTACAATCCCTTGGACATGTCGTTAATGACAAGGGAATACATGTCGATCCTTTGAAAATCAAGGCAGTACAGGAATGGCAAGCGCCACGTACCCCTACCGAAGTAAGGTCATTCTGGGTATGGCTGGTTACTATCGCAGCTTCGTTGCCAATTTCTCCCGTATTGCTGTACCGCTCACAGCTTTGACTCATAAAGGAAAACCTTTCATATGGGGACCTAAACAAGAAGAAGCCTTCCAAACCCTAAAGCAAAAGCTTTGTGACGCACCTATCCTCACACTTCCTGAAGGTTGCGATGACTTTGTAGTATATTGCGACGCATCAGGGCAAGGGCTAGGCTGTATATTAATGCAAAGAGGAAAAGTGATAGCCTATGCTTCTAGGCAACTCAAGGTTCTTGAAAAGAATTACACCACCCATGACCTGGAACTTCGAGCCATTGTGTTCGCTCTCAAGATATAGAGACATTACCTCTACGGTACCAAGTGTGAAATATACACTGACCACAAGAGTCTCCAACATATCTTCAATCAAAAGGAGTTGAATATGAGGCAACGAAGATGGGTCGAACTTCTTAACGACTACGACTGTGAAATTCGATATCATCCTGGCAAGGCAAACGTAGTGGTTGATGCACTCAGTCGAAAAGGTTATGCGAACTCCATTCGTCTCCTATGTTCGCAAATCATAACCAACATCCAAGATCGAATACGAGAAGCTCAACATGTTTCTGTAACAGAAAACGACGTACGCGATGAACTGTCATGTGGAGCAGAACTCAAAATCGAAACCAAATCCGATGGTATTCTATACTATCTAAACCGCATATGGATTCCTGATCGCGACAACCTTCGTGACTTCCTCATGAATGAGGCGCACAAAACACGATACTCTGTACACCCAGGAGCCGACAAGATGTATCAAGACCTACGCTACACCTACTGGTGGCCTGGCATGAAGAAGGATATCGCTGTTTTTGTTTCCAAGTGCCTTACCTGTTCCAAAGTAAAAGCTGAACATCAAAGACCCTCAGGACTTCTACTCCAACCCGAAATACCTGTATGGAAGTGGGAAAACATAACCATGGATTTCATTACCGGGTTACCTCGCACCTCCAGTGGGTATGACACCATATGGGTAATAATCGATCGCCTTACAAAGTCAGCTCACTTCATTCCAATCCGCGAGGACTTCAAAAATGAGAAGTTAGCTCGTATCTACATCAGCGAGATCGTAAGCCATCATGGTGTACCTTTAAGCATCATTTCAGACCGTGATGGTCGTTTCACTTCACGAACATGGCGAGCCGTACAAACCGCCTTGGGTACACGATTAGACCTCAGTACCGCTTTTCATCCTCAAACTGATGGACAATCTGAACGCACCATCCAAACTCTTGAAGACATGCTTCGAGTATGTGTCATAGACTTCAAAGGGAATTGGGACGCTCATCTACCATTAGTTGAATTTTCGTACAACAATAGCTACCATTCAAGTATCGGCATGGCTCCTTTCTAAGCTTTATAGGTCGTAAGTGCCGATCTCCAGTATGTTGGCACGAAATTGGGGAATCACAAATCACCGGTCCAGAGTTCATTCAAGAAACAACCGAAAAAGGTCATTCAAATTCGAAACAATCTTCTAGCGGCTCAAAGTCGTCAAAAGAGTTATGCAGACAAACGACGAAAGCCCTTGGAGTTTGACATGGGGATCAAGTACTTTTAAAAGTATCACCGTGGAAGGGAGTGATTCGTTTTGGCCAGAAGGGCAAGCTAGCACCACGCTACGTACGACCTTTCAAGATACTCAAAGAGTAGGTCCTGTAGCATACAAGCTTGACCTACTAGAAGAGCTCAACAGAATTCATCCCACATTCCACGTATCAAACTTGAAGAAGTGCCTCGCCGATGAAAACCTCCATGTTCCTCTAGAAGACATTCAGATCGATGAATCTAGGCACTTCATTAAAAGACCAGTAGAAATCATGGACTTCGGAGAGAAGCGTTTAAGACAGAGTCGTATTCCAATTGTCAGGGTACGTTGGGAGTCGAAACGAGGACCAGAGTTTACTTGGGAACGTGAAGACTCAATGCGCGAGAAATACCCGCATCTTTTTCCTGTTACCACTACTACTTAAATTTCGGGACGAAATTTCTAAAAGTAGGGGATACTATAACATCCGTCGAAAAACGGGTTTCCAAAACCCGTTTCGTTTATTAATCGAATATCCAGTTATAATTTTCATTGCGTATATATTGTTCATTTTAATTTTAAACAATACATAATTAATAAACATTTTAGAATTTAAAAACTATAATTAATAAATAATAAAAATAAGTGAAGAAAAAATAAAATGAAGCTGCCGGGTTTCGAACTCGGGTCGCCCACAAACACAAGCACACACTACACCACTCCGCCACACGATTCTTTTATGATAAATACAGAAACAAATAACATTTAAAGTAAACCCAAAAGTCAAACTGATGATCAGCGCGCCCAATCCGCAGTCGCCGGAAAAACCGACGATTTCGCAAATCACGACCGTTTTCTTTGATTGAAACGCGTGAACTAAATTCGACATCGGTTATAACCGATGTCTAACCCCCAATTTTAGTCGTAACCGCCGGAAAACCCTTGACCGCGAATCAAGACCCAAAATCGGACCCAATTCACTCAGTTCTTTCCTATAAATACCCACTCAATCTTCCGGAAATCCTTTCGCTCAGAATCGCTCACTTTTTCGAAGCTCTAGCTTGTCGCCGGAGATATTCTGCATGCCGGACTTTCACCGTAAAACCGAGACTTACTCCGAATCGGTAAAATTCTCGACTCTTTTGTTTGCAATCCATTATTCAGCATGTATTAACATAAATCGTGCAACCAGAATCGGTCTCAGACGACGTTGCCGGGAATTCCTTCACTCACCGAAAAATCACTGAAATTCCGAGGTCTCACTGTCAATCGGTACAATCATCTAAACCCCCTGATATCCCTTGTTTAGTAACTTAATTGCACAACTCATTGATCAAAACTGTTAATTGATTCACTCAGACAGAAGTCACCAATCAGAGCCGACGACTCTTGCCGGAAATCTGAGAAAAACATTCTGTTCGGTACATTTTACTCCGTAATCCTCTTTATCCATTTCATTCCAATCAATTATAAGTTCGATGACCGATTTAAATAAGAACAGTCGGACATCACTGTTCTGTGTCTTTGTAAATGAAGAAGAGGAAGTTGAATATGTGTATAAGTATAATTAAAAACGGATATTCGAACGGGTTAGACACACAGTCCAGCGGTGGACTGTGTGCACAAACAATGCACACGTCCCGGGTTCGAATCGCACACGTTACCGAATTTCAGAATTAAAACCAACATTTTTACAACTGAATCGGATCAGGTCACCGAATGTTAATAAGAATAATTTAATCCATAAGTTAAACAGATATGACACACAGCCCAACTGGTTGGGCTGTGCGCACTCGAACCGAAGGACCCGAGTTTGACTCCGGGTCCCTGCAACCGGTTCGGTAATATAAACCATTTTTAAATAAAACCAAATAAGTTTAAAACTAATTAGTATATAAATATAATTAAAACAGAGAGTATTTCGGGTTAGACACGTAGCTCAGTTGGTAGAGCTGCGTGCACGTATACGAGAGGTCCCGAGTTCGAACCTCACTCAGCGCATATAATTAACACAATTCGACCGGTCAACGATCAACGGTCAGAGTCAAAAAGTCAACATTTATTTATTTATTTTTTTATTTATTTAATCAGAAAATTATTTAAAAATACTTAAAAATAATATTTTTAAAGTTAGAAAATGTCCTTAAACTCACAAAAATAGATCTAAAAATCCTATTAAGATTATGAATTAAAAGTACTAATTTACCGAATCATTTCATTATTATTTTAGGTTAGTTTTCCTCGTCGATCAAATCCTAAAATTCATGCGCATCCAATGTCATCAAAGAACGCACCCAATGTGAGTGAATCTCTATCAATTCCCTGTTTTAATCATGTTTTGGGGTGTATCATGTGTCGTTCAATTCCTTATTATATTTAAACACTTGTGCATCCATCATATCCATGATCAAATGTGTATCAATTGTTGTGTGAATTATGTTTAGATTGAAGTTTTCATTTTCTGTGCATGCATTTCATTAGGCCCATCAGCTCCCCGTGGGATACGGGATGAGTATCAGGTGCCTCATTCGATCGGCTCCGTTAGATTGAGCCTTTATCTCACATACATCATCATTCATGTCACTCGATCGGCTCCGTTTGATTGAACCTTGATCTCATATACATCATCATTCATGTCATTTACTCATCCAATGTGGTTTGTGTTTTGTTATATATATATGTTTGCTCACATGTGATTATTGCACAAATTTTCAATATTAAATACAACAAGAAATTAATAACAATGTTTTATCAAGGTTCACTCGCCAACTTTTGTTAACCCAAAATATCCCCCGTTTTACACATGATACAGGTGATCCAGTTGAGGCAAGAAACACATAGGAAGGCCTAGAAGAATAAATCAGTTTAAGCTTTGGATTATTTTACTTAGTTTCATTTCCTTGTAATTGTATGGATTTGCTTTGAATATTTAAGTTGTAATTTGAATTTAATAAATATGAAACATTTTAGTAAACATCATGAGCTTTGGTGATAACCCAATTATGCCCCGACTCTTATTCCGCTGCGGGTCGGGGTGTGACAGTTTCTTGGGCTTCGCCGGTTACTATAGGAGATTCATTTAGAATTTTTCTAAGATAGCCTTGCCCATGACTAAGCTAACGAAGAAGAATGAAAAGTTTGATTGGGTAAGGATTAAGAGAAGGCTTTTCAAGCTTTGAAGGAAAAACTTTCAAGTTCGCCGGTGCTAGTATTACTAGATGGTGCGGAAGATTTGGTTGTGTACATTGATGCTTCGCATCAAAGTTTATAATGCGTCTTGATGCAAAGAGGTAAGGTCATTGCCTATACCTCTAGACAACTAAAACAACATGAAGGAAACTACCCAACTCACGAATTGGAGTTAGTAGCGGTGGTGTTCGCTCTAAAGATATGGAGACATTACTTGTATGGAAAGAAGTGCACGATCTACTCAGATTATAAAAGCCTCAAATACTTCTTCGAGCTGAAAGATCTTAATATGAGGCAATGGAGATGGCTAGAACTTGTTAAAGATTACGATTGTGACATCCACTATCGTCCTGGTAAGGCTAATGTCCTGGCAGACGCTCTAAGTCGAAGGGAATACCCGCCTCCAATTCGGATAAAGTCAATGAAAATGATTGGACACCTAATCTCCTCGAAAGAATACGAGAAGCTCAAATCAAGTTGTTAAATGCGGATAATCCAAGAAAAGAAAGAACTAACGGATTCACACACAAGTTAGAAGAGAATGTGAATGGGATTAAAACAAGGAATGACCGAATCTGGGTACCTTGGTGTTGTGATGTAAAGGAATTGCTTTTTGAAGAAGCTCATAAGTCACGATACTCGGTTCACCCAGGAGTCATGAAAATGTATCGAGATTTAAGAAAAATGTATCGGTGGCCGGGAATGAAGCATGACATTGTGAAGTATGTCATGAAATGTTTTACATGTTCTCAAGTAAAGGTGGAACATAAAAAACCGTACGGGAAGTTACAACCTTTGGAAATCCCGGTGTGGAAGTGGGAGGATGTGACCATGGACCTCGTAACTAAGCTCCCGAGAACGAGGAAGGGGCATGATGCTATATAGGTCATTGTTAACCGTCTCACTAAAAGTGCCCATTTTCTACCTATTCGTGAAACTTATCCCTCAGAAAAGATGGTGGAAATATTTGTGAATGAAATTATATCCCTCACGGAATGCCCGTCTCCATTGTGTCAGACCAGGATACGCGGTTTACCTCTAGTTATTGGCAAAAGTTCCACAAAAGGATGGGTACTAAATTACACTTAAGTACCGCTTATCATGCCCAAATGGATGGTCAGTTAGAAAGGACCATCCAAACGCTTGTGGATATGTTAAGAGCATGTGTTATGGATTTTGGAGGAAATTGGGATGAACATCTACCATTAGTGGAGTTCTCGTACAACAACAGCTATCACGATAGCATCCAAATGGCACCATACGAGATGTTGTACGGACGAAAATGTAGAACTCCTGTGCGTTGGGGAGACGTTGGGCAAAGAGAGCTTGCACCAAAGGAAGTGGTAGCTAAAAAAATGAAAAGATTGATCTTGTACGAGCACGTTTAAAAGCGGCATAAGACCGGCAGAAAACATACATGGACAATAGGAGGCGTCCTGTTGAATTTCAAGTTTGGACCATGTTATATAGGACCTTTTAAGGTTCAAGCACGGGTTGGAAGAGTAGCTTACCGGATCGAATTGCCTCCATCATTAGATGGAATACACGACACATTCACGTGTAACAATTAAGAAAGTGTCTTGCGGACGAAACGACTCATGTACTTCTAGATGACGTTGAGGTTGACAAACGAATGAATTATATTGAAAAATAGATAGCCATTAAAGACTCCAAGGTGAAGTACCTACGTAATAAAGCTATTAAGCAAGTCTTAATACAATGGCAACATAGAAAGGGATCCGACCTTACGTGGGAGCTAGAAGAAGAAATACGAGAGCATTGGCCGTTCAGCGATAGGCGAAGCCATAGGCTTTGAATTTGTAAGCTTGAATTTGGCAAGAACGTCATTGACATATTTCCTTGATGGATCAAGATTCCTTGTGAGCTCTGACGAACTTGAAGACCCAAAAACATAGTCATCTCCCCCAAAGAACTCATCTTGAATTTCTTCTTCATGACCTCTTCAAATTCGCGACACAACCATCATCCGTAGAACCAAAAATAATATCATCTAAGTAAATTTGAACAAGAATGATGTCCTTTTCAATACGTTTGATGAAAAAAGTTTGATCAATCGTTCCCCGAGTATATCCATGAGCAAGCAGATGCTCTGTTAGGGTTGCGTACGACACACGAGGCGCTTGATGCAACCCATACAAAGCTTTGTCCAACTTGTATGCATAGTCTTGCTTCTCAGGATCAGTGAAACCCGTGGTTGCGCCACGTATATCTCCTCTTTCGCCGTGCCTAAAGAAACGCAGTCTTGACATCCAGTTGATAGACTGTAAAGTCCATGTATGATGCATATGCCAAGAAAATGTGAATGGCTTCCAATTTAGCCACCGGTGCATAAACTTCATTGTAATCCAACCCCTCAATCTGGCGAAAGCACTAAGGGGTCTTTGTTCCTCACAATCACACCAGTATCATCCTGTTTGTTGTGAAATACCCAATGACTTCCAAGAGCACGTTTTCCCTGAGGAAGCTTCACCAATTGCCATACCCCAAGTTTCTCAAACTGATTGAGTTCTTCATGTATAGAGTCAACCCAGCCTGTTTCCTACAAGGCAACATCAATGCTTTTAGGTTCAATTTGTGAGATAAAACAAGAGTAAATACATTTATTGATATCTCCTGATTGACTGCGAGTCTGAACTCCAGCAGTAACAGGACCAATAACATTTTCAATCGGATGATCGCACTGTAGACATTGTGGTATAGGCGTAGAAGGAACATGGAGATCTGATTGCAAGTTTGTAAAGCTCCACGATACGACTCTAGATGGCTCCCCCTCATTTGTTGCACCAGTAGGAATGTTGACTGATGGATCAACAGAACAGTCTAGTGGTGTAGGCTCAGGAAACAAAGATGATCCTAAGATATCAGGATTTGTAGCTCCTTCATTTGCCACAGGAGGTTCTGTGTTTGGAGCCTCAACTTCAGGGGAACCCGTCTGAGGAATCTGTTCAGAAACAGTTTCTTGATTCTGGGATGCTGGTGGAGGTGTAGGCACAGCTTCATTGAATCCTGGTGGATCCACACTTAGGTGCTTGAAAGATTCTCGTAGCTGTTCAACATCTTCCTCATCCTCAGTCAAGATAGGCATCGTGGGGGTTCAGAACTTGTGCATGTACATGCACTCATATCAGAAGAGACATCACTAGATTTAAAAAAGAGGAATAATCATAGAGCCAGTCGGGACCAATTTGTGCTTCCTTGGGATTCTCCTCCTGCCAACCCACATTGTAGGTTTCAACTACCATTTTCTTGATCTTGTTGTAGACATGATAAGAAGTGCTCTTAGAGTAGCCAACGAAGATGCATGGATCTACACGTGATTCAAATTTTCCCTTAGCATCCATGAGTAGGAGAACACAGGGGCATCCGAATTTGTGGAAATGCTTGACCGAAGGTTTGTGACCTTCGACCACTTCGTACGGCGTTTGCATGTGCCTTTTGTTGATCAGGGCATGATTCTGAATGTAGCAAGCGGCATTGAATACTTCTGTCCAGAGAATAAGAGGTAGTTCTGATTCGACCAACATAGTACGTGCTGCTTCAATGAGAGTGCGGTTTCGGCGTT
Organism: Scalesia atractyloides; assembly: GCA_947069175.1. NCBI lineage: Eukaryota > Viridiplantae > Streptophyta > Magnoliopsida > Asterales > Asteraceae > Scalesia > Scalesia atractyloides. Next base: position 52,799,565 of record CAMTDV010000020.1, read on the forward strand.
CCGCAACCCAATTCTATTGTGGAGTTCTGGTTGCACTAAACAGTCGATCAATTCCCTTGGAGGAGCAAAAAGAATTTGAAGTGGCGTTCTTGAACTTTGTTCCGTTATCACATCGAATAGCCTTCACTATGGTGTCTGCCTGGTTTTCCGTTAGGGTGATAAACTATTTAACTAACTCAGCTATTTCACTCTTTTATGCTAAAAAGAATACCCAAGTGAAACGGGAGTAGTCGTCAATGATAACCAGACAGTATGCCTTCCCGCCAATGCTCAGAATATCCGTCGCACTAAAAAGATCCATATGAAGCAATTCCAAGACTTTTGACGTGGAGGGTGCGGGTTTCGACTTGTGTGGCTTTTGATGTTGTTTCCCACGAGCACATGATTCACACTTCAATCTTCATAAAATCCCGAACAGGCAGATATCTGACTAAACCACCTTTTGCAAGTCTTTTGAAATTCTTCATATTGATGTGTCCTAGTCGGCTATGCCAAAACATCGCATCGTGCTCAGCAGTCGACGAGAACAAATGGGTAAGCTTGTCGGTGGGGGCCTTATTCATGTCAATGACGTATGCCTTTCCGTTGCGTTTAGCTTTGAGAAGAATCATTCATTAGAAATAATGAGGCCTGGTTTCAACATATAGTATCCTTTCTTTGTAAAATGCACATCTAAATGATTATCGCAGAGCTGAGACACACTTAAGAGACTATGCTTCAACTCTGGGACATAGTTCACATTCTTGAAGCTGAGAGCTCCATTGCACACCATTCCTCTCATTGTTATCTTTCCAGTTTCACCAGCTGTGAAGGAGACAAACCTGCCATCGAAAAACTAAATGTCATTCAACTGCGAGATGTCTCCTGTTATGTGCCTGGAATAGCCACTATCGACATACCAAAGTCTGACGAGAGTCCTCCAAAGCTGTTCCTACACATTTCAACAGATTTAGTTAGAAGCTGCAACCCTGCCATTGACGATCTAGGTGTTCCATTTGCATCAACATAAGTGACCTCACGGAAAATTAAATTGGTTGAGGATGAGGTCGGTGATGCTTTTGATTTGTCCGATTTTGGGACAGAACACTAGGTCTTAGTCAAGATCTTATGCCTCCAGGCTGGCGAGTTAGACTTCTGCACAACTTTCTTAGTGCTAGAAGGATTCAGAGAACCTGAAGGTCTTAGAGATTTTTGATTTCGTCTCTTGGCCATGTTCCAGTCTTGATCAGAGGGCTTAGCCGGCAAATCGAGCCTGATGTAGGCGATTAGGCATAGCTCTCTGATTTTTCAAAGATAGGGCATTGAAAAGCATAAATGCATTTTGACAGTTTCGTGCAATATGCCCGGGAAATCCGCAGTTGAAACAGGTCTGCCTCTTTAGGAAGAAAACAGTCTGTTCAGCCTGGGAAATTCTGGGCAACTTGTCTGTCAGTTTCTTGCTTGCTGGTACTGACGGCTGGTGCAAGGTCTTAGTCTTGGCTGTAACCTGCTCACAACCATCAGCACACTTGTAAGTTTTATGATTTGAATTAGATAGTTTAGATGTGGTAGACCTAGGCAAAATTTTAACTGATTCCTGTTCAGCTGGTGGCTTAACATATTCAGTTTGGGGCTGCTGAGTCACTTTTTCAGAATGAGAAACTGAATCAGCAGCAGCCTTTTCAGTAGGCTGAGGTGCCTGTTTGATTTTCTTCTTTTTGGATCTACATGTGCTCCGTTTCTTTTAAGTATATTTCAAATCATTTTGCTTGGCGGATTCTCCAGAGGAAACAGGTGATTCAGCAGGGACATCCTTTCTTGAACTATTAGAAGATGAGCTTTGATCGTTAGTAGCAAAAGAAATCTCTATATTTTGAAAAGTTTGAGATTCTGATTCAGATTTAGTTTCAAAAGTTTTATCTGAATCAGTAGAGGGAGGTTGCTCATTTTCTATAATTTCAGAATCAGTCAACCGATCTTCGTTCGAAGAATCTAATTCTCCTGATTCTTCTGGTACTATGCCAGCATCACTCATCACAGAGTAGGTTGGTTTCCTCATTGTCGACCCTAGGAATAGTATCAACAGGTGGTGCTCGTCAAAAAAACTTTCAGTCTCTTCAGTGGGAACTGAGGAAACCGAATCATCTGATGATGTTGTACCTGTAGCAAAAGTTATGTTGTCATCACAAGAGTTATCACATGCATTATTAGAATTCATAACATCAGCATCAGATGAAAAACCAGAATTGAAAACATCTAAGTTATCAACACAACCAACGTTGTCCGAGAATTTAGATTGTTCAGCAAGAAAAAGATTCAAAATGTCAAAAGGAGATTTATAAAATCATAATCAACAGCTGAATTGTCCGAATTTGAATTCAGACATTCTTCTTCATCACCACCTGTAATATCCTCAACTAATATTTCTTTTGCACATGAAGTAGAAGCGTTAGTAGCGTTCACTGTGTCAGTTTCAGGAGGATTTTCTTGCTTTGATTCCTTAAGTGGTGTCGCATCCTCTTCTTTAGGCGTCATTTTCTCAAAACCATCTGAACTACAAGAGGGGGTGACACCAGATTCTTGCAAAATTGGTGTGGAAGGGACAAAAGCAGCGTCCTTCTTGAGTTCAGTTGGCTTAGAAAACTTTGGGTAGTAGGGCTTCCATGGTTTTGAAAGGTAATTCGAGGGTTTATCTTTCGTTAGCCCTAGCTCATGACATCTATAACACCTGAGCTTATCTTTCGTTCGCCCAGTCTTCAGATTTGTCAATAGTTGCCTCCCATACTTCTTTTGAAATTTGTTGACACGGAAAGCAGCCATCGCAAGATTCCGGGACACGTCAATCTCGTCCAAATCCTCTTCCATGATCTGATCTACTTCAGTTGGGAGAACAGATGGAGGGGTCAAGTCACCTGCTAAGAAAGTGTTTAAACTGTTAATCATTGAAGCAGCTATGGCCAATTTCTCCTCATTCTCTTTTGTGAGAAAAGCAGAATTGGACATAGCTGGAGCAGGAGCTGGTGAAGGAACAACAGATTGAGGAATGCCGTCTTGTTGAGCTGTTGCAGGAATGGCAGGACTATAAACCATGTTAGGATACTGGGCATGATATTGTGTCTAAACCTGTGCCGCAAAGATCATCGTAGGAGTCTGAGATTGAAGACCATAAACACACTGGGTCTTCTGTGTAGAGGTGAGAGGACTGTACACCAAGTTAGAGCTACCCGGTGTGTGCGAGCTTCCTTGCAGAGGGCTGTAAACAAGATTCTGAGACATTAATGTCGTGTTCTGCCATGTAATACCAGCTGCCATTTGACTACTTTGATGATTGATGTCCCTCTGTTTATTATCTATCTCACATGACTTGATAGTTGCAATCATTTCCGTAAGGGTGACATCGTTCAGATTTTTCGTATTCTTGATCATGCCCATGTCAGTATCCCAGCTCTTGGGCAAAGAGTTCAATATTGTATATTCATAGCACTGTTCATAAGAGAGATTTCAGCTCAAATCATCTGGGAGACAAGCTTCACGTATCTTGGAATTTGATTCTCACTGGTTTCTCCATATATGTGGTTAAATGAGCTGAATTGTTGATTCAGCTTATTAACCTGGCTTGTCTTCATATCAGCGTTTCTTTCATATTCTGTAGTTCGCCCCACACCTCCTTAGCCGTCTTGCAATTTCTAACAACTATGGAGATGTTGGGTCCGAGTGCCATTGTTAGAACAACCGAGGCTTTCTCATCTTCTTCGATTATCTTCTTGTCTTCCGGAGTCCACAAATGACTAAGTTTGGGGATCTTTGTGTATGGATCATCATCAGTGCTATAAACTATGGTTCGAGGACCATTCATGATACATCTCCAAACTCCTGGCTCTTTAGCCTTGCAGTATTGCTCAAACCTGAACTTCCATTCCCTAATATTCGTCACCATATAGCAGACGGGGCACCTTTGTAGAAGTGCCAATGACTTGGTCTAGCTCTTGCTGTAGAGCCAGGGTCTGCAACTGCAAAGCTGCCAGGGTGGCATTTGTCTGATCTTGAGATGCCATGTAGCTGTTCATCATTTTTTAAAATTTTACCAAATAAACTTGAAGTTAATTTTAGTTTCTGATTATGAACAGTCCTTAATGAATCCGAGATTGTGGTCCGAAATGAGAATCCGAAACAGTATTCTGGAATGCTATCAGAGACACAGCAATAGTAACTCGGAAGAAACCGAAATGTTTTCTTGATCCGAGATGAAAAGTCTATCCGGAATGGAGATCTGAAATGTTGTCTTGATCCGAGATGAAAAGTCAATCTGGAATGGAGATGAAATCTGAAATAGAGAATGATCTGAATTGCAAGAGATCCCAGATGAATGCCAATTCGAGACGAGAGGTGATCGGAAATAGGAAAACCGATCCAGAATGGAAGCCTGATCTGGAATAAGAGCCTGATCCGAATTGAAAGCCCTTATCCGAAATCAACAATATTCCGAAATTCCTACAAACAGATAAACACAAGTTAAATTAAACAGTGATCCTTATCCGGAATGCGAGTAATCCGGGTAAGGTAGTTGAGAAGGCCGATGAACAGTTGTCCAGTATCAATCCGAGATGGATGATCTTCTTCGTGTTCTTCAGGATCTTCGACGATTCCGGATCCGAATTGCTTGAATCTCCTTTAGTTTTCTCAGAACAATAGAAGTCCGAGATGAGAAAGCAACAACAATCTTCAATAGTTCTTCAACAGTGATATTCCGAGATGACTAACAGCAACAGTTCTTCGAGATCTGAACAGTTCTTCTTCAGTCCGTGACACCGAGAGCCTGTATCGAACAACAGGATCTGATACCAATTGTAAGTCCCTGATTCGGATCTGTACACGGTATCATAGTAACTAATCGATTGCGGAAAAAAAGATTAGATGAACAGAACAAGAACAATCTCCGATTAATCAACTTGCATACACAGAAGGGTGTCTGATACAAGATATCGCCTTACCTTTAGAGTGAATAACAAATTAACAAGCAACCTAAACCCTAACCCCAACACATGTATTTATACTAATCTCAAAACCCACTAATTACAACCCTAGGCCCATAAGGCTCTAGGAAGCCCACTCCTACACCCTTAGCCCAAAATGCAACTCTAATGTGTAAACCTTTTAGCTAGGGGCCCAACACCTTTGGTGCTTTAACACCTTCAATGGTTGAAAAATACATTGGCTTAAAATTTTCAAGAATGTCATATTCATCAGACCATGTGGGTTTGAATTGATATTTTTCAATCTCCTCAAAAGTTGAGGATCCGTCATGTCTTTCTAAAACAATTTTATTTCCCTTTTTATCTATGACTTTGAATTCTTGACCAGCCAAGTTTGTTGGAATAATTTCAACCACACCATTGTCATTTTCAGTAACATTTTCTGAAAGTTGGTCATTTTTCTTGAATCCAATGCCAAATTTATGTCACTTTTGACCTGGTTTTCTAATAAGATCTTATAACCTTTGCAGGACTCCACCCATTTTTCACAAGTGATTTAGGTGGATTCCAACTCCTTTTTGCAAACCTAATATTTTCTATCATGGTTTGGAGTTGATCCTTGGTTATGCTTGCTTCATGTTTTAGACTGCCGATTTCAGAGTCCTTTTCAAGCAATTTTGATTTTAACTCTTCTGAAAGTTTTTCAAATTGCAATTTATCCTCTAAAATCTTATTCCTAAGGTTTTCATTCACCTCTTTTATGTTAGCAAAAGCTATGATGCATTTATCTGAACATAGGTCTTTTAAAACACTGAGGAGATACCTTAATAGTAGCCATCATGGCACAATCACATTCACTTTCACAGACACTAGCCTCCCATGGATCAGATAAAGGTTTCTCATCTTCATCAACACTTTCTTTTGTAACCACTATTTCATCATGAACATTAGACTCAACGGATTTAGATCTCACCTCCTCAAATTCAACACCCTCAACCTTGACCTCTAATGCCATAAAGCAAAATTCATTTTGTTTCTTTTCAATGTCTGCAACTAGAGCAAAGTTTTCATCAATCAGATCCTCAGGTAAGCTACTCCAATCAACAAAGCCCTAAGTAAAGAAGCTCTGTTGAATAACCTCTGCCTGAGCAGTGGTTTGAGCAACTTGTTGTGCAGGTTGAATTTGAACCTGAGGAGCTGGTGCTTGAACATACTGAATTTGAGGAACAGTGGTTTGAACATATTGCACTTGGACAGTGGTACCAGCGTGTGCAAAGTGATTCGTGTTTTACATGTGAGGAGCAGGGGTATATTGGGAATAATGGACAGTGTTTTGAGGTCTAGGGCTAGGATGTGTGACAATTGGTCCAGTTGATTGAGACCTACATTCTCTAGCAAAGTGTCCTAGCCTATTACACTTATAAAATTTTATCTTTGATTTATCCAGCCCAACTTTTGTCCCCCATGCAACCCTGGGAACTTCCTACCAGTTCTTTTAATTGTTAACCCTGACACTTAACAGAGCCAACAGGTGCAAAATGTCCATCTCCTCCAAATCTGATGGATCAAAATGTTGAAGGTCACTCATCTCAAAGCATAATTTGTTAGAAGTTTGGCTTTCCCCATTAGCAGCAAATGCATAATTAGGTGTATATGGGTCAGAATTGAAACCAGAAGTTATATCAATGAAATGATTATAACCCTGATCCTTACTACTGCAAGTGACATCTTCTTGGCCAAAGAGAGATGTGCTACCAAATGTATAGTCATCAGTCACTTTTCCAGACTCTTATAGCTTCTTTTTCTGGTTTAGCTTTCTCTCACAAGTGAGCAGCCTACCATGAAGCTGAGTAAGACTCATTTCTTTGAACCCAACTGAATTTCTAGTAACAAAAGGTATAGTGACCCACTTGTCTGGTAATGATATAAGAAAACGACTATTTAGAGTCGAATTTGCAAGTGTAACATTCACCAATTTAAGTTCACTATTGTTTTCAATCACTTCCTCAGTCCTACCGAATTGCTCCTTCGAAGCATCCCATAATTCTTTGCACTGTTGCAATGCAACAGACCATCATAGATATCATTTGGCAATGCAGAGGCCACGATGCTAAATCCTTTGCATCTAGATTTATTTTTTATAAATCTTGCTTGGAATAATTTTCGGGATTCTTTGGTACTTGGACTTTAGGGTCCTCAGTACTCGGTATCATTATAACATGAGGTCCAAAGATGACCAGCTTCCAGTAACCGGTGTTTAGTTTAACAAGGACATGACCCATCCGTCTTTGCCAGATATTGTCACACCCTCAATTTCCACTTGTGGAGTATTACCGCGTGGCGTGTGATCAAACTAGAATCTCAGACGCTAGCAATATCGAACAACTCTATATGTTTTATTTAAACGTTTTCTGAAAACATTTGTTGTAACCATTCTAGTCATTTTCAAAATATCATAGTTTCAAAGTTTAGCGGAAGCATTAAAGTAAAGTAACGGGCACCAACATAAACGCCAAAACCAAAATCCCAAACATTATTCGTAAATAAGACTCGATAAAAATGTCTTGATCAAATGCAGGTGAGTGCACCTAGCGCTCCTAGCGTCCTGAGAAACGTGTAAAGAAACAAGTGTCAACATTAAAGAAGAGTGAGTTCACAGGTTTTTATAAGTTCACAATTCGGTTTAAAAGTTTGTTTTTGCCCGTTATCCCTAACCAAGGATAACGACATAGTTCCATTATTCCTAACCCGGAATAATAATGTTGGTTCGTAATTAAGTTCAGTGTTAACATGTAGGTAGCGAGCCTAAAGTTACGTCACACAAGAGTTCGTGATCGAAGCTGACTGTTGTTGCCTCAGTGTTTCCAGGTCTATCACTGACCATGGCGAAAGTTAGGCCAAATTAATCACCCGTTGACCATTCCCGGTCGGCTAGCGCGACTAGCTCGGGTGGGGCTTGTCGGGCCCAGTAGTACTACCATAATTTCCCTACTATCTAACCCAATACTAACGATCCGAGAGTTGGTTGAGGACTTCCGTGATAAAGCTATTTAGTGACCATAACGCATATTAACATTAACTTAGTTACCGAATAGTTAACGGCATTAATTTTGCATAACGTAAAAAGATAGAGTTGTAGAGCGTATACATGTTTCTCCCCCTGTTGTTTAAAACCGGATAAAATAAGGGCCGTGAACTCACCTTAAATTGCTCGGTTAGAATAACGCAAATGAAGCAAATGATGGGACCGCTAATCGTGTCCTAACATGTCAACCGATTTAAAGTTAGTGTGTGAACACACTGACACAAAACCCTACGCATAACTAACACACAATACGGCACACGTAATAACCAATTCGAAACTGCAATCATGCATGCAAAGTATCATCATACAAAATAATGATCAAACCAACTTGTCATAAACACAGATTAACTCATACAACACTTAGGTACACACAAACGCAAGTTATCATGTTTCAGCTTGTACGCTCATAACTGGCTGTTTTCGAGGATTTTTATAAAATAGTTCCAACGTTCCAAAAATTCCAATTTTTTTACAGTAGGTGCCAATTAGACAGTAGAATTGTTTGTAAAAGTTTCAAATCCTAAATCTTTAACAATTATTTATAAACATTTATATACTGGGCTGCAGTAAGATTCGTCGCTTTCTGACTGCAGTCCACGAGAAAAATTATTTAAAACTCATCGTTCATCTAATTAACAAAATTCCAGTGGGAGATTTCCGAAAATTCCCGTCTCCAGTTACTATGCAAATTTCGTGACCTAACCCCCTACAGACTATGAGATCCGACTCGATAAAAACCTGCAAATTCTGCAGAATTTATGCAGCTTCAGATGCTGCACTAAATGACCATTTAAAAATAGCAAACGACCTCAGAAAAATATGAATCCAGCGCCATTTGAATAGTTTTTCAAAAATGCACGTTTTAGGCTTCAGAAAATCCACTTTCGATAAAAAACAATCAGGTAGTTGGCTGTAAATGTCAATCAGTAAACTGTTTTCGACTTGATCGCATTAGAACATGTTTAAACGATCATGACGCTTAGGTGTATCGATTAACAACAGGTTAAATTGTCAAATATCATCATATATATCAATATTCATGCAAACCCTAAATATATAACATGATCTTTATCGCTAAAACGCAGCCTACGATTTTAGTATTCAACATAACATCACAACCGCAAAGATTCGCACATTCATCCGAACTAATCATAAATCACAACACTTTTTCATACTAATAATCCTACCATTACATAATCATGATCAATATTACACAAAACCTTGTGTGAATCGCAAAACAATTAAACCCTAACCTTGAAACGATGATGATTAGCGAACCGGGACAAGCTTGGAATCAATCCGGGAGTTGTAGGCTTGCGACCGTGAGAGGGGGGGGGCTGCCATCGACCTCCTTCTAGGGATTAGGGTTTTGTGTTTTCTTTTAAAACATCCCATGCATACATACATTTAAATAAAACAAGGGGGAAGGGGGGGTCGCAATAGGGGGGCGGTTTGGGTAAGTGGCTTGGGCCTCAAGTTTAGGTTATTTCCTTGGGCCGCAAGGAGGTGTGGGTCGCAAGGTCGACACGTTTCGCGGCTCGGTTCGGTTCGGCTATTTATTTATTATTTTTTTTTACAAATCGGTAACATAAGTCTTATAACTAATAATCGCGAAATCAAAGCGTGATACAATAATCTACAAACGTCTAATAACACATAGCACGTAATTCAGATACAACCCGTCTAATAACACATAGCACATAATTCACCCAATAGATTCACAAAGTTAGCGTAGTTATTGCGAGGGTGTAATTTAATTCTCCGAATTAAATCAGCGTAGGATGAATAACAACAAAGTAGCGCGTTTAGATACCTGAAAAGCCGGGATGTCACATTATCCCATGTTGAAAGAATTTTCGTCCCGAAAATTGAGTAAACGCGGTTTAGAATGCAACGCACACAAGTTCAGTTTGTTAGAATGGTAGAAGTAAATCTCAGGCTGTCACATCATCCCCATGTTGAAAGAATTTCATCCCGAATTTAGTTGGCGGTAACGTCAGATTGCTGCTCAGCTGCAAAAAGGTGTGGATATTTGCTTTTCATTTGGTCCTTCTTTCCCACGTGAACTCTGGTCCACGCTTAGAGTTCCAACGAATCTTGACGATCGGTATCTTGCTGTGCCTTCGAGTCTTAATCTAACGGTCCATGAACTCGATAGGTTGTTCCACAAAATGCAGTTGCTCATCCACTTGAATCTCATCCAATGGAATGACTAGGGTCTCATCTGATAGGCACTTCTTCAGATTGGACACGTGGAAAACGTTGTGAACTCCACTGGGTTCGGCAGGAAGGTCTAACTGATAAGCTATGGACCCGATACGCTTCGAAATCCCAAATGGGCCTACGTACCGTGGATTTAGTTTGCCTCGTTTCCCAAAACGAATTACACCCTTCCAGGGTGACACTTTCAGTAGGACGCGGTCACCTACTTGAAATTCGAGCGGTTTGCGTCGTTGATCAGCGTAGCTTTTCTGTCGATCTCGTGCCGCTGCCATGCGGTTTCTGATTTGCACAATCTTTTTAGTAGCCTCAAGTATCAACTCAGGACCTGTGAGTTGACTGTCACCGACTTCTGTCCAACAGACCGGTGATCTACATTTGCGACCGTACAATGCTTCAAGCGGTGCTGCCTGAATACTCGTATGGTAACTATTGTTATACGAGAATTCCACTAAAGGCAGATGGATTTCCCAACTGTTCCCGAAGTCTACCACGCATGCCCTAAGAATGTCTTCCAAGGTCTGAATGGTCCTTTCACTTTGACCATCCATCTGAGGGTGGTAAGCTGTGCTCATATCTAAGCGTGTACCCAACACTTTCTGAAGTGACTGCCAAAAGTTGGACGTGAAACGAGCATCTCTGTCTGAGATGATGGACGTTGGCACCCCATGTCGAGAAACTACTTCCTTAATGTAGATGCGAGTCAACTTATCCATCTTATCTGTTTCTTTGGTTGCTAGGAAGTGTGCAGACTTAGTTAGATGATCCACGATTACCCAGATGGTATCGCAACCACCCGGAGTTCGTGAGAGTTTAGTGATAAAGTCCATCGAGATTTGGTCCCATTTCCACACTGGGATCTCAGGTTGCTGAAGTAACCCTGATGGCTTCTGGTATTCCACCTTGACTTTCGCACAAGTCAAACACTTGCTCACGTAGGTGGCTATATCCGCTTTCATGTTGGGCCACCAGTACGCGGCTTTAAGGTCTTGATACATCTTATCTGAACCAGGATGGACAGAGTATCGGGATTTGTGTGCTTCGTCCATAACTAGCTTTCTGAGGTCTCCGTAGAGAGGTACCCATATACGATTCATGAAATACTGGGCACCATTGGGTTTCACTTCCCAATCGCGTTCTATTTTTCCCACAGATTCGGCCTTGATGTTCTCTTCCTTAACTGATTCTAGCTGCGCGTCGCGGATTTGTTCGGGTAAACCAGAATGAATTGTGAACTGTGAATTGTGAACTATAGTGCTCATACCCGACGAGGTTTCAAGTGCTCCTTCCGACTGAGGGCATCAGCTACCACGTTCGCTTTACCCGGGTGATACCGAATGGCACATTCATAATCGTTCAGGAGTTCGACCAAGCGACGCTGTCGCATGTTCAACTCCTTTTGGTCAAAAATATGTTGGAGGCTCTTGTGATCCGTGTAGATTGTGCACCTTGTTCCATATAGGTAGTGTCTCCAAATCTTAAGTGCAAACACAACTGCTCCCAATTCCAAGTCATATGTTGTGTAGTTCTTCTCGTGGACCTTCCACTGTCGGGATGCATACGCGATGACCTTATCACGTTGCATGAGCACACATCCCAATCCCTGAATAGAAGCGTCACAATATACCACAAAATCATCTGTCCCCTCTGGCAAGGACAAAATGGGTGCACTGCAAAGCTTCTGCTTCAGTAATTGAAATGATGCTTCCTGTTTGTCACCCCAAGCATACTTGGTGCCCTTCTGGGTGAGAGTGGTAAGTGGTTGTGCGATCTTGGAAAATCCCTCGATGAAACGTCTGTAGTAACCAGTCAAACTCAAAAATTGGCGGATCTCTGTCAGTGTCCTGGGTGCTTCCTAGTTTTTGATAGCATCGATCTTGGCGGGATCAACGTGTATACCCTTTTCATTCACGATATGCCCGAGAAACTGAACTTCCCGAATCCAGAAATCACACTTCGAAAACTTGGCATATAGTTTCTCCTGTTGAAGTAGTTCCAGCAATAATCGCAGATGCTCAGCATGTTCTTCTTCACCCTTAGAGTAGATGAGTATATCATCGATGAACACGATGACAAACTTGTCGAGATACGGCTTACACACGCGGTTCATGAGATCCATGAACACCGCGGGTGCATTGGTGAGACCGAAGGGCATGACCAAGAACTCGTAATGGCCATACCGAGTGCGAAATGCCGTCTTGGAGATATCCTCCTCCCTGACGCGTAGCTGGTGATAACCGGACCGTAGATCAATCTTGGAGTAGTAGCTTGACCCTTGAAGTTGGTCGAAAAGATCGTCAATGCGAGGTAATGGGTATCGGTTCTTGACAGTAACCTTATTGAGTTCCCTGTAGTCGATGCACATGCGGAAGGTCCCGTCCTTCTTCTTGACAAAAAGGACCGGAGCTCCCCATGGCGAAGTACTGGGTCGGATAAATCCTTTTTCCAACAATTCCTGAAGTTGGGTAGACGGCTCTTGCAGCTCTGCTGGAGCTAGGCGGTAAGGGGCCTTGGCGATAGGAGTCGCATGGTTCGCCAATTCGATTTCAAACTCCACTTGTCGATGTGGTGGAAGACCGGGTAAATCCTCTGGAAACACATCAGGAAAGTCACAGACGACGGGGATATCTTCAATCCGCTTCTCGTCCATAGACTGCTCGGTGACCAGTGCGAGCAAAGCAAAAGAGTTCTTCTTCCGAAGATACTTCTGAGTTATCATGTATGAGATGATGTTCGTGACGACGCCTGCCTTCTCGCCTTGCACCATCAAGACTTCGTCGTTAGAGAGCGGAATACGGATAGCTTTCTCAAAACAGAGAACTTCAGCTCGGACGTCGGATAGCCAGTCCATTCCGGCTACCACATCAAAACTACTGAGGGTAGTTGTCATCAGATCAATGGTAAAGGTGTGACCCACAAATTTAAGTTGACAGCCGGTCACTAGATGGGTCACATCTACAGATTTACCATCGGCTAGTTCTATGACGTAAGGGGTCTCTAGGGGTTTAGGTGTGAGATTTAGGTTCTTTCTAAAAGACTCAGATATAAAACTCTTATCCGCACCCGTATCAAAAAGTACAGTAGCAAAATGATCGTTAAGTGGAAACTTACCGGTGACCACATTCGAGTCGTTTCGGGCCTCTCCACGGCCTAGCGTAAATGCACGTCCTTTGGCACCTCTTGTGCCACCATTTCCATTGTTGCCATTGTTGTTATTGTTGTTGTTGTTGTTGTTGTTGTGGTTGTTGTTGTTATTCCCACCATTGTTGTCGTTGCGAAGTTGCAGGCAGTCTCGCTTGAAATGGGCAGTGCTACCGCACTGATAGCATCCCCGGTTATTACCCTGGTGCTGGTTCTGATTTTGTCATGACATAATTCCCCCGCGACAATCCTTTGCCATGTGTCCTGCTTTGCCACACCGTTGGCAGCAATTTCCGGCGCAAGGGCCGTGATGATGGAGGTTACAACAATTACATTACGGCTTTCGACCCGCATAGCCGCTCGAGTTCTGGGTGTTGTTGGCAGACTGATTGTTGTGACCCCGATGGTTGTTGAAGTTGTTGGACCGCTTCTGGTTTCCTTGTTGTGGCTGGGCTGATGAAGACTGTCGAGCAGGTGAGTCTTCAAATTTCCTTTTGTTATCAGGGACAATTTCAGTTGCACCCCTAGGTGGTAACTTCCTTTGCCCCACCACCTTATCGGTGAGTTTATGTACCAGTCTAATCTCTTGATGCTCCGTCGTAGGGTTGCTAGACATTACCATGCCCGGGATCTCAGGGACCAGACCCCCAAGATAAAACTCAAGTCGTTTATCGACAGTGTTAGCCAAATTGGGGAAAAGGAACACCAGATCATGATGTCTTGCCGTGTACGCTTCAATTTCTGACCCGACCATCTTGTGGTTCCATAAAGCTTGTTCCAATTGCTGAACTCTGTCCCGTGGACAGTATTCCTCCTTGATTAGAGCTTTGAATTCGGTCCAGGCCATTGCGTTCACCGCAACAAGTCCATGTGTTTGGACTTGTGCGTTCCACCAGGTTAATGCCCCATCTTCCAATGTCGAGGCAGCATACTTGACTTTATTAGCTTCAAGGCAATTGCACATTTCGAAAACCGATTCAGACTTTTCAATCCAACGGACCAGTCCTATAGGTCCTTCAACTCCCGTGAACTTACTCGGTTTCGCATCAAGGAACATCTTGTAGGGGTTAAGACCCCCTCCTGAGGATAGAGGACAGGTAGTCAGCGAGAAAGTCTACTAGCCCAACTATTAGATTTTCCCATGAAAATTTAATAATGGTTACCTGCTGGTGGGTTAGGAACACCTGCCAGAGCAGCATTCACGTGTTCTTGGATTAAAGCGGCCAATTCTTCAGTTGACATGTTGAGGTTTCCGCGACGACCGGTTGCCATTTCAGATCTTCGCAAGACAACACAAACACCACACCGATAAGTATATATCCAATATAGTTATCATATTCCACACTTCACTGATCACACAATTTATGTCAACCCAACAAATTAAACAATCAAAAGGATGATTCGATTAAATAAATTGTAATGTCTCACAAAATACCGACCAAACATATCAGTTTAATTATAAAATTTCCAAGTTCAAACATAAGTGGAAACAAACAAACTAAAGGAAGAAAAACGGAGATTGGCGAGCCGAGTTAGTCATCTATGACTCCATCTCCCAAGTCGCTATCACTGCCGTCTTCCTCTTCAGCGTTTTCAGCTTCAACAGCCGGGTCCTGTTCTGGCTCTTCTTCCTCCGGATCCTCCTCCGGGTCTTCCTCTGGATCCTCCTCTTCGTCTTCTACCGGCGCTGGAGGGGCCGGTGCTGGTGCGGGTACTGGAATAGGTGGTGCTTGGTTCTGCTCCAGTTCGTGAATCCTCCAACTGGACTCAAGAACTCTGTCTTCAAGCCAGTCAGCCCTCAGCCGCTCGGCACGAAGGGCCTTAGCTAAAATGTTTCGAGCTCTCTTATTCTCATATTGCTCTTCCTCGAGCTCTCCAGTTTTACCAGTTAGCTGACGTATCATCCATCATTGTGCTTCGATAGTCTCCTGCATTCTCTCTAGCTGTTCCTGTTGTTTCCTTAACACATCTCTAAGTAGATCGTCCCCCACTCCTAAAGAGTTGACCGGTTCGACCGGTATATCGGTGGTCGGACGGGAGGACGACTCCCCTCCTAGAGCGAGTCTTTTCCTAGCAGCTGAGCGTGTCTCCACACCACGAGGTGCTGAGGGTTCGACCATGGGTGCCTTCCCCGGGCCATTGATTGTCGAGATCTGTCGGATGATGATGATGACAACGCCTGCTGGGTTGGTGTAGTTAGTTACGAGCTGCGTATATCACAATATACATATATATCTCACATAGAACAATTGTAGTATAACACATGACAAGATATCACAGTTCGGTGCCAACTAAGTCTACTGTCGTGTAACAGCTATAGTTTAGGTCTACTTTTAATGCAAACCTGGTTCTCTATAGCTAGAGGCTCTAATACCAATCTGTCACACCCTCAATTTCCACTTGCGGAGTATTACCGCGAGGCGTGTGATCAAACCAGAATCTCAGACACTAGCAATATCGAACGACTCTATATGATTTATTTA
Source organism: Scalesia atractyloides (assembly GCA_947069175.1). Lineage (NCBI taxonomy): Eukaryota > Viridiplantae > Streptophyta > Magnoliopsida > Asterales > Asteraceae > Scalesia > Scalesia atractyloides. The sequence goes on from CAMTDV010000020.1 coordinate 52,815,446, forward strand.
AACGTTTTCCAAAAACATTTGTTGTAAACATGCATAGTCATTTTCAAAATATCAAGGTTTCAAAGTTTAGCGGAAGCATTATAATTAAGTAACGGGCGCCAACATAAACGCCAAAACCAAAATCCCAAACATTATTCGTAAATAAGACTCGATAAAAATGTCTTTATCAACTGCAAGTGAGTGCACCTAGCGCTCCTAGCGTCCTGAGAAACATGCAAAGAAACAAGTGTCAACATTAAAGAAGAGTGAGTTCACAGGTTTTTATAAGTTCACGAGTTCGGTTTAGAAGTTTGTTTTTCTCCGTTATCCCTAACCCGGGATAATGACAAAAGTTCCATTATTCCTAACCTGGAATAAAAATGCTGGTTCGTAAATAAGTTCAATGTTAGGGAGCCTAAAGTTACGTCACATAAGAGTTCGCGATCGAAGCTGACTGTTGTTGCCTCTGTGTTGCCAGGTCTATCACTGACCATGGCGAAAGTTAGGCCAAATTAATCACCTGTTGACCATTCCCGGTCGGCTAGCGCGACTAGCTCGGGAGGGGCTTGTCGGGCCCAGTAGTACTACTATAATTTCCCCGCTATTTAACCCAATACTAACGATCCGAGAGTTGGTTGAGGACTTCCGTAATAAAGCTACTTAGTGACCATAACGTACATCAACATTAACTTAGTTACCAAATAGTTAACGGCGTTAATTTCGCATAACGTAAACAGATTGAGTTGTAGAGCGTATACATGTTTCTTCCCCTGTTGTTCAAAACCGGATAAAATAGGGGCCGTGAACTCACCTTAAATTGCTCGGTTAGAATAACTCAAAAGAAGCAAATGATGGAACCGCTAATCACGTCCTAACATGTCAACCGATTTAAAGTTAGTGTGTGAACACACTGACACAAAACCCTACGCATAACTAACACACAATACGGCACACGTAATAACCAATTCGAAACTGCAATCATGCATGCAAAGTATCATCATACAAAATAATGATCAAACCAACTTGTCATAAACACAGATTAACTCATACAACACTTAGGTACACACAAATGCAAGTTATCATGTTTCAGCTTGTACGCTCATAACTGGGCTGTTTTCGAGGATTTTTATAAAATAGTTCCAACGTTACAAAAATTCCAATTTTTTTACAGGAGGTGTTAATTAGACTGTATATTTTTGTGTAAAATTCTCAAATCCTAAATCTTTACCAATTATTTATAAACATTTATATACTAGGCTGCAGTCAGATTCGTTGCTTTCTGACTGCAGTCCACAAGAAAAATTATTTAAAAATCATCGTTTATGCAATTAATAAAATTCCAGTGGGAGATTTTTGGAAATTCCCGTCTCCAGTTACTGTACAAATTTCGTGACCTAACCCCATACAGACTATGAGATCCGACTCGATAAACAACCTGCAAATTCTGCAGAATTTACGCAGCTTCAGCTGCTGCACTAAATGACCATTTAAAAAACATCCCATGCATACATACATATAAATAGGGGGCGGTTTGGGTTATTCCTTGGGCCGCAAGGGTGGGGTGGCGGGTTGGGCTTGTGTACGTAAGGTCAACACGTTTCGCGGCTCGGTTCGTTCGACTATTTATTTATTTTTATTTTTTTTCTTACAATTCGGTAACACAAGGCTTATAACTAATAAATCGCGAAATCAAAGCGTGATACAATAATCTACAAGCGTCTAATAACACATAGCACGTAATTCAGATCCAACCGTCTAATAGCACATAGCACGTAATTCACCCAATAGATTCACAAAGTTAGCGTAGTTATTGCGAGCGCGTAATTTAATTCTCCGAATTAAATCAGCGTAGGATGAATAACAATAAAGTAGCGCGTTTAAGATACGTAAAAAGCCGGGATGTCACACATAACCATTAATCGTGGCCATCTATCAAGCTTTTTATAATCGAAACGTGCATGAACAAATATAATTAATAACAAAAACATAAGGTGTGGATACCTAGTAGTCGATATCAGCCTAGAGATCAAGTTCTTAGTTTTGTTGTTCGTCCGTGGCAGTAGCGAAGGGAAGGGAAAAGGACAGAGCTTCGCAGGTTTCCTGTGTCGGTTAAGGTTTTGTTTTTTGTGATCACATACATACATACATACATCGTACGTAACATATGAACAAGGGGGTGGAGCCGATTTTGAGAACTTGGACCGCAAGGGAATGGGCTGCAAGGGATTGGGCCGCAAGGAGATTGAGCCGCAAGGGTGGGAAGGCGGGTTGGGCTGCGATTGTTTATATATATATATATATATATATATATATTATATAAACCCATCGTGTAGATAAACACTATCATCATGTAAAGAAATGTCGTAATTTTACATGGTAAAACATATCGTCGTGAATGAACGCTAACCTTAATTGTTCTGGTTGTTACATTATCCACATGTTGAAAGAATTTTTGTCCCGAAAATTAAGTGACTAAGAGTTTTAAAGTGTTGGAGTAAAAGATCACCTTGTTGTTGTTGTTCCCACCATTGTTGTTGTTAGGAAGCTGCGGGCAGTCTCGCTTGAAATGGGCAGTACTACCGCACTGATAGCATCCCCGGTTATTACCTTGCTGTTGACCCTGGTGCTGGCTCTGATTTTGGCGTGTCATGATCTCCCCGCGACAATCCTTTATCGCGTGTCCTGCTTTGCCACATCGTTGGCAGCGATTTCCAGCGCAAGGGCCGTGATATGGAGGTTACAACGATTACATTGCGGCTTTCGACCCGCATAGCCGCTCAAGTTCTGGGTGTTGTTGGCAGACTGATTGTTGTGACCCCGATTGTTGTTGAAGTTGTTGGACCGCTTCTGGTTTCCTTGTTGTGGCTGGGCTGATGAAGATTGTCGAGCAGGTGAGTCTTCAAATTTTCTTTTGTTGTCAGGGACAATTTCAGTTGCACCCCTAGGTGGCAACTTCCTTTGCTCCACCGCCTTATCGGTGAGTTTATGCTCCAGCCTAATCGCTTGATGCTCCGTCGTAGGGTTGCTAGACATTACCATGCCCTGGATCTCATGGACCAGACCCCCAAGATAAAACTCAAGTCGTTTTTCGACGGTGTTAGCCAAATCAGGACAAAGGAACACCAGATCATGATGTTTTGCGTTGTGGTTCCACAACGCCTGTTCCAACTGTTGAACTTTGTCCCGCGGACAGTATTCCTCCTTGATTAGGGCCTTAAATTTGGTCCAGGCCATTGCGTTCGCCGCAAGAAGTCCACGCGTTTGGACTTGTGCGTTCCACCAAGTCAATGCCCCATCTTCCAACGTTGAGGCAGCATACTTGACCTTATTAGCTTCAAGGCAATTGCACATCTCGAAAACCGATTCAAACTTTTCAACCCAACGGACCAGTCCTATGGGTCCTTCAACTCCCGTGAACCTGCTCGGTTTCGCATCAAGGAACATCTTGTAGGGGTTAAGACCCCCTCCTGAAGATAGAGGATAGGTAGTCAGCGAGAAAGTCTACTAGCCCAACTATTAGATTTTCCCATGAAAATTTAATAATGGTTACCTGCTGGTGGGTTTTGAACACCTGCAAGAGCAGCATTCACGTGTTCTTGTATTAAAGCGGCCAATTCTTCAGTTGACATGTTGAGATTTCCGCGGCGACCGGTTGCCATTTCAGATCTTCGCAAGAAAACACAAACACACACCAATAAGTATATATATCCAATATAGTTATCATATTCCACACTTCAATAATCACACAAGTTATGTCAACCCGACAATTTAAACAATCAAAAGGAACATTGGATTAAATAAATTGCAATGTCTCACAAAATACCAACCAAACATCTTATTTTAATTATAAAATTTCAAGTTCAAACATAAGTGGAAACAAACAAACTAAAGGAAACAATACGGGGATTGGCGAGACGAGTTAGTCATCTATGTCTCCATCTCCCAAGTCGCTATCACTGCCGTCATCCTCTGCGGCGTTTTCAGCTTCAACAGCCGGGTCCTGTTCCGGCTCTTCTTCCTCCAGATCCTCCTCCGGGTCTTCCTTTGGATCCTCCACTTCTTCCTCTACCGGCACTGGAGGGGCCGGTGCTGACTGGGACAGGTGATGCTTGGTTCTGCTCCAGTTCTTAAATCCTCCAACTGGACTCAAGAACTCTGTCTCGAGCCAGTCAGCCCTCAGCCGCTCAGCACGAAAGTCCTTAGCTAAAATGTTTCGAACTCTCTTATTCTCATGTTGCTCTTCCTCGAGCTCTCCAGCTTTACCAGTTAGCTGACGTATCATCCATCACTGTGCTTCGATAGTCTCCTGCATTCTCTCTAGCTGTTCCTGTTGTTTCCTTAACACATCTCTAAGTAGATCGTCCCCCACTCCTAAAGAGTTGACCGGTTCGACCGGTATATCGGTGGTCGGACAGGGGGACGACTCCCCTCCTAGAGCGAGTCTTTTCCTAGTAGCTGAGCGTGTCTCCACGCCACGAGGTGCTGAGGGTTCGACCATGGGTGCCTTCCCCGACGCCCTTGATTGTCGAGATCTGTCGGATGATGATGATGACATAGCCTGCTGGGTTGGTGTAGTTAGTTCTGAGTTGCGTATCTCACAATATACATATATATCTCACCTAGAACAATTGTAGTATAACACATAACAAGATATCACAGTTCGGTGCCAACTAAGTCTAGTGTCGTGTAACAACCATAGTAAAGGTTTACTTTTAACGCAAACCTGGTTCTCTATAGCTAGAGGCTCTGATACCAATCTGTCACACCCTCAATTTCCACTTGCGGAGTATTACCGCGTGGCGTGTGATCAAACCAGAATCTCAGACACTAGCAATATCGAACGACTCTATATGTTTTATTTAAACGTTTTCTGAAAACATTTGTTGTAACCATTCGTAGTCATTTTCAAAATATCATAGTTTCAAAGTTTAGCGGAAGTATTAAAGTAAAGTAACGGGCGCCAACATAAACGCCAAAACCAAAATCCCAAACATTATTCGTAAATAAGACTCCATAAAAATGTCTTGATCAAATGCAAGTGAGTGCACCTAGCGCTCCTAGCGTCCTGAGAAACGTTAAAGAAATAAGTGTCAACATTAAAGAAGAGTGAGTTCACAGGTTTTTATAAGTTCACAAGTTCGGTTTAAAAGTTTGTTTGCCCCGTTATCCCTAACCCGGGATAACGACATAGTTCCATTATTCCTAACCCGGAATAATAATGTTGGTTCGTAAATAAGTTCAATGTTAACATGTTGGTAGCGAGCCTAAAATTACGTCACATAAGAGTTCGCGATCGAAGCTGACTGTTGTTGCCTCAGTGTTGCCAGGTCTATCACTGACCATGGCGAAAGTTAGGCCAAATTAATCACCCGTTGACCATTCCCGTTCGGCTAGCGCGACTAGCTCGGGTGGGGCTTGTCGGGCCCAGTAGTACTACCATAATTTCCCCGCTATCTAACTCAATACTAACGATCCGAGAGTTGGTTGAGGACTTCTGTGATAAAGCCACTTAGTGACCATAACGTATATTAACATTAACTTAGTTACCGAATAGTTAACGGCGTTAATTTCGCATAACGTAAAAAGATAGAGTTGTAGAGCGTATACATGTTTCTCCCCCTGTTGTTTAAAACCGGATAAAATAGGGGCCGTGAACTCACCTTAAATTGCTTGGTTAGAATAACGTAAATGAAGCAAATGATGGGACCGCTAATCGCGTCCTAACATGTCAACCGATTTAAAGTTAGTGTGTGAACACACTGACACAAAACCCTACGCATAACTAACACACAGTACGGCACACATAATAACCAATTCAAAACCGCAATCATGCATGCAAAGTATCATCATAAAAAATAATGATCAAACCAACTTGTCATAAACACAGATTAACTCATACAACACTTAGGTACACACAAACGCAAGTTATCATGTTTCAGCTTGTACGCTCATAACTAGGCGGTTTTCGAGGATTTTTATAAAATAGTTCCAACGTTCCATAAATTCCAATTTTTTTACAGTAGGTGTCAATTAGACTGTAGAATTTTGTGTAAAAGTTTCAAATCCTAAATCTTTACCACTTATTTATAAACATTTATATACTGGGCTGCAGTAAGATTCGTCGCTTTCTGACTGCAGTCCACGAGAAAAATTATTTAAAACTCATCGTTCATCTAATTAACAAAATTCCAGTGGGAGATTTCCGAAAATTCCCGTCTCCAGTTACTGTGCAAATTTCGTGACCTAACCCCCTACAGACTATGAGATCCGACTCGATAAACAACCTGCAAATTCTGCAGAATTTATGCAGCTTCAGCTGCTGCACTAAATGACCATTTAAAAATAGCAAACGACCTCAGAAAAATATGAATCCAGCGCCATTTGAATAGTTTTTCAAAAATGCACGTTTTAGGCTTCAGAAAATCCACTTTCGATAAAAAACAATCAGGTTACAGCCAACTGAAGTTGGCTGTAAATGTCAATCAGTAAACTGTTTTCGACTTGATCGCATTAGAACATGTTTAAACGATCATGACGCTTAGGTGTATCGATTAACAACAGGTTAACTTGTCAAATATCATCATATATATCAATATTCATGCAAACCCTAAATATATAACATGATCTTTATCGCTAAAACGCAGCCTACGATTTTAGTACTCAACATAACATCACAACCGCAAAGATTCGCACATTCATCCGAACTAATCATAAATCACAACACTTTTTCATACTAATAATCCTACCATTACATAATCATGATCAAGATTACACAAAAACTAGTATGAATCGCAAAACAATTAAACCCTAACCTTGAAACGATGATTATTAGCGAACCGGGACAAGCTTGGAATCAATCCGGGAGTTGTAGGCTTGCGACCGTGAGAGGGGGGGCTGCCGTCGACCTCCTTCTAGGGATTAGGGGTTTGTGTTTTCTTTTAAAACATCCCATGCATACATACATTTAAATATAACAAGGGGGAAGGGGGGGTCGCAATGGGGGGGGGGCGGTTTGGGTAAGTCGCTTGGGCCTCAAGTTTAGGTTATTTCCTTGGGCCGCAAGGAGGTGTGGGTCGCAAGGTCGACACGTTTCGTGGCTCGGTTTGGTTCGGCTATTTATTTATTATTTTCTTTTACAAATCGGTAACATAAGTCTTATAACTAATAATCGCGAAATCAAAGCGTGATACAATAATCTACAAACGTCTAATAACACATAGCACGTAATTCAGATACAACCCGTCTAATAACACATAGCACGTAATTCACCCAATAGATTCACAAAGTTAGCGTAGTTATTGCGAGCGTGTAATTTAATTCTCCGAATTAAATCAGCATAGAATGAATAAAAACAATGTAGCACGTTTAAGATACCTGAAAAGCCGGGATGTCACATATATTATACTCAGATCTGACAAGAATCGGTGGTTTAAACATGGTGCAGGTGTTGTGAGGATTTTGTGAAGTGTGTGACATTCTGAATGTTTGCAAAACTGTTTTTGTTTAAAAACTCTAAGAAAGTAAACAAATTGTTTTTCAATAAAACGAACAAATTGATTAGCAGTGAGAGCTGATCTATTTTAATCAAATTGATTATTAAATCTAATTTGTTTGACCAAGCTCTTATACAAAGATTGCACCAGTTCAAGAAATGTGCTTAAATCGTTGTTTTATTTCGCAGATTGAGCCAAAATCGAACAAAGAAGCGCTTGCCGATGAAAGCTGGGTAGGTGCAACAATATGAGAAGCTTGGAGTCTGGAAACTTGTTGACCTACCGGCTAATAAAAAAGCTATAGCTACAAAATGGGTCTTCATGTGTAAAAGAGATGATCGAGGGGTTGTAGTGCAAACAAAGATCGACTCGTTGTTAAAGGATTTCATCAGCAAGAAGGCATTGATTATACAGAGGTTTATGCTTCCGGTTGCTTGACTCGAATCCATTTGCATTTCCTGGCATTTGCGTCATGGAAAGGTTTCAAGGTGTACCAGCTAGATGTCAAGTCTTCTTTTCTTTACGGAACTGTGAAAGAATTAGTGTATGTTGGAAAACCACCGGTGTTTGTCGATCCAATCTACAAGGACAATGTTTATCTTCTAGATAAATCTTTATACGGGTTACATTAGGCCCCGACAGCCTTGTATGAGACACTCTCTCAGTACCTGTTAAGCAACGGCTTTATCAGAGGTTCGGTTGACTGCACACTTTTCACGAAGGAAGTAAATGGACACTTGCTGAGAGTACAAGTCTATGTGGATGACATCATCTTCGGCTCAACAAACGACGTGTTATACAAAGATTTTGAAGCAGTCGTGAAGAAGAAATTCGAAATGAGCTCAATGGGAGAGATGAAGTTCTTTCTAGGACTTCAAGTTGATCAGTTGCCTCCATCAGACAAAGTACGTCCACAATATCTTGGAGAAATTCAAAATGTCTGGATCATCACCATTATCTACCCCATTGGCAGTCTGTTAGGATCTGAGTTTTAAAACTGTTTATGCAAGTTTTGTAAATGGTAAATGAAAGAAGATAAATCAGATGAACCTGCAGCGGAATGGTAGAACTTTGATTCACAACAGTTGAGAGATTGTTTTCATTGTCATGCTTTTCATAATTATGATTACTTGCATATCACTCACAATCTCCCCCTCAACCTAAGATCACTGATTTTTTCGTATAGAATAAGAAAGATAGATTCGATTGATAATAGATGAAAGTGATCAAATAGAACAGTATAGGCACTGTTCTATTTAATACTACAATCCTAACCACTGAGCATCTTATTGTGATGTCAGCATGAAAGTGACACTTAACAAGAAAATAACAAACTGATAACATCTCCTAAGCTAACCACTGCTAAACACTAAACATTACAAGGACTGGTAGAAAACACTGATGATACATCGTCTACTGATCTTCAGTAGAGCTTTGCCTTGACAGACCTTTAGCTTTGATCTTCAGTAGAGCTTGTCTTGGTAGACCTTTAGCTTTGATCTTCAGCAGAGCTTGTCTTGGCAGACCTTTTAGCTTTAGTCTTCAAAAGAGCTTGTCTTCAACAGAGTATAGCTACGGCAAACCTTGAACATTTAGTCTTCAGCAGAGCTTGAACTTGGGCAGATGTTATATTATTATTTGGATATGAGATTGTAGTATATTTTGGGTTTCTATCATCTATTCTTTTGTCGGGTTCAATCCCAACACAATCAATCATGGCATCTGGCCAGACGAACACGGAGTCAAAATAGATGAAACCTTGTACTGATCGGTGATTGGATCACTGATGTATCTCACAGCCTCTAGACTAGACATCATGTATCCGACCTGCCTATGCGCTCGTTATCAATCAAGTCCTCGAGTGTCACACCTGATGATAGTCAAGCAGATTTTTAGATATCTGAAGGGTTGCCCAAGCATAGGATTGTGGTATCCGCGAAATGACAATTCGACCTCATTGGATATTCTAATTCAGATTTCTGTTGCTGCAAACTTAATGCCAAATCTACGACAGCCGTTTGCCAGTTCTTTGGAACACGCTTAGTAACGTGGCAATGCAAGAAGTAAACCACGGTCGCTCTCTCTATACTTGTGAGGCTGAATACGTTTCAGCTTCCAGCTGTTGTTCCCAAATCCTGTGGATACAACAACAGATGAGAGACTTTGGATTGCAGTTTCTTGATACGCCCATATTTGTAGATAATAAGGCAACCGTCGATATAACCAAAAATTCGGTTCAACATTCTAAAACTAAATACATTGAAATTCGATATCACTTTATCCGTGATTGTCACGAGAAAAAGTTGATTCAAATAGAAAAAAACCACACTAATGAACAAAAGGCAGATTTTTATACCAAACATTTTACTCAAACCAGATTTAAATATCTTATGAGACTTAACGGTTTGAAAAATCTTCATCAGATGAGGAAAATGATGTTGAATACGGATCAGATGATGAATTTTCGAAATCCTCTTCGGTTTTAAAATTTCTTTCTTTAAAAACCAAATCCAAAAATATGTTTTTGATTTTAGGGGGAGAATTCGTTGTGGAATATATAAAAACATTTAACAAAACATTTAAAAATTTTGTAAAATACAAAAATGTTAGACAAAGAAAAAGAGTTTTTCGTTAAAAAGAGGAAATGATAGTACACCAGTAAACTATCACAGTATGCTAAAAAAATGAAATGTTAAAAAGTGTTTAAACATGTCTTACTAATGATTTGCTAGTAGGCTTTGCACGTTTATTAAATTGTTTTAAGGATATAAACATAAAATAAAAACTGATTAATCATTGGCTTAACTTCTCTCAGATTTATGGACTTAGTACTCCAAAATTTCATTTGAGTGAATGCCAGATTCTGAGATACTAGGTCTTTATAGATAATTGATATCTGGGGTCTTATACGAGTCCTTCTGATTTGCGTCAGCAATGGCCTAGAACATGTATAATACTTTTCGCATTCATTCCCTGTGAGGGGGGATAGGCTCTCTTCCCATGAGCATCGGACCGATATGATCAACTAACAGAGGCGGAATTCATTGTTGTGAGTTTGACAAACAAACAAGTGAGATATACTACTTAAATGCCTTGGATTGTATTGATAAACGTGAACAAGTACAGAGCAAGTAAGTAGTTCAGCAGGGCTTCGCCACACCAACAGATTATGGTTATTGACACAACACTCTCTATTTATAGGTCGACATGACTCGCATAGGAGAGTGTGTAACTGAGTGTGACTCGTGCGAGTGGAGCCTCGTACGAGTGACAGAATGTCACTCGTACGAGTCATAAATCTCACTCGTACGAGTCATTCACTGAACAAATAAAACATATATTAACATACAATATCTGACGTTCTAAGCCCTATATACATAAAAAACATATCCTAGACATAGACAATAGACATTATGCACCAACAAAGTTGCCGCAGTCTTGGATAGTCTTCAAAAATATCTTCAAAAGATCTAACGGTTAACGCCCAAAGAAACGTTTCGGCAGCTTGCGACGCTCCTCAAAAGTTATCGGCGTTTGATCTGTAGGAGGTTGGTTAACTGCATTGCCAAACCGAAAAATCCTTAGGAAGCAATTTGTGCTCGCTCAGTAATCCTTTCTTCCTTCTTGTCTTTCTTCCTTTGCTCAATCTCCTCGAGTTTCCTCCACGAAGTGTTCCATGTCGTACCTAAATGTACATCATTGGCAAAACATACATTTACTATCTTCTAAAACTAGAGTGCTTGTTCTTTATCTTTCTCTTCAGAACTGATCTTGTTGTAGAACAAGCATTCAATATCTTTCTTTGAACAGTTTACAAGCCACATCGAGTCTAGTACTCGAATGCCACACCACAACCCGTATATACGTTTCTGTGCTATGACGACTTTGGTTAGCTCCTCTGTGATCCTCCAAGAATCGTTATCTGGGTGCACAAATATAACAGCTTCACCTGTACTCGAATCGTAGTGCCACCATTTGAAGATCTTGTAGAAGTCTTGTTCCATCTTTGTAAGAGGCATATTCTTCATCACTTTCGGCATCTTTACGATTAGCATCACATCTTTCTCTTGTGTTACTGGATCGACTTTAGTAATTCGCTTAGGGAAATGCGGCTTCCAGTGTGTAAAACCATGCGCAACCTCAAGCTTTATCAGTTTCTACAGCCGCTGGTCGTGAAATCTCATCTTAAGATTTATCATCTTTGTTTGCACAAGCTCTTTAATATCCCAATACAGTAGGGTCTTGATATCGCTCAAGTATCTGAAATACTGAATCCCATACTCCCTTTTAATAGCATAAATGTTCAGCTCCTCGATCCAGCCCCATCTAATAATATCCCCCAGAGAAATATCCGCATCACGCGTAAAGAATGCTAAGGGACATTAAAACTTTCACGCAGCTGGTGCAACTTTGAGCCACCGCGTCCTCATCTCAGCAATTTCTTCAGTAGATGATTGTTGAGGAACGGTCCCGTGTTTAACAGTTTCTTCAACTTTACGTTTCAAAAGATCATCGCTTTCAACTGCAAACAAATCACTAAAAGTTGGAGAGTCATCTGTACCCTTATCGGCAATATCTGTATCATCTTCATCAGAATCATCCTCTACGACAACTTTATCATAGTCATGTGCATCAGACATATGTTTGAAGACGTAATCAACTGGCTCGAAAGCACTAGTATCATTCAGCTCTTCTTCGAAATCAAACTTCAAAGTTTTCTTCGTCCACGCCTAGCGTCTTAGCAATTTCTTCTTTAGAATAGCTGTGGACCAACTCCCCTTCCTCTACATTGTACTCTAAATATAATATCTTCGGTTTTGGCAAGACAGGAACGGTAGATATTTCGGTTACCATGAAAATTCCTGCCTGCTGAGCATCATTAGAGCCTTCGAGTCTTCCCTGATCACCACCTTCATTCACTTTATTTGCTGAGTCATCCAAGTACACAGAATAATCAATATCATCATTCAAATCAGACTCTGTTATAAGGACACCCGATCCACCTAAATCATCATCACCTCCATCACTATCGTCATCCGACTTATCAGAAAATATATCATCAAAATCATCTAAGTCTTCAGCTTTTATCTCAGGTTCAACAAACTCATCAACCTCAACCTCAGCCTCTATCTTTTTTTCCATATTTCTCTTGTTTAGCCATTCTCAATGCTTCGTTGTAAGATTCTACGTGTCGATATAAACATCTTTAGGCTTACCCACCAATACAAACTTCTTCGACCTCGAAAACACCACTATATCAGAAATTACTGGCGCGGATTCAGCTTCTGGCTCAGTTGTAACAGTTAAAGGATCCTCACCGACCTTTGTTGTGCCTTTGTCTTAAGCATCAGATTGTTCTTTAGCAATACGCTCACGCTCTGCAACCCTTTCTCTTGCTTTAGCTCTCTCAATTTCGTCAATTTCAGCAGCTATGTGTATACCGAGCTTCTTTGTAAGTATCTTCTCGAATAGACGCATTTTTCGCTGGTTCCTGAGAAGTTCTTCATCGTATTCAGCCATTCTTTTTCTCAAATGCTCGTTTTCAAATAGAATACTAGCCACACTAGCTTCTAACTGATGTTTTTCTTCATTTAGCCCATTGAGCTGTTCCTGCAGTTCAGCAATTCTGACATTGTTTAACATAACTTGTTTCTCCAATTCTTCAACATGCGCATCGTTAAACATGTCAGCAGAGAAATCCTTCCCCCCAGGTATACCACCGAAATCAAAATCAAACTTGGGTTGGGATTGTGAGGGTTGTGGTGTCAGCTACGGTGGTAGTTGTGGTATTTGCTGTGGTGTTGGCTGACGTGGTGGAGATGGTGGTATTTATGGAGTTGGCTGAACATTCTCTTCTTCCACAGTCTTCTTTTGTACTTTTCTCTTGGATTTATCTATTGGAGAATCCGAACTTCTAACTGCTGGCCTTTTAAGTCGTCGAGAAGATTTCTTTGGAGTTTTTCGTACAGGAGTATCGCTATCTGAATTCAAAGGTACATATGTTGTGTCATCCTCTCCTGTCGCTTTTCTTTCTTCTCTTCAGCTTTGCGTTTGAGCTCTGCCAGACGTTCACGTTTTCGTTCCTTAGCCCTTTCTTTCTCACCTACAATTCTATCTTCAGTATCAGTACTAGAAGATGACGCTTCTTCAACCTCTCCTTGTCGCACTCGAAAAGCTTCTTTTTCAATCTCAGCAGCCAGAGTTTCAACATTCTCTTCTAGCTCTGATTCATCCACTAATCTGGAGCTTTCAGACACTCTTTTTTCTTCTGAGGGGCAGTGGAGGAAGATGTGCACGCTTGTTTTCTTTTTGTCCCCTTACCACCCCCCCCCTTTTCTCTTCTTTCACAAACCACGCGCTTCTCTTAGCGATAAAACCATCTAGAGCTTCAAGCTCTTCATCCTCGTCACCACTCTCGTCTTTTCTCCACTTCCCTTGTGATGGAGTGACATAATCGTTATCAACAATTGCTACAAAAACTGGCTTTGCACTAGGGAAGGTCTTGAGATGCAAGTTCATTTTCTTCAATGTTTAGACATCCATATGCTCCAATTTCAACACATCGTCTTTCTTTTTCTTCAAGTTAGGATGCAAATGGTCAAGAAAATTTGTATAAAACGTGGATACTGTAGAAACATGCTACGTGTTTTGAACCATTTAGGAGAAGATTACTCTTGAGAACTTGTACGGCAGATTCGGAACAAGAGCAGTGATCATGCACATCTGGTAATCAACTAAATCATCGAATCCGCCCTTTCGGTGATTAAGAGCGTGTATAATGCAGTGTGCAATATATCTGAATGGAGCACTTAGGTTAGCCTTTTTGAACAGAGTAGCGTTTACGAAACTGGCATAACCCATTCGGTAAAACACCCCTTCACCATATATTCAGGAAAACCGGTGGGGTCGTCTTCATGGTCATTGAACTCTGGCATAGTTCAGATCAGCTCTTCAGTAATCTTTACTTGAACATCTTCGTTGTTGATCCGAACTGCCGAGAAAATCGCATTCTCATCTTCGTCGAACTCAACAGCATTCCAGAAATACTCAACGTGAGATCTATATGCTGTGTGGCAATCTGTGAGAGCTTTCGTGATATGAGGTCTGTTCAGAAAATCCAAGACTTCTCTCTAAGCAGCGATTTCTGGAATAGTATCATCCAGAAGACAGCAGATATTATGGAAAGGCGAAAATGAATATTTCTTGACCTGCAAGTATAGACATTTCAACACTTAGAAATATTTTCAAAAATTTCAACTTTTTAGCCACTCGTATGAATCACCATTTGTACGAGTCATACACTTATACAAATTTCAAGTCTGAGTCAAAACATCACTCGTACGAGTCACTACTTCGCATGAATGACCAACATACTTAGCAAATTTTAAAGGGTTTTGACCAAACTTCTTCGTACGAATGATGCTTCGTACGAATCATGAAGATTTAAACATTAAAGGACCTACTCGTACGAATACTCACTCGTACGAGTGAATGTGATAAACAAACTTTTGAAAACCTTGTTCGTACGAATGGATATTCGTACGAATTGCAAACCGTACCAAATAACACCTTGTTAAACCGAAGTTAAAACGTGTTGATTTTAACAAATTGAAGGTTGATTAATAGGTTAATAGGGCCGATTTTTTATTTCAATTTTATATTTTTCCGGTCCAATTTCCCTAATTCTACGTTTTATGTCCATTTGGTCCAATTTTGGCATTATTAGGGCTTAAAACGAGCAAAAGTACCTTTCCCATTGTTAGAGGTGTGCAAATAAACCTCCCCAACGTCTAGATACAAACGATAGATCAAGAAACTGAAGTGAATAGAACTGGTTCGCACAAAAGTTCACTCTTAATAGCACAGAGTCAATAGTCTGACTCGTGCGAATGAGTCTTCCTTTTATACTCACTCAGAGTCACTCGTACGAGTGATGACTCGTGCGAATGAAAACTTTTGTCACTCGTACGAGTCAGTTCTAACACTTTAACTAACTTTTTATTTTTTATGAAATTTTTATCTGTTTTATAACCCACTCAGTTAACCAAGTCCAAGTTAATGACTCTAGTTATCTGATTTGCCTACCAAGTCCAAGTTAATGACCTTGGTTTACAATTGTTTCACCAAAATAGATTTATTTAAAAATGTAAAGTTTCAAATTAATGAACTTTGTTGACGTTCAGGTAAACTCTTATTTTCATGATTAGCTCCCAACCTGTGGACTTCAGCTTTCCTCCAGCAATCGTCGCTTTGACTTGGACTAACGGTGTTTTCATCATCAGTAGATTTAAAATCTAATATAAATTGCTAAAGCTGAAAATCTTTTTGGGATTTTTCTGAAAAGAAATAACAAGTAAAGATGTATATACATACATATTTTTGTGAGTTTCATGTTAAGAGGATCACATCAGATATTTAGATAAATCACAACATCTTGGTAGTATCATTAAGTTCTTAAACAAATTTATTTAGATTGCCAATATACTTATCCACTTAAACTTCTTCTCGTTTCTCAATTGTTTCAAGATATGTTAGTTAATATTAAGGAACATGAAGTAACTGTGTTTCCCATCTCAAAATATACTCCCGTATCGAGATTCCCAGAATATCATTTCACAATATCCAATTGAGATCTGTAAATGGGGTGAATTGCGAGACCTTGAGAGCTCAGGTTAGTATTTCTATACAGACAAAGAGATGAAGGTTCGTCTTTTGGTGGTGTTCCATATAGGAATCTTTTGAACTGCAGATGTCGTAAATATTTATGACATACACATTTTTGTGCAGCTTTTATAGGTGAATAATGCGTAAAGTATTATACAAGTTCTAGGCCATTGCTGACGCAAAATCAGAAGAACTCGGATAATACCCCAGATATCGATTAAATCTAAAGACCTAGTATCGCAGAATCTGGCATTCTCTCAAATGAAATTTTGGAGTACTAAGTCCATATATCTGAGAGAAGTTAAGCCAATGATTAATCAGTTTTTTATTTTATGTTTAAATCCTTAAAACAATTTAATAAACGTGCAAAGCCTACCAGCAAATCATTAGTAAGACATGTTTAAACACTTTTTAACATTACATTTTTTAGCATAATGTGATAGTTTACTGGCATTCTCTCAAACAAAATTTCGGAGTACTAAGTCCACATATCCGAGAGATGTTGACCCACAAGTTATTCAGTTTTTTTTAGGTTTATATCTTGAAAAACAATCTACTAAACGTGTGAAGCCTATTGGCACATCCTTAGTAAGACCTGTTTAAATATTCCAAATCTTTAGCATACTGTGATTGTCATATTGATGTAATATGATCTCTTTTTTTCACAAAAACTCTTTTTGACTTTTATAATGTTTTTGTATTTTCCCAAACTTTCTTCCCCTAAAATCAAAAACATATTTTTGGATTTTTTAAGAAAAGATATTTACAAAAAACATGTCATACCGATGAGAATCAAGTCAAGTCCTCGTCATCCTCAAATTCAACCTCATAAATATCCCCTGATGCCAGATTTCGTAAACCATTTAATTTTAAAAGATTTTTAAATCTTGAACGAACAAATGCTTTGGTATAAAAATCAGCTTTTTGGTCATCAGTGTGGATTTTTCCAATTCTAACCAACTTTTGTTCGTAGCAATCACGGATAAAGTGGTATCGAATCTCAATATGTTTAGTATGTGAGTGTTGACTTGAGTTTTTAGTGATATCAATAGCAGCCTGACTATCTACATATATGGGCGTGTCAAGAAATTGTAGTCCAAAGTCTCGCATCTGCTGTTGTATCTAGAGTATCTGGGAACAACAGCTGGATGCTGAAACGTTTTCAGCTTCACACGTAGAGAAAGCGATCACGGGTGTAGTAGATTTGGCATTAAGATTGCAGCAACTGAAATCAGAATCCGAGCAACCCGCAAGATTGAAGTCATCTTGACGAGGATACCACAAGCCAATGCTTGGATATCCTTTCTAATACCACAAGCGTTTGTTGTCGCTCGTAGTGTCAGTACTAGCACTGTTTCGCTTGGGCAGCTTGCCCTATTCCACTGCTTGACCGGTGAGACGGTGTGCCAAACAGATTACTTAGTGGATCTAAGGAGATTAGATGTTACCAAACTCTGAATTTCAGGAGCTAAACCCTTGAGATAGAGCTCAATTCTCTTGTAAGCAGGCTTGGACATATTCAGACAAATAGTAGCTAAATCATTAGAACTTTTAGTGTACGCTTAAATTTCAGATCCAACCATCTTCAGATTGTAATACTCCACCTCGAGCTTCTGAATATCATCTCTATGACAGTATTCTTGCTTGATTAGATCCCTAAACTTCTTGGTGCATAATGTCTATCGCCTACGTCTAGGATATATCGTTTATGTATATAGGGCTTCGAATGTCAAATATTGTATGTTTATATATGATTTATATGTTTTTGTAAGTGGCTCATACGAGTAAGCTTAGTGGCTCGTACGAATGACACCTTGTCACTCGTACGAGGCACCACTCGCATGAGCCAAACACACCTCTCTCCTGTGCGAGTCATGTTGACCTATAAATAGTGTAGCTTGAGTGTTGTGTTCGACAGCTGTTGGTGTGTGACTACAGCGAAGCCCTGTCAAGTTGTTTACTCCTCAGTGACCTTCACATTTATTAACAAGAATCAAGGCGTTTAAGCAGCATATCTTTCTTGTTTGTTTGTCCAACTCGCTAACAATGAATTCTGCCTCTGTTAGCTGAGTCAGATCAGTCTGGTGCTCATAAGAGGAGAGCCGATCCCCTCTCGCAAGTGGTATCAGAGCCTTGAGGCCTGATTTGAGGACAAATATCAAGTTTCAGTAGACAACCAAAAGTTTCAGTAGTTGCAGATCCAGATCTAGACGAATTCATGGACAAAATGGACAAGGTTTTAGTATATCACATTAAAATCAACTCTAACTAATCCCTGAAACTTTCAGTTCTAAAATTAAACTAAATCATGTCGAAAATTGTAAAAAACATCCGTTTGGTGACCTGAGCTGACTCGTACGAGTAGAGAGACAACTCGTACGAACGACCATCCGTTGAGTTAGACACTCGTACGAACGAATTAACAAGTTTCATTAAAATTTACAAGTTACAAAATTGTCATTCGTACGAGGCAGTGATTCGTACATAGTAGACACTCGCATGAATAATTATGTTAGTCGCACAAGTATCTTACTTGCACGAATACTTAAGTCGCACGAGCATCTTACTCGCACGAACCATTTGAGTCGCACGAGCAGCTGGTCATTCGCACGAAGAACATTTTAAGAATTTTTTCTTAAATTTTGTATCTTTTGTCATTCTAATCAGTGATTTTCGAAAGTGTGTGTTTCTAAAATTCTGCAGAAAAAATGGAAGAAGAATTTTACAATGCATTTGCTGCTTCAGCAGTTACGACAATCGCAGCTCAGAATATGAATCTTGAAAACGAAATGGGCACAATGACCATGCCTCCAAAGCTTATGAATCTTGAAGACTATGATAGCTGGAGTGAAAGATTTAAGAACTGGGTTCAAGCTAATCACTTCACCTACTGGTTTTTATTGAATCGAAATATCAAGCTCCGATTGGAGAGAATGGTCTTGAGAAAACGTTAGCTCAATTCGAAAGAGAAAAGTTCATTAACGAGAAGAAGATGATGAATATCTTGCAGCAAGCCATCAAAGAAGATATCTTGGCACTTCTACAGCATAATGTTGATGCTCAGTCTTTATGGAATGCTTTACGGTTAAAATTCGAAGGAAGCACGCAACTACGAAAGGGAAAGAGAGCGTTACTAAGTAAAGAATTCGATATCTTTACTTTAATCAAGAGAGAGACGATGAAATAATTGATTGTACGGTACTGTCACTTGGTGGTACAAATGAAGCGCATGGGAATTGTGAAAACAAATGAAGAATCGGTCGATAAGCTGGCAGATTCTCTACCTCAAGGAGAATGGTCTACTTAGTTGACTATTCTAATGAATGGCACAGAGTATGGTAATTTCTCATTACCAAGATTTATTGAAAGGTTGGAAGGGCATGAGCTAGATATGCAAAAAATGGCAAAAAACAAAGGCGCCCAAATACAACAAAATGTATATCGATATTACAAGGGTAGTCATGTCGCGCATATACAGAGTCCAAAAATTTAAACTGCCTTCAGTGCCTTCAACACACGAAGTCCACAATCAAGTCAAACCAGTGGATTTCAATCTTTTGCTTATGTCAACCCAAATACACCTCCAGGCCCACAATCATCCCATAGTTCAAGCAATTCACAGAACAACCAAAACAATCAATTTAATCCCAATCAACAGGTTCTACTATGCAATATTGTAGTTAATCTCAAGAATGCTTAAGACTTTGACGAAAACACCGCAAAGCAACACATGTCATTACTTACCTCGGTACTTGAATCGTACGAAAGTTTGGTAGCTGGAAGAATTGGGAATCCAGAGATAACGAAAGAAGAATATGATTAGATTGATCCGGTTGAAATGGAATTGATTGACACTGAATGGTGTATGGCTTCCATCTTCAAAAGAGCTCGACGTTTCATGAAGATTATCGAAAAAGATAATTGGGAGGACTTAATGGGAAACTAGGCTTCGATAAGTCCAAGGTTACATGCTTCAAATGCTAAGAGAAGGGGCAGTTCAAAAGAGAATGTCAAAACAGAGAGGTCAAGGGCAATCAGAACCCTTTTGCTGATGATTATTACAAGAAAGCCATATATCATCGACCTCAACCTAAATCAAGAATGGTGCAGATTGAAGATGGACCGTCAAACTCCAAAGACAAAGCACTCGTCGTCACTCAAGAGGACGAAGGTTTCAATTGGAACAAGTACTTTCATGAAGAGCGAAAGTTTAGCATTGGTAGCAGAAATCATTGAAGAGCCTGAATATACTGAAGAATGCAGAGGCTTCTTTTGACGAAGCTCCTGAAGAATATTACAACACATCGTCAGAAGAAGAGGAATTGTTTAATAGTGCATTTAAACATCTCTTTCATAATGACATTCTTAAAACTTTTGCAGGTTATTTCAATTCCAGCCATCGATCGCCTTATGAAGAGGAGAAGAAGCCTGAAGTAGAAGAGAGGATTGATGTGATGTTGGAAAGTCTGACTGACAAGACCAAAAAAGCTTTTATGGTGAATGTGAATGAGGTAAACGTGTTAGTAAATGAGTCGGTGAAAGAAACATCTTGCATGAAGTGCAAAGAGCCATGCATTGAGTGTGCTGAAAAAGAAACACCTTAGAAGGAGCTGATATGTCATACATATAATTTGTCATGTGATTATAATTCAACAAAAGAAGCTTATGACAAATTAAGCAAAACAATTAAACAATTTGAAAGTGATCAGAGAAAATGACATGACACTTTCAATGCTCAAGGCGCCTGTAATGGACAAACAAATGGCCATTAATATTCATTGAAATACAATTGCCGAGCTAAAAAGTGAACTTGAAAAAATAAATCGAAACAGAACGGGTTAACAAGTTGTTAATCAGTTTTTCTACAAGTTCATATGTCATTGATCACATTCTTCCAAAATTTGAAAGCAAGGAAGATAACATTGATGAAAACAAAGGTGCAAGTTATGATCGTGTTCCACCACCCATGTGGAATAGCTATGCAAGTAAGAAACCATCAGGGGTGGAAAAGGCGCTCAATTTAAAATTAAAACTTAAAAGACAAACGAGCTGCCTGCGAACATTGATGTAACATACACTAAACCAGAAAAAGAATGTAATTCTGACGTGGTTAAAACTATGGTTGAAAATGTTCTAAGAATGAGTCTGACAAATCCAAATTGGATACTGAATAACAAGTTGGTTTTGCTGGGACAACAAGTCTCAAAAATTAAACTTTGCTAAGAAAATAGACTTGTCTATGGGACAACCACTGAAAAGGAGAAAGAGAGCATTGGTAAACAATCTAATGCTAAATTTAAGAAGGAAAGGGAAAGTAGAAAACAGGATTTGGATTCTTCTGTTGGAAAAGACAGCAGGACGTGCTACAAGTGTAACAATGTTAGGTATATTGCACCACAATGTTCTCAATGAAATCCAAAATCTGTTTCTAACTCAATCAGATCTACAAAAGATGAGAAACAAAAAGCACCCAAGTTTGTACCAAAACAAATTTTGAAAAGAAACAATGAATCTAAAAAAAATCTAAAATCAATGATTCAACTTAATTCTAAATTTGAAGTTGGTGAAACTTCCACCAAGAATCGTCAAAAGGATTCAAAGTTTTATTCTAAAAGGGCAATTTTGAAAACACAAACTTGGGTAGCAAAATTCAACCATCTTTAGTAGAACTGAAACCACCTGTTCCAGCCAAAACAGAGATCAAACAAAGTGTCAAAAACAAAGATCCAAAGTTTGATATTCCAAACCCACCCAAGACCTAGCAGGCTTGGGTTTCTTTGTTTAAATAGTTTCTTCCTCATGTGTGCAGGGGCTCCCTAGGTCGATCATGTCAAAATGGATTATGGACAATTGAGCTTCCTGACACATGACTGGGATGCTTGCATTATTGCACGACGTTAAAGCTATCCGGGGAGGATACGTTGGTTTTGCTGGGACTCAAGGTGGGAGAATTGTGGGAGAAGGTATTCTTACAAATGGAGTGGTTTCTTTTGACAAGGTAAAACACATCGCTGAGCTGGAGAACAATTTTCTGAGCATTTCGCAAATCTGTGACAAAAAATTCACAACACATTTCAATGACAAAGAATGTTTAATTCTCAATTTGGGATTCAAAATTCCTTAGGAGTGGATCCTCATGCGCGCTCCATGAGAGAATGATCTTATGGCATGAGCGTTGCATCCACTACGTTAAAGAAGGTTCAGTGTTTTGTTTCTTAAGTGACCAAGAAGGAGTCAATCTTATGGCATCGAAAGATGGGGCACATACACATGTGATAGATGAATTATTTGGTGCACAACGACCTAGTGGAGGGTGTTAATCTGAAGAATTATCATTTATCTAATGATTGTCTAAGCTGTAAGAAGGGGAAACAACATAAGAAATCAAACCCGAGAAAATTGCTTAATTCTATAAAGCTACAACTAGAATGGCTTCATATGGATCTTTTTGGGCCAGTAAATGTGAAAAGCATTAATGGAGATCTATATTGCCTGGTCGTGACATATGATTTTTCAAGATTCTCATGGGTTTTCTTTCTAGAGAGTAAAGATGAAACGTTTGAAAGTTTTATGATTCTCTTCAGGAAGCTAGAAAACCTATATCACTTGCCTATCAAGAGAATCCACAGTGACAATGGTAATTAATTCAAGAATAAGAGGATGCTCGAATTATGCAACTTAAAAGGGATTCTTCATGAATTCAGTGCTCCTATACTCCTCAACAAAATGGAGTAGCTAAACGTAAGAATCGCACACTAATCGAGACTGCCAGGACAATGCTCGCTTATTCAAAACTTCCAATTAGTTTCTAGAGCGAAGTAGTTGCATCTACGTGTTATACCCTCAATCGTGTGTTGACAGTCAAGTCTCACAACAAGACCTGTTTTGAGCTGCTAAACCATCGGAAGCTGAACCTCGAGTTTTTGGAGCCTTTTGGATCGCCGTGTACTGTTCTGGTCCCGGACGGTAAATTTGGAGCCAAATCCTTTGAAGGATTTTTCATCAGTTATGCAAGTCCACAAAAGCAAGTCTTTTTGCCGAGTCTTAACCAGGTCATTCTTGCACAACATGTTGATTGTCAATGATATACTATGCCAATGCAGAAACCTGGGATCCATGACTGTTCAACTATAATGGTTTGTGGAATTCATTTGACCTACCTAAAGTACCATCAGAAGAAGAACTTGTTATGCTTTTTCAACAGTACCAAATCTTAAATCAAGAGCAAGTTTCTAGACCGTTGGTGATTTCCCCGTTACTTCCTGTCTCTAACACTTCTGATGTAGGTCCGAGCAATACTCTGCAACAATCAGTCTCTGTACCAACCTTGAACACTGTTGAATCATCTGCCCATCAACCAATTAATGCCGAATCTGATCGTGAACCGACTTTTGATGATGGAGGATCCAGTTTCGATGAAGGATCTGAGCAATTGAAAATTTTTTGAATTCCCAGGCTGATCAATCCAATCTCAGGAATGAAGCTACATCTTCTACACCAGTTGCTGACGAAGTTGTCACGAATTTGCAGAGTCAAGTAAATGTTCCGAGTGAAGTAATGCCAAGGACACTATCTTACTATCCGTCAAAGAATATCATTGGCAGCTTACAAATCAAAATGAAAACTCGCAATCAGATCAACAAGGATCTAAGTTTCTTTTATACCAATGTTGCTCCATTGCAAACCGGACTTTCTTACATTTGTTTTATTTTGCAGGTTGAACCAGGAAACTGGAAAGACGCGTCAAAAGAGGAAAGCTGGGTGGATGCAATGCAGGAAGAGTTGCTTCAATTCCAGAAACTTGGTGTCTGGAAGCTTGTTGACCTACCAGATCATCATAAAAAGATAAATACTCAATGGGTCTTCAAGTGCAATAGAGATGACAGAGGTATTGTGGTTAGAAACAAAGCTCGGCTCTTGGTCCAGTGTTTTCACCATTAAGAAGGGATAGACTACAATGAACTCTACGCCCCTGTCGCTCGTCTTGAAGCTATTCGCATATTCTTGACCTTTGCTTCTTGGAAAGGATTCAAGGTGTACCAATTGGATATTAAATATGCTTTCCTTTACGGCAAAGTCAAAGATGAGGTGTATATCGGCCAACCACCGGGGTTTGTCGATCTGATACACAAGGATAAAGTCTACCTTCTGAATAAGGCATTATGTGGTCTACAACAAGCCCCGAGAGCTTGGTATGAAACGCTTTCACAACATCTTCTAGACAACGGTTTTCTCAGAGGAACTGTAGACTGTACCCTCTTCATAAAGGAAGTAGATGGACAACTGATTTTGGTACAAATCTATGTGGATGATATCATCTTTGGATCGACAAATGATAAGCTATGCAAAGACTTTGAAGAAGTCATGAAGAAGAAATTCGAAATGAGTGCTATGGGCGAGACGAAGTTATTCTTAGGACTTTAGGTTGAGCAATTGCCTGATGGTATCTTCACTCATCAGATGAAGTATGTTCATGACGTGTTAGAGATATTTGACACGTCAGGAACTACACCAGCATCAACTCCATCAGCCCCAAACCACGACATTTTTCCAGACACTCATGGAGTCAAAGTCGATGAAACATTATATCGCTCCATGATCAGATCCTTGATGTATCTCATAGCTTCGAGACCTGATATCATGTATCCAACATGCCTATGCGCCTGTTATCAGTCCAATCCAAGAGATTCGCACATGTTAGCCATCAAACGAATCATGCGATACTTAAAAGGATGTCCAAGCACCGGTTTGTGGTATCCTCGACATGATGACTTCAAACTTGCGGGTTACTCGGATTCTGATTTCGGCTGCTGCAAGCTTAATGCCAAATCTACTATGGCTGGTTACCAGTTCTTCAGAACTCGTTTGGTAACATGGCAATACAAGAAACAGATCGCGGTCGCTCTCTCTACATGTGAGGCTGAATACGTTTCAGCATCCAGCTGTTGTTCCCAGATACTCTTGATACAATAGCAGATGTGAGACTACGGACTGCAATTTCTTGATACGCCAATTTACGTAGATAACAAGGCGGGTTTTGATAAAAAATCCTGTTCAACACTCACACACTAAACATATAGAAATTCGACACCACTTTATCCGTGATTGCTATGAGAAAAAGTTGGTTAGAATTGAAAAAATCCACACTGATGACCAAAAAGCTGATTTTTACACCAAAGCTTTTGATAGATATAGATTTAAAAATCTTTTGAAATTAAATGGTTTAAAAACTCTGACATGAGGGGATACACTTGAGGTTGAATTTGAGGATGACGAGGACTTAACGTGATTCTCATCGGTATGATATGTTTTATTTTCTTCAAAACTAAAAACAAAAAATATGTTTTTGATTTTAGGGGGAGAAAAGGTGTGAAAAATACAAAAACTTTAAAAAGGATAAAAAAAGACTTTTGTGAAAAAGGGGTAATTATATTACATCAGTGGGCTATCACAGTATGCTAAAGATATGGAATGCTTAAATTGATAATTAAACTAATCTTACTGATGATGTACCAATAGACTTCACTCGTTCAGTAAATTGTTCTTCAAGATATAAACCTAAAAGAAAAACTGAGTAATTTGTGGGTCAACATCTCTCGGATATATGGACTTAGTACTCTGAAATTTTGTTTGAGAGAATGCCAGATTCTGTGATACTAGGTCTTTATATTTAATCGATATCTGGGGTATTATATGAGTTCTTCTGATTTTGCGACGGCAATGACCTAGAACTTGTTTAATACTTTACGCATCTTTCGCCTCCAAAGTTGCACAAAAAAAATGAGAATGTCATAAAAATTTACGACATCTGCAGTTCAAAAGATTCCTAAATGGAGCACCACCTAAAGTCGAGCCTTCATCTCTTTCTCTTTATGGAAATACTAACCTGAGCTCTTAAGGTCTCGGAATTCACCCCATTTACAGATATCAGTTAGATATATTCACCTGTGAAATGAAATTCTAGGAATCTCGATACGGGAGTATATTCTAGAGATGGGAAACACAATTACTTTATGTTCCTTAATCTTACCTAACATATCTTGAAACAATTGAGAAACGTGTAGAGGTTTAAGTGGATAAGTATAATGGCAATCTACGTAAATCTGTTTAAGAACTTAAAATTACTACCAAGATCAACGGTACATGTGATTTGTCTAAATATCCGATATGATCCTCTAAACACAAAACTCACAAAACATATGTATGTAAATACATCATTATTTTACTTGTTTTTTCCTTTCAGAAAAAATCCCAAAAAGTTTTTCAGTTTATTTTTAACAATCTATCTTAGATTTTTGTCTACCAATGATGAAAATACCGTTAGTCGAAGTCATAGCGACAGTTGCTGGAGGAAAGCTGAAGATCATGGGTTGGGAGCTAATCAGAAAAGAAAGTATCCTGAAACGTCAAAAAGTTCATTAATTTGAAACTTTAAATTTTGGAATAAATCTGTTTTGGTCAAAAAATGGTCAACCAAGGTCATTAACTTGGACTTGGTAGGCAAATCGGTTAGCTGAGGTCATTAATTTGGACTCGATTAAATGGTGGTTTATAAAAACAGGTAAAATTTCACAAAAATTAAAAAAAAGGAAAATCAAATTACAAGGAACTGACTCGTACGAGTGAAATACTGACTCGTACGAGTGATAAAGGCTCATTGTGTGAGGCGTAACTCGTATGAACGATCATCAAAGAGTATATAAGGGCTTCTTATTCACACGAGTCACACTATTGACTCTGTGTGTTGGGCCCCTAACTAAAGGTTTACACATTAGTGTTGCATTTGGACTAGGTTTGGGAGATTGGGCTTCTTAGAGCCTTATAGGCCTAGGGTTGTACTTAGTGGGTCATCTGACTAGTATAAATAGATGTGTTATGGTTAATCTTTGGGTGGCTAGTCAATTTTGTTTTCTGAAATCTTGTATCAGACACCTTTAGGTGTATGCAAGTTGGCTAATTGAAGATTGTATTGTTCTTTTCATTCTAATCTTAATTTCCGCAATTGGTTAGTGGTTGTAATAATAAAAAAAACAATAAATATTTTTTTAAACAAATACACACACATATATACCAAAACAATCCTTACATAATCATTCGTCAAGTATACTACAACTATAGTTGCCTAAATTTTAATTGTTTAGGTGGTTACATACAAACTTATGATATTATTTGTTTCATATTTGTTTATACTTACAGTCAAACATACATACTTACATACACATTCATCATACATATTTCAATGTTCATATATTCAATTCATCTTCATACTTTTGTTATTCAAAGATTTTGTTGCAATTTTCAAATCTCATCAAAGTAAGTTCTGCGACGGGCATGTAGTAACTGGAAGGGTACAAGTACCGGTAGTCGGAACGTCCTGTCTAGGTTGGCATTCGTATAAATCCAATATAACGGACCAGTTTGCCTACCTGGGGACTAACGATGAGAGTACGAAGGACCTATTAGGCCAAAGCATGCCACACCAAACGTCGTTCGAACTAACCCACTTTGAGGTGTCACCGTGTCTACACCTGGACACATGCCGAATACCATACGTTATATACATATTTCTCGATTTTCTCTGGGTTTTAGTGTACGTAACCAGGCTAACACATGCGAACCATAAGAAAAACCCGGTATTCATGGGGGCCCACATGATTACGAAGGTGAAGTATGGCGGCATGTAGGGCCTAATGACGAGCAAAGCCCAAGACATCCTATGGATGTAGTAGATTTATTTTTCTATATTTATTTTATGAATGTTCATTCCTAAATGCGACCCATGATCCCAAAAACATCCAACTCATACTCATGATGCGTATTCCTTGTAGATGTCTTCTAGCCTCGCCCGTAGGAAGATGAGAGCAGGAAAAGCCCGCGAGCGCATGGCTGCCCTAATCGCTCAACAAATGGCTGCCGTAATACCCAACATTGTAATCCAAGTCCAACAAGCACTTACCGCTAATCCTGTCAATCAAGAAGATCAACACGTTATCAACCCTCCCCCAAATACCACTAAATGCACCTACAAGCATTTCAAATCATGCGACCCTCCAAAATACGAAGGGACTGAAGGTGTCACCGCTCTCCTCCATTGGTTTGAAGAAATGGAGAACACTTTTCTAAATTGCGATTGCCCCGATGATCGCAAAGTGCGATATGCTACCGGTCGATTATATGGGATAGCACTTACTTGGTGGAATACAGAGAAGGCCAAACGAGGCGTTGACGATGCTATGACTTTAACTTGGATGAATTGAAGGAAATCATGACCAGACGATTTTGCCCAAGGAGCGAAATCAAGAAATTAGAAGATGAGTTTTATTCGTTGAAGCAAAAGGAAGGAGACCACACCACATACAACAAAAGACTCCTCGAGTTACATCAAATGGTTCCCAATTTGTTCACTCCCCTCTACCGTTTGATCGAGCACTACATTCGAGGTCTCCCGTCAAAGATTCAAGACTCTGTAATAAGTACCACGCCTGCAACTTTGGAAGCAGCAATGGAGCTAGCAACAGAGCTCACCGAGAACCGAATCCGGAACAAAGACTTCAAGGAGGAGAAGACGAAGGATAAAGCACCGACTGAAACTTCAAACTCCACCCAAACCGAATCCCCTTCTCAACCCATTTCTAAGAGAAAAAGAGACGGGCAACTTTTCGCTACTATCCAACGTAATCAACCAATTTCACACGCCATACCCATCCAAGCTATCCCAATCACTCAAGTGGCACCCAACTCAACTTACCCAAATAAGAAACCATATCTTGGACCTCACCCTCGATGTAACACCTGTTCTTATCACCATCCCCTTACCTTACCTTGTCGACTATGTGCAAATTGTGGACGCTATGGTCATTTGAGCAAGGTTTGCCGCACCTTTCAAAACCAACTCTCTCCCCCTACTCAAGACATGATCCAAACCTATCATCAACCTCAATACCCCATATTCCCATATGTTCGAGCTTGTTTCAATTGTGGCGACCCTACCCACTTTAGAAACACGTGCCCTCGATTGGTTAACATCATAAACGCTCAAGCTCAATCAAACCCAGTTAACCAAGTAAATCAAGAAAACGCAATCACTAGGCCACCAGCAAGAGGAAGAGTTTTCAACATCAACGCCAACCCTGTTGAAGATAATGACGGCTCAAACGAAACCACCCAACTAGTCCTCTTCACCGGAAATCAAGATTCAACTCCAATCGTTTAGTTTTATGTTTTTCTTTATCACATAGAACCAATCATAACTTAAGGATAAAATCAATGGGAATTTGACAAGAATATGGTGGATACACTGCTGGTACTTCCTATATATAAGTATTCTTGTCAAAGGATCGGAGGCATTATCAGGCGGTTATGAGAGGTTCCATGTATAAACTGTTTGAGTGATTATTGTTTATTATTTTCAGTACATGCAATACGATCGGCTCCGTTTGATTGAGCCTTGATCGCACAGACATTTTTCATTTTCAGTACATGCAATACGATCGGCTCCGTTTGATTGAGCCTTGATCGCACAGACATTTTTCATTTTAGTATCTTGTGGTTGTTGTGTTTGTTGTAGAGTCACATAGAACTAATCATAACTTGTGGATAAAGTCAATGAAAATTTGACAAGAATATGGTGGATACGCCGCTGGTACTTCCTATATATAAGTATT
Organism: Scalesia atractyloides; assembly: GCA_947069175.1. Lineage (NCBI taxonomy): Eukaryota > Viridiplantae > Streptophyta > Magnoliopsida > Asterales > Asteraceae > Scalesia > Scalesia atractyloides. Next base: position 52,845,246 of record CAMTDV010000020.1, read on the forward strand.
CTTGTCAAAGGATCGGAGGCATTATTAGGCGGTTATGAGAGGTTCCATGTAGGAGTTAGTATGTTTTGGTTGAAGTTTGTTCATCATACATTTCACTGCATTCAATTTCATCATTTATAGAAGTTGAGCTATGTCTCACTTCCACAATGACTAACCTCTCCATCATAACAAACGAGAGAGGTAGTGTCATCATTCAAAACATGTATACTATCAGAATTTAGACTCAAGCTGTGGTTGTTGTGTTGTTTATGTTCTAGAGTTACATCATAGGACCAATCATAACTTACTGATAAAACCAATGAAAATTTGACAAGAATATAGTGGATACGCCGCTGGTACTTCCTATATATACGTATTCTTGTCAAAGGATCAGAGGCATTGTCAGACGGTTATGAGAAAGTTCTATGTAGGATTTAGTTATTTCTTGGTACATTAGTTGTTGTGTTTATTTATGTTCTAGAGTCATATCATAGAACCAATCATAACTTACTGATAAAACCAATGAAAATTTGACAAGAATATGGTGGATACGCCGCTGGTACTTCCTATATATAAGTATTCTTGCCAAAGGATCAGAGGCATTATCAGGCGGTTATGAGAAGTTCCATGTAGAATTTAGTATTGTCTTGGTTGAAATTTGTGTTACATTTATATCATCTCGCCATTTAAAGAAATTGGATTGTGTTCCATTTCTACATAAACTAACCTCTCCATCATAACAAACGATAGAGGAACTGTCACCATTCAAACATATATGCTATCAGAATGTGGATTCAAATATTGGTTGTTGTGTTATTTATGTTCTAGAGTTACATCATAGGACCAATCATAACTTACTGATAAAACCAATGAAAATTTGACAAGAATATGGTGGATATGCCGCTGGTACTTCCTATATATAAGTATTCTTGTCAAAGGATCAGAGGCATTGTCAGACGGTTATGAGAAAGTTCTATGTAGGATTTAGTAATTTCTTGGTACATTAGTTGTTGTGTTTATTTATGTTCTTGAGTCATATCATAGAACCAATCATAACTTACTGATAAAACCAATGAAAATTTGACAAGAATATGGTGGATACGCCGCTGGTACTTCCTATATATAAGTATTCTTGCCAAAGGATCAGAGGCATTATCAGGCGGTTATGAGAAGTTCCATGTAGAATTTAGTATTGTCTTGGTTGAAATTTTGTTGCATTTATATCATCTCGCCATTTAAAGAAATTGGATTGTGTTCCATTTCTACATAAACTAACCTCTCCATCATAACAAACGAGAGAGGAACTGTCACCATTCAAACATATATGCTATCAGAATGTGGATTCAAATATTGGTTGTTGTGTTATTTATGTTCTAGAGTTACTTCATAGGACCAATCATAACTTACTGATAAAACCAATGAAAATTTGACAAGAATATGGTGGATACGCCGCTGGTACTTCCTATATATAAGTATTCTTGTCAAAGGATCAGAGGCATTGTCAGACGGTTATGAGAAAGTTCTATGTAGGATTTAGTAATTTCTTGGTACATTAGTTGTTGTGTTTATTTATGTTCTAGAGTCATATCATAGAACCAATCATAACTTACTGATAAAACCAATGAAAATTTGACAAGAATATGGTGGATACGCCGCTGGTACTTCCTATATATAAGTATTCTTGTCAAAGGATCAGAGGTATTGTTAGACGGTTACGAGAAGTTCCATGTAGGTTGTAGTATTAGAAGTTTTGCTTTAGGATATAACCATATCCTTCCAAACATATCAAAACTCTTACGCATGATATCATATTTAGCGAATCAACTCTGCTTATCAATATTTTACCGTAGGCAACAAAAAGCGATTCCTGTAACAGGGTACTTAACCCTTACAAGGGACGTTACCGCCTCAAACAAAATTTAAACTCTTACTCTTCTTCTAAGTATGTAACTGTCAAACTAAACACCATCATTCTTTTTAGTCAAATATATCACTACTTAAATTTCGGGACGAAATTTCTAAAAAGCAGGGGATACTGTAACATCCGTCAAAAACCGGATTTACCAAACCCGCTCCGTTTAATAATCGAACAATCAGTTAAAAATTTCGTGGCATATTTAAGGCCCAAAATAATTTTAAACGATACATAATTAATAAGTATATTGGAATATATAATTTATTTTTGAAAAAGTATTAAAAATAAGAAAATAAAAATGAAAAACTGCTGCCGGTTTCGAACCCGGGTCAGCCAGCAACTTCAGCAAAGACTTAACACTCAACCCTTTAACCACTGCGCCACTTATGTTTCTTGTTAATAAATGGAAACAATTAATTCATAACATGAATATAAATTTCAAAACCGACGCGCCTATTTGCAGTCGTCGGAAATCCCGACTATCTCGCCAAGATTCGACGGTTTCTTCAGTTTTAACGTAAACATTCACTACTACATCGGTTATAACCGACGCCTGAACCCGCGACGCAAGTCATAACCACCGGAAAACGTAATGACCGACGAATCAAGACGGAAATCGGACCAAATTCATCGATGTCCCGCCCTATAAATACCTCCTCAAACCTCTGCTAGCTTTTTCGCTCACAATCACACCTTTACCCGACGTAATTCCCCTCGCCGGAAAAGTTCTGCACCTCGCCGGAAAACCGAGCCCTTCACTTCTGTGCCTTACTGAACCCCAAGAGCTTATACCGAAGTCACCCACATTTATCTCAAGCTCGTTGAAGACTCTCTACCGCAAGACATACATCGCCGGAAGTTTCTGCTGTCACCGGAGTTTCGCCGGAGAAACAGAGGAGTCCAGTTCGGTATACCTTACGCCTAATCCTTCATTCTTTTTATTTAATCTCGCATGTAAGTAACCACCAGACACTAACGAACTTGATTAAATCTTCGAACCAGTCGGACTTCCGATTCTGGTTAAATCCAACGAAGAAGACGAAGTATTTCTGTTGTCTATAAGTTTAATTTAAATCAAGATATAACTCAGGTTAGACACACAGTCCAGCGGTGGACTGTGTGCACATTAAACACGCTTACGTCTCGAGTTCGATACATGTCCCACGCATACTCCCTTAATAAAAATGTTCCTTTTTATTACTGAACCGGATTCATTTCGCATAGATGTTAAGTTTAATAAAAACCGGAATAATAACCAAGATAGACACACAGTCTAGTGGTGGACTGTGTGAATGTTTAAGCTAGGTCACGAGTTCGAGTCCGGACTACCGCACCGGTCCGGACAATTATCCAATTTTTTTTATATAAGGCAGAAATGAAACTATTTAGTTTGTATATAAGTATAATAAAAATCAGTTTATTTAACAAGTTAGACACACAGTCCAGCGGTGGACTGTGTGTTAACCTAAACCACAGGTCCCGGGTTCGAGACCTGTGGAGCGCACCGAGTTGCTAGATTAAAATCGTTTTTAAAAATAAATGATTTTCTGTTTAATCTAATTAGTATATAAATATAATTAAAAACAGAAATATTTCGGGTTAGACACGCAGCTCAGTTGGTAGAGCTGCGTGCACGCGTACGGGAGGTCTCGGGTTCGAGCCTCACCCAGCGCATACATACACACATACGAACCGGTCAACAGTCAAAGTCAATGTTCAATGGTCAATGGTCAACGGTCAACGGTCAAAAAGTCAACATTTTTTTATTATTTTTATTTATTTATTTTATTTAAAAATCAATTAAAAATACTTAAAAATAACATTTTTAAGGTTAGAAAATAGCCTTAAACTCACAAAAATACACCCAACAATCATACTAAAATGGATTAATAAAATCCATTTACTTACCGAACCATTATGCCATTATCTATGTTAATTTCACTCGTGGTTAAAACCACTTCGTGCGCATTCAACATCATCAACCGAACGCACCCAATGTGAGTGAATCTTACAACTCCCCTTTTTAATTACACGTTTTGGGGTGTGTCATGTGTCACTAAAATTAACTCATTTATTTAAACTTGTGCCATACCATATTGTGATCTAAACTTAGATTGTATACATTGCTTGTAGTTATGTATTTCATTTTGTCAATTTATATGCAATTCATTCATTAGGCCCATCAGTTCCTCGTGAGAGACGAGTTGAGCAACGCGTGCCTCAAAACAAATCCATTGTTGTTCGTGTGTGTATTATTTAGTTTATATTGCTTGTGGTTATGTATTTCATTTTGTCAATTTATATGCAATTCATTCATTAGGCCCATCAGTTCCTCGTGAGAGACGAGTTGAGCAACGCGTGCCTCAAAACAATCCATTATTGTTCATGTGTGCATTATTTAATATTATTTGATTGGTGAATAAGTTTACATCTATTTTTACTCATGTGTGGTTGTGCACTTTATTTTATAATCAATTAAATAAACTTGTTCAAATATTTTTCATAGGATTCACTCGCCAACTTTTTGTTGATCCAAAAACCATTTTTACACATGATACAGGTGAACAGGATGAAGCAAGGAAACCATAGGAAATGCCTTAGAAGAAAACAAAGAAGCTTAGATTGATGTTAGGACATGATGTAATAATGATTGTATAATTCCCTTTAAAATTGTATTAATGAATATGAAACGTTATAATAAATGTCATGAGCTTGATAACCCAATCATGCCCCGATCACCTTTTCCGCTGCGGGTCAGGGTGTGACATTCTAAACAGCTTGTTTTGGGGCCAAACAACAAATATTGGCTATGTGACCAAATCTTCCACATGATGTGCATTGGCGACACTGTATGTGAGCTTGATAGTGACCATCGCACCGGTTGCACAACGGTCCGGTACCAGTATAGGGTTTCCTCGTAGGAGGTTGTGCTGGATGGTTTTGAGTGTTCTAGTTGGGTTGTGCAACAACTGCAAAGTTATGTGAAGCCTTACGCTTCCTAGACTTCTTAGAAGACTCAGCTTTGTTCTCCTTTGTTTTCTCTTGAGTGGTCTTAGCTGCATGTTTCTTGTCGCCCTTACGAAACAGTTTCCCCTTCTTGACCTGAGACTCGGTCTGGGTAGCAGCTAATTCGATAGCATGTCGAACAGTGGTAGGGTTGCTACCAGTAACAATGTCCTGAACGGGGTCAGGCAGGCCATCGATGTACCTCTCGATTACTTTATCCAACGGGGTGACCATGGCGGGACACAACAAGCTCAATTCTTCGTAACGGTCAGTGTAGGCACGATGCTCTCCACTATCTTGTTTAAGATTGTGTAATTCATCTTCCAGTGCCTGTTGTTCATGACGTGGGCATAATTCCCTCATCATTAGAGCTCGAAGCTCTTCCCACGTTTGTGACATTGCCACATCGGCACCCCTATCTCTCATCACACCATTCCACTACGTAAGTGCTCTTTTCTGAAATACACTCGATGCAAACTCGACTTTTCGCTCATTCGTTCATTGAACATGACGAAATGTGCTTTCAAGACTCTCAAACCACTGTAGGAGTCCAGTAGCTCCTTCGGACCTAGTAAACTTGAGTGGTTTACCCGAGCTAAATTGTTTGTAGTTGCACGGTGTGGGTGCATTGTTATTGTTATTATTGTTATTGTTTGCTTGGTTTATCTGGGTCATTAGGTTTGGGAGTACAGCAGCAATTTGTTGAGTGATCATAGCTGCCATTTCAGCATTTTGAGTTGTATTACGTTGAGGAGGCATTCTAGAAGAAAACATGAAGGAAAATATGTGTGATTTACTTTAGATAATGAAGAGAGATGTTAAAAATATCGACGAAATATAAGGATGGTGGTCATTCGTTCGTTACTTAAAAACAAACAAATGACACATTGTGACTACTCAAAGTAAATGGGTCTTTATAATGTATCGCGAATACATGCTTTAGCCTATAAGTGGACACTCACCCCAAGAGTTCCCAGGTTAGAGTGACTGGTCCGATAATGTGGATTTGAACGAACACTCTAGCCTTAGACAGAAAACTCATGGTACATGCATCCACCCTTCCAGATTGCACATGTTCACATTAATAAAACCCAAACTTTGATGGGATTTTGAAAACTTACAATGCTTTAAGCCAAAACAAATCATCTAAGAATAGATGATTGATCTTCAAAACGAATTTATAACTTGTGTATTTGTTTTGGTAATCACTTGAGGATAGGTGATGGTATTGTTTTAATAATCTAAACGCAAGATAACTCGCGTTAGGGTCCGAGGAAGGTTATAGTCTAGGTCAAAGCATTACTAATAACCTAATTCCCTATAACCATAAGCTCTGATACCAATCTTTCTGTAACACCCCGACTGCGTAAAACAACAAACCGCGACGGAAACGTCGGGGAGTCATGTCACAGAACTATTGTTTCACAACTCATGGAATTTAAAATTATGTTTGATTAAGTTAAATGTTTACATTGTCTTGGGATAAACAGAAACAACACATAAATAAAATGTCTTTCATGTTTTAAGTCACTAAGGTCCGCGTCCATTCCTACGTGAAGCATGCATCATATTATCAAGTATTGATTCCTGAAACATATGTGAAAAGAGAGTCATCATAAAAAATGCCAGCGAGTACATAGGTTTTGTGAGTGTGTCAAATTCGTGGCCTTGTACACATATTGCAACACCTCGTCCAACTACAAGAGTCGGTAAGTGAAAACCTCGTATCAAAAGTGTTTGATATTGCAATACAATTAACCAACTAAAACAAGTTGGTTAGAGTTGTGAAAACCTTGTAGCCATGAATCTTGACAAAAACATTTCTTTTGTAAAAACCTTGTAATAGATTGATTCAAAGAAACTTCGTCTGGTTTATATCTTTAAGTGAAAATCAAATGCGTGACACTGTTCAAAACAATTTGTCCGTATTATAAACCATTTGTCCGTGTTATAGATCAACCATCCGTGTCATAAACCAATTGTCCATGTTATAAACAAATCGTCTGTGTTTTTAGTTGTGAAAACTTTTGATCGTTCTTTAATGAACACATTCAAACCTGTGTTGACTATACCACCAAAGGGTATCTTTAATAGACCACCAAAGGGTCTCTTTAACTAGACTAACAAATCATCAAATGATTTGTTAATCAGAAACAGTTTATGTCATTACCCAAATTCCACCAAATCCAGTGAACAGTCCGATAATGGGATTGTCAGTCCTATGGTACCATAACGTACTACTGGTCGGCTTGGCTAAAGCTAATGAATGTCATTCGTGTTATGGATAACGCATCAACAAGTTGTTCACATTATTGAAATCGTATTGTTTATATATAAACCATAGACATTGTTTTTGAAATCTTGAAAATAATTATAGGCACATATGAATCACCCCAAAACATTTGAAAACGTAAAAGAGGGGGGTTATGTACTCACTTGGGATTGCGAAAGTGTTCTTGATCAATGGAATAAACAAAGCTCAAACGTGTCCTAATGTGTCAGATAAATATGTTAGTGTGTCGGGACTACAAACGGGAGATAGGATAGAATGAAGTCTTATAAACCAAACGAGTGTTGGAACTCATGTGATATGGTTTAACAAACTTAACATTCTGATTGGGAAAGGATCCTAAGTACTTTTGACCCATTATGACTCGTTAAGGTAGTTTACGCTACTTTAACGGGTCATTAGCGTAAACGTGTGATCGGATGGTTAAACATGTCCTATGATAAGTCTTAAATGCCCAAACATGTTTGAAAATGTTATAAAGCATCAGTTTATATGTAAAAACTCTGGTTACATGTGTTTAAAATGGATTTATGCGCAAAAGGGAATTTTTGTCATCAATTTTTTTAAGAACATAGAAGAAACTTATCATAACACTAACCAAACGATGTGACCATAAGGTATAACCTCAGTAGGTTATTCCCTATATAACTATGGTCACAAATATGTGTTTGGTAGGATCCTAAGATCGACCAAACGGGTCGGATTTGAAAGTCAAAGCGGTAGTCAAGACCGCTCGACTTACGACCCTAAATAAGCACTAAACTAGAAGTGACGAGTTAGACATGTCAAAATATGTCTAACTAAGTTTATAAAACTGATTTGGTATCAAAACTTGGTGTTTTGATACCTGAAAATAGTTTCGTCATAAAATGCACATCATATGCATTTTTGACCGAAACTTTAACTCGTCACTTCGACTAGTAAACGTGTTAATCAGAAGGTGAAATCGTTAGGGATTATAACCTTCATGATTACGATCACGTTTCAAAGTTCAATTGAACTTTGAACTGACTAAATATGGTCAGAACCGAAAGTCAATCAGGTTGCCAAACTGTTCGACTTTTAGCTCAAAATAGCCAAAAAAAATTAAAGAACTAGGAAGAGTACTTACTCGTGTTGAAGAACACTTTCGGAACTCAAGATAGGAGGCTTCCAAAGGTTGGAGACAAGCTCCAAGAATGATAGAAAGAAGAACTTCACACTTTGCTTTGAAGTGTTTTGATGTGGTATGAAAAAAGAATGGAAAAATCATGGGGTATTTGTAGTATTTTAGGATTAAGGAGGTGATGACAAGTGTCCTCAAGTGTGGATTAGTGTCCTAGAATGTGTCAACACCATATTAAGTGTGGCAAAGTGAGTGCTAGGTGTCAAAAATTGGAGATAGGTGGCAAACTTGGTGAAGAAGCAAAAATATTTATTATTTTTTTGACATTTTTTGCCCTTGGACTTATATTTTCACTTTTATGCCATTTTTAACCCCTTTAACCTAATATTTAGGTTATATAAAGGTGTTAAGACATGTGTAACTTGGATTATGCCCGAAAATGTCGTGGATATCAGTTCGTTCGGTTGTACGGTTATGCGTTTCGCAAAAATGCGTAAAACACTAACGATCACGAAAATGATCGAAATTGTGCAACGACTGACATTTTTGCATTCTCATCAATAAAATACAAGATTTTATTGAATGCAAAAATATTTGGAAATAAAACACATGGTTTCATTGAATACAAATTGTTTGTAATTGTGCAATGATTGAAAAGGCACAAATGTCACAGCGGATGTTACAGTCTCCCCTACTTTTGGAAATTTTGTCTCGAAATTAGGAGGAAACCGTTAGTGTAAGATGATGGATATGGTTTCTCATGGATGTAAAAGGTAACGATTAGATTCGAGAATGGCACTTATAATCAATTTGTGTTTTAGGAGTGCCTGGTAATGAGTGTTGACTAAGAGTCTCAAAGATACGGATGATACGCTCAAACTAGGATACACCAATGATTACATTTAGATTCCGACTGAGGCGATAACTTTCCTGGTAAAGGTTAAACACCCAGGTAAGGAATCCTTTTAGTGCCCAAGCTCCACGACGAGAAAGGTAAACGGTTACGTATGAGATAGCTTGTCATAGGCGAGACGAGTATTACATCGCGAAGCCTAAGAATAACGTTTCGGAATTTAATTGTGACTCAAGGAAAATTTTTCCACGAAGTTGACTTGTAACACAAGAGACTTAGTGGACTGAGCCGTAAGACGAACTCATGATGCCTAACTACATTCCGTGTCACGAATTGGGATTTTGAAAGAAAATTTTCCATAAAAATGCCACAATGATAAGACTGAACTCACAATACCAAAGAATTGAAACACACAACCAAATCAAACTAACACAAAATCTCTTATGATTAGTCTAACGCTGCTTTTGAAAATTTGTTAGAGGCACTTATATATAGGAAGCACCAGTCTTTACTAAACTTTCATCTACTTCGTAATTCGCATCATGATTGACGACACAACAAAACTTACACAGAACTTCCTATGATCAATCTAAGGAGGTTTTTGATAGTTTAATAAGAACACTTATATATAGGAAGTACAAGCGGCGTATCCACAATGTCCTTATCAAATTTCATCCACTTTGTTATCCACTCATGGTTGGTTCTATGTGATGACACTACTAACTCACACACTAAACAAATACAACCAAACCACAAACAACCATAGCTTGACAAAATACTGCTTGTGTCCTTAACTTTTTACAAGTTAAGTTGTGACCGCATCCTTGTCCCTTGTGGGTCAGGTCGGGTAATTGCTTGAAATGAAATAATAATTATAATAAATCATGAAATAACAATAACATAAACTAATAATTACGTGAAATAATGATAACATTATGAAAAGACAATGGGATAATAAAGATAATAAATGAAATTAACATAAAATGTCTAGGTCAACATAACATTAACGCAAATGTCTAAGTACAAAAATGAAAAACGGTGATAATTTAAAATAGTACATCGAAATTTCCCAATTGCCTTGGGATTGAAATAGTAGAAAAGTTTTGTCCATTCAGACTTAATTTACATGTTTCCAGCGTCGTTGTTAGTGCCAGCTTGATTCACATTGACGTTGAAAGCTCTACCCCCTGCTGCATGATTGGCTTGGTTAATTGGGTTAGCCTGGGCTTGGGCATTAATGATATTAACCAATCTAGGGTAGGTATTTCTGAAATGGGTGGGATCCACACAGTTGAAACAAGCCCTGGTATGTGGCATCATAGGGTAGTTGGGCTGATAATAGGATGGAGTCACATTCTGATCATGTTATGGAACCATCATCAAATTGGGCTGGGGGAAGGGTTTAGTTAGGACTTGTGCATTATGTCAGTTTTCTGTGACTCGTTGATTGCTCGGTTTCGGGGGATGCGACATGAATTAACTAAGTAGCCAAAACGTCATAGCCTGTGCATTGTCGACGTGGGAAGTTGAGTGGATGGTGGTATTGACAATGATTACATTTGGGAAAAGAACCGGTATAGGGTTTCTTATTTGGTGTGGTTACTGCATAGTTCTTTCCATTATCCTTATGCTTCTTTTTGTTGGAATCGGTAGATGACTCAGCCTTCGTCTCCTTTGTCTCCTTCGACTCCTCGACTAGAGCTTTATCATTTTTACTTTTATACTCCTTTCGTTCAAGATCTCCCGACTTAACTCGATTTTCTGTAAGCTGAACGGCTAAACGCATAGCCTCTTCAACGGTGACAGGGTTACTGCCTTCCACTGTGTCTTTAATGATCGCAGGAAGACCCCAATGTACTTCTCGATGAGTCGAGAGAGGGGTGTGAACAAATATGGAACCATTTACCTTAATTTATGAAAGTGTTTATTATATGCCACATTCTCACCACTATCTTGTTCCAAATCCCAGAATTCGTCTTCCAATTTCTTAATCTCGTGACGAGGACATAACTCTTAGTGTAACATCCATCGAAAAACGGGTTTTCAAAACCCGCTTCGTTTATTAATCGAACAGTCAGTTTCAAATTTTCGTTGCTTATTTAATGCTATTTTTAATTTTAAACAATACATAATTAATAAATATATTAGAATTTATAAACTATAATTAATAAACCATAAAATCGGTTGAAAAAAAAATAAATGCCGCTGCCGGATTTCGAACCCGGGTCAGCTGGCTCACTTAACACACAAGCCTTTCACCACTCCGCCACTTGATTCTTTTGTGTAAACAAGGAATCATATAAAACTTAAGTTCCCCGTGAATTCATCTGTTGCGCCAAAACTGAAACCGATCATCGGCTTTCAACCATCCAGAGATGTTTGAGTGATCGCTAATTACTGATTATAACCGAAGAATCATTTGCTGCCCACGTTCTTAATCAATTCCGTCTTCAATGAACTCGCTTCATATGATTTTGAGTTTTGAAAACCGAAATCATATTTCTCCTGTTTTACACTGACAATTTCATCGTCTCATTACTTGGAAACACTCGCAGAACCTTCAATTTCATTTGCGCTCTAATTTCTGTTCGTCGGAAACGTTTTCTGATATCGCCGGACTTTCGCCGGAAAACCGTGACATTCATCGAATCGGTAAATTTCTCAATTCTTTCATCTTCTATCCATTGTTAGACTTATACTAACTTAAATCCTTCAACCAGAATCGGTCCCAGACGACGTTATCGGATATTCAGCACTCGCCGGAAAATCTCTGGACATTTCCGAAAACACGCTGTGAATCGGTACAAACATCTAAACTCTCTGATAATCTTTGCTTAGTAACTCAATTTTACAATTAGTTAATCGAAACTGTTGATTGGTCCGCTCAGACGGAATTCATAAAACAGAGCCGACGACCTTTGCCGGAGTTCTGAGAAAATCATCTTTCCGGTACATTCATTTCCAAAACCTTCTTTATCCATTTCATTTTAATCATTTATATGTCCGTTAATCGAATTAAACAAGAACAGTCGAATAATCGTTGTTCTGTGTCTTGGAACGAAGAAGACAAAGTCGACGTTGTGTATAAGTATTATATAAATTGAATATTAAACCGGGTTAGACACACAGTCCAGCAGTGGACTGTGTGCAAACACATAGCGCACGTCACGAGTTCGAATCTTACAAACGCACCGGCTTTCCGAATTAAAACCAATTTTTTTGTTACTGAATCAGAGTAGGACCCAGGATGTTTTTAAGATTAATAAAAACTGTAAGTTTAACAGATAAGTCACACAGCCCAACTGGTTGGGCTGTGCGCTTACAAACCAAAGAACCCGAGTTCGATCCGGCTTCCTGACACCGGTTCAACCATTTAAATTCTTTTAATATAAAACCAAATAAATTAAACATTTAATTAGTATATATATATATAATTAAAACATAGATTATTTCGGGTTAGACACGTAGCTCAGTTGGTAGAGCTGCGTGCACGCGTACGGGAGGTCACAAGTTCGAACCTCACTCAGCGCATACATACACAAAGTCCGAACCGGTCAACAGTCAAAGTCAACAGTCAAGGTCAACGGTCAACGGTCAACCCAAAAAGTCAACATTTTTTTATATTTTTATATATTTATTTAATTTAAAAATCAATTAAAAATACTTAAAAATAATATTTTTAAAGTTAGAAAATGACCTTAAACTCACAAAAATAAATCTAAAAACCCTATTAAAATTGTTAATAAAATCCACTTATTTACCGTACCTTTTTGTTATTATTTAGGTTAGTTATTCCTCGTCGCTCAACCCCCTAAACTCGTGCGCATTCAACATCATCAAACGAACGCACCCAATGTGAGTGAATCTCTACCAATTCCCCGTTTTAATCACATTTTGGGGTGTATCATGTGTCGTTTATTATTTATTACATTTAAACACTTGTGCATCCATCATATCCATGATCAAACGTGTATCCAATATGTATCAATTGTTTGTGTGGTTAATGTTTAGATTAGATTTATCATTTTCAGTACATATATCATCATAGGCTCGTCTGTTCCCCATTACCTATGAGCGGAACCGTTCCCCATTACCTATGAGCGGAACGTGGCGTTGCCAACATACGATCGTCTCCGTTTGATTGAGCCTTGATCGCACATACATCATCATAGGCCGTCCGTTCCCCATTACCTATGAGCGGAACGTGACGTTGCCAACATATACATTATCATTCATGTCATATACTCATGCAAGGTGGTTTGTTATTGTATGTTTATTTACGTTTGCTCACATATGATTATTGCACAATTTTTCCATATTAAATACAACAAGAAATCAATAATAAATGTTTTCTAACAAGGTTCACTCGCCAACTTTTGTTGACCCAAAAACCCCCATTTTTACATGATGATACAGGTGATCCAGTTGCAGCAAGAAACATATAGGACGGCCTAGAAGAATAAAACAGTTTAGGCTTTGGATTGTTTATTTAGTTACTTTTTCCTTGTAATTGTATGGACTTGTTTGAAATATTGAAGTTGTAATTTGAATTTAATAAATATGAAACATTTTAGTAAACATCATGAGCTTTGGTGATAACCCAATTATGCCCCAACTCTTATTCCGCTACGGGTCGGGGTGTGACAGATTGGTATCAACCATGACTATAGGGATATAGGATAGGTTATTAGACCCTTAGAGCCTATACTATAGTTGATTAGAATTTTAAAATTGTTTATGTGTTACATACAAAATTCATGATGTTTATATGCTTTATGTTTATTGTTACATTCAATGTTATGCAAGCATGTTCATAAGTACATATTAGTATACAATGCTCATCATGAATCATATCCTCATAACATATCATATCCATGAGAGCACACACCACACAATTTCCATGATTTTTGCAACGATTTTTGTATTTTTTTTCAAATCCCATCAAAGTGAGTTCTCATGACGGGCATGTAGTAACTGGAAGGGTACAAGTACCGGTAGTCGGAACGTCCTGTCTAGGCTTGGCATTCGTATAAATCCAAAATAAAGGACCAGTTTGCCTACCTGGGGACTAACGATGAGAGTACGAAGGACCTATTAGGCCAAAGCATGCTATACCAAACGTCGTGTGAGCTAACCCCACTTTGAGTTGTCATTGTATCTACACCTGGACACCCTCCTACCATACATCTCGTAAACATATTTCACGGTTTTCATTCGGGTGATGCGAGTGTTAAACCGCCAACACCAATGTGAATCCTACTAAGCCAATAGTCATGGGGGCCCACATGACTATACAGGCGATGGTATGGGGGACATTGGAGGCCCAAACATGAGCAAACCCAAGACATCCTATGGATGTAGTTGCATTATTGATGCTTATGTTATTTTTTTTAAAACGACACATGACACCTAAAAAGACTCCTTAAACTCACAATCTTCTTATGTATGTTCCTGTAGATGTCGGCTAGGCAGCAACGTGGAGGTAGAAGGTCAGGAAGGTCAAACGAACGCTTGGCCACCTCAAATCGCAAAACAAATGGCCGCGATGCTTCCTGACATCGTAATTCAAGTCCAACAAGCTCTCGCCGCAAATCCTATCAACCCTCCCAGTCAAGACGACCAGAACGTCCTCCCTCCAAAAAGTGCTCTTACAAACACTTCAAGTCTTGCGATCCCCCGAAATATGAAGGGACCGAAGGTGTCACTGCTCTCCTCCACTGGTTTGAGGAAATGGAAAACTCCTTCCTCAATTGCGATTGTCCCGAGGATCTCAAGGTACGTTACGCAATCGGGAGACTGTTTGGAGTAGCTCTTACCTGGTGGAATACAGAAAAAGGTAAGAGGGGAATCGAAGATGCAACGGCTTTAACATGGGAGGAGTTAAGGGAAATCATGACGAGACGCTTCTGTCCAAGAAGCGAGATAAAAATGTTAGAGGATGAATTCCACTCGTTAAAGCAAAAGGAAGGAGATCATACTTCCTACAACAAAAGGTTTCTAGAGTTGAACCAAATGATCCCTAACTTGTTCACCCCAGTATACCGCTTAGTCGAACACTATATTCGAGGCCTCCCCTCGAAAATTCAAGACTCAGTTCTAAGCACTTCGCCTGCAACACTTGAAGCTGCCATGGAACTAGCTACCGAGCTTACCGAGAATCGCATCCGAAACGGCAAATTTAAGGATGAGAAAAAGAAAGCCCCCATTGAGGGCCAAACTTCAAACCATTCCACCTCCTCCTCAAAGTTTGCTAGTAAGAGGAAACGAAACACCAGAAACTTTGCTGTCACACAGACAAATTTCCCTATCCCTGCTGCACCCATCACCCAAGTTGCTCCCTCAGCTGCACCATATAAAAAGCCATACTCCGGCCCATACCCAAAATGCAACCGTTGCTAATACCATCACTTTCCTGATCATCCCTGCCAATATTGCACCGGCTGTGGCCGCGCAAGTCACACCATCCAAACCTGTCGCGCACTTCAGCGAACGAACCGCAATCAACCCTCAACCCAAACCCACCATCAGATAGTGGGTCAAGCCCAACAACCTTTACTCCTACCACCTACCTAACATGTAACCCAATCCTACTACCAACCCAACTATCCCATGATGCAACCTATGCGGGCTTGTTACAACTGTGGAGACCCGAACCACTTCAGGAACACCTGTCCACGCCTGGTGAACATCATCCATGCCCAAGCTCAAGCAAATCCCGTAAACCAAGCTAACCAAGCTCCTCCACCTGCTAGAGGAAGAGCTTTCAACATCAACGCTAATCAAGCTAGGGCTGACAACAATGTGGTTAAAGGTACGTTTCTCATCAATGGTAGTTATGCATCCATGTTATTTGATACTGGCGCGGATAAGAGTTTTGTGTCCTTAGAATTTGAACCGATCCTCAACCAAACTCGTGATAAACTCATGGAATCCATAACGGTAGAAGTTGCTGACGGAAAACCGGTCTCATTAAACTCTATTATACGCAATTGTACTCTCACCCTTAACGATCACGATTTTCCAGTTGACATCATTCCTATGAAGTTGGGAAGTTTCGACATTATAATTGGTATGGACTGGCTCAGGCAACATCATGCTGAAGTAGTATGCCGCGAAAAGTTCATTCGCATTCCTCTTACAAACGGTCAGACTCTACGAATCTTTGGAGAAACCTCTTCGAAAGGACTCAAATTAATGTCCTGTCTTCAAGCCCGAAAATATCTCCGCAAGAATTATGTCGCATTCCTAACTCATGTCGTCAAAAAGGGAACCAAGGAGAAGAAACTCGAAGACATCCCAGTAGTAAAAGATTTTCCGCAAGTTTTTCCTGACGACATTTCAGGACTTCCTCCCGTGAGAGAAGTCGAATTCCGCATTGATCTTATACCTGGAGCTACACCAGTTGCAAAATCTCCTTATAGATTAGCCCCATCCGAAATGCAAGAGCTGGCCAGTCAACTGCAAGAGCTGACTGACAAAGGATTCATACGTCCTAGCTCATCGCCTTGGGGTGCACCTGTCCTTTTGTGA
The DNA here is from genome assembly GCA_947069175.1 of Scalesia atractyloides. Classification (NCBI taxonomy): domain Eukaryota; kingdom Viridiplantae; phylum Streptophyta; class Magnoliopsida; order Asterales; family Asteraceae; genus Scalesia; species Scalesia atractyloides. The sequence goes on from CAMTDV010000020.1 coordinate 52,861,924, forward strand.
AAAAGAAAGATGGAACGTTTCGCATGTGTATCGACTACAGAGAACTCAACAAGTTAACGGTCAAGAACCGCTACCCATTACCTCGCATCAATGATCTTCTTGACCAACTTCAAGGCGCCACCTGTTTTTTAAAAATCGACCTTCGTTTTGGTTATCATCAACTCAGAGTACATGAAGAAGACGTCCCAAAGACCGCCTTCCGAACTCGTTATGGTCATTACGAATTCATGGTCATGCCATTTGGTTTAACCAACGCTCCAGCAGTATTTATGGACTTAATGAATAGGGTATGTAAACCCTACCTCGACCGCTTTGTTATAGTCTTCATCGACGACATCCTCATCTACTCAAAGTCTAAGTCTGATCATGAACGACACCTTCGACTCATCCTTACACTCTTAAGGGCAGAAAAGTTGTACGCTAAATTCTCGAAATGTGAATTCTGGTTAAAGGAAGTACAATTCCTTGGACACGTCGTCAATGACAAAGGAATTCATGTTGATCCCTCAAAAATCAAGGCAGTACAGGAATGGCAAGCGCCACGTACACCTACCGAAGTAAGATCATTTCTTGGTTTGGCTGGTTATTATCGCTGTTTCATTGCAAATTTCTCCCGTATTGCTGTACCACTCACGGCTTTAACACATAAAGGAAAACCCTTCATATGGGGACCCAAACAAGAAGAAGCCTTCCAAACCCTTAAGCAAAAGCTTTGTGACGCACCCATCCTCACACTTCCTGAAGGTTGTGATGACTTCGTGGTTTATTGCGACGCGTCAGGGCAGGGACTAGGCTGTGTACTGATGCAAAGAGGAAAAGTGATAGCTTATGCTTCTAGACAACTCAAAATTCATGAGAAGAACTACACCACCCACGACCTGGAACTTGGAGCCGTTGTGTTCGCTCTTAAGATATGGAGACATTACCTCTACGGTACTAAGTGTGAAATATACACTGACCATAAGAGCCTCCAACATATCTTCAACCAAAAGGAGTTAAACATGAGGCAACGGAGATGGGTCGAGCTTCTTAATGACTACGACTGTGAAATTCGGTATCATCCTGGCAAGGCAAACGTGGTGGCCGATGCGCTCAGTCGAAAGGGTTATGCGAACTCCATTCGTCTTCTATGTTCGCAAATCATAACCAACATCAAAGATCAAATCCGAGAAGCCCAACATGTTTCAGTAATGGAAAACGACGTACGCAAGGAGCTGTCTTGTGGAGCTGAACTTAAAATCAAAACTAAATCCGACGGTATTCTGTACTATCTAGATCGCATATGGATTCCCGATCACAATAACCTTCGTGATATTCTTATGATTGAGGCGCACAAAACACGGTACTCTGTACACCCAGGAGCCGACAAGATGTATCAAGACCTTCGATACACCTACTGGTGGCCTAGCATGAAGAAGGATATCGCTGTTTTCGTTTCCAAGTGCCTTACATGTTCCAAAGTAAAAGCTGAACATCAAAGACCCTCAGGACTTCTAGTTCAACCTGAAATACCTGTATGGAAGTGGGAAAACATAACCATGTACTTCATTACCGGGTTACCTTGCACCTCCAGTGGGTATGACACTATATGGGTAATCATTGATCGTCTTACAAAATCAGCTCACTTCATTCCGATTCGCGAGGACTTCAAGAACGAGAAGTTAGCTCGTATCTACATCAGCGAGATCGTAAGCCGTCATGGTGTACCTTTAAGCATTATTTCAGACCGTGATGGTCGTTTCACTTCACGAACATGGCAAGCCGTACAAGCCGCTTTGGGTACACGATTAGACCTCAGTACCGGTTATCATCCTCAAACTGATGGACAATCTGAACGCACCATCCAAACACTTGAAGACATGCTTCGAGCATGTGTCATAGACTTCAAGGGAAATTGGGACGCTCATCTACCATTAGTTGAATTTTCGTACAACAACAGCTATCATTCAAGTATCGGCATGGCACCTTTCGAAGCTTTATATGGTCGTAAGTGCCGATCTCCAGTATGTTGGCACGAAATTGGGGAAGCTCAAATCACCGGTCCAGAATTGATTCAAGAAACAACAGACAAGATCCATCAAATTCGAAACAATCTTCTAGCGGCACAAAGTCGTCAAAAGAGCTATGCAGAAAACGACGAAAGCCCTTGGAGTTTAACATTGGTGATCAAGTACTTTTAAAAGTATCACCGTGGAAGGGTGTGGTTCGTTTTGGCCAAAAAGGCAAGCTAGCACCACGCTACGTAGGACCTTTCAAGATACTCGAAAGAGTAGGACCTGTAGCATACAAGCTTGACCTACCAGAAGAACTCAACAGAATTCATCCCACATTCCACGTATCGAACTTGAAGAAGTGCCTCGCCGATGAAAATCTCCATATTCCCCTAGAAGATATTCAGATCGATGAATCTATGCACTTCATTGAAAGACCAGTAGAGATCATGGACTTTGGAGAAAAGCGTTTAAGACGAGTCGTATTCCAATTGTTAGGGTACGCTGGGAGCCGAAACGAGGACCTGAGTTTACTTGGGAACGTGAAGACTCAATGCGCGAAAAATACCCGCATCTTTTTCCTGTTACCACTACTACTTAAATTTCGGGACGAAATTTCTAAAAGAAGGGGATACTGTAACATCCGTCGAAAAACGGGTTTTCAAAACCCGCTTCGTTTATTAATCGAACAGTCAGTTTCAAATTTTCGTTGCTTATTTAATGCTATTTTTAATTTTAAACAATACATAATTAATAAATATATTAGAATTTATAAACTATAATTAATAAACCATAAAATCGGTTGAAAAAAAAATAAATGCCGCTGCCGGGTTTCGAACCCGGGTCAGCCGGCTCACTTAACACACAAGCCTTTCACCACTCCGCCACTTGATTCTTTTGTGTAAACAAGGAATCATATAAAACTTAAGTTCCCCGTGAATTCATCTGTTGCGCCAAAACTGAAACCGATCATCGGCTTTCAACCATCCAGAGACATTTGAGTGATCGCTAACTACTGATTATAACCGAAGAATCAATTGCTGCCCACGTTCTTAATCAATTCCGTATTCAACGAACTCGCTTCATATGATTTTGAGTTTTGAAAACCGAAATCATATTTCTCCTGTTTTACATGACAATTTCATCGTCTCATTACTTGGAAACACTCGCAGAACCTTCAATTTCATTTGCGCTCTAATTTCTGTTCGTCGGAAACGTTTTCTGATATCGCCGGACTTTCGCCGGAAAACCGTGACATTCTTCGAATCGGTAAATTTCTCAATTCTTTCATCTTCTATCCATTGTTAGACTTATACTAACTTAAATCCTTCAACCAGAATCGGTCCCAGACGAAGTTACCGGATATTCAGCACTCGCAAGAAAATCTCTGGACATTTCCGAAAACACGCTGTGAATCGGTACAAACATCTAAACTCTCTGATAATCTTTGCTTAGTAACTCAATTTCACAATTAGTTAATCAAAACTGTTAATTGGTCCGCTCAGACGGAATTCATAAAACAGAGCCGACGACCTTTTCCGGAGTTCTGAGAAAATCATCTTTCCGGTACATTCATTTCCAAAACCTTCTTTATCCATTTCATTTTAATCATTTATATGTCCGTTAATCGAATTAAACAAGAACAGTCGAATAATCGTTGTTCTGTGTCTTGGAACGAAGAAAACGAAGTCGACGTTGTGTATAAGTATTATATAAATTGAATATTAAACCGGGTTAGACACACAGTCCAGCGGTGGACTGTGTGCAAACACATAGCGCACGTCACGAGTTCGAATCTTACAAACGCACCGGCTTTCCGAATTAAAACCAATTTTTTTGTTACTGAATCAGAGTAGGACCCAGGATGTTTTTAAGATTAATAAAAACTGTAAGTTTAACAGATAAGTCACACAGCCCAACTGGTTGGGCTGTGCGCTTACAAACCAAAGAACCCGAGTTCGATCCGGCTTCCTGACACCGGTTCAACCATTTAAATTCTTTTAATATAAAACCAAATAAATTAAACATTTAATTAGTATATATATATATAATTAAAACATAGATTATTTCGGGTTAGACACGTAGCTCAGTTGGTAGAGCTGCGTGCACGCGTACGGGAGGTCACAAGTTCGAACCTCACTCAGCGCATACCTACACAAAGTCCGAACCGGTCAACAGTCAAAGTCAACAGTCAAGGTCAACGGTCAACGGTCAACCCAAAAAGTCAACATTTTTTTATATTTTTATATATTTATTTAATTTAAAAATCAATTAAAAATACTTAAAAATAATATTTTTAAAGTTAGAAAATGACCTTAAACTCACAAAAATAAATCTAAAAACCCTATTAAAATTGTTAATAAAATCCACTTAGTTACCGTACCTTTTTGTTATTATTTAGGTTAGTTATTCCTCGTCGATCAACCCTCTAAACTCGTGCGCATTCAACATCATCAAACGAACGCACCCAATGTGAGTGAATCTCTACCAATTCCCCGTTTTAATCACATTTTGGGTGTATCATGTGTCGTTTATTATTTATTACATTTAAACACTTGTGCCTCCATCATATCCATGATCAAACGTGTATCCAATATGTATCAATTGTTTGTGTGGTTAATGTTTAGATTAGATTTATCATTTTCAGTACATATATCATCATAGGCTCGTCTGTTCCCCATTACTATGAGCGGAACCGTTCCCCATTACCTATGAGCGGAACGTGGCGTTGCCAACATACGATCGTCTCCGTTTGATTGAGCCTTGATCGCACATACATCATCATAGGCCGTCCGTTCCCCATTACCTATGAGCGGAACGTGACGTTGCCAACATATACATTATCATTCATGTCATATACTCATGCAAGGTGGTTTGTTATTGTATGTTTATTTACGTTTGCTCACATATGATTATTGCACAATTTTTCCATATTAAATTCAACAAGAAATCAATAATAAATGTTTTCTAACAAGGTTCACTCGCCAACTTTTGTTGACCCAAAAACCCCCATTTTTACATGATGATACAGGTGATCCAGTTGCAGCAAGAAACATATAGGACGGCCTAGAAAAATAAAACAGTTTAGGCTTTGTATTGTTTATTTAGTTACTTTTTCCTTGTAATTGTATGGACTTGTTTGAAATATTGAAGTTGTAATTTGAATTTAATAAATATGAAACATTTTAGTAAACATCATGAGCTTTGGTGATAACCCAATTATGCCCCAACTCTTATTCCGCTACGGGTCGGGGTGTGACACTTAGGACATCAACTCCTTCAGTTGCTCCCATGTTAAGGCCACATACGGCTTCAGCAGCGCGAGTATTCTTCTCAGCATTCCACCAAGTTAAAGCATTTCCTAGTAAGTGTCATGTTGCATAGAAAACCTTGCGATTATCAAGGCATTGCAATTTAGGAAGGTACTTTCCATTTCTTCAAACCAACAGAGGAGGACAGTCGCACCAGCGGTGCCTTCGTAAGTAGGAGGTTGCACGACTTGAAGTGTTTATACGAACACTTAGAAGAGTTTGTTCCATCATGGTTCTCATGATTGCCAGCCCCATGATTGTTTAGGGCTTGTTACACTTGAACCACGATATCTGGGATGACAACGACCATTTCTTCCGCGATGTGGGCCGCAATGCGATGGTCGAAATTTCCAGCATGCTTTCCAGTATGAAACCGTTTAGAAGACATCTACAAGGATTTTCGCAAACAGTATGAGAACCTAATGAATAACGATCGGTTGATAAATTAAATAATAACACAAAACATAAAACTCATGATAAAATAATAATTCAAAAATAAAATATTGAAAATTTTTTTAGGTTTGGCACATCATAAGGCTTGGTATGCATTCCATCTGTCACTTTTGTAATCATGTGGGCCCCTACAATTACCGAGATTTTGCATGGTTCGCATAGGTCTACCCGTCAGCGTACATTCAACCCAAAGAAACACAATGAAATGTTAAATGACTCAAGTTGGGGTAATACGAAATGATGTAGGAGGGTATCCACGACTTAACAGACACGTTGACTTATCAAAGTGTTGTTAGTTCCTGTGACGTTGGTGTGACATGCTTTGGCCTAATAGGTATCGATACTCTCATCATTAGTCCCCAGGTAGGAAAACTGCTGCTTATTGGATTTATACGAATGCCAACCTATACAGGATGTTCCGACTACTGTACTTAACCTTCTAGTTACTACATGTCTGTCACAAGAACTCACTTTGACGAGACTGAAAATTTTTTAATGAAATTTGAAATCTCAAAATGAAATAAAAATAACAACATCCAAGTATGATTGACATACGTAGAAAATTGGATTGGCTTAGGGGCAGTTTGGCAACCTCTGAATGATTAAGTGCTGAACCAGTAAGAGGTCTGAACCATTAAGTGCTAAACCAATAAGAGATCTGAACTATTAAGAGTCACTATAATGCTTAACAGTTCAAAAACAAAAGTTTGACCAATGCAGATTAGAGGTCTTAACCATTCAGACTCAGTATAATGCTTAACCATTCAGAGGCAAATGTCTGAACCATTCAGATATCTACTCACGAAACAAATAGTCTGAACCATTAAGTGTTGAACCAGTAATAGGTCTAAACCATTAAGAGCCCTCTTAAGAGGTAAAAAAACGACCCCTTAGACTTTGTATGAATAGGATATTAATGGCATAATTAGAAACTTAATGTTAACATTATATAATGGGTGTAAGTGTAACATTAAAACGAATAACTATAGAATAAAAATAAATCCCGTATTATCATGCAAGGCACATAGCATTTAGCATATAATATCTGAAAGTGCTCACATGCTTATGTGTCACACCCCAACCGATGGCAGAAACATCGGAGTGAGACGAAAAAGAGATTGCAAGAGACTTCATAATGCTAAAGGTGACAAGTATTTAAAAAGTAAATTTTCATTTCAAGTACATAAATTGGAAACAAAAGTACAACAAGTAATGTATGACTAATCTTAACAAACATGAACTAAAGTTAGGTGCGTTTCTAGTCCTTCCTACTAGATTCTTTTCAATGCGTCACGATCACAATCCTGCAATATATAGTAAAATAACATGTCAACACATAAAGTATTGACGAGCATACAAGTTTAGGTGTACTAGCATAAGCATAAATGAGTTTAACGAATTCCACATGGCAATAACGTATACTAAGGCATAACATGCATAATCTACCATGCATCACATACTTGTCAACCCAAAGATTCCCGCTAGCGTAATCTTGCCATAGCAATGACAAGACCATTTTGTTTGACTTAACATGACCTTAAGAATACGGGCGGTGCGTTAATCCTATAGCGCTAAAAATGTTAAGGGAGACTTGTACGAAGTTAATGACAAATTAATCGTGCAAGTAAAGTTTCTAGCATGCATGTATTTCTAAGTATAAACGTATAAAGCATGTATGTTGGATTCAATTGTAAGAATAAAGTATTTGAATATAATTGTTTGTGTGAGTTTTGTGTAATATATATATATATATATATATATATATAATATAAAAGTGTGATAAAGATAAGAAAGATTTTGGTAGTGACACATGTCCCTTCTGATTTTGGTAGTTTAAGGGTATAATTGTAATTTAACTAATAAAATCTAATTAAGGAATGAATAGTTGCAACCGATTTTTGGCAGTTATTTTAGGGAATTTGTGGACGAGGATCGAGCTCCCAAAATGAGCAATCGACCTGATCTCACTCAACTTGCAGAGGCGGAATTCATTGCTAGAGAGGTAGATATGACAAACAAGATAGAGATTACTATTTAACTGCTTCTGATCTATTAAAGACGTTCAAGTTACAGACGCAAGTCAACAAACACACAGAGCTTCGCCGTATGAAATGACAAATCCGTTGTTAGCTCTAACACAACACTTCCCTATTTATAGGTCGACATGACTCGTACTGAAGTGCGTGCACTAACAATAAACACTATGATTTGTACGAAATAGTATTTCGTACGAGTGACTCACTTGTACGAAACACTCTGTGTTTGTGCGAATCACAGTGTTTAACAACATAAAATTTTTAGTTTCTTAACGTGTAAACTTTATACACAATACAGATAAATCCTAGACGTAGGCAATAGACATTATGTACCAACAAACTCCCCCTTGGATGTTGCCGTAGTCTGGATAATCTTCAAAACTTCAATTTTATTTGACTTTAATGCCCAAAAAAATCTCTTTAACGGTTTTCGACATTCCTCAGAAGCAATAAGCGTTTGATCGGTACGCAGCTAGTTCTGGGAGTTTATCATCTGTGATACAGCATATGTTATGTATTGGCGAAAATCCGGATCTCTTTGCTGTTCAAGAAAAATATTCAACCGTTAGAAATTTTTCAAAACTTTTAAAAAATTCTATACTGATTCGTACAAAAACTCTCAATTTTGTACGAAATACACATTTATTAGAGCCGATATTAACAATTTTGTGGTCAATTTTAAGTTTTACCGGTCCAATTTCCCTAGATCTAAGTTTTAGTCGAATCGTATGAAATTTTGACATTATAACAGTTAAATCGTAACGAAATTACCTTGCCCATTGTACGAGGCGTGCAAATCAACCTCGTGTGAGTAGCAAGCACAAGTATCAAGAAATCAAGTTCTAGAACTGAATCGCACAAAACTTTCTGAATCGCTCAATAGTACTCAAAAAAACAGTAAACTCATTTCTGTGCGAACCAAACGATATTTATACTATCTTTTACATTTTCAATACAATATCTTTATCAATCTCGTACAAAAATTTTTGATCGTCAATTCTTAAAAATTCAAAACTTGTTAACAGTCATTCGTTAATACTTTAATTATTCAATCATTTTTTTCATTATTCCAAAAATTTTTCTTTTCAAAATATTCATTTGACTAACCAAGTCCAAGTTAATGACCATGGTTATCCAATTTTCCTTCCAAGTCCAAGTTAATGACCTTGGTTGACCAGGTTTGATCAGATAGATTTATTTTAATCATGTAAAGTTTCAAATTAATGAAGTTTCTTGACATTTGAGTAACTTTGTTGCTAAAAATTAGCTCCCAACCCATGATTCCAAGCTTTCTCTCAGCAAGTTGTTGCTACGAATCCAACTATCAGTGTTTTTATCATCGGTAAACTAAAATAAAACTATCAAGCTAAGAAGACTAAAAATCTTTTTGGGTTTTAAGAAATTTTTCAAAGAATATTTTAATTTTTTTTTTTGTGAATTTTGTGTTTTTAGAGGATCATTTCAAACTTTTATATAAGTCATCAGTACCGTTAAGCTTTTTAAACAAATTTACCTAGATTGCCAATATATTTGTCCATTTAAACCTCTTCTCTTCTCAACTGTTTCAAGATATGTTAAGGTATTATTAGAAACATGAAATAACTATGTTTCCCATCTCAGAATATACTCCCGTATCGAGATTCCCAGAATTTCATTTTACAGGTGAGTATATCGAATTGATATCTGTATATTGGGTGAATGCGAGACCTTGAGAGCTAAGGTTAGTACTACCGTACAGACAAATAGATGAAGGCTCGTCTTTAGGTGGTGTTCCATAAAGGAATCTTTTGTACTTCAAATGTCATAATTGCTTAAGACATAATCAGCTTTGGGGGAAATAATGCGAAAGTATTATATGAGTTCTAGGCCATTGCTTCCGCAAAATCAGAAGAACTCGAATAATACCCCAGATATCAATCAAATATAAAAACCTAGTATCGCAGAATCTGGCATTCTCTCAGACGAAATTTCGGAGTACTAAGTCCATATATCCAAGAGATGTTAACCCACAAGTTATTCAGTTTATGTGTATTAAGTTTACATCCTGATAACAATTTACTGAACGAGGGAAGTCTATTGGCATATCTATAGTAAGACTTGCTTAAAATACTTTAAAATTTAGCATACTGTGACTTATCATTTTTGATTTACTATGATCACTCTTTTTTACACAAAACTCTTTTTGAGTCTTTAAATGTTTTTGTATTTTCCTCAAATATTCTCCCCTAAAATCAAAAACATATTTTTGGATGCTTAAGAATTTAAAAGAAACAATATACAAAAAAGTTTAACCAATGACAAATTCACATCATGTCGTCATCATCCTCAAACTCAACCTCAAAAATATCCCCTGAGATCATATTTTTTAAACCATTAAGCTTTAACAAATTTTTGAACTTTGTTTTATCAAAAGCTTTGGTATAAAAATCTGCTTTTTGGTCATCAGTGTGGATTTTCTCAATTCGTACCAAGTTTTTCTCATAGCAATCATGGATAAAGTGGTGTCGAATTTCGATATGTTTAGTACGTGAGTGTTGACATGAGTTTTTAGTGATATCGATCGCGGCCTGATTATCTACATATATAGGCGTATCAAGAAATTCCAAACCGAAATCTCTCATCTGTTGCTGTATCCAGAGAATCTGAGCACAACAACTGGAAGCCGAAACGTATTCAGCCTCACAGGTAGAGAGAGCGACCGCAATTTGTTTCTTGCATCACCATGTTACCAAACGGGTTCCGAAGAACTGGCACCCGGCCAATGTAGATTTTGTATTCAGTTTGCAGCATCCGAAATCAGAATCCGAGTAACCTGTAAGATTAAAATCATCTGTCTAGGGTACCACAAGCTGGTGCTTGGAAAACCCTTCAGATATCTCATTATGCATTTAACAATAAGCAGATGTGACTCCTTTGGATTAGACTGATAACGAGAGCACATGCACGTTGGATACATGATATCTGGTCGAGAAGCAGTAAGATACATCAAGGATCCTGATCATGGAGCGATAAAAAGTTTCATCAACTTTTTCACCGGTAAGATATGGACAAATGCCGTGATTTGGAGCTAACGGGGTCGATGCTGGTTTAGTTCCTGTCATATTGAATTTCTCCAATATGTCATGAACATATTTTGTCTAATGAATAAAGATACCATCAGGCAACTGATCAACCTGAAGTCCTAGAAAGAACTTCATCTCCCCCATTGCACTCATTTCGAATTTGCGTTTCATGACTTCTTCAGAGTCCTTACACAGCTTATCATTTGTCGATCCAAAGATAATATCATCCACATATATCTGTACGATAATTAGATGCCCATCTACTTCCTTTGTGAAGAGAGTTGAGTCTACTGTTCCCCTGATAAAGCCATTATCCAAATGATGATTCGATAATGTTTCATACCAAGCTCTCGGGGCTTGATGAAGACCATATAAGGCCTTATTCAAGAGGTAGACTTTATCTTTGTGCACTGGACCAACGAACCCCGGTGGTTGGCCGACATACACCCCCTCTTTTACTTTTCCGTAAAGGAAAGCAGATTTAACATCCAATTGGTACACCTTGAACCCTTTCCACGAGGCAAAGGCCAAGAATATGTGAATTACCTCAAGACGTGCAACTGGGGCGTAGACTTCAGTATAGTCTATCCCTTCTTGCTGATGAAAACCTTGAACCACAAGTCGAGCTTTGTTGCGCACGACAACTCCATCTTGTATTAATCTGCTTGTGATGATCTGGTAGGTCAACAAGCGTCCAGACACCAAGTTTCTGGAATTGCAATAACTCTTCTTGCATCGCATCCACCCAACTTTCTTCTTTCAACACGTCTTTCCAGTTCCTGGGTTCAACCTGAGAAACAAAACAACTGTGAGAAATTCGGACTTGAATTGGAGCAATGCTAGTATAGAAACAGCTTAGATCTTTATTAATTTGGTTGTGAGTTTGCACTCCCATTGTAAGCTATCTATAATGTTCTCTGACTGATGATATGAAAGTATCCTTGGCATCACTTCAGTTGGAATATCTACTTGTGATTGCAAATTTCAGATATTTTCATCGAAAACCGGTACAGATGAAGAAGCTTTATTCTTAGCATTAGACTGATCAGCCTGTTGGTTTAGAAAGTCTTCAATCTGTTCAGATCCTTCATCAGAACTGGATCCTCCATCGTTGAAAGTCGGTTCCCGATCAGAGTCATTAACTTCATTTGGCTGGACAGAAGACTCAGCAGCATTAACATTTGAAGCAGGAATCGGATTTAGAACAAAAGAGCTTTGATCAACATCAGACGTGTTAATTGGTAAAGGTGTAGAAATCACTAACAGTCGAGGAACTTGTTCTTGATTAGATAATTGATGTTGTTGAAACAACAAAACAAGTTCTTCTTCAGTTGGCACGTCTGGAAGATCAAACAAATCCCATAATCCATCGTAGTTAAACAGCCACGGATCCCCAGGCTTCTGCGTAGGCGTTGTATATTTTTGACAATCTAAGTGTTGCGCTAGAACTACCTGGTTCAGACTAGGCAAGAAAACACGTTTTTGAGGAGTAGCATAACCAACAAAGAAACCCTCCAAAGATTTGGCTCCAAATTTACCAGCCGAGTCCAAGACGGTACATGGTGATCCAAAAGGTTCCAAAAAATATAAGTTAGGCTTTCGTTGATTAAGTAACTCGAAACATATCTTTTTGTGAGGCTTAACTGTCTACATACGATGCAGGGTATAACATGCTGATGCTACTGCTTCACTCCAAAAACTGATTGGTAATTTCGAATCAGCTAACATTGTTCTAGCAGTTTCAATCAACGTGCAATTCTTTCGTTCAGCTACTCTATTTTGTTGTTGAGTATAGGGGGCGCTGAATTCATGAAGAATCCCCTTTTCATTGCAGAACTCTTGCATCTTTTTGTTCTTAAACTCCGTTCCATTATCACTGCGAATTCTCTTAATGGGCAAATGATATAAATTCTCGAGCTTTCTGAAAAGGATCATAAGAGTTTCAAACATTTCATCCTTGCTTTCCAGAAAGAACACCCATGAAAATCGAGAATAATCATCCGTAACGACAAGACAGTATAGATCTCCAGAAATGCTTTTAACATTGGCTGGTCCAAAGAGATCCATGTGTAGTCTTTCTAGTGGTAGCTTTATTGAATTCAAAAGCTTTCTCGGGTGTGATTTCTTATGCTGCTTCCCCTTTTTGCAACTAAGACAACCGTCTGATAGATGAAAACTTTTCAAATTTATACCCTCCACTAAGTCGTTATGCACAAGAAAATTCATCTTTCGAAGATGAATGTGCCCCATTTTTCTGTGCCATAAACTTGACTCTTTTTCGGTTGCTTTGGAAACAAAGCATTGAACTTTCTTTGATGTGGTAGATGCAATGCTCATGTCAAGGACATATAAATCATTTTCTCGTGGAGCTCTCTTCAGAATCCATTCTTCTGGAATCTTGAAACCGGGTTTTAGAATTAGACATTCTTGATCATTGAAATGTGTCGTGAACTTCTTGTCACAAATTTGCGAGATACTAAGCAGATTGTTCTTAAGTTCAGCGATATAGTTCACTTTATCAAACGATACAACTCCGTTCGAGAGAATCCCTTCTCCAACAATCCTACCTACTTGAGTTCCAACAAATCCAACATATCCTCCTCGATAGCTCTAACATCATTGAGCAGCGCAAGCATTCCTGTCATGTGACGAGAAGCTCCACTATCCATGATCCATTTTGATAATATCGATCGTTGAAACCCCTGCACACAAGATCAACAAAATATTTAAACAAAGAGACCCAAGCCTGTTTGGTCTTGGGTGGGTTTGGAATGTCGAACTTTGGACCCACTCTGTTCTTTTCAATCTTGTTAAGCTCAATGTTGTTTGGAACATAATATTTTAATTCAACCTTGGATGATTTGGTGTTAACAATTTTAGCAACCCATTTCTGTGTTTGTGGTTTAGCCTGTTTAACAAAAAAATTTGAATCCTTTTGTTAAACATTGTGTGATGTTTCACCAATTTCAAATTTAGATTGAGGTTTAATAATTGGTTTAACATTTTGATTAGATTCAGTTTTTCTTTAAAGAATTCGTTTTGACATAACCATAGGTGCTTTTTGCTTTTCATCCTTGGTGAACTTTTTCGGAGAAGAAACTGGTTTTGAACTTTCTTGTGAACAATATCGTGCGATATGTCCAACTTTCTTGCATTTATAGCATGTCCTACTGTCCTTATGAACAGAGATATTCAAAACCTGTTTCTTTTTTTGTTTCTCTTTTTCTTTAAGAAAATCATCATTTGATTGAGTACCATTGATTTCCTTTTCCTTCTCGGTGGTTGTCCCAAATACAAAATTAATTTTCTTGGTGAAATCCAATTTTTTAGACCTGTTGGTTTTATGTTGTTTTTGAAAACCCAACCCTGCACGCTTGTTTTCTGGATAATCTTCATTTTTCTGAGAATATGGTCGGTTGTTAGTTGTTGATTTAGAATAGAAAGATGAATCATGTTTATCTAAATCATCAAGACTTACCTCCATCAGCTTGAACATTTTATCAACACAACCTCTTTTCACATTCTTGATGGGAAAAAATTCATCCGAAAATAGTTTATCAGATCCTTTCATTTTATAAACTACGACATTAGGATCATCATTTAAACTATTTTCTGATTTGTCATCAGATTTTGACTTCTCAGACTTTTCAGACTCAGCCACTTCAGATTCATTTGTTAACACTTGTTCAATCACATTTTCTATCACTTCAGAATCACATTCACCATAATTTTTAGTGTAAGTTATATCGATATCCTCAGGCAACTGTTTGGTTTTTAATTTAATATTTAGTGCCTTTTCCACCCCAGATGGATTTTTGCAAGCATAACTGTTCCACATGGGTGGAGGAACTCGATCATAACTTCCACTCTTTGTTTCACCATTTTTAGACTCTTTAGTATTTTTGATTTTTGGTAAAATATGATCTATGACATATGAGCTTGTGGAATAACTAATTAACAATTTGTTAACTCGTTCGGTTTCAATTCTCATTTTTTCAAGCTCACTTTTGAGCTCATCAATAGTGTTTAGATGAATATTAATTGTCATTTGTTTATCCATCACTATTGCTTTGAGCATCATCAGTGTTGCATCATTTTCTCTGAGTGCTTTATTAAATTGTTTAACAGACGCACTCAATTTGTCATATGCTTTCTTTGTGACTTTGTAATAACTTGACAAATTGTCTGTTAACCTTTGCAATTCAGCAAATCTTTTGTCTTTTACAAGACACTCACCACATGGTTCGTCACACTTTGAACAAAATTTTTCAATTACCTCATTTCCATTTGGCATGCACGCTTTAACAATGTTTTCTTTCAGCAATTCCTTTGTCTTATCCATTTTGACATCTTCAACCGGTTTCTTTTGCACTTTATCTGTTGAATTTTGAGTAGGTGCGAAATATCCTGCAAAAGTTTTTAAAACATCGTTAGGCAAAAGATGTTTGAATGGACCATTTAAAAGCTCCTCTTCCTCTGATGAAGTATGTTAATAGTACTCGTCATCCTCCGGTCCTTCATCAAAAGATGCCTTCGATTCTTCTTCTGGTTCATCAATAATTTCAGCCACCAATGCCAAACTTTCTCCTTTCGAAATATACTTATTCCAATTAAACCCTTTGTCTTCCTGTGTAACAACCAAAGCCTTATCTTTAGACTCGGGTTGTTTCTCTTCTATCGGCACAATTCTAGTTCTTGGCTGTGGTCGGTGGTAGATCGCTCTTTTGTAATAGTCGTCTGTGAAAGGATTCTGATTCCCTTGAACCTCTCGGTTTGGACATTCTCTTTTAAAGTGACCTTTCTCTCGACACTTGAAACAAGTAACTTTAGATTTATCAAAACCAAGTTTCCCATCCAATCCTCCCAAATTTTCTTTGCCAGTGATTTCCATAAATCTCTGTGCTCGTCGAACGATCGAAGCCATGCACCATTTTGTATCAATCAATTCCATTTCAACTGGATCAATTTGATCATAGTCTTCACGTGTCATCTCAGAATTTCCAATCTTTCCCGCAACAAGACTATCATATGACTCAAGAACTAAAGCAAGTAGAGACATATGTTGTTTTGCCGTCTTTTCATCAAAATTTTGCGCATTCTGAAAGTTAACGGCAATATTGCATTGCAACACTCTTTGACTTGCATTAGATGATGGAGTGGCTTGATTGTCCTGAGATTGATTTGATCCAACAAAAGATTGTTGACTTAATGGTGTATTTGGATTAACTTTTGGATATGATTGGAATCAACTTGACTGAGTTGGAGATGTGCTTGGTGAGCTGTATGCACTGAACGCAGTTTTGAATCTTTGGCGCTTGGATTTGAGTAGCAGAACTGTTCTTGAAATAAAGATTAACATCTTGTTGCATTTGAACAGTCTTGTTTTTGGCCATCTTTTGCATCTCTAATTCATGACCTTCCAATCTTTCGATAAAACGAGGCAACGAGAAATTGTTGTATTCAACCCCATTCTTCAAAATAGTTAAGTAAGTTGACCATTCACCTTGTGGCAAAGAATCAGCTATTTTATCAACAAGCTCTTCATTCGTCTTCACAATTCCCATTCTCTTCATATGAACCACCAGATGACAATATCACTCAATTAGTTGCTTAACCGTTTCTCCTTTGATCAATGTGAATATATCAAACTCTTTGCTTAATAATGCCCTTTTGCTTTTGCGAAGTTGAGCACTGCCTTGAAATTTGAGTCGAAGAGCATTCCATAAAGATTGCGCATCATCATCATGCTGTAGTAAAGCCAAGATATCTTCTTTGATCGATTGCTGAAGAATGTTCATCATCTTCTTTTCGTTGATAAATCTTTCTCGTTCAACATCAAAGAATTGAGCAAGGGTCTTTTCAAGCCCGCTTTCGCCAACTGGTGCAATGTATTTTGCCTCGATTGCAAACCATCAAGTAAAATGGTTAGCTTGTACCCAGTTCGTAAACCTCTCGCTCCAGCTATCAAAGTCTTCCAAATTCATAAGTTTTGGAGGTTTCGTCATGGTTCCCATTTCATTCTCTAAATTGATGTTTTTAGCTGCTGCAGTGGTAACAACCGATGTGGCGAACGCATTGTAAAATTCCTCAGACATTTTTCCTGCAAAAATTTAGAACTTCTCAAAAACAAACAAATCAGATTAGAAAATTTTCATGCGGAACAAGATTTCGTACGAGAACAAATTTTATACGGTTCAAATTTTACACAAAAATCACACGATTTCGTATGAAACACAAAGATTTTGTACGAAACAAGTACTTTTTAACTGAAAGAATTTTGGTACGAGTAAGATTTTGTGCGAATCAAACCATTTTATACGAACCAAGTTGAAATTCTGAAAAATTGTAAGATTTATGAGATTTAGCTGATTCGTATGAATATTAACCTGAATCGTACCAAACTCGAAAACACTTTAATTTCGTGCAAAACTCGTACGAAAACTGATTCAAATTCAAACTTTAAACTGACTAAATTTTATCGATTTCAACATGAATTTAGTTCAATTTTAGGTCCGAATTATGGTATGGGATTGAAGATTAACTTGAATTACTAAAATCCTAGTCCATATTGTCCAAGAATTCGTTCGAAACTTGTCCAAAATCCAGTAAAGGTCAGAAAAATGATGAAAATGAAGATGTGTCCAAGTCTGAACAGTAACTACTTGTTGTCTATCTGTAGATCAGATCTCATGGCTCTGATACCACTTGTGGACGAGGATCGAGCTCCCAAAATGAGCAATCGACCTGATCTCACTCAACTAGCAGAGGTGGAATTCATTGCTAGAGAGGTAGATATGACATACAAGATAGAGATTACTGTTTAACTGCTTCTGATCTATTAAAGACGTTCAAGTTACAGACACAAGTCAACAAACTAACAGAGCTTCGCCGTATGAAAGACAAATCCTTTTTTAGCTCTAACACAACACTTCCCTATTTATAGTTCGACATGACTCGTACTGAAGTGTGTGCACTAACAATAAACACTATGATTTGTACGAAATATTCATACGAGTGACTCAAGCTTGATTCGCACGAAATATCATGTCTATATATAGGCGTTGTGTGTTCATTGTTTGTAAGTTTTGGAAGTTCCCTGAGGGGAAACGCTGGCGGATTCTCTCCAGGAACTCTGCCAGCCAGACCAGATGTAAGCTCTTTCGGTATGAATGAATGAATGAAAAGTTTCCGCTGATTCTCTTGTGCTTAATGTCTATGTTCGTTCTACCAGAACTGCTCTATCCCCAAAACCTTCGTCTAGAACCGCCACCGACCACGGGACCAAAACTGGTATCAGAGCTACGGTACCGATTCATTTAGATTAACAGTTGATGAATCACCTACGCTCATGATTATTGGACGTATGAGGGGTTTTAGAGTAAAACATCGAATAAACGGACAATCCACAGACATAATGTTAAATTGATACCATAGGATTGTTAGAAACTGATTTTTGACCAGATTTGTGCAAAAATCATGTCAAAATTCGAAGAAATGACGATTCTGGTTCGGAAGACGTTATTAGTTTCGTACGAAACATGATTCGTACGAAACATGATCGTACGAAACATGATTCATACGAAACATGATTCATATGAAACACTTGCTTCGCACAAAAAAAAGGCATTTTTTAATCGTATTGATGAGACGAGTGTCTAGAAAAAATTTGGTGATTACAAAATTTTATAGATTTTAACGTCAAATTTGGGTTTTTCGGGACACCGTCTAGAGCTTCAACGTATAAATTTGATGATACGATCGTAATGGGATGAAGATTTAGGGATAGTCACTGACACCTGCGCAAAACGTTAATCATATGGTGTAGTGATTATTATTGTGCCTTAACGTTAGTCAGCATTTGGTCAAAATTGCAAATTTTGGGAAATTTTCGGCAAAATTTGTGATATCATATGCTGCAGTTCCACCATAATCCGCATTCCCATAAGAACTCGACGTCAGAATTTGCAAAAATGAGGGAGAATAAAAATTTTCAAAAAATTCTGACATTTTTGAATTCGTGATGCTGCAACAGTATCCGGGTAATTTGGACCGCAATTACTTGGGAAACACAGAGGATCGAAGATTCATTAGAGATGAAATAGAGTTCATGTCTATTGACGAATGGACTACACATTCAGAATGGGTGATCGAAGAATGTTCAGAATTTTCAGATCATGTTTCAGATTGATGCTCAAGGGCTAACCACCTGATCCCCGATGTGGAAGTGGAAGCACACACGACGGCGTGGATGTGAACACGTCATTCTATCATTAACTCTGCATTGCAAATGAACTGTTTTTCAGACTAACCGCCAGAAAACACAGATGTCTTGTAGTTTCAGTGCCCCATTCCAGCGGAGATAGCTATACATCTGTTATTATGACTAAAGAGGATGAATGTGCTTCTGATTATCGAAGAGTGTTTCTCATATTCGATGTGTTACCAGTTAGTCTGTTTCTGATGATTTGCTGATTGAAAAGATTTTTGCGGATACTCATCGGTTTGAAGTTTTTCCGTGTGGTTCTTTGAAGTTTCTGTCAATTGCCGGTTGGGTTTTGAAGATCAGAGGATCAAGCATCAAGGGGGTGTGCTAAACCGAATACGGGTATCCTTAAACGTCGAAATAGAGAAAGCTACATTGTTTAATGACAAGTTGGTGATTGTTTGAGAAAATTTGAAGATCAAGCAAATCAGAGGAGTTTCTGAACCATACAACCAACAGCCTAAAGATTAATTTCTGGAGAAAATTATTTCAGGGGAATGGTACTTAAATGTAAATAATGCAAACCCGGATCTTCATTCAAGGGGGAATTACAATGTCAACAGATACCCGATTAAAGTTGCAGAATATTCAAACACAGCTCTCAAGATTTCAAGTTCAAGCTTCGACAGTGACGTCCAAGGGGGAATTGTTGATGCACTTTATGGTCGTCACTGTGCGAATAGACTAGATAGAGTGTGTTTGAATATTGTATTAGATTAGATTCAATTTTTCTTTTAAGAATTCGTTTTGGCATAACCATAGGTGCTTTTTGCTTTTCATCCTTGGTGAACTTTTTCGGAGAAGAAACTGGTTTTGAACTTTCTTGTGAACAATATCGTGCGATATGTCCAACTTTCTTGCATTTATAGCATGTCCTACTGTCCTTATGAACAGAGATATTCAAAACCTGTTTCTTTTTTTGTTTCTCTTTTTCTTTAAGAAAATCATCATTTGATTGAGTACCATTGATTTCCTTTTCCTTCTCGGTGGTTGTCCCAAATACAAAATTAATTTTCTTGGTGAAATCCAATTTTTTAGACCTGTTGGTTTTATGTTGTTTTTGAAAACCCAACCCTGCACGCTTGTTTTCTGGATAATCTTCATTTTTCCGAGAATATGGTCGGTTGCTAGTTGTTGATTTAGAATAGAAAGATGAATCATGTTTATCTAAATCATCAAGACTTACCTCCATCAGCTTGAACATTTTATCAACACAACCTCTTTTCACATTCTTGATGGGAAAAAATTCATCCGAAATAGTTTATCAGATCCTTTCATTTTATAAACTACGACATTAGGATCTCATTTAAACTATTTTCTGATTTGTCATCAGATTTTGACTTCTCAGACTTTTCAGACTCAGCCACTTAAGATTCATTTGTTAACACTTGTTCAATCACATTTTCTATCACTTCAGAATCACATTCACCATCATTTTTAGTGTAAGTTATATCAATATCCTCAGGCAAATGTTTGGTTTTTAATTTAATATTTAGCGCCTTTTCCACCCCAGATGGATTTTTGCAAGCATAACTGTTCCACATGGGTGGAGGAACTCGATCATAACTTCCACTCTTTGTTTCACCATTTTTAGACTCTTTAGTATTTTTATTTTTGTAAAATATGATCTATGACATATGAGCTTGTGGAATAACTAATTAACAATTTGTTAACTCGTTGGGTTTCAATTCTCATTTTTTCAAACTCACTTTTGAGCTCAGCAATAGTGTTTAGATGAATATTAATTGCCATTTTTTTATCCATCACTGTTGCTTTGAGCATCATCAGTGTTGCATCATTTTCTCTGAGTGCTTTATTAAATTGTTTAACATACGCACTCAATTTGTCATATGCTTCCTTTATAATTTGTAATCACTTGACAAATTGTCTATTAACCTTTGTAATTCAGCAAATCTTTTGTCTTTTACAAGACACTCACCACATGGTTCGTCACACTTTGAACAAAATTTTTCAATTACCTCATTTCCATTTGCCATGCACGCTTTAACAACGTTTTCTTTCAGCAACTCCTTTGTCTTACCCATTTTGACATCTTCAACCGGTTTCTTTTGCACTTTCTCAGTTGAATTTTGAGTAGGTGCGAAATATCCTGCAAAAGTTTTTAAAACATCGTTAGGCAAAAGATGTTTGAATGGACCATTTTAAAGCTCCTCTTCCTCTGGTGAAGTATGATAATAATACTCGTCATCCTCCGGTCCTTCATCAAAAGATGCCTCTGGTTCTTCTTCTGGTTCATCAATAATTTCAGCCACCAATGCCAAACTTTCTCCTTTCGAAATATACTTATTCCAATTAAACCCTTCGTCTTCCTGTGTAACAACCAAAGCCTTATCTTTAGACTCGGGTTGTTTCTCTTCTATCGGCACAATTCTAGTTCTTGGCTGTGGTCGGTGGTAGATCGCTCTTTTGTAATAGTCGTCTGCGAAAGGATTCTGATTCCCTTGAACCTCTCGGTTTGGACATTCTCTTTTAAAGTGACCTTTCTCTCGACACTTGAAACAAGTAACTTTAGATTTATCAAAACCAAACCATCCAATCCTCCCAAATTTTCTTTGCCAGTGATTTCCATAAATCTCTGTGCTCGTCGAACGATCGAAGTCATGCACCATTTTATATCAATCAATTCCATTTCAACTGGATCAATTTGATCATAGTCTTCACGTGTCATCTCAGAATTTCCAATCTTTCCCGCAACAAGACTATCATATGACTCAAGAACTGAAGCATGTAGAGACATATGTTTTTTGCCGTCTTTTCATCAAAATTTTGCGCATTCTGAAAGTCTACGGCAATATTGCATTGCAACACTCTTTGACTTGCATTAGATGATGGAGTGGCTTGATCGTCCTGTGATTGATTTGATCCAACAAAAGATTGTTGACTTGATGGTGTATTCGGATCAACTTTTGGATATGATTGGAATCCACTTGACTGAGTTGGAGATGTGCTTGGTGAGCTATATGCACTGAATGCAGTTTGAATCTTTGGCGCTTGGATTTGAGTAGCAGAACTGTTCTTGAAATAAAGATTAACATCTTGTTGCATTTGAACAGTCTTGTTTTTGGCCATCCTTTGCATCTCTAATTCATGACCTTCCAATCTTTCGATAAAACGAGGCAACGAGAAATTGTTGTATTCAACCCCATTCTTCAAAATAGTTAAGTAAGTTGACCATTCACCTTGTGGCAGAGAATCAGCTAGTTTATCAACAAGCTCTTCATTCGTCTTCACAATTCCCATTCTCTTCATATGAACCACCAGATGACAGTATCGCTCAATTAGCTGCTTAACCGTTTCTCCTTTGATCAATGTGAATACATCAAACTCTTTGTTTAATAATGCCCTTTTGCTTTTGCGAAGTTGAGCACTTCCTTGAAATTTGAGTCGAAGAGCATTCCATAAAGATTGCGCATCATCATCATGCTGTAGTAAAGCCAAGATAGCTTCTTTGATCGATTGCTGAAGAATGTTCATCATATTCTTTTTGTTGATAAATCTTTCTCGTTCTACATCAGAGAATTGAGCAAGGGTCTTTTCAAGCCCGCTTTCGCCAACTGGTGCAATGTATTTTGCCTCAATTGCAAACCAGCAAGTAAAATGGTTATCTTGTACCCAGTTCATAAACCTCTCACTCCAGCTATCAAAGCCTTTCAAATTCATAAGTTTGGAGGTTTCGTCATGGTTCCCATTTCATTCTCTTAATTGATGTTTTGAGCTGCTGTAGTGGTAACAACCGATGTGGCAAACGCATTGTAAAATTCCTCTGACATTTTTCCTGCAAAAAGTTAGAACTTCTCGAAAACAAACAAATCAGATTAGAAAAATTTTCGTGCGGAACAAGATTTCGTACGAGAACCAAATTTTATACGGTTCAAATTTTACACAAAAATCACACGATTTCATACGAAACACAAAGATTTTGTACGAAACAAGTGCTTTTTAACTGAAAGAATTTTGGTACGAGTAAGATTTTGTGCGAATCAAACCATTTTATACGAACCAAGTTGAAATTCTGAAAAATTGTAAGATTTATGAGATTTAACTGATTCGTATGAATGTTAACCTAAAGCGTACCAAACTCGAAAACACTTTAATTTTGTGCGAAACTCGTACGAAAACTGATTCAAATGATTCAAACTTCAAACTGACTAAATTTTATCGATTTCAACATGATTTAGTTCAATTTTAGGTCCGAATTATGGTATGGATTGATTAGATTGAAGATTAACTTGAATTACTAAAATCCTAGTCCATATTGTCCAAGAATTCGTTCGAAACTTGTCCAAAATCCAGCAAAGGTCAGAAAAATGATGAAAATGAAGATGTGTCCAAGTCTGAACAGTAACTACTTGTTGTCTATATGTAGATCAGAACTCATGGCTTTGATACCACTTATGGACGAGGATCGAGCTCCCAAAATGAGCAATCGACCTGATCTCACTCAACTAGCAGAGGCGGAATTCATTGCTAGAGAGATAGATATGACAAACAATATAGAGATTACTGTTTAACTGCTTCTGATCTATTAAAGACGTTCAAGTTACATACGCAAGTCAACAAACTGACAGAGCTTCGCCGTATGAAATGACAAATCCGTTTTTAGCTCTAACACAACACTTCCCTATTTATAGGTCGACATGACTCGTACTGAAGTGCGTCCACTAACAATAAACACTATGATTTGTACGAAATAGTATTTCATACGAGTGACTCACTCGTACGAAACCCTTTGTGTTTCGTGCGAATCACAGTGTTTAACAACATAAAATTTACAATTTCTCATATAAAAATTAACGTGTAAACTTTATACACAATACAGATAAATCCTAGACATAGGTAATAGACATTATGTACCAACAGAATTCGAATTTTAATTTTTTTTAATTTACTGATCATATTCGACACCATATCATAACGAAAATTTATTTATAGCATCTTGATCATTTTATTCATTCATGGTTATGAGATTTACTGATCATCTTCAACACCATATACATTAACATGTCGATCGATGGATAACGATAAACCAGGTATGAAAATGTTAGGGTGGCTTTCGTTTCTTTGTTCGATCAATGTCTACATTTTTTTGTTGATCGGTAACGAATACCCTTTTTTTAATTATATATATTGTTCAAATTTTTTGTTTCAAACAATCGTGTTGGGTATGTGGGGTTTGAGGGTTAAAGAAAGTACGGTGTTGTTATGTTATGTTTGATAATGATAGTAGCATACGTATATGGTGTTTTATTTGTACATTGGTTTTTGTTAGATGTTATTTGCACAAGGTATTTATTTTCCGAATGGTGGTTTTATTGTACAGACTATTTTGAGTATTTTGGCGTTTTTTAATAAATATGGTGTTTAATTTCTACATTGGTGGTTGGGAGTGGGTTTGTTGCACATGTTGTGTTCATATTATCATTGTGGTGTTTTATTCTTATATATGGTGTTTTGTTGAAAGGTGCATGGTTTTTTTTATATATATGGTGTTTTGATCGTATGGTGATATGGGTTCTGGTGAATGGTGAATTCAATAGGTGTCTTCAATGAGTTAGGTGTGTTATGATGTCTTTTTAATGGTTTAAGTTTACATAGTTGTTACGGTGTCTTTTTTAAGAGGGTTCTAGTGAATGGTGAATTCAATAGGTGTCTTCAATGAGTTAGGGTATGTTATGGTGTCTTTTTAAGAGGGTTCTGGTGAATGGTGAATTCAATAGGTGTCTTCAATGAGTTAGGGTGTTTATATATATATATATATATATATAGTGTTTTTCATAGTATATGATTTGGATAGTGTCTTTTTTTTGTAGTTCTCTATTGTCCTAATTTTCGAACATCTGTAAACTGAATTTAATCAAGTTTGTTTTACTGTAAAATACAACAACTTGAATCACAACACCGAGCAGCTTCCGGCCTATTTCGTAATGTACCTGCAAGCTTAGTCTTTTGAAAATACGTCAGCTTTCACTGGTAAATACACCCGATTGACTCATTTTGAAAACATTTTAGAAATTAGATTTAAGTGCATTGGGCACAAATCTTTTATAACTTGGGAAAGTTACTTTGTAACCTTGTTAACATATTCACATGTTTGTCCATACATATAGGGCCTAGTACAGAGACCAGACATGATTAAGTACACACCACTAAGAACTCACGGAGGAGTTATCCCCAACGTCTTGGGAAATTTGCATTTGAGCGTCTGTCAGGTGTATGCCTACACCCCGCGCTAAGGTCGTGGCCCTTATCTAATGTAATGAGCCGAGGATATCCAGGACACGGTAGTTAACCCATGATGTTTAAGTTATCAAACAAAACTGATTAAAACAGAATATGCGGATTTACTAGCCACAATCCGGCATTCGATTGATCCCATTTCCGAACAAGCAGTAATAATTTACCGTATCCCAAGCCCGTATAGGGAAAATAAGTCAAGAGTATTTACTGATGTTAAGGTCAGATTAAAATGTCTTAGATATGTTATTCAATATATTATATCAGTAGGTAAAAGATTTACTTTGAAAATATATGATTAAAATCATTTTATAAGCTATAAGGGCTTTATCGTCATTTACCGACATATTACAACGACTTGTTCATAATCTCAGTTTATAATCTGATTTAACATCCCAAATAATCTTACTTGTAATATTACATCAGTAGGGAACTTATTTTCAAGTTCATTATCTTTTAAACATTATTTTATGCAAAAAGAACATTTTAGTCAAAATGGCATAATTACGGAACTTGTGCATAAACTTAGATTCTGATTATGATCATGTAAGATAACCTCATAGGGTTATGCTACATTTTATTATGATCATAATGCATCTTTAGATCAGTATCTAACTAATCTAAATCGGGTCAGAATCGACAGTCAAAACAGAAGTCAAACTTCGCGACTTTCGTTTGCGAACCGACCCTAGAACTGAAATTGACGAGCCAAACATGTACTTACATGTTCTAATAATTATTACAACTTGTTTAAGTGTCAAAACAGGTTTCATAACATATATAAGATCAATTTATGATTTTTTTCCGAAAAATGGCATGTTTCAATTTTTAATATCATAACTTTGACCCGTCAATTGGTCTAGCAAACGTGATCTTCAGGAGGTGCCCTTTATAGGGACAAACACCTACCTTATTACAATCACTTAGCCATCTTCATTACGAACAATGGCTGGACCATAATGGTCTTAACCGAAAGTCAAGGCGTTTTCCGTAAAATGCTTGACTTTTGGCTATAAAAGCCTATAAACGAAAATGCAAGAGCAAGGATCACTTACAAGAGGTTCCTAGAATGCAATAAGTTGGATGCTCCTTTCAATTAGGAACTTCCAGAGGAGGGAGATAGAGTTGAAAATGAGAAAGGTGCAAGTTCGAATGGTGAACTTTGGCACCTATTTATAGTTGGAGAGCTTGAAGGAGGTGATGTCAGGTGTTAAGGGGTGTGAGAGGAAGCTTACAAGTGACCTAGAACGTGGCATAGCAGTTTGGGAAGCCATGGTTTTGAGAAAATGGTTTTTGGCAATTTGTGTGGTGCCAAGTGGCGGGCCGCCAGAGGCACAGGCCTTGCCTCTCTCGCCCCGCGAGCGTCCCTAGGCTAGTTTCACTCAGAGGGACATTATAAGCATGTTTTCTCCGATGTCACTCAGAGGCTTGGCACGTTGACACATCGGTCACTCAGGGGCCAAGTTATAGCATGTTGACACTAATGGTAACTCAGAGGCTATGTTTTAAGCATGTTGACACTAATGGTCACTCAGAGGCTACGTTTTATGCATGTTGACATCAGGTGATCACTCAGAGACTTCGTTTGAGCATGTTGACGCTTTTAGTCCCTGTTAGTCTTTAATAGACAAAAAATAAAAATATAACGTGTGTCGCTATATTATTGGACATGATTTTACAGGGTGTTACATCCTCACCCCCTTAAAAGAAATCTCGACCTCGAGATTTTATTCAAAAAGATGGGGGTACTTTTGTCGCATAGTGGACTCAACCTACCATGTATACTCGGGACCTCGAAGGGTATCCCATTTAACCTTTACTATAGGTATAAATTTCCTTCGGAGCTTCTTAACCTTTCGATCCTCGATCGAAATTGGTTTCTCAACGAACCTCAGGTTTTCATATATTTCCACATCTTTATGTGACATTGCTAGCGATTCATCAGCTAGACATTTCTTAAGATTACTGATGTGGAACACATCAGGAATTCCACTAAGCTCCTCTGGCAATCTGAGCTTATAAGCTACAGTGCGACACATTCGACTATCTCGAATGGTCTGATATATCTTAGGCTTAACTTGCCCTTCTTCCCAAAGCTCATCACACCTTTCCAGGGTGACACTTTTAACATGACTTTGTCCCCTACTTGGAACTTAAGAGGTTTACGCCTCTTGTCATCATAGCTCTTCTGCCTATCCCTGGCAGCTTTGAGACGATCACGGATTTGCACAATCTTATCCGTGGTCTCCAGTATGATCTTAGGTCCTGATAATTGGGCCTCCCCAACCTCTGCCCAACACACGGGCATTCTACATTTTCTCTCATACAAGGCCTCAAAAGGAGCAGCCTTGATGCTCGTATGATGACTATTATTATAGGATAATTCTATCAGGGGTAAGTGGTCATCCCAACTTCCACCTAAATCAATTACACATGCCCGGAGAATGTCTTCCAAAGTTTGAATAGTACGCTCACTTTGACCATTAGTCTGCGGATGGTAAGCCGTACTAAAGTTTAATCTTGTGCCTAATGATTGTTGGAAACTTTTCCAAAAATGAGAGGTATATCTAATATCTCTATCAGATACAATAGATATTGGCACACCATGTAGGGACACAATCTTGTCCACATACAACTTAGCTAATTTGTATGAATTATACGTTTCCTTTATTAGCAAGAAATGTGCTGACTTAGTCAGCCTATCCACAATGACCCAAATAGTGTCATTTCCACTTTTGGTCTTAGGTAACTTGGTAATCAAGCCCATAGTTACCATTTCCATTTCCATGTGGGAATTTCCAATTGTTGTAGAAGTCCTGACGGCTTCTGATGTTCAGCCTTAACTTGCGAACACGTCAAAAGTGGCTATGGATTTCTTCAGACCTATCCACCAATAATTCTTTTTCAAATCTTGATACATCTTGTCACCACCAGGGTGAACTGAGTATCTCGTATTGTGTGCTTCCAGGAGGATTAGATCTCTAAATCCCCCAAAGACTGGAACCCAGATCATTCCATTAAATCTAAGGATTCCATCTTTTCCAGGCGTTAATTGATCAACAGTTTCGCCTAATCCCTCATTAGGAATGTTAGCCTCTAATAGGGCTTGTTTTTGCGCATCTAATAGCTTCTCATTTAAGTTATTTCTGAGCTCAATGCTCTTGGCGTTAATCCTTATAGGCTTAACCCATTCCTTGCGACTTAAGGCATCAGCAACTACATTTGCCTTGCCCGGATGTTAGCGAATTTCGCAATCATAATCGTTAAGCGTTTCCATACAACGGCGCTGTCGCATGTTTAATTCTTTCTGATTGAACAGATGCTGGAGACTCTTATGGTCAGTGTATATAATACACTTGGTGCCATACAAATAATGTCTCCATAACTTAAGTGTAAATACAACGACACCCAATTCCAAATCATGGGTGGTGTAATTCTTTTCGTTCACCTTTAACTGTCATGATGCATAAGCAATTACCTTGCCTTTTTTGCATTAGCACACAGCCCATGCAAATGTGCGATGCATCATAATAAACAACAAAGTCTTCAACACCCTCAGGTAGGGATAACACAGGAGCATTGCTCAACTTATGTTTCAGAATCTCAAAAGATTCTTGTTGTTTTGGACCCCAATTAAACTTAACATTTTTACAGGTCAAAGTAGTCAAAGGAGTGGCTATCCTTGAAAAGTTCTCGATGAACCTTCTATGGTAACCAGCCAGCTCTAAGAAGCTACGTATTTCTGACGGGGTTTTGGGTACTTTCCAATTCATTATGGCCTCAATTTTGGCGGGATCCACTTGGATACTTTGCTCACTTACAATGTGTCCTAGGAATTGGACTTCTCTAAGCCAAAACTTGCATAAAGCTTCTCTTCCCTTAGTAATTCTAGAATGCACCGAAGGTGTTTCTCATGGTCACCTTGATTACAAGAATAGATAAGTATGTCGGCTATAAAGACAATAACAAACTTATCCAAAGTTGCAGACTCTGTTCATGAGATCCATGAATGCTGCAGGTGCATTTGTGAGCCCAAATGGCATCACTAGAAATTCAAAATGACCATATCGGGTCCTGAAGGCAGTCTTAGGAACATCCTCACTCCTAACCTTCAGCTGATGATATCCAGATCTTAGATCAATCTTGGAGAAGTAACTTGCCCCTTGAAGTTGGTCAAATAAATCGTCGATCCTGGGTAATGGGTAACGATTTTTTATCGCTACCTTGTTCAATTCGCGGTAGTCAATGCACATCCGCATTGAACCGTCCTTTTTCTTAACGAAAAGAATTGGAGCTCCCCAGGGCGAGGAACTCGGCTGAATAAAGCCTTTCTCTAAGAGTTCATCTAACTGAGTCCTCAACTCCTTCATTTCCGTTGGTGCTAATCGGTATGGAGCTCTAGCTATGGGTGCTGATCCAGGTAGGATGTCAACCTAAACTCTACTTGCCTATCCGGAGGTAGACCTGGTAGTTCTTCGGGAAAAACATCAGAATACTCCGAAATAACTTAGAGGTCTTGAATATTCAGCTTAGATTCATTGATAGTGACTTGTGCCATGTAAATGACACAACCTTTCCTTAAACACTTGGATGCCTTAAATAATGACACTTTCTCTGGCAATCCATAGTGTGAATCTCCAGTTATGGTGATCATTTCACCAGATAAGGTTTAATTTCGATGAGTTTCTTATCGCAGGAAATGCGGTCTTCGTTATGGGATACCCAATCCATGCCTAAAACTACATCGAACCCTACCAATTTCACTGGCAAAAGAGTGATGGGGATAGAATGATTCTTAATGGATATAGTGCATCCATCAAGAACGGAAGATGTTATCTCTAAACTTCCACCAGCGACTTCTACCTCATATGTTATATCTAGAGGTCTTATGGGCAAGTTTAATAGTTTACTAAACTTATGATCAACAAAAGATTTATCTACACCCGAATCGAAAAGAACTCTAGCATAGATATCGTTAATGAGGAATGTACCTATTATGACATTGTTGTCATTAACAGCCTCTCTAGCAGTCATCTGAAAGGCACGGGCATTCCCCTTCTTGGCCTCTCCAGGCTTCGCATTATTACTCTTAAGATTCTTAGGGAAGTTAGTCTTAAAATGCCCTTTTTCATTGCAGACGTAGCAGACGACATCCTTAAGATCCTTGCATTCTAGGGTCTTATACCCCTTTCTCTTACAAATACCACAGGGTTTGGCTTGTGGATCATAATTACGCTTTCCCCAGTGCCTGCGGTTGCAAGTCTTGCATGTTGGCGTCAGAGCCGACTTATCTTGGTTCCTTTTGAACCCGATCTCCCTTTATTTTTCTTATTAAACCTTTGGGAGTTGTCATCTTCTCTCTTTCTTTTCCCGTCAGTTTCAGACTTAACTGATTTTTGCCTCACTAGATCAAGGGTGAGGGATAGGGATAGGTCAACAGCGGACCTATAGGTACTAGGCTGAGCAGCCTTTACCATACCCTTAATTTCAGGAGCTAACCCATTGATAAAACACGCAATACGTTTGGTTTCAGGGGTGATCAGATAGGAAACTAACCTAGATAGGGAGTTAAAGTCAGAAACGTACTTCCGACAATCTAGGTTCTTCATTGAAAGAGACAAAAATTATGTCTCTAATTCTCCACCTCATGAGGTGGGCTGTAAGTTTCCTTGACTAATTCGACAAACTTAGGCCATCCTAAGTTGTTCAGGGGGACTTTACCCGTAGATTGGATCATAGCTTTCCACCAGATTAGGGCATCGCCTTTAAAAGACTGTGATACATATTTGACCACATCCTTATCAGCACAGCTGCTGATATCTACGACTGTCTCCATCTCATCCAGCCACTTTAGGGCTTCCACAGCTCCTTTTTCCCCATTAAAATCTCGGGGCTTGCAGGAGACAAAATATTTGTAGGTACATCCATCCTTAAGAGAATGGGACCTATCAGCAAATTCAGTTTTCTTTGGTTCTCTTTTCGCATTTGAAGAGTGAATTGAGCTCTCTTTGTGAGCTGAGGATGGTGCGATTGATAATGGTCGGGAGCAAGTAGCGCTCGACTCCCTAAGTTTTTCTATGGCCTTTTCCATGGCCTTTCCAACTGCTGCATCAATGCGAGATTGGAAATCGTCATTATTAATGGCTCTGTTTTCAGCATTGTTAGTGTCAATATCCCGGTGGCTACTTTGTACCTCATCCGAGTTAGCCATTCTTGAGCTTTCGTTCTATACACCAATAAAATTCTCTTAGCCATGGTATTAATAACCATATTGGCTTCAAACATTGGATATAACAATCCATTGCCTATTCTAGTGTGAATATCACAACTCTTAGGCTTAACATATCTATATTTGGCCTAGGTCTTAAAAGGACCATCAAAGGCAAATTACAATTTGGACATAGTCCATATATGATATTGGACAGTGGATCGCATTGTCACAACTATCATTGTCATAATTGACAATTATATTTAGCTCATAAGTTTGTCACGGAGGACATAAAATATGGCACATAGGCCTGTCAGTAATGGATATAAAATATGGCACATTGGCTTGTCACTAATGGACATAAAATATGGCACATTGGCCTATCACTAATGGCTGTCACTAATGGACATAAAATATGGCATTGGCCTGTCACTAATGGACATAAAATATGGCACATTGGCATGTCACTAATGGACATAAAATACGGACAGGGGTTATATACAACTGTCGTTGTCATTTTGACAATATAATATTGCTCAAAGGCATTACATCACTAATGGATGTTAAATCATAGCCCCAAAGGCAATACATCACTAATGGATGTTTAATCATAGCCCCAAGGGCAATACATCACTAATGGATATTTAATCATAGCCCCAAGGGCAATACATCACTAATGGATGTTTAATCATAGCCCCAAGGGCAATACTATGGATGTTTAATCATAGCCCCAAGGGCAATACCTCACTAATGGATGTTTAATCATAGCCCAAGAGCAATACATAACTGATGGATGTTTAATCATAGCCCCAAGGGCAATACTAATGGATGTTTAATCATAGCCCCAAGGGCAATACCTCACTAATGTATGTTTAATCATAGCCCCAAGGGCAATACATCACTAATGGATATTTAATCATAGCCCAAGGGCAATACATCACTAATGGATGTTTTAATCATAGCCCCAAGGGCAATACATCAATAATGGATGTTTAATCATAGCCCCAAGGACAATACATCACTAATGGATGTTTAATCATAGCCCCAAGGGCAATACATCACTAATGGATGTTTTAATCATCGCACTGATGATATTAGCCGGGATCAAATTTGATCACGTAGGCTATATAAGGTTAGGACATAGTAGATTACCTTGAAGGCTAGTGTGGTTCCTCAAGTCACACTACCAAGAGTATGAACATTCCTAAATGTTAAGATAAGAGTACCTTAATGGTTGATTAATAGTCCCGGTCACATTGACCTTAACAACTTAGAGGCTTGAACTTAAGTCCACCACCTCTGGATAGAAGGATAACTTCCCTTAACTATCATGATAGAAGGCCCTTTTATCCTTAACTATCATTTATAATGTTGGCCAATTATGTGGTCTGTGCCACTTGGCTAATCAAAACCATTAATATCTTGTTGGAATTATATCGTAGAGCACAAATTTCGAGTAAAATCAAGACGCTCGTTTGAAGAGGATGAATACTTATATATAATTCCAAAAATACTTCATTAAATTCCAAATAGCAATACTAGAAACAATGAAATAAACTGTCCATGCAAGGACTTAAAGAAATAAAAATGTCCACGTAGGGACTAAGGAAATAACAATGTCCTCGCAGGCACTAACATAAGTTATTAGAAGAGACTTCACTCGTCCTTCTTTCCCTTAACCAGTTAGGATAGTTTTTTGAAGAACTTGTTCGTCTTCTTCTCCGTTTTCTCTGCTTGTTGTTGCATTTCTTTCATTCGTTCTAAGGCTTCCTTAATGGCCTCAAGTGGTGACGGAGGTTGTGGTTATGGTTGTGGCATAACCGGATATTGGTATCCATAACTTGGATATCTAGTAGGTGGATAAGTAGATGGGAAAGGAGACAGGTAAAGTGCGTTATGCGTGACTGCTTGCATGTAAGGGTCATGCGACCATGCTTGATAATCTACAGGTGTAGACGGGTTAGATGGATCATATCCAGACGTGTCTGGAAAATGTGGGGATTGGGTTACTATAACCCGATGGTGGTGGTTGAACTGTAGGTGTTGGTGTTGGTTCCACCATAGGTGAGGTGTTAGAGGGTCCACCCATTTGTGGGTCCTCTTGAATGGTGGGGTAGGGTTTAGGCAATGGTGGTAGCGAACCCGACTGTTGACCTGCACGTACTGACATACGTGCTCCTCGTTTCTTCCTCGGCGGCTCAAGTGGCGGCTGATGATGTTCCACTGGTTCCATGTGAACATCTTCTTGTGTAGGAGGTGGTTGAGAATGATGGGAAGGAGTGTTGGCAAAGGTAAATCGGTTCCAATATTGATCACATTCATTAGGACCTTGTTATAGCGATCCGGCATAGGAGTTTGAATCGCTTGATATCTCAATGGGGTGTGTATTTGAACCTGACGGTGGCATCTCTGGATCGGAGTCCTCGTCCATGGGATTTGGTTGATCTAATTGGTTTGGTCGGCTGGGGGTGTGTTAAAGTATTGGTTGGGGTTTAATTCATCCTGATAAGAATGATGGGAATGGTGAGAGTGATGTGAATGGTACGAGTGATAAGAATTTTGGATATGGGAAGGTGAATGTTGTAGTAATGGCCATGAATCCCCCGAATTTTCATAAGGGTTCGGGTGATGTGAATGTGGAGGGATATGTCCTGAAGGTCCTCCCCTCATTGGTCCTTTACCTCTTCCTCGTACACGTGGCGGCATTTTCCTGTTAAAAATCAATTTACAAACAATACTAATAACTTAATAATGAAATGAGTAATCCTAGGTCAATCCTAGACTTAGAAGTCTAAGGAATGTGCTCGTGTAAGTTTGAGATTAAACACAAGAAGGATAGTGTTTAATTCTCTCAAACGTTGGCTCTGATATCAACCTGTCACACCCCGGATTTCCAATCTAAATCCATACACCGGTGGGCCCGGGTGGGGAGTATCGTGACGTTAGTTGATAACATCATTGTCAATTAAACACGGCACAGCGGAAGTCTTGGAATAAAATTACTATTACAAACCAAATGTTCGAAATACAAAATAATATACAGGCTCGTAATAGAAGATCCACAGGCGGATCATAAAATGTACACAAAGAATATAAAACAGACTTTAGGGCAGATCTAAGGATTTGCAATATCCTCTTATTTCACTACCAAGCAGCTTCAGGCCTATTTCGTATTGTACCTGCAAGCTTAGTCTTTTGAAAATAAGTCAGCTTTCACTGGTAAATACACCCAACTGACTCATTTTGAAAACATTTTACAAATTAGATTTAAGTGCACTGGGCACAAATCTTTTATAACTCGGGAAAGTTACTTTGTAACCTTGTTAACATATTCACATGTTTGTCCATACATACAGGGCCTAGTACAGAGACCGAGACATGATTAAGTACACACCACTTAGAACTCACGGAGGAGTTATTCCCAACGTCTTGGGTAATTTTGCATTTGAGCGTCTGTCAGGTGTATGCCTACACCCGCGCTAAGGTCGTGGCCATTATCTAATGTAATAAGCCGAGGATATCCAGGACACGGTAGTTAACCCCTGATGTTTAAGTTATCAAACAAAACTGATTAAAACGGAATATGCAGATTTACTAGCCACGATCCGGCATTCGATTGATCCCATTTCCGACAAAGTGGTAATAATTTACCGTATCCCAAGCCCGTATAGGGAAAATAAGTCAAGAGTATTTACCTGAGTTAGCCTTGTTTAAAATGCAATATTATATATCTCAGTCGTATCCAAAATAATCTACGTGCAGATAGCATTTACCGTAAGGCTCTAGTCTGGATTATGGCATAAGCTAACCAATTAAATACTAACGGTCTTATTTAAGTCATAGACTTAGACCGAGTAGTGTACAGGATCAAAACGTATAACGCTTGATTAAACGATGATCGGATAGAATGTAGTTTAAACCCGACAAGTACTTTGACTTGCATAATATGGGTAAACTATAAACATTCTGGATTTGAGTTTAAAATGATAAGGTTAAACCCGTTTCGGTTAATTTTCGTAAACTAGTTACATATGCTTAACCGTACGCATATTAGCGATATCGGGTAATCGGATAAGTCATGTTCAAGTTCTATATGACATTATACTTTAGTTAAGTTGTAATATCAGTAGGATATCAACTTATATGCCCGTTAAGGTTTTAAAATTAAACTATGCCTCATAAGGGCATTTTGGTAATTTTATACCTTAATAAAAGAACTTGAATAAAATTTTAAGTTACAACTGTATATATTCTGGAAAAATAATTTATTTATGATATAATATCAATAGGATATTAATTCTATGTGTAATTTATCTTTTATGACCAAACTATGCACCGAAAGGGCATTTTCGTCATTTTACACATAGTTTACAAATTATTTGGGATTCTAAGTCATATCAAATACCTACTATATAAATATTTAAAATAAGTTTTAAAATCAGTAGGTAACAAGTCTTGGTTGATAGTTATGGTTTTAGACCATACTATGCGCCGAAACGACGCTTATGTCGTAAAATGACGATTTATGCGATGTTTACGAAAACTGATGTTAAGGTCAGATTAAAATGTCTTAGATATGTTACTCAATATATAATATCAGTAGGTAAAAGATTTACTTTGAAAATATATGATTAAAACCATTTTATAAGCTATAAGGGCTTTATCATCATTTACCGACATATTACAAGGACTTGTTCATAATCTCAGTTTATAATCTGATTTAACATCCCAAATAATCCTACTTGTAATATTACATCAGTAGGAAACTTATTTTCAAGTTCATTATCTTTTAAACCTTATTTTATGCAAAAAGGACATTTTAGTCAAAATGGCATAATTACGGAACTTGTGCATAAAATTAGATTCTGATTATGATCATGTAATATAACCTCAGAGGGTTATGCTACATTTTATTATGATCATAATGCATCTTTAGATCAGTATCTAACTAATCTAAATCGGGTCAGAATCGACAGTCAAAACAGAAGTCAAACTTCGCGACTTTCGTTTGCGAACCGACCCTAGAACTGAAATTGACGAGCCAAACATGTACTTACATGTTCTAATAATTATTACAAATTGTTTAAGTATCAAAGCAGGTTTCATAACATATATAAGATCAATTTATGATTTTTTTTTCCGAAAAATGGCATGTTTCAATTTTTAATATCATAACTTTGACCCGTCAATTGGTCTAGCAAACGTGATCTTCAGGAGGTGCCCTTTATAGGGACTAACACCTACCTTATTACAATCACTTAGCCATCTTCATTACGAACAATGGCTGGACCATAATGGTCGTAACCGAAAGTCAAGGCGTTTTCCGTAAAATGCTTGACTTTTGGCTATAAAAGCCTATAAACGAAAATGCAAGAGCAAGGATCACTTACAAGAGGTTCCTAGAATTCAATAAGTTGGATGCTCCTTTCAATTAGGAACTTCCAGAGGAGGGAGATAGAGTTGAAAATGAGAAAGGTGCAAGTTCAAATGGTGAACTTTGGCACCTATTTATAGTTGGAGAACTTGAAGGAGGTGATGCCAGGTGTTAAGGGGTGTAAAAGGAAGCTTAAAAGTGTCCTAGAACGTGGCATAGCAGTTTGGGAAGCCATGGTTTCGAGAAAATGGTTTTTGGCAATTTGTGTGGTGGCCAAGGCAAACTTTTTGGAGATGCAGTCCTCTGGCGGGCCGCGAGAGGCACAGGCCTTGCCTCTCGCGCCCCGCGAGCGTCCCTAGGCTAGTTTCAAAGTTTGACACTTTTAGCCCCTTAACTTATAAAACCCTCTAAAACCTTCTAAAACACCTTTTTAGCATATTTAGCCCTCCGTAACCAATATTTGGTGTACCCGGGATTATGCCCGCACATTGTCAAGCTCTCGGTTCGTTAAAAGGTCATTCAGAGGTATAAATTAACATGTTGACACTTTTAACCCCTCCGATGTCCAACTTTTATATAATTACGGATTTAATCCCTCTCGTCCAACAAATGGGACATATGAGAGTTAGGACTTCATGAAAGATCACTCAGGGGCTCATTATCAGCATGTTGACTCCGATGTCACTCAGAGGCTGGGCATGTTGACACAACGGTCACTCAGGGGCCAAGTTTTAGCATGTTGACACTAATGGTCACTCAGAGATTATTGTTTAAGCATGTTGACACTAATGGTCACTCAGAGGCTATGTTTTATGCATGTTGACATCAGGAGATCACTCAGAGACTTAGTTTGAGCATGTTGACGCTTTTAGTCCATGTTAGTCT
This sequence comes from Scalesia atractyloides, assembly GCA_947069175.1. NCBI lineage: Eukaryota > Viridiplantae > Streptophyta > Magnoliopsida > Asterales > Asteraceae > Scalesia > Scalesia atractyloides. Next base: position 52,899,762 of record CAMTDV010000020.1, read on the forward strand.
TTAATAGACTAAAAATAAAAATATAACACGTGTCGCTATATTATTGGACACGATTTTACAGGGTGTTACATTACCCTTCTCACAAAAAACACCATTTTACAATAACCTCACCCTATATATATATATATATTATATATATATATATAGAGAGAGAGAGAGAGAGAGAGAGCGTTAGGTTCATTTTTAAACAACCATCTTGATAGTGAATTGTGTGAACTAATCCTAGCCCTTTATTATTATACACAAGTGTAAATCAATGGCCAAGATTTGGTCAAGATTTGATGATGAAAATACACTAGTGTATTTTATAACTTGATGATGTAAATCAATGGCTATAATTTGTTCACTCAGTTCACAAATACACTAATGTTCACTCTAGAACCCCACCTATATATATATATATATATATATATATATATATAGCACCCAAAAGTGATAAAACGGAAAAAGGGGGTCATGTATACTCACGGTTTTGCAAAGATTACCGATTTGACACGGGTTGTCGAGTTATAAGAATGGAGAAATGAAGGTGTACGGGTATTCGGAGTTTATAGAGAGTTTGGATTCGAAATTAAGTACAAAAGGGTATATGTATACAAAATATATCTTGTCTAAACACTCGTTTGGACACTAAGTTTTCATGTGTTTTTATGGGCACCAATTTGCCCATTAGAATCACAAACACGGAGTAAAGAACTAAGATATAACCTAATTCATGACATATAACCATAATCCGGTTAACATCAAGAATATGGTTATATATATATATATATATTATAGTACGAGTCCATGATGTAATATCATGTAGTGTCATATAAGTCAAGCATGGAGGTAGGATGCTTAACATCCATTAAACCTCTTTGTATGAATCTACCAAATCACAAGGTTATCAACACAGTTGATAACCTGGTTGGTTATGAATAACAAGAATTGTAAACTAACTAGTTTGCCAAGTAGCCAAGTAAGATCAACATGGTTGTTCCATACCCATCATGGATGTTAGAGATGCGGCGAGGTTGTGTTACTTTGAGACTTGGAAGCTACTTTGATGAAAATAACAAAAACAAACAAGTGAAGTAGTGGAACTAGTTTGGAAAGCCCAAGCTTCCATGGTTCACACATTTAGACAACATACAAGACTCACCATATGAACAATGGTGTTCTTGGATGGTCACACACTTGAAGGTTGCTTGGAACCTCATCAAAACATAAAGTTTAGAGGTTGTTTGCACCTCTAAACTCATAAGGATCAACCATACACAAGCTCCCTAGCCATAGACTTGACTAGAAACAAGGTAGGTACAAGATTTTCTAAGTTTAAAATGGTTAAATAAAGATTTAAGCAAAGTTCTTCTAAAACAGAAAGTTTGGACCTCAAAATAGTGATGTTCCACCTTAGTTTACCATGGTAAACTTGTGGAAACATTCCTAGAGGTGTTCCAAGATTTCAAGAAGAAAAAAAGATGAAGAAATGTAAAAAAAGTGAGTGAGAACTCACTTAGAACACTTGGAACTTTCTGCCAAGAACTTGAAGAATGGAGAAGATTTGATGTTTTGGAAGTGATTAAAGTGTTTGGAAAGTGTTTAGGAGGTGGTAAGGGGTTGTATTTATAGTTGGGATTAGGGTTTGGGTGTTAAATGAGGTAGTTGATGGTTGAAAGAAGGAAAATGGAGCCAAAATTCGCATGTTTAAAATATTTTGTCCGCCCAGATTCGTAGGCAACGGCTTGCAAGCCGTAGGCTACGAATTGGTTTGTTTGAATTTTTTTGGGCATCTTAAGAGATATATAAGTGTGTGAATATCAAGAATGTATATGAGTATGATTCCGAATATAATTAAACATTAAGCATAATTCGGTTTCGTATATAAAGCACGTACCCGATATTGGTGAAGTATCATGTAATTATGCATACACAAGTGTGAATAAAAATGTATTTACGTTATGGTTAACGCCTCGAATTGTGATATTGGAATCGAAATACGAATATAAGATTTCTAAAAATAGAATGCGAATACGAACTTTCTAAAAATAGGAATACGAAAATACGAGACGTTACAGTCTCCCCTACTTTAGCAAATTTCGTCTCGAAATTTATTCAAGAGGAAAACTCAACGAAGAGGTGTGGATTCTTGGTATCGTAAAGAGAGTGCCGAGTAAGTGTATAATATATAAGCAAATAAAAAGGTGGCTTGCAAAAAGAAGAAACCGTTATCAAATGTTTTGTCTCAAGTGGATGGGCGTGAAAATTTAAATTACTTGGTTGGCTAAGTATACGTGTGTGAATAAATAGTTTTGAAGGGATGAATGTCGGGTTTAAAAGCAATTCATTTGTCAAAGGGGAATTGAGGCACTATACGAGAGTATTTGTAAAAAGGTTGTAAAAGAATATGTGTAAGTGCAGGCAAAAGAAAGTAGGAAGAACTTGTTAAATAGGCAATCAATAGGAACGTTTATGTAAAGCGGTTTGAGGAGTTAATAAATGGAAGATCCTTGATAGTAAAGAGAAATTTGTATAAATGAGGTAGCCGAAGTCCCTTTAAAAGGTTTTATCAATTTTGAAGGAGTTTAAAATTCGTAGAAGGATTTTTTTTTTTTTTTAAATGAGATGGTAGAATTTTTTTTGTTGTAAAAAGATTTTGTTGATTTAAAACAAGGTGGTAGAAATTTTAGTTGTGGCAAGGAAATTTATTGGTTTCAAAATAAGATTATAAGGATTATGATTGTTGAAAACGGGCAATTTGTCGGGTACGTAGGTCGGTGTTTAAGTGTAATAAAGGATGAAAAATACCTTTGGTTGGCAATTTGTCGGGTACGTAGGTGTAAAGGATGAAAAATACCTTTGGTTGGATTAGGCTTGCGAGAATGCTTGTTAAAAATAAACTGAATGTTTAGGCCGAATTACTATGGATAAGGTTAGATGAAAGGTTAAGTGAATAATTGGGAATAGTTATGGCATGGGAGTGAATGAACGATTTGATAGCTGTACACGAGGGGTAAGAATAGTATGGGTACCGGAAAAATGAGAACATGAAGCGTTGAGGGAGATTAGTGATAGTTTTAGCCGCTATAGCTAACGATTTTGGGTATGGAATTTTGTTATAGACAAATGGAATATTAAGTGTTTCAAAGTGTACTCAATATGCTGATGATTGATATAATTGTACCATATAATGACAACATCAATCTTCCATGCAAACATCACTTCAGAAACTCAGGACAGAAATGATAAAAAGACTTTTTACCTTCGTGCAATACACGACTGAAACTCGATACGTTAATCCATTCACCATTACAACATCACGCATTAGACTTTTAAGTAAATTACAGGTTTCAACAACTTCTCATGTGAAACCATGTACAACAGAATAAAGGCACACAATATAACCATGGCTATATACCATTATCATTAGTCTAAAACAATGCAATCCTATCTTCAACCTCAACAAATATTTAACTTTTGAGTTCGGAATTCCAAACAAAACGATACAGAAGCACCATTAAGCTCTGTTCTCTTTGTGACGAACACAAAATTTCCAAATCAGATAAGATGAAAGAAAGAGGGTTTTTATGGAAAATGAATTTCAAAGGGATTTTAATTTTGAAAAACACTATGTATCTATTTGTTTCATGTAATCAAGCATCGGTTGGCTTCTGGGTTGGAGGCGGTGTCCCGGCTAGCCATCCCCACACACCTCCTGAACTTTGTTTTTGTTTTGCATAAGCTTCTTCGGATGCAGTCTTTTGTCTTTGCAAGATTTCAACTTCTTTTTGTAAGGCGTCCATTGTTTGTAGCTTTTGTCTATGCTCGGCAACATCCACCTGTTGATTTTTAAACGGGTATAAAATTCAAATCATAACTAAAAAAACCCATTCTGACTCATTGCCCAACCCGCAGGTTTTAACACTGTTAGATGAAGTACAATGCAATAGCAGAAGTTACCTCCAGTTTGAAACATCTTGACTGCTCTGCTGCAAGCTGAACACGTAGAGACTGGAGTTCCTGCAGAATTGTAAAATTGGAAAATGAAGTTGATTTTAGCAAAGTGTACGAATAAATACATACGTGCATACATATATATATATCTTAGAGAAAAGATACAAGTAAATGTATATAAGATAATTATATCTATGCGTAGGTATTACAACTAAAGCAAAAGATACAACTATACAAGTAAATGTGTGTTCATTTTCTTTGTAGGTCTTTTCTAAATTCTTCATATGATCATCTGAGCAATTTAGAAAAGACCTACACAGAATTTTATAGTGAACCAACAATAATTTCAACATTTCACACACCTTCGGATTATTCATGGAACAAGTTAAATGAGTGTTAGTTGACACTGACAGATGTTTATGCATGTACTAGTTGTGTTAGATCCATTGTCAAGTTTCATGTGTTGTTTGATTGTTGGATTTAGCACCAAGTTTATGTGTAATTCCTTCAACATTGTTGAACCTCTTTTTTAATATATATTTCGCAAAAAATACGGGTAGAACCACTTTGTTGCCCTTTTTGAGTTCTTTATAATATTTTTAAAAAAAAAACTATTGACATGTTCACCATTACAACTAAATGACTTTCAACCCATTTAACCAATTCTGTATGTTGGCATGTCCCTTTTAGTTTAACTTAATAATCTAACAATAAGACTAGTTTGAGATAAAAAATAAATAAATAACCCAAATCATCATGTTCATAAAGCAAATGAATCGAACCGGCCACCTGTAATATTTAATACGGTGTAACCAGTTTACTTTAGAGGATAGAGCATGTTATATTTTTTGGACCTTAATCTCAAAAATATTAAAATTTTAGTTGTAGAAAGCATTGGAAAACATTACCTTGTACAAGTCTGAGTTCTTGGATTCGGCTTCTATCAGTTGTTGCTTTAGCTCATTTGATTGTGACTTTTCGTTGCTGAGGGCCGACTCTAGTTCTTCCTTTTCGGCCTTCAAGGTAGCTAGGGTACGCTCACTCACTTCATTAACTTCACTTGCCTGCATTATTATGCAGGCGTAGAAGCATATTATATTACACAACACAAACGTGCATAATTTTTTGTAACTGGGGATGGTTTAAAAGATAATATCATGCACAAGTCGTAGCATATAACTTATCAGATTTTCTTGTCTATAACCCAAGAGCAAGCCTGAAAGACTCTTTTAAGGATATATACTGTAAACACTAACAGATTCTAAAGCAATTTAACCAATGTCTGCTCGGGTGGGCCCATAACAGATATAGAGGTGGCAAGGTTTAGCACATTCACATGAAAGTCGTCGATTCGAGTTGCGGAAATCAAAAACAAAAATAAACAATTAACCATAAAGGAAACAGGTTAAAGTGTAATCAACTGCTCAGAATTATATTTTTTTAAAGAAGCGAATTTGATTTAAGAACTTCGAAATCATGTCTTAATTTCTTTAAAAAAATAGATGGTGGGTCAACCCAACCTGACCTGCACTTCAAAGTGACTCGTGTTGATCAGAAGCCAAAACCCATGTTGACCCATTACCAGACCTGACCGGCCTGACTATTTTGCCACCTCTAAGGATATAGCAACAAAATTATGCAATGCAAATTCGATCACATAGTAAAACAACTGCAGTTACCTGCGGCTCATTATTTTCCATGCTGATTTCCCTGACTTTTGCTTCTTGACCAGCTTCAAACTCTAAATCAACATCTCTAGTGCCGTTTGTTGCATTCTGTACACCAGAAGCACTATCTAGGGCAGGTACTCCTGACCCAGTTGCTTGCAAGGTTGATTTGTAGCTGGGTTTGAGTAAATTGACCTAACACCAAAACACCGAAATTAGTAACCCCTTAGAAGCTTTGTATGAGAGAGATAGAGAGGACCACTTCTTACCTCATTGTTGTATCGCCCATTGTATCCTCCAAAAGATACTAAAATGTCTTCACCATTGTAGGAGCTTAACACCAAACTCAACCCCTGCGAATATGGAAAAATGTTGTCAGATTATTCACCTTTTGATCCACTCTGATAGGACCTTGAGAAAACTACAGGTGGGTCGGGTACTGGGTCAAAGACTCAAAACGGGTCATTTTTTAGTACGGTAGAAACACGCTGCAAACACTTTTGTGTCCATTTTCTAACATCTTCATAAATAATAATTGATTTATTTATTTTTATAATAGTAGAATAAACATTTGAATTAAAGCATTTGAAATGTATGTAATAAAAATAGACCTTTGCTACAGTCAAATGGTCCCTTAGTAGCTAATTTTGATTTGACAGTTAGAGAAAACACACACCAGGAACCCACTGGAAGCTTGTATGTGTACGTTGACTATTTTCATAGTGAGGTATCCCCTCCACTTATATACAATACTAGCTTAAACAAGGATCAATTTTCTCATTATTCCTCCTAGACATACGTGTTGCTATCATAAATCATCCCTATTCTTAAACAGACCCACTCATAAGGTAATGGGTCAAATTTTGGAACCTCTAATATAAAGTTATAAGCCATGAAGTACTTATTCTCGCAAAGAAGATACCTCGCTAGCAAGAGGAACACGTCCTTGAACAGCCGTTACAACTGACCAAGATAGAGTAGACATGTTAAGAACAACAGTTTCTGAAACTCCTGCAATTTACCAAAAAAAACAATCACACAAACTGGTGGAAAACAGGCGGGATGGCTAATGGGTCAAATAAGTATCTTTGGGGTGGTAGCCCTAAACACTTTTTGTCCTAAACTTAAACTATCTTGATAAAAAAGGAGTTTCTCAAATATCATTTTATAATATTACCATATTCACATGTGAGTATACTCAATACACATATGTGCACGCCTACATTTGCATGTGAATATACCCCTGCAGATGCGCGCACCTTATTTACATGTTATTTACTTTTTTTTAATGATTACTCAATCTTGACCATTACTCTGACCTAAGAGCCTTTTTGAGATTCTTTAACAAAACACCTCCTCAAATACTCACCACTCTTGTTATCTCCTCCACCAACAATGAACCAACTCTCTCCAATGGTCACGCCAGCATGGCCAGCTCGTGGACTTGGTATCTCTCCTTGTTGACTTGATTTTGACCACTCCATCTGAAAAAATAATAAATAGATAATCATGCATCCATATAAACACAGCTCAAGCATCACATCGGGCAGAAAGATCAAACATAATTATGTCATCTCACAGTTTTCAAATCAAGGACATGAAGATCATTGAAACAGGTTGAATGTGTGCCACCACCAAATATAAGAAGATAACGCTCTGCATGTACTGCAGCAGCATGGTCAGCCCGTGGAGAAGGCGACACACCTCTGCATAGATAAAAAAACAAGAGGCTAAAATTTCGTACAAATTCATAAGTTTTCATTATAAGAGCCAACTTGAGCTAATATGAATGTACATAAAAAATGACAGCATAAAGATCTTACATTGTGTCAATCTCATCCCAGGTCATTGTTTCTAAGTCTAAAATGTGCAGATCATTCAAGAGAGTTCTGTATCCATCTTGACCACCAAATATGACTAAGGTATTCCCCACAAGTGTAACTGACTGACCTCCACGTGAAACCTGCAATAGCATGATGAGATAGATTAAAAAACATGGTTAACGTATCAATAACAAATGGTGTCTAGACTCTACACAGACGACAGACGAGAAAATGATTAAATGTATCACGATTCCCTTCATTAAGCAATGGATCATCAAAAGTTTGCAACTTTTTTTAGTAAACTTCATAGATCTCCTAAAACCATAAAGTAATTTTAGTAGTTTGAAAAAAACTGCACAGGAGAGCCAAAATAGTTTTTAATAAATATTACCCAACATAACTAATCATGTCCCAGTATTTGTAACATGCAAATCTTCAACTACAACTCAAAGTTTGATAATAATATTACTAATTTGCAATACAATACCATAACAAATACAAAATTGCATATCAGAAGTAGATATGTTTAGTTGTAAAATTCTTTTTCAATTTGCATGTCATTTTACATTCACTCGTCTCTAAATTTAGTTTTTACTTTTTACATAAATAAAACTTATGAATATAATACCTACATTTCTAATGTCATCTGACGCTTGTGAGAAAACAAACTAACAGAATAATTTTATACTTGACACATTTCATTTCTATGTTGGGTTGGTTTTAAAATTTCTATTTTTCTGGATAAAATTTTTTTAAATAAATGGTGTATTGTGCAATATATGTTTTAACAAAAAAAAGTCCACAGATTTAGAGATCTATGGTACAAGTTACATAACATGATTAAGTTTTTTATGCCAATTATGTCATTAAAATATGGAATTCGTTTACAAGAATCTGAGGCTATACACTTTAGAAACTCATATATCACAATATATTCTCCTGACCGGGGTACTATAAAACAAATGAAAGAGTAAATTGCACAAAACGTCCTTTATGTTTTCTCAAACTTGCAGGTTCCAGCCTTAATGTTTAAAACTTGCCAAAAACAACCTTTACGTTTATTTTTGTTGCCGGTTCAGTCCTTTATTACTAACCAAGTTAATTATCTCAGTTTATTTCCCTCACATGCCTAACATGTGAGGGTATATTCGTCATTTTGTTTCCTCTTCTTATAAAACCCTCAAAAAACACATCACCTCCTCCACCGACACCACCTCCTCTGCCACCACCCCTCCACCTCCGACACCACCTCCTCTGCCACCACCTCTACCTGATACATCCCTAAATTCGACTGCAAAACCCATCAAAAGATTTTTACTTCATTGAGTTCTTGAAATATCTGTCCATACTTCATATGGACAATATTATAGATCTGGAGAACCATATTTACAAGCCAAATCAGATTAATTAAATTATATTTAGTTAACAAATGATGAGACGTTTGATTCAACCCTCCAATTAGTTCTTTATAGATCAAGACAGATCCATAATTCTTCTTATCCCAGTCCTCAACACAAGATTCGATATGTTCTTCTACAAACAAGTAGTGAAACATCACAGGTCGAATCAAAGTCAAGACGACGTTCAATTAAACGAGTCAAAATCAAAAGTTTATGCGGTTCCTCGTGAGTATACGCCCTATGTAGAAACAAGCGTTCATTAATCCTTCAGGATCACGAGATTTAAACCGTAACGAACATAATTAGGGTTTCCAAATCATCAAATAATTGTGTAAACGAAGAATCTTTAGTAAACACATCCAGAAACCATTATATGTATCAGATCTGATCTCTGAAAACTTAGATCCATCAGATAGTTATATGACGCAATCAAACAGCCTCGAATCCTCTTCTTCAATCAACAAAAAAACCTAAAAACACTACAAAAAAATATAAAAACGTTCGTTCAATACCTGTATTCAATCTTCAATCTGCCGATCAAAAAGAAACCTAAAACACAACGCCTCCTTTATCTTGTAACTGATTCGAACAAATAACCGTCGGTGATTCCGTCAATCTTCAAGCAAAAGTTAACAAAACCGACAGATCTGTATGCTTTAACAAACGATCTATCTAGATCTCAGATCAAACAATCCAACGCGAAGATGATGAAGAATTCATAGTGATTTAAGGTTAAATAATAATAGTCGAATCGTTCGTTCTGTTTGCTTGAATGAAACGGCGATCGAACGTCGGTTTCTTCTTCAATCGGCGATTAAGATAAAGGAATCTTTTGAAGAATTGTGAAAAGTAATAATAATAAAAACCCAGTTGAAGATGATGGTGGTGGTGATTCCATCAAAACCCCCCAATTCGACTGCAAATTCCAATAATTATCCCCACAATTTCGCCTCTGCATCTCCATATCCTCCAACAAACATCATCGGTCCACAATCTCAAACCGAAACCCTAACCCTACGGTGGTGATGTATCAGGTGGCGGTGGTGGTGGTGGCAGTTGAAGATGATGGTGGCGGAGTTATTTGGGGATTTTGGGGGTTTTGTCGAAGGTGGAGGTGGTGGCAGAGGAGGTGGTGGCAGAGGAGGTGGTGTCGGAGGTGGAGGTGGTGGCAGAGGAGGTGGTGTCGGTGGAGGAGGTGATGTGTTTTTTGAGGGTTTTATAAGAAGAGGAAACAAAATGACGAATATACCCTCACATGTTAGGCATGTGAGGGAAATAAACTGAGATAATTAACTTGGTTAGTAATAAAGGACTGAACCGGCAACAAAAATAAACGTAAAGGTTGTTTTTGGCAAGTTTTAAACATTAAGGCTGGAACCTGCAAGTTTGAGAAAACATAAAGGACGTTTTGTGCAATTTACTCCAAATGAAAAGTAGAAATAAAAAATAATGCCAAAAGATTTGGATTGTATACCGGAGGTTTTCCATAGGTCTTCATGGTTGACCAAGAATATGTTTGCAAATCGAATGCCTTCACTGTTAAAACCAAAGGATACAAATATATATAAGTTTGTTCTGTATAAATATCAGTCAGCTAAAACTGTAAACTAACAAACAAATTAACTATAAGTTTCACCAAAAGTTGGTGGATGTGGAAAAAATAAAAAGTCGGGTGGTTTGGGCAACCATTCAGGATGAACCGGTTATCATTGAATTGACCTGCAAACACGTTTTATCCAGTTTTAACTTTTTTATATGATTACAAAAACAATATTATTATACATATAACAATCCAGATCTTTGAATAACACGAGTTAAAAGACCGTATACTTTAGAATTTTGTCCAACTTTCAACCTTGTTGACCCGTCATAACCATTTGACCCCTTCCCATTTTAACTATATTTTTCTGTTTGACCCATTTAAATAAAGCACATACCATATTGGCCTATTCATAACTCAATGGGTCAAAATTGCCACCTCTAATAACAATATTTTTTTTTAAAATGTGTAGGTAGATACCAATCTTAATGGTAAAGTGAAAACACATATCAAGTTCAAACAAACCATTGATAACTTCAGAAGCATCCTTTGAATGCCCTGCAATTGATATAAGCTTATTTCCTTCCCATGGTATCTACAGATCAACACGTTATGTCATGTCATATTAGACAACAAAATGATCAAAAATCACATGTGATGTATTGATGTTATGGAAATAATTCACAAGTTTATAATCTACTTAAAACTACATATTTCAGTACTAACCAAAGAATGCCCAGCACAAGGAGTTACTCTCCCTGGATCCTCTGAATTTGCTTTGACTTCAACCTTTGACCATGTCCAATTCCGTAAATCAAGTGTCTGCAACAATATCCACAATACTGAGAGTGCAACCCAACAATATTAATTTGAAAGAGAAAATAGAATAATTTTTGGGCAAAAAGTAATGCAAAAAAAGTAATGGCATTTATTTTGGCCATATAGTCCCATACCTGAAGATCATTAAGATAACGGCCATTATGATTTCCACCAAATATATACATTTTATTGGCAATAACAGTTGCTGCATGCTATTAATTTGAAAATAAAAAAGCTAATCAGGCAAGGCTAAAAAAAGAAGAAAGAACCAACTTTGATGGAAACCTCAGGAAAGTAATACCTCATATCGGGGCTTTGGACGTGGACCAGATACCGAGGGTGCAACCCATTGGTCATACACACCAACAGAACCAACTACTTCCACCGTTACATCTTTATCGACAGAATTCCCGTTCTCGGTTGGGATAGTTTTCGTTTCTGGCAAAGTTATTTCATTCTCCGTGGGTAAATCCGCCTTTGAATTATGCTACACCAGATGCATACTATTACAGTTTAGAATATAGTTCACCGCATACACGCAAAAAAAACATATGTTATACAACCATCAAGATAGCTTAACAAAAGCAAAACATTTTGCCCACTCACATTCATCTCTACATCTACAACAGGCTCTGGAATAAAGTCGGATATCCTTGAATACCATCCTGGATCTTCTTCCTACTCAACGGGTAAACGAAAGACCAATTAATTAAGCTTTATGGCATAATATTCCAGTTTTAAGATGAATAACAAGGTAAGTATACCTCTAATATTTTTACAAAAAGGCACATTGCTTCACTGGAAGCCATGTTTCCAAGACCATTCCAACTGCAACAAAAAAAAAATAATATTCCAGTTGATCACTTGATTCTACAACAAATTTTCTACTAGTTAAACCCTAACTAAGAGAGTGCTGAGGATTCTTGAAAAAAACTGACTACAACGGCTAGGTATCAGGGAAGTTTGACTGCAAAAATTACTAATCCTATCTTCATCATTATGTTATAATTACACAAGTGCCATCGACCTTGAAGTTAACTATACGTGTGATGTGTGTATGATCACTTTGATGCCCACTCTAATAATTATTAACCACTACTAAATGATAAAACTAACAGGGACTTGTTATTTTGCACATTAATTGGTTTCAAAATTATGTCTTATCATTAACTATTTCTCATATTCTATATCTCTTTTTTTAAATTAATATACGTAATCTCTTCACCCACTAAGTTTTATAACTAGCCCTCTAAAAAAGAAAATATCACTTTCGGATTTGGTATTTGTAGTAATTTCCTAGCTAAAAAAGAATGTCCAGACATTTTATCTGTTTTCTCCTGCATATCAGCATTAATATTGATTAACACTACATGTTTTTTTAGTATGGCTAATGTATGAATATTAATTTTTATTTTTTTTCATACATACGTGTATTTTTACAAGTTTGGGGACTTTAGAGTATGTTGGTTTTTTATGGTATTTAACCTATACTTATATCCCTCCTGGGATTATATGTCCGCATATGCTTTTGGAAACGTTCCATATTGGGTATTCATTTATTCATGTTCTCTAAATTAACATAGCAGTCTTCACTTTTCCACCCATAAATAACATAAAGATAAACTACCAAGGATACCACTTCAGTGGTGCATTTTCACATTTATTGAGGGAGTGTAATATATTTAGCATATAAGATATAGGCTGGTGGAAAATCAGTTAAAGAAGAAGCAGACACTCCACAAAGAAAAGATCCAACAAATATAAGTCGTGTATCTAGCCAGTCTTGTATTGTATGCAATTGAAAAACAAGCAGCAAGTGACACAAGCCTTAGTTCATATTTACTTCAAGCATATAATCAGCTTGTGTGTGCGTTCAGTAGCTTAAACAAACAAACCTTGTCCATTTGCTTTGTTCCACTGGACTCCAAGCTCTTGGTTTTGGTATGTTACATGGTCCAACAGTTGCCTGATATGAAACAGAATTTCTTTTACAAACAAAACTTGATTGACAAACAAAACGCCAGGAAGTATAACTAATCAGCAGCATATCTCAAAGGCTAAGTTAGAATCTAGAAAATTCTAAAATATTCAGGATACAAATGTGCATATACATACATATATTTACATATATACATACATATATTTACATATATATATATATATGCATATGTATCTGTACATGTATATGTAAGTGTACCACGTGCATGTGTGTAAGTGTATGTGTATATGCAGATGTAGATGTATTATGTGTATCTACAGTGTACATGTGTATGTGTGTACAAGTTAATATTATATTACATTTTAGCCTTCGTGGATATGTATATTTACATAATCACCTTTAACCAAACCCCTAAAATACATTTTACTCGTGACTCAAACCTCCTCATCGCCGCTCCTTCCTCTACTGGTCATCCAGTGCTTAGTCATAAGGCATTTCTCCAAACCTTCTCATCTTTATCCAATAACTTGTAAGTTTTGTTGTATACACAATCGTCACCCGCACAGAGTGTTATTTGTAAACTATGCTCTATTCAAAGAAATTGGGTGTAAATGCTCTTCCACGAACTCAAAAACCAACCACTTTTAATGCTTGTGAAAAAGTTTTCATAATTTCAAATAAATTGAGTGTTAAGCCTCTTTCAAGAACTCAAACCAGCACCCATCAAGGTATGTAACCTTCTACATGTAAATGAGAAAATTACTGCACAGCTTTTACATATGTTGATTATTAGATCATTGATGGCAAGCAAATTAGTGAAACAATTGTTGGTGTAAGTTACAACAATGTGCATGCCAAAGCTGTTAGGAATCAAGCGGGGCAGCAGAACTAACACACATGAGGCACAAACGATTATTCACGCAGAACCGAAAATAAAGGCAAGAACACAACAATTTAAGTGGTTCTGATATGGTTTGTGAAATTAGTGTAACTCAATCAGGGAAGTAGAACAGTTTATTGAATAGTTCAAAGGATGATTACAAGCTGATGAAATACGAAAAGAGAAAAGAAGAATAGAAACAGAGATAATCAAGGGCTATGCTCTCTCCATGCACAAACGCAGGAGCCCTAACAAACTAACAAACTCAATCCACCTCTAACATGCCTAATTATCTATTACTTATACTATCCCCACGGGCTGCAACTAGGGTATCTTATTATGCTTAGTACAAGAGGATTACAATTACATTTTTACACCATAGGGTATTTATAAGATCGAGACGATTTATAACTTGCTAATCAAGAAACATAAATATGGCATGGGCTTTAACCACTTAAGCAAAGTTGGCCCCATATGCTTCTAACTAGAGACGACCTCCATTGAGCCCAACCCGAACCCAAAAGTCTTCACATTAAACCCAATAAAAGCTTCATCTTTGTGTTAGTCAATTTGCTTAATTAGTATTGAAATTGTTCAACCGCAAAAATTAGATTTACATAGCTATCTTGAGAAGAAGCTATGCCCATGTTAGTGATCTAATACCCTTTGATGTTAAATGGTAGCAACTGAAATCTTTAGAGTATCGTGTTTTTTGGTAGCTAGCTTAAGACATCTTGTTATTCCTATCACAACATTTTCGACTAAACGCAAGATCTACTTTTTATTTCAAGTCATACTTATGGAGGAGATTGGTGTGGAAGCCTTCAATGTGTGAAAGGAAAAAAAAAAGAAAGTATGGTTGCTTTGTTTGTCTTGCACCAACTTTATAATGCATTTTCATGAAATCCAATATACTAGTTTATTTCCCACTTTTAAAGCATTTTTGAAATAGTGTAACACCCCAAATTCCCTATATATATGTATACTTATGATTAGAATTATGAACCTAGTTAGTAAACTAGTAAAGTTTAACTAAAAGAGAAAGTAATAGGCCATAAAATATAAACACCAAATATAAAGGGGCAAAAGTGACACAAATGGAAAAGTGAATGATAAAAAGGGAAATTTAACACAAACACACACACATCTCAGGTGTGTGTGTGTTCGACAGAGACTAGAAGAAGAAGGGGAAACCCTTGTCATCATAAAATCAACCTAATTGAAGAAGCTATCTTGACTAAATCTCATGCATGTCTTAAATTCTTGATCACCCAAGCACACTAGAACTCAAGGTAAGAAGAATTTTATGTTTTGATGATTTTGTATGAAGTGGGTTTCTATGGAATCCATGAACTTATATGAAATTAGAATGATAATCAATAAGAATCATGCTTGAAATAATGGTTACTTGGATACTTTGATGAAAAACCCACTTGTAGTAGTTATGATGTTATAATGATGATGATGGATGTGAAAAATTAGTATAAGAATCATGAATGATGTTGCTCGTAGTGAATATGTGTCTAATGAGATTGACTTAGTATGAAAGTTTTGTGAACTTGGTTAAAGATGATGATTTTCACATGAACTAGTAAGATTGTGCATAAGATCATTGTACACCATGCTTTGTTTATTGTACGCGTACTACATCATGATGAAATGCCTTGTGTAGTAGATTTTATATAAAGATGATGAATTCATATTATTATGAAGATAAATCAATTAGGTTGGAAAAATAATGATTAATTGGCCATCTATGTAATGTATATATATAAGATAGAATCATGGAATACAAAATATGGGTATGACATTGTAGGAGTAAAGGAAGAGAGCACGAACCAATCCGGGTCGCAAACAAAACAAGATAAAGGTAAGTTCGTATGAACTTCGTTTACTTGAATGCAATTCAAGATAACATTTCAGTATATTGCTTTTAATTGTAAGTAGTAATATACTTATAGTAAAATGACGAGTTGAGTTTGAAGTATTTATTAAGAATGGAAGAGTAGAAGATATGTTTAGACCCGTTGCTAACGGGTGAGAATGAATAGAAAATTTCGGATAATTGTTTTTGGGCATGATATGCTTCATTACTAATTGAACCAAGATGAAAGAATTATTACAAGAATGAAATGGTCGTTATGTAGACTTGACACGAATGGGTCAAACAGTCCAAGTTTATGACTTGTGAGAATGTTTGGATATTGACCCAAAAGAATGGAATGGATGAAAGGACAAACATTAGAATGATGACGGAACGAATAAAAGGTAAACTTGTGGAAGTTCAGTTGTGAAACAAATGAGTTGAAGACACAAAGCATGTTTTATGAGTTTAATTAAGCTAATGGGTCAACATGACAATGTAATACCAACGATGTAGTTAAAATGATTTTGTTAAGTACTTACTAATCATGCTTTTCTTTTGAAATGTGAATGATATGTAAATTGCAGGTCTTAATCGACGAGCTTGGGACGAACACATCTTAATGCCCTTAGTGCGCTTCCGGTCATGTTTTACGTGCCAAACGGGTCAAAACGTCATTTTGGTTGTAAATCATGAATTTCATACTCGTGTCTTTGTAAGTATACTAGGTTGATACCTATGGTTTAGTAGTTTGTTTAAATGGTATAAAGAAGTTCTTATGATGACGATTTGCTTAATCTCGTCATGAGGGTATTTTGGTAAAAAATTTCATGTTACAAAGATAACCTTTTTAATTCTCTTGACGTTGTGACTTTTATGGAATACGGGCATTACAAATAGAGTAAACCAACCAAAATATTCTTCCCATCCTTGTAATAAGTTACGATGCATGCTTATTTTTCTTGTTTGCATGATCTATTTACTTACATTTTCACCTACTAATCATTAGGTCAAAGTTTCTAATATGTCATGACTCATGATGTTCCCATTTCTATGGCCATTCCTTCAATACTTAAAGATCTATTCTATAACACTTGGCCAAAGTGTAGCATTCAACTCACCCACATTGCACCCAACTCCAGCAAGATCTCAAATCTCAATCTTTAACTCCTAATTCCTATAGTCAACTAGTAGCAACGTGTTAGCCCAATAACCAATCATTATTCCGTCACAATCCCTCCATTCCAAAAATAATAGGAAAAAGAAGGTAACCTCTGGTTTCCATTTCTAAGTGTGATTACTTTTCAACTCCCTTAATGATAAGAACTTCAAATTTTACTCGAAAAAATCGTTGTTACATTAATTTTATAACTAAAGACTAAAAAAAATAATGATGCTTATTTTCAATTTGCAAAAAATAAAAAAAAACACTAGTTTTTTATATTGATAAGATTTTATATCAAAAACCATAATTTGGCTCTGTGTGTATAAAATATGTAAGCCCATTACCAAGGTTTAATTGGTTTATTCGGTTGAAAACAGGTTTAATCAGTTGAAAACATGTTTATTCAGTTAAAAACCGAACCAAATTCTAATCCAGTTTTCATTTCGGTTTGAGTCTAACTAAATCCAGTTCAGTTCGGTTTTTGGTTCCACCTAAAAAAACTGTCAAACCTAACAACCCGAAGCAAGGAAACCAATTAACCCACCAGCAAATCAAAGCAATGAACACCCCTATTAATCAATCTCAGATGAGTTTACAACACACAGAATCTTAAAAACACATCACATCGGAGGTTGTAACTTGTAACTGATGCAATCACAGTTATACTATCATGATGGATCTATAACTTGGTCTCAATCAAACACATTTAATCTATCTTTTTTCATTACAAAACAACAAAATTCACAATCATCTTCAAAAAGATACAGCAACCCTAATTTCAACCACTCAGATCTATGGAAAACAAAATCCACCTATTCAATAATAACAAACCACAACTAAGTGTAACATACTAACATCAATTCAGAACAGTTAGGCAATTGATAATTGCGAAGCAACATTGCAACAATTAAAAGATGAATGTGAACAAAAACCTGCTGATACAGGGCGTAAAGCAAGAGAGCGACGTCGTTTGAGAATTTGGAGGTGACACCGTTTGAACCGAATCCGGCGTAAGTAGCAGCGGCGTAGAAGCGATCAGGATATGCGAGGCCAGAGCTTGCTCTCGCCATCGCCATTGTTGTGGATCTCAGATGAGATCGGTAGAGAAGAGCACGTTAGATGTGATTTAACTAGTGATTTAAGAGAATTTAATTTGGGTTAAGTGCTGAGGAGTGCTTGCTACAGACAAAAATATTATTCTTGTTCTTACCAGAGTTGACTTTAATTTTACCATTTTAAAGTTTTTGCCTCAATACTACTTTAAAAAGTGTAATTTTCCTTTGATGATTATTTTAAAAAGTGTAATGATTTCATTTTAAAAGTGTAATTTTCCTAATTCGATGATTTCATTTTATTGTCAGTTTACTCTGAGTTTAATTCTACCCAAAACGTCCTTTGATTTTTATTTTATTGTCAGTTCACATTGATTTTAACTCTATTCAAAACGTCCCTTATCTTGAAGGGTGATTATTTTGGCAATTTAGCATATAATCTATTTATTATGAATTTCTTAAATCCATTTTTGTTATTTATTGAAATTAAAAATCAAATATCAATAATCACAAGGTAATTTTAAAATAGGAATTTTAACAAAATTGTTCAACTTACATTCAACTTTCATCATCATCAGTATAACAAATTCTAAAAACAAATTGTAAAGAACAAAACCACTAACATCATCCCATAAAAAAAGAGAGCCTAACGAAAATCTTTTCTTCTTCGTCTTCATTTCTTAAACTTGCCCAACGTCTCTTCATTTTTTTCTCTATTTCTGTCAAGAATAGGCTCAAAGTTACTCTCTTATTTATCACCAATACAAAATGCTCAGTGGTGTGTTCAGATCTGGTGAGGTCTTCAAATCTTAGCCGCCCCGCAAACCACCTGAAAATCGCACCTGCAAACCACAAACCTAGCCATCGTGGAAACTTAAACCCTAGCCGCTCCTAACTTGAAACCAGATCTGAACTCAAAACCGCCAAGGTTACCCACCACCATCCCCGTGTTTCGACGACACCTAGCGGCGGCTATGGTTTCCAATCGTGGATTTTTTTTTTTGGAATTTATAAAGATCTACCCCCCATGATGGTGGTGGTGGCTAGCAGTGGTGTTGGTAAATGATTGGCGGTGGTGGTTGTGGTAGATAGTGGTTGGTGGTGGTGAGTGGGGTTGAGAAAGCTATATATATATATATATTATGGTGCGAAAAATGGTGGTGGTGATGATTGGAAAATGAAGGTGGTGGTGGGTGGAGGTCGGCAGGTGATGATGATTGTGGGTGGAAGTAGGCAGATGGTGGTGGCAGGCGGTAGAGATAAGGGTAGAGAAAGGGGATAAACTATAAAGAGAGTATAAATCTATTAAATATATGTGTGTGTAAAGAGACAAATGAATTTAATATATTGATTATAAATAAATAAATCTTTATCTGTAAATTACCAAAATGCCCTTATGATTATATGTAAAATTACTAAAATATCCCTACCTTTAATTGAAATGTTTAACTAAGTTAGAGTCATGGAGTAAATTGGTAATAAAATTGAAACAACATGGAGGAAATTGGCAATTTTTAAACTACTGAGCAAAAGTGTTAAAATAGTTAAGCCACATGTCACACCACAAATTCCACATGCAGGGTTTTACTACGAGGCGCGTGACATACCAGGATCCATCCACTAATCATGTTGAACTATTCAAATATTTTTGGAAAATGTTCAACTATACATTCAACATGAATAGTGATAATCGTCTCAATGTTTGAAAACACTAGTTTAGGTTAACAGCGGAAGCAAAAGTATAAAAATCCAAACATGATGGAAAACCACAATTGTTTAGCATAAATAATGAAAACAGTTCATTAACATCATGACACTTTCCAAGCTGTCTATTTCGAGGCGCGTTATACCTAACGTCCTGCAAAGCATGCTAAAGTGTATCAACATAAAGTTGACGAGTTTACAGTTTTAGTTCAACGAAGTAAGTTCCAAATACAATGTTTTGAAGGCATGTCATGGGTAGCTAACCCACTATTAAGCAACTAAAGATGTGGTTCTGAAAACTGACGTAGTAAGTTTTTGTGCCCTCCGCATTAAGTCCACTCGCATTTATGCAATAGTTAAGGTCAAAAGTTCACGTGAAGCTCCCAGCACGGTGTGAGGTTTTGTCAAACCTAATAATGCTATCAACTAATACCTGGTTTGCCAACCCGGCAATTAATCGGTATAAAGAGTAGGGACTTTCCAAATAGATGTTCTGTTTAGTATATTATAGACATGTAATTAAACTAGAGTATTTAAGTTGCCATATTCCAGCCCAAGAATATAAGTGTGGTCCCAAACCAAGGATAGACTAATTCCAAAACCAGGAATTGCATGCTTTTAGTAAAGTTGTGAACTCACCTTAGATTTGCTCGGCTAGAATTTAGTTACTAGAGTTAAGTATGGTCAACCATGTCCTGATATGGTTACTGTTTTATCGTTAGTTACTGTTCAAATAAGTCACATTGATTCAACACGTATACTATCACATAATATGCATACATGTTGACACTTTGTTGTTTGTTCGGTGGGGTTCGTACATACGTACAGCTCATAAAAGATATCACGTTCAATGATATTCTATTAGACACCAAGTAACAATTAACACTTCATACAAACAAGCAATTGCATTTATACACATAAGCAGCATGTTTCAGCAGTTTCAGCTCAACGTCCGTTGTGGAGCTGTTATAGTGATTTTCGTTTAAAACAGTAAACTGACTAGAAAAAATACCAATAATTTATGAGATGTGTCATTAGTTCTGAAAAGGTTTGTGTAATTTTCTCAAAGTCTAATTGTTCACATAAAAGTCACCCAAAATCATTTAGCACATAAAGGGCAATTTCGTCACATTCTTTCGACAATTTACGGTTTAATTTATATAAAATTCATGTCGATCCGGGTTGATGAAATTCCACTTGTAGAACTTAGTAACCTCCTAGAACTATCTATTCTAAAAATTTCAAGTATTAATTCCAATCATAGAGCAAGTTATGACCTTCGTAACAGGCTGTAACGTCTGCAGAAAAACGCAGCCTGTACATGTGTTTCCGTTTTAATCTTTTGACTGGGCTAAACTTGTCGAAAAATCATGAATCCAGATGGGTTTGAAAGCTGTTTCATTAAACTTCGTTTTAGACTCAAGAACCACACGTTTTGGTTATGTTTTGATCAAGTTACAACCAATACAAGTCGGCTGTAAAACTTGGACATAATATGTTTGAACTCAAATCTTTGTAAAAACAACTTGGACATAATCTGTTTGAAATCAGATCTTTGTAAAAACACGTTTATGAACGTTACATCATATTTTTCGACTACTAATAAATCTATGACAATACGTAGATCAGTTTTATAAAAGAGGTTATCGTCAAACTCATGTCACAAATCAAAAACCCTATGTATACGTGCATATATATGTAAACTATAATCTAACAAACTTCATGAACAATCAAAACTTATTATCTACACAAACCCTAGAATTAGTGATCCATGTTTTCACGTAAACATACAAACAAATACCGTTAAATAAAACTATAACATGATTGAGATGGATTACCGGAATCAATAGAGGTCAAGAAAGCTTGTAGAACAAGAGAGAGTTGAAAGCCTTAGAGAATAATCGTTGTTCAGAGAGAAAAAAGAACACGGATTGCAACAACTGAATACGATTAGGGTTTGCATGATATCCTTATATACGGTGACTTTTGAGAGTCGGTTCGGGTTGTTCCGAGTTTGCATAAAAATGCAAAGATATTCCGAATTTGTATAACAATAATAAACATTCCGAGTTTGTGGTGTTGGGGTGTCGAAAAAATTTCGGGATGAGTATAAGGGAATTCCTAATTTGAGAGGGGTAAAGGGTTGTCTGAATTTGTGAGTGGAGTTAGGGGGAATGCCGAATTTATTATAGTTTCCCTTAATTACACCTTTAGTCCCTTAGTTATATACTTCATAATCTTGCACAGAAAGTTAGCATCTAACTTCAAGCGTATTAGTGAAACTAGTCCCACTAGTTTATGTTAGTTCACGTGTTAGAACCCACACGTGTAATGTGAATGCATATGCGTATGTGCTAGCAAAAACATAAAGATTTAACTAAAAAAGTTGACGGTAATAACCTGAAAATGGGAGTTGTCACACCACAGGGAGTAAAAACGAAGTTAACTCTTCTTATACATTCCATTCTTGCCAAATTAAACATTTTTCTTTTTTATTACCAGTGGAGTAATAAGGTTGGTGATGTATCGTCAAGACACCTAGTTTCTTTCTTTTTAACATTTTAGGTTCAAATGTCATATATACAACAACAACAAAAAACCAAACTTAGCCAATCCTACTAATAGTAGAGCTATTGGGAAGTGGCGAATACATAAATTTTTTGTAGAGCGGGCACAACGTGGATCAGCTAAAATGTGTCGAATTAAAAGATCAACGCACTTCAACAAAACAAACAATGTCATAACTTTAAAAATATGCATATTGTTGTGACATCACCAAGTGACCAAATCTCCAAAGCATAGCAATTTATTATATGAGGGATTCAAAAATTATGATTTGCAAGAGAATTATCTCAACAATGGGGTGGTTTTATTCAGCTTGATAGATAGAAAGGCCATATGATTGGTGGTTCAAGTGGCACTAGTTGAATTTTTTCTTTGGAGATTCTATTAAGTTATACGGAAAGTAAAATAAACGAGGCTATATTTTATTTACATATGCTATATGCAGATGGGGTAATCAAATTATGATGTAGGGTGGGCCTATGCCCACCCTTCAATACACATGTATATGCCACTGCTACTAGATGTCTGGAGAGAGTAAGATGTAGCCAAATTTTACATCTACCCATATGGATAGAGAGACCCCCACCTCCCAAATAAACAGCAGACAAACAAAGAAAACTAAATGCAAAGAAATAGAAAGGTACAAAAAAACAAAACAAAAGGTGGAAGAGTAGCATAGTGAAATGGAAACATATATAACATGATTAAACAACATATATATAAAACAAGCATACAATCACATGCAAAGTTCACATAAAATGAAGGAAAATCTAACCCTCTAAGATAAAGCTAAAACACACCTATTATTAGACCAAATGTAATAGTGTGATAGTGTAGGGTTTTATGTAATATCATGGTCTACAAATCACCACCTCATTTTGTAACCTTAATGATACAATTTAATACAATCACAATATACCCTCCCCTAAAAGTCTTTAACATTAATTTTACATCTTCACGAACTCATGTACTCAAAGAGGTTCAACTATAGCAAATCATGCCAAGTTATCTCATCCCAGATCAATCTAGGTCTGCCACGACTCATGTTCCCCTCCACAGTGAGGGTTTCAAATGCTCTAAGTAGTGTCGCCGTCTCACTTCTTCTCACATGACCAAACCATCTCAATATTTCCTCCTCCACTAGTCTCGCACAAAGACAAAGAAGGAAGATAATTTCAGCATGAAGCTTGCTTGGCATGAAGGTTGAAATAGGAGATTCTAATATGAAAACACAGGTAGAAAGCGAACTAGGAAACGCGAAATTGCTAACTCAAGTGAGCTTAACCCAAGCAAGAAGGAAAGAAAGGCACTTTCGGGCACACAACCGCTGAAGTGAAGGTTTCAAGTCTTGAATGCCGGTCTTTAGTTTATCTTATCTAAAATTCTAGCCACTCCTAGCCTTTCCCTAAATACCTAATTTCTTGTCCGATCTAGCCTTGTGTGCCCGCACTTCTACCTTAACATCCTCATCTCTTCTACCTCTATCTTGCGCGCTAGTGTTTTCTTGATGGCTCGTCATTCTTTTCAATATAACATAGCAGGTCTAACTGCAACCATATAAAATTTCCTCTTTATTTTAGTTGGAAACTGGCTGTCGCACAAAACCACACAGATGGCATGACTAAAGAAATTTGTCGATCTAAAAAAACAATTCATATCGGTATCTTGGGATGGATGGAATGGGGCAACAAGTGAAGGCAACCATCAGGCAAGTTGTGTTGTTATTTTGCCAATGATACCAAGAGGGATAGGTGAGTTAGGTGGGCCCAATACCAAATTGATGTGGGGTTATACTATGTATATATATGTGTGTGCGAGAGAGAAAACAAATGTGTAGCACCGTATTCCCATAGCGGGCTTTCAAAATCTCAAGCTATAGTGCCCCTAGGGCGTGGTGGGTGGGACTGGATAACGCTCGACTACGAAAGAACTAAGAATAAAGACACAAAAGTAATTTGTAAATATACAATCCATGTTGATCCAAATAATGTAAATCTGTTAATGCATTCTATTTTGACTAAATACAAAGATCCCTAACGCTTATCTCCGCGGTCCATTTCAATTAGTTGAAATGTTCCACACCACATCACATTAAGGATGTTAAGCAAAAATAATTTGAGGTGAAGTTGTAGTTTTTCTTTTGGGTTTATGTGGAATATTTATTTGTGTAGATGTGTTTGACAATAGGTGTAGTTATAAACTCATAAGTGAAAATTTAAATGAAATAGATGACCCAAATAAAATCACAGTATTAGATTTTTGACACCATTATATGAAATGTTATATAACATCATTAAAAGTTACACAAAATATGATGTATTCATACGCCTTCAAAAAATACACTAATGTATATTGTATGCTAGTTAGGGGGTATATATGGACTTTTTAGGGTTAATTTCACTAAATTGTATCGCTTTGACATTTGACGATGTTTTGTTAAAACATTAGGAGCTAACATCTTTTTGTATTGTATACCAAAACTTTAGTTACCTTTCGACTGAATTTTCAGTGTACTATGCCAAAATTACTCTCATTTTTATAACGACGAAGTATCATTAATTAAATAACACCCTAATTTGATTTAAATAATCAATTGCTAATGGAAAAATGTCCAATCTTTTTATTAAGATCCTTTAGTTAAATAACTTACTATTTGTTAAAAACTTTTGAAAATGTTCTATGAGAATTATCATATCGATTTGTACAAATAACCACATTGTAAAACCATATTTAACAAAATTTGACAGATATACGATTGTTTCGAAAGTGATTCATTACACAGAATATTAAGACTTTAACAAACTAATCCAGACTTGAACAAGGCCACCACTACTCAGAGAATTTACCTACAAATGATTAACAATATAAAAATGATTTAATATAATCATGTACACCACGGGAAACTAATTAACGTAAAGACATGAATTTAGCTTGGTTAATGGGCCCACATAACTTTCATGTCATCAAATACTAAGAACACAATAATATTATTCAATGAATTTACGAGATAATGTACCCCCACACTACAATCCATAAATTGCTTCATGCAGGTTTATTGCAACTACTACTTATCATCGATTACTTACCTTATCATTCGTAACTTCCTTATATCGATACTTCCCTTATTACTTGTTGATCCATAGTATCTGATTGAATCATCAACTAACAATTTAAATTCATTAAAGTAGCATCATGTGAAATCCATGAACTTAACCAAGTGTAAGAACCGGATCGTATTACAAATTCGAAATATCATAATACCATAATCTTATGACTTCATTAATAATAAATTCGCTTTATTCGTTTGTTGGTTATTATATCCAAACGTCCACACATATATATATATAGTCTTAGGATCCTGTAAAAAAACATTTTTCATGAGAAGTGTAAGAAGACATAAGAATTGACATGTAGGCATCATGTTATGGACTTAGGCATGATGTTTTGGGTTGTTTTGGTAAAAAAAAATACCACCAAACATAACAATTTAAGACAATTCAATGAGTTTTAGGCTTAAAACTTAAAACACCATGCCAAGAACGTTAAGTACTGTGTTTTAAGTGCTAAGCAGTGTGTTTTAGTTGTGTTTTAAATTTCACGCCCATAATACGTTGCATTGTGTTTTAAATTGTTATGTTTGGTGTTTTTCTTGCCAAAACAACCCAAAACATCATGCATAAATCCAAAACATGATGCCTACATGTCAATTACTTCTCACGAAAAAATCTCATTTTTACAGAAACCTCACCCTATACATATAAACCTTTAATTTTAGGTTGTGAAACACTCACTTCTGTATTCAAGTCCTTTCAAAACATTTTACAATTTAAAGCTTGAAATCAATTCTTTTAAGATTAGTTTCAGCTTATCCAATAATTCACATACGAATGTTCACTTTGTATTGCATGAGCGATACAACAATAAAGTGCATAAATTTACTACATTTCATTCACAATATAAAGATTTGATTCTCAATATCAGCAATGTAAAAACTTCAATCTTATAAACTTAAAATAAAGTATTTGGGTCATCGCTTCATGAAACAGGTGTAAGATGCACTTACCATCGCCCGTAGGATTAGATCTTTGGATACAATAATTACTAGCTTCAACTCGTTGACTTCCAATCTTCAATATGCGTAGCAACATGCAAGTTAATACACAACGTTTAAAATGCATAGTCTAAAAATCACTCCATCATAAATTCCCATTTGAACCCACAATGCATTCTAACATGTTAATACTATAGATTCATTGATATACAAACTTCATACGAGCTAATATATCCATCCTAATTCGCTTTGGCTCGTTTGAAATCAGCTAAAATACCTTACAACGAAAACACGATTTACAACAAGTAAACCATCGTTTTACAACACATATTACATCATTTTATAGCACTAATTTACAACAATTAAACCACCACTATACAACATCTTTTACACCATTTTACAACCCAACAATTCAGCAATCGAAACACCATTTTACATCAATAAAACCACCACTTTACTGCAACTTTCACACCACTTTATAGGCCAAGTTTACATCAACTAAAACCCAATTTTACAGTACCAATTTACAGCAGTTAAACCACCATTTTACAACAACTTTTACAACCCAAAATTTACAACAATCAAAACACTTACAGTACTAAATATCATCATAGCAGGTTACCAGTTTTATTTCATCATTTCAATCATACATGTAAAACATATCACTTCAAATTTATTCACTTATCTGACCTTAATGCATCTGTTTAATTATTTTTAAACTTTGTCATTTCTTTCTCAACAATTGTCATGTTAAAGAACTTTAAACATTTATCACGAGTTCATTAACAAAATAGAAGAAACTCTCCACATTGGAAATTCACATTTTTAATAATAAACTCCAAACACTTGAATTCTATGACAAATAATTACTTATCAAGTGATCTTCTTCACCAAAACTAGCTAAAATATCATCTAAATTGATCTACTTGCTTCAATTTGATAAACCGCCTCTTCGTCTTCCTGATTTCTCTCACCATTAGCAATGTCATGCTTAACTCTAGAGGTGTTTGTTTACTTTGTTTCTTAATCAACATTAGTCCACAAAGTTTTACGCATTATTCTTTATGGGCTTATATTAAAGCTTTTAGGTTAAGTTCCCATTACTATTAGATTTTACTATATACACCATGTGAAAAATTATTTCTTATTTAACTTGAATGAACCCTTTTTTTTATAAAAGTAAGATACTTGAATCAAATACTTAAAAATTAGAAATTCTTAGTAATAGTTCATTTAAGATACTTATAATAAGTTAATAACCGTCCAAGTTTGGAATGTTACATAAAGCCCAAAAATATCCACTAGCAAACGAGCTATAAACATGATACAACCATAAACGAGTTAGGACATGGTTTGATGTCACACATTACATACACATGAGAAAACTTAAAATTACTTAACTGCACATAATTATAAAATGTGTCAAGTAAACTAAATTTTGGTATAGTATAGTAAACTCTTTTTTTATAAACGATTATCTAATTATCATGTGCTTTGAGTTGAAACAATTTCAGATAAGTTCCAAACTATCTTAAAACATATTTATGCTAACACAATATAAGATAATTTACCAATCTAATAGTATAAGACTATGTAGTGTGGTCATGATCTAAATGTCCATCACTATCTTCCATGTCAACGACATGTCATTCAATTCTCATCCACCAACCTATATGGTGTGGACCATTGACCCCCAATATCATCCACTGTCCTCCCCTAACAATCAAAATCCCCTAATTAATTGAAAGAGAGTCATAGTTGCGATGGATTAAACTATGTGAACCACCATAGTTTGAGAAGAGAGGTGGTGTACCACGAGAACAATGTCCCGCGTGGCAATTCATGATCCAATCTGTCATACCCCGACCCACAACGGATTAGCACGGGCATGATGATTACCCATAGTTCATGACACAAATCAATGCTACAATATTTAAAGCACATCCAATTAAATTGTCACATGACATATGTCACATGACATATGATTCCGTCATATGTGTATCATACCAAGCAAGTTAGTGGGCTAATCTTCAACGTAATTCCGCCATGTGTGTAATATAGTAGTATTGCACAATAAAATATATTTGTTTGCAAGTATTTTTTTTAAATACTTAAGAACATAGAATATCATCCCTATGTGAGTTTTTCAACTTTCAAGTTCTTTAGGAGTAAACTCAAAAATGAATCCTGCCACCCATAAATAAAGTGGACAGCCAAAGTGAGGATAATAATGGTGACGTTTGCAACTAGAAGTCAGTTGAACTAGTTTCAAGTGATAAGTACATATAATGTTGATTGGTTTGTTAACTTCCAAATTGTTTTAAACGCGTGCTTGAAAAATTGCTTGAACCTATCCAAAGTGGGTTAGTTCCTTTTGTGACCTTTAGATGAGAGTATTGTCATATGTAGTAGCATCTTTTTTCAGATAGATCCAACAGTTATACTGTTTGAACGTATCCAAAGTGGGTTAGGCTACACGGTGTATGGGGCGCCATCCCCATGCCACCTCAGCCGAAAAAGATCAATAGCGCCTCCTGTTGTGGTTGCAACAACGAGCATTGGCAAGATGTATGGATGGAGGGGCAAGGGGGGGGGGGGGTATTGATAGGTTAGGTCTTTATCCCATTCCCTCAATGTTAAAGGTGGCACTATTGATGTGGTGGAGCTGAGGTGGCACAATAAAGCCCATAGAGGCTTCATTCCAGTGACGGAGCTAGCCCAAAAATTTAGAGGCATCCTAAATTGTTTTTTGGATCAGGAGTATCCTTTGTATAAAATCAGAATTTTTAATTTTTTACACTATGAAAACGATACAGAGACCAATTAAAGGATAACTTGTACTACTCCTTCTAATACACTAGCTCCGCCCCTACTTCATTCCATACCCTCCAGAAGCGATAGCACTTAAAACTTCAACGTGTTATTTACATTTGACAAATTTACATCAAATATTATTATGATAATTATTTCATCAAGTAATAATCTATATTTGAAATTTAATACCCATGTATTTTTTTCATTTAAACAACGATACATACAATGTTGACTCGGTTATTAACGTTCAAATCATATTTAAATATGTCTTCGGTAAACCCTTAGGATTATGTTTTAGTAACTACATTCTCATAAATAATGTATTTCAGTACTTGTGTAAGGACGCAATTTTTTAACAATTTCATGTGCCGCAACGCACACGGATTTAATACTATTTTTCTTAACTCCTGGCTTGTAGAAGAGTGATACTCTTTTTTTTCAAGTAGGAATCTTGCACATTCACTAATCAAGGCGTCTTTGGCTACAATACAATGTTCAAGGCGACAAATAATAACGAGCCCTTAAAGCAGATATAATAGGGAACTGCTAAGTTTAAAAGCCGTGACCTCACCTATGTTGTGGTCGAGGAGAACGTAATAATAGCTCTACTATTCCTACTTTTGTATTCAAGTACTGGATATAATAATTTAATAATAATTAAATGTTCTTTATATATGTAAAACAAAAAGGGAAACAATTGGGCTCCTTAACATTTTGGTAAATTTGCTGACAACATTATTTCATAAACTAAAGAAATCAAGTGAAATGTTTGTTATGTAGATAATATACTTGTTGCGCTCCTTTTCTCTTAGTCAAGATTTTATCCTACCAGGTAGGTAATGTTTTTAATGATACATTATCAAACGTATTAGAAGAACAATGTACACTCTTTTCTTAATTGTTTTTACTAGGTTATACCTAGTAAGATTTTAACGAGCCACCCTCGTTTGTATGACGAAGAAAATGTGTTATCATTGACGAAGAAAATGTGTTATCATTATACTCTTCTAGTCTACTATGATGACTATCCACATTATCACCTTGAAACTCTTCACCTTTAATTGTTATGTTTGTAGTCTTGTACATATATTAACTGTTACTCCTATATAATTGATATGATGAACACTTATCTCAATAATACTTCATTTCCATGTTATCTTGTCACATGATTAACTAACTTGTGAATCTTTGGCCATTCCATTTATAACTAATTCATCATATAATATAAAAGTCAACATAAAACAATTCAATGTTCTTTTCTGGTTTTCCTAATCCGAATCCGAACCCCCACCACCAACAGTTTCCTCTCCTAGGGCTGCCCCGAGTAAGGCTGCCCCGATTCCGAGTCCAAAATTAAGCAAACTCCCACCTATGCCTTTCATTTCTTCTTCTTTTTCTTTTTCTTGTCTTTTTTATTTTTATCCTTCTTTTTCTCTTTACCATTTACGTAATGCGGTGGCATCGGTTGTGGTTGTGGATACGCATTATACCCAATGCCATATTGTGGTTGTGACGATTGAGGATATTGATATCCATAAGGCGGTTGGCCCGAAGGTTGAGGTTGTGATGGTGGATATGGTTGAGACGCGGGGTATTGGTTTGGGTATGAACCATTTGGCTGAGGTTGGTTTGGGTATGCTCCATAGGTTTGAGGTGGTGGGTAATAGTTGTGTGGAGGTGGTTGAGCCCCTTTAGTGTGTTCCTGAGCCATTTTACCACCTCAACCAAACCAATTAGATGTTTTGGGTTCCCTATTTAGGAGGAAATGTGAATTTACGTAGCCATGAACGTTGTGAATATGAGACAATTTAGGATAAACGTATAATGGTTAAAAAGAACCTTGTTTTACTCCATTCCACTCATGGCTCATGTGAATGGATTCTGTTAAGATGATTGGCGGAACACTAGGGTGACGAATCTTCATATAAAAATACTAAATTCTCACATAAAAACGGGTGATTTTTAACAGTAAACTAGTATTTAGAACCACGTGTTGTGGCACTATTAAACTGAACAAAAAGTAGATGTAAAATTGTTAAACCACGCATGCCCGTTGCGACGTGTTAATCCGCAAAAGTTGGACTGAAATGTAAACATAGAAAATAATAACTATGCTGACCTAGGACCCGTACGTTGCAACGGAGCCGTTAAACAAAAAAAAATAGACGTAAAAATGTTCAACCACGCATGTATGTTGCAACATGTTAACTCGTAAAATTTATATCAAATCATAAAACAAAAGGTTTGTAAAAGATGAAATGTATAGCGGAACAAAGTTGAAACTGAAAAAGTATTAGGGTTAAAAATGAAAAGAAACATTTTATTACAAATTTGTAAAAGATTAACAGTGTAGGGGTTAAACTTAAAAGTAAAAAAGAAAAGGAAGAAAATAAAAATATATTAACCAAATACAATGTACAACTACCAATGCATTAGAAAGTTAGTAATTATTATAAACTAGAATTAAGCACCCCACGTTGTGATGGGGGAACAAAACTATGTCAAATAGCATCAATGTCACACCGCTGCTAGCGACCAGCAACACTGAAATTGCGATGTGTTAATGCGAAAAATAAGACCGAAACGTAATATAAAAAATAACTACGTCAATCTAGGGCTTGCGCGTTGCGACAAACCTGCCAAATGAGAAAAATAGACGTAAAAACCTTAAACCACATACGGACGTTGGGTCATGTTAACTTGCAAAATTTTGAACGAAACGTAAAATCGTTGAACTACGCACGCATGTTGCGTCTCTTAACTCGCATAATTTAGTAGGAAATGTTAAATGAAAATTTACGAAAGTTGAAAAGTGTAGGGGAACAAAGTTGAAAGTTAAAAAGTTGTAATGTTAAAATACAAAAGACGGTTTGCGAAAGATGAAAAGTATAGGGAAACAAAGTTGAAAGTTAAAAAGTTGTACAGTTAAAATACAAAAGATGAAATTTATTTGGTTACAAGTAAAACAAAAATCAATTTTATGAGGTTGAAATTGCAAGACATGAAAAGTTTTGGGTTACAAAGAAAAATTTAATTTTTTTTAAAACCATCCAAAGCATATGGTATAACACCCACATGCATACATGAGTTACTAATTAATGGTATATATATATATAAATAAATAAATAAATATAGATATATCACATGTCAATTGTCTCTCCTACAGTCCTACTTATTCTCATCTATTGTTAGTTTCTATTATGTTTTGACTATATCCCTTATCTCCTGGTGTATACTTTGAAGACCATGAATGAATGAAAACACATTTCTCATATTTTCATATAATTCATGTCACGTTATCAGCAACGTTTTGCTCTTTCACCGGAAATTATCTTGTCGCCATTTCAAGCTGCATACCACAAGTACAACACATTAATCAGACTTTGTTTTACCAAAAGTCCAATGTAATCAGCCCATGTGTTTTTCTATAATTTGAGAGGGTCCTTGACAGTAAGATATTCTCTGTTTAGGTCTTTATGAAGAATTGATGAAGAAATGTCATAGCTTTAGTTTTTTTTAAGGGATGTTTTATTCCTATCAATAATCGTCTTCCCCAGACTCTTTGCTTCCAGGTAAATTTTAGCATCAAGAGCCCATGTTGTTACCCGAGATGTCAAGTACTACAAATTCAAGCTTTGACAAGCTTGACATTTTATCTACAAATAAAAGAATCAAGCATTTAAAAAAACGAGCTTGTGTCTATAATGTATATTGTAGGAGAACTTTGATTTCTCTTTAGGTAGAATTACAGGTTCTATACTTTGAGGTTGCTTTTGTAACAGAAAGAAATTAAAAACCTGAATTTGGTATTTTGTAAGGTACTTATGTGGTACCTGATTTGAAACTCAAAATGAGTAAACATATATATAACCGTGGATATGCATATGTAAGTTGTACACTTGTATGCAAGCTTGTATTTGATTATGAGAATTTTCTTTATATCTATATTGTTATCGTCATTAAGAATTAAAAATTAGAATGTCACAATAAATAATTTTGAGGATATTTGTAAACAATTTTAGTATAAAGTTGTATGCAAGTACTGATGTGATTACTTTAACAACAACAATATTAAGTACTAAACTATAGTAATGCAAATTACAAGATAAAGAGTTATTAATATCAAAATTGGTCAATAATAAATATCGTTTTAATCATTAAATCTTTTTATCGATAAAAACACCTCACTTCAAGGTGGGAATAGAAGGTTTATTTACTCATTATTTTTGTTTTTAATTTATGTAACAAATAAAATACACATTACCAATTTTTGTTTTCTTTAACTTTAATTGTAAAAAACATAAATACTTTTATGTCTAAATGTACAAGTACTTTATATAAGTAAATAATAAAATAATAATAATAATAATAATAATAATAATAATAATTGTTTGATGAGGTACAACTGTGATGCATATATATATATATATATGATCCTGTAAAAAAGATGAAATTTGTGAGAATAATAAGAAACAAAAGAGTAAACTTCCGTTTTGCTCCCTGTGGTTTGGTCGTTTTAATGATTTTGCTCAAATCCTTTAAAAATAGCCATTTTACTCCCTGATCTATGAAACGTATCTCTATTTTGCTCCCCGCCTCTAACTCCATCCACATGTTTGTTAACTGAAAGGATATTTTGGTAACTTCAACTAAGAGCATTTATGTAATTTTATATATAATGATTTTAATAACTTGTTAATATTTCAAAGAAACATACACAATCTCATTTCTCTCTCTCTCTCTCTCTCTCTCTCTCTCTCACTCTCTCTCTGCATATGCTCTCTCTCTCTTCTTCATAACCCACCACAGCCTCACCACAATCAACCACCACCCCCACCCAAATCCCACCACTAACCTGAACACACTCAGTCACTCCTCACACACCACTGACCACCTACCGACACCATCACCCACCAACACCACCTACCGACACAACCATCGCATATCTAATTCCCCACTACCACAATAGCATATCTGAACACACCTTCATCTCTACCACCACACGTTCACTTTTTATCTCAGATCTGAACACACTTTCACTGTCTTAACACATCTTCATCTTCATGACTCAGATTCAGGGCTTCTTCAGTAAAACAGATCTACGGTTCGTCGGTGGTTAGTGGCGCGATACCGAAGAATACGTGATGGCTTGCCAGTTGGTGGGGGTCGGATGGTGGCGGTGGTCGATAAACAGAGGGAGAGGGTTTCGGATGGTGGTTGCCGGTTGTTACGGGTGAGGGTGAGGGTTTCACATCTTTTTCTTGAACTCAAACATCTTTGATTCTTGAAAAAGAACACCATGGAGATCAGAATCCCCATCTGGGTTCTTTGAAAGTTTGAATATTTTTATTCAGATGTGAAGATTGTTAACAATAATGATGAAGGCTGGTGTGAGATGAAGGCTGTCGTGAAGTGTGATTATGAAGAGAGAGAGAATAGAGAGAGGAGAGTGTATGTATGTGTTATATATGTGTTATTACTATAATAATAAAATATCTTTTAAGGAGGTAAAGACTAAAATGCCCCTCATGTGAGGGGCACGTGACCATGATTTCATAGAGGAATTGGATGGCGTTAGGGGCGAGGAGTGAAATAGAGATACGTTTCATAGATCAGGGAGTAAAATGGCTATTTTTAAATGATTGGGGCAAAACCATTAAAACGACCAAACCACAGGGAGCAAAACGGAAGTTTACTCGAAACAAAATGATGATGACACATGTCATTATTTAATTATTTAGGAAAGGGCAATTAAGTAATTTAACAAAAAATCTAATTAAAGATAAAATTCAAAAACCCACATGCAATGTATATGCAACTTCCCCCCGTTCTTTTTAAACGTCAATAACTTTTTATACGTAGTTTTTTTTTTAAATTACACCAAAATAACGAGTGTTTTTTTATCTTTAATATGACTACCATATTGCTATACTTATAGCAAAAAAAAATTACGTTTCGATCGTATGTTTTAGTCCATAGTGTTTTTCTCTATATTGTTTTAATTGTATAGTGATTCAAGGCACCATGAACGTGTATAAAACACTATAACATTGCAAATACAATTTACGTTCAATCTTTCAATCTCATTTTCTATAGTGTTTTATTTTAAGATTTCAAAACAGATTATGGTGTCTTGTAAAAGAAAAAAAATTAGCTCGTTAAATTAAATGATATTTTTTATTGCTAATGGAATAGTTCTTTGTATACTTGTATGATGTCTTGTTTTCTGGGTGTTTTTATTTAGTTTCATGGTGTTTCTGTATAAGAAAATGGTAGTTTGCTGATTCAATAGTATTTGCAATGTTATGGTGTCTTATATACGTTCATGGTGTTTTACGGTAAAACACAACACCTTGAATCACTATATAACTAAAATAAAATAGACAAAACAACATGGACTAAAACATCCGATCAAAATGTAATTTTTTTTCTATTTATAAATACAGCAATATGGTACTCATATTAAAGATAAAAAACACTCGTTATTATGATGTAATTTTTTTTTTGAAAAAAGTTATGTATAAAAAGTTATTGACATTTAAAAAAGACATGGGGAAGTTGCATATGCATTGCATGTGTGTTTTTTGAATTTAAAAATATTAAATTTATTTTTATACCCTTAGTCTAGAAAATTAATTATTTTAAAGGTAAACCTTATTTACAATTTTGCCATTATAATCTCAACCATGAGATTATAGATCGGAGGGTGTAGATTCTTTCTTGCACTTCTCACAAAACCACCTCTTTTTACACTAACACCACTATATATATATATATATATATATATATATATATATATATATATATATAATATATATATAGTGAAGAGTTCAAATGAGAAGAAAATTTTTGTAAGAATAAAAAGAACAACTTTTAAACCAATAGAAATTCTTCATTTACTTCATTTAATGTGTGTATTTAATATTATGAAAAATGTCATATAGGTAAATCTATAATTGTAATTATATAGCTAATTAATTAAACTTGTAACTCATTTTTTTCATATACTCTTTCAAGATAAAATAATTTATGGTGTAAGACAATTTTCGACGTGTGTAGGATAAATTTTAGTATGTGTAGGATAAATTTTGAAATGTCTAAGGTAAATTTACATGTGTGTAGGGTAAATTCCGATAAATGTAAGACATATGTAGGATAAATTTTGAAATGTGTAGGATAGAATGTTTTTGCTTTATTAATGGGAGATAAAATAATTAATGAAAGCAGTTATAAACTATTTAATATTGTACCATTATGCCATTTCTTCTTTTTTCTTCTCACATTAAATTTCTTCTCAAATGAACATTGCCCTATATATATATATATATAGTGTAAAATGAGGTGGTTTTGTGAGAAGTGTAAAAAGTGTTTTAAGATCTACTCTTACATCTTGTAGTTAATGGTTGAGATTAAGAAATGCTTAAAATGTAAATTATGTTTTACTTTTTTTACTAATTTGGCTAGATTAGGGGTAATAGTGTCTTTTTATATTGTATTTTTAAATAAAGAAACTGTCATCAACTTTAATACACATGCAAGTTCCACCATCTATTTTTGAACGTCAATAACTTTTTACACGTAACATTTTAAAAAAAAATTACACCATAATAACGAGCTTTTTTTAATCTTTAATATGAGTATCATATTGTTATATTTATATAGATTAAAAAATTACGTATAGCATGATATTAACCCTACTGGAATGCAGGTTTAAAACACTATACGAAGAACATATACTAGAATGCATGTGTAAAACACCATGAATGCAGGTGTAAATGCAGGTTTAAAACACCATGAATGCAGATTTAAAACACCATACTGAAGAAACACTGGTGGAACCTAGGGATATCCGGAGATATATAAGTTGCGACCAGGGTGATTCTGCAAAAAGGTTTCCCGTCCACTCCACTTCACAGGGTTATTCACTCTAGCTGGCCTGCAAAACTAGCAACGCCGTTAGCCTCGCCACGGGGAAAAGAGTAGTTTTCTCCGTGACCGCACTCCGGCGCGAGAATAAGTATCTGTGGATAGTAAGCAAGTAAATCGCAAGTGTGAGCAGGTCTAAGCGTCTATATGAAAAACATGCTTGTTACCTCGAGGTTTCATACTTACTTATAGCCGAAAACGTATGTTCAGGAGATATGCTGGTGGGCCTTGGGCCCGGCCTATACAGCCAGAGACATCCGTTTTGTCCTGTGTGTTAGACATTAAATGCTCCCTGTAGGAGGATTAATGTCTACTGTTAGGAGGCGTGTCTTGTTGGATGTTGAGTGGTGCCACGTGTAAAGGTGATCTTCTCTGGTGTCAGGCCTGCTGCCAGTAGGAAGTGGAGAAGGTGGAACAGTCACTGGCGACGATATGGTTGGTGTGAGGTCTGACGTATGGGACATTGCCACACGCAACCTGCCGAGTGACCTTACGTCACCGTTCTGCCACTTTGTACCCTGGGGTATGGACAACACCTCTTAGTACTTACCCTTTCTGCGAGGCTGTCAGAGTTTTTCCTGCTAGCGCAAGGTGTCAAGGGTTTATCCTTTTGTTCCAAGAATATGAGGTGCTCTCATGTGTGTCTTGTCCTTGCAAGGTTTTAGGATTAATGTTTAAGAGGGTTGCTGACCCGTGCATGGTCTAGTAGCCTGCACGCATGAGTCTAACTTGCCGTTGTGCCAAGTACACAAGGTCGTTGTGTGACTAGAAGCTATCGGTCTAATTTACCGTTGCACTGAGTGTGCAAGGCTCATTGTATAACCTGAAGCTGTTGGTCTAATTCACCGTTGCTCTGATTGCGCAAGCTCATTGTATGACCTGATGTTGTTGGTCTAATTCACCGTTGCTCTGATTGCGCAAGGCTCATTGTATGACCTGATGTTTGTAAGGAAGGCGCACCATTTCATGTTGAATGTCTGGTTATCCGTGTAAATGTAGTCAAGGGTATGGTTATTTGGGACCATACCTCCTCAAGTCCCCCCAGTCCAGTGCTGCTACTGCGCGATAGTTGTAATGTGGGAGGAGTGCTGGACTAGAAGAGTTGTTCCATGCGCCATTGGTGTTGTGGCGAAAAATTTTCTAAGTGTTGGGATGAAACGTTTTTGTGAAGGAAACGTTTTTTCATCTATATCTTGGAACTCGGGAATCTGCCCTTCTGAAATTTGCAGGTGAGTTGGTGAGAAAAAATGGGGAGGTGAAAAGACGTGTGACAGCTGTAGCGTGCACTCAGCCGCTTCACCTGCCATTCATTAAATGGGGTGGCAGGGAGCGTGGTGGTCACACACGCATGTTAACCGTCACTGCCATCTCTTTTTCCACGCGTCCGCTTGTAATTCGTTGTTATCACCACATGTGTTGTCACGTTTTCCGAGTGCATTTAATGCTGTCATCATAAATAGAGGCCCCCGGGTTAGGATTATAGTCATCCTTTCGAGTTTTCCTTCAACTTTTCTTCATTTTGTGATCTGTTGAGTATCCCCAACATTTTCTTCAGAAAGATTATTTCTTTGTTGTTTGTGATGGCGGCTCCTCCTTTGCCGGTGCGCAAGCTCACCGGGCAAGTTCTTAAGGAGATAGTCATTGGCTTCCGGTTGCCTCTTGCTTGGGATGCCCGGTTGCTGGCTTAGGGTGATACCGCCGCCGATGCTCCGGCAGGGTATATCACCCTATTTTACGATTTCTTCGGTGAGGGCAACTTTCGATTACCCGCCACCAAGTTCTTGATCGAAGTGCTGCAGTTTTACGGTTTCCACCTTTCCCAATTGAGCCCAATGGGAATGGTGCGTATCACGCACTTTGAGTTCTTGTGCCGATCGATGTTCCCACCGTTGACCGGTTCCATATATTTTATCAGCTCCAATGTTCACTGGGGTTTTACTCTTTTCAGCACTGTGCGCAGGCACGAAAGATCTTGCTTTCTCCCCCCAAGTCCTTCCATGATTGGAAGGCAAAATTCTTCTTTCTGAAGGCTGGGGTTATCCCTGCGCCTTTGACATTTCGTGGGCCTGATGAGATCCCGGTGGAAACCCTACCGATACCAGTGTTGGACGCCTGGTATGGTGATCTAAAGGAGATCCCGACGGTCCAGTTACCGGAGAGGATACTGGTGGCGGCGGGGATGAGCATGCGGTTCAAACCTGATCGCCGATCCCGACCAGTGTATGTTGAGGACGATCGGAGTATGTACCTCTTCTCGCCAAATTTTCTTGAATTTTGGGTTTCATGCATGCTAACTTTCTTGCGTTTTCTGCAGGGGCTCCGCTGTTCTTGGCCGCCTTTCAGAGGAAACAAGGGCGGATTGAGAAACTCCGCTTGGGGGATGATGAGCCCACTTGGTATGCGCAGGTCCTGGGTAATTTTGCCCTGGTTAAGTATTCGGACCTGGAGGTTCCCATGCCATTGACTGGTAAGTCTTGACTATTTGATAGTGCATCATGCGGATGGCTTATGTATTTGTTGTAATGCAGGCGCGTGATTTGGGCGTTGGTCCAGATCCAAAAAGAAGCGACGCGCAGGGTCAGGCGCAACGGTAGAGGGAGAGGCAAGTCAACCTGGAGCTGGCCCTCCCCAAGGTAAGTGTGTTGTTGCTAACTTGCTGAATTGTGTTGTAGTCAATCCTGACTTATGAGAGGGTCCTCGGACCTGCAGGTGCAAGGGAGGTTGCACCCCAGTAGGCGGTTATCCCTACCGCCATACCTGGTAGCCCAGAGGAAGCTCAGGAGATCCCGGAGGTGCCTTTGAAGCAGAAGAGGCGTCCGAAGGGGGATCTCTCTGCGCAACCACCCAAAAAGGTTGCGCGGAAACATTTGGGGAAACGGGCGGATCTTGGGTCGTTAACTGCCAAAATATCCCTTTGTAAGCTCTTGTACCCTTTGGTATTTGCATCCCCTTTTTTGCATTGCGCATAACTAACTTTTTGTTCTTGTTCAGTGGGGATGAAACTGTTTTTGTGGAATCCAGCGCATGCGCTGGAGGCACTGATTCCCCCATGACTCAGGCTGATGGTCATGGGGTGCGCTCTACTGCTGGAGCTGAAGGACCAGCCCATGTGAGGGAGGGGCCTCACGTGGTGGTGGAAAGCTCTGGTATGGGTACTAATGCGGGTTCCCTAGTTTTGGAAACTTCGGGTGTTCCATTGACGCAACGACATCAGGATCTTGAAGAACATGTGGTTGTTTGTAAGGGATCACGTTTGGTTTCCGGGGAACCTGCTCTAGAAGTGGGAGAATCGGGGTTCGTTGTTCAAGAACCCGTGGTGGCGGAGGAAGGAAGTGCGCATGCGGCTGGCTCGGTTAATTTTTGTGGGGCGGAGCACGTGGAAAGGGCTTTCGCCCAGAGTATTCAGACCAGTGCTCTACAAAAGGGAGCATGTGGGGAAAAAACCAGCCGAGGATGGCGCGGGCCCTTCTGCTCCTGATATCTCGCCACTCCGCCCGGATGAAACTCCGGGGGAGTAATATTATAGGTCTTTCTCCTCAGCTCAAGCACGAGAGCTCCACACCCCTGTGTGGGGATTAGAGAAAGGAGAGAGCTTTTCTCACTAGCTAGCGTGTCGTGAGTGGTTTGAGGGGGCTTTCCCTCGGCGGAGATACGTTCGCTCTCTGATCGTGGAGAGGAGGAGACATATCAGACGTACCTCCAGGCAACTGCCAGGTCCGATTTTGTGTCTTACAAAATTGCTCGTGAATGGCGAGGCTTGGTGAAACAAAAGAAAGATCTTGGAGCTGCCCAAGCGGACCTTGAGAAAAAGCGAGCCCAAGTGACTGCGCACGAAGCTGCGGTATTGGCAAAGGAGACTACCATCGCCAATGAGCAGCGGATTGATGAATGATCCGCGATGGGTTGGAAGAAACGGGTCGAAACCTTGGAAAGTAAGCTTGCTGACAAGCGCAAGCTGTGGAAAGAGGCATGCGAAAGAGACAACAGGGAGAACAGATCCCTGAGGGACGAGGTGGCTCGCCTATGCGCTGCTGTGGCGAGCGAGGGGCAAGAGAAGGAGGCGGCGACTGTGCGGTTGCACAAGCTAGAGTGCCACGTGGTATGGTGAACAAAAAGAGGTAATCCCTTTGTCCTTGTGTTTATTTATTTGGTCATTCAACAAAGTTTTGATGCTAACCTCGTTATGGCCAATCAGGTCGAAGCCTGCGCTGCTTTAGAGAGCGCGAAAAAAGACGTCCAAGCAGCCTTAGTGGAGAAGGCTGAGCTTCTGCACCGACTGTGGCTGGCGAGTCGAAGGT
The DNA here is from genome assembly GCA_947069175.1 of Scalesia atractyloides. Classification (NCBI taxonomy): domain Eukaryota; kingdom Viridiplantae; phylum Streptophyta; class Magnoliopsida; order Asterales; family Asteraceae; genus Scalesia; species Scalesia atractyloides. Next base: position 52,941,205 of record CAMTDV010000020.1, read on the forward strand.
GGAGGTGGACGAGAAGAAATTGGAGGATGCTGAAGCCTCTCGCACCATCACCGAATCGTTGGTTCTCTTTGGCCAACAACTTGCTGTGGCTTCAACAACATGGGATTGCTCATGTAAGTGCTTCGCTTGTTTTGTATTGTGTTCTCGCCTTCGGAAATTGACCTGAATGTCTCTTTAACTTTGCAGATAGTCCGTTCGATTGTGAATTCTGCGGACCTGGATGCCGCAGTAGCCAAGCTAGTGGTTGCTGCGCGCTATGATGGACATGCACAAGGTTATGCGGAGTGTGCGCAACAGGTGACCCATGTTCTGGGGACTCCATGGGATTCCAGCCATGCTTCTTCTTCCAGGGTTAATACCGGGGCTGCTTTTGAGAAGGCGCAGTAGGGTTACAATCGTCTTGATGTCCCAGTGTTAGGGTTGGTGAGTGAGGCACTCACTCATGACGACTTCGTCGACCGCTTGAAGGGTATCTTTCCCGCGGAAGTTGAAACAGCTGCTGATGAAGAGGAGTAGATTGTAGGGTCCTCTTTCTAATAGCTTTTTGTAAACTATTGACTATGTTTGTGCATTGCGCAACTTTGTAAATACTTATCTTTTAATGAAATGTTCCTTTCTGGTTATACAATATTTGGGTGGTGTAGACCATCTTTGTATAGGTATAGCGAATGAGACTGGTAATGAACTTGTGTGCGGGTCCATCAACTCCTAAGCGTGCTCGCATAGGTAGTGATTTAAGGTTCGCGAGTCATTGTGCACCAAGGTGTTTTCGCGTATACCCAAAGTGGTTCCGCGCAGTTGTAACAGAACATTGAGATAAAAGTGGAGCAGGTGTTGTTGTCTTTATTAAATAGGTTGGCGCAAGAGTCGTAGTAAAAAAAACAAAAGATGATGAACTTGTAAGTTACATGTCTCAATGTCTTGGTTGGTCACGTCAATGAGACGTGAAGCTCCTCTGGTGGTTTCATTTGCGTGAAGGGCCACCCTGGGTCATAAGAACATTTTTCATTTTCTGATTACTCGGGCGTCGAGTAATCTGGTGCACCTCCTTGTGCGCGTTTTGTAATAAGTGGGTGAGCCTCCCACTCTTGAGCGCCTTCTCAATCTCTATGCGCAGGGAGATGCAGTTGTTAGTTGTGTGCCCTGTGTCTTTATGATAACCGCAGAAGAGGTTAGGGTCTTGACCCTTCTTGTTGCGCACCGGCGGTGGTTGTTTGAATTGATGGTCCTCTGTGCTGAGGACCTCCGCCGGTGTCTTCGTCAGTGGGGTTCACTGGCGATCGCGATTATCTTGTTTTGTTGCTCGCCGGGCGACAAGCTTATCAATGGTCGCGCGGGCGTCGACCGTTGTGTGGGGAGGATGCTGGTTGTGGTCACTCCTCCTTTTATTCTTTTTTCCGAGACTCCTACTTAAGTCTTGGGGACGGCGTTGTGGTAGGGGATGCCTGCTATTGTTGAGGTTGCGCTCTGTCTGTGCGTAGACCTTTGCCACGGGCATAAGTTTCTCCCAGCTTTTGGGGAGACCTATGGTTCCTGACAAGACTTTGATCATCTGGTCGCAGCGTACGGCGTACTTGAACTGTGCGCGAATCAGGTCTTCGTGCACGTCCCCTATCTCAAACACCTCTTTATTGTAGCGGGTGATGAAGTCTTCGAGGCTCTCTCCATCTCGCCGCCAAATGTTCATTACGTCAAAGGAATCTCTGACGAATCGTCTTTGCTGGCTAAAGTGTGTCAGGAACTTGTTTTTCAAGTCATTCATGATGCCAGCTTGGCTGCAGGTAGGTTGTCAAACCACAGTCGCACGGGACCTGTGAGGGTTTGAACAAACAGGTAACACCACATGGGTAGTGTCCATCCTCCAATGAGACCTGCGCTGGTGAAGAGACGCATATGGTCGTCCGGGTCTGTCGACCCGTTGTATTTCCCGACGTTAGGGGGAAGTTTCGCTCGTTCCAATGGTGCGAGCGCTATCTCCTTGATAAACTTGGAGTGCTCGGCTGCATCTTCCGGTCGGTAAACCAAGTTGTAGTCATGCTCCGCCTGTGGGTTGTAGCCACCCCGAGGTGCGGAGCTACTAGCGGCCGGATCTTTCGATAGCCGTTGGAAAACGTTGGCACTGTTGCCTTTGCCGGAAGATTTGCCATCTTTACGTTGGGTGTACCGCTCCCGTTGGAGGCGCGACCCCAACCGTGAATGGACGGATGCTCGTCTTAGAGGGCGAGCATCCGGCTTGGGTGGAGGTTGCGTGGACTCCATCTCTTGCAGGTGGAGATTGTGCGGGACGCTTGCTCCAATTGGCGAGTTATGACTCAGTGTCCTAGGCGAGACTTGTGCCTGGACAGCGGGCTGTGCTGGGCAGCGGGAGTGTTGGTTTGAGCACATAGCTGCGCGTAGACGACATTGAGAGCCGTCTAGGACTTAATGTACCAGGACATCGGGGTCTCGCCGAGGCGCGGGACCGTTGCAACTGGTACCAATGGGGTTTCTAGGTGAGCCCCGGGAGTGGCAGGTATGTTTACATGGTGGAAACCGTGTTGGGTTTCACTGCCCTCGGAAGAGTCTTCCCTCACTTGTCTGTCGATTTGAGAGGTTTGAACTGGGTTCTTACCTTCGTCTCGAGGACCCCATGGGGTGTTCGATGTGGAGTCAGCCATATGGGAGTGAAGTTTATGAAAGTGGGATGTAAGGGAGTGTTTATGAAAAGAGAAACGTAGCGGATGGCGCAAATGAAGAAACACTGGTGGAACCTAGGGATATAGGGGATATATAAGTTGCAACCAGGGTGATTTTCCAAAAAGGTTTCCCGTCCACTCCACTTGACAGGGTTATTCACTCTAGCTAGCCTGCAAAACTAGCAACGTCGTTAGCCTCGCCACGGGGAAAAGGGTAGTTTTCTTTGTGACCACACTCCTGCGTGAGAATAAGTATCTGTGGATAGTAAGCAAGTAAATTGCAAGTATGAGCAGGTGTAAGCGTCTATATGAAAAACGTGCTTGTTACCTCGAGGTTTGATACTTACTTATAGCCGAAAAGGTATGTTCAGGAGATATGCTGGTGGGCCTTGGGCCCGGCCCATACAGCCAGAGACATCCGTTTTGTCCAGTGTGTTAGACATTAAATGCTCCCTGTAGGAGGATTAATGTCTATTGTTAGGAGGCGTGTCTTGTTGGATGTTGAGTGGTGCCACGTGTAAAGGTGATCTTCTTTGGTGTCAGGCCTGCTGCCAGCAGGAAGTGGAGAAGGTGGAACAGTCACTAGCGACGATATGGTTGGTGTGAGGTCTGACGTCTGGGAACTGCCGCACGCAACCTGCCGAGTGACCCTACGTCACCGTATTGCCACTCTGTACCCTGGGGTATGGCCAACACCTCTTAGTACTTACCCTTTCCGCGAGGCTGTCAGAGTTTTTCACGCCAGCGCAAGGTGTCAAGGGTTTATCCTTTTGTTCCAAGACTATGAGGTTCTCTATGTGTGTCTTGTCCTTGCAAGGTTTTAGGATTAATGTTTAAGAGGGTTGCTGACCCGCGAAGGGTCTAGTAGCCTACGCGCATGAGTCTAACTTGCCGTTGTGCCAAGTACACAAGGTTCATTGTGTGACTAGAAGCTATCGGTCTAATTTACCTTTGCACTGAGTGCGAAGGCTCATTGTATAACCTGAAGCTGTTGGTCTAATTCACCGTTGCTCTGATTGCGCAAGGCTCATTATATGACCTGATGTTGTTGGTCTAATTCAACGTTGCTCTGATTGTGCAAGGCTCATTGTATGACCTGAAGATGTTGGTCTAATTCACCGTTGCTCTGTTTGCGCAAGGCTCATTGTATTACCTGATGTTTGTAAGGAAGGCGCACCATTTCCTGTTGAATGCCACGTTATCCTTGTAAATGTAGTCAAGGGTATGGTTATTTGGGACCATACCTCCTCACATACGAAGAACATATACTGGATTGCAGGTTGAAAACACCATGAGTGCAAGTTTAAAACACCACACGAAGAACATACGAAAAACACATACTGAACTGCATGTTTAAAACATTATGAATGCAGGTTTAAAACACCACACAATAGATTTTCGCACAGAACATAAAAGAAACCGTGTTACAATGATGATGATAACTTCTTGCGATCTTGAAGACTTATACGAGATGAAAAATAAATCACAGATTCTTAAAGGATCTTCCAAAAAAAACTCTCAGGTGGTTATGGGATTATTTATCATTTAATTGAATTATTGAGTAAATTACTTTTTTAGCCTTTTGAATTATGTAAGTACATATTCCGTGTGTTCGCCACCGTGCCAATAGGCTAGATAAAGCGTGTGTTGAATATTGTATAGATAAGATACGATCACATGACTTAAGTGAGGACGAGAGAGGTGTATAAAGCTTACTTCGTACAAAGTAGTCACTCCGTACGAAGGTCGTTACTTTGTACGAAGGTAACTACTTCGTACGAAGGTAAAATGCTCAGTTCGCACTAGGGTAACTGTCTATATATAGTGTCGTGTCTTCATAGTTTGATAAGTTTTAGAGTTCCCAGAGGGGAAATGCTGCCAATTTCTCCAGGTTGTAAATGTGTACACTCTTTCGGTATGAATGGAATCATTCGACTTCAGCTTCTACTCTATTCTTAATAACATTCTACCGAATTAGTTCTATTCTACCCAAACTTCCGTCTAATACCGCCGGTTCCTAGACTATCTAGTGGTATCAGAGCTACTGTAATGATTCAATTGATCTAACAGTTGATTGAATCACCTACGCTCATGAATTATGGACTTTTGAGGGGTTTTTAGAATTAAATAATCAAATAAATAGACAATCCATGGACAAAATTAAAATTGAAACCAAAGGATTGTTTAGAATTGAATTTCGCCATGTCTGTGAAAGAATTATCATGAAATTCAAAAAAATAAAGATTTTGGATTGAAAAATGTGGTCATCATTAGATTACCATCGCATGAAGATACTATGTTCGCACGAAGGTACAACCTTCGAACGAAGGTAGTTAGTTACCCTCGTACGAGGGTAGCCAAGTTACCCTCGTACGAAGGCATTTTTTGATCGTGGTGACGAGACGAGTGTCCAGAAAAAGTTTGGGTGATTGAAATTTTTTTCGAGATTTTAACGACAAATTCGGGTTGTTCGGGGACACCGTCGAGAGAACAGATTTGATGACACGATCACAGAGGGTTGAAGATAGTGGGGTAGTCACGGATACCTAAGCAGAATGGTGATCATTTGGTACAGTAACTATTAATGGGTCGTAAAAGATAAATCCGCATTGATGAAAGACACACTTTTGTGGACCGAAATGACATATTTTCGCACTAGTAGAGTTTTTCAGAGAATAGAGAGGATTGAATTTGCCAGATTTAAGGGGAAATTCAGTGATAAGTTTTAGAGAGGTCAAAATTTGCAAAAATGAGGGGGAATAAAAATTTCAGAGAATATATTGAAAATCCGGCATTTTTGAAATTCGTGACGTGCAAAAGTATTCAGATAGTTCCGACTTCACATTGTTCGGGAATGTATAAGATCTGGATTCGTTAGTTTGTGATATAGGAAGTTTAGAGTCTTTGAATCGTGATACAGATTGATGTCTTAGGGTTTGAGTCCCGGTCGTCGTCAAGCCGGTTTGCAGGATATAGTCTAAAGTGTCAGAATGGTTAATCTTCGAGCAGAGGAATTATTTTTCGGACTAACCGCCGGGAAATGATGATGTTTATTAATAAAGTTGCGTCCAGGACTAACGAAGAAGACTAAACATCTATTATTATGACTTAATATGAAGAATGTGAATTTGATCATGGAAGAATGTTTCTTTGATCTAAATATGTTACCAGATAATATGTTATCCTTGAAGATTTGCTGATTGAAGAGATTACCGTTTTGCTGATCAATCATTCAGAAGTGTGCTTAAACGTGATTACGAAAAACCGGATTTCAGATTTTCACGGGTATTTACAGACTTGAAGTGTATCACTGTGATGTTCGAAATCTGTTAATTGCCGGTTGGGTTTCTGAAGATCAGAGGATTGAGCAGCGGAGTGCGCTAAAACCGAACGCGGATGTGGTTAACGTAGAAACAGAGGTGCTACATTGATCATTTTCTAAGTTGGTGATTATTCTTGAAGATTACAGTTAAGCAAATCAGAGAAAGTTGGGAACCGCGCAAAAAAAGACTTGAAGATTCATTCCAAGGGGAATTTGTGCATAATGAAGATAATGCAAGCCCGAATCATCAATCAAGGGGGAATCTATTCATGATTTCAAGATGTCTGATTGAAGTTGTAAAATATTCAAACACAGCTCTCATATTTCAAAATCAATATTCGACAGTGACGTATAAGGGGGAAATTGTTAGTGTATCTGTCACTATGCGAATAAGCTAGATAGAACGTGTGTTGAATATTTTATAGATAAGATACGAACACATGACTTAAGTACGAACGAGAGAGGTGTATAAAGCTTACTTCGTACGAAGTAGTCACTCCGTACGAAGGTAGTTACTTCGTACGGAGGTAACACATTCGCACGAAGGTAAACAAGTACCTTCGTACGAAGGTAAAATGCTCAGTTCGCACGAGAGTAACCTGTCTATATATAGTGTTGTGTGTTCGTAGTTTGATAAGTTTTGGAGTTCCCAAAGTGGAAATATTGGAAAATTTTTCAATTTCTACAACTTGTAAAGATGTATACTCTTTCGGTATGAATGGAACCATTTGACTTCTGCTTCTACTATGTTCTTAATAACATTCTACCAAATTAGTTGTATTCTACCCAAACTTCCATCTAATACCACCGGTTCCTTGACTATCAAATTAATACAAACCAAGGACACATGTCAGCCCCACAATCTATATATTTATTTTATATATATATATATATATATATATATATATATATATTTTATATATATATCTTGAGAACGCTAAATATTGCGAGAACCGTGAGAATTGATGAAAAAACCAATCAAAACCAATTTCTTGTAATACAAACCTCATTGTAATTAAAATAAAACATCAAAAAATGAATTTATAAGATCAAATAGTTCATTTCTCCTCTCAAAATCACCCTTATAAGATTTTTTACGCGTGTGTAATATTACACGTGTGTACATAACAAACTTATACATGTGTAAATTTTTTTATGAATTCATATAAATATAAGTTTGTAAATTTAATTTCTAACATTGTATTCGAATAATAATGATAAGTTCAAAAAGAAAAAAAAATGTATTTGAATTGTTTTTAACCAAGTTTTCGTGGTTTTTTCATTTGTTCTCATGGTTCTCACAATATCTAGCATTCTCATTTAAACATCCCACTGTCTGTCTGTCTGTCTGTCTCCTTCTCTCTATCTATCTATCTATCTATCTATCTATCTATCTATCTATAGGATGAGAAATAACAGAACACTAATTATTGCGAGGACAAAAATAACAACTCTAAATCACTGAATTTAGAGATTTAAAGCTCATATTCTTTAGATTTTATGTTTCTTACATTCATATATGTATTGTATATACATAAAAAAACCATATATTTTTACCTACACATAACTTATATATGTGTAGGTTATATAAAAACTGATTTTTTTCATTTTTTGTTTTGAATTCTAATGTGAGAAACAATAAATCTAACATTTGTAACATTTTCATTTACTTTAAGGTTTTAGGATTAAAAAAAATGGGTGATTCGTTGTGTTCTGCGTGTTCTCGCAATATTTAGTGTTCTGCATAGAACCTTCCCCTATATATGTGTGTGTGTGTGTGTGTGGTAGGGTTCATAAGTGACAATGGTGTATTTGTGAACAAAAATGAACAAATCTTGTCCATTGATTTTGCGAGCTGATGAGATTTTATATTAATGGCATTTTTGTAATTCTTATATGTTACTTGGTTATTAATTAAATGATATGAGGGCTAATTAGTAATTTCCATCGCAAATATCATTATTAGGATATTTCCATCCCAAATCAAAATAAAAACCTAATCTCGTTCTCTCTCTACACCAACTTCTTTCACGACCCCCTTCAAGTGACGACGATTACATCTTCAAGATACCATATTTCATGGCGATTACATCTTCAATATACATATCAAATGGCGATTCAAATTTGACTAATTGAAGGTATTAAGCTCAGTATTAGTCTTTTCTTCCTCTTGTTTTTTATCTGCATGTGTAGATTATAGTGTTGTTACCCGTTTGTTCTTGTAAAAGCTACGGTTTTAGTTGATTGTTCACCAACCAATGCTTTTTGGGTCATCAAAGTTTGTTTTAGTTTTTGGATTTGTGGGTTTGTGGTTAATTTGTTCTGATTTTGTGAAGGTGATGTGTTATGTTACGGTTCACTCGATAATCGTAATCGAAAATTAATTGTTCGTATAGTAGTTAAATTTGTTCAGATTACATGAAGAGGATGAGTTTATGCTAGGGCTCATACACACATGTATACTCTGTTTTTGGGTTTATTCGATTATACACATATGTATACTCTGTTTTTGGGCTTATATTTAGTAAAGATCTATGGCCTGGATTTGTTCGTTTTATTCACAAATTGGCAAGTTTTTACAAATGAACCTAACCCTATATAAATTATCTTTTGAAATCACAAAAATATAGGATAAAGTAACTGCCTGTGGATAACTACCTACCAATGATGGAATATAATTAATGAACTAATATTAATTTATATGTAAAATTACGATGTTACCCTTATATTTAGTAAAGATCTATGGCCTGGATTTGTTCGTTTTATTCACAAATAGGGAAGTTTTTACAAATGAACGTAACCCTATATATATATTTATATATATATATATAGAGAGAGAGGGAGGGGGGAGGGAGACCAGTTAATGTACAATATCCCTTAACATTTGAGAGCGTAAGCTGTGAAATTACGCATGTTGAAAACCATAACATACTTCATTACATAAGTATAACATGTGTGATTATGGTTTTTTAACATGGTGATTAGGGTTTTGAGTTTTAAATGTGCGTAATTACATAGTGTACGCTCGTACGTTAAGCAATCTTGAAAAATCTCCTTGTGTATATATCGAAGACCATGAATGAATGAAAACACAGTTCTCAAATTTTTTCATATAATTCACATCAATAATTAATATATATAATAATGTGTTAAAACTGATTACAAAATTAAAATTAGCATAATAACACACTATTTTTTATATATAAAAATAATTAAAAATTTGTATACATAAAATGAAACTTCAAAGTGTCAGATTAAATTGCAAATATGAATCACAATTGACCAAAGAGTTATAGACTAAATTATTAAAATCTAATTTGCCTAATAAGTTAATAGTTGCAATCAAATGATTATGTATTTGAATTGTCTATAGACTCAAACCTTGTATCAACCTATCTCCTAAAACTTCAACTGCATCTTTATAGTTTTCTCTTCTTTCACTATCGTTCTACACTTCTATAGTTCTACATAGCATTTATTACAGTTCAAAAATTTCACTCTATAATTTTAATCATGTATTTTATTTTATCACAAATGTCATACTATCCCTCCAAGAACCAACAACCAACCACCATTATCCGGTGGTTTGACGGGTAACCACCACCACCATCCTACGGTTTGCAGGCAGAAGTACCAAGTCCTCACGGGCAGCATGATCACCCATGTAGTAAAATGACATGAATTTAGGTTTATATCGACTAGGATGAGGTGTTTTAAAATAATATACCAGGGAAATTGCACTTATTAGAGCAGAATATACATATTTACACGTTCACATGAAAACTAACCTTGTTTACTAGTAGTTTAATCACACAACTTACAAGATACACGCGGTTTAAAGTTTTGTGATCACCTCATTGTTTGTCAAGAAAAGGTTTCTTCCGGCTTCAAGAAATTGTGGGACTCCACCACAGTCATCTCACCGCCAGCTACTGGGTCAAACTGGCATCGATAGAAGCTGCAAAACACAATTTTAAGATTGCAAGAAAAAAATTAAGAGAACCATATACTGGTTGATATTTATTACCTCCCATCCATCCCGAGAATCACAACCGTGTTCTGGTTGCCAAAACCAACAACGTACTGCAAACCCTCGTTCAAATGAATCCGAGCCACCGACCATTCTGAACTAAAATATTTTGGTAGCACGCCTGCAAGAAGACAGTTCTTTTAAGTGGACATTTGGATATTTTAAATAAAACCGAATATTTGATTATTGCTGGTTGTTAGCGTAAATCAGCTTTAATGACAGAATCTACTGCGGATAAACAATCTTTGGGGCGCCAGATCAGTTTTGGATTTTAAATTTCATACCAGATGAATCAAAACTTATTACATATGGGTAAAACAAAATTGTTAAAGCCCAATATGCTAGATTCTTTCTCCCATCTCACAAGACTTGCTTCCTTCAGCTATCGTAATTTGGTCAACCCGATGCCACATTATCTTAACATATACAGGGTGTGGAGAACTTGTAACTTTAGTTGGTGTTATTTGCTGGGTTCCTTAATAGAAAGTTTAAAGATTTCTAGGATATGCGTTTGTAAATCAGTTTTCTTGAATTCAACTGTCCTGAGTTTATAAATAGATACATTACATTTGATTATGTGGGCACAATACCTAATAATACTTATGATTGTATTTGAATTTCTATATCTTCTGATTATACTTCTCATGAACAAGTACTTTTTAAATACCAAACACCTCGTGTGCGCCTTTAAAACCAAGCTTTTAAATAAATAATAGCAATGTTTGATGGAGGCGTGTCTACAGATTAAGGTGATCTCGCTTCCTCAAAAATCATCTTTCCACAATATTATCAGCAATTTAATCACAAGACCAAGACAACAAAGTAATTAATTAAAGATTTCTGACGGTAGAGTGAGCACCTTTCATGAATGATAGATGCGAAACAACTGGCGGTGATCCAGTATTTGGGTCTGATATAGTTTGTAATGGTCCAGAATCAACCTTTAAGTTGAAAACATGAACGGTTCCCCTGTCACTTGAAACAGCCAGCCTTTCAGCCGTTGTAGAGAAAGCAAGGCTGTAGATATCTGCTCTATCTGCACCTCTCCTTACCTGTATTCAATGTGAAATCACCAATTCCAAAGACTATAGATTTAATAAATTAATGCATTTACCGATCAGCAAAATATATGTTGGCAAAACCTATCCTTAAATGAATAGAAACGAAAGCAAGGGCGTTAAATTTGGAAAGTTAATATGTATGTATAAAGAGAGTTACAAAGCAGAATAGACCCAAAATATTGCCACTTCTAATCAGGAGTATCTAATTTGACTCCTAAGAGATAAAACGAAACCCAAATCAACCCATCGTTAAGTAAATGGGTCACTCAAGTCATATCTACAACCACTACTAGTTTCCATTCAGAAACATAACTCCTATTCAGATGTTAAATTCCACCATCACTAGAAGCAATGGGATCCATAGTTATTAAAGCGAGTGCCCAGGCGCAAATAAAGCCCCGGGCCCAACAAATCGCCCCGAGTGCGCCTCGTGCCTTCAATAACTATGGTTCATGTCATAGTTATTAAAGTGAGCGCCCTGGCGCAAATAAAGCCCCGGGCCCAACAGATCGCCATGAGTGCGCCTCGCGCCTTTAATAACTATGATGGGGTCTTTTATGAAAATCTTCAAGGGGTGGCACAACGGTAAGTGCCAATTCCCTTCTAGCGTTCGAATCCAGCTTCCATGGATTTACTACTCAGCTTCTTTTACCTGGCTCCATTGGTTAGCAAAGTATGAGGGTAGGGGGGGGGGGGGATCTTTGATGCAAAATGGCTTTAATATCTCGTCAATATGATTTCGAACTAAATCTATTAACACCAAACTATTTTACTTCTCATTGATGTAAAATATCTAATCCTACCCCTCTTCGCGTGCCAACGCCTCCACCATAGCATTCTCTTCGTCTATGCATAATACATGTTACTTTATTAATTAATAACCCAACATCTAAACAAGTCTTGCTATCAGCAAGCGCGGCTTAACTATACAAAAAGGTAAGCTAAAGCTTGGATCCCCACTCCCCATATTTAATGATCCCCCAACATTTAAAGTTTGACTTCGTTTAGTTTTCAAATTTTGACAAGGAGAACAAAAAAGCAATACACTTGGAAGAGCTTTCTTTTCACTAGAACTCATTCCAACTCTAACATGTCAAAATGTGTGCCTTTAAGAAACCGTTACATAAAAAATACGTGTCATCATATTCCCACATGTCCGAATCCTAAGAAAAAAAAATTACTTTTATTCTAACGTAAAGATCCTCAACTTTAGCATCCTCAACCCTGGGTATCAATATCCACTATAATCCTATGCACTTCCTCTACAACAATTTTCTTTAGAAACCTAAACTCATACACACAGCCAATAAATAATCAACTGAATACACAAACACAAAACCAATACCTCTTGAACCAACGAGCCATCAAGCGTGTTAAAAACCCGAACCAAAGTCCCCTTACTACTGGCCGTAGCAAGCAACCTCCCATCATGAGTAAGAGCAAGACACACAATCCTTGAATCATGCGCCATTACAAACTTAGTCTGCTTAGAAGCATAATGCTCAACCCGAATCTGCCCCTTCTGCAGGCCTAAACACACCAACACCATCGCCCCAGCTACATGAGAAACCTCACACAAACCCTTAGGGTTCACAAACGTATCAATCTGCTGCAAAAGCTTCAAATCCGCAAAATTATAAACATATATTTTTTGTAATAAAATCACAACTATCCGGTCACGCCGAAGACGAACAGATTTGACTTCCGAGTGGAAGGATAACTCGCCGATGCAGCGGCTTTGGTGATCGTCCCAAATCATGACTTTGTTGATTGGATAATGAGGGTTTGGGCCGCCGCCGACGAGGGCGAGGATGTTGCAGCGGAAGAGCATCTGGACGACGGCGATGCCTCCGCCGGAGGGGAAGTCTCGCCGGAAAATCTCGCGGAAGGGGTCGCAATTGAAGATACGGAAGCCGTGGTCGGTGCCGGAGGCGAAGCAGGCGGAGTCTTGGTTGAAGGAGAGGTGGAGGAGGGTGGGGACGGCGGTTGTGGTGGTGGTAGCGGCGGCGGTGGAGAGATGAGAGTCCAGTGAATTGGTTAGTGTTGTTGTAGAGGTGGAATCTAAGGGGTTGGATTGGTGAGGAGAGACGGTTGTCATGTGTGGTAGGTGAGGGTTGAGAAGGTAGTTGAAGAAGACGGCGGCGGTGGAGGAGGTCTTTTTTGTAAGAATAAGATTGTAGATGACGTTTGATTTGTTTTAATCATAGGACTTGAAAATTATTTTAAAGAAAATTATTATATTGTCTTTCTAGAATATAAGACTATTCAGATAAAATTATTATACTGTTTTACTAGAAAATAATAATATTATCTTATTTAAAGAATTTTAAAAATTCTTATAGCATTCTTAAAAGGATTGATCTTTTTTTTTAATCAGGGTAATTTTTACATCAGATATAGCAAACATTGCTTACTTTAATCTTAACCTTAATATTTGTCATTACTTTAAATTTATGTTTAAATTTCACATTGAATTTATTCTCACTTCAAATATATTTTTAACTTATAATTATATAATAGTATAGTTTTTAACATTTCTGGGCATAAAAGGTTGTACTTTATGCTTCGTTTGTGGTTTGTGCTTTGTGATGTTGTAGGTACAAATTGTTGATGCATGATTTTGTCATTTCCTGCCTTTTCATTTATCAATCATCTACCTGTTTTTTTTATTTGGTTTTCATACCCACACAACACCAACCTAGAGAGAGATGGAGACAGAGTTAGAGAGAGAGAGAGAAATGCTATGGTGAAGGTGATGTGGTTTGAACCACCGCACGAACACCTGCCGCTGCCGAAGACCACCACCGGAGTTCCCTGCCGCCATACGAACACCACCGGAGTTCCCGGCCGTTGCCAGACATGATTACACAGATAATAAAGAGAGAAGAAAGAGAGTTCCACATATTTTAGAGAGAGAGAAGACCATTGTTTTTTGTGGTGAACCCGGCTGCGCACGGTAGTGCCTCTCACTTCCGACTCATAAACGACCAATCTCCGATGAAGATCCGATAAGTATTGCATTGTACTGCGTGTTAAATTTTCAGTTAGATCTGCTCTTGATATGTTGTTTGAGACTATTTTTGTTAATACACAATTCCGGCAAGAACCCGGTCAAGTTACGACCAAGTTCTAGTGTACCTTCATGTTGGATAATAATTTGGGTAGATTGCGAATGGAGCTCATGAGGTGCCTCCACAAGACAAGATGGTGTGGAAGAGATAACACAATCACAGAACAAAGAAGAACAATGTTGCTGGTGAACCCCCAAACCAGATTCTCCACCGGTTTTCTGTCTCATTGATTTTGTCTAAACTAAGATCGAAAAAGGTAGCAGTAACCCATCTCTAGTTTCTTCGATTTTCAATAATTTGATCAAGCTGAAATGTTATCTTATAACACCTCGTAAAATCATGTCCAATAGTATAGTGACACGTGTTGTATTTTTATTAAAGACTAACAGGGACTAAATGTGTCAACATGCTCAAACTGAGCCTCTGAGTGACTGTCTAATGTCAACATGCATAAATGTAAGCCTCTGAGTGACTGATATGTCAACATGCTTAAAACAAATAGTCTCTGAGTGACTGATATGTCAACATGCTAAATCATTAGCCTCTGAGTGACTGATATGTTAACATGTTTAAACTTGGCCTCTGAGTGACTGATATGTCAACATGTCCAGCCTTTGAGTGACATCGGAGTCAACATGCTTATAGTGGGCCTCTGAGTGATCCTTTACGAAGTCCTAACTCTCATATGTCCCGTTTGTTGGACGAGAAGGATTAAATCCGTAAATATGTGAAAGTTGGATAATAGAGGGGTTAAAAGTGTCAGCATGTTAATTTCTACCTCTGAGTGACCTTTTAACGTCACACCCCGACCCGCAGCGGAATAAGAGTCGGGGCATAATTGGGTTATCACCAAAGCTCATGATGTTTACTAAAATGTTTCATATTTATTAAATTCAAATTACAACTTAAATATTCAAATCAAATCCATACAATTACAAGGAATTGAAACTAAGTAAAACAATCCAAAGCTTAATCTGATTTATTCTTCTAGGCCTTCCTATGTGTTTCTTGCCTCAACTGGATCACCTGTATCATGTGTAAAACGGGGGAATATTTTGGGTCAACAAAAGTTGGCGAGTGAACCTTGATAAAACATTGTTAATAATTTCTTGTTGTATTAAATAATGAAAATTTGTACAATAATCACATGTGAGCAAACATATATATATATATAACAAACACAAACCACTTTGAATGAGTATATGATATGAATGATGATGACTGTGAGATCAAGGCTCAATCCAACGGAGCCGATCGTATGACATGAATGATGATGTATGTGAGATCAAGGCTCAATCAAACGGAGCCGATCGAATGAGGCACCTGTACTCAACCCGTATCCCACGGGGAGCTGATGGGCCTAATGAAATGCATGTACTGAAAATGATAACTTAAATCTAAACATAATTCACACAACAATTGATACATATTGGATACACATTTGATCACGGATATGATGGATGCACAAGTGTTTAAATATAATAAGGAATTAAACGACACATGATACACCCCAAAATGTGATTAAAACGGGGAATTTGGTAGAGATTCACTCACATTGGGTGCATTCTTTTGATGACGTTGGATGCGCACGAGTTTTGGGATTTTGATCGACGAGGAAAACTAACCTAACATAATGACGAAATGGTTCGGTAAATAAATGGATTTTATTTGAGATTAATTCTTTCAATTCATAATCTTGATAGGATTTTTAGATTTATTTTTGTGAGTTTAAGGACATTTTCTAACTTTAAAAATATTATTTAAGTATTTTTAAATAATTTCTGATTAAATAAATAAATAAAAAAATATGAAAATGTTGACTTTTTGACTTTGACCATTGACCGTTGACCGGTCGGATTCAGTTTATTCATGCGCTGAGTGAGGTTCGAACCCGAGACCTCTCGTATACGTGCACACAGCTCTACCAACTGAGCTACGTGTCTAACCCGAAATATTTCTGATTTTAATTATATTTATATACTATTTAGATTATTCAGAATTCTATTTAATTAAAAAGGTTTTTTTTTTAAAATCATTGAACCGGTGTGAGAGCCTGGACTCAAACCCGCGCCCATAGCCTTGTATTGCACACAGCCCGACCAACTGGGCTGTGTGACTAACCCGAATGATATGCGATTTTAATTACATTTATATACTATCTGTGTCTTAATATATATAAGTATTAAAAATGGTTGGAAATTTGTAAGAATCGGGCAGCATGTTAAGACTCGAACTCGGGACCATGATTTAAATTTGCACACAGTCCACCACTGGACTGTGTGTCTAACCCGGTATATTTACCGGTTTTAATTAAACTTATACACATTTTTGACTTCGTCTTCTTCGTTTCCAAAGACAGAGAACAGAGATGCCCGACTGTTCTTGTTTAATTCAATTAACAAAACTTATAATTGGTTGGAATGTATTAGATAACGAGATTAAAGAACAGAACTGTACCAAACAGTGCGTTTACTTCAGATGACCGGCAGGAGTCGTCGGCTCTGATTTGTGACTCTCGGCTGAGTGAAATGTTTGACAGTTTAGTTTCTTGTGTTATGAAATTAAGTTACTGAGTAAGAGATTGCAAGAGTTTTTAGATGATTATACCGATCGACAGTGAGACTTTGATGTTTCAGTGGAATTCCGGCGAGTGTGAGATTTTCCGGCAGCGTAGTCTGGGACAGATTCTGGTTGAAGGATTGAAGTTAATATATGTCTAATAATGGAATACAACCAAAAGAGTCGAGAATTTTACCGATTTGAAGTAAGTCTCGGTTTTCCGGTGAAAGTCCGGCGACTGTAAAATATCTCCGGCGAGTGCTAAAGCTTCGAGAGTTTGTGCGATTTTGAGCGAAAAGATCACCAGAGGTTTGGGTGGTTATTTATAGGGATGATTAGGATGAATTGAGTCCGAATTTTGGTCTTGATTCGCGGTCAAAGCTTTTCCGGCGGTTACGACTGGAATTGGCTGTTAGACGTCGGTTATAACCGACGTCTAAGTCGGTTATAACGTTATAGTCAAAAGAAAATGGCCAAACTCGCGGATTGCCGGATTTTCCGGTGATTGCGAGTTCTGCCGCGCTGAAGTCCGGTTTTGAATTCGAGATTTAATTTAAGTATTATTTGTTTCAGTAAATACACAAAGGTGTCAAGTGGCGGAGTGGTGTAGTGTTTGTTTGTTGAAGCAGCTGACCCGGGTTCGAAACCCGGCAGCCTCATTTATTTTTTTATTCTCTTATTTTTATTATTTATTAATTATGATTTAAAATTCTAACAATGTTTATTAATTATTTATTGTTTAAAATTAAAATGAACAATATATACGCAACGAAAATTATAACTGACTATTCGATTAATAAACGAAGCGGGTTTTGGAAACCCGTTTTTCGACGGATGTTACATTTTAACGAACCGAGAGCTCGACAATGTCCGGGCATACTCCCGGGTACGCCAAAAATTGGTTACGGAGGGCTAAATATGCTAAAAAGGTGTTTTAGGAAGTTTTATAAGTCGAGGGACTAAAAGTGTCAAACTTTGATTCTGGTCATGAGGTGCTCGCGCGGCGCGAGAGACCAGGCCTGGGTCTCTCGCGGGGCGCGAGAGGCCTATGTCTGCAGAAAATTGCCTTGGCCTCCACACAAATTGCCAAAAACCAATATATTCGAAACTATGGATTCCCAAACAGTTATGCCACGTTTTAGGACACTTGTAAGCTTTCACTTACACCCCTTAACACCTGGCATCACCTCCTTCAAGCTCTCTAACTATAAATAGGTGCAAAGGTTCATCCTTTGAACTTGCACCTTTCTCATTCACAACTCTATCTCCCTCCTCTGAAAGTTTCTAACTGAAAGGAGCATCCAACTTAGTTCTATTGCATCTTTTGAACCACTTGTAAGTGTTCATTCCTCTTGCATTTTCGTTCATAGGCTTTTATAGCCAAAAGTCATGCATTTTACGGAAAACGCCTTGACTTCTGGTTAAGACTATTATGGTCCAGCCATTGTTCATAACGAACATGGCTAAGTGATCGTAATAAGGTAGGTGTTAGTCCCTATAAAGGGCACCTCTTGAAGATCACGTTTGCTAGACCAATTGATGGGTCAAATTATTATATTAAAAAGTTTAAGATGCCTTTTTTCGGAAATGTTATAAATTGATCTTATATATGTTATGAAACCTGTTTCGACACTTAAACAAGTTGGTAAAAATTATTAGAACATGTAAGAAATGTTCGGCTCGTCAATTTCAGTTCTAGGGTCGGTTCGCAACCGAAAATCGCAAAGTTTGACTTCTGCTTTAACTTTCAATTCTGACCCGATATAGATTAGTTAGCTACTGATAAAGTTGCATTATGATCGTAATATAATGTAGCATAACCCTCTGAGGTTATATTACATGATCATAATCAGAATCTGAGTTTATGCACAAGTTCCGTAATTATGCCATTTTGACTAAAATGCCCTTTTGCATAAAAAGAGGTTTAAATAATAACGAACTTGAAAATGAGTTTCCTACTGATGTAATATTATAAGTAAGATTATTTGGGATGTCAAACCAGATTATAAACTGAATTTATGAACAAGTCCAAGTATTATGTCTATAAATGACGATAAAGCCCTTGTGGCTTATAAAATGGTTTTAATCACAACTTTTCAAAGTAAATCTTTTACCTACTGATTTGTTATATTAAATAACATATCTAAGACATGTTAACCTGACCTTAACATCAGTTTTCATTAAACATCACACAAATCATTTTACGACATAAGCGTCGTTTCGGCGCATAGTCAGGTTTTAAACCATATTTACCAATCAAGACTTGTTACCTACTGATTTTAAAACTTATTTTAAATATTTATATAGTAGGTATTTGATATGAACTCAGAATCCCAAATAATTTGTAAACTATGTGTAAAATGACGAAAATGCCCTTTCGGTGCATAGTTTGGTCATAAAAGATAAATTACACATAGAATTAATATCCTATTGATATTATATCATAAATAAATTATTTTTCCAGAATATATACAGTTGTAACTTGAAATTTTATTCAAGTTCTTTTATTAAGGTATAAAATTACCAAAATGCCCTTATGAGGCATAGTTTCATTTTAAAACCTTAACGGGCATATAAGTTGATATCCTACTGATATTACAACTTAATTAAAGTATAATGTCATATAGAACTTGAACATGACTTATCCGGTTACCCGATATCGCTAATATGCGTACGGTTAAGCATATGTAACTAGTTTAAGAAAATTAACCGAAACGGGTCTAACCTTGTCATTTAAGTCTCAAAATCCAGAATGTTTATAGTTCACCCATATTATTCAAGTCAAGGTACTTGTTGGGTTAAACTACATTCTATCCAATCATCGTTTAATCTAGCGTTATACGTTTTGATCATGTACGCTTGTCGGTCTAAGTCTATGACTTAAATAAGACCGTTAGTATTTAATTGGTTAGCTTATGCCATAAACTAGACTAGAGACATTCCGGTAAATGCTATATGCACTTAGTGCTTTTGTGTACGACTGAGTTAATAAATCTTGCGTTTAAACAAACACTAGCTCAGGTAAATACTCTCGACTTATTTCCCTATACGGGCTTGGGTTACGGTAAATTATTATCGCTTGGTCGAAAATGGGATCAATCGAATGCCGGATTGTGGCTAGTAAATCCGCATATTCCGTTTTAATCAGTTTTGTTTGATAACTTAAACATCGGGGGTTAACTACCGTGTCCTGGATATCCTCGGCTCATTATAATAGAAAATGGCCACGACCTTAGCGCGGGTGTAGGCATACACCTGATAGACGCTCAAAATGCATTACCCACAAGGTTGGGAAGAAATGACTCCTTCGTGAGTCCAAAGTGGTGTGTACGTTAATCATGTCTCGGTCTCCGTATCGGGCCTTGTATGTATGGACAAACATGTGAATCTGTTAACAAGGTTAGACGGTTTGTGTTGATACGCACTTAAAACATATTTTTAAATGTTTTCAAAATGCGTCGGTTGGGGTATTTACCAGCGAAAGCTGACGTATTTTCAAAAGACTAAGCTTGTAGGTACAATACGAAAATAGGCTGGAATTGCTGGAGAGGACTTGCAAATCCTAGATCTGCCCAAGGTCTGTTTTACATTCTTTCTTTTGTATAATTTATGATCCACCTGTATATTATTTTGTATTTCAAATATTTGGTTTGTAATAGTAATTTAAATCCAAGACTTCCGCAGTGCTGTGTTTAATTGACTATGATGATATTAACTTACGTCACAATATTCCCCACCCGAACTCACCGGTGTTTGGATTGGCTGTGGAAAGCCGTGGTGTGACAGGTTGGTATCAGAGCCAACGGTTGAGAGAATTAAACACTAACCTTCTTGTGTTTAATCTCAAACTTACACAAGCACATTCCTTAGACTTCCGAGTCTAGGCTTTGACCTAGGATTACTCATCTCAGTATTAAGTTATTAGTATTGTTTTTAAATTGATTTTTAATAGGAAAATGCCACAAAGAGTAAGGGAAGAGGAAAAGGACCAATGAGGGGAGGACCTTCAGGACATATCCCTTCACATCCCCATCACCCAACCTTTATGAAGATTCGGGGGATTCATGGTCATTGTCGCAACATTCACCTTCTCATACTCAAAACTCTTATCACTCGTACCATTCACATCATTCACACCACTTCCACCATTCCCATCATTCATACCATGATGAATTTATCCCCAACCAATACCAAAACCAATTAGATCAACCAAATCCCATGGACGAGGACTTCGACCCGGAGATGCCGCCGTCAAGATCACACACGCATTCCATAGAAATCTCAAGCGATTCGAACTCTTATGCTGGATCACCTTACGAAGGTCCTAATGAGTGGGACCAATATTGGAACTAATTTACCTTCGCTAACACTCCTTCCCATCACTCCCAACCACCTCCTGTGCAAGAAGATGTGCACATGGAACCGGTGGAACAACCCCAATCACCACCTGAACCGCTAAGGAGAAAAAGAGGAGCACGTATGTCGGTACGTGCGGGTCAACGTCGGGATCGCTGCCACCTTTGCCCAAACCCTACCCTACTATTCACGAGGCCCCACAAATGGGTGGACACTCCAATGTTTCACCTTTGGTAGAACCAACACCACCACCAGTGATTCAACCACCACCAACGGGTTATAATAACCCTATCCCAACATCCAGATACGTCTGGATATGATCCTTTTAACCCATCTGCACTGTTGATTACCAAGCATTGTTGCATGACCCTTACATGCAAGCAGTCATGCATAACGCACTTTACCTGTCTCCTTTCCCACCGCTTATCCACCTACTGGATATCCAAGTTATGGATACCAGTATCCTATTATGCCACAACCACAACCTCCGCCGCCACTTGAGGCCATTAACGAGGCCTTAGAATGAATGAAAGAGATGCAACAACTAGCGGAGAAAATAGAGAAGAAGACGAATAAGTTCTTCAAGAAACTCTCCAAGTTGGTTAAGGGAAAGAAGGACGAGTGAAGTCTCTTCTAATATATGTTAGTCCCTGTGAGGACATTTTTATTTCTTTAAGTCCCTGCGTGGACATTTTTATTTCTTTAGTCCTTGCATGGACAGTTTGTTTCATTGTTTCTAGTATTGTAATTTCTATTGGAATTTAATGAAGTATTTTTAGAATTATATATATATATATATATATATATATATATATATATATATATATATATATATATATATATATATATATTCATCCTCTTCAAGCGAGCGTCTAGATTTTTTTTTAAATTTATGCTTTGGTATATAATTCCAAAAGACCTTAATGGATTTGACTATGCCAAGTGGCGTAGACCACACATTGTCCAAGAAATGATAGTAAAGGACAAGGGGCCTTCTATCAGGATAGTTAAGGGAAGTTATCCTTCTATCCAGAGGTGGTGGACTAGTTTGAAGCCTTCAAGGTCGTTAAGGTCCAAGGTGACCAGGACCATTAATCAATCATTAAGGTACTCTTATGTTAACATTAAGGAATGTTCATATTCCTGGTAGTGTGACTTGAGGAACCACACTAGCCGTCTAGGTAAAAGCACTATTTCCTAAGACCTACTATATAACCTATGTGATCAATGTGATCCCGGCTAATGTAATCAATGCGATGACAACAGACAGGCCAATGTGCCCAATTTTATGTCTAAGGTGACATGCCAATGTGCCCAATTTTATGTCCAAGGTGACAGACCAATATGCCCAATTTTATGTCCAATGTGACAGGCCAATGTGCCCAATTTTATGTCCAAGGTGACATGCCAATGTGCACAATTTTATGTCCAATGTGACAGGCCAATTGATTTATGTTCAATTGCCAATTTTATGTCCAATGTGACAGGCCAATGTGCCCAATTTTTATGTCCATTAGTGACAAGCTTATGAGCTGTATATAATTGTCAATTATGACAATGACAGTTGTGACCTTACGATCCACTGTCTAATAATATATGGACTATGTCCACATTGTAATTTGCCTTTGATGGTCCTATTAAGACCTAGGCCAAATATAGATATGATAAGCCTAAGAGTTGTGATGTTATTCACACTAGTTCAAATAGACGATGGATTTTTATCTCCAATAATTAAGCCAATATGCTTGTTATACAATGGCTAAGAGAATTTTGTTTAATGTTTAGAGCCAAAGCTTCAAAATGGTAAAATCGGACGAGGCACAGAGTAGCCACCGAGAGATTAGCTCTAACAAGGTTGAAAATATAGCTGTTAATAACAATGACTTCCAAGCTCGCATAGATGTAGCTGTGGGAAAGGCCATGGAAAAGGCCATAGAAAAACTCTAGGAGTTGAGTGCTACTCGCTCCAGACCATTATCAATCACACCATCCTCAGCTCATAAGGAGAGCTCAGTTCACTCTTCGAATGCGAAGAGTGAACCAAAGAAAATAGAATTTGCTGATAGGTCCCATGCTTCTAAAGACGGATGTACCTATAAATATTTCGTCTCCTGCAAGCACTGAGACTTCAATGGGGAAAAAGGAGCAGTAGAAGCCTTGAAATGGCTAGACGAAATGGAGATGATAGTAGATATCAGTGGATGTGCTGATAAGGATGTGGTTAAGTATGTATCATAGTACTTCAAGGGCGATGCCCTCATTTGGTGGAAGGCAATGTTTCAATCTACAGGTAAGATACACCTGTACAACTTAGGATGGTCTAAGTTTGTCGATCTAGTCAAGGAGACTTACTGTCCATCTCATGAGGTGGAGAATTTAGAGACAGACTTTCTGACTCTTTCAATGAAGAACCTAGATTGTCGGAAGTACGTTTCTGACTTCAATTCCCTGTCTAGGTTAGTTTCATATTTAATCATCCCTGAATCCAAACGCATTGCGCGTTTCATTAATGGGTTAGCGCCCGAGATAAAGGGCATGGTAAAGGCCGCTCAGCCTAGTACCTATAGGTCTGCTGTAGACCTATCTCTCTCCCTCACCTTAGATTTAGTGAGGCAAAGGTCAGTTAGGACTGAAACTGACGGAAAAAGGAAATAGGAGGATAATAACTCCCAAAGGTTCAAAAAAAAGGAAATATCGGGTTCAAGAAGACCGGCACGCGTCTAATGACAAACCTCTGTGCAAGAACTGTAAATATAGACATTGGGGGTAGTGTAGTATAAATCCACAGACTAAACCCTGTGGTATCTGCAAGAGAAAGGGGCATAAGACCTAGAGTGCAAGGATCTTAAGGATGCCGTTTGCTACAACTGTAATGAAAAAGGGCATATTATGTTATGTTACCCCAAGAACCCCAAGGGCAATGATGCAAATCCTGGAGAGCCTAAGAAAGGGAATGCTCGTGCCTTCCAGATGAATGCCAGGGAGGCCGTTAATGACAACAATGTCATAACAGGTACATTCCTCATCAATGATGTATATTCGGGCGTGGATAAATCTTTTGTTGATCATAAGTTTAGTAAACTATTAAACTTGCACATAAGAACTCTCGATATAACTTATGAGGTAAAACTCGCTGATGGAACGTTAGAGACAACATCATCAATTCTTGATGGATGTTCTATATCCATTAAGAATCACTCTATCCCTATCTCTCTTTTGCCAATGAAATTGGCAGGGTTCGATGTAGTTTTAGGAATGGATTAGTTATCCCATAACCAAGCTCGTATTGCCTGCGATAAGAAATTCATCGAAATTAAAACCCCATCTGGTGAAACGATCACCATCCACGGAGATTTACACCACGGATTGCCAGACAAGGTGTCGTTATTTAAGGCATCCAAGTGTTTAGGGAGAGGTTGTGTCATTTATATGGCACAAGTAACTATCAACGAGCCCAAGCCAAATATAGAATACCTTCCAGTTGTCTCGGAGTATTCCGATGTTTTTCCCGAAGAATTACCCGGCCTACCTCCAGATAGACAAGTGGAGTTTAGAATTGATATCCTACCTGGGTCAGCACCTGTTTCCAGAGCTCCGTATCGGTTAGCACCGACGAAAATGAAGGACTTAAGAGTTCAATTAGATGAACTTTTAAAGAAAGGCTTTATCCAGCCTAGTTCATCACCTTGGGGAGCTCCTATTCTTTTTGTTAAAAAGAAAGATGGTTCAATGCGGATGTGCATTAATTACCGAGAGTTGAACAAAATAACAATAAAAACCGATATCCCTTGCCCAGGATCGACGACTTATTCGATTAACTTCAAGGTGCTAGCTACTTCTCTAAGATCGATTTGAGATCAGGATATCATCAGCAAAAACTTAGGGATGAGGATGTTCCTAAAACTGCTTTTAGGACATGATATGGTCATTTTGAATTCCTAGTGATGCCTTTTGGGCTCACAAATGCACCTGTAACATTCATGGATCTCATGAATAGAGTATGTGAACCATATTTGGATAAGTTTGTCATTATCTTCATAGACGACATACTTATCTATTCTCGTAATCAAGTTGATCACGAGAAACACCTTCGGTGCATTCTAGAATTGCTAAGACAGGAGAAGCTTTATGCTAAATTTTCTAAGTGTGAATTTTGGCTTAGAGAAGTCCAATTTCTTGGACATGTTGTAAGTGAGCGTGGTATCCGAGTGGATCCCGCCAAAATAGAAGCCATAATGAACTGGGATGCACCCAAGACCCCATCAGAGATTCGTAGTTTTCTAGGATTGGCTGGTTACTATAGGAGGTTCATTAAGAACTTCTCAAGAATAGCCACTCCTTTGACTACCTTAACCCGTAAGAATGTCAAATTTGTTTGGGGTCCGAGACAATAAGAATCCTTTGAGATTCTAAAATACAAGTTGAGCAATGCTCCTGTGTTATCCCTACCTGAGGGTAGTGAGGATTTGTAGTTTATTGTGATGCTTCGCACACTGGCATAGGCTGTGTGCTAATGCAAAAAGGCAAGGTAATTGCTTATGCGTCACGACAATTAAATGTGCATGAAAGGAATTACACCACCCATGATTTGGAATTGGGTGCTGTTGTATTTGCACTAAAGCTGCGGAGACATTATTTATATGGCATAAAGTGTATTATATTCACTGACATAAAAGTCTCCAGTATCTGTTCAATCGGAAGGAATTGAACATGCGACAACGTCGTTGGATAGAAACACTTAATGATTATGGTTGCGAAATTCGCTACCATCCCGGTAAGGCAAATGTTATTGCTGATGCCTTAAGTCGAAAGGAAAGGATTAAACCTATTAGGATTAATTCCAAGAGCATTGAGCTCAGAAATAGCTTGAATGAGAAGCTATTAGATGTGCAGAAGCAAGCCCGAGGCTAATATTCCTAACGAGGGATTAGGCAAAACTGTTGATCAGTTAACGCCTGGAAAGGATGGAATCCTTAGATCTAATGAAAGAATTTGGGTTCCAATCTTTGGAGGACTTAGAGATCTAATGCTCTAGGAGGCGCACAATACGAGATACTCAGTTCACCTAGGAGGTGACAAGATGTATCAGGATCTGAAAAAGAATTATTGGTGGATGTGTTTGATGAAATCCATAGCCACTTATGTAGCTAAGTGTCTGACGTGTTCGCAAGTTAAGGCCGAATATAAGAAGCCGTTAGGACTTCTACAACAACTTGAGATTCCCATATGGAAATGGGAAATGGTAACTATGGACCTGATTACCAAGTTACCAAAGACCAAATGTGGTAATGACACGATTTGGGTCATTATAGATAGGCTGACTAAGTCAGCACATTTCTTGCTAATTAAGGAAACGTATAACTCTGACAAATTGGCTAAGTTGTATGTGGACAAGATTGTGTCCCTACATGGTGTGCCGGTATCTATTGTATCTGACAGAGATACTAGATATACATCTCACTTCTAGAAAAGTTTCCAACAATCTTTAGGCACAAAATTAAACCTTAGTACGGCTTACCACCTACAGACGGATGGACAATGTGAGCGTACTATTCAAACTTTGGAAGACATGCTTAGAGTATGTGTCATTGATTTAGGTGGAAGTTGGGATGACCACTTACCCTTAATAGAATTCTCCTACAATAATAGTTATCATACGAGTATCAAGGCTGCTCCTTATGAGGCCTTGTATGGGAGAAAGTGTCGAACGCTCGTGTGTTGGGCAGAAGTTGGGGAAGCCCAACTATCAGGACCTGAGATTGTCCTGGAGATCATGGATAAGATTGTGCAAATCCGTGATCGTCTCAAAGCTGCCTGTGATAGGCAGAAAAGCTATGCTGACAAGAGGCGTAAACCTCTCAAGTTCCAAGTAAGGGACAAAGTCATGCTGAAAGTATCACCTTGGAAATGTGTAATGAGATTTGGAAAGAAGGGAAAGCTAAGCCCAAGATATATAGGACCATTCGAGATAGTTGAATGTGTCGGCACTATAGCTTATAAGCTTAATCTGCCGGAGGAGCTTAGTGGAATTCACGATGTATTCCACATATCTAACCTTAAGAAATGTCTAGCCGATAAGTCGCTAGCAATGTCACACAAAGATGTGCAAATAGATGAAAACCTGAGGTTCGTTGAGAAACCAATTTCGATCGAGGATCGACAGGTTAAAAAGCTCCGAAGGAAATTAATACCTATAGTAAAGGTTAAGTGGGACGCCTTTAGAGGTCCTGAGTATACATGGGAGGTTGAGTCCACTATGCGACAAAAGTACCCCCATCTTTTTGAATAAAATCTCGAGGATGAGATTTCTTTTAAGGGGGCGAGGATGTAACACCTCGTAAAATCGTGTCCAATAGTATAGTGACACGTGTTGTATTTTTATTAAAGACTAATAGGGACTAAAGGTGTTAACATGCTCAAACTGAGCCTCTGAGTGACTATCTGATGTCAACATGCATAAATGTAAGCCTTTGAGTGTCTGATATGTCAATATGCTTAAAACAATAGCCTCTGAGTTACTGATATGTCAACATGCTAAATCATTAGCCTCTGAGTGACTGATATGTCAACATGCTTAAACTTAGCCTATGAATGTCTGATATGTCAACATGCCCAGCCTCTGAGTGACATCGGACTCAACATGCTTATAGTGGGCCTCTGAGTGATCCTTTACGAAGTCCTAACTCTCATATGTCCCATTTATTGGACGAGCATGATTAAATACGTAAATATGTGAAAGTTGGATAATGGAGGGGTTAAAAGTGTCAACATGTTAATTTCTACCTCTAGAGTGGCCTTTTAACGAACCGAGAGCTCGACAATGTCAGGGCATACTCCCGGGTATGCCTAAAATTGGTTACGGAGGGCTAAATATGCTAAAAAGGTGTTTTAGGAGGTTTTATAAGTTGAGGGACTAAAAGTGTCAAACTTTGATTATGGCCATGAGGCGCTCATGGGGCGCGAGAGATCAGGCCTAGGTCTCTTAAGGGCGAGAGGCCTGTGTCTGCAGAAAATTACCTTGGCCTCCACACAAATTGCCAAAAACCAATGTATTCAAAACTATGGATACCTAAACACCTATGCCACGCTTTAGGACACTTGTAAGCTTCCTCTTACACCCCTTAACACCTGGCATCACCTCCTTCAAGCTCTCCAACTATAAATAGGTGCAAAGGTTCATCCTTTGAACTTGCACCTTTCTCATTCACAACTCTATCTCCCTCCTCTGGAAATTCCTAACTGAAAGGAGCATCCAACTTAGTTCTATTGCATCCTAGGAACCACTTGTAAGTGTTCCTTCCTCTTACATTTTCGTTTATAGGCTTTTATAGCCAAAAGTCAAGCGTTTTACAGAAAAGCCTTGACTTTCGATTAAGACCATTATGGTCCAGCCATTGTTCGTAACGAACAAGGCTAAGTGATTGTAATAAGGTAGGTGTTAGTCCCTATAAAGGGCACCTCCTGAAGATCACGTTTGCTAGACCAATTGACGGTCAAAGTTATTATATTAAAAAGTTAAACATGCCATTTTTTCAGAAATGTTATAATTTGATCTTATATATGTTATGAAACCTGTTTTGACACTTAAACAAGTTGGTAATAATTATTAGAACATGTAAGAACATGTTAGGCTCGTCAATTTCAGTTCAAGGGTCGGTTCGCAACCGAAAGTCGTAAAGTTTGACTTCTGCTTTGATTTTCGATTTTGCCCGATATAGATTAGTTAGCTACTGATCTGAAGTTGCATTATGATCGTAATATAATGTAGCATACCCATCTGAGGTTATATTACATGATCATAATCAGCATCTGAGTTTATGCACAAGTTCCGTAATTATGCTATTTTGACTAAAATGCCTTTTGCATAAAAAGAGGTTTAAAAATAACGAACTTGTAATCAGTTTCCTACTGATGTAATATTATAAGTGGGATTATTTGGGATGTCAAACCAGATTATAAAATGAGTTTATGAACAAGTCCTAGTATTATGTTGATAAATGACGATAAAGCCCTTGTGGCTTATAAAATGGGTTTAATCACATCTTTTCAAAGTAAATCTTTTACCTACTGATATGCTATATTAAATAACATATCTAAGACATGTTAACCTAACCTTAATATCAGTTTTCATTAAACATCACACAAATCATTTTACGACATAAGCGTCGTTTCGGCGCATAGTCAGGTTTTAAACCATATTTACCAATCAAGACTTGTTACCTACTGAGTTTAAAACTTATTTTAAATATTTTTACAGTAGGTACATGATATAAACCCAGAATCCCAATTAATTTATAAACTATGTGTAAAATGACCAAAATGCCCATTCGGTGCATAGTTTGGTGATAAAAGACAAATTACACATATAATTAATATCCTACTGATATTATATCATAAATAAGTTATTTTTCCAGAATACTTATGGTTATAACATTAAATTATATCCAAGTTCCTTTTATAAGGTATGAAATTACCAAAAATGCCCTTATGAGGCATAGTTTCGTTTTAAAACCTTAACGGGCATATAAGTTGATATCCTACTTATATTACAACTTATTTAAAATATAATGGCATATAGAACTTGTCCATGACTTATGCGGTTACCCGATATCACTGATATGCGTACGGTTAAGCATATGTAACTAGTTTACGAAAAGTAACCGAAACGGGTCTAACCTTGTCATTTAAGTCTCAAAATCCAGAATGTTTATAGTTCACCCATATTATACAAGTCAAGGTACTTGTTGGGTTAAACTACATTCTATCCAGTCATCGTTTAATCTAGCGGTATACGTTTCGATCATGTACGCTAGTCGGTCTAAGTCTATGACTTAAATAAGACCGTTAGTATTTAATTGGTTAGCTTATGACATAATCCAGACTAGAGACTTGTCGGTAAATGCTATCTGCACTTAGTACTTTTGTGTACGGCTGAGTTAATAAATCTTGCGTTAAACAAAGAATAGCTTAGGTAAATACTCTTGACTTATTTCCCCTATACGGGCTTGGGTTACGGTAAATTATTACCGCTTGGTCGGAAATGGGATCAATTGAAAGCCGGATTGTGGCTAGTAAATCCACATATTCTGTTTTAATCAGTTTTGTTTGATAACTTAAACATCGTGGGTTAACTACTGTGTCCTGGATATCCTCGGCTCATTACAATAGATAATGTCCAAGACCTTAGCGCGGGTGTAAGCATACACCCGATAGACGCTAAAAATACATTGCCCACAAAGTTCGGAAGAATTGACTCCTTCGTGAGTCCAAAGTGGTGTGTACGTTAATCATGTCTTGGTTTTCGCACTGGGCCCTGTATGTATGGACAAACATGTGAATCTGTTAACAAGGTTGGACAGTCAACGTTCCCAAGTTATAAAAGAATTTGTGCTAATACGCACTTAAAACATATTTTTAAATTTTTTCAAAATGAGTCGGTTGGGTATATTTACCAGCGAAAGTTGACGTATTTTCAAAAGACTAAGCTTGCATGTACAATACGCAAATAGGCTGGAAGTGCTCGGTAGTGATAGAGGATCTTGCAAATCCTAGATCTGCCCAAAGTCTGTTTTGCATTCTTTCTTTTGTACAATTTATGATCCGCCTGTATATTATTTTGTTTTACATTCTTTCTTCTATTACGACCCTGTATATTATTTTTTTTTCGAATATTTAATTAGATTTTAAAGTTTTATCATTGTTTCGATATGTTTTTTGTGTTTATTTGTTTGTAGAGAAGAAACAGACAATTTGTTTTGGATGATTTCTGTGGGGAGTAGAGATGAGAGAAAGGGGTTCGGTTTGAAGTATAGTTTTGAAGGGAAAGATGGAGTTAGAGACTCAGATTGAAGAAGGGGAAGCTGATCGTCATGTGTATCTCTCTTACTGTAAGTAATTGTTATCACTTTTGGGGTTTTCTTTGATTGTCAATTTGGTCATTCAATTTTGATTATTGTTTATTGTATGCACATACTATGTAATAAAGGTTTGGTTGAGGTAATAATGGAACTGAGTATGCATTTCCCATCATTGTTTCTTCCAATAACATTGTGATTTTTTTATAAAGAGTTTTTGGGTATCTTTATACAAGAGTTTAAATTTTATGATTTGAACAGAAGCCCAAGATGGAAGGACTTGGAAAACATGTTGGTTTGACAGCTGAAAACTTTGATGAAGGGTAAGGGGAGATGGAAGTAGGTCTGGTGGAAGAGATAATGTAGAAGGTGCATCTGGTGAGTGATATATTTGTGAATGGGGGATCGGCTCCCCTGATGAGCAACCGGTCTGATCTAACTCAGGTAGTAGAGGCTAGAGAGGATGACAAACGAACAAGAAAGATCTTACTGTTTAACTGCTCTGAATTGTATTAATGACGTGCAAGTACAGACGAGTAAACAAATCAGCAGGGCTTCGCCGTACCAACTGAACTAACACTAACTAGCTCTAACACAGCACTCCTCTATTTATAGGTTGACATGACTCGTACTGGAGTGTGTGTTAAACAGAGACGTGGCTCGTACGAGTAGCTGCTTCGTATGAGTGACTGAGAGTCACTCGTACGAGCCATCTAACCTCGCTCGTACGAGCCAATACAAAATGTATAAAATAAACATTTAACATATAAACAAATGACGTTTATGCCCTATATACAATACAGACATATCCTAGACGTAGCAATAGACATAATGCACCAAAACTCCCCCTTGGATGTTGCCGCAGTCTGGATAGTCTTCAAAAATCTTCACAAGATTTGACACTGACGCCCAAAGAATCTCTTCGGTGGCTTACGACGCTCCTCAAATGCTATCGACGTTTGATCTGTTGGAAGAGGCCGGTTCACTGTATTGCCAAACCGAAAGATCCTAAGCGATACTATACGAGCACGCTCTGTAATCCTAGCTTCGTTCTTCTCTTTCCTTTTCTGCTCTATCTCCTCAAGCTTCCTCCACGAAGTGTTCCATGTTGATCCTGAATGAATATTATTTGCAAAGCAGACATTAACAATCTTCTGGAATTGGAGACCTTGTTCTTTTTCCTTCTCCTCGAAACTGATCTTGCTATAAAATAAACATTCAATATCCTTCTTTGTGTAGTTGACTAGCCACATCGGGTCTAGTACTCGAATGCCACGCCATAGCCCGAATATGCGTTTGTGGGCTATAACGGCTTCGGTTAGCTCCTTTGCAATCTTCCACGAATCTTCGTCTGGGTGCACGCATATAACAACCTCTCCTGTATTTGAATCGTAATGCCACCGCTTGAAGATCGTATAAAAATCCTGCTCCATTCGTAACATTGGCATATTTTTCATCACTTTAGGCCTTTTTATGACGAGCGTTACATCTTTCTCCTTTGTCACTGGATCGATCTTTGTGATGCGTCTAGGAAAGTGAGGTTTCCAGTGAGTAAAATCATGTAAAGCCTCCAGCTTGATCAACTTCCATAGCCTCTGGTCATGAAACTTCATTTTGAGATTTATCATCTTTGTTTGCACCAATTCTTTAAATCCCAGTAAGACAAGGACTTGATGTCGTGTAGATATCAGAAATACTGAATCCCAAACTCCCTCTTGATCGCATAGACGTTTAGCTCTTCAATCCAACCCCAGCTAATGATATCCCCTTGAGATATGTCAGCATCTCGAGTAAAGAATGCTAAGGGACGCTTGAATTTACACTCGGCTGGTGCATTCCTAAACCATTTCTTCCTCATTCAGCAATTTCAGCACTGTGTAATTGTTGAGGAATAGTACCTTCCTTTGCAGCTTCTTCAACTTTGCGCTTTAACACATCTGCATTTTCAGCAGCAAATAATTCGGCAAAAGTTGGGGAGTCCTCTGTACTCTGATCAGCAATATTCGCATCGTCATCAGAATCATCCTCCACGACAACTCTGTCATACTCGTTCGCTTCCTCAATATTTTCAAACCATAATCATTCGGCTCGAACGCATCTATCTCGTTCAGCTCATTCTCAAAATCAAACTCAAAGTTATCTTCATTCACACCTAACATCTCAGCTATCTCCTCCTTAGAATAACTATGAACGAATTCTCCTTCTTCAGCGTCATGCTCAAGATAAAATATTTTTGGTTTCCGCACGACAGGAACGGTAGATAAGTCAATCATCGAGAAGATTCCTGCCTGCTGAGCATCTACAGATTCTTCTTTTTTATCTTTAACCCTTTCTTCAGTAGCCTGATTTGCAGAATCATCGAGGTACACTGAATAATCAATTTCTTCATTAACACCTGAATCAGTTACACGTACACCCGATCCTCCTACGTTATCATCGTCATCATCATCATCATCATCATCATCATCATCATCACTACTACTATCAGAATCACTAGGCAAAACATCATCTAACTCTTCGTCATCTTTCTCAGTTTCCTCTTCAAACTCTTCAACGACTTCTTCAATCTCCTTTTCCAGCTTTTTCTTCAACAACCAGTCATGATGTCTCTGAGAAAGATCTAACATATCGATATCCACATCTACAGGTTTCCTAATCAATACAAACTTGTTCGACACCTAATAAACCACAATATCTGTACATGTAACTGGCACAGACTCAGCCTCTGGCTCAGTTTGAACAATAATAGGATCCTCAACAACCTTCTCTTTACCCTTTCCTTATACGTCTGACTGCTCTTTGGCGAGATGTTCCCTTTCTGTGACACGTTCTTGAGATTCAGTACGTTCGATCTTGTCAATTTCGGCAACAATATTCACTCCTAGCTTCTTTGTAAGGATTTTCTCAAAGATACTCATCCTCCTATCATTCCGAAGCCTTTCTTCTTCATACTCTGCCATACGAAGTCTCAACCGTTCGTTCTCATACTAGCAAACATGGCTTCAAGCTGCTATTTATCTTCAGACAAAACACTAATCTGCTCCATTTCCTGTTTTTCTTCATTTAGCACATTAATCTGTTCTTGCAGCTCAGCTATCTTCACCGTATTCAATAAAACCTGCTTTTGCAACTTATCAACACGTGGATCATTAAATGAAAAATCTTCACCCCCAGGAATATCACCGAAGCAAAATGAAAACCGAAATGTGACTAGGGCTGTGAAGTCTATGAAGTTCGTGGTGGCTGTTGTGGTGTTGCTTGCTGTTGTGGTGCTGCTTGCTGTGTAGGCTATGGTGGAGTTGGTTGTGGTGGCGGTTGTGGATCAGCCTATCGTGGTGGCGAAGTAGGAATCTGTTGAGGTGTATCTACCATGACCTCTTCTTCAACTGCCTGTTCTGGTATAGTCTCTTTTGATCTAATGGTTGGAGCCTCAGAACTTCTTGCTGCTGGACGCTTTCACCTTCTCGTCCTTTTCTTTACAGGTGTGTGCATAGGTGTATCTGGATCAGAACCCTAAGGAACATATGTGGTATCATCCTCACCTGTAGCCTTACGCTTTCGCTCTTCAGCCTTTTTCTTTAGCTCAGCCTGACGCTTTTTCTCTATCTTTTGCGCTCTTTTCTTTTCACCAGCACGTCGTTCATCTGATTTTGTGCTCGAAGACGAAGCGTCTTCAGCTGCTTTACCTTCACCGAAAGCCAGGCGTTCTATATCCGCAACAATATCTTTTAACATTCTCTTCAACCTCTGGTTCATCACGTAATCCAGAACTTTCTGCTGCGGCCTTTTTCTTTGGTGGTGCTGATGTAGAAGCTGTAGCTTTTCTTTTAACTCCTTTCTCACCATCTTTTATAAACCACGAACTGTGTTTTGCAACAAAACTATCTAACGCAGCTATTTCTTCACTCTCATCGCCACTATCATCTTTTCTCCATTTTCCAGGCGCTGGAGAAATATCGCTCCGAAAACTGGTTTAGCGTTTGGAAATGCCTTCAAGTATAGATTCATCCTTTTCAGCGTTGACACATCCATATGTTCGAGTTTGAACACATCCTCCTCCTCCTTCTTCTTCTTCTTCTTCTTCAGATTTGGGTATAAATGATCTAATAACATCTGAACAAACCGAGGATACTGTAAAACTTCTCCCGCTGAATGTTTTGCACCATCTGAGTAAATATAACTTTGGAGAAGTTATATGGCAAGTTTAGGACAAGTGCGGTGATCATACACATCTGATAATCCACCAAATCGTCAAAACCACCTTTCCGATGGCTAAGAGCGAAAGTCACAATATGCACAATATAACGAAAAGGCATGCTTAAATCCCCCTTCTTAAATGGTGCTGCATTCACGAAACCTGCATATCCCATCCGGTAGAAACATCCTTTCACCATGTATTCTGAAAAGCCAGTAGAATCATCTTCGTTATCTTTGATGTCCAATACTGTTCGGATCAACTCTTCAGTTATCTTCCCCGGAATATCCACGTCATCAATCTTAACTGCCGATACTATCGCGTTATCCTCAGCACTGAATTCAGCGGCGTTCCAGAAAAATTCAACATGCGATCTACATACTGTGTGACGATCTGTAAGTGCCTTCGTGATTGGAATTCGGCTAAGAAAACCTGATACATCTCGATAAGCTGTGATCTCTGGTATAGTCTCGTCTATCAAACAACATATGTTGTGGAATGGCGAAAATGACGTTTTCTTGACCTGTACACAGAGAGAGAAACAAACCGTTGGAAAAATTTTCAAACATTTCAAATTCACTATATCATTCGTACGAGCCACAATACCGTACGAGTCAACACTTAAACAAATTTACAAGTTTGAAACGACTTATCATTCGTGCGAACCACTACTTTGTACGGATGACTTTTAGACTTGGAAAATTTTCAATCTTTTCCAAACTTGCTTCGTACGAATCATCGCTTCGTACGAATCATCAGCACTTAACAAAATTTTTGAAATTTTAGCATTTAAGAATTTTGCTTCGTACGAATCAGTTCATTCGTACAAATGAAAAGACATAACATTGAAAAACCTTGCTTTGTACGAACGACTTCTTCGTACAAATGATGAACCGTTCTAATAACACTAAGTGTAATCCGAACCTAAAACATGTTGTTTTTAACAAATTGATAGTCTATTTATAGGTTATTAGGGCCGATTTTAATGTTTTTATGGTTAATTTTAAGTTTTATATGTCCAATCTCCCTAAATCTACGTTTCAAGTCCGTTTGGTTCAAATCTGGCATTATAACGGCTAGGATTGAGCAAAATCACCTTTTCCATTGCAAGAGGTGTGCAAATCAACCTCCCCAATGTGATAATACTCGAAATATGTCAAGAAATGAGAAGTTCAGAACGTATTCGCACAAAGTTCTCTCAGTTTGCACAAAGTTCACACAGTAACATAAACTTTGTTCATGCGAAGAATGAGACCTTTTATACTAGTGAGGGTTCGTTCGTACGAATGAAGCACCAAACCTTGTTCATACGTATTAGTGTGATTCATACGAATCAGTTCTGAAAATTTTAAACTTTTTGATTATTTTATTTTGTTATGCAATTTTTTTATCTGTTTAATCCCCACTCAGTTAACCAAGTCCAAGTTAATGACCCTGGTTATCTGATTTGCCTACCAAGTCCAAGTTAATGACCTTGGTTGACCATTTTTGACCAAAACAGATTCATTTTAAATTGTAAAGTTTCAAATTAATGAACTTTATTGACGTTCAAGAAATTTTTCCGATTAAGCTTAGCTCCTAACCCATGGTCTTCAGGTTCCTTTTAGCAAGATGTCACCATGACTTCAACTATCCGTGTTTACATCATTAGTAGACTAAAATCAAACTAAAAAGCTAAGGAAACTGAAAATCTTTTTGGGTTTTAGGATTTTTACGAAATAACAAGTAAAGATACATATTTTTGTGAGTTTTGTGTTTCAAGAAGATCATATCAAGTGTTTAACAAATCACCAGTACCATTGATCTTGGTATACTCATTAAGTTTTTAACCAGATTTAACTAGATTGCCAATATTATTATCCACTTAAACCTCTTCTCGTTTCTCAACTGTTTCAAGATATGTTAGGTAATATTAAGAACATGAAATAACCGTGTGTCCCATCTTAGAATATACTCCCGTATCGAGATTCCCAGAATTTCATTTCACAGGTGAATATATTTAACAGATATCTGTAAAGGGATGAATTGCGAGACCTTGAGAGCTCAGGTTAGTACTACCTACAGACAAAGAGATGAAGGCTCGTCTTTAGGTGGTGTTCCTTAAA
The DNA here is from genome assembly GCA_947069175.1 of Scalesia atractyloides. Lineage (NCBI taxonomy): Eukaryota > Viridiplantae > Streptophyta > Magnoliopsida > Asterales > Asteraceae > Scalesia > Scalesia atractyloides. The sequence continues at coordinate 52,978,433 of CAMTDV010000020.1, forward strand.
GGAATATTTTGAACTGCAGATGTCACAAAGGTTATGACATAATCATTTTTATGCAGCTTTATAGGCGAATAATGCGTAAAGTATTATACAAGTTCTAGGCCATTGATTATGCAAAATCAAAAGAACTCGGATAATACCCCAGATATCGATTAAATATAAAGACCTAGTATCACAGAATCTGACATTCTCTCAAACAAAATTTCGGAGTACTAAGTCCATATCTCCGGGAGATGTTAACCCACAAGTTATTCAGTTTTTCATATAGGTTTATATCTTGAAAACAATTTAATGAACGAGTGAAGCCTATTGGCACATCCTTAGTAAGACCTGTTTAATTACTTGTTTAATCATTCTAATTCTTTAGCATACTGTGACTGTCATATTGATATAATATGATTTCCCTTTTTCAAAAAACACTCTTTTTGACTTTTATAATGTTTTTTGTATTTTCCCAAAATTTATCCCCCTAAAATCAACAACATATTTTTGGATTTTTAGAGTTTTTTAAGAAAGAATATACATAAAAATTCGTCAAACCGATGAGTTTTCACATCAAGTCGTCGTCATCCTCAAACTCAACCTCGTGTATATCCCCTGATGTCAAATTTCTTAAACCATTTAATTTTAAAAGATTTTTAAATCTTGTTCTATCAAAGGTTTTGGTATAAAAATCTGCTTTTTGGTCATCAGTGTGGATTTTTTCAATTCTAACCAACTTTTTCTCGTAGCAATCACGGATAAAGTGGTGTCGAATCTCAATATGTTTGGTTCGAGAATGTTGACATGAGTTTTTTGTGCTATCGATCGCAGCCTGATTATCTACATATATTGGCGTATCAAGAAATTGCAGTTTGAAGTCTCTCATCTGCTGTTGAATCCAGAGAATCTGGGCACAACACCGGGATGTTGAAACGTATTCAGCCTCACAGGTAGAGCGAGCAACCGCAGTCTGTTTCTTGCATTGCCATGTTACCAAACAGGTTCCGAAGAACTGGCAACCGGCCGTCATAGATTTGGTGTTGAGTTTGCAGTAATCAAAATCAGAATCCGAGTAACCTGCAAGAGTGAAGTCGTCATGTTTAGGGTACCACAAGCCGGTGCTTGGAAATCCCTTCAAATATTGCCTGATACGTTTGACGGCAAGCAAGTGCGAATCTCTTGGATTAGACTGATAATGGGTGCACAAGCATGTTGGATACATGATATCTGGTCGAGAAGTAGTGAGATACATCAAGGATCCGATCATGGAGCGGTATAAAGTTTCATCAACTTTGACTCCACTAATATCTAGACAAATGCCATGATTAGGAGCTAATGGGGTTGATGCTGGTTTGCTCCTGCCATATCGAATTTCTCCAATATGTCATGAACATACTTCGTCTGATGGATAAAGATACATCAGGCAACTGATCGACCTGAAGTCCTAGTAAGAACTTCATCTCCCCCATCACGCTCATTTCAAATTTGCGCTTCATGACTTCTTCGAAGTCTTTACACAGCTTGTCATTTGTCGATGATAATATCATCCACATATATCTGTTCGATAATCAAATTCCCATCCACTTCCGTCATAAAGAGGGTAGAGTCTACGGTTCCTATGATAAAGCCGTTGTCTTTAAGATGACTTGACAGCGTTTCGTACCAAGCTCTCGGGGCTTGATGCAAACCATATAAGGCTTTGTTCAGAAGAAAGACCTTGTCTTTGTGCATTGGATCAACGAACCCTGGTGGTTGGCCGACATACACCTCCTCTTTACTTTTCCGTACAGGAAAGCAGATTTAACATCTAATTGGTACACCTTGAACCCTTTCCACGAGGCAAAGGCCAAGAATATGCGGATTGCTTCACGACGGGCGACAGGGGCATAAACTTCGGTGTAATCTATCCTTCCTGCTGATGGAAACCCTGAACTACAAGTCGAGCTTTGTTGCGCACGATGATCCCTCTATCATCATGTTTGCACTTGAAGACCCATCTAGTGTTTATCTTTTTGTGATGATCGGGTAGGTCAACAAGCTTCCAGACTCCAAGTTTCTGGAATTGAAGCAACTCTTCTTGTATCGCGTCCACCCAGCTTTCTTCCTTTAACGCGTCTTTCCAATTTCCCGGCTCAACCTGAGAAACAAAACAACTATTAGAAAGTCTGGTTGGTAGTGGAGCAATACGAGTATAGAAACAACTTAGATCCTTGTTGATCTGATTGCGAGTTTGCACTCCCGATTGTAAGCTGCCTATAATATTCTCTGAAGGATGATATGCAAGCGTCCCCGGCATCACTTCATTCGGAACATCTACTTGCATTTGCAAATTTGTGATGACTTCATCCACAACCGGTACAGACGAACAAGCTTCATTCCTGACATTTGACTGATTAGCTTGTGTATTCAAGAAGCTTTCAATATGTTCAGATCCTTCATCGGAACTGGATCCACCATCATTGAAAGTTGGTTCCCAATCAGAGTCAGCATTTAGCTATTGCTGGGCAGATGATTCGGCAGTGTTGACAATGGGTACCGAGACAGAGTCTTGAAGAGAAGTGCTCGGACCTACATCAGATGTGGTAGACACAGGAAGTGATGGGGAAATCACTAATGGTCTGGTAACTTGTTCTTGGTTAGATATTTGATGCTGCTGAAAGAGCATAACAAGTTCTTCTTCTGATGGCACATCTGGCAGGTCAAAAGAATTCCACAAACTATCGTAGTTAAATAGCCACGGATCCCCAGGTTTCTACGTTGGCGTAGTATATCTTTGACAATCCACATGCTGCGTAAGAACAACCTGGTTCACTTTTGAGGAGTAGCATAACCCACGAAGAATCTTTCCAAGGATTTGGCACCAAATTTACCAGCCGGGTCCAATACAGTACACGATGATCCAAATGGCTACAGAAATGCAAGGTTGGGCTTTCGTTGATTTAGTAACTCGAAACACGTCTTGTTGTGAGGCTTAACTATCAACACACGATTCAAGGTATAACACGCTGACGCGACTTCTTCACTCCAGAAACTGATTGGCAATTTCGAATCGGCTAGCATAGTTCTGGCAGTCTCGATCAGTGTGCGATTCTTTCGTTCAGTAACTCCATTTTGCTATGGAGTATAAGGATCATTGAATTCATGAAGAATCCCCTTCTCATTGCAGAATTCGAGCATCCGCTTATTCTTGAACTCTGTACCATTGTCACTGCGGATTCTCTTGATTGGCAAGTGATATAGGTTTTTGAGTTTTCTGAAGAGAATCATTAGAGTTTCGAATGTTTGTCTTTGCTCTCCAGAAGGAAAAACCATGAGAATCTTGAATAATCATCTGTAGGGACAAGATAATATAGATCACCAGAAAAGGATTTGACGTTTACTGGTCCGAAAAGATCCATATGTAGCTTCTCTAGTGGTAGCGTTATAGAATTCAACAGCTTTTGTGGGTGCGATTTCTTATGATGCTTCCCCTTTTTACAGCTCAAGCAATCATTGGATAATTGAAAATTCTTCAACTTAACACCCTCCACTAGGTCGTTATGCACAAGATAATTCATCTTTCGCAGATGAATGTGCCCCATCTTTCTATGCCATAGTATCGACTCTTTCTCGGTAGCTTTGGAAACAAAGCATTGAACTTTCTTCGATGTTGTTGATGCGACACTCATATCTAGAACATACAAGTCATTTTCCCTCGGTGCACGCATCAGAATCCATTCCTCTGGAATCTTGAAACCCAGTTTTAAGATCAAGCATTCTTTATCGTTGAAATGCGTCGTGAATTTCTTGTCACAAATCTGCGAAATGCTGAGTAGATTATTCTCGAGTTCCGTGATGTAGTTCACTTTATTAAACGATACAACTCCGTTCGTGAGAATTCCTTCACCGACAATCCTCCATCCTTGAGTTCCTGCAAAACCTACGTATCCTCTGCGGGTAGCTTTAACGTCGTGTAACAACGCAAGCATCCCTGTCATGTGTCTGGAGGCTTCATTATCCATTATCCATTTAGACATTATCGATCGTGGGAGTCCCTACACACAAATGGAAGAAACTATTTAAACAAAGAAACCCAAGCCATCTTGGTCTTGGGTGGGTTCGGAATGTCGAATTTCGGACCTACTTTGTTTTTAACATTCTTTTTACGCTCGGTTTGTTTGGAACAGAAGGTTTTGGTTCAACCTTGGACGGTTTCACTTTTGCCACCTGTTTTTATGTTTTCAAATTTGCCTTTTTAGCATAAAATGTTGAATCCATTTGGTGATGTTTAGTTGATGTTTCATCAATTTCAAATTTTGAATGATGTTGAAGAATTGGTTTAACATTTTTGTAGGATTCATTTGTTCTTTTCAAGATTTGCTTTGGTGCAATCATAGGTGCTTTCTGTTTCTTGTCCTTGGTGAACTTTTTAGAATGAGAAACAGGTTTTGGAGTTTCTTGTGAGCAATATCTTGCAATGTGCCCAACAGTTTAACATTTGAAACATGTTATACTATCCTTTCGAACAGAAGATTCCAAACTTGTTTCCTTTTCTCTTTCTCTTTCTTGAAATCATCATTCGGTTGTGTTCCGATGATTTCTTTCTCTTTCTCTGTTGTTGTCCCAAAAACAAAGTTGATTTTCTTGGTAAAATCATGTTTTTGAAACTTGTTGTTCATTCGTGGCTTTTGGAAACCCAACCCTGCCCTCTTATTTTCAGGATAATCTTTGTTTTTATGATAGTAGGGTCGGTTGTCACCTTTTGATTTGGAGTAGAAAGATGCATCATGTTTATCTAAATTAGCATGACTTACCTCCACAAGCTTGAATATTTTATCAACACGATCCAGTTTCATGTTCTGGATGGGAAAGTCTTCATCAGAAAATAGTTTATTTGATCCTTTCATTTTATAAACTATGACGTTTGGATCTTTGGTCAAACTATTCTCTGATGGTTCAGCATCAGACTCAGACTTTTCAGATTCACTTTTTAAAACATTTTCTACCACAGTTTAACTACCTCAGAGTCATATTCACTATCAGAAGTTGTGTAATTTACGTCGATGTTTGATTGTTCAGTTTTTAGTTTTAGATTGAGTGCCTTCTCCACCCCTGCTGGCTTTTTGCGTGCATAACTATTCCACAAAGGGGGTGGAACTCGATCATAACTCGCACATTTGGTTTCAACCTTTTCTGATTCTTCTTTGTTTTCAATTTTAGGTAAAATGTGATCAATGACGTAAGAGCTTGTTGAATAACTGATTAACAGCTTGTTAACCCGTTCAGTTTCAATTCTTACCTTCTTAAGCTCACTCTTTAGCTCAGCGATAGTGTTTAAGTGAATATTAATGGCCATTTGCTTGTCTATTACTGTCGCTTTGAGCATTAAGAGTGTTGCGTCACTTTCTCTGAGTGCTTTTGTGTATTGTTTAACAGAGTTACTTAATTTGTCGTATGCTTCTTTAGTTGATTTATAATCGCTTGACAAATTATCTGTTAAACTTTGGAGTTCAGCATATCGTGTGTCTTTTCAAGACAATCACCACATGGCTCTGCACATTTTAGACACGGTTTTTCAACCACAAACTCATTCTTAGACTCATTTACCCCATTGCCATTTGCCATGCATGCCTTGGTGATGTCATATGACAACTTCTCCATCTTTTCATCAACTCTTTCTTCATCAACTGGCTTCTTTTATTCTTCGCATGATGATTGCTGACTTGGTGCAAAATAACCTGCAAAAGTTTTTAGGATATCATTAGGCAAGAGGTGTTTAAACAGACTATTCAAAAGTTCCTCCTCCTTTGACGACGTATGATAGTAAATATCATCTTCAGGACCCTCATCAAAAGATGCCCCTGATTCCTCCTCAGGTTCTTCAATAATCTCGGCAACCAAAGCCAAACTTTCATTCTTTGAAATATATTTGTTCCAATTGAAACCCTCATCTTCTTGAGTCACCACCAGTGCTTTATCTTTGGTCTCTTGCTGTTTATCTTCGATCGGCACCATTCGAGATCTTGGCTGAGGACGGTGTTAGATTGCTCTCTTGTAGTAATCATCGGCAAAAGGGTTATGGTTACCCTGAACTACTCTTTTCAGACATTCACGCTTGAAGTGTCCCTTCTCCCGACATTTAAAGCAAGTAACTTTGGATTATCAAACCCAAGTTTTCCATCCAGACCTCCCAAGTTGTCTTTCCCAGTTATTTCCATGAATCATTGTGCACGTCGAACAATCGATGCCATACACCACTTGATGTCAATCAGCTCAATTTCAACCGGATCTATCTAATCATAATCTTCTCTTGTTATTTTTGAGTTTCCAATTTTTCCTGCGACTAGACTGTCATATGATTCGAGTACTGAATCTAGTAAAGACATGTGTTGCTTTGCGGTCTTCTCATCAAAATTCTACGCATCTGGAAATCTATTGCAATGTTGCATTGTAAGATTCCCTGATGAGGATTAGATGAGTAGTCTGGTTGATCTTGGGCTTGTTTGAACCATAAGATGACTGTGGGCTCGATGGCCTGTTAGGATCAACTGAAGTAAAGGATTGAAAGCCACTGTTCTGGTTTGATGGTGTACTTGGCGTGTGTAGGCGCTGAAAGCAGTCTGGATCTTCGAAGACTGAATTTTAGCAGCAGAACTGTTCTTGAAATATAGATTAACATCTTGTTGAACTTGGACTGGTTTTGTTCTTTGCCATCTTCTGCATTTCGAGTTCATGTCCCTCTAGTCTTTCAATAAACGTGGTAATGAGAAATTACCATACTCGGTTCCATTCTTTAATATGGTCAGATAAGTAGATCATTCGCCCTGCGGTAGAGAATCTGCCAACTAATCAACAAGTTCTTCGTTGGTCTTCATGATTCCCATTCTCTTCATTTGTACCACCAAAAGACAGTATCTTTCGATCAATTGCTTCACAGTCTCTCCTTTAATCGGCTTAAAGATATCAAACTCTTTACTCAACAATGCCTGTTTACTCTTTTGAAGCTGAGCACTTCCCTGAAACTTTAGATAAAGAGCATTCCACAATGATTGAGCATCATCATCGTGTTGTAGTAATGCCAGAATATCTCCTTTGATAAATTGTTGTAGAATGTTCATCATTTTCTTTTCGTTTATGAATCTTTCCCTTTCAACATCTGAGAGTTGAACTAGAGTCTTTTCGAGGCCATTTTCACCTACAGGAGCTTGATATTTAACTTCGATAATGAACCAGCAGGTAAAGTGATTTGCCTGGATCCAATTCATGAACCGTTCACTCCAACTGTCGAAATCTTCTAGGTTCATTAACTTCGGCGGTTTGGTCATGGTACCCATCTCGTTTTCGAGATTCATGTTTTGAGCCGCTGTGGTTGTGACTGCCGATGTAGCGAACGCGTTGTAAAATTCGTCTGACATTTTCCTGTAAAATTAAAAACACACTTTTCGAACAAACTGATTAGTGCGGAAAAATTCTTTCGTGCAGATGATAAAACAATTCATGCGATCAAGATCCGTTCGTACGAATCAGAGATTTGTACGGATAAGATGACTTAAACAAGTAACTCGTGCGAACCAAAATGTAATTCGTACGGATGACGTTTTCACTCGTGCGAATCACACTTGTAAATTTTGAAACTTGTAAAATTTTAGGATCTTCTGGTTACTTGTTCGTACGAATTGTCTAAAGTTTTCGTGCGAGTGGTCTCTCTACTCGTCCGAAACAACTAAGTCTCCAAACGGATGAATTTTACCATTTAACATGATTAAGCTCGATTTTAGATCTGAAATTGTTAAGGATTGGTTAGAATTGATTTTAACGGAATATCCTAGAATCCTAGTCCAATTTATCCATAATTTCATCTAAATCCGAGATTAGTTTGGGAAAAATGTAGAAGTAGAAAGCTGCAACAGTGAATCTGATCTGAAATAGTTGGTAGCCTGCAGAACTTTGACATTTGTCAGTAGATCAGACCTGAAGGCTCTGATACCACTTGTGAACGGGGGATCGGCTCCTCTGATGAGCAACCGGTCTGATCTAACTCAGCTAGCAGAGGCAGAATTCATTGCTAGAGAGGATGACAAACGAACAAGAAAGATCTTACTGTTTAACTGCTCTGAATTGTATTAATGACGTGCAAGTACAGACGAGAGTAAACAAATCAGCAGATTTTCGCCGTACCAACTGATCTAACACTAACTAGCTCTGACACAACACTCCTCTATTTATTGGTCGACATGACACGTACTGGAGTGTGTGTTAAACAGAGACGTGGTTCGTACGAGTAGCTGCTTCGTACGAATGACTGAGAGTCACTCGTACGATCCATCTAACCTCGCTCGTACGAGACAATACAAAATGTATAAAATAAACATTTAACATATAAACAAATGACGTTTAAGCCCTATATACAATACAGACATATCCTAGACGTAGGCAATAGACATAATGCACCAAATATTCTTATTATATAAAAAAGCGACCATTTGATTTTTATTTTTTTGTGCATTCTGCTCGCGAGCGAGATCAACTTGCATAGTCAAACTATTTGTAACATGTTTTTTTGCATTATGGTGTTGTATGGTGTGCTAGATTGGTGTTTCATGATGTAGGTTGTTGTTTTCTTTGTTTTTTTGTTTGTACAACTATGGTTGGCGTTTGTTGATTGGGTTAATATGGCGGTGGGATTTGTTTGGTTGTTACGTGTAAATTGGTTGTACTTTGTGCGTCATATGGTTGTACTAGTTTTGAAGCCTTTATGCTTTTATTGGCCAGTATTGGTGGTGGGCCACTCATCACCAAGGTAGACCACCAATTTGCCTTTCCTTTGCGTCACGTCTGTCAACCCAGGAAGAAGAACTATAATTCCTTTTGCTGTTTATCTTTGAATTTTGCTTATCCACCACCACCATAGACGAGCACGACCCATCGCGAACTACCGATGTTGCCGACCACGATTACTTAAACACGTTTCGTGTCATTTGTTGGTAACTAACCAATGTCAAATTTTAAACATTTCGTATTAGGTTTTGTTCCATGCATATGACATCTAATCCTATCCCTAAACATAACTATTTCAGCTGGAGTCTACATACTTCACAACTACGACTATCAACGCAAATCTCTCACAAAAAGCAGAGCATGTAATGAGGTATGACAACAAAAAAATTATTTCAAGTCAGCTGCGCTTAGATGAATATGGTCTCTCACCAAGAAACAGGTAAGTAGTTGTGAGATGTGGAGGAAGAATAAAGGTTTAGGAGTTTATATAATTGATACAATCGGGGTACTAATTTTATTATTTTGTTAGCATTGATTGCATAACTGTAGTTTATGAATCTGATCGACTGCATGTCACTTTCGTTGCCTGCAACCCAAAGCGCGCGGGTTACTTTTCTAGTTTATAATAATACTTATATTTTTTATTTAACCTTACGGAAAAAACATTTTTATGACTTTTTCTCTATTAGATTTTTAATGATAATTATATCTTTGCACATTTCTGATTCAAATATAAGGCAAATTTTATGATGTACTTGACGAAAATTATTTCATTACTTCATTGGCTAATGATGTATGAATAATTAAGAAGTTTCCTACATAATTGATGACTTTGATGAGAATCATTAAGCACTTTAGAAACGGGTTGAGTATTAATTATTATAAGTTAGAATGATTATCAGATACAACTACTTGTCTTATTGTTCTATGCAAACAAAAGTTTTCATTATTTAAACCATGTGATACATGAGACTATAACTTAATATTTAAATAAAACTATAATATTGTTTTATAAGAAAAAGAAAAGAAAATAACAAAAATATTATATAATATCAAGTTTTACTAGTTATTATTATAATCTATATATGAAAATACAACGTTCATGAATAGTAAATGGACTTGTTGATGAATATGGGTGGTGGTGGGCTTTGATTGGCCTGAAATAGATAGATATTTTGACAACATAAAAATAATTTAAAAACTCCACATTTGAAACCTTTGATTGCATCATTTTGTTATCATATGCATCTTGGGCTTTGCGAGAAACCCTAAACCTCTGTTGATTTACTATACATTTAACCTAACTTTGAGAATTCTTCTATTATAGTGGTAACTTAACGATTCATTTGTATGAGAGGAAGATCGCACTTAATGAAAATTATCTCTATATGAATATACAACGTTCATGAATAGTAAATGGACTTGTTGGTGAATATGGGTGGTGGTGGGCTTTGATTGGCCCGAAATAGATAGATATTTTGACAACATAAAAATAATTTAAAAAAGTCCACATTTGAAACCTTGATTGCATCATTTTGTTATCATTTACATCTTGGGCTTTGCGAGAAACCCTAAAACCTCTGTTGATTTACTATACGTTTAACCTAATTTTGAGAATTCTTCTGTTATCGTGGTAACTTAACGATTCATTTGTACGAGAGGAAGATCGCAATTAATGAAAACGAGTGTAATCCATATTTCGGTATTTGAACCGAAGCCAGTAATGATCTTTTTTTACTATTCTTTTCTAAGCCGATGCTAAGGAATCTACAATCTATACACTAGTCACAACATTCAAACCAATATGCTAATTCCAACCAAACCCCATCCTTTTACGCAAAAATCACAACCCTTTGGGTGGGAGCAAAAGGGTTTGGATGTTACCGTCGGTAGCGGTGCTGAGCGGCGAGTGTGACACCCGACTATTTAGAGTCTATATCGTACTAGTGTAACACACGTTATCAATGAATAAATGCATTGTTTAATTTGATTTGATGTTAATTAATGGTATTTGATGTATTGGCAAGTCCAAACTTTATTTAAAATTATGTTGGCAAAAACAAAATACTAGCTTATCGCGTAACGAATAAAATGCGAAACGAACGTTGGTGACCGCTCGATTAATGTCAAAAGCCTAAATTATTATGTTATGATTAAAATACTATTTTTAATCATATCCACGAGAAAAATTTAACTAAAACGCTTAAAAACATTGTTTTGTGATTTTCATCACGTGCTACCACGCGTATCTTACAAAATTTAAACGACAGTGCCAGTCGAGGCTAATAATATATTGTTCAGCAGTATCATGGCGAGTTAATTTTTATAGAACGATAAAAATAATTTAAAACGCCTTAAAATGGGAATAAAACACGAAGTAAAATATCCGGTTATCAAGTAAATACCTGCTTATGCATGTAATTAACACACACACACACATATATATATATGTATATATATATATATGTATTATATAATGTATGTATGTATGTAATGTATGTATATAATGTATATGAATTGTGTGTGTAGATGGTGGTGGCGGCACATGGGGGTGTCCACCAACACCCTAGGCTTACAAGTGTCACCAAATCCATTCCATCCTAATCATTTCCACTTTTTAAAACCCAAAATTCTTACACACACATTACAACTCACTCTCTCACCTCTCCCTCTCCCACTCTCGGCCGAACATACCACCACCCACCTCCATTTTCATTTTTATCATTCAAACTTTGAAGATTCAAGCTCATTCCAAGTTGGTTCCAAGTTTTTTTGAAGATCCATAAGTGATTCTAAGGTGATTTCAAGATGGAACAAGCTTGCATCCATCAAGAATCTCATCAAAATCCATTTTTTGTCCTTGGAAGGTATAAACCCTTTTACCATTCTTAAACTTATTTCTTGATGACGATGGTGATAGCATGTTTCTCAAATAATTGGATTCTTCATAACTCTTGAAAAGTAATCAACAAAATGATCTTATCAAAATACAAGAAAATGGAAGTATATATGTATGTGGGTTAGAGTTTGTATTTTGTATAAAGTGTTGATTGAAAGGATTCTTGAAAGGTGATCGCATGTATGATCAAAGTGGATTTATGTGAAAGTATGTATGATCTAAGTTGAAAAAGTGAAAAGTATATGTTTGGATGTATGTGTATAGCCATATATATGTATGTATATGTGCTAGAAAGTGGGCTTTGTTTGATAGTTCATAAATATGTAAGAATGTTGCATGCAATGAAATCAAAATGATTAGATGAATGATTAAAATGATGATGATGTCTTGGATTATATGGAATGTTGGATGAATTCAGATTGTTAGAAGATAATGAAATGATGGTCATGCATTAAGTACTTCTACATAGGTGTTAGTGATGATTAAATGATGATATGAAGGTGAATTGGTGATAAAATGATATGATATATGAAAGATGAACTAAATCAGGTTGTATGCATATTAATATGATGATATATGATGTGTCTTGATAATACAAAGATGTGTCATAAGTTCGGTTGTAACAGCCCAGCGTAACCACACTATGATATTGTCCGCTTTGGTAGCCAGCACGCCCATGGCGCCTGCCCCTCACGGCTTTAAAACCCGTCATGATGGTGAAAGTATCAAGCCCCTTATAAGGAAGCATTCATTCCCCTTCACAACCGATGTGGGATATCACAATCCACCCCCCTTAAGGGGTCCAGCGTCCTCGCAGGACCTGACACCACCGGTCCAGCGCAGGCTCTGATACCATCTGTAACAGCCAGCGTAACCGCACTATGATATTGTCCACTTTGGTAGCTAGCACGCCCATGGCGCCTGCCCCTCACGGCTTTAAAACGAGTCATGATGGTGAAGGTATCAAGCCCCTTATAAGGAAGCCTTCGTTCCCCTTCACAACTGATGTGGGATATCACACTTGTGTCTGCAGAAAATTTGCTTGGCCTCCACACAAATTGCCAAAAACCATTTGATTCGAAACCATGATATTCCAAACTGCTATGCCACGTTTTAGGACACTTGTAAGCTTCCTCTTACACCCCTTAACACCTGGAATCACCTCCTTCAAGCTCTCCAACTATAAATAGGTGCCAAGGTTCACCATTTGAACCTGCACCTTTCTCATTCACAACTCTATCTCCCTCCTCTTGAAGTTCCTAACTGAAAGGAGCATCCAACTAAGTTCTATTGCATTCTAGGAACCACTTTTAAGTGTTCCTTGCTCTTGCATTTTTGTTTATAGGCTTTTATAGCCAAAAGTCAAGCGTTTTATGGAAAAAGCCTTGACTTTCGGTGAAGACCATTATGGTCCAGCCATTGTCATAATGAACATGGCTAAGTGATCATAATAAGGTATGTCACACCCCGACCCGCAGCGAAAAGGTGATCGGGGCATGATTGGGTTATCATCAAAGCTCATGACATTTATTATAATGTTTCATATTTATTATTTCAATTTAAAAGAGATATACAATCATATCAAACAAATACAACATGTTCTATTCATCCTTCTAAACTTCATTATTTTTCTTCTAAGGCAATTTCCTATGTTTTCCTTGCTTCATCCTGTTCACCTGTATCATATGTAAAAATGGTTTTTGGATCAACAAAAAGTTGGCGAGTGAACCTTGTTAGAAAACATTTATTATTTATTTCTGGTTATATTTAATATGGAAAAATTGTGCAATATTCATATATGAACAAACGTAAATAAACATACAATAACAACAATTAGCATACAATAACAAACCATTAGCATACGATATCAAACAACAACAAACAATAACATACATTAACAAACCAACAGCATACAATCACAAACCATTAGCATACGATATCAATCAACAACAAACAATAACATACATTAACAAACCAACAGCATACAATAACATATCAACTTGCATAAATATATAACATGAATGAAACTGTGCATCAAGGCTCAATCAAACGGAGCCGATTGTATTGCATGTACTGAAAATGATAAATGTCTGTGCGATCAAGGCTCAATCAAACGGAGCCGATCGTATTGCATGTACTGAAAATGATAAATGTCTGTGCGATCAAGGCTCAATCAAACGGAGCCGATCGTATGTAGGCAACGCCAGGTTCACGCTCATAATGAAATGGGGAACTGCTCAACGCTCATAATGTAATGGGGAGCGGCGGCCTATGAAATTGCATGTACTGAAAATAATAAATTAAATCTAAACAATAATCACACAAACAGTTTACACAGGCTGGATACACATTTATTCATGATATGATGTATGCACAATGATTTAAATATAATAAATAGTAAGACACATGATACACCCCAAAAACGTGATTTAAACGGGGAATTTGTAGAGATTCACTCACAGTGGGTGCGTTCGGTGAATGATGATGAATGCGCACGAGTTTAGAGGATCGATCGACGAGGAATAACTAACCTAATTAATAATGAAAAGTAAGGTAAATAAATGGATTTTATTAACAACTTTAATAGAATTTTTGGATATATTTTTGTGAGTTTTAGGCTATTTTCTAACTTTAAAATGTTTTTTTAATTGATTTTTAAATAAAATAAATAAATAAAAATAATAAAAAAATGTTGACTTTTTGACCGTTGACTTGTTGACCGTTGACCGTTGACTTGTTGACCGGTTTTATTGTGTAAGTGTATGCGCCGGGTGAGGCTCGAACCCGAGACCTCCCGTTCGCGTGCACGCAGCTCTACCAACTTAGCTACGTGTCTAACCCGAAATAATTCTGTTTTTAATTATATTTATATACTAATTAAATTAATCCGAAAATCATTTATTTTAAAAAGATTTTAATGTAACGACTCGGTGCACTCCACAGGTCTCGAACCTGGGACCTGTGGTTTAGTTTGGCACACAGTCCACCGCTGGACTGTGTGTCTAACTTGGTAATTATTCTGGTTTTTATTATACTTAACATCTTACTGAAGTTAACCCGGTTCGGTCTCTAAAAAAAAGGCATTTTATTTTGTGAAGGTGCGGTGTCAAGAATCGAACTCGGGACGTTATGAATATTGTTTGCACACAGTCACCACTGGACTGTGTGTCTAACCCGTTCATAAAACTGTTTTTAATTAATCTTATAACATAACTGAACTCGTCTTCTTCGTTCAAAACACAGACATCGGTCAAAGCAACTGTTACTTGATTAATTCGGTTAATGAACAAGATGAACAATTGAAAAGTATTGAACCGAAGAGCTTTGGGGAAAGAAATTACCGACCAGATCGTCTTCTTTAGAAAATCCGGCGAAGCTCGTCGGCTTGTTTAGAATCAATTAACAGTTTGGAGGATTAGATGTGAAATTGAACAATGAGTAATGATTATCAGTATGTTTGAATGATCATACCGGTTAACAGCGAGTTTCCGAAAAATCCAGAAGTTTTCCGGTGAAAACAGAAAGTCCGGCAATGTCGTATGTGGTTGATTCTGAGCGATGGATTAATGTTAGTAAGGTTCTAACAATTGATTGAAACAGTAAAGTCGAGGTATTTTACCGTTTTGAGTGAGTCTCGGTTTTCCGGCGACTTGCAGAGAATTCCGGCGATGATCAGAAAGTAATTCCGACGACCAGAAAATAGAATAAACACGAAATTAGAAGCTTTGGGAATGAAATTGAATCACGAGATGAGTGTTTTGTTGAAGTAATTCCAGAATGAATGTTTTCAGTTATAAAAACCAAACATCATCTGAATTCAAGTTCATTAACGACTGAGTTGATTTAAGATGTCAGTTTTATCGGTTATGATCAAGATTCCGCGAGCACTCAAACGTCTTGGTCGGTTTGAAAGCCGATATCAGTTTCAGTTGGCGCAACAGGTTGATTCTCAGTTGAACATATGATTTAACTGCTTCCCAGAACTCACAAAAAGATCAAGTGGCGGAGTGGTTATAAGTGTGTGAGTTAAGGCTTTGCTGGCTCTCAGCTGACCCGGGTTCGAGTCCCGGCTTCAGCATATTATTTTTAATTCACTATTTTTAATACATTTTCAAAAATAAATTTTATATTCTAATATACTTATTAATTATGTATCGTCTAAAATTAATTTGGGCATTAAATACGCAACGAAATTTTTAACGGATTGTTCGGTTAATAAACGAAGCGGGTTTGGTAAATCCGGTTTTTGGCGGATGTTACAGTATCCCCTACTTTTAGAAATTTCGTCCCGAAATTTAAGTAGTGGCATATTTGCCTAAAAAAGGATGGTGTTTTAATTTGACAATTACATACTTAGAAGAGAGTAAGAGTTTAAATTTTGTTTGAGGCAGTAACGTTCCTTGTAAGAGTTGAATACCCTGCTACAGGAATCGCTTTTTGTTGCCTAAAGTGTATGAATACGGAACATGGATACACAGAGTTGATTGACTAAGTATGATGTTATGCATATGAGTTTGGGTACGTTTGAAAGATTAGGTTATATCCTAAAACATAACTTTTACTACTAAACCTACATGGAACTTCTCATAACCGCCTGACAATGCCTCTGATCCTTTGACAAGAATACTTATATATAGGAAGTACCAGCGGCGTATCCACCATATTCTTGTCAAATTTTCATTGGTTTTATCAGTAAGTTATGATTGGTTCTATGATGTGACTCTAGAACATAAATAAACACAACAACCAATATCTGAGTCCTAATTCTGATAGCATACATGTTTGATTGATGACACAATCCAATTCCTTTAAATGATAAGATGATATGAATGCTAAATCAGTGAGTATAACACAAACTTCAATCAAGACAATACCAAATCCTACATGGAACTTCTCATAATCGCATGATAATGCCTCTGATCCTTTGACAAGAATACTTATATATAGGAAGTACCAGCGGCGTATCCACCATATTCTCGTCAAATTTTCATTGGTTTTATCGGTATGTTATGATTAGTCCTATGTGACTCTAAAACATAAACAAACACAACAACCAAAGCTTGAGTCCTTGAATGATGACAATACCTCTCTCGTTTGTTATGATGGAGAGGTTAGTTTATGTAGAAAATGGAACACAATCCAATTTATTTAAATGACGAGTTGATATGAATGTTAAATCAGTGAGTGTAAAACAAATTTCAACCAAAACATTACTAAATCCTACATGGAACTTCTCATAACCGCCTGATAATGCCTCTGATCCTTTGACAAGAATACTTATATATAGGAAGTACCAGCGGCATATCCACCATATTCTCGTTAAATTTTCATTGGTTTTATCAGTAAGCTATGATTAGTCCTATGTGACTCTAAAACATAAATAAACACAACAAACAATGCCTGAGTCATATTTCTGATAGTATACATGTTTGAATGATGACAGTCCCTCTCTCGTTTGTTGTGATGGAGAGGTTAGTCTATGTAGAAGTGAGACACAGCCCAACTTCTTTAAATAATGAGATTGAAATACGTTGAGATGTATGATGGTATGAATGTTGAATCAATGAGTATAAAACAAAACTGAAATAATAATTTGCATTAAAATCCTTGGATAAACTTCCAATTTAAAATTGAGACACGTGAGAATTGAGATAACATAAGGAAAACATAAAACTAAGCAGTTGGAGTAGAATCTTGATTGTTGGTGAAGGGGACTAGTTGGGTGGTTTCGTTTAGGCCGTCATTATCTTCAACAGGATTGGCGTTGATGTTGAAAACTCTTCCTCTTGCTGGTGGCCGAGTGGTTGGGTTTTCTTGATTTGCTTGGTTAACTGGGTTTGCTTGAGCTTGGGCGTTTATGATGTTAACCAATTGAGGGCACGTGTTTCTAAAGTGGGTAGGGTCGCCACAATTGAAACAAGCTCGAACATATGGGAACATGGGGTATTGGGGTTGTTGATATGTTTGGATCATGTTTTGAGTAGGGGGTGAGGTTTGGTTTTGAGAGGTGCGGCAAACTTTGCTCAAATGACCATAGCGTCCACAATTCGCACATAGTCGACAAAGTACGGTAGATGGATGGTGATAAAACAGGTGTTACATCGAGGGTGAGGTCCAAGGTAAGGTTTCTTATTTGGGTAGGTTGAGATGGGTGCTACTTGAGTGATTGGGATAGCTTGGAGGGGTACGGCTTGTAAGGCTGGTTGGTTGCGTTGGGTGACAGCGAAAAGTTGCTCGTCTCGTTTTCTCTTAGAAATGGGTTGAGAAAAGGATTCGGTTTGGGTGTAGTTGGAGGTTTCAGTCGATGCTTTATCCTTCTTCTTCTCCTCCTTGAAGTCTTTGTTCCGGATTCGGTTCTCGGTGAGCTCTGTAGCTAACTCCATTGCTGCTTCCAAGGTTGCAGGTGTGGTACTTATTACAGAGTCTTGAATCTTTGAAGGAAGACCTTGAATGTAGTGCTCGATCAAACGGTAGTGGGGAGTGAACAAGTTGGGAACCATTTGATTTAACTCGAGGAATCTCTTGTGTATGTAGTGTGGTCGCCTTCCTTTTTTTTCAACGAATAGAACTCATCCTCTAATTTCTTGATTTCGCTCCTTGGGCAAAACCGTCTTGTCATGATTTCTTTCAACTCTTCCCAATTCAAAGTCATAGTATCTTCAACACCCCGTTTGGCCTTCTCCGTATTCCACCAAGTAAGTGCTATTCCAAATAAACGACCAGTAGCATATCGCACTTTTCGATCATCGGGGCAATCGCAAGTTAGAAAAATGTTTTCCATTTCTTCAAACCAATAGAGAAGAGCGGTGACACCTTCAGTCCCTTCGTATTTTGTAGGGTCGCAGGATTTGAAATGCTTGTAAGTGCATTTAGTGGTATTTGGGGGAGGGTTGATAACATTTTGATCCTCTTGGTTGACAGGATTAACGGTAAGGGCTTGTTGGACTTGAATTACAATGTTGGGTATTACGGCAGCCATTTGTTGAGCGATTAGGGCAGCCATGCGCTCGCGAGCTTTTCCTGCTCTCATCTGCCTACGAGCGGAATTAGAAGACATCTACAAGGAATACATATGAAGAGTATGAGTTGGATGTTTTTGGGATCATGTGTCGTATTTAGGAATGAACATTCATAAAATAAACATAGCATAATAAATCTACTACATCCATAGGATGTCTTGGGCTTTGATCGTAATTGGGCCTTGCATGCCGCCATACTTCACCTTCGTAATCACGTGGGCCCCCATGATTACCGGGTTTTTCATATGGTTCGCATTTGTTAGCCTGGTTACGTACACTAAAACCCGGAGAAAATCGAGAAATATGTAACGTATGATATTCGGAATGTGTCCAGGTGTGGACACGGTGACACCTCAAAGTGGGGTTAGTTCAAACGACGTTTGGTGTGGCATGCTTTGGCCTAATAGGTCCTTCGTACTCTCATCGTTAGTCCCTAGGTAGGCAAACTGGTCCGTTATATTGGATTTATACGAATGCCAACCTAGACAGGACGTTCCGACTCCCGGTACTTGTACCCTTACAGTTACTACATGCCCGTCGCAGAACTCACTTTGATGAGATTTGAAAAATGAAAAATGCGACAAAATCTTGAATAACGGAAGTATGAAGATGATTTGAATATGTGAATATCGTAACATGTATGATGAATATGTATGTAAGTATGTATGTTTGACTGCAAGTATAATTCACTATGTATCACAAAATGTAATATTGGAAATGTTTGCATGCATTTGTGTATGTAATAAATATGAAACAAATAAATATCATAAGTTTGCATGTAACCACATAAACAATTAACATCTAGACAACTATAGTATAGGCTCTAAGGGTCTAATAACCTATCCTATATCCCTATAGTCAAAAGCTCTGATACCAATCTGTCACACCCCGACCCGCAGCGGAAAAGGTGATCGGGGCATGATTGGGTTATCATCAAAGCTCATGACATTTATTATAATGTTTCATATTTATTATTTCAATTTAAAAGAGATCATACAATCATATCAAACAAATACAACATGTTCTATTCATCCTTCTAAACTTCATTATTTTTTCTTCTAAGGCAATTTCCTATGTTTTCCTTGCTTCATCCTGTTCACCTGTATCATATGTAAAAATGGTTTTTGGATCAAAAAAAAGTTGGCGAGTGAACCTTGTTAGAAAACATTTATTATTTATTTCTGGTTATATTTAATATGAAAAATTGTGCAATATTCATATATGAACAAACGTAAATAAACATACAATAACAACAATTAGCATACAATTACAAACCATTAGCATACGATATCAAACAACAACAAACAATAACATACATTAACAAACCAACAGCATACAATCACAAACCATTAGCATAAGATATCAATCAACAACAAACAATAACATACATTAACAAACCAACAGCATACAATAACATATCAACTTTCATAAATATATAACATGAATGAAACTGTGCGATCAAGGCTCAATCAAATGGAGCCGATCGTATTACATGTACTGAAAATGATAAATGTCTGTGCGATCAAGGCTCAATCAAACGGAGCCGATCGTATTGCATGTACTGAAAATGATAAATGTCTGTGTGATCAAGGCTTAATCAAACGGAGCCGATCGTATGTAGGCAACGCCAGGTTCACGCTCATAATGAAATGGGGAACTGCTCAACGCTCATAATGTAATGGGGAGCGACGGCCTATGAAATTGCATGTACTGAAAATAATAAATTAAATCTAAACAATAATCACACAAACAGTTTACGCAGACTGGATACACATTTATTCATGATATGATGTATGCACAATGATTTAAATATAATAAATAGTAAGACACATGATACACCCAAAAAACGTGATTTAAACGAGGAATTTGTAGAGATTCACTCACAGTGGGTGCGTTCGGTGAATGATGATGAATGCGCACGAGTTTAGAGGATTGATCGACGAGGAATAACTAACCTAATTAATAATGAAAAGTAAGGTAAATAAATGGATTTTATTAACAACTTTAATAGAATTTTTGGATATATTTTTGTGAGTTTTAGGCTATTTTCTAACTTTAAAAATGTTATTTTTAAGTATTTTTAATTGATTTTTAAATAAAATAAATAAATAAAAATAATAAAAAAATGTTGACTTTTTGACCGTTGACTTGTTGACCGTTGACCGGTTTTATTGTGTAAGTGTATGCGCCGGGTGAGGCTCGAACCCGAGACCTCCCGTTCGCGTGCACGCAGCTCTACCAACTGAGCTACGTGTCTAACCCGAAATAATTCTGTTTTTAATTATATTTATATACTAATTAAATTAATCCGAAAATCATTTATTTTAAAAAGATTTTAATGTAACGACTCGGTGCACTCCACAGGTCTCGAACCCGGGACCTGTGGTTTAGTTTGGCACACAGTCCACCGCTGGACTGTGTGTCTAACTTGGTAATTATTATGGTTTTTATTATACTTAACATCTTACTGAAGTTAACCCGGTTCGGTCTCTAAAAAAGGCATTTTATTTCTGTGAAGGTGCGCGTGTCAAGAATCGAACTCGGGACGTTATGCATATTGTTTGCACACAGTCCACCACTGGACTGTGTGTCTAACCCGTTCATAAAACTGTTTTTAATTAATCTTATAACATAACTGAACTCGTCTTCTTCGTTCAAAACACAGACATCGGTCAAAGCAACTGTTACTTGATTAATTCGCTTAATGAACAAGATGAACAATTGAAAAGTATTGAACCGAAGAGTTTGGGGAAAGAATTTACCGACCAGATCGTCTTCTTCAGAAAATCCGGCGAAGCTCGTCGGCTCTGTTTTGGACCTTCGGCTGTTAGAATCAATTAACAGTTTGGAAGGATTAGATGTGAAATTGAACTAATGAGTAATGATTATCAGTATGTTTGAATGATCATACCGGTTAACAGCGAGTTTCCGAAAAATCCAGAAGTTTTCCGGTGAAAACAGAAAGTCCGGCAATGTCGTCTGTGGTTGATTCTGAGCGATGGATTAATGTTAGTAAGGTTCTAACAATTGATTGAAACAGTAAAGTCGAGGTATTTTACCGTTTTGAGGTGAGTCTCGGTTTTCCGGCGACTTGCAGAGAATTCCGGCGATGATCAGAAAGTAATTCCGACGACCAGAAAATAGAATAAACACGAAATTAGAAGCTCTGGGAATGAAATTGAATCGCGAGATGAGTGTTTTGTTGAAGTAATTCCAGAACGAATGTTTTCGGTTATAAAAACCAAACATCATCTGAATTCAAGTTCATTAACGACTGAGTTGATTTAAGATGTCAGTTTTATCGGTTATGATCAAGATTCCGCGAGCACTCAAACGTCTTGGTCGGTTTGAAAGCCGATATCGGTTTCAGTTGGCGCAACAGGTTGATTCTCAGTTGAACATATGATTTAACTGCTTCCCAGAACTCACAAAAAGATCAAGTGGCGGAGTGGTTATAAGTGTGTAAGTTAAGGCTTGCTGGCTCTCGGCTGACCCGGGTTCGAGTCCCGGCTTCAGCATATTATTTTTAATTCACTATTTTTAATACATTTTCAAAAATAAATTTTATATTCTAATATACTTATTAATTATGTATCGTCTAAAATTAATTTGGGCATTAAATACGCAACGAAATTTTTAACTGATTGTACGGTTAATAAACGAAGCGGGTTTGGTAAATCCGGTTTTTGGCAGATGTTACAAGGTAGGTGTTAGTCCCTATAAAGGGCACCTCCTGAAGATCACGTTTGCTAGACCAATTGACGGGTCAAAGTTATGATATTAAAAAGTCAAACAGGCCATTTTTCGAAAAAATCATAAATTGTTCTTATATATGTTATGAAACCTGTTTTGACACTTAAACAAGTTGGTAATAATTATTAGAACATGTAAGAACACGTTCTGCTCGTCAATTTCAGTTCTAGGGCCGGTTTGCAACCGAAAGTCGCAAAGTTTGACTTCTGTTTTGACTTTCGATTCTGACCTGATTTAGATTAGTTAGCTACTAATCTAAAGTTGCATTATGATCGTAATATAATGTAGCATAACCCTCTGAGGTTATATTACATGATCATAATCAGAATCTGAGTTTATGCACAAGTTCCGTAATTATGCCATTTTGACTTTTTTTGCATAAAAAGAGGTTTAATGATAATGAACTTGAAAATGAGTTTCCTACTGATGTAATATTATAAGTAGGATTATTTGGGATGTCAAATCAAATTATAAACTGAGTTTATGAGCAAGTCCTTATATTATGTCGATAAATGATGATACGGCACTTTTGTCTTATAAATGGCTTTAATCACATCTTTTCAAAGTAAATCTTTTACCTACTGATATGTTATATAAAATAAAATATCTAAGACATGTTAACCAGACCTTAACATCAGTTTTCATTAAACATCACACAAATCGTCATTTTACGACATAAGCGTCGTTTTGGCGCATAGTATGGTTTTAAACCATATTTATTAACCAATACTTGTTACCTAATAATTTTAGAACTTATTTTAAATATTTTTAAATTAATTACATGATACAAACTCAGAATCCCAAATAATTTATAAACTATGTGTAAAATGACCAAAATCTTCGGTGCATAGTTTGGTTATAAAAGATAAATTACACATATAATTAATATCCTACTGATATTATATCATAAATAATTTATTTTTCTAGAATACTTATGGTTACAACATCAAATTATATTAAAGTTTCTTTTATAAGGTATGAAATTACGAAAATGCCCTTATAAGGCACAGTTTCACTTTAAAACTATAATGGGCATAAAAGTTGAAATCCTACTGATATTACAACTTATTTAAAGTGTAATGGCATATAGAACTTGTCCATGACTTGTCCGTTTACCCGATGTCGCTGATATGCGTACGGTTAAGCATATGTAACTAGTTTACAAAAATTAATCGAAACGGGTCTAACCTTGTCATTTAAGTCTCAAAATCCAGAATGTTTATAGTTTATCCATATTATACAAGTCAAAGTACTTGTCGGGATTAAACTACATTCTATCCAATCATCGTTTAATCTAGCATACGTTTTGATCAAGTACGCTAGTCGGTCTAAGTCTATGACTTAAATAAGACCGTTAGTATTTAATTGGTTAGCTTATGACATAATCCAGACTAGAGACTTGCCGGTAAATGCTATCTGCACTTAGTACTTTTGTGTACGGCTGAGTTAATAAATCTTGCGGTAAACAAAGAATAGCTTAGGTAAATACTCTCGACTTATTTCCCCTATACGGACTTGGATTACGGTAAATTATTACCGCTTGGTCGGAAATGGGATCAATTGAAAGCCGGATTGTGGCTAGTAAATCCACATATTCTGTTTTAATCAGTTTTTGTTTGATAACTTAAACATCATGGGTTAACTACTGTGTCCTAGATATCCTAGGCTCATTACAATAGATAATGGCCACGACCTTAGCGCGGGTGTAAGCATACACCCGATAGACGCTCAAAATACATTGCCCACAAAGTTCGGAAGAATTGACTCCTTCGTGAGTCCAAAGTGGTGTTTACGTTAATCATGTCTCGGTTTTCGCACTGGGCCCTGTATGTATGGAAAAACATGTAAATCTGTTAACAAGGTTGCAATGTCAACTTTCCCAAGTTATAAAGATTTTGCTGATATGCACTTAAAACATTTTATTTAAATGATTTCAAAATGAGTCAGTTGGGTGTATTTAACAGCGAAAGCTGATGTATTTTCAAAGGCTAAGCTTGTAGGTACAATACGAAATACGCTGGAAGGGCTCGGTAGTGATAAGAGGATCTTGCAAATCCTAAATCTGCCTTAAAGTCTATTTTACATTCTTTCTTTGCACAATTTATGATCCGCCTGTGGATCTTCTATTACGAGCCTGTATATTATTTTGTATTTCGAGCATTTGGTTTGTAATAGTAATTTAAATCCAAGACTTCCGCTGTGCTGTGATTAATTGTCTATGATGTTATTAACTTACGTCACAATATTCCCCACCCAGGCCCACCGGTATTTGATTGGCTGTGGAAAGCCGGGGTGTGACAGGTTGGTGTCAGAGCCAACGTTTGAGAGAATTAAACACTAGCTTTTTGTGTTTAATCTCAAACTTACACAAGCACATTCCTTAGACATCCGAGTCTAGGCATTGACCTAGGATTACTCATTTCATTATTAAGTTATTAGTATTGTTTTTTAATTGATTTATAACAGTAAAATGCCACCACGAGTAAGAGGAAGAGGAAAAGGACCAATGAGGGGAGGACCTTTAGGACATATCCTTCACATCCCTATCACCCGATCCCTTATGAAGATACGTCGGATTCATGGACACTATCGCAACATTCACCTTCTCATACTCAAAACTCTTATCATTCATACCATTCACATCATTCACACCATTCCCACCACTCTCGTCATTCCTACCATGATGAGTTTAATCCCAACCAATACTTTAACACACCCCCACCTAATCAGAATCGGCTGGATCAACCAAATCCCATGGATGAGGACTCCGACCCGGAGATGCCGCCGTCAGGTTCAAATGCGCATCCCATTGAGATATCGAGCAATTCAAACTCTTATGCCGGATCGCCATATCAAGGTCCTAATGAGTGGGACCAATATTGGAACCAAGTTACCTTCGCTAATACTCCTTCCCATCACTCCCAACCACCTTCCGTGCAAGAAGATGTGCACATGGAACCGGTGGAACAACCCCAATCGGCACCAGTACCGCCAAGGAGGAAAAGAGGAACACGTATGTCGGTACGTGCGGGCCAACGGTCGGGATCGCTGCCACCTTTGCCGAAACCCTACCCTACTATTCACGAGGACCCACAAATGGGTGGACCCTGTAATGCGTCACCTGTGGTGGAACCAACACCACCACCAATAGTTTAACCACCACCATCGGGTTATAATAACCCAATCCCAACATATCCGGATACGTTCGGATATGATCCTTTTAACCAACTACACCTGTTGATTACTAAGCATTGTCGCAAGACCCTTACATGCAAGCGGTCATGCATAATGCACTTTACCAGTCTCCTTTCCCACCTGCTTATCCACCTACTGGATATCCAAGTTATGGGTACCAGTATCCTATTATGCTACAACCACAATCACAACCTCCGCCACCACTTGAGGCCATTAACGAGGCCTTAGAATGAATGAAAGAAATGCAACAACAAGCGGAGAAAATGGAGAAGAAGACAAACAAATTCTTCAAGAAACTCTCCAAGCTGGTTAAGGGAAAGAAGGACGAGTGAAGTCTCTTCTAATAGTCCTGCGAGGACATTGATATCTCTTTAGTCCCTGCGTGGACATTTTTATTTCTTTAAGTCCTTGCATGGACATTTTATTTCATTGTTTCTAGTATTGTAATTTCTATTTGAAATTTAATGAAGTATTTTTGGAATTATATATATATATATAAATACATATATATATACCTATATATATATACGTATATATATATATACGTATGTATATATATGTATATGTATGTATGTATATATATATATATACTACATATACATATATATACATACGTATATATACATATATATATACGTATATTTAGATATATATATACGTATATATTAAAAGATATATATATATATATATATATATATATCCTCTTCAAGCGAGCGTCTCGATTTTACTCGAAATTTATGCTCTGCTATATAATTTCAAAAGACCTTAATGGATTTGATTATGCCAAGTGGCACATACCACATATTGGCCAAGAAATGATAGTTAAGGATAAAAGGCCTTCTATCAGGATAGTTAACGGAAGTTATCCTTCTATCCAGAGGTGGTGAACTAGGTTCAGGCCTCCAAGTTATTAAGGTCCAAAGTAACTGGGACTATTAATCAAACATTAAGGTACTCTTATGTTAACATCAAGGAATGTTCATACTCCTGGTAGTGTGGCTTGAGGAACCACACTAGCCGTCTACATGATAGGCCACCATGCCATAATTTAAATCCTAAGTGATATGGGCCAACGTGACATATATTATGTCTAAAGTGACAGGCTGATATGCCATATGTTATGTCCAAAGTGACAGGCTGATGTGCCATACGTTATGTCACACCCCAACCGATGGCGGAAACATCAGAGTGAGACGAAATAGATTGCTCATTGCATCATAACACTATATGCGACAATATTTAAATCCACCAAATTTCATTTCATAACACAATTGTCAAGTACGTCACAGAATTTCAAATACAACAATAGCAACATAAACTTAACATTCTAGGTGTGTATCTATGCCATCCCTAGTAAGATTCATCATGATTAACGTACTTAACCTGCAACATGTTAAAAGTATAGTTCAATACAACAAGTATTGGCGAGTACACAAGTTTGATATAGCATAAGTACAAAAAGGTTTAAACGAATCCACATGTTAAGCTAGCATACAAGATTTACGTAACATGGCATGCAATCTATAAGTCAACCCTCGCGTGTACCGCGAAAATAGAATAAAACTTAACATGACCTCTAGAATGCGGGCGGTGCGTTACTCCTATAGCGCTATACATGTTAAGGTGGAGGCTTTAGCCAAAGTTAATGACGAATAGTATCACATAAGAATGTTCCAAGTATACGAATCATGTATCAAGTAACTATAGCATGTATGATGGATTGTTTTTGTGATTGCATAAAAGTATAAGTGTGATTGTGTGTATTTTGATAGGTTAACAAATTGCACCCAAAAGTGTAAAGCGTAAAAAGGGTGTTCGAGTGTACTCAAGGTTTTGCAAGCTTCCACTTGTTACTTCACGAAGGGTTTGGAGGGTTGGAGGAACACCAAGCTATCTTTTGAAAGCCTTGAACCTTTAGATAGAGAGAGCTTTAGAGAGAAGAGAAGAAGTGTTTGAGGTGTGAAATGAAGTGGGAGAAGGTGGGTATTTATAGTTGAGGTTAGGGGGTTGTTAGTTGGGTGCATTTAATGCAACAAACACAAAATGGACAAATCCATGGGCAAGAAACCACTTTCTTTGGATTATGCTATTTTTAGTATTTGAACTTAGTTTTTCTTTCATTTTATGGTCAAACTTGATGTTTTTGCATGTTTTCAAGTGTATAATGTATATGTAAGTATATTTTAGGTATCAAGTATGAATGTATGAGTGTTTGCATGTATAATAAGAATCGGTTTGTATGTAAACACGTATTTAACAATTAAATACATGTAAGACAAGTATGTATCAAGTATGAATTTTTATTACGATCAAAGTCTCGGATTAAAAGGTTGGAAAAGAAATACGAATACGATGCGAATACAAGTTCCCATAAATAGAAATACGATTACACTTTCTAATTAAGGAAAATAGGAAAAAGCGAGGCGTTACAGTCTCCCCTCCTTTAGGAAATTTCGTCCCGAAATTTATTCAAGAGGAAGGTTTTGGAAAAGATGTCATTTTGGTGAAAACGTTTGGCAATAAATCTAGATTTTGAAGTTTAAAGTTTTTGCGGAGTTCATGTATAAGTGTGTAAATATGTATCGAATTTTGAAGGATAAGAACGGTAGGTTCGTGAAAGTAATTTGTTTGACTATGGTGTTTTTGAGACACCAATCGTAAGTGTGTATAAGGATAAGTAAAAACGTGTATGTGTGTGTGTAAACAAGTGAGCTTAACTAAGTCTGGACAACTCATTGGAAGGAATATCTTAAAAGAGTATGACACGAGAGGAAGGTTTTAGGATATATTTCTATTAAAATGAGCGGTCCACACCGTAAGTTGTAAGAAAAGTTCGGTCAGTTCTAAGGCGTATTAGTAAAATCGCTTGTTGAAAAAAAATATTTATTGGAGAGAGCTAGGATGATAAATATTTACGGTTTCTAAAATATTTTGGCGGTAATAAACGGACTAGTTGAAGTTTGCGTGTAGATAAGAGTGAAAGGTAGTTTTAAAAGAAAAGGTACATTTGACAAGATTGAGCCGGTGGGGACGTTTACCAAAAAAATGGATTGAATGTTTAGGCTGATTCACTGTAAATAAAGTTTGGATGAAAGGTTAAGGTAATAATTGGGAAAATCGTGGTATGGCAGTGAATGATTTGGTAGGTGTATGCGAGGGGTAAAAATGGTATGAATATCGGATAAAATGCGACATGGAATGTTGAGAGATGCTAGTGATAGTTGTGGCGCTTAAAGCTAAGGACTTTGAGAATGAAGCTTTGTTATGGGTAATCGAGTACTAATCATTTCGAAGTGGGGTCACCAAAGTTTGTTATGAATAATGTATTTAACAAGCTCCGGGAAAGCACCGAATTTCTCATGGTACGTTTTACGAAAGTTTGGTAACATGGTAGGGACACTTATATATAGGAAGTACCAGCGGCGTATCCACCATGTTCACACCATGTTACGTCGTTTCGCTATTCGGTGTCATGTTACATTCCGTGTTGCGATACAAGTAGAACCCACTATGGTTTTCATGCGTCTACCAATATAATCCCGTGTGCACCCGGATTATTTTGGTTTGTGCATGATCCGCATAGTTTGTACTAGTAGTGTACGGGTCAGGTTACATTTAGTATTACAAGCAAAAGGTGTGTAAGATAGC
This sequence comes from Scalesia atractyloides, assembly GCA_947069175.1. Classification (NCBI taxonomy): domain Eukaryota; kingdom Viridiplantae; phylum Streptophyta; class Magnoliopsida; order Asterales; family Asteraceae; genus Scalesia; species Scalesia atractyloides. The sequence goes on from CAMTDV010000020.1 coordinate 53,007,683, forward strand.
GTATAAAATTAAGTATGTAAGCATGATTGTATGTATGTATGAGTGTGTCGAACGTAGGCGGAACCACTCGGGTTATGCCTACTTATAGATTTCAAGTATGACTACCAAGTAGTGTGAATGCATAAATTTTGAGTATGATTGAAGACAAATATGTATAACATTAGTATGCAATATCGAGCGTATAGGTGGAATAAAATAGGATTTAGCACATATATATTACTATAAAGTTGTAAGTCTGTAAAATATGAAATATAATGGTGATATGTGTAATATTATCATGTAATATTGATTGTATAAATAGAAACGTATAAGGTGGTATGCATGTGTGTGGTTGCTTGAGTCAAACATTGAGTTGGTTAAAATAAGTCGGGTTTGTCGGGAATGAAGGACCAACGGGTGAATATTGAGAAAAGTATTATATATATATATATATATTGATGTAGAATGTGGTTTATAAAAAGAAATTCTACTTTTGTTTTAAAATTTGTATTCGTATATGAAATTTTCTTGCCCATGTGTTCAGATTTAGATTTGCGTATTTTGAAAAGGTTGTAAAATAGTGAGCTTGCTTTATTTTATCTTATTGATGCAAGAAAAGTCGTGTTTTGAAAATTTTCATGTAAAACTTAAATTTTTGAAAAGTATTTTAGCAAAGTACTTATACGTATGAGAGAGAAAGTTTTCGTTGGTTTCTTGTTGGAAATAAAATGTCTTTAGAATGGTAGTATAAAGTGAGTGTGTTTTGGACGAGTTTGTGAAAATCGAGGGCAAGAGGTTCGTTTGACCGACTAAGTTGATGGGTAGCATTTCATAAAGTTTTTGAAAAATTGTGAAAGAAACGTTTAAAGTGTCATTAGGGGTTTCGTGTATGTAATTTACGTAAATATGTTGTAGGGTGAGAAATCGTTTGGATAAAATAGTAAGGTTCGAGGTTCATGCATTAATGAGAAAAATTGAAACAATGATAAAAAGTTTAGTTATAAGTTTTGATATAGTGATTGTTATGAAAATAGTCGAGTTGGAGTTGGACTTCGACTCATTTCTCCAACTTGAGTTTTGCGAAAAAAGACATCTAGGTGATCGACAATAAAAGTCACGTTTGAGCATGTAAGTATCGTATAACATGTATGAGTTCACATATGTGACATAAGCATAACAAGTATTCAATAGTATAAACACGTATGATTGCGTAAGGAGTATGTATTTAGTTGGTTTGCGAGAATTATTATTGTTTTTGATTGCGAAAGATGTGCGAATTGTGCATCGGGTTCGAAATGAACAAGATAACAAGTATTAAAACACATAGAAATTGAGATAGCATAAAAGATAGGCTTAGTAAAATATTGGAGTGCTTTGGGTTGAGAAGCGTAGACTATTCCAAAGTGAATCGAAGATCCTTTCAAATTAGAGGAACGTGCTTTGGCCTATAGGTAAAATGCTTTCGTCGAGAAATGATTAATGGCATTTTACCCTTCCAGTTATTACACGTCTCTAATTGATCGAAAAATCGAAACCTTGGCGAGATCCAAAAATCGAGGAGTGGGACTAGTTGACAAGGTGCGGGTTTCACCCCTAACTTGACAACATCGTAGCCTAAGCATGGTTGGTACTTACCAAACGAGGAGCGAATTCCAAGTCGTTAGTAAGGGTCCACTAGAGTATGAAATGTAAATTTTCCATCAAGATATGGATATCACTCCTAACTTGATGGCGTAATATCGTGAAAAAAATCGAATACGCGGATTGAGAGTCGTTCACCAAAGTGCGGGTTTCACCCCTATTTTGGCGAGATCATCTCGTTAGTATGAGTGTCTTCAAGTCTCCAAGGGTGTATATTGTGTAAATGTCTTAGGAAAGACATATTGTATACATTAAGACTAAAAGAACCAGGAAGAAGCAAGGTAGGAAGAATTAATATTTTAAGCAAGAAACAAGAATGGTCAATGTTTGGTCACTTAAACTATAGACTAGTTCGAAATGGCAATTCTACCTAATTCCCTATAGTTATAGCTCTGATACCAATCTGTCACACCCCAACCGATGGCGGAAACATCAGAGTGAGACGAAATAGATTGCTCATTGCATCATAACACTATTTGCGACAATATTTAAATCCACCAAATTTCATTTCATAAACACAATTGTCAAGTACATCACAGAATTTCAAATACAACAATAACAACATAAACTTACATTCTAGGTGTGTATTTATGCCATCCATAGTAAAATTCATCATGATCAACATATTAACCATCAACATGTTAAAAGTATAGTTCAATACAACAAGTATTGGCGAGTACACAAGTTTGATATAACATAAGTACAAAAAGGTTTAAACGAATCCACATGTTAAGTTAGCATACAAGATTTACGTAACATGGCGTGTAATCTATAAGTCAACCCTCGCGTGTACCGCAAAAATAGAATAAAACTTAACATGACCTCTAGAATGCAGGCGGTGCGTTACTCCTATAGCGCTATACATATTAAGGTGGAGGCTTTAGCCACAGTTAATGACGAATAGTTTCACATAAGAATGTTCCAAGTATACGAATCATGTATCAAGTAACTATAGCATGCATGATGGATTGTTTGTGTGATTGTATAAAAGTATAAGTGTGATTGCGTGTATTTTGATAGGTTAACATATTGCACCCAAAAGTGTAAAGCCTAAAAAGGGTGTTCGAGTGTACTCACGGTTTTGCAAGCTTCCACTTGTTACTTCGTGAAGGATTTGGAGGGTTGGAGGAACACCAAGCTATCTTTTGAAAGCCTTGAAGCTTTAGATAGAGAGAGCTTTAGTGCTTTAGAGAGAAGAGAAGAAGTGTTTGAGGTGTGAAATGAGAGTGGAAGAAGGTGGGTATTTATAGTTGAGGTTAGGGGGTTGTTAGTTGGGTGCATTTAATGCAACAAACACAAAATGGACCAATCCATGGGCAAGAAACCACTTTCTTCGGATTATGCTATTTTTAGTCCTTGAACTTAGTTTATCTTTCATTTTATGGTAAAACTTGATATTTCGCATGTTTTCAAGTGTATAATGTATATGTAAGTATATTTTAGGTATCTAGTATGAATGTATGATTATTTGCACGTATAACAAGAATCAGTTTGTATGCAAACACATATTTAACAATTAAATGCATGTAAGACAAGTATGTATCAAGTATGAATTTTTATTACGATCAAAGTCTCGGATTACAAGGTTGGGAAAAGAAATACGAATACTATACGAATACAAGTTCCGATAAATAGAAATACGATTACACATTCTAATTAAGGAAAATAGGAAAAAGCGAGGCGTTACACGTTATGTCCAAAGTGACAGGCTGATATGCCATATGTATTGTCCAAAGTGACAGGCTGATATGCCATACGTTATGTCCAAAATGACAAGTTGATATGCCAAAAATTATGTCCAAAGTGACAGTCTGATATGCCATACGTTATGTCCAAAGTGACAGGCTGATATGCCAAACGTTATGTCCAAAGTGACAGGCTAATATGCCATATGTATTGTCTAAAGTGACAGGCTGATATGCCATATGTTATGTCCAAAGTGACAGGCTGATATGCCAAACGTTATGTCCAAAGTGACAGGCTGATATGCCATATGTTATGTCCAAAGTGACAGGCTGATATGCCATATGTTATGACCAACGTGACAGGCCAACGTGCCAGGCCCACGTACCGTATTATTATGACCATTAGTAACAAGCTTATGAGCTGTATATAACTGTCTAAATGATAATGACAGTTGTGACATTACGATCCACTGTCTAATAATATATGGACCACATCCAGATTGTAATTTGCCTTTGATGGTCCTATTAAGACTTAGGCCAAATATAGATATAATAAGCCTAAGAGTTGTGATGTTATTCACACTAGCTTAAATAGGCGATGGATTGTTATATCAAATGTTTAAAGCCAATATGGTTGGTATACCATGGCTAAGAGAAATTTTGTTTGATATTTAGAGCCAAAGCTTCAAAATGGTAAACTCGGACGAGGTACAAAGTAGCTATCGAGAGATTAGCTCTAATAAGGCTGGAAATATAACCATTAACATTGATGACTTCCAAGCTCGCATAGATGTGGCTGTGGGAAAGGCCATAGAAAACTTAGAGACTCGAGTGCTACTCATTCCAGACCATTAACAATCGCACCATCCTCAACTCATAAGGAGAGCTCAGTTCACGAAGAGTGAACCAAAGAAATTAGAAATCGCTGATAGGTCCCGTTCTTTTAAAAACGGATGTACCTATAAATATTTTGTCTCCTGCAAGCCCCGAGACTTTAATGGGGAGAAAGGAGCTGTGGAAGCCTTAAAGTGGCTGGACGAGATGGAGACAATAGTGGATATCATCGCTGTGCTGATAAGGATGTGGTTAAGTATGTATCATAGTCCTTCAAGGGCGATGCCCTAATATGGTGGAAAGCAATGGTACAGTCAACTGGTAAGGTACACCTGTACAATTTAGGATGGTCCAAGTTTGTGGACCTTGTTAAGGAAACTTACTGCCCACCTCATGAGGTGGAGAAGATAGAGTCAGACTTTTTGACTCTCACAATGAAGAACCTAGATTGTCGGAAGTATGTTTCCGATTTCAATTCCCTGTCTAGGTTAGTTTCCTATCTGATTACCCCTGAGCCCAAACGAATTGCGTGTTTCATCAACGGGCTAGCATCCGATATAAAGGGCATGGTAAAGGCTGCTAAGCCTAGTACCTATAGGTCCGCTGTTGATCTATCCCTTTCCCTCACCTTAGATTTGGTGAGGCAAAAGTCAGTTAAAAATGAGACTGACGGAAAAAGAAAGCGGGAGGAGGATAACTCCGAAAGATTTAAAAAGAAAGGAAAATTTTGGTTCAAAAGGAACCAACATAAGTCGGGTGTAACACCGACATGTAGAAATTGCAACCGCAGGCATTGGGGACGATGCAATATTGACCCACAAGATAAATCCTGTGGTATCTGTAAGAAAAGGGGCATAAGACCCTAGAATGCAAGGATCTTAAGAATGCCGTCTGTTACGAATGTAATGAAAAGGGGCATATGAAGTTTAACTGTCCTAAGAACCCCAAAAATGATGCAAAGCCTGGAGAGGCTAAGAAAGGGAATGCTCGTGCCTTCCAGATGAATGCCAGGGAGGCCGTCAATGACAACAACGTCATAATAGGTACATTCCTCATCAATGATGTATATGCTAGTGTTCTTTTTGATTCAGGTGTAGATAAATCTTTTGTTAATCATAAGTTTAGTGAACTATTAAACTTTCCTATAAGAACTCTAGATAAAACTGATTAGGTAGAACTTGCTGACGAACGTTAGAGATAGCATCTTCCGTTCTTGATGGATGCTTTATATCCATTAAGAATCATTCTATCCCCATCACTCTTTTTCCAATGAAATTGGCAGGGTTCAATGTAGTTTAAGCATGGATTGGTTATCCCATAACCAAGCCCGCATTGCATGTGATAAGAAACTCATTGAAATTAAAACCCCATCTGGTGAAACGATCACCATCCCTGGAGATTTGCAATTCGGATTGCCAGACAAGGTGTCGTTATTTAAGGCATCCAAGTGTTTGGGGAGAGGTTGTGTCATTTATATGGCACAAGTAACTATCAATGAGCCTAAGCCAAGTATTGAAGACCTTCCGGTTATCTTGGAGTATTCCGATGTTTTCCACGAAGAACTACCTGGCCTACCTCCAGATAGACAAGTGGAGTTTAGAATTGATATCCTACCTGGATCAGCACCGGTAGCCAGAGCTCCATATCGGTTAGCACCGACAGAGATGAAGGAATTGAGATTACAGTTAGATGAACTCTTAGAGAAAGGCTTTATTCAGCCCAGTTCATCGCCTTGGGGAGCTCCTATTTTATTAGTAAAGAAGAAAGACAGTTCAATGCGAATGTGCACTGATTACCAAGAGCTGAACAAGTTAACAATTAAGAACCAATATCCTCTGCCCTGCATTGACGACTTATTCGACCAACTTCAAGGGGCTAGTTACTTTTCTAAGAATGATTTGAGATCAGGATATCATCAGTTGAAGGTTAGGAACGAGGATGTTCCTAAAACTGCCTTTAGGACCCAATATGGTCATTTTGAATTTCTAGTGATGCCTTTTGGGCTCACAAATGCACCTGCGGCATTCATGGATCTCATGAATAGAGTCTGCAAACCGTATTTGGATAAGTTAATCATTGTCTTTATAGACGACATACTTATCTATTCTCGTAATCAAGCTGGCCACGAGAAACACCTTCGGTGCATTCTAGAATTACTAAGGCAAGATAAGCTTTATGCTAAATTCTCTAAGTGTGAATTTTTGCTTAGAGAAGTACAATTTCTTGGACATATTAAGTGAGCGTGGTATCCAAGTGGATCCCGCCAAAATAGAAGCCATAATGAATTAGGAAGTGCCCAAGACCCCTATCGGAGATTCGTAGTTTCCTAGGATTGGCTGGATACTACAGGAGGTTCATTGAGAACTCTTCAAGAATAGCCACTCCTTTGACTACCTTAACCCATAAGAATGTCAAATTTGTTTGGGGTCCGAAACAACAAGAATCCTTTGAGATTCTAAAACACAAGTTGAGCAACACTCCTGTGTTATCTCTACCTTACGGTATTGAGGATTATGTAGTCTATTGTGATGCTTCGCACACTGGCATGGGCTTTGTGCTAATGCAAAAAGGCAAGGTAATTGCTTATGCATCACGACAGTTGAAGGTGCACGAAAGGAATTACACCACCCATGATTTGAAATTGGGTGTCATTGTATTTGCACTAAAACTATGGAGACATTACTTATATGGCACAAAGTGTATTATATACACTGACCATAAGAGCCTCCAACACCTGTTCAATTAAAAAGAATTGAACATGCGATAGCGTCGTTGGATGGAAACACTTAACGATTATGATTGTGAAATTCGCTACCATCATGGAAAGGCAAATGTCGTTGCTGACGCCTTAAGTCGTAAGGAAAGAATTAAACCCATTAGGATTAATGCGAAGAGAATTGAGCTCAGGAATAGCTTGAATGAGAAGCTATTGGACGCACAAAAGCAAGCCCTATTAGATGCTAATATTCCTAATGAGGGATTAAACGGATTTGTTGATCAATTAACGCCTGGAAAATATGGAATCCTTAGAATTAATTGAAGAATCTGGGTTCCAGTCTTTGGGGGACTTAGAGATCTAATCCTCTAGGAAGCACACAATACGAGATACTCAGTTCACACTGGAGGTGACAAAAATGTATCAGGATCTGAAAAAGAATTATTGGTGGATGGGTTTGAAGAAATCCATAGCCACTTATGTAGCTAAGTGTCTAACGTGTTCGCAAGTTAAGGCCGAACATCAGAAGCCATCAGGACTTTTACAACAATTGGAAATTCCCACATGGAAATGGGAAATGGTAACTATGGACTTGATTACCAAGTTACCTAAGAGCAAACGTGGTAACAACACGATTTGGGTCATTGTAGATGGGCTGACTAAGTCAACGCATTTCTTGCCAATTAAGGAAACGTTTAATTCAGACAAATTGGCTAAGTTGTATGTGGACAATATTGTGTCCTTACACGGTGTGCCGGTATCTATTGTATCTGATAGAGATACTAGATATACTTCTCATTTTTGGAAAAGTTTCCAACAATCTTTAGGCACAAAATTAAACTTTAGTACGGCTTACCACTCGCAGACTGATGGTCAAAGTGAGCGTACTATTCAGACGTTGGAAGACATGCTTAGGGCATGTGTGATTGATTTAGGTGGAAGTTGGGATGACCAATTACCCCTAATAGAATTCTCATACAATAACAGTTATCATACGAGCATCAAGGCTGCTCCTTACAAGGCCTTGTATGGGAGAAAGTGTCGAACGCCCGTGTGCTGGGCAGAAGTTGGGGAAGCCCAACTATCAGGACCTGAGATTGTCCTGGAGACCACGGAAAAGATTGTGCAAATCCGTGATCGTCTCAAGGCTGCCCGTGATAGGCAGAAGAGTTATGCTGACAAGAGGCGTAAACCTTTCAAGTTCCAAGTAGGGGACAGAGTCATGCTAAAAGTATCACCTTGGAAAGGTGTAATGAGATTTGGAAAGAAGGACAAGCTTAGCCCAAGATATATAGGACCATTCGAGAAAGTCGAATGTGTCGGCGCTATAGCTTATAAGCTCAAGCTGCCAGAGGAGCTTAGTGGAATCCATGATGTATTCCACATATCTAACCTTCTGAAATGTCTAGCCGATGAGTCGCTAGCAATGTCGCTCAAAGATGTGCAAATAAATGAAAACCCGAGGTTCGTTGAGAAACCAATTTCGATCGAGGATTGACAGGTTAAGAAGCTCCGAAGGAAATTAATACCTATAGTAAAGGTTAAGTGGGACGCCTTTATAGGTCCCGAGTATACATGGGAGGTTGAGTCCACTATGCAACAAAAGTACCCCATCTTTTTGAATAAAATCTCTACTACGAGATTTCTTTTAAGGGGTGAGGATGTAACACCTCGTAAAAATCCTGTCCAGTAGTATAGTGACACATGTTGTATTTTATTTTTTTAGTCTATTAAAGACTAATAGGGACTAAAGGTGTCAACATGCTCAAATTTGGCCTCTGAGTGACTGATATGCCAACATGCCTAGCCTCCGAGTGACAGATATGTCAACATGCTTAAACATTGGCCTCTAAGTGACTGATATGTCAACATGCGTAGCCTCTGAGTGACTGATATGTCAACATGCATAAAACATTGGCCTCTGAGTGACTGATATGTCAACATGCCTAGCCTCTGAGTGACTGAAATGTCAACATGCCTAGCCTCTGAGTGACTGATATGTCAACATGCATAAAATGAGCTTCTGAATGATCCTTTACAAAGTCCTAATACTCATGCGTGCCACTTGTTGGACGAGAGAGTTTAATTCTGTAAAAATGTGAAAGTTGGATAATGGAGGGGCTAAAAGGGTCAACATGCTAATTTGTACCTCTAAGTGACCTTTTAACGAACTGAGAGTTCGACAATGTCCGGGCATAACCCGGGTACGCCAAGTATTGGCTACGGAGGGCTAAATATGCTAAAAAGGTGTTTTAGGAAGGTTTAAGAGGGTTTAATAAGTTGAGGGGCTAAAAGTGTCCAACTTTGAAACTGGCCATGGGGCGCTCGCGGGGCGCGGAGAGGCAAGGCTTGTGCCTCTCGCGGGGCGCAAGAGGCCTGCGTCTGTAGAAAATTTGCTTGGCCTCCACACAAATTTCCAAAAACCATTTGATTCGAAACCATGGTCTTCCAAACTGCTATGCCACGTTTTAGGACACTTGTAAGCTTCCTCTTACACCCCTTAACACCTGGCATCACCTCATTCAAGCTCTCCAATTATAAATAGGTGCCAAGGTTCACCATTTGAACTTGCACCTTCTCATTCACAACTCTATCTCCCTCCTCTGGAAGTTCCTAACTGAAAGGAGCATCCAAGTAAGTTCTATTGCATTCTAGGAACCACTTGTAAGTGTTCCTTGCTCTTGCATTTTCGTTTATAGGCTTTTATAGCCAAAAGTCAAGCGTTTTACGGAAAACGCCTTGACTTTCGGTTAGACCATTATGGTCCAGCCATTGTCATAATGAACATGGCTAAGTGATCGTGATAAGGTAGGTGTTAGTCACCTCCTGAAGATCACGTTTGCTAGACCAATTGACGGGTCAAAGTTATAATATTAAAAAGTCAAACATGCCATTTTTTGGAAAAATCATAAATTGATCTTATATATGTTATGAAACCTGTTTTGACACTTAAACAAGTTGGTAATAATTATTAGAACATGTAAGAACATGTTCGGCTCGTCAATTTCAGTTCTAGGGCCGGTTCACAACCGAAAGTCGCAAAGTTTGACTTCTGCTTTGACTTTCGATTCTGACCCAATTTAGATTAGTTAGCTACTGATCTAAAATTGCATTATGATCGTAATATAATGTAGCATAACCCTCTAAGGTTATATTACATGATCATAATCAGAATATGAGTTTATGCACAAGTTCCGTAATTATACTATTTTGACTTTTTTTTTGCATTAAAGAGGTTTTAATGATAATGAATTTGAAAATGAGTTTCCTACTGATGTAATATTATAAGTAGAATTATTTGGGATGCCAAATCAAATTGTAAACTGAGTTTATGAGCAAGTCCTTGTATTATGTTGATAAATGACGATAAGGCCCTTTTGTCTTATAAAATGGCTTTAATCACATATTTTCAAAGTAAATATTTTACCTACTGATACGTTATATAAAATAACATATCTAAGACATGTTAACCTGACCTTAACATCAGTTTTCATTAAACGTCACACAAATTGTCATTTTACGACATAAGCCTCGTTTCGGCGCATAGTATGGTTTTATACCATATTTATTAACCAAGACTTGTTACCTAATAATTTTAAAACTTATTTTAAATATTTTTACAGTAGGTACATGATACAAACTCAGAATCCCAAATAATTTATAAACTATGTGTAAAATGACCAAAATCTTCGGTGCATAGTTTGGTTATAAAAGATAAATTACACATATAATTAATATCCTACTGATATTATATCATAAATTTATTTTTCTAGAATACTTATGGTTACAACATCAAATTATATTAAAGTTTCTTTTATAAGGTATGAAATTACCAAAATGCCCTTATAAGGCACAGTTTCACTTTAAAACTATAACGGGCATAAAAGTTGAAATCCTACTGATATTACAACTTATTTAAAGTGTAATGGCATATAGAACTTGTCCATGACTTCTTCGTTTACCCGATGTCGCTGATATGCGTACGGTTAAGCATATGTAACTAGTTTACGAAAATTAACCGAAACGGGTCTAACCTTTTCATTTAAGTCTCAAAATCCAGAATGTTTATAGTTTATCCTTATTATACAAGTCAAAGTACTTGTCGGGATTAAACTACATTCTATCCAATCATCGTTTAATCTAGCGTTATACGTTTTGATCAAGTACGCTAGTCGGTCTAAGTCTATGACTTAAATACGACCGTTAGTATTTAATTGGTTAGCTTATGACATAATCCAGACTAGAGACTTGCCGGTAAATGCTGTCTGCACTTAGTACTTTTGTGTACGGCTGAGTTAATAAATCTTGCATTAAACAAAGATTAGCTCAGGTAAATATTCTCGACTTATTTCCCCTATACGGGCTTGGTTACGGTAAATTACCGCTTGGTCGGAAATAGGATCAATCGAAGGCCGGATTGTGGCTAGTAAATCCATATATTCTGTTTTATTCAGTTTTGTTTGATAACTTAAACATCGGGGGTTAACTACCGTGTCCTGGATATCCTCGGCTCATTATAATAGATAATGGCCACGACCTTAGCGCGGGTGTAGGCATACACTCGATAGACGCTCAAAATGCATTGCCCACAAAGTTGGGAAGAATTGACTCCTTCGTGAGTCCAAAGTGGTGTTTACGTTAATCATGTCTCGGTTTTCGCACTAGGCCCTGTATGTATGGACAAACATGTAAATCTGTTAATAAGGTTGCAACGTCAACTTTCCCAAGTTATAAAAGATTTTGTGCTGATACACACTTAAAACATTTTATTTAAATGATTTCAAAATGAGTCAGTTGGGTGTATTTACCAGCGAAAGCTGACGTATTTTCAAAAGACTAAGCTTGTAGGTATAATATGAAATAGGCTAGAAGTGCTTGGTAGTGATAAGAGGATCTTGCAAATCCTAAATCTGCCTAAAGTCTGTTTTACATTCTTTCTTTCTACAATTTATGATCCTTCTGTGGATCTTCTATTACGAGCCTGTATATTATTTTGCATTTCGAACATTTGGTTTGTAATAGTAATTTAAATCCAAGACTTCTGCTGTGCTGTGATTAATTGTCTATGATGTTATCAACTTACGTCACGATATTCTCTACCCGGGCCCACTGGTGTTTGATTGGTTGTGGAAAGCCGGGGTTTGACAGTTTAATGGTGGAAAAAGGATGGATTGTGGTGGTAGGATGTAGCCGTGGATGAGGGGGAGTTCAAGGAGGTTTCTTATATATATTTTTTTTTATGAAATGAAGTAATGAAGCATGATGATGATTTATATAAACTTTGAAACCAAGTCAAGATCACATCTTTCTACCATGCCTAAATCTTCATTTTCCAACATAAATCAAGTGGGCGGGGGCCTACATGGGGGGGGGGTTAAGTGTAAATTATATTATAACATGTGATAATTTATTAGATATTTAGGTGTTTAAATTAAGTATGATGATTAGGGATTGGTCTTGCATTATTAGAGAGTAATTAGGGTTTAGGAAGTTAGGTAATGTTAATTAGTTCCCTTGACTAGTTGGTATTTGTTTTTGGATGGTAAATATACCACTAGTTCGCTCATCAGCGCGATACCGGTTGGTATACGAAAGTTATTGTTTCGTACCGGAAGCTTTGGTTTTTGTTTACCATAAGTGCTATGACATTTGTTTAGGACACTTTCGACATCAAAATATGGTTAACTAGTTCACTAGTCAAGTAGACATTGAGTTTGGGTGGCTGAAACGTTTTCCGTTTCGTAAACACTTATATATTTTACGCCGAATCTTTCCGGAAGTTGTATTTCCGTAACCTCAAGATGGTTGAAGGGATTTCGGATCACAAATGAAGCTTAACTAGCTCTCTGGATCAATGTATGAGGCTATCGGCCATTGAAATCTTTGTCGGTTCGACAATCGGTCGCTTTCGGGTCAAGTTGTGCACTGCTTGTCGTACAACCGGAAACGATGTCTTTTATGTATTTTGATATCCTCATGTTGTTCTAAGGTGTTTGTCATTATTCTGTTATAATTCTGTAATCCAAAAAATACCGAATTAATGTTGCAGACGAATTGAAATTGTCACCTTTTTAGTCGAAACGGACAATTTTGTAATTTAGGCGTTTCACCGAAAAGTTATGTATTATTGCAAGTTGTGTTCCCACATTAGTGTTTTCATGTATATATGGACTCAGTTATGTCATTAGTATGTCGTTATACATTGTTCTATTTCGTTTCATTGGTTTTGCTGACATGAATAGTGCAACCGCGAATAGTGCGCCCAACACTTTCTACCAACACTTTTAGGGCATAGTTTGATTTGTTTCGCGTCGTAACAGAACCAATATATGTTATGGCATTATTCACTTGCCCTACACTTATGATATGACGTACGACTCAGTTACGTAATCAAATTACCATAAAATGAATGAGATTATGTACTAAAAAATAGTGATTAGTTTGTACGGAATTACCGGTTATTTGCCATTTGTCACATACTCCCCCTGTTAAAAAGAATTTCATCCCGAAATTCACTTTGAGGCATCCTCTGAAGGAGTCTTCTTGAACAGGTGGGGGTATTTTGTCATGATTTGATGTTCACGTTCCCACGTATACTCGGGTCCGTGACGTGAGTTCCAACGAACTTTGACTAGTTTGATTCGACTTCTCCTTGTCTTTTGAACTTTCCAGTCCATAACCTCAATAGGTTCCTCAGTATACTGGAGTTTGTCATCAATATGAATTTCATCCCTTGGGATGATAACCGTAGTCGAGCTTTTCTTTAAGTTAGACACATGAAATGTGTTGTGTACGTTGTTGAGTTCTTGTGGCAGCTTTAGCTTGTAAGCTACTGGACCAACCTTTATGTATCTCGGGTTTAGCTTTCAAGGCTAAACTTTTAGTAACACTTTGTCTCCGACCTCGAAGGATAATGGTTTGCGTCTTCGATCTGCGTAGCTCTTTTGTCTGTCTCGGGCCGTTTTGACACGCTCGCGGAGAATATTTTGTCTGTGGTTTCTTGGACTAGGTCGGCGCCAATGAGTTGGTTGTCACCGACTTCCGCCCAACATAGCAGAGATCGGCACTTTCACCCATAAAGTGCTTCGAACGGCGCGGCCTTGATACTTGTGTGACACATGTTATTGTAGGAAAACTCTACCAATGGTAAATGAGTATCCCAGTTTCCGCCCAAATCCATCACACATGCCCGAAGTATGTCTTCCAATGTTTGGATGGTTTGCTCGCTTTGACCATCAGTCTGCGGATGAAAAGTTGTGCTTAATTCTAAGCGAGAACCAAACGAAGCTTTAAATGATTTCCAAATCTGCGACACAAAGTGACCATCTCTATCTGAGATTATCGAGAGTGGCACTCCATGATGTGCCACGATTTCCTTAAGATACAGTTCAGCTAACTTCTCGATACTGTCTTTATCATGGATTGGTAAGAAGTGAGCTGATTTGGTTAATCGATCAATGATAACCCAGATCATGTCATGACCTCGAGAGGTCCGTGGTAGTTTTGTAATAAAATCCATTGAGATTTGTTCCCACTGCCAAACAGGGATCTCAGGTTGTTGTAATAGACCATATGGTTTCTAGTATTCGGCCTTGACCTTTGAACAAGTTAGTCATTTCCCAACATAGGTCGCAATATCTCGCTTGAGAGCAGGCCACCAATAATACTCCTTTAAATCTTGATACATTTTATCAGATCCTGGGTGTATCGAGTATTTGGACTTGTGTGCTTCGTCCAGCACCAAGTCTCGCAGATCGCCAAAATAGGGATTCCAGATCCTTCCCATGAAATATAAAGTTCCATCCTTGTTTGGTTCCATTTGTTTCTCCATTCCCCGTAATGATTCTGCTTGAATGTTTTCTGGTTTTAGAGCTTCTTGTTGTGCATCGCGCACTCGAGTTGTAAAGTTCGTCTAGATCGTCATCTCTAAAGCTCGTACTCGTAATGTTTTGACTCGTTCCTTCTGGCTCAAGGCATCTGCCACTACATTTGCCTTGCTCGGGTGATACTTGATCTCACTGTCATAATCATTCAACAATTCCACCCAACGTCCTTGGCACATATTTAGTTCCTTTGATTGAATATGTGTTGAAGACTTTTATGATCTGTGAATATGGTACATTTGGTGCCATATAAATAATGATGTCAGTTTTTTAAAGCAAATACCACTGCGCCTACTTCTAGGTCATGAGTGGTATAATTCTTTTCGTGAACTTTCAACTGACGTGACGCGTACGCGATGACTTTTTCACGTTGCACTAACACGCAACCCAAGCCTTGATGCGATGCATCACAATACACCACAAAGTCATCGGTACCATCCGGAAGTGATAATATCAGCGCCTTACATTATTTTTCCTTTAATAGTTGAAATGCCGATTCTTGCTTTTCTCCCCAATCGAACTTTTTATCCTTTTGTGTAAGCGAGGTTAGCGGCTGAGCAACTTTTGAGAAGTTCTCAAAATCTCCTGTAATATCCCGCTAAACCTAGAAATTGTCGTATTTCCATGGGAGTTCTTGGTGCGGTCCAATTCTTTATTGCCTCAATCTTTGAGGGGTCGACGTGTATCCCATTCTCGTTCACCGTGACCGAGAAACTGTACCTCACGAATCCAAATTCGCATTTCGAGAACTTAGCATATAATTGTTCCTTCTTTAGCAACTCTAGTATAGCTCTCAAGTGTTGTTTGTGTTCTTCCTCGGTTCGCGAGTATATTAATATGTCATCGATAAATACTATCACGAACTTTTCGAGGTATGGCTTACATACCCGGTTCATCAATTCCATAGATACTGCAGGGGCGTTTGTTAACTCAAAAGGCATAACAAGGAACTCGTAAAGAACGTAGCGTGTCCTAAATGACATCCTAGGAATACTTTCCTCTTGGATTCTTAACTAATGATACCCGGATCTTAAATCAATCTTCGGATAAAAACTCGACCCTTGTAATTGATCGAATAGGTCATCAATCCTCAGTAATGGGTACCGATTCTTGATGGTTAACTTGTTTAGTTCCCGGTAGTCGATGCACATTCCAAAAGTTCATCCTTTTTTTTTTCACAAACAACACCGGAGCTCCCCAAGGCAAGAAATTCGGTCTTATGATTCCTATGTCTAACAACCTTTGAAGCCGTGTAGATAGTCTTTACATTTATGACGGAGCTAATCGGAATGGAGGCTTCGCTATTGGTGTGCTGCTCCTGGCACCAAATCATTGCGAAAGTTGGCGTGTCATTGCGAAGGTAATCTAAACAACTCTGATGGAAAGATTTCGAGGAAATTCCTTCACAACGGTTATTTCCTCCAATTTTGGCTCCTCAGTTTCCTTGTCGGCTACGTGAGCTAGAAAGGCTATGCAACATGTCTGTAGGCACTTCTGGCTTTCATGCAATTAATGATTCATAAGGGCATCTCGTGCTTCTCTCCATGTACTACAAGTGTTTCTTCGTCTGGCAGGGAAATGCAGATAGTTTTCTCAGGACAACCTGCTTCCGCTCGGTTATACGTCAACAAGTCTATTTCAAAAGCTACGTCGTAACAACCCAGATAAATGGGTAAAAGATCGCTATTAAATTCTCGTTCTCCAAGTTCCAAAGTGCATCCTTTTATAACTTCCCCTGGCTTGACTAATTTACCATTGGCAAATCCTATAGAATGAGGGAACGTCTATCTTACTTGACTCTAGGTCAAGTATATTTTGAATTCTGTGGATATGAACTAAAATCGGCATAGGTATCAACAAGATGGATGCGAGATGTTGGTTGATAGGAAACGTGTCAGTGACCCTTGATGATTCCTCATGACTCAGCTAATTCCCCATTAGCTAACTTGATAACGTGTCTAATTTACATGACTCTAATTCTAGTATATGCTTAACACCTAAAGACACTAGCTAAGCTCGGTGTTGGTATCAAAAGAATTGACACGTAATGATTGCAGAGTAGAACGTACGCATAACGACATCAGGATCTTGTGGGGTATCCATAGTTTCTGCTCACTCACACTTTAATTCACTTGTCTGATTCATTCTTAAGACGTTCATGCTTGAAGTGGCCTTCGTGCCACACTTAACATCCTTGTTCTTGGTTGAGTCTTACTAACTTATTGGTTTCTATCTTATGTCTTGATTCACCACACTTCTACTCTTGGCACTTTTGCAAGTGCTCTCATTAGGAAATTTTCACTTATCACATTTAGGATTTCAGTAAGTTATCAACATATTTCTTGGTGCTAGCATCAATTATGGCAGCAATTGGCTTCGTTTCTATCATCAAGGGAGTTCCCTTTCGTTTGTTACTCACTCTCGATCCTTCCTTAAGGGGTGAGTATTTTCGCTTCCCGTTGTTAGTAGATTCCACATGCGTTTCCTTCCTTTCCGCACCTTTCTTTGATAATTTCCCATTCTCACCTGCATCCTTGGTGAGACTAACTGCGAGAGTTACTGTTTTAGTGATGAAGGTAGGGTGGGATGATGTGGTCATGTTTTGGTTCTTAGAGGCTAAACCCCAAATGTAGCGCTCCATGCGTTTGATTTCAGGTGTTCCCCAGTATGGAACAACCCTTGAGAGATTGTGAAGGCGTCAAGTGTAACCAACAACGCTGACTGCAATCATGATCAACTTCTAGGATCCCGATTCTACCCTTGGAATTCCAGTCAGCGAGCAATACTCTTCTCGCATAAGATTTTTGAGTTCTTCCCATGATAACCTCTTCGTAGTATCACTCCTTAAAGTTTCTACTTGAGGATTTCACAAAGTTAATGTTGTATTCAGTAGGAGACTCTTTGTTTACCTAATCGTTTACTCAGGAGTGCATTTACTAGCACTGCTAACCGACTCCGTTGTCTTTATTTAGAGGACATAAGCTACCGCACCTCTCGCACCAATGAGGTCTTGCGGCTTACAGTCCGTGAAAGCCTTAGAATTGATAACCTTGTATGATCGCATCTTCAGGTGTAGGGTTGCCACTCGTTCCCAATCTACTGGGATCCGAACCATTTGAACTACCGGTACAACCAGTTTCGTCACTAGTGTCGACTAAATTACTCTCGTGTCGTGCGATTTCCGCAACCCTATGTCCTTCCATAAGAACTCTAGTTTGGCTCACCCAGTAAGTCATGGATTAACTAACCCCTTTTGGGTGTAGACCTTCCTTTTGGCGCCATGTTTCTTCTAAATACCCAAGATTAAAAGAAGCTAGACATATATTTGGATAAATATAGTCTACCATGCGCCTAAGAATAAAGAATGCCATCAGTTATGGAAACCTTAAGATTGCATTGTTCATACATGTTTGAGACAATGATAACGTCAATAACAACAACCCAAAATTCATAGTACCTCTTGCGTGTATCAGCCATATGTCTAAGTGGAAAGGAATAACTCGTTGAGGAGGAGAAACCAAACGGTCGTCTCCAGACTTATAGCATGTATTCCATACTTCGATCGTCCAAAGTAGGAAAAAAATCCTTTGCCACACCAACCCGTGTGACGAATACGTTGATATCCCTTGAGCTCCACGACCTCCAGCTAGATTGTTATAATTTCCATAAATATCGAATAGAATGCAATGAGGGTGTTAAAGCATGGCTCGTGCCATACCATCCCTTGGAATAAGACAAATGTCAAACGACGGAGTTTAATGTAATATCTTTCCAATAAATAAGATGAGGTGCCATAGACACCATGGAACTAACCCATGTACAAAAACTCTAGACCGTTGAGGAAATATCCTCCCCGGGTGGCCAACTAGTTTTGTTTGTTTAGATGACTAGTCTTAATCAACTCGTGATATAGATCGAATGTTAGATGCGAACAAATACGCGTGATGTTTCTGTATCGTAGGGTGTTATAGCAACCACCCCGGTTAGTGTCCCACTAGATAGAAACTCGAACAACTTAATAATTTCAAATGGGTAGTGATCATTAGCTTGACCCGCAGAGCAAGATATTATTACGTGGGCCCCCGTAATAATAAATTGCCTTGCATGGTCACGCTAGTGTTCTTACCGTTCAAAGACGACGATCAGTCAGAGAGAGGACTCTATTTTCTACATACCTTTAACATAGAAGGGACCCTGGTGATGGTCCACATGCTATCGTCCGTTGACATTACTCGCGAAAGGGCACGTCGTTAGACAATTTTAGAAATAGAGAGAATTTGCAACAATAAAAACTGGAGGGGCACCTTCAAAATGAGTACTTCACCTTCCTTGTCTGGACAAGAGTGTCGTTATTAATGATTAATATGGGTCACAGGGACCTCATCCCGCTAATAGAGTTGTCGTCCAAGGCTACCACCTCCGCCTCTTCGTCACTACCAAAGCCAGGCATCTCCGCATCCGCGGGAAAAGCAACCACCTTATGTGGAATCGACCTTAAGGTCTCACTTAGGAACCGCGTCCGCCATAAGCTCCGCAATAGACGTGAGGTTGATCTTCTCATTATGCGAGTCAAGGATAATAATAATATCCATAGTCGAAGGTACTTTGTCCTTGGCAAAATATTCCGTACAACACACACATATATATAAATTATATATATATATAATCACATAAAATCCCATCTAGCCAGGATTTCTATCTTTTGTAAGGTGTCCATGACACATAGTCTTATATGTAATGTGTCTATTCCTCATAGACTAATTATGTATTGATCCTTTTTCGTTACTTATGGCTGAGCCCATGTGATAGATCCTCATGTTATCGTGTCACAATGAAAACCTTTTGTCATTTTTGTCATGTTTATGAAAATATTTTTGTGATGTTATAAATTTTATTTTCATGTCGGAGCCCTTCGTGATTTTAGACCAAACTTTAATAAAAGTTTTTCCTCGGTTCACAATAATTGAAGCTCTGATACCAATCTGTCACACCCTGGTCGTAGCGGAAGAGCAATCGTGTGACTATAAGGTAATCATTGCAACCAATTGTGTAAACAAAAATAAATTAACAACGATGCCATATATGTTAAGTTGCAACCAAAGTTTACAGGTTCCCAAAACAAGTTACAAGGTTCAGAGAAGTTCACAATGTTATCCAAAGTATAGTTTTTGAGTTACATTACACTTTAAACCAAAAGATTGTTTTCATCATAAAAGCATGTTGAGGTTTTGACCCCTTTATACCCATACGAGGTTGGGATATAAGAAATAAATCTTCCAAAATGGCATTCGTTGTTAGGTTGATTCCCACTTCCCGTAGTCTTTCACCGGCTCAAGTTTTGCGTCCTGAAATACATGTATGTTTGAAAAGTCAACATAAAGTTGGCGAGTTCATGTAGTTATTGTTTTCGTATGAGATGTCTTGTTTGTAATCCAGTAATAAAATCTTAGTATGTTATTAGCATTCATGGAGTTTAAGGATCTATCAGTGTGTAGCTAGCACCGTGACATATGTGCCATAAGTAAGTAATCAAACCGCGACAACTCTTGACATCCATTTGGATCACAAAAGCACTCCTAAAGGGTTAACAAACCATGAGTGGAACGCGCCTCAAACTTGATAAACCTATACCTTTTGCACCTTGGTCACTAAGTGATTAATGGTTACTCTTGTCATCATCCTACTTATGCACATTGATCGTGTTATCATCTAACCCCATAGCTAACATACCCTTGGTTATGACATGTGTTTCCCCTCGATTGTTTTAAAAAAAAACTTTGAAATATTTGAAAGGAGGGACATGAACTCACAGTTTTGCGTTTTGGTAAGTCATACTTATTGGAATACAAGTGTCCGTACACGTGTGTAACCTTCATGTGTATTAATTTCATTAGACACCTAGGTCTCGTTGGACCTCGTACAAGTTGTTCATATTGAATTCTTGTTGTGTACATATCTATCATATTAGAACAACTTTAATGTTATTATAGTGTTGGTAATTCGTTTGTTCGATTATTAGTTATATACATATATTTCACACACACACACATATATGTATATATATATGTATGTATATTGTCATTATTAGATCGTGTGTGAACGGGCCTCGCCCTTCACATGTCCTCGTGCCTTGCACGCATGTCATTGGGCCTAGACCATGTCATGTATGTCATTGGGCCTAACCCATGAAATTTATGTCATTGGGCCTAGCCCATGTCTTTATGTGATTGGGCGTAGCCCATGTATTTATGTCATTGGGCCTAGCCCATGGAATTATGTCATTGGACCTAGCCCATGTCTTTATGTGACTGGGCCTACCCCATGTAATTATGTCATTAGGCCTAGCCCATGGAATTATGTCATTGGACCTAGCCCATGTCTTTATGTTATTGGGCCTAGCCCATGTAATTATGTCATTGGGCCTAGCCCATGTAATTATGTGATTGGGCCTAGCCCTTGAAATTATATGTTTGGGAGCCCATGAAATTATGTGATTGGGCCTAGCCCATATATTTTGTGTCTTTGGGCTTAGCCCATGTTATGTCTTTTATATAATGGGCCTAGCCTAACTTAATTTCATGAGTCCATAACTTTTATAATCTTGCACTTGAAATTTTTACTATGTTTATACTTTTAAGTATGTTTATATACTTTTATAAAATCACTTAGTAACTTTTATACATCCTAACTTTCCGGATTTTGTCATCGCTAATATATATATTCGTTAAGTGTCTAAAATGTATTATTTTAGACATGTCGTCGTTGTCGTTTAATATATATATATTTCCGCGTCGAAAATCGTCCAAATGTCGTAGTAGCTCTTCATGTTGGCGATATGTTCGTTGATCGACGGCGAGACAGTGTATTGTATTAACTCGACCATTGTCCACCTAGCCCGGTCGTCCGATTATTGTTTCAAGAATTGTGTAAAAGTGTATGTGTTCATGTTATTTATACTTGGTAACCTTCAAGTATTTGGTGTGTTGTATTAGTTGGGTATTTTGTGTTGTATACCCTAGACTTTCTAAATACATACACATACATACACAAGTATTTTTACACATTAATTATGGTGACAAAGTTTATGTATATAATTTTTTACTCCCAAAAATATATATATGTAACAAACACTCATTTTTAACTTGTAAAAATATATGTAGGTATTTGTTAAATCCTTGGAGGATTAGAGTTTAACCCTTGTCATTAAAACTTCCTTAGTGACGGTTTAGGCCACTAATCGCATTTAGTCCCATTAATCACCCCGTTAACTATACATTAATCGCGATTAGATTCTTTTAGGAAAGTTCGCCATAGTTTCCCCTAAACTATGGCGTTTTCCACGTTTCAAAAACGTATTTAAATCATGTTTAAACCCATAATCACAATCAATCATCAACTCAAGTTTAATATACCACTTTTGTATGCATGATTTATACACTTTTTTCCTCATTTCCATGGACTTTTTGTAAGTATACCTTTTAACAACCTTACTTAAAAATAATGAGATCCACACATATTTATTAGAACAGTTAAGACATCATTTTTGTTATCTCTTCTAATCAAGATTTCCACTTTAAAGCACTTTGTTTACTAAACTTTTTAAGATTGTCATAACATAAATAATGGTGTTTATTCTTTATAAAAGTCACATATATGTAATAAATCATATTTTAGTTGTAGTAAAGTTCATGGACCATGATGTTGATGATCTTGTTTAGATTTAAACATCACCATGTTTAAATCATCATTTACAATCTAGTCATACAAGATCACACACTTTAAACAACTTACTTTAACATAATCAACATAATCATGTTAACTAGTTAACACTAATACACATAATCATGTTAACTAGTTAACACTAATACACATAATAAACTATATTTAGTAGATTATTGTGACAACTGGCAAAATAATGGTAAATTCCGTACAACTTAACAACTCGATTATATAATTTATTGCGTTCGTTACGATTTAATTAATGCATGATTAGGTCGCGTAAAGTCTAGCAGTCATAGGACATGGTTATTTATGCCAACCAATATTGTTACATTCTTTATGTCGCGAGAAGACAACATACTATGTCCAAATATGTTGGCAAAATGCTGAAAAAAAACTATTCACCGGAACACACTATTCATGCCAGCAAGTTTTTGAAAACTGTCGGAACGAGCAACGAGTGCCACGAAAGCATTTTATGGTTGAAGTACAAATAAAAACCCCTAATTAGGGACACTAAATGCAAAGACACTTTAACTTTCCGAAAAAATACATATCGATAGAATTCGTCCGAATCGCGCTAAAAAATATAACAAAGTAAATTGTCCGAAATGCCAAAGTGCAACATTTTTAAATGTCGTAGGACTATTAAATAATGTTATGCACCCTAAATAAGCTTGGGGATATCAACGGAATATCCTAAACATAAACTCCCGGTGTTACACCGCAACTTATACATATTACTCAAATTCGAGCCGATAGGCGAACGAATTATATTCCCACCATCTAGTTGCCGAACTAAAAAGCTAGCGAACTAGTTAGTCATATTTTGGAAACGTAAACACCTTAAATAAACTTCATGACATCAATGGTAAAATAAAACCATAGCTCCCGGTATTATATTACAACTTTTATATAACTTATCAGATTTCGAGCTGACGAGCTAATAAATGGTATTTTATCATCCTTACGCCTAAACGAACCATCTAGTAAACTAGTTAGCCATTGTTTACGTCAAAAATATCGTCATAACACTAATGGAACAAGAATTTCTCTAATCCCCTAAACCACTAAACTAAACCTCACTTTTATATATGTATAGTTTTTATTAAAAAAAGTAAAAATCTTGTGCCCATGCCCCAAAATCGGTCAAGGGTGGGTTCCCACAAACCATCCTACAACACTAGTAAATAATGAAAATCTTGAAAGGCATGACCTAAGTAGAGTATATATTTGACTAACATGAAGCTACTAGAATTATATATATCAACCACCACCCTTCATTCTATCAATAAAAAGAACATAAGTAACTCTCATCTTTCCCCTCTAATCTACGGTTCCAACACCCATAGCAAAATCCACCACTTTCATTTCATAAACACCCCATTTTAATTTTTTTTAACCATTTCAAGACCAACTAAGAAGCTTGGAAAGCATGGAGGGCCATTAGGGATCACTTTGGAGCTTTATTATCTTCTTAATCTTCATCCTAGAACACACTAATCACATTACAAAATTGTAAGATCATCTTTTATTATTTTTAAGCTTGTTATAATATGTAGATTTATAAAGTACAAAGTGTTCATCTTGAAATTCAAGAAAACAAAGCTTAAAAACTCTAAACTCAACTTAAAAAGTCTATAATAATTATATATTATGTGATGATTATGTTGTTTTGTGTTAGTTAGTGCAGATGCTTATGATGGTTATGTTAAAGTAGGATGATTAAATGTATGATCTTGTAAATGAGAATAGAAATAAAGATCTAAACATCCTTATGTTTAGATCTAAACAAGATCATCATCCTTAAGTTCCATAGACATTTATATAAACTTGAAGAAGATTTATGATGAAAATAACTTTTATAAAGATTAAACACCATGATTTACATAAAGACATCTTAAAAAAAAGTACCCGGAACAAGTATGTTTAGACAAAGGAACTAGAATTTAAACTATGAGAATAATGATAATTTTTAATAATCTTGTTAGAAAATATATAAAGTTTGTTATTGTTTTTTTTAAATGTGGTTAAGAAAATAGAGTTAAAAAGTCTATGGAAATATTTATGTAAGGATGGTTCATGCATGCAAAGTTGGTGCTTTGAAAACTTGGTTGAGTTTTGATGAGATTAAGGAATTTAAACATGCTTAAAATACTTTTTAAAAATGTGGAAAACGCCTTAGTTTAGGGGAAACTATGACGAAATTTTTCTAAAATCTAATCGTGATTAAAGTACGATTAACATGGTGATTAATGGGACTAAACGCGATTAGTGACCTTAATCGGTAATTAAGGAAGTTTAATAAAAAGGGTTAAGCCCTAATCTTACAAGAACATTTATAAACACACACACACATATATATATATATATATATATATATTGTAAGTTACAAAAAGTTATAAAAAGGAGAAATGAATATTTTATAAATATAAAAATATTCTTACATAAAAATATATATGTTTAAAAATACACCAACTTATGTGTATAAATACTTGTGTACAATTATGTGTATGTATTAGAAGTTAGGAAGAATACTAACTAAAATGCAAATACACTACAAAAACATTTCCAAATACGCGACAACGAACGAGTGTAAAAAAACATTTAAGGAACTAAAAACATGAACAAAGTTATATTACACTTGGGACGAGACGCGGACGACTAACAATTGGACATCGGACAAATCGTTACATAAACTTATATTACGGACAAAATATATATATATATATATATACAAAAACCAAAAGCCGCCATGAATTATTAGATAAACAACCCAACGAAGTAAATGCGCAGCTAACCGCAACAGTCGACACATCATTACAACACGGAAAGGATACCTATCACGGGTGATGCTTGGGCTTTTCGACAAGAAGATATATGACAATAAGTTCTACCACGGACTCCAAAAATAATATACTTTTGGTTCAAAACCTACATATATCCCAACACTTAAAATTTTGGAAAGTATAAAACGAAGACTCACAAATTATACCATGTAAAGGTACATACGTATAAATACAATATAAATACTAGATAACGCTGTATATTAATACGTATAAATACAGTATAAATACCAAAATAATACGGTATATTAATGCGTATAAATACGGTATAATAATACGTATAAATACAGTATAAAATACGTATAAATACAATATAAATACCAAATAATACGGTATATAATACGTATAAATACGGTATAAAATACGTATAAGTACGGTATAAAAATACGTAAGTACATAGCGATGTACTCACATACACTTGTTAAAGTATACTCACGCAAAGAATAGCGTACAAATACATCAACGTAATTACGATGTTAAAAATAAATATTGTTAGCACTTATAATTATAAAAGGCTCACAACATGAAGAACATATGCTCATACTTAAGCTAAACATGTCATTACGAATGAATGAGGTTCCTTAAACTCAAAGTGTATATGTATATATATATATATTCAAAAAACATATATATAACACACATAACGAACGTAAGCCGTGCGAGGCACGAAGACTCTCATGGGCTAGGCCCACTCATACCGTGTGGATCACGGAGACTCAAATTGGTTAGGCCCATTCTCACTTGTGCTAGGTACAAAGACTCACGAAGGGCAACGCCCATTCTACACTTGATGGATACGAAATATATACATAAAAGAAGTGTATATATATATTAAAACAAAAATACGAAACAAATGCCAACATATTTAAAATAAGGGTAAGGAACCCAAATACTTAACTTATACAATAACATTCAAGATGAACAACGTGTACTTATTAACACTAACTCAAGTGTCTAATGAGTTAGAGCACTTGTAGGTTGGTACGCTCTTTGGGATACCTGAATTGCTAGCATATATATTCACGGACGCAAATCAGTGAGTTCATGTCCCCATTTTCTCTTAAATGTTTTTGGTTTATAATCTCGGGGGGAAATACATGTTTTCGATGGTATGGTTTAGCTATGGAATGGAATATTAGATCATGTGCGAATAGGGTCTCTCTTAAGTGCCATTAATCTTTTATAAGACTGAGGAACAAGAGTGGTAGATCTATCGGGTGTAGCGAGCCCCACTCATGGGTCCTTGTGTGGCCGCATGTAGTGCTTTTGTTGTCCCAGCCTAGGTGGACCGGAAGAAATCATCTAGGGTTGAGTACTTCCTATGTCGGCACATATATTAATGTCCTTGCAAAACATTAATGATCATCAAGTTCATTGACGCTTTACATACCACATATTTTCAAATATGAACTCGGAAATGTTTTTAAGATTCAGTTGGGGCGCACACCAAACGCATGAACTCGCCAACTTTTGTTGATGTTATCAAACTTACATGTATTTCAGGAAATTGAAGTGGATCTTGGTGCAGTCGTTAAGAAACTTTCAAGGTTATCAAGTAGTCGATGTCATCCGTATTTTGAAGGGTTTGGTCTATATATTCCATCTTCGAATGGAATATAGGATGCAAAGCCTTAATGTTTAAAAGTTATTTTGAACAAGTATGTTGTACACTTTAAATTACTTATGACGTCTTTTATTTTCAAAACAACTTGTGACTTGTAATGTTTATATATGGTGAATGGATGAACATCGTGCATGCTTTTAAATTCATATAGTTGTTTACTTATGTCGTATGCGATGAAAACTAATCAAGTTCACACCGCGCACTTCCGCCTCTGAACAGGTGTGACAGATTGGTATCAGAGCCTCGATTGTAGTGAACCAGGATTCCTTCTCGAGTCTAGTCTATAATCATTAGGATCCTCTCATGAAAACATTTTGATTTTGAAACGGTTTTCATTGCATATACAGAAATGCAAGATCCACTAATAAAACTCTTTTCAAACAAATAAGGCAAGGATGCAAAACTAGATTGACTTGCACAAACCAATGTGATTTCACTTTATATGATTACATGCTTAAATACTTAATAATAATATTATTTATTGATATATATATACATGTTGTACGGAATATTTTGCCAGGGTACAATGGCATCTTCGGCCAATAGCGGTATCTATGATGATGCATCAGACGACGATTACCCACTTGTTATTGAGATCATATCTTCATCAGATGAGTCGGAACCTGAGGAGGACCCCGACTACGCCACCGGTGATGCTATGATGGAGGACGCTCCGATAGTGGACGACGTGTTAGCTGTGGGGCCGTAGCTAAATGACTTTGTGATTGTGGGACATCCCGATGGTGCACATAACGTTGACTACATTCCACTAGATGTTGTACCTATTGCTGCCGTTCCACCTCTCTTTATTCTGTCTGACGACGAGGACGAGATCCCCTTCTTTCATGTAAACCACCTGGATGATGATACCGGTGATGGAGAGGTCATTGACATTGCTATTTTGGAGGTTTCTTCACCCGTTGTATCTATTATAGCCATCTCTTCATCTGATGCGCACATCGCATCCTCCTTTGCTATACGTCGTGCGGGACTGCGGGCATATGCGACAGATAGTAGCTTTGATACTATTCCCATTGCAACCCCTGCTCCTACACTGATCCCTACTTCCACTACTACCCCACCAGCTACACCTACGTCACGACACACTCTAGATATCCCTGCCCCTCCTCATGCCACGGACATACCTACTCCTCTAGTTGACACCCTAATACCAACAACCTTTATTCATTGAGACCCTTCCTCATACCGGTGCATCTGTCGTTTTCACACATGAGATACCAGCACCACGTCCTGGAGAGGGATCCTCACACCAGCCTTTTCAGTCACCTACTCGTATGTCCCCGTCAGATCCTTACCACCCTAGTCACCACCCTACTTAAACTAGGGACGATCTCGTTCAGTCCCTACAGCTGCAGATTCAACTCTTGTCCCGTACGGTCTGGGAGTTGGAGCGTTTCCATGATACTTTGCCACCGCCACCACCTGCTTACCCACCACCATCTATTCCACCACCACCGTCATCACCACCACCCCCGTCTCCACCACACTCACATCCACCTATTGGCCTTGAGGCTCGTGTGCTGACTTTGGAGCAGCGAGCCAACCTCTCCGACACTCGTGTTAGCCGCATGGAGGATGAGATGGATCATCTCCATAGTTTGGTTGTTCCTACCCCACCCCCTTCGCCTCCCGCACTATAGTTTTATTTCATTGCGGGTACTAGTTACGAGATTAGAAGACCCGCTTTTGATGTATATATGAAGACTAGGTGCAAGCTATCGACACTTGAAGACTTTTGAAGACCAATGGGGAAGAAAAGATTTTACAACTTTTATGTATTATAAACTTGTATGACCGGGGTTGTATATTCCCGTGTCCTTTTGTTTTTCTTTCCCGAAAACAATGTAACAAGTTGTCGAATATATGTATATGTGAAAGCTTGGCATTATGCTTTTCTTTATTGCATATCGTGATTATGTTATACATGTCTATTATTGTGGATGATGTTTGGTTGACGGGATGATTACTTATATATTATGTATATATTAGCCGACAATATTTATTATTAAATACTTGTCTAAAACCCTTCGATGACCATTACCAGAAGACGATGCCATCGAGACGTAGGACAAACGAGAACACACTACCAATGACTGAGGCTGAGCTAAACGAGCGCATCTCCCAGGCGATAACGCAATATGAGGCTAACCGCTCTGAACACAGCGGTGAAATGGAGGTTCATCTGGGGGCAACCCCAATACTGGTAACATTTGGTTATCTTTGACGCCATACAATACTCTCGTTTATTCCAATCGTGCCTTTGACAATGCTCATTCATAATCTGTTCGTACAATGTTTCAGGATGTTCATACATGCAGTTTGTGGGCTGCAAGCCTCTGAACTTCGATGGCATGGAGGTGCCGTAGCATTTGTGCGCTGGACCGAAAAGACTGATTCGGTCATAAGAATGAGCAAGTGTCCTCCTGACCTAGGGGTCACATATGTTTTAGGGTTATTTGTAGACGAAGCACTATCATGGTGGAATATCCAAGTCCAAATAAAAGGGGAAGAAGCTGCGTATGCTATGACGTGGGAAGAACTCAAAGAATTGATGAGGAAGAAATATTGTTCAAGGGCTGAAATTCAAAAACTGGAGACCAAGTTTTGGACTTTGAAGATGATCGGAGCTGACATTGCTGGGTATACACAACGTTTTCATGACTTGTCAAGAGTTGTTCCATATCTGGTGGAACCAGAGTTCAAGAGAATCGAGCGATACATTTGGGGACTTGCTCCTGAAATCTTGAGTATGGTTACTTCATCTAAGCCTACTGATATCAGTGAGGCGATCTGTTAGTCTCACCGAAGAGGTTGTTCGTTTAGGAAAGTTGGAAAGGATTGGGGCCAACAAAAAGGAAACTCATGTGGAGTCCACGAATGAAGGAAAATGAAAGTTCACCAACTTTAAGAAAGGCACACGAGAAAACAACTACAACCAACCCAACAAGCGAAGGGAAATGAAGACACCTATAGAAGCTAAGTCCTTTGCAGCAACTAATGCAAGCGGTGTAGAGGATACACAGGTTTCTTACCAAAATGTGATAAGTGTAGGTATCATCACTTGGGCCCTTGAAGAAATACCAAGTGCGACAAATATGGTAAGACCGGGCACAACAAAGAGACTTGTTGGGTAGGTGTTGGATGTGGAAATAGAAACCAAGGTGGTAAAGGAAATAACAATCAGGGTGGAAACGGGAATGGCAAAGGTCAAGCATGCTATGGGTGTGGGGAAAAAGGGCATTATCGGAAGGATTGCCCGAAGGAAAACCAGGCTCTAGGAAGAGCTTTTGTGATAGGAGCTAAGGCTGCACGCCAAGACCCGAATGTGGTTACGGGTACGTTTCCTACAAACCAACACTTTGCATCCGTTCTATTTGATACAGGCGCCGACTTTAGTTTTATATCTATCGAATTTAAAAATACACTTGGCCTAGAGTCGAGTAAACTAGACGTCCCATATTCTATAGAATTAGCGAACGGAAAATTAGTCGAAACGGGAGAAATTATTAGAGGTTGCACACTCGAACTTGGAGCGCGAAAATTCTCTATCGATCTTTTACCCGTCGACTTGGGTAGTTTTGACGTAGTTGTCGGAATGGATTGGTTGTCCGATAACCGGGCGGAAGTGGTATGCCATGAGAAAACCATCCGCATTCCCTTACCAGATGAAGAAACACTCGTTGTACAGGGAGAAAAGCACGAGACATCCTTACGGATTATCAATTGTATGAAGGCGCGAAAGTGTCTACGAAAAGGTTGTATGGCCTTCCTCGCTCATGTAGTAGACAAAGAAACTAAGGAGCCAAAATTAGAAGACATTCCGGTCGTGAAGGAGTTTCCAGAAGTCTTTTCAGAAGACTTTCTGGGACTGCCTCCACAACGTCAAGTGGAATTTCGCATCGATTTGGTGCCAGGAGCGGCACCAGTGGTGAAGTCTCCTTACCGATTAGCTCTGTCTGAGATGCAGGAGCGATCCACTCAATTTCAGGAATTGTTGGATAAAGGATTTATTAGACCGAGTTTCTCACCCTGGGGAGCTTCGGTATTATTTGTTAAAAAGAAGGATGGGAGCTTACGTATGTGCATAGACTATCGGGAGTTGAACAAAATCACCATCAAGAACCGATACCCCTTACTGAGAATTGACGACTTGTTCGATCAGCTACAAGGCTCAAGCTTCTATTCAAAGATCGATTTGCGATCGGACTACCATCAGTTGAGGATTCAAGAAGAAAGTATTCCCAAAATGGCTTTCCGAACTCGTTACGGTCACACGAGTTCCTTGTGATGCCGTTCGGCTTAACAAATGCACCGGCGGTGTTCATGGATCTCATGAACCGCGTGTGTAAGCCGTATTTGGATAAGTTCGTGTCGTATTTATTGATGACATATTAATATATTCGCGATCGAAGGACGAACATGAGCGATATTTACGAACTATCTTGGAACTTTTGAAGAATGAACAACTTTATGCAAAGTTTTCTAAATGCGAATTTTGGATTCGCGAGGTACAGTTTCTCGGACACGTGGTGAATGAGAGAGGGATTCATGTCGATCCATCAAAGATTGAGGCAATAAAGAAATGGGAAGTACCTAAGACGCCGACGGAAGTATGACAATTTTTGGGATTAGCGGGTTATTACAGACGATTTATAGAAAATTTTTCAAAGATTGCCCAACCGCTAACATCCCTGACTCAAAAGGATAAAAAGTCTGATTGGAGCGACAAACAAGAAGCTGCATTCCAGTTGTTAAAGGACAAACTCTGTGATGCGCCAATCTTATCTCTACCAGACGGTACCGACGACTTTGTCGTATATTGTGATGCATCGCATCAAGGTCTCGGTTGCGTACTAATGCAACGAGATAAAGTCATCGTGTACGCATCTCGACAACTTAAGGTGCATGAGAAAAATTATACCACGCACGACCTCGAACTAGGTGCGGTGGTATTCGCGAATCTAGTGTCATTACTTATATGGTACACGTTGTACAATCTTTACCGATCACAAGAGTCTACAACACATATTTGATCAGAAGGAATTAAATATGCGGCAAAGAAGATGGCTTGAGCTATTGAACGATTACGACTGCGAAATTAAGTATCACCCAGGCAAGTCAAACGTAGTGGCGGACGCTCTGAGTCGCAAAGAACGAGTGAAACCTTTAAGGGTTCGAGCCTTAGAGATGACCATACAAAATGACTTTACTTCGCAGATTCGTGATGCGCAGCAAGAAGCACTCAAACCTGAGAACATACCAGCCGAATCATTGCCTAGAATGGAAAATCAGCTGGTGCCAAAGGAGGATGGAACGTTATACTTTATGGGACGAATATGGGTTCCCTATTTTTGAGATCTGTGGGTAATTATTCTAGATGAAGCACACAAATCGAAGTACTCTATACATCCTGGATCAGATAAGATGTATCAGGATTTAAAGGAATTCTATTGGTGGCCTAACCTTAAGGGCGACATTTCAAACTATGTCGGAAAATGCCTTACTTGTGCCAAGGTTAAGGCGGAATATCAAAAGCCTTCAGGACTACTGCAACAACTTGAAATTCCTGTATGGAAATGGGAACATATTTTGATTGATTTTATTACTAAGTTACCCAGGACCTCGAGAGGTCATGACATGATTTGGGTTATCGTTGATCGACTTACGAAGTCTGCACACTTCTTACCTATCAGGGAGAAGGATAGCACGGAGAAATTGGCGGAACTATACCTCAAAGAAATCATAGCACGACATGGAGTTCCTATTTCTGTCATATCGGATCGTGACAGTCGACTCGTGTCAAGGATTTGTCAATCATTCCAAAAGGCCTTTGGATCGCGACTAGATCCTAGTACGACCTTTCACCTCAAACGGACGGCCAAAGTGAACGGACGTTACAAACTTTGGAGGATATGTTACGTGCTTGTGTGATGGATTTGGGTGGAAACTGGGATACTCACTTACCCTTAGTGGAGTTCTCATATAATAACAGCTATCACACTAGTATACAGGCCGCCCCGTTTGAAGCTCTATATGGACGAAAATGTCGGTCACCGCTATGTTGGGCGGAGACCGGAGACAAACAGCTCATTGGTCTGGAATTAGTTCAAGAGACTACAGACAAAATATTTCAAATACGAGACCGTATCAAGGCGGCTCGTGACTGACAAAAGAGCTATGCCGACAAACGACGAAAACCACTATCCTTTGAAGTCGGAGACAAAGTATTATTGAAAGTCTCGCCTTGGAAAGGCGTGGCAAGATTTGGTAAACGTGGAAAGTTGAACCCACGCTACATTGGACCCTTCGAAATCTTGGAAAAGATTGGAACCATAGTTTATAAGTTGAAGTTACTGGACGAGCTCAGTAGCGTACACGACACATTCCATGTGTCGAATTTAAAGAAAAGTCCTACTCAAGAAACGATTATCATTCCAGCGGATGAGATTCACCTCGACGACAAACTCCATTTTACTGAAGAACTCGTTGAGGTTACGAATTGGAAGGTCCACAAGACACGGAGAAGTCGTATTAAACAGATTAAAGTTCGTTGGAACTCACTTCACGGCCCTGAGTATACATGGGAACGTGAGGACCAAATCAGATCCAAGTACCCGCATTTGTTCCAAGGCGCCCCTACATATAATAACATGGCTTGAATTTCGGGACGAAATTCTTTTAACGGGGGGGGGGGGGGGGGGGGGGGAGGGGGGAGAATGTGACAACTGGCAAAATAATGGTAAATTTCGTACAACTTAACAACTCGATTATATAATTTATTGCGTTCGTTACGATTTAATTAATGCATGATTAGGTCGCGTAAAGTCTAGCAATCATAGGACATGGTTATTTATGCCAAATAATATTGTTACATTCTTCACGTCGCGAGAAAACAACATACTATGTCCAAATATGTTGGCAAAATGCTGAAAAAACTATTCACCGGACACACACTATTCATGCCAGCAAGTTTTTGAAAACTGTCGGAACGAGCAACGAGTGGCACAGAAGCATTTTATGGTTGAAATACAAATAAAAACCCCTAATTAGGGATATTAAATGCAAAGACACTTTAACTTTCCGAAAAAAATACATATCGATAATTCGTCCGAATCGCGCTAAAAACAATATAACAAAGTAAATTGTCCGAAATGCCAAAGTGCAACATTTTTTAATTGTCGTAGGACTATTAAATAATGTTATGCACCCTAAATAAGCTTGGAGATATCAACAGAATATCCTAAACATAAACTCCTGGTGTTACACCGCAACTTATACACATTACTCAAATTCGAGCCGATAGGCAAACGAATTATATTCCCACCATCTAGTTGCCGAACTAAAAAGCTAGCGAACTAGTTAGTCATATTTTGGAATCGTAAACACCTTAAGTAAACTTCATGACATCAATGGTAAAATAAAACCATAGCTCTCGGTATTATATTAGAACTTTTATATAACTTATCCGATTTCGAGCTGACGAGCTAATAGATGGTATTTTATCATCCTTACGCCTAAACGAACCATCTAGTAAACTAGTTACCCATTGTTTACGTCAAAAATACCGACATAACACTAATGGAACAAGAATATCTCTAATCACCTAAGCCACTAAACTAAACCTCACTTTTATATATGTATAGTTTTTATTAAAAAAAGTAAAAATCTTGTGCCCATGCCCCAAAATCGGTCAAGGGTGGGTCCCCACAAACCATCCTACAACACTAGTAAATAATAAAAATCTTGGAAGGCATGGCCTAAGTAGATTATATATTTGACTAACATGAAGCTAGGAGAATTATATATATCAACCACCACCCTTCATTCTATCAATAAAAAGAACATAAGTAACTCTCATCTTTCCCCTATAATCTACGGTTCCAACACCCATAGCAAAATCTACCACTTTTCATTTCATAAACACCCCATTGTAATTTTTTAAACCATTTCAAGACCAACTAAGAAGCTTGGAAAGCATGGAGGGCCATTAGGGATCACTTTGGAGCTTTATTATCTTCTTAATCTTCATCCTAGAACACACTAATCACATTACAAAATTATAAGATCATCTTTTATTATTTTTAAGCTTGTTATAATATGTAGATTTATAAAGTACAAAGTGTTCATCTTGAAATTCAAGAAAACAAAGCTTAAGAACTCTAAACTCAACTTAAAAAGTCTAAAATAATTATATATTATGTGATGATTATGTTGTTTTGTGTTTGTTAGTGCATATGCTTATGATGGTTATGTTGAAGTAGGATGATTAAATGTATGATCTTGAAAATTAGAATAGAAATAAAGATCTAAACATCCTTATGTTTAGATCTAAACAAGATCATCATCCTTAAGTTCCACAGACTTCTATATAAACTTGAAGAAGATTTATGATGAAAATAACTTTTATAAAGATTAAACACCATGATTTACATAAAGACATCTTAAAAAAAAGTATCCGGAACAAGTATGTTTAGACAAAGGAACTAGAATTTAAACTATGAGAATAATGATAATTTTTAATAATCTTGTTAGAAAATTTATAAAGATTGTTATTATTTTTTTAAATGTGGTTAAGAAAATAGAGATAAAAAGTCTATGGAAATATTTATGCAAGGATGGTTCATGCATGCAAAGTTGATGCTTTGAAAACTTGGTTGAGTTTTGATGAGATTAAGGAATTTAAACATGCTTAAAATACGTTTTAAAAATGTGGAAAACGCCTTAGTTTAGGGGAAACTATGGCTAAATTTTCTAAAATCTAATCGCGATTAAAGTACGAATAACGGGGTGATTATTGGGACTAAACACGATTAGTGATCTTAATCGGTAATTAAGGAAGTTTAATAAAAAGGGTTAAGCCCAAATCTTACAAGAACATTTATAAACACATATATATATATTTATAAGTTATAAAAAGTTGTAAAAAGGAGAAATTAATATTTTATAAGTATAAAAATATTCTTACATAAAAATTATATGTTTAAAAATACACCAACTTATGTGTATAAATATTTGTGTACAATTATGTGTATGTATTAGAAGTTAGGAAGAATACTAACTAAAATGCAAATACACTACAAAAACAATTTCCAAATACGCGAAAACGAACGAGTGTAAAAAAAACATTTAAGGAACTAAATACATGAAAAAAGTTGTATTACACTTGGGCACGAGACGCGGACGACTAACAATCGGACATCGGACAAATCGTTACATAAACTTATATTACGTACAAAATATATATATAAAAACCAAAAGCCGACATGAATTATTAGATAAACAACCCAACGAAGTAAATGCGTAGTTAACCACAACAGTCGCGGCATCATTACAACACGGAAAGGATACCTATCACGGGCGATGCTTGGGCGTTTTGACAAGAAGATATATGACAATAAGTTCTACGACGGACTCTAAAAATAATATACTTTTGGTTCAAAACCTACATATATCCCAACACTTAAAATTTCGAAAAGTATAAAACGAAGACTCCCAAATTATACCATGTAAAGGTATATACGTATAAATACAATATAAATACCAAATAATGCGGTATACTAATACGTATAAATACAGTATAAATACCAAAATAATACGGTATATTAATGCGTATATATACGGTATAATAATATGTATAAATACAATATAAAATACGTATAAATACAGTATAAATACCAAATAATACGGTATAACAATACGTATAAATACGGTATAAAATACGTATAAGTACGGTATAAAAATATGTAAGTACATAGCGATGTACTCACATACACTTGTTAAAGTATATTCACGCAAAGAATAGCGAACAAATACATCAACGTAATTACGATGTAATAAATATTGTTAACACTTATAATTATAAAAGGCTCACAACATGAAGAACATATGCTCATACCTAAGCCGAACATGTCATTACTAATGAACGAGGTTCATTAAACTTAAAGTGTATATGTATACATATATTCAGAAAACATATATATAACACACATAACGAACGTAAGCCGTGCGAGGCATGGAGACTCCCATGGGCTAGGCCCACTCATACCGTGTGGATCACGGAGACTCAAATGGGTTAGGCCCATTCTCACTTGTGCTAGGCACAAAGACTCACGAAGGGCAAGGCCCATTCATACACTTGATGGATACGAAATATATACATAAAAGAAGTGTATATATATTAAAACAAAAATACGAAACAAAGGCCAACATATTTAAAATACGTAAGGGACCCAAATACTTAACTTATACAATAACGTTCAAGATGAACAACGTGTATGTATTAACAACTAACTCAAGTGTCTAATGAGTTAGAGCACTTGTAGGTTGATACGCTCTTTGGGATACCCGAATTGCTAGCATATATATTCACGGACGCAAATCAGTGAGTTCATGTCCCCCTTTTCTCTTAAATGTTTTTGGTTTATAAATCTCGGGGGGAAATACATGTTTTCTATGGTATGGTTTAGCTATGGAATGGAATATTAGATCATGTGCGAATAGGGTCTCTCTTAAGTGCCACTAATCTTTTATAAGACCGAGGAACAAGAGTGGTAGATCTATCGGGTGTAGCGAGCCCCACTCATGGGTCCTTGTGTGGCCGCATGTAGTGCTTTTGTTGTCCCAGCCGGGTGGACCGGAAGAAATCGTCTAGGGTTGAGTACTTCCTATGTCGGCACACATATTAATGTCCTTGCAAAACATTAATGATCATCAAATTCATTGACGCTTTACATACCACATATTTTCATATATGAACTCGCAAATGTTCTTAAGATTCAGTTGGTGCGCACACCAAACGCATGAACTCGCCAACTTTTGTTGATGTTTTCAAACTTACATGTATTTCAGGAAATTGAAGTGGATCTTGGTGCAGTCGTTAAGAAACTTTCAAGGTTATCAAGTAGTCGATGTCATCCGTATTTTGAAGGGTTTGGTCTATATATTCCATCTTCGAATGGAATACAGGATGCAAAGCCTTAATGTTTAAAAGTTATTTTGAACAAGTCTGTTGTACCCTTTAAATTACTTATGACGCCTTTTATTTTAAAAAACAACTTGTGACTTGTAATGTTTATATATGGTGAATGGATGAACATCGTGCATGCTTTTAAATTCATATAGTTGTTTACTTATGTCGTATGTGATGAAAACTAATCAATTTCACACCACGCGCTTCCGCCTCTGAAGGGGTGTGACAATTATTAAGGTGAGGTTAGGATTTTTAACTTGGATTTTTCTTTACTTTCAAGATAATCAACAAGTACTTTCTTAAACCATATATCATAAGGAGCTTAAATATGGTAAAATATTAGCTTACAAGTTTGCACCAGAATAAGTGAAGATTAAGAAGAAGATGAAGTTCCAAAGAAAGCTCTAATGCTCCCCCATGCTTGCAAACTCCATAAATGATATTGTGAGGGCTTGAAAGGGAATAAAATGTGGTGTTTAATGGTGGAAAAAGAACAGATTGTGGTGGTAGGATGTAGCCGTGGATGAGGGGGAGTTCAAGGAGGTTTCTTACATTTTTTTGTGAAATGAAGTAACAAAGCATGATGGTGATTTATATATACTTTCAAACCATGTCAAGATCACATCTTTCTACCATGCCTAAATCTTCATTTTCCAACATAAATCAAGTGGGTGTGGGCCCACATGGAGGGGTTAAGTGTAAATTATTTTATAACATGTGATAATTTATTAGATATTTAGGTGTTTAAATTAAGTATGATAATTAGGGGTTGGTCTTGCATCATTAGAGAGTAATTAGGGTTTAGGATGTTAAGTAACGTTAATTAGTTCCCTTGACTAGTTGGTATTAGTTTTTAGATGGTAAATATACCACTAGTTCGCTCATCGGTGCGATACCGGTTGGTATACGAAAGTTATTGTTTCGTACCAGAAGCTTTGGCGTTTATTTAGGACACTTTCGACATCAAAATGTAGTTAACTAGTTCACTAGTCAAGTAGACGTTGAGTTTGGGTGGCTGAAACGCTTTCCGTTTCATTATTCGCTCAATATCGACACTTTTTTTATCGCCGAATATTTCCGGAAGTTGTATTTCCGTAACCTCAAGATGGTTGAAGGGATTTCGGATCCCAAATGATGTTTAACTAGCTCTCTAGATCAATGTATGAGGCTATCGGCCATTAAAATTTGTCGGTTCGACAATCGGTCGCTTTCGAGTCAAGTTGTGCACTGCTTGTCGTACGAGCGGAAACGATGTCTTTTTATGTATTTTTGATATCCTCATGTTGTTTTAAGGTGTTTGTCATTATTCTGTTATAATTCTGTAATCTGGATAATACCGAATTAATGTTGCGGAATAATTGAAATTGTCACCTTTTTAGTCGAAACGAACAATTTGGTAATTTAGGCGTTTCACCAGAAAGTTATGTATTATTGCAAGATGTGTTCCCACATTAGTGTTTTCATGTATATATGGACTCAGTTATGTCATTAGTATGTCGTTATACATTGTTCTGTTTCGTTTCATTGGTTTTGCTGGCATGAATAGTGCAACCGCGAATAGTGTGCCCAACACTTTCCACCAACACTTTTAGGGCATAGTTTGATTTGTTTCGCATCGTAACGGAAACCAATATATGTTATGGTATGATTCACTTGTCCTACACTTATGATATGACGTACGACTCAGTTACATAATCAAATTACGATAAAATGCATCAGATTATTACTAAAAATAGTGATTAGTTTGTACGGAACTACCGGTTATTTGCCATTTGTCACATTAATACTATCCAAATATCTTTTTACGCATTCTAGTGTCTCGTTATTGGACATGAGCTAGCAGAAAACAAAAAAATATGACTTTTACTTAACTATGATACTTGTGGGCCATAATTTTCTTAATCTTTGATAAGGGTTGAGAAAGAGACAATGATTGTACACAAATCCTCCCAGGGGTTAATGCTAATAACTTGAACTAAGACCACCCTTATCCAAATGCTTCAAAACTCACCTACTTTCTATGGCCAACCAGTAAAGACCCTCACCTACATATTTCCAACTTATTGGATATATGTGAAACTTTTAAAATTAATGGCGTCTTTGACGATGCCATTAGACTCTACATGTTCACATTTTCACTTAAGGACAGGACAAAAGCGTAGCTAAATAGCCTTCCCAATGGTTCTATCACCAATTGGGACGTTCTTTTTCTAACTTTCTTTATAAATATTTTCCACCTATTAAAACTACTAAACTAATGACTAAAATTAGCTCTTTTTTTCAAGAAGATGGGGAATCTTCATATAAAACATGGGAACATTTCAAAGAACTTCTTCGGAAATATCAACACCATGGGTTAGAAGTATGACAATAAGTTTCCATCTTCTACAAAGGGGCTATTACTCAAATGCTTCATATACTAGATTCCAATTCTGGGGGGATTTTGGGATATAGGCGTCCTGTTGAAGTTTTCACTCAAATTGAGAAAATAGCCAAGACTAGCTTTCAATGGCATGCCTCCAATTGCAAAAACTAAAGCCCCGGTGCGTACAAAGTTGACGAAACCACCTCGCTTTCAACCCCAAATCGAAGCTTTAACCTCAAAAATAAAGCATGAAGTGAGTAAGTCACTACAATGGTTATAACTTGTCAAGGATGCAGGGACCGGACGAAAACTAGATTTGTACCCAAAAAGCCAATGACCAAACCGAAGAAGTCAACTTTGTTAATAACTGACCTCGACCTCAAGGCCCTTTTAGCAACACCTATAACCCAGAATGGAGAAACCACCCACACTTCAGTTGGAAGGAGCCCAACAACAATAACCAACAACCACCTGGTTTTAATTAAAGAAACAATTTTCAACAACAACGAAACAAGCAACAAATTGCTCCTCCTCAGCAATACCAAAATAACATCTCCTCTTGTGAAATATCTAGGTTAGAAGAAACAATAACACGCCTTTTCTCAGAGGCTAATAAAAGGTGAAGAGCGCTTTTACCAAAATGAATATGATATACGCATTCAAAGGGCTGCTCGAGCAATTGGCGAAATTGCTTTCTCAACGCCTCAAGGAGATCTTGCAAGCAACACTAAATCAACCCAAAAGCCCAAGTACATGCGATCACCCTTATAAGTCGAAAGGTAGGTCCTGAAGAACTACCTACTCCACCGCCTACCACCAAAACCACCACTAAAAAAAGCCTACCTACTCCCCCACTGGCCACTTAAACTACGACTGAAAAGAGCCAACCTACTCCTCCGAGTTCAAAACCAGACCTAGACAAAACGACCAACACCCAAATAAATTTAGAAGAACTCACCAAAAACAACGAGTTCCTTTTCCTTGTCTGGTCAAATAGAAAACCAAAGAATATTCAGGAAATTCATTAGCCTACTCAAGCAACTCCATGTAAACCTACCATACGTAAATGTTCTCACCCAAATGCCCAAGTATTCCAAATATTACAAATACATGAATTCTTTCTTATTTAACTAAAAAAAGTTGGAACAACTACACCAAGTAGGTTTAGCGGAAGAAGGTTCAGCGGTCTTGCTTAATAAAGTACCTCAAAAACAACTCGACCTAGGTAGCTTCACTGCCCCTTGTTCTATAGGAGGATTGGCTGTAAAGAATGCACTAGCAGACCTATGAGCAAGTATCAATCTCATGCCTACCTAGATTGGGAATTGGGGAACCACTCCCAACCAAAATGCACGGTGGACCTACCATATGCCATGGGGTAGCTGGTGCCCCTTAATATTAAAAAATAGTGTTATAAGTCAAAACAATCCCGAGCTTTCCCTATGAAATTTTGCAATCACGCCCCTTGAACTCGCCAGCGTCGATAGATTTATAGGGGAAAAACTTTCTTGTTGTGAATTTCATCTCAAAACCGTTCCTATATTAAAAGAAAGTCAAATCAAATTTCCTTATTAAAATCCAAGGGTCAGTTCTCTAGTGTCAAGCGTTTTTCCAAAACCTTCGACACAAATCATATTCCCAAGGGTTTAATTATCAAAATTTCAAATTCATAGGGTTGCAAGGCCTATGAGCTATATATTAACAATCATGTTATAATCAACGGTAGACGATCACAAAATACCAATTCCTCGTTTGACTTGACACGGAGCTACCGGTCACGACGTGGTTATCAACCTGATAGATCTACCAACAATTCAACGTATACTTGTATTAATGATTAAACGGCTAAATTCGTGCAAAGTGCCTCAAATTGGGTCACTTATGATGCCTTCCTTATGAACAATATATATCTTACTAGAAATGGTAAAATTAATATTTTACGTTGTACGAATTCCCTGAAGTCGCCACCGAGATGTAGGCCCATTACAAATTTAAATCTATACAGTCATTTTACCATACACACTGTAATCCTCTCCCCGAAACAATTTATATTCAATCCATACCCGTTCTTGATGCATATGTCTGTTGCCTACGTCATTGAGTCGTATCGAGTCTGTTATATGGAGTACAATGTATAGATTTCATAATGTATGTATGTGTATTACCTACCTTCGTAAGAAGGTAACTAATCTAAGTTCGTTCGAAGGTGGACTACCTAGCTTCGCACAAAGTAAAGAGTCTATATATAGGTGTGCGAAGTTAGTGTAAACGAACTGTTTTGGAAGACTGGATGGCGGAAGCCTGTCCAAGTGTTTTCAGGATCTTGTACACGTTGAACTATTAATGAAAACAGATAATTGAGGAAATATAATATTGTTAAACATGTCGCCTAAGTTTCAAATAGATTCCGCACATTTAAGACTAGGTTAATCAAGTTAGATCTGAGCTAATCGGATTCGAGCACAAACCTACAAGTGGTATCAGAGCTTGGAGGCTTGATTTGAAGACATTCATCAAGATTCTACTTCTTTTCTCCTCATTTTTCTCATCTTTTATCATTTTTCAAAGATTTAACGGTCAAAATGGGTTGAATTTTTCTAGTGTAAGACCCTATCCTTATTATACTGAATTTCTATTAAAGGTTTCGTATTTAAACATGTAATTGCGAATACACGTCATTATGAAATTTTTGAGTT
This sequence comes from Scalesia atractyloides, assembly GCA_947069175.1. NCBI lineage: Eukaryota > Viridiplantae > Streptophyta > Magnoliopsida > Asterales > Asteraceae > Scalesia > Scalesia atractyloides. The sequence continues at coordinate 53,050,661 of CAMTDV010000020.1, forward strand.
TATAAAAACTTTTTCAACATATTTAAACTATTTAACATATTATCATAGATTAGTTTTGTTATAATCAAAACTAAGTGCGGAAGCTTCGTCTTTAATCGTATTCGCTTCTTCATATAGCTTGGTCCTCCTCTGGTGCTCCTAAACATCACCTATATTTAATAATTTTATGAAATACGTTAGTTATAAAAGAATATAACATAACCGAATAAACCCGAAGGCTTAAAACAATAAAAACAAAACTTTAGTTTCAGTCTCCATCGTAAGCTACGGTGACCAAGCTTTACGGTCCTAGCTCACTGTCTTACGGTTAAGACTTCCAGTTTCAACACAACAGTTGCCTACCGTAAGCTATAGTAGGCCACCGTAGCTTACGGTGGGCTGCTGCACCCTTTTTAAATTTTGTCGTTTAGTTACAAAAACTTCCGTAACTCATTCAATATTAATTCGTTTTACTCGAAACTTGTTTCTAATTGTCCGTAATTTTTTTTCTTACATATTTAACTCGAAATCTTTGACCTGAGTACTTATTTCTTATGAATTATGCATTTATTCTTGGTTTATGCGTATATTCATTTTCACCCATTAAGAGATTTAAGCATATAAACTTAAGTCTCACTTCCTCTTACCTTGTTTCTCATTTTCATACTAAAATATCTAATTATCTTCCACCACAAATACACTTGTGGTGGATTGGTTAAATAAAATGTTATATTTTCAAACCCTACCCTTCGGTTTGACAATTTACGAAAAAGACTCAATATGAGGCATTAAGCCAAAACGGCTTATGCCATTTGCTATTACACTACTGTAAGGGTGAACTTTCTTATAAAGTTATTTTTAAACTACCCTCAAGGTTGTTTACTTGTTTTATCACTCGAGGGCATTTTGGTCAACTTAGACCCCTCTTTTACGGCGAAGGACTTTCAATCGCATGATTGAGACCAAAAGAGCACATTTAAATCGTAATCTTATTTAAAATCATTAGGTTCCTATGAACCTGATGTCTACCGTTTAGATTATGAGATTTACCTTGCTTAGGTAATCCGTTATTTATTCATGACTCGTTTAACTCTCATCGGACCTTAAATTCCTCAATGAGAGTTTGACCCATTACACATAACTGGCTCGAGTCATAGCATTGACCGGTTTAAATACCTTGCACTACTAATTACTAATTTATAACGACGCGAACCAAACGCCATTTCCCAGTGAACACAAAGCTCGACAAGCGTTCATTAGATATTATTGTCAAATGGTGATGACCACACCATTTGACCCATTTGGTCTAAACGACCAATTTATCATTATAAGATGGTTTAATTAACATCTCACCATTTATCCATTTCAGTTTACACCACATGATCATATTACTTAAATTTGTTTCTCAATTCTTTCGATCCATTATGGCATACGCCATAGGGTGTCTATTTCAAAAGATAATATTTATTTGTCAACTCGTGACTGAATAGCCATTTTTTCTCTTTTTATTCCTTATGACTTACACCATAAGGTAACCTTTTTCCGAATTCCTTGTTTACTTGTCATTACATGACTAAATTACTGTTTTACCCTTTTTACCATCAAATATGGTTTATTACTATTTTCACTTGTTCCGACCCGTATCGATCCACGTCGGAACCTTGTATTTAATATCTCATTCCGAAAATCAAATCTCTTATTCTTAGACAATTATATAAGTAGATTTTCTATATTAAGGATGTAAGCTTTACTTACCTTGAAATCCAATTATGCCTTTTTCCGCGTACTTGTTCCGTTTGACCCGCTTCTTCCCAAGCCTCCACCTAGCTTGTCAAGCGTCAAACTATCATTTATCATTCGCAAGATGGTTAGGTGAATCATCATTTAAAATGACTATTCCACCTTACTGATTTTATATCAAATTTATCATTCGACCTTATTATAGGTCAGTTTGACTTTTAAAAGTCAACTGCCTATTTACACATACAAACTCACGAATAAGTTTAACAACTCATTTAGGCATTTCGTTAATTACCCGGTAAGCGCTATTCTTAGGCAACCATTATAGATACGTTTCCCAAACCTAGTTCACGCAATTGCTAATATCAAATTAACATAGTTTCTACAATCATATGCTAATCTATCGATCATTATACAAGAACTTGGGATTGTTTCATCATTATGAAACAACCCATTGCATCATCTATTTGGAATTTACCCAAACATTAAACTTAGCCAAATACTTTAAACATTCATATACACATGATGATCTTAAGCATCTATCAACATGTGTTTAACATCAATCTCATCATATCATTAAAACCCATTTCAAGTCATGTATGAACATTTATTCGAACCTCTAATTTGTTCAAATATCTTACAAATACATACAAGTATGATGATCATGAACACTTATATATCATCAATTTCATCACATAATCAAAACCTACTTCATAATCCACTTGTTAATCTCTAACAAGTAATCCTTCATCAAATTGTGCATAATTTCTTTAAGTCTAACGAAATCAAGTATATACATACACTTAATTTCATCTTTGGATCATAATCCAACTATCTAATTACAAGTATTCAACTTGTCTCAAGTTATGATTTTTCACCAATCTAAGTTTTGAGACATACCTTATGATCCCCTAATCAAGGTGATCGATAGTATGCATTCATGCATCGATTTGGTGTCCAATTCCCCTTTCAATTTGGTGCTTCTTTGAAGAACAAGGGTTTGGCTCCCTTGTTCATCTCCTGGTCGTTTCACACACATACACACACACTAAGTGTGTGTTGTGTTTTAAATTTCCCTTTTTAAAACACTACTTTCCTTTTTACCAACTTTGGTCCCTTTAGTTTGGTTTTGATTATAAATGAGAATATAACTCATTGTTTGGTTACTTGTATACATGTTATTAACCAGGTTAATTTGTTCCCAGTTATTTTGTTTATAATTTAACTTTCACCGCTAACGGTCTTTTACCCGCTCTTTAATATTAACGTGGTTTGATTACTAAACCCGTTTTTTGGGTATTACAAATCTACCCCCCTTAAAGAGGTTTCGTTCCCGAAACCCTTCTTACTTGGTTCCTTGGGTTCAAGCCAATGGACTTAGTTTTGTTTTCACCCGAGCATTGATCATATTTTAATTATTCTAAAAACAATCTTACCTGGGAGGTATGGCAGTGCCTTTTAGGCTCCAAGGTGCATGCGCCCTTCATGTGTAAGGCCTCATGTGCCGTTACTTTATCTTTTATCCATTTTTCTTTACCCGATCAAGTCACCATCTGTCCACTCAGTCATATGTATCTGTCAACATACTTATTCCACGCAAATCTTATATTGATAAGCGCATTCAAAAAGTTTAAAATTTTATTTTAATGTTGACCGATCTTGTCGGTTAGACTTAGTAGTCACCGGTTGCCTTATTCCTCATAATTTAGGTATACTCATATTGCCTTCGCAAGGCTTTTACAAACTTTCGAGACCCTAGTCTCATAGCTCGTGTTACAAGGTAGTCATATACCATGTGTGTGTATATATATATATATATATATATATATATATATATATATCAACCGTGATTGTATCACGTTATGTTAAATTTTATATCTATCTTTTTCCTTTTTGAAAATTTTCTTTTCGAATTCATCGTCTCACACCTAATAGTATCAAGACCTGTTTCCTTTACTATTAATCATCTTCCAATTCATCTTATACCATTTATGTTTATTAACACATTATTTCTAACTAAAAACCGAATTTTGTTTAACGTTTTCCTTTCAACTTATGTCGATTATTCGCATCGAGAATTTGGCAATCTAGTATTTCTTCTTTTTATTGTCTTTATTATGGGGAATCATAATAATTTCCTCACTTTATTTAAGAGACCCGTAGGCCCTTTTACTTAGCTTCCTAAACCATTTCTTTAAGCTTTCTCCCTCTTCTTTTCGTTTACTTAGCCTCCTAAGGTGAGGTCTGTTAATGCATCATTCCTCTTGATTCGTGATCCCAAGGTCATTTTGACCCTGTAGATCATTACATTATTCGTAACCCAAAGTTCCTGGTGATCCTTTAGATCACCCTTTTACCCGTATTGTTCTCTAAATATATATTTGGTGTCAATGCACCTCTTTTGTATTTGAAAGGAAAATCATTTACATTGTCCCTTCTTTATCCGTCAAATCATTTCTCCCTCTTACCATGAAGGCTAATTTATTTTACTTCAATTATGGCCCTCAGACCATGTTTGATCCGGTTTGTTAACATTTTCGTTTTCTATGTCTCCGCGAGTCTTTTACGAATCACATTCGCTTGTCGGATCTATTAGTCGTTTTATGATCACTTGCGTCTAAGCCTAGCGCAAGATCAAATGGTGTTGACCACTCGTCATCACCGAGTCACAACTACCATCTTTAATGGCAACCACAACATTTTGTGTATGTAGCCCCAAACATTTATTCAAATCAGACACTGTCTGTTGGTAGCCGTGCGCACCTGCGCGATCGTAGTCCATGACTAGATCATATTTTGTTCGCACAATTCTTCCGACTCTATGAATTCATATGTCTTTTATGCGTCGGTTTGTTTCACCTTTACCGTTATCCGGTTTAAGCCTATATCGCTTTGCAACCCGTTACTCGAGTTCTTTATCTTAATGTTTTTAACACCCCCGTTATTCACTTTGCGTCTTCATTTATATTCATTCACGACCCATTTTAGGGGTTCATTTCTATTTCACGCTCCCATTATTCGGTTTGCGTCTACAGTATATTTAATCACGCCCCATTACCCGGGCTCATTTTTCTTTTGCTTTAACACTCCCGTTACCTGGTTTGCGTTTACTTTTAATTTCAATCACTATTCTTCTTTTGACTTGGTTGGCTTGCTCGTGTGAAATCCATTACTTATGAGCGATCAAATCTAATTCTTTATTTAACCCGTTTGATTTGTTCTTGTGAGATTCATCACTTAATAACTCGTAGAATTTATTCATTATCTGACCCGTTTGACTTGTTCGTGTGGAATCCATCACTTTTGAACAATCAAAGTTTATTCTTTATCTGAATCGTTTGACTTATTCGTGTGAAATCCATCACTTTTAACAATCAAACTTTATTCTTTATCTGAACCGTTTGACTTGTTTGTGTGAAATCCATCACTTTTGAACAATCAAATTTTATTCTTCATCTGAACCGTTTGACTTGTTCGTGTGAAATCCATCACTTTTGAACAATCAAACTTTATTCTTTATCTGACCATCCTTGATGGCCTCACAGACCATGAATGATGATTATTATCATCATTTCTTTCTTTTCACTTTTTATCTTTTCTACGATCATAGTCAACGACTTTGATCATTTCCGTGTGGGCACTACCTCCGTTTCTATGACTTCGCAGGTCATTTATACTTTGGTTTTGCATGCCCTTTTGTCAACCATGGTTCTTTCGCCCATAATGACTTATTCCACAAATTTCTTGGCCATATATCGTGTTTATGGTTCCCACGAAAACCATTAATACGAGTACACTTGTGCGTTTCTTGATCCCAAGGATCTTTTAACTTTTCTCATTCACCTTGATTTTATCACATTGAATGTATATGTGTTTATGTAACAAGTTTATGGTATCATGTGTTTATCATTTACTTGGCCAAAGTAAGCGATGAACACATGGTACACATGACCTTATTATAACTAACACGTTACTTCCCAAGTAAGTAAATCCTCGGTTCATGTCCATATTTCTGATTTATTTGGTAAAACTTTATTTAATTGTTATTTAACAATTATTAGTTTTTACCCTTCTCATCTCAAAATATATAATGTTTTCCTTTTTTATAAGACTTTTATGTAACCACATTTATCTATGTGATCTTTACTTTTCCTCAATAAAATCTTATTGAAAATTTCTACTTGGATGGTCACCCCATCCAAGATTTTAGATCTGAACTCTTTTAAATTTTTATTATCCATGATTTGTGAATTAAAAGTATTATCCGCCCTTCTCTTGGGAACATCATCATGGATGGGCATCCCTTCCGGTTTTCCCATGCTTTAATCCCGTATACAACCTTTGTTCATTACGTATCTGTTGTATACTACTAGTTATACGATACTTTAAAGTGTGCACCTGTGGGATATTTTCTTCATTGGCTTTTATTTCCGTTCCACCTTTATTTAATATCATCATTTAGTTTAGGTCCTTAACGAGTATGCCCTACTTGTCATACTTCAGACCATTCTGTCATCACGGCGGCAGATCGTTAGACTTTCGCCATCTTCAGATGCGAGTATCCTTTAACCAAAACGTTTACATTGATTATTAACATTGAAAACTAATAAGCTCCCTTACCATAGTACAAGGCTATCTACAATACTTGTTAACACAAGTAATTCACTAGCTAGATCGGTCTTTTATCATTTTATTTGGGGTAACGTGCGTTCACACGATAACCTTATGTGTTATTTACAACACTTTAACTATGTTAGACCGCTAAATTTATAACAACTAACCGGATCATGTGACCAAGCCTCGAACCGAACACATTTGATCATTAACCTTAAGCTCTGATTACCAACTTTTAAGACCCTATCCTTATTTTACTGAATTTCTACTAAAGGTTTCGTATTTAAACATATAAATGCGAATACACGTCACTACGAAATTTTCAAGTTTATTAAAACTTTTTCAACATATTTAAACAATTTAACATATTATCATAGATTAGTTTTATTATAATCAAAACCAAGTGCGGAAGCTTCGTCTTTAATCGTGTTCGGTTCTTCATATAGCTTGGTCCTCCTCCCAAACATCACCTATATTTCATAATTTTATGAATACGTTAGTTATAAATAGAATTTAACATAACCTAATAAACCCGAAGGCTTAAAACAATAAAAACAAAAATCGTAGCTTACGGTCAAGCTTTACGGTCCTAGCTCACTGTCTTACGGTTAAGACTTCCAGTTTCAACACAGCAGCTGCCTACCATAAGCTATGGTAGGCCACCGTAGCTTACGGTGGGCTGCTGCACCCTTTTTAAATTTTTTTCGTTTAGTTACGGAAACTTCCGTAACTCATTCAATATTAATCCGTTTTACTCGAAACTTGTTTCAAATTGAATTGTTTTCTTACATATTTAACTCGAATTCTTTGACCCGAGTACTTATTTCTTATGAATTACGCATTTATTCTTGGTTTATGCGTATATTCATTTTGACCCATTAAGAGATTTAAGCATGTAAACTTAAATCTCACTTCCTCTTACCTTGTTTCTCATTTTCATACTAAAATATCTAATTATCTTCCACCACAACTACACTTGTGGTGGATTGGTTAAAGAAAATGTTATATTTTCAAACCCTACCCTTCGGTTTGACAATTTACGAAAAAGACCCAATATGAGGCATTAAGCCAAAACGGCTTATGCCATTTGCTATTACACTACTGTAAGGGTGAACTTTCTTATAAATTCATTTTTAAACTACCCTCAAGGTTGTTTACTTGTTTTATCACTCGAGGGCATTTTGGTCAACTTAGACCCCTCTTTTACGGCGAAGGACTTTCAATCTCATGATTTAGACCAAAAGAGCACCTTTAAATCGTAATCTTATTTAAAATCATTAGGTTCCTATGAACCTGATGTCTACCATTTAGATTATGAGATTTACCTTGCTTTAGGTAATCGGTTATTTATTCATGACTCGTTTAACTCTCATCGGACCTTAAATTCCTCAATGAGAGTTTGACCCATTACACATAACTGGCTCGAGTCATAGCATTGACCGTTTAAATACCTTGCACTACTAATTACTAATTTATAACGACGCGAACCAAACGCCATTTCCCAGTGAACACAAAGCTCGACAAGCGTTCATTAGATATTATTGTCAAATGGTGATGACCACTGTTGGTGCTTATTTGTGACAACAGCTTAGATTTGGTCTTTGGATATCTTGTAATTAGTAAAATGATAAACGGTTAGCGGGTTTAGTTTTTGAATAGTTAATTAGAAGTGATTGGGCTGAACTAGACGCTAAGTAGTGCATGATAGGTGAATTGGGCTTTAACCCATTAGCAGTCCTTGTAGGAAACACTAGCCCAGTTGCATAATCTATCTCTATATATAGGGAGGTTTGCATTAGGGTTTAGGTTACTAGTTCTGTTGTTGTGTTGCTGGTTTAGAGAGAGAGTCTCAAATTGGTTGTAAACACTTTGTGTTAGATAATCAATAGAAGACAGTTTGAAAGGAATTGTGTTCGTGTTCTTATTCTTGTTTCTGTGAAATCTGATCTAGGGGATTCTGCACTTAATATTAAATAGATGATCCTGTGAAGATTTATAAGGACTAGGGGACCTACAATTGGTATCAGAGCATTCGACTCTTGATTTGCTCGGTTCAAAATCGTGATAGCAGAAAAATTGGGCTTTTTGGAAGTTTCGGAGGCTGTTTTGGAGTTTGTGACGGCTGAATTAGGGTTTCGAAGACTGTTCTAGGGTTTTCCAGTGATTTTGGATAAATTACAAGGTATTTCGGATTGAAGACTTGCATTCCGGATCAAAAAGTTGTCACACCCTCAATTTCCACTTGCGGAGTTTTACCGCGAGGCGTGTGAACAAACCAGAATCTGAGACACTAGTAACGTCGAACGAATCTATATGATTTGTTAATACGTTTTCCAAAATCATTTTTTAGATTGTCTTAGTTTGATTTCAATGTTTAGCGGAAGCATTAGTTTATAAAGTTGAGCGGAAGCATTTAAAGTAAAGTAAAGGAACGGGCGCCAACACAAACGCTAAAACTAAAGAAAAACTCAAACAATGTTCGTAAATGAGACTCGATAAAAAGATGTCTTGATCAATGCAAGTGAGTGCACCTAGAGCTCCTAGCGTCCTGAGAAACATGTAAAGAAACAAGTGTCAACATTAAAGAAGAGTGAGTTCACAGGTTTTCATAAGCTCATTTGTTCGGTTATAAGTTTGTTTCCCCCCCCCCCCCCCCGTTATCCCTAACCCGGGATAACGATTTAGTTCGATTATTCCCAACCCGGAATAATACTGATGGTTCCATTATTCCTTACCCGGAATAATAATGATGTTCCATTATTCCTAACCCGGAATAATAACGTTGTTGGTTCCATTATCCCTAACCCGGAATAATATTGTTGATTCGTAATTAAGTTCAATGTTAACATGTAGGTAGCTAGCCTAAAGTTATGTCATGTAAGTGTTCGCGATCGAAGCTGACTGTTGTGCCTCCGTGTTGCCAGGCCTATCACTGACCATGGCGAAGTTAGGCCAAATTATTCACCTGTTGACCATACCCGGTCGGCTAGCGCGACTAGCTCGGGTGGGGCTTGTCGGGCCCAGTAGTACTACTTATAATTTCCCCGCTATCTAACCCAATACTAACGTTCCGAGAGTTTGTCGAGGACTTGTGTGATATAGCTGCTTAGTGACCATAACGTACATTAACATTAACTTAGTTACCGAATAGTTTAATGACGTTAATTTCGTATAACGTAAAGAGATAGAGTTGTAGAGTGTATACATGTTTCTCCCCCTGTTGTTTAAAACCGGAGAAAATTAGGGGTCGTGAACTCACCTTTAGTTGCTCGGTTAGTGTAACACAGAAGTAGCAAATGATGGGACCGATAATTGCGTCCTAACAAGTCAATTGATTTAAAGTTAGTGTGTAACACACCAATACAAACCCTACACATAACTAACACACAATGCGGTACACACAATAACAAATCCTAAAACTCAATCATGCATGCAAGTGTCATCATGCCAACATAGTGATCAAACCAACCTATCATGAACACAATTCAATCCATGCAACACTTTGGTACACACATTCGCAAGTTCTCAAGTTTCAGCTTGTATACTCATAATTAGGCTGTTTTCGAGGATTTTTATAAAATAGTTCCAAAGTTCCAAAAATTCCAATTATTTTACAGAAGGTATCAACTAAGCTGTAGAATTTTATGTAAAATTTTCAAGTCCTAACACTTCACCAATTATTCATAAATATTAATATACTAGGCTGCAGTCAGATTCGTCGCTTTCTGACTGCAGTCCACGGGAGAATTTGTTTAAAAATCACCGTTTGTCCAATTAACAAAATTCCAGTGGGAGTTTCCCGGAAATTTCCATATCCAGTTGCTGTACAAATTTCGTGATTCAACTCTCTACAGATTATTCGATCCGACTCGATAAACAACTAACAAATTTTCAGAATTTTCACAGCTTCAGTTACTGAACTTAATTGGCCACTTAAAAATATCAAACACTTCAGAAAAATATGAATCCAGCGCCATTAGAAGCGTTTTTCAAAAATCTACGTTTTAGGCTTCAGAAAATCCGTTTTTCGATAAATAATAACCAAGTTACAGCCAGTTGAAGTTGGCTGTAAACACCATTCAGCATCCTGATTTCAGCATTTTATCGCAATATAACACGCTTAAACAATCGATACGTTAAATATAAACGATCAAGAACAGATTTACCAATCATATATCATCATATACATCATACCCATGCAAACCCTAATCATAATATATGGTTTTTATCACAAAACGCAGCCTAATGATTCTTGATTCTAACTAATCATCATAATCGCTAAACTTGCAAAATCAATCGAAATAACATCATAACACTTTCTACCATTACATACAAACATGATCCATAGTTCATAAATCCTAGTATGACTTTGTAAACAATGCTAAACCCTAACCTTTAGCAATGGAGATTAACGAACCGTGAGTTAGATGGGAGCCGATTCGGATGTTGATGCAAGTTTGCGACCGAGAGGAAGAGTGGGCAGGCTGCTGTCGCGACCGAGAGAAAGGAAAAGGAGAAGGCTGCCGTCGACTTGTTTCTTGTGCTAGGGTTTCTCTTTTTTTTTTTTTTTTGTTAATCAATCTCATGCAAGCTTATCTATATATAGTGTGGGTGGGGAAAGAAAAAGAGAAGGGTTTGGGCGGTTAGAGTCTTGCGGCCGCAATGGGTTCGGGTGTGGTGGTTTGGGTCTTTAACTTGATCCTCAAGTTTTGCTCAACTCCTTGAGTCGCAAGGGTCGACTCGTTTCGCGGCTCGGTTCGATTCGTATATCTATTTATCATACATATATTTTTATAACTACAAATCACGAATTCGAAACATTGCATAATAACTCACCAAACTTATAAACGTTTAATACACATAACACGTAATTCACTTGGTAAGTTCACGAAGTTATCGTAATTATTTCGAGCGTGCAATTTAAATCTCCGAATCAATTTAGCGTAGGAATGAATAACCGTGAAGTAGTGCGTTTAAGATATCTGAAAAACCGGGATGTCACATTATCCCCATGTTGAAAGAAGTTTCGTCCCGAAAATTGAGTAAACGCGGTTTAGAATGTAATGTACAGGTTTAGAGTGCCACGCACAAAGATTTAGTTCGTTAACAATGGTACAAGAAATTACCAGAAATTCCTAGGTTGTCACATTATCCCCACGTTGAAAGAATTTTCGTCCCGAAAATTTAGTTGGTGGTATCGTTAACTTGTTGCTCAGCTGCAAAGAGGTGTGGGTATTTGCTTTTCATTTGGTCCTCTCTTTCCCACGTGAACTCCGGTCCACGCTTAGAGTCCCAACGAACCTTGACGATCGGAATCTTGCTATGCCTTCGAGTCTTGATCTCACGATCCATGATCTCGATAGGTTGTTCCACAAAGTGCAGTTGTTCATCCACTTGAATCTCATCCAATGGAATGACTAGGGTTTCATCTGATAGACACTTCTTCAGATTTGACACGTGAAAAACGTTGTGAACTCCACTGAGTTCGGCAGGAAGGTCTAATTGATAAGCTACGGGTCCGATACGTTTCAAGATCACAAACGGGCCTACGTACCGATACGTTTCAAGATCACAAACGGGCCTACGTACCGTGGGTTTAGTTTGCCTCGTTTCCCAAAGCGGATTACACCCTTCCAGGGTGACACCTTCAGTAGGACGCGGTCGCTTACTTGAAATTCGAGCGGTTTGCGTCGTTGATCAGCGTAGTTTTTCTGTCGATCTCGTGCCGCCGCCATGCGGTTTCTGATTTGTACAATCTTTCAGTAGCCTCAAGTATCAACTCAGGCCTGTGAGTTGACTGTCACCGACTTTTGCCCAACAGACCGGTGATCTACATTTACGACCGTATAATGCCTCAAACGGTGCTGCCGATATACTCGTATGGTAACTGTTGTTATACGAGAACTCCACTAACGGCAGATGGATTTCCCAACTATTCCCGAAGTCTACCACGCATGCCCTAAGCATGTCTTCCAAGGTCTGTATGGTCCTTTCGCTTTGACCATCAGTATGAGGGTGATAAGCTGTGCTCATATCCAAGCGTGTACCCAACGCTTTCTGAAGTGACTGCCAAAAGTTGGACGTGAAACGAGCATCTCTGTCTGAGATGATGGACGTTGGCACTCCGTGCCGAGAAACTACTTCCTTAATGTAGATGCGAGTCAACTTATCCATCTTATCTGTTTCTTTAATCGCTAAAAAGTGTGCGGACTTAGTTAAACGATCCACAATTACCCAGATGGTATCGCAACCACCCAAAGTTCGCGGGAGTTTAGTGATGAAGTCCATCAAGATCTGATCCCATTTCCACATCGGGATCTCAGGTTGTTGGAGTAGCCCCGATGGCTTCTGATACTCTACCTTGACTTTCGCACAAGTCAAACACTTGCTCACGTAGGTGGCTATATCCGCTTTCATGTTGGGCCACCAGTACGTAGCTTTAAGGTCTTGATACATCTTATCCGAACCAGGATGGACAGAGTATCGGGATTTGTGAGCTCTGTCCATGACTAGCTTTCTAAGGTCTCCGTAGAGAGGTACCCATATACGATTCATGAAATACCGGGCTCCATTGGGTTTTACTTCCCAATCGCGTTCCATTTTTCCCACCGATTCGGCCTTGATGTTTTCTTCCTTAACTGCTTCTAGCTGCGCGTCGCGTATCTGTTCGGGTAACCCCGAATGAATGGTGAACTGTAGTGCTCGTACCCGAGAGGTTTCAAGTGCTCCTTCCTACTGAGGGCATCTGCTACCACGTTAGCTTTACCCGGGTGATACCGAATGGCACATTCATAATCGTTCAAGAGTTCGACCCAACGACGCTGTCGCATGTTCAACTCCTTCTGGTCAAAGATGTGTTGGAGGCTCTTGTGATTTGTATAGATTGTGCACTTTGTTCTATATAGGTAGTGTCTCCAAATCTTAAGTGCAAACACTACTGCTCCCAATTCCAGGTCATGTGTTGTGTAGTTTTTCTCGTGAACCTTCAATTGTCGGGACGCATACGCGATGACCTTATCGCGTTGCATGAGTACGCATCCCAATCCCTGAATGGAAGCATCACAATATACCACAAAATCATCAGTCCCTTCCGGCAAGGACAGAATGGGTGCACTGCAAAGTTTCTGTTTCTGCAATTGAAATGCCGATTCCTGCTTGTCACCCCAAGCATACTTGATGCCTTTCTGGGTGAGGGTGGTAAGCGGTTGCGCGATCTTTGAAAATCCCTCGATGAAACGTCTGTAGTAACCAGCCAATCCCAAAAATTGGCGGATCTCCGTCGGTGTCCTGGGTGCTTCCCAGTTTTTGATAGCTTCAATCTTGGCGGGGTCGACGTGGATACCCTTTTCATTCACGATATGCCCGAGGAACTGAACTTCCCGAATCCAGAAATCACACTTTGAAAGCTTGGCATATAGTTTCTCTGTTGAAGTAATTCCAGCAGTAATCGTAGATGTTCAGCATGTTCTGCTTCACCTTTAGAGTAGATGAGTATGTCATCGATGAACACAATGACAAACTTGTCGAGATATGGTTTACACACACGGTTCATGAGATCCATGAACACCGCGGGTGCATTGGTGAGACCGAAGGGCATGACCAAGAACTCATAATGGCCATACCGAGTGCGAAATGCCGTCTTAGCGATATCCTCCTCCCTGACGTGTAACTGGTGATAACCGGACCGTAGGTCAATCTTGGAGTAGTAGCTTGACCCTTGAAGTTGGTCGAAGAGATCGTCGATGCGAGGTAATGGGTATCGGTTCTTGACAGTAACCATATTGAGTTCCCTGTAGTCGATGCACATGCGGAAGGTCCCGTCCTTCTTCTTGACAAAAGGACTGGAGCTCCCCATTGCGAGGTGCTAGGTCGGATAAATCCTTTTTCTAACAGTTCCTGAAGTTGGGTCGACAGCTCTTGCAGCTCCGCTTGGAGCTAGGCGGTATGGGGCCTTGGCGATATGAGTTACATGGTTCGCCAATTCAATTTCAAACTCCACTTGTCGATGTGGTGGAAGACCAGGTAACTCCTCTGGAAATACATCGGAAAAATCACGGACGACGGGGATGTCTTCTATACGTTTCTCGTCCTTAGGTTGTTCGGTAACCAGTGCGAGCAAAGCAAAGGAGTTCTTCCTCCGAAGATACTTCTGTGCTTGCATGTAAGAGATGATGTTTGTGACGGCGCCTGCCTTCTCGCCTTGCACCGCCAAAATTTCATCGTTAGAGAGCGGAATACGGATAGATTTCTCGAAACAGAGAACTTCAGCTCGGACGTCGGATAGCCAGTCCATTCCGACTACCACGTCAAAACTACCCAGGGTAGTTATCATTAGATCAATGGTAAAGGTGTGACCTGTGAGTTTGAGTTGACAGCCGGATACTAAATGGGTCACATCTACAGACTTACCATCGGCTAGTTCTATGACGTAAGGGGCCTCTAGGGGTTTGGGCGTGAGATTTAGGTTCTTCCTAAAAGACTCAGATATAAAAACTCCTATCCGCACCCGTATCAAAAAGCACATTAGCAAAACGTTCATTAAGGGGAAACTTACCGGTGACCACGTTCGAGTCGTTTCTGGCCTCTTCGCGGCCTAGCGTAAATGCACGACCTTTGGCACCTCCTGTGCCACCATTTCCATTATTGTTGTTGTTATTGTTTGTGGTTGTTGTGGTTGTGGTTGTTGTTGGCGGGCTGATTATTGTGACCCCGATTGCTGTTGAAATTATTGAATCGTTTCTGGTTCCCCAGTTGTGGCTGGGATGACGAAGACTGTCGAGCAGACGAGTCCTCAAACTTTCTTTTATTATCAGGGGTCACTTCAGTTGCACCCCGAGATGGCAACTTCTTTTGTTCCACCGCCTTATCGGTGAGTTTATGCGCCAGCCTGATCGCTTGATGCTCAGTCGCAGGGTTGCTAGCCATTACCATGCCCTGGATCTCGGGGACCAGACCCCCAAGGTAAAACTCGAGTCGTTTTTCAACGGTGTTGGCCAGATCGGGACATAGGAATACCAGATCATGATGTTTCGCTGTGTATGCTTCAATTTCAGATCCCACCATCTTGTGGTTCCATAATGCTTGCTCCAACTGCTGAACCCTGTCTCGTGGACAGTACTCCTCTTTGATTAGGGCCTTAAACTCGGCCCAGGCCATTGCATTTGCAGCAATAAGTCCACGCGTTTGGACTTGTGCATTCCACCAAGTTAGTGCCCCATCCTCCAATGTTGAGGCAGCATACTTGACCTTGTTGGCCTCCAGACAATTGCACATTTCGAACACTGATTCGGACTTTTCGATCCAGCAGACCAGTCCTATGGGTCCTTCTGCCCCCGTGAATTTACTCGGCTTCGCATCGAGAAACATCTTGTAGGGGTTAAGACCCCTCCTGCTGACAGAGGACAGGTAGTCAGCGAGAAATTCTACTAGCCGTGAAAATTTAATAATGGTTACCTGCTGGTTGGTTTTGAACACCCGCTAGAGCAGCATTCACGTGCTCTTGGATCATTGCGGCTAATTCTTCGGGCGTCATGTTGAGGTTTCCGCGACGTCTAGTTGCCATTTTAGATCTTCATAAAACAACATAAACACACACCGATAAGTTTATATATCCAATATAGTTATCCTATTCCATACTTAAATAATTCCTCAAATTATGTCAACCCAAATAAACTAAACAGTCAAAAGAAATACTCGATTAAATAAAATTTCAACGTCTTACAAAATGCCAACCAAACATATTAGTTTACTATAAAATCTCAAGTTTAAACATAAGTAGGAAAATAAATAGATTGAAGGAAAGCAAATAGAACAAGCGAGACGAGTCAGTCTTCTACGTCTCCATCCCCCATATCGCTATCGTTGCCGTCATCCTTCGCGGTGTTTCCAGCTTCAGCAGCTGGGTCTTCCTCCGGATCCTCCTCTGGATCCTCCTCGGGATCCTCCTCTGGATCCTCCTCTAGATCCTCCTCTACCGGCACTGGAGGGACCGGTGCTGGTGCGGGTACTGGTACAGGTGCCTGATTCTGTTCTAGTTCTTGAATTCTCCAGCTAGACTCAAGGACTCTGTCTTCGAGCCAGTCAGCCCTTAGCTGCTCAGCACGAAGATCTCTAGCTAAAGTGTTACGAGCTATTTTATTCTCATATTGCTCTTCCTCGAGCTCTCCAGTCTTACCCGTTAGTTGACGTATCATCCATCCCTATGCTTTGATAGTTTCCTGCATTCTCTCTAGTTGTTCCTGTTGTTTTCTTATCATATCCCTAAGTAGGTCGTTCCCTACTTCTAACGAGTTAACCGGTTCGACTGGCATAGCGATGGTCGGGCGTGAGGACGACTCCTTCCCTAGAGCGAGCCTTTTTCTCGCAGCTGAGCGTGTCTCCACGCCATGAGGTGGTGAGGGTTCCACCATAGGTGCCTTTCCCGTCGCCCTTGGTTGCAAAAGTTTGTCGGATGATGATGATGATGACATTGCCTGTTAGGTTGTGTAGTTAGTTACGAGTTGCTTTCGTTTCAATTATGCATTCATATTTTATATAACATAGTTGTGGTATAACACAAAAACAAGATATAACAGTTCGGTGCCAAACTAAGTCTAGTGTCGTGTAATCAGCTATAGTTTAGGTCTACTTTTAATGCAAACCTGGTTCTCTATAGCTAGAGGCTCTGATACCAATCTGTCACACCCTCAATTTCCACTTGCGGAGTTTTACCGCGAGGCGTGTGAATAAACCAGAATCTGAGACACTAGTAACGTCGAACGACTCTATATGATTTGTTAATACGTTTTCCAAAATCATTTGTTTAACCATTTTAGATTGTCTTAGTTTGATTTCAATGTTTAGCGGAAGCATTAGTTTTTAAAGTTGAGCGGAAGCATTTAAAGTAAAGTAAAGGAACGGGCGCCAACACAAACGCCAAAACTCAAGAAAAACTCAAACAATGTTCGTAAATGAGACTCGATAAAAAGATGTCTTGATCAATGCAAATGAGTGCACCTAGAGCTCCTAGCATCCTGAGAAACATGTAAAGAAACAAGTGTCAACATTAAAGAAGAGTGAGTTCACAGGTTTTCATAAGTTCATTTGTTCGGTTATAAGTTTGTTTCCCCCCCGTTATCCCTAACCCGGGATAACGATTTAGTTCCATTATTCCCAACCCGGAATAATACTGATGGTTCCATTATTCCTTACCCGGAATAATAATGATGTTCCATTATTCCTAACCCGGAATAATAACGTTGTTGGTTCCATTATCCCTAACCCGGAATAATATTGTTGATTCGTAATTAAGTTCAATGTTAACATGTAGGTAGCTAGCCTAAAGTTATGTCACGTAAGTGTTCGCGATCGAAGCTGACTGTTGTGCCTCCGTGTTGCCATGCCTATCACTGACCATGGCGAAGTTAGGCCAAATTATTCACCCGTTGACCATACCCGGTCGGCTAGCGCGACTAGCTCGGGTGGGGCTTGTCGGGCACAGTAGAACTACTTATAATTTCCCCGCTATCTAACCCAATACTAACGATCCGAGAGTTTGTCGAGGACTTGTGTGATATAGCTGCTTAGTGACCATAACGTACATTAACATTAACTTAGTTACCGAATCGTTTAATGACGTTAATTTCGTATAACGTAAAGAGATAGAGTTGTAGAGTGTATACATGTTTCTCCCCCTGTTGTTTAAAACCGGATAAAATTAGGGGTCGTGAACTCACCTTTAGTTGCTCGGTTAGTGTAACACAGAAGTAGCAAATGATGGGACCGTTAATTGCGTCCTAACAAGTCAATTGATTTAAAGTTAGTGTGTGAACACACCAATACAAACCCTACACATAACTAACACACAATGCGGTACACACAATAACAAATCCTAAAACTCAATCATGCATGCAAGTATCATCATGCCAACATAGTGATCAAACCAACCTATCATGAACACAATTCAATCCATGCAACACTTTGGTACACACATTCGCAAGTTCTCAAGTTTCAGCTTGTATACTCATAATTAGGCTGTTTTCGAGGATTTTTATAAAATAGTTCCAACGTTCCAAAAATTCCAATTATTTTACAAAAGGTATCAACTAAGCTGTAGACTTTTATATAAATTTTTCAAGTCCTAACACTTCGCCAATTATTCATAAATATTAATATACTAGGCTGCAGTCAGATTCGTCGCTTTCTGACTGCAGTCCACGGGAGAATTTGTTTAAAAATCACCGTTCGTCCAATTAACAAAATTCCAGTGGGAGTTTCCCGGAAATTTCCATATCCAGTTGCTGTACAAATTTCGTGATTCAACTCTCTACAGATTATTAGATCCGACTCGATAAACAACTAACAAATTTTCAGAATTTTCACAGCTTCAGTTACTGAACTTAATTGGCCACTTAAAAATATCAAACACTTCATAAAAATATGAATCCAGCGCCATTAGAAGCGTTTTTCAAAAATCTACGTTGTAGGCTTCAGAAAATCCGTTTTTCGATAAATAATAACCAAGTTAGAGCCAGTTGAAGTTGGCTGTAAACACCATTCAGCATCCTGATTTCAGCATTTTATCGCAATATAACACGCTTAAACAATCGATACGTTAAATATAAACGATCAAGAACAGATTTACCAATCATATATCATCATATACATCATACCCATGCAAACCCTAATCATAATATATGGTTTTTATCACAAAACGCAGCCTAATGATTCTTGATTCTAACTAATCATCATAATCGCTAAACTTGCAAAATCAATCGAACTAACATCATAACACTTTCTACCATTACATACAAACATGATCCATAGTTCATAAATCCTAGTATGACTTTGTAAACAATGCTAAACCTAACCTTTAGCAATGGAGATTAACGAACCGTGAGTTAGATGGGAGCCGATTCGGATGTTGAAGCAAGTTTGCGACCGAGAGGAAGAGTGGGCAGGCTGCTGTCGCGACCGAGAGAAAGGAAAAGGAGAAGGCTGCCGTCGACTTGTTTCTTGTGCTAGGGTCTCTCTTTTTTTTTTGTTAATCAATCTCATGCAAGCTTATCTATATATAGTGTGGGTGGGGAAAGAAAAAGAGAAGGGTTTGGGCGGTTAGAGTCTTGCGGCCGCAATGGGTTTGGGTGGGCTGGTTTGGGTCTTTAACTTGATCCTCAAGTTTCGCTCAACTCCTTGAGTCGCAAGGAAATGAGGTCGACTCGTTTCGCGGCTCGGTTCGATTCGTATATCTATTTATCATACATATATTTTTATAACTACAAATCACGAATTCGAAACATGGCATAATAACTCACCAAACTTATAAACGTTTAATACACATAACACGTAATTCACTTGATAAGTTCACGAAGTTATCGTAATTATTTCGAGCGTGCAATTTAAATCTCCGAATCAATTTAGCGTAGGAATGAATAACCGTGAAGTAGTGCGTTTAAGATATCTGAAAAACCGGGATGTCACAAAAGTGAAGCATTTCGGATTGTAGACTTGAAATTCGGATCAGAAAACCCATTTCGGTTCAGAATCGTGACAGCAGAAAAATTGGGTTTTTGGAAGTTTTGGAGGCTGTTTTGGAGTTTGTGATGGCTGAATTAGGGTTTCGGAGGCTGTTCTATGGTTTTCCAGTGATTTCGGATAAACTGCAAGGTATTTCGGATTGAAGACTTGCACTCCAGATCAAAAAGTGAAGCATTTCGGATTGCAGACTTGAAATTCGGATCAGAAAAGCCCATTTCGGATCAGAAAAGTGTAATTCGGATCTGAAAAGCCCATTTCGGATTCCATTTCAGATTAAATTTCGGATTGAATTTCGGATCAGAAGCTATTTCAGATTGAATTTCGGATCAGAAGTTATTCCGGATTCCATCTCGGATCAGAATAGTCTATTCCGGATTTCCATTTCGGATCAGAATAGTGCATTCCGGATTTCATCTCGGATCACTATTCTTGATCACCATTTCGGATTATCAATTCGGATTACTGTTTCGGATTTTCATCTCGGATTGTCAATCCGAGTTACTCTTCCGGATTTGACACTATTCCGAGTTATACACAAAAAGGTGGAAAGTTAACCAGCTGACATAACCAGAGTTAAACGTTTTTTTAACATAGATTTTGATCCATAGACAATTTTGACGAACCGATTGGACAGTTAGACTCGTGTGATTTTTAGGACAAAAAAGGCATGAAAATTCCTAAAATCATAATCGGACAATGTACATCATTAGAATCATATCGTCGAGACGAGTCTAACAGTATAATTCGATAACCACTCATTTCTGACAAGTTTTAACGTTTTTAACGAGCCGGTTCGGTAAAAATGTCGAATATGTCTAACCTAAATGAGCTGTTGAGAATGGAGCACGAGGCTGGCACCACAAACAAACCTCCAAAAATGCTGAAATTAGAGAATTATCTTACATGGAAGGACAAGTTTCAGTCATTTATTGAATACCAGGGCACATGGATGTGGATCTGTATTCATGATTTGAGGGCAGACAACGTGTTACTGCTTATGTAAACATGTCTGAAGCTAAAAAGAGGATGTATGAGTCTCAGAAGAAAGCCTTGGCTGCTATAAAGATGTCGTTCCCTGATGGCATCAAACATACATTCAAGCGTTATACTACATCGAAGGAGATGTGGGATGCCTTAGAGAAGAGGTATGAGGGTAATACCAATGTGAAGAAAAACAAGGTTGATCTTCTAAAGAAACAGTTTGCTGTGTTCAAAGGAATGGGAAATGAATCCCTTGAAGATATTATCACGAGATATTATCATCTGATGTCAGAAATAGATAATTATGACATAGAGGGATACACAGATGTGGAGCTAAACGACAAGTGGCTGGATGCTTTACCTGCAATGTGGGATATCTATACTTTGATGATAAAAGGTGAAGCTGATTATGAAAAGAAAGATTTGGAAGAGGTTGTTGGGAAATTGAGAGCTTATGAGCTCAATATGAAGAAGAAGGAGACTGGATATGATCAGGTTCAAGATCCGGGGATTTATAAAGTTCTTACACCTTCATCTTCCAACAATGCTTCTAGTGATACTGCAACTGCGTTTCTCTCATGTGAGAACGAGCAGATCGTGACAAATGCTGAGGGTGAAGTATGTTTTGTTGCTGCTTCAGGAGGCTCGTCAGGGGCTAAGAGACAACAATCAAGTAATATAAAAACAATACTAAGTCTATGCCTCAGAGGGTCAAAAGTGCTGAAGATCACCTGGCATTGCTTGCTTCTTTTGTTGCTTCCTACGAGAACTGCATTCAGGGAAAAATATCTGATCCTGCTATGTTTGATGAAGATTATGATCAGATCGACCCTGATGACTTAGAGGAGATGGATTTGCAATGGCAGATGGCCATGATCTCTAGAAGGGTGAAGAGGTGCATGAACAGAACGGGCAGGAAGTTCGTAGGAAAGAGTGTGGGCTTTGACAAATCGAAAGTGAAGTGTTACAATTGTCACAACTACGGACATTTCGCTAGAGAGTGTCAAAGAACTAAGTCTGAATCTCGTTCTAGTTCATCCTTACAAGATTCTCCTGGTCATGGTTCAAGTAACAGGAACACGTTAAACAACACTGGATCAAAGGCCCTGATTTCTACTACTAGAGAGGGTTCTTATGATTGGAGTGTTCATCTGGAGAGTGATAACAACGCCTCACAGGCGTTCATGGCTGAGATAGCTCCAGTTGCTAATGAAGAAGTGAAAGTTGATGCTGAGGGAGAGCAAGAGAAGGTAGCTGAAAAACCTGATGGAGAACAAAATGTTACAGAGAAGAAGATGGCTGCTAATTTTGATGCTTTCATGGCTGATCTAAGCAAATCAACAGGCGAGGTATTTTCTAACTCTGGTAGTTCTATTTGTTTGAAGTTTCGTGAACTACAAAGTGAAGTTGACACATTAACAAAGCAAAACCAAAGTCTGACTAATGAGCTCTTAAACTTAAAAGAATCAAACTTTTTCGTAAAACGAAAGGAGTCATTATACTTGAAGAAAATTAAAGGTTATGAAATCAATATTCTAACCTGTAAGCTAAATGAAAAACTTCAAGTTATTGACTTTGCTCATGATACGATGAGTGAGAAAACAAAAGAGGTTTCTGAAAAATGCAAAGAGTTGTCAGAAGCACAACTTAAAATTTGTGATGAAACACATGATGAATGGCTTGAAGAAGAGTAATGACAAGACTTGTGTGGGATTCAAAGGTTTGAATGAAGTTCCACCACCTCTTGGTCACGACTATTCTTTCTTGCAAGATGAAGAAGAGCTTACAGACTTTGTGTCAACTACACCTGGAGTTCCACATCAGAGGATGTTGATGGATCTGAGAATGCCCAGAAGGATAATAACAGAGACACCGTTTTGAAAACAAAGAATATACACCCTAAAAAGCAAAAGCAAGTTTTTATTAAAAAGGTTGATTTTGTTCAAGGGAGTGATATGAATGAAGAGGTCCCTGTTATTACTAAAGAGTCTAATGTGCAGTTTACTAAGAAAAAAAACAAAGAAAAATCATAAGTTAAGCAAACTAAGCAAGATCCTTCGAAGGCATCGTCATCATCATCCTCATCATCTCCTGATGAACCTAAGCAAGAGGCTTCAATTAAGAAGTCTTCGGCTAGAAAATCATGCTTCAAATGTCATGAAAAGGGACATGTAGCTAGTTGCTGTCCTAACAAAAAGAGTGAAGCACAGGTAAGTGAGAGGCAGAGAGAAAAATCACCAGCAAAAAGTAGTGATGGTGAGAAGAAGATTAACTCACCAAAGATATCTGCTGCCAGGCAACAGAGTGTTGTTGTTGGTGTAGATAAGGCTGAAAAAAGAACACATCAAGTTCCTCATTTCAAAGAAATCAACAAAGATTTCAGCCTGCATCTACATCAGGCAGATATGAAAGACCTAGAGGTAGTTCACCAAGAATGAATAACTTTAACGGTCAATCAAATAATTTCAGAAGTCAAGGTCAATATCAAACTCGATACCAGAATGTTGGTAGTTGAAATTTTTATAACGATGGCTTTAGAAATTATCATCATCAAAATTCATGGAACCAAAATCATAATTTCCAAAGGTCGCAAAGTCCAAACATGGTTAGGAAACCTCAGGACCAAAGACCTATTGGAAATAAAAAACCATTTCCATCAACAGGTCTAAGATCCAAGACTCCTGTTAGGAGTGATGGATATTGGATGGATGTCCCTGTAGTTGATGAATCTGGAAGACCCAAGACCATTAAGGCTTGGGTCCCCCAATCTAACTAATTTTGTTGGGTGGTGCAGGAGCTGCTAAGGAGGATTATCAACTTGTGGTATGTTGATAGGTGGCTGCTCTAGGCTTACAGAGGGGGATATGATGTGGTTATGTGAATTTTGTAGGCAAAGGGGTTTGAGATAAAGATACTAACGGGAAGATCACACTGGACAAAGTGAATTATGTTGAGCAGCTGAAGCACAATCTGATGAGCGTGTCTCAAGTCTGCGACAAGGGTCACTTGGTCCATTTTACAAAGTCTGAAGCTTTGATGTTGAAACCTGGTTTGGTGATACTGGATGATTGGATAGTGATGAGAGCGCCAAGGAGAAATGACACTTATGTCATGGACATGGGTGCTAAAGATTCTTCGTCTGTGGTGGCGTGTTTACTATCAAAAGCATCTGAGGCTGAGTCATTGTTGTGGCACAGACGCATGGCCCACATCCACTATCGAAAAATGAACTATATTATTAAAAATGGTTTAGTGGAAGGGGTGCCAATGCAGAGGTTTCACGTGGAAGATAAATGTCTTCCATGTCAAAAAGGAAAACAACATAAGAAACCTCACAAGTCTAAAACAGTAAATCCCATAGATGCCCCTTATGAACTACTTCATATGGATCTTTTCGGTCCGGTGAACTTAAGGAGCATAGGTGGAAAGTACTACTGTTTAGTTGTCACAGATGATTACTCATGATATTCATGGGTTTTCTTTTTAGGTACAAAAGATGAGACAAGCAGAGATGTTGATAGATCTTTTTACAAAATTGGAAAATGTCCATGATGCACGGATCAAGAGGATAAGGAGTGATAATGGCACGGAGTTCAAGAATCAGATTCTGGATCTCTATTGTCTTCACAAAGGAATTGAACATCAATTTTCTGCTTCTTATACACCTCAACATAATGGAGTCGCTGAGAGGAAAAACAGGACGTTGATTGAAGCTGCAAGGACTATGCTATCTGATTCAAAGCTTCCAGTTCTTTTCTGGGGAGAAGCTGTGAACACAGCTTGTTATGTCCTGAACAAATTTTTGACGGTTACACGGTTTAACAAAACATGTCACAAACTATTGTTTAACTGAAAACCAAACTTAAAAGGCTTTGAACCATTTGGATTACCCTGCACCATTGTGCGAAACAAAGATAAGCAAAAATTCGGTGAGGTAGCTGATGAGGGTTACTTTCTAGGCTATATGCCTGGAACACCGATAAAAGGGTTTTTAATCTAAAAACTGGTAAAATTGAGGTTGTGTTTAACATGGAAATAACTAGTTATTCACCTCAACAATCAACGAGTCGTCCTCCTATATTATATGATTATGACAGTGTTTTTAAATCATTTAATATTCCTGATTTTTCCAATGCAGATGAGTCTCAAGTGATCCATACTGTGATCAGTGAAGATGGAGAGTGTGACTTCATGCCTAGATCGAGTGTATCGATGACAGATGCTCCAGAAACTTCTTCCAATGCAGCTCCAGAGGACTCCAGTGATAGTGAGTCTGAACCTATTCAGGGGGAGGATTTCACTAATCCGTTTGCTAATGCTAATATTCAGGGGGAGTTTGGATCTAATCTGGGAGATAATCTGGTTGTTGACCCCATTGCTACCACACGTGTACACAGAGATCATCTAGTTGAAAACATCATTGGTGATCCTGCTACGGGTGTTCAGACAAGAAGAGGTGTGCTTGAAGGTTCCTGTTTGTTTACTTCGATTCAGAAGACTGGGTTGATTCATGAGTGATTGTATAGTTGCTTTATTGCCCAAGAGGAGCCGAAGAATGTTCATATGGCTCTAAAAGACAATTGTTGGGTTGAAGCTATGCAAGAGGAACTAGCTCAGTTCAAGAAGTTGAAAGTTTGGGAGCTAGTTGACTTGCCTGAAGGAGAGAAAGAAATAGGCACCAAGTGGGTGTTTAAATGCAAGAAAGACGACCAAGGGATCATGATAAGGAATAAGGCTCGGTTGGTGGTGAAAGGGTTCAATCAGCAAGAGGGGATTGATTATAATGAAGTGTTTGCACCAGTAGCAAGGTTGGAGGCAATTCGTTTGTTCCTAGCTTTTGCTTCATGCAAGGGCTTCAAAGTTTACCAACTTGACGTGAAGAGTGCGTTTATTTACGGGAAAATCCAAGAAGTGGTGAATGACTCACAACCAGATGGGTTTACTGATCCAAACTATCCAGATCGAGTCTATCGACTTGATAAGGCATTGTATGGGTTGCATCAGGCACGTAGGGCGTGGTATGAGACACTGTCAGCAATTTGTTAAAGAATGGTTTCGAAAGAGGTCAGATTAACAGTACATTGTTCATTAAAAGAAAGAAGGAAGACTTCCTGCTGGTACACGTATACGTAGATGACATCATCTTTGGGTCATCTGATGAGAACATGTGTCATGATTTCGAAGAGGTAATGAAGAGCAAGTTTGAGATGAGTGCGATGGGTGAATTATCCTACTTTCTGGGTTTACAAGTTGAACAGAAGAAGGATGGGATGTTTATACAACAGACGAAGTATGTGTATGACATTTTGTCTCATTTCAAAATGGAGGATTGTGCTTCTTTTAATACACCTATCTGTGAGAATCACAATCTCGGTCCAGATCATGAGAGTGTGGAGGATGTTGATCCAACTCAATACAGGGCAATGATTGGTTCTCTGATGTACTTGACTGCTTTAAGACCCGACATCATGTTCGCAGTATGTCTTTACGCCAAATATCAAGCGAATCCAAAGGAGTCCCACATGAAAGCGGTGAAGCGGATTCTTCGTTACTTGAAGGGGAAACCTAAACTTGGTTTATGGTATCCAGCTGCTAGTGATTTGAAGTTTGTTGCTTTCACGGATTCGGACTTTGGAGGATGCAAATCTATAAGGAAGTCTACCACAGGTGGTTGTTAGTTCTTAGGAGGGAGGCTCGTGTCATGGCAATGCAAGAAGCAGTCGTGTGTGTCTACCTCGACATGTGAAGCTAAATATATTGCTACGGGTAGCTGTTGCTCCTAGGTTCTCTGGATCCAACAGCAGATGCACGATTACTGTTTGAATTTCAATCGTACTCCTATTATGATAGACAATAATGCCACTATTTCAATCACCAACAATCCCGTAAAACACAGTCGCACAAAACATATTGACATTCGTCATCATTTTATACGGGATTGTGCTGAAAAGAAATTAATTGAACTGCATCGAGTCGACACACTTGATAAACTGGCAGATCTTTATACAAAAGCTTTTAACAGGACTCGTTTTGAACATTTAGTCGAACTCAACGGGATGAGGAATCCTGAATAACCATTTTTCATCAAATTTGTTTTTGTAAATAATTTATTGCTTTTCAAAAATTAAAAACATAAAAAAATTAGAAAATCAAAAATGAGTTTTTCACTGTGTGAAAAAGAAGAAACGATAGTACATCAGCAAGTTAGACTGTCACACTGAACTTAAAATTAAATTGCTTAAGTGTGATAGCAGCTTCATCATATGATGTACCAGGAGGAAAAAAGCATGAAATAATCAACTTACCTTTGTGATACAAATATAATAAACTGTGTATGAGTGGATAACATATCAGTGGCGTATGGTTTTATAACCTTAAATCTTGCGTTGATCGATTGCCAAAATCTGAGGTTTTAGGTCTTTATATCGTTATTTCATCCGGGGTATTAAGGTTGTCCTTCTGCTGCATCCAGATATATGTTGGCCTAGGCACAACCAGGATATCTTAAAAGAGCTAAAATGCCAAATCCCAAAAATTGAAGAAGCTCTCCTAGAGAGTCATTCAAATGTGCAAATTGCATTATTCGTACAAAAATTTGGTATTTGCCCTAACCCTCGTTGGATATTGGTCTCTTTCTTGTATGAAAGTACTGACCTGATCACCAATTATCAAACGTTGTAATTCAAAAGGATGAATTCCGGTATATTCACCTACTACGATGAATTTTTTTGCATACCTTGATCGTGGGGGTATGTCCTGAAGTGGGACACACTATTATATCAGTATAAGTTATCTAAACATATCACTAGGTAATGGTACTTGAAATATTTATGTATTTTCTTTAAGTGGATAAACAATATTCGTAATCGTCTTGAATTGTTTTTCATGAATATTGCATATAGAATTATAAGTGTGAATACTCACAAAAATAGAGTGTTTATTATTTTGTTATTTAATTGCTTTCAGAAAATATAAAAAATCCAAAAATATTTCATTTTCTTGTAAATTCTTAATGTACGGGATATTGGTTGTTCATGGAGGAGTTGTTACCGATAGGGGGAGACGGCATTAGAAGATGAGTTCAAAATTTTTAAGATTCTGCAGGTTCATGGTGTTTAAAACTTTGAGTATGTGGTTTGAGTTGAGAAGTGCTTAATCTGTGATACAGTTTGACTATCTCTTGAATAATAATAATTTGTTTAACTTGTCTTGAAAAATTCTTATGGTTTCTCGAGATGTTTGTTTTATAGTCTACAGATTGTAGCAGTGTGTTGCTGAGAAGTTTGGTGAAGAGGAGTTTGCTTTGATGCATGGTAGAACCTCCTTTCTATATTGCAGACAAAGTTGAAGAGTGTTGAAGATTACTATGCAAGGACTAAACTGGAGTTTACTCAAACGCTAATGATTTAGAAGATTTGGTGATTGGATACATCAGCTTAGGGGGAGTTTGTTGCTGACAGAAGCTATTAAAGCTGAAGCTATCCAAAGACAAATGTTTTTCAAAGATGTTGAAGATTGCAAGAAGACTGAAGACTAAGTTATCTTATGAAGCTATTGTCAAGGGTGAGTTTGTTGGTGCATATTTGTGACAACAACTTAGATTTGGTCTTTGGATATCTTGTAATTAGTAAAATGATAAACGGTTAGCGGGTTTAGTTTTGTAATAGTTAATTAGAAGTGATTGGACTGAACTAGACGCTAAATAGTGCATGGTAGGCGAATTAGGCTTTAAACCCATTAGCAGTCCATGTAGGAAACCCTAGCCCAGTTGCATAATCTATCTCTATATATAGGGAGGTTTGCATTAGGGTTTAGGTTGCTGGTTCTATTGCTGTGTTGCTGGTTTAGAGAGAGAGTCTTGAATTGGTTGTAAACTTAATATTTATTTGTCAACTCGTGACTGAATTGCCATTTTTACTCTTTTTATTCCTTATGACTTACACCATAAGGTAACATTTTTCCGAATTCCTTGTTTACTTGTAATTACATGACTAAATTACTGTTTTACCCTTTTTACCATCTAATATGGTTTATTACTATTTTCATTTGTTCCGACCCGTATCGATCCACGTCGAAACCTTGTATTTCTTATCTCATTACGAAAATCAAACGCTTATTCTTAGTCAATTGTATAAGTAGATTTACTATATTAAGGATGTAAGCTTTACTTACCTTAAAATCCGATTATGCCTTTTTCCGCGTACTTGTTTCGTTTAACCCGCTTCTTTCCAAGCCTCCACCTAGCTTGTCAAGCGTCAAACTATCATTTATCATTTGCAAGATGGTTAGGTTAGTCATCATTTAAAACGACTATTCCACCTTACGGATTTTATATCAAATTTATCATTCGACCTTATTATAGGTCAGTTTGACTTTTAAAAGTCAACTGCCTATTTACACATACAAACTCATGAATAAGTTTAACAACACATTTAGGCATTTCGTTAATTACCCGGTAAGCGCTATTCTTAGGCAACCATTATAGATACGTTTCCCAAACCTAGTTCACGCAATTGCTAATATCAAATTAACATAGTTTCTACAATCATATGCTAATCTATCGATCATTATACAAGAACTTGGGATTGTTTCATCATTATGAAACAACCCATTGCATCATCTATATGGAATTTACCCAAACATTAAACTTAGCCAAATACTTTAAACATTCATATACACATGATGATTTTAAGCATCTATCAACATGTGTTTAACATCAATCTCATCATATCATTAAAACCCATTTCAAGTCATGTGTGAACATTTATTCGAACCTCTAATTTGTTCAAATATCTTACAAATACATACAAGTATGATGATCATGAACACTTATATATCAGCAATTTCATCACATAATCAAAACCTACTTCATAATCTACTTGTTAATCTCTAACAAGTAATCCTTCATCAAATTGTGCATAATTTCTTTAAGTCTAATGAAATCAAGCATACACATACACTTAATTTCATCTTTGGATCATAATCCAACTATCTAATTACTACTTGTCTCAAGTTATGATTTTTCACCAATCTAAGTTTTGAGACATACCTTATGATCCCCTAATCAAGGTGATCGATAATATGCGTACATGCATCGATTTGGTGTCCAATTCCCCTTTCAATTTGGTGATTCTTTAAAGAACAAGGGTTTGGCTCCCTTGTTCATCTCCTGGTCGTTTCACACACACACACTAAGTGTGTGTTGTGTTTTAAATTTCCCTTTTTAAAACACTACTTTCCTTTTTACCAACTTTGGTCCCTTTAGTTTGGTTTTGATTATAAATGAGAATATAACTCATTGTTTGGTTACTTGTATACATGTTATTAACTAGGTTAATTTGTTCCCAGTTATTTTGTTTATAGTTTAACTTTCACCTCTAACGGTCTTTTACCCGCTCTTTAATATTAACGTGGTTTAATTACCAAACCCGTTTTTGGGGTGTTACATCTAGGAATACTTCAAATCTACTTCTTACAAACCCTTGAAAGAATCAGACCCAAAATCAATCGAAATCATGATAAAATCATCGAAAACTTGAAATTTTGAATTACCCTCGCACGAAGTAGTCACTTCGCACAAAGATATAATTACCTTCCTACAAAGTGAAAACTTTTCAAATTTGAAGTTTACTTCACACGAAGTTCATTTGTTTGTACAAAGTACTCACTTCGTACGAAGTAAATTCTTGAAAATTTATTTTCTCACTCCGTATGAAGTGAAGTCTCGGAAGTTGTTTGGGTTAACTTTGTACGAAGGGAAATTTCAAAATTTGGTTGTTTTATCTTCGTACGAACTAAAATTTTTGATAGGTTAAGAAAATGAATGATTGGGATGATGTGCCTTTGTATGTGAATTCTCAAGATTGCAAAAATATTTGGGTTAAGAGATTTGAAAATTTTATGTGTAAAGAAGATGAATCACTGGATGATTTGATAAAACGATTTTGTGGTTTAGTTAGCAAGTTAAAAGAATTCTTGCCCAAGTTACGGTTTCGGATTATGAGAATGTATTGAAATTTGCAGATGCTTTACCTTCAGAGTGGGATGAAGTTTTGATTGATGTGAAAAAGAATTCTAGATTACAATATTTACTTTACATGAATTCTTTGAAAAATTAAAGAAGAAATAGTTGAAGCTTAAGATGGAAAGCGAAACTGTGGTTATAATGGAAAATGAAATTGAAGAAGTCAGTAGTGGTGATAAGATTGTTTATGATGAAGCTCCAGAAGAATCTGATCAATGTTATTACATTAGGGAAGAAATTTTACAAAATGCTTGTCAAGCATTTATGTCTCCTGAAGTTTATAATTCTTTTGTAGGTGTAGGTTTCTTCGGTGAACAAAGAGAACACCAGAACACACAATGTGAAGAAGAATTGATTGCTGAGAAAGTAATGATAGATCGGTTAAACGAGGAAGCTGGAAGGTTTAAAGTTGATCAGAAATTCGTGGTCAAAGAAGTCAAGGAAGAGAACAGAATTGAGAAAGTCGAGACAGAAAGACAGTGCAAAAAATGTTTGGAACCGTGCATGTCTTGTCTGGAAAAGGATTAGAGAGCTAAAACGTCATACTGATAACCTATCAAGTGATTTCAAAGAAATGAAAGAGGCGTATGATAAAATGAGTATAACAATCAACCTACACTGTGATGCAAATAGGGAAGACAATGCTACAATTTCAATGTTAAAAGCAACGGTCAGGGACAAACAAATGTCAATAAACATTCACATTGACACGATTACCAAATTGAAGTGTGAGCTAGAAGCAATGAAAATAGAAATCGAAAGGGTTGACAAAAATTTGATCAGCTATTCAACAGCATCTTACGTTTTGGATCACATTCTTCCTAAATCTATTGGAAAATATGAAAATGGGGAAGATGTCTATGGTTATCTAAACAAAGTTCTAGGATATAATCGATGTTCACCCCCATGTGGAGCAATTGCTCCAGTAAAAGCCTGACGGGTAGGAAAAGGCACTAAAATTGAAATTAAAAACACTAAAAACAGAATAGAAAGATCAGTTGCCTAACAACATTGATGTGACCTATCCAAAATCTAATGCAGACGATGGATCAGATGTGGTTAAAAATGTGGTTGAATATGTTTTGGGAAAAAAAAGATAAATTTTTTTAGAACACTCAACCAAAATATGACAAAGAAAGTTCGAGTTCACAGCCTGAAAGTGTCGAAGGCTTTCATGATGCTTATCTTAGTAAATCAAAAAGTAATTAAAATGATGATACAAATATTATAATGTACAAAATGTGTGGATCTGATCAACTACATTCTTATTCTGAATTTCCAATTCTAAATGTGAACGTGAACAGAGTATAAAAAGTTTTCAAACTTGTTGAAATCGAAATTTCTAAAATTGAAAGTTTAACAGATGGAAAACTTTTTTCGAACTTTAAATATGAAAAATCTTACTATTCCAAACCCAAATATTCTTACTCAAATAATCAACAGAGAAATTATAATGGAAAGAATGGGTCATGGTATGGTAAGAGGAATAATAACAAGTTTGGAAATTCAATTTTTTTGAAGAAAGTGCACTTTGTACCTAGTACAAATTTAGAAAGTGCAAAAGAAAGTCATATTTGCAAACAATCTAATGAAGATTTTTTCACTCAACAACAACAACAAAAACAGGTTGAGAAATCCTCTGTTGTAACAGACAGCAAGACGTGCTTTCTAAGTAATCAAACTAGATATATTGCTAAAAGATGTATACAAAAAACCTGAACCTGTTTCCGATGTTAAGAAAAATTCCACAGATTAAAAACAGAAATCACCGATGTTTGTTCCAACTCAAGTTTGAAAACAAAGCAAAGAATCTACAAAAAAAGTGAAACCAGTTAATAATTAGTTTTCAAATTTTGAAACTGTGAATCTTCAAAAAGTAATGAACAAAAAGATTATTCGTTTTATTTCAAAAAAGAAATGTTTAAAAACCAAACATTGATGATGAAAGATAAAATTGTTTTTGAAATAGTTGAAAAATCTTTTTCAACCAAAAAGTGTGAGAAGGTTGAACAGAAGAAAGAAAAAGAAAAGGATCAAAAAGTTGTTGATAATGCACCCAAGACCGGAAAGACTTGGGTATCACTATTCAAATTGTGCAGGGGATTCTGAGCTAAACGTGAATCATCGATTGTGAAATCCCTTGGCACATGATGAGGAATTTGGCCGGATCAACATGAAAAACTTTCTGAAATGGCCATGATGGGTTTACTAAAACATTTATTGTTTTGAAAAAGATTGAAAATCACAGAACCTTCACTATTGAAAAGACAAAACTGGTTGAAAAGATAGATTTGTAAATGTTTTCAAAATCACAAGTGTAAAAGTTTAGTCATCATGTGGGGGAGAAAGTATAAAAGGAAAATGTGAATCAGAAATGGGTGGCGATTTGATGTAATTCTCATCGGTCGTTCAAGTTTTTAGTTTTCAAATTTCGTTCTTTAAAACAAAAAATCCAAAAATCTATTTTTGATTTAGGGGGAGAAATATGTTGAGAAAAATACAAAAATATATAAAAATTTGAAAATATACAAAAGCATGAAAAAGGCAAAAAGAGTTTTTGTGTAAAAAGAGGACTGTGAACTATCACAGTATGTAAAAGTTTTTAAACAGGTCTGATGATATGTCAGTAGACTTCGCACATTTAGTAAATTGTTTTCGAGATATAAACATAAAGAAAAACATCTTAATTAGTGGGTTAACATCTCTCGGATATATGGTTTTTGTACACCGAAATTTTGTTTGAGAGATTGGCGGAATTTGAGATACTAGGTCTTTATAGATAAATTATATCTGGGGTATCATACAAGTTCTTCTGATTTTATGTCAGCAATTGCCTAGGACTTGTAGAATAATTTTGCTTTAAAAACCTGAAGACTGCATCAAAATTGAAAGTATCGAAAAATATGACAATTGCAGTCAAAAGATTCCAAATATGGAACACTACTTTTAAGACGAGCCTTCATCTTTCTTTCTATACAATGGTACTAACTTGAGCTCTCAAGGTCTCGCACAAACCAGATACATATATCAGTTAGATATATTCACCTGTAAGACGAAATCCAGGGAATCTTGATACGGGAGTATATTCTAAGATGGGAAACATGGATAAATCAAGTTCTAAGACATTTAACTAACGTACCTTGAAACAGCTGAGAAATGTGTAAAGGTTTAAGTGGACCAATATACTGACAATAAAGTGAATCTGTTTGGGACTTAAAGTTTTATGAGATCAACAGTACTAGTGATACGTTTCAAAAATTGATATGATTATCTTACACAAACTCACAAAAAATGTCTGTAAATATGTTTGTACATAGTTTTGAAAAATCAAAAGATTTTATTTTCACCTTAGTTTTCGACACGTGATGTTGGAATACTGCGTTTCAAAATATGAAGTTGCTGAACATAATCTGAGAACAATGGATTGAGATATGAAATAAGGAAGTGTTTGAAATATTTAAAAGTTCATTAATTTGAAACTTGAAAAAAATAATATCAGTTTTTTCATAAAGTGTTTGATCAAGGTCATTAATTTGAACTTGGTAGACATATTAGATAACCAAGGCCATTAACCTGGACTTGGTTAACTAAGAGGGTTATTAAAAGTGATTAAATGTTTTAAATTTGAAATGTTGAACTTTTGATAAGTGTTTGAGTTGAAATTTTAAAAATTTGAAACTGAAATGTTTATTTGAATGATTTTGAGATTGTACAGGAAGTTCAAAGTTAGGGGGAGCAAGTTGAAACGTTGATTAAAGAAAAAAAAGCTCAAAGATACGGGGAGCATGTTGATGATTAATGTCTACAACACAAGCTCAATGTAAGGGGAGATTGCTGATAGAATTTGTTGTGCTGAGAACGTCAAAGATATTAAACTTATGAAGAATAATGAAGATTGATCGAGACTACGACTTCGAGACTGCGGCAACATCCAAAGGTGAGACTGTTGATGCATATGTCTATCGCCTACGTCATCGAGTCTGTTATAAGGAGTACAATGTATAGATTTCATAATGTATGTATGTGTATTACCTACCTTCATACGAAGGTAACTAATCTAAGTTCGTACGATGGTGGATTTCCTAGCTTCGCATGAAGTAAAGAGTCTATGTATAGGTGTGCAAAGTTAGTGTAAACGAACTGTTTTAGTAGCTGGACGGCGGAGCCCTATCCAAGTGTTTTCAGGATCTTGTACATGTTGAACTATTAATGAAAACAGATAATTGAGGAAATATAATCTTGTTAAACATGTCGCCTAAGTCTAAAATGGATTCTGCACATTTAATACAATGTTAATCAAGTTAGACCTAAGCTAATTGGATCCGAGCACGGGCCTACACCCATTTTCCTCGAAAACAATTTTATATCATTCACATCCCAAAACCTTGTTTCCTTGAAAACACAACACATCATTTTCAAAACATATTTTCCTCTAAAAATATATTAATAATTTATTCAAATGCATGTTTTATATAAAAACATATTATATCTTTTTTAAGGCGTGTTTTTCCCCAAAACGTTATATAAAATAATAAAAGTGGGGTAGTGACACTCACCTTTGGGTGCGTTTTCAACAAGCACAATTCCACAAAATTGTCTACACGTCCTAATTTCAGGTAGGAACGATTTAATGACCAAATATTCTAAAATCCCTAGGGTTCTCCAAGAATTATGATTTTTCACATAACTTTGAGATTTCCTCGAAAAGTCTTTATTTTAGTCATGTTGGCGTGTTTATATATATGTTTTCATATATAATAGATTTCTACCCGCGCGATGCAGCGGCAGAGGCGATTTACAATAGGATACTCGTTTCCCGTTAGTTTATCGGTCATTTCGTGATATATTGTACGGGTGATCACGGTTTGGTTTCAAATCGTAAAACTGCCAAAACCAGTCTTTGGTTTGGTTTCGCGGTCACTTTCTTTCTTTAACTTTTGGCTTGTGAATTTCAAAGCCTTCAAAACGTTGGTTTGGTTATCGGTTTTATACCAAAACCGGACATATAAAATCAGACTAGACCATTGATGCTTTAACCATGATCAAAATCGTCAAAACGTAGCAACTGGTTTGATTTTCGTGATACGTTGACACTCGTTTTTCTGTTACTTTATCGATTCTTTGGAGATATACTTTTATTAATTTTTTTAGCTGTTAGTTTATCAATTTTTCCATCAAATCAATCATAAGTACATAATGCTATATCCATAATTTATTAATCGATACGAATACGAAATGCAATATGCTGAACATTATAAATTTGCTAACAAAATTACAACGATAAACATTAATCGATAAAAAATAAACATTTTAATTTTGTAACAATAACTACAACGATTTGTTTTTGAGGATTTCTCATGATAATGTTTTTTTATAATTTTTCTTTGCTTTGTAGGAGGAAGATGGGTGCTTCTCTCCATAGGGCATACAAGACATAGGTTATTGGCGGGAGCCCGCCATACTTAACATATAAAGTTTTTTTCTACGTTAAATATGGCGGGTTGCCGCCAATCTTGTATGCCCTAGGAGAGAAGCACCTATCTTCGCCCTACAAAGATGAAACATGTGGCTTGTAGAGGGTTACTTGATGGATTCTTAAGTCATCTGCTATAGTAAACTGCTCCACGGGCTTCCCCCTCAAGATGAGTTTGAAGTTGTTGAACTTTCTAAGGTACAACATAGAAGCGTATGCCTGAAAAGAATCGTTATATATCGTGATTACACCAAATTAAAAACATGTTGAACAGATGTAAGTTTTGAGAAAAAAATAATCATCCTTAAAGAATGAAGAAGGCGGTATGAGAAGGCCTTCGTCATTGAGCCATAAGTTGTGTAAGATTATCTTTGTCCCATGTGAACCGATGTCTTCAAACTGAAAATACAAGCAAACAAGTGCTGCATAGCAAGTTGATATAGTATACGTCATCGAACAAATTCAGTATAGAACGGAAACAAACCTGTTGGAGCAGGTCGTCTATTGAAGCAAACGGTGACCATTCAAGAATTATCTTTAAGTTAGACAACCAGTCCTCTTGAGCGTCGTATGTTATAGGATCTGGCCGGTTCTTCGAGATATTGAAATCAATCTATAATAAAGATTCCACATTAGAATAAAAAAGATATAAATTAATGTATAAAATAAACAAAAACATAAGGAAAAGATCATGTATTTACAATTGGGACGATAACATCATCTTGTCCGGTTCTGCGTCGAAGAATCAAACAACATTAAAACAGCACCCATTCCGAGATGAACGGCTGAAAACCATCGATGTGGTTGCGCTCTTTTTTAGCCGTTCATCTTGGAATGGGTGTTGTTTTAATGCTGCCCGGTTCTTCTACGCAGAACCGGACAGGATGATGTTATTTGTTATTATTATCTTGCGGTTGTGCTCGCTGCAGCTCCAATAGTACCAGCACTTCCACCATGTTAAGCGTTTCTCAAAGCAACCATTGCAAGATTACCACTGTGTAGTCGTGCCATCAGCATAGCCAGCTCATTTGCTTCAGTTCTAGAATTGACAAAATACACCACCTGCTATATAAATCTTACATTATTATAATATAAAATTTTAAAATATAAAGCAGTAGGTTATTATAACATAGAACCTAATGACACTTCTAGATCTTAGCTTTTAATGGTGTTTTACTTTGTGTTTAGAAAGTAACCATGTAATAGAATAATCAAAATCAGCTAATCATGAAAAAAATTACATTCAAAATGACCCCTAATAATCAGAACCACTTTTATTGCATATACGCCTAAACTGATTATTAGGTCAAACTAATCTTGCAGAAATAATAAAGTTACATCATTTAATTTGGTCACCTGTTCAGCAAGAAGTGTGACATTGGAGTACACATTCCGAGATGAACGGGTGAAAACAATCGTTGCGGCTACGCGCACTGTGGCTGCCCCGTAGAGCAGTATAATATAGCATATGACTTAAGAAACCCGCAAGTAACCCTCTACAGGCCACACGTTTCATCTACGAAGGAGGTAACACTGAGCATCCATTCCTAAAAACAGATTAAATAATAATTAAATTTAAATATATACTATGTATCAATCCCCAAAGTGAATAAAATAAAATACCTATGCGGAAATAATTATAGAACACTCCTTGATAGCATGAAACTTTCTCAGCTAACTTCCCTTGAATATCTCATCCTGCCAAGAGAAAAAACAACGTATAGATAACAATTAATTAACACAAACCCTGAAAAATTTATAACTAGTCAAGAAATTATATTTCACAAACTTGATCAAGAACAACGTCCTATGTTTGCTTCAAAGAATGAGGTGTATCCAAATTTTCACCCGATGGCATTGATATCAAAAGTTTCCAACTTCACAAAATAACAAATGCGTTACAACAATAAATAAACTTCAGACCGGAGCAGTCGTTAATTATGATCACTAAAACAATATTATTAAACTATTAAAGTGAGAAACTAAGATCAACCTGCGAATGTAAGATTATACATTAAGTACCTTGACGGGCTTAACATTTGATCGGAATGCCCTTATTAATGTCTCACAAGCATAGAGCGCGACTGGGAAAGTCAAGTGCATTCTGGATAACAACGGGAATGCAACCTTGCAAAATACTATCTACCATTCTACCACTCCATCCATCTCGAAGCATAACCCCATAAATTCTTCTGCTAGTTTTTCCCTTATACCCATATTGTATCTCCATCATGACATGATACAATTAATTACAACATAAAGGTTGGAAATACAATTTGAAAGGTAAATATAATAAACCTGCCACTTACGTAGATTCAGGCTATCCTCATTCATAATGATTTTTTATAATTTTTCTTTGCTTTATAGGGGGAAGATGGGTGCTTCTTTCCATAGGGCATACAAGACACAGGTTATTGGCAGGAGCCCGCCATATTTAACATATAAAGTTTTTTATATGTTAAATATGGCGGGTTGTCGCCAATAACCTGTGTCTTGTATGCCCTAGGAGAGAAGCACCTATCTTCCCCCTAAAAAGCAAAAAAAAAAAACATAACAAAGAAACTGTTTTTTACCATCTTTGTCTTTGATTGATATAACTAATTTTGGTCTTTCTACAGCGGGTTTTGAAATCTTCTCAGTAGGACTTCAACAATCAGAATTCGTTGAGGTTAATGAATTCAGATTGTTAAAGTCTTACTGAGAAGATTTCAAAACCCATTGTAGAAAGACCAAAAATAGTTA
The DNA here is from genome assembly GCA_947069175.1 of Scalesia atractyloides. Classification (NCBI taxonomy): domain Eukaryota; kingdom Viridiplantae; phylum Streptophyta; class Magnoliopsida; order Asterales; family Asteraceae; genus Scalesia; species Scalesia atractyloides. The sequence continues at coordinate 53,089,729 of CAMTDV010000020.1, forward strand.
TATCAATCAAAGATAAAGATGGTAAAATTAACATCTTCGATATGATAAAATAAGAATGCAACTTTAGCCATTCACGTCATAGCGGCCAGCACTACAAATGAAAAACAAAAGTATTTATTTCCATTCAAATCAACAAAATCTGTTAACAACACACACCTTCCAAATATTAGCCGAGAAAGTAGTTAAGAAAGCATTTATACACTTACCTATATCAACAGGTTCCTTTTTGTTTTTTCGTAAGTCACTATCAACATTTTAGTTAGGTTATAAGGCTCAGATGGAGTCATCAACGTGGCTGCTATGTGTGAGAGGGGATCGGCTCTCCTCTTATGAGCACCAGACTGATCTGACTCATCTAACAGAGGCGGAATTCATTGTTAGATAGTTGGACAACAAACAAGAAAGATATACTGCTTAAACGCCTTGATTCATATTGATAAACGTGAATGGTTACAGAACGAGTAAACATTTTGACAGGGCTTCGCCGTAGTCAGACACCAACATATCTAGCACAACACTCAAGCTCCTCTATTTATAGGTCAACATGACTCGCACATGAGAGAGAGGTGTTTGACTCGTGCGAGTGGTGCCTCATACGAGTGACAGGGTGTCACTCATACGAGCCACTTAGCTCACTCGTACGAGCCACTTTACAAACATATAAATCATATTTAAACATACAAAGATAGACATTCTAAGCCCTATATACATAACCAACATATCCTAGACGTAGGCAATAGACATTATACACCAACAAACTCCCCTTTGGATGTTTTCGCAGTCTTGGATAGTCTTCAAAAAATCTTCAAAGATCTAACAATTAACGACCAAAGAAACATTATGGTGGCCTGCGACGCTCCTCAGAAGATATCGGCGTTTGGTCTGTATGAGGAGGCCAATTACATGTGTTGCCAAACCGAAAGATCCTTAGCGGTGCAATTCGCTTTCGCTCAGCAATTCTTTCAGCATTATTTTCTTTCTTTCGTTGCTCTATCTCCTCCAGCTTCCTCCAAGAAGTGTTCCATGTTGTTCCTGAGTGTATATCATTAGCAAAACAAACATTAACAATCTTCTGGAACTTGAGAGCCTGCTCTTGGTCTTTCTCCTTGAAACTAATCTTGCTATAAAACAAGCATTCAATATCTTTCTTCAAACAATTTACTAGCCACATAGGGTCTAGTACTCGAATGCCACGCCATAGACCATATATGCATTTTTCACACCCTAACCGATGGCGGAAACATCGGAGTGAGACGATAACGAGATTGCTCGTTACTCACAACGCTAATAATGACAATATTTAATTTAAAGTCAAATTTCATTTCAAGAATAATTGTCAAAATACAACATTGAAACAAATACAACAATTAAACTTACCACAATACAACAACATTAACCTAAACGTCTAAATGTGTGTATCTAAGTCCTTGTTATTTGATTTCATAGCATCCTCTTCATCAACCTGTAACATGTTTTAAAATAACAATTCAATGCAAAAGCAAAGGCGAGTACACAAGTTTAAGCATAGCATACGCATACGAATAAAGTTTAAACAAATCCTCATGGCAACTATGATTCTACAAGAGCATATACAAGGCATGCAATACTACTAGTCAAACCCTTAACGCAATCACGATGTTTTAACATGGCCTCAAGATTACACAATGGAGGGGATACGTTACTTCCTAAAGCGCTTATATATGTAAAACGAAGGCTTAAAACAAGTTAATGACTAAAGTATCACATAAAGAATGTCCAAGATATAAGCATCACGTAAGCGTATCAAGTATTCATGTGTATAGGATTGTTTGTGCATTTCATAAAGTTTAAGTGTTGTGGTTTTGGTATAAGTAAACATGTTACACCCAAAAGTGTTGTAAACGAAAAGTGGGTCGAGTGTACTCACGGTTTTGCTAAGTCTTCAAACTTGTCAAGTCCGTGGAGTTGGTTGATTGATGGGATGAACACCGAGTTATCCTACAAGAGGAAAACGAGGGCGTATGAGTAACGAGTTTGACTGAGGATTTGGATTATTCGAGCATGATTAAAATAAAGTGTGATAAAGTAGTATGATACAAAAGTATTCACTAAGATGTAGCACTGTTCTTGACACTCTAGTAACCCATAAGGGTCGAATGTGATTTCATAGGTTCGGGACCTATTAGAATTGTGACAAGGAAATACATACTTTAGTGGTAACTTAATAACTTGATAGGTGATTAAATAGTCATTATCAAGGTTTCGGTTTTTAGGATTATAATATAGTCCATAGATATTATATGTACATAATAATAAACCATACTAACAAGGATTTCATGGAAGTCATGGAGGAGGTAGGAGGTAGAACCATCCATTTAGGAACCTCGAATAACGTTCACCACTACACAAGTCACCATAGGTAACAAGGAGGGTACTAGAACAATAATATGAACAAGAATGTAAATGAAAAGAATGTAAAGTGTGTCCATGATGACACTTTAGGTCTAGAAAATCATCAAGTGATGTGTGGTCTCAGTTAGGATAGCCCAAGCTAACCATGGTGGTCACACATGAACAAGTTTATGAACTTGCATCACTTGTGAGCTTGAAGCTCTATGAAAACATAATTTTTGTGAGGATAAATCCTCTATTTTGAATGCTCAACCGTGTTTTTAAGCCTAACCAACCATAAGAGTGGTTGTAAGCATTAGGACATAGGTTTGAGATGAGTTAAACTCAAGTTGGATGAAGAGATATAAGTTTTGAAAGGTTTTTGAAAACAAACAAAAAATTATTGGACATTTAAGTGCATTTCCAGATCTGAGTTCTCCATGGAGAACCCTAGGATTCAAACTTAAAGTTTGTCCAAGTGTTTAGAAAGAAGAATGAGATGATTTCATTGAGAAATGAGCAAGATATGCTCACTTTTGTAAGATGGGTACAATCTGCTCGAACTTGGAATTTGGCAGCTGGTTTAAAGGGTTTTGAGAGAGATTTGAGGGAGATTAAAGTGTAAAAATGCTTGGATTAGAGGTGGGTTTTATAGGGATAAGTTTATGTTAGTTGTTAGGTGAGTTAGATGAGTAATTAATGAAGAAAAGAAGGTTTTAAACTCAAAATGCCGCCCACAAGGGGCTGCTACCGCCTATCGTTCACGACCAGCATCTACTCCGGAAACACGGCTTAAAAGCCTTGTGTTTCCGGGATCTATCAAATGTGTGCGCCTGGCGGAGTGGTTGCGCTGCTGTTTGTTGAACCGGAGGTCCCAGGTTCGAGTCTCGCGGATCCGGTTTTGCTGATATATTTTTTTATTAATTAAAAATATTATATTAGTTTCAGAAATGGAAAGAATAGTCCTTGAAGTTAAAGAATTCAAGAGTTGCAATTTAGACCTTAGAGTTTATTAAGGAAAGATATATATTAACATTCAATTCTAAATGCTAATATATTTATAAAGAGAATTAGCATTTTAATTTTTTGTAAAAGAAATTAATTAATTTTATTAATTAATTTAATTAATTAATTTAATCAATTAATTAATTTAATTAACTAACTTAATAAATGAATTGGTAATTATATTTTCGTAACGAATTTAGTTTAACGATTACGAGTTCCACGGATCACAAGTGTTTTCAACCACGTACAACACTATAACGAATGGATATTGTAAGGGCATATTTTATTATAGGTTTGCGTCTGTCTTATTTTGTTTGTGGTTATCGAGTATGTGGGCTTAACTATGTGTTTGGTTGTTAATTAAACTTGGGCTTTAGGTTTTGCATTAGGACTTCCTATGTAAGTATAAATAGGAGGTTCCTAATTAGTTTGTGTGTGGTTGATTCAAGAAAGACTTATGTGCTTGTTATTGACTAGAGTACCAGACGATTTGATAATATCGTGTGCTCGTTTGTTTTTGAATTAATACAATTAGCTTTGATCTTTTACATCTTACTTGTATTTTCGCTACTTGTTTGGTGTTTGATATCCGATTATTGAGTTGATTGGGACTTACCATTGGTATCAGAGCCTAAGTAGTCTTGTGAAGGCTCGGCTTAAATCGGGTATCTTGAAGATTTGTAGCTGTTCATCAGTGGAATAGATCAAGTGTTTCTGTAAAACTTTTTGAAAGAAACTGTGAGTTTGATCTTTGGTACTGAATTATTTGTGTTTGCAAGATTTTTGGAAAGTGGTTGCAGGATAATCTTCGAAGAAATTCAAACTGATACTTGTCGGATTTGTGGGGATTTGCTTATCTCTCCAAATTCCTGTGCGACTCCATTGTGCAACTCAAGTGTGCTACACAAGTGTGCGATCCAAAAAACTGGGCCTGTAACACCTGTGCGAGCCCAAAAGATACGTCTGTAAGCCCAAACTTGTTCAAGTGTGCAAGTTCAACATAAGTGTGCGACTGCAAATATCAGTGTTGGACTGTGCGACCTATTTTTTGAACAAGTGTGCGAGTGACCTGTTGGACTGTGTGACTTGTCTTGGATCTTTTGACAAGTATGCGACTTGTTTTGAACTTCTTGATAAGTGTGCGACTTGTTTTGAACTTATTGACAAGTGTGCCACTTATTTTGAACTTCTTGATAAGTGTGCGACTTGTCTTCAACTTATTGACAAGTGTACGACTTGTTTCGAACTTCTTGATAAGTGTGCGACTTGTTTTGAACTTATTATTAAGTGTGCGACTTGTTTTATTCTTCTTGAAAAGTAAATGGATCCCACTAATCAATTAGCTTTCAGTGAAAAGGCAGCAATTAACCAAGATCTAGACAACATCATTAGTACAAACAACAGGATTCCCAGGCTAATCTTGGGGGATCCTTCTCAGAATGGAAATTCAGGTTCATTCAGTACATGAGAATCAAGGATCCAAAGGCTTGGAGGTCAATTTGCAATGGACCAACAGTGATCACATACATGGTGGATAAAGTTTTAGGAACCATCGAGCTCAATCCAGAATCACAGTACAGTGAAGAGGATCGTGAGAAGCTAGATATAGATGACAAAGCTCTGGCTATATTGCATTCTGCACTTGCCCCAGAAATTGATATTAGTGTTCGAGATGCAAAATCTACGAAAGAATTATGGACTGCATTGTTGGCAATGTATGAAGGGAATGAAGAGATGAAGGAAAGCAGACAAGAGATGCTCACTCAAAGGTTTAATATGTTCAATCACTATCCAGGCGAAACTCTAGACAATCAAATTCAAAGGTTCATCTCCCTGGTTAGTGACATGAGAACACATCACATTGCACTGCAAAATTCGGTCACCAACAAGAAACTGTTGAATGCTCTTCCAAGAAACTGGGATACAAACGTCACTCTCATCAAGAGGACCAAGGATCTATCAAGGATGAATCTTGCAGAGCTGATTTCATTGCTAAGGTCCTATGAGATGGATGACAAGCAGAGATTGTACAATCACACGAAAAGCTACAACAACGCAGGTGTATTGACAAACATTGCCCTTGTTTCGCAGCAAGGAGTTGGAAATTATTTCTCTACTACTGCATCATCCACTGTTCAGTTACCATACAGTGGTCAATCTAGTTACTGTGCCTACTCAGCCCTCGTCTCACATTACAATGCCTAAAGAATTGAGCAAAACATGGCGTTTATGGCTGGAGTGATGAACTGTTACAACGCTTTTGTTGCTGGAAAGATAACCGCAGGTCCAATCGGTACAGATGAGCTTCATGAAGTCCATCCTGATGACGTTGAAGAAATGGACATTACCTGGAAGATGGCAATGGCGGTGTTTCGAGCAAAGAATTTCATGAAAAAGACAGGAAGAAATACCTGGGAAGCATCCAACAAGGAGCTAGGTTGGGACAAGTTGAAGCTTAGATGATTCAACTTCATGAACCCGGTCATTTTGCTCGTGAATGTCGTCAACCCAAAAAGGAACGATCAGATTCAAACGTGACAATCACAGTTAGTTCTGCATCAAAACCTAACTCGAACACTGTGTCTACATCAAATCTGAGCGTCTCACGTGCGGGGATCAGTGTTCCTCCAAACTCACCCTCCAGAAATCAAAATATCGGGTCTGGATCAAATTCTACTGCACATCCAGGAAATGCATTAGTGGCTCAAGAAGGAGGGGGTTTTGACTGGTCTCAAGAAATGAATGATCTTCAGATCACTGTGGACAACTTGTTTCAGGGAAATCAGGCTCTTGTGGCAGAGGTAAAAGAAGACATGGAGTTGGTTTCTGAGACAGCCGAGGAGACATCTATCAAGCTCTTATAGCACAGATTAATGGAACTCCCTCATCTGAAACTGAGGTACGTGTCGACAATATCAGTTGTACGCCTGCTTGTAGGGAAAAACTTAATGGGTACAAAGAGCAGGCAGACTCTCTCGTTATGCAACTTAAATTGTCCAAATCTGATGAATATCATATCAAAAAGAAAATAAATGGATATAAGGATATGGTGGAGGCGCAAAAGCATGATATCCGTAAGTTGCACAGCGATTTGAGTGAGGCAAAATGCCGATATCTCCACTTTAAAGAATTATCTGAAAAATTGACTGTTGAACTTGGTTATTTAAAAACAACCTTTGAAAACACAGATTTCAATTTCAAAAAATTTGACGTGTCTAGTGAGAAGGTTGAGAAAATGACTAATCAACAGTTGTTTTATGCCAAAAGGGAAGTGAGGAATAAAGCGTTGGGATTTGTAAGCATACCTCCACCTTACAATCACAACTACACCTCAACTCCCATGACTGAAGAGGAGATAGAAAACATGCCTAACATGGAATTTGAAAATCCGAGCCCAAGAAAGTCAAACCTGCTAAGTCACGAAAAATCAAAATTACAAGGCCTGATAAAACCGAAGTTATTTTAGAAAAAACAGATTTTTCTGAAAAGTTTCATCAAACCTGAAAATGTTTCAAATCACACTGAAACCCTAAATTTTGAGAATAATGCTAAAATCGATAAACAGTTTCAAGTGTTGGAAAATAAGTCTGGAGAACAACCCAATAAATCAGAGCCTGAAATAAAGAATGAAAATGTTGAGTTTGCCTTGATGAAAGGGTTGGCTGAATTTATGAAAAATTTCAGAAATGGCAAACAGACCAAAGCAGCTTCCTCGGGTAAATCTACAAGTGAGTTACATGAAACAGAAACTTTTGAATCACCCAATGAAGCTGTGCCATCTAAAATAGTTGAGTCAGATTTGACCAATGTAGAATCAGAGTCAAAGTCAGGAGAGCCCCTATTGGGTCAAATGATGAAAAAACTACAGGAGCCCCTGTTGAACTTTCAAACACAAAAGATTCTGATTCTTCGGAAACTCTCTATGCGAAGGTGAATGTTACTAATCCTGTTGCTTCAAGTGCAGACCAAGTAGTCATCGAAGATTGGGTTGATGAAGATGATAAAGATGATGTTGGCTTTGCTGTTTTAAATAATAAATTTCAGAAAGACAATGACTTAATTTCTGAAAATTCAAACAACATTTCTGTTTCATCAAATACTTTGAATTGTGTGGGCTCTGTCTTTGAGAGCAAAAATTGTTCTGATGTTTGTTTTGATTCTAGTTGCATGAATTCAGTTGTTTTGCCAAATAAATTTGATAAATCAAAAAATCTATTGGTAAAACATATTCAAAAGAAAAATATAACAAAATATGTTTCATCTGTTAAAAAGTTGAAAAATTCAGTTAAACAGACTGAGCTTGTTTCATCTGCATTTCAGAAATCCCGCACATGCTCACGTTTTGTTAAATCTGATGGCATGTCAAGTATGCTACACATGTGGCATTGCTGGACATATCGCAAGAAATTGTCAGAATCATCCAAACAATCTCAAGGTGGGAAAGAATTAGAAGGTTACAAAAGGGAACGTCAGATCTTCAAAACAGGGAAATACTGAAAACTCTAAACCTGTTAAGAAGTTGAACTCCAAAATGAAACCTTCTAATGGAGATTGGAATAAAGTTAGACAAATGAATCTAACAATAGAAGTTTTAAACTCAAAAACTGTTGTGCCCAAGGCATCCGAGAAATTGGAGACGCCTAAGCAAGTTTGGAAACCAAAGACTCAATCTCCAAACGTCTCTCCAAACTCATCCCAAAAATGACACCACCACTCAATCAAATGAATATATGATTTGGATTCAAGTGTCATATGTAAATGAACAGGTTGTACCCATTGTGACTATGGCTTGGGTACCAGAATCTAACTGATCCCACATAATGTGCAGGAACGGCTCTGGAAGGCTGTATTCGACTTTGGGTCATCGACAGTGGCTGTTCCAGGCACATGACTGGCGACTTATCCCAACTGAACGACCTAGTCTATTTTAATCGTGGATGTGTTGCATTTGCTGGAGGAGAGAGATGGAAGATCAGGAAAAAGGGGATTGTCAGAAACGGAAATCTCTGCTTCAAAGATGTCAACTGTGTTCCCGAGTTGAAACACAGTTTGCTAAGTGTCTCTCAAATTTGCGATAATGGTTATGCAACTCTGTTTACTGAGAAACACTGTCTTATTCTGAAACCAGGAATGGTCATTCCTGATGAATGGATTCTGCTAAAATCTGACCGAAAGGAAATGCTTATGTCATTGATATGAACAAACCGCCCACTGAAAGTGTTGCTTGCCTTTTTACCAAAGTCTCTGAACACAATGCTATACTGTGGCATCGTCGTTTAGGGCACTCAAATGTTGAAAACTTGAATCGTCTTGCAAAACTTGGGTTAGTAAGAGGTCTTCTGGTTAAAGATTTTATAAATTTTGAAAAATGTGTTTCATGCGCTAAAGGCAAACAACATCGAAGACCTCACTTCCCAAAAACTGTCAACATAATTCACAGTGTAATGCAATTGCTTCACATGGATCTCTTTGGTCCTGTGAATGTTCTCAGTCTATCAAGAAAGTCTTATTGTTTAGTTATTACTAATGATTTTTCACGCTTTACTTGGGTTTTCTTTTTAGCTAACAAAAGTGAGACTGTAGAGCTCGTAAAAAGATTTATTATCTTTATGGAAAATCAGACTGGGAAGAAAGTGAAAGGAATTCAAAGTGACAACGGCATTGAGTTCAAGAATGCTGAACTAAACCTTTTCTGTGCTGAAAAAGGAATCGCTAGACAATATACTGCTGCTCGAACTCCTCAACAAAATGGAGTTGCTGAAAGAAGAAATCGAACCCTGATAGAAGCAGCTCGAACAATGTTGTGCGATTCCAAGCTCCCTGTTTCCTTCTGGGACGAGGCCATCAATTTTGCATGCTATGTTAAGAACAAAGTTATTATAAACAAAGCATGCATGAAGACGCCGCATGAAGTATTGTTCGGGGAAAAGCCCTATGTTGGCCATTTCAAAGCCTTCGGCTGTCCATGCACTCTTCTACATTTGGAAGCAATACCAAAGTTCGATGCCAGAGGAGATGAATGCTATTTTATTGGATATGCAAGGACGGCTGCGGTTGAGAACAAGACGGCGTATAGAGTGTACAACAAGAAGACAAGACAGATAATAGAGTGTTTTGATGTACAATGGCTTGAGAGAATCAAACTGATGCTGGAAACGGGCCATTTACTCTCTATAATTATGCTCATCTTTTTAAAGCTTTCGATATTTTTGATGAATCGCCGATTGATCATGCAGGTACCTCAAGTCAGCTGAATGCTGATTCTCAACCCTCAACTGTTCCTTATAACACTGAAGAAGAGGGGGATGTTGAATTTGAGGGGGATGCTACAATTGTGGGGGATCACACACCTACAACCTCATCTTCAACATCTGCACCAGAGATGCAAGTTGCACCTTATTACTCTGACACTCTAAATGAAGAAGGGGAAGCGTTGAACTCTGTTGATAATGAGGACACACCAAATGATCAAAACAACCTGTTCAATGATCCCATCCCTAATGAATTTGTTGTGATGGTTTAGAGGAGGAACCGATTGTTGACCAAACTGAGACGGCATCAGTAGAGAACCTGACTAACTTGCCATCGAATGCAACTACTCCATAAGTTGCTATTCCTACTAGTGTCCAACGTGATCATCCCGTTGAAAATGTGACTGGACCTATAGGAGTCTTTACTAGAAGTCAGACAGGAACGATCAACACTTGTCTGTTTTCCTGTTTCATCTCACAGATCGAGCCGAAGACGATTGATATGGCTCTTAATGAACCTAGCTGGGTAGATGCAATGCAAGATGAGTTGAACCAGTTCGAGAAGTTGAAAGTATGGAAATTGGTTTGTTTGCCAGCGGGAAAGAAATTGTTCGGTACGTGATGGGGTTATAGAAATAAAAGAGATGACAGTGGAGTGATTGTTCAAAATAAAGCTAGACTGGTGGTTCAAGGGTTCAGGCAGATTGAAGGTCTTGACTATGATGAAGTGTATGCTCGTGTTGCCAGATTGGAAGCTATTCGCATATTTCTGGCATACACTTCATTCATGGGATTCAAAGTCTATCAAATGGACGTCAGATGGCTTTTCTTTATGGAAAGGTAAAGGAAGAAATCTACGTATCACAGCCACCTGGTTTTGTGGACAAGCGGTGTCCTCATCATGTTTACAAACTTGACAAAGCCTTGTACGGGTTGCACCAGGCTCTTCGTGCTTGGTATGCCACATTGACGGAGCACCTGCTAGCAAATGGTTACACTCGTGGTGTCGTTGATCAGACATTGTTTATCAGAAGAGTAGATGAAGATCAGATCTTGGTGCAGATTTATGTGGACGACATCATTTTTGGATCCACTAGTGATGCACTGTGCAAGGAGTTCGAAGAAGTGATGAAGAAGCAGTTTGAAATGAGTGCATTGGGAGAACTGACTTTCTTTTTGGGATTGCAAGTCCGTCAAGATTTCAAAGGCATTCTAATTCATCAAGGGAAGTATGTTGACAACATTATTGCCAAATTCAAACTCCAGGACGCAAACCTGCAAATACTCCTGGCAGAAAGACCAGTGATGATCGAAGATCTGGAAGGGGAAGTGGTTGATGAGACACTGTACAAGTCGATGATTGGCTCATTGATGTATTTGACAACCAGTAGACCAGACATCATGTTTGCTGTGTGTCAGTGTGCACGTTATCAGGCTACCCCTAAACTTTCTCATTTAAATGTTGTTAAGAGAATCTTTTGATTTCTCAAGGGCAGGCCTCGGCTTGGACTGTTGTATCAAAGGGAATCTCCATTTGATTTATGTGCGTATTCTGACAGCAGTTTTGGAGGTACATGTATAATATGAAGTCCACTTCAGCTGGATGTCAGTTTCTGGGGGATCGCCTCATCTCCTGGCAATGCAATAAGCAGTAGTCTGTCTTGCTGTCAACTGCAGAAGCTGAGTATGTAGTGCTTCGGTCTGTTGTTCCCAAGTTATATGGGTTCAACATCAGCTAGTCGACTACGGTTTGAATTTCTCCCAAACTCCCATATATTGTGACAATGATGCAGCTATTCAAATAGTGAAAAATCCGGTATATTTTTCAAAAACCAAGCACATTGCCATAAAAATTCATTTCATACGTGACTCTTTCAACCAGGGACTCATCACCATGAATCAAATTCACACTGACGACAATGTTGCAGATGTGTTTACAAAACCGGTTGATAAAGCACGTTTTCTTGCTCTAGTTGAACTGATAAAAATGGTCGAATTCGAGGATTGAGCGTGGTCACACAAAAATAATTTTTTTCGTTTTATTAAATTTGTTTCCTAAAATTGTTTTCGTTTTGTTCTTTTTATTTTTCAATTTTAAGCAAAAATTTAGGGGGATGTAGTCTTTCAAAAAAACATATTTTGTCTCTTGATGTAACTTTGGAAATGAAATGAATCTACTTTTGAAGGATTAGGCTAACACATGTAAGGTGTCGCAGCTGAGAAGACTTGGATCAAAAGCGATATGTTGGTAGGGTTAGCGTTCAAACGGATAAAATAAGCTAAGTGATACAAATATATTGAACTAGGTACCAAGTGGGTCACATACCATCGGCGTATGATTTTATGGTCTTAAATCTTGCGTTGATAGATGGTCAACACTTAAGGTGTTAGGTGTTTATATTGTTGAGTCATCAGGGGATATCTTAGTTGTCCTTCTGTTGCATCCAGACTATATGCAGACCTAGACACAGCCTGGATATCTTAAAGGATCCAATATTGGACAAAACCTTAAGGAATGTAAGCTCAAATGAGTTAGAATTTCGTCTGCTGTTAAAGCAAAATTCATACCAAAAGGTATCTGTCTTACCCTCGTTGGACAATCACATTGAGAACTTTGATTGTAGATGGTACATACCTGTGATCGATGGTCCAACGTTGTAAAGCTAGGATGATTCCAGTATAAACTACCAAAGCAGTAAACCGTTGTGCCTACCTTGGAATGGGACACACGGATATTCTAGTATAAATCTACCTTAAGTATATCACGAAGTTGAAAGTAGAAAGTTGAGCGCTAAGTTTAAGTGGACAAACATACTGGCAATCGCTGAGACCAGTGATTAAGTTCACACTAAAAAATGTTCCTTAGACTGTCTGGAAAACGATTTGATCCCTAAAGAAAATTGCTTGCAGGCCAAAAATCTTTGTTTGTTTTGTTTTAATTGTTGTGCGTAAATATGTGTATTTGTTATGAAAAGGTGACCTTGTTTGAGAATCGAGAAAGACCTTATTCTTTTGAAAAATGCACTTTAGAGTTGGATTCATCATTGGTGGATCCCACAAAATCCAAACGATTTGACAGTTGCATCTTGGCCTACCGCACACTTGGTGGGCTCTATGTTTTAAATAATTCTAGTATATATAGGATTTTAATTAACGAGTGAGACGGCTAGAACATCTTTTCACCATTATCGTCACTTTGTGTGTTGCTCTGAGTTCAAAATCGAATGCAAACCTTTTGTTTAGTTCAAGACTTTTACTCTACATTGATAATATGTCGAATCAAAAGAGCAAAACAAAAGGTTAGTTGTTTAAGTTTTTCTTGATTTAACTGATTGTGAATACATATATCTGTTTGTTTTGGTGTTGATTGACGATCGATCCGGCAATACATTTGATCGAAGTAGAGAGATCTTTGAGATTTTTCGGCACATTCAGGGCTTGATAGTGTTGATTTATTGCCGGAATATTGTACGATTGGCCAGAGAAGATCACCTGAATTTGCAGTGACTAGAAAAGTTGTGGAAAAGATGATCGGAAAGGAGATATGATTGCCTGAACAAAAAAATTGACATATATGCCCTCACACACTTGGGTCTAATTCCATATTTGCCGTTGACAAGTGTACGAGGTGGATAATATGTATTTACTGGACAATTTTTTCCTTAGCACAGTTGATAAAAAGACCATCTTACCCTTACACATTTGGAGAATTGTCAGTGTGCGAGTCAAAGTGTTTTTGTTGACCAAGCAGAGTGTGCGAGCGATTGTTGTTGCTCAAACAGAGTGTGCGAGTGACTGTTACTGATCAAACAAAGTGTACGAGTGCTATTGTTGACCAGTTAGTGTTTGATTGACCGCAAAAAGTGTGTGACTGCCAAAAGATCCAAAAGTTTCAAATTGTTGCAGACACACCCCTCGCACACTTATAAGACAATCGCACAGTCTTGTTTTGATCGCACACCCATTTAATATATTGGGCCTGATTCAGTGTTTTTGGGCCTGATTCAGTGCTTTTGGGGTATTTTGAAATTGTCTTTTATAAACTTAGTCTAATCACACAATTTGGAGCTGTTTGGTAAAAATTTGAGATTCAGATTAACAAAATATTTTTTGGATTTTTTTAAAAAAAATTATCCTATAAATTATTTTCAAGCAGTTAAATATAGTTCCAAAATGTGATCATCTTATTCTAATCTATTTGGTTTGATGCAGATACTGGGAAGAAAGCCTCAGTTATTCATGTTCCGACTTGGGAAAGGGGAATGAATGTGGCATGTTATTTGTCCAATCCTCCTAAGGGCTTTGAGAACTATAAATCCATGATTGTTGGATTAAACACATGCAGACTAGCTCATGCACTTCGAGAAAACCCAATTATACGTGAAGACTGGATCAAGGATTTTTGGGATAATGCATCTGCAAGAAAGGGAGAGACCGTGATTAAGTCCAAAGTTCGTGACACCGAAGTCTCAGTCTCCGAGTAAGACATTGATGACATTTTACTATTTGGTGATGTGGAAAGTGATCCTGTAGAGTATTCGAAAGAAAAGGTGATGGAAGTTCTAGTTAGAATGAGTTATGAAGGAACGTGTCCTCCATTGCTCAAGAAACTTTTGCATCTGTATTGGAGATTTCTTGCTCATGTTTATTTGGTTTGTATAAGAAGGAACAAGAGTGGACTTGACAAGTTAACTATGAGACAGGCATCGGGTGTAGTGGCTTTGGTTGAGGGGTGGAAGTACAACTACTCGAAGAGTGTGTTTGAAGATATGATGGGGAATGTAAAGATGATTAATGACAAGTACTGGAACAAGTTTCCTAGATTTCTTCAATTGATTCTGGAAACTAAATATCCAAAGCTGCCGGTGACTGTGAAGACATATGATGCTAAAATTATGAATCATATGGTTTTCCATGCTAAATCAGAAGTCGAGAGAAAATGTTGGTGTGAGATATGAGAACAGACGAGAGCTAGAAAAGTTTGGTATATTCTCAGAAATTGTTGAACCGTGATGTAGGTGCTAATGCAGTTGTTGCAGACGAACACGATGTTCAGATAATCGATGCTCCTCCAGAGGTAATTGTACCAGTTGAGAATGTTGATCTAAGAGGAGTTGAAAGTGAAGAGGAGGAAGATGGACAGGGTTTTGGGGCGAACGTATTAGATGCTGCTGAGTTCTGTGATGATGAGATGATGAAGCGATAACCACTACAACAATTGAAGAACAAAACATGAACTTAACTGATCTAGACACTCCAATTATTGAGCATGTTTCTGCTGATGCTGAAGATGTAGTTGAAGATCCCACGGCTAATCTTCGTCCTAGGAAACGTAGTCAAAGAGATCCTAGGATCAGTCGTGGGGGATTAGCAGCTGCAGTAGTCACTTCTAATCCATCAGTGCCTGTTACTTCTGAGCAACCTAAGGTGCCCATATCTAGAACTCCTGCGAGCGATGCTTTTATTGATTTTTATCTTAATCCGAGAGCCATGGAATTTATGCATGCTCCTAAATCTGGAGAAGGATCGAGTGGTGCTCCTTAGCTGAACAAGTACTTAAAGCAGCGACGTTATACAACAAGCAGTTAGGCAACATTCTGAATCGGTTAAGGAGACTGAAAAGGAGACAGTGGAATCTGAGAAAGCTGCTGAGAAGGAAGTAAGTGAAGCAAAAAAAGCTGCTGGAAAAGAGATTGTTGATGGCTCTGATAGCGTTGAGTTGTTTGGTGATATTGACGTTGGAGTATTGATGAGAAGAATCACTGCTCTTGAGGAAGATAAAATTTTTAAAGATGTACAGATTGCTAGTTTAATGGAGGAGATTACACACAAGAATTAAAAGATATAAGAGCTTGAAACAAATCTTGGGTCATTGACCGCTATGTTTGTGGATTTGAAGCAGAAGTTGGAAGAAAAATTTCCCAAGGAGTTTGGCGATCCTCCTAGAGAGTCTACGACAGCTGAAAGGGTTCAACTGATCAAAGAACACGAAGAAGCGATTGATCGTTATATTCAGAATCCTCCAAGAATAGCAAATCAGAAAAGCATGTCAAAAGAGGCGATCAGAAGAATGTAGGTGCTGAAAAGAGTTATGGTTATCAAGACTTTCTTGATCGCTATGTAGTCACTATTGGAAGAGATAGATTTGATCGAATGGGTAATCGTTCTGGGATACAGAGTGAGAAGAGAATGTTTTTGGTTACGAGAAAGAATGGTAAAGTTGAGTACTACAATTCTTCGAGTGCATTTGAGTAATGGACTGCTGTTGATCTCCGAGAGTTAAGCAGGGCTCCTTATCATGATCAGTGTCGGGATCCAAGATGTAAGATTGGTTGGAATTTTTATAACAAGTTTTAAAAATAGGCAGAAGTTAATTTCAAGGATATGAACTTACAAAATCATTCAGATGTTCATACTCATCCTGATGTTATTAATCCTGCTACAAATGAACCTTTGAAGACGGTGAGATGGCCACCAACTAAGCAGGCCAAAACAATTTCTTTTCTTAAAATTTTGGATGTATGATCATGTTACTGGTCAAGCAGTGATAGTTTGTGAAAACACAGAATATAGGGTTTCTGATGTATGGGATTTGATGAGGTTTGGAGAATGGGATATTCATTTGCTTGGACGATCGCAGATTTAAAGCGACCCTCAATATGAAGTTTGTGCCGAAGGATTTACTAGAGGAGTGGCTCAAGTGATTGGTCTGAAGTTGTGGGCAGGAGCTAGAGGGAATGTTTAGACTCAGCTTTTCGGTCCTTATGTTGGAAGTTATATTTCTGATGCTTATAAGAAGAGGCAATCAAAGAAACGGAAGTGAAGTTACCAAGACGACACAAACCTATGGGGATATTGTAAGGGCATATTTTATTATAGGTTTGCGTCTGTCTTGTTTTGTTTGTAGTTTTTGGATTGGATCGAGTATGTGGGCTTAAGTATGTGTTTGGTTGTTAATTAAACTTGGGCTTTAGGTTTTGCATTAGGACTTCCTATGTAAGTATAAATAGGAGGTTCATAATTAGTTTGTGTGTGGTTGATTCAAGAAAGACTTATGTGCTTGTTATTGACTAGAGTACCAGATGATTTGATAATATCGTGTGCTCGTTTGTTTTTGAATCAATACAATTAGCTTTGATCTTTTACATCTTACATGTATTTTCGCTACTTGTTTGGTGTTTGATATCCGATTGTTGAGTTGATTGGGACTTACAAATATTAAGAATCTTGATTTCATTATGATCAAAGTCTCAGTTTAACAACGATGCGGTTAAAGATGATTACGAGAATTACAAGCTTTAAAAAAAGAAATAAAGAATTATAATACACGGTTTCTAGATAAAGGAAGTATGGGAAAGCAGGGCGTTATAGCGTTTGTGTGCTATGACGGCTTCGGATAATTCCTCAGTTATCTTCCAAGAATCATCATCTGGATGGACACAAATAACGGCTTCACCAGTACTTGAATCATATTGCCACCATTTGAAGATCTTGAAGAAATCTTGTTCCATCTTGATTAGAGGTATGTTTTTATTACTTTTGGCCTCTTCACTATCAATGTCACATCTTTTTCCTTAGTAACTGGATCGATCTTTAGGATTCTTTTGGGCATATGAGGCTTCAAATGTCTAAATCCATGAGAAGCTTCGAACTTTATCAGTTTCCACAGCCGTTGGTCATGAAATTTCATCTTAAGATTTATCATCTTTGTCCGCACCAGTTCTTTAATATCCCAAAACGGCAGGGTCTTGATATTGCTTAAATATCGAAAGTACTGGAGCTCATACTCTTTTAATCGCATAAACGTCTAGTTCTTCGATCCATCCCCAGCTAATGATGTCCCCCAGAGAGATGTTAGCATCACACGTGAAGAATGCTAGGGGAAGGTTGAATTTACGCTCTGCTAGTAATTCTTTAAACTAACGCTTCCTCATTTCTACAATTTCTTCTTTAGATAATTGTTGAGGAACCGTTCCCTGTTTGATAGCCTCTTCAACTTTGTGCTTCAGAAGATCATCATTCTCGGCTACAAACAATTCACTGAAAGTTGGGGAGTCACCTGTACCCTCTTCGGCAATATTTGCATCATTATCATCAGAATCATCCTCCAAGACAACTTTATCATAATCATGTGCGTTAGAAACATGTTCGAAGATATAATCCACAGGCTCGAAAGTACTGATGTCGTTAAGCTCGTCTTCAAAAACAAACTCAAATGTTTCTTCGTCCACGCCCAACATATTTGCTATTTCTTCTTTTGTGTAAATGTGGACAAACTCTCCCTCTTCTACATCATGCTCCAAATGTAATATCTTTGGTTTAGGCATGACAGGAACAGATGACATATCAGTCACTGTGAGGATTCTTGCCTGCTTAGAATCCTTCAAGCATTCAGACTCCTTTCCTTGTTTTTTTCCTTCTTCCACTTCGTTGGCAGAATCATCCAAGTACACAGATAAATCAATATCTTCATTCAAACCTGAATCTATTACAAGGATACCCGAACCTCCCAAATAATCATCATCACCATCATTATCATCATCAGACTTATCCTTAAATACATCATCAGTATCGTCCAAGTCTTCATTTTCCTCCTCAGGATTCTCATCAAGTTCTCTACCTCTGCTTCAATTTCTTTCACCATCTTTTCTTATTTAGCCATTCTTGATGTTTAGCTAAAAGTTTCGTCATGTTAATGTCAACATCCTTTGGCTTTCCAATCAATACAAACTTCTTTGTGTTTGCATACACCACCACCTCAGAAGATACTGGCACAGATTCAACTTCTGGCTCAGTTATATCAATCACAGGTTCCTTACCAACCTTCACTTTACCTTTCCCATGAGCGGTTGATAATTCTTTTGCAATACGTTCCCGTTCAGCAACCCTTTCTCTAGCCTTTGCCCTCTTAATCTCATCTATTTCTGCGGCCAAGTTAATTCCGAGTTTCTTCGTAAGAATTTTCTCGAATAAGCTCATTTTCCGTTGATTGCTGAGGCGTTCTCATTATATTCTTCCATTTGGTTCCTCAATCTTTCGTTCTCTGACACGATACTGGCAAAGATAGCTTTAAGATGTTGTTTTTCTTCTTTCAGCCCTTTAATTTGCTCTTGTAGTTCAGCAATCTTTACATTGTTCATTATAACTTGGTTTTCCAACTCTTCAATTCGTGTGTCATTGAACATATCTGTAGAAAATTCTTCTCCCCTGGTATATCACCAAAATTGAAGTCAAATTGATCTTCAAGTCTGGATCCTGTGAAGAACTGGGGTTGAGATTGAGGTGTGGGTTGTGGTGTTGGTTGTGGTGGTGGTTGTTGAGTTGGTTGAGGAGGTGATGATGGTGGTGGTTGATGATTCAGTTCAACATTCACTGCTTCGTCAACCTTTTTCCACACCTTTCTTTTTATTTGTCTTTTGGAGAATTTGTGCTTCTAACAGCTAGCCTCTTTAAACGTTTAGAAGATCTCTTTGAAGATTTGCGAACAGGGGTGCCATTATCGGAACCCGAAGGTACATAAGTAGTATCATCTTCCCCCATTGCTTTTCGTTTCTTCTCTTCTTCTTTACGTTGAATTTCAGCCAAACGTTCAAATTCTCTTTCTTTAGCTCTTTCTCTTTCTCCGGCAATCCTATCCTCTTGATCAGGGCTAGAGGAGGATGCCTCTGCAACTATTCCTTCTTGAACTCCAAATGCTTCTCGTTCTATATCAGCAGCCAATGTCTCGACATTTTCTTCTGGCTCTGACCCGTCTATCAACCTCACGCTGTCAGATGCACGTTGCTTCTTTTGAGGGGCAGTGGAGGAAGATGGGACATTTGCTTTCGTTTTGTCCCCTTACCCCCTTCTTATCTTCTTTAGAAAACCATACGCTTCTCTTCACAACAAAATCGCCTAATGCTTCCAACTCTTCAGCCTCGTCTCCACTTTCATCTTTCTGCCACTTCCCCTTTAGCGGCGCCACATAGTCTTTGTCAATAATAGCCTCGAATACAGGCTTGGCATTGGGGAAGGCTTTTAGATGCAGATTCATCTTCTTCAGTGTTGACACATCCATATGTTCAAGCTTTAAAACGTTATCTTTCTTCTTTTTTAAGTTAGGATGTAAGTGATCGAGCAGCATCTGAACAAAACGCGGGTACTGAAGAAACTTTTCGCGTTGTGTATTCTGGATCCTCTGAGAGAAGATCAGTCTTGAGAAGTTGTAGGGTAGGTTCAGAATAAGTGTTGTAATCATACACATGTGATAGTCTATTAAATCATCAAAGCCACCCTTTATGTGACTGCGGGCATGAATAATACAGTGTGCAATGTAACGGAACTGAGCACTTAGATTTGCCTTCTTAAAAGGAGCTGCATTAACGAATCCTGCATATCCCATCTGATAGAAGCACTCCTTAACCATGTATTCTAAAAAACCAGTTGGGTCTTCTTAATGATTATTAAACTCTAACACCGTTCGGATTAAGTCTTCAGTGAATTTGACTTGAATATCTTCATCATCACTCCTCACTGCAGACAAAATAGCGTTCTCTTCTTCACGGTATTCAACGGCATTCCAAAAATATTTGACGTGTGAACGATAAGCCGTGTGTCTGTCAGTAAGCGCCTTGGTAATAGGAAGTCGGCTCAAAAAATCTAGCACTTCTCTATAAGCAGCAATTTCAGGAATAGTCTCATCTAGAAGACAACAGATGTTGTGAAACGGTGAAAACGAAGACTTTTTGATCTGCAAGCATAAACATTTCAAACACTTAGAAAATTTTTCCAAACATTTCAAATTTTACACACTCGTACGAGTCATCATTCTTACAAGTCATATACTTAGACAAGAATTTAAGTCTGAGTTAAAACCCCACTCGTACGAGCCACTACTTTGTACGAATGAATAACATACTTAACAAATTTTAAGGGTTTTGATCAAACTTCTCCGTACGAGTGATGCTTCGTACAAGTCACAAAGATATAAACGTTTAAGGACCTACTCGTACAAAAGATCACTCATACGAGTGAATATGATAAACAGACATTTGAAATCCTTGCTCGTACGAGTGATGACTCGTACGAGTTGCAAATCGCACAAAATAACACCTTATCAAATCGAACTTAAAATGTGTAGATTTTAACAAATTGAAGGTTGATTTATAGGTTAAAAGGGCTGATTTTAACAATTTTGAGTTTAGTTTTCTATTTTACCGGTCCGATTATCCTAAATCTATGTTTTATGTCCTTTTGGTCCAATTTCGGCATTATAACGGCTGAAAACTTGTAATAGTACCTTGCCCATCGTAAGAGGTATGCTAATCAACCTCCCCGAAGTATAGATACATAACGAAGATCAAGAAAGTGAGTGATAAAAACTTAATCGCACATAGTAAGCTCTCAGTCGCACATATTCAATAGTGTGACTCTGCGAATGAGGAGCCCTTTTATACTCCTTCAGGTTCACTCGTACGAGGGGATGATTTGCACGAATGAAACCTTTTTTCACTCGTACGAGTCAGTGTGTCACTCGTATGAGTCGGTTCTATGCACTTTGTTTATCTTTTTTATTTATTGTGAAATTTTATCTGTTTTTATAACCCACTCAATTAACCAAGTCCAAGTTAATGACCTTGGTTATCCGATTTGCCTACCAAGTCCAAGTTAATGACCTTGGTTGACCGATGTTTGCCCAAAACAGATTTATTATAAAATTTAAAGTTTCAAATTAATGAACTTGGTTGACGTTTCAGGAAATTTTCTTTTTTGATTAGCTCCCAGCCCATGCTCTTCAGCTTTCCTCCAGTAACTGTCGCTTTGACTTGGACTAACGGTATTTTCATCATCGGTATATTAAAATCTAAGATAGATTTCTAAAAATAAGCTGAAAATATTTTTGGGATTTTTCTAAAAAGAAAGAACAAGTAAAGATGTATTTACATACATATTTTTGTGAGTTTTGTGTTTAGAGGATCATATCAGATATTTTAGACAAATCACAAGTACTGTTGATCTTGGTAGTAACTTTAAGTTCTTAAACAGATTTACCTAGATTGCCAATATAATTATCCACTTAAACCCCTACGCGTTTCTCAATTGTTTCAAGATATGTTAGGTAACATTAAAACATGAGGTAACTGTGTTTCCCATCTCAGAATATACTCCCGCATCGAGATTCCCAGAATATCATTTCACAAGTGAACATATCTAACTGATATCGGTAAATGGGGTGAATTGCGAGACCTTAAGAGCTCAGGTTAGTATTTCCATACAGAGAAAGAGATGAAGGCTCGACTTTAGGTGGTGTTCCGTAAAGGAATCTTTTGAACTGCAAATGTCATAAATGTTTATGACATACTCACTTTTTTGTGCAGCTTTAGTAGGCGAATAATGCGTAAAGTATTATACAAGTTCTAGGTCATTTCCGACGCAAAATCAGAAGAACTCAGATAATACCCTAGATATCGATTAAATATAAAGACCAAGTATCACATAATCTGGCATTCTCTCAAATGAAATTTCAGAGTATTAAGTCCATATATCCTAGAGATATCGACCCACAAGTTACTCAGTTTTTCTTTTAAGTTTATATCTTGAAGAACAATTTACTGAACGAGTGAAGCCTATTGGCACATCCTCAGTAAGACCTGGTTAATTACCTGTTTAAATATTCCATATCTTTAGCATGTTGTGGTAGTCTTATTGATGTAATATGATTCCCTCTTTTTCACAAAAACTCTTTTTGTCTTTTTAATATTTTTGCATTTTTCACAACTTTTATCCCCCTAAACTCAAAAACATATTTTTGGTTTTTAGTTTTGAAGAAAATAAATAAAATTTACAGAAAGACAAGTCATACCGATGAGAATCACGTCAAGTCCTCGTCATACTCAAATTCAACCTCAAGTGTATCCCCTGATGTCAGATTTTTTAAACCATTTAATTTCAAAAGATAATCTTGATCTATCAAAAGCTTTGGTGTAAAAATCTGCTTTTTGGTCATAAGTGTTGATTTTTTCAATTCTAACCAACTTTTTCTCATAGCAATCACAGATAAAGTGGTGTCGAATTTCTATATGTTTAGTGCGTGAGTGTTGAACTGGATTTTTGGTGATATCAATAGCCGCCTTGTTATCTATGTAAATTGGCATATCAAGAAATTGCAGTCCGTAGTCTCTCATCTGCTGTTGTATCCAAAGTATTTGGGAACAACAACTGGATGCTGAAACGTATTCAGCCTCACATGTAGAGAGAGGGACCGCGGTCTGTTTCTTGCATTGCCGTGTTACCAAACGAGTTCCGAAGAACTAGCAACCAGCCGTAGTAGATTTGGCATTAAGCTTGCAGTAGCCGAAATCAGAATCCGAGTAACCCGCAAGTTTGAAGTCGTCATGTCGAGGATATCACAAGCCGGTGCTTGGACATCCTTTTGAGTATCGCATGATTCGTTTGACGGCTAAAAAGTGTGAATCTCTTGGATTGGGCTGATAACGGGCGCATAGGCAACATTATATTAGGTCTCGAAGTTGTAAGATACATCAAGGATCCGATCATGGAGCGATATGATGTTTCATCGACTTTGCTCCATGAGCGTCTAGACAAATGCGGTGATTTGGAGCTAATGGAGTTGATGCTGGTGTAGTTCCTGACATGTCAAATTTCTCTAACACGTCATGAACATACTTCGTCTCATGAATGAAGATACCATCAGGCAATTGCTCAACCCGAAGTCCTAAAAAGAACTTCATCTCCCCCATAGCACTCATTTTGAATTTCTTCTTCATGACTTCTTCGAAGTCTTTGCACAGCTTATCATTTGCCGTTCCAAAGATGATATCATCCACATATATTTGTACTAAAATCAGATAACCATCTACATCCTTTGTGAAGAGGGTACAGTCTACAATTCCTATGAGAAAGCCGTTGTCGTGAAGATGTCTTGAAAGTGTTTCATACCAAGCTCTCGAGACTTGATGTAGACCATATAATGCCTTGTTCAGAAGGTAGACTTTATCCTTGTGTAAACCCTGGTGGTTGGCTGACATACACCTCTTCTTTGACTTTTCTGTAAAGGAAAGCAGATTTGACATCCAATTGATACACCTTGAAACCTTTCCAAGAAGCAAAGGCCAAGAATATGCGAATAGCTTCAAGATGAGCGATTGGGGCGTAGACTTCAATGTAGTCTATCCCTTCTTGCTAGTGAAAGCCCTGGACCACGAGCCGAGCTTTGTTTCTGACCACAATACCTCTGTCATCTCTCTTGCATTTGAAGACTCATCTAGTATTAATCATTTTATGATGATCCGGTAGGTCAACAAGCTTCCAGACACTAAGTTTCTGGAATTGAAACAACTCTTCTTGCATTGCATCCACCCAGCTTTCCTCTTTCAACGCGTCTCTCCAGTTTCCTGGTTCAACCTGCGAAACAAAACAACTATAAGAAAGTCTGGTTTACAATGGAGCAACATTGGTGTAAAAGCAACTTAGATCCTTGTTGATCTGATTGTGAGTTTTCACTCTGGTTTGTAAGCTGCCAATGATATTCTCTGAAGGGTGGTAAGATAGTGTCCTTGGCATTACTTCACTCGGAAAATCTACTTGACTTTGCAAATTCATAACCACTTCATCAGCAACCAGTTCAGACGATGTAGCTTCATTTCTCACATCGGATTGATCAGCTTGAGTATTCAAAAAGCTTTCAATGTGCTCGGATCCTTCATCGGAACTGGATCCTCCATCATCAAAAGTTGGTTCAATATGCTCTGTTACTAGTTGTGGTCCCGGCGATGGTAGTATCGATTCAGAAGAACGTTATTAAGAAGGGAGTAGAAACAGAATCATCGAAAGCATTCATTCATTCATACCGAAATAGTATACATCTTGTCTAGCTGGCGGAATTCATGGAGAGAATCCGCCAGCGTTTCCCCTCAGGGAACTTCCAAAACTTACAAACAATGAACACACAACACCTATGTATAGACATGAGCATCTCGTGCAAAGCGAGTAGGTTGTTACTCGTACGAAGTGTCATTCGTACGAGTGAGATGTTATCACTCATACGAGTAACAAAGTCACTCGTACGAGGCACATTGTCACTCGTACAAGGCACATTGTCACTCGTACGAGTCACATCTCGCTCGCACTTGGGTCGTGTGTTCGTATCTAATCTATACAATATACAATACACACTCTTTCTAGCCTATTCGCACAGTGACAGACATAAAGTGCATCAACAAATTCCCCCTTGGACGTCACTGTCGAAGCTTGAACTTGATCTTGAAATCTGAGAGTTGTGTTTGAATATTCTGCAACTTCAATCAGGTATCTGTTGACGTTGTAATTCCCACTTGATTGATGATCCGAGTTTGCATTATCTACATTAAGCAACATTCCCCCTGGTATAATTTTCTCCAGAAATTAATCTTCAGGTCGTTGTTTGCACGGTTCAAGACCTCCTCTAAATTGCTTAATCTACAAATTTTCTTGAATAATCACCAACTTGAAATTAAACAACACAGCTTCTCCGTTTCAACGTTAACCATATCCGCGTTCGATTTAGCGCACTCCTATGATGCTTGATCATCTGATCTTCAAAACCCAACCAACAATTAATAGAAACTTCGAATTACTACAGCGAAAAACTTCAAATCAATGAATATCTGCAAAAATCTAAAATCCTGATTTCCGTAATCACGATTGATCAGCAAATCCTCATTGAAATCATCTGATCTGGTAACACATCGAATCTGAGAAACATTCTTCAGCAATCAGAATCACATTCTTCCTTTTTAGTCACAATAACATATGTATAGCTATCTCCGCTGGAATGGGGCAACTGAAAATACAAGACATCCTTGTTTCCTAGCGGTTAGTCAGAAAAAACAGTTCATTTGCCTTGCAGAGTTAAAGATAAGCAGTTGTATGTGCTTCCAATTCACATCGGGGATCAGGTATTTAACCCTTGAGCATCAATCTATATCATGATATGAAAATTCTAAACATTCTTTGATCACACATTCCAAATGTATAGTCTATTTCGTGAATAAACATAAACGTTATCTCATTAGTAATGAATCTTCCATCCTCTGTGTATCCCAGATAATCTGCAGTCGGAACCACCCGGATACTGTTGCATCGTCACGAATTTCAAAAATGACGGAATTTAACATATACGTGAAAATTTTTTACTCCTCATTTTTGCAAATTCTGACATCTTGAGTTCTTTTGGGAATGAAGATTATGTCGCGACTGCAGCATATGGTACTCAAATTTTGCTGAAAATTTCCCAAAATTGCAGTTTTGATCAAATGTTGATTTAACGTTAAGGCACATTAATAGTCACTACATCAGATGATCAACGTTTTGCGGAGGTATCAGTGACTATCCCAAAATCTTCATCAATTTGTGATTGCATCATTAAATCTATACTTTGAAGTTCCAAACGGTGTCCCCCGAACAACCCGAATTCGACGTTAAAATCTTGAAAAAAATTGTAATCACCAATTTTTTTCTAGGCACTCGTCTCGTCGATATGATCAAAAAATGCCTTTTCTTTTTTTGGTCAACATTTCATACGAGTGGTGCTTCGTACGAGTGGTGCTTCATACGAGTGACCAATTGTTAGTCGTATGAGCCACAGAGTCTCTCGTACGAGCGAAACTGATTACGTTTTTTCGATCCAGAATCTTCATTTCTTCGAATTTCAACATGATTTTTGCACAGATCTGGTCGAAAATCAGTTTCTAACAATCCCATTGTTTAAATTTTACATTATGTCCGTGGATTGTCCAATTATTTGATGTTTTATGCCCAAAACCCCTCATACGTCCAAAATACATGAGCGTAGGTGATTCATCAACTATTAGATTGAATGAATCGGTACTGTAGCTCTGATACCAGTTGTGGTCCCGGCGACGGCGGTTCTAGACGGAAGCTTGGGCGTATGATAGTACCGATTCGGTAGAACGTTATTAAGAAGGGAGTAGAAACAGAATCAGCGGAAGCATTCATTCATTCATACCGAAAGAGTATACATCTTGTCTAGCTGGCGGAATTCCTGGATAGAATCCGCCAGCGTTTCCCCTCAGAGAACTTCCAAAACTTACAAACAATGACCACACAACACCTATATATAGACATGAGTAGCTCGTGCGAAGCGAGCAGGTTGTCACTCGTATGAAGTGCCATTCGTACGAGTGAGATGTAATCACTCGTACGAGTAACAAAGTCACTCGTACGAGGCACATTGTCACTCGTACGAATCACATCTCGCTCGCACTTGTGTCGTGTGTTGGTATCTAATCTATACAATATTCAATACACACTCTTTCTAGCCTATTCGCACAATGACGGACATAAAGTGCATCAACACAATGGATGCCACGCCAATGTGAGATTCTCACCCGATCATCATAGCCTTATTGTCAAGAGGAAAAGACGCTAGGCACCACCCCCACCATCCCATTAAACACATTCACACTAGGACACATCTATACTCCTATAGTATATACTATATATACATATATATAAGCATATCCAAAGGGCAGTTTCGTAATTTGCCACTTTTTAAGGGAGTTACAACATTTAATGCATCATGTACACCTCTTTAATAAAAACATGTGTACAGTATCGGTTGATTAGGGTTTCTCTATTATCACATTTCTCATTTCATAATTCATATCCACCCACATTGCGCTCTCTCTCTCTCTCTAAGGAATCCAGAATTTCAAGGAGATTCAAGGCTATTGATGAAGATTTCACTAGAAATCACATAAATGGCTCAGATGGAGTCATCAACATGGCTGCAATGAATGCCACGCCAATGCGAGATCCTCACCCGATCATCATAGCCTTAATTTTTTAGTTAGGTTATAAGGCTCAGATGGAGTCATCAACATGGCTGCAATGAATGCCACGCCAACGCGAGATCATCACCCGATAATCATAGCCTTAATTTTTTAGTTAGGTTATAAGGTTCAGATGGAGTCATCAACATGTGATCAAGTGTAAAAGCAAAATAGTAAAAGGGTTATTAGTAAAAAATCAAAAGGACAACAGTAAAAAATAAAAAGATGTTGACTGACATTGAGAAGGGTGTTTGTAAAGGTTAAACAACTATTTATGGCAAATCTTGTACTCAAAAGATTATTTAGAATAGGTCAAATCAAAAGTTAGATTCTAACTAAAAGGTTTTGTATTTGAAAGAGTAATTAGTTGACAGTTATTAAAAAAAGTAACTATAGATGTAATGTTAAATTGAATATTTTAACTTTATAAGGCTCAGATGGAGTCATCAACATGGCTGCAATAAATGCCACACCTATGCGAGATCCTCACCGATCATCATAGCCTTAATTTTTAGTTTGGTTATAAGGTTCAAATGATGTCATCAACATGGCTGCAATGGATGCCATGCCAATGTGAATCTTCACCCGATTAACACACATAAAAAGAACACACACGATATTTCGTTCAAGTAAAATAACAATCACACATAAAATTATCATAATCAACACAAAAACACATGATCTCAACGGTACATCCAAACAAATAACACATGATCTCAGTGAACTCAAAGCATCAAACAGTACTCCGTACATGATCTCAGTGAAACAAATATTAGATTTCTAGGTTCCTACTAATATGTATTAAAAATAAGATCATATACTAACTGAATGATTTCAGTTCAGTATATATTTGTATAAAGATTTTCCACAATAGTTCACGTGGAATGGAAGCACATGTCGTTGGAATCCGTCATCAGACTCTGCAAGTAGTTCAGTTAATTATACAGTTAGTTAGAGACAAAGTTCAATGGTCTATAAAATACAAAATAAGAATACCTACAGAATACCTCTGGATTTGAATACATGGTTTCATCATAATACATCTAGAACACCTCCGGATTTAAGAGCTTCTTTTGCCCATTCTTTCTTCCTTTTGGTTCAAGTGCTATGCATCTCATTCACAACCCTACAAGAACATAATACCCATTAAAAATACAAAATAAAAAAAAGATGAAAACACATGTTCATAAGAAAGTTAGAGACAGAGACGAACCTACAATATAATAAACAACCAGAAATCATAATACCATTGTACAATGCTTTTATGTGATAAAAACTAAATATGAGTATATAACTAACCCAAAATCACAGTGCTTTTATGTGATAAACCAAAATAAACAACCACAAAATCTAAATATCACTCCTGGGGACCATAACCTAACCAATTAATTTTGACTATCACAACCTAAAAACTTAGGGTGTTGGCCTAATCAGTAAATATAACTATCAAACCCCAAAACGTGAGGTTTCCTTTATATAAAACTCAAAATAAATTTACCTGAGCCAAGTACAATCACAAACTATAGTCAAAACATCTAGACATGAAAGTAAAACTCTAGATCTGCAACTTTAGAGCAAAAGAAACATCGGATTCAAAAACTGAAATGCGTGACAAATCAAAAGGCGGTCATCGTACCTACCTCAGTTTGTCGGAACCTAACAGAAAACCACCATCTACAGTCACTGATGGAACCGAGAGGTCAAGGTCTAACCCATCAAAACTCCACACATTATTAAACAAAATCGTAACAGGAAACCTGGGAGAGAGAGAGAGAGAGAGAATGTAAGGTTAACCTGAGAGAGAGACAACAAAACCCATCAAAACTCAACACATTATTAAATATCGTAATAGAAAACCTGAGAGAGAGAACGAAAGATTAATCTGAGAGAGAGATAACGAAAAGGAGCGGCTTAGGGTTTAAAAGTTAAATCTACCAGAAAACCACCATCTGATCTGCTAATTAAGGTTTGTTGATTGTTTAAAACGGAAATGGTTTCATCGAGAGGTCAAGTCTGTTGGTGCATAAGTCTATTGCCTACGTCTAGGATATGTCTGTAATGTTTATAGAGTTTACACGTCAATGTCTATTTGTTAAAAAGTAATTTTTATATGTTTTGATACTATGCTTCGTACGAAGTATATACATGTTTCGTACGAGTGTCTTACTCGTACGAAGTACAAGTTCGTACAAAATATAGTTAGGTCACTGTTTAGCACGCATTTCGGTACGAGTCATGTCGACCTATAAATAAGGAAGTGTTATGTTAGAACTAGTTAGTGATTTGTCAATTGGTACGGCGAAGCTCTGCCAGTTTGTTTACTCGCGTCTGTATTTGAACGTCACTAATACAACAGAAGCAGTTAAACAGTAAGTACTATCTTGTTTGTCTTGTCTACCTCTCTAGCAATGAATTCTGCCTCTGCTAGTTGAGCGAGATCAGGTCGATTGCTCATTTCGGGAGTTCGATCCCCGTTCACAAGTGGTATCAGATGTCACACACCAACCGATGGCGGAAACATCAGAGTAAGACGAAATAGATTGCTCATTGCTCACAACGCTAATAATGACAATATTAATTAAATTCGAATTTCATTTCAATAACGATTGTCAAGTACAACATTGAAGCAAATTGCAAATAACATAATACAACAAATTTAGCCTAAACGTCTACTTGTGTGTATCTAAGTCCTTGCTATTTGATTTCATAGCATCCTCTTCATCAACATGTAACATGTTTTAAAATACAATTCAATGCAAAAGCAAAGGCGAGTACAGAAGTTTAAGCATAGTATACGTATATGATTAACGTTTAAATGAATCCTCATGGCAACTATGATTTTACGAGAGCATATACAAGGCATGCAATACTACTAGCCAAACCCTTAACGCAAACACGTTGTTTTAACATGGCCAAAAGTTTATGCGATGGAGGGGGATGCGTGACTTCCTATAGCGCTATACATGTTAAACGAAGGCTTAAAACAAGTTAATGACTAAAGTATCACATAAAGAATGTCCAAGATATAGGCATCAAGTAATCGTATCAAGTATTCATGTGTATAGGATTGTTTGTGCATTTCATAAAGTTTAAGTGTTGTGGTTTTGGTATAAGTAAACATGTTACACCGAAAAAGTGTTGTAAACAAAAAGTGGGTCGAGTGTACTCACGGTTTTGCGTAGTCTTCAAACTTGACGAGTTCGCAAAGTGGGTTGACGGGTGGGATGAGCGTCGAGTTATCCTACAAGAGGAGAACTTAGGATGGTAAGTATTCGAACGATAACGGAGGATTTAGGAATAAAGCAATAAAGTAGTTTATACAAGAAACTAATCACTTAGACTTAATACTCTTTTTTGACACTATAAGACCCACTCGGGTTGATGTGTTTTCATGGGTTAGGATACCCATTAGAATCGTACCGAGAGATTAAGTACTTAGGTGATGGAACCTAGTACCATGACAAATAATCATTTGATTACCATCAAGAGTTCGGTTAGTATTCTATATATATATATATATGTGTGTGTGTGTGTGTGTGTGTGTGTGTGTGTGTGTGTATATATATATATTATAGTATAACAATCGGTAAATCATAAACATCATGTAATTTCATAAAAGTCATGCACGGAGGTAGGAGGAGAACCTTCCTTTTAAAACCTCTCGTATAGTATACCAATGCACAAGTCGTCACAAGGACGACAAGGACGGTCATGAGTACGTTTGAACATATAAGTAAAAGACAAAAAGTAAATTAAACTTCAAGTGAGGTGAAGTTTAGGATCGCCAAGGCTTCCAAGTGATCACACTCTACCAACTCAAGTCTTCTTTCGAGAACAAGCTTGGAAGGATACAACACTTGTGGGTAAAACCCTAATAAAACCAAAAGAAAGTCGTTACCCTTGTGACCTTAGACATAGTGATGTTCCAAGCTAGTCTTCCATGGAAGACTTATGGAAACATTCCAAAGGTATTTCCAAGTAGTAAGAAAAAGGAAAGATCAAAAGAGAGAGGTGACTTAGAACTCACTTTTTAGGAGCTTTGATCTTTGAGAGAAGAAGAGAGCTCTTTAGAGCATTTAGAGAAGAGAAAAGAAGATTTAGGTGTGAGTTGAGAGTGAAGGGGAGTAGGGTATTTATAGTTGAGGTTTGGGGGTTGATTTAGGTGAGTATTAAATGCAAGAAACACAATCCAACAAACACACTTTTGACTAATCCATGAGCTAGAAACAACTTTCTCCGAATTAAGCTATTTTTAGTCCTTGAACTTAGTTTATCTTTCATTTCATGGTAAAACTTGATATTTTGATGTTTCAAGTGTATAATGTATATGTAAGTATATTTTAGGTATCAAATATGAACGTATGAGTATTTTCACGTATAACAAGTATCAGTTTGTATGTAAACACGTATTTAACAATTAAATGCATGTAAGGCAAGTATGTATCAGGTATGAATTTTATTACGCTCAAAGTCTCGGATTATAAGATTGGGAAATGAAATACGAATGCGATACGAATAAAAGTTTCCATAAATAGAAATACGATTACACTTTCTAATTAAGGAAAGTACGAAAAACGAGGCGTTACATCAGAGCCTGAGATCTGGTCTACTGACAGACAACAAGTAGTTACAGGCTACTAGGTGTTCAGACGTGGATTCTTCTTCATCTTCATCATTTTTTTGACCTATACTGGATTTTGGACGAATTTTTAACGAATTCATGGACAACATGGACTAGGATTTTAGTAACTCAAGTTAATCTTCAATCTAATCAATCCATATCATAATTCGGACTTAAAATTAAACTAAATCATGTTGAAATCGATGAAATTTTTCAGTTTGGAGACTGAGTTATTCCGTACGAGTTTCGCATGAAAAATTGACTTAACTTTTTGTACGAACGAATTTAAAATTTCATACGAAAAAAGTCTAAAAAGTTCACAGAATTTTTTAATTTTTCAAATTTTCAAAGTAATTCGTACCAACTTTACATTCATACGAGTATCTTACTTGTACGAAATTCTTTGATTCGCACGAAATATTGTTTGTGTGAAAAATCTAATTGTTTTTTAAAAACTTGTTTCGTACGAACAGTTTGTCCGCACGAAGAATTTTACGATCTGATCAGTTTGTTTTCGAGAAGTGTGTTCTTAATTTTTCACAGAAAGATGTCTGAGGAATTCTACAATGCTTTCGCCACATCAGTTGTTACCACTGCAGCAGCTCAAAATATCAATCTAGAGAATGAGATGGGAACAACGACGAAATCTCCAAAACTTATGAATCTAGAGGACTTTGATAGTTGGAGTGAAAGATTTATGAACTGGGTTCAAGCTAACCACTTTACTTGCTGGTTTGCAATCGAGGCAAAACATATCGCACCAGTTGATGAAAATGGTCTTGAAAAAACCCTTGCTCAATTCTCTGATGTTGAACGTGAAAGGTTTATAACGAAAAGAAGATGATGAATATTCTTCAACAATCGATTAAAGAAGACATCTTGGCTTTACTGCAACATGATGATGATGCTCAATCTTTACAGAATGCTCTTCAACTAAAGTTTCAGGGTAGTGCTTAACTTCGCAAAAGCAAGAGGGCGTTGTTAAGCAAAGAGTTCGATGTATTCACACTGATTAAAGGAGAAACGGCAAAGCAGCTGATTGAGCGATATTGTCATTTGGTGGTTCATATGAAGAGAATGGGAATTGTAAAGACAAATGAAGAGCTTGTTGACAAACTACCTGATTCTCTACTGCAAGGTGAATGGTCGACTTACTTAACCATACTAAAGAATGGAATTGAGTACAACAATTTCTCACTGCCTCGTTTCATTGAAAGACTGGAGGGTCATGAATTAGAGATGCAAAAGATGGCAAAAAACAAGACTGTTCAAGTTCAACAAGATGTTAATCTTTATTTCAAGAACAGTTCTGCTACTTAAATTCAAGCGCCAAATATTCAGACCGCTTTCAGTGCATATAGTCACCAAGCACACCACCAACTCAGACAAGTGGCTTCCAATCATTTCCATCAGTTGATCCAAATACACCTTCAAGCCAATAGTCTTCTTTCGGATCAAACCAACCCCAGAACAACCAGACTACTTCATCATCCAATCTGAATCAAAGAGTTTTGCAATGCAACATTGCCGTTGATTTTCAGAATGCACA
Source organism: Scalesia atractyloides (assembly GCA_947069175.1). Taxonomy (NCBI): domain Eukaryota; kingdom Viridiplantae; phylum Streptophyta; class Magnoliopsida; order Asterales; family Asteraceae; genus Scalesia; species Scalesia atractyloides. The sequence goes on from CAMTDV010000020.1 coordinate 53,123,356, forward strand.
AAATTTTAACGAAAAGGAAGCAAAGCAACACATGTCTCTACTTGCTTCAGTTCTTGAGTCGTATGATAGCCTCGTTGCTGGGAAGATCGGAAATTCTGAAATGACACGTGAAGATTATGATCAAATTGATCCAGTTGAAATGGAGTTGATAGATATAAAATGGTGTATGGCTTCGATCGTTCGACGTGCACAAAGATTTATGGAAATCACTGGTAAAGAAAATTTGGGAGGTTTGGATGGGAAACTTGGATTTGATAAATCCAAAGTTACTTGTTTCAAGTGTCGGGAGAAAGGTTACTTCAAAAGTGAATCTCCAAACCGAGAGGTTCAAGGAAATCATAATCCTTTCGCCGATGACTATTACAAGAGAGCGATCTACCACCGACCTCAACCAAGAACAAGAATCGTGCCGATTGAAGATAAGCAACCGGAAACTAAAGATAAGGCATTGGTTGTTACACAAGAAGACGAAGGGTTTAATTGGAACAAGTTCATTTCAAACGAAGAAAGTTTGGCGTTGGTTGCTGAAATTATCGAGGAATCGGAAGAAGAATCGGGACCTGATGATGATTACTATTATCACACTCCATCAGAGGAGGAGGAGCTTTTGAATGGTCCATTCAAACATCTTTTTGCCTAATGATGTTTTAAAAACTTTTGCAGGATATTTCGCACCAAGTCAACATTCAACAGATGAAGAGCAAAAGAAACCGGTTAAAGAAGTAAAAGCAGATGAGAAAATGGAAATGTTGAAAGAAGACATCATTAAAGCTTGCATGGCCAATGGCAATGAGGTAAACAAGTCAACATCTGAGATTGTGGTTGAAAAACCTTGTTTAAAGTGTGCAGAGCCGTGTGATGAATGTCTTGTAAAAGACAAAAGATTTGTTGAATTGAAAAGTTTAACAGACAATTTGTCAAGCGATTACAAATCTACAAAGGAAGCTTATGACAAATTGAATGCATCTGTTAAACAATATAATAGAGCACTCAGAGAAAATGACGCAACACTTATGATGCTTAAAGCAACAGTGATGGATAAACAAATGACTATTAATATTCATCTAAACACTATTGATGAGCTCAAAAGTGAGCTTGAGAAAATGAGAATTGAAACTGAACGGGTTAACAAATTGTTAATCAGTTACTCCACAAGCTCATACGTCATAGATCACATTTTACCGAAAATTGAAAATACTGAAGAATCTAAAAATGGTGAAACAAAAAGTGCTAGTTATGATCGAGTTCTGCCACCCATGTGGAACAGTTATGCATGCAAAAATCCAGCTGGGGTGGAAAAGGCGCTAAATCTTAAATTGAAAACTGAACAGCTGCCTTCAGATATCGATGTAACTTACACTAAAAATAATGGTGAATGTGACTCTGAAGTGGTAAATAATGTGGTTGAAAAAGTGTTTAAAAATGAATCTGAAGTGTCTGAGTATGGACAATCTGAGAAGTCAAAGTCTGATGATATATCAGAAAATAGTTTAAATGTTGATCCCAATGTCTTGTTTACAAAATGAAAGGGTCTGATAAACTATTTTCGGATGAGGACTTTCTGATCAAGAATGTGAAAAAGGATTGTGTAAATAAAATGTTCAAGCTTATGGAGGTAAGTCATGATGATTTAGATAAACATGATGTATCTTTCTATTCTAAATCAAAAACTGACGACCGACCCTACTATCTTAAAAATAAAGATATCCGGAAAACAAACGAGCAGGGTTGGGTTTCCAGAAGCAACATAAAAACAACAGGTCCAAAAAATTGAACTTTACAAAGAAAATCAATTTTGTTTTTGGGACAACAACAGAGAAAGAAAAGGAGGTCATCGGAACACAATCAAATGATGATTTTCTTAACGAATAAGATAAACAAAAACAGAAACTAGTTTTGGATACCTCTGTTCATAAGGACAGCAGGACATGCTTTAAATGCAAGCATGTTGGGCATATCGCACGATGTTACTCACAAGAAAGTTCAAAACCAGTTTCTTATCCGAAAAAGCTCACCAAGGATGAAAAACAAAAAGCACCCATGTTCATGCCGAAACAAATTCTTAAAAGAAATAATGAATCTCATCAAAATGTTAAACCAACTATTCAAACTCAATCTAAATTTGAAATTGGTGAAACATCACACAAAATTCAACAAGTAGATTCAAAATTTTATGTTAAAAGGGCTAAACCACAAACACAGAAATGGGTTGCTAAAGTTGTCAAAATCAAACCATCCAAGGTTGAACAAAAACCTTCTGTTCCAAACAAAACTGAGTTTAAAAAGATTGATAAAAACAAAGTGGGTCCAAAATTTGACATTCCAAACCCACCCAAGACGAAACAGGCTTGGGTTTCTTTGTTTAAATGAGTTTTGATAATCATGTGTGCAGGGGCTCCAACGTTCGATATTGTCAAAATGGATAGTGGAGCATCTTTCCACATGAAAGGAGTGCTTGCGTTGCTCAACGACGTTAAAGCTATTCGAGGAGGGTATGTAGGATTTGCTGGAACGCAGGGAGGTAGAATTGTCAGAGAAGGGATTCTCTCGAACGGAGTTGTATCGTTTGATAAAGTGAATTATATTGCTGAACTTGAGAACAATCTGCTTAGTATCTCGCAACTTTGTGACAAGAAGTTCACGACACATTTCAGTGATAAAGAATGCTTAATCTTAAAACCTGGTTTCAGGATTCCTGAAGAATGGATTTTGATGCGAGCTCCAAGAGAAAATGATTTATATGTTCTTGACATGAGCATCGCTTCTACCACGTCAAAGAAAGTTCAATGCTTTGTTTCCAAAGCTACTGAGAAAGAGTCTATATTATGGCATGGAAAAATGGGGCACATTCATCTCCGAAACAGAGTTTAAGAACAAGAAGATGCAAGAGTTCTGCAATGAAAAGGGGATTCTTCATGAATTCAGCGCCCCCTATACTCCCCAACAAAATGGAGTAGCTGAATGAAAGAATCGCACACTGATAGAAACTGCAAGAACAATGTTAGCTGATTCAAAATTACTGATCAGTTTTTGGAGTGAAGCAGTAGCATCAGCTTGTTATACCCTAAATCATGTGTTGATAGTTAAGCCTCACAAAAAGACATGTTTCGAGTTACTGAATCAACGAAAGCCCAACTTAGCATTTTGGAACCTTTTGGATCACCGTGTACCATTTTGGACCTGGTTGGTAAATTTGGAGCCAAATCCTTGGAAGGATTTTTTGTTGGTTACACTACTCCTCAAAAACGTGTTTTCTTGCCGAGTCTGAACCAGGTAGTTCTAGCACAGCATGTAGATTGTCAAAGATATACAACGTCTACGCAGAAACCTGGGGATCCGTGGCTGTTTAACTATGATGGATTGTGGGATTCATTTGATTTACCAGATGTGCCAACAGAAGAAGAACTTCTTATGTTATTTCAACAACATCAGTTATCTAATCAAGAACAAGTTCCTAGACCATTGGTGATTTCCACATCATTACCGGTCAACACGTCTGATGTCGGTAAAAGTTCTTCTGTTCAAGTTCCTGTTCTTGCACCAAATGTCAATACTGCTGAATCATGTGCCCAACCAAATGCTGATGCTGACTCTGATCGGGTACCAACTTTCAACGATGGAAGATCCAGTTCTGATGAAGGATCTGAACAGACTGAAAGCTTTTTGAAACAACAGGCTGATCAGTCTAATGCTAAGAATAAAGCTTCTTCATCTGTACCGGTTATCGATGAAATTCTAACAAATCTACAACCACGAGTAGATGTTCCAACTGAAGTGATACCAAGAACACTTCCATATTCCGTCAGAGAACATCATAGGCAGCTTACAAACTGGAGTGCAAACTCGAAATCAGATCAATAAAGATCTAAGTTGTTTCTATACTAGTATTGCTCCACTTCAAGCTCGATTTTCTCATACTTGTTTTGTTTCTCAGGTTGAACCGGGAAGCTGGAAAGATGCGTTAAAAGAAGAAAGTTGGGTGGATGCAATGCAGGTGGAGTTGCTTCAATTCCAGAAACTTGGAGTCTGGAAGCTTGTTGACCTACCAAATCATCACAAAAATATTAACACAAGATGGGTCTTCAAGTGCAAAAGAGACGATCGAGGAGTTGTGGTAAGCAACAACGCTCGACTTGTGGTTAAAGGTTTTCACTAGCAAGAAGGGATAGATTATACTGAAGTCTATGCCCCAATTGCTCGTCTTGAAGCGATTCGCATATTCTTGGCCTTTGCCTCATGGAAAGGGTTCAAGGTGTACCAATTAGATTTTAAATCTACTTTCTTATACGGAAGAGTAAAAGAGGAGGTGTACGTCGGCCAACCACCGGGGTTCGTTGATCCAGTGCACAAAGATAAAGTCTACCTTCTGAATAAAGCCTAATACGGTCTTCATCAAGCCCCGAGAGCTTGGTATGAAACGTTATCGAGTCATCTTCTGGAAAATGGCTTTATCAGGGGAACAGTAGATTCTACCCTCTTCACAAAGGAAGTAGATGGGCATCTAATCATCGTACAGATATATGTGGATGATATTATCTTTGGATCAACAAATGATAAGCTGTGTAAAGACTTTGAGGAAGTCATGAAGCGCAAATTTGAAATGAGCGCAATGGGGGAGATGGAGTTCTTTCTAGGACTTCAGGTTGATCAGTTGCCTGATGGTATTTTTATTCATCAGACAAAATATGTTCATGATATATTGGATAAATTCAATATGACAGGAGCTAATTTTTATCGAAAATACATGAATGTCAATAAAGTTCATTAATTTGAAACTTTCCATGTTAAAATAAATCTGTTTGGTCAAACATGGTCAACCAAGGTCATTAACTTGGACTTGGTAGGCAAATTGGATAACCAGGGTCATTAACTTGGATTTGGTTAATCAGGTGGGTTTTAAAAACAGATAAAAATGGATAACATGAAAAAGTCAAAAATCAAAATAAAATCAAAAATCAAAATCAAAACCAAAAGTTCAATATTTCATCGATGATTCGTACGAAATTCTTTATTTCGTATGAAATAAAATGATCATTTTTTTGTATGAACCAAATATTTCGTACGAACCAAATATTTCGTACGAAGCAAGTCTCCACTATATAAGCTTTTGAATTTTGTACGAAAAAGGTTATTTGTTTTTGGAGAACTGTTAAACGAGTTAGAGAAGTTGGTACGAAACATCCGCTGAAATTCTTATTCTTGGCTTATTTTCGATCCAAATCACATTGGGAAGGTTGATTGGCACACCTTTTACAATAGGGAAGGTAATTTTGCATAAATCATGTCGTTATAATGTCAGATCTGAGCAAATCAAACTTAGAACTTAGATCTAGGGAGATTGGACCGATAAATCTTAAAATTGACTTCAAAAATGATAATATCGGCACTAATAACCCGAAAATCGACTATTAATTTGTTAAAATCGACAACTTTAAAGTTCATATTACACTTAGTCATTTTTGGGACGACGATGTGTTTCGTACAAAGAAATGAATCATACAGAATAAGTTTTGATATTTTGTGCGAAGAAATGGTTCGTATGGAAAAATTTTCTTTATTTTGATTGTTCTGATATGTACGAGGAAATGTTTCGTACGAAGTAAGCATGTAATATTGAATGTTAAAATTAGATTAAGTGTTTACTTCATATGAAATGTTATTTTGTACGAAGTAAATAGAAAAAGATGAAAGTCAGATTTTTGCTAAGTATCTGCTTCGTACAAATTTGTATTTCGTACGAATGAAAAGTGTTGTTTTTGAAAAAAATAGTTTAATATTTTCTAACACTTGTTTGTTATGATTGTGAACAGGCCAAGAAATCTGCATTTTCACCATTTCATAATATTTGTTATCAGACGAATGGATCAATTCCTGAAATCGCTGCATTCAGAGAAATTCTCGATTTTCTGACACGGATACGAGTTACCAAAGCTCTGACAGATAGACACACTGTTTATCAATCTCATGTGGAATTCTTTTGGAACGCATCTGAATATAGTATTGAAGATAATGCTATTATTTCAGCAGTAAGGATTTATGACGAGGATGTTCAAGTTAAAATTACAGAAGATTTGATACGAACGGTGTTGGAGTTTAAGGATAACAAAAATGATCCTACAGGCTTTTCTGAATATATGGTGAAGGGTTGCTTTATAGGATGGGATATTCTGGATACGTTAATGCTGCAACTTTCAAGAAAGCAAACTTGAGCGCACCATTTAGATATTTGGCTCATGTGATAGCATATGGTTTGAGTCATCGTAAAGGAGGGTACGATGATATTGTAGATTATCAAATGTGCATGATTACATCGTCAATCCTAAATCTACCATATAACTTTTCAAAAGTTATTTTTACGTAAATGGTACAGAACATTCAGAAGGAGAAATTCTTGCAGTATCCGAATTTGTTCAAATGATGCTTGATTATCTTCATCCGGGTCTAAAGAAAAGTGAAGATGATATGTTGAAGCTGGAACATATGGATGTATCTACATTGAGAAAGATGAATTTGCATCTTAAGACGGCTCCTGTTGCTAAACCAATGTTCGGTGCAGTTATTGATAAAGATTATATTTCACCAGCACCAGGCCATTGGAGAAAGGATGATAGTGGAGATGAAGCCGAAGAACATGAAGCCTTATCTATGTTCGTGGCAAAAAGAAGTCCATGGTTTATAAAAGATGGTGGAAAAGGTGTGAAACCCAAAGCTGCATCTTAATCGGCTCCTAAAGTACAAAAGACAAAAGTTACTTCTGCAGCTGAAAGTTCGGGTCTAAGAGACGAACCAGATGTTGAAGAAACTGTTGAAGATATGGCTGCAGAGATTGAGCGTCAAGCTTTTGGTTCTGACAAAGTAGCTGAAGAAGTTCTATCGTTGAGTACTAATTCAGAAGATAGACGAGCTGGTGAGAAGAAAGGAGCAAAAAAGTTAGAAAAGAAACGAAAGGCTGAACTTAAGCATAAGCAGAGGAACGTAAACGTAAAGCAACAGGTGAGGATGATACGACGTATGTTCCATCCCTGAAGATGTTCTTCGTACTCCAATAAAGAAGAAACATAGAAGAATGAAGCGATCTGCTGCTAGGGTATCGCCAAATGTTATTCTGAAAGAAACTGCTGCTGAGCCTATCGTTGAAGAAAATGTGGATGAACCGTCACAGCATATTCCATCTCCACCACAACATGTTCAGCCAGAACCAGCTCAGCAACAACCGCAACAATAGCCAGCTCAGCAACAACCGCAACAATAGCCAGCTCAGCAACAACCACAACAACAGCCAGCTCAGCAACAACCGCAACAACAACCAGCTCAGCAACAACCACAGTCATCTCATCCAAAACAACCTCATCCAACACAACAGCATATGAGTCACAATCATTTTTTGATGATATTGGTTTAGATGATTTACCTGGAGGTGATGAATTTCGATTTGATGATCCAAGAGTTGATAATTTGCAAAAACAGGTTATGATGAATACTATAAGGATAGCTGAATTACAAGAGCAAATCAATGAGCTAACTGCTGAAAAGCTCGAAATGCTGGAACGAATCGGAGGGTTGATTGTTGATAAGCAGCAGTTAGAAGCGATGTTGGCAAGTATTGTATCTGAGAATGAAAGTTTGCGATTACGGATGGCAGAATATGAAGAAGAGCATTTGAGGAATGATAGAAGAATGAATCTATTTGAGAAGATTTTGGAAAGGAAATTGGGTTTGAGTATTTCTGCCGAGATAGATGTGATAGAACGAGCAGAAGCAAGAGAGCGGGTTGCCGAAAAGGAACCTTTATCTAAGCAACAATCTGACGCTCAGGGAAGGGAAAAGAAAAGATAGTGGAAGAACCTATGATTGACGAAACTGCGCTAGAAGCTGGGTCTATGCCAGTAACATGTTGGGATATCGTTGTTTATGAAGAGCCGAGGAAGTTTATCGTGATAGGACAGCCAATAGATGTGGATATTGCGTCGCTTGATATTTCTCAAAGGCATCAGGATTGGTTGTTAAAGAAAAAGTTTGAGAAAGAAATAGAAGAAGCGGCTGAAGAGATTGAAAAGGAAACAGAGTTAGAGGATACTGAAGTTGATATTGATGATTCTAGTAGTTCGGATGGTGATGATAATGATGATAGTGTTGGTGGATCTGGAATTCTTGTAACTGATTTAAGTATTAATGAACCAGTAGATCTTTCTAAGTATCTTGATGATTCTGCGAAACAGACCACTGAAGAAGAAAAGACGAACAAAGCCGACGAGTCTGTTGATGCTTAGCAGGCAGGAATTTTCACAGAAAATGTTACATCTTATGTTCCTGTAGTGTCAAAGCCATTTGTGTTATATCTTGAGCATGACGTAGAGGAGGGAGAGTTTGTTCACAGTTACTCAAAGGAAGAAATAGCAGCGATGCTTGGCATTAGTGAAGAGAAGTTTGATGACGAACTAAACGACATAGATACTTTTGAGCCAAACGCATATGTCTTCGAAAACGTGGAAGATGCAAATATGTATGATAATGTTGTCGTGGAAAGTGATTCTGATGATGATGCTAATGTTGTCAATCAGGGTACAGATGATTCCCCAACGTTTACTGATTTATTCGCAGCAGAAAGTTCAGAGATGTTACAGAGAAAAGTATCTGAAGCTGCTAAAGAAGGAACCATTCCTCAACAAATGTCTAAAGCTGAAATTGCTAAACAAAAGAGGAAATGGTTTCGCGTGAATCCAGCTGAGCGTAAATTTAAAAGACCCCTAGCATTCTTTACTAGCGATGCTGAGATTTCTCTAGGGGATATTCTAAGCTGGGGATGGATTGAAGAACTTAATGTATATGCGATAAAGAGGGAGTTTGGTATCCAATACTTCAGATATTTGAGCGACATCAAAACATTGCCATATTGGGATATAAAGGAGCTTGTTCAAACAAAGATGATAAATCTAAAGATGAAGTTTCATGATCAAAGGCTTTGGAGATTGATTAAGTTTGAAGCTATGCACGGTTTTACACATTGGAAACCTCATTATCCCATTCGTATTATTAAAGTTGATCCAGTAACGAACGAGAAAGATGTTACATTGATTGTGAAGAAGCCGCGTGTGATGAAGAACATGCCTCTTATTAAAATGGAACAAGATTTCTTCAAGATCTTCAAATGGTGGCACTATGATTCAACTACAGGTGAAGCTGTTATTTGTGTACATCCAGATGATGACTCTTGGAAAATCACTGAGGAATTAACCAAAGCCGTCATAGCGCACAAACGAATATATGGTCTATGGGGTGGCATTCGAGTACTAGACCCAATGTGGCTAGTCAACTGTTCAAAGAAGGATATAGAATGTTTATTCTACAGTAAGATAAGTTTTGAAGAGAAGGATAAAGAACAAGCTGTCCAATTTCAGAAGATCGTTAATGTGTGTTTTGTAAATGATATACATTCTGGTTCTGATTGGAAGACAACTTGGAGGAAGCTTGAAAAGAAAGAGACAAGGAAAAAAGAAGAAAATGAAACTAGAATTGCAGAACGTGCAAGAATAGCATCTCTAAGGAGCTTTCAGTTTGTGAACCGACCTCCTCCGACTGATCAAACACCAATTGCTTTTGAGAAGCGTCGCAAACCAGTGAAGAGATTTTTTGGACGGTAGAGTCAAATCTAGTTGAAGATTTTTGAAGACTATCCAGACTGCGCCAACATCCAAGGGGGAGTTTGTCGGTGCATAATGTCTATTGCCTACGTCTAGGATATGTCTGTAATGTTTATAGAGTTTACACGTCAATGTTTATTTGTTAAAAAGTAATTTTTATATGTTTTGATACTATGCTTTGTACGAAGTATATACATGTTTCGTACGAGTGTCTTACTCGTACGAAGCACAAGTTCGTACGAAATATAGTCAGGTCACTGTTTAGCACGCATTTCGGTACGAGTCATGTCGACCTATAAATAGGGAAGTGTTGTGTTAGAACTAGTGAGTGATTTGTCAATTGGTACGGCGAAGCTCTGCCAGTTTTTTACTCGCGTCTGTATTTGAACGTCATTAATACAACAGAAGCAGTTAAACAGTAAGTACTATCTTGTTTGTCTTATCTACCTCTCTAGCAATGACTTCCGCCTCTGCTAGTTGAGCGAGATCAGGTCGATTGCTCATTTCGGGAGCTCGATCCCCGTTCACAAAGTCTTACCACCAACAGCCTTGAATCTGAACATAGAGGTCAGATTTAACATGGATCTGGTGAAATCTTCATCAATAGCAATGAACTTCTAGAATCGCCATATATAGAGAGAGAGAAAGAAAGCAATGGGGGGCGGAATACGATAATAAGAGAAACCCTAATCAACAGTACGGAACGCGTGTAAAGAGGTGTACATGTGCTCTAAAGACTTGTACAACATGCATTAAATGAATTTTAAGTAAAGTGGCAAATTACTTAAGTTGTCCTTTGAATATGCTTATATATATAATGTAGATAAACACGCCAACATGACTTAAGTTGTCCTTTGAATGTTGCTGCCGGGACTCGAACCCGGGTCAGCCAGAACTGAAATCCAAAGACTTAACACACACACACATCACCACTCCGCCACTTGTTGTTTTCTGTCATCTCTAGGAAACAAATAACTCTTATACACTAATATAGTTAAAACCGGTTGCGCCAACTGAGTAACTGAAATCAGCAATTCAATCGACTAATCGTTTGATTAATCGCACATTCAGGTTTATAACCGATGCACCGACGATTTTAATCAATTCGGAATTGATTGAACATCAATTTTCATCATTATCGGTTTTTATAACCGAAAATAATCAAAGTTCAGATTACTTCAATCAAAACCCTTCTCGCGACTCAGAGACATCAGGCAAACATTCCATTTCACTTTCGTCACACTTTCAGTCCATCGGAACGCTTAAATCAACTCGCCGGAAATTTCTGTAAGGTTCGCCGAAAAACCGTATTTGTCCTCAAATCGGTAAGTTCTTCAATACCATGGTAGTCTAACAGTTGTTAAGCTGTTTCTAACTCAAACGATCCACTTGAGATCGAATTCAGGCACCGTTATCAGATAATTCCAGTTCGCCGGAGAGTTTCTGGAAAACGTTATCTTCGTCTGTGAAACGGTAAGGACCTTCAATCACACTGTTAACGTTTGTTTATCACTTCAATTCCACGATTGGCTAATCAAAATGGTTAATTGTTTGGTTCAGTTGAGGTGCACAAAAACAGAGCCGACGCATTGCCGGAAATTCTGTGATATATCATTCCTACGGTATGTGACTTCCAACACCGTCTCTGCCATTTCATTTTAGCCTTAAGAATGTTTGTTAATTGTAAAAACAAGAAACGGATTAGTGATTCAGTCGACTGTATTTTGAATGAAGAAGACGAAGTTAGTTAAGTTATAAGTTTATTTAAAATCAGCAATATGAACGGGTTAGACACACAGTCCAGCGGTGGACTGTGTGCAAAATATACACGCATGTCACGAGTTCGATCCCTGATACACGCACTCCCTATGTAATAAAATGCTTTTTTGTTTAAAACTGAACCGGGTTAACTCCGTTAGTTGTTAAGTATAATAAAAACCGAACCAGGTTAGACACACAGTCCAGCGGTGGACTGTGTGCAACACTAAGTCGCACGTCACGCGTTCGAAACCTGTTACTGGCACCGGGTTGTTGAATTAAAATGTTTTTTAAATTAAAAGAATTTTGGTTAAATCGAATTAGTATATAAATATAATTAAAAACAAGATTATTTCGGGTTAGACACGTAGCTCAGTTGGTAGAGCTGCGTGCACGCGTACGGGAGGTCTCGGGTTCGAGTCTCGCCCAGCGCATTCATGCACTTTGACCGAACCGGTCAACAAGTCAACGGTCAACGGTCAACGCAAAATAAACAATTTTTTTTATATTTTTATTTATTTAATTTAATTTAAAAATCAATTAAAAATACTTAAAATAACATTTTTAAAGATAGAAAATAGCCTTAAACTCACAAAAGTATATCTAAAAAATTCCATTAAAATTCTTAATAAAATCCACTCATTTACTATATTTTTCCATCATTATTTAGGTTATTAATTCTCGTTGTTCATTTCTCCCGACTCGTGCGCATCTCATCATCCCCAATCCAACGCACCCAAGGTGAGTGAATCTTACAAATTCCCCGTTTTAATCACGTTTTGGGGTGTATCATGTGTCTTGCTATATATTATATTTAAATCATTGTGCATACATCATATCATGAACTTGTGTATTCAGTTTGTTTCAATTGTTGTGTGGTTATCGTTGGATGCAATTTATTATTTTCAGTACATGCAATTTCATAGGCCGCCGCTCCCCATTACATTATGAGCGTTGAGCATGTTCCCCATTTCATTATGAGCGTGAACCCGGCGTGCCCACATACGATCGGCTCCGTTTGATTGAGCCTTGATCGCACAAACATTTTTCATTTTCAGTACATGCAATACGATCGGCTCCGTTTGATTGAGCCTTGATCGCACAGATTCATTCATGTTATTTATCGTATGATGTTGGTATGTTAATGTATGCTATCACATGTTATTGTATGTTATAGTTGTGATTGCTATTTGCCACTGCTTGATTATTTACATTTGCTCATTTATGATTATGCACAATTTTTCATTGATAAACTAACAAGTAAATCAATAATAAATGTTTATCTAACAAGGTTCACTCGCCAACTTATGTAGACCCAAAAACCCCCATTTTTACACATGATACAGGTGAACCAGCTGCAGTCAGAAACACATAGGATTGGACTAGAAGAATAAAATGATTTAGAGTTTGGGATTGTTATGTTTGGTTTATTTTCTTTGTATTGTATGGACATGTTTGGATATTTGGAAATGTAACTTTGACTTTAATAAATATAAAACATATTAGTAAATATCATGAGCTTTGGTGATAACCCAATTATGCCCCGACTCTTATTCCGCTGCGGGTCGGGGTGTGATAGATTGGTATCAGAGCCATGACTATAGGGATATAGGATAGGTTATTAGACCCTTTGAGCCTATACTATAGTTGATTAGAAACTAATAAGATTTTTGTGTGTTACATGCCAAATTTCATGATGTTTATATGTTTTATGTTAAATGTTACATTCAATATTATGCAAGCATGTTCATAAGTATGTATTATCATATAATGCCTATCATGAATCATATACTAATAACATATCACATCCATGAAAGCACACACCACATCATGATTGCTTTTACAATGATTTTTGTGTTTTCAAATCTCATCAAAGTGAGTTCTCATGACGGGCATGTAGTAACTGGAAGGGTACCAGTACCGGTAGTCGGAACGTCCTGTCTAGGCTGGCATTCGTATAAATCCAAAATAAAGGACCAGTTTGCCTACCTGGGGACTAACAATGAGAGTACGAAGTACCTATTAGGCCAAAGCATGCTATACCAAACGTCGTGTGAGCTAACCCCACTTTGAGTTGTCATTGTGTCTACACCTGGACACGTTCCGACCAAACATCTCATGAACATATTTTGTGGTTTGCATTCGGGTGATGCGAGTGTTAAATTGCCAATACTAATGTGAATCCTACCAAGCCAATAGCCATGGGGGCCCACATGACTATATAGGTGAAGGTATGGGGGACATTTGAGGCCCAACATGAGCAAACCCAAGACATCCTATGGATGTAGTTGCATTATTGATATTTATGTTATTTTCATTTTCTTAAAGACACATAACACCTAAAAAGACACCATAAACTCACAATCTTCTCATGTATGTTCCTGTAGATGTCGTCCAGACAACAACGAAGGGGTAAAAGATCAGGAAGGTCTCAGGAACGCTTGGCCACACAAATCGCGAAACAAATGGCCACGATACTGCCTGACATTGTGGTCCAAGTACAACAAGCCCTCGCTACAAATCCTACTAACCCTCCCCAACAACATGACCAGAACATTGACAACCCTCCTACCAGCAAGTGCTCATACAAACATTTCAAATCTTGTGATCCTCCTAAATTTGAGGGGACCGAAGGTGTCACTGCTCTCCTCCACTGGTTCGAGGAAATGGAAAACACCTTCCTCAATTGCGATTGTCCTGAGGATCGCAAGGTTCGATACGCCACCGGGAGACTATTTGGGGTAGCTCTCACTTGGTGGAATACTGAGAAAGGGAAGAGGGGAACTGAAGATGCAATGGCCTTAACTTGGGAGGAGTTAAGGGAAATCATGACTAGGCGTTTCTTGTCCTAGGAGTGAAATTAAAAAGTTGGAGGACGAATTTCATTCCTTAAAACAGAAGGAGGGAGATCACACCACCTATAACAAGAGGTTCTTGGAGTTGAACCAAATGGTTCCAAATTTGTTTACTCCAACTTATCGTTTGATCGAGCATTATATTCGAGGACTCCCCTCGAAAATTCAAGATTCAGTTCTCAGCATTTCACCGGTAACACTTGAAGCTGCTATGGAGCTAGCGACTGAACTGATCGAGAATCGGATTCGCAACGGGAAGTTTAAAGAGGAGAAAAAGAAAGCCCCTGTTGAGGGTCAAACTTCAAACCATTCCATCTCTTCCTCTAAGTTTGCTAACAAGAGGAAGCGCAACACCAGAAATTTCGCAGTTACACAAACCAACTCCCCTATTCCTGCTGCACCCATTACTCAAGTCGCTCCTTCACCTGCACCATACAAAAGACCCTACTCTGGCTCGTTACCAAAATGTAACCGTTGCCAATATCACCATTCTCCTGATTATCCTTACCAGCATTGCACCGGCTGTGGTCGCGCGGGTCATACGGTTCAAACCTGCCGCATGCCCCAGCGAACGAACCGCCACCAACCTTTAACCCAAACCCACCAACAATTAATGGGTCAAGCCCAACAACTCCTACTATTACCACCCACCCAACACCTAGCCCAAACATATTACCAACCCAATTATCCTATGGGCCAACTATGCGGGCTTGCTACGATTGCGGAGACCCAAGCCATTTCAGAAACACTTGTCCAAGGTTGGTAAACATTATTCATGCTCAGGCTCAAGCCAACCCAGTGAATCAAGCGAACCAAGCTCCTCCACCTGCAAGAGGAAGAGCTTTCAATATCAACGCTAATCAGGCTAGGGCCGACGGCAATGTGGTTAACGGTACGTTCCTTATAAATGGTAGATATGCATCTATGTTATTTGATACTGGTGCGGATAGAAGTTTTGTGTCTTTAGAATTTGAACCTATCTTAAACCAAAATCGGGATAAGCTCACGGAATCCATAACGGTAGAAGTTGCTGACGGGAAACCAGTTTCATTAAGTTCTATTATACGCAACTGTACACTCACCTTAAACGACCACGATTTCTCAGTCGACCTTATTCCTATGAAGTTGGGAAGTTTTGATATCATAATTGGTATGGACTGGCTCAGTCAACATCAGGCAGAAGTTGTATGTCGCGAAAAATTTATACGTATTCCTCTTTCAAACGGTCAGACTCTTCGAATCTTTGGTGAAACCTCGTCAAAGGGGCTCAGCTTAATGTCTTGTCTTCAAGCCCAAAAATATCTTCGCAAAAATTATGTCGCGTTTTTAGCTCATATCATCAAAAAGGGAACCATGGAGAAGAAACTTGAAGACATTCCAGTAGTAAAAGATTTCCCGCGAGTTTTTCCTGACGACATTTCAGGACTTCCTCCAGTTAGAGAAGTCGAATTCCGTATTGATCTTATACCTGGTGCTACACCAGTTGCAAAGTCTCCTTATAGGTTAGCCCCTCTGAAATGCAAGAGCTAGCCAGTCAATTACAAGAGTTGACTGACAAGGGATTCATACGTCCTAGCTCATCGCCTTGGGGTGCACCTGTCCTTTTTGTAAAGAAGAAAGATGGATCGTTTCGTATGTGCATCGACTACAGGGAGCTCAACAAATTAACAATCAAGAATCGCTATCCTTTACCACGCATTGATGATCTTCTTGACCAACTTCAAGGTGCCAATTGCTTTTCAAAAATCGACCTTCGATCTGGCTATCATCAACTTAGAGTACATGAAGAAGACGTCCCAAAGACTGCTTTCCGAACTCGTTATGGCCATTATGAATTCATGGTCATGCCATTTGGTTTAACCAACGCACCAGCTGTCTTCATGGACCTAATGAACAGAGTCTGCAAACCTTGTCTTGATCGATTTGTTATAGTCTTCATCGACGACATTCTTATTTATTCAAAGTCTAAATCTGATCATGAGCGTCATCTTCGACTCATCCTTACACTTCTAGAGAATGAAAAGCTTTACGCCAAATTCTCCAAATGCGAATTCTGGTTAAAAGAGGTGCAATTCCTCGGACATGTAGTCAATGACAAGGGAATACCTGTCGACCCCTCAAAGATCAAAGCGGTACAAGAATGGCAAGCTCCACGTACACCAACTGAAGTAAGATATTTTCTTGGTTTGGCTGGTTATTATCGTCGATTCATCTCAAACTTCTCACGCATTGCTGTACCACTCACGGCTTTAACTCACAAGGGAAAACCTTTCATATGGGGACCCAAGCAGGAAGAAGCCTTCCAAACTCTTAAACAAAAACTTTGCGATGCACCAATCCTTACTCTTCCTGAAGGTTGTGATGATTTCGTGGTCTATTGCGACGCGTCAGGGCAAGGATTAGGCTGCGTTCTAATGCAAAGAGGAAAAGTTATAGCTTATGCTTCGAGACAACTCAAGACGCATGAGAAGAACTACACTACTCATGACCTAGAACTCAGAGCCGTTGTGTTCGCTCTTAAGATATGGAGGCATTATCTCTATGGTACTAAGTGTGAAATATACACTGACCACAAGAGTCTTCAACATATCTTCAATCAAAAGGAGTTAAACATGAGGCAACGGAGATGGGTCGAACTTCTAAATGATTACGACTGTGAAATTCGCTACCACCCTGGCAAAGCAAATGTGGTGGCTGATGCACTTAGTCGAAAGGGGTATGCGAACACCATTCGTCTTCTATGTTCGCAGATTATAACCGACATTAAAGATCAAATTCGAGAAGCCCAACATGTTTCAGTTACGGAAGATGATGTACGAAAGGAGATGTCCTGTGGAGCTGAACTTAAAATTGAAACTAAATCTGACGGTATTCTGTACTACCTAGATCGTATCTGGATTCTTAACCACAACAATCTTCGTGAAACTCTTATGAAGGAAGCTCACAAAACGCGATACTCTATACACCCAGGAGCCGATAAGATGTATCAAGACCTACGATATACCTATTGGTGGCATGGAATGAAAAAGGATATTGCTATTTTTTGTTTCCAAGTGCCTTACATGTTCCAAGGTGAAAGCTGAACACCAAAGACCCTCAGGACTTCTGGTCCAACCTGAAATACCTGTATGGAAGTGGGAAAATATAACCATGGATTTCATTACCGGGTTACCTCGCACTTCTGGTGGGTATGACACTATATGGGTAATTATAGACCGACTTACAAAATCAGCTCACTTTATTCCTATCCGCGAAGATTTCAAGAACGAAAAGCTTGCTCGTATTTATAACAGCGAAATCGTAAGCCGACATGGGGTACCGTTAAGCATTATTTCTGATCGTGATGGTCGTTTCACTTCACGAACATGGCAAGCAGTACAATCCGCTATGGGTACGCGATTAGATCTCAGTACCGCCTATCATCCTTAAACTGATGGACAATCTGAGCGCACCATTCAAACTCTTGAAGATATGCTTCGAGCATGTGTCATAGACTTCAAGGGAAATTGGGACGCCCACCTACCATTAGTTGAATTTTCGTACAACAACAGCTACCATTCAAGTATCAGCATGGCACCTTTCGAAGCCTTATATGGTCGTAAGTGCCGATCTCCTGTATGTTGGCACGAAATTGGGGAAGCTCAAATCACTGGTCCAGAATTGATCCAAGAAACCACAGACAAGATCCATCAAATCCGAAACAATCTTCTAGCGGCTCAGAGTTGTCAAAAGAGTTATGCAGATAAACGACGGAAGCCTTTAGAGTTTAACATTGGTGATCATGTACTTCTAAAAGTATCACCGTGGAAGGGAGTAGTTCGTTTTGGTCAAAAAGGCAAGCTAGCACCACGCTACGTAGGACCCTTCAAGATACTCGAAAGAGTCGGACCTGTAGCATTCAAGCTTGATCTACCAGAAGAACTCAACAGGATTCATCCCATATTCCACGTGTCGAACTTGAAGAAGTGCCTCGCTGATGAAAACCTTCACATTCCTTATTCAGATTGATGAATCTATGCATTTTATTGAAAGACCAGTGGAAATCATGGACTTCGGGGAGAAACGTCTACGACGAAGTCGCATTCCAATTGTTAGGGTACGCTGGGAGTCGAAAGGGGACCTGAGTTTACTTGGGAACGTGAAGACTCAATGCGTGAAAAATACCCGCATCTTTTTCCTACTACTTCAACTACTTAAATTTCGGGACGAAATTCCTAAAAGTAGGGGATACTGTAACATTTGTCAAAAACGGGTTTCCAAACCCGCTCCGTTTTGTAATCGATTATCAAGTTATAAATGTCACGTTGTGTATTTATGGTTATTTTGGTTTTTAAAGATACATAATTAATAAACAAACTAAACTATAAAAATTATGTTTGATAAAAAGTGAAAACAAAATAAATAAAAAAGAAATGTTGCTGCCGGGACTCGAACCCGGGTCAGCCAGAACTGAAATCCAAAGACTTAACACACACTCACATCACCACTCCGCCACTTGTTGTTTTCTGTCATCTCAGGAAACAAATAACTCTTATACACTAATATAGTTAAAACCGGTTGCGCCAACTGAGTAACTGAAATCGGCAATTCAATCGACTAATCGTTTGATTAATCGCACATTCAGGTTTATAACCGATGCACCGACGATTTTAATCAATTCGGAATTGATTGAACATCAATTTTCATCATTATCGGTTTTTATAACCGAAAATAATCAAAGTTCAGATTACTTCAATCAAAACCCTTCTCGCGACTCAGAGACATCAGGCAAACATTCCATTTCACTTTCGTCACACTTTCAATCCATCAGAATGCTTAAATCAACTCGCCGGAAATTTCTGTAAGGTTCGCCGGAAAACCGTATTTGTCCTCAAATCGGCAAGTTCTTCAATACCATCGTAGTCTAACAGTTGTTAAGCTGTTTCTAACTCAAACCATCCACTTGAGATCGAATTCAGGCACCGTTATCAGATAATTCCAGTTCGCCGGAGAGTTTCTGGAAAACGTTATCTTCATCTGTGAAACGGTAAGGACCTTCAATCACACTGTTAACGTTTGTTTATCACTTCAATTCCACGATTGGCTAATCAAAATGGTTAATTGTTTGGTTCAGTTGAGGTGCACAAAAACAGAGCCGACGCATTGCCGGAAATTCTGTGATATATCATTCCTACGGTATGTTACTTCCAACACCAGTCTCTGCCATTTCATTTTATCCTTAAGAATGTTTGTTATGTAAAAACAAGAAACGGATTAGTGATTCAGTCGACTGTATTTTGAATGAAGAAGACGAAGTTAGTTAAGTTATAAGTTTATTTAAAATCAGTAATATGAACGGGTTAGACACACAGTCCAGCGGTGGACTGTGTGCAAAATATACACGCATGTCACGAGTTCGATCCCTGATACACGCACTCCCTATGTAATAAAATGCCTTTTTGTTTAAAACTGAACCGGGTTAACTCCGTTAGTTGTTAAGTATAATAAAAACCGAGATATTAACCAGGTTAGACACACAGTCCAGCGGTGGACTGTGTGCAACACTAAGTCGCACGTCACGCGTTCGAAACCTGTTACTGGCACCGGGTTGTTGAATTAAAATGTTTTTTAAATTAAAAGAATTTTGGTTAAATCGAATTAGTATATAAATATAATTAAAAACAAGATTATTTCGGGTTAGACACGTAGCTCAGTTGGTAGAGCTGCGTGCACGCGTACGGGAGGTCTCGGGTTCGAGTCTCGCCCAGCGCATTCATGCACTTTGACCGAACCGGTCAACAAGTCAACGGTCAACGGTCAACGCAAAATAAACAATTTTTTTTATATTTTTATTTATTTAATTTAATTTAAAAATCAATTAAAAATACTTAAAATAACATTTTTAAAGATAGAAAATAGCCTTAAACTCACAAAAGTATATCTAAAAAATTCCATTAAAATTCTTAATAAAATCCACTCATTTACTATATTTTTCCGTCATTATTTAGGTTATTAATTTTCGTTGTTCATTTCTCCCGACTCGTGCGCATCTCATCATCCCCAATCCAACGCACCTAATGTGAGTGAATCTTACAAATTCCCCGTTTTAATCACGTTTTGGGGTGTATCATGTGTCTTGCTATATATTATATTTAAATCATTGTGCATACATCATATCATGAACTTGTGTATTCAGTTTGTTTCAATTGTTGTGTGGTTATCGTTGGATACAATTTATTATTTTCAGTACATGCAATTTCATAGGCCGCCGCTCCCCATTACATTATGAGCGTTGAGCATGTTCCCCATTTCATTATGAGCGTGAACCCGGCGTGCCCACATATGATCGGCTCCGTTTGATTGAGCCTTGATCGCACAAACATTTTTCATTTTCAGTACATGCAATACGATCGGCTCCGTTTGATTGAGCCTTGATCGCACAGATTCATTCATGTTATTTATCGTATGATGTTGGTATGTTAATGTATGCTATCACATGTTATTGTATGTTATAGTTGTGATTGCTATTTGCCACTGCTTGATTATTTACATTTGCTCATTTATGATTATGCACAATTTTTCATTGATAAACTAACAAGTAAATCAATAATAAATGTTTATCTAACAAGGTTCACTCGCCAACTTATGTAGACCCAAAAACCCCCATTTTTACACATGATACAGGTGAACCAGCTGCAGTCAGAAACACATAGGATTGGACTAGAAGAATAAAATGATTTAGAGTTTGGGATTGTTATGTTTGGTTTATTTTCTTTGTATTGTATAGACATGTTTGGATATTTGGAAATGTAACTTTGACTTTAATAAATATGAAACATATTAGTAAATATCATGAGCTTTGGTGATAACCCAATTATGCCCCGACTCTTATTCCGCTGCGGGTCGGGGTGTGACAATATATATGTATATATATATATATGTATGTATATGTATATATGTATGTATATGTATATATATGTGTGTGTGTGCGTATGTATATATTTTTTAAGATTTTTG
Source organism: Scalesia atractyloides (assembly GCA_947069175.1). Lineage (NCBI taxonomy): Eukaryota > Viridiplantae > Streptophyta > Magnoliopsida > Asterales > Asteraceae > Scalesia > Scalesia atractyloides. The sequence goes on from CAMTDV010000020.1 coordinate 53,144,606, forward strand.
CGAACTTGAACGATTTATTGGTGACCCTCATTATGTCATATCCGTTATCACACCTGTTTATGTACAATATATCTACAATTTGTGTTTTTTAACATATTTACACAAACATTAACATATCATCAAACATCTTAGTGCACGTAATTCGCCAACTTATATATTTTATCATTTTAAAGCATTTTATACATGTAATAACTTCGCAAGTTAACCTATGTATAATTTTCATGTTTGATCAAGAAGTTGCATTTTAATGTGTCTTTTTAACGAAACTATTGTTTTAATCGTACAAATACACATGGATAGTCCTACATCCTACTATCATGTTATCACTTATCATTTCACATATCACATACTCATATTCACATATCACATCTCATCACGCAAAAATCACACTTGAATAACCCGTTTTCGCATACATCAAAATATGTGTATTTTTAACGTCTCTTTAACGTTTTAGGCGTCCAAAGTCACATATGACTAGCCAAACACCATGGATACTTAATATAAGATGAACTACTTATATTTGTCATGAAAATATCATTTTATAACCTGATCTAAATCAGTTTTGCTGAAATCACTTTAAAAGCCGATTTTTACCATTTTTAACGCATACTCTTGTACCGAATTTTACTATAACCATCCCAATTATCATGACTTCATATTTTAACACAACACATGTTATTTACTGAATAACATGGTAACAATAATCACTTTAGTGCAACTTTTATGCAAGTCACATAAATCATGCATTTTCACCCATTTTACTATTTTTTAAGCCTCATGTAGAACATGCAAAGCTACCGATGTAACAGCCCAGCGTAACCGCACTATGATATTGTCCGCTTTGGTAGCCAGCACGCCCATGGCGCCTGCCCCTCATGGCTTTAAAACGCGTCATGATGGTGAAGGTATCAAGCCCCTTATAAGGAAGCCTTCGTTCCCCTTTCACAACCGATGTGGGATATCACAATCCACCCCCTTAAGGGGTCCAGCGTCCTCGCAGGACCTAACACCACCGGTCCGGCCCTGGCTCTGATACCATCTATCTGTAACAGTCCAGCGTAACCGCACTATGATATTGTCCGCTTCGGTAGCCAGCACGCCCATGGCGCCTGCCCCTCACGGCTTTGAAATGCGTCATGATGGTGAAGGTATCAAGCCCCTTATAAGGAAGCCTTCGTTCCCCTTCACAACCGATGTGGAATATCACTTAAGGGGGTGGATTGTGATATCCCACATCGGTTGTGAAGGGGAACGATGGCTTCCTTATAAACGGTTTGATACCTTCACCATCATGACGCATTTTAAAGCCGTGAGGGGCTGGCGCCATGGGCGTGCTGGCAACCAAAGCGGACAATATCATAGTGCGGTTACGCTGGGATGTTACAGATGGTATCAAAGCTAGGGCCGGACCGGTGGTGTCAGGTCCTGCGAGGACGCTGGACCCCTTAAGGGGGTGGATTGTGATATCCCACATCGGTTGTGAAGGGGAACGAAGGCTTCCTTATAAGGGGCTTGATACCTTCACCATCATGACGCATTTTAAAGCCATGAGGGGCAGGCGCCATGGGCGTGCTGGCTACCAAAGCGGACAATATCATAGTGCGGTTACGCTGGGCTGTTACAACAGGCCTCTCGCGCCCCGTGAGAGGCACAAGCCTTGCCTCTCGCGCCCCATGGCCAGTTTCAAAGTTTGACACTTTTAGCCCCTCAACTTATTAAACCCTCTTAAACCTTCCTAAAACAGCTTTTTAGCATTTTTAGCCCTCCATAGCCAATACTTGGCGTACCCGGGGTTATGTCCGGACATTGTCGACCTCTCGGTTCATTAAAAGGTCACTCAGAGGTATAAATTAACATGTTGACACTTTTAACTCCTCCATTATCCAATTTTCACATTTTTACAGAATTAACCTCTCTCGTCCAACAAGTGGCACGCATGAGAGTTAGGACTTTGTAAAGGATCATTCAGAGGCTCATTTTATGCATGTTGGCATATCAGTCACTCAGAGGCTAGGCATGTTGACATATCAGTCACTCAGAGGCCAATGTTTTATGCATGTTGACATATCAGTCACTCAGAGGCTAGGCATGTTGACATATCAGTCACTCAAAGCCCAATGTCTAAGCATGTTGACAAATCAGTCACTCAGAGGCTAGGCATGTTGACATATCAGTCACTCAGAGGCCAAATTTGAGTATGTTGACACCTTTAGTCCCTATTAGTCCTTAATAGACTAAAAAAATAAAATACAGCCATGTCACTGTACTATTGGACACGATTTTTACGAGGTGTTACATAAACAACATGTTTTATTCCCTTTCAAGCCCTCACAAGATCATCTATGGAGTTTGCAAGCATGGGGGAGCATTAGAGCTTTCTTTGGAGCTTCATCTTCTTCTTAATCTTCACTTAATCTTGTGCAAACTTGTAAGCTAATCTTTTATCATATTTAAGCTCCTTATGATATATGGTTTATGAAAGTACTTGTTGATCATCTTAAAAGTAAAGAAAAATCCAACTTAAAAACCCTAACCTCACTTTAATAATCTACTAAATATAATTTATTATATGTATTAGTGTTAACTAGTTAACATGATTATGTTGATTATGTTAAAGTAAGTTGTTTAAAGTGTGTGATCTTGTATGATTAAGATTGTAAATGATGATTTAAACATGGTGATGTTTAAATCTAAACAAGATCATCCACCTCATGATCCATAAACTTTACTACAACTCAAATATGATTTATTACATATATGTGACTTTTATAAAGAATAAACACCATGATTTTTGTTATGACCATCTTAAAAAGTTTAGTAAACAAAGTGCTTTAAAGTGGAAATCTTGATTAGAAGATATAACAAAAATGATGTCTTAAATGTTCTAATAAATATGTGAAGATCTCATTATTTTTAAGTAAGGTTGTTAAATTATATATTTACAAAAAGTCCATGGAAATGGGGATAAAAAGTGTATAAATCACGCATACAAAAATGGTATATTAAACTTGAGTTGATGATTGATTGTGATTATGGGTTTAAACATGATTTAAATACGTTTTTGAAACGTGGAAACGCCATCGTTTAGGGGAAACTATGGCGAAATTTCCTAAAAAGTCTAATCGTGATTAATGTATAGTTAACGGGGTGATTAATGGGACTAAACGCGATTAGTGACCTAAACCGTCACTAAGAAAGTTTTAATGACAAGGGTTAAACTCTAACCCTCCAAGGATTTAACAAATACCTACATATATTTTTACAAGTTAAAAATGAGTATTTGTTACATATATATATTTTTGGGAATAAAAAAATATATACATATACTTTGTCACCATAATTAATGTGTAAAAATACATGTGTATGTATGTGTATGTATCTAGAAAGTCTAGGGTATACAACACAAAATATCCAACTAATACAACACACCAAATACTTGAAGGTTACCAAGTATAAATAACATGAACACATACACTTTCACACAATTCTTGAAACAATAATCGGACGAGCGAGCTAGGCGGACAATGGTCGAGTTTATACAATACACCGTCTCGCCGTCGATCAACGAACATATCGCCAACATGAAGAGCTACTACGACATTTGTACGATTTTCGACGCGGAAATAATATATATATATATATATATATATATATATATATATTAAACGACAACGACGACATGTCTAAAAATAATACATTCTAGACACTTAACGAATATATATATTAGCGATGACAAATTCCGGAAAGTTAGGATGTATAAAAATTACTAAGTGATTTTATAAAAGTATATAAACATACTTAAAAGTATAAACTTACTAAAAATTTCCAAGTGCAAGATTATAAAAGTTATGGACTCATGAAATGAAGTTGGGCTAGGCCCATTACATAAAGACATGGGCAAGGCCCAAATACACAAATCACATGATAACATGGGCTAAGCCCAAAGACACAAAATACATGGGCTAGGCCCAATCACATAATTTCATGGGCTTGGCCCAATCACATAATTACATGGGCTAAGCCCAATGACATAATTACATGGGCTAGGTCCAATGACATAATTAAATGAGCTAGGCCCAATCACATAAAGACATGGTGCTAGTGCACTAATGACATAAATTTCATGGGCTAGGCCCAATCAGATAAAGACATAGGCTAGGCCCAATGACATACATGACATGGGCTAGGCCCAATGACACGCGTGCAACATGTGAAGGGTGAGGCCTGTTCACACACGATCTAATAATGACAATCAATATATATATAATCGAACAAACGAACTACCAACACTATAATAACACTAAAGTTGTTCTAATATGATAAATATATACACAACAAGAATTCAAGATGAACAACTTGTACGAGGTCCAACGAGACCTAGGTGTCTAATGAAATTAATACACATGTAGGGTACGCACGTCTACAGACACCAGTATTCCAATAAGTACGACTTACGGAACGCAAAACTGTGAGTTCATATCCCTCCTTTCAAGTATTTCAAAGTTTTGTTTTTAAAACAATCGAGGGGAAACACATGTCATAACAAACGGTATGTTAGCTATGGGGTTAGATGATAACACGATCAATGTGCATAAGTAGGATGATGACAAGAGTAACCATTAATCACTTAGTGACCAAGGTGCAAAAGGTATAGGTCTATCGAGTTTGAGGCGCGTTCCACTACTGGTTTGTTAACCCTTTAGGAGTGCTTTTGTGATCCCAATTGATTCAAGAGTTATCGCGGTTTGGTTACTTACTTATGGCACGTATGTCAGGGTGCTAGCTACACACTAATAGATCTTTAAACTCCATGAATGTTAATAACATACTAAGATTTCATTACTGGATTACAAACAAGACATCTCATACGAAAACAATAACTACATGAAGTCGCCAACTTTATGTTGACTTTTCAAACTTACATGTATTTCAGGACGCAAAACTTGAGCCGGTGAAAGACTACGGCAAGTGGGAATGAACCTGACAACGAATGCCATTTTGGAGGATTTGTCTCTTATATCCCAACCTCGTATGGGTATAAAGGGGTCAAAACCTCAACATGCTTTTATGATAAAAACAATCTTTTGGTTTAAAGTGTAATGTAACTCAAAAACTATACTTTGGATAACATTGTGAACTTGTCTGAACCTTGTAACTTGTTTTGGAAACCTGTAAACTTTGGTTGCAACTTAACATATATGGCATCGTTGTTGATTTATTTTTGTTTACACAATTGGTTGCAATGATTACCTCGTAGTTACACGATTGCGCTTCCGCTACAACCAGGGTGTGACAATTAAGGTACAAAAGGTATGATATTATATTTTACTAACCCATCAAAACAAGTTTGGTTAGTTATATACATACAAAGAATGTAACACAACACGATCATGGATCTTGTGGTATTTGTTTATGGGAGGAGACACTAGGAGTCTTACATGAAGACAATACATAATTGCTCGACATCAAGAGTTGCACATTAATAGATCAAGCATCAAATTATTTACTACAAAGGATATATCTATCTAAGAGTTGCACACTAGAAGTCTTATATGAAGACATACATTGAGCAACTTTCATAAAAATCGAAAGTTGTTACTTAAAAGGATATATAATGAGGGGGAGTATTACATAGGTCGAACTCTTTTTCCTTAACTAAGTTTTATCTCATTAGATTTTCTTAACAAGGTTTTTAACGAAACAACATAACTGATCCAAAAGCATTAGTGAACATTATATACATAGCACTTTTTTTCCCTTAACTAAGTTTTGTACCATTTGGTTTTTTTAGTAAGATTTTTAAGAGGAAATGTGACTATTCTATTAGTATAGTTTATTTATTGGTCTTGAAGTACCAACTTGACATCATCTGTAAGTATGTTGTTAATAATGTATAATGAGCAGTAAATTGGCTAAAGTGGTGTTAATAATCTTTATGTATCATCATTCCTCCTAATTATTATTGAGTCGGTTTCATATGGTATTTGTATATATGCGATGTATGTTTTAGATGAGGATTATCACTAATCAAATAAGAGTTGTTCCTTTACTCTTTCATATCATTTCACTCTATTTCTCATATGTAAGTTGCTATTTAAACTAGTAGTTTTTATAAGAAACTATCTTTAAAATTATTTAATTCTGAGATACATTGTTATTATGCTTGTTATTTCTTGTTAAAAAAATGATATTTTACATGATAATAATTGTTTATATTTCTTGTTTAAAATATTTACTTCTTGATAATAATTAAATAAATACGAAACTACTTTATAATAATTTTGTTGTAGTTTCAATTAATTAGTGTTTGGACTCGTGTGTTGCGACCGGAGCTGAAATCCTTACAAAAGTCAGACATGTTGTACCAAAAGAAAAACTCATGATATGAATCAAAGCATTCAACGCTTATATTTCCGCCATGGTAGCAACATAAGTTACCACCCCAAATAGCGAGCGTCATCACAACCTGGACTGCATATCTTAACCGAGAAACCGAAAAAACAGAAGGCACCAACTGATGTAATCCGCCGCCGACGCCGCCATAGACGACCTCTCGGATGAGGCTACAAGGCTAAGCTTAACATCCTCGAGGCACAAAAGCAAGACAACGAAAGATAGAAGGCACTGCACAGGTTAATCGCTGACATAGACGACCGGAAAGTCGCCGGCAACAGCATGGCAACACCCCCTCTCAGTTTCTCTCTCTAGAAACTCCCTCTATCTGTTTCTCTATCTAGAAAATCATACCTTCTTAGGTCCCCGTCGCCATAGATGAGAGATGGCGGAAACAAATTCTCTCGCTAGAGAACGAGACTGTCGTAGGTCTGCTACTGCCATACACGACCGGAACGAAAGAAACTGATGAAACCACAAACAGTCGCCAGAGAAGGTGGCGAGAAGATAGACAGTTTTAGAGAGAGAAAGAGAGTAAACCAGAAAAGTGAGGGGAGAGAAGACACAGAGCTTTAGAGAGAGTAAACTAAAAAATGAGAAGAGAGGTTACACAAAATTGAACAGTAATCTAGCGAGAGAGAGAATTTGCAAATTAATATAGCGGTAAATATACTTCTTATTAAAGTTGGGTAAAACTTTAATATAGTTGCTAAAAGTAACATCTTTGAAACAGCTGCACATGTATCTCTGCGTATGGTCTCAATACCTTTAGCATCAAAGACGGGTTTGAGTTGGTCAGGCTTCTCATAACTGTAACCGACATATCTCTTCTTTGTAAGAAGGAAGCAAGGATGGTACACCTTCTCCATTTTCAGTACAACTGGACTAGGGTTCATCTTGGTTACAGCCGATACTATTTCGTTTCCGATTTGCAACGCTTCACTCACAGAACGTCCTGGTACGAGTACAAACATGCTGCAACGTAGATGCAACCAACATGAATACTGTATAAAAAACTAAACATTTTACATGGTTGGTTGTAAATGGATCAGATAAACAGCATACCTATCAGTATCACCATATATAACTTTAGCCTTCCACTTATCATGTGTGTTCACATGAAAAATAGCATTCTCAAGTGTTCTACGCCCACACTGAACAATACTGTCTGCAAGTTCAGCGCAAGGCATGCGACCACTAAAACCAGCAGCTGTATATCCATATGTCACATTTGCTATTAGCTTCAATGCAAGCTGTCTTGCATTATAAATCTGAAAACAATTTGTAATTTGTTCAACAAGTTATGTCACGTAACCTAAATAAATCACATCTATGAGTACATAGAAAAGGTTGCCTATAGTGAGTAATGATGACTGATGACGTACCCGATGGAGTACTTTATCTGAAGGGGACAACTTCTTCATTGCCTGCTTAACCATAATTCGTGTTGACAATATCTCATCAAGTAATCGAGGTAGTACACCTTTCCGGACCTTTGAAGGCACATACATTACACCATTTGGAGTAAGTAGAACATCATGCTTCAATCCGCGTAGAACTTTTGGGTCTGGCGTGTATGAAGTAACACCAAGCGTATTTGGCTTCGAAGGTGAAACCTTTCCGAGGCATGTACAGAAGCAGAGATTGTAGGCAATGACCATTGATGGATATAGAGACTGAAAATCTAAAACAATAACTGGATCTGCGTAGAACCCAGATTCTGGCTCCATAACAAGTGGCAAGCATTCCATTGCTGGTTGACAAGCAACCTAGTTGACAAACAAGTATCTTAGTAACTGCTAAACGCCAATATACCAAACCGAAAAATAGATAACAAAAACCGACATAAATGTAGGTAGTAATTTCAGGACCGGACCAGACGTCGAACCGATATCCTTACTGGTCCACTAGCTGGAGCGGTCAAACCAAATATAAGAACAGGGTGATGCCGTCATAATTATAGAAATAAATAGTGTAAAATTGGAAAATTTTTAATAAAACTCCTTTGGAAACTTTTTAATAAAAATCCGGCTCAACTGGCCAGTTTTTCGGTCCGACCACCGGTTCCCAGTCCAACCAGCCGGTTCAACTCAAAACCGGTCTGATAGAGTTCAAAACATTTGCAGACCACATTTTGATACTGATACGTTAAACAGATGTCAGTTGAGCAAAAACCTGTTGGCTTCCAGGAGAAATCGCAAGATAATTCTGAGTGTGTGCCAATCGCACTAACATAGATTCAACATGGTACTGGGAACCTCTTGAAAGAACAGAAAATAAATCGATACCAAACACACGCGCAAGCTCTGATGTCCTGTTTATCTGCATACACACAAGAGGTATTGCGTATGAAAATACTGTATAAATAATAAATCTATCCTATTCAAATGCATAATGAACACATGAAAGTTGAATGCAATACCATGTCGAGTTGATTCATCACTTGAAAGTTTAATTTTGCCCTCTTGATAATATATTCTACACATCTATATCTTGCTTTCCCGGGACCACTAGCAAACCACTTTGTCAATGTTCTGCAATGAATAAAAGGAATTTTTCGTCTAAGAACCACTTCTGCCACTGCTTCAGCTGTGTATATATTAAGCTTAACTTCACTGCGAACCATACGCCAAACGTTAAGGACGTTTCTACCACCGACATGGACCCCATTTGCATGGGTTCGGGTCCATTCATCCTCAATGATTGCCTCATTTAGCGTATCGGTTTGAGAATTACACGCTTCAGGGAGCACATCACCCGTGATTACTTCATCTGGAATATCGAAAACTTCTGCATTCGAAATTGGTAGTGATGGTGTTCGAGATATTTTGTTAAGCAATCCGATTCCCAGAAATGCAGCCGTTCAGCTAAGAAACCAAGTGAACCACCTTGGATATCCCAGCCCATTAGTATATCTGGATCGTGAATACTCATGATTTTCATGAACTCGTTGAACAGCTGCTTCTCTTGGCTGCAAAGTATAAACGTGCAACCACTTATACCGTCCATATTTCTGCAGCAAATTCCATGTTAGATTATAAGCTTTTAACTATAAACATTTTTTTGATAATAAACTTGCGCTGCCATTCAAAAAGCAAAAACAAGCTTTAATCGATAGAGGAAAAAACTAACATGATTATTTTCCATATTCAACATATAATTAATTACTCATTTTGGATTTAAATATTACATGATCTCAATACAAAATGACGCACCTTCTAACAGCTGTCATCTCACTACGCAAGAGAACATAACTACTGATTGCAAGCTCATCATCTTCCTCGATAACAACTACTATGAAATTGATGGCATCGAATCTGGGGTCTGGTCTCAAGTCTCCCCTAGATTCTGCTTGTACCGTCAATAAGTGTCGCGTTAGTCCACATATCAATCATTTCCTTGAAGCATACAAGGGTCATATGGTTCAATTTTCAACAATAATGTCATAAAAAACCAACAGAACCTCGATACTAAACATAGTCAGCTGCTGTCCTGCACCGATGCTTGCAGGATCCCTAAAGCCAGCCTGACTCAAAGGCGTAAGCTTTTTGCATTCGGGGCCTGATAACTGAGAGACATCTGGTGTTTTTGCATGATCCAAACTAGTTTTAATGGTAGACACTGAGGTGGGGTCCACAGGAGGCTCATTACGCATGCCAGCAGAAACATTTTGTGAATCCACACCATGGCCAAGAGAGCCTGCAAAAAATAAAGAATTATTACTATGTATATGACTATATGTAATATTTTGTCCCTTGAAAAAATAGTAAGAATTTACCCTTCGGTGATAAAGATTCTTCTGTTAACGCGTTTACATTTTCTTTCCAGACATCTAACATCAAAGAGTCAATATAAGAACAATTCCTGATTAATATAAAGTTATAAACTTCCATCAAAAAGTGGTTGCACCAGTACCAGTCTCATAATGAAGCAGCCATTTATTAACCTCATCTGTTGATGGAGGTAAAAATGCAGGAGTCAGCATGTAGAAACAGGAACCGTCATCACGGTAATGCGTAGGAGTACCCATGGATTGTTCTTGATGAGAAATGGAGTCGTCTGGTTTAGACCCAGTGTGTATAGCTTCTTGATTATCCCCGTCAACGAAAGGGGCACACTCGTCAACGTCTTTATCCTCAACTACATGATACAGAAAATAAATTAGGTATCACTTGAGTCCAACAATTAGAATAGTCAAGAAGAAGCCATAGAGCAAGGTCCAGACCTTTTTCTTCAGCCTTATTCACATCTGAACCAGGGGTAAGCGTTGAAGATGTTCCAACTGCAGGGAGTCCATACATCAAGTCCATACTTTCATTAGATTCTTTGTCTGGTGCAGCCTTTAAATCATGATGAATTTCAACTCTCGGAGGCTCGACTCGATGGTAATGTTTTCTCCTCATCAGATCCCGAACAGAGCATCCAACGATTGTACTTCCTGCACCAGTTACTGTACCAATACTTATTTCACTGTCACATCTACCAACTTTCGCATCCGCTAACTGGCCATCATTTGCATTTTCAGTCGAACACAAAGGCAAAGACCCCCAAAGCGGGCGTTTTCCTTTGTTCTTCTGCATCTTAGGTGTTTTTTTAGTATGATAAATACGTTTTTTACTATCCACTTGAGGAATCTCTTCCTTCGATGATAATTGAGGAGAATAATAATTACAATCAAGAGCTGTAGCAGAGGTTTCGGTTTCACTTTTAGTTTTACATTCTACATCAGTTACATCTTGAACAGAATCAAGGATGTGTTGACATTCTTGTTGGGATGCACTTATAAATTCCATATCAGCTTTTTCCACTACCTCGTCAATCATTGTTGCGGGCAGTAACGAGCTTAAAATGGTTTCCCATCTAAGTTCATCATCAGAGTTTATATCTTCTGCAGCCTGAGAAGATGCTAGCCAATTTAGAAGCCTCAAAGCTTCAGGATCTTCTGAGCTATAGTGGCACTGTGATGATACAATATCCATTTTGTTTGATGACTGTAAATGTTTGCTACTTTCAATCACGTCTTTGCCATCACTTGAAGAGCTTACAGATTGTGATAACATTTGATCATTATTGACAGGAGTACAAGGTAAGGAATTTCCTGCATCACACAAGTCCGATGGCTTGTTTTCAAACTCGATTTTATTCGATAATGCGCTCAAACCATTCTGCGGGCTCAGTTTTTCGGGATCAGACAATATGGTTTCCGTATGCATTCCAGTTCTCTCAAATTCCTGTAACAGTGAGAAACAAAGTGAAACGTAGTAACTTACGGCTGTGTGGAAGAAAGATTGAACAACGGAATAAGACCTCCCAAATTGGTATGAGTGACTGGACCATTCGAACATCAGAAAGGTTTTGTGACAGGGATGAGTACAACTTATATTGCTGATTAAGAATATCTGTCAAAATTTAAATTAACATTATCAGTCATGAACATATTCTAGGATACTGCATAAAACTGACACAACTAACCATCAATAGCAGCATCTCCCTCAAGTTCACAGACACTCTGACGTTTAACAAGGCTATCCTCCAGATCTTGACTCGGGAAATGCCACATCCAAGTATCGGGAATGGTGGATGAAAGCCAGATTGGTGACTCTAGACAAGCGTCACCACTTGAATCTGCCTGACCGATTGCCACATAACATAGCCAAGTTAGAATATCATATATTCATACCACAAAGTTCATGTTTAACAACAACCACCTTAGAGTTAGTAGCCATAAAAGAGTTATCCATCTGCTGTTTATGTTGCCCATCATAATTCGACTTCTTCTTGGTAAAAACATGTGGTACTGGATGGCGGAACTTCATCTTTGATACATGTAGGTGCCCCATTCCATGCAAATTATAATCAACCTAAACAATGTGAATCATGAAAACAGTACAAATATTAGTGAAAGAAACAAGAGAAGAACTGATAAAGTAAAAAAATAACCACGCGATGTTTTATACTACACGATGTAGTTACAAATGATAACAGAACACTAACAATAACATAAAATCAGGTGCTTACAGAAACCAACACACGTTCCGTACGGAAGTTTATTAGCATAAGTGTGTTTACCAGGAACTGGAGAAGAAATGGAATATGTGAATCGTGGGGCTGCAAACTCTTCTCAAGAACTGAACCACCCTAAGAATGGGATGCCATTAGATATCGATTAGGACTGAAAATTATAACATGAAAATTTTGTTTTCTTTAGGAGTGAGTCGCTATTAGGAGATAATAAAGATTCTCAATTCATTACAGCCTTAACATATGTAATACTATGGTAGGGATACAAAAAGAAGAAAAAATCCATGAATATAGTGCAACTGTGTCAGCTGTTTTTCTAAAGAAAATAAAGCAACATAAATTCAGTCCTTAAAAGTAACACTACACACACACACATTACACACATATATATGCACACGCATTTAAATGACACAAACACAAAATTATACAACATCGTGTTTAAGTGAACAACAAACGCCACACCAACCAAACATATAGGAGCTTCAAATGCTTACCAAAAGAAGTTTTGATGCCAGCGAAACATCCTGTGGATGGTATCTTGGATATCTGTCAAGGAGCTAAATGCTAATAGCACAACTCAATTTAGTATGAATGCTTGAGGAAAAAAACAACAATCATTAAACCTCAGATATTTAACTATTGCCATTGTAATGAAAGAGAGATCAATACCTGGTACCTTCAACTCTTATAAGAATTAGTTGTATAAAAATTAAAATAAACCACATAACTAACATAAACCAGGAAAAAAACTGTATAGATTTCTTGACATTCAGGAAGAGCAATCATAATCCCGAAATAAATAAAAAAATACCTTCCGTGAACATGATAAAAAGGGAAAAAAACGACATTAACAAAAAGGTTAGGTAAAGAGAAAGGATACAGATAAAGCTTCGCAAATAGTTGCTCAGATGCATCATAACCATAAAACCTTCTTGCATGGACAAGACTGCAGCCATGCACATGCTGACGTTTTGAACCAGCACTACCTTTAAGCTGCGACAACGAAGAATTGACCAATAAATATCAGCACCCATGATTGAACATGAAAAGCTGCAGATACACATTTATCAGACTGAAAAATACCTTCAGCGCCTTCTCAAGGGCATGACATATCACTTGCACACAAGCATCACCTGAGCAAAAGAATGATTTAAAAAATCGTCATAATGTCATTAAATATCATGAAGAAATCATATTATATCTAGCTTAAAGCCATGCCAAGACTAAGAATCACAGTACTCAAAAGTAATGAGTAACTGCTGCTTACCGCGATGTTCTGTACATTATCTAATACTTATTCAACATGCCAGTCTACATAACTGTAAGTTCAAATAACATTCATACAGCTAAAGATTAAATCTGCTGATAATAGTTTCTACAGCTTGTAATTAAAAAAATATATTCCTATGACAAGTGGCTAAAATAAGAACATGTGCAGTACCTTCCTGGTCTGGTTGCTGAACAATATCCGAGCAAGGAACATATACATATTGTAAAGCCTGCATCATAATCAATATAGTGCAGACATAAACAAGGAACAATCAATATAGCGCATACATAAACTACCATTATAAAGTAGGAACCAGGACAGTACATCATTTAAAAAACTAGCCATCAGACATCTAAAGCGTAAACTTACTCTATATCCATAAAACTGTGATGGAGTAGGACACAGAATCTTACTCGATGAATATGCAAACAGGTCTTCTGACCAGCTGGTGTCGACCCGTATACTCTAATCACAGGAACCTCATTCACCTTCCCACCTATCCATTCAGAATAAGTAACAGGTAAAAAAATGCATTTGCATAGAATATTCTTTGCAGCACAACAGACATAGACCCTAACTATTTTATGATGTGCACTACTGTTCGGCGGTGTGTGGATTACTATACATACTATATTGTACCAAAGTTATTAAAGTTGAGTGCCTATTGCGGGTAGGCGCGAATTCCATGCGAAGAGCATTATATGCGCTTATGGTACCAAGACGATTAAAGCGTTTCCCATGTGCAGTTATTATTAATTAATCCGTTTTTTATACTTAATGTAAAATTCTTTCTCCAATATTTAAACCCTGAAAGCCAGTTAATTGGAATTTTGTGGTGGACATTATGGCTCAAACGGGATTCCCTAGTGTGGTGCAAATGGATATTTGGGGTCCTTGCTTCGGCGATATCATCGGTACTTGTGAACGGTGTGCCTACTTGTGAATTCCAATGTGGCAAAAGTATGAGACAAGGTGACCCTCTCTCTCCCTTTCTTTTTCTAATTTTTATGGAAACTCTGTCTTGTATGTTTGATAAAGCTAGCGATGTTGGAGAGGTTCTTGGTGTCAAAACTCCTAGTAATGGTCCTATCGTATCGCATCTTTTATATGAGGATGATGCCATTATTCTTGGGGAGTGGGCAACTTCAAATATTGTCAATGTGGTTAGGATATTACGGGTCTTCTACATGTGCTTGGTGATGAAAATAAACCTATCTAAATCAAACTTTTTTGAAATTGGAGTGGGAAATTCGGATGTGGAAGATAAATCTAGGGTGGTCAGGTGCAAGGCGGGAAGCTATCCTTTCAAGTATCTTGGATTAATGGCTGGGCGAACATGAACCACATCAACAATTGGAAACCGGTATACGACATTTTTGAAGCAAGACTCTCTTTATGGAAGGCGAATACTCTTTCTATTGGAGGGCGTATAACCTTAATCAAGTCCGTCTTGGAGAGTCTCCCTAACTACTATTTCTCATTCTACAAAGCGCCCACTAAAGTTATAAAAGATTTGGAGAAATTGGTTAGAAGATTCTTACCGGGGGGGCTCTAATGAGGTTAGCAACAATGCATTGGGTTTCTGGGGAGAGGGTGGCCATCCCTAGAATGTACGGGGGTCTTGGGTTAAGAAATCTTAAAAATATTAATATTGCTCTTCTAGCTAAATGGGGATGGCGGTACAAAACGAAAAGCAATAATCTTTGGAAGAAAGTAATCCAAGCGTTACACTCGAGTAGAGGTAATTTGGATTTTATACTGGCGAAAAAAAGTTTAAACGGGGTGTGGAATAATATTGTTAAAACTCTAGCAAGAACCACCATTGATGGCACGCTGTTAAGAAGATTTTTTAGTGGATTATTAGGGTGCGGGAAACTATCGCGTTTTGGATGGATCCTTGGTTAAAAAATGAACCTCTTAAGGATGTTTATCCAAATCTCTTTAAACTTGAAGCTGAAAAAAAATGTTTGGTGGAAGACAGGATACTCGGCGACAATGCGTCGGGTGAGTTCAAATCGATTTGGGCCAAAGGCCCTGTTAGCTTTGTGGAAGTATCAAAATTCATTGGCTTTTGAGAGAATTGGTTGGTATTAGACTTTCTTCTAAGAGCGATCATTGGTCTTGAATAGGCGCTAATTCAGAAAGCTTCTCAATGGGTGAGGTGAGGCGATTATTCACAGAGGGGAAAGATTATAGTAATAACTACGTGATGAGGTAGTGTAAGTGGGTTCCTTTGAAGAGTAATGTGTTTGCTTGGAGGGCCGAGATGGGTAAAATTCCTACGAGTGTCGTGCTCAAAAATCATGATATTCAAGCGGAAAATGTGAGTTGCCTTCTTCGCGAGTCTGGGGATGAATCGGTGGATCACTTGTTCACATCCTACATAGTCACGTCTATCGTATGGCAAAATGTTAGTAAGTGGTGTAAAGTGGCGCCGTTCTTCACTTTCTCGTTCAGATATCTTTTGGAACTCCATAAATCGTAGGCTTGAAAGGGTTGGCTAGAGATGTGTTCCATCGGATAGTGATTATAGGGTGTTCGAGTATTTGGCGGGCTAGAAATGGTCTTAAGTTCGAAGATAAGCAAGTGCGGGTTGACCCGTTATTAGAGAGGGGAAAATTATTGGGTACCTTCGGATTAGTAGTAGATTAAAAACTAGGTCTATGTCATGGACCGATTGGTGTGACTTTGTATTTATGTGATTTGTCTTTTTGTTGGCCACCCCGTTTTGTGGGTTGGAGTTTTTTAATGAAGTTCACGTTTCAAAAAAAAAGTCAACATAACCGATGGCTTTATTATTATTATTATTATTAGTTTTTTTGAAAAGTAAAATTCCATCACACAAAACCACCTATACCAAAAGGCATAGGCAGCAGAAACAACACACTACAACACAATTACAATAAATCAAATCCCCAAAAATTATTAAATACCAAATCATTTAATTTATATTTATATTAATATTCAAAAAACTTATGTAAATTTATAAAATAAAACGTCATTTAATACTACTTTTCTACACTGATACACTAATATCTTAGAACTTTTGATACTAATTCGATGATATTGAATTTTATATAATAGCTCTTGTTTATTTTATTTGAAGAATACTAATATTTTTCTAGTACATAATCTTTTTTTATTCTTTTTTCATTGTGCGCTTTTTTATTAGGCCCTCGCTTTTTTGCACTTGGCGCCTAGGCCCCAAGCGAGGCCTATGCGCCTTGAGTGTGCCTAGCTCCTCTAATAACTATGTATTTTGCACGTTTAAAAAGAAGTTTTTAGAGCTGTCTTAGTG
The DNA here is from genome assembly GCA_947069175.1 of Scalesia atractyloides. Taxonomy (NCBI): domain Eukaryota; kingdom Viridiplantae; phylum Streptophyta; class Magnoliopsida; order Asterales; family Asteraceae; genus Scalesia; species Scalesia atractyloides. Next base: position 53,161,588 of record CAMTDV010000020.1, read on the forward strand.
GGAGCAGCCGCTCTATATCTATGGTTAAATGAAAGGTTTGCCTCATCCCACCCTCCCCGGACCCTACAAATTGTTTTGCTATGAGTGGGATTTTACAGGGTACATTTGTTTGCTTAGTTTGTATTTATAGTAGTTGAAATTTTGCACAGGTATAGCCCACAATCAGCATGCACCAGGCCCATTACTTGATTATCTTAAAATAATCTTAGTTAATCTCTCTAAGCATATATGACATATAAAATTATAAAAATAAACAAAAAAAACATACACATATGACATACATGTTGATAGTACACAAAGTTATGCTGTGTGAACAACAAAATCTTGGGTAAAGATCAATTTGAGAAGAAGCATGTTGAAAAGAAAATACTGCATCAGCCAGACACTTGGTTTAAAAAAGCACGCCTAGGGGCAATCCCCTGCACTTTTGGTAGCATAAGGCGTGTTTTTGGTTAAAGCGCACCTGAGGCGCGATTTCTTGGCAACAATTGACCATGAGGCGTGCGGCTCATATATTTCCCATATTTTTGGGCAGCAAGTGGTTGTACATGTATGTAATTTCCATATTAAAGCATACATAAAGCTTACTTGTCTCTGTATATTGGCTAAATGATGCTAGAAACCTATAAAAATGTACAAAAAGCATATAATTATTTCTCCTGGGTACAAAAAGATGTGTGTTTGGCGCTTCACGCCTTGCTTTTTTGCGCTTTCGCTTTTAAAACCGAGGCCAGACACAAAAGAGACTACAATTGGTATACTTTCATTTTGCAAATAATCCATTTCATTTCTCAAACATTCATTTGAACTTATTCAACATTAACTAATCCAGACAACAATTAGACAAACAATTAATAATGTTCAAACAATGAGAATGAATACCTTGAAAGCTACTGTAACAGAAATCAAGGCCCTGAATCGGTGGAGACATGTAGTAATCAATCGATACGATTCGAACGCTGAAAATCTTCGAATCAGGCTGAGAATCCTCCATTAAATAATTTAATTTACAAGACTGAGTTGTTTGCAATATGATATTCATTGAGATAAACAAGCAAAGTTAGGGTTTGAGTTGGAATTAGGGTTCTGGAATTTGAGATTAGGGAGGAGGGTTTATTCGGCGGGTGAATCTCATAAACTTCCTTGGTTGAGTATAAAACGAGTAACAACCCTTATATATTATAGAATTTGGCCCTCCGTGTTGCAAGTGGGTGTGTTTCGAAAGGCTGCCCGATTGTTTGTTCCTTTGTGACCAGAGCCAAATCGATGTGAAACCGAACCCAACCTAAAACTGAAACATGTGAACCGAGTTGAACCGAAATCCTCGAGATCTGGACCGAGGTTGACTGAACCACAATCGGGCACGTAAAAATGACGTAAATCACTACGGTCGTTGGTTTTATCCGTTTTTCGATCCGGTTTCAATCGTGAATATAAAACTTCGAAAACGAAGCTAAATATATCATAATATATTAATATTGAGACATAATTAGATTCCGGTGCTTCCGTGCCGTTGTTGATTGTCGGTGCGTTATTGTTTCCGCGTAATTTCCGCACTTGTGCTATGTGATGTACGGCAGTTCGAATAATTCGCATAATTATAAATATATATGATAAATATAAGCACGAAATTCGTATTTTTATGCTCAGTATTTCGTTTGTTGTCGTTTAAATGCTCGTAAAATTACCGAAATCACCAATCGCGTAGCGTACGATTTAAATAGACGTTCATATGCATTCCAAAGGCCTAATTGAATTAATTTGTGTCTTAAAACCATACTTATAATCGTCTTGATGTTCACTATACGCGTAATTATAATCTCAAAAATTACCCGTTGTCACATTCAACAGCAATTCTTCTGCTTGTTTGTTCAGGGTCTCATCAATCCCTTTTTGAACTCTAGCATCTGATGCTTTAGCAGAAATTGGGTTTGCAGCAGTGGTTGTAACAGACCCCTGGTGTTTTTTGTTGCACCTTTGGTTTAGCTTGTGATGAACGTTGCAACTTTCTAAGCTTGTCATTCTCCCCCTAATGGCATCATCCTCTACTTCTTCTTGTAGAATTGTTGTAGGGGAAGAACTAGTGGTCTTTACCGTATGCTCTCTAATGGCCTTGACGTCAGCTTGAGTGTCTTTATATCTAGCATCAACCATATTTCGAATTCGCTTCATGTGAGTTTCATGGTTGTTGTCAGCCAAATTCCTTTGAACTACAATGATTGGTTGCACAGATTTTTATAGCTCATTGGTAATTTGCTGTGGAGATGGTTGGCTTTGAAAATTTTGTAACATCTGCTTCATCATGGTTTTTATTTCATCAATTGATGACTCCATGGATGTCATTCTCTCCGTCAATTCTCTGTATCTCAATTCATCACCTAATATAATAGAATCATCTAAATTCCTACCCGATGTAGTTATATTTGGATCATCAACAGGAGAAGTCTCCATGTTATCAGAACCAACTGCCCTTGTTTCTTGGTACTGAGGACTTCCGACTGGAGCAGAGGTTACAATTGTAGCCTCAACAGTTGTTGTCTTTAAGGAAGTCTTATGGATATACCACTGTCCAACTGAAACACTGTTGTGTCATCAGTTGCAGTAGCTGTTTCACTTAAATTACCACCAAGAGTTACTTATAAATCATGGGGTGTAGCCTCCTCAGTTGTTTCTGTGTTAGCAATGAGATTTGTCTCAGACTTAGTCACATGTGGGGGTGTACTCTTATGAATAGGTGATTGAGAGGAACTAATTTGTGTCTGAGTTATCTTAATTGCATGAAACAGAGGTATAGTAGTAGGTGGAATTGACGGAGATGGTTATGGTGTAGAAAGAAAATTTGCCCTGGGAATGGGGCTGTGAAACAAAGATTTAAGTGAATCATCTGCTTCATAATGAGGTAACCCTGTGCTTACAACCTGTGCCTTTTATGAGAAAGCAATAGGAATTTGGCCTTTTGGTGATCTTTCCAACTGTTGTGAGGAAGTAACAACAGTGGTTTCAGGTGGCTTTTGTGATACCACAAGGTTATCCTCTGGGATCTCATCTTCCGAAGGTGTTTTTCTATGTATTTTGCTTTTGGTGGGCTTTTTGGATTTGGAGAGTTTCTTTTTGATTTTTCTAATATGGGTTTCACAACATCGGTTGTAGTGTCATGATCACCAGGAGCAATGGGCTCAGCAACAGAGGTCTGAGCTTGTGATGTGGACTCATCCAAAACTTTCTCATCCTTCTTGGCTTTTGTTTTAGAAACTTTGGACTCCATATTTTTTATTCTTGTAAAAGTTTCAGTAATAAGACTCTTCATCTCAAAAACAAACATTTTTTAAAATCTTTTTCTGGAAGTTGTTTCTGTAGATAATAACTCAAGAGTCTAGAATACAAAAGAAAAGCTTTTTTTTAATTTTATTATAATTTGCCACCAAGTCCATAAACAATACTTGGGATATATTGAATCAGATTTTGTCAAAATATCGTATCCTAGAAATTGAATATTTTTGTGAAATCTCATTAAATGAGGTGGTCTTGGCTGAAAGACATGTGAGTAAGGTATGGAAAAAAGTATCTCATTTCAGCAGGAAAATTTGGTTTGTAGATAGTAACACCAGTCACTGACCCTCATACCCACGTTCTATAAACTCAGCATGTAATTCTTGCTTGCCAAAAGAGGTTTTACCTTCTAAGTCATTCAGACCAAATGTTGGATGGAATGAAGTACTATTGTCGGTTTTCTCAAATACGGGGAGGTAGTTATGTGGGAGTTTGATGTTTAGAGCCATGATCGGAGATGGAAGTAAGGAGTAATGAATAAGACGAGAGTAATGGAAACCGCCTTTAAGAATTTTGAATTCGAGACGACAAGTAAAAACTCTGTGTGGATGAACAGTGATATATAGAGGGAAAAAGTTGTGGGTCCCGGTGACGGCGGTTCTAAACGGAAGTTTGGGCGTATGATAGTACCAATTCGGTAGAACGTTATAACAAAGAAGTAGAAACAGAATCAGCGGAAGCATTCATTCATTCATACCGAAAGAGTATACATCTTGTCTGGATGGCGGAATTCTTGGAGAGAATCCGCCAGCGTTTTTGTGAAAGGGGATCGGCTCTCCTCTTATGAGCACCCGACTGATTCGACTGAGCTAACAGAGGCGGAATTCATTGCTAGCTAGTTGGACAAACATACAAGAAAGTATGCTGCTTAAACGCCTTTGATTCGTATTAATAAACGTGAAGGTTACAGACGAGTAAACAACTGGACAGGGCTTCACCGTAGTCACACACCAACAGATTACCACACAACACTCAAGCTCCACTATTTATAGGCCAACATAGCTCGCACTTATCACTCGAACGAGCCACTATTGTCACTCGTACGAGTCATACAAAATATATAAAAATGACACTCTAAGCCCTTGTCACTCGTACGAGCCACAACAGTCACTCGTACGAGCCACTACAATACATAAAATATGACATTTTCTAAGCCCTATTTACACAACTGGCATATCCTAGACGTAGGCAATAAACATTATGCACCAACAAACCCCCCCTGGATGTTGCCGCAGTCTTTGATAATATTCAAAATAATTCTTCAAAATTCTTCAAAAATATTTGACTTGTGATCGGTACGCCGTATGTCTGTCTGTAAGAGCCTTCGTGATCGACAGCTGGCTCAGAAAATCTAACACTTCTCTATATGTTGTGATCTCTGGAATTTTCTCATCTAATAAACAACAAATGTTATGGAATGGAGAGAACGGAGACTTATTGATCTGCAAACATAAACATTTCAAACACTTCGAAAAATTTTCAAAATTTTCAAATCCTACATACTCGTATGACTCACACCATTCGTACGAGTCAGATAATCACCAAGACATAGATTCAAGTCTGAACAAAACCCTTATAAATGTACTTAACTGTTTTTAGGATTTGAACTGACTTGCTCGTACGAGTGGTGCCTCGTACGAGTCAAAGAGATTTATGACATTTAAGGGCAAGCTCGTATGAACTATCACTCGAACGAGTGATGACAATAATCTGACATTTAAAAAGCTTGCTCGTATGAGCCAATTCCTTTCACTTGTTTATTTTTCAGATTTTTTTGTGAAATTATCTGTTTTACTACCCACTCAGTTGACCAAGTCCAAGTTAATGACCCTGGTTAACGAATTTGCCTACCAAGTCTAAGTTAATGACCTTAGTTGACCATTGTTTGACCAAAACAGATTTATTTTAAAATTTTAAAGTTTCAAGTTAATGAACTTTTTGAAGTTTCAGGATTATCTTCTTAGATTAACTCCCAGCCCATGATCTTCAACTATCCTTCAACAATTGTCGCCTTGACTTGGACTAGCGGTGTTTTCATCATCGGTAGACTACATTCTAAGATAGATTGCTAAAAATAAATTGAAATTTTTTTTGGGTTTTTCTGAAAAGAAAGATAAAGAAAATACAGATGTATTTACATACATTATTTTTTTGTGAGTTTTGTGTTAGAGGATCACATCAGTTATTTAGACAAATCACCAGTACCGTTGATCTTGGTAATATCTTTAAGATCTTAAACATATTTACTTAGATTGTCAATATACTTATCCACTTAAACCTCTTTACGTTTCTCAATTGTTCCAAGATATGTTAGGTAAATTTTTAGGAACATGAAGTAATTGTGTTTCCCATCTCAGAATATACTCCCGCATCGAGATTCCCAGAATTTCATCTCACATGTGAATATATCTAACCGATATCTGTAAATGGAGTGAATTACGAGACCTTAAGAGCTCAGGTTAGTATTTCCATACAGAGAAAGAGATGAAGGCTCGACTTTAGGTGGTGTTTCGTTTAGGAATCTTTTGAACTGCAGATGTTGTATCTTTTTATGACATATATTCATCATTTTGTTATGCAGCTTTTGGAGGTGAAAAATGTGCAAAGTATTATACAAGTTCTTGGTCATTGCCGACTCAAAATCAGAAGAACTCGTATAATACCCCAGATATCAACTAAATATAAAGACCTAGTATCACAGAATCTGGCATTCTCTCAAACGAAATTTCAGGGTACTAAGTCCATATATCCAAGAGATGTCGACCCACAAATTACTCAGTTTTTCTTTTAGGTTTATATCTTGAAGAACAATTTACTGAACATGTGAAGCCTATTGACACATCATTAGTAAGACCTGTTTAATTAACTGATTAAACATTCCATATTTTTAGCATACTGTGATAGCCTACTAATGTAATATCATTACCTCTTTTACACAGAACTCTTTTTGTTTTTATAATGTTCTTATAATGTTTTTATATTTTTCATAACATTTTCTCCCCCTAAAATCAAAACATATTTTTGGATTTTTGTTTTTAAGAAAGGATATACATAAAAACATGTGTCATACCGATAGGGATCACGTTAAGTCCTCGTCATCCTGGAATTCAACCTCAAGTGTATCCCATGATGTCAGAGTTTTTAAACCATTTAATTTTAAAATATTTTTAAATCTTGATCGAATCAAATGCCTTGGTGTAAAAATCTACTTTTTGGTCATCAGTGTGGATTTTTTTGATTCTAACCAACTTTTTCTCGTAACAATCACGGATAAAGTGGTGTCGAATTTCTATGTGTTTAGTGCGTAAGTGTTGAACCGGTTTTTAGTGATATCAATAGCCGCCTTGTTATCTACATATATGGGCGTGCCAAGAAATTGCAGTCCGAAGTCTCTCATCTGCTGTTGTATCCAGAGTATCTGGGAACAATAGCTGGATGCTAAAAAGTATTCAGCTTCACACGTAGAGAGAACGGCCGCGGTCTGTTTCTTGCACTGCCACATTACCAAACGGGTTCCGAAGAACTGACAACCAGCCGTTGTAGATTTGGCATTTAGCTTGCAGCAACCGAAATCAGAATCTGAATAACCCGCGAGATTGAAGTTGTCATGTCGAGGATACCACAAGCCGGTGCTTGGACATCCTTTCAGGTAGCACATGATTCTTTTGACGGCTAACAAGTGTGTATCTCTTGGATTAGACTAATATCGGGTGCGCAGGTATGTTGGATACATGATATCAGGTCTCGAAGCTGTGAGATACGTCAAGGATCCGATCATGGAGCGATATAATGTTTCATCGACTTTGACCCCATGAACGTCTGGACAAATGCCGTGGTTTGGGGCTAATGGAGTTGATGCTGACTTAGTTCCTGTCATGTCAAATTTCTCTAACACGTCATGAACATACTTCATCTGATGAATGAAGATACCATCAGGAAATTGCTCGAATGAAGTCCTAAGAAGAACTTCATCTCCCCCATAGCACTCATTTCAAACTTCTTTTGCATGACTTCTTCAAAGTCTTTACACAGCTTATCATTTGTTGATCCGAAGATGATATCATCCACATGATTTGTACAACAATCAGATGTCCATCCACTTCCTTGGTAAAGAGGGTACTGTGCCCCTTGAGAAACCGTTTCCCAGGAGATGCTTGGAGAGTGTCTCGTACCGGCTCTCGGGGCCTGGTGCAATCCGTATAATGCTTTGTTCAACATATAGACTTTATCATTGTGCATCAGATCGACAAACCCCGGTGGTTGGCCGACGTACACCTCCTCGTTTACCTTTCCATACAGGAAAGCAGACTTCACATCCAATTGGTACACCTTGAAACTGTTCGAAGAAGCAAAGTCCAAGTAAATGCGGATAGCTTCAAGACATGCGACAGGGGCGTAGGCTTCGTTGTAGTCTATCCCTTCTTGCTGATGGAAACCTTGGACCACGAGCCGAGCTTTGTTTCTGACCACAATACCTCTGTCATCTCTCTTGCACTTGAAGACCCATCTAGTATTAATCTTTTTATGATGATCCGGTAGGTCGACAAGCTTCCAGACGCCAAGTTTCTAGAATTGAAGCAACTCTTCTTGCATTGCATCCACCCAACTTTCTTCTTTCAACGCGTCTTTCCAGTTTCCTGGTTCAACCTACGAAACAAAACAACTGTAAGAAAGTCTGGTTTGTAATGGAGCAGCATTTGTATAAATGCAACTTAGATCCTTATTGATTTGATTTTGAGTTTTCACTCCGGTTTGTAAGTTGCTAATAATATTCTCCGACGGATGGTAAGATAGTGTCCTTGGCATCACTTCACTCAGAACATCTACTTGACTTTGCAAATTTGTGACAAATTCATCAGCAACCGGTTCAGATGATGTAGCTTCATTTTGTAAATTGGATTCATCAGCTTTGAGTATTCAGAAAGCTTTAAATGTGCTCGGATCCTTCATTGGAACTGGTTCCTCCATCGTTAAAAGATGGTTCACGATCAGAGTCGGCATCAATCGGTTGATGGGCAGATGATTTGGCAGTGCTCAAGATTGGTACAGAGACTGATTCTTGCAGAGTATTGCTCGGACCTACATCAGAAGTGTTAGAGACAGGAAGTGATGGGGAAATCACCAACGGTCTAGAAATTTGCTCTTGATTGGAGATTTGATGCTGTTGAAAAAGCATAACAAGTTCTTCTTCTGATGGTACTTCAGGTAGATCAAATGAATTCCACAACTCGTCGTAATTGAACAGCCATGGATCCCCAGGTTTTTGCGTAGGCATAGTATATCTTTGACAATCAACATGTTATGCTAGAATAACCTGGTTCAGACTCGCCAAGAAGACTCGCTTTTATGGACTAGCATAACCGACGAAAAAACCCTTCCAAGGATTTGGCTCCAAATTTATCGTCCGGGTCTAGTACAGTACACGACGATCCAAAAGGTTCCAAAAACGTTAGGTTCGGCTTTCGATGGTTTAGTAGCTCAAACATGTCTTATTGTGAGGCTTGACCGTCAAAACATGGTTAAGGGTGTAACATGCTGGCGCGACTGCTTCGCTCCAGAAACTAATTGGAAGTTTGGAATCAGTGAGCATTGTTCTGGCAGTCTCGATCAGTGTCGATTTTTACGTTCAGCTACTCCATTTTGTTGAGGAGTGTAGGGAGCGCTGAATTCGTGAAGAACCCCCTTTTCGTTGCAGAATTCGAGCATCCTCTTGTTCTTGAACTCAGTACCATTGTCACTGCGGATTCTCTTGATAGGCAAGTGATATAGGTTTTCTAGCTTCCTAAAGAGAATCATAAGACTTTTAAAAGTTTCATCTTTACTCTCCAGGAAGAAGACCCATGAGAATATTGAAAAATCATCTGTTACGACCAGGCAATATAGATCTCCAAAGATACTTTCCACGTTCACTGGCCCAAAAAGATCCACATAAAGCCTTTCTAGTGGTAGCTTAATAAAGTTAAGTAGCTTCTCGGGTGTGATTTCTTATGTTGCTTCCCTTTTTACAGCTCAGACAATCATCAAATAAGTGAAAATTCTTTAGATTAACACCCTCCACTAGGTCGTTATGCACCAAATAATTCATCTTTCGCAGGTTGAATGTGCCCCATCTTTCGATGCCATAAGATTGACTCTTTCTTGGTAGCTTTAGAAACAAAGCATTGAACCTTATTTGACGTGGTGGATGCGACACTCATGTCTAAGACATAAAGATTATTTTCTCATGGAGCGCGCATGAGGATCCACTCCTCAGGAATTTTGAATCCTGGTTTGAAAATTAAGCATTCCTTGTCATTCAAATGGGTTGTGAATTTCTTGTCACAGATTTGCGAAATGCTCAGTAGGTTGTTCTCAAGTTCTGCAATGTAGTTCACCTTGTCAAAAGATACCACTCCGTTTGTGAGAATTCCTTCACCCACTATTCTTCCACCCCGTGTCCCCGCAAACCCTACGTATCCTCCCCGGATAGCTTTTACTTCAAATAACAACGCAAGTATCCCAGTCATGTGTCGGGAAGCTCCACTATCCATAATCCATTTTGACATGATTGATCTTGGGAGCCCCTGCACACACGTGGAAAAAATCATTTAAATAGAGAAACCCAAGCCTGCTTGGTCTTGGGTGGGTTTGGAATATCAAAACTTTGGAACTTTGATCTTGACATTTTGTTTGAATTCTGTTTTAGGTGGAATAGGTGTGTTCATTTCTACTGAAGATGGTTTGACTTTTGCTACCCAAATTTTTGTTTTCAGAATTGCCTTTTTAGAATAGAATTTTGAATCCTTTTGACAATTCTTGGTAGAAGTTTCACCAATTTCAAATTTTGAATTAAGTTGAATCGTTGATGTCACCTTTTTATTGGATTCATTGTTTCTTTTCAAAATTTGTTTTGGTACAAACTTAGGTGCCTTTTGCTTCACATCTTTTATAGATCTGATTGAGTTGGAACAGGTTTTGGATTTCTTTAAGAACATTGTCGTGCAATATGCTCGCATCGTTACATTTGTAGCATGTCCTGCTGTCTTTTCTAACAGAGGAATCCAAATCCTGTTTTCTACTCTCCTTTTCCTTCTTGAATTCATCATTGGATTGTTTACCAATGATCTCTTTTTCTTTTTTAGTGGTTGTCCCATAGACAAAATCAATTTTCTTTGCAAAGTTCATCTTTTGAAACTTGTTATTCTTTCTTTGCTTTTGAAAACCCAAACCTGCTCTCCTGTTTTCAGGATAATCCTGGTCCCTCTGATGGTGATTTCTATAGACACAATTTGATTTAGAGTAAAATGATGCATCTCGTTTATCTAAATCAGAATGACTGACTTCAACAATCTTGATCAACTTATCAACTCGATTCAGATTAACATTCTGAATTAGGAAATCGTTGTCGGAATATAGTTTATCAGATCCATTCATTTTGTATACTAATATGTTTGGATCATTGTTTAAACTATTTTCTAATGATTCACTATCCAACACAGATTTTTCAGACTCATTCTCCAGAACTTTTTTGACCACAGTTTTAACCACTTCATATTCACATTCATTTTCTGGTTTGGTGTATGTTACATCAATGTTCACAAGAAGCTCGTTTGTCTTTTCAGTTTTTAATTTTAAGTTGAGCGCTTTTTCCACCCCCGATGGTTTCTTACTTGCATAGCTATTCCACAAGGGCGGTGGAACACGATCGTAACTTACACCTTAGTGTTCATCAATTTGATTATCTTCCTTGCTTTCAATTTTTGGAAGAATGTGATCAATGACGTACGAACTTGTAGAATAATTAATTAACAACTTGTTAACTCATTCTGTTTCGATTTTCATTTTTTCAAGTTCACTTTTTAGCTCGGCAATTGTATTTAAATGAATATTGATGGCCATTTGTTTGTCCATTATAGTCGCCTTGAGCATCGAAAGTGTCCTCTCATTTTCTCTGATTACTTGTTCAAATTGTTTAATTGTTTTGCTTAATTTATCATAAGCTTCTTTTGTTGAACTATAGTCACATGACAAATTATCTATATGACATTTTAGCTCTTTGTATTTCGTTTCTTTTTCAACACACTCAATGCATGGCTCTTTGCACTTCACGCAAGGCATTACTGACTCATTTACTGACACATTTACCGATTTAACTCTAGCTTCCTGAGCTTCCTTAGTAACTACCTCATTCATGTTAGCCATTAGCACTTTGTCGGCTATGTCAGACAGATTCTCCAAAGTCAACTCTTTGGTCACATCGATCATCTCCTCTACTTCAGGCCTTTTCTTTTCTACACATGGTGATTGATAGCTTGAGTCAAAATAACCTACAAAAGTTTTAAGAATTTTAGAAGGCAAAAGATGTTTAAATGCACTATTTAAGAGTTCTTCTCTTCTTCTTCTTCTTCTTCGGACGATGTGTTGTGATATTCCTCTGGTGCTTCGTCAAAAGATGCCTCAGCATATTTGTCAGCATTCTTAGGTTCTTCAAAAATTTTAGCATATTCTTCCATTTTTATCTGCAATATTTCAGAAACACAAACTTTCGAAAACACTGATTAGAATGACAAAAGTTATAAAATTTAAGAAAAAATTCCTTAAAATGTTCTTCGTGCAAATGACCAGCTACTCGTGCGACTTAGGTGGTTCGTGCGAGCAAGATACTCGTGCGAATCAATGGTTCGTGCGAAAGAAAAAGCTACTCGTGCAAGTGACTTCTTCGTGCGAATCACTTACTCGTGTGAATGACAGTTTTGTAACTTGTAGATTTTAAGAAAACTTGTTTTCTTGTTCGTAACGAGTGTCTAATTCATATAGATGTCCGTTCGTACGAGTTGTCCCTCTACTCGTACGGGTCAGCTCAGGTCACCAAACGGATGATTTCTGTAATTTTTGACATGATTTAGTTTGATTTTAGATCAGTAAGTTTCAAGGATTTGTTAATGTTGATTTTAACATGTAATACTAAAATCCTAGTCCAATTCGTCCATGAATTCGTCTAGATCTGAGATCTGTAAGAAAAAGAGTAGATGTAGAAAATCTTCACTGGTTGAATCTGGATTTGCAACTGCTGAAACTGCTGGTTGTCTGCGGAAACTTGATGTTTGTCCTCAAATCAGGCCTCAAGGCTCTGATACCACTTGTGAGAGGGGATCGGCTCTCTTCTTATGAGCACCCGACTGATTCGACTCAGCTAACAGAGGCGAAATTCATTTCTAGCGACAACAGTCACTCGCACGAGCCACTATAATACATAAAATATGACATTGTCTAAGCCTTATTTACACAACTGACATATCCTAGACGTAGGCTATAGACATTATGCACCAACAGTTTCCCCTTCTTTAGTCATGAATTGCAAGTATATAACCTTCCTCTTTAGTCCCGATGACAAATGAAACCACAAAGCATCCTTATTTTCTGGCGGTTAGTCCGGAAAACGGTTGATTTTCCCTGCGGAGTTAAATTGGATACTTTGTACCACTAAGCTGTCGTGTGCAACCGACTTGTACGAAGGCATCAACGTGACCAGAACTACTGAATCTGATGAACAACTCCTCCAAGAATCAGTTATGCAACCCCACTCTTACGAAAAATTTACATCAACTTTATCTCATCACTAATGAATCTTCGATGCTCTGTGTTTCCCAGATAATCTGCAGTCGGAACCACCCGAATACTGTTGCATGGTCACGAATTTAAAAAATGCCGGAATATTAACATATACATGAAAATTTTTATTTCCCCTCATTTTTGCAAATTCTGATGTCTTGAGCATCTTTTCACAAAAACCAAATTTTGCGGAAAACTTCCCAAAATTACAGTTTTGATAAAATGCGGATTTAACGTTAAGGCCCATTAATAGTCACTACATCAGATGTTCAACCTTTTGTGCAGGTATTAGTGACTACCCCAACATCTTCAACATTTTGTACCGTATCATCAAATTTATACTCTGAAGCTCTAGACGGTGTCCCCGAACAGCCCGAATTAAGACGTTAAAATCGCGAAAAAATTTGTAATCACCAAATTTTTTCTGGGCACTCGTCTCGTCAATATGATCAAAAAATGTCTTCGTACGAGTGGAACTACATACAAGTGGTGCATCGTATGAGTGGTGATTTGTACATGTGACAATTTGTCACTCATACGAGCCACAGGGGCTCGCTCGTTCAAACGAGCCTGATTACGTTTTTTCGATCCAGAATCTTTATTTCTTCGAATGTCAAGATGACTTTTGCACAGATCTGGTCGAAAATCAGTGTCTAACAATCCTATGGTTTCAATTTTACATTATGTCCGTGGATTGTCCGATTCTTTGATGTTTTATGTCTAAAACCCCTAATACGTCCAAAATTCATGATCTAGGTGATTCATAAACTATTAGATTGAATGAATTGGTACCGTAGCTCTGATATTAGTTGTGGGTCCTGATGACGGCGGTTCTAGACGGAAGTTTGGGCATATGAAGTACCGATTTGGTAGAACGTTATAACAAGGGAGTAGAAACAGAATCAGCGAAAGCATTCATTCATTCATACTGAAAGAGTATACATCTTGTCTGGCTGGCGGAATTCCTGGAGAGAATCTGCCAACGTTTCCCCTTAGGGAACTTCCAAAACTCAAAAACAATGAACACACAACACACATATATATAGACATGAGCAGCTCGTGCGAAGCGAGCAGGTTGGCCTCGTACGAAGTATCCTTCGTACGAGTGAGCTGTTTATCACTCGTATGAGTCTTATTTTAACTCGTACGAGTCACATTGTCACTCGTACGAGTCACTTTGTCACTCATATGAGCCAGTTGTCGTTCGCACTTGGGTCGTGTGTTCGTATCTAATCTATACAATATTCAATACACATTTTTTCTAGCCTATTCGCACAGTGACGAACATAAAGTGCATCAACAAAAGTGAATGCTGACGTGACATCTGTTTCAAATATCTGATGGTTAACATCTGTCCACATGTAACCTCTGATGGATAATGGATGACAGTTGTTAGGGAAACCGTTGCTTAAAACCAGCAGTGGTTGGGAACGTTGGAGATTTTATTCTATCGAGGATAGATATCAGTGGATAGAGTAAAACAATGGGTTAAGCCCAACAGTGGATGGGAACAGTTGCAAATGAGAACAGATGATACACTTTAATTAGTGGATAAATTGTTAAGCCAAACAGAGGTTTTAGAGAAAGAGTGGTTTGGACAGACTTTTAGGATTATTGAAATTTTCAATTTTAGCTATTTTGAAGGATGGATTTTTTATTTTTCTGAAAACATTTTAATGCTTTTTATTCATGGAGAACAAAATGTTTGTTTTTATTCCATGTTTTGCATGCCAATCCTAGAGATCAAGCTTTCAAAAGTAGACGTATCTAAAGCTTTTGTTAGAACATCTACTACCTGATCCTTAGTTGAAACATGATGCAGAGAAATCAAACCTTTTTCATAGCAATCCCTCACAAAGTGATGTGTGATGTCAATGTGCTTGGTTGTTGAATGTGAGACTGGATTTTAATAATGTTTTCAACTGCTTTACTATCTAACATGAGAGGAGTCTTTAGAGTAGTTACACCAAAATCCACCAATTGATTTTGAAGCCGTAGGAGTTGAGCAATGCAACTTGTAGCAACAATACTCAGCCTCAGCTGTTGATGTGGAAATTGCAGCTTGCTTTTTTACTTTGCCAAGAAACTAAGCAATTGTCTAGATATTGACAACTTCCTGAAGTTGACTTCCTTGTGGCATGGCAACCAGCAAAGTCACTATCTAAGTAACCTGAAAGCTCAATATTCCCATTAGCAGGATACCAGATACCAAGTGTGGGAGCACCTTTTATGTATCTGAATATCCTTTTCACAGCAATAAGATTTGACTTCCTAGGTGTTGACTTGGATCTGACACAATGTCACACCCCGATATTTCTCACATCGCCCGGTGGGCCCGGTTGGGGAATATGTGACAAAATTGATATCAATACACAACATAGCACAGTGGAAGTCTTGGATCTAAATTATTCCAATAGAAATGTCGGATGTTTAAAATATTATACAAACAGATAATATATGAAAAGATCCACAGGCGGATCGAAAAGTTACAAAGTGAAATAACAGACTATAGGCTTCTATGCAAAGGAGTTGCAAATTCCTCTTTAAGCATTACCTGGCACCTCCAGCCTATTTCGTAACCTTGCAACCTATCACTTAGTCTTTTGAAGATACGCCAGTTTACACTGGTAAATACAAATAACCGACACTTTCTGAAAATATTTCAAAATTGGTTAAAGTGCACAAGGCACATGTATTTTCATAATAACTCAGGACAATTATAATAATCTTGTATACAGTTTTACATGCATGTCAATACATATGGGGTCCAGTGCAGAAACCGAATAACAAGATTAACCGACACACCACTTTAACCCACAAAGGGGTATCCCAATATGGGTAAGAAACATTTTAAAATAACATTAGCATCTGTCAGGTGTATGCCTACACCCCGTGCTTAGTCGTGACCATTAGCAACTTAAATGAGCCGAGGATATCCAGGACACAGTCGCGTTAACCCCCAATATTTAAGTTATCAGACAAAACAGATTAAAATGGGTTATGCAGATTTTCTAGTCACAAGCCCGTATAGGGTAAATATGTGAAGAGTATTTACATGGGCTAAAACTCGTTTTAATATGCAAGAATTATAAATAGCTCAGCTGTAATCAATTAACTAAGATTGGTTGTAATTTACTGAAAGGCCCTAGTCTAGAATGAATGGTTTAAATAACCAATTAGAATGTCAAAGGGTCCTTTTTAAGTCGTAGACTTGGATCGGTTAACTTAAATTAACGAAAACGGTACGATACACTTGATTCATCGATGACCGGAATAGAATGTGGTGTAAACCCAACAAGTACTAAGACTTGTATAATATGGGTAAGCAATATACATTCTGGAATTTGAAGTAAAAATGATAAGATTTGACCCGTTTCGGTAAACTTACGTAAACTAGTTACATAAGTTTAACCGTACGCATATAAGCGATACCAGGTAGTCGGATGAGTTATAAACAAGTTCTATATGCCAATATACTTTAAATAAGTTGTAACATCAGTAGGTTATCAACTTATATGACCATTAAGGTTTTAAAATCAAAATATGCGCCACAAAGGCATTTTAGTCATTAAGTGACATAGTTTACGAACTTGCATAAAAATATGGGTTATGATCAAGTACCTTCTGTGAAAACACTTTAGTTATGCTATAATATCAGTAGGTAATAAGGTTTGATTAATAGTTATGGCTAAAACCCATACTATGCGCCAAAGGGGCGTTTTGGTCATTAAATAACGACATTTGCAATCTTTAGTCAACACTTAGATTATGAACTGATTTGATATCCCAAAATATTTCAATTATGATATTATATCAGTAGGTATTGAGTTTGATATGATAAATTATGTTTAAAACCATTATAGGTGACGAAAGGGCACTTTGGTCATTTTAAAACACAATTTACAATCTTATATGAAAAATCAGTTTATGATCAGTTTAATAACACCAAAATATGTTAATTACATTAACATATTAGTACATAAGTCATTTGCAAGTTGGTTATTGATTAAAAACTTATTTCTTGCAAAAGGGCATTTCGGTCAAAGTAGGCATAATATCCAAACTTGTACAAAAATTCAAATACGATTATGATCACGTATTATAACCTCAGAGGGTTATGCTACATTAAATTACGATCATAATGCAACCTTAAATCAGTAGCAAACTAATCTAAATCGGGTCAGAATTGAAAGTCAAAGCAGAAGTTAAACTTCGCGACTTTCGGTTGCGAACCGTCCTTAAAACTGGAATTGATGAGCCAAACATGTTCCCACATGTTCTAATAATTATAGCAACTTGTTTAAGTGTTAAAACGTATTCTAGAACATATATATAATCAGATTATAACATTTATGGAATCTGACCCGTTTGACTTTTTAAACATTAAAATTTTGACTCGTCAATTGACCTAGTAAACGTGATTTTAGGGAGGTGCCCTTTTAAGGGATTATCACCTACCTAATTACGACCACGTAGCCATTTTTGATTCGAACAATAGCTGGACCATAAAGATCTAAACCGAAATTCAAAGCAATTATCAAAATTGCTTGACTTTTGGCTTTAAAAGCCTAATAAACGAAAATGTAGCTGAAAGGAGCACTTACAAGTGATCTTCAAATGAAAATAAACTTGAATGGGAAGCTCCTAAGGACCAGGAACCTCCAAAAGTGATGAGAGGAGTATTTTTTTTCAAGAAGGTGCAAGTTTAAAGTGTTGCAAACACTTCTATTTATAGTGTTGGAGCTTGAAGGAGGTGGTTCCAGGTGTTAGCAGAAGTTAGAGGGTGAGGACAAGTGTCCTAGAATGTGGTATAGCAGTCTTGAAGCCCCTGGTTTCGAGTTAATGGTTTTTGGCAGCTTTGTCTGGGCAACAAGCCAACAAAATTAATTTTTTTAACTTAGCACATTTAGTCCCTTAACCTCCATACTTTATATATTAGCATGTTTAGCCCTTCATAGCCAATATTTGGCACACTCGAGAGTATGACCGAGCATTATCAAGCTCCCGGTTCGTTAAAGGGTCACTCAGAGGTATAAATTAACATGTTGACACCTTTAGTCCCTCAAATGTCTAACTTTTATATAAATTCACGAATGGTCCCTCTCGTCCAACAAGTTGCTCATTTGAGAGTACGGACACCGTAAAGGGTCACTCAGAGGCATAGTTTCAGCATGTTGGCACCTTTAGTCCCTCCACATTCATATTTTCATTTATTGAGAAAAATAGTCCCTCTCGACCAATATTGGGCACAATTGAGAGTATAGACACGGTGTCAGTATATTACCGGACACAAATTTACGAGGTGTCATGAGTTCTCTAAACTCTTCACACATAGCATTGCATGTGGATCTAAAAATGATGTCATCCACATAAATTTGGACAAGCATCAAATCCTTTCCTCTCCATTTTAAAAACAAAGTTTCATCAATTTTACCTCTTGTAAAGTCTATGGATAAGAGAAAGGTGGAAATAGTTTCATACTAGGCTCTAGGTACTTGTTTCAATCCATATAAAGCCTTGTATAGCTTGTAAACATGATCTGGATAAAAAGCATCTTCAATACTAGGGGTTGGCATACATATACCTCTTCCTTGATCTTGCCATATAGGAATGCACACTTGATATCTATTTGATACACTTGATGTTGTGGTTGGCAGCAAAGGCTAAAAACAATCTGATGGCCTCCAGTCTTGCAACAGGAGCAAAAGTTTAATCATAATCAATTACTTCTTCATGTCTATAGCCTTGAACTACAAGCCTAGCTTTGTTTTTTTTTACAAAAATGCCCCTTTTATCTATTTTGTTCTTGAAACCCATTTGTGCCTATGGGACATACATCCTGAGGCAATGGTACAAGTTCCCTTACTTGTTGTCTTTTGAATTATAGGAGCTCTTCCTGCATGGCCTCTACCCAACTGTTGTCTCTTAGTGCCTCTTGGAACTTGATAGGTTGTGTGAGTGATAGAAAGCCAGCAAAAAGACAAATGTTTTGGGATTGACTTCTTGTGAGTACCCCTTCATTGATGTTGCTAATAACTTGATCTGTGGATGATTTTTAAGGTAGATTAGATCTCCCTTGTATGGAACAATGACATTTTGAGGTGAAGGGTGCAGATGGGGAATCATTTGAGCTAACATCTGTTGGCAATTTTGAAGAGCCAACAACTGTTTGGAATGGAGGTGGAGGTATAGGTGGAATAGGGGTAAAGATGGGTTAACTTTCGTTCACAGAGAATGGACTTTTGTCAACAGGGGTTTAACTATATGAGATGGGAGAGGTTTGAGGATCAACAACTGTTGATCCAACAGTGGCAGAGTTTTTACAGTTGTTAATAACATTTGTTGCTTTGGTATAGGAAATGACTTTGTATTGTGGAATCACAATGTCATATCTATAATCTTGAAGTGAAGATGTCACACCCCGGCTTTCCACAACCAATTTAAACACCGGTGGGCCCGGGTGGGGAATATCGTGACGTAAGTTGATATCATCATAGACAATTAAACACAGCACAACGGAAGTCTTGGATTTAAATTACTATTACAAACCAAATGTTCGAACTACAAAGTTGGTGCATTATGTCTATTGCCTACGTCTAGGATTTGTCAATATTGTATTTAGGGCTTAAAACATCATTTGTATATATGTTATTAATTGTTTTATATGAGTTGTAATATACTCGTACGAATGAAGTACTTGGCTTGTCATCCTCTCTAGCAATGAATTCCGCCTCTGCTAGCTGAGTTAGATCAGACCGGTTGCTCATCGGAGGAGCCGATCCCCGTTCACAAGTGGCATCAGACCTTGAGGCCTGATTTGCTGACAAACGTCAAGTTCTGCAGGCTACCAACTGCTTCAGATCAGATTCACTGTTGCAACTTTCTACTTCTACATTTCTCCCAAACTGATCTCGGATTTGGACGAAATTATGGACTAATTGGACTAGGGTTCTAGGATATTCCATTAAAATCAATTCTAAACAATCCTTAACAATTTCAGATCTAAAATCGAGCTTAATCATGTTAAAGTCGGTAAAATTCATCTGTTTGGAGACTTAGTTGTTTCAGACGAGTAGAGAGACCACTCGCACGAACAACTTTAGACCATTCGTATGAGCAAGTAATATGAATTTCTTAAAAACTTACAAGTTTCAAAATTTGCAAGTGTGATTCGCACGAGTTACACATTCGTACGAGCATCTCATTCGTACGAGTGAAATTTCTCCTCCATACGAGGGACTTTTAGTTCGCACGAGTTTTTTGTTTTGGTCATCTTGTCCGTACAAATTTCTGATTCGTACGAACGAATCTTAGTCGCACGAATTGTTTTTGATATCCGCACGAAAGAATTTTTCCGCACTAATCAGTTTGTTCGAAAAGTGTGTTTATAAATTTTTACAGAATAATGTTAGACGAATTTTACAACGCATTCGCTACATCTGCAGTCACGACCACAGCGGCTCAAAACATGAATCTTGAAAACGAGATGGGTACCATGACCAAACCGCTGAAGTTAATGAACCTAGAAGATTTCGACAGTTGGAGCGAACGGTTCATGAATTGGGTCCAGGCAAATCACTTTACTTGCTGGTTCGCTATCGAAGTTAAATATCAAGCTCCTGTAGGTGAAAATGGCCTCGAAAAGACTCTAGCTTAACTCTCGGATGTTGAAAGGGAAAGGTTCATAAACAAAAAGAAAATGATGAACATTCTGCAACAATCTATCAAAGAAGATATTCTGGTGTTGTTACAACATGATGATGATGCTCAATCATTGTGGAATGCTCTTCATTTGAAGTTTCAGGGAAGTGCTCAGCTTTGAAAGAGTAAACAGGCGTTGTTGAGTAAAGAGTTTGATATCTTTACGTTGAACTCATAGAAAGATACCGTCATTTGGTGGTGCAAATGAAGAGAATGGGAATCATCAAGATCAACGAAGAACTTGTTGATAAGTTGGCAGATTCTCTACCGCAAGGCGAGTGGTCTACATATTTGACCATCTTGAAGAATGGAACCGAGTATGGTAATTTTTAATAACCACGTTTCATAGAAAGACTGGAGGGACATGAACTTGAAATGCAAAAGATGGCGAAGAACAAAACCGTCCAAGTTCAACAAGATGTTAATTTTTTACTTCAAGAACAGTTCTGCTACTCAAATTCAGTCTCCAAAGATCCAGACCGCCTTCAGCGCTTACAGTACGCCAAATTCACCATCAAACTTAAACAGTGGCTTTAAATCATTTGCTACAGTTAATCCTCACACGTCTCAAAGCCCACAGTCGTCACACGGATCAAGCACTCCTCAAACCAACCAGAATAGTCAGTCAAATCCTACTCAAAGGGTTCTTCAGTGCAATATCGCAGTGGATTTCCAGAATGCATAGAACTTTGATGAGAAAACCACGAAGCAACATACGTCTCTATTAGCACCAGTTCTCGAATCATATGATAGTCTTGTAGCAGGGAGGATTAGAAATTCTGAAATGACCAGAGAGGGCTACGACCAGATTGATCCAGCAGAAATGGAGTTGATCGACATAGGGTGGTGTATGGCATCTATCATTCGACGCGCACAACGCTATTACAGGAAAGGAGAACTTGGGAGGTTTGGATGGAAAACTGGGATTCGATAAATCCAAGGTTACTTGTTTTAAGTGTCGGGAAAAAGGTCACTTTAAGCGTGAATGCCCAAATAGAGAAGCTCAAGGGAACCAGAACCCATTTGCCGATGACTATTACAAGAAGGCTATTTACCACCGTCCCCAACCAAGAACTCGCATGGTGCAGATCGAAGACAAACAGCCAGAGACCAAAGACAAGGGGCTATTGTTTACTCAAGAAGATGAGGGCTTTAACTAGAACAAATATATCTCCAAGAATGAGAGTTTGGCTTTGGTTGCTGAGATAATTGAAGAACCTGAAGAAGAATCGGAGGCAGCTTTTGATGTGGCACCAGATGAAGATTACTATTATCATACATCATCAGAAGAGGAGGAACTTTTGAACAGTGCATTTAAACACCTCCTGCCTAACGATATGTTGAAAACTTTTGCAGGTTACTTTGCACCAAGTCAACAATCATCTTGTTCAGAACAAAAGACGCCTGATGCTCAAGAGAAAATTGATGAAAAGATGGAGAAGTTGTCGGATGACATTAGCAAGGCATGCATGGCAAACATCAATGAGGTAAATGAGTCTAAGAGTGAGTTTGTGGTTGAAAAACCGTGTCTGAAATGTGCTGAGCCATGCAATGAATGTGTTGTAAAAGACACATGATATACTGAGCTCATAAGTTTAACAAATAATTTGTCTAGTGATTACAAATCAACTAAAGAAGCATACGACAAATTAAGTAACTCTGTTAAACAATACACAAAAGCACTAGAGAAAGTGACGCAACATTTTTGATGCTCAAAGCGACAGTAATGGACAAGCAAATGGCCATTAATATTCACTTAAACACTATCCCTGAGCTAAAGAGTGAGCTTGAGAAGGTAAGAATTGAAACTGAACGGGTTAACAAACTGTTAATCAGTTATTCAACAAGCTCTTACGTCATTGATCACATTTTACCTAAAATTGAAAACAAAGAAGAATCAGAAAAGGTTGAAAACAAAAGTGCGAGTTACGATCGAGTTCCACTCCCTATGTGGAATAGTTATGCGTGTAAAAAGCCTGCTGGGGTGGAGAAGGTACTCAATCTAAAACTGAAAACTAAACAATCAAATGAGTTGCCTACAAACATCGATGTAACTTACACAACTTCTGAGAGTGAATGTGACTCTGAGGTAGTTACAAATGTGGTAGAAAATGTTTTAAAAAGCGAATCCGAATAATCTGAGTCTGATGCTGAACCATTGAAAAGTAGTTTAACTAATGATCCAAACGTCATAGTTTATAAAATGAAAGGATCAAATAAACTATTTTCTGATGAGGACTTTCCCATCCAGAACGTGTTGATAAGTTGTTCAAGCTTGTGGAGGTAAGTCATGCTGATTTAGATAAACATGATGCATCTTTCTACTCTAAATCAAAAAGTGACAACCGACCCTACATCATAAAAATAAAGATTATCCTGAAAATAAGAGGGCAGGGTTGGGTTTCCAAAAGCAACGAATGAACAACAAGCCTCAAAAACTAAATTTTACAAAGAAAATCAACTTTGTTTTTGGGACAACAACAGAGAAGGAAAAAGAAATAATCAGAACACAATCGAATGATGATTTCAAGAAAGAGAAAGAGAAAAAGGAAACAAGGTTTGGAATCTTTTGTTCGAATGGATAGTAGAACTTGTTACAAATGTCAAACTGTTGGGCACATTGCAAGATATTACTCACAAGAAACTCCAAAACTTTTTTCTCATTTTAAAAAGTTCACCAAGGACGAGAAACAAAAGCCACCTATGGTTGCGCTAAAGCAAATTTTGAAAAGAACAAATGAATCCTACAAAAATGTTAAACCAACTATTCAACGTCATTCAAAATTTGAAATTGGTGAAACATCAACTAAATATTATCAAATGGATTCTAAATTCTATGCTAAAAAGGCAAATTTGAAAATGAAAAATGGATGGAAAAAGTGAAACCGTCCAAGGTAGAACCAAAACCTTCTGTTCCAAACAAAACAAAGCTTAAAAAGAATGTTAAAAGCAAAGTAGGTCCGAAATTTGACATTCCGAACCCACCTAAGACCAAACAGGCTTGGGTTTTTTTTGTTTAAATAGGTTCTTCCGTATGTGTGAAGGGACTCCCATGATCGATAATGTCTAAATGGATAATGGATAGTGGAGCTTCCAGGCACATGACAGGGATGCTTGCATTGTTACACGACGTTAAAGCTATCCGCGGAGGTTATGTAGGTTTTGCCGGAACGCAAGGAGGAAGGATTGTTGGTGAAGGAATTCTCACGTACGGAGTTGTATCGTTTGATAAAGTGAACTACATCATGGAACTTGAGAATAATCTACTCAACATTTCGCAGATTGTGACAAGAAATTCACGACACACTTCAACGATAAAGAATGTCTGATCTTAAAACCGGGTTTCAAGATTCCGGAGAAATGGATTCTGACGCGTGCTCTAAGAGAAAATGATCTTTATGTTCTGGACATGAGCATCACATCAACAACATCGAAGAAAGTTCAATGCTTTGTTTCCAAAGCTACCGAGAAAGAGTCGATACTATGGCATAGAAAGATGGGGCACATTCATTTGCGAAAAATGAATTATCTTGTGCATAACGACCTAGTGGAGGGTGTTAATTTGAAGAGTTTTCACTTATCCGATGATTGCTTGAGCAAAGGGGAAGCAGCACAAGAAATCGCACCCTCGAAAGCTGTTGAATTCTATCAAGCTACCACTAGAGAGGCTACATATGGATCTTTTCGGACCAGTAAACGTCAAATCCATTTCTGGTGATCTATATTGCCTTGTCATTACAGATGATTATTCAAGATTCTCATGGGTTTTCTTTGGAGAGCAAAGACGAAACATTTGAAACTCTAATGATTCTCTTCAGAAAACTCGAAAACCTGTATCATTTGCCAATCAAGAGAATCGCAGTGAAAATGGTATAGAGTTCAAGAACCAGAGGATGCTCGAATTCTGCAATGAGAAGGGGATTCTTTATGAATTCAGTGCTCCTTATACTCCACAGCAAAATGGAGTTGATGAACGAAAGAATCGCACACTGATTGAGACTGCGAGAACTATGTTAGCCGATTCGAAATTCGCCAATCAGTTTCTGGAGTGAAGCAGTCGTGTCAGCGTGCTATACCTTGAATCGTGTGTTAACAGTTAAGCCTCACAACAAGACGTGTTTCGAGTTACTAAATCAACGAAAGCCCAACCTTGCATTTCTGGAGCCATTTGGATCACCGTGTACTGTATTGGACCCGGCTGGTAAATTCGGTTCCAAATCCTTGGAAGGATTCTTCGTGGGTTATGCTACTCCTCAGAAACGTGTCTTTTTGCTGAGTCTAAACCAGGTTGTTCTTGCGCAGCATGTTGATTGTGAAAGATATACGACGCCAACGCAGAAACCTGGGGATCCGTGGCTGTTTAACTACAATAGTTTGTGGAATTCTTTCGACCTGGCAGATGTGCCATCAGAAGAAGAACTTGTTATGCTCTTTCAACAGCATCAAATTTCTAACCAAGAACAAGTTACCAGACCGTTAGTGATTTCCCCGTCACTTCCTGTGTCTACCACGTCTGACGTAGGTCTGAGCACTACTCTTCAAGACTCTGTCCCTGTACCTAATGTCAACACTGCCGAATCATCTGCCCAGCAACAGCCAAATGCTGACTCTGATCGGGAACCGACTTTCAATGATGGTGGATCCAGTTCCGATGAAGGATCTGAGCAGATTGAAAGCTTCTTGAACACACAGGCTGATCAGTCAAACATCAGGAATAAAGCTTCTTTGTCTGTACCGCTTGTGGATGAAGTCATCACAAATTTGCAAATGCAAGTAGATGTTCCGAATGAAGTGATGCCGAGGACGCTTTCATATCATCCTTTGGATAATATTATAGGCAGCTTACAAATGGGAGTGCAAACTCGCAATCAGATTGTCACACCCTCAATTTCCACTTGCGGGTTTTACCGCGAGGCGTGTGAACAAACCAGAATCCGAGACACTAGTAACATCGAACGACTCTATATGATTTGTTTATACGTTTTCCAAAATCATTTGTTTAACCATTCATGGTTATTTTTAAATTGTCTTAGTTTGGTTTCGATGTTTAGTGGAAGCATCAGTTTTAAAGTTGAGCGGAAGCATTAAAGTAAAGTAAAGGAACGGGCGCCAACACAAACGCCAAAACTAAAGAAAAACCCAAACAATATTCGTAAATGAGACTCGATAAAAAGATGTCTTGATCAATGCAAGTGAGTGCACCTAGAGCTCCTAGCGTCCTGAGAAACATGTAAAGAAACAAGTGTCAACATTAAAGAAGAGTGAGTTCACAGGTTTTCATAAGTTCATTAGTTGGTTATAAGTTTGTTTCCCCCGTTATCCCTAACCCGGAATAACGATATAGTTCCATTATTCCAAACCCGGAATATTAATGATGTTGGTTCCATTATTCCTAACCCGGAATAATATTGTTGTTTGTTCCATTATTCCTAACCCGGAATAATATTGTTGTTTCGTAATTAAGTTCAATGTTAACATGTAGGTAGCGAGCCTAAAGTTATGTCACATAAGTGTTCGTGATCGAAGCTGACTGTTGTGCCTCCGTGTTGCCAGGCCTATCACTGACCATGGCGAAAGTTAGGCTAAATTATTCACCCGTTGACCATACCCGGTCGGCTAGCGCGACTAGCTCGGGTGGGGCTTGTCGGGCCCAGTAGTACTACTTATAATTTCCCCGCTATCTAACCCAATACTAACGATCCGAGAGTTTGTCGAGGACTTCCGTGATATAGCTGCTTAGTGACCATAACGTACATTAACATTAACTTAGTTACCGAATAGTTTAACGACGTTAATTTTGTATAACGTAAAGAGATAGAGTTGTAGAGTGTATACATCTTTCTCCCCCTGTTGTTTAAAACCGGATAAAATTAGGGGCCGTGAACTCACTTTTAATTGCTCGGTTAGTGTAACACAGAAGTAGCAAATGATGGGACCGCTAATCGCGTCCTAACAAGTCAATCGATTTAAAGTTAGTGTGTGAACACACTGATACAAACCCTACACATAACTAACCCACAATGCGGCACACACAATAACAAATTCGAAAACACAATCATGCATACAAAGTATTATCATACCAAAATAGTGATCAAACCAACTTATCATGAACACAAATCCACTCATACAACACTTTGGTACACATATTCGCAAGTTATCAAGTTTCAGCTTGTATGCTCATAATTAGGGTGTTTTTGAGGATTTTTATAAAATAGTTCCAATGTTCCAAAAATTCCAATTTTTTTACAGAAGGTGTCAACTAAACTGTAGAATTTTATGTAAATTTTTCAAGTCCTAATACTTTACCAATTATTCATAAACATTTATATACTAGGCTGCAGTCAGATTCGTCGCTTTCTGACTGCAGTCCACCGGAGAAATTATTTAAAAATCATCGTTCATCCAATTAACAAAATTCCAGTGGGAGTTTCCCGGAAATTTCCGTCTCCAGTTGCTGTACAAATTTCGTGACCCAACCCTCTACAGATTATGAGATCCGACTCGATAAACAACTAACAAATTTTCAGAATTTACACAGCTTCAGTTACTGCACTTAAACGACCACTTAAAAATATCAAACGACCTCAGAAAAATATGAATCCAGCGCCATTAGAAGCGTTTTTCAAAAATGTACGTTTTAGGCTTCAGAAAATCCGTTTTTCGATAAATAATAACCAATTTACAGCCAATTGAAGTTGGCTGTAAACACCATTCAGCATCCTGTTTTCGACTTTTATCGCAATAGAACACGCTTAAACAATCGAGACGTTAAATATAAATGATCAAGAACAGATTTATTAGTCACATATCATCATGTATATCATACTCATGCAAACCCTAATCATACAATATGATTTTTATCACAAAACGCAGCCTATGATTCTTGTATCCAATTAAACATCATAATCGCCAAAACTTGCACAATTAATCGAACTAAACATCATACACTTTCATAACCATGATTCTACCATTACATACAAGTATGATCAAGAGTTTATAAACCCTAATGTGATTTGCGAAATAATGAAAACCCTAACCTTTAACAATGAAGATTAACGAACCGGGAACGAGATTGGAATCACTTCGGGTTTTGGAGGAGGTCGCGATCGAGAGAAGGAGTAGGGAGGGGCTGCCGTCTGCTGTTCTTGGAGCTAGGGTTTAGGTTTGTTTTTTTTTTTTTAAACATACACATACATGCATGCCTATATATAGTGCAAGAAAGAAAAAGGGGAAAAGGGTTGAGGTTTGTGCTTGCGGCCGCAAAGGGGTTTGGGTGGGGCGGTTTGGGTCTTTAACTTAAGCCTCAAGTTTTGATTAATTCCTTGAGTCGCAAGGAAGTGAGGTCGACATGTTTCGCGTCTCGGTTCGGTTCGTCTATCTATTTACTATCTATATTTTTATAACTAATAATCACGAAATCAAAGCCTAACATAATAACTCACCAAACTTATAAACGTCTAATAACACGTAGCACGTAATTCACTCGATAAGTTCACAAAGTTATCGTAGTTATTTCGAGCGTGTAATTTCATTCTCTGAATCAAATTAGCGTAGGAATGAATAACCGTGAAGTAGTGCGTTTAAGATACCTGAAAAACCGGGATGTCACATTATCCCCATGTTGGAAGAATTTTCGTCCCGAAATTGAGTAAACGCAGTTTAGAATGCAACGCACAAAGATTTAGTTCGTTAACAATGGTACAAGAAATTACAAGAAATTCCCAGGTTGTCACATCATCCCCATGTTGAAAGAATTTTCGTCCCGAAAATTTAGTTGGTGGTAACGTTAGCTTGCTGCTTAGCTGCAAAGAGGTGTGGGTATTTGCTTTTCATTTGGTCCTCTCTTTCCCACGTGAACTCCGGTCCACGCCTAGAATCCCAACGAACCTTGACGATCGGTATCTTGCTGTGCCTTCGAGTCTTGATCTCACGATCCATGATCTCGATAGGTTGTTCCACAAAGTGCAGTTGTTCATCCACTTGAATCTCATCCAACGGAATGACTAGGGTTTCATCTGATAGACACTTCTTCAGATTTGACACGTGAAAAACGTTGTGAACTCCACTGAGTTCGGTAGGAAGGTCTAATTGATAAGCTACGGGTCCGATACGTTTCAAGATCACAAACGGGCCTACGTACCATGGGTTTAGTTTGCCTCGTTTCCCAAAACGGATTACACCCTTCCAGGGTGACACCTTCAGTAGGACGCGGTCGCCTACTTGAAATTCGAGCGGTTTGCGTCGTTGATCAGCGTAGCTTTTCTGTCGATCTCGTGCCGCTGCCATGCGGTTTCTGATTTGTACAATCTTTCAGTAGCCTCAACTATCAACTCAGGGCCTGTGAGTTGACTGTCACCGACTTTTGCCCAACAGACCGGTGATCTACATTTACGACCGTATAATGCTTCAAACGGTGCTGCCGATATACTCGTATGGTAACTGTTGTTATACGAGAATTCCACTAAAGGCAGATGGATTTCCCAACTATTCCCGAAGTCTACCACGCATGCCCTAAGCATGTCTTCCAAGGTCTGAATGGTCCTTTCGCTTTGACCATCAGTCTGAGGGTGATAAGCTGTGCTCATATCTAAGCGTGTACCCAATGCTTTCTGAAGTGACTGCCAAAAGTTGGACGTGAAACGAGCATCTCTGTCTGAGATGATGGACATTGGCACTCCGTGCCGAGAAACTACTTCCTTAATGTAGATGCGAGTCAACTTATCCATCTTATCTGTTTCTTTAATCGCTAGGAAGTGTGCGGACTTAGTTAAACGATCCACGATCACCCAGATGGTATCGCAACCACCCAAAGTTCGCGGCAGTTTAGTGATGAAGTCCATCGAGATCTGATCCCATTTCCACACCGGAATCTCAGGTTGTTGAAGTAGCCCCGATGGCTTCTGATACTCTACCTTGACTTTCGCACAAGTCAAACACTTGCTCACGTAGGTGGCTATATCCGCTTTCATGTTGGGCCACCAGTACGCGGCTTTAAGGTCTTGATACATCTTATCCGATCCAGGATGGACATAGTATCGGGATTTGTGAGCTTCGTCCATGACTAGCTTTCTGAGGTCTCCGTAGAGAGGTACCCATACGCGATTCATGAAATACCGGGCACCATTGGGTTTTACTTCCCAATCGCGTTCCATTTTTCCCATAGATTCGGCCTTGATGTTTTCTTCCTTAACTGCTTCTAACTGCGCGTCACGTATCTATTCGGGTAACCCCGAATTAATGGTGAATTGTAGTGCTCGTACCCGACGAGGTTTCAAGTGCTCCTTCCTACTGAGGGCATCAACTACTACGTTAGCTTTACCCGGGTGATACCGAATGGCACATTCATAATCGTTCAGGAGTTCGACCCAGCGACACTGTTGCATGTTCAACTCCTTCTGGTCAAAGATATGCTGGAGGCTCTTGTAATCCGTGTAGATTGTGCACTTTGTTCCATATAGGTAGTGTCTCCATATCTTAAGCGCAAACACCACTGCTCCCAATTCCAGGTCATGTGTTGTGTAGGTTTTCTCGTGAACCTTGTCGGGACGCATACGCGATGACCTTATCACGTTGCATGAGTACGCATCCCAATCCCTGAATGGAAGCATCACAATATACCACAAAATCATCAGTCCCATCCGGCAAGGACAGAATGGGTGCACTGCAAAGTTTCTGCTTCAGCAATTGAAATGCCGCTTCCTGCTTGTCACCCCAAGCATACTTGGTGCCTTTCTGGGTGAGGGTGGTAAGCGGTTGTGCAATCTTTGAAAATCCCTCGATGAAACGTCGGTAGTAGCCAGCCAAACCCAAAAATTGGTGGATCTCTGTCGGTGTCCTGGGTGCTTCCCAGTTCTTGATAGCCTCGATCTTGGCGGGATCAACGTGGATACCCTTTTCATTCACAATATGCTCGAGGAACTGAACTTCCCGAATCCAGAAATCACACTTTGAAAGCTTGGCATATAGTTTCTCCTGTTGAAGTAATTCCAGCAATAGTCGTAGATGTTCAGCATGTTCTTCTTCACCTTTAGAGTAGATGAGTATGTCATCGATGAACACAATGACAAACTTGTCGAGATACGGTTTACACACGCGGTTCATGAGGTCCATGAACACCGCGGGTGCGTTGGTGAGACCGTAGGGCATGACCAAAAACTCATAATGGCCATACCGAGTACGAAATGCCGTCTTAGCGATATCCTCCTCCCTGACGCGTAACTGGTGATAACCGGACCGTAGATCAATCTTGGAGTAGTAGCTTGACCCTTGAAGTTGGTCGAAGAGATCGTCGATGCGAGGTAATGGGTATCGGTTCTTGACAGTAACCTTATTGAGTTCCCTGTAGTCGATGCACATGCGGAAGGTCCCGTCCTTCTTCTTGACAAAAAGGACCGGAGCTCCCCATGGCGAAGTACTGGGTCGGATAAATCATTTTTCTAACAATTCCTGAAGTTGGGTAGACAGCTCTTGCAGCTCGGCTGGAGCTAGGCGGTATGGGGCCTTGGCGATAGGAGTTGCATGGTTCGCCAATTCAATTTCAAATTCTACTTGTCGATGTGGTGGAAGACCAGGTAACTTCTCCGGAAAAACATCGGAAAAGTCACGGATGACGGGGATATCTTTTATACGCTTCTCGTCCTTAGGCTGTTCGGTGACCAGTGCGAGCAAAGCGAAGAAGTTCTTCCTCCGAAGATACTTCTGTGCTTGCATGTAAGAGATGATGTTTGTGACGGCGCCTGCCTTCTCGCCTTGCACCGTCAACATTTCGTCGTTAGAGAGCGGAATACGGATAGCTTTCTCGAAACAGAGAACTTCAGCTCGGACGTCGGATAGCCAGTCCATTCTGGCTACCACGTCAAAACTACCCAGGGTAGTTGTCATCAGATCAATGGTAAAGGTGTGACCCGCGAGTTTGAGTTGACAGCCGGATACTAAATGGGTCACATCTACAGATTTACCATCGGCTAGTTCTATGACGTAAGGGGTCTCTAGGGGTTTAGGCGTGAGATTTAGGTTCTTCCTAAAAGACTCAGATATAAAACTCCTATCCGCACCCGTATCAAAAAGTACAGTAGCAAATGTTCGTTAAGGGGAAACTTACCGGTGACCACGTTCGAGTCGTTTCTGGCCTCTCCGCGGCCTAGCGTAAATGCACGACCTTTGGCACCCCCTGTGCCACCGTTTCCATTGTTGCTGTTGTTATTATTGTTGTTGTGGTTGTTGTTGTTCCCACCATTGTTGTTATTGTTTCGAAGCTGTGGGCAGTCTCGTTTGAAGTGGGCAGTGCTACCACACTGATAGCACCCCCGGTTAATACCCTGATGCTGACCCTGGTGCTGATTCTGATTTTGTCGGGACATGATTTCCCCGCGACAATCCCTTGCCGCGTGTCCCACTTTGCCACATCGTTGGTAGCGATTCCCGGCACAAGGGCCGTGATGATGGAGGTTACAACGATTACATTGCGGCTTTCGACCCACATAGCCGCTGGTGTTCTGGGTGTTGTTGGCGGGCTGATTATTGTGACCCCGATTGCTGTTGAAATTATTGAACCGTTTCTGGTTCCCTTGTTGTGGCTGGGCTGACGAAGACTGTCGAGCAGACGAGTCTTCAAACTTTCTTTTATTATCAGGGGCAACTTCAGTTGCACCCCGAGATGGCAACTTCTTTTGTTCCACCGCCTTATCGGTGAGTTTGTGTGCCAGCCTGATCGCTTGATGCTCAGTCGCAGGGTTGCTAGCCATTACCATGCCCTGGATCTCGGGGACCAGACACCCAAGGTAAAACTCGAGTCGTTTCTCAACGGTGTTGGCCAGATCGGGACATAGAAATACCAGGTCATGATGTTTCGCTGTGTATGCTTCAATTTCAGATCCCACCATCTTGTGGTTCCATAATGCTTGCTCCAACAGCTGAACCCTGTCCCGCGGACAGTACTCCTCCTTGATTAGGGCCTTAAACTCGGCCCAGGCCATTGCGTTTGCAGCAATAAGTCCACGCGTTTGGACTTGTGCATTCCACCAAGTTAGTGCCCCATCCTCCAACGTTGAGGCAGCATACTTGACCTTGTTGGCCTCAAGGCAATTGCACATCTCGAACACTGATTCGGACTTTTCAATCCAACGGACCAGTCCTATGGGTCCTTCTGCACCCGTGAATTTGCTCGGTTTCGCATCGAGGAACATCTTGTAGGGGTTAAAACTCCCTCCTGCTGTGGGTTTTGAACACCTGCTAGAGCAGCATTCACGTGTTCTTGGATCATTGCGGCCAATTCTTCGGGTGTCATGTTGAGGTTTCCGCGACATCCAGTTGCCATTTTAGATCTTCGCAAGACAACATAAACACACACCGATAAGTATATATATCCAATATAGTTATCCTACTCCATACTTAAATAATCCCTCAAATTATGTCAACCCAAATAAATTAAACAATCAAAAGAAATATTCGATTAAATAAAATTTCAACGTCTCACAAAATGCCAACCAAACATATCAGTTTACTATAAAATTTCAAGTTTAAACATAAGTAGAGAAATAATAGACTGAAGGAAGCAAATGGGATAATCGAGACGAGTCAGTCTTCTACGTCTCCATCTCCCAAATCGCTATCGTTGCCGTCATCCTCCGCGGCGTTTCCAGCTTCTACAGCTGGGTCTTCCTCCGGATCCTCCTCTGGATCCTCTTCTGGATCCTCCTCTTCTTCCTCTACCAGCACTGGAGGGGCCGGTGCTGGTGCGGGTACTGGTAAAGGTGCCTGATTCTGTTCTAGTTCTTGAATTCTCCAGCTGGACTCAAGAACTCTGTCTTCGAGCCAGTCAGCCCTCAGCTGCTCAGCACGAAGATCTTTAGCTAAAGTGTTACGAGCTATCTTATTCTCATATTGCTCTTCCTCGAGCTCTCCAGTCTTACCCGTTAATTGTCGTATCATCCATCCCTGTGCTAGGATAGTTTCCTGCATTCTCTCTAGTTGTTCCTGTTGTTTTCTTATCATATCTCTAAGTAGGTCGTCCCCTACTTCTAACGAGTTAACCGGCTCGACTGGCATAGCGGTGGTCGGGCGTGAGGATGACTCCTCTCCTAGAGCGAGTCTTTTTCTAGCAGCTGAGCGTGTCTCCACGCCATGAGGTGGTGAGGATTCGACCATAGGTGGCTTCCCCGGCGCCCTTGGTTGTAAAGGTTTGTCGGATGATGAAGATGACATTGCCTGTTGGGTTGTGTAGTTAGTTTACGAGTTGCGTTCATCACAATATGCATTTATATTTTACATAACACAGTTGTAGTACAACACATACAAGATATCACAGTTCAGTGCCAAACTAAGTCTAGTGTCGTGTAATCAGCTATAGTTTAGGTCTACTTTTAATGCAAACCTGGTTCTCTATAGATAGAGGCTCTGATACCAATCTGTCACACCCTCAATTTCCACTTGCGGGGTTTTACCGCGAGGCGTGTGAACAAACCAGAATCCGAGACAATAGTAACATCGAACGACTCTATATGATTTGTTTATACGTTTTCCAAAATCATTTGTTTAACCATTCATGGTTATTTTTAAATTGTCTTAGTTTGGTTTCGATGTTTAGCGGAAGCATCAGTTTTAAAGTTGAGCGGAAGCATTAAAGTAAAGTAAAGGAACAGGCGCCAACACAAACGCCAAAACTAAAGAAAAACCCAAACAATATTCGTAAATGAGACTCGATAAAAAGATGTCTTGATCAATGCAAGTGAGTGCACCTAGAGCTCCTAGCGTCCTGAGAAACATGTAAAGAAACAAGTGTCAACATTAAAGAAGAGTGAGTTCACAGGTTTTCATAAGTTCATTAGTTCGGTTATAAGTTTGTTTCCCCCGTTATCCCTAACCCGGAATAACGATATAGTTCCATTATTCCAAACCCGGAATAATAATGATGTTGGTTCCATTATTCCTAACCCGGAATAATATTGTTGTTTGTTCCATTATTCCTAACCCGGAATAATATTGTTGTTTGTAATTAAGTTCAATGTTAACATGTAGGTAGCGAGCCTAAAGTTATGTCACATAAGTGTTCGCGATCGAAGCTGACTGTTGTGCCTCCGTGTTGTCAGGCCTATCACTGACCATGGCGAAAGTTAGGCTAAATTATTCACCCGTTGACCATACCCGGTCGGCTAGCGCGACTAGCTCGGGTGGGGCTTGTCGGGCCCAGTAGTACTACTTATAATTTCCCCGCTATCTAACCCAATACTAACGATCCGAGAGTTTGTCGAGGACTTCCGTGATATAGCTGCTTTGTGACCATAACGTACATTAACATTAACTTAGTTACCGAATAGTTTAACGACGTTAATTTTGTATAACGTAAAGAGATAGAGTTGTAGAGTGTATACATGTTTCTCCCCCTGTTGTTTAAAACCGGATAAAATTAGGGGCCGTGAACTCACCTTTAATTGCTCGGTTAGTGTAACACAGAAGTAGCAAATGATGGGACCGCTAATCGCGTCCTAACAAGTCAATCGATTTAAAGTTAGTGTGTGAACACACTGATACAAACCCTACACATAACTAACCCACAATGTGGCACACACAATAACAAATTAGAAAACACAATCATGCATGCAAAGTATTATCATACCAAAATAGTGATCAAACAACTTATCATGAACACAAATCCACTCATACAACACTTTGGTACACATATTCGCAAGTTATCAAGTTTCAGCTTGTATGCTCATAACTAGGCTGTTTTCGAGGATTTTTATAAAATAGTTCCAACGTTCCAAAGTTCAAATTTTTTACAAAAGGTGTCAACTAAACTGTAGAATTTTATGTAAATTTTTCAAGTCCTAACACTTTACCAATTATTCATAACATTTATATACTAGGCTGCAGTCAGATTCGTCGCTTTCTGACTGCAGTCCACCGGAGAAATTATTTAAAAATCATCGTTCATCCAATCAACAAAATTCCAGTGGGAGTTTCCCGGAAATTTCCGTCTCCAGTTTCTGTACAAATTTCGTGACCCAACCCTCTACAGATTATGAGATCCGACTCGATAAACAACTAATAAATTTTCAGAATTTACACAGCTTCAGTTACTGCACTTAAACGACCACTTAAAAATATCAAACGACCTCAGAAAAATATGAATCCAGCGCCATTAGAAGCGTTTTTCAAAAATGTACATTTTAGGCTTCAGAAAATCCGTTTTTCGATAAATAATAACCAAGTTACAGCCAATTGAAGTTGGCTGTAAACACCATTCAGCATCCTGTTTTCGACTTTTATCGCAATAGAACACGCTTAAACAATCGAGACGTTAAATATAAATGATCAAGAACAGATTTATTAGTCACATATCATCATGTATATCATACTCATGCAAACCCTAATCATACAATATGATTTTTATCACAAAACGCAGCCTATGATTCTTGTATCCAATTAAACATCATAATCGCAAAACTTGCACAATTAATCGAACTAAACATCATACACTTTCATAACCATGATTCTACCATTACATACAAGTATGATCAAGAGTTTATAAACCCTAATGTGATTTGCGAAATAATGAAAACCCTAACCTTTAACAATGAAGATTAACGAACCGGGAACGAGATTGGAATCACTTCGGGTTTTGGAGGAGGTCGCGATCGAGAGAAGGAGTGGGGAGGGGCTGCCGTCGGCTGCTCTTGGAGCTAGGGTTTAGGTTTGTTTTTTTTTTTGAAACATACACATACATGCATGCCTATATATAGTGCAAGAAAGAAAAAGGGGAAAAGGGTTGAGGTTTGTGCTTGCGGCCGCAAAGGGGTTTGGGTGGGGGCGGTTTGGGTCTTTAACTTGAGCCTCAAGTTTTGATTAATTCCTTGAGTCGCAAGGAAGTGAGGTCGACACGTTTCGCGGCTCGGTTCGGTTCGTCTATCTATTTACTATATATATTTTTATAACTAATAATCACGAAATCAAAACCTAACATAATAACTCACCAAACTTAGAAACGTCTAATAACACGTAGCACGTAATTCACTCGATAAGTTCACAAATTTAGCGTAGTTATTTCGAGCCTGTAATTTAATTCTCCGAATCAAATTAGCGTAGGAATGAATAACCGTGAAGTAGTGCGTTTAAGATACCTGAAAAACCGGGATGTCACATTATCCCCATGTTGGAAGAATTTTCATCCCGAAAATTGAGTAAACGCGGTTTAGAATGCAACGCACAAAGATTTAGTTCGTTAACAATGGTACAAGAAATTACAAGAAATTCCCAGGTTGTCACATCATCCCCATGTTGAAAGAATTTTCGTCCCGAAAATTTAGTTGGTGGTAACGTTAGCTTGCTGCTCAGCTGCAAAGAGGTGTGGGTATTTGCTTTTCATTTGGTCCTCTCTTTCCCACGTGAACTCCGGTCCACGCCTAGAATCCCAACGAACCTTGACGATCGGTATCTTGCTGTGCCTTCGAGTCTTGATCTCACGATCCATGATCTCGATAGGTTGTTCCACAAAGTGCAGTTGTTCATCCACTTGAATCTCATCCAATGGAATGACTAGGGTTTCATCTGATAGACACTTCTTTAGATTTGACACGTGAAAAACGTTGTGAACTCCACTGAGTTCGGTAGGAAGGTCTAATTGATAAGCTACGGGTCCGATACGTTTCAAGATCACAAACGGGCCTACGTACCGTGGGTTTAGTTTGCCTCGTTTCCCAAAACGGATTACACCCTTCCAGGGTGACACCTTCAGTAGGACGCGGTCGCCTACTTGAAATTCGAGCGGTTTGCGTCGTTGATCAGCGTAGCTTTTCTGTCGATCTCGTGCCGCTGCCATGCGGTTTCTGATTTGTACAATCTTTTCAGTAGCCTCAAGTATCAACTCAGGGCCTGTGAGTTGACTTCACCGACTTCTGCCCAACAGACCGGTGATCTACATTTACGACCGTATAATGCTTCAAACGGTGCTGCCGATATACTCGTATGGTAACTGTTGTTATACGAGAATTCCACTAAAGGCAGATGGATTTCCCAACTATTCCGGAAGTCTACCACGCATGCCCTAAGCATGTCTTCCAAGGTCTGAATGTTCCTTTCGCTTTGACCATCAGTCTAAGGGTGATAAGCTGTGCTCATATCTAAGCGTGTACCCAACGCTTTCTGAAGTGACTGCCAAAAGTTGGACGTGAAACGAGCATCTCTGTCTGAGATGATGGACATTGGCACTCCGTGCCGAGAAACTACTTCCTTAATGTAGATGCGAGTCAACTTATCCATCTTATCTGTTTCTTTAATCGCTAGGAAGTGTGTAGACTTAGTTAAACGATCCACGATCACCCAGATGGTATCGCAACCACCCAAAGTTCGCGGGAGTTTAGTCAAAAAACATTATAAAAGTCAAAAAGCGTTTTTGTGAAAAAGGGAGATCATATTATATCAATATGACAGTCACAGTATGCTAAAGAATTGGAATGATTAAACAAGTAATTAAACAGGTCTTACTGAGGATGTGCCAATTGGCTTTACTCGTTCAGTAAATTGTTTTCAAGATATAAACCTAAAATGAAAAACTGAATAACTTGTGGGTCAACATCTCTCTGATATATGGACTTAGTACTCTGAAATTTCGTTTGAGAGAATGTCAAATTCTGCGATACTAGGTCTTTATATTTAATCGATATCTGGGGTGTTATCCGAGTTCTTCTGATTTTGCGTTAGCAATGGCCTAGAACTTGTATAATACTTTACTCATTGTTCGCCTAAAAAGCTGTATAAAAAATGATTATATCATAACCTTTGTGACATCTGCAGTTCAAAGATTCCTTTAAGGAACACCACCTAAAGACGAGCCTTCATCTCTTTGTCTGTATGATAGTACTAACCTGAGCTCTCAAGGTCTCGCAATTCACTCATTTACAGGTATCAGTTAGATATATTCACCCGTGAAATGAAATTCTGGGAATCTCAATACGGGAGTATATTCTGAGATGGGACACACAATTATTTCATGCTCTTAATATTACCTAACATATCTTGAAACAACTGAGAAACGAGAAGAGGTTTAAGTGGAGAAGAATATTGGCAATCTAAGTGAATCTGGTTAAAAACTTAATGAGAATACCAAGATCAACGGTACTTGTGATTTGTTAAACACTTGATATGATCTTCTTAAAACAAAAAACTCACAAAAATATGTATCTTTACTTGTTATTTCTTTTCAGGAAAAATCCTAAAACCCAAAAAGATTTTCAGTTTCCTTAGCTTTTTAAGTCTTGTATTAGTCTACCGATGATGTAAACACGGATAGTTGAAGTCATGGCAACATTTTGCTGAGGGAATCTGAAGACCATAGGTTGGGAGCTAATCTTAATCGAAAAAATTTCTTGAACGTCAATAAAGTTCACTAATTTGAAACTTTACAATTTAAAATAAATCCGTTTTGGTCAAAAATAGTCAACCAAGGTCATTAACTTGGACTTGGTAAGTAAATCAGATAACCAGGGTCATTAACTTGGACTTGGTTAACTGAGTGGGTATCAAACAGATAAAAAATTGCATAAAAAATAAAAAATATCAAAAAAATACCAAAAATTTTTCAAGTTTTAGAATTGATTTGTATGAGTTTCACTAGCTCATACGAACCAAGTTTGGGTTTCCTTCGCACGAACCATTGGTTCGTACGAATGAGCCTAACTAGTATAAAAGCTCACCCTCTTCGCACGAACCGAAGTTAATGTTACTGTGCGAACTAAGAGAACTTTGTGCGAATATGTTCTAAACTTCATTTTTCTTGACAGTTATCGAGTACTATTCATTGGGGAGGTTGATCCGCACACCTCTTACAACGGGAAAGGTAATTTTGCTCAATCCTAGCCGTTATAATGCCAGATTTGAACCAAACGGACTTGAAACATAGATTTAGGGAGATTGGACCGATAAAACTTAAAATTGACCTTAAAAACGTTAATATCGGCCCTAATAACCTATAAATCGACTATCAATTTGTTAAAAACAACATGTTTTAGGTTTGGATTAAACTTGGTGATATTTGGAACAGATCATGATTCGTACGAACGGGTTGTTCGTACAAACCAAGATTTTAAACTGTTGTATTTATTTTCATTCGTACGAATAAACTGTTCGTACGAAGTAACATCCTTAATGTTAAAATTTCAAAATTGTATTAAATGTTGATGATTCGTACGAAGCTTCATTCGTACGAAGCAAGTTTCATGAAGTGTTTGAAAATTGTTTAACTCTTTTAATCACTCGTACGAAGTAGTGATTCATACGAATGGTAACTTGTTCCAAACTTGTAAAATGTCTAAGTGTTGATTCGTCCGAATGCTTGGTTCGTATGAATGATGTTGTATGTTGAAAATTTTGAAAAATTTTCTAACGGTTTTGAATTCTCTTTGTACAGGTCAAGAAAACGTCATTTTCTCCGTTTCACTACATTTGTTGTTTGGTGGACGAGACTATACCGGAGATTGCATAGATTTTTTGAGTAGGATTCCAATTACAAAAGCGCTCACCGATCGACATACTGTTTATAGATCTCATGTGGAATATTTCTGGAACGTTGCAAAGTACGATTTTGAAGAAAATGCGATAGTGTCGGTGGTAAAGATTGATGTGAAGATATACAGGTCAAGATAACGGAAGAGTTGATCCGAACAGTTTTGGATTTCAAGGATAACGCAGACGTCCTACTGGGTTTTCAGAATACATGGTGAATGGACGTTTTTACAGGATGGGATATGATGGTTTTGTCAACGCAGCGCCATTCAAGAAAGGAAATCTCAGCGCACCTTTCCGTTATATTGCTCATGTTGTCGCTCACGCTTTAAGCCATCGCAAGGGAGGATTTGA
This sequence comes from Scalesia atractyloides, assembly GCA_947069175.1. Lineage (NCBI taxonomy): Eukaryota > Viridiplantae > Streptophyta > Magnoliopsida > Asterales > Asteraceae > Scalesia > Scalesia atractyloides. The sequence continues at coordinate 53,202,061 of CAMTDV010000020.1, forward strand.
TGATCTGGTTGATTATCAAATGTGTATGATTACAGCACTGGTCCTAAATCTGCCATATAACTTCTCTAAAGTTATATTTACACAGATGATGCAAAACATTCGGAGGGAAAAGTTTTTGCAATACCATCGGCTCGTACATATGTTGTTAGATCAATTGCATGCGAACTTAAAGAAGAAGAAGGACGATGTGTTAAAGTTAGAGCACATGGATGTTTCTACACTCAAGAAGATGAACTTACATTTGAAGACATTTCCGAATGCTAAACCCGTTTTTGGAGCTATAGTTGACAAGAATTACATTTCTCCAGCGCCGAGTAAGTGGAGGAACGATGATAGTGGAGATGAGAGTGAAGAATTAACTGCACTTGAAAGTTATGTTGCTAAGCGTAGTTCGTGGTTTGTAAAAGATGGAGACAAAGGTGTTAAGAGAAAAGCGTCTGCTACATCTTCTACTACTACAATGCCAAATAAAAAGTCAGTTGCTGAAAGTTCTGGGTTGCGCGATGAACCTGAAGTTGAAGAAAACATTGAAGACATCGCTGCAGATATTGAGCGACAAGCTTTTGGTGGAGAGAAAGAAGCTGAATACGCATCGTCTTCGAGCACTAACTCAGACGAAAGACGCGTTGTTGAACGTAAAAGAGCCAAAAATATTGAGGCAAAGCGTCATGCTGAGTTAAAGAGAAAAGCAGAAGAACGAAAACGTAAAGCGGCAGGAGAAGATGATACAACGTATGCTCCTTCAGAGTCAGATACTGAAACTCCTGTGCGCACACAGATGAAGAAAAAAGCACGAAGGTTTAAACGCCATGCTGCTAGAAGTTCCGAGTCTCTAACCGTTAGATCTAAAGAGACTGTATAAGAGCCGATGATCGAAGAAGAGGTTACTGTTGAACCAGCTCCGCAAATTCCAACATCACCACCTTGTCAGGCAGCACCACAATCGCCACCACAACAATCTACTCCGCCACAAGAGTCTACACCTCAACCGCCCCCACAGCCAACACCAAGACAAGCTACACCGCAACCGCCACCACACACTTCACAGCCCCAATCTCAGTTTGATTTTGACTTTGATTTCAGAGATATTCTTGGGGGGGAGGATTTTTCATTCAACGACCTACGTGTTGATGAGTTACAAAACAGGTCTTATTGAATACTGTGAAGATAGCGGAGTTGTAGGAACAGATTAATGTGTTGAATGAAGAGATACAGGAGTTGCATGAGCAGATCAATGTTTTGTCTGAAGATAAACAGCAGCTAGAAGCCATGCTTGCAAGTATTGTGTCTGAGAATGAACGTCTACGTCTTCGAATGGTTGAGTATGAGGAAGAAAGGCTCCGCAGTGATCGTAGAATGAGTTTGTTTGAGAAGATTTTGGTGAAAAGATGGGAGTGAATATTGCGGCAGAAATAGACGAGGTACAGCGTGTAGAGGCTAAAGAACGAGTTGCTGAAAGGGAGCGCCTTGCTAAAGAGTTATCTGATGCGCAAGGAAAAGGAAAAGCGAAGGTTGTTGAGGATCCTGTGATTGTTGAAACTGAGCCAGAAGCTGAATCTGCGCCAGTTACTTGTATAGATATCGTTGTTTACCAAGTGCCGAACAAGTTTATATTGATCGGGAAGCTTAAGGATCGAGAGATTGATCTGTCAAAACTATCTGTTAGACACCGTGACTGGCTTTTGAAGTAAAAGTTAGAGAAAGAAATTGAGGAAGCAACTGAAGAGTTTGAGGAAGACGCTGAAAAGGAAGATGAAGGTTTAGATGTTGATGGTGATTCTGATTCAGATTCTGATAAGGGTAATGATGATGATGATAATGTTGGAGGTACTGGTGTTCGTGTAACTGATTCTGATGTGAATAAAAAGATTGATTATTCAGTGTACCTCAATGATTCTGCGAACCAAACTACTGAAGAAGGTGTTAAAGATAGGACAGAAGGTTCCTCAGATGCTCAGCAGGCAGGAATCCTCTCGGTGATTGATATATCTACCATTCCTGTCGTAGCAAAACCAAATATTTTCTATCTTGAGCATGACGTTGAGGAAGGTGAATTCATCCCCAATTATTCTAAAGAAGAGATTGTAGAAATGCTAGGTGTGGATGAAGCACAATTTGAGTTTGATTTTGAGAATGAGCTGAACCAGATTAGCGCGTTCGAGCCAAATGATTATGTCTTTGAACATGTTGAAGATGCTAACGAGTATGATCGAGTTGTCGTGGAGGATGATTCTGATGACGATGCTAATATTTCCGATCAGGGTACAGGGGACTCCGCAACTTTTACCGAATTATGCAGCAGAAAATGCAGATGTGCTGAAACGTAAAGTTGAAGAAGCTGCAAAGCAAGGCACTATTCCTCAACAGTTGAATCGAACTAAGATTACCGAGATGAGAAAGAAGTGGTTCAAGAATGCACCAGCAGAGCGTAAATTCAAACGTCCTCTAGCGTTCTTTACTCGTGACGCTGGTATTTCTCTAGGGGATGTCATTAGCTGGGGTTGGATTGAAGAGCTTAATGTCTATGCGATCAAAAGAGAGTTTGGTATTCAGTATTTCTGATATCTGAGTGACATCATGTCCTTGCCTTACTGGGATATTAAAGAATTAGTGCAGACAAAGACGATCAATCTCAAGATGAAATTTCACGACCAGAGGCTTTGGAAGTTGATCAAGCTTGAGGCTTTACATGGTTTTACACACTGGAAACCTCACTTTCCTAGATGCATCACGAAGATCGATCCAGTGATGAAAGAGAAAGATGTGACGCTCATCGTAAAAAGCCGAAAGTAATGAAAAATATGCCTATGTTACGGATGGAGCAGGATCTCTACAAGAGCTTCAAGTGGTGGTATTATGATTCGAACACATGAGAGGCTGTTATTGCTTGCACCCGGATGAAGACTCGTGGAAGATCACAGAGGAACTAACCGAAGCCGTTATAGGTCACAAACACATATACGGGCTATAGCGTGGCATTCGAGTACTAGACCCGATGTGGCTAGTCAATTGCTCGAAGAAGGATATTGATTGCTTGTTTTTTATAGCAAAATCAGTTATGAAGAAAAGGATAAAGAGCAAGGTCTCCAGTTCTAGAAGATTGTTAATGTCTGCTTTGTAAATGATATTCATTATGGATCGTCATGGAATACATCTTGGAGGAAGCTGGAGGAGACTGAGCAAAAAAAGAAAGAAAAGAAGGAAGCTAGAATAGCTGAGCGTGCTCGCATAGCATCGCTTAGGAGTTTTTGGTTTGGCAATACAATGAACCGACCTCCTCCAACGGATCAAACTCCAATTGCATTGAGGAGCGTTACAAGCCACCGAAGAGATTTTTTGGTCGTTAAACGTTAAATCTTGTGAAGATCTTTTGGAGACCATCCAGATTGCAGCAATATCCAAGGGGGAGTTTGCTGGTGCATTAAGTCTATTGCCTACATCTAGGATGTATCGATATTTTATTTAGGGCTTAAACCTCATTTGTATATATGTTATTAATTGTTTTATATGAATTGTAATATACTCGTACGAATGAAGTACTTGGCTCGTACGAGTGACACTCTGTCACTCGTATGAGGCAGTCACTCGCACGAGTCAAGACTCTGTTCCACACACTCCAGTGCGAGTCATGTCGACCTATAAATAGAGGAGTGTTGTGTCAGAGCTAAGTAGTATTAGTTCAGTTGGTACGGCGAAGCCCTGCTGATTTGTTTAGTCGTGTCTGTACTTGCACGTCAATTAATACAATTTAGAGCAGTTAAACAATAAGATCTTTCTTGTTCGTTTGTCATCCTCTCTAGTAATGAATTCCGCCTTTGCTAGCTGAGTTAGATTAGACTGGTTGCTCATCGGAGGAGCCGATCCCCCGTTCACATACAAAATAATATACAGGCACGTAATAGAAGATCCACGGGCGGAGCATAAATTGTACAAAGAATGAATGTAAAACAGACTTTGGGTAGATCTAGGATTTGCAAGATCCTCTTATCACTACCGAGCACTTCCAGCCTATTTTCGTATTGTACCTGCAAGCTTAGTCTTTTGAAAATTCGTCAGCTTTTGCTGCTAAATACACCCAACTGACTCATTTTGAAAACATTTAAATAAAACGTTTTAAGTGCGTATCAGCACAAAATCTTTTATAACTTGGGAAAGTTGACGTTGCAACCTTGTTAACACATTCACATGTTTGTCCATACATACAGGGCCCAGTACAAAAACTGAGACATGATTAACGTAAACACCACTTATGAACTCACGCAGGAGTTATCCCCAACAAGTGTGGGTAGTTGCATTTAAGCGTCCGTCAGATGTATGCCTACACCCCGCGCTAAGGACGTGGCCATTATCTAATGTAATGAGCCGAGGTTATCCAGGACACGATAGTTAACCCCCGATGTTTAAGTTATCAACAAACTGATTAAAATGGAATATGCGGATTTACTAGCCACAATCCGGCATTCGATTTATCCAATTTTTGACCAAGCAGTAATAATTTACCGTATCCCAAGCCCGTATAGGGAAAATAAGTCGAGAGTATTTACCTGAGCTAGTCTTCGTTTAAACGCAAGATTTATTAACTCAGCCGTACTCAAAAGTACTAAGTGCAGCTAGCATTTACCGGCAAGTCTTTAGTCTTGATTATGGCATAAGCTAACCAACTAAATACTAACGGTCTTGTTTAAGTCATAAACTTAGACCGACTAGCGTATTTAATGAAAACGTATAACGCTAGATTAAACGATGATCGGATAGAATGTAGTTTAATCCAAACAAGTACCTTGACTTGTGTAATATGGATAACTATAACATTCTGGATTTTGAGACTTAAATGATAAGGTTAGACCCGTTTTGGTTAATTTCCGTAAACTAGTTACATATACTTAACCGTACGCATATTAGCGATATCGGGTAACCGGATAAGTCATGGACAAGTTCTATATGCCATTACACTTTAAATAAGTAGTAATATCAGTAGGATATCAACTTATATGCCTGTTAAGGTTTTAAAATGAATTATGCCTCTTAAGGGCATTTCGGTAATTATATACCGTATAAAAGGAACTTTAATATAATTTATTGTTATAATCATAAGTATTCTGGAAAAATAATTAATTTATGATATAATATCAGTAGGATATTAATTATATGTGTAATTTATATTTTATGACCAAACTATGCACCAAAAGGGCATTTTGGTCATTTTACACATAGCTTTATAAATTATTTGGGATTCTGAGTTCATATCATATACCTACTATAAAAATGTTTAAAATAAGTTTTGAAATCAGTAGGTGACAAGTATTGGTTGATAAATATGGTTTAAGACCATGTTATGCGCCGAAATGGCGTTTACGTCGTAAAATGACGATTTATGCGATGTTTAATGAAAACTGGTATTATGATCAGATTAACAAGTCTTAGATATGTTATTTAATATAACATATCAGTAGGTAAAAGATTTACTTTGAAAAGATGTGATTAAAACCATTTTATAAGCCACAAGGGCCTTATCATCATTTATGGACATAATACAAGGACTTGTTCATAAACTCAGTTTATAATCTGCTTTGACATCCCAAATAATCCTACTTTTGATATTACATCAGTTGGAAACTCATTTTCAAGTTCATTATCATTTAAACCTCTTTTTATGCAAAAAGGGCATTTTAGTCAAAATGGCATAATTACGGAACTTATACATAAACTCAGATTCTGATTATGATCATGTAATATTGTGACAACCTGGAAACTTCTTATACTTTCGTGTACTATTGTTGATTAAATTCTTGTGCATGACACTTGGAAATTCTTTGTGTATGGCACTTGGGAATTTCTTGTAACGTTGCGTACCATTATAAACGAACTAACTCCTTGTGCGTGGCACTCTGAACATGTACGTTACATGCTAAACCGAGTTTACTCAATTTTCGGGACGAAAATTCTTTCAACATGAGGATAATGTGATATCCCGGGTTTTTTTCGGATAAACTATACGTGACACTTGTCGAATAATATGCGTGCTAAGTATTAAACGTGAATGAATACGTGATGAGTGTTTATGTGATTGTTTAGTTATTAAGTAATTATTGTAAATATGCACACAAACCGAACCCTTTGTGAAACTAGGAAACTTGAAACCCAAGATTCTCGGCCACAATACACAAACCCAACCGTAACCTTAATCTCTCGGCCGCAAGACCCAAACCCAAACCAAGCCAACCTAAGTCCCTCGGCCACGAGTGTTTATCTAAAACCGCAACCCTCATCTCTCTCCTTGCCTATATATATCAACAATGCATGCTCAATTCAGAATACACAAAACCCTAGACCAAAACTGCCGTCGGCAGCTCCCTTTCCTCCTCCTAACCGATCGAGATCAGCTCTTTTGTTCATCTTTTCAGTCGCAAACAAACTGCCTTACCCTCATCATCATCTCGGTCGCAGCAAGCAACAGTTTTTCTGTTCTTTTCTTTCGGTCGCAGCAGCAATCATCGACATCTTCAGTCTCGGTCGCAACTATCCAGGATCACCGGTTCCTTAACATATTCACGTTTCGATTTCCTTATCATTAAAAGTCTAGAATTTATCATATGTTACTGGATCATAGTCGGATATACGTGTCTTGAATGTCTAGTTGTTTCGGATAAATATGCATGTTTGAATGTCTAGTTGTTTCGGACATATGCTTGAATGATTCATTGTCTCGGACATATGCTTGAATGAATTGTTGTCTCGGACATATGATTAATTGATTAGTTGCCTTCGGATTATATGTGCTTGCAAGTAATCGGCTGAATTGATTGTGTGGGTATACATGACTGTTTTCGGAATCAATAGCTTACAACTGTGATTTGTTTATAAAGATTATAGTTATTGAGTAGGGCTTGCATGGATAAGTCGTTAGTAGTAAACTAGGATCAAAAATCGGTTTTTGCTCGCTTAGGTCGATCAATAGGAACGGTGTAGATAAGTTGTAATAACAATAATGCTGAAACAGGATGCTGAGTCATAGTTACAGCTGACTTCATCAGGCTGTAACTTGGTCGTTAGTTGTCGAAAAACGGATTTTCTGATGTCTAGAACGTAGAGATTTGAATAAGGAATCTAATGGCGCTGGATTCATAATTTTCTGAAATCGTTTGATATTTTTAAAGGGCTAAACAAGTTCAGTAGGTAAAGCTGTTAAAATTCTGGAATTTTGTTGGTTGTTTATCAAGCTAGATTTTAAAATCAGTAGAGAGTTGAGTCATGAGTTTTGTACAGAAACTAGGTATAGAAATTTCCGGGCAACTCCAACTGGAATTTTGTTAATCGGACGATCAGTGATTTTTAAATAAATTCTTCCGTGGACTGCAGTCAGAAAGCGGTAAATCTGACTGCAGCTTAGTGAATTAATATTTATGGTTAATTGGTAAAGATTTAGGACTTGGAAAAATTATATAAATTTCTATGGTATAAATGTCACCTACTGCAAAAATATGGGAATTTTTGGAATGTTAGAACTATTTTATAAAAATCCTAGAAAACAGCTGAATAATTGAGTGTTAAGCAGAAAGTTGTTAACTTGTGATTTTATGCATTAAAGTGTCGCATGGATTTGGAATATGTTCATGATAAGTTGTTTGATTACTATGATCACATGAGAATACTTGCATGCATGTTTGAGTGTTGGATATGTTGTTTGTGCGTATCACTTTGTGAGTAAATTGCGTGTGGAATTTGTATTGGTGTGATTACACACTGACGTGGAATTAATTTGTTTGTTAGGACGCAACTAGCGGTCCCATTCCTTATAACATCTTTGCCACACTAACCGAGCAAATAAAGGTGAGTTCACGGCCCCTAACTTTATCCGGTTTTTAAACAACAGGGGGAGAAACATGTATACACTCTCAAACTCAATCTCTTTACGTTATACGAATTTAACGTCACATAACTATACGGTAACTAAGTTAATGTTAATGTAATGTTATGGGCACTAAGCAGCTTTATCACTTAAGTCCTCGACAATCTCCTCGGATCGTTAGTATTTGGGTAAATAGCGGGGGAATTATAAGTAGTACTACTGGGTCTGACGAGCCCCATCCGAGCTAGTCGCGCTAGCCGACCGGGTATGGTCAACGGGTGTATGATTGGCCTAACACCGCCATGGTCATGTGATAGGCCTGGCAAAACGGAGGCACAACAGTCAGCTTCGATCGCGAACACTTAGTGACATGACTTTAGGTTAGCTACCTATATACATTAATATTGAACTTAATTACGGATCAACTTAATATTCCGGGTTTGGAATATCGGAAACATCAACTTATTATCCCGGGTTGGGGATAATGGAAACAACAACTTAATATTCCGGGTTTGGAATATTGGAAGCAACAACTTATTATTCCGGGACTGGAATAATGGAACTGATATGTTATCCCGGGTTGGGGATAACGGAGTAACAAGCTAAAACCGAACAACGAATTTATGAAAACCTGTGAACTCACTCATCTTTAATGTTGACACTTGTTTCTTTACATGTTTCTCAGGACGCTAGGAGCTCTAGGTGCACGCACATGCATTGAACAAGACATCTTTATCGAGTCTCATTTATTAATATTGTTTTGGGATTTTTCATTTGTTTTGGCGTTTGTGTTGGCGCCCGCATCATTACTTATTTATGCTTCCGCTCAAATTTAAAACTAATGCTCTGCTAAATATTGGTAATTGATATAAAATCTAAAATGAACGATTTTGGAAAACGTATTATCAAACCATGTAGAGTCGTTCGACGTACTAGTGTTTCAGATTCTGGTTTGTTCACACGCCTCGCGGAAGAACTCCGCAAGTGGAAATTTGAGGTTGTGACAAATATAACCTCAGAGGGTCATACTACATTATATTACGGTCATAATGCAACTTTAGCTCAGTAGTTAACTAATCTAAATCGGGTCAAAATCGAAAGTCAAATCAGAAGTCAAACTTCGCGACTTTCGGTTGCAAACCGACCCTAGGACTGAAATTGACAAGCCGAACATGTTCGTACATGTTCTAATAATTATTACCAACTTGTTTAAGTGTCAAAACAAGTTTCATAACATATATAAGATCAAATCATAACATTTCCGAAAAATGGCCTGTTTGACTTTTTAATATAAAAACTTTGACCCGTCAATTGGTCTAGCAAACGTGATCTTCAGGGGTGCCCTTTATAGGGACTAACACCCACCTTACTGTGATCACTTAGCCATGTTCGTTACGAACAAGGGTTAGAACATAATGGTCTTAACCGAAAGTCAATGCATTTTCCGTAAAACGCTTGACTTTTGGCTATAAAAGCCTATAAACGAAAATACAAAAGGAAGGAACACTTACAAGTGGTTGCTAGGATGCAATAGAACTAAGTTGGATGCTCCTTTCAGTTAGGAACTTCCAGAGGAGGGAGATAGAGTTGTGAATGAGAAAGGTGCAAGTTCAAATGGTGAACCTTGGCAACTATTTATAATTAGAGAGCTTGAAGGAGGTGATGCCAGGTGCTAAGGGGTGTAAGAGGGAGCTTACAAGTGTCCAAAAACGTGGCATAGGAGTTTGGAAGACCATGGTTTCGATTTAATGGTTTTTGGCAACATGTGTGGAGGCCAAGCAAAAATTATGTAGACACGGGCCTCTCGCGCCCCACGAGAGACCCAGGCCTGGTCTATCGCGCCCCGCGAGCGTCTCATGGCCAGAATCAAAGTTTGACACTTTTAGCCCCTCAACTTATAAAACCTCCTAAAACGCCTTTTTAGCATATTTAACCCTCCGTAACCAATATTTAGCGTACTCGAGAGTATGCCTGGACATTGTCGAGCCCTCGATTCGTTAAAAGGTCACTCAGAGGTATAAATTAACATGTTGACACTTTTATCCCCTCTATCATCCAACTTTTAATTAATTACGGATTTAATCCTTCTCGTCAAACAAATGGAACGTATGAGAGTTAGGACTTCGTAAAGGATCACTCAGAGGCTCATTATAAGCATGTTGACTCCAATGTCACTCAGAGGCTGGGCATGTTGACACAACGGTCACTCAGAGGCCAAGTTTTAGCATGTTGACACCGATGGTCACTCAGAGGCTATGTTTTAAGCATGTTGACTAATGGTCACTCAGAGGCCAAGTTTTAGCATGTTGACACCGATGGTCACTCAGAGGCTATGTTTTAAGCATGTTGACACTAATGGTCACTCAGAGGCTATGTTTATGCATGTTGACATCAGAAGATCACTCTGAGACTTAGTTTGAGCAAGTTGACGCTTTTAGTCCCTATTAGTCTTTAATAGACTTAAAATAAAAATACGACACGTGTCGCTATATTTTTGGACACGATTTTACAGGGTGTTACATCCTCACCCCCTTAAAAGAAATCTTGACCTCGAGATTTTATTCAAAAAGATGGGGGTACTTTTGTCGCATAGTGGACTCAACCTCCCACGTAAACTCGGGACCTCGAAGGGCATCCCCTTTAACCTTTACTATAGGTATCAATTTCCTTCGGAGCTTCTTAACCTGTCGATCCCCGATCGAAATTGGTTTCTCAACGAACCTCAGGTTTTCATCTATTTGCACATCTTTATGTGACATTGCTAGCGACTCATCAGCTAGACATTTCTTAAGGTTACTGATGTGGAACACATCATGAATTCCTCTAAGCTCCTCGGGTAGCCTAAGCTTATAAGCCATAGAACCGACACATTCAATTACCCCGAATGGTCAAATATATCTCGGGCTTAACTTGCCCTTCATTCTGAAGCGCATCACGCCTTTCCAGGGTGATACCCTCAATAATACTCTATCCCCTATTTGGAACTTAAGAGGTTTTCGCCTCTTGTCTGCATAACTTTTCTGCCTATCACAGGCAGCTTTGAGACGATCACGGATTTGTATAATCTTATTCGTGGTCTCCAGGACAATCTCTGGTCTTGATGGTTGGGCTTCCCCAACCTCTGCCCAGCACACAGGCGTTCGACATTTTCTCCCATACAAGGCCTCGTAAGGAGCAGCCTTGATGCTTGTATGATAAATATTATCATAGGAGAATTCTATTAGGGGTAAGTGGTCATCCCAACTTCCACCTAAATCAATCACACATGCCCTAAGCATATCTTCCAATGTCTGGATAGTACGCTCACTTTGACCTTCAGTCTGTGGATGGTAAGCCGTACTAAAATTTAATCTTGTGCTTAAAGATTGTTGGAAACATTTCCAAAAATGAGATGTATATCTAGTATCTCTATCAGATACAATAGATACTGGCACACCATGTAGGGACACAATTTTGTCCACGTACAACTTAGCTAATTTGTCTGAATTATACGTTTCCTTAATTGGCAAGAAATGCGCTGACTTAGTTAGCCTATCTACAATGAACCAAATCATGTCATTACCACGTTTGGTCTTAGGTAACTTGGTAATCAAGTCCATAGTTACCATTTCCCATTTCAATGTGGGAATTTCCAATTGTTGCAGAAGTCCTGACGGCTTCTGATGTTCGGCCTTAACTTGCGAACACGTCAGGCACTTAGCTACATAAGTGGCTATGGATTTCTTCAAACCCATCCACCAATAATTCTTCTTTAGATCCTGATACATCTTGTCACCTCCTGGGTGAACTGAGTATCTTGTATTATGCGCTTCTTGGAGGATTAGATCTCTAAGTCTTCTAAAAATTGGAACCCAGATTCTGTCATTTAATCTAAGGATTCCATCCTTTCCAGGCGTTAACTAATCAATAGTTCCACCTAATCTTTCATTAGGAGCATTAGCCTCTAATTGAGCTTGCTTTTGCGCATCTAATAGCTTCTCACTTAAGCTATTTCTGAGCTCAATGCTCTTGGCGTTAATCCTTATAGGCTTAACCCGTTCCTTGCAATTTAAGGCATTAGCAACTACATTTGCCTTGCCCGGATGGTAGCGAATTTCGCAATCATAATCATTAAGTGTTTCCATCCAACGACGCTGTCGCATGTTCAGTTCCTTCTAATTGAACAGATGTTGGAGGCTCTTATGGTCAGTGTATATAATACACTTTGTGCCATACATGTAATGTCTCCATAACTTAAGTGCAAATACAACGACACCCAATTCTAAGTCATGGGTGGTGTAATTCCTTTCGTGCACCTTTAATTGTCGTGACGCATAGGCAATCACTTTGCCTTTTTGCATTAGCACACAGCCCATGCCAGTGTGCGATGCATCGTAGTAAACTATAAAGTCTTCAACACCCTCAGGTAGTGATAACATAGGAGCATTGCTCAACTTGTGTTTCAGGATCTCGAAATATTCTTGTTGTTTTGGACCCCAAATAAACTTAACACTTTTACGGGTCAAGGTAGTTAAAGGAGTGGCTATCCTTGAAAAGTTCTCAATGAATCTTCTATAGTAACCAGCCAGTCCTAAGAAGCTACGTATTTCTGATGGGATTTTGGGTACTTCGCAATTCATTATGGCCTCTATTTTGGTGGGATCCACTTGGATACCATGCTCACTTACAATGTGTCCAAGAAATTGGACTTCTCTAAGCCAAAACTCACACTTAGAGAACTTAGCATAAAGCTTCTCTTGCCTTAGCAGTTCTAAGATGCATCGAAGATGTTTTTCGTGATCAACTTGATTATGAGAGTAGATAAGTATATCGTCTATGAAGACAATGACAAACTTATCCAAATATGGTTTGCAGACACTATTCATGAGATACATGAATGCTGCAGGTGCATTTGTGAGCCCAAAAGGCATTACTAAAAATTCATAGTGACCATAACGAGTCCTGAAGGCAGTCTTAGGAATGTCCTCACTCCTAACCTTCAGCTGATGATATCCAGATCTTAGATCAATCTTGGAGAAATAACTAGCCCCTTGAAGTTGGTCGAATAAATCGTCGATCCTGGGTAATGGGTAACGATTTTTGATCGCTATCTTGTTCAATTCGCGGTAGTCAATGCACATCCGCATTGAACCGTCCTTTTTCTTAACGAAAAGAATTGGAGCTCCCCAGGGCAAGGAACTCGGCTGAATAAAGCCTTTCTCTAAGAGTTCATCTAACTGCGTCCTCAACTCCTTCATTTCCGTTGGTGCTAATCGGTATGGAGCTCTAGCTACGGGTGCTGATCCTGGTAGGATGTCAATCCTAAACTCTATTTGTCTATCTGGAGGTAGACCTGGTAGTTCTTTGGGAAAGATAACGGAATACTCCAAAATAACTGGAAGGTCTTGAATATTCAGCTTAGGTTCGTTGATAGTGACTCGTGCCATGTAAATGACACAACCTTTCCTTAAACACTTGGATGCCTTAAATAACGACACCTTGTCTGGCAATCCATAGTGTGAATCTCCAGTGATGGTGATCATTTCACCAGATGGGGTTTTAATTTCAATGAATTTCTTATCACAGGCAATGCGGGCTTGGTTATGGGATAACCAACCCATGCCTAAAACTACATCGAACCCCGCCAATTTCATTGGCAAAAGAGAGATAGGAACGGAATGATTCTTAATGAATATAGAGCATCCATCAAGAATGGAAGATGCTATTTCTAAAGTTCCATCAGCAAGTTCTATCTCATAAGTTTTGTCTAGAGTTCTTATGGGTAAGTTTAATAGTTTACTAAACTTATGGTCTACAAAAGAGTTATCTGCACTCGAATCAAAAAGAACTCTAGCATATATATCATTGATGAGGAAAGTACATGTTATGATGTTGTTGTCATTAACGGCCTCCCTAGCATTTATCTGGAAAGCACGAGCATTCGCTTTCTTAGCCTCTCTAGGCTTTGCATCATTATTTCTGGGGTTCTTAGGGCAATTAGGCTTAATATGCCCTTTCTCATTACGGCCATAACAGATGACATTGTTAAGATTTTTGCACTCGTGGGTCTTATGCCCTTTTCTTTTGCAAATACCACAGGGTTTAATCTGAGGGTCGGTATTGCATTGCCCCCAATGCCTGCGGCTACAGGTCTTGCATAGAGGTCTATCATCAGACCTATGTTGGTTCTTCTTGAACCTAAAATTTACCTTTTTCTTAAACCTTTGGGAGTTATCATCCTCCCGTTTTCTTTTCCCGTCAGTCTTGGCCTTGACTGACTTTTGGCTCACCAAATCTAAGGTGGGGAGAGAGATAGGTCAACAGCAGACCTATAGGTAGTGGGCTGAGCAGCCTTTACCATGCCCTTTATCTCGGGCGCTAACCCATTAATAAAACAGCGATGCGTATGGATTCCGGGGTAATTAAATAGGAAACTAACCTAGATAGAGAACTGAAATCGGAAACATACTTCCGACAATCTAGGTTCTTCATTATGAGAGTCAGGAAGTCTGACTCTATCTTTTCCACCTCATGGGGTGGGCAGTAGGTTTCCTTAACAAGGTCCATAAACTTGGACCATCCCAAATTATACATGTATACTTTACCTGTAGATTGGATCATAGCCTTCCACCAAATTACGGCATCACATTTGAAAGATTGTGATACATACTTTACCACATCTTTTTCAGCACAACCACTAATATCTACAATCGTTTCCATCTCATCAAGCCACTTCAAGGCTTCTAAAGCTCCTTTCTCCCCATTAAAGTCTCGGAGCTTACAGGAGACGAAGTATTTGTAGGTACATCCATCTTTAAGAGAACGAGTCCAATCAACAAATTCATGTTTCTTTAGTTCACTCTTCGCATTTGAAGAGTGAACTGAGCTCTTCTTATGAGCTGAGGATAGTGGAATTGATAAAGGTTTGGAGCGAGTAGCACTCGACTTGCTAAGTCTTTCTATGGCCTTTTCCATAGCCTTTCCCACAGCTGCGTCAATACGAGCTTGGAAATCTTCATTATTATTGGCTATATTTTCTACGTTATTAGAGTTAACATCCCGGTTGCTACTTTGCGCCTCATCCGAGTTAGCCATTCCTTAAAGCTTTCGTTCTAAACACCAAATTAAATTTCTTTTAGCTATGGTATTAATAAACATATTGGCTGTAAACATTGGATATGACAATCCATCGTCTAATCAAGCTAGTGTGAATAACATCACAACTTTTAGGCTTATTATATCTATTTTTGGCCTAGGTCTCAAAAGGACAAAGGTAAATTACAATTTGGACGTAGTCCATGTATTATTAGACAGTGGATCGAAATATCACAACTGTCATTGCCATTAGGCAATATAATTAGCTCATAGGCTTGTCACGAAGGACATTAAAATAAGGCACATTGGCCTGTCGCTAACAGACATAAAATATGGCACATTGGCCTGCCGCTAACGGATATAAAATATGGCACATTGGCCTGTCACTAATGGATATAAAATATGGCACATTGGTCTGTCAGTAATGGACATAAAATATGGCACATTGGCCTGTCACTGATAGACATAAAATATGGCACATCGGCCTGCGTCTCTAATGGATGTCATTTATTATCATCATATTGATGATATTAGGCGGGATCACATTGATCCCATAGGCCATAAATAGGTTATAGGACATAGTCCATTTTACCTAGACGACTAGTGTGGTTCCTCAAGTCACACTACCAGGAGTATGAACATTCCTGAATGTTAACATAAGAGTACCTTAATGGTTGATTAATAGTCCCGGTCACATTTGACCTTAACGACTTGGAGGCTTGAACTTAGTCCACCACCTCTGGAGAGAAGGATAACTTCCCTTAACTATCATGATAGAAGGCCCTTTCATCCTTAACTATCATTTATAAGCTAGCCAAATATGTGGTCTGTGTCGCTTGGCTAATCAAAACCATTACGATCTTTTGGAATTATATCGCTAAGCACAAATTTTAGTAAAATCGAGACGTTTGCTTTGAAGAGGATGAATACATATAAATTCCAAAAATACTTCATTAAAAGTTAATAAAAGTTACATTAATTGATGTAAATAAATAAAACTAACTGTCCATGAAAGGACTAAAAGAAATAAAAATGTCCATGTAGGGACTAAGGAAATAACAATGTCCTCGCAGGGACTAAATATATTTAGAAAAGGACTTCACTCGTCCTTCCTTCCCTTAACCAACTTGGAGAGTTTCTTGAAGAACTTATTTGTCTTCTTCTTCATTTTCTCCGCTTATTGTTGCATTTCTTTCATTTGTTCTAAGGCCTCATTGATTGCCTCGAGTGGCGGCTGAGGTTGTGGTTGTGGCTGTGGCACCATCGGATACTGGTACCCATAACTTGGATATCCAGTAGGCGGATAAGTAGGTGGGAAAGTGTCACACCCCCATGTTATCCTTTTGCATCAGAGTCGGGGCGTGAACCGAATGGCATCTTCATCGCACAGCGGAAGCAGACGTGATGGCTAAGGTTTCTAGTAACTGAACACACGCTAACTACTCAATCCCCATGGGTTCCACTATTCCAACCATGCCATACTTGTAATTATAACCTGAGAAAGAACATGCGAAAAATCAACATAAAGTTGGCGAGTTCATAGTTTGTCTGTTTTTGTTTCAAATGAATCATAAAACATTTGAAAGTCGTGCATTCGAAAACCGGTTTGTAGGATCATAGTATCCTAACGCATTTGAAATGTCATGTCTGTATAACAGTATTGAAATGTTTTCCATATTGTTTGAAAATCCATGCATATAACTGTTATGTTTATAAACCGGTGATGAAATGTTTTCGATCATATCTGTAAATAAACCGGTATTGAAATGTTTTCTGTTATCTTTGTAAACCTGTGTTGAAATCATAGTATGTAGTTTTCCTATGGAATCTAAGGATCAGTCAATGTGTAGCTAATACACTGACCTATGTGCCATAAGTAAGTAACCAACCCGAGACAACTTTGACATCATTGGGATCACAAAAGCACTCCTAACCGGTCAACATACCAGGAGTGGAGCGTGTCTCAAACTCGATAGATCTATACCTTGCACCTTGGTCACTACGTGATTAATGGTTACTATTGTCATCATCCTACTTACGCACAGTGATCTGTTATAATCTAATCCGATAGCTACATACAAATTGTTATAATATGTGTTATTGGGCCTAGCCCATGTTTTATTAATTTTGGGCCTAGCCCATGTTTTCTTGTCATTGGGCCTAGCCCATGTTTTCTTGTCATTGGGCCTAGCCCATGTCTTTTGTCATTGGGCCTAGCCCATGTTATAAATAAAATTGCGGCCTCGCCCCTAGTTGTGACTATGACAATCCCGTCACTAGTCATAAAACTCATGCATGTTTCGAAAAGCTTTGTATATCTGTGAAAACCGGTAAGTTTAGCATAAACCTTTCATAAACCATTTATGTTCATTGAAATCTGTTTGTAACATGGTTTAGAAACATATGATTTTCGTTTCATCGAAACATTGTGTGCTTTCGCAAAACGTGCATGTCTATTCTAATTTTATATGTAAACACTAGTTCGAAATAAATGTAAACAATATACTTATTTTATATCGTCGTTCGAATATATTATCGATGTTTGAAAACTAATTCCCGAATCATTGGCATTTGAAATAATATAATTAATAATATTCGATTTTAACGGATTGCCGAAACTCGTTATCCCATAGTCGCGCGCGTTGAAATGTTATCGTATCGATTCGTAAGTGCCGTCAAGATAAATGTACGTATTTATTTTATAACAATCGTTTAAATCGGATGTTTTGACTTTGAATTACAACGCGTTTTGTTTTGCGAATTTTACGAAAATCGGGCAGAGTTTCCTCTGTTTTTGGACGATCACGGGATCACAAGTTGTCAATTTATTTAACAAAATGCAACCTGCAATTTGGCAAAGAAACAATATATATATAAATTTTTTCGTCGTTTTCAATATTTAGTTTCGCCGATTATTTGTCCGATTTATATTATAATAGCGCCGGTTCGATTTTTAACCTATAATTATTAAACGAGTTACGACGTCGGATTGAATTGTTAATATGTTATTTATTTTCGTTGGTGATACCGAATTGTTAACGGTCGGGTCGAGCTCGGTTTTGCGAGATATATATATATATAATATTAATATTATATAATATATTAATATTAATATATAAACTAATATAATTTAGATTTTCGCGTCGTAATTTAATTTTTACCGAGTCATGGGTTGACCTGTTGACCGGGTTTGACCAAGTTTGACTTATGTTGACTGGGTTTGACCAGTTGACTTTCATTGACTTTTGTTGACTTTTGTTGACCGACCGATCCTAACCGAACGCCGCACCGAGACACGCATCCCGAACCTGAAAACGTGAGACGAACATAACCCAAACCGAAATGAAACTGAGATATCGAGACTGAACAAGAATGAACTCAAATAAACCAAAGCTTTCTTTGAACCCCAAAATCCGAAACCTGAATTTGACGTGAATCAAAACTGAACTGAACCGAGATCTGAACTGAGTTTGGTCGAACAAAACCTGAGCCAAGATGGCCACCACCACCACTGCAGCCGCTACAATCTTCGCCATCACCACCTTTGTCGCAGCCGACCGCAGTTCGTTCCACAAAACCCGAACATTGAACCCAGTCTCGGACTACCAAAAATAACCACCACCTTCGATGTTGCTGCCGTTAACACAAACCGTCGCCGCCGCC
The DNA here is from genome assembly GCA_947069175.1 of Scalesia atractyloides. Lineage (NCBI taxonomy): Eukaryota > Viridiplantae > Streptophyta > Magnoliopsida > Asterales > Asteraceae > Scalesia > Scalesia atractyloides. The sequence goes on from CAMTDV010000020.1 coordinate 53,220,647, forward strand.
CCTGTAAGTTGAGCCGGAGACACGACGGCTGCCGTCGCGAAGCCGCGCCGCAGCCGCCCCCTCTTTCACCCGATCTCTCTCTCACTTCTGATCTGTATGTATGTATATATATGCGGTGTGTGTGTTAGAATGGAGACAAAAGGTGGGTGTCGGTGGGAGTGGTGCGCTGCCGGAGAAGGTAACCGGCGTCGGAACCGCCGCCACTCTCTGCGGCTCTCTCTCCCTACATTCTCTCTCTCTCATGATGAGTGCGTGTGAGGTGGTACAAGAACAAGGGTATAGGAGGGAGGTGGGTGTTGATGTGCGATGCCGGAGAGACCACCGGAGTCGACCATCGGAGTCGCCAGCGCCCTCGCCAGATCGGCGACCAGTTAGGGGGGAGAGAGAGCAGAGAGTTTAAGGGGGGCTAGGGTTTGGTCTTGAAAGGAAAATGAGAAGAAGTTAGGGTTAAGGTAGTTTATATACCTAGGTTTTTAACCGGGTTGGGCCAAGGCCCGTTAGTGTTTTCAAGACCCAAACACGCATCCAAGGCCCGTTTTTAGAAACCGAAAGTCGTGTTTTATATAAATTTATTTATTCAGACTCGATGACGTTTAAAATTATATCGAGGGTCATTGTTTGACGCGTAAACCCGTCGGTTGTGTTAAAGTTGCGTATTTTGCCCTGTTTGTCGTTTCTGATCCATTTTTCATTCTGGTTTCTTCCGTGAGCGTTAAAATTTGAAAACGAAGCCTAATATATCATAATATATTAATATTTAGACGTATGTCTAGTCCGTGGCTTCCGTTTTGTTGTCGGTGCGTTCCGGTTTACCGCGAAACTTCTGCGTTGTGCTTTGCGACGTTCAATGATCCAAATTTACCGTATAATTGTAACTGTATGACAAATACAAGTATAAAATTCTTATTGTTTAGGCGTTGTCAGTGTTTGTTCGGCATCAGTTCGCTTATCTTTCAAATTCGCGTTTATTGTTCTCGATTGTCGTCATATCGCGTAACGTGAAGCACGTAGACGTTCCTAGGCTTTCCAATGGCCTGATCGAGTTAATTTACGTCTAATTACGCTAGTTATAATGGTATTACTGTTCGTTATGCGCTTGATTAAGACCGGAAACTGCCGGTTGTCACATTCTCCCCTTGTTATAAAAATTTCGTCCTCGAAATTTAAGTTATGTTATATCCTTATGTTCTTGTCATGCGTAGATAAGTATTAATAATACTCAGGTAAATGACCATGTAGTCGCATCGAGACTTGTCTGGATTATATGAATATAATGACTTACTACAACAACATGAACCCACTGGTTCAACTGAATCTGTTTTTAGAATCAATGCCAAGTGAACGAAACATAATGACATAATCACCAATGTGACTGAGTTTACATGGGTCATACAAATGAGAATCTTGACAAATAAATTTCCAATACGTTCACAATCTGCAAATGAATTTCATAAACAATAGAAATTTATACCAACGGAAACTAGCGTTGGTTGTTGGATTGGTAAGACTTAGAATCAACAAGCTCAACTGAATTAGAAACATGAAGGTGATCTATTAACTTTTCGAACCATAAGTTAACACTATTGAGTTGCAAGGATACACCGAATTACAACCGAAGTGAGTGTATCATTGTCTGCATTAAGACCATTTCTGATGATTAGCCCAAGCTACAAGTTCATACCGATGCCACAAAGCGTCATAGCCATTGAAATAATCCAATAATAGCGATGACCGAACAAATTCACCGTATTTACAATGAAAAGTTCAATCAAGTAAGTCTGAATATTTGTTCCAAATAAATCCCATAGGATTTTCAACTGAAAATGAAAGAACAAATATATATAATTTTCGGTCGATAGTGGAAGAACAATAAATATCCCAAAATTTTCGACCGATATAGAAAGAACCGTTACGGGTACACTGAAATAGACCATAAAGTTGTGTACTGTCCCCTTAATACACGATTGTATTAGGGGTGTTTTAAGAAAATGATCCAACAAGGGGATTTAAAAATGAATAAATAATCAAATCATTAAATCCGTACATGAACTGTGAAAGCGAGATTAGCACAAGCTTCAACTAGTGTAACGCCACCACAAGGTGTCAAACCAATGATTGACTTAATAAGAGTGAATACTGAACCAGTCTGCTATGGTTCGAAACAATTGAATTGCTTGTTGATATTACTTTGAATATGACGGCCTAAATCCATCATATAAAATCCTTGAATTGAATTTGTATACAGTGAGCAAGTTCAAACAATTGAACTTGGTTTGACACAATCCACCAATAAATACATGATTCGAATAAGTTTCGATATATTTACTACAAAAATCCCATGTATGCATCTTGGAAAACAAATAAAATTTCAAGAGTTCGTTGACTCGATATCAAGAAGTCAATATTTGCAATAAGGCAGGTCATCTAGATCACAAAGCGAAAACTTGAATATAGCGAACCAATTTTGAATTATTGATGAAATGACCATTCGAAGTGAAGACCCAAATGGCCTCCACGTATCAAGTTAACCACATGCGTAACAAACAAAGCATGCGTATCTTATGAATTGGTCAAGAAACGATGCAATAGGTGTTCGCTAATCAAGAAAGAAATTTCCGTGACACAATGACCGTTATGAGGAGTAGCGGTGTGCAAACCTACTCGGTATATGCAAAGTTGAAATTTCAACAAAAGGAATTTGAGGACTTTACCTGGTATTTCCTGTGATGACTTATTGTTTCGTGACATTACCTCCGAATATCATATATGGCGTAGTCGTCGTTAATAACGTAGGGGGAATGCGAAGACACGTGACTTCTCTTGTAGTGCCAATGGTCGCGATTACCATTGTAATAAGTACCGACCGTTATGTAATCCGTTTGACGTACCTCCGCGTGTTCCGTGTCGTTTACAGGACCAAGTGATAAATCGTCGCATTCTTGTCGGTAGTTCTCCCGCTGACGGGATTAGCATCGTTGTTGTAATGTCGTGTTTCCTCAAGGTCGCGCCTTGAAAGTCGTATGTGATGTACTCCAACATCTGTTGTCGTATCGTTTACGTTTCACATATATTTGCGCACTAGCGTTTTTATTTTGCGTAGGTTACCTGTTCGGGTAAATAAAATAACAACGACAATATATGTAATGTGTTTGTCCGAGCTAATAATCGTGGTTCCTACATAATGACCTTTGATGAATATTGACATAAGTTTTCCAAAGGTCTTAAATGCATGTTGTCAAAACTCTCAAAGTTCTGCTCACAGTATGTAATGTTTTCGTGTATCATGTATCAAACACAACACTAGTGTATGATTAAAATCATAATATTGACTTAATGTTTTCGGCCATGGTTGGAACCCATATTCGAGTGCTAGGCGTTCTGTATGTATTCAAGTCTTGATCTAATGTCCCAAAGAAACGTGAGGTTAAAGCCTAGGTATCACCACAGAAACATATCTGTTATCATAGCCGGGTTTGATACCTAATTCGCTAGAACCTATAGCTCTGATAGCACTCTGGTATCAGAGCGGGGGTTGATACCTAGTTCGCTAGAACCTATGGCTCTGATACCACTCTGTCAACCCCCCATGTTATCCTTTTTGCATCAGAGTCAGCGCGTGAACCGAATGGCATCTTCATCGCACAGCGGAAGCAGACGTGATGGCTAAGGTTTCTAGTAACTGAACGCCCGCTAACTACTCGAATCCCCATGGTTCCACTATTCCAACCGTGCCATACTTTTAATTATAACCTGAGAAAGAACATGCGAAAAATCAACTTAAAGTTGGCGAGTTCATAGTTTGTCTGTTTTTGTTTCAAATGAATCATAAAACATTTGAAAGTCTTGCATTCAAAAACCGGTTTGTGGGATCATAGTATCCCAACGCGTTTGAAATCTGATGTCTGTATAACAGTATTGAAATGTTTTCCATGTTGTTTGCAAATCCATGCATATAACTGTTATGTTTATAAACCGGTGATAAAATGTTTTTGATCGTATCTGTAAATAAACCGGTATTGAAATGTTTTCTGTTATCTTTGTAAACCTATGTTGAAATCGTAGTATGTAGTTTTCCGATGGAATCTAAGGATCAGTCAGTGTGTAGCTAATACACTGACCTATGCCATAAGTAAGTAACCAACCCGAGACAACTTTGACATCATTGGGATCACAAAAGCACTCCTAACCAGTTAAAATACCAGGAGTGGAGCGTGTCTCAAACTCGATAGATCTATACCTTTTGCACCTTGGTCACTACGTGATTAATGGTTACTATTGTCATCATCCTACTTACGCACAATGATCTATTATAATCTAATCTGATAGCTACATACCAATTGTTATAAATCTGTGTTATTGGGCCTAGCCATGTTTTCTTGTCATTGGGCCTAGCCCATGTTATAAATAAAATTGGGGCCTCGCCCCTAGTTGTGACTATGACAATCCCGTCACTAGTCATAAAACTCATGCATGTTTCGAAAAGCTTTGTATAGCTGTGTAACCGGTAAGTTTAGCATAAACCTTTCTTAAACCATTTGTGTTCATTGAAATCTGTTTGTAACATGGTTTAGAAACATATGATTTTCGTTTCATCGAAACATTGTGTGCTTTCGCAAAACTTGCATGCCTTTCCACCCCCGAAAACATTTGTAAAATGTAAAACGGTAAAAAGTGGGGGTTATGAACTCACCTGTTGTGCAAAGCTAGCTTAATGTGATTTCCATAGTGTTGTCTCCACAACTTGACTCGCTAGCATGCAATCTAGTGTATTCCTAAAATGGAATAACTTGTAAGTTTCTAAGAATGACGTAGCTATACTACGTGATACCGAGCTATACCGAATCGATAACCTTACGATTCTATGAATGTGTTATTGACTTAACTCGGTTAACCAATCAATGGTTTTCTTAGAAATGTCATAGGTTTTTGAGCGACTTGAAATATATGTTTATATAAAACGTAACTATATTTCATGAAATAGTATTAGCCGTTATGTACGTCGACGGATAATTGTATGACTCTTCGTAGTTTTCGTAGATATAATGTATATTATACTCGAAAATATATCCTTATAGATATTGCATTTTGTATTCGCGCGAGGGTCTGGCGTATCGTTTATAATAAATAAACAACGATGTAATCGTACGCTTGTTATAATCTTGCGGTATCGTGTCGTACTTCGTCAAACGTTTGAATCGAATATAAACAATATATATTATTGTTATAGAAATCCTTCGAAAGTATTCGCAAGTGTTCGCGTCGTCGACGTTTGAAATAAATATAACTACATTTATTTTATAAAAGTATTCAACGTTTCGACATTCGAATATATAGTTATATTCGTTGTACGATCTCCGAATTTCGTCGTTTGAAACACTACGCACTTTGTATTCGTCTTGTAAAAACGTTCGAAATAAATGTAAACAATATACTTATTTTATATCGTCGTTCGAATATATTATCGATGTTTGAAAACTAATTCCTGAATCGTTGGCATTTGAAATAATATAATTAATAATATTCGATTTTAACGGATTGCCGAAACTCGTTGTCTCGTAGTCTTGCGAGTTGAAATGTTATCGTATCGATTCAAAAGTGCCGTCAAGATAAATGTACGTATATATTTTATAACAATCGTTTAAATCGGATGTTTTGACTTTGAATTACAACGCGTTTTGTTTTGCGAATTTTACGAAAATCGGGCAGCGTTTCCTATGTTTTTGGACGATCCCGACAACCAAGTTGTCGATTTATTTAACAAAACGCAACCTGCAATTTGGCAAACAAACAATATATATATATAAAATTTTTTTCTTCGTTTTCAGTATTTAGTTTTGTCGATTATTTGTCCGATTTATATTATAATAACGCCGGTTCGATTTTAAACCTATAATTATTAAACGAGTTACGACGTCGGATTGAATTGTTATATGTTATTTATTTTCGTTGGCGATACCGAATTGTTAACGGTCAGGTCGAGCTTGGTTTCGCGAGATATAAATATATATATATATATATAATATAAACTAATATAATTTAGATTTTCACGTCGTAATTGAATTTTTACCGAGTCGTGGGTTGACCCGTTGACCGGGTTTGACCAAGTTTGACTTATGTTGCCTGGGTTTGACCAGTTGACTTTCATTGAATTTTATTGACCGACCGATCTGAACCGAATGCCGCACCGAGACACACATCCTGAACCTGAAAACATGAGACGAACATAACCCAAACCGAAATGAAACTGAGATATCGAGACTGAACAAGAATGAACTCAAATAAACCAAAGCTTTCTTTGAACCCCAAAACCCGAAACCTGAACTTGACGTGAATCAAAACTGAACTGAACCGAGATCACTGAGTTTGGTCGAACAAAACCTGAGCCAAGACAGCCACCACCACCACTGCAGCCGCTACAATCTTCGCCATCACCACCTTCGTCGTAGCCGGCCGTAGTTCGTTCCACGAAACCCGAACATTGAACCGAGTCTCGGACTACCAACCACCACCTTCTATGTTGCTGACATTAACACAAACCGTCACCGCCGCCCCTGTAAGTTGAGCCGGAGACACGGCGGCTGCCGCCGCAAAGCCGCGCCGTAGCCGCCCCTTCTTTCGCCCGATCTCTCTCTCACTTCTGATCTGTATGTATGTATATATATGCGGTGTGTGTGTTAGAATGGAGACAAAAGGTGGGTGTCGGTGGGAGTGGTGCGCGGCCGGAGAAGGTAACCGGCGTCAGAACCACCGCCACTCTCTGTTGCTCTCTCCCCCTACAGTCTCTCTCTCATGATGAGTGCGTGTGAGGTGATACAAGAACAAGGGTACAGGAGGGAGGTGGGTGTTGATGTGCGATGCCAGAGAGACCACCGGAGTCGACCATCAGAGTCGCCGGCGCCCTCGCCGGACCGGCGACCAGTTAGGCCGGAGAGAGAGCAGAGAGTTTAAGGGGGCTAGGGTTTCGTCTTGAAAGGAAAATGAGAAGAAGTTAGGGTTAAAGTAGTTTATATACCTAGGGTTTTAACCAGTTGGGCCCAAGGCCCGTTAGTGTTTTCAAGGCCCAAACACGCATCCAAGGTCCGTTTTTAGAAACCGAAAGTCGTGTTTTATCTAAATTTATTTATTCAGACTCGATTTCGTTTAAAATTATATCGAGGGTCGTTGTTTGACACGTAAACCCGTCGGTTGCGTTAAAGTTGCGTATTTTGCCCTGTTTATCGTTTCTGATCTGTTTTTCGTTCTGGTTTCTTCTGTGAGCGTTAAAATTTGAAAACAAAGCCTAATATATCATAATAGATTAATATTTAGACGTATCTCTAGTCTGTGGCTTCCGTTTTGTTGTCGGTGCGTTCCGGTTTACCGCGAAACTTCCGTGTTGTGCTTTGCGACATTCAACGATCCAAATTTACCCTATAATTGTAACTGTATAACAAATACAAGTACAAAATTCGTATTTTTAGGCGTTGTCAGTATTTGTTTGGCATCAGTTCGCTTATCTTTCAAATTCGCGTTTATTGTTCTCGATTGTCGTCATATCGCGTAACGTGAAGCACGTAGACGTTCCTAGGCTTTCCAACGGCCTGATTGAGTTAATTTACGTCTAAATATGCTAGTTATAATTGTATTACTATTTGTTATGCACTTGATTAAGACCAGAAGCTACCGGTTGTGTAAATCCTAGGTCAAAGCCTAGACTCGGAAGTCTAAGGAATGTGCTTGTGTAAGTTTGAGATTAAACATAGGTCATAGCCTTCTTATGTTTAATTCTCTCAAACGTTGGCTCTGATACTAACCTGTCACAGCCCGGCTTTCCACAGCCAATCTTAACACCGGTGGGCCCGGGTGGGGAATATCATGACGTAAGTTGATATCATCATAGACAATTAAACACATCACAACGGAAGTCTTGGATTTAAATGACTATTACAAACTAATGTTCGAAATACAAAATAATATACAGGCTCGTAATAGAAGATCCACAAGTGGATAATAAATTGTACAAAGAAAGAATGTAAAACAGACTTTGGGCAGATCTAGGATTTGCAAGATCCTCTTATCACTACCGAGCACTTCCAGCCTATTTTCGTATTGTACCTGCAAGCTTAGTCTTTTGAAAATACGTCAGCTTTCGCTGGTAAATACACCCAACTGACTCATTTTGAAAACATTTAAATAAAATGTTTTAAGTGCGTATCAGCACAAAATCTTTTATAACTTGGGAAAGTTGACGTTGCAACCTTATTGACAGATTCACATGTTTGTCCATACATACAAGGCCCAGTATAAAAACCGAGACATGATTAACGTACACACCACTTATGAACTCACGAAGGAGTTATCCCCAACAAGTGTGGGTAGTTGCATTTGAGCGTCTGTCAGGTGTATGCCTACAGCCCATGCTACGGTCGTGGCCATTATCTAATGTAATGAGCCGAGTATATCAAGGACACGGTAGTTAACCTCCAATGTTTAAGTTATCAAACAAAACTGATTAAAACAGAAAATGCGGATTTACTAGCCACAATCCGGCATTTGATTGAACTCATTTCCGACCAAGCGGTAATAATTTACCGTACCCAAGCGCTTATAGGGAAAATAAGTCGAGAGTATTTACCTGAGCTAGTCTTCATTTAAACGCAAGATTTATTAACTCAGCCGTACTCAAAAGTACTAAGTGCAGATAGCATTTACCGGCAAGTCTTTAGTCTGGATTATGGCATAAACTAATCAACTAAATACTAGCGGTCTTGTTTAAGTCATAGACAGACTAGCGTATTTGATCAAAACGTATAACGCTAGATTAAACGATGATCGGATAGAATGTAGTTTAATCCCAACAAGTACCTTGACTTGTGTAATATGGATAAGCTATAAACATTCTGGATTTTGAGACTTAAATTACAAGGTTAGACCCGTTTTGGTTAATTTTGGTAAACTAGTTACATATACTTAACCGTACGCATATTAGCGATATCGGGCAACCGGATAAGTCATGGACAAGTTCTATATGCCATTACACTTTAAATATGTTGTAATATCAGTAGGATGTCAACTTATATGCCCGTTAAGGTTTTAAAATGAAATTATGCCTCATAAGGGCATTTCGGTAATTATATACCGTATAAAAGGAACTTGAATATAATTTATTGTTCTAATAATAAGTATTCTGGAAAAAATAATTAATTTATGATATAATATCAGTAGGATATTAATTATATTTGTAATTTATATTTTATGACCAAACTATGCACCCAAAGGGCATTTTGATCATTTTACACAAAGTTTTATAAATTATTTGAGATTCTGAGTTCATATCATATACCTACTGTAAAAATGTTTAAAATAAGTTTTGAAATCAGTAGGTAACAAGTCTTGGTTGATAAATATGGTTTAAGACCATGTTATGCGCCGAAATGGCGTTTATGCCGTAAAATGACGATTTATGCGATGTTTACTGAAAACTGGTGTTATGATCAGATTAACAAGTCTTAGATATGTTATTTAATAAAACATATCAGTAGGTAAAAGATTTACTTTGAAAAGATGTGATTAAAACCATTTTATAAGCCACAAGGGCCTTATCATCATTTATCGACATAATACAAGGACTTGTTCATAAACTCAGTTTATAATCTGCTTTGACATCCCAAATAATCCTATTTATGATATTACATTAGTAGGGAAATCATTTTCAAGTTCATTATCATTAAACCTCTTTTTATGCAAAAAGGGCATTTTAGTCAAAATGACATAATTATGAAACTTGTGCATAAACTCAGATTCTGATTATGATCATGTAATATAACCTTAGAGGGTCATACTACATTATATTACGATCATAATGCAACTTTAGATCAGTAGTTAACTAATATAAATACAGGCCAGGATCAAAAGTCAAAGCAGAAGTCAAACTTCACGATTTTCGGTTGCGAACCGACCCTAGGACTGAAATTGACAAGCCGAACATGTTCTTACATGTTCTAATAATTATTACCAACTTGTTTAATTTTCAAAACAGGTTTCATAACATATATAAGATCAAATTATAACATTTCCGAAAAATGGCTTGTTTGACTTTTTAATATAATAACTTTGACCCGTCAATTGGTCTAGCAAACGTGAACTTCAGGGGGTGCCCTTTATAGGGACTAACACCCACCTTACTATGATCACTTAGCCATGTTCGTTATGAACAATGGCTAGACCATAATGGTCTTAACCGAAAGTCAAGGTATTTTCCGTAAAACACTTGACTTTTGACTATAAAAGCCTATAAACGAAAATGCAAGAGGAAGGAACACTTACAAGTGGTTGCTAGGATGCAATAGAACTAAGTTGGATGCTCCTTTCAGTTAGGAACTTCCAGAGGAGGGAGATAGAGTTGTGAATGAGAAAGGTGCAAGTTCAAATGGTGAACCTTGGCACCTATTTATAATTGGAGAGCTTGAAGGTGGTGATGCCAGGTGCTAAGGGGTGTAAGAGGGAGCTTACAAATGTCCTAAAACGTGGCATAGGAGTTTGGAAGACCATGGTTTCGATTTAATGGTTTTTGGCAACATGTGTGGAGGCCAAGCAAAAATTATGCAGACACAGGCCTCTCGCGCCCCGCGAGAGACCCATGCCTGGTCTATCGCGCCCCGCGAGCGCCTCATGGCCAGAATCAAAGTTTGACACTTTGAGCCCCTCAACTTATAAGACCTCCTAAAACAACTTTTTAGCATATTTAACCCTCTGTAACCAATATTTGGCGTACTCAGGAGTATGGCTGGACATTGTCGAGCCCTCGGTTCGTTAAAAGGACACCTAGAGGTATAAATTAACATGTTAACACTTTTATCCCCTCTATTATCCAACTTTTATTTAATTACGGATTTAATCCTTCTCGTCCAACAAATGAAAGTATGAGAGTTAGGACTTCGTACAGGATCACTCAGAGGCTCATTATAAGCATGCTGACTCCGATGTCATTCAGAGGCTGGGCATGTTGACATAACGGTCACTCAGAGGCCAATTTTTAGCATGTTGACACTGATGGTCACTCAGAGGCTATGTTTTAAGCATGTTGACACTAATGGTCACTCAGAGGCCAAGTTTTAGCATGTTGACAACGATGGTCTCAGAGGCTATGTTTTAAGCATGTTGGCACTAATGGTCACTCATGTTGACATCAGAAGATCACTCAGAGACTTAGTTTGAGCATGTTGACGCTTTTAGTCTGTTAGTCTTTAATAGACTTAAAATAAAAATACGACACGTGTCGCTATATTATTGGACATGATTTTACAGGGTGTTATGGAAGATTGTGGTGTACCTGCACTATTAGTCTTGATAGACACATCTTCAAATGTAAATTTACCTAATCAAAAAGTTCAGCAGGGTTTGCTGGGATTTTTAGTGAAGAAAGTTCATTAAACTTTACATTCAAGGTCTCTTCCACAAACTTAGTCCTAGAATTAAACACTTTGTAGACTTTAGTAGTGGTGAGTATCCAAGAAAATAACCACAATCTACCTTGGCTGCAAATTTTGAAATTGAATCTTTTAAATTTAAATTGAAACATGGACAACCAAAGATTTTGAAATATGAAATTAGAGGTTTGATTTTGTACAAAATTTAGCATTCTTTTGATTCCTGGGGTTAATTAAAACTCTGTTATGTACATAGCAAGTAGTGTTTACAGCCTCTACCCAAAAGGACAAGGGTAAACCTGAATATGCAAGCTTTGTTCTAGTTGCTTCAATCAAAATTTTGTTTTTCCTTCAACCACCCCATTTTTTCTAGTGTCCTTGGGATGCTGTATTGCCCAACAATCCCTTTTGACACACAAAAATCATCCAATTCCTTATTTTTAAACTTTGTTCTATTGTCACTCCTAAAGACTTTTACTGGCAGGTCAAAATGTTTTTCAACTTGTTTTACAAAATTTTGCAAAATACCTGCAGTCTCATCTTTGAAATACATGAAGTAAATCCATGTAAACCTTGAAAAATCATCAACTATAACAAAACAGTATCTCTTCTTTTTAAGAGGAGGGATTTTTACAGGGCCAAACAAGTCCATGTGTAGCAATTGCAAACACTGACTTGTTTTGGATTCTTCAATTGATTTGTATGAACTTTTATGTTGTTTACCTTTTAAACAAACACAATGTTCATCATAGGTGAATTGTTTTGATGGAAGACCTCTTACAAGACCTTGTTTGGAAGGTGTAGTGATTGTTTTAAGATTTGTGGGACCAAGTCTTCTATGCCATTGTTCTGTCTCTTTGTTAGAAGCAACTGAGAACAGACATGCATTGGACATTGGATTATCTTTAAACATATCAACCACATACACATTGCCACTCCTGTGAGCAACAAGCTATCATTTGCTCTCAGCTATGAATTGATCAATCTTTTTAACCGCTTCTTGCCCAACAATCTGACAAGTTTTCTTAGTGAAGAATGACCCATAGCCTTTGTCACTCATTTGAGATACACTAAGAAGATTAAATTTCAGATTGTCAATAAGATTGACATGCTCAAACTTCAGCTTCCCAGCCTGAACTGTCCCTGACCCTAACACCTTCCCTTTTGAATTTTTACCAAATGATATATCACCCATTCAATGTGCCATGAAATCTTTAAGTAGGGCTCTACATCCTGTCATGTGCCTGGAGCCTCACTATATACATACCATAAACTATCAAGGCAAGTAGAGGCTCCCTACACATCAGTAAACAATTAGTTTAGGTGAGTTTCCAAAGCTAGGATGGCTTTGGATGGGGTCACAGACATTCCAGCCTCAAGTTCAGGAATATGATCAGTGTTTTGAACAGATTTTGGTAACATGTGCTGTCAATCATTTCCTATCAAATGATCATAACCATGAGGATACCTATTAACTCTTGGTTTTGATGGTCTTTTGTAGACCTCATAGCCAAGTGGTACATTCTTGTAAACAGGTTGGCCATAATCTCTTGGAAATTTATTTGCTGGTGGTGCATCTGTTACCTGAACCTCTCTAGGAGCAGAGGTTATATGCAATTGTTTTGTAACAGATGTTTGGACAAGTACAAAGGTCTGTTTAGTCTTTTCTTTTCTTGAACTCTTAAGGGTTTTAGCTTTATACTCATTTCTCTTGACTTCAAATTTTTGAGATGTTCTAATTGTTTACAAACAAGTTTTTGTTTAAAACTTTGAATGTAAATAAACTTTTACTTTGTTTTCATTATAAACGAACAAACGAATTAGCAGTGAGAGCTTACCAGTTTATATCAAATTGATTGTTAGATTAAATTTGAATGACCAAGCTCTGATACCAATTGTTAGGATTGGAGTTTGATATTGATGTGATTGTTTACATGAAATTAATGTAAGATGATAAACAACAATGATACAGTGCAGTGGAATTTAGTAAACTTTGAAATCACAACAATAGAAAGATTGTTTCCAAGAACATGCTTTTGTAATTATAATCACGTATGCATGCAATTTACAAACTCCCACTCAGCATAAGATCACTCTCTTTGTTCATACAAAATGTTTAGAAGAAAAGTGATAGATAGAACAATACAAGCACTATTCTATTCATAGTACATTTAAAACCACTAAGCATCTTAGGCTGACATCACAATGAAAGTGACATTTAATAAACTAACAAACTCTAACCTCTGCTAGACCTAAACACTGTTACAATAATTACATAATAATCTCTGTTGAATGACAACTGCTGAGGTATCCTCTGTTGGTCTTCAACAGACCTTTGCTTCAATAGCTTTTTAAACTTTATCAGAGTTTTTCTCTAGCAGACCTTTGCTTTCAGCAGAGCTTTCCCTTTAACAGATCTTGTGAACAGTTTTTAAGTATAAGCAAAGTTTAGAGCAGTAGATTTCTAAGTATTGTTATTAATGATCAGATGTTATAAATTGTTTTGGCTTTTCAATCATTTGTTCTTTTATAGGGTTCAATAGATCCAACAAAATGGGATTGCCCATACAACAGATTCGGGACAAGTCCCATATCTTGCGATGGTTTTATAACAACATAGGTCGGTTAGCAGGATTAGTTTTTTAGACTTACTTGGGTATGTTGGTCCTTAATCTAAAATCATATTTTTTCACATGTCAAAATCATTTTATGTATGGCTTGTCTAACCAGTGATGAATGTTTATGTAGACAATTTACAATGTCAATGTTTTTAACTAAGAAATGTTTTAATCATATCTTGCAGGTGATAATGAGTTCCTTTATCTCTTTGCTCTGCCACTTATATTTGTGCATCACGTATCCCATGATCAGATATTATTGCTCAGCGTACAAGGTTTTCTGCTACTTCTATACATTCTTGTGCACATTGTTATACTTCACCTATCTGGGGATGATGCTTGTTGCTGTGACACCTAGCTTTCTAGTAGCTGCCATTCTACAGTCTCAATTTACACCATGTTTAACTTGTTTGGTGGATTTTTAATTCCTAAACTGGTAAGTCCCTTTTGATTCTTAACTTGTAGGATAGTTCAGTAAACGATTGTGCATTAGGAATTATCGTCATTACATTTTGAGATCCATTTCGGCATTTAAGGTTAGCTATCGGAGGAGATCGGCTTGCTAAAAGTAGAATCGAGCCAAGCTTAAACAAGCTGTAGCCTAAATGTGTTTAAAAACGAGCCTGAGCTTCACTTATCGAGCTCGAATTGGTTTGCGAGCCTAAATGAGCCTTTTATATTTAATATATTGGTATTATTTATTTATAACTGTTATATTATATAAAGTAATGATAAACATAACAAAACGATATAAATTATGTTATAAACAAAAAATTATAATTTTAAATATTCATAGAAAATGATTATATCTGTATATAAAATCAATAAATAATAAACAAGCTGAGCTAGAGCTTCAAAACTACTCATGAGCCGAGCTCGACCTTTAAATATAAAGCTCAAAATGAGCCGAGCTCGGGCTCTAGCAAGTTAAATGAGCCGCGCTTACACATTACACCCCAAACTATAACCATCAAACTTGAAACACATGTGTTTTATACACGATGGAATGTTGACCTGAAAGGTTTGTGAAACTTTGTAGGTCCACCTGCGGACGGTGTTAAACCTGTTCCTTGTTCAAATGACACACACAAGTGCGGAATCCAAGTGTGCATGCAACCAAAGCAAAGTGAAGAACACGGGGTAACCAAAGATTCACTATCTTGATTAATGATTGAGAACAAGTACAAACATATACACACAATGCTCGTATGACTCAAACAAACTTGCTGTGTTCTTGTGTCTTCGTCTACAGAGATAACCAACTCAAAGAGTAGCAAGCTCTCTGTTCTGACTAACTAGCTAACCCTCACTGAGAGGTACAAGTCTGCTTATATAGTGTCCGTCTAGTTTCGTACGAAATACGAGTCTAGACATACTGAATACACTATTTCACACGAGTCACAACTCCAAGATTTTGTGCGAGACACTGTTTCGTACGAAAAGCTTATTTCGTACCAAACAAGTAACACATTAGATACTTAAGTATTTCGTACGAATCACCTGATTCGTACGAAAACTCTAACTCGCACAGAATCCTCTCAATAGGAGAACGTGTGTAGACTTGACGTTTCCAAGACTTATCAGTATGCACACATGCAACTGATTAACACAGACAAGCTAAGATGTCATACTAGATCAAGATAGAAGGATATCTCGATCTATTCGACACGACCAAACCTATACAGACACTTGAGAAAAAACCGTACAATTACAACTGTAATTAAGAACAAGCGACAGACACAAAACTGTATCAACAAACTCCCCTTGGATGTTGCTTGGTCTTCGGTCTTCGGTCTTTGGTCTTTGGTCTTTGTCCAGACTTTGGTCTTCACATAGAATGGTTTGGAGTATCAACAAACTCCCCCTGAAGATATGCTATCCATTGATAGATCTGCTATCCAATGATTAGAGCATCAGGTCTTTGAACTTCCAAGAAACTTCAAATCTTTCTTGTTTTCTCTTCTGACTTGTCAGATTTCTTCGTTTCTAGTCTTTGTTCATGTTCTTTTGTATCAATCTGTACTCAATAGACAAATATAATTAGAACACAACTTTCTCAGGGGATATACACGAAAAACTTATCATAAAATCTTCGTATCATTGTATTCCCTGAACGAGATACACACACTCGTATGAATTCCAGCAGCAAATTTGAGAAAAACAAGTGACCAGGTCAAATCAAATGACTAGGTTCATTCGTATGAGATACACATACTCAAACGAATTTCAGATTTTTGTTTTCTTTGATGGATTTCTTGTCGCAAGATATTACTTTATGAAGTTGCGATATCAAACAAATGGTTTTCTGGCGTATCTTGTTAGAAACTCTCGAGTATCAACTTTGGCTAACTTTCAAAAAGTAATTACATAAGCAACTAAGTAAACCAGACTTAAAAACTAAATACGCAGATAAACTACAACCTTTTTCGAGTTTCAAGGTAAAGGAATCATACCAACATTTTAATCTTTGTCAAAGACGGTATTAGGTTTTCAAAATTAAACAGATAAGTATTCAACTATGATTATCGGTATTGTTGTCCATAAGCTCAGACTTATCAGATGTAATCATGATTAGGAGATATGATTAAGGTATGGATTTATACTTACTAGCCGGTGTTAAACCACATCACGACACATTCCCGTATCAAGATATGCACGAGAGAAAATCTTACCGGTGGGTATGCTGCTTTATCATCTGTTTTGACGTATATGAAAGATGTGAGATACTCACTTATTTTTTATTTAAAACAAGCCCTTTGTGATTTAATCACTTATTGAGGAGGAACTTGATTTTCATATGCATGAGGGCACAGGAGTAAGTCCGTGAACAGGTTAGTACCATCGTACCGACAAAGAGACGAACTTAGCTCCCGCATAAAGCTGTGATATTTTATCATTTATTTTGGGGATGTGATATTTTTGTCACTTATTTGATTGTCGTATGCAGTATGTACACGTATGTATGATATCATGGAAGTTCTAGACTTGCACCACCGTTATTTTTCGGCAAAAGATTCAACCATGATACCCAGATGATAAGCCAGCATAAAGACCGTATATCTCAGAACCTCGGCACTCTATCAAACGAAATTTCGATGCCAAGATCATATGCCAATGAATGGTTCCCACCTGGCATTCTATCTGTTAAGTTTATATCAACCTGCACATTTTAGTCTGATTGTGAGCCTACCGATACATCATAAGTAAAGCTACTTATCAATCTTCTTTCTATGCGTTTAACCATTTCTGACAGATTTACTGGTGAATTTCATCATCTTCATCTTATCCAAGAAACTCATTTTTGATTTTTCTAATGTTTTTGTATTTTTCTAGAATTTTCTCCCCCTTAAACAAAGAAGGTAAATAAAAGACATATTTTTGTATTTTCTTGAAATTTACTCCCCTAAAATATAAAACTGAAAATCTTTTTGTAGTTTTAGATTTTTGGAAAAGGATATACAAAAATAGTTAGCCATGGTTGAGTTACTCAGGTTTTACCTTGATGCCATTGACCAAAAGTAGATAATCAAAACGTGATTTATCAAAGGCTTTGGTAAAAAGGTCGGCACGTTGGTGATCAGTGTGGATTTTAACAACATCGATAAGTCTCTTTTCATAACAATCTCGTATGAAATGATACTTAATCTCAATGTGTTTTGTTTTTGAATGCTGTACAGGATTCCGAGTGGTCTGTAAAGCAGCTTCATTATCAACAAAAATAGGAGTAGTAAGAAATTCAAAACCGTAGTCGCGTACTTGCTGTTGAATCCATAGAACTTGAGAGCAGCAACTAGAAGCTGAAATATACTCAGCCTCACATGTTGATGTAGCTACACAAGTCTGTTTTTTGCATTGCCACGTGACTAGGCAATTTCCCAAGAACTGACATCCTGCTGCTGTTGATTTTGCATCGATTTTGCAGCCGCCATGATCAGAATCACTGAATGCTGTCAGATCAAAGTTATCATCATTAGGGTACCATAGACTAGTGTCAGGGCGACCCTTTAGATAACGAAAGATCCTTTTCACAGCCATCAAATGAGAAACCTTCAGACTAGACTGATAGCGTGCCAGAAAGCTTGTTGGGTACATTATATCGGGTCTTGAAGCAGTAAGATACATAAGAGATCTGATCATAGCACGATAGAGAGATGGTTCTACATGTTCACCCATTCCATCTGGAGTAATCCCATGATTTTGAGCTAATGGAGTTCCCAAAGGTTTTGAGTCATCCATCTGAAATCATTTGAGAATATCTCCGACGTACTTGGTTTGTTGGATAAAATCCCTTCCTTTGATTGCTGAACCTGCAAACTAAAAAAAAGTCATTTCTCCCATTGTGCTCATCTCGAACTTTTCTTGCATAACCTGTTCGAATTCTTTGCACATTCGAGTGTTAGTAGACCTAAATATATTATCATCAACATAAACCTGTACTAGTAGCAAGTCCTTGCCCTGTTCCTTGATGAAGAGAGTACAGTCATCAGGCCTCGTCGAAAACCATTCTTCAATAGATAGGTAGACAACGTTTCATACCAAGCCCTCGGAGCTTGATGAAGACCATATAACGCCTTGTTGAGAAGCCAAACCTTGTCAGGATGGAGTGGATCTTCAAAACCTGGTGGTTGCTCAACATATACTTCCTCTTCTACCACACCTTGAAGAAATGCACTCTTCACATCCATCTGATAAACGGTGAACTTCTTGAAGGACGCATAAGCCAAAAAGATTCTTATGGCCTCAAGTCGTGCAACCGGTGCATAAACTTCATTGTAATCGATCCCTTCGACCTGATTAGAACCTTGAGCAACCAATCGCGCTTTGTTTCTCACAACAACACCTCGGTCATCCTTCTTGCACTTGTACACCCATCGTGTACCAATCTTCTTGTAGCTGTCAGGTCTATCAGCCAATTTCCAGACGCCTAACTTCTGAAACTGTTGAAGTTCTTCCTGCATGGCTTCTACCCAAGAGTCTTCTTTCATTGCCTCCTTCCAAGATTTTGGTTCTACTTGGCACACATAGCAGGCAAAAGACCAATCATTCAGACCACCAGATTCCCTGATTTCCGAATATAATCCAGCATTATGGTTGTGTCGAAGCTAATTACGAGTCTGCACACCACTCTGGACATCTCCAATAATATTCTGCTGAGGATGGATATTATGAATTCGAGTTTCTGGCACATCAAGAACTTGAGAATTGATATCCAAATTGTTGATATTCAGATCAACAGTTACATCGAGAGCTGGATTTGATGACGATGTAGATGCCTGACCTTCAGTCATTCCTTGAGGTTAAATATTTGACGTACCATCTGAAATTCCAGGAACCGCTCCAGAGGCAGCTTCATTTGCATCATGAAACTCATCGTCTTCTGATGAAACATTATAATCCGCAGCGTCTTCGAATTCCTCATTTTGAACAAGATTGTTAACCGAAGTCGATACTTGAGGGTTAACAATAATTGGTCAAACTAGTGATGAATCTACTGCAGTATCACTTTCCAATAACATCTGAGCAGCAGCTGTTGCATCATCAAAAGTTGGCAGATTGAAGGAGTCAAATAGCCCATCGTAGTCGAACATCCAAGGAGCACCCGGAGCTCTTACAGCTTCTGTATATCTCTGAACCTTGACTTCACCCCATTCTTCAATCTTCTTCGAAGACAAATTCCACACTCAGAAATTAGGAGTAGCATATCCAAGAAAGAAACCTTCGATAGCCTTGGGACCAAACTTTCCATGTGGGTCGATCATAGTGCATGGAGCTCCAAAAGGTTCTAAGAAAGAAACATCCGGTTTCCTTTTATGTAACAACTCAAAGCATGTCTTCCCATGTCTCTTCACCGTCATAAACTCTATTCATTGTGTAGCACGCAGTAGCAACGGCTTCTCCCCAAAATTGAATGGGAAGTTCTGATTCTACTAACATGGTTCTTGCAGTTTCAATAAGAGTTCGATTTTTCCTCTCAGCGATGCCATTTTGTTGTGGAGTGTATCGAGAACTGTACTCATGCAGAATACCCTTTGAAGAACAGTACTCGTCCATAACTTGATTCTTGAATTCGGTGCCATTGTCGCTTCTGATTCTCCTTACCTTCAGATTGTACAAATTTTCTAGCAGAGTCAGGAGATTCTTGTGGATAGTAGGAACTTCACTCTTGTGTGCCAGCATGTTTACCCATGAGAATCTGGAATAGTCATCTGTAACTACCAGACAATAAGAATCACCAAAGGTTGTCTTGTGTTTCATAGGTCCAAAGAGGTCCATATGAAGACGTTCCAGTGGCATATTCACAGTGTTCTTCACGGGATAGGACTTTCTCACTTGCTTCCTTTTCTGGCATGATACACAAATGTCTTAAAGATTAAAGTTCTTCACTGGTACACCATTCACTAGATTGTTCTTCACCAAATAGTTCATTTTCCTCAGGTGAATGTGACCCATACGTCTGTGCCAGGAGATTGATTCCTTCTCGGTGGCTTTAGAGACAAAACATGTGACTTGTGCAGATGTTGTAATAGCTTGGCTCATATCAAGAATATACAAATCATTAATTCTTGGAGCCGACAGGAGAATCCATTCCTTGGGGATCTTGAATCCAGGCTTCAGCACATAACATCCGGCATCATCAAAATGTACCATGAACTTCTTGTCGCAGATTTGAGAAACGCTGAGAATATTATGATCAATTTGCCGCACATAATTGATCTTGTCGAAGCTCACAACACCATTGGAGACCATTCCTTCTCCAGTGATGTATCCGCCTTTGTCACCAGCAAAAGCAACATAACCACCCCTTATGCTTTTCACATCATTTAGGAGCCGCAAGTCGTCCGTCATGTGCCTTGATGCTCCACTGTCAACAATCCAATGACTGTTTACAGTTCCTCCTGGAACACCCTGCACATTCCATAAACAAGATTAGTTCGAGATGGGGACCCAAGCCTTAGTGGTCTTGGGTCGTCCCTTATCATCGAGAAATGTAATCTCAATTTCTTGATGATTAACAAACTGAGAAACTCCTTTTGAACCATTCCCGGTCTTCTGTTTCCAAGATCTTTGTTTATTACCAGATTTACTATTATTTACAGTTTTAACAGTGTCTGGTTTTATTGACTTTGAAGATATTTGATCTTTTTTCAAGAATCCGATTTTAAAGATTTCTCAATTGCTTTTACTTGTTTACGTTTTTGTTTCTCTTTTGATCTTTAATAATTTGTTTATCTTATGTCAGAGAAACAGATTTACGTTTGCAAGTTGGTTCATGAGGGTTTTCTCTATACATCTTGATTTAGTTGGATTTTGACAATCCTTTATAATGCGGCCAAATTGTCCACATTTGAAACATGTTCTCCTTTCAACAAAACTAGGAGATCGTGTTTCTCGGCTTGATGTTGAATTTGTGGATCCTGATGTATTGGGTTCATTTTCATTACATCCATCAGTGCGTTGGGTGTAATTGTTTTGACTATTTCTTTTCAAAATCTTAACTTTCTTTACAAAATCAACATTAGATTTTCCTTCAAAAGTTTCAACTTTATCGATACCTTTAGAACTTACAAATTTAGCAGTTTTGGCTTTTTCTGGTAACGAGAGCCTTTTGCTTCAACCTTCGGTTGAGAAGTTGTGGGCTTTTAAACTCGCTTCCATTCTTTTTCTTTTGAAGCTGATAATGGTTGTGATTTGGTTGACTTTTTCTTCTCTAAAGGTTTGGTTGTTGACTTTTCAAAACTTGATCTATAGAGATTAGATTTACGTTTTTAATTGGAAAATCTTTGTTTGAATATATTTTCTTATCTCCAACCAAAGTATATAACACATTATCTACTTCTTGTGTAGACACACTTGTCTTCACAGATTTCTTAGGAACTGTCTCTTGATTCTCAACAGATTGAGTACTAGGAGTAGCAGACAATTCTACTCCCTTTCATCTAGAGGCTGATCCTGATCATCATTTCTTGATTCATCATCTGATGTATCATCCTCTTCTTCATCAGATGATGAACTTTCTAGCTTGCTTGGTTCTTGAGAGGAATTGCCTAGTTTGAACCCTAACCCTGCTGTGAATTCCTCAGGATTTAAAGGTACAGAGGGTTCAAAACGAGGCATCTCCTCTTCATCAGGCATTTTGGTATAGTTGTGTTTCATTGGGGGTCGACACGACTTATACCCTATGCATTGAGCATCTCCCTTTAGTTTTTGAACTTCAATAATATGATCAAGCACATATTGGGAGTTGGAGTAACTTTCCAATTTGCGTTTGATCGAATCATATTCGCATTTGGCGATGGCTAACTCTTTCTTTGTTTCTTCTAGGAGATTAATGTTATTATTAATTCCTGTCTGTTTATTCAAAACTGTTTTTGTCAATTCAGAAACATTTTTCTTAAGGGTTTCTATTAAAGATTTGAATTCTTTTTCATTTCTAGTTAGCGCCAAATTAGCCTCTTTGCATTTTGATAGTTCAACAACTAAATTCTTATTATGACTGTTGAGGTTTCATATTTTATTTTCAATTCAACACAATCATTGCAAACAGTAGGAGGGTCAGAATTTACCTGTTTTGAAGAACCTTCAACATTTGCCATAAAGGCAGTGTGATGAGGAAAAGCTGCACCATCTGTAGAGAGTGCCTCTTTCTCTTTTACCGCAGCTTCTGCATTCCCCGTCATACATACTTTTTCACTTTTCAACAACTCAGCTTCACTCAGCAATTCTTCAACCTCAGCTTCACTTCCTTTCTTCACATCAGAATCAGACTCATAACCATCTGAACTTGAACATTCTTCATCAGAACTACCAGCATCTCCAGATGTATCATCATTATTTTGAGTGTTGATGCTATGATCATGCTTGTTTTGATCCATGATCCTTGCATAGCATGTCGTTCTTCCGTTGTTTTCAGTTCCCAACTGTACTGACCAATCGCATCCTTCATCAGACTGAACTACCATAGCTCTGTGCGTGTTTGAAGGTCCTAATTGATTAGTGTTGTTAGAGTTGCCAACAACTACTATTCTTCTTTCGTTGTTGTACTATGCTGTGTTGGATGGTTGAGACTGATTACGAAAGGGGTTGTGATTTCCTTCCTTACTGGGTCTTGTGCATTCCCGCTTAAAGTGGCCTCTTTCTCCACAGTTGAAGCAAGTAACGGCGGTTTTGTCAAAGCCGTATTTGGTATCCTTCTTGCTTTCCAAACTGGTTCTACCCGTTCTTCTCATACAATCCTTCGCTCTTCTCATAGCGCTTTCAAATGCCCACTTGATGTCCATCAGCTCGATTTCATCTCGGTCAATTTGTTCATAGTCTTCGTTTGTCAAATTGATGTTCCCTATTTGACCTGCAACTAAACCACAATATGAACTGACCATGGTATTTAGAAGTTCTGCATGTTCCTGTGCAACTTCTACGTTGATTTTGGAGAGATTTGACGTGTCAAGTTTGACAGTGTTGGGATTTGCTGATTGACTGTTGCTTCCATAGAAAGCTTATTGAGGAGCTTTCTGTGGAGCTTTCTGCGCTAAGTCCCTTGGCTGTGGAAGGAAGGCTTTCGGATCAAAAGCTTGTCCATAGGCTTGATTACTTGAACCTGTAGATTGACTTGATTGGACAGGCTGGGGTAGGAAAGGGTTCACGTTTGACACAAACGCGGTCTGTAGCTTCGGTTGCTAACTTGAGTTTGTACCTGCATTAATTCCTCCAAAATACGTCTCAGGGTTTTGTGGAGCAGAGACTCGTTGTGCCTTCCGGAGTTCTTCTTCATTCTTGTTCTCTAGTTTCTACACAAATTCATAAATACTAATTGAGTCAAAAACACCTGTATGTTTTTAAAGATCAATAAATTGACCCAATTTTGTGGTAAAGCATCAGCAAATCGCATCACAATTTCTTGTGGTGCTGCTAACACTTTATATGAGTACATCTCGTTGAGAAGATGATAAAACCGAGTGGTTATATCATTCAAGGTTTCGTTCTCCATGAACATGAAACCTTCAAACTCTTTCTTGAGCAGATCATGCCGAATCTTCCTGGTAGCAACATTACCTTCACCTCTTGCTTCGAAAGTGTCCCACAAATTTTTCGTTGTAGTACAATACACAAACTGATGATAAATGTCTTTATGTAGAGCTTGTGTGAGGATAGCAAATGCCTTTTTCTCTAGATCGTAAGCTTTGTTGTTACTTTCGACTAGATTGGCCAAGGTGGTTGGATTTGATCCAGCTTCTTCAAGTGCTTCATTGTAGGGGGTAGTGAAACACGTCCACAATTCTGTGTTCTGTCCAAGAACGTATGTATGAAAACGACTTTTCCAGGAAGGATAATCGTTCATATGATTTAGCTTAGGCGGACGGTTGTTACTCCCTGTTTCACTTTCGCTCATTAACAGAGTTTGGATGCTTTGATTTTGATTCACAATACACGCCCATTGATTTGCAGAAATCATTGTTGTATGTTGTGGCATCTAAGATTTTACCCATGATGTTGCGGAGCTTTGCGAAGACTCCTGATTTGAGCTTGAACAACTCCAATCCCACGGGTTAGAACTCATTTTATTTTCTTGTTTAATGAAAATTTAAAGGTTTAAAGTTTCAAAATTATAATTACCTTTTAAAATTTTCAGATTTGAAAATACGACAAATTCTTAAAATCACAAAGCTTTGAAAAACACGAAAAACAATCAAAAACATTTTTGTGCGAGACAACTGTTTCGCACGAAATAGTTGTTAAGTACTGAACAGATGTTTCATGCGAATCAGATGATTCGTGAGGAACAGATGTTTCGTGCGGATCAGATGAATCGCACCATTCTTTTTCAGTCGCACCAAATGTTTTGTTCAGCGTTTTTCAGAAGAATCATTTCAGAAATGGTTTGGTGAGAAATTTCCTTTCTTGTGTAGACCTGCTTTTTTGAAAATACCTATTGTCTTACCCACTTTTAGTTAAAACACAGATTTTAACAGTCCACAGTCCAAGTCCAGATCCAAGTCAGAAAATGTCAACCCTACCAAACTAAATCAGATTCAAATTTTTGCAGATTTCTTCTTCAAGGGTGTTCTACAGAAAACTTTTTACCACAAAATTTTCTGCATGCAACAGATTTTAACCAAGTTTTAAGTTAGTTATTTATCCAAAACTTAAGTTTTCTGCTGGAGGCTCAAGAACACTTCAGAAATCTTCAAACTAGTTCAGACACAACTAAGCCCGGTTTTGAACAAGGAAAGAGCCAAAGCTCTAATACCACTTGTAGGTCCACCTGCGGACGGTGTTAAACCTGTTCCTTGTTCAAATGACACACACACAAGTGCGGAATCCAAGTGTGCATGCAACCAAAGCAAAGTAAAGAACACGGGGTAACCAAAGATTCACTATCTTGATTAATGATTGAGAACAAGTACAAACATATACACACAATGCTCGTATGACTCAAACAAACTTGCTGTGTTCTTGTGTCTTCGTCTACAGAGATAACCAACTCAAAGAGTAACAAGCTCTCTGGTCTGACTAACTAGCTAACCCACACAGAGAGGTACAAGTCTACCTATATAGTGTCCGTCTAGTTTCGTACGAAATACGAGTCTAGACATATTGAATACACTATTTCACACGAGTCACAACTCCAAGATTTTGTGCGAGACACTGTTTCGTACGAAAAGCTTATTTCGTACGAAACAAGTAACACATTAGATACTTAAGTATTTCGTACGAATCACCTGATTCGTACGAAAACTCTGACTCGCACAGAATCCTCTCAATAGGAGAACGTGTGTAGACTTGACGTTTCTGAGACTTATCAGTATGCACACATGCAACTGATTAACACAGACAAGCTAAGATGTCATACTAGATCAAGATAGAAGGATATCTCGATCTATTCGACACGACCAAACCTATACAGACACTTGAGCAAAATCGTACAATTACAACTGTAATTAAGAACTAGCGATATACACAAAACTGTATCAACAAACTTATTAATATTTTACTTGATTTTCGGCGGAAAATTCCCAACTGGTGGATATGGATGTACTATCTGACTCCAACTTCATGGTTTCTTAACACGTTTCCGTAGGTCCCAGTGACGGCGGTTCTGGACGGAAGTTTGGGCGTATGGTAGTACCGGTTCGGTAGAACATTATTAAGAAAGGAGTAGAAACAGAATCCACGGAAGCATTCATTCATTCATATCGAAAGAGTATACATCTTGTCTGGCTGGCGGAATTCCTGGAGAGATTCCGCCAATGTTTCCCCTCTGGGAACTTCCAAAACTTACAAAACAATGAACAACAACACACCCACACACATATATATAGATATAAACATGAGCACCTCGTACGAAGTGAGCATACTGCTTCGTACGAAGTATTGACCACCTCGTACGAGGTGAGTTAGCTTCATACGAAGTGACATTTTGCTCCTCTCACGTTTGTACTTGGGTCGTGTGTTCGTATATAATCTATACAATATTCAACACACGCTCTATCTAGCCTATTCACACAGTGACGGACATAAAGTGCATCAACAATTTCTCCCTTGGACGTCACTGTCGAACCTTGATCTTGAAATATGATAGCTGTACTTGAATATTCTGCAACTTCAATCAGGTATCTGTCGATGTTGTAGAACGCGTCAACAAATTCCCTCTTGATTGATGATCTGGGCTTGCATTATCAACATTAAAGCACCAATTCCCCCTAAAATTAATTCCTCTAGTAATTAATCTTCAGTTCTTTGGTTGCATGGTTCCCAACCTCCTCAGATTTGATTAATCGATAAAATTTTCTCGAATAACCACCAACTTGAAACTCATCAATGCAGCTTCTCTGTTTCAACTTTAACCATATCCGTGTTTGGTTTCAGCGCACTCCTCCTATGCTCGATCCTCTGATCTTCCAAAAGCCAACATGCAATTAATAGAAACTTGGAATTACCACATTGGCAAACTTCAAATCTGTGAATACCTGTGAAAATCTGAAATCCCGATTTCCGTAATCTCAATTGGTCAGCAAATCGGTAATCTTCTCAATCAGCAAATCTTCATCGGAAAAATTATCTGTCAATACGTAGTAACCTTTTCTTCTTCGTTCAAGACTAGTAAGTAATCTTCGTTTTTTCATAACAGTCTCAAATGTATAGTCTATTTCTTGAGCAACCGGTACATTGCTTTGTCTGAAAAACTCGTATATCATCTTCTTTAGTCATGAATTGCAAGTATATAGCCTTCCTCAATAGTCCTAGCGCAACTGAATTAACAAAACATCATCATTTCCTGGCGGTTAGTCCGAAAACAATTCATTTGCGTTGCGGATTTAAATTAGATATTTTGGTCTATCACAGAG
This sequence comes from Scalesia atractyloides, assembly GCA_947069175.1. Taxonomy (NCBI): domain Eukaryota; kingdom Viridiplantae; phylum Streptophyta; class Magnoliopsida; order Asterales; family Asteraceae; genus Scalesia; species Scalesia atractyloides. Next base: position 53,248,016 of record CAMTDV010000020.1, read on the forward strand.
CAATCCCATGAACACTATCTAAAAACTACTCGTACCACTTAGAAGTCGTGTGTGCTAACCGGCTTATACGAGGACTCAGGCATCAACGTGACCATGACTACAGAATCCTATAAACAACTCCTCCAAGATTCAGTTATGCAACCCTACTTTTACGAAAAGTAGACATCAACTTGATCTCATCACTAATGAATTCTGACTACACTTTGATCTCATACAGAAAAATCCAAAACACTTTGCATTCTACAGATAATCTGCAGTCGAACCACCTGAATACTCTTGCAGCGTCATGAATTTCAAAAATGCTGGAATCTTAACATGTACGTGAAATTTTTTATTCCCCCTCATTTTTGCAAATTCTGACCTTACAAATTTTTTTCACTGAAATTCCCCCTTAAATCTATAAAAATCAGTTTTCATCAAAAGCAGATTTAATGTTAAGGCCCAGTAATAGTCACTATACCAGAAGATAAACCTTTTGCATAGGTATCCATGACTACCCCAATATCTTCAACATTTTGTGACCGTATCATCAAATCTATACTCTGAAGCTCAAGACGGTATCCCCGAACATCCCGTATTGGTCGTTAAAATCTCGAAAAAATTTCTATCACCAAATTTTTCTGGACACTCATCTCTCAATACGATCAACAAAATCTTTCAATTTTTTTATTTTTTAGGCACATCACACTTCGTACGAGGTGGGTCTTCACTCCGTACAAGCGAGTCAAATCAACTTTTTTCGATCCAAAATCTTTATTTCTTCGAATTTCAATACGATCAACAAAATCTTTCGATCCAGAATCTTTATTTCTTAGAATTTCAATACGATCAACAAAATCTTTCAATTTTAAAATCTCGAAAGAATTTCTATCAACAAATTTTTTCTGGACACTCATCTCGTCAATACGATCAACAAAATCTTTCAATTTTTTTTATTTTTTAGGCACATCGCACTTCGTACGAGTTTTCGGGGAAACTAAATCTGTGGAATCATTCATAAGAGATTACTTTAGGTATCATCATGATCAATTACCACTTGTGTTTGTTCTTCTTGCACTATATCCTATTGTTCTTGCTTCTCTATTTGCATATTTTGTAGCAAAACTGAACTTCCAGAAAAGGTAGATGAACATAGCATCAAACTCTTGAAGTATAAGTATTTGTCTGTAATCTAGTGTTTCTAATACTTACATTCTTCAACATCTTTCTTTTAAGGTTTCTTTTAATGTGTCTTTGCAAATGATGATGTTATAATCTACGCCTCTGAGTGACTTGATCATAAACAGAACCCTTGGATATTTTGAATCCTTTGACATCTTCATACATTTTTTTATGGCAAAACTAACCATCACATGGTTTGTTCTGGAATTTAATACAAGTGATGTGAACTCTATATACCATTAAAGTGAATGGTTGGGATTACATTCATGCATTATAGGATTTAGAGTTGAATCCATTATTATATTGTCTAGTAGATTAAACTTTAAATGTCAAGATGTAATAGTACAAGTGGTTTCCCTCTTATTCCACCATAACAACCATACACAACTACAAGAAAAAACCCTTATAGGGACGCCACCTATAGAGAGGACAAATATAGTCTCTATAAAGTTTTTCGTATTTTTTAAGCTAGGTGACCCTATAGAGATGTCGTCGCCCAGGGTAAAAAAGATTTTTTATTTTATTTTTTACATTAAATTTTATAAACAAGAATTCTTAGAAAACATGTTTAAACTTGTAGAGGCGAATTCTCATCTCTATCACTTTAAATCAATTATTTTTATTTTCTTTTAATAGTGACCATAATGTTAGAATATTAAAAAATATACAAATAAAAAGAAATATCTTTTGAGAGGACATGTCCTCCTAAAAAGTTTAACTGGTCAAAATAAACTTTCACTCATATTTGTCAAAAATTTCTCCACTCCGTCACCCTCTAGAGAGAACATATGGGGTCTATAGATGAAAATATTTTTTTTTAAATAAGGAACTCCTATAAAGACGACATATCCTATCTATATAGTAACAAATATATTTTTGGTTTATTAATAAATAATATTTTATAGTTGATACATAATTAGATTAATTTTTATAACTATATAATTGGATTATTTGTTATGCATAATAAAAAATTAATAATGATAATCATTTATATTTTTATAAATATTATTATCACTAATATAAAATTATTTCAGATAAGAAATTTTTTTTAATTGTTTGATTGATTAATAATAAATAATTCTTTCACTTGTATATGTATATATATTTGTATTTGTGTCTTTGGGTTTATATTATATATATATATATAATATATATATATATAAATTATTTATGGTGAATATGCTAGTATATGTGTATGTATACGTATATGTATGTGCATGTGTTAGTGTTAGTGTATGTGTGTGTATATATGTAACTAGTATTAGAACTCATGCGTTGCGGTGGAGGCGTAAGCAACTTTGACAACTTGTATGTTTGTGTTTCGAACACTCACCGAAAAATCAAGAATGACTCAACTGTATATAAAAGTATATTCAATAATAAACACATATCTAAATTTTCATAAAAAATATGACATATGAAGCTAAATTTCATTTATTTTCTCTTATGAACTACATTAATTTGCTAAATTTTCATAAAATTATGGGAATGGCAGACCAAAACCCCCTTTCTCGATCTGTCTCCACAAATCTGTTTTTCCCTTCGTTTCTCTCTCTACAATCCGCTCATGGGCAAAACCCGATGGAACCACACAAGTATGTAAGTGTGGATGTTATGTATATGTATGTATGTGTGTATCTATGTTTGTACGTATGCATGTATATATGTATGTGTTAGTGTTAGTATTTTTGTATACGTATATGTGTTTGTGTACATATGTGATGTATGCATGTGTACGTATGTATGTGTTTGTATATATATGTATATGTATGTGTGTACATATGCGTGTATGTATACATAATTGCGAACGTATGTGTCATACATGGTTAAAAACTCGTTGCTTTATCATATTAAGTTTATGTTTTTCTGTAAATTCTGGTTTCGAATGTCCTACTTTGATAGAAATTTTATTTTGCAGGTCTAATAGAGTTTAAAGAGCTATTTGGAGCTTTATGGAGCATCAAGGAGCAATCAGGATCAAACGGGTACATGAAACGAACAAAGTAGGATCTGTTGTCAGAAAGTACCCTAGACAGGAGAATTAGCGTTGCCAGAATTGTGAAGAAGCATGCAGCGTCGCTAACATCAGGCTTGGCCGTCGACAACGCGCCTCCCTACTCCGCGACATTTATTTTTATTTGTTAGTTGTTTTGAACGAGTTGGGACCCAACTTTTGGGTATAACACAAGGAGTTACGCATTTTGAACTTATCACTTCAATCTTGGAGCCTTTTTGGAGAACCATAATCATCCTTAATCCTTCCCAATCACCACCATAATCCACCATCATCAATCACCAAAATCCTAACCCTAATCCACTATCATCATCATCACCATTCTTTCCACAACCTTTTCACCATGATCATTCACAAAACCATAACTCCATCAATCTCCAAGGTTTAAGATCATGTCTAAGTTCGTGTGCTCCTCATCCGTTGTTTGTAATTCGCAAACCATGAGCGGCTAATCTCTCGGGTTTCACCCTGGTGTAGATTTTTGTAAGAATTCTAGGGTTTAAACATTTTGTATCTAATTTGATTTCGTGACAATTTGTGTTTGAATGTTTGAAGTTTATGACGATTGTCTTACGTTTATATTGAATTTACGAATTGTCTAGTGAGTTATGAAAATTGACTTCATGAGATGAATATGCATAACGATGCCTTATCATAGATTAGGATTTACATGTTCTTAGTAAAGAAGTGCAATGCAGTCAGTCGTCTATGACGTTTATAGCTTTTGGCACTTAAGCCATGTGACAGTAAATGCGTTAAGTATCGAATTCAATTGAATCAACTTAAAACGTGTAGGAACCCTAGGTCTTGAAACTATTGTGATCCTTGTTCTAATCATTGTTTACAACCAATTTATGTTTTATTTAAGTCGATTAATCAAGTTTATTATAATTTCAAGTAATCGTAGTTTTTAATTAATATCAAATTTCGGTTCATTCTGACACACTTTTCAAAACAAACAAAATCATTAATCTATTTAGTAAGCTTCATAATTATGACAACATCTTAATAAATAACCAATCACGTCCGTACACAATCCACAAACTCTTTGTGGATTGACCCTGTACTATCACTAGCTCATAGTTAAGGGTAAATCGGGTATGTAAATATTATATTTGACAAGGACGCGACATACCGATCAAAATTTGGTGCCGTTGTTGAGGAGTTCATGCGCTTTGTGTTAGGACTTTGTTTGATTTTTGTATGATTATCTGTTTAAATGCTTTGTTCTTTTCATCATTTTTGCTTTTGTGTTACGCGGGTATGTTACTTGTGAAGGATACAGGTAGTGCATGCACACACGAAATTCTGGAAAAATGTCCCCTTTGGTGTTTGAACTGGAAATCGAGTGGGTAGTACGAAGGAACTTAATCAACCGGTTATAGGCAACACTTGCCCTAACCCACCCAACCTAAACTCACCACATAGCCCATCCTTTGGACCCGTCCAAATGGATCGCCAAAACTCTAACCAAAACCAACACCAACACCAATATCAAGATTACCTTCCTCAAAACCAAGGCATCCAAAACAACTAACCGCGGAGTGGTAATAATTCAAGACCATTGGCACCACCATACCTAGATCGTACTCGAAATCAAAATCAAAACCAAAATCAACGTGCACCCACCACCACCTCAAAACCGACCTTGCCAAACCCATTACCACCGAACCTCAATAACCATAATGTTACATCGACAAGTTGAGAAATAATATCACCGCTGATGAGCTGTGTAGATTTCTGGGTTATCAATCACCGAAACATGTGAGTATTCATTCGTAGTACTCTGGAGAAGGAAGAAATTATGATGATGGGTGTGAAGATGGTGGTTGGGATGAAGACAACAATGGGAACTTCTACAACGGTAGAGGTTTTGAAGACAAGGATGTTGGCTATGAAAAGGCCAATAATGTACTAAAAGTAGTTTAATAAAAATAAATGAAACTAACCTAAATCTAGACTCGAAGTAATACTCTAGACTCCTAAACTCGACTGAAACTACTAACCAGCAAGTGGACCGATCAATTGTAGTAAAGCTTAAGCAAGTTCAGATATCGAACCCACGAGACTCTCTAATGACGTTAATGACCCTATTTAAACTTTATTGACACAACTTAAATTATTTTATATGGGGGGGGGTTTACTAAAAATCCTAAAATTATAATTAACTTAACTAAGACGACTTAAAACGGAATTTCGAAGCGAAGACTTAATTCAATGATAATGGAACAACTACCTAGGTTAGAATCCTTATTAATTTTGAATGGCTTTTAATTGAATAATAATGTGATAGGGAACCGGGATCTTGAGATACTAAATCCTAAGAAATATCGAAAAGGACTCCTGACCCTTCTCGGGAAGACACCTATGATATTCTAAAGATAGTTATGCTCACCGATTTATGAGATTTCTTTTCGGTTATCTAATGTTTAATAAAGTGTCTAAAATAACCAACTATCTCTCAATAGAAAGCTTAGACTAACTAGGGTTCTTGATTATGTTTAATCGAAATATGGCAAGTAAACTAAGACTCGGTTTCTCTCAAAACCTATTAAGTTTAGTATAATGTTAAGTTTTAATTATATTTTTCACTTAATTGTTTCTAGGGTTTATTGGCCAATTTACCGAAAGATTACTCGAACCCGTTAAGGCTCGGCAATCAACATAAACCTATTATTTGAAAGACATTCAACTAGATCTATGTGAAAGCTAGGTAGTAATAAGAGATCTAGCCAAGAAACACTGTCTTAAACATAAGCAAATTAGGTTTAAAAACTGAATTCATCGAATAAGAATGAGAAAGCTATAGAATGGAAAAATCGGTAAACAAAACGGAAGTTCTTGATCTCTAAGCTTCCTGCTTCAACTCCAATGATGCCCAAGTAATCTCTACTTCAGAAACGAGCACAAGATCTCTAGAAATCACCTCTAAGCATCCAAAATCGTCTAAGTATTGGTATTAGAGTTAAACTCTAATATATATAATCTCCTTCAACACAAACTGATTACTTTACGGTTCTTTCTGATGAAATAATCCTCTCGTTGGCCGCGAGAGACATATAGCACCAGTCGCGCCCCGCGACCGTGTTAAGGTTTCCTGGAGTTCCTCCTTCCTCTCGCCACCGACAAGAGGATTGAGTTGTTGCGGTCACGGGCCGCCAGAGAACCATTTTCCATGTTTTTCCATTTTGTTCCTTCTCTTGACTTCCAGTTACAATCCGGCTCGGTTTCTTCAACATTTTAACTCGTTTTCTTCTCTTTTCAGCTATTTCCACGAACCAAGACGTGTGACACATATTGGATTAAAAGTAGATAAATTCTTATAAAACTGAAACAAAAATTAACGGTACAATCTATACACTATAAATAGATGTATTATTCAATACATCAGCAAACTATGTGGAGAATGTTAATGATCATGGGTATGATTATGCCCGTAATGATGGTTATGGTGATAACCATCAATTACGCTACATAACCAAAGGAATCGGGTTAACGATAACAATAACAACAATAATGCGAATCGTAACTGGATTCCTCAGTTCGTGGGTGGGGGTAATCATCGGGTTCACCAAAGACCAGTCAACCAAGAGGTCATGGTCCTCAAAGACGACAACCTCCACCTCAACAATAAGTGCTCCAAGGGGTTACTGGCTAGTTTAGGCCAATGATCACTGAAAACGACTCTAGCTCGAGGAAGATGCTCTTTCGATTGTAAACCCAACTACATCAATATTCTACCGCCTTCAACGGTAGGACTAAGGATGAGCCTTACACACACTTAGCTGAATTTTCCGTCTTGTGTAGCACTATCGGGGTCATGATTTCACTCAAGACGAGGTGAGGTTAAGATTGTGCCAAATTTCTTTGAAAGAGAAGGCGAAGCAGTGGAATCTTACACTTTCGGTAGGTAGTATTCATTCATGGGTAGAAATGCAACAAGTATTTCTTGATGAGTACTACTCCATAGAAAAGACCGATGATGCTAAATACAATATTCGGTCATTTTGGCCACTCGTGGGTAAGCCAATGCATGAAGCCGTCACCCATTTTAAAAAGCTTGTCCGGAAATGTCCCCATCATCAAATCAAATGATGATAATTAGTTAAATGCTTCGTGAAAGGTTTAGATTTCGAGGAGTATAAGTACTTGCAATCGTCAAGTAATGGGACTTTGTTGAGCAATCAAGAGGAGGATGATTGGGCATTTTTGGAGAGAATGAGTAAAAACTCCAAGGTCATGGCTATGACGGACCGTGCTAAAATGCATCCAATTTCTTGGTCTCTTCCCGGTCTTGATTCAAATGCTAAAGATCGGATTGCTACTATGAAGAGGGAGTTGCTCGGATGAAGAAAAAAGATATGGGGGCTGTGCAAATCGCTGTATGTGAGGATTGTGGTGATATTGGTCACCAAACCAATGAGTGCCAAGTGAACATGGCCTAAACCACCGAAGAGGTGAATCAAGTGTATGAGACCAGAAGCAATTTGACATGAACTCCAACACTTATCACCCGAGTTTGAGGAACCATCCTAATTTTAGGTATGGTAACGCCGACTTTCAATCGGGTAACCAAGGTGGTTCGTCTTACCAAAACCGCCATGGTGGTAACCAAGGGGGGTACCAATGGAATGACAACCAAGGGGGTAGCCAAGGGTATCAAGGTCGTGAAAACAACAACTACCAAGGAGGCTATAACAAAGGCAGTAACGGTAACGGGTCATCGAATAATCAAGGTGGCGGTGATGATCTAAGTGCAAAAATGGATGCATTAATGAGTATGATGAAAGAATCAAAGAATGATAATGAGGTACGAGATAAGTCACATGAGGCCTTTGCGTGGCATGTGAGTTAATTAGCGGACGATGGAGCCCAACTCAAAGGAAAGGAGGAAAGCTCCCAAGTGACACCATGGTAAATCCAAAGCATCAAGGATCGATCGGAAAGAACCCATGTGAGGTACCCATAAATAATTTTTTTTACGTAGTGGTCAAGTTGTAGATACCGGTGTCGAGTCACCACCACCCCAGTTTGTTGAAAGGGTGGTGGAAGATGTGAGTGAGGATAGCGAGAGGATGTCTAGAAGGACCAAAGTGGTCCTAGTGCTCAAATGGGTCAAAATATTTTTTTTGTTGAAAAAGTCAAAATTGAACCCGTTATGACCAATCCCGTTCCAAAAGCTAAGGATAACTAGTTGGATGGTAATACCGCCCCGTACCCGAAGCTTTGTTGGAACTATATAAGAAAGTTGTGAAAAAATATGGCCCACAACAAGAAGAGATGTGGGAAATTAAGTTAAATCCTCTCTTGGACGCGATAAAACAAGTCCTGTCGTATGCTAAATACTTGAAGGACTTGTGTACCTAAAAACAAACTCACAAGTTTCATAAGAAACTTGATTTAACCGAAAATGTGAATTTGATACTTTGGGGTGCACTTCCACCAAAGCTCCAAGATCTGGGGCGCCCATTATTTCAATTCAAGTGGGCGAGTCTAAAATGACCCGGGCACTTCTAGATCTTGGTGCTAGCGTGAGTATCTTGCTTGGTAGTTTGTATGGCCAATATGAATTTGGTCCACTTCGGGAGGCGAACACCACTGTGGTGTTAGCCGACTTGTTTCCCAAACTACGTCGCGGGATAGTCACAGATGTAATAGTGAAAGTCGAGGACTTCTATTACTCGGTGGACTTTTTAGTGTTGGACTATGTTTACTAGGACCGGACGAAGCAACCTACGGTTATTCAGGGTCGACCGTTTTGGCAACATCAAATGCCCAAAATTAATTGCAAAACGGGTACGATCGACATGAATTTCGGTAACAGGCGGTTGCAGTTAAACGTTTTTTCGGGATTGACGGATCCTCTAGTCAATGAAGAATGCTACATGGCGGACATTGTTGACTCGTTTATACCTCTATGCGACATGGTTGTCGATGAGGAAAACAAATAGAGGAGTGTTTTATGTTTGACAGGTTACAGGTGGAGACATGTCGAGGCATAGATAGGAAGAGAAGAAGTTGGAGGTATTGGCGGTGAGAGAAGGAAGACCAACGTGGAGTCATCAAGTGGGGAGTCTACGGGAAAAAAATGATACCAAGTTGAAGTTGTCTTTGGTAGAGCTTCCAACGGTGGAGTTGAAGGTGTTGCCCAAGCTTTAAAATATGCTTAAATGGGTGAAGGCAATACGCTCCCGGTCATCATTGTGTTTGACTTAACTGGAGAGCAAGAGAAGAAGCTTACGGTGGTTTTGGTCACCAATAGGCAACTATTTGGTGAACCATCACAAATTTGAAGGGTATTAGCCCCTCGGTGGTGATGCACAAGATCATCACGGATGACACGATCACTCCTGCACGAGACGTACAAAGACGATTAAGTCAGAATATGAAGGAGGTGGTGAAGAAAGAGGTGCTTAAGTGGCTGGATGCGGGTATTATTTACCCCATCTCGGATAGCCAATGGGTGAGCCCTATGAAAAACGTACCAAAGAAAGCAGGTTTCAAGTCGTTAAAAAAGATGCAGGTGAAGAAGTAGCCACTCGGCCTGTAACCGGGTGGCGGATTTGTATTGATCACCGGAATTGAACTCCGTAACTTCCAATGACAATTTCACTATACCATTTGTTGACCAAATAGTGGAGGAACTAACCAAATAAATATTTTATTGTTTCTTGGATGGTTATTTCGGATACACTCAAATTGCTATCCATTTGGAAGATCAACAAAAGACCACCTTTACTTGTTCTTATGGCACATTCGCGTTTAGGCGAATGCCGTTCGGATTATGTAATGCCCCCACCACCTTCAAAGGTGCCTGATAAGTATCTTTTCAGACATGGTGGGGGAATCTTGGGAGATTTTCATGGATGGTTTCTCCATTTTGGGTCATCTTTTGAAACCTATTTGGACCAATTGGAAAAGGTTTTGAAAAGATGTGTAGAAACTAATTTGGTCTTAAGTTGAGAAAAAAGCCATTTTATGGTTTAAGAGGGGATTGTGTTGGGACATGTTGTGTCTAGTAGGGGGATAGAGATAGATCATGCTAAAGTGCAAATTATATCTACTCTACCTTATCCCACAAGTCTTAAGGGTATTCGGTCATTTTTGGGCCACACGAATTTTCATAGGAGGTTTATAAAAAGGTTTAGTGACATCTAATCTACTATTAAAAGATGCGTCGTTTGTTTTTGATAAAAATTGCGAAAAGGCCTTTAATATCTTGAAAAATAAATTGGTTGAAGGCCTAATCTTGCAATCACCAAATTGGTCTTTACCATTCGAAATCATGTGTGATGCGAGTGATTATGCGGTTGGGACTGCTTTAGGTTAAAGGGTTGACAAGAAACCGGTTGCTATATACTATGTGAGTAAGACTCTCTCGGATGCACAATGAAATTAGACAAAACCGAAAAAGAGCTACTTGCGGTGGTGTATGCATGATAAGTTTCGGACTTACATTTGGGTTAATAAAGTAATAATATATTCGGACCATAGTGCCGTAAGGTATTTTATGGAAAAGAAAGATGCTAAGCCTAGACTAGTCCATTGGGTTTTGTTGTTACAAGAGTTTGACTTGGAAATCAGGGACAAGAATGGTAGTTAAAATGTGGTGGCTGCCACTTGTCCCGCTTGATGGTAGTAGAGGGTCCTACGACTGTTGAAATCAATGAGACGTTTCCTGAAGAGTACCTTTTACATGTCTCTAATTACCTTGGTATGCTAACATTGGTAATTACTTGGTTATAGGTGATTTACCGGCCCATTGGGACAGGATGAAGCGGCTATACTTCTTGTCTCAGATCAAGTTCTACCGTTTAGAGCAACCAGACTTGTTTCGCAATTGTGCGGATCAAGTTGTTCAAAGATGGATACCGGATGAGGAGATTCCTAGTGTACTAATGCACTTGCATTCATATGCTTGTGTGGGCCATTTCAGTGGTCACAAACCGGGCACAAAGTGCTAAATAGTGGCCTTTATTGGCCTACTATTTTTAAAGATGCCTTTGAGTTTTCGAAAAAATTTGTTGAGTGTCAAAAGCTAGGGAATATAGCTAAACAGGACGAGATGCCCATACAACCAATCCACATAGTTGGTATTTTTGATATGTGGGGGATTGATTTAATGGGCCCGGTTCCCAAATTCTTATGGTAATTTATATATTTTGGTGGCCGTTGACTATGTGTCTAAATGAGTCAAAGCAGTAGCCACCAAAACGAATGACGATACCATGGTTTACAATTTTTTCCAAACCCCTATCTTTCAATGTTCGAGATTCCTGGGGTCACCATTAGTGATGGAGGATCCCATTTCAAAAGTTTTAGGTTTAGCAAATTGTTAAAAACGGTATGGTGTTGTCCATAGAATAGCTACTCCTTATCACCGCAAACGAGCGGTCAAGTGGAAGTGTCGAATATGCAAATTAAGGAAATATTGCAAAAGACTGCTAGGGCGAACCGTTGGTACATCCTACCAAAACCATCTGAAATGAGCCTATCCCCCGCTCTTCCTGAATTTTAGAGACTTAGCAAATTATGATTTCATTCCATGTGACTATCATAAGGACCTCTGTGTGATGGAATCTCTTCATCACTTTCAGTTTTTTCATTGTCTACTTTTTCTTTATCAGATGTAGCACAGACAACTTCAATTTCTTCATCAACTTCTATTTCTTTTGGTTTGCCTTTATCTTTCTCTGCAGCTTTTACTTTCTTTAACTAAGATGGTGAGCTTTGACTATCATCTTTGTTCTTGATTCTTTGGCTTTTGGGATACATGAATTTCTTCATCGCTTCAGTTTCAAAGTCATAATCATTGTTATCATGCTTTGACTTGTTGTTCTCTGGCGCTTGATAGCCTTTCTTCTTCAAATGACTTAATAAACCTCTGAAAACTGGTACATCTTCTTCTTTCTTCCCTTTGTAAGAAATTAATCATTCTAAAGTAATATTGTTCATGTGTTTGAGCTCCATCTTGTCGTTTTCTTCATATTTCAGACCTTTACATTATATATCAATAAATATCTTCACGAACCTTGGCTACATCAACCATTTAGCTTGAGAAATGTTATCTTTCATATTGCTAAAAATCATTCTTGAGAAATTAAATTTTAGATTCAGGCACAATGTAGCAATAGCACTCATAAAATAGTTTAGTGCACATCATACCCTCCCTTCTTGTGCCCTAAGCACTAGACAACCACGTGCATCAAGGATTTGTAAGGTCTGGGTACACACCTTTTTATGTAACTAGTAGCATTCAGTTGTCCTTCATAACCCATTCTTTGAAAACATCCCTTCACAAGTTTCTCATCAAGAGTATCCAGATCTTCTGTAGTGTCTTTAAAATTAAGTACTTCTTTGATCAATGCCTCTATAACCACTTTTTATTTTTGAACTTTTGTGTGAATCTCCAGTGGGTTTAATTGACATTCAACCTTGGCATTTCTCCAGAAATCTCTTATTTGAGATTCATATGGTACTCTTACTTCCGTTATTGCCTTGAAAATTCTAAATTGTTTTTAGAAAGGCATCAGGATCTTGAGACGTGATACCTTCTATCATTCTCGTCCAGCAATGCTACAATGTTGTACTTCATATTAGCATCCTTGAATTTAATTGGTCTCACCATATCTGCAAAAACACAGCTACCATGCATAAATATAACAATGTATAAAGATTTAAACACGTGTGCGTATGACTCATGTGCTTTCAATAAAACAACTTGGTCTGTTTTTCATTGCATGTTCAAATCGTATGTTTTATCATGTTTTGATTGTCGCAATTCATGTTTTTCCATCAACTAACAATATCCAACTTTAATTTTGACTTCAAAAAAAGTCAAAATCATGTCTACTTTGACCTAGGGTTTCAACTGTCTTGTTCCAAACATCAATTGATTCAATTCGACATGTTATGCAATAATTTTTAGTATCAAAACATACGGAATCTATAGATAAACAAAACCCTAACCCAATTTTACTTAACAAACATTAAAACTATATCAAAAATAAACTTAGGGTTTATGTTCATATGTTTTAATTTATTTAGACCATAAAATGTTGTTTTGATTCAATTAAACACTACAAACTAGTCATCGTGAAGTCTGAAACAAAACCCTATAATCATTCTTAACATCTGAACAATTTAGAACCATTTTCGATCATATCTGAAATACAAAATGTTACACCCCGACCGCGTAAAACAACAAACCGCGACGGAAACGTCGGGGAGTCATGTCACAGAACTATTGTTTCACAACTCATGGAATTTAAAATTATGTTTGATTAAGTTAAATATTTACATTGTCTTGGGATAAACAGAAACAACACATAAATAAATTGTCTTTCATGTTTTAAGTCACTAAGGATCGCGTGCATTCCTACGTGAAGCATGCATCATATTATCAAGTATTGATTCCTGAAACATATGTGAAAAGAGAGTCAACATAAAAATGCCAGCGAGTACATAGGTTTTGTGAGCGTGTCAAATTCATGGCCTTGTATACATATTGCAACACCTCGTCCGACTACAAGAGTCATTAAGTGAAAACCTCGTATCAAAAGTGTTTGATATTGCAATACAATTAACCAACTAAAAGAAGTTGGTTAGAGTTGTGAAAACCTTGTAGCCATGAAACTTGACAAAAACATTTCTTTTGTAAAAACCTTGTAATAGATTGATTCAAAAGAAAACTTCGTATGGTTTATATCTTTTACTGAAAATCATTGCATTACATTGTTCAAAACAATTTGTCCGTGTTATAAGCCATTTGTCTGTGTTATAAACCAATTATCCATGTCATAAACGAAATCGTCCGTGTTTTTAATTGTGAAAACTTTTGATCGTTCTTTAATGGACACATTCAAACCTTTGTTGACTATACCACTAAAGGGTATCTTTAATAGACCACCAAAGGGTCTATTTAACTAGACTAACAAATCAACAATTGATTTGTTAATTAGAAACAGTTTCTGTCATTACCCAAACTTCCACCAATCCAGTGAACAGTCCGATAATGGGAATGTCAGTCCTATACTGGTCGGCTCGGCCAAAGCTAATGAGTGTCATTCGTGTTATGGATAACGCATCAATAAGTTGTTCATATTATTGAAATCGTATTGTTTTATATATAAACCATAGACATTGTTTTTGAAAACTTGAAAATGATTTAGCACATATGAGTCACCCCAAAACATTTGCAAAACGTAAAAGAGGGGAACTATGTACTCACTTTGAAAATCATTTTATATGTATAAACCATGTATATTGTTTTGAAAACTTGAAAATAATTATAGGCACATATGAATCACCCCAAAACATATGAAAATGCAAAAGAGGGAGGGGGCTATGTACTCACTTTGAAAACCATTTTTGTATACATAAACCATGTATATTGTTTTGAAATCTTGAAAATAATTATAGGCACATATGAAAACCCCAAAACATTTGAAAATTAAAAGAGGGGGGCTATGTACTCATTTTGAAAATCATTTTTGTATACATAAACCATGTATATTGTTTTGAAATCTTGAAAATAATTATAGGCACATATGAATCACCCCAAAACATTTGAAAATGTAAAAGACGGGGGCTATGTACTCACTTGTGATTGCGAAAGTGTTCTTGATCAATGGAATAAACAAAGCTCAAACGTGTCCTAATGTGTCAGATAAATATTTTAGTGTGTCGGGACTACAAACGGGAGATCAGATAGAATTGTTAGAACTTTTGAGACCGTTGGTGCTTGGTTATCCATAGTTTGAGCTAGTTTGTAATGGTTTGACAAAGTTAAAGGGTCAAAAGTGCAATATGGTGAAACTTGTATGTACGCGGCGTATTTATCAACCCAGCGTATTTAATAAATACACTGGGTAGTCATTTTGTATAAATATGATGATCAATGCATGTATGTCCAAGTTTCTTGGACAGATTTTGGTGATCTTCTTGTGTTGTGATTTTTGCTATTGTGCTTTCATCCGAATATCCAGGTGCTGTTACTGATTACATATTATTGGGATTTCATATACAACACTAGTTGTTTGATCCAAACAAGATTCTTCATCTTCTTTGCTTGGTTTTTCTTAGTATTTGCACCTTCAAACAACTAATCCATAGTTGTTTGCGTGAAAACAATCAACCACTGTGATCCGAATCTGTTTTGGGACTCACAATTTGGTATCAGAGCCTTTGTGCTCTTGATTGTTTGAGTTTTTGTTAAGATTTTTCAAGTTTTGAAGGTTTTACAAAAGTTCTCAAAGTTTCAAGGTTTTTCAAAATTTTGGGATTAAAATGGCTTGATCTGGTGCGTTTAATCTTGGGTTGTTGTTAATCAGTAGTTTGGTTAACATTTTGGTCATTTAGCTGCAAAGAAACATGAATTTTGGGTCGTTTTTGGGTGATTAGAGGGTTTTTGTTCGTACTAAAACCCTTCTGGGCGTATTTAATGTTGAAGCTAGCGTAGATATATTTGAAGTTGGCGTATTTATTTTGAATCTAGCGTATTTAACTTGAATTTCGTGTATTTAACAACTACGCTGGTTCTTAAATCAGCGGAGTTATAAAATTGTCAGCGTAATTGTCCAGCGAATTTACTCGAAGGCAACTTCGAAATCAGTGATACTAATCCTCAGCGATTTTATCATGGTGTTCAGCGAAATTAGCTAAACCTTTGCTTGTTTTCAAATATCCAGCAGATTTAGCTTTTTGCAGGACAAAATCGCCAATCCCATCAGCGTAATTGTTTCCAAGTGCAGCGTATTTAATCTATGGTCCAGCGTATTTACCTCCTAGCGAGCATAATTGTTCTCTGATTCAGCAAATCTCAGCGTAATTGATCATCATTCATCCATCATATCTCTCAATCAACTCAATCCGATTGCTCAAGCCAAACTAGAAACTGTAACTGCTACAAGGCCACCAAAGTTGAAAGGTTCGGAAGATTTCAGCAGCTGGAAAAACAGGATCAAGTCCTTTTTTGAGTAACCGATTATACTCAATGGATGTCAGTCACTGTGGGCCCGCATGTTCCCATGATAATACGTGACGACGCCCGTACTATCAATGAAGATCCCTCATCATTCACAGAAGAAGATAGGACACTCATTCATCGTGACCGGAGGGCTCACACTGCTCTCACTATGGCTCTGTCAAAGGGTGATAACAATCTGTTTAAAGAATACACCTCGGCACATGAACTGTGGTTGGCTCTAATCGACCATTATGAAGGCAATGAGGAACTCAGGGAGAATAAACGAGACCTGGTGTAGAAAGAATATGATATGTTTGGAAGTATTCATGGCGAAAGCTAGTCCGACCACATAAGCAGATTTCTGGGGGTGTTGACCAAGATGAAGAAGGTGGGAAACCCAGTTGCAAATTATGCATCGATCAAGAAGCTGCTAGATTCTCTACCAAAAGAATGGAGTCTTCAATGCATGATGATTAAGAGAACTTTCCACACCAGCACAAGTCCAGTTACTCTCTCAAAATTGATTACACTTTAAAAACCTTTGAAATGGACATCATGAAACGAGAGATGAATCAAACTGGATATTCTCAGAAAACGTCTCAGCAAGCTGCTGTAACCTCGGTCCCCAAGAATATGGCATTTCTTGCTCCTATCACCTCATGTGGATTAAATTCCCAAAGTGCTGTCGAATCCTATTCAAATGATTCCTCAAACTCTATGAAGGCCTCGTCATCCTCCAAGAAGACCACCGTGGCCAGCGACACTCAAGCACTTAAAATTTCCACAGAACATGTAGCTCTTTTTAATACTTTCTTAAGTAGCTATGAGGCGCTTATGTCAGGAGAGTTGAAGAGAGAATTCCTCACAGCAGAGGACATGTATCAAGTAGATCCAGACGACATGGAGGAGATGGGTCTGAAGTGGCAGATGACAATGATCACTCTACGGTTGAAGAAATTCCGAGATAAAACATGAAAGAGGTTGGCTCTTGGAAAAGCTGGATTTGACAAGTCCAAGGTTAGATGTTATAATTGCAAAGACTTGGGCCATTTCAAAAGAGAGTGTCCGTTGCTGAAGAACGAGAATACCGAAATCAACCAAACAAGGAGGCCGATTGCCACTGAAAGAAATAATAATGCTGCTGAAAATAATCATAAGGCTTTAGTGGTGGAAGATTATGATTGGTCGGAGGAGATAGCTGGGGCAAAGGGAGAAGTAAACAAGGCCCTCATGGCAAACATCACCACTGTCCCTGCCACGTCTGCTTCAAATGGTGTTGAAAAACAAACCTCCAAGATTCCAAAAGATGACACTGGTTTGAAAAGCATCATCTCTCATGTCTTAGAGAAGAGACAACAGAAAGCTGAAATGATCGAGTCGAAGCCTGTTGTTCAAGAAGTCATTAGTACCAACAAGAATGAAGCGGGTGGCACATCTACCACTACCATGAAATCAGAAGCCGAGGAGAAGGATTTGGTAAACAACATTCCATATGAATTTAAAGCAAAGTTGTGCTCCAAACCGTGTTTGAACGTCGTGGCACACTACAAATTACTCAACCGTGATATTATTAAAGAAAAGAAAAAGTTTTGAAAATAAATCAAGAATTAAAAGAAAATGAGGCTGCATATTAGCGAAAGTTAACTTCAACCATAGCTGAAATGCATACTTTAAAAGAATTTGTTTTCAGAAAGATTTTACATAAATGATTTGACCGAAAAACTAGAAAAATCTCAAAACGAAAATAATAAGTTACAAATCGTTATTGATAAATGGAAAATTAGTCAAAAAGCACTGGTTGATATTGTAAACTGCCAACGACCGACATTCCTAAAGGATGGAATTGGATATAAAGATAAATTCGGAAACGAAAGAAAATTATTTCCTCCTCCGCACAACAAAATTATGTTCCTATGCCATCTCCTCATCCTAAGAACGACTTAATCAATAAAACTTATCTTTTGGATAAAGTATTTTTTATAAATCCGAAAACAACACTAACTTTTCTGAAAGTAATGCAGATCTGTGCGAGAGTAAGGAAGATGTGTGCGATGGGAAAGATGATTGTGGAGGGATGAAAATAGGAATAGGATATTCAGCGACAGTTATTCAACTGTTAACTGGTTCGCCTGGAATTGTGATAAGACGAACAAAATTTCTAATTCGAGATAACTGTAATAGTTTATCTAGGATGGATGACTGTAATGGCAACGTGCCTACACTTAAGGCTCACAACCAAGGGATTGCTAAGGTTGAGGGTCATGACCTAAACTTTGTTCTTAATGATGAAAATGTTATGCTTGAATCTCCTGTATTTGTGCCAGAGTTAAAGAAAAACAGTTTTTGAAAATTCCTTACAGAGGAAATTCCAGAATTTATTCCATCAGTTGCAGGTACATCAGAGACTGATAACGATTTTACTAAAGATTCAAGCACAACAACTTCAGAAAGTGATGAAGAAAGGTCAGATGAAAGTCAAGAATCAAGCTCCACATCAGACAGTGAGAAGTCGACATTGAAGATAAACATCATCCTGACAAGAAACTGAAGAAAGCTAAAGATTCAAGCCACATTACATCATCAAATTCCTCAAGATGCTCCAGACTCTCATCACATACATCATCTTCACACTCAGCACCCAGGAAGAAAAGATCGAGTCAAAAACAATGTTTTCGCTGTGGTCATTTAGGACATACGGCGAAACATTGCAAAAGCGAGAAATTTTCTAAACCTAGTCAAGATCTCGTTAAAAGTTTTACTGATCAATTTGACAATTTAAAGAAATCAGTAAAATGCATAGTTGATTCAACCTGTTTTTGGAATAGAAAAGACAACACTCTTGCTCAAAATCATGATAGAACTAATGTAAAGCAAGTCTGGGTTCCAAAAACTAGCTAATTTGTACATATTTTTTGTTGTTGTTGTATAATAGAATAAGATTCAGAAATGGCTTCGGATGCTCATGGAATATATCTGGCATGTTGACAGCGGTTGCTCCAGGCACATGACCGGGCTAAAGGATCTGCTTACCAACTTTCGAGTTATTGATGGTGACTTTGTATCCTTTGCCAGAGACAAAAAGGGAGGAAAATCGTCGGAATGGGTGACGTCGTGTCAGAAACACTCACTTTGGAGAATGTGAACTATGTTCCAGAATTGTGTTACAATCTTATGAGTGTTTCACAAGTCTGTGACAAAGGAATCGCGGTGCTGTTCAATGACACGGAGTGCTTATTCCTCAAACCGGTTACTCCGTCCAAAAGAGATGATCATGCTTAGAGCTCCCCGTCAAAATAACACCTACGTGCTAAATATGAAGAATGCCAAATCAAATGAGCAAATAACATGTCTTATGTTAAAAGCATCTGAATCGGAATCACTGCTATGGCACAGGCGTTTGGGGCATGTGAATTTTAAGAACATAAATAAACTTTCTAAATTAAATCTAGTAAGAGGTTTAACTATGAAAGATTTTCCTTCTTCAGAAAAGTGCACCGCATGTGCCCAAGGAAAGCAGCATAAAAAGCCTCATAAGTCCAAAGCAGTGAATACGATATCTGCTCCTCTTAATTACTTCACATGGATCTTTTTGGCCCAATTAGCGTTAAAAGTTTAGATAAAAGATCTTATTGTTTGGTGATTACAGACGATTTCTCACGGTTTCATGGGTATTCTTTCTTGAAGCCAAAAGCAAAACGGCATCCATTCTGAAGAGCTTCATTCCCATGATTGAAAACGTGATCAAGCTGAAAGTCAACTCCATCAGAAGCGACAACGAAACTGAATTTAAAAATCATACGTTTGTCTCCTTCTGTGAAGATAAGGGAATTCACCTCCAATACAGCGCTGCCAGGACTCCTCAGCAAAACGGGGTAGCAGAACGCAAAAACAGAACTCTCATCGAAGCTGCAAGAACTATGCTTGTTGACTCTAAGCTTCCTATAATCTTCTGGGCTGAAGCAGTCAACACAGCATGCTATGTCTTAAATCGTGTTCTGATTGTCAAACCTCACGGAAAGACAGCCTATGAACTTCTTTTCAAAGAAAGCCTCTGATAGATTTCTTCAGATCGTTCGGGTGTTCATGCACACTTCTCAACACTGAAGAAATCTCATCAAGTTTGAAGCAGTCGGTGACGTGTGCTACTTCATGGGCTATTCATCTTCTCAAAAGGCATATCGAGTCTACAACAAGCGGACCAAGATGGTGATTGAATCGTACTACGTCGATTTTCAAGAAGGAAACTCCACTAACACTGGAAGCGCTCCAAACTGGTTTTATGACGTGGATATTATATTCAACACTTTCAGCATCGATGAACCCATCACTGAATCCGAACCTGCAGAATCCACTCCATTGGAACCATTGTTTGATGCCTCAGACATTGGTTTTACTCCTTTTACAACCCATTTCAACCCTGCCTCTGCCTCTTCTACTCTTCCGGTGTTCGAAGTAAATGGTGACACATCTGCTTAGAATGCATCTGCACATGATGATTCTTCTTCATAGCAGGCTGTGGATGAACCACCCAAAGAAGACGAAACTCCAATCATCTATGTCGATGAACACTTTTCTAATCTGCCTCAACAAGTTGAAACTCACACCAATGTAGGGTACAAGACTCGAAACCATCCAATTGAAAATATCATCAGTTCTGTTGAAGATAGAGTTCGAACACGCGGACAAACACATACCATCAACACAGGACTGTATGCAACTTTTCTCTCGCAGTCTGTCCCAAGAAATATAGAAGAAGCTATTCAAGATTCAAGTTGGGTACAAGCTATGTAAGAAGAATTAGCCCAATTTCGGAAACTCAAAGTCTGGGAACTCGTTGACCTACCAGACGGAAAGTATCCAATTGGTACCAAGTGGGTGTTTCGTAATAAGATGAACGATCGTGGTGTAGTTATCAAGAATAAGGCTAGATTAGTGGTTCAAGGGTTTCGACAGGAAGAAGGGATTGACTACGAGGAAGTTTTTGCACCGGTTGCACGCTTAGAAGCCATCAGAATCTTCTTAGCCTATGCCCCATTTAAAAACTTTAAGGTGTTTCAAATGGATGTAAAAAGTGCTTTCTGTATGGGAAAGTGAAAGAAGAATTTTATGTTTGTCAACCTCCAGGTTTTGAAGATCCTCATTCTCCCACAAATTACTACAAGCTTGACAAAGCTCTCTATGGTCTTCACCAAGCTCCTAGAGCATGGTACGAGACTTTGTCAACATATCTTCTGGAGTGTGGATACTCAAGAGAGAAAATTGACATGACTCTCTTCACAAAAAGGATTAGAGAAGATGTGATGTTGGTTCAAATCTACGTAGACGATATCATTTTTGGGTCGACAGATGAAGCCCTTTGCAGAGAATTCGAGAAGATGATGAAAGCGAAGTTCGAGATGAGTATGATGGGAGAACTCACGTTTTTCTTAGGACTAGAAGTGAAGCAACAAAAGGATGGCATCCTCATTCATCAGGCTAAGTATATCGGAGATATTCTTTCCAAACACAGCATGAATGACTGCAAATCCGCCAGCACTCCTTTTGCTGCTCAGACGGAACTCACTTCAGATCTTCAACGAAAGCCAGTGAACAAATCTCTCTATCGCTCAATGATTAGCTCGTTAATGTATCTGACCGCTAGTAGGCCTGACATAATGTGGGCTGTCTGTCTCTGTGCCCGCTTTCAGACAAATCCCAAAGAATCACATGATGCTGCCGTCAAGCGAATCTTTAGCTATCTCAAAGGAACTCCAAAGCTTGGTTTGTGGTATCCTAAAGATAGTAATTTTGATCTAATAGCTTACTCTGACAGTGATCATGCAGGTTGCAAAGTAGACAGAAAATCTGTCTCCGGAGGCTGCCAATTCTTGGGAAATCATCTTATTTCGTGGCAGAGCAAAAAGCAGACAACAATCTCTACATCTACCGCTCAGGCTAAATACACGGCAGCTTACAGTTGCTGTTCACAAGTTCTTTGGATACGAATCAGTTGTTCGATTATGGGATCAACATCATGAAGACTCCGATATTCATCGACAATGAAGCGTGTCTGGGGATTGTGAAGAATCCCATCCACCACTCAAGAACGAAACACATCGAGATTCGCATTCATGCGATTAGAGATGCGTACGAGAAAGGATACATCCAGGTGGTGCCAGTGGATTCAGTGCAACAAAAAGCTGATATATTTACGAAAGCCTTCGATAAAGCTCGATTCAACCAGTTGGTAACCTGGTTGGAAATGGTGAACTTCCTTGAGTGGAATTGACTTTTGGTAAAAAAAAATGGTTTATAATAAATAACAATCTCATAAAATGTGTCCAACAAAAAGATTTTATGCAAGGTTAAAATTTCTTTTCAAACAATGGATTCCCGAAAATAAAATTTTAAGAGGGAAAGTTTTCCAGAAAATATTGTTGAGACTGATTCCTTCTTTAGCACCTGCACGAGAAATGATAGAAAAACTGCTAACACTTTTGTTCTGATCTTAAAACAGAAAAAGATTAAGGCCTCAAGCAACGACATGTCGGTAGATTCAGAAATACCTTGAAGTAAACTGCGAAACGGAGACAAACTCTAATGATCACACAAGAATTCTGAATACCCACAATGTTGTGCAACTTGCGGGTAACACGTTGCGGCATATGGCTTAATGGCCTTAAATCTTGCGTTGATAGATTTCCAAAGTCTGAGATTTCGGGTCTTTATATTGGCTAATCATTCGGGGATATCATAGTTGCTCTTCTGCTGCATCCAGATATATGCTGACCTAGACACAGCTATGATATCTTTTCAAAAAGAGCCTATGCGGCTAAAACCCTACACAAATGAATCTCTCATTGAGAATTATTCAAGTGCTTAAATCGTACCGCATCTGGTATCTGCCATAGCCCTCGGAAAACATTGAAATCTCTGCTGTACGGAAGTACTGACCTGAACACCAATTGTCTAACGTTGAAATCTCAAAAACGAATGAAGTCAGTATGCTCACCTGTTATGAGGAATTTTTGCGCATACCTTGATCGCGGGGTATGTCCTGATGTGGGACTTACGGGCACAACATTCTGACTGTTTCAGCATGAGTGGGGGGACATTGAATTTCTTGTCAATATTATTACAACATGATAAAAAGGCTCTCCGAGCGCATGTCGAAAGATAGGTGCATGGATTTAAAAGGACGAGCATACTGACATTTTTCTTGTGCCTTAATTATTTAATATATCCAATATTTTATCTCAAACGAACGAAGTGTTACCAGTATGATCTTTTGTAGGAAAGTCACAGGATTCAAATCAGTTAGCATAAATTTTGTGTGAAAAAGGAGGCTTCCGGACCCAAAAAAACAACTTTCAGGATCCAGATTGCAAATTTTTTATTCTTCTTAAGCTTATGTTTAAATTCTTGCACTATTTTTTTAATAAAAAAGGGGCACGTTTTTTGAGAAAAGTTAAAAATTTTCGAGCGATTTGTTTCTAAGTTTTCTTAAAGATGAAGATATCTTACAAACATATCAACGCGGCGTATTTAATGTCCTAGCGTATTTAATAAATACGCTGGAAAGCACATATGTATATATATTTAAGTTTCATTTCTTTTGAATAATTTCAAAATCCTTTCATCTTCATCTTCTTCATCCGAAACAAAACCAACAACCCACTTTCACTCTTAAATCTTCTCTTAGTAAATCTGAAAGAAATCGATATCGGTATGGTTTCAATACTCAAATGTGCTTTGTTCTATGTTTGATAGTGTTCAAATCATTGATTTTGGTCACTGATGTGCGTATAAAGTTTCATTTGAATATGTTTCTTGGTTTTAATGGGTTTATCAAGAAAAACTTGAAGCCAGCGTATTTACTTTGAAGATGGCATAAATATTTTGAATATGGCGTAATTAGCTCAAACCCTCGAGTCAGCGGATTTAATCTTGAACGCGAGTTCAAGCAACCGGCGTAATTGACAATTTCTCCGGTAAACCAGCGTAGATACTTATCTTTGCTGGATACATTTTTAGGTCAAAGTTCAAATCCGCTACTCTTGTGCAGCGTAAATAACCCTTAATCAGCGTAGTTATGTCTGAATCTCGTGCACAGTCATGTGTCTGACGAACTTAGCTGTTTTATCCGACGTAAATATTAGCGAATTTATGAGTTTATTTTGTATATATATATCTTTAATATTATTATTATATACTTATACATACTTATATTTAAATATATATATATCTATTTATATAATTATGTACATAAATCTAACTTAGCTCGTTTTCGATTTAAGAAATGGTGAAGGAGATCATTTGGGATAAAACTCAAAAGCACAATCAGCCATGCAAGTTGATCCCACCTCCAATCGATTTTGAAGATGTAGCAGAGTGGATAAATTCAAGTAGGATTAGCTACGCTGTACAAGCCGATCTGATCATCTACAACATCCACATCGAAGAGTTTTGGAAGAAAACCAAAGTGTCGACCGTAAACAAAATTAAAAGAATCACAGCTACAGTCAGAAATAAGAAGATCGTATTTACAGAGGAGAACGTACGCAGAGTCCTCAGTCTTGGAGACAAGAACAGTGATTTGCTCAGAATGAAGAAGGACGACATCCTAGATGGATTTAAGGGGATGAGGTATATTGGAGACTTCAGAGAGAAAAATGAGATCAAAAGAAGGGTGCTTAGAAAGGACTGGAGATTCATACTTCATGTATTCGCTATGAGCTTGGCACATAGGAAAGGAGGATATGACGGGTTGAACTTGGAATGGTCGGCTGCTATGCTTAGCCCCTGTACAAAGTAGTCATTCAATATCTCTGGTCTCATTTTTTACTGCATGGTTGATAATGCCAATTCCTCCACATGGGCCATGTACCCTCGTTTTGTTCAGCTCCTCATCAATGACCAACATCCAAATCTTCCTCATGATGGCGACCTATACAAGTTCCAGCTACCAACAGAGCGTCAGATTACCGTGCTAAAGACTGAGGAATGGGTACTGTTGCATCAGTGGATGTATAGGGAGAAAAGATACCCTGTTGTAAAAGCAGCCTATGAGAAATACTGAGAACGGGTTAAGAAAAAGAGACAAGGAGATGGTGATGAGGAAGTGGAGGAGGGAGAAGAGGAAACCGAGCAGCTGGTTAGAAAGAATAAAGGAAAGAAAATCATGAAGGAAGGGAACTCCTTGAAGAAATGGAAAGATAGTGCTCCTCAAGAACGATTGATGGAAAGCAGTTTCAGGGCCGGAGGCACAAGAGAACAACGCGAGCATATAGAGAATCTCTGTGCGATTCATGAGGCCGAAGAAAGAGAGAAGAGAGAAACTAGAAGAAAGAGACGTCATATGACAGAATCCAAAACACCGGTGACGGTCACCACCGAGCAAGAGCAGTTAGACGAGTTTGTAGATCAGTTGACTGTCGATCCAGAAGCCCCAAGTCTATCTCCCTCGCAGAAGCGTAAGAAAACTGGGAAGGACCTTCGACAGAGGAACAACCAAGACAAATGCCGCAACAAGCTCCTCGAAGACCTCTTCCATTTCAGGAGTTGTACGATAAGCTAGCAAAAGATATTGGGAAAGGCCCAGCTCAGGAAATCTGTTTGTTGAAGCATCAAGTAAGCAACACAAACGTTATTCGCGAGAAGCTGAGGGAACAAAGAAAGAAAAACAAAGAGCTTCATGCATACATCAAATAACATACAAGATTTGTGAGATTTCAGTAAGATGGGATGGAAAAGATGTATCGTATGATCAGAGAACTTTGCACCAAAGTGGACATACCACCGATGTTCTCATCTACTGATATTTTTTATTATGAGATGTTCAAGACTGAAGAGGAAAGACAAAAAGCTGAGGCTGCAGAAAAGAAGAAAAAGTGCTTAGAATCGGCCGTGAACGTCACTGAGGATGACGAAAGTGAAGAGGAGGAGGTAGACAGAGATGAAATGCCGACGAGATTTGTTGAGTGGGGTTTGGAAGATGATACTCTTTATGAAACTGAGGACTGTGACACAGTAACTCCAATGCATCCTGAATGGTTCAGAAAAGAAAGGGAAAAGCTTCCAGATTTCTATCAGGTGGTCACCGTTGAAAAATCTGAAGTCACTGATAGAATAATAAGCTGGAAGTACTTCAATCTCAAAGGGATGTTCATCGTAAAGAGACGAGGTGGTGTTATTCAGCATTTTAAGACCGGAGCTGACATGAAAAGCCTTCCAAGATGGGACATTCGAGAACTGGGGAGGCTAGACCTGATAAACCCGACCAACAGCAGCATGGGAGCTGACTTTGAAAGACTCATTTTAAGAGAATGCAATCGGGCTTCTCAGTTTTCAAGCCGCAACAACCTTGAAGAAGAGTGTCAAAGACGACAAAAGATCCCATCACAGGAAAAGGGATGCTTACATGGGAAATAGATCCTGCTAAGGTCGAAACAAAAGTCAAAATTCCACCTGAACAACCTGTCATGCTTACACACTTCAAGAAATGGTTTTACGATGGGAAGACATGAGAAGCAGTGATCCGATTAGTGTCTGACGAAGATATTCGAATTCTAGACCCGATGGATGTTTTCATGTTCTGCCTCTCCGATCTCAATATTCTCTTTGGTCACAAAATCCACGTTGGAGCCGGAAATGAGTACAGAGAAGAAGGAATACTATTCCAAAGGGCTGTGGAACGAGCTCGAGAGAGGAAGATAGAGATGATGGAAATTGTTCTCAGGATTCAGAAGCAGACAGAGAAGGAGGAGGCAAGAAAAAGAAAGAGAAAGCATAAGTCATCATCACAACAGAAAGCCTCCTCACCATCTCAAGCTGTATCTCACCCTCAAACTCCGTTTCATCCACATATGAAGATACTACGGAGTTACAACAACCCTCAAGTGAAGCTATTGTTAATCTAAGCTCTGAAGAAACAATCGAAGCAACCACAGATCAACCTACCGTTCAAGCTGCACAAGACAAGGATGAAGGACCTGCCGCAGACCCAGACGCTCGCAAGCAAGATTGAAGAAACCCAAGCACGCACCAGTCTAGGGGGATATTGTTAGAACTTTTGAGACCGTTGGTGCTTGATTATCCATAGTTTGAGCTAGTTTGTAATGGTTAGACAAAGTTAAAGGGTCAAAAGTGCAATATGGTGAAACTTGTATGTACGCGGCGTATTTAGCAACCCAACGTATATAATAAATACGCTGGCTAGTCATTTTGTATAAATATGATGTTCAATGCATGTATGTCTAAGTTTCTTGGACAGATTTTGGTGATCTTCTTGTGTTGTGATTTTTGCTATTGTGCTTTCATCCGAATATCCAAGTGCTGTTACTGATTACATGTTATTGAGATTTCATATACAACACTAGTTGTTTTATCCAAACAAGATTCTTCATCTTGTTTGCTTGGTTTTTCTTAGTATTTGCACATTCAAACAACTAATCCATAGTTGTTTGGGTGAAAACAATCAACCACTGTGATCCGAATCTGTTTTGGGACTCACAAGAATGAAGTCTTATAAACCAAATGAGTGTTGGAACTCATGTGATATGGTTTACCAAACTTAACATTCTGATTTGGAAAGGATCCCAAGTGCTTTTGACCCATTATGACTCGTTAAGGTAGTTTATGCTACCTTAACGGGTCATTAGCGTAAACACGTGATCGTCCTATGATAAGTCTTAAATGTCCCAAACATTTTTTAAAATGTCATAAAATCAGTTTATATGATAAAAATTTGGTTACATGTGTTTAAAATGGATTTATGCGCAAAAGGGCATTTTGGTCATTTTTTTAAGAAAACATAAGTAACTTATCATAACACTAACCAAACGACGTGACCATAAGGTATAACCTCAGTAGTTATGCCCGAAAATGTCGTGGATGTCGGTTGTATGGTTACGCGTTTCGTAAAAATGCGTAAAACACTTTAACGAACCCGAAAATGATCGAAACTGTGCAACGATTGACATTTTGCATTCTCATCAATAAAATACAAGATTTTATTGAATAAAAAATTATTTGGATTGATACACATGGTTCGTTTGTTTAATACATTCCAACAGACTTCTGCAGTTTGACGAAAATAGTCTCTGGACTTGTATAAGAGTGTTTTTGTCATATCTAACCCTTCAAAACATATATCTAAGTTATGTAATGGGTATTTAGAATATGTATAGCTTATGTCCTTTGTTTTTGAAGTGTACGTCACGTTAAACTAACTACACTTGAGTGTCACTTAACGAATTACTTCCACAAAAAAATTTTGAGGGTTCGAAATCGTGCAAGAAATTGAAATTGTGCAAATGTCTTTGATAATTATACAAATTTCAGAAATAAAACACAAGGTTTCATTGAATACAAAATTGTTTGTAATTGTATAATGATTGAGAAGGCACAAATGTCACAGAAAACAAGAACTCGATGAATAAACAATGTTATTGACTAATTTGATACCGTCGATTGTAACATCCCGGCTGCGTATAACAACTCATGACGGAATCATCGGGGAGTCACACTACAAATTTTTTCAAACACATAGTATGAAAAGTTTTGTTTTATTGAATTAATAATTTTACATTGTCTTTGGGAATTCGAATCAAAACAAAACAACTATTTTATTTTAAGCAAGCTAAGGCCCGAGTCCATCCTATGTGTTGCATGCTTTTCATGATCACACATTTGCTGTGGTCGTATTAAACAAGTGTTGTCGTATGGTGAATACATTCAAGCCTATGTTAACTACGTCGTTGTTAGCATGATACGAGCCTCGTTAGCATTTATGTTAAATGCATATCCATGGGTTGGATTAGCATTAACAAGCCATGGGCAGTTATTTAATATGCACCAAATGCAACATATAAATTATATGGAATAGGATATAAACTCAACCATTTAAGTACTAATATTGGAAAAGTGTGTTTCTTTGTATACTTTTGATTTTAAGGATTAAAAGAGCTTAAATGTATAAAAGGAACAAATTAACAACAAAAACCAACATAAATACAAAAGAAGAGGAGTTGATACATAATATCGACCCTCCGAGCTTCACCCCAAGACCAAAAACACAAATCAGAAGACAAGCACGGGGCTATTCCACTAAAGCATGGGGTCGTGCCCCACTCTAGATTCTAAAAAGAAAAAGAGAAACAGAAGAAGACAAAAGACACGGGGCGATGTCACATGGACACGGTCCGTGGTCAACTCCCAGATATGCAAAATCTTGGATAGTACAGCAAGGACAAGGCCACAGGGCCCTGTGAGCAGACGGACTGACACAACTCATTAAATGAAGACAGAGAAGAAGGAGGCACGGGGCCATGTGAACAGTCTATTTCGAGCTATAAATAGGGGTGCTTGGTTCCATTGCAACCCATCCCTTGGCAAACCACTTCTCTCACACTTGCCACCGCTCCACCACCACAATACCACCATCATCCACCACATTCTTCCATCGTCCATCTTTAGAGTGTGTAGTGGTCTTGGGATCCAAGATTGATCATAAGAGTTTTTGTCAAACAAAAGCCATGCTTGGCTAATCACTTACATCACTTGGTGAAGACAAGTCTTTTATGTATTACTTTTGATTTCCAAGCTTTGGTTAACTATTCAATTGGGTTTGTATTAATGACTTTAATAACTAGTTTTTTATATTGAAAGTGAGCTTTATTATATCATCTCTTCATGTTTTGTTGATTCACTCATTCGTGTCTTTACGGTCTATATAAAGCGCATTAACTGTCTAGAAGGGGGTTTGAAGGTGGTTGGGTAAAGTTCTTGCCTTGTTCAGTTTTTAGATCATGCAAGGACTTGATTCAAGCTTATTAAGACTTCCTTTGAGGCATATAGCATCAAATCGGGGAAGTAAGAACGGCTTTGTAGGATCGTTTTGTCTAATAGCAAAGGTCCTAATTTGAGTATCTAGTCCATACGTGCGGAATTCATATAAATTAGTGACAATTAACAAGATTATTTCATCAATTAACTGATTTCATTCAATGTTTAACAGTTACAAATGATCAGGAAATCCGACAGAGCTTCGCCGTCTCAGTCGTCAAAATTCTATCTACTAACACCTCACACTAGCTATATATAGACATGGTACCTTCGTGCGAAGTTAAATACAAACATTGTAAAATCTAACATTTTTACCCTATTACAAAATACAGACACAACCCTAAGATGTAGGCAATAGACATTATGCACCAACAAACTCCCCCTTGGATGTTGCCGTAGTCTTGGTCTGTCTTTAAAATCTTCAAATATTTGACTTTAACGCCCAAAGAAGTTCTTGTGCGGCTTCCTACACTCTTCAGATGGTATAGGCGTTTGATCGGTTGCAGGAGCCCACATCATAAGCTGAAATTTTCTTAAACGAGCTTCTTTTGAATTTTCTTCAATCTTTCCAAATGTTGCTCCTCTTTCAGAAATTCTTCTTTCTCTAACTCTCTCCATGACGATTCCCATATCTTACCAGAATTAATACCATGTGCATAGCATACGTTGATCACACCCTGGTATTGCATCGCTTGCGTCTTCTCCTTTACATCAAAACAAATCTTGTTGAAGAACAAACACTTAAGATCTTCTTTCGAACAGTTAACTAGCCACATCAAGTCTAGTATACGAATAGTTCTCCGCAATCCCCATATCCTTTTTCGTTCAATCATCTCTGGATTCAAATCTTTAGAAATATCCCAAGTATCATCAGCTTTCAACACAATAACAACTTCACTCGCTTCAGAATCCACTAGCCACCACTGAAAATATTCTTGGAAATCATGTTCGATCTTCATTAACGACATATTTTTCATCACACGTGGCCATTTCATCACAAGCATAACCTCTTTCTCTTTCGTAACTTTGTCAATCTTTATTCTTTTCTTCGGAATCAACGGTTTCCACTTGTTAAAACCATGAGCTGCTTCGTATTTGATTAACTTTCATCATCTTTGATCATGAAACTTCATTTGGAAGTTAATACTCTTTGTCTATACAAGCTCGTTGATATCCCAGTATGGCAATCTTCAAATCATTCAAATACGTGAAGTATTGAACAC
Organism: Scalesia atractyloides; assembly: GCA_947069175.1. Classification (NCBI taxonomy): domain Eukaryota; kingdom Viridiplantae; phylum Streptophyta; class Magnoliopsida; order Asterales; family Asteraceae; genus Scalesia; species Scalesia atractyloides. Next base: position 53,279,205 of record CAMTDV010000020.1, read on the forward strand.
CATATTCTCTTTTGATCACATAGACATCCAACTCAGGAATCCATCCCCAGCTCAACATATCACCCAAAGATTTATCTTTGTCGCATTTGAAAAATGCTAACGGTCGTCTGAACTTTCTTTCTTTTGGTATAGACGTTTCAGAATACTTCCCTCTGCAACCGCCTTTTCAATCCTTCTTTTTAATAAGTCATCATTTGCTTTACTAAATAATTCTTCAAAAGTTGGAAAGTTATCGGTTCCTTCACAAGAATAATTAATCGCTTCACCATCATCCAATACATCTTCAATAATCACCCTATCATATGTCTTAGCATCTGGTATATGCTTGTAAACATAATCATTTGGCTTGAATGCACATAATCATTTGGCTTGAATGCACTGATGTTATTCAGTTCCTCCTCAAAGTCAAATTCGAATGACTCTTCATCAACTCCAAGCATAATAGTAATCTCTTCTTTTGCATAATTGTGCACGAACTCGCCTTCCTCAACATTATGCTCCAGATATAAAATTCGGGTTGTATAACAAACAGGAACAACTATAAATGGAGTAGTTGTGAGAGTTTCTAACTGTTCTTCATTGTGAGTTTGTTCTTCTACTCCCTCTGACATTGTGTATCTTCTTCTTGGTTAAGATAATTATTCAGATAAGCATCGTAATCAAAGTTCATTTATCTTTGAAGTTTCAACTACCGTTACTCTAGTACCTCCCTGAGTGTCATCGTCGTCATCTTTTTATTATCATTTTCATCATCTTTATCTTTATCATCATCCTCCCCGTCATCGTCAAATTCATCTAACTCAACATCTATCTCAACATACGATCACCTTCGTTTTGCAATCTCTTCAAGCATAGGATTCACAGAAACATCCACCGGTCTTCCAACTACAAAAAACCGGTTCAACATCAACATCTATATCAACTTCTTCCTCAATCTCAACACTAGCAACAGTAATTTCTGGCACAGATTCAGCTTCTAGCGCAGATTGTTCTATCATAGGAACCTCATCAATTTTCTCTTTCCCTTTTGCCCAAAACTTTATCATCTTCCTATGCTCTCTTAGCCTATTCGGCTGCTTTTTGTCTTGCTTCTTCCACTTCTAAACGATTAAATTTAGCATTAAAGTCAGTCCCAAACCTGCTAGTCAATACCTTCTGAAATAAATCAAATTTTTGATTACTCCGAGCATTTTCATTCTCCAATTCATTTACCACACGTCTCAACCTTTCATTATCAGTCACCAGACTTTCAATCATAGCTTTCATATATTCTCGATCATTTTCAAGAAATTTCACCCTGCCTTCCAATACTGCGTTATTATCTTCCAAGGTTTTAATTTTGCTTTCCAGTTCTATTATCTTGGAGTCATTGAACATGTCTGCATCGAAGTTTTCATCAAACCCTTCTATAAATGGAATATCTCCAAAATCAGTAGGAAATTTGTCTGACATTGATTGTCTCGGAGCTGATTTAGGTGTTGGTTGTTTGGGTATTGTTTGATTTTATGGAGATGTTTGATGTTGTGGAGATATTGGTTGTGGTGGAGTTTGATGTGAGGGTGTGATATGTGGTGGTGATGGCTGTGGTAGTGGTGATGGTGGTTGTTGTGTTGAGGAAATGTGAATAGATGATGTATATGGTTGTTCAACACTTCCAATCTCTACTGTCTTTCTCCTCATATATTTCATTCTAGCTTTCTTTATAGCGGGAGATCCAGTAGTCTTTTTTGAACATCAGGCTTGTTTTTAACTCTTCGTGCCTTCTTAAATGGCCTTTCAGCTTCAGAATCATTATCAGACGGAATATACACATCATCATCATCTCCAACCACATTCTTCTTCTTGATTTGTGCCAACCTTTCAGCTTTTTCAACTCTGTCAAATGTATCCTCAGAATCTTCATCGTTATCACCACCTGCTCCTTCCTTTTCTTTATCTGAGGTAGTAGAAAATACCTTGTCCTCAACATTCACTTCAGCTTCAACATGTTGCTTATTTCTCAATCTCTACTTCCTCAATCAGTAGATTCATCTCTGAGAACTGTTTCTCTCTTTCTTTTCTTAGCTTTGGCTTTTGGAGTACTTTGTTTCTTAGTATCTTCTTTTTCATACCACACACCTCTCTTAGGTTCATAACCATCCATCTGAACAGCTTCAGCATCAGAACCACTGCCTTCATTACTCCATTTATTCTTTGGAGGTGCTTTGTATCTATTGTCTTTAAATCTTCCAAAGAATTTTCTAGCCACCGGCTTTGTTGTCTGCTTAAGATATTGATTCAATCTCACCAAAGATAACCATGTCATGTGATCTATGGCAGCACATCATTCTTGTTTTGGACTAAGTTAGGAAATTGATCATCCAATATCATCTGCACAAATCTGGGGTATTGCAGAAACTTTTCTTTATCAATGTTTAACTTCATTTGCTCGAATATCATCTTGGTGAAGTTGTAAGCTTTGTTCAGCACAAGTGCAGCGATCATGCACATCTGATAATCGACTATAGCATCACCCCCTCTCCTGTGACTTAAGTAGACATCACAGAATGTACAAAAAAACTTGTAAGGCCTTCTGAGATAACCTTTATTGAACTGTGTGTTGACATGCCTTTGTAGCCCATTCGGAAGAAAGCATCCTTTGCACATACGTTCAGTATACATCATTGGATCTTCGTCTTTGTCTTTAAAATCTAACACTCTGCAAATCAGGGCTTCAGTAATGTACACCTCGTTATCTTCATTACCAATCCGCACAAAAGATCGTATAGCTTTCTTCTTTGGTACATGCTTTGCATGATCCCAGAACCTCTCTATATGTGAGCGATGGGCCTTGTGAGGATCTGTAAGCGCTTTAACAATGGTAACTCGCTCATAAACTTTAAGATTGACTTAAAAGGAGTGATTTCTGGAATACTCTCATCAGGAACACAACAGATATTATGTTTCTTGTCTAAGTTCGATTTCGTTTCCTACACTAACACAAACACGAAAGCACTTAGAAGTTTTTTGAAAAATATGTTTTACCTTCGTGCGAAGGTAACTAGTGTAAAGTGAACCTTTACCTTCATGCAAAGGTAAATAATTACAAATGCATATTTTGCACTTTATCTTCGTGCGAAGATAAATTACCTTCGTGTGAAGGTAACCTTATACACACTTGAAAAAATTTTCCTTGATTTTTGTGAAATTGATGTTACCAAAACAACCTAAAAGAGCCATTAACACGATGGTATGTTCAATTTTATCTTTGGTCCATTAGATTGTCCTAGATCTACGTTTTTATGTATGTTTTACCGAAAACTTCAAATTAAGGTTCAATTCGAGTTCAATTTGATCCAAACTACCTTAGGCAAGTTTCGTGGTGTGCCAATCTACCACTACAAGCTAAGAAATTTCAGCAGCAGTTCGCTAATCTTTTTGCAATTTTATCTTCGCTCAGAGCAGTGAACAACGACAAATGAATTATCTTCATGCGAAGATAACATATATAGTCATGTTATCTTCGTGCGAAGATAGTTATCTTCATGTGAAGATATTATCTTCGTGTGAAGATAACTTCTTTGAGCGAAGATAAAACTGATTTTTAACATCCTGTCCATTTTAACCAGTTTTAACAACCCACTCAGTTGACCAAATCCAAGTTATTGACCCAGGTTAATTGATTTGTCTACCAAGTGCAAGTTAATGACCTTGGTTGAAGACTTTGTGATCAAACTAATGTTCTAGGCAATGTAAAGTTTCAAGTTAATGAACTTTTAAACTTTCAGAACTTTTTATCAAAACAGGTAAGCTCCTAACACGTTGTCCTCCGGTATTCTCAACATTCGGCATCTCTGGATTTTGAAGATTCACTTTCCATCATCGGTAGTCAAAACTAATATAAAAATAAAATCCTTTTGGTTTTTCCAAAGTTTATGCTAAAACACTGAAAATCTTTGTGGGCTTTTCTGAAATGTCTTGTAATAAACTATGTACAAACATATTACAGACATATTTTTGTGAGTTTGTGTTAAAGGACCATACCAGTTTTTTGAGACATATCACTAGTACCGTTGACCTTTATAAAACTTTAAGTACTAACAAATTCACTTAGATTGTTAGAATACTTGTCCATATAAACCTCTACACATTTCTCAATTAATCTGAGATACGTTAGGTAATTTTAGGAACTTGACTTAACCGTGTTTCCCACCTCAGAATATACTCTCGTAACAAATTCCCTAGATTTCATCTTACAGGTGAATATATCTAACTAATATTTATATCTGGGTAATGTGAGACCTTGAGAGCTCAGGTTAGTACCACCGTACCAAGAAAGAGATGAAGGCTCGTCTTAAAAGTAGTGTTCCAATTTGAAATCTTTTACTGCAATTGTTGGATCTTTTGATACTTACAATTTGATATAGTTTTTAGGTAAAAAAGCAAAAGTATTTTACAAGTTCTAGTCCATTGCCGATCCAATATCACAATAACTTGTATAATACCCCATATATGAATTATTTATAAAGACCTAGTATCTCAGAATCAGCAATCTCTCAAATGAAATTTTGTTGTACTAAGACCATATATCCAAGAGATGTTAAGCCACTAATTAAGAAGTTTTTTCTTTTAAGTTTATATCTCAGAAACAATTTGCTGAATGTGCGAAGCCTACTAGCACATCCTCAGTGAGACCTGTTTAAACTTTATAATACTTTAAATCTTTAGCATACCGTGATAGCCCACTGATATACTATCATTTCTTCTTTTCGCACAAAAACTCTTTTTGTCTTTTTCATGTTTTTGTATTTTTGCATTTTCAATGTTTTTGTATTTTCTACAACATTTCTCCCCATATGTGAGAGGATCGGCTTTCCCCCGAAAGCAACAGACTGGACTTGAGCTAACCAACGTGCACGGAATTCATCGTTAGTATGTTTGACAAAAGCTCGGATCTACTATTTAAACGCTTTTGCTTCTTGTATTAATAAACGTGGAAGAATTATAGACAGCAAACTGACAGGGCTTCGCCTTAGTATCAGAAAAACAGCTCCTGACTGAACACCCTTGAGCAACTATATATAGACATGCTCAACTCGCACAAGGGTGGACGGGGTCAACTGGTACGAGGAGCAACTCGTACGAAGTAGCAAGTAGCACTTCGTACGAGGCAGCCATCAACTCGTACGAGGTGACCCTATAACAAACAAAACATGATAAAATCTAACATTTAAGCCCTATTACATATACAACATCACCTAAGATGTAGGCTATAGACATTCTGCATCAACACACTCCCCCTTGCATATTGCCGCAGTCTTGGTCAGTCTTCAAAATCTTTTGACAGTTATCGCCCAAAGAAATGCGTTCTTGGTCTTCGACGCTCCTCAGATGGAATAGGCATTTGATCTGTGGGAGGTCTGTTGCACGTATCACCAAATTGAAATTGTCTCAAAGCTGCTTGCTGACCTTCTCAACAATTCTTGCTTTGTTCTTCTCTTTTTTCTTTGCTTTTTACCTTCCAGCTTTCTCCAATCAGACTTCCAAATTTTTCCTGAATTAATATTGTTAGCATAACAAACATTAATAACTTGCTGGAACTATAGTGCCTGCACTTTATCTTTTTCTTCAAAGCTGATCTTGTTGTAGATGAAACATTCAATATCCTTCTTTGAGCAGTTTACTAGCCACATAGAGTCTAGTACTCGGATTCCCCTCCATAAACCATATATTATTTTGTGCGCAATCACTGCTCAGTCAATTCTTTTGTGATATTATATTAAATATCATTCTAAACCACTATCATAGCTTCACTAGTTTCTGAATCACAGTGCCACCACTTGAAGATTTGGTAAAAATCTTGTTTAATCTTTAATAACGGCATGTTCTTCATAGTGCGTGGCCGTTTGACGATAAGAGTAATATCCTTCTGCTTAGTACCTGGATCAAATTTTATCACTCTCCTTGGAATATGAGGCTTCCAGTACTTGAATCCGTGTGTAGCTTCGAGTTCGATTAGTTTCCAAAGTCGTTGGTCATGAAATTTCATCTTGAAATTAATACACTTCGTTTGAACCAACTCTTCAATATCCGAAAATGGCAATGTCTTTATGTTGCATAAGAATTTGAAGTACTACACTCTGAACTCTCTTTTTACTGCATCGACATTTAGCTCTTCAATCCATCCCCAGCTGATGATATCTCCCAATGATATATCAGGATCACGTGTAAAGAATGCTAGAGGACGTTTGAATTTTCTTTAAACTGGAAAATCTTTAAACCAAGATTTCTTCAACTCTGCAGTTTCTTCCCTTGATAGTCTGTTAGGAATATTTCCATCTTTCACAGCCTCTTCCACTTTTCGCTTCAACAAATCTTCATTAGCTTCAGAAAATAATTCCTCAAAGGTTGGGAAGTCATATGTTCCTTCACCGGAATAGTTAGCATTAACGTCTTCATCAGAATCATACTCCACTGACAACCCTATCATACACATCTGCTTCCGGTACATACTTATACAAATAATCATTAGGTTGTGTAGCACTAATGTTGTTCAATTCATCTTTAAAATAAAAAACAAAGGATTCTTCGTCTATACCTAACATATTGGCAATCTCTTCCTTAATGTAGTTATGAACGAATTCACCTTTTTCCACATCATGATCGAGATATATAACTCTCAGTTCTTGCAAACCAGGAACAGCTGACATAGGAGTCGCTATGAGGATTCCTAGTTGCTCAGACTCATTCACGGGATCCTTCGACTCCCCTGATTCTATGCATCATCTATCTGATTAGCAGAGTCGTTCGTGTACATATCAACATCAAAATTTTTATTAAAACTAGCATCTTGTACATTATCATTCACACTTTTCTGACCACTAACATCATCACCTATCTCAAACTCTTCATTTTCATGAAACTCATCAACCATAGCATCAATCTCAGCATCCATCTTTCGCTTCTCCAAAAGATATTATTTTGTCAGCTTAGAAGCAACGTCGACACTTTCACCAATAAGAACATATTTTAATGGTGACATTCCTCCAATCATAGAATCTGTATCTGGCACAGATTCAGCTTCTTGCACAGACTAGGCAATCAAAGGTATCTCATCTATCTTGCCTTTCCCTTTACCAGCAGTAGCAGCTTTAGAAGCGTTAGTTTTAGCTATACGTGTTCGTTCGACTGCTCTGGCTTTGGCTTCCTCAATCTTTGTCTCGTCATATTCAGCCACGAAGTTTATATCATATCTTTTGTGCAAAACTTTAAATAACATATCAAACTTCTTGGCATTCTCAAATTTCTCAGTCTTCAAATCTTTTACTACCAGATGTAGTCTCTCATTTACAGCTGCTACACTTGTCAGCATAGAAACCATGTGTATATTTTCTATTTGAAGCTGCTTAATCTGGGCTTCATTTTCTTTAACCTTTTTCTCAATATCGCCAATTTTTGCATTGTCATCCACAAACATTGTCAACAACACTTCAAACCTTTGTTTATCTTCTTCCAAGAACTTTATTCTGCTTTCCATCACCTTTATCTTTGCTTCCAACTCATTAATTTTGTTATCATTGAACATGTCTGAGTTAAAACCCTTTGTGTATGGAATATCGCCAAAATCTGAAGGAAATCTATCTCCTAAAGATAGTCTTGGACCAGATTAGGGAGTACATTATGATGGCATGGGTGGTGTTGGCTGTTCATGTGGTGAAGGATGTGGAGTTGGTTTTGGTGGTGGTTGTATAGAGAGTGGTGGTAATGGTTGTGGTGGTTGTGGTGGTGATGGTTGTACTGGAGGTGAAGGTGGTTGAGGAGTTCTCTTCTTGATAAACTTTTTCCGAGCTCATTTTGCATTTGGAGAGCCAGTTGCTTTAGCAGCATCAGACGCTTTACTCTTAGAATGCTTTCCTGGCTTCCATGCAGTCTTAACCACATAAATATCTTCTTCTAAATCCTGATCAGATGGTATGTAAACCTCATCATCTTCACCTACAACTTTCTTTTTCTTTGCTTGTGCCAACCTTTCTGCCTTCTCTACTTTATTGAAAGTATCATCAGAATCTTCATCATTATCACCAGCAGCTCTACCAGCACCAGCAGTACATATCACATTCTCTTCCTGTTCTTATCAAGTTGCAGAGAAAACATTATCGTGTACATTCTTGGTTTTTGCGTCAACATTCACATTCGCTTGAACTTCGATATTCACTGGCGCTTCTTCATAAACTTCTTTGACCTCTAGTTCATCAACTAACAAAGTACGAACCATAGCACGTTTGCATTAAGGAGTTGTAGATGACGTGCCTGAAGGTAGTTTCTTTGTAGGTGCACGCTTATGTTTCTTTGTCTCATCTTTTTTGTACCAACTGCTTCATTTAGGCTCAAATCCGTCTAAACATTCAACCTCTTCTTTCTCATCACTGCTAGAAATCTTTCTCCATTTTCCCTTTGGAGGAGCAACTAATCTTTATCTTTGATCGCACCAAATATCGGCTTAGCAATAGGTTCTACCGACCTCTTTAAGTATAGATTCAATCTAGCTAATGTCTCCACATCCATGTGCTCTAATTTCAGCTCATCATCTTCATTCCTTTCTGTGATCAGGAAATTGATCATCTAGCATCATCTGAATAAATCTTGGATACTGAAAAAACTTCTCTTTGTTCATATTCAACACCATCTGCTTGAAGATTAACTTGCTGAAGCTGTATGGCAGATTTAACACGAGAGCTGCAATCATGCACATCTGATAGTCGACTAGGTCATCAAATCCTTCTTTACGGTGACAGAGTGCGTGTATAACAGAATGTGCGATGAATTTATAAGGCCTATTGAGATTTGCTTTCTTGAAAGGAGTTGCATTCACGTGGCCACTGTATCCCATTCTATAAAAACAACCTTTAAGCATTCATTCTAGGTAGCCTGTTGGATCACTTTCCTTATCTTTAAAATCCAACACTCTACGGAGCAAGTCTTCCGTTATCTTGACCTCTAAGTCCTCATTTCTGATTCTAACTGCAGAGATTATAGCCCTCGGATCTTCCTGGAGACGAGCTGCTGCCCGAAATCGTTCAACATGTGATCTTTACACTTTATGTATGTTTGTTAGTGCCTTTGTAATAGGTATTCGTCCCATTGATTCAAGCACATCTTTAAAAGGTGCGATTTCCGGGATCTTATCATCAAGAAGATGACATATATTATGTATCGGCTCGAAAGATGTCTTCTTTTCCTGCACATACATAACAAACCAACACTTAGACAAATTTTCAAAAAAAAAGTTCAACACATCTCACTTCGTACAAAGTGTTCATACGCACTTCGTACGAGGTGTGCGTACAGATTTGAATATAGTCACTTCGTATGAAGTGTACATCCTCCTCGTACGAGGTGACACCTCGCACAAAATCGACAGTCATGTACACTAATGACCAAATTTGTGATTTTTGTGAAATTGAAAGCCCCATTATGTCCTAAAGACTCTGATAAATCCAATGGTAAGTTCAATTTCAACTTTGGCTGGTTCAGTTTTCCTATATCTACATTTTAAGATTATAAGTGCCGAATACGTTGATTTAATGGTTAAAACTTGAATTTCTACCTTAACCATTGTAAGAGGTGTGTAGATCAACCTCCCCAAGGTATATAAAAGTGGTAGATCGTACGAAAATGTTCACACAATAAAAATCGCATAAAGACTCCTCTTAATTCGCACAAGCAGTGAATGACCACTTCATACGAGTTGGCCCATATATATAGGACCTGGTCCACTTCGTACAAGTTGGCTTCTGATTCGTGCGAGTTGTCCAATTCATATGAGATGAACTCCAACTCATACGAGGTGACATCCAACTCGTGCGAGGTGACCTTTAAACTTCAAATTTTCAATTTCAAATTTTTGTGTATTTTAACAGTTTTAACAACTCACTCAGTTGAACAAGTCCAAGTTAATGATCCTGGTTAACTGATTTAACTACCAAGTCCAAGTTAATGACCTTGGTTGAACACGTTTTTGAACAAACTGATGTTTTTTAGTCAATGTAAAATTTCAAATAAATGAACTTTTGATCTTTTCAAAACATTTTCTTAGTTTAGATAAGCTCCCAACCCGTTGTCTTCTAGATCTCTTAGCGTTCAGCAATCTGGATTTTGAAGATCTGCTTTCCAACATCGGTAGTCAAAATTAAGATAGAAATAAAATCTTTTTGAATTTTCCAAAGATTATATTAAAACACACTAAAAATCCTTTTGGGTTTTTTCTGAAATGAAAAGTAAACTTTGTTACAAAACATATTTTTGTAAGTTCGTGATAGAGGATCATAACAGTTGTTACATATCACCAGTACCGTTGATCTTTATTAAACTTTAAGTTCTAAACAGATTTACTTGGATTGTTAGTATACTGATCCACTTAAACCTCTACACATTTCTTAAATGTTTCAAGATACGTTAGTTAATTTTAGGAACATTACTTAACTATGTTTCCCACCTTATAATATACTCCGGTATCGAGATTCCTAGATTTCATCTCACAGGTGAATATAGTCAACTGATATCTGTATATATGGGTGATGCGAGAACTTGAGAGCTCAGGTTAGTACTACCGTAAAGATAAAGAGATGAAGGCTCGACTTAAGGTGGTGTTTCAAATTTTGGAATCTTTTGTACTGCAAATATCGTATCTTTTGATATTTTTAATTTTTTATGCAACTTTGGGGGAATGAATGCGAAAAGTATTATTCAAGTTCTAGGCCATTGCTGACGCAAAATCAGAAGAACTTGTATAATACCCCAGATATCAATTAACTATAAAGACCTAGTATCTCAGAATCTGACATTGTCTCAAACAAAATTTCGGAGTACTAAGACCATATATCCGAGAGATGTTAAGCCACAGATTGATCAATTTTTCTTTTATGTTTATATCTTGAACATAATTTACTGAATGTGCGAAGCCTACTGGCACATCATCAGTAAAACCTGTTTAAACACCTTTTATCATTACAATTTTTAGCATACTATAATAGCTCACTGATGTACTGTAATATCCTATTTTTACATGAAAACTCTTTTTTGTCTTTCATTTTTTGTATTTTTCAAAATTTTCCATGTTTTTGTATTTTTCCACTACAAATCTCCCCCTAAAATTAAAAACATATTTTTGTATTTTTATTTTAAAGAAAGAAATGTGACAAAACGATGAGGATTACGAAAATTCATCATCTGATCCGTATTCAACCTAAATTTCCCCATCTGATGTTAGATTTTTCAAACCGTTAAGTCTCATAAGATATATAAATCTGGTTCGATTAAATGGTATAAAATCTGCCTTTTGTTCATCACTGTGGATTTTTTCTATTCGAATCAACATTTTCTCATGACAATCACGAATAAAGTAATATCGAATTTCAATGTGTTTAGTATTAGAGCGTTGAACTGGATTTTTGGTTATATCGATGGCTGCCTTATTATCTACAAATATGGATGTATCAAGAAACTACAATCTAAAGTCTCTCATCTGCTGTTGTATCCACAAAATTTGGGAACAACAATGGAAGCTGAAACGATTCAGCCTCATAAGTAGAGAGAGCGATCGTGGTTTGCTTCTTGCATTGCCACGTTACTAAGCGTGTTCCAAAGAGCTGGCAACCGGAAGTCATAGATTTGGCATTAAGCTTGCAGCAGCCGAAATCTGAATTAGAATATCCAGTGAGGTCAAAGTTGTTATTTTGCAGATGCCACAAGACTGTGGTTGGGCAACCCCTCAGGTATCTAAAAATCCGCTAGACTATCATCAGGTGCGACACTTGAGGACTTGATTGATAACGAGCGCAAAGGCAGGTTGGATACATGGTGTTTGGTCTAGATGCTGTGAGATACGTCAATGATCTAATCATCGATCTATACAAGGTTTCATCTATCTTGACCTCGTGTTTGTCTTGGCAGATTCCATGATTGATTGCCAATGGGGTAGATGACGATGACGCTTCAGACATTTCGAATTTCTCCAAGATATCGTGGGCATCCTTTGTCTGTTGGATGAAGATACCATCAGGCAACTGATCAACTTGAAGTCCTAGAAAGAACTTCATCTTTCCCATTGAGCTCATTTCGAACTTCTTCTTCATGACTGCTTCAAAATCTTTGCATAACATGTCGTTTGATGAGCCGAAGATGATGTCATCCACATAGACTTGTACAATCAGAAAGTGTCTGTTTACTACCTCTGTGAAGAGTGTGCAGTCAACAGTGCCTCTGATAAAGCCGTTGCTCAATAGGTATTGAGAGAGTGTCTCATACCAGACTCTCAGGGCCTGATGTAAGCCGTATAATGCTTTATCTAGTAGATAGACCTTGTCCTTATGCACTGGATCGACGAACCCTGGTAGTTGTCCAACATACACTAACTCCTTCACATTTCTATAAAGAAAAGTAGACTTGATATCTAGCTGGTACACCTTGAAATCTTTCCATGACACAAATGCAAGGAAAATGCAAATGGCTTCTAGTCGAGTGACCAGAGCATAAACCTCAATATAATCAATGCCTTTCGGCTGATGAAATCCTTTGACAACGAGTCGAGCTTTGTTTCGCATAACTACCCCTCGATCATCTCTTTTCGCATAACTACCCCTCTATCAACAAGCTTCCAGACACCAAACTTCTCAAATTGTTGCAGCTCCTCCTGCTTGTGTTTATCCAGCTTTCATTGGCAAGCGCTTCTTAGTTTGATTTTGGCTCAATCTGCGAAATAAACAATGATGTAAGCACATTTCTTGAATTGGTGCAATCTTGGTATAATAACAACTAAGATCCTTGTTGATCTGATTGCATGTTTTCACTCAAGCTTGTAGTTCTCATATAATATTCTCTCATGGATGGTAGGACAAATTCCTTGGCATTACTTCATCAGGAATGTTCACTTTCCAAATTTGTGATGTTCTGTTCAGCAACCGTATCACTTGTTGATGCTTCATTCTGATTTTTGGGAGTTGCAGATTGATTTAGTAAACTTGTTATCTGCCCAGATCCTTCATCGGAACTAGATTAACCACCATTATCATATGTTGGCTCAGCATCAGAATCAGAATTATCCGTCTAGTTGAAAGTGGGCTTACTGATATTTACTACTGGTTCGAAGATAGCTTTAGAATGAGTCGAGCTCGGACCTTCACCAGAAACATTTGTGCCAACAGGTGGTTGAGTAACCACTATTGGTCTCAGAACTTGTTCTTGATTTGTTGTTTGATGTTGTTGATATAATAACACAAGTTCTTCTTCATTAGGTACTTCTAGTAGGTTGAGTGAACTCCATAAGCTCTCATAATTGAGCATCCAGGGTCCACCAGGCTTTTGAGTACGCATTGTGTATTTCCGACAGTCGACATGTTGAACAAGGATCACTTGATTTAATATTGGTAGATACTCTTCTCAACGGACTAGTGTAACCCACGAAAAAGCCTTCCAAAGATTTAGCACCAAATTTGATGTCCGGGTCGATGATCGGTCTTGGGTGGGTTTGGAATATCAGACTTCGGAACTTTGACTTTGACATCCTGTTCTATCTCAAATTTAGCTAGAACAAGGGTTTTCATTTCTGCAGAAAATGGTTTGATGTTAGCTACCCAAGTTTGTGTTTTTAGAACTGCCTTTTTGGTATAAAATTATGAATCCTTTTGTCTATTCTTGGTTGAAGTTTCTCCAATTTCAAATTTTGAATTATTTTGAACAATTGATTTCATTATTTTGTCAGATTCATTATTTCTTTGTAGGATTTTTTTGGTACAAACTTGAGAGCTTTTTGTTTCTCATCTTCTGTAGATCTTTTCGTATTGAAAACAAGTTTTGGATTTCTTTGAGAACATTGTCATGCAAAATGCCGACTTTGTTGCACTTGTAACATGTCCTGCTGTCATTTCTAATAGAGGAATCCAAATCCAGTTCTCCACTCTCCTTTTCCTTCTTAAACTCATCATTGGTTGTTTACAAATGCTCTCTTTTTCACTTTCAGTGTTTGTTCCATAAATAAAATCGATTTTCTTTGTAAAGTTCATTCTTTGGAATCTGTTGTTGTTCTTTTTCTTTTGATAACCCAAACTTGCTCTCCTGTTTGTAGGATAGTCCCTGCCCTTCTGATAGTAATTTTTGTAAACACGTTTTGATTTGGAGTAAAATGACGCATCTTGGTTTTTGATATCAGAATGACTGACTTCAACCAGCTTAAAAAACTTATCAACTCGATCAAGATTTACATTCTGAATCAGGAAATCCTCATCCGAATATAGTTTATCAGATCCGTTCAATTTGTACATAACTACATTCAGATCATCTTTTAAACCATTTTCTAATGATGCAACATCCGATTCAGATTTTTCGAGATTTGACTCTGCATTTTCAAAAATAGAACTCTCAGACTTGTCAGATTCATTTCCAAAAACTTTTTCGACCACTGTTTTTACCACTTCAGATTCACAGTCATTTTTTGTTTTGGTGTATGTTATGTCGATATTCTCCGGTAGCTCGGTTTTCTTTTCAGTTTTCAGTTTTAAATTGAGTACCTTTTCCAGCCAGATTGTTTCTTTCTTGTATAACTATTCCAGAAGGTGGTGGAACACGATCGTAACCTACACCTTTGTTTTCATCAATTTTATCATCTTCCTTGTTCTCAATTTTCGGAAGAATGTTTACACTGATGTATGAACTGGTAGGATAACTTATAATAACTTGTTAACCCGTTCAGTTTCGATTTTCATTTTCTCAAGTTCACTTTTTAGCATGACAATTGTATTTAAATATATTGATGGCCATCTGTTTGTCCATTACAGTTGCCTTGAGCATCGAAAGTGTTTTGTCATTTTCTCTGATCACTTGTTCAAATTGTTTAATCGTTTTACTTAAGTTGTCATATGCTTCTTTTGTTGTATTATAATCACATGACAAATTACTTGCATGAGTTTTCATCTATTTGTATCTTTTATCTTTTTAGACACAATCCTTGCCTGGCTCTTTGCACTTCATGCAAGGTGTTTATTCTTTGACATTTTGAGCCTTAATTACTTCCTCCACTGACTCATTTACCGACACATTTATCAATTTGGCTCTAGCTTCCTGAGCTCTCTCTGTAACTACCTCTTTCACGTTAGCCATTAAAGCTTTGTTGGCTATGCTAGTTAGATTCTCCAAGGTCATATCCTTGGTCTCATCAATCACCTCTACTATTTCAAACTTTGTCTCTTCTTCACACGATCGTTGGTAGCTTGAGTCGAAGTAACCTGAAAAAGTTTTAAGAATATCATAAGGCAATAGATGTCTAAATGCACTATTTAAGAGTTCTTCTTCCTCTGATGAAGTGTTATAATATTCTTCTAGTGCTTCATCAAAGGATGCCTCAGCATATTCTTCATCTGTATGTTCTTGTTCCTCAATTATCTCAGCTACCAGTGTGAGGCTTTCATTCTTTGCGATATACTTGTTCCAATTGAACCCTTCATCTTCTTGGGTGACAACCAGAGCCTTATCTTTTGAGTATGATGGCCCATCTTCAATCTGCACTAACCTGGTCTGAGGTTGGGGTGGATGATATATGGCCTTTTTGTAGTAATCATCAGCAAATGGATTCTAATTTCCTTTGACTTCTCTGTTTGGGTACTCTCTCTTGAAATGTCTCTTTTCTCGGAACTTGAAGCATGTTACTTTAGCCTTATCAAAACCCAGTTTGCCGTCAAGTCATCCTAGGCTGTCTCTTCATGTGATGTACATAAAGTGTTGAGCTCTTTAGACTATCGAGGCCAGACACCACTTAATATCAATCAATTCCAATTCAACCTGATCAATCTGATCATAATCTTCTTTTGTCATTTCAGGATTCCCGATCCTTCCGGCTACCAGACTTTCGTATGATTTGAGAACTGATGCAAGCAAGGCCATGTGTTGTCTGGCCGTGTGTTCATTGAAGTCTTGTGCGTTTTCGAGATTCACAGCAATGTTACATTGCAGAATTCGCTGGTTTGAATTAGATTGATTGTTTTGACTGTTCTAAGGATTGCTTGAGCTTTGTGAAGATTATGGAGCTTGAGGAGTGTTAGGGTTGTATGATGGAAACGACTGAAACCCACTTGATTGGTTTGATGGTGGACTCATAGTATTGTTGGCACGGAAAGCAGTTTGAGCCTTGGGACTTTGTATATTTCCAACAGAACTACCTTTGTAGTATAGGTTCACATCTTGTTGCAAGTGAGCACCTTTGTTCTTTGCCGTCTTCTGCATTTCTAGCTCATGTCTTTCTAACCTTTTGATAAATCTTGGCAATGTGAAATTACTATACTCTGTGTCATTTTTCAAAATAGTCAGATAAGTAGTCCACTCTACTTCTGGTAAAGAATCGGTCAGTTTATCAACTAGTTCTTCATTGGTTTTAAAAATATCCATTCATTTCATTTGAACCACCAAATGATAGTATCTTTCGATCAAATCGAAAATATCAAACTCCTTGCTCAGCAACGCTTTTCTTCCTTTTAAAAGTTGAGAACTTCCCTGGAACTTAAGTCTTAAAGCATTCCATAGAGACAAGGCGTCATTGTCATGTTGCAGAAGAGCCAGGATATCTTCTTTTACTGCCTGTTGCAATATATTCATCATCTTCTTCTCGTTGATAAACTTCTCTTTCTCTATTTCTGTAACCTGAGACAGTGTCTTCTCAAGACCACTTTCACCTATAGGTGATATGTATTTTGACTCAATTGCAAACCAACATGTCAAATGATTAGCTTGAACCCAGTTGATGAATCTCTCGCTCCAACTTTCATAATCTTCTAACTTCATGAGTTTTGGAGGTGTCGTCATGGTTCCCATTCATTCTTTAGGTTCATGTTCGGAGCTACAGCAGTTGTAATAGTAGATGTGGTGAAAACGTTAAAGAATTCCTCTTCCATATTTTACCTAAAAATTGTCAAAAACTGTCGAAAAAATTTGATTAGAATGTATTTTGGTTGAAAGTGTGCTTGGTGCGATGTGCCACTTCGTACGAGGTATTTACAAACAATTTTAAAGATAAGATTACCCGCTTCATATGAGTTGTAACTCACTTCATACAAGGTGGATATAGAAAGCAATTTTAAAACTTGGAATGATTTGAAGTCGCCTCGTACGAGGTGTCTAGGCAACTCGTGTGAGGTGTAATATTAGCTCGTACGAGTTTTGTTCACAGCTTCGTGTTTTTCTTAATTTTCACAATTTTTGACATGATTTTGGTTGATTTTAGGTCTGAAAGTTTAAAGAGCTTGTTCAAACTAGTTTCAACATGTGATACTAGAATCCTAGTCCAATTTGTCCATAAAATTGTCCAGATCTGAAAAAAGTTCTAAAAAGAAGTAGGAATAGAGATCTTCAAATGCTGAAATATGATCAAATGTCTTCGAATCAGGCCTCCTGCTCTGATACCACTTGTGGGAGGATCAACTACCCCTCGAAAGCAACGGACTGGACTCGAGCTAACCAACATGCGCGAAGTTCATCATTAGTGAGTTTGACAAAAGATCGGATCTACTATTTAAACGCTTCAAATTCTTGTATTAATAAATGTGGAAGAATTACATACTGACAGGGCTTCGCCTTAGTATTAGAAAAACAACTACTGACTAACACCCTTGAGCTACTATATGTAGACATGCTCAACTCACACAAAGGTGGAAGTTGTCAACTCGTACAAAGTAGCAAGTAGCACTTCGTACGAGGTAGTCATCAACTCGTACGAGGTGACCCTATAACAAATAAAACGTGATAAAATCTAATATTTAAGCCATGTTACATATACGACATAACCCTAAGACGTAGGCTATAGACATTTTGCACCAACACCCAAAAATCAAAAACATATTTTTGGAATTTTGTTTTCAAAGAAAGAAATTCTAAAAACTATAAAATGTGACAAACCGATGAGGATCACAAAAACTCATCATCCGATCCGTATTCAACCTCTAATTCCCCATCTGATGTTAGATTTTTCATACCGTTAATTCTTAAAAGATATTTAAATCTGTTTCGATCAAATGGTTTGGTATAAAAATCTGCCTTTTGTTCATCAGTGTTGATCTTTTTTATTCGAATCAACTTTTTCTCGTGACAATCACGGATAAAGTAATGTCGAATTTCAATGTGTTTAATTTTAGAGTGTGAACCAGGTTTTTAGTTATATCGATGGCAGCCTTGTTATCTACACATATGGGCGTATCAAGAAATTGCAATCCAAAGTCTCTCATCTGTTGTTGTATCCACAAAATTTGGGAACAACAACTGGAAGCCGAAACATATTCAGCCTCGCAAGTAGAGAGCGATCGTGGTTTGCTTCTTGCATTGCCACGTTACTAAGCGTGTCCCGAAGAACTTACAACCAGCTGTTGTAGATTTGGCATTAAGTCTACAGCATCCAAAATCTGAGTCTGAATATCCTGCGAGGTCAAAGTTGTCATTTTGCGGATACCACAAGCTGGTGCTTGGGAAACCTTTCAAATATCTGAAAATCTGCTTGACTATCATCAGGTGTGACACTCGAGGACTCGATTAATATCGGGCGCAAAGGCATGTTGGATACATGATGTCTAGTCTTGATGTTGTAAGATACATCAGTGATCCAAGTATCGATTGATATAAGGTTTCATCTATCTTGACTCCATGTTCGTCTGGACAGATGCGATGATTAATTGCCAATGGGGTAGATAATGGTGACGTTCCCGTCATATCAAATTTCTCCAAGATATCATTGACATACTTTGTCTGATGAATGAAGATACCATCAGGCAACTGATCGACCTGAAGCCCTAAGAAGAACTTCATCTCTCCTATTGAACTCATTTCAAATTTCTTTTTCATGACTTCTTCAAATTCTTTACACAACGCATCCTTCATAGAGCCAAAGATGATGTCATCCACATAAATTTGTACGATTAGCAGATGTCCTTTCACTTCCCGTGTGAAGAGTGTGCTATCAACAGTGCCTCTGGTAAAGTTGTTATTTAACAGGTGCTAAGATAGTGCCTCATACCAGGCTCTTAGGGCCTGATGCAACCCATATAATGCCTTATGTAGTAAGTAAACCTTGTCCTTATGCACTAGATCGACAAACCCAGTGGTTGTCCAACATACACTTCCTCTTTTACTATTCCGTAAAGGAATGCTGATTTGACATCCGAATGCTACACTATAAAACCTTTCCATGACGCAAACGCTAGGAATATGCAGATTGCTTCTAGTCTTGCAACCAGAGCATAAACCTCTGTATAATCAATGCCTTCTAGCTGATGAAACCTTTGATAACCAGTCGAGCTTTATTGCACACAATTACCCTCGATCATCTCTTTTGCACTTGAAGACCCATTTAGTAGCAATAGCTTTATGATTAGCCGGTAGGTCAACAAGCTTCCAGACACCAAGCTTTTCGAATTGTTGTAGCTCCTCCTACAATGCATTTATCCAGCTATCATCGGCAAGTGCTTCTTTATTTGATTTTGGCTCAATCTACAAAATAAAACAATGATGTAAGCACACATCTTGAATTGATTCAATTTTGGTATAAAAACAACTAAGATCCTTGTTGATCTGATTGCGCGTTTTAACTCCAACTTGCAGCTCTCCAATAATATTCTCCAATGGGTGGTAAGACAAATTTCTCGACATTACTTCATTAGAACATTTACTCCGCTTTCCAAATTTGTAATGTTCTGTTCAGCAACCTGATTACTAGTTGAAGCTTCATTCTTAGAGCTAGAACCTGCCGAATGATTTAACAAACTTTTTATCTGCTCAGAACCTTCATCGGAGCTATATTCACCATATTGATCATATGTCGGCTTAGCATCTGAATCAGAATCGTCAGAATGGTCGAAAGTGGGCTCTGTGGCATTCACTACTGATACCGTGGGTTTTGTTTAAGTCGTGCTCAGACCTGCTCCAAAATCATTTGTGCCAATAGATGGTTGAGTAACTACTATCGGTCTTGGAACTTGCTCTTGATTAGACGATTGCTGTTATTGATACAACAACTCAAGTTCCTCTTCATTTGGTTCGTCTGGCAGATCGAAAGAATTCCATAAACTCTCGTAGTTGGACATCCAGGATTCACCAGGCTTTTGAGTAGGAAATGTATACTTTTGACAATTAATATGTTGGGCAAGAATAACTCAATTTCGATTTGGCAAATATACTCTTCTCAACGGACTTGCATATCCTACGAAAAATCCCTCCAAAGATCTGGCACCAAATTTACCATTCGGTTCAGTGACCGTACATGGAGATCCAAATAGTTCCAAAAACTCTAAGTTCGGCTTTTGTTTAAGTAGTTCGAAACATGTCTTCTTATGTGCCTTGATGGTTAAAACCCTGTTCAACGTGTAACATGCAGAGGCAACGGCTTCGCTCCAGAAATTAACAGGTAACTTTGAAGCGGCGAGCATCGTGCGTGCTGTTTCAATGAGAGTTCGATTCTTATGTTCAGCTACTCCATTTGTTGTGGAGTATAGGGGGCGCTAAATTCGTGAAGAATACCTTTGTCGTTACAGAATTCGAGCATTCAATTATTTTTAACTCAGTACCATTGTATTCGTTTGATTGGAAGATGGTACAACTTCTCTAGTTTCTGAAGAGAATCATAAGATTATCAAATGTCTCATCTTTACTCTCCTGGAAGATAACCCACGAGAATCTCCAATAGTCGTCTGTCACAACGAGGTAGTATAGATCACCAGATATACTTTGACATTGACTGGCCCGAAAAGATCCATATGAAGCCTCTCTAGTGGTAATTTTATAGAATTCAGAAGTTTTCTCGGGTGTTATTTCTTATGCTGCTTCCCCTTTTGAAGCTAAGATAATTGTCATCCAGATGAAAACTTTTGAGATAAACCCCCTCCACTAGAATGTTGTGCACCAAATAGTCCATTTTTCTTAAATGGATATATCCCATCTTTCGATGCCATTCGTTTTTGTTTGCTTTCATAACATAACATTGTGCCGACTTTGATGTAGTGGATGCGACGCTCATGTCTAGAACATAAAGATCATTCTCTACTGGGTGCGCATGAGAATCCACTCCTCAGGAGCTTCAGAATTAAGCATTCTTTATCATTGAAGTGCGTTGTAAACTTTTTATCATAAATCTATGATATGCTTAGTAAATTATTCTCCAGTTCACCAATGTAGTTCACTTTGTCGAACGAGACCACTCCATTGGAAAGTTTTCCTTCTCCGACAATCCTTCCACCTTGATTTCCAACGAACCCTACATAGCCTCCATGAATAGACTTAACATCATAGAGTAAGGCCAATATTCCTGTCATGTGACTAGAAACTCCACTATGCATTATCCATTTTGATTTGATTGACCTTGGGAGCCCCTTCACATGTAAATAAGCAATTACTTAAATAGTGAAACCCAAGCCTTCTCGGTCTTGGGTGGGTTCGGAGTATCAAATGTTGGAACTTTGACATTAACATCCTGTTCAATTTTAGATTTAATAGGTGTTTTGATTTCTACATAAGATGTTTTGGTTTTAACCACCCAAGTTTGTGTTTTTAAAATTGCCTTCTTTGAATAAAATTTTGAATCCTTTTGTTAAGTTTTGATTGAAGTTTCACCAATTTCAAATTTTGAAACATTTTGAACTATTGGTTTCACAATTTTGTTGGGTTCATTATTTCTTTTTAAAATCTGTTTTGGAACAAACTCAGGTTTCTTTTGTCTCACATCTTTTGTGGATTTCTTTGTGTTGTGAATAAATTTTGAGTTGCTTTGAGTACAATTTCGTGCAATATGCCTAACTTTGTTTCATTTCCAACATGTTCTACTGTCACAATTATTAAATGAACTCAAATTCTGCTCACGACGTTTCTTTTCTGCATGGAACTTGTCGTTTGATTGTTCCTTTCCCAACCTTTCTTTTTCACTTACCATGTTTGATCAAACACAAAGTTTAGTTTCTTTTGAAATTTTAATTTTTGAAACTTATCATCTTTCTTCTTAACATACCCCAACCCTTTCCGCTTGTTTTTAGGATAAGTTTTACTTTATGATTATTTTTACAAAGCTTTTGGGTTAGAGTAATAAGACTTATGCAAATTTTTCAGTTCGGAAACATTGATTTCTGTTAGCTTAAACACTAGTTCTACTTTCTCAAGATTCACATTCTGAATCGGAAATTCTTGATCAGAATATAGTTTGTCCTATCCTTTCATGGTATAAGCAACCAATGTAGAATCATCATCCGAACTAGAATCTGATTTATCAAGATAATTCTTGTGAAAGCTCTCCTCATTTTCGGAAGGTGAACTTGAACTAGTTTTCTCCAAGTTTGACTCAGCACTTTCATACTATGTGCTATCACTTTCACTTCCCAAAACCTTTTTAACAATTGTTTTAACCATATCAGATTCACAGTCATTGTCTGATTTAGCATATGTTACATCAATGTTCTCAAGCAACTCATTTTTCTTTTCATATTTCAAGTTTACATTGAGCGCCTTTTCCACCCGTGATGGTTTCTTTCTAGCATATCTTTCCCACATGGGTGGTGGAACACGGTTGTAACCAACACTTTTGTTCTTACCGTTCTTATCATTTTCTTCTTTTTCAATTTTTGGAAGAATATGATCAATGACTATGAACTGGTGGAATAACTGATTAACAAGTTGTTAACCCTTTCCATTTCAATTTTCATTTTTTCAAGCACATTTTCAGGTCAGCAGTTTTGTTCAGATGAATGTTAATTGCCATTTGTTTGTCCATAATAGTTGCTTTAAGCATCACCAAACGTTGTACTATTTTCACTGTTAACCTTTTCATATTGTTTAATTACTTTAGATAATTTGTCATAAGCTTGTTTAGTTTCGTTATAATCACTTGACAAATTATCTGAAAGTTTTTTTAGTCCAAATAGTTTTTATCTTTCTCGACACATTCCTTGCAAGGTTCTTGGCATCTCTTGCATGGTTTTTCAACCTCAACAACCTGAACTTTGACAACCTCGCTTACCGACTCTTTAACAAATTCAGTCACTGACTCTTCCTTGAATTCATCAAAAACTATCTATTTAAGGTTTGCCATCATTGCTTTGTTTCCAATCTCAGTCAAATTCTCAACATTCATCTCTTTTTCCACATCTATCAATTCCACACAATTCAGACTTTGATTCCTCTTCTGCTTGCATATGATAACTTGAATCAAAATATCCTGCAAAAGATGGAAACAAGTTAGGTGGAATAAGATTTCTAAAAGCATTATGCAATATATTCTCTTCTTCAGCACGTTGTTCATGAATATATCCTTCAAGAACAGCTTCCTCAAGAGCTTCATCGAATACTGCTTTAGAATAATCTTCTGTTTTAGGTTCAGGCTCTTCGATTATCTCTGTGAGAAGTGCAAGACTTTCATCTTTAGAAATGTACTTGCTCTAGTTAAATCCTTTGTCTTCTTGGGCCACTACTAAAGCTTTGTCTTTAGCATTAGATGGACCGTCTTCTATTTGAATCATCCTTGAATTTGATTTTGGTGGTGATGGCTTATGATAGATAGATTTCTTGTAGTAATCATCACCAAAAGGACTTTGATTACTGTTGACTTTTCGGTTAGTACATTCCCGTTTGAAATGTCCTTACTCTTTGCATCTGAAACAGGTAACTTTTGATTTATCGAATCCAAGCTTCCCATCCAAACCTCCCAAACTATTTTTGCCCATAATCTCCATGAATTTCTGAGCTCTTCGAACTATAGAAGCCATGTACCATTTGATGTTAATAAGCTCTAATTCTTCTGAATCTATTTGATCATTATCTTCCTTGTTCATATCTAGATTTCCTATCTTCCCAGCAACCAGGCTTTCGTAAGATTCAAGAACAGATGCGAGCAACGACATGTGCTGCTTGGCGGTACGTTCATTAAAATCTTGTGCATTTTGGAGATTCACAGCTATGTTACACTATAAAATCCTTTGGTCTGAGTTTGATTGACTAGATTGTTGGCTTTGGAAACTGCTTGAGTTATGTGAAGACTGAGGTATTTTGGGTGAATTTGGTTCAAAGCTAGAAAATGATTGAAAACCGGGTTGATTAGAAGATGGTCTTGCGGAACTATCAGCACTGAAGGCGGTTTGTACATTCGGACTTTGATTACCAACAGATCTGCCATTGAAGTAAAAGTTTAAATCTTGTTGCATTTGAGCACCTTTCGAATTCGCCATCTTCTGCATTTCTAGTTCATGACCTTCAAGCTTTTCTATGAACTTTGTTAAGCTATAACCACTATACTCTGCACCATTTGTCAGAATCGTCAAGTACATAGTCCACTCTCCCTCTGGTAAAGCATCTGCCAACTTGTCAACAAACTCCTCATTTGTTTTCTGAATTCCCAACCTCTTCATTTGAACAACTAGGTGACAATAACGCTAGATCAACAGATCCATAGTTTCGCCTTTCAAGAGGTTGAAAATATCAAACTCTTTTCTAAGCAGTGCCCTTT
Source organism: Scalesia atractyloides (assembly GCA_947069175.1). Classification (NCBI taxonomy): domain Eukaryota; kingdom Viridiplantae; phylum Streptophyta; class Magnoliopsida; order Asterales; family Asteraceae; genus Scalesia; species Scalesia atractyloides. The sequence goes on from CAMTDV010000020.1 coordinate 53,303,692, forward strand.
TGCTCTTTCTCATTTGTGAACTCCCCTGGAACTTCAACCTCAATGCATTCCATAGTGATTGTGAGTTATCATCATGTTGCAGCAATGCTAAGATATCTTCTTTGATTATTATTGCAATATGCTCATCATTTTCTTTTCATTGACAATTTTTTCTTTTTATGCTGGTGTGAACTGAGTCAACGTCTTCTCCAATTCATTTCCCAAATTCGTACGGTATATTTTTCTTCTATAGCAAACCAACACTTAAAATGGTTCGCTTGCACCCAGTTAACAAAGCGTTCACTCCAACTATCATAATCCTCCAAATTCATCAACTTTGGGGGTTTCACCATTGTCCCCATTTCGTTCTCCAAATACAGATTCTGTCTGGCTGCGTTTGATACATTAACAGTTGGCATAGCAAATGCGCTGTAAAATTTGTTCTCCATTTTACCAGCCTGAAACAACGTTAAATGCGATTAAGATTTCGGTTCGAGTGAAGTAAAAATGTTCAAATTTATTTATCTTCATGAGAAGGTAAAAGATTTGAAACCTTTACAAATTTTTATCTTCGTGCGAAGATAAAATTATCTTCATGCGAAGGTAAAAGTATGTCCGTGGGAAGATAGGTTCACCTTCGTGTGAAGGTAGGTTTAAAACTTGACATTTTTTAAAATTTTCGACATGAATTTGTTTGTTTTCAGCTTTGGTTTTCTCAAGGGTTTATCTAAACATGTTTTTACGTATTATACATGAAAAATCAGTTCATTTTGACCATGGATTCATTTTAAAAAGTGAAGAATGAGTAGAATACGAAGTCTTTTAGGCTGAATCTTGAACAATCGTCTTCAAATCAGGTTCCCTGAGCTCTGATACCAGTTGTAGGATCGTTTTGTCCAATAGCAAAGGTCCTAATTTTATTATCTAGTCCATACTTGTGGAATTCATATGAATTATTGACAATTAACAAGATTATTTCATCTATTAACCGATTTCATTCAATGTTTAACAGTTACAAATGATCAGGATTCCGACAGAGCTTCGCCATCTCAGTCGCCAAAATTCTATCTATTAACACCTCACACTAGCTATATATTGACATGCTACCTTCGTGCGAGGGTAGCTTATCTTCGCACGAAGTTAATTTACCTTCGTGCGAGGGTAGCTTATCTTCGCACGAAGGTAATTTACCTTTGTGCGAAGGTAGACTCTACCTTCATGCGAAGTTAAATACAAACATCGTAAAATCTAACATTTTTGCCCTATCACAAAATACAGACACAACCTAAGACGTAGGCAATAGACATTATGCACCAATAGGCTTGAATCCCTTATAAATAAACTACTATTAAAATTTAAACCGGCCTTGCAGGACTGTATCCCTGCTAACTCAGACCAATATGGCTGAGGGTAGCATTGCTTCCAAAAGAGGGACATGCCACATTTTGCATTAATAAATTACTTAATTATCTTCCGATATTTGTCACACCCCAGCTTTCCACAGCCAATCAAACACCAGTGGGCCCGAGTGGGGAATATCGTGACGTAAGTTGATAACATCATAGACAATTAATCACAACACATCGGAAGTCTTGGATTTAAATTACTATTACAAACCAAATGTTCAAAATACAAGATAATATACAGGCTCATAATAGAAGATCCACAAGCGGATCATAAATTGTACAAAGAAAGAATGTAAAACAGACTTTAGGCAGATCTAGGATTTGCAAGATCCTATTATCACTACCGAGCACTTCCAGCCTATTTTGTATTGTACCTTCAAGCTTAGTCTTTTAAAAATACGTCAGCTATCGCTGGTAAATACACCCAACTGACTCATTTTGAAATCATTTAAATAAAATGTTTTAAGTGTGTACCAGCACAAAAACTTTTATAACTTGTGAAAGTTGACGTTGCAACCTTGTTAACAGATTTACATGTTTGTTCATACATACAGGGCCGAGTGTGAAAACCGAGACATGATTAATGTACACACCACTTTGGACTCACGAAGGAGTCAATTCTTTCCAACTTTGTGGGCAATGCATTTTGAGCGTCTATCGGGTGCCTACACCCGCGCTAAGGTCGTGACCATAATCTATTGTAATGAGCCGAGGATATCCAGGACACGTTAGTTAACCCCGATGTTTAAGTTATCAAACAAAACTGATTAAAACAGAATATGCGGATTTACTAGCCACAATCCGGCATTCGAGTGATCCCATTTCCGACCAACCGGTAATAATTTACCGTAACCCAAGCCCGTATAGGGGAAATAAGTCGAGGGTATTTACCTGAGCTATTCTTTGTTTAACGCATGATTTATAAAATCAGCCATACACAAAAGTACTAAGTGCAGATAGCATTTACCAGCAAGTCTCTAGTCTGGATTATTGCATAAGCTAACCAATTAAATACTAACGGTCTTATTTTAAGTCATAGACGTAGACCGACTAGCGTACTTGATCAAAACGTATAACGCTAGATTAAACGATGGTTGGATAGAATGTAGTGTAATACCGAAAAGTACTTTGACTTGTATAATATGGATAAACTATAAACATTCTAGATTTTGAGACTTAAATGACAAGGTTAGACCCGTTTCGGTTAATTTTCGTAAACTATTTACATATGCTTAACCGTACGCATATCAGTGACATCGGGTAACCGGGTAAGTCATGGAAAAGTTCTATATTCCATTACACTTTAAATAAGTTGTAATATCAGTAGGATATCAACTTTTATGCCCGTTGTGGTTTTGAAAGTGAAACTATACCTCATAAGGTCATTTTGGTAATTTCATACCTTATAAAGGAAACTTAAATATAATTTGATGTTATAACCATAAGTATTCTGGAAAAATAAATTATTTATGATATAATATCAGTAGGATATTAATTATATGTGTAATTTATCTTTTATGACCAAACTATGCACCCCGAAGGGGCATTTTGGTTATTTTACACATAGTTTATAAATTATTTGGGATTCTGAGTTTGTATCATGTACTTACTATAAAAATATTTAAAATAAGTTTTAAAATTATTAGGTAACAAGTCTTGGTTAATAAATATGGTTTAAAACCATACTATGCGCCGAAACGACGCTTATGTCGTAAAATGACGATTTGTGTGACGTTTAATGAAAACTGATGTTAATGTCAGGTTAACATGTATTAGATATGTTATTTTATATAACATATCAGTAGGTAAAAGATTTACTTTGAAAAGATGTGATTAAAGCCATTTTATAAGCCATAAGGCCTTATCGTCATTTATCGACATAATACAAGGACTTGCTCATAAACTCAGTTTATAATTTGATTTGACATCCCAAATAATCCTAATTATAATATTACATCAGTAGGAAACTCATTTTCAAGTTCATTATCATTAAAACCACTTTTTGTGCAAAAAGGGCATTTTAGTCAAAATGGCATAATTACGGAACTTGTGCATAAACTCAGATTCTGAATATGATCATGTAATATAACCTCAGAGGGTTATGCTACATTATTTACAATCATTATGCAACTTTATATCAGTAGCTAACTAATCTAAATCGGGTCAGAATCGAAAGGCAAAGCAGAAGTCAAACTTTGCGGCTTTCGGTTGCGAGCCGACCCTAGAACTGAAATTGACAAGCCGAACATGCTCTTACATGTTCTAATAATTAAACCAACTTGTTTAAGTGACAAAATAGGTTTCATAACACATATAAGATTAATTTATGATTTTTCCTAAAAATGGTATGTTTGACTTTTTAATATCATAACTTTGACACGTCAATTGGTCTAGCAAACGTGATCTTCAGGAGGTGCCCTTTATAGGGACTAACACCTACCTTATTACGATCACTTAGCCATATTCATTATGAAAATGGTTTGACCATAATGGTCTTAACCGAAAGTCAAGGCATTTCCCGTAAAACGCTTGACTTTTGGCTATAAAAGCCTCTAAATGAAAATAAAAGAGCAAGGAACACTTACAAGAGGTTCCTAGAATGCAATAGAACTTAGTTGGATGCTCCTATCAGTTAGGAACTTCTAGACGAGGGAGATAGAGTTGTGAATGAGAAAGGTGCAAGTTCAAATGGTGAACCTTGGCACCTATTTATAGTTGGAGAGCTTGAAGGAGGTGATGCCAGGTGTTAAGGGGTGTAAGAGGAAGCTTACAAGTGTCCTAAAACGTGGCATAGTAGTTTGGAAGACCATGGTTTCGAATCAAATGGTATTTGGCAATTTGTGTGAAGGCCAAGCAAATTTTCTGCAGATACAGGCCTCTCGCGCCACGCGAGAGGCACAAGCCTTGCCTCTCGCGCCCCGCGAGCGCCCTATGGCCAGTTTCAAAGTTTGACACTTTTAGCCCCTCAACTTATACCCTCTTAAACCTTCCTAAAACACCTTTTTATCATTTTAGCCCTCCGTAGCCAATACTTGGCATACCCGGGGTTATGCCCGGACATTGTCGAGCTCTCGGTTCGTTAAAAGGTCACTCAGATGTATAAATTAACAAGTTGACACTTTTAAATCCTCCGTTATCCAACTTTCACATTTTTACAGAATTAACCTCTCTCGTCCAACAAGTGGCACACATGAGAGTTAGGACTTTGTAAAGGATCATTCAGAGGGACATACACCTATAACTAAGATAATCTTTTAAAAACCCAAAGTGCGGAAATCATCAAAGGATAAGTAAAAGATGAGTCGGAACCAAGTGATTCTATCTTGTCTATTTGTGTCTTTTATTATTTTAGTTTATTTCTTTAATTTAACTACCAAAAAATCTTTTCTCAAAATTTGGTTAGATTAGACGTTGACGGTATCTTGGTATTAAAAGCTCTTGTGTCCTTTGACGACCTCGGTATCTTACCATCACGATGCTATGCCAATTATGGGTGCACTTGCACTAGCGTGTTGTAGAGAGTGATAGTGTTATATCGTGTTTTATAAATTTATAGCTTGATAAATGATTAAAAGTGTTGTAAAATATATTAAAAATTGTACACCCTCCACTCACTTCAAGTTTCATGAAGTGGCCCATTATAGGATCATTTTGTCCAATAGCAAAGGCCCTAATTTGAGTATCGAGTCGATACACGCGGAATGCATATGAATTAGTGACAATTAACAAGATTATTTCATCAATTGACTAATTTCATTCAATGTTCAACAGTTACACATGATCAAGGAAATCTGACAGAACGTCACCTTCTCAATCATAAAAGTTCTATACACTAACACCTCACACTAGCTATATATAGACATGCTACCCTCGTGCGAGGGTAGCTTATCTTCACACGAAGGTAATTTACCTCCATGCGAAGTTAGACTTTACCTTCGTGTGATGTTAAATACAAACAATTTAAAATCTAACATTTTCATCCTATTACAAAATACAGACACAACCCTAAGATGTAAGCAATAGACATTATGCACCAACAAACTCCCCCTTGGATATTGCCCTAGTCTTGGTCTGTCTTCAAAATCTTCAAATATTTGACTTTGACGCCCAAAGAATTTCTTGTGCGGCTTCCTACGCTCTTCAGATGGTATTGGCATTTGATCAGTCGCATGAGCTCACTTCATACACTGAAATCTTCTTAAACGAGTTTCTTTTGAATTTTCTTCAATCTTTTCCAAACGTTGCTCCTCTTTCATAAATTCTTCTTTCTGACTCTCTCCATGATGATTCCCACATCTTACTAGAATTAATACCATGTGCATAGCATACGTTAATCACACCCTGATATTGCATCACTTGCGTCTTCTCCTTCACATCAAAACAAATCGCGTTGAAGAACAAGCATTTGATATCTTCTTTTGAACAGTTAACTAGCCACATCGGGTCTAGTATATGAATAGTTCTCCGCAATCCCCATATCCTCTTTCGTTCAATCATCTCTAGATTCAAATCTTTAGTAATATCCCAGGTGTCATCAGCTTTCAACACATTAACAGCTTCACTTGTTTCAGAATCCACTTACCACCACTGAAATATTCATAGAAATCATGCCCGATCTTCATCAACGACATATTTTCATCACACGTGGATGTTTCATCATAAGCGTAACCTCTTTCTCTTTCATAACTTTGTCAATCTTTATTCTTTTCTTTGGAATCAACGGTTTCCACTTCTTAAAACTATGAGCTGCTTCATATTTGATTACCTTCCATAATCTTTGATCATAAACTTCATTTAGAAGTTAATACTCTTTGTCTGTACAAGCTCTTCGATATCCCGGTATGGCAATGTCTTCAAATCATTCAAGTACCTGAAGTATTGAACACCAAATTCTCTTTGATCGCATAGACATCCAACTCCGCAATCCATCCCGAGCTCAAAATATCACCCGAAGATTTATCTTTTTCGTGTGTGAAGAATGCTAACGGTCGTCTGAACTTCATTTCTCTCGGTAGCTCTTTAAACCATATCTTTATAGCCTCAACAATTTCTTCTTTGGATAGACGTTTCGGAATACTTCCCTCTGCAACCGTCTCTTCAATCCTTCTTTTTAACAAGTCATCGTTTGCTTTACTGAATAATTCTTCAAAAGTTGGAAAGTTATCAGTTCCTTCACCAGAATAATTGATCGCTTCATCATCATCTGATGCATCTTCAATAATCACCCTATCAAATGTATCAACATCTGGTATATGCTTGTAAACATAATCATTTGGCTCGAATGCACTGATGTTATTTTCCTCTTCAAAATCAAATTCGAACGACTCTTCATCAATTCCAAGCATATTAACAATTTCCTCATTGGTATAATTGTGTACGAACTTGCCCTCCTCAACATTATGCTCCAAATATAAAATTCGGGGCGTATAACAATAAGGAACAACTGTAAATGGATAGTTGTGAGAATTCCTGACTGTTCTTCATCTTGAGTTTGCTCTTTCTGCTCCCCATGGTATTGTGTATCATCTTCTTGGTTAGCAAAATTGTTGGTGCATAATGTCTATTGCCTACGTCTAGGATATGTTGATTATGTATATAGGGCTTAGAATGTCGAACATTGTATGTTAATATATGATTTATTTTTTTTGTACATGGCTCGTACGAGTGAGTCTAGTGGCTCGTAGGAGTGACACTCTGTCACTCGTACGAGGCACCACTCGCACGAGTCAAACACACACTCCTCCTGTGCAAGTCATGTTGACCTATAAATATAGGAGCTCGAGTGTTGTGTTAGACATCTGTTGGTGTGTATCTACGGCAAAGCCCTGTCAAACTGTTTACTCATTCTGTATCTGTTCATGTTTATCAATACAAATCAAGGCGTTTAAGAAGTATATCTTTCTTGTTTGTTTGTCCAACTCGCTAACAATGAATTCCGCCTCTGTTAGTTGAGTCAGATTAGTCCGGTGCTCATAAGAGGAGAGCCGATCCCCTCTCACTAGTGGTATCAGAACCTTGAGGCCTAATTTGAGGACAAACAACAAGTTTTAGTAGACAACCAATAGTTTCAACAGTTTCAGATTCAACCATTGGAGTTTTCTACATCTACACTTTCTCATACAGATATCAGATTTAGACGAATTCATGGACAAATTGGACTAGGATTTTAGTATATCACGCTAAAATCAACTCTAATCAATCCTTGAAAATTTCAGATATATAATCAAACTAAATCATGTAAATTGTAAAAATCATTCATTTTGTGACTTAAGCTGACTCGTACGAGTAGAGAGACAACTCGTACGAATGGCCACCCGTCGAATCAGACACTCGTATGAACAAGTAAACAAGTTTTTCTTAAAAATTACAAGTTAAAAATTTGTCATCCGCACGAGTAAGTAGTTCGCACGAGGAAGTCACTCGCACGAGTAACCTTTCATTCGCATGAACATTTCATTCGTACGAATCTCTGATTCGCCCGAGCATATAACTCGTACGACCATCGGAGTCGCACGCACAGCTCTGTCATCCTCACGAAGAAAATTTTTAAGAAATTTTCTTAAATTTTGTATCTTTTGTCATTCTAATATGTTTTTTCGAAAGTGTGTTTCTGAAATTTGAAGAAAAAATGGAAGAAGAATTTTACAATGCTTTTGCTGCTTCAGTAGTTACAACCATCGCAACTCAGAATATGAACCTTGAAAACGAGATGGGCACGATGACAAATCCTCCAAAGCTAATGAATCTTGAAGACTATGATAGTTGGAGTGAAATAATTATGAACTAGGTTCAAGCGAATCATTTCACATGCTGGTTTGCCATTGAATCGAAATATCAAGCTCCAATCGGAGAGAATGGTCTTGAAAAAACGTTAGCTCAACTTTCGGAATTCGAAAGAGAAAAGTTCATTAACGAGAAGATGATGATGAACATCTTGTAGCAAGCCATCAAGGAAGATATCTTGGCGCTCCTTCAGCATGATGATGATGCTCAACCCTTATGGAATGCTAAATTCCAAGGAAGCATGCAGCTACGAAAAGGGAAGAGAGCGTTATTAAGTAAAGAATTTGATATCTTTACTTTGATCAAGGAGAGACGGTGAAACAATTGATTGAACGTTACTGTCACTTGGTGGTCCAAATGAAGTGCATGGGAATTGTGAAGACAAATGAAGAATTGGTCGATAAGCTGGCAGACTCTTTACCTCAAGGAGAATGATCAACTTAGTTGACTATTCTAAAGAATGGCACAGAGTATGGTAATTCATTACCAAGATTTATTGAGAGATTGGAAGGGAAGGGCGCGAACTCGAGATGCAAAAAATGGCAAACAGCAAAGGAGCCCAAATGCAACAAGAAGTAAATCTGTATTATAGGGGTAGTCCTGCAGCAAATACAGTCTCCAAAAATTCAAACTGCCTTCAGTGCATTCAACACACCAAGTCCACAGTCAAGTCAAGCAAGTTGATTTTAATCTTTTGCTTCCGTCAACCCAAATACGCCTCCAGTCCAACAATCATCCCATAGTTCAAGCAATTCACAGAATCACCAGAACAATCAATCTAATCCCAATCAACGGGTTCTACAGTGCAATATTGCTGTTGATTTCCAAAATGCTCAAAACTTCAACGAGAACACTACGAAGCAACACATGTCATTACTTGCCTCAGTACTTGAATCGTACAATAGTTTAGTAGCAGGAAAAAATTGGGAATTCTAAGATGACGAGAGAGGATTACGATTAGATTGATCCAGTCGAGATGGAATTTATTGACATTAAATGGTGTAAGGCTTCTATCGTCAAAGAGCGCAACATTTCATGGAGATTACTGGAAAAGACAACTTGGGAGGACTTGATGGGAAACTTGGCTTCGACAAGTCCAAAGTTACATGCTTCAAATGTCGAGAGAATGGACATTTCAAACGAGAATGTCCAAATAGAGAGGTTCAGGGCAATCAGAATCCTTTTGCTGACGATTATTACAAGAAAGCCATTTATCATCGTCCTCAACCTAAAACAAGAATGGTGCAAATCGAAGATGGACTGTCAAACTCCAAAGACAAAGCTCTTGTCATTATTCAAGGGGACGAAAGTTTCAACTGGAACAAGTACATCACGAAGAACGAAAGTTTAGCATTGGTCGCGGAAATCATTGAAGAGCCTGAAGTTACTGAAGAATATTCAGAGGCATCTTCTGACGAATCTCCTGAAGCATATTACAACACATCGTCAGAAGAAGAGGAATTGTTAAATAGTGCATTTAAACATCTTTTGCCTAATAACATTCTTAAAACTTTTGCAGGTTATTTTGAGCCAATCCATCGATCATCTTGTGAAGAAAAGAAGACGCCTGAAGAAGAAGAGAGAGTTGATGAGACGTTGGAAAAGTTGACTGACAAGACCAACAAAGCTTGTATGGCGAATGTGAATGAGGTAAATGTGTCTATATGTGAGTCGGTGAAAGAAACACCTTGCATGAAGTGCCAAGAGCCATGCAGTGAGTGTGTTAAAAAAGAAACACGATACAATGAGCTGAAATGTTATACAGATAATTTGTCATGTGACTATAATTCAACGAAAGAAGCTTATGAAAAATTAAGCAAATCTGTTAAACAATTTGAATAGGTGATCAGAGAAAATGACGGAACACTTTCAATGCTTAAGGCAACTGTAATGGACAAACAAATTGCCATTATATTCAACTGAATACAATTGTCGAGCTAAAAAATGTTGATACACTTTTGTGTCTGTCTCTTGTTCTTAGTTACGTCTGTAATTGTACGGTCTTTGTTTATTGTGTCTGTATAGTTTGGTCGTGTCAACCAAATTAAGATGTCCTCCTATCTTAGTTTAGTATGACGATTAGTTTGTCTGTGTAAAACAGTTGCATGGGTGCACACTGTTAAGCCTTGTGTACGTCATGTATGAAGGCACGTTCTCCGAAGAACACATCCAAGTACGATTGATAGATGCTTCGTACGAGCAAGATGTTGTTCATACGAGCCACATTCTATTCGTACGAGTGGCTCATTGTAACAAGTATCTTCTTTGAGTCGTACAAGCGAGTTCATGTTGGAGAAGATGTTGTTCATACGAGCCATGGGACATTCGTACGAGCATCTTTTGGAGAATGTTCTTCGTGTCTTTTGGTGTTTCGTACGACCAACAACATTCTTCGCACTGTTGCTAGGTGTGGACACTATATAAACAGACATGCACTTCTCAGTGAAAGGTTAGAGAGCTGTGTGAACAAGTTACACACTACAGAGAGATACATAAAAACACAAAGAGTATTTCATGAGTCTGTATGAACATTGTTTTATGTGTTTGTACTAGTTCTCTTCTGTTAATCAAGATATTAAATCTTTGGTTATCTTGTGTTTCTTACTTTGCTTTGGTTTACATACTTACGAGGATTCCACACTCGTATTTGTGTTGTATAAACAGGGAAGTAGGTTAATCTTGATCCTCCAAGTGGACCTTCAAGTGGTATCAGAGCTTTGGCTCTCTTCCTTGTTTGAAACCAAGCTTAGTGTTGTGTCTGAGCTAGTTGTGAGGGTTTCTAGAAGTGTTCTTGAACATTCAAGAGGAAACTTAAGTTTTTAAAAGATAACCAACTTAAAAGTTAGTTAAAACTTGTGGTATCCAGAAAATTTTCATAAAAACCTTGTTAGAATACATGGAGACATGTGAGGATCTAGTTTTTCTTAAAATTTTCTATCAAAATTCAGTTGAACATATCTTCAGGTGAAGCACTGCCGGAAAACTCACTTGAATATTCTTGTAGGGTTGACCAAATCTCTGGACATTCTGACTTAACTGTTTTGACTGAAAAGCTGATATGGAATGTTTGTCTTTTTAACTAAAATTGTGTAGACAACTGACCACTTTCGAAAACAATTCTGTGTTAGAAAAGGAAATTTTCACCAAACAACTCTGCAAAAAGATTCCTCTCTGCAAAAAACATCCGTGTGAATAACCCGTTCGCACGAAGAACAAGACTATTCGTGCAAAAGACCAAGTCATCCGCACGAAGCACAAGTTTGCTCGCACGAAAGAGTGTCTCTCGTACGAAGCACCTAGTTCGTACGAAGGATAGTCAGTCGTACGAATCATTGATTCGTACAAAGAACAAGCTTGATCTGTTTTTTGTGTTTTAGTTTTTCAAAATTTATGGTTTTTAAGATTGTGAACTTTAAAAGGATACTGTTATTTTCAAAATTAAATTTTAAACCTTTTAATTTTCATAACCAAGAAAACATAATGAGTTCTAATCCTTGGGATTGGGGGAGTAGTTCAAGCACAAATCAAGACTCATCACAAAGCTCCGCAACCTCATGGTTAAATCATTAATGCCTCAACATACAACCATGATTACCGCAAATCAATGGGCATGTGTCACAAATCAAAATCAGAGCATTCAAACTCTTCTTATAAGCGAGAGTGAAACTGGGAGTAATAACCGTCCACCAAAACTGAACCATATGAATGATTATCCTTCGTGGAAAAGTCGTTTTCATACATATGTTCTTGGAAAAAATACTGAATTATGGACATGTTTTACTACACCATACAAGGAATCTCTCGAAGAAGCAGGATCAAATCCAACTTCCTTAGCCAACCTAGATGAAAGCGATAAAAAGGCTTACGATTTAGAGAAAAAGTCGTTTGCTATCATTACACAAGCACTTCATAAGGATATTTATCATCAGTTTGTGTACTGTACCACCACCAAGAATCTGTGGGATACTTTGGAAGCAAGAGGAGAAGGAAATGCTGCAACCAGAAAAATACGACGTGATCTGCTGAAGAAGGAGTTTGAAGGTTTCATGTTTATGGAGAATGAAACATTGAGCGACATGACAACATGTTTCTACCACCTGCTTAGTGAAATGTATTTATACAAAATGTTAGCATCTCCACAGGAAATCGTGATGCGTTTTGCTAACGCCTTACCGCCAAAGTGGAGTCAATTTATTGACTTACTGAGGCATACAGGTGTTTTGGATGTAATCAGTATCTATGAATTTGTTCAGAAGTTGTAGAACAAAAATGAAGAAGAGATCCGGAAAGTAAAAAGGGTTTCTGTCCCACAAAACCCTGAGATGTACTTTGGAGGAATTAACACAAGTGTAAATACAATTCTGCAACCAAAACTTCAAACCACGTTTGTGTCAAATGTTAACCCCTTTCTACCACCACCAGTTCAAACAGACCAATCTGCCGGCTCAAGTACTCAAACCTATGGTCAAGTATTTGATCCTAAAGCCTTTCTACCACAACCTCAAGTTATTGCACCTCGAGTTACACAACAAGATTCTCAACAAGCTTTCTATGGTAACAACTTTCAACCAGCAAACCCTAATACAGTCAGACTTGACATGTCACATCTTTCCAAGGTCAGTGTAGAAGTTGCTCAGGTATGGAACTTCGAAACCCCATGGTTAGTGCTTATTGTGGATTAGTCGTCGGTCAATTTGGAAACATAAATTTGACTAATGAAGACTACCAACAAATAGACAAAGATGAGATGGATCTAATGGATATCAAATGGGCGTTTGCAAGTGCAGTCAGAAGAGCTAAGGATTACATGAGCAGAACTGGAAGAACAAGTTTGGAAAGCAAGAAAGATACAAAATATGGTTTTGATAAAGATGTTGTTACTTGCTTTAACTGTGGTGAAAAAGGTCACTTCAAACGAAATTACACTAGACCCAGCAAACAAGGAAATCACAAACCTTTCTGAAATCAATCACAACCATCCAACACAGCCCATGTTAACAATGAACGGAGAATAGTAGCTGTTAACAACCCAAACAACACCAACCAGTCTGGGCCTTCAAATAACACAAATAGAGCTCTAGTAGTTCAAGCAGATGAAGGATGTGATGGGTTAGTACAATTAGGGAACGAGAACCAAGGAGGAACTACATGTTATGCCAAGATTATCAATCTATTCAAACATGTTCACAGCATTAACAATTCTGATGATGATGATATTTCGGGGTATAATGGTAGTTCTGATGAGGAATGCTCGAGTACAGGTGGTTATGGATCTGATTCAGATATCAGGGAAGGAAGTGATACTGAGGTCAGTGAGTTGCTGAAAGAAGCAGAGGAGCTGAAAAGTTAAAAGGTGTTTTGATGAAGAAATCAGAAGTTGCAACGAAGGAAATGGAGAAAATCTTTACAAATAATGCATCCTTCCCTCATCATACTGCCTTCATGGCTAATGTTGCTGGTTCGACAAGTCAGGTAAACTCTGACTCTCCTAAAATATGCAGTGATTGTGCTGAAATTAAAATAAAATTTGAAACAATAAACTGTCACAATCAAGACCTAGTTGTTGAAGTGTCAAAATGCAAAGAGGCAAATCTGGCTTTAACTCAAAACGAAAAAGAATTCAAATCTGTAATAGAAACTCTTAAGAAAAGCGTTTCTGAATTAACTAAAACAGTTTTGAACAAGCAAACAGGAATTAATAACTACATTAATATCCTTGAAGACACAAAGAAGGAGTTAGCCATTGCCAAATGCGAATATGATGCGATCAAGCTAAAATTGGAAAGTTACTCTAACTCTTGATATGTGCTTGATCATATCATTGATGTTCAAAAACTGAAACGAGATGTCAAATGCATTGGGTATAAAGCGTGTCCACCTCCTTTGACACACAATTATACCAAATTGTCTGATGAAGAGGAAATGACACGGTTTGAACCATATGTACCTCTTAAACCTGAAGAGTTTGTAGCAGGATTGGGGTTTAAGTTGGACAATTCCTCAGTTGAATCAAGAAAATTTGAGAACTCATCATCAGTTGTTGATCAGAATCCTTCTACAATAGAGGAGGATGATTCATTAGATGATGAGTCCGAGAAAATTGATCAGGATTAATCTCTTGATAACGAAAAAGGAATAGAAATTTCTGCTACTCCCAATGTGAAAACTGTTGAAAATCAAGAGAATGATCCAATGAAATCTGTCAAGACAAATACATATACAGATAAAAATGATAATGTGTTGTATACTTTGATTGGGGACAAGAAAATCTACTCAAACAAAGACTTTCCGATCAAAAATGTAAATCCAACCTCAATTGATCAAGTTTTTGAAAATTCAACAACCAAATTTTTGGAAAAGAAAAATCCGATCAAGTCACAACCATTATCCATTTCAAAAGAAAATAACAAGAAAAGTGAGCTGAAAAGCCTAAGGTATCACAACCAAAGGTTGAAACCAAAGGAGCTCACTACAAGAAGAATTGAAGAATGTTAAATTTGTGGGATCAACTGGTACTGATAAAATCAAGACTTTTGAAAGCATGTCTAATGTCGATTTTGTAAATAAAGTCAAGATTTTGAAGCGTAACAGTCAAAACAATTACACTCTACATACAAATGGGTGTGAAGATGAACCAAGTACCTCCAGACCCACAAGTTCAACATCAAGTCATAAAACAGGATCTCCTAAATTTGTTGAAAGGAGAACATGTTTTAAATGTGGAGAGTTTGGCCACATAATCAAAAATTGTACCAACCCAGCAAAACCCAGATTCATTTAGAAAGCCCCTCCTGAACCAACTTGCCAGTGTCGATCTGTATCACCAAAACAAGACAAACGTATTGTTAATGAACAAGCAGAAAACAGAGACGTAAACAAGTAAAAATAATTGAAAAAGCATTAAAACTGGATTTTTCAGAAAGGAAACCAAGTTCTTCAAGTTTGATAAAACTAGAAGTTGTTAAAAATGTAAATAATAGTCATTCTGGTAAGATTCAACAATCTTGGAAACCTAAGACCGGTAATGATTCAGGGGGAGGCACACAGTTTCCAAATCATCAAGAAATTGAAATCACATTTCTTGATGATAAGGGTTGACCCAAGACCACTAAGGCTTGGGTCCCCATTTCAAACTGATCAAGTATTGAATTGTGTAGGGTGTTCAAGGAGGAACTGTGAATAGTCATTGGATTGTTGACAGTGGAGCATGAAGGCACATGATAGGCGACTTAAGGCTCCTTTATGATGTGAAAAGCATTCGAGGAGGCTATGTTGCTTTTGCTGGAGATAAGGGCAGATACATCACTGGATAAGGAAGGTGTTGTTAGCTTTGATAAGATCAATTATGCTCGTCAAATTGATCACAATCTTCTAAGTGTTTGTTAAATCTACGACAAGAAGTTCACGGTTCATTTTGATGATGTCGGATATTATGTGCTGGAACCTGGTTTCAGGATTCCCAAAGAATGGATTCTCCTGTCGACTCCAAGAATTAATGATTTGTATATTCTTGACATGAGCCAAGCTATTACCACGTCTGCACAAGTCACATGTTTTGTCTCAAAAGCCACCGAAAGGAATCAATCTCTTGGCATAGACGAATGGGACACATTCACTTAAGGAAAATGAATTACTTGGTGAAAAAAAATCTTGTGAGTTGTGTACCAGTGAAGAAATTTCATTTACAAGACATCTGCGTATCGTGCCAAAAGGGAAAGCAAGCTAGAAAATCTCATCCTGTGAAGAAGATTAACACGATGAATATGCCTTTGGAACGTCTTCATATGGACCTCTTTGGACCTATGAAACACAAGAATACCTTTGGTGATTCATATTACTTAGTAGTTACTGATGACTACTCAAGATTTTCATGGGTGAACATGTTGCTACACAAGAGTGAAGTTCTTGAAATCCTCAAGAATCTCCTGATGCTACTCGAAAATTTGTACAATTTGAAGATAAGGAGAATTAGAAGCGACAATGGCACCGAATTCAAGAACCATGTTATGGATGAGTTCTGTTCTTCTAAAGGCATTTTGAATGAATACAGTTCTCGATACACTCCATAACAAAATGGTGACGCTGAGAGGAAAAATAAAATTCTGATTGAAACTGCAAGAACTATGTTAGTAGAATCAGAATTTCCTGTTCAATTTTGGGAAAAGCTGTGGCTACAGCATGTTATACGATGAATAGAGTTCTTATGGTAAAGAGGCATGGGAAAACATGTTTTGAGTTGTTACATAAAAGGAAACCGGATGTTTCTTTCTTAGAACCTTTTGGAGCTCCATGCACTATGATTGATCCACATGGAAAGTTTGGTCCAAAGGCTATCAAAGGTTTCTTTCTTGGATATGCTACTCCTAATTTCAGAGTGTGGAATTTGTCAACAAAAAATATTGAAGAATCGGGTGAAGTTAAGGTTCAAAGATACACTGAATAAGTAAGAGCTCCAGGTGCTCCTTGGATGTTTGGCTACGATGGGCTGTTTGACTCCTTTAATCTGCCAACTTTTGATGATGCTTCTGCAGCTGCTGAAATGCTACTATAAAGTGATACTGCACTTGACTCGTCATTAGTACGACTAATTATTGTTAACCCTCAAGTGTCTACTTCGGTTAACAATCTTGTTCAGAATGAGGAATTCGAAGATGCTGCTGTTTTAATGTTTCGTCAGAAGATGATGACTTCCATGATGCAAATGAAGCTACTTCTGGTGTAGTTCCTGGAATTTCAGATGTCACGTCAAATGGACAAAATCAGAGGATGTCTGAAGGTCATGCTTCTACATCTTCATCAAATCCAACAAACGAATTAGTTGTTGATCTAAATATCAACATTTTGCGTATAAATTCTCGAGTTCCCGAAGTTCTTGAGACTCGAATTCATAATACCCACACTCAACAGAATATTATAGGAGATGTCGTGAGTGGTGTGCAGACTCATAATCAGCTAAGAAACAACCAGAATGCTGGTTTGTATTCAGTTATTAGGGAATCTGGGGAACAGAATGATTGGTCTTTTGCTTGCTATGTCTTCCAAGTAGAACCGAATTCTTGGAAGGAGGCAATGAAAGAAGACTCATGGGTTGAGGCAATGCAAGAAGAACTTTAGCAGTTTCAGAAGTTAGGCGTGTGGAAATTGGTACAAGATGGGTTTACAAATGTAAGAAGGATGACCGAGGTGTTGTTGTAAGAAACAAAGCAAGATTGGTTGTCCACGGCTTTAATCAGGTAGAAGCCATTGATTACAATGAAGTTTATGCACCGGTAGCACGTCTTGAGGCCATAAGAATTTTCTTGGCTTACGCGTCCTACAAGAAATTTACAGCTTTTCAAATGGATGTGAAGAGTGCATTTCTTCATGGTGTGGTTGAAGAAGAAGTATATGTTGAGCAACCGCCTGGTTTTGAAGATCCAATCCATCCTGACAAGGTTTGGCTTCTGAATAAGGTGCTATATGGTCTTCATCAAGCTCCACGGGCTTGGTATGAAATGTTGTCTTCCTATCTTCTGAAGAATGGTTTTCGACGTGGATTGATCGACTGTACTCTCTTCACCAAGGAAGAAAATGAGGACTTATTGCTGGTACAGGTGTATGTTGATGATATTAATTTTTGGGTCTACAAACGAGAAATTGTGCAAAGAATTTGAACAGGTGATGCAAGAGAAGTTCGAGTGAGCGCAATAGGAAAAATGACTTTCTTTTTAGGTTTGCAGGTTCATCAATTTTGGGAAGGGATATTCATCCATCAAAGTACGTCGGGGATATTCTCAAACGATTATAGATGGAAGACTCAAAGCCTTTGGGAACTCCATTAGCTCAAAATCATGGGATTACTCCTAATGGAATGGGTGAACATGTGGAACCATCACTTTATTGTGCTATGATCGGATCATGTATCACACTGCTTCAAGACCCGATATAATGTACCCAACATGTCTTCTAGCTCGCTACCAGTCAAGTCCAAAGGTTTCTCATTTGATGGCTGTGAAAAGAATCTTTCGTTATTTGAATGGTCGCCCGGACACTGGTCTCTGGTACCCTAAGGATGATAAGTTTGATTTGATAGCATTCAGTGATTCTGATCATGGTGGCTGCAAGATCGATGCAAAATCAACATCAGCAGGATGTCAATTCTTGGGAAATCGCCTAGTCACGTGGCAGTGCAAAAAGCAGACTTGTGTAGCTAGGTCAACTTGTGAGGCTGAGTATATTTCAGCTTCTAGTTGCTGCGCTCAGGTTCTATGGACCCAACAGCAAATGCACGACTACGGTATTGAATTTCTAACTACTCCTATTTTTGTTGATAACGAAGCTGCTTTACAGATCACTCGTAATCCTGTATAGCACTCAAAAAGAAAACACATTGAGATTAAGTATCATTTCATACGAGATTGTTATGAAAAGAAACTTATCAATGTTGTTAAAATCTACACTGATCACCAATGTGCCGACCTGTTTACAAAAGCTTTTGATAAATCTAGTTTTGATTATCTACTTTTGGTCAATGGCATCAAGGTGGAACTCGAGTAAATCACCCTTGGCTAATCATTTTTCGTAAATATTTTCTTAAAAAAATCTAAAACGACAAAAAGATTTTCCATTTTCTCTTAGTTTTATATTTTAGGGGGAGAAAATTTCAAGAAAATACAAAAACATGAGAATATATAAAAAATACAAAAATATGTCTTTTATTTATTTAAGTTTTCATTTATTTACCTTCTTTATTTAAGGGGGAGAAAATTTTATAAAAATATAAAAACAAAAGAAAATCCAAAAATAAAAAATGATTTTCTTGGAAAGATAAGAGAAGATGATGATACATACCGGTGATCTGTCAAAAATGGTGAAAAACATAAAACGAGAATTGATAAGTAGCTTTACTAATGATGTATCGGTAGGCTCACAATCAGATTAAAATGTTCAGGTTGATATAAACGTAATGGATTGCAAGCCAGGTGGAAACCATTCATTGGCATATGGTCTTGGTACCGAAATTTTGTTTGATAGTATGCCGAGGTTCTGAGATATGCGGTCTTTATGCTGACTTATCATCTGGGTATTATGGTTGAATCTTTTACCGAAAAATAACGGTGACGCTAGTCTAGAACTTCCATGATACCATACATACGTGTAAATACTGCACACGGCCATTAATAAGTGATAAAAATATCACATCCACCCAAAAATAAGTGATAAAATATCACAGCTTTATGCGGGAGCTAAGTTCGTCTCTTTGTCGGTACGATGGTACTAGCCTGTTCACGGACTTACTCCTATGCACTGCATGCATTTGAAATTCAAGTTCCTCATGAATAAGTGATTTAATCAGATAGGGCTTGTTTTCAATCAAAATAAGTAAGTATCTCACATCATATACGTCAAAACAGATGATAAGTAGTATACTCACCAGTAAGATTTTCTCTCGTGCATATCTTGATACGGGAATGTGTTATGAAGTGGTTGAACACCGGCTAGTAAGTATAATTCATACATTAATCATATCTCCTAATCATGATTACATCTGATAAGCTGAGCTTACGTGGACAACAATACCGATAATCATAGTAGAATACTTATTTACTTAATTTATATGTTTTAAACAAAACTCGTTTTTGGCAAGATCAAAAGCTGGTATGATTCTCTTACCTGGAAACTCTGAAAAAAGATTGTCTAGTAAATATATAGTTTATTCTTATTTGTTGATTGATCATTTTAGTTTTAGTTCACTCTGTTGTTAAATTAAGTTATTTTTTATTTAGCCAAAGATGAAAACTCAAAAGGTTTTCTACCAAGATACACCTCGAAAATCATTTGTCTTACTATCATAACTTCATAAAGTACTTTCTTACAACGGGTAAACTCATTTCAAAGAACAAAATATGTTTAACGAGCACTTTTCCTAAGTTAACTTATGATTAGTATGGAGATGTGAAAAGTTCTAAACAAGTCAACGAAAAACCTAAGGTCTTCGAAGAACTGAAAGTCCAGTTTTGAAAAACTTGGACTCGTACGAATCAAAGATCACTCGTACGAGTCATTGTGCCTCGTACGAATGATCACTGGGGTATTATATGAATGGAGTTCTTCGTACGAGCTAAGGTTGCTTGCACGAGTATCATGATGTGGTGTAAAGATGATGAAGTTCTTTAGTGGAACTTTACTTTCACTTTGCTCACGTCATCTTTTCACCTCTCCTTAAGTTGTTTTTGATATCTTTAAGGTATATTTGACAATGTTGGCATACTTTAAAGATGAACAACTTGAACATTATCTGACCATATGACTTTGACTGACATGAACAACAAAATTTAAGCGAAGAATCTTTAACGAAAAACAAGTTCCTCATAAATAATCTTCTCTTGAAATTGTTTGTGTGAACAATATCCGTAGGAGTGAAATACCAGTTGCACGAGTAACATGTCACTCGTACGAGCCAGTTACTCGTACGAGTAAATAACTTGTTTAATCAAGATAGTTGTTCATAAAAATCAGGTGTTCTTCGTACGAATAAATTGTTAGTCGTATGAATCAGTAGTTCTTCGTCCAGGGAATACATACATACATAAAGTTTGAAATAGAACTTTTGTGTATATTCCCTAATGATTTTATGTCCTTATCCTTGTTGTCTTATATGTATAGAATGGAACAAAAGGAACATAAAAGAAAACCCGCAACGAAGAGAACTGAAAGTCAGAAGTGGAAATTATGTCAGAACCAAGACATAACATGGTGGCCTACTTAGATTCGGAAGACAAATTTGCTGAGTACAACGGTATAATGAAGTTTTTACGCAACTCAAGGATACATTATGCTATCACGCACAAGACTACAGTATACAAGACGTTGATCAAGGAATTTTGGGATTCAGCTAAAGTTGTTGAAGTAAATGGGCAGGAACTTATCCACGGGAGAGTAAATGACATGAATGTAGATGTCTCTGCTAAAATCATTAACTCAGTACTACAGCTTGGTGATGATCCTGAAGCTCCATTCTCAGTATCGTTGAAATGTCAACGTGGATGTTTGCTTAGAATGAAATGTGTTGGAGATTTTCTCATGGGACAACTAAACAAAGCACGATTGCCACTCCAATACAAGCTCTTTTTACATGTTCTAATTCAAGTTTGAGCAACAGACAAAGTGGTTATGACATAGGAATAACGACTTAGTTGGAATGATGATAGCTTTGACATTGAACAAACCGTTTAGTGTTTCAAAGTATATTTTTGCAAAAATGAAGGAGAACCTGAGAAGAACCGGATATGGTGGAAACAAGTTTTGGATGTATCCTTGCTTTCTCAAATGATCTTGAATGTGCAACATCTGAATCTTCCGAAGAATGACAACGATGTTTTAATTGTAGAAGACATGATGGAACATTCATTGAAGATCTTTAGAGGTGTGGCAGCAAAATGTTACAAGGAGACACACCTCCTTGTAAATTGATCGGTTTTCTGGCAAATGATGAATATGTTGCACCAGAAAATGATAAGTGGCGCCATGATGACAGTGAGTCAGATAATGAAGAACCAACTTTAAAGAAGATGATCGAAAATAAATTTGGTCATCAAAAGGAAAAAGGTGATGATGATGACAGTAATAATGATGGTAATGGTGGTGTAAGTGATGTAGGAACTACAGTTGGTGATAAGAGAAGAAAGAAACAAGGTAGAAAGACTATGGAAACATCATCAACAGAACTTGAAATCACACAACCTACAACTTCACATCAAGAAACTGCACTGGAACCAGTTGTAGAAACCCTAGTCTACTTTTACAATAGAGGAGACTGAACCTGTAATGACAAAACCCAATACAACCTCTGAACCACAACCATCAAATACCACAGCAGCTGAAACACCTTTGGCTAAAGATACTCCAATTCAATCACAACCTACTACTTTATCAGTTCAACAATCCCAGTCCACAACTCACCAACAAAGTACAAAACAAAGCAATCATTATTTTCTGAAATGGAAAAGGATGAGAAAGTGGATTTTCTGTCCTCTCAGTTGCAAGCTGTAGCAATTCAGATTAACAAGCATTCGGAGTTTATATCTTCAAATCGAAACACAGTTGTCAAACAACAGTTAGAAAACAGGATTCTGAAATTCCACAGTTAAGAAAAGAAAATGAGCGAGTGAAGGTTGCAGATGCTGAAAGAGCAACTCAACTACAACAAATGAGAGCAGCTGATAACTCTCGGGGAATTGAGTTGAATAGGCTGAATGAACGTAGTGTGGCTGTACAACGATCTGCTGAAACATTAACTTCTAAACATAACGACTTAAGAGAATGGTATCATTCTCGTAATGCTAATCTGGTTGAAGGTTTTAATGGCATTAAAGATGTGTTTGAAATGAGCAGAAAGCGGGTGAACATTCTATGGAATGAAAGATGCAAAGCACAGGACAGATCAAACGTAAACATGATCAGGATAGTGAAGTTCCTGGTAATCCTGATGCATCAGCCTCTTCCTCATAACAAAAAATTTCTGCTTCAACTCTAGTGGTAGAGTGTAATGTACAACAGATCGTGAACTATCCAGTTACCTCCTGTGACACTCAAGAGGAAACAAGAAAGGTTTGATGTTTCTGGAAAGTTTTGAAGACCTAATTATCCATCAACATTGGATTGAAGATTTTCAGGGGAGTTTGTTGATACAACAGGCATTTCGGAATGAAGACTGAAGACCAAGCAACAGCCAAGGGGGAGTTTGTTGATACACTTTTGTGTCTGTCACTTGTTCTTAGTTACATCTGTAATTGTACGATCTTTGTTTATTGTGTCTGATAGTTTGGTCGTGTCGACCAAATCAAGATGTCCTCCTATCTTGGTTTAGTATGATGATTAGTTTGTCTGTGTAAAACACTTGCATGGGTGCACACTGTTAAGTCTTGTGTACGTCATGTCTGAAGGCACGTTCTCTAAAGAACACATCCAAGTATGATTGAAAGATGCTTTGTACGAGCAAGATGTTGCTCGTACGAGCAAGATGCCACACTCCATTCGTACGAGTGGCTCATTGTAACAAGTATCTTGTTTGAGTCGTACGAGTGAGTTCATGTTCGTACGAGCCATGGGACATTCATACGAGCATCTTTTGGAGAATGTTCTTCGTGTCTTTTGGTGTTTCGTACGACCAGCAACATTCTTCGAACTGTTGCTAGGTGTGGACACTATATAAACAGACATGCACTTCTCAGTGTAAGGTTAGAGAGCTGTGTGAACAAGTTACACACTAGAGAGAGATACATAAGAACTCAGAGAGTATTTTATGAGTCTGTATGAACATTGTTGGTATGTGTTTATACTAGTTCTCTTCTATTAATCAAGATATTGAATCTTTGGTTATCTTGTGTTTCTTACTTTGCTTTGGTTTGCATACTTACGAGGATTCCACACTCGTATTTGTGTTGTATAAACAGGGAAGTATGTTAATCTTGATCCTCCAAGTGGACATACAAAAAATGAACTTGAAAAAATGAAAATAGAAACAGAACGGGTTAGCAAATTGTTAATCAGTTATTCTACAAGCTCATACGTCATTGATCACATTCTTCCAAAAATTGAAAACAAGGAAGAAAATCAAATTGATGAAAACAAAGGTGCAAGTTATGATCGTGTTCCACCACCCATGTGGAATAGCTATACTAGTAAGAAACCATCGGGGGTGGAGAAGGCGCTAAACTTAAAATTGAAAACTGAAAAGACAAACCAGCTGCCTACGAACATTGATATAACTTACACTAAACCAGAGAATGAGTGTGAGTCTGATGTGGTTAAAACTGTGGTTGAAAGTGTTTTGAAGAATAAATCGGACAAATCCGAATTGGATGGTGAATCATAAGAAAATAGTTTAAACACCAATCCAAACGTCATCGTATACAAAATACATGGATCTGACAAAATATATTCTGATGAGGGTTTCCCATTTTAGAATGTCAATCTAGATCATGTTGAAAAGTTGTTCAAGCTTGTTGAGGTGAGCCATTCTGATTTAGAAAAACAAGATGCATTATATTGTTCTAAATCAAAATGTGTTAACAAACCTTACCATCAAAGGAATAGAGATTATCCTGAAAACAGGAGAGGTGGGTTGGGTTTTCAAAAGCAAAGAACAAACAACAAATTTCGAAAGCTGAACTTTACAAAGAAAATCATTTTTTCTATGGGACAACTACAAAAAAGGAAAAAGAGATCATTGGTAAACAATCCAATGATGAATTCAGAAAGAAAAGGAGAGCAAAAAATGGGATTTAGATTCCTCTGTTCAAAAAGACAGTAGGAAGTGCTACAAGTGTAACATTGTGGGACATATTGCACGAACAATGTTCGCAAAGAAATCCAAAACCTGTTTTCAACTCCAACAGATCTACCAAAGATGAGAAACAAAAGGCATCCATATTTATACCGGTAAAATTCTGAAAAGAAACAATGAATCTCATAAAATGTAAAATCAACGATTCAATTTAATTCTAAATTTGAATTTGGTGAAACTTCCACCAAGAATCGTCAAAAGGATTCAAAGTTTTATTCTAAAAGGGAAATTTGAAAAAACAAACTTGGGTTACAAAAGTCAAGCCATCTTCAGTAGAACTGAAACCATCTGTTCCAGCCAAAACATAGGCCAAACAGAATGTCAAGATCAAAGTTGGTCCGAAGTTTGATATTCCAAACCCACCCAAGACTAAGCAAGCTTGGGTTTCTCTGTTTAAATAGTTTCTTTCTCATGTGTGCAGGGGCTCCCGATATCGATCATGTCAAAATGGATTATGGATAGTGGAGCTTCACCACACATGACTGGGATGCTTGCGTTGTGCACGACATCAAAGCTATCCGGGGAGGTTACGTTGGTTTTGCTGGAACTCAGGGTGGAAGAATTGTGGGAGAAGGTATTCTTATGAATGGAGTGGTTTCCTTTGACGAGGTGAACTACATTGCAGAGCTCGAGAATAATCTACTGAGTATTTTGCAAATTTGTGACAAAAAGTTCACAACACACTTCAATGACAAAGAATGCTTAATTCTCAAGCCAGGATTCAGAATTCCTAAACAGTGGATCCTCATGCGCGCTCCAAGAGAGAATGATCTTTATGTCTTAGACATGAGCATCGTATCCAATACATCTAAGAAGGTTCAATGCTTTGTTTCTAAAGCAACCAAGAAGGAGTCAATTTTATGGCATCGGAAGATGGGGCACATTCACTTGAGAAAGATGAATTATTTGGTGCACAACGAGCTAGTGGATGGTGTTAATCTAAAGAACTTTCATTTATCTGATGATTGTCTGAGCTGTAAAAAGGGAAAACAGCATAAGAAATCACACCCAAGAAAGCTTCTAAATTCAATCAAGCTACCACTAGAAAGGCTTCATATGGATCTATTCAGGCCTGTAACGTGAAAAGCTTTTCTGGAGATTTATATTGCCTAGTCGTGACAGATGATTTATCAAGATTCTCATGGGTATTCTTTCTGGAGAGCAAAGATTAAACGTTGGAAAGCCTTATGATTCTCTTCAGGAAGCTTGAAAACCTGTATCACTCGCCTATCAAGAGAATCCGTAGCGACAATGGTACCGAGTTCAAAAACAAGAGGATGCTCGAATTCTGCAATGAAAAGGGATTCTTCATGAATTCAACACTCCCTATACTCCTCAACAAAATGGAGTAGCTGAACGCAAGAATCGCACACTGATCGAGACTGCCAGAACCATGCTCGCTGATTCAAAACTTCCAATTAGTTTCTGGAGCCAAGCAGTCGCATCTGCATGTTACACCCTCAATCGTGTGTTGATAGTCAAGCCTTACAACAAGACTTGTTTTGAGCTGCTAAACCATCGAAAGCCTAACCTCACATTTTTGGAACCTTTTGGATCGCCGTGTACTGTTTTGGACCCGGACGGTAAATTTGGAGCCAAATCCTTAGAAGGATTTTTCATTGGTTATGCAAGTCCACAAAAGCGAGTTTTTTTTACCGAGTCTGAACCAGGTTATTCTTGAATAGCATGTTGATTGTCAATGATATACTTTGCCAACGCAGAAACCTGGGGATCCATGGATGTTCAACTACGAAGGTTTGTGGAATTCATTTGACCTACCTGAAGTACCATCAGAAGAAGAACTTGTTATGCTCTTTCAGCAACATCAAATCTCTAATCAAGAACAAGTTTCTAGACCGTTGGGAATTTCCCCGTCACTTCCTGTCTCTAACACTTCTGATGTAGGTCCGGGCAATACTCTGCAGGAATCAGTCTCTGTACCAATCTTGAACACTGCTGAATCATCTGCCCATCAACCGATTAATGCCGACTCTGATCGTGAACCAACTTTTGATGATGGAGGATCTAGTTCCGATAAAGGATCTGAGCATATTGAAAGCTTTCAGAATGCTCAAGCTGATCAATCCGATGTCAGAAATGAAGCTATATCTTCTGCACCGGTTGCTGATAAAGTGATCACGAATTTGCAAAGTCAAGTAGATGTTCCGAGTGAAGTAATGCCAAGGACACTATCTTACCATCGATCAGAGAATATAATTGGCATCTTACAAACCAGAGTGAAAACTCGCAATCAGATCAACAAGGATCTAAGTTGCTTTTATAACAGTATTGCTCCATTGCAAACCAGACTTTCTTATAGTTGTTTTGTTTCAAAGGTTGAACCAGGAAACTGGAGAGACACGTTGAAAGAAGAAAGCTGGGTGGAAGCAATGCAGGAAGAGTTGCTTCAATTCCAGACACTTGGAGTCTAGAAGCTTGTTGACCTACCGGATCATCATAAAAAGATTAACACTCAAATGGGTCTTCAAGTGCAAGCGAGATGATAGAGGTATTGTGGTCAGAAACAAAGCTGGACTCGTGGTCCAGGGCTTTCACCAGCAAGAAGGGATAGACTACACTGAAGTCCACGCCCCAGTCGCTAGTCGTGAAGCTATTCGCATATTCTTAGCCTTTTCTTCTTGGAAAGGTTTTAAGGTGTATCAATTGGATGTCAAATATGCTTTCCTTTACGGCAAAGTCAAAGAGGAGGTGTATGTCGGCCAACCACCAGGGTTTGTCGATCCAATACACAAGGATAAAGTCTACCTTCTGAACAAAGCTTTATATGGTCTTCACCAAGCCCCAAGAGCTTGGTATGAAACGCTTTCATGATATCTTCTTGACAAAGACTTTCTCAGAGGAACTGTAGACTGTACCCACTTCACAAAGGAAGTAGATGGTCATCTGATTTTGGTACAAATATATGTGGATGATATCATCTTTGGATCGACAAATGATAAGCTGTGCAAAGACTTCCAAGAAGTCATTAAGAAGACATTTTGGGATGAGTGCTATGGGGGAGATGAAGTTCTTTTTAGGACTTCAGGTTGAGCAATTGCCTGATGGTATCTTCATTCATCAGACGAAGTATGTTCATCACGTGTTAGAGAAATTTGACATGACAGGAACTACGCCCGTATCAACTCCATTAGCTCCAAATCATGGCATTTGTCCAGACGCTCATGGAGTCAAAGTCTATGAAACATTATATAGCTCTATGATCGGATCCTTGATGTATCTTACAGCTTCACGACCAGATATCATGTATCCAACATGCCTATGCGCCCATTATCAGCCCAATCCAAGAGATTCACACTTGTTAGCCGTCAAACAATCATGCGATACTTGAAAGGATGTCCAAGCACCGGCTTGTGGTATCCTAGATATGACAACTTCAACCTTGCGGGTTACTCGGATTCTGATTTTGGTTGCTGCAAGTTTAATGCCGAATATACTACGGCTGGTTGCCAGTACTTCGGAACTCGTTTGGTAACATGGCAATGCAAGAAACAGACCATGGTCGCTCTCTCTCCATATCAAGCTGAATACATTTCAGCATCCAGTTGTTGTTCCCAGATACTCGGGATACAACACCAGATGAAAGACTACGGACTGCAATTTCTTGATACGCCAATTCATGTAGATAACAAGGCGGCTATTGATATCACCAAAAATCATGTTCAACACTCACACCCTAAACATATAGAAATTCGACACCATTTTATCCGTGATTGCTACGAGAACAAGTTGGCTATAATTTAAAAAATCCACACTGATGACCAAAAAGCATATTTTTACCCCAAAGCATTTGATCGTGTAGGATTAAAATTTTTTTTTTAAATTAAATGGTTTACGAAATCTGGCATCAGGGGATGTACATGAGGTTGAATTTGAGGATGACGAGGGCTTGACGTAATTCACATCGTATGACATATTTTTACAACAACTTGAAGAGCATGGGCTGGAGCTAATCAGAAAAGAAAAATATCCTAAAACGTCAACAAGTTCATTAGTTTGAAACTTTAAATTTTAGAATAAATCTGTTTTGGTCAAACAATGGTAAACCAAAGTCATTAACTTGGACTTGGTAGGCAAATCGGTTAACGGAGGTCATTAACTTGGACTTGTTAACTGAGTGGGTCATAAAAACAGATAAAATTTCACAAAAAATCAAAAAGATAAACAAAGTGCATAGAATTGACTCGTACGAGTGACACACTGACTTGTACGAGTGACAAAAATCTTCTTTCGTGCGAAGCATTACTCGTACGAGTGAACCTTGAATGAGTATAAAAGGGCTGCTCATTCGCACGAGTCACACTATTTACTCTGTGCAATTGAGAGCATACTCTGTACGAATCAGTTCTTATCACTTATGCTTGTTTTGCACACCTCTTTCGATGGGCAAGGTACTTATGCTTATTTTGAGCCGTTATAATGCCGAAATTGGACCAAAAGGACATAAAACGTAGGTTTAGGATAATCGGACCGGTAAAATATAAAATTAAACTCAATATTGTTAAAATCGCCTTTTAACCTATTAACCAACCTTCAAATTGTTAAAATCTACACGTTTTAAGTTCGGTTTGATTAGGTGTTATGTGGTGAGATTCGTAACTCGTACGAATTATCACTCGTACGAGCAAGGATTTCAAATGTTTGTTCATCATATTCACTTGTACGAGTGATTGTTCGTACGAGTAGAACCTTAAACGTTGTTACCTTGATGATTCGTACAAAGCATCACTCGTACGAGGAAGTTCTATTCAAAATCCTAAAATTTGTTAAGTATGTTTGTTAATCCGTACCAAGAAGTGGCTCGTATGAGTGGGTTTTTGTTTCAGACTTAAATTCTTGTCAAACTATATGACTAGTACAAATGGTGACTCGTACGAGTGACTAAGAAATTGAAATTTTTGAAAATATTCTAAGTGTTTAAAATGCTTATGCTTACAGATCAAGAAGTCGTCATTTTCACATTTCACAACATCTGCTGTCTTCTAGACTAGAATATTCCTGAAATCGCAGCATATAGAGAAGTTCTAGACTTTTTGAGCCGACTTCCTATCACTAAAGCGCTCACTGATCGTCACACGGCTTATCGTTCTCATGTTGAATATTTATGGAATGCCGCTGAATTTGATAAAGCAGAGAACGCGATTTTGTCTGTTGTAAGGATTGATAACGAAGATATTCAGGTCAAGATCACTGAAGACTTGATCAGGACTGTGTTAGAGTTTAAAGATAATCAAGAAGACCCAATTGGTCTCTCAGAGCATATGATTAAAGGGTGCTTCTATAGGATGGTTATGCAGGTTTCATTAACGCAACTCCGTTTAAAAAGGCAAATCTGAGTGCTCCGTTTTGTTATATTGTACATTGTGTTATTCACACTCGCAGTCACAGAAAAGGCAGCTTTGATGATTTGATTGATTATCATGTGTGCATGATCACTGCACTTATTCTAAACTCGCCATATAATTTTTCGAGACTGAACTTCTCCAAGATGGTCCAAAATATACAACGCGAGAAGTTTCTACAGTATCCGTGTTCTATTCAGATGTTGCTCGATCACTTACATCCAAATTTAAAGAAGAAGAAGGATGATATTTTAAAGTTAGAACATATGGATGTGTCAACTTTGAAGAAGATGAATATGCATCTTAAAGCCTTCCCAAATGCCAAGCCTGTCTTCAGGGCTATTCTTGATAAAGATTATGTAGCGCCGCCAAAAGGGAAGTGGAGGAAAGATGATAGTGGAGACCAAGATGAGGAATTAGAAGCGTTGGATGGTTTTATTGCGAAGAGAAGCGTGTGGTTCTCTAAAGAAGATAAGAAGGGGGCAAGGGGTCGAAGCGAAAGCAAACGTCCACATCTACCTCCAATGCCCCTAAAAAGAAGCAACGTGCATCTGATAGCACGAGGTTAGTAGACGAATCAGAGCCGGAAGAAAATGTTGAAACTTTGGCTGCTAATAACGAAAGGGAAGCGTTTGGGTTCAGGAAGGAATCGTTGAAGTGGCATCCTCAGATTGCTGGAGAGAGAGAAAGAGCTAAAGAAAGAGAACTTGAACGTTTGGCTGAACTTAAACATAAAGCAGAGGAGAAAAAACGTAAAGCGTCAGGGGAAGATGATACGACTTATGTACCTTCGGGCTCTGACAGCGACACCCATGTTTGCAAATCTTCAAAGAAATCTTCTAGACGTCTCAAGAGGCCTGCTATTAGAAGCACAGATTCTCCAAAAGATAAATCTATGAGAAAGGTGCAGAAAAAGGTAGATGAGGCAGTGAATGTCAAACCAACTCCTCAACCACCACCATCATCATCTCCTCAACCAACTCCACAACCACCACACAACCAACCACAACACCTAAGCTCAGCCTCTCAGTCCTCAACCTCAGTCTCCAAGTTCTTCACAGGAACCAGACTTGAAGATCAATTTGACTTCAATTTTGGTGATATACCAGGGGGAGAAGAATTTTCTACAGATATGTTCAATGACACGCGTATTGAAGAGTTGGAAAATCAAGTTATGCTAAATAGTGTAAAGAATGCTGAACTCCAAGAATAATTAAAGGGCTGAAAGAAGAAAACCAGCAACTTGAAGCTATCTTGGTGAGTATCGTGTCCGAGAACGAAAGACTGAGGAACAGAATAGAAGAATATAATGAAGAACGCCTCAGCAATCAGCGAAAAATGAGCTTATTTGAGAAGATTCTTACGAAAAAGCTCGGAATTAATTTGGCTACAGAATTAGACGAGATTGAAAGAGCCGAGGCTTAAGAAAGGATTGCTGAGCGAGAACGCCTTGCAAAAGAGTTATCTGATGCTCAGGGGAAAGGTAAAGCTAAGGTTGGTGAAGAACCTATGATTGATATAACTGAGCCAGAAGTTGAATTTGTGCCAATATCCTCGGAAGTGGTTGTGTGTGCATACATAAAGAAGTTTGTCTTGATCGAGAAGCCTAAGGATGTTGACATTGACTTGACAAATCTTTTAGCTAAACATCGAGAATGGCTCAATAAGAGAAAGTTGGAGAAAGAAATAGAAAGCCGAGGTAGATGTATGCGTTGAAGATCCTGAGAAAGATAAATAAGACTTGGACGACATCGATGACATATTTTCTGATAAGTGTGATGATGATAGTGATGGTGGTGATGATGAAAATTTAGGTGGTTCTGGTATCCTTGTAACAGAATCTAATTTGAATGATGATATCGATTTTTCTATGTACTTGGATGATTCTGCAAATCAAGTGGAAGATGGTTAAGATCAGGGAAAGTATGAGAGCTCTAAGGACTCTAAGCAGGCAGGAATCCTCACAGTGACTGATATGTCATCTGTTCCTATCGTGCCCAAACCGAAGATCTTGTATTTAGAGCATGATGTGGAGGAATGTGAGTTTGTCCACTGTTACACAAAAGAAGAAATTGCTAATATGTTGGGCGTGGAAGAAGAAACATTCGAGTTTATTTCGAAGAGGAGCTTAACGATATCAGTGCTTTCGAGCCTGTGGATTATGTCTTCGAACATGTTTCTGATGCTCATGAGTATGATAAAGTTGTCGCGAAGGATGATTCTGATGAGGATGATGCAAATATTGCCGACGAGGGTACAGATGACTCCCCAACTTTAAGTGAATTGTTTACAGCCGAGAATGATGATATTCTAAAGCGCAAAGTTGAAGAGGCTATCAAACAAGGTATAATTCCTTAACAATTGTCTGAAGAAGAAATTGCTGAAATGAGGAAGCGTTGGTTTAAAGAAGTACCAGCTGAGCGTAAATTCAAACGTCCCCTAGCATTCTTCACATGTAATGCTAATATTTCTCTGGGGGACATTATAAGCTGGGGATGGATCTAAGAGCTGAACGTTTATGTGATTAAACGATAATATGGGATCCAATATTTTTGATACTTAAGCGACAAAAAGACCATGCCGTTCTGGGATATCAAAGAGCTTGTTCAGACTAAGATGATTAATTTGAAGATGAAATTTCATGACCAACGGCTGTGGAAATTGATGAAGCTTAAGGCTACGCATGGTTTTATTCACTAGAAGCCACATATCCTGAAAAGAATCACGAAGATTGATCGAATAATGAAAGAAAAGGATGTTAAGTTGATAGTGAAGAGGCCGAAAGTTATAAAAAATATGCCTCTAATCAAGATGGAACAGGATTTCTTCAAGATCTTCAAATGGTGGCGCTATGATTCAAGTGTAGGTGAAGCCATTATTTGTGTCCATCCAGATGATGATTGTTGGAAGATTACTGAGGAGTTAACCGAAGCCGTCATAGCATACAAACACATATATGGTCTATGGCGTGGCATTTGAGTACTCGACCCGATGTGGCTAGTAAATTGTTCAAAGAAGGATATTGAATGCTTGTTTTATAGTAAGATTAGTTTCGAAGAGAAAGACAAAGAACAAGCTCTCCAGTTCTAGAAGATTGTTAATGTCTGTTTTGCTAATGATATACACTCAGGAACAGTATGGAACACTTCTTGGAGGAAGCTGGAAGAGTTAGAGAAACGAAAGAAGGAGAAGAATGATGAAAGAATTGCTAAGCGAATGCGAATTACTTCTCTAAGGAGCTTTCGGTTTGGCAACACATGTAATCAGCCTCCTCCTACAGACCAAACGCTGATATCTTCTAAGGAGCGTCGCAGGCCACCGATACGTTTCTTTGGTCGTTAATTGTCAGATCTTTGAAGAGGTTTTTGAAGACTATCCAAGACAGCGGCAACATCCAAGGGGGAGTTTGTTGGTGCATAATGTCTATTGCCCACGTCTAGGATATGTTGATTATGTATATAGGGCTTAGAATGTCAAACATTGTATGTTAATATATGACTTATTTGTTTTGTACATGGCTCGTACGAGTGAGTCTAGTGGCTCGTACGAGTGACACTCTGTCACTCATACGAGGCACCACACGCACGAGTCAAACACACACTCCTCCTCTGCGAGTCATGTTGACCTATAAATAGAGGAGCTCGAGTGTTGTGTTAGACATCTATTGGTGTGTATCTACGGCGAAGCCCTGTCAAACTGTTTACTCGTTCTGTATCTATTCACGTTTATCAATACAAATCAAGGCGTTTAAGCAGTATATCTTTCTTGTTTGTTTGTCCAACTCGCTAACAATGAATTTCGTCTATGTTAGTTGAGTCAGATCAGTCTGGTGCTCATAAGAGGAGAGCCGATCCCCTCTCACAAAAATCATTCAAATAAGCATGGTAATCAAAAAATTCGTTTATCTTTGCAGTTTCAACTAGAATCCTCCAGTACCTCCCTGAGTGTTATTGTCATCATCACCCTTATCGTCGTCATCATTTGTATTATCATCTTCATCATTTTTATATTTGTCATCATCCTCCTCGTCATCATCGAATTCATCTAACTCAGCATCTATCTCAGCTTACAATCTCATTCGCTCTATAATGTTTTCAATCATAGGATTTTCAGAAACATCCACCGGTCTTCCCATAAGTACAAAATTAACCGGTTCAGCATCACCATCTATATCAACTTCTTCATCAATCTCAACATTAGCAGAAGTAATTTCAAGCACAGATTCAGCTTCTGGCGCATATTGTTCTCTCACAGGAACCTCATCAATTTTCTCTTTCCCTTTGTCCAAAGCTTTAGCATCTTCCTCTGCCTTCTTAGCCTGTTCGGTTGCTTTTTGTCTTTCTTCTTCCACTTCTAAACGATCAAATTCAGCATATAAGTCTATCCCCAACCTGTTAGTCAATACCTTCTAAAATAAATCAAATTTTTATTACTCTTAGCACATTCATCCTCAAAAATCATTTACCACCCGTCTCAACCTATCATTATTAGTCACCAGACTTTCAATCACAGGTTTCATATATGCTCGATCATTTTCAAGAAATTTCACCCTGCCTTCCAATACTTCTTTATTATCTTCCAAGGCTTTGATTTTGCTTTCCAGCTCTACTATTTTGGAGTCGTTGAACATGTCTACATCGAAGTTTTCATCAAGCCCTTCTGTAAATGGAATATCCCGAAAATCGGTAGGAAATCTATCTGATATTGATTGTCTCGGAGCTGATTTAGGTGTTGGTTGTTTGGGTGTTTTTTGAGTTTATGGAGATGTTTGATGTTGTGGAGATATTGGTTGTGGTGGAGTTTGATGTGAGTGTGTGATATGTTGTGGTGAGGAAATGTGAATTGGTGATGTATATGGTTGTTCAACACTTTCAATCTATGTTGTCTTTCTCCTCATATATTTCCTTCTGGCTTTCTTTATAGCGGGAGACCCAGTAGTCTTTTTCTGAACATCAGGCTTGCTTTTAACTCTTCGTGCCTTCCTAATTGGCCTTTCAGCTTCAGAATCATTATCAGATGGAATATACACATCATCATCATCTCCAACCACTTTCTTCTTCTTGATTTGAGCCGACCTTTCAACTTTTTCAACCATATCAAATGTATCCTCAGAATCTTCATCGTTATCACCACCTGCTCCTTCCTTTTCTTAATCTGAGTAGCAGAAAATACTTCGTCCTCAACATTCACTTCAGCTTCAACATGTTGCTCAATCTCTACTTCCTCAATAAGTAGTTTC
The DNA here is from genome assembly GCA_947069175.1 of Scalesia atractyloides. Lineage (NCBI taxonomy): Eukaryota > Viridiplantae > Streptophyta > Magnoliopsida > Asterales > Asteraceae > Scalesia > Scalesia atractyloides. Next base: position 53,338,786 of record CAMTDV010000020.1, read on the forward strand.
ATCTCCGAGGACTATTTCTCTCTTTCTTTTCTGAGCTTTGGCTTTTGGAGTACTCTGTTTCTTAGTATCTTCTTTTTCGTACCACACACCTCTCTTAGGCTCATAACCATCCATCTGAGCAGCTTCATCATCAGAACCACTGCCTTCATTTCTCCATTTATTCTTCGAAGGTGCTTTGTATCTCTAATCTTTAAATCTTCCAAAAAAATTTCTGGCCACCGGCTCCGTTATCTGCTTAAGATATTGATTCAACCTCACCAAAGATAGCCCTATCATGTGATCTAGCGGCATCACATCATTGTTATTTGACTAAGTTAGGAAATTGATCATCCAATATCATCTTCACAAATATGGGGTATTGCAGAAACTTTTCTTTATCAATGTTTAACTTCATTTGCTTGAATATCATCTTGGTGAAGTTGTAAGGCTTGTTCAGCGCAAGTGCAGCGATCATGCACATCTGCAGCGATCATCACAGAATGTACAAAAAATTTATAAGGCCTTCTAAGATAAGCTTTATTGAACTATGTGTTGAAATTCCCCTTATAGCCCATTCGTAGAAGCATCCTTTGCACATACGTTCAGTATACATCATTAGATCTTCGTCTTTATCTTTAAAATCTAACACTCTGCGAATCAGGGCTTCAGTACTGTACACCTCGTTATCTTCATTACCAATCCGCACAAAAGATCGTATAGCTTTCTTCTCTGGTACATACTTTGCATACTCCCAGAACCTCTCTATATGAGAGTGATAGGCCTTGTGAGGATCTGTAAGCGCTTTAACAATTGGTAACTCGCTCATAAACTTTAAGATTGACTTAAAAGAAGTGATTTATGGAATACTCTCATCAAGAATACAATAGATGTTGTGTTTCTTGTTGAAGTTCAATTTCTTTTCCTACACTTACACGAACACGAAAACAATTAGGATTTTTTTCGAAAAATATGTTTTACCTTCGTGCGAAGTGAACCTTTACCTTCGTGCGAAGGTAAATAATCAAAATAAAAATTCTTCACTTTATCTTCGTGCAAATATAAATTACCTTCGGGCGAATGAACCTTAAACACACTTGATAATTTTTCCTCGATTTATTTACTAAAACGATCTAAAAGAGCCGATTAACATGATGGTATGTTCAATTTTAACTTCGGCCAATTAGATTGTCCTAGATCTACGTTTTTATGTTCGTTTTATGGAAAACATTGATTTTATGTTCAATTCGGTCCAAACTACCTTAGGCATTGTTAGTGGTGTGCCAATCAACCACTAGTAGCTAAAATTTGGGCAGCACATCGTCGTTTGCAAGAAATTTTATCTTCGCTCAGAGCGAATGTCAAGTGAACATATGTATTATCTTCATATGAAGATAATATATATAACAGACTATCTTCATGCGAGGATAATTATCTTCGTGCGAAGATAACTCCTTTGAGCAAAGGTAAATATAATTTTTACCATTTCGTTCATTTTAACCAGTTTTAACGACCCACTCAGTTGACCAAGTCAAGGTTGACGACCCCGGATAACTGATTTGTCTTCCAAGTCCAAGTTAATGACCTTGGTTGAGCACTTTGTGATCAAACTGATGTTTAGGCAATGTAAAGTTTCAAGTTAATGAACTTTTAAACTTTTCAAACTTTTTATCAATACTGATAAGCTCCCAACTCGTTGTCCTCCGGTATTCTCAGCATTCGGCATCTATGGATTTTGAAGATTTGCTTTCCATCATCGGTAGTCAAAACTAAGATAGAAATAAAATCTTTTTTAATTTTTCCAAAGTTTATGCTAAAACACACTGAAAATATTTTTGAGCTTTGTTGAAATAAGATGTAATAAACTATGTACAAACATATTTACAGACATATTTTTTTGAGTTTGTGTTAGAGCATCATTTCAGCTTATGAGACATATCACTAGTACCGTTGACCTTTATAAGACTTTAAGTACTAAACAAATTCACTTAGATTGTCAGTATTCTTGTCCACATAAACCTCTACACATTTCTTAATTGATCCGAGGTACATTTAAGTAATTTAGGAACTTGACTTAACCGTGTTTCCCACCTCAGAATATACTCCAGTATCAAGATTCCCTGGATTTCATCTTACTTGTGAATATATCTAACTGATCTCTGTATCCGGGTAATGCGAGGCCTTGAGAGCTAAGGTTAGTACCACCGTACCGACAAAGAGATGAACTCTCGTCTTGAAAGTAGTGTTCCAATTTGGAATCTTTTACTGCAATTGTTGGATCTTTCGATACTTACAATTTGCTGCAATTTTTGGGTATTGAAAGCAAAAGTATTCTACAAGTTCTAGTCCATTGCCGATGCAAAATCATAAGAACTTGTATAATACCCCAGATATCAATTATTTATAAAGACCTAGTATCTCAGAAACCGGCAATCTCTCAAACGGAATTTCGGTGTACTAAGACCATATATCCGAGAGATGTTTCGCCACTAATTAAGAAGTTTTTTCTTTTAAGTTTATATCTCATAAACAATCTACTGAATGTGCGAAGCCTACTTGCACATCCTCAGTGAGACTTGTTTAAACTTTTTAACACTACAAATCTTTAGAATACCGTGATAGACCACTGATGTACTATCATTTTCTCTTTTCGCACGAAAACTCTTTTTGTCTTTTTCATGATTTTGTAAATTTTTGCATTTTTTAATGTTTTTGAATATTCTACAACATTTCTTCCCCTAAAATCAAAAACATATTTTTGGATTTTTGTTTTTAAAGAAAGAAATTCTAAAAAAAACTATATAAAACGTGACAAACCGATGAGGATCACGTAAACTCGTCATCCGATACGTATTCAACCTCTAATTCCCATCTGATGTTAGATTTTTCATACCATCAATTCTCAAAAGATATTTAAATTTAGTTGATCAAATGGTTTGGTATAAAAATCTGACTTTTGTTCATCAGTGTGGATCTTTTCTATTCGAATCAACTTTTTGTCGTGACAATCACGGATAAAGCGATGTCTAATTTCAATGTGTTTAATGAACCGGGTTTTTAGTTATATCGAAAACCTTGTTATCTACATATATGGGCGTATCAAGAAATTATGATCCAAAGTCTCTCATCTATTGTTGTATCCAAAATTTGGGAACAACTGGAAGCCGAAACATATTCAGCCTCGCAAGTAAACAAAGAGACCGTGTTTGCTTCTTGTATTGCCACGTTACTGAGCGTGTTCCGAACAACTTGAAACAATGGTTTTGTAGATTTGGAATTAAGTTTGCGGCATCCGAAATCTGAGTATGAATATCCTTTGAGGTCAAAGTTGTCATTTCGCGGATACCACAAGCCAATGCTTGGGCAACCTTTCAAATATCTGAAAATCCGCTTGACTATCATCAGGTGTAACACTCGAGGACTCAATTGATATTGGACGCAAAGGCATGTTGGATACATGATGTCTGGTCTTGATGCTGTAAGATACATCGGTGATCCAATCATAGATCGATATAAGGTTTCATCTATCTTGACTCCATGTTCGTCTGGACAGATGCCGTGATTAATTGCCAATGGGGTAGATAATGGTGACGTTCCCGTCATATAAAATTTCTCCAAGATATCATGGACGTACTTTGTCTGATGAATGAAGATAGCATCAGGCAACTAATCGACCTGAAGCCCTAAGAAGAACTTCATCTCTCCCATTGAACTCATTTCAAATTTCTTTTTCATGACTTCTTCAAATTCTTTACACACCGCATCGTTCATAGAGCCAAAGATGATGTCATCCACATAAATTTGTACGGTCAGCAGATGTCCTTTCACTTCCCGTGTGAAGAGTGTGCTATCAACCGTGCATCTTGTAAAGTCGTTGTTTAACAGGTGCTGAGAGAGTGTCTCATACCAGGCTCTCGGGGCATGATGCAACACATATAATGCCTTATCTAGTAAGTAAACCTTGTCTTTATGCACTAGATCGACAAACACCGGTGGTTGTCCAACATACACTTCCGTAGAGGAAAGCTGATTTGACATCCAACTGCTACACTTTAAAACCTTTCCATGACGTAAACGCCAGGAATATGCGGATTGCTTCTAGTCTTGCAACAAGAGCATAAATGTAACATCCGTCAAAAACCGGATTTACCAAACCCGCTCCGTTTATTAACCGAACAATCAGTTAAAAATTTCGTTGCGTATTTAATGCCCAAATTATTTTTAAACGATACATAATTAATAAGTATATCGGAATATATAATTTATATTTGAAAAAGTATTAAAAATAATGAAATAAAAATAAATCAATGCTGCCGGGTTTCGAACCCGGGTCAGCCAGCGAATTCAGCAAAGCCTTAACACTCATCCATCCAACCACTGCGCCACTTGTGTTTCTTGTTCATTATTAGAAACAATTAATACATAACCTAAATCTCAAATTCAAAACCGACGCGCCCAATCGCAGTCGTCGGAAATCCCGACGATTTCGCCGAGATTGGACGGTTTCTTCTGTTTTAACCGAAGCCTTAACTATTCCATCGGTTATAACCGACGTCTGAACCCGCGACACAAGTCTAACCGCCGGAAAACTTATTAACCGACGAATTAAGACGGAAAACGGACTAAATTCGTCGATGTCCTGCCCTATAAATACCCCCTCTAACCTCTGTTAGCTTTTTCGCTCACAATCACACTCTTTCCCGACGTAAATTCACTCGCCGGAGAATTTCTGCAACTCGCCGGAAAACCGAGCCTTTCACCTCTGAGACTTACTGAACACCCAGAGCTCATACCGAAGCCACCCACACTCATCTCAAACTCCCTGAAGACCCTCTGCCGCAAGACACACGTCGCCGGAATAACCTGCTGACATCGGAGCTTCGCCGGTGAAACAGAGGAGCCACTGTTCGGTATATCTTACACTTAATCTCTCATTCCTTTATTAATCTCACCTGTAATTAAGCGCAACACACTAAAAGAACCTGATTAAATCGTCGAACCAGTCGGACATTAGTTCTGGTTAAGTCCAACGAAGAAGACGAAGTTTCAGTATTGTATATGTTTAATTAAAATCAAGATATATTTCGGGTTAGACACACAGTCCAGCGGTGGACTGTGTGCAAATAAAACACGCTTACGTCCCGAGTTCGATTCTTATCCCACGCACACTCGCCTTAATAAAAATGTTCTTTTTTTAACCGAACCGGATTCACTGCAATAGATGTTAAGTTTAATAAAAACCGGAATAATAACCAAGATAGACACACAGTCCAGTGGTGGACTGTGTGAACGTTTAAATCACATGTCACGAGTTCGAGTCAAGACTACCGCACCGGTCCGGACAATTATCAAACTTTTTATATAAGGTAGAAATGAAATAATGTAGTTTGTATATAAGTATAATAAAAATCAGAGTATTTACCAAGTTAGACACACAGTCCAGCGGTGGACTGTGTGTTAACCTAACCCACAGGTCCCGGGTTCGAGACCTGTGGAGAACACCGAGCGAGTCATTTAAATCGTTTTTGAAATAAATGATTTTCGGATTAATTCAATTAAGGTATAAATATAATTAAAAACAGAAATATTTCGGGTTAGACACGTAGCTCAGTTGGTAGAGCTGCGTGCACGCGAACGGGAGGTCTCGAGTTCGAGCCTCACCCGGCGCACACAATTACACAATAAAATCGGTCAACGGTCAACAAGTCAATAGGTCAACAGTCAAAAATCAACATTTTTTTTATTTACTTTTATTTATTTATTTACATTAAAAATACTTAAAAATAACATTTTTAAGGTTAGAAAATAGCCTTAAACTCACAAAAATATATCCAACAATCCTACTAAAATTGATTAATAAAATCCGCTTACTTACCGAACCATTATGCCATTATCTAGGTTAGTTTCACTCGTGGTTAAAACCAACTTCGTGCGCATTCAACATCATCAACCGAACGCACCCAATGTGAGTGAATCTTACAACTCCCCTTTTTAATTACACGTTTTGGGGTTGTCATGTGTCACTAAAATTAACTCGTTTATTTAAACTTGTGCCATACCATATTGTGATCTAAACTTAGATTGTATATATTGTTTGTAGTTATGTATTTCATATTGTCAAGTTATATGCAATTCATTCATTAGGCCCATCAGTTCCTCGTGGGAGACGAGTTGAGCAACGCGTGCCTCAAAACAAATCCATTATTGTTCGTGTGTGCATTATTTAATCTTAAATGATTGGTGAATAAGTTTACATCTATTTTTACTCATGTGTGGTTGTGCACTTTATTTTATAATCAATTCAATAAACTTGTTCAAATGTTTTTCATAGGATTCACTCGCCAACTTTTTGTTGATCCAAAAACCATTTTTACACATGATACAGGTGAACAGGATGAAGCAAGGAAAACATAGGAAATGCCTTAGAAGAAAACAATGAAGTCTAGAATGATGTTTAGGACATGATGTAATTATGATTGTATATTTCCCATTAAATTGTATTAATGAATATGAAACGTCATAATAAATGTCATGAGCTTTGATGATAACCCAATTATGCCCCGATCACCTTTTTCCGCTGCGGGTCGGGGTATGACAATAAACCTCTGTATAATCAATACCTTCTTGCTGATGAAAACCTTTGACAACTAGTCGAGCTTTATTGCGCACAATTACCCCTCGATCATCTCTTTTGCACTTGAAAACCCATTTAGTAGCAATAGCTTTATGATTAGTCGGTAGGTCAACAAGCTTCCAGACACCAAGCTTTTCGAGTTGTTGCAGCTCCTCTTGCATTGCATTTATCCAGCTATCATCGGCAAGTGCTTCCTTATTCAATTTCTGCTCAATTTGCAAAATAAAATAACGATGTAAGCATATATCTTGAATTGGTGCAATTTTGGTATAAAAACAAGTAAGATCCTTGTTGAGCTGATTGCACGTTTTAACTCCAGCTTGTAGCTCTCCAATAATATTCTCTGAAGGGTGGTAAGACAAATTTCTCGGCATTACTTCATTAGGAACATTTACTTTGCTCTCCAGATTCATAATGTTCTGTTCAGCAACCTAATTACTTGTTGAAGCTTCATTCTTAGAGCTAGAACCTGCAGATTGATTTAACAAACTTGTTATCTTCACAGAACCTTCGTGGGAGCTCGATTCACTATCTTGATCATATGTTGGCCCAACATCTAAATCAAATCGTCAGAATGGTCGAAAGTGGGCTCTGTGGCATTCACTACTGGTACGACGACAAGTTCTGTTTGAGTCATGCTCAAACCTGCTCAAGAATCATTTGTGCCGATAGATGGTTGAGTAACCACTATTGGTCTTGGAATTTGTTCTTGATTAGACGCTTATTGTTGTTGATACAACAACACAAGTTCCTCTTCCTTTGGTTTTTCTAGCAAATAGAAAGAATACCATAAACTCTCGTAGTTAAACATCTAGGATTCACCAGGCTTTTGAGTAGGTATTGTATATTTCTGACAATCAAAATGTTGAGCAAGAATAATGTGACAAACGGAAAATAACCGGTAATTCTGTAGAATCTAATCACCATTTTCATTACATAATCTCATGCATTTAATCGTAATTTAATTATGTAACCGAGTCTTACGTCATATAGCAAGTGTTAGGACACGTGAAACATGCTATAACATATATTGGTTTTCGGCACGACGCGAAACAAATCAAACTATGTCCTAAAATTGTTGGTTGAAAGTGTTGAGCACACTATTCACGGTTACACTATTCTTGTTAACAAAACCGCTGAAACGAAACATAACGATGAATAATGACATACGAATGACATAACTGAGTCCATATATACATGAAAACACTAATGTTGGAACACATCTTGCAATAATACATAACTTTCCAGTATAACGCTTAAATTATAACATTGTCCATTTCGGCTATAAACGTAACAATTTCAATTAATCCGCAACACTAATTCGGCTTTTCTGGGACTCCAGAATTAAAACAAAATAATGACAAGCACCTTAAAACAATATGAGGATGTAAAAAATACATGAAAGATATGGTTTCTGGTATTACGACAAGCAATGAACAACTTGACCGGAAAGCGACCGATTGTCGAACCGACAAAGATTTCAATACATGATAGCCTCATACATTACTCTAGAGAGCTAGTTAAGCTTCATTTTGGATCTGAAACCCCTTCATACGTATTAGGTTGCGAAAATGCAAATTTCTGAATTAATCATCGGTATAAAATATAACTACCAAACGGAAAGTATTTTTTGCCATCCAAAATAAATACCAACTAGTCAAGTGAACTAGTTAGTAACTCTTTAACATCCCAAACTACCTTTAACCCTCTAATTAACCAAGTTTAATCTAATGAACAAAATATCTACAAAGATTAATAAATTCATCACATGTCATATTTTATAAAAATATTTACACTTTACCCCCCTTGTGGGCCCTCCCCACACACCCACCTTACTTGCTAGAAAGAAAAGAATGGTGATAAGTATGGTGCATCGATTTTATTTGACAAAAGTGGATGAACAAAGATTTATAGCACATCATCCATTACTTACACCATTTCCATAAGTTAAGAAAAATAGAGAAGGAACCCTCATACTCCCTCAAAATCTCGGCCACCATACACCACCATTAACCACCTATTTTCCACCTTTAAACACCTTCTTTTAACCCCTTTCACGCCCGTACAAGAACACTTGGTTTGCAAGGATGGAGGATCTTTAGAGCTTTCTTTGGAGCTACTTAACTTCTTGATCTTCATCATCTCATCACGTTGTTCTTGAATCTACCCTAGCCTAGAGCTAGTTGTAAGTTCACTTGTTTATGATTTCTTGTTCTCATTATATCTAAAAACTAAAAGTACAAGTAATTTCATCTTGAATATCATAAAAGAAATCATCTAAAAAACAATAATAACAAGACATAACAAGATAAAAGTATAATATATATTATGTTCTTGTTGCTTATTTGTCGTAGTATTTCATAAGTATGATGATCTTGCCATATGAGACTTGAAAATGTGATTTGAACAAGTATATGTTTAAATCATACAAGGTCATCTTCTTCAAAATATTAATGAGCTTCACATATATTCTTGATACTTGAAAGTTATGGACTTTAATGGACTTGAACTTGATTTTAAAAAACTAGTAAACTTGATATTTTTATAAAACAAGTGATATAACAATGGCTATAAAAGTTGTATATAAAAAGTCTTAGAAAATACATGTATGAAAGCTAATGAAATAATGAAATTAAGTTGTATGATTATTTCTTGAAAATGAGTTTTGGATGAACTTGACGAATTAAGGATGATTTGGAAATTGAAACGTGGTTTAATTACATTGTTGAAACATGGAAAACATCATGGTTTAGGGGAAAATATGGTGAAATTTTCTAAAAATTTAATTGCGATTAAAGTGTGATTAACGGGGTGGTTAACGGGGCTAAACGTGATTAGTAACCTAAATCGTCATTAAGGAAGTTTTAATGACAAGGGTTAAACCCGGACATTCCGAGGATTTAATAAAATACATATATACATATATATTTTTACAAGTTAAAAATATGAGTATTAATTATTACATGTATATATTTTGAAAGTAAAAGTATATGTAAATACCTGGCACCATCATAAGTGTGTGGATGGAATACATGTGTAATTATGTGTATGTATCTAGAATTTCTTAGGTATACAAGTGAAGTACAAAAATACCCAACCAGTACGACACACCTAATACATAAAAATCACCAAGTATAAACTACATAAATACATGTGCCCTTGTACAAATTCTAAACCAATAATCGGACGAGTGGAAGATTTGGACAAGGGGCGAACTTATAAAAGTATATTCCTAAGAAATAATATATAAATATCGTCACCAACAATGGAACGGACAATTTGCCATCACAAGGAGCTACTACGATACTTGGGTGATTTTCGACACGAAACATATATATCAAATGTCTACGACGACACACCTAAAAATAAGATAAATATTTTTAAATACTTGAAATATATATATATATATATATATTTATATATATATATATATATATATATTACCAATAATAAAAAAATCCGAAAAGTTGAAATGTATAAAAGTTACAAGTGATTTTATATAAGTATCCAAGAGATACTTATAACCTTTATATTTAGTAAATAATACTAAGTGCAAGAAAATATATAATATGGACTCCTAAAATTAACTTGGGCTAGGCCTATTATATAAAAGACATTGGCAAGGCCCAAATGCATAAACACATGGGCAAGACGCACAATATAAAAATACATGGGCAAGACCCAATAACATGATAACATGGGCTAAGCCCAAAGACAAGATAACATGGGCTAGGCCCAAAGACATGATAACATGGGCTAGGCCTAAGGCAAGATTTCATGGGATAGGCCCAAGGACAAGATAACATGGGCTAGTCACAAAGACATGATGACATGGGCTAGGCCCAAAGACATAAAGACATGAGCTAGGCCCAATGACACGTGTGCAAGGCACGAGGACACATGAAGGGCAAGGCCCGTTCAAACACGAAGGAATACATGACACAATATATATATTTGTAAAATATATATAAATAATTAGAGAACAAACTAACTACCAACACTATGAAAACAGTAAAGTTGTTCAAAAGATATAAATAAACACATAACAAGAATTCAAGATGAACAACTTGTATGAGGTACAACGCGACCTAAGGGTCTAATGAAGTTAATACACATGTAGGTTACACCCGTGTACGGACACTCGAATTTCACTAGTACGACATTTGGAACGCAAAACTATTAGTTCATGTCCCTCCTTTCAATTATTTCAAAGTTTTGTTTTTAAAACCATCGAGGGGGAATACGTGTCATAACACGGTAGGTTAGCTATGGGTTTTGATGATAACATGATCAAATGTGCGTAAGTAGGATGATGACAATAGTAACCATAAATCACATATTGACCAAAGTGCAAAAGGTATAGATCTATCGAGTTTGAGGCGCGCTCCACTCCTTGTTGGTATACCCTTAGGACTGCTTTTGTGATCCCCATGATGTTAAAGTTGTCTCGGTTTGGTTGCTTACTTATGACACATATGTCAGGGTGCTCGCGACACACTGATAGATCCTTAAACTCCATGAATGCTAGTAACATTCTCATATTTCATTACTGGATTACAAACATGACATTTTATAAGAAAACAATAACTACATGAACTCGCCAACTTTTGTTAACTTTTTAAAATTACATGTATTTCAGGACGCAAGACTTGAGCTCGTGAAACACTTCGGGAAATGGGAATGACATGACCACGAATGCCACCTTTTGGGAAGATTTGCCTCTTATATCCCAACCTCGTATGGGTATATAGGAGTCAAAACCTCAACATGCTTTTATAATGAAAACAATCTTTTGCTATGGAGTAATCTAACTTAAACTATATTTTAATGACAATGTGAAACTATTGGAAACTTATGATTTCACTTTTGGAAACTTGTAAACTTTGGTTGCAAATTAATATAAGTATGACATCGTTGTTGATTTACACTAGTTTACACGATTGGATGCAATGATTACCTCATAGTCACACGATTGCACTTTCGCTACAACCAAGGTGTGACAAATAACTTGATTTATACTTGGCAAATATACTCTCCTCAACGGACTTGCATATCCTACGAAAAATACCTCCAAAGATATGGCACCAAATTTACCATCCGGGTCAATGACCGTACATGGAGATCCAAATGGTTCCAAAACCTCTAAGTTCGGCTTTCGTTGGTTAAGCAGTTCGAAACACGTCTTCTTACGTGCCTTGATGGTTAAAACCCTGTTCAACGTGTAACATGCAGAGGCAACAGCTTCACTCCAGAAATTAATAGGTAACTTTGAATCAGCGAGCATCGTGCGTGCAGTTTCAATGAATGTTCGATTCCTACGTTCTGCTACTCCATTTTGTTGCGGATTAGGGGGCGCTGAATTCGTGAAGAATACCTTTGTTGTTACAGAATACCTTTGACTAGAAGATGGTACAAGTTCTCTAACTTTCAGAGAATCCTAAGATTATCAAATGCCTCATCTTTACTCTCCTGGAAGATAACCCACAAGAATCTCCAATATCCGTCTGCCCCAACGAGGCAGTATAGGTCACCAGATATATACTTTTGACGTTGAATGGCCCGAAAATTTACATATGAAGCCTCTCTAGTGGTAATTTTATAGAATTCAGAAGTTTTCTCGAGTGTGATTTCTTATGCTGCTTCCCCTTTTTGTAGCTAAGATAATCGTCCTTCAGATGAAAACTTTTGAGATTAACACTTCCACTAGATTGTTGTGCACCAGATAGTTCATTTTTCTCAAATGGATATGCCCATCTTTCAATGCCATATGATCAACTCTTTTTTATTTGCTTTCATAACCAAACATGGTGTCGACTTCGATGTAGTGGATACGACACTCATGTCTAGAACATAAAGATCATTCTCTCGTGAAGCACACATGAGAATCCACTCCTCAGGAATTTTGAATCGGCTTCAGAATTAAGCATTCTTTATCATTAAAGTGTGTTGTAAACTTCTTATCATAAACTTGTGAAATGCTTAGTAAATTGTTCTTGAATTCAGCAATGGAGTTCACTTTGTCGAACGAGACCACTCCATTGGAAGGTTTTCCTTCTCTGACAATCTGATGCGCAGTCGAAAACCGATGTTCTTATTGTGCTTAATTTTATGTTTTACATAACTTTTAGTTTTTAATAGCCTACTATTGATTGGATTTGTGTTTTACAGGTTTGCGGAGTTTAAGGAGCTATTCGGGAGCTTTACGGAGCATCGGGGCGGAAAACGGGTCAACTGGGACTCTGAAATGGTTAGAAAAACAAGATTTGGAGAGGCCGTTGCTGACGCCCCTCAGTTATGTCCGTCGGCCAAAATTGTTCATAGGCAGTAAAAAAAGCGTCAGAGGAAAATCAGAAGATCCAGAGGCCGTCGGCGACGCCCTTCTGGGCCGTCAGCGACGCCCCTCCCATTTGTTTGACGCTGAAACTTGTTTGGGGACGGGTTATATCATGAGTTTTGACCATTTTCAAAAGAGTTATGCAATTTTGAACCTAGAACACCTATCTTGGAGCCAAGAACACCCCAATCTTCATCCTCAATCATTCCCAATATATTCCATCATCTGAAAATCACAACCTTCATCCTAACCCTAACTTACCGTCATCATCCCATTCATCTTCACCTTCAATCCCAACCCTAACCATCATCATCATTACCCTCAAGGCCTCAAAATGGCCATGTTCAAAAGTTCATCAATGGTTGATCGTTTTCCGTTCGTGATGAACGGCTAATTCTCGCGGGTTTCACCCCGGTGTAAACTTTTGTAAGGATTTATAGGGTTTGCTACATGTTTAGTATTTGGTTTGTGACTAACTGAATTGCATTTGAATCATTGGATAATTGTCTTACGTTTGTATTGAATTTACGAATTGTTGAGTGAGTTATGAAATTTGACTTTGTGAAATGAATATGTGTATTTATGCCTTGCCTTTTGATAGGATTTATTTGTCCAAGGTAACGAAGTGCATTGAGGTCCATTGTCTATAATGGCGATAGCAATTAGCACCTAAGCCTTATGATTTTAAAATCGTTAATGAACTAATTCGATTAAACCAAGTTAAAACGTGTAGTAACCCAGGTCCTACAATTGTTGAACCGGGTGTGAACCTTGTTCTAAATTATTGTTTTAAAATCGTTAATTAACTTGATCGGAGCATTCCTACATCTTTTTCAAACACACATAATTAATCCAATTATTAGCATGTTTCATAAAAGTGACAACATACGTTTAACTCAACATTGTCCGCACGCAAACCCCAAGCTCTTTGTGGTTCGACCCCTTACTACTACTAACGCATTGTTAAGGGTAATTTAGGACTACAAATATTATCTTTGACCGGGGCGCGACACTCTAATCAAATTTTGGCAGCTTCGGGCAAATACGGAGATGGATCAGAAGGCCTTTAGATGACTTTAATGAGATGATGTCGGCTCTCACGGGATACCCTTACCATCCTTACTCACCGGTAGATCCCAATGAACGCTACCAAAGATGATCCCCGGTACGTTTATTGTTGTTGTATATTTTGTTTAGTTCTTTATTTTATGTTATTTTTATTGATAGTAGTTAAATGAACTTTGTGGATGTGTTCCCTAGATAACCCTCAAGAGACCTACTCGTCCTCCCGAGCTATGGGGAGATTTAAAGGGCTTGTTGCATGCGCTAAATGCAACCGTGATTCCTACGAAAGTGAGTTTAGTTTTTGTTGTTGTAAAATCTTTTTCCACAAAATCAAAGTTGAATAAAAATATGAATTGGTAATTTTTTTTGTCAAAATGGTAGAACTAGGTAACTAACAAGTTTTGATGGTTATGAGAAGCTTGCTTCTACACAAGGGTTGAGATTTGTAGGTACATTATGATTCGCGAGACGACCATTTTTTGTTGAAGAATGAAGAGCACACGAAGAATGAGCGAAAACTAGGTGCATACGTTTCTTTTAGCTTTGATTCTTAGTTTTAATAAGTGGATTGTATTTTGTATTTTCTTTCCGGGGTGAAGTTTTGGGGAAGGTTAGCCGTGTCACATCCCTTGTGCATTTTAAAAAGATCTATTCCTACACATTGAGGACAATGTTAACCTCAAGTGTGGGAATGGAGAGAAAAAGTTTTTTCGATTTTGACCCGTTCATTTAAACAGTACACAATAAGGATAATGTTGACCTCAAGTGTAGGGATGGGGAAAAATTTTAAAAATTTTTCAAAATATCTTTGTTTGAAGCAATCTTAAAAACACAAGTAACTAAGTTAATGAGGGGTGGCACAACCCATGTGGTCTTTTGTCATGGTCAAGTTCAAATTAATAACATGACGGGTATTTAGCGGGTGGTTATTTGGGAATAATCCGCCTAAGAAACTTGCATTTTGTACATATCGCATACCATACCCTTTGTACGTGATATTTTGAGCCACTTTTATACATCATATATGCGTATATTTCTTTGGTTGAGTAGACCGTTAGTCGCGTATTGTAAACTTACAACTTTTGATGTGTTTGAGACCATAGACCAAATACAAGCACAAGAATGATTAAGGCTTTCATTTTACACCATTTATATATCCTTACCCAAATCAATCCCTTAGTCACCAACTTTGAGCTTAAACCTTTTGTTTGACTAACCCAATTAGCCCTTGACTGTTTAACCTTTATTTTAAAACCATGTGTTGAAAAGTATTTTAGGTTTAGTTGCAATTGTATTAAAAAAATCCAGAAAATATGATGAAAAATAAGCGAAAAATCGTTGAGAAAAGCTTAAAAATATGTGTTGAGAATTTGTTGAATAAAAGGCGAAATTGTTTGCCTCTTAGTTTGTTTATTTGTATTAGTCGTTTTTTAGTAGTTGTGTATGTAATAAAAATCGAGTTTTCATCACCTTAGCCACTTTCAAAATACCCTATTCCATACCCCTAGCCTAGCCCCGTTACAACCCATTAAAGACCTTTTGACTTGTGCGTAGTATTTGTGTTCGGTGGTGGAGGATGATTGAGTTTCAAGCCTATGCTGGTACGTGTTCTAATCAGTTTGAGTGATTACATCAAAAGTGCTAATGCATCATCTATTAGCCAATTTCTAAACCGAGTGGAGAGAACATTGTGAGGGGTGTGTATGATTTGTGAGTTTCAAGGGGCGGGTTGACCTTGGATAATTATCTTTATGTGATTAATCACTCTGTTGTTAAATGTTTGAAAAATTGTTAAGAATTTTGAAGCAGGTATGCGATTAGACCTTAGCTTACGTCTCAAGAATGGGAAGTGTGTTTCTCATTCGACCCACGTGAAAGTGAAAAACATATTTGCTTCAGGGCAAGCAAAAGACACGTGTGGGGATGTGATGCGCCGTCGAAAACCGATGTTCTTATTGTCCTTAAGTTTATGTTTTACATAACTTTTAGTTTCGAATAGCCTACTTTTGATTGAATTTGTGTTTTACAGGTTTGCAGAATTTAAGGAGCTATTCGGGAGCTTTTCGGAGCATCGGGGCGAAAAATGGGTCAACCCGGATTGTGAAATGGAAAACACAAAAAAACAAGATTTGGAGAGGCCGTCACCGACGCCCCATGGGCTGTCGGCGACGACCCTCAGTTATGTTCGTCGACCAAAATTGTTCGTAGGCAGTGGATTAGAGCGTCGGAGGAAAATCAGAAGATCGTCGCCAACGCCCCTCCCATTTGTCTGACGTTGAAACTTGTTTGGGGACGGGTTATATCATGAGTTTTGATCATTTTTCGAAGGAGTTATGCAATTTTGAACCTAGAACACCTATCTTGGAGCCAAGAACACCCCAATCTTCATCCTCAACCATTCCCAATCCATTCTATCATCCGAATCACAATCTTCAATCCTAACCCTAACCTACCATCATCATCCATTCATCTTCACCTTCAATCCCAACCCTAACCATCATCATCATTACCCTCAAGGCTTCAAGATGGCCATGTTCAAAAGTTCATCAATGGTTGATCGTGTTTCGTTCGTCATGAGCGGCTAATTCTCGCGGGTTTCACCCCGGTGTAAACTTTTGTAAGGATTTCTAGGGTTTTGTATTGAATTTTACGAGAGTGAGTTATGAAATTTGACTTTGTGAAATGAATATGCGTATTTATGCCTTGCCTTTTGATAGGATTTAATTGTCCAAGGTAACGAAGTGCATTGCGGTCTATTGTCTATAATGTTGAAAGCAATTGGCACCTAAGCCTTGTGATTCTAAAGCCGTTAATGAACTAATTCGATTAAACCAAGTTAAAACGTGTAGTAACCCTAGGTCCTACAATTGTTGAACCGTGTGTGAACCTTGTTCTAAATTACTGTTTAACATCGTTAATTAAGTTTTCATGCAATTATTCAAGTTCCTAGTAGTTAAGTAATCAAATCAACTTGGTCGGAGCATTCCGACATCCTTTTCAAGCACACATAATTAATCCAATTAATAGCAAGCTTCATAAGAGTGACAACATATGTTTAAATCAACATTGCCCGCACGCAAACCACAAGCTCTTCGCGGTTCGACCCTTTACTATCACTAACGCATTGTTAAGGGTAATTTGGGACTATAAATATTTTCTTTGACCAGGGTGCGACGCTCCGTGCATAATCCTTTCACCTTGATTTCCAGCGAACCCTGCATAGCCTCCACGAATAGACTTAACATCATAGAGTAAGGCCAAAATTCCTGTCATGTGACGAGAATCTCCACTGTCCATTATTTGTTTTGATATGATTGACCTCAGGAGCCCTATGTAAATCAGCAATTACTTAAAAAGTGAAACCCAAGCCTTCTCGGTCTTGGGTGGGTTCGGAATATCAAACGTTGGAACTTTAACATTAACATCCTGTTTAACTTCAAATTTACAGGTGTTTTGATTTCTACAGAAGATGTTTTGGTTTTATCTACCGAAGTTTGTGTTTTTAGAATTTCCTTTTTTGAATAAAATTTTTATTCCTTTTGTTCAGTTTTGATTGAAGTTTCACCAATTTCAAATCTTGAAACATTTAAAATTATTGGTTTCACAATTTTGTTGGATTAATTATTTCTTTTTAAGATGTGTTTTTGAACAAACTCAGGTTTTTTTGTCTCATATCTTCTATGGATAACTTTGCGTTGTGAAACAGATTTTGAGTTGCTTTGAGTACAATGTCGTGCAATATGCCCAACGTTGTTACATTTCCAACATGTTCTACTGTCATAATCAGTAGATGAACTCAAATTCTGCTCACGACATTTCTTTTCTACATCGAACTCATCGTTTGATTATTCATTTCCCAACCTTCTTTTCACTTACCGTGCTTGATCCAAACACAAAGTTTACTTTCTTTTGAAAATTTGATTCTTGAAACTTATCATTTTTCTTCTTAACATACCCCAACCCTTTACGCTGGTTTTCAGGATAATTTTACCTTTGAGATCATTTTTACAAAAGCTTTTGGATTTAGAGTAATAAGACTTATTCAAATTTCCCAGTTCCTTAAACACTTGTTCTACTTTCTCAAGATTCACATTCTGAATCCGAAATTCTTGATCAGAATATTGTTTGTCCGATCCTTTCATGGTATAAGCAGCCAATGTAGAATCATCATCCGAACTAGAATCTGATTTATCAAGATAATTCTTGTGAAAGCTCTCCTCATTTTCAGAAGGTGAACTTGAACTAGTTTTCTCCAAATTCAACTCAGTACTTTTATACTCTTTGCTATCACTTTCACTTCCCAACCTTTTCAATCATTGTTTTAACCATATCAGATTCACAATCATTGTCTGATTTAGTGTATGTTACATCAATGTTCTTAGGCAACTCATTTTTCTTTTCAGTTTTCAAATTTAGATTGAGCGCTTTTCCACCCCTGTTCTTTCTAGCATAGCTGTCCCACATGGGTGGTGGAACACAGTTGTAACCAACACTTTTAGTCTTACCATTCTTATCATTTTCTTCCTTTTCAATTTTCAGAAGAATATGATCAATGACACACGAACTGGTGGAATAACTGATTAACAATTTGTTAACCCTTTTGGTTTCGATTTTCATTTTTTCAAGCTCATTTTTAAGTTTAGCAATTTTGTTCAGATGAATGTTGAATGCCATTTGTTTGTCCATAATAGTTGCTTTAAGCATCACCAAAAGTTGTACTATCTTCACTATTAACCTTTTCATATTGTTTAATTGCTTTATATAATTTGTCATAAGCTTGTTTAGTTTTGTTATAATCACTTGACAAATGATCTGAAAGTTTTTTTTAGTCCAGAATAGTTTTTATCTTTTTCGAGACATTCCTTGCAAGGTTCTTGGCATCTCTTGCATGGTTTTTCAACCTCAACAACCTGAACTTTGACAACCTCCCTTATCGACTCTTTAACAAATTCAGTCACTGACTCTTCCTTGAATTCATGAGAAACTACCTCTTTAAGGTTTGCCATCATTGCTTTATTTCTAATCTCTGTCAAATTCTCAACATTCATCTCTTTTTCCACATCTATCAATTCCACCCAATTCAGACTTTGATTCCTCTTCTAATTGCATATGATAACTTGAATCAAAATATCCTGCAAAAGATGGAAACAAATTAGGTGGAATAAGATTTCTAAAAGCATTATGCAATATATTCTCTTCTTCAGCACGTTGTTCATGAATATATCCTTCAAGAACAGCTTCCTCAAGAGCTTCATCAAATACTGCTTCAGAATAATCTTCTGTTTTAGGTTCAGGCTCTTTGATTATCTCTGTGAGAAGTGCTAGACTTTCGTCTTTAGAAATGTACTTGCTCCAGTTAAATCCTTCGTCTTCTTGGGTGACTACTAAAGCTTTGTCTTTAGCATTAGATGGACCGTCTTCTATTTGAATCATCCTTGAATTTGATTTTGGTGGTGATGGCTTATGATAGATAGCTTTCTTGTAGTAATCATCACCAAAAGGACTTTGATTACTGTTGACTTTTCGGTTAGTACATTCCCATTTGAAATGTCCTTACTCTTTGCATCTGAAACAGGTAACTTTTGATTTTTCGAATCCAAGCTTCCCATGCAAACCTCCCAAACTATTTTTTCCCGTAATCTCCATGAATTTCTGAGCTCTTCGAACTATAGAAGCCATGCACCATTTGATGTTAATAAGATCTAATTCTTCTGAATCTATATAATCATTATCTTCCTTGTTCATATCTAGATTTCCTATCTTCCCAGCAACTAGGCTTTCGTAAGATTCAAGAACAGATGCGAGCAACGACATGTGCTGCTTGGCGGTACGTTCAGTAAAATCTTGTGCATTTTGGAGATTCACAGCTATGTTACACTATAAAAACTGGTTTGAGTTTGATTGACTAGATTGTTGGCTTTGGAAACTGTTTGAGTTATGTGAAGACTAAGGTGTTTTGGGTGAATTTGGTTCAAAGCTAGAAAATGATTGAAAATCAGGTTGATTAGAAGATGGTCTTGCGGAACTATCAGCACTGAAGGCGGTTTGTACTTTCGGACTTTGAATACCAATAGATCTGCCTTTGAAGTAAAAGTTTACATCTTGTTGCATTTGAGCACCTTTCGAATTGGCCATCTTCTGCATTTCTAGTTCATGACCTTCAAGCTTTTCTATGAACTTTGATAAGCTGTAACCACTATACTCTGCACCATTTGTCAGAATTGTCAAGTACATAGTCCACTCTCCCACTGGTAAAGCATCTGCTAACTTGTCGACAAACTGAATTCCCAACCTCTTCATTTGAACAACTAGGTGACAATAACGCTAGATCAACTGCTCCATAGTTTCGCCTTTCAAGAGGTTGAAAATATCGAACTCTTTTCTAAGCAGTGCCCTTTTGCTCTTCCTCATTTGTGAACTCCCCTAGAACTTCAACCTCAATGCATTCCATAATGATTGTGAGTTATCATCATGTTGCAGCAATGCTAAGATATCTTCTTTGATTGATTATTGCAATATGCTCATCATTTTCTTCTCATTGACAATTTTTTCTTATTCTACTTGTGTGAACTGAGTCAACGTCTTCTCCAATTCATTTTCCCCAGTTGGTACGATACATTTTTCTACTATAGCAAACCAGTAGTTAAAATGGTTCGCTTGCACCCGGTTAACAAACCGTTCACTCCAACTATCATAATCCTCCAAATTCATGGGTTTTACCATTGTCCCCATTATCCCCATTTCGTTCTTCAAATTCAGATTTTGTGCGGATGCAGTTGATATATCAACACTTGACAAGCAAACGCATTGTAAAATTCATTCTCCATTTTACCCACCTGAAACAACATGAAATGCTAAAACGATTAAGATTTCCGTTCGAGTGAAGTAAAAATGTCAAAAATTTGATTTATCTTCATGCGAAGGTAAATGATTTTAAACCTTTACAAATTTTTATCTTCATCCGAAGATACAATTATCTTCTTGCGAAGGTAAATTATTTTTAAACCTTTACAATTTTTATCTTCGTGTGAAGATAAAATTATCTTCGTGCGAAGGTAAAGTTATGTTCATGGGAAGGTAAAGTTATGTTCATGGGAAGATAGGTTCACACCTTGACATTTTTCACAATTTTCAACATGAATTTGTTTGTTTTCAGCTCTGATTTTCTCAAGGGTTTATCTAAACATGTTTTTACGTATTATACTTGAAAATCAGTTCATTTTGACCATGGATTCATTTTAAAAAGTGAAAAAATAGATAAATGAGTAGAATAAGAAGTCTTCGAGGCTGAATCTTGAACAATTGTCTTCAAATCAGGCTCCCTGAACTCTGATACCACTTGTAGGATCGTTTTGTCCAATAGCAAATTTCCTAATTTGAGTATCTAGTCCATACGCGCGGAATTCATATGAATTAGTGACAATTAACAAGATTATTTCATCAATTAACTGATTTCATTCAATGTTTAACATTTACACATGATCAGGAAATTTGACAGAGCTTCGCCGTCTCAGTCGTAAAAGTTCTATATACTAACACCTCACACTAGCTATATATAGACATGATACCTTCGTGCGAAGTTAAATACAAACAATGTAAAATCTAACATTTTCACCCTATTACAAAGTACAGACACAACCCTAAGACGTATATAATAGACATTATGCCCCAACATCCATCTCGCCACAATTGTAACAAGACCCAGGTGGAAAGTGAGGTCGAGTAGGATTTGATTAGGGTTGAACAAGATTTGGAACAACTTGATTTGGATTAACTCAACTTGTGTTAGCTAGATGACCGAGTCGCCCACAAAGAGTACACTAACGAGAGGGTAAGTGGTTCTGGTGGTGATATTGCATCGGTTGCACAAAGGTGCAGTACCAACATATGGTTTCCTAGCAGGAGATTGAGCTGGTGGGTTGGGAGTAGCCTGGTTGGTTTGACCACAACAGCAAAATTCCTTGAAGCCTTACGCTTCGTTGAAGTTCTAGAGGGTTCGGCTTTTGTTTCCTTTGGTTTCTTCTAAGTAGTCGTGGCAGATTGTTTCTTGTCACCTTTACGAAAAAAGATTCCCTTTCTTCATCTTGTGAGTCGGTTAGGGGTGCGGCGAACTCGATAGCCTCCCTAATGGTAGTTGGCTTACTACAAGTGCCTATGTCTTGAACGGATCAGGTAAGCCATCAATATATTTCTCAATGGCTCCAATGGTGTCACCATGGTGGGACAAAGTAGGCTCAACTCTTCGTAACGGCCGGCATACGCATGATTTTCTCCACTATCTTGCTTGAGATCACGGAATTCATTCTCGAGTACCCTCGGCTCATTACGTAGGGAGAACTCTTTCATCATAAAAGTTCTAAGTTCCTCCCAAGTCAATGCCATAACTACATCTGCACCTTGATCTCTTATAATTCTATTCCACCACGTGAATGCTCTCTTTTGGAAAACACTAGAAGTAAACTTTACCTTGCGCTCGTTAGAACACTAACAATGGCGAAAGTGCTCTTGATGCTTTCAAACCATTGGAGGAGCCTAGTAGCTCCCTCAGGCCCATTGAACTTGGGGGTTTAGCCGAGTTGAATTGTTTGTAGTTATATGTCATGGGTATGTTGTTGTTTGGTTATTGTTGGCTTGGTTGAGTTGGGTCACAAGGTTTGGAAGTATCGTAGCCATTTGCTGAGCGATCATAGCTGCCATTTCGACGTTTTGGGTAGTGTCACGCTGTGGAGGCATTCTAAAAGAGAAAGGAATCATGAGGGAAAGCGAGTGCGATCGATATAGGATAGTCAAAAAGAATTGTCAAAATATCGACGAAACATGAGCATTGTAATCATCTATTCGTTGCTAAAAACAAATAAATGACACAGTGACTAATCAAAGTAAATGGGTATTTGTAATGTATTGCGAAGACATGCTTTATCCTATAAGTGGACACTCACCCCAAGAGTTCCCAGGTAAGAGTGACTGCTCCTGATTATGTGTATTTGTACGAACACTCTAGCCTTAGACAGAAAACTCAGGGTACAGGCATCTACCCTTCTAGATTGCACGTGGTCACATTATTAAAACCAAAACTTTGACGAGATTTTGAAAACTTTTAAGGCTTAAAAGGCTAAAAACAAATCATCTAAGGATAGATGATAATTTCTTGGTAAAATTTTGGAAACTTTGTCTTTTAAGATTAAATTATGATTTTGCATTGTTTTGTAATCACCTAAGGATAGGTGATGGTTTTGTATTAAGAATCTAGACATGAGTTACCTCACGTTTAGGTCCTAGGAAGGTTATAGTCTAGGTCAAAAGCATCACTAATAACCTAATTCCCTATAACCATGGATCTAATACCAATCTGTAATACCCGACCGCGTATAACAACCTGCGGCGGAATCTTTAGGGAGTCACGTTACAAATTGTTTCAAACACATGGTATTATAAGTTTTGTTTTATTGAATTAATAATTTTACATTGTTTTTGGGAATTCAAAACAAAACACAACGACTATTTTATTTTAAGCAAGCTAAGGCCTGAGTCCATCCTATGTGTACCATGCTTTTTTATAATCACACATTTGCACCTGAAACACATGTGAAAAGATGGTCAACGTTGAATGCTGGTGAGTAACATAGGTTTTGTAAGTCAAATTCACAGCTTTGTATTTGTATTACAATATCTCGTCCGACTACGAGAGTCGATGAGTGAAAACTTTGTAACTAAACTTGTATCAAATGTGCTTCATATTGCAATATGTTTTACCAACTATGCAAGTTGGTATTTAAAGTAAACCTTTATAACCATGAAATTAACAAAAATGTTCCTTTATGAAATCATGAAAGTAACCAAAATGTTTTCTTTTAACTTGTATGGTTTATATATATACTTGAAAACCCATTATCATGTTTTTAACTTCTAAGTGAATCTCCAGTGGGTTTAATTGACATTCAACCTTGGCAATTCTCCAAAAATCTGTTATTTGAGATTCATATGGTACTCTAACTTCTCTAATTGCCTTAAAAATTCTTGATTGTTTTAAGAAACGCACCATGATCTTGAAACGTGTTACCTTCTAATCATTCTCATCCACTAATGCTACAATGTTGGCTTCATATTAGTATCCTTGAATTTAATTAGTCTCACCATATCTTCAAAAATACAAATACCATGCATAAATATGACAATGTATAAAGATTTAAAGATGTGTGTATGACTCATGCGCTGTTCAATAAGAACAACTTGGTCTGTTTTTCATTGCATGTTCAAATTGTATGTTTTTGTCATGTTTTGAGTGTCGAAATTCATGTTTGTCCGTCAACTAACAATATCTAACTTTCATTTCGACTTCAAAAGTCAAAATCAAGTCTATTTTGACCTAGGGTTTCATCAGTCTCATTCCAAACATCAATTGATTTAGTTCAAGATGTTATGCAATAATTTTTAGTATCAAAATATATGGAATCTATAGATAAACAAAACCCCTAACACAATTTTACTTAACAAACATTAAAATTATATCAAAAATAAACTTAGGGTTTTAGTTTATCCGTTTTAATTGATTAAGACCATAAAATGTTGTTTTGATTCAATTAAACAGTACAAACTAGTCATCATGAAGTCCGAAACAAAACCCTATAATCATTCTTAACATCTAAACACTTTAGAACCATTTTTGATCAAATCTGAAATACAAAACAAGAACTTGATGAATAAACAATGTTATTGACTAATTTGATAACATCGATTGTAACACCCCGACCAGGTATAACAACCCGTGACGGAATGGTTAGGGAGTCACGTTACAAATTGTTTCAAACACATGGTATAAAAGTTTTGTTTTATTGAATTAATAATTTTACATTGTATTTGGGAATTCGAAACAAAACACAACAACTATTTATTTTAAGCAAGCTAAGGTCCGAGTCCATCCTACGATGCATTTCACAATCAGACATTTACACCTGAAACATATGTGAAAACGATGGTCAACAATGGATGCTGGTGAGTAACATAGGTTTTGTAAGTCAAATTCATGTCTTTGTATTTGTATTCCAGTACCTCGTCTGACTACGAGAGTCGATGAGTGAAAACTTTGTAACCAAACTTGTATCAAATGTGTTTGGTATTGCAATATGTTTTACCATCTATATATGCAAGTTGGTATTTAAAGTAAACTTTTGTAGCCATGAACTTGACAAAAATGTTTCTTTATGAAATCGTGTAAGCAACCAAAATGTTTTCTTGTAACTTGTATGGTTTATATATATACTTGAAAACCCATCCTCATGTTTTGTATAAACCAATGTCATGTTTGAACCAATCGTCATGTTTAAAACCAATCATCATTTTTGTTCAAACCAATCGTCATGATTGTTCAAACCAATTGTCATGTTTGAAACCAATCGTCTTATATGTGTAAACCAATTGTCATGTTTAAAACCAATCGTCATGTTTTGTAAACCAATAGTTTGGTTTTATTTAAACAAGTGTGGTCGTATGGTGAATACATTCAAGCCTATGTTGACTCTTCGGACAAACCACCAAAGGGTTTGTCAAATACACAGTTTATGTCATTCCCCAAACTTCCCCACAAACCTCGGGAAATTTGGAAAGGGATTGTCAATCCTATGGTACCATAACATACTACCGGTCAGCTTGGCCAAAGTTAATGAACATACGCTTGTTATGAATGACGCACCACCAATTTTCACACAAATTGAAAGCATATTGTATGTATAAACCAAATATGTAGTTTTGAAAACTCAGAAAAACCTTAGGCACATATGACTCACTCCAAAACATTTACGTAAAATTGGGGACTATGTACTCACGGGTTGCGTAGACGTCTTACTCAATCGTGTAGGCAAAGCTCAGCTGTTTCCTAATTATGTCAGATAATTATATAGTTTGGGTGTATCGTGACTTAAATGGAAGAATGGATAGAATTTGGTTTATTGACCAAACGAGCGAAGGATCTCGTATAATATGGTTTATTGACCTTACATTCTGATTTGGAAAATGTCTATAGGTGTTTTGACCCGTTACGACTTGTTAAAGTAGTTTACGCCGCTTTTACGTGTCGTATGCGTAATTACGGGTCAGGACGGTCAAATGAGTCCTATGATGAGTCTGATATGTTAAACCATGTTTCCTAATGTTGTATGATCAGTTTACATGTCAAAAACATTGATCGTATAAGTTTAAAACTTATTTATATTTTTGACCATTTAAAAAGTATCTAAAGTTGACTCGTCAGTTAACACATCAAACGACATGACCATATGGTATAACCACAGTGGGTTATTCCCTATTTAACTATGGTCACATAAATGGGCTTGGTCGGATCCTAAGGTTAACCAAACGGGTCAGATTCGAAAGGCAAAGCAGAAGTCAAACCGCTCGACTTTGACAAAGGAATAAGCACTAAACTATAATCGATGAGCTAGACATCTTAAAACATGTCTAATGATGTTATAAAAAGTGATTTGATGTCAAAAATTTAAGTTTTAATACTTAGAAACTCATTCGTCGTAAAATCCATTTTTAAGCATTTTTTACTTCTATTTCATAAATGTTTGACTTGTCATTTCGCCTACTAAACGTGGTGATCAGAGGGTGTAATCGCAAGGTATTAACATCTTCATTATTACGATCACATAGGAAAGTTCATTTTGAACTTTGACTTGACCAAAAAGGTCAGAGCCGAAAGTCAAAGCCAAAGTCAATTTGCTTGACTTTTGGCTCATAACTAGCCAAATAATGAAAAAGATTAGGAGAAACACTTGTAGGTGTTTGAGAGGGAAACCTAGAACTCAGAGAAGGAGGCCTCAATGCAGAAGCAAGCTCAAATGAGTTTTTGAGTGAGAAAGAAAATAATGGTCTGTAGAACTCAAGCTATTTATAGTAATCTTGAATTCATGAGAGCGTGACAAGTGTTAGATGAGGTGTGAAGGATGTTGCTTAGTGTTTAGACAAGTATAAAGACTAGAATTAAGGTGGAAAATATGGTTCTAGGTGTCACAAATTAAAGCAAGGTGGCAGAACCTGGTGAACAAGCAAAATTCTACAACTAGGCATGTCGTACGGTCCCGCAAGGCCTTCTGACCAAAATTTTTTACTTTTTGGCAGTTTTGGCCCCCAGACTAGTATTATCACTTGTTTGCCATTTTTAACCCTTCTAACTTGTTATTTAAGCTATAGGAAGGGTATAAAAGGCATATGTAACTTGAATTTTGTTATAGAAATGTCATGAATATCGTTTTGCTCGATCGTAAGTTTATGTATTTCATAAATAAAATATAAAATTCTATCAAATACGGAAACAATTGAAAATGTACAATGGTTGAAATTTTGACAAATGTTGTATCGATTGTTACTAAAATTAAAAAATCACAAATGGACTGAATTTTGTTTCAAAATCAACAAGTTTGCAATGTTATTTTATGATTTTTATAAAAACTCCAAAGGTGAACAATGATTGGAACACAGGTTCAGATGGCTTTTATACCCAACAAATAACTCAAACGCACGTATAATTCCTACGCACGGATGGCCTCTTGCATTTGACTCATGTGTTTGAGTCCTTCGTTTGACCAAAGTCAAACCTTTTCAAATCTTTTTCATTTTCAGTCAAATTTCACACGTTTCCATTTAACCAAGTCCAATTTAATGACCCTTGTTTAACGTCCTTAGTCTGCAACAATCTGATTTTTCTTAAACTTTCGTTTAACCAAGTCCAATTTAATGACCTTGGTTTTATGAAATGTGATGAAATTCCAATTTTAATATTTTGCCCATTCCATTTCAAAATGATTTGACATTATGTTCAATATTTCCAGTAAAATCTCGACCAGCTGTGCAATTGTTCAATCTTTCTGATTTGGGAAAAGATTTAGTATTCCAACCCAGTTGTCTAAAATAAAGTTGAAATGTAAAAAAAAGTTTATTTTTAGAAAGTTTATGCTAAAACAAGCCGAAAATGTTTTTGTATTTTGATATAAAAAGTAATAAATGCAATGAATGTAAACAAATGAACTATTTACAAACAATGTTTTTGTGAGAATCGACCTAGAGGATTATATCAGTTGATTAAGACATGTAAGTTGTACCATTGATCTTATGAAATACTAAGTCTTAACACACAGATTATCGATATTGTTTATCTACTTAAACTAAAACAAAAAGAAAATTCATAATGCTTACTGATACATTAAGGTACATTAAATTGCACTTTGTTCTTAAGGACCCCATGATCTCAGCAAATCCCAACATCATGTAATACATTGAACCAAATAATGCCTTCAAACATTACCAATCAGGTCGATCTTTTGATACGAAATGAAAGTCCAATATTTAAACAAAACAGTTTTAAATGTTTATATCTTAACCACCAGTTCGATATTAACATATACGTAGAGGTGATCTAATATTTAAACAAAAAAAGATAAGATGAAATGTTTTGACATTAACACCCAGTTCGATACCATGATATATGCAGAGGATGTCCAATACTTACACAAAATAAAGAAAATCAAACAAGTTGAAAAAATAACACAAACAGTTAATTTTTCAGAAAGTAGTGAAAATTAACCTACTGATGTTACACTATAAGTGTTCATCGATTACTAGTCAGGCACACAGTCGCGAAAGACAAAACCAAGTACTATGCAATGTTGACCATGTTTCCCACTAAAACTAGGCTTTTTCTTTAGTTTTGTATGGTGTTCGCAAAACTACTAAATTTAGCGAGTATACTGCCATATCCTTAATGAGACGGTTTAACAACTTTAAAACAGTACATTTCTTTAGTGTGTGCTGACAGTCCACTGATGTACTATCATTTCCTCTATTTTGCACCTAAAACTCATTTTAACATTTTCAATGTTTTTGGAATTTTGAAACTTCTCAATGTTTTTAATTTCTAGTTTTTTACCATTTTTCAATGTTTTTTTTGTTTTTCAAACACGTTCTCCCTCTAAAAATTAAAAAAAATTTCAGATTTTTAAGAAAAATATAAGAAAAAATTAAGACTAATAAAAATGGCTTCCGGTGTGGTTAACTCATTTTTTAGCTTTAGAAATCTCTATATCACTCTTTTCACCCCCCCCCCCCCCCGGTTTCTAGTTCTTTATGCCATTTATTTTCAGCAAATAATGAAATCATGATTTGTCAAATGCCTTGGTAAAAGATTTGCTTTTTGCTTATCGCTATGAACTTTGCTACGTTTATCAACTTCTTCTCGTACAGTTACGAATGAGGTGATAGTGTATTTCAATATGTTTGGTTTTAGAGTCGTTTACTAGATATTTGGTTATCAAATTTCTACTTCGTTGTCTATGTGTATGGGTTTAATAAGAAATTGTAAACCGTAATCTCTCATTTGTTGTTGGATTTGGAGCACTTGAGAACAGCGAATTGTTGCCACAATTTACTTTGCTTCGCATGTTGAGAGAGAAACAGTTGTTTGTTTTTACATTGCCACATCACAAGACGACTTTCAAAGAATCGGCAACCCGCAGTAGTAGATTTCACGTTCAGCTTGCAGCTTCCATAATCCGAATCTGAGAATGTTGTTAAAACGAACTCATCATCTTTAGGACACCACATACCTGTGTCTAGACATCCCTTCAGAAATTTGACAATTCTTTTAGTTGTCGTCATGTGTGATACTCGCGGATTGGATTGATATCTAGCACATAAGCATGTCGGATACATAATATCCGGTCCGAATACAGTCTAGTACATGAGCAAGCCAATCATTGATCGATAAACCGTTGGATCCACCGCAAGATTTGAAATGTATGCGTTGATACTATGGGTTTGCTGGAGAGCAGTGTTAGCCACTTTGCAATCTTTCAACTTGAATTTTCACGATGTCGTTTACTTTGCAATCTTTCAACTTGAATTTATTCACGATGTCATTTACATGTTTCGTTTGATGGATAAAGATACCCATTGGTAACTAATCCACTTCTAGCCCTAAGAAGAACTTCATCTCCCCCATTGAGCTCATCTCAAACTTACTATGCATCACTGACTCAAATTCTTTATAGAGTGTGCTGTCGGTTAACCCGAATATTATATCATCCACATATATTTGCACAATAAGAATATGCCCTTTTGTTTCTCTTGTGAAGAGTGTGCAATCCATAGTTCCTCTTGTTATCAAGCAGATGTTGTGACAATATTTCATACCATGCTCAGGGTGCCTGGTGTAAATTGTACAACGCCTTATCAAGCAGGTAGACTTTATCCATGTTTTAGAGATCTACAAAGCCTAGTGGTTGTCCCACATAGACCTCTTTTTTAACTTTTCCACATAGAAACACAGATTTTACATCTAGCTGATAGACTTTAAACCTTTCCAAGATGCGAAGGCTAAGAAAATTCAGATTGCATCAAGCCTTGCAACTTGTAACCCCCACGAAAGTTTCAAGCCTTTAATTTTCATACTAAATATTCGTTAATACAAACATTATAATTTTAACTTAGCGTCATTACCGGAAATATCTATGTATCACATACCTTGAAACCTTCCTAAATTTAATTAAGGGATTAATATAGTCAAAACACAAAACTCAAAGTCTAGGGACTAAAAATACCAGAAACCTTAAGTTACCATGTTATGCTACCTAGCAAGAGACTAATCACTTCACTCATGGACACTTGTCAAGCTCTAAACACATCATAGGACACTAATCATCTCTTAAGCCACCTATCAACACTTGTCTTGCTCATGTTTTGCCACATATCTTCTCTTTTGCCACACTTCTTCTAGTGTGTACACCTTAATGGATACTAATCACATTCTTAGGTCTCCATGAACAGTTGTCTTGGTATCTTTAACCCCCATTCACTATAAATAGCACCCTTTGATCACCATTTCTTCTCACGAACTCAGAATACAAACACTTCACTTAGAAGTCTTATAAAGAGTTTCTTCCTTCTTACTTTGTGCTTTCTCTTTTACTTTTTTGGAGAAGTCCCCTAAAGTTAGTAAGTTCCTTTACTTTAGTTCTTTCACTAAGCAAATAGTTTTGTAGCTTATTTCTGTCAAACACGTATTTTTAAGCATAGTAAAAATAACAACGGGAACGCATAACTGTGTTTCCTTTTTTGGACAGATTATGTGTTGTCAATTTGAACGACCATAACTTTGTCAAAGCTTAACTAAATGAGGTAAACTATTACTTCATGATTAAGTACATCGAAAAAACAATTTCAACGATATATTATACGCTTAATAACACTTTCATTTGGACCCTCAACTATTTAAAACCAAACTGAAGGTCAAAACTGAATGATCTACAAAGATTCGCAGCTTTGACCATTTTTCGGGTTCCATACAGAAAAACTTTTTAAATAAAAGTGTAGATCACATTCTAATTGAGTGAACTAGAAATTTTTATAATGTCTCAGTAACATTTACTTTTTTTAACAATTTTTACAAAGGCAACAAATAAGGCTGTCAAAATTCTTATTCTCTAAGAAAATAAACATTTACAAGCTTACAATGTTTCCACAACCCATATTCATCCACAAAAATCATCACAACAAAAATTTGACAAACAAATCCTTGTTACTAGGAAACACTTGAGCTTTGAAGCACATGTAAACACATCATCGACAATCCAAGTGAGTACCCAGTCCCACTTTTCTGTTTTCAAATCGTTTTGGGGTGATTCATATGTGCTAATCGTTTTTCTTAAACACTACATTATGGCATATGTATTTACAACTTATGTGGTGAAACAAAGTACAATTCCTAAATCCTTGTTGGATCTTTCTATGCAAATAGTTAGAGCCTTGTTTGATACTCAACGTATTATTCTAAATCCTCGATTGTACTTCTAAAAAGTACTTTCACAAGTTCTTTGTAGTTTCTATGCTAACTGCTTATGTGCAATCTTGTGTGGTGAAATAAAGTGCATATCACAAGTTAGATCTTTTTATACTCAAAATACTATTCTAAATCCTTGATTGGATTTCTAAAAGTACTTTCACAAGTTCTTTGTTGGTTTCTATGCTAAGTGCTTATGTACAATCTTGTTTGGTGAAACAAAGTGCAAATCACAAGTTAGATCCTTGTTGGATCCTCAAGTACTATTCTAAATCCTTGATTGGATTTCTAAAAGTACTTTCGCGAGTTCTTTGTTGGATTTATAAGCTAAAGGTGTATGTGCATATTTTGTTAACATAAATTACATGGTTTTATACGTGTTGTCACCCGTATTAGACTTTTGTTACAAACTTTTACTATCAAACACAATGTATTGTAATACTAAACTTTTCGCCATATACTTGGCTATAATAAAACCCATTTTCACTCATTAACTCGTGTAGTTGAATAATGCATTGCAATAACAAAACTTTTGCCAATTACTTGGCCACAAAACCTTTATCACTCACCAACTTTATTGTTAACCGTCTCTTTTTACATATGTTTCAGGTACAATTGTTTGATAATATTCAAGTATGCTTTACATAGGAAAGGACTCGGGCCTTAGAATGCTTTTAAATTTAAATACAATCTCTTGTACTTCTTTGTGTTTGTAAAACAATGTAAACAATATAATGAAACTTTAGTACCATGTGTTATGAAACATTTTGTAACGTGACTCCTCGACGTTTACGCCACTAGTTCCATGTTGTTGGGGTGTTACAGATTTGTATCAGAGTTATGGTTATAAGGAATTAAGTTATTAGATTGCTTTTGACTAAGACTATAATCTTTCTAGGGACCTAAACATGAGTTATCTCATTATCTCAATTATTTACCTTACTTATCCAAGTCTTCATCCCCTTCCTTATCCTTATACTTGCCATAGTTACTCTATAATTAACAAATCATCTAGTCTTAGATGATTTATCTTAAATCCTTAGGCTATATGCCTTAAGATGTTTTTCAAATCTCATCAAAGTCTTGGGTTCAAATAATACGAAACATGTAGTCTAGAAGGGTGGACGCCTGTACTCCGAGTTTTCTGTCTAATACTAGAGTGTTCATACAAATCCACATAATCGGACCCGTCATTCTTATCTGGGAACTCTCAGTGTGAGTGTCCACTTATAGGGTAAAGCATGTCTTCCCAAAACATTATGAAAACTCATTTACTTTGATTAGTCGAACGTTTTCAAATCATTACGATCCTTGTGTCGTTGTTTCACCATGTTACATTTGGTGATATGTTTTTATTCAAACTTCTTGTACGAATTACATGTCACCTTGCAACTCTTTGTATCTCTATTGTGTTCTCAAGTACTCTCCTATGTTCATTCCCCTCTCATGTCTACAAGTTTTATACCATTTGGACGAAGTTTTAAAATATATTCCTATACAATTAACTATTTACATATCTTTCTCTATTCAAATAATTCAATTAAAAACATTTTATCTGAAAAATATTTTTTTAAAGGATGAATAATTGATAAATCACATAAACCATCAACTTGGTTTATATTTTCTCATCCAAAATTTTATAAAAAAAACACATCCGTTGAGCATCCATTCTTTCAAAACAAGTTTCCAATCCTATTTTATCTAAATCAGAAAACATAATTTTGACCAATTAATTGTTCAAACAAATTAATTGTTCACTTCATTACCTTATGCTTTTTATTCTACCTATACCTCATGGACTAACTCAAATTTCCTTGAATATATTCTTTTGCCTTAAGATGCCTCCTCATCGCGATAATACTTAAATTTCTAAATTGGCTGCTATGATCGCCCAAAAATAGTTGCAATACTCCTAGCTCTTATGACTCAACACAATCAAGAAAATGCAGGCAACAACAACAACAACAAAAATGCACCCACACCTTGTAATTACAAACAATTCGATTCTGCTAACCCCATCAAATACTTTGGGTCCGAGGGAGCCACTGGACTCCTACAATGGTTTGAAGGCATCAAAATCACTTTTCGCCATTGCCAGTGTCCTAATGATCACAAGGTGGAGTTTGCCCCAAGTGTCTTTCAAAAAAGAGCACTCACATGAACGGGGTCATGAGGGACCGTGGTGAAGATGTAGCCATGGCGCTTAAATGGGAGGAATTTAGAACACTTATGTTGAAGGATTTTTGCCCATGTAGTGAAATGAGGGCCGTTGAAACCGAATTTCATGAGCTCAAACAAGACAGTGGTGAGAATCGTGCTTATATCAATTGGTACCAAGAGTTGAGTCTTCTTTGCCCAAGCATGGTTACACCTTTAGACCAAACCATTGAGAAATATATGGAGGGTCTGCCCGATCAGATCTAAGATAGTGTCACTGATAGCAAGCCAGTTGCTAGCTGCAACTTTAATAGATTCTCATGTCAAGAAGGGAAAGCTTTTTCGTAAGAGTGATAAAAAGAGGACCTATGCGCAATTGTTGTGACCTTCATCACAATGCCCATACACCTTGTCATCATTATACTATTTGTGGACGATTGGTTCATTTGGCTAACTTTTGTTGTTTTGCAGCTACACCACAAATCCAACTTTTGCAATTCCAACTCTACTTTCCGCACCTCCTCCACATGCGTTAATTATCTGAGCCTTTTATCCATATCGAACCTGCTTCAACTATGCTGATCCTAATCACTTCAAACGTAATTACCCTATGATTGCAAATGACAACCCAACCAAAGGACGCACATTTAACATTTGCAATAACGCCCATGCTGATGACAATGCACTTATAAACATTTAAACCTTTACATTTTCCTTTTGTCATCCAAAAATCATGAGCACCTCTAGGTTATTTTGTATGATCTTATTATTCCTATTTCATTTACAAATCCAATATGATTACACGAATGTGTAATATACATCTATATACCGACTTCGAGGATTTCGTTCTTCACAAATTTGAACTACTCTCGTAGTTTTTTCCCATTTTTATCGCATCTGTTGCGGCCACACAGTCTATACCAATCATATGAACTCATTAATCTATGAAACATGTGTTCCATATGTGCTAGTGTGAAACACGTACCGCCAAGTTTGCTAGTGTGAAACACATTTTACCTAATGTGAAACACATATTGCCATTTTTACTAATGTGAAACACGTATTGCTAATTTTGCTAGTGTGAAACACGTATTGCCATTTTTATTAGTGTGAAACACGCATTGCTCCAATTGTTGTTGTATCATTGGAAACTTATTTGGTTTAAGAGTTTTCTTCCCATTTGTTCTCCCCCCACTTAACAAGATGAGTCATGCGGACTATGCGACGAGTTGAGTAATTATGGATGCACACATAATTATATATTCGGTGCATGGAAATCATATTAAGTCATGTAGGTATTATAACATAGAATCCAGAGTGATTTAGGATAACGAGACGAGTATAATACGATAAGGGCATGGTGGATACGCTGCTGGTACTTCATATATATATATATATTATATATATATATATATATATATATATATATAAGTGTTCTTATTTTATTATCCATCATAAAGTTATTCAAATCACTTGAAGATTTTATGTTATCTTGGACTCATAGGTTTATCTGCTTACTTTTGTGTGCAATATATCCAAAACAAGTACATTCATTAACTCCAATCAATCCGATCGGGAGTATATTATAGCGCTATAAGGACCCATTTTTTTTGGTAACCCTTTGGGTTTATTTTACCAAGGTTTGAATGTCATAGGTGCTATAGGAGTGACGACCCATTCCCGCTTCCCATTGTGTGGTTGGGAAGACCCTGGTGGAATGATAGAAACCAAGAAATTTTGTTCTAGGAAACCATTTGGCTTTCACCACATGGTTTCCTATAAGTCAACACAAGGTTTGAATGTACACTTATCATATCAAAACCCGACCCGCAACGGATTGGTACGGGACAGAGTGATTGCAAATAACTCTTGACAACTAATCATAGTTGTGATATTTAAAGTATGTCCATTTAAATTGTCACATAACATTTAATAATCAAAATTATTCATACATTGTTCAAAAACAAACATATCATAAGACTTCAATTTAATTTCCTAAGACGCATGCTACATATCCACATCACTTGCTTATCGACCTTGAAAACCTACACTACGTTAGAAAAAAATATTTTTGGGTCAACAAACATGTTGGTGAGCAATTTCTTCATTTTATAGAAAACTATTTTATATTTCATTTAAAAAAATATTTTTAACATGCACCTCAAGGTTAGTATGAAAATGTCCTCATATCAACGACATAGTCAACATATTCTTATATCCAAATATACCAAAAAAGAACACACAATCAACTAACTACACATAACAACTAAATGTAAGACTCATGACAATAGCATACATTAGTCTCAAGCCCCGAGAGCGAGTCTAATACTCTTGGCGATACTAGGCTACAACTCATGATCGTGGGGAACCTAGTCAGCCGTGGATCCACTAGACACAACAGCATGCAATAAACCTGACATCAGATAGCATATAGAATAATAGAATACACATAAGACGTTCACATAATAACACTTGATTATAGCATGTTAAGTAAATCAAAAAGTATAATATGATACACCCCAAATTTGTAAGATAAAAAAGGGGGGAATGGAAGAGATTACTCACATGTTATGAAGAGTTAATCCACCAGAATTACCGCACGAGTACACGAGGTATAACAATTGACTAAATCACCCTATAATAAATATAACCGAATTTTAACTAAACAGAATGGCAACAAGCCAGGTCTAGTGAGTCGATTTCTTGATTGGGGACTTTTGTATTGTCAAATTTATAACTCATAATTCTAAGAAAATAAAGTTATATTATTAGTCAAGATTAAATAATTATTATTACGACGAGATTAAAATTATATGTGTAATTATATAAGTCCAAATTTAAATGATCAAGAGTAGGCTAAGTCAAACTTGTACATTTTATTTCCAACATATATAATATATATATATATATATATATAAAATTATATATATATATTATTATATTATATATATTCTAAGAAAATAAAGTTATATTATTAGTCAAGATTAAATAATTATTATTACGACGAGATTAAAATTATATGTGTAATTATATAAGTCCAAATTTAAATGATCAAGAGTAGGCTAAGTCAAACTTGTACATTTTATTTCCAACATTATATATATATATATATATATATATATATTATATATAATATATATATATATATATATATACCTATTATTGAACTTATAAATTATAAGTTCAAACTTTGATAATTGACCTAATATTACAAATATCATATCTCACGTGTATTTATGTTCATGTATATAATAGTTTTAGACAAATCATTAAAGATTAATCTAATATATATATATATAGTTTCTACCTTCATATATTAAAACAAATACATTTATTTAAAATGTCAAAATTTATTTATTACAATTTGAATAGTTGATATTATAAATAAGACTAAAATTCCCGTACATATAACTTTAACGTACGAAAAGGCATGAAAAAGCAAAAAAAAATACGGTGGCATTTTCTTAATTATTTGCTCATAGGGTAATTATCAAAATTACTCTACAAATGATCTTGTAGAGTAATTTTGATCTTGTATAGTAATAACTAAATTACTCTACAAATGATCTTGTAGAGTGATTTTGATCTTATAGGATAATTAAATTACTCTACAAGTGTACCAAAATTACTCTTCATCAAAATTACTCTACAGGGTGTATCAAAAGTACTCTACAGAACATACAATTTAAAATTACTCTACAAAATCATTTGTAGAGTAATTATGATACTCTACAAAATTAGTCTACAAGATCAAAATTACCCTACAAGAACATTTTACAAAATTACTCTACAAGATCATTTGTAGAGTAATTTTGATAATTACCCTACGAGCAAATAATTACCAAAAATACCACCGCGATTTTTAGCAAAACCTTTGGTTAGTACGTTTTGTACGTTAAAGTTATTTGTATTTGATCTTTTGTCTATAAATAATCCCTAGAATTTATATAATTTATATAAAAATTCCATCATAATCCTCCAAAATTAATATAAAAATTCCATGACATCATAATCCTCCAAAATTATCCGAATCTTGTTCATAATATTTCACCAAAAAGTCTAAAAATTCAACTAACTATTCTAGCGTGATCCTAGTCATTATCCTAATGTCAATTTCACACGAACATGTCCCTAAGATCAAAAACCCCAATTTCAAGAACCCTAGTTTCATCAAGAATTCAATTCGAATTCCTAAAGTCTTAAAACACGGAATTGACAATAGGAAATTGTAGAGAACGAGTCCCAGGGGCTCAACTTTTTGTTGATTTTATTAAATACTTTCAAAATTTTCATCTCCACAAACAATTTTATTACAATTTTATCAAATAGTTAGAGCCTTGTTGGATCCTTAAGGTACTATCCTAAATCCTCGATTGGATTTCTCAAAGTACTTTCACAAGTAATTTGTAGGTTTCTATGCTAATTGCTTATGTGCAATCCTGTGTGGTGAAACAAAATGCAAATCACAAGTTACATATTTGTGGATACTCAAAGTACTATTCTAATTCCTTGATTGAATTTCTGGAAGTGTTTTCACAAGTTCTTTGTTGGGTTCTATGCTAAGTGCTTATGTGCAATCTCGTGTGGTGAAACAAAGTGCAAATTACAAGTTAAATCATTGTTGGATCCTCAAAGTACTATCATAAATCCTTGATTGGATTTTAGAAGTACTTTCGCAAGTTCTTTGTTGGACTTCTAAGCTAAAGGTGTATGTGCATATTTTGTTAACACAAATTACTTGGTTTCATACATGTTGCCATTTGTATTAGACTATTTTTACAAACTTTTATTATCAAACACAATGTATTGCAATACTAAACCTTTTGCCATATACTTGGCTACAATAAAACACATTTTCACTCATCCACTCGTGTAGTTAAACAATGCATTGCAATTATAAAACTTTTCCCAATTAGTTCGCCACAAAACCTATGTCACTCACCATCTTTATTGTTGGCCTTCTATTTTCACATATGTTTTAGGTTAATTGTGTGATGATATTCAAGTATGCTTTACATAGGAACGGACTTGGGACTTAGATTGCTTTTAAATTTAAAAACAATTACTTGTGCTCCTTTGTGTGTGTAAAACAATGTAATCAATGAAACTTTAGTACCATGTGTTATGAACAATTTGTAATGTGACTCCCTGATGTTTCCGCCACAAGTTCCACATAGATGAGGTGTTACACAACTGGTGCATAAACTTTCGTAACACCCACAAAGAATCGTTCCTTGTTACGAACAATAACCCCTCTATCATCTTTCTTACACTAAAAGACCACTATATTATTGATTTTCTTATGATTACCGAAAGATCCACAATCTTCCAAACTCCTAATTTTTCAAACTGTTGTAGCTCCTCTTGCATCCCATTGACCCAACTTTCTTCTGTTAAAGCTTCTATGTAGGTATTCGGTTCTATCTGAGAGATAAACCATTGGAATGAGAAGCGATTCT
Source organism: Scalesia atractyloides (assembly GCA_947069175.1). NCBI lineage: Eukaryota > Viridiplantae > Streptophyta > Magnoliopsida > Asterales > Asteraceae > Scalesia > Scalesia atractyloides. The sequence goes on from CAMTDV010000020.1 coordinate 53,378,241, forward strand.
ACATCTGAGCAACCTCAGTATGAAAGCAATTCAATCCTTGTTGAATTTGGATTCTTGTTTGTACAACGCTTACTAACTTATTGACGTTTTCCAAGAATATTTTCTCATAGATGGTAAATAGATCAGACGAACAACTTCATTTAAAACTGTTACCTCCAGTTCTAAATTATTGTTGTTCTGCTCAGCAACACTCTCTCTGACATTATGTACCATTGGTTGAATCACAGATTAATTGATTAAGCTCCTGATGAACTTGATTTGTGGTTCGTCATCAGATGTTGACACGTTTTCATCATTGGCATCTCAGAATTTGAATCATCTGATACATATTCATCTAGAGTTGGGCCTTGGACATTATGATTGACCTGAGAACAGTTACCTTCACCAGTAGGGTTTGAACCAAATTGTGTCGAGTGACAACAATCAGTCTTGGAATTTGGGATTGAGTTATACTCTGTTGTTAAAAATATAATATACCCAATTTACTCTCTCGTTGGTTAAGTAGGTAAATTAAATGATTTCTAGAGACTCTCATAGGCGAATATCCATGGATCACCGCATCGTGAGGAGTGGTATACTTTGACAATGAATGTCTTGCGCTTGAACTATGAGATTGGTACTCGGTAGATATACTCGTCTGAGAGGGCTTGCATACACCACAAAAATCCTTCACTAGCTTTCGCTCCAATTTGCTGCAAGGATCTATCACCGTACACGGAGACCCGAATGGTTCCAACAATTGAAGATTGGGTTTCATCTTATTTAAAAGTTCAAAACATGTTTTCCCAAACCTTTTGACTGTGAGAACTCTATTCGGTGTGTAACATGCCAGGCGACTGCTTCATTCCAAAAACTCACTTGTAGTTTTAAGTCTGCGAACATCGTCTTGGCCATTTCAATAAGGGTATGATTCTTTCGTTTAGCAACGCTGTTTTGTTATGACGTACACGGTGCACTGAATCCATCAAGAATTCCCTTTTCTTTGCAGAAATCAAACATCTTGTTATTCTTGAATTCAATACCATTATCACTTCGGATCCTTCTGATAGGTAATTAATACAAATTCTCCACTTTCAGAATCAAGATCTTCAAGTACTCGAAAGTCTCATCTTTTGATTCTAAAAATATCACCCATGAGAATTTGGAGTAATCATTTGTGACCACAAGGCAATATAAATCACGCATGATGCTTTTGACGATTAATAGTCCAAATAGATCCATATGAAGTCTCTCGAGTGGTAGTGTTATAGAATTAAACATCTTGATTGGATGTGACTTCTTTCTTTGTTTCCCTTTCTTGCAACTAATGGAATTGTCATTCAAGTGAAAACTCGGACGTTTACACGATTTACAGTTGAGAAAACAAAATGGTGGAAGTTTGTGTTTTATGACCAAAATGTCCTTCTAGATAAGTTGAGAAAACAAAATGGTGAAAGTTTGTATTGCTAATCCCAGTCCCATACCCGGTTGTAAAATCGTGTCTCATACACAGCCCAATACCCATTAGGTATCAGGTATACATGTTTACCCAAATCATAAAAATATCAATAAATCTTATATATACGACACACTGATTATATTACTTTAAAGAATTCAAAGTTGAAAGCCTTATCTACACAATTTTAAACACAAGTAAAAATTTATATTAACAAATATAATGTAACTTTTATGTTTGTAACTGACCTAAAGCAACTATATTCATAATATCATAATGTGTTACATATGTAAATTATCAAATACAAAATTTTCACTATAATTTCGGATATATGATTCGGGTAGACGGGTATGTCGCTTCGGGTAATCGGGTTGGGTATCACCATCCGATATCTGTCCCATATATCACCATCCCTTATCTGTCCCATACTTGTCCCATACCTGCTAAAATTTTTAAAGTTAATCCCATACCCATCCCAAATGTTTCGAATTATGGGTATACCCGTTGGGCTTAGGTTTTTTTGCCATCCCTAGGCAAAGCCCACTTTTTAGTGAATCCTTCCCCTAAATTTATAGACAAAAAATCAAATACAAATACGGTTATCTTACAAAATGTACAAATGGCGTGGAAAAGTAAAAAAAGGTGGTGGCATTTTTGTAATTATTCTATTAGTAGGGTAATTATCAAAAGTAAAGTAATTATGATGCACTTGTGGAGTAATTTTGAATGATTAGTTGTTTGATGCACTTGTAGCGCAATTTTGAAATTTATGTTGTTTAATGCACTTGTAGAGTAATTTTGAATAATATCTTGTGTTAGCTACAAATTGATTAGAAAACGAAAGAGACAAAGTTTGGTCAATTCACAGCTGATTACTTCTCATTAATGAACTGTTAATTACAGTAACTAACAACAACCTACCCCTTACAATTGAACATCTAATCCTTAACTATCATATTATTACAAAATACCCCCATACTATCAAAATATATCTAACAATACTCCCCCAATCTGAATCCTTGGCCTCCAGAATTAAAATCCGAAAACCTCAACTCGAATTCAGCTAAATCCTCCCACGAAGCTTCTTCTAGAGAAAGGCCTTGCCAAAGAACCAAAACTTGCATAACTGGACGATTGCATTTGTGGACTAGATGATGATCTACAATAGACCTTGGTTGTAACAGAAAACCTGGATTTGTAGGTAATGGAACAATGGGAGTATGCTGACCAAAAGCTCACTTGAGTAAGGAAACATGAAACACTGGATGAAGCTGAGCATCACTCGCTAAGTCCAATTTATAAGATGCTTTGACCATTTTCTCTATAATTAGAAATGGTCCAAAATAATTAGGTCCCAACTTCGAATGCTTATGTTTTCTTAAAGAATTCTACATAAATAGGTGTAATTTGGGATACAACCAACACCAATTAGAAACTCCCTTTCACTTTGATTATTATCAGCATATTGTTTCATCTGATTCCCTGTTTGGGTTAGAGTTTCTTTTAAGAATTTGACCATAACTTCCCATCTTTGCACATAATCTCCACTGCATCCACTGAAGTATCATGCGGTATATATGGAATGTGTATAGGCGGAGAAATCCGTATAACGCTTCAAATGGACTCCTCTTCAATGCAGAATGGTATGTAAAGTTATACCACCATTCAGCTAAGCTTAACCACGTAAGCCATTGATTAGTGGAATGCATACACATGTATCTTAGATAGGTTCCAAACACATGTTCAGACCTCAGTTTGTCCATCTTTGGGGATGGTAGGCAGTTGAATAAGCTAACTGAACCCCTTGTAACCTCATAAATTCCTTCCAAAAAGTACTTAGGAAAACAAGATCTCTATAGAAACAATTGTCATAGGGCAACCATGTAGTTTGAAAATATTATCAACAAAAACCTGTGCAACTTGAGAAGCAGTGTAAGGATGAGATAAGGCCATAAAGTGTGCATATTTCGTTAAGCGATCTACAACCACCAACACATCCGTAATAAAATCAACCGACACATCCATAAACACATGAGTAGGAACTGGGAGTGGTTGTAATAGCCCCAGATTAGCAACTAGTTCATATTTAGCCTGTTGATACTGGGAACATTCTTTGACAAATGCATACGCTTGCTTGTAGCACCCTTCCAATAGCAGAAAGCTTTAATCTTTTGCAAAGTAGGATAATTGTGACATCTCGGTTTTTCAGGTATCTTAAACGCACTACTTCACGGTTATTCGTTCCTACGCTAAATTGATTCGGAGATTTAAATTGCACGCTCGAAATAATTACGATAACTTCGTGAACTTATCAAGTGAATTACGTGCTATGTGTATTAAACGTTTATAAGTTCGGTGAGTTATGTTGCCATGTTTCGAATCCGTGATTTTTAATTATAAAAAAAATATATATATGATAAATAGATAGACGAATCGAACCGAGCCGCGAAACGAGTCGACCTCATTTCCTTGCGACTCAAGGAGTTGAGCGAAACTTGAGGATCAAGTTATAGACCCAAACCGACCCACCCAAACCCTTGCGGCCGCGAGCACCTATCCGCAAACCCTTTTTCTTTTTCCTTTTTCTTTTCCTTCTTGCACCCTATATATGCATGTGTTATGTTTCAAAAACAAAAACACACACACAAACCCTAGCACAAGAAACAAGTCGACGGCAGCCTCTCATCCCTCTCTCGGTCGCAAACAGCCTTCCCACTTTCCTCTCGGTCGCGATCTTCATCATCATCCGATTCGGCTCCCATCTAATTCTCGGATCATTGATCTTCATTGTTAAAGGTTAGAGTTTATCATTGTTTGCAAAGTTATACTGGGAATTATAAACTCTTGATCATGCTAGAATGTAGTGGTAGAATCATTATCATGAAGGTGTACGATGTTTAGTTCGATAAATTATGCTAGTTTGCGATATGATGATTAGTGGAATCAAGAATCATTAGGCTGCGTTTTGTGATAAAAACCATATATGATGATTAGGGTTTGCATGAGTATGATGTACATGATGATATATGATTGATAAATCTGTTCTTGATCGTTTACAGTTAACGTATCGATTGCTTAAGCGTGTTATATTGCGATAAAATGTCGAAATCAGGATGCTGAATGGTGTTTACAGCAACCTTCAACTGGCTGTAACTTGGTTATTATTTATTGAAAAACGGATTTTCTGAAGCCTAAAACGTAGATTTTTGAAAAACGCTTCTAATGGCAATGGATTCATATTTTTCTGAAGTCGTTTGATATTTTTAAGTGGCCAATTAAGTTCAGTAACTGAAGCTGTGAAAATTCTGAAAATTTGTTAGTTGTTTATCGAGTCGGATCTAATAATCTGTAGAGAGTCGAATCACGAAATTCGTACAGCAACTAGATATGGAAATTTCCGGGAAACTCCCACTGGAATTTTGTTAATTGGACGAACGGTGATTTTTAAATAAATTCTCCGGTGGACTGCAGTCAGAAAGCGACGAATCTAACTGCAGCCTAGTATATTAATATTTATGAATAATCAGTAAAGTGTTAGAACTTGAAAAGTTTACATAAAATTCTACAGCTTAGTTGATACCTTCTGTAAAATAATTGGAATTTTTGGAACGTTGGAACTATTTTATAAAAATCCTCGAAAACAGCCTAATTATGAGTATATAAGCTGAAACTTGATAACTTGCGAATGTGTGTACCAAAGTGTTGTATGGATTGATTTGTGTTCATGATAGGTTGGTTTGATCACTATGTTGGTATGATGATACTTGCATGCGTGATTTGAGTTTTAGGAATTGTTATTGTATGTACCGCATTGTGTGTTAGTATGTGTAGGGTTTGTATCAGTGTGTTCACACACTAACTCTAAATCAATTGACTTGCTAGGACGCAATTAGCGGTCCCATCATTTGCTACATCTGTGTTACACTAACCGAGCAACTAAAGGTGAGTTCACGGCCCCTAATTTTATCCGGTTTTAAACAACAGGCGGAGAAACATGTATACACTCTACAACTCTATCTCTTTACGTTATATGAAATTAACGTCATTAAACTATTCGGTAACTAAGTTAATGTTAACATACGTTATGGTCACTAAGCAGCTATATCACACAAGTCCTCGACAATCTCTCGGATCGTTAGTATTGGGTTAGATAGCGGGGAAATTATAAGTAGTACTACTGGGCCCGACAAGCCCCACCCGAGCTAGTCGCGCTAGCCGACCGGGTATGGTCAACGGGTGAATAATTTGGCCTAACTTCGCCATGGTCAGTGATAGGCCTGGCAACACGGAGGCACAACAGTCAGCTTCGATCGCGAACACTTACGTGACTTAACTTTAGGCTAGCTACCTACATGTTAACATTGAACTTAATTACGAATCAACAATATTATTCCGGGTTAGGGATAATGGAACCAACAACTTATTATTCCGGGTTAGGAATAATGGAACATCATTATTATTTCGGGTAAGGAATAATGGAACCATCAGTATTATTCCGGGTTGGGAATAATGGAACTAAATCGTTATCCCGGGTTAGGGATAACGGGGGAAAAAACTTATAACCGAACAAATGAACTTATGAAAACCTGTGAACTCACTCTTCTTTAATGTTGACACTTGTTTCTTTACATGTTTCTCAGGACGCTAGGAGCTCTAGGTGCACTCACTTGCATTGATCAAGACATCTTTTTATCGAGTCTCATTTACGAACATTGTTTGAGTTTTTCTTTAGTTTTGGCGTTTGTGTTGGCGCCCGTTCCTTTACTTTACTTTAAATGCTTCCGCTCAACTTTAAAAACTAATGCTTCCGTTAAACATTGAAATCAAACTAAGACAATCTAAAATTAACTATGAATGGTTAAACAAATGATTTTGGAAAACGTATTAACAAATCATATAGATTCGTTCGACGTTACTAGTGTCTCAGATTCTGGTTTGTTCACATGCCTCGCGGTAAAACTCCGCAAGTGGAAATTGAGGGTGTGACAGATTGGTATCAGAGCCTCTAGCTATAGAGAACCAGGTTTGCATTAAAAGTAGACCTAAACTATAGCTGATTGCACGACACTAGACTTAGTTTGGCACCGAATTGTTATATCTTGCTATGTGTTATACCACAACTATGTTATATAAAATATGAATGCATAATTGAAACGAATGCAACTCGTAACTAACTACGCAACCCAACAGGCAATGTCATCATCATCATCATCCGACAAACTTTTGCAACCAAGGGCGCCGGGGAAGGCACCTATGGTGGAACCCTCACCACCTCATGGCGTGGAAACACGCTCAGCTGCGAGAAAAAGGCTCGCTCTAGGGGAGGAGTCGTCCTCACACCCGACCATCGCTATGCCGGTCGAACCGGTTAACTCGTTAGAAGTAGGGAACGACCTACTTAGAGATATGATAAGAAAGCAACAAGAACAACTAGAAAGAATGCATGAAACCATCCTAGCACAGGGATGGATGATACGACAATTAACAGGTAAGACTGGATCGCTCGAGGAAGAGCAACATGCGAGTAAGATAGCTCGTAACACTTTAGCTAGAGATCTTCGTGCTGAGCAGCTGAGGGCTGACTGGCTCGAAGACAGAGTCCTTGAGTCTAGCTGGAGAATTCAAGAACTAGAACAGAATCAGGCACCTGTACCAGTACCCGCACCAGCACCGGCCCCTCCAGTGCCGGTAAAGGAGGATCTAGAGGAGGATCCTGAGGAGGATCCAGAGGAGGATCCAGAGGAGGATCTGGAGGAAGACCCAGCTGCAGAAGCTGGAAACGCCGCGGAGGATGACGGCAACGATAGCGATTCGGGGGATGGAGAAGTAGAAGACTGACACGTCTCGCTTATTCTATTTGCTTTCCTTCAGTCTATTTATTTTCCTACTTATGTTTAAACTTGAGATTTTGTAGTAAACTGATATGTTTGGTTGGCATTTTGTAAGACGTTGAAATTTTATTTAATCGAATATTTCTTTTGACTGTTTAATTTATTTGGGTTGACATAAATTGAGGAATTATTTAAGTATGGAAAAGGATAACTATATTGGATATATAGACTTATCGGTGTGTGTTTATGTTGTTTTACGAAGATCTAAAATGGCAACTGGACGTCGCGGAAACCTCAACATGACGCCTGAAGAATTAGCCGCAATGATCCAAGAGCACGTGTATGCTGCTCTAGCGGGTGTTCAAAACCAAGCAGCAGGTAACCATTATTAAATTTTCATGGGAAAATCTAATAGTTGGGCTAGTAGAATTTCTCGCTGACTACCTGTCCTCTGTCAGCAGGAGGGGGTCTTAACCCCTACAAGATGTTTCTCGATGCGAAGCCGAGCAAATTCACGGGGGCAGAAGGACCCATAGGACTGGTCCGCTGGATCGAAAAGTCCGAATCAGTGTTCGAAATGTGCAATTGTCTGGAGGCCAACAAGGTCAAGTATGCTGCCTCAACATTGGGGGATGGGGCACTAACTTTGGTGGAATGCACAAGTCCAAACGCGTGGACTTATTGCTGCAAATGCAATGGCCTAGGCCGAGTTTAAGGCCCTAATCAAAGAGGAGTACTGTCCACGAGACAGGGTTCAGCAGTTGGAGCAAGCCTTATGGAACCACAAGATGGTGGGATCTGAAATCGAAGCATACACAGCGAACATCATGACTTGGTATTTTCTATGTCCCGATCTGGCCAACACAGTTGAGAAACGACTCGAGTTTTACCTTGGGGGTCTGGTCCCCGAGATCCAGGGTATGGTAATGGCTAGCAACCCTGTGACTGAGCATCAAGCAATCAGGTTGGCGCACAAACTCACCGATAAGGCGGTGGAACAAAAGAAGTTGCCATCTCGGGGTACGACTGAAGTTGCCCCTGATAATAAAAGAAAGTTTGAAGACTCGTCTGCTCGACAGTCTTCGTCAGCCCAGTCACAGCAAGGGAACCAGAAACGGTTCAATAATTTCAACAGTCACCGGGGTCACAATAATCAGCCCACCAACAACAACCAGAACACAAGCGGCTATGTAGGTCGAAAGTCGCAGTGTAATCGCTGTAACCTTCACCATCACGGCCCTTGTGCCGGAAATCGCTGCCAACGATGTGGCAAGGTGGGACATGCGGCAAAGGATTGTCGCGGGGAAATCATGTCCCGACAAAATCAAAATCAACACCAGGGTCAGTAGCAGGGTGTTAACCGGGGGTGCTATCAGTGTGGTAGCACTGCCCACTTCAAACGAGACTGCCCACAGCTTCGTAACAACAACAAAAACAATGGTGGGAACAACAACAACCACAACCACAATAACCACAACAACAACAATGGAAATGGTGGCACAGGAGGTGCCAAAGGGCGTGCATTTACGCTGGGCCGCGGAGAGGCCAGAAACGACTCGAACGTGGTCACCGGTAAGTTTCCCCTTAATGAACATTTTGCTACTGTGCTTTTTGATACGGGTGCGGATAGGAGTTTTATATCTGAGTCTTTTAGGAAGAACCTAAATCTCACGCCTAAACCCCTAGAGACCCCATACGTCATAGAATTAGCCGATGGTAAATCTGTAGATGTGACCCATATGGTGTCCGGCTGTCAACTCAAACTCGCGGGTCACACCTTTACCATTGATCTGATGACAACTACCCTGGGTAGTTTTGACGTGGTAGTCGGAATGGACTGGCTATCCGACGTCCGAGCTGAAGTTCTCTGTTTCGAGAAATCTATCCGTATTCCGCTCTCTAACGACGAAATCTTGACGGTACAAGGCGAGAAGGCAGGCGCCATCACAAACATCATCTCTTACATGCAAGCACAGAAGTATCTTCGGAGGAATAACTCCTTTGCTTTGCTCGCACTGGTTACCGAACAGCCTAAGGACGAGAAACGTATAGAAGATATCCCGTCGTCCGTGATTTTTCAGATGTATTTCCAGAGGAGTTACCGGGTCTTCCACCACATCGACAAGTGGAGTTTGAAATCGAATTGGCGAACCATGCAACTCCTATCGCCAAAGCCCCATACCGCCTAGCTCCAGCCGAGCAGCAAGAACTGTCTACCCAACTTCAGGAACTGTTAGAAAAAGGATTTATCCGACCAAGCACTTCGCCATGGGGAGCTCCAGTCCTTTTTGTCAAGAAGAAGGACGGGACCTTCCGCATGTGCATCGACTACAGGGAACTCAATAAGGTTACTGTCAAGAACCGATACCCATTACCTCGCATCGACGATTTCTTCGACCAACTTCAAGGGTCAAGCTACTACTCCAAGATTGATCTACGGTCCGGTTATCACCAGTTACGCGTCAGGGAGGAGGATATCGCTAAGACGGCATTTCGTACTCGGTATGGCCATTATGAGTTCTTGGTCATGCTCTTCGGTCTCACCAACGCACCCGCGGTGTTCATGGACCTCATGAACCGTGTGTGTAAACCATATCTCGATAAGTTTGTCATTGTGTTCATCGATGACATACTCATCTACTCTAAAGGTGAAGCAGAACATGCTGAACATCTACGATTACTGCTGGAATTACTTCAACAGGAGAAACTATATGCCAAGCTTTCAAAGTGTGATTTCTGGATTCGGGAAGTTCAGTTCCTCGGGCATATCATGAATGAAAAGGGTATCCACGTTGATCCCACCAAGATTGAAGCTATAAAAAACTGGGAAGCACCCAGGACACCGACGGAGATCCGCCAATTTTTGGGTTTGGCTGGTTACTACAGACGTTTCATCGAGGGATTTTCAAAGATCGCGCAACCGCTTACTACCCTCACCCAGAAAGGCATCAAGTATGCTTGGGGTGACAAGCAGGAAGTGGCATTTCAATTGCTGAAACAGAAACTTTGCAGTGCACCCATTCTGTCCTTGCCGGAAGGGACTGATGATTTTGTGGTATATTGTGATGCTTCCATTCAGGGATTGGGATGCGTACTCATGCAACGCGATAAGGTCATCGCGTATGCGTCCCAACAATTGAAGGTTCACGAGAAAAACTACACAACACATGACTTGGAATTGGGAGCAGTAGTGTTTGCACTTAAGATTTGGAGACACTACCTATATGGAACAAAGTGCACAATCTATACAGATCACAAGAGCCTCCAACACATCTTTGATCAGAAGGAGTTGAACATGCGACAGCGTCGCTGGGTCGAACTCTTGAACGATTATGAATGTGCCATTCGGTATCACCCGGGTAAAGCTAACGTGGTAGCTGATGCCCTCAGTAGGAAGGAACACTTGAAACCTCGTCGAGTACGAGCACTACAGTTCACCATTCATTCGGGATTACCCGAACAGATACGCGACGCGCAGTTAGAAGCAGTTAAGGAAGAAAACATCAAGGTCGAATCGGTGGGAAAAATGGAACGCGATTGGGAAGTAAAACCCAATGGAGCCCGGTATTTCATGAATCGTATATGGGTACCTCTCTACGGAGACCTTAGAAAGCTAGTCATGGACGAAGCTCACAAATCCCGATACTCTGTCTATCCTGGTTCGGATAAGATGTATCAAGACCTTAAAGCTGCGTACTAGTGGCCCAACATGAAAGCGGATATAGCCACCTACGTGAGCAAGTGTTTGACTTGTGCGAAAGTCAAGGTAGAGTATCAGAAGCCATCGGGGCTACTCCAACAATCTGAGATCCCGGTGTGGAAATAGGAGCAGATCTCGATGGACTTCATCACTAAACTCCCGCGAACTTTGGGTGGTTGCGATACCATCAGGGTAATTGTGGATCGCTTAACTAAGTCCGCACACTTTTTATTGATTAAATAAACAGATAAGATGGATAAGTTGACTCGCATCTACATTAAGGAAGTAGTTTCTCGGCACGGAGTGCCAACGTCCATCATCTCAGAGAGAGATGCTCGTTTCACGTCCAACTTTTGGCAGTCACTTCAGAAAGCGTTGGGTACACGCTTGGATATGAGCACAGCTTATCACCCTCAGACTGATGGCCAAAGCGAAAGGACTATACAGACCTTGGAAGACATGCTTAGGGCATGCCTGGTAGACTTCGGGAATAGTTGGGAAATCCACCTGCCTTGAGTGGAATTCTCGTATAACAACAGCTACCATACGAGTATATCGGCAGCACCATTTGAGGCATTATACGGTCGTAAATGTAGATCACCGGTCTGTTGGGCAGAAGTCGGTGACAGTCAAATCACAGGCCCTGAGTTGATACTTGAGGCTACTGAAAAGATTGTACAAATCAGAAACCGCATGGCGGCGGCACGAGATCGACAGAAAAGCTACGCTGATCAACGACGCAAACCGCTCGAATTTCAAGTAGGCGACCGCGTCCTACTGAAGGTGTCACCCTGGAAGGGCGTAGTCCATTTTGGGAAACGAGGAAAACTAAACCCACGGTACGTAGGCCCGTTTGTGATCTTGAAACGTATCGGACCCATAGCTTATCAATTAGACCTTCCTGCCGAACTTAGTGGAGTTCACAACGTTTTTCACGTGTCAAATCTGAAGAAGTGCCTATCAGATGAAACCCTAGTCATTCCATTGGATGAGATTCAAGTGGATGAACAACTGCACTTTGTGGAACAGCCTATCGAGATCATGGATCGTGAGATCAAGACTCGAAGGCACAGCAAGATACCGACGTCAAGGTTCGTTGGGACTCTAAGCGTGGACCGGAGTTCACGTGGGAAAGAGAGGACCAGATGAAGAGCAAATACCCACACCTTTTTGTAGCTGAGCAACAAGTTAACGATACAACCAACTAAATTTTCGGGACGAAAATTCTTTCAACATGGGGATGATGTGACAACCTGGGAATTTCTTGTAATTTCGTGTACCATTGTTAACGATCTAAATCTTTGTGCGTGGCACTCTAAACATGTACGCTGCATTCTAAACCGCGTTTACTCAATTTTCGGGACGAAAATTCTTTCAACATGGGGATAATGTGACATCCCGGTTTTTCAGGTATCTTAAACGCACTACTTCACGGTTATTCGTTCCTACGCTAAATTGATTCGGAGATTTAAATTGCACGCTCGAAATAATTACGATAACTTCGTGAACTTATCAAGTGAATTACGTGCTATGTGTATTAAACGGTTATAAGTTCGGTGAGTTATGTTGCCATGTTTCGAATCCGTGATTTTTAATTATAAAAAAAATATATATATATGATAAATAGATAGACGAATCGAACCGAGCCCGAAACGAGTCGACCTCATTTCCTTGCGACTCAAGGAGTTGAGCGAAACTTGAGGATCAAGTTATAGACTCAAACCGACCCACCCAAACCCTTGCGGCCGCGAGCACCTATCTGCAAACCCTTTTTCTTTTTCCTTTTTCTTTTCCTTCTTGCACCCTATATATGCATGCGTTATGTTTCAAAAACAAAAACACACACACAAACCCTAGCACAAGAAACAAGTCGACGGCAGCCTCCTCATCCCTCTCTCGGTCGCAAACAGCCTTCCCACTTTCCTCTCGGTCGCGATCTTCATCATCATCCGATTCGGCTCCCATCTAATTCTCGGATCATTGATCTTCATTGTTAAAGGTTAGAGTTTATCATTGTTTGCAAAGTCATACTAGGAATTATAAACTCTTGATCACGCTAGAATGTAGTGGTAGAATCATTATCATGAAGGTGTACGATGTTTAGTTCGATAAATTATGCTAGTTTGCGATTATGATGATTAGTGGAATCAAGAATCATTAGTCTGCGTTTTGTGATAAAAACCATATATGATGATTAGGGGTTGCATGAGTATGATGTACATGATGATATATGATTGATAAATCTGTTCTTGATCGTTTACAGTTAACGTATCGATTGCTTAAGCGTGTTATATTGCGATAAAATGTCGAAATCAGGATGCTGAATGGTGTTTACAGCCAACTTCAACTGGCTGTAACTTGGTTATTATTTATCGAAAAACGGATTTTCTAAAGCCTAAAATGTAGATTTTTGAAAAACGCTTCTAATGGCGCTGGATTCATATTTTTCTGAAGTGGTTTGATATTTTTAAGAGGCCAATTAAGTTCAGTAACTGAAGCTGTGAAAATTCTGAAAATTTGTTAGTTGTTTATCGAGTCGGATCTAATAATCTGTAGAGATTCGAATCACGAAATTCGTACAGAAACTAGATATGGAAATTTCCAGGAAACTCCCAATGGAATTTTGTTAATTGGACGAACGGTGATTTTTAAATAAATTCTCCCGTGGACTGCAGTCAGAAAGCGACGAATCTGACTGCAGCCTAGTATATTAATATTTATGAATAATCCGTAAAGTGTTAGAACTTGAAAAGTTTACATAAAATTCTACAGCTTAGTTGATACCTTCTGTAAAATAATTGGAATTTTTGGAACGTTGGAACTATTTTATAAAAATCCTCGAAAACAGCCTAATTATGAGTATATAAGCTGAAACTTGATAACTTGCGAATGTGTGTACCAAAGTGTTGTATGGATTGATTTGTGTTCATGATAGGTTGGTTTGATCACTATGTTGGTATGATGATACTTGCATGCGTGATTTGAGTTTTAGGAATTGTTATTGTATGTACCGCATTGTGTGTTAGTATGTGTAGGGTTTGTATCAGTGTGTTCACACACTAACTCTAAATCAATTGACTTGCTAGGACGCAATTAGCGGTCCCATCATTTGCTACATCTGTGTTACACTAACCGAGCAACTAAAGGTGAGTTCACGGCCCCTAATTTTATCCGGTTTTAAACAACAGGGGAGAAACATGTATACACTCTACAACTCTATCTCTTTACGTTATATGAAATTAACGTCATTAAACTATTCGGTAACTAAGTTAATGTTAACAATAGTTATGGTCACTAAGCAGCTATATCACACAAGTCCTCGACAATCTCTCGGATCGTTAGTATTGGGTTAGATAGCGGGGAAATTATAAGTAGTACTACTGGGCCCGACAAGCCCCACCCGAGCTAGTCGCGCTAGCCGACCGGGTATGGTCAACGGGTGAATAATTTGGCCTAACTTCGCCATGGTCAGTGATAGGCCTGGCAACACGGAGGCACAACAGTCAGCTTCGATCGCGAACACTTACGTGACTTAACTTTAGGCTAGCTACCTACATGTTAACATTGAACTTAATTACGAATCAACAATATTATTCCGGGTTAGGGATAATGGAACCAACAACGTTATTATTCCGGGTTAGGAATAATGGAACATCATTATTATTCCGGGTAAGGAATAATGGAACCATCAGTATTATTCCGGGTTGGGAATAATGGAACTAAATCGTTATCCCGGGTTAGGGATAACGGGGGAAACAAACTTATAACCGAACAAATGAACTTATGAAAACCTGTGAACTCACTCTTCTTTAATGTTGACACTTTTTCTTTACATGTTTCTCAGGACGCTAGGAGCTCTAGGTGCACTCACTTGCATTGATCAAGACATCTTTTTATCGAGTCTCATTTACGAACATTGTTTGAGTTTTTCTTTAGTTTTGGCGTTTGTGTTGGCGCCCGTTCCTTTACTTTACTTTAAATGCTTCCGCTCAACTTTAAAAACTAATGCTTCCGCTAAACATTGAAATCAAACTAAGACAATCTAAAATTAACTATGAATGGTTAAACAAATGATTTTGGAAAACGTATTAACAAATCATATAGAGTCGTTCGACGTTACTAGTGTCTCAAATTCTGGTTTGTTCACACGCCTCGCGGTAAAACTCTGCAAGTGGAAATTGAGGGTGTGACAATAATAACCAGAATGGCCCCTATAGGAGAAGCATGAAACAACCATAGAATGTCATGTTGTAGCTATGAGTTATTTCCCACCCATAATTTGTTATTTCTCTTCAATAAATGACCATCCCGACTCACATGAGGAACAGGCTGACCTTGTTCTATTTGATGAATTACAGCCTGCAACTGAGAATCATTCTGCCAAGAACCTGTAATCCTAATCAACAACAAGGGATTCATAGAACTCATACCCATTTCAAACAATGTCATACCCTGAACTCTTGACAACCTATTAGCCACTACATTTCTGAACCTTTCTTATAGGATATCTCATAATCATAGCCCATTAGCTTTGCCAACCAAGTCTGTTGTAAAGGAGTTGTGATCTTTTGACTCAACAAAAATTTTAAACTTTTTTGATAAGTCTTTATGAAAAACTTCTTAGTAATTAAGTAATGATGCCAAGTCTTCACTGCCATAATAATTACTAATCGTTCTTTCTCTTACACTGAGACAGTTGTTTAGTTGACAATACTCTACTAATAAAAGCTATAGGATGACCTTCTTGCATTAAAAATGCTCCTAACCCTTTAGTTGAAACATCAGTCTCCACCTGTAGAAGCATTAATAGGTTTATGCATTAGTATTAACTAGGGATTGGGTTTTTTAATGTAATGGGCTTGGGAAAGGCCTTTGGCCTAAGAGTTTGGGGTTTTGGAGCACTAACCCTCTAGTATATATAGTTAATGATGTATTAGGGTTTGGTGGCTCTTTGATTGTTCTTCACTTGTATTAGACAAATTCCTAATTTGTATGCAAGTTGAATCTTTCCATCTTCATCTTATTTCTAAAGCTTGTTAGTGTGATTCTGCCACCTTTCAAGCTAAGTGTGATATCGATTAGATCCGGTTTTCGGGACTAGCAATTGGTATCAGAGCCTGTTTGGACCTGTTTCCAGGCTCAGATCTGATATCACACGGATTTCGGATCGCATCTGCTAGTGTTTTGGTTTTCGGTTGAGTTTCTGGCAAATCTCGGAAGACCTCGGACCATCTCATGCTGTCTTTGTCACACTCTGGTCGTAGCCGAAGCGCAAACGTGTGACTATGAGGTAATCATTGCATCGTGTAAACAACTATAAATCAACAACAATGCCATGCTTATAATAACTTGCAACCAATGTTTACAAGTTTCCAAAAGTGAAATCATGAGTTTCCAAATAGAGTCACATTGTCATCAAAAATGTGGTTTGAAATACATTACATCATAATAAATGATTGTTTTCATCGTAAAAGCATGTTGAGGTTTTGACTCCTACATACCCATACGGGATTGGGATATAAGAGACAAATCCTCTAAAAGGTGGCATTCGTTGTCAAGTCATTTCCCATATCCCGAGGTTTATCACCAGCTCAAGTCTTGTGTCCTGAAATACATGAAATTTTAAAAAGTCAACATACAGTTAGCGAGTTCGTGTAGTATTGTTTTCTCATAAAATGTCAGGCTTGTAATCCAGTAATGAAATCTGAGTATGTTATTAGCATTCATGGAGTTTAAGGATCTATCAGTGTGTAGCTAGCACCCTGACATATGTGCCATAAGTAAGTAACCAAATCGAGACAACTCTTAACATCATTTGGGATCACAAAAGCACTCCAAAGGGTATACTAACCAGGAGGGGGCGTGCCTTAAACTTTATAGATCTATAACTTCTGCACCTTGGTCACTAAGTGATTAATGGTTACTCTTGTCATCATCCTACTTACGCACATTGATCGTGTTATCAACTAACCCGTAGCTAACATACTATTTGTTATGACATGTATTTCCTCTCGATAGTTTTAAAACAAAACTTTTAAATGATTGAAAGGAGGGACAGGAACTCACAGCTTTGCGTTACGTACGTCGTACTATTCGCAGTCGGTGTCCGTACACGTGTGTAACCTACATGTGTATTGAGTTTATTAGACACCTAGGCCTCGTTTGACCTTGTACCAGTTGTTCATCTTGAATTCTTGTTACATATTTCCTTGTTATGATAGAACAACTTTTAATGTTATCATAGTGTTGGTAGTTCGTTTGTTCGATTAATATTTTTATACATATATTTCTCAAATATATATATACATATATATACATATATATATATTACATATATATATATATTGTTATTCTTAGATCGTGTGCCCTTCACATGACCTCGTGCCTTGCACGCGTGTCATTGGGCCTTGCCCATGTCATTTATGTCCTTGGGCCTAGCCCATGTTTTCATGTCATTGGGCCTAGCCCATATAATTTATGTCATTAGGCCTAGCCCATGTAATTTATATCATTGGGCCTAACCCATGTTTTCATGTCATTGGGCCTAGCCCATGTAATTTATGTCATTGGGCTTAGCCCATGTTTTCTTGTCATTAGGCCTAGCCCATGTTTTCATATCATTGAGCCTAGCCCATGTAATTTATACAATTGGGCCTTGCCCATATATTTTATGCAATTGGGTCTTGCCCATATATTTTATGCAATTGGGCCTTGCCCATGTCTTTTATAAAATGGGCTTAGCCCAAATTCATTTTCAAGAGCCCATTATTTTATAAGTCTTAAATTATAATTTTACTAAGTATGGATTTTTAAGTATACTTATTTTGTATACTTTTATAAATTCATTTAGTAAATTTTTTATGTTTTAACTTTCCGGGTTTTGATATCGATAACATATATATATATATATATATATATATATATATATATATATATGTGTGTGTGTGTGTGTGTGTGTGGTGTGTGTGTTAAGTGTCTAGATATATATTAAAGACTTGTCCTCGTCGTCATTTAATACATGCTTTTTCCCGTCGACAATCGCCCGTCGTCGTAATAACTCTTCGTGTCGGCGATTTACTCGTTGATCAACGATGCAACTGTGTATTTGTGTACATTCGCCCACCATCCGCATTGCTTCGTTTATCCGATTATTGTTTCGACGTATTGTAAAAATGTATTTGTTTGTGTCACCAACACTTGGTAATATTTTCAAGTGTTTGTAGTACTTTGTGTATAGTTGGGTATTTTATGATGAATACCCTAAGCTTCTAAATACATATACATACAACACACATGTATTTACACATAATTCTTGGTGACAAAATATGTATATATACACTTTTATTTCCACAAGTATCCATATATATTTATTAGGATCATTTACTTTTAACTTGTAAAAATATATATTTATATACTTGCTAAACACTCCGGTATTTAGGGTTTAACCCTTGTCATTAGGACTTACCTAATGACGGTTTAAGTTACTAATCGCATTTAGTCCCGCTAATCACCCCGTTAATCATACCTTAATCGTGATGAAATTTTTTAGAAAATTTCGCCATAGTTTTCCCTAAAATATGGCGTTTTCCACGTTTTTAAAACGTATTTAAACCCTGTTTAAACTCATAATCAAGATCAACAAATAATTTAAAGCATCCATATTATTTGTTTACAACTTATGTACTTCATTATCCATAGCATTTTGGTAGTCAAAATCTTACTAAAAATGTAATGTGTTTTCAACATTTATTAGCATCTTTTTTAAACAATCATATTTGTTACATCACTAGATCAAGTCATTCATTTTAAACCCCTTTGATTACTACACTTTTTAAGATGGTTACATCTTAAATCATAGTGTTAGTCTTAATAAAAATTACTCATGTGTGATAAAATTACTTTTAGATTGTAGTAATCTTCATGGATGATGAAGTTGATGATCTTGTTTAGATTTAAACATTACCATTTTAAATCATCATTTTCATATTTATCCATACAAGATCATCTAACTTATACACTTACTCTAACATAAACAACACCATCATGCTAACTAGTTAACATATAAACACATAATCAACACATAAACTATATTAAGTGTTATTATTAAGGTGTGATTTAGGGTTTTTAGGTTATCTTTTCTTCATTTTCAAGATGATCAACTTTTACTTCCTTAAAATAGACATGATAAGAAGCTAGAATATGTAGAGATTTGTCTTACCATGGGTGCACAAGTTTAGTGAAGATTTAGGATGAAAATGAAGCTCCAAGGAAGCCCTAATGATCCTCCACCTTTGCTAGCATCTTGGATGGTCTTGAAGTGGCTTTAAAGTGAGTGAAATGAGGTGGTTAATGGTGGTTTTATGGTAGTTATATGGTGGTTGTTGGAGCCGTGGGTTATGAAGGAGAAGAAGGTGATGGTAATTTTTTTAAGTGATAAGAATGATGGAATCTAATGTAGATTATGATATATATCTAGCCATCTTTCAAGTGTCATAACATAATCACCACCATGCCCCAAACCTTACATTTTCAACAAAGATCAAGTGGGTGGGGGCCCACATGGGGGGGTTAAGTGTAAATATTAATTATAACATGTGTTGAAAAAATAGATATTTAGGTGTTTAGGTTAAGTATGGTGATTAGGGATTGGTCTTGCATCATTAGTGAGTAAGTAGGGTTTAGAGTGTTAATTAATGTTAATTAGTCCTCTTGACTAATTGATATTAGTTTCAGATAACGAAAATGTCCCTAGTTCGCTCATCGGTACAATATCGACTAATATGCAAATTTTATTGTTTCGTACCGGGAGCTTTGGTGTTCGACCACCATAAGTGCCATGGCATTTCTTTAGGGCATTTCCGACATATAAATGTGGTTAACTAGTTCACTAGTCGAGTAGATGTTGAGTTTGGGTGACCGAAACGCTTTCCGTTTAGTTGTTCGCTCAATATCGGCACTTATATATCATGTCGTTGAACTTTTCTGGAAGTTGTGTTTCCGTGACCTCAAGATAGTTGAATGGATTCAGAGTCCCAAATGGGGCTTAACTAGTTCTCTGGCTATCGGCCACTGAAATGTTCGTCGGTTCGACAGACGGTCGCTTTCCGGTCGAGTTGTGCACTGTTTGTCGCTTGACAGGAAACGAGGTCTTTTATGCATTTTTTTTCTATTCTCATATTGTTTTAGGATGTTCAATATTCTTTTATTATTATTCTGACATCCGGAATCCACCGAATTAGTATTGCGGACAAACTGACATTTGTCGCCTTTTTGGTCGAAACGGACAATTTTGCAAGTTGGGTGTTGTACCATAAAGTTATGTATTTTTGTAGTGGGTGTTATCATATCAATGTTTTCATTTATATATGTACTCAATCATGGCATTAGCATGCCGTTGTTCGCTGTTCTATTTCATTTTAGCAGATTTGCCGACACAAATAGTGCCAACGCACATAGTGCGCCCAACACTTTCTACCAATACTTTTAGGGCATTGTTTGGTTTGTTCCGTGTCGTAATGGAAACCAGTACATGTCATGATCTGATTTACTTGCCCTAATACGTAGGATACGACGTACGACTCAGTTACGCAATTAAATTACAATAATATGCATGAGATTATGAATTAAAAATAGTGATTAGATTGTACAGAATTACTGGTTATTTGCCATTTGTCACATACTCCCCCTGTTAACAAGAATTTCGTCCCGAAATTCACCTTGAGGCATCCTCTGAAGGAGTCTCCTTGAACAGGTGGGGGTACTTTGTCTTGGTTTGATCTTCATGTTCCCACGTATACTCGGGTCCGGGACATGAGTTCCATCGAATTTTGACTAGTTTGATTTGACTTCTCCTTGTGTTACTAGTCCATAACCTCAATGGCTTCCTCAATAAACTAGAGTATGTCATCAATATGAATCTCATCTGCTGGAATGATTATTGCGGCATTCGTCGGGCTTTTCTTCAGATTAGACACATGGAATGTGTCGTGTACATTATTGAGTTCCTCTGGCAGTTTTAGTTTGTAAGCCATTATACCGATCTTTGCCAGAATTTCTAAAGGCCCAATATATCTCGGGTTTAGTTTTCCGCGCTTCCTGAATCTAGCTACACCTTTCCAAGGTGAGACCTTTAGTAATACTTTGTTTCCGACCTCGAAGGATAATGGTTTGCGTCTCTGATCTGCGTAGCTCTTTTGTCTATCACAGGCCGCTTTGATACGCTCATGGATCTTGATATCTTGTCTATGATCTCTTGTACTAGTTCGGGACCAATGAGTTGTCTATCACCGACTCCCACCCAACATAGCGGAGATCGGCACTTTCGTCCATATAGTGCTTTGAACGGCGTGGCCTTGATACTGGTGTGATAACTATTATTGTGGGAAAACTCTTACCAACGGTAAATGAGTATCCTAGTTTCCGCCTAAATCCATCACATAGGCCAGAAGCATGTCTTCCAACGTTTGAATGGTTTGCTCGCTTTGACCATCGGTCGGCGGATGAAAAGTTGTGCTTAAATCTAAGCAAGAACCAAACGATGTTTGAAATGATTGTCAGATCCGCGACATGAAACGACCATCTCTATCAGAGATTATTGAGATTGGCACTCCATGACGTGCCACGATTTCCTTAAGATACAGTTCAGCTAACTTCTCTAACTTCTTAGTACTGTCTTTCTCACGGATGGGTAAGAAGTGAGCTGACTTGGTTAACCGATCGATGATAACCAAGATCATGTCATGACCTTGAGAGGTCCGTGGTAGTTTTGTAATAGAATCCCTTAAGATTTGTTCCCACTTCCAAACAAGGAACTCAGGTAGTTGCAATAAACCAGATGGTTTTTGGTATTCGGCCTTGACCTTCGCACAAGTTAGGCATTTCCCAACATAAGTCGCAATATCTCCCTTGAGATTAGGCCAACATTTATCCGATCCTGGGTGTATCGAGTATTTGGACTTGTGTGCTTCATCCAGCACCAAGTCTTGCAAATCGCCATAATAAGGAATCCAGAGCCTTCCCATGAAATATAGAGTCCCATCCTTGTTCGGTTCAAGTTGTTTTTCCATTCCCCGTAATGATTCCGCTGGAATGTTTTCTGGTTTCTACGCTTCTTGTTGTACATCGTGCACTCGAGCCGCAAAGTTCGTCTGGATCGTCATTTCTAAAGCTCGTACCCATAAAGTTTTGACTCGTTCCTTCCTGCTCAAAGCATCTGCTACAACTTTTGCTTTGCCTGGGTGATACTTGATCTCACAGTCATAATCATTCAACAATTCCACCCAACGTCATTGGCGCATATTCAGTTCCTTTTGATTGAATATATGTTGAAGACTTTTATGATCCGTGAATATGGTACACTTAGTGCCATATAAATAACGAGGCTAGATCTTTAAGGCAAATACCACTGTGCCTAATTCTAGGTCATGTGTGGTATAATTCCTTTCATGAACTTTCAACTGACGAGACGCGTACGCGAAGACTTTTTCACGTTGCATTAACACGCAACCCAAGCCTTGATGCGATGCATCACAATGCACCACAAAGTCATCGGTACCGTCTGGAAGTGATGATATCGGCGCCTTACCTAATTTATCCTTTTGTGTAAGTGAGGTTAGCGGCTGAGCAACTTTTGAGAAGTTCTCAATAAATCTCCGGTAGTATCCCGCTAAACCTAGGAATTGTCGTATTTCCGTGGGGGTTCTTGGCGTGTCCGATTCTTTATAGCCTCCATTTTTGAAGGGTCAACATGTATTCCGTTCTCATTCACTACGTGACCGAGAAATTGTACTTCGCGAATCCAAAATTCGCATTTCGAGAACTTAGCAGATAATTGCTCCTTCTTTAGCAACTCCAAAATAGTTCTCAGGTGTTGTTCGTGTTCTTCCTCGGTTCGCGAGTATATTAATATGTCATCGATAAACACTATCATGAACTTGTCGAGTTATGGCTTACATACTCGGTTCATCAAATCCATAAACACTGCAGGGGCGTTTGTTAACCCAAAAGGCATAACAAGGAACTCGTAATGACCATAGCGAGTCCTAAACGCTGTCTTAGGAATACTTTCCTCTTGGATTCTTAACTGATGATACCCGGATCTTAAATCAATCTTTGAGTAAAGACTCGACCCTTGCAACTGTTCGAATAGATCGTTGATACTTTGTAATGGGTACCGGTTCTTGATGGTTAACTTGTTAAGTTTTCAGGTAGCCTATGTGGATTTGGAAGGTTCCGTCCTTCTTCTCGACAAAAGGCACCAGAGCTCCCCATGGCGAGGAAATCGTTCCAATGAATCCTTTTCTAACAACTTTTGAAGTTGTGTAGATAGTCTTTGCATTTATGACGGAGCTAATCGGTATGGAGACTTCAATACTGGTGATGCTCCTGGTACCAAATCAATGCCAAAAGTTGGCATGTCGTTACGAGGTAATCCAGAAAAGTCTGATGGAAAGACTTCAAGGGAATTCCTTCATACCGGTTATTTCCTACAATTTTGGCTCCTCATCTTCCTTATCGACTACGTGGGCTAGAAAGGCTATGCAACCTTTCTGTAAGCACTTCTTGCCTTCATGCAATTAATGATTCGTAATGGCGTCTCGTGCTTCTCTCCGTGTACTACAAGTGTTTCTTCGTCTGGCAGGGGGTGCAGATAGTTTTCTCAGGACAACTTACTTCCGCTTGGTTATACGTCAACAGTTCTATGCCAAAAGCTACATCGTAAAAACCCAAATACATGGGTAAAAGATCGAAATTAAATTATTGTTCTCCATGTTCCAAAGTGCATCATTTTTTTTAACTTCCCCTGACTTGACTAATTTACCGTTAGCAAATCTTATAGAATGAGGGAACGTCTATCTTACTTGACTATAGGTCAAGTATATTTTGAACTCTATGGAGATGAACTAAAATAGGTACAGGTATCAAATAAGATGGAGCGAGATGTTGGTTGATAGGAAACGTGTCGGTGACCTTTTAATGATTCCTCATGACTCAGGGATCAAAATAGTGCATCTCGGATCTTTGGTATTGATTTCGAAGCATCTCGAATTATTTTTCTGAATTACATCTCGGATACCTTATTTCGAATTACATCTCAGATACCTTATTTCTGACGGATTCCCATCTCGGATCACCATCTCGGATTACCATCTCGGACTATTGTTTCGAATTGGGTATTGTTCCGAGTTGAACTCGAAAAGGTGGAAAGTTAACTAGCTGAGTAAAACAAACGTTTTGGTACGCAGAATTTGATCCGTAAACAATTTTACAAACCGATTGCACGGTTAGAATCGTGTGATTTTTAGGAAAAACAATTTTGGACATTATATATCATTGGATTCGTATCGACGAGATGAGTCTAATGCTAATTCTCCATTAGCTAACTTGATGACGTGTCTAATTTACAAGACTCTAATTCGAGTATAAGCTTAACACCTAAAGACACTAGCTAAGCTCGGTGTTAGTATTAAAAGAATTGACACGTAATGAATGTAGAGTAGAACGTATGCATGACGACATCAGGATCTTGTGGGGTATCCATAGAATTTGCTCACTCTCAATCCTACCTTAACGGGTGTGTATTTTCGCTTACCTTCGCTAGTAGATTCCACATGCGTTTCCTTACTTTCCATACCTTTCTTTGATAATTCTCATTCTCACCGCATCCTTGGTGAGAGTAACTGCGAGAGTTAATGTTTGAGTGATGAAGGTAGGGAGGGATGATGTGGTCATGTTTTGGTTCTTAGAGGCTAAACCCCAAATGTAGCGCTCAATGCATTTGAGATCAGGTGTTCCCCAGTATGGAACAACCCTTGAGTGATCGTGAAAGCGTCGAGTGTAACCAACAACGTTGGCTACAATCATGATCAAGTTCTAGGATCCCGTTTCTACCCTTGGAATTCCAGTCAACGAGCAATACTCTTCTCGCATAAGATTTTTGAGTTCTTCCCGTGATAACCTCTTTGTAGTATCACTCCTTAAAGTTTCTACTGGAGGATTTCACCAAGTTAATGTTGCATTCAGCAGGAGACTCTTTGTTTACCTAATCGTTTACTCAGGAGTGCATTTATTAGCATTGCTAACCGACTTCGTTGTCTTTATTTAGTGGACCTAACCTACCGCACCTCTCGCACCAATAATGTCTCGCGGCTTACAGTCCGGGAAGGCCTTAAAATTTAAAACCTTGTATGATCGCATCTTCAGGTGTAGCGATGCCACTCGTTCCCAATCTATTGGGATCCGAACCATTTGAACTACCGGTACCACCAGTTTTGCCGCTAGTGTTGACTAAGTTACTCTCGTGCGTGTGATTTCCACAACCGTATGTCCTTCCATAAGAACTCTAGTTCGGCTTACCTAGTAAGTTATGGATTAACTAACCCCTTTTGGGTGTAACCCTCCTTTTGGCGCCATGTTTCTTCTAAATACCCAAGATTAAAAGAAGCTAGACATATATTTTGATAAATATAGTCTACTATGAACCTAAGAATAAAGAATTCCATCGGTCATGGAAACCTCGAGATTGCATTGTTCATACATGTTTGAGACAATGACAACGTGAATAACAACAATCCAAAATTCGTGGTACCTCTTGCGTGTATCAGCCATATGTCTAATTGGAAAGGAAATATAACTCGTTGAGGAGGAGAAACCAAAAGGTCATCTCCAACCTTACAGCATGTACTCCATACTTCGTGGACTTCGATCATCCAAAGTAGAGAAAAAAATCCTTCGCCACACCAACCTGCGTGACGAATACATTGATATCCCTTGAGCTCCACGAGATCCAGCTAGATTGTTATAATTTCCATAGATATCGAATAGAATGCAATGAGGGTGTTGAAGCATGGCTCGTGCCATACCATCCCTTGGAATAAGACAAATATCACACGATAGAATTTAATGTAATCTCTTTCCAATAAATAAGATGAGGTACCATAGACACCATGGAACCAACCCATGTACAAGAATTCTAGACCGTTGAGGAAATATCTTCCTTGGGTGGCCAACCAGTTTTTGTTTGTTTAGATGACTAGTCTCAATCGACTCGTGATATAGATTGAATGTTAGATGCGAACAAATACCAGTGGTGTTTATGTATCATATGGTGTTATAGCAACCACCTCGGTTAGTGTCCCACTAGATAGAAACTCGAACAACTTTACAATTTCGAATGGGTAGTGATCATTAGCTTGACCCGCATAGCCCAACAGGATTCTCATCCACTGCAAGTTATTATTACGTGGGCCCCCGTAATAATAAATTGCCTTACATGGTCACCTTAGTGTTCTACCATTCAAAGACGACGATCAGTCAGAGAGAGGACGCTATTGTCTACATTCCTTTAACATAGAAGTGACCTTTGTGATGGTCCACATGCTATCGTTCATTAACATTACTCGCGAAAGGGCACGTCATTAGACAAATTTAGAATAGAGAGAATTTGCAACAATAACAACTGGAGGGGCACCTTTAAGATGAGTACTTCACCTTCCTTGTCTGGACAAGAGTGTCGTTATTAATGATTAATATGGTTACGGGGACCGCGTCCCGCTAATAGAGTTGTCTTCCAAGGCTACCACCTCATCCTCTTCATCACTATCGAAGCCAGGCAACTCCGCATCCGCGGGAAAAGCAACCACCTTGTGTGGAAGCGATCTTAAGGTCTCACTTAGGAACCACGTACGCCATAAGCTCCGCAATAGACGCGAGGTCGATATTCTCATTGTTCGAGTCAAGGATAACAATAATATCCGTAGTTAAAGGCATTTCGTTCTTGGCAAAATATTCCGTATAACACATATATAAATAAATTTATATATAAATCACATAAAATCCCATCTGGCCAGGATTTCTATCTTTTGTAACGTGTCCATAACACATAGTATTATAATGTAATGTGTATATTTCTCATTGACTAATCATGTAATGATCCTTTTTCGTTACTTATGGCTGAGCTCGTGTGATAGATCCTCATGTTATCGTGACGCAATGAAAACCTTTGTCATTTTTGTCATAATTCCGAAAACATTTTTTGTGTTGTTATAAACTTTGTTTTCATGTGAGAGCCCTTAGTGATTGTAGACCAAACTTTAATAAAAGTTTTTCCCCGGTTCACTACAATCGAAGCTCTGATACCAATCTGTCACACCCTGGTCACAGCGGAAGCGCAAACGTGTGACTATGGGGTAATCATTGCATCTAATCATGTAAACAACTGTAAATCAACAACGATGCCATGCTTATAATAACTTGCAACCAATGTTTACAAGTTTACAAAAGTGAAATCATGAGTTTCCAAATAGAGTCACATTGTTATCAAAAATGTGGTTTGACATAAATTACATCATAATAAATGATTGTTTTCATCGTAAAAGCATGTTGAGGTTTTGACTCCTATATACCCATATGAGGTTAGGATATAAGTGACAAACCCTCCAAAAGGTAGCATTCGTTGTCATGTCATTTCCCCCGAGGTTTATCACCAGCTCAAGTCTTGTGTCCTTAAATAAATTTAATTTTAAAAAGTCAACATAAAGTTGGCGAGTTCATGTAGTTATTGTTTTCTCATAAAATGTCAGGCTTGTAATCCAGTAATAAAATCTGAGTATGTTATTAGCATTCATGGAGTTTAAGGATCTATCAGTGTGTAGCTAGCACCCTGACATAAGTGCCATAAGTAAGTAACCAAACCGAGACAACTCTTGACATCATTTGGGATCACAAAAGCACTCCGAAGGGTATACCAACCAGGATTGGGGCGTGCCTCAAACTCTATATATTTATACCTTTTGCACCTTGGTCACTAAGTGATTAACGGTTACTCTCGTCATCATCCTACTTACGCACATTGATCGTGTTATCAACTAACCCCATAGCTAACATATTGTTTGTTATGACATGTATTTCCCCTCGATAGTTTTAAAACAAAACTTTTAAATAATTGAAATGAGGGACATGAACTCACAGCTTTGCGTTCCGTACGTCGTACTATTAATAGTCGGTGTCCGTACACATGTGTAACCTACAAGTGTATTGAGTCTATTAGACACCTAGGCCTCGTTGGACCTTGTACTAGTTGTTCATCTTGAATTCTTGTTACGTATTTCCTTGTTACCATAGAACAACTTTTAGTGTTATCATAGTGTTGGTAGTTCGTTTGTTCGTTATACATATATTTCTCAAATATATATATATATACATATATATATACATATATATATATTACATATATATATATATATATATTGTTATTCTTAGATCGTGTGTGAATTGGGCCTTGGCCATATGATTTATGTCCTTGGGCCTAGCCTATGTTTTCATGTCATTGGGCCTAGCCCATGTAATTTATACAATTGGGCCTTGCCCATATATTTTATGCAATTGGGCCTTGCCCATATATTTTATGCAATTGGGCCTTGCCCATGTCTTTTATAAAATGGGCTTAGCCCAAATTCATTTTCAAGAGCCCATTATTTTATAAGTCTTATAATTATAATTTTACTAAGTATGGATTTTAAGTATACTTATTTTGTATACTTTTATAAATTCATTTAGTAAATTTTTTATGTTTTAACTTTCTGGGTTTTGATATCGATAACATATATATTAATATATATATATATATATATATATATATATTGTGTGTGTGTGTGTGTGTGTGTGTGTGTGTGTGTGTGTGTTAAGTGTCTAGATATATATTTTAGACTTGTCCTCATCGTCGTTTAATACATGCTTTTTCACGTCGACAATCGCCCGTCGTCGTAATAACTCTTCGTGTCGGCGATTTACTCGTTGGTCAACGACGCGATGGTGGATTTGTGTACATTCGCCCACTGTCCGCATTGCTTCGTTTGTCCGATTATTGTTTCGACGTATTGTAAAAATGTATTTGTTTGTGTCACCAACACTAGGTAATATTTTCAAGTGTTTGTAGTATTTTGTGTATAGTTGGGTATTTTATGGTGAATACCCTAAGCTTCTAAATACATATACATACAATACATATGTATTTACACATAATTCTTGGTGAAAAATATGTATATATATACTTTTATTTCCACAAGTATCCATATATATATCTATAAGGATCATTTATTTTTAACTTGTAAAAATATATATTTATATACTTGCTAAACACTTGGGTGTTTAGGGTTTAACCCTTGTCATTACGACTTACCTAATGACGGGTTAAGTTACTAATCGCGTTTAGTCCCACTAATCACCACGTTAATCATACCTTAATCGCGATTAGATTTTTAGAAAATTTTGCCATAGTTTTCCCTAAACTATGGCGTTTTCCACGTTTTTAGAACGTATTTAAACCCTGTTGAAACTCATAATCAAGATCAACAAATAATTTAAAGCTTCCATATTATTTGTTTACAACTTATGTACTTCATTATCCATAGCATTTTGGTAGTCAAAATCTTACTAAAAATGTAATGTGTTTTCAACATTTATTGGCATTTTTTTAAACCATCATATTTGTTACATCACTAGATCAAGTCATTCATTTTAAACCCCTTATATTACTACACTTTTTAAGATGGTTACATCTTAAATCATAGTGTTTAGTCTTTATAAAAATTACTCATGTGTGATAAAATTACTTTTAGATTGTAGTAATCTTCATGGATGATGAAGTTGATGATCTTGTTTAGATTTAAACATTACCATGTTTAAATCATCATTTTCATATTTATCCATACAAGATCATCTAACTTATACACTTACTCTAACATAAACAACACCATCATGCTAACTAGTTAACATATAAACACATAATCAACACAAAATAAACTATATTAAGTGTTATTATTTAGGTGTGATTTAGGGTTTTTAGGTTATCTTTTCTTCATTTTTAAGATGATCAACTTGTACTTCCTTAAACTAGCGATGATAAGAAGCTAGAATATGAAGAGATTTGTCTTACAATGGTGCACAAGTTTAGTGAAGATTTAGGATGAAAATGAAGCTCCAAGAAAGCTTTAATGATCCTCCACCTTTGCTAGCATCTTAGATGGTCTTGAAGTGGCTTTAAAGTGTGGAATGAAGTGGTTAATGGTGGTTTTATGGTGGTTATATGGTGGTTGTTGGAGCCGTGGGGTTATGAAGGAGAAGAAGGGGATGGTTTCAATTTTTTTTTTGAAGTGATAAGAATGATGGAAATCTAGTGTAGATTATGATATATATCTAGCCATCTTTCAAGTGTTATCACATAATCACCACCATGCCCAAATCTTACATTTTCAACAAAGATCAAGTGGGTGGGGGTGTAGGTCCCCTAGTCCTTATGGATCTTGACAGCATCGTTTATCTAATCTAGAGTGAAGAATCCCCTAGATCAGATTTCACATAAACAAGAACACGAACACAAAGAATTCCTTCAAACTGTCTTCTATTGATTATCTAACACAAAGTGTTTACAACCAATTCAAGACTCTTTCTCTCTAAACTCTCTGAAGCAATTCTCTCTGCAACTGAACAACCAACTGATCAACCTCAACCCTAATCACAACCTCCCTTTGTATAGAGGTAGGTTATGCACATGGGCTAGGGTTTCCTACATGAACTGCTAATGGGTTTAAGGCCCAATTCGCCTACCATGCACTATTTTGTTTCTAGTTCAGCCCAATTACTTCTAATTAACTAATACAAAACTAAACCCGCTAACCGTTTATCATTTACTAATTACAAGATATCCAAAGACCAAATCTAAGCTGTTGTCACAAATATGCACCAACAAACTCCCCCTTGACAATAGCTTTATAAAATAACTTTGTCTTCAGACTTCTTGCAATCTTTAACATCTTTGAAAAACGTTGGTCTTTGGATAGCTTCAGCTTTAATAGCTTCCGTCAACAACAGACTCCCCCTAAGCTGATGTATCCAATCACCAAATCTTCTAAATCGTTAGCGTTTGAGTAAACTCCAGTTTAGTCCTTGCATAGCAATCTTCAAAACTCTTCAACTTTGTCTGCAATGTAGAAAGGAGGTTCTACCATGCATCCGTGCAAACTCCTCTTCACCAAACTTCTCAGCAACACACTACTACAATCTGTGTACTATAAAACAAACATCTCGAGAAACCATAAGAATTTTTCAACACAAGTTAAAGAAATTATTATTATTCAAGAGATAGTAAAACTGTATCACAGATTAAGCATTCTCAACTCAAAACACATACTCAAACTTTTAAGCACGCATAACCCGCAAGATCGTAAAAATTTTGACCTCATCTTCTAACATTGTCTCCTCTTATCGGTAACAACTCCTCCATGAACAACCAATATCCGTACATTAAGAATCTACAAAAAAATGAAATCTTTTTGGATATTTATATTTTCTGAAAGCAAATAAATAACGAAATAATAAACACTCTGTTTTTGTGAGTATCACTGTTAAGAAGATCATATCAGCAACATCAAACTGTTTTCACACTCTTTTATATTTCTATATGCAACATTCATGAAAAACAGTTCAAGACGATTACCAGTATTGTTTATCCACATAAACAAAATACATGAACATTTCAAGTACCATTACCTCGTGATCTATTTAGATAATTTATACTGATATACTAGTGTGTCCCACTTCAGGACATACCCCCGCGATCAAGGTATGCACAAAAATTCATCGTAGTAGGTGAGTATACCGAAATTCATCCTTTTGAATTACTACGTTAGATAATTAGTGATCAGGTCAGTACTTCCGTACAGCAAAGAGACCAATATCCAACGAGGGTTGGGGCAAATACCAAATTTTTGGTACGAATAGTGCAATTTGCACATTTGAATGACTCTCTAGGAGAGCTTCTTCAATTTTTTGGGATTTGGCATTTTAGCTCTTTTAAGATATCATGGTTGTGCCTAGGTCAGCATATATCTGGATGCATCAAAAGGACAACCTTGATACCCCAGATGAAATAACGATATAAAGACCTAAAACCTCATATTTCGGCAATCTATCAACGCAAGATTTAAGGTTATAAAACCATACGCCACTGGTATGTTACCCACTCATACACAATCTATCAATTTTATATCACCAAGGTAAGTTGATTATTTCATGCCTTTTGCCTACTGGTACATCATATGATGAAGCTGCTATCACACTTAAGCAATTTTAATTAATTTCAGTGTGACAGTCTAACTTGCTGATGTACTATCATTTCTTCTTTTTCACACAGTGAAAAACTCATTTTTGATTTTCTATATTTTTTTATGATTTTGATTTTTTTTTGAAAAGCAGTAAATTATTTACAAAACTATTTTTATGGGAACATGGTTATTCAGGATTCCTCATCCCGTTGAGTTCGACTAAATGTTCAAACCGAGCCCGGTCAAATGCTTTTGTGTAAAGATCTGCCAGGTTATCAAGTGTGTCGACTCAATGCAGTCCAATTAATTATTTTTCAGCACAATCCCGTATAAAATGATGACGAATGTCAATATGTTTTGTGCGACTGTGTTTTATAGGATTGTTGGTGATTGATATAGTGGCATTATTGTCAATCATAATAGGAGTACGAGTGAAATTCAAACCATAATCGCGCATCTGCTGTTGGTTCCAAAGAACCTGAGAGCAACAGCTACCCGCAGCAATATATTCAGCTTCACACGTCGAGGTCGACACGCAAGACTGCTTCTTGCATTGCCATGAAACGAGCCTCCCTCCTAAGAACTGACAACCACCTGTGGTAGACTTCCTTGTAGATTTGCATCCTCCAAAGTCTGAATCAGTGAAAGCAATAAACTTCAAATCACTAGCTGCTGGATACCATAACCCAAGTTTAGGTTTCCCCTTCAAGTAATGAAGAATCCGCTTCATCGCTTTCATATGTGACTCTTTTGGATTCGCTTGATATCTAGAACAAAGACACACTGCGAACATGATGTCGGGTCTTGAAGCAGTCAAGTACATCAGAGAACCAATCATTGCCCTGTATTGAGTTGGATCAACATACTCCACACTCTCATGATCTGGACCAAGATTGTGATTGTTACAGATAGGGGTATTGAAAGTAGCGCAATCCTCCATTTTGAAACGAGACAAAATGTAATACACATACTTCGTCTGATGTTTAAACATCCCATCCTTCTTCTGTTCAACTTGTAAACCCAAAAATTAGGATAATTCACCCATCGCACTCATCTCAAACTTGCTCTTCATTACCTCTTTGAAATCATGACACATGTTCTCATCAGATTACCCAAAGATGATGTCATCTATGTATACCTGTACCAACAGAAGTCCTCTTTCTTCCTTTTAATGAAAAGTGTACTGTCAATCTGACCTCTTTCGAAACCATGTTTTAACAAATGTGCTGATAGTGTCTCATACCCCGCCCTAGGTACCTGATGTAACCCATACAATGCCTTATCAAGTCGATAGACTCGATTTGGATAGTCTGGATCAGTAACCCATCTGGTTGTGAGACATACACCACTTCTTGGACTTTCCCGTAAATAAATGCACTCTTCACTTCGAGTTGGTAAACTTTGAAGCCCTTGAATGAAGCAAAAGCTAGGAACAAACGAATTGCTTCAAACCTTGCTACTGATGCAAACACTTCATTATAGTCAATCCCCTCTTGCTGATTGAACCCTTTCACTACCAACCGAGCCTTATTCATTATCACGATCCCTCGGTCGTCTTTCTTGCACTTGAACACCCACTTAGTGCCTATTTCCTTCTCTCCTTCAGGCAAGTCAACTAGCTCCTAAACTTTCAACTTCTTGAACTGAGCTAGTTCCTCTTGCATAGCTTCAACCCAACAATTTTCTTTTAGAGCCATATGAACATTCTTCGGCTCTTCTTGGGCAATAAAGCAGCTATATAAACACTCATGAATCAACCCAGTCTTCTGAATCGAAGAAAACAAACAGGAACCTTCGAGCACACCTCTTCTCGTCTGAACACCTGCAGTAGCATCACCAATGATGTTTTCAACTGGATGATCTCTGTGTACACGTGTTGTAGCAATGGTGTCAACAACCAGATTATCTCCTAGATTAGATCCAACCTCCCCCTGAATGTTAGAATTAGCAAACGGATTAGTGAAGTCCTCCCCCTGAATAGGTTCAGACTCACTATCACTGGAGTCCTCTCGAGCTGCCCTGGAAGAAGTTTCTGGAGCATCTGTCATCGATTACTCGATCTAGGCATGAAGTCACACTCTCCATCTTTACTGATCACAGTATGGATCACTTGAGACTCATCTGCATTTGAAACATCATGAATATTAAATGATTTAAAGACACTATCATAATCATATAATATAGGAGGACCACTCGTTGATTGTTGAGGTGAATAACTAGTGATTTCCTTGTTAAACACCACCTTAATTTTACCATTTTTTAGATTAAAAACCCTTTTATTCGGTGTTCCAGGCATATAGCCTAGAAAGTAACCCTCATCAACTACTTCACCGAATTTTTGCTTATCTTTGTTTTGCACAATGGTTCAAGGTAATCCAAATGGTTCAAAGCCTTTTAAGTTTGGTTTTCGGTTAAAAAATAGTTCGTGACATGTTCTGTTAAACCGTTTAACCGTCAAAACTTTGTTCAAGACATAACAAGCTGTTGTCACAACTTCTCCCCAGAAAAGAACTGGAAGCTTTGAATCATATAGCATAGTCCTTGCGGCTTCAATTAACTAACTGTTCTTCCTCTCAGTGACTCCATTCTGTTGAGGTGTATAAGGAGCAGAGTATTGATGTTCAATTCCCTTGCGAAGACAATAGAGATCCAGAACTTGAATCTTGAACTCCGTGCCATTATCACTCCTTATCCTCTTGATCCGTGCATCATGGACATCAATTTTGTAAAAAGATCTATCAGCATCTCCGCTGTCTCATCTTTTGTACCTAAAAAGAAAACCCATGAATATCGTGAGTAATCATCTATGACAACTAAACAATAGTACTTTCCACCTATGCTCCTTACGTTCACTGGACCGAAAAGATCCATATGAAGTAATTCATAAGGAGCATCTATGGAATTTAATGTTTTAGACTTATGAGGTTTCTTATGTTGGTTTCCCTTTTGACATGGAAGACATTTATCTTCCACGTGAAACCTCTGCACTGGCACCCCTTCCACTAAACCATTTTAAATAATATAATTCATTTTTCGATAGTGGATGTGGGCCATGCATCTGTGCCACAACAATGACTCATCCTCAGATGCTTTTGATAGCAAACACGCTACCACAGTGGAAGAATCTTTGGCACCCATGTCCATGACATAAGTATCGTTTCTCCTTGGCGCTCTCATCACTATCCAGTCATCCGGTATCACCAAACCAGGTTTCAACACCAAAGCTTCGGACTTTGTAAAGTGGACCGAGTGACCCTTGTCGCAGACTTGAGACACGCTCATCAGATTGTGCTTCAGCTGCTCAACATAGTTCACTTTGTCCAGTGTGATCTTCCCGTTGGTTACTTTTCCTCGACCTGTAATGTGCCCTCCTTTAGCACTTGCAAAATTCACATATCCACCATCTATATTCTCAAACTCAGTCAACAGCCTCGCATTCCCTGTCATGTGCCTGGAGCAGCCACTATCAACATACCACAAGTTAATAATCCTCCTTAGCAGCTCCTGCACCACCCAACAAAATTAGTTAGATTGGGGGACCCAAGCCTTAATGGTCTTGGGTCTTCCAGATTCATAACCACGGGAACATCCATCCAATATCCATCACTCCTAACAGGAGTCTTGGATCTTAGACCTGTTGATGGAAATGGTTTTTGATTTCCACTAGGTCTGTGGTCCTGAGGTTTCCTAACCATGTTTGGACTTTGCGACCTTTGGAAATTATGATTTTGATTCCATGAATTTTGATGATGATAATTTCTAAAGCCATCGTTATAAAATTTCGACTACCACCATTCTGGTATCGATTTTGATATTGACCATGACTTCTGAAATTATTTGATGGACCATTAAATTTATTCATTCTTGGTGAACTACTTCTAGGTCTATCATATCTGCCTGATGTAGATGCAGGCTAAAATCTTTGTTGATTTTTTTGAAAACGAGGAACTTGGTGAGTTCCTTTTTCAGCCTTATCTACACCAACAGCAACACTCTGTTGCTTGGTAGCATATATCTTTGGTGAGTTAACCTTCTTCTCACCATCACCACTTTTTGCTGGTGATTTTCTCTCTGTCTCTCACTTACCTGTGCTTCACACTTTTTGTTAGGACAGTAGCTAGCTACATGTCCCTTTTCATGACATTTGAAACACGATTTTCTAGCCGAAGACTTCTTAATTGAAGCCTCTTGCTTAGATTCATCAGGCGATGATGATGATGATGATGATGCTTTAGAAGGATCTTGTTTAGTTTGCTTAAATTCTGATTTTTCTTTGTTTTTGTTCTTAGCAAACTGCATATTTGACTTTTTAGTAATAACAGGGACCTCTTCAATTATGTCACTCCCTTTAACAAAATCAACATTTTTAACAAAAATTTGTTTTTGATTCTTAGGGTGTGTAATTTTTGTTTTCAAAACTGGTTCCCTGTTAGTATCCTTCTTGGCATTCTCAGAACCATCAACACTTCCTGATGTGGAACTACCAGGTATAGTTGACACAAAGTCTGTAAGCTCTTCTTCATCTGGCAGGGAAGAATAGTCATGACCAAGTGGTGGTGGAACTTCATTCAAACCTTTGAATCCCACACACGTCTTATCTTTACTCTTCTTCAAGCCATTCATGTAACGCTTCGCATGTGTATCTTTCCGTTTTTAGTAAGATCGCTTCGTGTTTCTATTTTTGGAAATTCCAAACCTTGTAATCGTATTTCATTTCCGAATCATTGTAAATCTAACGCTTTGATTGTAATCAAATTGATCGATTATACGTAATTCGCAATCTTTATCACATTTATATCTATGATCATACACACATTCGTTACACAATTTATAGCTTCGAATCAACTTGCATATTCTTATCATATATTCATGAAAGTTAAACGTTTCTAATCAAGCAAGCAATCAACAAGTTAAACGCAAAATGCATAGACTTTTGGCACTATGATTCTTGTCACACATAAGTTAATTATTTGCAAGACATGTTTAGGATTATGTAACACCTTTAATCATGTTTTAATCTTCCAAAACACTTCACACTTGATTTACATATAAAATACATTATTTATATAACAATTAAAACCATTTAAATAAATTAATTAACAAAAAAGAGGGCTGCCATATGTTGATGTTTTGGGCTTGTTTCAAGTTTAAACACCCACTAATCTTGTCCAAAGCCCAACCCATTAAAACCCTAATCCCTTCCCTATATAAACCACCTTTCCCCCATCCATTTCCCACTTTTACAAGCCTCCAAACACTTCAAAATCACTCTCAAAGTCCCTCACATATTCAAAAAACACAGCAGCCATATTTGAGTTTTTTTGTGAGTTCTAACTCACTTCTTCAACTAATTCTTCCTTATTTCTTCTTCTAAAACCCTTGGATAACCTCTAGGAAGGTTTTCACAAGTTTGCTTAGGCAAACTAAGGTGAAACCTCACCATTTTTGAGGTCCAAAGTGCCATAAATTTCCTGCCCATTTTTATCTTTTTAAACTTTAATATTTTCAAAGTATTCTTCATGTTTTCTTCCTCAACATTGTTTGCTAAGCCCTATGGGATGTTACCATAGGTTTTCTATGGAAAACCAAGGTGGAATCACACCATTTTGTGGCCAAACTTTCTGTTTTGGAAGATAACTTATAAAACTTTTTTGAACTTATTTTTAACATAACAAATCTATGCTACTTATGCCACTAACCAAGCTTATGGTTAGTGTGTTAAGCTAGACTTGTTCACATACAATCAAGAGGCATAACATGTCTCTAAACTTGTGGTTTTTACTAGGGTTTCAAACCCGCAAGTGTTGAGCCATCCAAGCTTACAAGCTTGTGTTGGTGTAGGTGTGATTACATGAAGGCCTTGGCCATTCAACTATTCCATGGTGAATCTTATCAAAGAGGTTTAGGATGGTTATCCTCCTACCTCCATGCATGACTTATATGACTTACATGATATCTATGAAATACATGAACTATATGATAAATTAGTAATATTATAACTATATGTAAATACTTAATATAACTGAACCTTTGACCATGACCAAATGGTTATTTTTCCTAAAAGTAGGTTATTTTATCTTAGACCTAACAATCGTTACGATTCTATTGGGCATGACCCATAAAAACACAATTACCCTTCAGGGCTTATTAGTGTAAAAATGAGCATTAATGTCTAGATAAATACTTTCGTTTATATATACTTTCTTTGTGTATTGTAAATTCCTAAACTCATTAAACTCCCCCGTCAATCTAATACTCACACACCTACGTTGGCTTGTGTAGGATAAACTTGGTGTTCCATCCCCTAAATCAACCTAACTCTCTCATGGATATTACTTTGTAAAACCGTGAGTACACTCGACCCCTTTTATGCTTTCCACTATTTGGGTGCAACATGATTAATTTACTAAAACTACACTAAATCACACTTTATTCTATACACAAACAATCCATCAACATGCTTTAGTCTTATGCTACTTGAATTGTTACTTGGTATATTCTTATGTGATCTAAATGTCATTAACTTTGATCGAGCCTCCCTTAACATGTATAGCGCTATCGGAGTAACGCACCGCCCGTATTCTTGTGGTCAATGTTGAGTTTTAATCTATATTGCGGTACACTAGAGGATTGACTTGTAGATTCAAATGCCTTGTTTACACTTATCTTGTATGCTAGCTATTCATGTGGATTTGTTTAAACGCATTTTATACTTATGCTATGATATTCAACTTGTGTACTCGCCAATACTTGTTATTGAACTATACTTTTTAACATGTTGCAGGTTGATGAAGTTGTTATGATGGAACTTAGTAGGAATGACATAGAAACACGTGTAGAACACTAAGTTAATCATTATGTTATTGTTGAACTTGTTTTGTTGTTATTTCTTGTATTTGAATATTCGGTGTAACCTTGACAATTTTCATTCTATGAAATGAAATGGGTTGTTAATTTAAATATTGTCGCAAATAGCGTTATGATGTCTCTAGCAATCTAGTTCGTCTCACTCTGATGTTTTCGCCATCGGTTGGGGTGCGACAATTCATCATGTGTTTCATGACAAAAGATGATTCTCTGAATTGATTTAATTTCTTTTCAAGCTCACAAATTTTAAGTTGTGCTTCAGACAACTCTTTGCACTTTTCAGAAACCTCTTTTGTTTTCTCACTCATCGTATCATGAGCTAAGTCAATAACTTGAAGTTTTTCATTTAGCTTACAGGTTAGAATATTGATTTCTTCTTCATAACCTTTAATTTTCTTCAAGTATAGTGATTCATTTCGTTTTACAAAAAAGTTTGATTCTTTTAGGTTTGAGAGCTCATTAGCCATATTTTGGTTTTGCTTTGTTAATGTGTCAACTTCACTTTGCAGTTCACAACACTTCAAACAAATAGAACTACCAGAGTTAGAACAAACCTCGCCTGTTGATTTGCTTAGATCAGCCATGAAAGCATCAAAATCAGCAGCCAGCTTCTTCTCTGTAGCCTTCTGTTCTCCATCAGCTTTCTCAACTACTTTCTCTTGCTCTACCTCAGCATCAGCTTTCACTTCTTCATCAACAAATGGAGCTATCTCAGCCATGAACGCCTGTGAGGCATTGCTATCACTCTCCAGATGAACACTCCAATCATAAGAACCCTCTCTGGCAGTAGAAATCAGGGCCTTTGATCCAGTGTTGTTTGATGCATTCCTGTTTCTTGAACCATGATCAGGAGAATCTTGAAAGGATGAACTAGAACACGATTCAGACTTTGCTCTTTGACACTCTCTAGAGAAATGTCCGTAGTTGTGACAATTATAACACTTCACTTTTGACTTGTCAAAGCCCATACTCTTTCCAACGAACTTCCTGCCCGTTCTGTTGATGAACCTCTTCACCCTTCTAGAGATCATGGCCATCTGCCATTGCAAATCCATCTCCTCTAGGTTATCAGGGTCAATCTTATCATAATCTTCATCAAACGTAGCAGGATCAGATATTTTTCCCTGAATGTAGTTCTCGTAGGAAGCAACAAAAGAGGCAAGCAATGCCAGATGATCTTCAGCACTTTTGACACTCAGAGGCATAGACTTAGAACTGCTGTTACTTGATTATTGTCTCTTAGCCCCTGATGAGCCTCCTGAAGCAGCAACAAAACATACTTCTCCATCATAAGTTGTCACGATCTGTTCATTCTCACATGAGAGAAACGCAATTGCAGTGTCACTAGAAGCATTGTTGGAAGATAAAGGTGTAAGACCTTTATAAATCCCCGGATCTTGAACCTGATCATAACCCGTCTCCTTCTTCTTCATATTGAGCTCATAAGCTCTTAATTTTCCAACAACCTCTTCCAAGTCTTTCTTTACATAATCAGCTTCACCCTTTATCATCAACGTGTAAATATCCCACTTTGCAGGTAAAGCATCCAGCAACTTATCGTTTATCTCCACATATGTGTATCCCTCTATGTCATAATTGTCTATTTCTAACATCAGATGATAATATCTCGTGAAAATATCTTCAAGGGATTCATTTCTCATTCCTTTGAACATAGCAAACTGTTTCTTTAGCAGATCAACCTTGTTCTTCTTCACATCGGTATTTCCCTCATAGCTCTTCTCTAGGGCATCCCACATCTCCTTCGATGTAGTACAACGCTTGAATGTGTGTTTTATGCCATCAGGTAATCACATCTTGATAGCAGCTAAAGCTTTCTTCTCAGACTCATACATTCTCTTCTCAGCCTCCGACATGTTCACATAGGCAGTGACACGTTGTCTACCCTCAAAATCATGAGTTGGTTGAGAATGTTCACATAGGCAGTGACATTTTTAGGACAATGTCTGACCTAAATGAGGCTATCGGCCACTAAAATGTTCGTCGATTCGACAAACGGTTGCTTTCCGGTCGAGTTGTCAATGTTTGTCGCATGACCGGAAACGAGGTCTTTTAAGCATTTTTGCTATTATCATATTGTTTTAGGATGTTCAACATTGTTTTATTATTATTCTAACATCCGGAATCCACCGAATTAGTATTGCGGACAAACTGACATTTGTCTCCTTTTTGGTCGAAACGGACAATTTTTCAAGTTGGGCGTTGTACCGGAAAGTTATGTATTTTTGTAATGGGTGTTCTCATATCAATGTTTTCATTTATATATGGACTCAATCATAGCATTAGCATGCCATTGTTCACTGTTCTATTTCGTTTTAGCGGTCTTGCCGACACAAATAGTGCCACCGCACACAGTGCGCCCAACACTTTCTACCAACACTTTTAGGGTATTGTTTCGTTTGTTCCGCATCGTAACAGAAACCAGTACATGTCATGATCTGATTTACTTGCCCTAATACTTAGGATACGACGTACAACCCAGTTACGCAATTAAATTACAATAATATGCATGAGATTATGAATTAAAAATAGTGATTAGATTGTACGGAATTACTGGTTATTTTCCATTTGTCATAGTCTTTCTTGAAGATCTTGGACCATCTCAGATTATCTTCTTGAACATCTCAGATCCAAGAATAACATCTCGGATCATTTTGAACCAACGGCTTGCATCTCGAACCATCTCAACCTGCATCTCAGATTTATTATCTTGAAGTCTCGGATGATGAACATGCATCTCGATTGATCTCAGATAATATTCAAAGTTATATCCATATTCAAAATCTCAGAATCATCTCGGATCATCATCCTCTCAGAAAGGTTACTATTCCGAGATACTATTACTATCTCGATCAACTGTTACCATCTCGGATCAACTGTTACCATCTCGGATCAACCGTTACCATCTCGGATATACTATTACCATTTCGAGTTACTGTTTCGAGTTATTGTTTCGAGTTACTATTTCGAATTACTGTTACCTTTAGGTTCTCTGATTAATCTGTCTTTTCACTCTTCTAACGATGAATCGAAACAGCATTCTAACAACTGTGGATCTCACCAACGCTACCTTAACGGCCATTCAGTCTCAGACTCTGGCATTGCATCAGGAACCGGACCAGAGTATTGGAACTCTACCAAAATTCCAAGATTGCTATATTGAGATGATTATTTTGAATGGACTTGGTACTTTGAGCAGTATTTTAAAGCAAAGGAACCCGGAATCTGGAGGTGCATTCGTGATGGTCCCCGCACAATCATGTACGCAACTACAGATGATCCAGACACTCGAATTCCAAAACTTGAAAGTTTGTGGTCCGACAAAGATCAAAAAATCAAGGATAAAGATAATAAGGCTATGGAAAATCTTACTATGGCACTTGGTCCTAACATCTTGATTGTTGTCAGAAACTGCACAAATGCGAAAGAAATCTGGGATGTGCTAAAAAATCTGTACGAAAGAAACACTGACATGAAGGCGAACACGGTGAACATGTTGAACCAGCAGTTCAGTACATTTAATCATATCTATGGGGAGACTGTGGAAAATCAAATCAGGAGATTCGTCAAACTTATTTCACAGATGGTCAGTGCTGGAATTCCGATCACTAATAGTGGGATGAATCGCCAACTGTTGAATCTCACTGCCAAAATCTTGGGATACCGATGTTTCGATGATTAAACATACCAAGAATTTGAATGAAGTTGCTCTTACTGAACTAATCGCCACCATCAAATCATGTGAAATAGACAATCAGCAAAGAGAACTGAACCACATGAACTCCATGATGGCTGCAGCGGTTACTGGCCCTAACACTGCGCTGATGTCTCAAAGTCATCCACACCTTATCTTTAGCCCCGTGACGAATAGTAATCCAAACATTGTTTTCAGTCCATTAACTCAATCACAGCTTCAAGCTCAGAAGACAAACTATGTTTATCGCACATCTCTTCCAAACAACTCAGCTGTTCTGACTACTGTTACTGCTCAACAATTACCAGTTGTCTACAGTCCTGTTAATCTCTTAGCTTCTCAAAATGCTCAATCTACACCCTCAGCTGAAAATCTCGCATTTCTAACCAAACAAAATGAAGAGAAGTTGGCTCTAGCAGCATCCATGCTCAATAGTTTGAATGCTTTTCTTGCAGGTGATCTATTGCCTCCTTCAGTGTTTACTACAGAGATGAATCATGTGGTTGAAGAAGATATTGAAGAACTGAATGCTTCGTGGAATCTCACAATGGTTGCTTTTCGAGCAGAAAAGTTTCAAAAAAGATACGGGCATCGTCCAATGTCAAACATTCGCACTGGGTCAGTCAAAGATAAGCTGAGATGCTACAGATGCCATGAACCCGGACACTTTGCCAGAGACTGCAGGAAGACACCCGTGGGATATGAAGCAACTGCTACTGCTGCTAGAAATTCAGAAAGGTCCATGGTTCTAGTTACATCAGCTTAGATGTCAACATCAGCCTCATCAAGCCAAGGAGTCTTAGGGGCGGGAAAAGCACTTATGGTGCAAGAGCAGCATGGTTTTAGCTAGGTTGATGTTGCAGCTCAAGTGGAATCTCTGAAGATTGCCGAAGTTGCTGACAATCATCTCAAATGCTTGATGGCAAAAACTGAGGAGCCCAAATCTCTCTCTGAAACGGTAAACTCTCTCCTATGCTTAGAAGATTGTAAAAATAAAATGGCACAAATGAGAGCTCATAATCTCAATCTCATTTGTGATTACAGCAGTGTCATGTCAAAGTATATCGGTCTTCGTGAGAACAATAGAATTCTTTACGAAAAGATTGATGCACTAAAGAAGGACATGACTCAACTTCACCAAGACGTAAACCAACAAAAATGTTAAGTTCATGATTATAAAACCAAACTACATTGAAAAACCTTGGAATGCGACTTAGTAAGAGTTAAGCTAGGACTTCTCACTGGAAAGTTTCAACAAAATGAATTGAATATTA
Organism: Scalesia atractyloides; assembly: GCA_947069175.1. Lineage (NCBI taxonomy): Eukaryota > Viridiplantae > Streptophyta > Magnoliopsida > Asterales > Asteraceae > Scalesia > Scalesia atractyloides. The sequence goes on from CAMTDV010000020.1 coordinate 53,422,161, forward strand.
AGAAATATGCTACTTCCAGTGATACTGTTCGCAATCTTTGCAATTTACAAATGGCATACAAAGAGAAAAAGGGAAAAGGGTTGGGTTATTCACAAGTCCCTCCGCCATATAATCATAATTATTCAAGAATGCCGCTCACTAAGTAAGAATTGGAAAATTATGATAAAATGGCGTATGGCAAACCAAGTGACTACATTCCTTGGGAACCTTTCAAGCATAAGAATACCCAATCAACTGATTTTCAAAAGCCTATAAGTTTTGTAAAAATTATAAACCAAGAGTGCTCGAATGAGTCAATTGAAAATTTGAAAGGTGAAAAGGAGTCAACAAAAACTCGATCTAAAGAACTTGTGAAAACAATTTTTACTTCTGATTCTGAAAAGGGAGTTAACTGCTTTAGTGATTGTACAGAGTCAGTGATAGATGAGGAGCAGTCAAAAGTGGATGATGAACCTCATCCAGTTGTTGCTGACTACACAGATGTTATTTTATGTGATAAACATGATGACTCTGTTTGTAATTTTGTTCAGTCTATGGTTTTTGAAACTCAGGGTTTTTCCGGTGTTGTTGAAGCTGAAACTTCAAATGATATGGTTTTTATTCAGTCCATGATTTAACTGACAGTCTAAAGGAGTCTGAGGCTTCAGTTTTGAGTGATTCAGAAAACTATTTTAGTTCTTTTGAAACCTCAACGGATAACTTAGATATTTCTAAATCTAGTGAAACTAAAAGTATTGTTGTGATGGACTATTTGAATGTAAATGCTTGTGAACAGGAGACGTCTGATATTTCTGGAATCAGACCAAAGATTCTAACTCATCAGATAATGGACAAGACGGTTACGGCATCCAAAATATTAACAAAACTTGCTCATCATCTGGTGACCAAGAATCAACTGATTCAGAAAGCTCAGTTCCAAATGAGACCGCTTCCAAAGAAACTGAAACAGTTGTTTTTGAGAGCTTATTTTAGAAGAAAGGTTTCAAATGAAACTAAGACTACAGAATCCACTCCTACAAAGAAAAGAAGATCTAGAAAAACTAGAAGACAGCAAATAGTGAAAATTCGGAGAAAGTTTCCTCAAGTGTTGTTAATCAAAGGAAAAACCCAACTCAAACTGAATCAAGGTTGAAGGGTGTAGGTCCACTTGGAGGATCAAGATAAACTTGCTTCCTTGTTTATATAACACAAGTACGAGTGCGGAATCCTCGTAAGAATGCAAACCAAAGCAAAGTAAGAACACGGGATAACCAAAGATTCAATATCTTGATTAACTAAAGAGAACTAGTACAAACATATGCAAACAATGCTCATACAGACCCATACAACACTCTCTGTGCTCTTGTGTCTCTCTCTAGTATGGTTCTAGTCTTTCTGGAAGGTGACTCTCACGACTAACTGTTACTGAGAAGTGCATGCTGCTTATATAGTGTTCATGCTCAGCAATTGTACGAAGTATGTTGCTGGTTGTATGAAACACTAAAAGCCACGAAAGATATTCTCCAAAGATGCTCGTACGAACGATCTGGCTCGTACAAAGCATGTACTTGTTCATACGAATCAAGTTGGATGCTTGATTATATGATCTCATTTGTATGAACGATATATGACTCGTACGATCAATATCTTGCTCGTACGAAGCATTCCCACTCGCACAAAGTGCTTTCTTCGGAGAGCGTGTCACAAACATGACGTACACAAGACTTAATAGTATGCACACATGCAACTATTTATCACAGACAAACTAAACGTCGTACTAAACCAAGATAGGAGGATATCTTGATTTGGTTGACACGACCAAACTATACAGACACTGTACACAAAGGCCGTACAATTACAGACGTAACTAAGAACAAGCGACATACACAAAAGTGTATCAAGAAACTCCCCCTTGGCTGTTGCTTGGTCTTCGATCTTTGGTCTTTTGGTCTTCATACTTGATGGCCGGGAGTATCAACAAACTCCCCCTGAAGATCTGTTATCCATTGATGATAGAGCATCAGGTCTTCAACATTTTCTAAAAACATCAAACCTTTCCTATTTCCTCTTGATTGCTGCTTGTGGTAACTGGATCGGTCATGATCTGCTGAGCAATAGACTCTACCACTGGAGATGATGCAGAAACTTTTGGTTGCGAGGATGAGGCTGAAGCATCAGGATTGCCAGGGTTTTCACTAACCGGATCATGTTGATGTTTGATCTCATTCGCTTTGCATCTCTCATTCCACAGAATGTTCACTCGCTTTCTGCTCATTTCAAATACGTCTTTAATACCATTAAAGCCTTCAACCAGTGTAGTATTTCGAGAATGATACCATTCTTTCAAGTCGTTATACTTAGCAGTTAATGTTTTCGCAGATCATTGTACAGCCGCACTACGTTCTTTCAATCTATTTATCTCAATCCTTTGAGAGTTATTAGCTGCTCTCATATGTTGTAGCTGAGTTGCTTTTTCCTGCAGCCTTCAGTTGCTCATTTTCTTTTCTTAACTGTGCAATTTCAGAATCCTATTTGCTAACAGTCTCTTTCAAAGAATTTATATCCAACTGTTGTTTCACAACTGTGTTACGATTTGAAGATATAAACTCCGAATGTTTGTTAATCTAGATTGCCGCAGCTTGCAACTGAGAAAACAGAAAATCCACTTTCTCATCCATTTCCATTTCGGAGAACAAACGACTGCTTCGTTTTGTATTTTGGTGAGATGTAGATTGGGATTATTGAGCTAAGAAGTAGTAAGTTGCGGTTGAACTGGAGTATCTGCAGCCGAAGGTGTTTCAGCTGCTGTGGTATTTGATAGTAGTGGTTCAGAAGTTGTAGTGGGTTCCATCATTACAGGTTCAGTCTCTTCTGTTGTAACAGTAGGCTGGACTTCTGCAACTGGTTCACTAGCACAATCATTACCAATATTGTCACTGTTATCATCATTACCCTTTCCCTTTTTATGTCCCAACTTATCTTCGATCATCTTTTCCAAAGTTGGTTCTTCATTATCTGAATCACTGTCATCATGGCGCCACTTGTTGTTTTCTGGTGCAACATATTGATCATTTGCCAGAAAACCGATCAACTTGCGAGGAGGTGTGATTTCCTTGTAACGTTTTGCTGCTACACCTCTAAAGATCTTCAACGAATGTTCCATCATAATTTCTACTTTTAAAACATCGTTCTTGTTCTTTGGAAGATTCGGATGTTGTACATTCAAGATCATTTGGAGAAATAGAGGATACATCCAAAACTTATTTCCACCATATCCGGTTCTTCTCATGTTTTCTTTCATGTTTGCAAAAATATAATTTGAAACAAAAAACGGTTTGTTCAATGTCAAAGCTATCATCATTCCAACCAAGTCGTTATTTGCCATGTCATAACCACTTCGTCTATTGCTCAAACACTAAATCAGAACATGTAGAAAGAACTTGTATCCTAGTGGCAACCATGCTTTGTTTAGTTGTCCCACGAGAAAATCTCCAACACATTTCATTCTGAGTAACATCCACGTTGACAATTCAATGCCACTAAGAATGGAGCTTCAGGATCATCACCAAGCTGCAATACTGAGTTAATGGTTTCAACAGAGACATCTACGTTCAAGTCATTTACTTTCCCACGGATAAGCTTCTACCCATTTTCTTCAATAACTGTAGCTGATCCCAAAATTCTTTAATCAACGTCTTGTATATTGTAGTCTTGTGCGTGTTAGCATAATGTATCCTTGAGTCGCGCAAAAACTTCATTATACTGTTGTACTTAGCAAATTTGTCTTCTGGATCCAAGTAGGCCACCATGTTATGTCTCGGCTCAGACATAATTTCCACTTCTGACTTGTCAGTCCTCTTTGTTGCTGGTTTTCTTTTATGTTCTTTTCGTTTCATTCTGTAAATATAAGTCAAATATGATAAGAACACAAATTTATCAGGAAATATACACAAAAGTTTTATTTCAAACTTTATGCATATATGTATTCCCTGAACAAAGAATTACTGACTCATACGAATAACAACTTATTCATACGAAGGACAATGCATTCTCACGAACTTCTGATTTTAGAAAACAAGAAACTGATTCATTCGTACGAATCTAATTCGTACAAATATCTTCAAAGGAAGTTACTTGTTTTCGGATAAAAATGATTCTTTGCTTAGATTTTGTTGTTCAAGTCAGTTAAAGTCACATCGTTAGATAATGGTTAAGTTGTTCATCTTCAAAGTGGTCAGATAATGGTTAAGTTGTTCATCTTCAAAGTATGCCATACATTTAAGTATACCTTAAAGAAATCAAAAACAATCTTAAAGGGAGGTGTAAATATGACGTGAGCAAAGTGAAAGTGAAGTTCTACCACAGAACTTCATCATCTTATATACCACATCACAACATTCGTGCAAACAACCTTAGCTTCATACGAAGCACTGATTTGTACAAAACCCAAAAGTCATTCGTACGAAGCATAATGGTTCATACGAACGATCCTTAATTAGTACGAGTCCAGGTCTTTCACAAGCTGGACTTTCAGTTCTTCGAGAACCTTAGGTTTTTCGCGGACCTGTTTAAAACTTGGCACATATCCATACTCATCACAAAGTTTAAGAAAAGTGCTCGTTAAAATTTTGTTCTATTGAGATGAGTTTACCCGTTTAAAGAAAGTACTTTTATGAAGTTGTGATATCAAAGCGAATGGTTTTTAGGACGTATTTAGGTAGAAAACGCTTGAGCTTCAATTTTGGCCAAAAAGAACTTAATTTAACAACAAAGTAAAAGCAACTACTAAACTATAAACTATATATTTACGAGACAATCTTTTTCATAGTTTCAAGGTAAGAGAATCATACCAGCTTTTAATCTTGTCAAAAACGAGTTTTGTTGAAAACATCAAATTAAATAAATAAGCATTCCACCATGATTATCGGTATTGTTGTCCATGTAAGCTTAAATTATCAGATGTAATCATGATTAGGAGATATGATTAATGAATAATTTATACTTACTAGCCGGTGTTCAACCACTTCACGACACATTCCCGTATCAAGATATGCATGAGAGAAAATCTTACCGATGAGTATACTGCTTATCATCTATTTTGACGTATATGATGTGAGATACTCACTTATTTTGATTGAAAACAAGCCCTATGTGATTGAATCACTTATTGATGAGGAACTTGAGTTTCAGATGCATGCAGGGCACAGGAGTAAGTCCGTGAACAGGTTAGTACCATCGTACCGACAAAGAGACGAACTTAGCTCCCGCATAAAGTTGTGATATTTTATCACTCATTTTTGGGTGAATGTGATATGTTTATCACTTATTGATTGTCGTATGCAGTATTTACATGTATGTATGGTATCATGGAAGTTCTAGACTTGTTTCACCGTTATTTTTAGGCAAAAGATTCAACCATGATACCCAGATGATAAGTCAGCATAAAGACTGCATAATTCAGATCCTCGGCACACTATCAAACGAAATTTCGGTACCAAGACCATATGCCAATGAATGGTTCCCACCTGGCTTGCAGTCCGTTATGTTTATATCAACCTGCACATTTTAATCTGATTGTGAGCCTATCGATACATCATTCGTAAAGCTACTTATCAATTTTCGTTCTTTGTCTTTGATTGTTTATGACAGATCACCGGTGAATTTCATCATCTTCAACTTATTTATCCAAGAAACTATTTTTTGATATTTGGTTTTTCTATTGTTTTTGTATTTTAATAGATTTTGTATTTTTGTATTTTCTCATGTTTTTGTATTTTTCTTGAAATATTCTCCCCCTAAAATATAAAACTAAGAGAAATAGAAAATCTTTTTGTAATTTTTAGATATTTAAGAACATATTTACGAAAAATGATTAGCCAGGAATGAATTACTCGGGTTTCACCTTGATGCCATTGACCAAAAGTAGACAATCAAAACGAGATTTATTAAAGGCTTTTGTAAACAGGTCGGCATGTTGGTGATCAGTGTGGATTTTAACAACATTGATAAGTTTCTTTTCATAACAATCTCGTATGAAATGATACTTAATCTCAATGTGTTTGGTCTTTAAATACTGTACAGGATTACGAGTGATCTGTAAAGCAGCTTCGTTATCAACAAAAATAGGAGTAGTTAGAAATTCAAAACCGTAGTCGTGCATTTGTTGTTGGATCCATAGAACCTGAGAGCAGCAACTAGAAGCCGAAATATACTCAGCCTCACAGGTTGATGTAGCTACACAAGTCTGCTTCTGGCACTGCCACGTGACTAGGCAACTTCCCAAGAACTGACATCCCGCTGATGTTGATTTTGCATCGATCTTGCAGCCGCCATGATCAGAATCACTGAATGCTGTCAAATCAAAGTTATCATCCTTAGGGTACCATAGACCAGTGTCCGGGCGATCCTTCAAATAACGAAAGATCCTTTTCACAGCCATCAAATGAGAAACCTTCGGACTAGACTGGTAGCGAGCTAGAAGACATGTTGGGTACATTATATCGGGTCTTGAAGCAGTAAGATACATGAGATATCTGATCATAGCATGATAAAGAGATGGTTCCACATGTTCACCCATTCCGTCAGGAGTAATCCCATGATTATGAGCTAATGGAGTCCCCAAAGGTTTTGAGTCTTCCATTTGAAATCGTTTGAGAATATCCCGACGTACTTGGTTTGATGGATGAAAATCCTTTCCTTAGATTGTTGAACCTGCAAACCTAAAAAGAAAGTCATTTCTCTCATAGCACTCATCTCGAACTTCTCCTACATGACCTGCTCAAATTCTTTGCACATTTTCTCGTTGGTCGACCCAAAAATAATATCATCAACATACACCTGCACCAGCAATAAGTCCTCATTTTGTTCCTTGATGAAGAGAGTAACGTCGATAACCATTCTTCAGAAGATAGGAAGACAACGTTTCATACCAAGCCCGTGGAGCTTGATGAAGACCATATAGCGCCTTGTTGAGAAGCCAAACTTTGTCAGGATGGATTGGATCTTCAAAACCAGGCGATTCATATACCTCTTCTTCAACCACACCATGAAGAAATACACTTTTAACATCCATTTGGTAGACAGTAAACTTCTTGTAGGACGCATAAGCCAAGAAAATTCTTATGGCCTCAAGACGAGCTACCGGTGCATAAACTTCATTGTAATCAATGCCTTCTACCTGATTAAACCCTAGACAACCAATCTTGCTTTGTTTCTCACAACAATACCTCGGTCATCCTTCTTGCATTTGTAAACCCATCTTGTACCAATTTTTTATAGTTGTCAGGCCTATCAACCAACTTCCAGACGCCTAACTTCTGAAACTGCTGAAGTCTTCCAGCATGACTTCAACCCATGAGTATTCTTTCATAGTCTCCTTATAAGATTTCGGTTCTACTTGGCAAACATAGCAGGCAAAAGACCAATCATTTTGTTCCCCGGATTCCCTAATAACCGAATACAATCCAGCATTCTGATTATTCCTGAGCTAATTACGTGTCTGCACACCACTATGGACATCTCCAATAATATTCTGCTGAGGATGGGTATTATGAATTCGAGTTTCAGGAACTCGAGAGTTTATACCCAGATTGTTGATATTCAGATCAACAGCCAATTCGTTTGTTGGATTTGATGATGAAGTAGACGCATGACCTTCAGTTGTCCCTAGATTCTGAATATTCAACGTGACATCTGAAATTCCAGGAACCGGAGCAGAAGTAGCTTCATTTGCATCATGGAACTCATCATCTTCTAACGAAACATTATAATCAGCAGCATCTTCGAATTCCTCATTTTGAACAAGATTGTTAACCGAAGTAGAGACTTGAGGGTTAAAAATAATTGGTCGAACTAATGATGAGTCAATTGCAACATCACTTTCTAGTAACATTTGAGCAGCTGCAGAGGCATCATCAAAAGTTAGCAAATTAAAGGAGTTAAACAGCCCATCGTAGTCAAACATCCAAGGAGCACATGGAGCTCTCACTGATTCAGTGTATCTTTGAACCTTGACTTCACCTCATTCTTCAATCTTCTTTGTTGACAAATTCCACACTCTGAAATTAGGAGTAGCATATCCAAGGAAGAAACCTTCGACAGCTTTTGGACCAAATTTACCATGTGGATCAATCATACTGCATGGAGCTCCAAAAGGTTCTAAGAAAGAAACATCTCATTTCCTTTTATGCAACAATTTGAAACATGTTTTCCCGTGCCTCTTCACCATAAGAACTCTATTCATTGTATAACATGCAGTAGCAACAACTTCTCCCCAAAATTGAACAGGAAGTTCTGATTCTACTAACATAGTTCTAGCTGTTTCAATTAGAGTTCTATTTTTCCTCTCAGCGACACCATTTTGTTGTGGAGTGTATCGAGAATTGTACTCATGCAGAATGCCTTTAGAAGAATAGAACTCGTCCATAACTTGATTCTTGAATTCGGTGCCGTTGTCGCTTCTGATTCTCCATATCTTCAAATTGTACAAATTTTCAAGCAGAGTCAGGTGATTCTTGAGGATTTCGGGAACTTCACTCTTGTGTGCCAACATATTCACCCATGAAAATCTTGAGTAGTCATCAGTAACTACTAAACAATAGCAATCACCAAAGGTGGTCTTGTTTTTCGTAAGTCCAAAGAGGTCCATATGAAGACGTTCCAGAGGCATATTCCCTGTGTTGATCTTCTTCACATGATGAGATTTTCTTGCTTGCTTTCCTTTCTGGCACGATACACAGACGTCTTGAAGATGAAAGTTCTTTACTGGTACACCATTCACAAGATTGTTTTTCACCAGATAGTTCATCTTCCTCAGGTGAATGTGTCCCATTCGTCTGTGCCAAGAGATTGATTCCTTTTCGGTGGCTTTGGAGACAAAACATGTAACTTGTGCAGACGTGGTAATAGCTTGGCTCATGTCAAGAATATACAAGTCGTTGATTCTTGGAGCCGACAGGAGGATCCATTCCTTGGGAATCTTGAAACCAGGTTTCAGCACATAACATCCGGCATCATCAAAATGCACCGTGAACTTCTTGTCGCAGATTTGAGAAACACTAAGAAGATTGTGATCAATTTGACAAACATAATTGATTTTACCAAAACTCACAACACCATTGGAGACCATTCCTTCTCCAGTGATGTATCCGCCCTTATCACCAGCAAAAGCAACATAACTACCCTTAATGCTTTTCACATCATAAAGGAGCCGTAAGTCGCCTGTCATGTGCCTTGATGCTCCACTTTCAACAATCCAATGACTATTCACAGTTCCTCCTGGAACACCCTGCACATTTCAAAAACCAGATCAGTTTGAGATGGGGACCCAAGCCTTAGTGGTCTTGGGTCGACCCTTATCATCAAGAAATGTGATTTCAATTTCTTGATGATTCGGAAATTGTGTACCTCCTCTTGAACCATCACCGGTCTTAGGTTTCCAAGATTTTGAAATTTATTAGAATGACTATTATTTACAGTTTTAGCAATTTCTGGTTTTATTAAATTTGAAGATCTTGGATTCCTTTCTGAAGAATCCGGTTTTAAAGCTTTTTCAATTACTTTTACTTGTTTACGTCTCTGTTTTTCTTCTTGTTCTTTAGCAATGCTTTTGTTTTGTTTTGGAGAAACAGATCGACGTTGGCAAGTTGGTTCAGGAGGGGCTTTCTTAACAAATCTCGGCTTTGCTAGGTTTGTACAATTCTTAATAATGTGGCCAACTCTCCACATTTGAAACATGTTCTCCTTTCAACAAATTTAGGAGATCGTGTTCCATGACTTGATGTTGAACTTGCGGGTCTTGAGGTGCTGGGTTCATTTTCATCACACCCATTTGTATGTTGGGTATAATTGTTTTCACTATTACGTTTTAAAATCTTGACTTTGTTGACAAAATCTACATTAGACATCCCTTAAAAAGTCTCGACTTTATCAGTACCCGTAGAACTCACAAATTTAACATTCTTAAACCTTTTCTTGTAGCGAGTGCCTTTCGTTTCAACCTTAGGTTGTGATACTTTAGGCTTTACAACTCGCTTTTCTCGGTGTTTTTCTCTTGAACTTGATAATGGTTGTGACTTGATTAGGTTTTTCTTCTCTAAAAATTTGGTTGTTGATTTCTCAAAAACTTGATCAATAGAGGTTGAATTTACATTTTTTATCAGAAAATCTTTGTTAGAATAGATCTTCTTATCTCCAACCAAGGTATACAACACATTATCATTTTCATTTGTAGACACTTTTGTCTTGACAGATTTCTTAGGATCATTCTCTTGATTTTCTACAATTTTTACACTAGGAGTAGCAGACATTTCTATTCCCCTTTCTCCGTCAAGAGATTGATCTCCTGATCAATTTTCTCCAACTCATCATCATCCTCCTCTGCTGTAGAGGGTTCTAATTAAAAGCTGATGATGAGTTCTCGGACTTTATTGATTCAACCGAGGAATTGTCTAGCTTGAACCCTAATCCTACTGCAAATTCTTCAAGGATTAAGAGGTACGGAGGGTTCAAAGCGTGGCATTTCCTCTTCATCAGGCAATTTGGTATAGTTTTGTTTCATCGAGGGTGCACACGACTTATACCCAATGCATTTAACATCTCATTTTAGTTTTAGAACATCAATGATATGATCAAGCACATATCGGGAGTTAGAATAACTATCCAACTTTAGCTTGATCGCATCATGTTTGCATTTGGCGATGGCTAACTCTTTCTTTGTTTCTTCTAGGAGATTAATGTAGTTATTAATTCCTGTCTGTGTATTCAAAACTGTTTTTGTCAATTCAAAAACGCTTTTCTTGAGGGTTTCTACTACAGATTTGAATTCTTTTTCGTTTCGAGTTAAAGCCAAGTTCGCCTCTTTGCATTTTGATAGTTCAACAACTAAGTTTTGGTTATGACTGTTAATTGTTTCAAATTTTATTTTTAATTCAGCACAGTCATTGCAAACTTTAGGAGAGTTGGAATTTACCTGACTTGTCGAACCGGCAACATTCGCCATGAAGGCAGTATGATGAGGGAAAGTTGCACTATTTGTAAAGAATTTTTTGTTTCCTTTGATGCAGCTTCGGCTTTCTTCATCAAACCTACATTTTAACTCTTCATCTTCTCAGCTTCTTTCAGTAACTTTCTGACCTCAGCATCACTTCCTACTCAGATATCTGAATCAGATCCATAACCACCTGAACTTGAGCATCCTTCATCAGAACTACCAGTATACCCTGAAGCATCATCATCATCTGAAATATCAATGCTGTGAACATGTTTCATTTGACTGGTGATCTTGGCATAACATGCAGTTCCTCCGTTATTCTTAGTTCCCAACTGTATTGACCAATTGTAGGTCCCCTAGTCCGTATAGATCTTCACATAATCGTCTATCTAATCTAGAGTGTGGAATCCCCTAGATCATATTTCACAGAAACAACAAGAACACAAACACGAACAATTTCCTTCAAACAGTCTTCTATTGATTATCCAACACAATGGTTTACAATCAATTCAAGACTCTGTAGAAATCTCTCAGTCACTCTCTGTAGATTTCTCACACTCCTCTCTGTCTCATCAACCAACTACCAAAACCCTAATGCACAACATGTATATATACTACATGTCTGCATACTAGGCTTTATACTGGGCTAGGCCATTCTCCAAGCCCATTACAACTCTAAACAAGCTAAACACAAATTCTAAGCCCAATACAAAATATCCAAAGACTAAACTAGCAAACTATTAAGTTGTTGTCACAAAATATGCACTAACAGACTCCCCCTTGACAGTAGCTTCATAGTGTAATTTTGTCTTCAAACATCTTGTGATCTTTTGGTCTTTGGATAGCTTCAGCTACACGCAATATCTGATATTAACAGACTCCCCCTTTTATGTTGCTTCCAATCTCCAAAACTTTCATACATTGTAGATTAGCGAACTAGCATTCTCTGGTTAAGCTTTTAAACCCAAATTCCTCTATATCTCCCTATGCAATGTAGTAGAAGGATCCTGCCATGAATCTTCACACATTCTTCACTCCATTCTTAAAATGTACTTTACTTGAATTCTGCACTTCATTTTGATAAACGCATCAAGCTGTTTAGAAACACAAGCAAGTAACTCGAAAAACCATTAGTTTTTTCACATTAAAGATAAACCAATATTTTATCTTATCATGCGCAAACAAACAACTTATCAGATCAAACTGGGAGACTTTAAAAACAAATCTTTTTGTATTTTTATATTTTCTGAAAGCAAATAAATAACGAAATAATAAACACTCTGTTTTTGTGAGTATCACCGTTAAGAAGATCATATCAGCAACATCAAACTGTTTTCACACTCTTTTATATTTCTATATGCAACAGTCATGAAAAACAGTTCAAGATGATTACCAGTATTATTTATCCACATAAACAAAAATACATGAACATTTCAAGTACCATTACCTCGTGATATGGTTAGTTAATTTATACTGATATACGAGTGTGTCCCACTTCAGGACATACCCCCACGATCAAGGTATGCACAAAAATTCATCATAGTAGGTGAGTATACCGAAATTCATCCTTTTTGAGTTACAACGTTAGATAATTGGTGATCAGGTCAGTACTTCCGTACAGCAAAGAAACCAATATCCAATGAGGGTTAGGACAAATACCAAATTCTGGTACAAATAATGCAATTTGCACATTTGAATGACTCTCTAGAAGAGCTTCTTCAATTTTTGGGATTTGGCATTTTAGCTCTTTTAAGATATCCTGGTTGTGCCTAGGTCAGCATATATCTAGGTGCAGCAGAAGGACAACCTTGATACCCCGGATGAAACAACGATATAAAGACCTAAAACCTCAGATTTTGGCAATCTATCAACGCAAGATTTATGGTTATAAAACCATACGCCAATGATATGTTACCCACTCATACATAGTTTATTATATGTGTATCACAAAGATAAGTTGATTATTTCATGCATTTTGCCTACTGGTACATCATATGATGAAGTTGCTATCACACTTAAGCAATTTTCTTTTTTTTTCAGTGTGACAGTCTAACTTGCTGATGTACTATCATTTCTGCTTTTCCACACATTGAAACTCATTTTTGATTTTCTATTTTTTTTTATGTTTGTGATTTTTGAAAAGAAATAAATTATTTACAAAATTCTTATGAAAAAACTTTTAACTTTTCCACTTATTCCCCCTAAACTCACGCACTAACTAATACTCTTTTTGGCTTAGGGAAATTTCTCCCCCTAAATTTTTGTTTTTATGGAGTAAGATTTTGAAAACAGAAATTTTAAATACAAATAGACTCCCACTTCAACCTGACAAAAAAGGTTTTTCCCTTTTAGTAAACCAGTATCTAACACATAAGTAAATAATTCGTTAACTATTCACCTCAAATGATTTACAGGACTAACCACTGTTGAACACATCAACATTCCTTCTTGGTCATCCTGCACACACTCAACGACTTAATTAGACTGGGGGACCCAAGCCTTAAAGGTCTTGGGTCGTCCAGATTCATCAACCACTGGAACATCCATCCAATATCCATCACACCCTACTGGTGTCTTGGATGTCTTCCAAGTTGTTGGACACGATTTATAATTTTCACGAGATCTTTGATCGCGAGAATTCCAATAAACTCTCGGATTTTCCAACCTTTGAAAATTATTATCTCGAAACCTTCTTCTCCCATTATCATAATCTGATCTTTGAAAAAAATTTGGATTGTTTTGAACATTTGAGTTACTAAAACCCCTATATTCGTTTCTTCTTTGAAAGTTTCGATTACCACCAGAAGTTTGGTATCGATTTCGATATCCAAAATTTTTACTTTGAAAAGAATTTGATTGGCCATTATCATGATAGGATTTAGGAGAAGAGTTTCTTAAACCAACAAATCTTCTTGATGTTGAAAGTTTAGGTTGAAATCTCGATTGATTTGTCTGAAAACTGGATTTAACATTTTTATTCTAACCAACCTGATTTCCATCCTTAACCTCAACCTCAACCTCTGCTTTCTTACCCTTTCTAAAAGGACAACAACTAGCCACATGTCCTTTGTTGTGGCATTTAAAACATGATCACTTCTTAAAAGTTTTCTTTCTGTTAGATCCCTTTTTAAATGAGTTGATTGTTTTGTCTTTAGTATCCTCATCCACTTTATGAGGTGTACTATTAGACCAAACAGATTTTTTCAAAGAGCCTGGACTATTAGGTATGTCAACTGTTATTGTATCCACTATAACTAGTATAGTAGGAACAAAATCTGTCAGCTCATTTTCATTTGGTAAAAAGGAGTAATCCTGATCCTCAGAAGATGAAGCTTTACTAAACCCCACTCCTGTTTTATCACTACTCCTTTTCAAACTTTTTTGAATTTGAGTCTTGACTAACGAGGATTCTCCAAATTTGTCTAACTTTCCCTGAAGCTCAACAATTTTGGCTTGTGCACTATCCAATTCTATGCACTTTTCTGAAAGCTCGTTAGACTTATCCTTCACAGCCTCACGAGCCAAATCAATGATCTATAATAGTTCATTGACTTTGCTAGTCAAACTGATGACTTCTTGTTCATTTGATTTGAGTGAATTCAAACAATTTAACTCTCTTTCAATCAAAAGAACATTTGACTCTTTCAGTTTTTCTAATTCAACTAACAGAATTTTGTTTTGCTTCGATAGTTTGTCAACTGTACCCTGTAGTTCAGTGCACTTATGATTAGTATGACTTACAGATTGAAATTTTACCTGAACCTTTGCTGTAAGCTCATCTGTATTATCCATGCACACTGTAGCTTTTGCATCCTTGACTTCCATTCTCTCCTTCTCAGCTTCCTTCTTCTCTTCTATCTTAGCAGCTTCTTCACCAATCTTCACAACTGTGGTCTCACTCACACATGTACTTTGTCTTGAAGTACTCCGATAACGTTTTTCTAAAGCTTCCCACAGCTCTCTAGACGATCCATACCTGTTACAAATGTTTTTTATATCAAATGGCAAGGACATCTTTATGGCTGCTAATGCCTTCTTCTCAGCATCATATATACGTGTCTTAGAATCTTCCATCTTCTCATATAAGAGTACCATAATTCTCCCGTTAACTCGACGTGTGGGAACAATATACCCATCAATCATACAGCTCCACATCTTAGAATCTTCACATTGAACAAATGCCTCAAACTTCTCTTTCCAGTCTACATATTGTTCAGCATTAATCAACTTTGGACAGTTATTAACACCCTCACTCATATTATTCAATTTGACCATCTTCACCACACAGAGTATCAGTTTAAATGGATTTTGGTACACCTGTGTCAAAACCCAAATATAACCTCTCTCTTCTGGTCCTTCTTCGTGTTTTACCGTAACCGTACCGTTAAAAATGTTCAAAAATTTGTCCGAAAAGTGTGGTTACCAAATTGTACCGTTAAACTCGTCTCGACAATACGAATCCAATGATGTATATTGTCCGATTATGATTTTTGGAATTTCCGTGCCTTTTTTGTCCTAAAAATCACACGAGTCTAAATGTCCAATCGGTTCGTCAAAATTGTCTATGGATCAAATTCTATGTCCGAAAATGTTTAACTCTAGTTACGTCAGCTGGTTAACTTTCCACCTTTTTGTTTATGACTCGGAACAGTACCAAATCCGAACAGTAACTCGGATTTAAAATCCGAAATGACAATTCGGAACAGTAATCCGAATTCCTAATCCGAAATGGTGATTCGGAATAGTGATCCGAGATGAAATCCGGAATGCACTATTCTGGTCCGAAATGGAATCCGGAATAGACTATTCTGATCCAAGAGGGAATCCGGAATAGACTATTCTGATCCGAGATGGTATCCGGAATACACTTCTGATCCGAAATGGCTTTTCTGATCCGAATTGCAGGTCTGATGATCTGAAATGCAGATTTCTGATCCGAAATTCAAGTCTTCAGTCCGAAATACTTTGCTTTTTGATCCGGAATGCCTTTCTTCAATCCGAATTCCTGTTGTTAATCCGAAATCACTGCAGAAACCCTAAAAACAGCCGCCGAAACTCTAATTCAGCCGTCACAAACTCCAAAACAGCCTCCAAAACGTCCAAAAACCCAATTTTTCTGGTGTCACGATTCTGAACCGAGCAAAAATCAAGAGCCGAATGCTCTGGTACCAATTGTAGGTCCCCTATTCCTTATGGATCTTGACAGAATCGTCTATCTAATCTAGAGTGCGGAATCCCCTAGATCGGATTTCACAGAAACAACAAGAACACAAACACGAACACGAACAATTTCCTTCAAACAGTCTTCTATTGATTATCCAACACAATGGTTTACAATCAATTCAAGACTCTCTAGAAATCTCTCAGCCACTCTCTGAAGATTTCTCACACTCCTCTCTGTCTCATCAACCAACTACCAAAACCCTAATGCACAACATGTATATATACTACATGTTTGCATACTAGGCTTTATACTGGGCTAGGCCATTCTCCAAGCCCATTACAACTCTAAACAAGCTAAACACAAACGCTAAGCCCAATACAAAATATCCAAAGACTAAACTAGCAAACTATTAAGCTGTTGTCACAAAATAAGCACTAACACCAATCGCATCCTTTATCATATTGAACTACTAAAGCTCTGTGTGTTGTTTGAGGGTCTTGATTGGTTGGTATTGTTTGGGTTGTCGACAGCTACTATTCTTCTATCATTGTTGACTAGAGCTGTGTTTGATGGTTGAGATTGATTTCGGAAGGGGTTGTGATTTACTTATTTGTTGGGTCTCGTGCACTCACGTTTGAAGTGACCTCTTTCACCGCAGTTGAAGCAAGTAACAGCGTTTTTATCAAAACCATATTTTGTATCCTTCTTGCTTTCCAAACTGGTTCTTCCTGTTCTGTTCATGTAATCCTTGGCTCTTCTTACCGCACTAGCAAATGCCCACTTGATATCCATTAGCTCCATCTCATCTCTGTCTATTTGTTGGTAGTCTTCATTTGTCAAATTGATGTTTCCAATTTGACCAGCTACTAATCCACAATAGGCACTGACCATGGTGTTTAGAAGTTCCATATGCTCTTGAGCAACTTCTACGCTGACCTTGGAAAGATGTGATGTGTCAAGTCTGACTGTGTTGGGGTTTGCGCCTTGAACGTTGTTTCCATAGAAAGCTTGTTGAGAAGCTTGCAGTGGAACTTGAGGTGTAAGATCTCGTGGTTGTGGCAAAAAGGCTTTCGAATCAAATACTTGTCCATAAGCTTGAGTACTTGAGCTTGCAGATTGATTTGTTTGAACAGGTTGTGGTAGAAAGGGATTCACATTTGACACAAACGCGGTTTGAAGCTTTGGTTGCTGAGTTGCACTAATACCTGTATTAATACCTCCGAAGTACATCTCAGGGTTTTGTTGAACAGTAACTCTTTGTGCCTTTCGAAGTTCCTCTTCATTCTTGTTCTCCAATTTCTGCACAAATTCATAAATACTGATTGAGTCTAAAACACCTGTATGTTTTAATAAGTCAATAAATTTACCCCATTTTGGCGGCAATGCATCAGCAAAGTGCATCACGATTTCTTGTGGAGATGCTAACACTTTGTGGGAGTACATTTCGCTAAGAAGATGATAAAAGCGTGTGGTCATATCATTCAATGTTACATTTTCCATGAACATGAAACCTTCAAACTCCTTCTTTAGCAGATCATGCCTAATTTTTCTGGTTGCAGCATTACCCTCTCCTCTTGCTTCCAGGGTATCCCAAAGATTTTTCGTGGTCGTACAGTACACAAACTGATGATAGATATCTTTATGGAGTGCCTGTGTTATGATAGAAAACACCTTTTTCTCTAGATCATAAGCCTTTTTATCGCCTTCATCTAGATTGGCTAAGAAGGTTGGGTTTGATCCTACCTCTTCGAGTGTTCTTTATAGGGTGTAGTAAAACATGTCCATAATTTTGTGTTTTGTCCGAGAACATATGTGTGGAAACGACTTTTCCAGGATGGATAATCATTCATATGGCTCAGTTTAGGTGGACGGTTATTACTCCTGGTTTCACTTTCACTATCAGAAGAGTCTGAATGCTCTGGTTCTGGTTTGCGACACACGCCCATTGATTTGTAGTAATCATGGTTGTATGTTGAGGCATCAATGATTTTACCCATGAGGTTGTGGAGCTTTGCAAAGAGTCCTGATTTGTGCTTGAACTACTGCTCCAATCCCACGGATTTGAACTCATTTTCTTGATTATGAAAAATTAAAAGGTTTAAAGTTTGAATTTTAAAAATAACAGTGTCCCTTTTAAAAAGTCACAATCTTAGAAATCACAAAGTTTGAGAAATCAAAGTTTTGAAAAACTGAAACATGAAAGACGAACTGAGTTGTTCTTCGTACGAACCACTTTTTCGTACGAGTGGTAAGTCCCTCATACGAACTACTTGTTTCGTACGGAGGAAACTCCTTCGTGCGAACAACTGTGTTTTTCATGCGAACCAGGTTATTCGTGCAGATGGGTTATTCGTACAGATGTTTTTTGCAGAGGAATCCTTTTGCAGGGCTGGTTGGTGAAAATTTTCCTTTTCTGCACGGACTGGTTTTCGAAAGTGTTCTATATTCTACAAAATTTTAGTTGAAAAAGACAAACTTTCTATTAACTTTTCAGTTTTAACAGTCAAGTCTAGAATGTCAGAGATTTGGTCAACCCTACAACAATATTTCGGTGACTTTCTCCGGTGAGTTTTTCCTGCAAGTGTGTTCAACTTAGATGAAAATTTTAAGAAAAACCAGGTTTTAACATGTGTCCATGTGTTCTAACTAGGTTTTCATGAAAATTTTCTGGATACAACAGGTTTTAACCATGTTTTAAGTTTGTTATCTTTCAAAAACTCAAGTTTCCTGCTAAAAGTTCAAGAACACTTCAAGAAACCCTCTCAACTAGCTCAAACAAATCACTAAGCTTGGTTTTGAACAAGGAAGAGAGCCACAGCTCTGATACCACTTGTAGGTCAGGATCAAGATAAACCTGCTTCCTTGTTCATATAACACAAGTACGAGTGTGGAATCCTCGTAAGAATGCAAACCAAAGCAAAGTAAGAACACAGGATAACCAAAGATTCAATATCTTGATAACTGAAGAGAACTAGTACAAACATATACACACAATGCACATATAGACTCATATAACACTCTCTATGCTCTTGTGTGTCTCTCTAGTATAGCTCTAGTCTTTCTGCAAGGTACTCTCACGACTAACTATTACTGAGAAGTGCATGTCTGCTTATATAGCGTCCATGCTCAGCAACTGTACGAAGTATGTTGCTGGTTGTATGAAACACTAAAAGCCACGAAAGATATTCTCCAAAGATGCTCGTACGAACGATCTGGCTCGTACGAAGCATGAACTTGTTCGTACGAATCAAGCTGGATGCTTGATTATATGATCTCATTTGTAAGAACGATATATGACTCGTACGAGCAATATCTTGCTCGTACGAAGCATTCCCACTCGCACAAAGGGCTTTCTTTGGAGAGCTTGTTACAGACATGACGTACACAAGACTTAATAGTATGCACACATGCAACTGTTTATCACAGAAAAACTAAACGTCGTACTAAACCAAGATAGGAGGATATCTTGATTTGGTCAACACGACCAAACTATACACTCACTGTACACAAAGACCATACAATTACAGATGTAACTAAGAACAAGCGACAGACACAAAAGTGTATCAACAAAGGGTAAAGTTGTCGATACTCACTCTTGTGCTAATAATTGTGAGCAGGTTTTTCCTAAGAGTAAAAATGCACACAAGAAATCAGCACCTAGTGGAAAGAAGAGAACCAATCAGCTCCCCAGAATAACACAAGCGGAATTAAGAGTCTTTTTCTCAAAAAGATAGACTTGCTTCAATTGTGGAATTCCGGGGCACATAGCTAGAAACTGTGTCATCATCCTTTTGGGTCTTATCCATTAAAATTTTCCATCCATCAGACGGCTTCGCACTATCGACTTCAAGGTCATCAAAAGCCTTCTGATAAAAACTGGAATCTAGCAAAGAAAAACAATAAAAAAATGTTCAAACTCAAATGGTTTCGTAAATCAATACAAAAAATTAAACGCATCATCATCTCATGTTTTCTCAAACAACAACGAGTTAAAGATTTGGAAACCTAAAAAGATTGCTAGATCTCAGTCAGATCATTCTCACTTGCCAAATCCTATATCCTCATCTTCTCAAACCTCAAAATCTACTAACCAACCCAGATTGAAAATGATCTGGGTTCCCGTCTCCCACTAATCTTGTTCTGTGTGCAGGAACGGCTTCGGAGGGCTGTTGTTAGACTTTGTTTTATCGACAGCGGCTGTTCCAGACACATGACAGGGGAGATCTCCCAGTTGAATGACATCAAAATCTTCGATGGTGAATTTGTCACCTTTGCAGGGGGGAGAAACAGGAAGAATTACTATGAAAGGCATAGTCCAAAATGGGGTTCTCAACTTATCTTATGTCAACTATGTTCCTGAACTCAAACACAGTCTTCTCAGCGTCTCTCGGATGTGCGACAACGGTTTAGAGGTTTTGTTTACAAAAGGTGGATGCATGGTTTGAAGCCCGGAATTGTCATCCCAGAGGATTGGTACTTGATTGAAGCCGAACACTGGGGAAATGCTTACATGATCGACATGAACAAAGCCCCCACTACTCAAGTTACTTTCTTATTCTCTGAAATTGTTGAACATGATACAATGTTGTGGCATCGTTGACTTGGCCATCTTAAGATGAAGAATCTTAATCGACTTGCAAAGGGAGGTATGGTCAGAAATTTACCAATCAAGGATTTTATGCAGATTGAAAAATGTGAGTTCTGTGCTCATGGGAAGCAACACCATAAGCCTCATAAGCCCAAGCTTGTGCACACAACATCCAAAGTTCTGGAACTGCTTCACATGGATCTTTTTGGTCCTATCAATGTGCTGAGTATTGGAAGAAAAGCTTATTGTCTGGTCATCACTTATGACTATTCTCGTTTCACTTGGGTATTTTTCTTGGAACAAAAGGGTGAAACTGCAAGTCTGATAAAGAAATTTGTCACTCTCATGGAGAACCAAGCAAACGAGCAAGTGTAGATTATGCGTTGCGACAATGGAACGGAGTTCAGGAATGTCGAGTTGAACAATTTTGTGCTTCAAAAGGGATTAATCGTCAATACGGTGCAGCTCGAACTCCTCAACAAAATGGAGTTGCAGAAAGAAGAAATAGAACTCTCATTGAAGCAGCCTGCACTATGCTAATTGATTCTGGTCTTCCACTTATATTTTGGGCAGAAGTAGTGAACACAGCCTGCTATGTACAAAATCATGCTCTCATCAACAAACATCACATGAAGACACCTTATGAAATAGTTGAAGGACAGAAACCCTCAGTACAGCATTTTCACACTTTTGGTTGTCCTTGTATTCTCCTTATCATGGATGCTAAGGGAAAATTTGACGCAAGAGGAGATCCATGCTATTTTGTCACTTATGCAATGAACACTTCATATCGTGTCTACAACAAAATCAAGAAGCAGATCATGGAGACGTATTATGTGGATTGGCTGGAAAAAAATCCGAAAGATGCACGACTTGGACCCGATTGGTTATATGACTATTCTTCCTTTTTTCAATCTTTTAATATTCTACCTGATTTGATTGTTGATGTAGATGTCTCAAAAATGGTATACATATTCTTATCATAGCTGAAGATGATGTTGTCCCAATTCAAGATTCTTTCGAGAAACTTACCTTAGATCCTCCAGGATTTCATGAAGTTCCTACGGACATGCATACTTCTTCACAAATGCGAGAACAAGTTCTCGAACCTACTGCTAACAGCAACATTGAATCCTCTACACAGCAAACTACGGTTCAAAGAGCTTCATCATTTCTGGAGCCGATTCCGTTAGATTGCGCAGTAGATCCTCCTGTAACCCACACTGCTGCTGCATCAAATGAGGGGGAGCAATCTGGGATAATGTCAGGAAGTGCTTCTAACTTAGAATCTAATTTGCAGGCACCAGATGTGGCAATTACCCGGCACGTTCAGAAAAATCATCCAATTGCAAATGTTATTGGTCCTGTATGTGTCGGTGTTCAAACACGCAATAGATCAGGAACTACTAACACATGTTTGTATTCATGTTTCATATCACAGATTGAGTCTAAGAACATTGATGTTGCTTTGCTAGAACCTAGATGGGTCGATGCAATGGATGAAGAGCTCAATCAGTTTGAAAAGCTAGGAGTGTGGAAATTGGTGAAGTTGCCGAAGAGAAAACGAGCTCTTGGTACTCATTGGGTATATAGAAACAAACAAGACGATACTAGAGTGATTGTGCGGAACAAAGCTCGGCTAGTGGTGCAGGGATTCAGACAAATCGAAGGTCTTGAGTATGATGAGGTATATGCCCCCGTAGGTCATCTAGAAGCCATACGCATCTTCTTGGCATGCATCCTATATGGGTTCCACGGTTTATCAAATGGATGTCAAGACGACATTTTTGTATGGAAAGGTCAAGGAGGATATTTATGTCGCTCAACCCCCTGGTTTTACAGTCCTAAGAAGCAAGGATATGCATATAAGTTAGATAAAGCTTTGTATAGTTTGCAGCAAGCACCTCGTGCATGGTATGCAACTCTAACAGAGCATCTGCTTGCTCATGGTTATTTATGGGGAATGATAAATCAAACGCTGTTCATTAAACGCGTTGGCGAGGATCTTATCCTTGTTCAGATCTATGTCGAGGACATCATTTTCGGGTTTACCAATGAAGAACTATGCAAAGAATTTGGGGACGTGATGAAGAAGAAGTTCGAAATGAGCTCTCTAGGTGAGATGACTATGTTTTGGGCTTGCAAGTTTGTCAGAGAAATCAAGGAATCTTTATCCATCAAGGAAAGTATGTTCAGGATGTTCTCGCTAAATTCCACATGTCAAACTCGAAGCCCATCGACTCGCCCATTGCTGAACGGCCATTGCTGAATGAGGATGCTGAAGGAGAACCGGTCAATCAAACGATGTACCGATCTATGATTAGTTCATTGATGTACTTAACTACGAGCCAGCCAGACATTATGTTTGCGATCTGCCAATGTGCCAGATATCAAGCTAATCCTAAACTTTCTCATCTTTCAGCCGTTAAACGAATCTTTAGATACCTCAATGAAGCTCCAAAATTAGGTCTCTGGTATCCTAGAGTGTAATGCCTCGTAGTTCTGTATTCTTATTTTTAGAAAGTTCGTATTCGCATTCTATTTTTTAGAAACCTTTCATTCGTATTTCAATTTCAATCTCACAATTTGAGGCGTTAATCATAATGGAATTCATTTTTATACATATACGTGTTACCTTTCATATTTGTATTATGTATGCAATCAATCTTTAAAGGTGTGTTTATACGCAAAACCGAGACTTAAAATACACTTTGCATACCTAAAAACAAGTTAAAATACAAGAAACGGCATAAAATAACCTAGAAGTGCAGGGACTAAAAGTAAGCAAAACCAAAAGCTTTTCCATCTCATTTCTCCTCCAGTCACCTTCCACTCTTCTTTAGCCGATTAGATTTCACCCTTTTCCACATCTTTTCTCCTCCAATCACCTTTCACCATTCTTTAGCCACTTAGATTTCACCCTTTTCCACTTCTTTTCTCCTCCAATCACCTTTCACCATTCTTTAGCCAATTAGATTTTACCCTTTTCCACCTCCTTTGTCCTCCAATCACCTTCCACCTTCATTTAAACCCCAACCACTTAACCCTCTTATACATACCAACCCTAACACCTCCAAACACTTGCACGACCTCCAAACTCTCTCAAATCTCCAAGATTTTCAACTTTGGGCAAAAAGTTCAAGAACCAAAATTGGTAACTTCGGTATTCTATCAACTTAAGACTCATCAAACTCACTATGTGAAAATTTCTTCGCAAACCGTGAGTACACTCGAACACCCTTTTTACGCTTGACACTTTTGGGTGCAATATGTTAACCTATCAAAAATACACGCAATCACACTTATACTTTTATGTAAACACACAAATAATCCATCATACATGCTATAGTTATGTGATACACGATTCGTATACTTGGAACATTCTTATGTGATGCTATTTGTCATTAACTTTGTTTAAAGCCTCCCCCTTAACATGTACAGCGCTATAGGAGTAACGCATCGCCCGTAATCTTGAGGTCATGTTAAGATTATTCTATTTTTGCAGTGACACGCGAGAAGTGACTTGTAGATCACATGCCATGTTTACATTAATCTAGTATGCTAGCTTAACATGTGGATTTGTTTAAATGACTTATTAATTATGCTATAATTAAACTTGTGTACTCGCCAATGCTTTTGTGTTGAACTATACTTTTAACATGTTGCAGGTTAAGGATGTTGAACATGACAAAAACTTAGTAGGGACAACATAGAAACGCATCTAGAATGCTAGGTTTTATGTTATAATATTGTTGAACTTGTTGTATTTGGATTTATGTTGTAATTGACTATTTGATCAATGAAATGAAATGAATTTTAAATTTAATATTGTCGCAAATAGTGTTATAATGTCTCGAGCAATCTATTTACGTCCGCCCCGATGATTCCGCCATCAGTTGGGGTGTGACACAGAGATTCAAACTTTGATCTGTTTGCTTTTTCTGACAGTATCTTTGGAGGGACTAACAGGGATATGAAGTCCACATCAGCTGGATGCCAATACTTGGGAGACAGGCTTATTTCATGGTAGTGCAAGAAGCAACAAACAGTAACTTTATCAACTGCAGAAGCAGAATATGTTGTAGCATCTGCATGCTGTTCCCAGGTTATTTGGATGCAACATCAGTGCGAGGATTACGGTTGACTTATCTTAACACTACTATCTATTGTGATAATGATGCCGCTATCCAGATTGTCAAAAACCCTATTTTTCATTCCAAAACCAAGCACATTGATGTCAAAGTTCATTTTATTCGAGATTGTTTCGACTGAGGTTTAATTAAACTTGAACAGATCCACATTGATGCTAATACAGTGGATCTTTTTACAAAACCTGTCAGCAATTCGAGATTCAAAGTGCTTGTGGACCTTTTAAAAATGATGCGCTTTACCGACTAAGCAACTTTATATTAAAAAAACGCTTGTCTTTTTCAACAACATAACTAAATAGTGGATAAAGTATTTTACTTCTGCACAAATTTAGGGGGAGAAATATTTGCTTTCTTCAAACTGATGAACTTGGTTAACACATTTAAGGTATCGATGCTGTAAAAGCGAGGATCTTCTGGATGTGTTGATAGGCTTATCGTTCAAAAGTCAAAAAGATACCAAGTGACTAACTCTGACAAGCTATGCATCTCACGGCTAACATATCATCGGCATATGATTTCATGGTCTTTAATCTGGTGTTGATAGATAGCCAACGTCTGAAGTTTCAAGTCTTTATGCCGATAAGTCGTCCGGGATATCAGGACTGCCATTCTGTTGCATCCAGATACATGCAGACCTAGGCACAGTCAGGATATCCTTAAAAGAGCCTAAATAGAAGAGCCAAAACCTTAAAAGGGGAAATCTCTCACGAGAAAATCCCATATGCTTGCAAAAGTCAAACATATCGTGTAAGGTATTGTGCTTGTAACCCTTGTCTGATATTGTCTGGTCTCTTTGCAGTACATTGTACTGACCTGCTCACCAACAAGTCGAGCATTGTAAGAAGAAAGGATGACCTCGGTATATTCACTTGTTACGATGAACTGTTGTGCTTACCTTGATCATAGGGGTATGCCTTGATATGGGACATACGGATGTTATCGCATACTCACTTGATGAAGTCACAAGGTTGAAAGTTGAAGATAGATGCGATAAGTTTAGAAGGACAAACATATTAGCAATCGCTTTCCGCTTAACCAAGCTCATGCCAAAGTGTTCCTTAATCAATTCAGAATTGGTTTGATCTCATGGAAACTCTCCCCTTATCCCTTAACGTTTATTATTTTTATTTTTATTATTTCCTATTATTTTAAAACTGGTTGCTTGGTCGGTTGGATCGCAGATTTTGACAAAAAGTGTTACTTTTAATGACTGGTAAAAATTGGTGGGCCTGAAAAGTTCAAAATATCTTTGTTTCAAGTGGGTCCACTCATCTCGAATAGACCCACTTTATCTCTGAACACTGTTTCGAGACAGACCAGGCCCATCTATCTTGAACCACTGTTCCGAGATGGGTCTGGCTCTATTTTGAGTATTTATAAGCCCATCTCAAGTCATTTCGAGTCACCTTAGAGTCATTTCAAACACTTGCTTATCCCAGATCTCTCTCATCTCAGTCTCAGAGGTAGATTTCTTCATCTCGGATGCATCTCGTACGCATCTCGGGTGCATCTCAAGTGCATCTCGGATGCTCTTATATGAACCTTCTCGAATGACAATGGGGTCATGGAATTGAACCCTTGCCATCCGATTTCATCTGACCTGTTCAAATTGGTGTGAACCTTTGAATTTCAGTTCTCCTTTGACCCTCTGACCTTCTCATCTGAACTGTTAACTTTTCAACTAAGTTAATCTGTCATACAGTTTAGAGGGTCAATAAAAGTTAACCTTTGCAATAAATGTTGACATCTTTGTTTCAAGTGCAGAAAATGGCACAGAAAATTATGGATAAACGCAAGCTGGAAGTTGAGGCCTTTCACAATCAAGCCTGCTATTTGTATGAGCCTCCGCCGGAATATCGGGAAAGATTTGATTCTCTAATTTACGGATTGAGTAACTGCCGACTTACTCATGCTTTAAAGATAAACCCAGTAATCGATGAAGACATGATCTAGGACTTTTGGACAAATGCTAAAGTTAAAGGTGGTGGTGCTTACATTGAGACAAAGATTGGAGAAAGAGATATAAAGGTTTCAGAGTCAGACGTACGAGACGCACTACACTTTGGAGATAGTGAACGTCATCCTACAGCATTCGACAGAGACAGCGTGGTGAAAGCTCTACGTCGCATGAGCTATGAAGGAGCGTATCCAACCGTGTTGAATAAACTATTCCCACAATACTGGAGGTGCCTTGCTCACATCTTTTTACAGTGTATTTCCGAGAATAAAGGCGGCCAGGAACAACTAAATCAAACACATACTGCGGCACTGGTTGCATTGGTGAATGACTGGGAAAACTTTCGGTTTTCATATTCGACAACATGAAGAGTATGTTGGAAAGAAGAAGGTGTTCTTGCTATATCTGAGATTTGTGCAAATGATCGTTGACAGGAAGTATCCTGAGCTGATAAAGGGCACAAATCACCTGAATCTAAAGCTGCTAGGACCGAGTTGTTTTGAAGCAGCATGCAAACAGCGTGATTCTGCTAAGGTTAAGTTTGTTGGTCGATATGAGCTGGTTAAACACGGGAAGTTTAAGGAAGTTCTATCGGCACCTAAACCATGACAGCATTCATAGCTGAAGAACACGATATTCAGATCGTCAGTGGACCAAGTCAACCAGAACCAGTCATTGAAGATCTTGTGTCTGGTGAAGAAAAGGAAGAAGCGATGGCACAGGTTGAAACAGAGATAGCTGAGGAGACTGTTAGAGAAATGAATCTGATTTCTGCTGTGAACCTTGAAGCTTTACTTGAATCACTTAAGGATGATGATGGGATCCCTTCTCCTAGTATCATTCCTTCCGATGAAACGCAATCTGAAGATGATGAAATAGAGAATGTTTTTGCTGCTAAAGCCCCTGATCTCCCAAAGCCCTCAGCTCAAGTACTATTCCTGATCCGATATCACAGCTAGAAAGTTCTAGTGGAGTTCGTGATGAGGCAGGCAGTTCTGGCGGTGGTTTGTCTGAATATGAAGAGGCCGCAATGAGAATGGCAGTTGAAAAGATGAAATTTATTGAGCAGTCTGATAGCGATGAAGATGATACAGTGGATATTGGCAAGCTACAACGAAGAGTAGTGCTACTGGAACATGAAAATGAATTGAAAAACGCTCAGATAGCATCCTTACAAAATCAAATAACAATCAGAGACCAAGCTATTGAGCAACTTTAGGGAGATGTGAGCCTGCTGATGACAGAGATCTGCGAGATGAAAGCTAAGCAACAGAAGAAGTTTGGTAGTGATTTGAAGATAAGGATGATGATCCTCTAAATGTTACACATCATGAACGCACAGAAGCGGAAAAGGCGGCAGTTGATGCAGAGCATGAAAAGGGTTTGAATGCATATCTTTTAACTGAAAAATCTAAGAAAAGAAAGCAGCCGCAGAAAAGGAATACCAGCAACAAGAAAATGCTTGTCATGAAGAACCAATACGTAAATCCCCTCGATAAAAACTTTCAACCAAAGGATCCATCCAAAGTGTCAGACCGATATGTCATGGAGATAGGATCAAGCCACTATAATAAAGTCGGAAATAAGTTAGAGGTGAAATGTTGGAGATATGATCGTGACAGGAACTTATGGATAGTCACGAGGGAGAGCGGCCACAGAGAATAATATTCGAAGCAGACACAATTTGAATCTTGGACGAAGATTGATCTGAAAAGTCTGTTAAGAGCTCACTACTCTGACTCAGATCCAAATCAACGAGGTCTTGGATGGGCATTTCATTCAAAGCTTGAACATGAAGTATCTCATAACTTCCCAACGATGAAAAGTGGTGAATCATATCTGAAGAAAAGCCCACGTATTCGAGGTCCTCATACTCACAAACGTCTTCAAAACGTTATCTGGCCACCAACTGACAAAGACAAGGTCATTCCGGTTGCTCCAAAATTTCCAAAAGGTGTGCTAAGAAATCTCTGCTATTGGGCTTATGATCCGAGAATGGCTGAAGCTGTTATTGTTACAAAAGAAAAGGCATTCCGATTGGCTGATACTTTGGATTTAATTAGCTTTCACGAGGAGGACATTCTGATGCTAGGAGCACATCAAACTCAAGCAAGTGGTAAATATGAAGAATGTGCGAAATCTTGGAAGAGTGCGGTGGAAACAGTGATTCAGAACAAATTATTTGCACATGATTGAAAATCCTGAAGCGTAAGGCTATTTCTAATGCAGTAAACCTAGGGGGAGATTGTAGAAGCATTAATAGGTTTATACATTAGTATTAATTAGGGATTGGGTTTATATAATGTAATGGGCTTGGGAAAGGCCTTGGGCCTAAGAGTTTAGGGTTTTGGAGCACTATCCCTTTAGTATATATAGTTAAAGATGTATTAGGGTTTGGTGGCTCTTTGATTGTTCTTCACTTTTATTAGACAAATTCCTAATTTGCATGCAAGTTGAATCTTTTCATCTTCATCTTATTTCTAAAGCTTGTTAGTGTGATTCCGCCACCTTTCAAGCTAAGTGTGATATTAATTAGATCTGGTTTTTCGGGACTAACACCACCATAAATGGTTTAGAGATTTAAGGGAGAACCAACACAGGTGTAGACACTAAAGATGCTTTAAGTTGTTCAAAGGCCAGTTGAGCATCTGTAGTCCAATGAAACCCATCTTTTTCATAACATCATTCAAGGGTCTAGCTATAACACCAAATGATTTGATAAAGCTCCTATAATAGCCTGCCAATCCTAGAAAAAACCACTTAACTGTTTGATAGTAATTGGAATTGCCCATTGTTGAATGGCTATAATCTTCTTAGGAGCAGTATGCACTCCTTTTCTAGAAACAAAAAATGACCCAAATATTCCACACTTGCCCCTGCAAATGAACATTTAGACTTGTTGGCAAACAAGGTATCTCTTAAAAGGATTAATACTTGTTCCAAGTTAACTAAATGTTGTTCTATTGTAGGACTATACACCAAAATATCATCAAAAATACCAAAGTAGTTTTTCTCTGTAATGATTTAAAAGTAGCACTCATCATTGCCTTGAAAGTTGTAAGACCATTGGTTAAGGCAAAGGTCCTAACCACAAACTCAAACAGTACCTGAGGAGTTCTAAAAGTTGTTTTGTGTATATCATTTTCATTCATTCTCACTTGGTGATAACCTACCCTCAAATCCAATTTAGAAAACACAATGGCATTTCCCAACTAATAATTCTTCAATCAAAGGAATAGGGAACCTATCTTTCACAATAGCATCGTTGAGCTTCTTGTAGTCAACACAAAACCTCCAAGTTCCATCCTTCTTTTTGACCAAGACCATAGATGAGGCAAAAGCACTTTGACTATTCCTCACAGTTCTTGTGTCAATTTTTCTATAACATCCTTCTCATGAGCAAGATATCAATAAGCCCTTTGGTTGATGGTTATATTCTCATCCTTTAAAATGATCTTGTGATCACAACTTCTTTTAGGAGGTAAAGAAGTAGGGGCAGCAAAAACATCCTCATACTTGTTTAACAAGTCATTAAGTGCTTCACTATGAATAAACTTCTTAACGACACTTTCATGTTGAAATAGAACCTGTATTAAGAGTTTGTAAGCTGAACAATTAAGCACTGGCTATTTCTTTAGTAGAATTAAGTAAGGAACTCATCTTCGCAGCAGAACAAAAGGTCATAAGATTTGAACCAATACCCTTTCAACTCAAATAATTGTTCACCCACCTTAAACCTCATTGTTAACTACTTAAAATTCCAATTGATATCATCTAAGGTTTGTAGCCATTGAACTCCTAACACCATGTCATAATTGTTTAATGGTATAAGCATCACATCCATACTAAACTAGTTCCCTTGCATCATCTATTTAAAATTTTCACATAGTTGAGTGCAGGACATTCTATTCCATCTGCCACTGTGATATTAAGTTCAAGTACCCCTTTAATAGGACATTTCATCTTTAGAGCCAGTTCTAAGTTCAAAAAATTAGGAGTTGAACCTAAGCCTATTAAAATTTGGAGAGGTTTAGTTCCTATGGCTCTTAATACTCTCATTGTAGAATAAGAAGGTACACCCATGACTGCATTCCATGATATGCAGGGATCCTGCACAGATGGCATCACAAACTCGCTAAGGGTATTATTGTCATTATTGTCTTCATCCACATCCACTATCTCAATAGGAAACAACTACTTTTTTTACAAACATGAGTTTGTGTATACTTCTCAATGCACCCAAAACACTCTCATCTTGCCCTTTTTTGTCAATTTCTTTATGAGATAACCTCCTAGCACTTAATGGTTTAGGTTTAGGAAATGGAGCAAGCAAAAGTGGAATATTAGAACCTCCAATTTTTTGATTGATATACTCAGTAGGTTTAGTGTTTGATGAATAAGGTGGTTTAAAGGATTTAGTATGATAGGTGGAGGAGACATTGTTATAATTATCTTGAATTCTAGCCAGCATGTAAGCCTCTAATAAATTTCTTGGTCTAATCAATTTCAAAGGGTACCTATCTCAGGTTTAATAGCTCTTAAGAACAAACTCACTACATACTCGTCACATATGTTTACTCTAGTCAGTGCTAGATCGAATTCTTTGCAAAAAATCACTCAAAGATCCAGTCTATCTCAGATCTACTAAAACCCCCATAGCATACTGATTAAGCCCTAACCCAAATCTTACAACTATGAGCCCTTTATATTATATCCACGACATCCCCTCAATACTACCCCCTCTTTATTTTACAAAAGATTGATGCTAAAGTAAAGTTGTATGTTCCAAATGCACTATTACAACTTTTACCTTAAGAGTTTCAGTAGTAGCATCAATTTCAAAAAAAATTCCACTCTACATACCCATCCTTCTATATTCTCACCATTAAACTTTCTAAATTCCATCTTCGTTAGACGATTATTACTGTTGTGATAAGGCATCTGTAAATCGCTGGTAGAACCCATAACCTGCTGATTTTGATTGCTACCCTAGGCTTGTATACTCTGGAAAATCTCATTCATCTGAATTTCCATTGGACTTTTCAATATTCTCTGTGATGACGTGGGTAGCTCAAGCTCAATAAAATGACTTAGACATAATATAGCTTAAAGGGTTGAAGGGCGAAAGGGTTCGGAATCGACAACTGTCATGAACAGCAAAAAGAATGAGAATAGTGCCCTGTCACATCAATACTTTTCGTGTATACTCTCCTGCACAGCCACAACAGAGCATGTGCAAGAGCACACTCTTTTACCCACAGGTCCAAACCCTTCAACCTACCAAAAAGGGCAAGTCCCCCACTGCAACCAGGGATCACCGGTCAAAGGTTTCTTCTTATAGAGAATCCCTTCCCTAAAAAGCACAGCCTCTTATCATTCAGGAGGAACACATTAGATCAGCTCAGGTTACTCTTGATCTCTGATCTTACTTCTCCTCTCTAGAATTTGCTTTATGCTTGTTCTATTATTCACTTAACACTACATCAACACATTTGATATTAACATTTTGGGTTGAACACTTCTCAATCTAGAATCCAAAAGTGAACAACTAACAACAGTGATCTCTCTCCACGTGTTGCAAACATGGAGGACCCCACGACCTGCGTTAGGCAAACCGAAACCCTTGAACCCTTTGCCTAACCAATCCAGACACTATCATTGGTCTTATATTTGTTGTAGCAGCAAGTTGGCGCCCACCGTGGGGCTACCCGCTTACTTTTCTTGAAAGACCAGTAGTGTAGCTCCATTTCCATCAAGTTCACCATGTCTAAAAGCGAGTCTCCCGTGAGGTTAACCAAGTATCACGAACTCCAACACCTAACGCCGACCAAACGTCACCGGCTGCATCCACACCGTTTTATACTCCGGGAGGCACTCCAACGGGAATCATATTCCCGGAGTTTTCCTCTTTTCAAACACCGACCCCTTCCCGCTCAGGGGTTCCCTCTTCCCAAGTCGGTGCTGTGAGTACACCAGAACGCAACGACTTGACACCGGAGGGAGTAGCTCAAAACTTCTTACAACTGAGATCCCTTCTCAATCAACATGTGTGCCAAGAAAGGGAAAACGGGGTAAGGATAAGATTATACTACAACGAGTCTGAACCTTCGTTGTCACCCGGCCCCCCACCTCTTCCTTTCACTAGCTCACGTACGACCACCTCTCACTTTGAAGCTGGGCCAAGTGGGACGAACCAAACGTTTAACCCAAGCCCTTATGCTTTTGGAAGGCCGAGTCCAACTGCTTTTCCCTTATTCACTTCCCAACCCGCTGTGACCGGTACACCTCTTGGGCATGGAACCACTCTTGAACAATTATTACAATCACCATCTTCAAGTGTTCCCCCTCCTATTGCCACTACGTGGGAACGAGCCATGACAGTCTTACCCCTGGCTCAGAGTGCCGCCATGAGTGCTCCCACAAATTACGTGACTACATTTGAAAGCCTTCAAGGCTTCAACCTGATTCCTCAGTTGATGACACAGATGATGGCACAGTTTACTTGGCAGC
Organism: Scalesia atractyloides; assembly: GCA_947069175.1. NCBI lineage: Eukaryota > Viridiplantae > Streptophyta > Magnoliopsida > Asterales > Asteraceae > Scalesia > Scalesia atractyloides. The sequence continues at coordinate 53,455,500 of CAMTDV010000020.1, forward strand.
ACTTCATCAATCAAGTGTTGTCCACTCACCAAGGAACCTTAAACAATAATCCAACCACAAGAACAGAAGAAGATCTTGCCAAACCCTACAAGCCCAGCAATTTGTCTTGTTTTTCTCAACAAATTGCTGACGATGATTTTCAAACCCGGATCAAAATGCCATCCCATATAAGAACGTATAACGGAACCAAAGATCCAGAAGACCACCTCCAAATATTTACTGGAGCAGCCAGGATCGAAAAATGGTCCAACGTTGAATGCTGCCTCATGTTCATGCAAACCCTTGTAGGGTCCGCCAGGATATGGTTCAATGACCTACCTGACAAAGCATTCGAATCTTCGATGATCTAAGCATACGTTTTAGCCTATTTTTCGCAACAATGAAGGTACGTCAAGGATGCTACAATTATCTTCCAAATAAAGCAACGAGATGACGAAAAGGGCTCAGAGAATTCATCGATAGATACATGAAAGAAGGGTTAACCTATGTGGGTGCTAATAAAATGAAGGTGGCGGGATTCATGAATGCTATCACCTCCAAATATCTCATGAGAGATTTCAACAAATGCCTACCCAAAACCCTTGAAGAGGCCCTGGAAAGGACTGAAGCTCACATTCGTGGAGAGGAAGCCATTGACATTAAAGAACAAAGAAAAAGAGCTCCTAGTTGGCGAAGCAATAGTCCTAACAGAAAAAGAGGGAACTTTGGTCCTTACGACAAAAGGTTCAAAGGTTCAGACTCCAGAAGGCCTGAAGGTCGGAACCCTCCAAACCGAGAAATGACCATAAACTTCACAGCTTTGACCAAGACCCCACAAGAAATCTTGGCCACTGAAGAAGTAAAACATAGCTTCCGACCTCCACGACCTCTGCCCAAAAGCAAGAGAAACGAGAACTCCACCCAATACTGTGAATTTCATGAAGAGAAAGGCCACCATATGAACGATTGCTTTCAACTCAAGAAAAGAATTGAGGAGGCTGTCAAGTCCGGAGAACTAGCCCACTTAATGAAAGGGGTAAGGGACAAGATGGCTGAAGGAAAAGGCAAAGAAGTGAACATGGTGGATGTTGATGAAAAAGCCTCCTACAAAATGACCATGCCTGGAGGCTTGGGAACGACAATGCGTCTGCTTCCCACCACCTAAAGGGGACTTGTTATCCAAACCCTTGGTGGTAGAAGCTATGCTGGGAACACTCAAGACACATAAAACATACATTGACACTGAAGCAGCAACAGAAATTATGTTTGAAAAATGCTTCAATCGTGTCAGCAATGACGAACGTTCAAGGCTTCAACCATCTGAATCCTCCATTAAAGGTATTGCCAGCCTTTAGGCCAACTAACCCTTAGTGTTTGTTTCAGTGAAGGAAAAATAGAAAGAACCAACCTCTCACCTTTGTGGTGATCAACATTCCCTTCAACTATGATGTTATAATAGGTAGGCTAGGGCAAAGTGCGTTTGGAATGGCGGTATCAGTTGGCCACGGCACCGTGAAATTCCCCACTGAACGAGGTATAGCAACCCTTCAACCAACACAAAAAGCTTTCTTGGTTGAAGGAGAGAGTTCAAAGGAGAACGAGGATAATAAAAAAGGATGGATCATTAACCCGAAATATCCTCAACAAAGGATAAGGGTAAATACCAACCTTACTAAAGAAACCCTCTCTCATCTCAAGAAGCTGCTCCTTCACAATATGGACACCTTTGCATGGTGTCCCGAAGACATGATCGGAAGCCCCTGAAGTATTGGCGAGCACGAGCTCAAAATTTCATCTGATGTAAAACCTCTTGTCCAGCAAAAGAGAAGCCTAGCCCTAGATAGAAGCCTTGCAGCTTGTCAGGAGGTTGAAGGGCTTGTTCAAGCCGGAATCCTCCAAGAAGTCAAGTATCATTCTTGGATAGCCAACCCGGTAATGGTCCGTAAACCGGATGGATCTTGGAGAACGTGCATTCACTTCAAAGACCTAACTAAAGCATGCCCAAAGGATTGCTATCCATTACCAGAAATCGACCTAAAGGTTGATTCGCTCACAGGCTTCCCTCTCAAATGCTTTCTTGATGCCTATAAAGGCTACCATCAGTACAAATGAAACAAGAGACGAAGAGAAAAGGGCATTCCATACTAACAAAGGTATCTTTTGTTACCAAAACATGCCTTTTCGTTTGAAAAATGCAGGGGCAACTTATCAACGTTCGGTAGACAAAGCGTTTGCCGAAAAATAGGCAAAAACATGGAAGCCTACGTTGATGATTTGGTGATCAAAAGTAAAACCAAAGGTCAAATGCTTGATGATATATAAGAAACTTTTGGAAACCTAAGAAAGATCAACATGAAGCTTAATCCTATAAAGTGCTCATTCGGATTTGAAGAAGGCAAGTTCTTGGGGCACATAGTGGGAAAGCAAAGCATAAGGGCTAATCCTAACAAGGTTAAAGCTATCCTCGACACAAAGTCCCCACAAATCAAGAAAGAGGTAGAAAGCTTGAACGGAAAGCTTGCAGCCTTGAAGCGTTTCACGTCCAAACTAGCAGAAAAGTCCCTGCCTTTTTTCAAAACCCTTCAAGGGTGCACAAATAAAAAGATTTTCGACGGACAGAAGAGGCAGAGGAAGCTTTCAACCAAATGAAGCAACACCTAACTTCACTCCTAAATATTGTCCCTCTAGAAACGGGGGAACTAATCTTTGTCTATCTTTCAGTTGCTGAGGAAGCTATCAGCGCGGTCCTGACCATTGAACGAAACAAAGCTCAGGTACCCGTTTACTTCTTCAACAAAACTTTAAAATTGGCAGAGACTAAGTACCCCCATTGAAAAACTTGCTCTAGCCCTGGTAAAAAACAGCCAGAAGGTTTCGAAGGTACTTCCAAGCACACCCAATACAAGTGGTCATTGACCAACCCATAAAAAGTGTGCTTGAAAAACCTGAAACTTCCGGGCGATTAGCCAAATGGGTCGTGGAATTAGGCGAACACAACATCACCTACATTCCAAGAAAGGCTGTAAAAGCCCAAATCTTGGTTGATTTCATGGTGGAAATTCCAAAAGAAACATCAACGGAAGTTAACACAACCATAGCTGAACCATCTGACCCGGATACCTGGAAGCTTTTTACCGATGGAGCTTCCAGCCTTGAAGGGTCAGGGGCAAACTTAGTGCTAATCAACCATGAAAACTTAGAGTTTACATATGCCCTCCGGCTTGAATTTCAGACAACCAATAATGAAGCCGAGTATGAAGCACTCATTGTCGGACTCAAGCTAGCCAAAAAGATGGATGTCCAAAAGCTTCAAGTCTTTACAAACTCTTTACTTCTTTCAAACCAAGTAAATGATAGCTACATAGCTAAGGAACCTAACATGAAGAAGTACAGGGAGAAAGCAAAGGAACTCATAAGTACATTCCAATCATGTACCATCAAACAAGTTCCAAGATCACAAAACAAGCAGGCTGATGCACTTAGCAAGCTTACATCTCTCACATTTGCTCATCTCACCATCCAAGAACTTGAAGTACAAGACATAATTACCGAAGAAGGGCCAAACTGGATGACCCCTTTAATCAAATTCCTGAGAAATGGTGAATTACCGAATGATCAGACGGAGGCTGAAAGGGTTCATATCAAGTCAAGGCAATACGTGCTATAAGGAGAAGTCCTTTACAAAAAAAGGTTACCTTGCACCACTACTCCGATGCGTTGGCCCAGAACAAAGCCTGTATCGAATATAGGAGGTTCACGAGGGAATATGTGGAGCCCAATATGGCCCAAGGTCAGTAGTTGCAAAGTTGATGAACCTTGGATACTTTTGGCCTTCCATGCATCGTGACACCACGGAACAGCTGAAGAAATGTGAAGCTTGTCAGTTGCATGCCCTAGTACTCAAAAGTCCCAAGCATGACCTTGTCCCCATCTCCTCAGCTTGACCATTCCACAAATGGGGCATGGACATCGTTGGTCCATTCCCACCGGCCAAGGGAGGAGTCAAATTCTTAATGGTAGCCGTTGACTACTTCACCAAGTGGCCAGAAGTAAAACCATTGGCCAAAATTTCGGGAAAACCGGTCATTGATTTCGTTTGGGAAAACATAATCTGTCGATTTGGGCTTCTAGGGGTACTAGGGTAACCGATAACAGAAAACAGGTTTCCAAGAAGCCTTTTAGCTCTTGGTGCAAAGAGTTCAGAATAACTCAAGTATTTAGCTTGGTTGCTTATCCGCAATCAAACGGCCAGGTTGAAAGAACAAATCGAAGCATTGTTGAAGGTATTAAAACCCGCTTGGGAAGATACGACAACAACTGGCTCAAAAGAATTGCCTAATGTCTTATGGGCAATCCAAACAACCGAGAAGACAAGTCATAAGAAAACACCCTACAGTCTAGTGTTTGGATCAGAAGCTGTAATCCCAGCGGAAATAGGAGTTCCAACATGGCGAATGCTCAACATAGACCTCGAATCAAACAAAACAGAGAGCATGTTGAACTTGGAACTCCTCGAAGAAATTCGCGATCAAGCCATTGTGCAAGAAGCTAAGTACAAACAAAAGATGGAGTCTTATTACAACACATGGGTGAAGCACGAACGGTTCAAACCTGGAGACCTTGTGCTCCATAACAATGAAGCCAGTAAGAAAGAAAATCAAGGAAAACTTGGCCAAAGTGGGAAGGGCCATACACCATCCTTGAAGCCCACAAAGGAGGGCCGTACAAACTGGCCGACGCCCAAGGTAAAAAAGCTTCCCCGTCACTAGAACGGCAAAAACTTTAAAAGGTTCCATGTTTAGCCAAAATATCTTAGAAAGTATTTCAAGAGTGGTCCTAATCTCCCTTTGTAACAAAAAAAAAATTCTTCTAAATGAATGAATAATGAACTTTTTTAGCAAATTCGTCTTTCTATCCTATAATCAGGTTGAAACCCTAGCAAAAAACTCCATGGCAGGGGCCATGATAGGGGATGAGCTCCCAGGCCACATCGCTCAGTAGGTTCGAGGATTAATGGATCTATATAAGGGGTGAGTTCCTAAATCAATACAACTCCATGAGACCTAGCAAACTTTTAAAAAACATGTCTCATAGACGGGTTTGAACAGCCTACATCAAATGTTCCTTAAGCTTTAACAATGGCTTACGAACCAAAAAACACCAAGTGAGTGTTATAAATAGGATAGGCGATGTGTCTTCTTGTTAACAATACTCTTAAGGCTAAGTGACTGCAGCACTGAACCCTTCAAGGTATAAGTAGCAAACGATGCGCAATCAAAAAACAAAGACAACATAACAAAGTATAAAAAAACACAAGGGAATAATAGAGCAACATAACGAAAAAAGGTAAACATAGTAACGGCCTTAAAGGCCAGTTAACCTACACATTGTTCATAAGCCTTAAAGGCTTCCACCACCAGAGGGACCTAAACAATTCCCTTTAAAGAAAGCATGTTCAAAAAGTACATAACAAATTATTGTCTGAAATGCTAAGAAAGCTACGAATCAATCAAACATCAGCAGAAGGCTTGGAAACACCAGCATCATCAACCCTAGCCTTCTTCACCTTCTTCCCCTTTTTAGCCTTCTGCTCACCTGCAACCGCCGCCTCAAAGCTTCAAGGCTTGCTTCCTTCGAGCCTTCACCACCGTCTGTAAAAGTCTCCTCACTATCTCCTGAGCATGAACGCTTCTTGGAGAGAAACTTAAGCACCTTGTCGCAAACAGCCTCGTTAAGGCCACGTGGTTACAACTCCTGAAGGACAGAGAGGGGTTTGCCAAAGCATTCGGAGACTTCACCCACATAAGGGTAAGTCGAATGCTCCATCTCCAAGACAGCATCCTGGAAGACCTTCAAGGCTTGAGGCTGATAGAAGGAAGACTTGTCCTGAGGCTCCCCAGACCCACAAGCTTTGTAACCAGCAACAAAGCCTTGATATCTCCCATGAACAAGAAGTTTGCTATAAACACCACTCAAGGCCCTGTTAAATTCAGAAGAGTGAAGAAGATAGGTGACTACCTGTTGGAAGCCATGCTCAATGAGCCATTTATTGTCACTGGTCACCTGAGCCAGTAAAGCCTCCAGCCTCTCCTTCTCCCCTAAAGAGGCTTTCTCTCGAACATTTAGAGCCTCCACCTCCTTCTTCAACTCGTTCACTTCAACCTCATACCTCTGGGTAAGCTCAACAACCTTCAACACCTAAGACTTTTCCTTCTCAGCAAAGCCCGTACTCTCCTGCTTCAAGGCAGCCATAGAAGCTTCCATCTCCTCCCTCTTCTTCAAAAAAGCTTCAAACTCCTTCATCCTCTTACGAAACTGGGCCACACCCTCAGGGATTAGGGCTGAGAGATTGCAAGCAGCCAGCATCATCTTTGATATTATCCAATCATCCTCCATCGATGAACAGGAGTCCCGGACACCAGGAGGAGCAAAGTGAGTTAGCACATAATCACAAATGGATGATGATGCAAAGTTGTCGTCAATCGTGACTTTCCAACCCAGCACATAAACTTCCCCAGAGCCGGCATCACCGGAACCATCAACACCCTTTCACGAACCCTTTAACCCCACAACCTTCTTCCCTATCGCTTTACTCTCTTTACCAACAACCAATGGCAACTCCTTTTTCTTGCCCTCAACCACAGCTTCCAAATCATCTGACACCTCTATGTCATCACCCAACTCTACAGGTTCATAACCGGATGGTTGATCAGCAGATTTTATCATACGACGACTCGAACGATGAATAGAAACTTTTGCAGCAACAACCTTGGTAAATCCTTTAACATTGGGAACATTCACATAAGCTGAACCCTCAAACCTATGCTCAGCACCACGAAAAACAGCATCATCACCCTCTATGGCCTCAACATCCATAAAAACAACACTGGATGTGTCATCGCTCTTAAGAAAATCCAATGCAAACATAACTTCCAGACAAAATAGAGAAGGACATAAGTAACATTACAAGAAAACAGCAAACAAATGCACAAAATAAAACGCATACCCTGACCATCCCTCATGAGTACAGGATCTCGATCCAGTTTATCCCATAACTAGTTAATACCCAGTAGCACTAACAAGTGTTCAGGAAAGGGACAAAGCCTCGAAGGACATGCCCCAATGGACTTTAAAAAATAACTATTCAACTCAGATTCAGCAGGTTCCAACTCATTAGGACTGCATCCGGGTGTCTCCAAACCATTAATCGACTCAGAAACCCAAAAAAACAGTATTTCCAAGTACCGAGTGTAGTCACCATAGACGAAACTAAAAAAGTGTCGATTTAAGACGTCTCAAATGTAAACCAATCACCATTCTTAGCCAAACGGGAAAAACGGCGAAAGGATAACAAAGACGGGTCAAACCCTGAAGCCTGACACACGATTTCAAAATGTAAAACCCTAGTAGGACCTTGGGGATGCAATTGACCAAAGGAAACACAGTAATATTCTAAAACATTGAGCACGAAAATCAAAAAAGAATGGCGAAGATTGGAAAACTCAAAATGACGGCAATACAGTGCAATAGAACCGGCAGGACATTGATCTATGGATATATCCAAACCCGGAGCAACTGGATTAAAGTTCAAGTCGATACCCCACTGAGTACAAAACGCCTCAACCTTTTCTTGAGTAAGGCGAGAATAACTAGTGGGTAAATCCTTTCGAGCACCCATGAGTAATGATCGAGGGAAGATAAGAGCAAAGAAAAACTAACCTTGATGAAAGAAGGAGTATGATGATAAAACTTGAGAGAAATGTAGCGGTAGTTGTTATTAAAGAAGAGGTTACAATAAGAAAGGACGGTTACATTATTATCTAGAGGGCTAAAAATAAAGCTCGGATCCCTCAAGCCTTGAAGCCTTTTACCAAACCAAACGTTGTGAAAAAAGTCATAATCCTTTGAGCCTACACCCCAAACACCTCTGACTTGGGGGGCTGATGACGTGGGTAGCTCAAGCTCAATAAAATGACTTAGACATAATATAGCTTAAAGGGTTAAAAGGCAAAATGGTTTGGAATCGACAACTGTCGTGAACAGCAAAAAGAATGAGAACAGTGCCCACTCACATCAACACTTTGCATGTATACTCTCCTGCATAGCCACAAAAGAGCATGTGCAAGAGTACACTCTTTTACCCGCAGGTCCAAACCCTTCAATCTACCAAAAAGGCCAAGTCCCCCACTGCAACCAGGGATCACTGGTCAAAGGTTTCTTCTTATAGAGAATACCTTCCCTATAAAGCACAGACTCTTGTCATTCAGGAGGAACACACCAGATCAGCTCAGGTCACTCTTGATCTCTAATCTTACTTCTCCTCTCTAGAACTTGCTTTATGCTTGTTCTATTCTTCCTTAACACTACATCATCACATTTGATATTAACATTCTGGGTTGAACACTTCTCAATCCAGAATCCAAGTGAACAACTAACAACAGTGATCTCGCTCTACATGTTGCAAACGTGGGGGGACCCCACGACCTGAGTTAAGTAAACCGAAACCCTGGAACCCTTTTTCCTAACCAGTCTAGTCACTATCCTTGGTCTTATACTTGTTGTAGCAACACTCTTGCATCTTTTGTTCCACTGTCTGATTATGAGTCGTCATCCTAATTTGAATGGAGTTTACACACTTCTGATGTTCGTAAGTGAATTTAGATCAAAAATTGACCTAACAAAGATCAATTTCAAGGTTTGAAATGAAAAATCGAACCGAAATTGATCGAACAAAGACCAATTAAAAACAATGAAAACGAAACAGAAACTAGTCAAACAAAGGCCAATTTCAAGAACAAATGAAATGAATAATCGATTAAATTTGATCGGTAGGAATTGATACACAGATTTACCGAGAATCGATAGCTTTGATACCAATTTGTTAGCTACAAATTTGTTAGCTACAAATTGATTAGAAAATGAAAGGGAAGACGTTTGGTCAACTCACAGCTATTACTTTTCCTTAACGAACTGTTAGTTACAGTAACTAACAACTAACAACAACCTAACCCTTACAATTGAACATTTAATACTCGAACTATCACATAATTACAAAATAGCCCCTATACAGTTAGAATATATATAACATTTTGTAGTAGTAATGAAGTAGTAATGATGAACTGTAGAGTAGTTGTGATGCACTTGTAGAGTAATTTTAAATTGTATGTTGTTTGATGAACTTGTAGAACAATTACGAAAATGTCACCACGCTTTGTGTGTTTTCCATGTCATTCGTACGTTTTGTATGGTAACTCTATTTGTATGGCTACATTTATAACTATAAAATTATAATTTGTTTACATATAACAACTAGGCTAGAACCCCGTATGTTAAACATGCCGAATAAATACTGTTTTATATACTAAATAAAAAAGTTATATTTTTAAAAAACCTTGTATATTGCATTGCACATGTTGCATATAGTATTGCACAGGTTGAATAAATCCATGTATTACACTATATGTTTTTAAAAAAAATAAACTTTGATATACTATTTATATAATAAAATATGAGAGGATTAAGACATATAGGAATTCTATTTTAATCACAAAATTAATAATACAATCTTAATTAAAATGTAATAGGATTAAGATGTATTGTAATCCTATTTTGGTATATACTCTAAATTTTTATTTCCCAGACAGAAAATGTCTAATAAATAAATTGCAATACATTGTAAGCGTAAACGATAGGGATAAACATTATTTAACATTTATGGAAGATATATAAATTTAGTTAAATTATTGTTTAATATTATTATTTGATGATGCTATCTTGTCAGAATTTGTTGTTTAGGTATCTATCATATTGGATTTATGATAATCCAAAAGACGCTTTATAAATTTACGTTTGCTGTCAGCGTTGGTATAAGCATTGTTAGGGGTACAAACTGCAAGAAATAATAAATTTTTTTGAAAAAAATAAAATTTTAAAACAAACTAATAATGTAGAGATTTATAATGTAATATCTATCATCTCATGTCATCTTAAATATTAGACAAAATAGTTATTTCCTTTATCACCTACAAAAAAGTTAGTCATATGTTATACTTTTGTTATTTTATGTGTGTTATATTATATTTTACAAATAAAACACATGGATAGTTATTAGATTGGAATGTTGTCTTAAAAATAAACATAGGTAAACTTTTAAGTAATATAATATATAAAGTTTAGATAAAAAAAATTAAAGAGAATATACTTTTAAAATTAAAAAACAAATTATTTACCCCATATTAATATTTGGAAAAACACATTTTATTTTGTTTATCCATAAATTAATATGCATAAAAACATACTTTTAATTTTGGAAATAACTGGATACTTATGATAGTTATTTAAATTTTATAAATGAATCAGGATAAATAAGAATATATATATTTTAGGCGGGAAAACCCCATGCAGATCACCCATAGAGTGCCATGTGGCCTTCATTTGATTTACTTTAGAGTAAAGTTCCGTTTTACTCCTTGTGATTTGATCGTTTTAACGGTTTTGGCCTAATCACTTTTACTCCCAGATGTTTCTATTGATTCTCTAATATACTACTCGGCCTTAACTCTGTTCATTTTTGCCCTTAAAAGTAAGGGCACTTTTGTCTTTTGAGTTCAGAGTAAGAGTAATTCAGTAATTTTGCATATTAGTATCTATGATTTATTTATTTATTTATTATATTACCTATAAAAATTCAATCCATTCCTTATTTATTTATTAAATCACTCTTTCTAACTCTAGCCACCACCACCGGCCCCACCATCTCCATCCTAGCCAACCACCACCATCAACATCCCAACCGGCCACCACCACCATCTTTATCTCCCTCCCCCTCTCTTTAAAACCACCCCACTATCATCATCACTTGTTGTCTTTGAAATGGTTTACATTATAGAAAATATCATTTGATACAACTATACAATTTGGTTTTAAAGCTCATTAAATTACCCATAGATGTACTCTCGAGCTAACCTCTATATAAGACTATACTTTTCTTGAATAATAATAACCGGCTTATCAAACGGATGCAGGTGTCTTTGTATCTACAGACTTCAACACCTATTCACCCATCTCCTTGCATCCAACCAATTTCTGCACCCGGGTATAATTACAATCAATGAACAACTAGTCATTCATCATGCCATCTCAAGGCCCTAAGGCGTTTTACAGATTGCCTCACGCACACTTTTAAAAACCAAATTGTATATTTGTATGAAATGAATTTACTATACAACAAGTGATGATGATAGTGGGGTGGTTATAGAAGAGAGAGAGAGAGAGAGAAATAAAGATGGTGGTGGTCGGCTCCGATTTCAGGTGGTGGCCTGCTAGGATGTTGATGGTGGTGGTCGGCTGGGATGAAGATGGTGGGGGCTGGTAATGGTGATGGTTAGGGTTAGAAAGGGTGATTTAATAAAGAGTACACTTCCGTTTTGCTCCCTGTCGTTTGGTCATTTTAACGGTTTTGCCCCATTCTTTAAAAAGGTACCATTTTCTTCCAATAGTTTACTATGTTTTTTTCATGTTGCTCCCCGCCTTAAATGACGTTCATTTCCACTGTTAAACGGTTGCGCAAGGTTTATTAAGCAACCCGTTGTCTTCTGATGGCATGGTCTCCTGCGTCGGCATAGGGTTTTTGGCACCATACCCCTCCATATATATATAACCTAAATAATCTCTCTCTCTCATCTCACACCCCAAATTTCTCTCTGTTCATTCTCTACCACCATTCTTTACCCCTTTCTACCTTCTCTCTAGAACCACCACCACTGAACACCACATCACCACCAGCCGCCACCACTAACACTGACCATGACCCCCTGCCACCATCACCTCCCACCTTAACCTGCCACCATCACCTCTACCATAAATCAAATTGTTACCAAATTACACTCTAAATCAGGTTCTTGAGATATCAATGGTGAACCAAAACTTGAAATGTTGATATCTATTCCAAAGATCAAGAATATCCAACAAATATCTCACTCGGAATCTTAGTCCCAGTCCGATCTAGACACACACGCTTCCACACTTCTCTAAACCCTAACTTTTTTCATCATTAAAATTAGCAAATCTTGATCGTAGCGGCAACAACATCGCCCATAGAATGAAGTAACAATAATGAAGTAACAGATCCAGTTAGGTGATTCTGGTCAAGGGTTTTCTGGTTGAACTAGGGTTTTCTAGTTGCTTAAAAGACAGTGAAGGTTTCACACTATTTTTCCATGACAGATGGTGGTCAGCGGTAGCTTGCGGCTGGTGGTTGTCGGCGACAAGAGGTGGTGGTTGGTGGTGGAGGTGGAGGTGAGAGAGGGGTGATAAAGAAGTGGTGCTTGCTGGCCGTGTGGGGTTGGTGGCTGTTGGTGGTGAGGTTGTTGATGATGAGGCTGGTGGTGATGTCTAGTTATGGAAGTGAGAGAAAGCATGTAGAGTGAGAGAGAGAGAGAGAGAAAAGAGATAGGAGAGAGAGAGAGTATGTATGTATATGTTATATATGTATTAATTTATATAAAACAATAATAATAAAATATTTTTGGGGGGATGGGAAACGACTGAAATGCCCCTCATGTGAAGGTATGTGACCAAATTTAATAGTGGAAATAAACATTGTTTAACGCGGGGAGCAAAATAGGAAAAACATAGTAAACTATTGGAGGAAAATAGTACTTGTTAAATGATTGGGCCAAAACTGTTAAAACGAGCAAACCACATGAAGTAAAATAGAAGTTTACTCTTTACTTTATCATCTATAATCTATAATTCATTATTAAGAAGGAATGATAACCTTAAAGTAATTTCCAATCAAATTTTAAGATAGCATACCAAAAGCCAAGTGCAAATGCCTAATTTTTTCGCCTTTTTTCTTCCATTCATACCCTCTTGCTCTTTCATTTACAAGTGGTAATGCATATTGTACCAATGTGTGAGCTCCATCTATTTCAATTACACATTAATTAAATTAAATGCTTGAAACCTTAAAGAAAGTTACTTAGACTTTTAAACTTACTATACAATATATTCTCATGCTTGAAACCTAAAAGAAAGTGATTTTAGACTTTTAAACTTTACTATACCTCCATCTATTTCAATTGCACATTAGATTAATACGTTTGAGATGGGCACTATACACAAATATAACTCCTCTTATATATTATCTATACTATATCATAAACCATTTCCTAAGGACTTCTTAAAAATTAAAGGTACAAGTAGAAATACTTAGTATGCAACACATAATACATATATTAATTATGTTTGGAGGGTAAAATTGTCTTCTTTCCATGAGGACTTCTTTAAAATTAAGAGGTACAAGTAGAAATGCTTAATATACAACACACAAATTAATTGTGTTTAAGGGTAAATTTGTCTTTTTGCATTATCATGACTTAATGAGCTCTATAGATTAGCAATTATATCTATATATTATACTATAAGCTTATAATCAATACAATTATTATTAACTATGTTAAAGCCCCTTACATGAAATATCATTACATTTTTTCCCATCCATCGGTTAGTATATTTGGTTAATTAAAAGCTTATAATCAATACAATTTTCCCATCCATCGGTTAGTCTATTTAGTTAATTAAAAGCTTATAATCAATATATTTTTTTCCATCCATGGGTCAGTCTGTTTAGTTAATTAAAAGCTTATAATCAATACAATTGTTATTAATTATGTTAAAACTGAAAGTCAATTAAATGGAAACCATGATGACAAACTCTTCCACTTTCCCCTGCATTAGAGTGTAATGTACCGACCAATAACATTCCACTCACTCTCGAGTCTAGATGTTATAAATATGAACCTAAGACAACTTAATCGACTACCTCTCATTTCTTGAACCCATCTTATTATGACACTATGTTCTATTGCACTTTTCTAGCATTTGTTTTGACCAGCAGAAAATATTGATACACCCCTTGAATCATTATCAAATTGACCGTACCATTTTTAAGCGCTAAGAACCACTGTAACTCTCAGTTGATACAATTCTCAAAACACAAGGTATATCTCTCTCAACCAGAAATGATTTTTTTTATAAATTATACGAAATAGTCTCTCTTTATTGTTACATCCCAACCTTGTTGGTTTTTAAAATTTGAATTCAAGTTTCAGACTCAGTCGACCAACTAATTCTTATTCTCCCCTCTACCATTCGACGACCCAATTTGTATCTACGAATCGGTCTTCTCCTAACATTCCCACTCAGTACTTCAATTAAGTATAACTATGTAAGTATATATATTTCGTTGAAGTTTGACAAATTTTGTCAAAGTTTAGCACTTGTTCTCTGGGACGATCTTTCTGTAAGTGCAGCTCTTGTCGGGTAACTGTGCTTTATCAGTTCTGGTCAACAAAGTCAAAGGTCAAGTTCAAAGATGGTGAAGCATGGCGGATTCCGGATTTATAATGTATGCCTAGTCCGAATTTATCTGTTAAATTCGGCCTATGTCTGGTAGTCCGAATTTGTATAGGAGTCCGAATATGTCTATAATTTCAGACCTCCTAGTTATCTTGTTTTGTCCGAATTTGTAATAAGGTTTTTGTACTGTCCAAATATGTAGTGATGTATGTTCGGACTAGGTGTTGGTCAGGACTTAGTGTCCGAGTTTGTTGCCCTAGCCTATATATGTGGTGTATAGGTTAGATTAAGGTAAGCTTTGTGCAACTCTCACAAACTCCAGCCATCCTCCATCAGTGTGTTCACATTCTAGAGAGAAACAGACTATGTGTTAGTGAGAGAAAGCTACTCTAAACCAGCTTTAGATCTTATTGATCTAAACCAGCTTGTAGATTATGTATACTCTTTCGGTTTATAAATCTCTGATGATTGTTTCAATATTAAAGAGATTCATCTTTTACATCTTTCTGTCTTTTACGTTATTGATGTTTCATGTCTTGAATGAAGTGCAATGAAGGCTGTTCATCATCGATCCAGGGGGTCCCGGGACTTTCAGGCGGTATCAGAGCATGGTTACCAATTCAGAATGGTCTACCTGCCTTCCAAGTCACCATTGCTCTTGATTTGATGTTTGTTTTCACCAAACATCATGAAGACGTGAAGTTTCTACAGAAAACTTGAAGAAATTGAAGGTTGCTACAGATCTGAGGTTTGATCTGAATTTGCTTTGACCGAAATTATGTAAGTGTTAGAAGATTTTTTGGTCTGAATTTGTGTACTCAGTATATATATCTTCCAAGTTTATTTATGACCTTGTGTAAAGTCACGCATGGGAAAAAAATGGAAGAAGGTTACTGGGATATTAGACCGAATTTGGACTTTTGATCTTGCCCGAATTTGGAATCCATTGTTCTGTCCAAATTTGTTGTCTTATTTCATCCGAATTTGTTCAAGTGTCCTCTGTTCGAATTTTTTTAGAGTCTTCCTATCTGAATTTATAAGTTTCTAGGTCCGAGGTTGTTGAGTTCATATGTGTCCGAATTTAATCTTTACTTGGTCCGATTTTGTGAGCTTAGAGTTTATACTTTCCTTGTCTGAATTTAAAGTATTGGTTTCCGAATTTGTGGGAATTCAACTGTCCGAATTTAAGGACTTATTTGATCAGAATTTGTGGAAATCACTCTGTTGGAGTTTGTGAAAATCACTCTGTTAGAATTTTTGGAAATCACTCTGTCAGAGTTTGTGATAATCACTCTGTCAAAATTTGCGGAATTCACTCTGTAAGAGTTTGTGAAAATCACTATGTCAGAGTTTGTGGAAATCACACTGTCTGAATTTGTGATTCCTTTTGTCAGAGTTTAATTTGGAATTTTTTAGTTAATTCGGAATTTCTTTGTCTGTTCCAAATTTCTTTGTATTCAAAAGTACTATTCGGATGATCTATCCGAGTTTTTAAAAGCTTCTGGGTTTTACGAGTTTCGAATTTTCTAGAATTCCGGGTCACCTGGGTACCGAATTTTTAGCTAAGTTTAAAAGTTTGTGTAGTTCGGAAGTTCTGAGTTTTGCATGTTCTGAGTTTTTTTAGTTATTCCGGGTTACCTGGGGTACCAGATAATTAGCTAATAGTCAGAATTTTGTGCAGTTCGGAAACTTGAAGTCGGTTTCAGATTATTGAAAAGTTCTAGGGTACTTATGTTATCCAGATTAAGTGAGAAGATTTTGCTCGTGGGGATGAGACGCGATAATGGTGGTCCACGGTGTTCTTTTCAAGATTCTGGGTGTTCAAATTTGGTCCGTACTAGAGTTTTCGGACGTTTTGGGTCTTTTTATCGGGCATTCAAGGTGAAACGAAGTTGAAGAGACTTGGACTTTGATAGTTTACGAAGAAATAAGGGGGAGTAAAAATTTCCTATTTTCTTTGTAAATCTAAAACTTGTGCGTGAAAAAGCTCGTGTGTGATGGAGTTTTCTCTCATGTGTTTGTGTTTTTAATCAAGTATTGACGTGATGAAATTGATTTCTCGGGTGATGACTAGTTAAAGATTAAGCCTTATTAAGTTGCAGTCTAGAGTAGAGAAGACTAGTTTCTTGTATCCTCTTCCAAGACAGTTGCTAGACTATTCTCGAAATAATGGGGTGCTTCTTGATTTGAGGGGTAGATCAGAGAGGAAAGCCATCGAGGATTCAGTGGGTTCGTGAAGATAGTAGATTGATTCATGAAGATACGTGACGAGATGAGATCATACATGAAGGGTTGGAGACTTTTGATCAAGATGATGGATGTACTTTTTCAAAGTTCAGTTTGTTATTAACTTATCGAACTGAACTTTATGTCTTTGTGGAATTTGAAGTGTTCGATGTTTGACATTAAAAATATGACGTTTCGTTCTACAGTCGGTTAAGTTTGAAAATCAAGGATCGAGCGATATTCTTACATTTAGTTGTAGGTTGGTTACCGTTAACTTAATTCGGTAGTAGTTTGAGGGGCATGATCTACAGTGGTTGATGTTGGATTCTTCAGGTTTCACAGAGCGGCCATTTAAGTGATCGTCAACAAGTCTTTCGTTAGAAGGGTTGAAGATCGTTGTGCTCTGCCGAAAAGATCAAGTCTCAGCCAAAGTAGAAAGCAGGCATGACATCATCAATCAAGGGGAGTTTGTAAGTGTAGTATTTGGTGACTTAAGATTATCAATGCCACACAGAACTGATAGCAACAGTTAGGGGGGGTCTGTAAGTCCAGCTTTTTGCCGGGTAACTTTGCATTATCAGTTTTGGTCAACAAAGTCAAATGTCAAAGAAGTCAAAGATGGTAAAGCATGACAGATTCCGGATTTGTAATGTATACCTTGTCCGAATTTATCTGTTAAATTCGGACTAGGTTTGGTAGTCCGAATTTGTATAGGAGTCTGAATATTTCTATAAGTTCGAACCTTCTAGTTATCTTGTTTTGTCAGAAGTTGTTATAGGGTTTTTGTACTATCCGAATATGTAGTGACAAACTAGGTGTTGGTCAGGACTTAGTGTCCGAGTTTGTTGCCCTAGCCTATATATATGTGGTGTATAAGTTTGATTAGGGTAAGCTTTGTGTAACTCTCACAAACTCCAGCCATCCTCCATCAGTGTGTGCACATTCTAGAGAGAGAAAGACTATGTGTTAGTGAGAGAAAGCTAGGTTTAGATTTTATTGATCTAAACCAGCTTGTAGATGATGTATACTCTTTCGGTTTGTAAATCTATGATGATTGTTTCAATATTAAAGAGATCCATCTTCTACATCTTTCTATCTTTTACGTTTTTAATGTTGCGTGTCTTGAATCAAGGGCAATGTAGGTTATTCGTCATCGATCCGGGGGGTCCCGAGAACTTTCACTTTCTTTACCCTTTGAAAGCATTGTAACGTTATTATTGATTAGTGGTTCACGTTTAATATATTATCTGTTAATGCAACGGGTGTATGTTTATATCAACAGTTAAAAAGCTTTAACTATGACAAAATGCATTAATTTAATATCGGAAGTAGCACACATTAATTGATGCATATTTACAACTTTAGTTAACAGAAAAGCCATTGATAAATGTTACATTATTGATGCTTGTATTATGAGATGTATAGTCAATGATTTTCTTATATTCTTATGCAATTATACCAAGTTTATTATTATTTCGTTAAACATATAACCAGTAACAAAAAAACACTTAAACTAATAATAATACTTTAACTTAAGTCAACATTGTTAACTCGACTTAAATTTTTGGTTATTAATCGAAAATTAATTGGACCCAATGTCTTATAACCAATTAACCCTAGAGATATAATTTAAACCCATAAGTTTTTAAATACCTTAATCAAAAGTTTTGTTTTGATTAGAGCTCAAAACCAAACTAAACCAAACAATAACTTGTGCATGCCTCTAAATCACTAACCCAAGTAATGTGATATCCATCGGTTGTCGTACAACCCTCCGTTATAGTATAGATAACATAACATATATTATTTAATTATTTTGATCTTGATTTAATATCTTTGTGACTTTGGTGTTATTATAAATTGAGTTAGGGTTTTGCTCTCTTAACAGCCGTCAACATTCGCAACAAGCAGCTGCTGAGAGATCTTTCGTATCACTTATAATCATCCGATCAAGGTTTGTGTTTTTGAAATTCGAATTTAATATATAAGTTTTTCCTATATCACCATTTAAATTCAGCGCATAAACCTGTTGTTTGAATGAATGTTTTAGCTGTAATGATTTAGGGTTTGTTTGTGTTTTCAGCTTACAATGTTGAAATGATATTCCCTTTATAATTGTTAATGAGTCATGCGTTTATCTGTTGAGTTTTAGTGCTGTACTGGTATAGATGGTGCTAATTTTTATTAGTATGTGCTCTGGTTTGGATATATTTGTTTTGAGTTTTCGAGTGATTTGGTTTGCGACTGCTATTTGCTAGGAAGAGGATTGGACTGAGGAGTTATTAAGGTTGTGAAAGATGATATGGAAGCTGGAAAATGACAGTGAATCTGTTGATGGCTGACTTAGATAAAGTATGTATGCATTGGCTTGCTGATAGGTAATAAAATCTGATCAGTGTTTATGGCATAGTTGTTAATTGCAAAAGTCGGACGATAGCTACTAGGGGGCACTATTTTATGTTTAGTGGTACACTAAAAGAAATATATTATACCTATATTTTATCAAAATACGCTGTTTTTATATGTATATTTATAAAAATAAAAAAATAATAAAGTTCCGCTATTTTATAGATATATTTTATCGCCATTTTGTTTAAAACAAAAAAAAGACCTTTAATCTCACTATTTCATGCTATGGAGGCGCACCAAAATTAGATTGCGACTTATTGCCGCGTCGCCACGTTAACAGCTATAGCGGGCACTATGCTTACTATTAACAACAGTTTTCTATGTATTTTAGGTGTATGTATTAGTGCTCTTAGATTAAGATTTAAGCCTAGAGAAAAAGGTGGCTCGGGTTGTTGGGATTTGTGGAGGGTTTGATCTAGGAGCACTCGGCTCTAATGCTCCAAATCAGTTAATATGGCACGTTGCCTAAATTAACATTTCTTGTTCCCAAAGATCATCACCATTATCATACTCAGTAAATCCCACCAATAGCAAAGCTAAGGTAGAGTCTGAGGAGGGTAAGATATAGACAGTCTACCTCTACCCCGTAGGAATATAGAGGCTGTTTTCATCTTGTTCCCAAAGATGAAAACCTTAATCTAATTAGTATATATAGATGTGTAGGGCTTTTGTAATTTCTGGACGTCTGAATAAGAATTATAACCGCTAGTTTCAACCGTGGGCGTAGGTCACAATGACGGAACTTCGTAAATCTTGTGTTATATTTCTCCGTTTGATTTCTGTTTTGTGTGTGTGATTGTTTGGTTGTGATTTGTGATTCAAAGATACCTAACAAGGGTTGGGTAATCGGTCAAACTAGGCTATGGTGAACCGGTTTCAGTTAAAATGGGCCTAGATTGAAATGGTTTGTTCTAAAAAGTAGTATCAAAACGCGGCTAGTGATGGCGATGGGTAGGTGCATAGGTGGTGCGTTGGGTGGCGGAATTAGTGACCCGTTCTAACTTAGCGAATTATGTAAGAGTGACCCATTTTGGCCCTTTGTGTGATTTGAGTAGACTCAAATCGACCCATTTCTTGAGTATGTATGTTTGCAACTACAGTGTGGATTTTCTTTATCCACTTGAGGTCTAAGCTTTATACCTTGTTTGTGGTTATCCTTTTTGTTTTTACCTTTGCACATTGTTCTTTTTGGGTTCAAGACAAGAAGGATACCCGAGTTAAGGTATTCTAAAGCTAATATAACCATGTGATAAAATCGTATAGATGTCAGCGTAGTTTTATGCATAGTTATCAAAGGCGTGAAGCGCACTCAAGGCGCTAAGGCTCTGCCTAGGACCTAGGCGAAAGGCGCAAAAAAAGCGTGGGCCTTAAAAAATAAAAGCGCTACATTAAAATCTATATATATATAAAGTAATACTTTTTTCAGATACCAAAATATCAAAATACCATAATCTTTTACATAAAGTACCAAAATCGCCATAAATACCAAAGTGTTCATAAAGAAATAAATAAATAAATATGGCAGAATTTAATCAGAGAACAAAAAACTACAGAATGCAAAATTAAATCAGCGAACAAAAAATACTGTCAGAGAACAAAAAACTATAAATAATGCAGAATTAAATCAGCAAACAAAAAATACCGCAGAATGCAGAACTATTTAGAGAACAAAAAACTATGAATACTGCAGAATTCGAACCTCAGAACCTGGATGTGAATAATGCGAACTGAGATCTTGATATTTTAGTGATATGTATTTTTTTGATAGGCTGATATTTTAGTTATATAATCAGTTGCCAATAGCCCTATAATACTGCAGATAATTAGGAATTAATGAATTTGAAAAAAAAAGAGATTAATTAGCGTTTATCAGGCTGCGGTCTAAATACCTGGGAATTAGAAGCGCATTCAATGCGCCTCGCCCAAAAAAATCGCCTAGGCGCCAAAATTTACCGCTTTTGATAACTATGGTTTTAAGAATAGCAGGCAGAGCACATTGAACAAGAATGAGCAACATCTTGATATACTTAAGTATGTTGCTTAGTTTTATCTTAAATACTTGTTTTAATGTTTTGGTAATCTAAGCCTCCATTTTTGATCTATAAAACTAGTATAAATTGCCAAGATGCAAAACGAGGAGGGGCAAAACATGGACCTCTACATCCCCAGGAAGTGGTACGCTTGAAAAAAAAATATATTTTTCATTATGGTTGAATGTTTTTTCAAAAGATGTAAATAATTCACCACATGATTTTTCTTCCTGCAGCTCTGCTACTAATAGGTTGATCACTTCAAAAGATCATGCATCTGTTCAGATTAACGTTGGCCACTTGGATGAGTCGGGTCTTTACACTGGCCAGTTCTCTACTTTTGCCCTCTGTGGTTTTGTGCGAGCCCAGGTGCGTCTTGTCATTTTGGTTAACAATCATTTTGCTTGTTTTGTGATAGAACATATACGAATGATTTTGCTTTAGTATTAGTTTAATGGTTTTCACTTGAGTTTTGGTATCTGCTATTTTTGTCTATCAAAGGTAGCTCTTGAGGTTATATCTAAATAATGAAATGCTACAAGTTTCTGCATGTTTCAGACCCTTATTGATTTTTTATTCTGTTTCATTTTTTAGAGATATCTAGTAACATTATAAATGAATATTTTGTTGTGTTAAAGCTAGCTAAGCATGACAACAATATATATATATACACACATGTGTATATATATATATACATGTATATGTATATATATGTGCACTCATTTAATGTTGAGAACCGCCTTGTATTAAGGCTCAACGGCGTGGGCTCACGCCCCTTGCCACATCACCTCTATAGCGCCCCCAACACCGATTCCGCCGCATTATGGGGCGCATCGCCAAGCAGATAATGAGCGTTAAGGGATGATTTGGGGGGCCCACTTGCATGTTATACAATCAGATTTCCTGTTTTTTGGTTTCTTTTTTTCTATTTACTTAAACAGGGGCTTTATCCACATCGTCAATGTTGAAGGGGGCGCCATTGTTGCCTAAAACCTACATGGTCTGATATGGCGTGACCCACACCATGCAGCCTAGTGACGTCTAGATATTGTGGGAGAGAGAAAAAAAAGCAATTATTTGGTTACGTAACCGTCTTATGTGTCAATAACGAAAATAACGAATATGTGATAATGTTGTTCTCAATTGAACAACCCCTTCTATTTTCATATATATGTATGCAAGTGTATATGTGTTCTTTGTATGAAGTGAAAAACCTACATAGAGCTCTACTGATGTGTTTGTGGAAACTCGACTTTTGCAGGGAGACGCTGATAGTGCACTTGACCGACTGTGGGAGAAGAAGAAAGTCGAAGCACGCCAATAGTTACTTTACCAGTTTGGTGTTTTTTCATGTCAATTTGTATGTCTCAAATTTCTGTTATTACATCAAGTTTCTTGTGTAACGTCTATCTTATTTGGGAGTCATTAGGCATACAGCAAGTATCATCTCATCATTGGTGACTGTTTTTTATGATGACTGATCTTTCTGCCTTCGGTATTCTTTGATTGCGTGATGCTTGGAATTTATAGTAGCCCAAAAAAACTTCATGGCTGTTCATCATGCAGGTCGGGTTTGTATTTGGCCATATGAACTTGACAATTTTTATTTTTGGAGGTATAGGCGTTTATTTTTTAAAAATAATCTGTTATTGAGGAGCCAATTTTTAGATGATAGGGGTGGCTATGAAAATATTTCTAAAATTAAACACAAATGGGACGAGTGATGCAACTAGAAAGCAAAAAGAACATCTAGGAAACAATTATGTATGTTTAGTTGCGATAGACTAATATGTTATAAGAACTTGACAACCCACTGAAGGGGTGGGGAGGTGGTCGTGAGCCGGAGGTCGACGGGCAGGGGACGTCCTCATACCAGGTAGTCTAATGATTTGGCTGAAACGGATCGGACCAAAATGTCCAACAACCATCTCTCTTCGAATTAGAGCATTCGTAATGAATTCCCTATCCATGTTTATATATTATCATTAAAAACTACTTTATCTTTCTGTTTTTCAATTAAATAATATTTTTTATACCTTTATCATTATATTTTCTCTCTTCTTGACTTACAACCATTTCTAAAAATAAAAACAAATTTAAGGTTTTCTCTCTCTAAATGTTTTTTCCTATATATTTATAGATGAACAGTAACTTCTCCATATATTTTTTCCTACTCCACTAACAATCACTCAAAAACACTAACAACCATTACTTATAATATAACTAAACTCCTTCACATATTTTTAAGATTTTCATTGTGAATGCTCTTACTCTTGTAGTTAGGTTCCAGCGCACAACCGCCCATCGGCCATCACTGTCCATTGTCTGTCTTTTATGGCAAACACATCACCATCCTTTGTTTTGACACATGTCAATGCTCCCAACGCCATAATAACCTTTTAAAGTTATTAACAAATCCAACAATCCCAAAAAAAACCTTCTATGGTAAATTGGTAACCTACTTCTCTTAATTAGCGACTAGCCTTTCATTTCACGTATGATTGATAAAATCATACCAAGTACAACCATTATAGACGATTTTAATAGAACTTACCAAGTACAACATAGAGATTGTGGTGTGTTTATGTAACACCCCAAAATATGAAATATTACTTTCATATTATTATAATATTATAACATGAACAGATATAACTAGGAATATCTAACCTAGTTAAATCCTTGTTGCTTATTACTAATGATAAAAGAGTTATGACCAAACTAGATGATTAACTAAACCTAGGGGAATTAAAGTTGGACAAAAGATAAACTTATTAAGTAAAAAGAAGGAAAACAAAAACTTAGGTTTGTATGTGTCTGTGGAACGAGATTGAGAGAGAGAGAGAACTGAAGAATCCTCTTCAAAATCCCCAATATACAAAATCAATAGATTGAATGTGAAATCCAAGTGATTTCTCATGTATGTTTGAAGATTTTAGCTCTTTAATACCTAAACTTAAGCTATATGGTAAATTTAAATATGATGTGTTGTGATGCTAAAAGGGTTAAAATGATAGGTTGAATTGATGTTGTATAATTACTTATAATCATCATACTTGCTTGTATGTGTAAGTTACTTGAACAATTTAGAGATTTTGATAAGTGACTAGAAGTGAATTTTGACATGAAAGATGAACCCATGATTATTTTGGTCAAATTATGTATTAGCATATGATAATTGAGATTTTATGATAACTTAATAAGTGTACGAGGTTGTTGGGTGTGAATGATATGGAAATATATGCATGAATCAAGTAAGAGAGTTAGCCTTGTAGGTGATGCCCACCAAGTGTTTGATAAAATGCCTAGTGAGTTTTATTGAATTGTTAGTGTATTTATGTATGTCAATTGACAGTTTGACTTTTGTCCTAAAATAGAATTGAATGATAAATATGGTATAAAAATCCATAAGGGTAATGGTCATGGTTTTGATGACTAATCTAATCATCTTGTGGATATGATGTGATAGTTTGACGCTTGACAAACTAGATAGGAGCTTAGAAAGGAAAGGGTCAAAGGGGTCAAATGCACAAAGAAACTCGGACGGATGCAAGGTAAGTAAAGTTTACACATCCTAGAATAGAACCACTACTTATGTGGTGGAAAGTATTTTGGTTAATAACAAGTGTTAACAAAGAACCAGATGCGGTTAGCCGGTAAAATTATGACAAACTAATATTGGTGATAAATGAGAAATTGTTAAGATGAGACCCCATTGTGTAAACCATGAAACGAGTCAAAATGGGTAAAATTATGACAAACTACATTTTGGTGACAAATGAGAAATTGTTAAGATAAGACACCATGGTGTAAACCATGACACGGATCAAAATGGGTAAAATTATGACAAACTACATTTTTGTGATAAATGAGGAATCGTTAAGATAAGATCCCATGGTGTAAACCATGAAACAAGTCAAAATGGGTAAAATTATGACAAACTAAATTTTGGTAAAAAATGAGAAATTGTTAAGATGAGACCCCGTGGTGTAAACCATGATACGAGTTAAAATGGGTAAAATTATGACAAACTACATTTTGGCGAAAAATGAGAAATTGTTAAGATGAGACCCCGTGGTGTAAATCATGACATGGGTCAAAATCGGTAAAAGTATGACAAACTACATAGTGATAAATGAGGAATAGTTAAGATGATACCCCATGGCGTAGGGTCATACGGGTCAAATGGTGATGTTATCACGATTTGAACTAGATATTTAATGTTTTGTCTTGTTAAGTTCTATATTATAATCTAAGGGCATGCATTGCCATGATTTAGCAAAGAGAATCCTAAGGTATTGATAATAGGTCATTGCTTTGACTCCGCATAGTATTTATAACGGGTCATACTTTTGGTAAGGACTTATGGCATGACTAAGGTTGGTTGATTCAAAATAGGGTAATAGTTCACCTCAACTGTGGTTATACTAGTACTTGGGTAAAATGGCTCTTAGAACCAATAATATGTCTATGATGCGAAATTATGTCTAAGTAAGTTTTTAAAATACAAGGCCACTAGAAACCTTTATGTCCTTATGGACATAATTAATCTCAATGGGATAAAGAGTTAAATGTGTCCACTAGGCTTTATTTAAACTTGCAATTCCTCGGATTGTCAAAAAGACTGAAAATTTACTAAAGTGCCCTTGGATAATGGGTTTAGGTAAATACATCCAAGGGTAGATTTGATAATGAGTCTTATGATTGAGATGATTATTCCATTAACTAAATATTGGAGGCTTGAGCTAGCAATGCTTAAAGCCTCTAAACGGATCGGTTGGGTAAAACTTTAAACCCAAAGAACATGTGATATTATGTATAACGGTAGTTGGGAAAAAGAAAATAAGAATGAAAATAAAGAAAAATGGAAGCATTGAGCTAGAATGTTCAATGCCTTCTTAATGGGTCCGTTGGGTAAAATGCTAAACCGAACGAAAGAATTGGAAATTTAAGTAACGGGATCCAAGTTGTGGATATCGGGTTTGACGCTTGAAAGGAAAAGTTTACAAAGTGCACGCTTCAGCGAAGTGCACGCTTCATCGAAGTGCACATATTTAGTCGTTGCGGCACACGATGTCCGAATGCGTTTATTTCGCGATACGTGACAGAACCCCAGTTGTTCAAAACGCTTTCTTTTGTCATTTTTCGATCCACTAAAACGAAAGAAATATAAACACTAAGTGTTATTTGTGTTTATGATATGTTTATAAAAGGGCTTGTACCGGACAAACAATGTGAAGAACCGAACACTCTTAAACCGCCACCTACTTGGGAACATCTTTTCAAGATGATAAAATATGCTCACACGTGACAGAGTTCTCAAGTCTAAAACCTTAATCTTTTGGGTTGCAATATATGTGTAATAAACTGTTACTTCAGTTTCTCTAGTTACAGTTAACTAGACTTGTGAGTTTCTATGTTATAAAAAAATTGGAACCTAATTGTCTGAACACTTAAGATATTTGTATAAACGGGAATAAGTATTTCAGTTTAGTATGACTTAGGAAAGGAAAATATTTTTATTTCAAAATAATGGTTGTGCAGTCCAATATTTTAACTTTCCATTACCTACATGCTACAAACATGATACCAAGATTTGGTTTTGAGGTAGAATCATTAAATAAAAAAAATTGATTTTGTTTAACATGGTACTTTCTTGATGTATCAAGTATAAAACTTCACACCTTCTATTTCCTGATAGAAATATAAAAAGAAAAGAAATGATGAGGATGTATGGAAGTTGCTTCTTGAGTAGGGTGAATGGCTTATTCACACTCACTTGTTACGTAATTTCAGTATGACACAAGACATCCCATTATTAAAGGGCTTGTACTAACCATTTTGAATATACCCTAAATTCCTCTACTAAATTAGTCATATCGTTGCTTACTTTTTTCTCATACGGGGTTCTCTAAACATACAAGGGGATACGTTAATCCTCACCGTTACTAAAATCATATGAATATCATTTAACTATTTTTTTAACAAAACGAACTTAAGGCCTAAACAAGTACCAAACGTTTGCAGGGATGTCATGTATGTCTTCGTGTTGCGTTATATGTGTATTCTCAGTTGTAACAATTCATGATCGTATCGTGTATAGAATCATGGAAAGATCATCTTACATTGTTTCCTTATCATTGTCGTCTAAATTAAAAATTTTATAATAGGCCGAAATAAAATAGCATTAAATGATTGTCTTGTTGATACATGATATTAGGTTTATATTACAATGGTGAAGACTTTAGTCACCAGAGAAATGTGCATGAGAGACTAAAGATACACTTTTATACGGGTATAATTCAGTATTTTAAAATAAACATAAAAATATATAAAAGAAAGTTAGTTAGATATATTTAAACAAAGTCAAAACAGATTATAAATAACTGTGGTCCATCCAGTGATACTATCACTGATATAGGTTTTAAATTCGGTTTTCAGCCGAACCAAGTTAGTTATTCGGCTTGCAAATCAGTTTTTGGTTTTCTGATTTGATATTGAGTTTTGGCCATATTGAAAAAAAAGGACCAGATCAAAATATAATAATCAAATTGAACAAACATGATTAATTAATACATGCTTTATGTATCACAACTAAAACAATATGCATGTTTATGCAATTTTCGTACTTCTAGTAAAACTGAGGGCATGTGTTACTGATTTAACACAACCGCGGTTAAGCCAAAGCAACAACACAGACACAAGTATTAACATGAAAAGAGTGCCCTACAGTTCAAAAACAAATCAAGTTGTCAAAAGAAAGTTTATCACTTTCCATACACAAAAACCACCATCAAGCATACTACACGGAAATTTTCAACCGTCAAAAAACTTGTAACAGATCTAAGAACAGAAAGTTGAGTTACCAGCTGAGGAATATCACAAGATCAAATATGCATGATATCGTCAGGAAATAGCCTCAAGCTGTTCTTAGTGAAGGAGAAACCAAAATGATGCCATCCCCTCTAACGAAAAGGAATGGAACCGTTCGCCTTGGTTTCTGCAAACAGAAGAACCCAACAAGATCTTCAATATAAGAAACCCACAAAAATATCTATAGATGTAAAAACATGAAGATATAAGAATGGCGAGCCCTTTAGAGCAAAGATAATGTCAGGTTTATAGATTGTTTTTCTTGATTTCTCCATATAAAGTATGTTGCTAGAAAATAGCATAGAAATAGTGAAGGACATAAAAGTAATTACCATTATCATTATGACTTTTTGAAGATGACATTTGGTTGATTGATGAAGAGTTGTTACGGAATGAAGACGCAAATACTAGGGACCTAAAACATATACATATACACACACATATATATAGAGGGCAAGGTTCATTAGAAACCACTTTTAAGGCGAGAACCAATGTGAACACGGGGTGTTATTGTAATTATATAATGAAGTTAAATGGTTAAGCGCTATTCTAGAGCACAAATCTTGTTCGACTTGCAACACTACCGTCCTTCTCTCTCTCTCTCTCTCTCTCTCTCTCGCTTCTATCTCTCCTCTCTCTTGGATGACTGGTCGGAATCCAGCAGTTGCACGATCCTGGCGGCGTCGGTAGGCGTGTCCGACTACAAAAGAACAAACAACAACATCTCTGCAAACCCTAGCGATGGCTGGGGTTGTTTGGGAATGGTAGGCGATGGCTTATAGAAGGGGATGGTGAACGAATGAGGAGCAAGGGTGGTGACTACAATGGTAGTAGGAGAGAGGCGGCGGCACGAGCTCCAAGGTCGGCGGCGAAGCTGGTTCGGGTTATCGGTGAATGGGGAGGTGGTCTACGGCAGGTAGTGGGGACGGAGTGGTGTTAGGCGACTGGTGTAACACTCCAAAATGCGTAAATGAGATTAATTCGTGTTATGTAATTAAAGAGATATTAAAGCACATTAGTATGGTTACCGTTTTAGATGAAGTTATACGATATTATTTTATCATTCGTTGTGAATTATTTATGAGGGAAAATAACTTGCTGGGTATCAACATATTATAACAGAATGTATTTTAGTAATATATGTCGATAGACGGGTTCGGTTTAGGGATATACGGCTACCTCATATTGTGACTCGCCCGAACTTGACGGGCCATTGTTGTAAAAATCAAACATGAGGGGGGGATTATGTAAATATCCAAAGTTCAATATATAAAGCCCTTTTATGGCTCATTTTGGCAGATTTTCTCTATCAAGTTAGAGAGAGAAATAAGAGAGAGGGAGAGAGAGAACTAGAGAAAGAGGGGTGGTCGGCGGTGGCGTTTAATGGTGATTCGCGGTGGCCGGTGGTGGTCAGAGTTGTAGGTTTCAACCTGGAACCAATTATTGATGCTATGAACGTAATGCTAAGCTCCGATTTCCCTAAATCCTTGCTTAAAGTGGTTAAAAATGTATAAATCAAATCTGTCCAGAATGTTATTCAATAACCCAGTTACAAAGAACCGAACGATCCCTGAAATCTGACCGTTAAAACGTCTTGATTTTTTTATATATGGTTCACGACATTCAGATGATCATTCTGAACGGTGGAAATAAGGAATAGAGCTGTTTAACTATGACTTTGAAACCCATTTTTAAAGTTGTTCGTGTTCCCGTTTTAGTTAAAATACAGCTTAGTATAATCGATTTTCCCGAAGATCCGACCGTTGGAATGAGCTGAAATTTTGATTGTAGCTTTCACATATGGATCTTTAATACCTCTAAAGGAAATTTTGATCAGACTTCGGGAACTAAAATTTTGATAACAAACAGTTTATAACAAATTTCTTGTACGAAAATTAGGAAGCTGATGGTGTTGTATGGATGGTCTAATGGTATTGCATGTGCAATCTATGACTAGAGTATTGTTCATGATGCTTGATGTTGTGAACTAGGAAGGTAGGCATGAATTACTTGTACATTGTGCTTTAGATATGGTTCGTACGCCAAGTGTTTGATAAAATGTCTAGTAGATGATTGTATGTTAATTTGCATGTAACCACTTGACGAACATTAATGGAATGTAAAATATGATGTAAACTGTGATTTCATATGAATTGGTTGAATACGTACATTAAAAGCTTGTACTAGGAGCTTAGTACGTGGTGTATCCGCCATGTGTTTAACCTAACCCTAATCCCTTCCCTATAAAAGCAAGCCTTCCCCCACCCATTTCTCACTTTTACAAGCCTCCAAACACTTCAAACATCCTCTCAAACTTCCAGAATTCACTCCTGTCCCAAAACAGTTTGCAAGTGAGTTTCAACTCACTTCCCTTCTTCTTCAAGCCTTGTTTTTCTTTCTAACACCTTTGGATAACCTCTAGGAATGTTCTCATAAATTTGCTTGGGAAAACTAAGGTGAAACCCCACCATTTTGAGGTCCAAAAGTGTGTTAACTTTCTGCCCACTTTTTTTCTTTTCAAACTTTAAGATTTTCAAAGTTTTCTTCATGTTTTCTTCCTCAACATTATTTGCTAAGCCCCATGGGATGTTACCATATGTTTTCCATGGAAAACCAAGGTGGAACAATACCATTTTTAGGGCCAAACTTTTGGTTTTGGAAGTTAAACTTATAAACTTTTTCGAACTTGTTTTTAAACTTAACAACTCTATGCTACTTGTGCCTCTAATCAAGTTTATGGTTAGTGAGCTAGCTATATTTGTTCCATACAAAATCAAGAGGCATAACATGCCTCTAAAATTGTGGTTTTACTAGAGTTTTAAACCCACAAGTGTTGAGCCATCCAAGCTTACAAGCTTGTGTTAGTGAAGGTGTGATTACATGGAGGCCTTGGCTATCCAACTTTTCAATCCACCCCTCACTTGATGATTTCCATCCATTAAGCTATGGTTCACTTTCACTAGAGTAACAAGACTACGACACATCCCCAAACGTTGCCATGTTCGGGATGCACGCACCTAGCTTTCTTATTCGATTCGAAGCGTAGCTTAGTGAAGTACTATATTCTTTACCATCCGGATTGTCCTTGCGGAAATTTGTGTATTGGTGTGTCACACCCTCAATTTCCACTTGCGGAGTTTTACCGCGAGGCGTGTGATCAAACCAGAATCTGAGACACTAGTAATATCGAACGACTCTATATGATTTATTTAAACGTTTTCCAAAAACATTTGTTTAACCATTCATAGTTATTTTCAAATTGTCTTAGTTTCAAAGTTTAGCGGAAGCATTAGTTTCAAAGTTTAGCGGAAGCATTAGAGTAAAGTAAAGTAACGGGCGCCAACATAAACGCCAAAACCAAAAATCCCAAACAATATTCGTAAATAAGACTCGATAAAAATGTCTTGATCAAATGCAAGTGAGTGCACCTAGCGCTCCTAGCGTCCTGAGAAACATGTAAAGAAACAAGTGTCAACATTAAAGAAGAGTGAGTTCACAGGTTTTTATAAGTTCACAAGTTCGGTTAAAAGTTTGTTTTCCCCCGTTATCCCTAACCCGGGATAACGATATTGTTCCATTATTCCTAACCGGAATAATAATGTTGGTTCATAATTAAGTTCAATGTTAACATGTAGGTAGCGAGCCTAAAGTTACGTCACATAAGAGTTCGCGATCGAAGCTGACTGTTGTTGCCTCAGTGTTGTCAGGTCTATCACTAACCATGGCGAAAGTTAGGCCAAATTAATCACCCGTTGACCATACCCGGTCGGCTAGCGCGACTAGCTCGGGTGGGGCTTGTCAGGCCCAGTAGTACTACTTATAATTTCTCCGCTATCTAACCCAATACTAACGATCCGAGAGTTTGTTGAGGACTTCCGTGATATAGCTACTTAGTGACCATAACGTACATTAACATTAACTTAGTTACCGAGTAGTTTAACGACGTTAATTTCGCATAACGTAAAAGATAGAGTTATAGAGCGTATACATGTTTCTCCCCCTATTGTTCAAAAACCGGATAAAATAGGGGCCGTGAACTCACCTTTAATTGCTCGGTTAGAGTAACACAAAAGTTGCAAATGATGGGACCGCTAATCGCGTCCTAACATGTCAACCGATTTAAAGTTAGTGTGTGAACACACTGATACAAAACCCTACGCATAGCTAACACACAGTGCGGCCACGTAATAACCAATTCGAAAACACAATCATGCATGCAAAGTATCATCATACCAAAATAATGATCAAACCAACTTGTCATAAACACAGATTAACCCATACAACACTTTGGTACACACAAACACAAGTTATCATGTTTCAGCTTGTACGCTCATAACTGGGCTGTTTACGAGGATTTTTATAAAATAGTTCCAACGTTCCAAAAGTTCCAATTTTTTTACAGGAGGTGTCAACTAAACTGTAGAATTTTATGTAAACTTTTCAAGTCCTAACCTTTACCGATTATTTATAAACATTTATATACTAGGCTGCATTCAGATTCGTCGCTTTCTGACTGCAGTCCACGGGAAAAATTATTTAAAAATCATCGTTCATCCAATTAACAAAATTCCAGTGGGAGTTTTTCGGAAATTCCCGTCTCCAGTTACTGTACAAATTTCGTGACCCAACCCCCTACAGACTATGAGATCCGACTCGATAAACAACTAGTAAATTTTGCAGAATTTACGCAGCTTCAGCTGCTGCACTAAATGACCACTTAAAAATAGCAAACGACCTCATAAAAATATGAATCCAGCGCCATTAGAAGCGTTTTTCAAAAATACACGTTTTAGGCTTCAGAAAATCTACTTTTCGATAAATAATGATCAGGTTACAGCCAATTGAAGTTGGCTGTAAATGTCATTCAGCAAACAGTTTTCGACTTTTATCGCATTAGAACATGCTTAAACGATCATGACTCTTAATAACAATGATTAACAACAGGTTTATTTGTCAAATATCATCATGTATATCAATATTCATGCAAACCCTAATTATATAACATGATCTTTATCACCAAAACGCAGCTTATGATTTTAGTATTCAACATAACATCAACATCGCAAAGATTCGCACAATCATCCGAACTAATCATAAATCACAACACTTTTCATACTAATAATCCTATCATTACACACAATCATGATCAAGATTATACAAACCCTAATGTAAATCGCAAAACAATTAAACCCTAACCTTGAAACGATGATGATTAGCGAACCGGGACAAGATTGGAATCAATCCGGAAGTTGGAGACTTGCGATCGTGAGAGAGGGAGGGGCTGCCGTCGGTTCTCCTAGGGACTAGGGTTTGTTGTTTTTTTTTTTTGAAACTATAACATGCATACATACAATTATATAGCACAAGGGAAAAGAAGGGGAGGGGGTGGGGGGGCGCGACCGCAAAAGGGGGGGGGGGTGGTTTGGGTAAGTGGCTTGGGCCTCAAGTTTAGGTTAGTTCCTTGGGCCACAAGGAGGTGAGGTCGACACGTTTCGCGGCTCGGTTCGGTTATTTATTTATTATTATTTTTTTATAACTAATAATCGCGAAATCAAGGCGTGATACAATAATCTACAAAATATACAAACGTTTAAAAACACATAGCACGTAATTCACCCAATAAATTCAAAAAGTTAGCGTAGTTATTGCGAGCGTGTAATTTAATTCTCCGAATTAAATCAGCGTAGGAATGAATAACCGTAAAGTAGCGCGTTTAAGATACCTGAAAAGCCCGGATGTCACATGTTGAATCTTATGAAAGAGGTTTAGGACGGTTATCCTCCTACCTCCATGCATGACTTCTATGACTTATATGATATCCATGAATTATATGAAATCTATGAAAAACTTGTAATAATATATGTAAACTATATATGTGTAAATAATGAATATAACCGAACCTTCGACGATGACCATATGGTTAACTTGTCCTAATATTAGGTTATTTTATCTAAGACCTAACCATCGTTACGATTCTATTGGGCATGACCCATAAAAACACAAACACCCTTCGGGGCTTATAGTGTCAAAAACGAGCGTTAACG
This sequence comes from Scalesia atractyloides, assembly GCA_947069175.1. NCBI lineage: Eukaryota > Viridiplantae > Streptophyta > Magnoliopsida > Asterales > Asteraceae > Scalesia > Scalesia atractyloides. The sequence continues at coordinate 53,489,419 of CAMTDV010000020.1, forward strand.
TCTAGATAAATACTTTCGACTATACATACTTTTTGCATACTTTAATTTCTAAAATTATCAAACTCCATTGTTAAACCAATACTCACACACCTACGTTTCCTTGTGTAGGATAACTTGGTGTTCATTCCCCTAAACAACCTAACGCTTTCACGGAACTTAACTTTGCAAAACCGTGAGTACACTCAACACCCTTTTTACGCTTTACACTTTTGGGTGCAACATGTTAATCTATCATAAATACACTAAATGACACTTTTATTCTATGAAATCACACAAACAATCCATCATACATGCTATAGTTATGTGATACTTGAATTGTTACTTGGTACATTCTTATGTGATACTAAATGTCATTAACTTCGATCAAGCCTCCCTTAACATGTATAGCGCTATAGGAGTAACGCACAGCCCGTATACTTGTGGTCAATGTTAAGTTTTTAATCTATTATGCGGTACACTAGAGGATTAACTTGTAGTTCACATGCCTTGTTTACATTTATCTCGTATACAAGCTTATCATGTGGATTTGTTTAAATCTTTTTATTACTTATGCTATGATATCAAACTTGTGTACTCGCCAATACTTTGTTAACTATACTTTTTAACATGTTGCAGGTTGATGAGATTGACATGACGAAACTTAGTAGGATCGGCATAGAAACACGCTTAGAATACTAAGCTATTTAATATGTTTTGTTGAACATGTTTCATATGTTGTTTCGTATTTGAATTGTATTGTATTTGACAATTTGGTGATTTGAAATGAAATGGGTTGTTTAATTAAATATTGTCACAATTAGTGTTATGATGTCTCGAGCAATCTAGTTCGTCTCACTCCGATGTTTCCGCCATCGGTTGGGTGTGACATCGAGTATACTCACAATTTTGCAAGCTTTTCGATTATTCGAGTATTGACGAGTTGGTGAGAATAGGAGAATGACAGTGTTCGGGTGTTTGAAGTTTATGGAATGTTTGGATTCCGAATCAAGTATAAAAGTATATCTTGTCTAGACATTCGTTTGGACACTAAGTTTCAAAGTGTTTTCATGGGTCCTAACATGCCTATTAGAATTGCAAACGGGGAATAAAGAACGAAGATAGTATAACTTATATTCACGACGTGTAATCATAGTTCGATTGACATCAAGAATTCGGTTATGTTTATATTTATATTTTATATATATAACTATTGATAAGTCCGTCGTATAACATCATAGAGTTCTGGAAGTCAAGCATGGAGGTATGAACACCTTATTGTATGATTCACTAATGCACAAATCACCACAAGGATGATTCGGATGGTCATGAATGAAAAGGAAATGTACAACTTCTTACTATATCAAGTAGCCAAGCAACCTTTAACCCGGGTGAATCATTCCTGACATGGAAAGAGTTACCTAAGTGTCGGAGGCTAGACGGGGTTAAGTCACTTTAGGTCTAGCAAACTACTTGGGATAGCAAGATGAAAACATCAAGTAAGGTGGTGGAGTGAAGGTAGGATAGCCAAGGCTTCCAAGTATATACCAAAACACAAGTCATGTCAAAGAATCATGACAAGCTCAGATGGTTTCATCACTTGTGGGTTGATAACCCTATCAAAAACAGAAAGTTTGGAGGTGTTTGAACCTCTTAAACTCATAAGAAACTTCTCCTAACAAGTCTCATAACCTTAGATAGTCTCAAGAACAAGTAGGCACAAGATTGAATGAAGAAAGCATAGTTTATAAAGTTTCAACAAAATGTTCTTCCAAAATAGAAAGTTTGGACCTCGAAATGGTGATGTTCCACCTTAGATTACCATTGTAATCTTGTGGAAACAATCCTAGAGGTGTTCCAAGCTTTGAAGTGTTAGAAAAGATGGGGAAGAGAAGTGAGGTAGATGCTCACTTTGGCACTTAGAGAATTCTGCCATAACTTGCAAATGTAACTGATTTGAGAGTGTTTTTGGAGAGTAGAAGAATTGAAAAAATGAAATTGAGGTGATGGAGACTTGGTTTTATAATGGTGGATTAGGGTTTGGTGTTTAAGGAGCTTGAATGGAAATTGGGGAAGAGAAAGGTGGAGAAGAAATGGCCAATCTGCAGCAAGGGAACAACATTCTGCGGGTTATAGAGCTAGACGTTACGCCACGCCTAATAGGGTTTGGCGTCGCGTAGAGCCACGCACCCTTTAGCCAGATTTTGAGTTTATTGCAATTTAGCCCCTGAACTTTGGTTAGTTCCTCATTTTAAGCTAAAACTTGGTGTTTTGGCACGTTTTTAAGTATATAACACTTATATAAGTATAATTTGAGTATCGTGATCGTATATATATGAGTATTTGCACATATAACAAGTGTCGTTTGTAAGTAACCACGTAATTGACGATTGATTGTATGGACGACACGTATGTAAAAGGTATGAAATTTTACTACGATCAAAGTCTCGGGTTTCAAAGTTGGAAATGAATACGAGTATAATACGACTAAAAGTTTCCAAAAATAGAAATATGTATATGCTTTCTAAATATGGAAAGTATGAAAACGCGAAGCGTTACAACCGCCACCTCATCACCCACAATCACTGCCACTGACCACCACCACTCACCACCGTTTTTTATTCCTTCGTTTTTCTTACCTACCAAACCATATACGATAATAATTCATTCCATTCCCATATGGTAACCAAACGAGACATGGAATGGTAATGATCCATTGCATTCCTTTGTCCATTTCATTACCTCGTTCATTCCATTCACCCGCCCACTCCATTATCCCTACCAAACAGATCCTAAGTGTCGGTATTTTAATGAACAGAACCAATATCAGACGAATTCCTGTCATTAACGTTATTTTTACTATTGCATCTACGCTTCCATTAAAAATTGAGTCGCTCCGCCACAGAGCGCAGGTGTAACCCACTAGTTTATATTAAATAACTAGTAGTGAGGTCCGTTCACTCTTGAACAAAAGTTTTATTAAAACGTAAATAAAATTAAATACGTCGCATAGTTATATTCGAAAATTTATAACATGTATATTAGTATAATGACGAAAATGTTAAATGATATCACTGTATATAAAAAAAAATATGACAACTCTAATGATACGTATGTGTGTGCTACGATCACTTATACAATACTGTTTACAACTCCGTTTTGAACAAAGTTTATATCGACATATAGACAAAAATAAGTGTGACGACATGACATGCTTGAAATTTTATAAAATAATGTCTTAAAAGTTATTAGGGAAAAAAAATACTTTATCTAAAAACAAAATATACTCAAAATAATTAGATTATTAAAATAATAAGAAAAAAAATAACTAGGTGTCATATTCTTATCATCGTAACGCATATAAAATATGAGTAGCATGTTAATCTTTTCCAATCGCTGTTACCTGAAATAAAGTTGTATAACTTCACAATTTTCAGATTAAATATCAATGTATTAAAACATAATCAAATTACACAAACATGATTAATTGAATTAATTCGTGTTTCATGTATCAATATCATATAAAATATCACTTATTAAACAAACATGATTAGTTAATTCGTGATTTATGTATGGCGTTAAAACGTGTTTATGCATTATTAGTAATTAAACACAGTTTAGCCAAAGCAACAGCACAATAATGAACATGAAGTGCAAAAACAAATCAAGTGGTCAAAAGAAAGTTCATCATTTTCCATACACAAAAATCACCATCAATCATACAATGTGAAGTTTAAATTGACAGAAAAGTTGCAACAGATCTAAGGGCAGAAATTTGAGTTGCTGGCATCACAAGATCAAATATATGTGACACCCACTGCTTCAGAAAGAGCCTCAACCTGTTCTTAAGGGAGGAGAGACCAAAATGATACCGTCTCCTCTTACAAAAAGGAATGGAACCGTCCGCTTTGTGCTCTGCAAACAAAAGAACTCAACAAATAAAAGGAAGCCCATGAAATATATGAAAGGTGGGTCCTTCAGGGCGAAAATAATTTCAACTTCATTGTTTGTTTTTCTTGATTTTTCCCTCATGTACCACTAAAATATTGTTGTGAACAGTCACTATGCATGACAAATGTTAAAAAGCTCACACAAAATGCATACACTAGCTGAATGGCATGAAAAACTGAGATAATTCATATAAAAGTGACCACATACCCGGACAATCTCTTCATATGTTTCATCATCGATCTCGACAGTTGTTACGATCTCTTCAACGTCCCCAAGAATCATGTTTAGATGCTGGTCATAAGCCTGTAAATGGCACATCATCAGTCGATAAGTTCTCAAATGTAACAGCAAACCATTAAAAGTTCTACAGCAATATAATCTAGAAAACCAAAGTGATCATAATTATAGAATGATAAAGAGTCGACATTCATGGTTATAATCTAAAATCATAAAGAGTCAGCAATATAATCTGAAATATTCATCTTTAAATCCATGAGAATGATAAAATTCAGTGTTCATGGTTTCTTTGATTAGGGAATTATCTCATTCAGTATCAACAAGGTCTTGTACTACGTGCATATCCTGTGTTCTGATAGTTAACTTTTGTACTACCAACACAACAATACAAAAAATAATTTAAGAAAAAACCAGTATGTTACTAAAGCAAGTGGTATTTTCTTTCAAACTGACACATGTGCATGAGGCACTGCCTCAACGCTTTTCCAGATCACCTCGTGCATCAGGCATGTGTTTTAGAACCAAGAGAACAATGGTATAGAGAGCGGTAACAGCAATCTTCATAACAACTTTTACCATATCTTATTTCTTTCTATTTATCATCTTTATTTGTTGGCTTCTCTTATAACAATAATGGGTCAAATTTGTGGCTATACCTGTTCATCCCATGTGTACAACAGGTATGAGTACAAAATACCAGCGAAATTTCAAATACACCATACACTCACAACCCATGCCCATGTATCAATGTAAAAAAGTTTTTATTATTAATGAAAAGATACTAGTTCTACCCAAAAAATGTAGATATTGATATCAGATCCGGCCCTGAGCGTAGGCCGGGTGGGCGACAGCTCAAGGCCAAAAACCAACAAGGGCCGTAATATTTACACACACACATACATACATATACATATATGTGTATATATGTGTATATATATATATGTGTATATATATTATATATATTAGTGTATATATATATATATATGTGTATATATATATATATTGTATATATATATATATATATATATACATATTATGTATAAATATCACATGAAACAACACTAAGTAGGTTTGGCCAACTGGTTAGTGGAAATCATATTAAACGTTAGTTCCCCGGATCGATCTCCTCTTGCTAACTAATTTTGACCTTTGATTTCTCTTTTCTTTTCCATTTGAAAACTGAAAGTCACAGATAATCTCATATAGATTTATTTTAATTATTCAGGGTTATTAACTAGTTTATTTCCTAACTAAAAAATGAAATTTAATCCAAATTTAACTAAAATTATGTAATTTTAGGGAATTGTTTTTGTTAAGCTTTTTCTTTTTATCATTTAACTGGTTGCGGCGGATAATTTTTATTTTTTTGTTAATTATTTAATTCAAAATTTAACAAAACAAAATCATTTATTGTTTTTAGTATATAATAGAAAAATAAATAAATGGAACACGTGTCGAAATCCTTTTGGCAAATATAAGACTTTATTTTGTGTGTGTTTTTTCTTCCGGTTGCTATAGTGATAGTGATATGGTACGTGTACCTTACCGAAACAAGCTTTTATAACGAGACGAGATCCCGCACAACGCACTGGATAACTAATTTTAAAAACATATTTTAGTTTAGGCCCACTCTCATTAAAATTTGATATGTTTTAGGCCAACTAAATATTTAAAGTTTAAAGCATCTTTTAACTAAACCCATTTATCATTTACCCAATTTTCCATTCCCATTTAAAAGCCAAATCAAAGGGGCGGCAATGCATTACGCAAATAGAAGTTGGAATTTTTTAGGGCCCAAATTTGCTCTGCCCAAGGCCGCAAAATGTTTAAAGATTTTCAGAGATGGCCCTGATTGATATAACAAAGTTAAAATAAGTTAAACATAAAAACGTAGTTTTAAGTTTTAACCCTAAGGTTTTATATTAAATATTAACAATCCTATTAGTGTGTGTCACGGACACTGACTAGAAAAATAAACTAAATCCCTCCCCATCTGTAGAATTTGCTGTTGGAATTTGTCTGTGTTTTCAAAAAATGGATGTGTATAGTGGATTTAGGGTTTCCTTGGTGTGAAGAGTAGTTTTTTATTTGCGTTTCTAAGAGTAACAATTATATTAGAAAATAACAGAAAAATTGGAGAAAACATGCGAGTATTGAAAATCTAACATATGCAAAGACAAGAAGATTGTATCTTACATATGAGGATACGTAACAAATTAGCACCAAAATTGGAAAAGCAGATGAAAAAGTGATAAATTGAAGCCCCAAAATAAAATAAAAGTAAGGGTAGGGCTTACGTGGAGCTTGCCACGGAGTTCACGATCGGAACGAAGCTTAACGTAGATACGCTCGTCAAGACTCAGTCGAATCAGATCCAAAGGCTCCTTCACTGCGCTCTCCTCTTCGCTCGCCATTATTTGAGTGAATGAATGTGTGTGTTTATCATAAACCTCACTTTCACATTGCTTGCTTGCTTTAATTCTTTTTGTTTATGTTTATCCCTAGCTTGCTTATTTTCTTTCTTTTTTTTATGTTTATCCCTAGGTACATACATACATGCTTTAATTGATTTTATTTTAAAAAACAATAACATAACCTTATAATTAATTAAAAAGTTAAAGGTTAATATTGTTTAAAACAATAATTTATAGGGAGAATCAGATAATGACAAGCGTCATTAGCTTGAAGGGTAATTTAGTCATTTCTCATTTAAGTAACTTTCCTCCTTAATTTTCAAACGGCTATAACTTTTTCACACGTTAAAATTTTACTAAAAAAAATCACCATATTAATGAGTATTTCATTATCTTTAATTCGAGCTGCCTATTGCTATAGTTTTCTTAAAAATATTTTCATGATTTTGAATAACCATTAGTTCATTACGTGATTACATAATTATGAATACAATAACTAAAAGTGTAGCATGCCTAAATTTAACTAGGGTTCGCGATGGTGGAGCCCTCGGAAAAAAGAGCGATTCTAGTTGTAAGATATCTAACGAAACCGTCGCTGGAATTGAAATAGTATTCAAAGAGAAAGATCTTACTACGTGATTTTGAATATTAGTTCATTACGTGATTACACATTCAACACAAACCATTACGTGATTACATATTCAATATAAATTGATTACATGATTACACATTCAGTATGATTTGTTGTAACTAAGTTATTACAATTATGCTTATAAAGTAATCACTCAGTTCGGTTTGACATAAAAATATACTATAATGAAATCACGTAATCACGAAATGGGTATTCAAAATCACGTAGTCACGTAATAAATACATAGTCAACTATTGTTATGTGATTACGTAATACTTACTGTGGTTTCACATACTATAAAGAAATCACGTAATTGGTATTGGAAATCACATAGTCATGTGCTAGTTATGCAGAATCACGTAATCACGTAATATGTATTCAAAATCATATAATTTTATTAAGAAAACTATAGCAATAGTCTACTCGAATTAAAGATAATTTAATGTTCGTTAATACGGTGTAATTTAAAAAAATCATATTAACGTATAAAAAAGTATAGCCATTTGAGAATAAAGGGGGTAGGAGTTCAAGTGAGAAAGGACTAGAATACACTTTCTCTATTTGTTTCCTTCAATTGTTTGAACCTTAGATTTACAAAAATGTCCCTCCTAGTTTTGAGTCATTGATCTTGGGAGATCAATGGCTAAGCTTCTCTCTTACAGTTCATACAATAAATCTCGTTTGTACATGATCTCTTATCTAATAAGTTACCCCGTATATTATACGGGTTTGAATATATATAATTTTATATACTAAATAATAAAACAACACATTTTAAAACCTTCTTTATTACAACGTAATTTTATATATTAAATAATAAAAACTTATATCTTTATTAACCTCGTATATTGTACGCGTTGAATAAATATAATTTAGATATCAAATAATAAAAAAGTTATGTTTATAAAAACCATGTCTATTATATGGGTTGAATAAATGTAATTTTGTATACTAAATCATAATATATATATATATAAATCATGTGTGTTGTACGGGTTGAATAAATCTAATTTTATATACCATATGATAAAAAGTTACATATTTAAAAGCCTTGTCTATTACACGGGTTGAATAAATCTAATTTTATATATCAAACAATAAATAAAGTTATATATTTAAAAATACTAACATGTATACTAGATACGCAATGGATATGGTGATTGCCAAGATAGTTATTGAAAAGAAGATATGTTATTCAAGAAGCAAATCAGCAGCCATTTGAGTGATAAAATATTGATACTAATTCCTACAATTTGATTTATAAATTTATGTAATAAAATCGATATAGTATTTTTTTTAATAATGAATATAACAACAAATAATATATTAATACAAAGTTTGGTTTTTGTGATAAATAATTTGTTTTATTTAAAAATATCTTAAATTAACAATGTAGATTTGAGGATAATATTTTATTAAAAAATAGAAGGATTTTATTCGAAATTTAAAGTAGGATAAAATTTAATATTATTTATTTATTTATTTATTTATATATTTATTTAATTAATTAATATAAGATAAGTAGGAAAGAGATGCAAAAAAAATGCTTTTAATGGATGACACGTATCACACATTGATTTTTTTATTATATAGTATAGATATAGAATATATGTATATTTTTCTGAATCATAATTGCAATTTCTACTTGAATTTCCATCAATAATTCTAACTTAATTCTTTGCCGAGGTTTGAATCTGATACCTCCTCTATAAGAGATATGTCTCAACTAAGCGGGCTTTAAACAATACATAAAATATAATAAATACTTAACGTTTTATAAAGAATCAGAAAATCACGTGTGAACCAAAAACACAAGAGAGAATTTGGGCTTGTGAATCTTCTTTTTTTCAATACACCTAAGTTATTTCCTGAGTAAACTACAATTTGAATCCCTATGATTTACACGAGATTACATCTTCTGCCTCTACTTTTTTAATTTCAACAATCAACTCCCCAACGTTGCCCAATTGCAACAATTGAGTCATTTCCCTTAATGCTTGTTAACTAAATCGTTACATAACTAATGGTGGCAAGGGTAATTATGCCATTTCACCGTAAACCTCACCCTAAATACCAAACACACCCCCATTTTTCCCAAAAAAAAGAAACAAAACCATCCCTCCCCTGATCCCCTATTGTTGTTTACCTTCGTCATCTCCAGTCACAATAGTACCAGGGACCTCTATCCATTTACAACCACACTTGCCACCGCAAGCTACCTTCCTTGCCTACTCTTCCCATGGCATGATCAACTTGGCCACCCCGGGCCCAATTTTTAGATATTATAAGTCAAATTTTCAATTTTTCATGTAATAAAGACAAATTATCTCATGTTTGCAAGTCTTGTCAACTTTCAAATAGTAAACGGTTGCCTTTTCATTCTTCTAATAGTCTTACTTTTGCTTCATTTGACATTATACATTGCGACTTATGGACGTCCCCGATCACGAGTAAAAATAGGTATATATATTATATGGTTCTCATAGATAATTTCTCGCACTTTGTGTGGGGGAACCCTCTTAAATTTAAGTCTGACACTTTCCCAACCTTTGCAAAATTTCACCAACTAATCTTGACACAATTTAATCGTAAAATTAAAAAGTTTTCAATGTGACTTGGGTGGTGAATTTGACAACCTTGTATTTAAAAACTTTGCTAACTAACATGGCCTCTTATTCCGTTTTTCTTGCCCTCAAACCTCTTCTCAATACAGTCAGGTGGAACGTATGATTCGTTGTTTTAACGACATCATTCGTGCACTTCTCATCCATACCAACCTTCCGCCTGCATCCTAGGTGGAAGCTCTTCACACCGTCGTATACCTTCACAACATTCCACCCACTAAACGTTTAAATTTTACACACCAACCTTTGCCCTTTACCTTTGTCACCTTGAGTGCATCCACTTACGCATATTCGGATGTGCTTGTTACCCCCAAAAACCTCTGCTACCTAACCATATAAATTGCACCCACATTCCGTCAGATGCATTTTTCTTGGGTACCCACCCAATTTATGCAGGTACAGGTGTTTTGTTCCTACTACTAGCAAGGTGCACATTTCTCGACATGTGACCTTCAATGAGCATGTCTTCCCCTACACCATCCCATAACTTGATACCTCATACACATTTTTGGATGATACAATTCCTTTGAGATTTAGATTTCAGCCTCTAGTGGTATGCCCCCGATTATTGAACCCTTTCCGATTACACACTCTCGACGACCAAGACCGCCTACGACATCATCTGCCAAACCCAATCAGCCCCCTGGTCCATTTGCTTACACCCAGTTAACTCACTGGTCATACACATGCTATTCCTATACCCATCTCGGCCACCTCTAACCAAACCACCCGGTTTAAATCTCGGGCCACCTCACATACGCTTCTCACCACCACTACCCTATTCCCTGTCCCAAACTCCTATGCCAAGGCCCTCGCCGATCCAAATGGTTAAATGCCATGCAAACTGAATTTGTGGCCTTAAAGGATAATGAAACATGGGAGCTTGTTCTCTGCCCTCAGGATCGTCCAGTTATTCGTTGCATGTGGCTTTTTCGCCATATAATTAAGTCTGATGGGTCTTTGGAACAGTACAAGGCACGGTTGGTGGTTAATGGTAATTCAATAGTGGGTATTGATTGTGATGATACATTTAGCCTATTTGTTAAACCTATTACTATTCGGACCGTGCTTTCTCTTGTTGTCTCGATGTCCTGGCCCATCCATTAATTGGATGTAAAGAATGCGTTTTTACAAGGGGAACTTCACGAGATTGTCTTCATGCATTAGCCACCAAGATTTTATTATAAGCGATTTCCGAACTATGTGTGTCGTTTGAAAAAGTCTCTTTCTGGGCTCAAGCAAGCTCTTCGTGCTTGGTACACTTGGTTAGCTACTTTTATTACTTCTCATAAGTTTCGTAGTAGTGTATGCAATATTTATTTGTTTATCTATCTATCATCGGGATGTTAATAATTTTGCAAATTTACTATTGATGTTGATGATATTGTCATTACAACATCTAATGATGATCTTTTGCATGATATTATTGGCACACTCTCACAAGAGTTTGCTATGACAGATCTGGGTCGGTTGCATCATTTTATAGGGATTAAGGTAACCCAACACGCCCATGGCATTTTTCTGTCTCAGTCTCAGACTCTCCGTATGCGAAGACATTATTGCTCGCGCTTCTATGACGTCGTGCAAACCTTGTACGACACCGGTTGATTTATTGGTAAAATTGAGTGCTACTGATGGTTAATTATTTTCTGATCCTACTTTATATAGAAGCCTTGCCGGCGCTCTTCAATTTCTCTCATTTACTAGATCAAATATCTCATATGCAATTCAACAGGTCTGCTTATTTATGAATGAGCCACGGGATTCTCATTTTTCATTTATTCATTTATAAAGCGCATCATCCGGTACATACAAGGGACCATTGAGTATGGTATTCATATTGTTAAGTCAACATCTCATTCGTTGGTGGCCTATTATTCGGATGCTGACTAGGAGGCTGTTTTGACTCGAGGCGGTCTACTTCCGGCTATTGTGTTTTTCTTGGTGACAATAGTATTTTGTGGTCCTCTAAATGTTAGCCTATAGTGTCTAGATCCAGCGCTGAAGCAGAATATAGAGGGGTTGCTAATGTCGTCGCCAAAGCCACTTGGATTTCGAACTTGTTACTTGAACTATATACTCCTTTGCATCAGGATTTGGTCGTCTACTGTGACAATGTGTCTGCAATTTACCTATCTAATAATTCGATACTACATCAGAGGACAAAGCATATTGAAATCGACATTCATTTTGTTCTAGATAAGGTTCGTGTTGGTCATATCCGGGTTCTTCATGTTCTTTCAACGCTTCAGTATGCCGATATTTTCACGAAGGGATTATCACGACAGTTGTTTCAATCATTTCATTCCAGCTTGAGCGTCTATCCTCCGCCCGCTCAAACTGCAGGGGTGTCTTAGCCGATTATATTGTATCTATTTTAGTATTAGATTTGTATTAGTTATTATTGATTCGTAGATGTAATTAGCCATGTATATCTTTTCTATATTTACACGGATGTATTAGTCCCTCCGTAGTGGTAGCTGATCTCGCCACCACCTCCCATAACGCCTTATGGCGTCGGCGAACACCTCCACGGGGAGCGTCATTGCCCAGAAAAGAAACGGCGCCATACCCCTCCACCATTTGTTTTTCTGTCACACACACACACACACACCACACACACATATATATAATATGTATAAGTGAAAGGGTATAACCCCACTACACACTCAAGTTATATAACCCCTATAACCCCTTTCTTACACAATTGCCACATGTCTTATAACCCCAAATTTATGGGGGTTATGGAGCTTGACCACTAACCTTATGCATTATGCCCTATTTAAGGGGTCTCGTTCGTAGAATACATATAATCAAGTTTAAACAATATCTACGGCTTTTACTATAAACGCCTAAAACCATACCATTGGGGATGGTTTGATTGTTTGAAAGATGCATTGGGTTTTTTTCCCTGATTTTAGACAATCATGAACTTCTATGCATGTCACAAAGCAAGGATACATGTGTTAAAAATATCTACTCTCGAGGGAAGCCACAATGCATCATGCATGTCACTTATGCAATTATCTTGTATTGATCTTTCCTTCTATATTTACGGTAAAGCAATTTAAAAAATATTCTACTTTTGCAGTTCTACCTAGCAGTTGTACTTCCTAGGCTTGAACTAGTCATCACTAGAGCCGGCAAAACGAATCGGATGGCTGGGTCACATCCCCTTGGTTTGTCAAATCTTCATGCTAAAAGCTTAAGTTTGACTAGAAAGCTAAAGGATTTATATAAACTATTAAAATGTATTTTTGATTACCTAACTGGTTTCAAGTACATGTAACAGAACAAGAAACTATCTTAAAACATATTACTTTCTAGTTAGTTTAATCATGTTTCAACACAATTACGGTTATTATGTATTTCCAAGCCAACATCCATGACACAAACCAATCAACAAAGCAGCAAATGGACTCATTTCAAGGCCATTCAACAGTATCAAGCCTGAAACCAACTGTTAACACTTGCATTCTTAAAAACACTTCACCAAATAAGTTTTCTCATCATACTTGTTGGTTCATGATATGAAAAGCAGCCGAATAAAACCTTTTTTTAACTTACGACCGATAACGACCTTGAGACTGAGTCCTCTCCGAGCCATGCCTCACTCGAAAGACCCCACCAGACCCACCACCACCATTCTAGTAAAAACCCCATGCTGGCCCTAGGTGTTGGTCTCTTTCCCATGTATGGTGGAATGGATTCGGCATCGAGCTTTCTGCTTCCTGAAAACCGCTTCTAGTAGTTGATGACCCGGATGTTGGGAGATAATAGATGCCACCTCCATGAATCAGGTCTGAAGATGAGCCCACTTGACCCATCTGGGCCTGGCTGTTGGATCTTCGTGATCCAGATAGCATACGTGCACGTAAGCCCGGTAAACCGCTGGGTTGTTGAAAATAGGCCTGAAGGGCCTGAGCACGCTCACGAGCCCGTGCGGCACTCCCGGGATGAGGATGAATCATTGAAGACCCAACCGAGCTGGGAACTCTAGCGGCAGAACTACACAAAGTACGCAAAACATCACGATGATAAGGAAATACAGTAAAACCTCTATAAATTAATACTCGATAAAATTAATAATTTGTCCAGTCCCAACTTGGGACCACTAGAAAATTGGACCCCAATCGTAAAATTAAAAGATAATAACTTTTTTGAAATGCCAACAAAACTATAAATTAATTATTACTAAAAGATTCCAAATTCTAAGATTCTCTAGTTAAAAAGGAATCTACAGTCACTTGTTTTTTTTGTTGAACTTCAAATCTATATATAATGTACTGTACATGGAGAAGAAATGTGCATTAAAACTTGTTTTTGTAATTCATTTTTTGATACCATGAAGGCATGAACTAATTTTTTGTATTAAAAAACAATGAACTTGACAAATTCAATTAACTTGTGAATGTACTTACATTGGACTTGGAAATATAAAGGTCAGAAGTAAAACCTCTTTAAATTAATAAATTATTAATTTATCAATATAACAGAATCTCGCTAAATTAATAAAATATCTCGGTCCCAACATTATTAATCTATAGAGGTTTTCCTGTATAAGGTTTAAAAGACAGCCAAGTGTGTTTTACCTTTGACCAACAAGAAACGGATGTGCGTAAGTGGCTGATCTAGGAACATCAGCATTATTCCTAACCGGTCTTCGCGGCATGACAGGTGGCATGGAGGGTTGATCCGCACCACCGACACCTACACGGTTATTTGATGGAGGAAAGAGGGCGGAGGGATAGCGGACATCGATGGTGGGCAAAGTATAAGAATTTGGCATATCACTGGATGCTGCTTGGCTGCTGTTCCAGTGATTATTATTATTATTACTATTATTATTATTATTATTATAATTAATATTATTACTATAATTATTGTTGTTATTATTGTAGGTAGGCGTAGGACCATCAGCAACACTTGCACTGGAAGTTGAGGATGACGAAGACGGGTGAACCGGTTGAACATATGCAAAATATGGACATAGATGAGCAGCAGATGATACCGTTGCTGCATGTTCGGTAAAAATTGCATGTGGTCCAAGAAGATCATGGTCTGGGGAAATAAACAATAATTAAACAAGTCCCTTTAGAACGTTACTAGTATATTTTGAGTGAAAATAACTTACATGCAGTTGTCGGGAATTCCCCATCACTGCAACATAAAAAGAAAATGAAATAAAAATGAGCGGTCTAACAAAAAGATAGAGAAACAGTAGAAAACATAATTCAATTACATGAAATAAAAATGAGCGGTCTAACAAAAAGATAGAGAAACAGTAGAAAACATAATTCAATTAAGTTTTCTTTGATTCTTTATGACCAAAATAAGAAGCAGAGCATGATATTAATATGGTCATAAGAAGCATAACGAAGACATTAAAATAAAAGCAGGATAACATAACAAAGCGTACATGCTATTTGAACAAATTATGATAAATGATTTCCACAAAAAAAATGAAAATAAACACCAGTTGAAGAACCGAGAATTTCACTCGAGAAGGGGGGGCATTAGACCTTGTAAAATGCAATTTTTTTTTCATCCTATATTTATTGATAAAAACATTTCCGAACACATTATAATTGTCGGTCAACAATTAACCACGCACAGAGATTGCTGGTTCAATTTGGTTGCTAAACATACATTTTGTGTATTATATTTTCTTGAAAGCTAATGAGAACCCGCTAACTTGCAGGCCTAGTTTAAACAGTACAAATCGTTGCCACCTTAAAGCATAGTTGTTAAAAGCCATCGCCTCTTGCGCCTAGGCCCATTTTTCAGGCGAGGTGAGGCAGTGGCGCTTGAAGTCGAGGAAATTGTGCTTTAGTTCTCTAGATGATGGTTCAGGTGCACATTCCAGCGAGATTCCTAGATTCCAGAGAGCTTCCGGCCAAATTCTCTAAATTCCGACAAGATTCTAGCCAAGTTTCTACTTTTTATTCAAGGAAACCTAATTTTCTACACTAATACACTAATATTTTGGTACTAATTAGATGATATAAAGTGTTAAATAATAGAATTTGTTTATTTTATTTGAAGAATAGTATTCTTTTCTAATACATAATATATTTTTAATTTTTGTTTCATTATGCGCTTTATTTTCTCAGGCCCTCGTTTTTTTTGTGCTTAGGCCCCAGGCGAGGCCTATACGCCTTGAGTGCGCCAAGCGCCTTTAGTAACTATGCCTTAAAGTCTTAAACAAGAATAATAATACATGTCAAACTGAGGTCACTTTACAGTTTGATGATTTTTGCAAGCAAATAGGCAGCAAAAGTTAAGGCAATTGAATCTGAGGTTTAAAAGGCAGATGGAGATGATAAATAGAAACAGAGGTGATATATAGGAGTGTCATGTGCTTACTCAAACGAAGCAGCAATCCGAGTAAATCCACTAAAGGGGCACCACATTGACTGCAAATAAAAAATATACGTGTAAAGCAATCAGATGCCAAAAAGTTAAAGGGTCCCACGCGCTTAACAACCTAAGTGCTTCGATAAGCTAAAGTGGGGAATAACCAGAGTTTCCTCAAAGTTTCTTGAGGAGAGATAGTTAATTTACTAATATCCAATTAATCATAGTATCCAAACAATGACAACAATTGTATATAATGTAGCTTTACCATAATAATAACTGCCAGTTATTAAGCTATAAAAGAGATGCATCTTACGGTGGTTTCGGTATAGCTTAGATCGTAGAGATCTTCATCGTGGGCCCAGTCATCCATGCTGAACTCAGGATACAATCTAGAACCATTCGCAAAAAGCCACTGGCCTTTCTCAACCTTCCTGCAGTTGGGGCATTGCATCACTCCCTTCGCATTAAATGCAGAACCAATGCAATCTGTACGCAAATAAAAGAAAGAAGCCATATATGACGCTAAATTAGAAAGATCTATACAATAGAGATTCATCTAATCAGAAGTTGCTATATGAATTTAACAAATCATGGATCATATTTGATCTTGAAAATTATGTTAACTTTTGGTAATCAAATCCTTAGCTGTGATCCTGTGTTAATGTATACAGTTGTGATGTATATGCAAAAACAACCATGTATATATGAATATGATACAGTTGATGGCTCGTGTTCCTAACAAAAAAAATGATAAAACACACCTATAACTTAACACTCATAAGTCTATCTGCTTACATTACCTAAAGTCTTCATGTACCGCATACAATGCTGCAGAAATCTTTATAAGGGAATAAAAAAAATCCATTAATATAGGTATAAATGTATAATGCTTGTTCAGTATTTTCCATACGCGAATCCAGCACCTACCTGTAACATGTTAATACTTTTACTCCTATCATATTCGGTTAGTAGAAATATTTTCTAACACCTTATCAGTAGAAAGAATACCCCTAGCTTCTTTGGTCATCCCTACATGCATACCAGTTAAGTTCACACTTCAATTCGATACCAAAATTCAATCTAATCTTCACATAAGTTGATGCTTAAATTTCTGACTTTAGACCCATAACTTCACACCAACCAACACAAACCGTCATTTGTCGGTTTTCAGATTTGCACCACATTTGTATAGAAAACTATACGCTAAGTTTCCGTATATAGGCCTTCTAAGTTGTAACCTAGCAAACACATGCAAACTCAATGAAATAGTATTAACGTTATCACGCTTCAGCAAATGATAGTTAACTACTACAAAAAAGAAATGCTTTTCTCAGTTCGGTTTATTCAAACCCTCCACATGAATCAAGCTCAGCAATAAAAGTGAGAACCTAGGATCTCACAACCAACACCAATATTTCCACACAACAAGATCTTGCATACACTGGCTATACACGCAAACCAATGAAACTACCCTTAGATGTATTAGATATCATCCGCCACAAGGGTTTAGTTACTGTGTACAGATCAAACAAAACCTAATGCTACAACTACTTGCAGATCACATGATTTCCATAACTACAAACCAATCAATAACAAGTAATCAATGATGCCCCAATAATCCATATCCTATAACATCAAAATCAATTGAATTAACAGCCAACAGATTACAATACAACTGACCTAAATGAAACCGATGCCCGCATTGAAGCTTCGCCCACGCCCGATCCCCGCTATCATCGACAACAACCTCGAGGCAAATCGAGCATGAAACCGATGCTGCAGCAGCAGCACCTTTACCTCCCTTAACATCATCCTGATCCTCAACAATATCTGCAGCCTGAAGCCCCATACAATCTCAACCACACAAATCCTAACCCTAACCTATTTAAAAATTATAAGCTTATAACTTCAACAACAAACAAAATCTCCTCAAATTCCTTACTTGACCGACAACAAAATCAGGAATCCCCTTTTTAGGGGGCTCTGTAGCTTTAATTATTAATCGATTAATTGGAATTAAAAAGCATAAGGAGGGGATTGTGAGGTAGCGAATATTATTATTAGGGTTTGGGGGGTGAAATTGATGGCATGATGATTGTATTGTATTGTATGAAATGAGATGAGATGAGATGAGATGAGATGAATTAGCGCGTTTTCTCTCTCATGGTTGTCGCTAGTTTTACGGCCCTTGGATTTGGTCCGTACCAGATGGATAGATAGATATTATTTATCTGTGATATGTTTGTTTAGGAGATGATGGATGACGTTAGATGAGAAGACACAATACGCTAACTACAACCCCCTACCTCTACGATACTAAAGTTGCAGGAAACATACTATCTTAGACTTTTTTCCAAGTGGAAAAATTATTTATTAAAAATACTATTTATTAAAATAATATTTTTATCTATTTTTATTTATCTTAAAAAAGCTATTTATTAAGTAGGGTTTTGTTTATTTTTATTTGTTTTTCTTTTTTAACTAACATATTAACCTTTTTTTTTATGTTTCTATTAAATTAACTGAGTATCTATTTTTTTATTCTTTAATGATTTTTCACTTATTTTGTGTATACATTTTATTTTTAAAATAACAATTAACCTTCTATTTTTCTCTTATCTAAGTAACTCATTATCTATCTTTTTATACCTATATTACACTTTCTTATATTTTAGTAAATCGATCTAATAACTTTTTCTTTTCTTTGACGAAACAAGAATTGATATCTCGTTCCTCTTCATCTTTAACAACTTTAAGATTAATCGAATTTATTTGCTAATTTGTACTTGTACATATCCAAACAAAATTATAACACAACTAAGAGCACAATGTTGATTTTTCAAGTTTCAGTTTAAAATAAGAACAAAACAAAACTTATATGTTTTTGTAGTTCGTATCTGTGTTCAGACATTTTTTTAAGATTGTTTGGTTCGATTTTGTTATTCTCTCTATAAAAATATATTATAATTAATAATAGTGTCAATGAGTTGATATATTTTATGAATATTTAAGTTTCCTGATAATATGTAAAAACTTATGAAATTAAATAACACTAAATAAATACGTCTAGATTTTCAAATGAATATGAACCGAAAATTTTCATTTATTTTGTATTTGCATTTTTTATTATTAAAACAACATAGCAGCTTTTTTTTTTCCTATACAATTAACGTAATATATATTTCTTTGTACATATATAACATATGTAAATGAACAAAAATAAGCGAAAGTTCAAGACGTAATTAAACGAACAAAACATGAGTTCAAGACGTAGATGAACTTAACGCCCCAAAACAAAGAATTATTGCTAAAAAGGTTTAAAAAGTTAATCGGAAATATCAAAGGAATAAAAAATAAATACTTTATTGATTGAAAAATATAAATCATAATAAAACACAAATACTTGATTAATCTAATAGAAACATAAAAAAAGTTTAATATGTTGGTTTAAAAAAAACGAAATACAAAATAAATAAGAAACACTACTTTGTTAATAGTTTTACAAGAACACCATTTTTGTAAATATTTTTTTCACCAAACTAGTTTAAGAAAAAAAACTCTGTTATTTTACCTTATACGTTCAAACGGTATCACTACAATACTAGCACATGATGTAGTCAATTAAAAAGGAGAAAAAATAACTTTATTGAATGAAGTTTAAGGATTTCTAATAACTTTATTAAAATAGAAGTGGTATAAGCGAGTGGCGGATTCATGATTCTTTTTCATTGGGTTCACTTTTTAGGGGCTCAAATTTTGGTCAGCTCGACGTTAGATGTTTCGGGTCGGGTCGGATTGGGCTTTATCACTTAAGTCACCTTTTTTCCTATGATGGTTCAAATCTTTCCTATTCCATTATCTATCTCCATCTCTAAAAAAACACATTTCTCTAAATTGATTGTAATAAACTCTTACAAAACAAGACGAGTCTGTGTCAAAACCAGCATATCTAGATATGGTCAGTTTAGTTCGAGTTAAACAAAATCTATACATTATAAGGAAGCATGAAAAGATGATTAAATAAGCATTTATTTGAGTCGTTCCAGCTACAAAAGCATCTGATTGAACCATGTTAAATCTCAGTCGATTAACATTTTCATTTGATGGATCTATGTATGACTTTGTGCTAAATATTTTTTTTGGTTGAAAGTCATTCCTCAAGTAACGAGACGTCTGCAATTTGATAGTATTTTAGCTAGAAAAGTTGCTTGAGCATTTATGTGCAGAAGATCCATCTTTAAGCTGTGACAAAGTAAAGCATTTCTTTTGGCATGGCATCAAACACCTAGCATGCTTTGTGAAGTGCATAAAATCCATCATATAATAACAATCAAGGCGTTATCAATATACAAATTCATTCCAAAGCCTCTAATCTCACACCAAATAAAACCAAAAAAACTTAAATACTTTTCAAGCAGATAACAAAAAATCTCAGTCAATGCCCACTCAAATTAAGACCTACAACAATTAAAATAGTTTGACTAACACGTAATCAACTAATAATCAAATCAAGTTTCAACAAATCTAATATCACTAATTCTCAATTCAAACTAATAAACATAGAACATATAACAATGTAAGCGCAGTGGCCGGAGATGGAGAAGTTGCAGCTCGTTGAGTGGGGTAGGGAGCTGGTCACTGAAGAGGGTGGAGGCTATTGTAAGTTGTGCGCTATTGCGTAATTAAAAAAAAGGAACAAAAAAAAACCGCTGAAGCGGGATTCGAACTTGGGATATCAAGATCAAAAACAACTTTTTTAATCAGTGGAACGCTAGACATTTATGGTTATGGGTTCACCCATGATTTATTTAAAAGATTATAAAAAACCAAGAAGAAAACAAAAGTTACTTCAGCAAAATAGTTGTATTTTTTGTTATAATGATTAAATAAGTTAGGTATAAGTAAAGTAAGGATTTCATATTTGTATATTATTTTATTTTAGTTGATGCAACACAATATCTTGGCTAGAGTTTCAGGTAATGTTTTTAGGACTTGACAGGACGTTGAACTAGTCTTCTTACCAGTCTACTGGTCGGGCCGGTTGAACCGGTCTGATTGGGTGCAAAAACCGAGTTATGTCATAAAATAATAAAAATAAATAGGGTAAAAAAGAAAAACATTAATCAAAATCCAGTTCTACCCCTAAAAATTTGGTCCGACCACCGGTTTCCGGTCCAACTTGCCAGTTTGATTCAAAACTAGTCCAATATGGTGAACTAGACCGATTAAATTCCTTCCCGGTTTAACCGACCGGTCCAGTTTTCAAAACATGTTGAAGGATATTGAAACTATCAAGAAATATTGTTTAAAATTATAACATTGTTAGATAGATTTTAACGATGCATGGTTGTTTAGGTGAGTAGTGTTGATGTTGAAATGTTTTAATTATAGGTAGTTGTTTAGGTGAGTAGTGTTGTCACACCTTGATCCGCAGCGGGTGATATGGTAGTCGGAGCATAATTGGGTTTTCATCAAAGCTCATTACATTTACTATAAAAGCTTCATGTATATTATTTCAAATAAAAAGGAATATACCAATCAACACATAATCTATACAAACACAAAATGTTCTAAACAAGACTTTCAACTAACTCTTTATTTTTCTTCTAAGGCCCAAGTCCTATGTGTTTCTTGCTTCAATCTGATCACCTGTATTATGTGTAAAAATAGAGTTTTGGGTCAACATAAGTTGGCGAGTGAATCCCGTTTAATCGTTAGGATAGAATTTGCATGTTTAATATTTTAATAAAAAAATGTGCATAACCCAAATATGAACAACATACATGTAATCTAACCACAAACCACATAATCATCTAGCAATGTATATGTGAACACGATAAGTGATGTGCTGTGAGATCAAGGCTCAATCAAACGGAGCCGATCTAATTAGGCAACGCGATGCTCTACCTGTATCAAACAGGGAACTGATGGGCCTATTATGAAAGCTTGACTGAAATGAGAAAGTATAACCACAAATAACAATAATCCAAATATCACATAGCACGTTAGTTCATATAATGGTAGTAGCACAAGTGCTTGAATAAAAGATATAAATAAACGACCATGATACACCCCAAAATATGAATGAGAAAGGGAAGTTTGTATGAATTCACTCACAGTGGGTGCGTTCTTGATTTGATAGCGAGCGCGCACGATTTAAAGATTCCAACCGACAGAAAACTAACCTAAATATATATATTTTTTTATTTGAAGTTAGTGTTTTATTAATGACTTTTATTAGGCTTTTTAGACAAATTTATAGTATTTATTACTAATTTTTATGTCTAAAAAGACTTATTTTGTTATATATTTTTATAGTTTTTTTGAGAGAAATAAAGAAAAAGGGTTAATTAAAAAAATATATCCCTTTTAGGGGTCGAACCGGTGGGACCGGTCAAATTGTATGGTTTTGGCATCGTGTGAGGCTCGAACACGTGACCTCCCGTATACGTGCACGCAGCTCTACCAACTGAGCTACGTGTCAAACTCGAAATATATCGTTTTTAATTCTATATATACACATACTAGGGTTAATCTTGATTAATTTTATTTAAAAAGGTTTGTTTTATTTAACAGTACAAAGCGTATACCCGGACTCGAACCCGCGCCTCTTGATTCGTGTTGCACACAGCCCTACCAACTGGGCTGTGTGACTAACCCGGAACATTTAGGATTTATATTAAATTTATATACTAACTGAGTTAATATATATTGGTTATAAAAACGTTTGAGATAATATAGGAATTCGGCAGCGTGTTAAGATTCGAACCCGTAACCATTTATGTAAAATGCACATAGTCCACCACTGGACTGTGTGTCTAACCTGGTATAAACACCGGTTTTAATTACATATATTGTAACATCCGTCAAAAACCGGATTTACCAAACCCGCTCCGTTTAATAACCGAACAATCAGTTAAAAATTTCGTTGCGTATTTAATGCCCAAAATAATTTTAAACGATACATAATTAATAAGTATATTGGGTTATAAAAGTTTTATTTGAAAAAGTATTGAAATTAATGAAATAAAAATAAAATAGTGCTGCCGGGTTTCGAACCCGGGTCAGCAGCGGATTCAAGCAAAGACTTAACTTTCACCCGCCCAACCACTGCGCCACTTATGTTCCTTGTTAATTACTGGAGACAATTAATACATAACATGAATCTCAATTTCAAAACCGACGCGCCTATTTGCAGTCGTCGGAAATCCCGACAATCTCGCCAAGATTTGACGTTTCTTCAGTTTTAACGTAAAGTTTAACTATGACATCGGTTATAACCGACGTCTGAACCCGCGACGCAAGTCATAACCGCCGGAAAACGTAATGACTTTGAATCAAGTCTGAAATCCGACTCTATACATCTCGATTCCTCCCTATAAATTCACCCACAATCCACTGGTAGCCTTTTCGCTCAAAACCGCACCCTTTCTCGACGAAAATTCACTCGCCGGAAAATACCTGCAAATCGCCGGAAAACCGAGCTTTTCACCTTTGAGCCTTACTGAACCCCCAGAGCTCATACCGAAGCCACCCACACTCATCTCAAGCTCCCTGAAGACTCCCTGCCGCAGGACACACGTCGCCGGAATAATCTGCTGTCACCGGAGTTTCGCCGGAGAAACAGAGGAGTTCAGTTCGGTATACCTTACGCTTAATTTTTCATTCTTTTTATTTATCTCACCTGTAATTAACCTCAAAACACTAAAAGAACATGATTAAATCGACGAACCAGTCGGACACCGATTCTGGTTTAGTCTAACGAAGAAGACGAAGTTTCCGTTGTCTATAAGTTTAATTTAAATCAAGATATAACTCGGGTTAGACACACAGTCCAGCGGTGGACTGTGTGCAAATAAAACACGCAAACGTCTCGAGTTCGATACATGTCCCACGCATACTCGCCTTAATAAAAATGTTCCTTTTTATTACTGAACCGGATTCACTTCATATAAATGTTAAGTTTAATAAAAATCAGAATAATAACCAAGATAGACACACAGTCCAGTGGTGGACTGTGTGAACGTTTAATCACAGGTCACGAGTTCGAGTCCGGACTACTGCACCGATCTGGACAATTATAAAACTTTTTAAATAAGGCATAAATGAAATAATGAAGTTTGTATATAAGTATAATAAAAATCAGATTATTTAACAAGTTAGACACACAGTCCAGCGGTGGACTGTGTGTTAACTCAACCCACAGGTCCCCGGTTCGAGACCTGTGGAGCGCACCGAGTCGTTATGATTAAAATCTTTTTAAAAATAAATTGATTTTCGGATTAATCTAATTAGTATATAAATTTAATTAAAAACAGAAATATTTCGGGTTAGACACGTAGCTCAGTTGGTAGAGCTGCGTGCACGCGTACGGGAGGTCCCGGGTTCGAGCCTCACCCAGCGCATACATACACACATACGAACCGGTCAACAGTCAATGGTCAATGGTCAACGGTCAGCGGTCAAAAAGTCAACATTTTTTTATTATTTTTATTTATTTATTTAATTTAAAAATCAATTAAAAATACTTAAAAATAACATTTTTAAGGTTTAGAAAATAGCCTTAAACTCACAAAAATACACCCAACAATCCTACTAAAATGGATTAATAAAATCCGTTTACTTACCGAACCATTATGCCATTATCTAGGTTAGTTCACTCGTGGTTAAATCCAACTTCGTGCGTATTCAACATCATCAACCGAACGCACCCAATGTGAGTGAATCTTACAACTCCCTTTTTAATTACACGTTTTGGGGTGTGTCATGTGTCACTAAAATTAACTCGTTTATTTAAACTTGTGCCATACCATATTGTGATCTAAACTTAGATTGTATACATTGCTTGTAGTTATGTATTTCGTTTTGTCAATTTATATGCAATTCATTCCTTAGGCCCATCAGTTCCTCGTGGGAGACGAGTTGAGCAACGCGTGCCTCAAAACAAATCCTTTATTGTTTGTGTGTGTATTATTTAGTTTAAATTGTTTGTAGATATGTATTTCATATTGTCAAGTATATGCAAATCATCCATTAGGCCCATCAGTTCCCGTGAGAGACGAGTTGAGCAACGCGTGCCTCAAAACGATTCATTATTGTTCATGTGTGTTTTATTTAATTGATTGGTGAATAAGTTTACATCTATTTTTACTCATGTGTGGTTGTGCACTTTATTTTATAATCAATTAAATAAACTTGTTCAAATGTTTTCATAGGATTCACTCGCCAACTTTTTGTTGATCCAAAAACCCTTTTTACACATGATACAGGTGAACAGGATGAAGCAAGGAAAACATAGGAAATGCCTTAGAAGAAAACAATGAAGCCTAGATTGATGTTTAGGACATGATGTAATATTGATTGTAATTTCCCATTAAAGTGTATTAATGAATATGAAACGTTAAAATAAATGTCATGAGCTTTGATGATAACCCAATCATGCCCCGATCACCTTTTCCGCTGCGGGTCGGGGTGTGACAGATTGGTATCAGAGCCATGACTATAGGGATATAGGATAGGTTATTAGACCCTTAGAGCCTATACTATAGTTTGCCTAAATTTTTAATTGTTTAGGTGGTTACATACAAACTTATGATATTTATTTGTTTCATATTTGTTTATACTTACAGTCAAACATACATACTTATATACACATTCATCATACATATTTCAATGTTCAATATATTCAATTCACCTTCATACTTTTGTTATTCAAAGATTTTGTTGCAATTTTCAAATCTCATCAAAGTAAGTTCTGCGACTGGCATGTAGTAACTGGAAGGGTACAGGTACCGGTAGTCGGAACGTCCTGTCTAGGTTGGCATTCGTATAAATCCAATATAACGGACCAGTTTGCCTACCTGGGGACTAACGATGAGAGTACGAAGGACCTATTAGGCCAAAGCATGCCACACCAAACGTCGTTCGAACTAACCCCACTTTGAGTTGTCACCGTGTCTACACCTGGACACATTCCGAATATCATACATTATATACATATTTCTCGATTTTCTCCGGGTTTTAGTGTACGTAACCAGGCTAACACATGCGAACCATATGAAAAACCCGGTATTCATGGGGGCCCACATGATTACGAAGGTGAAGTATGGCGGCATGCAGGGCCTAATGACGAGCAAAGCCCAAGACATCCTATGGATGTAGTAGATTTATTTTTCTATATTTATTTTATGAATGTTCATTCCTAAATGCGACCCATGAACCCAAAAACATCCAACTCATACTCTTGACATGTATTCCTTGTAGATGTCTTCTAATCTCGCCTGTAGGAAGATGAGAGCAGGAAAAGCTCGCGAGCGCATGGCTGCCCTAATCGCTCAACAAATGGCTGCCGTAATACCCAACATTGTAATCCAAGTCCAACAAGCACTTACCGCTAATCCTGTCAATCAAGAAGATCAACACGTTATCAACCCTCCCCCAAATACCACTAAATGCACCTACAAGCATTTCAAATCATGCGACCCTCCAAAATACGAAGGGATTGAAGGTGTCACCGCTCTCCTCCATTGGTTTGAAGAAATGGAGAACACTTTTCTAAATTGCGATTGCCCCGATGATCGCAAAGTGCGATATGCTACCGGTCGTTTATATGGAATAGCACTTACTTGGTGGAATACAGAGAAGGCCAAACGAGATGTTGAAGATGCTAAGACTTTAACTTGGGATGAATTGAAGGAAATCATGACAAGACGGTTTTGCCCAAGGAGCGAAATCAAGAAATTAGAAGATGAGTTCTATTCGTTGAAGCAAAAGGAAGGAGACCACACCACATACAACAAAAGATTCCTCGAGTTACATCAAATGGTTCCCAACTTGTTCACTCCCCTCTACCGTTTGATCGAGCACTACATTCGAGGTCTTCCATCAAAGATTCAAGACTCTGTAATAAGTACCACGCCTGCAACTTTGGAAGCAGCAATGGAGCTAGCTACAGAGCTCACCAAGAACCGAATCCGGAACAAAGACTTCAAGGAGGAGAAGAAGAAGGATAAAGCATCAACTGAAACTTCAAACTCCACCCAAACCGAATCCCCTTCTCAACCCATTTCTAAGAGAAAAAGAGACGGGCAACTTTTCGCTACTATCCAACGTAATCAACCAATTTCACACGCCATACCAATCCAAGCTATCCCAATCACGCAGATAGCACCCAACTCAACTTACCCAAATAAGAAACCATACCTTGGACCTCACCCTCGATGTAACACCTGTTTTTATCACCATCCCCTTACCTTACCTTGTCGACTATGTGCAAATTGTGGACGGTATGGTCATTTGAGCAAGGTTTGCCGCACCTTTCAAAACCAAATCCTCCCCCTACTCAAAATATGATCCAAACATATCAACAACCTCAATACCCCATGTTACCTTATGTTCGAGCTTGTTTCAATTGTGGCGACCCTACCCACTTTAGAAACACGTGCCCTCGATTGGTTAACATCATAAACACTCAAGCTCAATCAAACCCAGTTAACCAAGTAAATCAAGAAAACCCAATCACTAGGCCACCAGCAAGAGAAAGAGTTTTCAACATCAACGCCAATCCTGACGAAGATAATGATGGCCCAAACGAAACCACCCAACTAGTCCTCTTCACCGAAAATCAAGATTCAACTCCAATCGTATAGTTTTATGTTTTTCTTTATGTTTTAGAATCACATAGAACCAATCATAACTTAAGGATAAAGCCAATGAGAACTTGACAAGAATATGGTGGATACGCTGCTGGTACTTCCTATATATAAGTATTATTGTCAAAGGATCGGAGGCATTATCTGGCGGTTATGAGAGGTTCCATGTATAAACTGTTTGAGTGATTATTGTTTATTATTTTCAGTACATGCAATACGATCGGCTCTGTTTGATTGAGCCTTGATCACACAGACATTTTTCATTTTCAGTACATGCAATACGATCGGCTCCGTTTGATTGAGCCTTGATCGCACAGACATTTTCATTTTCAGTACATGCAATACGATCTTGTGGTTGTTGTGTTTGTTGTAGAGTCACATAGAACAAATCATAACTTGCGGATAAAGTCAATGAAAATTTGACGAGAATATGGTGGATACGCCGCTGGTACTTCCTATATATAAGTATTCTTGTCAAAGGATCGGAGGCATTATCAGGCGGTTATGTGAGGTTCCATGTATAAACTGTTTGTGTGATAATTGTTTAGATTAAATTTATTATTTTCAGTACATGCAATACGATCGGCTCCGTTTGATTGAGCCTTGATCGCACAGACATTTTTCATTTTCAGTACATGCAATACGATCGGCTCCGTTTGATTGAGCCTTGATTGCACAGACATTTTTCATTTCAGTACATGCAATACGATCTTTTGGTTGTTGTGTTTGTTGTAGAGTCACATAGAACTAATCATAACTTGAGGATAAAGTCAATGAAAATTTGACAAGAATATGGTGGATACGCCGCTGGTACTTCCTATATATAAGTATTCTTGTCAAAGGATCGGAGGCATTATCAGGCGGTTATGAGAGGTTCCATGTAGGATTTAGTATGTTTTGGTTGAACTTTGTTCATCATACATTTCAGTGTATTCAATTTCATCATTTATAGAAGTTGAGCTATGTCTCACTTCCACAATGACTAACCTCTCCAACATAATAAACGAGAGAGGTACTGTCATCATTCAAACATGTATACTTTCAGAATTTAGACTCAAGCTGTGGTTGTTGTGTTGTTTATGTTTTATAGTCACATAGGACTAATCATAATTCACTGATAAAACCAATGAAAATTTGAAGAGAATATGGTGGATACGCCGCTGGTACTTCCTATATATAAGTATTCTTGTCAAAGGATCAGAGGCATTGTCAGGCGGTTATGAGAAGTTCTATGTAGGATTTAGTAATTTCTTGGTAACTAATCATAACTTGCGGATAAAACCAACGAAAATTTGACAAGAATATGGTGGATACGCCGCTGGTACTTCCTATATATAAGTATTCTTGCCAAAGGATCAGAGGCATTATCAGGCGGTTATGAGAAGTTCCATGTAGGATTTAGTATTGTCTTGGTTGAAATTTGTGTTACATTTATATCATCTCGCCATTTAAAGAAATTGGATTGTGTTCTATTTCTACATAAACTAACCTCTCCATCATAACAAACGAGAGAGGAACTGTCACCATTCAAACATATATGCTATCAGAATGTGGATTCAAATATTGGTTGTTGTGTTATTTACGTTCTAGAGTTACATCATAGGACCAATCATAACTTACTGATAAAACCAATGAAAATTTGACAAGAATATGGTGGATACGCCGCTGGTACTTCCTATATATAAGTATTCTTGTCAAAGGATCAGAGGCATTGTCAGACGGTTATGAGAAGTTCTATGTAGGATTTAGTAATTTCTTGGTACATTAGTTGTTGTGTTTATTTATGTTCCAGAGTCATATCATAGAACCAATCTTAACTTACTGATAAAACCAATGAAAATTTGACAAGAATATGTGGATACGCCGCTGGTACTTCCTATATATAAGTATTCTTGTCAAAGGATCAGAGGTATTGTTAGACGGTTATGAGAAGTTCCATGTAGGTTGTAGTATTAGAAGTTTTGCTTTAGGATATAACCATATCCTTCCAAACATATCAAAACTCTTACGCCTGATATCATATTTAGCGAATCAACTCTGCTTATCAATATTTTTACCGTAGGCAACAAAAAGCGATTCCTGTAACAGGGTACTTAACCCTTACAAGGGACGTTACCGCCTCAAACAAAAACTTGAACTCTTACTCTTTTTCTAAGCATGTAACTGTCAAACTAAACACCATCATTTTTAGTCAAATATATCACTACTTAAATTTCGGGAAGAAATTTCTAAAAAGCAGGGGATATTGTAACATCCGTCAAAAACCGGATTTACCAAACCCGCTCCGTTTAATAACCGAACAATCAGTTAAAAATTTCGTTGCGTATTTAATGCCCAAAATAATTTAAACGATACATAATTAATAAGTATATTGGGTTATAAAAGTTTTATTTGAAAAAGTATTGAAATTAATGAAATAAAAATAAAATAGTGCTGCCGGGTTTCGAACCCGGGCCAGCAGCGGATTCAAGCAAAGACTTAACTTTCACCCGCCCAACCACTGCGCCACTTATGTTCCTTGTTAATTACTGGAGACAATTAATACATAACATGAATCTCAATTTCAAAACCGACGCGCCTATTTGCAGTCGTCGGAAATCCCGACTATCTCGCCAAGATTTGACGGTTTCTTCAGTTTTAACGTAAACTTTAACTATGACATCGGTTATAACTGACGTCTGAACCCGCGACGCAAGTCATAACCGCCGGAAAACGTAATGACTTTGAATCAAGTCTGAAATCCGACTCTATACATCTCGATTCCTCCCTATAAATTCACCCACAATCCACTGGTAGCCTTTTCGCTCAAAACCGCACCCTTTCTCGATGAAAATTCACTCGCCGGAAAACCGAGCTTTTCACCTTTGAGCCTTACTGAACCCCCAGAGCTCATACCGAAGCCACCCACACTCATCTCAAGCTCCCTGAAGACTCCCTGCCGCAGGACACACGTCGCCGGAATAATCTGCTGTCACCGG
Organism: Scalesia atractyloides; assembly: GCA_947069175.1. Lineage (NCBI taxonomy): Eukaryota > Viridiplantae > Streptophyta > Magnoliopsida > Asterales > Asteraceae > Scalesia > Scalesia atractyloides. Next base: position 53,520,241 of record CAMTDV010000020.1, read on the forward strand.
AGTTTCGTCGGAGAAACAGAGGAGTTCAGTTCGGTATACCTTACGCTTAATTTTTCATTCTTTTTATTTATCTCACCTGTAATTAACCTCAAAACACTAAAAGAACATGATTAAATCGACGAACCAGTCGGACTCCGATTCTGGTTTAGTCTAACGAAGAAGACGAAGTTTCCGTTGTCTATAAGTTTAATTTAAATCAAGATATAACTCGGGTTAGACACACAGTCCAGCGGTGGACTGTGTGCAAATAAAACACGCAAACGTCTCGAGTTCGATACATGTCCCACGCATACTCGCCTTAATAAAAATGTTCCTTTTTATTACTGAACCGGATTCACTTCATATAAATGTTAAGTTTAATAAAAATCGGAATAATAACCAAGATAGACACACAGTCCAGTGGTGGACTGTGTGAATGTTTAATCACAGGTCACGAGTTCGAGTCCGGACTACTGCACCGATCCGGACAATTATCAAACTTTTTAAATAAGGCAGAAATGAAATAATGAAGTTTGTATATAAGTATAATAAAAATCAGATTATTTAACAAGTTAGACACACAGTCCAGCGGTGGACTGTGTGTTAACTCAACCCACAGGTCCCGGGTTCGAGACCTGTGGAGCGCACCGAGTCGTTATGATTAAAATCTTTTTAAAAATAAATTGATTTTCGGATTAATCTAATTAGTATATAAATTTAATTAAAACAGAACTATTTCGGGTTAGACACGTAGCTCAGTTGGTAGAGCTGCGTGCACGCGTACGGGAGGTCCTGGGTTCGAGCCTCACCCAGCGCATACATACACACATACGAACCGGTCAACAGTCAATGGTCAATGGTCAACGGTCAATGGTCAAAAAGTCAACATTTTTTATTATTTTTATTTATTTATTTAATTTAAAAATCAATTAAAAATACTTAAAAATAACATTTTTAAGGTTAGAAAATAGCCTTAAACTCACAAAAATACACCCAACAATCCTACTAAAATGGATTAATAAAATCCGTTTACTTACCGAACCATTATGCCATTATCTAGGTTAGTTCACTCGTGGTTAAATCCAACTTCGTGCGTATTCAACATCATCAACCGAACGCACCCAATGTGAGTGAATCTTACAACTCCCCTTTTTAATTACACGTTTTGGGGTGTGTCATGTGTCACTAAAATTAACTCGTTTATTTAAACTTGTGCCATACCATATTGTGATCTAAACTTAGATTGTATACATTGCTTGTAGTTATGTATTTCGTTTTGTCAATTTATATGCTATTCATTCCTTAGGCCCATCAGTTCCTCGTGGGAGACGAGTTGAGCAACGCGTGCCTCAAAACAAATCCTTTATTGTTTGTGTGTGTATTATTTAGTTTAAATTGTGTGTAGATATGTATTTCATATTGTCAAGTATATGCAAATCATCCATTAGGCCCATCAGTTCCTCGTGAGAGACGAGTTGAGCAACGCGTGCCTCAAAACGATTCATTATTGTTCATGTGTGCTTTATTTAATTGATTGGTGAATAAGTTTACATCTATTTTTACTCATGTGTGGTTGTGCACTTTATTTTATAATCAATTAAATAAACTTGTTCAAATGTTTTCATAGGATTCACTCGCCAACTTTTTGTTGATCCAAAAACCCTTTTTACACATGATACAGGTGAACAGGATGAAGCAAGGAAAACATAGGAAATGCCTTAGAAGAAAACAATGAAGCCTAGATTGATGTTTAGGACATGATGTAATATTGATTGTAATTTCCCATTAAAGTGTATTAATGAATATGAAACGTTTAAAATAAATGTCATGAGTTTTGATGATAACCCAATCATGCCCCGATCACCTTTTCCGCTGCGGGTCGGGGTGTGACAATATATACACTTTCAACTTTATCTTCTTCCTTATGAAAACAGTTTGATATTCCCGGTTGATTAACACTCATTGGATTTATTGATTTATTACAACTGATAATGAAAATAATTAAACAGAAAAGGGATTCAAGGATGTTGTACCGAACAGGGGAGTGATTTGATTTCCTCCGGTGAAGTTCCGGCGACAAACGAAGTTTCCGGCGAAGTGATATTTCGAAGACAGAGTGTGCAGAGGGTTTTGAAATGAGTGTAGGTGTGTTCTAGTGGTGTTCAGAAAACCCTATTTATAGAGTAAGACAAGGCTCGATTGAAGTTTCGGTTTCAAACTTTTTGGTCAAAGATTTTAATGGCAACAATGATTTCATGACCATTTTTGACGAATTAATTCGGTAATTAAGTTGATTCTAATGATTAGAAACGGTTACACACTTTAATTACAAAGGAAAGAACGGTCTGTGATGATAGCTTGATTCCAGTTCGGCTGTTACAGGGCGGGTTTTTGGGTTTTGATTTCAAACGTAGTTTTGATCTAAACCTTGTCTGGTCTGAGTTTAAAACAAATGTGTGTGTGTGTAGTGCAGTGGTGTATTGGGTGGAGACCCGGGTTCGATACTCGCGGTCCACACCCCTTTTTTATTTTAATTTTTATTATTTACTTTATGTTATTATTATTTATTAAAATTTATTATTTACTTAAACTTTATTATTTAAACATTATTATTATTATTATTTATTACTTAATACTAATAACAAGATTTCAATGCTTAACATAAATGCGTAACGATCATCATAACTTGCATTACAAAACGGAGCGGGTTTTTAGAACCCGTTTTATGACAAATGTTACAAGTGTTAATGTTAAAATGTTTTAATTATAGGTAAGAAGTGAAATATTTGGATTTTAGAGGGATTGTAGATTGTTGGTGAGTTAATGAGAGTTTGGATAAAGTAAGAGGGTTAATGAAGTCAACTAAACTATAAGAGCTTTATTCTAATATGTTTTCATGTTAAGATTGATATCAATAAGGTGGTGTTTGGTTTGTAGGAATAAGTGGCGGAAGGAAATGAACCATTGTGAGGGAATGAAAAAAATGGGTGTTTGATTAATCGATGGAACGGAATAACTCATTACACAAGGAAGCACATTCTCTCTAAATGCCTCAAAATTAAATTCAACCACTCCTCATGTTTTTTTCACCATATTCCCTTGTGACCCTTCATCACCACCGCCTACCATCGGTCATCGCTGTCACCCACCACCGCCACAACTACCATCACCCCCACTACCACCACCACCACCACCACCCCCATTGCCACCACCACCGCCACTGCCACTACCCACCACCCGTTGCCACCACATGCCTCCACCCACCATTGCCACCCATCGCCTCCACTCGCTATGGCTGTCACTCGCCACCGCCATCATCACCACCCACCACCATAGCGGCCGTCACTCACCACCGATTTTATTTCTTGTTTTTTCATGCCTACCTAATACATAAAGTAATGATTTTCATTATATTCTCACATGGTAACCAAACAAGACAATGGAATGATGATAATCCATTCGATTACCTCATCCACTACCCCATATCAAACAAACCATAAATGTATTATTGAGTATAAACGTTTTTATTGTTTAGCTTTTTACATTGTATAAGTGTTGGATTTTTTTGGAAAAAAATAACTTTTTTGAAAAGTGATTTCGGATTTATTTTGTTAGATTGAATTCCACATAACTCACAAACTCAAATTTCATGGGGTTTTTGTCTATTTTAAGAAATTATAATTTTTTAAAGGTTCTGATTGTTAAACGCATAGTTTAGGTTTGTTCTTGTGCCAGATCCTGTGTAATATAACACTCAACTATTCAATCTTGATTTTGTTCATTATTGAAAGCCACTGTGAGTGTTTTGTTTACCTACTGAACCCTTGATTACGACTTTGTAGTTGATTGTTGGTGGGTCTTAATCCTTCTACTCCTTTTTTTGGCATTCAGTGTGAAAGAAGTCAAAAGAGGGTTACAACCTTTATTTTGATTACATCAGTAGCTATTGTGTTCCAAAATTGACACTCCAAGTGAGGAATATCTTTGAATTGTATGTAGTAGAGGATTTTGGGTCAAGTGAAGGATATTGACAAGTTTGTGTGTTGATAGGAATAAGTGCCAATCGATTTGAAACTTGGATTATGAGTAGGGGCTCTCGTTTTACGTCATTAATTATGTCTAATAGTAGAACTTATGTGCTGGATGGCGTGATGAGCTAGGTATGTGTTTGGGGCTTTGGTATGATGTCTAATGTCAGGTAATGATCAGAGCAATAGTCGGCGTAATCACACTATCAAACACACACACAAAAGTAATAAAAGAGCCACGAGAATTTGTGTGGTTCAGATTCAATGCGAATCCTACATCCATGGTCGCAACTAGATTAATATCAATAAGGTAGTGATCAGAGTGTCGCGCTTCAGTCAAAGATAATATTTATAATCCCAAATTACCCTTAACAATGTGTTATGATAGTAAGGGGTCGAACCACGAAGAGTTTGTGGTTTGCGATTGATATGATTGATTTTAAAGAAGATTGTCACTATTATGAAGCTTGCTAAGAATTTGATTAGTTTTGTTTGTTTGAAAATGATGTCGAAATGATCCGACAAATTTGGTTTGTATTACTTAACTACGAAAATTAAAACAATTGTGATAAAATTAATTGATTGAGTATAACAAGATGACAAAACAAGGTTCACACTCGTTTCAACAATTGTAGGACCTAGGGTTACTACACGTTTTAACTTGGTTTAATCGAATTTGATCATTAACGGTTTATAATCACAAGATTTAGGTGCCAATTGCTATCGACATCATAGACAACGCACCACAATGCACTTCGTTGCCTTGGACAATAAATCCTATCAAAAGACAAGGCATAAATACGCATATTCATTTCACGAAGTCGAATTTCATAACTCACTCAACAATTCATAAATTCAATACAAACGTAAGACAATTATCAATTGTTCAAATGCAATTAAATTAGTGACAAACCAAGTTCTAAACAAATAATAAACCCTAGAAATCCTTACAAAAGTTTACACCGGGGTGAAACCTCCAAGAATTAGCCTCTCATGGTGAATAGAGCACGATCAACGATTGATGAAAACTCGAACTTCAACATCTTGAACTTGGTGATGGTGATGAGTGATGATTTGGGTTTGAGGTTGATGATAATGGTGGGTGAATGGAAGGATTGATGATGATGATGGTAGAGAACTAGGATTAGGATTGAAGATGATGAACTCGGATGATTGGATGGAATCGATGGAGTAGGAGATGAAGGTTGGGTGTTGCTAGGCTCCAAGAACAAGTTCAAAACTCAAGAAATTCGTAACTCCCTCAAAAATGTTCAAACGTCTAGTTAAAACCCGTACAAAATTGAATTTCAGCAACAAGAACATAAGAGGGGCGTCGCCGACGGCCCCTAGAAATCATGCTTTTCCTTCGACGCTCTAATCCACTGTCTACGACCAATTTTCTTTGACGGGCTACCTGAGGGGCGTCGCCGACGGCCTCTCTAATACTTGATTTCCTGTTTTTCCATGTTGCGACCCCGGTTGACCCGTTTTCCGTCCCGATGCTTCAAAACGTTCCCGAATAGCTCTTTAAACTTCGTAACCTTTAAAACATAAATCTAATCAGAAATAGATTATTCGAAACTAAAAGTTACGTAAAACATTGTCGCCGACGGCCTCTCTAATACTTGATTTCCTGTTTTTCCATGTTGCGACCCGGTTGACCCGTTTTCCGTCCCGATGCTTCAAAACGTTCCCGAATAGCTCCTTAAACTTCGTAAACCTTTAAAACATAAATCTAATCAAAAATAGATTATTCGAAACTAAAAGTTATGTAAAACATTAATTTAAGATTAATAGAAACATCGGTTTTCGAGCACGTATCACATCCCCACACTTGTCTTTTGCTTGCCCTCAAGCAAATCTGTCTTTCACTTTCACGTGGGTCGAATGAGGAACACATTTTCCCATTCTTGAGACATGAGATAAGGTCTGATGTCATACTCGGTTCATAATTTTTATCATTTTGAAAATATTTAACGTTAACATGATTAACACATAAAAATGGTTATCAAAGATTAACCCGCCCTTGAAACTCGCAAATCATACACATCCCTCACAATGTTCTCTCCATTCGGCTTAGAAATTGGCTAATAAGTGATGCATTAGCACTTTTGATATAATCACACAAACCGATTAGAACACGTACCCGCATAAGCTTGCAACTTAATCATTCTCCACCACCGAACACAAATATTAAGCACAAGTCAAAAGGTCTTGAACGGGTTGTAGTGGGGCTAGGCTAAGGGTATGGAATAGGATGCTTTGAAAGTGGCTGAGGTGATGAAAACTCGATTTTTATTACAAAAAGCACTATTCTAACACAACCGACTACGAAACAATAAACTAAGAGGCAAAAGTTTTCGCCTTTTATTCAACAACTATCAATACATACATTTTTCTTTTCTTTTCTCAATTATATTCTTTTTTTCAAATAATCCTAAAATCAAGTTATCATCACATGGGTTAAAAATAAAAGGTTTAACAGTCAAAGGCTACATGGGTTGGTCAAACGAAAGGTTTAGGCTCAAGATTGGCGACTAAGGGATTGATTTCAGGCAAGGATAAATGAAAAGGTTTACCTAATGCCTTAATCATTCTTGTGCTCATATTCGGTCTATGGTCTCAAATGCATCAAAAGTTGCAAGTTCTACAATACACGACTAATGATCCACTCAACCAAAGAAATATATGCATATATTATGTATAAAAGTGCCTCAAAATCTCACGTATAAAGGGTATGGTATGCGATGTATATAAAATGTAAGTTTCTTAGGCGGATTATTCCCGAATAACCACCAGCTAAATACCCGTCATGTTATTAATTTGAACTTGACCATGACAAAAGACCACATGAGTTGTATCATCCCTCATTAACTTAGTTACTTGTGCTTTTTAGATGGCTTCAAACAAAGATATTTTGAATTTTTTTTGAAATTTTCCCCCATCCCCACACTTGAGATCAACATTGTCCTCAATGTGTAGTGTTTAAATGAATGGGTCAAAATTGAAAAACTTTTTTCTCCCCATCCCCACACTTGAAGTCAACATTGTCCTCAATGTGTAGAAATAGAGCTTTTAAAATGCACAAGGGATGTGACACGACTAACCTTCCCAAAATTTCACCTCAGAAAATAAAATACAAAATAAATCCACTTATTACTAACTAAAAATCAAAGCTAAAAAGAAACGTATGCACCTGGTTTTTGCTCAATCATGTGTGCTCTTCATCTTCAATAAAAATGGTCGTCTCGCGAAATAGCTTACCTACAAATTTCAACCTTCGTGTAGAAGCGAGCTTCTCACAACCATTAAAAATTTGTTAGTTACTTAGTTCTACTATTTTTACTAAAATAAGTTACCAAGTCATATAATTTTATTCAGCTTCGATTTTCTTGTGGAAAAAGATTTTACAACAACAAACTAAACTCACTTTCGTAGGAATCACGGTTGCATTTAGCGTATGCAACAAGCCCTTTTAAACCTTCCGATAGCTCGGAAGGACGAGTAGGTCTCGTGAGGGTTATCTAGGGAACACACCCACAAAGTTCATTTAACTACTAACAAGAAACAAAACACAAAATAAAATTTACACAAAAATATACAACAACAAAAGAAAACATACCGGTGATCATCGCTGATATCTCTCGTTGGGATCTACCGGTGGATACGGCTGGTATGCGTATCCTGTGAGAGCCGACATCATGTCATGGAAGTCATTGAGTGGCCCTCTCTCGCCTTCAGCCGGCGCTTGGAACTGCGGTGGGATGAAACTTGAACCGACTGCTTCGGGCCAATGTGGAGATGGATCAAAGGGTCTGGATGGAAGAGGAAGGTTCTCGTATGAGGTCCAAGGCATGTGTTCTTGATATGGACGCCCCGCCTCCCAATCTCTATGGTGGCGCTCTTTGTCATGCAAATGTTTAGCGTTATTAACCGCCATCTGTTGAGCCACCGCCATAGCATGCCACCGACGGTCTTCCAATGCGTTTTGATTAGCACGCAACCTGTCCTGTTCCTCCTCCCAAGCTTGCCTTCTAGACAATTTTTGTGCTTGATACAAGTCTTGTCTTTCCATAAAGGCTTGCTGGGCGGCCCACTATTCTTATTGTCTCTGCCAATATTTCTGCTCCTTAGCCCGATGAGCAGCCTCTTCAGCCCAATGAGATTGCTGTTGGGCCTCCCAATTTTGTTCCAACTGCTGCCTCCTTTGCTCATACTCCCGGTTCTCCCCAATACAAGCGGAGACATTATCATAAACATCTTGCTGCCCCCGATTGTAATTTGGATAGCCGAACTTACGCCGGTTGGGAATGAAGGTAGCCACTCCCACTGAAATCTCTCGATGCGGCCGAGTATACCTTTGCTGGGGTCTCCTTGGACCCTGGGGCTCATCTTCATCTTCCTCGTCCATCATCTCCTCCTCTCTTGTAGCTTCATGGGCTGCACTCGGGTCAGTGAATTGGAATCTGTGTCCTTGGTCATCAGTGACTGTGTATTAATGACCATACACTTGCACCTGTATCTTCCAATGCTGCTTCATTGATGCAAAAAGATTTGATCCACAGGCTTCGAGACCCAAGACGAATCTGGTGGCAACCTATTCTGTTGCACAATCATGGCGCTGATGAGTCGTACGTACGATATCATCTTGCGGGTGTACGACTCACGAGTGTCCCAAGTGTTGATCATTACCAGATGTCGCCATGATAACTTAGGTACTCCAAAAAGTAGTGAACGGAGTACCTTGCAATCAGAAGCCTTCACTTTGCCCCAATCCCTGAATCGAACCATAATATTTTTAAGAGATAGGGTTGAAGGATCTTTCCTTCAACCAATAAATGACTATGTAACGCCGCCCACCATCAGCAAATGGCAATACTGATCCAACCATGCCATCGGGATCAGCTGAGTTCACCTTGTTTTCAAGGAATTGATCGACGTTGTAGTAATAATATTCGTCGATCCCCAACGAATCAAACCGTGCGATACAATTCATGGTGTCAAAGGACATGATCATTTGTCCTCTGCCCGTATCTCCCACCAATTGCCTCGTGTTTGGTGGGCCATCCCGATTGACAAACCAAAGTGAAGCTAACCACTCACAGATAGCGGCCAAATAAACCCGCGGTGTGATGTCTTCACACAATCCAGAACTCTCTCCCAACCAATCCTTTCAAACATCTGGACGATCCCAATCATCCTAAACTCTTCCACATTCAACGTGCGCTCCGACACAACCCTTTCTAGGATAGACGTTGTAACCCCGTGAACCATTTTCCATTTCCAAAGTTCAATTTCTAACCGTTTGTCATTAAACCTTGATAATGGTCTTTTCTTATTATTCTCCCACGGTTCACCCACGTTGCTATCTCTTATTCTCTCCCAAACCCAATCTTGTCTGAACAACCAATCATCCTTTTCTTTCATCCCACTCAATTGTTCCCATTTTCTTGCTCTATGACCCGAAGATGACCCGGCTCCCGAAGATGAGCCTTGACCCAAAATCTTACTTCTCTTTTGGCTCGCCATACCTACAAGTCATATATGAAAAGAAAAAAATTAAACATTGTCTAACTTCAAGTATATAATTTTATCAATCCAAAACTCAATTCAATTCAAATTCCAGAACATAACACACAATGTTGAACCATAACTTAATTGATTAGATGAAACTAGCCGGTTTAAACTTTCAAAATTGGCACTTTTGTTAACATCTAAGCTTAAATTTTTATGTTGGTCATCCTAATACAAGATTTTAAACAAGATTCAACATTGTGTCATGTTCAAACATGCACTTTAACAATCATAATCTCATTACTTAACTATGTTGCATACTCAATCCCACCCAAACAACCACAAACTCAAATTCAAGCAACAATTCATATATTAGCATCATAAACAACCTACTCTTAAACATAAGTTCAAAATTTCGGAAGAATATCACAAACCATATAACATCCATGCTCAAATTTAAGTAAAGATCATACTTTCGTGTTGTATAGTTGATAGAACTTGAAAAAGATGTAATACAAAACTTGAAGAACACTTTTCCTTAAAAACCCGAAATTTCAACTTCACCAATCTTGCAAACAAGCAAGGATTGAAAGAAACCGTGTTGGGGGGTTTTGTTCTACTCGAAAAACTACACAAATTAGGCTCAAGAAATGATTTACTTGGTGGAGGATTGAAGAAGATGTGAAGGATTGAAGTTAGGATTCTTGAGGAAGTTGGGGAAGATGAATGAGTTGATGATGAATGTTCAGGGATTTTTGGTTTTTTTAAGGAGGTATTTGTTGGATAGGATTCACCCGGGTCGAATTTGTGGCTAAAAATTGTTCGGGTCGAGTTTAGGTAGGTTAAAATGAGTTTGGATCCGGAGTTATGCGCTGAAATAAGACCTGCGTCGACTGTCTAACCAAGGGCCGTCGCCGACGGCCACTTGTTCCGTCGCCGACGCCTTTAGTTTTTCCCAAAACCTCCGACGGCTTAACTTCCTGTCTACGACACATTTCACCCGACGCACCCATCTGAATACCGTCGGCGATGCCCCATAGGGCTGTCGCCGACGCACCACCATTTCTTATTTTTTATTTTTATTTTTTTTATTTAACACACATGCTCGTTTGCATACCACCCCCCGAATAATCGTCTATTGTCCTCAATACACCAAACAAGTTAAAAAATACCTTATGTCTTCATGACCCGTTTGCGAAATCCGAACTTCACACGTTAACGAGATTAGTGCAAAACAAACTAATTAGAATACAAAACAATGTAGGCAAACAATAAAAATTATACATAAACTCCACAATAATTTTTCTTGGCCCTTTAATTGACCTCATAAGTTGGCACACTTACCATAAAGCTGACCAACTCCTTGTTTGCGTCCTTGTTTTCCTCGTTACTATCGAGAAACGGTTTAAGACGATGACCGTTAACCGTTTGTTTTAACCCATCCTTTGGGTCCTCAATGGTAACATCCCCTAGCTTGCTGAACCTCGTAATCACATACGGGCCCATCCACTTACTCTTAAGCTTACCGGGAAAGAACTTGAGCCTCTAATTATATAGCCAAACTTTTTGACCTACTAGCAATTCCTTTGGCTTCAACTTGGCATCATGTGCTCTTTTCATGGCATTTTTATGTTTGGAAGCACACTCATATGCCTCTTCCCGAAGCTCTTCTAGCTTGCGTTCTTTACCTGCATCATCATACTTAATGTTAACTTCTTTGATAGCCCAAAATGCACGATGTACAAGTTCAACCCGGCAAGTGACAGTTTTTACTGTAAACTAAGCGGTAAGGAGTAGTGCCAATAGGTGTCTTATGTGCCGTTCGATAGGCCCATAAGGCATCGTTCAACTTTATTGACCAATCCTTACGGTCCGGTCGAACGGTCTTTTGCAAAATTTCCTTTATTTGCCTTTTAGACACCTCTACTTGACCACTTGTTTGCGGGTGATAGGGGGTAGCAATTCTATGGTCAACACTATATCGTTTTAGTACCCCATCACTAATGATTACCCCAGGTATCCCAATCTAGAAATAATGTTAGTTTGCACAAAATTACACACATCGGCATGGTCATTTGTTTTGGTGGCGATTGCTTCTACCCATTTAGACACATAATCTACCACCACCAAAATGTATAAGTTCCCATGAGAATTGGGGAATGGGCCCATGAAATCGATTCCCCACACATCAAAGATATCAACAATGAGAATCGGTTGCATGGGAATCTCATCCCGCTTAGATATACCCCCTAATTTTTGACACTCAACACAGTGTTTTCGCAAAATTAAAGGCGTCTTTGAAAATAGTCAGCCAGTAAAGGCCGCTGTTGAGCACTTTGTGTCCCGTTTTATGACCACTAAAATGGCCCGCATAAGCAAAGGTATGCAAGTGCATCAAGACACTCGGGATCTCCTCATCCGGTATGCATCTTCTTACAACTTGATCCGGACATGTCTTGAATAAATCCGGTTCTTCCCACGTGTAATTCTTGATTTGAGATAGGAAATGTAATCTCCTCCTCCTATCCCAATGAGCCGGCAAATCACCTGTCACCAAATAATTAATATTGTTAGCAAACCAAGGTAATGTTGAAACTTTAAGAATATGCTCATCTGGGAAGGTCTCATTAATCTCCACATGAGAAGAACCCTCTTCTACCACAACCGGGATAAGTGGTCCGCCACCACATTCTTGCTACCCTTCTTATCCCGTATCTCCAAGTCAAACTCTTGTAGCAAGAGAACCCATCGGATCAATCGCGGCTTTGCATCTTTTTTCTCCATGAGGTACCTGACAACACTTTACTACCCCAAATGTAAGCCCGAATTTATCCAATGCATATACCACCACAAGTAGCTCTTTCTCAGTTGTTGTATAATTCAATTGAGCATCTGAAAGAGTCTTACTTGCGTAGTATATGGCAACAAGTTTCTTTTCTACCATTTGACCTAAGACGGCCCCCACCGCATAATCACTTGCATCACATATAATTTCGAATGGTAAAGACCAATTCGGTGATTGCAAGATTGGGGCCTCAACCAATTTCTTTTTCAATACATTAAAAGCATTTTGACAATCTTTGTTAAAGTCAAACGGTTGGTCTTTTAACAATAAATTACATAAACGTTTGTTATATCACTAAACCCTTTTATAAACCGTCGGTAGAACCTCGCATGACCCAAAAATGATCTAATGCCCTTAACGCTCATGGGATATGGCAATGTAAAAATAACTTGCACTTTCACCCTATCAACCTCTATCCCATGACTTGACACCATGTGTCCCAACACAATTCCCTCTTGAACCATAAAATGGATCTTTTCCCAACTCAAAACCAAATTTTTCTCAACACATCTTTTTAAAACTTTTCAAGTTGGGTAAGACGAACATCAAATGATGACCCAAAAATTGAAAAGTCATCCATGAAGATTTCTGAGGACTCCCCCACCATATCTGAAAAGATACTCATCATACACCTTTGAAAGGTGGCAGGGGCATTACATAACCCGAACGGAAGTCGCCTAAATGCGAAGGTACCATATGGGCAAGTAAAAGTAGTCTTAGCTTGGTCTTCCGGATGGATAGCAATTTGATTATAACCCGAATACCCATCTAGGAAACAATAATACTTTTGACCCGCTAACTTTTCAACAATTTGGTCAATAAAAGGTAAAGGGAAATGGTCTTTTGAAGTTGGAGAATTCAACTTCCTCTAATCAATACAAATACGCCACCCGGTTACCGGCCGAGTGGCTACCTCTTCACCTGCGTCATTTATGACGACTTGAATGCCCACCTTATTGGGAACAGTCTATGTTGGGCTCACCCATTGGCTATCAGAGATGGGGTATATGATGCCAGCATCTAGCCACTTTAGTACCTCCTTCTTGACAACTTCTCTCATGTTCGGATTTAATCTCCGTTGTGTGTCCCGAGACGGAGTACTACCATCTTCGGTGATGATTTTGTGCATCACTACGGAAGGGCTAATTCCCTTCAAATCAGTGATGGTCCACCCCAATAGCGGCTCTATTGGCGACCAACACATCCATCAATTTCTTCTCTTGCTCCCTGGTTAAATTTTCCACAGACCGGTAGCGTGTTGCCCTCACCCACATAAGCATACTTCAAATGCTTGGGCAATACCTTCAACTCAACAGTGAGAGGTTCTATCAATGATGGCTTTAGCTTTGTATCAATCTTCTCGGGAAGGCTTTCCACTTGGTGTGTCCAAGTGGTCTTCCTTCCTTTACCGCCATCACCTCCATCTTTTTCTCTTCCTCATCCATGCTCCGATTTGTTTCCAGTTGTGACTTGTCAAACATGAAACACTCCTCTATCATGTTTTCCTCCTCGACACCCATATCACAAAGAGGTATACACTCGTCAACAATGTCTGCCATATAGCATTCATTATTGCCTAGAGGATCCGTTAATCTTGCATAAACATTTAACCGCAACCGACGTTTACCAAAAGTCATGTCAACCGTTCCCGTTTACAATTAATATGAGCATTTGATGTTGCCAAAAACGGTAGACCGAGAATAATCGTGGGTTGCTTGGTTAGGTCCAATGAAACATAATCGAGTACTAAAAAGTCTACCGGATAGTAAAAGTCCTCGACCTTGACAATTACATCCGTGACTATTCCACGGGGTAGTTTAACAGTCAAATCGGCTAATACTACGGTAGTATTTGCCGCTCGAAGTGGACCAAAATCATATTGGTCATACAAACTACCCGATAGAATACTCACGCTAGCACCAAGATCCAAGAGTGCCCTTGTCATTTTAAATTCTCCAACTTGAATGGAGATAATAGGCGCCCTCGGGTCTTTCAACTTGGGTGGAAGTGCACCCGAAAGAATCGAACTCACATTTTCGGTTAAATCTAATTTCTTTGGAAATTTGTGAGTTTGCTTTTGAGTACACAAGTCCTTTAAGTACTTTGCATAAGATGGGACTTGTTTTATAGCATCCAAAAGTGGTAGGTTGATTTTTACTTGTTTAAAAACTTCCCACATCTCTTCTTGGTGGGGACCTCTTTTGTTTACCACTTTTTTGGATGGTCCCAACAAAGCCTCGGGATAAGGGGCGGTATTAACCTCCACACCCTTTTCCTTAGCTTTTGGGATCGAGACGGTCACAACGGGTGTATTTTTATCACTTTTTAAAACATTTTCTTTTTGACCCGTTTGGCCATTAACACTCTCATCATCACTAGCCTCTTCCACCACCCCTTCAACAAACTGGGGTGGTGGTGACACAACACCATTATCAATGACTCGACCACTATGTAATGAAATTTTATTAATTGGTACCTCACGAGTGTTCTTCGAGCTGGACCCTTGATGCTTAGGGTTCACTGTAGTGTCACTGGGCAACTTTCTACCATTCCACGCATCTGTGCCATCTCCTACGCAAGTTGGCCCACTTGCTTCTCTGAAGCTTTATGCGATTTATCACGAACCTCGAACTCCTTTTTCATTTCCATCTTTATTTCTTGATTTGAAGTCGTGATAGCATTCATAATTATATCCAACTTTGAGCTTAGAGAGTCTTCACCACCCATTGGAGGATTAGGGTTACCACCTCCATTACTACCTTGGTTGTAGCCCCTTTGATAGCCACCTTCACGATTCTGATAGCATTGACCACTTCCTTGGTTGTAATTTCGTTGATAACCTCTTGGTTACCGCCTTGACGGTCTTGATACATCGAACTCCCTTGATTCCCATTTCGGTTACCCGTTTGAAAGTTGGGATTCATTTGATTTGAAGCTTTCCCATAACGGAAGTTCGGATGGTTTCTTAACCCTAGGTGATAAGTATTAGAATTCATGTCGAGTTGCTTTTGATCACCATATACTTGATTCACTTCCTCATTCTTATGGGTCATACTCACTTGACATTCTTCGGTTCGATGCCCAATATCCCCACAATCTTCACATACCTTGAATTACACCGCACCAACATACTTCTTCTTCATTCGAGCTAACTCTCTTTCCAAAGTGGCAATTCGATCCTTAGCGCTTGAATCAAGATCAGGAAGAGAACGGGAAATAGGATGCTTTTTAGATCGGTCCCCATAGCAACCGCCTTAGAATTCTTGCTCATCCTTTCCAAGAAGTCCCAATCGTCTTCTTCATGATTGTTCAACAATGTTCCGTTACTAGCCGATTGCAAATACTTCAGATCATCGGCATCCAACCCCCTTTACAAAACACTTTAATAGCTCCCACCTTGGAATTTGATGATGAGGACACTTCCTAACCAACTCTCTGAAACGTGTCAATGCCTCATGTAATAATTCCCCCGGTAATTACCTGAATGACCGAATTTCATCTCTTGCATCATCGGTCTTAGCAATAGAGTAGTATTCATCCAAGAAAACTTGTTGCATCTCCGCCCAAGTGTGAATACTATTTGCCGGAAGTGTGAGAAACCACTGTTTAGCTTTGTCTTTTAGTGAAAATTAAAACAATCTCAATTTTACTTCTTCCAACGCAAAATCATGACCTCCAATAGTGCTACATATGGCTGAAAATTCTGCCAAATGTGTATACGGCTCGTCATTTGTTCTACTGTTGAAATGGGGTAATATGTTGATGTAGTTCGGCTTACAATCAAATGCCCTTCTCCCTCGAGGTGTAGGCACAATTGGTGAGTCATTTTCGTTGATCACCTGTCTAAATCGCCCATTAACACCTCGCGGAGCTTGTTGATGCATTTGATGTCTTGGACCATTTACCTCTTGATTCATTGGTCTATTATTGCCTCTTCGGTCACCACCCCCATTTCCACCTTGATTTCTGCCACCAACAAATTGCGGAATTCAGTTACGGTTGCCATTGTTATTATTGTTGTTGCCGTAATCCTGATTCCTTCGTGGTTTACGGTTTTTCCAGTAGCAGTCACCTCTACCATACTCTTGCCCATACCCATCATTATTCCCCATAAAATTGGCATTTTGATAGCCAAAGTCATCATAATCAAACCCCCTAGCATCGTAAAATCCCCATGTTGTTATCCCCCCATTCGTCATCCACAACCACTGTCATCCGAATATTCCGAGTGGATGCTCACATGATCCAGCGATTGATAACCGGGAACACTATACGCTGCATCATCGGGAATATTATTTTTCAACTCATCGAGGTCGAGAAATTGGGCTTCATTTGTGGGATTGCCACGGCTATGGTTAACCCCACGGTTAGCGTTAACGTTTTGGTTGTTGAGATTTGTAGGTAATGGGTTTTGTCGGTTTTGGTTTGGAGGAGGAGGTGTATGTGTACGTTGGCGGTTATTTTGGTTTTAGCTACGAGATTGGAATGGTGATGTTGGTGGTCTTGAGTTGTTACCACCCCCCAATTGATGGTTTTGAGTGCCTTGGTTTTGGGGTGGGTAACTGGAATATTGGTTTTGGTTGTTGGGTTGGTTGGAGTGTTGGGGATCCATTGGAATGGGTCCAAAAGATGGTGTAGGTGGTGAGTTGGTATTGGGTGGATTAGAGACAAGGGTTGCCTCTAACCGGTTGGCTAGGTTTCTTCTAACGACCCGCTCTATCTCCGGTTCGAACACTAACGGCGAGGTCCTGCCGGAATTCCGTGTATGCATGCACTAGCTGTAACCTGCACAAGTAACACACCCGTGTAACACAATAGCAAAGAAGGTATAAAGAAACAAGCACTTAAATAGTTAATCAAAAAATCAAACAAATCAAAACGCAAAGCACACGAACTCCCTGGCAACGGCGCCAAAATTTGAGCGGAGTGTCGCGCTCGGTCAAAGATAATATTTATAATCCCAAATTACCCTTAACAATGTGTTAGTGTTAGTAAGGGGTCGAACCACAAAGAGTTTGTGGTTTGCGATTGATATGATTGATTTTAAAGAAGATTGTCACTATTATGAAGCTTGCTAAGAATTTGATTAGTTTTGTTTGTTTGAAAAGGATATCGAAATGATCCGACAAATTTGGTTTGTATTACTTAACTACTGAAATTTAAACAATTGCGATAAACTTAATTGATTGAGTATAACAAGATGAGAAAACAAGGTTCACACCCGGTTCAACAATTGTAGGACCTTAGGTTACTACAGTTTTAACTTAGTTTAATTGAATTAGATCATTAACGGTTTATAATCACAAGGTTTAGGTGCCAATTGCTATCGACATCATAGACAACGGACCACAATGCACTTCGTTGCCTTGGACAAATAAATCCTATCAAAAGACAAGGCATAAATACGCATATTCATTTCACGAAGTCGAATTTCATAACTCACTCAACAATTCGTAAATTCAATACAAACGTAAGACAATTATCAATTGTTCAAATGCAATTCAATTAGTCACAAACCAAGTTCTAAACAAAGAATAAACCCTAGAAATCCTTACAAAAGTTTACACCAGGGTGAAACCTCCAAGAATTAGCCGCTCATGGTGAACAGAGCACGATCAACGATTGATGAAAACTCGAACTTCAACATCTTGAACTTGGTGATGGTGATGAGTGATGATTAGGGTTTGAGGTTGATGATAATGGTGGGTGAATGGAAGGATTGATGATGATGATGGTAGAGAACTAGGATTAGGATTGAAGATGATGAACTCAGATGATTGGATGGAATCGATGGAGTAGGAGATGAAGGTTGGGTGTTGCTAGGCTCCAAGAACAAGTTCAAAACTCAAGAAATTCGTAACCCCCTCAAAAAGGTCAAACCTCTAGTTAAAACCCGTACAAAATAGGGGCGTCGTCGACGGCCCCTAGAAATCATGCTTTTCCTCCGACGCTCTAATCCACTGTCTACGACCAATTTTCTCCGACGGGCTACCTAAGGGGCGTCGCCGACGGCCTCTCTAATAGTTGATTTCCTGTTTTTCCATTTTGCGACTCCAGTTGACCCGTTTTCCGTCCTGATGCTTCAGAACGCTCCCGAATAGCTCCTTAAACTTCGTAAACCTGTAAAACATAAATCTAATCAAATTAGATTATTCGAAACTAAAAGTTACGTAAAACATTAACTTAAGATTAATAGAAACATCGGTTTTCGATCACGTGTCACATCCCCACACTTGTCTTTTGCTTGCCCTCAAGCAAATCTGTCTTTCACTTTCACGTGGGTCGAATGAGGAACACATTTTCCCATTCTTGAGACATGAGTTAAGGTCTAATGTCATACTCTGTTCATAATTTTTATCATTTTCAAAATATTTAATGTTAACATGATTAACACATAAAAATGGTTATCCAAGATTAACCCGCCCTTGAAACTCGCAAATCATACACATCCCTCACAATGTTCTCTCCACTCGGGTTAGAAATTGGCTAATAAGTGAAGCATTAGCACTTTTGATATAATCACACAAACCGATTGGAACACGTACCCGCATAAGCTTGCAACTTAATCATTCTCCACCACCGAACACAAATATTAAGCACAAGTCAAAAGGTCTTGAACGGGTTGTAGTGGGGCTAGGCTAAGGGTATGTAATAGGATGCTTTGAAAGTGGCTAAGGTGATGAAAACTCGATTTTTATTACAAAAATAACTATTCTTACACAACCAACCGACTACGTTTTTGGAAAAAGTAACTTTTTTTTGAAAACTGATTTCAGATTTATTTTGTTAGATTGAACTCAACATAACTCACAAACTCAAATTTCATGGGTTTTTCGTCTTTTTAAGAATTTATCGTTTTTTTAAAGATTATGATTGTTAAACTCATAGTTAAGGTTTGTTCTTGGGTCAGATCCTGGGTAATATAACACTTAACTATTCAATCTTGATTTAGTTTATTATTGAAAGCCGTTGTGAATGTTTAGTTAATCTACGGAACCCTTGATTACGACTTTGTAGTAGATTGTTAGTGGGTCTTAACCCTTGTACTCCTTTTTTTGGCATTCAGTGTGAAAGAAGTCAAAAGCGTGACAACCGGAAAAATAATGGTAAATTCCGTACAACTTAACAACTTGATTATACAATTTATTGGGTTTGTTATGACTTAATTAATGCATGATTAGGTCGCGTAAAGTCTAAAAATTATAGGACATGGTTAATTATGCCAAACAACATCGTTACATTCTTCACGTTGTGAGAAAATAACAAACTATGTCCAAATATGTTGGCAAAATGCTGAAAACCCTATTCACCAGAACACACTATTCATGCCAGCAAGTTTCTGAAAACTGTCGGAACGAGCAACGAATGGCACGAAAGCATTTTATGGTTGAAATACAAATAAAAAATCCCTAATTAGGGACATTAAATACAAAAACACTTTAACTTTCCGGAAAACACGTGTCGTTAAAATTCGTCCGAATCGCATTAGAATATAACAAAGCAAATTGTCCGAAACGCAAAACTCAACACTTTAAGGGTCATAAAACTCGTATATAATGTTATACACCCTAAATAAGCTTGGGAATATCAACGGAATATACTAAACATAAACTCCCGGTGTTACAACGTAACTTTTACTCATCACCCAAATTCATGTCGCTAGGCGAACAAGTTATATTCCTACCATCCACTTGCCTAAACTAAAAAGCTAGCGAACTAGTTAGCCATATTTTGGCGTCATAAACGCCTTAAATAAACGCCATAACATCGATGGTAAAATAAAACCATAGCTCAGGTATTATCTAGCATCTTTTATATAACACCGATATCGAACCGGCGGGTGAACTATTGGCATTTTTACCATCCAAAAATCAATACCCACGAAACTAATGAACTAGTTAGATCTTATTTACAACCCTAAACTACCATTAACACATAATTAGACTTACTTCTTTTAATTACTAAAACATCTAAAACTTTAATATTTCATCACATGTTTTTATGTTTAAAAAGAATAATAATAATGTCATGTCTTCATGTCTAAATCGGCCATACCCTAAATCACCTACACAAGATTTGAATTTTAAAGAAGCATGGACTTGAATTATAAGATCTTTGACCAATTTCTTTGAAAAACATGAAGACTTAAACTACACCACACCATTCCTCATCATATTATACTTAAACAATTTGCAAAACCTTCTCCTTTCCCTCTCTTCACTCATGGTAGCCCAAACACCCACCATATTCTCATTTTTCATCCATTAAACAACCTAAAATAAGCCATACTAAGTCAATATAAGGTGATCTAGGAGTGTAACAACCATGGAGGAGCATTAGGAGGTACTTTAGAGCTTTATTATCTTCTCTAATCTTCATCCTAAGCTTGTGCAAAATAGTAAGATCATCTTTTATCATTTTTAAGCTTGTTATATTATATAGATTTTGAAAGTACATGTTAATCATCTTGAACTTAATGTAAATCAAAGATCAAAACACTAATCTCAACATAAAAAGAGTCTATTAATGTGATATATTTTGTGTTGATCATGTTGCTTAGTGCTAGTTAGCTTATATATTCTTGATGATTATGTTAAAGTAAGTTGTTTAGCTTGATGGTCTTGTATGGAACTTGATTTAAAAGGGTGATTTAAACAACTTGATGTTTAAATCTTAAGAAGATCATCATCCACATGATACATGAACTTTACTACAAAAATAAAAGTGACTTTTAACATTTCATAACTTTCATGCAAACTAAAAATCATGATTTACACTAAGATGGTTTCAAAAGTGTGTTAATCAATGTTGTTTTATGAAGGATAAAGACTTTAAAGTGTGTTAAATATGATGGTGTGAGTAATCTTGTCAAAAGATTTAATAGTGTTATGATATTATTATTAAAAATGTGGTTAAAAAAATACATAAAGTTCAAGGATTATATGGATAATTATGTGAGAATTGTTACATATAAAAATTGAGTTTTTGAAACTTGATTGGAAATTTATTGAGATTAAGGAATTTAAACATGCTTAAAATACGTTTTAAAAACGTGAAAAACGCCATAGTTTAGGGGAAACTATGGCGAAAATTTTCTAAAATCTAATCGCGATTAAAGTACGATTAACGGGGTGATTAATGAGACTAAACGCGATTAGTGACCTTTTAGTAGTTAAGGAAGTTTAATAAAAAGGGTTAAGCCCTAATCTTACAAGAACTTATATAAACACTTATATATAATTATAAGTTAAAAGAGTTATAAAAAGGTGAAATGGAAATTCTATAAGTATAAATATATTCTTAAATAAAAATATATGCATGTTTAAAATATACCAACTTATGTGTATAAATACTTGTACAATTATGTGTATGTATTAGAAGTTAGGAAGAATAGTAACTAAAATACAAATACACTACATAAACAATCTCCAAATACGGTATACCAATACGTATAAATACAATATAAATACCAAATAATACGGTATACCAATACGTATAAATACCAAATAATACGGTATACAAAAACATATGAATGTAGTATAAATACCAAATAATACGGTATAAAAATACGTATAAATACTTATACAAAAACCCTTAGTGATACACAAGAATTACAAGTAGTGTACATGCACAACATATACGTGCAAATGCATACAACAAAACAATTTGCATATACAATGCATTATTTGCATATACCATGGAACGAATGCATACAACAAAATAATTTGTATATACAAAGTAACTATTGCATATATAACGGTACAAATGCATAAAACAAAACAATTTGCATATACAATGAAATATTTGCATATACCATGGAACAAATGCACACAACAAAATAATTTGCATATACAAGGTAACAATTGCATATATAATGGTGCAAATGCATACAACAAAACAATTTGCATATACAATGCAATATTTGCATATACCATGGAACAAATGACTACAAAAAAATAATTTGCATATATAAAGTAGCAATTGTATGTATAATGGTGCAAATGCATACAACAAAACAATTTGCATATACAATGCAATATTTGCATATACCATGGAACAAATGCATACAAAAAATAAATTGCATATACAAAGTAATAATTGCATATATAATGGTGCAAATGCATACAATAAAACAATTTGCATATTAAATGCAATATTTGCATATACCATGAAACGAGGACGTACAAAAGATCAATTTGCCTATACAAGGGAACATATACTTATACATGTGAACGAGGTTCGCTATGCTTAAAATATGTATTGGAAGAGTATACAAAACACATAACTAACTTATACCGTGTACGGCACGGAGACTTTCATGGGCTAGGCCCACTCATACCGTGTGGATCACGGAGACTTAAATGGGCTAGGCCCATTCTCACTTGTGCGAGGCACAAAGACTCTTATGGGCTAGACCCACTTATACTCCTACGAGGCACGAAGACTCATGAAGGGCAAGGCTCGTTCGTACACTTGATGGATACTCTACTTAGAGTAGACTCTTTCCATCTGTTGATTGAGTTCTTTGGAGCCCACTGTGAATATATCAATTCTTGTTTCATTTTAAAAATCTTTGTTTCTGCTTCTGAAGTTGGTTTTCTTTTACTATCAATCTTCCAATTTGGAGGAGTTACCTTCACACTAGGATCAACAATCGTCCTTTTAATTCTCTCTACTTCATCCAACATGTTCTGCACATCCCAATTGTTAAAGATATAGAAGTTCTTGACTATGTATGGCGCATGCCTTTTCAAGCAGTCATTGGATTCTTCTTTTGACAAAATATTACAACTGTTGGATCCTTGAAGAGTGTAATCTAGGAGAGCATTTTTTATTCTTGATACATGTATTGCTCAAATTATTTAATCTTCTTCATTCTTCTTTCCATAATATATTGTGCCTTCTTGTATGCCATTCTGTTTTAATATTATGTAAATTACTTTATGGATTCTTCCTCCATTCTCTTTAAATTTTCCACATGGTTCAACTTTTTGCGTATTTTAAGTAGTGGCAACTAGGATAATATGAACCTTGATGAAGGAGGAGGGTCTTCATTAGATTCAG
The DNA here is from genome assembly GCA_947069175.1 of Scalesia atractyloides. Lineage (NCBI taxonomy): Eukaryota > Viridiplantae > Streptophyta > Magnoliopsida > Asterales > Asteraceae > Scalesia > Scalesia atractyloides. The sequence continues at coordinate 53,543,671 of CAMTDV010000020.1, forward strand.
GATTTTTGGGATTTTCTTTGTAGTCTTTTATGATTATTGTAGTTGATGTTTGATCATGTGATGGAGAGTCTGGATCATTAGATAACACCAATTTTCTCTTCCTTGAGAATTGAACTATTGGTTTCTTTAGAATTGTTGGTTTTTCAATAGCATTTGGTTTTGCACCGGTCTGTGTTCCATTTGTTTCACCAACAACAGCTGGTTTTGACCCAGTTTGTGTTTTAGTAGCCAGTGGCCCTGATTTTATTGGTTTTTCAACTATAGGTGGTTTTAATCCAGTCTGAGTTCTAGAAATTTGCAAAGGTCCAGTTGTTTGACCTGGTCTAGTTGTTTGAGTTTTAACTCCAGATGTTTGACCTTTAACCAAAGTAGTGCTTTCAACCTTTCTGATATCTTTTAATTTTGTCAATCCTTTCTTCAAAATCTAAGTTACCAACAAGAAGACCCTTCTGCTTCTCAACCGTAGCAATTGCCCTTGCATCATATGTCCTTTTCTTTGCTGCAACTGCTGGTTATCATGTTAGGTCCCACCCCCTTTTGGCATCAGCAACATTTTGTCTAACCAAGTAATTGTATAGCCAAGGCCTTGGAGGTGAAGTAGCTAATTAAGCAATTTTGTTTTCTATTTTGGTATCAAGGATTGCAAGATAAGATTTAAACATGGGTTCCAGAATGTTTTTGTTGGTGGTTTGTAGCACCCCTACTGGTAGTGAAGATGTGGTTATACCTTTACCAGAAGTCTAGCTTTCTATGGCTGGTGGCTTTTATTTTGTGAGCAACAGTTTTATGGATTTTAACTCCTACAGTGAGGAGGCCAGCTGTTGGGTGTAATCTTGACTAAGCTGGACTTGAGCTTGAGCCATATTGATGAGCATCTCCATTAGATTGGTTAGGGATACCTACTAGATGTTATGATAAATGGCATTGATAGTTGGGGATTCTGGGAGCTACTACATTTGCTGGATAAGTTCAGCAAGGAAGCCATCGTAGTTTAGTAATTTCTGAACTAACGACTCTATTAGAAAGTAGAATTAGCAACTCTAACACGAATTTTCAAGTGGATGAGATTGGTCAACTGGTCTCAGCTGGAGATGGGATTACACGTGTTTATGGATTGAATGAGATTTATGTCACACCCCGACCCGCAGCGGATAAGGTGATCGGGGCATGATTGGGTTATCATCAAAGCTCATGACATTTATTAAATGTTTCATATTCATTAATACAAATTAAATGAAAGTTTACAATGATTGCTACAACATGATCTAACTAACAATCTAACTCCTTTGTTCTCTTCTAAGGCAATCCTATGCTATCCTTGCTTCAACCTGTTCACCTGTATCATGTGTAAAAAGGTTTTTTTGGATCAACATAATGTTGGCGAGTGAATCCTATGGAAAACATTTGAACAATTTATTTAAATTGATTATGAAATATGTGCACAACCAAACATGAAAAAAAATTAGATGTAACTTGATCAACAATCATAAGATGTTAAATGAAACACTCATGAATAATAATGGAAACAGTTAAAGGCACGCGATGCTCAACTCGTCTCTCACGAGGAACTGAGGGGCCTGATGAATGAATTGCATAAACATGATAATATGAATAACACAACTACAAACAATATAAACTCAATGAAAACACACATGAACAATAATGAATTTGAATTGAAGCACGCGATGTTCTACTCGTTTCCCACGAGGAACTGATGGGCTTATTGTATGAGTTTCATGTAATTTGACAAACGGAAAATAAATCACAACAATAAATCAATCTAAGATTAAGTCATGATGTGGTATGGCACAAGTTTAAATAAATAAATTAATTAATTCATAACACATGACACACCCCAAAACGTGTAATTTAAAAGGGGGAATTGTAAGATTCACTCACAGTGGGTGCGTTCGGTTGATGATGATGAATGCACGCGAAGTGGTTTTAACCACGAGTGAGATTTAACCTAGATAAATCGCATTATGGTTTGGTGAGTAAACGGATTTTATTAAACTATTTTAGTAGGATTGTTGGGTGTATTTTTGTGAGTTTGAAACTATTTTCTAATCTTAAAAATGTTATTTTTAAGTATTTATAATTGATTTTTAATTAAAATAATTAAATAAAAATAAATAAAAAAAATTATTATTTTTCTGACCGTTGACCGGCCGGTTGACCGTTGACCTGACCGTTGACCGGTTCGTTGACAGTTTATTGTGCGCTGAGTGAGGCTCGAACCCGAGACCTCTCGTACGCGTGCACGCAGCTCTACCAACTGAGCTACGTGTCTAACCCGTTATATATCCGATTTTAATTATATATATACACTAATTAGATTAAACCGAAAATCATTTTTATTTTAAAAACAATTTAATCGAAACGGTCATGCACACCACAGGTCTCGAACCCGGGACCTGTGGGTTAATATAACACACAGTCCACCGCTGGACTGTGTGTTCAACATGTTATATAACTTGATTTTTATTATACTTAAAGACAATTTAGTTATTTCCTTTTCTGCCTTATTTAAAAAGAAAAGATAATTGTCCGAGTCGGTGCTGAAGACCGGACTCGAACTCGTGACCAGTGATATAAACAAACGCACATTCCACCGCTGGACTGTGTGTCTAACTTGGTTATTATTCTGGTTATCAATATACTTAACATATAACTAAGGCGATCCGGTTCAGTTAAACAAAAACTTGATTTTTATTAAGGCAACGTGTGTGAAACGGGAATCGAACTCGAGACGTTTTGCGTTTTATATGTGCACACAGTCCACCGCTGGACTGTGTGTCTAACCCGATTAATTTCATGATTTTAATTAAACTTATATGATAACAAGTCTTCATCTTCTTCACTGAACGAATAACCAGAAATCGGGTCTGACTGGTTCGAGCTTTTGATCAAGTTTCATTAGTGTTTTACAGTTTATTTCGGTAAGATAAAAGTGAAAAAGGAAAAGAAACTGAGCGGAGATTTATACCGACTGGATCCTCTGTTTTCCGGCAGAACTCCGGCGACAGAATCCAACTCCGGCTACGGGTGTCTGGCAGCAACAAGTCTCCGGAAATCTCGGAAAGAGTATTGGTAACTTCGGTAAAGGTTTAGGGGACTCAGTGAAGTTCAGAAATAAGAAAGTCGGTTTTCCGGCGATGAGCAGGGAACTTCCGGCGAGAAAAATTACGCCGTGAAAAGATGTGATTTTTTAGCGAAAAGGTTTGCAGACGATTGTGGGTCAATTTATAGGAGAAACAAGATGTATTTGGTCTGGTTTTGGGCTGGGTTCATCAATTCAAGTTTTCCGGCGGTTTTGAATTTGGTCGCGGACTTCAAACATCGGTTATAACCGATATGTGATTAAAGGTTTACGTTATAACGTAAATCGTAGTTAAGATTCGCGGAAATTCCGGGATTCCGACGACTGAAACGATTTGGGCGCCGGTTTTGAATTCGTAAAGTCACTATATCAATTAACTGATTCTAATATTCATCAAACATAACAAGCGGCGCAGTGGTTTGTGTGTGAGGTGTTAAGTCACTTAGTGACTCGGTACAGACCCGGGTTCGAAACCCGGCAGATGTATTTAATTTTTATTTTGCGATTTTTGACAGTTTTTCAAAAACTAAATATATATTCGCGTATAATAATTGATTACGGATCGTTTAAAAATGTTTTGGACATTTAATTCGAAACGAAAATTTTGACTGACTGTTCGGTTGATAAACGGAGCGGGTTTGGTAAATCCGTTTTTGACGGATGTTACAGTATCCCCTGCTTTTTTAGAAATTTCGTCCCGAAATTTAAATAATGGTATATTTTGACTAAAAAGGATGATGACGTTTTGTTTGACAGTTGTATGCTTAGAAAAATAAAAGTTTAAGTTTTTGTTCGAGGCGGTAACGTTCCTTGTAAAGGTTAAGTACCCTATTCAGGAATCGCTTTTTGTTGCCTACTGTATGAATATTGATAATCAGGAAATGATTCTCTAAAAATGATATCATGCATAAGAGTTTAGATACGTTTGGGAAAAATATGGTTATATCCTAAGGCAAAACTTCTAACACTACAATCTACATGGAACATAAATAAAAACACAACAGCTGATATCCAAACATGAATGAACACATCAGCAAATATTTGAACGTGAATAAACATAACAGCAAATATTCGAACATGAATGAACACATCGGCAAATATTTGAACATGCATAAACACAACAGCAAGTATTTGAACATGAATAAACACAACAGCAAAAATTCGAACATGAATAGACACATCAGCGAATGAATAAACACAATAGCCAATATTCGAACATGAATAGACACGTCAGCGAATATTTGAACATGAATAAACACAACAGCAAATATTTGAATCCACATTCTGATAACATATATGTTTGAATGATGAAAGTTCCTCTCTCGTTTGTTATGATGGAGAGGTTAATTTATGTAGAAATGGAACACAATCCAATCTCTTTAAATAACATGATGATATAAATGTATCACAAATTCCAACCAAGGCAATAATAAATCCTACATGGAGCTTCTCATAACCGTCTGATAATGCCTCTGATCCTTTGGCAAGAATACTTATATATAGGAAGTACCAGCGGCGTATCCACCATATTCTTGTCAAATTTTCATTGGTTTTAACAGTGAATTATGATTAGTCCTATAACTCTACAATCAATACAACAAACATAAATTACTGAAATGAAACATATCTGTGCGATCAAGGCTCAATCGAACGGAGCCGATCGTATTGCATGTACTGAAAATGAAATTGTGTGCTCAAGGCTCAATCAAACGGAGCCGAACATATTGCATGTACTGAAATTGAAATTGTGTGCTCAAGGCTCAATCAAACGGAGCCGAACATATTGCATGTACTGAAATTGAAATTGTGTGCTCAAGGCTCAATCAAACGGAGCCGAACATATTGCATGTACTGAATAACTTAACCACACAAACAGCCTATGCATGGAACCTCTCATAACCGCCTGATAATGCCTCCGATTATTTGACAAGAATACTTATATATATAGGAAGTACCATCGGCGTATCCACCATATCCTTGTCAAATTTTCGTTGACTTTATCCGAAAGTTATGGTTAGTTCGATGCGACTCTACTACAAACACCACAACCACAAGATACTGATAATGAAATTGTATGTGCGCTCAAGGCTCAATCAAACGGAGCCGAACGTATTGCATGAACTTGAAACGTAAATTGAACTGTGCACTCAAGGCTCAATCAAACGGAGCCGAGCGTATTGCATGAACTGGAAATGTAAATAAATCTGTGTACTCAAGGCTCAATCAAACGGAGCCGAGCATATTGCATGTATTGAAATGTAATACTACGTAACCGATCAAGGCTCAACAAACGGAGCCGATCGTGCGGGCACACCCTGATCAACCCATAATAAAATGGGGATCAAACTCAACCTCGATGGATGGGGAGCTGCGGCCTCGGCAAAATCGTATACTGAAAACAATATATAATATATAATATCCAATGATTTCTCTAACAGTCTACACATGTGATAAAGAAAGACTAAACAATAGGAGTTGAATCTGGATCTTCGGCGAACAGGACTAGCTGAGTATCTTCGTTTGGGCCGTCATTATCTTCGACAGGGTTGGCGTTGATATTGAAGACTCTTCCTCTTGCTGGCGGCATAGTGGTTGGGTTTTCTTGGTTTACTTGGTTAACTGGGTTTGATTGGGCTTGAGTGTTGATAACGTTTACCAATTGAGGGCATGTGTTTCTAAAGTGGGTAGGGTCGCCACAATTGAAGCAAGCTCGAGCATATGGGAATATGGGGTGTTGGGGTTGGTGATAAGTTTGGGCCATGTTTTGAGTAGGGGAAAAGGTTTGGTCTTGAAAGGTGCGACAAACATTGCTCAAATGACCATAACGTCCACAAGTTGTACATAGCCGGCAAGGTAAAGTAAGGGGATGGTGATAAAAACAGTGGTTGCATCGAGGATGAGGTCCAAGATATGGTTTCTTATTTGGGTAAGCTGAGTTGGGTGCCTCTTGGGTGATTGGGACAGCTCGGATGGGTATAGCATGAAAAACGGGTTGATTTCGTTGGGTCGCAGCGAAAAGTCGCCTGACTCTTCTTTTCTTAGGTTTGGGTTGAGAAGGGGATTCGGGTTGAGAAGGGGATTCGGTTTGAGAAGGGGATTCGGTTTGAGAAGGGGATTCGGTTTGAGAAGGGGATTTGGGGGTTTCAGTCGATTCTTTATCCTTCTTCTTCTCCTCCTTGAAGTCTTTGTTTCGGATTCGGTTCTCGGTGAGCTCTGTTGCTAGCTCCATTGCTGCTTCCAAAGTTGCAGGCTTGGTACTTATCACAGGGTCTTGAATCTTTGACGGAAGACCACGAATGTAGTGCTCGATCAAACGGTAGAGGGGAGTAAACATGTTGGGAACCATTTGATGTAATTCAAGGAACCTTTTGTTGTAGGTGGTGTGGTCTCCTTCCACTTGTTTCAATGAGTAAAATTCATCTTCTAGCTTCTTGATTTCGCTCCTTGGACAAAATCGTCTGGTCATGATTTCCTTCAATTCATTCCAAGTTAGGGACATAGCATCTTCAACACCTCGTTTTGCCTTCTCTGTGTTCCACCAAGTAAGTGCTATCCCATATAGTCGACCGGTAGCATAACGCACTTTGCGATCATCAGGGCAATCGCAATTTAGAAAAGTATTCTCCATTTCTTCAAACCAATGGAGGAGTGCGGTGACACCTTCAGTCCCTTTATATTTCGGAGGGTCGCATGATTTGAAATGCTTGTAGGTGCATTTAGTGGTATTTGGGGAAGAGTTGAAAATGTTTTGGTTTGCTTGATTGACAGGATTATTGGTAAGTGCTTGTTGAACTTGGATTACAATATTGGGTATTACAGCAGCCATTTGTTGAGCGATTAAGGTAGCCATGCGTTCGCGGGCTTTTCCTGCTCTCATCTTCCTACGGGCGAGGTTAGAAGACATCTACAATGAATACATGAAAAGGGTATGAGTTGGATGCTTTTAAGATCATGGGTCACATTAGGGATGAACATTCATAAAATAATCATACAAAAATACCACATCCATAGGATGTCTTTGGCTTTGCTCGCTGTTAGGCCCGTCATGCCGCCATACTTTACCTTATGTAATCATGTGGGCCCCCATGAATTACCGGTTTTTCATATGGTTCGCACGGTTTCTGCCTGGTTGCGTACACAAAACCCGGTGAAAATCGAGAAATATGTATACAACGTGTGATGTTTGGAATGTGTCCAGGTGTAGACACGGTGACACCTCAAAGTAGGGTTAGTTCGAACGACGTTTGGTGTGGCATGCTTTGGCCTAATAGGTCCTTCGTACTCTCATCGTTGGTCCCCAGGTAGGCAAACTGGTCCGTTATATTGGATTTATACGAATGCCAGCCTAGACAGGACGTTCCGACTACCGGTACTTGTACCCTTCCAGTTACTACATGCCCGTCGCAGAACTTACTTTGATGAGAATTGAAAATTGCATAAAATCTTTGGATAACGAGAGTATGAAAATAAATTGAACACATGAACATCGATATATGTATAATGAATATGTATATATGTATAATGAACATGTATATGAGCATGTATGTTTGACTGAAATGTAAACAAATATGAAACAAATAAATATCACAAGTTTGTATGTAACCACTTAATCAATTTAATATTTTAGGCAGACTATAGTATAGGCTCTAAGGGTCTAATAACCTATCCTATATCCCTATAGTCATGGCTCTGATACCAATCTGTCACACCCCGACCCGCAGCGGATAAGGTGATCGGGGCATGATTGGGTTATCATCAAAGCTCATGACATTTATTAAATGTTTCATATTCATTAATACAAATTAAATGAAAGTTTACAATGATTGCTACAACATGATCTAACTAACAATCTAACTCCTTTGTTCTCTTCTAAGGCAATCCTATGCTATCCTTGCTTCAACCTGTTCACCTGTATCATGTGTAAAAAGGTTTTTTTGGATCAACATAATGTTGGCGAGTGAATCCTATGGAAAACATTTGAACAATTTATTTAAATTGATTATGAAATATGTGCACAACCAAACATGAAAAAAAATTAGATGTAACTTGATCAACAATCATAAGATGTTAAATGAAACACTCATGAATAATAATGGAAACAGTTAAAGGCACGCGATGCTCAACTCGTCTCTCACGAGGAACTGAGGGGCCTGATGAATGAATTGCATAAACATGATAATATGAATAACACAACTACAAACAATATAAACTCAATGAAAACACACATGAACAATAATGAATTTGAATTGAAGCACGCGATGTTCTACTCGTTTCCCACGAGGAACTGATGGGCTTATTGTATGAGTTTCATGTAATTTGACAAACGGAAAATAAATCACAACAATAAATCAATCTAAGATTAAGTCATGATGTGGTATGGCACAAGTTTAAATAAATAAATTAATTAATTCATAACACATGACACACCCCAAAACGTGTAATTTAAAAGGGGGAATTGTAAGATTCACTCACAGTGGGTGCGTTCGGTTGATGATGATGAATGCACGCGAAGTGGTTTTAACCACGAGTGAGATTTAACCTAGATAAATCGCATTATGGTTTGGTGAGTAAACGGATTTTATTAAACTATTTTAGTAGGATTGTTGGGTGTATTTTTGTGAGTTTGAAACTATTTTCTAATCTTAAAAATGTTATTTTTAAGTATTTATAATTGATTTTTAATTAAAATAATTAAATAAAAATAAATAAAAAAAATTATTATTTTTCTGACCGTTGACCGGCCGGTTGACCGTTGACCTGACCGTTGACCGGTTCGTTGACAGTTTATTGTGCGCTGAGTGAGGCTCGAACCCGAGACCTCTCGTACGCGTGCACGCAGCTCTACCAACTGAGCTACGTGTCTAACCCGTTATATATCCGATTTTAATTATATATATACACTAATTAGATTAAACCGAAAATCATTTTTATTTTAAAAACAATTTAATCGAAACGGTCATGCACACCACAGGTCTCGAACCCGGGACCTGTGGGTTAATATAACACACAGTCCACCGCTGGACTGTGTGTTCAACATGTTATATAACTTGATTTTTATTATACTTAAAGACAATTTAGTTATTTCCTTTTCTGCCTTATTTAAAAAGAAAAGATAATTGTCCGAGTCGGTGCTGAAGACCGGACTCGAACTCGTGACCAGTGATATAAACAAACGCACAGTCCACCGCTGGACTGTGTGTCTAACTTGGTTATTATTCTGGTTATCAATATACTTAACATATAACTAAGGCGATCCGGTTCAGTTAAACAAAAACTTGATTTTTATTAAGGCAACGTGTGTGAAACGGGAATCGAACTCGAGACGTTTTGCGTTTTATATGTGCACACAGTCCACCGCTGGACTGTGTGTCTAACCCGATTAATTTCATGATTTTAATTAAACTTATATGATAACAAGTCTTCATCTTCTTCACTGAACGAATAACCAGAAATCGGGTCTGACTGGTTCGAGCTTTTGATCAAGTTTCATTAGTGTTTTACAGTTTATTTCGGTAAGATAAAAGTGAAAAAGGAAAAGAAACTGAGCGGAGATTATACCGACTGGATCCTCTGTTTTCCGGCAGAACTCCGGCGACAGAATCCAACTCCGGCTACGGGTGTCTGGCAGCAACAAGTCTCCGGAAATCTCGGAAAGAGTATTGGTAACTTCGGTAAAGGTTTAGGGGACTCAGTGAAGTTCAGAAATAAGAAAGTCGGTTTTCCGGCGATGAGCAGGGAACTTCCGGCGAGAAAAATTACGCCGTGAAAAGATGTGATTTTTTAGCGAAAAGGTTTGCAGACGATTGTGGGTCAATTTATAGGAGAAACAAGATGTATTTGGTCTGGTTTTGGGCTGGGTTCATCAATTCAAGTTTTCCGGCGGTTTTGAATTTGGTCGCGGACTTCAAACATCGGTTATAACCGATATGTGATTAAAGGTTTACGTTATAACGTAAATCGTAGTTAAGATTCGCGGAAATTCCGGGATTCCGACGACTGAAACGATTTGGGCGCCGGTTTTGAATTCGTAAAGTCACTATATCAATTAACTGATTCTAATATTCATCAAACATAACAAGCGGCGCAGTGGTTTGTGTGTGAGGTGTTAAGTCACTTAGTGACTCGGTACAGACCCGGGTTCGAAACCCGGCAGATGTATTTAATTTTTATTTTGCGATTTTTGACAGTTTTTCAAAAACTAAATATATATTCGCGTATAATAATTGATTACGGATCGTTTTAAAAATGTTTTGGACATTTAATTCGAAACGAAAATTTTGACTGACTGTTCGGTTGATAAACGGAGCGGGTTTGGTAAATCCGTTTTTGACGGATGTTACAATTTAAGCCGGGAAAATGGTTGAATTTGTCAGGTTAATATCTCACCAAAAGGTGGGAGGTGCCGAGATCCTGGGCAGCGGGATATTCCCATCATGATTGACTAAAGGGAAAGTCGCACAAAGATATTGGTTCGAATCCAAATCATGTTTCTAGTTAGGAATATTCTATTTGTTCAAAATCTTTCAATCACTTGATTGATGCAACTTAGATATGAGACCACAACTTTCTTTTCTTTCTTTTAAATCTTGGGATACTCGACTCGAGAACCCCTTAAGCACACCGAAAGCATCTCAAGGAAAAAAGAGAAGTCAAATATCGTTGGCTTTAGATAAGATTCCCTAGTAGATAGCTAAGCTAAAAGAGTGCTCTGGAAGAGTTAATATTCAAAATTATTTCCTTTTCTTTCACCAAGGAGGCTAACAGATAGATGGTTGGTCTAAGGAAGATAAGAATATGAGCTATATTTTCATCCCTTTTCAGTTGCTTTCCTTATCCTTTGAACAAAAGGGTTTGAAGCAAGTAAAGTCAATCAATCCAATAGTCAAAGGGGCAAGTGCAGTCACTCAACTAACGCCTTTCAAGCAATATCTTAAGTAGGGGTAGGGCTCTTAGGCAACAATAGAAATGACTCTGACAACCTGTCTCAATCTTTACCTCTCTAGGATCAAGAAAGACCTCTTCTTCTAGTTAATATATTTTCTCTTGGGATTTTTCAAGCCAATCTATAAGTTTCTTTTCTTTAAAGAGTTGAAGTGAAAATTTTACTTTCAAGTGAAACAAGTAACCTTTGACTTTGGTTGTTTGGCCCGTTGTAACTTCCTCCATAAAAGGATCCTTGAAAATCCGACTGGCTTTGTAAACCGGACCTGAAACAAAATAAATGACAATGAAAATTTTATCTTTAAATATTATTTCTAATATGCCATATATTAATTTAATTAATATAATTATGTTTGGGTTATAACGTTAATTTATAAATACATCGTCATTAGTTTTGTTTAATATATAAAGGTAATAGAGAAACTAGGTTAAATATGTAAGTTAGGGTAGTTAAAAAGGTTAAGGGACTAAACTGCAATTAACTCAAACATAGACCCGCCCACATGCCAGGCATGCGCGATCCCACTCGCTCTTCTCTCTCGTTACAAGCACCCCACCTCCTCATTCCACGCGCCCACCTCTCACATCTCTCTCCCTCCTCGTCACTTACACCCGTGACCCGTGACCCAGAACCGCCAAACGCGACACGACCCGATCCCTATTCATCACATACATGACGTTCAATCTCTATTCTGGTCTCAATGAGTTCGGTTTTTATGGAGGAACTAAATGCTATCATCAAATCTTTCATTAACAACCCATGATTAATCAAATTAAAACCCAATTAAATCTCCATTATCACCATCAAAGTATACAAAGAGCACAAATTTGTTTTCATCAAATCCGATCACTTCAAGTTATAATTTTGATACCAGTCAACTCTTGGAAGCTTTTCCTATGACTCCTCACTCTCCGATCTCGTTCACAACCTCTCAAATTCATGAATTCAAAGCAAGAAGAATCTAGGGCTCCTAACTTCATCACAAGAGTTATCCCTTAATTCTCAACAAAATCAGGTGATTCTTGAGCTTATTCACTTTAGTTTCTCATGCTCCAAAAGCCCTCTATCCATTTCTCTGATAAAGGGCAAACAAATTCAAATTTCGAATATTGTGATTCTAGGGTTCTTTAACTTTAAATTTGGGGCTTTTAATCTAGAATTTGTGCTTTCATGAAATTGAACTTGCTAAATTGATCATTTAACATATTAGATTATATTCTGGAATTTTTGTAAATTATTGCACACTGTATGGATTAATTGGACAATTTAACATGTTATAATAGTTAGAAAATTATATAACTATACTAATTAATTAAAATACAGTATCTAAAATTCTTATATTCTAATTTTTCAGTTGATAATTTAATATGGAATTTTAATAACAAATTTAATGTTTAATTGTGTAATTGTTCATTATATTATTTTTATTAAAATGACTAATTTTAATATTACAATATAATTATTTTTACTAAAATGATATTCCATATAAGTTGTTATATTGTCCTAATTCATAGACATTATTAGATGGATTATTTATAAAATATCAAAAATTAAAACCCATAAAAAATTAGTAACACATATATATAATATATAACTTATGTTATTCATTCTTATATAATTTTATGATATTATTCCTTAATAACATCTTCAATAAAAAATTCACATTTAATCATGTATAGACTTATGAATACAATTAGATAATTATTTGTTTGGTAAATTGTATAAGATTTGTTGTGTTGGAAAATTTGTATAAAGAAATTTAAGACTTTAAAGTATAATTAATTTTAGGTTATTACTTCTTAAAATAATAAGTCCTAATCAAAGTTATATTCACACACATATATGTTGGTTAACACTTCGTTTATATATTTATATATATTAAATAATATTCTATACAAAAGTCCCCAACTATAAAAACCTAAATCATTAGGACTTATGTAAGTTTGGTGCAATAATAGCTGGCTGTGCAGTTTGCACTGGCTCAACTTCTTCCTCATTAGTATTTGGCTCATTTTTAAGTTTTCCCAATGTTATAAAAGTTTGAGCCAAAAGAGATTTTATGGGAAGAACTGTACCTCTTTGGCAGACATCTTCAAGCATAACTTATTGCAAGATTTCCATGATAAGTCTGGGGTACATAAAAATTTAGTTGTAGATGTGACATTTGAGCATAGTTCTTTAGAAAATTGACTTGATATTTTTGAAGTAGACTTAGTCAATATTGAATATGCAATATATTGAGTTGTCAAAGGAATCTCATTCGATGTACCTGATTTACCTATTAGGCACTTCATGATGGTATGAAAAGGTATATAAGATAGATGAGTAGTATTTTTTCTCATATGTGGTTATATTTGTTAACCCACAAAACCATGCTCAATGAATTCCATATCCATTTCAGGTTTCGAAAACTTATTTACTTACACCTTGAGCATCTCTAAGTTGGAGTTTGGTTGTTAAGATTTGTAGGTCCCGATAAACCGGATCTAATCGATATCACACAAACAAGCTTTGAGAAATAAGATGAAGATGGAAAGATTCAACTTGCATACAAATTGGAATTTGTCTAACACAAGTGAAATTGCAATCAAAGAACTACCAAACCCTAGTACGTCATTAACTATATATACTAGAGGGTTGGTGCTCCTAAACTCTAAACTCTTAGGCTCAAGGCCTTTCCCAAAGCCCATTACAATAAAACAACCCAAATCTAACAAATACTAATGCATAAACCTATTAATGTCTTTACAATCTTCCCCTAGGTTTACTGCATAAGAACTAGCCTTACGCTTCAGGATAATCAATCATGTGCAAATAATTTATTTTGAATCACTGTAGCCACTGCACTTGTCTAGGATTTTGCACATTCTTCATATTTGTCACTCGCTTGAATTTGATGTGAACCCAGCATCAGAAATATCCTCCTCGTGAAAACTAATTAAATCCAAAGTATCAACCAGACAAAATGCGTTTTCTTTTGTAACAATGACAGCTTCAACCATTCTTGGATCATAGGCCCAATAGCAAAGATTCTGCAGCACACCTTTCGGAAACTTTGGAGCAGCTGGAATGACCTTGTCCTTGTCCTTGTCAGTCGGTGGCCAGATAATGTTTTAAAGTTGTTTGTGAGTATGAGGTTCTCGAACACCTAGACTTTTCTTTAGCTATGATTTGCAGTTTTCATTGTTGGAAAGTTATGGGATACTTCATGTTCAAGCTTTGAGTGAAATGCCCAACCAGGACCTTGTTGGTTCAGATCTGAGTCAGAGTAGTGAGCTCTTAATAGACTTTCTAGATCAATCTTAGTCCAAGATTCAAATTGTGTCTGTTTCGAATAATATTCTCTGTGTCCGCTCTCCTTCATAACTATCTATAAGTTCCGATCGTGATCACATCTCTAACATTTCACTTCTGATTTGTTTCCAACTTTATCATAGTGACTTGACCCTATCTCCATGACATGTCTGTCCAATACTTTTGAAGGATCCTTTGGCTGAAATTTTCATCGAGAGAATGCACATCTTGATTTTTCATTACGAGCATCTTCTTGCTGCTGGTACTTCCTTTTTGTGCTGCTTTCTCTTCCTTGATCTTTCAGCTGAAAGATATGCATTCAAGCCCGCTTCATTTTCTGCATCAGTTGCAGCCTTTTCTGCTTCTGTTCGTTCATGAAGTGCAACGTTAATAAGATCATCATCTTTATCCGCAAACTCACTACCAAACTTTTTCTTCAACTTTGCCTTCATCTCGTAAACCTCTGTCATCAGCAGACTCACATCTCCTTGAAGTTACTCAATAGCTTGGTCCCTGATAGATCTCTGATTCTGTAAGGAAGCTATTTGAGCGTTTTTCAATTCATTTTCTTGCTCTAGCAACACTACTTTGCATTGTAGTTTGCCAACATCCAGAGCTTCATCCTCATCGCTATCAGTTTGCTCGACAAATTTCATCTTTTCCGCGGTCATTTCATTGCGGCCTTCTCATACTCAGATAAACCATCGCCAGAACTACCTGCCTCACCACGAGCACCGCTAGAACTTTCTGGCTAAAAAAATGGATCATGAATATAGCTTGAGCTTGAGGGCTTGGGGAGATCAGATACATCAGATGCAAAAATGTTCTCAGTTTCATCATCCTCAAACAATGTTTCATCAAAAGGAATGATACTAGGAGAAGGGATCCCATAATCACCCTTTAGAGATGTAAGTAAAGCTTCTAGATTCTCAGTAGAAATCAAATTCATTTCTCTCACAGTCTTCTCAGCTATCTCTGATTCAACATGTGCTGTTGCTTCTTCTTTCTCTTCTTCTGAAACAAGATCTTCAACAACAGGTTCTGGTTGTCTCAGTTTTCCTACGACCTGATTATCATGCTCTTCAGCTACAAACGCTGTCACGGGTTTAGGAGCAGATACAATTTCCTTAAATTTCCCATTTTTAATAAGTTCATATCGCCCACAAACTTGACCTTAGTAGAGTCCCGCTGTTTGCATGCTGCTTCGAAGCAACTTGGTCCTAACAACTTTAAGTTCAGATGATTTGTGCCTTTAATAAGCTCAGGATGCTTCTTGTCAATAATCAACTGTAAAAATGTTGGATAAAGCAGGAATACCTTCTTCTTTGTACTCTCCAACATGCTTTTCATGTTGTCAAAAATGAAAACCGAAAAGTTATAATCCCAGTCGTTCACTAATGCAACAAGTGCAGCTGTCTGAGTCTGATTTAGTTAGTCTTGGCCACCTTTGTTCTCTAAAATACATTGTAGAAATATGTGAGCAAGACACCTCTAGTATGGAGGGAATAGCTTCTTCAACACTGTTGGATATGCTCCTTCATAGCTCATTCGACGAAGAGCTTTCATCACACTATCCTTGTTAAATGCAGTAGGATGACGTTCACTGTCCCCAAATGCGTCTTGTACGTCTGTCTCTGAAACTTTAATTTCTCTTTATCCGATCTTCGTTTCAATGTAAGCACCTCCACCCTTGACTTTATCGTTGATCCAGAAGTCCTAAATCATACCTTCATCGATTACCGGATTTGACTTTAGAGCGTGAGTGAGTCGACAGTTGCTCAGTCTAATAACCAGAGAATCAAATTTCTCCCTATATTCTGGCGGAGGATCAAACAAATAGAAGGCTTGATTGTGAAAAGGTTCGACTTCCAGCTTGCATCTATCCATCATTTTCTGTGCCATTTTCTGCACTTGAAATAAAGATGTCAATATTTAGAGCAAACATTAATTTTATCTAAACTGTTATGACTGGTCAACTTGGTTGACAATTTAGCAGTTCAGAGGTGAAGGTCAGAGGGTCAAAGGATAACAGGAGTTCAAAGGTTCACATGTCAGATGAACTTGAATGATAAAGGTTCAAGTCAATGACCCCTTGTCATTCGAGATGGTTCATACAAGAGCATCCGAAAAGCATCCGAAATGCATCCGGAATGCATCCGAGATGCACTCGAGATGCAACCGAGATGAAAAAGAACTACCTTAGAGACAGCGATGACAGAGATCGGACAAACAAGAATTCGAAATGATCCGAAATGACTAGAGATGGGCTTTATATAGACTCGAAACATAGCCCAGCCCATCTCTGAACAGTTGATTCGAGATGTGACTAGGCCAGGCTCATCTCTAAACAGTAAACAAGACAGGTGAAAGTATCCGAGATGAGCGGGCCCACTCTAAACATTAATATTTAAATCTTTTCAGGCCCCTATCAGTTTTAACCAATCCTGAACAGTAACACCTTCTGTTAAAATCTACGATCCAACCGACCAAGCAACCAGTCTTAAAGGAAGAAAGAATATTAATAAGAGTAGTAACCATTAAGAGATAAGGGGAGAGTTGCCATGATATCAAACCAGTTCTGAACTGATTAAGGAACATTTTTCGGCATGAGCTTGGCCAAACAGAACCGTGTAATTACTGATATATTTGTCCTTTTAAACTCATTGCATCAATATTCAATTTTCAACCTTGTGACTTCATCAAGTGAGTTTGCAATAACATTCGTGTGTCCCACATCAAGGCATACCCCTGTGATCAAGGTAAGCACAACAGTTCATCGTAACAAGTGAATATACCGAGGTCATCCTTTCTACTTTCAATGTCTGATTTGTGGTGAACAGGTCAGTACAACATACTGCAGAGAGACCAAACAATATCAGACAAGGGTTATAGGCATAATACCTTATATGGTATGTTTTACTTTTAGGTTTTTCTCGTAAGAGATTTCCCTTTTGAAGGTTTTGGCCTTCACATTTAGGCTCTTTTAAGAATATCCTGACTGTGCCTAGGTCTGCATGTATCTGATGCAACAAAAGGGCAGTCCTGATATCCCGGATGACTTATCGGCATAAAAACTTCAAACTCCAGACATTGGCTATCTATCAACACCGGATTTAGAACCATGAAATCATATGCTGATGATACCTTACCCACGGGATGCATAGCTTGTTAGAGAGTTAGTCACTTGGTATCTTTTTTGACTCTTGAGCGATAAGCCTATCAACACATCACAACAATCCTCGCTTTTACAGCCTCAATACCTTACATGTGTTACCAAGTACATTAGATTTGATCAGCAAAGCAAATATTTCTCCCCTAAATGTGTGCAGAAGTAGACAACTTTATGTACAAATTTAGTTATTTTGCGATGTATATAAGAAATTTAGTTTTTTATTATTATTTTTATTTAAGAAACTGCTTAGTCGGTAAAACGCATCATTTTCAAAAGGTCCACAAGTACTTTTTGAATCTCAAATTGCTGACAAGTTTTGTAAAAAGATCCGCTGAATTAGTATCTGTGTGGATCTGTTCAAGTTTAATTAATCCTCTGTCGAAGCAATCTCGAATAAAATGAACTTTGATATCAATGTGCTTGGTTTTGGAATGAGTTCAGAGTTTTTGACAATCTGGATAGCGACATCATTATCACAATAGATAGTAGCGTTAAGATAAGTCAAACCGTAATCCTCAAGCTGATGTTTCATCCAAATAACCTGGGAACAGCATGCAGATACTGCAACATATTCTGCTTCTGCAGTAGAAAAGACACTGTTTGTTGCTTTTTACAATGCCAGGAAATAAGCCTGTCTCCCAAGTATTGGCATCCAGCTGATGTGGACTTCATATCCTTGTCTGTCCCTCCAAAGTTACTGTCAGAAAAAGCAAACACATCAAATTTGAATCTCTAGGATACCAGAGGCCCAATTTTGGAGCACCCTTGAGGTATCTAAAGATTCGTTTAATGGCTGAAAGATGAGAAAGTTTAGGATTAGCTTGATATCTGGCACATTGGCAGACCGCAAACATAATGTCCGGTCGGCTGGCAGTTAAGTACATCAATGAACCAATCATAGATCGGTACATTGTTGGATTGACCGGATCACCTTCAGCATCCTCATTCAGCAATGGCTGTTCGGTAATGGGCAGGTCAATGGGTTTTGAGTTTGACATGTCGTATTTTGCAAGAACGTCCTGAACATATTTTCCTTGATGGATCAAGATTACTTGATTGTTCTGACGAACTTGCAAGCCCAGAAACATAGTCATTTCACCTAGAGAACTCATTTCGAACTTCTTCTTCATCACGTCCTCAAATTCTTTGCGCAGCTCTTCATTAGTAGACCCGAAGACAATGTCGTCAACATAGATCTGAACAAGGATAAGATCCTTGCCAACACGTTTAATGAACAACGTTTGATCTATCATAGCCCGTATATAACCATGAGCAAGCAAATGCTCTGTTAGAGTTGCATACTGTGACAACTGGCAAATAACTGGAAATTCCGTACAATGTAATCACTAATTTCGTATTATAATCTCATGCATGATTATCGTAATTTAAATTCAAAACTGAGTCGTACGTTATTAGGGCAAGTAAACCTGATCATAACATATACTGGTTTCCATTACGACGAGAAACAGATCAAAACAATGCCCTAAAAGTGTTGGTAGAAAGTGCTGAATGCACTAAATGCAGTGACACTAACCGTGTCAGAAAACCCGCTGAAACGAATCCGAACAGGAAATGACGGCATATTAATGCCATACCTGAGTCCATATACAAGTGAAAACACATATTTGAGAACAACTATTACAATAATACATAACTTTCCGGTATAATGCCTAAATTGCAAAATTGTCCGTTTCAACCGAAAAGGCGACAAATGGCGATTTGTCCGCAAAACCGATTCAGAGGATTCCGGATGTCAAGATAACAACAAAACAATGCTAAACAACTTAAAATAATGTGAGAATAGAAAAAATGTACATAACACGTCGTTTCCGGTCTTTCAGCAAACAGTGCACAATATGATTGGAAAGCGGCCGATCGTCGAAACAACGAATATTTTAGTGGACGATAGCCTCATCCGAGCGTCTAGTGAACTAGTTAAGCATTATTTGGAACTCGGAATCCATTCAACTAACATGAGGTCACGGAAACACAACTTTCGAAAAAGTTCGACGGCGGATCATAAAAGTGCCGATATCGATCGAACGGTCAAACGAAAGACATATCGGCAACCCTAATTCATCATGTATTCATCTAGCGAACTAGTTGTGAATATCTTTGGACCGGAAATGCACTAATTTGACACCATATTAGTTGTGGTAATCGAAATCAACGCTTCCGGTAACAAATATATAGTTCCGTTTATTAGCGAATACTTCGACGATTAACGGTCTAGCGACATATCCATCATCCGAAACTTATTTTGGAGGATCATATGGATTAAATGCTATATAATTACACCTTAAACACAAGTCTTATGCTTAAGATGCTAGAACCCTAATTACCATAATTAACTTAAACACCAAAATATCTTTATTTTCAACATGTGGTAAAAAAAGAAACTTACACATACCCCCCTCATAGTTGACGGTCACAAGTGGGTCCAACCCCACTTGATTATGTTGAAATTTTGAGATCTTAAGTATGGTGTATGAGAAAGTGATGGAACTTGAAAGATTGGACGATGATATATCATGATCACCAAAAATAATTCCTCATTATCTTCTTCAAAAGTTGCTACACTTTCCCTTGTTCTTTCTTCCCCACCCCACGGCTACTATACATCCACCACACACCACCATTAAGCCACCTTAGAACACCACTTTAAACACACTTTGAAGCTTGATCAAGACCTCTAAGGGAGCTTGCATGGATGGAGCTCATTAGGGCCTTCTAAGGAGCTTATTTTCTTCCATAATCTTCAAGAATCTTGTGCACCCATTGTGAGCTAATCTCCTCCATAATCTAACTTATTTTTATGCTTAGATTATTAGTGTACAAGTTGATCATCTTGAAAATCAAGAAAAAGATACATCAAAAAACCTAAAATACAACATAATATTAACAATAAATATTGATTATTTTGTGTTGATTACATGCTTATATGGTTGTTAGAATGTATATTGAAGTTGTTTATGTTGATATTATGAGGTAAAAGTAAGATGATCTTGTGTGATTTAGTATAAAAATAAGGATTTAAACATGATAAGGTTTAAATCTAAACAAGATCATCATTTACATCATCCATGTAAAATACTACAACTTAAATATAAATTTTTATACATAAGAATGATTTTTATAAGAAATAAACATACATATTTAAGTTGTAATCACATAAAAAATGTGTAGTAATCAAAGAGTTACATGCATGAACTTATTTACATAACATACTAAAGTACTGTTTTGAAAAAATAATAAACACTAAAAACTCTCTTGATTTACTAGTGTTTTTAACAACAAAAGTCATGGATGATGATATGTAGATTATGTTAAATAAATATTAGATGGGTTGTTGATGATGATTATGAGTTTAAACAGGTTTTAAATACGTTTTTAAAAACATGGAAAACGCCATAGTTTAGGGGAAACTATGGCGAAATTTTCTAAAAATCTAATCGCGATTAAAGCATGATTAGTGGGGTGATTAGTAACTTAAAACGTCACTAAGTGGACTTTAATGACAAAGGTTATTCCTAAATAACCAAGTGTTTAAAATAAAGTCACAAATATATATTTACAAGAAAAATAAATATTTTTACAAATATATACACTCTTGTAAGGAAAATAATACAAAGTGTTGTATGTATAATTGTGCTAATAAATAATATGTATACATGTGTGTATTGTATATGTATGTATTAGAAACTTAGGGTATTCACAATAAAAGTACATCACCATATAAAAAATACAAACACTTGAAATAACACACCAAGTATTAGTAACATGATAAATATATTTTGTTAAGCGTCGAAACAATAAATCGGAAAAATGAAACAAGGCGAACAATAGGTGGACATTCAAGATTACACTTTCATGTCGACGAAAACAAATATGTAATAAACAACGCCGACAGTGAGTCTAAATATATATTAGACGTTTAACTTGTTTATATATTATCGATATGAAAAACCCGGAAAGTTAAGTATATATAAAAAGTTAGAAAAATTATAAGTAAACTCTTATAATAAAAATGGACCTACTTATATATACATTTGGGCTAGGCCCAAAATTGTGAAAATAATGTGTTAAGGCCCAAAACTATACAAAAATACATGGGCTAGGCCCAAGAATACAAAAATACATGGGCTAGGCCCAAGGATTCAAAAATACATGGGCTAGGCCCAAAGACAAAAATACATGGGCTAGGCCCAAAGACAAAAAGACATGGGCTAGGCCCAAAGACAAGAAAACATGGGCTAGGCCCAATGACATGTGAAGGGCAAGGCCCAGTTCACGCATTGTTTGAAAACAATAATATATATATATAATATATATATATTATATATATATTAATAAATATATATTCATCGAACAAACAAACTACTAACACTACAATAACATTTTTAAGTTGTTCAATCATAACAAGTAAATAAATAACAAGAATTCAAGATGAACAACGTGTACAAGGTCCATTGAGACCTAGGTGTCTAATGAAACCAAAACGCATGTAGGTTACATAAGTCGCGGACACTGAAAGTTAAACAGTACGACTTATACGGAACGCAAAAACTGTGAGTTCAGGTCCCTCCTTTCATTTACTTTAAGTTTTGTTTTAAACTATCGAGGGGAAATACATGTCATGTCAAAACAGTATGTTAGCTATGAGTTAGCAGATAACAGATCACTGTGCGTAAGTAGGAAATAACAGTAGTAACCATTAATCACTGACTGACCAAGGTGCAAAAGAGGTAGATCTATTGAGTTTGAGACCCGCTCCACTCCTGGTTGGTATACCCATTGGAGTGCTTTTGTGATCCCAACATGTCAAAGAAGTCTCGGGTTGGTTACTTACTTATGGCACTAGTATGTCAGGGTGCTCGCAACACACTGATAGATCCTAAATTAACTCATTGATGCTAATAACATACTTGGATTTCAATACAGGTTTTCAAAGATGACATTTGGATACGAAAACAATAAACTACATGAACTCGCCAACTTTATGTTGACTTTTTAAAATTACATGTGTTTCAGGACGCAGGACTTTGAGCTGGTGATGAGGTCTGGGTTTGGGAACTGTTAAGACAATGATGCATTATCTTTTGGAGGGTTTGCCTTTTATATCCCAACTTCGTTTGGGTATATAGAGGTCCAAGCCTCAGCATGAAACTGTGATGAAAACACTATCCTATTTTGGAAAAATGTCTTTTAAACTATGTTTGTACGGGTGATCTGAAACTGATAACGATGTGACTTTACTTTTGATGATTGTAAATATGAATTGTAACTTATGAATGGCATACATCGTTGTTAATTTATAACGTTTACTATATTGAATGCAATGATTAACTAGTAGTCACACATTTGCGCTTCCGCTATGACCAGGGTGTGACAGGCTGGTATCAGAGCTCCGATTGTAGTGAACCGGGGAAAACTTTTATTAAAAAGTTTGGTCTACAATCACCAGGGGCTCACACATGAAAACAAAGTTTTAGAACATGATAGAAATGTTTTGGAATTAAAAAAAATAAAAAAGGTTTTCATTGTGTCACTATAACACAAGGATCTATCACACAAGCTCAACTATAAGTAAGGAGCAGAGTCAATACATGAGTAGTCAATAATAGATAGACACAAAATAGTAGGATTCCATGGAATACAAAAGAGAACAAGCTTTGCATGAGAAATGGTGATTAATTTAAAAATATATCATAAATTACTAACAGGTATATATGTGTATTGTACGGATTATTTGCCAGGACTATGGCTTCAGCATCGAGTTATGAGGAAGACCCAGAGGAGTATATATCCGATGATGGATATGATCCTGCTGCCGAGGCCCAACCTTTAGGGGATGGAACCGAAGATGGAGACGATGGGGACTTCCAACCACTAGCATTGATCGATCCCATGGAGGTAGATGCACCTCCAGCAGACGACGTGTTGGCCGTCCCTCAGCCACCGCATGACATCATAGTTATGATCACCCGGAGGGTGAACACGTTATTGTAAATCTGGCCGTGCCCCTTGCTGTGGTCCCTCCCGTGATGGATTTGGATGATGACGATGACGAGATACCAGTGTTCCACGTGGAGCACATGGAGGACGACCTGGGAGATGGCGAGGTCTTCGACGAGATCGCTATACTTGAGATCCCACCCCCAGATATACCAGTCGTGGACATCTCGTCATCTACTGATGCTGCTCCAAGCGAGCATGAGGCGGACGATGCTTTATCCGCCGTCCCAGGCACCCCTGCGTCCATGTATTCACCCCTTGCGGCCTCGCCAGCTCACGTCAGTCCGTTCCCTGTCAGAGTCCTAACCCCTGGACCCATTCATTATACAGGACCTGCCCGTTACTACTCTCTGAGTGGCACTCCACGTGCCCCCGAGCAGCCACCACCCTACTTCTAAGAGAGGTCCACGTACCACCCTGTTTTCAACCCATCTGCAGCTGGACCTTCTCATATGCCAGGACCATCATTTTCTGATAGAGTGCCACCCGTGTATGACCCACGACCCACTCCACCTCCAGCAGGTATGTTTACTCCGACAGCTCCACCAGGCATGAGCCCTTCAGACCCTTATCATCCCTCACACTTTCCTCCGATTCCTGTGGAGGAAAGGGTGACTTCGCACGACCTACAACTCTCTCTGATCTTTCGTAGGATTTGGGAGATAGAGTCGCAGCGTACTGTTAACGCCACTACGAGAGTGACACCCCCGCCACTGTCATCACCGATACCACCCCCACCATCATACCCACCTCCATCACCACCATCACTACCTCTATCACCACCACCGACTCCACCTTTCTACTGCCCATTCCATCACTCGTCATGCCCGTTCGAGGCACGAGTGCAGGACTAGAGCAGTTTTAGACGGATGCTACTAGGTGCATTTCTAGCCTCGAGGAGGAGATGTCATATTATCACAGCATGTCCCCACGATCGCCATTTCCACCACCCCCTCCACCCCAGTAGCATGTTTGTAGATATCTTTTAGGGATCAGCTATACTTTTGTTGTTTTGGCTTATGAAGACCCAACCTTGAAGATCCCAACTTTTGGAAGACAACTATTTGATGTGAAGAAGCAATGTAGTAGAAAATGGTACTTTTGTAATGTAAAAACTTGTATTGACTAGGGTTGTGTACCCCTAAGTCCTTTTTGGCTCTTAGTGAACAAATTGTAACAAGTTGTCATTGTATAAAAGTGTATTTTCTTTATGTTAAATTGTATTTCTTTTATGTTATGGTTGATTATGTCATGATGTGGTGATTTTATGATTGATGCATTGCACCGTGGTGATATTATGATTTATGCTTTATGATGTGGCGAGCTATGTGTGTGATGACGATGGGTGTGCGTATGGCATTTGCATGTGTTCGTTTATTTATTTATCATGTTCTGATGTGCTGTTGCACACATATATAAAAAACAATAATAATAAAAATAAATAATAATAAATAAATAGATAAATTGTAATAATAACATGAAAGTATTATTCGACTAGTTGAGCGACATATTGTGTTAGAAGACAATGCTGCCCCGCAAAAGAAGCTCAAACAACAACACCCTACCCACCACACAAGAGGAGCTGAACAAACAGTATCTCCCAAGCCATTGCACAATACGAGGCAAACCGCTCTAAGCATAGCGGCGGCACAGGAGGTTCAACAGGAGTAAATCCTCCCAATGGTAATACCCGGTTTCTCATAAAACCTCGATACACTCTCATCCATCTTATTCATGCTACTTACTCATGCTTAAATGGTGTATCCAATGATTTCAGGTTGCACATATAAGCAATTTCTTGACTGTAAACCTCTAAACTTCGATGGTCCCGGAGGCGCTGTAGCCTTCGTACGTTGGACTGAGAGGGACATTCTTGGTTCAGACATTACTGGGTATACGCATCGATTCCATGACTTGTCCCAAGTGGTGCCATATCTAGTGGAGCCTGAATTCAAGCGTATTGATAGGTACATTTGGGGACTTGCCCCCAGAGATTTTGAGTTTGATTACCTCTTCAAAATCCACAGAGATTGGTGGAAATAAGAAAGAATCTGCTGAGGAGACCACTGTTTCCAACAAACGGAAATTTTCTCATTTCAAGAAAGGTTCTCGTGGTAACCACAACAACAACAAGAGACAAGCCGCGAGAGAAGTTAAGAAAACCAAAGCATATATTACCACAACCACGAACACTGCGGTTAAGAAAGCTTATACTGGGGACTCACCGAAATGTCCCAAGTGTCCTTTCCACCATCGCGGGGAATGTCGTGGCTCCAAGTGTGGAAAATGTGGAAAAATCAGACATCGCACCGATGTGTGCCGAGCCAACACTGGAGATCAAGTTTGCTACGGTTTCAGAGACAAAAGACATTTCAAGAAAGACTGTCCTAAAGCAAATCAGGCACGGGGAAGAGCGTTTGTAATTGGAGCTAAGGATGCTCATCAGGATCCAAACATGGTCACTGGTACGTTTCCTATCAATGATCACTTTGCATCTATTCTTTTTGATACCGGGGCAGATTTCATCTTTATTTCAAAAGAGTTTAGAGATATACTTGGGGTTAAGTCGAGTAAACTAGATGTTCCCTACTCGATTGAGCTAGCTAACAGAATATTAGTAGAGTCAAAAGAAATAATAAGGAAATGTACGTTAGAATTGGGTGAACGGAAGTTTGATATAGATCTATGACCAGTCCAACTGGGTAGTTTTGATGTTGTTATTGGGATGGATTGGCTATCCAATAATCGAGCCAAGGTTATATGTCATGAGAAGATCATTCGCATCCCCTTACCCAACGAAGAACACTTGATGATTCACGGTGAGAAGCGTGACACTCCCCTGCGAATCATAAACTGCATGAAGGCACATAAATGCTTGAGGAAAGGATGCATCACCTTTCTTGCCTACGTGGTGGATAAGAAGGCCGAGGAGCGCAAGATTGAGGACATATCAGTAGTAAGGGAATATCCCGAGGTCTTTCCGGAAGACTTGCCGGGACTACCCCCACAGCGACAAGTCGAATTCCGTATTGACTTAGTGCCAGGAGCTGCACCTGTGGCAAAAGCTCCATACCGTCTAGCGCCCTCGGAAATGCAAGAACTATCCATGCAGCTGCAAGAGTTGCTCGACAAAGGTTCATACGACCAAGTTTCTCGCCTTGGGGAGCTCCAGTGCTGTTCGTAAAGAAGAAAGACGGAACCTTTCGTATGTGTATCGACTACCGAGAGTTAAACAAGTTAACTATCAAGAACCGGTACCCATTACCACAGATCGATGATCTGTTCGATCAGTTACAGGGATCGAGTTTTTACTCGAAGATTGATTTAAGATCCGTTTATCATCAATTGAGAATCCAAGAGGAAAGCATTCCTAAGACAATGTTTCGGACTCGTTACGGTCATTATGAGTTCCTTGTTATGCCCTTTGGCCTAACAAACGCCCCTGCAGTATTCATGGATTTGATGAACCAAGTGTGTAAGCCATACCTTGACAAGTTCGTGATCGTCTTCATAGATGATATTCTGATATACTCATGAACAAAGGAAGAGGACGAACAACACCTGAGAACTATTTTGGAATTGCTGAAGAAAGAGCAACTATATGCCAAGTTCTCAAAATGCGAATTTTGGATTCACGAGGTACAATTTCTTGGCTATGTGGTAAACAAAAACGGAATCCATGTCGACCCTTCGAAGATCAAGGCAATAAAGAACTGGACCACACCAAGAACCCCCACGGAAATACTACAATTCCTAGGATTAGCGGGATATTACAGGAGATTTATTGAAAACTTCTCCAAGGTTGCGCAACCGTTAACCTCGCTAACCCAGAAGGATAAAAAGTTTGATTGGGGAGAAAAGTAAGAATCAGCGTTCCATGTATTGAAAGAAAAGTTGTGCAAGGCACCAATACTATCCCTCCCGGACGGTACCAACGACTTTGTGGTGTACTGTGATGTATCACATCAAGGTTTGGGTTGCGTGTTAATGCAACGAGAAAAAGTCACCGCGTACGCGTCACGATAGTTGAAAGTTCATGAGAGGAATTGTACCACGCATGACCTGGAGCTAGGTGCCGTGGTATTTGCCTTGAAGATCTGGCGTCATTATTTATATGGCACTAAGTGTACCATATTCACTGATCATAAAAGTCTTCAACATTTATTCAACCAAAAAGAACTGAATATGCGCCAATGACGTTGGATGGAACTGTAGAATGATTATGACTGTGAGATTAAGTATCACCCGGGCAAAGCAAATGTTGTAGCAGATGCCTTGAGTAGAAAAGAACGAGTCAAGACATTACGGGTGCAAGCTTTAGAGATGACAATCCAGACGAATTTCACAACTCGAGTGCGTGAAGCACAACAAGAAGCATTGAAACCGGAAAACATCCCAGCTGAATCATTAAAAGGAATGGAAAACCAATTGGAACCAAACAAGGATGGAACTCTATATTTCATGGGAAGGATTTGGATTCCCTATTATGGTGAGTTACGAGACTTGGTGCTGGACGAAGCACACAAGTCCAAATATTCGATACACCCAGGATCGGACAAAATGTACTAGGATCTGAGAGAATATTATTGGTGGCCTAATCTCAAGAGAGATGTTGCGACCTATGTTGGGAAATGCCTAACTTGTGCAAAGGTCAAGCCCGAATACCAAAAGCCATCTAGGTTATTACAACAACCAGAGATTCCGGTTTGGACGTGGGAGCAGATATCAATGGATTTCATTACAAAGCTACCACGGACCTCTCGGGGTCATGACATGATCTGGGTTATCATTGACCGGCTAACCAAGTCAGTTCACTTCCTACCCATCCGCGAGAAAGACAGTACGGAGAAACTAGCGGAACTGTACCTGAAGGAGATTGTGGCACGTCATGGTGTGTCAATCTCGATAATCTCTGATAGAGATGGTCGCTTTGTATCGCGTATTTGGAAATCATTTCAAAATTCATTTGGTTCTCGCTTGGATTTAAGCACAACCTTTCACCCGCAGACCGATGGTCAGAGCGAGCGAACCATTCAAACATTAGAAGACGTGCTTCGGGCCTGTGTGATGGATTTAGGTGGAAACTGGGATACTCATTTACCGTTGGTAGAGTTTTCCTACAATAACAGTTATCACACCAGTATCAAGGCCGCGCCATTCGAAGCACTATATGGACGAAAGTGCCGATCACCGCTATGTTGGGCGGAAGTCGGTGACAGACAACTCATTGGTCCCGAACTGGTGCAAGAGACCACAGACAAGATATTTTAGATACCTGAGCGCATTAAAGTAGCCCGAGATCGACAAAAGAGCTACGCGGATCGAAGACGTAAACCATTATCCTTCGAGGTGGGAGACAAAGTATTTTTAAAGGTCTCACTTTGGAAAGGCGTAGCTAGGTTTGGGAAGCGCGGAAAGCTCAACCCTAGATATATTGGACCTTTCGAAATTCTGGCAAAGATTGGTACTGTAGCCTACAAGCTAAAACTGCAAGAGGAACTCAATAATGTGCATTACACCTTTCATGTGTCCAATCTGAAGAAAAGTCCAACAAATGACACCGTTATCATTCCAGCAGATGAAATTCATGTTGATGACAAATTACAATTCACCAAAGAACCAGATGAAGTCATGGACTGGAAGGTCCAAAGGACAAGAAGAAGCCAAATCAAACTGGTGAAGGTTCGCTGGAACTCGCGTCACGGTCCCGAGTATACGTAGGAGCGTGAAGATCAAATCAAGTCAAAATACCCCCACCTTTTCGAGAAGACTCCTCCAGTAGATCCTCAAGCTGAATTTCAGGACGAAATTCTTTTTAACAGGGGGAGTATGTGACAACTAGCAAATAACTGGAAATTCCGTACAATGTAATCACTAATTTCGTATTATAATCTCATGCATGATTATCGTAATTTAAATTCAAAACTGAGTCGTACGTTATTAGGGCAAGAAAATCTGAGCATAACATATACTGGTTTCTGTTACGATGAACAGACCAAAACAATGCCCTAAAAGTGTTGGTAGAAAGTGCTGAATGCACTAAATGCGGTGACATTAACCGTGTCGGAAAACCCCCTGAAATGAATCCGAACAGGAAATGACGGCATGTTAATGCCATACCTGAGTCCATATACAAGTGAAAACACATATTTGAGAACAACTATTACAATAATATATAACTTTCTAGTATAACGCCTAAATTGCAAAATTGTCCGTTTCAACCGAAAAGGCGACAAATGGCGATTTGTCCGCAAGACCGATTCGGAGGATTCCGGATGTCAAGATAAGAATAAAACAATGCTAACATCCTAAAATAATGTGAGAATAGCAAAAATGCACATAACACGTCGTTTCGGTCTTTCAGCAAACAGTGCATAATACGATCGGAAAGCGGCCGACCGTCGAAACGACGAATATTTTAGTGGCCGATAGCCTCATCCGAGCGTCTAGTGAACTAGTTAAGCATTATTTGGAACTCGGAATCCATTCAACTAACATGAGGTCACGGAAACACAACTTTCGGAAAAGTTCGATGGCGTATCATAAAAGTGCCGATATCGATCTAACAGTCGAACGAAAGACACATCGGCAACCCTAATTCATCATGTATTCATCTAGTGAACTAGTTGTGAATATCTTTGGACCGGAAATGCACTAATTTTACACCATATTAGTTGGGGTAATTGAAAGCAACGCTTTTGGTAACAAATATATAGTTTCGTTTATTAGCGAATACTTCGACGATGAACGGTCTAGCGACATATCCATCATCCGAAACTTATTATGGAGGATCATATGGATTAAATGCCATATAATTACACCTTAAACACAAGTCTTATGCTTAAGATGCTAGAAGATTAACCCTAATTACCATAATTAACTTAAACACCAAAATATCTTTATTTTCAACATGTGGTAAAAAAAGAAACTTACACATACCCCCTCATAGTTGACGGTCACAAGTGGGTCCCACCCCACTTGATTTTGTTGAAATTTTGAGATCTTAAATATGGTGTATGAGATAGGTGATGGAACTTGAAAGATTGGATGATTATATAGCATGATCACCAAAAATAATTCCTCATTATCTTCTTCAAAAGTTGCAACACTTTCCCTTGTTCTTTCTTCCCCACCCCACGGCTACTATACATCCACCACACACCACCATTAAGCCACCTTAGAACACCACTTTAAACACACTTTGAAGCTTGATCAAGACCTCTAAGGGAGCTTGCATGGATGGAGCTCATTAGGGCCTTCTAAGGAGCTTATTTTCTTCCATAATCTTCAAGAATCTTGTGCACCCATTGTGAGCTAATCTCCTCCATAATCTAACTTATTTTTATGCTTAGATTATTAGTGTACAAGTTGATCATCTTGAAAATCAAGAAAAGATACATAAAAAACCCTAAAATACAACATAATATAAACAATAAATATTGATTATTTTGTGTTGATTACATGCTTATATGGTTGTTAGAATGTATATTGAAGTTGTTTATGTTGATATTATGAGGTAAAAGTAAGATGATCTTGTGTGATTTAGTATAAAAATAAGGATTTAAACATGATAAGGTTTAAATCTAAACAAGATCATCATTTACATCATCCATGTAAAATACTACAACTTAAATATAATTTTTATACATAAAAATGATTTTTATAAGAAATAAACATATGCATTTATGTTGTAGTCACATCAAAACTGTGTAGTAATCAAAGAGTTATATGCATGAACTTATTTACATAACATACTAAAGTACTGTTTTGAAAAGAATAATAAACACTAAAACTCTCTTGATTTACTAGTGTTTTTAACAACAAAAGTCATGGATGATGATATGTAGATTATGTTAAATAAATATTAGATGGGTTGTTGATGATGATTATGAGTTTAAACAGGTTTTAAATACGTTTTTAAAAACATGGAAAACGCCATAGTTTAGGGGAAACTATGGCGAAATTTTCTAAAAATCTAATCGCGATTAAAGCATGATTAGTGGGACTAAACATGATTAGTAACTTATAACATCATTAAGTGGACTTTAATGACAAAGGTTATTCCTAAATAACCAAGTGTTTAAAATAAAGTCACAAATATATATTTACAAGAAAAATAAATACTTTACAAATAATATACTCTTGTGCTAATAAATAGTATGTATACATGTGTGTATTGTATATGTATGTATTAGAAACTTAGGGTATTCACAATAAAAATACCCCACCATATACAAATTACAAACACTTGAAATAACACACCAAGTATTGGTAACATGATAAATATATTTTGTTAAGCGTCAAAACAATAAATCGGAAAAATGAAACAAGGCGAACAATAGGCGGACATTCAAGATTACACTTCCACGTCGACGAAAACAAACATGTAATAAACAACGCCGACAGCGAGTCTAAATATATATTTAGACGTTTAACTTGTTTATATATTATCGATATGAAAAACCCGGAAAGTTACGTATGTATAAAAAGTTAGAAAAATTATAAGTAAACACTTATAATAAAAATAGTCCTACTTATATATACATTTGGGCTAGGCCCAAAATTGTGAAAATAACGTGTTAAGGTCCAAAATTATACAAAAATACAAGGGCTAGGCCCAAGGATACAAAAGTACATGGGCTAGCCCAAGAATACAAAAATACATCAGATAGGCCCAAGAATACAAAAATAAATGGGCTAGGCCCAAGAATACAAAAATGCACGGGCTAGGCCCAAGGATATAAAAATATATGGGCTAGGCCCAAAGACAAAAAGACATGGGCTAGGCCTAAAGACAAGAAAACATGGGCTAGGCCCAGTTCACGTATTGTTTGAAACAATAATAATATATATATATATATATATATAATATTTAAGAAATATATATATGACAATATTCATCGAACAAACAAACTACCAACACTATAATAACATTCTAAGTTGTTCAATCATAACAAGTAAATAAATAACAAGAATTCAAGATGAATAACGTGTACAAGGTCCACTGAGACCTAGGTGTCTAATGAAACCAAAACGCATGTAGGTTACATACGTTGCAGACATTGAAAGTTAAACAGTACGACTTATACGGAACGCACAAACTGTGAGTTCATGTCCCTCCTTTCATTTACTTTAAGTTTTGTTTTAAACTATCGAGGGGAAATACATGTCATGTCAAAACAGTATGTTAGCTATGAGTTAGCAGATAACAGATCACTGTGCGTAAGTAGGAAATAACAGTAGTAACCATTAATCACTTAGTGACCAAGGTGCAAAAGAGGTAGATCTATTGATTTTGAGACCCGCTCCACTCCTGGTTGGTATACCCATTGGAGTGCTTTTGTGATCCCAACATGTCAAAGAAGTCTCGGGTTGGTTACTTACTTATGGCACTAGTATGTCAGGGTGCTCGCGACACACTGATAGATCCTAAATTAACTCATTGATGCTAATAACATACTTGGAATTCAATACAGGTTTTCAAAGATGACATTTAGATACGAAAACAATAAACTACATGAACTCGCCAACTTTATGTTGACTTTTTAAAATTACATGTGTTTCAGGACGCAGGACTTGAGCTGGTGATGAGGTCCGGGTTTGGGAACTGTCAAGACAATGCATTATCTTTTGGAGGGTTTGCCTTTTATATCCCAACTTCGTTTGGGTATATAGAGGTCAAAGCCTCAGCATAAAACTATGATGAAAACACTAACCTATTTTGGAAAAAAATGTCTGTTAAACTATGCTTGTACGGGTGATCTGAAACTGATAACGATGTGACTTTACTTTTGATGATTGTAAATTTGAAGTGAAACTTATGAAGGGCATGCATCGTTGTTAATTTATAACGTTTACTACATTGGATGCAATGACTACCTATGCGCTTCCGCTACGACCAGGGTGTGACACATACCATGCACGAGGTGCTTGGTGCAAAGCTTTATCTATCTTTTACGCATAGCCTTGTTTCTTTGGATCAGTAAAACTAGGGGTTGAGCAACATAAATCTCCTCCTTGACCTTCCCGTACAAAAACGCCGTATTGACATCCATTTGATAACCGTGAAATCCATGTAGGATGCATATGCCAAGAAGATGCGTATGGCTTCTAGACGGGCTACGAGTGCATATACCTCATCATATTCAAGACCTTCGATCTGTCTGAATCCCTGCACCACTAGCCGAGCTTTGTTCCGCACGATGACTTCAGTATCATCTTGTTTATTTCTATACATCTAACGAGTACCAAGAGCTCGTTTTCCCTCTAGCAGCTTCACCAATTTCCATACTCCCAACTTTTCAAACTGATTGAGCTATTCATGCATTGCATCGACCCATCCAGGTTCCTGCAAAGCAACATCAATGTGCTTAGGCTCAATTTTGTGATATGAAACAGGAATACAAACATGTGTTAATGGTTCCTGATCTACTGCGTGTTTGAACACCGGCAGATACAGGACCAATAACATTTGCAATTGGATGATTTGTCTGAATGCGCTGGGGAATTGCCACATCTGGTGCCTGCAAATTAGATTCTAAGTTAGAAGCACTTCCTAATACTATCCTAGATTGTTCCCCCTCATTTGGTGCAACAGTATGGATTACAGGAGGATCAATTGTGCAATCTAACAGAATCGACTCCGAAAATGGTGAAGCTTCTTGAATAGCATTTTGTGGTGCAGAGGATTCAGTGTTGCTGATAGCAGTAGGTTCGAGAACCTTTTCTTGCACTTGTGAGGAAGAATGCACGTCTATAGGAACTTCATGAAATCCCGGGGATCCACAGTAAGTTTCTTGAAAGAATCTTGAAGTGGGACAACATCATTTTCAGCTATGATAGGAATGGGTATCACTGTTTTTGAGACATCTGCATCAACAATTAAATCAAGTTGAATATTAAAAGACTAAAACAAGGAAGAATAGTCATATAACCAATTAGGTCCAAGTCTAGCATCTTCCAGATTTTCTTCCAGCCAATCCACATAATATGTCTCCATGATCTGTTTCTTGATTATGTTGTAGACACGATATGAAGTGTTCTTTGCATAGCCAACGAAATAGCATGGATCTCTTCTTGCATCAAATTTTCCTTTAGCATCCATGTTACATAGAACACAAGGACAACCAAAAGTATGAAAATGTTGTACCGAGGGTTTCTGCCCTTCAACTATTTCATAAGGTGTCTTCATGTAACATTTGTTGATGAGAGCATGATTTTGTACATAGCAGGCTGTGTTAACTGCTTCTACCCAAAATATCAGTGGAAGACCGGAAACAATCAGCATAGTACAATCTGCTTCAATGAGAGTTCTGTTTCGTATTTCTGCGAATCCGTTTTGTTTGGAGTTCGAGCTGCACTATATTGGCGATCAATCCCTTTTGATGCACAAAAATTGTTCAGCTTGACGTTCTTGAACCCGTTCCATTGTCGCAACGCATAACCTTCACTCACTCATTCGCTCGGTTCTCCATAAGAGTGATAAATTTCTTTATCAAACTTGCAGTTTCACTCTTTTGTTCCAAGAAAAATACCCTAGTGAAACGAGAATAGTCATCAGTGATAACTAGGCAATAAGCTTTTCTTCCAATACTTAGCACATTGACAGGACCAAAAAGATCTATGTGAAGCAGTTCCAGAACTTTGGATGTCTTGTGCACAAGCTTGGGCTTATGAGGCTTACGGTGTTGCTTCCCACGAGCATAGGACTCGCATTTTTCAATTTGCATGAAATCCATGATTGGTAAATTTCTGACCATACCTCCCTTTGCCAGTCGATTAAGATTATTCATGTTAAGATGCCGAAGTCGTCGATGCCACAACATTGCATCATGTTCAGCAATTTCAGAGAATAAGCAAGTAACTTGATCAGTGGGGGCTTTGTTCATGTCGATCACGTAAGCATTACCCCGTCGTTCCGCTTCAATCAAGTACCAATCCTTTGATATGACAATTCCAGGTTTCAAGACCACACATCCACCTTTTGTGAACAAAACCTCTAAACGATTGTCGCATATCTGAGAGACGCTGAGAAGACTGTGTTTGAGTTCAGTAACATAATTGACATCAGAGAAGCTGAGTAGCCCGTTTCGGACTGTGCCTTTCATAGTATTTCTTCCCGTTTCTCCACCTGCAAAAGTGACAAATCCACCATCGAAGATTTTGATATCATTCAACTGGGAGATGTCCCGGGTCATATGTCTGGAACAACCACTGTTGATAAACCAAAGTCTAACAATAGCCCCCTAAAGCCGTTCCTACACCTAGATCTTTTTCAATCCGGGTTGGTTAGAAGATTTTGATGCTTGAGAAGATGAAGAAATGAGATTTGGCAAGTAAGAGCGCACTGACTGAGATCTAGCAATCTTTTTAGGTTTCCAAATCTTTAACTCTATATGATTTGAGAATACATGTGATGATGAGGCGTTTAATTTCTTGTATGGATTTACGAAACCATTTGGGTTTGAACAAATTTTATTGTTTTTCTTTGCTAGATTCTAGTCCTCATCAGAAGGCTTGACGACTTTGACGTTGATAATACGAAGCCCTCTGATGGATGGAAATTTTGGACGGATAAGACCCAAAAGGACAATGAACACAGTTTCTAGCTATGTGCCCCAGAATTCCATAATTTAAGAAAGTTTGCCTTTTTGAGAAAAAGACTCTTAATTCGACTTGTGTTATTCTGGGGAGTTGATTGGGTCTCTTCTTTCCACTAGGTGCTGATTTCTTATGTGCATTTTTACTCTTAGGAGAAGCCTGCTCACAATTATCAACACAAGAGTGAGTATCTACAACTTTACCCTTCAATCTTGATTTAGTTGGTTTTTGATTTGGGTTTTTCTTTTGATTAACAACACTTGAGGAGATTTTCTCCTGAATTTTCATTGTGCACTGTCTTCCAGTTTTCCTAGATCGTCTTTTCTTTGTAGGAGTGGATTCTATAGTCTTAGTTTCATTTGAAACCTTTTCTTCTTAAACTAAAATCTCAAAATCAACTGTTTCAGTTTCTTTGGAAATGGTTTCATTTGGAACTAGCTTTCAGAATCAGAGGATTCTTGTTCACCGGATGATGAGCAAGTATTGTCAATATTTTGACTGTCGTAACTGTCTTGCTCATTATCCAAAGAGTTAGAATCTTCGGTCTGATTTCCAGAAATATCAGATGTCTCTTGTTCACAAACATTTACATTCAAACAGTCAATCACAACAATATTTTCAGTTTCACTAGATCTAGAGATATATGAGGTATCCGTTGAGGTTTCAGAAGAACTAAAATAGTTTTCTGAATCATTCAAAACTGAAATCTCAGACTTCTTTTGACTGTCAGTTAAATCATGGACTGTATAAAAAACCATATCACTTGAAGATTCGGATTCAACAACATCGAAAAAACCCTGAGTCTCAAAAACCAAAGACTGAACAAAATTCCAAACATAGTCATCATGTTTATCACATAAAGAAACATCTGTGTCATCAACAATAATTGGATGTGATTCATTATCCACTTTTGATTGCTCCTCGTCTATCACTGACTCTGCACATTCGTTAAAGTAGTTAACTTCCTTTTTAAATCGGAAGTAAAATTTTTTTCACAAGTTCTTCAGATGGAGTTGTCGTTGACTCCTTTTCACCTTTCAAGTTTTCAACTGACTCATTCGAGCACTCTTTATCATTAATTTTTGCAAAACTAACAGGCTTTTGAAAATAAGTTGATTTGGCATTCTTATACTTGAAAGGTTCCCAAGGAACGTAGTCACTTGGTTTGCCATACACCATTTTATTATAATTTTCCAATTCTTGCTCAGTGAGCGGCATTCTGGAATAATTATGATTGTATGGTGGAGGGACTTGTGAATAACCCAACCCTTTTCCCTTGTTCTCTTTGTTTGCCATTTGCATATTGCACAGATTGCGAATAGTGTCACTGGAAGTATGATATTTCTTAATATTTAATTCAGTTTGTTGAAACTTTCCAGTAAGAAGTCCCAGCTCAACTCTTAGCAAGTTGCATTCCAAAGTTTTTGAATCTAGTTTAATTTTATAATCATGAACCCAACATTTTTGTTGGTTTACGTCCCGGTGGAGTTGAGCTATGTCCTTATTTAGAGCATCAATCTTTTCGTAGAGAATTCTATTGTTCTCACGAAGACCAATGTACTTTGACATGGCACTGTTGTAATCATTAATGAGATTGAGATTATGAGCTCTCATTTGTGCCATTTTATGTTTACAATTTATGAGCATAGAAGTGAACTTACCATTTCGGAGAGAGATTTGGGCTCCTCAGTTTGCGCCATCAAGCATTTGCGATGATCTTTAGCCACTTCAGCAATCTTCAGAGATTCCACTTGAGCTGCAGCATCAATCCAGCTGAAACCATGCTGCTCTTGTACCATTAGGAACTTCCTGCTCCTGATCCTCCTTGGCTTGATAAGATTGATGATGATGTCTGACTTGAAGAAACTGGAACCATGGACCTTTCTGAATTCCTAGCAGCAGCAAGAACAGTTGCTTCATATCCCACGGGTGTCTTCCTGCAGTCTCTGGCGAAGTGTCCGGTTCATGACATCTGTAGCATCACAGCTTATCCATGACTGACCTGGTACGAGTGTTTGAAATTGGACGGCTCCCGTATCTTTTTTGAAACTTTTCAGCTCGAAAAGCAGCCATGGCTAGATTCCATGACGCCTCCAGTTCTTCAACGTCTTCTTCAACCACTTGATTCAGATCGGTAGCAAACACTGAAGGAAGCAAGAGATCTCCTGCTAGAAAGGCATTCAAAATGTTAAGCATTGAAGCTGCCAAAGCTAACTTCTCTTCGTTTTGTTTGGTCAGAAATGAAAGATTTTCAGTGGGGGTTGTAGATTGAACATTTTGAGGAGCTGAGAGATTAATGGGACTGCAGACAACGTTTGTGCTCTTTGGTAATTGCTGAGCAGTAACAATATTTGGAACAACGGAGTTGGTTAGAAGAGACATGCCACAAACATAGTTAGTTTTCTGGGCTTGAAGCTGTGCTTGAGTCAAAGAACTGAAAACAACATTTGGATTGTTGTTTGTCACGGGGCTAAAGATAAGATTAGGATGACTTTGAGACATCAAGGCATTGTTAGAGCCAGTCACCCCTGCAGCCATCATAGAGTTCTTGTGGTTCAGTTCTTTACTGATTGTCTATTTCACATGATTTGATGGTGGCGATTAGTTAAGTAAGATCAACTTCATTCAAATTCTTGGTACATTTTATCATTGAAACATCGGCATCCAAGACTTGGCAGAGAATTCAACAGTTGAGGATTCATCCACTATTAGTGATCGAAATTCCAGCACTAACCATATGTGAAATAAGTTTGATGAATCTCCTGATTTGATTTTCCACATTCTCTCCATAAATGTGATTAAAAGAACTGAACTGCTGGTTCAGCATATCCACCCTGCTAGCTTTCATATCAGTGTTTCCTTCGTATAGATTATTTAGCACATCCCAGATTTCTTTTGCACTTGTGCAGTTTCTGACAACAATTGAGATGTCAGGACCAAGTGCCATGGTAAGATTTGCCATGGCCTTATCGTCTTCATCCTTGATTTTTCGATCTTTATCAGACCACAAACTTTCTAGTTTCGGAATTCGAGTGTCTGGATCATCTGTAGTTGGGTACATGATTGTGCGGGGACCATCACGAATGCACCTCCACATTGCGGGTTCCTTTGCTTTGCAATACTGTTCAAAGCGCCAAGTCCATTCAAAGTAATCATCACCATACAACAATCTTGGGATTTTGGTAGACGTTCCAATACCCTGGTCCAGTTCCTGATGCAATGCTAGAGTCTGAGACTGAATAGCCATTAAGGTAGCGTTGGTGAGATCTGCAGCCATCAGAATGCTGTCTGGATTCATTGTCAAAGATGGTGAAAAGATATCAAACAGAGAAGTGAACAGTACTTAGAAACAGCTACTCTAAACAGTAACCTCTGAACAGTAACTCTGAACAGTAACCTCTGAACAGTAATTCTGAATAGTAACCTCTGAACAGTAACACTGACTCGAAATGGTAATAATTGATCCGAGATGGTAATAGTTGGTCCGAAATGCTACAGTTGATCCGAGATGTCAACAGTATCTCAGAACAGTGATATTTCTGAGTAAAAGATGACTATAAGATGAATGATTATCAATCCAAGATGCAAGTATAGATGATTCGAATTGATCCAAGATGGTCCAAGTTAGTTCGAGATGTTCAAGTAAACAATTGAAATGGTCCGAGATGGTTCGAGATGTTCAAGCAGACTATCCGAGATGGTTCGAGATCTTCAAGAAGATAAATCCAAGATGGTCTGAGATGGTCCGAGAATGATTCGAGATCTTCAAGCAGACAACCCGAGATGATCCGAGATATTCAACAAAAACCAAAACAGAAGCAGATACGATCAGAAAACCGTTTGATATCAGATCTGAGCCTGGAAACAAGTTTAAACAGGCTCTTATACCAATTGTAGGTCTCGATAAACCAGATCTAATCGATATCACACAAACAAGCTTTAAGAAATAAGATGAAGATGGAAAGATTCAACTTGCATACAAATTGGAATTTGTCTAATACAAGTGAAATTGCAATCAAAGAGCTACCAAATCCTAATACATCATTAGCTATATATACTAGAGGGTTGGTGCTCCTAAACTCTAAACTCTTAGGCCTAAGGCCTTTCCCAAAGCCCATTACAATAAGACAACCCAAATCCTAATAAATACTAATGCATAAACCTATTAATGTCTTTACAAGATTTCTAGTGTAATGATGATTTCAGTTTTTCCACTGTTGTAGTGATAGCCAACACTTTTCCTTTAACATCATGTGATAGACGTGTCCTGGTCCAAAACTCCTCAAGAGTTATTTTACAGATTGGTGGGTTAATAGTTAATGCATGGTGGAAAGGGGATTTCAGGATTCGATCAATGATATCTTAATATTGGGCGTGATCATTTGATTTGGTGAGATATGTGAGTAGGTTGTAAACAGGGCATTGGGCAAGGTTAACCGTGATCAATGGATGAGTAATGAAGGATCAGAGAGTGACATTGAAGGTTAGGGCTTGTAATTGATCAACAGACGAGTATGAGAGTGGTGAGAGAAACCTAAACTTCTAGAAGAGTGCTTATAGGGTTTGATGCTACGATCACAAAAAACCATTGGTGCTGGAGTGTCCTTGCAGCTTCAGGCCTTTTGAAGAAAAATGCAGTAGTTTCCTTTTTTTAGTATTATATATATATATATATATATATATATATAATTATATATAATTGTATAGAAAAATTTTGTTTTGTTTTTATAAAAAACCAATTTCAGGTATATTTGTTGTTTTCTATTTATTTTGGGATGGAGCTTTCAGTAAAATGATTTGGAGTCCTAGCTTGATAACTTGCAGGCTTGGACCCATCAAGACTTGACTAATCACTTTGACTACCATATTGACTCATGGTCAATTGTTGTACCATCCTCATCAAATGTTATTGTTTCTCTACAAGTGCTTTTAGTTCACCACTTTGATCAGACCTCCTTGTCTTCTACTGATGACGGGTAGAATGGTAATTTTCTGTTTTAGCCATTTGTTTACAGGTGGTGCATTAGTCACTTGGATAGGTCCTCGTTAATTTCCTATGGTTAAAAGGCCTAGTTACTTCAGTCTCAACATTGTTGAATACTTCAAAGGATTGTGTTGACTCGTACTGGATTCTCTACATGGATAGAAAACTGGCTTTTCTTGAAGATTTTCCAAATTCATTCTTTTGCTTTTCTCATAAACAATGACCATGTGGCACTTTTC
Source organism: Scalesia atractyloides (assembly GCA_947069175.1). Classification (NCBI taxonomy): domain Eukaryota; kingdom Viridiplantae; phylum Streptophyta; class Magnoliopsida; order Asterales; family Asteraceae; genus Scalesia; species Scalesia atractyloides. The sequence goes on from CAMTDV010000020.1 coordinate 53,585,017, forward strand.
TGTGTTGTGACTTATTTTTAACAAATAATGCAAAACATTATGCCTTTGCTTTTACCTCTTTTTGAACCAAACTTTGATTTGGCATTAGAGCCTTGTTTGGAAGTTTGATATGAAGCTACTAGATGGATAATAATTGGAGCTATTTTGGATAACAAAATTCACTTGTTTGAAGTTCTTATCAACACAAGTTTCATTAGACCATTTTGTGTTGTGTTGGTCATGAAAGTTGTGTGAAGGACTAGGATTTGCACTCAAATATTAGATTTGTCAAGAGTGATTTCCATCCCATTAGGATTGTGATAACAATCTCCTTCCCATTTGAGGGAACAAACTCAATCTCATCCTTAATCTAAGTTTGAGAAGTGTAATCACTAGGTACTTTTGTTTGATGATACATAACACCAAAATTTTACATTGCTTTGTTGGTTTAACAAAATCTCAAAACCTTTGCATGTTTCTACTCGTTTTTGGTAGTTTAGCTGAGGTAGATTCAAGTTCTTTTTGACATGTTTGATATTTTGTGAGAAAGGACCCTAACTGTGTAGTATAAACTGTGGCTTCTTGTTTTAAATTTGAGATAATTTGATCTCTTTCTTTGAGAGCTTCTTTGTGATATTTCATAGTTTGATTCAAACGTTTTTCATATTTTTCTCTTAGCATGATGTTCACCGCCTTGATATATCCAAATGCCTTAATGCATTGTTCAGAAGGTGCTTTGTTATGAATTTTCAGATTTCAAATGCTACAGATGCAAGGTTTTTTGATTCCTTGATCCATAGTAACCGTACCAAAATGCTCGTCATTCAAATTCTCAGGCTACTCCAATCTACAAAGCTTGGAGTGAAAAACCTATGTTGATTAGTTTCTGGTGCAGGGCTGTCACACCCCAACCGATGGTGGAATCATCGAGGCGGACATAATTAGATTGCTCGAGACATCATAACACTAATGTGATAATATTTAATTCAAACTGATTTCATTTATAAATAAACTTGTCAAGTACATAACAAGAAATCAAAGTACAATAATTAGAAATTTTAAAGTACAACAATATTCAATAGCAATACTATAACAAATCTAGTATTTCTAAATGCGTTTCTAAGTCATCCCACAAGATTTTGTCAGTATCATCATCATCATCATCAACCTGCAACATGTTTAAAGTATAGTTCAACACACAAAGCATTGGCGAGTGCACAAGTTTAATATAGCATGAGTATGTAAAAGGGTTTAAACGAATCCGCATGGCAAAAATAGTTTACTAGATTAGTTGTAATTGAGTATTTTGATATGTTAAACATATTGCACCCAAAAATGTAAAGCGTAAAAATGGGGTCAAGTGTACTCATGGTTTTGCAAAGCTTTCTTTGGTAATCCCTTGAAGAGTTGGAGAGTTTCAAGGATGGAACACCGAGTTATCCTACATGAGGAAATGTAGGTGTGTGATTATTCCAATGATAACGGAGAATTTAGATTTGGAATTAAAGTAGGTAAAAGTATGTATACAAGAAAGTAATTATCTAGTCTTAAACACCCATTTTTGACACTATAAGTCCCGTAAGAGTTGATGTGATTTCATGGGTCAAGTTACCCAGTTAGAATCGTAACGAGAGGTTCAAGACATAGATAATATAACCTATTGCCATGACAAGTAACCATCCGATTATCATCAAGGGTTCGATTAAATATATGTATATATATATATATATATTATAGTTCACATCATAATTTTAAGTTAAGTCCATCAAGAGTATTCATAGATTGTCATGTAGTCAAGCATGGAGGATTATCCTCATTATATGATTCACCTGTCACACCTCGACCCACAGCGGAAAAGGTGATCGGGGCATGATTGGGTTATCATCAAAGCTCATGACATTTATTTTAACGTTTCATATTCATTATTACACTTTAATGGAAAATTACAATCAATATTACAACATGTCCTAAATATCAATCTAGGCTTCATTGTTTTCTTCTAAGGCATTTCCTATGTTTTCCTTGCTTCATCCTGTTCACCTGTATCATGTGTAAAAAGGGTTTTTGGATCAACAAAAAGTTGGCGAGTGAATCCTATGGAAAACATTTGAACAAGTTTATTTAATTGATTATAAAATAAGTGCACAACCACACATGAGTAAAAATAGATGTAAACTTATTCACCAATCAACTTAATAATAAACAATACACACACATAAACAATAATGGATCGTTTAGAGGCACGCGTTGCTCAACTCGTCTCTCATGAGGAACTGATGGGCCTAATGAATGAATTGCATAAACTTGACAATATAAATTACATAACTACAAACAATATAAACTCAATAATACATACATGAACAATAATGGATTTGTTTTGAGGCACGCGTTGCTCAACTCGTCTCCCACGAGGAACTGATGGGCTTAATGAATGACTTTCATATAAGTTGACAAAGTGAAATACATAATCACAACAATATAAACAATCTAAGTTTAGATAACGATATGGTATGGCACAAGTTTAAATAAACGAGTTAATTATTTTGTGACACATGACACACCCAAAACGTGTAATTAAAAAGGGGGAGTTGTAAGATTCACTCACCGTGGGTGCGTTCTGTTGATGATGTTGAATGTACGCGAAATGGTTTTAACCACGAGTGAAATTAACCTAGACAAATAGCATTATGGTTCGGTAAGTAAACGGATTTTATTAATCCATTTTAGTAGGATTGTTGGGTGTATTTTTATGAGTTTAAGGCTATTTTCTAACCTTAAAAATGTTATTTTTAAGTATTTTTAATTGATTTTTAATTAAAATAAATAAATAAAAATAATAAAAAAAGTTGACTTTTTTTTTGACCGTTGACCTTTGACCTTGACTGTTTGACCGGTTCGTATGCGTGTAAGTGTGCGCTGGGTGAGGCTCGAACTCGAGACCTCCCGTACGCGTGCACGCAGCTCTACCAACTGAGCTACGTGTCTAACCCGAAATATTTCTGTTTTTAATTATATATATATATTAATTAGATTAATCCGAAAATCAATTTATTTCTAAAAAGATTTTACTGAATCGGACCGGTGCGCTCCACAGGTCTCGAACCCGGGACCTGTGGGTTGAGTTAACACACAATCCACCGCTGGACTGTGTGTCTAACTTGTTAAATAATCCGATTTATATTATACTTATGAACAAACTTCATTATTTCATTTCTGCCTTATTTTAAAAAAGTTAGATAATTGTCCGAATCGGTGCAGTAGACCGGACTCGAACTCATGACGTGTGATTAAACATACACACAGTCCACCGCTGGACTGTGTGTCTATCTTGGTTATTATTCCGGTTATTATTAAACTTAACATGTACATCGGTGACTCCGGTTCGGTTAAAAAAAAAAAAGACATTTTTATTAAGGCAAGCATGCGTGGGACAAGATTCGAACTCGAGACGTTTACGTGTTTATTGTGCACAAAGTCCACCGCTGGACTGTGTGTCTAACCCGAGTTATAACTTGATTTTAATTATACTTATATGTTACCGAAACTTCGTCTTCTTCGCCAGTTTTAACCAGAAACGATGACTGACTGGTTCGAAGTTTTAATCAGGTTTCTTTAGCGTTTTGAGGTTAATTACAGATGAAATATGTAAAAAGAATGAAAGATTTAAGCGTAAGGTATACTGACTGGACTCCTCTGTTTCTCCGGCGACAGCAAAAGATTCCGGCGTCGTGTGTCTTGTAGCAGAGAGTCTTCAGCAAGCTTGAAAAGGATGTGGGTGACTTCGGTATAAGCTCAGGGGGTTCAGTAAGGCTCAGAAGTGAAGGGTTCGGTTTTCTGGCGAGGTACAGAAATTTTCCGGCGAATGGAATTACGTCGGGTAAAGGTGCGGTTTTGAGCGAAAAAGCTTGCAGAGGTTCGAGGAGGTATTTATAAGGCAGGTTATCGATGAATTTGGTCCAATTTCCGACTTGATTCAAAGTCATTACGTTTTCCGGCGGTTATAGCTTGTGTCGCGGGTTCAGGCGTCGGTTATAACCGATGTCCTAGTAAATGTTTACGTTAAGAACAAAAGAAACCGTTCAATCTCGCGAGATCGCCGGGATTTCCGAAGACTGCAATTTGGGCGCCGGTTTTGAATTCGAGAATCATGATATGAATTAATTGATTCTAATAATTAACAAGGAACACTAGTGGCGCAGTGGTTGAGTGTGTGGGTGTTAAGTCGTTGACCAGGCTGACTGACCCGGGAGTGCCATATTATTTTTATTTTCTTATTTTTAACAGTTTTTCAAAAACTAATTATATATTCCAATATAATAATTAATTATGTATCGTTTAAAATTAATTTAGGCATTAAATACGCCACGAAATTTTAAACTGATTGTTCGGTTAATAAACGGATCGGGTTTGGTAAAATCCGTTTCTGACGGATGTTACAGTATCCCTGCTTTTTAGAAATTTCGTCCCGAAATTTAAGTAGTGATATATTTGACTAAAAGAATGATGGTGTTTAGTTTGACAGTTACATACTTAGAAGAAAAGTAAGAGGTTAAGTTTTTGTTTGAGGCGGTAACGTCCCTTGTAAGGGTTAAGTACTCTATTACAGGAATCGCTTTTTGTTGCCTACTGTAAAAGTATTGATAAGCAGAGTTGATTCGCTAAATATGATATCATGCATAAGAGTTTGGATATGTTTGGAAGGATATGGTTATATCCTAAGGCAAAACTTCTAATACTACAACCTACATGGAACTTCTCATAACCATCTAACAATACCTCTGATACTTTAACAAGAATACTTATATATAGGAAGTACCAGCGGCGTATCCACCATATTCTTGTCAAATTTTCATTGGTTTTATCAGTAAGTTATGATTGGTCCTATGATGTAACTCTAGAACATAAATAACACAACAACCAATATTTGAATCCACATTCTGATAGCATATAGATTTAAATGGTGACAGTTCCTCTCTCGTTTGTTATGATGGGGAGGTTAGTTTATGTAGAAATGGATCACAATCCAATTTCTTTAAATAGCGGGATGATATAAATGTAACACAAATTTCAACCAAGACAATACTAAATCCTACATGGAACTTCTCATAACCGCCTGATAATGCCTCTGATCCTTTGGCAAGAATACTTATATATAGGAAGTACCAGCGGCGTATCCACCATATTCTTGTCAAATTTTCGTTGGTTTTATCCGCAAGTTATGATTAGTTACCAAAAAAACTACTAAATCCTACATAGAACTTCTCATAACCGTCTGACAATGCCTCTGATCCTTTGACAAGAATACTTATATATAGGAAGTACCAGCGGCGTATCCACCATATTCTCGTCAAATTTTCATTGGTTTTATCAGTGAATTATGATTAGTCCTATGTGACTCTACAACCAATACAACAAACACAAGATACTGAAAATGAAAAATGTCTGTGCGATCAAGGCTCAATCAAACGGAGCCGATCGTATTGCATGTACTGAAAATGAAAATGTCTGTGCGATCAAGGCTCAATCAAGCGGAGCCGATTGTATTGCATGTACTGAAAATAATAAATTTAATCTAAACAACAATCACACAAACAACTTATACATGGAACCTCTCATAATCGCCTGATAATGCCTCCGATCCTTTGACAAGAATACTTATATATAGGAAGTACCAGCGGCGTATCCACCATATTCTTGTCAATTTTTCATTGACTTTATCCACAAGTTATGATTAGTTATTTGTGACTCTACAACAAACACAACAACCACAAGATACTGATAATGAAAATGTCTGTGCGATCAAGGCTCAATCAAACGGAGCCGATCGTATTGCATGTACTGAAAATGAAAATGTCTGTGCGATCAAGGCTCAATCAAACGGAGCCGATCGTATTTCATTTACTGAAAATAATAAATTTAATCTAAACAACAATCACACAAACAGCCTATACATGGAACCTCTCATAACCGCCTGACAATGCCTCTGATCCATTGACAAGAATACTTATATATAGGAAGTACCAGCGGCGTATCCACCATATTCTCGTCAAATTCTCATTGACTTTATCCGCAAGTTATGATTAGTTCTATGTGACTCTACAACAAACACAACAACCACAAGATATTGATAATGAAAATGTCTGTGCGATCAAGGCTCAATCAAACGGAGCCGATCGTTATGTGGGTTTACGCCCGGGTGTGCACGCTCATAATGAAATGGGGAACATGCTCAACGCTCATAATGTAATGGGGAGCGGCGGCCTATGAAATTGCATGTACTGAAATAATAAACAATAATTACTCAAACAGTCTACACATGGAACCTCTCATAACTGCCAGATAATGCTTCTGATCCTTTGACAAGAATACTTATATATAGGAAGTACCAGCGGCGTATCCACCATATTCTTGTCAAAGTTTCATTGGCTTTATCCTTAAGTTATGATTGGTTCTATGTGATTCTAAAACATAAAGAAAACATAAAACTAAACGAGTGGAGTTGAATCTGTATCTTCGGTGAAGAGGACTAGTTGGGTATCTTTGTTTGGGCCGTCATTATCTTCAATAGGATTGGCGTTGATGTTGAAGACTCTTCCTCTTGCTGGGTGCCTAGCGGTTGGGTTTTCTTGGTTTACTTGGTTAACTGGGTTTGATTGGGCTTGAGCGTTTATGATGTTAACCAATCGAGGGCACGTGTTTCTAAAGTGGGTAGGGTCACCACAATTGAAACAAGCTCGAACATATGGGAACATGGGGTATTGGGTTGTTGATAGGTTTGGACCATGTTTTGAGTAGGGGAAGAGATTTGGTTTTGAAAGGTGCGGCAAACCTTGCTCAAATGACCATAGCGTCCACAAGTTGCACATAGTCGACAAGGTAAGGTAAGGGGATGGTGATAAAAACAGTTGTTACATCGAGGGTGAGGTCCAAGATATGGTTTCTTATTTGGGTAAGTTGAGTTGGGTGCCACTTGAGTGATTGGGATAGCTTGGATGGGTATGGCGTGTGAAATTGGTTGATTTCGTTGGATAGCAGCGAAAAGTTGCCCGTCTCTTTTTCTCTTAGAATTGGGTTGAGAAGGGGATTCGGTTTGGGTGTAGTCGGAGGTTTCAGTCGATGCTTTATCCTTCTTCTTCTCCTCCTTGAAGTCTTTGTTCCGGATTCGGTTCTCGGTGAGCGCTGTTGCTAGCTCCATTGCTGCTTCCAAAGTTGCAGGCGTGGTACTTATTATAGAGTCTTGAATCTTTGACGGAAGACCACGAATGTAGTGCTCGATCAAACGGTAGAGGGGAGTGAACATGTTGGGAACCATTTGATGTAACTCGAGGAATCTTTTGTTGTACGTGGTGTGGTCGCCTTCCTTTTGCTTCAACAAATAGAACTCATCTTCTAATTTCTTGATTTCGCTCCTTGGGCAAAATCGTCTGGTCATGATTTCTTTTAATTCATTCCAAGATAAAGTCATAGCATCTTCAACACCTCGTTTGGCCTTCTCTGTATTCCACCAAGTAAGTGCTATTCCATATAAACGACCGGTAGCATATCGCACTTTTGCGATCATCAGGGCAATCGCAATTTAGAAAAGTGTTCTCCATTTCTTCAAACCAATGGAGGAGAGCAGTGACACCTTCAGTCCCTTTGTATTTCGGAGGGTCGCATGATTTGAAATGCTTGTAGGTGCATTTAGTGGTATTTGGGGAGGAGTTGATAACGTTTTGATTTTCTTGATTGACAGGATTAGCGGTAAGTGCTTGTTGGACTTGGATTACAATGTTGGGTATTACGGCAGCCATTTGTTGAGCGATTAGGGCAGCCATGCGCTCGCGGGCTTTTCCTGCTCTCATCTTCCTACGGTCGAGGTTAGAAGACATCTACAAGGAATACATGTCAAGAGTATGAGTTGGATGTTTTTGGGTCATGGGTCGCTACTCAGGAATGAACATTCATAAAATAATTATAGAAAAATAAATCTACTACATCCATAGGATGTCTTGGGCTTTGCTCGCCATTAGGCCCTACATGCCGCCATACTTCACCTTCGTAATCATGTGGGCCCCCATGAATACCGGGTTTTTCATATGGTTCGCAGGGTTAGCCTGGTTGCGTACACTAAAACCCGGAGAAAATCGAGAAATATGTATACAACGTGTGATATTCTGAATGTGTCCAGGTGTAGACACGGTGACACCTCAAAGTGGGGTTAGTTCGAACGACGTTTGGTGTGACATGCTTTGGCCTAATAGGTCCTTCATACTCTCATCGTTAGTCCCCAGGTAGGCAAAAAGGTCCGTTATATTGGATTTATACGAATGCCAACTAGACAGGACGTTCCGACTACCGGTACTTGTACCCTTCCAGTTACTACATGCCCGTCGCAGAACTTACTTTGATGAGATTTGAAAATTGCAACAAAATCTTTGAATAATGAGAGTATGAAAATGAATTGAATATATGAACATTGATATATGTATAATGAATATGTATATAAGTATGTATGTTTGACTGTAAGTATAAACAAATATGAAACAAATAAATATCATAACTTTGTATGTAACCACCTAATCAATTAAAGTTTAGGCAGACTATAGTATAGGCTCTAAGGGTCTAATAACCTATCCTATATCCCTATAGTCATGGCTCTGATACCAATCTGTCACACCCCGACCCGCAGCGGAAAAGGTGATCGGGGCATGATTGGGTTATCATCAAAGCTCATGACATTTATTTTAACGTTTCATATTCATTATTACACTTTAATGGAAAAGTACAATCAATATTACAACATGTTCTAAATATCAATCTAGGCTTCATTGTTTTCTTCTAAGGCATTTCCTATGTTTTCCTTGCTTCATCCTGTTCACCTGTATCATGTGTAAAAAGGGTTTTTGGATCAACAAAAAGTTGGCGAGTGAATCCTATGGAAAACATTTGAACAAGTTTATTTAATTGATTATAAAATAAGTGCACAACCACACATGAGTAAAAATAGATGTAAACTTATTCACCAATCAACTTAATAATAAACAATACACACACATGAACAATAATGGATCGTTTAGAGGCACGCGTTGCTCAACTCGTCTCTCACGAGGAACTGATGGGCCTAATGAATGAATTGCATAAACTTGACAATATAAATTACATAACTACAAACAATATAAACTCAATAATACACACATGAACAATAATGGATTTGTTTTGAGGCACGCGTTGCTCAACTCGTCTCCCACGAGGAACTGATGGGCTTAATGAATGACTTTCATATAAGTTGACAAAGTGAAATACATAATCACAACAATATAAACAATCTAAGTTTAGATCACGATATGGTATGGCACAAGTTTAAATAAACGAGTTAATTATTTTGTGACACATGACACACCCCAAAACGTGTAATTAAAAAGGGGGAGTTGTAAGATTCACTCACCGTGGGTGCGTTCTGTTGATGATGTTGAATGTACGCGAAATGGTTTTAACCACGAGTGAAATTAACCTAGATAAATAGCATTATGGTTCGGTAAGTAAACGGATTTTATTAATCCATTTTAGTAGGATTGTTGGGTGTATTTTTGTGAGTTTAAGGCTATTTTCTAACCTTAAAAATGTTATTTTTAAGTATTTTTAATTAAAACAAATAAATAAAAATAATAAAAAAAGTTGACTTTTTTTTGACGTTGACCTTTGACCTTGACTGTTTGACCGGTTCGTATGCGTGTAAGTGTGCGCTGGGTGAGGCTCGAACTCGAGACCTCCCGTACGCGTGCACGCAGCTCTACCAACTGAGCTACGTGTCTAACCCTAAATATTTCTGTTTTTAATTATATATATATATTAATTAGATTAATCCGAAAATCAATTTATTTCTAAAAAGATTTTACTGAATCGGACCGGTGCGCTCCACAGGTCTCGAACCCGGGACCTGTGGGTTGAGTTAACACACAGTCCACCGCTGGACTGTGTGTCTAACTTGTTAAATAATCCGATTTATATTATACTTATGAACAAACTTCATTATTTCATTTCTGCCTTATTTTAAAAAAGTTAGATAATTGTCCGAATCGGTGCAGTAGACCGGACTCGAACTCATGACGTGTGATTAAACATACACACAGTCCACCGCTGGACTGTGTGTCTATCTTGGTTATTATTCCGGTTATTATTAAACTTAACATGTACAGCGGTGACTCCGGTTCGGTTAACAAAAAAAAAGACATTTTTGTTAAGGCAAGCATGCGTGGGACAAGATTCGAACTCGAGACGTTTACGTGTTTATTGTGCACACAGTCCACCGCTGGACTGTGTGTCTAACCCGAGTTATAACTTGATTTTAATTATACTTATATGTTACCGAAACTTCGTCTTCTTCGCCAGTTTTAACCAGAAACGATGACTGACTGGTTCGAAGTTTTAATCAGGTTTCTTTAGCGTTTTGAGGTTAATTACAGATGAAATATGTAAAAAGAATGAAAGATTTAAGCGTAAGGTATACCGACTGGACTCCTCTGTTTCTCCGGCAGAACTCCGGCGACAGCAAAAGATTCCGGCGTCGTGTGTCTTGTAGCAGAGAGTCTTCAGCAAGCTTGAAAAGGATGTGGGTGACTTCGGTATAAGCTCAGGGGGTTCAGTAAGGCTCAGAAGTGAAGGGTTCGGTTTTCCGGCGAGGTACAGAAATTTTCCGGCGAATGGAATTACGTCGGGTAAAGGTGCGGTTTTGAGCGAAAAAGCTTGCAGAGGTTCGAGGAGGTATTTATAAGGCAGGTTATCGATGAATTTGGTCCAATTTCCGACTTGATTCAAAGTCATTACGTTTTCCGGCGGTTATAGCTTGTGTCGCGGGTTCAGGCGTCGGTTATAACCGATGTCCTAGTAAGTGTTTACGTTAAGAACAAAAGAAACCGTTCAATCTCGCGAGATCGCCGGGATTTCCGACGACTGCAATTTGGGCCCCGGTTTTGAATTCGAGAATCATGATATGAATTAATTGATTCTAATAATTAACAAGGAACACTAGTGGCGCAGTGGTTGAGTGTGTGGGTGTTAAGTCGTTGACCCGGCTGACTGACCCGGGTTCGAAACCCGGCAGTGCCATATTATTTTATTTTCTTATTTTTAATAGTTTTTCAAAAACAAATTATATATTCCAATATAATAATTAATTATGTATCGTTTAAAATTAATTTGGGCATTAAATACGCCACGAAATTTTAAACTGATTGTTCGGTTAATAAACGGAGCGGGTTTGGTAAAATCCGTTTTTGACGGATGTTACATCACCAATACACAAATCATCACAAGGATGATTCGGATGTCATGAATGAAAAGGAAATGTACAACTTCTTACTACATCAAGTAAGCTTTAACCCAGGTGAGTCATTCCAACATGGAAAGAGTTAACTAAGTGTCGGAGGCTAGACGGGTTAAGTTACCTTAAGTCTAGCAAACTACTTGAGTTAGCAAGGTAAAAACATCAAGTGAGGCGGTGGAATGACGTTAGGATAGCCAAGACTTACAAGTATTCACACCTATACATAAACACAAGTCTTGCCATAAACTTCATGGCAAGCTCGGATGGTTTCATCACTTGTGGGTTGCATAAACCCTTGCAAAAACATAAAGTTTAGAGGTGTTTGCACCTCTTAAAATCATAAGAATCTATTCCTAACAAGTCTCATAACTCTTTTTCTAAAGTGATTAACTGATCCCTTAAACCCTAATGCGAAACTCTGTTTATATAGTGACAGATTTGCAATTGGGTTAACCACATGGGCTGCGAATTGGCTGGGCCCAATTCGCCTACCACTCCCTATAATGTGGGTCTTGTTTGGCCCAATCACTCCTAATCAACTACTACAATGCTAAACCCGCTAACCGTTTATTGTTCAACCAATTACAAGATATCCAAAGACCAAATCTAAAAGTTGTTGTCTCAAATATGCAGCAACAATAGAGGAAGATTTGTTGAAGAAAAGATGGAGAAAAGTGAATTTGAACTCACTTTTGTACTTGAAAGTAATCTGCCTTGTTCTTGAAATTCAAGAGAATTTGAGAGTGTTTTGATGATTTAGAAGTGTTTTGAAAGTGCAAATGAGGATTAGAGAGGTTGTTTATATAATGGATGAGTTAGGTTTGCTGTTAAATGAGGTTTATAGGTGATTGGGTGTAAAAGAGGTGGAGAAAAGAGGCTAATCCGCGAGCTGGAAATGAGCTGCTGTGGATTGGTGTCTATCGCATGTTGCGAGAGGGAAGGGGGAGGTGTCGAGTGGTGCGACGCCTTCTGTCCATGAAACTTCTGAGTTTGTTACATTTTAGTCCCTAAACTTTGTACTTAGGTCAATTAAGCTGTATACTTGTGTTTTAACATGTTTTTATGTATTAAAAGTGTAATCAAGTAAAGTATAAGTGTATGAAAGTATAGTTTGAGTGTCAAAGATGTATGTATCAGTATAGGAAAAAATAATAAGTATCGGTTTGCGTATAAGGATTAAATTGTAAGTATAATAAGCATGTATAAAGTATGAATTTTATTATGACCAAAGTCTCAGATTATAAAGTTGGAATTGAAATACGATTACAGGGAAAAACAAGTTTCCAAGAATAGAAAACAAGACAAACTTTCTAAATAAGGGAAGTTACAAAAAGCGAGGCGTTTTAGTCTCCCCTCCTTTAGGAAATTTCGTCCCAAAATTTATTCAAGAGGAAGGTGTAACGAACAGATGTGGGTACTTAGTCTTCATATCACTTTCTAGTTCCCAAGTAAACTCAGCGCCACGTTTTCCTTCCCATCAAACCTTGACTATGGGAATTCGATTGTGCCTTAATTGCTTAATGCCTCGATCCGTGATCTCGATAGGTTTCTCCACGAAGTGTAGAGTCTCGTTGATTTGAAGATCTTCGAGGTGGACATGAAGTCCTTCTTCAACTAAACACTTCTTCAAGTTCGAGATGTGAAACGTAGGACGAACATTGTTGAGCTCTTGAGGTAGATCCAGTCGGTACGCTACCTTGCCAATCCTTTTGAGAATCTTGAAAGGACCTACATAGTGAGGAGCAAGCTTTCCCTTCTTACCAAAACGAACTACACCCTTCCAAGGGGATACCTTGAGAAGTACAAAGTCACCAACATTGAATTCCAAAGGTTTGCGTTGCTTGTCAGCGTAGCTTTTCTGTCAGCTTCTAGCTTTTAGCAAGTTATCTCGAATCTGTAAGATCTTGTCCATCGTCTCTTGTATAAACTCGGGACCGGTGATTTGAGCTTCTTCGATCTCGTTTCAACAAGTAGGCGAACGACATTTACGACTATACAACGCCTCGTAAGGTGCCAGTTGAATACTCGCGTGGTAACTATTATTGTACGAGAATTCAATCAAACACGAAAATCGATTACACAGGAATGAAACATATCCTCTAGAGTTTGGATAGTACGCTCGGTTTGACCGTCAGATTGAAGATGGAAGGCGGTACTAAGATTAAGATGGGTACCAAGAGCTTTCTAAAAAGTTCACCAAAGACGCTAGGTAAAACGACCATCACGGTCAGAAATGATGTCAATGGGAATACCGTGACGATAGATGACTTCATCCGTGTAGATACAGCGCCAATTTCTCGACTTTGTAGTCTTCACAAATGGGGAGGAAGTGAGCGGATTTGGTCAAATGGTTAATGTTGACCCAGATGCTATCGTGACCAGAAGAAGTATGAGGAAGTTTAGTGATGTAATCCATGGTTATACTCTCCCATTTCCAGACAGGGATTTCTGGTTGTTCGAGTAAACCAGAGGGACATTGATGTTTTGCCTTTACCTTGGAGCAAGTAAGGCATTTTGAAACGTAGGAGGTGATATATTTCTTCATACAAGGTCACCAGTAAGACGTACGAAGGTCTTGGTACATCTTATCAGCGCTAGGATGAATAGAATATCCGGATTTGTGAGCTTCTTTCATCAAGAAGTCACGAAGGTTGTCATGGTTTAGAATCCAGGATGATCGAGATAGTAAAGGATACCATTAGGTTTGGATACGAGTTGATCTTCAGCACCACACTTCATCTCGTTGTACATGGTATTCTCGTTAACAGACAGATATTGTGTGTCACGAATGCGTTCATGAAGGTTATTTAAAATTTGAAAACAACGAATACTCTTCATATGAGTTTTACGACTGAGAGCATCGACCACGACATTCACTTTACCGGGATGGTAGCGAATCTCGCAATCGTAGTCGTTGAGCAACTCCACCCATCGACGTTGATGCATATTGAGTTCCTTTTGGTCAAGATGTGCTGAAGGCTCATAAAGGTAGGGTCGTCAAATCTTTAATGCAAAAACAACTGAACCAAGTTCAAGATCGTGGGTACTGTAGTTGTTTTCATGGATTTTGAGTTGTCTCGAACTGTACACAATAACCTTCTCTAGTTGCATAAGGACACAACCAATACCTTGATTAGAGGCATCGCAATACATGACGTAATCATCATTACCATCGGGAAGAGCTTGGATGGGAGCATTACAAAGCATGTCATTGAGTGTTTGAAAGAATCCTCTTGTTCGGAACCCCAAACGAAAGGTTTAATCTTTTGAGTCAAGGAGGTGAGAGGAACGTCGATCTTAGAAAAGTTCGTAATGAAGCGACAATAGTAACCAGCTAAACCGAGGAACGAACAAATTTCAACGAAGACTTAGGAGCAATCCAATTCTTCACAACTTCGATTTTTGAAGAAGACTTGGAGAATTTGTCGTAAAGACTTTCGGTACGCAAAAGCGTCGATGCGAGGAAGAGGATATCGGTTTTTGACTGTAAGCTTGTTGAGCTCACGATAGTCAATGCACATCTGAAAGGATCCATCTTTCTTCTTGACAAACAGAACGGGAGCGCCCCAAGGAGAAGTACTAGGGCGTATAAAACCTTTATCAAGAAGCTCTTAAAGTTGGCTAGATAGCTCTTGCATTTCCGAGGGTGCTAGATGGTACGGGGACTTTGCAACAGGCGTTACGCTAGGAATGAGATCGATACAAAAATCAACAGAACAGGGATGAGGAGGACCAGGTAGATCCTTAGGGAAGACGTCAGGAAAATTGCAAACAACAGGAACATGACTCATGCTTGGAACCTTATCCTTGTTTCTATAACGTGCGCAAGAAAGGTGAAGTACTCTTTGTTTAAGTACTTGTTTGCTTAAATACATGACATTAGCTTAAGACCTTTCGAGGTTTCTCGCCATAGACATGTAAAGAATCACCATTAGGAAAGGGAAGACGAATAAACATTTCAGAACAAACGGCCTCAGCATGAACTCGCCTAAGCCAATCCATGCCTATTATGATGTCGAAACTACCCAATTGCATAGGTATGTGGTCGATTGAAAACGTATGATCATTAAGATTTAAATAACACTTAGAAAGGACATATTCGACAGTGACAGATTTACCATTAGCGACTTCGACTGCTAATGGTTTTGGCAACTTAGAACATCTACACTTTAACAATGGTTCGAATTCAACGAATCCAAAACTTTTATCCGCGCCAGTATCAAATAAACACGAAGCATAGACATTGTTAACGAGAAACGTACTGTTGATGATGCCGTTGGCATTCTAAGCTTGAGCTGCAGTGATGACGAAGGCTCTACCACGCGCTTGTTGTTGCTGCTTCTAGTTATTCTTGATGCGTTGTGGTAGACGTTGGCGAGATGATTAGGATTGCCACACTTGAAGCAGGTCGACCAGTGGTTGCTTGAGGTTGGGCTTGGTTTAGTGGGGGGTTTTAGGTCATTGCAACGGTTTGAGTTTGGTTGCCTAGTGGCTTTGGATCACTACGACATTCGGTGGCAAAATGCCTAAACCTATTGAAGTTTGTGCATAGGCGCCATGGTGTATGGGCAGGGTGATGGTATAAATGTGTGTTACACTTGGGATGAGTCCCAGTGTATGCCTTCTTGGTAGGCTCGAGGTTGGTTGGTGTAACTTGTTGGATGGGTTGAGGGTTTGGTGAAGTGACTACCGCACAATTTTGGCTTGAAGCCTTCCGCTTCTTGCCCTTGTTACTGTTCTTTGGTGGCTTAGATTGTGTTGGTTCAACGACAGTATTCGGTGGTGGCTTGGTGTGCATTCTTTGATGAAACCTTGTCGGAGGTTCCATGAAGAACACAGTTGTTGTTGAGTTTGGTGGCCAAGCGATAGGTATCATAGAGGGTTTTGGGTGAGGCGGATTCAATGAGGTTCATGATTGAAGGGGGAAGGCATCAAATGTACTTTGCAATGGCCTTGTCAACGGAATCAACCTGGCTAGTGCAAATGGCACTCAGTTTCTTAAAGCGAGTTGTGAGGCCAATGTTGTCGTTCCCTACTTGCTTCAGATTCCAGAACTCGTTCTCGAGTCGTGAAGTTCATGTGGAGGATAAAACTCATCCTTCATCAGCTTCTTCATATCGGCCCAAGGGAGGGCATGAGCGACTTCATTCCCATGAGCGTTATGCTCAAAGGTCCACCTAAGGGCTCTTGATCGGAAAACACCAGTTGCGTTAATGGTACGTAGGTGGTAAGGGCAACCGCTTTGAGGAATGTCACTTCAATGGCACCAAACCACTGTAGCATCTTAGTGACATCCTCTTCACCTAGTGAAGGGAAGGGGGTTGCAAGACCAAAGTTGCTTGAAGGTAAATATTGACTTAGGTTTTCCACCTTGGAGTCAACAAAGGCATTGGGTGATTCGGTGTTTGGTGGGGGTTGGATTTTGCTGATGATGTCGGGGATGACCTTGGCCATTTGTTTCCCATAAACTTTATGAGGTCTTTCTTCGACATCGACTCATCGTTGTTGGAACCTCTTTTGTAGCCCGATCCTGATTTGGACTTCTTGTTGTAAGTGTTGGAGAGAAGTTGAGAAGACATCTAAAGAATCAAAAGAGGAGTAGAGGATGAGACTGATCATAATATAAAATCATGTTCGTTTCCAGGTATAAGCATGTAAGTATCACATAACATGTATGATTCACATTGTTGACATGAGCAAAACAAGTATACAAAAGGCATAAACACATATGAATGCGAAAAAGGAGTATAAATTTTGTTTGTTCATGAGAATTATTAATGGTTTTGATTGCGAGAGACGTGCGAATTGTGCATCGGTTTCGAAATGAACGAGGTAACAAGTATTAAAACACATAGAAATTTGAGAGAACATAAAAGAGAGGCTTGGTAAAACAATGGAGTGTTTCGGGTTTAGAAACTTCGACTATTCGAAAGTGAGTCATAAGTCCTTTCGAATTAGGGAGATGTGTTTTAGCCTAATAGGTAAAATATTCTCACCGAGGAGTGGTTAACGTTATTTTACCCTTCCAGTTACTACATGTCCCTAATTGATAGGAAATTCAAAACTTTGGTGAGATTGAAAATCGAGGAGTGGGACTAGTTAACAAGGTGCAGGTTTCACCTCTAACTTGATAACATCGTACCCTGAATGTGGTTGTTACTTCTTAAATGAGAAGGAAATTCCAACTCGTTGGTAAGGTCCACTAGAGCATGAAATGGAAATTTTCCATCAAGATGTGGATATCACTCCTAACTTAATGGCATAATTTTTTGAAAATTGATCACGCGGAATGGGGGACTTCAACATGAATTGTGGGGCATGGGGCCTATCTTGGTGCATATCGCCTCGTTGGTAAAGTGTGAGTGTCTTCAAGTCTTCGAGTGTGTATTGTGTAACGTCTTAAGAAAGACGTATGTATTTTTCAAGAAAAAAGAAAAGATAGAAGCAAAATAGGAAGAATTAACATATTTAAACAAGAATCAAGAATGGTCAAGTTTGGTACTTACTATAGACTAGGTCGACCACGACAATTCTACCTAATTCCCTATAGTTATGGTTGTGATACCAATCTGTCACACCCCAACTGATGGCGGAATCATCGGGGCGAACGTAATTAGATTGCTCGAGACATCATAACACTAATGTGACAAATTTTTATTCAAACCGATTTCATTCAGAAATAAACTTGTCAAGTACATTACAAGAAATCAAAGTACAACAATTTGAAATTTTAAAGTACAACAATATTCAACAATGATACAATAACAAATCTAGTATTTCTAAATACGTTTCTAAGTTATCTCTACTAGATTTCGTCAAGATCATCATCAACAACCTACAACATGTTTAAAAGTATAGTTCAACACACAAAGCATTGGCGAGTACACAAGTTTAATATCGCATGAATATGCAAATAGGTTTAAACTAATCCGCATGGCAAAAATAGTTAACTAGATTAGTGTATCATGGCTTGTAATTTTACTAGTCAATCCTCTGATTATCGCATGAAATAAAGACTTAACATGACCACAAGACTACGGGCGATGCATTACTCCTATAGCGCTATACATGTTAAGGGGAGGCTCGTACAAAGTTAATGACGAGCGAATCACATGAGAATGTTCCAAGAATACAAATCAAGTATCACGTATTTTAAGCATGCATGTATGGATTGTTTGTGTTTGCATAATAGTTTTGATTATGTATTCCACCTAAAAGTGTAAAGCATAAAAATGTGGTCAAGTGTACTCACGGTTTTGCAAAGCTTCCTTTGGTAATCCCGTGAAGAGTTGGAGAGTTTGAAGGATGGAACACCGAGTTATCCTACATGAGGAAACGTAGGTGTGTGAGTATTCGAATGTTAACGAAGAATTTAGATTCGGAATTAAAGTAGGCAAAGGTATGTATACAAGAAAGAAATTATCTAGTCTTAAACACCCGTGTTTGACACTATAAGTCCCGTAAGAGTTGATGTGATTTCATGGGTCAAGTTACCCATTAGAATCGTAACAAGAGATTCAAGACATAGATAATATAACCTATTCCATGACAAGTAACCATCCGATTATCATCAAGGGTTCGGTTAAGTATATGTTTATATATATATATATAGTTTACATATTAATTCCAAGTTAAGTCAATCAAGAGTATTCATAGATTGTCATGTAAGTCAAGCATGGAGGATTAACCTCATTATATGATTCAGCAATACACAAATCATCACAAGGATGATTCATATGGTCATGAATGAAAAGGAAATGTACAACTTCTTACTATATCAAGTAGCCAAGTAAGCTTTAACCCGGGTGAGTCATTCCCGACATGGAAAGAGTTAACTAAGTGTCGGAGGCTAGACGGGGTTAAGTTAACTTAAGTCTAGCAAACTACTTGAGATAGCAAGGTAAATACATCAAGTGAGGCGGTGGAATGAAGTTAGGATAGCCAAGGCTTCCAAGTATTCACACCTATACCAAAACACTAGTCTTGCCAGAAACTTCATGGCAAGCTTGGATGGTTTCATCACTTGTGGGTTGCATAAAACCTTGCAAAAACAGAAAGTTTAGAGGTGTTTGCACCTCTTATACTCATAAGAATCTATTCCTAACAAGTCTCATAAACTTAGATAGGTTTAAGAACAAGTAAGAACAAGATTAAGTCAAGAAAAACATAGTTTGTAAAAGTTTAACAAAAGTGTCTCTCAAAACAGAAAGTTTAGACCTCAAAATGGTGATGTTCCACCTTAGATTACCATGATAATCTTGTGGAAACATTTCTAGAGGTGTTCCAAGCTTTGTAGAGGAAGATTTGGTGAAGAAAAGATGGAGAAAAGTGAGTTTAAACTCACTTTTGCACTTGAAAGTAATCTACCTTGTTCTTGAAATTCCAAAGAATTTGAAAGTGTTTTGATGATTTAGAAGTGTTTGAATAGTGCAAATGAGGGCTAGGGAGGTTGTTTATATAATGGGTGAGTTAGGTTTGGTGAGGTTTAGAGGTGATTGGGTGTAAAAGAGGTGGAGAAAAGAGGCCAATCTGCGACCTGGAAATTAGCTGGCTGCAGATTGGTGTCTATCGCGCGTCACGAGAGGGAAGGAGGAGGTGTCGCGTGGGCGCGACGCCTTCTGTCCGGGAAACTTTATAGTTTGTTACATTTCAGCTCCTAAACTTTGTATTTAGGTCATTTTAAGCCGTAAACTTGTATTTTAACATGTTATTATGTATTAAAAGTGTAATAAAGTATAATATAAGTTTACTCAAGTATAGTTTGAGTGTCAAGGATGTATGTATAAGTATAGGCACGTATAATAAGTATCGGTTTGTGTGTAAACGATTAAATTGTAAGTATAACAAGCATGTATAAGGTATGAATTTTATTACGATCAAAGTCTTATATTATAAAGTTGGAATTGAAATACGATTACAAGGGAATACAAGTTTCCAAGAATAGAATACATGACAAAATTTCTAAATAAGGAAAGTTACAAAAAGCGAGGTGCTACAAGGGTATCTAGTAGTTTGGGAAACTATTGGTCCATGAGTGTGGGATTGAGCCTGTGAGTGTGAAAATGTTTGAACATGTGCTTGTGGCATGTTGACATGTACAATTTGGTATTGTGGTGGCCCATTAACATATAGATATGCCACTTGAGCTGGTCGATGTGCAAGGTGAGCAGTAGGTTGTATTTAGATTAGGGGCATTTTGGGAACAATATGATGTGTGTTTGAAAAACTTGAGTATGGTCCAAAAGTTGGATTAGATTGATTCATTTGACCAGGGTAGGTCACATAAGATGAGGAGTTATGTGTAGGACTTCTACATTCTCTAGCAAAGTGTCTTAGTTTGTGACATTTATAATATTCAACTCTAGATTTATCCTTTTCAAATTTACCATTCCCATCCAAACAAGGAAATCTCCAACCAATGTTATTATAAAACTGTTTGTCTTTATGCTTAATAAGGCAAGCTGGTCAAGTAGATCAATTCCTCTTAGTCAATTAGATTCATGGGTTACTGATCATTCATCATGAGTGCAAGATTTTGGTTTCCAACAAATGATGAGTTACTTTGGGAGTTATATCTAGTAGTTATGTCAACAAAATAATCATAACTCTGATCACTCTCATTGTTGGTAGATGAGGATCCATCATGACTCATAAAAGTTGTGTTACCATAATAGTAATCATCAGCAACTTTTCCAGATTACATCAACTTCTGTTTTTTATCAAGCTTTCTCTCAAATGTGAGAAGTTTGCCATTAACATGTGTCAAAGTCATTTCCTTGGACCCAACAAAGTTTCTCAAAACAATTGCAATTGTAGTTCTAGAAATCGGATCTCAAACACAAGAATTTCTTTTTACGGATGGCGTACCGAGTGTGGAATCCAAGTTACACCATAAACCGAGCGAGAGTGATAATCAATAAACAAAGATATCGACACTAAACGATTCATATATTGATTCGAGTAGAGTTTTGGTACAAGTTACAAACACATAAGATCTCCAAAACTCTCTCTCACATACACTCTCTATGATGTATTGAATAATACATCTATTTATCGTGTATAGTTTGTACTAGTTTCATTAATATTTGTTTCAGTTTTATAAGAATTTATCTACTTTTAATCGAATTACGTTTTGCAGGTCTTAGATTGGAGAAGTAGCTGAAAAGAGAAGAAAACGAGCTAAAATGTTGAAGGAAACCTAGCCGGATCGTAATTGGAGTCGAGAGAAGAAACAAATCGAAAAATTGGGAAAGTAATCTCTCGCGGCCCGCGACCACATCAAGTCATCCCTCTCGCTGGCGACGAGAGGAAGAAGAAGATTCGGGCAAGTACACCACAGTCGCGGCCCGCGACCGGGTACCTCATGCTTCTCGCGGCCAGCGAGAGGACTAGTTTATCAGATAGTTTCGTAATTTGAGCAGATTGTGTTGAAGAATGAATATAAATTAGAGTTTAACTCTAATAACAACTCATAGATGAACTTGGATGTTTGAGAGGCAATTTCAGGAGATTTAGTGCTAGTTTCTGAAGAAGGAATTGCTCGGGAATCATTGAAGTGAAGCTGGAAGCCTAAGGGTTAAAGAAATTTCAGGTTTTGTTTACCGATTTTCCCATCTTTTAGCTTTCTTGTTTTCGTTTTGATGAATTTAGTCTTTAGATCTTGTTCAATTATGTTCAAGACAATGGTTATTGGCTAGATTTTCTGCTGCTACCTAGGTTTTGATGATTTATTATTAAAGTTTGGATTTTTATTGAATTTATAATGTGTTTATGGGATTTAATAAAGTAGTAAACTTTGGTGAATTGATTTGGTGTATTTGCATGTTTTGAATTAATTATTGATTGTTTAATTGTTTCACATAGATCTAGTTGAATATCTTTCAAAGAATAGGTTTATGTTGATTGTCAAGTCTTAATGGGTTGGGGTAATCTTTCGGTAAATTGGCCAATAAACCTTGGAAACAATTGCGTGAAAAATATAATTAAATCTCAACATTATACTAAACGTACATTTTGAGAAATAATAGTTTATTAACTGATTTAAATAGGTAAATTGCAAGGTTTAGGTTTTGAGAGAAGCCCGGTTTAAGTTTACTTGCCATATTTGTGTCGGTTAAACCAAATCAAGAACCTTAGTTAGTTTAAGCTCCCTATTGAGAGATAGTTAACTATTCTAGACACTTTATTAAGCATTAGATAACTGAAAGGAAATCTTATAAACTGCTAAACATAGCTATCTATAGGATATCATAGGTGTCTTCCCGAGAAGGGACGGGAGTCATGTTCGGTATTCCTTAGGATTTAACATTTCAAGATCCCGGTTCCCTCTCACATTAATATTTGAATAAAAACCATTCAATAGTAATAAAAATTCTTACCTGGGTAGTTGTTCCATTATCATTGAATTAAATCTTCGCTTCGAAATTCCGTTTAAAGTCGTCGTAATTAAGGTAATTATAATTCTAGGATTTTTAGTAGAAACCCCCCAAATATATAATAAATTAAGTTGTGTCAATAAAGTTTAAATAGAGTTATTTACGTAGTTAGAGATCTCATGGGTTCGATATCCGGACTTACTTAATCTTACTACAATTGATCGTCCACTTGCCGATTAGTAGTTTAGTCGAGTTTAGGAGTCTAGAGTATTACTTTGAGTCTAGATTTAAGTTAATTTCATTTATTTTAATTAGACTACTTTTAGTACATGAAGTTTTTGGCGCCGTTGCCGGGGATTCTCTTTGGCGATTGCATTGATTACTTTGTTTTGACTTAATTGATTTACACATGTTTTTCGTTTTGTTTGCGTCGTAGGAGTCTAAATAATTTTGTTAATTTAATTTTCAGTTTTATATATTTTTTTGTTAAGTCGTTTCCGGTTTTTAGTGGATGCCCCATACGCGTTCGCAAGGACCTCCGCCGAAGTTGCCAACGGACACGTCTCTTTCTTTCGCGCAAAAGGTTAATACTTCTTCATCCTCATCTTCAGGTTTTTCCGATTCTTCCTGTTTGTTTATATCACTGAACTTTGACTTTACACCAAAGTCCTCGCCGCATAGTTCACCACCTCCCTGTATAATTCACCAAACACAAGCCCACCACCTGTTTTCCACATGGCTAACAATCAAATAGTTTACCAGCAAGCAACCATCGGTTTCACCAGTGCAAACTCACCCATCACTCTTTCCCCAATGAACAATGACTAAGCCTTGCAAATCCCGTCTTACATCATGACTGCTATAACTAACTAGTGCCAATTTCACGGTCGTGATGACGAGGATGCGCCCGCCCACATTAACCGCCTTACCCGCCTCTGTCACACCTTTAACATGGAAGATGCGTGCAACGATGCTCGTTTCTTCAAGTATTCCCTTTCTCTCTTGGAGGTCGGGCCGCCATTTGGCTTGACTCTCAACCGGCTGGCACCTTTACTACTTGGGCTGCCCTTCAAGATACTTTCCTTAAGAAATATTTTCCACCCGCCAAAGTATCTCGTATTCGCGATCAGATCATTATTCCAGATGGAACCTGATGAACCTTACCATTTAGCATGGAGCGTTTCCAAACCTTAGTGTCTCGTTGTTCTTAACACGATCTGTCTGATTGGGCACTTGTAGAGAAATTCAACAACGGTCTCACCCCTGAAACCCGAGCCCAATTTGACACTTCTGCTAGAGGGCAACTAATGGCCAAGAAGACGGTTGTTGAGTGTAATGACCTCTTCTAGAGTTTCGCACATTCTGATATAGATTATAGCGCCACCGGCAGGAATTCGATCCCTGTCTCTTGTTCCCTCCGGTCAATCGGGGGTTATACCAAGTTAGCTTTGAAACTACGATAGTTGTTGCACTAGATAGCTTTAAGCGAGAGGTTACTAAGCAAGATACAAGAGTTGAAAAAGAAGGTGGATAGATGTAGGTGTGTAGAGGAGGTCATGATACTATAGAATGTCCCACGCTCACTGTCGAGCAAGTAGAGTTCATCACAGGTTAGAATCGAGGCTAACGAACCCCTATAATAATAATTCTAACTATAACCCTAACTGGCGTAGTAATAATAATAATTTCCATTCTTCCGGTAACCCCCTGGTTTCCAATCAGGTCAATATCAAAACAAGGGCAGGGTCAATACTCTAGTGGAGGTTCAAGTCAGCCAGGTCAGTTTAGTGGTGGGGGTTCAAGCCAAGAGGGTCAAAACAGGAGTGGAGGTTAGAGAGGTAGTTTGGATAGGATAGAGGAACTTCTTTCTTAGTTGGTGGTTAAGGATCAGGCCACTCAGAAAACGTTTGCGAGCATGATCTTCTTTAAAGAATCCAATCCGCACTCCTAATCTTCAAAGGTCGTAGTAGTACGCTAAGCACTACAAGAGCAACCACATGGTCAGTTCTCGGGTAACACTCAACCAACCTGGCGAACCAGCACGCAAAAGCGATAACCACCCGTAGCGGTTAAAGTCTGGGAGAAGTGCCTAGAGAGCGAGTAGAGATAGAGGATAAGGAGGAAGAGGTAGATGAAGAGATAGATATAGAGGCTCCACCTAGGGTGCAAAATAGGCTAGACCCAGAAAGTACCGCACCAAACCGTGAGCCTCAAGTCGAGAGTAGAGTAGAAAAAAACTGGTGGAGGTTAGGCCGTCACCATACATAGATCATTCACGCTTACCCTACTCCGCCCGTCTTAAGCAACAAAAATATGCTAAGGAATACGGGAACTTTCTCGATATGTTTACCCAGCTTAAAATCAATCTCCCATTCATTGAGGCCCTCCAGCATATGCCAAAATAGCGAAGTTTTTGAAAGACCTTCTTAAACGCAAAGACAGGCTGGGGAGCTTTCAAATATTCCCTTGACCCGAGGAAGATCTGCCATAGTGTTAAATAAGTTACCAGAAAAACTCACTGATCCAAGTATCTTCACTATTCCGTGTCTCTTTGGGAGTTCCATCGCTCCCGCTCACGCGTTAGCCGACCTAGGTGCTAGCATCAATTTGATGCCTTTCTCGCTCTATGAGAAATTAGGTTTATGGAATCTTACTTTTACCCGTATGTCACTGTATCTAGCTGATCGGTCAGTTAAGTATCCTCGGGGAATCATAGAGAACTTGTTAGTTAAGGTTGATAAATTCCTTTTCCCTGTTGATTTTGTTATCTTAGATATGGAGGGCGAGGAGAAAGTGCCCATCATCCTAGGACGTCCATTCCTTCGTACTGCAAAGGCAATTATCGATGTCCATGATGGAAAGATTACACTCCCGTTGGGGATGAGAACGTCACTTTTGAAATCGCTAGGTCAATGCAACACCCTAGCGGTGGACATAATGATAGTGGCCCATGTCATTCCGTCTATTTTCTCAATTCATACATTTCGTACGTAGATCATTGTCTCGAATATATTAGTGGAGCCAATTTAGTGAATGAGGGGGTAGTAGACGAGGAGGTTGAAGAAGAGCACATAGAGGATGACCCACTTTGGGTCCCCGAAATGTTAGACTTTTGTGAGGTTTGTGAGGCGAGTGAGAGCAAACCCATAGATACTCCGACCCCTTTAGAGCTTAAGGTCCTTCCCTCCCACCTAGAGTATGCTTTCCTAGGAGAGAGTTCGAGCTTACCCGTCATAATTTCTTCGAAATTGATGACAGAGGAGAAGGTGAAGCTGATAGATGTTCTGAAAGAGAACAAGGAAGCCATCACGTGGAAACTATCTGATATTAAGGGAATAAGCCCAACTTTCTTTACTCACCGAATCCTCATTGAGGATGCCTATAAGCTGGTGGTATAACCTCAACGACGCCTCATTCCGAATATGCAAGAAGTAGTCAAGAAAGAGGTTCTGAAGTTAATGGAAGCGGGGCTAATCTATCCTATATCGGATTCTGCTTGGGTGAGTCCAACTTAAGTTGTTCCTAAGAAAGGGGGAATTATAATGGTCATGAATGAGAAAATGAACTCATCCCATCGCGTAAGGTCACCAGTTGGCATGTGTGCAACGATTACCAAAAATTGAACGACGCCACCCGAAAAGACCACTTCCCACTTTCGTTCATTGATCAGATGCTAGAGCGTCTTGCGGGTCAACATTTCTATTGTTTCCTCGACGGGTTTTCAGGTTACTTCCCCCAACGCTCCTGAGGATCAAGAGAAGACAACCTTTACATGTCCTTACGACACATACACGTACCACCGCATGCCTTTTGGATTATGTAACACTCCAACGACATTTCAACGGTGCATGGTCGCCATTTTTCATGATATGATTAGAAATTCAATGGAGGTTTTCATGGATGACTTTTCTGTCTACGGAAATTCCTTCGATCAAGGTCTTCGTATTCTAGAAGCTATGATGAAGAGGTGTGTGGAGACGAGGTTGATGTTAAACTGGGAGAAGTGTCACTTCATGGTAACGGAGAGGATCATGTTAGGCCATAAGATATCTCGAACCAACATAGAGGTAGATAGAGCAAAAATAGATACCATTAGTAGACTTCCTCCGCTAAAGAGTGTGAAATCCATCCGCAGTTTCCTTGGTCATACGGGGTTTTATAGGCGATTTATTAAGGATTTCTCTAAGATTACACAACCCACGACCCAGCTCCTAGAGAAGGATGTTCCTTTCGTCTTTG
Organism: Scalesia atractyloides; assembly: GCA_947069175.1. NCBI lineage: Eukaryota > Viridiplantae > Streptophyta > Magnoliopsida > Asterales > Asteraceae > Scalesia > Scalesia atractyloides. The sequence continues at coordinate 53,611,915 of CAMTDV010000020.1, forward strand.
ATGAAGAATGCCTTAAGGCCTTTGCTATCTTAAAAGAGAAACTCGTTAGTGCCCCATTCTCGTATCACCCGGCTGGAGCTTACCTTTTGAGCTCATGTGTGATGCGAGCGATTATGTAGTTGGTGCAGTCTTAGGCCAAAGACGAGATAAACACTTCCACTTTTTTGCGACAAAACCCGTAATGACGCACATGAGAATCATACCACTACCGAGAAGGAACTCCTAGCCGTAGTTTTTGCATTCGATAAGTTCCGCTCATACCTCGTCCTTTCCAAGACCATTGTCTTTACCATCATGTGGCTTTGCGTTACCTCTTCCAAAAGAAGGACGCTAAGCCTCGTCTTATTCGGTGGATTCTCCTACTCTCTGAATTTGATATAGAAACTAAGGATAAGAAGGGAGCGAGAATGTAGCCGCCGATCATCTATCATGACTAGAAGATCCGATAGAGAAAAGACTCATGAGGAGGAAATAGGTGATAGACTCCCTCATGAATCGGTAGAGTTTGTGGCAGCGGAGAAGGGGGTATGCCATGGTTTTCGGATTAGGCAAACTACCTCGCCAATGGAGTAGTTCTAAAGGGTATGACCACTCAAAAGAAGAAGAAATTCTTTAGGGACGTTAGGATGTATATATGGGATGACCTGTTTCTATTTAGGGTAAGAGGAGATAGGATTCTTCGACGGTGTATGAGTCGAGAAAAGGGGATAGAACCTTAGGCATGTGCATGAGGGGTTGACGGGAGGTCACCATAGTCCACACGTTATCGCCCGAAAAGTTTTCAATTGTGGTTTTATTGGCCCTCAGTAGTTAAGGATGCATTCGAATTTGTTAGGAAATGCGATCATTTCCAACGTACCGGCAATATCTCATCTAAGGATGAGATGCCCCAAAATCCGATCCAAATTCTTGAAATATTTGACGTTTGGGAATCGACTTCATGGGACCGTTTCCCATCTCTAGCGGGAATCAGTACATCCTCGTGGCAATTGGCTATGTCTCTAATTGGGTAGAAACTCAGGCTTTACCTACAAATGACGCCGAGTGGTGGTGAGATTTCTTAAAAAGTTATTCACTCGTTTTGGTACACCTCGAGCCATCATAAGTGATCGTGGCACCCATTTCTGTAATGCCGTAATGAAGAAGGCATTATGTAACATTCCATAAAAATAATAATAATAATAATAATAATAATATAATAATAATATAATAATAATAAAAATAATAATAATAATATAATAATTAATAATGTGTATAAATCTTATATTATTATTAAACAGGTAGATTACGAGTAAGTTGACACTTAGAAATATGAGGTATCTAGTCGAACATTTACTTTTGTAGGAACTGTTTAATAGGTAATAATAAAATATATTATTATAATTTACCTTACTCCGTTTTTAATGAAACTTAGGTCAAAATGTAGATAAAAACATGCGCGTTCTAATGACATATTCATCGTTTTATAAAACGTTATATTTTAGAAGTTATAAACGATAAATGAGTGAAGTAGCTGAATTAATTATATATAAAATAATAATAATTTTTAACACAAAAGAAATTTTGTGTTCTTCGTGGGTGTATGTTTCGTAACAAACGAAAATTTTGTTCTTGGTGTGAAGAAAATTTTGGTTCTTCGTGAGTCATTCTTTCGTGGTAACTTTCAAGAGATTAGTACACATATAAAAAATTGGTAAGTAATTAACACATATAAGAGATTCGTATACTTACGTGGGTAGCTCCAGGAGATAAGAAAGAATAAAGTGACGACACACTTGATACTTCAAATATAAATAGAAGCAGTGGTAGGCATCACAAACTGCTCACATCTTTTCTTTTGCTCTCTCTCTCTCTCTACTCTTCTACTCTTTACTCAATACTCTAAACTCTGCTCCATTGTAAGTGTTTTTAACCCTGATCACTAGTACGATACCCTGTCCGATTGATCTGAAACCCATCAACAGATGTCATAGTACTGTCTGTATAAGACTATAATTTGTAAACTACGTTGGGGTTTTGTCTCGTGATGTATCATTAAAGTTTAAGTTGGGGTGTTACACTTACATGGGTTACATTGTATTTTTATTAGGAACCTAGGGTTAGCACCAGGAAGCTTTTAGCTAAAACTCTAAAACTACAATGTGGGTCATTCTTTCTTTTTACCAAATGCTTTACAAAATCCTAAAATGTTTTTCAGTTATACTTATAGTGATTAAGTTTTTGTATTCTGAAATTATTGCTGGTATGTGGGGTTTTGTATACACTACTTGTTAATCTTCATATTGGATGAAAGTTAGCTAATGAGTGATATGACCACCGTCACATCGGAACTACCACCGAGTGACAAATACTGATTGAGTATTTGATAGATAAAAACAATGTAATCACCCTTGATACTGTAAATTATAACAATGTTTTTTTCTAAATGAATGAACTCGCCAGTATTTTTCGCTGACAAACTGTAATTAGACACGTTTCAGGTAACTTACTGTGAAAGTAATAGAAGCGTGCTATGGAGCACTGAAGGCTTAAATAAAGTGGCTACGACTACCTGAATAAAAGAAGAAATTTATGTTTTGTCAACTAGGGTTCATCCCTATAAAATATTTGAATGAAATATGGGTTTTATCCCATTTGTTTAATATTAAACTTTGGTATTTTTACAAAATCTGAAATATGTCCTAACTACCATCCTGATGATAAATTACGCTGCCAATTTAATAAACACCGATACCACCAGTAACTGGTTCACAGCTCCCGCCCTTGGTCTGGTCGGGGGTTGTGACAAAAGGTGGTATCAGAGCCACTAGTTTAAGCTATTTAGGTGTTCTTTTAAATACCTAAACTTAAATATTGATATTAGGAATTTTATATAAAAGACTTGTGTTATATTTGTGGAAATAAATTTTAATATATATGATATTATTTTTATATTATTTTAACAACTTTTGAGTTCACAATATGAATGACAAAAGTGTGTCCAACTGTCATACCCCGTGTTTCCAACCAAACACCGGTGGGCCCGGGTGGGGAATGTCGTGATGTAAGTTGATACCATCATAGTCAATTAAACACAGCACAGTGGAAGTCTTGGAGTTTAAATTACTATTACAAACCAAATGTTCAAAGTACGAAAAATAATATACAGACGGCTTATAATGAAAGATCCATAGGCGGATCGTAAAATGTACAAAAACGTATAACAGACTTTGGGCATATCTAAGGATTTGCAAGATCCTCTTATATCACTACGCGTAGCTTCCAACCTATTTCGTATTGTACCTGCAAGCTTAGTCTTTTGAAAATACGTCAGCTTTCGCTGGTAAATACACCCGATTGACTCATTTTGAAAACATTTTAAAATTTAGATTTAAGTGCACAGGGCATAAATCTTTTATAACTTGGGAAAGTAAGCTTTGTAACCTTGTTAACAGCTTTACATGTTTGTCAATACATATGGGGCCCATTATAGAGACCGAGACAAGATTAACGTACACACCACTTATGAACCCAACGAAGGAGTTATCCCCAACTTGTGGGTAAAATAATTTAGCATTCTCATATGTCGGGTGTATGCCTACACCCCGTGCTTTGGTCATGGCCATTAACTAATGTAATGAGCCAAGGATATCCAGGACACGATCGTTAACCCCCAATGTTTAAGTGATCAAACAAAACTGATCAAAACGGAATATGCGGATTTACTAGCCATAATCCGGCATTCGATTGATCCCATTGCCTACCAAGCGGTAATAATTTACCGTAACCCAAGCCCGTATAGGTAAAATATCTCAGCCGTATTCAAAATGAAATAAGTGCAGATACCAATTAGGTAAAATATCTCAGCGGTAATAATTTACCGTAACACAATCTGGCATTCGATTGATCCCATTTCTGACCAAGCGGTAATAATTTACCGTAACCCAAGCCCGTATAGGTAAAATATCTCAGCCGTATTCAAAATGAAATAAGTGCAGATACCAATTAGAATGCTAACGATCTTATTCAAGTCTTAGACATAGACCGACTATCTTAAAGGATAAAAATGGTACGATACGCTAAATTAAGCGATGACCAGATAGAATGTAGTTTAAACCCAACAAGTACTTAAGACTTTTATAATATGGGTAAATAATTAACATTCTTGAATTTTAAAATGATAAGCTTAAACCCGTCTTGGTTAATTTTCGTAAACTAGTTACATATACTTAACCGTATCCATATAAGCGATATCGGGTAACCGGATGAGTTATGAACAAGTTCTATATGTCATTATACTTTAAATAAGTTGTAATATCAGTAGGATAACAACTTATATGCACGTTGAGGTTTTAAAACGAAACTACGCCTTAAAAGGTGTTTCGGACCATTATATGTCGTATAAAAAGAACTTGCATGTATTCTGATGTTATGATCATAAACATTCTGTAAAAATACTTAATTTGTGATATATTATCAGTAAGAAGTCACACATAAGTGTGATTTATGGTTTAAGACCAAACTATGCACCGAAAGGGCATTTTGGTCATTTAAAAAGTATAGTTTACGATATTGTACTAAAATTAGTTTATGATTAGAATATTAACATCATAAGTAAGTAATTCATTTGCAAGTTCATTGTTGATTAAAACCTTGTTTTATGTAAAAAGGGCACTTTAGTCAAATATCGATATTTTACGGAACTTGTGCATAAACTCAGATTATGATTATGATCATGTAATATAACCTCATAGGGTTATGCTACATTGTATTACGATCATAATGCGACTAAAAGTCAGAAGTTAACTAATCTAACTCGGCTCAGAATCGAAAGTCAAAGCAAAAGTCAAACTTTGCGACTTTCGGTTGTGAACCGACCCTAAGACTGAAATTGACGGACCGAACATGTTCCCACATGTTCTAATAATTATTGCCAACTTGTTAAGTGTTAGAACATGTTTATAACATATATAAACTCAAATTATAATATTTATAAAATCTCTCGTTGACTTTTTAAAATATAAACTTTGAGCCGTCAATTGACCTAACAAACGTGATCCTTAGGAGGTGCCATTTTTAAAGGATTAACACCTACCCAGTTACGATCACTTAGACATGTTCATATTGAACAATGGCTTGACCATAATGGTCTTAATCGAAAGTCAAGGCATTTGTCGAAAATTCTTGACTTTTGGCTATTAAAAGCCTATAAAAAGAAAAGAGCAGAGATGGAGCACTTACAAGTGATCCAAGGGAAACTTAGAACTCAAAGGGAAGCTCCTAAATGGTCAGGAACTTCCAAGAGTGTGATAGAGAGGATAAAGAGTGAATGAGCAAGGAAATGAGGTGAACTAGTGGGTTATTTATAGTACAAGAAGGTGTGTGAAGATGAAGCTAGGTGTTAGAGGTGTTGTAGGAGCTTCACAAGTGTCTAGCAAGATGTCAAGAGCTGCAAGAGTGTGGCATTTTGCAGGAGAGGTGGCATCTTGACAGAATTTTGGGGTTTTGAACTTTTAGTCCCTCAAGAATAGTTTTGTGGATTTTCATGAATTGTCCCTTGACTTATATTCAATGAAAAAATGATACAAGTTGGTCTTTTCATTCAATACGAGATATATTGAAGAAGAGTACGAGTAACCGAACATTAACGGGTGTCACACTAGGTGTTTTGAAGACTTATAAGTGTTTACTAGCTTAAACGTGAAAGATACGAATACCTATGGTTTCATGGGTTAAATTACTCAAGCTAGTAAGGTTAAAGGTTCGGTGAAGATGTGTGATACTCAAGAATGGTGAATCACAAGATATCACCTTAACTGGGAGTCGTTCGGGTCGAAAAATGGCTTATTTATGTAAGGAAAATGTAATAATAAAGTCCAGGGGCCTTTGGGTTATTATTCGAAAGTTATAATGGTGTAAAAGTGAAATTCTAGTGACTCCTTAGCTACGGTCACCGGACCGTAGCTTACGGTTAGTTATAAACTCAATCAAAAAGCCTGGACCGTAGCTTACGATCCGGGACCGTAAGCTACGGTCAGGATTTAAAAAAACAATTTTTTTTTTAGATTTTTGGATTCGTTTAAGGAGTTGAGTGGCTAACTCATGTGAGGTATTATTTGAGGGCATGAACACGTGTCGGTATATTACCAAACATGAATTTTACGAGGTGTTACATCCTCACCCCCTTAAAAGAAATCTCGACCTCGAGATTTTATTAAAAAAGATGAGGGTACTTTTGTCGCATAGTGAACTCAACCTCCCATGTATACTCGGGGCCTCGAAGGGCATCCCACTTAACCTTTACAATAGGTATAAACTTCCTTTGGAGCTTTTTAACATGTCGATCGATCGAAATTGGTTTCTAAGTGAACCTCAGGTTTTTATCAATTTGTACATCTTGATGTGACATTGCTAGCGACTCATCGGCTAGACATTTCTTTAGATTAGATATGTGGAACATATCATGGATTCCACTGAGCTCCTCATACAGCTTAAGCTTATAAGCTACAGAACCGACACATTCGATTACCTCGAATGGCCAATATATCTCGGGCTCAACTTGCCCTTCTTTCCGAAGCGCATCACACCTTTCCATGGTGATACCTTTAATAATACTTTCTCCGCTATTTAGAACTTAAGAGGTTTTCGCCTCTTGTCTGTATAAATTTTCTGCCTATCACGGCCAGCTTTGAGACGATCACGGATTTGTATTATCTTATCCGTGGTCTCTAGGAAAATATCCGGTCCAGACAGTTGGGCTTCCCCAACTTCAGCCCAACAGTCAGGCGTTCTATATTTTCTCCCATACAAGGCTTCAAAAGGAGCAGCCTTGATGCTTGTATGATAGCTATTATTATAGGAGAATTCTATTAGGGGTAAGTGGTCATCCCAACTTCTACCTAAATCAATCACACATACTCTAAGCATGTCTTCCAAAGTTTGGATAGTACGCTCACTTTGTCCATCCGTCTGTGGGTGGTAAGCCGTACTAAAGTTTAATCTTGTGCCTAAAGATTGTTGGAAACTTTTCCAAAAGTGAGATGTTATCTAATATCTCTATCGGATGTAATAAATACCGGCACACATAGTAGGGACACAATCTTGTCAACATATAGCTTTGCCAACTTATCAGAATTATAAGTCTCTTTAATTGGCAAGAAATGTGCTTACTTAGTCAGCCTGTCCACAATGATCCAAATTGTGTCATTGCCACGTTTGGTCTTAGGTAACTTGGTAATTAAATCCATAGTTACCATTTCCCATTTCCAAGTAGGAATCTCAGCTGTTGTAGAAGTCCAACGATTTTTGATGTCCAGCTTTAACTTGCGAACACGTCAGACATTTAGCTACATAAGTGGCTATGGATTTCTTCAAACCCATCCACCAATAATTCTTTTTCAAATCTTGATACATTTTGTCACCACCTGGGTGAACTGAGTATCTCGAATTATGCACTACTTGGAGGATTAGATTCCTAAGTCCTCCAAAGATTGGAACCCAGATTCGGCCATTGAATCTACGGATTCCATATTTTCCAGGCATTAACTGATCAACAGTTCCGCCTAATCCTTCATTAGGAATGTTAGCCTCTAACAGGGCTTGCTTTTGTGTATCTAATAGCTTCTCATTCAAGCTATTTTTAAGCTAAATGCTCTTGGCATTAATCCTAATAGGCTTAACTCTTTCCTTGCGACTTAAGGCGTCAACAAAAATATTTGCCTTGCCGGGATGATAGCGAATTTCGCAATCATAATCATTAAGCGTTTCCATCCAGCGGCGCTGTCGCATGTTCAAATCCTTTTGATTGAATAGATGTTGAAGACTCTTATGGTCAGTGTATATAATACACTTCGTGCCATATAAGTAATGTCTCCATAACTTAAGTGCAAATACAACAGCACCTAATTCCAAATCATGGGTAGTGTAATTCCTTTCGTGCACCTTCAATTGTCATGATGCATAAGCAATTACTTTGTCTTTTTGCATTAGCACACAACCCATGCCAGTGTGCGAGGCATCACAATAAACAACAAAGTCCTCAATACCCTCAGGTAGAGATAACACAGGAGCATTGCTCTGTGTTTCAAAATCTCAAAAGATTCTTGTTGTTTTGGACCCCAGTCAAACTTGACATTCTTGCGGGTCAAGGTAGTTAAAGGAGTGGCTATCCTTGAAAAGTTCTCAATGAACTTTCTATAATAACCAGCCAATCCTAAGAAGCTACGAATCTCCGATGGAGTTTTGGGTACTTCCCAATTCATTATGGCATTAATTTTTGTGGGATCCACTTGGATACCATGCTCACTTACAACATGTCCAAGAAACTGAACTTCTCTAAGCCAAAACTCGCACTTAGAGAACTTAGCATAAAGTTTTTCTTGTCTTAGCAATTCTAGGATGCACCGAAGATGTTTCTCGTGATCAACTTGATTACGAGAGTAGATAAGTATGGCATCTATGAAGACAATGACAAACTTATCAAGATAAGGCTTGCAGACTCTATTCATGAGATCCATGAATGCTGTAGGTGCATTTGTGAGCCCAAAAGGCATCACTGGAAATTCATAATGACCATAATGGGTCCTGAAGGTAGTTTTGGGAACATCCTCACTTCTAACCTTCAGTTGATGATATCCTGATCTCAAATCAATCCTAGAGAAGTAACTAGCCCCTTGAAGTTGATCGAACAAGTCATCAATCCTGGGCAAAGGATAACGATTCTTGATCGTTATCTTGTTTAGTTCACGATAATCAATGCACATCCACATTGAACCGTCCTAACGAAAAGGATAGGAGCTCCCCAAGGTGAGGAACTAGGTTGAATGAATCCTTTTTCTAAAAGTTCATCTAATTGTATTCTTAATTCCTTCATCTCTGTCGATGCTAGACGATATGGAGCTCTAGCAATAGGTGCTGCTCCTGGTAGGATATCAATCCTAAACTCCACTTGTCTATCTGGAGGTAGACCTGGTAATTCTTTAGGAAAGACATTGGAATATTCCGAGATGATGGGAAGGTCTTCAATATTTAGCTTAGGCTCGTTAATTGTGACTTGTGCCATATAAATGACACAACATTTTCCTAATCACTTGGATGCCTTGAATAACAATACCTTATCTGGCAATCCATAGTGTGAATCTCCAAAAATGGTGATCATTTCACCAGATGGGGTTTTAATTTCAATGAGTTTCTTATCACAGACAATGCGGGCTTGGTTATGGGATAACCAATCCATGCCTAAGACTAATCGAATCCCGCCAATTTCATTGGCCGAAGAGAAATAGGAATTGAATGATTCTTAATGGATATAAAATAACCATCAAGAGTGGAAGACGTGTTTCTAAGGTTCCATCAGCAAGTTCAACTTCATAAGTTATGTCTTGAGTTCTTATGGGTAAGTTTAATAGTTTGCTAAACTTATAGTCCACAAATGACTTATCGCACTCGAATCTAAACGAACTCTAGCATATATGTCATTAGTGTGGAATGTACCTGTTATGACGTTGTTGTCATTAACAGCCTCTCTAGCATTCATCTGAAAGGCACATGCATTTCCTTTCTTGGCCTCTCTAGGCTTCACATTATTACTCTTGAGATTCTTACGATAGTTAGTCTTAATATGCCCTTTTTCATTGCAGGCGTAGCAGACGGTATCCTTAAGATCCTTGCATTCTATGGTCTTATGCCCCTTTTTCTTACAAATACGACAGGGTTTAGCCCGTGGATCAAAATTTCACTGTCCCTAGTGCCTGCGGTTGCAGGTCTTATGTGTCGGCGTCACGCTCGACTTATCTTGGTTCCTTCAGAACCAAAATCACCCCTTATTAATCTTATTAAATCTTTGGGAGTTACCATTCTCTCTCTTCCTTTTCCGTCAGTCTCAATCTTGACTGACTTTTGTCTCACTAGATCTAAAGTGAGAAAGTCTTGACTAACTTTTGTCTCACTAGATCTAAAGTGAGAGAGAGAGAGAGAGAGAGAGAGAAGTAGGTCAACATCAGACCTATAAGTAGTAGGTTGAGCAGCTTTCACCATGCCTTTAATCTCAGGCACTAACCTGTTTATAAAACGCGCGATGCGTTTGGGTTCAGGTGAGATCAGAAAAGATACTAATCTGGATAAGGAATGAAAGTCGATAACATACTTCCGACAATCCAGATTTTTCATTGTAAGAGTAAGAAACTCTGACTCTATCTTCTCCACCTCATGAGGTAGGCAGTACGTTTCCTTAACAAGGTCCACAAACGTGGTCCATCCCAAGTTATACAGGTGTACTTTTCCTGTTGACTAGACCATGGCCTTCCACCATATTAGGGCATCGCCCTTGAAGGATTGGGATACAAACTTCACCACATCCTTAACAGCACAACCGCTGATATCTACAATAGTTTCCATCTTATCTAGCCATTTCAAGGCTTCTATAGCCCTTTTTCTCCATTAAAATCTCGGGGCTTACAGGAGACAGTATTTATAGGTACATCCGTCTTTGGAAGAACGGGGCTTATCATTAAATAGTAGTTTCTCTGGTTCACTCTTCGCATTCGATGAGTGAACAAAGCTCTCCTTTTGAGCTGATGATGGTGGAATAGACAAAGGTTTGCAGCGAGTAGCGCTCACTTCCTTAAATTTTTCCCTGGCCTTTTCCATGGCCTTTCTAACAGCTGCATCAATGCGAGCTTGGAAATCATCATTATTGATGGCTATATTTTCAGCTTTGTCAGTACTATTATCACGGCGACTACTTTGCGCCTCATCTGAGTTAGCCATCTCTTATGTTTGGGTACTAAATACCAAATTAAATTAACATTAGCCATGGTATTAATAACCATATAGGCTATAAAGTTTGGATATATAAATTCATTGCCTATTTGAACCATTGTGCATAGAATACAACTGTCAGGCTTACCATTTTAAATGAATGTTATCTATATTTGGCTAGGTCTCAAAAGGACCATCAAAGGCAAATTACAATTTGGACATAGTTCATATATTATAGACAGTGGATCGTAATGTCACACTGTCATTGTCATTAGACAATTATAAACAGCTCATAGGTTTGTCACGAAGGACAATTAAATATGGCTCATAGGCCTGTCACTCGGGACATTAAAACACGACACAAAGGTCTTGTAACATTTGTGTAAAACGGATTTCCAAAACCCACTCCGTTTGAGAATCTAATTTTATGAAAGACTCGTTATTCATTTATTAGTGTTAGTAATTTTATTTATTAAACTATGGATATTAAATTGCATAATTAAAACTTATAATCAATAAAAAGAATAAATAAATTAATTAAAACCTCAAAATAATAAAATAAAAAATAAAAGGGAGTAACCGGGAATCGAACCCGGGTCACCCACAAGTTAACACACACTCCACACCACTGGACTGCACGCACGTTAGTGAATTTATCTAGAAACAAATAAATTTTATACTAGATAAATCCCTTAAATCAATTCAAGATTTAACCGCCCAAGTCTCAACGTTTGTAACTCCCTAAACTGCATTCAATTGCCGTTATCTTCAAATTAAACCAAAGCAAAACCAATCCCCAATCATGATGTTGACTCAATTTCGATTATAACCCAAAGAGAGGAAATCAATCATTGACTGAAATTCTTTAAAATCAATTGTGAAACTGAAGAACATTTTACACCTATAAATAGTGAATCATAGGCCTTGTAAAACTCACACATTTGATCGTCTAAACTCCCAAGCACACCACACTTTCTGTATTTCATTACTACGTCACCAGAGTTCTTTTCAAGTCATCGGAATTCTAGTATAGTCACCGGAAGTGACACTAGAGCATCAACCTCATTTTGGTACATAATCATCTTCCATATCCTTGTGTATTAATGATGTATAGAAAATCAAATATCATAAAGATTCAAATGGTTGATCTTGTATAGGGGGTTTCAAAATAAAGAAGATGAAGTCAAATAATATATAAGAGTAATTAAAAACGGATATTTCTTCGGGTTAGTCACACAGTCCAGTAGTGGAATGTCTACAATTATAACATTCAAGTCCCAAGTTCGATTCGTATAAGCGGCCGGCTTTCAACGATAAAACTCAATTTTTTAAGCTATACATAACACCTCTCAAGTAGTTTATAAGATTAATAAAACTTAGTGTATAAGAGGGTTAGACAGACAGCCCAACTGCTTGGGCTGTGTGCACGGGGATGGAAGGGCGCGGGTTCGAGACCAGCTAGTGTGTCCGGTTTTAAGTATTTAAAACCTTTTTAAAAATTAAATAATTTAAAAATTCACCTAACTAGTCTATAATAATAATTAAATCTGAGTTTATTTCGGGTTAGACACGTAGCTCAGTTGGTAGAGCTGGGTGCACGTAAACGGGAGGTCAAGAGTTCGAACCTCACACATGCTGCCTATATTCGCATAAAGAACCAGTCAGACTGTCAGGTCTGACAAGGTCCCAAATTTTTTTATATATTTTATATTATTATTTTCTTTAAAATGTTAATTAAAAATCAATTTAAAACACTAAAAAACATGACTTTTTAGGTTTTAAAAACCCATTAAATACTTCAAAAATAACCTAAAAATCTAATAAAAAGCATTAATTAAAAAAATATTAATTCCTAATAGAATTTATTAATTTATCGAATTGTTACGTTATTATTTTAGGCTAGTTTTCTCTCATGGTTAAATCCCAAATTCGTACGCGTTCGTCTTCAATCAAGGAAACGCACGCACTGTCAGTGAATCCTTACAAATTCCCCTTTTTATTCATGTTTTGGGGTGTATCATATGTCGTTATATATTTTATTTATTTAAACACTTGTACTAACACCATTAGTTGATCTTGTGTGTATATTTTTGATGTTGCTATACGTGGTTACATTATGTCATTTCAGTGCAAAACAATCATACAAGGCCCATCAGTTCCTCATTGGATATGAGTTGAGCACATCGTGCCTATTAGATTGGCTCTGTTTGATTGAGCCTTGATCTCCCAGTATCATTTATCATGCAAGTGTACATTATCAATATTATGTGGTTTGTGGTTTGTTATATATATACTCATATCCTCATATATGGTCATTGCACAATCTTTTAAATTGACCAATGTATTTGAATTGTTTACATATTTAATTCAGATTCACTCGCCAACTTTTGTTGACCCAAATCTTTGTTTTACACATGATACAGATGGACAGGTTGAGGAGGAGAACACATAAGATTGGCCTTAGAAGATGAATAAAATACTTTATGTTTAGAACAATATTTCTGATGTTTAAATGTTTTATTTGTGTTTGGATATTTCTTTTAAATTTCGAGTAATAAATATGAAACTTAATCATAGTAAATGTCATGAGCTTTGATGATAACCCAATTATGCCCCGACTTCTATTTCCGCTGCGGGTTAGGGTGTGATAGGCCTGTCACTAATGGACATAAAAATACGGCACATTGGCCGGTCACTGATGGACAAAAAATACGACACATAGGCCTTTCACTAATGGTCATAAAAATACGGCACATAGGTCTGTCACTAATGGACAAAAATACGGCACATTGGCCTATTATTAATTGACATAATTTTGAGGAGTGGGTCATATTAACCACAACTGTCATTGTCATCTTGACATTTATAACTTGGCTCGTAGGTGAAATAATATAATAGATCAATTAACATCTCTTAGATGTTAAGATAGATAACTGTTGATACACTTTTGTGTCTGTCGCTTGTTCTTAGTTACGTCTGTAATTGTACGGTCTTTGTTTACAGTGTCTGTATAGTTTGGTCATGTCGACTAAATCAAGATATCCTCCTATCTTGGTTTAGTACGACGATTAGTTTGTCTGTGTAAAACAGTTGCATGTGTGCATACTATTGAGTCTTGTGAACGTCATGTCAGTGACACGATCTCCGAAGAACACATCTATGTGGGAGGGGGAAATGCTTTGTACGAGGAAGATGTTGCTCGTACGAGCCACTCATCCTTCGAACGAGTGAGATCATCTATACAAGCATCCTGTTTGTTTCGTACGATCTAGTTTATGTTCGTAGAGTATCTTTGGAGGATGTCCTTCGTGTATTTTGGTGTTTTGTACGTCCAGCAACATACTTCGTACTGTTGCTCGGTGCGGACACTATATAAGCAGACATGCACTTCTTAGTATAGTAAGATAGATGTGCGACATACTTGAGAGACTAGAGATATACTAGAGAGAGATACAAGAGCACAAAGAGTATTGCATGAGTCTGTATGAACATTGTTTGTATATGTTTGTGCTAGTTCTCTACTGTTAATCAAGATATTGAATCTTTGGTTATCTTGTGTTTCTCACTTTGCTTTGATTTGCATACGTACGAGGATTCCGCACTCGTATTTGTGTTGTATAAACAAGGAAGTAGGTTAATCTTGATCCTCCAAGTGGACCTACAAGTGGTATCAGAGCTTTGGCTCTCTTCCTTGTTTGAAACCAAGCTTAGTGCTGTGTCTGAGCTAGTTGTGGGTGATTCTGGAAGTGTTCTTGAACTCTCAACATGAAACTTAAGTTTTTGAAAGATAAACAACTTAAAACTTAGTTAAAACTTGTTATATCCAGAAAATTTTCATAAAAACCTTGTTAGAACACATGGAGACATGTTAGAATCTAGTTTTTGTTAAAAACATTTTCTGTTCAGATAAACATATTTTTGGGTGAAACATTGCCTGGAAAATTCATCGGAATATTGTTGTAGGGTTGACCAAATCTCTGGACATTCTGGACTTGACTGTTGCAACTGAAAAGCTGACATGGAATGTTTGTCTTTTTAACCAAAATTGTGTAGACAACAGACCACTTTTGAAAACCAATCTGTCTAGAAAAGGAAATTTTCACCAACCAGCCCTGCAAAAAGATTCCTATCTGTGAAAAATATCAGTACGAAAACCCATCTGCACGAAGAACTAGACTGTTCGTGCGAAAGACAGGTCATCCGCACGAAGAATCTTGTTCGCACGAAAAACTAAGTGGTTCGCACTAAAGAGTGTCCCTCGTACGAAGCACCTGGTTCGAACGAAGGATAAACAATTGTACGAAACTTTGATTCGTACAAAGAACAATTAATCTGTTTTTCATGTTTTTCAAACTTTATGGTGTATAAAATTGTGAAGTTTAAAAGGAGACTATTATTTTCAAAAATTAAAAGAAAACATAATGAGTAATAATCCTTGGGATTGGAGTAGTAGTTCAAGCATAAATCAAGACTCTTCACAAAGCTCCGCAATCACATGGGTAAAATCATTAATGCCTCAACATATAGCCATGATTACAGCAAATCAATGGGCGTGTGTCGCAAATCAGAACCAGAGCATTCAGGCTCTTCTTATAAGCGAGAGTGAAACTGGTAGTAATAACCATCCACCTAAATTGAACCATATGAACGATTATCCTTTGTGGAAAAGTCGTATGCACACATATATGTTCTTGGTCAGAACACAAAAATTATGAACATGTTTTACTACACCCTACAAGGAATCACTCGTAGAAGCTGGATCGAATCCAACCTCCTTAACCAACCTAGATGAAAGCGATAAAAAGGCTTACGGTTTAGAGAAAAAGGCGTTTGTTATTTTTGACACAAGAACTTCATAAAGATATTTATCATCAGTTTGTGTACTGTACCACCACCAAAAAATTGTGGGATACCCTGAAGCAAGAGGAGAAGGTAATGCTGCAACCAGAAAAATACGGCATGATCTGCTAAAGAAGGAGTTGGAAGGTTTCAAGTTCATGGAGAATGAAACACTGAACGATATGACAACACGTTTCCACCATCTGCTTAGCGAAATGTACTCGTACAAAGTGTTAGCATCTCACAAGAAATCGTGATGCACTTTGCTGACGCATTTCCGCCAAAATGGAGTCAATTCATTGACTTATTAAAGCATACAGGAGTTTTGGATGCAATCAGTATTTATTAATTTGTGCAGAAATTGTAGAACAAGAATGAAGAGGAAATTCGAAAGGCACAAGGAATTACTGTTCCACAAAACACTGAAATGTACTTTGGAGGGATTAACACTGAAATGTCAAATCAATCCTAGAGAAGTAACTAGCCCCTTGAAGTTGATCGAACAAGTCATCAATCCTGGGCAAAGGATAACGATTCTTGATCGTTATCTTGTTTAGTTCACGATAACCAATGCACATCCACTTTGAACCGTCCTTTTTTAACGAAAAGGATAGGAGCTCCCCAAGGTGAGGAACTAGGTTGAATGAATCCTTTTTCTAAAAGTTCATCTAATTGTATTCTTAATTCCTTCATCTCTGTCGGTGCTAGCCGATATGGAGCTCTCGCAACAGGTGCTGCTCATGGTAGGAGATCAATCTAAAACTCCACTTGTCTATCAGGAGGTAGACCTGGTAATTCTTCAGGAAAGACATTGGAATATTCCGAGATGATGAGAAGGTCTTCAATGTTTATCTTAGGTTCGTTAATTGTGACTTGTGCCATATAAATGACAACATTTTCCTAATCACTTGGATGCCTTGAATAACAATACCTTATCTGGCAATCCATAGTGTGAATCTCCAAAAATGGTGATCATTTCACCAGATGGGGTTTTAATTTCAATGAGTTTCTTATCACAGACAATGCGGGCTTGGTTATGGGATAACCAATCCATGCCTAAGACTACATCGAATCCCGCCAATTTCATTGGCCGAAGAGAAATAGGAATTGAATGATTCTTAATGGATATAAAAAAACCATCAAGAGTGGAAGACGCTGTTTCTAAGGTTCCATCAGCAAGTTCAACTTCATAAGTTATGTCTTGAGTTCTTATGGGTAAGTTTAATAGTTTGCTAAACTTATAGTCCACAAATGACTTATCGGCACTCGAATCTAAACGAACTCTAGCATATATGTCATTAGTGTGGAATGTACCTGTTATGACGTTGTTGTCATTAACAGCCTCTCTAGCATTCATCTGAAAGGCACATGCATTTCCTTTCTTGGCCTCTCTAGGCTTCACATTATTACTCTTGAGATTCTTAGGATAGTTAGTCTTAATATGCCTTTTTTCATTGCAGGCGTAGCAGACGGTATCCTTAAGATCCTTGCATTCTATGTTCTTATGCCCTTTTTTACAAATACGACAGGGTTTAGCCCGTGGATCAAAATTTTACTGTCCCCAGTGCCTGCGGTTGCAGGTCTTATGTGTCGGCGTCACGCTCGACTTATCTTGGTTCCTTCTGAACCAAAATCACCCCTTATTAATCTTATTAAATCTTTGGGAGTTACCATCCTCTCTCTTCCTTTTCCCGTCAGTCTCAGTCTTGACTGACTTTTGTCTCACTAGATCTAAAGTGAGAGAGTATTGACTGACTTTTGTCTCACTAGATCTAAAGTGAGAGAGAGAGAGAGATAGGTTAACAGCAGACCTATAAGTAGTAGGTTGAGCAGCTTTCACCATGCCTTTAATCTTAGGCACTAACCTGTTTATAAAACGCGCGATGCGTTTGGGTTCAGGTGAAATCAGAAAAGATACTAATCTGGATAAGGAATGAAAGTCGATAACATACTTCCGACAATCCAGATTTTTCATTGTAAGAGTCAGAAACTCTGACTCTATCTTCTCCACCTCATGAGGTAGGCAGTACGTTTCCTTAACAAGGTCCACAAACTTGGTCCATCCCAAGTTATACAGGTGTACTTTTCCTGTTGACTAGACCATGGCCTTCCACCATATTAGGGCATCGCCCTTGAAGGATTGGGATACAAACTTCACCACATCCTTAACAGCACAACCGCTGATATCTACAATAGTTTCCATCTCATCGAGCCATTTCAAGGCTTCTATAGCCCCTTTTTCTCCATTAAAATCTCGGGGCTTACAGGAGACAGTATTTATAGGTACATCCGTCTTTGGAAGAACGGGACTTATCATTAAATAGTAGTTTCTCTGGTTCACTCTTCGCATTCGATGAGTGAACAAAGCTCTCCTTTTGAGCTGATGATGGTGGAATAGACAAAGGTTTGGAGCGAGTAGCGCTCACTTCCTTAAATTTTTCCCTGGCCTTTTCCATGGCCTTTCCAACAGCTGCATCAATGCGAGCTTGGAAATCATCATTATTGATGGCTTTGCGCCTCATCTGAGTTATCCATCTCTTATGTTTGGGTACTAAATACCAAATTAAATTTACATTAGCCATGGTATTAATAACCATATAGGCTATAAAGTTTGGATATATAAATTCATTGCCTATTTGAACCATTGTGCATAGAATCATAACTGTCAGGCTTAACATTTTAAATTAATGTTATCTATATTTGGCTAGGTCTCAAAAGGACAATCAAAGGCAAATTACAATTTGGACATAGTCCATATATTATTAGACAGTGGATCGTAATGTCACAACTGTCATTATCATTAGACAATTATAAACAACTCATAGGCTTGTCACGAAGGACATTAAAATATGGCTCATAGGCCTGTCACTCGGGACATTAAAACACGGCACAAAGGTCTTGTAACATTTGTGTAAAACGGATTTCCAAAACCCACTCCGTTTGAGAATCTAATATTATTAAAGACTCATTATGCATTAGTTAGTGTTAGTAATTTTATTTATTAAACTATGGATATTAAATTGCATAATTAAAATTTATAATCAATAAAAAGAATAAATAAATTAATTAAAACCTCAAAATAATAAAATAAAAAATAAAAGGGAGTAACCGGGAATCGAACCCGGGTCACCCACAAGTTCACACACACTCCACACCACTGGACTGCACGCACGTTAGTGAATTTATCTAGAAACAAATAAATTTTATACTAGATAAATCCCTTAAATCAATTCAAGATTTAACCGCCCAAGTCTCAACGTTTGTAACTCCCTAAACTGCATTCAATTGCTGTTATCTTCAAATTAAAACAAAGCAAAACCGATCCCCAATCATGATGTTGACTCAATTTCGATTATAACCCAAAGAGAGGAAATCAATCATTGATTGAAATTCTTTAAAATCAATTGTGAAACTGAAGAACATTTTACACCTAGAAATAGTGAATCATAGGCCTTGTAAAACTCACACATTTGATCGTCTAAACTCCCAAGCACACCACACACTTTTTGTATTTCATTACTACGTCACCAGAGTTCTTTTCAAGTCACCGGAATTCTGGTATAGTCACCGGAAGTGACACCAGAGCATCAACCTCGTTTTGGTACATAATCATCTTCCCTATCCTTGTGTATTAATGCTGTACAGAAATCAAATCAAATCAAATCATCAAGATTCAAATGGTTGATCTTGTATTAGGGGGTTTCAAAATAAAGAAGACGAAGTCAAATAATTTATAAGAGTAATTAAAAACGGATATTTCATCGGGTTAGACACACAGTCCAGTGGTGGACTGTGTGCAATTATAATATTCAAGTCCCAAGTTCGATTCGTATAAGCGACCGGATTTTAATGATAAACCCAATTTTTTAAGCTATACAGAACACCTCAAGTAGTTTATAAGATTAATAAAACTTAGTGTATAAGAGGGTTAGACAGACAGCCCAACTGCTTAGGCTGTGTGCACGGGGAAGGGCGCGGGTTCGAGACCTGCTAGTGTGTCCGGTTTTCAGTATTTAAAACCTTTTTAAAACTAAATAATTTCAAAATTCACCTAACTAGTCTATAAGAATAATTAAATCTGAGTTTATTTCGGGTTAGACACGTAGCTCAGTTGGTAGAGCTGCGTGCACATAAACGGGAGGTCACGAGTTCGAACCTCACACATGCTGCCTATATTCGCATAAAGAACCGGTCAGACAAGGTCCCAAATTTTTATATATATTTTATATTATTATTTTCTTTAAAATGTTAATTAAATATCAATTTAAAACACTAAAAAACATGACTTTTTAGGTTTTAAAAACCCCATTAATACTTCAAAAATAACCTAAAAATCTAATAAAAAGCATTAATTAAAAAAATATAATTCCTAATAGAATTTATTAATTTATCGAATTATTAAGTTATTATTTTAGGCTAGTTTTCTCTCATGGTTATATCCCAAATTCGTACGCGTTCGTCTTCAATCAAGGAAACGCACGCACTGTCAGTGAATCCTTACAAATTCCCCTTTTTATTCATGTTTTGGGGTGTATCATGTGTCGTTATATATTTTATTTATTTAAACACTTGTGCTAACACCATTATTTGATCTTGTGTGCATATTTTTGATTCAGTGCAAAACAATCATACAAGGCCCATCAGTTGCTCATTGGATACGAGTTGAGCACATCGTGCCTCACTAGATTGGCTCTGTTTGATTGTGCCTTGATCTCACAGTTATCATTTATCATGCAAGTGTACATTATCAATATTATGTGGTTTGTGGTTTGTTATATATATACTCATATGCTCATATATGGTCATTGCACAATCTTTTAAATTGACCAATAATTTGAATTGTTTACATATTTAATTCAGATTCACTCGCCAACTTTTGTTGACCCAAACCTTTGTTTTACACATGATACAGGTGGACAGGTTGAGGAGGGGAACACATAAGATTGGCCTTAGAAGATGAATAAAATACTTTATGTTTAGAACAATATTTCTGATGTTTAAATGTTTTATTTGTGTTTGGATATTTCTTTTAAATTTCGAATAATAAATATGAAACTTAATCATAGTAAATGTCATGAGCTTTGATGATAACCCAATTATACCCCGACTTCTATTTCCGCTGCGGGTTAGGGTGTGATAGGCCTGTCAATAATGGACATAAAAATACGGCACATTGGCCGGTCACTGATGGACCAAAATACAACACATAGGCCTTTCACTAATGGTCATAAAAATACGGCACATAGGTCTGTCACTAATGGACAAAAATACGGCAAATTGGCCTATTACTAATTGACATAATTTTGAGGAGTGGGTCATATTAACCACAACTGTCATTGTCATCTTGACATTTATAACTTGGCCCGTAGGCGAAATAATATAATAGATCAATTAATATCTCTTAGATGTTAAGATAGATAATTGTTGATACACTTTTGTGTCTGTCGCTTGTTCTTAGTTACGTCTGTAATTGTACGGTCTTTGTTTACAGTGTCTGTATAGTTTGGTCATGTCGACCAAATCAAGATATCCTCCTATCTTGGTTTAGTACGATGATTAGTTTGTCTGAGTAAAACAGTTGCATGTGTGCATACTATTGAGCCTTGTGAACGTCATGTCAGTGTCACGATCTCCGAAGAACACATCTATTTGGGAGGGGGAAATGCTTTGTACGAGCAAGATGTTGCTCGTAGGAGCCACTCATCCTTCGAACGAGTGAGATCATCTAAACAAGCATCCTATTTGTTTCGTACGATCTAGTTTATGTTCGTGCGAGTATCTTTGGAGGATGTCCTTCGTGTATTTTGGTGTTTTGTACGTCCAGCAACATACTTCGTATTGTTGCTCGGTGCGGACACTATATAAGCAGACATGCACTTCTTAGTATAGTAAGATAGATGTGCGACATACTTGAGAGACTAGAGATATACTAGAGAGAGATACAAGAGCACAAAGAGTATTGCATGAGTCTGTATGAACATTGTTTGTATATGTTTGTGCTAGTTCTCTACTGTTAATCAAGATATTGAATCTTTGGTTATCTTGTGTTTCATACTTTGCTTTGATTTGCATACGTACGAGGATTCCGCACTCGTATTTGTGTTGTATAAACAGGGAAGTAGGTTAATCTTGATCCTCCAAGTGGACCTAAAGTGGTATCAGAGCTTTGGCTCTCTTCCTTGTTTGAAACCAAGCTTAGTGCTGTGTCTGAGCTAGTTGTGGGTGATTCTGGAAGTGTTCTTGAACTCTCAACATGAAACTTAAGTTTTTGAAAGATAAACAACTTAAAACTTAGTTAAAACTTGTTATGTCCAGAAAATTTTTCATAAAAACCTTGTTAGAACACATGGAGACAAGTTAGAATCTAGTTTTTGTTAAAAACATTTTCTGTTCAGATAAACATATTTTTGGGTGAAACATTGCCTGGAAAATTCATCGGAATATTGTTGTAGGGTTGACCAAATCTCTGGACATTCTGGACTTGACTGTTGCAACTGAAAAGCTGACATGGAATGTTTGTCTTTTTAACCAAAATTGTGTAGACAACAGACCACTTTTGAAAACCAATCTGTCTAGAAAAGGAAATTTTCACCAACCAGCCCTGCAAAAAGATTCCTATCTGTGAAAAATATCAGTACGAAAACCCATCTGCACGAAGAACTAGACTGTTCATGCGAAAGACAGGTCATCCGCATGAAGAATCTTGTTCGCACAAAAAACTAAGTCGTTCGCACTAAAGAGTGTCCCTCGTACGAAGCACCTGGTTCGTACGAAGGATAAACACTTGTACGAAACTTTGATTCGTACAAAGAACAACTTAATCTGTTTTTCGTGTTTTTCAAACTTTGTGGTTTATAAAATTATGAAGTTTAAAAGGAGACTATTATTTTCAAAAATTAAAAGAAAACATAATGAGTAATAATCCTTGGGATTGGAGTAGTAGTTCAAGCATAAATAAAGACTCTTAAAAAGCTCCGCAATCACATGGGTAAAATCATTAATGCCTCAACATACAGCCATGATTACAGCAAATCAATGGGCGTGTGTCGCAAATCAGAACCAGAGCATTCAGACTCTTCTTATAAGCGAGAGTGAAACTGGTTGTAATAACCGTCCACCTAAATTGAACCATATGAATGATTATCCTTCGTGGAAAAGTCGTTTCCACACATATATGTTCTCGGTCAGAACACAAAAATTATGGACATGTTTTACTACACCCTACAAGGAATCACTCGTAGAAGCTGGATCGAATCCAACCTCCTTAGCCAACCTAGATGAAAGCGATAAAAAGGCTTACGGTTTAGAGAAAAAGGCGTTTGTTATTTTTGACACAAGCACTTCATAAAGATATTTATCATCAGTTTGTGTACTGTAGCACCACAAAAAATTTGTGGGATACCCTGGAAGCAAGAGGAGAAGGTAATGCTGCAACCAGAAAAATACGGCATAATCTGCTAAAGAAGGAGTTTGAAGGTTTCAAGTTCATGGAGAATGAAACACTGAACGATATGACAACACGTTTCCACCATCTGCTTAGTGAAATGTACTCGTACAAAGTGTTAGCATCTCCATAAGAAATTGTGATGCGCTTTGCTGACGCATTACCGCCAAAATGGAGTCAATTCATTGACTTATTAAAGCATACAGGAGTTTTGGATGCAATCAGTATTTATGAATTTGTGCAGAAATTGGAGAACAAGAATGAAGAGGAAATTCGAAAGGCACAAGGAATTACTGTTCCACAAAACCTGAAATGTACTTTGGAGGGATTAATACTGGTATTAGTGCAAGTCAACAACCAAAACTTCAAACCGCATTTGTATCAAACGTTAATCCCTTTCTACCACAACCTGTTCAAACAAATCAGTCTACAAGCTCAAGTACTCAAACCTATGGACAATTGTTTGATCCTAAAGCCTTTCTACCACAACTATGAGATCTTGCACCTCAAGTTCCACAACAAGCTTCTCAACAAGCCTTCTATGGTAACAACTTTCAACCTACAAACCCAAATACAGTTAGACTTGACACATCACATCTTTCTAAGGTCAATGTAGAAGTTGCTCAGGAACATATGGAAATTCTAAACACAATGGTTAGTGCTTATTGTGGATTAGTCGCTAGTCAAATTGGAAACATCAACTTGACTAATGAAGACTACCAACACATAGACAAAGCTGAGATGGAGCTAATGGATATCAAATGGGCGTTTGCATGTGCAGTCAGAAGAGCTAAGGATTACATGAGTAGAATAGGAAGAACAAGTTTGGAGAGCAAGAAAGATACAGAATATGGTTTTGATAAAAATGCCGTTACTTGCTTTAACTGTGGAGAAAGAGGTCACTTCAAACGTGAGTGCACTAGACCCAGCAAACAAGCAAATCACCACCCCTTCAGAAATCAATCACAATCATCCACCATGACTCAAGTTAACCATGATCGAAGAATAATAGTTGTTAACAACCCAAACAACACCAACCAGTCAGGACCTTCAAACTACACAAACAGAGCTTTAGTAGTTCAGGCAGATGAAGGATACGATTGGTCAGTACAATTGGGAAATGAGAATCAAGGAGGAACTGTATGTTATGCCAAGATTATCAATCGAATCAAACATGTTGACAATATTGACAGTTCTGATGATGATGATAGTTCGAGGTGTAATGGTGGTTCTAATGAAGAATGATCGAGTACAAGTGGTTATGGATCTGATTCAGATATCAGGGAAGGAAGTGATGCTGAGGTCAGAGAGTTGCTGAAAGAAGAAAAGAAGTTGAAAAGTCAAAAGGCTGGTCCGATGAAGAAAGCAGAAACTGCATCGAAGGAAACAGAAAAATTCTTTACAAACAATGCATCCTTCCCTCATCATACTGCCTTCATGGCTAATGTCGCTGGTTCAACAAGTCAGGTAAACTCCGACCCTCCTAAAATTTGTAGTGACTGTGCTGAATTAAAAACATAATTTGAAACGATAAACAGTCACAATCAAAACCTAGTTGTTGAACTGTCAAAATGCAAAGAGGCAAATTTGGCTCTAACTCAAAATGAAAAAGAATTCAAATCTGTAATAGAAACTCTCAAGAAAAGTGTTTCTGAATTAAGAAAGACAGTTTTGAATAAGCAAACAGAATTAATAACTACATTAATATCCTTGAAGAAACAAAGAAGGAGTTAGCCATTGCCAAATGCGAACATGATGCAATCAAGCTAAAATTGGAGAGTTATTCTAACTCCCGATATATATTTGATCATATCGTTGAAGTTCAAAAGCTAAAAGGAGATGTCAAATGCATATGGTATAAATCGTGTCCACCTCCGTTGAAACACAATTATACCAAATTGCTTGATAAAGAGGAAATGCCACGCTTTGAACCCTCTGTACCTTTTAATCCTAAAGAGTTTGCAGCAGAATTAGGGTTCAAGCTAGACAATTCCTCAGTTGAATCAAGAAAATCAAAGAACTCATCGTCAGTCATTGATCAGAAACCTTCTACAACAGAGGAAGATGATTCGTCAGATGATGAGTCCGAGAAAAATGATCAGGATCAATCTCTTGATGAAGAAAAAGGGATAGAAATGTTTGCTACTCCCAATGTAAAAACTGTTGAAAATCAAGAGAATGATCCTATGAAATCTGTCAAGACAAATGCGTCTACAGATGATAATGACAATGTGTTGTATACTTTAATTGGGGACAAGAAAATTTACTCAAACAAAAACTTTCCGATAAAAAATGTAAATCCAACCTCTATTGATCAAGTTTTTGGAGAAGAAAAACCCAATCAAGTCACAACCATTATTCATTTCAAAAGAAAAACAAAAGGAAAAGTGAGCTGAAAAACCTAAGGCATCACAACCAAAGGTTGAAGCTGAAGGCGCTCGCAACAAAAAGAAATTATAGAATGTTAAATTTGTGAGTTCAACTGGTATAGATAAAATCGAGACTTTTGAGAAAATGTCTAATATCGAATTTGTAAACAAAGTCAAGATTTTGAAACGTAGCAGTTAAAACAATTACACTCAACATACAATTGGGTGTGAAAATGAACCAAGTACCTCAAGACCCATAAGTTCAACATCAAGTCATAAAATAGGATCTCCTAAATTTATTGAGAGGAGAACTTGTTTTAAATATGGAGAATTTGGCCACATAATCAAGAATTATACAAACCCAGCAAAACCCAGATTTGTTGAGAAAGCCCCTCCTGAACCAACTTGCCAACGTCGATCTGTTTCTCCAAAACAAGACAAATGTATCATTAAAAAACACGAAGAAAAACAGAGACGTAAACAAGTAAAAATAATTGAAAAAACATTACAATCGGATTCTTTAGAAAGGAAACCAAGTTCTTCAAAAATAATAAAACCAGAAGTTGTTAAAAGTGTAAATAATAGTCATTCTGGTAAATTTCAACAATCTTGGAAACCTAAGACCGGTGATGTTTCAGGGGGAAGTGCCAAGTTTCCAAATCATCAAGAAATAGAAATCACATTTCTTGATGATAAGGGTCGACCCAAGACCACTAAGGCTTGGGTTCCCATCTCAAACTGATCGGGTATTGAAATGTGCAGGGTGTTCTAGGAGGAACTGTGAATAGTCATTGGATTGTTGACAGTGGAGCATCGAGGCACATGACATGCGACTTAAGGCTCCTTTATGATGTGAAAAGCATTCGAGGAGGCTATGTTGCTTTTGTTGGAGACAGGGGCGGATACATCACTAGAGAAGGAATGGTATCCAATGGTGTTGTTAGCTTTGATAAGATCAATTATGTTCGTCAAATTGATCACAATCTTCTTAGCGTTTCTCAAATCTGCGACAAGAAGTTCACGGTTCATTTTGATGATGCCAAATGTTATGTGCTGAAACCTGGATTCAAGATTCCCAAAGAATGGATTCTTCTGTTGGTTCCAAGAATTAACGACTTGTATATTCTTGACATGAGCCAAGTATTACCACGTCTGCACAAGTCACATGTTTTGTCTCAAAAGCCACCGAAAAGGAATCAATCTCTTGGCACAGACGAATATGACACATTCACTTGAGGAAAATGAATTATTTGGTGAAAAACAATCTTGTGAATGGTGTACCAGTGAAGAACTTTCATTTACAAGACGTCTGTGTATCATGCCAAAAAGGAAAGCAAGCAAGAAAATCTCATCCTGTGAAGGAGATTAACACGGTGAATATGCCTCTAAAACGTCTTCATATGGACCTCTTTGGACCTATGAAACACAAGACTACCTTGGTAATTCTTATTGTTTAGTAGTTACTGATGACTACTCTAGATTTTCATGGGTGAATATGTTGGCACACAAGAGTGAAGTTCTTGAAATCCTCAGGAATCTCCTAACTCTGCTTGAAAATTTGTACAATTTGAAGATAAGGAAAATCAGAAGTGACAATGGCACTGAATTCAAGAATCAAGTTATGGATGAGCTATGTTCTTCTAAAGGCATTCTGCATGAGTACAGTTCTCGTTATACACCACAACAAAATGGTGTCGCTGAGAGGAAAAATAGAACTCTGATTGAAACAGCAAGAACTATGCTAGTAGAATCAGAACTTCTTGTTCAATTTTGGAGAGAAGCTGTCACTACTGCGTGTTATATGATGAATAGAGTTCTTACGGTGAAGAGACATGGGAAAACGTGTTTCGAGTTGTTACATAAAAGGAAATTAGATGTTTCTTTCTTAGAACCTTTTGGAGCTCCTTGCACTATGATTGATCCACATGGAAATTTTGGACCAAAGGCTATCGAAGGTTTCTTTCTTGGATATGCTACTCCAAATTTCAGAGTGTGGAATTTGTCAACAAAAAAGATTGAAGAATGGGGTGAAGTTAAGGTTCAAAGATACACTGAATCAATTAGATCTCGAGTGTTCCTTGGATGTTTGACAACGATGGGCTGTTTAACTCCTTTAATCTGCCAACATTTGATGATGCTTCTGCAGCTGCTCAAATGATACTAGAAAGTGATATTGCAGTTGAATCATCATTAGTTCGACCAATTATTGTTAATCCTCAAGTGTCTACTTTGGTTAACAATCTTGTTCAGAATGAGGAATTCAAAGATGCTGCTGATTATAATGTTTCATCAGAGGATGATGAGTTCCATGATGCAAATGAAGCTACTTCTGGTGCAGTTCCTGGAATTTCAGAAAGGATTTTTATCCATCAAACCAAGTACGTCGGGGATATTCTCAAACAATTTCAAATGGAAGACTCAAAGCCCTTGGGAACTCCATTAGCTCAAAATCATGGGATTACTCTTGATGGAATGGGTGAACACGTGGAACCATCTCTTTATCGTGCTATGATCGGATCTCTCATGTATCTTACTACTTCAAGACCCGGTATAATGTACCCAACATGTCTTCTAGCTCGCTACCAGTCCAGTCCGAAGGTTTCTCATTTGATGGCTGTAAAAAGAATCTTTCGTTATTTGAAGGGTCGCCCGGACACTGGTCTCTAGTACCCTAAGGATGATAACTTTGATTTGACAACATTCAGTGATTCTGATCATGGTGGCTGCAAGATCGATGCAAAATCAACATCAGCAGGATGTTAATTCTTGGGAAATCACCTAGTCACGTGGCATGCACAAAAGCAGACTTGTGTAGCTACGTCAACCTGTGAGGCTGAGTATATTTCGGCTTCTAGTTGCTGCTCTCAGGTTCTATGGATCCAACAGCAAATGCACGACTCCGGTTTTGAATTCCTAACTACTCCTATTTTTGTTGATAACGAAGTTGCTATACAGATCACTCATAATCCTGTACAGCACTCAAAAACCAAACACATTGAGATTAAGTATCATTTCATACAAGATTGTTATGAAAAGAAACTTATTAGTGTTGTTAAAATCCACACCGATCACCAACGTGCCGACCTGTTTACAAAAGCTTTTGATTATCTACTTTTGGTCAATGGAATCAAGGTGAAACCCGAGTAAATCATCCATGGCTAATCATTTTTCGTAAATATTTTCTTAAAATCTAAAAATTACAAAAGGATTTTCTATTTTCTCTTAGTTTTATATTTTACGGGGAGAATATTTCAAGAAAATACAAAAACATGAGAAAATACAAAAATACAAAAATATGTCTTTTATTTATCTGTTTAAGTTTTCATTTATTTACCTTTTTTATTTAAGGGGGAGAAAAATTTAGAAAAATGCAAAACCAATAGAAAAACCAAAAATCAAAATGAGTTTCTTAGATATATAAGAGAAGATGATGACACACCGGTGATCTGTCAAAAAAGGTAAAAACATAAAACGAAAATTGATAAGTAGCTTTACTCATGATGTATTGGTAGGCTCACAATCAGATTAAAATGTGCAGGTTGATATACACATAACAGACTGAAAGCTAGGTGGGAACCATTCATTGGCATATGGTCTTGGTACCGAAATTTCTTTTGATAGTATGCCTAGGTTCTGAGATATGTGGTCTTTATGCTTTCTTATAATCGGGGTATCATGGTTGAATCTTTTACAAAAAAATAACGGTTACGCAAGTCTAGAACTTCCATGATACCATACATACGTGTAAATATTGCATACGACCATCAATAAGTAATAAAAATATCACATCCACCCAAAATAAGTAATAAAATATCACAACTTTATGCGGGAGCTAAGTTTGTCTCTTTGTCGGTACGATGGTACTAACCTGTTCACGGACTTAATCCTGTGCCCTTCATGCATCCGAAAATCAAGTTCCTCATCAATAAGTGATTTAATCACATAGGGCTTGTTTTCAATCAAAATAAGTGAGTATCTCACATCATATACGTCAAAACAGATGATAAGCTGTATACTCACCGGTAAGATTTTCTCTCGTGCATATCTTGATACGGGAATGTGCCATGAAATGGTTGAACACCGGCTAGTAAGTATAAATCATATATTAATCATATCTCCTAATCATGATTATATCTGATAAGCTGAGCTTATATGGACAACAATACCGATAATCATAGTAGAATACTTATTTATTTAATTTGATGTTTTAAACAAAACTCGTTTTTGACAAGATTAAAAGTTGGTATGATTCTTTTACCTTGAAACTCTGAAAAAGATTATCTAGTAAATATATTGTTTTCTCTTATCTGTTAGTGGATATTTTAGTTTAATTTATTATGTTGTTAAATTAAGTTCTTTTTGCATTAGCCAAAGTTGAAACTCAAAAGTTTCCTACCAAGACACGCCCTAAAAAACATTCGCTTTGATATCATAACTTCATAAAAGTACTTTCTTACGACGGGTAAACTCATCTTAAAAGAACAAAATCTGTTTAACACGCACTTTTCCTAACTTAACTTGTGATTAGTGTGGATATGTGCAAAGTTCTAAATAGGTCAGCGAAAAACCTAAGGTCATCGAAGAACTGAAAGTCCATTTTTGAAAAACCTAGACTCGTACGAATCAGAGATCATTCGTATGAGCTATTGTGCCTCGTACGAATGACCACTGGGTCTTGTACAATTGAAGTTATTCGCACGATCGAAGGTAGTTCGCACGAGTGTCTTGATGTGGTATAAAAGGTGATGAAGTTCTTTGGTAGAACTTTACTTTCACCTTGCTCATGTCATCTTTACACCTCCCTTCAAGTTGTTTTTGATTTCGTTAAGGTATACTTGACAATGTTGGAATACTTTGAAGATGAACTACTTAAACATTATCTGACCATGTGACTTTGACTGAGATGAACAACATAATTTAAACGAAGAATCTTTTTAAGGAAAAACAAGTATCCTCTCTTGAAGAAGTTTGTACGAACAAGATGCTGATGATCCGTACGAGTGATATATCACTTGCACAAGTAACGTGTCGCTCGTATGAGCCAGTTACTCGTACGTGTATATCACCTGTTTAACCAAGTTCGTTGTTTGTAAGAACCAGTTGTTCTTTGTACGAATAAATTGTTATTCGTATGAGTCAGTAGTTCTTTGTTCAGTGAATTTATACATACAGAAAGTTTGAAAGAAAACTTTTGTGTATATTCCCTAATGAATTTATGTTCTTATCCTTTTTGTCTTATGTGTACAGAATGGAACAAAAGGAACATAAAAGAAAAACCGTGACAAAGAGGACTGACAAGTCAGAAGTGGAAATTATGTCGGAACCAAGACATAACATGGTTGCCTACTTAGATCCGGAAGACAAATTTGCTTAGTACAACGGTATAATGAAGTTTTTGCGCGACTCAAGATACATTATGCTATCACGCACAAGACCACAATATACAAGACGTTGATCAAGGAATTTTGGGAAACAGCTAAAGTTGTTGATGTAAATGGGCAGGAACTTATCCACGTGAAAGTAAATGACTTGAACGTAGATGTCTCTGTTGAAATCATTAACTCAGTATTACAGCTTAATGATGATCCTGAAGCTCCATTCTCAGTACCGTTGAAGTGTCAACATGGATGTTTGCTCATAATGAAATGTGCTGGAGATTTCCTCGTGGGACAACTAAACAAAGCATGGTTGCCACTCCGATACAAGTTCCTTCTACATGATTTAATTCAGTGTTTGAGCAACAGACGAAGTGGTTATGACATGGCAAATAACGACTTGGTTGGGACGATGATAGCTTTGACACTGAACAAACCGTTTAGTGTTTCAAAGTATATTTTTGCAAACATAAAGGAAAACCTGAGAAGAACCGGATATGGTGGAAACAAGTTTTGGATGTACCCTCGTTTTCTCCAAATGATCTTAAATGTGCAACATCCGAATCTTCCAAAGAATGACAAGGATGTTCTAAAAGTAGAAGTTATGATGGAACATTCGTAAAAGTAGAAGTTATGAAGATCTTTAGGGGTGTAGCAGCAAAATGTTACAAGGAAAGCACACCAACTCGTAAATTGATCGATTTTTCTTGAAAATGATCAATATATTGCACCAGAAAACGAGAAGTGGCGCCATGATGACAATGAGTCAGATAATGAAGAACCAACTTTGAAAATGATGATCGAAGATAAGTTTGGTCATAAAAAGGGAAAAGGTAATGATGATGAGGTGAAAATGTTGGTAATGATGGTGCATGTGAACCAGTTGCAGAAGTCCAGTATACTTTTACAACAGAGGAGACTGAACTTGCAATGACGGAACCCAATACAATTTCTGAAGCATAACCTTCAAATACCACAGCAGCTGAAACACATTCGGCTGAAGATACTCCAGTTCAATTGCAACCTACTACCTCTTCAGCTTAACAATCCCAGTCTACATCTCATCAACAAAGTACAAAATGAAGCAGTCGTTTGTTCTCTGAAATGGAAAAGGATGAGAAAGTGGATTTTTTGTTCTCTTAGTTGCAAGCTGCGGCAATTCAAATTAATAAGCATACGGAGTTTATATCTTCAAATCAGAACACAGTTGTCAAACAACAATTGGAGATAAATTCTTTGAAAGAGACTATTAGAAAACAGGAGTCTGAAATTACGCAGTTAAGAAAAGAAAATGAACGACTGAAGGCTGTAGATGCTGAAAGAACAACTCAGCTACAACAGATGAGGGCAGCTGATAACTCTCGGGGGATTGAGATAAATAGGCTGAAAGAACGTAGTGTGGCTGTACAACGATCTGCTGAAACATTAACTGCTAAACATAATGACTTAAGAGAATGGTATCATTCTCGTAATGCTACACTGGTTGAAGGCTTTAATGGTATTAAAGACGTGTTTGAAATGAGTAAAAAAAGGGTGAACATTCTATGGAATGATAGATGCAAAGCACAGGAGATCAAACGTAAACATGATCAGGATAGTGAAGACCCTGGCAATCCTGATGCTACGGCCTCATCCTCGCAACCAAAAGTTTCTGCATCAACTCCAGTAGTAGAGTCTAATGTGAAACACACCGACTCAAAAATTCTTTATTAATTGACCATATGACCTACTTGAAGGTTCCTTTATAATATGTTGGACACTTTCTTGAAACGATTTTCAAACATTCTTTCTTGATTAACTTGTTAAATGTAATACACGAATACAAATTATGAGACCACTCTTCCCGTACAATCCTTGCTCCTTGACTCGATCTTCAACCCTTTGAATTCCATAATGATGATAATTCCGTGCCTCCTGCAATCACCACATACATCCGCATTATTAATAGGAAGTGACGATATTCATAATTTTAAACATTTGTAATCAAATGATCACTCCATATTCTTTCTATTCATGCTAATCCTTTTGATAATCTTTCCGTGTATGATCTTGCATCCAAATCGTCAAATCTTCATAAGTCAACAATAGTTTACCTGCATCTTCATTTCATTCTCAGGACAACAATTAGTAACGTTAATACTCATACGGATTGAAGCTCTTACATACCACTTATACGCTTGCTTATTTCTATTTGAGCTTACCTATGAATTCCGACACTAGCATGTAAGTAAGCCATACATATACATGCTTACTTACTTATTCATCCCCACAAGCATTATCACGTTTCTATAGGTTCACATGACTTCCTATGGTTTTTTTCACTTTTCGGGGCTCATTAAGGGTTACGGAACATGTTCTAGGAGGTACAGGACTCACGGTACGAATATCAAAGAAAATCAGCATTTCAGGTTTATGAGGACGTCGGCGACACCTCCTGAAAATTTACGTCGATCCTCATTCGCGTAGACAGTTAATTAGAGCGTCGGAGAATGGAGCAGCATCGACGAGACTAAGGTGGCCGTCGACGACGCCCATCTGAGTTGCCGACGTTATTTTTCCTTGCTTAAGCTTACACAACCGTTTTCGATTCCCATTCTAACCCGAACTGACTCATAATGTTCCGTAACATCCGTAACATTCTGTAAGCTTCCCGTATCCTTTAAACACTTAACCCATGTCCTCTTAATCAAATATGTACTTCTATCACACAAACTTGATCTTTTGACCAGTTCGACTATTCTAAGTTATTTCCAACATAGCTACTGTTTACGACCCGCTATAACAATACTTTCTTTAGTTTTGTGACTACTTAAACATTCTGATATGGTTCTCGTACCATAACATCCCAAACCCACACCCGAACATACTTCTACATTTTGACCCGTTCACTTCTATTGTGATTTCCGAACGTAGATGACAAACCTATATCTTATCACAACAATACATCCCTTTATTCTTACCCTTATCCGTAACTTCTTACACAATCCCCTGCATTAAATATAACAATATTCGTTACAAAAGAAGGAGGGATTCCGGAAGTCACTTACCTTAGTGTCCGTATTAGCATTCGATACCTTTCCTCCTTTTGACCCGTTAGCCCTCCATGCTTCCATCCACTCTGACATGATTCCTACACTTTCATGTCATAGCATTCACATTCTTGTCAGTATACATGATTGTACATGTTAACGATCATATCAAATGCATATCTCAAATTTGACTTTCATTAGTCAATTCTAACAAGCATAAGGCATATCCACACATTCATATCTTTTCAACTCATATAACTCATCGCATCATCACATATAACACACATTTATCTAATATGCACCGTATGACTTTCTATAACCTTACAATTGTGGTAGAAAGTCTAACCTTGCTACATATGCATAGTTGACTTTCAGAGAGTCAACAATTTATCATACGAACTTTCAACTTAACCTCACACATTCGTGTCATCGTAGTAGACCATACAAATGACACTATGTACATTTCATACTCATGTTTTTAGACATATATAATCACATGACCGATTCATTACATTATGCACATATAATCAACTCAATACATATTAATGTACTCATGATCCTACAATTGTCAACTACATTTAAAGTTAGCAATTTAACATAAACATAACGTCATTTGTCACTAGTAAGTCCATATGCTATGGACATAATACTCTTTCATTTCTTGATCCCAACTAATGATCAATCGAATACATGATGAACATCACACTATTCAAGCACATTGTACACGCTACTAGTGCATGATCTTACCGAAAACATACATTCCACCTTAATTTCTTGTATTAGTTCCTTTTATAGCACATTCTTCAAGTTAGTTTACTACTAATTACACCATTAACATATTTCATTCATATATGTCAAGCCATTTCATACAATTTCACATCCTAACTTCAACTAGACATTTCATCATACATTTGGTGTGCATACTACTTTCTAAGCATAATGTACAACCCATTCATGCTTTGATTTCCACTTCTTGCATTCATCTCATCAACACAACTATAACCAAACAATTTTCATACTATACTTTATACTAACTAACATATAAGAACACATATCGCATAACTAGTTAAGAAAAGAAAATGAATGCATGAAGGCTGCAGATACTGAAAGAACTCAGCTACAACAGATGAGGGCAGCTGATAACTCTCGGGGGATTGAGATAAATAGGCTGAAAGAACGTAGTGTGGTTGTACAACGATTTGCTGAAACATTAACTGCTAAACATAATGACTTAAGAGAATGGTATCATTCTCGTAATGCTACACTGGTTGAAGGCTTTAATGGTATTAAAGACATGTTTGAAATGAGTAGAAAAAGGGTGAACATTCTATGGAATGATAGATGAAAAGCGCAAGAGATCAAACGTAAATATGATCAGGATAGTGAAGACCCTGGCAATCCTGATGCAACGGCCTCATCCTCGCAACCAAAAGTTTCTGCATCAATTCTAGTAGTGGAGTCTAATGTGAAACACCCTAAAGACGTTTTGACCATAGTAGACGCAGCGGAAATACCGACTCAAAAATTCTTTATTTATTGACCATATGACCTACTTGAAGGTTCCTTTATAATATGTTGGACACTTTCTTGAAACGATTTTCCAACATTCTTTCTTGATTAACTTGTTAAATGTAATACACGAATACAAATTATGAGACAACTCTTCCCGTACAATCCTTGCTCCTTGACTCGATCTTGAACCCTTTGAATTCCATAATGATGATAATTCCGTGCCTCCTGCAATCACCACATACATCCGCATTATTAATAGTTAGTGACGATATTCATAATTTTAAACATTTGTAATCAAATGATCATTCCATATTCTTTCTATTCATGCTAATCATTTTGATAATCTTTCTGTGTATGATCTTGCATCCAAATCGTCATATGCATAGTTGACTTTCAGAAAGTCAACGATTTATCATACGAACTTTCAACTTAACCTCACACATTCGTGTCATCGTAGTAGACCATACAAATGACACTAAGTACATTTCATACTCATGTTTTTAGACATATATAATCACATGACCTATTCATTACATTATGCACATATAATCAACTCAATACATATTAATGTTCTCATGATCCTACAATTGTCAACTACATTTAAAGTTAGCAATTTAACATAAACATAACGTCATTTGTCACTAGTAAGTCCATATGCTATGGACATAATACTCTTTCATTTCTTGATCCCAACTAATGATCAATCGAATATATGATGAACATCACACTATTCAAGCACATGGTACACGCTTCTAGTGCATGATCTTACCTAAAACATACATTCCACCTTAATTTCTTGTATTAGTTCCTTTATAGCAAGTTAGTTTACTACTAATTACACCATTAACGTATTTCATTCATATATGTCAATGCATTTCATACAATTTCACATCCTAACTTCAACTAGGCATTTCATCATACATTTGGTGTGCATACTACTTTCTAAGCATAATGTACAACCCATTCATGCTTTGATTTCCACTTCTTGCATTCATCTCATCAACACAACTATAACCAAACAATTTTCATACTATACTTTATAGTAACTAACATATAAGAACACATATCGCATAACTAGTCATGGGTGACACACCCATGTCACCTTCTTCATCATCCCAAATGGGTTTTACTTCTAAACATTGAATTAATCAAAATCGTGCTTAACACATGTTCTACATGATGATTTTAACACATAAGCTTGCTTAATTTCATACCAATTTACGGATTTGATCATAACCCATTTTAAAAGGTCATCAAATGAGAATCTACAACTTACCAAATGATTTATAGGACTAGATGATCAAGGATTCAAGTACATGCATGAGTTTTAGCTTGAATTCATCTTCAATTTGGACAAGAAAGGGGTGAATTGGGGGCTTCTCCATTTCTTCTTGTGGGTGTCGACCACACCACCAACACACACACATACATACTGAATTTTTTTTAGTTATAAGAAACTTAAACCCAATTTCCTACTTTTAGTCCTTCTAGTTCATTCTTATGTCACCAATAATACTAATTTTCATCCTCTTGTTACTTGACTAACTATTTAACTAAGTTATAGCTTAATTATTTTATTTTGTGCCAACACATAAAGAAACATACTAGTCAATTAAAAATTGTGATTTTGGGGCGTTACAAGTCTACCCCCCTTAAAGGAGGTTTCGTCCCTGAAACCTTTTTCATTCCTGTTACCCCAATTCTACTCTTACTTGTTCATCTAATCATGGTACTTACTACAACATGAATATATTCAGGATCTTGGCAAAAGTTTTATTCAAGCATAAACATAATTGTTCGCATTGTCCCTGCCTTCTTTAATCAAGCAAATGTTACTTTCATAATCACATATAATCAGAATCTTATCCAGAGATCTTATTAGTGTGTTCTTCACTTTGTAATGCTAGTTCCTAGCACACATCATCGTTAGCGGTTCATTCATTAAATTTATTCCAAGTGTATTCTATTGCTCGTACAGACTTAAGTTTACAGCTTGTTTCTATCTTTCTAATTAAGTCTAATACATTCGTACATTTGTTAATCAAAATAAATCGATTTATTTCATCTCATTCATAAATCATATATGATATTTTCATTTTGTTTACCATGGGCAAACCCCAACATCCTATTATTAACGTTTTTATTAATTACTTTCATATTCATATCATTACACAATTAACTTCCTTCATGCACTACTTACCCTACTAAGCAAGTATCTATCTCGAGCGCTCAGTGCGAGCGTTTAATCAATACCCTAAATTCTTACTTAAAACTTTTGGAGTTATCCTCCTAATGACATAATTTCCTTCTTACATTAGCCATTAACGCAAATCATTTAAT
The DNA here is from genome assembly GCA_947069175.1 of Scalesia atractyloides. Classification (NCBI taxonomy): domain Eukaryota; kingdom Viridiplantae; phylum Streptophyta; class Magnoliopsida; order Asterales; family Asteraceae; genus Scalesia; species Scalesia atractyloides. The sequence goes on from CAMTDV010000020.1 coordinate 53,649,560, forward strand.
ATACCAATAATTACTCATAGTTGCGAGCTAAGCATTTTACTAACCTTGATTCCATTGCATAACCAATGGTCTATGATCCGAATCGGCCTGATTCTTCGTGAGTTTATGTGATACTCGGATTAATCGCATCCATTCATTTGTTGAGCTTCCACCTATGGGCATTCTTTCATCAATGTCTTGTTCAGATGAACATGGCCAACAAGCCCAGCATCAAAGTTAGCACTTTCTGACGGCACTTACCATTAGTACATTCCCTTCAAATACTTATTCTTCTCGGTGGGCGACCATTCTTTCATAAGTTTCTTACATGCATGCTATTACATATTACACATACCATTTCTTTCAAACAATTCTTTCATTTTGCTAATTATTCCATCTACCTTTTGTAATTTGACTTTTTCAAAGTCAAACTAGCACTTTTACCTATCGGATATGTATTGAGGTATCCGTTTATACTCTTTCTAATTCAAGCATACTTACTAGATATTATTTTAGCTTTTCTTGTGAAAGTTTACCTTTCATTGTAACTTACATAAGTCATTCATCCGAATTCTAGCCCATCATTCATTTTGACTTACTTGGGTCGATTACTAACATACCTCACATGTAACGTATTTGAATCTTATTTCTTTCAACTAGGTTTCTTGCTACTACAATAGCTTTCATTGGTTATACTTACTTAATGAATCAATTATGTCATGTTATTTTACTATTACTTGCTTAATAATTATTTACTTAACTTCGTTTGGCTCTTTGAAGGTCCAACTGTAAATACATTCTTATCTATTTTTTGTCAATTACTCAACCGACCCGTTAGGGGGCGTTATGCATTCAAGCTTGTGCCTCCTACTTTCATCAGAATTTTCATTTCATCTTTCCACACAACTTCCGTTATAGTGGTTTATGCTAGAAAACCTTTATATTCCAATTTTACCCTCCAGTATGACATTAGACCAAATGACAGTCAACCCAAATTACTAGATGCATTTCACTTGGGTTAATCTATTACCCAATTTTGACACATCCCTTTTCTAGTCTAGCCATAAGCTCCTACCCAAAGCATAACCTTTTATACATACCTGATGCAAGTCCAAAACCATTGACTAGTTATTCACACCTTGCGATGTTTATTTCTTTCCAATTTGTTGCAATGCATGCCCATACATTACGCTTACCTATAAGCATAAAACTTAACAAAACAAAATATTAAATACTAGGTTCAAATGGCGATCACCATTTGACCCGCCTGACTCGTTTGTCCTTTTAACCATTCTTGCATACAACATATTTGCATATATATATATATGTATATATATATATACAAATTTAAAACATAACTTTACTATTATCTGCTTTAAGAAATATTTACTTCTTGATATGAGCCTACAGTTTCAAACATTTCCATCCTTATCATATATTCTTACTAGTTTGGTCCGTACCTACTTACGGATTCAAACATTTTCTTTTTCATCATACATTCTTACTTGTTTGATTCGTACTTACTTACGGATTCAAACATTTTCATTCTCATCATACATTCTTACTTGTTTGATCCGTACTTACTTACGGATTCAAACATTTTCATTCTCATCATACATTCTTACTTGTTTGATCGGTACTTACTTATAGATTCAAATATTTTCATTCTTATAGATTGCCTTCCATTTCTTGAGTGTCTTACAACTCTTTTCACCCACACATCAAACTACTTCCCGACTCTATCGGACATACATGTGATGATTATACAATCTCACGAGGGTCATATGCTTTTTATACACTGGCCAAGCGCGCAATCCACATACTAGTTTCATGCCTTCATGTAATCATCATCTTATATCCGAAAAAGTGGGTTTCAGTTCGTGCAACATCTTTAAAACCTTACCAAGACAATATCATTGTCTTTTGTTTAATATTTACCCTTTCGAAGGAGATTTTCCCTTTTCTTGTAACACCGATACCCATATATACATATATATTAATATTATGTACCTAGGGTCCATCTATCTTATTACATGCTTTGGTATTCATCCTAGACCGCATTCTTGGATCATTCTCCTCAATCCCTTAAGCTTACCTTGCATAAACAATTCAGTTAGTTTCTTTACATGAATACATACACACATGCTTACATTCATTTACACATTTGGATCTTGATCGAGTCATGGATTGTACGGGTCCTTTATCACAAGAGCACACAGTTTGAGTTCAAGTACTTACCTTCTTGTATTTGATTTCACTCAAACCATGGCTCTAATACCAACTTGAAACACCCTAAAGACGTTTTGACCATAGTAGACGCAGCGGAAATACCAACTCAAAAAATTCTTTATTTATTGACCATATGACCCACTTGAAGGTTCCTTTATAATATGTTGGACACTTTCTTGAAATGATTTACAACATTCTTCTTGATTAACTTGTTAAATGTAATACATAAATACAAATTATGAGACCACTCTTCCAGTACAATCCTTGCTCCTTGACTCGATCTTCAACCCTTTGAATTCCATAATGATGATAATTCCATGCATCCCGTAATCACCACATACATCCGCATTAATAATAGTTAGTGACGATATTCATAATTTTAAACATTTGTAATCAAATGATCACTCCATATTCTTTCTATTCATGCTAATCCTTTTGATAATCTTTCCGTGTATGATCTTGCATCCAAATCGTCAAATCTTCATAAGTCAACAATAGTATACCTGTAACGTTAATACTCCTACGTATTGAAGCCATGTATACATATATATATATAGAGATAAGCTCTTACATACCACTTATACGCTTGCTTATTTCTATTTGAGCTTACTTATGAATTCCGACACTAGCATGTAAGTAAGCCATACACATACATGCTTACTTACTTATTCATCCCCGACAAGCGTTATCATGTTTCAATAGGTTCACATGACTCGCTATTAGTTGTTTTCACTTTTCGGGGCTCATTAAGGGTTACGGAACTAGTCTAGGAGGTACAGGACTCACGGTGCGAATAACAAGAAAATCAGCATTTCAGGTTTATGAGGAGCGTCGGCAACGCCTCCTGAAAATTTACGTCGGTCCTCATTAGCGTAGACAGTTAATTAGAGCATCGGAGAATGGAGCAGCGTTGGCGACGGCTAGGGTGGCCGTCGGCGACGCCCCATCTGAGTTGCCGACGCTGTTTTTCCTTCCTTAAGCTTGCACAACCCGTTTCCGATTCCCGTTCTAACCCGAACTGACTCATAATGTTCCATAACATCTCGTATCATTCCGTAAGCTTCCCGTATCCTTTTAACACTTAACCCATGTCCTTTTAATCAAATATATACTTCTATCACACCTACTTGATCTTTTGACCCTTTCGACTATTCTAAGTTATTTCCAACATAGCTACTATTTACGACCCGCTATAAAATACTTTCTTTAGTTTTGTGACCACTTAAACATTCTGATATGGTTCTCGTACCATAACATCCCAAACCCACACCCGAACATACTTCTACATTTTGACCCGTTCACTTCTATTGTGATTTCCGAACGTAGATGACATCCTATATCTTATAACAACAATTCATCCATTTATTCTTACCCTTATCCGTAACTTCTTACACAATCCCCTGCATTAAACATAACAATATTCGTTACAAAAGAAGGAGTGATTACGGAAGTCACATACCTTAGTGTCCGTACTAGCATCCGTTACCTTGCCTCCTTTTGACCCGTTAGCCCTCCATGCTTCCATCCGCTCTGACATGATTCCTACACTTTCATGTCTTAGCATTCACATTCTTGTTAGTATACATGATTGTACATGTTAACGATCATATCAAATGCATATCTCACATTTGACTTTCATTAGTCAATTCTAACAAGCATAAGGCATATCCACACATTCATATCTTTTCAACTCATATAACTCATCGCATCATCACATATAACACATATTTATCTAATACGCACCGTATGACTTTGTATAACCTTACAATTGTGGCAAAAAGTCAAACCTTGCTACTTATGCATAGTTGACTTTCAGAAAGTTAACGATTTATCATACGAACTTTCAACTTAACCTCACACATTCGTGTCATCGTAGTATACAATACAAATGACACTATGTACATTTCATACTCATGTTTTTGGACATATATAATCACATGACCGATTCATTACATTATGCACAAATAATCAACTCAATACATATTAATGTTCTCATGATCCTACAATTGTCAACTACATATAAAGTTAGCAATTTAACATAAACATAACGTCATTTGTCACTAGTAAGTCCATATGCTATGGACATAATACTCTTTCATTTCTTGATCCCAACTAATGATCAATCGAATACATGATGAACATCATACTATTCAAGCACATGGTACACGCTTCTAGTGTATGATCTTACCCAAAACATACATTCCACCCGAATTTCTTGTATTAGTTCCTTTTATAGCACATTCTTCAAGTTAATTTACTACTAATTACACCATTAACATATTTTATTCATATATGTCAAGCCATTTCATACAATTTCACATCCTAACTTCACCTAGACATTTCATCATACATTTGGTGTGCATACAACTTTCTAAGTATAATGTACAACCCATTCATGCTTTGATTTCCACTTCTTGTATTCATCTTATCAACACAACTATAACCAAACAATTTTCATATTATACTTTATACTAACAAACATATAAGATCACATATCGCATAACACATCATATTTTGCAATAGGACTAGTCATGGGTGACACACCCATGTCACCTTCTTCATCATCCCAAATGGGTTTTACTTCTAAACATCGAATTAATTAAAATCATGCATAAACATGTTCTACATGATGAGATTAACACATAAGTATGCTTAATTTCATACCAATTTACGGATTTGATCATAACCCATTTCTAAAAGGTCATCAAATGAGAATCTACAACTTACGAAATGATTTATAGGACTAGATGATCAAGGATTCAAGTACATGCGTGAGTTTTAGCTTGAATTCATCTTTAATTTGTACAAGAAAGGGGTGAATTGGGGGCTTCTCCATTTCTTCTTGTGGGTGTCGACCACATCACCAACACACACACATACATACAGAATTTTTTTTTAGTTATAAGAAACTTAAACCCAATTTCCTACTTTTAGTCCTTCTAGTTCATTATTATGTCACCAATAATACTAATTTTCATCCTCTTGTTACTTGACTAACTATTTAACTAAGTTAATAGCTTGGTTATTTTATTTTGTGCCAACACATAAAGAAACATACTAGTCAATTAAAATTTATGATTTTGGGGCGTTACATAATGTACAGCAGATCGTGACCGGTCTAGTTACCTCTAGTGGTACCTAAAATGGAAACAGGAAAGGTTTTATGGTTCTGGAAAGTTTTGAAGACCTTATGCTCTATCAACGATGGATAGCTGATCCTCAAGGGGAGTTTGTTGATACACCAGGCGATTCAGTATGAAGACCGAAGACCGAAGACCAAGCTGTAAGTCCCCTAATCCGTATGGATCGTCACAGAATCGTCTATCCAATCTAGAGTGAGGAATCCCCTAGATCAGGTTTCATAGAAAACCGAACAAGAACACAAACACAATTCCTTTCAAACTGTCTTCTATTGATTATCCAACACAGTGTGTTTACAATCAATTCAAGACTCTCTCTCAACTCTCTCTATGAAGTAATTCTCTCAGCAACTGAATGAGCAACTAAACCAGCAACGTTAACCCTAATGACAACCTCCCTTTATATAGAGACCGGTTATGCACCTGGGCTAGGGTTTCCCTACATGGACTGCTAATGGGTCTAGGCCCAATTCGCCTACCATATGCTATATGGTGTCTGATTTAGCCCAAATACTTCTAATTAACTATTACAAAACTAAACCCACTAACCATTTATTATTTTACTAATCACAAGATATCCAAAGACCAAATCTAAGTTGTTGTCACAAATATGCACCAACAAACTCCCCCTTGACAATAGCTTCATAAAACAACTCTGTCTTCAGTCATCTTGCATTCTTTAACGTCTTTGAAAAACATTGGTCTTTGGATAACTTCAGCTTTAATAGCTTCTGTCAGCATCAGACTCCCCCTAAGCTGATGTATCCAATCACCAAATCTTATAAATTGATAGCATTTGAGTAAACTCTAGTTTAGTCCTTGCATAGCCATCTTCATAACTCTACAACTTTGTCTGCAATGTAGAAACGAGGTTCTACCATGCATCCAAGCAAACTCCTCTTCACCAAACTTCTTAGCAACACACTGCTACAATCTGTATACTATAAAACAAACATCTCGAGAAACCATAAGAATTTTTCAACACAAGTTAAACAAATTATTATTATTCAAGAGATAGTCAAACTATATCACAGATTAAGCACTTCTCAACTCAAACCACATACTCAAAATTTTAAACACACTGAACCTGCAAGATTTAAAAATTTTGAACTCATCTTTTAACATCGTCTCCCCTTATCGGTAACAACTTCTCCATGAACAACCATATTCAGTATATTAAGAATATACAAGAAAACGAAATATTTTTGGATTTTTATATTTTCTGAAAGCAACTAAATAACAAAATAATAAACACTCTGTTTTTGTGAGAATCACCATTAAGAAGATCATATCAGCAACACCAAACTGTTTTCAAACTATTTGATAATTCTATGTGAAATATTCATGAAAAACAGTTCAAGACGATTATCAGTATTGTTTATCCACTTAAACAAAATACATGAACATTTCAAGTACCATTACCTAGTGATATGTGAAGATAATTTATACTGATATACTAGTGTGTCCCACTTCAGGACATACCCCCATGATCAAGGTATGCACAAAAATTCCTCCTAGTAGGTGAGTATACCAAAATTCATCCTTTTGAATTACAACGCTAGATAATTGGTGATCAGGTCAGTACTTCCGTACAACAAAGAGACCAATATCCAACGAGGGTTAGAGCAAATACCAAATTTTGGTACGAATAATGTGATTTGCACATTTGAACAACTCTCTAAGAGAGCTTCTTCAATTTTAGGGATTTGGCATTCTAGCTCTTTTAAGATATCCTGGTTGTGCCTAGGTCAGCATATACCTGGATGCAGCAGAAGGACGACCTTGATACCCGGATGAATAAACGATATAAAGACCTAAAACCTCAGATTTTGGCAATCTATCAACGGCATACGCCACTGATTTGTTACCCACTCATACACAGTTTATTATATGTCTATCACAAAGGTAAGTTGATTATTTCATGCTTTTTGCCTACCGGTACATCATATGATGAAGCTATTATCACACTTAAGCAATTTAGTTTTACATATTGTGTGTGACAATCTAACTTGCTGATGTACTATCATTTCTTCTTTTTCACACAGTGAAAACTCATTTTTGATTTTCCTATTTTTTATGTTTTGATTTTTGAAAACAGTAAATTATTTACAAAGTTCTTATGGAAAACTGGTTATTCAGGATTCCTCATCCCATTGAGTTCGACTAAATGTTCAAAACGAGCCCTATCAAATGCTTTTGTGTAAAGATCTGCCAGGTTATCAAGTGGGTCAACTCGATGCAGTTTAATTAATTTCTTTTAAGCACAATCCCGTATAAAATGATGACGAATGTCAATATGATTGAAATAGTGGCGTTATTGTCTACCATAATAGGAGTACGAGTGAAATTCAAACCGTAATCGCGCATCTTCTGTTGGATCCAAAAAACCTGAGAGCAACAGCTACCCGCAATAATATATTCAGCTTCACACGTAGAGGTAGACACGTAAGACTGCTTCTTGCATTGCCATAACACGAGCCTCCCTCCTAAGAACTGACAACCACCTGTGGTAGACTTTCTTGTTGATTTGCATCCTCCAAAGTCCGAATCAGTAAAAGCAACAAACTTCAAATCACTAGCAGCTGGATACCATAACCAAGTTTAGGTTTCCCCTTCAAGTAACGAAGAATCCGCTTCACCGCTTTCATGTGGGACTCCTTTGGATTCACTTGATATCTGGCACAAAGACACACTGCGAACATAATGTCTGGTCTAGAAGCACTCCAGTATATCAGAGAACCAACCATTGCCTTGTATTGAGTTGGATCAACATCTTCCACACTCTCTGATCTGGACCAAGATTGTGATTCTCACAGATAGGTGTATTGAAAGTAGCACAATCCTCCATTTTGAAACCAGACAAAATGTCATACACATACTTTGTCTGATGTATAAACATCCCATCCTTCTTCTGTTCAACTTGTAAACCCAAAAAGTAGGATAATTCACCCATTGCGCTCATCTCAAACTTGCCCTTCATTACCTCCTCGAAATCATGACACATGTTCTCATCAGATGACCCAAAAATGATGTCATCCACGTATACCTGTAGCAGCAGAAAGTCTTCCTTCTTCCTTTTAATGAAAAGTGTACTGTCAATCTGACCTCTTTCAAAACCGTTCTTTAACAAATGTGCTGACAATGTCTCATACAACGCCCTAGGTGCCTGATGTAATCCATACAATGCCTTATCAAGTCGATGACTCGATCTGGATAGTCTAGATAAGTAAACCCATCTGGTTGTGAGACATACACCACTTCTTGGACTTTCCCGTAAAGAAACGCACTCTTCACGTCAAGTTGGTAAACTTTGAAGCCTTGAATGAAGCAAAAGCTAGGAAAAATGACTTGCTATAAACCTTGCTATTGGTGCAAACACTTCATTGTATTCAATCCCCTCTTGCTGATTGAACCTTTGACCACTAACCGAGCCTTATTCCTTATCACGATCCGTCGATCATCTTTCTTGCACTTAAGCACCCACTTAGTGCCTATTTCCTTCTCTCCTTCAGGCAAATCTACTAGCTCCCAAACTTTCAACTTCTTGAACGAGCTAGTTCCTCTTGCATAGCTTCAACCCAACAATTATCTTTTAGAGCCATGTGAATATTTTTCGGCTCCTCTTGGGCAATAAAGAAGCTATACAAAAACTCATGAATCAACCTTGTCTTCTGAATCGAAGTAAACAAACAGGAACCTTCGAGCACACCTCTCCTTGTCTGAACACCTGCAGTAGCATCACCTATGATGTTTTCAAGTTGATGATCTCTGTGTACACGTGTGGTAGCAATGGTGTCAACAACCAGTTTATCTCCCAGATTGGATCCAATCTCCCCCTGAATGTTGGTATTAGCAAACAGATTAGTGAAGTCATCCCTCTGAATAGGTTCAGACTCACTATCACTTGAGTCTTGTGGAGCTGCACTGGAAGAATTTTCTGGAGCATCTGTCGATATACTCGATCTAGGCATGAAGTCACACTCTCCATCTTCACTGATCACATATTGGATCACTTGAGACTCGTCTGCATTGGGAAAAATCAGGAATATTTAATGATTTAAAAACACTGTCATAATCATATAATATAGGAGGACCACTCGTTGATTGTTGAGGTGAATAACTAGTGATTTCCATGTTAAACACAACCTCAATTTTACCAGTTTTTTAGTTTAAAAACCCTTTTATTCGGTGTTCCAGGCATATAGCCTAGAAAGTAACCCTCATCAGCTACCTCACCGAATTTTTGCTTATCTTTATTTCGCACAATGGTGCAGGGTAATATAAATGGTTCAAAGCCTTTTAAGTTTGGTTTAGGTTAAACAATAGTTCGTGACATGTTTTGTTAAACCGTTTAACTGTCAAAACTTTGTTCAGGACATAACAAGATGTGTTCACAGCTTCTCCCCAGAAAAGAACTGGAAGCTTTAAATCAGAAAGCATAGTCCTTACGGCTTCAATCAACATCCTGTTTCTCCTCTCAGCGACTCCATTCTATTGAGGTGTATAAGGAGCAGAAATTGATGTTCAATTCCCTTGCGAAGACAATAGAGATCCAGAATCTGATTCTTGAACTTCGTGCCATTATTACTCCTTATCCTCTTGATCCGTGCATCATGGACATTCTCCAATTTTGTAAAAGATCTATCAGCATCTCCGTTGTCTCATCTTTTGTACCTAAAAAGAAAACCCATGAATATCATGAGTAATCACCTGTGACAACTAAACAATAGTACTTTCCACCTATGCTCCTTACGTTCACCGGACCTAATAGATCCATATGAAGTAATTCATAAGGGACATCTATGGAATTTACTGTTTTAGACTTGTGAGGTTTTTATGTTGTTTTCTCTTTTGACATGGAAGGCATTTATCTTCCACGTGAAACCTCTACACTTGCACCCCTTCCACTAAGCCATTTTTAATAATATAATTCATTTTTCAGTAGTGGATATGGGCCATGCGTCTGTGCCACAGCAATGACTCAGCCTCAGATGCTTTTAATAGTAAACACGCCACCACATTGGAAGAATCCTTAGCACCCATGTCCATGACATAAGTGTCATTTCTCCTTGGCGCTCTCATCACTATCCAATCATCCGGTATCACCAAACAAGGTTTCAACACCAAAGCTTCAGACTTAGTAAAGTGGACCGAGTGATCCTTCTCGCAGACTTGAGACACGCTCATCAGATTGTGCTTCAGCTGCTCAACATAGTTCACTTCGTCCAATGTGATCTTCCCGTTGGTCACTTTTCCTCGACCTGTAATGTGCCTTCCTTTAGCACCTTCAAAATTCACATAACCTCCATCTATATTCTCAAACTCAGTCAACAACCTCGTATCCCCCATCATGTGCCAGGAGCAACCACTATCAACATACCACAAGTTGATAATCCTCCTTAGCAACTCCTCTCATGTTGATATACTTAGATCAGCCATGAAAGCAGCAAAATCAGCAGCCATCTTCTTCTCTACAGTATTCTATTCTATATCAGCTTTTTCAGCTACCGTCTCTCTCTCTACTTCAGCATCAACTTTAACTTCTTCATCAACAACTTGGGCTATCTCAGCCATGAATGCCTGTGAGGCATTTTTATCACCCTTCATATGAACACTCCAATCATAAGAACCCTCTCTAGCAGTAGAGATCAGGGCCTTTGATCCAGTGTTGGTTGACGCATTCCTGTTTCTTGAACCATGACAGGAGAATCTTGAAAGGATGAACTAGAACGAGATTCAAACTTAGGTCTTTGACACTCTCCAACAAAATGTCCATAATTTTGACAATTGTAACACTTCACTTTAGACTTGTCAAAACCTATGTTCTTTCCAACAAATTTTATGCTCGTTCTATTTATGAACCTCTTCATTCTTCTAGAGATCATGGCCATCTGCCATTGTAAATCCAACTCCTCTAGGTCATCAGGGTCAATCTGATCATAATCTTCACCAAACGTAGCAGGATCAGATATTCTTCCCTGAATGTAGTTCTTGTAGGAAGCAACGAAAGAAGCAAGCAATGCTAGATGATCTTCAGCACTTTTGACACTTAGAGGCATAGACCTAGTACTGCTGTTATTATTACTTGATTGTTGTCTCTTTGCCCCTGAGGAGCCTCCTTAAGCAGCAACAAAACATACTTCACCATCAGAATTTGTCACCCGATCTGCTCATTTTCACATGAGAGAAACGCAGTTGCAGTATCACTTGAAGCCTTGTTGGAAGATGAAGGTGTAAGCCCTTTATAAATCCCTGGATCTTGACCCGGATCATATCCAGTCTCCTTCTTCTTCGTGTTGACCTCATAAGCTCTCAGTTTCCCAACAACCTCTTCCAAGTCTATAGTTTCGTAGTTACCTTCACCCTTTATCATCAAAGTATAAATATCCCACTTTGAAGGTAAAGCATCTAGCAACTTATCATTCATCTCCACATTCGTGTATCCCTCTATGTCATAATTATCCATTTCTGACATCAGATGATACTATCTCGTGATAATATCTTCAAGGAATTCATTCCTCATGCCTTTAAACACACAAACTGTTTCTTCAGCAGGTCAACCTTGTTCTTCTTCACATCAGTATTGCCCTCATACATCTTCTCTAGGACATCCCACAATCTATTTGGATGTCGTATAACGCTTGAATGTATGTTTGATGCCATCAGGTAACGACATCTTTATAGCAGCTAAGGCTTTCTTCTTAGACTCATACATTCTCTTTTCAGCTTCAGACATATTCACATAAGTAGTGACACGTTGTCTGCCCTCAAAGTCATGAGTGGGGTTAGCATACCCATCTTGAATACAGATCCACATCCGTGTGTCCTGATATTCAATGAACGACCAAAACCTGTCCTTCCATGTAAGATAATTCTCTACTTTCAGCATTTTTGGAGGTTTGTTAGTCATGCAGCCTCGTGCTGCATTCTTAATAGTTCATTTAGGTTAGACATATTTGACATTTTTACCGAACCGACTCGTTAAAAACGTTAAAAATTTGTCCGAAATGGGTCGTCACCAAGTTATACGTTAAAAATTTGTCCGAAATGGGTCGTCACCATGTTTTCTTTTGTCCTAAAAATCACACGAGTCTAACTATGCAAACGGTTTGTCAAGATTGTCTATGGATCAAATTCTATGTTCGAAAATGTTTAACTCTGGTTACGTCAGCTGATTAACTTTCCACCCTTTTGAATTGAACTCGGAACAGTACCAAATCCGGAATAGTAACTCGCATAGTCAATCCGAAATGGAAACCTGGAACAGTAATCCGAATTGCTTATCCGAGATGGTGGATTTAGAATAGTGATCCGAGATGGAATCTGGAATGTACTATTCTGATCTAAGATGGAATCCGGAATAGACTATTCTGATCAAAGATGGAATCTGGAATACACTATCTGATCCGAGATGGAATCCGGAATACACTACTGATCCAAAATTCAATCCGAAATGGACTGATCTTAATCTGAGATAGACTATTCTAATCCGAAATGCAACTCTGATGATCCGAATTGTAAGTCTGAATATCCAAAATGGAAGTCTGATGATCTGAAATGCAAGTTTCTAAGCCGAAATTCAAGCTGTCAATCCAAATGCTTTGATGTTATCCGAAATAGCTGCAAAACCCTAGAACAGTAGCAGAAACCATAGTTCAGCTGCCACAAACTTCAAAACAGCCTCCAAAAAGTCCAAAAACCCAACTTTTTCTACTGTTACGATCCTAAACCGAGCAAAAATAAGAGCCGAATGCTCTGATACCAATTGTAAGTCCCCTAATCCGTATGGATCATCACAGAATCGTTTATCCAATCTAGAGTGTAGAATCCCCTAGATCAGATTTTACCGAAAACCAAACAAGAACACGAACACAATTTCTTTCAACCTGTCTTCTATTGATTATCCAGCACAATGTGTTTTCAATGAATTCAAGACTCTCTCTCAACTTTCTCTCCGAAGAAATTCTCTGAGCAACTGAATGAGCAACTAAACCAGCAACCTTAACCATAATGACAACCTCCCTTTATATAGAGATAGGTTATGCACCTGGGCTAGGGTTTCCCTACATGGACTGCTAATGGGTCTAGGCCCAATTCGCCTACCATATGTTATATGGAGTCTGATTTAGCCCAAATACTTCTAATTAACTATTACAAAACTAAACCCACTAACCGTTTATCATTTTACTAATTACAAGATATCCAAAGACCAAATCTAAGCTGTTGTCACAAATATGCACCAACACAAGCAACAGCCAAGGGGGAGTTTGTTGATACACTTTTGTGTCTGTTGCTTGTTCTTAGTTACGTCTGTAATTGTACGGACTTCGTTTACAGTGTTTGTATAGTTTGGTCATGTCGACCAAGTCAAGATATCCTCATATCTTGGTTTAGTACGATGATTAGTTTGTCTGTGTAAAACAGTTGCATGTGTGCATCTTGTTGAGTCTTGTGAACGTCATGTCAGTGACACGATCTCCGAAGAACACATCTATGTGCGAGTGGGAAATGCTTCGTACGAGCAAGATGTTGCTCGTACGAGCCACTCATCCTTCATACGAGTGAGATCATCTAAACAAGCATCCTGTTTGTTTCATACGAGCTAGTTTATGTTTGTACGAGTACCTTTGGAGGATGTCCTTCGTGTATTTTGGTGTTTCGTATGTCCAGCAACATACTTCGTACTGTTGTTGGGTGCGGACACTATATAAGCAGACATGCACTTCTTAGTATAGTTAGATAGATATGTGACATACCAGAGAGACTAGAGATATACTAGAGAGAGATACAAGAGCACGGAGAGTATTGCATGAGTCTGTATGAACATTGCTTGTATATGTTTATACTAGTTCTCTACTGTTAATCAAGATATTGAATCTTTGGTTCTCCTGTGTTTCTTACTTTGCTTTGGTTTGCATACGTACAAGGATTCTGCACTCGTACTTGTGTTGTATAAACAGGGAAGTAGGTTAATCGTGATCCTCCAAGTGGACCTACAATAATCATCGCACTAATGATATTAGTCATGATCTCATTGATCATATAGATTATGAGGCTTGAGCTTAGCTCACCACCATGGACAGGGAACCATAAGGTTACAACTGTCGTTGTCTTAATTGACAATATAGTATTGCATGAAGGCAAATCATCACTAATGGATGTTTAATTATGGCACGTAGGCATTTCATCACTAATGGATGTTTAATCATGGCCCGTAGGCACTACATCACTAATGGATGTTTAATTATGGCCCGTAGGCATTACATCACTAATGGATGTTTAATTATGGCCCGTAGGCACGACATCACTAATGGATGTTTAATTATGGCCCATAGGCACTACATCACTAATGGATGTTTATTATTATCATCGCATTGATGATATTAGCCGGATCAAATTTGATCACATAGGCTATATAAGGTAGGACATAGTCCGTTACCTAGACGGCTAGTGTGGTTCCTCAAGTCACACTACCAAGAGTATTATCATTACCTAAATGTTAACACAGATTATCCTAATGGTTGATTAATAGTCACGGTCGCATTGACCTTAACGACTTGGAGGCTTGAACATAGTCCACCACCTCTAGATAGAAGGCTATTTCTTCCTTAACTATCATGATAGAAGGCTATTCATCCTTAACTATCATTTATAGTTTAGCCAATTAATATGGACTTTGCCATTTTGCTAATCAAAACTATTAAGATCTTTTTGGAATTATATAGTTGCTCATAAATTTCGAGTAAAATCGAGATGATCGCTTGAAGAGGATGAGTACATATATATATATTTCCAAAATATTACATTAAATGACAATAGAAATTACAATACTTGAAATAAATAAATAAAACTAATTGTCCATGCTAGGACTAAAAGAAATAACTTGTCTACACAGGGACTAAAGAAAAAACAATGTGCACGTAAGGACTAACATATATTATTAGAAGAGACTTCACTCGTCCTTCTTTCCCTTAACCAAATTGGAGAGTTTCTTGAAGAACTTGTTTGTCTTTTTCTCCGTTTTCTCCGCTTGTTGTTGCATTTCCTTCATTTGCTCCAAGGCCTCATTAATGGCCTCAAGAGGCGGGGAAGGTTGTGGTTGTGGTTGAGGCACAACAGGATAGTGGTACCCATAACTTGGGTATCAAGTAGGTGGATAAGTAGGTGGGAAAGGAGATGGGTAAAGTGCGTTATGCATGACCGCTTACATATAAGGGTCATGCGACAATGCCTGGTAATTTACCAGCGTTGATGGGTTAAATGGATCATATCCAGATATATCCGAATATGTAGGAATAGGGTTATTGAAACCCGATGGTGGTCGTTGAACCACTGGTGGTGGTGTCGGTTCCACCACAGGTGAAGCATTGGAGGGTCCACCCATTTGTGGTCCTCAGAATGGTGGGGTAAGGTTTGGGCAAGGTGGCAGCGATCCCAACCTTTGACCCGCACGTACCAACATACGCCCTCCATGTTTCTTCCTTGGTGGCTCAGGTGGTGGCTGAGGTTGTTCCACGGTTCCATTTGAACATCTTCTTGTAAAGGTGGTGTTGGGGAGTGATGGGAAGGAGTTTTAGCAAAAGTGAATTGGTTCCAATATTGGTCCCATTTGTTAGGACCTTGGTATGGCGATCCTGCATAGGAGTTTGAATCGCTTGATATTTCGATGGGATGTGTGTGTGATCCCGACGGCGGCATTTCGGGATCGGAGACCTCATCCATTGGATTGGGTTGATCCAACTGATTCTGATCAGCTGGGGGTGTGTTAAAGCACTTGTTCGGGTTAAACTCATAATGATATGAATGATGAGAATGATAAGAGTGGTGTGATTGGTGCGACTGGTACGAGTGGTACGAGCTTTGGGTGTGGGTAGGTGAATGTCTTGATAGGGGCCAGGTCTCCATCGAATCATCATAGGGGTTCGAATGATAAGGTTGAGAAGGGATGTGTCCTGATGGTCTTCCCCTCATTGTTCCTTTACCTGTAACACCCTGACCGCGTAAAACAACGAACCGCGACGGAAACGTCGGGGAGTCATGTCACAGAACTATTGTTTCACAACCAATAGAATTTAAAATTTTGTTTGATTAAGTCAAATGTTTACATTGTCTTGGGATAAACAGAAACAACACATAAATAAATTGTCTTTCATATTTTAAGTTACTAAGGCCCGCGTCCATTCCTACGTGAAGCATGCATCATATTATCAAGCATTGACTCCTGAAACATATGTGAAAAGAGAGTCAACATAAAAATGCTGGCGAGTACATAGGTTTTGTGAGTGTGTCAAATTCATGGCTTTGTATACATATTGCAACACCACGTCCGACTACAAGAGTCGTTAAGTGAAAACCTCGTATCAAAAGTATTTGATATTGCAATACAATTAACCAACTAAAACAAGTTGGTTAGAGTTGTGAAAACCTTGTAGCCATGAATCTTGACAAAAACATTCCTTTGTAAAAACCTTGTAATAGATTAATTCAAAAGAAAACTTTGTATGGTTTATATCTTTAAGTGAAAATCATTGCGTGACATTGTTCAAAACAATTTTTCCGTGTTATAAACCATTTGTCCGTGTTATAGATCAATCGTCCGTGTCATAAACCAATTGTCCATGTCATAAAAAAATCTTCCGTGTTTTTAATTGTGAAAACTTTTGATCGTTCTTTAATGAACACATTCAAACCTTTGTTGACTGTACCACCAAAGGGTATCTTTAATAGACCACCAACAGGTCCTCTTAACTAGACTAACAAATCAACAATTGATTTGTTAATCAGAAACAGTTTCTGTCATTACCCAAACATCCACCAAATCTAGTGAACAGTCCGATAATGGGATTGTCAGTCCTATGGTACCATAACATACTACTGGACGGCTCGGCAAAAGCTAATGAATGTCATTCGTGTTATAGATAACGCATCAACAAGTTGTTCACATTATTGAAATCGTATGTTTTATATATAAACCATAGACATTGTTTTTGAAAACTTGAAAATGATTTAGCACATATGAGTCACCCCAAAACATTTTCAAAACATAAAATAGGGGAACTATGTACTCACCTTTGAAAATCATTTTGTATATATAAACCATGTATATTGTTTTGAAATCTTGAAAATAATTACAGACACATATGAATCACCCCAAAACATTTGAAAGTGTAAAAGAGGGGGGGCTATGTACTCATTTTGAAAATCATTTTTGCATACATAAACCATCTATATTGTTTTGAAATTTTGAAAATAAATATAGGAACATATGAATCACCCCAAAACATTTGAAAACGTAAAAGAGGGGGGCTATGTACTCACATAAGCCTTGCGCAGTAATTTGTAGATTTGAAAAGATTGTTTAGCACATATGAATCACCCAAAACATTTAAAACGTAAAAAAAGGGGAACTATGTACTCACTTTAAAATCATTTTGGATGTATAAACCATGTATATTGTTTTGAAATCTTGAAAATAATAATAGGCACATATGAATCACCCCATAACATTTAGAAAACATAAAAGAGGGGGCTATGTACTCACTTGGGAGCGCGAAAGTGTTCTTGATCAACGAAATAAACAAAGCTCAAACGTGTCCTAATGTGTCAGATAAATATGTTAGCGTGTCGGGAAAACAAACGGAGATCGGATAGAATGAATTCTTATAAACGAAACGAGTGTTGGAACTCATGTGATACGGTTTAAGAAACTTAACATTCTGATTTGGAAAGGACCCTAAGTGCTTTTTACCCATTATGACTCGTTAAGGTAGTTTATGCTACGTTAACGGGTCATTAGCGTAAACACGTGATCACATGGTTAAACATGTCCAATGATAAGTCTTAAATGCCCAAACATGTTTGAACATGTTATAACATCAGTTTATATGTCAAAAATTTGGTTACATGTGTTTAGAACGGATTTATGTGCAAAAGGGCATTTTGGTATTTTTTTTAAGAACATAGAAGTGACTTATCATAACACTAACCAAACGATGTGACCATAAGGTATAAACTCAGTAGGTTATTCCCTATATAACTATGGTCACAAATATGTGTTTGGTAGGATCCTAAGATCGACCAAACAGGTCGGATTCGAAAGTCAAAGCGGTGGTCAAGACCGCTCGACTTACGACCCTAAATAAGCACTAAACTAGAAGTGACGAGTTAGACATGTCAAAATATTCTAACTAAGTTTATGAAACAGATTTGGTATCAAAACTTGGTGTTTTGATACCCGAAAATAGTTTCGTCGTAAAATGCACATCATGTGCATTTTTTCACCGAAACTTTAACTCGTCACTTCGACTAGTAAACGTGGTAATCAGAAGGTGAAATCGCTAGGGATTATAACCTTCGTGATTACGATCACGTTGCAAAGTTCAATTGAACTTTAACTTGACCAAATATGGTAAGAACCAAAAGTCAATCAGGAAGCCAAACTGTTTGACTTTTAGCTCAAAATAGGTAAAAAATAAAGAACTAAGAAGAGTACTTACTGGTGTTGAAGAACACTTTCGGAACTCAAGATAGGAGGCTTCCAAAGTGCGGATTAGTGTCTTACTATGTGTCAACACCATATTAAGTGTGGCAAAGTGAGTGCTAGGTGTCAAAAATTAGAGATAGGTGGCAAACTTGGTTAAGAAGCAAAAATATTTATTATTTTTTGACATTTTAGGCCCTTGGACTTGTATTTTCACTTGTTTGCCATTTTAACCCCTTTAACCTAATATTTAGGTTATATAAAGGTGTTCAGTCATGTGTAACTTGGATTATGCCCAAAAATGTCATGGATGTCGGTTCGTTTGGTTGTACGGTAATGCGTTTCGCAAAAATGCGTAAAACGCTTTAACAAACTCGAAAATGATCGAAATTGTGCCACGATTGACATTTTTTGCATTCTCATCAATAAAATACAAGATTTTATTGAATACAAAAATATTTGGAAATAAAACACAGGGTTTCATTGAATACGTAATTGTTTGTAATTGTGCAATGATTGAAAATGCACAAATGTCACAGTCCTCCCTACTTTTGGAAATTTCAAAATATTTCATTAAATGACAATAGAAATTACAATACTTCAAATAAATAAATAAAACTAATTGTCCATGCTAGGACTAAAGGAAATAACTTGTCTACACAGGGACTAAAGAGAAAACAATGTGCACGTAGGGACTAACATATATTATTAGAAGAGACTTCACTCGTCCTTCTTTCCCTTAACCAAATTGGAGAGTTTTTTGAAGAACTTGTTTGTCTTTTTCTCCGTTTTCTCCGCTTGTTGTTGCATTTCCTTCATTCGCTCCAAGCCTCCTTATGGCCTCAAGAGGCGGCGAAGGTTGTGGTTGTGGTTGAGGCACAACAGGATACTGGTACCCATAACTTAGGTATCAAGTAGGTGGATAAGTAAGGGAAAGGAGATGGGTAAAGTGCGTTATGCATGACCGCTTACATATAAGGGTCATGCGACAATGCCTGGTAATTTACCGGCGTTGATGGGTTAAAAGGATCATATCCAGATATATCCGGATATGTAGGAATAGGGTTATTGAAACCCGATGGTGGTGGTTGAACCACTGGTGGTGGCGTCGGTTCCACCACAGGTGAAGCATTGGAGGGTCCACCCATTTGTGGTCCTCTTGAATGGTGGGGTAAGGTTTGGGCAAAGGTGGCAGCGATCCCGACCTTTGACCCGCACGTACCAACATACGCCATCCACGTTTCTTCCTTGGTGGCTCAGGTGGTGGCTCAGGTTGTTCCACCGGTTTCATTTGAGCATCTTCTTGTAAAGGTGGTGTTGGGGAGTGATAGGAAGGAGTTTTAGCAAAAGTGAATTGGTTCCAATATTGGACCCATTTGTTAGGACCTTGGTATGGCGATCCGGCATAGGAGTTCGAATCGCTTGATATTTCGATGGGATGTGTGTGTGATCCCGACGGCGGCATTTCTGGATCGGAGTCCTCATCCATTGGATTGGGTTGATCCAACTGATTCTCTGGGGGTGTGTTAAAGTACTTGTTCGGGTTAAACTCATAATGATAAGAATGATGAGAATGATGAGAGTGGTGTGATTGGTGCGACTGGTACGAGTGGTATGAGCTTTTAGGTGTGGGTAGGTGAATGCCTTTATAGGGGCCAGGTCTCCCCCGAATCCTCATAGGGGTTCGAATGATAAGGTTGAGAAGGGATGTGTCCTGATGGTCCTCCCCTCATTGTTCCTTTACGTGTAACACCCTGACCGCGTAAAACAACGAACCGCGGCGGAAACGTCGGGGAGTCATGTCACAGAACTATTGTTTCACAACCCATAGAATTTAAAATTTTGTTTGATTAGGTCAAATGTTTACATTGTCTTGGGATAAACAGAAACAACAATAAATAAATTGTCTTTCATATTTTAAGTTACTAAGGCCCGCGTCCATTCCTACGTGAAGCATGCATCATATTATCAAGCATTGACTCCTGAAACATATGTGAAAAGAGAGTCAGCATAAAAATGCTGGCGAGTACATAGGTTTTGTGAGTGTGTCAAATTCATGGCTTTGTATACATATTGCAACACCTCGTCCGACTACAAGAGTCGTTAAGTGAAAACCTCGTATCAAAGTTTTTGATATTGCAATACAATTAACCAACTAAAACAAGTTGGTTAGAGTTGTGAAAACCTTGTAGCCATGAATCCTTACAAAAACATTCTTTTGTAAAAACCTTATAATAGATTGATTCAAAAGAAAACTTCGTATGGTTTATATCTTTAAGTGAAAATCATTGCGTGACATTGTTCAAAAGAATTTTTCCGTGTTATAAACCATTTGTCCGTGTTATAAATCAATCGTCCGTGTCATAAACCAATTGTCCATGTTATAAAAAATCTTTCGTGTTTTTAGTTGTGAAAACTTTTGATCGTTCTTTAATGAACACATTCAAACATTTGTTGACTGTACCACCAAAGGGTATCTTTAATAGACCACCAACGGGTCTCTTTAACTAGACTAACAAATCAACAATTGATTTGTTAATCAGAAACAGTTTCTGTCATTACCCAAACATCCACCAAATCTAGTGAACAGTCCGATAATGGGATTGTCAGTCCTATGGTACCATAACATATTACTGGACGGCTCGGCCAAAGCTAATGAATGTCATTCATGTTATAGATAACGCATCAACAAGTTGTTCACATCATTAAAATCGTATGTTTTATATATAAACCATAGACATTGTTTTTGAAAACTTGAAAATGATTTAGCACATATGAGTCACCCCAAAACATTTGCAAAACATAAAAGAGGGGAACTATGTACTCACTTTGAAAATCATTTTGTATTTATAAACCATGTATATTGTTTTGAAATTTTGAAAATAAATATAGGCACATATGAATCACCCCAAAACATTGGAAAACGTAAAAGAGGGGGCTATGTACTCACATAAGCCTTGCTCAGTAAATATGTAGATTTGAAAAGATAGTTTAGCACATATGAATCACCCAAAACATTTAAAACGTAAAAAAAGGGGAACTATGTACTCACTTTAAAATCATTTTGGATATATAAACCATGTATATTGTTTTGAAATCTTGAAAATAATAATAGGCACATATGAATCACCCCATAACATTTAGAAAACATAAAAGAGGGGGCTATGTACTCACTTGGGAACGCGAAAGTGTTCTTGATCAACGAAATAAACAAAGCTCAAACGTGTCCTAATGTGTCAGATAAATATGTTAGCGTGTCGGGAAAACAAACGGGAGATCGGATAGAATGAAGTCTTATAAACCAAACGAGTATTGGAACTCATGTGATACGGTTTAAGAAACTTAACATTCTGATTTGGAAAAGATCTAAGTGCTTTTTACCCATTATGACAAGTTAAGGTAGTTTATGCTACATTAACGGGTCATTAGCGTAAACACGTGATCACATGGTTAAACATGTCCTATGATAAGTCTTAAATACCCAAACATGTTTGAAAATGTTATAACATCAGTCTATATGTCAAAAATTTGTTTTAACGTGTTTAGAATGGATTTATGTGCAAAAGGGCATTTTGGAATTTTTTTAAGAACATAGAAGTGACTTATCATAACACTAACCAAACGATGTGACCATAAGGTATAACCTCAGTAGGTTATTCCCTATATTACTATGGTAACAAATATGTGTTTGGTAGGATCCTAAGATTGACCAAACGGGTTGATTCGAAAGTCAAAGCGGTGGTCAAGACCGCTCGACTTACGACCCTAAATAAGCACTAAACTAGAAGTGACAAGTTAGATATGTCAAAATATGTCTAACTAAGTTTATAAAACAGATTTGGTATCAAAACTTGGTGTTTTGATACCCGAAAATAGTTTCGTCGTAAAATGCACATCATGTGCATTTTTTCACCGAAACTTTAACTCGTCACTTCGACTAGTAAACGTGGTAATCAGAAGTGAAATCGCTGGGGATTATAACCTTCGTGATTACGATCACGTTGCAAAGTTCAATTGAACTTTGACTTTACCAAATATGGTTAGAACCAAAAGTCAATCAGGAAGCAAAACTATTCGACTTTTAGCTCAAAATAGCTAAAAAAATAAAGAACTAGGAAGAGTACTTACTGGTGTTGAAGAACAATTTCGGAACTCAAGAAAGGAGGCTTCCAAAGTGCGGATTAGTGTCTTAAGATGTGTCAACACCATATTAAGTGTGGCAAAGTGAGTGCTAGGTGTAAAAAATTAGAGATAGGTGGCAAACTTGGTTAAGAAGCAAAAATATTTATTATTTTTTTGACATTTTAGGCCCTTGGACTTGTATTTTCACTTGTTTGCCATTTTTAACCCCTTAAACTAATATTTAGGTTATATAAAGGTGTTAAGTCATGTGTAACTTGGATTATGCTCAAAAATGTCATGGATTTCGGTTCGTTCGGTTGTACGGTTATGCGTTTCGTAAAAATGCGTAAAACGCTTTAACGAACACGAAAATGATCGAAATTGTGCAACGATTGATATTTTTTGCATTCTCATCAATAAAATACAAGATTTTATTGAATACAAAAATATTTGGAAATAAAACACAGGGTTTCATTGAGTACGAAATTGTTTGTAATTGTGCAATGATTGAAAAGGCACAAATGTCACAGTCCTCCCTACTTTTGGAAATTTCGTCCCGAAATTTAATTAGAGGAAACTTTGTGAAAAAAATGTGGATATTTCACTTTCATCTGATCCTCTCATTCCAAAGGAAATTCTGGGCCACTTTTGGGTTCCCAGCGAACTTTAGCTATCGGTATACGTCTACGCTTGAGTTTCTTGACTTCACGGTCCACTATCTCCACAGGTTTCTCGACAAAGTGCATAGTGTCTTCAACGTGAAGTTCGTCGAGGGGAATGTGGAAGTTTGTATCGGCTAAACACTTTTTCAAATTGGACACGTGGAAAGTTCCGTGAATATTCCCAAGTTCAAGAGGTAGCTCAAGTCGGTAGGCCACCTTTCCGCTTCTCTCAACGATCTTGAATGGTCCAATATATCGTGGTGCAAGTTTTCCTTTCTTTCCAAATCTAATCACACCTTTCCAAGGGGATACCTTGACAAGGACGTGATCACCAACTTGGAATTCCAAGGGCTTGCGTCATTTGTCCGCATAACTCTTTTGACGCCTTCTAGCTGTTAGAAAGTTATCACAAATTTTATTGACTTTGTCTGTTGTGTCATGAATGAGTTCATGCCCAGTGAGCTGAGCTTCACCGACCTCATTCTAGCAGACAGGTGAACGACATTTTCAACCGTATAGAGCTTCGAAAGGCACCATATTGATGCTGACGTGATAACTATTCTTGTAGGAGAATTCGACCCATGGTAGATGCGAATCCCAACTACCACCCAATCGATCACACATGCTCTAAGAATATCCTCCAGTGTTTGAATTGTCCTTTCAGATTGTCCATCCGTTTGAGGATGATAAGCAGTGCTCAGATTGAGTTTGGTTCCCATGGCAGATTGCATGGTCTTGCAAAAGTGAGATGAGAATCGAGCATCTCAATCGGATATGATGTTCAAAGGAACACCATGACGAGATACAATCTCATCAACGTAGATCTTGGCGAGTGTTTCAGCAGATTGATCCTCACGAATTGCCAAAAAGTGTGCTGACTTTGTTAGACGATCGATGATTACCCAAATGGCATCATGACCTCTAGGTGTGCACGGTAGTTTAGTGACGAGATCCATCGCAATGTTCTCCCACTTCCATACCGATATTTGTGGTTGCTCAAGTAAACCAGATGGGCGTTGATGTTCTGCCTTAAATTTAAGACAAGTTAGGCATTTAGACTCATATAAGGCAATGTCCTTCTTCATACCCGGCCACCAATACTGGGTACGAAGATCCTTATACATTTTGTCTGCACCAGGATGGATTGAATAACGAGACTTATGAGCTTCGTCCATCAATAAGGTGTGGAGATTGTCTTGACTAGGAATCCACAAACGGTTCTTGTAGTAGAGTAATCCGTGGCAGCTCATTTTTCAACAAGCTTTGGGTTAGACTTGTATGTTGTGCTTGAAGAATACGTGTCTGGATATCATATTGAACTCGAACACAATGAAGTTTGACACGTTCCTTACGACTAAGTGCATCATCCACAACATTTCCTTACCAGGATGGTAGCGAATCTCGCAGTCGTAGTCGTTCAGAAGTTTGACCCAACGTCGTTGTCTCATGTTAAGCTCCTTTTGATTGAATATGTGTTGGAGACTTTTGTGGTCAGTGAAAACCACGCATTTCGTACCGTAAAGGTAGTGTCTCCAAATTTTGAGAGCAAAAACTATGGCTCCTAACTCAAGATCATGAGTTGTGTAGTTCTTCTCATGGATTTTCAATTGTCTTGAAGCATAGGGTATGACTTTGTCTCTTTGCATGAGAACACAACCAAGGCCTAGGTTTGATGCGTCACAATAGACAATGAAATCATCGTTTCCGTCCGGTAAAGATAAAACAAGAGCATTACAGAGTTTTTGTTTCAGTGTTTGAAAGGCTTCCTCTTGTTTGGGTCCCCACTCGAAAGGTTTATTCTTCTGAGTCAAAGTGGTGAGGGGAACCACGATCTTTGAAAAGTTCACGATGAATCGTTGATAGTATCCAGCAAGACCAAGAAATGAACAAACTTCGGTAGGAGTAGTAGGTGTACTCCAATCCCTAATCGCACTGATTTTGGAGGGATCTACATGTATACCTTGTTCATTAACAATGTGTCCCAAAAATTGAACTCCGTTTAGCCAAAATTCACATTTGGAGAATTTGGCGTAAAGTTGTTCTTTCTTCAGGAGTTCCATCGTTAGACGAAGATGTTGTTCGTGATTGGCACGAGACTTAGAATAAATGAGGATGTCGTCGATGAAAACAATGATGAACTTGTATAAATAAGGTTTACAAACCCTATTCATTAAGTCCATGAATATGTGTTAGGTCGGATCCTAAGATCAACCAAACTGGTCAGATTCAAAAGTCAAAGCGGTGGTCAAGACCACTCGACTTACGACCCTAAATAAGCACTAAACTAGAAGTGACGATTAGAAATGTCAAAATATGTCTAACTAAGTTTATAAAACTGATTTTATATCAAAACTTTGTGTCTTTATACCCAAAAAATAGTTTCGTCATAAAATGCACATCATGCGTATTTTTACCGAAACTTTGACTCGTCAATTCGACTAGTAAACCTGGTAATCAGAATGTGAATTCGTTAGGAATTACAACCTTCGTGATTACGATCACATTGCAAAGTTCAATTAAACTTTAACTAGACCAAATATGGTCATAACCAAAAGTCAATCAGGAAGCTAAACTGTTTGACATTTAGCTCAAAATAGTTAAAATAATGAAAGAACTAGGAAGAGTACTTACTCGTGTTGAAAAATACTTTAGGAACTCAAAATAGGATGCTTACAAAGGCTGGAAACAAGCTCCAAGAAGGATAGAAAGAAGAACTTCACTCTTTTCTTTGAAGTGTTTTGAAGTGGTGTGAAAAAAAAATAGAAGAATCATGGGGTATTTATAGTATTTTAGGATTAAGGAGGTGATGACAAGTGTCCTCAAGTGTGGATTAGTGTCCTAACATGTGTCAACACCATATTAAGTGTGGCAAAGTGAGTGCTAGGTGTGAAAAATTGGAGATAGGTGGCAAACTTGGTGAAGAAACAAAATATTAATTATTTTTTTGACATTTTTGGCACTTGGACTTGTATTTTCACTTGTTTGCCAGTTTTAACCCCTTTAACCTAATATTTAGGTTATATAAAGGTGTTAAGACTTGTGTAACTTAGATTATGCCCGAAATGTCATGGATGTCGGTTCGTTCGGTTGTACGGTTACGCGTTTCGCAAAAATGCGTAAAACGCTTTAACGAACACGAAAATGATCGAAATTCTGCAACGATTGACATTTTTGCATTCTCATCAATAAAATACAAGATTTTATTGAATACAAACATATTTGGATTGATACACATGGTTTGTATGTTGAATACGGACCAACAGACATTCGCAGTTTGACGAAAGTAGTCCCTGGACTTGTATAAGAGTTTTTTGTCATATCTAACCCTTCAACACTTATATCTATGTTATGTAAAGGGTATTTAGGGTATGTATAGCTTATGTCATTTTTTGGAGTGTACTCATGTTAAACCGACTGTGTTTGAGTGTCACTTAACGAATTACTTCAACAAAAAAAAATTTGAGGGTTCGAAATCGTGCAAGATATTGAAATTGTGCAAATGTCTTTGATAATTATACAAATTTCGGAAATAAGACACAGTTTTTCATTGAATACGAATTTTTTTGTAATTGTACAATGATTGAAAAGGCACAAATGTCACATTACATCTTCTTCGTACTCTTGGCGGCATTTTCCTGTTAAAAATCAATCAAAAACAATACTAATAACTTAATAATGAGATGAGTAATCCTAGATCAAAGTCTAGACTCGGAAGTCTAAGGAATGTTCTTGTGTAAGTTTGAGATTAAACACAAAAGGCTAGTGTTTAATTCTCTCAAACGTTGGCTCTGATACCAACCTGTCACACCCCATATTTCTAACCAAACACTGGTGGGCCCGGGTGAGGAATATCGTGACTTAAGTTAAAATCATCATAGTCAATTAAACACAGCACAACGGAAGTCTTCGATTCTAAATTACTATTACAAACCAAATATTCAAAGTAAGAAAAATAATATACAGATGGCTTGTATTGAAGATCCACATGCGGCTCGTAAAATGTACAAAAACGTATAACAGACTTTGGGCAGATCTATGGATTTGCAAGATCCTCTTATATCACTACCGAGTAGCTTCCAGCCTATTTCGTATTGTACCTGCAGCTTAGTCTTTTGAAAATACGTCAGCTTTCGCTGGTAAATACACCTGACTGACTCATTTTGAAAACACTTTAAAATTTAGATTTAAGTGCACCGGGCACAAATCTTTTATAACTTGGGAAAGTCAGCTTTATAACCTTGTTAACAGCTTTACATGTTTGTCAATACATATGGGGCCCAGTATAAGAGACCGAGACAAGATTATCCCAAACTTGTGGGTAAAATAATTTAGCATTCGCATTTGTCGGGTGTATGCCTACACCCCGTGCTTTGGTCGTGGCCATTAACTAATGTAATGAGCCAAGGATATCCAGGACACGGTCGTTAACCCTCAACGTTTAAGTTATCAAACAAAACTGATCAAAATGAAATATGCAGATATACTAGCCACAATCCGGCATTCGATTGATCGCATTTCCGACCAAGAGGTAATAATTTACCGTAAACCAAGCCCGTATAGGGAAAATAAGTCAAGAGTATTTACCGGAGCTACTCTTGATTTAAAAATGCAAGATTTAGTATCTCAGCCATATTCAAAATGAAATAAGTGCAGATAGCATTTACTGGAAGGCTCTAGTCTAGATTACGGCATAAGCTAACCAATTTAAATGCTAACGGTCTTATTTAAGTCTTAGACTTAGACTGACTAGCTTAAAGGATCAAAAACGGTACGATACGCTAGATTAAGTGATGACCGGATAGAATGTAGTTTAAACCCAATAAGTAACTAACACTTGTATAATATGGGTAAACAATTAACATTCTGGAATTTGAAATTAAAATGATAAGGTTAAACCCGTTTAGGTTAATTTTCGTAAACTAGTTAAATATACTTAACCGTATGCATATAAGCGATATCGGGTAACCAGGTGAGTTATGAACAATTTCTATATGTCAATATACTTTAAATAAGTTGTAATATCATTAGGATAACAACTTATATGCCCGTTGAGTTTTTAAAACGAAACTACGCCTTATAAGGCGTTTTGGACCATTATATGTCGTATAAAAGGAACTTGCATGTATTCTGATGTTATGATCATAAACATTCTAGAAAAATACTTAATTTGTGATATATTATTAGTAAGAAGTCACACATAAGTGTCATTTATGGTTTAAGACAAAACTATGCACCGAAAGGGCATCTTGGTCATTTAAAAAGTATAGTTTTCGATATTATGCTAAAATTAGTTTATAATCAGAATATTGACATCATAATATCTTAATTACATTAACATATTAGTAAGTAATTCATTTGCAAGTTCGTTGTTGATTAAAACCTTGTTTTATGTAAAAAGGGCATTTTAGTCAAATATTGACATTTTACGAACTTGTGCATAAACTCATATTATGTTTATGATCATGTATATAACCTCAGAGGGTTATGCTACATTTTATTACGATCATAATGCGGCTAAAAGTCAGAATTTAACTAATCTAAGTCGGGTTAGAATTGAAAGTCAAAGCAGAAGTCAAACTTTGCGACTTTCGGTTGCGAACCGACCCTAGGACTGAAATTGACGGACTGAACATGTTACCACATGTTCTAATAATTATTACCGACTTTTTTAAGTCTCAAAAACATGTTTATAACATATATAAACTCTGATTATAATATTTATAAAATCTGACTCGTTTGACTTTTTAAAACATAAACTTTGACCCGTCAATTGACCTAGTAAACGTGATCCTTAGGAGGTGCCCCTTTTAAGGGATTAACACCTACCCAATTACGATCACTTAGCCATGTTCATATTGAACAATGGCTAGACCATAATGGTCTTAACCGAAAGTCAAGGCATTTGTCGAAAATGCTTGACTTTTGGCTATTAAAAGCCTATAAAAGAAAAGAGCAGAGATGGAGCACCTACAAGTGATCCAAGGGAAGCTTAGAACTCAAAGGGAAGCTCCTAAATGGTCAGGAACTTCCAAGAGTTTAATAAAGAGGAGAAAGAGTGAATGAGTAAGGAAATAAGGTGAACTAATGGGCTATTTATAATGCAAGAAGGTGTGTGAAGATGAAGCTAGGTGTTAGAGGCGTTGTAGAATCTTTACAAGTGTCTAGCAAGGTGTCAAGAGCTGCAAGAGTGTGTCATTTTGCAAGAGAGGTGGCATCCTGATAGATTTTGGGGTTTTGACACTTTTAGTCCCTCAAGAATAGTTTTGTGGATTTTCATGAATTGTCCCTTGACTTATATTCAATGACATAATGATACAACTTGGTCTTTTCATTCAATACGAGATGTATTGAAGAAGAGTACGAGGTACCGAACATTCGGGTGTAACACTAGGTGTTTTTACGACTTATAAGTGTTTACTAGGTCTTAAACGTGAAAGATACGAATACCTATGGTTTCATGGGTTAAATTACTCAACCTAGTAAGGTTAAAGGTTCGGTGAAGATGTGTGATACTCAAGAATGGTGAATCACAAGATATCACCTTAACCGGGAGTCGTTCGGGTCGAAAAATAACTTATTCATGTAACGAAAATGTAATAATAAAATCTAGAGGCCATGTAGGGACACAATCTTGTCCACATATAGCTTTGCCAACTTATCAGAATTATAAGTCTCTTTAATTGGCAAGAAATGTATTGACTTAGTTAGCCTGGCCACAATGACCCAAATCGTGTCATTGCAACGTTTGGTCTTAGGAAACTTGGTAATCAAATCCATAGTTACCATTTCCCATTTCCAAGTGGGAATCTCAAGCTGTTATAGAAGTCAAGACGGTTTTTGATGTTCGGCTTTAACTTGCGAACATGTCAGACATTTAGCTACATAAGTGGCCATGGATTTCTTCAAACCCATCCACCAATAATTCTTTTTCAAATCTTGATACATTTTGTCACCACCTAGGTGAATTGAGTATCTCGAATTATGCGCTTCTTGGAGGATTAGATTCCTAAGTCCTCCAAAGATTGGAACCCAGATTCGGCCATTGAATCTAAGGATTCCATCTTTTCCAGGCATTAATTGATCAACAGTTCCGCCTAATCCTTCATTAGGAATATTAACCTCTAACACGGCTTGCTTTTGTATATCTAAAAAGCTTCTCGTTCAAGCTATTTCTAAGCTCAATGCTCTTGGCGTTAATCCTAATAGGCTTAACTCTTTCCTTGCGACTTAAGGCGTCAGCAACGACATTTGCCTTGCCGGGATGATAGCGAATTTCGCAATCATAATCATCAAGCGTTTCCATCCAGCGGCACTGTCGCATGTTCAAATCCTTTTGATTGAACAGATGTTAAAGACTCTTATGGTCAGTGTATATAATACACTTCATGCCATATAAGTAATGTCTCCATAACTTAAGTGCAAATACAACAGCACCCACTTCCAAATCATGGGTGGTGTAACTCCTTTCATGCACCTTTAATTGTTGTGATGCATAAGCAATTACTTTGCCTTTTTGCATTAGCACACAGCCCATGCCAGTGTGCGAGGCATCATAGTAAACAACATAGTCCTCAATACCCTCAGGTAGAGATAACACAGGAGCATTACTCAACTTGTGTTTCAGAATCTCAAAAGATTCTTGTTGTTTTGGACCCCAGTCAAACTTGACATTCTTGCGGATCAAGGTAGTTAAAGGAGTGGCTATCCTTGAAAAGTTCTCAATGGACCTTCTATAATAACCAGCTAATCCTAAGAAGCTACGAATCTCCGATGGAGTAAACGTACACCTGAAAACAACAATAATACTATAAGCAGTAAACGTACCCACACTAAACCTAGTCTCAGTGTCAGTGGAGATAATGGCATTCTTGTCAAAGCTCCATTTCCTAAACAAAAGAAAACCATCGCTTATGGTTGTTCTTATAAAGAATTCTCGTCTTGTAAACCGATCAAATATTCTGGTAATGAAGGAAGCCATTGCAGCTTTGCGCTGGTTGGAAAAGACTGAAGCAGTTTTAAAAATTAGTAAGTGTGCTGAAGAAGATAAAATAATGTATGCATCTAATCTTTTCAAAGATGAAGCATTAGAATGGTTGAATACCATTCTTCATTCAAAAGGTAGTGGCAGGTTTATGCCATGGAATGGAATGATTAAGGAAACGACAGAAAGGAAATTTTGTCCTCCTCACGAAAAGGAACAGATAGCCAATAAGTTCCTAAACCATAAGATGATTAGGGTAAGTTGTCGCAAATTTACTCTCAAATTCTTTGTATACAAGGATAGTACCAGCCCAGTATTAATCTCCCGTTATATCTGGAATTTAGTTAGTGAAATCAGAGATATGGTCAAGGCAGCTATACCACAAACTATTGAAGATGTAGTTGTACTGGCTAACACTTTAACAGATGGACTGATACGCACACCAGAAGAAAACTAGAAAAAGGATTTAGCCCAAAGGATTACCCAGGAACTACGTTCTGGTAATCTTACCGAAAGAAAGGAGCAGGCTCATCTTCTTTACCTTTCTGTAAGTTCTATAAAAGGAAACATTCAGGAAAATGTATGGTATATTGCAATTTCTTCAAGATATCGGGACATAAGGAAGAAGAATGTAGAAGGAAAATTAACGCTAAAATATGCTTCAACTACGGAGAGGCAGGCCATATCCGACCAAACTACCCGAATCTAGCTACAACATCTAACAACAAGGCAAAAACAACTGAAGGACCAAAGAAGAATGCTAGAGCCTTCATACTGACAGCCAAAGAAGCCGAGCTGATTCCCGATGTAATTACTGGTAGGTTTCTAGTTCATGATGTCTATGCTAAAGTATTATTTGACTCTGGGGCAAACCAAAGTTTTATAAATACTACTTTCTGTCAATTTCTCAATCAACCTTTAACTAAACTTCGCCAAGACTGTACGGTGGAAACGACAAATGGAAATTCTATTAGTATATGCGGAAACCTTCGGAAAGGAAAGCTAGAATTATTAGGACATAAGTTTACAACCAACTTGTTACCAATGAAACTAGCTGGATTAGATGTTGTATTAGGAATGGATTGGTTGGTAGCCAATCATGCGCGAATCTTTTGTGATCAACATTCTGTTGAGGTTCATACGCCAACAGGAGAAAGTATCACAAACCAGGGAGACAAGCGGCAACATCGACAAAATTCATCTCTGTGATGAAAACTACAAGCTTCTCATGAAAATGAGGAATAGTGTATATGATCTCAGCGATCATTAACACTAAAGAAAAATAATTAAAAGATATTACTATAGTATCAGATTTTTCAGATGTTTTCCCAGAAGAGCTAACTGGACTACCGCCTGATCGCGAGGTTGAATTTAGAATTCACCTAATACTAGGAACTGCACCGATTGCCAAAGCACCCTATCGTCTAGCGCCAACAGAAATGCTAGAATTGAAGAAGCAACTAGACGAACTATTGGAAAAAGGTTTCATACAACCTAGCTCATCGCCTTGGGGAGTGCCAGTGCTATTCGTCAAGAAGAAAGATGGATCGATGCTCACGTGTATTGACTACAGAGTGTAACACCCCGACCGCGTAAAACAACCAACCACGGCGGAAACGTCGGGGAGTCATGTCACAAAACTATTGTTTTACAACTCATGGAATTTGAAATTTTGTTTATATAAGTTAAATGTTTACATTGTCTTGGGATAAACAGAAAACACATAAATAAATTGTCTTTCATGTTTTAAGTCACTAAGGCTCGCGTCCATTCCTACGTGAAGCATACATCATATTATCAAGCATTGACTCCTGAAACATATGTGAAAAGACGATCAGCATAAAAATGCCGGCGAGTACATAGGTTTTGTGAGAGTGTCAAATTCTTGACTTTGTATACATATTGCAACACCTTGTCCGACTACAAGAGTCGTTAAGTGAAAACCTCGTATCAAAAGTGTTTGATATTGCAATACAATTAACCAACTAAAATAAGTTGGTTAGAGTTGTGAAAACTTTATAGCCATGAATCTTGACCAAAACGTTTCTTTTTTAAAAACCTTGTAATAGATTGATTCAAAAGAAAACTTCGTATGGTTTATATCTTTAAGTGAAAATCATTGTGTGACATTGTTCTTAACCATTTGTCTGTGTTATAAATGATTTGTCTGTGTTATAAACCATTTGTCCGTGTTATAAATCAATCGCCAGTGTCATAAACCGATTGTCCAAATCGTCCGTGTTTTTAATTGTGAAAACTTTTGATCGTTCTTTGGTGAACACATTCAAACCTGTGTTGACTATACCAACAAAGGGTATCTTTAATAGACCACCAAAGGGTCTCTTTAACTAGACTAACAAATCAAGAAATGATTTGTTAATTAGAAACAGTTTCTGTCATTACCCAAATTTCCACCAAATCCAGTGAACAATCCGATAATGGGATTGTCAGTCCTATGGTACCATAACATACTACTGGTCGGCTCGGCCAAAGCTAATGAATGTCACTCGTGTTATGGATAACGCATCAACAAGTTGTTCACATTATTGAAATCGTATTGTTTTATATATAAACCATAGACATTGTTTTTGAAAACTTGAAAATGATTTAGCACATATGAGTCACCCCAATACATTTGCAAAACGTAGGGGAACTATGTACTCACTTTGAAAATCATTTTTGTATACATAAATAATGTATATTGTTTTGAAATTTTGAAAATAATAGTAGGCACATATGAATCACCCCAAAACATTTGAAAATGTAAAAGAGGGGGGGCTATGTACTCATTTGGGATTGCAAAAGTGTTCTTGATCAACGGAATAAACAAAGCTCAAACGTGTCCTAATGTGTCAGATAAATATGTTAGCGTGTCAGGACTACAAATGGGAGATCGGATAGAATGAAGTCTTATAAACCAAACGAGTGTTGGAACTCATGTGATATGGTTTACCAAACTTATTATTCTGATTTGGAAAGGATCCTAAGTGCTTTTGACCCATTATGACTCGTTAAGGTAGTTTATGCTACTTTAACGGTGTTGATACACTTTTGTGTCTGTCACTTGTTCTTAGTTACAATTGTAATTGTACGGTCTTTGCTCAAGTGTCTTTATAAGTTTGGTCATGTCGAACAGATCAAGATATCGTTCTATCTTGATCTAGTACGACATCTTAGCTTGTCTGTGTTAAACGGGTGCATGTGTGCATACCGTTGAGTCTTGTGTACGTCATTGCTCCGTACGAACAACTTGCTTCATACTAAAACTGGTTGCTTCATACGAAAACTGGTTGCTTTGTACGAAATTGGTTGCTTCGTACGAAACCATTTTCGTACGGATGACCAGCATGGACACTATATAAGCAGACATGCACCTCTCAGTCAGTGTTGGTCCAGGAAGCCTTTGAGTCTTTCTGCTGACGAACTGATCTTTTGGTGGGATCTCTTAGTCAGCATTTCTGGTGAAGACGAAGACACAAGAACACAGCAAGTTTGTTTGAGTCATACGAGCGTTGTGTGTATATCTTTGTACTTGTTCTCAATCATTAATCAAGATAGTGAATCTTTGGTTATCCCGTGTTCTTTACTTTGCTTTGGTTGCAGCACACTTGGATTCCGCACTTGTGTATGGGTTATATGAACAAGGAACAGGTTTAACACCATCCGCAGGTGGACTTACAAACAGGTCATTAGCGTAAACGCGTGATCGTCCTATGATAAATCTTAAATGCCCCAAACATGTTTGAAAATGTTATAACATCAGTTTATATGATAAAAATTTGGTTACATGTGTTTAAAATGGATTTATGCGCAAAAGGGCATATTGGTCATCATTTTTTAAGAACATAGAAGTAACTTATCATAACACTAGCCAAACGACGTGACCATAAGGTATAACCTCAATAGGTTATTCCCTAAACAACTATGGTTACAAATATGTGTTTGGTCGGATCCTAAGATTGACCAAACAGGTCAGATTCGAAAGTCAAAGCGGTGGTCAAGACCGCTCGACTTACGACCCTAAATAAGCACTAAACTATAAGTGACGAGTTAGACATGTTAAAATATGTCTAACTAAGTTTATAAAACTGATTTGGTATCAAAACTTGGTGTTCTGATACCCGAAAATAGTTTCGTCGTAAAATGCACATCAGCGCATTTTTGACCGAAACTTTGACTCGTCACTAAGACTAGTAAACATGGTAATCAGAAGGTGAAATCGTTAGGGATTATAACCTTCATGATTACGATCACGTTTCAAAGTTCAATTAAACTTTGACTTGACAAAATATGGTCAGAACCAAAAGTCAATCAGGTTGCTAAATTGTTCGACTTTTAGCTCAAAATAGCTAAAAAATGAAAGAACTAGGAAGAGTACTTACTCGTGATGAAGAACACTTTTGGAACTCAAGATAGGAGGCTTACAAAGGCTGGAAACAAGCTCCAAGAAGGATAAAAAGAAGAACTTCACACTTTGCTTTGAAGTGTTTTGAAGTGGT
This sequence comes from Scalesia atractyloides, assembly GCA_947069175.1. Classification (NCBI taxonomy): domain Eukaryota; kingdom Viridiplantae; phylum Streptophyta; class Magnoliopsida; order Asterales; family Asteraceae; genus Scalesia; species Scalesia atractyloides. The sequence continues at coordinate 53,685,652 of CAMTDV010000020.1, forward strand.
GTGAAAAGAATGGAAGAATCATGGGGTATTTATAGCATTTTAGGATTAAGGAGGTGATGACAAGTGTCCTCAAGTGTGGATTGGTGTCCTAACATGTGTCAACACCATATTAAGTGTGGCAAAGTGAGTGCTAGGTGTCAAAAATTGGAGATAGGTGGCAAACCTGGTGAAGAAGCAAAAATATTTATTATTTTTTTGACATTTTTGGCTCTTGGACTTGTATTTTCACTTGTTTGCCATTTTTTAACCCCTTTAACCTAATATTTAGGTTATATAAAGGTGTTAAGATGTGTGTAACTTGGATTACGCCCGAAAATGTCATGGATGTCGGTTCGTTTGGTTGTACGGTTACGCGTTTTGCAAAACGTGTAAAATGCTTTAACGAACACGAAAATGATCGAAATTGTGCAACGATTGACATTTTTGCATTCTCATCAATAAAATACAAGATTTTATTGAATAAAAAAATATTTGGAAATAAAACACAAGGTTTCATTGAATACGAAATTTTTTTGTAATTGTGCAATGATTTAAAAGGCACAAACATCACAGTCTCCCCTACTTTTGAAAATTTTATCCCGAAATTTAATTAGAGAAAACTTTGTGAAACAGATGTGTATATTTCGCTTTCATCTGATCCTCTCATTCCCAAGTAAATTCTGGCCATGTTTGGATTCCCAGTGAACTTTAACTATCGGTATACGTCTTCGCTTGAGTTTCTTGACTTCACGGTCCACTATCTCCACAGGTTTCTCTACAAAGTGCATATTGTCATCAACGTGAATTTCTTCGAGGGGAATGTGGAGGTTTGTATCAGCTAAACACTTTCTCAAATTGGACACATGGAATATTGGGTGAATATTCCTAAGTTCAGGAGGTAGCTCAAGTCGGTAGGCCACCTTTCCGATTCTCTCAACGATCTTGAATGGTCCAATATATCTTGGTGCAATTTTTCCTTTCTTTCCAAATCTAATCACACCTTTCCAAGGAGATACCTTGACAAGGACGTGATCACCAACTTGGAATTCCAAGGGCTTGCGTCGTTTGTCCGCATAACTCTTTTGATGGCTTCTAGCTGTCAGAAGGTTATCGTGAATTTTCTTGACTTTGTATGTTGTGTCGTGAATGAGTTCAGGTCCAGTGAGCTGAGCTTCACTGACCTCATTCCAGCAGACAGGTGAACGACATTTTCGACCGTATAGAGCTTCGAAAGGCGCCATATTGATGCTGGCGTGATAACTATTGTTGTGGGAGAATTCAACCAATGGTAGATGCGAATCCCAACTACCACCATAGTCGATCACACATGCTCTAAGCATATCCTCCAGTGTTTGAATTGTCTTTTCAGATTGTCCATCCATTTGAGGATGATAAGTAGTGCTCAGATTGAGTTTGGTTCCCATGGCAGATTGAAAGGTCTTCCAAAATTGAGAGAAGAATCGAGCATCCCGATCAGATATGACGTTCAAAGGAACACCATGACGAGATACAATCTCATCAATGTAGATCTTGGCGAGTTTATCAGCCGATAGATCCTCACGAATTGCCAAAAAGTGTGCTGACTTTGTTAGACGATCGATGATTACCCAAATGGCATCATGACCTCTAGGTGTGCGCGGTAGTTTAGTGATGAGATCCATCGCAATGTTCTCCCACTTCCATACTAGTATTTGTGGTTGCTCAAGTAAACCAGATGGGCGATTATGTTCTGCCTTAGATTTAAGACAAGTTAGGCATTTAGACACATATAAGGTAATGTCCTTCTTCATACACGGCCACCAATACTGGGTACGGAGATCCTTATACATTTTGTCTGCACCAGGATGGATTGAATAACGAGACTTATGAGCTTCGTCCATCAATAAGGTGCGAAGATTGTTTTGACTAGGAATCCACAAACGGTACTTGTAGTAGAGTAATCCGTTGTCTTTTGTTTCGAGTTGATGTTCGAGATTTTGTGGTAGATCATTTTTCAACAAGCTTTGGGTCACACATGTATGTTGTGCTTGAAGGATACGTGATTGGATATCATATTGAACTCGAACAAAATGAAGTTTGACACGTTCCTTATGACTAAGGGCATCAGCCACAACATTCGCCTTACCAGGATGGTAGCGAATCTCGCAATCGTAGGCGTTCAGAAGTTCGACTTAGCATCGTTGTCTCATGTTTAGCTCCTTTTGATTGAATATGTCTTGGAGACTTTTGTGGTCAATGAAAACCACACATTTCGTTTCGCAAAGGTAGTGTCTCCAAATTTTGAGAGCAAAAACTACGGCTCCTAACTCAAGATCATGAGTTGTGTAGTTTTTCTCGTGGCTTTTCAATTGTCTTGGCACATAGGCTATGAATTTGTCTCTTTGCATACCAAGACCTAGGTTTGATGCGTCACAATAGACAACGAAATCGTCGTTGCCTTCGGGTAAAGATAAAACAGGAGCATTACAGAGCTTTTGTTTCAGTGTTTGAGAGGCTTCCTCATGTTTGGGTCCCCACTCAAAAGGTTTATTCTTCTGAGTCAAAGTGGTGAGGGGAACCGTGATTTTTGAAAATTCGCGATGAATCGTCGATAGTATCCGGCAAGACCAAGAAATGAACGAACTTTGGTAGGAGTAGTAGGTGTACTCCAATCCCTAATCGCACTGATTTTGGCAGGATCTACATGTATACCTTGTTCGTTAACAATGTGTCCCAAAAATTGACCTTCTTTTAGCCAAAATTCACACTTGGAGAATTTGGCGTAAAGTTGTTCTTTCTTCAGGAGTTCCATCGTTAGACGAAGATGTTGTTCGTGATCGGCACGAGACTTAGAATAAATGAGGATGTCGTCGATGAAAACAATGATGAACTTGTCTAAATAAGCTTTACAAACCCTATTCATTAAGTCCGTGAAGACGGCAGGAGCATTCGTCAAACCAAAAGGCATGACAGTGAACTCGTAATGGCCGTATCGAGTGCGAAAAGCAGTCTTGGGAATATCTTCTTTGAGTACATGAAGTTGATGATACCCAGAACGTAGATCAATCTTTGAGTCTAGATTTAGGTTAATTTTATTTATTTTAATTAGACTACTTTTAGTACATCATGCACATTCACGCATCTGATTTTAAGTGGTAGTTAATAAAGGAAATGTATAATTCAGACAAATTGGCTAAGTATTATGTGGACAAGATTGTGTCCCTACATGTGTGCCAATATCTATTGTATCTGATAGAGATACTAGATATACCTCTCATTTTTGGAAAAGTTTTCAACAATCTTTAGGCACACGATTAAACTTTAGTACGGCTTACCATCCGCAGACTGATGGTCAAAGTGAGCGTACTATTCAAACTTCAAAAGACATGCTCCGAGCATGTGTAATTGATTTAGGTGGAAGTTGGGATGACCACTTACCCCTGATAGAATTCTCCTATAATAATAGTTATCATACGAGCATCAAGGCTGCTCCTTATGAGGCCTTGTATGGGAGAAAGTGTCAAACGCCCATGTGCTGGGCAGAAGTTGGGGAAGCCCAACTATCAGGACCTGAGATCGTCCTGGAGAACACAGATAAAATTGTGCAAATCCATGATGGTCTCAAAGCTGCCAGGGATACGCAGAAGAGCTATGCTGACAAGAGGCGTAAACCTCTTAAGTTTTGAAGTAGGGGACAAATTCATGCTAAAAGTGTCACCCTGGAAAGGTGTGATGCGCTTTGAAGAAGGGTAAGTTAAGCCTAAGATATATCGGACCATTCGAAATAGTCGAATGTGTCGGCACTATAGCTTATAAGCTTAGATTGCCAGAGGAGCTTAGTGGAATTCATAATGTGTTCCACATCAGTAATCTTAAGAAATGTCTAACTGATGAATCGCTAGCAATGTCGCATAAAGATGTTCAAATAGATGAAAACCTAAGGTTCGTTGAGAAACCAATTTCGATCGAGGATCGGCAGGTTAAGAAGCTCTGAAGAAAAATAATACCTATAGTAAAGGTTAACTGGGATGCCCTTCGAGGTCACGAGTATACATGGGAGGTTGAGTCCACTATGCGACAAAAGTACCCCCATCTTTTTGAATAAAATCTCGAGGTCAAGATTTCGTTTAAGGGGGTGAGGATGTAACACCCTGTAAAATCGTGTCCAATAATATAGTGACACGTATCGTATTTTTTAATTTTAGTCTTTTAAAGACTAACAGGGACTAAAAGCGTCAACATGCTGAAACTAGTCTCTGAGTGATCTTCTGATGTCAACATGCATAAACCAAGCCCCTAAGTGACATCGGAGTCAGCATGCTTATAATGAGCATCCGAGTGATCTTTTACGAAGTCCTAACTCTCATATGTTCCATTTGTGGACGAGAGGGATTAAATCCGTAATTTTATAAAAGTTTGATATTGGAGGGGTTAAAAGTGTCAACATATTAATTTATACCTCTGAGTGACCTTTTAACGACGTAGAGCTCGACAATGTCCGGGCATAATCCCAGGTACGCCAAATATTGGCTACGAAGGGCTAAATATGCAAAAAAAAGGTGTTTTAGGAGGTTCTAGGAGGTTTTACAAGTTAAGGGGCTAAAAGTGTCAACTTTTGAAAATGGCCTAGGGGCGCTCACGTTGCGCGATAGGCAAGGCCTGTGCCTCTCGCGGCCCACCAGAGGGCTGTATCTGTAGAATTTTAACTTGGCCTCCACACAAAGTGCCAAAAACCAATTAACTCGAAACTTTGGATTCCCAAACTGCTATGCCACATTTTGGGACACTTGTAAGCTCCCTCTTACACCCCTTAGCACCTGGCATCTCTTCCTTCAAGCTCTCCAACTATAAATAGGTGCCAAGGTTCACCATTTGAACTTGCACCTTTCTCATTTTCAACTCTATCTCCCTCCTCTAGAAGTTCGTAACTGGAAGGAGCATCCAACTTAGTTCTATTGCATTCTAGAACCTCTTGTAAGTGTTCCTTGCTCTTGCATTTTCGTTTATAGGCTTTTATAGCCAAAAGTTAAGCTTTTTCGGAAAACGCCTTGACTTTCGGTTAAGACCATTATGGTCCAGCCATTGTTCGTAATGAACATGGCTAAGTGATCATAATAAGGTAGGTATTAGTCCCTATAAAGGGCACCTCCTGATGATCACGTTTGCTAGACCAATTGACGAGTCAAAGTTATGATATTAAAGAGTCAAACAGGCCATTTTTTGGAAAAACCATAAATTGATCTTATAATGTTATGAAACGTGTTTTGACACTTAAAAAGTCGGTAATAATTATTAGAACATGTAAGAACATGTTCGGCTCGTCAATTTTAGTTCTAGGGTCGGTTCGCAACCGAAAGTTGCAAAGTTTGACTTCTACTTTGATTTTCGATTCTGACCCTATTTAGATTAGTTACCTACTGATCTAAAGTTGCATTATGATTGTAATATAATGTAGCATAACCCTCTGAGGTTATATTACATGATCATAGTCAGAATATAAGTTTATGCACAAGTTCCGTAATTCTGCCATTTTGACTAAAATGCTCTTTTTGCATAAAATAAGGTTTAAAAGATAATGAACTTGGAAATAAGTTTCCTACTGATGTAGTATTATAAGTATATTTATTTGGAATGTTCAATCAGACTATAAACTGAGTTTATGAACAAGTCCTTGTAATATGTCGGTAAACAACGATAAAGCCCTTATGGCTTATAAAATGGTTTTAATCATATATTTCAAGGTAAATCTTTACATACTAATATGTTATATTAAATAACATATCTAAGACATTTTAATCTGACCTTAACATCGGTTTTCGTTAAACATAAGCGTCGTTTTAGCACATAGTATGGTTTTAAAACATAACTATCAACCAAGACTTGTTACCTACTGATTATAAAACTTATTTTAAATATTTATACGTAGGTATTTAATATGAACTCTCAATCCCAAATAATTTGTAAACTGTGTGTAAAATGACCAAAATGCCCTTTTGGTGCATAGTTTGGTCATAAATATGAATTACACATATAATTGATATCCTACTAATATTATATCATAAATAAATTGTTTTTCCAGAATACTTATAATTATAATATTTAATTATATTCAAGTTCCTTTTATACGGTATGAAATTACCGAAATGCCATTATGAGGGATAGTTTCATTTTAAAACCTTAACGGGCATGTAAGTTGATATCCTACTGATATTACAACTTCATTAATGTATAATGGCATATAGAACTTGTCCATGACTTATCCGGTTACCCGATATCGATAATATGCGTATGGTTAAGTATATGTAACTAGTTTACGAAAATTAACCGAAACAGGTCTAACCTTGTCAATTAAGTTTCAAAATCCAGAGTGTTTATAGTTTACCCATATAATACAAGTCAAAGTACTTGTCGGGTTTAAACTGCATTCTATCCGATCATCGCTTAATCTAGCGTACCGTTTTTGATCCATTACGCTAGTCGGTCTAAGTCTATGACTTGCATAACACCATTAGCATTTTAATTGGTTAGCTCATGCCATAATCCAGACTAGAGCCTTCCAGTAAATGTTATCCGCATTTAGTTCATTTTGAATACGGTTGGGATATAATCTTGGGTTTTGAACAAGGCTAACTCAGGTAAATACTCTTGATTTATTTTCCATATACGGGCTTGGGATACGGTAAATTATTACCGCTTGGTTGGAAATGGGATCAATCGAATGTCAGATTGTGGCTAGTAAATCCGCATATTCCGTTTTAATCAGTTTTGTTTGTTAACTTAAACATTAGGGGTTAACTACCGTGTCCTGGATATCCTCGGGTCATTACATTAGATAATGGCCACGACTCTAGCGCGGGGTGTAGGCATACACCTGACAGACGCTCAAATGCAAATTACCCAAGACGTTGGAGATAACTCCTCCGTGAGTTCTAAGTGGTGTGTACTTAATCATGTCTCGGTCTCTGTACTGGGCCCTGTATATGTATGAAAAAACATGTGAATCTGTTAACAAGGTTATAAAGTAACTTTCCCAAGTTATAAAAGATTTGTGTCCTGTGCACTTAAATCTAATTCCTAAAATATTTTCAAAACAAGTCAGTCAGGTGTATTTACCAACGAAAACTGACGTATTTTCAAAAGACTAAGCTTGCAGGTACAATACGAAATAGGCCGGAAGCTGCTCGGTAGTGAAATAAGAGGATCTTGCAAATCCTTAGATCTGCCCTAAAGTCTATTTTGTATTCTTTCTTTGTACATTTTATGATCCGCCTGTGGATCTTCTATTACGAGCCTGTATATTATTTTGTATTTTCGAACATTTGGTTTGTAATAGTAATTTTACTCCAAGAATTCCATTGTGCGATGTGTAATTGACAATGATGTTATCAACTGACGTCACAATACTCGCCACCAGGGCCCACCGATGTATGGATTTGGATTGGAAATCCGGGGTGTGACAAGAGATCCCCCCTTTATATGAGTGAATGTATCATATTGTTGGGTTAAAATTTCCTTGTTGTTCTCTTGTACCTCATATGTACCTCCAAACTATACGTTCAAATCATCCAACAATTCCTTTGCATTCTCACATTGGAATAATCCAACATAGATTCCATTGGGTAAGGCCATAATAGTATCTTGAATGCCTTAGCATCAAACTCCAATTTTTGAAAATCTTGCTTAGAATAGTTTGTGGGGTTCTTGGGAATAGTTGTGTTTGGTTTTCCAGTACTCGTCATAAAAGGAACATAAGGACCATAAACCACAAACCTCTAGCAACCGGTGTTCTGTTGGGATAAGTAGTGACAAACCCTTAGTTTTCAGATTTTAAATTCATGGTGAACGAGTATCGGAGGCTTGTTTGCGATTTGGTATTGTGAGGATCTTGAGTGATTGACATCTTCACTGAATTCTATTGACTTTTTTTCTTAGAAAACAGAGTATCGAAACAATTTGATGTTCTGAACCCATTGAGACCATAACTTATTTGCATCATCCATGACCATAACTTAAACCTATCTTCAATATATCAAATCTAATCTAACTTATTTGCATCATCTATGACCATAACTTAAACCTATCTTCAATATATCAATTCTACTCTAACATATTTGCATCATCCATGACTATAACTTAACCCATTGACGAAAACGACACCACCATCACCCATCTACCGTAGCATGCTGCCCAACCATAATTCCTCATCCATTATCACCGCACCATCCACCCTTCCACATCCCCCATCAACGCACCAATCACCATTACACCCCCCATCAGCGCACTAACCACACAAACCATCATCACACATCGCCGGACCAATTTTGAACTTTTTAATTTGATACTGTGATTTGTGGCTAATTTAAAATCGATATTTGGTGTTAAGCTATGATTTTGGTAGGTTTTTTTTATATATTTTAAATGAATTTGAATCGAAACGAATTTATCCAAATTCGATCTGAATCTGATTTTTTAATTGAACATGGATCGAATTTGAATGGGAGTTTTTATTGGAATACGAATTCAAATCGAATTTGCCAGTTTTTAATCGAATTCAAATTTAAGCAAAAATAAAAAATATTTGAAAAACTTGATTCGAGTAATTTGAAAGTTTGTTATCCGATTCCATGAATACCCCTATATTCCACAGGCATGGAAGATGGTTACCTTAGGTTTTAGCTTTCATCATCAGTAGATTTTACATAATCCAACATTTACCTACGTCATAGCCCATAATGATCTATTAAGTACACCCATTTCCCCTTTAGTATCCCAAACAAGCGCTCTGCATCCTTTCTCGTCGCCTCTTGCGCCCTCTTGAATTTCTTTTCTGTCTAATCAGTGGGATAGCGAAATGCTTTCACAAACTTGACCAAGTACGGTAGATACCATCAATATATAGTATCCATGTTTGTATGCATGTCCATTTATATTAAATGGAGATCGTGGCGCGGTTCCATTTTATTGGTTGGTAAAAATTGGGGATTGTTGGAAAAAAATGAATTGCAAAACCAATCCTACTAAAGGCGAAACGACTCTTAAGGGTCGAGAATTACTATTCATGACCCGCTAGATCATGTTTAGGAATTCCATGGCCTCTAGGGTTAGGGAACAAAATGTATCAAAAGCAAATAGGATAAACACGTGTTGATTCTCTAAACAAGCTTTCTCGTGTTTAGCGACTTTACCCCATTCCACCGTTGGCTGACTAACAACAAACCCATTATCCCTAAGCCCAACAAGAGGGGACACTCTTGTAAAGTCCACACAAGTGTGGTTGCCCCTGTCCACCCAAACACAAGAATATTAGCTGACCGAAGAGTAGACCTCCCATCGAGCGGATCTGTCAGAAAGTTCAACGGAGCCCTTTTTTTTCCGAAATCCTTGTCTGCTTTAGAACATCCCTAACCAAATCATGCCTAGATTTAGGGGCGGCAATTCTTGACACGACCCGCCAACTTAACCGAACACGACACGAAAAAACATGTTTGGGTCGACTAACACTACCCATCTTTATAAACGGGTCGAGTTCGAGTTGACCTGTATTAAAAACAGGCTAGTTTGGGTTGACCCGTATAAAAACGAGTTGACCTGTTAACCCGTTTAACTATTTGGAAACAAAATATTTTATGTTTTTTGTTTTTTTCCATTTCTATTTCACATGGTTATTATAATAATGTTAGGTTTGACACATTATATTATTTAGTTGTTACACTCATACTTCTCATTAAATTTATTATTGATAACCCGTTTAAAACCAACAACTTACTTATAAATCGTCAACTTGTATGACTCATTTAAAAATATGGGTTAAATGGGTCGGGTTTGGGTTGACCCGAATTTATATGGGTAGGGTTAGGGTAATTATCTTTGACCCAAATAATAATATGGGTCAGGTCCGGGTTGAACATTTCAACCCACCAACCCGTTAAACTGCCAACCCATCAACCCGACACGATTGACACCCCTACCTATATTTAAAACCAGGTAACTCCTAATTGCATGCTCACCAAAAGTCGAAACTATGAAAACCGTTTACGAGGGTGTAAATATATTATATTATGATAACCACTGGGATTTCGTTAATCTTTATACAGAAATGTTCAAGAAAAAAATGAAGCAAAACTATGTATATCGCTTAAAGCTAACGAGTACGATTATTTAAACAAATTAAATGTTACATGAAATAATTACAATAAAAATTTAAAAAACAAATAAGTCATGTGTCACACTCCCACTGGCTCATCTCACTTCCGTGAATGTGACACAACACACACATGTGTGGACGACGTTGTATTTACATGAGTGTGAGCTGACATGGCTCGTCTATCTCTAAGTGTTTTCACGACCGGACCGGACCGGACCGGCCAGGAATCGCAAGCTTGGCGGTCCGGTTAGCCATATGCGACCGTTTTCGCATGTAACCGGCTGATTTTTAACGGTTGACGGTTTGACCGGTAAACCGTGGCTAAAGATCGGACCGCATTTGGTGTCAGCTTCCAAAGAAAACTATTACCAAAGGCCAAAAGAAGAAGTGAGACCCACGATTGATTCCGACGATCACTTTAAATCTACTCCGGTGACTAATATATATATATATATAACTATAACATATCTTGTGAGGATAACGAATCCACGGTTGCTTTAGAGAACAAGTGAAGACAAGAAAAAGATATGTAGCCATAAGAACAAGAAGCAAAGGAACAATGTTGGCGGAGGTATAACATCAGAGAAGTTTTAGTAATCTAGGGTTAACTATCAAATATGTAAATGGGCTAAGTGTGGGCTTTATTTTTAAAATGGGCTATAACTTTGTTTTTAGTTTAATGACATTTGGATCAATTATTAAAGAGGTTTTTATAAGAAAAGTATGAACATAATTTTTTACCTTATTTATTTTATATCTGGTCCCACCGGTTAGACCAGTGAACCGATAAAGATGCCGGTTTGATACCCGGTCCGATCATGAAAACATTGCTATCTCTCACAACCATGAAGCATAACACAATACATTAGGCATTTTAAACCGGGTCAAATACTCGAATTGGGTATTTATATTTAAGGTCCTGGATTGATTGCCAAAACGATGTTTACTTTTTGAACATTGTTACCACTCACTCACTAACCTGTGATTAAATATGTGCTGGAATCCTCTTGTATGGCAATCTTCTGCTAGCAAGAACAATCTCTTGTTATCTATTGATTTATTCACATTGTAGTTTAGGGTTTCTTTCATTTTCATGTTCCAATTTTGTTAAGTGTCTTTTTTAGTTTATTTGTGTTTTTCATACTAAGGATTATGTAGGGGGTAATAAGGGTTGTTTCTATTTGTTTGAGGGTCTTATATGTAAGTCTATCTTTTATAAATTGAATGCTACATAACAATCTGGAGAGTATCTAGAATTTGAGTCAAATACTTCTCATCTCTTAGCTTCTTTCTCTTCAATACGGTTATAACCCTATCAAGGGTATCAGAGCCGTTCCGATCTTCCATTGGAATTCATATGTCACCATGATGAATACACGCAACTGTGAAGTCGACAAGACCATCAAGGATCATGAGAAGCAAATTGCAGATCTTTAAGCTACCTAGCGACAATGATGAGCCGGGAAGAGTAAATACTGAAGGTTGCCGGTAACAAACCCAGCGATCTCGAGTCCCACAGCAGCAACAAAAAATACGAGTAGGGAAGGTTGAGTTTCCCAAGTTTAATGGAGAAGATGTAGAAGGGTGGATCTATCGTTGTGAGCATTTCTTTAACATCGATGAAACACCGGACAACATAAAACTTAGTTGCGCGGTCATTCACCTTGAGGGAGATGCTATTCAATGGCATCAATCCTTTATGCAAACCCGTGGGGTTATCGTGGCCGAATACCCTTGGGCAGACTGTGTGAGGGCCATCACAACTCACTTCTCTATTGCCATGTTTGAAGACGCAATCGAAGAAATAGCGTCTCTCATGCAAATAGATTCCCTACAAGATTATAACTCGGTTTTTGATGTCATACCCCGACCTTCCACAGCCAATCAAATACCGGTGGCTCGGGTGGGGAATATCGTGACGTAAGTTGATAACATCATAGACAATTAAACACAACACAGCGGAAGTCTTGGATTTAAATTACTATTACAAACCAAATGTTCGAAATATAAAATAATATACAGGCTCGTAATAGAAGATCCACAGGCGGATCATAAATTGTACAAAAAAAGAATATAAAAAAGACTTTGGGCAGATCTAGGATTTGCAAGATCCTCTTATCACTACCAAGCACTTCCAGCCTATTTTCGTATTGTACCTGCAAGCTTAGTCTTTTGAAAAGACGTCAGCTTTCGTTGGTAAATACACCCAACTGACTCATTTTGAAAACATTTAAAATATTTTTAAACACAAGATTTATTAACTCAGCCGTACACAAAAGCACTAAGAACAGATAGCATTTACCAGAATGTCTCTAGTCTGCATTATGGCATAAGCTAACCAATTAAATACTAATGGTCTTTCTTAAGTCGTAGACTTAGACCGACTAGCGTACATGATCAATACGTATAACGCTATATTAAACGATGATTGGATTGAATGTAGTTTAATAACAACAAGTACCTTGACTTGTATAATATGGATAAACTATAAACATTCTGAATTTTGAGACCTAAATGACAAGGTTATATCCGTTTCGGTTAATTTCCGTAAACTAGTTATGTATACTTAACCGTATGCATATCAATGATATCGGGTAACCGGATAAGTCATGAACAAGTTCTATATGCCATTATACTTTAAATAAGTTGTAATGTCAGTAGGATATCAACTTTTATGCATGTTATGGTTTTAAAGTGAAACTATGCCTCATAAGGGCGTTTCGGTAATTTCACACCGTATAAAAGGAACTTGAATATAATTTAATGTTATATCTATAAGTATTCTAGAAAAATAACTTATTTATAATTTAATATCAGTAGGATATTAATTATATGTGAAATTTATCTTGTATGACCAAACTATGCACCGAATGGGTATTTTGGTCATTTTACACATAGTTTATAAATTATTTGGGAATATGAGTTTATATCTTGTACCTAATGTAAAAATATTTAAAATAAGTTTTTAAATTAGTAGGTAACAAGTCTTGGTTGGTAAATATATTTTAAAACCAAACTATGCGCCGAAACGACGCTTATGTCGTAAAATGACGATTTGTGTGACGTTTAATGAAAACTGATGTTAAGGTCATGTTTACATGTCATAGATATGTTATTTAATATAACATATCAGTAGGTAAAAAATTTACTTTAAAAAAGATATGACTTCAACCGTTTTATAAACTTTGTTTATAATTTGGTTTGACATCCCAAATAATCAAACTTCGCGACTTTTGGTTGCGAACCGACCCTAGAACTGAAATTAACAAGCCGAACATGTTCTTACATGTCCTAATAATTATTACCAAGTTTTTAAGTGTCCAAACAGGTTTCATAACATATATAAGATCAAATTATTACATTTTCGAAAAATGGCCTGTTTGACTTTTTAATATAATTACTTTAACCCATCAATTGGTCTAGCAAACGTGATCTTCAGGAGGTGCCCTTTATAGGGACTAACACCTACCTTGTTACGATCACTTAGCCATGTTCGTTACGAACAATGTCTGGACCATAATGGTCTAACCGAAAGTCAAGGCGTTTCCCGTAAAACGCTTGACTTTTGGCTATAAAGCCTATAAATGAAAATGCAGGAGGAAGGAACACTTACAAGTGATTCCTAGAATGCAATAGAACTTAGTTGGATGCTCCTTTCAGTTAGGAACTTCCAAAGGAGGGAGATAGAGTTGTGAATGAGAAAGGTGCAAGTTCAAATGGTGAACCTTGGCACCTATTTATACTTGGAGAGCTTGAAGGAGGTGATGCAATGTGCTAAGTGGTGTAAGAGGAAGCTTACAAGTGTCCTAAAACGTGGCATAGCTGTTTGGGAATCTATAGTTTCGAATTCATGGTTTTTGGCAATTTTGTGTGGAGGCCAAGGAAAATTTTCTGCAGACACAGGCCTCTCACGCCCGCGAGAGGCCAGGCCCTTGCCTCTCGCACACCGCAGCGCCCCATGGTCAGATTCAAACTTTGACACTTTTAGCCCCTTGACTTATAAAACCTTCTAAAACACCTTTTTAGCATATTTATCCCTATGTAACCAATATTCGGCATCCCGGGAGTATGCCCAAACATTGTCGAGCTCGCAGTTCGTTAAAAGGTCACTCAAGGATATAAATTAACATGTTTACACTTTTAACCCCTCCATCATCCAACTTTCACATATTTACAAAATTAACCTCTCTCGTCTAACAAGTAGCACGTATGAGAGTTAGGACTTCGTAAAGGATCACTCAAGGCTCATTTTAAGCATGTTGACATATCAGTCACTCAGAGGCTAGGCATGTTGACATATCAGTCTCTCAGAGGCCAAGTTTGAGCATGTTGACACCTTTAGTCCCTATTAGTCTTTAATAGACTAAGTTTAAATATACAATACGTGTCACTATACTATTGGACATGATTTTTACGAGGTGTTACGTCCTCACCCCCTTAAAAGAAATCTCGTCCTCGAGATTTGATTCAAAAAGATAGGGGTAATTTTATCGCATAGTGGACTCAACCTCCCACGTATACTCGGGACCTCTAAAGGCGCCCCACTTAACCTTGACTATAGGTATCGATTTCCTTCGGAGCTTCTTAACCTGTCGATTCTCGATCGAAATTGGTTTCTCAATGAACTCAGGTTTTCATCTATTTGCACATCTTTGTGTGACATTTCTAGCGACTCATCGGCTAGGCATTTCTTAAGGTTAGATATGTGGAACACATGATGAATTCTACTAAGCTCCTCTGGCAGCTTAAGCTTATAAGCTACAGTGCCAACACATTCGACTATCTCGAATGGTCCTATATATCTTGGGCTCAGCTTGCCTTTCTTTCCGAATCTCATTACACATTTCCAAGGTGATACTTTCAGCATGACTTTGTCCCCTATTTTGAACTAGAGAGGTTTACGCCTCTTGTCAGCATAACTGTTCTTCCTATCACGGGTAGCCTTGAGACGATCACGGATTTGCACAATCTTTTCTGTGCTCTCCAGGACAATCTCTGGTCCTGATAGTTAGGCTTCCCTAACTTCTGCCTAGCACACGGGTGTTCTACATTTTCTCCCATACAAGGCCTCATAAGGAGCAGCCTTGATGCTTGTATGATAACTATTATTATAGGAGAATTCTATTAGGGGTAAGTGGCCATCCCAACTTCCACCTAAATCAATCACACATGCTCTAAGCATGTCTTCCAACGTCTGAATTGTATGCTCACTTTGACCATTCATCTACGGGTGGTAAGCCGTACTAAAATTTAATCTTGTGCTTAAAGATTGTTGGAAACTTTTCCAAAAATGAGATGTATATCTAGTATCTCTATCAGATACAATAGATACCGGCACACCATGTAGGGACACAATCTTGTCCACATATAGCTTTGCCAACTTATCAGAATTATAAGTCTCTTTAATTGGTAAGAAATGTACTGACTTAGTTAGCCTGGCCACAATGACCCAAATCGTGTCATTGCCACGATTGGTCTTAGATAACTTGGTAATCAAATCCATAGTTACCATTTCCCATTTCCAAGTGGGAATCTCAAGCTGTTATAGAAGTCCTGACGGTTTTTTATGTTCGGCTTTAACTTGCGAACATGTCAGACATTTAGCTACATAAGTGGCTATGGATTTCTTCAAACCCATCCACCAAAAATTCTTTTTCTTTTACCACCTCCAGGGTGAACTGAGTATCTCGTATTTTGCGCTTCTTGGAGGATTAGATCTCTAAGTCCTCCTAAGATTGGAATCCAGATTCCTTCGTTAAATCTAAGGATTCCATCCTTTCTAGGCGTTAATTGATCAACAGTTTTGCCTAATCCTTCATTAGGAATGTTAGCTTCTAATAGGGCTTGCTTTTGCGCATTTAATAGCTTCTCATTCAAGCTATTTCTGAGCTCAATGCTCTTTGCATTGATCCTAATGGGCTTAATACTTTCTTTGCGACTTAAGGCATCAGCAACGACATTTGCCTTGCCGGGAGATAGCGAATTTCGCAATCATAATCATTAAGTGTTTCCATCCAATGGCGCTATTGCATGTTCAATTCTTTTTTATTGAACAAATGCTGGAGACTCTTATGGTCAGTGTATATAATACACTTTGTGCCATATAAGTAATTTCTCCACAGCTTTAGTGCAAATACAACGGCACCCATTCCAAATCATGAGTGGTGTAATTCCTTTCGTGCACCTTTGATTGTCATGATGCATAAGCAATTACTTTTCCTTTTTGCATTAGCACACAGCCCATGCCAATGTGCGAAGCATCACAATAAACTACAAAATCCTCAGTACCCTCAGGTAGAGATAACACAGGAGCTTTGCTCAACTTGTGTTTTAGAATCTCAAAGGATTCTCGTTGTTTCGGACCCCAAACAAACTTAACATTCTTACAGGTTAAGGTAGTCAAAGGAGTGGCTATCGTTGAAAAGTTCTCAATGAACCTCCTATAGTAACTAGCCAATCCTAGGAAACTACGAATCTCCGATGGGGTTTTGGGACTTCTGAATTCATTATGGCTTCTGTTTTGGCGGGATCCACTTGGATACCATGCTCACTTACAACATCCAAGAAATTGGACTTCTCTAAGCCAAAACTCACACTTAGAAAATTTGGCATAATGCTTCTCCTGCCTTAGTCACTCTATAATGCACCGAAGGTGTTTCTCGTGATCAATTTGATTAGAGAATAGATAAGTATGTCATCTATGAAGACAATGACAAACTTATCCA
This sequence comes from Scalesia atractyloides, assembly GCA_947069175.1. Classification (NCBI taxonomy): domain Eukaryota; kingdom Viridiplantae; phylum Streptophyta; class Magnoliopsida; order Asterales; family Asteraceae; genus Scalesia; species Scalesia atractyloides. Next base: position 53,702,479 of record CAMTDV010000020.1, read on the forward strand.
AATACGGTTTGCAGACTCTATTCATGAGATCCATGAATGCTGCAGGTGCATTTGTGAGCCCAAAAGGCATCACCAGAAATTAAAAATGACCATATCGGGTCCTAAAGGCAGTTTTAGGAACATCCTTGTTCCTAACTTTCAGCTGATGATATCCTGATCTCAAATCAATCTTAGAAAAAGAACTAGTCCCTTGAAGTTGGTCAAATAAATCATCAATCCTGGGCAGAGGATATCGGTTATTAGTCGTTATCTTGTTCAATTATCGGTAATTAATGCACATCCGCGTTGAATCGTCTTTCTTTTTGACAAAAAGAATTAGAGCTCCCCAAGGTGATGAACTAGGCTAGATAAAGCCTTTCTCTAAAAGTTCATCTAATTGCGTCCTTAATTCCTTCGTTTCCGTCGGTGCTAACCGATATGGAGCTCTGGCCAATGGTGCTGATCTAGGTAGGATATCAATTCTAAACTCTACTTGCCTATCTGGAAGTAGGCCAAGTAATTCTTCGGGGAAAATATCGAAATACTCCGAGATAACCAGAAGGTCTTCAATACTTGGCTTAGGCTCATTGATAGTTACTTACGCCAGGTAAATGACACAACCTTTCCCCAAACATTGGATGCTTTAAATAACGACAGCTTGTCTGGCAATCCGTAATGTGAATCTCTAGGGATGGTGATCGTTTCACCAGATGGGTTTTAATTTCGATGAGTTTCTTATCGCAGGCAATTCGGGTTTGGTTATGGGATAACCAATCCATGCCTAAAACTACATCGAACCCTGCCAATTTCATTGGCAAAAGAGAGATAGGGATAGAATGATTCTTTATGGATTTAGAACATCCATCAAGAATGGAAGATGCTGTCTCTAACGTTCCATCAGCGAGTTCTACTTCATAAGCTGTATCTAGAGTTCTTATGGGTAGGTTTAATAGTTTACTAAACTTATGATCAACTAAATATTTATCTGCACCCGAATCGAAAAGAACTCTAGCATATACATCATTGATGAGGAATGTACCTGTTATGACGTTATTGTCATTAACGGCCTCTCTGGCATTCATCTAGAAGGCACGAGCATTCCCTTTCTTAGCCTCTCCAGGCTTTGCATCATTACTTTGGGGTTCTTGGGGCAATTGAACGTAATATGCCCTTTTTCATTACAGTTTTAGCAAACGGCATCCTTAAGATCCTTGCACTCTAGGGTCTTATGTCCCTTTCTCTTGCAGATACCAAAGGGTTTAGTCTGTGGATTTATACTACATTGTCCCCAATGTCTATATTTACAGTTCTTGCACAGAGATTTGTGGTTAGACATGTGTTGGTTCTTCTTGAACCCGAAATTTCCTTTCTTTTTGAACCTTTGGGGGTTATTATCCTTTCGTTTCCTCTTTCGGTCAGTTTCAGTCTTAACTGACCTTTGCCTCACTAAATCTAAGGTGAGGGAGAGAGATAGGTCTACAGCGGACCTATAGGTACTAGGCCGAGCAGCTTTTACCATGCCTTTTATCTCAGGCGCTAACCCATTAATAAAACGCGCAATGCGTTTGGTTTCAGGGGTGATTAAATATGAAACTAACCTAGACAGGGAATTGAAATCAGAAACATACTTCCGACAATCTAGGTTTTTCACTTAAAAGAGTTAGAAAGTCTGTCTCTAATTTCTCCACCTCATGAGGTGGATAGCAAGTCTCCTTGACTAGATCGACAAACTTAGACCATCCTAAGTTGTACAGGTGTATCTTACCTATAGATTGAACCATTGCCTTCCACCAAATGAGGGCATCACCCTTGAAGGACTATGATACATATTTTACCACATCCTTATCAGCACACCCGTTGATATCTACTATCGTTTCCATTTCATCAAGCCACTTCAAGGACTCTACTGCTCCTTTTTCCCCATTAAAGTCTCGGGGTTTGCAGGAGATGAAATATTTATAGGTACATCCGTCTTTTGAAGAACGGGACTTATCAGCAAATTCTATTTTCTTTGGTTCACTCTTTGCATTCGAAGAGTGAACTGAGCTCTCCATATGAGCTGATGATGGTGCGATTGATAATGGTCTGGAGCGAGTAGCACTCGACTCCCTAAGTTTTTCTATGGCCTTTCCCACAACTGCATCTATGCGAGCATGGAAGTCATCATTGTTAATGGCTATGTTTTCAGCCTTGTTAGAGCGAATCTCTCGGTGGCTACTTTGTGCCTCGTCCAAGTTTACCATTTTGAAGCTTTGGCTCTAAATATCAAACAAAATTTTCTCTTAGCCATGGTGTAACAATCATATTGGCTTAATTATTAGATATAACAATCCATCGCTTATCTAAGCCAGTGAATAACATCACAACTCTTAAGCTTATCATATCTATATTTGGCCTAGGTCTTAATAGGATCATTAAAGGCAAATTACAATCTGGACATAGTCCATACAATATTAGACAGTAGATCGTAATGTCACAACTGTCATTGTCATTTAGACAATTATATATAGCTTATAGGCTTGCCATTAATGGACAGAGAAAATTAGGCACATTAGCCTGTCACATTGGACATAAAATTGTGCACATTGGCCTGTCACCATGGACATAAAATTGGGCACATTGGCCTATCACATGGACATAAAATTGGGCACATTGGCTTCACTTGGACATAAAATTAGGCACATTGGCCTGTCACAGTGGACATAAAATTGGCACATTGGCCTGTCACATTGGACATAAAATTGGGCACATTGGTCTGTCACCTTGGACATAAAATTAGGCACATTGGCCTGTCACATTAGACATAAAATATTGGGCTTCACTTGGGCATTTCACCTTGGACATAAAATTGGGACATTGGCCTGTCACATTGGACATAAAATTGGGCACATTGGCCTGTCACCTTGGACATAAAATTGGGCACATTAGCCGGGATCACATTGATCACATAGACTATATAATAGGTCTTAGGACGTGGTCCTTTTTACGTAGACGGCTAGTGTGGTTCCTCAAGTCACACTACCAAGAGTATGAACATTCCTTAATGTTAACATAAGAGTACCTTAATGGTTGATTAATGGTCCCGGTCACCTTGGACCTTAACGACCTTGGAGGTTTGAACCTAGTCCACCACCTCTGGATAGAAGGATAACTTCCCTTAACTATCCTGATAGAAGGCCCCTTGTCCTTAACTATCCTTTCTTGGCCAATGTGTGGTCTACGCCACTTGGCATAATCAAATCCATTACGGTCTTTTAGAATTATATAGCAGAGCATAAATTTCGAATAAAATTGAGACACTCGCTTGAAGAGGATGAATATAAATATATATAATTCCAAAAATTACTTCATTAAGTTCCAATAGAAATTAGATACTAGAAACAATGAAACAAACTGTCCATGCAAGGACTAAAGAAATAAAAAAAACATGTCCACGCAGGGACTAAAGAAATAATAATGTCCTCGTAGGGACTTACATATATTAGAAGAGACTTCACTCGTCCTTCTTCCCTTGACCAACTTGGAGAGTTTCTTGAAGAACTTATTCGTCTTCTTCTCCGTTTTCTCCGCTTGTTGTTGCATTTCTTTCATTCGGTTCTAAGGCCTCCTTGATGGCCTCAAGTGGCGGTGGAGGTTGTGGTTGTGGTTGTTGCATAATAGGATACTGGTACCCATAACTTTGATATCCAGTAGGTGGATAAGCAAGTGGGAAAGGAGACGGGTAAACTGCATTATGCATGACCGCTTGCATGTAAGGGTCATGCGACAATGCTTGGTAATCAACAGGTGTAGTTGGGTTAAAAGGATCATATCTAGACGTATCTGGATATGTTGGGATAGGGTTATTATAACCCGATGGTGGTGGTTGAACCATTGGTGGTGGTGTTGGTTCCACCACAGGTGACGCATTAGAGGGTCCACCCATTTGTGGGTCCTCGTGAATAGTAGGGTAAGCTTTGGGCAAAGGTGTCAGCGATCCTGACCGTTGGCCCGCACGTACCGACATACGTGCTCCTCTCTTCCTCCTTGGTGGTTCAGGTGGTGATTGGGGTTGTTCCACCGGTTCCGTGCACATCTTCTTGCATGGGAGGTAGTTGGGAGTGATGGGAAGGAGTGTTAGCGAAAGTAAATTGATTCCAGTACTGGTCCCGCTCATTAGGACCTTGGTATGGCGATCCGGCGTAAGAGTTCGAATCGCCTGAGATTTCAATGGGATGCGTGTGTGATCCTGACGGTGGCATCTCCAGGTCAGAGTCCTCGTCCATGGGATTGGGTCGGTCTAATTGATTCTGGTCGGCTGGGGGTGTATTAAAGTATTGGTTGGGGTTAAATTCATCGTGATAAGAATGATGGGAATGGTGGAAGTGGTGTGAATGATGCGAATGATAGGAATTGTATGAATTTTGAGTATGAGAAGGTGAATGTTGTGATAATGGCCATGAATCCCCGAATCTTCATAAGGGTTCAGGTGATGGGGATGTGAAGGGATGTGTCCTGAAGGTCCTCCCCTCATTGGTCCTTTTCCTCTTCCTCTTACTCTTGGCGGCATTTTCTTGTTAAAAATCAATTCAAAAACAATATTAATAACTTAATAATGAAATGAGTAATCCTAGGTCAATGCCTAGACTCGGAAGTCTAAGGAATGTGCGTGTGTAAGTTTGAGATTAAACACAAAAGGTTAGTGTTTAATTCTCTCAAACGTTGGCTCTGATACCAACTTGTCACACCCCGACCTTCCACAGCCAATCAAACACCGGTGGTCCCGAGTGGGCAATATCGTGACGTAAGTTGATAACATCATAGACAATTAAACACAGGACATCGGAAGTCTTGGATTTAAATTACTATTACAAACCAAATGTTCGAAATATAATAATATACAGGCTCATAATAGAAGATCCACGGGCGGATCATAAATTGTACAAAGAAAGAATATAAAACATACTTTAGGCAAATCTAGGATTTGCAAGATCCTCTTATCACTACCGAGCACTTCCAGCCTATTTTTGCATAGTACCTGCAAGCTTAGTCTTTTGAAAATACGTCAGCTTTCGCTGGTAAATACACCTAACTGACTCATTTTGAAAACATTTAAAATATGTTTTAAGTGCATATCAGCATAAAATCTTTTATAACTTGGGAAAGTTTACCATCCAACCTTGTTAACAGATTTACATGTTTGTCCATATATACAGGGCCCGGTACGGAGACCGAGAGATGATTAACGTACATACCACTTTGGACTCACGAAGGAGTCATCTCTTCCCAACCTTGTGGGTAATACATTTTGAGCGTCTATCGGGTGAATACCTACACCCGCGCTAAGGTCGTGGCCATTTTCTATTGTAATGAGCCGAGGATATCCAAGACACGGTAGTTAACCCCCGATGTTTAAGTTATCAAAAAAATTGATTAAAACGGAATATGCGGATTTACTAGCCACAATCCGGAATTCGATTGATTCCATTTCCGACCAAGCGGTAATAATTTACCGTAACCCAAGCCCGTATAGGGGAAATAAGTCAAGAGTATTTACCTGAGCTAGTCTTCATTTAAACACAAGATTTATTAACTCAGTCGTACACAAAAGCACTAAGTGCAGATAGCATTTACCGGAATGTCTCTAGTCTGGATTATGCCATAAGCTAACCAATTAAATACTAATGGTCTTTCTTAAGTCGTAGACTTAGACCGACTAGCGTACATGATCAATACGTATAAAGCTAGATTAAACGATGATTGGATAGAATGTAGTTTAATCCCAACAAGTACCTTGACTTGTGTAATATGGATAAACTATAAACATTATGGATTTTGAGACTTAAATGACAAGGTTATACCCGTTTCGGCTAATTTCCGTAAACTAGTTACGTGTTATACTTAACCGTACGCATATCAGCGATATCAGGTAACCGGATAAGTCATGGAAAAGTTCTATATGCCATTATACTTTAAATAAGTTGCAATATCAGTAAGATATCAACTTTTATGCCCGTTATGGTTTTAAAGTGAAACTATGCCTCATAAGGGCGTTTCGGTAATTTCACACCGTATAAAAGGAACTTGAATATAATTTAATGTTATAACTATAAGTATTCTGGAAAAATAACTTATTTATAATTTAATATCATTAGGATATTAATTATATGTGAAATTTATCTTTTATGACCAAACTATGCACCGAAGGGGCAGTTTGGTCATTTTACACATAGTTCATAAATTATTTGGGATTATGAGTTTATATCTTCTACCTAATGTAAAAATATTTAAAATAAGTTTTTAAATCAGTAGGTAACAAGTCTTGGTTGGTAAATATATTTTAAAACCAAATTATACGCCGAAACGACGCTTATGTCGTAAAATGACGATTTGTGTGACGTTTAATGAAAACCGATGTTAAGGTCATGTTTACATGTCTTAGATATGTTATTTAATCTAACATATCAGTAGGTAAAAGATTTACTTTAAAAAAGATATGTTTTAAACCGTTTTATAAGCCACAAGGGCCTTATCGATATTTATCGACATAATACAAGGACTTGTTTACAAACTCACTTTATAATCTGGTTTGACATCCCAAATAATCCTAGTTATAATATTACATCAGTAGAAAACTTATTTTCAAGTTCATTATCATTTAAACCTCTTTTTATACAAAAAGGGCATTTTAGTCAAAATGGCATAATTACGGAACTTGTGCATAAACTCAAATTCTGATTATGATCATGTAATATAACCTCAGAGGGTTATGCCATATAATATTATGATCATAATGCAACTTTAGATCAGTAGCTAACTAATCTAAATCGGGTCAGAATCGAAAGTCAAAGCAGAAGTCAAACTTCGTGACTTTCGGTTGCGAACCGACCCTAGAACTGAAATTGACGAGCCGAACATGTTCTTACATGTTCTAATAATTATTACCAACTTGTTTAAGTGTCAAAACAGGTTTCATAACATATATAAGATCAAATTATAACATTTCCGAAAAATGGTCTGTTTAACTTTTTAATATAATAACTTTGACCCGTCAATTGGTCTAGCAAATGTGATCTTCAGGAGGTGTCCTTTATAGGGGACTAAAACCTACCTTATTATGATCACTTAGCCATATTCGTTAAGGACAATGGCTGGACCATAATGGTCTTAACCGAAAGTCAATGCGTTTTTTGTAAAGCCTATAAACGAAAATGCAAGAGGAAGGAACACTTACAAGTGGTTTCTAGAATGCAATAGAACTTAGTTGGATGCTCCTTTCAGTTAGGAACTTCCAGAGGAGGGAGATAGAGTTGTGAATGAGAAAGGTGCAAGTTCAAATAGTGAACCTTGGCACCTATTTATAGTTGGAGAGCTTGAAGGAGGTGATGCCAGGTGTTAATGGTTTAAGAGGAAGCTTACTAGTGTCCTAAAACGTGGCATAGTTGTTTGGGAACCCATAGTTTCGAATTCATGGTTTTTGGCAATTTGTGTGGAGGCCAAGGAAAATTTTCTGCCGACACAGCCCTCTCGCGCCCCGCGAGCGGCCAGGCCCCTGCCTCTCGCGCCCCGCCAGCGCCCTATGGTCAGATTCAAACTTTGACACTTTTAGCCCCTTGACTTATAAAACCTTCTAAAACACCTTTTTAGCATATTTTGCCCTTCGTAACCAACATTTGGCATACCCAGGAGTATGCCCAGACATTGTCGAGCTCTCGGTTTGTTAAAAGGTCACTCAGAGGTATAAATTAACATGTTGACACTTTTAACCCCTCCATCATCCAACTTTCACATATGTTCAGAATTAACCTCTCTCGTCTAACAAGTGGCCGTATGAGAGTTTACACTTCGCAAAGGATCACTCAGATGCTCATTTTATGCATATTGACATATTAGTCAGAGGCTAGGCATGTTGACGTATCAGAACTCAAGGGGGCGGTGAAGTTTAAAAATACAACGCGTCCTTTCACTCAGAGAGGCAAGTCTGAGCATGTTGACACCTTTAGTCCCTATTAGTCTTTAATAGACTAAGTTTAAAAAATACAACATGTGTCACTATACTATTGGCCATAATTTTTACAAGGTGTTACATTTGATAGTTTGCTCAACAAGGTTACCATTAGTGAACCATATGTCGTTAGCTTTTATTTGAAGGGCTTGAAACCAGAACTTAAGGGGCCGGTGAAGTTGTTTAAGCCTCTAACCTTACACGAGGCATATGGGTTAGCACGGATCCAAGACATCAACATCAAGAACTTAATGGGTGCAATAGCCACCAAGGGCGGCTCTCAGAAAGAGAAGGTGAATGAAACAACAAGAATTGTCCCTCCAGTTAGTGGTTCAAAACTACCTTTGCTGCCAAGTCCAACAACCGAGCCATCAAGTTCTAAACCGGGAATTCTTAGCTCAAGGCGTTCGACAAGTGATGAACTTGAACAAAAAAGGGCAAAAGGGGAATGCTTCTGGTGTACCGAAAGGTTCATTTCGGGGCACAAGTGTAAGAAAAAACAACTTTATATACTTGAAGTGGCAGATGATGAAAAACAAGCAACGGAAGAGGATGAAGACAAGGTTTCTTGAAGTACTTTTTGAGGGCAAAAAGTAGGTTACGGGGGGAGTATTGTTACGTTGTCTTTTTTAGTTTATTTGTGTTTTTCATATTATGCATTATGTAGGAGGTAATAACGGTTGTTTTCTATTTGTTTGAGGGTCTTATGTGTAAGTCTATCTTTTATAAATTGAATGCTACGTAACAATCTGGAAAGTATCCAGAATTTGAGTCAAATACTTCTCATCTCTTAGCTTATTTCTCTGCAATATGGTTGTAACCCTATCAAATTTTGTAGTTTAGGGTTGAAGTAACATCATGAGAATACATATTCATAGAATCATAGCTAGTTGCCTTTTGTTTTGTTTTAAATGATCTCTTAATCTATGTTACACGAATTACTTTTGTTGTTTCTGGAGTGAAAATTTTGAAGATGAAGAATATGTGCATATGGGATTACATGTACATGAAACTTAATGAAAATTTTGAAGATGAAAGAATATGTTAAAAAGAAAAACATTGATTACTTGTACATGAAACTTGACTTCTCTGAATTTTTCTAACAAGTTGAGGTTTATGAGTGTGATCCAGATTGGTTGGGAATTGAATTTGATCATTCTGTTTGTGGGTTTCATCTTATGAAACCTAAAATTATCGTCTATGATCTCTTTATGTATCATGTATGACAACATTGTTTAGGATAACTATTGCTATTTTGAATCTTTCTAGTGATGTGGATGGATTTGAAGGATCAAAGCTTAGGAGGAGTTAAGAGTTGTTTTCTTATTTTAGTAGTTTAGCTCGTGAAGGTATTTTGTTATAAATAGTGAGTCCTTGACCTCAGATATGTGAGATCCCTACTTATTGGATTCTAGAGAATGTCTATGTGGCATTCTTGATTTAGAGAGCTCAAATCAATTTGCAATGATGTAATAAAGGGACCATGGTTTAACAAGCGCTCTTGAGGCATGAGCAGTCAAGGCTGGAGGAGGCATTTCCGATAGGAATCAGTGGAAGATAGCTGGTGTTGCAGGTTGGCGGAGAAAGTAGAGGGGATGAGGTCACGTGAAGGAAAACAAGAAAGAAAATGAAAAGGCTAACTTTAACGTGGAGTCTTGAGTCTTTGGCTAGCTATAGTGCAAAGTAATATTGTTCAATAGACAAAGTGCATACTGCAATTTTCTTTTCATACTAGTCAGTATACGGATGTCAACAAAGAGTAAAGAGCAAGGAGGGTCAAATCCAAAGGATAAGCACTTAAAGCACGAGTCAGGATCATAACCAAACCTTAATGGGGAATGAGATGCACAAGTATCCCTATAGAATTGGGAATGTGAAGATGATGCTGTTTGAGGCCACTCCGCACAAGCAACGATGGACCACTGTACTGTTAATGGAGGGTCGAGCAAGGGGGGCAACGGGTTCTAATCATGGGAAAGTGTAATGAGGCGGATCCTGGAAAGATCTCAACAATCTCAAAACGGTTGTGTGTACGAGTACTTCTCAGCTATTACGCATGTGGGAATATGTAAACATGTTTGTATTGTTGGCAAGTTAATTGCTAGGAATATTAGAGCAAAAAGTTGAGGGACGTTCTTTAAAGAAAGGAAACCAAATAAAAGATAATTACTAATGCGACTTCAACTTGCAATAATTTTATTATATTGCGGCGGCCTGTGCTGGTACATCAAATCAATGTGCTTGTCCTTATCAGTAAACAGCCACTAGGTGGGAATTCGGAAACTGAAATGAGACCCATGTAGGCTTGTTAGTTCTTAGACATGATCCAGCACCTTTTTGTTGGGACCGAATTCTAGATGACTTAAAAAAGGTATAGCAACAGAGGATGAAACACCAGATTAGAACTGTATAGTTTAAAGCTTGACGCTGGAAATTGGGTTTACTATAAGCATCGTAGTACCAGTTACAGTTAGCTGAAAATACTGAAACGTAAACTGTTCATCCAGTTTTTCACATCTATCCCAACTAAAGAAGGCAATTAGTGCTAACATAGCAAATTTGAAATTTTGAACAAGTGGAAGGAGTTCGAGACCGGGAAATGTTAATGAAGTTGAACGATTTACTAGGATACAAGGCTACTTGAGGTGTGACGCGCCAGAGGTGGTGCTTGGAGGTGCTAAATGAATAGAAATAGTCCTGCTTTAGATAAAAGTGGTTGGATGAAGGTGAGTTTCAAAAAAGAACTTCAAAGGAAGATAGTAATTGGGTCGTTAAGATTTTTTGTAATTTATTTATATATTATGATGATGATAGTTATAGTTAATTTTTTACTTCTTTATATATACTGATAATTATGGTGGGTTTGACTAGCTTTTACTCAGAGTTATAGTTAAACTTGTGCTTTTTTGGTTGTAAATAAATCTCATTTTTGTATAAAAAGAGCAATATTTTGTGTATTAGTTCAAACATCTAAAAATTTTTAGTGTTTAAAATTACAACTTAATGTATTATATTATTTATCAATAATTAACTATTAACTAATATTTTTAAATACCAAACGCCTCGAGTACGTGAAGCCCTTGTCCTACGCCACGGCTTACGGGTCGCGCTTTTTAAACCAAGATTCAGAGGTTTTTTCCGGACTTCTAACTTGAGAATAGGGTGTATCAACACCAGCCCCAGGAAAAAGTGGGAGCTGCAATTTAGTGAAAGATGGAGTTAAGAGCTGTTTTAATTAATAATAGGTTCCCTCATTTTGGTTATTTACATGTTAAGCGCCATCAATATAGCCAATTAGATGTGGGATATTAAGGCTAGAAATTTAGGTGTGGCTTTTCTTCATTTCTTTGTAATGACAATTTTAACCCGTTTACTTAATAAAATAGGGCTATCTGCTTTGTTTCAACTTCATCCGCCCAAAATGATAAAGTAAAAAAGAATATAGCTCAAAAGGAAATACGTCAAATAGGACGAAAGTAAATTAACTTAAATTTAGACTATTATTGAAACTATGTAATTTTTGTGTTTATATCTAATTCAAATTATTTATAAAACTAGATTATTTACTATGTTAAATAGATATGGTGATTCCGCCACCAGTAAAGGCTCAAAGGATCACAATCTGAAACCATATCTCTTAAAGATGCACTTCTCAAACAAGAATGTCAGTGCCCAGGTGATTCATGCACCAACTGCAACCGTTGCATCTGCCGCAAGCTCGCAGGAGAAGGCTCTACGCGAAGCCTGGACCAAAACACAACAAAGCACAAGAGAAGTTGCTGCTGCAAAGAACGGGAAGCTTTTAGGCGAGAGGCAGCTGCTTAAAGATATCCCTGCGGCCTCTGTTGTCTACAAGAAAGATCAAAGATATCATGGTAATGTGAGAGCAGTCATGATTCGTTAAGGGACACAGGCGTCACTTTGCTTTAAGTTTGTTTTCTTGTAACATAATGTGGTAACAAGCCATGCATGTTGGATTTTGGAATGTTTATGCATTTCAGTGTTTGCGCACACATAACAACCGTAATGAAAAGCGCTCGCTTTTCCTGCCTAGGTGACACATAACGACTGACCTTCCTGCGCCTTTCCTCATAGGTAAAAAAAGCCACGTGATTTTTTTTGTTTCTTTTGAAATCCTAGCTTATATATATATACCAAATTATATTTACAGATCTTTCTTTTTTTTTGGAAATCATATCTCAATCAAAACATATATATATAGTTGGATTTTAAAAAAGTTTTAAGATATCTTATCTTTTTATTCAGTAATGATAAACAAACATTCATAATATTATGCTCTTTTTTTTACCAGCAACATACTACATGTATTTTTCAACCTTATGAGGATTCGGCATTATATTCAACAATTCATGTGTATTTATCACTTATAATTTGATTCAAATTCACAGGTTATGGCTTCTCAATTTGAAGAAAGTGTTTTTTCATTACATCATATTATTTTTCTTTGTTTTTATTTGCTTGCGTTTTTTCTCTCTCGTACCCGCGCTTTTTTTGCGCTTCTTGCCTAGGCGACAGGCGAGGCCTATGCGTCTAGAGCATTTGATAACTATGATAACAACCTATGAACATAGTATGTTACGATAATGAAATGTATCCATGGGGTCCTAGGATGACTCGTGTGGGTCATGAATTCTATTACAACTTTTTATAAGTTGGTCGTTGTGTATGGTCCTTGCAGACGGTTTAACCTTTATATAGAAATGTGTCGCTTTGAATTTTATTAGCTCAAACTGTAATGGGGTTCAAAGTTCAGTTCATTTAAATTTTTTTGAACGACAAATTTGGATCACTAACAGACCACTGGAGTATCATCATACCACCAGTGGAACCACCTGATCATATTCATCTCCATTAGGCTAAATGCTTATATACCAATCCAGGAGGAAACCCAATAAATATGGGAAAACCACCCTTGTGCAAACCGAACCCGAGACCTATTGGTCCTAAAACGTTATCCCACCCCCAAGATGCTACTGTGCTATAAAGTGGGTCAAGATTATATGTTTAGGTCCACGTCGTATGTAAAAAATGTAACTTAAATTATATACTTTTTGTAATCGTATTCTATGCATTAATCATCGTGATTTTTCTTACAAGATAACTTGGAATTTGTGGTCGGTCCAACCAGTTTTGAGAAGTTAACCGATGGACATGCACAACTTTTGCAGTAAAACTTTTATCCAAATGCTTCTCTAGCGTCACCTTTTAGTCCAGAGCCTAACAAGTGAAAAAGATATAAAGTAAAAGTCGTCAAAGGTGTATTTTCGGAGTTAAAACCTTCTAAATCATTTGTTTTAAGGATAATTTCTTCGTATAATATCATTTTTGCGTAACAGAAAATTATAAATATTGGTTGGTCATTTTCAAATGTACGACATATCTTTTCTTAACACAACTTACTAAATCTTTTATTTTTATTTTTGTAATCATAACATATATTAGATATTTGTAAAATTTTGAAAAACGATGTGATGTCTTGTGTGAGAATTGGTCAATAATGGCAATATTCTTGGATTAGGTATTTTGTTGGTATGAAAAGAACAATAACATATTACAAGTGCCAAGGAAAACAACTTACACCAAACCATTTAGATATGGGAAACAATAATGACATTTTAACGTCACACACTATAAGATTTTTTAAGATTATAACATCATGTTTCTATTTGAAAAAAAGAAACATATACAGTTAGCGCTTAAAAACGAACTAAACATTTGGCGAACCGTTCGTAAACCGTTTGGTGTAAATTTTATATGTGTTCGTTCGCTTATTAAACAAAAGAATAGGAACAAATAATTTCATTTGTTTAGTTAAATGAACAAGCATTTTCATTGTGTTCGTTTATGTTCGTGAACGTTAGGTAACGTGTTCATTTATATTCGATAGTTCATTAGTGTTTTTCGTTTTTATATTTTTATTTAAATACTTCAAATCGACAAATAATGTATTTAATAAGTGTGATTGTATTATATATTTTGTTTATGAACCGTTGTTTGCGTTTGTTTGTTTCCATTTGTATTCATTAACATTAGTTTGTGCTTGTTTGTGTTCATCAACGTTGATTTTCGTTCGTTGCCTAAAATTAACAAAAAACACAAACGAGCAAGTTTACTTCCTTAACAAACGAACACAAACATAAAAACCGTTCGTTAAGTGTTCGTGAACAGTTTAAGAACGCATATATTTCTTAACAAATGAACATGAACAACTCGTTCAATTTGTTTGCAGCCCTACATATAGTTACCGAATTTGTCAGACATAAGTAAAAAAAACAAATAACTACATAGTCCCTACATCAATTAGGGAGGTTAACGTTTTATAAATAACTAGGTTCTTTCAATGCGCGTTGCGGCGGTACCATGTGCATTTGATTGGTACCAGTTTAGTTTGTTACAATACAGGTACGATACATACACTCAGTATACAAATCAATCGAAAACGATAAAAACAAACACAAGTCGTTACACCGATGTTGTTCGAACGGCATTGATTGGTTCAGATCATCAAAGTACTTGTATAGTCACAAACTGAGTTGTATAAATAAATGCTTATTGAGATCAGCAACAATAAAATGAATACAGGTACCCGTATCGATATTGTTTCCGTTTATCGAAAGAAAAAACAATAAAAATAAATACAAGTGTCGAAAACGTATTTGTTCATTTGGTTTCAGCTCAATTCACATAGGTAGCGGCATGACACTGAATAAAATATTATTTAAAAAATAAATAATTGCTTGAGGAATATAACTAAAAAATTAATGAACCCTTTAAACTATTTATCAAGACTTTTAATAATAATAATAATAATAATAATAATAATAATAATAATAATAATAATAATAATAATAATATTTAGAATCTATTGTAGTATTAAAACATAAAAATACAAAGAAAAAAACTTATATTATACATATATATATATATTACACATATCAAAATACATTTATGTAAATCAAAATAAACTGATGATGAATATTAATTTTAATTTTTCTTATTTGTTATTTTTTAGTAATAATCTTTATTGTATAATTTATTTTAGTGATAAATAGTAGTTGATAAAATTTAAATATTTGTTTTTAACTTTTATTATTTATTATTCAACTTGGATTTTTAGTAATAAGTTACGTTCGTTAATTTTTAAAAAATCTAACTTAGTTCTATGTTTATTTATTTATTAACATTCTAATCTATTTGGTTGTGCGTTGTGATTGTACGTTACCGCAGGCATTGTATTGATTCGGTTCGTTAAAGTACCAATACGATACATACACTTGGTATAGAAATCAACACGTTATATCAGTCGAAAACCATAAGACGAACATCGTTACCTACACCGATGGATCGATTGGTTCAGATTAGATTATCACGATACTTGTAGCGAATTCATTTATTGTTGCAGACAGAGCTGTATAAATGATTTTTTGAAAATTCCGAAACCATAAAAATGAATACAAGTACTAGTATGCATGTTGTCAGTTTATCGAAAGAAAAACGATAAAACAATTTAGTGTTACCCAAACCAATGTTGTTTTTTAGTTCACTACGGTAGTGGCATGATATTTGTTATTGAACATAAAACCGCAAAAAAAAAGAAATACATACAAGTACCAATGATGTTCTGTTTGGTCCGGTAGGTATAAAAGCGAGTTTATCGAATACAAAAGCAATAAAAATAAATTATACCGATATAGATGTTGTTCAGTCGGTTTTGATATAGTTTGGCACGATAGCGGCACCCGTCGCAAAACGCGGGAGAATCTCACTAGTTATTATAAAAATAAAGTTATTATTCATACTCACTTTCCAATTATATATATAGTAGGATTCACGCGCGCTTGGCTGCGAACCTTTGGTCATTATCGGTCTAGTTCATTGTAGTACCAATACGATACCGGCACTTGGTATAGCAATTTTTGCCAATTGACACGTTTTTACATCATTGAAAACCCATTAAACGAATAGCTGTACCGATGTTGTTTGGTCGATATCGGTGTTTTACGATACCGATATCCTACAAACACTTGATATAGCTTACGATACAAGAAAAATACTTATTGCCAACATTACTTTGTGTTCATTTAATTTTATACCGCCACATCAAGAATTCTATAAAAAAATATGGTACCGTTACCGCTGTTGTTTGGTCGGTATATATTCGGTTTGTGATGATAAAAAACCATCTATATAGGACTCATTCGAATATCGATGTTGTTTGGTCGGTATATGTTGTGATGATAAATAAAATCAACTATACATGAACCTTTTGAATACCGATGTTGTTTGGTCAACTATATATGAGCTGTTCGACTAAAACTTTTATCGAATCGTAGCAGAACGTTAATAAATAAAGAAAATACGATTTTATATGGTACCGTAATATAGAAAAACGAAAATTATTAAAAGTTAGAAGTAAAGAAATATGTTTATGGTTAAAAGTAAATATAATAATAATCTATTGTAATACTGAAATGATAATAATATGGAAAAAACTATACATTATTATTATAAAAATCAAATTACTTACTATCCATCGTAGTAGTTTAATTTTAACGATGAAAACGAATATCGGTATCCGGGAGTTTGATCGTTTTCTCTCTATGATGTGCGGCATGACTTTGGTTGTTTCGGCTCGACTCATCGGAAACCTTAAAGCCAATATCGATATGGCGACAATATGATCGGTTTCCCTCATGTTACGCGGAGGATTTTGGTTGTTATCTGATTGACTCATCGGAAAACCATAAAAGCTAAGATCGATAAAAGCAAATACCGATATTGCATCGTACCAATTAGAAAAAATAAAAATACGTTTTCCCACCGCGTTACGTGGCGAGAGTTTGATCGTTCTATCCCGTACTACACGGCGTGACTTTGGTCATTATTTCTACTCATCCAAAGCGAATATCAATACAAGTTCTCATAATACCAATGAAAAAAACAAAACGCAAAAAAATACCACTAAAAGTCTAAACCATAAAAGACCAAAAAAAAGAAAGAAAGAAGAAAGAAAGAACAACACTATTCATAGAGGTTGTCCAATTATATATGTTAAACTGAAGTTGAGATCACAAGTGAAGGGGTATGGTCCTAAATCCTGTACAAGGCCTTACAAGTCATGCGCACAGATAGGGGCGTAAACGAGCTTGGGCCGAGCTCGAGCTCGACTAGGCTCGAGCTCGAGTCATCATGTTTTTATGAAGCTAGAGCTCGAGCTCGGCTTGATTCGAGCCTACTGTTGGTGCATAATGTATATTGCCTACGTCTAGGATATATTGTTTATGTATATAGGGCTTAGAATGTCTAATAGTGTTTGTTTATATTTGATTTATATGTTTATAGCTTGACTCGTACGAGTGAGTCTTGTGGCTCGTATGAGTGACTCTCTGTCACTCATATGAGGCATCACTCGCACGAGACACACACACACTCTCCTCCTGTGCGAGTCATGTCGACCTATAAATAGAGGAGCCTGAGTGTTGTGTTAGATATCTGTCGGTGGATGTACGGCGAGGCTCTGTCAAACTGTTTACTCGCTCTGTAACTATTCACGTTTAACAATACAATTCAAGGTGTTTAAGCCGTATATCTTACTTGTTTGTTTGTCAAACTCGCTAACAATGAATTCCGCCTCTGTTAGCTGAGTCAGATAGGTCCGGTGCTCATAAGAAGAGAACCGATCCCCTCTCACAAGTGGTATCAGAGCCTTGAGGCCTGATCTGAGGATAAACATCAAGTTTTTGCATACTACCAACAGTTTCAGATCCAGATTCAACCATTGGAGTTTTCTACATTTACATTTTCTTAAACAAACCTCAAATTTGAACGAATTCATGGACAAATTGGACTAGGATTTTAGTAATTCACGTTAAATCAATTCTAATCAATCCTTGAAAATTTCAGATATGAAATCAACCTAATTCATGTCGAAAATTGTAAAAATCATCCGTTTGGTGACATGAGTTGATTCGTATGAGTAGAGAGACAACTCGTACGAACGGACATCCGTACAAAGTAATTCATTCGTACGAACGAGCAAACAAGTTTTCCTAAAAATTTACAATCCGGCATTCGATTGATCCCATTTCTGACCAAGCGGTAATAATTTACCGTATCCCAAGCCCGTATAGGGAAAATAAGTCAAGAGTATTTACCTGAATTAGCCTTGTTTAAAATGCAAGATTATATTCCATCCGTATTCAAAATGAGCTAAGTGCAGATAGCATTTACCAGAAGGCTCTAGTCTGGATTATGTCATAAGTTAACCAATTAAATACTAACGGTCTTATTTAAGTCATACACTTAGACCGAGTAGTGTAATGGATAAAAACCGGTACGCTAGATTAAGCGATGATCGGATAGAATGTAGTTTAAACCCAACAAGTACCTTGACTTGTATTATATGGGTAAACAATTAACATTCCGGATTTTGAGTTTAAGATGATAAGGTTAAACCCGTTTTGGTTGAATTCCGTAAACTAGTTACGTATAATCAACCGTATGCTTATAAGCGATAATGGGTAACCGGATAAGTCATGGACAAGTTCTATATGCCATTACATTTTAAATAAGTTGTAATATTTGTAGGATATCAACTTTTATGCCCATTATGGTTTTAATTTGAAACTATGCCCATAAGGGCGTTTCGGTAATTTCATACCGTATAAAAGGAACTTGAATATAATTTAATGTTATAAGTATTCTGGAAAAATATTTTATTTATGGTATAATATCAGTAGGATATCAATTATATGTGTAATTTATCTTTTATGACCAAACTATGCACCGAAGGGGAACTTTGGTCATTTTACACATAGTTTATAAATTATTTGGGATTCTGAGTTTATAACATGTACATACTGTAAATATGTTTAAAATAAGTTTTAAAAATCAATAGGTAACAAGTCTTGGTCAATTAATATGGTTTAAAACCATACTATGCGCTAAAACGGCGCTTATGTTGTAAAATGACGTTTTATGCGATGTTTTATGAAAACTGATGTTAGGGTCAGATTAAAATGTCTTAGATATGTTATTTAATATAACATATCTGTAGGTAAAAGATTTATCTTGGAAATATTTGATTAAAACCATTTTATGAGCCACAAGGGCTAAATCGTCGTTTATCGACATAATTCAAGGACATGTTTGCAAACTCAGTTTATAATCTGGTTTAACATCCCAAATAATCCTACTTATGACATTACATCAGTAGGAAACTCATTTTCAAGTTCATTATCATTTAGAACTTTGTTTTATGCTAAAAGGGCATTTTAGTCAAAGATGGCATAATTATGGAAATTGCGCATAAACTCAGATTCTGATTATGATCATGTAATATAACCTCAGAGGGTTATGCTACATTATATTATGATCATAATGCAACTTTAGATCAGTAGGTAACTAATCTAAATCGGGTCAGGATCGAAAGTCAAAGTAGAAGTCAAACTTTGCGACTTTCGGTTGCCAGCCGACCCTAGAACTGAAATTGACGAGCCGAACATGTTCTTACATGATCTAATAATTATTACCAACTTTTTTAAGTGTCAAAACAGGTTTCATAACACATATAAGATCAATTTATGATTTTTTCGAAAAATTGCATGTTTGACTTTTTAATTTCATAACTTTGATCCGTCAATTGGTCTAGCAAACGTGATCTTCAGGAGTTGCCCTTTATAGGGATTAACACCTACCTTATTATGATCACTTAGCCATGTCTGTTATGAACAATGGCTGGACCATAATGGTCTTAACCGAAAGTCAAAGCGTTTTCCATAAAACGCTTGACTTTTGGCTATAAAAGCCTATAAACGAATATGCAAGAGCAAGGAACACTTACAAGAGGATCCTAGAATGCAAGAGAACTAAGTTGGATGCTCCTTTCAGTTAGGAACTTCCAGAGGAGGAAGAAGAGTTATGAATAAGAAAGGTGCAAGTTCAAATGGTGGATTTGGACACCTACTTATAGTTGGAGAACTCAAAGGAGGTGATGCCAGGTGTTTAGGGGTGTAAGAGGGAGCTTACAAGTGTCCCAAAACGTGGCATAGCTGATTAAAAGTCCATAGTTTCGAAAAAAATGGTTTTTGCCAATATGTGTGGAGGCCAAGCAAAACTTTCTGTAGACACAGGCCTTCCGCGCCCCGCGAGAGGCACAAGCCTTGCCTCTCGTGCCCCGCGAGCGCCCCTTGTCAGATTTCAAATTTTGTCACATTTATCCCCTCAACTTATAAACCCTTTTTAACCTTCTAAACACCTTTTCAGCATATTTAGCCCTCCGTAGCCAATATTTGGCGTACACGGGATTATGCCCGGACATTGTTGAGCTCTCGGTTCGTTAAAAGGTCGCTCAGAGGTATAAATTAACATGTTGACACTTTTAATCCCTCCATTATCCAACTTTCACATATTTACTGAATTGAACCCTCTCGTCCAAATAGATGGCACGTATGAGAGTTAGGAATTCACAAAGGATCACTCAGAGGCTTATTATAAGCATGTTGACTCTGATATCACTCAGAGGCTGGGCATGTTGACATATCAGTCACTGAGAGGCCAAGTTTTTAAGCATGTTGACATATCAGTCACTCAGAGGCTAATGATTTAAGCATGTTGACATATCAGTCACTCAGAGGCTGTTATTGATGCATGTTGACATCGGAACGTCACTCAGAGGCTCAGTTTGAGCATGTTGACGCCTTTAGTCCTTATTAGTCTTTAATAGACTAAAAATAAAAATAATACACGTGTCACTATACTATTGGACACAATTTACAGGGTGTTACAATGACAAAGCCTCCAAATTTGATGAATCTTGAAGACTTTGATAACTGGAGTGAAAGATTTATGAACTGGGTTCAAGCAAATAATTTCACATGGTGGTTTGCCATTGAAGAGAAATATCAAGCACCGATTAGAGAGAATGGTCTTGAGAAAATTTTAGCTCAACTCTCAGAATTCGAAATGAGTGCTATGGGGGAGATGAAGTTCTTTTTAGGACTTCAGGTTGAGCAATTGCCTGATGGTATCTTCACTTATCTATTGAAGTATGTTCATGACGTGTTAGAGAAATTTGACATGACAGGAACTACGTCAGCATCAACTCCATTAGCACCAAATCACGGCATTTGTCCAGACGCTCATGGAGTCAAAGTCGATGAAACATTATATCGCTCCATGATCGGATCCTTGATGTATCTTACAACTTCGCGACTAGATATCATGTATCCAACATGCCTATGCGCTCGTTATCAGTCCAATCCTAGAGATTCGCACTTGTTAGCCGTCAAACGAATCATGCGATACTTGAAAGGATTTCCAAGCTTGTGGTATCCTAGATATGACGACTTCAACCTTGCGGGTTACTCGGACTCTGATTTCGGTTACTGCAAGCTTAATGCCAAATCTACTACAGCTGGTTGCCAGTTCTTCGGAACTCGTTTGGCAACATGGCAATGCAAGAAATAGACCACAGTCGCTCTCTCTACATGTGAGATTGAAAACGTTTCAACATCCAGTTGTTGTGCCCAGATACTCTGGATACAACAACAGATGAGAGACTATGGACTGCAATTTCTTGATACGCCAATTTATGTAGATAACAAGGCGTCTATTGATATCACCAAAAATCCTGTTCAGCACTCACGCACTAAACATATTGAGATTTGACACCACTTTATCCGTGACTGCTACGAGAAAAAGTTGGTTAGAATTGAAAAATCCACACGGATGACCAAAAAGCAGATTTTTACACCAAAGCATTTGATCGTACAAGATTAAAAATCTTTTAAAATTAAATGGTTTAAGAAATCTGGCATCAGGGGATATTCATGAGGTTGAATTTGAGGATGACGAGGACTTGACGTGATTCTCATCGGTATGACATGTTTTTCTGTAAATATCTTTTCTTAAAAATCCAAAAATATGTTTTTGATTTTAGTTGGAGAAAGTTTGGGAAAATACAAAACATTATAAAAGTCAAAAAGAGTTTTTGTGAAAAGGGAGATCATATTATATCAATATGACAATCACAGTATGCTAAAGATATGGAATGTTTAAACAAGTAATTAAACAGGTCTTACTGAGGATGTGCCAATAGGCTTCACTCGTTCAGTAAATTATTTTTTAAGATATAAACTTAAAAGAAAAACTGAGTAACTTGTGGGTCAACATTTCTCGGATATATGGACTTAGTACTCCGAAATTTCGTTTGAGAGAATGACAGATTCTGCGATACTAGGTCTTTACATTTAATTGATATCCTGGATTATGAGTTCTTTTGATTTTGCGTCAGCAATGGCCTATAACTTGTATAATACTTTACGCTTTATTCGCCTACAAAAGCTGCACAAAAATATGAGTATGTCATAAACATTTACGACATCTGCAGTTCAAAAGATTCCTTAATGGAACACCACTTAAAGTCGAGCCTTTATCTCTTTATCAGATATCAGATAGATATATTCACCTATGAAATGATATTCTGGGAATCTCGATACGGGAGTATATTCTAAGATGAGAAACACAGTTACTTCATGTTCCGTAATATTACCTAACATATCTTGAAACAATTGAGAAACGTGTAGAGGTTTAAGTTGATAAGTATATTGGCAATCTAGGTAAATCTGTTTAAGAACTTAAAGTTACTACCAAGATTAACGGTACTTGTGATTTGTCTAAATACTTGATATGATCCTCTAAACACAAAACTCACAAAAAATATGTATGTAAATACATCGTTACTTGTTATTTCTTTTCAAAAATCCCAAAAAGATTTTCATCTTATTTTAGCAATTTATCTTAGATTTTAGTCTACAGATGATGAAAATACCGATAGTTCAAGTCAAAGCGACGATTGCTATAGGAAAGCTGAACTTCACGGGCTGGGAGCTAATCAGAAAAGAAAAATTTCCTGAACGTCAACAAAGTTCATTAATTTGAAACTTTACATTTTTAAAATAAATCTGTTTGGTTAAAATGGTCAACCAAGGTCATTAACTTGGACTTGGTAGGCAAATCGGATAATCAGTGTCATTAACTTGGACTTGGTTAACTGAGTGGGTTATAAAAACAGATAAAATTTCATAAAAAATCAAAAAAAAAAGATTAACAAAGTGTGAGAACTGACTCGTACGAGTGACAAAAGCTTCATTCGTGCGAAGCATGACTCGCACGAGTGAACCTTGAATGAGTATATAAGACATGCTCATTCGCACGAGTCAGACTATTGACTCTGTGCGATTGAGAGCATACTTTGTGCGAACCAGTTCTTTTCACTTTATTTTCTTGATCTAAGATCTGTATCTATACGTTGGAGAGGTTGATTTGCACACCTCTTTCAATGGGAAATGTACTAATGATTATTTTAAGCCGTTATAATGCCAAAATAGGACCAAAGGACATAAAACGTAGATTTAGGATAATCGGACTAGTAAAATACAAAACTGAACATAAATCATTAATATTGGCCATGTTAACCTATAAATCAACCTTTATTTTGTTAAAATCTACACGTTTTAAGTTCGGTTTGATTAGGTGTTATTTCGTGCGATTCGTAACTCGTACAAATCATCACTCGTACGAGCAAGGATTTCAAATGTCTAATTATCATTTTCACTCGTACGAGCGATCATTCGTACAAGTAGGACCTTTAATGTCTATAACTTGATGACTCGTACGAAGCATCACTCGTACGAAGAAGTTCTGGTCAAAACTCATAAAATTTGCCAAGTATATTTTTCATTCGTACGAAGAAGTGGCTCGTACGAGTGGGGTTTTGTCGCATACTTGATTCTTGTCAAATGTATATGACTCGTACAAATGGTGATTCGTACGAGTGATTAAAAAGTTGAAATTTTTTGAAAAATTTTCTAAGTATTTGAAACTTCTATGCTTGTAGATCAAGAAATCTTCGTTTTCGCCATTCCACAATATTTGTTATCTTCTGGATGAGATGATTCTGGAAATTTCAGGATATAGAGAAGTTTTGGATTTTCTAAGTCGAATTCCTATCACCAAAGCTCTCACGGATCGTCATACGACATATCGTTCTCATATAGAATACTTTGGGAATGCTGCTGAGTTTGATGTAGAGGAAAACACGATTGTGTCTACAGTAAAGATAAATGACAAAGATATTCAAGTTAAGATTACTGAAGACTTGTTCAGAACTGTGCTAGAATTCAACGATTATGAAGACAACCCTACTGGTTTTTCCAGAGTATATGGTTAAAGGGTGCTTCTTCAGGATGGGTTATGCCGGGTTTGTTAATGCAGCTCCCTTCAAGAAGGCTAACCTCAGTGCTCCATTTCGATATATAGCACATTGTGTTATTCATGCTCTCAGTCATCGAAAGGGCGGATTTGACAATTTAATTGATTACCAGATGTGCATTATTACAACACTCATTCTGAACTTTCGTTACAATTACTTGAGGCTGATTTTCTCCCAAATGGTCCAAAATACACAACGAGAGAAGTTCTTGCAATATCCTCGTTTTATTCAGATGTTGCTCGACCATTTACATCCAAATTTGAAGAAAAACAAAGATGATATTTTGAAGCTGGAGCATATGGATGTATCAACTTTGAAAAAGATGAATTTGCATCTTAAAGTCTTCCCACATGAGAAGCCAGTTTTCGGAGCTATCATTGATAAAGATTATGTGGCACCATCACAAGGGAAGTGGAGGAAAGAAGACAGTGGTGATGAAGATGAAGAGCTGGAAGCGTTAGATGGTTTCATTGCTAAAGAAGTGTGTGGTTTTTGAAAGAAGAGAAAAAGGGGGGGGGGGGGTAAGCGGACGAAAAGAAAAAAAACGTCCACATCTTCCTCCAATGCCCCTAAGAAGAATTAGCGAGCGTCTGAAAGCTCGAGATTGGTCGATGAATCAGAGCCAGAAGAGAATGTTGAAACTTTGGCTACTGACATTGAAAGAGAAGCGTTCGGAGTTCGGGAAGGAGTGGTTGAAGAAGCTTCATCTTCGAGTACTGCTACAGAAGATAGGATTGCTGGTGAGAAAGAAAGAGCTAAGGAAAGAGAGATTGAACGTCTGGCTGAACTTAAATGTAAAGCAGAAGAAAAGAGACGTAAAGCGTCAAGGGAAGATGATACGACTTATGTACCTTCGGGTTCTGATACTGATACTCCTGTTCGCAAGACTTCTAAGAAATCTTCTCGGCGTCTCAAGAGGCCAGCAGCTAGAAGCATTGACTTATCGAAAGCCAAATCCAAGAGAAAAGTGCAGCAAAAGGTAGTTGAAGAAGAGTATGTTGAGCCGACTCAACAGCCACCACCACAGCTAACACCACAACGACCACCACAACCAACACCACAACTAACACCACAACCCTCACAATCTCAACCCCAGTTCGATTTTGATTTTGATTTTGATTTTTGTGACATACCAGGGGGGAAGATTTCTCGGCTGACATGTTCAACGATGCGCGTATTGAAGAATTAGTAAAACAAGTAATGCGGAACAATGTGCAGAATTACTGAGCTTCAAGAGTAACTCAATGGGCTGAATACAGAAAAAAACAACTAGAAGCTATTTTGGCGAGTATCGTATCTGAGAATGAGCGTTTGAGAAATTGAATGGCAGAATATGATGAAGAACGTCTCAGGAATCAAAGAAAGATGAGCTTATTCGAGAAAATACTCACAAAGAAACTCGGAATCAATATAGATGCTGAAATTGATGAGATTGAGAAAACAGAAGCCAAAGAAAGGGTTGTTGAGCGAGAGCGCATTGCCAAAGAACTATCTGATGCTCAGGGCAAGGGAAAGGCAAAGGTTGGTGAGGATCCCGTGACTGTTATAACTGAGCCAGAAGCTGAATCTGCTCCAGTATCTTCAGAGGTTGTAGTGTATGCGGTTTTGAAGAAGTTTGTGTTAGTTGGGAAGCCTAAGGATGTTGATATTGACACGTCTAATCTTTCTACTAAACATCGAGAATGGCTGAAAAAGAGAAAGTTAGGAGAAAGAGATAGAAGCTGAGATAGATGAATTTGTTAAAGATCCTGAGAAAGAAAAAGAAGACTTGATGATTTTGATGATATATTCTCTGATAAGTCTGATGATGGCAGTGATGGTGGTGATGATGACTTAGGTGGTTCAGGTGTCCTTGTAACAGAATCTAATGTGAATGATGATATCGATTTTTCTGCGCACTTGGATGATTCTTTGAATCAAGTAAACGAAGGTAGAAATCAGGGAAGGTCTGATAGCTCTAAGGATGCTAAGTAGGCAGGAATCTTCACAGTGTCGAAATATCTACCGTTCCTGTCGTGCCAAAACCAAAGATACTATATTTAGAGCATGATGTTGAAGAAGGTGAGTTTATCCATAGCTACTCAAAGGAAGAGATCGCTCAAATGTTAGGCGTGGACAAAGAGGATTTTGTGTTTGATTTCGAAGAAGAGCTGAACAAAATCAGTGCTTTCGAGCCTGTTGATTATGTCTTCGAACATGTGTCTGATGCACATGACTATGATAAAGTTGTCGTGGAGGATGATTCTGATGAAGATGATACAAATATTGCCGATAAGGGTACAGATGACTTCCCAACTTTTAGCGATTTGTTTACAGCTGAAATGATGATCTTTTGAAGCGTAAAGTTGAAGAGGCTGTTAAACAAGGAACCGTTCCTCAACAATTATCTACCGAAGAAGTTGTTGAAATGAGGAAGCGGTGGTTTAAAGTAGCACTAGCTGAGCGAAAGTTGAAACGTCCCTTAGCATTTTTCACGCGTGATGCGGATATTTCTTTGGGAGATATTATAAGTTGGGGTTGGATCGAGGAGCTGAATGTTTATGTGATTAAACGGGAATATGGGATCCAGTATTTTTGATACTTAAGCGACATCAAGACCCTGCTGTTCTGGGATATCAAAGAGCTCGTTCAAATAATGATGATAAATTTGAAGATGAAATTTCATGACCAGCGGTTGTGGAAACTGATCAAGCTTGAACCAACTCATGGATTTATACACTAGAAGCCTCATATCCCTAAGCGAATTACGAAGATCGATCCAGTAACAAAAGAAAACGATGTAACGCTAGTCGTAAAGAGGCCGAAAGTTATGAAAAATATGCCTCTTATCAAGATGGAACAAGACTTCTACAAGATCTTCAAATGGTGGCACTACGATTCAAGTACAGGTGAAGCAGTTATATGTGTCCATCCAGATGATGATTCTTGGAAGATTATAGAAGAATTAACCGAAGCCATAATAGCACACAAACGTATATACGGACTATGGCATAGCATTCGAGTACTAGACCCGATGTGGCTAGTCAATTGTTCAAAGAAGGATATTGAATGCTTGTTCTACAGCAAGATTAGTTTTGAAGAGAAAGACAAAGAACAAGCACTCCAGTTCCAGAAGATTTTTAATGTCTGTTATGCTAACGATATACATTCAGGAACAGCATGGAACACTTCTTGGAGAAAGTTGGAAGAGATAGAGCAGAGAAAGAAAGAGAAGAAGGAGGAGAGGATTGCGGAGCGTACGCGAATTGCGTCACTAAAGCGCTTTTAGTTTAGATGTTAACTGTAATATTTTTTGAAGAATTGTTTTGAATCCAAGACTGCGGCAACATAAGGTGGAGTTTGTTGGTGCATAATGTCTATTGCCTAAGTCTAGGATATGTTGTTTATGTATATAGGGCTTAGAATGTCGAATAGTGTTTGTTTATATTTGATTTATATGTTTGTAGCTTAACTCGTACGAGTGAGTCTTGTGGCTCGTACGAGTGATTCTCTATCACTCGTATGGGGCATCACTCGCACGAGTCACACACATACTCTCCTCATGTGCGAGTCATGTCGATCTATAAATAGAGGAGCCTGTGTGTTGTGTTAGATATCTGTTGGTGGATGTATGGCGAAGCCCTGTCAAAGTGTTTACTCGCCCTGTAACTGTTCACGTTTATCAATACAATTCAAGGCGTTTAAGCAGTATATCTTACTTGTTTGTTTGTCAAACTCGCTAACAATGAATTCCGCCTCTGTTAGCTGAGCCAGATCGGTCCGGTGCTCATAAGAGGAGAGTCGATCCCCTCTCACTCCTACTTATTTGAGCTCGAGTTGGACTCATGAGTAAAACCCAAAGCTCGGCTCGACTTGGCTCAAAATATTTTGAGAACAATCTCAAACGAGTTAAAAGCTCGGCTCGAGCTCACTTCAATATTTCTTAAACAAGCCAAGAGCTCTATTTCAGGCTCGAGCCCGGGCTTGGGCTCGTTAAGGCTCGGCTCGCTCGAGCTTTTAACTAAGTCAATAACGAGTAGCTCATGAGCCTCTGGGCTTGTTTACATCCCTACACGCAGATGACCATACTAGGCTTAATAACACAACACTCAGCTATCACGAAAGCATTATTGTGCAAGCCCTCATTCGCGCACACAATGGGATGACATCTAGTACAAGTACAAATAGTACAAATGACAGAAGCTACGGCTAGGGATGTCAATGGTCCGGCTATGGCTAATCCCATACACATACCCGGTTGTAAAAACTTGTCTCATACACGGCCCATGACCTGTCGGATATCAGGAAAACCCACGGGTATCGAGTATAACTGTTGGTATTTTCATGTATACGTATTTTTTACTTTCCTTTATAATTTTATATGTTAAAAATCTATACAACATATTAAATTATGATAAATAATATATCAATAATAACATTTTATATATTTAAAATGTAAATACCTTATAATATTAATCTCAAAAGGTAATTTTGTATTTCATAGCATATAAATATGAATAATGTTATCAAATATATATATATACATATATATATATATATATGAATAATGTTATCAAAAATATATATCAAATCAAAAGTTTATTTTTCAAATAATAAAGCTAGAAGAACGAAACATTACTAAACATTAAAGGAAAATAAATATAAAACTTAAAAGTTTTCGGGTATATATTTTGGGTAAACGGGTACATAGTTTCGGGTAATCGGGTCGGGTATCATATAATCTCATACCCGTGAAATAATTTTTTCCGAACCCATACATGACCCAATACCTGTCGGGTATTGGGTATACCCGTCCCAAATGCTTTGTGTTTCAGGTATACACGTTGCGCTAGGGTATTTTTGCCATCCCTAGCTACAACTCCCATGACGATCAATCGTGCAAGAGACAAAAAGTACAAATGGACAGTGACGTGTAACCAATGAGGTTGTGCCATTCTCTACTCCATGATCTCCACTCACACCACAACTGATGACAGACTTGACAACAAGGACAATCGACAGACCACGTGGCTCAAGTTACCGTGCGCCAACGTCTTAACCCTTTGCAAACACTAACGGTCGTGTTAGAGAGGACGTCCGGCCGAAGGCCCATCAGCCCATCTCCTTCTCCACACTCTTTGGCTGTAAGTTCCATCCTTCAACCACATGTTTAAGAATCAGGCCTCTCACTCTCTTGCTCTTAACACACACTCGTTTACTCTTTATAAATGATACTTATTCTTACGCTAGAGGGTGGTTACAAGAAGAACCCTCACCTCTCCTCCATGTAACGAGCTTCATGGTGCTTTCTTTTGCAGATTACTCTTGTTAACCATCCAGTCATTGATCGACGGAAGATTAAGGATTGACCTTCTTAATGAGACCGTTTCCACAAATCTGGATCCTATAGTTTAGACTTGGTTTTTCTTCAAGAAGTTACCTCATTTTTTAAAGAGTTACATACATGCGTATATATATATACATATAGGTATATGTATATGTATATACATATACGTATATGTATGTATATATATTCACTTAAACCCATGTTCATCGCTCTTTTTATAAAAATCTCAAGCACTTCTAAAACTAGAATAAATAAAAACGGTAAAAGCAGGTCACCATGCCTAAGACCTTTTTCGAACCCAAATTCTTTAGATGGAGAACCATTGATAAGGACGAACACCTTGCTTGACTCAAGGCATGTCGATATCCAATCTCTCCACTGATTCGGAAACCCATCATCTTCAAGTTCCTTAGTAAAAAACCCCAACTTACTGAATCATATGCTTTCTCAAAATCAACAATAAAAAGCATGATCACCATTTTTTCTTTTTTACCCATGATACGACTTTGCTAATGATTAAAGGACCATCAAAAATATCTCTTTTTTCAACAAACGCAAATTGAGTCGGAGATGATAATGAAGTCATCACCGTCTTCAACCGGTTCGCAAGAGTCTTTGCGATAATCTTGTATACCACCCCAATCAATGAAATAGGTCTAAAGTCGGCTAAGTATTGTGGATCACGTGCTTTCGGCATGAGAGAAAAGAAAGAAGAATTACCACCATGATTAATCTTCCTCGTCGCGTAAAACTGAAGCTTCATTTCCATAATCCTCGGCTTTAATAGGGACTAAAATCTCTTAACGAACTTAAACGTAACATCGTTTGGACCCGGAGCCTTGTCTCCCCAGCAATCCCACACCGCCCAATTCACTTCTTCTTCACCAAAATGTGTCGTCAGCTTTCTAACTTGTGTTTAAGACAACTTCTTGAAATTAGTCTACAGTCAGAGTAGGAGTGTTTTTCATCGGTTCCGAGAATTTCTCTTTATAAGCTTTCTTTACTTCTTTCTTCATCAAAATCGGGTCTTATATAACTCGCCCATCAATATTTAAGGAATTAGTACGTCTCACCAGTTTACTAAAATTGATACACTTGTGTAAAGAAAGGAGTTTTCATCTCCATACTTCACACCCAGTTGATCCTAGCCTTTTTCCTGCTTTTTCTCTTTTCCAATTTTTTCACTATTTGTCTCTATTTAATTCAAGCTTCTTTTTTCCCTAGCCTTCAACTCCCTGAATTCGGCCACTTTATCAATAACATTCAACTCCAGTATGGCTACCAATTTTTGCACCTCATCTTTTTATTTTTCTTGATCTCGCCATTTCTTGATTTTAACTTTTAAATTTCTGTGGCACTCCATAATAGCTTTATCCCCTTCCATAGACTTAACTTCTCCCTCCAAAACTCCAAGAATCAACTCATTAAAACCCTCCATCTCAAGCCAAAAAAGTTTAAAAAAAAACTTGAATGGCGTAGGTCAAAAATCAACCTACTTACACATAAGAAGAGTGGATTATGATCCGAAAGCTCATGTTGTAGGCCTTTAAGCAATGCATTCGGACATAAAGACATAAAACTGTCACAAACCATGACACGATCCAATCTACTAAACTTGGACCCATCATCAGACACATATGTTAACTTTGTTCCCTCCAACACGTATCCCGAATGAAACTATTGAAGCTCATAGCGACACTCCCATCAAACTTGGAATTGAGTCTTTCACTTTCGCAGCGGACTTCATTGAAGTCCCCCATATAAATGAACAAACCCTCCAAACTACTCCTGATCTCCATTAATGCTTCACACAATTTTCTTCTTTTAACCACATTGTTAGGAGCATATACATTACATACATTTACAGTTCCCTCCATCCCTTTAATATTTGTGCTAACAATGATGTAGTGATTTCCCGCCACGACCGATGTATTAACAAACACATCAGTACTCCATATCGAGAAAAGCCCACCAAATCGCCCCGAGGCATTAACCAAATACCAATCCGATGGTGAATTTCCCAAAATATAGCAATTAGAAATTCTGTCATACCTTTTAATTGTGTCTCCTACACAACCACGATGGAGACCTTATGTTCCGCAGATAACCGTCTAACCAATCTCGCCTTCTCATCCTCCCCTGCCCCCCTCATATCTAAAGATAAATAATTCATTGCTTAAGATTTATCTCTAATTCCCTTTCTACAAGACTTTCGACATCAACCTCAAACCCGACGAGACCCACTCCTATCCCGGCTCTGACTTCAATTGTAGCCCCAAACTCTTTCGCACACTCCTCTCGACTATCAATATTTTCATTGTTTTCAAAAGCACCACAATTCTCATAATCTACGCTCCCATCAGGCTCTTTACTCATCCCGTCCCGTCCCTCTTCTGTAAGATACGTGGTCACCATCAACCAATTTTTGTTTTTTAAAAATTCGTTCAGGTGGCATAAAAGTATGCGAAATGGTTAGACCCCTTCTTTTTTTCACAGATCTCGATTTCTCACTGCTCTATATTATCTTGTCTAAGTCAAACGGGTCATCAAGTTTAAGATTTAAATCAAACAATGGTCCCGTCTCCATATATTTTCCTTTTGCACTTTAAGCCCACCCAAACCCTATTGGGTCCACCCGGTAACAGAATCTCTCTTTTTAATGGTCCCACAATTTTCAGCAAGGTTCTTATCTGTTGCCAGGAAAGTGAAACATACCCCTGCCCCACCATGGATCCCCTCATGTGACTTGTCATAATCCTCCGGATACACACTTTGTTTATCTATATTAAACACCCAATCTTCCCCATGCACCGAACCCATACTACGAACTTCTTCAGCTTCCAACGGCTCTTTCACTTCTTTTTTCCCCGGAATGTCATTCATCTCCGATGATACAACCTGAACTTCCTAATCTTCAACAACCGAATCAGACTTTGAATTTTGAGATTCTCGTTACGTATACCTGTATTCCAACTCACAAATTTTGGAAACCATTCCTTTTCCTCTTTATACACCCAAACTTTAAAAAGCATGCCTTTCCACCCAACTAACGCCTCCTTTGCTATTTTCTCTCATTATTCACCACCACCGCCATCCGTTTATAAGCAAGGCACCCATCATCAATTGATACTTCGGATGGTTGCACAATTCTTCCAAACCTCTCCCCTACCATATTGAACACGTACAATCCCATAGACTCACTGAAATCCCTCTCACAACAAGCCAAACAAGTCTGCAAAATATTCTGTCGGACTACCATCCCAAATAATCATAGACGAACCCAAATCAGACAAGACCTCAATATTGCATAAAGGAAAACAATGATTTTTGGTAACTAACTCTATTCATAGACCCTCTCAACGATAAATGAATTGGATGATTATTGGATACACATTTCTAACTTGAACGTTTCCAAATCCTTAAAGATTTGATTTTTTTCTCCCTAAATCCCCGTTAAAAAAATATGTACAAGATTAGAATGCATTAAGAAGAATATATTAAAAGGCCATAACTACCAATCATTTAGATTATTTATTTAAAATCCAACCAACTGAATTTTTTTAACTTAACCATTTGTTTTTATTTATTTCATTTCATGCAAAACAGAACGGTGTTCATTCGGATACGATTTGATATTGGTTGTCATTATGTCCCATTCCTTTAGTTCTGCCGCCTCTTACTTCAACCGAACCCGTTCGTCCACTTCACGTTGCTTTGCTTGTACCTTTTGGGTTGTGACATGGGTGAACGTGGTTATAATTTTTGTTATATTTTAAGCACTTTTTACTCGTGTATCAAGCTTTAAATTTATAAAAACACGATAGAATACTACCACTCTACGCACGTTAGGGCAAGTGCGCCCATCGTAGACGTAGTATAGTGATGGTAAGATACCGAGTTTGTCTAACGACACAAAAGCTTTTAATACCTGCTTATCGTTAACATCTAATCTAACCAAATTTTGATAATGATTTTGAATGTTTTAAAAGATAAACTAAATGTAAAAACGTAAATAAATAAACAAAGACAAATAGACAAGAAATAATCACTTGGTTCCAACTCCTCTTTTACATATACTTTGATGATTTCCGCACTTTGGGCTTTTTAATAGATTATCTTAGTTATAGTGGTAGGCCACTTTTATGAAGGCGAAGTTACCCTCGGCCATATTGGTCTGAGTCAACAGGGATACAGTCCCATAAGGCCGTATAAAGTTTTAATAGTAGTTTATTTATAAGGGGTTCAAGTCGTTCTTACTTCCCCCGATTTGATGCTATCTACCTCAAGGGAAGTCATAATATGCTTGAACCAAGTGCTCGCAGCATCTATATACTAAACGAGGCAAGAACTTTACCTAAACACCCTTCTAACCCCCTTCCAGGTAGTTAACGCGCTTTATATAAACCGCAAAGAGACGAATGATTGAATCAACGAAACATGAAGAATGTTTAACTAAAGTTCACTTTCAATATAAAAAACTAGTTATTAAAGTCATTAATAGATTCCAATTAAAAGGTTGCCAAAGATTGGTAATCAAAAGTAATACATAAAAGATTTGCCTTCACCAAGTGATGTAAGAGATTTAGCCAAGCATGGCCTTTGTTTGATAAGAACTCTTACAATCAATCTTGGATCCCGAGACTACTAAACACTCTAAAAGATGAAATGTGGATGATGGTGGTTGGTGTTGGTGTTGGTGTTGTAGTGGTGGTGGATTGATGGCAAGTCTGAGAGAAGTGGTTTGCCAACGTATGCCTTCCTCATGAACCAAGAACCTCTATTTATAGCTAGAAACATAAGGCAGACACAACCCCATGCCCACCTGGCATGACCCTGTGGTCATCTTTTTCTCTTTTTTCATTAACTGTAGATGTTAGGTCTTGTACTAACGCGCCCCGTGGTGTTATAGCACGGCCCCGTGGTTAGTGTACTTGTTGTACTATCGTAGATTATGCGAATCTTATAGTTGACCACGGCCTGTGTTTGGTTAGCACAACCCCGTGTTAGTTTGTCTGTTGCTGTTGTCTTTATTTGTAGATAATCTTGACTAGGCACGACCCATACCTGGTGGACACGACCCCGTGCCTAAGCTTATGTTTTTGTTGTTTTGGATGTGGATGAGGGTTCGGCAGGTCGTGTCAATCCTTCTTCTTTGTATTTGTGTTGGTTTCTGCTGTTAATTTGTTCCTTTTATTCGTTTAAGCTCTTTTGATCTTGTAATTTAAAACTAAACAAAGAAACATGCTTTTTCCAACATTAGTAACGAGAAAAGGGTCGATTTTATGCCTTGTTTGATGTAATTGATATGTTACATTTTTCGCACATCAGGCTGTGACCTCGGTGTATGCTTTGAACTGGGCCATCAAGTCGTCCATTTTCGAACCGCCCCCCGTTGTGGCTTTTTTTTTGCAGCTGCTGCCTTTTTGGCTTTGTTCCTACCTGGGCGACGTGCCTCCTCGAACTATGTGCTCTTCGTCCTCAAATTCCGGCTCATCGTCTGTATTTATATGGCATTGTGCGTCCAAGCCCCCTGCACTATCTATAACTTCCGCTCTCCAAGATTTTTCGTTTAGCGCCTGCAACCTCGTGTGGAACCGGTACCCACTTCTTATTGGTTCGCATAACCTCCCATGCCCGGAAGTACGGGAAAACGAACCAATGCTCATCTTTGTATCTACGCATCGCCTCTATAAAAACATTTTCGTCATTCCACCCACGAGGTTTATTAACATATAAATTATTACATATCCCGGCAAATCGGTTTACGCCGGATGCATCTTTCGCCAATTCGAAGAGATGGAATCGATATCGCAATACGGACCTTGTTCCATAATCTAAAGAAATTTTGCCTGTATTTCTTTCAAAAAACCATCTCCGGTGTGATTGTTACCTACATTTAAAAAAAATATCAAAAGTTATATTACAAAATTTAAGGTTTATATATTTGTAAAGATTAGAATTTATATATTTTTACATACCAACAATGAGGCATTTTAACATGCTAGTCCACGCCTTAGCTAACGCCTCCTCCTCGAACTTTGTCCAAGGTTGTGGCTTCGCTCTCGAAGGTTGATCACCGGCTTGACGCACCCCTTGTTTTCCTTTTTTCTGTTTCGAGGTTTGGTGTTGCGTCTCTGGAACAAATTCTTCAACTTCAACGAGTTGAGATGATTCTTCCGGTGGGGTTGAAGGCGGGTAACGAGAAAAACGTTGGGTTTGGATTTTCATTTGGGTTCGGGTTTGGGTTCGGGTTGTTTAGATTGTATGGATCCCTGGCAAAATTTATGAAAAAAGTTTAGAATTTCATAAAGTTGAGAGAGAGTTTGCGTTGAAATGGTAAAAAAAATTGGGTTGAAAGATGTATATTTAAAGATAAAATAATAATAACTTTTTTAAAAAATAGCCTTTGCAAGTAGGGGTGTTCATCGGTTTTTTCTTCGGGTTTCGGGTTATTCGGGTTGGATTGTTCGGGTTTTTTTCTCAAAAAAATTGACAAGAAAACCGACCGATTTTAAAGTTTGGGTTTGGGTTATTCGGGCTCGGGTTAGTTCGGTTCGTGTTATTCGGTTTTCGGGTTTAGATGTAAAATGAAGTTAATTTTTTTACAAAATATTATCAAAATTCATATTGCTATTTTAAAAATATCATCAAAGTTAAAGATTATTTATAATGTGTTGGTTTTTTTCGGGTTTCGTATTTCGGGTTTTCGGGTCGGGTTTCGGGTTTTTCGGGTATTCGTTAATTTAGGTTCGGGTGGCTTTGAATTCGGGTTGGGTTTCGGGTATTGGATAAAAATTAAAAGCCATGGTTGCGAGCCAGCACTAATTCGAAATTTATTTTTTTTAAAAACGTAGCCGTTAAACGGCATTTAAAGGTGATGTGGCGGCCCAGCTTCAATGTCTTGAAGGCGAAAGAGAAGACGGCGACGGGGTGGGGAAATAATGTGTAGGGCCGCTGACGGGTCTCGACGAAACTGAGACGATCCCCATACCGTCTAGCCTTACCTTCAAACTCCCTGTCACCTACTAACTAACCTTGAAACTCTTTAACCAAATAAATTTGACAGCTCCTTTAAGAACAACTCAAAATTAACCTTATTTATGTAACTATATTGATCTATCGTTTCTCTATCTCCAAAGTAAAAAACCACTAAAATGGGAAAAGAACTAGAAACAAGAAGAAACAAAATTTCAATACTCTATCCACCTCACTCGCTACTCTATTCGGTTTTGTTTTCTCTATCTCACTCGCTATTCAGTTGGGTTTACTTGACTAGTTTTTTTTTATTTAGTTTGTAATCGATTTATTTGTAAAATTTTATAATATACAATTAATTTTACTTGGGGTCGGTATCAAAATTGCATAAAGGTCGGTTTCAAAATTTCATAAGAATTGATGTCAAAATTTCTTGAGAGTCGATACGGATAAAATCAAATGCATTCTAAAATACTTTATGGGGTGTCAACTTTTAGTGGCGGATCCATAAAATTTTTCCAATGAGTTCGTTTTGGTAGATTCTCGGTAATTTTTTTTCAAATCATACAAGACTTTCACTAATTTTTTCCATTTTTTCAAACCGAATAGGTTCATATGAACTCACAAAACATGGTTGTATCCACCACATTTTTTAACGACAAATTTGGATCACTGACGAACCACTGTTACCAGCGAAACCATTCGATCATATCCATCTCCACTAGGCATAATGCATATACACTAATTCAGAAGAAACCCAATAAATATGTGAAAAAACCCCTCTTCAGAATTGAACCCAATACCTATTGATACTAAAATCTTTTCCCATCAATAACTACCACTAGACTATAAAATCATATACTGGTTGTATCCATCAATGCTGACAACTTTTAACTTGCATATCATTTCAAACAGTCAAACTCATAATAACAAAGTTGTTTTTTTCTTTGGTCATTATAATTGTGTCTATATTGACCGTTTCACGAGCATAACTTTTTCTTCGATAAGAATGGATTTTTTTTTTTTTTGAAAGTAACCTATCTTTTTCTTTTTTGAATAACAAAGACTCATGGCATCCGGAATCATACTGACAAATCGATCTTCTTTCCGTAAAAAAAACGTGGTGACCTGACTCACTCGCTTAGGAAGAACTCACAACTGAGAATACCCTCTATCTCAACCTAGAGCAAATTTCTCTACTTAAGACTGTAAAACCCTTAATTAACTAAAAAGTTGATAAAGGATTTGCAATTTTATACTCAAAGCGCAAATGCAAGATCATACGTCATTGTATGATTATTAAAATTTAAACCATTTTCAAATGGATCACTACTTGTTAACGATGCTCGGTTTGATAAACAACTAAATCAAATTTGCGGAAGCTTGTACTTTGATCGTGTTCGGTTCTTCGTTAAGCTTGATCATCATCCGGTGCTTCAAACCATTACCTATAGTTCATAATTCATGAAATACGTTAGTTATAAAGAGCTTAACTGTAGGTCCACCTGCGGATGGTGTTAAACCAGTTCCTTGTTCATATGACACACACACAAGTGCGGTATCCAAGTGTGCATGCAACCAAAGCAAAGTAAAGAACACGGGTAACCAAAGATTCACTATCTTGATTATGATTGAGAACAAGTACAAACATATACACACAATGCTCGCATGACTCAAACAAACTTGCTGCGTTCTTGTGTCTTCGTCTACATCAGAAATGCTAACTTAGAGATCTCACCAAAAGATCAGTTTGCTAGCTCGTTCTTTCAGTCTGGTCAGTCACCTTGACTGAGAGGTACATGTCTGCTTATTAGTGTTCGTCTAGTTTCGTACGAATCACGACTCTAGACATATGGAACACACTATTAGAGACGAGACACAACTCATAATTTGGTACGAGACACTGTTTCATAAGAAATACTTCTTTCGTACGAAACAAGTAACACAATTGTTACTCAAGTATTTCGTACGAATCATGTGATTCGTACGAATTCTCTTACTCGCACAGAATCCTTAATCCTGGATAACGTGTGTAGACTTGACGTTTATAAGACTCATCGGTATGCACTCATGCAACCGATTAACATAGACAAGCTAAGATGTCATACTAGATCAAGATAGAAGGATATCTCGATCTATTCGACACGACCAAATCTATACACACACTTGAGCAAAGACCGTACAATTACAACTGTAATTAAGAACAAGCGACATACACAAAACTGTATCAACAAATTCCCCCTTGGATGTTGAGCGTCAGGCTTTGGTTTTCGGTCTTCGGTCTTCGGTCTTTGGTCTTCAAACTTTGGTTTTCACATAGAATAGTTTGGAGTATCAACAAACTCCCCCTGAAGATCTGCTATTCATTGATAGATCTGCTATCCAATGTTTAGAGTGTCAGGTCTTCGAACTTCTAAGAAACTTCAAATCTTTCTTGTTTCCTCTTCTGACTTGTCAGATTTTTTCGTTGCTGGTCTTTGTTTATGTTCTTTTTGTATCAATCTATACTCATAGACAAATATAATTAGAACACAAATTTCTCAGGGAATACACACGAAAGACTTATCATAAAATCTTCGTATGATTGTATTCCTTGAACAAGATACACATACTCGTATGAATTCCAACAGCAGATTTCCGAAAAACAAGTAACCAGGTCAAATCAAATGACTAGGTTCATTCATATGAGATACACACACTCAAATGAATTTCAGATTTTGGATTTCTTTGATGGATTACTTGTTGCAAGATATTACTTTTATGAAGTTGCGATATCAAACAGATGGTTTTCTGGCGTATCTTGGTAGAAAACTTTCGAGTAAACTTTGGCTAACTTTCAAAAAGTAATTACATAAGCAACTGAGTAAACTAGACCTAAAAACTACAAAAAAAAACTATATCTCTATTTCGAGTTTCAAGGTAAAAGAATCATACTAGCATTTTAATCTTTGTCAAAGACGGTATTAGGTTTTCAAAATTAAACAGATAAGTATTTAACTATGATTATCGGTATTGTTGTCCACGTAAGCTCAGACTTATCAGATGTAATCATGATTAGGAGATATGATTAAGATATGGATTTATACTTACTAGCTGTTGTTCAACCACATCACGACACATTCCCGTATCAAGATATGCACGAGAGAAAATCTTACCGGTGAGTATACTGCTTTATCATCTGTTTTGACGTATATGAATGATGTGAGATACTCACTTACTTTTGCTTGAAAACAAGCCCTTTGTGATTTAATCACTTATTGATGAGGAACTTGATTTTCATATGCATGAGGGCATAGGAGTAAGTCCATGAACAGGTTAGTACCATCGTACCGACAAAGAGACGAACTTAGCTCCCGCATAAAGCTGTGATATTTTATCTCTTATTTTGGGGATGTGATATTTTTATCACTTATTTGAAGGTCGTATGCATTATGTACACGTATGTATGATATCATGGAAGTTCTAGACTTGCGCCACCGTTATTTCTCGGCAAAAGATTCAACCATGATACCAAGATGATAAGCCAGCATAAAGACCATATGCCAATGAATGGTATATCTCAGAACTTCGGCACTCTATTAAACGAAATTTCAGTACCAAGACCATATGCCAATGAATGGTTTCCACCTGGTGTTCTGTCAGTTAGGTTTATATCAACCTGCACATTTTAGTCTGATTACGAGTCTACCGATACATCATAAGTAAAGCTACTTATCAATCTTCTTTCTATACTTCTAACCATATCTGACAGATTTACCGGTGAAATTCATCATCTTTAGTTTATCCAAGAAACTCATTTTTTATTTTTCTAATGTTTTTGTATTTTTCTGAATTTTCTCCCCTTTAAACAAAGAAGGTAAATAAAAGACATATTTTTGTATTTTCTTAAACTTACTCCCCCTAAAATATAAAACTGAAATTTTTTTTGTAGTTTTAGATTTTTAGAAAAGTATATACAAAAATAGTTAGCCATGGTTGAGTTACTCGGGTAGATAATCAAAACGTACTTTATCAAAGGCTTTGGTAAAAAGGTCGGCACGTTGGTGATCAGTGTGGATTTTAACAACATTGATAAGTATCTTTTCATAACAATCTCGTATGAAATTATACTTAATCTCAATATGTTTTGTTTTTGAATGCTGTATAGGATTCCGAGTGATCTGCAAAGCAGCTTCAATATCAACAAAAATAGGAGTAGTAAGGAATTCAAAACCGTAGTCGTGCATTTGCTGTTGAATCCATAGAACTTGAGAGCAGCAACTAGAAGCTGAAATATACTCAGTCTCACATGTTGATGTAGCTACACAAGTCTGCTTTTTGCATTGCCACGTGACTAGGCGATTTCCCAAGAACCGACATCCCGTTGTTGTTGACTTTGCATCGATTTTTCAACCGCCATGATCAGAATCACTAAATGCTGTCAGATCAAAGTTATCATCCTTAGGGTACCATAGACCAGTGTCAAGGCGACCCTTTAGATAACGAAAGATCCTTTTCACAACCATCAAGTGAGAAACCTTCGGACTAGACTGATAGCGTGCCAGAAGGCATGTTGGGTACATTATGTCGGGTCTTGAAGCGGTAAGATACATGAGAGATCCGATCATAGCACGATAGAGAGATGGTTCTACATGTTCACCCATTCCGTCTGGAGTAATCCCATGATTTTGAGCTAATAGAGTTCCCAAAGGTTTTGAGTCATCCATCTGAAATCGCTTGAGAATATCTCCGACGTACTTGGTTTGATGGATAAAAATCCCTTCCTTTGATTGCTGAACCTGCAAACCTAAAAAGAAAGTCATTTCTCCCATAGCGCTCATCTCGAACTTCTCCTGCATAACCTGTTTGAATTCTTTGCGCATTCGAGTGTTAGTAGACCCAAATATAATATCATCAACATAAACATGTACTAACAGCAAGTCCTCGTCTTGTTCCTTGATGAAGAGAGTACAGTCGATCAGGCACTCTTCACATCCATCTGATAAACGGTGAACTTCTTGAAGGACGCATAAGCCAAAAATATTCTTATGGCCTCAAGTCGTGCAACCGGTGCATAAACTTCATTTTAATCAACGCCTTCAACCTGATTAAAACCTTGAACAACCAATCGCGCTTTGTTTCTCACAACAACACCTCGGTCATCCTTCTTGCACTTGTACACCCATCGTGTACCAATCTTCTTGTAGCAGTCAGGCCTGTCAACCAATTTCCAAACGTCTAACTTCTGAAACTGCTGAAGTTCTTCCTGCATGGCTTCAACCCACGAGTCTTCTTTCATTGCCTCCTTCCAAGATTTTGGTCCTACTTGGCACACATAGCAGGAAAAAGACCAATCACTCAGACCACCAGATTCCCTGATTTCCGAATACAGTCCAGCATTCTGGTTGTTTCGAAGCTGATTACGAGTCTGCACAGCACTCTGGACATCTCCAATAATATTCTGCTGAGGATGGATATTATGAATACGAGTTTCTGGCACATCAGGAACTCGAGAATTGATATCCAAATTGTTGATATTCAGATCAACAATTACATCGAGAGCTGGATTTGATGACGTTGTAGATGCCTGACCTTCATTCGTTCCTTGAGGTTGAATATTTGACGAAAATCCAGGAACCGCACCAGAGGCAGCTTCATTTGCATCATGAAACTCATCATCTTCTGATGAAACATTATAATCCGCAGCGTCTTTGAATTCCTCATTTTGAACAAGATTGTTAACCGAAGTCGACACTTGAGGGTTAACAATAATTGGTCGAACTAGTGATGAATCCACTGCTGCATCACTTTCCAATAACATCTGAGCAGCAGCTGTTGCATCATCAAAAGTTGGCAGATTAAAGGAGTCAAATAGCCCATCGTAGTCGAACATCCAAGGATCTTGTAGCTTCTGTATATCTCTGAACCTTGACTTCACCCCATTCTTCAATCTTCTTCGAAGACAAATTCCACACCCGGAAATTTGGAGTAGCATATCCAAGAAAGAAACCTTCGATAGCCTTGGGACCAAACTTTCCTTGTGGGTCAATCATAGTGCATGGAGCTCCAAAAGGTTCTAAGAAAGAAACATCCTGTTTCCTTTTATGTAACAACTCAAAGCATGTCTTCCCATGTCTCTTCACCGTCAGAACTCTATTCATTGTGTAGCACGCAGTAGCAACAGCTTCTCCCCAAAATTGAACGGGAAGTTCGGATTCTACTAACATGGTTCTTGCAGTTTCAATGAGAGTTCTATTCTTTCTCTCAGCGATGCCATTTTGTTGTGGAGTGTATCGAGAACCGTACTCATGCAGAATACCCTTTGAGGAACAGTACTTGTCCATAACTTGATTCTTGAATTCCATGCCATTGTCGCTTCTGATTCTCCTTACTTTCAGATTGTACAAATTTTCTAACAGAGTCAGGAGATTCTTGAGGATAGCAGGAACTTCACTCTTGTGTGCCAGCATGTTTACCCATGAGAATCTGGAATAGTCATCAGTAACTACCAGACAATAAGAATCACCAAAGGTTGTCTTATGTTTCATAGGTCCAAAGACGTCCATATGAAGACGTTCCAATGGCATATTCACAGTGTTGATCTTCTTCACAGGATGGGACTTTCTTGCTTGCTTCCCTTTCTGGCATGATACACAAACGTCTTGAAGATGAAAGTTCTTCACTGGTACACCATTCACTATTGCTCTTCACCAAATAGTTCATTTTTCTCAGGTGAATGTGTCCCATACGTCTATGCCAAGAGATTGATTCCTTCTCGGTGGCTTTGGAGACAAAACATATGACTTGTGCAAATGTTGTAATAGCTTGGCTCATATCAAGAATATACAAATCATTAATTCTTGGAGCCGACAGGAGAATCCATTCCTTAAGGATCTTGAATCCAGGCTTCAGCACATAACATCCGGTATCATCACAATGTACCATGAACTTCTTGTCGCAGATTTGAGAAACGCTAAGAAGATTGTGATCAATTTGCCGCACAAAATTGATCTTGTCGAAGCTCACAACACCATTGGAGACTATTCCTTCTCCAGTGATGTATCCACCTTTGTCACCAGCAAAAGCAACATAACCACCCCTAATACTTTTCACATCATATAGGAGCCGCAAGTCACTCGTCATGTGCCTTGATGCTCCACTGTCAACAATCCAATGACTGTTTACAGTTCCTCCTGGAACACCCTGCACATTGCATAAACAAGATTAGTTTGAGATGGGGACCCAAGCCTTAGTGGTCTTGGGTCGTCCCTTATCATTGAGAAATGTAATCTCAATTTCTTGATGATTAACAAACTGGTCTTCTATTTCCAAGATCCTTGTTTATTACCAGATTTACTATTATTTACAGTTTTAACAGTGTCTGGTTTTATTGACTTTGAAGATCTTTGATCCTTTTTCGAAGAATCCGATTTTAAAGCTTTCTCAACTGCTTTTACTTGTTTACATTTTTGTTTCTCTTTTTGATCTTTAATAATTCGTTTATCTTGTGTCGGAGAAACAAATTTATGTTTGCAAGTTGGTTCATGAGGGGTTTTCTCTATACAACTTGATTTGGCTGGATTTTGACAATCCTTTATAATGTGGCCAAATTCTCCACATTTGAAACATGTTCTCCTTTCAACAAAACTAGGAGATCGTGTTTCTCGGCTTGACGTTGAATTTGTGGATCCTAAGGTACTGGGTTCATTTCATTACATCCATCAGTGCGTTGGGTGTAATTGTTTTGACTATTTCTTTTCAA
Source organism: Scalesia atractyloides (assembly GCA_947069175.1). NCBI lineage: Eukaryota > Viridiplantae > Streptophyta > Magnoliopsida > Asterales > Asteraceae > Scalesia > Scalesia atractyloides. Next base: position 53,746,778 of record CAMTDV010000020.1, read on the forward strand.
AATCTTAACTTTCTTTACAAAATCAACATTAGATTTTCCTTGAAAAGTTTCGACTTTATCGATACCTTTAGAACTTACAAATTTAACAGTTTTAGCCTTTTTCTAGTAACGAGAGCCTTTTGCTTCAACCCTCGGTTGAGAAGTTGTGGGCTTTTCAACTCGCTTCCATTCTTTTTCTTTTGAAGCGGATAATGGTTGTGATTTGGTTGACTTTTTCTTCTCTAAAGGTTTGGTTGTTGACTTTTCAAAAACCTGATCTATAGAGATTGGATTTACGTTTTTAATTGGAAAGTCTTTGTTTGAATAGATTTTCTTATCTCCAACAAAGTATACAACATATTATCTACTTCTTGTGTAGACACACTTGTCTTCACAGATTTCTTAGGAACAGTCTTTTGATTCTCAACAGATTGAGTACTAGGAGTAGTAGACAATTCTACTCCTTTCCTTTCATCAAGAGGCTGATCCTGATCATCATTTCTTGATTCATCATCTGATGTATCATCCTCTTCTTCATCATATGATGAACTTTCTGGCTTGCTTGGTTCTTGAGATGAGTTGCCTAGTTTGAACCCTAACCCTGCTGCGAATTCCTCAGGATTCAAAGGTACAGAGGGTTCAAAACGAGGCATCTCCTCTTCATCAGGCATTTTGGTATAGTTGTGTTTCAATGGGGGTGGACACAAATTATAACCTATGCCTTTAGCATCTCCCTTTAGTTTTTGAACTTCAATGATATGATCAAGCACATATTGGGAGTTAGAATAACTTTCCAATTTGCGTTTGATCGAATCATATTCGCATTTGTCGATGGCTAACTCTTTCTTTGTTTCTTCTAGGAGATTAATGTAGTTATTAATTCCTGTCTGTTTATTCAAAACTGTTTTTGTCAATTCAGAAACACTTTTCTTAAGGGTTTCTATTACAAATTTGAATTCTTTTTCATTTCTAGTTAGTGCCAAGTTAGCCTCTTTACATTTTGATAGTTCAACAACTAAATTCTGATTATGACTGTTGACAGTTTCATACTTTATTTTCAACTCAACACAGTCATTGCAAACAGTAGGAGGGTCAGAATTTACCTGTTTTGAAGAACCTTCAACATTTGCCATAAAGGCAGTATGATGAGGAAAAGCTGCATCATCTGTAGAGAGTGCCTCTGTCTCTGTTTCCGTAGCTTCTGCATTCCTCGTCATTCTTACCTTTTCACTCTTCAACATCTTAGCTTCACTCAGCAACTCTTCAACCTCAGCTTCACTTCCTTTCTTCACATCAGAATCAAACTCATAACCATCTGAACTTGAACATTCTTCATCAGAACTACCAGCATCCCCAGATGTATCATCATTATTTTGAGTGTTGATGCTGTGATCATGCTTGTTTTGATCGACGATCCTTGCATAGCATGCAGTTCTTCCGTTGTTCTCTGTTCCCAACTGTACTGACCAATCGCATCCTTCATGAGACTGCACTACCATAGCTCTGTGCGTGTTTGAAGGTCCTGATTGATTGGTGTTGTTAGAGTTGCCAACAGCTACTATTCTTCTTTCGTTGTTGTACTGTGCTGTGTTGGATGGTTGAGACTGATTTCTAAAGGGGTTGTGATTTCCTTCCTTGCTGGGTCTTGTGCATTCCCGCTTAAAGTGACCTCTTTCTCCACAGTTGAAGCAAGTAACAGCGGTTTTGTCAAAGCCGTATTTAGTATCCTTCTTGCTTTCCAAACTGGTTCTCCCCTTTCTTCTCATATAATCCTTCGCTCTTCTCAGAGCGCTTGTAAATGCTCACTTGATGTCCATCAGCTCCATTTCATCTCGGTCAATTTGTTCATAGTCTTCGTTTGTCAAATTGATGTTCCCTATTTGACCTGCAACTAAACCACAATACGCACTGACCATGGTATTTAGAAGTTCTGCATGTTCCTGTGCAACTTCTACGTTGATTTTGGAGAGATTTGACGTGTCAAATTTGACAGTGTTGGGATTTGCCGATTGACTGTTGCTTCCATAGAAAGCTTGTTGAGGAGCTCGCTGTGGAGCTTTATGCGCTAAATCCCTTGGCTATGGAAGGAAGGCTTTCGGATCAAAAGTCTATCCATAGGCTTGATTACTCGAACCTGTAGATTGACTTGATTGGACAGGCTGGGGTAGGAAAGGGTTCACGTTTGACACAAACGCGGTTTGCAGCTTCGGTTGCTGACTTGAGCTTGTACCTGCATTAATACTTCCAAAGTACATCTCAGGGTTTTGTGGAGCAGAGACTCGTTGTGCCTTCCAGAGTTCTTCTTCATTCTTGTTCTCCTGTTTCTGCACAAATTCATAAATACTTATTGAGTCCAAAACACCTGTATGTTTCAATAGATCAATAAAATTGACCCCATTTTGGAGGTAAAGCATCAGCAAATCGCATCATAATTTCTTGTAGTGTTGCTAACACTTTATATGAGCACATCTCCCTGAGAAGATGATAAAACCGAGTGGTCATATCATTCAAGGTTTCGTTCCCCATGAACATAAAACCTTCAAACTCTTTCTTGAGCAGATCATGCCGAATCTTCCTGGTAGTAGCGTTACCTTCACCTCTTGCTTCCAAAGTGTCCCACAAATTTTTCGTTGTAGTACAATACACAAACTGATGATAAATGTCTTTATGCAGAGCTTGTGTGAGGATAGCAAATGCCTTTTTCTCTAGATCGTAAGCTTTCTTTTCACTTTCGACTAGATTGGCCAAAGTGGTTGGATTTGATCCAGCTTCTTCAAGTGCTTCATTGTAGGGGGTAGTGAACACGTCCACAATTCCGTGTTTTGACCGAGAACATACGTATGAAAACGAATTTTCCATGAAGGATAATCGTTGATGTGATTTAACTTTGACGGTCGGTTATTACTCCCTGTTTCACTTTCGCTCATTAACAGAGTTTGGATGCTTTGATTTTGATTCGCAACACACGCCCATTGATTTGCAGAGATCATTGTTGTATGATGTGGCATCAAAGATTTTACCCATGATGTTGCGGAGCTTTGCGAAGACTCCTGATTTGAGCTTGAACAACTCCAATCTCACGGGTTAGAACTCATTATATTTTCTTATTTAATGAAAATTTAAAGGTTTAAAGTTTAAAAATTATAATTACCTTTTTAAAATTTTCAGATTTGAAATATGACAAATTCTTAAAATCACAAAGCTTTGAAAAACACGAAAAACAATCAAAAAAAGTTTCGTGCGAGACAACTGTTTTGCACGAAACAAGGATGTTTCGTGCGGTCAGGTGGTTCGTGCGGGTCAAATGATTCGCATGAATATTTTCAGTCTCACAAACTGTTTTGTTCAGCGTTTTTCAGAGGAATCTTTTCAGAAATGGTTTGGTGAGAAATTTCCTTTCTTGCGTAGACCTGCTTTTTCGAAATTACCTATTGTCTTATCCGCTTTTAGTTAAAACACAGATTTTTAATCAGTCAACAGTCCAAGTCCAGATCCAAGTCAGAAAATGTCAACCCTACCAAAACTAATCAGATTCAAATTTTTGCAGATTTCTTCTTCAAGGGTGTTCTTCAGAAAATTTTACCATAAAATTTTCTGCATGCAACAGATTTTAACCAAGTTTTAAGTTAGTTATCTATCCAAAAGTTAAGTTTTCTGTTGGAGGCTCAAGAACACCTTAGAAATCTTTAAACTAGCTCAGACACAACTAAGTCCGGTTTTGAACAAGGAAAGAGCCAAAGCTCTGATACCACTTGTAGGTCCACTTGCGGATGGTGTTAAACCAGTTCATTGTTCATATGACACACACAAGTGTGGAATCCAAGTGTGCATGCAACCAAAGCAAAGTAAAGAACACGGGGTAACCAAAGATTCACTATCTTGATTAATGATTGAGAACAAGTACAAACATATACACACAATGCTCGTATGACTCAAACAAACTTGTTGTGTTCTTGTGTCTTCGTCTACAAAAGATAAGTTTGCTAGCTCGTTCTTTCAGTCTGGTCAGTCACCTTGACTGAGAGGTACATGTCTGCTTATATAGTGTCCGTCTAGTTTCGTACGACATATGGAACACACTATTTCACACGAGACACAACTCAGAATTTGGTACGAGACACTGTTTCGTACGAAATACTTCTTTCGTACAAAACAAGTAACACAATTGTTACTCAAGTATTTCATACCAATCATGTGATTCGTACGAATTCTCTTACTCGCACAGAATCCTTAATCCTGGATAACGTGTGTAGACTTGACGTTTATAAGACTCATCGGTATGCAAACATGCAACCGATTAACATAGACAAGCTAAGATGTTATACTAGATCAAGATAGAAGGATATCTCGATCTATTCGACACGACCAAATCTATACAGACACTTGAGCAAAGACCGTACAATTACAACTGTAATTAAGAACAAGCGACAGACACAAAACTGTATCAACATTAACGTATCTAATCAACCCGAATGCTAAAACAAACAAAAACAACAGATTGTGTTAAATACCCGTCATAAACTACGGTTTGGTTACGGCACCTACAATCTGCTCGAATTAGCAAAGGCTCGGCGTAAGTTACGGCCTGATATCGTAGCTTACGACACATATCTGCAGATGTGTTCTTGATTGTTATGCAATTATACCATTTCACAATATATTGCATAACTTTTCCACTTTTTATCCGTTCGCTCCAAACTTGTTTCTAAATGATCGTAAAACATTTGTCCACATTTTGACTCATAATCATTGACCTAGATTCTTTACTTTTTACATAACGCGCCACCATTACCCGGTTTATGCGCAAAATTATCTGACCCGTTTAAGGATTTGAGCACCAAGCTCAAATCTCACCCATTTTCTCCATACCTCCTATTTCCACATTTGGACTTCTATTTATCTTATACCACGACTTTCCTTATGGTGGGTTGTTATAGGAAAATCATTATATTTCGATTTTTACCCTCCAGTTTGTTAATTTACGACAATAACTCGTTGGGAGGCATTAAGCCAAAAAGGCTTACGCCTCTCACTTTTATACTACCGGAGAGGTATAACTTATTATAAAACTCATTATTAATTTACTCATAAGGGTTGTTTACCCGATTCATCATCCGGGGGTATTTTGGTCAATTTTAGTTCTTTTAACTACGAAAGACATTTAAAAGCCTGTTCTGACCAAGTGGACTCGTTTAACCCGTATTCCATTTAAAAAATTATTATGTTCTTAAAAACATAAAAGTCTCCCATCATTTAATGTTATAAACTCACTTAAATGCAAATTATTATGTTCTTAAAAACATAAAAGTCTCCCATCATTTAATGTTATAAACTCACTTAAATGCACTTTTTGCTATAAACATGTCTTCGGCTCTAATGGTCGTTTTACCCAAACACTAGATATACCTCACTTGAGGTGATCTAGTGTCCACCCTTAACTCGACTAACTAGTCGTACTGCAAACCCTCATTGAGAGCATGACCATTACACTTACCCGACGCGGGTTAAAGTATTGACCAGTTAGCGATACTTAGCGATTCTATATACTAATTCGTGGCAATGCATGCCCACAAATCATGCTTACCTGTAAGCATGAAACTTGACAAACAAAATATTAAATTTCATTTTCAAATGGTGATAACATCACCATGACCCGTTTGTCCATTTGACTTGTTTCTTGGCTCGCCCTTTTTACATATCGGTATAACCAAACATTGTTTATTGTAAAAAGGATATTTACTTGCCATTTATTTAGTTTGACCCGCTATGGTCCATACCATAGAGTTCAGTTTATAATTTTTTATTAAATTAATAACCAATGTATGATTATTCGCCATTTTGCTTGTTTGACCCGTATTGGTTTGCGTCAGCAAATATTTACATCAAAAACTCATTTTTATTCGTTTGACCCATTATGGTTTGCACTATAGAGTCCCATTTCTAAAATCTTTATAACCAATATATGGTTATTTATTATTTCGTTCCTTTGAACCGTTATGGTTTATACCATGGGGTCCTATTCCTATAATTCTTTGTGTATTACCAATTTATACTGTAACTAATTTTACGTGTTTCATGGCTATCGACATGGGGTCTCATCTTAACATTTCTCTTTGTCGCAAACATTAGTTCGTCATAACTTATCCATTTTGACCCACTTCATGGTTTACACCACGGGTCTCATTTCGACATTTTTAGTCGTTTAACCGCAAACGTTCTTAATCATATACTTTCTATCACTTATGTAACGGTTCTATTCTAGGAGGTGTAAGTTTTACTTACCTTGCATCAGATTATGCTTTTCCTGCGTACTTGATCTGTTTGACTTACTTTATCCCAAGCTTCCACCTAGCTTGTCAAGCATCAAACTACCATTTATCATTCGCAAGATGGTTAGATTAGTCAACATTTATTACGAGTATTCCACCTTACGGACTTTTTATCAAAATTATCATTTGATCCTATTATGGGCCAGTTTGACTTTTAAAAGTCAACTTCCTATTAAGATATGCAAATGCACAATTAAATTAACAAAATCATTTAGGCATTCCATCAATTACCCAGTAGACGTTATTTCTAGGCCACCATTTTATCTAAATTTCTCAACTAATTTCATACAACTATTAACATCAATTTAACATAATTTCACTCATTGTATGCTAATCTATCAATCTCACACAAGAACTTGGGATTGTTTCATCACTATAAAACAACCCATTGCATCATGAAAAGTATGAACATGTACTCGAACCCATAGATTATTCAAATATCTTGCTATTACTATCATGTATGATGATTCTAAACGCAAGTTTATCATCAACTTCATCATATTATCAAAACCTACTTCATAATCTACTTGTTAATCGCCTACAAGTAATCATACCTCAAATATTTCATAATGTCTAACGAAATTAAGCATACATATATACTTAATCTCATCTTTGGATCATAATCCAACAATCTAAGTGCAAGTATTCTACTTGTCTCAAGTTATGACTTTCACCAATCTAGGTTTTTAAACACACCTTATGATCCGCTAGCTTAGGTGATCGACAATTCGTGTTCATTCATGAAGTTGGGGCCCAATTCCTCCTTCAATTTGATGATTCTTGGATGAACAAGGGTTTCCCCTTGTTTGCTCCCCTAGTGATCGACACACACACACACACTATGTGTGTGTTTTGTTTTAATTTCTACATTTTAAAACACATGTTTCCTTTTTAACAACTTTGGTCCCTCAAGTTTAGTTTTGATTATATAAGGCTACAACTCATTGTTTTATCACCTATTTATATGTTACCAACTAGCTTAATTTGCTCCTAGTTATTTTGTTTATGGGTTCACTTTTACCATTAACAGTAGTTTACACGCTCTTTAATATTAACGTGGATTGATTACAACCCGTTTTTGGGGTGTTACCTACAAGTCTACCCCCTTAAAGAGGTTTCGTCCGTGAAACCTTTCTTACGTAGCTCATTGGGTTAGACCTAATGAACTTAGTTTCGGTGATCACTTTAGCATTGCTCACATTTTAATATTTCAATAATCTTATGGGTAGTGTCTTTCGCTCCAAGGTGCATGCGCCTTTCATGTGTAAGGCCTCATGGGCTGTTACTTTCATCTTGTTTCCCTTGTCTTTATCGTTTACTTGATCGAGTCGCCATTTGGCCACTTAGTCATATGAATCCGTTTACATGCTTTTTTGATGCTAATCCTATAATGACAAGCACAAAACAACTTTTAAATATAATTTTGACCTTGACCGGTCTTACCAGTTAGACTTATCAGTCACCGGTTACCTTATACCTCATAGTTTAGGTACACTCATATTGCCTTCGTAAGGCTTTTACAATCATTCATGACCCTAGTCCCATAGTTTGTGTTACAAAGTAATCACATACCATGTTACTTTCTTGTTCGTGATTGCATCACGTCGTGTTTAAGTTTATATCAATCTTTCGTTTTCAAATTTATCGTCTTGCGCGTATTGGTGTCGAGACCTGTTTCTTTTAATATTAACCATTTTCTAATTCATCTCATACTATTTATGTTTGTTAAAACATTTTTTCTAACTAAAAACCGAATTTAGTTCAACGTTTCCTCTTTAACTTGTGTCAATTACACACATCAAGAAATTGACAACCTAGCATTACTTCTTTTTCTATTTTTATGTTACGATGGGAATCGTAACCAGTTCCCTCGCTTTGCCTAAGTAACCCGTAAGCCCTTTCACTTAGCCTCACAGGCTATTTCTTTAGTCTTTCACCTTTTTAAAGTAAGGCCTTTAAGGTTCATTTCTCTCGATTCGTGACCCTAAGGTCATTTTGGTCCTGTAGACCGTTACATCATTAATGACCCGAAGGTCATGGTGATCCTGTAGATCATCCTTTTACCCGTGTCATTATTTAAATGTATTTGGTGTCAGCACCCATTTTATGTTTGAAAATCATTTATTTTCATGTTTGAGATCCAGTAGGTTCTCGCGAACCCATAGATCATGTAACACCCCGACCATGTAAAACAACGAACCGCGGCGGAAACGTCGAGGAGTCATGTCACATAACTATTGTTTCACAACTCATGGAATTTAAAATTTTGTTTTATTAAGTTAAATGTTTACATTGTCTAGGGATAAACAAAACAACACATAAATAAATTGTCTTTCATGTTTTAAGTCACTAAGGCCCACGTCCATTCCTACATGAAGCACGCATCATATTATCAATCATTGACTCTTGAAACATATGTGAAAAGAGAGTCAGCATAAAAATGCCAGCGAGTACATAGCTTTTATGAGTGTGTCAAATTTGTGGCTTTGTATACATATTGCAACACCTCGTCCGACTACAAGAGTCGTTAAGTGAAAACCTCGTATCAAAAGTGTTTGATATTGCAATACAATTAACCAACTAAAACAAGTTGGTTAGATTTGTGAAAACCTTATAGCCATGAATCCTGGCCAAAACGTTTTGGTCAAGATTCATGGCTATAAGGTTTTCACTGGCTATAAGGTTTCCACCAAATCTAGTGAACAGTCCGATAATGGGATAATCAGTCCTATAGTACCATAACATATTACTACTGGTCGGCTCGGCCACAGCTAATGAATGTCAGCGTGTTATAGATAACGCATCAACAAGTTGTTCACATTATTGAAATCGTATTGTTTTATATATAAACCATAGACATGGTTTTTGAAAACTTGAAAATGATTTAGCATATATGAGTCACCCCAAAACATTTGCAAAATGTAAAAGAGGGGAACGATGTACTCGCTTGGGATTGTGAAAGTATTTTTGATCAACGTAATAAACAAATCTCAAACGATGTGTCAGATAAATATGTTAGCGTGTCGAGACTACAAACGGGAGATCAGATAGAATGAAGTCTTATAAACCAAACGAGTGTTGGAACTTATGTGATATGGTTTAACAAACTTAATATTCTGATTTGGAAAGGATCCTAAGTGCTTTTGACCCATTATTACTCGTTAAGGTAGTTTACGCTACGTTAACGGGTCATTAGCGTAAACGCATGATCGGATGGTTAAACATGTCCTATGATAAGTCTTAAATGCCCAAACATGTTTGAAAATGTTATAACATCAGTTTATATGTCAAAAATTTGGTTACATATGTTTAAAATGGATTTATGCGCAAAAGGGCATTTTGGTCATTATTTTTTTTAAGAACATAGAAGTAACTTATCATAACAATAACCAAACGACGTGACCATAAGGTATAACCTCAGTAAGTTATTCCCTATACAACTTTGGTCACAAATATTTATTTGGTCGGATCCTAAGATCGACCAAACGGGTCGGGTTCGAAAGTCAAAGCGGTGGTCAAGACCACTCGACTTACGAACCTAAATAAGCACTAAACTAGAAGTGACGAGTTAGACATGTCAAAATATGTCTAACTAAGTGTATAAAACGGATTTCGTATAAAAAATTGGTGTTTTGATATCCAAAATAGTTTCGTCGTAAATTGCACATCATGCGCATTTTTGACGGAAACTTTGAGTCGTCACTTCGACTAGTAAACATGGTAATCAGAAGGTGAAATCGTTAGGGATTATAACATTCGTGATTGTGATCACGTTGAAAAGTTCAATTGAACTTTGACTTGACCAAATATGATCAGAACCAAAAGTCAATCAGGAAGCCAAACTGTTCGACTTTTAGCTAAAAATAGCTAAAATAATGAAAGAACTAGGATGAGTACTTACTCATGTTGAAGAACACTTTGGAACTCAAGATAGGAGGCTTCCAAAGGCTGGAAACAAGCTCCAAGAAGGATAGAAAGAAGAACTTCACACTTTGCTTTGAAGTGGTGTGAAAAAAAGTGGAAGAATCATGGGGTATTTATAGTATTTTAGGATCAAAGAGGTGATGACAAGTGTCCTCAAGTGTGGATTAGTATCCTAACATGTGTCAACAACCAAATTAAGTGTGGCAAAGTGAGCGCTAGGTGTAAAAAATTAGAGATAGGTTGCAAACTTAGTGAAAAATAAAAAATCTTTATTATTTTTTTTTTGACATTTTTGGCCCTTGGACTTATATTTTCATTTGTTTGCCATTTTTTAACCCCTTTAACCTTATATTAGGTTATATAAATGTTTTAATACATGTGTAACTTGGATTATGCCTGAAATTGTCATGGATGTCGGTTCGTTTGGTTGTACGGTTACGCGTTTCGCAAAAATGAGTAAACGCTTTAACGAACACGGAAATGATTGAAATTGTGCAACGATTGACATTTTTGCATTCTCATCAACAAAATACAAGATTTTATTGAATAAAAAAATATTTGGATTGATACACATGGTTCGTATCTTGAATATGGACCAACAGACTTTCGCAGTTTGACAAAAATAGTCCCTAGACTTGTATAAGCGTGTTTTTGTCATATCTAACCTTCAAAACTTATATCTAAGTTATGTAAAGGGTATTTAGGGTATGCGCAGCTTATGTCCTTGTTTCGGAGTGTACGTCGCATTAAACTGATTGCATTTGAGTGTCAATTAATGAATTACTTCCACAAAAATTTTTGAGGGTTCGAAATCGTGCAAGAAATTGAAATTGTGCAAATATCTTAGATAATTATACAAATTTCAGAAATAATACACAGGGTTTCATTGAATACGAAATTGTTTACAATGATTCAAAAGGCAAAAATGTCATAGATCATTTGTCCATATATATATGTTTTGATTTCGACTGTAGTCCATGATTACGATCATTTTGCTTTCAGGCAATATTTCTGCTTCTATAACTCATTACCCGGGCTTATTATTTTGTAATTCACACTCACTTTATATTTTAACTTCGACCGTAGTCCGTAGTCCATGACTAGTTATTTTGTTTACGGGTTCACTTTTACCATTAACATTACTTTTTGAGCTCTTTAATATTAATGTGATTTGATTACCAAACCCGTTTTTGAGGTGTTACAAAAACTTCATCTCACAACCTCCCATAAAGAAATCCATGAGGTTACCGCTAGACCAAATGGCCTGTGGTTGAAAGTAACCTATCTAATTCTAAACTTTCGAAGTTAATGCTTGATGTCTTTTCTTTTTGAAGAGCATGCAATAACTTGAAATACATTTTGTTGTTCGTAGTTATAAATATAAAACATGTAATTAAAACATTTTGATGTTATTAAAACACAATTAAAATAACTTGAAATACATCTTGTTGTCCCATGTTTTCTGAAGAATAATATATGTATTTTGATGAAAATAAAAAGCTAAACATATGTGTTATATGCCTAAATACAATTGTACATATTTTTATAATTAGAGTAAAATGTTAAAATCGTATGTGAGATTTAGGAATTTTTTTCTGTTATATTCAAAATAAGAATTTTTATAGTAATTATATGTCACACCCTGACCCGCAGCGTATTAGGTGATTGGAACATGATAATTGTTCAAAGCTCATGATAACTAATTAAAAGTTATATATTAATCATATTCGAATTAAGCAAATGTCACAAAGCCAAATAAATATTAAAATAATCCAACGAAACAAAACATAAATAAAATAATCCAGTTTATTATCTAAGGCATATCCCTACATATCATTGTCCTCATCACTTCAAACCTGTTCTCCTATAACACGTGTAAAATATATTTTGGGTCAATAAAAGTTAGCAAATAAATCTAATATTTAAAAAAAACTTTATATTTTTTATTATAAAAAGATTTAGTCTGCAATTCAATGGTATATAAATGATCAACGACACCAATAGTAAATAAACTACAAGCAAATCAATGTAATAACGTAATGATGCGAAACTACGATAAATGTGTTAATGCGATAAATGCGAGACTCAAGCCCACCGACGCGTGCATCTTATGTTGTGGCCATACAAAGTAACAACCCATGGTAATGGGGAATCGGTTAGCCTATAGATCCATGTGCGTGAATGATTAGTGATATAAAATATTAAAGGATTAGTCAAACAAATATAACTACCACATAATTACACATTAAGTTTTTGCATGTATTTGATAAAGGAATAACTTGAAATAAATGATACAATGAGATAAGCTACATATGACGCACCCCAGAACATTTAAATTGTAAAAAGCGATAATTAGGAAGATCTACTCACTATTTACGTATTTTGATTCTTTGAAATAGCGTACGAAAATGAGAAAACTCCAACAGACGAAACTACCCTAATAATATAATATGCAATAGTACTAAAAATCACAATAACACATAACAAGAGACGAAACTACCCACACCTATTATTTGGGGATTTTGTTTAAAAATATATTTATGAATTATTTAATCTTTTTATTCGCAAGTTACATCTTGTTTCACCATGTTTTCCTAGATGCCGAAAGATCCGTATGAGATTAGAGATGTCACCTCTTAGAAGGTTAGGAGCTTTTCCAACAAAATACATTTGCAAATATTATATTAAGGTGAGAGCTTATAAAGGATAATTATTTAATTAAATCTTTTATTATAAAATAAATTAAGAGATAGAAATTTATATCCAGAATTCCATAAATTATATATATATATATATATATATATATATATATATATATATATTGTGTTGATGAATTTTATATATTTTTTGATGATTCTTTAAAAGAATATATTGTGATTTAAATATGAAATAGATGCAATAATTGTCCGAAAATTCTGAAATTTTACACAAGTTGTTTTAACATAATTATGAAAAATAATCCATTAACAATTTTATCAAAAACACAATCAATCAGCAAAAGCCCCAATTCTATTTTAAACAAAGAACACCAAAATCGGATCATAATGCCCTTTTCACAAAAATTAATAGCTGGCTTTTGTAGATCTCAAAAAAGTTATGCGAGATTGACTCAATAATTACCTCAATTTACTGAGAATTGAAGGAGATATTGAGACTTGAAGTTACAACCCTAGAAATGTTCTTGCTTAAATTCCGCAAGTTGCAGAGGTTGTTTGCACGAATTGGAGGTGGGGGTATTGTTTGTAAAAGATGGAGAAATTGTTTAGAATGGTTAGGGTTGATATGGTATACGAATTTGTTATAAAAGTTCTGGGTATCTTTATAATTTTAAAGAAGATTTAATAATCTATAAAATTAGGAAGTTTCGTAGTGAATCAAGACGTGTTTTCATCATGTATTAGTGTTAGGACCACTTAGAGTATATGAGGATAACAAATCATTTCTTAAATGAGGAATATTTGAGACTTGGAGGAAAACAAGTTCACCTTATGAGAGTATATAAGGTTGTTGATGTATGTTGTTAAAACTGAACTGCGTGGAGACCCGGATTCAAATCCCGTCTCGAACCCCACTCTTTTCTTTTAATTTTAAACAGTTTTCAATAGTTGCACATTAGCCCCTGTACTTTACTAACTGTGCTAAACCGGTTTATATTTAATAAACTAACCTAGTTAGCTTATTTCCGTATTTTAAAGTTTCAATCATTTAAAAAATAATCCCTTAACTTATAACTTTAATTAACTTATAAAATTAACTTCCTTAATGCTTCTCTCATATAAATTTTACCCAACTAACTGAAAACCCTTATACGTCTAATGTTTATGTGACACGTAAACAATGTCAAATAACAAAATAATAAAATAAATAAGAGTTACAAAAATTCAAGTTTTTATTTATTTACGACGAATCCGGTTTTGCGATACGGGTCGGATTTCGGAGATCTGTTTTTGCCGGATGTTACATTGTACCCTTGGCATTTCATTTTTTGTTGTCATTTCCTTCCAAACCACAAACCAGTTAAAATATATCACCAACACACGGACAATTTTGACAATTTTCTTAACTCGGGGACGATTTTGAAAATTTACCCATTTTTTTAGTTTGTTAATTTTTTAGCTTATCATTAAAAACAATAAAATAATTATAAATATAATATGTATATATATGATACGCACACATATGTTTATTTTTAATTTTAATCTTTAAATAAAAAATAATAAATCAATTATAATATATATATATATACACATTTATAATTTTATATATACACACGTGCTCTCTCTCTCTCTTCTATCTTTCTTTCTTCCTTCTTCACCTCCCCAGCTTTGTCACCACCAACGCCACAACCACTACGTCTATCATGGGACCGTAGCTCATCTCCCCTCACCTATCTCTCCCATTGTAACAAACATCATTAATTTACTATTTTTTTTATTTAAGGTAAAAAAGCAAATAATAAATGTAACATCCGCTAGAAACAGATCTCAAAAATACCCGATCCGTTATGTAAACTAGATTCTATATGTCTTTAATGAGAACGACATCATTTTTATTCATTTATTTATTTATTATTTTGTGATGTGTCATTCTTAATATAACTAATTTTGGAATAAAATGTTAATATTATAAATGATATAAACAAATTTCGTTAATTTTTGTTAAAAATTTAAGTAAATTGTGAACTGAGTTAATTATAAAATTTAAACCTAAGTAAACCAAGTTAGATCAAGTGTTAATTAGTTGGGGGGAGGGGGGTTATTGTAAATAATAGATCTTATAGTTGAGGGACCTATCATGCCATATTTTAATAAGTCCAAAAATAAAAACAAATAAAGGGGGGTGGGGCGCCCGATTTTTGAACCGGTGACCTCACTTGCAACCAACATAACACGCAACCCTAGCACCACTGGGCTACAACCCTATTTGTGATGGAAAAAGATTTAGGTGGTATTATACATAGTTTCGAAGTTTTCTGGCTGCTTCTCCTTCATCGTTGAAACATGTCAGCAAATCTGGAAACCCTTATGCCTCTTCGACCCGACTCGAAACCTACATATCTTCAATGTTTCGAATTCCAACTAACATTATACGGTTCGTAAATGGGGTAAACATAAAACCACACCATTAATCGATTTTATAACGTACTTTAAGTCCATTAAAAATAGAAATATATGACTCCATTAAAGGGGTTCAAGAACTCGATCGGTTTATCATTAGTTCCACCATCTTGGACTAAAAACTTGGTCCTATTCGTGAAATAACATCATTTCATAACAATATCAACCTACAAAACTTGCAAATAACATCCTACGTTCGCGAATTTGAAGCAAACCAAAACTAGGGCTTGGAACTTGTTCTTGTGATATCTTCTTCATTCGGGCACCAATTCAGGTGATTCCAAAGCTAACCCTCGTTAGATTTTTGAGCTCAACAAAACCCCTCTATAAATTTTATGATAGAGGGCCTAATTTGTATGAATTTTAGTTCTCTATTTCTATGGTTATTAGTTGATAAAATTTAGAGGTTTTGATCATAGGCTTGTTTTTGATAAAATTGACAGTATGTATTGTTCCTCGTCATTTTAGAATAGTTTATAGAATTTTTGGGTAATTTTAGACTGCTATTGGATTTATCTTGAATTTTTAATCACAATATAATATGGAAAAATTATATAAGTTATAAATTAAGTGCAATGAAGTATCATGAAAATCATTTTTCTGAATTTATATAAATATACAATGGATTTTTATGGACCTGATGATGTAGGGATCATTTTGTAACAAAGGGTCAATGAAATATTAAACATAAAAATAGTCATTTTAATAAATAAATGGTTAATTATCTAAATGTAAGAAAAATATGGTTTTTTGGATATAAATTTGTTAGGATGAATTTTTACTAAATTAGTAGAAGGGGTATTTTCAAGCTTATAAAAGTTGAAATCGTTATTGTCATATCTTAAAATATAATTTTAGAATAATTTTGTTGTAACACCCCACCGCGTAAAACAACAAACCGCGGCAGAAACGTCGGGGAGTCATGTCACAGAACTGTTGTTTCACAACTCATGGAGTTTATAGTTTTATTTTAATATGTTAAATGGTTACACTGTCTTAGGATAAACAGAAACAACACATAAATAAATTGTCTTTTATGTTTTAAGTCACTAAGGCCCGCGTCAAATTCGTATAAAAATGTCGGCGAGTACATAGGTTTTGTGAGTGTGTCAAATTCGTGGCTTTGTATACATATTGCAACACCTTGTTCGACTACAAGAGTCGTTAAGTGAAAACCTCGTATCAAAAGTGTTTGATATTGCAATACAATTAACCAACTAAAAGAAGTTGGTTAGAGTTGTGAAAACCTTATAGCCATGAATCTTTACCAAAACGTTTCTTTTGTAAAAACATTGTAATAGATTGATTCAAAAGAAAACTTCGTATGGTTTATATCTGTAAGTGCAAATCTTACGTGACATTGTTCAAAACCATTTGTCCGTGTTATAAACTATTTGTCCGTGTTATAAACCATTCTTCCGTGTTATAAATTAATCGTCCGAGTCATAAACCAATTGTCCATGTCACAAACCAATCGTCCATGTTTTTAATTGGGAAAACTTTTGATCGTTCTTTAATGAACACATTCAAACATGTGTTGACTATACCACAAAAGGGTATCTTTAATAGACCACCAAAGGGTCTCTTTATCTAGACTAACAAATCAACAAATGATTGTTAATCAGAAACAGTTTCTGTCATTACTCAAACTTCCACCAAATCCAGTGAACAGTCCGATAATGGGATTGTCAGTCCTATGGTACCATAACATACTACTGGTCGGCTCGGCCAAAGCTAATGAATGTCATTCGTGTTATGGATAACGCATCAACAAGTTGTTCACATTATTGAAATCGTATTGTTTTATATATAAACCATAGATATTGTTTTTTTTATAACTTAAAAATGATTTAGCACATATGAGTCACCCCAAAACATTTGCAAAACGTAAAAGAGGGGAACTATGTACTCACTTTGAAAATCATTTTGTATATATAAACCATACATAATAGTTTGAAATCTTGAAATAATTATAGGCACATATGAATCACCCCAAAACATTTAGAAAATGAAAAAGAGGGGAACTATGTACTCACATAAGCCTTGCTAGTAACTATGTAGATTTGAAAAGATAGTTTAGCACCTATGAATCACCCCAAAACATTTAAAACGTAAAAGAGGGGAACTATGTACTCACTTTGAAAATCATTTTGTACATATAAACCATGTATATTGTTTTGAAATCTTGAAAATAATTATAGGCACATATGAATCACCCCAAAACATTTAGAAAATGTAAAAGAGGGGAAATATGTACTCACTTTAAATAATTTTGTATACATAAACCATGTATATTGTTTTGAAATCTTGAAAATTATTATAGGCACATATGAATCACCCCAAAACATTTAGAAAATGTAAAAGAGGGGAAATATGTACTCACTTTGAAAATAATTTTGTATACATAAACCATGTATATTGTTTTGAAATCTTGAAACCCCAAAACATTTAGAAAATGTAAAAGAGGGGAAATATGTACTCACTTTGAAAATAATTTTGTATACATAAACCATGTATATTGTTTTGAAATCTTGAAAATTATTATAGGCACATATGAATCACCCCAAAACATTTAGAAAATGTAAAAGAGGGGAAATATGTACTCACTTTGAAAATAATTTTGTATACATAAACCATGTATATTGTTTTGAAATCTTGAAAATTATTATAGGCACATATGAATCACCCCAAAACATTTAGAAAATGTAAAAGAGGGGGGCTATGTACTCACATAAGCCTTGCGTAGTACTTTTGTAGATTTGAAAAGATAGTTTAGCACATATGAATCACCCCAAAACATTTAAAATGTAAATGAGGGGAACTATGTACTCACTTAGGATTGCGAAAGTATTCTTGATCAACAGAATTAACAATGCTCAAATGTGTCCTAATGTGTCAGATAAATATGTTAGCGTGTCGGGACCACAAACGAGGGAGATCGGATAGAATGAAGTCTTATAAACCAAATGAGTGTTGGAACTCATGTGATATGGTTTAACAAACTTAACATTCTGATTTGGAAAGGATCCTAAGTGCTTTTGACCAATTATGACTCGTTAAGGTAGTTTATGCTACGTTAACGGGTCATTATCGTAAACGTGTGATCGTCCTATGATAAGTCTTAAATGCCCAAACATTTTGAAAATGTTATAACATCAGTTTATATGTCAAAAATTTGGTTACATGTGTTTAAAATGGATTTATGCGCAAAAGGGCATTTTGGTCATTATTATTTTTTAAGAACATAGAAGTAACTTCTCATAACACTAACCAAACAACGTGACCATAAGGTATAACCTCAGTAGATTATTCCCTATATAACTATGGTCACAAATATGTGTTTGGTCGGATCCTAAGATCGACCAAACGGGTCGGATTCGAAAGTCAAAGCGGTGGTCAAGACCGCTCGACTTACGAACCTAAATAAGCACTAAACTAGATGTGACGAGTTACACATGTCAAAATACGTCTAACTAAGTTTCTAAAACTAATTTGGTATCAAAACTTGGTGTTTTGATAACCGAAAATAATTTTGTTGTAAAATGCACACCATGAGCATTTTTGACCGAAACTTTGACTCGTCACTTCGACTAGTAAACGTGGTAATCAGAAGGTGAAATCGTTATGGATTATAACCTTCGTGATTACGATCACGTTGCAAAGTTCAATTGAACTTTGACTTGACCAAATATGGTCAGAATCAAAAGTCAATCAGGAAGCCAAACTGTTCGACTTTTAGCTCAAAATAGTTAAAATAATGAAAGAACTAGGAAGAGTACTTACTTGTGTTGAAAAACACTTTCGAACTCAAGATAGGAGACTTTCAAAGACTGGAAACAAGCTCCAAGAAGGATATAAAGAAGAACTTCACAATTTGCTTTGAAGTGTTTTGAAGTTGTTGGGTTATTTTGGAGAATGATGTTATCAAATAAGGAACGATGTTATTGTTCGCATGATGTAGCGAGTATAATTGTTATTATTGTATGTTCTAGTGAGATTAGTAGGTTTTCCAAGCAAAAGGCGGCTTGCTTGGAGGACAAGGCTCAAGGATCTATAAATAGTGGACTACACCTCACTTGTAGGGTGTGCATTTGTGAGTCACCACCCTGGGGGAGCTCACCGGGTGGACCATTACCTTGTATATGTTCTTATCACAATCAATGAAGATTTCTCTTGTTAAATCATATGTTCATCTATCTTTTTATCTTTGTTCATGGCTCGAATCACCCGTCTCGCTATTATTCACCAAACCGAGACTGAAACTGGATCGTTTCGGAACTATCATTTGGTATCAGAGCCTCGGTGGCTCTTTTCAGTTTTTGGTTCGGTCGGATATTCACCGAAAACCGTCGGAGACGTAAAACAAATCCAAATTTTTATGTTTTGAATATGTTTTAATTCTGGCATTTTTGAGCTATATTTGGATACTTTATTAGATCTGAGTTTGCAAAAGATGATTTTTTTATGGTGTGTGAATACTTGGGTTCGCACCATGAAAGCAGATCTGGTTTAAGAAATGGAAAGTGTTGGTCGAGATTCTATGTATGAATGCTGGGGTTTGAATGAAGGAAGAATGAGATAGTAACAAGGTAGAGAGAGAAACTTGTGTGGTTGAAGGTTGCAAAAGTGGGGGTGGCGTCTAGGTGTTTCCAATCAGTTTTTCGGTTGGGGATGATGGGTGCCGAAGGTCGAAGCTGAACCGCGCAGTGGAGACTAGGTGGAAGAGATGGTGCACGGTGGTTAATAGTTGGGATTTCCGGAGTTGTTCATGTTCTCTAAAGGCGGTGGAAATGATGACGTATGGTGAATAACGGCTAGGATGACGACTAAAAGCAACTTGGTTATGCTATGTTCATATTTCAAAAAGGATTGTTTTTTAGTTTCAGATGATGGTGGTTTCAGGTGATGTTGGGTGGTCGCAAAGGGTGGTATGATGGTTGCATATGGTCCGCATGGAGGTGTTTGGTGAACCTGGTCAGAGGAACAAGAGGGCGTCAGCAGGATGGTGATGATTTAACTTCATTTTTTATCCATCGTAGATGTTTGCTTTTCCGGTGGCATAAGGTTGGCGGCTCCAGATAGTTAATGACGTTAGGGTTGACAGGTTCCCATGCTTGGGCCTGTTTCCATGGTGGGCCAAAATGCTTGATGGACTCTAATATTGGTTTTGATTGGCTGTGTATATTCCAGGTTTGCATGAATGGATCTTACATTCCATCAAAATCATTTATGAGCCATTTGGTAGATTTATTTAATTAGATTGATTATACCTGGGTCCACCTTACAATATGGATATTGGCTGGCTTGTCATTTTGAATTATGAGGGCCATGCATGGAAATTTTGAAATTTCATGATGTTTGGATTTTTTTTCACATGATTAAAATGTAGAAGTTTGAAATGAGGTGAATGTGGGGCCACTCATAAAGTTTCAGCATATGATTTGCTTCAAAACAATTACAGTGACTTAATTGTTTTGGTGGCAATTATACGATAAGTTTTGGACCAGCGACTTTGTGTATTATTTTAAATGAAAGCTCACAACAATTCTTGGTGACCTGTATGGTATTACTAGTGGAAATGCGGGCTTTCCAAATTTGGCGACTGTAATGGTGGATTAGGGGCTAAATGCAATCTGGCAGAGTTTAAGTTCTTTACAAAGAAGCTAATTATTTAATCTTGATCATTGGAAGTTCGAACCCTATCATTTGCCTATTACTTTGTTACCTTCATTAATGAGATAAGGAGCTTTGATTGACAAGATATAGGAGGGTCTTTATTTGCGGGGGAAAACGACAATGAAAATTTTTGAGTATTCAGCGGCTTTGTGAAGATTCGAAGACAATGTCAGATATATTTTTGAAGATCATATGAAGAATTGATAGCATCATTCTCGGGGAATATTGTTGGGTCATTTTGGAGAATGATGTTATCAATTAAGGAACGGTGTTATTGTTCGTATGATGTAGCGAGTATAATTGTTATTATTGTATGTTTTAGTGAGATTAGTAGGTTTTCAAAGCAAGAGGCGGCTTGCTTGGAGGACAAGGCTCAAGGATCTATAAATAGTTGATTACACCTCACTTGTAGGGTGTGCATTTGTGAGCCACCACCACGGGGGAGCTCACCCGGGGTGGACCATTATCTTGTATTTGTTCTTATCACAATCAATGAAGGTTTCTCTTGTTAAATCATATGTTCATCTATCTTTTAATCTTTGTTCATGGCTCGAATCACCCGTCTCGCTATCATTCACAGAACCGAGACTGAAACTGGATCGTTTCGGAACTATCAGAAGTGGTGTGAAAAAATAGAAGAATCATTGGGTATTTATAGTATTTTAGGATTAAGGAGGTGATGACAAGTGTCCTCAAGTGCGGATTAATGTCCTAACATGTGTCAACACCAAATTAAGTGTGGCAAAATGAGTGTTAGGTGTCAAAAATTGGAGATAGGTGGCAAACTAGTGAAAAAGCAAAAATAATTATTATTATTTTTTTGACGTTTTTGGCCCTTGGACTTGTATTTTCACTTGTCTGCCATTATAACCCCTTTAACCTAATATTTAGGTTATATAGAGGTGTTAAGACATGTGTAACTTGGATTATGTCTGAAAATGTCATGGATGTCGGTCGTTCGGTTGTACGGTTACGCGCTTCTCAAAAATGTGTAAAACGCTTTAACGAACACAAAAATGATTGAAGTTTTGCAACGATTGACATTTTTGCATTCTCATCAATAAAATACAAGATTTTATTGAATACAAAAAGATTTGTAAATAAAACACAGGGTTTCATTGGAATACGAAATTGTTTGTAATTGTGCAATGATTGAAAAGGCACAAATGTCACATTGGTATAAACTAAAAGATTGTCGAAATTATAGATTTTAATTGTTAATGCGGAAACTGAATTAAATTGGAGTTAACATATATCTAAAAGTGACTTATAGACTTAGTATCATTTTCACATTATTAGGATAGCTACAAATATTAATTTGGTGCTTAGGTTAAAATTAGTGTAAGTATTTAATAGGTTATGCAAAAGCAGTAAATGGCAATACGTACATATATATATATATTTATTTATTTAAAGAACAAATATATATACACAAAATGAACATGCTTATACAAGTGAACAAGGTTCACCGCTCTTAAATATATATATATATATATGTATGTATGTATGTATATATATATGTATATATATATGTATGTATGTATAATATATATATATGTATGTATGTATATATTATGTATGTATGTAGTATATATATATGTATGTATTTATATGCACACACACACACAATTAATAACGACGAAACACCTGTGCGAGACACAGAGACGCATATAGGCTAGGCCCACTCACACCATGCGAAACACGGAGACGCGTATGGGCTAGGCCCATTACTACTCGTGCAAGGCACGAAGAAATATGAAGTGCGATGCCCATTCATACACGACAAGAATACATACATATATACATACATACATATATATATATATATATGTATATATATATATATAAACAACGAACATACAAACCAAATCTACCTATTAAAATAAACAAGGGTTTCTAAACAAATAACAAATACAATACCTAACGACATTCAAGATGAGCAACTTGAAACGGTCTAGTAAGGACCAAAGTGTCTAATGAATTAGAACACTTGTAGGTTGCACTACGTATTCAGACATCCACGTTGCTAGCACACATTGTTGGACCCAAATTGTGAGTTCATGTCCCCCTTTTCTTTTAAATGCTTTTTGATTTTACAACTGTCGGAGAGAGATACATGTTATGATGGTATGATTAAGCTAAGGAATTAAAAAACTAGATCATGGGCGAATAGGGTGGAACTTAAGCACCATTAATCACATACAGACCTAGGAACGAAAAGGGTAGATCTATTGGGTTTTGGCGAGCCCCACTCATGGGTCCGTGAGGCCGCTTGAAGTGCTTTGGTGTCAAAGTCAAGGTTAATTGGCACTATATCGTCAAGGGTTGGATTGCTTCCTATGTCCGCACACATATTAATGTCCTTACAAAACATTAATAATCAGCGATTTCATAGACACTTTACATACCACAGTTTTACATACCTGTTTTCCATACAAGAACTTTCAAATGTTTTCAATATTCATTTCATACAAACCCTACACATGAATTCACCAACTTTTCTTGACTTTTCAAACTTACATGTATTTCAGGCAATTAAGTGGATCCTTGCTCGGTTCAGTTTCAAGTGTTCAAGATAGACAAGTTTGCGATGTTATCCTATTTTGAAGGGTTTGATTCATATATCTCATCTTCGAGCGGGACATAGAATGCAAAGCTTCGTTGACTTAACCCTTAATTTTGTACAATTCTTTTTGTAAAACCATATAACTTGTGATGTCTTTTTTTTATGAACAACTATAACTTGTAAACTATCTAGTTGTGATTGAATGGATGAACATCGTATGTATTTTATTCATATAGTTTGTTTACTTACATCCTATGCGATGAAAACTTATCAAGTTCACACCTTGCGCTTCCGCCTATGAGCGGGACGTCATAGATTGGTATAAGAACTTCGATTGTAGTGAACCTGGATTACTTCTTGAGTCTAGTCTACTCACTAGGATCCTCTCATGAAAATGGGCTTTTTACAAAAACAAAGAGTTTTCTTCGCATGCACACACGCAAGGTCCACTACACGAACTTATTTTAAAATAATAATTCAAGTATATTACGTGACTTAGTCTATAAGGGATAGACGTGATACACTAAGTTGATCCGCACAAAGGAATAGGATAACTTACAACGAGCCAATGTGATTTATATATATATATATATATATATATATATATATATATATATATGGTGAGGATCATGAGAAAACTGCATATAAATGAGAAAACTAAAAGCACAAATTAAAAAAGTCTAAAAACATGCCAAAATTGTTTTAAAAAATTCGCTATTTTTATTTATAAAAAACTTGTATATATGTGTACTGCACATGTGCATTATATGTATATGTTGCACATGTGTATTATATGCTTATAGTTAGCTTTTGAGTTAGTTTAGTTTAGCTTTTAGGGTTAGGTTTTTGGGTGTGGGGGAAGGGGTTTAGGTTTTTGAGGGGTGGGTGTTTAGTTTTTTTGTTTATGTTTAGGGTTTAGTTTTAGGTTTTTTTTGTTTGGGGGTAGGTTTTTTGGGGGATGGGGGAGGTTTAGGCTTTTGGTGGGATGGTGAATTTAGGTTTTTGGGGGTGGGGGTGAGGGTGGGGTGGGGGGTTTAGGTTTTTTTTGGGGGTTGTCAATGGGGGTGGGTTAGGCAGTTTAGCCTTTTTCGTATTTGCACATGTGCAATACAACTTTTTTTTCATGATCCATCCCATATATATATATATATATTATATGTATATATATAATAAGTAAGATTATTTATTGATATATACATGTTGTACGGATTATTTTGTCCGATCATCATGTCATCCTCGGAGTCTAGCGGAGTTTATGACGATGACATAGCACCCATGGAGATCTCGTCTGATGAGGAGCCCATTGTGGAGATCATTTCTTCGGTCGATTCTAGCGGCGAGTCCGATCCCGCGGAGGATCCTGACTATGTATCCAACGAGGTCCCCGACTATCTATCCGACGAATTCATGTACTACGTAGAGCACAATGATACACATATTGCTTTTCTCGATCACCCAGACGTGGACGTCCCTCTGGAGGACGATGTCTTAGCATTCGGTCATCAGCATCGTGACTTTGTTATCATTGGCCACCCGGAGGGTGAGCACATCATCGATATCCTACTCTTTGCCGCTATAGCACTCGCTGTCTTTCCTCCTATCATAGACCTGTCCGATCACGAGGATGAGGTCCCTGTTTTCCAGGTAGATCATCTTGATGAGGATATTAGCGACATTGATACATATGTCTGCTGCCTGTGTCTACAAGTTGTGTCTGTCTTTGTAATAGGCTAAATTGTTAGATTTCTATGTTTTTATGTTTAACTTCGTATGAAGGTGGAATGCCAAGTTCGTACAAAGGTAGTCAAGATTCACTTTGTACGAAAGGTGACTTGTTTTAGTCCGTACGAAGGTAGACTCTTAAGTTCGCACAAAGATAGAACGTCTATAAATAGGAGTGTGTGGTCATTGAGTCGGTAACTATTTTGTGAATGATACGCCGAAGCCCTGTCGAACTATTAACTGATTGTAAACGTTTATTAGATTAATGAAACAGTAATTGAAAAGTAAATCTTGTTATACTTGCCGCCTAATCTAAAATTAATTCCGCTAATTTTGAACTAGGTTAATCAGTTTAGACCTGAGCTTAATGGATTGAAGCAGATCCTCACAAGTGGTATTAGAGCCTGGGGGCCTAATCAGAAGACAAACAACAAGATTCAACAATCTCACACTTCTCTTCTACTCATTTTTCACTCTTTTTATCATTTTTCATGAAAATGGTTGGAATGGACTGAATTTTTCAAGGAATACTTAAAATCTGTTTCTAACAAACCATTGAAAGAATTGGACCTAAAATCAATCAGAATCATGATAAATCAACGAAAAACGTTACTAGGTTTGTACGAAGTGCTACCTTCATACGTGGATAGATCTACTTTCGTACGAAGATAGAATTCTCAAACAATCAAAAACTTACCTTCGTACGAAGATAAGTTTCAAAATCCCGATTTGTGTTACCCTCGTACGAACTTGAATTTTAATTGTTGTTTTTGTGTTAACTTTGCACCAAGCTGATTTTGTTCAAAATTTTTGACAAATGGATAACGAATTTTACAACGCCCTCGCCACTACAACCACAACGTTAGTCATTCAAAATTTGAGTCTCGACAACGTGATGGGAACGAAGACAAAGCCGCCTAAATTGATGAGTCTAGAAGAATATGGAGGTTGGTATGAACGTTTGAAAAATCGGTGCAGGCAAATTACTTAAGAGTGTTGGTATGCTATTGAAGAAGGGTATATTGTTCCTACTTGAGAGAATGAACTTGAAAAGACTATCATGCAGTTTACTAAAGGTGAAAAGGAAAAGTTTACACGAGAAAAGAAAATGATGAATATTTTGCAACAAGCTGTGAAAGAAGATATCTTCACATTTTTACAACAATAAGGCTATGCGCAATCATTCTGGAACGCATTAAAAGTCAAATTTCAAGGTAGTACACAAATGATGAAGAGTAAGAGAGCCTTGATCAAAAAGGAGTTCGATATTTTCATTACACTTAAAGGCGAATCTATGAAGCAGATCATTGAAAGATATTGCTATCTGGTGGTTGAAATGAAAAGGTTGAGTATTCATAAAGAAAATGAAGAACTAGTTGATAAGTTGGCCGACGGTTTATCGGAAGGAGAATGGTCGACTTGCTTGACTATTTTGAAGAATAGTTCGGAGTACAACAGTGGAATGAGTATGTTAAAGTTCATTGAAAAACTTGAAGGACATGAACTTGAATCGTAGAAACGGCAAAGATAAGAAATGCTCATCCTCAACAAGACGTGAGCTTGTATTTCAAAGGAAGTGCAATAGCCAACAATAAGAGTCCAAAGATTCAGGCCGCATTTAGTGTAGATAATTCTTTAAGTGCTTTTTCAAATCATTTGAACAACGGAAGTGGGTTTCAGTCATTTCTAAGCATTGATCCAAATGCACCAATAAAAGACACCAAAATCTTCCTAGAATTCGAATAGTTACAATAGCCTAAACAACCAAACCAAACAAAACAACTCCAATCAATGAATCCTGCAGTGCAACATAGCAGTGAATTTAGAAAATGGTCAAGACTTTACTGAGACAATGACAAAACAACACATAGCCTTACTCGCCTCTGTCTTGGATCATATGAAAGCTTAGTTGGAGGAAAGATCGGTAATCCGAATATGACAAAGGAGGATTATGACCAGATCGATCTAGAAGAGTTGGAGCTCATTGATATTAAGTGGTGTATGGCTAGCATTGTTCGCCGAGCTCAAATTATGGAGATAACTAGAAGAAGCAGTCTGGGTTGTCCGGATACTAATCTAGGTTTTGACATGGAAAAGGTTACATGTTTCAAGTGCCGAGAGAAGGGTCATTTTAAAAGAGAGTGTCTGAATCGAGAAGTACATGGAAATTAGAATCCATTTGGTGATGACTATTACAAGATATAAAGACGTTGCCATGGTGGGATGTGAAAGAATTGTACCAAACAAAGCTCATTAGTTTTCAAATGAAGCCGGGAGACCAGAAACTGTGGAAGTATATAAGATTCGAAGAGCGCCATGATTCTCCGAAATGGAAATCGTATTATCCAAAGAAGATAACAAAGAATGATCCTATTTCACAACTACCAAATGTTACGTTGATGATAAAACACCTAAGAGTTAGGAACGTGCTTTGGCCTATAGGTGAAATGCTCTCGTCGAGAAGCGATTAACGGCATTTCACCCTTCCAGTTACTACACGTCTCGATTGATTGAAACAATCGAAACTTTGGCGAGAATGAAAAATCGAGGAGTGGGACTAGTTAACAAGGTGCGGGTTTCACCCCTAACTTGACAACATCGTACCCTAAGTGTGGTTGGTACATTACCAAACGAGGAGCGAATTCTGACTCGTTGGCAAGGGTCCACTAAAGTATGAAATGGAAATCTTCCATCAAGGTATGGATATCACTCCTAATTTGATGGCGTAATTTCATGAAAAATCGAATACACGGATTGGGAGTGATCACCAAAGTGCGGTTCACCCCTATTTTGGTGAGATTGTTTCGTTTATATGAGTGTCTTCGAGTCTTCAAGCGTGTATATTGTGTAAATGTCTTAGGAAAGACATATTGTATATATTAAAACCAAAAGAAAAGATAGAAGCAAGGTAGGAAGAATTAATATTTAAGCAAGAAACAAGAATGGTCAAAATTGGACTCTTAAACTATAGACTAGGTCCAACATGGCAATTCTACCTAATTCCCTATAGTTATGGCACTGATACCAATCTGTCACACCCTAACTGATGGCGAAAACATCGAAGTGAGACGAAATAGATTTCTCAAGGCATCATAACACTTTGGCCGACAATATTTAAAATCATTTCATTTCATAAAGCAATTGTCAAATACAACAAAAATCGAAATACAACATTTTCAACAGAATTACAACATAGAAGCCTAGCATTCTAGGTGCGTTTCCTCGTCCCTACTAGATTGGTCATAGCATCAACATCAACCTGTAACATGTTAAAAGTATAGTTCAATACAAAGGTATTAGCGAGTACACAAGTTAAAGTACAAAGCATAAGTATAAAAGTATTTACTCAAATCCACATGGCAACTGTATACAAGGTAAGCTAGCATGCAATACTAATTGTCAAAACCAAGTGTCCACATGTATTAAGTGTCCCTCGTCACACAAAGTAATGAGACTAAAGTATGAATAAGAATAACTATCAGCTTGAAGCTTAACATTACCCCAACGGGCGGTGTGCTACTCCTATAGCGCTATATATGTTAAGTTGGAGCTAGCTAAGTTAATGACAATAAGCATGTATGAATTTAGCATGAACCTAAGCATAACAATAAGCATATATAACGGATTGAGTGTATAAACAATGTAGTGTGTGTATTCGTGTATTTTTGTAAGTTAACATGTTACAACCCAAATTGTGTAAAAAGGAAATGGGTCAAGTGTACTCACGGTTTTGCAAGTTTCCACTTGGTACTTTCGTAAAGTGTTGGAGGGAGTTTGGAGGATGGAGCACCGAGTTATCCTATAAGTGGAAAACATGGTTGGTAAGTATTCGAATGGTAACGAAGGATTTAGGAATTTAAATACACTAAAGTATGTATACGAGAAAATAATCATCTAGACTCGATACTCGTTTTTGACACTATAAGACCCATGCAGGTTGATGTGTTTTCATGGATTAGGATACCCATTAGAATCGTAACGAGAGATTAAGTACTTAGGTGATGTAACCTAGTACCATGACGGATAATTATTTGATTACCATCAAGAGTTTGGTTAGTGTTTATATATATATTATAGTATACATAATAATAAGTAGATCATAAAGATCATGGAAATTCATAGAAGTCATGCATGGAGGTAGGAGAATAACCTTCCTTTTAACCTCTTTCGTATAGTTCACCAATACACAAGTCGTCACAAGAACGACAAGGATGGTCATGAATAAGTTAAACATAAAAGTAAAAGACAAACAAAGTAATCAAAATCATCAAGTGAGGTGGTAGATTGAAGGTAGGATAGCCAAGGCTTCCAAGTAATCACACACTACCAACTCAAGTCTTGTTTCAAGAACAAGCTTGGAAGGATACAACACTTGTGGGTTGAAACACTATTAAAACAAACGGTTCTTACACTTGAGACCTCAAATATGGTGATGTTCCAAGTTGGTTTTCCATGGAAAACCTATGGAAACATTCCAAAAGGTGATTCAAGTGTTAAGAAGGAAAAGATCAAAGGAGAGAGGCAAGGGTGAGTTAGAACTCACCTTTGAAAGCTTGAACTTTCAGATGGAGAGAGCTTTGGAGCTTTAGAGAGAAGAGAAGAAGAATGTTTGAGGTGTGAAATGAGAGGAGAAGGAGGTGAGTATTTATAGATGTGGTTAGGGGGTTGTTAGTTAGCTGCATTTATTGCAACAAACACAAAATTGACCAATCCATGAGCTAGAAACAACAAACTCCAGATTATGCCCCCTCGCGGGCCGTGAGAGAGTAAAGAAGAGGCGGTCGCGGGCCTCGAGGAGCCTGGCAGGCCGCGAGGTGTGTAATTCCAGATGCTTCGTTGGTTTTTGACACTTTTAGTCCTAGAACTTAGTTTATTTTGACATTTTTGTATGTTTTAAGCGTATAACGCATATTAGTATGATGTGAGTGTTGAATGTGAATGTATGAATCTTTGCACGTATAAATAAGTATCAGTTTGCATGTATTTAACGATTGAATGCATGTAAGACAAGTATGTATCAATTATGAATTTCACCATGATCAAAGTCTCGGATACAAAAGTTGGAAAAGAAATATGAATACGGTACGAATATAAGTTTCTATAAATAGAAATATGATTACACTTCCTAATTAAGGAAAGTACCAAAAAGTGAGGCGTTACATAGTGATTATGTTGAAAACTGATGGTTTGTGGAGAGCTATTCAAGTACTAGACCCATTTGGTTAGTCAATCTATCTGAGAAAGATGTGGAGAAGCTGTACTACAATAAAATTGCTCATACAGTAGAAAATGTAGTGCATGCAATGCAGTTTCAAGGGGTGATCAAAATTTGTTACGCTTACCAGATTAATTCTTGGAAAATGTGGAATACAAAGTGGCGTGAAATTGAAAGAGTTGAGTTTATAAAAGATATTAAGAAGGAAGAAAGGATTAAAGAGAAAATGAACAAAGCATCAATTACAAGATTTCGGTTTGTAAGCCGCTGAAGACTAACTAAACACCAATGTCTATTTTGAGCTGAAGAAGCAAAGGGTCAAGAAACATTTCTTCGGGCAATGATATTAAAGTTATTTAAGACTTTGTTGGTGCATAATGTCTATTGCCTACGTCTAGGATGTCTTGATTATGTATATAGGGCTTAGAATGTCAATTAGTATTTGTTTATATATGTTTTATTTGTTTAGTAAATGACTCGTACGAGTGAGTCTTGTGACGTACAAGGCATCACTCGCACGAGTCACACTCAGACACACACTCTCCTGTGCGAGTCATGTCAACCTATAAATAGAGGAGCCTGAGTGTTGTGTCAGTAGATCTGTTGGTTGATGCACGGCGAAGCCCTGTCAAACTGTTTACTTGCTCTGTACTTATTCACGCTTATCAATACAATTCAAGGCATTTAAGCAGTATATCTCACTTGTTTGTTTGTCAAACTCGCTAACAATGAATTCCGCCTATGTTAGCTGAGTCAGATTGGTCTGGTGCTCATCGGAGGAGAGCCGATCCCCTCTCACAAGTGGTATCAGAGCCTTGAGGCCTGATTTGAGGACAAACATCAAGTTTCTGCATACTTCTACACTTTCTCACACAGATCTCGGAATTGGACAAATTCTTGGACAAATTGAACTAGGATTTTAGGGTATCACATTAAAATCAATTCTTGAAAATTTCAGATCTAAAATCGAACTTATTCATGTCAAAATTGGTAAAATTCATCCATTTGGTGACCTGAGTTATTTCGTATGAGTAGAGAGACAACTCGTACGAACGGCTATCCGTGCAAATTAAGTCATTTGTACGAACGAACAAACAAGTTTTTCTAAAAACTAACAAGTTCAAAAACTGTCATTCGCACGAAGCAATGATTCACATGAATTAGTCGTTCGCACGAACCAATCACTTGCATTAGTAATGTTTCACTCGCACGAACATCTCATTCGTACGAATCTCAGAATCGCACAAGTATATTACTCGCACGACCATCTCAGTCGCACGAGCATTTTTGTCATCCGTACGAAGAACATTTTGTCATATTTTTGTCATTCTAATCATTTTTTTGAAAGTGTGTTTCTAAAACTTTTGAAGAAAAATGGAAGAAGTGTTTTGTAACGCATTTGTTGCCTTAGCGGTCATAACTACTGCAGCTCAAAATTTGAACCTCGAGAATGAGATGGGTACGATGACAAAGCCACCAAAGTTGATGAACCTTGAAGACTTTGATAGTTGGAGTGAACGTTTTATGAATTGGGTTTAAGTGAATCATTTCACATGCTGGTTTGCTATAGATGAGAAATGTCAAGCACCGATTAGAAAAATGGTCTAGAAAAAACGTTAGCTCAACTCTCGGATTTCGAAAGAGAGAAGTTCATAAACGAGAAAAAGATGATGAACATCTTACAACAAGCCATCAAGGAAGACATATTAGCACTGTTACAACATGATGATGACGCACAATCGTTCTGAAATGCTCTTCGATTGAAATTCCAAGGAAGCGCACAGTTGTGAAAAGGGAAGCGAGCGTTGTTAAGTAAAGAATTTGATATCTTTACTTTGATCAAGGGAGAGAATATGAAACAACTGATTGAAAGATACTGTTAGTTGGTTGTGCAAATGAAGCGTATGGGAATCATAAAGACGAATGAAGAATTAGTTGATAAACTGGCGGATTCCTTACCACAAGGAGAATGATCTACCTACTTGACTATTTTGAAGAATGACACCGAATATGGTAATTTCTCATTACCAAGATTCATTTAGTGATTGGAGGGACACGAACTCGAAATGCAGAAAATGGCGAAAAATAAAGTCGCCCAAATGCAACAAGACGTAAACCTGTATTACAAGGGTAGTTCTATCGCTCAGATACAGTCTACAAAAATCCAAACTGCCTTCAGCGCTTAGAACACACCAAGCCCACCATCAAATCAACAAAGTGGTTTTAAATCCTTTACTTCGGTCAACCCGAACACGTCTCCAAGCCAACAGTCATCACATGGTTCGAGCAATCCCCAGATCAACCAGAACAATCAATCTCATTCTAATGAAAGGGTTTTACAGTGTAATAACGCCATTGATTTCCAAAATGCACAAAACTTTGACGAGAAGACTGCAAAGCAACATATGTCATTATTAGCTTCGGTACTCGAATCATATGACAGTTTGGTAGCAGGGAAGATTAGAATTCGGAGATGACTAGAGAGGATTATGATCAGATTGATCCGGTCGAGATGGAGTTGATCGACATCAAATGGGTAAAGCGACTGTGATGGACAAACAAATGGCCATTAATATTCATTTAAACACAATCGCTGAGCTAAAAAATGAACTTGAGAAAATGAAAATAGAAACAGAGCGGGTTAACAAATTGTTAATCAGTTCTTCTACAAGTTCATACGTCATTGATCACATTCTTCCAAAGATCAAAAGCAAAGAAGAAGCTAAAAATGATTAAAACTAAGGTGCAAGTTATGATCGTGTTCCACCACCCATGTGGAATAGTTATGCTAAAAAACCAACTTGGGGTGGAAAAGGGGCTCAATTTAAAATTGAAAACTGAAAAGTCAAACGAGCTGCCTACAAACATTGGTGTAACTTACACAAAATCTGAAAACGAATGTAATTCTGATGTGGTTAAAACCGTGGTTGAAAGTGTTTTGAAGATTGAATATGAGAAATCTGAATCAGATGTTGAAACATCAGAAAATAGTTTAAACACTGATCCAAACATCACCATTTACAAAATGCATGGATCTCATAAACTATATTCTGATGACGATTTCCCAATCCAGAATGTCAATCTGGATCGTGTTGAAAAGTTGTTCAAGCTTGTTGAGGTAAGCCATTCTGATTTAGAAAAAACAGAATGCAACATTTTATTCTAAATCAAAATGTGTTAACAAACCCTACCATCAAAGATACTAAGATTATCCTAAAAATAGGAGGGTTGGGTTGGGTTTCAAAAGAAAAGAACAAACAACAAGTTTCAAAAGTTGAACTTTACAAAGAAAGTTAACTTTGTTTTTGGAACAACTATAGAAAACGAAAAGGAGATCATTAGTACACAATCCAATGATGATTTCAAAAAAGAAAAAGAGAGTAGAAAACAAGTCTTGGATCCCTCTATCCGAAAAGACAGCAAGACGTGCTACAAGTGTAAAAATGTTGGGCATATTGCACGACATTGTTCACAAAGAAATCCAAAACGTGTTTCTAACTCTAACAGATCTACCAAAGATGTCAAAAGGCACCTATGGTGTACCAAAACAAATTTTGAAAAGAAACAATGAATCCAACAAGAATTTAAAATCAACGATTTATCTAAATTCTAAATTTGAAATTGGTGAAACTTCCACCAAAAATCGTCAAAGTCAAAAGGATTCAAAGTTTTATTCAAAAAAGGGCCAATTCGAAAACACAAGCTTGGGTTGCAAAAGTCAAACCATCCAAAGTAGATCTGAAACCACTTGTTCCAACCAAAACAGAGCCTAAACAGAATGTCAAAAACAAAGATGGTCCGAAATTCGATATTCCGAACCCACCCAAGACCAAGCAGGCTTGGGTTTCTTTGTTTAAATAGTTTCTTCCTCATGTGTGTAGGGAATCCCCAGATCGATCATGTCCAAATGGATTATGGATAGTGTAGCTTCCCGACACATGACTGGGATGCTTGCGTTGTTGCACGGCGTCAAAGCTATCCGAGGAAGTTACGTAGGTTTTGCTGGAACTCAAGGTGGAGGAATCGTCGGAGAAGGTATTCTTACGAATGGAGTGGTTTCGTTTGACAAGGTGAACTACATTGCGGAGCTAGAGAACAATCTGCTGAGTATTTCGCAAATTTGTGACAAAAAGTTTACAACACACTTCAACGACAAAGAATGTTTGATTTTAAAGCCGGGATTCAAGATTCCTGAGGAATGGATTCTTATGCGTGCTCCACGAGAGAATTCTTTATATCCTTGATATGAGTGTCGCATCTACAACATCAAAGAAGGTTCCGTGTTTTATTTCTAAAGCGACCGAGAAAGAGTCTATTTTATGGCATAAAAAGATGGGGCATATACATTTGAGAAAGATGAATTATCTAGTGCACAACGACCTTGTGGAGGGTGTTAATTTGAAAATTTTTCATTTATCCGATGTTTGTCTGAGCTGTAAAAAGGGGAAACAACATAAGAAATCACACCCAAGAAAGCTTCTAAATTCTATCAAGCTACCACTAGAGAAGATTCATATGGATGTTTTCGGGCCAGTAAACGTCAAAATCATTTCTGGAGATCTATATTGCATGGTCGTGATAGATGATTTCTCTAGATTCTCATGGGTTTTCTTTCTGGAGAGCAAAGTTGAAACTTTTGAAAGTCTAATGATTCTCTTCAGGAAGCTTGAAAACCTGTATCACTTGCCTATCAAGAGAATCCGCAGTGATAAAAGTACCGAGTTCAAGAATAAAAGAATGCTCAACTTCTACAACGAAAAGGGGATTCTTCATGAATTCAGCGGTCCCTATACTCCTCAACAAAATGGAGTAGCTGAATGTAAGAATCGCACACTGATCGAGACTGCCAGAACTATGCTCGCTGATTCAAAACTGCCAATAAGTTTCCATAGCGAAGCAGTCGCATCAGCTAGTTACACCCTCAATCGTGTGTTAACGGTCAAGCCTCACAACAAGACTTGTTTTGAGCTGCTAAACCAACGGAAGCCTAACCTTACTTTCTGGAGCCTTTTGGATCACCGTGTATAGTTTTGGACCCAGATGGTAAATTTGGAGCCAAATCCTTGGAAGGATTTTTCGACGGTTACGCTACACCACAAAATCGTGTCTTCTTGCCGAGTCTGAACCATGTTATTCTTGCACAACATGTTGATTATCAATGGTATACTACGCCAATGCAGAAACCTGGGGATCCATGGTTGTTCAACTACGAAGGTTTGTGGAATTCATTTGACCTACCGGAAGTTCCATCTGAAGAAGATTTTGTTATGCTCTTTCAACAGCATCAATTTTCTAATCAAGAACAAGTTTCTAGACCGTTGGTGATTCCCCGTCGCTTCCTGAAAACACTTCTGATATAGGTCCGAGCACTACTCGTCAAGAATCTGTATCTGTACCAATCTTGAACACTGCTGAATCATCTGCCCAAAAACCGCCTAATGCCGACTCTGATCTTGACCTGACTTTTGAAGATGGAGGATCTAGTTCCAATGAAGGATCTGAACATATTGAAAGCTTCATGAATGCTCAAGCTGATCAATCAAATGTCAGAAATGAAGCTACATCTTCTTCAACCGGTTGTTGATGAAGTGATCACGAATTTGCAAAGCCAAGTGGATGTTCCAAGTGAAGTAATGCCACGGACACTTTCTTACCATCCATCAGAGAATATCATCGGCAGCTTACAAACCGGAGTGTAAACTCATAATCAGATCAACAAGAATCTAAGCTGTTTTTATACCAGTATTGCTCCATTACAAACCAGACTTTCTTACAGTTGTTTTGTTTCTCAGGTTGAACCGGGAAACTAGAGAGACGTGTTAAAAGAAGAAAGTTGGGTGGAGGCAATGCAGGAAGAGTTGCTTCAATTCCAGAAACTTGGAGTCTGGAAGCTTGTTAACCTACCAGATAATCACAAAAAGATCAATACTCGTTAGGTCTTCAAGTGCAAACGAGATGACAGAGGTATAGTGGTCAGAAACAAAGCTCGGCTCGTGGTCCAGGGCTTTCACCAGCAAGAAGGGATAGACTACACTGAAGTCTACGCCCCAGTCACTCGTCTCGAAGTTATTCGCATATTCTTGGCCTTTGCTTCTTGGAAAGGTTTCAAGGTGTATCAATTGAATGTTAAATTTGCTTTCCTTTATGGCAAAGTCAAAGAGGAGGTGTATGTCGGCCAACCACCAGGGTTCATCGATCCTATACACAAGGATAAAGTCTACCTTCTGAGCAAAGCTTTATATGGTCTTCACCATGCCCCAAGATCTTGGTATGAAACGCTTTCAAGACATCTTCTTAACAACGGCTTTCTCAGAGGAACTGTAGATTCTACCCTCTTCTGAAAGGAAGTAGATTGTCATCTGATTTTGGTGCAAATATATGTGGATGATATCATCTTTGGATCGACAAATGATAAGTTTTGCAAAGACTTCGAAGAAGTCATGAAGAAGAATTCGAAATGAGTGCTATGGGGGAGATGAAGTTCTTTTTAGGATTTCAGGTTGAACAATTGCTTGATGGTATCTTCATCCATCAGACGAAGTATGTTCATGATGTATTAGAGAAATTTGATATGTCAGGAACTAAACCAGCATCAACTCCATTTGCTCCAAATCACGGCATTTGTCCAGACACTCATGGAGTCAAAGTGGATGAAACATTATATCGCTCCATGATCGGATCCTTGATGTATCTTACAGCTTCGTGACCAAATATCATGTATCCAACATGCCTATGCGCCTGTTTTTAGTCCAATCCAAGAGATTCGCATATGTTAGCCGTCAAGTGTATCATGCGATATTTGAAAGGATTTCCAAGCACCGGCCTTTGGTATCCTTGTCACGATGACTTCAATCTTGCGGGTTATTCAGATTCTGATTTTGGCTGCTGCAAGCTTAATGCCTATCTACTACGGCTGGTTGCCAGTTATTCAGAACTCGTTTGGTAACGTGGCAATGCAAGAAACAGATCACGGTCGCTCTCTCTACGTGTGAAGCTGAATATGTTTTCAGCATCCAGCTGTTGTTCGCACATACTATGGATACAGCAGCAGATGAGAGACTTCAGACTGCAATTTCTTGACACACCCATATATGTAGATTATCATGCTGCTATTGATATCACTAAAAACTCTTGTCAACACTCACGCACTAAACATATAGAAATTCGACACC
Organism: Scalesia atractyloides; assembly: GCA_947069175.1. Classification (NCBI taxonomy): domain Eukaryota; kingdom Viridiplantae; phylum Streptophyta; class Magnoliopsida; order Asterales; family Asteraceae; genus Scalesia; species Scalesia atractyloides. The sequence continues at coordinate 53,784,478 of CAMTDV010000020.1, forward strand.
AATTTATCCGTGACTGCTACGAGATAAAGTTGGTTAGAATTGAAAAAATCCACACTGATGACCAAAAAGCAGATTTTCACACCAAAGCGTTTGATTGTTCAAGATTAAAAATCTTTTAAAATTAAATGGTTTAAGAAATCTGGCATCAGGGGATATTCATGAGGTTGAGGATGACGAGGACTTGACGTGATTCTCATCGGTATGACATGTTTTTTCTGTAAATATACTTTCTTGCAAAAAAACTAAAACCCAAAAATATGTTTTTGATTTTAAGGGGAGAAAGTTTGGGAAAATACAAAAACATTATGAAAGTCAAAAAGAGTTTTTGTGAAAAGGGAGATCATATTACATCAATATGACAATCACAGTATGCTAAAGATATGGCATGTTTAAACAAGTAATTAAACATGTCTTACTGAGGATGTGCCAATAGGTTTCACTCGTTCAGTAAATTGTTTTTCAAGGTATAAACTTAAAAGAAAAACTGAGTAACTTATGGGTCAACATCTCTCGGATATATGGACTTAGTACTCCTAAATTTAGTTTGAGAGAATGCCAGATTCTGTGATACTAGGTCTTTATATTTAACCGACATATGGGGTATTATATGAGTTCTTCTGATTTCAGCAATGGCCTAGAACTTGTATAATACTTTACGCTTTATTCACCTACAAAAGCTACATAAAAATGAGCATGTTATAAACATTTATGACATCTGCAGTTCAAAAGATTCCTTTATGGAACACCACTTAAACTCGAGCCTTCATCTCTTTGTCTGTATGGAGATACTAACCTGAGCTCTCAAGGTCTCGCAATTCACCCCATTACATATATCAGTTAGATATATTCACCTGTGAAATGATATTCTAGGAATCTTGATGCGGGAGTATATTCTGAGATGGGAAACATAGTTATTTCATGTTCCTTAATATTACCTATCATATCTTGAAACAATTAGGAAACGAGTAGAGGTTTAAGTGGATAAGTATATAGGTAATCTAGGTAAATCGGTTTAAGAACTTACAGTTTTTACCAAGATCAACGGTACTTGTGATTTGTCTAAATACTTGATATGATCCTCTAAACACCAAACTCACAAAATTATGAACGTAAATACATCTTTACTTGTTATTTCTTTTCAAAAATCCCAAAAGGATTTTCAGCTTTAGCAATTTATCTTAGGTTTTAATCTACCGATGATGAAAATACCGATAGTCCAAGTCAAAGCGAAAATTGCTAAAGGAAAACTGAAGTTCATGGATTGGCAGCTAATCAAGAAAAGAAAGATTTCTTAATGTCAATAGTTCATTAATTTGAACCTTTACATTTTAAAATAAATCTGTTTTGGTTAAAATGGTCAACCAAGGTCATTAACTTGGACTTGGTAGACAAATCGGATAACCAGGGTTATTAACTTGGACTTGGTTAACTGAATGAATTATAAACAGATAAAAAATCATAAAAAATTCAAAAAGTTAACAAAGTATTAGAACTGACTCGTACGAGTGACACTGACTCGTACGAGTGACAGAAGTCTTCATTCGAACGAGCCATCTCTCGTACGAGTGAATACTGAATGAGTATAAAAGGATGACTCATTCGCACGAGTCAGACTATTGAGTTTGTGCGGTTGAGAGCAAACTTTGTGCGAACCAGTTCTATTCACTTCATCTTCTTGATCTATTGTTGTATCTAGACTTCAGGGAGGTTGATTCAAACACCTCTTTCGATGGGAAAGGTACTGATGCTCGTTTAAAGCCATTATAATGCCAAAATTGGACCAAACGGACATAAAACATAGATTTAGGATAATTAGACCGTAAAATTTAAAATTGAACTAAAAAATATTAAAATCAGTCCTGTTAACCTATAAATCAACATTCAATTTGTTAAAATCTACATGTTTTAAGTTCTGTTTGACTAGTTGTTATTTGGTATGGTTCATTACCCGTACGAATCTTCACTCATACGAGCAAGTTTATCAAATGTTTGTTATCATTTTCACTCGTACGAGTGAGTGTTTCGTACGAGTAGGTCCTTTAATGTTAATAACTTGGTGACTTGTACAAGGCATCATTCGTACGAGGAAGTTTAGTTCAAAACCTTTGAAATTTGTCAAATATAATTTTCATCCGTACGAAGTAGTGACTCGTACGAGTGAGGTTTTGACTTAGTTTTAGCTGTTGTCACAATCTCTGACTCGTATGAATGGTTATTCGTACGAATGGCTCAAAGTTGAAATTTCTTGAAAAAGTTTCTAAGTGTTTGAAATGTCTATGCTTGCAGGTCAAGAAATCTTCATTTTCGCCGTTTCATAATATTTGTTGTCTTCTAGATGATACTATTCAAGAAATTGCTGCTTGTTGGTGCATAATGTCTATTGCCTACATCTAGGATATGTCTGTAATGTATATAGAGCTTTCATGTCAATGTTTATATGTTAAAATGTAAATTTTAAATGTTTTGTTAAGTTGGTTTGTACGAGCAAAACTAGGTGGTTCATACGAGTGTCTCACTCGTACGAAGCATAGTCACTGTTACAACACGCACTCCAGTACGAGTCATGTCGACCAATATATAGAGGAGTTGTGTTAGAGCGGGGTAGTGATTGGTTAGTTGGTACGACGAAGCTCTGCCAGTTTGTTTACTTGCATCTGTACTTGAACGTCTTTTAATACAACAGAAGCGGTTAAACAGTAAGTGCTATCTTGTCCGTTTTGTCTACCTCTCTAGCAATGAATTCCGCCTCTGCTAGTTGAGCGAGATCAGGTCGGTTGCTAAATTTCGGGAGCACGATCCCCGTTCAGAAGTGGTATCAGAGCTTTGAGATCTGATCTACTGACAAACGACAAGTATTTGCAGGCTACCAACTATTTCAGACTTTAATTCACTTTCATCTTCATCACTTTCCCGAACTGGACTGGATTTTGGACGAATTTGTGGATGAAATGGACTAGGATTCTAGGAATTCACGTTAATCTACATTCTAATCAATCCTTAACAAATTTAGACCTAAAATCGGACTAAATCATGTCGAAATTGGTAAAAATCATCTGTTTGGAGACTTAACTGTTTCGTATGAATTGATATTTCATACGAACGAATTCTAAAAGGTTCATAAAATTTTACAAATTTTAAGAATTCACCAAGTGTTTCGTACGAACTTGACAATCGTACGAGAATCTTGCTCGCACGAACAACTTGTTCGCACAAGTTTTTGTTGTGAAAATTTCATATTGTTTTGAACTTTGTGATTTGTACGAACGAGTTTTATTCGCACGAAGTATCTGTCATCCGCACGAAAGATTTTTCTGCACTAACCATTTTGTTTCGAAAGTGTGTTTGTTAAATTTTCACAGGAAAATGTCTGAAGAATTTTATAACGCATTCGCCACATCAGTCGTCACAACCACAATGGCTCGGAATATCAATCTTGAGAACGAGATGCGCACTATGACGAAACCACCAAAGCTCATGACTTTAGAAGATTTTGATAGATGGAGTAAACGTTTCATGAACTGGGTGCAGGCTAACCACTTTACTTGCTGGTTTGCGATTGAAGCAAAATATATAGCGCCAGTTGGTGAGAATGACCTTGAAAAGACCCTTGCTCAATTCTCAGATGTCGAACGTGAAAGGTTTATCAATGAAAAGAAAATGATGAACATTCTGCAACAATCGATTAAAGAAGATATTTTGGCTTTACTTCAACACGACGATGATGCTTAATCATTGTGGAATGCTCTTCGACTGAAGTTCCAAGGAAGTGCTCAACTTAGAAAGAGTAAAAGGGCGTTACTGAGCTAAGAGTTTTATATTTTCACACTCATCGAAGGTGAAACTGTTAAACAGTTGATTGAGAGATACTGTCATTTAGTGGTTCAAATGAAAAGAAGGGGAATCATAAAAACCAATGAAGAACTAGTTGACAAATTGGCTAATTCTCTACCGCAAGTCGAACGGTCTACTTATTTGACCATACTGAAGAATGGAACTGAGTATAGCAATTTCTCGCTACCTTGTTTCATGGAAAGACTGGAGGGTCATGAACTGGAAATGCAAAAAATGGCAAACAAGTTCAACAAGATGTTAATCTTTACTTCAAGAACAGTTTTGCTGCTCAAATTCAGGCGCCAAAGATCCAGACAGCTTTCAGTGCTTACAGCTCGCCAAGCACACCACCAAATCAGACTAGTTTCAATCATTTTCAACAGTTGATCTAAACACGCCTTCAAGCCAACAGTCATCTTACAGATCAAGTCAACCCCAGAACAACCAGACTACTTCATCATCTCATTCTAATCAAAGAGTTTTGCAATGCAACATTGTCGTCGATTTTCGGAATGCACAAAATTTCGATGAGAAGACACCAAAGCAACACATGTCTCTACTAGCTTCAGTTCTTGAGTTTTATGATAGTCTAGTTGCTGGGAAGATCAGAAATTCTGAAATGACACGTGAAGATTATGATTAAATAGATCTGGCTGAGATGGAATTGATAGACATAAAATGGTGTATGGCTTCGATTGTTCGTCGCACACAGAGATTTATGGAGATTACTGGTAAAGAAAACTTGGGAGGTTTGGATTGGAAACTTGGGTTTGATAAATCTAAAGTTACTTGTTTTAAGTGTCGAGAGAAAGGTCACTTCAAGGGAGAATGTCCTAACAGAGAGGTTCAAGGAAACCATAATCCTTTCGCTGATGATTACTACAAGAGAGCAATCTACCACCGACCTCAGCCAAGAACCAGAATAGTGCCGATTGAAGACAAGCAGCCTGAAACCAAAGATAAAGCGTTGGCTGTTACTCAAGAAGATGAGGTATTTAATTGGAACAAATATATTTCAAAAGGAGAGAGTTTGGCTTTGGTTGCTGAGATCATAGAGGAACCTGAAGAAGAATCATCGGCGTCTTTTGATGAAGGACCTGATGATGATGATTAGTATTACCATACTTCATTAGAAGAAGATGAGCTTTTGAACGGTCCATTCAAACACCTTTTGCCTAATGATATCTTAAAGACTTTTGCAGGTTACTTTGCACCAAGTCAACATTCAACATGTGAAGAGCAAAAGAAGCCGGTTGAAGAAGTCAAAATCGATGAGAAGATGGAAAAATTTTTAGAAGACATCATTAAAGCTTGCATGGCCAATAGCAATGAGGTAAACAAGTCAACGTCCAAGATCGTGGTTGAAAAAACTTGTTTAAAATGTGCAGAGCCATGTAGTGAGTGTTGTGTGAAAGACACACGATATGCTAAATTGAAAAGTTTAACAGACAATTTGTATAGCGATTACAAATCCATAAAGGAAGCCTATGACAAATTGAGTGCATTTGTTAAACAATATAATAAAGCACTCAGAGAAAATGACGCAACACTTATGATGCTTAAAGCAACAGTGATGGATAAACAAATGGCTATAAACATTCATTTGAACACTATTGCTGAACTCAAAAGTGAGCTTGAGAAAATTAAGATTGAATCTGAACGTGTTAACAAACTGTTAATCAGTTACTCAACAAGCTCATATGTCATCGATCACATTTTACCCAAAATCGAAACGAATGTTGAATCTAAAAATGATGAAACAAAAAGTGCGAGTTATGATCGAGTTCCACCACCCATGTGGAATAGTTATGCATGCAAAAAGCCATCTAGGGTGGAAAAGGCGCTTAACCTAAAATTGAAAACTGAATTATCTAATGAGCTGCCTTCGGATATCGATGTAACTTACACTAAAATTATTGGGGAATGTGACTCTAAGGTGGTAAACAATGTGGTTGAAAAGGTTATAAAAAATGAATCTGAGATTTCCGAGTCTGAAAACTTTGCTGAGTCTAAGTCTGACGATATGTCAGAAAATAGTTTAAATGTTGATCCTAATGTCATAGTTTACAAAATGAAAGGATCTGATAAACTATTTCCAGATGAGGACTTTCCGATCCAGAATGTGAAAATGGATTCTGTGGATAAAATATTCAAGCTAATGTAGGTAAGTCATGATGATTTAAATAAACATGATGCATCTTTCTATTCTAAATCAAAATCTGACAACCGACCCTACTATCATAAGAATAGAAAGTATCCGGAAAACAAATGGGCAGAGTTGCGCTTCCAGAAGCAACATAGGAAAAAACAGGTCCCAAAAATTGAACTTTACAAAGAAAATCAATTTTGTTTTGGGACAACAACCGAGAAAGAAAAGGAGATCATCGAAACGCAATCAAATGATGATTTTCTTTAAAAAAAAAAAAAAGAGAAACAGAAGCAAGTTTTGGATACCTATGTTCATAAGGACAGCAAGACATGCTTTAAATGTAAGAAAGTTGGGCATACCGCACGATATTGTTAACAAGAAAGTCCAAAACCTGTTTCTTATCCGAAAAAGTTCACCAAGGATGACAAGCAAAAAGCACCCATGTTTGTGCTGAAACAAATACTTAAAAGAAATAACGAATCTCATCAAAATGTTAAACCAATTATCCAATGTCAATCTAAATTTGAAATGGGTGAAACATTAAATAAAAATCATCAAGAAGATTCGAAATTTTATGTTAAAAAGGCTAAACCTCAAACGTAAAAATGGGTTGCTAAAGTTGTCAAAGTCAAATCATCCAAGATTGAACAAAAACCTTCTGTTCCAAACAAAACTGAACTTAGAAAGATTGAGAAAAACAAAGTGGGTCCAAAATTTGACATTCCAAACCCACCCAAGACCAAACAGGCTTTGGTTTTTGTTTAAACTGTTTTGTTAATCATGTGTGAAGGGCTCCAGCATTCGATACTGTCAAAATGGATAATGGATAGGGAGCGTCTCGCCACATGACAGGGATGTTTGCGTTGCTCAACAACGTTAAAGCTATCCGTGGAGGGTATGTAGGTTTTGATGGAACGCAGGGAGGCAGGATCGTCGGAGAAGGGATTCTCATGAACGGAGTTGTATCATTTGATAAAGTGAACTATATTGCTGAGCTTGAGAACAATTTACTTAGCATCTCGCATATTTGTGACAAGAAGTTCATGACGCATTTCAATGATAAAGAATGTCTGATCTTAAAACCCGGTTACAAAATTCCAGAGGAATGGATTTTTATGCTAGCTCCGAGAGAAAGTGATTTATATGTTCTTGATATGAGCATCGCTTCTACCACGTCAAAGAAAGTTCAATGCTTTGTCTCAAAAGCTACCAAGAAAGAGTCGATATTATGGCATCGGAAAATGGGGCATATTCATCTCCGCAAGATGAATTTTCTTGTGCATAACGACCTAGTGGAGGGTGTTAATCTGAAAAGTTTTCGTTTATCTGATGATTGTCTGAGATGCAAAAAGGGGAAGCAGCATAAGAAATCACACCCGAGAAAGCTGTTGAATTCGATGAAGCTACCATTAGAAAGGCTACACATGGATCTCTTTGGGCCAGTCAATGTCAAAAGTATTTCTGGAGATCTATACTGCCTTGTCGTTACAGATGACTATTCTAGATTCTCATGGGTGTTCTTTCTAGAGAGTACGGATGAAATGTTTGAAACTCTTATGATCCTCTTCAGAAAATTAGAAAATCTATATCACTTACCCAGTAAGAGAATTCGTAGTGACAATGGAACGGAATTCAAGAATAAGAAGATGCAAGAGTTCTGCAATGAAAAGGGGATTCTTCATGAATTCAACACCCCCTATACTCCACAGCAAAATGGAGTAGCTGAACGAAAGAATCGCACGCTGATAGAGACTGCCAGAACAATGTTAGCTGATTTGAAATTACCGATCAGTTTTTGGAGTGAAGCAGTAGCGTCAGCGTGTTATACCCTGAATCGTGTGTTGACAGTTAAGCATAACAAAAAGACTTGTTTTGAGTTACTGAATCAACGAAAGCCCAACTTAGCATTTTTGGAGCCTTTTGGATCACCGTGTACCGTTCTAGACCCGGCTGGTAAATTTGGAGCCAAATCCTTGGAAGGATTTTTTGTTGGTTATGCTACTCCTCAGAAATGAGTCTTCTTGCCAAGTCTGAACCAAGTCGTTCTAGCGCAGCTTGTAGATTGTCAAAGATATACAACGCCTACGAAGACTCCTGGGGATCCGTGGCTGTATAACTACGATGGATTGTGGGATTCGTTTGATCTACCAGATGTGCCACCAGAAGAAGAACTTGTTATGTTCTTTCAACAGCATCAGTTATCTAATGAAGAACAAGTTGCTACCATTGATGATTTCTACATCATTACCGGTCAACATGTCTGATGTCGGTCAAAGCTCTTCTGATCAAGTTCTTCTTTCTGCACCAAATGTCAATACTGCCGAATCGTCTGCCCAACCAAATGTTGATGCTGACTCTGATCGGGAACCAACTTTCGACGATGGAGGATCCAGTTCCGATGAAGGATCTGAACAAATTGAAAGCTTCTTGAAACAACAGGCTGATCAGTCTAATGCTAGAAATGAAGCCTCTTCATCTATACCGATCGTTGATCAAGTTCTAACGAATTTGCAACCGGAAGTAGATGTTCCAACCGAAGTGATGCCAAGAACACTTTCATATCATCCGTCGGAGAACATTATAGGTAGCTTACAAACCGGAGTGCAAACTCGCAATCAGATCAATAATGATCTAAGCTGTTTCTATACCCGTATTGCTCCACTTCAAACTCGACTTTCTAATAGTAGTTTTGTTTCTCAGGTTGAGCCGGGAAGCTGGAAAGACGCATTAAAGGAAGAAAGTTGGGTGGATGCGATGCAGGAGGAGTTGCTTCAATTCCAGAAACTTGGAGTCTGGAAGCTTGTTAACCTGCCAGATCATGACAAAAAGATTAACACACGATGGGTCTTCAAGTGCAAAAGAGATGATCGAGGAGTTGTGGTACGCAACAAAGCTCGACTTGTGGTTCAAAGTTTTCACTAGCAGGAAGGGATAGACTATACTGAAGTCTACGCCCCAGTTGCTCGTCTTGAAGCGATTCGCATATTCTTGGCTTTTGCCTCATGGAAAAGGTTCAAAGTGTACCAATTAGATGTTAAATCTGCTTTCTTATACGGAAAAGTGAAAGAGAAGGTGTACGTCGGCCAACCACCAGGGTTCGTTGATCCAGTGAACAAAGACAAAGTCTACCTTTTGAACAAAGCCTTATATGGTCTTCATCAAGCCCCGAGAGCTTGGTATGAAACATTGTCAAGTCATCTTCTAGACAACGGCTTTATCAAAGGAACAGTAGATTCTACCCTCTTCACAAAAGAAGTAGATGGCATTTAATCATCGTACAGATATATGTGGATGATATTATCTTTGGATCGACAAATGATAAGCTGTGTAAAGACTTCAAAGAAGTCATGAAGCACAAATTTGAAATAAGCGCAATGGGGGAGATGAAGTTCTTTCTAGGACTTCAGGTCGATCAGTTGCCTGATGGTATCTTTATTCATTAAACAAAGACGATTAATCTGAAGATGAAATTTCATGACCTGCGGCTTTGGAAATTGATTAAGCTAGAAGCAATGCATGGTTTTACTCATTGGTAACCTCACTTTCCTCGTCGTATTGTTAAAGTTGATCCAGAGACGAATGAGAAGGATGTTACATTGATAATAAAGAAACCACGTGTGATGAAGAACATGCCTCTCATAAAAATGGAACAAGATTTTTACAAGAACTCAAATGGTGGCACTACGATTCGAGTACGGGAGAAGCTGTTATATGTGTTCATCCAGATGAAGATTCTTGGAAAATTTCTGAGTACTAGACGTTTATAGCACATAAACGTTTATACGGTCTATGGCATGGCATTCAAGTACTAGACCCAATATGGCTAGTAAATTGTTCAAAGAAGGATATTGAATGTCTATTTTACAATAAGATAAGTTTTGAGGAAAAAGACAAGGAGCAAGCTCTCCAATTCCAGAAGATAGTCAATGTCTACTTTGCAAACGACATACATTCAGGATCGACGTGGAATACTTCTTGGAGGTAGCTTGAAGAAAAAGAGACAAAGAAAAAAGAAACGAATGAAGCTCGGATAGTAGAGCGTGCTAGAATAGCATCACTTAGGAGATCTCAGTTTGGCAATACAATGAACCGACCTCCTCCTACAGATCAAACATCAATTGCTTTTGAGGACCGTCGCAAGCCATCGAAGAGATTTTTTGGACGCTAGAGTCAAATCTATTGAAGATTGTTTTTTTGAAGACTATCCAGACTGCGGCAACATCCAAGGGGGAGTTTGTTGGTGCATAATGTCTATTGCCTATGTCTAGGATATGTCTATAATGTATATAGAGCTTTCATGTCAATGTTATATGTTAAAATGTAAATTTTATATGTTTTGTTAAGTTGGTTCGTACGAGCAAAACTAGGTGGTTCGTACGAGTGTCTCACTCGTACGAAGCACATACTCGTACAAAGCATAGTCACTGTTACAACACGCACTCCAGTACGAGTCATGTCGACCTATATATAGAGGAGTGTTGTGTTAGAGCAGGGTAGTGATTGGTTAGTTAGTACGACGAAGCTCTTCCAGTTCGTTTACTTGCATCTGTACTTGAACGTCTTTTAATACAACAGAAGCGGTTAAACAGTAAGTACTATCTTGTTCGTTTTGTCTACCTCTCTAGCAATGAATTCCGCTTTTGCTAGTTGAGCGAGATCAGGTCGGTTGCTCATTTCGGGAGCACGATCCCCGTTCATTTTACTTATAGAGAAGTTCTGAATTTTCTAAGCAGACTTCCATCATGAAAGCTCTCACTGATCGTCATATAGCATACAACTCTCATATTGAATATTTATGGAATGCTGCAGAGTTTGATGAGGAGGAACCCGCAATTGTGTCTGCAGTAAAGATTAATGATGAGGATATTCAAGTTAAAATTAATGAAGAGTTGATTAGAACTGTGCTAGTTCAACGATCATGAAGACGAACCTACAGGTTTTCCTGAGTATATGGTGAAAGGGTGTTTTTATAGAATGGGTTATGCCGGATTCATTAACGCCACTCCGTTCAAGAAGGCTAACCACAGTGCTCCATTCAGATATATAGCACACTGCATTATTCACGCTCTTAGCCACCGAAAGGGCGGATTTGATGATTTAGTTGATTATCAGATGTGCATGATCACTACACTTGTTCTGAACCTGCCTTACAACTTCTCATGAGTGATCTTTTCCAAAATGGTCCAAAATACACGGCGAGAGAAGTTCTTGCAATATCCACATTTTATTCAAATGCTGCTTGACCATTTACATTCGAATCTGAAGAAGAAAAAAATGATATTTTGAAGCTGGAGCACATGGATGTATCAACTTTAAAGAAGATGATTCTGCATCTCAAAGCTTTCCCAATGCAAAGCCAGTCTTCGGAGCAATTATTGACAAAGATTATATCACTCCACCACAAGGGAAATAGAGGAAAGAAGATAGCGGTGACGAAGATGAAGAGCTTGAAGCATTAGATGGTTTCATTGCTAAGAGAAGTGCATGGTTTGTGAAAGAAGAGAAAAGGGGGTTAAGGGAACTAAAAGAAAACAAGCGTCCACATCTTCCTCAAAAGCCCCTCAAAAGAAGCAGAAAGTATCTGAAAGCTCGAGATTGGTTGATGAATCTAAGCCTTAAGAGAACATTGAATCTTTGGCTGCTGAGATAAAAAAGGAAGCATTTGGAGTGAGAGAAGGAGTTGTTGAAGAAGCACCATCTTCCATTACTGATACTGAAGATAGAATTGCATGTGAGAAAGAAAGAGCAAAAGAACATGAACTTGAACATCAGGCTGAGCTCAAACGTAAAGCCGTAGAGAAGAAAAGAAAAGCATCAGGAGAGGATGACACGACATATGTATCTTCGAATTCAGATAGCGATACTCTTGTACGAAAAACTCCGAAGAAATCTTCTCGATGATTTAAGAGGCCAGCAGTTAGAAGTTCAAATTCTCCAATAGATAAATCCAAAAGAAAAGAACAGAAAAAGATTGTTCAAGAAGAGAATGTTGAGCCGTCTCAACAACCACCACCATCACTGGCTCATCAGCTAACTTCATAGCAACCACCATCTCCACCACAACAGTGTCAAAATTGCTGAACTTTAGGAGCAACTCAACGGGCTGAATGTAGAAAAACAGCAACTTCAGGAGCAACTCAACAGGCTGAATGCAGAAAAACAGCAGTTAGAAGCTATTATAGCGAGTATCGTATCGAAAAATGAGCGCTTTAGAAATAGAATGGTAGAGTATGATGAAGAACGTCTCAGGAACCAGAGAAAAATGAGTCTATTCGAGAAGATACTCACAAAGAAACTTGGTATTAATATAGCTGCTGAAATTGATGAAATTGAGAGAACTGAAGCAAGAGAAAGGGTTGCCGAGCATGAACGGCTTGCTAAAGAATTATCTGATGCTCAAGGCAAAGGCAAAGTAAAAGTTGGTGAGGATCCCGTGACTATTACAACCCGAGCCAGAACCTAAATCTTTGCCAGTAACTACTAATATAGTGGTGTATTCGATGTCGAAGAAGTTTGTTTTGGTGGGAAGACCTAAAGATGTTGATATTGACACGTCGAATCTTTCAACTAGGCATCGCGAATGGCTTAACAAGAAAAAGATGGAGAGAGAGATTGACGCTGAGATAGATGAGTTTGATGAGAAAGCTGGGAAAGAATAAGAAGATTTAGATGATTTCGACGATCTATTTTCTGATAAGTCTGATGACGATAGTGATGGTGGTGATGATGATTTAGGTGGATCGGGTATCCTTGTAACAAAGTCTGATTTAAATGATGATATTGATTTTTCTTTGTACTTGGATGACTCAGCGAATCAAGTTGAAGAAGATAGAGATCAGGGAAAGACTGATAGCTCTAAGGATGGTCAGCAGGCAGGAATTTTCACGCTTACCAAAATATCTATCGTTCCTGTCATGCCAAAACCGAAGATTCTATATTTAGAGCATGATGTTGAAGAAGGTGAGTTTTTTCACAGCTATTCTAAGGAAGAGATCACTCAAATGTTAGGCGTGAACAATGAGGATTTTTTATTTGATTTCGAAGAAGAACTTAATGTTATCAGTGCTTTTAAGCCTGAAGATTATGTCTTCGAACCTGTTGCTGATGCTAACGATTATGATAAAATTGTCGTGGAGGATGATTCTGATGACGATGATACAGATATTACTGATAAGGGTACAGATGACTTCCCAACTTTTAGCGATTTGTTTGCAGTTGAAAGTGATGATCTTTTGAAGCGAAAAGTAGAAGAGGATGTTAGAGAAGGAACTGTTCCTCAACAATTATCTGCCGAAGAAGTTGCTGAGATGAGGAAGCAGTGGTTTAAAGTAGCACCAGCTGAGCGAAAGTTTAAACGTCCCTTAGCATTCTTTAAGCGTGCTGCGGATGTTTCTCTGGGGGATATTATTAGCTGGGTATGGATCGAGGAGCTGAACGTTTATGCTATTAAAAGGGAGTATGGGATTCAGTATTTTTGATACTTGTGCGATATCAAGACCCTGGGTACTGGGATATTAAAGAGCTTGTGCAAACAAAGATGAAAAATCTTAAGATGAGATTCCATGATCAGCGGCTGTGGAAACTGATAAAGCTTGAGGCTATGCATGGTTTTACACACTGGAAGCCGCATTTCCCTACGAATTACGAAGATCGATCCTGTAACACAAGGAAAATATGTGACACTAATCGTAAAGAGGCCGAAAGTGATGAATAATATGCCTCTTATCAAGATGGAACAAGACTTCTACAAGATCTTCAAATGGTGGCACTATGATTCGAGTACAGGTGAACTTGTTATATGTGTGCATCCAGATGATTATTTTTGGAAAATCACAGAAGAACTAACCGAAGCCGTCATTGCACACAAACGCATATACGGGCTATGGCGTGGCAGTTGAGTACTCGACCCGATGTGGCTAGTCAATTGTTCAAAGAAAGACATTGAATGCTTGTTCTACAGCAAGATTAGTTTTGAAGAGAAATATAAAGAACAAGCGCACCAGTTCCAGTAGATTGTTAATGTTTGTTTTGCTAACAAAGTACATTCAGAAACAGCATGGAACACTTCTTGGAGAAAGCTGGAGGAGATCGAGCAAAGAAATAAAGATAAGAAAAAAGAAAGAATAACTGAGCGAGCAAGAATTGCGTCGCTAAGGAGCTTTAGGTTTGGCAATACAGTTAACCGGCCTCCTCCTATAGATCAGACGCCGATATCTTTTGAGGAGCGTTGCAAGCCACCGAAACATTTCTTCGGTCGTTAATTGTCAGATCTTTTGAAGAACTTTTTGAAGACTATCCAAGGCTGCGGAAAAATCCAATGGGGAGTTTGTTGGTGCATAATATCTATTGCCTACATCTAGGATATGTTGATTATGTATATATGGCTTAGAACGTAAGTTAGTATTTGTTTATATATGTTTTATTTATTTAGTAAATGACTCGTACGATTGAGTCTTGTGACTTGTACGAGTGACACATTATCACTCGTACGAGGCATCACTCGCACGAGTCATACTCAGACACACACTCTCCTGTGCGAGTCATGTCGACCTATAAATAGAGGAGCCTGAGTGTTGTGTTAGTAGATCTGTTGGTTGATGCACGGCGAAGCCCTGTCAAACTGTTTATTTGCTTTGTACTTGTTCACGTTTATCAATATAATTCAAGGCATTTAAGCAGTATATCTCACTTGTTTGTTTGTCAAACTCGCTAACAATGAATTCCGTCTCTGTTAGCTGAGTCAGATTGGTTCGGTGCTCATCGAAGGAGAGCTGATCCCCTCTCACAGACTGTAGAGCGATCGAGACTGCGGCAACATCCAAGGGGGGTATGTTGATACATATGTCTACTGCCTATGTCTACGAGTCATGTCCGTGTCTGTAATAGGCTGAATTGTTAGATTTATATGTTTGTATGTTTAACTTCGTACGAAGGTAGAATGCCAAGTTCGTACGAAGGTAGTCAAGATTTACTTCGTACGAAGGTGACTTGTTTTGGTCCGTACGAAGGTAGACTCTTAAGTCTGCACGAAAGATAGAATGTCTATAAATAGGAGTGTATGGCCATTGGGTCTGTAACTATTTTGCGAATGATACAGCGGAGCCCTGTCAAACTATTGACTGATTGTAAACTTCTATCGGACTAATGAAACAGTGATTGAAAAGTAAATCTTGTTATACTTGTCGCCTAATCTAAAATGAATTCCACTAGTTTTCGACTAGGTTAATCAGTTTAGACCTAAGCTTAATGGATTGAAGCAGATCCTCACAGGCGACGGTGAGGCCATCAACGTGGTCGCGTATCCTCTGCCACACTTCGACGTTTTGGACTTCGAGCAGATGCTACTGATAGTAGTTTTGATATTGTTCCTGCTACACCAACTCCTACCCTTAACCCGACTCATACATCCATTCTAGTCTGACTTCCATACCTCACTAACTTCTCACTTCTAGACGCACCTCTACTCTACCCCCACTTGACACTACCGCTCACGATGATGATACATCTACCCTAGGACACCTCCAGCGAGGTGGACCGACCTAGTACCATGACACGTCCCCTATCTTTGCCTGTGATATACCCGTACCATCACCACATGTCGAGGTCGGCACTTCTCACCAGCCATTTTGCCCATCTTCCCATGTCATGCTGAGCACCTCTCGACATACTCTCCACTCCGTATGCCCACTTTAGAGCCGTACCACCCATCTCACTATCCTTCATATACCATGGACGATCTAGTCCATTCATTGCAGCTTCAGAAACAGATCATCTGCAAGAGGTTCTAGGACTTGGAGAGGCAAATACATGTCATGCCTCCACTACCACCAGCTTATCTACCACCATCTCCACCACCACTACCGGCATCACCACCAACATCACCACCACACCCTGTGCTACCTGCTGATCATGACGCTCGTATGCTGACCCTTGAGTAGGGAGTTGACTCTCAGGCTCGCTGTATATACGACCTCGAGGAGGAGGTGATCCGTCTCCGTAGTTTGGTTTTCCTGACTCCACCACCACCCCCTCCTGCACCTTAGATTTCTTGCAGGTATCTTTTGCTACGGGACTAGGATACTCGTTTTTGTTGGATGAAGACCAGGTTCGAGCTACCAATACTTGAAGACCAAAAGTAGAAGTATGTGGAAGAAAAGATTTACCCTTTTAAGTATTATAACTTGTACGACCGGGGGTGATGTTGCCCCGTGTCCTCTTGTTTACTTTCACAAAACATTGTAACAAGTTGTCGAAGAATATATAAAAGCTTTGTATTTTATTTTCTTTCTTTCGCATTGTTATTTATCTTATGCATGCCTTCAATGTGGTTGAGTGATTGATTGACGCGATGATATATATATATATATATATTAGTTGACAATATTTATTATTAAATATTTGTCTAACTCATTCGTTTACATCTGTTGGAAGATCATGGCACCAAAGAGGGGAAACACCTGACGCAACACACCGAACCCCCTACCCACTAAGAGGCAGAGCTGAACCAGCTCCTGGAGGAGAATATCTCTCAAGCCCTCAAGTAGTACAAGGCAAACCATGTAGAGCACAATGGAGGCTCTTGCAGCACCGGTGGACTAGGCGAGGGATGATCATCTAGCGGAAACACCACAAATGGTAACAAAAAGTTGTTTTATGACAACTTAAATTATTAATTCAATATTCTATTCAGGCTATTTCATATTCTCAGTTTTTTATATAATTTTGTGCGTTCAACGTTTCAAGCTGCACATACAAGCAACTCTTAGATTGCAAGCCTCTCAACTATGATGGCACTAGCAGTGCCATAGCCTTCGTGCATTGGATGGAGAAAACAGATTCCACCATTCAAATGAGCAAATCCTTCCCTGACCAGAAAGTAGTGTATGTTACTAGACAATTCGTGGATGAAGCACTTACCTGGTGGAACTTACATGTACAAACTTTGGGAGATGTTGTGGCGTATAGATTGACGTGGGAGGAGTTAAAGGATTGTATGAGGGTTCCAAGAGGTAGAAACTGAGTTCTGGAACCTAACTATGATTGGTGCTGACGTTGTGGGGTATACTCAAAGGTTCCACTATTTATCCTAAGTGATCCCTTACATGGTAATGCATTAGTACAAGCGAATTGAACAATACATTTGGGGTCTAGCTCTTGAATTAGGAGCATGGTGACATCGACGAATCCCACTACTATTACCCAGGCGGTTACTCTAGTTGTGAGTCTCACCGAGATTGCGGTGAGGATGAAAAGTTAACTGTAAAGGGAAAAGAGAAGAAGGGGACTCATGTTGAATCTACAAGTGATGGCAAGAGAAATTTTCTAACTTCAAGAAAGGAACACGGGCAAACAATAACAACTCCAACAAGCAAAGGGAAGTCAACCCACGTAAGGAAGCTAAGGCATTTGTGGCTACTAACGAAACCGGTGCCAAAGGATATGCGGGCAACTTTCCCAAAACATGAAAGTGGAGGTACCACCACCTGGATACTTGTAATAACGTTAAATGTGATAAATGTGGCAAGACCGGGCACTACAAGGGAACATGTTGGGTGAGTACTGGAATAGGTAATGGTAACCAAGGCAGGAACGGAAACGGAAAGGGACAGGGTTGTTATGGGTGCGGAGATAAAGGACACTTCAAGATGGACTATCCTAAGGAGAACTAGGCTCGTGGGAGAGCATCCATGATAGGAGCTAAGGATGCACGCCAGGACACGAATGTGGTCACCGGTACGTTTCCTATCAACCAACACTTCGCATCCATATTATTTGATACCGTTGCCGATTTTAGTTTTATCTCTATAGAATTTAAAAATATACTTGGCCTAGAGTCGAGTAAGCTAGACGTTCCTTATTCTATAGAATTGGCAAATGGTAAATTAGTCGAATCGGGGGAAGTCATTAGAGGTTGCACACTTGAACTTGGAGCGCGGAAACCTAATATCGACTTTTTACCCGTTCATCTAGGTAGTTTTGACGTAGTATTCGGCATGGACTGGTTGTCCGACAACCAAGCGGAAGTGGTTTCTCATGAAAAAACCATTTGCATCCCACTACCTAACTGTGAGATGCTCATAGTACACAGAGAGAAGCGCGAGACGCCCTTACAGATCATAAACTGCATGAAGGCCCAGAAGTGCCTACGAAAAGGTTGCATAGCCTTTCTGGCTCATATAGTCGATAAGAAAACTGAGGAGCTTAAGTTGGATAATATACCTGTTCTGAAGGATTTTCCCAAAGTCTTTCCGAAACACTTGCTAGGACTGCCTCCGCAACGACAAGTTGAGTTTCGCATAGATTTGGTGCTGGGAGCCGCACCAGTGGCCAAATCACCTTACCGAGTAGCTCAGTCTGAGATGGAAGAGCTATCTACACAACTTCAACAGTTGTTAGATAAGGGATATATTAGATCGAGTTTCTCACCTTTGGGATCTCCGGTGCTATTTGTCAAGACAAAGGACGGGAGCTTTCGGATATGCATAGATTATAGAAAGTTGAACAAACTCACCATCAAGAACGGATACCCTCAACCAAGGAATGACGATTTGTTCCATCAATTGCAAGGCTTGAGCTTCTACTCCAAAATCGATCTAAGATCCGGTTATCATCAATTACGGATACAAGAGGAAAGCATATCCAAGACGGATTTTCGAACTCGTCAAGGTCACTACGAGTTCTTGTTATGCCATTCGGCTTAATGAATGCACCCCGTGGTATTTATGGATCTGATGAACCGCGTGTGCAAGCCGTACTTGGAAAAGTTCAAGATAGTATTTATTGATGATATATTAATATATTCACAATCGCAAGAAGAACATGAGCAACATTTACGAGCTATTATGGAACCTACTTAAGAAAGAAAAATTTATGCAAAGTGTTTTAAATGCGAATTTTGGATTCGCGAGGTACAATTTCTCAAACACCTAGTGAACGAGAAAGGAATACATGTTGATCCGTCTAAGATCGAGGCGATCAAGAACTAAGAAGCGCCAAAGACCTAAACCAAAGTGTGACAATTCTTGGGATTAGTGGACTACTTCCAGAGATTCATAGAGAACTTTTCAAAAGTTGCTCAACCGCTAACGTCCCCGACACAAAAAGATAAGAAGTTCGACTAGGGCGAGAAACAAGAAATGGCATTCCAACTTCTCAAGGACAAATTTTGTGATGCGCCGATCTTATCTTTACCCGACGGTACCGATGATTCCGTCGTTTATTGTGATGTGTCGTATCAAGGTCTAGGTTGGGTGTTGATGCAACGAGACAAAGTCATCGCGTATGTGTCACACCAACTGAAGGTTCATGAAAAGAATTATACCACCCACAAACTCGAGTTAGGCGCTGTGGTATTTGCTTTGAAAATTTGGCGTCATTATCAGTATCTAGTACTCAGTGTACAATCTTTATGGATCACAAAAGTCTTCAACATATATATAATCACAAAGAATTAAATATGCACCAACGACGATGGCTCGAGTTGTTGAATGACTACGATTGCGAGATCAAGTATCACCCGGGCAAGGTGAATGTTGTGGCGGACGCCTTGAGCCGCAAGGAACGAGTGAAAACCTAAAGGGTACGAGCTCTAGAAATGACTATACAAACCAACCTCACCACTCGGATTCATGACGCGCAGCAAGAAGCGCTCAAAATGGTAAAAAATTCAAGCGGAATAACTTCAAGGTATGGAAAAACCAATTGGTGCCAAAAGAGGATGGAACACTATACTTTATGGGACGAATCTGGGTTCCACTTTTTGGCGACCTACGAACTGTGATTTTGAACGAAGCCCACAAGTCGAAGTACTCTATTCATCCGGGATCGGATAAGATGTACCAAGACTTTAAAGAATGTTATTGGTGGCCTAACCTTAAGGGCGACATCGCAGCTTACATCAGAAAATGTCTAACTTGCACCAATGTTAAAGCTGAATACCAAAAGCCGTCAGGATTGTTACAACAACCTGAAATTTCCGTATGGAAATTGGAAAAAATCTCAATGGACTTTATCATTAAGTTACCTAGGACCTCGAGAGGTCACGACATGATTTGGGTAATAGTTGATCGACTAACAAAGTCTGCACACTTCCTGCCGATACGCGAGAAGGATAGTACCGAGAAACTAGCTAAACTATATCTTAAGGAGATTGCGACATGTCATGGAGTGCTTGTTTCAATCATTTCAGACTAAGATGGTCAGTTCATGTCAAGAACTTGGAAAACGTTCCAACAAGCTTTGGATCTCGGTTGGATCTAAGCACGGCCTTTCACCCTCAAACGGATGGCCAAAGTGAGCGAACGATATAAACATTGTGCTTGTGTGATGGACTTGGGTGGAAATTGGGATACTCACTTGCCACTAGTGGAGTTCTCATACAATAATAGTTATCACACAAGCATACAAGCCGCACCGTTTGAAGCTCTCTAGGATGCAAGTGCCGCTCACCGCTGTGTTGGGCAGAAATCGGTGACAAACAACTAATTGGTCTGGAAATAGTCTAATAGACTATGGATAAGATCTTTCAAATCCGAGACCATATCAAGGCGGCTCATGATAGACAAAGTAGCTACGCGGATAAACGATGCAAACCATTAATCTTCGAGGTCGGAAACAAGGTTTTGTTGAAAGTCTCGCCTTAGAAGGGCGTAGCCAGATTCGGTAAACATGGGAAGTTGAACCCACGCAACATAGGACCTTTGGAAATCTTGGCAAAGGTTGGTACCGTTGCCTACAAACTAAAGCTGCCAGAAGAACTCAGCATTGTACATGACACATTTCATGTGTCGAATCTTGAGAAGAGTCCTACTCAAGAAACTGTGGTCATCCCGACGAATGAGATTCATATCGACGACAAACTCCAATACACTGAAGAACATGTTGAAGTAATGGATTGGAAAGTGCAAAATACTCGGAGAAGTCGTGTCAAATTGGTCAAAGTTCGTTGGAACTCACGTCACGGGCCTGAGTACATGTGGGAACGTGAAGACCAAATCAAGACCAAATAAAAATTTGACATCCCGAAAAATCAGGTATCTTACCTGATTTAATTATCATTATGTATTTATATTATGTGTATATAATTTAGTTTGATTTAACCGCCCCAAACGGTTTGAACCATGACATAACTCACGCAACCCGATACTTATGAGACCCAAACCGTAACTTGATTAACATATATTATATTAATTGATTTTATGCTTAACTACATTATTAGTATTAGTCGTTTAATAATAATAATAATAATAATAATAAATACATACATACATACATACACACACACACACACATACATACATACATACATACATACATACATACATACATACATACATACATACATACATACATACATACATACATACATCATACATACATATATACATACATCATACATACATACATACATACATACATACATACATACATACATACATACATACATACATACATACATACATACATGCAACAATCTGCCCACCAATGTTTTTTCCCCTTACGTTTTGTGGGTGTAGCCCCACTTTGATCTCCACAGCCCACCCCAAGCCACATGTCCCTTCATTATTTCCCTTGCAATCTTCGGACCACATACCAATTCCCAAACCGCCACATTCCATATTACGTAAACTACATGTTATATTATCATCTCACAAACCCTAACCTCCAAACTAAAAACCTGCAATCACTCCATCTTTCTCTCTCGCTACCTCTTCTCTCTCACAGCTCCCTCCAATCCTTGATCTTTCTGGCCGACGATCGCAAGCAAACCACTAGGTAACTGTTATGTTTTGTTAGGGTATTGTGATATTGTGTGTATGTCATATGAGGGGCTCTAGGGGCTGCCGTAACTGGGTTTAGGGCTGGAGAAGTCGACCCAAGCAATGGGGCGTGATATGGAATCCTTAGTATGAGTATATGTCATGTCTTGATAAATATTTGGATACGTGTTTTTGTTAGTGTAGATGAATATGTGCATATATTATCAGCGACATGGTTATTATGTAATAGTGTTGGTAGTCTCTTGTCAAGTCCATGTTCATAGCACTTGGCGCATGCGGGTTTACAAGGGTTTGGTTAGGCATGGGTGGTACTTACGCATGTTTGGGGTGATTAAAAACTCGTGTTCTTGTTGTTGATTAATCAATATGGGCGGGTGTCACGACGGATATGGTAAAGGTCGGGTATAAAATGATACATAAGTGTTGTTGATAGGTTGCCTGATCGCTAAACATGTAGCGAAACCGTTAGGACTCGCGGTAGGAAGTAAAGCTGAAAAGCAGAAAGCTGTTTGACGTTACAGCCAACTTCAGTTGGCTGTAACCGGGTCATAACATAACGAAATTTGGATTTTCTTGAGTCTATAACATGTTATTTCGAAATACGATTCTAATGGCCTTAGAATCTAGATTTGCTATTTTAAATAAATTATTTCATATTAGCAATTAAAGCTGCGTTTTTCTGCAGATTTTTCGTGTTATGTTTTCAGTCGTAACTGGGTAAATATTTACTATTAGACCATAAAATTTATACTGTAGATGGTCATAGATGTCTGTGCAAACTTCCAGCTGGAATTATATCGATCGGATAACCGAGGATTTTTAAATGAATTTTTTGTGAGTTGTTGTCAGAAAGTGACGAGTCAGATCATTGTTTGGCGCAAGATTTTTCACAGACAATCCATAAGGAGTTTGGTCATGAAATTTTACAAAATAGTCGATGCTTAGGTTGACACGTCTTGTACTTGTTTGTGAATTTTCTTGTACACAAACTATACCGGATAACACTCCAAAAACTGTCCAAAAATGCACTATATTGCTGAATTTTTATTGAAGAGTATTTTAAATTTTTCATAACACTTGTGTTGTCGTGAGAGATGCATGCATGATAATTAGTATTGTAGAATAAAATGTGCTACATGCTAGATACGTGTAGGATTCGTGTTTCCGCGTGAGCACACACACTAACTCTTAAATGGTAATCATGTTAGGACGTGATTGACCGGTTCCATCTCGTGTATTACTTTCCATTCCTTAATCTGAGTATTCAAAGATGAGTTCACTACTCTTTTACAGGCATGCGTCCCGAGGGCACAAACTACTATTCCTTGGAGGAATACTTTTTTATAAATGTTGTAGTTTAATTTCGATGTTAGTTAATAAACTCAAACTCTATCATGAAAGTCCCTACTTACTACCGAACTAGTTGTCTAGGAGGCAACAAGGTATTAGTTGATAGCGCTATTAGGCTTGACAAACCTTACACCGTGCTGGGAGCCGGGTGTGAACTAAGGACCTTAAACACATGGCCAATGTTGATAGGCATTGATGAGGGCAAGCAAACATACGCCACCCGGTATCGAGTTATTAACGACATGTCTTTAAACTAAACACCAACCCATTTTCGTTAAATAAAACTGTGAACTCGCCGGCTTAATCGCTGATACAAAGTTCTGCATGCTTGCAGGTCGTTAGATAATCATTACATGGGAACTTAAAGTCTGGGGAGCTTGAAGTGTCATGGGGCGTGTTACTTGATTGCAAACAATAAAACTTACGCTTTAAAACATTTTGTTTTTGATTGTTTAAGATATCTACATTTGCTTCTGCTGAATACATACTATGTTTGAAATGATTTAATTGGAATTCACTATTCATGTTAGACATGATGACTTTGTCTTTGAATATTTACTATTACTTCGATATGATTAGCGGCTAGATCCTGGTACGTCGCACGCCTCACGGTAAAACTCTGCAAGTGGTAATTAGGGGGTGTGACAGTTTGGTATCAGAGCCACTGGTTATAGTGAACTAGGTTTTAAAAAGTTTTTGTAAAACCAGACTATAACCGAATCAGTTCCGAAAACGACCATGACACTGCGCTCTAGATTGCACAGTTCGTCTTTTAATATCGCATACACCATACATTTAGCATATACAAACGCATTGCATATAGCCACACACACCGCATTATAGTAGGAGTTCATGTGTTATCTATTTTATACTATGATAAACATTAGTATGATTTTACTTCTAAATCTTTTGTAATCTCCATTGTTTTGACAACACTTTTGTTTGACATCCGCATCTAAGGATCTCTTGATACAAGTTAGGAGGAATTGGGGTGAACAAGCAAACCGAATTATCATTATGGGTGCACACGTAATAATAATTGGGAGTACATGGGAATCCTAGTGAGACCAATCGTGTGTAAAGGGATTTTGACCCATTATCCGACATGATTGGGGATTCAGATATCCATGGGAGTCATGGCAATGATGGACTCCTACCTAACCTTAAACTATACTCTTATCTTTTCTTGTCTACTCGTACTGAATATGGAAATAATATGCATTACATATTTTTTCTCAGGTTAGTATCTTGTAGATGTAGAATCATGAGTGGACGCGGTGGAGCTAACATGTCTTAGGCCCAGATCCAGGCTCTAATCAATGCACGGGTTGCCGAAGCTTTAGCAGCACAGCAACAGCAACCTACTCAACCTCGAGCTTGTACCTTTAAAACGTTCATGGATTGCAAGCCTCACAATTTTAATGGCACAGAAGGAGTGGTGGGTCTTCTTCACTGGATTGAGAAAGTAGAGTCCGTCTTTGAGATGTGTGATTGTCCAGTTAACAATTGGGTCAAATACGCAGCCGGTACTTTGGAAGGCAAAGCGCTCTGGTGGTCAAACGCACAGATTCAGATGCTTGGGCTGGCGGCTGCCAATGCTAGCCCATGGAACGATTTCAAGAATCTGATAAGGGAGGAATACTATGACAGGGACGACATTCAAAAATTGGAAGTGGAGTATTACAACCTAAAGATGATCGGGTCCAAGATCGAAGCTTACATGAAGAGGTCCAATGATTTAGCTGGTCTCTGTCCTAACATGTTCGAGCCTGCCTACAAACGTATCGAGCTTTACCTCAAAGGTTTAGCCCCTGAGATCCAAAGTTGGGTAACTTCAGCTAACCTTCCAACGATTCAGCAAGTTATATGTTTAGCACATCGCCTCATAGATCAAGCAGTCGAGCAGGGCAAGCTGCCCAAGCGAAACACTACCGTTTCTGACACCTCAAACGACAAAAAAGCAAGTGGAACGATTCTGACAAAGCCTCTAACTCTAGCCAGCAACAAAAGAGGATCGATAAAAACAACAGTCGCAACTTCAACCAGTCTTCTACTACTAACTAAAATTAAGGCTCCAACCAGAATCAGGGTTCATACGCTAGTAAACGGCTTAAGTGCAACAAGTGTAACTATCATCACTATGGGCAGTGTACTAGAACATGTCAGAGATGTGAGAAGGTAGACCATATGGCGAAAGATTGCAAAGCTCCGTTCCCAAAACACCAGCACCAACAGCAACCGCAACAACATCAACAGGGGCAACAGCCACAACAACAACAAAGTAACCGAAAGGGTTGCTTTCAGTGTGGAAGTGAGGGTCAAGAGGGATTGCCCGCAGCTAAACTAGAACACAAACAATAATGGGAACAACAACAATAATGACAGCAATAGCGGAAATGGTGCTCGTGGGAGAGCATTTACGATTGGTGCGAGTGATGCCAGGAACGATAATACTTTGTGATCGGTACGTTTTATGTAAGTAATCTTTTTCGTTTCTATTCAATTCTAGTGCTGATTGGAGTTTCGTGTCCTTAAAGTTCAGTAGACTGTTAGGATCGACTCCAAACCTCTCTTGAAAATCAAACACATTAAGGAATTGGCTGACAGTCAGCCGAGTGAAACATCCCATATTTTAATGTTGGTGCAAACTCGATCTTTAGGTCAAGCGTTTGACATTGACCTCCTTCCTGTTACTCTTAGTAGTTTTGATGCATTCATTTAACGCTTTCCTTTCACTCTTCCGTGACTGCTTAGCAAAATTTCGGGGCGAAATTCCTTTAACCGGGGGAAAATATGACAATTCGGAAATCTTTCTTACTCCAGCACTTTTAAACTCCTACTCACTCAATTTTCGAGACGAAAATTCTTTCAAGTTGGGGATAATGTGAAATCCCGAAAAATCAGGTATCTTACCTGATTTAATTCTCATTATGTGTTTATAAAATAGTTTGATTTAAGCGACCCGAACCGTTTGAACCATGACATAACTCACGCAACCTGATACTTAGGAGACTCGGACCGTAACTTGATTAACATATATTATATTAATTGATTTGATGCTTAACGATTATTAGTATTATTCGTTGAATAAAATAATAATAATAATAATAATAACAATAATAATAATACATACATACATACATACATACGTACGTACGTACGTACATACGTACATACATGCATACATACATACATACGTACGTACGTACGTACATACGTACATACATACATACATACATACAAACATACATACATACATACATACATACATACATACATATATACATACATATCATACATACATACATACATACATACATACATACTACATACCTACTACATACTACCTACCTACATACTACATACATACATACATACATACACACATACATACCTACCTACCTACATACCTACATACATACATACATACATACATACACACATACATACATACATACATACACACATACATACATACATACATACATACTACATACATACATACATACAGTACATACATACATACATACATACAACAATCTGCCCACCAATGTTTTTTCCCCTTACGTTTTATGGGTGTAGCCCCACTTTGATCTCTACAACCCAACCCCAAGCCCACATGTCCCTTCATTATTTCCCTTGCAATCTTTGGACCACATACCAATTCCCAAACCACCACATTCCATATTACGTAAACTACATGTTATATTATCATCTCACAAACCCTAACCTCCAAACTAAAAACCAGCAATCACTCCATCTTTCTCTCTTGCTACCTCTTCTCTCTCACAGCTCCCTCCACTCCTTGATCTTTCTAGCTGACGATCCCAAGCAAACCACTAGGTAATTGTTATGTTTTGTTAAGGTATGGTGATATTGTATATCATATGAGGGGCTCCAGGGGATGCCGTAACTGGGTTTAGGGGTGGAGAAGTAAACGCAAGCAATGGGGTCGTGATATGGAATCCTTAGTATTAGTATATGTCATGTCTTGATAAATATTTTGGATACGTGTTTTTGTTAGTGTAGATGAATATATACATATTTTATCAGCGACATGGTTATTATGTAATAGTGTTGGTAGTCTCTTGTCGAGTCCATGATCATAGCACTTGGCACATGCGAGTTTACATGGGTTTGGTTAGGCATGGGTGGTACTTACGCATGTATAGGGTGATTAAAAACTCGTGTTCTTGTTGTTAATTAATCAATACGAGCGGGTGTCATGACGGATATGGTAAAGGTCGGGTATAAACTAATACATAAGTGTTGTTGATAGGTTGCCTGATCGCTAAACATGATAGCGGAAACGTTAGGATTCGCGATAGGAAGTAAAGCTAAAAAGCAGAAAGCTGTTTGACGTTCAGTTGGCTGTAACCGGGTCGTAACATAACGAAATCTGGATTTTCTTGAGTCTATTACGTGTTATTTCGAAATACGCTTCTAATGGCGCTGGAATCATGATTTTTGGACATAGTTTGCTATTTTAAATAAATTATTTCGTTTCAACAATTAAAGCTGTATTTTTTCTGCAGATTTTACATGTTATGTGTTAGATGGCCATAGATGTATGTGCAAACTTCCAGCTGGAATTATGTCGATCGGATAACCGAGGATTTTTAAATGAATTTTTCTGTGAGTTGCCGTCAGAAAGTGACGAATCAGATCACTGTTTGGCGCAAGATTTTTCATGGACAATCCATAAGGAGTTTGGTCACCACATTTTTACACAATAGTCGATGCTCTGATTGACACGTCTTGTAATTGTTTGGGAATTTTATGGTACACGAACTATTCCGGATAACGCACTGAAAACTGTCTAAAATGCACTATATTGCTGAATTTTTATTGAAGAGTATTTTAAATTTTTTGTGACACTTGTGTTGTCGCTAAGTGAGTCGTGATAGATGCATGCATGATAAAATGTGCTACATGCTAGATACGTGTAGGATTCGTGTTTCCGCATGAGCACACACACTAACTCTTAAACGGTAATCATGTTAGGACGTGATTGACCTGTTCCATCTCGCGTATTTCTTTCCATTCCTTAATCCGAACATTCAAATGTGAGTTCACTACTCTTTTATAAGCATGGATCCCGAGGGGACAAACTACTATTCCTAGGAGGAATACTTTTATAAATGTTGTAGTTTAATTTTGATGTTAGTTAATAAACTCAAACTCTGTCATGAAAGTTCCTATTTACTACTAAACTAGATGTCTGGGAGGCAACGGGGTATTAGTTAATAGCGCTATTAGGCTTGACAAACCTCACACCGTGCTGGGAGCCAGGCGTGAACTCAGGACCTTAAACACATGGCCAATGTTGTTAGGAATTGATGAGGGCAAGCAAACATACGTCACCCGGTATCGATTTATTAACGACATGTCTTTAAACTAAACACCAACCCATTTTCGTTAAATAAAACTATGAACTCGCTGGCTTAATCGCTGATACAATTTTCTGCATGCTTACAGGTCGTTAGATAATCATTGCATGGTAACTTACAGTCTGGGGAGCTTGAGTGTCATGAGTCGTGTTACTTGATTGCAAACAGTAAACTTTACGCTTTAAAACATTTTGTTTTCGATTGTTTGTGATATCTACATTTGCTTCCGCTGAATACATACTATGTTTGAAATGATTTAATTGGAATTCACTATTCATGTTGGACATGATGACTTTGTCTTTGTATATATACTATTAGTTCGACAGGATTAGCGGCTAGATCCTGGTACGTTACACGTCTCATGGTAAAACTCCGCAAGTGGTAATTTGGGGGTGTGACAACAAACATTTGTTCAAAGACTCCCCTACAACAGGTAACACAACGTGAATTTCGGGACAAATTCTTCTAACGGGGGTAGTATGTGACAATCAGCAAAATTTCTTGGTAGTTCTGTACAACTTACTCACTATTTCTACATTTTAAATTTGCATATATTAGACTTGATTGTGAATAATTGAGTCGTACAAAGTCTAGCAATGTTAGGACATGTTAAAAACATTACAATTTATATTTCCGTTTTCGCCGTGTCGCGAAACCAAACAACTATGTCCGAATACGTTGGTAAACAATGCGAATGCACTATTCATGTGAAACACACTATTTATGCCTGGAGAGTTCGGAAACTCCCTAAAACAACTATCGGACGACATGAAAGTATTATCATGTTAAACCTATATATAAAAACTCTAATTAGGGGAAACACATGCAACAATATATGAACTTTTCAGAAAATGCCTAAACACCTAAATTGTCCGACCTGAATAATAAACTAACCATTCAGCACTTCACTGCAAATTTCAGCATTCCGTAGCGTTAACAAATCTTAGATAATGTTAACTATCTTAAACGAGTCCGAGGATATCAATTATATATTAAAGATATTATTACTGGTATCATCAAGCACCTTCCGTATTTTAACCGGTAATGACCCGGCAACGAAACTGGTAGCTAAGATTAACATCCTAACACCTAATTAACTAGTCTAGTGAAATAGTTGAGGTTAATTACTATCCTAAACAACAATTAACACCCTAGTTAACCTAGTAATGCCTAATGACCAAAATATCTAAATCTAAGAATTCAACATGTGTGATATTTGAATAACCGAATCAAACCTCCATAATTATACCCCCCCCCCCAATCGGCCAACAAAGGGACTCATACACCCAATACATGTGATGATGAAAAACAGATGAAGAGTATGGCGTGTGAGGATTTGGTTTGACTTAAGGCACTTGGAAGATTTTATAACGCATCACCATTTCACTTCTTCATTTCCACACTTCAAAACACAAGTACCAAACAACTTTCTCCCCCTCTCTATACCCACGGCAACAACAACCACCACCACCTCTCCGTTTTTCCTCAACATAACACCATAATTACAATCTTTATACAATCTCTTGAAGTGGATCTAAACTGGTGCAAGGCTTGGAAGCTTACTAGGAGCCTCTTTCTCATCTTAGCTTCAACATCAACTTATCATCTTCATCTTCATCTTGTAGATCATCCCTAGCCTTGTGCTAGCTGTAAGATCATCTAAATCCATGTTTATGCTCCTTATCTTTATTAGATTATAAAAGTACACCTTGTTTATCTTGAAGCTCAATAATTAAACACTTGAAACCCTAAAATCTAACAAGATAGTCTTACATAATTATGTGTTTTATGTGTTGATCTTGATGTTTAGTGTAATGTAGTTTATTTAGACTTGATGATCTTGCATGATTATACTTAAAATGTGATCAAAACATTAAGATGTTTAGATTTAGCAAGATCTAAATCTTTGAAGTTCATGAACTTTACAACTAGTATTGAACATGGTTTTAGAAAAATATAAGTTTATCAAGAAGCTAATAATATGATTTTTAAAGTAATGATCTTGAAGGTGTAACATAAACAAGTTTATATAAAGTTGTTAAAAGAAGAGATAAACACAAATGGTATGTTTATTTCTAGTGGTCATGATAAATACATACATAAGTTCATGAAACTTTAAGATGTATTTATGTGATTATACATGAAAAATTGTTGTTTTGGAAATTTGTTTAAGTTGATGATATTGGGGTAAAGATTGATTAAAAATACACTTTGAAACATGGAAAATGCCCATAGTATAAGGGAAACCATGGCAATTTTTTTTAAAAATCCTAATCAAGATTAAAGTGTAGATTAACAAGTGATTATCATTACTAAACATGATTAGCAACTTTAATCATGATTAGGCAAACTTTGATGAAAAATTTAAGTTAAATACTTATGGGTATTTTCCTAATTTAAATGGAAGTATATAAATATATATTTAGAAAAACCATCTTATGTGTGTATATATATATAAGTGTGTATATGTATTTAGAAGCTAGGAAGCTTACCATGCTAAATACATAAATACAAATACTTTAAACCACCAAATACATGTAAATAACGAAGTATAAAAGTATATGGATACATATATATACACACATATCCTTGCATTGGATCCATGGACGAATTTGGATAATGGACAATTCGGCCAATGTACAAACTAACTTAGATATATATATATATATATATATTATATATATATATATATATATATATATATATTAAGGAAATAATATATATACTAACAAGACAATAAAATATAATAAAAGTTCGGTAAGAAACAAATATATAACCACCGACAACAAACGTACATATCACCATGACGAGTAGTATATATATATTCTACCGAATACGCTTAGGCATTTTCGCCAACGAAAATTTACATAAACGACTACAACAACAAGATTCTAAAAATAATATATTTTTAGACACTTAGAAATATATATTTTCACCATTTTTAAAAATCTGTAAAGTATTATATAAATAACCAACTAAGTGAAAATACACAAGTATATAAGTATACTTATACGTATGAAAATACGTACACTAGAACTCTTAGTGAAAATACAAGATTACAAGTAATGTACATGTACACATATACGTATAAATACGACACCAATACCTACGATAAAAGTATACTAGTGAAATTCATGGTATACATATAAATTCACAATTACAAGTGATGTACACAAATACACTTGATAAAGTGTACACATATAAGGAAACGGTATACATGTACACCAACATATGTCGATGTTAAAAATGATCATTTTTAACAAATATATATATATATATATATATATATATATATATATATATATATATATATTTGTGTGTGTGTGTGTATCTGTGTAGATATAGATATACACACACAATTCATAACGATGAAACACCCATGCAAGACACGAAGACACATATGGGCTAGGCCCACTCACACCATGCGAGACACAGAGACGCATATGTGTTAGGCCCACTCACACCGTGCGAGACACCGATAACATATGGGCTAGGCCCCTTCCTACTTGTGCGAGGCACGAAGACACACATGGGCTAGGCCCACTAACACTCATGCTAGGCACGAAGACATATGAAGGGTGAGGCCCATTCATACCAAGAGAATACATATATATATATATACATATATATATATATATATATGTATTGTATGTATGTATGTATGTATGTATGTATGTATGTATGTATGTATATATATAGGGTAGGGTTCATGCGAGAACCACTTTTATTGTGAACTACCTAAAAAAATCTAAAAAACACATAGAATTATTTTTTAATTTTAAAAAAAATCGCTATATTTTATTACCAAAAACCAATTCGAGTAACTATTATCGATGCACATGTGCATATGTATCATTTCTTGGACAAATTCCCTAATACATTACCAATAGTAGACAAATGCACTTTCATTTTCACTACCATCCGTAATACACTGCTTTTTACATTACCAATATTAAAAATACACATGTGCATCATTATGTATAACCATGATATAACGTGTTTTGGTACAAAAAGTTTGTGATTTTGAATGATAAAGTAGGCTTATATACATGTTTTTTGGTTAGTTATATCTAGTGGTTGATGGTTTGGTTATATTTGTCACTTTATGATTTAATATGTTGTTTTTGGATGGTATAAAGGTGTTGTTGTACATGTAATAAAGTGAAATATTGGTAATGGTATTGTATTATGGATGGTAGGAGGTAATGGTAGTGTATTATGGATGGTATGATAGATGAAAGGGAAAGTGTATTCAAAGTAGTGTACCAAAACACAACGTTATATCATGTTCATACATATAGATGCACATGTGTATTTCTAATATTGTTAATGTAAAAAGTAGTGTATCATGGATGGTAGTGTAAATGAAAGTGCAATTGTCTAATATTGATAATGTATTACGGAATTTGTCAAATAAATGATACATATGCACATGCGCATGGATAATTTTTACTCAAATTTATTTTATTTTTTAATTTTGTTTTTTTAGTGACGAAATATAGCGTTTTTTAAAAAATATATTAAAAAATTGTGTGTTTTTTTGAATTTTTAAAACTATTTTAGGTATTTTTGTTGTGTTCACATTGGTTCTCGTAGTTCTTGCAATAAATGGTGGTTTCTAACGGATCTTTCTCATATATATATATGTGTGTGTGTGTGTGTGTGTGAAATATGTATATTAACAACGAACATACAAACCAAATACCAACATAATAAAAAAAACAAGAGTTTCCAAACAAATAACAAATACGATTCCTAACGACATTCAAGATGAGCAACTTGTAAACGGTCTAGTAAGGACCAAAGTGTCTAATGAATTAAAACACTTGTAGGTTGCACTATGTACTCGGACACCCGCGTTGCTAGCATACACTGTTGGACGTAAACTGTGAGTTCATGTCACTTTTTCTTTTAAACGCTTTTCGGTTTTACAACTATCGGGGGGAGATACATGTTACAATGGTATGATTAAGCTAAGGAATGAAACAACTAGATCATGTGTGAATAGGGTGGAACTTAAGCACCATTAATCACATACAAACCAAGGAGCAAAAGGGGTAGATCTATTGGGTTTTGATGAGCCCCATTCATGGGTCCGTGAGACCGCATTAAATGCTTTCGTGTCACAGTCGATGTTAATCGGCACTAAATCGTCAAGGGTTGGATTGCTTCTTATGCCAGCACACATATTAATGTCATTGCAAAACATTAATGATCATCGATTTCATGGGTCCGTGAGACCGCATTAAATACTTTCGTGTCACAGTCGATGTTAATCGGCACTAAATCGTCAAGGGTTGGATTGCTTCTTATGCCAGCACACATATTAATGTCATTGCAAAACATTAATGATCATCGATTTCATAGACGCTTTACATACCACACTTTTACATACCGGTTTTCCATACAAGAACTTTCAAATGTTTTTAAGATTCATTTGATACAAACTCTACACATGAACTCACCAACTTTTGTTGACTTTTCAAACTTACATGTATTTTAGGCAATTAAGTGGATCCTTGCTCGGTTCGGTTTCAAGAGTTCAAGATAGACAAGTTTGCGATGTCATCCAATTTTAAAGGGTTTGATTCATATATCTCGCCTACTAGCGAGACATAGAATGCAAAAGCCTCGTTGACTTAAAACTTTATTTTTGTACAAGTCTTTTTTTGTAAAACAATGTAACTTGTGATGTCTTTTTATGAACAACTAGAACTTGTAAACTGTTTTCTTGTGATTGAATGGATGAACATCATACGTATTTTATTCATATAATTTGTTTACTTACATCGCACGCAATGAAAACTAATCAAGTTCACACCTTGCGCTTCCGCCTATGAGCGGAATGTAACTTGTGATGTCTTTTTATGAACAACTAGGACTTGTAAACTGTTTTGTCGTGATTGAATGGATTAACATCATACGTATTTTATTCATATAATTTGTTTACTTACATCGTACGCAATGAAAACTAATCAAGTTCACACCTTGCGCTTCTGTCTATGAGCGGGTGTGACACATATCCGCCTGTTCACCAGCGCAGGTGTGGTCGGTTGTTGGACACACCTGATGTGGTTCCATCTCTTTGTCCAAGCTCTGATAGGTTTTGCACGCGCATGGTTTGATAGTTTTCCAACTGGTAAGATCAAGTCATTTACTGACTTGCAAGCGAAGCTTTTACAACACTTTAGCCAACAAAGTTGTCATGTCAGAAACACCACAGATGTCATGAACATATGGTGCAGAGAGAATCAGACAATCAAGGACTTCATCATCAGGTATAACAAAGAGTGCCTTGAGATTGGCGATGTAAGCAAAAACCTACTGTGCGCGCACTTCACCAACGCAGTACGCTGTGATGATCTCATCTGAATCAACTCTTGCAAGGATGGCGTGCCAAAAGAATGGGACAAAATAATGTTGGCAACTAAGGTTTGGGCATAAACTGAACGAAACCTAACCCACGGGAAATGTCACCGTTACAGCAGTAACAATCAAAACAATAACCGCCGAGGCAAGAAGGTTAGAAACACGCCTTGGAAAAATTCCCATTTGGGCGGTTATGAAGGTGAAAAATACAATTCAAATGATGACCAGCAAACAACGATCAACAAGATCAGCTATAGAAAGAATGTCAAACAAGAGAATAGAGAGAAGCATTGGACTCCCCTCACAAAAACCCAGCACAGGTTGTGAGCACGGAGAACCATTAGTTCAAACCCACACAACCCACGCACAACAAAAAAGGTCAGGACCCCAACCTTTACTGTGATTATCACAAAGACTCAAGAAACACAACATACAATTGCATTTGCGCATTGAGATTGAGAAAGCATAAAAAGCGGGAAGCTTACACACCTGGCCCAGAATATTCGCAAAGAGATACGACATATCACGCGCAATGATGAAAGGCCTAGCAATAAAAAGTTGAAGCAAGCTTTGACACACATGATTCAAGGTGGACCAAGGCACAACAAGTGAAATCTAAACAAAGGTCAGCAGCAAGATAATTGGCGAAAACAACAGATGATTGTGAAATTGTCTTTTATGTGATTTTAGTTCAATCAAATCAATATAACTACCTCACATGTCACCCGATTTACATCCATTTATGGTTAATGGACAATAGTCAGCTCTATCCATAGAAACCTAAGAAGATGGAATTCTATAACTATCAAATGTGGAATCAATAGAGTTTGGATGCCAATATGGAGAAGAAAGGCGACTGATGTGGAGGATAGAGTGAGGTCGGTCAAGGACCCTATTGCAAATGCCCAAAACAGAAAAGTTTGCCCCTAAACACATCTAACAACTATAAACAAAAGCGGTGCATTTCAAATTACTTCAAGAATACATAATACAATGAAGGATAAACCAAGTGCCTTTATCATTAGACACTCATGCAGTCATGCTAAAACTGACATATAATTGCTAAAAAAGTTGAATTGTTGTATAAATGATAATAACCTTCCCCCAATGTAACTTCAAATTCTTAAAATAAATACTTAAAAAAAGAAAACACCTAAAAGTTGTAACAAAAAATATAATGTGATATCAAGTTTAAATATTTCTACTCTTTGCCAAAAAGAATGCATACTTTGATCAAACTTTACATCTGATACCCAAGCGGTAACCCATTCATCATCTGATGGTAAATCGCTGCACTGCTGGCTAGGTGCAGGCCAGGATCAGAGATGGGCTCCACCTTCGGCTCGCCTTTTGGCACCATCAGTCCCATTTCATTCACTTGTTGTGGTTGATTCAAATAATGATGAAGCGGAAGAACAGGCATTTTCCCTTGGTTAGCCATGGCCATATGAGCTAGCCCTCTTGGTCCTTGTTGGCTCATTGGGTGACCATAGCCATGGGTTGAAGCAGAATCCAGGTGCTGACCATTGGGTAAACCATAGGTAGGCCTTTTGAGCCGAGGCATGGTGTTTTGACCACGAGATACCCCAGGCATCTGAACTTGAGGCTGACTTGCGCTGTTGTTATGGCTGCTGTTACGCACAGCTGGGACATCATGGTTGTGCTTCCCTTCATATGTTGTTATAACTGATCTTAGGTCATGTGACGCCCTTTCGACATGTTTTCTCACTGTGCAGCCTGCGCTTGTGCACTTGTAGTAACTCCTGTACCATAAAAATTATGTCATGAACTTATCCAATGAAATGGGCCCGGTTTAAGAACTTGAAACTAAAAGTTACTCATACACAAAATTATGACCTTGGATTTGGGTTTCCTTTCACGACCTTCTGCCCGTACTTGCGCCAGCGATACCCATCATCCAAAATGTCAACCTCACTGGTCGTTTGGACAACAACTCTAGGTTCTCTTATGGCTCTGGTTGCCCCACTTACATCTGCTGCATGTGCTTCAACTTTTCTA
Source organism: Scalesia atractyloides (assembly GCA_947069175.1). NCBI lineage: Eukaryota > Viridiplantae > Streptophyta > Magnoliopsida > Asterales > Asteraceae > Scalesia > Scalesia atractyloides. The sequence continues at coordinate 53,821,365 of CAMTDV010000020.1, forward strand.
GAATATCAAACAATTAAGAATTAGGAAGTGTTTGGATATGCATCTTGAAAGTGATTTCATGAAACTGTATAATCACAACCAAATAGTAAGCCGTAACAAAATCGTTATGCAATAAATCATATTTGGATGTGTCTTAAACTGTACTTGTAATAAATAATAATTACCACCGAGATGTTGAGTGTATGTGTATTGACTTTTGACGGATCTGATTATTTTAGTAAAATTTATGATAAGAGTATATAAATATTTTTACTTAACCAATTTTAGAGATGGCAATCTTGTTTTCGGGTATTTTTCTCTTTAACAGGCCAAATAAATAAAAAAAAACGCTGAACCAGAAATGGGTCAAAAGTTGCCCAAACTGTATTATCGCATAAACCTCCTTAGAAACATTTGAATCAATAAATTTGGTCATTATTATAATATAATAATAGTGTATTTTAATTTTTTTTTTGATAAACTAACTATTTATACAGAAAGATTACACATTTTGAACAAACTAAATCCGGTCATCCCAACCTATTTCAGCCCTAACAACAATTTACTCGTTATGACCCGTCTAATCAAATTTTGTTGCAGCTAAAATCAATCTGACCATCTGAGGGTTATATAATTAGATAATGATAAGTAGAAGTAGGTTACTCAAAACACCAGAAATTGATGACAGTTATAATCACTTTAAAAAAGCACAAAAAGATAGTCAAACCTTCTTTTTGACTCAGATTCATCTCCTTCACCATCATACACGAGTGATACACTGCCATGTGTTGCATGATCATCTTCTTCGTCATTTGAAAAAGTGGATGACCCATCAACGGCATCGCTAGATTCAAATTGACCATTCTGACCCTGCATAACCATCGCTGATGATGTCACCTCGAAATTACTTTCTTGCCCCCAAAGTGGACCACCATCAACCCGATTCCCCGTTTGTTCACTTATATCACTCAACACACTTGAAGACCCAATTGCCGATCTACGTGCAGGAGCAAGTTTCGGGTGATTGTGTGCCCCTTTGTATATAATCTCAGTAATATGACCCTCAAAAGAACGCTCAACTTTTTTTTTCACAGGACAACTTGGGTGAGTGCATTTGTAATAGCTTCTAGGATACTCACTTCCTTTTACTTGTTTCTGACCATATTTTCTCCAGTTATATCCGTCATCAGATGATGCACTGTTAGCATTAGTAATATCTCCGTTTGTACTCTGATCTGCGTCATGATGCTGCTGAGTTAGATCAGAATTGCCGTTACGAGCTTCGATTGGAGCCATTTGTAGAGAAAGGTTCTTCGTTTCAGTAAAACCTGAGTGATTTTGGGCCGGTTCACTCTTTTGGATTAAAGGTTCATCACTTTGGAAAGAATGTGCAGACATAAAAGGTGGATTGACCTAAATAATCAGAAGCGATAAATCATTAGCAGTTGAAGACTGTAAAGTGGATAATGTATCTAGGAAACTTAATACAGAAAACATAGTTAACGAGTCAAACGACTTCGGGTGGTTTAAACGGATCATCTTTAATACGTGTCAAAACAGGCTGGGTTGACCCACAAGTACTTTTTTGTTTGTTTTCATGGAAAAAAATAGCGTGTTAATTATGACTAGAAAACAACATTTTAAAATAATAACATAAATCATAAAAAAAACAATGTAGGCTGCCTATTTCACCTTTATCTTTTCAGCAATTTTTAATTTGACCCGTTTGAGATAAAATTGACTCATGTACAAGCAACTGTGCCACCTTTACACAAAATATAAGATAAAAATTATAAATGTATGTTACTTCACTTACATCGTTGGAGGGTACTGGAGCCGAGTCTAGGAAAGGTTTAAAGGCAAAGGAAATGCTATTAGAATCCTCAAAGAAGTTATCTTTAGTCATATTATCATTATTGTTGCCATTTGAAGCAAACTGGAATTTCCCAGTTGTTGGAGATAGTTGAACCTACAAAAGAACCAATTGAGATCATTTGGCATCAGAAAAAGACACGTAAGCCTCTAAAAGGTATTCTTTTCCAAACAGCTTACCAGTGAGTTTGACAGAAAAACAGGTGATTCCAGAAAAGAACTTGGGCTGAGACCAGGTGACACTGTCAAGTATGGTGACTGAGATTGTTGGTTTTGTGCACCATACGCAGGCTTAATAATAGCAGTATTCAACCGAGGAGCATAATGACCAGTTCTAGCTGCAATCCTTTCACCAAGACCAGCCCGTGGGCCTGCTTTCTGGTCCCCAAGTTCACCCAGTGGAGTAACCATTTGTCCCCTTTGAGTATCCTCACCGTCAATGGGCCTATCTGGCCCAGGAAAGGTGACCCCACCATCATTACTGTTATCATAGTTTGCAGGCCCTGACCGTGAACCCATTTCATCACCCAACATAGCCGCAAATAAAGACCGTGGGCTAGGGCTAGGGGGCATCCAATCTCCAATTATCCCACCATGGTCATCAAAACCACCCATCAATGTCCAATGCTAGCAGTTACTTCAACTAAAATAACATAAAATCTGTTCAGTGATAATTATAGTAAACAAACTAAAAATGGAGCTCTGATATCATAAACTTTTGGTCACTTTAGGCAAAACAAAAAAAAAATCTATCTACAAAAACAATATTTACACATAACACAATAACAACTAATGAACCTAATATTTCCACTTTCGCTAAACAATCAACCGATAATAATCACCCAAATAAAGTGAGTAAACCACACTTCTACTTCTATAACAACCAAATTAATGCAAAATCAAAATCAAATTAGCATTTTCAAACATTCAATTTTCACAATTCCTCATGAATTCCGCCCAGATTCAAAACCGTAGATCAAAATCTAAACCTAAAAACAATCTAACCGAATGATATTCACTAAAATCAAAGATCTGAATGCAAACAGCAAAAACAAAGACGAATTACACATCAAATGTGATTAAAAATAAAATTATTAATCATCGTGTTATTTATACAATCATACCAACAATTAAACACATGAAATGACAGTAAACAAAAAAAGAATCTAAGAACAAAAAAACCTAAATTTAAATTACGAACCTGATTACAACTTACGAACAGTCGATTGTAAGCTGATAACAATGAGAACTTTTGGTGATGTATGATCAGTTGATTAATTGTGTGTGATCAACATTCGATTAAAATGAAAGAAAAATTTTGAAACTTTCCCTTTCGATTTTTCCCACTTCAGCTCCCCTGTGAAGACAAATTTAATTAATTGCAGGGAAAAATCATAATTTATAAATGTATGGTTCGTTGGGGAAGATCGAAATGATTGGAATTTTAAGGGTCTACCAGAGAGTGAAAAAGTTGTTTCTTTTTCCTTTTTGTTTTCTCTAGTTTGAATAAACTAATATGTGTTAATTTTATTTGTTTTATTGAAAATAGAGGCATTATTAAAAAAATATATTATATGTCCAACAAGAAATATGTATTATAAAAATCTTAAGACTTGAATTACGATAATGATGATAAATAGTCATTAAAGTTTGTCTAAAAGTACGAAAATGTATGGTCAACAAACTGATTAATTGGTATCGATTTATTCTATAAACAGTATCTAAATAAATTTGTATTCAATGCAATTAATGTTGTATCCTGAAACTCGAGCTACAAATGCTTATTATCACATAACCTTATATATAATGTATGTGATTTGATATAGTTTAACCCAATAGGTCGAGTTACTTTTTATCGAACATAAATATGTTATTTTAAAAGTTTTTGATAAATACTTAAAAGATAAAAAAACTATCACTAAGCCTAACAAAGGTTATCTAGTAATGTAATGCTTAACTTTGTAGAGTTAATATCTCAAACAAACCTTGTCTTATTTTAAAAACAGTAAGAACGGATCTTGAACGTTGATTAATTGAATCAAGGTTTAAGATTGATTACATACCGTTACTAACAATAATTATACTATTTAGTGAGATTCAATGGTGTTTTAGTCATTTTCTCATTTTCCATTAACAACTAATTCCATCAGGTTTTTAAAACTAAAATAACTTTTATATACTTATTTTATTAAAAAAAAACAATACCATAAAATCAAGCATTATTTATTTTAATATAAGAATAATATTGCTATACTTTTTTTAAAATGACATTTTTTAAAAGTTTCAAAATAGAGTTTTATAATTGTGCTAATAAGTATAACCAACAGATAAATTTCTATAATCAAAACATACATATATAATTATAACTAGCACATACATACACGATTATAACAGCACATAATTATATAAGCAACACATGAATTTTGTAACCAACACATACGTATATAATCATAACCAGCACATATATAAGCGACACATGAAATTGTATAATCAACACATGAATTGAACATGCTTCCATAATTTTAGAAACTTTTAGAAACCAACTTCAAAATAAAATACAAAAATGTCATTTATACATGAATTAGAGGATGACACATGACATGTTATGAATGGTTGTTGGTGCATGTTCCGTGTGTTTGCCACTATGCGAATAGGCTAGATAGAGCGTATGTTGAATATTGTACAGATTAGATACGAACACACGACTTAAGGGCGGATGAGAAAGGTGTTTAAGTGACACTTCGTATGAAGTGGGCCATTTCGTACGAAATTAGATCTCTCGGTTCGCACGCGGGTAGATGTCTATAAATAGTGTCGTGTGTTCATAGTTTTTCAAGTTTTGGAGTTCCTAGTGATGAAATGCTAGCGAAATTTCCAATTTCGTCAGCTTGTCAAGATGTATACTCTTTCAGTATGAATGGAATCTTATGACTTATGTCTGTTATTCTACTTCTACTCCGTTCTTAATATATTATATCGAATTAATTCTATTTTATACCAACTTCCGCCTGGAACTGCCGGATCCTGGAATCTCAATTGGTATCAGAGCTACGGTACCGATTCAATTGATTTAACAGTTGGTTGAATCACCTGCGCTCATGAATTATAGACTTTACAGGGTTTTAGACGTATATCATCAAATAAATGGATAATCCACGAACAAAAATTAAAATTGAAACCATAGGATTGTTTAGAAATGAATTTCGACCATATCTGTGGAAGAATCATCATGATATTCGAAGAAATAAAGATTTTGGATCGAAAGTTGTGATCATCATGGAATTATCTTCGCACGAAGGTACTACTTCGTACGAAAGTAAGTTACCCTCGTACGAAGGTAACCAAAATGCCTAAAAGAAGGCATTTTTTATCGTGACGATGAGAAAAGTGACGCAGAAAACATTTGGTGATTGAATTTTTTTTCGAGATTTTAGCGACAAATACAGGTTGTTCGGGGACACCGTCGAAGGCTTTAGAGAATAGATTTGATGACACGATCATAGATGGTTGAAGAGAATGGGGTAGTCACGGATACATATGCAAAATGATGATCATTTGGTATAGTGACTATTAATGGGTCTAAATAGAAAAATCAGCATTGATGAAAAACACACTTTTGTGGATCAAAATGACATATTTTTCGCATAGTGGAGTTTTTTTTCATATAATAGAGAGGACTAAATTTGCAAGATTTGAGGGGGGCATTATTTAGAGAGGTCAGAATTTGTAAAAATGAGGGGGAATACAAATATCATATAATATATTGAAATTCCTTCATAGAATATATTGAAATTCTAGCATTTTTAAAATTCATGACTATGCAACAGTATTCGGGTGGTTTTGACTTCAGATTGTCCAGGGATGCAGAGGATCTGGATTTGTTAGTTGGTGGTCATATGAAGTTCAGTTTTTTTAGATCATAATACAGATTGATCTCTTAGGGTTTGAGTCTCGGGTCTTCGTCAAGCCGGTTAGCAGGATATAGTCTAAAGTGTCAAGAATGTTTAATCTTCGAGTAGAGGAATTTTTTCAGACTAACCATCGGGAATGATGATGTATGTTGATTAAGTTGCTGCCGAGACTAACAGAGAAGACTATACATTTGTTATAGTGACTTAAAAGGATGAATGTGATTCTGATTGTCAAAGAGTGTATTTTAGATATGAATGTTTTATTAGATGATTTGTTATCCAATGAAGATTTGTTGATTAAGAGAGATTACCGTTTTGCTGACTAATTATTCAGGAGTGTGCTTAAACGTGATTATGGAAACAGGATTTCAGTTTTTCACGAGTATTCACAGACTTTAAGTTTATTAATTTGATGTTCGAAGTTTCTTTCAATTATCAGTTGGGTTTTTGAAGATCAGAGGATCGAGCATAGGAGTGCGCTAAAACCGAACGCGGATGTGGTTAACGTAGAAACAGAGGAATTACATCGATCAGTTTCAAGATTAAGCTTCGAAAGTGACGTATAAGGGGGAAATTGTTGGTGCATGTTCCTTGTGTCCGTCACTATGCGAATAGGCTAGATAGAGCGTGTGTTGAATACTGTATAGATTAGATATGAACACATGACTTAAGTGCAGATGAGAAAGGTGTTTAAGTGTCACTTCGTACGAAGTGGGCCACTTCGTACGAAGTTAAATCTCTCAGTTTGCACGAGGGGTAGTTGTCTATAAATAGTGTCGTGTGTTCATAGTTTTCTAAGTTTTTGAGTTCCCAGTGGGGAAATGCTAGCGAAATTTTTAATTTCGCCAACTTGTCAAGATGTATACTCTTTCGGTATGAAAGGAAGCTTATGACTTATAACTATTATTTTGCTTGTACTCCTTTCTTAACAATATTCTACCGAACTAGTTCTATTTTATCCAAACTTCGGTCTAGAACCATAGGATACTGGAATCTCAGTGGTTCTTACTGTTTTTATACAAAATGAAGTTTGTATATGACCCTACCACTAACTTTATATATACTTTAAATATGTTTGATTGCATATTATGTGTTTCAAAGTATTTTTTTAACAAATACTAATGAGATTAGAGTTTATGTAAAATATAAGAAATATTTGTGGTTGACGAGCCAAATGGTCGGCTTATTACATTAACATTATCAGGAACCAATTTTTTGTTTTATATTTAAAGGTATTAAATGTTATATCATGAAACCCGAGCTACGAAACGACCTAAAACAGAACCTTTATAATTTAATACTTCATAAATTAATAATCTTGATAAAATTAATAATTTGTTCGGTCCCAACTTGGGACCAATATAAAATTGGACCCCAATCTATAAACTACTAAGATAATAATTTTTTTGAAATCCCAATCTAAATATATTGGTCCCAGCGAAACTATAAATTAATAATTACTAAAATATTCTGAAATTTTAGGATTGTCTAGTAAAAAATGAATCTATAGTCACTTGCTTTTTTTTGAACTTCAAATCTATATTGAGTTTATTTTTAAATCTCCCCATTGCACTTAAGAGTTATTGTATTCTCGTATTGCAACAAAAAGTTGTAAGGATTTGTTGCCGCTTGCAATGCTTCTTTCCGAGTGACCGGTTCCAAAGGTACTGAATCATCAACTTCAAAGGTACTGACTAATCATCAACTTCATCATCAACCGGATTTTGAACGGTATCCGCCGTAATTTATTCAATGCTTGAACCTCGTAACATTCATTATTTTCACCAGGATAATCCAACAACTCATTATTTCATTCGCATATAATAATATCTCGTTAAATTAATAATTTATTAATTTATCGACATAATAATATCTCGTTAATTAATAGAATATCCAGGTCCTAATATTATTAATTTGTAGAGGTTTTATTGTACTATTAAATGTAATTTTAACTTTGTATATCTATAGTATCTATACTATGTTATAATGCATAAGTGAGGGTTCTCTCTAAATGATAAATACACATCTAAAATGAGGATAAATTGGTCTTTTAAACAATAATTATATTTTATTGCTCCATTTTATTACATTCAAATCCCTGGGTTTTAACATAATTACAGGTAATTAGTTAGATTTTCCCCATCCACAACAAACTTATAATTCTTTTATGTATTCTTACCGCATCTTATAAACTATATTGTTTTAAAATAATCCAAAAGTACCGCGAGGACCTACTCATTTTTGTCAACGTTTCGATAGTCGTCTTGCTCAGTATTGACATGTGGATTAAAAGGTACAAGTATATGATGTCTTAGTGTACAAGATATGAAACCCAACGTACTTAGTCATTATCCCAGATGGTTTAATAGCTACAAAGTATTAAGTGATTAAATACCACAACTTAATTCTCTCATCTATATTATACTTTAATCCCTCATATTTGACAATATTATAGATAATTAGTTAGTAGTTACATTTATCCCCTTATAAAAAACTAACACCCCTTCACACGATTTTGGTCGTAACCTTTTAGTACGTTAATATTTTTTTTAAATTTCACCATAAAAACGAGTATTTTTCTCTTTAATTTGAGTATAGTATTACTATAATTTTTTAATTTATAAAATTGATATGTTACGTGATTAACAATGTCCAAGGGTGAGTAATAGCTAAATCGTTAACTGAAACCGAATCGAAATCAACTAAAACTGATTTACCGAAATCCGAATAACCAACAACGGTTATCGATTTTTTTACCCTCATTTAACCAAAATTAATTGAATGAAACCATTCATAATTTCATATATTTCTAGCTTTTATATCTTCAGTTAATGTATTTCATATTTATACCCCCATTTTATGTATGTATACCTCCATTTCATGTACCTAACATCCATTTCATGTATTTATACCTAAATTTCATGTATCCCTAATCAAAAGATTTATCCCAAGTTTGGTTTTGGCTATTAATAGATATTAAATGAATCAAACCAAAAACCGTCAATTTAACTGAATAAACCTAACCTATTAACTATTAGTTAATTAAATAAACTAATCAATGAGCTAGATTTTGGTTTAGGCTAATATTCTAACCAATAGAACAATGCACATCGTGGCAATGTCTGTGTTTCCCGCCGCATCGCGCTATTACTGGTTATTAACCAAAGCCGGTTATGGGTATGCAATAACTAAATCGTAAACCTAAACCAAACAAAAAACAAACAAAACCCAACTTAAATCAACCAAAAACTGAATTAACTAAAACCAGAAAACCGAATTCACCAAAAACCGGTTATTAATTTTTTTGTATTCTCGTTTAACCAAAATCAGTTGAACCAAACCAAATCATTCATATTTTCATATATTCTAGATTTTATACCTCTGGTTCATATATTTCATATTTTATATCTCCATTTTATATATTTATACTTTCATTTCATGTATTTATACCTCAATTTTGTATATTGTAAGCAAAAGTTTTAGCTCAAGTTTGGTTTTTGCTATTAACTGAAATTAAATGAACCAAACAAAAAACCGTCAATCTAACCAAATAAATCAAAGTGATTAACCGAAAACTGATTTGTTAATAAAATAGACTAACCGATGACTTTGGTTTTGGCTTCGCTCGAGGATAATAATCGAATCGACCGAACCATGCACAACAAAATGAAATGAATTACCCAATTACTTCGTTTTTGGTGTATATCTGTCACAATGATGCTACATCAAATATTATATGAACAAGAAAACTACCAAAAACGAGTATCACAATGCGACCGTCGCTCCCCGCCGTATCGCGCGGGCATCATGCTGGTATATTATAATTCATGAGGGAGAGACATTTTAAGATACCCAAAAAATGAAAACTTTTTCCTTTTTAATTTATAAATACATCCTTAAAATGATGGTAAATTGGTATTTTAACAATAGGTATATTTTAGCCCCCCATCTTATTACACTTAAATCCCTAAGTTTTAACATAATTATGGGTAATTAGTTACACTTTCCCCACCACAACAAACTTATAATTCTTTTACATATTCTTGCCATATCTTATAAACTATGATGTTTTAAAAAAAATCGAAAAGTACCATAACGACCTACTCATTTTTGTCAACGTTTCGATAATTGTCTTGTGCAGTATTGATGTGTGGATTAAAAGGTACAAGCAAATGATGTCTTGCCATTTTCAGTGCCTTTTAACCTGGGGTGGGAGCTTCCTCATGCATTCTTTTTCCTCCCCCTTTTTTGGCATCATCATACTTAGGAATAGTGAGAGCTTTACCAGTATTTTCAAAGATAATGTCTTTGATGGCTTTAACTTCTGCCTGTGTATCTTGGTACTTGGCATCCACTGTTTATCTTACTAGCTCTACTTGCATGAAATATCTTTCTTCTAAACCTGCTTTTGAAGATGTAGGTATGGTTGTGCATGGACCCACATTTCTTTTGCAATATCTGCATTTGATGGTGGATCTCTAGAGTTTTCGATCAAAATTTTCATCATGTCTTTGATTTACCCAATAGATGTTTCTAATTTTGCAACCCTCTCCTTCAATTCCTGATAGTTTATCCATCACCTGAGTTAATAAGATCATATGAATTCTCACTATAGGTGGTTAAACTTGGTTTTAGATCAAAAGCCCATTGTTCTTGGTACTGGGACTTCGAACTAGTGTAAAGACTATTGTCTCAACAATTGTTGCCTTCAAGGGGGTCTTAATGATGTAACCACTTTCCAACTATGAGATTGTTGTATCTACAGTTGTAGTAGCTGCCCCACTTGAAACACCTACCTGTGTCTATTTGGACACAGGAGGTGTTGCCTCCTTTGCTTGGGGGATAACAATGATCCCTAAGCTTGCAGTCAGTTGTTGAAGTGAACTCTCAGTGATTTGTTGTTGAGAGGAACTAGGGATACACAAATCAAATGTATCAATTACATTAACAATTTTTGTAAGGTTGATGGGAATGTTGAAGTGGGTGGAGGTGTGGAAAGAGAAACAGCCCTGAGAGAGGGGCTTGGGTAGAGATATTCAAGTGAAATATCTCCCCCTTGATTTGTGTACCATGTGCTTACAACATTCTCCTTTTATGAGGATGAGTGAGGAGTTTGGATGGGTGGAGATGTTTGCATCTGTTGTGAGGAAGTAACAACAGATGTATGCTGTATTTGTGCTACAACAGGTATTACTGGTAGCTCAACTTCCAAAGGTCCTTTCTTTTTTGTTTTTCTTTAGGATTTGGGGATGCGAATTGAAGTGGTTTGTATGGAAGTGTCTTGTGTGGGTTCCACAATGTTGGGTTGAGCAATGCGGCCACACAGAGGAGTGGGCTTAGCAATACATGTTGTAACATCTATTGCATGGTTTACTAAAATTTTTTTTGTGTACAACATTTTCCTAGCTTTTAGCTATCATGCGTGTAAGAGTTTCATTTGAATGACTTTTACTTTAAGTTCTTCACCTTGTTCAAAATTTTCTTTTCTTAAAACATTTTTTAGGTAAAAGCTTAATAGTCATGGATAGATGAGAAAAGGGTTGCCAGTTCATCTCTTAAGTTTGTTATCAAATCTAGAAACGGTATCTTGGAAAACTTATGATTTGAATTTCTCAAAATAGCATATCCCATGTACTGAGTTTTTAGGGGTATTTCATTAAAAGCAATGGTTTTTGTAGACAAGCAAACCAAGAGAGTATAGGAAAAGAATTTCATTTTAGGTGGGAACTTTGGTTTTGAAAAGTGTTGCTCCCACCGTTTTACCTTCATAGCCCCTTTCTATGAACTCATTATGTAAGTCATTTTTGGGGTAAGATTCCATACCTGTCAAATCCTCTAATCAAAACATAGTGGAGATGGATTCTATAGTGATTTCCACATGTTCTTTATTGATGGTGGAGGTTATGAGAAAGGGCTTTTTTGTTTTGTAGTGTGAGCTTTGCATTTGCCTAAAATTCTCTGAGGGTGGAAAGATAGATGGGGGCGTTTATGGTGAGAATGTAAAGGTATTTTGATGAATTTTACGATGTCCATGATGGAATAAAAATACGTGTTCTTGTTGTGTTTTACAAGATACGGTAAGTAATTGTGGGGGGTTTTCAATTCGAGATTCATGAAGAACTTTAGTTCAAATCTTTTGAAAATCTTTTATGTAGATGATCTTTTGATTGAAAGTAGAGTTTGATGGAAGCAAATTCGGAGTTTTTCTCTTTTGAAATGTTTTTGAATTTATCAATAATGGAGGTTAGAAGTAAGCTCCGTTTCTCATGGTTTATATAGGGTTAATGGAACATGGATGCTAACGTGGACAACGGTTACCTTTTTGGTCCACATGGTCAGTTGCTATTTTTTGTAGCAAACCCTTATCAGAAAGTAGATCCCAATGAGGAAACCCTTTGAAGAAGATATGAAAGATCTGTTTTCAAAATATCTGTTTGAAATCTCTGTTGTGCTTAGCAAACCTTTGAGCAACAAGGTAAGTGTTTTGAAACATCTGTTTGACTTTTGGTCAAACGGAGTTTGAAAAACCTCTGTTTGAAACCTTTGTTAGGTTAAACAGAGTTTTGAGTGAGAACAGTGGTGGGTTTTGACGAAACAGTGGCTCTCACTGATTTTTAGAGTCAAACACTGGTTTTGAAAAATAGTGCTTCTTTTTGCCTTAAAAAGTAGTTACCCAAAGTTAACAGACTTTTGAACTACTTAGATAGATGGCACCCTCCTTTGAATAGAGTTTTAGATTTTATTAATTTTATCAATATTTTCTTGATCTTAAAAAAATAACTTTTAATTTTCTGATCTTAAAAATAACCTTTAACAAAAATAAAGACAAAAAATTTGGTGGAATTTTAAAACAATTTTCTTTCTTTTATTTGGATAGAGATAGATGCATAGGTAACCCCTGTTAGCATTTTCAATTTACCAACAGTGGTAGCCTACAGATGGTGATGAATGGGTCAATCTTGCAAATGATCCAAAGCATTTCCTGCTTTGGATTTGGTGTTATCGGCCACTCGATAGTTCACTGGGATTGGTCATTGGTCACAAAGAGTTATCTCCAACAGATATTTTTGACCTTCTGCAAGTGCCTTGTTGATCCCAGATAACAATGCTCTTTAACTAAATTTGGCAAGTGATTTCAACATGTATGAAAATAATGTGCGGAAATGGAAACCAAACTTTCAAGAAACACAACTACAAAATTTTCAAGTTTACATCACTTTGAAACAAAAAGGTTTACAAGGTGATTGTGAGATTATTGGGCATTACAAACGAATACTTTAAGAATTCTGTAATGAAGGGTAATGGAGTTTTTGTAGTATGTAATGAATGCTAGGCTTAACTCATTATCCTTCGATGGTGACTTCTCTATTTATAGAAATCTTTTTTCATGACTAAACATTTGTTTACTCATGCACTTGCTCTGCATAAAGTAGCTTTTTGGCATATTCATTGAATCTATCAAGGTCAACTTGTTACTTTACAAATGTGGTAGAGCCTTATCTTTTAGACAAGTTGGCTCATCAGAAATTCTGATAGCCAGCCTATTGGAAAATCTATTGAACAGATCATCAGATTTTCAGATGATCAGAGTTTACCAGATTGATAATCATCAAACTGATCAAATTGATCCTTTCTGATCATTTTCATTCAATTGTGATCAATTTCTGATAAATGTTGAAGATGTTTTTTCCTTTCTTCTTTTATTCAGTTTGTCTTGCATCTTCTTTTTGTTTGATTTTCTTAACCTTATCTTCCGTACATGATTAGATTGATCATATTTTTCTTCAATACTTACAATAGTCTCCTAATAATTCCCCCCTAAGTATTGTAAGAAATATAACAACTCATAACAATGAATACAGAAAATTTCTAAACAACAGAAGTTCATGTTGCAAACACAAACATTGTTCAATAATAAGGAAATAACATAAATAAAATTGTTTTTCAAGCACTGTGGATGTTGCTTCTTTAGAAGATCATCATTCTTCAGCCTTATCTTGAAGTCAATCATTTTGTTGCATTTCTTGAACATGGTCTTGTACTATCTTTTTGCTTTTATCCAATCATTGATAATTCCTTCTATCTCTTTCGTCAGCACCTGTTTATCTCGTCCCTTTGCTTTGAGTTGTTCCTGTTTCTTGTTCATGCAATCCTTTATGTATTTGAGAGTCTGGTTTAAGTATTTGCCTATTTCAAGAACTCTGAAGAAAGCCTTCTTTTCGTCAAGATCCCTGAAAACAACGGATAACTCTGGTTTTTCAAAGATGACACATGTTCTGTTTCTTCTTCAAGTTCAGCTGGGATGGATGTATTTGGAGGTGGCAGATGTACTTTCCTACTGTTTACATGATAAAAAATGATACAAATATTAAAGTATGATAAAGCTAACCCTTTTGAACAATTTTATTCCAGCTTTTGTTAGACTGTTAAAGGCTTTTCTGATACATCTTATATTTCCCTTCTCTTGATCATAAGTCTTTTTCAGCATGGTTATGTCTAATGGATGACGCCTGTCTGCTAAGTCACCATATGTGATTATCTGTTCATTGCCATCTTTTCTGAGTAGAGTGTACTTATTCTGCTCATGGATTCCTACCACATGATCTAGGGATCCACTATAAGTACTCTCACTATTGGATTGGTTAGAACTCTGTGGAGGCTGCCTTTTCCTCTTTCAAGTCTCTTTAGGCGTCAATCCCTACTCATGGGGCTAAGTGGTTTGTCTAATTTGTTTTCCTCAGTCCAGTAGAACTCTATGAGATGATATTCTGGAAACATCATGTCTTCCCTTTCAATTTATTGTACCAAAATGACTTTCCCTTCTAAGTCCTTTCTTTCAAAAATCTTTGACCTTTTTGAGGAAGTTGAAGAGTCTAACCACTTCCTTTTCTCTGTCAAATTCAGGATTCACTAAAAGCTGTTTCTCCTGATGTGGTTCTTCTTGGTAGTGCCTGCTGGTTTTCTTTATCCATTGGAGTAACACTGCTTAAGTTAGATATGATAAGATGAGAGACTTCAAACCTTTTGAGTATCTGAGACTTTGATACAGGTGGTGGGGGCCCCATTGGTGCAGGCCCGGATTAACTGAATGGTGTGGCTAGTTTCGGTTGTGCTGGTCTGATGATCTTTGGTACTTCCTGATGTGAAGCTTCTTTGGGAATGGGGGTTCTTAGCTCATGAATGTCCACATTTTCCAATCTAGCAACACTGTAGTGCATCCTTTTCATAAGTGATTGTACATCACTCATGAGTTGAGCATTTTGCTTTTCTTCTTCATGCACCTTTTCAAATTTTGTCTTGTTTTCATCTCTCTGTGCTGCCCATTCTTGTACCAGCATTTCAAGAGCATCTGCAAGACTATTGTTACTTGCTCTTAAACTACTGATTTCTTCAAAAATTTTACCAAAATTTCTGGGCTCTCTTGTTTCAACAGCTTCCTTCATCTGTGTCTTGATATTCTCCATTTCTTCAAACATCCTTTTGAAGTCTGTTGTGAATTTGTTGCTTTCTGGTGGCTGCTACATGTTTCTCAGAGTTTCAGTGTTCTTCTCTATTTGGCTTCTGATTATTTCCCCTGAATCTTATAAAACTTTCATATCAGATTTCTGCCTTCTTATCTCTTCTAGCAGCATATCTAATTTTGCTTCCACTGGTGACTTTGAAGTGTCTACACAAACTCTGATGACATTGTCTAGCACATTGTCAAGCTATTCTTTTGAAATGAGTGGTGTTTTAGTGGGGAGGGTGGAACAACAGATGTTCCAGCTACCACACCGGCATAAGACATACTTGCTACTGTTGTTAAAGGGTTAAATTGGTCATAAGACCAATCATGAACACCATAACCAGATTTATGAAACTCATTCACACCTGGAATGTACTCACTTCCTTGAATCATTCTAGTAATGATCCTCCACGAGTTGTTAAGAAAAGCTTATTTTTCTCTACTAGGTTTCCTTGATCAGTAGACTGATCTCCACCCGTTGTTGTCTCAAACATCCTCCTCATCAATTGATTTGGAGTCAAGATGTATGGGACTGGTAATTTCTTCATTCATCACATTAGTTTGTCTATGAACAATCTTATAACTTAATCGAACAGATTCCTCAGAGTTAGAATCTGTTGAGTTTCTTATAATACGTAAAGAAGGATTGGTTTGAGCACTTGATTCTGCTTCATGGTGTACTGCTGTTTCTGTTTGTTGATTCTACTGCCCTTGTTCATCTATCTCCATTTTTTTGCTGATTCTCCTCTATTTCATAAATTTCTGGTGCCACAGACCCTTGATCTTCATTATCAAGTGAAGAACTACTGTCAAATACTTCTACATGTTCTTCTTCTCTGTTTAGAATCTCTTCATGTAGCTTCTTGTAGGTGAGTCTTCTTCTATCAGACACAACATGCTTTCTAGTAGAATTAGCACGTCTTTGTTGGATGTCCAACCTTGTGTCGCACACCATGGCTTCATAACTGGTGACTTCCAGATATTTTCTGATGTAGGTAACTCCACAGTTCTTTCTTCAAATGTTTCAGCAATTATGATTGACCAAAATCTAGGATAGGGCAGATGAGATGTAATTCTCCCAGACTTAGAACAGATCTCTTCATCAGATTGAAGATTTTTGTTTCATAATCAATGTTGAACCCAATGATGACTGTAAGAATGGTTTGGTTTATCTTGTCAGCTACCCCAATTTTTGAAGTTAGGCATTTGTTTAGGTTTCCATCATGACTTGCCAGAAGGCAGGCAACTCGTTCCTTTTGAAATCACCAATATTTTTGATCCTTTTCTTGTATCCCAGCTCTTTAAATTGTTCCATCAACTCCTCCTTCTTTGTTGCTTCGGTTACCTCTGATTGGAAGTTCCAAGCATTCTCTTATTTTCTTTGGGGTAATAATAACTAAAATACTTCCCCAAAGATGAGCTTTTCCCTGTTTCCTCAAGTGTATGAACCAGTTGTTTTAGAATGTTCTCAGGTACCTCCTTAGTCTTTGGCATAGCTTGAGTGATGGGACAGTTCAGCAAGAATTCAACCAAAAGTTGACACCTTTGATTGTATTGTGAATACTCAACGTTCATCATGAGGTTGTTGTCTTTCATTGGTAGAAATTCATCATCCCCGATGAAGGTGACTTCGTGTTCAACTGCTGGAATGTTGAGATTAACAGTGTTTGGTGTGGCCATGGTGAGTTTGGAGATAATTTTCCTTTTCAAAAACTAAAAGGGTTTTAGGGCTTGTAAGTTCTGAGGTTGAAGGTGAGAGTCCCGCCTTTCTGAATTGGGTATTTATAAGATTTGTGGCGATAGAGATCATGGGTTGGTTAGTATTTAAGTTGGTTAATGAGAAGTTAATGGTGTTTTAACTTTATCCGAACCGTTTTAGAACCTTTGATATATCCCCAATCCTTTTTGATATATCTCCATTTTTTAAGCAGATGAATTGTGATTGGTGAATACTAACGGCCATGTTGTACCTTTTACCTCTTGTGGTACCCTTTTCAGAAGAAAACATCCAGTAATATGCCTTCTAGAAGCTGACATCCTTCCCCCTTTTTGAAACGGCAAAATTTCCTCTGATGAAGTCATCAAAAAATATGTCTAATATTCTGATGTTTTAGAACTTGATTTTCGTGTTTCATTTTTCATCAGAGAATCCTTAGAAGTGAATGTTCCCCCTAGATAGAACTTGATTTTTTTTAGATGAGAGGGAATGAGTAGAGCATCAGAAATGGTACTTACATATGTGTTGGATCTTTTGAGATTGTTGTTACTTAGTTTTAGTAGGTTTTGGATAGTTTTGTAATAGTTTAATCTATGATAGAAAGTTCAGGGGCTGAAAGTGTAAATACAGGAAAATATCCTGTGGCGGCGTATTTATGTACCTAATGTATTTAATAAATACGTTGGGTAGTCAATGTGTATATATATGCTGGTTAATGAAAACCCTAGTCCAAGGTTCTTGAACAAGTTTTGGCGATTTCTTGGTGTTGTGATTGTTGTTCCTATTCTTAATCCGAACATCCAGGTGCATCCAGTGATTATATCATTTGGGATTCTATACACAACACTTGTTGTTTGATCCATACAAGAATCTTCATCTTCATCTTTTGGTTTTTCTTAACTTTTACACATTCAAACAACTAATATAAAGTTGTTTGGGTGATAACAATCAAACCACTGTGATCCGAATCTATGTTGGGACTCACAATCTCGTATCAGAGCCTTTGTGCTCTTGCTTGTTTGAGTTTTTTTTAAGATACTTCAAGTTTTGAAGGTTTTTCAAAAGTTTCAAAGTTTCAAGGTTTTTCAAATTTTGGACTTAAAATGGCTTGATCTGGTGTGTTTAATCATTGGGTTGTTGTTAATCAGTGTTTTGGTAAACATTTGGGTCATTTTGGTACAACGAAACATGGATTTTGAGTCGTTTTTGGGTGATTTGAGGGTTTTTGTTCGTGCTTAAATGCTACTGGGCGTATTTAAGTTTGAAGTCTGTGTAGATAAATTTGATATAGTGTTTTTTTAACTTGAAGATCGTGTAATTAACAAATACGCCGACATTACACCAACGGATTTATTGATTTCCAGTGAAATAGTGTCAGCGTAATTAATCGAAGGCGACTTCGAAGTCAATGATAAATATCCCCATCGACGTTATCATGGTGATCGGCGCATTTAGCCAAACGAACGTTTGTTTTGTGTGTTCCAGCGGATTTAGCTATTGTCGTCGGGTCAAGTAGCCAAGCATCACTAGTGTGTTTGCTATTTTCAGCGTATTTGCATTCTGATCTCTCAAGTTCCAGCATATTTAATCCTAGATCAAGATTGTGAACTCGAAATCAATCAAAATGTCGCTCAATCAACTTAATCCAATAGCCCAAGCCGAACTGGAGACAAGAAAAGCTATGAGACCTCTAAGTTGAAAGGATCTGAAGACTTCAGTAGTTGGAAGAATCGAATCAAAGCGTTCTTTGAGTATACAGACTATACTCAATGGATGTCTGTCACCGTAGGACCACATGTTCCTATGGTAATTCGTGACGATGTTCGAACAATCAACGAAGACCCTTCAACATTCACCGAGGAGGACATAACTCTCATTCAACGCGATCGTAGGGCTCATGGTGCTCTAACAATGGCTCTATCCAAGGATGATAACAATCTCTTTGAAGAATACATATCAGCTCATGAACTGTGGTTAGCCCTTATTGATCACTATGAAGTGAATGAAGAGTTGATGGATAACAAGAGAGATATGGTTTAGAAAGAATATGATATGTTCGTGAGTGTTCGTGGTGAAAGCTTGTCAGATCATATTAGTCGATTTTTTTGCGTGCTAACAAAAATGAAGAGAGTTGGCAATCCTGTTGCCAACTATGCCTCCATCAAGAAACTTTTGGACTCTCTACCAAAAGAATGGAGCCTACAATGTATGATGATAATAAGAACCTTCTTGACCAGCACTACTCCTGTCACCCTTTCGACTTGATCAATACACAAAAGGCCTTCGAAAAGGATGTACTCAAGAGATAAATGAATCAAGAAGGATACTCTCAGAAATTTACTCAATCTACTGCTGCTTCTGTCCCAAAAATATGGCATTCCTTGCCCCCATAACCTCCTGTGGTTCAAATTCTCAAAGTGCTACTGCTTCTTACCCTAACGCTTCTGCAAGCTCTGCAAAGGCCCCATCATCTAAAGAGAAGACTACTGTGGTCGGTGATGCTCAAGCACTTAAGATATCCACCGAACATGGTGCATTGTTTAATACCTTCCTGATTAGCTATGAAGCTCTCATGTCAGGTGAGCTAAAAAGGGATTTTCTCACTGCTGAAGACATGTATCTGGTAGATCCAGATGATATGGAGGAAATGAACTTGAAGTGGCAAATGGCAATGATTATCCTGCGACTAAAGAAGTTTCAAGACAAAACAGGAAAGAGACTGGCACTGGGAAAGCCGGTTTCGACAAGTCCAAGCTAAGATGTTACAACTACAAAAATCTGGGTCACTTCAAGAGAGAGAGTGCCCACTGTTGAAAAACAAAAATGCTGAAGTTGTTCCTACAGGCCAATAGCTATCGAGGGAGTAAAACGTTGCTGATAACACCCCAAAAGCATTGGTGGTGGAAGATTATGACTGGGCAGAAGAAATAGCTGATTCAAAAGAAGAAGTCAACAAAGTACTCATGGCTAAAATCTCTACCACCTCTGTATCCTCATCATCAAACTGCGTTGAGAAGCAAGCTGCCAGAATTCCCAAAGGCGACAAAGGTTTGAAAAGCATAATCGCTCCTACTGACCAACTACAGAAAAGGAAAGAAGGAGGCTGAGAAGACTGAATCGAAAAAGACAGTCCAAGGAGCAACAAGCGACAACAAGAATGAGAAAGCTGGAACTTCTATAGCCGCCATGGAAGCAAAGTCTGCAAAAGACAAAGAGGATAAGGGTTTGGTAAACAACAAACCGTATGAATTTAAAACAAAACTATGCTCCCAACCATTTTTGAACATCGTGGCACATTACAAATCACTCAACCGTGACCTGATTAGAGAAAAAGAAGAGGTTTTGAAACTTAACCAAGAACTAAAAGAAAACGAAGCTGCATATTGATGGGTGGTCTATTGGACAACCCGAAAGTGCATTAAAATGATTATTATTCCACGTTTAAATAGGTTAGTTGTTACAATTTGATGTCTACAGTGTGTATGGCTTTGCAGGTACCGACGAGCATAACGAGGGAGTTTAAACGTGCTTTGTTGGGGATTAGCAAGTGGCTAGTTGAAGATGAGAACTCAAGAGATTAAACGAGGGGCAAAACGGGAAATCCTGCTGACCACCGTAAGGTACGGTGGGCGCCATAGCTTACGGTGGAGTCCACCTTCAAAAGCACCGTAAGACAGTCCTTAGGCACCGTAAGGAGATTCTGGCCACCGTAAGCTACGGTGGCCACATAGCTTACGGTGGCGATCTACGGGAAAGTTGTAACTGCCCATTTTAACTCGAATTGAAGAGGTCTTTTCACATCTTAATCATTGGAAACGTTTGGCAGGGCTTTGGGGGCGAATTTTGGGTGATCTTATTGTTCAAAGCAATTTCTAAACATAATTTTGGTGTTTGTTGATTCGTATGATCAAAACAATTGAAGTGTGTTGGATTGCAAGAACATGAGTGGCTAGAACTCTTTGTGATCATCTTGAGTGGAAGGTTTGTTTGAACAATTGTGTTTTGAATTCTCATTTCTAGAATAATAACTTGCTATATGTGTGGTTGTTATGGTGTTTGGATTCTTGTTAGTAAATTGTTGATTGATGTTTGAATCATTGCCTTAATCGTACGTTCTTGGTGTCATTGACAATCGAGATATCATGGGGAGGTTTACGGGTTGGATATTAGTCAATTGGTTATTGGGTAACAACCTCGCATTGTAATAATCCGAATACTTAGTTCCCTTTTATCACAAACAAGTAATCAAACACGAGTCATGTCTATGTGACTCTTTCTAGTTGAATTTGAAACACATGCATTAACTTAAACCAGAAACTTGAGATGGTCACTCCTTTTTAATCTGTTAACCAACCAACTTCGATTTGCTATTAGTTGAAATCTTAAACCGCAAACCAAAAACTCTGAATTTAATTTCTTGGAATTTAGGTAAATTAGTCAAAGTATTACAAACTTTAAATAGCACGTATTCCACAAACTCCCTGTGTTTGATACCCACTTACCACTATATTTTAGTAGTATTTGGATTAAATTTACGTGAGACTACGATAATCACGTCAAATTTTGGCGCTGTTGCCGGGGAGTAGTGAGCAACGTGTGTTATTTTGAGTTAGTTTAGTTTGTTATTTTTCGGGTTTATATTGGTTGTGTTAGTGTGCAGGTTCTTACAGGTGCATGCGTACTAGAGGCTCTAACAGGCTCTCACCATTGGTATTTGATCCGGAGATTGAACGAACTTTACGATGACATGGCGTTTTGTTACGAGAAAACAAGATTAGTGGTTCCCCAACTACACAACTACACCAATAACACCACTCAACACCATGGAACCATTACCTACTACCACAAGCCAAACATCACCATCTACACCTCCACCAATTCCTACCACTCACCCAACTTCAACACATGAATTTAACCCAACCAACGCCGCATCAATGGTACCACCATTCTCATCCTTTTTCCCAACATCCGGTCAATCATCATCCACCAATATCCATTACCAAGCCAAACTTTACCAAGTTCCACCATTATCCATACATCCTCTACATTTCAACCACCAACCCAACCTTGTTTCCATAATCCTTCTTCACAGTTTATGCAAATATCGGGTGTAGGAGGAGACGGGTATGATATGGTTATGAAGAAGAATTCGGAGGGTATGAAGATGAAGGTTATTACTATGGGGGTGATGGAGGTAACTTGGGACCGCAAGGGGGAATGGGTTACCCACAAAGGCAACAATTGGAGCAAATACAAGAAATAGTTAGGCAATCTACGGCGGTGCAACAAGTTCGTCCTCAAGGACCACCGTTCCAACAACCAATGCCTTTACAACAAGTCCAAGGTCGACACAAACAACCTCAATTCCAAAGACCGCTGCATCAACCCAAACATCAACAACACTTCATACCTCAAGGGTTAAGACAGGGTCACGCGAGTCGACCAAGAGTACCTTTAGGTGTTCCGCGAAGACATCATCGAGAGGTAGTGCAGGGGGTTGAAGCACATTTTCGTCCAGTTATTACTAATAATCCTTCTCTGGAAGTGATACCACAACGCCCGGATGGAGGACATTTGAGATTAGGACTACCGCATTAAAAAGCTTGCCGAAGTACAAGGGTCTAGCATCGGAGGAACCGTACTTCCATTTGGAAACATATGATTCCATTTGCAACACCATCGGGGAAAGGTTTTTCTACAGATGATGTTAAATTGGTATTGTTTCTGTTTTCGTTGGAAGATAAGGTAAAGAGGTGGTTCCACACTCTACCGTCCGCATCGATTTATACTTGGGCCAATATGCAACAAAGATTTCTGGAAGAATTTTTTACGGCCCAAAAGACAAATGAAGCTAGGTGAAGCTTACGAAGTTTTCAACAACAACCGGGAGAAATGTTTCATGAGGCGTTTGAAAGATTTAATATGATGCTAAAGAATTGTCCTCATCATGGTATTGCATTGTGGGAGTTGTTGAATGCTTTTCATGAGGGGTTGAGCTCGGAAGACGCTCGTGATTTGATGTCTATCACAAACGGTACATTTGGTACAAACTTTGAAAAAGATGATTGGGCAATCTTAGAGCAAATGGCGGTCACATCAAAAAGGAAAGCACAATCTTCAGGCGGGCTAGACATGTAATCACAAGACCTCAAGCGTATGCGGTAGAGGATCGAGGGGCGCAAGCGTCTAATCAGGTATATAATATTTGTACTAACTGTAATGAATTGGGTCATGCAGCGGAGGTATGTTTGGTGGGAGCGAGTGATAATCAAGTTGAAGAAGTTAATGCTATTGCGGGGGGTGGTCGAAATTTCAATATGAATTCAAACACATACCACCCCGGGTTACGTAATCATCCAAATTCCGCTATGGGAACCCGACAAATCAAGCCAACCCGAATTTCCAAGGAGCTCAACGGAGTTTTGTTCCTCGTCAACAATATAATCAAGGGAGTTTTAGGGTGGCAATGGTCAAGGGTATCAAGGTCAATTTCACAAGCGGGTGACCAAAGTGGAAATGCGGGTCAAACTTTATCAAGCGGCAATGAGGTTATGGACATGCTCCGAATGATGCAACAAGACATGCAATAGAGAAATCAACTCGATGAGGTTCGTATGCAAAAGGATGAAGTTCGGGATAAAAGCATTCAAACGCTCACCACTCAAATGGGTCAAATAACATCCGAGGTAGCGAAGCTTAAGAAAGGTAAGGGCCAACTTCCTAGTGACACAAAGGTAAATCCCTCTCATAATTCTTCAGTAACATTAACATTAACCATGTAAGTGTTTTACGAAGCGGTAAAGAATTTAAACAAATTTGGAACCAGGTTTGGTTGAAGGGGTGGTTGAGGATATTACAGGAGTTGAGAGTGATGAGGATGAAGTCTCGTCACCAAATGTGTCTAAGGAACCTATTGTCGAAAAAGTAATTAAAAAGTCGGGTTTGGGTGAGATTTTAACTGAAACAAAGGAGGAAGGTGGACAAAGTCAAGTCCCATTTCCTTCCGCTTTAGTTGACCCGGGAAAGAAAATTTTCATTTCAACAAAGGGTCCTCAAAAGGAGGAATTATTGGATGTGTATAAACAGGTAAAGGTAAATCTTCCACTACTTGATGCAATTAAGCAAGTACCCGCTTATGCGAAATTCTTAAAGGAATTATGCACTCAAAAAAGACAACAAAAGAAAAAGTTGCCTAAGCGGGTAGATTTGACTGGACAAGTAAGTGCAGTACTAAAAGGGATACTTCCTCCTAAGCTCCAAGATCCGGGAACGCTACTTATAAATATTCAAGTTGGGAACTTCCCAATGTCAAAGGCGTTATTAGATCTTGGAGCCGGTGTAAGTATATTACCGGGTGGTTTGTATGATCAGTACGACTTTAGCCATTAGCTCGGGTGGAGACAACGGTGGTTTTAGCCGATTTATCTCACAAGTTACCCCGAGGGATGGTCCAAGATGTTATTGTTTAGGTTGATGAATTCTACAACCCGGTAGATTTCTTGGTACTAGACTACTCATCCACAGACCCAAAACAACAACAAAACATTATTTTGGGTCGGCCATTTCTAAGCACCGCTCACGCCGTAATCGATCGTCGACTTGGTACGGTTGACATGACATTCGGTAATAGAAAAATGCGATTAACTGTTTTTACTAACACTTTTAATTCTGTTGGTTTTGATGAGTGTTTCATGGCAGATCTAGTGGATAGATGTGACCCGCATGAATATGAGGAAGAGGATACTTGTGTTTATGATGATTCTGAACAGGTACATGCTTGTGATTTGAGGGTAGAAGAAGAAAAAAAGATGCAATGGCTGTGAAAGAAGGGCGACCGCCGTGGACTCATCAGTTTGAGTGTTTACGGCGGAAATTAGTTTAGGTACAAAGCCATCATTGGAGGAACCACCAATGTTGGAGTTGAAGGAATTGCCAAGCCACTTGAAATATGCGTTTTTAGGGGATAATGACACGTTACCAGTCATTATTGCCTCTAATTTAGAGGTGGCTCAAGAGCGTGAATTGCTAAGGGTGCTTAAAGCGAATCGGGCGGCTATTGGATGGACGATTGCTGATCTGAAAGGAATCAGCCCATCCATTGTTATGCATAAGATTATTACAGCTGATGATGCCAAGCCGACGAGGGAAGCACAAAGAATGTTGAATATGAATTTGCACGTAGTAGTAAAGAAGGAGGTAAGCAAATGGTTGGATGCATGTATTATTTACCCTATTTATGATAGTGCTTGGGTAAGTCCTACCCAAGTGGTGCCTAAAAAGGCCGTATTCAAGTGATTAAGGATGAAAATGGTGAGCAAATCGCCACCCGACCGGTCACCGGGTGGCGTGTGTGTATCGACTATAGAAAATTGTATACCGCAACCTCTAAGGACCATTTCCCATTACCCTTCATTTACCAAATAATTGAAAAACTTTCGGGTAAAAAATACTACTGTTTTTGGATGGGTACTCAGGTTACAACCAAATTGCTATTCACCCTGATGACCAACATAAAACCACCTTTACATGTCCTTATGGTACTTTTGCCTTTAGGCGAATGCCATTTGGCTTTTGCAATGCTCCAAAAACTTTTCAATGATGTATGATGAGTATTTTCTCGGACATGGTTGGAGAGTCGCTTGAGGTGTTCATGGATGACTATTCTATTTTTAGCACAAGTTTTGAGTCGTGTCTCGATGAGTTGGAAAAGGTTTTAAAAAGATGTGTCGAGAAAAACTTAGTGCTTAGCTGGGAGAAAAGTCATTTCATGGTTCAAGAAGGTATTGTGTTGGGCCATGTTGTTTCTGAAAAAGGGATGGAGGTAGACAAAGCGAAAATTCGTGTAATATCATCGTTACCTCCTCCTAAAAATGTAAAAGGGGTTAGCTCGTTCTTCGGGCATGCTGGGTTTTATAGGAGATTTATTAAGGGTTTTAGTGTTATTACTAAACCCTTATGTAATTTGTTATTGAAAGATGTTCCTTTTGACTTTACTAATGAATATTTGCAAGCTTTTACTATTTTGAAGGAACAACTGGTGAAAGCCCCTATTTTGCATACGTCGGATTGGTCAAAGCCGTTCAAGATCATGTGTGATGCCAGTGAAACAACTATTGGAGCGGTTTTGGGTCAAAGGGTCGATAAGAAGCCGGTGGTGATCTATTATGCGAGCAAAACTTTGTCCGAGGCGCAACAGAATTACACCACAACCAAAAAAGAATTATTAGTGGTGGTGTATGCCTTGGACAAGTTTCGATCATATATATGGGAAAGCAAGGTGGTAGTATATTCTGATCATAGCGCAGTTCGGTATTTGATGGAGAAAAAGGATGCTAAGCCCCAGTTGATTCGATGGGTGCTCTTGTTACAGGAATTCGATTTGGAAATTCGAGATAAAAAGGGAAGTGAAAATGTGGTGGTGGACCACTTGTCTCGAATTCCAATAGAAGGGACTGATGATTTCAGTGAGATTAATGAACGTTTTGGGATTCCACGTGTTATAATCAGTGATGGTGGTTCACATTTTAAAAATTTCAACTTTGGGAAATTATTGAAGAGGTACAATGTGAACCACCGAATTGCCACACCGTATCATCCACAAACTAGTGGACAAGTTGAAGTGTCCAATCGTCAAATAAAAGAAATTTTAATGAAGACGATGTGAACGGATAGGAAGGATTGGTCGAGCAAGTTGGATGATGCGTTGTGGGCATACCGAACGGCCTACAATACTCCTATTGGTACAACTCCTACCGGTTGGTGTATGGGAAGGGGTGTCATTTACCAATGAAATTGGTGCATAGGACGCATTCGGCATTCAAGACGGTAAACGCAGATTATGACAAAGCGTGGAAGACCCGGAAACTTCAATTGAGTGAGATCGAAGAGATTCGAGATGAAGCGTATGAGTGTGCGGCTGCATACAAAGATAAGCTCAAGAAGGTTCTTGATGCAAAGATTCGGAAGGGAACTTTTGAAACGGGTTAAAATGTGTGGTTGTTTAATTCAAGGCTAAAGATGTTTGCAGGCAAATTGAAAAGCAAGTGGATGGGCCCCTGTTATTACGCGAGTGGGCAGGTTTGGAGATGTTGATATTGTGGATGAACGGGCTAATATGAAGCAAACGGTGAATGGGCATTGGCTCAAACCGTATTTGGAAGGAAATGATATTAAACATCTTGAACTTGACAAAGTGGGCTACATCGTACGCCCATTGGATGCGGATTAAACACAAGAGGCCCAGGTTTGGTAGTGTACATACATAGTTCATTTGTTTGTTTAGTTTGTTTTGAGTTATTATCCGAACTTGTTAGATTTGTGTTTGAAACAAGTGTGGGGAAGTTTTTGGGAATTTCTCATACACGGTGTTGAGGACAACACGGTTATTCGAGGGGGATGGTAGGTTAAAGTTAGTAAGATATTGTTATTATAATTGCCATCTCTAAATTTTTTTTTAAAATGCCCGGTGACCGCCGTAGCTTACCGTCCCCACCGTAAGCTACAGTGGATCTCAAATCCATTACGGTGTAAGGCTGCTGTCTTACGGCCCCTTTATAAACCCTGGTCGCCGTAGCTTATGGTGACCACCGTAGCTTATGGTGGCCATTGGGCGTAAGGGGTCGCAAAAAGATGATTTTAAATACGGGATTTAACCCTAAACACCCAATTTCCGCATCTCTTTCAGCCACAACTTCCATTCTTCTTCTCCCCTATTTACTTTCAAGAACACCCACTTTAACCTACACCAATCCTTCAATTTCTCACCAAATCAAGTGATTTTTGGGTCAATCTTGGCTAGAATTTAAGAAGGATTCCGATTTTGTGCTTGCATTTGGTCGAATCCAACGTTTGGGGGGTCGCTTTGGAACCTTTTGATCCGAAATTTTTAGGGTTCTTCTTTTCTACAAGGTTAAGGTATGTAATTTCTTATCCTATTGATTATTGCATTGTAGAATTGTAAGTAATAGGTTATCATCATCCAATACTTGCTTATAGTTGATGATGTTGAGATGACTTTAATGGGTTTTTGAACGATTATGGTTATGGAAGCTAGTTATGTGATAAAATTATGATTTTTGGGCAAAATTTTACTAACTTAGGGAAATGTTGTTCAAATTTTTGCATATGATGAACTTATGTTTTTGCTAGTTTCCATGACCATAGTGATAAGCAAGTGTGGGGATAAGGTGGGATTTTGAGAAGATGAATAATGTGTGTTCTTTATGTCTATGCTTTGCAGAATTATCATGGGGCGCAAAAGTAAGGAAAAAGTGGGTTCTTCGAGTGACACGGCACCAAGAAAGAGAAGGTTAGTAATGCAGAGTGATGTAGAGGAAGACATAGAGGAAGATGTGCCTGACCGGGGGCCGAAGCCAAGATGGACATCTGGTCCGTTACATGATCAGCCAGAGGAATGGCAGGCTGAGTTGTTTAATGATCAGATCAATAAACTGGCACAAAGAAAAGAAGCATTTATGTGTGAAAAGGAGGTGAGGGAAGCAGATTTTGGATCGTTTGGGGTTACAGTTAAGTTTCGTGCACTAGGATGTGAAGCAGCTCTGAAATGTTACGATTATGAAGGTACAAACTTGTATGACGCTGAAATTCAGGAGTGGATGGCCACTCTTAGGTGTCCTTCGTACAGAAGTGGAGCGTCAAGAATGAGGTTAATTGGAACTATAAATGGCATTGAGGTGGAAATGTCTTTCGATTCTTTGCGGTGGGTAGAAGAGTTTGATAGTAAACCAGTAAACCAATATATGCTTCCGAGGTTGAAGATCTATACTTTGAACCCGAGAAGCATCCTCGGTGGAACACGATGCTTGATTATCTCTTTCTATCGGGTACTACTCACGGAAAGCTGTACCGCAAGAACTTAAGAATTGAGGGAAAGTTAATGTTGGCCATTTGCATGCAAAATATCATCCCAAGGCGGGGTGACAAAATTGAGGTTAGACGGCCGGAAGTGCCGTGCTCTATGCATTGTTGACTGGGGTCCCTGTGTTTCCGTTTCACTTTTTGGTGATGAATAATGTATGGATTAGCCGGAATAGCGATCAGCGGAAAATCATCCCGCATTGCCGCCTTATTACAGCCCTCTTGTAAATGTATGGGTTGATTGGTGCAGATGATAAAGGGTCATACAAGAAGTTCAAGCCGTTTGACATCCGTCAATTGGGGGCTGGGTGGAAGTATACAGAACTGAGCGGTATCATCAATTGAAGAGCGAAGGGCAGAGATGGAGAGTCCTAAAGACTGACGTGCGGCTACTTAGACCGGGTGAAGAGGATGAACCGGAGAGAGAGGAAGAGGGCCCGAGTGGGGATGAAGATTACATGGATGACCCACATGTTGCCCCAATGAATGTTGAGTGGGGAGGTTCGAGTAGTGATCCAATTGGAGGTTTCTTTGACTTTTCTAGATATCTGTATGAGCCGAACTGGGCTCATGAAGGTACAGTGCAAGAAGTAATTGAGAGTCAAAGGCCTTTGGTGTTTGATAGCTGGAGTGGGGCTGAGAGAACGTTCTTTGATCATCAGACATTCATGGGTGAGAGTAAAAAAAAGGGGTAAATGCACGGTACCCCTGATCGCGGGAGGGTTCTCCCTCCCCAAGCTAGCTTAGCCCCATAGCTGCCTGGCGGTTACTACCCAGCAGGATTATTCGGGCCGAGCTGGACTCGAACCCGCGTCCTCCCGTTTGGAATGGGTGAGGCTGGCCACTGGGCTGACACCCCGTGGTTTCAAGGGTGAGAGTATGGAGTGTGCATTGAGGCATAATTTTGATCGACAAGAATCTTGGAATCGCACCCATGCGTACGCCTTTGAACAAGAGATAAATAACCGATATTTGGATGATCCAAACCGGCGGATGCATGCTGATTGGCATGCAGGGTGACCGGTGTTTGTGACCCACCACTAGTAGATTACTCGACCCTGCCACCCTATAACGGTAGTGTTTCCTATCCGACACCGCCGATGCATCATTCTCAATGGGTGGATCCTCGTTATGGGCAACAGCAGCAGCAGAGCTCCGGGCAACAAGAAGAAGGAGGAAGTGGCAGTGGCGCGTTCGCATTCAATGAGTTTTTGGAGATGATGACTTCCATCTTCGGACCTCCTCAGCCGCGCTATTATTGATCAGGTTGTGTTCTTCGGTTGTACAGTATTGTAAACTTTATTTTGTGGATTGTGTTTATGGTTGGGAGTGAAGGGGGTGTATTGTGATTGATAGTCATGTTTGGGTTGGTGGTTTTGTGGTTGAGTTCTCATGTTTTTATATAAATTTGGGATTTGAATTTTTGAACAAAAGGTGATATTGAAGTAACGTGAGTGATCATTCCTTCAAAACCATACATTGGGGTCAATGTAGGGATGGGGGAAAATTTTTTCGCGATTTTTGGAAAATTTTTGTTAATCAACCAAACAGTTGTCCAAGTTGAATATGCTACCTGAATCTACATGACACATTGGTATCCATTTTTATCCCTTTCTTGGTGAGGTTTGAGCCACATGGAATTCTTTTTGGTTGAGTGGCGGTGTGTGCATTGTGTTAATAGAACTTGGATAATAGATGCTTGTCAAAACCTAAGTTTAACATGATTGTGAATATGATGAAGGCATTTAGGTAGCCTCGTCTGGATGTGTGTTGAGTGTGGGTTTAGGGGGTTGGACCTCATAAGTTACATATATGAGCTTGGTAGTGAGCGGGACGGGGGTTTGGGATATTAGTAGCCCAATTTGAGCTTTTAACCATTCAATTGTTAGCCAAGCCCATGTCCTACAAAATGCTACCCATTGATCGATCCGGTTTAAGAACTTAGTGTAGTTGCTATTGTTATGTATACGTTCTTCGTTCCTATATTGTGATTTTCAAAAAAAAGGGAAAAAGGAAAAAAGAGAAGAAAAGTAGAAAGAAAAGTTAGTGCACAAATAGTGTTGGTTATCTCTTTTGTTTGATGTAATAGTAAACTGGGTCGATTAAGCGAGATACATGCATATATCCCACCAATTCTCACCTTTACACATAGCCTTGTTACAACCCAAAAGTCCTTCGGATTTATAAACATGTTAGGCAAATTGTAGGTAGAGACTTGATTATTATCCAAGCTTATTGTCGCACATTTACATATTTGCATTGAGTGATCTAGCACAATCTTGCTAGTACCATTTTTGTCACCAAGAGGAGAGTATAGTGAGGGGTGTGTTACGTTGTATGATGGTAAGTTGAAAATGGGTGATTTGTTTGTGTTTGGTTTACATGATGATCACTTTCAAGTTCGAAAATGTTTGTGATGTGTTGCTTGGGGCAACCAACGTTTAAGTGTGGGGATGTGACGGGTGGTCTATTGGACAACCCGAAAGTGCATTAAAATGATTATTATTCCACGTTTAAATGGGTTAATTGTTACGATTTGATGTCTACGGTGTGTATGGCTTTGCAGGTACCGACGAGCATAATGAGGGAGTTTAAATGTGCTTTGTCGGTGATTAGCAAGTGGCTAGTTGAAGATGAGAACTCAAGAGATTGAACGAGGGCAAGGAAATCCTGCTGACCACCGTAAGGTACGGTGGGCGCCGTAGCTTACGGTGGAGTCCACCTTCAAAAGCACCGTAAGACAGTCCTTAGGCACCGTAAGAAGATTCTGGCCACCGTAAGCTACGGTGGTCACCGTAGCTTACGGTGGCGAGCTATGGGAAAGTTGTAATGCCCATTTTAACTCGAATTGAAGAGGTCTTTTCACATCTTAATCATTGGAAACGTTTGGCAGGGCTTTGGGGGCGAATTTTGGGTGATCTTATTGTTCAAAGCAATTTCTAAACATAATTTTGGTGTTTGTTGATTCGTATGATCAAAACAAGTGAAGTATGTTGGATTGCAAGAACATGAGCGGCTAGAACCCTTTGTGATCATCTTGAGTGGAAGGTTTGTTTGAACAATTGTCTTTTGAATTCTCATTTCTAGAATAATACTTGCTAAATGTGTGGTTGTTATGGTGTTCGGATTCTTGTTAGTAAATTGTTGATTGATGTTTAAATCATTCCCTTAATCGTATGTTCTTGGTGTCATTGACAATCGAGATATCACGGGGAGGTTTGCGGGTTGGATATTAATCAATTGGTTATCGGGTCACAACCTTGCATTGTAATAATCCGAATACTTTGTTCCCTTTTATCACAAACAAGTAATCAAACACGAGTCATGTGTATGTGAGTCTTTCTAGTTGAATTTGAAACACATGCGTTAATTTATACCGGAAACTTGAGATGGTCACTCCTTTTTAATCTGTTAACCAACCAACTTCGATTTTCTATTAGTTGAAATCTTAAACCGCAAACCAAAAACTCTGAATTTAATTTCTTGGAATTTAGGTAAATTAGTCAAAGTAATACAAACTTTAAATAGCACATATTCCACAAACTCCCTGTGTTCGGTACCCACTTACCACTATATTTTAGTAGTATCTGGATTAAATTTACGTGAGACTACGACAATCACGTCACATATTAGAGAAAGTTAAACTCAAGTTTAGCTGAGATGCAGACATTAAAAGAATTCGTTTTTAGAAAAATTTTATCATAAATGATCTAACTGAAAGATTAGAAACATCTCAAAATGAAAATAACAAGCTGCAAATCACAATTGATAAATGGAAAGTTAGTCAAAAGGAACTGGTTGATATTGAAAATTGCCAAAGACCGACATTCGTGAAGGATGGGATTGGATACAAGGATAAGCTCAGAAATGAAAGAAAAATCTTTCCTCCTCCGCAAAGCAAAAACTATGTACCATGCCATCACCTCATCCTAATAATGACTTAAATGATAAACATGATCTGTTTGCTCAAAATATCTTTCACAAAAATGAAAATAATACTAACATTTCTTAAAGTAATGCAGATATGTTTAGGCGTAAAGAGGATGTGTGCGATGAGGATGATGACTGTGGAGGATCAAAAATAGGAATTGGATACTCAGGCGATAGTTATTCCACAGTTAACTGGTTTGCCTGGAACTGTAACAAGAAAAATAGTAATTCTATTCGGGATAACTATAATAGTTTGACTAGGATGGATGACTGTAATGGCTATGTGCGTAAATTTAATATTTAGGATGACTGTAATGGCCATGTGCCTACATTTGAGACTCACAACCACATGAACACCGTGGTTGAAAGTCATGACCTAACTTATGCTCGTAATGATGAAAATGTTGTGCTTGAATCTCCTGTGTTTGTTCTAGAATTAAAGAACAGATTTGGAAGTTCCTCACAGAGGAAATTCCTGAGTTTCAGAGTCTGATGAAGAATGAACGCAAGTCAGCAACAGTGAAGACTTGAGCACAACAACTTCAGAAAGTGGTGAAGAAATATCAAGCAAAGATCAGGAATCTAACGACTCAAGTAAATATCAAGAATCAGCTTCATCATCAGATAGCGAGAGCGATGAAGACTGCATTAAGAAAGAAAATCGTTATAACAAGAAAGTGAAGAAAGTCAGAAGTTCAAGCTATCCTGCATCATTAGATAATGCTTCAAGCAGTTCTAAACTCTCATCACATACATCATCTTCACACGCGACGTCCACCAAAAAGAAAAGAGCAAATTGCAAGCAATGCTTTCGCTGTGGTCATTTAGGACATACTGCGAAACATTGCAAGAGGAAGAAATTTTCTAAACCTAAACAAGATCTTGTCAAAAGTTTCACCGAACAATTCGATAACTTTAGAAACTTCAGTCAAATGCATAGTTAATTCACAATGTTTTTGGAAAAGAAAAGATAATATTCTTGTTCCAAATCATAATAGATTAAACTTGAAACAAGTCTGGATTCCGAAAACTAACTAACTTGTACATATCTTTGTTTGTTGTTGTATAATAGAATAAATTACAAAAATGGCTCCGAATGCTCATGGAATACATTTGGCACGTGGACAGTGGATGCTCAAGGCATTTGACCGGATTGAAGGACCTCTTGAAGAACTTTCAAGTCATTGATGGCGATTTCGTATCTTTTGCTGGAGATGAAAAGGGAGGGAAAATTGTTGGAATGGGAGACGTTGTATTTGAAGCAGTTTGTGATGTGTGCTACTTCATGGGTTACTCATCTTCTCAAAAAGCGTATCAAGTCTGCAACAAACGAACCAAGATGGTGATTGAATCATACTATTTCGACTTTCAAGAAGGAAACTCCACCAACACTGGAAGTTCTCCAAACTGGTTTTATGATGTTGACGTTGTTTTCAACACTTTCGACATTGATGAACCACTCACTGAAACCGAACCTGCAGAAACAAGCCCAATAGAATCATTGTTTGATCCTTCAGACGTTGGCTTCACTCCTTTTATAACTGAATTCACCCCAGTCTCTGCCGATCCAATCCTTCCTGTTGACGAAGCTAATGGCGACACTTCGTCTAAGAATGCATCTGCATGTAATGCTTCTTCTTCACAGCCGATTGTGTATGAACCAACTAAAGAAGATGAGTCTCCAATTATCTAGATTAACGAACACTTCACCAATCTACCTCAACAAATTAAGACCCACACCAACACATGTTACAAGAAAAATCAAAATCATCCCATTGAAAATGTCATTGGTCCTTGGAAGATGGAGTTCGAACTCGTGGACAAACACATACCATCAACAATCGTTTGTATGCTGATTTTCTTTCGCAATCCGTACCCAGTGACATTGAAGAAGCTATTTAAGACTCCAGCTGGGTGCAGGCTATGGAGGAAGAGTTTTCTTAGTTTCGTAAGCTCAAAGTCTGGGAACTCGTTGATCTACCAGACGGAAAGTATCCCATTGGCACCAAATGGGTATTTCGTAACAAAATGATGATCGTGGTATAGTCACCAAGAACAAGGCAAGATTGGTAGTTCAAGGCTTTCGACAGGAGGAAGGGATTGATTATGAGGAAGTTTTTGCTCAGGTAGCACGTTTGGAAGCTATTAGAATATTCTTAGCATATGCTTCGTACAAAAACTTCAAGGTGTATCAGATGGATGTAAAGAGTGTGTTTCTATATGGGAAGGTGAAGGAAGAAGTGTATGTTTGCCAGCCTCCTGGTTTTGAAGATCCACACTTTCCTACACGACACTATAAGCTTAACAAAGCTCTCTATGGTCTTCATCAAGCTCCTCGAGCCTGGTATGAGACTCTGTCAATATATCTTTTGGAATGTGGATACACAAGAGGTAAAATCGATATGACTCTCTTCACAAAAAGTATAAGAGATAATGTGATGCTGGTGCAGATCTATGTAGAGGATATTATTTTTGGGTCAACCGATGAGGCCCTATGCAAGGAGTTCGAGATGGTTATGAAGGCAAAGTTCGAAATGAGCATGATGGGAGAACTCACATCTTTCTTGGGGTTGGAGGTAAAGCAGAGAGAAGACGTTATCCTCATTCATCAAGCAAAGTACATCAGGGATATTCTCCCAATGTACAACATGAACGATTGCAAAACTGCCAGCACACCATTTGCAGCTCAGACGGAACTCACATCTGATCTTCAGGGAAAATTAGTCAACAAGTCCTGGTATCGCTTGATGATAGGCTCGTTGATGTATCTCACCACAAGTAGGCCTGGCATTATGTGGTCTTTTTGCATCTGTGCACGATTTCAGACGAATCCAAAAGAATCTCATGAAGCTGCTGTCAAACGAAATTTTCGCTATCTGAAAGGAACACCGAAGCTCGGACTGTGGTATCCTAAAGATAGTAATTTTGATTTAATTGCTTATTCTAATAGTGATCATGCAGGTTGAAAGGTTGACAGAAAGTCCGTCTCCAGAGGTTGTCAATTCTTAGGAAATAGTCTCATATCGTGGCAAACCAAGAAGCAGACAACAGTTTCCACATCTACTACTCTAGCCGAATATACGTCAGCTTATAGTTGCTGCTCACAAGTTCTTTGGATCCAAAATCAGTTGCTGGATTACGGAATCAACATCATGAAGACTCTGATATTCATTGACATTGAGGCGTGTCTAGGAATTGTGAAGATCCTATCCACCACTCCAGAAAAAAGCACATTGAAATTCGCATTCATGCGATCAGAGATGCATACGAGAAAGGATACATTCAAGTGGTGCATGTGGATACTATGCAACAGAAATTTGATATTTTCACGAAAGCCTTTGACAAAACTTGTTTCAACTAGTTGGTAATTTCCTTGAGTGGAAATGAATTAGGTCTTCATAACCATTTAAAAAAACTGCCTTTTCATAATAAATAAATATCTTAAAAATGTGCCCAACAAAAAATGTGCCCAACAAAAAGATTTTCTGCAACTATAAAATTTTATTTTCTAGCACTCGACCTTCGAAAATCAAATTTTAGGGGGGAAGATTTCCAGAAAATGAGCATATTTTTGATGATCTGATATTTCGGTTGACACCTACTTA
This sequence comes from Scalesia atractyloides, assembly GCA_947069175.1. NCBI lineage: Eukaryota > Viridiplantae > Streptophyta > Magnoliopsida > Asterales > Asteraceae > Scalesia > Scalesia atractyloides. Next base: position 53,857,761 of record CAMTDV010000020.1, read on the forward strand.
AGAAACGATACAAAAATGCTGACACTTTGATTGTTCTTAAAACAGAAAAAGAATGGAAAATCAAGATGTTAAGCAAACAAAATCGAGGTGCCAAGCAACGACGTGTCAATAATTCAGCAATACCATCAAGTAAACTACGATTAGGCGACAAAAGTTAATGCTTACACAGGAATTCTGGATACCCACAATGTTGTGCAACTTGCGGTAACATGTTGCGGCGTATGGCTTAATGGTCTTAAATCTTGCGTTCATAGATTGCCAAAGTCTGAGATTTTGGGTCTTTATATTGACTAATCATTTGAGGATATCATAATTGCTCTTCTGCTGCATCCAGATATATGTTGACCTAGACACAATTATGATATCTTTACAAAAGAGCCAATGTGGTCAAAACCCTACACAAACGAAGCTCTCATAACGAATCATTCAAGTGCTTAAGTCGTACCGTCCGTGGTATTTGCCTTAGTCCTTGTTAGACATAGGTCTCTCTGCTGTACGAAAGTACTGACCTGATGACCAATTGTCTATCGTTGAAATTCAAAACGAATGAAGTCAATATACTCACCTGCTATGAGGAATATTTGTGCATACCTTGATCGTGGGGGTATGTCCTGATATGGGACTCACGGGCATAACATTATAACAGTCTAGCTTGAGTGTGGGCCATTGAAATTCTTGTCCATATTACCACAACATGATAAAACGCTCACCGAAAGCAAGTTGAAAGAAGGGTGTATGGATTTAAGGGGACAAACATACTCACAGTTTTCTTGTGCCTTGATTTTTCAATATTTTCTGTTATATTACAAACTGACAAGTGTTGCCAGTATGATCTTTTGCAGGAAAGTCACAGATTTTGAATAAAAAAGAAAGATGTGAAAAAGGAAGCTTTGTGACTCTAAAAATGATTTTCGGGGTTCAAATTGCGAATTTATGTTTTTCTTAGTCTTATTTTCGGTTTTTGCACTATTTTTAGCTAAAAAGGAGCACGTTTTTAAGAAAGTTTAAGATTTTCGAGCGTATTTGGTTTGGATTTCTTAACATTGAAGAATCCTTCCAAAAACAATCTTAAGCAGCGTAATTATCATTCCAGCATAATTAATAAATACGCTAGAAGATAATTTTGCATATATATATGAATGTGCTTCGTTCTCATCTTCTTCAAAATTCCAAAACCCACTTTCAAAACACTCACATTCAAATTGTATCAAAAACATTAGAGCCGATTTCCTTGTGTTTGATTCGGTATGATTTCAATGTTTATATACTGATTGCTTATTGTTGAAACATCAGAAATCACGTACAAAACTGGTACAATCAATGAGTATGATTGAATTAGTGTTCAAATTTGGTTTATGGGTTTATCAACAAATTTCTGATACCAGCATAATTGCGATGAATGTAGCGTATTTAAGATGAATGTGGCGTATTTACGAGGAAGACAAGTGATCGCGCATTTAAGTCTTGAACGCAATTCAAGCAACCGATGTATTTGACAAATACACCTGTCAACCATCGTAGATAAGCATTTACGCTGACTGCTTTCTCAAAACAAGACTTAAATACGCGACATATTATCATCGTAAATAAGCTACAACCGGCGTATATATTATTCTGTCTCGTGTATATATCTCGCATGTCCGGTGTAAATAGTTAATGACTCTGGCGTAATTAAACAGCGGATATACAGCGAAATTATTACCTTTTTATAAAATTTCTTTTAAATTAAAACTTTTTAAGATTTTGTAAATAATTTCATATAGTCTTGTATATATTCTAACTAACTAACTAACAGTTGTGTTTCGTAACTCAGATCTAACTTGGTTTGTTTCCATATTTTTAGAAATGGTGAAAGAAATTATCTGGGACAAAACACGGAAGCACAATCAACCGTGCAAGATACAACCGCCACCAAAAGACTTTGAAGATATGGCAGAATGGATAAATTCAAGCTAGATAAGCTACGTTGTCTAAACTGATCCTATTATATACAACATTCACATCGAAGAATTCTGGAAAACAGCAAAAGTTTCAACCATCAATGAAGTCAAAAGGATCACGACAACCGTACGAAACAAGAAAGTCACTGTAACAGAAGACACTATGCGAAGTGTGCTCAGTCTTGGAGATGATCACAAGGATCCACTAAAATTAAAGAAAGATGACATTCTGGATGGTTTCAAAGGAATGAGACATGTCGGAGATTTTAAAGGAAAGAATGAGATTAAACGGAAAGGTTTGACAAAGGATTGGCGATTTATTCTTCATGTGTTTACAATGAGTCTAGCACACAGAAAGGGAGGCTATGATGGTTTGAATCTAGAATGGTCAGCTGCTATGCTCAACTTATACACCAGGCAACCGTTCAACATCTCGGGTCTGATCTTCTACTGTATGGTCGACAACGCAAACTCTTCTACATGGGCCATGTATCCTCGTTTTGTCAGCTTCTCATTAATGATCAGCATCCAAATCTTCCACACAACAATGACACATACAAATTTTAGTTGCCGACTAGCCGACAAATCACCGAACTAAAAACTCAAGCTGCGTACAAAAAATATAGAGAAGGTGTTAAAGAAAGAGATAGATAGATGTTGATGAGGAAGCAAATGAAGAAGAGGAAGAAACTGAGCAGCTGATAAGAAAGAATAAAGGTAAACAACCTACAAATGAGGGGGATTGATCAAAGAAAAAGAAAGACACCTCGACTCAAGAACGTTCGATGGAAAGCAGCTTTCGGGCTGGTGGAACTAGAGAACACAGGGAGCATATCGAAAACTTTCATGCCATACATGAAGCTGAAGAAAGAGAAAAGAGAGAAGCAAAGAGAAACAGACGTGAGATGACGGAATCTGAGACGCCAGTGACTGTCACTACTGAACAAGAACAATTAGATGAGTTTGTTGATCAACTAATTGTAGATCTAGAAGCTCCTAACAGGTCACCTCCCCAGAAGCGAAAGAAAACAGGGGAAGGGTCTTTGAAAAGTGCGCCAACAAAGCAAATGCCTCAGCAAGTTCCACGCATACCTCGTCTATTTCAGGAACCTTATGATAGATTGTCAAAAGATACCGGCACAGGTCCTGCTCAAGAAATATGCCTTCTGAAGCATCAAGTAAGCAACACTAATGTGATCCGTGAGAAGCTGAGAGAGCAGAGAAAGAAAAACAAGGAGCTTCATGCATATGTCAAGGAACAAACAAGATTTGTTAGATTTCAGCAAGATGGTATGGAGAAGATGTATAAAATGATTAGTGAACTATGTGCTAAAGCAGAAATACAACCAATGTTGTTAGCTATAGATATCTTTGACTACGAGAAGTTTAAGGTTGAAGAAGACAAATGTAACGCTGAGGAAGCTGAGAAAAAAAAGAGACGTTTAGAATCTGCAGTGAATGTTACAGAAGAAAATGAAAGTGAGGAAGAGGAGATGGACAGGCATGATATGCCAGCTCGTTTTGTTGAATGGGGGTTGGAGGAAGATATTTTATATGAAACTGAAGATGGTGATGAAGTGACTCCAATACATCCTGAATGGTTCAGAAAAGCAAGAGAAAAACTCCCAGTTTTTTATCAAGTTGTCACAGTTGAAAAGACAAAAGTTACTGACAAGATAATTAGCTGGAGTACTACAATTCAAAAGGGATGTTTATCGTGAAAAGACGGGGTGGAGTCATCCAACACTTCAAAACTGGAGCAGAGATGAAAAGTCTTCCTCGGTGATATCTGTGAGCTTGGAAGGTTAGATATGATAAACCCTACAAACAGTAGTATTGGTGCTGACTTTGAAAGATTGATCTTAAGAGAATGCAATCGAGGGTTTACTGTGTTCAAGCGGCAGGCCCCCACAGAAGGGTTTCAAAGACAACAAAAGATCCCATTACTATTAAGGGCATGGTCACGTGGGTTATTGATCATGCTAAAGTTGAAACCAGAGTCAAAATCCCTCCAGAACAACCTGTGATGCTCACGAATTTCAAGAAATGATTATACGACGGGAAAACAGGAGAAGCAGTGATCAGATCTGATTCTAACGAAGATATTTGTAATTCTGGACCCAATGGATGTCTTTATGTTCTGCCTATCGGATCTTAATATTCTCTATAGCCACAAGATTCATGTCGGTGCCTGAAATGAATACAAAGAAGAAGGCATGTTGTTCCAAAGGGCGGTAGAACGAGTAAGAGAAAGAAAAATCGAAATGATGGACATCGTGACCAGAATTAAAAAACAAAAAATAGAAGTAGGAGGCGAGGAAAAAGAAAAGAAAGCAAAAATCGTCAGCTCAGTAGAAAGCTCCATCACCACTCCAGTTGCATCAAAATCTCAACCTCTGGCCTCATCCACATATGAGGCCACGACGGAGGATCCACCCACAAGTGAAGCTATTGTTAACCCAACTGAAGCACCACCTGAACAGACTGCAGATCAAGCTGCCTCAAATCCAGAAACCGAAGATCAAGAATGAAGAATCAAATAAGTATGCCACGATCTAGGGGGATATTGTTGGATCTTTTGAGATCGTTGGTACTTAGTTTCAGTAGGTTTTGGATAGTTTTGTAATAGTTTAATGTACTTAGAAAGTTTAGGGGCTGAAAGTGTAAATACAGGAAAATATCATGTGGCGGTGTATTTATGTAGCAAGCGTATTTAGTAAATACACTGGGTAGTCAGTGTGTATATATATGCTGGTTAGTGAAAACTCTAGTCTAAGGTTCTTGGACAAGTTTTGGTGATTTCTTGGTGTTGTGATTGTTGTTCTTGTGCTTAATCTGAACATTCAGGTGCATTCAGTGATTATATCATTTGGGATTCTATATACAACACTTGTTGTTTGATCCATACAAGAATCTTCATCTTCATCATTTGGATTTTCTTAACTTTTACACATTCAAACAACTAATCTATAGTTTTTTGTGTGATAACCATCAAACCACTGTGATCCGAATCTGTTTTGGGACTCACAGTATGGTTGTAGCGTAACTCCTTGTTCCTTCTTGTAAGGATGTGTCAAAAACAGTTTTTTTGAAGACAAGGAAAAAGCGATAATCATGAGAAATTTTCCGTTGTATGTTACACAAGATTTTGGTCTCCGTATGGCTCATTATAATTCTTTTCCATGAAAATTTTGCTTCATTGTTTCTGATTTTACCAGATTTTATTCTCTTGAGAAATAAATGATCAGGTTTCATCAGATTTTACTAGTTTGGAACAGATAATGTTTTGGATCTGATGAACATTTGATCAGATCTTATCAGAACAACCCTTTTGTTTTAACAGAATTTTGTTTTTCCTTTAAATGTTTTCTGTCTGATGATTCCATTTTCTAGTTCATTTGTTATCAACCCGTTTCACCCTTTCTTTGTTTTGCTCCCTCGTTCCCTTAAAAAAAGGTACACATATATTTAATAAATATATACAAACAGTTAAAAACTAAAACAAACATAAAAAACTAGTCTAGATTAAATATTAGTTAAGAAAGATCCAGAGATGAGTCACAAGTCTCGTGTTATTGGCAGTTGGCACAAGGAGTGCATTATGAAAATTTTCTTGTAGTATCATCTCTGCTCTGGGATACCAGACTGGAACTCCTCCAAATTCTAGATGACGGGTGATTACTCTCATTAAGAAACGAGGGTAAACCAAGAATGGTATGCTAGAATACAAGTTTGTCACAAAATCTCTCATTAGATAATGAGAGAAGTTGTAAGGAATTTCTTGCACTATCGCATGCACGAATTCCATCAACTTGTATGAGACTTCATGGAAGTTCACAATCTTCCTTGAAAAACATATCCCGAGCTGCGTGATCAAAAACTACCATGGATTGATGAAGCCAGACTTGGTGATGGCTCTTGCATGGCCCTCCACATCGTATCCCATCTAGGTCAAGGTGTTGTCCAGTTCCTGAAGAGTGAAGGTCAGGTTATTAAACCCAGATGTGAGAAGGTATGGCATTGGCAAGTGGGCTATTGAGTAGCATGGCAAGGTGGTAGGGGAGTGGAAAGTGTGAGATGTCAATTCGTGCCATGGTTAGGGTTTGGAAGGTGAATAGGTTTTTTGTTTAGGGTTTCTGAGCAATATGAAAGTGAAAGTGACTGGTGAGTTGAAGATAATCTACAAGTGGTGGTTATTTATAAGTGAAAGTGATGCTTTGCCATAAATGGCACCTACCGACTAAAATATTTCATCCCCGTTTTTTTTATGATTGGGATCTTTTGTCAGAGGTATAACCGAGTTTTGTGAGATAAAATTTCTCTTCATTTATGATCTAGACGGATATTTCTGAGAAACTTTTATCATGATCTGTCCAGGTGTCACCTCTTTTCTCTCTAAGTATTGATGAGTAAGCAATGAATGTTAAGGGAGGTTGAGCGTGTGCATTGAAGGTGATGTAAACAACCCTAAGTAAAAAAATGTTTAAAGAAATTAAAGCTTATACTAGAAAATAATCGGAAAAAAGAGATGTACAAAATTGAGTTAATACTGTGAAAGTATGTAGTGTGCATGCAAATAAGAAAGACATCAAAATTTTGAAAGAAACAAGAAGAACATCAGAATTTCTATTGACCTGGTCAAACTCTGATAAATCACCAGAATTCCTTGTAAGTTCATGCAGGTCTAATAAGTCATCAGAATTCTGACAAAATTCTGATTGACTTCTGTTGCATCAAAATTTCTTCCTTTTGTGACAAAATATTTTCTGATGTTTCTTCATACCTCATATTGACAATTCCCAATTTACTGACCAAGAAGTTATATCTCTTTTCATCAAGAGGTTTTGTAAAACTGTCAGCAATTTGACTTTCCGTTGGAACAAAATACATTTCAATGTTACCTTTCTCCACATGATACTTTATGAAGTGATATCTGACATCAATGTGTTTTGTTTTAGAGTGATGCTATGGATTTGATGTTATGGCAATTGCACTCTTTGAATCACATAGTATGGGAATTTTTGTCAGATTTACCCCATAATCCCTCAGCTGAGTTTACATCAATAGCACTTGAGGACAATAGCTTGCTGTTGCAACATATTTTGATTCAACTGTTGAAGTGGATACACAGTTTTGCTTTTTGCTTGCCCAGCATACCAATTTATCTCCCAACATTTGACAGGCACCAGATATGCTTTTTCTATCAAGTTTGCATCCTGCATGATCTACATCTGTGTATGCTATTAGTTCTAAACATGTATCTTTTGGATACCACAAGCCAAGATCGGATGTTCCTTGTAGATATTTGAAAACTCTTTTTACAGCTTTGAGGTGAGATTCTTTAGGATTACATTGGTATCATGCCAGAAAACAGGTTGAAAACATTATATCTTGTCTACTGGCTGTTAAGTATAACAATGATCCTACCATTCCTCTGTAGGTTTTAATATCAACACATTTTTCCATCTGGATCAGAATCAAGTTTGTTTCTAATGGCCATGGGGGTTTTTTAGATTGAGCAGTTTTCAAGTGAATATTTTCTTAAAATTATTCTAACATATTTTGATTGGCTCAAGAATATGCCATCACTTTGTTGTTTCACTTATAAACCTAAGAAACATCTTAATTCACCCATCATGCTCATCTCAAAATGACAGGTCATTAATTTTTCAAACCTTTTGCAAAATTGGGGATTGGTTGATCCAAATATAATGTCATCTACATAAATTTAGACCAACAATGTATTCCCTTTGTGTGTTTTGAGAAAGAGGGTTGTGTCAATTGTACCTTTTGTGAAGACTAAATTGATTAAGAAGTTTGAAATAGTTTCATACCATGCTCTTGGAGCTTGCTTAAACCCATACAAGGCTTTGTTTAGCTTGTAAACATGTTTTGTAAATTAGGGTCAATAAAGCCTTCTGGTTGTTGCACATATACTTCTTCCTCAATCTTACCATTCAAGAATGCCAATTTCACATTCATCTAATAAACTTTGAAATTTTTGGATGCAACATATGCAAGAAAGATTCTCACTGCTTCCAATCTGGCAACTGGTGCAAAGATTTCATCATAATTTATGCCTTCCCGTTGACAATAACCTTTTACTACAAGTCTTGCTTTGTTTCTTGTTATAATACATTGTTCATTAGATTTGTTTCAAAATATCCATTTTGATCCAGTGACAGATTTTTCTGTTGGTCTAGGTACCAGATTCCATACTTGACTCTTTTCAAATTGATCAAACTCTTCTTGCATTGCTTGGACCCAATCTGAGTCACTGAGTGCTTCTTTGACGGTTTTTTGTTCTATCATGCTTAGAAAACCAGCATATAGACATTCACGTGTTGTGGCTGATCTTGTCTTACCAACTTCTTCTGCATTCCCAATTATGTTTAATTGAGAGTGTCCCTTGATCCATCTACTATTGTTGTGTGAGTTTGTTTGTTTGATGGCTCTGAAGCTTCCCCATGATCTGTTGCCTCAGTCATATTGAGAGGATTAGAATTCTGATGTTCAATTGGATTTTTTGATGTATTTTCAGAATTCTGAACATCTTGCATTGTTTCTGGTGGAGACTTTAGATTTCCTACAGGGTTAGTAAATGACTGATTTTGGATGATTCTTTATTTATGAAATCACATTCAAGAAGTTCTTCTATTAATTGATTGAGAAGATGTTCAGAATTTTGTTGAAGGTTTGGAAAGTTTATTTCTTTCAAAATTTCACCAGAAACCTCAGTTTCTGATCTATCATCAAATGATACACACAAACTTTCCCTTACTGTCCTTGTATTTAAAATAAGACTCTATAAGCTTTTGAGGACAATGAGTAACCAGGAAAATTCCTTTTTAGCCTTTAGGTCAAAGTTTTCAAGACTTTCAAAATCATTGAACACAAAACATCTACAACCAAAGGTGTGTAAAATATTTATGTTAGGCACCCTTTCATTGATGATCTTATAAGGTGCTTTATGATGTCTTTTATCTATGATGGATCTGTTTTGTGTAAAACAAGCATTGGTAATTGCGTCTGCACAGAAGCATGGTTCTTGCTGCTCAACTAAAGTTCTATGTCTTCTTTCCACAACTCCTTTTTGTTGTGGAGTTCTTAGAGCAGAAAAGTCATTAAAAATTCCTTTGCTTATCAGGAAAGTCTCAAATTTTTTTTGAATTTTTAAATTCTGTTTCATTGTCGGATCTAATCCTTCTAACATGTAATTTCAACAGATTTTCAATTTTTCTAATAAAGTTCATGATCAGATCTGGTTTCACTTTTCTTTCTCAAAATTTTTACCCAAGTGTATCTGGAGTAGTCATCTACAATGACCAAAATATATTTCTTACCAAAACTTGTAGTGCTTATAGGTCCACAAATGTCCATATGCAAAAGTTCTAAATTTTGAGTGATTGAAGATTCCAAAATCATTTTATGTGAGCCTCCTTTTGATTTTCCTAACTTACATGCTTCACATATTTTATCCTTTTTGGAAGAAATAAAAGGTAGTCCTTTTACCAAATTCTTACTTGCTAATTGGTTTAGATTTTTAAATTTAAGTGGGACAATCTTTTGTGCCACAACCAAGTGTTACTTTTGTTCTCTTTTGAAAATAAGCATAACTGAGGATGCTCAATTCCTTCTTTGAAATCAAAGTAATAGATGGATTTTCTTATTCTTTTTCCACTTAAATATATTTCATTATGATACAAACAAATTAATAAGCATTTTTTGGTAAAAAAGTTATCTGAAAGCGGTTTTCATAGAATTGACCACAACTTAGTAGGTTGCATTTTAGACCTTCTACATATACTACTTTCTCAATGGTTAAGGATCCATACTTGATACAGCCATAACCCAAAGTTCTCCCCTTTACCCCATTTCCAAAATTTACTAATTTACTCAGTTTTGCTATAAAATTACTAAGTAAGCTCCTGTCCCCAGTCATGTGCTTGGAGCTTCCTGAATCGATGTACTAGATCTACTACACATGATGGTTCTGAAATGATAAGGTTAGAGATTTTTTGGTACCCAAACCTATTTGGGCACTTTTTCTAACGAAACTTTGTTGAAAGTTTCTCCTTTAGATAAGTAATTTTCATCAGAATTTCTTTTAAATGCTAGCCATTAACAGATTGTTTGTCCTTTGAGAGAACTTGTTGAATTAGCTTCAGTATTTCAACACACATGCAATCTATTTTGTCAGAATTTTTTTGACAAATTTGATTCGGATGGAAGATTAGAAGATTTTTGGAATTATGGATGATTTTTTTTGAGTTTTCTGAAAATGTTTGCTTTGCCTCATTCCTTTTTCCTTTTGAATCGTATTTAGATAGTAAGGTAAAACTGTCAGAACTTATTGATTTGCCCGACTCAGCATCATATTCTGATGTTATTTTATCAGAATTCTGATCTAATGCCTTTACAAAGGTGGTGGGATTTCTAATGTTTGTCTTTACATATCCCAATCATTCACCTCTGTTTTTTGGTGTTGTTTCAATAAAGTTTATGAACTCTTTAGTTTGCTGAAAACCTTTCACGTTGATTTCACAGTCATGAATTTTATTATGTAAATCTTTTCTTTCTTTTTCATAAAATTCAATTTTTGCTTCTTTTGTCAAGTTCTCCTCAATTAGTAGTTGGTTTTTAATTATTACTTTATTCAACATTCTTTGCAAATCATCAGATTTCTTGTTTTCTAAGTTTTTTTTCTTGTAAGATCTCAAATCTGTCATAAGCTTGTTTAACTGATTTTCTAAGTAAAGATTGTTTAAGCTTACCTTGTTTTCTGAAGTTTCAGATTCTTCATCAGAAATTTTTGTCATTAGACAAAAATTTGCCATTTCTTCTTCCTCTTCATCAGAAGAATCATCAGTTAGCTAGTGTCCGTTCCTTCAATTAGACTGACCTGTTGTTGTCTTTTGGCTTCTTCAAGCTTTTTCTCATAATAAGAAACATCTTTCAGCTTCTTGTGTTTTTTGCGTTCTGATGCATAATGCCCCTTTTGTTTACATCTGTAACACACAACTTCTGCTTTTGCTTTATCTCTTGATTTTCCGTCCATCCTCCCTTTATCACTTTTCTGGTACTTATTACTTCCACCTCTTATTCTCTGCTCAAATGTCTTGGTAAGCAGTGCAATTGCCTCAGCAAATGTAGAAAAATCTGATAAGGTATCAGAATTTTCTAAACTTTGGTAATGAGAGGTTTGTGGATCAGAACTGGTTGCCCTTTGAGAGTTTGAAATAAGAGCAATACGTCCTCCTCTTTGGTTTGAGTTTTCATAGATTTCTTCTTCTCTTGGGACAAGAATACTATAGAGATCATATGAACTCATATTTCCCATCTCTATGGTGGATGCTATAGTCATTGTTAGACTTCTCCATTCCCTTGGTAGAGCATCTTGAAATTTTACATTTCTATTATCATTAGATTTCTCAATACTAATTTTTTTTAGATCTTTAAAAGCTTAGCAAATCTATTATATGTTTCAGAAAGACTCTCATTTGGAAGGCTCTTAAAATCTTTCATAAGAAGAGACAATTTGTACGTTTATCTCTTTTCATTCTTTCTCCTCCTTCACAAAGATTTTCTAACTGATCCATATCTCTTTAGCAGAAGCACATGCATCTACTTGAGAGAATATGTCATTTAAAAGTGCCATATTCAAAAGTGATTTGGCTCTTTCATCGGCTTCCACCTTTTCCTTGTCCTCTTTGCTCCAATTTCTTTCTTTCTTTGGAGCCCAAGAGACATGTATTTCTAGTGTTTGCTCAATTGCTTGAACAACTGGTATTTCAACCATAGGTGTATGTGGGCCACTCACAATGGATTGAAATAGAGCTCGATCATGTCCATTTAGGAAATTAATCATCCTGATTTTCCATTTGGGGTACACCTCTCTAACTAAAGTCAGAGGCTTTGACATTGACCCAATATTGAAAGCATTGTTCCTGTTGAAAGTTTGCCATATTTAGCTAAAGGAAGTTAAAAAAATGAGCTATTGATCGTTTGAAAATTTCAATCTGCTCTGATACCAATTGTTGATCCCAGATAACAATGCTCTTTAACTAAATTTGGCAAGTGATTTCAACATATATGAAAATAATGTGCGGAAATGGAAATCAAACTTTCAAGAAAAATAACTACAAAATTTTCAAGTTATATCACTTTGAAAAAAAAGGTTTACAAGGTGATTGTGAGATTATTGGCTATTACAAGCGAAAACTTTAGGAATTCTGTAATGAAGGGTAATGGAATTTTTGTAGTATGTAATGTATGCTAGGCTTAACTCGGTATCTTTCGATGGTGACTTCTCTATTTATAGAAGTCTTTTTTCATGAATAAACATTTGTTTTTTCATGCACTTGCTCTACATAAAGTAGCTTTTTGGCATATTCATTGAATCTATCAAGGTCAACTTGCTACTTACAAATGTGGTAGAGCCTTATCTTTTAGAAAAGTTGGCTCATCAGAAATTCTGATAGCCAGTCCATCAAAAAATCTGTTGAACATATCATCAGTTTTTTTGATGATCATAGTTTCCCAGATTCTAATGATAATATACAAATTTATCATCAGACTCATCTAATTGATCCAATCTGATCGTTGACGGGTGGTCCATTGGACAACCCTCAAGTGCTATAAAAGGATTAATATTTTGCATTTAAGTTGGTTAATTATTGGAATGTGATAACTACGGTGTGAATGGCTTTGCAGGTACCAAAGAGTATAAATAACTTGTTTTAATGTGCTTTGATGGGAGCTCGTACTTGGCAAAGTGAAGATGGGGAAGAGAGAGTTTATAAGAGAACAAGAGGAGGGAAAACAGTAACCACCGTAAGCTACGGTAGGTGCCGTAGCTTACGGTGATGACTGAGTCTTGTTTTTGCGCCGTAATCTAGAAGTAAGATGGTGTAAGGAAATGATTTCCACCGTAGGCTACGGCGGGCACCGTAGCTTACGGTGGTGACTTGCGAGAAAAAGTAACTGCCTATTAAACTCATTTTTCAAGTGTCTTTTGGGGATATCTAATGATTGGAGACGTTTCTAAGCAGTTCTAGGTCGAATTTGGGGTATTCCTTTTGGTTGAAGACAATTTCTAAACATTGGTTTTGGTGCTTTTAATTCTTATGAACATGAAACTTGATGGTATGATGATTCGCTGGATCATGAGTGGCTAAACTCATTGTGATCATCCTAGGTTGAAGGTTTGTCTAAGACATTTGTGTTTTTTCCGTATTTCTAGAATAATAGACTTTCAACGTTTGTTGTTTATTATGGTGTGTGAATGTTTGTTTGTAAGTTGTTAATTGATGTTTTGATCTTAGTCTAAATCATACGTTCTTGGTGTCGTTAACAATCGAGATATCACGGGAGGGATTAGGGTTGGATATTGGTTAATTGGTCATCGGGTAACAACCTCGCATTTTTATAATCCGAGTACTTAGTTCCTTTTCATCACGAACATATAATCATACATGAATCATGTTATGTGATTCTTTCTAGTTGGATTTAAACACGAATGTCAATTGAAATTGGAAACCTAGGATGGTCACTTTCTCTTAATCTATTTTAATAACCAATCTTTGACTTGCAACTTATTTAGTTAATTTTGGTTTAAAAACCAACAATCAAAATCTTGAATTCACTTTTCTTGCATCTTAGAAAATTTAGTCATTTTAGCTAAATCTTTAGATAACACATATTCCACAAAGTCCATGTGTTCGATACCCACTTACCGCTAACTATTAATAGTATTTGGATTAAATTTTCTTGAGACTACGAGCTTACATTAAATTTTGGCGCCGTTGCTGGGGAGTAGTGCGCAATATGTGTTATCTTTGATAGGTTAGTTTGTTATTTTTCGGGTTTACGCTGGTTGTGATAGTGTGCAGGTATTTACATGTGCATGCATACTAGAGGCTCTCACAAGCTATCACCATTGGCATTTGATCCGAAGATTGAACGAACTTTGTGGAGAAACAGAGTTTTACTACGAGAAAATAAAATCAGTGGTTCACCAACGACGCCTACAACACCAGTTACACCGGTTAACACAATGGATCCACTACCTTCCACTACATGTCAAACAACACCATCCACACCTTCACCAATTTCTACTACCCATCCAACTTCAACACATGAAGTCAACCCAACCAACACCACATCATCCGCAACTACCCAAACCGGACCCGTTCTCACTATTAACCTGACATCAATGGTTCCACCCTTTACATCCTTTTTCCCGACTTCCGGTCAATCATCTTCCACTCAACCACCACCAAATCAATTCCAACCAAGTTCAACCATTGTTCATACTACCTCTACATTTCAACCACAAAATCAACCAGGTTTTCATTATCCATCTTCTCAGTTTGTGCAATCTTCGCAGTGTAGGAGGAGATGGATTTGATGACGGGTATGAGGAAGAATTTGGAGGATATGAAGAAAAGGGGTATTATTATGGAGGAGATGGAGGTAATTTGGGACCTCAAGTTGGAATGGCTTACCAACAAAGACAACAAGTGGAACGAATTCAAGAAGTGGTTAGGCAACCAACGGGGGTACAAAAGATCGTCCGCAAGGGCCACAGTTTCAACGGCCAATGCCTCCACCACAAGTTCAACCTCAATATCAACAACCTCAATTTCAAAGGCCGATGCAGCAATCACAAATGCAACAACCTCAATACTAGCAATAGTTTGCACCTCAAGGGCTGATGCAAGGTTAAGCGGGTCGACCGAGAGTACCATAGGGTGCTCCACGAAGACATCAGTGAGAGGTGGTGAGGGGGATTGAAGCCCATTTTAGACCCGTTATCACTAATAACCCTTCTCCAATGGTGATTCCTCATCATCCGGATGGAAGAACATTTGAGGTTAGAACAACCGCACTTCAAAGTTTGCCGAAGTACAAGGGGTTAGCAACGAGGAACCATACTTCCATTTGGAGACATACGATTCTATTTGCAACACTATTGGTGGGCAAGGCTTTTCTTCGGATGATGTCAAGTTCTTCCAATTTTATTTGGAAGACAAGGCTAGAAGATGGTTTCATACTTTGCCATCCGCATCAATATACACATGGGCCGACATGCAACAAAGCTTGGAAGAGTTTTTTCACGGCCCAAAAGATTAATGAGGCTAGGCGGAGTTTGAGAAGTTTTCAACAACAACCCGATGAGATGTTTCATGAAGCATTCGAGAGGTTTAATATAATGTTGAAAAATTGTCCTCATCGGGAGTTATTGAATGCCTTTCATGAGGGGTTGAGTTCGGAGGATGCTCGTGACTTAATGTCGATCACTAGTGGTGCGTTTGGTACGAATTTTGAGCAAGATGATTGGGCATTTTTGGAGCAAGTGGCGGTCACATCCAAGAGAAAAGTGCAATCTTCAAGAAGGGCAAGGCACGTCATTAAAAGACCTTAAGTTCATGCGGTAGATGATGGGGGTGCAAACAACTAATCAAGTGTATGATGTTTTCATAAATTGCAATGAATTGGTCATTCGGTGGGTGTGTGTTTGGTGGGTGTGGTCGAAGGTCAAGTAGAAGAGGTGAATGCTATTCAAGGGGGTGGCCGTAATTTCAACATGAACTCGAACACATACCACACCGGGTTAAGGAACCATCCCAATTTTCTTTATGGGAACTCGGCGAACCAAGCCAATGCAAATTTCCAAGGAGCTCAAGGAAATTTCATTCCATGCCAACAATATAATCAAGGTAATTTTAGAGGCGGGAATAGTCAAGGCTACCAAGGGCAATTTCAACAATCGGCTGGTCAAAGTGGTACCACAGGTCAAACTTCATCAAGCGGGAATGAAGTTATGGATAGGCTCCGGATGATGAAACAAGATATGTTAAGGAGAAATCAACTTGATGAAGTTCGGATGCAAAAGGATAAGGTCCGTGACAAGAGCATTTAAACATTGACCACTCAAATAGGTCAACTTGCAACCGAGGTGGCGGAGTTGAAAAGAGGTAAAGGTCAACTTCCTACCGACACTTAGGTAAATCCTTCTCATAGTTCTTCACGTAATATTCCTATTAACCATGTTAGTGTCCTAAGAAGTGGAAAGAATTTAAGGCAAACTTTTCACTGGGTTTGGTTAATGGGATGGTTGAAGATTTACAAGAATGAAAGTGATAAGGATGAAGTCTCACCTTCAATTGTGTCTAAGGACCCTATCGTGGAAAAGGTAATTCATAAACAAGGGTTGGGTGAAATTTTAAAAGACAGAAACAAGGAGGGGGGACCAAGTCAAGTCCCATTTCCATCGGCTTTAGTTGACCCGGGTAGGAAAAAAATTATTTCAACAAGGGGTCCTCCAAAAGTGGAATTGTGGGATGTTTTCAAGCAAGTCAAAGTAAACCTCTTATTCGACGCAATTAAACAAGTACCCGCTAATGCAAAATTTTTAAAAGAATTATGCACAAAAAAGAGGCAACAAAAGAAAAAATTGCCTAAGTGGGTTGACTTGACCGGACAGGTAAGTGCGGTGCTAGAAGGGGATCTTCCTCCCAAACTCAAAGATCCGGGAACGCCACTAATAAATATTCAAGTTGGAAAATTTCAAATGTCAAAGGCGTTGTTAGATCTTGAAGCCGGAGTAAGTATTTTACCGGGGGACTTATACGACCAATATGATTTTGGTCCATTAGCACGGGTTGAGACAACGGTGGTTCTAGCCGATTTGTCTCATAAGCTACCCCGAGGGATGGTGCAAGATGTCATAGTAAAGGTTGATGAGTTTTATTATCCGGAGACTTTTTGGTCTTAGATTACTCATCCGCGGACCCAAAACAACAACAAAATGTTATTTTGGGTCGGCCATTTTTGAGCACCGCTCATGTCGTGATTGTTTATCGATTTGGTATGGTCGACATGACATTCGGCAAAAGAAAAATGAGATTGAATGTTTTTACTAACATTTCTAACTCTATTGATGTTGATGAGTGTTTTATGGCAGATTTAGTTGACAGATGTGAACCGCACGAGTATGATGAGATTGTATAGATGCTTGTGTTTGCGATCTTTTAGAACAAGTACATGCATGTGCGCTGAGGATTGAGGAGAAAGAGCAAGATGCTATGGCGGTTAAGGAGGGTCGACCGCCATGGACCCATCAGTTCGAGAGCTTACCGGTGGAGATTAATTTGGGGACGAAGCCGTCATTAGAGGAGCCACCGAAGTTGGAGTTGAAAGACTTGCCAAGCCATTTGAAGTATGCGTTTTTAGGGGATAATGACACTTTAACGGTTATTATTGCCTCTAACTTGGAGATGGCTCAAGAGCAAGAATTGCTGAAGGTGTTGAAAGCAAATAAGGCGGCTATTGGGTGGGTGATTGCCGATTTGAAAGGAATTAGTCCTTCAATTGTAATGCATAAAATTATCACGACCGAGGATGTGAAACCAACTAGAGAGGCACAAAGGAGATTGAACCCGTATCTACGAGAAGTGGTAAAAAGGAGGTAATTAAGTGGTTAGACGCAGGTATAATCTATCCGATTTCAGATAGTGCTTGGGTAAGTGCTACCCAAGTGGTGCCTAAAAAGGCAAGCATTCATGTAATCAAAGATGAAAATGGTGAACAAATTGCCACCCGACCGGTCACCGGGTGGCTTGTTTGTATCGATTACAGAAAATTGAATGCTGTGACATCTAAGGATCATTTTCCGTTACCTTTCATTGACCAAATTATTTATCGTGTCAAAAATATTATTACTTCTTAGATGGGTATTCGGGGTATAACTAAATTGCCATTCACCCGGATGACGAATACAAGACCACTTTCACTTGTCCGTATGGCACTTTTGCTTTTCGGCGAATGCCATTCGGTTTGTGTAATGCCCCGGCGACTTTCCAACGATGTATGGTGAGTATGTTCTCGGACATGGTTGGGGAATCACTTGAGGTATTCATGGATGATTTTTACATTTTTGGCAGAAGTTTTGAGTCTTGCCTCGACGAGGTGGAAAAAGTTTTAAAAAGGTGTGTTGAGAAAAACTTGGTGCTAAGTTGGGAGAAAAGTCACTTCATGGTCCAAAGGGTATTGTGTTGGGTCATGTCATTTCGAAAAGGGCGATGGAGGTAGATAAGGCAAAAATTCGGGTAATATCATCTTTGCCTCCACCTAAAAATGTTAAAGGGGTAAGATCATTTTTGGGACATGTGGGATTTTACCGGTGATTTATTAAAAATTTAGTGTCATTAATAAACCTTTATGTAATCTATTAATAAAAGATGTACCTTTTAATGTTACTAACGAATGCCTGCAAGCCTTTACGGTTTTGAAGGAACAGTTTGTGAAAGCTCCGATTTTGCAACCGCTGGAGCGGTTTTAGGTCAAAGAGTTGATAAAAGGCCGATGGCAATTTACTATGCAAGCAAGACATAGTCCGAGGCGCAACTGAATTACACTACAACCGAAAAGGAGTTGTTAGCAGTGGTGTATGCCTTGGACAAATTTCGGTTGGGGAAGCAAGGTGATTGTGTATTCGGACCATAGTGTGGTTCGTTACCTGATGGAGAAGAAAGATGCAAAGCCCCGTTTGATTCGTTGGGTGCTTTTATTGCAAGAGTTCGATTTAGAAATTCAGGATAAGAAAGGAAGTGACAATGTAGTGGCGGATCATTTATCCCGAATTCCATTGGAAGGGGTCGATAATGTTAGTAAAATCAATGAACGGTTTCCCGATGAACAACTGTTGTCGTGTCTACTTTTGTTGCACCGTGGTACGCCCATTACGTGAATTATTTGGCTATGAGTGATATTCCTTGTCATTGGACGAAGAAAAGGAGATAACATTTTATGGTTCAAGTGAAACAATATATATGGGAAGAACCATACCTTTTTAAAATTGGGCCCGACCAAGTGATTCGAAGATGCATGCCTGAGACGGAGGTGTTAGAAATCTTGACCCATGCCCATTCATCTGCTTATGGGGGTCACTTTAGTGGTCACAAGACGGGATATCGGGTACTTACATGTGGGTTTTATTGGCCGATAGTTTTTAAAGATGCGTGTGAGTTTGCCCGTAATTGTTTAAATTGCCAAAAGATGGGAAGTATTTCAAAAACACGACGAGATGCCATTGTAACCTATTTTGGTGGTTGAGATATTTGATGTGTGGGGTATAGAGTTTATGGGTCCTTTCCCGAGTTCGAATGGGTTCTTGTATATTTTGGTTGCGGTGGATTATGTCTCGAAATGGATTGAAGCCATGCCAACAAGAACCAATGATCATTTGGTAGTATGCAAGTTTGTGCAATCTAATATTTTTGCTCGGTTTGGGATCACGAGGGTTATAATTAGCGATGGTTCGCATTTTAAGAATTTTAACTTCGGAAAATTGTTGAAGCGGTACAATGTGAACCACCGAATCGCTACGCTGTATCATCCGCAAACAAGTGGACAAGTTGAAATGTCCAACCCTCAAATCAAAGAAATTCTCATGAAGACGGTGCGAACGGATAGAAAAGATTGGTCAAGTAAGTTGGATGATGCGTTGTGGGCATACCGAATGGCCTATAAAACTCCATTGCTACAACTCCTTACCGGTTAGTGTATGGGAAAGGATGTCATTCACCAATGGAGTTAGCTCACCGGGCACTTTGGGCGATTAAAATGGTGAATGCAGATTATGATGAAGCGGGCAAGATTCGGAAGCTACAGTTGAGCGAGATAGAAGAAATCCGAGATGAGCTTATGAGTGTGCATCGGCGTACAAAGATAAGCTCAAAAAGGTCCATGATGCGAATATTAGAAAATGAACTTTTGATGTGGGTCAAAAAGTTTGGTTGTACAATTCAAGATTGAAGTTGTTCGCGGGAAAGTTGAAGAGCAAATGGATGGGTCCATATATAATCACAAGAGTGGGTAAGTTTGGAGATACAGATATTGAAGACGTTCATACTAATACGAAGCAAACGGTGAATGGGCAATGGCTCAAACTGTATTTGGAAGGGAACGATATCAAAAATCTCGAGCTCGACAAGGTGGGCTACATTTTACGCCCATTGGACGAGGAAGAAGCATAAGAGGCCCAGGTTTGGTAGTGTCAATACTTAGTTTAGTTTAATTAGTTAGTTAGTTTGTTTTTAAACAAATTCCCGTACTCGTTTTAACTTGTGTTTGAAACAAGTGTGGGAAATTCTTACGAATTTCTCTAACATAGTGATGAGGACAACACGGGTTTTTCATAGGGGTAGCATAATTTTCATGTCTAAAACAAATAAAAATTTCCTAACTAAAATTGCACAGCGATCGCCATTGGTTACAGTGCCACCATAGCTTACGGTGGGTCTTAAATAAAAAGTTGTTTTACGGCGTCAACCATCTGTCTTATGGTTATCTTCTAGTGCTAGTGACCACCGTAGCTTACGGTGTCATCGTAGCTTACGGTGGCCGCTGGCGTGGGTCCGACGTAAAAAGAAAAAAATGAAAAAATCAAAACAGCATCAACCACATACGGGTTTCCTTCAATTTTCACCACACAAATCTGCCTTTACTTTTTCAACTTCTCCAAATCATAAACCCTAACTCCATAGCCTAATTCCTTTGAAAAACTTCAATATTTAACCAAATCGAGTGATTTTTGGGTCGATATTGACTAGAATTTCACAAGGATTCTGAAATTGTGCGTGCATGTTGAAGAATCCAACGTTTGGGTGGTCAATTTTAGACATTTGGGTCTTAAAATTTTGGGGGTTTTGGTGGGTTTTGACTAATCTTGAAGTTCTTAGTATTCTTATCCTCTACAAAGCAAAGGTATGCATTTTCTTATATTATTGATGATGCATTGCAGATTGTAAGTGTTATGTTACATTTGCTTACACACTTGCTTGTAGTTGTTAGGGTGAGATGAACTTTGATGAGTTTTGAATGGTTGTGGTTATGGAAGCTAAGTTATTTGGTTAAAACATAACTTTGGTGCCAAATTTTAACCTAGTCAAAATAATGCAAAAATTTTGCAAAAGATGAATATTATATTTGGCTTACATCCACAACCATAGTGATAAGCAAGTGTGGGGATGTTTAGGGGTGTTGAGAGTTTTAAATTGTGTTGTTTGTTGTTGTGCCTTACAGAACATGGCTCTTAAAGGCAAGGAGCAAGTGGGATCTTTAGTAATCCAACTCAACGGAAAAGGAGATTGATTTTGTAGAGGGACGTAGAAGAAGAACAACAACAGGAAGAAGCACTGGTAAGGGGTCCGAAGCCAAAGTGGACATCTGGGCCTTTTCATGACCAACCACCTGAATGGCAGGAGGAGCTATTCAATGATCAGATAAAAAAATTAGCCCAGCGGAAAGAGGCATTTATATGTGTATGTCCCTAAAAGCCGGATCCAACAACGATATCACACAATCACCAAGGATGGACGGATCTAAACTTGATGATATTCAAGAAAACCAAAAAGATGGAAGAACAATACGAATAAACTTTAACACCTTGCACACGATTCTATTACTTGAACAAGCAAAACCATCTAGTACAAGATGGAGGCTCTCTAGAGAAATCCCAAAAGTCTAACCCTAGAAATGACATAAGCTTAGCTTATATACCTAGGGTAAGGGCATGCCCCTCATGGGCTTTCCTATGGACTTGCCTGGCCCACATGGCCTATGGCATGCCCAAATGACCTATAAAGGTCCAAATCTAATACAAACTAACACAGTTAATCCCAGTTAACTACCATAGACCATTGTGTATATTTGATGCGTTAGTCTCACACTTCTAGGACCTAACAATCTCCCCTAGACTGATGCATCAAATTGTCTTCATAGCATAAATTCAGCAACGTCTTCAAAAGAGTCTATGGTTGTCGCTATGCTATAAGTGTTGTGGAAGTCATTCTCACACTTCAACAAACTTTCAGCACTGAATCTCTTTCTTCTACTCTTGTGATTAGCTTCATATTAGGATCTTGATCAACTTTGCTTGAAACATCTTTGTCAAAAAGAATGTGAGAGGAGGCATCTCAGTAGCTCTTTTCTTTTTCATTCTTTCTCTTTCAAGAAAGCAGGTTCACAGGTACTTCTTCAAATGTACTATCACTATCAGAAGATGACTGGCATCTGGTTCTTCTGACTTAGGTACACTTTGCTGTTGTGATGTTTCATGCTTTGTCGACAACAAACAACATCTAAAGTTTCAGCAACCCCTGTTTCTTGATCTAAATCAAGATCTGCACAATTCTCAGAAATTTATAAGCAAACATTCTTATGCAACAATGAGAGTACCGCATGAACACTTGGTACATCCAAGTACTTGTACTCGGATCAAAATTCAAATTTCTTTCATCTTTTGATGATTAGTCAAATCTTCAAGAATGGTTAATAATTTTTAATAAAACAAAGACAGCACTCTGTTTTTGGATTTTTGAATTTTCTATTTTTTTAATTTTAGAATATAAGAATATAAATAGAAACGCAAATAAACGAAGAAACTAACTCAGTAGTTACAACTATACAATTTCAATGGGATCAAAATCGTTTTCAGGCGGACCAAGGAACACTTTCTAGTGCGAACTTATTCAGGCTGGTCTAAGCGATTGTCAATATGTTTGTCCACTTAAACTTTTATGCTCAACTTTCATATTTCAACTTCGTAATATGCTTAAGGTAGTATTATACTATATTACCCGTGCGTCCCATACCATGACATACCCCCGCGATCAAGGTAAGCATAAAAATTCATGGTAGCAGGTGAGTATACGAGATCATCCATTATCTTTTACAACGTCAGACTATTGGTGAACAGTTCGGTACTTTCGTATGACAGAGTGACCAATAATATCTGACGAGGGTTAAGCAAATACCTTATATGGTATGTTTGACTTTTCAAGCACATGGAATTTTCTCGTGATGAGATTTCCTTTCTTTAAAGGTTTTGGCCCTTCTATTTTGGCTCTTTTAAGGATATCCTGACTGTGACTAGGTCTGCATGTATCTGGATTCAACAGAAGGGCATCCCTGATATCCCGGATGACTCATTAGCATAAAGACCCGAAACTTCAGACATTGGCTATCTATCAACGCAAGATTTAAGACCATGAAATCATACGCCGATGGTATGTAACCCACAAGATATATAGTTCGTTATGTTTATATGACTTAGTATCTTTTAATCACTTTGAGCGTTAAGCCTACCGACATATCACATTAGATCCTAGTCTTTTAAGGTATGACACCTTACATGTGTCAGTCACGCCCTTTATCACGAAAATTCCTTTCATTTCCCTTTGATGCAAAAAGACTTTTTTATTTTTCAGTTTTTCAAATGTTTTTGTATTTTTATGTTTTCAAATGTTTTTTTGTATTTTTTTATTTTCTCCCCCTCAAACAATGCATATATACATATATCTCCCTCTTCCCCCTAAATTTGTGCATCACACTTTATGCACAACTTTACCTAATAAAGAAAATGTATGTACAAAGTTTTAAATGAAAGAAAAATAAAATATTTTTGAAGTTTGCTTAATCGTCCCGTCATTAGATTAAAGACTAATTTATTTCCAAATTAAAGCACGAAATTTAAATTTGTACCTTTTTGCTGATCTTTTTTTACCTCATCTCCTCCAAAGGAAACATCGCACTTGTAAAAAGATTTGAACTTTATACAACAGTGAGATGTTATCCGATATGTCCCTGGAACAACTGCTATCAACATTCCATAGATTGTCAACAACTCCTCCTTGGTTGTTCCTAAAAAAAATAAGGAGATTAGTAAGACAGTAGGACCCATGCCATCGTGGTCCTGGGTTTCCCTAAAAGCCAGATCCAACAACGATATCACACAATCACCAAGGATGGGCGGAATCCAAACTTGATGATATTCAAGAAACCTGGAAAGATGGAAGACCAATACGAATCAACTTTAACACCTTGCACACGATTCTATTACTTAAACAAGCGAAACCTTTTGGTACAAGATGGAGGCTCTCTAGAGAAATCCGAAAGTCTAACCCTAGAAATGACATAAGCTTAGCTTATAAACCTAGGGTAAGGGCATGCCCCTCATGGGCTTGCCTGGCCCACATGGCCTATGGCATGCCCAAATGACCTATAAAGGTCCAAACCTAATACAAACTAACCCAGTTAATCCCAGTTAACTACCATAGACCGTTGCGTATATTTGATGCGTCAGTCTCACACTTCTAGGACCTAACAATATATGAAAAGGAAGTTAGAGAGGTGGATTTTGGTCCGTTTGGGATCACCGATAAGTTTCGGGCATTAGGTTGGGAGGCTGCATTGAAGTGTTATGATCGAGAGGGAACAAATTTGTACGATACAGATTTTCAAGAATGGATGGCCACTCTAAGATGTCCTCCGTATAAGGGTGTGTCGAAATTGAAGCTGATTGGAACAGTCACTCGTATTGATGTGGAAGTGTCATTTGATTCGTTGTGAAGGGTGGCTAAATATGATAGTAAACCTGCAAACCAATACATGATTCCGAGGTTGAAGGATTTGTATTTTGAGCATGATAAGCACCCGAGGTGGAATACAATGTTAGATTATTTGTTCTTACATGGTACTACACATGGGAAACTCTATCGCAAGAATCTGAGGATTGAGGAAAAAATGATGTTGGCAATATGTCTACAAAATGTCATTCCACGACGGGTGACAAAGTTGAAGTGCGACGTCCTGAAGTGCCGGTGTTGTACACTCTGTTAACTCGGGCTCCATTATTTTCGTTCCGACTTTTAGTGATGAATAATATTTGGATCAGTCGGAACAGTGATCAGCGAAAGATCATACCATACTACAGACTCATCACGGCGGTATTACAGATGTGCGGGCCAATTGATACTGATGATAAGGGGTCCTATAAAAATTTCAATCCATTTGATGTGAAACAGTTAGGGACTGGATGGAAATATACTGAATCGGAGAGGTATCATAAACTTAAGAGTGAGGGCCAAAGGTAGAGAGTTTTAAAATCAAATGCGCGGCCGTTGAGACAGGGGGAAGTTGACGAGCCTGAAAGCGAAGAGGAGGTTCCGAGTGGAGATGAAGATTATATGGATAACCAATATGTGGACCCCATGAATGTAGACCAAGGGGGTTCGAGTAGTGGGCATGGAGGTGGATCCTTTGACTATTCGAGTCATCCTTATGAGCTGAATTGGGCTCATCAAGGAACAATGCAAGAGGTAATAGAAAACCAACATCCTCCTATATTCGACACTTGGAGCGGGTCCGAACGGACATTTTTCAATCATCAAACATGGATGGGAGCGAGAATGGAACATGCTTTAAAGCACAACTTTGATCAGCAGGAATCATGGAATCGCACTCATGCATATGCTTTCGAACAAGAAATGAACAACCGATATCTTGAAGATCAGAACCGGCGTATGCATGCCGATTGGCATGCAGGGAGACCAGTTGTGGTGGAGCCGCCACCGGTGGATTATTCGACATTGCCACCTTATAATGGTAGTATTTCATATCCCACGCCACCATTGCATCACTCACAGTGGGTGGATCCCTGACATGGCCAGCAGCATGACGACATGCAGCAAGGAGGAAGTGAAGGTTGTAGCGGTAGTGGAGCGGCGCATTTGCATTTGGAGAATTCCCGGAGATGATGGCGTCTATCTTTGGGCCTCCTCAGCTGCGATATTACTAGTCAGGTGGTGTTTTTTCTTGTATATTATTGTAGATATTATTATGTCGTTGTTTATGGTTGGGTGGAAGGGTGGTGTATTGTTACTGATATTTATGTCATGGGTTGTGGTAGTTTTGGTGGTGTCAATATGTCTTCATATATATATAATAAAAAAGAGCAAAAAGAAATTTGGGGTTTGAGAGTTTAAGCTGAAATTGATGTTGAAGTGGTTTTGTCGATCATTTTCTTCAAAGCCATACATGGGGTCAATGTATCACAAGTGTGGGGATGGGGGAAATTTTTGAGTATTGATTTTGAAAAATTTTAAAACATGCGAAACAATTGTTCAAATTTGAAAATTTAACATTACTCCGCATGACACATTGGTAACCCTTTTGTCCTTTCATGGTGAGTTCTTGG
This sequence comes from Scalesia atractyloides, assembly GCA_947069175.1. NCBI lineage: Eukaryota > Viridiplantae > Streptophyta > Magnoliopsida > Asterales > Asteraceae > Scalesia > Scalesia atractyloides. Next base: position 53,883,744 of record CAMTDV010000020.1, read on the forward strand.
GCAACATATATGATTATTAGACATTATTTCTTTGGTTTAAGTGGTAGTGTGGTGATGTGTGTTAATAGAACTTGTGTAATATATGCTTGTCGAGGCCTTGGTGTAACATGCTTGTGAAGATGATAAGGGCATCTAGGTAGCTTCGTCGGGATGTGTGAGAGTGTGGGATTGGGGGGTTGGACCTCATACGATATAAATATATGAGCTTGGTAGTGCGATGGGCGGGGGTTTTGTCTTTAGTAGCCAACATTGAGCCTAATGCCATTCATTTGAAACCCAAGCCTATTTCCTACAAAATTCTACCTATTGATACGACCAGATTTAGGAGCTTTATGAACGGGGATCGAGCTCCCAAAATGAGCAATCGGCCTGATCTTGCTCAACTAGCAGAGGCAGAATTCATTGCTAGAGAGGTAGAGAAGACAAACAAGATAGTACTTACTGTTTAACTGCTTCTGTTGTATTAATGACGTTCAAATACAGACGCGATTAAAAAACTGGCAGAGCTTCGCCGTACCAATTGGCAAATCACTAACTAGTTCTAACACAACACTTCCCTATTTATAGGTCGATATGACTCGTAACAAAATGCGTGCTCCAGTGACCTGACTATATTTCGTACGAACTTGTGCTTCGTACGAGTAAGACACTCGTACGAAACATGTATATGCTTCGTACGAATCATAGTATCAAAACATATAAAAATTACTTTTTAACAAGTAAACATTGACGTGTAAACTCTATAAACATTACAGACATATCCTAGACGTAGGCAATACACATTATGCACCAACAAACTCCCCCTTGGATGTTACCGTAGTCTAGATAGTCTTCAAAAATCTTCAACTAGATTTGACTCTAACGTCCAAAAAATCTCTTCACTAGCTTGCAACGCTCCTCAAAAGCAATTGGTGTTTGATCAGTCGGAGGAGGTCAGTTTACAAACTTAAAGCTCCTTAGAGATGCTATTCTCGCATGTTCTGCAATTCTTTATCCTTCTCTTCAAAACTTATCTTACTGTAGAATAAACATTCTATATCCTTCTTTGAACAGTTGACTAGCCACATCGGGTCTAGTACTCGAATGCCACGCCATAGACCAAATATTCGTTTGTGTGCTATGACGGCTTCGGTTAATTCCTCAGTGATTTTCCAAGAGTCATCATCTGGATGTACACAAATAACAGCTTCACCTATACTCGAATCATAGTGCCACCATTGGAAGATCTTGAAGAAATCTTGTTCCATTTTAATAAGAGGCATGTTCTTCATCACACGCGGCTTCTTCACAATCAATGTAACATCTTTCTCATTCGTTACTGGATCAACTTTAATAATACGACAAGGATAATGAGGTTTCCAATGTGTAAAACCGTGCATAGCTTCAAACTTAATCAATCTCCAAAGCCTTTGATCATGAAACTTCATCTTTAGATTTATCATCTTTGTTTGAACAAGCCCCCTTATATCCCAATATGGCAATGTTTTGATGTCGCTCAAATATCTGAAGTATTGGATACCAAACTCCCTCTTTATCGCATATACATTAAGTTCTTCAATCCATCCCCGGCTTAGAATATCCCCTAGAGAAATATCAGCATCTCTGGTAAAGAATGCTAGGGGTCTTTTAAGTTTACGCTCAGCTGGATTCACGCGAAACCATATCCTCTTTTGTTCAGCAATTTCAGCTTTAGACATTTGCCGAGGAATGGTTCCTTCTTTAACAGCTTCAGATACTTTTCTCTGTAACATCTCTGAACTTTTTGCTGGAATAATCAGTAAACGTTGGGGAATCCTGATCGGCAACATTAGCATCATCATCAGAATCACTTTCCACGACAACGTTATCGTACATATTTGCATCTTCCACGTCTTCGAAGACATATGCGTTTGGCTCAAAATCATCTATCTCGTTTGGTTCGTCTTCGAAGTCAAGATCAAACTTCTCTTCACTAATGCCAAGCATCGCTGCTATTTCTTCCTTTGAGTAACTGTGAACAAACTCTCCCTCCTCTACGTCATGCTCAAGATATAACACAAACGGCCGTTAAAGGCTAAAGAGCGTACTGAACACTCACCCTTTCTCGCCAGCAAGCTAAGCTCCTAGTCCTCTTAGCCGGCTTACCTTTAACCTAACTCTCTAGTTTATGACGAGAAAACACTACTTTTTTGATAAAAAAACAGAAGGCCATTGAAAAGCTCTTCTCTTGTGTTCTTGAGTGGCACGACAGGAACAGAAGATATAACATTTTCTATGAAAATTCCTGCCTGCTGAGCATCAACAGACTCGTCGGCTTTGTTCGTCTTTTCTTCTTAAGTGGTCTGATTCATAGAATCATCAAGATACTCAGAAAGATCTACTGGTTCATTAATTCTTAAATCAGTTACAAGAATTCCAGATCCACCAACACTATCATCATTATCATCACCATCCGAACTACTAGAATAATCAATATCAACATCAGTATCCTCTAACTCTGTTTCCTTTTCAATCTCTTCAGCCGCTTCTTCTATTTCTTTCTCAAACTTTTTCTTTAACAGCCAATCCTGATGCCTTTGAGAAATATCAAGCGACGCAATATCCACATCTGTTAGTCGTCCTATCAATATAAACTTCCTCGGCTCTTCATAAACAACGATATCCTAATATGTTACTGGCACAGACCCAGCTTCTGGCGCAGTTTTGTCAATCATAGATTCCTCCACTATCTTTTCTTTTCCCTTCCCCTGAGCGTCAGATTGTTGCTTAGATAAACGTTCCTTTTCGGCAATCCGCTCTCTTGCTTCTGCTTGTTCTATCACATCTATCTCGGCAGAAATATTCAAACCCAATTTCCTTTTCAAAATCTTCTCAAATAGATTCATTCTTCTATCATTCCTCAAACGTTCTTCTTCATATTCTGCCATCCGTAATCACAACCTTTCATTCTCAGATACAATACTTGCCAACATCACTTCTAACTGCTGCTTATCAACAATCAACCCTCCGACTCGTTCCAGCATTTCAAGCTTTTCAGTAGTTAGCTCATTGATTTTCTCTTCTAATTCAACTATCCTTACAGTATTCATCATAACTTGTTTTTGCAAATCATCAACCCTTGGATCATCAAATCGAAATTCATCACCTCTAGGTAAATCATCTAAACCAATATCATCAAAAAACGATTGTGACTCATATGGCTGTTGTGTTGGATGAGGTTGTTACGGATGAGATGACTGTGGTTGTTGCTGAGCTGGCTGTTGTTGCGGTTGTTGCTGAGCTGGCTATTGTTGTGGTTGTTGCTGAGCTGGTTTTAGCTGAACAGGTTGTGGTGGAGATGGAATATGTTGTGACGGTTCATCCACATTTTCTTCAACGATAGGCTCAGCAGCAGTTTCTTTCGGAATAACATTTGGCGATACTCTAGCAGCAGATCCCTTGATTCTTCTCTGTTTCTTCCTGATTGGAGTACGAAGAACATCTTCAGGGTCAGACTCGGATGGAACATACGTCGTATCATCCTTACTGTTGCTTTCCGTTTACGTTCCTCAGCTTTACACTTAAGCTGCAGCCTGTCGTTTCTTTTCTAACTTTTCTGCCCTTTTCTTCTCACCGGCTCGTCTATCTTCTGAATCAGTACTCGACAATAGAACTTCTTCAGCTACTTTATCAGAACCAAAAGCTTGACGCTCAATCTCTGCAGCCATATCTTTCAACAGTTTCTTCAATATCTGGTTTGTCTCTTAGACCAGAACTTTCCACTGCAGAAGTAGCTTTTCTCTTTTGTACTTTAGGAGCCGATGAAGATGCAGCTTTGGGTTTCACACCTTTTCCACCATCTTTTATAAACCATGGACTTCTTTTTGCCACTAACATATATAAGGCTTCACGTTCTTCGGCTTCATCTCCACTATCATCCTTTCTCCAATGTCCTGGTGCTGGTGAAATATAATCTTTATCAATAACCGCACCGAACATTGGTTTAGCAACCGGAGCCGTCTTAAGATGTAAATTCATCTTTCTTAATGTAGATACATCCATATGTTCCAGCTTCAACATATTATCTTCACTTTTCTTTAGATCCGGATGAAGATAATCAAGCATCATTTGAACAAATCTCGGATACTGCAAGAATTTCTCCTTCTGAATGTTCTATACCATTTGTGTAAAAATAACTTTTGAAAAGTTATATGGTAGATTCAGGATTAATGCCTAATCATTCACATTTGATAATCTACAATATCATCGAATCCTCCTTTTCGATGACTCAAACCATGAGGTATAACATGAGCCAAATATATAAATGGTGCGCTCAAATTTGCTTTCTTGAAAGGTGCAGCGTTAACGTATCCAGAATATCCCATCCTATAAAAGCAACCCTTCACCATATATTCAGAAAAGCCTGTAGGATCATTTTTGTTATCCTTAAACTCCAACACCGTTCGAATCAATCTTCTGTAATTTTAACTTGAACATCCTCGTCATTAATCCTTACTGCAGAAATAATAGCATTATCTTCAATACAATATTCAGCGGCGTTCAAAAAGAATTCCACATGAGATTGATAAACAGTGTGTCTATCTGTCAAAGCTTTGGTAACTCGTATCCGTGTCAAAAAATCAAGAATTTCTCTGAATGCAGCGATTTCAGGAATTGATCCATTCGTCAGACAGCAAATATTATGAAATGGTGAAAATGCAGATTTCTTGGCCTGTTCACAATCATAACAAACAAGTGTTAGAAAAATATTAAACTTTTTTCAAAAACAACACTTTTCATTCGTACGAAATACAAATTTGTACGAAGCAGATACTTAGCAAAACTCTGAAAGTCATCTTTTTGTATTTACTTTGCACAAAAAAACATTTCATATGAAGCAAACACTTAATCTAATTTTAACATTCAATATTTCATGCTTACTTCATACGAAACATTTCCTCGTACATAATAAGAACAATCAAAATAAAGACAAAATTATTCCATACGAACCATTTCTTCGCACAAAATATCAAAACTTTGAAATTTATTCTGTACGATTCATTTCTTCGTACGAAACACATCGTCGTCCAAAAAATGACTAAGTGTAATCTGAACTTAAAACTTGTCGATTTTAACAAATTAATAGTCGATTTCGGGTTATTAGTGCCGATATTATCATTTTTGAAGTCAATTTTAAAATTTATCGGTCCAATCTCCCTAGATCTAAGTTCTAAGTTCGATTTGATCAGATCTGACATTAAAACTACATGATTTCTGCAAAAATTACCTTCCCCATTGTAAAAGGTGTGCCAATCAACCTTCCCAATGTGATTTGGATCGAAAATAAGCCAAGAACAAGAATTTCAGCGGATGTTTCGTACCAACTTCTCTAACTCGTTCAATAGTTCTCCAAAAACAAATAACCTTTTTTCGTACAAAATTCAAAAGCTTATATAGTGGAGACATGCTTCGTACGACATAATTGGTTCGTATGAAATATTTGGTTCGTACAAAAAACTGATCATTTTATTTCATAAGAAATAAAGAATTTCGTATGAATCATCGCTGAAATTTTGAACTTTTGATTTTTGATTTTATTTATGAGTTTTTCATTTTATCCATTTTTATCTGTTTTTAAAACCCACTTGATTAACCAAGTCCAAGTTAATGACCCTGGTTATCCAATTTGCCTACCAAGTCTAAGTTAATGACCTTGGTTGACCATGTTTGACCAAACAGATTTATTTTAACATGTAAAGTTTCAAATTAATGAACTTTATTGACATTCATGTAATCTTTTTGATAAAAATAAGCTCCAACCCATGATTTCAGATTTCCCTCGTTGTTATGAATCCAACCGTCAGTGTCTTTATCATCGGTAAACTAAAATAAGACTATCAAGCTAAGAAAACTGAAAATCTTTTTGAGTTTTTGAGATATTTTTCGAAAGCAATTACATATTTTTGTGAATTTTGCGTTTTTAGAGGATCATTTCAAGCATATATACAAGTCATCAGTACCGTTGATCTAGAAACACCCTTTAAGCTTTTAAACAAATTTACCTAGATTGCCAATATATTTGTCCATTTAAACCTCTTCTCGTTTCACAACTGTTTCAAGATATGTTAATGTAATATTAGAAACGTGAAATAACTGTGTTACCCATCTCAGAATATACTCCCGTATCGAGATTCCCAGAATGTCATTTTACAGGTGAATATATCGATTGATATCTGTATATAGGGTGAATGCGAGACCTTGAGAGCTCTGGTTAGTACTTCCGTACAAACAGAGAGATGAAGGCTCATCTTTAGGTGGTTTTCCATTAAGGAATTTTTTGAACTGCAGATGTCATAATTGCTTATGACATATCCATATTTTCATGCAGCTTTTGGGGAAATAATGCGAAAGTATTATAGGAGTTCTAGGCCATTGCTTCCGCAAAATCAGAAGAACTCGAATAATACCCAGATATCAATCAAATATAAAGACCTAGTATCGCAGAATCTAGCATTCTCTCAAACAAAATTTCGGAGTACTAAGTCCATATATCCGAGAGATGTTAACCCATAAGTTATTCAGTTTTACTTTTTAGGTTTATATCTTGAATACAATTTATTGAACGAGTGAAGTCTATTGGCATATCCATAGTAAGACTTGCTTAATCACTTTTAAACAATACATTTCTTTAGCATACTGTGACTATCATTTTTGATTTACTATGATCACTCTTTTACACAAAACTCTTTTTGTCTTTTTGTCTTTTTAATGTTTTTGTATTTTCCTCAAACATTCTCCCCCTAAAATAAAAAACATATTTTTGAATTTTTTTTTAATTTATAAGAAAGAATGTACAGAAAAACATTTAACCGATGATAAATTCACATTAGGTCGTCATCATCCTCAAACTTAACCTCAAATACATCCCCTGAGATCATATTTTTTAAACCATTTAGCTTCAACAAATTATTAAACTTTGTTTTATCAAAAGCTTTGGTATAAAAATCTACGTTTTGGTCATCAGTATGGATTTTCTCAATTCGCACCAACTTTTTATCGTAGCAATCACGGATAAAGTGGTATCGAATCTCGATATGTTTAGTGCGTGAGTGTTGGCATGAGTTTTTAGTGATATCGTCACGACCTGATTATCTACATATATAGGCGTATCAAGAAATTGCAAACCGGAATCCCCCATCTGTTGCTGTATCCAGAAAATCTGAGCACAACAACTGGATGCCGAAACGTATTCAGCCTCACAAGTAGAGAGAGCAACCGCAGTTTGTTTCTTGCACTGCCACGTTACCAAATGGGTTCCGAAGAACTGGCAACCGGCCATTGTAGGGTACCACAAGCCGGTGCTTGGAAAACCCTTCAGATATCTCATTATGCGTTTGACAGCAAGCAAGTGTGACTCTTTTGGATTAGACTGATAAAGGGCGCACAGGCACGTTGGATACATGATATCTGGTCGAGAAGCTGTAAGGTACATTAAGGATCCGATCATGGAGCGATATAAAGTTTCGTCAACTCTTTCTCCAATAGATCTGGACAAATGCCGTGATTTGGAGCTAACGGGGTAGATGCTGGTTTAGCTCCTATCATATTGAATTCTCCAATATGTCATGAACATATTTCGTCTGATGAATGAAAATACCATCAGACAACTGATCAACCTGAAGCCCTAGAAAGAACTTCATCTCCCCCATTGTGCTCATTTCAAATTTGCGTTTCATGACTTCCTCGAAGTCTTTACACAGCTTATTATTTGTAGATCCAAAGATAATATCATCCACATATATTTGTACGATGATTAGATGCCCATCTACTTCCTTTGTGAAGAGGGTAGAATCTACTGTTCCCCTGATAAAGCCATTGTCCAGAAGATGACTCGATAAAGTTTCATACCAAGCTCTCGGGGCTTGATGAAGACCGTATAAGGCTTTATTAAAAAGGTAGACTTTATCTTTATGCACTGGATCAACGAACCCTAGTGGTTCGCTGACGTACACCTCCTCTTTCACTTTTCCATATAAGAAAGCAGATTTAACATATAATTGGTACACCTTGAACCTTTTCCATGAGGCAAAGGCCAAGAATATGCGAATCGCTTCAAGACAAGCAACTGGGGCATAAACTTCAGTATAATCTATCCCTTCTTGCTGGTGAAAACCTTGAACCACAAGTTGAGCTTTGTTGCGTACCACAACTCCTCGATCGTCTCTTTTGCACTTGAAGACCCAACTTGTGTTAATCTTTTTGTGATGATCTGGCAGGTCAACAAGCTTCCAGACTTCAAGTTTCCAGAATTGAAGCAACCCCTCCTGCATTGCATCCACCTAACTTTCTTCTTTTAACGCATCTTTCTAGCTTCCCGGTTCAACCTGAGAAACAAAACAACAATAAGAAAATCGAGTTTGAAGTGGAGCAATACTAGTATAAAAACATCTTAGATCTTTATTGATTTGATTGCGAGTTTGCACTCTAGTTTGTAAGCTGCCTATGATATTCTCTGACAGATGATATGAAAGTGTTCTTGGTATCACTTCAGTTGGAACATCTACTTGTGATTGCAAGTTTGTTAGAATTTCATCGACAACCAGTACAGATGAAGAAGCTTTATTCTTCGCATTAGACTGATCATCCTGTTCTTTCAAAAAGCTTTCAATCTGTTCAGATCCTTCATCTCCATCGTTGAAAGTTGGCTCCCGATTAGAGTCAGCATCAGCATTTGGCTGGGCAAATGATTCAACAGTATTGACATTTGGCACAAGAACAAGAACTTGAACAGAAGAGCTTTGACCGACATCAGACGTGTTGACCGATAATGATGTAGAAATCACCAATGGTCTAGGAACTTGTTCTTGATTAGATAACTGATGTTGTTGAAATAACATAACAATTTCTTCTTCTGTTGGCACATCTGGTAGATCAATGAATCCCACAATCCATCGTAGTTAAATAGCCACGGATCCCCAGGTTTCTGCGTAGGCGTTGTATATCTTTGACAATCTACATGCTGCGCTAGAACTACCTGGTTCAGACTCGACAAGAAAACATGTTTTTGAGGAGTAGTGTAACCAACAAAAAAACCTTCCAAAGATTTGGCTCCAAATTTACCAGCCGGGTCCAAAACGGTACACGGTGATCAAAAAGGTTCCAAAAATGCTAAGTTGGGCTTTCGTTGATTCAGTAACTCGAAACATGTCTTTTTGTGAGGCTTAACTGTCCACACGATTTATGGTATAGCAATCTGATGCTACTGCTTCACTCCAAAAACTAATCGGTAATTTCGAATCAACTAACATTGTCCTTGCAGTTTCTATCAGTGTGCGATTGTTTCGTTTAGCTACTCCATTTTGTTACGGAGTATAGGGGGCACTGAATTCATGAAGAATCCCCTTTTCATTGCAGAACTCTTGCATCTTCTTGTTCTTAAACTCTGTTCCATTATCATCTGCGAATTCTCTTAATGGGCATATAAATTTTTTAGTTTTCTGAAGAGGATCATAAGAGTTTCGAATGTTTCATCCTTACTTTCCAAAAAGAACACCCATGAGAATCGAGAATAATCATCTGTAACAACAAGGCTGTATAGATCTCTAGAAATACTTTTGACATTGACTGGCCTAAAGAGATCCATGTGTAGCCTTTCAAGTGGTAGCTTTATCTAATTCAACAGCTTTCTCGGGTGTGATTTCTTGTGCTGCTTCCCCTTTTCGTAGCTATGACAATCATCAAATAGATGAAAACTTTTCAGATTAACACCCTCCACTAAATCGTTATGCACAAGAAAATTAATCTTTCGGAGATGAATGTGCCCCATTTTTCGATGCCATAATATAGACTCTTTCTCGGTAGCTTTTATAACAAAGCATTGAACTTTCTTTGACGTGGTAGAAGCGATGCTCATGTCAAGATCATATAAATCATTTTCTCTTGGAGCTCGCATCAAAATCCATTCTTCAGGAATCCTGAAACCAGGTTTAAAGATTAAACATTATTTATCATTGAAATGTGTCGTGAACTTCTTGTCACAAATTTGCGAAATACTAAGCAGATTGTTTTCAAGTTCAGCAATAAGTTCACTTTATCAAACCATACAACTCCATTCGAGAGAATCCCCTCTCTGAGAATTCCTCCTCCCTGCGTTCCAGCAAATCCTACATACCCTCCTCGAATAGCTTTAACGTCATTGAGCAACGCAAGCATTCTTGTCATGTGGCGAGATGCTCAAGTATCCATTATCCATTTTGACAATATCGAACGTTGGAGCCCCTTCACACATGATTATCAAAACTCATTTAAACAAAGAAACCCAAGCCTGTTTAGTCTTGGGTGGGTTTGGTATGTCAAATTTTGGACCCACTTTGTTTTTATCAATCTTTTTAAACTCAATTTTGTTTGGAAGGTTTTTGTTCAACCTTGGATGGTTTGATTTTGACAACTTTAGCAACCCATTTCTGTGTTTCTGGTTTAGCCCTTTTAACATAAAATTTTAACCTACTTGTTGAATTTTGTGTGATGTTTCACCAATTTCAAATTTAGATTGAGTTTGAATAGTTGGTTTAACATTTTGATGAGATTCATTATTTCTTTTAAGAATTTGTTTCGGCATGAACATGGGTGCTTTTGTTTTTCATCCTTGGTGAAATTTTTCGGATAAGAAACTGGTTTTGAACTTTCTTGTGAGTAATATCGTGCGATATGTCCAACTTGCTTGCATTTAAAGCATGTCCTGCTGTCCTTATGAACAGAGGTATCCCAAACTTGTTTCTGTTTTTATTTCTCTTTTTCTTTAAGAAAATCATCATTTGATTGGTGTTCCGATGACCTCCTTTCCTTTCTCTGTTGTTGTTCCAAAAACAAAATTGATTTTCTTTGTAAAGTTCAATTTTTGGGACATGTTGTATTTATGTTGCTTCTGGAAACCCAACCCTGCTCGTTTGTTTTCCGGATAATCTTTATTTTTACGATAGTAAGGTCGATCATCAGTTTTTGATTTAGAATAGAAAAATGCATCATGTTTATCTAAATCATCATGACTTACCTCCATAAGCTTAAACATTTTATCTACACAATCCTTTTTCAATTTCTTGATCCGAAAGTCCTCATCCGAAAATGGTTTATCAGACCCTTTCATTTTTGTAAACTATGACATTGGGATCAACATTTAAACTGTTTTCTGATATATCATCAGACTTTGACTTCTCAGATTGTTCAGACTCAGACACTTCAGATTCATTTTTAAACACTTTTTCAACTACAATATTTACCACTTCAGAGTCACATTCACCATCATTTTAAGTGTAAGTTACATCGATATCTGAAGCCTGCTGTTCAGTTTTCAATTTAAGATTTAGCGCCTTTTCCACCCAGATGGATTTTTGCATGCATAACTATTCCACGTGGGTGGTGGAACTCGATCATAACTAGCACTTTTTGTTTCACCATTTTTAGATTCTTCAGTATTCTCAATTTTCGGTAAAATATGATCTATCACATATGAGCTTATGGAGTAACTGATTAACAATTTGTTAACCCGTTCAGTTTCAATTCTCATTTTCTCAAGCTCACTTTTGAGCCCAGCAATAGTGTTTAGATGAATATTAATAGCCATTTGTTTATCCATCACTGTTGCTTTAAGCATCATAAGTGTTGCGTCATTTTCTATGAGTGCTTTATTATATTGTTTAACAGACGCACTCAATTTGTCATAAGCTTCCTTTGTAGATTTGTAATCGCTTGACAAATTGTCTGTTAAACTTTGCAATTCAGCAAATCTTTTGTCTTTTACAAGGCACTCATTACACGGCTATGCACACTTTAAACAAGGTTTTTCAACCACAATCTCAGATGTTGACTTGTTTACCTCATTGCCATTGGCCATGCAAGCTTTAAGGATGTCTTCTTTCAACATTTCCATTTTCTCATCACTTTGACTTCTTCAACCGGTTTCTTTTGCTCTTCATCTGTTGAATGTTGACTTGGTGTGAAATATACTGCAAAAGTTTTTAAAACATCGTTAGGCAAAAGATGTTTGAATGGACCATTCAAAAGCTCCTCCTCCTCTGATGATAGTAATAATCGTCATCATCAGGTCCTTCATCAAAAGATGCCCCGATTCTTCTTTCGGTTCCTCGATAATTTCAGCAACCAACGCCAAACTTTCTCCTTTCGAAATAAACTTATTCCAATTAAACCCTTCGTCTTCTTGCGTAACAACCAATGCCTTATCTTTAGTTTCAGGTTGCTTATCTTCAATCAGCACAATTCTTGTTCTTGGTTGAGGTCGGTGGTAGATCGCTCTCTTGTAATAGTCATCGGTGAAAGGATTATGATTTCCTTGAACCTCTCGGTTTGGACATTCTCTTTTTAAGTGACCTTTCTCCCGACACTTGAAACAAGTAACTTTGGATTTATCAAATCCAAGTTTCCCATCCAAACCTCCCAAATTTCTTTACCAGTGATTTCCATAAATCTCTGTGCACGTCGAACGATCGAAGCCATACACCATTTTATATCTATCAACTCTATTTTTACCGGATCAATTTGATCATAATATTCACGTGTCATTTCAGAATTTCCGATCCAGCAATGAGGCTATCATACGACTCAAGAACCGAAGCAAGTAGAGACATGTGTTGCTTTGCTGCCTTTTCGTCAAAATTTTGCGCATTCTGAAAATCAACGGCAATGTTGCATTGCCAAACTCTTTGATTCGGATTGGATGATGAAGTAGTCTGGTTGTCCTAGGTTGGCTTGATCCGAAAGAAGACTGTTGGCTTGAAGGTGTATTTGGATCAACTGATGGAAATGATTGGAAGCCATTTGTCTGAGTTGGTGGTATGCTTGGTGAACTATATGCACTGAAAGCGGTCTGAATCTTTGGCGCTTGAATTTGAGCATCAGAACTGTTCTTGAAATAAAGATTAACATCTTGTTGAACTTGAACAGTCTTGTTTTTTGCCATCTTTTGCATCTCTAATTCATGACCCTCAAGTCTTTCAATGAAATAAGGCAGCGAGAAATTGATGTACTCAATTCCATTCTTTAGTATGGTTAAGTAAGTCGACCATTCACCTTGTGGTAGAGAATCATCTAGTTTGTCAACAAGCTCTTCATTTGTCTTTATAATTCCCATATGAACCACCAAATGGCAATATCGCTCAATCAGCTGCTTTACCGTTTCTCCTTAAATCAGTGTGTATACGTCGAACTCTTTGCTTAACAACGCCCTCTTGCTTTTGTGAAGTTGAGCACTACCCTGAAACTTTAGTCGAAGAGCATTCCATAAAGATTGAGCATCATTATCATGTTGCAGTAAAGCCAATATTCTTCTTTAATCGATTGTTGAAGAATATTCATCATTTTCTTTTCGTTGATAAACCTTTGACGTTCAACATCAGAGAATTGAGCAAGGGTCTTTTCAAGACCATTTTCACCAACTGGTGCGATATATTTTTCCTCGATTGCAAACCAGCAAGTAAAGTGGTTAGCTTAAACCCAGTTCATAAATCTTTCACTCCAACTATCAAAGTCCTCTAGATTCATAAGCTTTGGCGGTTTCGTCATTGTTCCATCTCATTCTCTAGATTGATATTTTGAGCTGCTGTAGTGGTAACAACTGATGTTGCGAAAGCATTGTAGAATTCCTCAGACATCTTTCTTTGAAAAATTAAGAACACACTTCTCGAAAACAAACTGATCAGATCGTAAAATTCTTCGTGCGGACAAACTATTCGTACGAAACAAATTTAAAAAAAACAATTAGGTTTTTCACACAAACAAAATTTCGTGTGAATCAAAGAATTTCGTACGAGTAAGATACTCGTATGAATGTAAAGTTGGTACGAATTACTTTGAAAATTTGAAAAATTATAAAATTCTATGAACTTTTTAGACTTTGTTCGTATGAAATTTTAAATTCGTTCGTACAAAAAGTTAAGTCAATTTTTCATGCAAAACTCGTACGGAATAACTCAGTCTCCAAACTGAAAAGTTTTATCGATTTCAACATGATTTAGTTCAATTTTAAGTCTGAATTATGATATGGATTGATTAGATTGAAGATTAACTTGAATTACTAAAATCCTAGTCCATTTTGTCCATGAATTCTTTCAAATTTCATCCAAAATCCAGTATAGGTCAAGAAAATGATGAAGATGAAGAAGAATCCATGTCTAAACACCTAGTAGCCTGTAACTACTTGTTGTCTGTCAGTAGATCAGATCTCAAGGCTCTGATACCACTTGTGAACGGGGATCGAGCTCTAGAAATGAGCAATCGACCTGATCTCGCTCAACTAGCAAAGGCGGAATTCATTGCTAGAGAGGTAGACAAGAAAAACAAGATAGTACTTACTGTTTAACTGCTTCTGTTGTATTAATGACGTTCAAATACAGACGCGAGTAAACAAACTGGCAGAGCTTCATCGTACCAATTGACAAATCACTAACTAGTTCTAACACAACACTTCCCTATTTATATGTCGACATGACTCGTACCGAAATGCGTGCTAAACAGTGACCTGCCTATATTTCGTACGAACTGGTGCTTCGTACGAGTAAGACACTCGTACGAAACATGTATATACTTTGTACGAAGCATAGTATCAAAACATATAAAAATTACTTTTTAACAAATAACAATGACGTGTAAACTCTATAAACATTACAGACATATCCTAGACGTAGGCAATAGACATTATGCACCAACAAGCTTTAGTATATAGTGTTTGATGTTTATGTTTATGTGTGTTTTTATTTGTTGTTGAAAAAAAGAAGAAAAGAAAAAAAAGGGGAAATAATTGCGATAGTAGTTAGTTGAAAGAGAAATGAAAAAGAAAAGAAAAAGAAAGTGAGCTACTTGTGTAAATAGTTAGCGGTTGTTTCTGCTTAGTTGTAATAATAGGACTAGGTCGAATCAGTGAGCTACTTGCATATATATCCCACCATTTCTCACCTTTACACATAGCTTTGTTACAACCCGTAAGTCTCTTTGATTTATAAGCATGTTAAGTATTTTAAAGGCGGAGATTTGATTTTTATACAAGCTTATTTTCGCATAATCATGCACTTGCATTGAGTGTTCTAGCACAATCTTGCAAGTACCTTTTGTCACCAAGAGGTGAGTCATTGCGAGGGGTGTGTCATTTAGTATGATGGTAGATTAGCAAAAGGAAAACAAGTTTTGTTTGGTTTACACTTGGATCATTTGTAAGTTCGGGAGTGGTTTTGATTTGTTGCTTGGGATAAGCAATGGTTGAGTGTGGTGATGTGACGGGTGGTCCATTGGACAACCCTAAAGGCTATAAAGGATTAATATTTTGCACTTAAGTTGGATAATTATTGGATTGTGATAACTACGGTGTGAATGGCTTTGCATGTACCAAAGAGCATAAATAAGTGGTATTAATGTGCTTTAATGGGGCTCGTACTTGGAAAAGTGAAGATGGGAAGAGAGAATTGATAGGAGAACAAGAGGAGGGAAAACAGTAACCACCGTAAGCTACGGTAGGCGCCGTAGCTTACGGTGATGACTGAGTCTTGTTTTTGCGTTGTAATCCTGAAGTAAGATGGCGCAAGGAAATGATTGCCATCGTAGGCTACGGCGGGCACCGTAGCTTACGGTGGTGACCTGCGAGAAAAACGTAACTGCCTATTAAACTCGTTTTTCAAGTGTCTCTTGGGGATATCTAATGATTGGAGACATTTCTAACCAGTTCTAGGGCGAATTTGAGGTATTACTTTTGGTTCAAGACAATTTCTAAACATTGGTTTTTGTGTTTTTGATTCTTATGAGCATGGAACTTGATGGTATGATGATTCGCTGGACCATAGGTGGCTAAACTCATTGTGATCATCCTAGGTTGAAGGCTTGTCTAATACATTTGTGTTTTTATCCGTATTTCTACAATAATAGACTTGTAACGTTTGTTGTTTATTATGGTGTGTGAATGTTTGTTTGTAACTTGTTAATTGATGTTTTGATCTTAGTCTAAATCGTACCTTCTTGGTGTCGTTGAGAATCGAGATATCACGGGAGCGATTAGGGTTGGATATTGGTTAATTGGTCATCGGGTAACAACCTCGCATTTTTATAATCCGAGTACTTAGTTGCCTTTCATCACGAACAAATAATCATACATGAATCATGTCTATGTGATTCTTTCTAGTTGGATTTAAACACAAATGTCAATTGAAAATGGAAACCTAGGATTGTCACTTTCTCTTAATCTGTTTTAATAACCAATCTTTAACTTGCAACTTATTTAGTTAATTTTAGTTTTAAAACCAACAATCAAAATCTTGAATTCACTTTTCTTGGATCTTAGATAATTTAGTCATTTTAGCTAAATCTTTAGATAACACATATTCCACAAACTCCATGTGTTCGATACCCACCTACCGCTAACTATTAGTAGTATTTGAATTAAATTTGCTTGAGACTGCGAGCTTACATCAATCGTCTTCTTTCAATTGTGATCCATGTTGATACAGTTTTGTGTCTGTCGCTTGTTCTTAGTTACAGTTGTAATTGTACAGTCTTTGTTCAGTGTCTGTATAGGTTTGGTCGTGTCGAATAGATCGATATATCCTTCTATCTTGATCTAGTATGACATCTTAGCTTGTCTGTGTTAATCAGTTGCATGTATGCATACTGATAAGTCTTGTGTACGTCATGTCTACACACGTTTTCCAAGATTAAGGATTTTGTGTGAGTCATAGAATTCGTACAATCATGTGATTCGTACGAAATGCTTGAGTAACAAGTGTGTTACTTGTTTCGTACGGAATAAGTATTTCGTACGAAACAGTTGACTCGTACAAAACTTCTGGAATGTGTGTCGTGTGAAATAGTGTGTTCAATATGTCTGGATTCGTGTTTCGTACGAACTCTAGACGGACATAAGTAGACATGCACCTCTCAGTCAAGGTTACTGGTGGACTCGCGCGTGAGAGTTAGCTAGCTAGTTGGTCTAAGTGAGCCTCTCAGCTTTCTCTCTGAAGATGAAGGCACAAGAACACAGCAAGTTTGTTTGAGTCATACGAGCATTGTGTGTATATGTTTGTACTTGTTCTCAACCTTAATCAAGATAGTGAATCTTTGGTTACCTCGTGTTCATTACTTTGCTTTGGTTGCATGCAACTTGGATTCCGCACTTGTGTGTATATCATTTGAACAAGGAACTGGTTTAACACCGTCCGCAGGTGGACCTACAAGTGGTATCAGAGCGTTGGCTCTTTCCTTGTTCAAAACCGGGCTTAGTTGTGTCTGAGCTAGTTTGAAGATTTCTGAAGTGTTCTTGAGCCTCCAGCAGAAAACTTAATGGATAAAATAACTTAAAACTTGGTTAAAATCTGTTGCATGCAGAAAATTTTATGGTAAAATTTTTCTGAAGAACACCCTTGAAGAAGAAATCTGCAAAAATTTGAATCTAATTAGTTTTGGTAGGGTTGACATTTTCTGACTTGGATCTGGACTTGGACTGTGGACTGTTAAAAATATGTGTTTTAACTAAAAGCGGGTAAGACAACAGGTATTTTCGAAAAAGCAGGTCTACACCTGAAAGGAAATTTCTCACCAAACCATTTCTGAAAAGATTCCTCTGAAAAACACTGAACAAAACATTTGGTGCGACTGAGTTATTTCATGCGATTCATCTGAACCGCACGAAACACTTGATCCGCACGAAATAACTATTTCGCACGAAACATCCTGTTTCGCACGAAAAAGTTGTTTTATCCGCACGAAATCAGTTTCGTACGAATTACCTTTGTTACTTTTTGTTTTTCGTGTTTTTTGAAAGCTTTGTGATTTTAAGAATTTGTCATATTTTCAGATCTGTGAACTTTTAAAGGTAATTATAATTTTGAAACTTTAGAACCTTTGAATTTTCATAAAACAAGAAACTATAATGCGTTCTAACCCGTGGGATTGGAGTTGTTCAAGCTCAAATCAGGAGTATTCGCAAAGCTCTGCAACATCATGGGTAAAATCTTTGATGCCTCAACATACAGCAATGATCTCTGCAAATCAATGGGCGTGTGTTGCGAATCAGAATCAAAGTATCCAAACTCTGCTATTGAGCGAAAGTGAAACAGGGAGTAATAATCGACCGCCGAAATTAAATCACATGAACGATTATCCTTTCGTTTTCATACGTATGTTCTCGGTCAAAACACAGAATTGTGGACGTGTTTCACTGCATCCTACAATGAAGCACTTGAAGAAGCTGGATCAAATCCAACCTCATTGGCCAATCTAGTCGAAAGTGACAAGAAAGCTTACGATCTAGAGAAAAAGGCATTTGCTATCCTCACACAAGCTTTGCATAAAGACATTTATCATCAGTTTGTGTATTGTACTACAACGAATATTTTTTGGGACACTTTGGAAGCAAGAGGTGAAGGTAACGCTGCTACCAGGAAGATTCAGCATGATCTGCTCAAGAAAGAGTTTGAAGGTTTCATCTTCATGGAGAACTAAACCTTGAATGATATGAGCACTCGGTTTTATCATCTTCTGAGCGAAATGTACTCGTATAAAGTGTTAGCAGCACCACAAGAAATTGTGATGCGATTTGCTGATGCTTTACCACCGAAATAGGGTCAATTTATTGATCTTTTAAAACATACAGGTGTTTTAGACTCAATTAGTATTTATGAATTTGTGTAGAAACTGGAGAAAAAGAATGAAGAAGAACTCAGGAAGGCACAACGAGTCTCTGCTCCACAAAACCCTGAAATGTATTTTGGAGGTATAAATGCAGGTACAAGCTCAAGTTAGCAACCGAAGCTGCAAACCGTGTTTGTGTCAAACGTGAACCCTTTCCTACCCCAACCAGTTTAATCAAGTAAGTCTATAGGTTCGAGTAATCAAGCCTATGGACAAGCTTTTGATTCGAAAGCATTCCTTCCACAGCCAAGGGATTTAGCGCATAAAGCTCCACAACAAGCTCCTCAACAAGCTTTCTATGGAAGCAATAGTCAATCTGCAAATCCCAACATTGTCAAACTTGACACGTCAAATCTCTCCAAAATCAACGTAGAAGTTGCACAGGAACATGCAGAACTTCTAAATACCATGGTCAGTGCGTATTGTGGTTTAGTTGCAGGTCAAATAGGGAACATCAATTTGACAAACGAAGACTATGAACAAATTGACCGAGATGAAATGGAGCTGATGGACATCAAGTGGGCATTAGCAAGCGCTATGAGAAGAGTGAAGGATTATATGAGAAGAACGAGTAGAACTAGTTTGGAAAGCAAGAAGGATACAAAACACGGCTTTGACAAAACCGCCGTTACTTGCTTCAACTGTGGAGAAAGAGGTCACTTCAAGCGGGAATGCACAAGATCCAGCAAGGAAGGAAATCACAACCCCTTTCAAAATCAGTCTCAACCATCCAACACAGCACAGTACAACAATGAAAGAAGAATAGTAGCTGTTGGCAACTCTAACAACACCAATCAATCAGAACCTTCAAACACGCATAGAGATTTGGTAGTTCAATCTGATGAAGGATGCGATTGGTCAGTACAGTTGGGAACTGAGAACAACGAAAGAACTACATGCTATGCAAAGATCATGGATCAAATCAAGCATGATCACAACATCAACACTCCAAATAATGATGATACATCTGGGATGCTGGTAGTTATGATGAAGAATGTTCAAGTTCAGATGGTTATGAATCTGATTCTAGTGAGAAGAAAGGAAGTGATGGTGAGGTTGAAGAGTTGCTGAGTGAAGATGAGATGTTGAAATCTAAAAAGGTAGGTATGACGAGGAATGCAGAAGCTGGGGTATAAGAGAAAAAGACACTCTCGACAGATGGTGCAGCTTTTCCTCATCACACTGCCTTTATGGCAAATGTTGAAGGTTCTTCAAAACAGGTAAATTCTTAACCTCATACTGTTTGCAATGACTGTGTTGAATTGAAAATAAAATATGAAACCGTCAACAGTCATAATCAGAATTTAGTTGTTGAACTATCAAAATGCAAAGAGGCGAATTTGGCGCTAACTAGAAATGAAAAAGAATTCAAATATGTAATAGAAACCCTTAAGAAAAGTGTTTCTGAATTGACAAAAATAGTTTTGAATAAACAGAAAGGAATTAATAACTACATTAATCTCCTAGAAGAAACAAAGAAAGAGTTAGCCATCGCCAAATGCGAATATGATTCGATCAAACGCAAATTGGAAAGTTATTCTAACTCCCAATATGTGCTTGATCATATTATTGAAGTTCAAAAACTAAAGGGAGATGCTCAATGCATAGGGTATAAGTCGTGTCCACCCCCAATGAAACACAACTATACCAAAATGTCTGATGAAGAGGAGATGCCTCGTTTTGAACCTTCTGTACCTTTGAATCCTGAGGAATTCGCAGCAGGGTTAGGGTTCAAGCTAGGCAATTCCTCTCAAGAACCAAGCAAGCCAGAAGGTTCATCGTCTGATGAAGAAGGGGATGATACATCAGATGACAAATCAAGAAATGGTGATCGGGATCAGCCTCTTGATGAAAGGAAAAGAGTAGAAGCTTCTGCTACTCCTAGTACTCAATCTGTTGAGAATCAAGAGACCGTTATCAAGACACAAGTGTCGATAGATGAAGCAGATAATATGTTGTATACTTTGGTTGGAGATAAGAAAATCTATTCAAACAAAGATTTTCCAATTAAAAACGTAAATCTAATCTCTATAGATCAGGTGTTTGAAAAGTCAAAAACCAAACCTTTAGAGAAGAAAAAGCCCACCAAAACACAACCATCATCCGCTTCAAAAGAAAAACAATGGAAGCGAGTTGAAAAGTCTACTATTTCTCAACCGAAGGTTGAAGCAAAAGGCTCTCGTTACTAGGAAAAGGCTAAAAATGTTAAATTCGTGAGTTCTAAAGGTACCGATAAAGTTGAAACTTTTCAAGGAAAATCTAATGTTGATTTTGTAAAGAAAGTTAAGATTTTGAAAAGAAACAGTCAAAACAATTACACCCAACACACTGATGGATGTAATGAACCCAGTACCTTTAAGACCCACAAGTTCGACATCAAGCCGAGAAACATGATCTCCTAGTTTTGTTGAAAGGATAACATGTTTCCAATGTGGAGAATTTGGCCACATTATAAAGGATTGTCAAAATCCAGCCAAATCAAGATGTATAGAGAAAACCCCTCATGACCTAACTTGCAAACGTAAATCTATTTCCAGACACAAGATAAACGAATCATTAAGGATCAAAAAGAGAAACAAAAACGTAAACAAGTAAAAGCAGTTGAGAAAGCTTTAAAATCGGTTTCTTCGAAAAAGGATCAAAGATCTTCAAAGTCAATAAAACCAGACACTGTTAAAACTGTAAATAATAGTCAATCTGGTAATAAACAAGGATCTTGGAAACAGAAGACCGGTAATGGTTCAAAAGGAGGTTCTCAGTTTGTTAATCATCAAGAAATTGAGATTACATTTCTCGATGATATGGGACGACCCAAGACCACTAAGGCTTGGATCCCCATCTCAAACTAATCTTGTTTGTGCAATGTGTAGGGTGTTCCAGGAGGAATTGTAAACAGTCATTGGATTGTTGACAGTGGAGCATCAAGGCACATGACGGGCGACTTGCGGCTCCTATATGAGGTGAAAAGCATAAGGGGTGGTTATGTTGCTTTTGCTGGTGACAAAGGTGGATACATCACTGGAGAAGGAATGGTCTCAAATGGCGTTGTGAGCTTCGACGAGATCAATTATGTGCGGCAAATTGATCACAATCTTCCTAGCGTTTCTCAAATATGCGACAAGAAGTTCACGGTACATTCTGATGATGCCGGATGTTATGTGCTGAAGCCTGGATTCAAGATCCTCAAGGAATGGATTCTCCTGTCGGCTCCAAGAATTAATGATTTGTATATTCTTGATATGACCAAGCGATTACAACATCTACACAAGTCACATGTTTTGTCTCTAAAGCCACCAAAAAGGAATCAATCTCCTGGCATAGACGTATGGGACACATTCACCTGAGGTAAATGAACTATTTGATGAAGAACAATCTAGTGAAGGGTGTACCAGTGAAGAATTTTCATCTTCAAGATGTTTGTGTTTCATGCCAAAAAGGGAAGCAAGCGAGAAAATCCCATCCCGTGAAGAAGATCAACACTGTGAATATGCTTCTGGAACGTCTTCATATGGACCTCTTTGGACCTATGAAACACAAGACAACATTTGGTGATTCTTATTGTCTGGTAGTCACTGATGACTATTCCAGATTTTCATGGGTAAACATGTTGGCACACAAGAGTGAAGTTTCTACTATCCTCAAGAATCTCCTGACTCTGCTAGAAAATTTGTACAATCTAAAGGTAAGGAGAATCAGAAGCGATAATGGCACGGAATTCAAGAATCAAGTTATGGACGAGTACTATTCTTCAAAGGGTATTCTGCATGAGTACCGTTCTCGATACACTCCACAACAAAATGGTGTCACTGAGAGCAAAAATCGAACTCTTATTGAAACTGCAAGAACCATGTTAGTAGAATCAGAACTTCCTGTTCAATTTTGGGGAGAAGCTGTTGCTACTGCGTGCTACACGATGAATAGAGTTCTGACGGTGAAGAGACATGGGAAGACATGCTTTGAGTTGTTACATAAAAGGAAACCGGATATTTCTTTCTTACAACCTTTTGGAGCTCCATGCACTGTGATCGACCCACATGGAAAGTTTGGTCCAAGGCTATCGAAGGTTTCTTTCTTGGATATGCTACTCCTAATTTCCGGGTGTGGAATTTATCTTCGAAGAAGATTGAAAAATGGGGTGAAGTCATGGTTAAGAGATATACAGAAGCGGTTAGAGCTCCGGGTGCTCCTTGGATGTTTGACTACGATAGGATGTTTGACTCCTTTAATCTGCCAACTTTTGATGATGCAACAGTTGGTGCTCAGATGTTATTGGAGAGTGATACTGTAGTAGACTCATCATTAGTTCGACCAATTATTGTTAACCCTCAAGTGTTGACTTCGGTTAACAATCTCGTTCGAAATGAGGAATTCAAAGACGCTGCGGATTATAATGTTTCATGATGCTAATGAAGCTGCCTCTGGTGCGGTTCCTGGAATTTCAGATGGTACGTCAAATATTCAACCTCAAGGAACGACTGAAGGACAGGCATCTACAATGTCATCAAATCCAGCTCTCGATGTAACTGTTGATCTGAATATCAACAACTTGGGTATAAATTCTCGAGTTCCTGATGTGCCAGAAACTCGTATTCATAATATCCATCCTCAGCAGAATATTATTGGAGATGGCCAGAGTGGTGTGCAGACTCGTAATCAGCTGCGAAACAACCAGAATGATGGATTGTATTCGGAAATCAGGGAATCTGGTGGTCTGAATGATTGGTCTTTTGCCTGCTATGTGTGCCAAGTAGAACCAAAATCTTGGAAGGAGGCAATGAAAGAAGACTCTTGGGTTGAAGCCATGCAGGAAGAACTTCAGCAGTTTCAGAAGTTAGGTGTCTGGAAATTGGTTGACAAGCCTGACAACTACAAGAAGATTGGTACACAATAGGTGTACAAGTGCAATAAGGATGACCGAGGTGTTGTTGTGAGAAACAAAGCGCGATCGGTTGTTCAAGGTTTTAATCAGGTCGAAGGGATCGATTACAATGAAATTTATGCACCGGTTGCATGACTTTAGGCCATAAGAATCTTTTTGGCTTATGCATCTTTCAAGAAGTTCACCGTTTATCAGATGGATGTGAAGAGTGCATTTCTTCATGGTGTGGTAGAAGAGGAAGTATATGTTGAGCAATCGCCAGGTTTTGAAGATCCTCTCCATCCTGACAAGGTTTGGCTTCTCAACAAGGCGTTATATAGTCTTCATCAAGCTCCGAGGGCTTGGTATGAAAGGTTGTCTACCTATCTGTTGAAGAATGGTTTTCGACGAGGCCTGATTGACTGTACTCTCTTCATCAAGGAACAGGACGAGGATTTGCTACTAGTACAGGTTTATGTTGATGATATTATATTTGGGTCAACTAACACTCGAATGTGCAAAGAATTGAACAGGTTATGAAGGAGAAGTTCGAGATGAGCGCTATGGGAGAAATGAAATTCTTTTTAGGTTTACATGTTCAACAATCAAAGGAAGGGATTTGTATCCATCAAACCAAGTACGTCGGAGATATTCTCAAGCGATTTTAGATGAATGACTCAAAACCTCTGGGAACTCCATTAGCTCAAAATCATGGGATTACTCCAGACGGAATGGAAGAACATGTAGAACCATCTCTCTACCGTGCTATGATCGGCTCTCTCATGTATCTTACTGCTTCAAGACCCAATATAATGTACCCAACATGCCTTCTGGCACGCTATCAGTCTAGTCCAAAAGTTTCTCACTTGATGACTGTGGAAAGGATCTTTCGTTACTTGAAGGGACGCCCTAACACTGGTCTATGGTACCCTAAGGATGATAACTTTGATCTGACAGCATTCAGTGATTCTGATCATGGCGGATGCAAAATCGATGCAAAGTCAACAACAGTAGGATGTCAGTTCTTGGGAAATCTGTCACACCCTCAATTTCCACTTGCGGAGTTCTACCGCGAGACGTGTGAACAAACCAGAATCTAAGACACTAGTACGTCGAACGACTCTATATGATTTGATAATACGTTTTCCAAAATCATTTGTTGTAAATTTTAGATTACCAATATTTAGCATGAGTATCAGTTTTTAAAGTTTGAGCGGAAGCAAAAATAAGTAGTGATGCGGACGCCAACACGAACGCCAAAACAAAGGAAAAATCCCAATACAATGTTAATAAATGAGACTCGATAATGATGTCTTGTTCAATGCATGTATGTGCACCTAGCGCTCCTAGCGTCCTGAGAAACATGTAAAGAAACAAGTGTCAACATTAAAGATGAGTGAGTTCACAGGTTTTCATAAATTCGTTGTTCGGTTTTAGTTTGTTACTCTGTTATCCCCAACCCGGGATAACATATCAGTTCCATTATTCCAAACCCGGAATAATAAGTTGTTGCTTCCAATATTCCCAAACCGGAATATTAAGTTGTTGTTTCCATTATCCCCAACCCGGGATAATAAGTTGATGTTCCAATATTCCAAACCCGGAATATTAAGTTGTTCCGTAATTAAGTTTAATATTAATGTATATAGGTAGCTAGCCTAAAGTCATGTCACTAAGTGTTCGTGATCGAAGCTGACAGTTGTGCCTCCGTTTTGCCAGGCCTATCACATGACCATGGCGATGTTAGGCCAATCATACACCCGTTGACCATACCCGGTCGGCTAGCGCGACTAGCTCGGATGGGGCTCGTCAGACCCAGTAGTACTACTTATAATTCCCCCGCTATTTAACCCAAATACTAACGATCCGAGGAGATTGTCGAGGACTTAAGTGATAAAGCTGCATAGTGACCATAACATTACATTAACATTAACTTAGTTACCGTATAGTTATGTGACGTTAAATTCGTATAACGTAAAGAGTTTGAGTTTGAGAGTGTATACATGTTTCTCCCCCTGTTGTTTAAAAACCGGATAAAGTTAGGGGCCGTGAACTCACCTTTATTAGCTCGGTTAGTGTGGCAAAGATGTTATAAGAGATGGGACCGCTAGTTGCGTCCTAACAAACCAATTAATTCCACGTCAGTGTGTAATCACACCAATACAAATTCCACACGCAATTTACTCACAAAGTGATACACACAAACAACATATCTAACACTCAAACATGCATGAAAGTATTCTCATATAATCATAGTAATCAAACAACTTATCATGAACACATTCCAAATCCATGCAACACTTTAATGCATAAAATCACAAGTTAACAACCTTCTGCTTAACACTCAATTATTCAGCTGCTTTCTAGGATTTTTATAAAATAGTTCTAGCATTCTAAAAATTCCCATACTTTTACAGTAGGTGACATTTATACCATAGAAATTTATATAATTTTTCCAAGTCCTAAATCTTTACCAATTAACCATCAATATTAATTCACTAAGCCGCAGTCAGATTTACCGCTATCTGACTGCAGTCCACGGAAGAATTTATTTAAAAATTACTGATAGTCCGATTAACAAAATTCCAGTTGGAGTTGCCCGGAAATTTTTATACCTAGTTGCTGTACAAAAATCATGACTCAACTCTCTACGGATTTTAAAATCTAGCTTGATAAACAACCAACAAAATTCCAGAATTTTAACAGCTTTACCTACTGAACTTGTTTAGCCCTTTAAAAATATCAACGATTTCAGAAAATTATGAATCCAGCGCCATTAGATTCCTTATTCAAATCTCTACGTTCTAGACATCAGAAAATCCGTTTTTCGACAACTAACGACCAAGTTACAGCCAGATGAAATCGGCTGTAACTTTCACTCAGCTTCCTGTTTCAGCATGTTATTATTATAAACTCGTGTAATCCCGTTCATGCGATTAATCTAAGTGATCAAGAACTGATTTCTAGTCCTAGATTAATACTAATATCCTATCCATGCAAACCCTTCTCAATACTTTAGTTTTTATACACAAATCACAGCCTATACAATCAGCTTTCAATATAACATTCAATTCGGTTTAAACACTCCGCAATCATACAATCATCTAACGCAAACATCATTAACAAATCAGCTAGTCTAACATTCATTCAATCATGCTTGGCAATCTTATATGTTCCGGAAACAACCATACTTGTAACTATGATACATCAGCCGATTGACACATGTATACTCCGAAAACACACGATCGTTTCAATCAATAAATCAATCCGAAACAACAACAAAATCAACACACATAACTCAGAACTTTCAAGTCCCTACATACTTGCAGACAACCTACATATGCATATGATCGTATTAAACTTACTGCCAGTTAACTTCCCATGCATCCATTCACACCCATAATACACCCATATCACTACATATTTATCGAAACATCAAATAATACTATCACCGAAGAACCTCACAGCCATATATACGAACAATTTAAATCAAGAATTTGGGAAAACAAGACTGTGATTTACGTGTTACCGAGAGCTAGAGAGGGTATGAGCCGATTAAACTTGAACCAAAGTCGTGGAAGAGTCCTCTTGGAGATCTTGCTTGCGTCGGCAGGAAGAGAGGAGGGAAGAAGAGGGCAGGCGATATGGAGTGTAGGGCTGTTTGCGATCGGAGAGAGCCACCGACGGCTGTTTTTCTTTAGGGTTTTGTGTTCATGTGAATGAGTGCATGGGTTTGTATTTATAGGCGCAAGATGCTAATGTTCACGGTTCGGATAAGCATTGTGGCCGAGGGACTTAAGGAAGTTAGTTTGGTTTGGACTTGATTTCGCGGTCAAGGAATAGGGTGGGTTTGTGTATTGTGGCCGAGAATCTTGGGTTGGGTTTTATCTTGTGGTTTCGAGTTTGATCTTGCGGCCAAGTATTGGAGTGGTTTGGTTTGGGTTTTGCGGCCGAGTGATTAGAGTATTAGAGTTTAGGTTTGATCTTTGATTCTCGTTCTCTTTTGGCCGAAGACTAAAGTTGCATGCTATAGGTTTCGGTTTGGTTTTGATCTTATGGCCGAGACATGTTTGGTTTAGGGTTTAGGTTTTCGATGTGTGTTGGATTTGATCTTGGCCTAGGACTTGACTTGAACTAGAGTTTAAGACTTGTTACTCCTAGAGTCGCAATGAACCAAGGTTTAGAACGTGTCGCGGTTCGGTTAAGTTCGTGCACGTATTAAATCTAAATATTCAATCACTAAAACAATCACACAACACACAACACGTATTCATTTAATTCATACACGTTCGTACACATAGCACGTAATTAGATTGACACGTATTACGTTTAAGTTACCCGAAAAACCCGGGATATCACATTATCCCCATGTTGAAAGAATTTTCGTCCCGAAATTGAGTAAACGCGGTTTAGCATGTAACGTACATGTTTAGAGTGCCACGCACAAAGAGTTAGTTCGTTTACAATGGTACGCAACGTTACAAGAAGTTCCCCAAGTTCATACGCAAAGATTTCCATGTGCCATGCACAAGAATTTAATCAACAATAGTACACGAAAGTATGAGAAATTTCCAGGTTGTCACATCATCCCCTTGTTGAAAGAATTTTCGTCCCGAAAATTTAGGTACTGTCATCGTTAGTTTGCTGCTCAGTTGTGAAGAGGTGTGGGTATTTGCTTTTCATTTGATCCTCTCTTTCCCACGTGAACTCCGGTCCACGCTTAGAGTCCCAACGAACTTTAACGATTGGAATTTTGTTGTGCCTTCGAGTCTTGATCTCACGATCCATGATCTCAATAGGCTTTTCCACGAAGTGTAGTTGTTCATCCACTTGGATCTCATCCAATGGAATAACTAAAGTTTCATCTGATAGACACTTCTTCAGATTTGATACGTGAAATACGTTGTGAACTCCACTGAGTTCGGTCGGAAGGTCTAATTGATATGCTACGGGTCCGATACGTTTCAAGACTACAAACGGACCTACGTACCGTGGGTTAAGTTTGCCCCGTTTTCCGAAGCGGATTACACCCTTCCAGGGTGACACCTTTAGTAGGACGCGATCGCCTACTTGAAATTCGAGCGGTTTGCGTCGTTGATCAGCGTAGCTTTTCTGTCGATCTCGTGCCGCCGCCATGCGGTTTCTGATTTGTACAATCTTTTCAGTAGCCTCAAGTATTAACTCAGGGCCTGTGAGTTGACTGTCACCGACTTCTGCCCAGCAGACCGGTGATCTACATTTACGACCATATAATGCCTCAAATGGTGCTACCGAAATACTCGTGTGATAGCTGTTGTTATATGAGAATTCTACTAGAGGCAGGTGAATCTCCCAATTATTTCCGAAGTCCACCACGCATGCCCTAAGCATGTCTTCCAAGGTTTGTATGGTCCTTTCGCTTTGACCATCAGTCTGAGGGTGATAAGCTGTGCTCATATCCAAGCGTGTTCCCAACGCTTTCTGGAGTGACTGCCAGAAGTTTGACGTGAAGCGAGCATCTCTATCTGAGATGATGGACGTTGGCACTCCGTGCCGAGAAACTACTTCCTTAATGTAGATGCGAGTCAACTTCTCCATCTTATCTGTTTCTTTAATAGCTAGGAAGTGTGCGGACTTAGTTAAACGATCCACAATCACCCAGATGGTATCGCAACCACCCAAGGTTCGCGGGAGTTTAGTGATGAAATCCATTGAAATCTGATCCCACTTCCACACTGGGATCTCAGGTTGTTGGAGTAGCCCCGATGGCTTTTGATACTCCACCTTGACTTTTGCACAAGTCAAACATTTACTTACGTAGGTGGTTATATCGGCTTTCATGTTGGGCCACCAATACGCAACTTTAAGGTCTTGATACATCTTATCCGAACCCGGATGGACAGAGTATCGAGATTTGTGAGCTTCATCCATGACTAGCTCTCTGAGATTTCCATAGAGAGGTACCCATATACGATTCATGAAATACGGGCTCCATTGGGCTTTACCTCCTAATCGCGTTCCATTTTTCCCACTGATTCGGCTTTGATGTTTTCCTCCTTAACTGCTTCTAATTGGGCGTCGCGTATTTGTTCGGGTAGCCCTGAATGAATAGTGAGTTGTAGTGCTCGTACGCGAGAGGTTTCAAGTGTTCCTTCTTGCTAAGGGCATCAGCTACCACGTTAGCTTTACCCGGGTGATACCGAATGGCACACTCATAATCGTTCAAGAGTTCGACCCAGCGACGCTGTCGCATGTTCAACTCCTTCTGATCAAAGATGTGCTGGAGGCTTTTGTGGTCAGTGAAGATTGTGCACTTCGTTCCATAAAGGTAGTGTCTCCAAATCTTAAGTGCAAACACTACTGCTCCCAATTCTAGGTCATGCGTCGTGTAGTTTTTCTCGTGAACCTTCAGCTGTCGCGACGCATACGCGATGACCTTATCGTGTTGCATGAGTACGCATCCCAATCCCTGAATGGAAGCATCACAATACACTACGAAGTCATCTGTCCCTTCCGGCAAGGACAGAATGGGTGCACTGCAAAGTTTCTGCTTCAGCAGTTGGAATGCTGCTTCTTGCTTGTCACCCCAATTATACTTGATACCTTTCTGGGTGAGGGTAGTGAGCGGTTGTGCAATCTTTGAAAACCCCTCGATGAAGCGTCTGTAGTAACCAGCCAATCCCAAAAATTGGCGGATTTCCGTCGGAGTCTTAGGTGCTTCCCAGTTTTTGATGGCTTCAATCTTGGCAGGGTCTACATGGATACCCTTTTCATTCACAACGTGCCCGAGAAACTGAACTTCCCGGATCCAGAAATCACACTTCGAAAGCTTGGCATATAGCTTTTCCTGTTGAAGTAACCCTAGCAGTAATCTTAGATGTTCAGCATGCTCTTCTTTACTTTTGGAGTAGATGAGTATGTCATCGATGAATACAATGACAAATTTGTCGAGGTATGGTTTACACACGCGGTTCATGAGGTCCATGAATACCGCAGGTGCGTTAGTGAGACCGAATGGCATGACCAAGAACTCGTAATGGCCATACCGAGTGCGAAATGCTGTCTTAGCGACATCCTCCTCCCTGACGCGTAGCTGGTGATAACCGGACCGTAAATCAATCTTAGAGTAGTAACTTGACCCTTGCAGTTGGTCGAATAGATCGTCGATGCGAGGTAACGGGTATCGGTTCTTGACAGTAACCTTGTTGAGTTCCCTATAGTCGATGCACATGCGGAAAGTCCCGTCCTTTTTCTTGACAAACAGGACTGGAGCTCCCCATGGCGAAACGCTTGGTCGGATAAATCCTTTTTCCAACAGCTCTTGAAGTTGGGTAGACAGCTCCTGCAGCTCGGCTGGAGCTAGGCGGTATGGAGCCTTGGCGATGGGAGTTGCATTGCTTGCCAATTCGATTTCAAACTCCAATTGTCGATGTGGTGGAAGACCAGGTAGTTCTTCTGGGAATACATCGGAAAAATCACGGACGACAGGGATGTCTTCTATACGTTTCTCGTCCTTAGGCTGTTCGGTAATTAGTGCGAGTAAAGCGAAGGAATTCTTTTTCCGAAGATACTTCTGCGCTTGCATAAATGAGATGATGTTGGTGACGGCGCTTGTCTTGTCGCCTTGTACCGTCAGGATTTCGTCGTTCGTGAGTGGAATACGGATAGACTTTTCGAAGCAGAGGACTTCAGACCGGCGTCGGATAGCCAGTCCATTCCGACTACCACTTCAAAACTACCCAGGGTAGTTGTCATCAGATCGATGGTAAAAGTGTGGCCCGCGAGTTTGAGTTGACAGCCGGATACGATTTGGGTCACATTTACAGATTTACCATTGGCTAATTCTATCACATAAGGGGTCTCTAATGGTTTAAGCGTGAGATTTAGGTTCTTCCTAAAAGACTCAGATATAAAGCTCCTATCCGCACCCGTATCAAAAAGCACAGAAGCAAAATGTTCATTAAGGGGAAAATTACCGGTGACCACGTTCGTGTCGTTTCTGGCCTCTCCGCGGCCCAATGTAAATGCGCGACCTTTGGCACCTCCTGTGCCACCGTTCCCATTGTTGTTGTTGTTATTATTGTTGTGGTTATTGTGGTTGTTTCCACCATTATTGTTGTTGTTGCGCAACTGTGGGCAGTCTTTTCTGAAATGAGCAGTACTACCACACTGGTAGCATCCCCGGTTTATACCTGCTGCTGACCCTGAGGCCGATTCTGATTTTGTCGGGACACGATTTCCCACGACAATCCTTTGCCGCATGTCCCATCTTGCCACATCTTTGGCAGCGATTTCCTGCACAAGGGCCGTCATGGTGAAGATTACAGCGGTTGCACTGCGGCTTTCGACCTACATAGCCGCCTGCATTCTGGTTGTTGTTGTTGTAGTTGTTGTTGTTTGTAACGATTTTGATGACCCCGATGGCTGTGGTAATGATTGAACCGTTTCTGGTTCCCTTGCTGCGGATGAGATGACGAAGACTGTCGAATGGTGGAGTCTTCAAACTTTCTTTTGTTATCTGGGGCAACTTTAGTGGTACCCCGTGCTGGCAGTTTCTTCTGTTCCACCGCTTTATCGGTGAGTTTGTGAGCCAATCGGATAGCTTGATGTTCTGTTACAGGGTTACTAGACATCACCATACCCTGAATTTCCGGAACCAGACCCCCGAGATAGAACTCGAGTCTTTTCTCCACCGTGTTGGCCAATTCAGGACACAGAAATGCCAAGTCATGGTGTTTTGTGGTGTAAGCCTCAATTTCCGATCCCACCATCTTGTGGTTCCATAGAGCTTGCTCTAACTGTTGCACTCTGTCTCGTGGACAGTACTCCTCTTTAATCAGGGCCTTGAACTCAGTCCATGCCATTGCATTTGCAGCTAACAGTCCACGTGTTTGGACTTGGGCATTCCACCATGTCAGTGCCCCCTCTTCCAGTGTTGAGGCGGCGTATTTGACCTTGTTGGCCTCTAAGCAGTTGCACATTTCAAACACGGATTCCGACTTTTCAATCCAGCGGACCAGTCCAATGGGTCCTTCCGCCCCCGAGAACTTGCTTGGCTTTGCGTCAAGGAACATCTTATAGGGATTAAAGCCCCCTCCTGCTGACAGAGAACAGGAAGTCAGCAAGGAATTGTACTAGCCTCACTATTAGATTTTCACGCGAAAACTTAATAATGGTTACCTGCCGGCTGGTTCTGAACACCCGCCAATGCTGCATTCACATGCTCCTGAATCATGGTAGCTTGCTCTTCGGGCGTCAAGTTAAGGTTTCCACGTCTTCTAGTCGCCATTTAGATCTTCGAAACACAACATAAACACACTCCGATAAGTCTATACATCCAATAGAGTTATCCTACTTCGTACTTTAATAATTATAAAGTTATGTCAACTCAATATGTTAAATAGTCAGAAGAAATACTTGATTAGCTGAAATCTCAACGTCTTACAAAAGTGCAAATCAAACATACGAATTCACTATAAAGTCTCAAGTTTAAATACAAGTGGAAAATAATAAACTGAAGGAAAACAAATAATATAAACGAGACATGTCAGTCATCTACGTCTCCATTCCACAAGTCACTGTCATTGCCGTCATCCTGTGCGGCATCTCCAGCCTCCTCAGCTGGGTCCTCCTCCGGATCCTCTTCAGGATCCTCCTCTATCGGCACTGGAGGGGCCGGTGCTGGTTCAAGTGCTTGATTTTGCAGTTCCTGAATGTTCCAACTATTTTCCAGGACTCTGTCCTCAAGCCAGTCAGCTCTTATCTGCTCAGCACGCAGATCTCTGGCTATGGTGTTACGAGCTATCTTACTCGTACGATGCTCTTCCTCGAGCGAGTCGGTCTTTCCCGTAAGGTGTCGGATCATCCATCCTTGTGCTAAGATGGTTTCCTGCATTCTTTCTAACTGTTTTTGTTGTGTATGCACTAGGATTCTAAGCATGTCAATTCCTATTTCTACAGGATTAACCGGTTCAACCGGTACAGCAATAGTTGGGCGTAACGATGACTCCTCCCCCAGAGCGAGCCTTTTCCTCGCCGCTGAGCGTGTCTCTATGCCATAAGGTAGCATGGGTTCCACCATTGGTGCCTTTCCTGGTGCCCTTGGTGGCGTAAGTCTGTCGGACGATGATGACGATGAGGATGATGACATTGCCTGTTAGGTCGTGTAGTTAGTTACGAGTTGTTTTCATTTCTTATCATGAAGGTATAATCTACCAAACACAGTTGTGGTATATTACATATCAAGATATAATAATTCGGTGCCAAACTAAGTCTAGTGTCGTGATATCAGCTATAGTTTAGGTCTACTTCTAATGCAAACCTGGTTCTCTATAGCTAGTGGCTCTGATACCAATCTGTCACACCCTCAATTTCCACTTGCGGAGTTCTACCGCGAGACGTGTGAACAAACCAGAATCTAAGACACTAGTACGTCGAACGACTCTATATGATTTGATAATACGTTTTCCAAAATCATTTGTTGTAAATTTTAGATTACCAATATTTAGCATGAGTATCAGTTTTTAAAGTTTGAGCGGAAGCATAAATAAGTAGTGATGCGGACGCCAACACGAACGCCAAAACAAAGGAAAAATCCCAATCAATGTTAATAAATGAGACTCGATAATGATGTCTTGTTCAATGCATGTATGTGCACCTAGAGCTCCTAGCGTCCTGAGAAACATGTGAAGAAACAAGTGTCAACATTAAAGATGAGTGAGTTCACAGGTTTTCATAAATTCGTTGTTCGGTTTTAGTTTGTTACTCCGTTATCCCCAACCCGGGATAACATATCAGTTCCATTATTCCAAACCCGGAATAATAAGTTGTTGCTTCCAATATTCCCAAACCGGAATATTAAGTTGTTGTTTCCATTTTCCCCAACCCGGGATAATAAGTTGATGTTCCAATATTCCAAACCCGGAATATTAAGTTGTTCCGTAATTAAGTTTAATATTAATGTATATAGGTAGCTAGCCTAAAGTCATGTCACTAAGTGTTCGCGATCGAAGCTGACAGTTGTGCCTCCGTTTTGCCAGGCCTATCACATGACCATGGCGATGTTAGGCCAATCATACACCCGTTGACCATACCCGGTCGGCTAGCGCGACTAGCTCGGATGGGGCTCGTCAGACCCAGTAGTACTACTTATAATTCCCCCGCTATTTAACCCAAATACTAACGATCCGAGGAGATTGTCGAGGACTTAAGTGATAAAGCTGCATAGTGACCATAACATTACATTAACATTAACTTAGTTACCGTATAGTTATGTGACGTTAAATTCGTATAACGTAAAGAGTTTGAGTTTGAGAGTGTATACATGTTTCTCCCCCTGTTGTTTAAAAACCAGATAAAGTTAGGGGCCGTGAACTCACCTTTATTAGCTCGGTTAGTGTGGCAAAGATGTTATAAGAGATGGGACCGCTAGTTGCGTCCTAACAAACCAATTAATTCCACGTCAGTGTGTAATCACACCAATACAAATTCCACAATTAAATTTACTCACAAAGTGATACACACAAACAACATATCTAACACTCAAACATGCATGCAAGTATTCTCATATAATCATAGTAATCAAACAACTTATCATGAACACATTCCAAATCCATGCAACACTTTAATGCATAAAATCACAAGTTAACAACCTTCTGCTTAACACTCAATTATTCAGCTGTTTTCTAGGATTTTTATAAAATAGTTCCAGCATTCTAAAAATTCCCATACTTTTACAGTAGGTGACATTTATACCATAGAAATTTATATAATTTTTCCAAGTCCTAAATCTTTACCAATTAACCATAATATTAATTCACTAAGCCGCAGTCAGATTTACCGCTTTCTGACTGCAGTCCACGGAAGAATTTATTTAAAAATCACTGATAGTCCGATTAACAAAATTCCAGTTGGAGTTGCCCGGAAATTTCTATACCTAGTTGCTGTACAAAAATCATGACTCAACTCTCTAATGATTTTAAAATCTAGCTTGATAAACAACCAACAAAATTCCAGAATTTTAACAGCTTTACCTACTGAACTTGTTTAGCCCTTTAAAAATATCAAACGATTTCAGAAAATTATGAATCCAGCACCATTAGATTCCTTAGTCAAATCTCTACGTTCTAGACATCAGAAAATCCGTTTTTCGACAACTAACGACCAAGTTACAGCCAGATGAAATCGGCTGTAACTTTCACTCAGCTTCCTGTTTCAGCATGTTATTATTATAAACTCGTGTAATCCCGTTCATGCGATTAATCTAAGTGATCAAGAACTGATTTCTAGTCCTAGATTAATACTAATATCCTATCCATGCAAACCCTTCTCAATACTTTAGTTTTTATACACAAATCACAGCCTATACAATCAGCTTTCAATATAACATTCAATTCGGTTTAAACACTCCGCAATCATACAATCATCTAACGCAAACATCATTAACAAATCAGCTAGTCTAACATTCATTCAATCATGCTTGGCAATCTTATATGTTCCGGAAACAACCATACTTGTAACTATGATATATCAGCCGATTGACACATGTATACTCCGAAAACACACGATCGTTTCAATCAATAAATCAATCCGAAACAACAACAAAATCAACACACATAACTCAGAACTTTCAAGTCCCTACATACTTGCAGACAACCTACATATGCATATGATCGTATTAAACTTACTGCCAGTTAACTTCCCATGCATCCATTCACACCCATAATACACCCATATCACTACATATTTATCGAAACATCAAATAATACTATTACCGAAGAACCTCACAGCCATATATACGAACAATTTAAATCAAGAATTTGGGAAAACAAGACTGTGATTAACGTGTTACCGAGAACTAGAGAGGGTATGAGCCGATTAAACTTGAACCAAAGTCGTGGAAGAGTCCTCTTGGAGATCTTGCTTGCGTCGGCAGGAAGAGAGGAGGGAAGAAGAGGGCAGGCGATATGGAGTGTAGGGCTGTTTGCGATCGGAGAGATCCACCGACGGCGTGTTTCTTTAGGGTTTTGTGTTCATGTGAATGAGTGCATGGGTTTGTATTTATAGGCGCAAGATCCCAATGTTCACGGTTCGGATAAGCATTGTGGCCGAGGGACTTAAGGAAGTTAGTTTGGTTTGGACTTGATTTCGCGGTCAAGGAATAGGGTGGGTTTGTGTATTGTGGCCGAGAATCTTGGGTTGGGTTTTATCTTGTGGTTTCGAGTTTGATCTTGCGGCCAAGTATTGGAGTGGTTTGGTTTGGGTTTTGCGGCCGAGTGATTAGAGTATTAGAGTTTAGGTTTGTCTTTGATTCTCGTTCTCTTTTGGCCGAAGACTAAAGTTGCATGCTATAGGTTTCGGTTTGGTTTTGATCTTATGGCCGAGACATGTTTGGTTTAGGGTTTAGGTTTTCGATGTGTGTTGGATTTGATCTTGGCCGAGGACTTGACTTGAACTAGAGTTTAAGACATGTTACTCCTAGAGTCGCAATGAACCAAGGTTTAGAACGTGTCGCGGTTCGGTTAAGTTCGTGCACGTATTAAATCTAAATATTCAATCACTAAAACAATCACACAACACACAACACGTATTCATTTAATTCATACACGTTCGTACACATAGCACGTAATTAGATTGACACGTATTACGTTTAAGTTACCCGAAAAACCCGGGATATCACAAAATCGCCTAGTCACTGGCAATGCAAAAGCAGACTTGTGTAGCTACATCAGTATGTGAGGCTGAGTATATTTCAGCTTCTAGTTGCTGCTCTCAAGTTCTATGGATTCAACAGCAGATGCGGGACTACAGTTTTGAATTTCTTACTACTCCTATTTTTGTTGATAATGAAGCTGCTTTACAGATCACTCGGAATCCTGTATAGCATTCAAAAACAAAACACATTGAGATTAAGTATCATTTCATATGTGATTGTTATGAAAAGAGATCTATCGATGTTGTTAAAATCCACACTGATCACCAACACGCCGACCTTTTTACCAAAGCCTTTGATAAATCACATTTTGATTATCTACTTTTGGTCAATGGCATCAAGGTGAAAACCGAGTAACTCAACCATGGCTAACTATTTTTGTATATACTTTTCTACAAATCTAAAACTACAAAAAGATTTTCAGTTTTATATTTTAGGGGGAGTAAATTTCAAGAAAATACAAAAATATGTCTTCTATTACCTTCTTTGTTTAAGGGGGAGAAAAATCAGAAAAATACAAAAACATTAGAAAAATAAAAAATGAGTTTCTTGGATAAACTGAAGATGATGAAATTCACTGGTAAATCTGTCAGATATGGTTAAAAGCATAGAAAGAAGATTGATAAGTAGCTTTTACTAATGATGTATCGGTAGGCTCACAATCAGACTAAAATGTGCAGGTTGATATAAACCTAACAGACAGAACGCCAGGTGGGAACCATTCATTGGCATATGGTCTTGGTACTGAAATTTCGTTTGATAGAGTGCCGAGGTTCTGAGATATACGGTCTTTATGCTGGCTTATCATCTAGATATCATGGTTGAATCTTTTGGTAAAAAATAACGGTGGTGCAAGTCTAGAACTTCCATGATACCATACATACATGTACATACTGCATTTGACCCTCAAATAAGTGATAAAAATATCACATCCCCAAAATAAGTGATAAAATATCACAGCTTTATGCGGGAGCTAAGTTCGTCTCTTTGTCGGTACGATGGTACTAACCTGTTCACGGACTTACTCTTGTGCACTGCATGCATATGAAAATCAAGTTCCTCATCAATAAGTGATTAAATCACAAAGGGCTTGTTTTCAATCAAAAAATAAGTGAGTATCTCACATCATTCATATACGTCAAAACAGATGATAAAGCAGTATACTCACCGGTAAGATTTTCTCTCGTGCATATCTTGATACGGGAATGTATCGTGATGTGGTTGAACACCAGCTAGTAAGTATAAATTCATACCTTAATCATATCTCCTAATCATGATTACATCTGATAAGTCTGAGCTTACGTGGACAACAATACCGATAATCATAGTTGAATACTTCTCTGTTTAAATTTTGAAGTTTAAACCAAATATCGTTTTTTACAAAGATTAATATGCTGGTATGATTTCTTTACCTTGAAACTCGAGAAGATTGTAGTTTATCTGTATATTTTGATTTTATGTCTAGTTTACTTAGTTGCTTCTGTAGTTACTTTTTGAAAGTTAGCCAAAGTTGATACTCGAGAGTTTTCTACCAAGATACGCCAGAGAACCATCTGTTTGATATCACAACTTCATAAAGTAATATCTTGCAACAAGTAATCCATCAAAGAAATCCAAAATCTGAAATCCGTTTGAGTGTGTGTATCTCATACGAATGAACCTAGTCATTTGATTTGACATGGTCACTTGTTCTTCTCAAATCTGCTGCTGGAATTCATACGAGTGTGTATCTCGTTCAGGGAATACAATCATACGAAGAATTTATGAGTACAGATTGATACAAAAGAACATAAACAAAGACCAGCAACGAAGAAATCTGACAAGTCAGAAGAGGAAACAAGAAAGATTTGAAGTTTCTTAGAAGTTTGAATACCTGATGCTCTAATCATTGGATAGCAGATCTTCAGGGGGAGTTTGTTGATACTCCAAACCATTCAATGTGAAGACCAACATATGAAGACCAAAGACCAAGCAACATCCAAGGGGGAGTTTGTTGATACACAGTTTGTGTCTGTCGCTTGTTCTTAGTTACGGTTGTAATTGTACGGTCTTTGTTCAGTGTCTGTATAGGTTTGGTCGTGTCGAATAGATCAAGATATCCTAGTATGACATCTTAGCTTGTCTGTGTTAATCAGTTGCATGTGTGCATACTGATAAGTCTTCTGTACGTCATGTCTACACACGTTTTCCAAGATTAAGGATTATGTGTGAGTCAGAGAATTCGTACGAATCATGTGATTCATACGAAATGCTTGAGTAACAAGTGTGTTACTTGTTACGTACGAAATAAGTATTTCGTACGAAACAGTTGACTCATACAAAACTTTTGGAATGTGTCTCGTGTGAAATAGTGTGCTCAATATGTCTGGATTCGTGTTTCGTATGAACTCTAGACGGACACCATATAAGCAGACATGCACCTCTCAGTTAATGTTGCTGGTGGACTCGCGCGTGAGAGTTAGCTAGCTAGTTGGTCTAAGTGAGCCTCTCAGCTTTCTCTCTTAAGACGAAGACACAAGAGCACAACAAGTTTGTTTAAGTCATATGAGCATTGTGTGTATATGTTTGTACTTGTTCTCAACCATTAATCAAGATAGTGAATCTTTGGTTACCCCATGTTCTTTACTTTGCTTTGGTTGCATGCACACTTGGATCCACACTTGTGTGTATGTCATTTGAACAAGGAACTGGTTTAACACTATCTGCAGGTGGACCTACAATCCATTTCTAATAAATGTTGAAGATGTATTTTCCTTTCTTCTTTTGTCCTGTTTATCTTGCATCTTCTTTCTGTTTGATCTTCTTGACCTTATCTTTAGTGCATGATTAGATTGATCATATTTTTCTTCAATACTGACAATAGTTTTCTAACATGCCTGCACACTTGGTTCAACTAGAATTGACCATTCCCAATAAGATGTTGATACCCATGTGGATGTTTGTTTACCCTTGTTTTTAAGGGTTGTGGCACAAGTTCTACATACCTATAAGTTACCCTGTTGCATGATGGTTGCCTGTAGCCTCTGGGTAGTGGGTTTTGTGATACAGCAGAGGTTTGACCTGAACTCTGTTTTGGATGTTGGTTCAAATTTTGTGGGTGAGAAACATGGTTTGGCTCAACTCTTTTGGGAAGTGACTGGGAATTCTTGTTACCAAGCCCATAATCCCTTTTGAAGTTCATTTTCTTGTTTAAGAAAAGAGCATTGCTAGGTTAAGTGGTTAAGTTTTCCTCAAATGGTACACCCAGGAGTAGATTCACAGACACTGTTTATTCGATTAATATCGTTGGATTTTAACTTAAATAGTATTATGCCACATGATTTTGCTTTTCACAAAAATCACACTGTAGTGCTGGAACCTTATCTTTCTTTTTACCCTTTTCTCTCTTTTCAGAAACAAATACTTTAACATGTGTTTGAGAGTTGCTAAGAGGAATGATTTTTATCTTGGGTGGGTCAAGACCATTTGGGTTTATAAAATCAATGGGTTTGAAATTTTCTTGAACATCACATTCGTCTAACCATGTAGGTTTGAATTCATTCTTTAGTTTTTCAGCTTGAATGAAGCTTAGTGGCTTTTCAAGAGTTAATTTCTTGCCACTAGGTTCAGTGATCTTTATTTCTTCCCTAGTTGATGCGGTTGGTATAACTTCAACCATCTCAGAGTCAATGGAAGCTTTGGTTTCTCATTCTTGGTCATATTTTATAAAACTAACCCCAAACTTCACATTGCTCTTGATCCGCTTATCCAAAAGCATCTCATAACTACGATAGGATTCCACCCATCTTATAAAGGTGATCTGTGTGGATTCCAACTCATTTTTACAGTTTTGATATTTTTCTATAATTGACTAGAGTTGGTCCTTGGTTATGGATGCTTCATATTTCGGACTTCTTAACTCAAGGTCTTTTTCAGTTATTCTTGTTTTAAAATCTTTTTTCAATTTTTCAAGAATAAGTTCACTAATTTGTACCTTTTCTCTCAGGTTTTCATTTACCTCTTTTACATTAGCAAAAGCAATGATGCATTTTTCTAAACACAACTCTTTAAGAGTTTGAGGTGATACCTTTGAGGCAACCAATTCAACTTGATTTGTATAGATACAATCAGTGGAACTTTTGGGATATTTCTCATCCATCCTTTCTACATGCTCCTGGTCGTCAACAGATGTTTGACTAGAGCTTTCAACAGCTTCACTAGCAATTCCTTCACCAACAAAGGTTTGAACCAGATCCTCTTCACCTGAAACATGCTCAATAGCCATAAAACAAAACTTTTCATATTCATCACAATCATTTGCTATTAGAGCAAAGTTTTCATCTGTTAAATTCTCTTGCAAGCTACTCCAATCAACTTAGCCTTCTGTAAAGAAGCTCTGTTGACTAGACTCTGCTGGTGCAGGAGCAGGAGTAGCTTGTGGTGCTTGAACATGTGCAATTGGCATTTGGACATACTGAACCCGAGGGACATGTGGTGTAGGGACATAGTGCATAGGTACAGGATTTAGATTTTGTGCAAAGTGGGTTGTGTTTTGCACATTTGGTCCAGGGGTATTTTGGGATAAAACTCATGTTGTGTATTAGACTGAGATCTTTGATTAGGATATGTGATCATTGGTGCATAGTTATTTGTTTGATTTTTGCACACTCTAGCAAAGTGTCCCAACCTATTACACTTAAAACATTTAATCTTTGATTTATCCAACCTCACTTTGGATGTAATACCCAAAAATTTGAAACCTTAAAATAATAAATATTGATTAATTATCTCTGGTTTTAAATGGGTTTAATACATGTTAAATTTGTTGATGCAGATGTCTATAGCCTACGTCTCGGGGTTATGTCGTGTCGACTGTAATAGGGCTTCGATGTTAGATTTTGTGTTTAATTGTATGTAGTAGGGCCACTTCACACGAAGTGTGTTGGTGCATAATGTCTATTGCCTACGTCTAGGATATGTTGATTATGTATATAGGGCTTAGAATGTCAAACATTGTATGTTAATGTATGATTTATTAGTTTTGTACTTGACTCGTACGAGTGAGCATCATGGCTTGTACGAGTGACACTCTGTCACTCGTACGAGGCATCACTCGCACGAGTCACACACACACTCTCCTCCTGTGCGAGTTACGCTGACCTATAAATAGAGGAGCCTGAGTGTTGTGTTATGATATCTGTTGGTTAATGTACGGCGAAGCCATGTCAAACTGTTTACTCGCTCTGTAACTGTTCACATTTATCAATACAATTCAAGGCGTTTAAGTAGTATATCTTTCTTGTTTGTTTGTCCAACTCGCTAACAATGAATTCAGCCTATGTTAGATGAGTCAGATCAGTCCGATGCTCATAAGAGGAGAGCCGATCCCCTCTCACAAGTGGTATCAGAGCCTGAGGCCTAATCTGCGGACAAACATCAAGTTTTTGCAACTACCAACGGTTTCAGATCCAGATTCAACCATTGAAGTTTTCTACATCTACACTTTCTCATACAGATCTCAGATTTGGACGAATTCATGGACAAATTGGACTAGGATTTTAGTATATCACGTTAAAATCAACTCTAATCAATCTTTGAAAATTTCAGATCTAAAATTAACCTAATTCATGTCGAAAATTGTAAAAATCATCCGTTTGGTGACCTGAGCTGTTTCGTACGAGTAGAGAGACAACTCGTACGAACGGTTATCCGTACAAATTAAGTCATTCATACGAACGAGCAAAAAATTTTTGTTAAAATTTACAAGTTAAAAACTGTCATTTGCACGAAACAATGATTCGCTCGAACTAGTCAGTCGTACGAGTAACCTTTCAGTCGTAAGAACATCTCGCTC
Organism: Scalesia atractyloides; assembly: GCA_947069175.1. Classification (NCBI taxonomy): domain Eukaryota; kingdom Viridiplantae; phylum Streptophyta; class Magnoliopsida; order Asterales; family Asteraceae; genus Scalesia; species Scalesia atractyloides. The sequence continues at coordinate 53,926,764 of CAMTDV010000020.1, forward strand.
GCACGAATTCCTTGATTCGCACGAGTATATTACTCGCACGAACCAACTGAGTCGCTGAGCATCTGGTCACTCGCACGAAGAACATTCTGTCGTAACTTTTTTCATTCTAATCAGTGTTTTTCGAAAGTGTGTTTCTGAAATTTATGCAGAAAAAATGGAAGAATAATTTTACAATGCTTTTGCTGCTTCAGTAGTCATGACAACTGCAGCTCAGAATGTGAACATTGAAAACGAGATGGGCACGATGACAAAGCCTCCAAAGCTGATGAACCTTGAAGACTTTGACAGATGGAGTGAAAGACTTATGAATTGGGTTCAAGCGGATCATTTCACATGCTGGTTTGCCAATGAAGAGAAATATCAAGCTCCGATTGGAGAGAATGGTCTTGAGAAAACTTTAGCTCAACTCTCCGAATTCGAAAGGGATAAGTTCATTAACGAGAAAAAGATGATGAACATCTTGCAACAAGCCATCAAAGGAAGACATCTTGGCGCTCCTACAGCATGACGATGACGCCAATCTTTATGGAATGCTCCATGGTGAAATTCCAAGGAAGCACACAGTTGCGAAAAGGGAAGAGAGCGTTATTAAGTAAAGAATTTTTAATTAGATCAAGGGAGAGACGGTGAAATAATTGATTAAACGATATTTTCACTTGGTAGTGTAAATGAAGCGAATGGGAATTGTGAAGACGAATGAAGAATTAGTCGATAAGCGGGCGGATTCTCTACCTCAAATAGAATGGTCTACTTACTTGACTATTCTAAAGAATGGCACAGATTATGGTAATTTCTCATTACCAAGATTTATTGAGTGATTGGAAGGGCACGAACTCGAGATGCAAAAAATGGCTAAGAGCAAAGGCGCCAAAATGCAACAAGATGTAAATCTTCATTACAAGGGTTCCAAACTGCCTTCAGCGGCTTCAATACACCAAGTCCATAGTCAAGTCAAGCAAGTGGATTTCAATCTTTTTCTTTTGTCAACCTGAATACATCTTCAGGCCCACAGTCATCTAATAGTTCGAACAATCCCCAGATCAACCAGAACAATCAATCTAATCCGAATCAATCAGGTTCTAAAATGCAATATCGCTGTTGATTTCAAGAATGCTCAAAACTTCAACGAGAACACCGCGAAGCAACATATGTCATTATTAGCCTCGGTACTCGAATCATACGATAGTTTAGTAGCAGGGAAGATTGGAAATTTAGAGATGACGAGAGAGGATTATGATTAGATTGATCCGGTCGAGTTTCATGGAGATCATTGGAAAAGAGAATTTGGGAGGACTTCGACAAGTCCAAAGTTACATGTTTCAAATGTCGAGAGAAAGGACATTTCAAACGAGAATGTCCAAATAGAGAAGTCCAGGGTAATCAGAACCCGTTTGCTGACGACTATTACAAGAAAGCCATATATCATCGTCCTCAACCCAAAACAAGAATGGTGCAAATCCAAGATGGACCGTCAAACGCCAATGACAAAGCTCTATCATTACTCAGGGGGACGAAGTATTCAACTTGTACAAGTACATCATGAAGAACGAAAGTTTGGCTTTGGTCGCAAAAATCATTGAAGAACCTGAAGAATATGCAAAGGCATCTTTTGATGAGGCTCCTGAAGAGTACTACAATACATCATCAGAAGAAGAGGAATTGTTAAATAGTGCATTTAAACATCTCTTGCCTAATGATATTCTTAAAACTTTTGCAGGTTATTTTGAGCCAAGCCATCGATCGTCTTGTGAAGAAAAGAAGAACCCTGAAAAAGAAGAGAGAGAGTTGATGAGACGTTGATAAAGCTGACTGACAAGACCAACAGAGCTTGTATGGCGAATGTGAATGAGGTAAATGTGTCTAAAAATGAGTCGGTGAAAGAAACACCTTGCATGAAATGCAAGAGCCATGCAGTGAGTGTGCTGAAAAAGAATCACGATACAATGAGCTAAAATGTCACACAAATAATTTGTCATGAATCATAAGGAAACTAAAGAAGCTTATGAAAAACTAAGCAAATATGTTAAACAATTTGAAGGTGATTAGAGAAATTAACAGAACACTTGCAATGCTCAAGGCGACTGTAATGGACAAACAAATGGCCATTAATATTCATTTAAATACAATCGCCGAGCTTAAAAATGAACTTGAGAAAATGAAAATAGAAACATAACGAGTTAACAAATTGTTAATCAGTTATTCTACAAGTTCATACGTCATTGATCACATTCTTCCAAAAATTGAAAACAAGGAAGAAAATCAAATTGATGAAAACGAAGGTGCAAGTTATGATCGTGTTCCACCACCCATGTGGGATAGTTATGCTAAAAAACCATCAGGGTTGGCAAAGGCACTCAACTTAAAATTGAAAACTGAAATGACAAATGAGCTGCCTGCGAACATAGATATAACTTACACCAGACCAGAAAATGAATGTGAGTCTGATGTGGTAAACACTGGGTTTGAGAGTGTTTTGAAGAATGAATCTGACAAATCCGAATTGGATGATGAATCATCAGAAAATAGTTTAAACATTGATCCAAACGTCATCGTATACAAAATGTATTTATCTGATAATCTATATTCGATAAGGATTTCCCAATTTAGAATGTCAATCTAGATCGTGTTGAAAAGTTGTTCAAGCTTGTTGAGGTGAGCCATTCTGATTTAGAAAAACACGATGCATCATTTTATTCTAAATCAAAATGTTTTAACACACCCTACCACCAAAGGAACAGAGATTATCCAGAAAACTAGAGAGCTGGGTTGGGTTTTCAAAAGCAACGAACAAACAACAAGTTTCAAAAGTTAAACTTTACAAAGAAAATTAATTTTGTCTATGGGACAAGACAGAAAAGGAAAAAGATATCATTGGTAAACAATCCAATGACGAGTTCAAGAAAAACAAAGAGAGTAGAAAACGAGTTTTGGATTCCTCTGTTCAAAAAGACAGCAGGACGTGCTACAAGTGTAAAAATGTTGGGCATATTGCACGACATTGTTCACAAAGAAATCCAAAATCTGTTTCCAACTCCAACAGATCTACCAAAGATGTGAAACAAAAGGCACCCATGGTTGTACCAAAACAAATTTTGAAAAGAAACAGTGAATCCCATAAAAATGTAAAATCAACGATTCAACATAATTCTAAATTTGAAATTGGTGAAACTTCCACCAAGAATCGTCAAAAAGATTCAAAACTTTATTGAAAAAGGGAAAATTTAAAAACAGAAACATGGGTTGCAAAAGTCAAACCATCTAAGGTAGAACTGAAACCATCTATTCCAGCCAAAACAGAGGACAAATAGAATGTCAAGATCAAAGTTGGTCTGAAGTTTGATATTCCAAACCCACTAAAGACCAAGCAGGCTTGGATTTCTCTGTTTAAATAACATCTTTTGTATGTGCGCAGGGGCTCCCGAGATCGATCATGTCTAAATGGATTATGGATAGTGGAGCTTCCCGACACATGACTGGGATGTTTGCGTTGTTGCATGACGTCAAAGCTATCCGAGGAGGTTACGTCGGTTTCGCTGGAACTCAGGGTGGAAGGATTGTAGGAGAAGGTATTCTTACGAATGGAGTGGTTTCAGTGGACAAGGTGAACTACATTGCGGAGCTGGAGAACAATCTACTGAGTATTTCGCAAATTTGTGCAAAAAGTTCACAACACATTTCAACGATAAAGAATGCTTAATTCTCAAGCTGCGATTCAAAATTCCTGAGGAGTGGATCCTCGTGCGCGCTCCAAGAGAGTATGATTTGTATATCTTAGATATGAGCGTCGCATCCACTACATCTAAGAAGGTTCAGTGCTTTGTTTCTAAAGCAACTGAGAAGGAGTCAATTTTATGGCATCGGAAGATGGGGCACATTCACTTGAGAAAGATGAATTATTTGGTGCACAACGACCTAATGGAGGGTGTTAATTTGAAGAATTTTCATTTATCTGATGATTGTCTGAGCTGTAAAAGGGGAAACAACATAAGAATTCACACCCAAGAAAGCTTTTTAATTATATCAAGCTACCACTAGAAAGGCTTCATATGGGTCTATTTGGGCCAGTAAACGTGAAAAGCATTTCTGGAGATCTATATTGCCTGGTCGTAAGTGTTTTAAAGTCTTATGATTCTCTTTAGGAAGCTTGAAAACCTGTATCACTTGCCTATTAAGAGAATCTGCAGTGACAATGGTACCGAGTTCAAGAACAAGAGGATGCTCGAATTCTACAACGAAAAGGGAATTCTTCACGAATTCAGTGGTCTTATACTCCTCAACAAAATGGAGTGTCTGAATGTAAGAATCGCACATTGATCGAGATTGCCAGAACCATGCTCGCTGATTCAAAACTTCCAATTAGTTTCTAGAGCGAAGCAGTCGCATTTGCGTGTTACACCCCCAATCGTGTGTTAATAGTCAAGCCTCACAATAAAACTTGTTTTGAGCTGTTAAACCATCGGAAGCCTAACCTCGCGTTTTTGGAGCCTTTTGGATCGCCATGTACTGTTATGGACCCAGACGGTAAATTTGGAGCCAAATCCTGGGAAGGATTTTCGTCGGTTATGCTAGTCCACAAAAGCGTGTCTTCTTGCCGAGTCTGAACTAGGTTATTCTTGCACAACATGTTGATTATCAACAATATACTACGCCAACACAGAACCTGGGGATCCATGGTTGTTCAACTACGGAGGTTTGTGGAATTCATTTAACCTCCAAGAAGTTCCATTAGAAGAAGAACTTGTTATGCTCTTTCAACCAGCATCAAATCTTAAATCAAGAGCAAGTTTCTAGACCGTTGGTGATTTCCCCGTCACTTCCTGTCTCTAGTACTTCTGTCGTAGGTCCGAGCAACACTCTACAGGAATCAGTCTCTATACCTATCTTGAACACTACTGAATCATCTGCCCATCAACCGATTAATGCCGACTCTGATCATGAACCAACTTTTGATGATGGAGGATCTAGTTCCGATGAAGGATCTAATCATATTGAAAGTTTTCTGAATGCTCAAGCTGATCAATCAAACATCAGAAATGAAGCTACATCTTCTGCATCAGTTGTTGATGAAGTGATCACGAATTTGCAAAGTTAAGTAGATGTTCCGAGTGAAGTAATGCCAAGAACACTATCTTATCATCCATCGGAGAATATCATTGGCAGCTTACAAACCAGAGTGCAAACTCGCCATCAGATCAACAAGGATCTAAGTTGCTTCTATACCAGTATTGCTCCATTGCAAACCAGACTTTCTTACAGTTGTTTTGTTCCGTAGGTTTAACCCGGAAACTGGAGAGACGCATTGAAAGAAGAAAGCTGGGTGGAGGCAATGCAGGAAGAGTTGCTTCAATTCCAGAAACTTGGTGTCTGGAAGCTTGTTGACCTACCAGATCATCATAAAAAAAATCAATACACGATGGGTCTTCAAGTGCAAGCGCGATGATAGAGGTATTATGATCAGAAACAAAGCTCGGCTCATGGTCCAGGGCTTCCACCAGTAAGAAGGGATAAACTACACTGAAGTCTATGCCCCAGTCGCTCGTCTCGAAGCTATTCGCATATTCTTGGCCTTTGCTTCTTGGAAAGGATTCAAGGTGTATCAATTGGATGTCAAATCTGATTTTCTTTACGACAAAGTCAAAGAGGAGGTGTATGTCAGACAACCATCAGAGTTTGTAGATCCAATACACAAGGATAAAGTTTACCCTCTGAATACAGCTTTATACGGTCTTCACTATGCCCCGAGAGCTTGGTATGAAACGCTTTCAAGTCATTTTCTTGACAACGACTTTCTCAGAGGAACTGTAGACTGTACCCTCTTCACAAATGAAGTAGATGGTCATTTGATTTTGGTACAAATATATGTGAATGATATCATCTTTGGATCGACAAATGATAAGTTATGCAAGGACATCGAAGAAGTCATGAAGAAGAAATTTGAAATGATGTCTATACGAGATGAAGTTCTTTTTAGGACTTCAGGTTGAGCAATTGCCTGATGGTATCTTCATTCATCAGACGAAGTATGTTCGTGATGTGTTAGAGAAATTTGACATGTCAGGAACTGCGCCAGTATCAACTCCATTAGCTCCAAATCACGGCATTTGTCCAGACACTCATGGAGTGAAAGTCAATGAAACATTATATCGCTCCATGATCGGATCCTTGATGTATCTTACATACTTCTAATAAATCACTTAGTAAATTCTTTTATATTTTAACTTTCCGGGTTTTGATTTCGATAACATATATAAGTTATGTGTCTAAATATATATTTTAGACATGTCGTCGTCATCGTTTATTGCACGCTTTTTCTTATCGACCATCGCCCGTCGTCATAATAACTCTTCTTGTCAGCGATTTATTCGTTGGTCGACAACGCGACGTGTATTTGTGACGTTCACCCATCGTCCGCATTGCTTCGTTTGTCCGATTATTGTTTCGACGTATTGTAAGAATGCATTTGTTTTAGTCACCAACACTTGATATTATTTTCAATTTTTTGTAGTATTTTGTATGTAGTTGGGTATTTTTATGGTGAATACCCTAAGCTTCTAAAAACTCACACATATAATACACATGTATTTATACAAAGCCCTTGGTGACAAAATATGTATGCATACTTTTATTTCCCCAAGTAACTCTTATATATATATATTTATAAGGATTTCTTAATTTTACTTGTAAATATATATGTATATATATATATATACTTGTTGAACACTTGAGTGTTAGGGTTTAACCCTTGTCATTAGAACTTACTTAATGACGATTTAAGTTACTAATCGCGTTTAGTCCCGCTAATCATCCCGTTAATCATATCTTAATCGCGATTAGATTTTTAGAAAATTTCGTCATAGTTTCCCCTAAACTATGGCATTTTCCATGTTTTTAAAACGTATTTAAACCATGTTTAAACTCATAATCAAGATCATCAATTTATTTCAAGCTTTCATATTATTTGTTTACAACTTGTGTGTATCATCATCCATGGCCTTTTTGTAGTCACAATCTTACTAAAAATGTAATGTGATTTCAATATTTATTAACACTTTTAATTTACCACTTTTGTCATATCATTAAATAAAGTCCATTTCTTTAAACCTCTTGATTACTACACTTTTTAAGATGGTTACATCTTAAATCATAATGTTTATTTTTTTTATAAAATCATTCATGTGTAGTAAAATTATCTTTAAGTTGTAGTAATCTCCATGGATGATGTAGTTGATGATCTAGTTTAGATTTAAACATTATTATGTTTAAATCCTCATTTTCATACTTGTTCATACAAGATCATCTAATTTTTATACCTTACTTAAACTTAAACAACACCATCATGCTAACTAACTACCATATAAACACATAATCAACACAAAATAAACAATATTTAGTGTTATTATTAAGGTGTGAGTTAGGGTTTTTAGGTTATCTTTTCTTTATTTTCAAGATGATCAACTTGTACATCATTAATCTAGACATAATAATAAGCTAGAATATGAAGGGATTTGCCTTACAAAGGGTGCACAAGTTTGTGATGATCTTAGAAGGAAAATGAAGCTCCAAAGAAGCCCCTAATGATCCTCCACCTTTGCTAGCTTCTTGAATGGTCTTGAAGAAGCTTTAAAGTGAGAATATGAGGTGGTTTATGGTGGCTAAATGGTGGTTTTGTGGTGGTGGTTATCGTCGTGTGGTATGAGAAGAAAGAAGGCTTATTATTTATATTTTTTTGTTGAAATGATAAGGGAAGACATGATGACGATTTATATAAATCTTCAAGTAACCATCACATCTTCTACTATACTTAAATCTCTAAATTTCAACACAAATCAAGTGGGTGGGGCCCACTTGAATTTGCCAACTTGAAATGGGGGGGGGGGTTAAGTGTAAATTTATTTTAAAACATGTGCTAAATTATTAGATATTTAGGTAATTAATTTAAGTATGGTGATTATGGGTTGATCTTGTATCCTTAGCATATAATTAGGGTTTAGAGTGTTATTCTATGAAAATTAATCCACTTGATCATTTAATATAAGTTTCGGATGACGGAAACGTAGTTAGTTCGTTCACCGATACAATATTCGCTAATAATCGAACTTTATTATTTAGTACCGGAAGCTTGTGCTTTTGACCTCCACAATTGCCATGGTGTTTATTTAGTGCACTTCTGATCTAAAAATATACATAACTAGTTCGCTAGACGAATATATGTTGAGTTAGGATGGCCAAAATTCCTTTCGTTCGATCATGCGCTCGGTATCGGCATTTATATATCTTGCCGTTGAACTTTTCCGAAAGTTGTGTTTCCGTGGCCTCAAGATAGTTGAATGGATTCCGAGTCCCAAATGAGGCTTAACTAGGTCACTAGATGCATAATTGAGGCTATCGGCCACTAAAATGTTCGTCGGTTCGGCAAACGGTCGCTTTCCGGTCGAGTTGTGCGCTGTTTGCCGTATGACCGGAAATGATGTCTTTTATGCATTTCTTTCTATTCTCATATTGTTTTAGGATGTTCAATATTGTATTGTTATTATTCTAACATCCGGAATCCACCGAATTAGTATTGCGGACAAACTGACATTTGTCGCCTTTTTGGTCGAAACGGACAATTTTGCAATTTAGGCGTTGTACCGGAAAGTTATGTATTTTTGTAATGAGTGATCTCATATCAATGTTTTCATTTATATATGGACTCAGTTATGGCATTAACATGCCGTTATCTATTGTTCTGATTCGTTTAGCAGTTTTGCCCACAAATAGTGCCACCGCAAATAGTGCGCCCAACACTTTCTACCAACACTTTTAGGGCATTGTTTGGTTTGTTCTGCATCGTAACAAAAACCAGTACATGTTATGATCTGATTTACTTTCCCTAATACTTAGGATATGACGTACGACTCAGTTACGCAATTAATTACAATAATATGCATGAGACTATAAAATAAAAATAGTGATTAGATTGTACGAAATTACTGGTTATTTGCCATTTGTCACATACTCCCCTTGAAAAAAACTTTCGTCTTGAAATTCACTTTGAGACATCCTCTGAAGGAGTCTCCTTGAACAGGTGGGGGTACTTTGTCTTGATTTGATCTTCACATTCCCACGTATACTCGGGTCCGTGACGTGAGTTCCAACGAACTTTGACTAGTTTGTTTTAACTTCTCCTTGTCTTTCAAGTCCATAACCTCAATGGGTTCCTGGTAAACTGGAGTATGTCATCAATATGAATCTCATCCACTGGAATGATAACTGTGTCATTCATCGGGCTTTTCTTCGGATTAGACACATGGAATGCGTCATGTACATTATTGAGTTCCTCTAGCAGTTTTGGTTTGTAGGCCACTGTACCGATCTTTACCAGGATTTCAAAAAGCCCTATATATCTTGTGTTTAGTTTTCCATGCTTCCTGAATCTAGCTACGTCTTTCGATGGTGAGACCTTTAGTAATATTTTGTCCCCGACCTTGAAGGATAATGGTTTGTGTCTCCGATCTGCGTAGCTGTTCTGTCTATCTCGGGCCGCTTTGATGCGCTCATGGATCTTGATTGTTTTGTCAATGGCCTCTTGTACTATTTCAGGACCACTGAGTTGTCTGTCACCGACTCCCACCCAATCATAGCGGATATCGACACTTTCGTCCATATAGTGCTTCGAATGGCGTCGCCTTGATACTGGTGTGATAACGTTATTGTGGGAAACTCTACCAACGGTAAATGAGTATCCAAGTTTCCGCCTAAATTCATCACACAGGCCCGAAGCATTGCTTCCGACGTTTGGATGATTCGCTCGCTTTGACCATCGGTTTGTGGGTGAAAAGTTATGCTTAAATCTAAGCAAGAACCAAACGATGTTTGATATGATTTTCAGATCCGTGACACGAAACGATCATCTCTGTCAGAGATTATCGAGACTGGCACTCCATGACTTGCCATGATTTCCTTAAGATACAGTTCAGCTAACTTCTAGGTACTGTCTTTCTCACGGATGGGTAAGAAGTGAGCTGACTTGATTAACCGATCGATGATAACCCAGATCATGTCATGACCTCGAGAGGTCCGTTGTAGTTTTGTAATAAAATCCATTGAGATTTATTCCGACTTCTAAGCAGGTATTCCGGGTTGTTTGTAATAACCCAGATGGTTTTTGGTATTCGGTCTCGACCTTTGCACAAGTTAGGCATTTCCCAACACAGGTCGTAATATCTCCTTTGAGATTACACAACCAATAATACCCTTTTAGATCCTAGTACATGTTATCCGATCCTTGGTGTATCGAGTATTTGGACATGTGTGCTTCATCTAGTACCAAGTCTCGCAAATCGCCATAATAGGGAATCCAGATCCTTCCCATGAAATATAGCATCCCATCCGTGTTCGGTTCCAGTTGTTTTTCCATTCCCGTAATGATTTTGCTGGAATGTTTTATGGTTTTAGAGCTTCTTGTTGTGCATCATGCACTCGAGTTGTAAAGTTTGTCTGGTTCATCGTTTCTAAAGCTCGTACCCGTAATGTTTTGATTCGTTCCTTCCAGCTCAAAGTATTTACTACAACATTTGCTTTGCCCGGGTGATACTTGATCTCAAAGTCATAATCATTCAACAATCCCACCCAACGTCATTGGCACATATTCGGTTCTTATTGATTGAATATATATTGAAGACTTTTATGATCCGTGAATATGGTATACTTAATGCCATATAAATAACGACACCAGATCTTTAAGGCAAATACCACTGTGCCTAATTCTAGGTCATGTGTGGTATAATTCCTTTCATGAACTTTCAACTGACAAGATGCATACGCGATGACTTTTTCACATTGCATTAACACACTACCCAAGCCTTGATGCGATGCATCACAATACACCACAAATTCATCTGTACCGTCTGGAAGTGATGATATCGGCGCCTTACATAGTTTATCCTTTAATAGATGAAATGCCGATTCTTGCTTTTCTCCCCAATCGAACTTATTATCCTTTTGTGTAAGTGAGGTTAACGGCTGAGCAACTTTTGAGAAGTTCTCAATAAATCTCCGGTAGTATCCCGCTAAACCTAGGAATTGTCGTGTTTCCGTGGGGGTTCTTGGGGGTGTCCAATTCTTTATAGCCTCAATTTTTGAAGGGTCAACATGTATTACATTGTCGTTCACTACGTGACCGAGAAATTGTACTTCGCGAATCCAAAATTCGCATTTCGAGAACTTAACAGATAATTTCTCCTTCTTTAGAAACTCTAAAATTGTTCTTAGGTGTTGTTCGTGTTCTTCCTCGGTTCGCGAGTATATTAATATGTCATCGATAAATACTATCACGAACTTGTCGAGGTATGGCTTACATACTCGGTTCATCAAATCCATAAATACTGCAGGGGTGTTTGTTAACCCAAAAGGCATAACACGGAACTTGTAATGACCGTAGCGAGTCCTAAACGCCGTCTTAGGAATACTTTCCTCTTGGATTCTTAATTGATGATACCCGGATCTTAAATCCATCTTTGGATAAAAACTCGACCCTTGTAATTGATCGAACAGATCGTCAATCCTTGGTAATGGGTACCGATTCTTGATGGTTAACTTGTTTAGTTCCTGGTAGCCTATGCTCATCTGGAAAGTTCCATCCTTATTCTCGACAAAAGGCACCAAAGCTCCCCATGGCGAGGAACTCGTTCTAATGAATCCTTTGGCTAACAACTTTTGTAGTCGTGTAGATAGTATTTGCATTTATGACGGAGCTAATCGGTATGGAGGCTTTGCTACTGGTGCGGCTCCTGGCACCAAATCAATGCGATAGTTGGCGTGTCGTTGTGGAGGTAATTCAGGCAAGTCTAATGGGAAGGCTTCGAGGGAATTCCTTCACAACAGTTATATCCTCCAAATTTGGGCTTCTCATTTCCTTATCGACTATGTGAGCTAGAAAGGCTATGTAACCTTTTGGTAGGCACTTCTAGCCTACATGCAATTAAGGATTCGTAAGGGCGCTCGTGCTTCTCTTCGTACTACAAGTGTTTCTTCGACTGGCAGGGGGATGCGGATAGTTTTCTCAGGACTACCTACTTCCGCTTGGTTATATGTCAACAGTTCTATGCCAAAAGCTACGTCGTAACAACCCAGATAAACGGGTAAAAGATCAACATTAAATTCTCGTTCTCCAAGTTCCAAAGTGCATCCTTTTATAACTTCCCCTGACTTGACTAACTTACCGTTGGCAAATCCTATAGAATGAGGGAACGTTTATCTTACTTGGCTCTAGGTCAAGTATATTTTTAATTCTACGGAGATGAACTAAAATAGGCATAGGTATCAAACAAGATGGATGCGAGATGTTGGTTGATAGGAAACGTGTCGGTGACCTTTTAATGATTCCTCATGACTCAGGGATCAAAACAGTACATCTCGGATCTTTGGTATTGATTTCGGAGCATTTCGAATTATTGTTTAGAATTACATTCTTGGATACCTCATTTCGAATTACATCTCGGATACCTTATTTCAAATTACATCTCGGATACCTTATTTCTGACGGATTCCCATCTCGGATCACCATCTCAGATAGCAATTCGGATTACCATCTCGGACTATTGTTTCGAATTGGGTACTTTTCCGAGTTGAACTAAAAAAGGTGGAAAGTTAACCGACTGAGTAAAAATCATTCTGGTAGACTGAAATTGATCCGTAAACAATTTTACAAACCGATTGCACGGTTAGATCCGTATGATTTTTTAGAAAAAAAATTTGGACATTATATCATTGGATTCGTATCGATGAGACGAGTCTAACGCTAACTCCCCATTAGCTAACTTGATAACGTGTCTAATTTAAAAGATTCTAATTCGAGTATAAGCTTAATACCTAAAGCCACTGGCTAAGCTCGATGTTGGTATCAAAAGAATTGACATGTAATGAATGTAGAGTAGAAAATACACATGAAGACATCAGGATCTTGTGGAGTATCCATAGTTTCTACTCACTCCCACTTTAATTCACTTGCCTGATTCATTTTTGAGACGTTCATGCTTGAAGTAGCGTTCATGCCACACTTAACATCGTTGTTCTTGGTTGAGTCTTACTAACTTATTGGTTTTTGTTTTGTTTCTTGATTCACCACATTTCTACTCTTGGCACTTTTATAAGTGCCCTCTTGAGGAAATTTTCACTTATCACATTTAGGATTTCAGTAAGTTATGAGAATATTTCTTGGTGCTAGCGTCAATTTTAGAAGCAATTGCCTTCGTTTCTATCATCACGGCAGTTCCCCTTTCGTTTGTTACTCACTCTCAATCCTGCTTTAAGGGGTGTGTATTTTTGCTTCCCGTCACTAGTAGATTCCACATGCGTTTCCTTCCTTTCCACACCTTTCTTTGATATTTCCCCATTCTCACCGCATCCTTGGTGAGACTAACTTCGAGAGTTACAGTTTGAGTGATGAAGGTAGGGAGGGATGATGTGGTCATGTTTTGGTTCATAGATGCTAAACCCCAATGTAGTGCTCAATGCGTTTGATATTAGGTGTTCCCAGTATGGAACAACCCTTGAGAGATCGTGAAAGCGTCAAGTGTAAGCAACAACCTTGGTTACAATCATGATCAAGTTCTAGGATCCTGTTTCTACCCTTGGAATTCCAGTCAGTGAGCAATACTCTTCTCGCATAATATTTTTATGTTCTTCCCATGATAACCTCTTCGTAGCATCATTCCCTAAAGTTTCTACTAGAGGATTTCACCAAGTTAATGTTGCATTCATTAGGAGTCTTTGTTTACCTAATTGTTTTACTCAGGAGTGCATTTACTAGCATTGCTAACCTACTCCATTGTCTTTATTTAGCGGACCTAACCTACCACACCTATCGCACCAATGAGGTCTCGCAGCTTAAAGTCTAGGAAAGTCTTAGAATTTAAAACTTTGTATGCTCGCATCTTCGGGTGTAGCGCTGCCACTAGCTCCCAATCGATTGGGATCCAAACCATTTGAACTACCGGTACCACCAGTTTCGCCACTAGTGTCGACTAAGTTACCCTCGTGTCGTGCGATTTCCGCAACCGTATGTCCTTCCATAGGAACTCTAGTTCGGCTTACCCAGTAAGTCATGGATTAACTAACCCCTTTCGGGTGTACCCTTCCTTTTGGCGCCATGTTTCTTCTTAATACCCAAGATTAAGAGAAGCTAAACATATATTTGGTTAAATATAGTCTACCATGCGCCTAAGAATAAAGAATGCCATCCAAAATTCATGGTACCTCTTGCGTGTATCGGCCATATGTCTAATTGGAAAGAAAATATAACTCGTTGAGGAGGAGAAACCAAACGGTCATCTCCAACCTTACAGCATTACTCCATACTTCATGGACTTCAATCGTCCAAAGTAGGAAAAAAATCCTTTGCCACACTAACCCGTGTGACGAATACGTTGATATCCCTTAAGCTCCACGAGCTCCAGCTAGATTGTTATAGTTTCCATAGATATCGAACAGAATGCAATGAGGGTGTTGAAGCATGACTCATGCCATACCATCCCTTGGAATAAGACAAACATCAAACGATGGAGTTTAATGTAATCTCTTTTCAATAATAAGGTGAGGTGCCATAGACACCATGGAACCAACCCATGTACAAGAACTCTAGACCGTTGAGGAAATATCCTCCTTGGGTGGCTAACTAGTTTTTGTTTGTTTAGATGACTAGTCTTAGTCGACTCATGATATAGATAGAATCTTAGATGCGAACAAATACGTGTGGTGTTTCTGTATCGTAGGTTGTTATAGCAACCACCCCGGTTAGCGTCCCACTAGATTGAAACTCGAACAATTTTATAAATTCGAATGGTTAGTGATCTTTAACTTGACCGGCATAGCCCACCAGGATTCTCATCCACTGCAAGTTATTAATATGTGGGCCCCCGTAATAATAAATTGCCTTGCATGGTCACCCTAGTGTTCTATCGTTCAAGGATGATGATCAGCCAGAGAGAGGACGCTATTGTCTACATACCTTCAACATAGAAGGGACCTTCGTGATGGTCCAAGTGCTATCGTCCCTTGACATTACTCGCGAAAGGGCACATCGTTAGACAAATTTAGAATTAGAGAGAATTTGCAATAATAACAACTGAAGGGGCACCTTCAAGATGAGTACTTCACCTTTCCTTGTCTAGACAGAAGTGTCATTATCAATCATTAATATGGGTCACAGAGACCTCGTCCCGCTAACAAATTTGTCATCTAATGCTACCACCTCCGCCTCTTCGTCATTACCAAAGCCAGGCATCTCCGCATCCACGGGAAAAGCAACCACCTTATGTGAAATCAATCCTAATGTCTCACTTAGGATCCACGTTCGCCATAGGCTCCACAATGGACACGAGGTCGATATTCTCATTGTGCGAATTAAGGATAATAATAACATCTGTAGTCGAAGGTATTTCGTTCTTGGCAAAATATTCCGTACAACAAATATATAAATAAATTATACATATAATCACATAAAATCCCATCTAGCCAGGATTTCTATCCTTTATAATGTGTTCATGACACATAGTCTTATAATTTAATGTGTTTATTTCTCATAGACTAATCATGTATTGATCCTTTTTCGTTACTTATGGCTGAGCTCGGGTGATAGATCCTCATGTTATTGTGACACAATGAAAACCGTTTTCATTTTTGTCATAATTCCGAAAACATTTCTGTTTCGTTATAAACTTTGTTTTCATGTGAGAGCCCTTAGTGATTGTAGACCAAGCTTTTAATAAAAGTTTTTCCCCGGTTCACTACAATCGGAGCTCTGATACCAATCTGTCACACCCTAGTCGTAGCGGAAGCGCAAAAGTGGGACTATGAGGTAATCATTGCATCCAATCATGTAAACAACTGTATATGAACAACGATGCCATGAATATATTAACTTGCAACCAATGTGGTTTGAAATACATTACAACATAGTAAAAGATTGTTTTCATCGTAAAAGCACGTTGAGGTTTTGACTCCTTTAAACCCGTACGAGGTTGGGATATAAGAGACAAATCCTCCAAAATGTGGCATTCGTTGTCATGTCATTCCCATATCCGAGGTGTATCACCAGCTCAAGTCTTGTGTCCTGAAATACATGCAATTTTAAAAAGTCAACATAAAGTTGCGAGTTCATGTAGTTATGGTTTTCTCATAATGCTTATAATCCTGTAATGAAATCTGAGTATGTTATTAGCATTCATGGAGTTTAAGGATCTATCAGTGTGTAGCTAGCACCCTGACATATGTGCCAAAAGTAAGTAACCAACCCGAGACAACTCTTGACATCATTTGGGATCACAAAAGCACTCCTAATTGGTTAACAAACAAGGAGTGGAGTATGCCTCAAACTCTATAGATCTATACCTTTTGCACCTTGGTCACCAAGTGATTAATGGTTACTCTTGTCACCATCCTATTTACACACATTGATCGTGTTATCAACTAACCCTATAGCTAACATACCGTTTGTTATGACATGTATTTCCCCTCGATAGTTTTAAAACAAAACTCTGAAATAATTGAAAGGAGGGACATGAACTCACAATTTTGCATTTCGTACGTCGTATTACTCGCAGTTGGTGTCCGTACACGTGTGCAACCTACATATGTATCGAGTTTATTAGACACCTAGGCCCTAATGGACCTTGTACTCGTTATTCATCTTGAATTCTTGTTGTGTATTTCTTTGTTATGATAGAACAACTTTTAAATGTTATCATAGTGTTGGTTGTTTGTTTGATTGATTAATATTGTCAGATATATTTCTTAATATATATATATATATATTATTGTTCTTAGATCTTGTGTGAACCAGGCATTGCCCTTCACATGTCCTTGTGCCTTGCACGCGTGTCGTTGGGCCTTGCCCATGTCATCTATGCCATTTGGCCTAACCCATGTTTTCATGCCATTGAGCCTAACCCATGTTTTCATGCCATTGGGCCTAGCCCATGTTTTCTTGTCATTGGGCCTAGCCCATGTTTTCTTGTCATTGGGCCTAGCCCATGTAACTTATGTGTTTCCGGGTTTTTAATTTCGATAACATATATATGTTATGTGTCTAAATATATATTTTAGACTTGTCGTCAGCGTTGTTTATTACATGCTTTTTCTTGTCGACCATCGCCCGTCGTCGTAATAACTCTTCGTGTCGGTGATTTATTCATTGGTCGACAACGAAGAGTTATTACGACGTTCGCCCATTGTCCGCATTGCTTCGTTTGTCCGATTATTATTTCAAGTATTGTAAGAATGCATTTGTTTTAGTCACCAACACGTGATATTATTTTCAAGTGTTTGTAGTATTTTGTATGTAGTTGGGTATTTTTATGGTGAATACCCTAAGCTTCTAAATACTTACACATATAATACACATGTATTTATACAAAGCCCTTGGTGACAAAATATGTATGCATTCTTTTATTTCCACAAGTAACTATATATATTTATAAGGATTTCTTATTTTTACTTGTAAATATATACTTGTTGAACACTTGAGTGTTTAGGGTTTAACCCTTGATATTAGAACTTACTTAATGACGATTTAAGTTACTAATCACATTTAGTCCCGCTAATCATCCCGTTAATCATATCTTAATCGCGATTAGATTTTTAGAAAATTTCATCATAATTTCCCCCTAAACTATGGCGTTTTCGACTTTTTTAAAACGTATTTAAACCCTGTTTAAACTCATAATCAAGATCAACATTTTATTTCAAGCTTTCATATTATTTGTTTACAATTTATGTGTATCATCATCCATGGCCTTTTTGTAGTCACAATCTTACTAAAAATGTAATGTGATTTCAATATTTATTAACACTTTTAATATACCACTTTTGTCATATCATTAAATAAAGTCCATTTCTTTAAACCTCTTGATTACTACACTTTTTAAGATGGTTACATCTTAAATCATAATGTTTATTTTTTTTATAAAATCATTCATGTGTAGTAAAATTATCTTTAAGTTGTAGTAATCTCCATGGATGATGTAGTTGATGATCTAGTTTAGATTTAAACATTATTATGTTTAAATCCTCATTTTCATACTTGTTCATACAAGATCATCTAATTTTTATACCTTACTTAAACTTAAACAACACCATCATGCTAACTAACTACCATATAAACACATAATCAACACAAAATAAACAATATTTAGTGTTATTATTAAGGTGTGAGTTAGGATTTTTAGGTTATCTTTTCTTCATTTTCAAGATGATCAACTTGTACATCATTAATCTAGACATAATAATAAGTTAGAATAAGAAGGGATTTGTGTTGGTGCATAATATCTATTGCCTACGTCTAGGATGTATCTGTAATGTTTATAAAGTTTACACGTTAATATTTAAATGTGAAAAAATAAATTTTATATGTTTTAACACTATGTTTGGTACGAAAGAATACATATTTTGTACGAGTGACTCACTCGTACGAAACACAGGTTCGTACGAAATATAGTTGTCTGTTTAGCACACACTTTGGTAGGAGTCATCTCGACCTATAAATAGGGAAGTGTTGTGTTAGAGCTAGTGAGTGATTTGTCAATTGGTACGGCGAAGCTCTGCCAGTTTGTTTACTTGCGTCTGTATTTGAACGTCATTAATACATCGGAAGCAGTTAAACCGTAAGTACTATCTTGTTTGTCTTGTCTACCTCTCTAGCACAGAATTCTGCCTCTGCTAGTTGAGCGAGATCAGGTCGATTGCTCATTTCGGGAGCTCGATCCCCGTTCACAAGTGGTATCAGAGCTTGACTTCTCCGATTGTTCAGGCTCAGACACTTCAGATTCAATTTTAACACTTTTTCAACCACATTACTTACCACTTCAGAGTCACATTCACCATCATTTTATTGTAAGTTACATCGATATCCACAGGCAGCTGTTCGGTTTTCAATTTAAGATTTAGCACCTTTTCCACCCCAGATGGATTTTTGCACGCATAACTGTTCCACATGGGTGGAGGAACTCGATCATAACTACCTGTGACATCCCGGGTTTTCGGATAACTTTAACGCAATACTTGTCGAATAAATTACGTGCTACGTTATTATGTGATATCCAAGTTCGTGCTTTATGTTAGTTATAATGTATAGACGTAATAAATAAACAAATTAATCGAGCCCAACCGCGACACGAGCCGGCCTCTTTTTCTTGCGACTCAAGGAACTAAACTTGGGGATCAAGTTTAGAACCCAAACCATGTCGCGATCAAGCAACCCAAACCGACCCACCCAAGCCCTCGGCCGCGAGATCAAACCCAAACCGCAACCCATCCCTTTCACCTTGTTGCGCCTATATATACTAACACATGCATGTTCCTTCACAACACAAGAAAACCCTAGTGAGAAAGAAGCCGACGGCAGCCAATCTTTCATCTCTCCGATCGCAAACAGTCCATCTCTTCCACTTGTTCACCTCCTCGATCGCAAAAAACCTCTTCCTTCATCATCTCGATCGTGATCAGCCTACATCATCTCTCGGTCGCGACAGCAGATTATTCATCTCATTCTTTCGGTCGTGATCTTGCTTGAACAGCCGAATCCATTCTCATCCAAGTCTCGACTCGTTATTCACCATTATTAAAGGTTAGGATTTATAATCGTTTGCAAGATCATATTCGGATTATATGTGTTTGAATGTAATGATTATGTTGTTAATCGGCTGATTGATCATTGTTTGTATGTATGATTGTTTTCGGAACTTATAGTTTGCAAGTATGTTTTGTTTATAAAAACTAGAGGTATGGATTAGGGTTTGCATGGATGTAATATATGTATTTAATCTATGATTAGAAAAATCGGTTCTTGATCGCCTAGGTTCATTATATTGACGGTTTATGCGAATTAGTGGTAACAAAATGCTGAAACAGGTTGCTGAGTGATAGTTACAGCCGACTTCAACTGGCTGTAACTCGGTTGTTAGTTGTCGAAAAACGGATTTTCTGAAGTCTAAAACGTAGAGATTTGAATAACGAATCTAATGGCGCTGGATTCATATTTTTCTGAAGTCGTTTGATATTTTTAAGTGGCCAAATAAGTTCAGTAACTAAAGCTTTGAAAATCCTGAAATTTTGTTAGTTGTTTATCGACTTGGATTTTATAATCAGTAGGGAGTCGAGTCATGAATTTTGTACAGCAACTAGGTATGGAAATTTCCGGGCAACTCCCACTGGAATTTTGTTAATTGGACGATCAGTGATTTTTAAATAAATTCTTCCGTGGACTGCAGTCAGAAAGCGACGAATCTGACTGCAGCCTAGTATATTAATATTTATGGATAATTGGTAAAGTATTAGGACTTGAAAAATTTATATAAATTTCTACAGGATAATTTTCACCTGCTATAAAATAATTGGAATTTTTGGAACGTTGAAACTATTTTATAAAAATCCTAGAAAACAGCTGAATTATGAGTATGTAAGCTGAAATGTAATAACTTGTGATTGTGTGCACCAAATTGTTACATGGATTGGATTATGTTCATGATAAATTGTTTTGATTACTATGTTCACATGAGGATACTTGCATGCATGATTGAGTGTTAGGTATTTTGTTGTGTGTATCACTTTGTGCGTAAATTACGTGTAGAATTTGTTTTGGTGTGTTCACACACTGACTTGAAATCAATTGGTTTGTTAGGACGCAATTAGCGGTCCCATCCCTTACAACTTCTTTTGCTACACTAACCGAGCGACTAAAGGTGAGTTCACGGCCCCTAATTTTATCCGGTTTTAAACAACAGGGGGAGAAACATGTATACACTCTTCAACTCAATCTCTTTACGTTATATGAAATTAACGTCACATAACTATTCGGTAACTAAGTTAATGTTAATGTAATGTTATGGTCACTAAGCAGCTATATCACTTAAGTCCTCGTCAATCTCTCGGATCGTTAGTATTGGGTTTTAATAGCGGGGGAATTATAAGTAGTACTACTAGGCCCGACAAGCCCCATCCGAGCTAGTCGCGCTAGCCGACCGGGTATGGTCAACGGGTGAATAATGTGGCCTAACTTCGCCATGGTCAGTGATAGGCCTGGCAACACGGAGGCACAACAGTCAGCTTCGATTGCGAACACTTACGTGACATAACTTTAGGCTAGCTACCTATATATGTTAACATTGAACTTATTTACGAATCAACATTATTATTCCGGGTTAGGAATAATGGAACAAACAACAATATTATTCCGGGTTTGGAATAATGGAACCATCAACATTATTATTCCTGGTTTGGAATAATGGAACCAACAACATTATTATTCCGGGTTGGGAATAATGGAACTAGTTGTTATCCCGGGTTAGGGATAACGGGGGAAACAAACTCATAACCGAACAAACGAATTTATGAAAACCTGTGAACTCACTCATCTTTAATGTTGACACTTGTTTCTTTACATGTTTCTCAGGACGCTAGGAGCTCTAGGTGCACTCACACGCATTGAACAAGACATCTTTTATCGAGTCTCATTTACAAACATTGCTTTGGGTTTTCCATTTGTTTTGGCGTTTGTGTTGGCGCCCGTTTCTCTACTTATTTTTATACTTCCGCTCAACCACATAAACTAATGCTTCCGCTAAACTTTGGTAAATAACTAAGACAATCCAAAATCTACGATGATTGGTTAATCAAATGATTTTTGGAAAACGTATTATCAAATCATATAGAGTCGTTCGACGTACTAGTGTTTCAGATTCTGGTTTGTTCACACGCCTCGCGGTAAAACTCCGCAAGTGGAAATTGAGGGTGTGACAGATTGGTATCAGAGCCACTAGCTATAGAGAACCAGGTTTGCATTAGAAGTAGACCTAAACTATAGCTGAATACAAGACACTAGACGTAGTTTGGCACCGAACTGTTATATCTTGTTATGTACCACAACTGTGTTATGTAGATTATGACTTCATAATAAGAAATGAAAACAACTCGTAACTAACTACACGACCTAACAGGCAATGTCATCATCATCATCGTCATCATCATCCGACAAACTTACGCCACCAAGAGCGCCAGGAAAGGCACCTATGGTGGAACCCTTACCATCTTATGGCGTGGAAACACGCTCAGCTGCGTGGAAAAGGCTCGCTCTGGGGGAGGAGTCGTCATCACGCCCAATCATCGCTGTGCCGGTCAAACCGTTAACCCTGTAGAAGTAGGAAATGACCTACTTAGAAACATGATACAGAAACAACAATAACAATTGGAAAGAATGCAGGAAACCATCCTAGCACAAGGATGGATGATCCGACAACTGACAGGTAAAACCGACTCGCTCGAGGAAGAGCAACATACGAGTAAGATAGCTCGTAACACCTTAGCCAGAGCTCTGCGTGCTGAACAGATAAGAGCCGACTGGCTCGAAGACAGAGTCCTGGAAAATAGTTGGAACATTCAGGAGCTAGAGCAAAATCAAGCACCTGCACCAGCACCGGCCCCTCCAGTGCTGGTAGAGGAGGATCCGGAAGAGGATCCGGAAGAGGACCCAGAGGAGGATCCAGAGGAGGATCCGGAGGAGGATCCAGCTGTAGAGTCTGGAAATGCCGCGGATGACGGCAACGATAGTGATTTGGGGGATGGAGACGTAGACGACTGACACGTCTCGCTTATTTTATTTACTTTCCTCCAGTCTATTTATTTTCCCACTTGTGTTTAAACTTGAGACTTTATAGTGAATTCATATGTTTGGTTGGCACTTTGTAAGACGTTGAAACTTCATTTAATCAAGTATTTCTTTTAACTATTTAATATATTTGAGTTGACATAACTTGATAATTATTTAAGTACGAAGTAGGATAACTATATTGGATATATAGACTTATCGGGTGTGTTTATGTTGTTTTTCGAAGATCTAAATGGCAACTGGACGACGTGGAAACCTTAACATGACGCTTGAAGAACTAGCTGCCATGATTCAAGAGCACGTGAACATGGCTTTAGCGGGTGTTCAGAACCAACCGGCATGTAACCATTATTAAATTTTCGTGTGAAAATCTAATAGTTGGGCTAGTAGAATTCCTCGCTGACTACCTGTTCTCTATCAGCAGGAGGGGTTTTAACCCCTACAAGATGTTCCTCGACGCGAAACCAAGCAAATACTCGGGGGCAGAAGGACCCATTGGACTGGTCCGCTGGATCGAAAAATCTGAATCAGTATTTGAAATGTGCAACTGTCTAGAGGCCAACAAGGTCAAGTACGCAGCCTCAACACTGGAAGACGGGGCACTAACTTGGTGGAATGCACAAGTCCAAACGCGTGGACTTATTGCTGCAAATGCTATGGCCTGGGCCGAGTTTAAGGCCCTAATCAAAGAAGAGTACTGTCCGCGAGACAGAGTGCAACAGTTGGAGCAAACCTTATGGAACCACAAGATGGTGGGATCTGAAATAGAGGCATACACAGCAAAACATCATGACTTGGTATTTCTATGTCCCGATCTGGCCAACACTGTGGAGAAAAGACTCGAGTTCTATCTTGGGGGTCTGGTCCCGGAGATTCAGGGTATGGTAATGGCTAGTAACCCTGTAACTGAGCATCAAGCAATCCGATTGGCGCACAAACTCACCGATAAGGCGGTGGAACAAAAGAAGTTGCCAGCACGGGGCACAACTGAAGTTGCCCCTGATAACAAAAGAAAGTTTGAAGACTCGTCTGCTCGACAGTCTTCATCATCTCAGCCACAACAGGGGAACCAGAAACGGTTCAATCATTACAACAGCCACCGGGGTCACCAAAATCAGTCCGCCAACAACAACAACAGCAACCAGAACGCAAGCGGCTATGTAGGTCGAAAGCCGCAGTGCACCCGCTGTAATCTTCATCATCACGGCCCTTGTGCCGGGAATCGCTGCCAACGATGTGGCAAGGTGGGACATGCGGCAAAGGATTGTCGTGGGGAAATCATGTCCCGACAGAACCAAAATCAACCCCAAGGCCCACAACAGGGTGTTAACCGGGGATGCTATCAGTGTGGTAGCACTGCCCGCTTCAAAAGAGACTGCCCACAGCTGCGTAACAACAACAACAATGGTGGGAACAACCACAACCACAATAACCACAACAACAACAATAAGAACAATAATGGAAACGGTGGCACAGGAGGTGCCAAAGGTCGTGCATTTACATTGGGCCGCGGAGAGGCCAGAAACGACTCGAACGTGGTCACCGGTAAGTTTCCCCTTAATGAACATTTTGCTACTGTGCTTTTTGATACGGGTGCGGATAGGAGCTTTATATCTGAGTCTTTTAGGAAGAACCTGTGACATCCCGGTTTTTAGGATAACTTAAACGCAATACTTGTCAAATAAAGTATATGCTAAGTATTAAACGTGTACGAGTTAATGAATACGTGATGTGTGTTTGTGTGATTGTGTTAGTTACAAAATATACATATATATAA
Organism: Scalesia atractyloides; assembly: GCA_947069175.1. Lineage (NCBI taxonomy): Eukaryota > Viridiplantae > Streptophyta > Magnoliopsida > Asterales > Asteraceae > Scalesia > Scalesia atractyloides. Next base: position 53,951,180 of record CAMTDV010000020.1, read on the forward strand.
TAAATATGTACACGAACCGAACCGCGACACGAACCAACCGTAAACTCCTTGTGGCTCTGGGAGTGAACCGAGTTCTAACCCAAACCTTAAGCTCAAACTAATCGGCCGCAAGATCAAACACAAACCGAACTCCTTGTGACTCTAGGAAACCTTAAACTCAAACTAATCGGCCACAAAGATCAAACCCAAACCGACCCACCCAAGTTCCTCGGCCATGAGCTCAACCCAACCGTAACCTTGTTCTCCCTGCGCCTATATATACAAACTCACATGCATGCCTTCATTCACAACACAAAACCCTAAAAGAAAAACTGCCGTCGGCAGCCTTACTCTCGTCCCTTTTGATCGCGAACAGCTTCTTTCCTTCATCATCTCGATCTGATCAGCCTTGTTCACTTTCTCGGTCGCTAACAGCTTGTTGCTTTCAGTCCCTTTCAGTCTCGGTCGCAACAGCTTTTCCTTTTCTTTTCTTCCGGTCGCAGCAGCAGCCCTCGCCATCTTCATCCTCGGTCGCAAGCAATCTTTGATCACCGGTCCCTTATCTTACTCACGGTTCGTTTACCTTGTCATTAAAAGATTAGAATTTGTCATATGCTACAAGATAATATTCGGATACATGTGTTTTGATTGTGTTGTGTCGGATTGTTAATGCTAGATTAAGAGTTGGATGTTTGTTTAAAAATCTGAAATCATAGGCTATGTTTTGTTTATAAAAACTAGAGGTATGAATTAGGGTTGCATGGATGTGATATTGGTATTGATCTATGATTAGAAATCGGTTCTTGATCGCCTAGGTTAATCATAGGAACGGTTTATGCGAGTTTATGGTAACAATATGCTGAAACAGTTTGCTGAGTAATAGTTACAGCCGACTTCATCTGGCTGTAACTCGGTCATTAGTTGTCGAAAAACGGACTTTCTGATGTCTAGAACGTAGAGATTTGAATAACGAATCTAAGGGTGCTGGATTCATAATTTTCTGAAGTCGTTTGATATTTTTAAAGGGCCAAATAAGTTCAGTAACTAAAGCTGTGAAAATCCTGAAATTTTGTTAGTTGTTTATCGAGTTGGATTTTAAAATCAGTAGGGAGTTGAGTCAGGAATTTTGTACAGCAACTAGGTATCGAAATTTCCGGGCAACTCCAACTGGAATTTTGTTAATTGGATGATCAGTGATTTTTAAATAAATTCTTTCGTGGACTGCAGTCAGAAAGTGATAAATCTGACTGCAGCCTAGTATATTAATATTTATGGTTAAATGGTAAAGATTTAGGACTTGGAAAATTTATATAAATTTCTAAATTATAAATGGCACCTGCTGTAAAAATATTGAAATTTTTGGAACTTTGGAACTATTTTATAAAAATCCTAGAAAACAGCTGAATTATGAGTGTTAAGCTGAAATTTGATAACTTGTGATTGTGTGCACCAAATTGTGTCATGGATTGGTTTATGTTCATGATAAGTTGTTTTGATCACTAGGTTCACATGAGTATACTTGCATGCATGTTTGAGTGTTAGATATGTTTTTTGTGTGTATCACTTTGTGCGTAAATTAAGTGTAGAATTTGTATTGGTGTGATCACACACTGACTTGAAATCAATTGGTTTGTTAGGACGCGATTAGCGGTCCCATCCTTTACAACTTCTTTGCTACACTAACCGAGCAAATAAAGGTGAGTTCACGGCCCCTAACTTTATCCGGTTTTTAAACAACAGGGGGAGAAACATGTATACACTCTTCAACTCAATCTCTTTACGTTATACGAAATTAACGTCACATAACTATTCGGTAACTAAGTTGATGTTAATGTAATGTTATGGTCACTAAGCAGCTATATCACTTAAGTCCTCGTCAATCTCTCGGATCGTTAGTATTGGGTTTTAATAGCGGGGGAATTATAAGTAGTACTACTGGGCCCGACAAGCCCCATCCGAGCTAGTCGCGCTAGCCGACCGGGTATGGTCAACGGGTGAATAATTTGGCCTAACTTCGCCATGGTCAGTGATAGGCCTGGCAACACGGAGGCACAACAGTCAGCTTCGATCGTGAACATTTACGTGACATGACTTTAGGCTAGCTACCTATATATGTTAACATTGAACTTAATTACGAAACAACTATATTATCCCGGGTTGGGGATAATGGAAACAACAACTTATTATTCCGGGTTTGGAATAATGGAAACAACAACTTATTATTCCGGGTTTGGAATAATGGAACAAACATCATTATTATTCCAGGATGGGAATAATGGAACTAAATCGTTATCCCGGGATAGGGATAACGGGGGAAAACAAACTCATAACCGAACAAACGAATTTATGAAAACCTGTGAACTCACTCATTTTTAATGTTGACACTTGTTTCTTTACATGTTTCTCAGGACGCTAGGAGCTCTAGGTGCACTCACATGCATTGAACAAGACATCTTTTATCGAGTCTCAATTATAAATATTGTTTTGGGGTTTTTCATTTGTTTTGGCGTTTGTGTTGGCGCCCGCTTCACAATTTATTTTATGCTTCCGCTCAACTTTAAAAACTAATGCTTCCGCTTAATATTGGTAACTAATCAAGACAATATAAAATCAACGACAAATGATTTTAGAAAACGTATTATCAAATCATATAGAGTCGTTCGACATACTAGTGTTTCAGATTCTGGTTTCTTCACATGCCTCGCGGTAAAACTCCGCAAGTGGAAATTGAGGGTGTGACAGATTGGTATCAGAGCCACTAGCTATAGAGAACCAGGTTTGCATTAGAAGTAGACCTAAACTATAGCTGATTTCACGACACTAGACTTAGTTTGGCACCGAACTATTATATCTTGTTATGCGATGTACCACAACTGTGTTATGTGGATTATGACTTAATAATAAGAAATGAAAACAACTCGTAACTAACTACACGACCTAACAGGAAATGTCATCATCATCATCGTCATCATCATCCGACAAACTTACGCCACCAAGAGCGCCAGGAAAGGCACCTATGGTGGAACCCTTACCATCTTATAGCGTGGAGACACGCTCAGCTGCGAGGAAAAGGCTCGCTCTGGGGGAGGAGTCGTCATCACGCCCAACCATTGCTGTGCCGATTGAACCGGTTAACCCTGTAGAAGTAGGAATTGACCTACTTAGAATCATAATACATAAACAACAATCACAGTTAGAAAGAATGCAGGAAACCATCCTAGCACAAGGATGGATGATCCGACAACTGACAGGTAAAACCGACTCGCTCGAGGAAGAGCATCATACGAGTAAGATAGCTCGTAACACCATAGCCAGAGATCTGCGTGCTGAGCAGATAAGAGCCGACTGGCTCGAGGACAGAGTCCTGGAAAATAGTTGGAACATCCAGGAGCTACAGCAAAATCAAGCACCTGCACCAGCACCGGCCCCTCCAGTGCCGGTGGAGGAGGATCCGGAAGAGGATCCAGAGGAGGACCCTGAAGAAGATCCAGAGGAGGACCCTGAAGAAGATCCAGAGGAGGACCCTGAAGAAGATCCAGAGGAGGATCCGAAGGAGGACCCAGCAGTAGAAGCTGGAAATGCCGCGCAGGATGACGGCAACGACAGTGACTTGGGGGATGGAGACGTAGACGACTGACACGTCTCGCTTATTTTATTTACTTTCCTCCAGTCTATTTATTTTCCCACTTGTGTTTAAACTTGAGACTTTATAGTGGATTCATATGTTTGATTTGCACTTTGTAAGACGTTGAAAATTTCAGTTAATCAAGTATTTCTTTTGACTATTTTATATATTAAGTTGACATAACTTGATAATTTTTTAAAGTATTAAGTAGGATAACTATATTGGATATATAGACTTATCGGGGTGTGTTTGTGTGTGTTTCGAAGATCTAAATGGCAACTGGACGACGTGGAAACCTTAACTTAACGCCAGAAGAGCTAGCTGCCATGATTCAAGAGCACGTGAACACAGCTTTAGCGGGTGTTCAGAACCAACCGGCAGGTAACCATTATTAAATTTTCGTGTGAAAATCTAATAGTGAGGCTAGTAAAATTCCTTGCTGACTACCTGTTCTCTGTCAGCAGGAGGGGGCTTTAACCCCTACAAGATATTCCTCGACGCGAAACCAAGCAAATTCTCGGGGGCGGAAGGACCCATTGGACTGGTCCGCTGGATCGAAAAATCTGAATCCGATTTTGAAATGTGGAACTGTCTAGAGGCCAACAAGGTCAAGTACGCAGCCTCAACACTGGAAGATGGGGCACTGACATGGTGGAATGCACAAGTCCAAACGCGTGGACTTATTGCTGCCAATGCAATGGCCTGGGCCGAGTTCAAGGCCCTAATCAAAGAGGAGTACTGTCCACGAGACAGAGTGCAACAGTTGGAGCAAGCCTTATGGAACCACAAGATGGTGGGATTGGAAATCGAAGCTTACACCGCAAAACATCATGACTTGGTATTTCTGTGTCCCGATTTGGCCAACACTGTGGAGAAAAGACTCGAGTTCTATCTTGGGGGTCTGGTTCCGGAGATTCAGGGTATGGTAATGGCTAGTAACCCTGCAACTGAACATCAAGCAATCCGACTGGCTCACAAACTCACCGATAAGGTGGTGGATCAAAAGAAGTTGCCAGCACGGGGTACAACTGAAGTTGCCCCGGATAACAAAAGAAAGTTTGAAGACTCGTCTGCTCGACAGTCTTCGTCATCCCAACCGCAGCAGGGGAACCAGAAACGGTTCAATCATTACAACAGCCACCGGGGTCACCAAAATCAGCCCGCCAACAACAACAACAACAACAACCAGAACGCAAGCGGCTATGCAGGTCGAAAGCCGCAGTGCAACCGCTGTAATCTCCACCATAACGGCCCTTGTGCCGGAAATCGCTGCCAACGATGTGGCAAGATGGGACATGCGGCAAAGGATTGTCGCGGGGAAATCATGTCCCGACAGAATCAAAATCAACCCCAGGTTCAGCAGCAGGGTATTAACCGGGGATGCTATCAGTGTGGTAGTACTGCACACTTCAGAAGAGACTGCCCACAGTTGCGTAACAACAACAATAATGGTGGAAACAACCACAACCACGATAATCACAACAACAATAATAACAACAACAATAATGGGAACGGTGGCACAGGAGGTGCCAAAGGTCGCGCATTTACATTGGGCCGCGGAGAGGCCAGAAACGACTCGAACGTGGTCACCGGTAAGTTTCCCCTTAATGAACATTTTGCTACTGTGCTTTTTGATACGGGTGCGGATAGGAGCTTTATATCTGAGTCTTTTAGGAAGAACCTAAATCTCACGCTTAAACCATTAGAGACCCCTTATGTTATAGAATTAGCCGATGGTAATTCTGTAGATGTGACCCATATAGTATCCGGCTGTCAACTCAAACTCGCGGGTCACACTTTTACCATTGATCTGATGACAACTACCCTGGGTAGTTTTGACGTGGTAGTCGGATTGGACTGGCTATCCGACGTCCGGGCTGAAGTTCTCTGCTTCTAAAAATCTATTCGTATTCCGCTCTCTAACGACGAAATCCTGACGGTACAAGGCGATAAGGCAAGCGCCGTCACCAACATCATCTCTTACATGCAAGCGCAGAAGTATCTTCGGAGGAAGAACTCCTTCGCTTTACTCGCACTGATTTCCGAGCAGCCTAAGGACGAGAAACGCATATAAGACATCCCTGTCGTCCGTGATTTTTCCGATGTATTCCCAGAAGAACTACCTGGTCTTCCACCCCATCGACAATTGGAGTTTGAAATTGAATTGGCGAACCATGCAACTCCTATCGCCAAGGCTCCATACCGCCTAGCTCCAGCCGAGCTGCAGGAGCTGTCTACCCAACTTCAGGAGCTATTAGAAAAAGGATTTATCCGACCAAGCGTTTCGCCATGGGGAGCTCCAGTCCTTTTTGTCAAGAAGAAGGACGGGACTTTCCGCGTGCATCGACTACAGGGAACTCAACAAGGTTACTATCAAGAATCGATACCCGTTACCTCGCATCGACGATCACTTCGACCAACTACAACGGTCAAGCTACTACTCTAAGATTGATTTACGGTCTGGTTACCATCAGTTACGCGTCAGGTAGGAAGATATCGCCAAGACGGCATTTCGTACTAGGTATGGCCATTATGAGTTCTTGGTCATGCCCTTCGGTCTCACCAACGCACCTGCGGTGTTCATGGACCTCATGAACCACGTGTGTAAACCATAACTCGACAAGTTTGTCATTGTGTTCATCGATGACATACTCATCTACTCCAAAAGTGAAGGAGAACATGCTGAACATCTACGATTACTGCTAGGATTACTTCAACAGGAAAAGCTATATGCCAAGCTTTCGAAGTGTGATTTCTGGATTCGGGAAGTTCAGTTTCTCGGGCATATCGTGAATGAAAGGGGTATCCACGTGGACCCTGCCAAGATTGAAGCCATCAAAAACTGGGAAGCACCCAAGACACCGACGGAGATCCGCCAATTTTTTGGATTGGCTGGTTACTACAGACGTTTCATCGAGGGATTTTCAAAGATCGCACAACCGCTTACTACCCTCACCCAGAAAGGCATCAAGTATGCTTGGGGTGACAAGCAAGAAGCAGCATTTCAATTGCTGAAACAGAAACTTTGCAGTGCACCCATTTTGTCCTTGCCGGAAGGGACAGATGACTTTGTGGTATATTGTGATGCTTCCATTCAGGGATTGGGATGCGTACTCATGCAACGCGATAAGGTCATCGCGTATGCGTCGCGACAACTGAAGGTTCACGAGAAAACTACACGACGCATGACCTGGAATTGGGAGCAGTAGTGTTTGCACTTAAGATTTGGAGACACTACCTCTATGGAACGAAGTGCACAATCTTTACGGACCACAAGAGCCTCCAACACATCTTTGATCAGAAGGAGTTGAACATGCGACAGCGTCGCTGGGTCGAACTCTTGAACGATTATGAGTGTGCCATTCGATATCACCCGGGTAAAGCTAACGTGGTAGCTGATGCCCTCAGTAGGAAGGAACACTTGAAACCTCGTCGTGTACGAGCATTACAACCCACTATTCATTCGGGGCTACCCGAACAAATACGCGACGCCCAGTTAGAAGCAGTTAAGGAGGAAAACATCAAGGCCGAATCGGTGGGAAAAATGGAACGCGATTGGGAAGTAAAACCCAATGGAGCCCGGTATTTCATGAATCGCATATGGGTACCTCTCTACGGAAACCTCAGAGAGCTAGTCATGGACGAAGCTCACAAATCCCGATACTCTGTCCATCTGGGTTCGGATAAGATGTATCAAGACCTTAAAGCTGCGTATTGGTGGCCCAACATGAAAGCCGATATAGCCACCTACGTGAGCAAGTGTTTGACTTGTGCAAAAGTCAAGGTAGAGTATCAAAAGCCATCGGGGCTACTCCAACAACCTGAGATCCCAGTGTGGAAATGGGATCAGATTTCAATGGATTTCATCACTAAACTCCCGCGAACTTTGGGTGGTTGCGATACCATCTGGGTAATTGTGGATCGTTTAACTAAGTCTGCACACTTCCTAGCTATTAAAGAAACAGATAAGATGGAGAAGTTGACTCGCATCTACATTAAGGAAGTAGTTTCTTGGCACGGAGTGCCAACATCCATCATCTCAGACAGAGATGCTCGCTTCACGTCCAACTCCTGGCAGTCACTCCAGAAAGCGTTGGGAACACGCTTGGATATGAGCACAGCCTATCACCCTCAGACTGATGGTCAAAGCGAAAGGACCATACAGACCATGGAAGACATGCTTAGAGCATGCGTAGTAGACTTCGGAAATAGTTGGGAAATTCACCTGCCTTTAGTAGAATTCTCATATAACAACAGTTATCATACGAGTATTTCGGCAGCACCGTTTGAGGCACTATACGGTCGTAAATGTAGATCACCGGTCTGTTGGGCAGAAGTCGGTGACAGTAAACTCACAGGCCCTGAGTTAATACTTGAGGCTACTGAAAAGATTGTACAAATCAGAAACCGCATGGCGGCGGCACGAGATCGATAGAAAAGCTACGCTGATCAACGACGCAAACCGCTCGAATTTCAAGTAGGCGACCGCGTCCTACTAAAGGTGTCACCCTGGAAGGGTGTAATCCGCTTTGGAAAACGGGGCAAACTAAACCCACGGTACGTAGGACCGTTTGTAATCTTGAAACGTATTGGACCCGTAGCTTATCAATTAGACCTTCCTGCCGAACTCAATGGAGTTCACAACGTATTTCACGTGTCAAATCTGAAGAAGTGTCTATCAGATGAAACTCTAGTCATTCCATTGGATGAGATCCAAGTGGATGAACAACTACACTTTGTGGAACAGCCTATCGAGATCATGGATCGTGAGATCAAGACTCGAAGGCACAGCAAGATTCCGATCGTTAAGGTTCGTTGGGACTCTAAGCGTGCACCGGAGTTCACGTGGGAAAGAGAGGACCAAATGAAAAACAAATACCCACACCTCTTCGCAACTGAGCAGCAAACTAACGGTACCAGTAACTAAATTTTCGGGACGAAAATTCTTTCAACATGGGGATGATGTGACAACCTGGAAATTTCTCATACTTTTGCGTACTATTGTTAACTAAGTCCTTGTGCATGGCACTTGGGAATCTTTGTGCATGGCACTTGGGAACTTCTTGTAACTTCGCGTACTATCATAAACGAACTAACTCTTTGTGCGTGGCACTCTAAACATGTACGCTACATTCTAAACCGCGTTTACTCAATTTTCGGGACGAAAATTCTTTCAACATGGGGATAATGTGACATCCCGGTTTTTAGGATAACTTAAACGCAATACTTGTCAAATAAAGTATATGCTAAGTATTAAACGTGTACGAGTTAATGAATACGTGATGTGTGTTTGTGTGATTGTGTTAGTTAGAAAATATACATATATATAATAAATATGTACACGAACCGAACCGCGACACGAACCAACCGTAAACTCCTTGTGGCTCTAGGAGTGAACCGAGTTCTAACCCAAACCTTAAGCTCAAACTAATCGGCCGCAAGATCAAACACAAACCGAACTCCTTGTGACTCTAGGAAACCTTAAATTCAAACTAATCGGCCACAAAGATCAAACCCAAACCGACCCACCCAAGTTCCTCGGCCATGAGCTCAAACCCAACCGTAACCTTGTTCTCCCTGCGCCTATATATACAAACTCACATGCATGCCTTCATTCACAACACAAAACCCTAAAAGAAAAACTGCCGTCGGCAGCCTTACTCTCGTCCCTTTTGATCGCGAACAGCTTCTTTCCTTCATCATCTCGATCTGATCAGCCTTGTTCACTTTCTCGATCGCTAACAGCTTCTTTGCTACACTAACCGAGCAAATAAAGGTGAGTTCACGGCCCCTAACTTTATCCAGTTTTTAAACAACAGGGGGAGAAATATGTATACACTCTTCAAACTCAATCTCTTTACGTTATACGAAATTAACGTCACATAACTATTCTGTAACTAAGTTGATGTTAATGTAATGTTATGGTCACTAAGCAGCTATATCACTTAAGTCCTCGTCAATCTCTCGGATCGTTAGTATTGGGTTTTAATAGCGGGGGAATTATAAGTAGTACTACTGGGCCCGACAAGCCCCATCCGAGCTAGTCGCGCTAGCCGACCGGGTATGGTCAACGGGTGAATAATTTGGCCTAACTTCGCCATGGTCAGTGATAGGCCTGGCAACACGGAGGCACAACAGTCAGCTTCGATCGTGAACACTTACGTGACATGACTTTAGGCTAGCTACCTATATATGTTAACATTGAACTTAATTACGAAACAACTATATTATCCCGGGTTGGGGATAATGGAAACAACAACTTATTATTCCGGGTTTGGAATAATGGAAACAACAACTTATTATTCCGGGTTTGGAATAATGGAACCAACATCATTATTATTCCAGGATGGGAATAATGGAACTAAATCGTTATCCCGGGTTAGGGATAACGGGGAAAACAAACTCATAACCGAACAAACGAATTTATGAAAACCTGTGAACTCACTCATCTTTAATGTTGACACTTGTTTCTTTACATGTTTCTCAGGACGCTAGGAGCTCTAGGTGCACTCACATGCATTGAACAAGACATCTTTTATCGAGTCTCAATTATAAATATTGTTTTGGGGTTTTTCATTTGTTTTGGCGTTTGTGTTGGCGCCCGCTTCACTATTTATTTTATGCTTCCGCTCAACTTTAAAAACTAATGCTTCCGCTAAATATTGGTGACTAATCAAGACAATATAAAATCAACGACAAATGATTTTAGAAAACGTATTATCAAATCATATAGAGTCGTTCGACGTACTAGTGTTTCAGATTCTGGTTTGTTCACATGCCTCGCGGTAAAACTCCGCAAGTGGAAATTGAGGGTGTGACAGAACCTAAATCTCACGCCTAAACCATTAGAGACCCCTTATATCATAGAACTAGCCGATGGTAAATCTGTAGACGTGACCCATATAGTATCCGGCTGACAACTCAAACTCGCGGGTCACACTTTTACCATTGATCTGATGACAACTACCCTAGGTAGTTTTGACGTGGTAGTCGGAATGGACTGGCTATCCGACGTCCGGGCTGAAGTTCTCTGCTTCGAAAAATCTATCCGTATTCTGCTCTCTAACGACGAAATCTTGACGGTGCAAGGTGAGAAGGCAAGCGCCGTCACAAACATCATCTCTTACATGCAAGCGCAGAAGTATCTTCGGAGGAAGAACTCCTTCGCTTTACTCGCACTGGTTACCGAACAGCCTAAGGACGAGAAACGTATAGAAGATATCCCTGTCGTCCGTGATTTTTCCGATGTATTCCCAGAGGAATTACCTGGTCTTCCACCCCATCAACAATTGGAGTTTGAAATCGAATTGGCGAACCATGCAACTCCTATCGCCAAGGCTCCATACCGCCTAGCTCCAGCCGAGCTGCAGGAGCTGTCTACCCAACTTCAGGAGCTGTTAGAAAAGGGATTTATCCGACCAAGCGCTTCGCCATGGGGAGCTCCAGTCCTGTTTGTCAAGAAGAAGGACGGGACCTTCCGCATGTGCATCAACTACAGGGAACTCAACAAGGTTACTGTCAAGAACCGATACCCGTTACCTCGCATCGACGATCTTTTCGACCAACTTCAAGGGTCAAGCTACTACTCCAAGATTGACCTTCGGTCCGGTTACCACCAGCTATGCGTCAGGGAGGAAGATATCGCCAAGACGGCATTTCGTACTAGGTATGGCCATTATGAGTTCTTGGTCATGCCCTTCGGTCTCACCAACGCACCTGCGGTGTTCATGGACCTCATGAACCGTGTGTGTAAACCATACCTCGACAAGTTTGTCATTGTGTTCATCGATGACATACTCATCTATTCCAAAAGTGAAGAAGAACATGCTGAACATCTACGATTACTGTTAGGATTACTTCAACAGGAGAAGCTATATGCCAAGCTTTCAAAGTGTGATTTCTGGATTCGGGAAGTTCAGTTTCTTGGGCATATCGTAAATGAAAAGGGTATCCACGTAGACCCTGCCAAGATTGAAGCCATCAAAAACTGGGAAGCACCCAGGACACCGACGGAGATCCGCCAATTTTTGGGTTTGGCTGGTTACTACAGACGTTTCATCGAGGGATTTTCAAAGATCGCACAACCGCTTACTACCCTCACCCAGAAAGGCATCAAGTATGCTTGGGGTGACAAGCAAGAAGCAGCATTTCAATTGCTAAAGCAGAAACTTTGCAGTGCACCCATTCTGTCCTTGCCGGAAGGGACAGATGACTTTGTAGTATATTGTGATGCTTCCATCCAGGGGTTGGGGTGCTTACTCATGCAACGCGATAAGGTCATCGCGTATGCGTCCCGCCAACTGAAGGTTCACGAGAAAAACTACACGACGCATGACCTGGAATTGGGAGCAGTAGTGTTTGCACTTAAGATTTGGAGACACTACCTCTATGGGACGAAGTGCACAATCTTTACAGACCACAAGAGCCTCCAACACATCTTTGATCAGAAGGAGTTGAACATGCGACAGCGTCGCTGGGTCGAACTCTTGAACGATTATGAGTGTGCCATTCGGTATCACCCGGGTAAAGCTAACGTGGTAGCTGATGCCCTCAGTAGGAAGGAACACTTGAAACCTCGTCGTGTACGAGCATTACAACTCACTATTCATTCGGGGCTACCCGAACAAATACGCGACGCCCAGTTAGAAGCAGTTAAGGAGGAAAACATCAAGGCCGAATCGGTGGGAAAAATGGAACGTGATTGGGAAGTAAAACCCAATGGAGCCCGGTATTTCATGAATCGCATATGGGTACCTCTATACGGAAACCTCAGAGAGCTAGTCATGGACGAAGCTCACAAATCCCGATACTCTGTCCATCCTGGTTCGGACAAGATGTATCAAGACCTTAAAGCAGCGTATTGGTGGCCCAACATGAAAGCTGATATAGCCACCTACGTGAGTAAGTGTTTGACTTGTGCAAAAGTCAAGGTAGAGTATCAAAAGCCATCGGGGTTTCAACAACCTGAGATCCCAGTGTGGAAATGGGATCAGATCTCGATGGATTTCATCACTAAACTCCCGCGAACTTTGGGTGGTTGCGATACCATCTGGGTAATTGTGGATCGTTTAACTAAGTCCGCACACTTCCTAGCTATTAAAGAAACAGATAAGATGGAGAAGTTGACTCGCATCTACATTAAGGAAGTAGTTTCTCGGCACGGAGTGCCAACGTCCATCATCTCAGACAGAGATGCTCGCTTCACGTCCAACTTTTGGCAGTCACTTCAGAAAGCGTTGGGAACACGCTTAGATATGAGCACAGCCTATCACCCTCAGACTGATGGTCAAAGCGAAAGGACCATACAGACCTTGGAAGACATGCTTAGGGCATGCGTAGTAGACTTTGGAAATAGTTGGGAAATCCACCTGCCTTTAGTGGAATTCTCATATAACAACAGTTATCATACGAGTATTTCGGCAGCACCGTTTGAGGCATTATACGGTCGTAAATGTAGATCACCAGTCTGTGGGGCAGAAGTCGGTGACAGTCAACTCACAGGCCCTGAGTTAATACTTGAGGCTACTGAAAAGATTGTACAAATCAAAAACCGCATGGCGGTGGCACGAGATCGACAGAAAAGCTACGCTGATCAACGACGCAAACCGCTCGAATTTCAAGTAGGCGACCGCGTCCTACTAAAGGTGTCACCCTGGAAGGGTGTAATCCGCTTTGGAAAACGGGGCAAACTAAACCCAAGGTACGTACGTCCGTTTGTGATCTTGAAACGTATCGGACCCGTAGCTTATCAATTAGACCTTCCTACCGAACTCATGGAGTTCACAACGTATTTCACGTGTCAAATCTGAAGAAGTGTCTATCAGATGAAACTCTAGTCATTCCATTGGATGAGATCCAAGTGGATGAACAACTACACTTTGTGGAACAGCCTATCGAGATCATGGATCGTGAGATCAAGACTCGAAGGCACAACAAGATTCCGATCGTTAACGTTCGTTGGGACTCTAAGCGTGGACCGGAGTTCACGTGGGAAAGAGAGGACCAAATGAAAAGCAAATACCCACACCTCTTCGCAACTGAGCAGCAAACTAACGATACCAGTAACTAAATTTTCGGGACGAAAATTCTTTCAACATGGGGATGATGTGACAACCTGGAAATTTCTCATACTTTCGCGTACCATTGTTAACTAAATTCTTGTGCATGGCACTTGGGAACTTCTTGTTACTTCGCGTACCATCGTTAACGAACTAACTCTTAGTGCGTGGCACTCTAAACATGTACGCTGCATTCTAAACCGCGTTTACTCAATTTTCGGGACGAAAATTCTTTCAACATGGGGATAATGTGACATCCCGGGTTTTCGGATAACTTAAACGCAATACTTGTCGAATAAATTACGTGCTACGTTATTATGTGATATCCAAGTTCGTTCTTTATGTTAGTTATAATGTATAGACGTAATAAATAAACAAATTAATCGAGCCGAACCGCGACACGAGCCGGCCTCTTTTTCTTGCGACTCAAGGAACTAAACTTGGGGATCAAGTTTAGAACCCAAACCTTAAACCCAAACCATGTCGCGAGCAAGCAACCCAAACCGACCCACCCAAGCCCTCGGCCGCGAGATCAAACCCAAACCGCAACCCATCCCTTTCACCTTGTTGCGCCTATATATACTAACACATGCATGTTCCTTCACAACACAAGAAAACCCTAGTGAGAAAGAAGCCGACGGCAGCCAATCTTTCATCTCTCCGATCGCAAACAGTCCATCTCTTCCACTTGTTCACCTCCTCGATCGCAAACAGCCTCTTCCTTCATCATCTCGATCGTGATCAGCCTACATCATCTCTCGGTCGCGACAGCAGATTATTCATCTCATTCTTTCGGTCGTGATCTTGCTTGAACAGCCGAATCCATTCTCATCCAAGTCTCGACTCGTTATTCACCATTATTAAAGGTTAGGATTTATAATCGTTTGCAAGATCATATTCGGATTATATGTGTTTGAATGTAATGATTATGTTGTTAATCGGCTGATTGATCATTGTTTGTATGTATGATTGTTTTCGGAACTTATAGTTTGCAAGTATGTTTTGTTTATAAAAACTAGAGGTATGGATTAGGGTTTGCATGGATGTAATATATGTATTAATCTATGATTAGAAAAATCGGTTCTTGATCGCCTAGTTTCATTATATTGACGGTTTATGCGAATTAGTGGTAACAAAATGCTGAAACAGGTTGCTGAGTGATAGATACAGCCGACTTCAACTGGCTGTAACTTGGTTGTTAGTTGTCGAAAAACGGATTTTATGAAGTCTAAAACGTAGAGATTTGAATAACGAATCTAATGGCGCTGGATTCATATTTTTCTGAAGTCGTTTGATATTTTTAAGTGGCCAAATAAGTTCAGTAACTAAAGCTGTGAAAATCCTGAAATTTTGTTAGTTGTTTATCGAGTTGGATTTTATAATCAGTAGGGAGTCGAGTCATGAATTTTGTACAGCAACAAGGTATGGAAATTTCCGGGCAACTCCCACTGGAATTTTGTTAATTGGACGATCAGTGATTTTTAAATAAATTCTTCCGTGGACTGCAGTCAGAAAGCGACGAATCTGACTGCAGCCTAGTATATTAATATTTATGGATAATTGGTAAAGTATTAGGACTTGAAAAATTTATATAAATTTCTACAGGATAATTTTCAGCTGCTGTAAAATAATTGGAATTTTTGGAACGTTGGAACTATTTTATAAAAATCCTAGAAAACAGCTGAATTATGAGTATGTAAGCTGAAATGTGATAACTTGTGATTGTGTGCACCAAATTGTTGCATGGATTGGATTATGTTCATGATAAATTGTTTTGATTACTATATTCACATGAGGATACTTGCATGCATGTTTGAGTGTTAGGTATTTTGTTGTGTGCATCACTTTGTGCGCAAATTACGTGTAGAATTTGTATTGGTGTGTTCACACACTGACTTGAAATCAATTGGTTTGTTAGGACGCAATTAGCGGTCCCATCCCTTACAACTTCTTTTGCTACACTAACCGAGCAACTAAAGGTGAGTTCACGGCCCCTAATTTTATCCGGTTTTAAACAACAGGGAGAGAAACATGTATAAACTCTTCAACTCAATCTCTTTAAGTTATATGAAATTAACGTCACATAACTATTCGGTAACTAAGTTAATGTTAATGTAATGTTATGGTCACTAAGCAGCTATATCACTTAAGTCCTCGTCAATCTCTCGGATCGTTTGTATTGGGTTTTAATAGCGGGGGAATTATAAGTAGTACTACTGGGCCCGACAAGCCCATCCGAGCTAGTCGCGCTAGCCGACCGGGTATGGTCAACGGGTGAATAATTTGGCCTAACTTCGCCATGGTCAGTGATAGGCCTGGCAACACGGAGGCACAACAGTCAGCTTCGATCGCGAACACTTACGTGACATAACTTTAGGCTAGCTACCTATATATGTTAATATTGAACTTATTTACGAATCAACATTATTATTCAGAGTTAGGAATAATGGAACAAACAACAATATTATTCCGGGTTTGGAATAATGGAACCATCAACATTATTATTCCGGGTTTGGAATAATGGAACCAACAGCATTATTATTCCGGGTTGGGAATAATGGAACTAGTCGTTATCCCGGGTTAGGGATAACGGGGGAAACAAACTCATAACCGAACAAACGAATTTATGAAAACCTGTGAACTCACTCATCTTTAATGTTGACACTTGTTTCTTTACATGTTTCTCAGGATGCTAGGAGCTCTAGGTGCATTCACACGCATTGAACAAGACATCTTTTATCGAGTCTCATTTACAAACATTGCTTTGGGTTTTTCATTTGTTTTGGCGTTTGTGTTGGCGCCCGTTTCTCTACTTATTTTTATGCTTCCGCTCAACCACATAAACTAATGCTTCCGCTAAACTTTGGTAACTAACTAAGACAATCTAAAATCTACGATGATTGGTTAATCAAATGATTTTTGGAAAACGTATTATCAAATCATATAGAGTCGTTCGACGTACTAGTGTTTCAGATTCTGGTTTGTTCACACGCCTCGCGGTAAAACTCCGCAAGTGGAAATTGAGGGTGTGACACTACCACTTTTTGTTTCACCATTTTTAGATTCATCTGTATTTTCGATTTTTGGTAAAATGTGATCTATGACGTATGAGCTTGTGGAGTAACTAATTAACAATTCGTTAACTCGTTCAGTTTCAATTCTCATTTTCTCAAGCTCACTTTTGAGCACAGCAATAATATTTAGATGAATATTAATTGCCATTTTTTATCATCACTGATGCTTTAAGCATCATAAGTGTTGCGTCATTTTCTCTGAGTGCTTTATTATATTGTTTAACAGACGCACTCAATTTGTCATAAGCTTCCTTTGTGGATTTGTAATCGCTTGACAAATTGTCTGTTAAACTTTGCAATTCAGCAAACCTTTTGTCCTTTACAAGACATTCACCACACGGTTCTTCACACTTTGAACAAGATTTTTCATTCTCAGATGACTTGTTTACCTCATTGCCATTGGCCATGCACGCTTTAATAATGTCTTCTTTCAACGATTCCTTTTTCTCATCATCTTTAACATCTTCAACCGGTTTCTTTTGCTCTTCATCAGTTAAATGTTGGCTAGGTGCGAATTATTCTGCAAAAGTTTTTAAAACATCGTTAGGCAAAAGATGTTTGAATGGACCATTCAAAAGCTCCTCCTCCTCTAATTAAGTATGATAGTAATGATCATCATCATCAGGTCCTTCATTAAAGGATGCCCCGATTCTTTTTCCGGTTCCTCAATAATTTCAGCCACCAACGCCAAACTTTCTCCTTTCTAAATAAACTTGTTCCAAAATTAAACCCTTCATCTTCTTGTGTAACAACCAATGCCTTATCTTTAGTTTCAGGTTGCTTATCTTCAATCGGCACAATTCTTGTTCTTGGTTGAGGTCGGTGGTAGATAACTCTTTTGTAATAGTCATCGGCGAAAGGATTATGATTTCCTTGAAACTCTCGGTTTGGACATTCTCTTTTAAAGTGACCTTTCTCCTGACACTTGAAACAAGTAACTTTGGATTTATCAAATCCAAGTTTCCCATCCAAACCTCCCAAATTTTCTTTACCAATGATTTCCATAAATCTCTGTGCACGTCGAACGATTGAAGCCATACACCATTTTATATCTATCAACACCATTTCAACTGAGTCAATTTTATCATAATCCTCACGTGTCATTTCAGAATTTCCGATCTTTCCAGCAACAAGACTGTCATATGACTTAAGAACTGAAGCAAGTAGAGACATATGTTGTTTTGCTGTCTTTTTGTCAAAATTTTGTCCGTTCTGAAAATAAACGGCAATATTGCATTGCAAAACTCTTTGATTTGCATTTGGTGAAGAAGTAGTTTGATTGTTTTGAGGTTGATTTGTTCAAAAAGAAGATTGTTGGCTTGAAGGTGTATTTTGATCAACCGTTGGGAATGATTGGAAACCACTTGTATGAATTGGTGGTGTGCTTGTGAACTATATGCACTGAAAGCAATTTGAATCTTTGGTGCTTGGATTTGAGAAGCAGAATTGTTTTTGAAATAAAGATTAACATCTTTTTGTACTTGAACAGTCTTGTTTTTTGCCATTTTTTGCATCTCTAATTCATGACCTTCCAACCTTTCGATAAAGCGAGGTAGTGAGAAATTGTTGTATGCAACTCCATTCTTTAAGATGGTTAAGTAAGTCGACCATTCTCCTTGTGGAAGAGAATCAGCTAGCTTGTCAACAAGCTCTTCATTTGTCTTTACAATTCCCATTCTCTTCATATGAACCACTAGATGACAATGTCGCTCAATCAGCTGCTTTACCGTTTCTCCTTTGATCAGTGTGAATACATCGAACTCTTTGCTTAATAACGCCCTTTTGCTTTTGCGGAGTTGAGCACTACCTTTAAATTTTAGTCGAAAAGCATTCCATAAAGATTGCGCATCATCATCATGTTGCAGAAAGCCAAGATGTCTTCTTTAATCGATTGCTGAAAAATATTCATCATTTTCTTTTCGTTGATAAGCCTTTCCCGTTCAGCATTAGAGAATTGAGCAAGGGTCTTTTCAAGCCCATTTTCACCAACTGGTGTGATATATTTTGCCTCGATTGCAAACCAGCAAGTAAAGTGGTTAGCTTGAACCCAGTTCAAAAACCTTTCACTCCAACTATCAAAGTCTTATGGATACATAAGCTTTGGAGGTTTTGTCATTGTTCCCATTTCATTCTAGATTGATGTTTTGGGCTGCTGTAGTGGTAACGACTGATGTGGCGAACGCTTTGTAAAATTCCTAAGACATTTTTCCTGTGAAAAATTAAGAACACACTTCTCGAAAACAAAATGATCAGATTAATAAATTTTGTGCGGACAAATTGTTTCATACGAAACAAGTTTTTATACGATTGAGATTTTTCTCACAAAAACATCATTTCATACGAATCAAACCATTTTGTACGAATATGTGTTTTTGTACGAGTAAGATATTTGTACAAGTGAAATTTAGTACGAATTTGTTTGAAAATCTAAACAATTGTAAGATTCTGTGAAATCTTTGGCACTTGTTCATATGAATTTTTAACTGGTTCGTACAAAAACTTAAATCAGTATTTCATGCGAAACTCGTACGAAATGATTCAATCTTCAAATTGACAAATTTTATCGATTTCAACATGATTTAGTTAAATTTTAAGTCCAAATTATGATGGGATTGAATAGATTGAAGATTAACTTGAATTACTAAAATCCTAGTCCATTTTGTTCGTGAATACGTTCGAAATTTGTCCAAAATCCAGCATAGGTCAGAAAAATGATGAAGATGAAGATATATCCAAGTCTGAACACTTAGTAACTTGTAACTACTTGTTGTCTATCTGTAGATCAGATCTCATGGCTCTAATACCACTTGTGAACGGGGATCGAGCTCCCGAAATGAGCAATCGACCTGATCTCGCTCAACTAGCAGATGCGGAATTCATTGCTAGAGAGGTAGACAAGACAAACAAGATAGTACTTCTGTTTAACTGCTTCCGATGTATTAATGACGTTCAAATACAGACGCAA
Organism: Scalesia atractyloides; assembly: GCA_947069175.1. Classification (NCBI taxonomy): domain Eukaryota; kingdom Viridiplantae; phylum Streptophyta; class Magnoliopsida; order Asterales; family Asteraceae; genus Scalesia; species Scalesia atractyloides. The sequence continues at coordinate 53,970,881 of CAMTDV010000020.1, forward strand.
GTAAACAAACTGGCAGAGCTTCGCCGTACCAATTGACAAATCACTCTTTTTACACAAAACTCTTTTTGCCTTTTTTAATGTTTTTGTATTTTCCTCAAACATTAAAAAATCCAAAAATATGATTTTTGATTTTAGGGGGAGAATGTTTGAGGAAAATACAAAAACACTAAAAAAGGCAAAATAGTTTTGTGTAAAAAGAGTGATCATAGTAAATCGAGTTAAATGCTTGGTTGGTCCCTGTGGTTTGCAAATTTTGCAGACTTGGTCCCAGTGGTTCACTAATTACACACTTGGTCCCAGTAGTTTCAAATTTTGCACTCGGGTGGTCCTTACCACTAACCTTTGTTAGATTTCTCAGTTAAGTATATGCAAAATTACTATATTACCCTTGAGATAATAAAAATAAAAAAAATATAAACTGGCCGGCCACCACCACTTAGGTGGCGGCGCAAGGCGTGCGGCGGCGTGTACCAGACGCGGAGGGAGAGAGAGACCGACATCTCTCTGTAGCAGCGGCAGTGCCTGCGTTTAGCGGCGACGGCGGCCGCATCTCGTGGCAGAGGTGGAGGCGGCGGCCCCGTTTAGCGGCGACTCTAGACTCGCCGGTGTCGACCAGCGGCGACCGGGGTGCAGATGACTCAGGTTCGAGCCTCAATCCCATCGGTTCAGGTTTGATGTCTTGCGCCGAGAGATCTGAGCGCCAAAAGTGACGTATTCAGTTTCAGAATTTTGTTACTCGAGATATTTTCCGGTAGAAACGCGATTGATTTGAGGTTTAGTCCACCGTCGGTGGTGGATTGGGCGGTTCCGATCATCAGATCCGGTGATTACAGCGAGATATTCGATCGGAATGTTGACGTCACGGCTGACGAAACTACCGTGAGGATGCTGGCGGTGTTGGCGGTGAGGTGTGTGAGATCGACGGTGGAGAAGCGTCCGGCGATGGCGGAGGTGGTGCAGTGTTTAACCGCAACGAGTAAGCGAGTGACGTCACCGGCGAGGTCTGAACCGATGGGATTGAGGCTCGAACCTGAGTCATCTGCACCCCGGTCGCCGCTGGTCGACACCGGCGAGTCTAGAGTCGCCGCTAAACGGGGCCACCGCCTCCACCTCTGCCACGAGATGCGGCCGCCGTCGCCGCTAAACGCGGGCACTGCCGCTGCTACAGAGAGATGTCGGTCTCTCTCTCTCTCCGCGTTTGGTACACGCCGCCGCACGCCGTGCGCCGCCACCTAAGTGGTGGTGGCCGGCCAGTTTATATTTTTTTATTTTTATTATTTCAAGGGTAATATAGTAATTTTGCATATACTTAACTGAGAAATCTAACAAAGGTTAGTGGTAAAGACCACCCGAGTGCAAAATTTGAAACTATTGGGACCAAGTGTGTAATTAGTGAACCACTGGGACCATGTCTGCAAGATTTGCAAACCATAGGGACCAACCAAGCATTTAACTATAGTAAATAAAAAATGATAGTCACAATATGCTAAAGAATTTTATTGTTTTTAAAAGTAATTAAGCAAGTCTTACTATAGATATGCCAATAGACTTCACTCGTTCAGTAAATTGAATTCAAAATATAAACCTATAAGGCAAAACTGATTAACTTGTGGGTTAACATCTCTCGGATATATGGACTTAATACTCCGAAATTTCGTTTGAGAGAATGCCAAATTCTGCGATACTAGGTCTTTATATTTGATTGATATCTGGGGTATTATTCGAGTTCTTCTGATTTTGCGAAAGCAATGGCCTAGAACTCATATAATACTTTCACATTATTTCCCCAAAAGCTGAATGAAAAGATGGTGATGTCTTAAGCAATTATAATATTTGTAGTACAAAAGATTCCTTGATGGAACACCACCTAAAGACGAGCCTTCATCTCTCTGTTTGTACGGTAGTACTAACCTGAGCTCTCAAGGTCTCGCATTCACCCTATATACAGATATCAGTTAGATATATTCACCTGTAAAATGACATTCTGGGAATCTCGATACGGGAGTATATTCTGAGATGGGAAACACAGTTATTTCATGTTTCTAATAATACATTAACATATCTTGAAACAATTGAGAAACGAGAAGAGGTTTAAATGGACAAATATATAAATACAATCTAGGTAATTTGTTTCAAAGCTTAAAGGGTGTTTCTAGATCAACGGTACTAATGACTTATATATATGCTTGAAATAATCCTCTAAAAACGCAAAATTCACAAAAAATGTTATTATTCTTTGAAAAATATCTCAAAACTCAAAAAGATTTTTATATTTCTTAGCTTGATAGTCTTATTTTTGTTTACCGATGATAAAAACACTGACGTTTGGATTCATAGCAATATCTTGCTGAGGAAAACTTGAAATTAGGGTTGGGAGCTAATTTTTAGTAAAAAGTTTAAATGAATGTCAAGAAAGTTCATTAATTTTAAACTTTACATGTTAAAATAAATATGTTGGTCAAACATGGTCAACCAAGGTCATTAACTTGGACTTGGAAGGCAAATTGGATAACTAGGGTCATTAACTTGGACTTGGTTAGTTAAGTGGATTTGTGTAACAGATAAAATTACTGAAAAAATGACAAATACAAAAATAAAATTTAAAAGTTTAAAGACTTTTAGTTTTGATTCGCACGAAACAGAAATTCATACAGAGATCTTCAGTTCAGTATGAAATAAGAGTATATTTTGTGTGATTCAAGTTGTTTCGTACGAAACTGGTCTATACTATAAATACCCTGTGTTTCGTACATAATTAAGGTTACCATTTTCTCTGTACTGTTGAGCGATTCAGAGAATTTTTGTGCGAGTTTATACTAAAATCTTCATTTCTTGGATATTTGTGCTTGTGTTTTATATTGTTGAGGTTGATTGGCACACCTCTATCAATGGGAAAGGTAATTTAACAAAATCATGCTGTTATAATGCCAAAAATTTGTACGAATCGGACTAAAACTTAGATCTAGGGATATTGGACCGGTAAAACTTGAAATTGATCACAAAATCATTAAATCGGCTCTAATAACGTGAAAATCGACTATCAATTTGTTAAAATTCAACAAGTTTTGAGTTCGGATTACATTGAGACTATTTTGGGACGATGATGAATTTTTGTATGAAGGAATTGTTTCGCATGAAAAAGTTTTGTTATAACAGTTGAAGGTTGTTTTGTACAAAACATTCATTTCATACGGAGAAGTGTGAAAAGTTTTTGTTCAAAGTGAATTGGGTTGTTTCGTATGAAATAAAGTTTGAAAACTAAATGTTCAATGTGCAAAGTATTTCGTACGAATATAGTGATTCGTATGAATAAAAGTTAGTTCAAACTTTTAATTTTTGACTAAGTGTGTGTTTCGTACGAATATGTGAAGGAAATTTTTGAATGTTTAAAATTTTTCTAACGGTTGGTTGTTATTTTTATGTATAGGCCAAGAAATCTGCGTTTTCTTCAGTTCACAATATATGTTGTGTCACAGATGCCTCAATTCCGGAGATTGCGGCATATTATTTTGGATTTTCACACATGGATTCGAGTGACTAAAGCTTTAACGGATAGACATACAACATTCTTTCACATGTGGAATATTTCTGGAATGCCGCTGAGTACAGTATTGATGATAATGCCATTATTTTAGCTGTAAAGATTGATGATGTTGATATTCCAGTGAAGATTACCAAGGAGTTAATTCGGAAGGTTTTGGACTTTAAAGATAACAAAGATGATCCGACAGGTTTTTCTGAATACATGGTAAAAGGATGCTTTTATCGAATGGGGTATACAAGATTTGTGAACGATGCACCATTCAAGAAAGGAAACCTGAGCGCACCTTTCAGATATCTTGCACATATTATAGCTCACGGTTTGAGTCATAGGAAGGGATGTTTTGATGAATTGGTTGATTATCAAATGTGTATGATTACTGCATTAGTGTTGAATCTTCCATACTACTTTTCAAAGGTTATATTCACTTAGATGATTCAGAATATTCAGAAGGAAAAGTTTCTGCAGTATCCAAGATTCATTCAGATGATGTTAGACTTTTTGCATCCTGATCTGAAGAAATCTCTGAACGATGTCCTCAGGCTTGAAGATATGGATGTTTCGACATTACGAAAGATGAATGTGCATCTAAAGTCTGCTCCTGTAGCAAAACCAATGTTTGGTGCGATTCTCGATAAAGATTATATATCCCCAGCACCAGGAAAATGGAGAAAAGATGAGAGTAGCGACGATGAAGAAGAGGTTAAAGCTTTATCGTTGTTTGTTGCAAAAAGGAGTCCATGGTTTGTGAAGGATGGAGAAAAAGGTGGGAAATCTAAAGCTACATATAAAGGGAAAAAGAGAAAAACTACGTCTGCAACTGGAAGTTCAGGGTTCAGAGATGAACTAGAAGTTGAGGAAAGGTCAAAGAGATGGCTGAAGAAATTGAGCGTCAAGCGTTTGGAGCTGACAAAGTAGCTGAAGAAGTACTATCATAAAGTACTGATTCAGATGATTGAAGAGCTGGTGAAAAGAAAAGAGCTAAAAAATTAGAAAAGAACCGACAAGCTGAATTGAAACGCAAAGCAGAGGAACACAAATGAAAAGCAACAGGCGAGGATGATACAACTTATGTTCCCTCTGAGTCTGATACTGAATCTGCTTTTTGAACTCCTATCAAGAAAAAACAAAGAAGAATAAAGCGTCCTGCAACTAGAATATCTCCGAGTTTCATTCAAAAGGAAACTGGTGCTGAACCTATTATTTAAGAAAATGTGGAGGAACAATCACAGAATATTCCGTCTCCACCACAACATGTGCAGTCAGAATCAGCTTAGCAACAATCTGAACCAGAGATAGCTCCTCAACAGCAATCAATTCCTAAGCAAGAACCAGATCAATAACAGCCAGCACAGAAGCAACCTCAACCGGAGCCAGTTCAGCAACAATCGCAACAATCAGAGCCCGTTCAACAATCAATTCCTGAACCAGAGCCAGTTCAGCAACCACCGAAACAACAAACTGCTCAACAACATTCTCAACCATCTCATGCGCAACAGTCTCATCCAACACACCAACCGTTTGAATCATAATCATTTGAGATTGGTTTAGATGATTTACCAGGAGGAGATGAATTTCGTTTTGATGATCCAAGAGTTGACGACTTGCAAAAACAGGTTATGATGAATGTGGTACTATAGCTGAGTTACAGGAGCAGATAAATGAGTTAACTGCTGAAAAGCTTGAAATGCTGGAGAGGATTGGAGGATTGATTGTTGACAAACAGGAGTTAGAAGCGATGTTAGCAAGTATTGTTTCTGAAAATGAAAGATTACGTTTACGAATGGCAGAATACAAGGAAGAACATTTGAGGAACGATAGACGAATGGATGTGTTTGAGAAGATTTTGGAAAAGAAGTTGGGATTGAGTATTTCTGCTGCAATAGATGAGATAGAACGAGCAGAAGCGAGAGAGAGAGTTGCGGAAAGAGAACGGTTGTCTAAACAACAACCTGACGCACAAGGGAAAGGAAAGGGAAAGATAGTGGAGGAGTATGTGATTGATGAAACTGTGCCAGAAGCTGAGTCTGAGCCAGTAACATTTGGGATATTGTGGTGTATGAAGAACCGAAAAAGTTTTTCCTGATAGGAAAGCCAACTGATGTGGATATAGCTTCACCTGATGTTACTCAAAGACATCGAGATTGGTTGATAAAGAAAAAGATGGCAACAGAAAGTAAAGAAACTGCTGAAGAAACTGAAAAGGAAGCAGAAGTAGTGGATGCTGATCATGTTGATGTTGATGTTAAGGATTCTAGTAGTTCAGATGATGATAATGATGATGACAATGTTGCAGGGTCTGGAATTCGTGTAATTGATTCGAATGTTAATGGATTAGTAGATCTTTCTGAGTACTTTGATGATTATGCGAACCAAACTACTGAAGAGGAAAAGACGAACAAAGCTAATGAGTCAGTGGATGCTCAGCAGGCATGAATTTTCACAGAAAATGTTATATCTTCTATTCCTGTCGTGCCAAAGCTGTTTGTGTTATATCTTGAGCATGACGTTGAAGAAGGGGAGTTTGTTCATAGTTACTCGAAGGAAGAAATAACAGCAATGCTTAGTATTAGTGAAGAGAAGTTTGATTTTGATTTTGAAGATGAACTTAATGAGATAGATGTGTTTGAACCAAATGCATATGTATTTGAAGATATAGAAGAGGCAAACATGTATGATAACGTTGTCGTGGAAAATGATTCTGATGACGATGCTAATGATGCCAATCAGGGTACAGATGATTTCCTAACGTTTTCTGATCTATTTACAGCATAGAGTTCTGAGATGTTGCAAAGAAAAGTATATGAAGCTGAAAAAGAAGGAACAATTCCTCAGAAAATGTCTAAATCTGAAATTGTTGAACAAAAGAAGAAATGGTTTCGAGAGAATTCAGGTGAGCGTAAGTTTAAAAGACCCCTAGTATTCTTTACTAGATATGCTGATATTTCTCTATGGGACATTCTGAGTTGGGGATGGATTGAAGAGCTTAACGTGTATGCGATAAAGTGGGAATTTGGTATCCAATACTTTCGATATTTGAGCGACATCAAAACACTGCCATATTGGGATATAAAGGAGCTTGTTCAAACAAAGATGATAAATTTAAAGATGAAGTTTCATGACCAAAGGCTTTAGAGATTGATTAAGTTTGAATCTATGCATGGTTTTGTACATTGGAAACCTCATTATCCTCGTCACATTATTAAAGTTGATCCAGTAACGAAGGTGAAAGATATTACTTTGATTGTAAAGAAACCGCTAGTGATGAAGAACATGCCTCTGATTAAAATGGAGCAAGATTTCTTCAAGATATTCAAATGGTGACACTATGATTCAAGTTCAGGAGAAGCTGTTATTTGTGTGCACCTAGATGATGACTCTTGGAACATCACAGAGGAATTAACCGAAGCCGTCATAGCGCACAAACGAATATATGGTCTATGGCGAGGCATTCGAGTACTAGACCCAATGTGGCTAGTCAACTGTTCAAAGAAAGATATAGAATGTTTATTCTATAGTAAGATAAGTTTTGAAGAGAAGGATCCAGCACAAGCGCTTCAATTTCAAAATATTCTTAATGTATACTTTGCAAATGATATTCATTCTGGATCGGATTGGAAAATAACTTGGAGGAAACTTGAGAAGAAGGAGTCAAAGAAAACAGAAGAAAAAGAAGCTCGAATTGCAAAACGTACAAGAATAGCATCTTTAAGGAGCTTTCAGTTTTTGAAACGACCTCCTCCGACTGATCAAACGCCAATTGCTTTTGAGGAGCGTCGAAAGCCTGTAAAGAGATTCTTTGGGCGTTAGAGTCAAATCTAATTGAAGTTTTTTGAAGATTATCCAGACTACGGCAACATCCAAGGGGGAGTTTGTTGGTGCATAATGTCTATTGCCTACATCTAGGATGTATATGTAATGTTTATAAAGTTTACACGTTAATGTTTAAATGTGAAAAAGTAATTTTTATATGTTTTAACACTATGTTTTGTAGGAAAGAATACCAATTTCGTACGAGTGACTCACTCGTACGAAACACAGATTCGTACAAAATATAGTTGTCTGTTTAGCACGCACTTCGGTACGAGTCATGTCGACCTATAAATAGGGAAGTGTTGTGTTAGAGCTAGTGAGTGATTTGTTAATCGGTACGGCGAAACTCTGCCAGTTTATTTACTTGCGTCTGTATTTGAACGTCATTAATACATCGGAAGCAGTTAAACAGTAAGTACTATCTTGTTTGTCTTGTCTACCTCTCTAGCAATGAATTCCGCCTCTGCTAGTTCAGCGAGATCAGGTCGATTGCTCATTTCGAGAGCTTGATCCCCGTTCACAATTTGCCTTACAATGGGTGCACAAGTTTGTGATGATCTTAGAAGGAAAATGAAGCTCCAAAGAGGCCCTAATGATCCTCCACCTTTGCTAGCTTCTTGAATGGTCTTGAAGAAGCTTTAAAGTGAGAATATGAGGTGGTTTATGGTGGCTAAATGGTGGTTTGGTGGTGATGGTTATAGCCGTGTGGTATGAGGGAACAAAGAAGGCTTGTTTATTTTTATTTTTTTGTTGAAATGATAAGGGAAGACATGATGAAGATTTATATAAATCTTCAAGTAACCATCACATCTTCTACCATACTTAAATCTCTAAATTTTCAACAAAAATCAAGTGGGTGGGGCCCACTTGAATTTGCCAACTTGAAATGGGAGGGGGGTTAAGTGTAAATTTATTTTAAAACATGTGCTAAATTATTAGATATTTAGGTAATTAATTTAAGTATGGTGATTGGGGGTTGATCTTGTATCCTTATCATATAATTAGGGTTTAGACTATTATTCTATGAAAATTAATCCACTTGATCATTTAATAGTTTCAGATGACGGAAACGTAGTTAGTTCGTTCACCGATACAATATTCGCTAATAAACGAACTTTATTATTTAGTACTGGAAGCTTGTGCTTTTGACCTCCACAATTGCCATGGCGTTTATTTAGTGCACATCCGATCTAAGAATATACATAACTAGTTCGCTTGACGAATATATGTTAAGTTAGGATGGCCAAAATGCCTTTCGTTTGATCGTTCGCTCGATGTCGACACTTATATATCTTGCCGTCGAACTTTTCCGAAAATTGTGTTTCCGTGGCCTCAAGATAGTTGAATGGATTCCGAGTCACAAATGAGGCTTAAATAGTTCACCAAATGCATGATTGAGCCTATCGGCCACTAAAATGTTCGTCGGTTCGGCAAACGGTCGCTTTACGGTCGAGTTGTGCGCTGTTTGCCATATGACCGGAAATGATGTCTTTTATGCATTTCTTACTATTCTCATATTGTTTTAGGATGTTCAATATTGTTTTGTTATTATTCTGACATCAGGAATCCACCGAATTAGTATTGCGGACAAACTGACATTTGTCGCCTTTTTGGTTGAAATGGACAATTTTGCAATTTAGGCATTGTACCGGAAAGTTATGTATTTTGTTAATGAGTGATCTCATATCAATGTTTTCATTTATATATGGACTCAGTGATGGCATTAACATGCCGTTATTCGTTGTTCTGGTTCGTTTTAGCAGTTTTGCTAACACAAATAGTGCCACCGCAAATAGTGCGCCCAACACTTTCTACCAACACTTTTAGGGCATTTTTTGGTTTGTTTCGCGTCGTAACGGAAACCAGTACATGTTATGATCTGATTTACTTGCCCTAATACTTACGATATGACGCACGACTCAGTTACGCAATTAATTACAATAATATGCATCAGATTATAAAATAAAAGTAGTGATTAGATTGTACGAAATTAATGGTTATTTGCCATTTGTCACATGTTTGATGCCATCAGGTAATGGCATCTTTATAGCAGCTAAGGCTTTCTTCTAAGACTCATACATTCTCTTTTGAGCTTCTGACATCTTCACATAAGTAGTGACACGTTGTCTGCCCTCAAAGTCATGAGTGGGGTTAGCGTACCCTTGTTGAATACAGATCCACATCCGTGTGTCTGATATTCAATGAACGACTAAAACATATCCTTCCATGTAAGGCAATTCTCTACTTTCAGCATTTTTGGAGGTTTGTTAGTCGTGCTTGCCTCGTGCTCCATTCTTAATAGTTCATTTAAGTTAGACATATTCGACATTTTTACCGAACCGGCTCGTTAAAAACGTTAAAAATTTGTCTAAAATGGGTGGTCACCAAATTATACCGTTAGACTCGTCTCGACGATACGAATCCAATGATGTATATTGTCCGATTATGATTTTAGGAATTTTTTTTGTCCTAAAATCACACGAGTCTAACCGTGCAATCGGTTTGTCAAGATTGTTTATGGATTAAGTTATATGTCCGAAAACGTTTAACTTCGGTTACGTCAGCTGATTAACTTTCCACCTTTTTGTATAGAACTCGGAATAGTACCAAATTCGGAAAAGTAACTCGGATTAACAATCCGAGATGAAAACTCGGAATAGTGATACGAGATGCTTATCCGAGATGGTGATTCGGAATAGTGATCTGAGATGGAATCCGGAATGTACTATCTGATCCGAGATGGAATCCGGAATAGACTATTCTGATCCGAGATGGAATCCGAAATAGACTATTCGGAGCAGAGATGGAATCCGGAATAGACTGCTGATCCGAGATGAAATCTGAGATAGACTTTGTTGATCCGAATGCAATCCGAGATGGATAACTCTGATCCGAAATGCAAGTCTCTCTGATCCGAGATGCAACTTTTCTGATCCGAAAAGCAAGTTTTCAAACCGAAATGCTTCACCTTTGATCTGAGATGCCTTCCTTCTATCCGAAATGCTTTGCTGTTAATCCGAAATAGCTGCAAAACCCTAGAACAGCAGCAGAAACCCTAGAACCGCCGTCAGCACTTCAAACCAGCCTCCAAAACGTCCAAAAACCCAATTTTTTCTGCTGTTATGATTCTGAACCGAGCAAAATTAAGAGCCGAATGCTTTATACCAATTGTAAGTCCCCTAATCCGTATGGATTGTCACAGAATCGTCTATCCAATCTATAATGTGAAATCCCCTTGATCAGATTTCACAGATAACCGAACAAGAACACGAACACAATTACTTTCAAATTGTCTTCTATTTATTATCTAAGATAAGTGTTTACAATCAATTCAAGACTCTCTCTTTCAACTCTCTCTGAAGTAATTAGCTAATCCACTAAGCAACTGAATGAGCAACCTTAACCCTAATGTCAACCTCCCTTATATAGAGACAGGTTATGCAACTGGGCTAGGGTTTCACCACATTGGCTACTATTGGGTCAAGGCCCAATTCGCCGACCTTATGTCTAGTGTAGCCCAATTACTTCTAAATAACTATTACAAAACTAAACACGCTAACCATTTATCATTTTACTAATTACAAGATATCCAAAGACCAAATCTAAGTTGTTGTCTTAAATATGCACCAACACAGATCTGCTATACTAGGTCTTTATATTTAATCGATATCTGTGGTATTATCCGAGTTCTTCTGATTTTGCGTCGGCAATGACCTAGAACTTGCATAATACTTTACGCAGTTTTCGCCTACAAAAGCTGCACAAAAAATGAGTATGTCATAAACATTTACGACATCTGCAGTTCAAAAGATTCCTTAATGGAACACCACTTAAAGTCGAGCCTTCATCTCTTTCTCTGTATGGAAATACTAACCTGAGCTCTCAAGGTTTCGCAATTCACCCCATTTACAGATATGAATTAGATATATTCACCTACGAAATGATATTCTGGGAATCTCAATACAGGAGTATATTCTGAGATGGGAAACACAGTTACTTCATGTTCCTTAATGTTACCTAACATATCTTGAAACAACAGAGAAACGTGTAGAGGTTTAAGTGGATAAGTATATTGGCAATCTAGGTAAATTTGTTTAAAAAACTTAAAGTTACTACCAAGATCAACGGTACTTGTGATTTGTCTAAATACGTGATATGATCCTCTAAACACAAACTCACAAAAATATGAATGTAAATACATTTTTACTTGTTCTTTCTTTTCAGAAAAATCCCAAAAAAGATTTTCATTTTTCTTTTAGCAGTCTATCTTAGATTTTAGTCTACCGATGATGAAGATATCGATAGTCCAAGTCAAAGCGACACTTGCTGGAGGAAAGCTGAAGAACACGGGTTGGGAGCTAATCAGAAAAGAAAAATTTCCTAAAACGTCAATAGTTCATTAATTTGAAACTATAATGGTCAACCAATGTAAGTCCCAACAACTCAACAATCGGATATCAAACACCAAAAAAGTAGCGGAAATACAAGTAAGATGTAGAAGATCAAAGCTAATTGTATTGATTCAAAAACAAATGAGCACATGATATCAAATCGTCTAGTACTCTAGTCGATAACAAGCACACAAGTCTTTCGAGAATCAACAACTAAAAAACTAATTAGGAACCTCCTATTTATAATTACATACGAAGTCCTAATGCAAAACCTAAAGCCCATGTTCAATTACAACCAATACATACTTAAGGCCACATGCTCGATCCAATCCAAAAACTACATACAAAACAAGACAGACGCAAACTTATAATAAAATATGCCCTTACAATATCCCCCTAGGTTTGTGTCGTCTTGGTAACTTCACTTTCGTTTCGTTGACTGCTTCTTCTTATAAGCATCAGAAATATAACTTCCAACATAAGGACCAAAAAGCTGAGTCTCACCGTTCCCTCTAGCTCCTGCCCATAACTTCAAACCAATCACTTGAGCCACTCCTCTAGTAAATCCTATAGCACAAACTTCATATTGAGGACCTCTTTGAATCTGTGATCGTTCAAGCAAATAAATATCCTGTTCTCCAAACCTCATCAAATCCCATACATCAGAAACCCGGTATTCTGTGTTTTCACAAACTATCACTACTTGAGCAATAACATGATCATACATCTAAAAGTTAAAATCATGCAGAGAATTATCTAGAAGATCTTTAAGCAAAGGAATTGTTTTGGCCTGCTTATTGGTGGCCATCTCACCGTCTTCAAAGGTTCATTTGTAGCAGGATCAATAACATCAAGATGAGTATGAACATATGAACGATTTTGTAAGTTCATATCCTTGAAATTCACTTCTTCCTGTTTTTGCAACTTACTATAAAAACTTCCAGGCAATCTTACATCTTGGATCTCGACATTGATCATGATAAGGAGCCCTGCTTAACTCTCAGAGATCAACAATAGTCCATGACTCAAATGCACTCAAAGAATTGTAGTACTCAACTTTACCATTCTTTTTCGTAACCAAAAACATTCTTTTCTCATTATTATATGCGCAACTCCATATCCCAGAACGATTACCCATTCGATCAAATCTATCTCTTCCAATAGTGACAACATAGCAATCAGGAAAGTGTTGATAACCATATTTCTTTTCTGTACCCACATTCTTCATGATCACCTCTTTTGACTTCCTTCTCTGATTCGTGTTCTTTGACCAGTTGCGCCCTTTCAGCTTCTGTAGACTCTTTAGGAGGTTCACCAAACTCCTTGGGAAACTTCCCTTCCAACTTCTGCTTTAGATCCACAAACATAGCAGTTAATGACCCAAGGTTTGTTTCAAGCTCTTGTATCTTTTCATTCTTGTGTGTAATCTCCTCCATTAAACTAGCAATCTGTACATCTTTAAAAAATTTATCTTCCTCAAGAGCAGTGATTCTTCTCATCAATACTCCAACATCAATATCACCAAACAACTCTTCGCTATCAGAGCTATCAGCAATCTCTTTTCCAGCAGCTTTCTTTGCTTCACTCACTTCCTTCTCAGCAGCTTTCTCAGATTCCACCATCTCCTTTTCAGCATCCTTAACCGATTCAGAATGTTGCCTAACTGCTTGCTGTAATAACGCTGCTGCTTTAAGTACTCGTTCATCTGAAGGAGCTGTACTCGATCCTTCTGCAGATTTAGGAGCAGGTATAAATTCCGTGGATCTCGGATTAAGATAAAAATCAATAAAAGCATCGCTGGAAGAAGTTCCAGACACAGGCACTTTAGGTTGCTCAGAAGTAACAGTCACTGATGGATTAGAAGTAGCTAACTCAGCTGCTAATTCCTCACGACTGATCCTAGGATCTCTTCGACTACATTTCCTAGGACGAAGATCAGCCGTGGGATCTTCGGTTACATCTTCAGCATCAGCAGAAACATGCACAATAATTGGAGCGTCTATATCAGTTAAGTTCATGTTCTATTCTTCAATTGTCGTAGTGCTTGTCGCTTCATCAATCTCATCATCACCCAACTCAGTAGCATCTAATACATTCACCCCAAAACCCTGTCCGTCTTCCTCCTCTTCACTTTCAACTCCTGTTAGATCAACATTCTCAACTGGTACAACTACCTCCGGAGGAGCGCGATTATCTGAACATCGTGTTCGTCTGCAACAACTGCATTAACACCTACATTCCGTTCAACAATTTCTGAGAACATACCAAACTTCTCTAGCTCTCGTCTGTTTTCATATCTCACACCAACATTTTCTCTCAACTTCTGATTCAGCATCAAAAATACCATATGATTCATAATTTTAACATCATATGTCTTCACAGTCACCGACAGCTTCGGGTATTTAATTTCGAGAGTCAATTGAAGAAATCTGGGAAACTTGTACGAGTACTTGTCATTAATCGTCTTTATGTTCCCCATCATATCTTCAAACGCACTCTTCGAGTAGTTATACTTCCACCCCTCAACCAAAGCCACTACACCCGATGCCTGTCTCAGAGTTAACTTATCAAGCCCACACTTGTCCCTGCTTATGCATACCAAATAAACATGAGCAAGAAATCTCCAATACGGATGCAAAAGTTTCTTGAGTAATGGAGGACATGTTCCTTCATAACTCATTTTGACCAGAACTTCCATCACCTTTCATTCTAATACTCTATAGGATCACTTTCCACATCACCAAACAGTAAAATGTCACCAACGTCTTGCTCAGGGACTGAGACTTCGATGTCACGAACTTTGGTCTTAATCACGGTGTCTCCCTTTCTGGCAGATGCATTATCCCAAATATCCTTGATCCAGTCTTCACGTATAATTGGGTTTTCTCGAAGTGCGTGAGCTAGTCTACATGTGTTTAATCCAACATGTCAAGGGCAAATATAGAATTAGACCCAAGTGTGCAAGGGCATATATGTCAATTAATTTGACCATGCAATCACATCTCCTTTCCGATCATCTTTTCCGCATCTTTTCCGGTCACTGCAAATTCCAGTGATCTTCTCCGGCCAATCGTACCATATTCCGGTAAGAAATCAACAATATCAAGCCCTGATTGTGCCGAAAAATCTCAAAGATCTCTCTACTTTGATCAAATGTATTGCCGGATCGATCATCAATCAACACCAAAACAAACAGATAAATGTATTCATAATCAGTTAAATCAAAGAAAAATTTAATCAACTAACCTTTTGTTTTGCCCTTTCGATTCGACATGTTATCAATGTAGATTAAAATTCTTGAACTAAACAAAAGGTTTGCAATTGATTCTGAACTCAGAGCAACACACAAAGTGATGATAATGGTGATAAGATGTTCTAGCCGTCTAACTCGTTAATTAAAACCCTATATATAATTTTTAATTACTTAAAACATAGAGCCCACCAAGTGTGCGGTGAGCCAAGATGCAACTGTCAAATCGTTTGGATTTTGTGGGATCCACCAATGATGAATCCAACTCTAATGTGCAATTTTACAAAGAACACGGTCTTTCTCGATTCTCAAACAAGGTCACCTTTTCATAACAAACACACATATTTACGCACGACAATTAAAACAAAACAAACAAATATTTTGGCCTGCAAGCAATTTTCTTTAGGGAACAAATCATTTTCCAGACAGTCTAAGGAACATTTTTCAGTGTGAACTTAATCAGACTGATCTCAGCGATTGCCAGTATGTTTGTCCACTTAAACTGAGCGCTCAACTTTTTGCTTTCAACTTTGTGATGTACTTAAGGTAGATTTATACTAGAATACCAGTGTGTCCCATTCCAAGACATACCCTCACGATCAAGATAGGCACAATGGTTTACTGCATTGGTAATTTATACTGGAATCATCCTAGCTTTACAATGTTAGACCATCAATCACAGGTATGTACCATCGTACAGTCAAAGTTCTCAATGTGGTTGTCCAACGAGGGTAAGACATATACCTTTTGGTAGGAATTTTGCTTTAAACCACACGGAATTCTAACTCATTTGAGCTTACATTCCTTAAGGTTTTGTCCAATATTGGATCTTTTAAGATATCCAGTCTGTGTCTAGGTCTGCATATAGTCTGGATGCAATCGAAGGACAACCAAGATATCACCGGATGACTCAACAATATAAACACCTAACACCTTAAATGTTGACCATCTATAACGCAAGATTTAAGACCATAAAATCATACGTCGATGGTATGTGACCCACTTGGTTCCTAGTTTGATATATTTGTATCACTTAGCTTATTTTATCCGTTTGAGCACTAACCCTACCAACATATCGCTTTCGATCCAAGTCTTCTTAGCTGCGACACCTTACATGTGTTAGCCTAATCCTTCAAAAGTAGATTCATTTCATTTCCCAAGTTGCATCAAAAGCCAAATGAAACTATTTTTATATTTTTACTGAAACGAAGAAAAAATATTTTTGTGTGACCACGCTCAATCCTCAAATTTGACCACTTTTTACAGTTCAAGCAGAGTAAGAAAACGTGCTTTATCAACCGGTTTGGTAAACACATCTGTGACATTGTCGTCAGTGTGAATTTGATTCATGGTGATGAGTCCCTGGTTGATAGAGTCACGTATGAAATGAATTTTTTATGGCAATGTGCTTGGTTTTTGAAAAATATACCGGATTTTTCACTATTTGAATAGCTACATCATTGTCACAATATATGGGAGTTTGGGAGAAATTCAAACCGTAGTTGACCAGCTGATGTTAAACCCATATAACCTAGGAACAATAGGCCGAAGCAGCTACATACTCAGCTTCTGCAGTTGACAGCAAGACAGTCTGCTGCTTCTTGCATTGCCAGGAGATGAGGCGATCCCCAAGAAACTGGCATCCAGCTGAAGTGGACTTCATATTCATACATGTACCTCCAAAATTGATGTCAGAATATGCACATAAATCAAATGGAGATTCCCTCCGATACATCAGTCCAAGCCGAGGCCTGCCCTTGAGATATCGAAAGATTCTCTTAACAACATTTAATTGAGAAAGTTTAGGGGTAGCCTGATAACATGCACACTGACACACAACAAACATGATGTCTGGTCTACTGGCTGTCAAATACATCAATGAGCCAATCATCAACCTGTATAGTGTCTCATCAACCGCTTCCCCTTCCAGATCTTCAGTCACTTGTCTTTCTACCATAGGAGTATTTGCAGGTTTTGCGTCCTGGAGTTTGAATTTGGCAATAATGTCGTCAACATACTTCCCTTGATGAATCAGAATGCCTTTGGAATGTTGACGAACATGGAATCCCAAAAAGACAGTCAGTTCTCCCAATGCACTCATTTCAAACTGCTTCTTCTTCGAACTCCTTGCACAATGCATCACTAGTGGATCCAAAAATGATGTCGTCCACATAGATCTGCACCAAGATCTGATCTTCATCCACTCTTTTAGTGTCTGATAAATGACTCCACAAGTGTAACTGTTTGCTAGCAGGTGCTCTATCAATGTGGCATACCAAGCACTAGGAGCCTGGTGCAACCCGTACAAGGCTTTGTCAAGCTTGTAAACATGACGAGGACACTGCTTGTCCACAAAATTAGGTGGCTGTGATAGGTAGATTTCTTCCTTCACTTTTCCATAAAGAAAAGGCATCTTGACGTCCATTTGATAGACTTTGAATCCCATGAGTGAAGCATATGCCAGAAATATTGGAATAGCTTCCAATCTGGCAAAAGGAGCATACACTTCATCATAGTCAAGACCTTCAATAAGCCTGAACCCTTGAACCACCAGTCTAGCTTTATTTCGAACAATCACCCCACTGTCATCTCCTTTGTTTCTATAAACAATCGTGTACCGAGCGATTTCTTTCCCGCTGGCAAAAGAACCAATTTCCATACTTTCAACTTCTCGAACTGGTTCAACTCATCTTGCATTGCGTCTACCCAGCTAGGTTCTTTAAGAGCCATATCAATCGTCTTCGGCTCGATCTGTGAAATGAAACAGGAAAACAGAGAAGTGTTGATAATTCCTATCTGACTTCTGGTCAAGACTCCTGCTCCTATAGGTCCAATCACATTTTCGATGGGATGATCACGTTGGACACTAGTAGGAATAACAACTTCTAGAGTAGTTGCAGTCGATGGCAAGTTAGTCTGGTCTCTACTGATGCCGTCTCAATTTGGTCAACAATTGGTTCCTCCTCCGAACCATCAGCAACAAATTCATTAGGGATGGGACCATCGAACAGGTTGTTTTGATCATTTGGCATGTCCTCATTTTAGCAGAGTTCAACGCTTCCCCTTCTTCATTTAGGATGTCAGAGTAATTAGGTGTAACTTGCATCTCTGGTCAGATGTTGAAGATGAGGCTGTAGGTGTGTGATCCCCCACAACTGTAGCATCCCCCTCAAATTCAACATCCCCCTATTCTTCACTGTTATAAGGAACAGTTGAGGGTTGAGAATCAGCATTCATCTGACTTGAGGTACCTGCATGATCAAAAGATTTAAAAAGATAAGCATAACCATAGAGAGTAAATGGCCCGTTTCCAGCATCAGTTTATTCTCCTCAAGCCAATGTACATCAAAAGACTCTATTATCTGTCTTGTCTTCTTGTTGTACACTGTATACGCCGTCTTGTTCTCAACCTCAACCTTCCATGCATATCCAATAAAATAACATTCATCTCCTCTGGCATCGAACTTAGGTATTGCTTCCAAATGTAGAAGAGTGCATGGAACATAGGGCTTTTCCCCGAATAACACTTCATGAGGCGTCTTCATGCGTGCTTTGTTTATAATAACTTTGTTCTGAACATAGCACGCAGTATTGATGGCCTCATCCCAAAAGAAAACTGGGAGCTTAGAATCGAACAACATTGTTCGAGCTACTTCTATCAGGGTTTGATTCCTTCTTTCAGCAACTTCCTTTTGTTGAGGAGTTCGAGCAGCACTATATTGTCTAGCGATTCCTTTTTCAGCATAGAAAAGGTTCAGTTCAGCATTCTTGCACTCAGTGTCGTTGCCACTTCGAATTCGTTTCACTTTCTTCCTAGTCTGATTTTCCATAAAGATAGTAAATCTTTTACCAGCTCTGAAGTCTTACTTTTGTTAGCTAAAAAAAAACCCAAGTAAAGCGTGAGAAATCTTCAGTAATAACTAAATAGTAAGACTTTCCTGATAGACTAAGAACATTCACAGGACCAAAGAGATCCATGTGAAGCAATTGCATAATTGTGTTGACAGTTTTTGGAAAGGGAGGTTTTCGATGTTGTTTGCCTTTAGCGCATGAAACACATTTTTTAAAAGTTATAAAATCTTTAACCGGAAGACCCCTTACCAACCCAAGTTTTGCAAGACGATTCAAGTTTTTAACATTTGAATCCCTAAACGACGATGCCACAGTAAAGCATTGTGTTCAGAGACTTTGGTAAAAAGACAGGAAACGCTTTCAGTGGGCGGTTTGTTCAATCAACGACATAAGCATTGCCCTTTTTGTCAGATTTTAGCAGAATCCATTCATCAGGACTGACCATTCCTGGTTTCAGAATAAGATAGTGTTTCTCAGTAAACAGAGTTGCATAACCATTATCACAAATTTGAGAGACACTTAGCAAACTGTGTTTCAGCTCGGGAACATAGTTGACATCCTTGAAGCAGAGATTTCTGTTTCTGACAGTCCGCTTTTGCGTGATCTTCCCTCCCTCTCCTACCGCAAATGCAACATATCCACCATTAAAATAGACTAGGTCGGTCAGTTGGGATAAGTCGCCAGTCATGTGCCTAGAACAGCCACTGTCGATGACCCAAAGTCGAATGACAGCCTTCCAGAGCCGTTCCTACACATTATGCGGGATCAGTTAGATTTTGGTACTCAAGCCATAGTCACAATGGGTACACCCTGTTCATTTACATATGACACATGCATCCAATTCATATGTTCATTTGATTGAGTGGTGGTGTCATTTTTGCATGATGATTTTGGAGAGATGTTTGGAGATTGAGTCTTTGGTTTCCAAACTTGCTTAGGCGTCTCCAATTTCGCGGATGCCTTGGGCACAACATTTTTTTAGTTTGGAATTTTTATTGTAATATTCATTTGTTTAACTTTATTCCAATCTCCATCAGAAGGTTTCATTTTGGAATTCAGCTTCTTAACACGTTTAGAGTTTTCAGTATTTCCCTGTTTCGAAGATCTGACGTTCCCTTTTGTAACCTTCTGATTCTCTCCCACCGTGAGATTGTTTGGATGATGCTGACAATTTCTTGCGATATGTCCAACAATGCCAGATGTGTAGCATACTTGACGTTTCACATGTGGCTTTGTCTGTGGTCCATCAAATTTAACAAAACGTGAGCACGTGCGTGATTTCTGAAATGCAGATGAAACAAGCTCAGTCTGTTTAACCGGATTTTTGATTTTTCAACAGATGGAACATATTTTGTTTTATTTTTCTTTTGAATATGTTTTACCAATAGTCTTTTTTATTTATCAAATTTATTTAACAAAACAACTGAATTCATGCAACTAGAATCAAAACAAACATCAGAACAATTTTTGCTCTCAAAAACAGCAAAGTCGACATCATCTTTATCATATTCATCAACCCAATCTTCGATGACTACTCGGTCTGCACTTGAAGCAACAGGATTAGTAACATTCACGTTCGCACTGAGAGATTTCGAAGAATTAGATCTTTTGTGTTTGAAAGTTCAACAAGGGCTCCTGTAGTCTTTTCATCATTTGACCCAATAGGGGCCCCTGACTTTGATTTTGATTCTACATTGGTCAAATCTGACTTAACTATTTCAGGTGATACGACTTTTTTAGGTGATTCAAAAGTTTATGTTTCATGTAAATCACTTGTAGATTTACCTGAGGAAGCTGCTTCGGTCTATTTGCCATTTCTGAAATTTTTCATAAATTCAGCCAACCCTTTCATCATGGCAAACCCAACATTTTCATTCTTTATTTCAGGCTCTAATTTATTGGGTTGTTCTTCAGACTTATTTTCCAACACTTGAAACTGTTCATCAATTTTAGCATTATTCTCAAAATTTAGGGTTTCAGTGTGATTTGAAAATTTTTCAGGTTTGATGAAACTTTTCAGAAAAGTCTGTTTTTCTAAAATAATTTCGGTTTTATCAGGCCATGCAATTTTAATTTTTCATGACTTAGCAGGTTCGACTTTCTTGGGCTCGGATATTCCAAATTCCATGTTAGGCATGTTTTCTATCTCCTCTTCAGTCATGGGAATTGAGGTGTAGTTGTAATTGTAAGGTGGAGGTATGCTTACAAATCCCAACACTTTATTCCTCACTTCCTTTTTGGCATAAAATAACTGTTGATTAATCATTTTCTCAACCTTCACACTAGACACGTCAAAACTTTTTGAAATTGAAATCTGTGTTTTCAAAGGTTGTTTTTAAATTACCAAGTTCAACAGTCAATTTTTCAGATAATTCTTTAAAATGGAGATATCGGCATTTTGCCTCACTCAAATCACTATGCAACTTACGGATATCACACTTTTGCGCCTCCACCGTATCCTTATATCCATTTATTTTCTTTTTGATATGATATTCATCAGATTTGGACAATATAAGTTGCATAACGAGAGAGTCTGCCTACTCTTTGTACCCATTAAGTTTTCCCTACAAGCAGGTGTACAACAGATATTGTCGACACATACCTCAGTTTCAGACGAGGGAGTTCCGTTAATCTGTGCCATAAGAGCTTGATAGATCATCTTCTCGGCTGTCTCAGAGACCGACTCCATGTCTTCTTTTACCTGTGCCACAAGAGCCTGATTTGCCTGAAACAAGTTGTCTGTAGTGATCTGAAGATCATTCATTTGTTGAGACCAGTCAACACCCCCTCCTACTTGAGCCACTAATGCATTTCCTGGATGTGTAGTAGAATTTGTCCAGACTCGGTATTTTGATTTCTGGAGGGTGAGTTTGGAGGAACACTGATCCCCGCACGCGAGATGCTCAGATTTGAAGTAGACACAGTATTCAAGTTAGGTCTTGACGCAGAACTAACTATGATTGTCACGTTTGAATTCGATTGTTCCTTTTTGGGTTGACGACATTCACAAGCAAAATGACCGGGTTCGTGACAATTGAAGCATCTGATCTTCGACTTGTTCCAACCTAGTTCCTTGTTGGATGCTTCCCAGGTATTTCTTCCTGTCTTTTTAATGAAATTTTTTGCTCGAAGCACAGCCATTGCTATCTTCCAAGTAATGTCCATTTCTTCAACGTCATTAGGATGGACTTCATGAAGCTCATCTGTACCATTTTGACATGCAGTTATCTTGCCAGCAACAAAAGTGTTGTAGCAGTTCATCACTCCAGCCATGAATGCCATGTATTGCTCAAATTCTTTAAGCATTGTAATTTGAGACGAGGGTTGAGTAGGCCCAGAAACAAATTGAGGTGCAGACTGAGGTTGGCTCATCTGTTGGACTGAGACTGGAATGTAACTGGAATGACAATTGTATGGTAACTGAACAGTGGATGATGCAGTAGTAGAGAAAGCATTTCCATCTCCTTGCTACGAAACAAGTGTAGTATTTATCAATACACCCGCGTTGTTGTAGCTTGCCGTGTGATTGTACAGTCTCTGCTTGTCATCCATCTCATAGGACCTTAGCATGCCGTGTGATTGTACAGTCTCTGCTTGTCATCCATCTCATAGGACCTTAGCAATGAAATCAGCTCTGTAAGATTTATCCTTGATAGATCCTTGGTCCTCTTGATGAGAGTGACATTTGTATCCCAGTTTCTTGGAAGAGCATTCAGCAGTTTCTTGTTGGTGACAAAATTTTGTAGTGCATATCATGTGTTCTCATGTCACTAACCAGGGAGATAAACATTTAAATTTGTAGAATTTCGCCTGGATAATGATTGAACATATTAAACCTTTGAGTGACCATCTCCCGTCTGCTTTCCTTCATCTCTTCGTTCCATTCATACATTGCAAACAACGCCTACTCCATAATTCTTTCGTAAATTTTGCCTCTTGAACACTAATATCAATTTCTTGGGCAAGTGTAGAACGTAACATAGCCAAAGCTTTATCATCTATATCTAGCTTCTCACAATCCTCTTCCGTGGCTTGTGATTCTGGCTTTAGTTCGGTGGTTCCTAAAACTTCATCCACCATGTATGTGATCACTGTTGGTCCATTGCTAATTGACCTCCAAGCCTTTGGATCCTTGATTCTCATGTACTGAATGAAGCTGAACTTCCATTCTGAGAAGGATCCCCCCAAGATCAGCCTGGGAATTCCTGTTGTTTATACCAATGTTGTTGTCTAGATCTTGGTTAATTGCTGCCTTTTCACTCAAAGCTAACTGATTAGTGGGGTCCATTTCTGAAAATCAATTGAAAATAAGCAACAGACAAGTTTTAGAGATAGGTTTATTTTAATTTTGGTCTGTTTGATTTTAACTTAGTTTGATTTATCAGTTTAGAAAAGTTCAATTATCGGTTCAATAGGTCATACACTTGAAAGAGGTCTTTGGGCAAATTTTAACAGTTTAAGAACAGATTCACACACTTATTAGTCCAACAATCAGTTAAAGTTTAACAGTTCAAGAACTGATTCGCACACTTGTCTAGAAGATTAAAACAAGTCACACACTTATCAAGAAGTTCAAACCAAATCGCACACTTTTCAAAAGATCCAAGACAAGTCACATAGTCTAACAGGTCACTCGCACACTTGTAAAAAAGGTCAAAAACAGGTCGCACAGTCCAACACTGATATTTGCAGTTGCACACTTATGTTGGACTCGCACACTTGACAAGTTTGGGCTTGCAGACTTCTCTTTTGGGCTCGCACAGGCGTTACATGCCCAGTTTCTTGGATCGCACACCTGTGTAGCACACTTGAGTTCCAGAGTGGAGTAGCACAAGATTTTTGGAGATATAACCAAATCCCCACAAATCAAGCAAGTATCAGTTCGAATTTCTTCGAAGATTATCCTGCAATCACTTTCCAAAAATCTTGCAAACACAAATAATTCAGTACCAAAGATCAAACTCACAGTTTCTTTCAAAAATTTTATTAGATTCGTGAAGAACTTAGAGTAAAAATCCAGAATTTTGCCAATTTTAGTAGAACAGTGGAATTTTTTTTGCAGTGCTTCTTAAAGAAACACTTGATCTAGTTAATTTTGTGAGTTGGATGCAAATATTATGTCAATTTTATGAGATACAGATGATTCGCACACTTCAATTGACACAGAATAAATCAAAATATTTGATCAATTACACAAAAATAAACCAACCTATTCCACCGATGAACAGCCACAAATCTGCAAGATATCCGGTTTCAACCGAGCCTTCGCAAGACTACTTAGGCTCTGATACCAATTGTAAGTCCCAACAACTCAAGCATCGGATATCAAACACCAAACAAGTTGCGGAAATACAAGTAAGATGTAGAAGATCAAAGCTAATTGTATTGATTCAAAAACAAAAGAGCACACGATATCAAATCGTCTGGTACTCTGGTCGATAACAAGCACACAAGTCTTTTGAGAATCAACAACCAAAAAACTAATTAGGAACCTCCTATTTATAATTACATAAGAAGTCCAAATGCAAAACTTAAAGCCAATGTTCAATTAACAACCAAATACATACTTAAGCCCACATGCTCGATCCAATCCAAAAACTACATACAAAAGAAGACAGACACAAACCTATACTTAAATATGCCCTTACAACCAAGGTCATTAGCTTTGAGTTGGTAGGCAAATCGGATAACCAGGGTCATTAACTTGGACTTGCTTAACTGAGTGGTTTATAAAAACAGATAAAATTTCATACAAAATCAAAAAATATTAACAAAGTGTGAGAACTGACTCGTACGAGCGACACATTGACTCGTACGAGTGATCGAACGCTTCATTCACATGAACCATCAGTCGTACCAGTGACCTTTGAATGAGTATAAAAGGAATGCTCATTCGCACGAGTCACACTATTGACTCTGTACGATTGAGAGCATACTTTGTGCAAACCAGTTCTTAACACTCATTTTTCTTAATCTACGTTACGTATCTAGACTTTGGGGAGGTTGATTTGCACACCTCTTTTAATGGGCAAGGTAATAATGCTTGTTTTGAGCCGTTATAATGCCAAAATTAGACCAAAAGGACATAAAATGTGGATTTAGGATAATCGGACCGGTAAAATATAAAATTGAACTCAAAATTGTTAATATCGGCCCTGTTAACCAATAAATCAACATTAAATTTGTTAAAATCTACATGTTTTAAGTTCGGTTTGCTTAGGTATTATTTCATGCGATTCGTAACTCGTACGAATCATCACTCGTACGAGCGAGAATTTAAAATGTATATCATATTCACTCGTACGAGTGATCATTTGTACGAGTGATCATTCGTACGAGTAGAACCTTAAATGTTTATCTCCTTGTTGACTCGTATGAAGCATCAATCGTACGGGGAAGTTTGTTCAAAACCGTTCAAATTTACCAAGTATATTTTTCATTCTTATGAAGAAGTGGTTCGTATGAGTGGGGTTCTGTCGCAGACTTGATTCTTGTCAATGTATATGACTCGTACGACTGGTGACTTGTATGAGTGATTAAAAAGTTGAAATTTTTGAAAACTTTTCTAAGTATTTGAAATATCTATGCTTGCAGATCAAGAATTCTTCGTTTTCGCCATTCCACAATATTTGTTGTCTTCTGGACGAGACTATCCTGGAAATTGCATCACATAGAGAAGGTCTGGATTTTTTTAGCCGACTTCCTATCACCAAAGCTCTCACTGACCATCATATGGCACATCGTTCTCATGTAGAATACTTTTGGAATGCTGCTGAGTTTGATGAAGAAGAAAATGCGATTATGTCTGCAGTAAGAATTAACAATGAAGATATTCAAGTAAAGATTACTGAAGACTTGGTAAGAACGATTCTAGAATTCAACGATCATGAAGACGACCCTACTGGTTTTCCATAGTATATGGTGAAAGGGTACTTCTACAGGATGAGTTATGCCGGGTTTGTTAATGTAGCTCCCTTCAAGAAGGCTAATCTCAATGCTCCATTCGGGTATATAGCACACTGCTATATTCATGCTCTCATTCACCGAAAGGGCGGATTTGTTGATTTAGTTGACTATCAGATATGCATGATCACTGCACTTATTCTGAACTTGCCCTACAATTTCTCGAGAGTGATCTTCTTCCAAATGATCCAATATATGCAATGAAAGAAGTTCTTGCAATATCCTCATTTTATTCAGATGTTGCTCGACCATTTACATCCGAATTTGAGATATGGATGTCTCAACTTTGAAGAAGATGAATTTGCATCTCAAAACCTTCCCAAATGTGAAACCTGTCTTCGGAGCTATCATTGATAAAGATTATGTGGCACCGCCAAAAGGGAAAGTGGAGGAAAGCGGATAGTGGAGACGAAGATGAAGAGTTGGAAGCTTTAGAATGTTTCGTTGCAAAGAGAAGCGTATGGTTCTCGAAAGATGAGAAGGGGGTAAGGGGACGAAAATAAAGCAAACGTCCACATCTTCCTCTAATGCCCCTAAAAAGAAGCAGCGTGCATCTGAAAGCACGAGATTGGTTGACGAATAAGAGTCGAAGAGAATGTTGAAACTATGGCTGTAGATATTGAACGTGAAGTGTTTGGTGAACAGGAAGGGATAGTTGAAGAAGCATCCTCCTCAAGTACTGATTCAGAGGATGGGATTGCTGGTGAGAGAGAGAGCAAAAGAAAGGGAACTTGAACGTTTAACTGAGCTTAAACGTAAAGCAGAGGAGAAGAGACGTAAAGAGTCAGGAAAGGATGATACGACGTATGTTCCTTCGGGTTCTGATAGTGAGACTCCTATTCACAAAACTTCTAAGAAATCTTCTAGACGTCTCAAAGGCCAGCAATCAGAAGCACTGATTCTCTGAAAGACATATCTAAAAGAAAAGTGCAGAAAAAGGTTGTTGAAGAAGAGAATGTTGAACCGATCTCTCAACCACCACCATCTCCTGAACCAACTCCACAAGCACCACCATCTCCACCACCTCAACCTACACCACAACCTACCCCTCAAGCTCAACCATCTCAATCTCAAACCAGTTCGATTTTGACTTTGATTTTGGTGATATACCAGGGGGAAGATTTCTCGTTAGACACGTTCAATGATGTGCGTATTGAAGAGTTAGTAAAACAAGTAATGCTGAACAACGTTAGAATTCCTGAGCTTCAACAGCAACTCAATGGGCTGAATCGCAGAAAAACAACAGCTATAAGCTATTTTGGCGAGTATAGTATCTGAGAACGAGCGTTTCAGAAATCGAATGGCAGAATATGATGAAGAAGGTCTAAGGAATCAGAGAAAGATGAGCTTATTCGAGAAATACTCATAAAGAAACTCAGAATCAGAAATTGATGAGATTGAGAAAGTAGAAGCTAGAGAAAGGGTTGTCAAGTGGTAACACATTGCCAAAGAAACTTCTGATGCTCAGGGCAAGGGAAAAGTGAAGGTTGGTGAGGATCCTGTGATTGTTTTAATTGAGCCAGAAGCTGAATCTGTGCTAGCAACTTATGAGGTGGTGTATGCAGTTTCGAAGAAGTTTGTGTTGGTTGGGAAGCCTAAGGATGATGATATTGACACGTCTAATCTTTCAGCTAAACATCGAGAATGGCTCAATAAGAGAAAGTTGGAGAAAGAAATAGAAGCCAAAGTAGATGAATTTGTTGAAGATCCTGAGAAAGAAACTAAAAACTTAGACGATTTCAATGATATATTTTCTGATAAGTCTGATGATGACAGTGATGGTGGTGATGATGACTTGGGTGGATTAGGTGTCCTTGTAACAGAGTCTATTCTAAATTATGATATCGATTTTTTGTGTACTTGGATGATTCGGCAAATCAAGCGGTAGACGAAGAGATCATGGAAGGTCTGAAAGCTCTAAAGATGCTAAGGAGGCAGGAATCTTCACGGTTTCCGAAATGTCTACCGTTCCTATCGTGACCAAACCGAAGATTCTATAGTTAGAGCATGATGTTGAAGAAGGTGAGTTTGTCCATTGCTACACAAAGGAAGAGACCGCTCAAATGTTAGGCATGGAAAATGAGGATTTTGTTTTTGATTTCAAAGAAGAGCTTAACGACATCAGTGCTTTCGAGCCTGTTGATTATGTCTTCGAACATATTGCTAATGCTCATGATTATAATAAAGTTGTCGTGGAGGATGATTCTGATGATGATGATACAAATATTGCCGATAAGGGTACATATGATTCCCCAACTTTTAGCGATTTTTTGCAGCCGAAAATGATGATCTTTTGAAGCGAAAAGTAGAAGAGGCTGTTAAACAAGGAACCGTTCCTCAACAATTGTCTGCAGAAGAAATTGCTGAAATGAGGAAGCGGTGGTTTAAAGACGTACCAGCTGAGCGAAAATTCAGACGTCCCTTAGCATTCTTTACACATGATGCGGATATATCTCTAGGGGATATTATAAACTGGGGATGGATCAAAGAGCTGTATGTTTATGCGAGTAAACGGGAATATGGGATCCAGTATTTTTGATACTTAAGCGACATAAATACCCTGCCGTTCTGGGATATCAAAGAGCTTGTTCAAACCAAGATCATTAATTTGAAAATGAAATTTCATGACCAGCGGCTGTGGAAACTGATCAAGCTTGAAGCTACTCATGGATTTATACATTGGAAGCCTCATTTCCTGAAAAGAATCACAAAAATCAATCCAGTGACGAGAGAAAAAGATGTTACATTGATTGTAAAGAGGCCAGAAGTTATGAAAAATATGCCTCTAATCAAGATGGAACAAGATTTCTTCAAGATCTTCAAATGGTGGCACTTCGATTCAAGTATAGGTGAAGTTGTTATTTGTATCCAGCCAGATGATGATTCTTCGAAGATTACCGAGGAATTAACCGAAGCTGTCATATCACACAAACGTATATACGGTCTATGGCATGGCATTCGAGTACTAGACCCGATGGGGCTAGTCAATTGTTCAAAGAAGGATATTGAATGCTTGTTATATAGCAAGATTAGTTTTGAAGAGAAAGACAAAGAGCAAGTACTCCAGTTCTAGAAGATTGTTAATGTCTGTTATTCAGGAACAGCATGGAACACTTCTTGGAGAAAGCTAGAAGAGATTGAGAAACGAAAGAAAGAAAAGAAGGAGGAGATGATTGTAGAGCGAACGCGAATTGCATCGCTAAAGCGCTTTCAGTTTAGACGTTAACTGTCAAATCGTTGAAGAACTTTTTTGAAGACTATCCAAGACTGCGGCAACATCCAAGGGGGAGTTTGTTGGTGCATAATGTCTATTGCCTACGTCTAGGATATGTTGATTATTTATATAGGGCTTAGAATGTCGAACATTGTATATTAATGTATGATTTATTAGTTTTGTACTTGACTCGTACGAGTGAGCATCATGACTCATACGAGTAACACTCTGTCACTCGTACGAGGCATTACGAGTCACACACACACTCTCCTCCTGTGAAAGGAGCCTGAGTGTTGTGTTATGATATCTGTTGGTTGATGTATGGCGAAGACCTGTCAAACTGTTTACTCGCTCTGTAACTGTTCATGTTTATCAATACAATTCAAGGGGTCTAATCTGTATATCTTTCTTGTTTGTTTGTCCAACTCGCTAACAATGAATTCCGCCTCTGTTAGATGAGTCAGATTAGTTCGGTGCTCAAAAGAGGAGAGCCGATCCCCTCTCACAATGTGATAGACACCTCGTACGAAGTGAAGCTCAATTCGTACGAAGTGTCCAACTTGTACGAAGTGGCAAGGCCAACTCGCACGAAGTGTGCATGTCTATAAATAGACAAGTTGTGGTCTTGAGTAGCTAGCTGTTTTGTTGACTATGAAGGCAAAGCTCTGTCTAGTTTGTCTCAGAATTGTAAACGTTGAACAATATTAATGAAACTGAGCATTAAACAGTAACGATCATATTGTCACTAGTTAATCATAAATTCAGCATATATTGACTATTTTTTAAGGTAGGTGTTATGCTTATTTGGATGAACCGATCTAACAAGTGGTATCAGAGCCATGGAGGCCTGATTTGAAGACATCTGATCAAGATTCAACCTTTGAAGACTTCTTATTCTACTCATTCTTCTTATTTTTTCACTTTTGAAACGAATTCATGGACAAAATGAACTCATTTTTAGTATGACACGTAAAAACCAGTTTAAACAAACCCTTGAAAGAACCAGAGCTAAAAACTACAGCAATCATGACAAAAATCATAAAAAACGTGAAATTTTAGACACACCTCACACGAACTGAACAGACACTTCGCACGAAGTGACCGTCCACTTCGCACGAAGTGACATTGTTGATGAGATTGTTTTTCCACTTTGTACGAAGTGATTTCTAGATCGTACGAAATGATCTAGTTCGCACGAAGTGTTACTTCGCACAAAACCCGCTCTGCACGAACTGATCTTTGTTCAATTTTTTTGCAGAAATGGAGAACAAATTCTATAACGCATTTGCTTCGTCCACTATTTCGAACACAACCGCTCAAACCTTAAACTTGGATAATGAAGTAGGCAAGATGGCTAAGCTACCGAAATTGGTGTATCTTGAAGATTATAAGGGATGGCAAAAAGATTCACGAATTGGGTTCCAGCAAACTACCTCGATTGTTAGTACATGATAGAGGAAGGCTACAAGATTCCAACGGGAGAGAATGGTTTAGAGAAGGGATTAATGAAGTATAATGAACAAGAAAATTCGTTATTTTCTCGTGAAAAGAAGATGATGAATATCTTACAACAGGCGATAAAAGAAGATATGTTCACTCTTTTACAACATGAAAATTATACTCAATCCATCTGGAATGCGCTGATGTTCAAGTTTCAAGGAAGTGCGCAGATGATTAAGAGCAAGCAGGCATTGTTGAAGAAAGAATTCGATATCTTTCATTCATTGAAGGGTGACTGGATGAAACAGATGATCGAGAGGTATTGTCATCTAGTAATCAAAATGAAGCGTTAGGGAGCGAACAAAGATAATGAAGAGCTGGTGGATAAATTAGCCGATGTACTGCCAGCGGGTGAATGGTCAACCTATCTCATGGTTTTAAAGAACAATCCTGACTACAACCACACATTGAGTCTTGTAAAGTTTATTGAGAAACTTGAAGGCCATGAATTGGATTTACAAAACATGGAAAAATCTAGAAGTGCACATGCACAGCAAGACGTTAATCTGTAATATAAAAGGAAGTGCTAGTGCCAATAACCAAAGCTCAGAAAATCTGACGGCTTTCAGTGTTAACAACTCTTCAAATACTTCATCAAGCAGCAATGCTGGATTTACATCTTTTCCGAGCTATGCTCCAAATACTCCTAGTACTATACAATCATCCCAAAGCTCTAATAACTACAACAGTACCCATAACAACCAATCAAATCAAAATCAGAGGGTGCTTCAGTGCAACATAGCTGTGAACTTGTCAAATGCACAAGTCTTTAATGAAAATATAGCTAAGCAACATATAGCTCTACTCGCATCCGTGCTTGAATCTTATGAGAGCCTTGTAGCCGGTAAGATTGGGTGACATGACAAAAGAGGATTACGATCAAATCGACTCTAAAAAACTGGAATTAATAGACATCAAATGGTGTATGGCCAATATAGTTGAAAGAGCTCAGCGCTTTATGGAAATAGCAGAGCGTAACAGTTTGGGAGGACCAGATGGTAAACTGGGGTTTGATAAAGCATAGGTGACATGTTTTAAATGCAGAGAAAAGGGTCACTTTAAGCGTGAGTGCCCGAACTAGAAGTCCAGGGTAATCACAATCCATTTGCGGATGATTACTACAACAAAACGAGCTATCACAAGACTTTTCCTCCTCAAAGTACACCAAAGTTTCTTGCTATTGAGGATGGTTCAGCAAAAGCTAACAAAGCACTCGTGGTGACTCAAGAGGATTAGGGAATTAATTGGAATGATTATATTCTGAAAAAGGAGAGTTTAGCATTACTTGCTGAGATCATAGAAGAACCGGTGTTTGATGAGGTTATCGAGGAAAGCTCAAATTGTGTTTGATGAAACACCTGATAATAGTGCTGAAGAGCTTGCTGAAGTAATTTATTATAAATGTTGTACTGAGGAAGATATTTCACCATTCTTTTAAATTTGTGATTCCTCCTGATGTTTATAATTCTTTTGCAGGTTTCTTTGGAGGTTCAAGCCAATACCAATGCGCACCAAATACAAAGAATCCAAGAAGCCGGTTGAAAAATTATTGATGTCACAAAGGAGATGAATGTTGAAAATTTGAAGGAAATAGCTGACAAAGCCATAATGGCCCAGTTACAAGAGGTAGTTCCTAAGGAGAGTCATGAAGTGAAAGAATCAGTAAATGAGTTTATTAAAGAAAATGTCAAGGTTTTAATAAAAGAAGTTGAGAAACCATGCACAAAATGCTTGGAGCCGTGCAAGGAATGCTCAAAAAGGATTTAAAATTTAAAGAACTTAAAAAACAGACTGATAATTTGTCAAGTGACTTTGGGTTCATCTAATGAAAATGATAACATGACATGCTACAAATGCCCTAAACCTGCTTATAGCGTGAAGAAGTCTACAGAAGATGTGAAACAAAAAACCTCTGAGTTTGTACCTACACAAATCATAAAAAGAAACAACAAATCCAACAAAGATGTAAAACCAACAACTTTCAATGATTCAAAATTTGAGGTTGGTGAATCATCAACTAAGAACGAACAAAAGGATTCCAAATTATATCCCAAAAAGGCATTTTTGAAAACACAAACTTGGGTAGTTAAATCCAAACCATCTTCTGCAAAAGTGAAAACAACAGCTGTTCCAACAAAATGGAAAGTTAAAACTGAGTCAAAATTTGGACAAGATGTTGAAGTCAAAGATGAAATTAGTGGACTTTGATATTCCAAACCTACCCAAGACCGAGAAGGATTGGGTTTCACTGTTTAAGTAACTGCTTAATTACATGTGCAGGGGCTCCCGAAGTCAATCATTTCTAAATGGATAATGGACAGTGGAGCTTCTCGACACATGATAGGAATGCTAGCCTTGTTTTACGATGTAAAATCAATACATGGAGGCTATGTAGGGTTTGCGGGTACTCAAGGAGGAAGAATAATTGGAGACGGAATGCTCACGAATGTTGTGGTATCTTTTGACAAAGTCAACTACATCGCCAAATTAGTGAATAACTTGCTAAGCATTTCACAGATTTGCGATAAGAAGTTTATAACTCACTTTACGGATAAAGAATGCTTAATTCTGAAGCCGTGATTCAAAATTCCCGAGGAGTGGATCCTCATATGCGCTCCACGAAAAAATGATCTCTATGTCCTTGACATGAGCGTGCATCCACCACTACAAAATTGGCTCAATGTTTTGTATCAAAAGCTACAGAAAAAGAATCAATGTTATGGCATCTAAAGATGGGGTATATCCATATACGGAAGATGAATTATCTGGTGCACAACAATCTGGTGGAGGGTGTTAATCTTAAGAGTTACACTTGAGTGATGATTGTATTAGCTGAAAAAGGGCAAGCAGCACAAGAAATCTTACCCAAGAAAACTCCTAAACTCTATCAAGCTACCACTTGAGAGGTTACATATGGATTTGTTTTGGTCCAAAAAATGTTAAAAGTATATGTGGTGATCTATATTGTCTTCTTGTGACTGACGACTACTCAAGATTTTCATGGGTTCTATTTCTGAAAGCAAAGACGAGACATTTAAAAATTTTATGATTCTTGTCAGAAATTTGGAGAATTTATACCATATACTGATAAGGAGGATTTGTAGCGACAATGGTACAGAATTCAAAAACAAAAGAATGGATGAGTTTTGCAACGCCAAAGGAATACTTCATGAATTCAGCGTGCCCTATGAACAAAATGCAGTCGCTGGATGAAAGAACTGAACTCTTATTGAAACAACACACACAATGCTCGCAGATTCTAAATTACATGTCAGTTTTTGGAGTGAAGCGGTTGCCTCTGCTTGTTACACGCTTAATCGAGTATTAACAGTCAAGGCTCATAAGAAGACATGCTTTGAGTTGCTTAATCAGCGAAAACTAAATTTGGAATTTTTAGAATCGTTTGGATCTCCTTGCACACTCATTGAGCTAGATGGTAAATTCGGAGCGAAGTATCTAGAGGGGTTTTTCGTGGGGTATACTAGTCCTTTGAGAGGAGTATTTTTACCTAACATAAACTAGGTTATTCTAGCTCAACATGTTGACTGCTAGAGATATACGTCACCAACACAGAAGCCTGGTGATCTTTGATTGTTTAACTATGAGAGTTTGTGGAATTCTTTTGAACTACCAGAATAACCTACTGAAGAGGATCTTGTATTGCTATATCAACAACAACAATCATCTGTTAATGAACAAATTCCGAGACCAATAGTGATTTCACAATCACAAGTTGGCACAAATGATTATGAAGTTAATACTCAACAAGAACCCGTAGTCGAAGTAGATTCGAACAACAGATTATCCACTCTTGATCAGTTCGATGATTGTCATTCTGTTAGAGAGCCAACATACGATAATGGAGGATCTAGTTCCAATGAAGGCTCAGAGCAGATCACAAGTTTACTTAATCAATCTGCAAGTCCTAGCAATTAGAATGAAGCTTCAACGAGTAATCAGGTTGCTAAACAGAATTTGGAGAACCTGGAGAATGAAGTGAGTGTTTCTAATGAGGTGATGTCGAGGACTTTGTCATATCATCATTCAGACAACATTATTGGAGAGTTGCAAGCTCGAGTAAAAACAAGAAATCAGATCAACAAGGATCTAAGTTGCTTTTATACTAAAATTGCACCTATTCAAGAAAAATTCTTATATAGTTATTTTATATCAAAGGTTGAGCCTAAAACATACAAAGAAGTGCTTTCTGAAGAAATCCGGGTAAACATAATGCAGGAAGAGCTACAACAATTTGAGAAACTTGGATTCTGGAAGCTTGTAGATCTACCTAGTAATCACAAGTCAATCAGTACTAGTTTGGACTTCAAGTGTAAAAGAGACGACGGCGGAGTTATCGTACGCAATAAAGCTCGATTGGTTGTCCAAGGGTTTCATCAGCAGAAAGGTATTGATTACACTGACGTTTATGCTCATGTCGCTTGACTATAAGCCATTCGCATATTCCTGGCTTTTGCGTCATGGAAAGGTTTTAAGGTGTACCAGCTTGATGTTAAGTCCTCTTTCCTATACGGCAAGGTGAAAGAAGAAGTGTATGTCGGCCAACCATCAGGGTTTGTCGATCTAGTGCATAAAGAAAAGTTCTACTTACTAGATAAGGCGTTGTATGGTCTACACCAAGCCCCAAGAGCTTGGTATGAGACACTCTCTCAACATCTGTTGAGCAACGGGTTTATCAGAGGCACTATTGATAGCACTCTCCTCACACAGGAAGTGAACAACACTTGCTGATCGTACAAATCTATGTGGATGACATCATATTTGGTTCTACAAATTATGAGCTTTGCAAAGAATTTTAAGAGGTCATAAAAAAAGAAATTTGAAAGGAGTTCAATGAGAGAAATGAAGTTCTTTTTGGGACTTCAGGTCGATTAATTGTCTGATGGCATCTTCATCCATCAGACGAAGTACGTTCACCATGTTTTGGAGAAATTAAATATGTCAGGATCATCACCATTATCTACTCCCTTGGCACTTAATCATGGCATAGTTCAGATATTCTAGGAGTGAAGATTGATGAGACCTTGTATAGATCAATGATTGGGTCATTAATGTAACTCACAACATCAAGGCCAGATATCATGTATCCAACATGCATTTGCGCCCGATATCAATAAAATCCACTACTGTCACACTTGGAGATTGTCAAGTGGATTTTCAGATACCTAAAGGGTTGCCCAAGCACCAGCTTGTGGTAT
The DNA here is from genome assembly GCA_947069175.1 of Scalesia atractyloides. Classification (NCBI taxonomy): domain Eukaryota; kingdom Viridiplantae; phylum Streptophyta; class Magnoliopsida; order Asterales; family Asteraceae; genus Scalesia; species Scalesia atractyloides. Next base: position 54,006,621 of record CAMTDV010000020.1, read on the forward strand.
CCGCAAAATGATGATTTCAACCTCGCTAGATATTCTGACTCTGATTTTGGATGCTACAAATTAAATGCTAAATCTACAACGGCTGGTTGCTAGTTCTTCGGAACACGATTAGTAACGTGGCAACACAAGAAGCAAACCATAGTCGCTCTCTCTACTTACGACGCATATACGTTTCAGCTTCCAGTTATTGTTCCCAAATCTTGTGGATACAACAACAGATGAGAGACTATGGCTTGCAGTTTCTTCATAAGCCTATACATTCAGATAACTTTTGAAACTTAATGGGTTGAAAAATCTGACATCAAGGGAGATTTTAGAGGATGTTGAATTCGAGGGGGACGATGAGTTGACGTGATCCTCATCGGTTTAGTCATGCTTTAGTGTTTTAGAATTTCTTTCTTTAAAAAAAATCCAAAAATATGTTTTTGATTTTAGGGGAATAAATGTTGTGGAAAATACAAAAACATATAAAAATTTAAAAATGTACAAAAACATGAAAAACACAAAAGGAGTTTTCGTGTGAAAAGAGGAAATGATAGTACATCAGTGGACTATTACATTATGCTCAAGATATGTAGTGTCAAAGTGTTTAAACAAGTCTCACTAATGATGTACTAGTAGGCTTCGCACATTCAGTTGATTGTTTCAGAGATATAAACATAAAGAAAAACTTCTTAATTAGTGGTTTAACATCTCTCGAATATATGGTTTAGTACACCGAAATTTCATTTGAGAGATTACCGGTTTCTGAGATACTAGGTCTTTAATTGATATATGGGGTATGATACAAGTTCTTTTGATTTTGAGTCAACAATGGCCTAGAACTTGTAGAATACTTTTGCTTTTAATCCTGATAAAATACAGCATATTGAAAGTATCGAAAGATCTAACAATTGCAGTCAAAAGATTCCAAATTGGAACATTGCTTTTAAGTTGTGCCTTCATCTCTTTGTATGTATGGTGGTGCTAACCTGAGCTCTCAAGGTATCGCATAACCCTGACACAGATACCAATTAGGTATACTCACCTGTAAGATAAAATCTAGGGAATTTTGACACGAGAGTATATTTTGAGGTGGGCAACATGGTTAAGTTAAGTTCTTAAAATTACCTAACATATCTTGGAGCAATTGAGATATGTGAAGAGGCTTAAGTGGACAACTGACAATATAAGTGAATCTGTTAACTTAGAGTCTAATCAAGGTCAACGGTACTAGTAATTTGTCTCAAAACTGATATGATCCTCTAACACAAACTCACAAAAATATGTCTGTAAATATGTTTGTACATAGTTATTGCATTTCATTTCAGAAAAAAACCAAAAAGATTTCAATGTGTTTTAGCATAAACTTCGGAAAATCAAAAAGATTTTATTTCTATCTTAGTTTCGACAGCCGATGATGGAAAACGGAACTTCAAAGTCCAAAGATGTTGGCTGCTAAAGAAAATTTAGAGGACAACGGGTTGAGAGCTTATCTAAAATGAGAAAATGTTTTGAAACGATCAAAGTTCATTAATTTGAAACTTAGTATTGTCTAAAAACGTCAGTATGTTCATAGAGTGTTCAACCAAGGTCATTAACTTGGACTTAGTTGACAAATCAGTTGACAAGGCTCATTAACTTGGACTTAGTCCACTGAGTGGGTTATTATAACCCATAAAATGCTCAAAAACTTTTGAAAAAATTACAAACCACTTCGCACGAAGAGGGATCCAATTCGCAAGAATAGATCACTTCGTACGAAGTGGACCTGTCCTATATATAGAACTCAACTCGCACGAAGTGACCATTATCTGCTTGGTATGATCTGAGTGCACCTTTGAGCGATTTGGAGATTTTGTGTTAATTTGAACGAAGTGCTGCCAAATTTAAGGGGTGGTTGATTCACACACCTCTTACAATGGTAAAGGTATTGGACCGGAATTGAAGGAGAAAACACTAGTTTTTGCACCTTGGATGTTAAAACTTAGATCTAGGAAAATTTATATGACCAATTCGAAAATTGAACATATATTAGGGCTTATTGGCACTTTAAGGATCTATTAGAACCATCAATTTAACATCTAGTTTGATAAAATGTGCTCAATATCAGTTGGAACAAAGTGCCACTTCGTACGGAGTGTAATATGGTAAAGACAAATACCACTTCATATGAAGTGGATAATGTCAAATCTGTTTTTTATTGTTATTCACGTTGTACGAAGTGTAAAATACCACTTCGTACCTATATCACTTCGCACCAAGTGTTTAGTTATTTTTCGTACAAAATTTTCTAAGTATTGAGTTTCTAAGTGTTTGTTGATTGCTTTTCATACGAAAAGAAATCATTGTTCGAGCTGACTCACAACACTTTCTGTTTATTAGATGATAAAATCTAGAAATAGCTCCGTTTAGAGATGTATTCGAGTTTGTGGGACGTATTTCTGTAACAAAGGTTGTAAAACATCAACACAAGGTTTACAGGTCCCATATCGAATGGTTCTGGAATGCTGCACGATATGTCGAGAAACTGAGAGCTATTAATTCAGTAGTAAAGATTGGTAAAGAGGAGTTTGAGGTTAAGATTATGGAAGAGCTAATTCGAAGAGTTTTGGATTTGAAAGATAAGGACGATGATCCTACAGGATACCCAGAGATAATGGTCAAGGAATGCTTCTATCGGATGGGGTATAAAGGACATGTGAATTCCCCGAATTTCAAGAAAGCGAATCTTGGCAAGCCGTATAAGTTCCGTGTGCATTCTATCATTCATGCTTTCAGTCGTATGAACGTTAGTTATGATGATATACTAGATTATCAGATGTGCATGGTTACTACACTTACACTTAATCTGCCATATAACTTCACTAAATTATCTTGATCAGATGGTACCGAACATAACAAGAGAGAAATTTTTGCAATACCCGAGGTTTCTGCAAATAATAATGGATGATTTATTTCCTAACTTGGTGAAAGAACAAGATGATGAGCTGGTATTGAATCATATGGATAAAGAGACATTGATCAGATTGAATCTATACTTAAAGTAGCAATCTGAACCTATTGCAAAGCCAGTCTTGGAGCTATTCATGATAAGAACTATATTGCATCTACAAAGGGAAAGGAGAGAAAAGACACAAGTGGTTCTTAAAGAGATGAGGAAGAAAAGTTAGAAGATTTTGTTCCAAGGAGAAGCAGTTGGTTTGAAAAAGAAGATAAGAAAAAGAAACCTGCTACTCTGAAGAAGAAACCAACTCAAGCAAGGAAACTGGCAACGATGAGAATAATGCTTATAGATGAACCTTCTAATGATGAAGTTCAAGTGAATGTGCCTGTAAATGGACCTGTTGCTGAAAACGTAAATGTACATGAAGAGGTTTTCTCTTCAACGTCAGATAATGATAGAGATGTGAATGTTGTCAAAGCTACTGTTGAGATAGAGAAGGAAGTTGTTGAGGGTGATAATGAAGAAAGTTCTAAGGATAGTATTGATCCAGAGGTAGTTGGAGCTGCTGAAAAGGCTGAACAGAGAAAGAGAAAGGCGTTAGGTGATGATGACGAGACATATATGCCTTCAGGAACATGAAGATAAATCTATTCAGAGGCTTGTTAAGAAGAAAAGACGTACGAAGAGTAAAGTGTCTAATATTCAGAAAAAGACGACAGGGTCTCCTACAGCTTAGAAAGCTCACCGAAAGTTTTTGAATGTAAGGAAGATGCTTGAGGTTGAAGCTACAACTACAACTACGAATGTTGAGACTGTTATTCCACCTACATCACCACCACATGAACAACAACCACCTATTACACCACCATTTATCACATCACCATTGCGACAATCACCACAACAACCACCTACATCACCACAAAATGTTATAACACCACAACCGTCTGCAACACCTAAACAATCAACACCTCAAGTAGAACAGAGAACACCACAATCAGATCAAAGATGTCAATCTTTCCCAACAGATATGTTTGATGATATTCTTGATACTAAGTATGAAGGAGGTTTAGATGGTGATTTCTTCAATGATACTAAGATTGCAGAATTAGAAAGCAGGATCAAGTATTTGGAAGATGATCAAAAGAATCTAGAAGCAGTGTTATCAAGTTTTCTGACTGAGAATGAACGATTGAAAAGGTTGATTGCTGATTATGAAGCCGAACGAATTCGAAGCAATAAAAAGATGGATATGTTTCAGAAGATCTTATTTAAAAAGTTGGGCATAGATTTTGAAGCTGAATCTGAGTTAATTAAAATTGAGGAAGCAAAAGCCAAAGCTGCTGAAAGAGCGCGAAAAGCTAAAGAAAAGGCTGCAGCATTGGGAAAGGGAAAGAACAAAATAAATGAAGTTCCTCCTATTATGCCAATTGAGCCTGAATCAGAAGTAATTGTTGAGACTGAAGCTGAGATTGTTATACCAATAGAGACCGAAAAAGAATTTGAAGATGAAACTAAAGCTGAACCAAAAATCAACTATGTAATGATTGGTGGACCTATTGATGTTACTGAAATTTCTGAAAAACACCGATAGTACTTGGATAAAAAGAAGAGGGATGCTGAAATTGATGCATTTGATGAGAATGAAGATGATGATGATGTTGATGGTCCGGGTGATAAAGATGATAAAGATAAAAAATACTTCGATGATAAGGGTGACGATTATGACAACACCCAGGGTGGAACAGGTGTGAAAGTGGTGGATGCGAAAGTGAATGAATCTTTTGATTACGATACTTATTTGTTGGATAATGTGAATGAAGTGAGGGAAGCTGATAGACAGGAGGAGACGAAGGATCCTATGAATGATGCTGAGCAATCTGGAATCCTAAGAGTTACATCTTTAATAGTTGTTCCGGATGTGCCAAAACCAAAGATTTTCTATCTAGAGCATGATGTTGAAGAAGGAGAGTTCGTACATAATTACACTAAGTAAGAAATTGCTAAAATGTTGGGTGTAGATGAAGAATCATTTGAATTTGAATTTGAAGATGAACATTACAGCATCAGTCCATCAAAACCTGAAGATTATGTGTATAAGTATGTAGCTGAAGCTGATTTTGGAGTACAGTATTTTAGATACGTGTCTAATATCAAGACGTTACTATTTTGGGATGTTGAAGAATTGGTGCAGACTAAGATGATAAAATTTGATATGAAGCTACATGATCAACGATTGTGGAAACTAATCAAGTATGCAGCTGCACACGGTTTCAGTTACTGGAAACCGCATATACCTAAAAAGAAAATCAAGATTGATCCTTTTACAAAGGAAAACAGGAGAAGGATGTCACGTTGATTGTTAAAAGCCCACGTGCCACGAAGAATATGTCGTTAAAGAAAATGTAACAAGATTTCTATGAATTCTTCAAGTGGTGGAGAACGATACGCATACTAGACCCGATGTGGCTAGTTAACTGTTATGACAAAGATATAGAGTGTTTGTTCTTTAACAAGATATGCTACGAAGTTAGAGAGAACACTCAAGTGATGCAGTATTAGGGAGTGATTAATGTATGTTATGCTCATGGGATTAACTCTAGAAAGATGTAGCAATCGAAATGGAGGGAATTGGAATGTAAAGAGTTCATGAAACGAATCAGAAAAAAAGAACAGATTGTTGATATGATGAAGAAAGTTGCAATTAGAAGATTTCAATTTATCAAGTTGGCACCGACTATTGATCAACCACCGATACCATCTGAAGAACGTAGAAAACCGAAGAAGAATTTGTTTGGCCGCTGATTGTTATAGTTACAAAGATTTTGAATACTCACCAAGACTGCGACAATATCCAGGGGGAATTTGTTGATGCATATGTCTATAGCCTACATCTTAGGGTCATGTCGTGTCGATGTAAGATGGCTATGATTTTAGACTTTGTGTTTAATTGTATGTAATAGGGCCACTTCGCACGAAGCGATAGACACGTCGTACAAAGTGTCCAACTCGTACGAAGTGGCAAGGCCAAGTCGCATGAAGTGTGTATGTCTATAAATAGGCGAGTTGTGGTCTTGAGTAGCTAGCTGTTTTGTTAACTGTGAAGGCGAGGCTTTGTCCAGTTTGTCTCAGAATTATAAAACGTTGAACGATATTAATGAAACTGAGCATTTAAACAGTAACAATCATATTGTCACTAGTTAATAATAAATTCCGCATATATTGACTAGATTTCAAGTTAGGTCCTATGCTTATTACGATGAGCCAATCATACAAAATTTGACTAAACATTTTCTAACCATACATTTTATCTTGTAGAGATTACCTAATAATTTTGCATAGCTTCCGGACCTCCGCCGCTCACAGATCTGCCCCGCCGCTCGCCAAGTGGACACAACCATCATGACTGTTGGTGCATATTATGTTCGTCACTGTGTGAATAGGCTAGATAGAGCGTGTGTTGAATATTGTATAGATTAGATATGAACACACGACTTAAGTGCGAACTAGAGAGGTGTATATATGTAACTTCGTACGTAGTGGGCACTCCATATGATGGTAGTTACCTTCGTACAAAGGTGGCTAAGTTCGTACGATTTTAAATGAGCTCAAGTTCGCACGAGCGTAAACTAGTATATATAGTGTGTTGTGTGTTCGTGGGAAGTTAAGTTTTGAGTTCCTAGAGGGGAAATGCTAAATTTCTCCAGCTTGTCAAGATGTATACTCTTTCGGTATGAATGAATCATTACACTTGTGCTTCTACTCCTTTCTTAATAACATTCTACTGAATTAGCTCTATTTTACCCAAACTTCCATCTAAACTCACCGGATCTTAGAATCTCAATTGGTATCAGAGCTACATTACTGATTCAATTGATCTAACAGTTGATTGAATCACCTACACTCATGAATTATGGACTTTAGAGGGTTTTAGACTTATATCATCAAATAAATGGATAATCCATACACAAAAATTAAATTCAAAACCATAGGATTATTTATAATTGAATTTCGACCTATTTGTGAAAGAATCATCATGAAATTCGAAGAAATAAAGATTTTGGATCGAAAATTGTGATCATAATGGAATTATCTTCACATGAAGATAGTTACCTTCGCACGAAGGTAAGTTATCCTCATATGAAGGTAACCCAAAATGCCTTAAAAAGGCATTTTTGATCGTGGAGATGAGACAAGTGTCCATAAAAAAATTGGTGATTGAAATTATTTTCCATTTTTTAACGACAAATACGGACTGTTCGGCGATGCCATCGAGGGTTTCAGAGAACAGATTTGATGTCACAATCATAGAGGGTTGAAGATGTTGGGGGCAGTCACACAATGCATGTTGATGCATAATGTCTGTAGCTTACGTCTTAGGGTCATGTCATGTAAGTAATAGCGCTTCGATGTTAGATTTCATGTTTTTTATGTATGTATTGTGCACTTCGCATGAAGTGGTTAATCACTTCGTACGAAGTCAGTCACTTCGTACGAAGTGAGTCCACCACGTGCGAAGTGAAGACTCAACTTGTGCGATCTGGAAAGTCTATTTATAGTAGAGTCGAGGTCTTGAGTCTGTAACAGTGTTGCTGAATGTACGACGATGCTCTACACAGTTTGTTTTAGGATTGTACACGTTTAACACATTAATGAAATAGTAAATTTTTAACAGTAATCTTGATATTGTTGCTTGTTATAAAATGGATTTCGCACATGTAATAACTAGTTAATCAGGTTAGGTCCTTTGCTTATTGGATAAGAAGATCCCACAAGTGGTATCAGAGCTACAGATAGCCTGATTTGAATACTTCATCATGATTCTACACTTCTATTCTACTCATACTTCTCATTTTTCATTTTTCAATAATTTCATTAACTAAATGGACTGATTTTTAGTATAACATGTAAAATCCACTATAGTCAATCCCTTGAAAAGATTAGAACTTAAAACAACCGAAATCATGACAAAAATTGCAAAAACCGTGAAATTTTAAACTCACTTCGCATGATCTCATACCATCACTTCGCACGAAGTGAAGTTGTGTTAATATTGAAACTTACACTGCGCATGTGGTGACATACCAACTCGCACGAAGTGAACTTTAATCAGTATTGTTATTGTTTGAAGTTTCAAATTGTACGAAATGTCACTCCGCACAAGATTCACTTTGCACAAAGCAATTTTTGACCAACTTTCTCGACAAAATGGTATCTTCAATGCATTCGCAACATCCGCCGTTACAACTACCACAGCAGAAAACATGAATCATGAAAATGAAATCGGGACAATGACGAAACCCCTGAAACTGATGAGCATAGAAGATTACCACGCATGGAGCAAAAGATTTGTAAACTGGGTACAAGTGAAATATCTGAATTATTTGTACGACATTGAAGAAAAGTATGCTACACCAACGGGCGAGAATGGATTAAAGAAGACACTAACGTTGTTTACAGCAAAAGAGAAGGAGAAGTTCATAAATGAAAAGAAAATGTTAAACATTCTTCAATAAGCTGTTAAAGAAGATATTCTGTCTCTTTTACTAGACAGCGGTGATGCTCAATCACTTTAGAATGTTTTAAGGTTAAATTCCAAGGAAGCACCCAAATGATAAAGAGCATAAAGGCGCAATTGAAGAAGGAGTTTGACATATTCAATCTTCTGAAAGGTGAAAGCATGAAACAGCTAATCGAGAGAAAAGGTTAGGCATACATAAAGATAATTAAAAGTTGGTAGACAAACTTGCTGATGCGCTACTAGAAGGTGAATGGTCTACTTATTTCACGATCTTGAAAACAACCCGGAATACAGTACAATCAACTTGTCAAGATTTATCAAAAAGTTAGAAGGTCATGAGTTGGAGATGCCGAAAATGGCGAAAACTAAAGGATCACATATTTAGCAAGACGTAAACTTGATTACAAAGGCAGTTCTATAGCAAACTCTCAAAGTACAAAGATACAGACAACCTTTAGTGCTAACAATTTTTCTAGTCCGTCTTCAAACCAATCTAGAGCTTTTCAGTCATTTCCATTATACGAGCCTAATTCTCCTCAAACATACAATCCTCGCAAAGCTCAAATAGCTTTCAGAGCGGCCAAAGCACTCAATTAATTCAAACCAGCGGACTCCACAATGCAACATTGCTGTGAATCTAGAAAACGCATAAGATTTAAGCAGCATATGGCATTGCTTGCATCCGTGCTAGAATCGTATGATAGCCTGGTGGCCAGAAAGATCGTGAACCCAGACATGACAAGATAATACTATGATCAGATCGATTCTGAAGAATTGGAATTGATAGATATAGAGTGGTGCATGGCGTCGATTGTTCAAAGGGCACATAGCTTTATGGAGATCATAGGCAAAAGAAGTTTGGGAGGACTCGATGGCAAACTTGGTTTTGATAATTGAAGGTTACTTGCTTCAAATACCAGGAGAAGGGGCATTTTAAAAGAGAATCTCCAAACCGTGAAGTGAATGGCAATTAAAATCCATTTGCAGATGATTTATATAAGAAGTCTACATATCATCGACCGCAACCTCAAAAAAAATCCAGGGTGACTCATATTGAAGATGGTCCCTCGAGTTTGAAAGACAAAGCCTTAGTGGTTGCTCAAGAGGATGAAGGGTTCAATTAGAACAAATACATCTCGAATAATTAAATTCTCGCGTTGTTAGTATAGATAATCGAGGAACTAGAACCTGAAGAAGACTGTTTTGAAGCAATCATTGATGAAGCCATAATTGAAGAATACTATCACGAGCAACATTCTGAAGAAGAATATCTTTTACCGATGTTTTAGACATTTAATTCCATCTGATATGTTTCTGTAAGTCCCGAAAACTGGATCTCACAATATCACGCATAGCTTGATTGGTGGAGGAATCACACAAACAAGCTATGAATCAAGATAGAAGAAATAAGATGAAATAGAAAGTTCAACTTGCATACAAATGTGGATATTTGTCTAATACAAGTTGTACAGAAACCACAAAAAGCGACTAACCCTAATACGTCATTTACTATTTATAGTAGTGGTTAGTGCACCATTAGCCTAAACCCTAGGCCCAAAATGCCTTTCTGTAGCCCATTTATTACAAGTATGCCGAAACTAACTAAGTGACTAATGCATAAACCTAACAGGGCCTAACAATCTCCCCCTAGGTTTACTACATTAATGTAGCCTTCCACTTTAAGATCCACACGTTTCTCTGCCTCCAAATAGTGGACTTGGATCCACATAGAGTTTGTTGTTGCTCACATTGGCTATAGCACTCATCCAAGACTTAGCACAAACTTCATATTTATCATTTGTGTGGATTTGATGTTGCCCCAAGATCTTAATATCCTCTTCATGAAAGCTGATTAGCTCCAACGTGTCTGCCAATCGAAATGCCTTTTCTTTGGTTACAATCATAGCCTCTGCCATCCTTGGATCATAAGCCCAGTAGCTGAAGTTCTTTAGCACTCCTTTTGGGAAATTTAGGAGCTGTAGGAATCACTTTCTCTTTGTCGGTAGGTGGCAAAATCATATTTTGAATTGTTCGATTAGTGTGAGGATCATGGATACCAAGACTCTTCTTGATATAAGACTTAACAGTCTTCATAGTTGGAAAGTTGTGTGTTACTTCATGTTAGATCGGAATCATGATAAGGAGCTCATAACAGAGTCTTCAGATCTATCTCGGTCTGTGTTTCAAACTGTGATTGTTTGACAAAATACTCCCTGTATCAACTTTCTCTTGTCACCAACCATATTTTCTTATCGTGTTCATATCTCAAGCATTTGACTTCAGATTTGTTACCAACCTTGTCATAAGTCTTGATCCTATTTCCATCACATATCCATCAGACACTTTTGTTGGATCCTTCGGTTGAAATTTTTCATCAAGAGGATTTAAGTATTGGTTCTTCATAACAAGCATTTGTTTGTTACTTGGTTTCTTCTTCCGAGGCACCTTTCTTTTCTTTTGTCTGTTCAGCAGCTAGATAAGCACTCAGGCAAGGTTCACGTTTTGCATCAGCTACAACCTTTTCTTGAGGAGTCTGTTCGTGATGGGCAACGTTTTGAGGATCATCATCTTTATCCGCATATTCACTTCCAAACGTCTTTTGCAGTTTTGCTTTCATTTTATAAGTCTCTGCCACTAACAGGCTCACGTCACCTTGAAGTTGTTGCTTGACCTCTAATAGTCACTTGAGCTTGCAGAGATGATATTTGAGCTTTCTTCAACTCGTTATCTTGTTCCGACATCACCACTCTTCATTGTAGTTTACCAATAGCCACTACTTCATCATCATCGCTATCAGATTGTTCAATGAAAATTTTCTTTTCCGTAGCCATTCTCATTGCAGGTTCATCATGTTCAGTAAACCTACCACTTGAACTGCCGGCTTCAAATAGAGAGCCTCTAGAACTTCCAGGCTGAGATCCAGTGGTTGCTTTGAAGATAGAAGTTTCTTGCATGTCTATAATCAGGGTATCTTGAATAGATGGCTCCTAAGCGGTACTCAAGCCTATGGGCTTGGGGTCAACAAGGGTTTCTAGTTCAGTTCTCTATTTATTCCTTGATTCTTGCTCTCTCACTGTATCATCTTCTGTATGCATTTCTTTAGTAGGAACGATTTTGGGAGGAGGGATCCAAGAATCGTCCTGTAATGAGGCAAGAAGTGTTGCAAGATTCTCTGCAGATATCAGGTTCAGATCTCTGATGGTTTCCTCAACTTTCTTAGATTAACATGTACCAATTCATCTTCATCCTCTTTTTCGTCAGTTACTAAATCTTCTATATCACGCACTTGCTTCTATTTACCACCAATGATTTGTATATCATGTTCCTTAGCAATTGTGGTGTTCATTGCTTTAGGTGCAGATAACACTGGTCCGAACTTTCCAAGCTTCTCCAGAGCATACTATCCTGTGAATTTGATCTTTGTTGTATCTCCCTGTTTGCACGCCGCTTCAAAGCAACTTGGACCCATGGGCTTCAAATTCAGATAGTTTGTGCTTTTTACTAGGTCCGGATACTTCTCGTGGAGAATCATTTGCACAACCCTTGGATATAATAGGAAAACTTTCTTCTTAGGATTCTGCAACATATTCTTCATGTTATCAAAAATGAAAGCGGAGAAGTTGAAGTCTTAGTTGTTCACCAAAGCAACCAATGATGACGTTTTGGTTTGATTGAGTTGATCCAAACCGTCTTTGTTTTGTAAGATGCATTGCAGAAAGATGTGTGTTAAGAATCTCCAATATGGCGGAAACATTTTCCTTAACTGTAACACCCCAACCCGGATAGGTTGACATGTCACTATGAAAGTAGATAAGAACAAAAGTCATAATTCCATTGATATGAAAGTTAGGGTTACATTTCAAAAGATAGTTCATGGACCTAAGGCCCATAATACATATATATAAAAGCGATAAATATCTTCAGTTAGCATCCTAAGGTTTATTCTTTACTCTTCACCCCATCCAAAGTAACCTGTGAACCTGCGGTGAAATAAAATATACGGAATGAGCCAAATGCCCAGTACGGAATAATAGGCTCAAATAGCAATTAAATAAACAACTGAAATGATAATGTAGAAGCGAAACAATATAAAGCAAAGCATAACATATAACTGAACTGAATCATATGATACGGATGTATCCATAAGCTAAACAGAGGTGATAGCCACAAAGTCCGTCACATGAGACAGTGCAAGTTGGCCTACCCGACATCCATCTCTAGAAACATACCTAGGATATATCTATATGCCTCCTAGTCGCTATGTACCACACTTGTACCTAGGGACGCCGTGAACTAATAACTCTGTCATAGGAGGAGCCAGAGAGCTTAGAGTAGTAGATCTCAAATAATCAGAAATAAATATAACACTAGTATCGGAATAAGCGATAATGAGCACAATATAACCATAAACTTATCGCATGTTGTCAAGTTGAATAACAATTTTAATCGGAGTAAGAAATGAATGAACGGCCAATTGAACGAGGCTCAAATATGTTAGAGTTCTCGATATACATATATATATATAACACATGTTATAAACAAGGGTTTATAGCAAATGAACCAAATAATAAAGGGAGAGGGTTAAGGATCCGTACCTTGTTTCTTAATTTGTTTTCTTAAAAATATATTAACTTGTCAAAGCGTGTTCGTATAAACCTACACCGTGTTCATATATTTCATAAGGTTTGGTTGGTACATAAACGTATATATGTTTTTTTTTGTTTAATTCATGTCTAGTTAAAAACCTCAAGTTGGCTTAAGTAATCATAATATAGTTTTGCTTTAGATTAAAGAATACATATGTGTATTTATATTTCAACTTATTAATAAAACATAATATTATTTTGAGTTTTCTAATTGTAATTATAAAGATATAATAAGTATGTAATCATAATAAATGTTAGTCACAAGATTTGAACTTGTGATCTATAGGTTGTAAGTAAAAAAAGACTTAACCAGTGAGCCTTTGTCTTATAAATATGATTATTGAAATAAGAAATCTGATGTTATCAATTAGAAAATCTAATAAAAATAATGTCTTCAGCAAGGTTTGAACCCCAAACCTTTAGTTTCTATGTCTCAAGTTTTAACTAGTTGGACTACACCACCTTTTGATATATATTTTGAAATCTGATGGGTTTAAATATAATTCTGGTGTATTAAAAAGAATGTCTCTTGTAAAATTTCAACCCAAGACCTTTAGGTTATAAGTTAGAGTCTTTACCATTGGACCACTTAGTTTTTTATGTTTTATTTATGAAATATGATGTTTTGTATAAGAAATCTGGTGCATTTAACAAAATTTCTGATGTTTTTATGAAATTCTATGTCTCATCAGAAAATCTTTTTTCTGATGTTTTTACGAAAATCTACAATTTCATCAGATTTATATTGAATCTTGTAAAAAGATATGTCTCTAGGATTCAAACTTATGACCTATGGGTTGTAAACCAGAGTCTGAACCAACTGGACTACAAAAACCCTTGTGAACAATCAGACTCCTTAATTATTTATACACTCGTTAACTAGTTTATGTTCTTCTTCTTTATATTTTATCTAAAACTAACATTCTCAAAAGAAATTCTATATTCCATTTTCATTACAGATTAAACTTAAAGTTTCAAAAAGTAAAAATTTAGCTTATGGTTACAGTGGTCAAAATGTGTTCGGTTACGAGAGACGCCATTGGAATGCATCACTGGAATTTATATTTCTTCACCGAAAATGGTTTCGGGTAGTATGTTTTTCGTGGTTATAGCTTTGAGCGGTTTAGTTGAGATGATGGTGAATGAAAATGGTGTCGGTATGGTGTTCGGTTTTGGTTATGGTTACCGGAACCGGGTTTTTCTTAGCTAGAGTTGATACAAAAATGGTGTAGTGTTTGAAGAATGTTGAGGATGGTTTGCAAGAGGATGAAGTTCTCTATTTATAGAGGGAAATGGAAGGTTCTCATTGATTGAGAGTTTGAAGAGATTTTTCCCAAAATCAAGTTTTATGAAATAATTCATGCAAAGTTGTAAGGATCAGATTAAATCTCATCTGTTAGATTTATATCAAGCTGGAAAATGGTTTGATGAGATTATTATCCATACTTTTTGTCATCTCCACTTGCAAGTTAATGTAATAATGCAAGTATTATATTGTGTATATATATATATATTCCTAGTTTTCTTTTTAAAATAGACTTTAGTTATTATTATTGTAATTACTATTATTTTCGGTTATTACATTAACATTGTTGGATACGCAACGTGATCATCAATCTTTAATATCTCTCTTTAATATCTCTTGTACGTCCGCTTTTGAAATAATAATATCTTTCTTTTGTTTATTCGACTCAATCGTTCCATTGCCACCAGCTCCACCTCTCATCACTTTATGTTTATCCAAAAGTCTTGGATCATATCTTCACAAATCACTGGATTTATCTTCAAGGCATGAGTGATATGATAGGAATTCAAGCCGACAATCATCAAATGGAACATTTCGTAATAATCTGCTAGAGGGTCCAACAAATAACAAGCTTGATTATGAAAAGGTTCTACTTCGAGCTTGTGCTTTTCCATCATCTTTTGGGCCATTTTCTGCACTTTTGAATAAAAAACATTAAGATTAATTATAAAAATCAACTTAGTTGACCCTTTTGACCGATCAATCCTAAATTAAACGGGTCAAAGAGTTAATAAGTTACAAAGTTCAAATATGGGTCAAAGGGTCAATCATACAGGTCAACAGTTTAAAGGTTCAAACAGTTTTGAACAGGTCAAACCGTGAAAGGGTTAAAAATAGTAAACCGGTCCAAAAGATTCAGAATTGACCGGGTCAAGACTGTTTCATATGGACAAGGGTTCAAGAGTTACTTTGAATGAACCCTTATCAGATATCTGAGATGACTTACATTTCAGATGGAATATGTCAGATTTTGGAAGATTATCCGAAATACATGTATATGATCCGAGCTCCATCCAAAATGCATGCAGGTCATCCGAAATACATGCGAAATGCTATGAAGGTCATTCAAGACCATCCGAAATGCAAGGGAAACATCTAGCCTTTGAGTTCGAAATAGATTCGTTTGAGAGAGATCCAAAATGATTCTGGGGCTCGAAATGAATCGAAATGATTCAAAGAAGGCCATTTTATAGACTCAAAATGAGCCTAACCGAATTGTTGCACCAGGCCCATTTCGGAACAGTGGTCAGCCTGGCCCATTTCGGAACACTAAACCATCCAGATGATGGGCCTGTCCGAAATGGTGGGCCCAAATCGAATCTTTTCGAGATGAGTGGACCCGTCCGAAATAGGTGGGGCCCATCTAAAATAGTAATCTTATTAAAAATGATGTGGGCCCACTTGTTTCCTAGTTCTGAAAAGTAACACCTTTTGTTAAAATCCGCGGTCCAACCAACCGAGTAACCTTTACACATCTAAATATATATAATAGAGCAATAATAATAATAAAATAATAATAACAAGGTAGAATTGCCATGGAATCAAACAGTTTTTAAACCGGTTAAGGAACACTTTTCAGCACGAGCTTAGTCAGATTGGTCCTTGTGATTATCAATATATTTGTCCACTTAAAATTATCACGTCAGCCTACAATTTTCAATCTCATGACTTAACTTGATAAAATTTGCTATAGCATCTATGTGTCCCATATGAAGACATACCCCCGCGATCAAGGTAAGCATAACAGTTCATCGTAACACGTGAGTAATCATCCTTGTGTTTTACAATGTCAGACTTGTTGGTGAGCAGGTCAGTACATCGTACCGCAAAGTGACCAAACAACATCTGACAGGGGTTAGGCTTTATACCTTAAACATTACTTTTGACTTTTCAAGTGCACAGAATTTTCTCATGATGAGATTTCCTTTCTTTTAAGGTTTTGGCCTTCAATTTTTGGATCTTTTGAGTATATCCTGACTATGCCTAGGTCTGCATATATCCGGATGCAATTGAAGGGCATCCCTGATATCCCGAATGATTCATCAGTTTACCAACCTAGAACTTCAGATGCTGGCTATCTATCAACACAGGATTTAAGACCATGAAATCATATGCTGATGATATGTTACCCATGTGATGTATTGCTAGTAGAATTTTTTCACTTGGTATCTTCTTGCCCTTTGAGCGATAAGCCTATCAACAAATCGTAGTGGATCCTCGCCTTTTCAGCATCGATACCTTACATGTGTTAATCAAATTCATTAGTGCCTTTTTAATTATATTATTTCTAAACAACAAATATTTCACCCCCTGAATTTGTGCAAAAGTAGAGTACTTTATACTCACATTTAATTATTAGCTGTTGATAATTATTTATACATATTTTTTTAAATTGCTAAGTCGGAGTAACGCATCATTTTTAAAAGGTCCACAAGCACCTTGAATCACGAGTTGCTATTAGGTTTTGTAAAAAGATCTGCTATATTAGCATCAGTATGGATATGTTCAAGTTTAATCAAACTTCTGTCATAGCAATCTCGAATGAAATGAACTTTGATATCAATGTGCTTGGTTTTGGAGTGGAAATAGGGTTTTTGATGATTCGAACAGCGGCATCATTATCATAGTAGATCGTAGTGCTAAGATAAGTCAAACTGTAACCTGGAGCTGATGTTGTATCCAAATAACCTGGGAGCAGCAAGTAGATGCTACAACATATTCTGCTTCCGTAGTTTATAGAGACACTGTTTGTTGCTTCTTGCATTGCCATGAGATGATTCTATCTCCCAAGTATTGTCATCAAGCTGATGTAGACTTCATACCCCTATTTATCCCTCCAAGGTTACTATTAGAAAAAAGCAAACAATGAATGTTTGAATCTCTAGGATACTAGAGTCTCAATTTTGGAGCTTTCTTAATATATCTAAAGATTCATTTAACGACGTGAGATGGGAAAGTTTAGGATTAGCCTGATATCGAGTACATTGGCAGACGGCAAACATAATGTCTGGCCGGCTCGTAGTTAAGTACATCAATGAACCCATCATAGATCGGTACATTGTCTCGTTGACCAGGCTTCCTTTAGCATCC
The DNA here is from genome assembly GCA_947069175.1 of Scalesia atractyloides. NCBI lineage: Eukaryota > Viridiplantae > Streptophyta > Magnoliopsida > Asterales > Asteraceae > Scalesia > Scalesia atractyloides. The sequence goes on from CAMTDV010000020.1 coordinate 54,024,107, forward strand.
TCATTCAGTAAAGGTCGTTCTTCAATGGGGGAGTCCATAGGCTTAGAATCTTTCATGTCTAATTTTGCAAGAACGTCCTGGACATATTTGCGTTGATGAATCAAGATCCGTTCACTACCCTGACGAACTTGCAAGCCTAAGAACATAGTCATTTCTCCCAGTGAGCTCATTTCGAACTTCTTCTTCATCACCTCCTCGAAATCCCTGCATACATCTTCATTAGGTGACCCAAAAAATGATATCATCAACATAGATCTAAAAAATGATGATATCCTTGTTAACGCGATTAATGAACAACGTTTGATCTATCGTCCCTCGGGTATATCCGTGTGCAAGTAGATGCTCTGTTAAGGTTGCATACCATGCACGAGGTGCTTGGTGTAGTCCATACAAAGCTTTATCTTACTTGTAGGTATAACCTTGTTTCTTTGTATCAACAAACCCAAGGGTTTGAGCGACATAAATTTCTTCCTTGATCTTTCCATACAGAACGCCGTCTTGACATCCACCTGATAAACAGTAAAGCCCATATTGGATGCATATGCAAAGAAGATTTGTATGGCTTCTAGACGAGCTACTGGTGCGTACACCTCATCATAATCAAGGCCTTCAATCTGCTTGAAACGCTGAACCACTAACCGAGCTTTGTTTCTCACGATCACGCTAGTATCATCTTGCTTGTTTCTATACACCCAGCATGTTCTGAGAGTGCGCTCTCCTTCCGGCAGTTTCACTAACTTCCATACTCTCAGCTTTTCAAATTGACTGAGCTCTTCATGCATTGCATCAACCCATCCAGGTTCCTACAAAGCAACATCAATGCTTTTAGGCTCAATCTGTGAAATGAAGCATGAATATAAACATGTGATAATGGTTCCTGATCTACTGCGGGTCTGAACACCAGCAGTTACAGGACCAATAACGTCCGTAATAGGATGGCTTCTCTGAACACTCTGTGGGATTACTACATCAGGTGCCTGGAAGTTTGATTGCAGATTAGAAAAACTTCCTAACACTATCCCAGATTGCTCCCCCTCATTTGATGCAGCAGCAGTGTTGATCACCGGTGGATCTAAAGTGCAATCTGACGGAATCGGCTCCGGAAACAATGATACTCCTTGGACGTTTGTACTTGAAGGACCTGCAGCAGTTTGTTGTGTGGAGGATTCAGTGTTGTAAACTGCATCCATGTATATTATTTCGAAATCTTGAAAATAATTATAGGCACATATGAATCACCCTAAAAAATTTAGAAAATGTAAAAGAGGGCTATGTACTCACCTGGGATTCCGAAAGTGTTCTTGATCAACTAAAAAAACAAAGCTCAAACGTGTCCTAATGTGTCGGGACTACAGACTGGAGATCGGATAGAATGAAGTCTTATAAACCAAACGAGTGTTGGAACTCATGTGATATGGTTTAACAAACTTAAGTTTCTGATTTGGATAGGATCCTAAGTTCTTTTGACCCATTCTGACTCGTTAAAGTAGTTAACGCTACTTTAACGGGTAAACAAGTGATCGGATGGTCAAACATGTCCTATGATAAGTTTTAAATGCCCAAACATGTTTGAAAATGTTATAACATCAGTTTATACGTAAAAAATTTGGTTACATGTGTTTAAAATGGATTTATGCGCAAAAAGGTATTTTGGTCCTTTTTTTAAGAACATAGAAGTAACTTATCATAACACTAACCAGATGATGCGACTATAAGGTATAACCTTAGTAGGTTATTCCCTATACAACTATGGTCACAAATATGTGTTTGGTCGAATCCTAAGATCGACCAAACTTGTCGAATTTGAAAGTCAAATTGGTGGTCAAGACCGTTCGACTTACGACCCTAAATAAGCACTAAAGTAGAAGTGACGAGTTAAAAATGTCAAAATATGTCTAACTAAGTTTATAAAATTGATTTGGTATTAAAACTTGGTGTTTTGATACACGAAAATATTTTCGTCGTAAAATGCACATCATGCGCATTTTTGACCGAAACTTTGACTCGTCACTTCGAATAGTAATCTTGGTAATCAGAAGGTGAAATCGTTAGGGATTATAACCTTCATGATTATGATCACGTTGCAAAGTTCAATTGACTTTGACTTGACCAAATATGGTCAGAACCAAAAGTCAATCAGGAAGCCAAACTGTTCGACTTTTAGCTCAGAATAGCTAAAATAATGAAAGAACTCGCGAGGAGTACTTACTCGTGTTGAAGAACACTTTTGGAACTCAAGATAGGAGGCTTCCAAAGGCTAGAAACAAGCTCCAAGAAGGATAGAAAGAAGAACTTCATACTTTGCTTTGATGTGTTTTGAAGTGGTGTGAAAAAATGGAAGAATAATGGGGTATTTATAGTATTTTAGTATCAAGGAGGTGACGACAAGTGTCCTCAAGTGTGGATTAGTGTCCTAACATGTGTCAACACCAAATTAAGTATGGCAAAATGAGTCCTAGGTGTCAAATATTGGAGATAGGTGGAAAACATGGTGAAGAAGCAAAAATATTTATTATTTTTTTGACATTTTTGGGCCTTGGACTTGTATTTTCACTTGTTTGCCATTTTAACCCCTTTAACCTAATAGTTAGGTTATATAAAGGTGTTAAGACATGTGTAACTTGGATTATGCCCGGAAATGACGTGGATATCAGTTCGTTCGGTTGTACGGTTACGCATTTTGCAGAAATGAGTAAAACGCTTTAACGAACACGAAAATGATCGAAATAGTGCAACTATTGACATTTTTGCATTCTCATCAATAATATACAAGATTTATTGAATACAAAAATATTTAGATTGATACACATGGTTCGTATCTTGAATACGGACCAACAGACTTTTGAAGTTTGATGAAAATAGTCCCTAGACTTGTATAAGCGTGTTTTTGTGATATCTAACCCTTCAAAACTTATATCTAAGTTATGTAAAAGGTATTTAGGGTATGTGTAGCTTATGTCCTTTTTTGTAGTGTATATCACGTTAAAATGATTGCGTTTGAGTGTCAGTTAACGAATTACTTCCACAACAAATTTTGAGGGTTCGAAATTGTGCAAGAAATTGACATTGTGCAAATGTCTTAGATAATTATACAAATTTCAGAAATAAAACATAGGGTTTCATTGGATACGAAATTGTTTATAATTGAGCAATGATTGAAAAGGCACAAATGTCACAGTCTCCCCTACTTTAGGAAATTTCGTCACGAAATTTAATTAGAGGAAACTTTGTGAAAACAGATGTGGATATTTCGCTTTCATTTGATCCTCTCATTCCCAAGTAAATTCTGGGGCATGTTTGGATTCCCAACGAACTTTAACTGTTGTTATACGTCTATGCTTGAGTTTCTTGACTTCATGGTCCAATATCTCCACTGTTTCTCAACAAAGTGCATAATGTCATCAACGTGAATTTCATTGAGGGGAATGTGGAGGTTCGTATTGGCTAAACGCTTTTTTCAAATTGGACACGTGGAATGTTGGGTGAATATTCCCAAGTTCAGGAGGTAGCTCAAGTCGGTAGGCCACCTTTCTGATTCTCTCAACGGTCTTGAATTGTCCAATATATTGTGGTGCAAGTTTTCCTTTCTTTCCAAATCTAATCACACCTTTCCAAGGGGATACCTTGACAAGGACGTGATCACCAACTTGGAATTCCAAGGGCTTGCGTCGTTTATCTGCATAACTCTTTTGACGGCTTTTAGCTCTCGGAAGGTTATCACAAATTTTATTGACTTTGCCTGTTTTGTCGTGAATAAGTTCAGGTCCAGTGAGCTGAGCTTCATCGACCTCATTCTAGGAAACAGGTGAACGACATTTTCAATCGTATAGACCTTTGAAAGGCGTCATATTGATTCTGGCGTGATAACTATTGCTGTAGGAGAGTTCGACCAATGGTAGATGCAAATCCCAACTACCACCAAAGTCGATCACACATGCTCTAAGCATATCCTCTAGTGTTTGAATTGTCCTTTCAGATTGTCTATCCATTTTAGGATGATAAGCAGTGCTTAGATTGAGTTTGGTTCCCATGGCAGATTGCATGGTCTTCCAAAAGTGTGATGAGAATCGAGCATCTCGATCGGATTTGATGTTCAAAGGAACACCATGACAAGATACAATCTCATCAACGTAGATCTTGGCGAGTTTTTCAGTGGATAGATCCTCACGAATTGCCAAAAAGTGTGCTAACTTTGTTAGACGATCGATGATTACCCAAATGGTATCATGACCTCTAGGTGTGCGTGGTAGTTGTGTGATGAGATCCATCACAATGTTCTCCCACTTCCATACCAGTATTTCTAGTTGCTCAAGTAAACCAGATGGGAACTGACGTTCTACCTTAACTTTAAGACAAGTTAGGCATTTAGACACATACAAGGCAATGTCCTTCTTCATACCCGACCACCAATACTGGGTACGGAGATCTTTATACATTTTGTCTGCACAAGGATGGATTGAATAACGAGACTTATGAGCTTCGTCCATCAATAAGGTGTGGGGATTGTCTTGACTAGGAATCCACAAACGGTTCTTGTAGTAGAGTAATGCGTTGTCTTTTCTTTCGAGTTGAAGTTCGAGATTTTTTGGCAGCTCATTTTTAAACAAGCTTTGGGTCACACATGTATGTTGTGCTTGAAGTATACGTGTCTAGATATATGATTGAACTCGAACACAATGAAGTTTAACACATTCCTTACGACTAAGCGCACCAGCCACAACATTAGCCTTACTAGCATGGTAGCGAATCTCGAAGTCGTAGTCATTCAGAAGTTTGACCCAATGTCGTTGTCTCATGTTTAGCTCCTTTTGATTGAATATGTGTTGGAGACTTTTGTGGTTAGTTAAAACCACAAATTTCGTATCGTAAAGGTAGTGTCTCCAAATTATGAGAGCAAAAACTACGGCTCCTAACTCAGGGTCATGAGTTTTTAGTTCTTCTCATGGATTTTCAATTGTCTTGACGCATACGCTATGAGTTTGTTTCTTTGCATGAGAACACAACCAAGGCCTAGGTTTGATGCGTCACAATAGACAACGAATTCGTCGTTGCCGTCGGGTAAAGATAAAACAGGAGCATTACAGAGTTTTTGTTTCAGTGTTTGAAAGGCTTCCTCTTCTTTGGGTCCCTATTCGAAAGGTTTATTCTCCTGAGTCAAAGTCATGAGAGGAACCGCGATCTTTGAAAAGTTCTAGATGAATCGTCGATAGTATCCAGCAAGACCAAGAAATGAACGAACTTTGGTAGGAGTAGTAGGTGTACTCCAATCCCTAATCGCATTGATTTTGGCGGGATCTACATGTATACCTTGTTTGTGAACAATGTGTCCCAAAAATTGAACTTCTTTTAGCAAAAATTCACACTTGGAGAATTTGGTGTAAAGTTGTTCTTTCTTTCGGAGTTCCATCGTTAGACGGAGATGTTGTTCGTGATCGGCTGGAGACTTAGAATAAATTAGGATGTCGTTGATGAAAACAACGATGAACTTGTCTAAATAAGGTTTACAAACCCTATTCATTAATTCCATGAAGACGGCAGGAGCATTCGTCAAACCAAAAGGCATGATAGTGAACTCGTAATGGCCGTATCGAGTGCGAAAAGCAGTCTTGGGAATATCTTCTCCGAGTACACGAAGTTGATGATACCCAGAATGCAGATCAATCTTTGAAAAGCAGGTCGCACCTTGTAGCTGATCAAAGAGATCATCAATGCAAGGTAGGGGATATCGATTTTGATTGTGAGTTTGTTGAGTTCACGATAATAGATACACAAACGGAAGGATCCATCCTTCTTTTTCACGAATAGGACAGGAGTGCCCCAAGGTGAAAAGCTCGGATGAATGAATCCCTTGTATGAAAGTTCTTGGAGTTGCTTTGACAACTCTTGCATTTCATACGGTGCAAGACGGTAAGGAGATTTGGCAATTGGGTTGGCACTAGGTACAAGGTCAATACGAAACTCAACTTTACGAATTGGAGGTAAACCAGGTAGCTCTTCATGAAACACCATAGGATATTCCTGAACAACGGGGATATTGTGACAGTTTTGCCCTAGCCTTTTTCCTCTACGATATGTGCCAAGAAGGCTACATAATTCTTTCATAGGTATTTTTGGGCCTGGGTACGAGTTATGAGTTTTAGGCTACTAGAGGGTTTCTCTCCGTGAACTTCGAAGGTTTCGCCAAACGAAAGAGGTATACGAACAACCTTGTCGAAACAGATCACCTAAGCATGGTGTTTGGTTAACCTATCCATTCCTATGTTGATGTAAAAACTCCTGACTTGCATTGGTGTGAGCTCAATGGGAAAAAGGTGGTTATCCAAGTTCAATTAGCAACTACGAATGACATAGTCGAGCACAAGGGGTTCACCACTAGCTATTTCCACCGTTAAGGGTTTTCCTAGTTTAGTTCTATGCATCGAAAGCAAAGGTTCAAAGGATAGTGATACAAAGCTTCTATCAGCACCCGAATAAAAAAGAATAGAATCAGGATGATTGTTAACAAGGAACGTACCATTAATGACTTTGTTATCAGCACGAGCCTCATTGGCATTGATGTTGAATGCGCATCCATGGGCTGGATTTGCATTCGCGTTCACCAATTTTGGGCAGTTGTTTTTAAAGTGACCCATCTCGCCATAGTTGTAGCAAGAACCAGGTGGGAAGGGGGGTCTAGCTGGGTTGGCTTGGGGTAGAACAGGGTTCTGAACAGCTTGTTTTGGTAATCACCTAAGGATAGGTGATGGTATTGTTTTAAGAATTTAAACACAAGATAACTCGCGTTAGGGTCCTAGGAAGGTTATAGTTTAGGTCAAAGTATTACTAACAACCTAATTCCCTATAACCATAAGCTCTGATACCAGTCTTTCTGTAACACCCCGACCGCGTAAAACAACAAACCGCGGTGGAAACGTCGGGGAGTCATGTCACAGAACTATTGTTTCACAACTCATGGAATTTAAAATTTGGTTTTATTAAGTTAAATGTTTACATTGTTTTGGGATAAATAGAAACAACACATAAATAAAGTGTCTATCATGTTTTAAGTCACTAAGGCCCGCATCCATTCCTACGTGAAGCACGCATCATATTATCAAGCATTGACTCCTGAAACATATGTGAAAAGAGAGTCAGCATAAAAATGTCGGCGAGTATATAGGTTTTGTGAGTGTGTCAAATTCGTGGCTTTGTATACATGCTGCAACACCTCGTCCGACTACAAGAGTCGTTAAGTGAAAATCTCGTATCAAAAGTGTTTGATATTGCAATACAATTAACCAACTAAAACAAGTTGGTTAGAGTTGTGAAAACCTTGTAGCCATGAATCTTGACCGAAACGTTTCTTTTGTAAAAACCTTGTAATAGATTGATTCAAAAGAAAACTTCGTATGGTTTAGATATTTAAGTGAAAATCATTACGTGACATTGTTCAAAACCATTTGTCCATGTTATAAACCATCCGTCTGTGTTATAAATCAATCGTCCGTGTCATAAACCAATTGTCCATGTCATAAAAAAATCGTCCGTGTTTTTAATTATGAAAACTTTTGATCATTCTTTAATGAACACATTCAAACCTGTGTTGACTATACCACCAAAAGGTATCTTTAATAGACCACCAAAGGGTCTCTTTAACTAGACTAACAAATCAACAAATGATTTGTTAATCAAAAACCGTTTTTGTAATTACCCAAACTTCCACCAAATCAGTGAACAATCCGATAATGGGATTGTCAGTCCTATGCTACCATATAATACTACTGTTCGGCTCGGCAAAAGCTAATGAATGTCATTTGTGTTATGGATAACACATCAACAAGTTGTTCACATTATTAAAATCGTAGTGTATTATATATAAACCATAGACATTGTTTTTGAAAACTCGAAAATGAATTAGCACATACAAGTCACCCCAAAACATTTGCAAAACGTAAAAGAGGGGAACTATGTACTCACTTTTAAAATCATTTTGTATATATAAACCATGTATATTGTTTTGAAATCTTGAAAATAATTATAGGCACATACGAATCACCCCAAACATTTAAAAATGTAAAAGAGGGGAACTATGTACTCACTTTGAAAATCATTTTGTATATATAAACCATGTATATTGTTTTGAAATCTTGAAAATAATTATAGGCACATATGAATCGCCACAATCATTTCGTAAAAGAGGGGGCTATGTACTCACTTTGAAAATCATTTGTATATATAAACCATGTATATTATTTTGAAATCTTGAAAATAATTATAGGCACATATGAATCACCCCAAAACATTTAGAAAATGTAAAAGAGGGGGCTATGTACTCACTTGGGATTGCGAAAGTGTTCTTGATCAACGGAATAAACAAAGCTCAAACGTATCCTAATGTGTAAGATGAATATATTAGCGTGTCGGGACTACAGACGGGAGATCGGATAGAATGAAGTCTTATAAACCAAACGAGTGTTGGAATTCATGTGATATGGTTTAACAAACTTAACATTCTGATTTGGAAAGGATCCTATGTGCTTTTGACACATTATGACTCGTTAAGGTAGTTTACGCTACTTTAAGGGGTCATTAGCGTAAACACGTGATCGGATGGTTAAACAAGTCCCATGATAAGTTTTAGATGCCTGAACATGTTTGAAAATGTTATAACATCAGTTTATATGTAAAAAAATTGGTTACTTGTGTTTATAATGGATTTATGCGCTAAAGGACATTTTGGTAATTTTTTAAGAACATAGAAGTAACTTATCAAAACACTAACCAAATGACGTGACCATAAGGTATAACCTTAGTAGGTTATTCCCTATACAACTACGGTCACAAGTATGTGTTTGGTCGGATCCTAAGATCAACCAAACGGGTCGGATTCGAAAGTTAAAGCGGTGGTAAAGACTGCTCGACTTACGAACCTAAATAAGCACTAAAGTAGAAGTGACGAGTTAGACATGCCAAAATATGTCTAACTAAGGTTATATAACTGATTTGGTATCAAAACTTGGGGTTTTGATACCCGAAAATAGTTTAGCCGTAAAATGCACATCATGCGCATCTTTGACCGAAACTTTGGTTCGTCACTTCTGTCACACCCCAACCGATGGCGGAAACATCGGAGTGAGATGAACGAGATTGCTCGAGACATCATAACACTAATTGTGACAATATTTAATTAAACAACCCATTTCATTTCATTCATCAAATTGTCAAATACAACATAATTCAAACACCAAATAACATCAATGAGATAAGTTCAACAAAACATAATAATTAACCTAGCATTCTAAGCGTGTTTCTATGCCCATCCTACTAAGTTTCGTCGTACCAACTTCATGAACCTGCAACATGTTAAAAAGTATAGTTCAATAACAAAGTATTGGTGAGTACACAAGTTTAATTACAGCTTACTTAGTAAAAATGTTTAAACAAATCCACATGATAAGCTAGTGTACGAGAATAATGTAAACAAGGCATGTGAACTATAAGTCAAACGTCAAGTGTAACACATAATAGATTAAAAACTTAACATTGATCTCAAGAATACGAGTGGTGCATTACTCCTATAGCGCTATACATGTTAAGGGAGGTTTGATCGAAGTTAATGACATTTAGTATAACATAAGAATGTTCTAACTAAACAATTCAAGTATCACATAACGATAGCATGTATGATGGATTGTTTGTGTGATTTCATAGAATAAAAGTGTGGTTTAGTGCGTTTATGATAGCTTAACTGTCACACCCTCAATTTCCACTTGCGGAGTTTTACCACGAGTCGTGTGATCAAACCAGAATCTCAGACACTAGCAGTATCGAACGACTCTATATGATTTATTTAAACGTTTTCCAAAAACATTTGTTTAACCATTCATAGTGATTTTCAAAATATCTTAGTTTGAAAGTTTAACGGAAGCATTAAAATAAAGTAATGGGCGCCAACACAAACGCCAAAACCAAAAATCCCAATCATTATTCGTAAATAAGACTCGATAAAAATGTCTTGATCAAATGCAAGTGAGTGCACCTAGCGCTCCTAGCGTCCTGGGAAAAATGTAAAGAAACAAGTGTCAACATTAAAGATGAGTGAGTTCACAGGTTTTTATAAGTTTACAAGTTCGGTTTAAAAGTTTGTTTTTCCCCGTTATCCCTAACCCGGGATAACGACATAGTTCCATTATTCCTAACCCGAATGTTAAATGTAGGTAGCGAGCCTAAAGTTACGTCACATAAGAGTTCACGATCGAAGCTGACTGTTGTTGCCTCAGTGTTACAAGGTCTATCACTGACCATGGCGAAAGTTAGGCCAAATTAATCACCCGTTGACCATTCCCGGTCGGCTAGCGCGACTAGCTCGGGTGGGGCTTGTCGGGCCCAGTAGTACTACTTATAATTTCCCCTCTATCTAACCCAATACTAACGATCCGAGAGTTGGTTGACGACTTCCGTGATAAAGCTACTTCGTGAGCATAACCTACTTAACATTAACTATTAACGTAGTTACCGTATTGTAGTTTTAACGCGTTAATTTTCGCTTAACGTATAGATTAATTGCTCGGTTAGAATAACGCAAAAGAAGCAAATGATGGGACCGCTAATCGCGTCCTAACATGTCAACCGTTTTAAAGTTAGTGTGTGAACACACTGATACAAAACCCTACGCATAACTAACACACAATGCGGCACACGTAATAACCAATTCGAAACCACAATCATGCATGCAAAGTATCATCATACAAAATAATGATCAAACCAACTTGTCATAATCACAGATTAACTCATACAACACTTTGGTACACACTAACGCAAGTTATCATGTTTCGGCTTGTACGCTCATAACTGGGCTATTTTCGAGGATATTTATAAAATAGTTCCAACGTTCCAAAAATTCCAATTTTTTTACAGGAGATGTCAATTAGACTTTAAAAGTTTGTGTAAAATGTTCAAACCCTAAATCTTTACCAATTATTTATAAACATTTATATACTAGGCTGCAGTCAGATTCGTTGCTTTCTGACTGCAGTCTACGAGAAAAATTATTTAAAAACCATCGTTCATCCAATTAACAAAATTCCAGTGAGAGATTTCCGGAAATTCACGTCTCCAGTTACTGTACAGTTTTCGTGACCTAACCCCTACAGACTATGAGATCCGACTCGATAAACAAATAGCAAATTCTGCAGAATTTACGCAGCTTCAGCTGCTGCACTAAATGACCACTTAAAATTAGTAAACACCATTAGAAAAATATGAATCCGGCTCCATTAGAAGAGTTTTTCAAAAATACACGTTTTAGTCTTCAGAAAATCCAATTTTCGATAAATAATGATCAGGTTACAGCCAATTGAAGTTGGCTGTAAATGTCAATCAGCAAACTGTTTTCGACTTTTATCGCATTAGAACATGTTTAAACGATCATGACGCTTAGTAATAATGATTAACAACAGGTTGACTTGTCAAATATCATCATATATATCAATATTCATGCAAACCCTAAATATTTATCATGATCTTTATCGCTAAAACGCAGCCTACGATTTTAGTATTCAACATAACATCACAACCGCAAAGATTCGCACATTCATCCGAACTAATCATAAATTACCACACTTTTTCATACTAATAATCCTACAAACACATAATCATGATATTTATTACACAAACCCTAGTGTGAATCGCAAAACAATTAAACCCTAACCTTGAAACGATGATGATTAGCGAACCGAGACAAGCTTGGAACCAATCCGGAGATTTGGGGTTTTGCGATCGTGAGAGGGGGGGGGCTGCCGTCGATTCTCCTAGGGATTAGGGTTTCTCCTTTTTTTGAAAGCTACAACATGCATGTATATATAACAAGGGGAAGGGGGCGCAATAGGGGGGGTTTGGGTAAGTGGCTTGGGCCTCAAGTTTAGGTTAATTCCTTGGGCCGCAAGTTGTGTGGGTCGCAAGGGGGTGTGGGTGGCGGGTTGGGTTTGCTTGGTCGCGAAGTCGAAACGTTTCACAATCTTGATTCGGTTTATAAATAAAAGTTACTACGATATTATTTACTAAAATATTATTTGCGACATGGAGTTTATAAAATATTAAATCACAAACGTCTAATAACACATACCACGTAATTTAGATACAACCCGTCTAATAACACATAGCACGTAATTTAGATACAATCCGTCTAATAACACATAGCACGTGATTCACCCTATAGATTCACAAAGTTAGCGTAGTTATTGCGAGCGTGTAATTTTTTCTCCGAATTAAATCAGCGTAGGAGTGAATAACCGTAAAGTAGCGCGTTTAAGATACCTGAAAAACTGGGATGTCACATTATCCCCATGTTGAAAGAATTTTCGTCCCGAAAATTTAGTAAACGCGGTTTAGAAAGCAACGCACAAAAGCTCAGTTTGTTAGACTGGTACAAGTAAATCCCAGGCTGTCACATGATCCCCGTGTTGAAAGAATTTCGTCCCGAAATTTAGTTGGCGGTAACGTCAGATTGCTGCTCAGTTGCAAAGAGGTGTGGATATTTGCTTTTCATTTGGTCCTCTCTTTCCCACGTGAACTCCGGTCCACGCTTAGAGTTCCAACGAACCTTGACGATCGGTATCTTGCTGTGCCTTCGAGTCTTGATCTCACGATCCATGATCTCGATAGGTTGCTCCACAAATTGCAGTTGCTCATCCACTTGAATCTCATCCAATGGAATGACTAGGATCTCATCTGATAGGCACTTCTTCAGATTGGACACATGAAAAACGTTGTGAACTCCACTAAGTTCGGCAGGAAGGTCTAACTGATAAGCTACGGGCCCGATACGCTTCGAAATCACAAATGGGCCTACGTACCGTGGGTTTAGTTTGCCTCGTTTTCCGAAACGAATTACGCCGTTCCAGGGTGTCACTTTCAGTAGGACGTGGTCACCTACTTGAAATTCGAGCGGTTTGCGTCGTTGATCAGCGTAGCTTTTCTGTCGGTCTCGTGCCGCTGCTATACGGTTTCTGATTTCACAATCTTTTCGGTAGCCTCAAGTATCAACTCAGGACCTGTGAGTTGACTGTCACCGACTTCTGCCCAACAGACCGGTGATCTACATTTGCGACCGTACAATGCTTCAAACGGTGCTGCCTGAATACTCGTATGGTAATTGTTGTTATACGAGAATTCCACTAAAGGCAGATGGATTTCCCAACTGTTCCCGAAGTCTACCATGCATGCCCTAAGCATGTCCTCCAAGGTCTGAATGGTCCTTTCACTTTGACCATCCGTCTGAGGGTGGTAAGCTGTGCTCATATCTAAGCGCGTACCCAACACTTTATAAAGTGACTGCCAAAAGTTGGACGTGAAACGAGCATCTATGTTTGAAATGATGGACGTTGGCACCCCGTGCCGAGAAACTACTTCCTTAATGTAGATGCGAGTCAACTTATCCATATTATCTGTTTCTTTGGTCACTAGGAAGTGTGCAGACTTAGTTAGACGATCCACGATTACCCAGATGGTATCACAACCACCCGGAGTTCGCGAGAGTTTAGTGATAAAGTCCATCGAGATCTGATCCCATTTCCACACTGGGATCTCAGGTTGTTGGAGTAGCCCTGATGGCTTCTGGTATTCCACCTTGACTTTCGCACAAGTGAAACACTTGCTCACGTAGGTGGCTATATCCGCTTTCACGTTGGGCCACCAGTATGCGGCTTTAAGGTCTTGATACATCTTATCCGAACCAGGATGGACAGAGTATCGGGATTTGTGAGCTTCGTCCATAACTAGCTTCCTCAGGTCTCCGTAGAGAGGTACCCATATACGATTCATGAATTACCGGGCACCATTGGGTTTCACTTCCCAATCGCGTTCCATCTTTTCCACAGATTCAGCCTTGATGTTTTCTTCCTTAACTGCTTCTAGCTGCGCATCGCGTATCTGTTCGGGTAACCCAGAATGAATTGTGAACTGTAGTGCTCGTACCCGACGAGGTTTCAATTGCTCGTTCCTACTGAGGGCATCAGCTACCATGTTAGCTTTACCCGGGTGATACCTTATGGCGCATTCATAATCGTTCAGGAGTTCGACCCAGCGACGCTGTCGCATGTTCAACTCCTTCTGGTCGAAAATATGTTGGAGGCTCTTGTGATTCGTGTAAATTGTGCACCTTGTTCCATATAGATAGTGTCTCCAAATCTTAAGTGCAAACACAACTGCTCCCAATTCCAGGTCATGTGTCGTGTAGTTCTTCTCGTGAACCTTCAACTGTCGGGATGCGTACGCGATGACCTTATCACGTTGCATGAGTACATATCCCAATCCCTGAATGGAAGCGTCACAATATACCACAAAATCATTTGTCCCCTCTAGCAAGGACAAAATGGGTGCACTGCAAAGCTTCTGTTTCAGTAATTGAAATGTTGCTTCCTGTTTGTCACCCCAAGCATACTTAGTGCCCTTCTGAGTGAGAGTGGTAAGCAGTTGTGCGATCTTTGAAAATCCCTCGATGAAACGTCTGTAGTAACCAGCCAAACCCAAAAATTGGCGGATCTCTGTCGGTGTTCTGGGTGCTTCCTATTTCTTGATAGCATCGATCTTGGCGGGATCAACGTGTATACCCTTTTCATTCACGATATGCCCGAGGAACTGAACTTCCCGAATCCAGAAATCACACTTCGAAAACTTGGCATATAGTTTCTCTTGTTGAAGTAGTTTCAGCAATAATCGAAGATGCTCAACATGTTCTTCTTCACCCTTAGAGTAGATGAGTATATCATCGATGAACACGATGACAAACTTGTCGAGGTACAGCTTCCACACGCGGTTCATGAGGTCCATGAACACCGCGGGTGCGTTGGTGAGACCGAAGGGCATGACCAAGAGCTCATAATGGCCATACCGAGTGCGAAATGCCGTCTTGGAGATATCCTCCTCCCTGACGTGTAGCTGGTGATAACCGGACCGTAGATCAATCTTGGAGTAGTAGCTTGACCCTTGAAGCTGGTCGAAAAGATCGTCGATGCGAGGTAATGGGATCGGTTCTTGACGGTAACCTTATTGAGTTCCCTGTAGTCGATGCACATGCGGAAGGTCCCGTCCTTCTTCTTGACAAAAAGGACCGGAGCTCCCCATGGCGAAGTACTGGATCGGATAAATCCTTTTTCCAACATTTCCTGAAGTTGGGTAGACAGCTCTTGTAGCTCTGCTGGAGCTAAGCGGTACGGGGCCTTGGCGATAGGAGTCGCATGGTTCGCCAATTTGATTTAAAACTCCACCTGTCGATGTGGTAGAAGACCGGGTAATTCCTCTGGAAACACATCAGGAAAGTCACGGACGACGGGGATATCTTCAATCCACTTCTCGTCCTTAGGCTGCTCGGTGACCAGTGCGAGCAAAGCAAAGGAGTTCTTTCTCCGAAGATACTTCTGAGCTTGCATGTAAGAGATGATGTTTATGACGGCGCCTGCCTTCTCGCCTTGCACCATCAAGACTTCGTCGTTAGAGAGCGGAATACGGATAGCTTTCTCGAAACAGAGAACTTCAGCTCGGACGTCGGATAACCAGTCCATTCCGGCTACCACGTCAAAACTACCCAGGGTAGTTGTCATCAGATCAATGGTAAATGTGTGACCCGCGAGTTTAAGTTGACAGCCGGTTACTAAATGGGTCACATCTACAGATTTACGATCGGCTAGTTCTATGATGTAAGGGGTCTCTAGGGGTTTAGGCGTGAGATTTTGGTTCTTCCTAAAAGACTCAGATATAAAACTCTTATCCGCACCCGTATCAAAAAGTACAGTAGCAAAATGATCGTTAAGGGGAAACTTACCAGTGACCACATTCGAGTCGTTTCTGGCCTCTCCACGGCCCAGCGTGAATGCACAACCTTTGGCACCTCCTGTGCCACCATTTCCATTGTTGCCATTGTTGTTATTGTTGTTGTTGTTGTTGTTATTGTGGTTATTGTTGTTGTTCCCACCATTGTTGTTGTTGCGAAGCTGCGGGCAGTCTCACTTGAAATGGGCAGTGCTACCGCACTGATAGCATCCCCGGTTATTACCTTGCTATTGACCCTGGTGCTGATTCTGATTTTGTCAAGACATGATCTCCCCGCGACAATCCTTTGCCGCGTGTCCCGCTTTGCCACATTGTTGGTAGCGATTTCCAGCGCAAGGGCCGTGATGATGGAGGTTACAACGGTTACATTGCGGCTTTCGACCCGCATAGCCGCTCGAGTTCTGGGTGTTGTTGGCAGACGGATTATTGTGACCCCAATTGTTGTTGAAGTTGTTGGACCGCTTCTGGTTTCCTTGTTATGGTTGGGCTGACGAACAGTGTCGAGCAGGTGAGTCTTCAAATTTTCTTTTGTTGTCAGGGACTATTTCAGTTGCACCCCTAGGTGGCAACTTCCTTTGCTCCACCGCCTTATCGGTGAGTTTATGTGCCAGCCTAATCGCTTGATGCTCCGTCGTAGGGTTGCTAGACATTACCATGCCCTGGATCTCAGGGACCAGACCCCCAAGAAAAAACTCAAGTCGTTTTTCGACGGTGTTAGCCAAATCGGGACATAGGAACACCAGATCATGATGTTTTGCCGTGTTCGCTTCAATTTCTGACCCTACCATCTTGTGGTTCCACAACGCCTATTCCAACTGTTGAACTCTGTCCCGCGGACAGTATTCCTCCTTGATTAGGGCCTTAAATTCGGTCCAGGCCATTGCGTTTGCCGCAAGAAGTCTACGCGTTTGGACTTGTGCGTTCCACCAGGTCAATGCCCCATCTTCCAACGTTGAGGCAGCATACTTGACCTTACTAGCTTCAAGGCAATTCACATCTCGAAAATCGATTCAGACTTTTCAATCCAACGGACCAGTCCTATGGGTCCTTCAGCACCCGTGAACTTGCTCGGTTTCGCATCGAGGAACATCTTGTAGGGGTTAAGACCCCCTCCTGAAGACAGAGGATAGGTAGTCAGCGAGAAATTCTACTACCCCAACTATTAGATTTTCCCATGAAAATTTAATAATGGTTACCTGCTGGTGGTTTTGAACACCTGCCAGAGCAGCATTCACGTGTTCTTGGATTAAAGCGGCCAATTCTTCAGTTGACATGTTGAGGTTTCCGCGACGACCGGTAGCCATTTCAGATCTTCGCAAGACAACACAAATACACACCGATAAGTATATATCCAATATAGTTATCATATTCCACACTTAAATAATCACACAATTTATGTCAACCTAACAATTTAAACAATCAAACAGAACATTCGATTAAATAAATTGCAATGTCTCACAAAATACCAACCAAACATCTAAGTTTAATTATAAAATTTCAAGTTCAAACATAAGTGGAAACAAACAAACTAAAGGAAACAAAACGGGGATTGGCAAGACGAGTTAGTAATCTACGTGTCCATCTCCCAAGTCACTATCATTTCCGTCATCCTCTGCGGCGCTTTCAGCTTAAACAGCCGGGTCCTGTTCCGGCTCTTCTTCCTCCGGATCCTCCTCCGGGTCTTCCTCTGGATCCTCCTCTGGGTCTTCCTCTGGATCCTCCTCTTCTTCTTCTACCGGCACTGGAGGGGCCGGTGCTGGTGCGGGTACTGGAACAGGTGGTGCTTGGTTCTGCTCCAGTTCTTGAATCCTCCAACTAGACTCAAGAACTCTGTCTTCGAGCCAGTCAGCCCTCACTCGCTCAGAACGAAAGTCCTTAGCTAAAA
Organism: Scalesia atractyloides; assembly: GCA_947069175.1. Lineage (NCBI taxonomy): Eukaryota > Viridiplantae > Streptophyta > Magnoliopsida > Asterales > Asteraceae > Scalesia > Scalesia atractyloides. The sequence continues at coordinate 54,041,799 of CAMTDV010000020.1, forward strand.
TGTTGCGAACTTTCTTATTCTCATATTGCTCTTACTCGAGCTCTCCAGTTTTAACAGTTAGTTGACGTATCATCCATCCCTGTGCTTCGATAGTCTCCTGCATTCTCTCTAGCTAAACCTGTTGTTTCCTTAACACATCTCTAATTAGATCGTCCCCAACTCCTAAAGAGTTGACCGGTTCGACCGGTATTGCGGTGGTCGGACGGGAGGACGACTCCCCTCCTAGAGCGAGTCTTTTCCTAGCAGCTGAGCATGTCTCCACGCCACGAGGTGGTGAGGGTTCGACCATGGGTGACTTCCCCGGCGCACTTGATTGTCGAGATTTGTCGGATAATGATGACATAGCCTGTTGGGTTGGTGTAGTCAGTTACGTGTTGCGTATGTACCAAAATACATATATATATATCACATAAACAATTGTAGCATAACACATAAGAAGATATCACAGTTTGGTGCCAACTAAGTCTAGTGTCGTGTAACTTCCGTAGTTTAGGTGTACTTTTAATGCAAACCTGGTTCTCTATCGCTAGAGGCTCTGATACCAATCTGTCACACCCTCAATTTCCACTTGCGGAGTTTTACCGCGAGGCGTGTGATCAAACTAGAATCTCAGACACTAGCAGTATCGAACGACTCTATATGATTTATTTAAACGTTTTCCAAAAACATTTGTTTAACCATTCATAGTCATTTTCAAAATATCTTAGTTTCAAAGTTTAGCGGAAGCATTAAAGTAAAGTAACGGGCGCCAACACAAACACCAAAACCAAAAATCCCAAACATTATTCGTAAATAAGACTCGATAAAAATTTCTTGATCAAATGCAAGTGAGTGCACCTAGCGCTCCTAGCGTCTTGAGAAACATGTAAAGAAACAAGTGTCAACATTAAAGATGAGTGAGTTCACAGGTTTCTATAAGTTTACAAGTTCGGTTTAAAGCTTGTTTTTCCCCGTTATCCCTAACCCGGGATAACGACATAGTTCCATTATTCCAAACCCGGAATAATAATGTTGGTTCGTAACCAAGTTCAATGTTAACATGTAGGTAGCGAGCCTAAAGTTACGTCACATAAGAGTTCGCATCGAAGCTGACTGTTGTTGCTCAGTGTTGCCAGGTCTATCACTAACCTTGGTGAAAGTTAGGCCAAATTAATCACCCGTTGACCATTCCGGTCGGCTAGCGCGACTAGCTCGGGTGGGGCTTGTCGGGCCCAGTACTACTACTTATAATTTCCCCGCTATCTAACCCAATACTAACGATCCGGGAGTTGGTTGAGGATTTCTGTGATAAAGTTACTTAGTGACCATAACGTATATTAACATTAACTTAGTTACCGAGTAGTTTAACGACGTTAATTTCGCATAACGTAAAAGGTAGGGTTTTAGAGCGTATACATGTTTCTCCCCCTGTTGTTCAAAACTGGATAAAATAGGGGCTGTAAACTCACCTTAAATTGCTCGGTTAGAATAACGCAAAAGAAGCAAATGATGGGACCGCTAATCGCGTCCTAACATGTCAACCGATTTAAAGTTAGTGTGTGAACACACTGATACAAAACCCTACGCATAACTAACACACAGTACGGCACACGTAATAACCAATTCGAAACCACAATCATGCATGCAAAGTATCATCATACAAAATAATGATCAAACCAACTTGTCATAAACACAGATTAACTCATACAACACTTTGGTACACACTAACGCAAGTTATCATGTTTCGGCTTGTACGCTCATAACTGGGCTGTTTTCGAGAATTTTTTAAAATAGTTCCAACGTTCCAAAAATTCCAATTTTTTATAGGAGATGTCAATTGGACTGTATAATTTTATGTAAAATTTTCAAACCCTAAATCTTTACTAATTCTTTATAAACATTTATATACTAGGCTGCAGTCAGATTCGTTGCTTTCTGACTGCAGTCTACGAGAAAAATTATTTAAAAATCATCGTTCTTCCAATTAACAAAATTCCAATGGGAGATTTCCGGGAGTTGCCGTCTCCAGTTACTGTACAAATTTCGTGACCTAACCCCCTACAGAATATGACATCCGACTCGATAAACAACCAGCAAATTCTGCAGAATTTACGCAGCTTCAGCTGCTGCACTAAATTGACCACTTAAAAATAGCAAACGACCTCAGAAAAATATGAATCCGGCTCCATTAGAAGAGTTTTTAAAAAATACACGTTTTAGGCTTCAAAAAATCCAATTTTCGATAAATAATGATCAGGTTACAGCCAATTGAAGTTGGCTGTAAATGTCAATCAGCAAACTGTTTTCGACTTTTATCGCATTAGAACATGTTTAAACGATCATGACGCTTAGTAATAATGATTAACAACAGGTTGACTTGTCAAATATCATCATATATATCAATATTCATGCAAACCCTAAATATTTATCATGATCATTATCGCTAAAACGCACCTACAATTTTAGTATTCAACATAACATCACAACCGCAAAGATTCGCACATTCATCCGAACTAATCATAAATTACCACACTTTTTCATACTAATAATCCTACAAACACATAATCATGATCTTTATTACACAAACCCTAGTGTGAATCACAAAACAATTAAACCCTAACCTTGAAACGATGATTATTAGTGAACCGGGACAAACTTGGAACCAATCCAGGAGATGTGGGGTTTTGCGATCGTGAGGGGGGGGCTGCCGTCGCTTCTCCTAGGGATTAGGGTTTCTCAGTTTTTTTTTGAAAGCTACAACATGCATGTATATATAACAAGGGGAAGGGGGGGGCGTAATAGGGGGGGCGGTTTGGGTAAGTGGCTTGGGCCTCAAGTTTAGGTTAATTCCTTGGGCCGTAGGGTGTGTGGATCGCAAGGGGTGTGGGTGGCGGGTTGGTTTGCTTGGTCGTGAAGTCGAAACGTTTCCCAAGCTTGGTTCGGTTTATAAATAAAAGTTACTAAGATATTATTTACTAAAATATTATTTGCGATATGGAGTTTATAAAATATTAAATCACAAACGTCTAATAACACATAGCACGTAATTTAGATACAACCTGTCTAATACACATTGCACGTAATTTAGATACAATCCGTCTAATAACATATAGCACGTGATTCACCCTATAGATTCACAAAGTTAGCGTAGTTATTGCGAGCGTATAAGTTAATTCTCCGAATTAAATCAGCGTAGGAGTGAATAACCGTAAAGTAGCGCGTTTAAGATACTTGAAAAACCGGGATGTCACATTAACATATTGCACCCAAACGTGTAAAGCATGAAAAGGGTGTCGAGTGTACTCACAGTTTTGCACAGTTAATTCCGTGAAAGCGTTTAGGTTGATTAGGGGACGAACATAGAGTTATCCTACATAAGGAAACGTAGGTGTGTGAGTATTGTAATGAAGATGGAACTCGGTAATTTTAGAAATTTAGAGTATGCAAAAAGTATGTATAGTCGAAAGTATTTATCTAGACGTTACGCTCGTTTTTGACACTATAAGTCCTGTAGGATGTTTGTGTTTTTATGGGTCATGCCCAATAGAATCGTAACGATGGTTAGGTCTTAAATAAAATAACCTAATGTTAGGACAAGTAACCATACGGTCATTTTCAAAGGTTCGGTTATATTTATTATTTACATATATTAAAACAAGTTTATCATATAAATCATAGATTTCATATAAGTCATGGAATTCATAGAAGTCATGCATGGAGATAGGACGATAATTGTCGTTAACCTCTTTTGTAACATTCAGCAATACACAAATTGCCACAAGGACGATCCAGACGGTCATGAATAAAGTACTTCACTAAACTACCTTTCGAACCGAATAAGCAAGCTAGGTGCGTGCATCCCGAACATGGCAACGTTTGGGGATGTGTCATAGCCTTATTACTCAATTGAAGGTGAAACATAGCTTAGTGTATAGAAATTATCAAGTGAGGGGCGGACTGAAAAGTTGGATAGCCAAGGCCTCCATGTAATCACACCTTCACCAAACACAAGCTTGTAAGCTTGAATGGCTCAGCACTTGTGGGTTAAGAACCCTAGTAAAAACCACAAGTTTATAGGCATGTTATACCTCTTTATTTTGTATGGAACAAGTCTAGCTAGCTCACTAACCATAAACTTGATTAGAGGCACAAGTACCATAGAGTTGTTAAGATTAAAACAAGTTCAAGAAAAGTTTATAAGTTTAACTTCCAAAAAAGAAAGTTTAGCCTTAAAAATGGTATTGTTCCACCTTGGTTTTCCATGGAAAACCTATGGTAACATCCCATGAGGCTTAGCAAACATTGTTGAGGAAGAAAACATGAAGGAAACTTGAAACTTTTGAAGTTTTGAAATGATAAAAATGGGCAGACAGTTTAGCACACTTTTAGACCTCAAAATGGTGAGGTTTCACCTTAGTTTGGCCAACAAACTTGTGAAAACCTTCCTAGAGGTTATCCAAGTGTGTTAGAAGAAGAAACAAGGTTTAAACAAAGAAGGAAGTTAGTTGAAACTCACTTGCAAGCTGAAGTGTTTCGGTAGAAAGTTCTGGACTTTGTGAGGATTTTTGAAGTGTTTAGAGTCTTGTAAAAGTGGGAAATGGATGGAGGAATGCTTGTTTGTATAGGGAAGAGATGTTGGTAGCATTTAATGAGTTAGGTGTTGGTTTGAACTTGAAACAAGAGGGAACAAGGGTATGGCAGCTTGCGGCGCAAGCTGCCTTGTTTTCTTTTTTTTTTTTTTTTAATTAATTTATATAAATGGTTTTAATTGTTATTTAAATGATATATTTTATACATAAACTAAGTGTGAAGTGTTTTGGAAGATTAAAACATGATTAAACGTGTTACATAACCCTAAACAAAGCTTGCAAATGATTAACATAAGTGTGACAAGAATCATGGTGCCAAAAGTCTTTGCATTTTGTGTTTAACTTGTTGATTGTTTGCTTGATTTGAAACGTTTAAATTTTATGAATACATGATAAGAACTCACGAGTTAAATCGAAGCTTTAAATTGTGTAAAGAATATGTGTATGAACATAAGTATAATTGCGTATGAAGATTGCGAATTTCGTATAATTGATCAACTTGATTACAATTAAAGCCTTGGATTTACAAAGATTCGAAAACAAGATACGATTACAAGGTTTGGACTTTCCAAATATAGAAACATGAAGTAAACTTTCTAAAAATGGAATGTTACAAAGGTGAAGCGTTACAGTCTCCCCTCGTTTAGGAAATTTCATCCTGAAATTTAGGAAGATGTCTCCCCTCATGTCGCTTTCAAGTTCCCAAGTAAACTCAACGCCACATTTTCTTTCCCATCGAACCTTCACGATAGGAATCCGACTACACCTTAGTTGTTTAACGCCTCGATCCATGATTTCGACCGGTTTCTCCACTAAGTGCAAGGTTTCATTGATTTGAAGATCTTCAAGTGGGACTTGGAGTCCTTCTTCGGTGAGACATCTCTTCAAGTTTGAGAGGTAGAAGGTAGGATGAACGTTGTTGAGCTCTTGTGGTAGGTCTAGTCAGTATGCTACCTTGCCAACCCTTTCGGGAATCTTGAAAGGACCCACATAGCAAGGAACGAGCTTTCCCTTCTTTCCAAAACGAACCACACCCATCCAAGGGGATACCTTGAGAAGTACAAAGTCACCAACGTTGAATTTCAAAGGCTTGCGTCTTTTATCTGCATAACTCTTTTGTCGGCTTCTAGCTTTGAGCAAGTTCTCCTGAATCTGCAAAATCTTGTAAGTCGTATGTTGTATAAGCTCGGGACCAGTGATTTGAGCTTCCACGACCTCGTGTCAACAAATAGGCGATCGGCACTTGCGTCCGTACAATGCCACGAAAGGTGCCATTTGAATACTCGTGTGGTAACTGTTATTGTACGAGAATTCGACCAAAGGCAAGTGCATGTCCCAGTTACCACCAAAATCGATTACGCAAGAACGAAGCATGTCCTCTAGAGTTTGGTTAGTACGCTCCGTTTGACCATCAGACTGGTGAGTACCAAGAGCTGTTTGAAATGTTTTCCAAAGACAGGAAGTGAAACGACTATCACGGTCCAAAATAATGTCAATGGGGACACCATGATGATAGATGACTTCATCCGTGTAGATACGAGCCAATTTCTCGACTCGGTAGTCTTCACGTATGGGAAGGAAATGAGTGGATTTGGTCAGATGGTCGATGATTACCCAAATACTATCGTAACTAGACGAATGTACGAGGGAGTTTGGTAATGAAATCCATGGTAATACTCTCCCATTTCCAAACAGGAATTCCCGGTTGTTCGAGTAAGCCATAGGGGCGTTGATGTTCGGCCTTTACCTTGGAATAAGTAAGGCATTTCGAAATGTAGCAGCCGATATCTTTCTTCATACCAGGCCACCAATAAGACGTGCGAAGGTCATGACACATCTTATCGGTGCTAGGATGAATAGAATACCGAGATTTATGAGCTTCACTCATCAAGAGGTCATGAAGATTATCATGGTTTGGAATCCAAATACGGTCAAGATAGCACATGATGCCATTGGATTTGGTCATGAGTTGGTTTTCAGCACCACCCTTCAACTCATTATCGAGGTTACCCTCATTAACGATCGAGTATTGTGCCTCACAAATCAGCTCTTGAAGCTTTCCCAAAGTTTGGTAGCAACGTACACTCTTAACATGAGTTTTCCGACTAGGTGCGTCGGCTACAACATTCGGCTTGCCAGGGTGGTAGTGAATATCGCAGTCGTAGTCGTTTAAAAACACCCAATGACGCTGACGCATGTTAAGTTCCTTTTGATTAAAGATGTGTTGGAGGCTCTTATGGTCGGTGAAGACCATACACTTCGTACCATAATGGTAGTGTCGCCATATCTTCAATGCAAAAATAACCGCACCAAGTTCAGGTCGTGCGTAGTATAGTTTTTCTCATAAATCTTGAGTTACAGTGATGCGTAAGCGATAACCTTATCTCATTGCATGAGGATGCAACCAAGACCTTATTTTGAGGCATCACAATACACGACAAAGTCGTCGATACCATCGGGAAGGGCTAGGATAGGAGCATTGAAAAGCATGTCCTTGAGCGTTTGAAAAAAACTCCTCTTGTTCAGAACTCCAAACAAAAGGTTTATCCTTTTGAGTCAAGGAAGTGAGGGGTACGAAGATCTTGGAGAAATTTGAAATAAACCAATGGTTGTAACCAGCTTGTGGCCCCGTGGTCGGCGGCGGTTCCCGACGGAAGCTTTGGGGATAGTACAGATTCGGTAGAACGAAATTGACAAATAGGCACAAAACCAGCGGAAGATTTTCATTTTATTCATTCATACCGAAAGAGTATACATCTTGACTGGCTGGCGGAGTTCCTGGAGAGAATCCGCCAGTGTTTCCCCTTAGGGAACTTCGAAAACTTACAAACAATGAACACACAACACCTATTTATAGACATGACAACTCGTGCGAACCGAGCATGTTGTCAGTCGTTCGAAGGGTCATTCGTACGAGTGAGATGATGTTGTCACTCGTACGAGTAAAAAAGTCACTCGTACGAGGCACACTTTCACTCGTACGAGGCACATGTCACTCGTACGAGCCAGTACTCGTTTGCACTTAGGTCGTGTGTTCGTATCTAATCTATACAATATTCAATACACACTCTTTCTAGCCTATTCGCACAGTGACTACCATAAAGTGCATCAACAATTTCCCCCTTGGACGTCACTGTCGAAGCTTGAACTTGAACTTGAAATCAGAGAGCTGTGTTTGAATATTCTGCAACTTCAATCGGGTATCTGTTGACGTCGTAATTCCCCCTTGATTGAAGATCCGGGTTTGCATTATCTACGTTTAAGCAACATTCCCCCCTGAAATAATTTTCTCCATAAATTTATCTTAAGGTCGTTGTTTGCACGGTTCAAGACCTCCTCTGATTTGCTTGATCTACAAATTTTCTTGAATAATCACAAACTTTAAATTAAACAATATAGCTTCTCCGTTTCAACGTTAACCATATCCGCGTTCGGTTTAACGCACTCCCCTGGTGCTCGATCCTCCGATCTTCAAAGCCTAACCGGCAATTGATAGAAAATTCGAAATACCACACCGAAAAACTTCAAATTAATAAATATCCGCAAAAATCTTCTCAGTTAGCAAATAATCGAAACAAACTATCTGGTAACACATCAGATTTGTGAAACACTCTTCGGCAATCAGAATCACATTCTTCCTTTTTAGTCACAATAACAGATGTATAGCTATCTCCGCTAGAATGGGGCACTGAACTACAAGACATCCTTGTTTCCTGACGATTACTGAAAAACAGTTCATTTGCAATGCAGAGTTAATGATAGGCAGTCGTGTGTGCTTCCACTTCCACATCGGGGATCAGGTGGTTAGCCCTTGAGCATCATGACCCTGCAACAGTATCCTGGTGGTTCTGACTGCAGATTATCTGGAAAACACATAGGATCGAAGATTCATTATAGATGAGATAACGTTTATGTCTATTCACAAAATAGACTATACATTTGGAATGTGTGATCAAAGAATGTTCAGAATTATCAGATCATGATTTCAAAAATGCCGGAATTTTAACATATACATGTAAATTTTTATTCGACCCCATTTTTGCAAATTCGGACTTCTTGATTTCTTATGGGTCTGAAGACTATGGCACGACTGCAGCATATGGTACCCAAATTTTGCCGAAAATTTCCCAAAATTGCGGTTTTGATCAAATGTTGACTTAACGTCACTACACCAGATGATCAACGTTCTGCGTAGGTGTCAGTGACTACCCCAAAATCTTCATTCCTTTGTGATCGTATCATCAAATCTATACTTTGAAGCTCTAGACGATGTCTCCGAACAAGCCGAATTAGACGTTAAAATCTCGAAAAAATTTGTAATCACCAATTTTTTTCTGGACACTCGTCTCGTCAATACGATCGAAAAATGCCTTTTTTTCACCACTTCATACGAGCTAGACTATGTACGTGTGGTGCTCCATACGAGTGGAGCTTCATGCGAGTGACCAATTGTCACTCGTACGAGTGAGAGTCTTACTCGTACCGACGAAACTGATTACGTCTTTTCAATCCAGAAACTTAATTTCTTTGAACTTCGACATGATTTTTTCATAGATCTGTTCGAAAATCAGTTTCTAACAATCCTATGGCTTCAATTTTACATTATGTCCGTGGATTGTCCGTTTATTTGATGTTTTACGTCTAAAACCCCTCATACGTCCAAAATTCATGAGCGTAGGTGATTCATCAACTTTTAGATTGAATGAATCGGTACCGTAGCTCTGATACCAGTTGTGGTCCCGTGGTTGGCGGCGGTTCTACACGGAAGCTTTGGGGATAGTACAGATTCGGCAGAACCTAATTGACAAGTAGGCACAGAATCAGTAGAAGCTTTTCATTTCATTCATTCATACCGAAGGAGTATACATCTTGACTGACTGGCGGAGTTCCTGGAGAGAATCCGCCAGCGTTTCCTCTTAGGGAACTTCCAAAACTTACAAAAAATGAACACACAACACCTATTTATAGACATGACAGCTCGTGCGAACCTAGCATGTTGTCACTCGTACGAAGGGTCATTCTTACAAGTGAGATGATGTTGTCACTCGTACGAATAACAAAGTAACTCGTACGAGGCACACTGTCACTCGTACGAGGCACATGTCACTCGTACAAGCCAGTAATCATTCGCACTTGGGTCGTGTGTTCGTATCGAATCTATACACTATTCAATACACACTCTTTCTAGCCTATTTCCACAGTGACGGCCATAAAGTGCATCAACACAGCTAAGCTGAGAAACGAACGAATTTCGGATGGAGACTTAGGAGCAATCCAATTCTTCATTGCCTCGATTTTAGGGAGGTCAACGTGAATACCAAGTTCTTAGATAACATGACCAAGGAATTGAACCTCCTTTAGCCAAAATTCACACTTGGAGAACTTGGCGTAGAGACATTCAGTACACAAAAGTTGAAGGATAAGACGCAAGTGTCACTCATGCTCTTCTCGCGTCTTGGAATAGTTAGGATATCTTCTATGAAGACGATCATGAATCGGTCAAGATAGGGCTTACACACGCGATTCATCAAATCCATAAACACGGCGGGTGCGTTGGTCAAACCAAATGGCATGACTACGAACTCGTAGTGTCCATAACGTGTGTGAAACACGGTTTTGGGTATATCTTCTTCTTGGACTCGAAGTTGATGATAACCAGAGCGAAGATCAATTTTCGAGTAACAAGTCGCGCCTTGAAGCTGATCAAAAAGGTCGTCGATGCGAGGAAGAGGGTATCGGTTCTTGACTGTAAGCTTGTTGAGCTCACGATAGTCAATGCACATTCGGAAGGATCTGTCTTTCTTTTTGATGAATAGAATGGGAGCGCCCCAAGGAGATGTGCTAGGGCTTATGAAGCCTTTATCAAGAAACTCCTGAAGTTGACTAGACACTCTTGCATCTCCGAGGATGCTAGACGATAGGGAGATTTCGCGACGAGAGTTGCGCCAGGGATGAGATCCATGCGAAAGTCAACGAACGAGGAGGAGGAGGACGAGGAAGATCCTCTAGGAAGATGTCGAGGAAATCACAAACAACGGGAACTTCACTCACGCTCGGACCCTTATCCTTCTTTACCACAATGGGGCAAGAAAGGCGAAGTATTCCTGACGCAAGTACTTGTTTGCTTGGATACACAACATAAGCTTGAGACCTTTGGAAGGCTTCTCGCCGTAGACATGTAAGGAATTGTCATTGGGAAGGGGAAGACGGATGAACTTTTCAGAACAAACAACTTCAGCACGGACCCACCTAAGCCAATCGCCTACTATGATATCGAAGCTACCCATTTGCATGGGTATGAGGTTAATGGAAAAAGTATGGTTGTTGAGATTCAAAGAGAAATTAGAAAGGACAGAATCGACAGTAACGGATTTTCCGTCAGTGACTTCAACTTCAAATGATTTAGGCAACTTAGAACGTCTACACTTAAGCAAAGGTTCAAATTCCTTGGATACAAAACTTTTATCCGCACCAGTATCAAATAAACACATGGCGTAAACATTGTTAACGGGAAAGGTACCCGAGATAACATCGTTGAGTTTTGAGCTTGAGCGGCCATGATGATGAAGGCTCGACCACAAGCTTGCTGCTGCTGCAAATTGATGTTGTTGTTGCGCTGAGGGCAGTTGTTGGCGAAGTGGTTAGGATCTCCGTATCTGAAGCAGGCACGTGCGCTGGTTGCAAGGTGTCGGTTTTGGTTGGTGGTAGGGTTTTGGTGTGCGGTTATGGCTCGGGCTTGGTTCTAGGGGCTTGCGGAGCACTTCGACATTGTGGGGCGAAGTGTCCATACCTATTGTAGATAGTGCATAGGCGGAAAGGGGCAATAACGGGATGGTGAAAGGGGCAGGTGTTACACTTGGGATGCGGCCTAGTGTATGCCTTCTTGATAGGCTTGGGAGAGGCTAAGGCGAGCTATTGAGAGAGTTGAGGGTTTGGCGGAGTGACTACCACGCAGTTCTGACTCGAAGCCTTCTGCTTCTTACCTTTTTCGTTGCTCCTCGGGGTTTGGTTAGGGTAGGTTCGGTGAGGGCTTCGGTGGTGGCTTGGTGGGCTTTCCTTAATGAAGCCTTAGAGGCTTCACGAAGGACGTGGTTTTTGTTTAAACGGGCAGACAAGCGAAAGGTTTCTTAAAGAGTTCTGGGTGAAGTGGCGTCCACGAGGTCAGTGAGATGAAGAGGGAGGCAACGTATATACTTGGTAATTGCCTTTTCGGCCGTGTCGACTTGGCTAGGGCAAATCGCACTCAGCTGCTTGAAACTGGCCGTGAGGACAACGTTGTTGTTCCCAACCTTCTTAAGGTTCCAAAACTCGTTCTTGAGTCGTTGGCGTTCATGGGGAGGGCAAAACTCATTCTCCATCAGCTTTTTGAGCTCGATCCACGGGAGGGCGTGGGCGACATCGTTTCAACGAGCGTTATGCTCGGAAGTCCACCAATCAAGAGCCCACGATCGGAAGACTCCCATTGCGTTAATGGTACGCAAGTGGTCAGGACAACCACTTTGTAGGAAAGTCACCTCAATGGCGTCAAACTTGTAGTAACTTCATGGCGTCCTCTTCACTGGTGAAGGGTATCGAGTTGCAAGAACAGAACTTCTTAAAGGTGAACGTCGACTTAGGTGCTTGGACCTTTGAGTCGACGGAGGCGTGAGGCGAATCGGCGGTCGGTGAAGGTTGAATCTTTCTTACGATGTCCGGGATAACCTTGGCCATTTGCTCGGCCATGAACTTCATGCAATCCCTCTTTGACATCGAATCGAAGCGGGACCTTGACTTGGACTTCTTCTTTCCCATGACGCTTTGTGAGAAAGACATCTAAAAGGGTTGACAATAGAAGAGGGGGATTAAGGCTTTGATCATAATGCGTTTTTATAAAAGAAATCGTTTTTATAGCTTATAAGTATCATGTAAAACGTGTGAATTCACATAGATAGCATATGTATACAAGCATTCAAAAGCATAAACACGTATGATTTGCGTAAGGAGTATAAATTTAGTTGGTTCACCAGGATAATTATTATTGTTTTTGGTTATGAAAGGCGTGCGAGTTGTGCATCGGGCTAGAATTGAACGAGGTAACATGTATTAAAACACATAATAATTGAGATACATAAAAGATAGGCTTAATAAAACATTGGAGCGTTTCGGGTTGAGAAACATCTACTATTGCAAATTGATTGAGATCCTTTCAAATAGAGAAACGTGCTTTGGCATATAGGTAAAATGCTCTCGTCGAGAAGCGATTAACGGCAATTTACCCTTCCAGTTACTACATGTCTCTATCCGATCAAAAAATCAAAACTTTGGCGAGGTTGAAAATTGAGGAATGGGACTACTTGACAAGGTGCGGGTTTCACCCCTAACTTGACAACATCGTACCATTAGTGTGGTTGGTACTTATCAAACGTGGAGCGAATTCCGACTCGTTGGTAAGGGTCCACTAGAGTATGAAATGGAAATTCCCATCAAGATGTGGATGTCACTCATAACTTGATGGTGAAATTTCATGTAAAATCGAATACGCGGATTGAGAGTGATCACCAAAGTGCGGGTTTCACCCCTATTTTGGTGAGATCGTCTCGTTTATAGTATGAGTGTCTTCAAGTATGTAAGTTGTGTAAGTGTCTTAGGAAAGACACGTTGCATATATATTAAGACAAAAAGAAATAGGAAGAATTAACATTTTAAGCATAAATCAAGAAAGGTCAAGTTTGTCACTTAAACTATAGACTAGGTCAAACACGGCAATTCTACCTAATTCCCTATAGTTATGGTCTGATACCAATCTTCCACACCCGAACCGATGGCGAAACATCAGAGTGAGACGAACGAGATTGCTCGAGACATCATAACACTAATTGTGACAATATTTAATTAAACAACCCATTTCATTTCACTCATCAAATTGTCAAATACAACATAATTCAAACACCAAATAACATCAATGAGATAAGTTCAACAAAACATAATAATTAACCTAACATTCTAAGTGTATTTCTATGCCCACCCTACTAAGTTTCGTCATACCAACTTCATCAACCTGCAACATGTTAAAAAGTATAGTTCAATTACAAAGTATTGGCGAGTACATAAGTTTGAATCATAGTATACGTAGTAAAAACGTTTAAACAAATCCACATGATAAGCTAGTATACAAGAATAATGTAAACAAGACATGTGAACTACAAGTCAATCCTCAAGTGTACCGCACAATAGATTAAAAACTTAACATTGACCTCAAGAATACGGGCGGTGCGTTACTCCTATAGCGCTATACATGTTAAGGGAGGCTTGATCGAAGTTAATGACATTTAGTATCACATAAGAATGTTAGTAAACAATTCAACTATCACATAACTATAGCATGTATGATGGATTGTTTGTGTGAGTTCATAGAATAAAAGTGTGATTTTGTGCGTTTATGATAGTTTAACATATTGCACCCGAAAGTGTAAAGCATGAAAAGGGTGTCGAGTGTACTCACGGTTTTGCAAAGTTAATTCCGTGAAAGCGTTTAGGTTGATTAGGGGGACGAACACCGAGTTATCCTACACAAGAAACGTAGGTGTGTGAGTATTGGAATAACGATGGAGCTCGGTAATTTTAGGAATTTAAAGTATGCAAAAAGTATGTATAGTCGAAAGTATTTATCTGGAGGTTAACGCTCATTTTTACACTATAAGTCATGTAGGGTGTTTGAGTTTTATGGGGCATGAACAATAGAATCGTAACGATGCTTAGGTCTTAAATAAAATAACCTAATGTTAGGACAAGTAACTATACAGTCATTGTCAAAGGTTCGGTTATATTTATTATTTACATATATAGTTTACATATATTAATACAAGTTTATCATATAAATCATAGATTTCATATAAGTCATGAAGTCATAGAAGTCATGCATGGAGGTAAGAGGATAACTGTCCTTAACCTCTTTCGTAAGATTCAGCAATACACAAATTGCCACGAGGACAATCCGGATGGTCATGAATAAAGTACTTCACTAAACTATGTTTCGGACCGAATAAGCAAGCTAGGTACGTGCATCCCGAACATGGCAATTCTTGGGGATGTGTCGTAGCCTTGTTACTCAATTGAAGGTGAAACATAGCTTAGTGGATAGAAATCATCAAGTGAGGGGCGGATTGAAAAGCTGGATAGCCAAGGCCTCCATGTAATCACACCTTCACCAAACACAAGCTTGTAAGCTTGGATGGCTCAACACTTGTGGGTTAAGAACCTTAGTAAAAACCACAAGTTTAGAGGCATATTATACCTCTTGATTTTGTATGGAACAAGTCTAGCTAGCTCACTAACCATAAACTTGATTAGAGGCACAAGTAGCATATAGTTGTTAAGATTAAAACAAGTTCAAGAAAAGTTTATAAGTTTAACTTCCAAAATAGAAAGTTTGGCCTTAAAAATGGTATTGTTCAACCTTGGTTTTCCATGGAAAACCTATGGTAACATCCCATGAGGCTTAGCAAACATTGTTGAGGAAGAAAACATGAAGGAAATGTGAAACTTTTAAAGTTTTGAAAAGATAAAAATGGGCAGAAAGTTTAGCACACTTTTAGACCTCAAAATGGTGAGTTTTACCTTAGTTTGCCCAACAAACTTGTGAGAACCTTCCTAGAGGTTATCCAAGTGTGTTAGATGATGAAACAAGGTTTAAACAAAGAAGGAAGTTAGTTGAAACTCACTTGCAAGCTGAAGTGTTTCAGTAGAAAGTTCTGGACTTTGTGAGGATTTTTGAAGTGTTTGGAGGCTTGTAAAAGTGGGAAATGGATGGAGGAATGCTTGTTTATATAGGGAAGAGATTAGGGTTTAAGTTAGGGTAACATTTAATGAGTTAGGTGTTGGTTTGAACTTGAAACAAGAGGGAACAAGGGTATGGCAGCTTGCGGCCGCAAGCAGCCTTGTTTTCTTTTTTTGTTAATTAATTTATATAAATGGTTTTAATTGTTATTTAAATGATATATTTTATATATAAACTATGTGTGAAGTGTTTTGGAAAATTAAAACATGATTAAAGGTGTTACATAACCCTAAACATAGCTTGCAAATAATTAACATAAGTGTGACAAGAATCATGGTGCCAAGAGTCTTTGCATTTTGCGTTTAACTTGTTGATTGTTTGCTTGATTTGAAATGTTTATATTTTATGAATACATGATAAGAACTCACGAGTTAAATCGAAGCTTTAAATTTTGTAACGAATATGTGTATGAACATAAGTATAATTGCGTATGAAGATTGCGAATTTCGTATAATTGTCAACTTGAATTAAAGCCTTCGATTACAATGATTCAAAAACGAGATACAATTACAAGGTTTGGACTTTCCAAATATAGAAACACGAAGCAAACTTTCTAAAAACGAAAAGTTACAAGGCGAGGCATTACAACTTCGACTAGTAAGCGTGGTAATCAGAAGGTGAAATCGTTAGGGGTTATAACCTTCGTGATTACGATCACGTTGCCAAGTTCAGTTGAACTTTGACGTGGTTAAATATGGTCAGAACCAAAAGTCAATCAGGAAGCCAAATTGTTCGACTTTATAGCTCAAAATAGCTAAAATAATGAAAGAACTAGGAAGAGTACTTACTCGTGTTGAAGAACACTTTCGGAACTCAACATAAGAGGCTTCCAAAGGCTGGAACAAGCTCTAAGAAGGATAGAAAGAAGAACTTCACACTTTGCTTTGAAGTGTTTTGAAGTGGTGTGAAAAAAAATGGAAGAATCATGGGGTATTAATAGTATTTTAGGATCAAGGAGGTGATGACAAGTGTCCTCAAGTGTGGATTAGTGTCCTAACATGTGTCAGCACCAAATTAAGTGTGGCAAAATGAGTGTTAGGTGTCAAAAATTAGAGATAGATGGCAAACTTGGTGAAGAAGAAAAAATATTTATTATTTTTTTGACATTTTTGGCCCTTGGACTTGTATTTTCACTTGTTTGCCATTTTTAAACCCTTTAACCAAATATTTAGGTTATATAAAGGTGTTAAGACATGTGTAACTTGGATTATGCCCGAAAATGTTGTGAATGTCGGTTCGTTCAGTTGTATGATTACGCGTTTCGCAAAAATGCGTAAAACGCTTTAACGAACGCGAAAATGATCGAAATTGTGCAACGATTGACATTTTTGCATTCTCATCAATAATAATACAAGATTTTATTGAATACAAAAATATTTGGATAATACACATGGTTGTATCTTGAATACGGACCAACAGACTTTTGCAGTTTGATGAAAATAGTCCCTAGACTTGTATAAGCGTGTTTTTGTCATATCTAACCCTTCAAAACTTATATCTAAGTTATGTAAAAGGTATTTAGAGTATGCGTAGCTTATGTCCTTTTTCGTAGTGTACGTCACGTTAAACTGATTGCGTTTAAGTGTAAGTTAACGAATTACTTCCACAAAAATTTTTGAGGGTTCGAAATTGTGCAAATGTCTTAGATAATTATACAAATTTCAGAAATAAAACACAGGGTTTCATTGAATATGAAATTTTTTGTAATTGTGCAATGATTGAAAAGGCACAAATGTCACACAAAACCTGGTGGTTGTCCAACATACACTTCCTCTTTCACTTTTCCATAAAGGAACTGGTACACTTTAAAACCTTTCCATAAAGCAAACCCAAGAATATACGGATTGCTTCTAATCTTGCAAGGGAGCATAAACCTCTGTATAATCAATTTCATCTTGCTGATGAAAACCTTTGACAACCAGTCGAGCTTTAATGCACACAATTACCACTCGATCATCTCTTTTGAACTTGAAGACCCATTTAGTAGCAATAGCTTTGTGATTGGCTGGTAGGTCAACAAGCTTATTGACACCAAGCATTTCATATTGTTGCAGCTCCTCTTGCATTGCATTTATCCAGCTATCATTGGCAAGCGCTTCCTTATTCAATTTCGGCCATCTGCGAAATAAAACAACGATGTAAGCATATATCTTGTATTGGGGCAATTTTGGTATATAAACAGCTAAGATCCTTGTTGATATGATTGTGCGTTTTAACACCAATATGCAGTTTTCTGATCATATTATCGACGGGTGGTAGGACAAATTCCTTGTCATTACTTCATTATGAACATTTACTTCGATTTCCAAATTCGTAATGTTCTGTTCAGCGACCTGATTACTTGTTAAATCTTCATTTTGATTACTAAGGACCTGCAGATTGATTTAGGAGACTTCTTATCTACTCAGAACCTTCATCGGAGCTAGACTCACCATCTTGATCATATATCAGCCCAGCGTCGAATCAGAATCATTAGAATGACAAAAGTGGGCTCAGTGGCATTCATTACTGTACGAAGACGGTTCTTTTTGAGTCGTGCTCGGACCTGCTTAAGAATCATTTGTGCCAATAGATAGTTGAGTAACCACTATCGGTCTTCGAACTTCTTCTTGATTAGACGCTTGCTGTTGTTGATATAATAACACAAGTTCCTCTTCATTTGGTTCTTCTGGCAGATCGTAAGAATTACATAAACTCTCGTAGTTGAACATCTAGGATTCACCAGGCTTTTGGGTAGGCATTCTATACTTCTGACAATCAACATGTTGAGCAAGAATAAATCGATTTAAACTTAGCAAATATACTCTTTTCAACGGACTTGCATAGCCTACGAAAAATCTCTCCAAAGATCTGGCACCAAATTTACCATCCGGGTCAATGACCGTACATGGAGATCCAAAGGGTTTCAAAAACTCAAAGTTCGGCTTTCATTGGTTAAGCAGTTCCAAACATGTCTTCATATGTGCGTTGATGGTTAAAACCCTGTTCAATGTGTAACATGCAAAGGCAACGGCTTCACTCTAGAAACTAACAGGTAACTTTGAATCAACGAGCATCGTGCGTGCAGTTTCAATGAGAGTTTGATTCTTATGTTCAGCTACTCCATTTTGTTGCAGAGTATAGGGGGCGCTGAATTCGTGAAGAATACCTTTGTCATTACAAAATTTGAGCATTCGATTATTTTTGAACTCAGTACCATTATCATTTCGTATTCGTCTGATTGGAAGATGGTACAAGTTCTCTAACTTTCTGAAGAGAATCATAAGATTATCAAATGTCTCATCTTTACTCTCCTGGAAGACAACCCGAGAATCTTGAATAGTCATCTATCACAACGAGGTAGTATAGATCACCAGATATACTTTTTTCATTGACTGGCCCGAAAAGATCCATATGAAGCCTCTCTAGTGGTAATTCGATAGAAGTCAGAAGTTTTCTCAGGTATTATTTCTTATGCTGCTTTCCCTTTTTACAACTAAGACAATCTTCATTCAGATAAAAACTATTGAGATTAACACCCTCCACTAGATTGTTTTGCACCAGATAGTTCATTTTTCTCAAATGGATATGCCCCGTCTTTCGATGCCATAAGATCGATTCTTTTTCATTTGCTTTCATGACAAAACATTGTGTGACTTCGATGTAGAGGATGCGATACTCATGTCTAAGACATAAAGATCATTTTCTCGTGGAGCGCGCATGAGAATCCACTCCTCAGGAATTTTGAATCCTGGCTTCAGAATTAAGCATTCTTTTTCATTGAAGTACGTTGTAAACTTCTTATCACAAATCTGTGAGATGCTTAGTAAATTGTTCTCTAATTCAGCAATGTAGTTCATTTTGTTGAACGAGACCACACCATTGGAAAGTCTCCCTTCTGCAAAAATTCTCCCACCTTGATTTCCCGTGAACCCTACATAGCCTCCGTGAATAGACTTAACATCATAGAGTAAGGCCAACATTCCTTCCATGTGGCGAGAAGATCCATTGTCCGTTGTCCATTTTGATATGATTGACTTTGGGAGCCCCTACACATGTAAATAAGCAATTACCCAAACAGTGAAACCCAAGTCTTCTCGGACTTGGGTGGGTTCGGAAGATCAAACGTTGGAACTTTGACATTAACATCCTGTTTAACTTCAGATTTAACAGGTGTTTTCATTTCTACAGAAGATGTTTTGGTTTAAACTACCCAAGTTTGTGTTTTTAGAGTTGCCTTCTTCGAAAAAAATTGTGAATCCTTTTGTTCGATTTTGTTTGAAGTGTCACCAATTTCAACTTTGAAACATTTGGAATTGTTGGTTTCACAATTTTGTTGGATTCGTTATTTCTTTTTAAGATATGTTTTGGAACAAACTCAGGTTTCTTTTGTTTGACATCTTCTGTGGATTTCTTTACGTTGTAAACAAATTTTGAGTTACTTTGAGTACAATGTCGTGTAATATGCCCAACTTTGTTACATTTCCAACATGTTCTACTGTCACAAACAGTAAATGAACTCAAATTCTGCTCACGATGTTTCTTTTCTGCATGGAACTCGTTGTTTGATTGTTCCTTTCCCAACCTTTCTTTTTCACTTACCGTGCTTGATCCAAACACAAAGTTTACTTTCTTTTGAAAATTTGATTTTTGAAACTTATCATTTTCCTTCTTAACATCCCCCAACCCTTTATGCTTGTTGTCAGGATAATTTTTACCTTTGCAATTTTCCACTTCAAAAATATTGATTTCTGGTAGCTTAAACATTTGTTCTACTTTCTCAAGATTCACATTCTCAATCGGAAATTCTTGATCAAAATATAGTTGACCAATCCTTTCATGGTATAAGCAACCAATGTAGAATCATCATCCGAACTAGATTCTGATTTATCAAGATAATTCTTGTGAAAGCTCTCCTCATTTTCAGAAGGTGAACACGAACTAGTTTTAGCAACTTTGACTCGGCACTTTCATACTCTTTGCTATCACTTTCACTTTCGAAAACCTCTTCAACCACTGTTTTAACCATATCAGATTCAGATTCATTATCTAATTTATTGTATGTTACATCAATGTTCTCAGGCAGCTCATTTTTCTTTTCAGATTTCAAATTTAGACTAAGCGTCTTTGCCACACCCGATGGTTTCTTTCTAGCATAGCTTTCCCACATCGGTGGTGGAACATGGTTGTAACCAACACTTTTGCTCTAACCTTTCCTATCATCTTCTTCCTTTTCAATTTTTTGAAGAATATGATCAATGACATATACTGGAGGAATAACTGATTAACAACTTTTTAACCCTTTCCGTTTCGATTTTCATTTTTTCAAGCTCATTTTTAAGTTCAGAAATTTTGTTCAGATGAATGTTAATTGCCATTTTTTTCCATAAGAGTTGCTTTCAGCATTTACAAAGTTGCCGTATCTTCATTGTTAACTTTTTCATATTGTTTAATTGTTTTAGATAATTTGTCATAAGCTTGTTTAGTTTCGTTATAATCACTTGACAAGTTATCTTAAAGTTTTTTCAGTTCAGGTATGTTTTTATGTTTCTCAACACATTCCTTACAAGGTTCTTGGCATCTCTTGCATGGTTTTTCAACCTCAACAACCTGAACTTTGATAACCTCCCTTACCGACTCTTTGACAAATTCAGTCACTGACTCTTCCTTGACTTTATCAGAAACTACCTCTTTAAGGTTTGCCATCATTGCTTTGTTTGCAATCTGTGTCAAATTCTCGACATTCATCTCTTTTTCCACATCTATCAATTCCACACATCGAGGCTTTGGTTCCTCTTCTTCTTGCACTTGATAGCTTGAATCAAAATATAATGCAAAAGATGGAAACATATTAGGTGGAATCAGATTTCTAAAAGCATTAAGCAATATATTCTCTTCTTCAGCATGTTGTTCATGAGCATATCCTTCAAGAACAGCTTACTCAAGAGCTTCATCGAATATTGCTTCAGAATAATCTTCTATTTCAGGTTCAGGCTCTTCAATTATCTCTGAGAAGTGCAAGACTTTCGTTTTTAAAAATATACTTGCTCCAGTTAAATCCTTCATCTTCATGGGAGACTACTAAAGCTTTGTCTTTAGTATTAGATGGATCGTCTTCTATTTGAATCATCCTTGAATTTGATTGTGGTAGTGATGGCTTATGATAAATAGCTTTCTTGTAGTAATCGTCACCAAAAGGACTCTGATTATTGTTGACTTCTCGGTTAGTACATTCCCGTTTGAAATGTCCTTTCTCTCTACATCTGAAACAGGTAACTTTTGATTTGTCGAATCCAAGCTTCCCATCCGAACGTCCCAAACTATTTCTGCCCGTAATCTCCATAAATTTCTTAGCTCTACGGACTATAGAAGACATGCACCATTTGATGTCAATAAGCTCTAATTCTTCTGAATCTATATTACCATAATCTTCCTTAGTCATATCTGGATTTCCTATCTTCCCAGCAACCAGGCTTTCGTAAGAATCAAGAACATATGCGAGCCACGACATGTACTTCTTGGTGGTATGTTCATTAAAATCTTGCACGTTTTGGAGATTCATGGCTATGTTACACTGTAAAATCCTCTGGATTGAGTTAGATTAACCAGATTGTTGACTTCATAAATTGTTTGAGCTCTAGGAAGACTAAGATGTTTTGGGCTTGCAGAACTATCAGCATTGAAGGCGATTTGTACTTTCAGACTTTGAGTACCAACAAAACTGCCTTTAAAGTAAAGGTTTACATGTTGTTGCATTTGAGCACCTTTTGATTTGGCCATCTTCTGCATTTCTAGTTCATGACCTTCAAGCTTTTCTATGAACTTTGATAGGATGTAACCACTATACTCTGCACTACTTTTCAGAATTGTCAAGTACGTAGTCAACTTTCCTTCAGGCAAAGCATCTACCAACTTGTCGACTAACACCTCATTTTTTCTGAATTCCCAACCTCTTCATTTGAACAACTAGGTGACAGATGCTTGAACAACTGCTTCATAGTTTCGCCTTTCAAAAGATTGAAAATATCGAACTCTTTTCTAAATAGTGCGTTTTTCTCTTCCTCATTTGTGAACTTCCCTAGAACTTCAACCTTAATGCATTCCATAATGATTGTGAATTATCATCATGTTACAGCAATGCTAAGATATATTCTTTGATTGATTGTGGCAAAATGCTCATCATTTTCTTCTCATTTACGAATTTTTCTTTTTTAGTCGTTGTGAACTGAGTCAACGTCTTCTCCGATTCATATTCCCCAATTGGTGCAGTATATTTTTCTTCTACAGCGAACCAGCAGTTAAAATGGTTCACTTGCACCCAGTTAACAAACCCTTCACTCCAACTTTCATAATCCTCCAAATTCATTAACTTTGGGGTTTCACCATTGTCCCCATCTCGTTCTCTAAATTCAGATTTTGTGTGACTGCGGCTGATACTTTCCAAACTTTACCTTCAACAAGCGTATATTTTTTATTTTCTCTTTTCCCCACCACGAATCAAAATTCCTTCTCCATTTTACTAGCCTACAACAACGTTAAATGCTAAAACGATTAAGATTTTGGTTCGAGTGAAGTAAAAATGTCAAAAGTTGATCTATCTTCGCGCGAAGATAGAATTATCTTCGTGCGAAGGTAAATGATTTTTAAACCTTTGCAACTTATTATATTTGTGCAAAGATAACCTTATCTTCATGCGCAGGTAAAGTTATGTTCGTGCGAAGGTGGGTTCAAAACTTGACATTTTTTGCAATTTTCGACATGAATTCGTTTGTTTTCAGCTCTGATTTTCTCAAGGGTTTATCTAAACATATTTTTATGTATTATACTTGAAAATCAGTTCATTTTGATCATGGATTCATTTTAAAAAGTGAAAAAAAAGAAGAATGAGTAGAATAAGAAGTCTTCTAAGCTTAATCTTGAACAATTGTCTTCAAATCAGGCTCCCTGAGCTCTGATACCACTTGTAGGATCGTTTTGTCCAATAGCAAAGATCCTAATTTGAGTATCTAGTCCATACGCATAGAATTCATATAAATTAGTGACAATTAACAAGATTATTTCATCAATTAACTGATTTCATTCAATGTTTAATAGTTACAAATGACCAGGAAATCCGACAGAGCTTCGCCGTCTTAGTCGCAAAAGTTCTACACACTAACACCTCACACTAGCTATATATAGACATGCTACCTTCGTGCGAGGGTAGTTTATCTTCGCATGAAGGTAATTTACCTTCGTGTGAAGGTAGACTTCACCTTTGTGTGGAGTTAAATACAAACAACGTAAATCTAACATTTTCGCCCTATTACAAAATATAGACACAACCCTAAGACGTAGGCAATAGACATTATGCACCAACAGAAGAAGATGATAAGAATGATAAGAACAAAAGTGTATGTTACAGTCGAGTTCCACCACCCATGTGGGAAAGCTATTCAAGGAAAAAACCATCTGGGGTGGAAAAGGCGCTCAATTTAAAACTAAAAACTGAAAAGAACAACGAGTTACCTGAGAACATCGATGTAACATACAATAAATCAGAAAATGACTACGAATCTGATGTGGTGAAAATGTGGTAGAAAAGGTTTTAGAAAGTGAGAGTGATAGCACTGAATTTGAGAGTGCTAAATCAAACTTGGAGAAAAACAGTTCAAGTTCACCTTCAGAATATGAAGAAAGTTTTCAAAATAACTATCTTAGAAAATCGGAATCTAGTTCGAATGATGATTCTAATCTGGTTGCTTACAAAATAAAAGGATCGGACAAAGTATATTCTAATCAAAATTTCCGATTCAGAATGTAAATCTTGAAAAGGTCAACAAGTGTTTAAAATGATTGAAATAAGTCTTTCAGAGCTTGAAAATTTAAATGCAACTTACTACTCTAAACCTAAAAGTTCTTATAACAACAATTACAAAGGTAAAAATTATCCTGAAAATAAAAGGAAAGGTTGGGGTATGTAAAGAAGCAGAATGATAAGTTTTGAAAACCAAATTAAAAGAAAACTAAACTTTGTTTTCGGAACAAGCTCAGAAAGCGAGAAAGAGAGTTTGGCAAAGGAACAATCAAATGATGAGTTTTACGCTGAGAAAAAGCACGTGAGCAGGTTTAGAAATCCTATCTCAAAAGCATCATGTAACGAAGTCGACATATTGCAAGACACCGTCCCAATTCTAAGCTTTTTATCATGCTAAGAAGCGATCAGAAGATGTGAAAAACAAATCCCCAAAGTTTGTTCCAACACAGATCTTGAAAAGAAAAACTAAATCTGACAACAATGATAAACCAATAATTGCTAATGTTTTAAACAAAGAAACTGGTGAATCATCGATTAAGAAAGATCAAAGGATTCAAAATTTAACTCTAAAAGGCAATTTCTAAGCAACAAACCAAGGTCGATAAAAAGACTGAGTTAAAGGTTGAACAAGTTGTTGAAATTGAAGTTAAGAGTGTTAGTGTACCAAAGTTTGATATCCAAACTCGCCCAAGACCAAGAGGGCTTGAGTATCTCTGTTTAAATAATTTCTAAATTGCATCTGTAGGGGCTCCTGAGGTCAATAATTTCTTAGTGGATAATGGACAACGGAGCTTCTCGACACATGACAGGGATGCTGGCCTTGATATATGATGTAAATTCAATCAAATGTGGCTATGTAGGGTTTGCGAGTACTCAAGGAGGAAGGATAATCGGTGAGGGAATACTAACGAATGGCGTGGTTTCTTTTGACAAAGTCAATTACATTGCCAAATTAGAGAATAACTTGCTAAGTATCTCCCAGATCTGCGATAAGAACTTTACAACTCATTTTATGGATAAAGAGTGCCTCATTTTGAATCCAGGATTCAAAATTCCTGAGGAGTGGATCCTCATACGCGCTCCACGAGAAAATGATCTCTATGTTATTGACATGAGCGTTGCATCCTCAGCACAATGTTTTGTATCAGAGGCTACAGAAAAAGAATCGATTTTATGGCATCAAAAGATGGGACATATAAATTTATAAAAGATGAATTATCTGGTGCACAACAATCTGGTGGAGGGTATGAATCTTAAGAGTTCCACTTGAGTGATGATTGTATCAGCTGTAAAAAGGATAAGCAGCACAAGAAATCTGATCCAAAAAAACTCCTGAACTCTATCAAGCTACCAATAGAGAGGTTACATATGGATTTGTTTGGGCCAGTTAACTTCAAAAGTATATCTTGTGATCTATATTGCCTTGTTGTGACTGACGACTACTCAACATTTTCATGGGTTCTATTTCTGGAAAGCAAAAATGAGACGTTTGAAAGTTCAATAATTTTTTAAAAGAGTTGGAGAACTTGTACCATCTACCGATAAGAAGGATTTGTAGCGAAAATGGTACTGAATTCAAAAACAACATAATGTTGGAGTTTCGCAACGACAAAGGAATACTTAATGAATTCAGTGCGCCATGTGACATTTGTGTCTTTTCAATCATTGCACAATTACAAACAATTTCATATTCAATGAAACCCTGTTTTTATTTCCAATATTTTTTTATTCAATAAAATCTTGTATTTTATTGACGAGAATGCAAAAAAGTCAATCGTTGCACAATTTCTATCATTTTTGTGTTTGTTAAAGCATTTTGACGCATTTTTGCGAAACGCATAACCGTACAACTGAACGAACCGACATCCATGACATTTTCGGGCATAATCCAAGTTACACATGTCTTATCACCTTTATATAACATAAATATTACGTTAAAGGGGTTAAAAATGGCAAACAAGTGAAAATACAAGTCCAAGGGCCAAAAATGTCAAAAAAAATAATAAACATTTTTGCTTCTTCACCAAGTTTGCCACATATAAATTTTTGACACCTATCACTCACTTTGCCACACTTAATATGGTGTTGACACATGTTATGACACTAATCCACACTTGAGGACACTTGTCATCACCTCCTTAATCCTAAAATACTATAAATACCCCATGATTCTTCTATTTTTTTACACCACTTCAAAAAACTTAAAAGCAAAGTGTGAAGCTCTTCTTTCTATCCTTCTTGGAACTTGTTTCCAGCCTTTGGAAGCCTCCTATCTTGAGTTCCGAAAGTGTTCTTCAACACGAGTAAGTACTCTTCCTAGTTCTTTCATTATTTTAGCTATTTTGAGCTAAAAGTCGAACAATTTGGCTTCCTGATTGACTGTTGGTTCTTACCATATTTGGTCAAATCAAAGTTCAATTGGACTTTTCAATGTGATCGTAATCACGAAGGTTATAGTCCCTAGCGATTTCACCTTCTGATTACCACGTAACTAGTTGAAGTGACGAGTCAAAGTTTCGGTCAAAATGCGCATGTTGTGCATTTTATGACGAACCTATTTTTGGGTATCAAAACACCAAGTTTTGATACCAAATCAGTTTTATAAACTTATTTCGACATATTTTGACATGTCTAACTCGTCACTTCTAGTTTAGCGCTTATTTAGGGTCGTAAGTCGAGCGGTCTTGACCACCGCTTTGACTTTCGAATCCGACCCGTTAGGTCGATCTTAGGATCCGACCAAACACATATTTGTGACCACAGTTGTATAGGGAATAGCCTACTGAGGTTATACCTTATGGTCATGTTGTTTGATTAGTGTTATGATAAGTTACTTCTATGTCCTTAAAAAAATGACCAAAATACCCTTTTGCGCATAAATCCATTTTACATATAAACTGATGTTATAACATTTTCAAACATGCTTGGGCATTTAAGACTTATCATAGGACATGTTTAATCATCCGGTCACACATTTACGCTAATGACCCGTTAAAGTAGCGTAAACTACCTTTACGAGTCATAATGGGTCAAAAGCACTTAGGATCCTTTCCAAATCAGAATGTTAAGGTTGTTAAACCATATCACATGACTTCCAACACTCGTTTGGTTAATAAGACTTCATTCCATCTGATCTCCCATTTGTAGTCCCGACACGCTAACATATTTATCTGACACATTAGGACACGTTTGAGCTTTGTTTATTTCGTTGATCAAGAACACTTTCGCAATCCCAAGTGAGTACATAGTTCCCCTCTTTTACGTTTTCTAAATGTTTTGGGTGATTCATATGTGCCTATAATTATTTTCAAGATTTCTAAACAATATACATGGTTTACATATACAAAATGATTTTCAAAGTTAGTACATAGTTCCCCTCTTTTACATTTTCTAAATGTTTTGGGGTGATTCATATGTACCTATAATTAGTTTCAAGATTTCAAAACAATATACATGGTTTATATATAAACAATGATTTTCAAAGTGAGTACATAGTTCCCCTCTTTTACATTTTCTAAATGTTTTGGGGTGATCATATGTGCCTATACTTATTTTTTTTAAGATTTCAAAACAATATACATGGTTTATATATACAAAACGATTTTCAAAGTGAGTACATAGTTCCCCTCTTTTATGTTTTGCAGATATTTTCGGCTGACTCATATGTGCTAAATCATTTTCAAGTTTTCAAAAACAATGTCTATGGTTTATATATAAAACAATACGATTTCAATAATGTGAACAACTTGTTGATGCGTTATCCATAACACGAATGACATTCATTAGCTTTGGCCAAGCCAACCAGTAGTATGTTATGGTACCATAGGACTGACAATCCCATTATCGGACTGATCACTGGATTTGGTGGAAGTTTAGGTAATGACAGAAACTGTTTCTGATTAACAAATCATTTGTTAATTTGTTAGTCTAGTTAAAGAGACCCTTTGGTGGTCTATTAAAGATACCCTTTGGTGGTATAGTCAACACAGGTTTGAATGTGTTCATTAAAGAACGATCAAAAGTTTTCACAACTAAAAACACGGACGATTTGTTTATGACATGGACAATTGGTTTTTGACACGGACGATTGATTTATAACACGGAGGAATGGTTTTGAACAATGTCACGCAATGATTTTCACTTAAAGATATAAGCCAGATGAAGTTTTCTTTTGAATCAATCTATTACAAGGTTTTTACAAAAGAAATGTTTATTTCAAGATTCATGGCTACAAGGTTTTCACACTCTAACCAACTTGTTTTAGTTGATTAATTGTA
This sequence comes from Scalesia atractyloides, assembly GCA_947069175.1. NCBI lineage: Eukaryota > Viridiplantae > Streptophyta > Magnoliopsida > Asterales > Asteraceae > Scalesia > Scalesia atractyloides. The sequence continues at coordinate 54,070,236 of CAMTDV010000020.1, forward strand.
TTGCAATATCAAACACTTTTGATACAAGGTTTTCACTTAACGACTCTTGTAGTCAGACGAGGTGTTGCAATATGTATACAAAGCCACGAATTTGACACACTCACAAAACCTATATACTCGCCGGCATTTTCATGCTGACTCTCTTTTCACATATGTTTCAGGAGTCAATGCTTGATAATATGATGCATGCTTCACGTAGGAATGGACGCGGGCCTTAGTGACTTAAAAAATGAAAGACAATTGATTTATGTGTTGTTCCTGTTTATCCCAAGACAATGTAAACATTTAACTTAATAAAACAAAATTTTAAATTCCATGAGTTGTGAAACAATAGTTCTTTGACATGACTCCCCGACGTTTCCGCCACGGTTTGTTGTTTTACGCGGTCGGAGTGTTACACGCCCTATACTCCACAACAGAATGGAGTAGTTGAACGAAAGAATCGAACACTTATTGAAACAGCACGCACAATGCTCATAGATTCTAAATTGCATGTCAGCTTTTGGAGTGAAGCGGTTGCCTCTGCTTGTTACACGCTTACACGCTTAATCAGAGAAAACCAAATTTGGAATTTTTAGAACCCTTTGGATCTCCATGCACAGTTATTGACCCGGATGGTAAATTCGGACCAAAGTCTCTCGAGGGGTTTTTCGTGGGATATTCAAGTCCTTTGGGAAGAGTATTTCTGCCTAGCATAAACCGGGTTATTCTTGCTCAACATGTTGACTGCTAGAGATACGCGTACCTACACAGAAATCTAGTGATCCTTGGTTGTTTAACTATGAGAGTTTGTGGGATTCTTTTGAACTATCGAATGAATCTATCAAAGAGGAGCTTGTATTGTTATATCAGCAACAACAATCGTCTGCTCAAAAACAAATTCGAAGACCATTAGTGATTTCACAATCACAAGTTGGCATAAATGATTCTTAAGCAGGTCCGAGCAACACACAACAAGAACCCGTAGTCGAACTAGATGTAAAGAACATAGCACCCACTTTTGATCAATCATATGATTTTGATTCTGATAGCGAGCCAACTTATGATAACGAAAGATCTAGTTCCGATGAAGGCTCAGAGCTAATTACAAGTTTACTCAATCAATTTACGGGTCCAAGCAATGGAGCATCAATGAGTAATCATGATGCTGAACAGAATATTACGAATCTGGAGAATGAAGTGAGTGTCTCTAATGAGGCTATGCCGAGAACGTTGTCATACCACCCTTAAGAGAACATAATTGGAGAGTTGAAAGAGTAAAAACGAGAAATCATATCAATAAGGATCTTCGTTGTTTTTATACTAAAGTGGCACCTACTCAAGAAGCATGCTCATATAGTTGTTTTATTTCACAAGTTGAGCCTAAATCACACAAAGAAGCACTTAAAGATGAAAGTTGGGTAAACGCTATGTAGGAAGAGCTACAACACTTAGAAAAACTTGGAGTCTTTAAGCTTGTCAACCTATCTGATAACCACAAGTCTATTAGTATAGACTGGGTCTTCAAGTGTAAACGAGATGAAAGAGGAGTTGGTGTAAGCAATAAAGCTCCACTCGTAGTCCAAGGTTCTCCTCAGCAAGAGGCCATTGATTACACGGAGGTCTACGCTCATGTCGCACGATTAGAAGTTATAAGCATGTTCCTGGCATTTGCGTCATGGAAAGGTTTCAAGGTGTACCAATTGGACGTGAAATCCGCATTTCTTTATGGGACATTGAAAGAGGAGGTGTACGTTGGACAGCCACTGGGCTTTGTCGATCTGATACACAAAGAAAAGGTTTACCTACTGGATATTGCATTATACAGTTTACACCAGGTTCCGAGAGCCTGTTATGAGACGCTTTCTTAACATCTTCTAGAGAACGATTTCACTAGAGGAACAATAGATAATACCATCTTTACACAGGAAACAGATGGGCATCTGATTATCGTACAAATCTATGTGGATGAAATAATCTTTGGTTCAACGAACGATGAGTTGTGTAAAGACTTCGAGAAAATCATGCAAAGGAAATTTGAAATAAGTTCAATGGGAGAAATGAAGTTCTTCTTGGGAATTCAGGTCGATTAGTCACCTGATGGAATCTTCATCCATCAGACGAAGTATGTGCACGATGTATTAGAGAAATTTAATATGTTGGGAAAATCACGATTGTCTACACCATTAGCGCTTAATCACGCCGTCTGACCAATTTACAAATAGTAAAGATCAACGAGACCCTATATCGATTAATGATTGGATCTTTGGTGTACCTCATAGCATCAAGGCTAGATATCATGTATCTGACATGCCTGTGCGCCCGATATCAATCAAGTTCACGAGTTCTCACATGCTGATCTTCAAGTGGATTCTTAAATATTTGAAGGGCTGCCCAAACACTGGCTTATGGTATCCACAGAACGATGATTTCTACCTCGCTGGATATTCTGATTCTGATTTCGGATGTTGTCATTTAAATGCTAAATCTACAACTTCTGGTTGCAAGTTTTTTGGCACACAATTAGTAACGTGGCAATGCAAGAAGCAAACCGGTCGCTTTCTCTACTTGCGAAGCTAGATACGTTTCAGGTTCCAGTTGTTGTTCCAAGATCTTGTGGATACAACAATAAATGAGAGACGATGGATTGCAGTTTTTTAATATGCCTATATATATAGATAACGAGGCTGCCATTAACATAACGAAAAACCCGGTTCAACATGCTAAAACTAAACATATTGAAATTCGACACCACTTTATCTGTGATTGCCACGAGAAAAAGTTGGTTAGAATTGAATAAAATTACACTAATGAACAAAAGGCAGATTTTTACACCAAAGCTTTTGATTGAGCTACATTCAGATATCTTTTGCAAATCAGGGGGGATTTTAGAGGAGGTTAAATTCGAGGCATATGACGAATTGACATGATCCTCATCAGTTTGTCACTGTTTATAGTTTTTAGAATTTCTTTCTTTAAAAACAAAAATCCAAAAATATGTTTTTGATTTTAGGGGGAGAAATATTGTGAAAAATACAAAAACATATAAAATTTTGAGAAATGTACAAAAATATGAAAAAGATAAAAAGAGTTTTCGTGTAAAAAGAGGAAATGATAGTACATCAGTGGACTATCATAGTATGCTAAGGAAATGTAGTGTCAAATGTTTAAACAGGTCTCACTGCTGATGTGCTAGTAGGCTTCGCACATTCAATATATTGTTTCTGAGATATAAACATAAAGAAAAACTTCTTAATTAGTGGGTTAACATATCTCGGAAATATGGTCTTAGTACACCGAAAATTTCATTTGAGAGATTGCCGGATTCTGAGATACTAGTTCTTTATAGATAATTGATATATGGGGTATTATACAAGGTCTTCTGATATTGCGTCAGCAATGTCCTGAAACTTGTAGAAACTTTTGCTTTTAAACCTGAAAACTGCATAAATATTGAAGGTATCGAAAGATCTAACAATTGTTGTACAAAAGATTCCAAATTTGAACACCACTTTTAAATCGAGCCGTTCATCTCTTTTTCTATATGGTGCTACTAACCTGAGCATTCAACGTATCACCCAGATACATATATCAATTAGATATATTCACCTGTAAGATGAAAACTAGAGAATCTTGATACGGGAGTGTATTCTGATATGGGAAACACTATTAAGTCAAGTTCTAAGACATCTAATTAACGTATCTCGGAGCAATTGAGAAATGTGTAAAGGTTCAAGCGGATCAGTATACTGACAATCTAAGTGAATTTGTTTAAAACATAAATTTTATATTAAGATTAATGGTACTTGTGATTTGTCTCATAAACTGATATGATCCTCTAACACAAACTCACAAAAATATGTATGTAAATATGTTGTACATAGTTATTACATTTCATTTTAGAAAACCCAAAAAGCTTTTCAGTGTGTTTTAGCATAAACTTTGGAAAAATCAAAAAGATTTTAATTCTATCTTAGTTTCGACTACCGATGATGGAAAGCAAATCTTCAAAGTCCAAAGATGCTGATTGCTAAAGAAAATATAAAGGACAATGGGTTAGGAGCTTATATAAAATGAGAAAATGTTTTGAAATGACAAGAAGTTCATTAACTTGAAACTTAACATTGCCTAAAAACATCAGTTTGTTCATAAAGTGGTCAACCAAGGTCATTAACTTGGACTTGGTAAACAAATCAGTTAATAAGGGTCATTAACTTGTACTTGGTCAACTGAGTGGGTTGTTAAAACTAATAAAATGTTCAAAAAAGTTGAAATTTTGAAAAGTTACATGTCACTTCGCACAAATTGGTATCCACTCCGCACGAATTGGTTCACTTCGTAGGAGAAACCTCACTATATAAAGGATCCAGACCGGATAAAGTGATCATTTACTTGTTAGTGCGAACTGGGAGACCATTAATGCGATTTGAGCTTTTAGAGCAATTTAAGACGAAAGTGCTGCCAAAATTGACATTAGGGAGGTTTATTAGCACACCTCTTACAATGGTGAAGGTATAGGATCTCGATTTGGACTTTAATTACACGTTTTCAGTAAACCGTACATATAAACATAGATCTATGGATAACTAGACGGCCAAAATTAAAATTGAACATATATTCACGTAAATCAGCATTTTTAGGATCTATTGGAACCTTCAACTTCATAAATCATCATTTTTTAAAAATTGAGTTCATGACAATGTTTGGAACGAAGTGAGGACACTTCATACGAAGTGAAATAACCACTCCGCACGAAATGAACTTGTTGAATTGTTTAATAATTACTTCGCACGAAGTGTATTTGGTCAAAAGTTTGTTTTTCTTACACCACTTCGTACGAAGTGGAAATAACCACTTCGCATAAAAGTTTGATTATTTTCGTCAAGTTTTTCTAAGTATTGAAATTTTATGTGTTGCATGAAAAGAAAACACAGTTTGAGCCAATCCATAACACTTATTGTGTTTTTGATAAGAAAATACCAGAAATAGCACCTTTCAATTCTGTTCTAGATTTTATGGATCGCTTACCAATCAAGAAGGCGTTGATGCATCAACACAAGGTGTATATGTCGCATATCGAACGTTTTTGGAATGCTGCAAAGTTTGTTCCTAAACCAAGAGCGATATATTCAGTGGTAAAGATCGGAAATGAAGAGTTCAAAGTCAAGATTACAGACGAGCTAATTCAGAGGGTGTTAGACTTCAAGGATAAAGATGCTAATCCTACTAGATATCCTGAATGAATGGTAAAAGGTTGTTTCTACAGGATGGGTTATAAAGGTTTCGTCAACATAGTAAATTTCAGCAAGGCAGGTTTAGTTTATGAGAACGTGAATGTATATGACAATGTTTTCTCTGCTACATCATATCAAGATCATGATGATGTGAATGTTATGAAGATTGTTGCTGATGTTGAGAAAGAAGCGTTTGAAGGTGACAATGAGGAAAGTTCAGATGATAGTATTGATCTAGAAAAAGCAGCAGAGAAAGAAAGAGCAGAATTGCGAAAGTAACAATGTAAAAGAAAGGAGGTTGGAGATGACGATGTTACATATGTTCCTCCTGATCCAGAGGAGACATCAGAAAGGCCGACAAAGAAAGCAAAACGTGTTAAAAGCAAGCCTTCAGATATTCAGAAAAAAAACAATAGGGTCTCCTGCGCTAAAGAAAGCTCGTCAAAAGTATAAAAGGGCCAGGAAGACACCTGAGATGGAAGCTACTACTATAAATGTTGAATCTGTACAACCACTGTCACCACCACAACAACCACCTTCATCACCAAAACATGTTATTCCATCATCATCACAACATCTTACACCACCACAACCATCTTAAACACCAAAGCAGCCAACACCTCTTGTACAACAAAGAACTCCGTAGTCTGCTCAAATACGTCAATCTTTACCAATAGATGATTTTGGTGAAATCCCTTATAATCAGTTTGAAGAAGGATTAAATGGTGTTTCTTCAACGATACAAAGATTGTAGAGTTAGAAAGTAGAATCAAGTATCTTGAAGATGACACAAAGAACTTAGAAGCTGTGTTAGTAAGTTTTTTTCCGAGAATGAAAGATTAAGAAGATTGGTTGAAGAGTATGAAGCTGAGAGATTTAGGAATGATAAAAAGTTTGATCTATTTCAGAAAGTGTTATCAAAGAAGCTAGGAATTGACTTTGATGCAGAATTTGATTTGTTAGAAATTGAAGAGGCAAAGTCTAAAGCTACTGAAAAAAGAAAGTAGAAGCTGAAGCTGTAGCCATGGGTAAAGGAAAAGGGAAGTTAGATAAAATTCTAGTGATTATTCCTACTGAGCCAGAAACTGAAGCTGAACCGTTAACGAACTTTGTACTAGTTGGTGAACCTGTTGATGTGACCGGATTTCAGCGAAACAAAAGTATTTGGAAAGGAAAAAGATGGAAGCTGAGATCGATGAGGAAGTTGATGGTAATGATGTAGATATCGGTGGATGTGATAAGAAAGATGATGACAAAAAGGGTGATGACGATGATGATAATCAAGAGGTTACAGATGTGACTTTTTTAGACGCGAAGATCATTGAGTAGTTCGATCACGATGCTTATCTGAATGATACAATTAATCAAGAAGATGATTCACAAAGATTGGGTGAGCAAAAGGATCCGAAATCCTCATAGCTGCACCTATATCGGTTGTTTCTGATTTGCCAAAGCCTAGAGTTTTCTACTTAGAATATGGAGTCGAAGAAGGTGAATTTGTTCACAATTACACAGGAGAAAATTATAGAAATGTTGGGTGTTAAGGAGAATTCATTTAATTTCGGCTTCGAGAAAGAGTTGAATAACATCAGTGCATCTGAGCCGAAAGATTATGTGTACAAATATGTTGTTGATGCTGATAGTTACAATGAGGTTGTGGTGGAGTATGATTCTGATGATGAAACAGTCAAATATTCTGGAGAAAATACGGATGACTCCCCAAGGTTTCAGGAGTTGTTTGCTGAAACTTCTGATGATTTATTGAAGCATATGGTTGAGGAGACTGTAAAAGAAGGAAATGTTCCTAAACGTTTAACTAAAGAAGAGATAGCTAAGGCGAAGAAGTCATGGTTCAAAGAGCATCCCAAAGAACGTAAATTTCGAAGACCATTGGCTTTCTTTACACAAGATCAGGATAAATCACTTGGAGATATTCTTAGCTGGGGCTGGATCAAATAATTGAATGTTTATGCTACTAAGAGGGAGTTTGGAGTGTAATACTTTAGATTTCTATGTGATATCCAAACGTTACCTTGGTGGGATGTGGAAGAGTAGGTTCAAACGAAGATGATCAATTATGAGATGAAGTTTCATGACCAACGATTGTGGAAGCTAATAAAGTATGAAGCTGATCACAGTTTTAATCATTGGAAACCTCATATACCTAAGAAGAAGATAAAGATTCATCTAGTGACAAAAGAGAAGGATGTGACTTTGATTGTTAAATGACCACGTGCTAAGAAGAACATGCCTCTAATGAAAATAAAACAAGATATTCATGAATTCTTCAAGTGGTGGGAATGCGATGTTAAAATGGGCGAAGCAGTAATTTTTTTGAAGAATGATGTATTATGGAAGATGATACGAATACTAGACCCAATGTGGCTAGTAAATTGTTTAGAGTAAGATGTAAAGTGTTTATTCTTTAACAAGATATGTTACGAGACATGAGAAAAGACTCAAACAATGCAATACCAAAGAGTAATCAATGTATGTTATGCTCATGGTAAATTCAGGAAAGATGTGGAAGTCGAAATGGAGAGAGCTAGAAAGAGTTGAGTTCATGAAGCAAATGTCAAAGGAAGCTCATCTCAGAAGATTCCAGTTTATGAAATGGGTTCCTCCGACTGATCAAACGCCAATTCCTAGTGAAGAACGTCGGAAGCCTCGAAAGAATTTTTCGGACGAGGAACGTTAATGTTATAAATTTTTTGAAGGTTTTGAATACTGGCCAAGACTACCGCAATATCCAAAGGGGAGTTTGCTGATGCAGAATGTCTATAGCCTACGTCTTAGGGTCATGTCGTGTATGTAGTAGGGCTTCGATGTTAGATTTCATGTTTTTGAGGTATGTATTGTGCACTTTGCACAAAGTGGTTAATCACTTCGTACGAAGTGAGTCCACCTCATGCAAAGTGAAGACTCAACTCGTGCGATCTGGAAAGTCTATTTATAGAAGATTTGAGGTCTTGAGTCTGTAACAGTTGTGTTGAGTGTACGACGAAGGCCTGCACAGTTTGTTTTAGAATTGTACACGTTTATCACATTAATGAAACAGTAAACTTTAAACAGTAATATTGATATTGTCGCTCGTTATAAAATGGATTCCGCACATGTTATAACTAGTTAATCAGATTAGGTCCTGTGCTTATTGGATAAGAAGATCCTACAATGCAAAAAGAGTATCTTTTGGTATAATGACAATGAATGGGCCTTCACGTAAAATCAACATTTATGAAAACCTTACTCTTGTGGACCAAAATGACATATTTTCCACATTATAGAGTTTTTCAGAGAATAGAGAGGAATGAATTTGCCAAGTTTGAGGGAAAATTCAGTGGTATGTTTTAGATAGGTTAGAATTTGCAAAAATGGGGAGAAATTAATATTTTAGAGAATATATTAAAATTCTGGCATTTTTGAAATTTATGACGTGCAACAGTATTCGGGTGGTTCTGACTTCAGATTGTCCGAGATGCATTTGATTTAGATTCGTTAGTTTGTGATAAAAGGAAGTTCAGAGTCTTCGGATCGTGATACAGATTGATGTCTTGTTGTTTGAGTCCCGTGTTTTATCAAGCCAGTTAACAGGATTAGTGTCAGGCATCGATACTCAAAAGATATCACAACTTTGTGATAGTCTAAAGTGTTGTAACGCCTCGCTTTTTCGAACTTTCCTTAATTAGAAAGTATAATCCTGTTTCTATTTTTGGAAACTTGTATTCATATTCCTTTTCCCTATCTTGTAATCCGAGACTTGAACCATAATAAAATTTATACCTGATACATACTTGTCTTACGTGCATTCAATCGTTTAATACATACAAACTGATACTTATACATGCAAAGGTTCATGCATTCACACTTGACACTTATGCACGTTATATGCTTAAATCATGCAAAAATGGCAACTTAAACTAAGTTCAAGGACTAAAAGTGATAAAAATCAAAGAAACTTCTGGAATAACCCACCTCACGGCCCGCGACCGAACACTTGTTAACCTCTCGCAGCCCACCAGACCTCTAGCAGCCCACGACTGAGCCATCTGCACCCTCTCGGGGCTCGCGAGAGGGGCATAATCCGAGAAGTTGGTTTCAAGCTTTTGGATTGGCTAATTTTGTGTTTTCTACATTTATTACTTTCACCTAACAACCTCCCAATCTCATCTATAAATACCCACTCCTTCTCCTCTCAAACCACACCTCAATCATCTCTTCTCTTCTCGCTAAAAGCTCTAAGAGCTCTCTTCCTCTAAAAGATCAAGGCTTCAAAAGTGAGTTCTAACTCACCTCTCTCCTTTTAATCTTCCTTCTTTCTTAACACTTGAAATCACCTTTTAGAATGTCTCCATAGGTCTTCCATGGAAGACCAACTTGAACATCACCATGTCTAAGGTCCCAAGTGTAAGAACCTTTTGTTTTAATAGGGTTTTTACCCACAAGTGTTGTATCCTTCCAAGCTTGTTCTCAAAACTAGACTTGAGTTGGTAGAGTGTGATCACTTGGAAGCCTTGGCTATCCTACCTTCGATCCACCACCTCAATTGATGTTTTCGATTACTTTTGTCTCTTGCTTTTATGTTTAAACTTACTCATGACCATCCTTGTCATCCTTGTGATGACTTGTGCATTGGTGAACTATACGAAAGAGGTTTTAAAAGGAATTTTATCCTCCTACCTCCATGCATGAATTCTATGAATTTACATGATTTTTATGGCCTACTTATTATGTATACCATATAATATATATACACACTAACCGAACTCTTGATGGTAATCAAATGGTTATCCGTCATGGTACTGGGTTACATCACCTAAGTACTTAATCTCTCGTTATGATTCTAATGGGTAACCTAACCCATGAAAACACATCAACCCGAATGGGTCTTATAGTGTCAAAAACGAGTATTAAGTCTAGATGATTATTTTCTCGTATACATACTTTAGTATATTTAAATTCCTAAATCATCCGCTATTATTCGAATACTTACCAATCTATGTTTTCTTCATGTAGGATAACTTGGTGATCCTCCAACTCTCCAAGCCCTTCACCGAAGTAACAAGGGGAAGCTAGCAAAACTGTGACTACACTCGACCCACTTTTCGTTTACAACACGTTTGGGTGTAACATGTTTACTTATACCAAAACCACAACACTTAAACTTTATGCACAAACAATCCTATACACATGAATACTTGATACGATTACTTGGTGCTTATATCTTAGACATTCTTTATGTGATACTTTAGTCATTAAACTTGTTTTAAGCCTTCGTTTGACATGTATAAGAGCTTTAGGACGTAACGCATCCCCCTCCATCATGTAATCTTGAGGCCATGTTAAAACATCGCGATTGTGTTAAGGGTTTGACTAGTAGTATTGCATGCCTTGTATATGCTCTTGTAGAATCATAGTTGCCATGAGGATTTGTTTAAACTTTATTCGTTACGTATGCTATGCTTAAACTTGTGTGCTTGCCTTTGCTTTTGCATTGAATTGTTATTTTAAAACATGTTACATGTTGATGAAGGGGATGCTATGAAATCAAATAGCAAGGATTTAGATACAAACATTTGGACGTTTAGGTTGTTGTTGTATCAAATTTGAAGTATTGTGTTTATTTGTTGTATTTATTTCAATGTTGTATTTTGACAATTATGCTTGAAATGAAATTCGACTTTCAATTAAATATTGTCATTATTAACGTTGTGAGCAATGAGCAATCTTGTTATCATCTCACTCTAATGCTTCCGCCATCGGTTGGGGTGTGACAGATTAGTATCAGAGCCATAACTATAGGGAATTAGGTAGAATTGCCATGTTCGACCTAGTCTATATTTCTAAGTACTCATTTTCACTATTCTTGTTTATGCTTAAAACTTTATACTTCCTACTTTATTTCTCCTCTTTTCTTTTGGTCTTGATACATGTACATGATGTCTTTCCTAAGACATTTTTACACAATACGCACTTTGAAGACTTGAAGACACTCATGACACAAACGAGACAAGTTCACTAAAATAGGCGTGAAACCCACAATTTGGTGAACGACTCTCATTCCGCTATCTTATTCTTTTTGCACGAAATTTCACCATTAAGTTAGGAGTGAAATCCACATCTTGATGGAAAATTTTGCAATTTAAACTCTAGTGGACCCTTACCAACGAATCAGAATTTGCTCTTCGTTTGGTAAATACCAACCACACTTAGGGTACGAAATCGTCAAGTTAGGGGTGAAACCCGCACCTTGTCGATTAAGTCCCATTCCTTGATTTTCGCTCTCGCCAATGTTTCGAGTTTTCCAATCGATCAGAGACGTGTGTAACTGGAAGGGTAAAATGTCGTTAGTCGCTTCGATGAGAGCATTTCACCTATAAGCCAAAGCACGTTTCTCTAATTTGAAAAGAACTTCGATTCACTTTGGAATTGTCAACATTTCTCTACCCGAAACATTCCCACATTTTATGAGCCTATTATTTTATGTGATTCAATTTCTATGTGTTTTAATTTTTGATTACCTCGTTCATTTCGAACAGTTACACTATTCGCACGTTTATCGCAATCCAAAACAATGTTGATCCTAGTGAACAAACTAAATTTATACTCTTTTATACGCATTCATACGTGATCATACATGCTATACTGGTTAAACTCATACAACTTATGTGAACTTATGTGAACCTTATACATACTTATACATACAAAACTTGTTATTTTACATTATGATTAAGTCTCATCCCTTGCTTTATTTCGAACCTCTAGATGTCTTCTCCTAATTCTTCTAAGAAGTCAAAAAGGTCGAACAAGGGGTCCAACAACAACGGTGACTCTATGTCGAAGGAAGTCCTCGTCGGTCTAGTGGCTAAGTAAATGGCTGACCAAATGGCCCGTGTTATCCCTGATATTGTTAGCCAACTCCAAACCATCCATACCGACGCCACCCTTAAGTCCTCCGCCGATTCAAAAACTGATGCACCCAAAACGTCTTACCAATTCAAGCACTTCATGGCTTGCAAACCTGTTGAGTTCACCGGCTTGGATGGTGTAACAACCATGATCAACTGGTTCGACACAATGGAGCTTACCTTTCTTCAGGGCAGATGCCCTGATGACCTTTGAACCCTCAACGCTACCGGGGTCTTTCATGAGAGAGCCCTCGAGTGGTGTACTACCGAGCACAACAAGCGTGGCATTAAGCGACTCACACATTAACTTGGGAAGAGCTTAAGGAGCTCATGAAGGATCAATTTTGTCCTCCCCATGATACCCAGAAGCTCGAAAACATATTCTGGAATCTTACCCAACAGGGGAGCGACGCCGAAGGTTTGATCGCATGCTTCAAACAATTGAGTATCATATGTCCTGGATAGGTGGATACTGTTCCTAAGGCAATTGCCAAGCTAATACGTTCGCTCTCCATGAACCATGTAGCCGCCGCCAACCCCAAGACCCTCGATGAAGCTTTTAGCATAACCATTCAGCTTAACCACAACTGTATCATTCAGGGGGCCTATGAAAAGGTCTCTACGAAGCATGCGCACCAAGCCGTCGCCGACCCCACCGCTACCGAAACTCCTCCCTCCCAAGCCAAGAAAAAACAAAATCGAAACAAGAAGCAGAAGGCTTCTGTCCAAAACAAGGCGGTTGTTACTCCGCCTACCCCTACACCACTAAACGCCATCGCCACTACCCAAAGCACTGACCAGCTCAAACGTGGTTACACCGGTTCTCACCCTTAGTGTACTACCTGCTTCTACCATCATCCCGTCGGTACTCCATGCCGAAAGTACACCTAATGTCAGAGGTTAGGGCATTTATCTAACCGTTTCCGAAGCTTTCCTCCACCTCAAAATCAGCAACCCTTAGCCATTACACCTAACCCTAACCCTCAAGCCAAGCCACTCCTGTTCGAGCGTGTTACAACTGTGGCGATCCTAACCATTTTGCCAATGTTTGCCCCAAGCGCGCCAACAACCAACAGCAGCGCCAGCAGCAACAACCTGAGCCTGCTAAAGGTCGAGCTTTCGTGCTCACCTCCGCTCAAGCCCAAAGCTCCAACGATGTTATTACTGGTACGTTCCTTGTGAACCACGTCTATGCTTCTTGTTTGTTTGATACTAGCACAGATAGAAGTTTTGTATCTGTTGAATTTGAATCCTTGCTTAAGTGCGAACGATCTAAGCTGCCCGATCCTTTCGTTGTTGAAGTCGCTAACGGAAAGACCGATCCTGTTAACTCTGTCCTCTCTAGTTATTCCTTGGATCTTAACAGTCATACGTTTTCGATTGATCTCATACCTATGAAAATGGGTAGTTTTGATGTCATAGTAGGCCTGGACTGGCTCCGGCAAGTTCGTGCTAAAGTTGTTTGCTCGGAGAAATTCCTTCGCCTTCCTCTTCCTAGCGGTGATTCCTTACACGTCTATGGTGAGAAACTTTCCAAAGGTCTCAAGCTGGTGTCGTGTATTCAGGCGAACAAATACTTACGCAAGGAATACTTTGCCTTTTTGGCCCATGTTGTGGAAAAGAAAGACAAAGGACCACATCTAGGTGATGTTCCCATCGTTTGTGAGTTCCCTGGTGTCTTTCTGGATGACTTTCCTAGTCTTCTTCCTCCTCGTGTTGTCGATTTTCGTATTGACCTCATTCCCGGCGCAACTCCTGTTGCGAAGGCTCCGTATCAATTAGCACCTTTGGAGATGCAAGAGCTATCAAGTCAGCCTCAACAACTTCTTGATAAAGGCTTCATACGTCCTAGTACTTCTCCTTACGGCGCTCCCGTACTCTTCGTCAAGAAGAAGGATGGATCATTTCGTATGTGTATTGACTATCGTGAGCTCAACAAGCTCACAGTCAAGAACTCCTATCCACTTCCTCGCATTGACGATCTCTTCGATCAATTGCAAGGCGCGACAGGCTTTTCAAAGATTGATCTCTGCTTTGGTTATCATCAACTTTGAGTTTTCGAAGAAGATATACCCAAAACCGCATTCCGCATACGTTATGGACACTACGAGTTCGTGGTCATGCCTTTCGGTTTGACTAACGCGCCTGCCGTGTTCATGGTTTAATGAACCACGTGTGTAAGCCGTTTCTTGATCGTTTTGTTATTGTCTTCATCGACGATATTCTCATCTACTCCAAGACGAAAGAAGAACATGGGCGACATTTGCGCCTCAATCTTACACTTTTGCAAATCAAACGTCTTTATGCCAAATTCTCCAAGTGTGAATTTTGGCTAAAAGAGGTTCAATTCTTGGGTCACACCGTCAATGAACTCGGTATTCATGTTGACCCCGCAAAGATAGAAGCTGTTATGAATTGGGTGGCACCTAAATCACCTCCTAAGATTCGTTTGTTTCTTGGCCTAGCTAGGTATTATCGCCGTTTCATTTCGAACTTCTCGAAGATTGCCGTTCCTTTGACCTCCTTGACGCAAAAAGATAAACCTTTTGTTTGGGGTCCCAAACAAGAGGAGTCCTTCCAAACACTCAAGGACATGCTTTGTAATGCTCCTGCCCTTACTCTTCCCGGTGGAAATGACGACTTCGTCGTGTATTGCGATGCTTCTAACCAAGGTCTTGGTTGTGTTCTCATGCAACGGGGCATATCGCTTACGCGTCGAGGCAACTCAAGATACATGAGAAAAACTATACTACGCATGACCCTGAACTTGGTGCGGTCATTTTTGCGTTAAAGATTTGGCGACACTACCTTTATGGTACAAAGTGTACGATCTTCAACGATCATAAGAGCCTACAACATATCTTTGAACAAAAAGACATCAACATGCGGCAACGTTATTGGGTGGAATTGTTAAACGACTACGATGGTGACATTCGCTACCATCCTGGCAAAGCGAATGTTGTGGCCGATGCACTTAGTCATAAGGACTCATGTGAGAGTGTTTGTTGTCGTAAAACCGTGGAAAATTTCCACCATCTGATTCGAGATGAGCAATATTCAACCATTAACAAAGGCAACCTTGAAACTGAGTTGAATACCGGCGATGAAACACCACTTGAGCAGAAGAGCAATGGTATCCTATACTATCATAACCGTATGTGGATTCCTAATCGTGGTACTCTTCGAACCACTTTTATGGATGGAGCTCATAAATCCTGATATTTCGTACACCCTGGCGCTGACAAGATGTACCATGATCTTCGTACATCTTATTGGTGGCCTGGAATTAAACGTGATATCGCTCTTTACGTGTCAAAGTGTCTGACCTGTTCTAAAGTCAAGGCAGAACATCAACGTCCCTCTGGCCTACTCGAACAACCTGAAATCCCTGTCTGGAAATTGGAGAGAGTATTGCCATGGATTTCATTACGAAATTGCCTCGTAATCCTTCGAGTCATGATAACATTTGGGTTTTCATCTATCGTCTGACCAAATCCGCTCACTTCCTTGCCATTCGTGAAGATTACAAAGTCGAGAAATTGGCTCGTATCTACACGAGTGAGATCATCAGTCGTCATGGTACGACCATTGACATCATTTCCGATCATGACGCTCGTTTCACTTCCCGCCTTTGGCAAACTTTTCAATCCGCCCTTAGCACTCGTTTGAACCTTAGTACCGCTTTTAATCCTCAATCTGATGGTCAAACCGAGCGTACTATCCAAACTCTAGAGGATATGCTTCGATCATACGTAATCGATTTAGGCGACAACTGGGATTCGCACTTACCCTTGGTAGAATTCTCGTACAACAACAGCTATCACGCAAGTATTCAAATGGCTCCATTTGAAGCATTGCATGGTCGTAAGTGCCGTTCGCCTATAGTTTGGCACGAGATCGGAGACGTAAACTCACCGGTCCCGAACTGATACAAGAGACGACGGACAAGATTCTACAAATACATGATAATCTCCTTAAAGATCGAAGCCGACAAAAGAGTTATGCTGATAAAAGACGCAAGCCTTTGGAATTCAGCGTAGGTGATCATGTGCTTCTCAAGGTGTCCCCTTGGAAGGGTGTTGTTCGTTTTGGTAAGAAAGGCAAACTCGCTCCTCGCTACGTGGATCCTTCTAGGATTCTCGAGACGATTGGCAAGGTAGCGTATAGACTGGACCTACCTCAAGCACTCAGCAATGTTCATCTTGTATTTCATGTTTCAATCTTGAAGAAATGTCTAGCTGAAGAAGGACTTCAAGTCCCACTCGAAGATTTTCAAATCAACGAAACGTTGCACTTCGTGGAGAAACCTGTCGAAATTATGGACCGGGGAATTAAGCAATTGAGGCGCAGTCGAATTCCCATAGTCAAGGTTCGATGGGAAGGTAAACGTGGCGCCGAATTTACTTGGGAACTCAAAAGTGATATGAAGACTAAGTATCCGCACCTGTCTGTTACACCTTCCTCTAAATAAATTTCGGGACGAAATTTCCTAAAGAAGGGAGACAGTAACGCCTCGCTTTTTTCGTACTTTCCTTAATTAGAAAGTATAATTGTATTTCTATTTTTGGAAACCTATATTCATATTCCTTTTCCCTATCTTGTAATCCGAGACTTGAATCATAATAAAATTTATACTTGATACATACTTGTCTTACGTGCATTCAATCGTTTAATACATACAAACTGATACTTATACGTGTAAAGGTTCATGCATTCACACTCGACACTTATGCATATTATATGCTTAAATCATGCAAAAATGGCAACTTAAACTAAGTTCAAGGACTAAAAGTGATAAAAATCAAAGAAACTTCTGGAATAACCCACCTCGCGGCCCGCGACCGAACCCTTGTTAACCTCTCGCGGCACGCCAGAACTCTAGCGGCCCGTGACCGAGCCATCTCCACCCTCTTGCGGCCCGCGAGAGGGGCATAATCCGGAGAAGTTGGTTTCAAGCTTATGGATTGGCCAATTTGTTTTTTCTAAATTTATTACTTTCACCTAACAACCTCCCAATCTCATCTATAAATACCCCACTCCTTCTCCTCTCAAACCACACCTCAATCATCTCTTCTCTTCTCTCTAAAAGCTCTAGGAGCTCTCTTCCTCTAAAAGATCTGGCTTCAAAAGTGAGTTCTAACTCACCTCTCTCCTTTTGATCTTCCTTCTTTCTTAACACTTAAACTCACTTTTTGGAATGTCTCCATAAGTCTTCCATGGAAGACCAACTTGGAACATCACCATGTCTAAGGTCCCAAGTGTAAGAACCTTTTGTTTTAATAGGGTTTTTACGCACAAGTGTTGTATCCTTTCAAGCTTGTTCTTGAAACAAGACTTGAGTTAGTAGAGTGTAATCACTTGGAAGCCTTGGCTATCCTACCTTCGATCCACCACCTCACTTGATGTTTTCGCTTACTTTTGTCTCTTGCTTTTATGTTTAAACTTACTCATGACCATCTTTGTCGTCCTTGTGACGACTTGTGCATTTGTGAACTATACGAAAGAGGTTTTAAAAGGAAGATTATCCTCCTACCTCCATGCATGAATTCTATGAATTTACATGATTTTTATGGCCTACTTATTATGTATACAATAATATATATATATACATATATATACACACACACACTAACCGAACTCTTGATGGTAATCAAATGGTTATCCGTCATGGTACTAGGTTACATCACCTAAGTACTTAATCTCTCGTTATGATTCTAATGGGTAACCTAACCCATGAAAACACATCAACCCGAATGGGTCTTATAGTGTCAAAAACGAGTATTAAGTCTAGATGATTATTTTCTCGTATACATACTTTAGTATATTTAAATTCCTAAATCATCGGCTATTATTCGAATACTTACCAATCTATGTTTTCTTCATGTAGGATAACTTGGTGATCCTCCAACTCTCCAAGCCCTTCACCGAAGTAACAAGGGGAAGCTAGCAAAACTGTGAGTACACTCGACCCACTTTTCGTTTACAACACGTTTGGGTGTAACATGTTTACTTATACCAAAACCACAACACTTAAACTTTATGAAATGCACAAACAATCCTATACACATGAATACTTGATACGATTACTTGGTGCTTATATCTTTGACATTCTTTATGTGATACTTTAGTCATTAAACTTGTTTTAAGCCTTCGTTTGACATGTATAAACGCTTTAGGAAGTAACGCATCCCCCTCCATCATGTAATCTTGAGGCCATGTTAAAACATCGCGACTGTAACATCCGTCAAAAACGGATTTACCAAACCCGCTCCGTTTATCAACCGAACAGTCAGTCAAAATTTTCGTTGCGAATTAAATGCCCAAAATATTTTTAAACGATCCGTAATCAATTATTATACGCGAACATATATTTAGTTTTTGAAAAACTGTCAAAAAACGCAAAATAAAAATGATTTGTTTCAGCCAGGTTTCGAACCCGGGTCTGTACCGAGTCAGGCAATGACTTAACAACTCACACACAAACCACTGCGCCAACTGATTTGTTTGATAAATAATGAAATAATTTAATTCATAAAGTGACTTTACAAATTCAAAAATCGGCGCCCAACGATTCAGTCGTCAGAATCCCGGATTATTCGCGAGTCTTAACACCAATTTACGTTATAACGTAAACCTTTAATCACATATCGGTTATAACCGATGTTTGAAGTCCGCGACCAAAACCAAAACCGCCGGAAAAATTTAAATATCGAACATAGTCCGAAATCAGACCAAATACATCTCATTTTTCCCCTATAAATTCAACCACAACCGTCTACAAACACTTTCGCACAAAAATCACATCTTTTCACGGCGTATTTTCACTCGCCGGAACTTTCCTGTTTTTCGCCGGAAAACCGTGTTTTAATCCCTGAGCTTTATTGAATCCCCTAAACCTTCACCGAAGTCACCCTTACCTTTTTCCAAGTTTTCTGGAGACTAGCTACTACAAGGAACACGTCGCCGGAGTTGAATTCAGTCGCCGGATTTTCTGCCGGAAAACAGAGAGTTCAGTCGGTATATTTCTCCGCTCAGTTTCCTTTCCTTTTCACTTTTATCTTATCTTAATCGACGGTAAAACACTAATAAAACGGATAAAATCTTGAACCAGTCTGTCACCGATTTCTGGTTATTCTTTCGGTGAAGAAGATGAAGACTTGTTATCATATAAGTTTAATTAAAATCATGAAATTAATCGGGTTAGACACACAGTCCAGCGGTGGACTGTGTGCACATATAAAACGCAAAACGTCTCGAGTTCGATTCCCGTCTCACACACGCTGCCTTAATAAAATGCATTTTTTTGTTACTGAACCGGATCGCCTTAGTTATATGTTAAGTATATTGATAACCAGAATAATAACCAAGTTAGACACACAGTCCAGCGGTGGACTGTGTGTTTGTTTATATCACAGGTCACGAGTTCGAGTCCGGTCCTCAGCACCGACTCGGACAATTATCTTTTCTTTTAAATAAGGCAGAAAAGGAAATATCTATTTTGTATTTAAGTATAATAAAAACCGAATATTATAACATGTTGAACACACAGTCCAGCGGTGGACTGTGTGTTAGATTAACCCACAGGTCCCGGGTTCGAGACCTGTGGTGTGCATGACCGTTTCACTTAAACTGTTTTTAAAATAAACGATTTTCTAATTAATTCTAATTAATGTATATATGAAATTAAAATCGGATATATAACGGGTTAGACACGTAGCTCAGTTGGTAGAGCTGCGTGCACGCGTACGGGAGGTCTCGGGTTCGAGCCTCACCGAGCGCACAACAATATTCCTCAAACCGGTCAACGACCAGTCAAAGTCAACTGGTCAAAGTCAACTGTAGCAGAAAAAAATAAATATTTTTATTATTTTTATTTAATTATTTTAATTAAAAATCAATTATAAACACTTAAAAATAACATTTTTAAGATTAGAAAATAGCTTCAAACTCACAAAAATACACCCAACAATCCTACTAAAATAGTTTAATAAAATCCGTTTACTCACCAAACCATAATGCGATTTATCTAGGTTAAATCTCACTCGTGGTTAGAACCACTTCGCGTGCATTCATCATCATCAACCGAACGCACCCACTGTGAGTGAATCTTACAATTTCCCCTTTTAAATTACACGTTTTGGGGTGTGTCATGTGTTTTGAATTAATTAATTTATTTATTTAAACTTGTGCCATACCACATCATGACTTAAACTTAGATTGATTTATCGTTGTGATTTATTTATACACCGTTTGTCAAATTACATGAAACTCATACACTAAGCCCATCAGTTCCTCGTGGAAATCGAGTAGAACATCGCGTGCTTCAATTCAAATTCATTATTATTCATGTGTGTATCATTGAGTTTATATTGTTTGTGGTTGTGTTATTCATATAATCATGTTTATGCAATTCATTCATCAGGCCCCTCAGCTCCTCGTGAGAGACGAGTTGAGCATCGCGTGCCTTTAATTGTTCCATTATTATTCATGAGTGTTTCATTTAACATATTATGATTGTTGATCAAGTACATATAATTTTATTCATGTTTGGTTGTGCACATATTTCATAATCAATTTAAATAAATTGTTCAAATGTTTTCCATAGGATTCACTCGCCAACATTATGTTGATCCAAAAACCTTTTTACACATGATACAGGTGAACAGGTTGAAGCAAGGATAGCATAGGATATGCCTTAGAAGAGAACAAAGGAGTTAGATTGTTAGTTAGATCATGTTGTAGCAATCATTGTAAACTTTCATTTAATTTGTATTAATGAATATGAAACATTTAATAAATGTCATGAGCTTTGATGATAACCCAATCATGCCCCGATCACCTTATCCGCTGCGGGTCGGGGTGTGACAGATTGGTATCAGAGCCATGACTATAGGGATATAGGATAGGTTATTAGACCCTTAGAGCCTATACTATAGTCTGCCTAAATTTTAAATTGATTAGGTGGTTACATACAAACTTGTGATATTTATTTGTTTCATATTTGTTTACATTTCAGTCAAACATACATGCTCATATACATGTTCATTATACATATATACATACTCATTATACATATATCGATGTTCATGTGTTCAATTTATTTTCATATTCTCGTTATCCAAAGATTTTATGCAATTTTCAAATCTCATCAAAGTAAGTTCTGCGACGGGCATGTAGTAACTGGAAGGGTACGAGTACCGGTAGTCGGAACGTCCTGTCTAGGCTGGCATTCGTATAAATCCAATATAACGGACCAGTTTGCCTACCTGGGGACCAACGATGAGAGTACGAAGGACCTATTAGGCCAAAGCATGCCACACCAAACGTCGTTCGAACTAACCCTACTTTGAGGTGTCACCGTGTCTACACCTGGACACATTCCGAACATCACACGTTGTATACATATTTCTCGATTTTCACCGGGTTTTGTGTACGCAACCAGGCAGAAACCGTGCGAACCATATGAAAAACCGGTAATTCATGGGGGCCCACATGATTACATAAGGTAAAGTATGGCGGCATGACGGGCCTAACAGCGAGCAAAGCCCAAGACATCCTATGGATGTAGTATTTTTGGTATAATTATTTTATGAATGTTCATTCTTGAATGCGACCCATGATCTCAAAAGCATCCAACTCATACCCTTGTCATGTATTCATTGTAGATGTCTTCTAACCTCGCCCGTAGGAAGATGAGAGCAGGAAAAGCCCGCGAACGCATGGCTACCTTAATCGCTCAACAAATGGCTGCCGTAATACCCAACATCGTAATCCAAGTTCAACAAGCACTTACCAATAATCCTGTCAATCAAGTAAACCAAAACATTTTCAACTCTTCCCCAAACACCACTAAATGCACCTACAAGCATTTCAAATCATGTGACCCTTCGAAATATAAAGGGACTGAAGGTGTCACCGCACTCCTCCATTGGTTTGAAGAAATGGAGAATACTTTTCTAAATTGCGATTGCCCTGATGATCGCAAAGTGCGTTATGCTACAGGTCGACTATATGGGATAGCACTTACTTGGTGGAACACAGAGAAGGCCAAACGAGGTGTGGAAGATGCTATGTCCTTAACTTGGAACGAATTGAAGGAAATCATGACCAGACGATTTTGCCCAAGGAGCGAAATCAAGAAGCTAGAAGATGAATTTTACTCATTGAAGCAAGTGGAAGGAGACCACACCACCTACAACAAAAGGTTCCTCGAATTACATCAAATGGTTCCCAACATGTTTACTCCCCTCTACCGTTTGATCGAGCACTACATTCGTGGTCTTCCGTCAAAGATTCAAGACCCTGTGATAAGTACCAAGCCTGCAACTTTGGAAGCAGCAATGGAGCTAGCAACAGAGCTCACCGAGAACCGAATCCGAAACAAAGACTTCAAGGAGGAGAAGAAGAAGGATAAAGAATCGACTGAAACCTCCGACTCCACTCAAACTGAATCCCCTTCTCAACCCAAACCTAAGAGAAGAAGAGTCGGGCGACTTTTCGCTGCTACTCAACGAAATCAACCAGTTTTTCACGCTATACCCATCCGAGCTGTCCCAATCACCCAAGAGGCACCCAATTCAGCTTACCCAAATAAGAAACCATATCTTGGACCTCACCCTCAATGCAACCACTGTTTTTATCATCATTCCCTTACTTTACCTTGCCGGCTATGTACAACTTGTGGACGTTATGGTCATTTGAGCAATGTTTGTCGCACCTTTCAAGACCAAACCTTTTCCCCTACTCAAAACATGGCCCAAGCTTATCACCAACCTCAATACCCCATGTTTCCATATGCTCGAGCTTGCTTCAATTGTGGCGACCCTACCCACCTTAGAAACACATGCCCTCAATTGGTTAACATTATCAACACTCAAGCCCAATCAAACCCAGTTAACCAAGTAAACCAAGAAAACCCAACCACTATGCCACCAGCAAGAGGAAGAGTCTTCAATATCAACGCCAACCCTGTCGAAGATAATGACGGCCCAAACGAAGATACTCAGCTAGTCCTTTTCGCCGAAGATCCAGATTCAACTCCTATTGTTTAGTCTTATGATTTCTTTATCACATGTGTAGACTGTTAGAGAAATTATGGCATATTATATATTATATATTGTTTTTCAGTATATGCTTTTGCTGAGGCCGTAGCTCCCCATCCATCGAGGTTGAGTTTGATCCCCATTTTATTATGTGGTTGATCTTGGCGTGCCCGCACGATCGGCTCCGTTTGTTGAGCCTTGATCGGTTACGTAATATTACATTTCAATACATGCAATATGCTCGGCTCCGTTTGATTGAGCCTTGAGTACACAGATTTATTCTCATTTCCAGTACATGCAATATGCTCGGCTCCGTTTGATTGAGCCTTGAGTACACAGATTTATTCTCATTTCCAGTACATGCAATATGCTCGGCTCCGTTTGATTGAGCCTTGAGTACACAGATTTATTCTCATTTTCAGTTCATGCAATATGCTCGGCTCCGTTTGATTGAGCCTTGAGTACACAGATTTATTCACATTTCCAGTTCATGCAATACGCTCGGCTCCGTTTGATTGAGCCTTGAGCACACATACAATTTCATTATCAGTATCTTGTGGTTGTGGTGTTTGTAGTAGAGTCGCATCAAACTAACCATAACTTGCGGATAAAGTCAATGAAAATTTGACAAGGATATGGTGGATACGCCGATGGTACTTCCTATATATAAGTATTCTTGTCAAATAATCGGAGGCATTATCAGGCGGTTATGAGAGGTTCCATGCATAGGCTGTTTGTGTGGTTAAGTTATTCATATACAGTACATGCAATATGTTCGGCTCCGTTTGATTGAGCCTTGAGCACACAATTTCAATTTCAGTACATTCAATATGTTCGGCTCCGTTTGATTGAGCCTTGAGCACACAATTTCATTTTCAGTACATGCAATACGATCGGCTCCGTTCGATTGAGCCTTGATCGCACAGATATGTTTCATTTCGGTAATTTATGTATGTTATATTGATTGTAGAGTTATAGGACTAATCATAATTCACTGTTAAAACCAATGAAAATTTGACAAGAATATGGTGGATACGCCGCTGGTACTTCCTATATATAAGTATTCTTGTCAAAGGATCAGAGGCATTAATGGATGGTTATGAGAAGTTCTATGTAGGATTTATTAGTTTCTTGGTAACCAATCATAACTTGTGGATAAAACTAATGAAAATTTGGCAAGAATATGGTGGATACGCCGATGGTACTTCCTATATATAAGTATTCTTGCCAAAGGATCAGAGGCATTATCAGGCGGTTATGAGAAGTTCCAGGTAGGATTTATTATTTGCCTTGGTTGGAATTTGTGATACATTTATATCATCATGTTATTTAAAGAGATTGGATTGTGTTCCATTTCTACATAAATTAACCTCTCTATCATAACAAACGAGAGAGGAACTTCTATCATTCAAACATATATGGATTCAAATATTTGCTGTTGTATTTATTCATGTTCAAATATTCGCTGATGTGTCTATTCACGTTCGAATATTGGCTATTGTGTTTATTCATTCGCTGATGTGTCTATTCATGTTCGAATTTTTGCTGTTGTGTTTATTCATGTTCAAATACTTACTGTTGTGTTTATTCATGTTCAAATATTTGCTGATGTGTTCATTCATGTTCGAATATTTGCTGTTATGCTTATTCATGTTCAAATATTTGCTGATGTGTTCATTCATGTTTGGATATCAGCTGTTGTGTTTTTATTTATGTTCCATGTAGATTGTAGTGTTAGAAGTTTTGCCTTAGGATATAACCATATTTTTCCCAAACGTATCTAAACTCTTATGCATGATATCATTTTTTTTTTTTTTGAGAATCATTCCTGTTTATCAATATTCATACAATAGGCAACAAAAAGCGATTCCTGAATAGGGTACTTAACCTTTACAAGGAACGTTACCGCCTCGAACAAAAACTTAAACCCTCATTTTTGCTAAGCATACAACTGTCAAACAAAACATCATTATTCTTATAGTCAAAATATATCATTATTTAAATTTCGGGACGAAATTTCTAAAAAGCAGGGGATACTGTAACATCCGTCAAAAACGGATTTACCAAACCCGCTCCGTTTATCAACCGAACAGTCAGTCAAAATTTTCGTTGCGAATTAAATGCCCAAAATATTTTTAAACGATCCGTAATCAATTATTATACGCGAACATATATTTAGTTTTTGAAAAACTGTCAAAAAACGCAAAATAAAAATGATTTGTTTCAGCCGGGTTTCGAACCCGGGTCTGTACCGAGTCAGGCAATGACTTAACAACTCACACACAAACCACTGCGCCAACTGATTTGTTTGATAAATAATGAAATAATTTAATTCATAAAGTGACTTTACAAATTCAAAAATCGGCGCCCAACGATTCAGTCGTCGGAATCCCGGATTATTCGCGAGTCTTAACACCAATTTACGTTATAACGTAAACCTTTAATCACATATCGGTTATAACCGATGTTTGAAGTCCGCGACCAAAACCAAAACCGCCGGAAAAATTTAAATATCGAACATAGTCCGAAATCAGACCAAATACATCTCATTTTTCCCCTATAAATTCAACCACAACCGTCTACAAACACTTTCGCACAAAAATCACATCTTTTCACGGCGTATTTTCACTCGCCGGAACTTTCCTGTTTTTCGCCGGAAAACCGTGTTTTAATCCCTGAGCTTTATTGAATCCCCTAAACCTTCACCGAAGTCACCCTTACCTTTTTCCAAGTTTTCTGGAGACTAGCTACTACAAGGAACACGTCGCCGGAGTTGAATTCAGTCGCCGGATTTTCTGCCGGAAAACAGAGAGTTCAGTCGGTATATTTCTCCGCTCAGTTTCCTTTCCTTTTCACTTTTATCTTATCTTAATCGACGGTAAAACACTAATAAAACGGATAAAATCTTGAACCAGTCTGTCACCGATTTCTGGTTATTCTTTCGGTGAAGAAGATGAAGACTTGTTATCATATAAGTTTAATTAAAATCATGAAATTAATCGGGTTAGACACACAGTCCAGCGGTGGACTGTGTGCACATATAAAACGCAAAACTTCTCGAGTTCGATTCCCGTCTCACACACGCTGCCTTAATAAAATGCATTTTTTTGTTACTGAACCGGATCGCCTTAGTTATATGTTAAGTATATTGATAACCAGAATAATAACCAAGTTAGACACACAGTCCAGCGGTGGACTGTGTGTTTGTTTATATCACAGGTCACGAGTTCGAGTCCGGTCCTCAGCACCGACTCGGACAATTATCTTTTCTTTTAAATAAGGCAGAAAAGGAAATATCTATTTTGTATTTAAGTATAATAAAAACCGAATATTATAACATGTTGAACACACAGTCCAGCGGTGGACTGTGTGTTAGATTAACCCACAGGTCCCGGGTTCGAGACCTGTGGTGTGCATGACCGTTTCACTTAAACTGTTTTTAAAATAAACGATTTTCTAATTAATTCTAATTAATGTATATATGAAATTAAAATCGGATATATAACGGGTTAGACACGTAGCTCAGTTGGTAGAGCTGCGTGCACGCGTACGGGAGGTCTCGGGTTCGAGCCTCACCGAGCGCACAACAATATTCCTCAAACCGGTCAACGACCAGTCAAAGTCAACTGGTCAAAGTCAACTGTAGCAGAAAAAAATAAATATTTTTATTATTTTTATTTAATTATTTTAATTAAAAATCAATTATAAACACTTAAAAATAACATTTTTAAGATTAGAAAATAGCTTCAAACTCACAAAAATACACCCAACAATCCTACTAAAATAGTTTAATAAAATCCGTTTACTCACCAAACCATAATGCGATTTATCTAGGTTAAATCTCACTCGTGGTTAGAACCACTTCGCGTGCATTCATCATCATCAACCGAACGCACCCACTGTGAGTGAATCTTACAATTTCCCCTTTTAAATTACACGTTTTGGGGTGTGTCATGTGTTTTGAATTAATTAATTTATTTATTTAAACTTGTGCCATACCACATCATGACTTAAACTTAGATTGATTTATCGTTGTGATTTATTTATATACCGTTTGTCAAATTACATGAAACTCATACACTAAGCCCATCAGTTCCTCGTGGAAATCGAGTAGAACATCGCGTGCTTCAATTCAAATTCATTATTATTCATGTGTGTATCATTGAGTTTATATTGTTTGTGGTTGTGTTATTCATATAATCATGTTTATGCAATTCATTCATCAGGCCCCTCAGCTCCTCGTGAGAGACGA
Organism: Scalesia atractyloides; assembly: GCA_947069175.1. Classification (NCBI taxonomy): domain Eukaryota; kingdom Viridiplantae; phylum Streptophyta; class Magnoliopsida; order Asterales; family Asteraceae; genus Scalesia; species Scalesia atractyloides. The sequence goes on from CAMTDV010000020.1 coordinate 54,097,648, forward strand.
GTTGAGCATCGCGTGCCTTTAATTGTTCCATTATTATTCATGAGTGTTTCATTTAACATATTATGATTGTTGATCAAGTACATCTAATTTTATTCATGTTTGGTTGTGCACATATTTCATAATCAATTTAAATAAATTGTTCAAATGTTTTCCATAGGATTCACTCGCCAACATTATGTTGATCCAAAAACCTTTTTACACATGATACAGGTGAACAGGTTGAAGCAAGGATAGCATAGGATATGCCTTAGAAGAGAACAAAGGAGTTAGATTGTTAGTTAGATCATGTTGTAGCAATCATTGTAAACTTTCATTTAATTTGTATTAATGAATATGAAACATTTAATAAATGTCATGAGCTTTGATGATAACCCAATCATGCCCCGATCACCTTATCCGCTGCGGGTCGGGGTGTGACAGATTGGTATCAGAGCCATGACTATAGGGATATAGGATAGGTTATTAGACCCTTAGAGCCTATACTATAGTCTGCCTAAATTTTAAATTGATTAGGTGGTTACATACAAACTTGTGATATTTATTTGTTTCATATTTGTTTACATTTCAGTCAAACATACATGCTCATATACATGTTCATTATACATATATACATACTCATTATACATATATCGATGTTCATGTGTTCAATTTATTTTCATATTCTCGTTATCCAAAGATTTTATGCAATTTTCAAATCTCATCAAAGTAAGTTCTGCGACGGGCATGTAGTAACTGGAAGGGTACGAGTACCGGTAGTCGGAACGTCCTGTCTAGGCTGGCATTCGTATAAATCCAATATAACGGACCAGTTTGCCTACCTGGGGACCAACGATGAGAGTACGAAGGACCTATTAGGCCAAAGCATGCCACACCAAACGTCGTTCGAACTAACCCTACTTTGAGGTGTCACCGTGTCTACACCTGGACACATTCCGAACATCACACGTTGTATACATATTTCTCGATTTTCACCGGGTTTTGTGTACGCAACCAGGCAGAAACCGTGCGAACCATATGAAAAACCGGTAATTCATGGGGGCCCACATGATTACATAAGGTAAAGTATGGCGGCATGACGGGCCTAACAGCGAGCAAAGCCCAAGACATCCTATGGATGTAGTATTTTTGGTATAATTATTTTATGAATGTTCATTCTTGAATGCGACCCATGATCTCAAAAGCATCCAACTCATACCCTTGTCATGTATTCATTGTAGATGTCTTCTAACCTCGCCCGTAGGAAGATGAGAGCAGGAAAAGCCCGCGAACGCATGGCTACCTTAATCGCTCAACAAATGGCTGCCGTAATACCCAACATCGTAATCCAAGTTCAACAAGCACTTACCAATAATCCTGTCAATCAAGTAAACCAAAACATTTTCAACTCTTCCCCAAACACCACTAAATGCACCTACAAGCATTTCAAATCATGTGACCCTCCGAAATATAAAGGGACTGAAGGTGTCACCGCACTCCTCCATTGGTTTGAAGAAATGGAGAATACTTTTCTAAATTGCGATTGCCCTGATGATCGCAAAGTGCGTTATGCTACAGGTCGACTATATGGGATAGCACTTACTTGGTGGAACACAGAGAAGGCCAAACGAGGTGTGGAAGATGCTATGTCCTTAACTTGGAACGAATTGAAGGAAATCATGACCAGACGATTTTGCCCAAGGAGCGAAATCAAGAAGCTAGAAGATGAATTTTACTCATTGAAGCAAGTGGAAGGAGACCACACCACCTACAACAAAAGGTTCCTCGAATTACATCAAATGGTTCCCAACATGTTTACTCCCCTCTACCGTTTGATCGAGCACTACATTCGTGGTCTTCCGTCAAAGATTCAAGACCCTGTGATAAGTACCAAGCCTGCAACTTTGGAAGCAGCAATGGAGCTAGCAACAGAGCTCACCGAGAACCGAATCCGAAACAAAGACTTCAAGGAGGAGAAGAAGAAGGATAAAGAATCGACTGAAACCTCCGACTCCACTCAAACTGAATCCCCTTCTCAATCCAAACCTAAGAGAAGAAGAGTCGGGCGACTTTTCGCTGCTACTCAACGAAATCAACCAGTTTTTCACGCTATACACATCCGAGCTGTCCCAATCACCCAAGAGGCACCCAATTCAGCTTACCCAAATAAGAAACCATATCTTGGACCTCACCCTCAATGCAACCACTGTTTTTATCATCATTCCCTTACTTTACCTTGCCGGCTATGTACAACTTGTGGACGTTATGGTCATTTGAGCAATGTTTGTCGCACCTTTCAAGACCAAACCTTTTCCCCTACTCAAAACATGGCCCAAGCTTATCACCAACCTCAATACCCCATGTTTCCATATGCTCGAGCTTGCTTCAATTGTGGCGACCCTACCCACCTTAGAAACACATGCCCTCAATTGGTTAACATTATCAACACTCAAGCCCAATCAAACCCAGTTAACCAAGTAAACCAAGAAAACCCAACCACTATGCCACCAGCAAGAGGAAGAGTCTTCAATATCAACGCCAACCCTGTCGAAGATAATGACGGCCCAAACGAAGATACTCAGCTAGTCCTTTTCGCCGAAGATCCAGATTCAACTCCTATTGTTTAGTCTTATGATTTCTTTATCACATGTGTAGACTGTTAGAGAAATTATGGCATATTATATATTATATATTGTTTTTCAGTATATGCTTTTGCTGAGGCCGTAGCTCCCCATCCATCGAGGTTGAGTTTGATCCCCATTTTATTATGTGGTTGATCTTGGCGTGCCCGCACGATCGGCTCCGTTTGTTGAGCCTTGATCGGTTACGTAATATTACATTTCAATACATGCAATATGCTCGGCTCCGTTTGATTGAGCCTTGAGTACACAGATTTATTCTCATTTCCAGTACATGCAATATGCTCGGCTCCGTTTGATTGAGCCTTGAGTACACAGATTTATTCTCATTTCCAGTCACTGCAATATGCTCGGCTCCGTTTGATTGAGCCTTGAGTACACAGATTTATTCTCATTTTCAGTTCATGCAATATGCTCGGCTCCGTTTGATTGAGCCTTGAGTACACAGATTTATTCACATTTCCAGTTCATGCAATACGCTCGGCTCCGTTTGATTGAGCCTTGAGCACACATACAATTTCATTATCAGTATCTTGTGGTTGTGGTGTTTGTAGTAGAGTCGCATCGAACTAACCATAACTTGCGGATAAAGTCAATGAAAATTTGACAAGGATATGGTGGATACGCCGATGGTACTTCCTATATATAAGTATTCTTGTCAAATAATCGGAGGCATTATCAGGCGGTTATGAGAGGTTCCATGCATAGGCTGTTTGTGTGGTTAAGTTATTCATATACAGTACATGCAATATGTTCGGCTCCGTTTGATTGAGCCTTGAGCACACAATTTCAATTTCAGTACATTCAATATGTTCGGCTCCGTTTGATTGAGCCTTGAGCACACAATTTCATTTTCAGTACATGCAATACGATCGGCTCCGTTCGATTGAGCCTTGATCGCACAGATATGTTTCATTTCGGTAATTTATGTATGTTATATTGATTGTAGAGTTATAGGACTAATCATAATTCACTGTTAAAACCAATGAAAATTTGACAAGAATATGGTGGATACGCCGCTGGTACTTCCTATATATAAGTATTCTTGTCAAAGGATCAGAGGCATTAATGGATGGTTATGAGAAGTTCTATGTAGGATTTATTAGTTTCTTGGTAACCAATCATAACTTGTGGATAAAACTAATGAAAATTTGGCAAGAATATGGTGGATACGCCGATGGTACTTCCTATATATAAGTATTCTTGCCAAAGGATCAGAGGCATTATCAGGCGGTTATGAGAAGTTCCAGGTAGGATTTATTATTTGCCTTGGTTGGAATTTGTGATACATTTATATCATCATGTTATTTAAAGAGATTGGATTGTGTTCCATTTCTACATAAATTAACCTCTCTATCATAACAAACGAGAGAGGAACTTCTATCATTCAAACATATATGGATTCAAATATTTGCTGTTGTATTTATTCATGTTCAAATATTCGCTAATGTGTCTATTCACGTTCGTTTGACATGTATAAACGCTTTAGGAAGTAACGCATCCCCCTCCATCATGTAATCTTGAGGCCATGTTAAAACATCGCGACTGCGTTAAAGGTTTGACTAGTAGTATTGTATGTCTTGTATATGCTCTTGTAGAATCATAGTTACCATGAGGATTTGTTTAAACTTTATTTGTATACGTATGTATGCTTAAACTTGTGTGCTCGCCTTTGCTTTTGCATTGAATTGTAATTTTAAAACATGTTACATATTGATGAAGAGGATGCTATGAAATCAAATAGCAAGGATTTGGATACACACATTTAGACGTTTAGGTTGTTGTTGTATCAAATTTGTTGTATTGTGTTTACTTGTTGTATTTATTTCAATGTTGTATTTTGACAATTATGCTTGAAATGAAATTCAACTTTCCATTAAATATTGTCATTATTAACGTTGTGAGCAATGAGAAATCTTGTTATCATCTCACTCTGATGCTGCCGCCATCGGTTGAGGTGTGACAAGTGTCAAAATAGTTAATCTTCGAGCAAAGGAATTTTTTTCGGACTAACCGCCAGGAAATGATGATGTTTGTTGAATAAATTGCTGTCGAAACTAGCAGAAAATACTAAACATCTATTACCGTGACTCAAGAGGAAGAATGTGAACCTGATTATGGAAGAATGTTTCTCAGATCTGAATGTGTTGACAGATGATTTGTTATTCGATGAAGATTTGATGATTGAGAGAGATTACCGTTTTGCTGATTAATCAATCAGGAGTGTGCTTAAATGTGATTACGAAAAACAGGATTTTAGATGTTCGCAGGTATTTACAGACTTGAAGTTTACCTGTGTGGTAATTCAAAGTTTCTTTCAATTTCCGGTTGGGTTTTTGAAGATCAGAGGATCGAGTAGTGGGGTGCGCTAAAACCGAACGTGGACGTGGTTAACGTAGAAACAGAGATGCTGCATTGATTAGTTTCGAGTTAGTGATTATTCGTGAATATTACAATTAAGAAAATCAGAGGAGGCCAGGAACCGTGCTAACAAAAACCTGAAGATTAATTCCAAGGGAAATCATTTCAGGGGGAACATATTTGTGAAATTGTAAACCTAAATCATCACTCAAGGGGGAATTTGTTGACGTGTTCTACGACATCTACAAATGAAGGATTAAAGTTGTAGAATATTCAAACACGACTCACATATTTCAAGATCAAGATCAAGCTTTGGCAGTGACGTCCAAGGGGGGAATTGTTGGTGCATATTATGTCCGTCACTATGCAAATAGGCTAGATATAGCGTGTGGTGATATTGTTTAGATTAGATACGAACACACGACTTAAATGTGAATTAGAGAGGTTAACCAGTACCAATTATTCTCTTGTTCTGAAACTTTTCAGTCACCGTTATATTTTTATAGACGGTCCTGTTCCCGCAAGGTAAACCTCTAATAACCGATATTTCACACTCCTCGCATTTATATTTTCTGAATCGACAAATATACAATGGCCAAGTTGGGTTCCTAAAAGTCACCGGTTTGTTTTTATATGGTTATGGCCGTGCGAAGGTAGTTACCTTCGTACAAAGGTGGCTAAGTTCGTACAAAGGTAAATGAGCTCAAGTTCGCACGAAGGTAAACTAGTATATATTGTGTGTTGTGTGTTCGTGGAAAGTTAAGTTTCGGAGTTCCAAGAGGAGAAATGCTGGAAAAATTAATTTCTCTAGCTTGTCAAGAAGTATACTCTATCGCTATAAATGAATCATTAGACGTCTGCTTCTACTCACTTCTTAATAACATTCTACCGAATTAGTTCTATTTTACCCAAACTACCGTTTAAACTCGCCTGATCCTGGAATCACAATGACAAGCCGTCACTTCCGGCTAGAACATCGTCGATGCACAACACGACAATGTTTCCGTCCACGGTAGTTCTAGTCGCGACCGCCTCCAACGGCCCCGACTCGCGAATCAATCTATGTTGCCATTTTTTAATTTTTATTACTGATCATTGCCACCTACTGGTGCACGCTTTATTGCTACAATACCCTTCCGGTTAACCAGTACCAATTATTCTCTTGTTCTGAAACTTTTCAGCCACCGTTATATTTTTATAGACGGTCCTGTTCCCGCAAGGTAAACCTCTAATAACCGATATTTCGCACTCCTCGCATTTATATTTTCTGAATCGACAAATATACAATGGCCAAGTTGGGTTCCTAAAAGTCACCGGTTTGTTTTTATATGGTTATGGCCGTTTCCAAGTTATAGCTCCCATCAAATACTTGGGTTTAAAACATTTAGTGGGAGCTTTGTATAAATTCCTTGATCTGCGATACATGTGAATCACATATATAATAAATTATTGTACAATATACCTAGATTAATCAGTTTATCTTGAAATATTGCTATGTTTAAGTTTTTAAAATCAAAATTACAAGTTCTAATTGACTTAAAGGTTTAGTAAATTATTGATTGGACGATCTAGAAAAAGAATTATTTATGTATTATTGTTTTTTTATAAACAATAGTTTAACTCAATCACTTATGTCAAGAAAAACCGGTGACGAGCCCATACTCGGATACTCAAGAAATGTTATATGTTAATAATCTAAGAAAATTCAAATTTAGGTTATCCTATATAATTTTCGAGTGAGACGTTACAGTTTTGGCAAGTTGGACTTACACGTTAAGGTGCGGATTCTGTTTCGATTATATCATAGCATCTATACTTATTAGAGTCCTTACTCTTTGGTACGAATTCTTTGGTCTTCTCATGGTAGTATTTATCTTTGTCATATCTGTTACTTTGTATTGCCTCTGTCTTAAAGTGTTATTTTCATGATTCGATACATATATTCATCTGATATTTGATACATTATAGGAGTCGGTTTGTATTTGTTTGTTTTGTTTATTAGAGTGTTGTAGCATGCCATAACTTATACTTGTATCATGGTCGCATGTTCCTGTTAGTATTATTTTCAGTTCCATGTAGTAATTTATAAGAACTTAGTATTTGTACTCTGTCACCCAAGCATGTTTGAGAGTTAACGCATGGCACTTATCATGACAGTGTGTAATCAAAGTTCACAGCGTCTCTAGCTTGTGCTTGTGTAGCACCTTGACCACTAGAGGCGTATAGATCGATGTTAGCTCTAAGTTTGAGTTTGTTTGTCTGGAGATTGGAATAATGGGTGCACGCCACACTCACCATCTCATATGTGCAAGGACTAGCTAGCTGTGTACCAGTCTGTTTCTGGCTTTGGGTGCTTCTATGTTACACGATGTATTTTGTTGATATATACATCTGTCATGTAGGTTAGTATTTATTTATGTGAATATGTTCAGTATCTGTTCTGATATGTCTGATATCTTTTGTGCGCATCCGGTTATGTTTCCAATCATGTATCGGGTTATGCTTCCGATTATGTTAAGTATATGTTCCTATATGCTTTGTACGTATCTTGTTTTGCTTCCAATCATGTATCGAGTTAATTATGATTCTGATTATGTTCAGCATCCGATTTTTACTGTATTAGTTATGTCCGTTTTGACTCGGTATCTATACTGGTTACTATCAATTTCGTCTCAGTATCAGTTCGATTTGGAATTTGATTCCGTGTTATGCGTGTAGTTTGTATCCGTCATTACTTGTATTCAGTATTTGATTTAATGTTTGTTCTATACTTGTCATCGAACTTGTCTTTATTTCTTGTCGATTCCCCCCGATCGGTTTAAGAAGTTTCCTAAGGATTAACTTATTATACTTTTATACTTAGGTTATCTAGATTATTTAGGTTATTAAATATAAATTTCGAGAGTTATAAAATAGTTATCTTGAGTAAATATAACTTATGAATATTGATTTACTAATATATATGGATTTTACTCTAAATGTTTATTTAAAGATAATAGTTTTGGTAATCATTTTTTTAAAGATTATGAGATTTTTAATGGCATTTAAAATGTTTCGGCTTAGCTATTTGTTTTTGTTTATATTTCTCATTTTGTTTACGGTATGATGGAAAGTGTATCATTCTGAAATCCAAATTATTTAAATTATTCTATTTCTAAAATATAATTTTTCAAAGTTAGAAAATTATTTCTTTTTGTCTAATGAGGATTTGCTATGAAATGTGATAAACTATTTTATTTTTATAAATCCAAATATTTATTATAGGGAAAATATCTTTGCCAAGTAACTCGTTTTAAAAATATTAACACTATTAATCGATGTTTGAAATATTCGATAGATAATAGTTTATAATTCTTTCAAATATTTTATTAAAGGCGATAGGTACGAAAAATTTCTTATTATACTAATAGTAGATTATTAATGACGTTCAAAATGAGTCCGGTTATATAAGTAAATTGATTAACATGGTCAATGATGTATCAGTATCTACATCGATTCTGTGTTGGGTTCGGTATCAGTTATGCATATGACTGGTTTTTGTTCACATAACAGTTTCCGTTACAGTTTCAGATCAGTTCATGTATCAGTTTTTTTTATCAGTCATGTGTCCACATCTGTTTTCAGCACTTGTGTCAGTAACCTTTTCAGTTCGGGCTCAGTTCAGTTATGCTATGTTGTGGCTTGCTTCCATTTATATGAATTTACTTGTACAGTTGATTTCTCTATTATTAAGCTAATTTTGGCTCAGCCGAATTCTTTGTTATGTTCGTCTTATTTGTTTAACAGGTAATCTGGGATTTGAGTGCAGTTGATGACCAAGATTATGTATTTCAATAATGTCATAAAATGTAATTAGGCACTTTTGTTTTATATGTTTTGGATTAGTTCTTGTATTTGATATCTATATAGCCCTAAGCAGGGTTGGGTGTTACAATTATGGTATTAGAGCAATGCTTGTAGAAAACATTAACTTTAAAAACTGAACCTGTGAGGTAATGGGTACACGTTAGGTTAGAACTTTCTCTTTTGATTAATCTTCCTACTCTTTATTTTGTCGTCATGGGTCTATCTACTTGAGGCTTTTCTTTTATCAATTCATACCTGACCAGCTAATGATCTTATTGGGTATCTGATTCTATTTCTATATCCATTGTATCTATTTGATGCAATATACACATTTGTTTTGTGTTGTTATTTGTCTTAGTGTCAGTTTTAGTTTTAGTTTTAGTTTTCGATTTAGATTCAAAATTTGTGTTTAGGTATATATCTGTTAGCACATGTTTTAAGTGTCTATCTCAGCATTTGTTTTTGCATTGGTTTTTGTCTTCAATTCTGGTTCCATATTAGTTTACGAAATTTCTATGACTTCTCAAGTACCCTGTTTCTTAAATATAAAGTTTCCAATTATAGAAAAAAATTGTCATTTTTTATCAGATAATAATTTGTTATTAAATTCGATAGATTATTAGTTTTTGATAAGTCCAATGTTTATTTAAAGTGAATAGTTTTGTTGTTTATCTTGTTCTAAAAAAATCCTAGATTTATTAAATGTATCTCGGATGCATTGTATAATTATTTCATCATTGCGGTTTCATTATCGAATTCATGAAATGACTTGAAACGTGGTGCATGACACGACTGAAGTGAGTACCACATTGAACAAACTCGATTGCGCGCCACGTGAACCTTGCTACCATACACGTGCTTCAAGAGGTGTCTCACATTAGTAATATTTACCCTTGCGGAACCGACACATCTACTTAATTTTGAACTTGGTATATCGTAAATTTATAAAATTTATAAATTTTACTATGATTCCTTTATCGTTTCTTTGCATGACTTACAATTTGGATAAGTTGTTGAGATGCATGACAGGATAACAGTTAGGGGCACTGATGTAACGTAATTGACAATTACGGTCATGAACGTAATTGTGAATTACAGGTACATACGTGTGCTTTTGATCCCTATTATGTAGATTGGTGCATATTCGAATCTGTTTACGTGTTGGTTAACCGAATTCCGATCTTTTTGATTTGGTCTTTATCGCATTCAAATTTCATTGATTAAGTCCCCGTTTACCATGTCATGTCGGTAATTTTGTAATATCCAATTAGCGTATGATACACTTTTATGCAATCTGAAGTAAGTTTTGTCTATGTTAGATGTCTTGATTTCATAGACAAAAGACACTTACTCATATTCGAGAACTTATAGAATATGAAAAAAAAAATGAGTTGGTGTTATTGTCATCATCGTTACCATTATGATATTAAATAATATACTAGCTCGATGCACACTACTAACATATAAACTTCTATTATTGACATTTTAATCTGAATGAGTTAGAATTTAAGATGTAGAATATAAAATAATCCAACCTTTTTGAATAATCAAAATTTATTTGGAACTTTGAATTTTGAATTTATGAGATGTGTTACCTTAACAGGTATAGAATTAAGTGTGAGGACAAAATTATATTAAGAAGTGTGGTATTGTAATATCTTGAATATTGTATTCGTTAGTAGTAAAAATAACGGACGGTAACAATATTATGTGAATTGAATAAAAACTGTTAATTGTAAATAAGCTATTAGTGATTTAATTAATTTTGTCACTAATTAATTAAATGTACTTTATCTTATTACAAGGCATAAATGTATTTGAAGTTATTCAAACCTATTTGTATTTGATGAAACATGTTTCTAGTTATCTGAACCAACTATGTTCGATTTTGAATTCTAATATAACATTATTTCTCTACCATCTAAATTTGAAGTTATGAGGTTTTAATTCTAAATCTTAAATTTTATGGCTTTAATATTTCGTGATATCAACATAAGATATTTGTACATGTTATGTAAGATACTCTACATAACAATTTCGAGGACGATTTTTTTTTTTTTTTGGGAGGGGGTAGGGTAGAATTGTAATACCAATATTAAATATCAATTAATTATGTCGGGTTTTAAACGGATTTAATACATGTTAAATTGGACTAAACATTTATCGTTTCTAACCGTACATTTTATCTAGAGATTACCTAATAATTTTGCATATTATATTTGTAAATACATAATTATGTAAATTTACTAATGGTTAATAATAATATTTTAATCATAGTTATAATTATAAAAGTTTAGGGTGGTTTAAGATTTGAAACTAGAATAAATGGTTTATCTTGTAAAATGCCTTAAATCTTAAGGGTAGAAATTGAAATACGAATTAAATCACCAACATCATCTTCTTTATTGTTTTCTTTCTGATACCAGCGATATTTACGTGGTTCAAATAATTTCCTAAATCTTGACGATAATTAAGAATTGATAGATTAAATCAATTATACTCATAAATTGAACACACGCACACACCTACGCAAAATTCTTCTGAACCTCCGCCGCTCACAAATGTGCCCCGCCGCTTGCCAAGTGGATCACAACCATCGTGACAAGCCGTCTCTTCCGAATAGAACATCGTGGATGCACAGGAGGCGACCACCGCCAACGGTCCCGACTCGCGAGTCAATCTATGTTGCCATTTTTATTTTTTATTTCTGATCATTGTCACCTACTGGTTCACGCTTTATTGCTACAATACCCTTCCGGTTAACCAGTACCAATTAACCTTTTGTTCTGAAACTTTTCAGCCACCGTTATATTCTTATAGACGGTCCTGTTCGAGCAGTTAAACCTCTAACAACTTATATTTCACACTCATCGCATTTATATTTTCTGAATCGACCAATATAAAATGGCCAAGTTGGATTCCTAATTGTCACCAGTTTGTTTTTGTATGGTTATGGCCGTTTCCAAGTTATAGCTCCCATCAAATTCTTGGGTTTAAAACATTTAGTGGGAGCTTTGTTGAAATTCCTTGATCTGCGATACATGTGAATCACATATATAACAAATTATTCTATAATATATCTAGCTTAATCAGTTCATCTTTAAATATTGCCATAATATAAGTTTTTAACATAAAAATTACAAGTTCTAATTGATTTAAATGTTTAGTGAATTATTTATAGGACGATCTAGTAAAAGATTTATTTATGTATTATTGTTTTTTTATAAACAATGGTTTTACTCAATCAGTTATATCAAGAAAAACATGTGACGAGCTCATACTCGGATACTCAAGAAATGTTATATGTCGATAATCTAAGGAAACCTATATTTAGGTTGTCGTATATAATTTCGAGTGAGACGTTATAGTTTTGGCAAGTTGGACTTACACGTTAAGGTACGGATTCTGTTTCGATTACATCGTAGTATCTTTATTAATTAGATTCGTTACTTATTGGTACGAATTCTTTGGTCTTCTCATGATTCGATACCTATATTCTTTGATATGTGATACATTATAGGAGTCGATTAGTATTTGTTTGTTTGTTTATTAGTGTGTTATAGCATGCCATACCTCAGACTTGCATCATGGTCGCATGTTCCTGTTAATATTATTTTCATCATCTTCATCATCATCATACCCAGTAACTCCCACCAATAGCAAAGTTAAGCTAGGATCTGAGAAGGGTAAGATGTAGACATTCTTACCTTTACCCCATAGGAAGAGGCTACTTCCTGTGAAACCCCCGACTCGATAGTAGTTTTGCATCAAGCCTTGGAAGAGGCTGCTTCCACTCAACAATCGGCACAAAGGCCAATTTGTGCATGTACCCTTTTGTCTTTCGCCTCTCAACGCCACCACATGATGCATAATTAACAAGCCGCCGCTTTTAACGTTACTTTCACGAATAAGCAAAATAACATTAAAATTAGTGCAATTTTCTGTTGGCTGTAAAATAATGTTACTTTCCTGTTAATATTTTTTTCAGTTGCCTGTAAATTATTTATAAGGCCTTTGTATTTGTACTCTATCACCCAAGCATGTTTGGCTTGTCGTTTGGGCGTCAACGGCATGGCACTTATCGTGACAGTGCCTAATCAAAGTTCACGGCGTCTCTAGCTTGTGCTTGTGTGGCAACTTGGCCACTAGAGACGTTTAGATCGATCTTAGCTCGGAATTTGAGTTTGTCTAGAAATTGGAATAATGAGTGCACACCACACTCACCATCTCATAGGTGCATGGACTAGCTAGCTATGTAGTAGTCTGTTTCCGTTTCTGGATTTGGGGTGCTTCTATGTTACACGACTTATTTTGTTGATATATACATCTGACATGTAAGTTACTATATGTTTATGTATGTGAATATGTTCAGTATTTGTTCTAATATGTCTGATATGTTTTATACGCATCCGGTCCAATCATGTATCGGGTTATGCTTCCGATTATGTTCGGTATATGTTCTGATATGTTTTGTAAGTATCTGGTTTTGTTTCCGATCATGTATCCGGATAATTATGATTCAGATTATGTTCAGTATCCTGTTTTGTTATGTATTAGTTATGTCTGTTTTGACTCGGTGTCTGTACTGGTTAGTATTAGTTTCGTCTGAGTATTAGTCTCGATTTGGAATTATATTTCATATTATACGTTTAGTTTGTATTCGTCATTACTTGTATTCATTATTTGATTCAATGTCTATTCTACACTTGTTATTGAACTTGTCTTTGCTTTGTGTCATTCCCTCGATCGGTTTAAGAAGTTTCGTAAGGATTAAATTATTATACTTTTAAACTTAGGTTATCTAGATTATTTAGGTTATTAAATATAAATCTCAAGAGTTATAAAATAGTTATTTTCACTAACTATAACTCATGAATATTGATTAACTAATAGATATGGATTTTACTCCAAATGTTTATTTAAAGATAATAGTTTTGATAATCCTTTCTTTTGAAGATTATGAGATTTTAAATGGTATTTAAAATGTTTCGGTTTAGCTATTTGTTTTTGTTTTTGTTTCCCATGTCGTTTTACGGAATTGTTGAAAGTGTTTCATTTTGAAATTCAAATTATTTAAATTATTCTATTTCTAAAATATAATTTTTCAAAGTTAGAAAATTAGTTCTTTTTGTCTAATGAGGATTTGCTATGAAATATGATCAACTATGTTATTTTATAAATCCAAATGTTCATTATAGGGAAAATTATCTTTTCCAAGTGACTCGTTTTAAAATATTAACACTATTAATCGATATTTGAAATATCTTATAGTTAATAGTTTCTAATTCTTTCAAATATTTTATTAAAGGCCATAGGTACGAAAAATTTCTTAATATACTAATAGTAGATTATTAAACGACGTTTAAAATGAGTCATGTTATACGTGATTTAGTCAACATGGTTAATGATGTATCAGTCTCTACATCGATTTTGTGTTGGGTTCAGTATCAGTTATGCATATGACTGGCTTTTGTTTCCGTAACAGTTTCTGTTACAGTTCAGATTAGTTCGTGTATAAGTTTTTTTTTATCAATCATGTGTCCACATCTATTTTCAGCCTTTGTGTTAGTAACTTTTTCAGTTCTGTTATGTTGTGTTTTGCTTCTGCTGATATGACTTTACTTGTACTATTGATTTCTTCATTACTGTGCAATCTTTGGCTTAGCCATATATTTCTTTTTGTGTTTGTCTTATATGTTTAACAGGTAATTTGGGATAATCTGGGATGTCGGTGAGGAGCGTTAGGAAGTTGATGGTCAAGATTCTGTATTTTAGTAATGTAATTAGGCACTTTTTTTATATGTTCTGGATTAGTTCTTGTATTTGGTATCCGTATATGTGATACGGCAGCCCTAAGCAGGGTTGGGGTATTACATTGGACCTCCCACTTAATCCTAGGTAAGTTCTACAAGTCTTTTTGTAAAAAGTGTTAGCTCTTAGACTGAGTAGGGCTATCTGGTGTAATATGTCCATCTCCTCTAGGTCGGTGGATCTATGTGCTTAAGATCATCGAGTACAAACGAGTGATTATCATTACATGAGTATCATCATTTACTTCAAAAGCGTAACTCGTGGAATGTTATTCAGAATTGATCTAGTTGATATGTCAATTAAATTATCAAAACTCTAATCATTTCTCATTCTAGAGGATGATCCCCCCTGACTCAAAAGTGTTGTGTTACCGAAACGTAACTATCAGCACCTTTCCAGTTTCCTGGAGCTTTTTCTTTTCGACAAGCTCACTCTCAAAGGTTAGGAGCTTTCCATGGAGTTAGGTCAGGCTCATGTCCTTGAAATCTGGGGATGTTCTCATCATTATAGCAATAGTGTCCCATTTTTCAGACATATATCTTAGAAATCGGTTACTGACGTGAGCGAGGGTGTGTATGATTTTTAGAAAATACATTAGGTACTTTTCACTCATTTATTCAAACTTTAAATTTATAAAAACACGATATACAACTATCACTCTCTACAACACGCTAGGGCAAGTGCACCCATCGTTGGCGTAGTAAGGTGATGGTAAGATACCGAGATTGTCCAAGGACACAAGAGCGTTTAATACCGGAATATAGTCGACGTCTAATCTAATCAAATTTTCAGGAAAGGTTTTTTTTAATAAGTAAAAAGAAGTAACTAAAATAATAAAAGAAACAAATAGACAAGATAGAATCACTTGGTTCCAACTTATTATTTACGTATTCTTTGATAATTTCCACGCTTTGGGTTTTGAAGATATTATCTTAGTTAAATTGGCATGTCCCTCTTTTGGAGGCAACGCTACCCTCAGCCATATTGGTCTAAATCAGCAGGGATATAGTCCTGCAAGGCCAAAATATTGAAAGATAATTAACTAAGTTATTAATGCAAAATATGGCATGTCCTTCTTTTGGAGGCAACACTACCCTTGGCCATATTGGTCTGATTCAGCAGGGATACAGTCCCGCAAGGGCGGGTTAAAGTTTTAATAGTAGTTTAATTATAAGTGGTTCAAGTCGTTCTTACTTCCCCCGGTCTGATGCTATCTGCCTCAAAGGAAGTCCTAATAAGCTTGAACCAAGTCCTCACAGGATCTATACACTGAACGAGGCAAGAACCTTACCCATACCATCCTTTGAACCCCCTTCCAGGCAGTTAACGTGCTTTATATAGACCGTAAAGACACGAATGAGTGATTAATACAAAACATGCTTTATCAACAAAAATGAAGGATGATAGAATAAAATTCACTTTCAATATAAAAAACTAGTTATTAAAGTCATTAATACATACCCAATTAAAAAGTTAACCAAAGATAGGAAATCAAAAGTAATACATAAATAACTTGTCTTCACCAAGTGATGTAATAGATTAGCCAAGCATGGCCTTTGTTTAACAAAAACTCTTACGATCAATCTTGGATCCCGAGACTACTACACATAGTCTAAGGTTGATGATGGATGAATATGGTGGATGATGGTGATATTGTGGTGGTGGAGTGGTGGCAGGGGTGAGAGAAGTGGTTTGCCAAGAGATTCGTTGAAATGAAACCAAGTGCCCCTATTTATAACTGGGAACAGACCCTTCACACTGCCGCGTGTCTTCCTTCTTCTTTGTCTTCATTTAATTCATATGTCAGATCAGTCTGCTACATGGCCTCATGTGTCAACGGCACGACCACATGGCCATTGTACTTGTTGTACTATCCCAGATACGCAAATCTGGAAGTTGACCATGGCTTGTGTCCAAGAGGACACGATCCCGTGTCTCTTGTCTGCTTCTTTTTTACTTCTTCTAATCTGGAATGTTGAAGGGGCACGACCCCATGCCAAACTTCTGATTTGTTGTTTTTAGTCTCGAGGTGAAGCTCAGAGGGTTGGTATAGTATGTTGTCTTCCCGTCTTTTATACTTATGCTGGATTTTGTCGTTAATTTGTTTCTTTTGTACATTTAAGCTCTTCTTAGTCTTGGCGTTAAATGCAACATATAAATTATATCAAATATGGTATACATTCAACCCTTTTTAGTACTAATGTTAGAAAAGTGCGTTTCTTTGTGTACTTTTGATTTTCAGGATTAAAAGAGCTTAAATGTATAAAAGGAACAAATTAATGACAAAAACCAGCACAAGTATAGAAGACGGGAAGACGACACACTATACCAACCCTCTGAGCTTCACCCCTTGACTAAAAACAAAGAATCAGAAGTCAAGCTTAGGACCGTGACTGCTCGGTATGGGGTCGTGCCCCTTCAAAATTCCGGATCAGAAGAAGACAAACAGAAGCAGACAAGAGACACGGGGCCGTGTCCCTTGGACAAGGGCCGTGGTCAACTTCCATATTTGCATATCTTAGATAATACAACAAGTACAATGGCCACGGGGCTGTGCCGTTGACGTACGGGGCCATGTAGCAGCTGATCTGACATGCTCATTAAATGAAGACAGAGAAGAAGGAAGGCATGGGGCCGTGTAAAGACACGGTTTACAGCTATAAATAGGGGTGTTCGGTTTCATTCCAACTCATCCCTTGGCAAACCATTTCTCTCACACCTACCACCACTCCACTATCATCATCCACCACAATCATTAGAGTGTGTAGTAGTCTCGGGATCCAAGATTGATCATCAGAGCCAGTGTCAAACTATGGCTATGCTTGGCTAATCTCTTACATCACTTGGTGAAGACGAATCTTTTATGTATTACTTTTGAGTTCCAATCTTTGGTTAACTTTTTAATTGGGTTTGTATTGATGACTTAAATAATTAGTTATTTTTATATTGAAAGTGGGTTTTATCTTATCAATCCTTTATGTTTTGTTGATTCACTCATTCGTGTCTATACGGTCTTCATAAAGCACCTTAATGGTCTGGAAGGGGGTTAAAGGGTGGTTTGGGTAAAGCTCTTACCTCGTTCAGTGTATAGATCCTGCGAGGACTTGATTCAAGCTTATCAGGACTTCCTTTTAGGCATATAGCATCAAGTCGGGGAAGTAAGAACGGCTTGAATCCCTTATAAATAAACTAATATTAAAACTTTAAATTGGCCTTGGAGGACTGTATCCCTGCTGACTCAGACCAATATGGTTGAGGGTAGCATTGCCTCCAAAAGAGGGATATGCCACATTTTGCATTAATAACTTACTTAATTATCTTTCAGTATTCTGACCTTGCGGGACTGTATCCCTGCTGACTCATACTAACATGGCTGAGGGTATAGTTGCCTCCAAAAGACCCAAAGTGCGGAAATCATCAAAGGATATATGAAAGATAAGTCAGAACCAAGTGATTCATCACCGGAATATTTGACTGTTTCATCACCGGAATCATCCTCCTCGACAACCTCGTTACAACTATCAGCATCAGCTATACTTGTATACACAGTCTTTCGGCTCAGATGCACTGATGTGATTTAACTCTTCTTCAAAATTAAAATCGAATGAATCCTCATCAACACCCAACGTTGCAGCAATTTCCTCCTTGGTGTAATTATGAACGAATTCACCTTCTTCCACTCCATGCTCTAAGTAGAAAACTTTGGGCTTTGGCAAATCTGGAATAGCTGATAAAGGTGCAGCTAGGAAGATTCCTGATTGCTCTGCATCGTTTACCGGATCTTTTTGCTTCCCTTGTCTCTGAGAATCATCTTCTTGATTGACTGTGTCGTTCAGATAAGTCAGAACCAAGTGATTCATCACCATAATATTTGACTGTTTCATCATCGGAATAATCCTCCACGACAACCTCGTTATAACTATCAGCATCATCTACATACTTGTATACATAGTCTTTCGGCTCAGATGTACTGATGTGATTTAACTCTTTTTCAAAATCGAAATCGAATGAATCCTCGTCAACACCCAATATTGCAGCAATATCCTCCTTGGTGTAATTATGAATGAATTCACCTTTTTCAACTCCACGCTCCAAGTAGAAAACTTTGGGCTTCGGTAAATAAGGAATAGCTGATATAGGTGCAGCTAGGAAGAATCCTGATTGCACTGCATTGTTTACTGGATCTTTTTGCTCCCCCTGTCTCTAAGAATCATCTTCTTGATTGACTATGTCGTTCAGATAAGCATCATAGTTGAACGACTCATTTAGCTTTGCATCTACAACTTTTACCCCTGTACCGCCCTGTGTATTATCATCTTCATCACCTTTATCATCATCATCTTTCTTATTATCTCCACCGACATCTTCATCATCATCCTCATCATAACCATCAATCTCTTCGTCTATTTCAACATCTCGCTTTTTCTTTTCCAAGTACTTTTCTTTCTCTAAAAATCGAGAAACATTAATAGGTCCACCAACCATTAAATAATTCATTAACGGCTCAGCTTCAGCTTCTGTCTCAACTACAAATTCTGGTTCAGGCTCAGTTGGAATAATAATAGGAATTTCATCAATTTTATTCTTTCCTTTTCCCATAGCTGCAACTTCAGCTTCTGCTTTACGCGCACGTTCAACAGTTTTCGCCCTGCCTCTTCACTATTTATTTCATCATATTCAAAGTGGAAATTCATGCTGAATTTCCTTTCTTAACACTTTGAATAACATATCAAACTTTTCAGCATTCGCCATCTTCTCAACTTCAAGATCTTTGACAACTCTGTGTAATCTTTCATTTTCAGCACTAACACTTGTAAGCGAAGACACCAACTCTATATTTTCAGTTTCAAGCTGTTTAATTCTATCTTCATGTGTTTAAATTCTACTTTCAAGTTCAGTAACTCTGTTTTCATTAAAAAGATCTGCATCGAATCCACCTGTGAATTGAATTTCACCAAAATCATCAGGAAAATGTTCATTCAACGATCTTCTGACTGCAGATTGAGGTGTTGAACGTGATTGTATAGGTGGTGTTGTTTGTTTCGGATGTGGTGGTGGCATAACATATTGTGATGATGGAGGTGGTTGTTGTGGTGATGTAACATGTTGTGGTGATGGAGGTGGTTGTTTTGGTGGTGTAACATGTTGTGGTGATGGAGGTAGTTGTTGTGGTGGTGACGGTGGAATAACCGATTCAACATATCCTGTAGCAGCTTCCACTTCAGGTGTGTTCCGGACATTCAAAAACTTTCGACGGGCTTTACTTTTAACCCTTCTAACTCTCTTAACTGGCCTTTCAGATACTTCTACTGGATCAGTAGGCACATACGTATCATCATCATCTCCAACTTCTTTACATTTACATTGTTGCTTTCGCTGTTCTTCTCTTTCTTTTGCAGCTACAATCTCAAGAACAATACTATCTTCAGAACTTTCTTCGTCATCACCTTCAACTGTTTCTTTCTCGACATCTACATAAATCTTTGTAACATTCACATCATCATGATATTGATCTGATGTAGCAGAGAAAACATCATCATGTACATTTTCCTCAACAGGTTTAATTACTGGTGCCTCTTCCTTAGACTGTTCATCAACAAGCATTATTTGTACCGTTGCACGCTTCCTTGCTTGAGTAGGCTTTTTCTTTGGAGTTGAACATTTCTTTTTCTTATCCTCCTTCTCAAACCAACTACCCCTCCTTTGAATAAAACCATCCAAACGTTCTTCTTCATCATCCTCTGAGCCGCTAGTATCTTTCCTCCACTTGCCCTTTGACGGTGCAACATATTTCTTGTCATGTATCGTTCCGAAGAATTTCTTTGCAATTGGCTCGGGCTCTTATTTAGTTATAGATTCAATCTAATCAAAGTCTCTTTATCCATATGATTTAACACCTACTCATCATCTTCGTTCTTCTCTAAGTTTGGAAATAGATCATCCAGCATCATTTGTAAAAATCTCGGATATTGAAGAAACTTTTCCCTTATAATGTTTGACACCATATGATCAAAAATTAACTTGGTGAAGTTGTATGGCAGATTTAGCACTAGTGCTGCAACCATGCACATCTGATATCAAGAATATCATCATAACCTCCCTTTCGGTGACTGAATGCATGTATTATAGAATGTACCAATAAATTATGGTTTTCCAAGATTTGCTTTCTTGAAGTTCAAAGCATTCACAAACCCTTTGTATCCCATCCTATAGAAACATCCCTTAACCATTCTTTTTGGGTAGCCCATGGGATCACCATCTTTAATCTTTAACCCCCAAACCCTCCTAATTAGTTCTTTTGTAATCTTGACTTCGAACTCTTCAATACCGATCTTGACTACTGAATGTATTGCTTTTGGATCAGAAACAAATCTTGCAGCATTCTAGAAACGTTTAATATGTGACCTGTAGACCTTATGCTGATGAGTTAATGCTTTCGTTACTGACAAGCGTCCTATAAACTCTAAGATATCTTTAAACGGATCTATTTCTTGTATAGTATTATCAAGAACACAGCATGTGTTATGTGTCGGCTCGAACAACGTTTTCTTTTCCTACAAAAACATAATCAACAAACACTTAGAAAAATTTGACAGAAAAATAGCACAACATTCATACGAAATGTCTATAATGCGGAGTGGTAATTTCCACTTCGTGCGAAGTGGTGCTTGTAAAACAAAGATTTTTTACCAGATCACTTCGTACAGAGTGGTCTTTAACTTTTTACCATAACTCACTTCGTGCAGAGTGACATTGTCACATCGTATGAAGTGCCACTTCGTCCCAAATCGACTGTCAAGAACACTAATTTTAAAACTTGTTGTTTTTATCAAATTGAAGGTCCAATAATGTTCTAAAAGTGTCGATTATCATGATATATATATATATATATTCAATTTTTCATTTGGTCCGTTAAAATGTTCTAGATCTGAGTTCAAAGGTCCAAAGTACCGAAACATCCGATTTCACGGTTAATTCTCGGTCTATTACATTCACCATTGTATAACGGCTTAATTTGCTCGAAAATCTCAAATCACACTAAGGTTCTCTATCAAATCGCACAAACAGTAAATGAGCACTTTGTGCAAACTAGAGTCTTTGCAAAGTACATGTTCCACTTCGTATGAAGTGGTTCACTTCGTATGAAGTGGTTCACTTCGTGCGGAGTATTTCCACTTCGTGCGGAGTGCTTTACTTTGTGCGAAGTAATGTGCAAATTTTCAACATTTTAACTTTTTCAAACATTTTATCAGTTTTAACGACCCACTCAGTTAACTAAGTCTAAGTTAATGACCCTGGTTAACTGATTTGTCTACCAAGTCCAAGTTAATAACATTGATTGAACACTTTATGAACAAACTGATGTTTTCATGCAATGTTCAAATTAATGAACTTTTGATCATTTCAAAACATTTTCTCATTTTAGATAAGCTCCCAACCCGTTGTCCTCTAGGTTTTCCTCAGCAACCAACATCTTTAGACTTTGAAGATCCGCTTTCCATCTTTGGCAGTCGAAACCAATATAGAAATAAAATCTTTTTGAATTTTTCAAAGTTTATGCTAAACACACTGAAAATGCTTTTGGGTTTTCTAAAATGAAATGCAATAGCTATGTACTAACATATTTACAGACATATTTTTATGAGTTTGTGTTAGAGACAAATCACCAGTACTGTTGGTCTAAAAAGCTTTATGTTTTAAACAAATTCACTTAGATGTCTGTATACTAATCCACTTCTTTACACGTTTCTCAATTGCTCCGAGATACATTAGTTAGATGTCTTAGAACTTGACTTTACAGTGATTCCCACCTCATAATATACTCTCGTGTTAAGATTCCCCAGATTTAATCTTACAGGTGAATATATCTAACTTATATTTGTATATGGGTTGTGCAAGACCTTGAGAACTCAGGTAGTACCACTGTACAGACAAAGAGATGAAGACTCTACTTAAAAGCGTTGTTCCAATTGGGAATTTTTTCACTGTAATTGTTAGATCTTTCGATACTTTAAATTTTGTGTGGTTTTCGGGTTTAAAACAAAAGTATTCTACAAGTTCTAGGCCATTGCTGACGCAAAATTAGAAGAACTTGTATAATACCCCAGCTATCAATTATCTATAAAGACCTAGTATCTCAGAATCCAACAATCTTTCAAACGAAATTTCGGTGTACTAAAACCATATATCGAAGAGATGTTAACCCACTAATTAAGAAGTTTTTCTTTAAGTTTATATCTCAGACACAATTTACTGAATGTGCGAAGCCTACTATCATATCATCGGTGAGATTTGTTTAAACATTTTGACACTACATTTCTTTAGCATACTGTGATAGTCTTCTAATGTAATATCATTTCCTCTTTTTACACGAAAACTCTTTTAGTCTTTTTCATCTTTTTGTACATTTTCAAATTTTTATATTTTTTTGTATTTTCCACAACATTTCTCCCCCTAAAATCAAAAACATATTTTTGGATATTTGTTTTTAAAGAAGTAAATTCTAAACATAAAACATGGCTAAACCGATAAGGATCTCATCAACTCGCCATCCGCCTCGAATTCAACATCCTCTAAAATCCCCCTGATGTTAGATTTTTCAACCCATTAAGTTTTAAAAGATATCTAAATATAGCACTATTAAAAGCTTTGGGGTAAAAATCTACATTTTGTTCATTAGTGTGGATTTTGTAATTCTAACCAACTTTTTCTTGTAGCAATCACGGATAAAGTGGTGTCGAATTTCAATGTGTTTAGTTTTAGAGTATTGAACCGGGTTTTTAGTTATATCAATGGCAGCCTTGTTATCTACTTATAGGCGTATCAAGAAAACAACAATCCATAGTCTCTCATCTGTTGTTGTATCCACAAGATTTGGGAACACCGACTGGAAGCTGAAACGTATTCTGCTTGACATGTAGAGAGAGCGACCGTGGTTTGCTTCTTGCATTGCCACATTACTAATTTTGTGCCAAATAACTGGTAACCAACAGTTGTAGATTTGGCATTTAATTTGTAGCATCCGAAATCAGAGTCAGAATATCCAGTGAGATTGAAATCATCGTTTCGCGGATACCACAAGTCGGTGCTTGGGCAACCTTTCAAATATCTAATAATTCGCTTGACGATTGATATCCAACCTTGATGCTGTGAGGTACATTAATGAACCAATCATCGATCTGTACAAGGTCTCATCAATCTTCACTCCATGTATATCTGGTTCTATGCCATGATTAAATGTTAAGGGAGTAGACAATGATAACGATCCCGACATGTTGAATTTCTCCAAAACATCGTGAACGTACTTCGTTTGATGGATAAAGATATCATCAGGTAACTGATCAACTTGAAGTCCTAGGAAGAACTTCATTTCTCCCATTAAGCTCATTTCAAATTTCTTTTTCATGACCTTTTCAAATTCTTTACACAGCTCGTCATTTGTAGAACCAAAGATGATGTCATCCACATAGATTTATACAGTTAGCAAGTGTCCGTTCACTTCCCGTGTGAACAGAGTGCTATCAACGGTGCCTCTGATAAAAACGTTGCTCAATAACTGTTGAGAGAGTGTCTCATGCTAGGCTCTCGGGGCTTGGTGCAAACCATACAACACTTTATCTAGTAAGTAAACCTTTTCTTTATGCACTGGATGGATAAATCCCGGTGGTTGTCCGACATACACTTCCTCTTTCACCTTTCCGTATAGAAAAGCGGACATAACATAAAGCTGGTACACTTTAAACCCTTTACATGACCCAAAGGCCATGAATATGCGGATACTTTCTAGTCGTGCGACATGAGCGTAGACCTTAGTATAATCAATGCCCTCTTGTTGATGAAAACCTTGGACAACCAGTCAAGCTTTATTGCGTACGATGACTCCTCGGTCGCCTCATTTACATTTGAAGGCCATCAATATGCGGACAACCAGTCGAGCTTTATTGGAAAACCAGTCCAATTGTTGCAGCTCTTTCTGCATTTGCGTTTACCCAGCTTTCTTCGGTAAGGGCTTCTTTGTATGTTTTAGGCTCAACCTGTGAAATAAAACAACTATATAAGCAATTTTCTTGAATAGGTACAATTTTAGTATAAAAACAGCTTAGATCCTTGTTGATCCGATTTCTCGTTTTAACTCCAGCTTGCAACTCTCCAATCATATTCTCCGATGGGTGGTATGATAACGTCCTCGGCATAATCTCATTAGAGACACTCACTTTATTCTCTAGATTTGTAATATTCTGTTCAGCAAACTAATTACTCGTTGAAGCTTCATTCTGATTGCTTGGATGTAACGCCTCGCTTTTTTGAATTTTCCTTAATTAGAAAGTGTAATCGTATTTCTACTTATGGAGACTTGTATTTGTATCATATTCGTGTTCTTTTCCAATCTTGCAATCCGAGACTTTGATCGTAATGAAATTCATACTTGATACATACTTGTCTTACATGCATTCAATCATTAAAAAAAACTTTACGTGCAAATACACATACATTCATACTTGATACCTAAAATGTACTTGCATATTCTTTACACACTTAAAACACATACAAAAATATCAAGTTATAGCATGAAATGAAAGAAAAACCAAGTTAAGGGACTAAAAGTGACAAAAATCAAAGAAGTTTCTCAAATTATACGTCTCGCAGCCCGCGACCGTCTTTCTTATATCCTCTCACGGCCCGCGACCGTCTTTCTTATATCCTCTCGCGGCCCGCAAGAGGGGGTTAATTCGGAGTTGTGGTTTCTAGCTCATGGGTTGGTTAATTTTGTGTTTCTTACATTAAATACACTCACCTAACTCACCCCTAACCTCAACTATAAATACTCACCTCTTCCACTCTCATTTCACACCTCAAACACTCATCTATCTCTCTCTCAAAAGCTCTCTCTCAATTCTGAAAGTTCAAGACTTTCAAGTGAGTTCTAACTCACCTTTCCCTGCCTTCTTTACTCTTTTCTTCCTTCTTAACACTTGGAACACCTCTAGGGTGTTTCCATAGGTTTTCCATGGAAAACCAACATGGAACATCACCATATTTGAGGTCACAAGTGTACGAACTTTCCGTTTTAATAGGGTTTTAACCTACAAGTGTTGTATCCTTCCAAGCCTGTTCTTGAAACAAGACTTGAGTTGGTAGTGTGTGATTACTTGGAAGCCTTGGCTATCCTACCTTCAATCCACCACCTCAGTTAATGATTTTGATTATTTTACAACTTTTTTTTCATTTTAACTTATTCATGACGATCCTTGTTGTTCTTGTGACAACTTGTGCATTGGTGAACTATACGAAAGAGGTTAAAGGAAGGTTATCCTCCTACCTCCGTGCATAAATTCTATGAATTTCCATGATGTTTATTACGTATACTATATATATACACGTTAACCAAACCCTTGATGATAATCGAATGATTGTCCGTCATGGTACTAGATTACATCACCTAAGTACTTAACTTCTCGTTACGATTCTAATAGGCATCTTAATCCATGAAAACAGATCCACCCGAACGGGTATCATAGTGTCAAAACGAGTATTAAGTCTAGGTGGTTATTTTCTCGTATGCATACTTTGGTGTCTTTAAATTCCTAAATCCTCCGTTATCATCCGTATACTTACCAACCCACGTTTTCCTCTTGTAGGATAACTCAGTGATCCTCTAACTCTCCAACCTCTTCATGAAAATTACCAAATGGAAGCTTACAAAACTGTGAGTACGCTTGATCCATTTTCCTTTTACACAATTTGGGTTGTAACATGTTAACTTATAAAATACACGAATACACACTACATGCTTTATACACTCAATCTGTTATACATGAATATTGTTATGCTTAGGTTCATGCTAGATTCATACATGCTTCTTGTCGTTAACTTAGCTAGCCCCAACTTAACATATATAGCGCTATAGGAGTAGCACACCCCCCGGCGGGGTATTGTTAAGCTTTAAGCTGATTCATTTTTTTATACTTTAGTCTCGTTACTTCATGTGACGAGGGATACATTCATTCTTGTGGACACTTGGGTTTGACAATTAGTATTGCATGCTAGTTTACCTTGTATACAATTGATATGTGGATTTGAGTAAACTCTTTTATACTTATGCTATATACTTAAACTTGTGTACTCGCCAATGCTTTTTGCGTTGAACCATATTTTTAACATGTTACAGGTTGATGATGATGCTTAAGACGAATCTAGTAGGGACGACATAAAAACGTACAAGAAATACTAGATTTGGATATTTTGATTTATTGAACTCATAGTACTTGGCTATTAATTGTTGTAATTTGAATTTCCTTGTAATATGTTGACAATTTGTGATATGAAATAAAATCCGTTTTGAGTTAACTATTGTCGCGAATAGTGTTATGTGTAATGAGCAATCTATTTCGTCTCACTTTGATGATTCCACCATCGGTTGGGGTGTGACATTGGACCCATAGATTGATTGAATAAAATTATGATCTACTCTGAACCTTCATCGGATCTGGATCCTCCATTATCATATGTTGGCTCGCTATCATAATCAAAATCATATAATTGATCAACAGTGGGTGTTGTGTTGTTCATATCTGGTTCAACTACGGGTTCTTGTTGAGTGTTTCTCGGACCTGCTTTAGAATTGTGTGTGCCAACTTGTGATTGTGAAATCACTATTGGTCTAGGAATTTTCTCTTGAGCAGACGATTGTTGTTGCTGATATAGCAATACAAGCTCCTCGTCAGTAGGTTCTTCTGGCAGTTCAAAAGATTTCCACAAACTCTCATAGTTAAATAAGAAAGGATCACCAGGCTTCTTTGTTGGTGACGTATATCTCTGGCAGTCAACATTTTGAGAAAGAATAACCCAATTTATACTAAGAAGATTGACTCTTCTCAAAGGGTTAGCATATCCCATGAAAAACCCCTCTGGAGACTTAGCTCCGAATTTACCATCCGGGTCAATGACTGTGCACAGAGATCTAAACGGTTCGAAAAACTCCAAATTTGGTTTTTGCTGATTAAGAAACTCAAAGCACGTCTTCTTATGAGCCTTGATTATTATAACTCGAGTAAGCATGTAACAAGTAGAGGCAACTGCTTCGCTCCAAAAACTGACAGGTAATTTAGAATCTGCGAACATTGTGCATATTGTTTCAATAAGAGTTCGGTTCTTTTGTCCAGCGACTCCGTTCTGTTGCGGAGTATAGGGCGCGCTGAATTCATGAAGTATTCCTTTGTCGTTACAAAACTCTTCCATTCTTTTGTTTTTGAATTTAGTACCATTATCGCTACAAATCCTTCTTATTAGTAGATGGTATAAATTCTCCAACTTTCTGAAAAGAATCATCAAATTTTCAAACGTCTCATCTTTGTTTTCCAGAATAGAACCCATGAAAATCTTGAGTAGTCGTAAGTCACAACAAGGCAATATAGATCACCAGAAATACTTTTGACATTAACTGGCCCAAACAAATCCATATGTAACCTCTCTAGTGGCAACTTGATAGAGTAGAGGAGTTTTCTTGGATGAGATTTCTTGTGCTGCTTGCCCTTTTTACAACTGATACAATCATCACTCAAGTGGAAACTCTTAAGATTCTCACCCTCCACCAGATTGTTGTTCACAAGATAATTCATCTTTCGGAAATGGATATGTCCCATCTTTCGATGCCATAAGTTCGATTCCTTTTCTATAGCCTTTGATACAAAACATTGGGCCGATTTTGTAGTAGTGGATGTGACGCTCATGTCAAGGACATAGATATCATTTTCTCATGGAACGCGCATGAGGATCCACTCCTCAAGAATTTTGAATCCCGGCTTCAGAATAAGGCACACTTTATTCGTAAAATGAGTTGTAAACTTCTTATCGCAGATCTGGGAGATACTTAGCAAGTTATTCTCTAATTCGGTGATGTAGTTAACTTTTCGAAAGAAACCACGCCGTTCGTGAGTATTCCTTCTACAATTGTCCGTCCTCCTAGAGTACCCCACAAACCAACATAGCCTCCACATATTGATTTAACATCGTAAAGCAAGCCTAGCATCCTAGTCATGTGTCAAGAAGCTCCACTGTCCGTTATCCACTTAGAAATGATTGACCTCGGGAGCCCTTAAAGATGTAATTAAGCAGTTATTTAAACAGTGAAACCCAAGCCTTCTCGGTCTTGGGTGGGTTTGGGATATCAAACTTTAGTCCACTAACATTTCCGGCTTTGAGTTCAACATCATGTCCAACCTTTGACTCGAGTTTAAATTCCCATTTTGTTGGAACAGGTGTTGTTTTCCCTTCTGGAGAAGATGGTTTAGATAACCCAAGTTTGAGTTTTCAAAAATGCCTTTTTGGAGTAGAATTTTGAATCCTTTTGTTCTTTTTAGTTGACGATTCACCAACTTCAAAATTTAAAATATTTAAAATTGTTGGTTTCACATCTTTGTTGGATTTGTTATTTCTTTTTAAAATCTGTGTTGGTACAAACTCAGGGGTTTTTTTGTTTCATATCTTTTGTATACTTCTTCATGCTATAAGCAGGTCTTGGGTTGTTTTGAGGACATCGCCGTGCTATGTGCCCAACTTTGTGGCATTTGTAGCATGTCCTATTGTCTTTTTCATCAGAGGAACCCAAAGCCTGTTCACAGTGTTTCTTATTTGCATGAAATTCATCATTTTATTGTTCTTTAGTTGGATTTCTTTCTCATTAACAGTGTTTGTTCTGAAAACAAATTCACTTTTCTATTTGTAATTTGGTTTTTGAAGCGTGTTGTTATTTTTCTTCTTGTCAAAACCCAAACCATTCCTTTTGTTCTCAGGATAATCCATTCCCTTTTGATGGTGATTACTATAAAATCTCTTTGGTTTAGAATAGTAAGCTGCATTTTGCTTTTCAAGATCAGAAAGACTAACTTCGACCAATTTGAACAATTTGTCAACCCTCTCAAGATTCACGTTCTGAATCAGAAATTCCTCATTAGAGTACAGTTTGTCTGATCCATTCATTTTGTAGACTACCACTTAGGATTTTTATTCACACTGTTTTCTGATGTTGAAATATAATACTTATAAAAACTTTCTTTATTTTTCAAAACGAGAACTTGATTTAGACTTTTCCAATTTTTGACTCGGCACTTTCAAAATCAGTGCTATCGTATTCATTTCCTAAAATTTCTTCAACAACGTTTTTCACAACATCTGAATGACATTCATAAGTCACATCAATATTTTTTGGCAGCTCATCTCCTTTTTGTTTAGTTTTTGGCTTTAGCGCATTTCCCACCCCATTCGGATACTTTTTAGCATATTGTTCCACATTGAATGTAGACACTGATTATAACCCATACCTTTGTTTTGTTATTCAGATTCATTTTCTTCCTGTTTGGTTTTCTCAAATTTTTGTGGAAAAATATGATCAATCACATATGACGACATTGAGTAACTAATCAACAATTTGTTGACTCGTTCAGACTCAATTTTTATGGCTTCAAGTTCAGTTTTTAGCTTAGCAATTGTGTCTATATGAATATTAATTGCCATTTGTTTATCCATTACTGTATCTTTTAGCATAGATTTTATTGCCATGTCCTCTTCACGGACTTCTTGAAATTGTTTGATTGATTTACTAAGTTTATCATAAGCAACTTTAGTGTCTCTTAAGTCACTTGTCAAGTTGTCAGTATATTTTATAGATCTTTAAATTTTAAATCCTTTTCAAAGCACTCCTTGTACGACTCCGGGCATTTTGTGCATGATTTTGACTTCTTTAGTTACAACCTTAACCTCTTCTTTAATCAACTCATTAACCGACTTTTTCACTTCTTGACTCTCCTCAACTACCTATTGTAACTAAGCCATCATGGCTTTGTCAGCGATTTCCTTTAGATTTTCACCGTTCATCTTCTTTGTGACATCAATAGTTTCATCCACCAGTGTGTTGGATTCTTCTGTCTTTGATGCGCATTCGTATTGGCTTGAACCTCTAAAGAAACCTTCAAAAGAACTATAAACATCAGGATGAATCACGGATTTAAAAGCATGATGAAATATGTCTTCGTCAGCACAACGTTCGTAGTAAATTGCTTCAGCACACTCTTCAGCACTATTAGCAGGCGTTTCGTCAAACACAACCTCACATTCTTCATTCGAACTTTCCTCATCAACCTCATCAAACGTTTGTTCTTCTATTATTTCAGCAAGCAATGCCAAACTCTCTTTTTTCGAAATATAATCATTCTAGTTAAATCCCTCGTCCTCTTGAATCACCATGAGTGCTTTGTTAGCTTTTGCCGAACTATCCTCAATAGCGATAAGCTTTGATGAACTTTGAGGAGGAGAACTCTTGTGATATATAGCTTTCTTGTAGTAATCATTAGCAAAAGGATTGTGATTATCCTGGACTTCTCGGTTCGGACAATCTCGCTTAAAGTGACCCTTTTCTTCACTTCTAAAACATGTCACCTTCGACTTCTCAAATCCCAGTTTACCATCTAGTCCTCCCAAACGGTTATGCCTTGTTATTTCCATGAAGCGCTGTGCTCTTCTAACTATACTGGCTATACACCCTTTGATGTCTGTTAATTCCAGTTCTTCAGAGTCGATTTGATCGTAATCCTCTTTAGTCATGTCAGGATTACCGATCTTATAAGCTACTAGGCTCTCATAAGATTCAAGCACGGATGCGAGTAGAGCCATATGTTGCTTAGCTGTATTTTCAGTGAAGTCTTGTGCATTTGCCAAATTCACAACTATGTTGCACTGAAGAATTCTTTGATTTTGATTTGATTGGTTGTTCTAGCTACTATTGTAGTTGTTAGAGCTTTGGGACAATTGTGGAGTACTAGGAGTATTTGGATCATAGCTCGGGAATGAGGAAACCCGGTACTACTGCTTGAATTGTTGGTCAAAGTATTTGATGAGTCATTAGCACTGAAAGCCGTTTGAATCTTTGAGCTTTGGTTATTAGCAATGGCACTTCCTTTTAATTACATATTAACGTCTTGCTGTGAATGTGCACTCTTGGATTTTGCCATCTTTTGTAGATCCAATTCGTGACCTTCAAGCTTCTCAATAAATTTTGCGAGCCTCAACGTGTTGTTGTAGTCAGGACTATTCTTTAGAATCATGAGATATGTTGACCATTCACCTAGTGCATCAGCTAACTTATCTACCAATTCTTCGTTATCTTTGTTAACCCCCAACCGTTTCATTTCGACTACTAGGTGACAATACATCTCAATCATCTGTTTCATTGACTCGTCTTTTAATGAATGAAAAATATTGAATTCTTTCTTCAACAGTGCTTGCTTGCTCTTAATCATTTGTTCGCTTCCTTTAAATTTAACCTTGAGCGCATTCCAGATGGATTGAGCGTAATATTCATGTTGTAACAACGTGAAAATATCTTCTTTAATTGCCTACTGTAAAATATTCATCATCTCCTTTTCACGAGAAAATAAAGCCTTTTCTTGATTAGTATACTACATTATTCCTTTCTCTAAACCATTCTCTCCCATTGGAATCTTATACCCTTCCTCTATCGCGTACCAACAGTCGAGATAGTTTGCTTGTACACAATTCGTGAATCTTTCATGCCAGCCCTTATAATCTTCAAGATACATCAATTTGGGTGGCTTAGTCATCGTGCCCGTTTTGTTATCTAAGTTTAAGGTTTGGGCAGCTGCGGTCGAAACGACCGATCAAGCGAACGCGTTAAAGAATTCATTCTCCAGTTATATGAAAAATTTGAACATAGATTAGTTTGTGCGAAGTGGGCTTTTGTGCAGAATGACACTTCGTGAGAACTTAACTGAAATTTTTCAAAAAACAAGTTTACATCACATTGTACGATCTGGTGCTCACTTCATGCGAAGTGGTAAAAACAATGTTAGTAGAATTTCACTTTGTGCGAAGTAGACGTTCACTTCGTGCAAAGTGTATGTTCAGTTCATGCGAGGTGTGTTTACAATTTCACTTTTATGCAATTTTTGACATGATTTCAGTTGTTTTTAGCTCTAGCTGTTTCAAGGGTTTGTCTAAAATGGTTTTTACATATTATACTGGAAATCAGTCCATTTTGTCCACTAAATCATTGACAAAATGAAAAAAAATGATAAGTA
The DNA here is from genome assembly GCA_947069175.1 of Scalesia atractyloides. Lineage (NCBI taxonomy): Eukaryota > Viridiplantae > Streptophyta > Magnoliopsida > Asterales > Asteraceae > Scalesia > Scalesia atractyloides. Next base: position 54,130,373 of record CAMTDV010000020.1, read on the forward strand.
TGAGTAGAATAGAAGTGTAGAATCTTGATCGAAGTTTTCAGTTCAGGCCTCCATGGCTCTGATACCACTTGTAGGATCTTCTTATCCAAAATAAGCACAGGATCTAATCTGATTAGCTAGTCATAACATGTTCGGAAGCCATTTTAAAACAAGTGATAATATCAAAATTACTATTTAAAGTTTACTGTTTCATTGATGTGAATAACATGTACAATCCTGAAACAAACCGTGCAGGGCTTCGTCGTACAATCTGCAAAATTGTTACAAACTAAAGACACAACTATGCTATATATAAACATGTTGACTTCGCACGAGTTGGCTTACCACTTCGTACGAAGTGACCTACAAAACATCATAACGACAAATCTAACATTAACAGCCCTATTATAATGACTCAAAATGACCCTAAGAGGTAGGCTATAGACATTCTGTATCAACATTATCAGAAAAACAAAGTATGTGAAAAGACACTTAATTAGTTCTTCATAATACAACTCTGAGCTACGAACTATATTGGATCTTTGTTGAGCTGATCTTTGATTGTTAAACTGTTTGTGAAATCAAGTTTAACATGACCAAACTCTAATAACAATTGTTAGAACTGAGTTTGATATTTGCAAACAAATATTGATTATCACAATACAATTCACAAACAAAAAGTCATCATCAATAATTGTTTTTCATTACTCTCAAAGGATTCAAATAGTATACAAATCAATGGAATTTATATACTCTCCCTTAGCCGATCACATAACAAAACAGTTCGTATAAGAGAAAAGATGATGTGTGTGATAATAGATCACTAACAATTGTGATCTATTTATACTAAGTATGAAAGCTCTGTTCAGAGATTGGCTGACATCACCCTGATAGTGACATCAAAAGTTCCTAGCAGAAAAGATTCCACAGATGTTAAAAACATCTGTGCAAATCCTATCATCTATGCTAACTAGTCTAAACAATGATAAGATAAATACTATTTCATTGGGAAAATAATGTCTTAGCTATCCCCTATTGTAGTTATCCAAACATCTGTTGGCCATACAACTGTTTGGTCATCTTCATCAGACATTTAACTTCATTAGTGCTTTGGTTTTCAACAATCTTTAGCTTTCAACAGATGTTGTTTCGTCTTGAACAACGGTTCCAAGTCTTGATTATATGTTTGCTTTGTTCTTGAACAGATGTTCTGAACAAGTGTTCAAGATTGACTATATTTGAGGAGAGACTGGTTCAATCTTTTCCTTATTTCTTGATCAGTGGATCATGTTTTGGCTTTTGAATATAATATATTCTTTTGTAGGTCCACCACAAAAAAACGCCAAGTAGTTTTTTTTAAATGTTAAATATTTCATGTTACATAATATATATGTCCAAAAAAATGTGACATACAAAATTTGAAATTCAAAAAAACCAGTCGGCGTGTTAATGCATTTTATGTCTGTCACTGTATGAATATGCTAGATAGAGTATCGGTTGAATATTGTATAGATTAGATAGAAACACATAGCTCAAGTACGCATGACAACGGTGCTAATACATCATACGAGGTGAGTAGGTCTATATATGTGTGTTGTGTGTTCATTGTTTTGTAAGTTTTGGAGTTTCATATGACTTTCGTTGTTTCTACAGAATTTTGCCAACTTGACAAGATGTAAACTCTTTCGGTATGAATGAAGTTTCATATGACTTTCATTGCTTCTACACCTTTCTTAATAACATTCTACCAAATTAGTTCTATTTTCTACCTAAACTTCCGTCTAGAACCGCCGGATCCTGGAGTCTCAATTGGTATCAAAGCTATGATATCACCTCTGCTCATGATTTATGGACTTAGGAGGGTTTTTAGACGTAAAATATCAAATAAACGGGCAATCCACAGACAAAAACTAAAATTAAATCTCTAGGATTGTTAGAAATTGAATTTTGACTAGACCTGTGCCCGAATCATCTTGAAATTCGTAGAAATTAAGATTTTGGATCAAAAAATGTAACCAGGCTTGTTCGTACGAAGAGAGTCACTTCGCACAAAGTGAGAATTCACTTCACACGAAGTGAAATTCAGCTCGTGCGAAGTGAACCAAAAATGCCTAAAAAGGCATTTTTTATCGTGGTGACAAGACAAATGTCCAGAAAAAATTTGGTGATAGGAAATTTTTTCGAGATTTTAACGGCAAATAGGGGATGTTGGGGGCCATCGTCAAGGGCTTGAGAGAATAGATATGAGGATGCGCACAGATGGTTGAGGATATTAGGGTAGTCATTGATACAGATACAGAATGTTGATCATTTGGTATAGTGACTACTAATGGGCCTTAACATGAAATCCGCATTGATGAAAAACTGAATTTTCTAGATTTGAGGGGGAATTTCAGTGAAAAATTAGGGACAGTCAGAATTTGCAAAAATGAGGGTGAACAAAAATTTCACATATATATTAAGATTCCAGCATTTTGAAATACAGTAATTGGGTGGTTCCGACTGCAGATTATCCGGGGATACAGAAGATCTAGATTTGTTAGTTTGCGATCACAGGAAGTTCATAATTTTTAGTTCGTGATACAGTTTGATGTCAAAGGGTTAGAGTCCCGATCTTCGTGTTAGATATGGTTAGTAGGATTAGCATCAGGAGATGCTACTTGTATTTTCATCACGTATAAGATATTGCATCTAAGGTGACATAATGTTTAGTCTTCAAGCAGATGAATAGTTCTTCGAATCTCCATTGAATGACGATGTTTGCTGATTAAGTTTCGTGAATGTATCGGAGATGGCAAATATATTATGACTGAATAGGAAGAATGTGAGTTTGATCATAGAAGATTGTTTCTCTGATCTGATGTGTTATCATATGATTTGATTCTGATGAAGATTTGCTGATTAAACAGATTACCAATTTGCTGATCAATCATTCAGGAGTATGCTTAAACGTGATTACAGAAATAGGGATTTTATATTTTTGTGGGTATTCACAAACTTGAAGTTTACCAATGTGGTAATTCGAAAGTTTCCATAAATTGTCGGCTGGGTTTTGAAGATTAAGAGTTTGTGTGGAGGCTCTCGGTGCTAAAGCGTTTACTCAAAAACCGAACAGGGATGTGGTTATCGCTGACACAAAGAGCTGCATTGATGAGTTTCAAGTTGGAGATTATGAGAGAAAATTTGTCGATTAAGCAAATCAGAGGAGGTCGAGAACCGTGCAAACAAAGACCTGAACTGGAGAAATTATTTCAGGTATAATGTATTGAAGAAATTTCAAAGCCGGATCATCAATCAATGGGGAATCAATTGAGGATTTCAAGATGCCTAATTGAAGTTGCAGAATATTCAAACAACGCTCTCATATTTCAAGAGCAAAATCAAACTTCGATAGTGACGTCCAAGGGGGAAATTGTTGATCCATTTTATGTCCGTCACTGTATGAATAAGATAGATAGAGCGTGTGTTGAATATTGTATAGATTAGATACGAGCACACAACTTAAGTGCGAATGAGAACAGTGCTAAAGTGTCACTTCGTACGAAGTGAAAATCTCACTTCACACAAGGTGAGCAGGTCTATATATATGTGTGTGTGTGTGTGTGTGTTCTGTGTTCATTGTTTTATAAGTACTTCGTACGAAGTCAACATCTCACTTCACACAAGGTAAGCAGGTATATATATGTGTGTGTTGTGGGTTCATTGTTATATAAGTTTTGGAGTTCCTAGAGGGGAAACGCTGACGAAATTTCCAGCTTGAGAAGATGTATACTCTTTCGGTATGAATGAAACATATGACTTCCGCTGCTTCTACTCCTTTCTTAATAACAATCTACCGAATTAGTTCTATTTTCTATCCAAACTTCCGTCTAAATCCGCCGGATCTTGAACTCTCACGATGCTTTTTACATTTTCTTATTAAAAATTGTTCAAATATCTTTATGATAGATTCCCTATTTTTTAGAAAAAAATAATAAAAACGTTACAAAGGGTTTTCTTAAGTTTTTTCAACTCAAGTGGGTTTTTCTTTCTATACTTCACCTATATATAGGGCTAAGGTACAATGAAAACTTATACGAGTTGTGAGAACTTAGAGAACTCGGCCTTATGAAAGGTTTTTCCAAAAAAAATTACCATAAATCCTAAAAAATAAACTTTTCAAAAAACAGCAACCGTAAATGTCATAAAAAGCAATGTCATGCTTATGTCATCACATTTTTAAAGCTGCTGTAAGTGGCCGAAAAACACCATTTCGAATTCTTTTTTAATTTTTTACGCCGGTTTTTCTAAACATTTAAATCTATGGGTGTGAAAGAAATGGGGGAAAAACTTGCACGGGAAGGCCAAGTTCTCTAAGTTCCACAACTCGTGGTGGTTCTCCCTATATATATATATGTGTGTGTGTGTGTGTGTGTGTGTGTATGTATATATATGTATTAATATTGGAGAAAATCCGTTAGAAACCACCTTCATTGCTAGAACCGCGAGAACCATTGTGAAAACAACCAAAAATACCTAAAAAATCTAAAAAACATACAAATTTTTTTTTAATATTTTTATAAGAAAATCGTTGTTTTTCGTCATAAAAAATTTTTATTTTTTTTTACGAAAACCAGCGATTTTTTATTAAAAAAATATTTAAAAAATTGTATTTTTTTAGATTTTTTAGGTTTTTTTAGGGGAGGGGGTTAACTTTATGGTTTAGTTTTAACATTTAACTTGAGTGGGAGGGTTAGTTTTTTTTAATGTTTTTGGGGGGTTTCGCTTTATGGTTTAGTTTTTTAGCATTTAGCTTAAGGGGGTTAGGTTTTTTAGGTTTTTTTGGGGGCGGGGGGGGTTAGGTATTTTTTAGTTTTATTAGGCTTTGGGTGGTGGTGGTGTAGTGGATTTATTTTGTTATGTTCACATTGGTTCTCACATTTCTTGCAATAAAGGTGGTTCTCACATAAACCCTACCCTTCCATATATATATAGATATATTATATTATATATATATAAGAGAGAGAGAGAGAGTGAGGTTATTAAGAGAAAATTTAAAAGTGTGAGAATGATACGAAATAATCTAAACCATTAGATATTTAATCTAATGATTGAGATCATAGTGACAATTCTCTAAATAATGTTGACTATTAACCTAATTAATATTTTTTTTAAAATACACCATAATAACGAGTGTTTTTTTATCTTTAATGTGAGTACCATATTGATATACTTATGTAGAGTTATTTCTGTTTTTATATATTTAGGGTCTTATTTCTATTTTGATTCTAATTAAAGTGTTGACTGGTGTTATATTAGGGTGTTATTTTTGTTATATTTCTGTTCTTTATAAGATGTATGCCTTCAATATACATGCTGTGGTGTTTTTATGAGTTATATTTCTGTTTTTTATAGTATGTATGCCTTCAATTTACATGCTGTGGTGTTTTTATAAGTTAAGGTGTTATTTCAAATTCGAAAATCTATACAAAAACTGCCAAAAATCGGTTGCATATATTCATTCCATAATTAGATTCTATTAGTAAAATTACACTTATACCCTTAAACTACCAAAATAAAAAGGGACACATGTCACCTTCATAATCTTTCTTATCCTTCTCACACTTTTAAATTTTCTCACATGAACCTCTACCTATATATATATATATATATATATATATATATATATAGGGTGAGGTTATTGTAAGAAAATGTAAAAGTGTGAGAAAGATAAGAAAGAATCTAAACCATTAGATTTTTAATCTAATGGTTGAGTTATTGATGGCAATCTTGTAAATAGTGTTGACTATTAAACTAATTAATTTTCAAGATTAGGGGTATAAAGGTAAAATTAATATTTTTAAATTAAGAAACTAACATTAATGCACATGCAAGTTCCTCCCTTCTTTTTTAAACGTCAATAACTTTTTATACGTAACTCTTTTTTTTAAATTACACCATAACAACGAGTGCTTTTTTATCTTTAATATGAGTACCATATTGATATACTTATGCAGAGAAAAAAAATTACATCTCGCTTGGATGTTTTAGTCCATGGTTTTTTTCTATTTTCATGCAATGGTGTTTTAATTGTAGGGTGTTATTTCTGTATGTTTCTGTACTTCGTAAGATTATGCCTTCAATATACTGCTGTGTGTTTTATGAGTTAGGGTGTTATCCTGTTATATTTAATGTAGGACAAAGGTCCTTGCATTGCTGTGGTTTAGGTCTTCAGTGGCTCTGTTGCCTTCAAAGAGTAGAGTGTTATTTCTGTTTTTAATATTTAGGGTGTTTTTTCTGTTTTGATTCTGATTAAAGTGTTGATAGTGTTATATTTGGTGTTATTCATGTTTTGATTGTGATTAAAGTATTTGTTTTGAAATTGATTTATTAGGGTGTTATTTCTATTATTTTCAATGTTAGAGTGTTCTTTATAAGATGTGTGCCTTCAGTATAACTGACGTGGTGTTTTTATGAGTTATGGTGTTATCACTGTTATATTTTTGTTCTTTATAAGATGTATGCCTTCAATATACATGTTGTGATGTTTTTTATGAGTTAGGGTGTTGCTTTTGTTATATTTCTGTTCTTTATAAGATGTATGCCTTCAATATACATGCTGCGCTATTTTTATGAGTTAGGGTGTTATTTCTTTATAAGATGTATGCCTTCAAATTTGAAAATCCCTGCAATAACTGCCAAAAGTCGGTTGTATATATTCAATGCATAATTAGATTTTATTAGTTAAATTACACTTATACCCTTAAACTACCAAAATAAAAAGGGACACATGTCACCTCCAAAATCTTTCTTACCCTTCTCACACTTTTATATTTTCTTATATATATATATATATATATATATATATGTAGGGTTAGGATCATGTGAGAAGCAATAGGCTAATTGAGAAACTTGAGAAATATTCTGGACCACACATTTTCCCTAAGCTTTTCGTAATATACACATATGTATAGTTAAAATTGACTATATACATATGTTTATATAGTCAATTTTAAACTTTACATATGTGTATATTACGAATGGCTTAGGGAAAATGTGTGGTCCAGAATACTTCCCAAGTTTCTCAAATAGGGTGGACTTCTCTTAGGATCCATACCCTATATATATATATATGGGGGTTAACTTAAGAATGCTTAATATTGCGAGAACCGTGAGAATTAATAAAAAAAATCAATCTAAAGCAATTTTTTTAAATACAAACCTCATTATAATTAAAAATACACATTAAAAAAAGAATTTTATGTTTAAATAGTTCATTTCTACTCTCCAAATCACTCTTAATAAAATTTTACACATGTGTAAATGGCAAACTTTAACATGTGTAAATTTTCTTTATTATGAATAAATGTAAATTTAAACGTGTAAATTTAACTTATATTATTATATTCAAATAATAATGATGATGTAAAAAATTGAATTTGAATTGTTTTTTTACCAAGTTCTCGTGATTTTTTCAATCGTTCTCGGTTCTCGTAATATATATATATATATATGAAACAATTAGAATTAGAACTGTACCGAGTTAAGAGAACTGTAAGAACTCATTACAACCCTTGATTTTAATGGGTTGTGTGGCTAGGATTAGATGTTGTGGGTTTTGGGCTATAGTAAGACTATTTTATTAAACAGTATTACTGAAATGTGTATAAAGGTAAAAAGGTAAAATTATGGTGTTTACTTCACGGATGCACATCATCTCTCTTGTTCCGATCATTTACTTTCTATTCTATCTCTCTTTGAATTCAAATTCAAAAGAAAAAGGGTCATTGAAGAAACATTAATTCTAAACCGTAGGGTTCAGGCTTATGGGTGAAATAGTCTCGACAAGAAGGTTAACCTTTAATCTTTTATTAATCCGTGACTGGACTTGTTATGAGAATCAATCTACAAAACAAGAAATTCGTGAAGCTTGTTACAAGGAGGAATGGGGGTTCTCCTTGTAACCACCATCCGGCGTGAGAATAAGCGATCATTTGTAGAGAATAAATGAATGTGTATTAAGAGTGAGAGAGCAAGAGAGCCGATCCTTAAACCTTTGGAGGAGTCTCGTATTTATAGCCGAAAGTGGGAGAGGAGGACTGTGGGCTGATGGGCCTTGGTACAACTGTCTTTCCATGGGAGAATATGATTGGCCATCTGTCGTGGCACAATATGATTGGCCATCTGTCATGGTCTAAGTGTACCTCTTGTCAGTCTTGCCATCACCCGCTAGTGGAGATCTTGTGGTAGCGCCTTGCAACAACTAATTGGTGCACATATTTTTCCTTTTGTATTTGTTGTCCCTAGTACTATTCCTCCATCATGAGAAGGTGTAATTGAAGGGTTTGCCACAAGCTAATTGGTTAGATGGTGTTGTGAAATGTGCTACCTGTTTTTTGTGTTAGATTCGTGATGCACACGCGCGAAAGCTCTCATGTAGAATAACTCTAAAATCAGTTAAGTCTTTAGAGAAATAGTCGTGGGTATGATCGAGTGCGTGCATGGCTATGCGCAGCTTGGGATCATACCTTTTCAAGTCCCCTCAGTCTAGTGTTGCCTCCAGGAGAAAGTGTGAGCGGGTGTTACTCTGGACTATATAAGTGTTTAAGGCTTCCGGTGCAGTTGTGTGCAGAAATGAGCCATGACAGCGCACGCGTACTAGGAGGTAGAAGGATTGCTAGATTGAGCCAAAACGGCGCATGCATACCGGGAGGCAGTAGACGTGCATAATTGAGCCAAAACGACTGTGTACCGCAAGGTAGAGGGTGTGCAGGATTGAGTCAAAATGGCGTATGCGTACCGGAAGGTAGCGGGCATGCAAGATTGAGCCAAAAAGGGTGTACGCATGCCGGAAAGTGGTCGGCGGGCAAGATTGAGCCAAAAACGGTGTGCGCATGCTGGAAGGTAAGGCATGTTTCTCCTTGAATAAGTTTTTAAAGTGTTGACCAAATATATGTGATCCATTTGGTTGGTGAAGTTGACGGTGAAATTTGACTAACAAGGTAGGTATGTTTGTCGCCTCAAAGATGGGGAAGCTGACGCGGCAGGGTAAGGACGTCGGTCTAATCACCATGTTTTTCAGCTATAGCAGACGTGTGACGCCCACTCGCCCATGTTTACCATCGATTCGGTTCTTTCGCTAGACATGTCATCTTCCTATTGGCGACTTTATTCCCACTTATAGGCATAGTTACCAAACACATTAAATTTGATGGGTATAAATAGGCGATTAGAAAACCCAACGACCATCGTTTTTCCCTTCATATCTCACTTTCTCTCCAAAAACCTCCTGAAGATACTCAAGAATTCTGTAGATCCTCACCATTCCTCTTACTACCTCTTTTGCTTTCCTACACTTTTCGTCTTATATCATAATGTCTTCATTGTCTAGACCTGAGGGATCCAAGAGGGTAAAGAAATCCAAAGAGCCATTAACGGCTGCGTAAGCGCTTATCATTGGAGAGAAGAGGAGTGCCAAGAATTATACCGTGATTTTTAGTTTCCGAGGAACTGGGGTGCAACCTTCCCGCCTCCGGGAAATAATGTTGTCGCTCCATCGGTCGGGTACATCAGTTTGTACACAACGTTTTTTAGAGAAGGGAACTTCTACTGGTGAGATTTTTACCCGTTATGGGATTCACATCTCTCAAGTCAGCCTTGTAGGTATACCTCACAGCATTCATTTCGAATTCATTTATTATAATTAAAATACAGCATCAACAAAAAGAATATAAAACATTAAATAATTCATCTTTTTTTTCAAATCACTCTTAATAAGTTTTTTACACATGTGTATATTCAAACTTACACATAACTTACATATGTATAAATTTCCTTTATTTACAAATACATGTGAATTTAAATGTTTATAATAATGATAAGTGTAAAAAAGAAATTTTGAATTTGAATTGTTTTTAACCAACTTCTTGTGGTTTTTTCATTCGTTCTCACGATTCTCGCAATATTTAGCGTTCTCATTTAAGCCTTCCCTATATATATATATATATATATATGTTATATATTAATAAGCATATCCAAAAGGTAACTTAAGGTAATTTGCGACTTCCCTTAAAACTCCTTTAATGCATGAAGTACAACATCTTTAAGCACAATATGTTTGAGCGGCCAAATTTTGCATTCCATTTTTCAATTCCGGCTCATCCCAGTTCCCCATACACCCCTGCCACGGATATACATCAAGGGTTTTCTAGATTCATTCTTAAGATCTCACATTTTCAAAATCCTCTGGCCCCTTTCTCTCTGTGGCGATTTAAGAGATGGCGATTTAAGAGATGGCGATTTCACAAGATTTCAAGGTTTCACAAGATCCAATCGATAGATCCAAACGATTTGAGATCTTCACTGACCCTCTCAGTTTCATCTCATCTCAGGTTCAAATCTCTCATTTTCATCTCATTCTATCTAGATCTAAAAGATTTGAGATCTTCATTGACCTTCTCTCATTTTCATCTCATCTCAGGTTCAGAGCTCTCATTTTCATCTCATTTTCTCTGTGTCTTCATCCATTCAAGATCCAGCTCTTGGTGAGTACCAACATTTCCTCTCTCATACAGTAATTATATTGTTTATTTTTCAATTTGTAGATAGAATTTAAATTTTCTTAATATAATGCTTTATAGCTCATCTGAAGATCACGTCACTCGCCTAGAAGTTGAATGGTGCAAATTAAGGTAAGCTAAATAAAACCATTTATTAATACAAGTTAGAACTATGAACTTTATGGTAAAAGAAAACCTAAACCTTGATCCCTCTTTGTTTACAGGTAGATGAAATGCCGCAGCCAGCGCAGCCACAACAAGTTTATACGGTAAGCGATAGGTGCACTTCCACTAAAATGATTTCGTAAACTACATCTCAAGAAATGCCAATAATATTAATTGTTATTGTTTGTTTGATTAGATCAACAACTGAGTCTAGCATGTCTGATTATTGATGAAGAAAATTGAAAGAAGGTTTAAATTGCGTGATATGTTTTCTTTGCTTTTTAGGGGGAATATAGGTGGTTCTCTCCTAGGGCTTACAAAACACAGGTTATTGGCAGCAGCCCGCCTTATTTAACATATAAAAAAACTTTATATATTAAATATGGCGGACTGCTGCACATAACCTGGTTGTAAGCCCTATGGAGAGAAGCACCCATCTTCCCCTTACAAGGCAAAGAAAATTATATATGTAATTTGTCAAACTACACTAAATTCCGTAAATATGTGTTGGATATAAAATTATGTTGGAATCGAACCCCACAAAAGAATAGAGATAGCAAGCCAAAACATACTACAACCTCTGATCCAAACAATAATGTAACATCTGCCCAAGTCAAGGTCTGCTGAAGACTAAATGTCCAAGGTCTGCCATAGCTAAACTGTGTTGAAGACAAAGCTCTGCTGAAGTCTAAAGCTGAAGGTCTGCCAAGGCAAAGCTCTGCTAAAACTAAAGTTAAAGGTCTCTGAAGGCAAAGCTCTACTAAAGACTAAAGGTAAAAGGTCTGCCAAGACAAAGCTCTGCTGAAGATCAAAGCTAAAGGTCTGTCAAGGCAAAGCTCTGCTGAAGACCAACAGAGGATGTATCAGCTGTGTTTTCTATCAGTCCTTGTAATGTTTAGTGTATAGAATGGTTAGCTTAGCAGATGTTATTAGTTTGTTATTTTTGTTAAGTGTCACTTTCATGCTGACATCATAATAAGATGCTCAGTGGTTAAGATTGTAGTATAAATAGAACAGTGCATGTACTGTTCTATTTGATCACTTTCATCGATTATCAATTTAAGCTATCTTCCTTACATTCTGTATGAACAAATCAGTGATCTTAGGCTGGGGGGAGATTGTGAGTCATATGCAAGTAATCATAATTACGAAAGCATGACAATGAAAACAATCTCTCAAATGTTATGAATTGAAGCAAACATTACATAAATGCCCATTGATGCAAACCACTGACTCACTAACCACTGATGTTATAGTCACTAACCACTGATGCAAACCAATGATGCAAGTTCATCTGATTTATCTTCTTTCATTTACTATTTTTAGAACTTACATAAATGGTTTCAAACTCAGATCCTAACAATATACAAATAATAATCCGTAGTTAGAATCTAACATAATTTGAATCATTCTTAATATAGTAAACTTTTCTTACACCTGTCATTTGAACCATTGTCAATATAGTCAACTTTTCTTACACTTGTCTTTAACAACCTTCATTACTTAAGACAATAAGTATCAGTCCTTGTAATCCTATCCAATGACATAAATGCCCCCTGAACTTATAAGAAAATAAGTATCAGTCCTTGTAATCTTATCCTCTGATCAGAAACCACTGATGCAAACCACTGATGACAAACCATGCTAACACACCAACAGTAGTTGCATAGCAAAACCACTGATTCAACCACTAATGTTATACTCAGCAGTGGTTATCTACCACCAATAGTGTTTGCCTAACATCTGATGTTATTACTCCATGAAAATCTATCCGTTGCTGAAAGTGTATCCTCTATTCCTACTTCCACTGTTGGTGAAACCACTATTTTTCCCAATCCACTGTTGGTAAAACCACTGTTTTCCCAACCCTCTGATCATTACTCTGTTTCAGAACCACTGCTGGTCTCCAGCAGAGGTTACCAAACAACTGTCATCCATTACTTAATAGAGTTTACACGTGCACAGATGATTGCCATCAGATGTTTTAGAAACCGTTGCCACGTCAGCATTCACTTTTCCATTTATAAACCCTATTTCATCCAAACAGAGTTTCCACTTGCCGTTTCAATTTATAAAACAAAACTCTCCGATAAATTTCTCCATTACTCTCTTCTTCTTTCAAACCCTAAATACTCACTTATTCACCATGAATCTTATCCTCAAAACTCCCCATAACTACCTTCCAATATTCGACAAAACCAACAATAATACTGCGTTTCACCCCATGATTAATTTTCTACAAACATCATCATACAAAGATGTTTTACTTGCAAAAGCCCTATCTACGTCGACACCCACCACCAGTTTTGGGCAAACGCTGAACAGCAAATTCAGAACAAAAAGCCCTTTGCCATCACATAAAAAATTGGACAGTCACTGGTCTAAATTTCTCCTTCTACTATCTCCACCACTTTCGGTCTTAATGACCATGATGACCCCACATCTTTCTCAAAGAAAGATTTACATCCAGAATTCATAAAGCGTGGATATGAAGGTCAGCTTTCAAGTATTACCATTTTCAAACCGAATTTCCCGATGGCGTGAAATTCTTCTTTCACACACTTTTACTGTGTCCGTCAGCAAAAACAACTGGTTTCAATGAAATACCATTGAATATTCAATACATGGGTCATGTTATTTTAACCAAATCAAATTTTAACTTTTCTCAGGTATTGTTTTCTGATCTGGTTGCTAATTTTAACAATCTTAAAAAGGGTAAAGTTTTTTTGATACACCCTAGGTGGTTGAGTTTTTGAGTCTGATTTTAAACATGGTGTCACCTGTGAAGTTGGCAGCCTCAAACATGAAACTTTTACTAGACTCTTAACTCAAAAACCTAAGGTTTTGAAAACCAAAGCAATAGAGACTGAGCATATTTTGACAACTTCTATAACCACTGCTCCTTCCTCTGTTGACGAGCCCATTGCTCCTGGTGACCACAACACTACAACCAGTGTTGTGCAACCCCCACTAGTTAAACCCAAAAAGAAACCAACCAAATCCACCAAGCCCACCAAACACCCTAAAAAGGCAGCTCTGGAAGATAAGATCCCAGGTGTCTTACCTGTGACATCACAAAAGTCACTTACAACCATTGCTGCTACTTCCTCATAACAGATGGTTCAAGATCTCCACCATCACAAGCTCCTCTTGTTTCCTCAAAAAAGGAACAAGTTGTAAGCATATGGACACCACATTATGAGGCAGATGTTTCACTTGAGCATTTGTTCTCTGTCACACCCTAGTCGTAGCGGAAGCGTAAGAGTGTGACTATGAGGTAATCATTGCATCCAATCAAGTAAACAAGTATAAACCAACAACGATGACATACTGATATAAATATTTCATTCCAACATTTATAAGTTACCAAAAGAAATTTCATAGTTTTCACTTTGTCATCAATGTCAAAGTTTGACTTACATTACTTCAAAATAAAATATTATTTTCATCTTAAATGAATAATGAGGTTTTGACTCCTATATACCCATACGAGGTTGGGATATAAGAGGCAAATCCTCCAAAAAGTGGCATTCGTTGTCATGTCATTTCCTATACCCCGAAGTGTATCACCAGCTCAAGTCTTGTGTCCTGTAATACATGTAATTTTAAAAGTCAACAAAAGTTGGCGAGTTCATGTAGTTATTGTTTTCCCATAAAATGTCATGCTCATAATTTAGTAATGAAGTCTGAGTATGTTATTAGCATTCATGGAGTTGAAGGATCTATCAGTGTGTAGCTAGCACCCTGACATATGTGCCATAAGTAAGTAACCAAACCGAGACAACTCTTGACATCAATTGGGATCATAAAAGCACTCCCACTAAACCTAGAAATTGTCGTATTTCTGTGGGGGTTCTTGGCGCAGTCCAATTCTTTATAGCCTCGATCTTTGAGGGGTCGACGTGTATCCCGTTCCCGTTCACCATGTGACCGAGAATCTGTACTTTGCAAATCCAAAATTCGCATTTCAAGAACTTGGCATATAATTGTTCCTTTTTTAGCAACTCCAATATAGTTCTCAAATGTTGTTTGTATTCTTCCTCGGTTCACGAGTATATTAATATGTCATAAATAAATACAATCACGAACTTGTCGAGGTATGGCTCACATACCCGGTTCATCAAATCCATAAATACTGCAAGGGCGTTTGTTAACCCAAACGACATAACAAGGAACTCGTAGTGACCGTAGCGAGTCCTAAACATCGTCTTAGGAATACATTCCTCTTGGATTATTAACTGATGATACACGGATCTTAAATCAATCTTTGAATAAAAACTCGACCCTTATAATTTATCGAACAGATCATCAATCCTCGGTAATGGGTACCGATTCTTGATGGTTAACTTGTTTAGTTCCTGATAGTCTATGCACATTCGGAAGCTTCCATTCTTCTTCTCGACAAAAGGCACCGAAGCTCCCCATGGCGAGGAACTCGTTCTAATGAATCCTTTGTCTACAACTTTTGATGTTGTGTAGATAGTCTTTGCATTTATGACGGAGCTAATCGGTATGGAGGCCTCGCTAGCGGTGCAGCTACCGGCACCAAATCAATGCGAAAGTTGATGTGTCGTTGCGGAGGTAGTCCAGACAAGTCTGATGGAAAGACTTCGAGGGAATTCCTTCACAACGGTTATTTCCTCCAATTTTGGCTCCTCATTTTCCTTGTCGACTATGTGAGCTAGAAAGGCTATGCAACCTTTCTGTAGGCACTTCTGGCCTTCATGCACTTAATGATTCGTAAGGGTGTCTCGTGCTTCTCTTCGTGTACTACAAGTGTTTCTTCGTCTGGTAGGGGGATGCGGATAGTTTTCTCAGGATAACCTACTTCCGCTTGGTTATACGTCAACAGTTCTATGCCAAAAGCTACGTCGTAACAACCCAGATAAATGGGTAAAAGATCATGATTAAATTCTCATTCTCCAAGTTCCAAAGTGCATCCTTTTATAACTTCCCCTGACTTGACTAATTTACCGTTGGCAAATCCTATAGAATGAGGGAGCGTCTATCTTACTTGACTCTAGGTCAAGTATATTTTGAATTCTATGGAGATGAACTAAAATCGGCACATGTGTCAAACAAGATGGATGCGACATGTTGGTTGATAGGAAACGTGTCGGTAACCTTTAATGATTCCTCATGACTCAGGGATCAAAACAGTGCATCTCGGATCTTTGGTATTAATTTCGGACCATCTCGGATTACTGTTCCGAATTACATCTCGGATACCTCATTTCGAATAACATCTCGGATACCTTATTTTGGACGGATTCCCATCTCGGGTCACCATCTCGGATAACAATTCGGATTACCATCTCGAATCACCATCTCAGATAGCAATTTGGATTACCATCTCGGTTTTCTCTTAAAAACTGAGGGGCTAAACGTCTATATTAGCGAAATTGAAGGTTTAAAAGGAAAATACAAAAGGTGACAATCAATTACTAAATATAATAAAAGTAGAGGGACTAAACATGTACACTACTAAAGTTAAAGCAGAGGGACTGAACACGCTTTTAAAAAAGCTAACCAAAACTTTTTAAAAGCAAAGGGGCTAAACATGTATATTAGCGAAGCTGAAAGTTTTTAAATAGGAAAACTAATGACCAATAAGGGGGTGCCAGGCGTTGCCTGGCACTATTCCCCCGCATGGTTTTTGTATTGTTCCGAGTTGAACTCGAAAAGGTGGAAAGTTAACCGGCTGAGTAATAAATGTTTTGGTACACAGAAATTGATCATAAACAATTTTACAAACCAATTGCACAGTTAGAATCGTGTGATTATTAAGAAAAAAATTTGGACATTATATATCACTGGATTCGTATCGACGAAACGAGTCTAACGCTAATTCTCCATTAGCTAACTTGATAACGTGTCTAATTTACAAGACTCTAATTCGAGTATAAGCTTAACACCTAAAGACACTAGCTAAGCTCGGTGTTGGTATCAAAAGAATTGACACGTAATGAATGTAGACTAGAACGTACGCATGACGACATCAGGATCTTGTGGGGTATCCATATTTTCTACTCAGTCACACTTTAATTCACTTGCCTGATTCATTCTTGAGACGTTCATGCTAGAAGTGGCCTTCATGCCACACTTAACATCCTTGTTCTTGGTTGAGTCTTACTAAATTATTGGTTTCTATTTTGTGTCTTGATTCACCACACTTCTACTCGCACTTTTGCAAGTGCCCTCTTGAGGAAATTTTCACTTATCACATTTACGATTTCAGTAAGTTATCAGCACATTTCTTGGTGCTAGCATCAATTACCTTTGTTTCTATCATCATAGGAGTTCCCTTTCGTTTGTTACTCACTCTCAATCCTGCCTTAGCGGGTGTGCATTTTCGCTTCCCGTCGCTAGTAGATTCCACATGCGTTTCCTTCATTTCCGTACCTTTCTTTGATATTTTCCCATTCTCACCGCATCCTTGGTGAGACTAACTGCGAGAGTTATTGTTTGAGTGATGAAGGTAGGGAGAGATGATGTTGTCATGTTTTGGTTCTTAGAGGCTAAACCCCAAATGTAGCGCTCAATGCGTTTGATATCAGGTGTTCCCCAGTATGGAACAGCCCTTGAGAGATCGTGAAAGCGTCGAGTGCAACCGACAACATTGGCTGCAATCATGATCAAGTTCTAGGATCCCGTTTCTACCCTTGGAATTCCAGTCAGCGAGCAATACTCTTCTCGCATAAGATTTTTGAGTTCTTCCTATGATAACCTCTTTGTAGTATCACTCTTAAAGTTTCTACTTGAGGATTTCACCAAGTTAATGTTGCCTTCAGAAGGAGACTCTTTGTTTACCTAATCGTTTACTCAGGAGTGCATGTACTAGCACTGCCAACCGACTCCCTTGTCTTTATTTAGCAGGCATAACCTACCGCACCTCTCGCACCAATGAGGTCTCGCGGCTTACAGTCCGGGAAAGCCTTAGAGTTTAAACCTTGTATGATCGCATCTTCAGGTGTAGCGCTGCCACTCGTTCCCAATCTATTGTGATTGGAACCATTTGAACTACCGGTACCACCAGTACCGTCACTAGTGTCGCCTAAATTACTCTCGTGTCGTGCGATTTCCACAACCATATGTCCTTTCATAAGAACTCTAGTTCGGCTTACCCCTTTGGGTGTAGACCTTCCTTTTGTCCTTCCATGGATTAACTAACCCCTTTTGGGTGTAGACCTTCCTTTTGGCGCCACGTTTCTTCTTAATACCTAAGATTAAGAGAAGCTAGACATATATTTGGATAAATATAGTCTACCATGCACCTAAGAATAAAGAATGCCATCGGTTATGGAAATCTCAAGATTTTATTGTTCATACATGTTTGAAACAATGATAACGTGAACAACAACAATCCAAAATTCATAGTACCTCTTGCGTGTATCGGCCATATGTCTAAGTGGAAAGGAAATAACTCATTCAGGAGGAAAAAAAATGGTCATCTCCAACCTTATAGCATGTATTCCACACTTCGTGGACCTCAATCGTCCAAAGCAAGAAAAAAATCCTCCGCCACACCAACCCGTGTGACGAATATGTTGATATCCCTTGAGCTCCACGAGCTCCAGCTAGATTGTTATAGTTTCCATAGATATCGAATAGAATGCAATGAGGGTGTTGAATCATCGCTCGTGCCATACCATCCTTTGGAATAAGACAAATGTCAAACGAAGGAATTTAATGAAATCTCTTTCCAATAAATAAGATGAGGTGCCATATACACCATGGAACCAACCCATGTACAAGAACTCTAGACCGTTGAGAAAATATCCTCCTTGGGTGGCCAACCAGTTTTTGTTTATTCAGATGACTAGTCTCAATCGACTCGTGGTATAGATCAAATGTTAGATGCGAACAAATACGTTTGGTGTTTCTATATTGTAGGGTGTTATTGCAGCCACCCTGGTTAGTGTCCCACCAAATAGAAACTCGAACAACCTTACAATTTCGAATGGGTAGTAATCATTAGCTTGACCCGCATAGCCAACCAGGATTCTCATCCACTACAAGTTATTATTACATGGGCCCACGTAATAATAAATTGCCTTGCATGGTCACCCTAGTGTTCTACCGTTCAAAGATGATGATCAGCCAGAGAGAGGTCGCTATTGTCTACATACCTTCAACATAGAAGGGACCTTCGTGATGGTCCATGTGCTATCCTCCATTGACATTACTCGCGAAAGGGCGCATCGTTAGACAAATTTAGAAATAGAGAGAATTTGCAACAATAACAAATGGAGGGGCACCTTCAAGATGAGTACTTCACCTTCCTTGTCTGGTCAAGAGTGTCATTATTAATGATTAATATGGGTCATAGGGACCTCGCCCGCTAATAGAGTTGTCATCCAATGCTACCACCTCCGCCTCTTCGTTACTACCGAAGCCAGGCATCTCCGCATCCGTGAGAAAAGCAACCACCTTATGTGGAATCGAACCTAAGGTCTAACTTAGGAACCACGTTCGCCATAAGCTCCGCAATAGACACGAGGTCGATATTCTCATTGTGCGAGTCAAGGATAATAGTAATATCCGTAGTCGAAGGTATTTCGTTCTTGGCAAAATATTCCGTACAACAAATATATCAATAAATTATATATATAATCACATAAAATCCCATCTAGCCAGGATTTCTATCCTTTGTAACGTGTCCATGACACATAGTCTTATAATATAATGTGTCTATTTCCATAGACTGATCATGTATTGATCCTTTTTCGTTACTTATGGCTGAGCTCGTGTGATAGATCCTCATGTTATCGTGTCACAATTAAAACCTTTTGTCCTTTTGTCATTTTTGTCATAATTCCAAAAACATTTCTGTGATGTTATTAACTTTGTTTCCATGTGAGAGTCCTAAGTGATTGTAGACCAAACTTTAATAATTTTTTCCCTAGTTCACTAAAATCGAAGCTCTGACCAATCTGTCAACCCTGGTCGTAGCGGAAGCGTACGCGTGTGACTATGAGGTAATCATTGCATCCAATCAAGTAAACAAGTATAAACCAACAACGATGCCATACTGATATAAATATTTCATTCCAACATTTATAAGTTACCAAAAGTAATTTCATAGTTTTCACTTTGTCATCAATGTCACAGTTTGACATACATTACTTCAAAACAAAATATTATTTTCATCTTAAATGTATAATGAGGTTTTACTCCTATATACGCATATGAGGTTGGGATATAAGAGGCAAATCCTCCAAAAGGTGGCATTCATTGTCATGTCATTTCCCATACCCCAAAGTGTATCACCAGCTCAAGTCTTGTGTCCTGAAATACATGTAATTTTAAAAGTCAACAAAAGTTGGCGAGTTCATGTAGTTATTGTTTTCTCATAAAGTGTCATGCTTGTAATCCAGTAATGAAATCTGAGTATGTTATTAGCATTCATGTAGTTTAAGGATCTATCAGTGTGTAGCTAGCACCCTGACCTATGTGCCATAAGTAAGTAACCAAACCGAGACAACTTTGATATCAATTGGGATCATAAAAGTACTCCTAAAGGGTTAACAAACCAGGAGTGGAGCGCGTTTCAAACTCAATAGATCTATACCTTTTGCAGCTTGGTCACTAAGTGAGTAATGGTTACTCTTGTCATCATCCTACTTACTCACATTGGTCGTGTTATCATCTAACCCCATAGCTAATATACCGTTTGATATAACATGTATTTCCCCTCGATGGTTTTAAAACAAAACTTTGAAATAATTGAAAGGAGGGACATGAACTCACAGCTTTGCGTTCTGTACGTCGTACTTATCAAAGTTCGGTGTCCTACACGTGTGTAACCTACATGTGTATTAACTTCGTTAGACACCTAGGTCTCGTTGGACCTCGTACTAGTTGTTCATCTTGATTCTTGTTATGTATATATTTATCACATCAGAACAACTTTTAATGTTATCATAGTGTTGGTAGTTCGTTTGTTCGATGAATATTTTTATACGTATATATCTCAAATATGTATAAATTGTCATTCTTAGATCGTGTGTGAACGAGCCTCACCCTTCACATGTCCCCGTGCCTTACACGCGTGTCATTGGGCCTAGCCCATGTCATGTATGTCAATGGGCCTAGCCCATGTCTTCATATGATTGGGCCTAGCCATGTCTTCATGTGACTGGGCCTAGACCATGTAATTTATGTCATTGGGCCTAGCCCATGTCTTTAGGTGATTGGCCTAGCCCATGTAATTTATGTGATTGGGACCTAGCCCATGTCTTTATGTGATTGGGCCTAGCCCATGTAATTTATGTTATTGGGCCTAGCCCATGTCTTTATGTGATTGGGCCTAGCCCATGAAATTATATGTTTGGGCCTAGCCCAAGAAATTTTATGCCTTTGGGCCTAGCCCATGTATCTTATGCTTTTGTGTAGGTGGGCCTTGCCCATGTGTTTTATATAATGGGCCTTGCCCAATTTATTTTCAAGAGTCCAAATCATAAGTCTTACACTTATAAATTTTACTAAGCATTGTCTTTTAAGTATATTCATATACTTTTATAAAACCGCTTCGTAATTCTTATACATTTTCACTTTCCGGATTTTCATATCGTTAATATACGTATACGTTAGATGTCTAAAATATATTATTTTAGACATGACGCCGTTGTCGTTTAATATATACTTTCTCGTGTCTAAAATCGCCCAACGTCGTAGTAACTCTTCGTGTTGGCGATTTGTTTGTAGGTCGACGACGCAAGGTGTATCGTGTACATTCGTCCATCGTCCGCATTATTCCGTTCGTCCGATCATTGTTTCGACATATTGTAAAAGTGTATGTGCTTTATGTTATCTACACTTGGTAATCCTTCAAGTGTTTGAAGTGTTTGTATATGTTGGGTATTTTGTGGTATATACCCTAAACTTCTAGATACATACACATGCATACACATGTATTTACACATAACTTTTGGTGACAAAATATGCATATATATGTTTTTATTCCCGCAAATATATATATGTAGTAAATACTTTATTTTTAACTTGTAAATATATATATATATATATATATATTATACACTTACTTGTTAAACTCTTGGATGGTTAGGGTTTAACCCTTGTCATTAGAACTTCCTTAATGACAGTTTAGGTCACTAATCGCGTTTAATCCCGTTAATCCCCCATTAATCATACTGTAATCGAGATTATATTTTTAGAAAATTTCGCCATAGTTTCCCCTAAACTATGACGTTTTCCATGTTTCATAAACATACTTAAATCAAGTTTAAACCCATAATCAAGATCAATCCTCAATTCAAGATCACATATCACTTTATTTACAACTTATGCATCCTCATTTTCCATGATCTTTGTAAATATATTCTTACTACTTTTAAGTCACCATTTTAGTTACACTTTCATATCATTATTTTCACTTTAATCTCCTTTGTTTACTACACTTTTTAAGATGATTATACCCTGAATCATGGTGTTTATTTCTCATAAAAAATCACACGTGCGTAATAAATCATTTTTAAGTTGTAGTAATCTTCATAGATCATGAGGTTGATGATCTTGTTTAGATTTAAACATCACCATGTTTAAATCATCATTTATATTGTTATACATACAAGATCATCTACTTTAAACACCTTACTTTATCATAATCAACATAATCATGCTAACTAGTTAACACTAAAGCACAAATAAACACATAACAAACTTTGTTTAGTGTTATTATTATGGTGAGGTTTAGGGTTTTTGAGTTGTATTTTCTTTACTTTCAAGATGAACAACTTGTCCTTCCTTAAACTAGGCGTTATAAGAAGGTTAAATATGAAGAAATTTATCTTACAAAGTTTGCACAAGATTAGTGAAGATTTCGGAAGAAGATGAAGCTCCAAGAAAGCCCTAATGATCCTCCATCCTTGTAAGCATCTTGGATGATCTTGTAGTGGCTTTAAAGTGTATAAAATGGGGTGTTTAATGGTGAAAATGTGGTGGTTTGTAGTGGTGGGTATGAGCTGTGGAGTAAGAAGGAGAAAGGGAGGCTTGTTTCAAAATTTTTTTTGTAAAAATAATAGAAAATATGGTGTAATCTTTATATATATTTTGCTATCTTTCAAAGATTACAGATAAATCTTACACCATACTTATAATCTTACAGTTTCAACACAAATCAAGTGGATGGGGGCCCACATGGGGGGGTTAATTGTAAATTATTTTCAACATGTGTTAAATTGTAAGATATTTATGTGATTAAACTTAAGTATGGGAATTAGGGATTTGTCTTGCATCATTAGTGAGTAATTAGGGTTTAGGGTGTTAATCAATATTAATTAGTCCCCTTGACTAATTGGTATTAGTTTCGGATAACGAAAACGTCACTAGTTTACTCATTGGTACAATATCGACTAATATGCAAATTTTATTATTTGTACCAGGAGCTTTGGTTTTTTACCACCATAAGTGTCATGGCGTTTATTTAGAGTACTTCCGACATAGAAATATGATTAACTAGTTCACTAGTCAAGTATATGTTGAGTATGGATGGCCGAAACGCTTCCCGTTGAATTATTCGCTCAATATCGGCACTTATATTTTGTCGTCGAACATTCCCTGGAGTTGTGTTTCCGTGACCCCAAGATAGTTGAAGGGATTTCGGATCCCAAATGAAGCTTACTAGCTCTCTAGATTAATGTATGAGGATATCGGTCGTTAAAATCTTTGTCGGTTCGACAATCGGTCGTTTTCCGGTCAAGTTGTGCACTGTTTGCCGTATGACCGGAAACGATGTCTTTTATGTATTTCTGCTATTCTCATATTGTTTTAGGGTGTTCAACATTGTTTTGTTATAATTCTAGAATCCAGAAAATACCGAATTAATGTTGCGGACGAACTGAAATTGTCATCTTTTTATTCGAAACGGACAATTTTGTGATTTAGGCGTTGTACCGGAAAATTATGTATTATTACAAGATGTGTTCCCACATTAGTGTTTACATGTATATATGGACTCATTTATGGCATTCGCATGCCGTTATTTATTATTCTATTTCGTTTTAGCGGTTTTGCTGACATGAATAGTGCAACCGCGAATAGTGCGCCCAACACTTTCTACCAACACTTTTAGGGCATAGTTTGATTTGTTTCATGTCGTAATGGAAACAAATAAATGTTATGGCATGATTCACTTGTCCTCCACTTATGATATGACGTACGACTCAATTATGTAATCAAATTACGATATAATGCATGAGATTATGTACTAAAAATAGTGATTAGATTGTACGGAATTACCGGTTATTTGCCATTTGTCACATTCTCCAGCCCCTCTCCTTGGGTTATGTCTCTTTCTACTCCCGTACCCACTACTCCAATTCCACCCACATTTATACCTTTGCTTGAGACAATAAAGAAAACTCAGTCACTCAACAGCCCCTCTCACTCACCCATTAAAGAGAGTCAACCTCCACATTTGACTGAGTCTGAGACAACTCTATCTTCTAGCCCACAGGCAATTGAGGAGGTTACACCCCAAGAGTTACATATAACTCTTGGTGGTAGGTTAAGTGAAGCAACTACTACAACTGCTGCTACAACAGTGGCTCAGTTGGACAGTGGTTGCATAATTAAGACTTCCTTGACGGCAACCACTGCTAAGGCTACAGTTGATTCTCTGAGCCAGATGGAAGTCCCCAGAACAAAGAACAAGGGGCATCTGGGTCTGATACTATGGAGTTTACTCCAGTAGAAGATCCAAATACAACTACCTTTGGTTGGAATTCAGATGATCCTATTAGATTAGGTGATGAATTAAGGTATAAAGAACTGATGGAGGTGATGTCTTCCATGGAATCATCTATAGATGACCTCAAAACCATGATGAAGCTGGTCCTACAAAACTCCCAACCTCAACCATCTCCCACACAAATGCTGATGAGCTATGGAAGGTTGTTCAACCAATCATCCTTGCTCAGAGATAACTGGCCTATATTCAGCATGAAACCCATATGAAATTGATCTGAAATATGGTCGAGGCTCACTATAAATATACACAAGCTGACATCAAAGCCATCAAAGACCATCTGCTCAAAACTACCGGCTCTGCCCCGGTGATCATTCTTCAACATGACAACGAAGATGATGCCAAAAGGGGGAGAAAGATTTTGTGCGAAAGTTGCAGCCTGACTCAAACGTCAAACCTCAGGTGCTACAACAGCCAGCAACAACAACAACTGCTGAAGCATCTGAAACAACTTTGGGTAAAGAAATTAATGATTCATTAAACAAAGAAGCTGAAAGGATTGCAAATGAAAAGCAGCAACGACAAGATACACTCGAAGAAAAAGCTTTGAGACTCATAAAAGAAGTAAAGGCTAAGCAAATGGAAAAGGAAGATGTTGGAATTTCAAGGCAAAGAAGGTCTGCTAGAAGAGTAAGACAAGAAACTCCCATCTCTCCTACAACCACTGCTACAAGAGTAAGACAAGATGTATCCTTTGTCACTCTACCCACAACAGATGTTAGGGCAGATGTTATGAAAGCAGGTGCTGGAACAACAGCTACTCCAATAGATGTTGTTCAAACCACTGCCTTGATCTCCTTTCCAACCATAACTAAACCAGTGCCCACACCATCCCGAATTCCCACACATCCACCTTCTCCTAAAATTAAATTCCAACGCAAAAGAAAAGCTTTTGTTGTTGATGATGATGGGGTCCACCTGCGGAGGTCAAACCTATTCCTTTTTCATATAACATACACACAAGTGCGGAATCCAAGTGTGCATTCAACCAAAGCAAAATAAGGAACACCGGGTAACCAAAGATTCACTATCTTGATTAATGATTGAGAACAAGTACAAACATATACACACAATGCTCGTATGACTCAAACAAACTTGTTGTGTTCTTGTGTCTTCGTCTTCACCAGAAATGCTTACTTAGATATCCCACACAGAGGATCAGTTTGCTAGCTCGTTCTATTAACTTCTAGACCAAAGGGCTCTCAGTCTGGTGTGTTAGTCAGTAACCTTGACTGAGAAGTGCATGTCTGCTTGTATAGTGTCTGTCTAGACCTTCGTACGAATCACACTATTTCACACGAGACACATCTCCAGGAAATTGGTGCGGAGTAGCTGTTTCTTACGAAACACTTGTTTCGTACGAAACACTTGTTTCGTACGAAACACTCATTGATTCGTACGAATCATCTGACTCGTGCGAAATCTCTGACTCGCTCAGAATTCTCATTCGTGGAGAACGTATGTAGACATGACGTTTACAAGACTCAACGGTATGCACACATGCAACTGATTAACACAGACAAGCTAAGATGTCATACTAGATCAAGATAGAAGGATATCTCGATCTATTACACGACCAAACCTATACAGACACTTGAGCAAAGACCGTACAATTACAACTGTAATTAAGAACAAGCGACAGACACAAAACTGTATCAACAAACTCCCCCTTGGATGTTGCTTGGTCTTCGGTCTTTTGTCTTTATATGTTGGTCTTCACATGAATGGTTTGGAGTATCAAAAACTCCCCCTGAAGATCTGCTTATCCATTGATAGATCTGCTATCCAATGATTAGAGCATCAGGTCTTCAAACTTCTAAGAAACTTCAAATCTTTCTTGTTTCCTCTTCTGACTTGTCAGATTTCTTCGTTGCTGGTATTTGTTTATGTTCTTTTTGTATCAATCTGTACTCATAAAACAAATATAATTAGAACACAAATTTATCAGGGAATATACATGAGAGACTTATCATAAATTCTTCGTATGATTGTATCCCCTGAATGAGATACACACACTCGTATGAATTCCAGCAGCAAATTTGAGAAAAACAAGTGACCAAGTCAAATCAAATGACTACGTTCATTCGTATGAGATACACACACTCAAACGAATTTCAGATTTTGGATTTCTTTTGATGAGTTACTTGTTGCAAGATATTAATTTATGAAGTTGCGATATCAAACAAATGGTTTTCTTGCGTATCTTGGTAGAAACTTTCGAGTATCAACATTGGCTAACTTTCAAAAAGTAAATACATAAGCAACTAAGTAAACTAGACTGAAAAACTAAATATACAGATAAACTACAATTTTTTTCGAGTTTCAAGGTAAGAGAATCATACCAGCATTTTAATCTTTGTCAAAAACGATATTTGGTTTAAACTTCAAAATTAAACAGATAAGTATTCAACTATGATTTTCGGTATTGGTGTCCACGTAAGCTCAGACTTATCAGATGTAATCATGATTAGGAGATATGATTAAGGTATGAATTTACTTACTAGCCAGTGTTCAACCACATCACGACACATTCCCGTATCAAGATATGCACGAGAGAAAATCTTACCGGTGAGTATACTGCTTTATCATATGTTTTGACGTATATGAATGATGTGAGATACTCACTTATTTTTGATTGAAAACAAGCCCTTTGTGATTTAATCACTTATTGATGAGGAACTTGATTTTCATATGCATGCAGGGCACATGAGTAAGTCCGTGAACAGGTTAGTACCATCGTACCGACAAAGAGAAGAACTTAGCTCCCGCATAAAGCTGTGATATTTTATCACTTATTTTGGGGATGTGATATTTTTATCACTTATTTGAAGGTCGTATGACACGAATGTATGGTATCATGGAAGTTCTAGACTTGCGTCACCATTATTTTTCGGCAAAAGATTCAACCATGATACCCAGATGATAAGCCAGCATAAAGACCGTATATCTCAGAACCTCGGCATTCTATCAAACGAAATTTCGGTACCAAGACCATATGCCCATGATGGTTCCCACCTGGCGTTCTGTCTGTTACGTTTATATCAACCTGCACATTTTAGTCTAGTCTGATTGTGAGCCTACCGATACATCATAAGTAAAAGCTACTTGTCAATCTTCTTTCTATTCTTTTAACTATTTCTGACAGATTTACCTGTGAGTTTCATCATCTTCAACTTATCCAAGAAACTCATTTTTTTAATTTTCTAATGTTTTTGTATTTTTCTGAATTTTTTTCCCCCTTAAACAAGGAAGGTAAATAAAGGACATATTTTTGTATTTTCTTGAAATTTACTCCCCCTAAAATATAAAACTGAAAATCTTTTTGTAGTTTTAGATTTTTAGAAAAGTATTTACAGAAATAGTTAGCCATGGTTGAGTTACTCAGGCTTCACCTTGATGCCATGACCAAGAGTAGATAATCAAAACATGATTTATCAAAGGCTTTGGTAAAAAAGTCGGCACGTTGGTGATCAGTGTGGATTTTAACAACATCGATAAGTCTCTTTTCATAATAATCACGTATAAAATGATACTTAATCTCAATGTGTTTTGTTTTTGAATGCTGTACAGGATTCCGAGTGATTTGTAAAGCAGCTTCATTATCAACAAAAATAGGAGTAGTAAGAAATTCAAAACCGTAGTCGCGCATTTGTTGTTGAATCCATAGAACTTGAGAGTACCAACTAGAAGCTGAAATATATTCAGCCTCACATGTTGATGTAGCTACACAAGTCTGCTTTTTTGCATTGCCACGTGACTAGGCGATTTCCCAAGAACTAACATCCTGCTGTTGTTGATTTTGCATCTATTTTACAGCCGTCATGATCAGAATCACTGAATGCTGTCAGATCAAAGTTATCATCCTTAGGGTACCATAGACCAGTGTCTGGGCGTCCCTTCAAATAACGAAAGATCCTTTTTACAGCCATCAAATGAGAAACCTTCGGACTAGACTGATAGCGTGCCAGAAGGCATGTTGGGTACATTATGTCGGGTCTTGAAGCAGTAAGATACATGAGAGATCTGATCATAGCACGATAGAGATATGGTTCTACATGTTCACCCATTCCGTCTGGAGTAATCCCATGATTTTGAGCTAATGGAGTTCCCAAAGGCTTTGAGTCGTCCATCTGAAATCGTTTGAGAATATCTCCGACGTACTTGGTTTGATGGATAAAAATCCCTTCCTTTGATTGCTGAACCTGCAAACCTAAAAAGAAAGTCATTTCTCCCATTGCGCTCATCTAGAACTTCTCCTGCATAAACTGTTCGAATTCTTTGCACATTCGAGTGTTAGTAGACCCAAATATAATATCATCAACATAAACCTGTACTAGCAGCAAGTCCTCGTCCTGTTCCTTGATGAAGAGAGTACAGTCGATCAGGCCTTGTCTAAAACCATTCTTCAACAGATAGGTAGAAAACGTTTCATACCAAGCCCTTGGAGCTTGATGAAGACCATATAACGCCTTGTTGAGAAGCCAAACCTTGTCAGGATGGAGTGGATCTTCAAAACCTGGCGGTTGCTCAACATATACTTCCTCTTCTACCACACCATGAAGAAATGCACTCTTCACATCCATCTGATAAACGGTGAACTTCTTGAAGGACGTATAAGCCAAAAAGATTCTTATGGCCTCAAGTCATGCAACCGGTGCATAAACTTCATCATAATCAATGCCTTCGACCTGATTAAAATATTGAACAACCAATCGTGCTTTGTTTCTCACAGCAACACCTCGGTCATCCTTCTTACACTTGTACACCATCGTGTACCAATCTTCTTGTAGTTATCAGGCTTGTCAACCAATTTCCAGACGCCTAACTTCTGAAACTGCTGAAGTTCTTCCTGCATGGCTTCAACCCAAGAGTCTTCTTTCATTGCCTCCTTCCAAAATTTTGGTTCTACTTGGCACACATAGCAGGAAAAAGACCAATCAGTCAGACCACCAGATTCCTCGATTTCCGAATACAATCCAGCATTCTGGTTGTTTCAAAGCTGATTACGAGTCTGCACACCACTCTGGACATCTCCAATAATATTCTGCTGAGGATGGAATTATGAATACGAGTTTCTAGAACATCAGGAACTCGAGAGTTGATATCAAAATTGTTTATATTCAGATCAACAGTTACATCGAGAGCTGGATTTGATGACGTTGTAGATGCCTGACCTTCAGTCGTTCCTTGAGGTTGAATATTTGACGTATCATTCGAAAATCCAGGAACCTCACCAGAGGCAGCTTCATTAGCATCGTGAAACTCATCGTTTTTTGACGAAACATTATAATCCGCAACATCTTCGAATTCCTCATTTTGAACAATATTGTTAACCGAAGTCGATACTTGAGGGTTAACAATAATTTGTCGAACTAATGACGAGTCTACTGCAGTATCACTTTCCAATAACATCTGAGCAGCAGCTGTTGCATCATCAAAAGTTGGCAGATTAAAGGAGTCAAACAGCCCATCATAGTCAAACATCCAAGGAGCCCCCGGAGCTCTAACCGCTTCTGTATATCTCTGAACCTTGACTTCACCCCATTCTTCAATCTTCTTTGAAGACAAATTCCACACCCGGAAATTAGGAGTAGCATATCCAAGAAAGAAACCTTCGATAGCCTTGGGACCAAACTTTCCATGTGGGTCGATCATAGTGCATGGAGCTCCAAAAGGTTCTAAGAAAGAAACATCCGGTTTCCTTTTATGTAACAACTCAAAGCATGTCTTCCCATGCCTCTTCACTGTTAGAACTCTATTCATCATGTAGCACGCAGTAGCAACAGTTTCTCCCCAAAATTGAACAGGAAGTTCTGATTCTACTAACATGGTTCTTGTAGTTTCAATGAGAGTTCTATTCTTTCTCTCATCGACACCATTTTGTTGTGGAGTGTATCGTGAACTGTACTCATGCAGAATAGCCTTTAAGGAACAGTACTCATCCATAACTTGATTTTTGAATTTCATGCCATTGTCGCTTCTGATTCTCCTTACCTTCAGATTGTACAAATTTTCTAGCAGAGTCAGGAGATTCTTGAGGATAGTAGGAACTTCACTCTTGTGTGCCAGCATGTTGACCCATGAGAATCTGGAATAGTCATCAGTAACTACCAGACAATAAGAATCACCAAAGGTTGTTTTGTGTTTCATAGGTCCAAAGAGGTCCATATGAAGACGTTCCAGTGGCATATTCATAGTGTTGATCTTCTTCACGGGATGGGATTTTCTTGCTTGCTTCCCTTCTTGCATGATACACAAACGTCTTGAAGATGAAAAGTCTTCACTGGTACACCATTCACTAGATTGTTCTTCACCAAATAGCTCATATTTCTCAGGTGAATGTGTCCCATACGTCTATGCCAAGAGATTAATTCCTTCTCGGTGGCTTTAGAGACAAAACATGTGACTTGTGCAGATGTTGTAATATCTTGGCTCATATCAAGAATATACAAGTCATTAATTCTTGGAGCCGATAGGAGAATCCATTCCTTGGGGATCTTGAATCCAGGCTTCAGCACATAACATCCGGCATCATCAAAATGTACCATGAACTTCTTGTCGCAGATTTGAGAAACGCTAAGAAGATTGTGATCAATTTGCCGCACATAATTGATCTTGTCGAAGCTTACAACACCATTGGAGACCATTCCCTCTCCAGTGATGTATCCACCTTTGTCACCAGCAAAAGCAACATAACCATCCCTTATGCTTTTCACGTCATATAGGAGCCGCAAGTCGCCCGTCATGTGCCTTGATGCTCCACTGTCAACAATCCAATGACTATTTATAGTTCCTCCTGGAACACCCTGCACATTGCACAAATAAGATTAGTTTGAGATGGGGACCCAAGCCTTAGTGGTCTTGGGTCGTCCCTTATCATCGAGAAATTAAACAAACTGAGGAACTCCTTTTGAACCATTACCGGTCTTCTGTTTCCAAGATCCTTGTTTATTACCAGATTTACTATTATTTACAGTTTTAACAGTGTCTGGTTTTGTTGACTTTGAGGATCTTTGATCCTTTTTTGAAGAATCCGATTTTAAAGCTTTCTCAACTGCTTTTACTTGTTTACGTTTTTGCTTCTCTTTTTGATCTTTAATAACTCGTTTATCTTGTGTCGGAGAAACAGATTTACGTTTGCAAGTTGGTTCATGAGGGGTTTTCTCTATACATCTTGATTTGGCTGGATTTTGACAATCCTTTATAATGTGGCCAAATTCTCCACATTTGAAACAAGTTCTCCTTTCAACAAAACTAGGAGATCGTGTTTCTTGGCTTGACGTTGAACTTGTGGGCTTTGAGGTACTAGGTTCATTTTCATTACATCAATCAGTGTGTTGGGTGTAATTGTTTTGACTATTTCTTTTCAAAATCTTAACTTTCTTTACAAAATCAACATTAGATTTTCCTTGAAAAGCTTCGACTTTATCGGTACCTTTAGAACTCACAAATTTAACAGTTTTGGCCTTTTTCTGGTAACGAGAGCCTTTTGCTTCAACTTTCGGTTGAGAAACTGTAGGCTTTTCAACTCGCTTCCATTGTTTTTCTTTTGAAGTGGATAATGGTTGTGATTTGGTGGACTTTTTCTTCTCTAAAGGTTTAGTTTTTGACTTTTCAAACACCTGATATATAGAGATTGGATTTACGTTTTTAATTGGAAAATCTTTGTTTGAATAGATTTTCTTATCTCCAACCAAAGTGTACAACACATTATCTACTTCTTGTGTAGACACACTTGTCTTCACAGATTTCTTAGGAACAGTCTCTTGATTCTCAATAGATTGAGTACTAGGAATAGCAGAAGATTCTACTCTTTTCTTCTCATCAAGAGGCTGATCCTAATCATCATTTCTTGATTCATCATCTGATATATCATCCTCTTCTTCATCAGACGATGAACTTTCTGGCTTGCTTGGTTCTTGAGAGGAATTGCCTAGTTTGAACCCTAACCCTGCTGTGAATTCCTCAGGATTCAAAGGTACAGAGGGTTCAAAACGAGGCATCTCCTCTTCATCAGGCATTTTGGTATAGTTGTGTTTCATTGGGGGTGGACACGACTTATACCCTATGCATTGAGCATCTCCCTTTAGTTTTTGAACTTCAATAATATGATCAAGCACATATTGGGAGTTAGAATAACTTTCCAATTTACGTTTGATCGAATCATATTCGCATTTGGCGATGGCTAACTCTTTCTTTGTTTCTTCTAGGAGATTAATGTAGTTATTAATTCCTGTCTGTTATTCAAAACTGTTTTTGTCAATTCAGAAACACTTTTCTTAAGGGTTTCTATTGCAGATTTGATTCTTTTTCATTTCTGGTTAGCGCCAAATTCGCATCTTTGCATTTTGATAGTTCAAGAACTAAATTTTGATTATGACTGTTGACGGTTTCATACTTTATTTTTAATTCAACACAGTCATTGCAAACAGTAGGAGGTTCAAAATTTACCTGTTTTGAAGAACCTTCAACATTTGCCATAAAGACAGTGTGATGAGGAAAAGCTGCACCATCTGTAGAGAGTGCCTCTGTCTCTTTTACCGTAGCTTTTGCATTCCTCGTCATACCCACCTTTTCACTCTTCAACAACTCAGCTTCACTCAGCAACTTTTCAACCTCAGCATCACTTCCTTTCTTCTCACTAGAATCACATCCATAACCATCTGAACTTGAACATTCTTCATCAGAACTGCCAGCATCCCTAGATGTATCATCATTATTTGGAGTGTTGATGTTGTGAACATGCTTGATTTGATCCATGATCTTTGCATAGCATGCAGTTCTTTCGTTATTCTCAGTTCCCAACTGTACTAACCAATCGCATCCTTCATCAAACTGAACTACGAAAGCTCTGTGTGTGTTTGAAGGTCCTGATTGATTGGTGTTGTTAGAGTTGCCAACAGCTACTATTCTTCTTTCATTGTTGTACTGTGCTGTGTTGGATGGTTGAGTCTGATTTCGAAAGGGGTTGTGATTTCCTTCCTTGCTGGGTCTTGTGCATTCCCGCTTGAAGTGACCTCTTTCTCCACAGTTAAAGCAAGTAACAACGATTTTGTCAAAGCCGTATTTTGTATCCTTCTTGCTTTCCAAACTGGTTCTACCCGTTCTTCTCATATAATCCTTCGCTCTTCTCATAGCGCTTGCAAATACCCACTTGATGTCCATCAGATCCATTTCATCTCGGTCAATTTGTTCATAGTCTTCGTTTGTCAAATTGATGTTCCCCATTTGACCTGCAACTAAACCATAATATGCACTGACCATGGTTTTTAGAAGTTCTGCATGTTCCTGTGCAACTTCTACGTTGATTTTGGAGAGATTTAACGTGTCAAGTTTGACAGTGTTAGGATTTACCGATTGACTATTGCTTCCATAGAAAGCTTGTTGAGGAATTTGCTGTGGAGCTTTATACTCTAAATCCCTTGGCTGTGGAAGGAAGGCTTTCGGATCAAAGGCTTGTCCATAGGCTTGATTACTCGAACCTGTAGACTGACTTGATTGAACTGGTTGGGGTAGAAAAGGGTTCACGTTTGACACAAACGCGGTTTGCAGCTTTGGTTCCTGGCTTGAGCTTGTACCTGCATTTATACCTCCAAAATACATTTCAGGGTTTTGTGGAGCAGAGACTCATTGTGCCTTCCGGAGTTCTTCTTCATTCTTGTTCTCCAGTTTCTACACAAATTCATAAATACTAATTGAGTCCAAAACACCTGTATGTTTTAAAAGATCAACAAATTGACCCCATTTCGGTGGTAAAGCATCAACAAATCGCATCACAATTTCTTGTGATGCTGCTAACACTTTATACGAGTACATTTCGCTGAGAAGATGATAAAACCGAGTGGTCATATCATTAAAGTTTCGTTCTCCATGAACATGAAACCTTCAAACTCTTTCTTGAGCAGATCATGCCGAATCTTCCTGGGTAGCAGCGTTACCTTCACCTCTTGCTTCCAAAGTGTCCCACAAATTTTTCGTTGTAGTACAATACACAAACTGATGATAAATGTCTTTATGCAGAGCTTGTGTGAGGATAGCAAATGCCTTTTTCTCTAGATCGTAAGCTTTCTTGTCACTTTCAACTAGATTGGCCAATGTGGTTGGATTTGATCCAGCTTCTTCAAGTGCTTCATTGTAGGGAGTAGTGAAACACGTCCACAATTCCGTGTTTTGACCGAGAACATATGTATGAAAGCGAGTTTTCCATGAAGGATAATTGTTCATGTGATTTAACTTCGGCGGTCGGTTATTACTCCTTGTTTCACTTTCGCACATTAACAGGGTTTGGATGCTTTGATTCTGATTCGCAACACACGCCCATTGATTCGCAGAGATCATTGCTGTATGTTGAGGCATCAAAGATTTTACCCATGATGTTGCAGAGCTTTGCGAAGACTCCTGATTTGAGCTTGAACAACTCCAATCCCACGGGTTAGAACTCATTATATTTTCTTGTTTTAGGAAAAGTTAAAGGTTTTAAAGTTTTAAAACTTATAATTACCTTAAAAAAAATTCACAGATCTGAAAATATCACAAATTCTTAAAATCAAAAAAACTTTGAAAAACACGAAAAACAAATAACAACTGTTTTGTGTGAGACAGCTGTTTCGTGCGGGACAATGATGTTTAGTGCGGATCAGATGTTTCACACGAAACTTTTCAGTCTCACAAATTGTTTTGTTCAGCGTTTTTCAGAGGAATCTTTTTAGAAGTGGTTTGGTCAGAAATTTCCTTTCTTGTGTAGACCTGCTTTTTGAAAATACCTGTTGTCTTACCCACTTTTAGTTAAAACACAGATTTTAACAGTCCACAGTCCAAGTCCAGATCCAAGTCAGAAAATGTTAGCCCTACCAAAACTAATCAGATTCAAATATTTGCAGATTTTTTCTTCAAGGGTGTTCTTCAGAAAAATTTTACCATAAAATTTTCTGCATGCAGCAGAATTTAACCAATTTTTAAGTTAACTATCGAAAACTTATGTTTTCTGCTAGAGATTCAAGAACACTTTAGAAATCTTCAAACTATCTCAGACACAACTAAGCCTGGTTTTGAACAAGGAAAGAGCCAACGCTCTGATACCACTTGTAGGTCCACCTGCGGATGTCAAACCTATTCCTTGTTCATATAACATACACATAAGTGCGGAATCCAAGTGTGCATTCAACCAAAGCAAAGTAAGGAACACGGGGTAACCAAAGATTCACTATCTTGATTAATGATTGAGAACAAGTACAAACATATACACACAATGCTCGTATGACTCAAACAAACTTGTTGTGTTCTTGTGTCTTCGTCTTCACCAGAAATGCTAACTTAGATATCCCACACAGAGGATCAGTTTGCTAGCTCGTTCTATTAACTTCTGGACCAAAGGGCTCTCAGTCTGGTGTGTTAGTCAGTAACTTTGACTGAGAAGTGCATGTCTGCTTATATAGTGTCTGTCTAGATCTTCGTACGAATCACGATACTAGACATACGGAACACACTATTTCACACGAGACACATCTCCAGGAAATTGGTGTGGAGTAGCTGTTTCGTACGAAACACTTGTTTCGTACGAAAACACTCATTGATTCATACGAAAACACTCATTGATTCGTACTAATCATTTGACTCGTACGAAATCTCTGACTCGCACAGAATTCTCATTCTTGGAGAACATGTGTAGACCTGACGTTTACAAGACTCAACGGTATGCACACATGCAATCGATTAACACAGACAAGCTAAGATGTCATACTAGATCAAGATAGAAGGATATCTCGATCTATTCGACGCGACCAAACCTATACAGACACTTGAGCAAAGACCGTACAATTACAACTATAATTAAGAACAAGCGATAGACACAAAACTGTATCAACAACAACCAATCACCACGTCCCACCTTATCACAATCCATATCACAACCATTCTCATCACCTCCACACTCTCAAACTCCCTTTCCCCCAGTTCCAACCATGCACCTATCCTCGTCATTCCTTCCTATGGGTGAATTATACCCAGTGGAAATTTTACAGTTAAAGGTGAGATTGAAGCTTTCTACAAAATAGAAGATCCACAAAAAGAGAATTTCCTTCCTTGCTAGGGTATAGAAAGCCTAGGAACTTGGATGAGTATCGTAAGCTGAAGGCTAAACAGGCTGAATACATTGCAAAAGAAAATTCAAAAGATTAGATGACAGGGCTTTACAAGTCTTCTTGGAATACCAACTGAGCAAAGTCAGAAGCATTGAAGAATTTGCTAAGGAGCTGAGTAAGTCTATGTCTGAACAGCCAACCACTAGTGATCCAGAAATGATAGAAGGTTATCTTGATCATGTCATGAAGCATAAGCCTTACAAAGCAACAAGGGCACAATTTAAAGGCTGGTCGGCTAATGAGCTTAAAGAAGAAATTGAAAGAATTCATTCTATGCTCAAAGATCCTTCAAAGATGCCTACTCCAACTATTTGGGAAAAAGGCAAAAATTGAAAGCCAAGACCATGCTCTTAAAATTAAAAGAATGAAAGCCGAGCTTATTGATGCTTTATATGGAACAACAAGGCAGATTGTAGATGGTCAGAATCTAAAGTGGTAGATACCTACAGAAGGTTGGAAGAATTAAGAAAAAAGATCCTTCTATTCCAAAAAAGCCAATCTATGAGCAAACAACCTCTCCTCTTAAACAGACTCTTGGTCCTAAAAGATTAACTTCAACCACCATCTTATCCACCATTGCCTTGAATCAAGCAAAGAGGCAAAAGCGGGTAGAAGAAGAAGATCAAAGGATGCATGAGGAATTGAGAAAAGAGAGAATAAAGAACCAATTTTGTTTTACACAGATGCTACAAGTGACAAGCTTAGAGCCTCAATATCCACACTTGTACGCTGACCAACCTCACCCAATGCATCAAAAATAACACTACTCCCAAGAAAACCATCTGACTCAAAAATTCTAAAATGGAAGTCTAAAAAAGACAACCATGAATTAACATTGCTCAGGTCAGATGGTAGAGTTCAAAGGATAAAGATGGAGGATACATACGGTCTGGATGTAGCTGATCTCCAAGACTTGCTGAATCTTGAGCTTGAAAGGGATGTAGAAGACATGATTGCCCTGGACTTTGAACTTCGGTTCAAAGGCCAAATAAGGGAATCATTGAGGAGAAATAAAGATCAGTAAAAAAGTTTAGTTTTGTCATCATCTGTTCTTGTAATGTTTAGCGTATAGCAAGTAATCATAATAAAGTTCTTGTAATGTTTAGTTTTGGCATCATCTATGCATGTACTATTCTATTTGATCACTTTCATCGATTATCAATCTAAGCTACCATCCTTACATTCTGTACGAACAAATCAGTGATCTTAGGCTAAGGGGGAGATTGTGAGTCATATGCAAGTAATCCTGTTATGAATTTAAGAAAACTTGACATAAATACCCACTGATGCAAACCATTGACTCATTAACCACTGATGTTATATTTACTAACCACTGATGCAAACCAATGATGCAATCCACTGACTCACTGATTAGAAACCACTGATGCAAAACCACTGATTTAACCACTGACTCACTAACCACTAATGCAAACCATTGACTCACTAATTAGAAACCAATGATGCAAAACCACTAATTCAACCACTGACTCACTAACCACTAATGTTATAGTCAACTTTTCATACACTTGTCATGTATAGAGCCCTTTTCAACTAAAAAAATGAGAAAAAGTATATCACCAAAGAATTGATAAACTAACAGAAAAATAAGTGCCAACATATCACGAATAAGAAAACTAACTTAAGTACTATACAATATATCACAAGACAATAAGTATCATTTACCAATTTTAGAACTTACATAAACAGTTTCAAACTCAGATCCTAACAATATACAAATAATAATCCGTAGTTAGAATCTAACTTCATTTGAACCATTCAAAATATAGTCAACTTTTCTTACACCTGGCTTTAACAACCTTCATTACTTAAGACAATAAGTATCAGTCCTTGTAGTTCTATCCACTGACATAAATTCAAACTTGACATAAATTCCCCTAAACTTATAAGAAAATAAGTATCAGTCCTTGTAAATCCCTATCAAACACTGATGCAAACCACTGATGACAAACCACTGCTAACACACCAATAGTAGTTGTATAGCAAAACCATTGATTCAACCACTGACTCACTAACCACTGATGTAATACTCAGCAATGGTTGTCCAGCAGTGGTTGTCTACCACCAATAGTGTTTGCTTAACATCTAATGTTATTAATCCATGAAAATCTATTTGTTGCTGAAAGGTGTATCCTCTATTCCTACTTCCACTGTTGGTGAAACCACTGTTTTCCCAGTCCACTGATAATCTATTCTCTGATAGTGTAAAATCTCCTCTGATCATTCCTTTGTTCAGAACCACTGCTAGTCTCCAGCAGAGGTTTCCAAACAACTGTCATCCAATATCCAACAGAGTTTACACATGCACAGATGATAGCCACCAGACCTTTATAAACCTTGTCTCATCCAAACAGAGTTTCCACTTGCCGTTTCAATTTCAAAAACAAAAATCTCTCATAAATTTCTCCATTACTCTCCTTCTTCTCAAAACCCTAATCACTCACTTCTTCACCATGAATCTCATTATCAATTTGTGGCGTTTTTAGACAATTTGTGGAGTGTTAAGTTTGTTTAGCTGTTCTACTTATATAATGACCTTTTTTTGGCGCGAGCTAGATATATATTTTTTTGCGCTAAAAATCAACAGTATTTTTTTATGTGTACTTTTTGTATCTCTTGTCGTGTGATGTAAGATGCAGACCTATAATGTGACATGTAATTATGGGGTTTTGAAAATATAAAAAAATTCAATTGCCATGGTGTGGTTTTTAATATAATAAATGTTAGTAATGAATTTTCCGTCGTTTCAATTACTGTTTGTAGTTACTATTTGTTCAGCTTTATCTATTAAGACTGTAACACGTCCCATCTTTTTAAGTTTGGCGTTTTGTATTTTAATCCATCTTTATAAATAAAGATGGCAAAATTAAACTTTTG
This sequence comes from Scalesia atractyloides, assembly GCA_947069175.1. Classification (NCBI taxonomy): domain Eukaryota; kingdom Viridiplantae; phylum Streptophyta; class Magnoliopsida; order Asterales; family Asteraceae; genus Scalesia; species Scalesia atractyloides. The sequence continues at coordinate 54,169,858 of CAMTDV010000020.1, forward strand.
TAAAGCACCCTTTTGTTCTATTCTCTTGCACCTTTTTATACATTTCAGTAATTATTTGGAGTTAATAATAATACGTGATTAAAGGAATTTTATTATAGTTTTGGTGTTTGGCGTTTGTGGCATTTTATAAGTAATTAGAGAAATAATGTATTTTATTAGCTGAAAATTAGATAACAAACCACAGAAAATGACTCCAAAAAGATACAGAAAGAAAAAACAATTAAAAATGCTAATCCAATTTTTCATCCAAATCTTCACTGCCATTAGTCTCTTATTCTTGAAGTTTTTGTCCCCTAAACCTTTAAATTCCTTAGATGGGTGTCGATTTCCCTACACAACTGAAACGCCCTGCTCTAGGCGAAGCTAATCATTCAACAAAAATATGGCGTTCTAGTTTTTGGTGCCATCTTTTGTTGTTGACTGGTGAAGTGGTTTTGTGGATCTTGGAGACATAGATCGATGCCGTTTTGTGGACACTATTATTTTGGTGTGATTGTGAGTGGGTTTTTCGCTTTGATGATGTTTGGCCATCATCTTCATGCTCATCCCACTCTTCATCATTTAAATGGACTCCAAAATAGCGTTTACACTGGCATAGGTCTCTCCTTCTCATCCAAACCTTTCTCAAGAACAAAGCAGACAAAATGACATATCACTGTCATCAGTCTCTTTGTCTTGAAGATTTGTCCATCTCATTCAGCAAAGTCTTTTAGAACACACAGCTTACAGGTTTGCCATCTGTTATTTTGAACTTTTTGGCGTTTTAATTTGAAAAAGGTGAGGTTTATCTCAATAAAATTTTGTTGAATGAAATGGACAACATTGTTATGCTCAATTAATAATGACTTAAGAATGTTGTCCACCTCATTCAGTGAAACTTTATGGAGAACAAAACTGATGTTATAAGAAACGAGGTTTGCCATATGGTATTTAGTAAATTATGTCGTTTGCTTTTGGTGTAATCAATGGAAGGGCCTGAGGTTGTATATATAAGATGTTTTTGGTGCGTAGTTTGGGCGAGAATTTTCTATAAGTTATTGTTTGTTCAATAATAAAGATGGCACGTCTCATCATTAAGTTACTGTTTGTTCAGCTTTATCTGTTAAATATGCAATATGTCAGTCGCATCCACTGATCAGAAACCACTGATGACAAACCACTGCTAACACACTAATAGTAGTTGTATAGCAAAACCACTGATGTTATACTCAGCAGTGGTTGTCCAGCAGTGATTGACTACCACCAACAGTGTTTACCTAACATCCGATGTTATTACTCCATCAGAGGTTAGCAACATCATCAGTGTTTGTCTAACATCATTAGTGTTTGCCTAACATCTGATGTTATTCCTTCCAAACTAGCACTAATCAGAAACCACTAATGCAAACCATTGATGACAAACCAGTGCTAACACACCAACAGTAGTTGTATAGCAAAACCACCCAATTCAACCACAGACTCACTAACCACTGATGTTATACTCAGCAGTGGTTGTCTACTACCAACAATGTTTACCTAACATCTGATGTTATTACTCCATTAGAGGTTAGCAACATCATCATTGTTTGTCTAACATCTGATGTTATTACTCTATCAGAGGTTAGCAACATCATCAATGTTTTGTCTAACATCTGATGTTGTGTTTGTCTAACATCAAAGATTATACTAATTACAATTATTTAATAGTATTACTTATTTTACTTACTTTTAGTTGACGATTATACTAACATCTGATGTTATTAATAGTGTTTGTCTAACATTAGATGTTATTAATAGTGTTTGTCTAACGCCGAAGCTACAACTAAAAAAATTAGGAAAAGTATATCACCAAAGAATTGATAAACTAACAGAAAAACAAGTGTCAACATATCACGAATAAGAAAATTAACTTAAGTACTATACAATATATCACGAGATGACTGATAAACTAACGCTAAACGAGTATCCTATTTATATCACGAGACGACTAATAAACTAACGCTAACTTAAGTACTATACAATATTTTACACCTAATGTAAATTATTACATGTGAAATTTTTTTATTTTTTTGCTGAAACAAGTGATTTTTTTAAAGATTTTTGAGAATTTTTTTGGAATGCCTAGTTCTCATGGTTCTCGCAACTCATGGTGGTTCTCATTTTACCTTTCTCTCTCTCTCTCTATATATATATATATATGTGTGTGATAAGATCAAGGGAAAACTCTTCCGAGTTGTGAGAACTTAAAGAACTCGTCCTTCCTATGCGAGTTTTGCCCCTTTTTTTCAAACCCTTGATTAAAATGTTACAAAAGACTGCCGTAAAAACAAAAATTCGGAAGTATTGTTTTTCGGCCCCCTACAACAGTTTTAAAAAGCTGATAATATAAGAATGACATCACTTTTTACAGAATTACGGCTGTCGTAAATGAAAAAAACTAGTTTTTTTTTTTGAGGAAAAGTTGATTTTTAAGGATTTTTGGTAAAAGAAAATTAAAAAAAACATTTCATAAGGCCAAGGTCTCAAAGTTCTCACAACTCCTATAAGTTTTCATTTTACCGTAACTCAATATTTATATATATATATATATAAAGGATAGATAGAAAACCCAGAAAACTCTAAGCTACCAACATTTTTATAAAAAAAAATCATACATGTAATATACATGTTTTTAAAGGTTTTGAGGAAAAAAAATCAAAAAAGAGCCGAATAGATTTTTTTTAAAATAAACAAGTTTTTGTGTAACATATGTTACATTCATGTGTAGCATATGTTACAGCCGCGTTGCACAAAACTTGTTTATTTTTTTTTAAATATTCACTCGACGCTTTTTAGTTTTTTTTGCTCAAAACTCTTAAAAGCATGTATATTACATGTGTGATTTTTTTCAAAAACAAAAAATGTCTGTAGGTTGGAGTTTTCTAGGTTTTCTCAATTAAAAGGATTTTCTTTCAATACTTACATTATATATATAGGAATGTTTAAATGAGAACGCTAAATATTGTGAGAATCATAAGAACGCATATAAACTAAGAGAACTTGGTAAAAAACAATTAAAATTCATTTTTTTAAACTTAACATTATTATTCAAATACAATATTAGAAATTAAATTTACATATGTGTAAGTTTCTCATTTACATGTGTAAATGTATTGTATTTAACAAATTTACACATTTGTAAAAAAATTATAAGAGTGATTTTAAAAGAAGAAATTGATTATTTGATGATGTACATTCTTTTTTTTATGTTGCATTTTAATTACACTGATATTTGTATTAAAAAAATTGTTTTGATTGGTTTTCTCATTCGTGGTTCTCGCAATATTTAGCGTTCACAAGATAACCCTCCCCTATATATATATATAGGTGTGGATCATTTCGAAACCCTAGATATTTACAAAACTCGCAGAACTCCTAATAAACAATCATTTTATTTATATACTTTAATAATTAGGATAACTTTAACATTTATTATATGTATTTTTACAATTACATGCATGTTAAGAGTAATTTATCATATTTATAAGTAATTTTATGATTACACATATGTAAACTAGTTTTTATACATATATGTAATTAATTATTACACATTTATATAATTTGGCTATTACACATATGTAAAATACCCTATACATATATCTATATGTATGTATGTATGTATATATGGTAGGGTTCTAAAGTGAACACTAGGTTGAGAGTGAACTGTGTGAACTAATCTGAGCCATTGGATTCATGTAGAGATTTTTAAACAATGGTAAGATTGTAACTATAATGTTGTAACTTCCCTTTAAATTAATTGACAAAAGGGTATTTGCGTCTTTTGTAAATTGCATTTACCAAACAATATAATCAAAATTCCTAAAATCTTTTTAGTTTCCATGTTTACAATATATACAGTTGTTAGTGTATACACATGTGTACAGTCTCGATAGTATCAGTTTATACAAGATACACAGATGTTAGTTTATACACATGTGTACAGTCTCGTTAACTATAAATTTATACAAGATACACTGCTTTTAGTTTATACACATGTGTACAGTCTTGCTAACTATCAGTTTATACAAGATACACATTGTTAGTTTATACAAATGTGTACAGACTTTTGATACATATGTGTATTTTGTAGTCCACGACCTAGTTCCATTAGGAGTTTCATATATGGTTTGAATCCGGGAGGGACAGTTGGTGTCCAGTACATAGTTCCGTTAGGAGTTTCATATACGTTATTAGCAACTGATTCTACACGAGTTTAAAATAATGGAGAAGTAATTAAAAATGTTTGAGAGAGAGATAATTAATAGATGAGAAAATTAAGGGATTTTAATAAAGAGAGAGAGAGAGCTAATGTCAATCTTACCATTTTAATCTAAAAAATAATCAATTGTGAAGATTAGTTCACTCAGTTCATTTTTAGAAAGTTATTCACAAATAATCCTAATCTGATATAGACATACATACATATATATATATATATGGTAGGGTTCTAAAGTGAACACTAGGTTGAGAGTGAACTGTGTGAACTAATCTAGCCATTGGATTGGATCATCTAAAGATTTTTAAACATGTGTACAGTCTCGCTAACTATCAGTTTATACAAGATACATAGCTGTATGTTTATACACATGTATACAGACTTTTATATATTTTTGTATTATATTCAGAAATTATTACATATGTGTATATTAACAAAATATAGTATATTATGCATGTACACAAGTAAATTCATATAAAAACTATGAAATTAATGAAAATAAGACAAGTCACATGTATGTAAATTAGTAACATGCATATACTTCCATTGAACATTTGTTTTCTACAACACAAAGTTACACGAAAACTATGTAGATTGTTTCACATAGTCGAGTACTCCCCAATTTTAGAATTCGTTTTCCAAATGAACTTTAGGATGAAAACTTAAAGAGTTTAACTCATATGTATCCAGTTAGCATTGCATGTGTGATGCATACCTTCAGGTGATAAGAAGTTTTCAGGTGATAAAGTTGAAAACCAAGATATGAAAAATAAATGTGATCATTGTCCAAACTCATATATTGTATTTTTCCAATTTTTAATTGCCTTGGGCTTTTGCTTATGTATATTGCCATACTTTATGATACAACGGTGGTAACCTATAAAACAAAAAAGAAACCGAGATTATTTTCGTACATGCGAATCTGATGGTAGTTGGGTTGTATGGCAAGAGCCTACATCTCATACTTACTATTTTGACTTGAAGGATGTTTTATATTACACGTGGCAGTGCCTTTCGAACTAATTGTTCTTTTAAATTAGTTTTGAAAAAATGATTGTTATCATTTGGTTTTGTTTCAGGTTACTAGAGTATGGATCTTTTATAAATTAAAATAATAGATAAATAACTAAAAATGATAGAGAGAGTTAAGAGATGAGAAAATTAAAAGATTTTAATTAAAAATAATTAATTAATATTAATCTTATCATTTTAATCTAAAAATGATAAAGGGTCAAATTTTATTCATTCAATTCACTTTTAAGAAGTTATTTATTATTGAACCTAATCTTATATTTCTCCTTAAATATCACTCTTAAATTAAAGGATTTTAATTAATTTATAATTTGAATTTTAAAACCTTCTCATTTTAAGTCTAATATTTTCTAAATAATTTGAAAAACAAGATCCCAGTATTTGATAAGTCTAATATTTTTTTAACAATTTAAAAAACAACCACCATATGCTAACCATACTGTATATAACCTTAACTTGAATTAGTATAAACTAGAATTTTTCGAATTAATATCTACGATCACGATAAACATAATAATCTTAAATGATTCTACTATTTTTTATAATAAAATAATATATTAACCTTAATTTAAATCTGTATAAATTAGAATTTTCAAATCAATATCTTCGATTACGAAAAATATAATATTCCTAAATGGATTCAATTATGTTCTTTTAATCAAAATATTCCTAAGCGGATTCTATTATTTTTTTAACCAAAACTAATATCAATTCAATCACTTCGATAATAACATCACATAACTCAAATATTTTATAATAAACGGTTATAACAGTACCTTTATATGTTATACTGACTTACAAATCTTTGTATAAAACAGGTTATATATCGAAAAAAATAAACTCAGTATTATTTTAGTTTATAGGTGTTACAAGCCCATATATTTCACGGGTTGAAGACCGAAACAAATGTGTATGTAATCCTTTTCATATAGTTAAAAAATGTAATAATATTAAAATCTTATACATTCATAATTCATGAATTTTATTACCCAGGTTAAGGAAGTATATATTAGAAATGTGTAATATGGTTAATAAATGTAATAGTATCATTTTCTTATCAAACGGTTATATATCGTATATTGTTGATGGACATATCAATTGTTTCATAAATTAATGTATTATTTAACTGTTATGTGTGACAAATTCAGTCTTTTTTATAAGATTTGTATGGACGTTGTAATTATAAATTAAAGTTATAATATTAGTTATTTTATCATAAAACATTTTTGTTATAATATTTATTTTATAGTATTAACAAGTTTGACCAATTTTTTCAGGGTAAAAATTGGAAGAAGAGATTTATATATATAATTAAAATCCGAAGAATGAATTTTGTGCTCATATACAACATATTTTGGGATCGTTATTTTAAAATTTAAAATTTAAATAATGTAAATTATTGTGCACATTATACAATTATATAATCCAATCTAAATGACGATCACATCCTTAACTTGGGGAAGTAGAGCATTAGACTATAACTCTACATGGTTATAAATACAATAATTGTATTATTATCTTAAAATAGATAATATGGTGTCTTATTATGTTTGCAATAAGTTGGTTATCAAGTAATCCAAACCTATACTGTTATCATATTCCCTAAACAAAATCTTCCTATCTAGTTTTTGAGGTTTATTAAGCTCATTGATAAATACCGGATTCGAGATCGGCGGTCTCCCGTGAAATAAATTAAATGTAAATACGATAACGTAAAACTCTTATGCAAACACCCATAGCAAAGGTTGGCTAGGGTTATATACTTGAAAATAAACGTGGAGATGCATGCAAGAATATTAAGGAAACATGGCAAATTGGAATACAGGGGCATTGTAAAATACTAATATGTTATCAAGCAAACTACCTGGCTAAGTAAACGTTAAACTTGGAACATGGGTTGGTTAGTCCGTATCACTCATCAATACAATAACTATATCACTAGAAATGTCATGCCAAATAGTTAAGGGACTGTAAAGGTAAAGAAAACATAAAATGTGGACTTGTTTGATTCATTTGGGAAAACCAAAGGATTAAAAGCATCCTAACTTACAAAGATCTGGCGCCAATTGCAACCCCGTCTGATCCATCACTCGAATCAGGCGACAATGCAAAGCTTTTTTCTAGAAAATCTTCGTTTAATTTTGTCATCGTTGTCTTGTTTCAGAAATCTTCATTAATTCTGCCTCGTGTGGAGTTCTTAGAGTTGTGATATGCTTTCAAGGTGATACTCGTTAAATTCCGTCAAACCAGGTTGTTATTACGGTTTGCGTGCCAAATTAATATATCTTTTTATATTAATATAGAAAATGGAAATTCTCTTTTCAGTCGTAGACTCGTAGTAGTTTATTTGGTATCCTTGATTATTTAGGAAAATGTTCACGTAATTGACTTAAATAATTGCTTAGTAAAGTTAGCCCTATTATCGGCTTTTTAAGTCTGCAATTAAAGTTTGAGATTGTTCTTTGCATCCTTTTCAAAATGTTCAATCAAGATTTTGGTGGTTGAATGATTAATGTGGAATGCACTTCGGTCTGTCTTTGATTGTGTTTTGTCATTTAACATGTTTTGAGTTGTTTTGTAGTTTGTAGACAGTCAATAGTAGCATTGTCACTTTTGTTGCGACCGTTGAGGTTATAGACTCGGGCACTAGTATGAAAGAGTATATTCCTCGGTTCATATCCTTCTCCCTTTTTGTCGGGTACCAAGAAAAGTGCAGCCACACTGACATTAAAGGGATCGGGAGTTGTCGTCCAAGAGAACTCCGACGCCCAGGTAATATCATATGCATACGTGTGTAATCTAACCTCTTTGTTGGACTTCATCTCGTACTTATATCCTCCACTTTGGGCTTTAACCTTAATGGGCCGCATTCTGACTTGGGTTTACTAACATTACTGAAAGACTAATCATTCCATCCTCTAGCACAAGGGTCATATAGTAATTATTATAAAATATGACGGTTACAAAGTCGAGGGGCTACTTGTGACTAAACAGAAGTTAGTAACCGCTACCCCAAAGGGTGCGATCTCTTGGAGACACATCTCCATAGATCGATGGCAGCCACAAAGGAAGGGGCGGCTATTGGACACACCTCTTCATGTTTAATTTCAATCACACATTCAAGGGACACACCCGTTTACGAAGAGACGCGTCTATTCACTCGTATCTTTTAGAAACTATAAATAGGGATAGATAGTTTCATTTGGAGTTGTTAATTGTCCATTCAAGTTTGTATACAAACACACATACGATCATTGTAAGTTTACGATTCAAGTTATTCAAGTTCTTGCGATCTAGAGATCAAAGATCAGTCTGGGCAACAATTGGTATCAGAGCATCAGGCTCTACGGCATTGAAGGGATTTTCGCGATCAGGTTCTATCTTTCAATTCGCAAGTTTCAATTCGGTTTATTAGTTTTGGTTCAAGGGTTTCGAACCAGGGGTTAGAAATCAAGGGTTTTGATTTCGGGGTTATAGTGCGAAGTTGATTTATTAAGTTATTACGCGTTTCGAGATACTTGCGGATCAGAAATAAGTTTGGTTGATTACAAGTTTGTCAAAAGTAAAAATTGTTCGATTAGAAAATATGTCAGGAGCGACAGGAGGGTCGAGTCCGCAAATTGTAATTCAAAAGGAAGGAAGTTCTCTTTCCTAGTTTCAGTGTCCAATTCTAAAATCAACAAATTATACGGTTTGGGTAATTCGCATCAAAACGATTTTGGAAACGAATGGTTTATGGGAAACGATTGAACCAGGAGAAAATACACAGACAGATGTTAAGAAAGATAAGTCGGCGATCGCTTATCTATTTCAAGCAATACTAGAGGATGTTGTATTGCAAGTTGCAAGTTGTAAAACTGCAAAGGAGATTTGGGAAAATCTGAAGACAAGACACGTTGGTGTTGATCGGGTACAAAAGGCGCGGTGGCATACACTTATATCAGAATTTGAGTTACTACAAATGAAGGAGGATGACACTATAGATTCTTTCACCGCATAGATAAATAGTGTTGTTACCCGGGCAAGTGAATTAGGGACAACGCTGAGTCAACCAACTCTGGTACGCAAACTCCTATATGCCGTGCTAGATAAGTTTACCCAGATTGTCGCCTCGATGGAACAGTACTCCGATCTAGAAACAATGACGCTAGAAGAAGCAGTCGGAAAGTTAAAAACATTCGAAGAAAGACTTAAGCAAAAGAAAGGTAGCCCAGGAGAAATTCAAGACAGATTGATGTTTACACATCAAGATAACAACGCTGGTAGAGGAAGACAGTTTGGAAACCGCGGGCGTCGAAGGTTCAACCCACCACGAGGAAATTGGCGAGACAACAGAGATAGGCAAAGCTCTAAGAATGAAGGATCTTCATTCAGACCTAAAAATGGAAACTCTAAGAATTGGAGGAAGTTTGGAAGGAGCCAAACAGACCTGAGTAGAGTTTAGTGCTTCAAGTGTCAGAAGTTTGGACATTACACGAAAGATTGTTCCGAGAAAGTCGTCATACAAGAACAATCAAATCTCGTCAAGGAAGATGAACCACCAGTGTTATTAATGGCGATTAAAGAAGAAAACAGAGGTCAAGAAAAGGTTCTACTAAACGAGGAATGCATAGAACCAACAAAGTACGCCACGGAAGATAAAAGTCTATGGTACTTAAACAACGGTGCAAGCAACCACATGACAGGTGTACGAAGTCACTTCAGAGAATTAGACCAAAAAGTGTCAGGAGAAGTACGTTTTGGTGACGGATCACACGTAGAGATTAAAGGTATAGGTTCAATACTACTGGATGTCAAAACCAAGAGCAAAGGATTATCTCTCAAGTTTACTACATTCCAAGTTTGAAGTCCCATATATTGAGCCTCTGACAACTCTTGGAAATCGGTTGCAAAGTAAATATGGACGGAGATCTGCTAACACTCCACGACAGAAATAGAAATTTATTAATGCGAGTCAAGAGGATGAAGAATAGGTTGTACAAGGTTAAGTTGAAGATTGGAAGACCAATCTGCCTGCTCTCAAACACATAAGATTTATCATGGTTATGGCACGCGAGGTTAGGCCATTTACATTTCGATGCTATCAAGGAAATGACCTCGAAAGAACTTGGTACATGGAATTCCACAAATAAGTCATGCCAGTCAAGTTTGTGACGCATGCTTATTAGGGAAACATAGTAGGACACCATTTCCAAACCAGGCGAAATTCAGATCCTCCAAACCTCTGGATTTAGTCTATGGAAATCTGTGTGGTCCTATATCCCCATCAATACATGCTGGGAGGAAGTATATATTTCTACTTGTAGACGATTGCACTCGCTACATGTGGGCGTACCTACTAACCTCCAATGATCCAGTATTTGAAACTTTCAAGCAGTTCAAAGAAATGGTGGAGACGGAAACACAAACCATGTTAAAGATGCTAAGAATAGATAGGAGGAGAATTCACGTTGGCTCAATTCAACAAGTATTGCAAAGACAATGGCATAGGGAGACAGCTCACAGCGCCATACTCTCCGCAGCAAAATGGAGTAGTAGAAAGAAGAAACAGGACGATGTTGTCAACTACTCGCAGTATGTTAAAGGCAATGAATATGCCTCCGAATTTTTGGGGTGAAGCTATACGGCAAGCAATATACGTACTGAACTAGGTTCTAACAAAGGCCTTGGTGAACAAGACACCATATGAAGCTTTGAAAGGAAGAAAGCCGAATCTGGAACATCTAAAGGTTTTTGGTTGCATAGCATACGCTAAGGTTTTACCACTTTAACAGAAGAAGTTGGATGACAGAAGTGCACCTATGGTTTATCTTGGATTTGAAGAAGGATCGAAGGTGTTCAGATTATACGATCCAGCAAAGAACAAAATATGTGTCAGCAGAGATGTAAAGTTCATGGAAGATCAGCCATGGAACTAGAATAGCTATATGGAAATGGTAGATTCATGAAATCCATAATGGACTAACTTTGTCATTCAAGATAATGACAACCCTCCAGAGTTAGAGGAGGATGCGCCAAGTAGTCCAGGAAACAGTGGGCCACATCATGAAGATTCAGGAGTAGATCAATCAGAGAATCCAGACTCCTATATGACACTACCGACACACTCAAATAATCAGAACTCATCAGGAAGTTCAAGTAGTTTATCAAGTAGAGGTCCATCTACATCCGAAAGTACAACAGAGAGTATTAGCGATACTCCAGTAAAACTGAGAAGTCTCAAAGAACTATATGAAGAGACAGAGGAAATTCAAGTAGATCCACATGAATTATTACTTGCTGAAGAAGAACCAAGAAATTACAAGGAAGCATCTAGTGACAGCAAATGGATTGAAGCAATGAAGGCTGAGTTAGATTCGATAAATAAGAATAACACTTGGAGATTGACAGAATTGCCAGAAGGTCACAAGGCAATAGGATTAAAGTGGATATTCAAGACAAAGAAAGATGCAAGTGGAAAGGTCACTAGACACAAAGCAAGACTGGTAGCAAAAGGATACGTTGAGCAACACAGGATTGACTTTGATGAAGCCTTTGCACCAGTAGCGCACATAGAAACAGTTCGACTAATGTTGGCTTTAGCAGCACATCAAGGTTGGGAGGTACATCACTTAGATGTAAAGGCTGCATTCCTACACAGAGATCTCAAGGAGGAGGTCTATGTCTCACAACCAGAAGGATTCGTAAAGCCAGGAGATGAAGGAAAGGTTTACAAACTATCAAAAGCATTGTATGGATTGAGACAAGCACTACGTGGTTGGAATACGAAGTTAGATCAAACCCTAAAGTCACTTAACCTCAAGAAGTGCACTTTAGAACATGCAATCTATACAAGGACGAGTAAGACTTCTACACTGATAATCGGAGTGTACGTTGATGATTTGATAGTCACTGGAACATCAAGGAAGGAAATAGATGTTTTCAAGTCTCAGATGGAAAACAAGTTTGAAATGAGCGATCAAGGATTGCTAGCATACTATCTGGGAATAGAAGTTACACAAGCATCGGGTGAGATAGCCATCAAGCAAACAAGCTATATCAACAAGATACTCAAAGACGCTGATATGTTAACCTGCAACGACACAAAGATTCCTATGAATCCAGTAACACAGTTAACAAAGACTGAAGAAGGAGATCTAGTAGACGTAACGCATTATAGAAGCCTGATAGGTTCTCTCAGGTACTTATTGCATACAAGGCCAGATCTATGTTACCCAGTCAGTCTGCTTAGTAGATTCATGAAAGAACCAAAGGAGCATCACTTGAAAGCAGTGAAGCAAGTACTACGTTACATAAAAGGAAAAAAAGAGCATGGGATTATCTACAAGAAGCAAGGAGGATGTAAGATCACAGGTTATAGCGACAGCAGTTATGGAGTTAACACAAACCAAGGAAAAGGAACAATTGGTCTGGTATTCTACTTTGGAGAATCACATATAACCTGGTGCACACAGAAGCAACAAACAGTGGCACTATCATCTTTTGAATCAGAGTTCATGGCAGCCACTGCAGCAGCATGCCAAGCACTATGGCTTAAAAGATTAATAAGTGAGATAACAGGCAGGAAGGAAGAGAAGATAACACTCAGGGTGGATAATGTTTCTGCAATAGCACTCATGAGGAATCCAGTCTTTCATGGAAAAATCAAGCACATTGACACACACTACCATTTCATAAGGGAATGCGTGGAGAACGAGGATATCAATGTGGAACACATAAGTGGAGAGCTGCAACGGCAGACATATTAACAAAGGCACTAGCAAGGGTCAAGTTTGCTACAATGCGAGAACTGCTCGGAGTTCAAGATCTACAACAACCCAATGATGTTCATGATTAGGGGGGTGAATGAAAGACTAATCATTCCCATCCTCTAGCACAAGGGTTATATAGTAATTATTATAAAGTATGGCAGTTACAAAGTCGAGGGGCCACTTGTGACTAAACAGAAGTTAGTAACCGCTACCCCAAAGGGTGCGATCTCTTGGAGACACAACTCCATAGATCGATGGCAGCCACAAAGGAAGGGACGTGACTATTGGACGCACCTCTTCACATTTAATTTCAACCACACATTCAAGGGACACACCCGTTCACGAAGAGACGCGTCTATTCACTCGTATCTTTTAGAAACTATAAATAGGGATAGATAGTTTCATTTGGAATTGTTAATGTCCATTCAAGTTTGTATACATACACACATACGATCATTGTAAGTTTACGATTCATGTTATTCAAGTTCTTGCGATCTAGAGATCAAAGATCAGTCTGGACAACAGTTACGCCCACTTGGGCCTATCTAACATGTTGGGCTTTTGGTCCACTTATGAGGATGGCTAAACAACTCTATATACATTTATTTGCAGCAGATTTTACTCTTTTTTAACCAAGTGGAATAAGCTTCAGCATTGTATAATCTCAAGGACATGTGAATGAAAGGTACATCATGAAACTGATAAAACAACCATTTTGAACAAAGTTTCTGTTGGGGAATTTTTAGAAACCGGATGATCAGAGAGGCGTGTATTCACTTTCAGATAAAATTATTTCGATGGTTCTACCGAATAATTCAATTGGTTACAACTCTGATTTTTTGAGAATTGGAACTACAGTATGTGTTTTTTTATGGAATTCGTATGAACCAGATCTTGACCAAAAAACACAACAACGAATTTTAAGGGATAATTGCTAATACTACTTTGGCAATTATTAGCAGTTAGAATTCAAATTTTGATTTTAATTAAATTGCCGCCTTAATTTTTATCTACAAAATTGTGATGAATTTTATAAAAATAATTTTTTAAGACATTTTCCATAAAATAATTTAATTAAAATAAATTATTTCTGGCTAGGGGCTCTGCCCTTGGACCCTGCTCCCAGGAGTGCTGCCCCCGGCCCCCGCCAAGGGAGTGTTGCCCCTTGGAAACCCTTTTCGGGGCTCAGCTCGAACACTTGGAATTACAACTACTCAAACAAGTGTGCCTCCCGTACCTCCTAACTTGTTCGATGTGCATCATAATTCTCTTTGCTCATCAAATTAATCCCGATTACACTAACATATGTAACAGTTCACCACATGTTAACAATGTGATGGAGGTCTTGCCACAACAAAGGCTGTGGTGGTTATTACATTCATGGAGAAAGAGGTAATAAAAATAATGACCATCAAACTTTCAATCTACAAAATAACTCAAATGAGAGAGGTATCTTAAATTTAAAAAATTATAGTATTTAGGTTACCATTAACGTTGCATAACATATAGTCCTAAAAATAAGAAGACCTACGACTAGTCAAAGATGTCCTAGCAATTGCTTGCTTGTATTCCCTCATTTTATGCCTCATCTTTAAACTGATGCCTATGGACAGCAATTAGTAGTCTTAAGCATACACACAGGAAAGGACCATGAAATCGACCATATTTGTGTTTAATTTACATATATATTTTATATCCATAGGCATCTTCGCTTTTTTTTATTGCGTATAATAAAGATAATCCAATGATAATTATTTAGATGTGTGTTTTCTTAGGGGGAGCAAAGCAAGCGAGGAATGATAACAAAAATGCTTGATCTGCGAATAACCAAATGGTTTCTATCATCTTTTACTGGTATGAACTTAACTTTTTAGTTCATGTGAGGTCATGACTTATGAGTGCACATCTGGCATACTTATCGGCTTATTGCACATGTTTAATTTGCATTTTTCAGTATATTCAAAAGATTGAGTTAGCTGTTAGAATCAGTTCAATAATGTTCTATCATGAAACTGCTACTTTATGATTAACATTTTCAAAGAAAACGGTTTGGCTATAAGTTATAACATATGAATATTTTCAAAAGGCTCAGTTGCTTTACTGGCATAGGTGAAATCTATAAAAGTTAAAAGACCAAACCCACTAGCATTAAAGGGATTTCAAATATGATGGTCAATCATCATCACCACTACCACTGGTCCACCACCATCTTTAATTTTGCTTAATTTCCCCTTAAAATGTACACCTTGGGCCTCAAAGTAACTTTAGACACTACTAATCAGGATATTAAATTAGTGTTTTGAACAATTTGTTTCCTTGCATGGTGATATAACTTGTAAGTTATTAATATTTAAAAAAAGATTTGTTACATGAGATTATACATCTAATTTTGGATAACAAAAGAAGCTATGGTTATCATTGGATTCCAGCTCTAGGATCATCTTAAGATTTGTAGAGATCTTTGTCTTTAAATTAAAAAGGGATTGGGTCCACTACTAGAGTAGGTTATTCATCAAACATGTAGTATGATTATCCAAACAGGATTAAAGAACATAATCAATAAAAAGAAATCAGACACAATACAGTCTGATTCAACAAGGTGCAATGATGATACAACATGCAAAAAAGTATTGACATAAACAATCAAAGTAAGATTTATCTTGATCCAAGATAAGTGTGAAGATCAAAAACATCGTCTATTTGTTTTAATCCAAATCCCGTAAATAATCACCTCGAATTCTTAAAAACCCCAGAAAATAATATTCACATTAAAACTACAGAAACAATATAAAAAAAATTGCAACATTTCATCAAAGTACCAAAATTTTGACAGAAAATAGATCCAGCATCAGATTAAGAACACAAATTCCAAATGTTAGTAAACAACCCTTAATCTTGACTATTGTGGATCTCATATTCTGATATATCGTGCCAGCTGTGATCACCAAGAGGTTCTTTTTCTTGAGATTCATCAATCACTGAACTTTTCATGGACATTCCATCAAGAGTATCACTTCCAGAATCTTCTTGAAGCTCTTTAAACATGGCCATTACCTGAATCATCGTTGGTCTTTTCTGTTAAAAGGTTGATTCATAAACACTGAATTGATTGTGTTTTATTCGTATGTTTCATTACAAAGAAAGGTATCCTATTTATACAAAAGAAACGTAATCTAAATATAGAAGACAGCAGCTGATTGCTAGCTGTCTTTTACGTTGCTGTTGATTGCTGTTGATTTGCTGGATACGTTGCTGTTGATTAGCTGCCGATTAGCTGCAGGATGTCCGGCTGTTGATTAGCTGCAATTTTCCTCCAAGATTAGACTTTCCTTTCTAACACTCCCCCTCAAGTTGAATAGTTGGATTTCCAAAATTCAACTTGCCCAAACAATCATTGAAAATTTTCCCGTTAACTGCTTTTGTTAGAATGTCAGAAGCTGATCCTTTGATCGAACGAATGGTAGTTCAATCGTACCATCTTCCAATTTTTCTTTGATGAAGTTCCTATCAACTTCCACGTGTTTTGTTCGATCATGTTGTACTGGGTTTTCTGAAATCTGAATTGCAGCTTTATTATCACACATAATCTTACTTGTTTCTTTTGGCGGAAAACCAATCTCAGCTAAGAGTCTCCGCATCCACATGGCTTCCGTTAAACCCCGAGCTACACATCTAAATTCAGCTTCTGCGCTTGAAAGAGCAACCACTTTTTGTTTTTTACTCCTCCAAGTAACAAGATTCCCTCCAACTAAAGTGAAGTAGCCTGTTGTTGATCTCCGACTTCCCTTATCTCCTGCCCAGTCTGCATCGGTATAGATCTGGACATTTAGGTGTCCATGTGATTGAAACAGGACTCCATGACCCACTGTTCCTTTGAGATATCTAATAATTCTCCAAACTGCTTCCATATGTGACTGTTGAGGTTGGTGCATGAACTGACTTACTACCCCTACAGCATAGGCGATGTCTGGACGAGTGTGTGAGAGATATATTAGTTTTCCTACCAGCCGTTGGTATCTTTCTTTATTTGCTAATTTTGCTCCTTCTTCCATGTAAAGCTTTTGGTTTACACTCATAGGAGTATCTGCTGGTTTGCAATCGATCATTCCAATTTCTGCCAACAGGTCTAAGACATACTTCTTTTGACTAATGAAGATTCCTTGTTTCGACCTTAGTACTTCAATACCGAGGAAATACTTAATCTGCCTAAATCTTTCATTTCAAATTCAGCAAACAAGTTTTCTTTAAGTTTTACCATTTCTTCTTTATCGTTTCCTGTAATGATCATATCATCTACATAGATAATTAGGCAGGTTACGAATTTTCCTCTTTTTTTGAGAAACAAAGTATGATCGGCATTACTCTGTTTATATCCAAACTTTTTCATAGCTATCGTAAATCTGCCAAACCAAGCCCGGGGAGATTGCTTCAAACCATAAAGAGACTTCTTCAGACGGCAAACTTCTCCAGTTTTGAAACCTTTTGTGAATCCTGGAGGAGCATCCATAAATACCTCTTCGTCTAGGTCTCCGTGTAAAAAGGCATTTTTTACGTCAAACTGTTGAAGTGGCCACCCTTCATTCGCAGCTATCGAAAAAAGAACCCTGATTGTGTTCATTTTTGCAACCGGGGAGAATGTTTCAGCATAGTCAATCCCATATGTCTGGGTATACCCTTTTGCTACCAGTCGGGCTTTATATCTTTCAATTGTACCATCTGGTTTATACTTGACCGTATAGACCCAACGACACCCTACAGATTTCTTTCCCAACGGGAGAGTACACTTTTCCCAAGTATTGTTCTTGATTAGGGCTTCCATTTCTGTTTTCATCGCTTCCTTCCAATGTTTAGACTTTAAGGCTTGATCCACGTTTGTAGGAGTTTCTTCGGAATAAAAGATGAGATAAATGCTTTGGCTTCCTTAGTGAAATTTCCATCGGCCACACTAGCTATAGGATAGCTAGATCTTCTTGGTTCTTTTTCGGGAGAATACCGTTTCGGAGGGACCCCTCTGTTTGTTCTAGGGGTAACACATATCTTGATGGTGGTTCTTCTTGTCTGGATTCATCTGCCTGCAAATTTTCAGTTTGTTCTGTGGCAGTTTCATGGTTAGACATATCGGTATCCTCGGAGTCATTAGAAACTTCAAATGTACCACCAGACTGAATTGGGTGAGTATTACTTACCTGGGACACCAGGTTAGGAGGAACATTAGGATCGTCAGTGGCACTGAAATTGAAGTCTGGTGACTCTGTAGTAGATGACTCTTTAGTTGGTACATAGGGAACATATTTTAACCAGCTTAGTGTATCTAAACATTCCTTCTCCCCCTGACCACTGAGTTGGGAATTGTAGTAATACTCGGTTTCAAGAAAGTCACAGTTTATCGTGGTAAACATATGACGTGTTTTTGGATTATAACATCTGTATCCCTTTTGATTCATTCCATACCCAACAAAGACACATTTTTCAGCACAAGGGTCAAGCTTGGTTCGATCTGATTTGGGTATGTGAACAAAGGCAGTACATCCAAAGACTCGTGGTTGAAGAGTAAGAACTGAGGGTAGTTTGAAGAATTTTGAAAGGGTGTGTAACGGGATGTTAAGTTTTAGGATTTTTGTTGGGAGTCGGTTGAGAAGATAGGTAGCAGTAGCAAGGGCTTCAGGCCAAAAATATTTCGGAACTTGAGATTCAATTAGGAGAGCTCGTGTCATTTCTAGCAAAATGCGATTTTTCCTTTCGGCGACACCGTTTTGTTCTGGGGTGTTTGGGCATGTAGTTTGGTGGATTATTCCCTTGTCTTGGAAATAGGATTTAAACGAGGTATTAACAAACTCACCGCCATTATCAGATCGGAATATTTGGATGTTTGTTTGAAATTGGGTTTGGATCATGGCTTAAAACATAGTGATTTTTTCAAATACTTCGGATTTGTTTTTCAAAAATAAACCCAGGTCATTCGGGTACAATCATCAACGAACATCACAAAGTACCGAAGGTTTTTTCCCCCAAGAACTGGGGCAGGACCCCATACGTCAGAATGGATTAATGAAAATGGCAAAGCAGCCTTAGTATTATTGGGTTTAAAAGTTTTTATATGGCTTTTTGCTAAAACGCATGTTTCACAATGTGACATAGAATTAACTGGAAATAGTTTTGGAAATAAAATATGCGAATAACTTGTAGAAGGATGACCTAATCTTCGGTGCCACAGCCAAGCTTCTCGTTCTGATGTCCCATGAGTCAGCATCACAGCACCACTTTGAGTCACCTCATCCACATAGTACAACCCTTGACTTTCAGTGCCACGCCCAATGATCACTCCCGTCCTGATATCCTGTAAAATACAAAACGTAGGGTACATTAGGACAATACAGTTAAGTTCCTTTGTGACATGGCTGATGGAAAACAGCTTATGTGATAACGAGGGAACATAAAGACAATTAGAGATTTTTATTGTGGGTGAAATCTCAATAGTCCCTCCCGATTTTACATCCATTATCCCGCCATTCGCCGTTTGAATATGTGTTTTTTCTGGTTTAGTTGTTGAAATAATATCCGATGACTCATAAGTCATTGTGTCGGTTGCGCCGCAATCGAATATCCATTGTTTTTGTTTACCATGATGTTTTCGGGCCATATTAGCATTCCCATTATTTTCAGGGACCAAATGTGATATATTCACATTTTGATTATATGGGTTCGGTTTAAACCCATCCGCCCAACAACCGTCCCCTTTTCTTTCTTCTTCTCCGCCTTTACCTAAGCATTCGTCTCCTTCATCTGTTGCGTCGGCCATTCCGCCGAAACCCACCCTCCGGCTTCCATCTCCTGTGACATCTCGGCTGCCGGTGCTAGATGACTTCCCCTTTTCCGTAGTCTTTGTGCCTCTCTTCTGACCATCAGACCACCATTCGGGATACCCGACGAGTTTGAAACATTGTTCCCAGGTATGTTTCGTCATGCCGCAATGATCACACTTGAGGTGAGTTTTGTCGTCTTTACAGGTTCCGTTTCTTTTTCCATCGGCTCGTCGGTAGCCCTTTGACGCAAGCCCTAGTCCGTCAATTTCAGAGGCCATTAGACCCGCTGTGATACCCTGTGTGTCATTGAGAGGTGTTCCCAGAATATTCTGGTGAGCGGCCTCCTTGCGGACAGTAGCGTATGCAGTTTCTACGGTTGGAAGGGGTTCTAACCGGAGTATTTCCCTTTTTATAGGGTCATATTTCCGGTTGAGGGCGTTTAGAAACTGGAACAGTTTCTGTTCCGTCCTGATTTTGTGATACGCTTGGATATCGGCTGGGCAAGTCATAGGGTTTGGGTCAATCCGATCAATTTCTCCCCATACTCCTTGGAGTATAATCCACAATTCTTCTAGGGAGAGATTGTTCTGTTTGATTTCATTCGCCTTGACATGTAGGTTGAAAGTTTGGAGCTTGTCACGCCCACTGCTATATGTTATAGCTAGGGCATCCCACAGCGATTTTGCTGTTGGGAATTCGGTTAGATTGCTGGCAAGGGTTGGTTCGATGTTCTGTATGAGCCATGAGAAGACGACTAGGTCGTCTTGTTCCCATTGCTCATATTCCTCGCTGGTTTGGTTCGGCGGGTTGGTTGATAGATGGTTTAGAAAGGCTTTTGATTTACCGCCTATGGCTACCCTCATCATCCGGGTCCATAAGGCGTAATTCTGGCTGTTGAGCTTGAGGTTTATTTGAAGGTTATCGGACAGTTTTGGGTTTCTGTTTTGTGGGTTGAGGCCATTCTTGAGCAGGTTGGCGATTTGAATTGATAGATCTTCTCCCAAGTTACCTGCTTCGGCCATGGCAGCTTGGTTGAGAGGATGATTTGGTTTTGGGTGAGCAAGGTAAATGATGAACAGGTCAAGAACGACACTGCTCTGATACCATGTTAAAAGGTTGATTCATAAACACTGAATTGATTGTGTTTTATTCGTATGTTTCATTACAAAGAAAGGTATCCTATTTATACAAAAGAAACGTAATCTAAATATAGAAGACAGCAGCTGATTGCTAGCTGTCTTTTACGTTGCTGTTGATTGCTGTTGATTTGCTGGATACGTTGCTGTTGATTAGCTGCAGGATGTCCGGCTGTTGATTAGCTGCAATTTTCCTCCAAGGTTAGACTTTCCTTTCTAACATTTTCCACGGCTTGTTATCGACACACTGAAACGATAACTTTAAACAATGCAACAATTCAGATTCACATGATTTATCTGAGAGCAGTTCAGGATCCTAAATATCACGAATTTTCCTTTCTCGGTGCAACTGTTTAGCCCATCCCACAAGATTATAATCATCCCCAAACTCCTTAGTATCTATTGGCTTTTTCCCAGATAAAAGCTCTAGTAACACAACTCCATAACTGTATACATCTCCTTTTGCTGTACACCTGAAACTCTGGTAGTACTCTGGTGGGACATAACTGGGTGTCCCGACTAAGGTACTCACACTAAGATGTGTTTCGAGTGCATTAACGAGTCTAGCCATGCCAAAATCCGAGACTCGGGCTTCAAAATCTTGGTCTAAAAGTACATTACTGGACTTCATATCACGGTGAATGATCTGAGGTATACAACTATGGTGAAGGAATGCTAGCCCTCTTGCTGACCCAATGGCTATCTTTTTTCTTGATGACCAATCAAGCCATGGAACGCATCCTCCGCCTTTGACTCGATCGTGTAAAACCGCTTCTAAACTTCCCCATTTCATGTACTCGTATACAAGAAGTCTTTCTTCTCCAACTTTACAGTAACCCAACAACGGTACAAGGTTACGATGTTTGATTCTTCCAATTGTTTCCATTTCAGCCATGAACTCTCTATCTCCTTGACTTGTGACATGTATAAGTTTCTTGATTGCAACTACGCTCCCGTCTTTCAACTGCGCTTTGTAAACATCACCGAACCCGCCTGAACCAATTCACATGTCAGCACTGAACCCGTTTGTTGCTTCCAGAAAGTGGCCAAAAGTCAGTTTTCTCAATGGCTTCTCGAAGGTGGATATGTTAATGCTTAAAGGCTCGGGAACGCCAGATAGTTTCCAGCTGCTGTTCCCAGAAGTCGAAAGGCTTTCAATGTATTTATCTCTAGCTTCCACTTTCTTTTGATGCCTCTTCATTTTGAAAAGAATGAATGTGAGGATGATTATACATAGAAGAGACACCAGTATCCCAACAACGACCCCAGTAGCCATCGAACTTGTCCTCTTTGTTCTATGTTTGAGCCCGGCTCGTCGGCTTCCTGACCCGCATGGATCCAACGCAAGCCCACAAAGGCCCGGGTTGTTTTCATATTTTGATGCTGGAAAAGTAGTAAGTTGGCTCCTGAAGGAATCGGGCCTGTGAGCTTATTGTTCGACACGTCGTAGTCATTTAGAAACAAGAGACTCACTAATGATCCCGGAATAAATCCCGTTAGCGAGTTATGTGAAAGATCAAGCAGCAAAGTGGTTTTCAAATTCCCTACACTAAACGGGATATCACCCGTAAGATTATTGTATCCCAGATTAAAAACTTGCAGGTAGTTCAATGAACCGTAGCTTTCAGGAATACTACCAGTTAACGAATTGAAAGACAGATCAAGGTAGATCATGCTGCCATTAGCTTCATAATTGTACATTGTCAAACCCAAATATATTCGGGTCGATGGACACGAATGATAATTCAAGAACCCTTCAAGCCTCTCTTTCCTTATTCCCTCAAATTCAACAAGTCCTCCAGCAAATCTACAAGCTGTACCCCCTTCATTCCTCACAAAAGCAAACTGTTTCCCCGAAACGGGCCCAGGGGTAACAAGCCTGGCTGAATCCGCAAGCTCTTCCCGAGAGACCCGTCCAGTAAATTGCTATTCAAATCCAGCCAAATGAAGCTGTTACACTTGCCAAGACCAACCGGAACACCACCTGTAAGTGAATTGTTTCCCAGTTGAAGAATAGCAAGATTGACAAGATTCCCGACACCGGAGGGGATCTCTCCTTCGAGTTTGTTGTTAGAAAGCGAAACCCACATCAGATTCGTGTAGCTAGCGATCGACGTTGGGATTATCCCTGTAATAAGGTTGTTGTTAAGAATCAAAGTTTGAAGATTCCTTCCTTTGACACAGATTCCTTCTGGGATTTCACCTGTGAGATTGTTAGCCCACATTATCACATGTAAGATCTGTGGAAGATTCCATATTTCAACAGGAATTGCACCAGTCAGACTATTGAAACTAAGATCAATAGTTTGCAAACTTTTGCAACCACCAAGATTATTTGGCACAGACCCTGATAAATAGTTGTTGGCCAGAAGTAACTTCTGAAGTGAATAAAATGGTGAGTTTGAAGAACACCATTCAGAAGGTATCTCCCCTGTAAATCCATTAGAACTCAAGTCCATGACTTGAAGTTGACTACAGTTGTCAAAAGTTAACGGAAAACTCCCAGTGATATTATTAAATGAAGCAGAAAGATACTTCAAACTTGAAGGAGAACTCACAACCACGGTTAAAAAGTCACCTGAGAGATAATTGTGGCCAAGACTGAGGCT
Source organism: Scalesia atractyloides (assembly GCA_947069175.1). Lineage (NCBI taxonomy): Eukaryota > Viridiplantae > Streptophyta > Magnoliopsida > Asterales > Asteraceae > Scalesia > Scalesia atractyloides. Next base: position 54,193,423 of record CAMTDV010000020.1, read on the forward strand.
CGAGAGTGATGAACACGAAGCGTACGAAGAAGGCAGTCCGCCGGTGAACTGGTTGCCGGAAAGATCAAGCTCTTCAAGTGTGCTGCAGGCATTTCCAACTTCTGGTGGAATCTGCCCAAAAAACTGATTCGAAGCTAACGAAAGGCTTTTCAGGTATTTGAAACCTCCCAACATGGATCCCGGAATTTTCATATGCAACTCATTGTAGCTGATATCAAGATGCTGTAAAAGGTGGCAGTTTGTCAAGCTTACTGGAAACCCGCTTCTGGTGAGATCATTTCTTGACAGATTGATCACTGTAAGATTCGGACAAGTCCCAAAATCAAGATTTTGAAACTTTGCAGTGAAGTTGTTGCCTGAAAGATCAAGAAACTGTAAACTGGGTGGTATAAAACCGGTAGGTATATCACCCGAAAGCCGGTTATCAGATAGGTCTAGAACTGTAAGGTACTTGCAGTAAAACATAGAGCTGGGGAGGCTTCCGGTGAGCTTGTTGCCAGAGATGTTAAGCATGTTAGTTAGAAAGAGAAGTGGACACCAATGAGGAACCTGTCAGTCTGTTGTTTGACAAACTAACAGTATGCAGACTGTTACAGGTGAGTAACAATGACCTAACATCTATAGTTTCTGCGAAACTATTTGCGGATAATTCTAGAATTTGAAACGGACAAACCGAAGACGAGAAAGAGAGGTTGCCGGAGAAGTAGTTGCCGGAGAAAGAGACATCAGAAAGAGTAGAGACTGACATAAGATGAGAAGGTTAAGAGTACCAGTGAGGTACGTGTTTGTGAGATTGACGGCAATGACATGGTTGTCTTTAGAACAGGACACGCCTCGCCACGAACATGGGCTCGACGACGATGCCGGTCCAGTCTGACAAGACACCATTCGGGTCAGAATCAACTGATGTTTTTTTGAAAGATAGTAATCTAAAGGCATCATCTTCTTGACTTGTAACAAAGAAAGCGAAAGACTGCAGAAGCATAAAGCAAAACCAGAAGGACTTCTTCATCTGATTATAAGTTCTGAAAGTGTCTCATGGCATGAAAATGAAAAAGAAGAAAGATGTCTTTTTGAAGATCAAGAGGAGTGAAAAGAACAGGGAGTATGCTATAGGGAGTAATGAATAAATTGAATAAAGGTGATGTGGTGTGGTGGTCCTTAGTAAAAGGAAAAGAGAAAAGGGTTTGGGGTGTATTTCTTTTGTGAACCAAATTATAAAAGAAAAACCTTAAAAAAGAAGTCGAATTTCGGACTTTGTACACAAACAGAAACCTGTTTGGTGACAAGGGAAGGGAATGCCTTTTGATGAATTATCAAATATGCTTATCACTAGAACGCCCAAGAGTTAAGATAAATTAGAAGATTTTAAAAAAAATATATATAAATATTGAGTAAAACTATTTTTTTTAATTTGAATATAGTATTGTTAATTCTTTTTAGTTTTTTTTTTCAAAGAGTGTTTAATTGATTGTTATAAAAATATTTAGTCTTAAATTTGTTTTATAAATGTCCAAAGTCTAGAATATCTTTGTAAACATTTTTGTTTTAGAAGAGTTCATTTAAGTTTGTAAGACTTAATTTCTAAAACATTTTATTCATACAGAAACATTGTTTATATTTCAGAAAACTTTGTCAAGTGATCTTTCTTCATAGACTATTAGACTCCATTGGCGTTTATCAGTATGGTGCTTTCTCGGCGATTTATTTTGATTGCAAATAACAAGGATGATCCATTGTCGATAAAGTGTGTCACGTGGTTAGATGGCCAATTTATGATTAGACTGTGACATCGACCATGGGGTTGTTGATTTGCTCTGGTTCATGTGATTTTGTTTGATCATTGGATGCACAAGTTGGCTTAGTATTTGATCGTGGAGCATGCTTGACATTCTTTGTGTTGATTCCAAACCTAACGAGACATGAGCATTACCCGATCTACAAAGCTTTTGTGTACTTTTTTGAGGTATGTTGTCTCTTGATTATTATAATTCGTTCAGCTCATGCCCCTAGTTAGTAGTTGGTCCATGGTTGATCTTTGCATTGACCCTGGGTATTCTGTTTGTAAAATTATCAGTTTTATTTTAATATACTCATAACTATATGCTTAAGGCATCAAGAGGATTAATTATGATCATGTACTTAGCTTACCTTGGGAGTTTGACTCATGACCCAAGCCTAGAGTAAGAACATTCAAGCTCAATACTATTCACTAAATCGCTTGTTTGTCTACGTGTTTTAACTATATTTTTATACCCGAACAACTTTCTATAGGTTTGTAATTATTTGTAGCTTCAGGCACACACGTGCACACAAACTCATTGTTTAAACATCTAAGTTTTTATCGTGTTACGTAAAATGCCAAACTCGATAAGTCTATATTCTTTAAGCAAAGTTCTTGTGGTGTTACTTAAAAGGCCAAACTCAATAAGTTTTAAAAGTTCTATATTGTTTAAGCACTATGAGGAGATTGAATATGCCTCCTAGAATTGAGAAGGTAATCGGGGTTGCTTTCACAAAATAAGGGTGGTGTAGTCAAAACTTTGGATTTGATTATATTTCTTTTCATCTTTATGTCCCTCAACCGAAAAAGAACAAAAAAAATAGTTCAAATAATTGAAACTAGGTTTTTTTCTGTCGCGTTGCGACGAACATAACAAATAATAATATAAAACAAACGTTATTTGAAAATATAACACGTTGTTTAAAAATCCAAACCGTTATAATCGGTTCAGTTTATAATCATACCATTTTACGATACCAAATAAATATTTTATTTTTAAATATAAATTCGTTTTTAATAAAATTTATACTAATCGATGGTAAAAATTAAGCACAACCGTACTTAAGTTTTTAGAAAAGAAAATTAAAGAACATAAGTTATTAAAAATATCAAATTAATTAATAAATAAAGATCATTTAAAAAAATTATTAAAATAAAAAATAAATGATAAAGGAGATATGGTTTTTAGAAAAGGAAAAAATAAAAGTACGTTAAAAACTAAAAGTAATAGAAAAAACATGAAAATATGTTATATATTAAAAGTAATATATTGATATAATAATATATTAAAAAGCTAAATATTATTTTAATTTAAAATAGAAAATAATATATAAAAAAAACAGATAAGTATCGTATTAGAGAAGGTTTTTTAACAGGAAATTCAAATGGATTAGTAATTTCTTTTCACTATATTTATTGTTGTAAAATAAAAACATATCTCAAATAAGTAATTTCTTTTCATTATTTTTATTTTACGTGTTAGAAATTATATTCTACATTTATTAAGAGAGGAGATTTTGAACATGACAAAAATGTGTATGAAATGTAGGAGACAATATTGTGACATTTATGCCTTTTCAATCATTGCACAATTACAAATAATTTCGTATTCAATGAAACCCTGTGTTTTATTTTCAAATATTTTTGTATTCAATAAAATCTTATATTTTATTGATGAGAATGCAAAAACGTCAATCGTTGCCCAATTTCGATCATTTTCGTGTTCGTTAAAGCGTTTTACGCATTTTGCGAAACGCATAATCGTACAACCGAACGAACCGTCATCCATGACATTTTCAGGCATAATCCAAGTTACACATGTCTTAACACCTTTATATAACCTAAATATTAGGTTAAAGGGTTAAAAATGACAAACAAGTGAAAATACTAGTCAAAGGGCCAAAAATGTCAAAAAAATAATAAATATTTTTGCTTCTTCACCAAGTTTGCCACCTATCTCCAATTTTTGACACCTAGCACTCACTTTGCCACACTTAATATGGTGTTGACACATGTTAGGACACTAATCCACACTTGAGGACACTTGTTATCACCTCCTTAATTCTAAAATACTATAAATACCCCATGATTCTTTCATTTTTTTCACACCACTTCAAAACACTTCAAAGCAAAGTGTGAAGTTCTCTTTCTATCGTTCTTGGAGCTTGTTTCCAACATTTGGAAGCCTCCTATCTTTAGTTCTGAAAGTGTTCTTCAACACGAGTAAGTACTCTTCCTAGTTCTTTAATTTTTTTAGCTATTTTGAGCTAAAAGTCGAACAGTTTGACAACCTGATTGACTTTTGGTTCTGACCATATTTGGTCAAGTCAAAGTTCAATTGAACTTTGAAACGTGATCGTAATCACGAAGGTTATAATCCCTAACGATTTCACCTTCTGATTACCACGTTTACTAGTCGAAGTGACAAGTCAAAGTTTCAGTCAAAAATGCGCATGATGTGCATTTTACGACGAAACTATTTTCAGGTATCAAAACACCAAGTTTTGATACCAAATCAGTTTTATAAACTTAGTTAGACATGATTTGACATGTCTAACTCGTCACTTCTAGTTTAGTGCTTATTTAGGGTCGTAAGTCGAGAAGTCTTGACCACCGCTTTGACTTTTGAATCCGACCCGTTTTGTCAATCTTAGGATCCGACCAAATACATATTTGTGACCATAGTTGTATAGGGAATAACCTACTGAGGTTATACCTTATGGTCACATTGTTTGGTTTGTGTTATAATAAGTTACTTCTATGTTAAAAAAAAATAATGACCAAAATGCCCTTTTGCGCATAAATCAATTTTAAACACATGTAACCAAATTTTGACATATAAACTGATGTTTTAACATTTTCAAACAGGCTTGGGCATTTAAGACTTATCATAGGACATGTTTAACCATCCGATCACACGTTTACGCTAATGACCCGTTAAAGTAGCGTAAACTACTTTAACGAGTCATAATGGGTCAAAAGCACTTTGGATCCTTTCCAAATCAGAATGTTAAGTTTGTTAAACGATATCACATGAGTTCCAACACTCGTTTGGTTTATAAGACTTCATTCTATCCGATCTCCCGTTTGTAGTCCCGACACGCTAACATATTTATCTGACACATTAGGACACGTTTGAAGTGTCACACCCCGACCCGCAGCGGAAATAGGTGATCGGGGCATGATTGGGTTTTCATCAAAGTTCATGACATTTATTATAATGTTTCATATTTATTATTACAATTTTAAAGAAGATCATACAATCAAATAATTACAACATGTTCTATACATCTTTCTAGGCTTCATTATTTTCTTCTAAGGCATTTTCCTATGTGTTCCTTGCTTCATCCTGTCCACCTGTATCATGTGTAAAATGATTTTTGGGTCAACAAAAAGTTGGCGAGTGAATCCTATGAAAAACATTTAAACGTGTTTATTGTATTGATTATAAAATAAAGTGCATAACCACATATGAGTAAATGTAGATGTAAATTTATTCACAATACACATAATATTAAATATTGCACACACACACAACAATTGATTGTTTTGAGGCACGCGTTGTTCAACTCGTCTCCCACGAGGAACTGATGGGCCTAATGAATGAGTTTTGAGGCACGCGTTGTTCTACGAACTGATGGGCCTAATGAATGAGTTTTAAGGCACGCGTTGTTCAACTCGTCTCCCACGAGGAACTGATGGGCCTAACAAATAATTTGCATACAACTTGACAATATGTAATACATAACAACAAACAATATTTACATTCTAAGTTTAGATCATAATATGGTATAGCACGAGTTTGAATAAGCGAATTAGTTTAAGCGACACATGATACACCCCAAAACATGAATAAAAAGGGGAATTTGTAAGAATTCACTCACAGTGGGTGCGTTTCTTGGATTGATGATGTATGCGCACGAATTCGGATTTAATCGGCAAGGGAACTAACCTAAATAATAACATAATAGTCCGATAAATAAATAAACTTTTATTTGCGATTAATATTTTTAATTAGTGTTCTTAATGGGATTGTTAGGTTTATTTTTGTGAGTTCAAAGAAGTTTTCTAACTTTAAAAATATTATTTTTATTTATTTTTAATTGATTTTTAAATAAAATAAATAAATAAAAGAAAATAAAAATTTTTGACTTTTTGACCAGTTAACCGTTGACTAGTTGACCGTTGACCATTTGACTGTTGACCGGTTCGGTCGTGTATTTGTTTGCACCGAGTGAGGTTCGAACTTGTGACCTCACGTACGCGTGCACGCAGCTCTACCAACTGAGCTACCTGTCTAACCCGAAATATTTCTGTTTTTAATTATACTTATATACAAATTAGATAAATTCATTTCTGTCCTTATTTAAAAACTTGATAATTGCCAGAACCGGTGCGGTAGCCTGGACTCGAAACCCGTGACATGTTTAATGTTTTTGCACACAGTTCACCACTGGACTGTGTGTCTAACTTGGCTATTATTCCGGTTTTTATTATACTTATATACTATTTAGATTTATCCAGAAATCATTTACTTAAAAAGAATTTAATTATATCAAACCGGTGCACATAACAGGACTCGAACTCGGGACCTGTTGTTTAACGTTGCACACAGTCCACCGCTGGACTGTGTGTCTAAACTGATTAGAATACTGGTTTTTATTAAACTTAAATACTAACAGAAAGGTTTCGTATTTGGATTTTATAAAAAGGGTTGAATATTGTGACGAATCGGAACAAGGACAGACTCGAACTCGGTATCTCTATGTTTTAAATGCACACAGTCCACCGATGGACTGTGTGTCTAACCCGAGATATAACTCGATTTATATTATATATATACACAATCCAAAACTTCATCTTCTTCGTAAACTTTACCCAGAAACCAATCCCGACTGTTTCGATACATTCATCAATTTCTTTAGTAAATTGTAATTAACTACATATGAGATTAATAAAATTGAGAGAGATTAGGTGTAAGATATACCGAACAGAGATCCCCTGTTTCTTCGGCGAGATTCTGATGACAGCAGGTTATTCCGGTGACGTGTATCTTGCGGCAGAGGATCTTCAGAAAGTTTGAGGTGAGTGTGGGTGACTTCGGTATGAGCTCTAGATGTTTAGTTTATAAAGTAAGGCAACATAGATGAAATGGGTTCGGTTTTCCGGCGACTTGCAGAGAATTCCGGCGAGTTGTTTTTTGCTGAATAGGGACTTGTAGAGAGGTTAGCGAGTGTGTTGAGAGTTGATTCGAGTGAATAAGCGAGTTGGGTTTTCATGACTGAAGGTATTTTTGAGTATATGTGATTTCAAGTTTTCGGTTATGAAACTCACAGTTCTTGAATGAAATTGAATTGAGTTTTCGGTTATAACCGACGTTTATCATCAATTACATTTACGTGATTTCGGAGTCAAACGTCGGATTCAAAGATTGAGTCAGTTTCGGCGGTTACAGAATTTGTTCAAACCGGTGACTCTGTAAGTTTTCGTATAAGAGTTTTGTTGTTTCAGAAATCATATAACTAGTGTGCATGGCGGAGTGGTGTTAAGTGTGTTTGGTCTTGAGAGTGACCCGGGTTCGAAACCCGGCATCAGCAAATTATTTTTATTTCATTATTTATTATAAATTTTCAATTATAGATTTTAAATTCTAATATATTTATTAATTATGTATTGTATAAAATTAATTTGAGCATTAAATACGAAATGAAATTTTTAACTGGATGTTCGGTTAATAAACGAAGCGGGTTTGGTTAACCCAGTTTTTTTACGGATGTTACAGTATCCCCTACTTTTAGAAATTTCGTCCCGAAATTTAAGTAGTGGCATGTTTGTCTCAAAAGGATGGTGTTTTAATTTGACAATTACATACTTAGAAGGGAGTAAGAGTTTAAATTTTGTTTGAGGCGGTAACGTTCCTTGTAAGGGTTGAGTACCCAGCCACAGGAATCGCTTTTTGATGCCTACGATAAAGAATATTGATAAACAGAGTGGATTCACTAAGTATGATTTCATGTGCAAGAGTTCTGATACGATTGGAAAGATAAGGTTATATCCTAAAACAAAACTTTGCTACTAAAACCTACATGGAACCTGTCATAACCGCCTGACAATGCCTCTGATCCTTTGACAAGAATACTTATATATAGGAAGTACCAGCGGCGTATCCACCATATTCTTGTCAAATTTTCATTGGTTTTATCAGTAAATTATGATTAGTTCTATGTGACTCTAAACACAACAACCAAAACTTGAGTCTCAATTCTGAAAGTATACATGTTTGAATGATGACTGTACCTCTCTCGTTTGTTATAATGAAGACGTTAGTCTATGTAGAAGTGAGACACAGCCCAACTTCTTTGAATGATAAGATTGAAATACGTTGAGATGTATGATGATATGAATGCTAAATCAGTGAGTATAAAACAAACTTCAACCAAGACATTACTAAATCCTACATGGAACTTCTCATAACCGCCTGACAATGCCTTTGATCCTTTGGCAAGAATACTTATATATAGGAAGTACCAGCGGCGTATCCACCATATTCTTGTCAAATTTTCATTGTTTTTATCAGTAAGTTATGATTAGTCCTATGTGACTCTAAAACATAAACAAACACAACAACTAAAGCTTGAGTCTTAATTCTGGTAGTATACATGTTTGAATGCTGACAGTACCTCTCTCGTTTGTTATGATGGAGAGGTTAGTCTATGTAGAAGTGAGACACAACCCAACTTCTTTAAATGATGAGACTGGGATACATCGTAGGTATGAAGATATGAATGTTTAATCAATGAGTATAAAACAAAACTGAAATAGTAATTCGCATTAAGATTCTTGGATAAATTTCCAATTTATAATTGAGATACGTGAAAATTGAGATAACATAAAGAAAAACATAAAAAAAAAACTAATCGGTTGGAGTTGAATCTTGATTTTTGGTGAAGGAGACTAGTTGAGTGGTTCGTTTGGGACGTTATTATCTTCAACAGGATTGGCGTTGATGTTGTAAACTCTTCCTCTTGCTGGTGGCCTAGTGATTAGGTTTCCTTGATTTGCTTGGTTAACTGGGTTTGCTTGAGCTTGGGCGTGTATGATGTTAACCAATCGAGGGCATGTGTTTCTAAAGTGAGTAGGGTCGCCACAATTAAAACAAGCTCGAACATATGGGAACATGGGGTATTGGGGTTGTTGATATGTTTGGATCATGTTTTGAGTAGGGGGTGAGGTTTGGTTTTGAGAGGTGCGGCAAGCCTTGCTCAAATGACCATAGCGTCCACAATTCGCACATAGTCGACAAGGTAAGGTAGATGGATGGTGATAAAAACAGGTGTTGCATTGAGGGTGAGGTCCAAGGTAAGGTTTCTTATTTGGGTAAGTTGAGTTAGGTGCTACTTGAGTGATTGGGATGGCTTGGAGGGGTATGGCTTGTGAAGCTGGTTGATGGTGTTGGGTGACAGCGAATATTTGTCCATCTCGTTTTCTCTTAGAAATGGGTTGTGAAGAGGATTCGGTTCGGGTGGAGTTTGAGGTTTCGGTTGATGTTTTATCCTTCTTCTTCTCCTCCGTGAAGTCTTTATTACGTATGCGGTTTTCGGTGAGCTCTGTAGCTAACTCCATTGCTGCTTCCAAAGTTGCAGGTGTGGTACTTATTACAGAGTCTTGAATTTTTGAAGGAAGACCTCGAATGTAGTGCTCGATCAAACGGTAAAGAGGAGTGAACAAGTTGGGAACCATTTGATTTAACTCGAGAAATCTCTTGTTGTATGTGGTGTGGTCGCCTTCCTTTTGTTTCAAAGAATAGAACTCATCCTCCAATTTCTTGATTTCGCTTCTTGGGTAAAACCGTCTTGTCATGATTTCCTTCAACTCTTCCCAAGTCAAAGTCATAGCATCTTCAACACCTCGTTTGGCCTTCTCTGTATTCCACTATGTAAGTGCTATTCCAAGTAAACGACCAGTAGCATATCGCACTTTGCGATCATCAGGGCAATCGCAATTTAGGAAAGTGTTTTCCATTTCTTCAAACCAATGGAGGAGAGCGGTGACACCTTCAGTCCCTTCGTATTTTGGAGGGTCGCAGGATTTGAAATGCTTGAAGGTGCATTTAGTGGTAATTGGGGGAGGTTGACAACATTTTGATCTTCTTGATTGACGGGATTAGCGGTAAGGGCTTGTTGAACTTGAACTACAATGTTGGGTATTACGACAGCCATTTGTTGAGCGATTTGGTCAGCCATGCGCTCGCGGGCTTTTCCTGATCTCATCTTCCTACGAGCGGAATTAGAAGACATCTACAAGGAATACATATCAAGAGTATGAGTTGGACGTTTTTGGGGTCATGTGTCGTATTTAGGAATGAACATTCATAAAATAAATATAGAATAATAAATCTACTACATCCATAGGATGTCTTGGGCTTTGCTCGTAATTGGGCCTTGCATGCCGCCATACTTCACCTTCGTAATCATGTGGGCCCCCATAATTACCGAGTTTTTCATATGGTTCGCATGTGTTAGCCTGGTGACGTACACTAAAACCCGGAGAAAATCGAGAAATAAGTATGTAACATATGATATTCGGAATGTATTCCAGGTGTGGACACGGTGACACCTCAAAGTGGGGTTAGTTCGAATGACGTTTGGTGTGGCATGTTTTGGCCTAATAGGTCCTTCGTACTCTCATCGTTGGTCCCAGGTAGGCAAACTGGTCCGTTATATTGGATTTATACGAATGCCAACCTAGACAGGACGTTCCAACTTATACCCTTACAGTTACTACATGCCCGTCGTAGAACTCACTTTGATGAGATTTGAAAAATGACAAATGCGACAAAATCTTGAATAACGGAAGTATGAAGATGATTTGAATATGTGAACATTGAAATATGTATGATGAATTTGTATGTAATTATGTATGTTTGACTGTAAGTATAATTCACTATGTATCACAAAATGTAATATTGGAAGTGTTTGCATGCATTTATGTATGTAATATATATGAAAGAAATAAACATCATGAGTTTGCATGTAACCACATAAACAATTTAAAATCTAATCAACTATAGTATAGGCTCTAAGGGTCTAATAACCTATCCTATATCCCTATAGTCAAAAGCTCTGATACCAATCTGTCACACCCCGACCCGCAGCGGAAATAGGTGATCGGGGCATGATTGGGTTTTCATCAAAGCTCATGACATTTATTATAATGTTTCATATTTATTATTACAATTTTAAAGAAGATCATACAATCAAATAATTACAACATGTTCTATACATCTTTCTAGGCTTCATTATTTTCTTCTAAGGCATTTTCCTATGTGTTCCTTGCTTCATACTGTCCACCTGTATCATGTGTAAAAATGGTTTTTGGGTCAACAAAAGTTGGCGAGTGAATCCTATGAAAAACATTTAAACGTGTTTATTGTATTGATTATAAAATAAAGTGCATAACCACATATGAGTAAATGTAGATGTAAATTTATTCACAATACACATAATATTAAAATATTGCACACACACACAACAATTGATTGTTTTGAGGCACGCGTTGTTCAACGAACTGATGGGCCTAATGAATGAGTTTTGAGGCACGCGTTGTTCTACGAACTGATGGGCCTAATGAATGAGTTTTAAGGCAGGCGTTGTTCAACTCGTCTCCCACGAGGAACTGTTGGGGCTAACAAATAATTTGCATACAACTTGACAATATGTAATACATAACAACAAACAATATTTACATTCTAAGTTTAGATCATAATATGGTATAGTACGAGTTTGAATAAGCGAATTAGTTTAAGCGACACATGATACACCCCAAAACATGAATAAAAAGGGGAATTCGTAAGAATTCACTCACAGTGGGTGCGTTTCTTGGATTGATGATGTATGCGCACGAATTCGGATTTAATCGGCAAGGGAACTAACCTAAATAATAACATAATAGTCCGATAAATAAATAAACTTTTATTTGCGATTAATATTTTTAATTAGTGTTCTTAATGGGATTGTTAGGTTTATTTTTGTGAGTTCAAAGAAGTTTTCTAACTTTAAAAATATTATTTTTAAGTATTTTTAATTGATTTTTAAATAAAATAAATAAATAAAAGAAAATAAAATTTTTGACTTTTTGACCAGTTGACCGTTGACTAGTTGACCGTTGACCATTTGACTGTTGACCGGTTCGGTCGTGTATTTGTTTGCACCGAGTGAGGTTCGAACTTGTGACCTCTCGTACGCGTGCACGCAGCTCTACCAACTGAGCTACGTATCTAACCCGAAATATTTCTGTTTTTAATTATACTTAATACAAATTAGATAAATTCATTTCTGTCCTTATTTAAAAACTTGATAATTGCCAGAACCGGTGCGGTAGCCTGGACTCGAACCCGTGACATGTTTAATGTTTTTTGCACACAGTTCACCACTGGACTGTGTGTCTAACTTGGGTTTTTGGTTTTTATATTATTCGCCGATATATTGTTATTATAAACTAAAAATACTTACGTTATTTTAGATTTATCCAGAAATCATTTACTTAAAAAGAATTTTAATTATATAAAACCGGTGCACATAACAGGACTCGAACTCGGGACCTGTTGTTTAACGTTGCACACAGTCCACCGCTAGACTGTGTGTCTAACCTGATTAGAAACTGGTTTTTATTAAACTTAAATACTAACAGAAAGGTTTCGTATTTGGGTTTTATAAAAAGGGTTGAATATTGTGACGAATCGGAACAAGGACAGACTCGAACTCGGTATCTCTATGTTTCAAATGCACACAGTCCACCGCTGGACTGTGTGTCTAACCCGAGATATAACTCGATTTATATTATATATATACACAATCCAAAACTTCATCTTCTTCGTAAACTTTCCCAGAAACCAATCCCGACTGTTTCGATACATTCATCAATTTCTTTAGTAAATTGTAATTAACTACATATGAGATTAATAAAAATGAATGAGATTAGGTGTAAGATATACCGAACAGAGATCCCCTGTTTCTCCGGCGAGATTCCGATGACAGCAGGTTATTCCGGCGACGTGTATCTTGCGGCAGAGGATCTTCAGAAAGTTTTAGGTGAGTGTGGGTGACTTCAGTATGAGCTCTAGATGTTCAGTTTATAAAGTAAGGCAACAGAGATGAAATGGGTTCGGTTTTCCGGCGACTTGCAGAGAATTCCGGCGAGTTGTTTTTTGCTGAATAGGGACTTGTAGAGAGGTTAGCGAGTGTGTTGAGAGTTGATTCGAGTGAATAAGCGAGTTGGGTTTTCCTGACTGAAGGTATTTTTGAGTATTTGTGATTTCAAGTTTTCGGTTATGAAACTCACGGTTCTTGAATGAAATTGAATTGAGTTTTCGGTTATAACCGACGTTTATCATCAATTACATTTACGTGATTTCGGAGTCAAACGTCGGATTCAAAGATTGAGTCAGTTTCGGCGGTTACAAAATTTGTTCAAACCGGTGACTCTATGAGTTTTCGTATAAGAGTTTTTTTTGTTTCAGAAATCATATAACTAGTGTGCATGGCGGAGTGGTGTTAAGTGTGTTTGGTCTTGAGAGTGACCCGGGTTCGAAACCCGGCATCAGCAAATTATTTTTATTTCATTATTTATTATAAATTTTCAATTATAGATTTTAAATTCTAATATATGTATTAATTATGTATTGTATAAAATTAATTTGAGCATTAAATACGCAACGAAATTTTTAACTGGATGTTCGGTTAATAAACGAAGCGGGTTTGGTTAACCCGGTTTTTTGACGGATGTTAGATTTGTTTATTTTGTTGATCAAGAACACTTTCGCAATCCCAAGTGAGTACATACCCCCCCCCCTTTTACATTTTCAAATGTTTTTGGGTGATTCATATGTGCCTATAATTATTTTCAAGATTTCAAAACAATATACATGGTTTATAAATACAAAATGATTTTCAAAGTGAGTACATAGTTCCCCTCTTTTATGTTTTGCAAATGTTTTGGGGTGACTCATATGTGCTAAATCATTTTCATGTTTTCAAAAACAATGTCTATGGTTTATACATAAAACAATACGATTTCAATAATGTGAACAACTTGTTGATGCGTTATCCATAACACGAATGACATTCATTAGCTTTGGCCAAGCCGACCAGTAGTATGTTATGGTACCATAGGACTGACAATCCCATTATCGAACTGTTCACTGGATTTGGTGGAAGTTTGGGTAATGACAAAAACTGTTTCTGATTAACAAATCAATTGTTGATTTGTTAGTCTAGTTAAAGAGACCCTTTGGTGGTCTATTAAAGATACCCTTTGGTGGTATAGTCAACAAAGGTTTGAATGTGTTCATTAAAGAACGATTAAAAGTTTTCACAATTAAAAACACGGATGATTTGTTTACGACATGGACAATGGGTTTATGACACGGACGATTGATCTATAACACGGACAAATGGTTTATAACACGGACAAATTGTTTTGAACAGTGTCACGCAATGATTTTTACTTAAATATATAAACCAGTCAAAGTTTTCTTTTGAATCAATCTATTACAAGGTTTTTACAAAAGAAATGTTTTGTCAAGATTCATGGCTACAAGGTTTTCACAACTCTAACCAACTTGTTTAGTTGGTTAATTGTATTGCAATATCAAACACTTTTGATACGAGGTTTTCACTTAACGACTCTTGTAGTCGGACGAGGTGTTGCAATATGTATACAAGGCCACGAATTTGACACACTCACAAAACCTATATACTCGCCGGCATTTTTTATCTGACTCTCTTTTCACATATGTTTCAGGAATCAATACTTGATAATATGATGCATGCTTCACGTAGGAATGGACGCGGGCCTTAGTGACTTAAAACATGAAAGACAATTTATTTATGTGTTGTTCTGTTTATCCCAAGACAATGTAAACATTTAACTTAATCAACCAAAATTTTAAATTCCATGAGTTGTGAAACAATAGTTCTGTGACATGACTACCCGACGTTTCCGCCGCGGTTCGTTGTTTTACATGGTCGGGGTGTTACAGAAAGATTGGTATCAGAGCTTATGGGTATAGGGAATTAGGTTATTAGTAATGCTTTAACCTAGACTATAACCTTCCTACGACCCTAACACGAGTTATCTTGCGTTTAGATTATTAAAACAATACCATCACCTATCCTTAGGTGATTACCAAAACAAACACACAAGTTACAAATTCGTTTTGAAAAGCAATCATCTATCCTTAGATGATTTGTTTTGGCTTAAAGCCTTGTAAGTTTTCAAAATCCCGTCAAAGTTTGGGTTTTATTAATGTGAACATGTGCAATCTGGAAGGGTGGATGCACTGTACACTGAGTTTTCTATCTATGGCTAGAGTGTTCGTACAAATCCGCATTATCGGACCAGTCACTCTTACCTGGGAAGTCTTGGGGTGAGTGTCCACTTATAGGCTAAAGCATGTCTTCGTGATACATTATAAAGACCCATTTACATTGATTAGTCACCGTGTGTCGTTTATTTGTTTTTAAGTAACGAACAAATAACCACCATCCTTATATTTCGTCGATATTTTTAACATCTCTCTTCATTATCCAATGTAAATCACACAAATTTTCCTTCATGTTTTCTTCTAGAATGCCTCCTCGACGTAATACAACTCAAAATGCCGAAATGGCAGCTATGATCGCTCAACAAATTGCTGCTGTACTTCCAAACCTAGTGACCCAGATAAACCAAGCAAACAATAACAATAATAACAACAAAAATGCACCCGCACCGTGAAACTACAAACAATTTAACCCGACTAAACCACTCAAGTTTACTGGGTCTGAAGGAGCTACTGGACTCCTGCAGTGGTTTGAGAGTCTTGAAAGCACATTTCATCATGTTCAATGCCCGAATGAGCGAAAAGTCAGTTTGCATCGAGTGTATTCCAGAAAAGAGCACTTACATGGTGGAATGGTGTGATGAGAGATAGGGGTGCCGATGTGGCAATGTCACAAACGTGGGAAGAGCTTCGAGCTCTAATG
The DNA here is from genome assembly GCA_947069175.1 of Scalesia atractyloides. NCBI lineage: Eukaryota > Viridiplantae > Streptophyta > Magnoliopsida > Asterales > Asteraceae > Scalesia > Scalesia atractyloides. The sequence goes on from CAMTDV010000020.1 coordinate 54,209,230, forward strand.
ATGAGGGAATTCTGCCCAAGTCATGAACAACGGGCACTGGAAGATGAATTCCACAATCTTAAACAAGATAGTGGAGAGCATCGTGCCTACACTGACCGTTATGAAGAATTGAGCTTGTTGTGTCCAGCCATGGTCACCCCGTTGGATAAAGCAATCGAGAAGGGGAAACTGTTTCGCAAGGGCGACAAGAAACAGGCAGCTAAGACCACTCAAGAGAAAACAACAGAGAACAAAGCTGAGTCTTCTAAGAAGTCGAGGAAGCGTAAGGCTTCACAGAACTTTGTAGTTGTTGCACAACCCAACCAGAACACTCAAAACCAGCCAGCACAACCTCCTGCAAGGAAACCTTATGCTGGTACTGCACCGTTGTGCAACTGGTGCAATGGTCACCATCAAGCTCACATACAGTGTTGCAAATGCACATCATGTGGAAGATTCGGTCACATAGCCAATGCTTGTCGTTTGGCCCCAAAACAAGCTGTTAAGAACCCTATTCAACCCCAAGCCAACCCTGCTAGACCTCCGTTCCCACCTGGTTCTTGCTACAACTGTGGCGAGATGGGTCACTTTAGAAATAACTGCCCAAAATTGGCGAACGCGAATGCAAATCTAGCCCGTGGACGCGCATTCAACATCAATGCCAACGAGGCTCGTGCGGATAAGGAAGTCATTAATGGTACGTTCCTTGTTAACAATCATCCTGCTTCTATTCTTTTTTATTCGGGTGCTGATAGAAGCTTTGTATCACTAGCCTTTGAACCTTTGCTTTCGATGCCTAGAACTAAACTAGCAAAACCCTTAACGGTGGAAATAGCTAGTGGTGAACCCCTTGTGCTCGACTGTGTCATTCGTAGTTACCAATTGAACTTGGATAACCACCTTTTTCCCATTGACCTCACACCAATGCAACTCGGGAGTTTTGACATCATCATAGGAATTGATTGGTTAACCAAACACCATGATAAGGTGATCTGTTTCGACAAGGTTGTTCGTATACCTCTTTCGTCCGGCGAAACCTTAGAAGTTCACGGAGAGAAACCCTCTCGTAGCCTAAACTCATGACCTGTACCCAGGACCAAAAAATACCTACGAAAGAATTACGTAGCCTTCTTGGCACATATCATGACATCCCCGTTGTTCGAGAATACCTGAAGTGTTTCCTGAAGAGCTACTTGGTTTACCCTCAATTCGTCAAGTTGAGTTTCGTATTGACCTTGTACCTGGTGCCAACCCAATTGCCAAATCTCCTTACCATCTTGCACCGTCTGAAATGCAAGAGTTTTCAAAGCAACTCCAAGAACTTTCAGACAAAGGATTCATTCGTCCGAACTTTTCACCTTGGGGCGCTCCTGTCCTATTCGTGAAAAAGAAGGATGGATCCTTCCGTATGTGTATCGATTATCGTGAGCTCAACAAACTCACAATCAAAAATCGATATCCCCTACCTCGCATTGATGATCTCTTTGAGCAGCTACAAGGTGCGACCTAGCTTTTCAAAGATTGATCTGCATTATGGGTATCATCAACTTCATGTACTCGAAGAAGATATTCCCACGACTACTTTTCGCACTCGATACGGCCATTACAAGTTCACTATCATGCCTTTTGGTTTGACGAATGCTCATGCCGTCTTCATGGACTTAATGGGGTTTGTAAACCATATTTAGACAAGTTCATCATTGTTTTCATCGACGACATCCTCATTTATTCTAAGTCTCGTGCCGATCATGAACAACATCTCCGTCTAATGATGGAACTCCTGAAGAAAGAAACAAATCCAAATGTGAATTTTGGCTAAAAGAAGTTCAATTTTTGGGACACATGTTAACGAACAAGGTATACATGTAGATCCCGCCAAAATCAGTGCGATTAGGGATTGGAGTACACCTACTACTCCTACCGAAGTTCGTTCATTTCTTGGTCTTGCTAGATACTATCGACAATTCATCGTGAACTTTTGAAAGAACGCGGTTCCCCTCACCACTTTGATTCAGAAGAATAAACCTTTCTAATGGGGACCCAAACAAGAGGAAGCCTTTCAAACACTGAAACAAAAACTCTATAATGCTCATGTTTTATCTACACCTGACGCCAACGATGATTTCATCGTCTACTGTGACGCATCAAACCTAGGCCTTGGTTGTGTTCTCATGCAAAGAGACAAAGTCATATCCTATGCATCAAGACAATTGAAAATCCATGAGAAGAAATACACAACTCATGATCTTGAGTTAGGAACCGTAGTTTTTGCTCTCAAAATTTAGAGACAGTACCTTTACGGTATGAAATGTGTGGTTTTCACTAACCACAAAAGTCTCCAACACATATTCAATCAAAAGGAGCTTAACATGAGACAACGACGTTGGGTCGAACTTCTGAACGACTACGACTATGAGATTCGCTACCATCCTGGTAAGGCGAATGTTGTGGCTGATGCGCTTAGTCGTAAGGAATGTGTCAAACTTCATTGTGTTCGAGTTCAATCTGATATCCAGACACGTATCCTTCAAACACAACATACATGTGTGACCCAAAGCTTGTTGAAAAATGAGCTGCCACAAAATCTCGGACTTCAACTCGAAACAAAAGATAACGGATTACTCTACTACAAGAACCGTTTGTGGATTCCTAGTCAAGACAATCTCCACACATTATTGATGGACGAAGCTCATAAGTCTCGTTATTCAATCCATCCTGGTGGAGACAAAATGTATAAGGATCTCCGTACCCAGTATTGGTGGCCGGGTATGAAGAAGGACATTGCCTTATATGTGTCTAAATGCCCAACTCGTCTTAGATTTAAGGCAGAACATCAACGCCCATCTGGTTTACTTGAGCAACCACAAATACCGGTATGCAAGTGGGAGAACATTGCGATGGATCTCGTCACTAAACTACCACGCACACCTAGAGGTCATGATGCCATTTGGGTAATCATCGATTGTCTAACAAAGTCAACACACTTTTTGGCAATTCGTGAGGATCTATCTGCTGACAAACTCGCCAAGATCTACATTGATGAGATTGTATCTCGTCATGGTATTCCTTTGAACATCATATCCGATCGAGGTGCTCGATTCTCCCAACATTCCACGTGTCCAATTTGAAAAAAAGTGTTTAGCCGATACAAACCTCCACATTCCCCTTGACGAAACTCACGTGCAAGACACTATGCACTTTGCCGAGAAACCTGTGGAGATAGTAGACCGTGAATTCAAGAAACTCAAGCATAGATGTATACCGATAGTTAAAGTTCGCTGGGAATCCAAACGTGGCCCAGAATTTACTTGGGAACGAGAGGATCAGATGAAAGCGAAATATCCACATCTGTTTCACAAAGTTTCCTTTAATTAAATTTCGGGACGAAATTTCTAAAAGTAGGGAGACTGTGACATTTGTGCCTTTTCAATCATTGCACAATTACAAATTCGTATTCAATGAAACCGTGTGTTTTATTTCCAAATATTTTTTTATTCAAAAAAATCTTGTATTTTATTGATGAGAATGCAAAAACGTCAATCGTTGCCCAATTTCGATCATTTCCGTGTTCGTTAAAGCGTTTTACGCATTTTGCGAAACGCATAATCGTACAACCGAACGAACCGACATCCACGACATTTTTGGGCATATCCAAGTTACACATGTCTTAACACCTTTATATAACCTAAATATTAGGTTAAAGGGGTTAAAAATGGCAAACAAGTGAAAATACAAGTCTAAGGGCCAAAAATGTCAAAAAAATAATAAATATTTTTGCTTCTTCACCAAATTTGCCACCTATCTCCAATTCGACACCTAGCACTCACTTTGCCACACTTAATATGGTGTTGACACATGTTAGGACACTAATCCACACTTGAGGACACTTGTCATCACCTCCTTAATCCTAAAATACTATAAACACCCCATAATTCGTTCATTTTTTTCACACCACTTAAAAACACTTCAAAGCAAAGTGTGAAGTTCTTCTTTCTATCGTTCTTAGAGCTTTTTTCCAACCTTTGGAAGCCTCCTATATTGAGTTCTGAAAGTGTTCTTCAACACGAGTAAGTACTCTTCCTAGTTCTTTAATTTTTTTTAGCTATTTTGAGCTAAAAGTCGAACAGTTTGGCAACCTGATTGACTTTTGGTTCTGACCATATTTGGTCAAGTCAAAGTTCAATTGAACTTTGAAACATGATCGTAATCACGAAGTTTATAATCCCTAACGATTTCACCTTCTGATTACCACGTTTACTAGTCGAAGTGACGAGTCAAAGTTTCGGTCAAAAATGCGCATGATGTGCATTTTACGACGAAACTATTTCAGGTATCAAAACACCAAGTTTTGATACAAAATCAGTTTTATAAACTTAGTTAGACATATTTTGACATGTCTAACTCGTCACTTCTAGTTTAGTGCTTATTTAGGGTCGTAAGTCGAGCAGTCTTGACCACCGCTTTGACTTTTGAATCCGACCCGTTTGGTCAATCTTAGGATCCGATCGAATACATATTTGTGACCAAAGTTTTATAGGTAATAACCTACTGAGGTTATACCTTATGGTCACATCGTATGGTTAGTGTTATGATAAGTTACTTCTATGTTTTAAAACAATAATGACCAAAATGCCCTTTTGCGCATAAATCAATTTTAAACACATGTAACCAAATTTTTGACATATAAACTGATGTTTTAACATTTTCAAACATGCTTGGGAATTTAAGACTTATCATAGGACATGTTTAACCATCCGGTCACACGTTTACGCTAATGACCCGTTAAAGTAGCGTAAACTACTTTAACGAGTCATAATTGGTCAAAAGCACTTAGGATCCTTTCCAAATCAGAATGTTAAGTTTGTTAAACGATATCACATGAGTTCTAACACTCGTTTGGTTTATAAGACTTCATTCTATCAGATCTCCTATTTGTAGTCCCGACACGCTAACATATTTATCTCACATATTAGGACACGTTTGAGCTTTGTTTATTTCGTTGATCAAGAACACTTTCTTAATCCCAAGTGAGTACATAGCCCCCCCCCCCTTTTACATTTTCAAATGTTTTGGGGTGATTCATATGTGCCTATAATTATTTTCAAGATTTCAAAACAATATACATGGTTTATAAATACAAAATGATTTTCAAAATGAGTACATAGTTCACCTCTTTATGTTTTGCAAATGTTTTGGGGTGACTCATATGTGCTAAATCATTCTCATGTTTTCAAAAACAATGTCTATGGTTTATACATAAAAACAATACGATTTCAATAATGTGAACAACTTGTTGATGCGTTATCCATAACACGAATGACATTCATTAGCATTGGCCAAGCCGACCAATAGTATGTTATGGTACCATAGGACTGACATTCCCATTATCGGACTGTTCACTAGATTTGGTGGAAGTTTGGGTAATGACAGAAACTGTTTCTGATTAACAAATCAATTGTTGATTTGTTAGTCTAGTTAAAGAGACCCTTTGGTGATCTATTAAAGATACCCTTTGGTGGTATAGTCAACAAAGGTTTGAATGTGTTCATTAAAGAACGATTAAAAGTTTTCACAATTAAAAACACGGACGATTTGTTTATGACATGGACAATTGGTTTATGACACGGACGATTGATCTATAACACGAACAAATGGTTTATAAAACGGATAAATTGTTTTGAACAATGTCACGCAATGATTTTTACTTAAAGATATAAACCATACAAAGTTTTCTTTTGAATCAATCTATTACAAGGTTTTACAAAAGAAATGTTTTGTCAAGATTCATGGCTACAAGGTTTTCACAACTCTAACCAACTTGTTTCAGTTGGTTAATTGTATTGCAATATCAAACACTTTTGGTACGAGATTTTCACTTAACGACTCTTGTAGTCGGACGAGGTGTTGCAATATGTATACAAGGCCACGAATTTGAAACACTCACAAAACCTATGTACTCGCCGGCATTTTTTATGATGACTCTCTTTTCACATATGTTTCCGGAATCAATGCTTGATAATATGATGCATGCTTCACGTAGGAATGGACGCGGGCCTTAGTGACTTAAAACGTGAAAGCCAATTTATTTATGTGTTGTTTCTGTTTATCCCAAGATAATGTAAACATTTAACTTAATCAAACAAAATTTTAAATTCCAAGACATGTGAAACAATAGTTCTGTGACATGACTCCCCGATGTTTTCGCCGCGGTTCGTTGTTTTACGCGGTCGGGGTGTTAGAAATATTCAAAGGATTGAAGAAACAATTAGATAAAGGGTATTCTGGTCGTGTCTTACTTAACTCCTTACCTCTTAATTTTCAAACGTCTATAAGTTTTTCATACGTTAAAATTTTTTTATATTACACCGTATTAATGAACATTTTATTCTCTTTAATTCGAGCAACCTATTTCTATAGTTTTCTTTAAGATACTCCATGATTTTGAATACTCATTACGTAGTTAAGTGATTTTGAATACTTAACACATGACTACCTGATTTCGAATACTCATTACGTCATTTCATTATAGTATATAAAACCACACTAAATGATTCGTAATTACGCAACAATAGTTTACTATGTATTATTACGTTACTACATGATTTTGAATACCCAATTCGTGATACGTGATTGTGAATACCCATTTCGTGATTAGGTGATTTCATTATAGTATTTTATGTAAAACCACACTGAGTGATTACGTAATAACAAAACATGTGATACATAATATTTCGTATGGAATACCAAATATTTCAGGTCTAATCACATATTAAGGATAAATTATATACAAAACATACCCAAATCAACATATATAACCACATAATGTCGTATAATAGGATTTAATCACGTAATAAAACATAAACAATCAAGTTCTTATTATTGAATGTGTAATCATGTAATAAGCATAATTGCAACAAGATCAGTTATAACAAATCATATTGAATGTGTAATTAAATAATGGATTTATATTGAATGCGTAATCATCTAATGGGTTATGTTGAATGTGTAATCATGTAATAACAATTCAAAATCGCGTAGTCATGTGTTGGCATACAAAATCACGCAATGGGCTAATGGGTAGTCAAAATCCTGTAATTTGTTTAAATAAAACTATAGCAATATGTTGCTCGAATTAAAAAGAATGAAATGTTCGTTAATACGATGCAATTTTTTTCAAATACTAAAGTATGAAAAAGTTTTAGTCGTTTGAAAATGAATGAGAGAATTTGTTCACTTGGAAAAGGATCAAATTCCATTTTATGCCAATGATACTTGTCTTCGTATCTTCTCGTGTATGCTTCGCACAAAAAAGTAGTCTTCTACATTATCCAAACACTATCTATTAAATATGTAATTGATTATGTTATGTTTACAATTGTACACGTTAGTAATTATATTCTAATTCTAATTCTATTAAATATGTAACTGAATGTGTCATATTTAGAATTTTGTGAGCCCAAATTATCTTATTTCAAAATATCAATTTTCAAATTCGACTTACTAACTTTTTAATATTCTTTTATAATTTAGCATGTGTAATATACATGCTTCTAACCATCTAGTAAAATATATCGTTTGTATCTAATACATTTGTCTTATCCGTTATATTTTAAAATGTATGTAATGTATTTATCTTATGCACTTTTTTTAACAAATTTATGTTTCAATTCAAATGTTATAGACATAACTTCAATATTCATTTTTAACAAATTTATGTTCCAATCCAAATGTTATAGATATAACTTCAATATTCATTATTATACTTCAAATATATTCGACAATAGCTACTTTAACATATAATTATATTCAATATTCATTATTATACCTTAAATATATTCGACAATAGCTACTTCAGCATATGATTATAAATGATAAATTAAGACATATTTAGAAACGAATTCTAAAAATTGATATAGACGCACGTACTGACTTACGTGGGGATTTTGTAGGAATAGTAAATCATAATTTGATATTATCATTATCATTGTATAGTATTCAGAATTTATTTTTCACAACCAATTAAAAGTACTTTCTATAACACCTAGTTTTTTTTAAAACAAATTCATAGTATTCGTCACGTAGAAACATTAATGAAAGGTTATACAATCTTTCCATAATCCATTATCATTTGCTTGGATAAAATCATGGCAATCATGGTTCTCCTTTCCACTTTTCAAGAAATCATTTTCTTATTCTTTATACAAAGATAAATTAAAATAAATAAGTGGATAGTGGTTTACGTCATGACCATATCCTTAGGGTAGTGGTTTTTTATTATAGATTAGAGATGGATGACATGACACTTACGTGGAGGATCATGATGGTTATAAGGATTATGACCACACCATATATGATTGTAGTATAGTTTTGTTATTGTCATTCTTTCTAAATTTAAACTTTAACCATTAATTTTGACCATAAGCCCGTTAGTTTCTAAGATTGCTCCCCTTGTTAGGTATATCATTTCACAAGATTAAAACCAAAACACAAGAAATTAAGAAATTATTTTTGTTTTAAAATTAAAATATCTTAAACATCTTTATAAATTATATTACACAATACACCATAAAAATAATATTTTTTTAGAAAGGACTACGGAAAGAATATTGTTTTTATCTTTAAGTAGACAGTCACTTGATAAGCTTTGGTCGTTGTTGCGTTACCGAGTAATTAATATCTTGTTCAAATGTAAATTAACACTAGATTTAAAACAGATTACAAATTAAGCTACTTTTTTTGTATCTGAATTTGGTTGAAATTTAACGTAAATTCACGTTTGAACTAGTAATAATATTTTTGTTTCTCATCTCAAAGTTGATTTGCATAAGCATGTATACATTCTACTAAACCAACATGTGAATTTAGTGTTAGTTGACATGTGAATTACACAATGAATCTACCTATTATATGAATAAAATAAAAATCTATCCTAAAACATAATTGAAGTTCTAAAATATAGATCACTCTATTGAAAAACAAGATATTGGGAGTTAATATCATTGGTTATTGAAAACAAGCTTTTAAAAGTGTATAGGAATAGCTAGAGTAATAACCAGTGATGGAATCAAAAATGTTTAATCAAAAAGTTGTAATATACGTACACATGTACCCGTTCTTGTATAACAATTAGTGGGTTACACCCGTACTTTGTAGTGGAGGAGACCTAATTTTTAACAAAACTTAAAGGGAAACGTAGTGCGTTGTCGCAGTGTTGAAATGTAAATTACATTGAATGTGTACCGTCTAATGAAAACATATAATATTTGATCATACTAGTTTCCGGAAAAAAATACGTCAAAACATAGAACAACTGAAAACGTACATAAAAATAAGCACGAAAACATATCATATTTAACCTAACATATTTCCGAAGAAAATTTATGTTGAATTGTAAACCAACTTGGATTTATACCAACATGTTCATAAAAACAAGCACATAAAGATGATAGTAATTTTAAGGTAAAGAATGGTACGATGCGTTGCAGGGTTGTCGAACCGTAAAATGACTCGAATTTATACCATCTAATGAAAATGTATTATATTTGACCCAACTCGTTTCCAAACAAAATTTACTGGGTCAAAACGTAGACCAATTGAAAACGAACATAAAATCAAGCACGAAAACTTATTATATATTTGACCCGACTTGTTTTAGGGAAAATAATAAAATTTACGTCAAAACGTAGACCAACTGAACAAATTTACTTCAAAACGTAAATCAAGTTAATTATTTATACCGATACATACATAAAATTAAACACATGAAACTCAATTAAGTTTTTAGAAAGTTTAGGGGTTATAAGTGACAATTCTAAAAGTTTAAAGGTAAAATATTAAAAAATACAAACACATAAAATAACAAAAGAAAATAAAAATAAAACCACTATTCCCCATAGTTGGTAATTATATTACTGGATCAAAACGTAGACCAGTTGAAAACGAACATAAAAATAAGCACGAAAACGTATTATATATTTGACCCAACTTGTTTTAGGGAAAATAATAAAATTTACCTCAAAACGTAGACCAACTGAACAAATTTACTTCATAAAAACGTAGACCAACTGAACAAATTTACTTCAAAGCGTAAATCAAGTTGAATATTTATACCGATACGTACATAAAATTAAACACATGAAACTCAATTAAGTTTTTAGAAAGTTTAGGGGTTATAAGTGACAATTCTAAAAGTTTAAAGGTAAAATATTAAAAAATACACACACATAAAAATAACAAAAGAAAATAAAAATAAACCACTATTTCTCATAGTTGGTAATTATAATATAGTTCATTAATACTTTATAGTGATGTTAAATAACTAATCAAGTAAAAAATGGACAAAATTGAAAATCTAGTTACTTTTAAATCTAATTAAATATACTCGCAAAGTAATTTAAAAAACTTTTAAATTAATAGGGTTACTAAAAAATGTTATAAACAACCAAAGGAAAATTACACAGTGAAGAAACATCAGTTCTAATCTACAACCGATTAGAACCAAAGATGTAGTCTTGAAATAGGGTTAATTATTAATTATTTCAAGCCAATGACTGGTGACGACTTGAGATTGAATCTGCAAAAGAAGAAACATTGTGAAGCTCGTTACGAGAAGGAAAAATGGGGTTATTCTCGTAACCACCCTCCGGTATGAGAATAAATATTCTTCATCCCGATAAGAAAGGAAACAAGTCTGGGTAAAGTGTGAAGAGCAAAATAGTGATCCTTCATCTTTGGGAAAAGTCTCGTATTTATAGCTGAAGGAAGGAGAGAAGAAATGTGGGCTGATCGGCCTTAGGTTAGTTGTCATTGTCAAAGAACTTCCACTTGGTCCCCTCCGACTGGACAAAGAGGTGGATGTGACATGGCTCAACGTGATTGGCTAAATGTTATTGTCCAAGTGTACCTTTTTTCCCGTGCACGATTTCTCCATCGTGGGGGGTCTATTTACGGAGTCTGCTGCAACCTTGTCACACCTCAACCGATGACGAAAACATCGAGGTGAGACTAATGGATTGCTCAATGAAAACATAATGCTAAATTTACGACAATAAATTAAAATTCAAAAGTTCACTTCATCAAAACAAGCATTCCATTGTTTCAAGAAAGAAGTATAATAATTACAAGTACAAAACTAAAACAAAAAAATACATAAGTAAAATTTGGAGAGTTTCTAAATCCACCCTAAGTGGGTTTCTTGTAGTATCATTATCAAACATTTCCTACAACATGTATAAAAGATCCGTCAACACAAATTATGCCGGTGAGCATACTATTTTATCTACGAAGCATAAGTATAAATAAATCTGAAATCTACATTTTTAAAGTTTTCTGAATTATGTAGCATACTAGCATGCAAAGACTAATATCAATCCAAAGTTTGGCACTAGTGTAACCTTATCACCGAAGTAATAAGCCCGTAAAGAATATTTAACATGGACCCACAAAACGGGCGGTATGCTAATCCTATAGTGTTATACATGTTAAGGAAGTCTTGCAAGGTTAATCATATATAGCAAAGCATAAGAATGTTCTAGCATGCATAATATATTATCAAAACAAATAAGCATATTAAAGAATTGAGTGTTTGCATAAGATTGAATGTATGTGTGTGAAAGAATTTTTAATATCAATACATGTTTCTACCCAAATAGTGATTAAATCGTAAAAAAAAGGTCTAGTATAAATTTGCGAAGAATTTCAACAAAAAGCGAGTGTGCGGTTTGAAGGATGAAATTACCAAAGTTACCCTAAAAAGGTAACCAAAGGTGTACAAGTATCAGGATTTGGAGGTTGGAATATACACAAAATTTACGAGTATGAAATTACATAAAACATATCTCGTTTTAGACACTATTTTTAGTTTGTGTTTTTTATGAGTGTTTGTCATACCCCGACCTGCATCGGATAGGTACGAGGTGGATCAATTGCCCATAGCTCATGACACTTATTAAAGTTACAATATTTAAAGCACAACCATATTATATTGTCACATAACATATAGAAATCATAAAATATTCATACAATATTCAAAAAACCAAACATAACATAAGTTTTCCCAATTTATTTCCTAAGGCCCATGCTACGTGACTTCTTACTCGATCCTTAACCTTGATTACCTGCATCATGTTAGGAAAATATATTTTGGGTCAAAAAACATGTTGGTGAGTAATTTCCTCGTTTTGTTTCAAAAACACTTTTATATTTAAATTTTAAATAAGTCAATTTAACATGCATTTCAAGGTTAGTTGGGTGATTGTCTCATGACGTTAACTTGTTAACTTAGGCAAAAATCACATAAACACCAAACGAGACACACAACCATTTACAACACATAGCAAAATAAGATAAATAGACTCATGACAATATATTAGTCTCAAGCTCCGAGGAGCCAGTTTAATACCGTTGGTGATACTAGGCTACAACCAATGGTCGTGGGGAACCTAGTCAGCCGTAGGTTCACAAGATACAATAGCATGCAATAGACTTGACATCAATTAGCATATAGAATGAAAGAGTACACATAAGACATTTACAAAATAAAACTTGATCAATAGCATGTTAAGTAAATCAAAAAGTATAATATGATGCAACCCAAAATTAAAATATTTAAAAGAGGAAAATGGAAGAGATTACTCACGGGTTACGTTCCGTTTAATTCCTTGAATTGACCGTACGGATTTAAGTAAAACATCACAAAAGGTCACTATCCTCTCTCTCTCTCTCTATATATATATATATAATATCAATCAATAAATAACAAAACTAATACATGCAAATACTCTAGGGTTTAAGTAACTAAATGCCCCTAAATATTATTATTATTCCAGTTCCTAAATTATTATTTTGATAATTTGTAAATTAATATCTGATGAGTGTATTTTAGATATAAGTTATTTAATATTATTTATAAAATATATGCATTGATATTACTACAAAATACTAGTTTGATCGGTTTTCATATTTTATAGGTTGTTGAAAATATGAGTTAAAATGATGTAACTAAATAATTGAAATAGAAATCCATGCTACACAGAAAAAAAGAAGAAAAGCAGAAAGAACTATGAAATTTATATTTAATACTAGATACGTTAATATAAATTACATAATCCAAATCACAACCATCTTTGTTTAAAACATATTCATATGAGTATATGTTTTACTACATTGTCTAATTTGGTCGGTTTCACCATAAAGCAGGACGTCAAAAAAAACTAGTGTCAATTAAATAACATATATATATATATATATATATATATATATGTAGCACCCTGTAAAATCGTGTCCCAATAGTATAGTGATACGCGTTGTATTTTATATAATTGTCTCTTAAAGACCAATAAGGACTAAAGGCGTTAACATGCTCAAGATTGAGCCTCTGAGTGACGAACCAATGTCAACATGCATAAATAATAGCCTCTGAGTGACTGATACGTTAACATGCTTAAATCATTAGCCTCTTAGTGACTGATATGTCAACATGCTTGAAACTTGGCCTCTGAGTGACTAATACGTCAACATGCCTAGCCTCTGAGTGACATCGGAATCAACATGCTTGTGATAAACCTCTGAGTGATCCTTTGTGAAGTCCTAACTCTCATACGTAACATTTGTTGGACGAGGGAGTTCAATTCTGTAAATATGTGAAAGTTGGATGTTTGAGGGATTAAAAGTGTCAACATGTTAATTTATACCTCTGAGTGACTTTAATAATGCCCAGGCATAATCCCGGGTATGCCAAGTATTGGCTACGGAGGGCTAAAAGTGCCAAAATAGTATTTAAAATCGTTTTTATAAGCTTTATATAGTTTGTAACATCCGTAAAAAACCGGATTTACCAAACCCGCTCTGTTTATTAACCGAACAATCAGTTAAAAATTTCGTTGCGTATTTAATGCCCAAATTATTTTTAAACGATACATAATTAATAAGTATATTGGAATATATAATTTATATTTGAAAAAGTATTAAAAATAGTGGTTTAAAAATAAAACAAAGCTGCCGGGTTTCGAACCCGGGTCAGCCGGGTCAATCTGGTCAACAATGACTTAACACACACACGCTCAACCACTCCGCCATTTGTGTTTCTTGTTCATTATTGGAAACAATTAATTCATAACATAAATCTCGAATTCAAAACCGACGCGCCCAATCGCAGTCGTCGGAAATCCCGACGATTTCGCCGAGATTGGACGGTTTCTTCTGTTTTAACCGAAGCCTTAACTATTACATCGGTTATAACCGACGTCTGAACCCGCGACGCAAGTCATAACCGCCGGAAAACTTATTGACCGACGAATCAAGACGGAAAACGGACTAAATTCGTCGATGTCCTGCCCTATAAATACCCCCTCTAACCTCTGTTAGCTTTTTCGCTCACAATCACACTCTTTCCCGATGTAAATTCACTTGCCGGAGAATTTCTGCAACTCGCCGGAAAACCGAGCCTTTCACCTCTGAGCCTTACTGAACACCCAGAGCTCATACCGAAGCCACCCACACTCATCTCAAACTCCCTGAAGACCCTCTGCCACAAGACACACGTCGCCGGAATAACCTGCTGACATCGGAGCTTCGCCGGCGAAACAGAGGAGCCACTGTTCGGTATATCTTACACTTAATCTCTCATTCTTTTATTAATCTCACCTGTAATTAAGCGCAACACACTAAAAGAACATGATTAAATCGTCGAACCAGTCGGACATTAGTTCTGGTTAAGTCCAACGAAGAAGACGAAGTTTCAGTATTGTATATGTTTAATTAAAATCAAGATATATCTCGGGTTAGACACACGGTCCAGCGGTGGACTGTGTGCAAATAAAACACGCTTACGTCCCGAGTTCGATTCTTGTCCCACGCACACTCGCCTTAATAAAAATGTTCCTTTTTTTAACCGAACCGGATTCACTGCAATAGATGTTAAGTTTAATAAAAACCGGAATAATAACCAAAATAGACACACAGTCCAGTGGTGGACTGTGTGAACGTTTAAACCACACGTCACGAGTTCGAGTCCAGACTACCGCACCGGTCCGGACAATTATCAAACTTTTTATATAAAGCAGAAACGAAATAATGTAGTTTGTATATAAGTATAATAAAAATCAGATTATTTAACAAGTTAGACACACAGTCCAGCGGTGGACTGTGTATTAACCTAAACCACAGGTCCCGGGTTCGAGACCTGTGGAGAGCACCGAGCGAGTCATTTAAATTGTTTTTGAAATAAATGATTTTCGGATTAATTCAATTAGTATATAAATATAATTAAAAACAGAAATATTTCGGGTTAGACACGTAGCTCAGTTGGTAGAGCTGCGTGCACGCGAACGGGAGGTCTCGAGTTCGAGCCTCACCCGGCGCACACAATTACACAATAAAATCGGTCAACGGTCAACAAGTCAACAGGTCAACAGTCAAAAATCAATATTTTTTTATTACTTTTATTTATTTATTTACATTAAAAATACTTAAAAATAACATTTTTAAGGTTAGAAAATAGCCTTAAACTCACAAAAATACATCCAACAATCCTATTAAAATTGATTAATAAAATCCGCTTACTTACCGAACCATTATGCCATTATCTAGGTTAGGTTCACTCGTGGTTAGAACCAACTTCGTGCGCATTCAACATCATCAACCGAACGCACCCAATGTGAGTGAATCTTACAACTCCCCTTTTTAATTACATGTTTTGGGGTGTGTCATGTGTCACTAAAATTAACTCGTTTATTTAAACTTGTGCCATACCATATTGTGATCTAAACTTAGACTGTATATATTGTTTGTAGTTATGTATTTCATATTGTCAAGTTATATGCAATTCATTCATTAGGCCCATCAGTTCCTCGTGGGAGACGAGTTGAGCAACGTGTGCCTCAAAACAAATCCATTATTGTTCGTGTGTGCATTATTTAATATTAAATGATTGGTGAATAAGTTTACATCTATTTTTACTCATGTGTGGTTGTGCACTTTTTTTATAATCAATTCAATAAACTTGTTCAAATGTTTTTCAAAGGATTCACTCGCCAACTTTTTGTTGATCTAAAAACCATTTTTACACATGATACAGGTAAACAGGATGAAGCAAGGAAAACATAGGAAATGCCTTAGAAGAAAACAATGAAGTCTAGAATGATGTTTAGGACATGATGTAATTATGATTGTATATTTCCCATTAAATTGTATTAATGAATATGAAACGTCATAATAAATGTCATGAGCTTTGATGATAACCCAATCATGCCCCGATCACCTTTTTCCGCTGCAGGTCGGGGTGTGACAGTTTAGGGGCCAAAGTGTCAAATTTTAAAACTGAAATAGGGGCGGTCGCGGGCCGCGAGAGACCCGGCCTGTGTCTCTCGCGCCCCGCGAGAACAGTCCTGCAGCAGAAAGTTTGTTTTGGAGCCCAAGCAAAGCTCCAAAACCATTAAATCGAAACCATGACCTTCCTAATCAGCTATGCCACGTTTTGGGACACTTGTAAGCTTCTTCTTACACCCCTAGACACCTGGCTTCACCTCCTTTGAGCTCTCCAACTATAAATAGGTGCTTAAGTTCGCCATTTCAACTTGCACCTTTCTTATTCACTTTTCTCCCTCCTCTGGAAGTTCCTAACTAAAAGGAGCAGTCCAACATAGTTCTTTTGCATCTAGGAATCACTGGTAAGTGTTCCTTCGTTGTGAATTTTCGTTTATAGGCTTCTATAGCCTAAAGTCAAGCGTTTTACGTAAAACGCTTTGACTTTCGGTTAATACCATTATGGTCCAGCCATTGTTCAAAATGAACATGGCTAAGTGATCATAGTAAGGTAGGTGTTAGTCCCTATAAAGGGCACCTCCTGAAGATCACGTTTGCTAGACCAATTGACGGGTCAAAGTTATGATATTAAAAAGTCAAACAGGCCATTTTTCGGAAAAATCATAAATTGATCTTATATATGTTATGAAACCTGTTTTGACACTTAAACAAGTTGATAATATTTATTAGAACATGTATGAACATGTTCAGCTCGTCAATTTCAGTTCTAGGCTCGGTTCGCAACCGAAAGTCGCAGGGTTTGACTTCTGCTTTGACTTTCTATTCTAACCCGATTTAGATTAGTTACCCACTGTTCTAAAGTTGCATTATGATCATAATATAATATAGCATAACCCTCTGAGGTTATATTAGATGATCATAATCAGAATCCAAGTTTATGCGCAAGTTCCATAATTATGCAATCTTTGACCAAAATGCCCTTTTTGCATAAAACAAGGTTTCAAATGGTAATGAACTTGAAAATGAATTTCTACTAATGTAATATCATAAGTAGGGTTATTTGGGATATTAAACCAAGTTATAAAGTAAGTTTTTTTAAATAAGTTTTTAAACTACGTCGATATATGACGGTTTTAGCCCCTGTGGCTTATAAAATAGTTTTTAATCAAATTTTTTCGAAATAAATCACTTACTTACCGATATGTTATATTAATTAACATATTTTAAACATTTTAATCTGATCCAAACATCAGTTTTCATAAACATCGCTTAAAGACATCACTTTACGACATAAACGCCGTTTCGACGCATAGTATGGTTTTAAACCATATTAGTAGACCAAGACTTGTTACCTACTGAATTTAAAACTTATTTTAAACATATTTATAGTAGGTACTTATTATAAACTCAGAATCCCAAATAATTTATAAATTATATGTAAAATGACCAAAATGCCCCTTCGGTGCATAGCTTGGTCATAAAAGGTAAAATACACATATATTTGATATCCTACTGATAATATATCATAAATAAATTATTTCCAAAATACTCATGATCATAAACTTAAATTTTATTTAAGTTCTCTTTATACAATACGAAATTACCGAAATGCCCCTATAAGGCATAATTTCGTTTTAAAACCTCAACGGCATACAAGTTGATATCCTACTTATATCTTAACTTAATTAAAGTATAATGGTATATAGAACTTGTCCATAACTTATCACCGGATACCCGATATTGCTATTATGCGCACAGTTACGTATATGTGACTATTTTATAGAATTCAACCGTAACGGGTTTAACCTTATCATTTTAAGTTCAAAATCCAGAATGTTTATAGTTTACCCATATTACACAAGTCAAAACTTGTCGGGTTTAAACTACCTTCTATATGATCATCGTTTGATCAAGCATTCTACGTAATGATCATGTACACTATTCGGTTTATACAACCGTTAGTATTTAATTGGCTAGTTTATGCCATAATCCAGACTAGAGCCTTCTCGGTAAAAGCTATCTGCACTCAGTCTTTTGTATACGGCTGAGTTATTTAAAAATAAAAGAAGAAAGCAATCTCAGGTAAATACTCTCAACTTATTTCCCCTGTAAGGGCTTGGGATATGGTAAATTATTATTGCATGGTTCATTGTATGGTTAACCTCCCTAAGATAATTAAAGATTTTGTGCCGTTTGCACTTGAAATCATTTTTAATATTTTCAAAATGAGTCAGTTGGATGTATTTACCAGCGTAAGCTGACGTATCCTCCAAAGACTAATCTGCAGGTACAACACGAAATTACGCCGGAAGATGCTCGGTAGAGAATAAGAGGATTCTTATAAATCCTTAGATCTGCCTAAAGTCTGTTTTGTATTCTTTCTTGTACATTCTGTGATCCGCATGTGGATCTTCTATTACAAGCTTATATATTATTTTGTATTTTCGAATATTCGGTTTGTAATAGTAATTTTACTCCAAGACTTCCGCTGTGCCATGTTTAATTGATTATGACGTTATCAATTGTTGTCACGATACTCCCCACTCGGGCCCATCGGTGTATGGATTTCGGGGTTGGAAACCCGGGGTGTGACAGGGTTGGTATCAGAGCCAACGTTTGAGGGAATTAAACACTAGCCTTTTGTGTTTAGTCTCAAACTTACATGAGCACATTCCTTAGACTTCCGAGTCTAGGCATTGACCTTGGATTACTCATTTCATTATTAAGTTATTAATATGTTTTTAAATTGATTTCTAACAGGAAAATGCCGCCACGTGTACAAGGACAAAGTGGACGAGGAAAAGGTCCAATGAGGGGAGGACCATCGGGGCGTATTCCTCAACCTCATAATTCAGATGCATATCAAGAAGAAGGAGATTCGTCTCCATGGCAACCAGCGAGACGTTCCGTCTCTAATTGACAATTGCCCTCACATTCCCAAAATTCTGACCACTCACACCATTCCTATCATTCTCACCATTCCCATTCTCATCACTCCTACCATGAAGAATTTAACCCCAACCATTACTTAAACACACCTCCAGCTGATCAAAATCAGTTGGACCAGCCACATCTTATGGACGAGGACTCCGACCCGGAGATGCCACCATCGGGATCAAATGTGCATCCATTGAAATTTTGAGCGATTCAAACTCGTATGCCGGATCACCCTACCAAGGTCCTAACGAGTGGGACCAATACTGGAATCAATTCACCTTTGCCCACACACCTTCCCATCACTCTCAACCACACCCAGTTCAAGAAGATGTCCACATGGAACCCGTGGACCAACTTCAACAACCACCTGAGCCACCAAGGAGGAAGCGGGGAGCACGTATGTCAGTACGTGCCGGACAAAGGTCGGGATCGCTGCCACCTTTGCCCAATTCTTACCCACCATTCAAGAGGACCCACAAATGGGTGGACCCTCTAATGTTCCACCTATAGTGGAACCAACACCAACACCTGTTGTTCAACCACTACCAACGGGTTATACTAACCTAATTCCCACGTACCCAGACACGTCTGGATATGATCCTTTTAACTCGTCTACACCGGTAGACTATCATGCATGGCCGCAAGACCCATACATGCAAGCCGTTATGCATAACGCACTTTACCCATCTCCTTTCCCACCTACTTATCCACCGACTGGATATCCAACTTATGGGTACCAGTATCCAGTTATGCCACAACCCCAACCACAACCTCCGCCACCACTTGAGGCCATCAATGAGGCCTTAGAAAGAATGAAAGAGATGCAGCAGCAGGCGGAGAAAACAGAGAAGAAGACAAATAAGTTCTTCAAGAAACTCTCCAAGCTAGTCAAGGGAAAAAAAGACGAGTGAAGTCTTTTCTATTATATGTAGTCCCTGCATGGACATTGTTATTTCTTTAGTCCCTGCATGGACATTTTGTTTCTTTTAGTCCTTGCATGGACAATCAGTTTCATTTATTTGTTTCAAGTATTATAATTTCTTATGGAAATTTAATGAAGTACTTTGGAATTTTATATATATATATATATATATATATATATATATATATTCTTGAAAACGAGCGTCTCGGTTTTATTCGAAATTTATGCTCTGCGATATAATTCCAAAAAGATCTTAATGGTTTTGATTATTGCCAAGTGGCACAGACCACATATTTGGCCAAATATATGATAGTTAAGGGAAGTTATCCTTCTATCTAGAGGTGATGGACTAAGTTCAAGCCTCCAAGTCATTAAGGTCAATGCGACCGGGACTTATAATCAACCATTAAGATCCTCTTATGTTAACATTCAAATAATGTGCATACTTTTGGTTGTGTGACTTGAGGAATCACACTAACCTTCAAGGTAATGGACTATGTCCTAACCTTATATATAGCCTTTGTGATCTATTTGATCCTGGCTAAATAGCCTTTGTGATCTGTGTGATCCCGGCTAAATAGCCTTTGTGATCTGTTTGATCCCGGCTAATATCACCAGTGCGGTGATTAAACATCAATTAGAGATATATTTTATATAACCCTTGTGATCTATTTGACCCCAGTTATATAGCCTTTGTGATCTGTGTGATCCCGGCTAAAAAGCCCTTGTGATCTGTTTGATCCCGGCTAGTATCACCAGTGCGGTAATAAAACATCCATTAGAGATGTATTAAAATATAACCTTTGTGATCTATTTGATCCCGGTTATGTAGCCTTTGTGACCTGTGTGGTCCCGGCTTAAAAGCTTTTGTGATCTGTGTGATCCCGGCTAGTATCACCAGTGCGGTGATAAAAACATCCATTAGAGATGTATTAAAATATAACCTTTGTGGTCTATTTTGATCCCGGTTATATAGCCTTTGTGACCTGAGTGGTCCCGGCTTAAAAGCCTTTGTGTTCTGTGTGATCCCGGCTAGTATCACCAGTGCGGTGATAAAACATCCATTAGAGATGTATTAAAATATAACCTTTGTGGTCTATTTTGATCCTGGTTATATAGCCTTTGTGACCTGAGTGGTCCCGGCTTAAAAGCCTTTGTGATCTGTGTGATCCCGGCTAGTATCACCAGTGCGGTGATAAAACATCCATTAGAGATGTATTAAAATATAACCTTTGTGATCTATTTTGATCCCGGTTATATAGCCTTTGTGACCTGTGTGGTCTCGGCTTAAAAGCCATTGTGATCTGTGTGATCCCGGCTAGTATCACCAGTGTGGTGATAAAACATCCATTAGAGATGTATTAAATATAACCTTTGTGATCTATTTTGATCCCCGTTATATAGCCTTTGTGATCTATTTGATCCCGGCTAATATCACCAGTGCGGTGATTAAACATCCATTAGAGATGTATTTTATATAACTCTTGTGATCTATTTGAGCCCGGTTATATAGCCTTTGTGATCTGTGTGATCCCGGCGTAAAAGCCTTTGTGATCTGTGTGATCCCGGCTAGTATCATCAATGTGATGATAATCAAACATCCATTAGTGATGTATCACCCTTTCGGGTTAAAATCTAATCTTTAAAGCCCATGTGATCTATTCGATCCCGGCTACTATCATCAGTGCGATGATAATTATCCATTAGCGATATTGTGCCTATGTGCCCTATTATATGTCCATTAGTGACAGGCCTAAGTGCCATATATGTTATGTCCAATGTGACCAGCCAATGTGCCCAATTAATATGTCCATTAAGGGACAGGCTTATGACCTATGTATAATTGTCTGTATGACAAATGACAGTTGTGTCATTGCGATCCCCTGTCTAATAATATATGGACTTCGTCCAAATTGTAAATTGCCTATGACGGTCCTATTAAGACCTAGGCCAAATATAGATATGTTAAGCCTAAGAGTTGTGATGTTATTCACACTAGTATAGGCAGTGGATTTTCTTATATCCAATGTTTAAAAGCCGATATGGTTATTATACCATGGCTAAGAGAAATTTTATTTGGTATATAGAACCAAAGCTTTGAAGAATGGCTAATTCTAATGAGGCACAAAGTAGCCATCGGAACGTCAAAGACGACGAAAATATAGCCATAAATAATGATAATGATTTCCAAGCTCGCATTGATGCGGCTGTGGAAAGGGCCATGAGTAAGGCCATAGAAAGGCTAAGAGAGCCGAGTGCCACTCGCTCTAGACCCCTATCTATTCCACCATCTTCAGCTCATAAAGAGAGCTCTGTTCACTCTTCAAATGCGAAGAGTGAACCAAGGATAGCAGACTTTGCTGATAGGTCCCGTTCTGCTAAAGATGGGTGTACCTATAAATACTTTGTCTCCTGTAAACCCCGAGACTTTAATGGGGAAAAAGGAGCCGTAGAAGCCTTAAAGTGGCTGGATGAGATGGAGACTATAGTAGACATCAGCGGCTGTGCTGAAAAGGATGTGGTCAAGTACGTATCACAGTCCTTTAAGGACGATGCCCTAACATGGTGGAACGCCATGATTCAGTCAACAGGTAAGGTATACCTGTATAATCTGGGATGGTCCAAGTTTGTGGACCTTGTAAAGGAAACTTACCACCTAACCCATGAGGTGGAGAAAATAGAGACGGTCTTCTTGTCTCTTCCATGAAAAACCTAGATTGTCGGAAATATGTTTCCGATTTCAATTCCCTATCTAGGTTAGTTTCCTTTTTAATTACCACTGAATCCAAATGCATTGCGCGTTTTATAAATGGATTAGCACCCGAGATTAAGGGCATGGTAAAGGCTGCTCAGCCTAGTACCTATAGGTCTGCTGTTGACCTATCTCTCTCCCTCACCCTTGATATAGTGAGGCAGAAGTCAGTCAAGCCTGAAACTGACTGGAAAAGGAAGAGAGAGGAAGACAACTCCCATAGATTTAATAAGAAAAATAAAGGGAGGTTCGGGTTCAAAGGGAACCAAAGCAAATCGGCTGTGATGCCATTCTGTAAGACTTGCAACCGAAGACACTGGGGATAGTGTAATCCTGACCCACAAGCTAGACCTTGTGGCATATGTAAAAGAAGAGGGCATAAGACCCAAGATTGTAGAGACCTTAAAGATGCTATATGCTATATCTGCCATGAAAAAGGACACATTGCAAGTAGCTGCCCTAAGAATTCGAGGAATAATAATCCAAAGCCTGGAGAGGCCAAGAAGGGGAATGCACGCGCTTTTCGGCTAACTGCTAAGGAAGCTATTAATGACAATAACGTTGTAATAGGTACTTTCCCCATTATTGATATTTTTGCTAGAGTATTATTTGATTCGGGTGCAGATAAATCATTTGTTGATCATAAGTTTTGTAAACTATTAAATCTGCCCGTAAGAACTCTAGACAAAATTTATGAGATAGAACTCACTGATGGAACCTTAGAAACTGCTTCATCTATTCTTAATGGATGTTCCATATCCATTAAGAATCATTCCATCCATATCTCTCTTTTGCCAATGAAATTGGCGGGGTTTGATGTTGTTTTAGGCATGGATTGGTTATCTCATAACCAAGCCCGCATTGCCTGCGATAAAAAGCTCATCGAGATTAAAACCCCATCTGGTGAAATGATCACCATCCCTGGAGACTCACACTATGGATTTCCGGACAAGGTGTCGTTATTTAAGGCATCCAAGTGTTTGAGAAGAGGCTGTGTCATCTACATGGCACAAGTAACCATCAATGAGCCTAAACCAAGCATTGAAGACTTACCAGTTATCTTGGAGTATCCCGATGTTTTCCCTGAAGAATTACCAGGCCTACCCCCAGATAGGCAGTGGAGTTCAGAATAGATATTATACCAGGAGCAGCACCCGTAGCAAGAGCCCCATATAAGCTAGCTCCAACCGAAATGAATGAGCTAAGAGTTCAAGTAGACGAACTCTTAGAGAAAGGCTTTATTCAGCCTAGTTCCTCGCCTTGGGGAGCTCTTATCCTTTTTGTGATAATGAAAGACGGTTCGATGCGAATGTGCATCGACTACCGGGAGCTGAACAAGCTAACCATTAAGAATAGATATCCTCTGCCCAGGATCGATGACTTACTCGATCAGCTTCAAGGGGCTAGTTATTTTTCTAAGATAGATTTAAGATCAGGATATCATCAACTGAAGGTTAGAAGTGAAGATGTTCCTAAACAGCCTTCAGGACCCGCTATGGTCTATTTGAATTTTTGGTGATGCCTTTTCGGCTCACAAATGCACCAGCAGTGTTCATGGATCTCATGAATAGAGTCTGCAAACCGTATTTGGATAAGTTTGTCATTGCCTTCATAGACGACATACTTATCTATTCTCGTGATCAAGCTGATCACGAGAAACATCTTCGATGCATCCTAGAATTATTAAGGCAGGAGAAACTTTATGCAAAGTTCACTAAATGCGAATTTTGGCTTAAAGAAGTCCAATTTCTTGGACATGTTGTAAGTGAGAGTCGCATCCAAGTGGATCCCGCCAAGATTGAAGCCATCACAAATTGGGAAGTGCCCAAGACTCCAACAGAGGTTCGTAGTTTCTTAGGTTTGGCTGGTTACTATGGGAGGTTCATTGAGAACTTTTCAAGGATAGCCACTCCTTTAACTTCTTTGACCCGTAAGAATATTAAGTATAATTGGGGTCCAAAGCAACAGGAATCTTTTGAGGTCTTTAAACATAAGTTGAGCAACGCTCCTGTGTTATCTCTACCTGAGGGTATTGAGGAATTTGTAGTCTACTGTGATTGCATCGCACACTGGCATGGGCTGTGTGCTAATGCAAAAAGGCAAGGTGATTGCCTATGCATCACGACAATTAAAGGTGCATGAAAAGAATTACACCACCCACGATTTGGAATTGGGTGCCGTTGTATTTGCACTAAAATTGTGGAGACATTACTTGTATGGCACAAAGTGTGTTATATATACAGACCATAAAAGTCTCCAACACCTGTTCAATCAGAAAGAATTAAACATGCGACAACGTTGGTGGATGGAAACACTTAATGATTATGATTGCGAGATTCGCTACCATCCAGGCAAGGCTATGTAGTTGCTGATGCCTTAAGTCGCAAGGAAAAGGTGAAACCTATAAGGATTAACGCTAAGAGCATTGAGCTCAGAAATAACTTAAGTGAGAAGCTATTAGATGCGCAGAAGAAAGTCTTGTTAGAGGCTAATATCCCTAATGATGGATTAGGCGGAACTGTGGATCAGTTAACGCCTGGAAATGATGGAATCCTAAGATTTAATGATAGAATTTGGGTTCCGATCTTTGGAGGACTTAGAGATCTAATCCTCCAGGAAGCGCATAGTTCAAGATACTCTGTTCACCCGGGTGGTGACAAGATGTATCAAGACTTGAAGAGAAATTATTGGTGGATGGGTTTGAAGAAATCCATAGCCACTTATGTAGCTAAGTGTCTGACGTGTTCGCAAGTTAAGGCTGAACATCAGAAACCGTCAGGACTACTACAACAATTAGAAATTCCCACTTGGAAATGGGAAATGGTAACTATGGACTTGATTACCAAGTTACCTAAGACCAAAAGTGGAAATGACACTATTTGGGTCATAGTGGATAGGCTGACCAAGTCAGCACACTTCTTGCCAATAAAAGAGACATATAATTCAGATAAATTGGCTAAGTTGTATGTGGACAAGATAGTGTCCCTACACGGTGTGCCAGTATCTATTGTATCAGATAGAGATACTAGATACACATCTCACTTTTGCAAAAGTTTCCAACAATCGTTAGGCACACGATTAAATTTTAGTACGGCTTACCATCCGCAGACTGATGGTCAAAGTGAGCGTACTATTCAAACACTGGAAGATATGCTCAGGGCATGTGTGATTGATTTAGGCGGAAGTTGGGATGACCACTTACCCCTAATAGAATTCTCCTAAATAATAGCTATCATACAAGCATCAAGGCTGCTCCTTTTGAGGCCTTGTATGGGAGAAGATGTAGAACGCCCGTATGTTGGGCAAAAGTTGGGGAGGCCCAACTGCAGGACCTGAGATTGTCCTAGAGACCACGGAAAAGATTATGCAAATCCGTGATCGTCTCAAAGCTGCCAGGGATAGGCAGAAGAGCTATGCTGACAAGAGGCGTAAACCTCTTAAGTTCCAAGTAGGGGACAAGGTCATGCTAAAAGTATCACCCTGGAAAGGTGTGATGCGTTTTGGAAAGAAGGGCAAGTTAAGCCCTAGATATATAGGACCCTTCGAGATAATCGAATGTGTCGGCACTGTAGCTTATAAGCTCAGGTTGCCAGAGGAGCTTAATGGAATCCATGATGTATTCCACATATCTAATCTTAAGAAATGTCTATCCGATGAGTCGCTAGCAATGTCGCACAATGAGGTGCAAATTGATGAAAACCTGAGGTTTATTGAGAAACCAATTTCGTCGAGGATCGACAGGTTAGGAAGCTCCGAAGAAAGATGATACCTATAGTAAAGGTTAAGTGGGACGCTTTTAGAGGTCCTGAGTATACATGGGAGGTTGAGTCCACTATGCGACAAAAATACCCCCATCTTTTTGAATAAAATCTCGAGGTCGAGATTTCTTTTAAGGGGGTGAGGATGTAACACCCTGTAAAATCGTGTCCAATAGTATAGTGACACGTGTTGTATTTTATATAATTGTCTGTTAAAGACCAATAAGGACTAAAGGCGTCAACATGCTCAAGATTGAGCCTCTGAGTGACGAACCGATGTCAACATGCATAAATAATAGCCTCTGAGTGACTGATACGTCAACATGCTTAAATCATTAGCCTCTGAGTGACTGATATGTCAACATGCTTGAAACTTAGCCTCTGAGTGACTAATACGTCAACATGCCTAGCGTCTGAGTGACATCGGAATCAACATGCTTGTGATAAGCCTCTGAGTGATCCTTTGTAAAGTCCTAACTCTCATACGTAACGTTTGTTGGACGAGAGAGTTCAATTCTGTAAATATGTGAAAGTTGGATGTTGGAGGGATTAAAAGTGTCAACATATTAATTTATACCTCTGAGTAACCTTTTAACAGACCGAGAGCCCAATAATGCCCGGGCATAATCCCGGGTATGCCAAGTATTGGCTACGGAGGGCTAAAAGTGCCAAAATAGTATTTAAAATCGTTTTTATAAGCTTTATATAGTTTAGGGGCCAAAGTGTCAAATTTTAAAACTGAAATAGGGGCGGTCGCGGGCCGCGAGAGACCCGGCCTGTGCTTTTCGCGCCCCGCGAGAACAGTCCTGCAGCAGAAAGTTTGTTTTGGAGCCCAAGCAAAGCTCCAAAACCATTAAATCGAAACCATGACCTTCCTAATCAGCTATGTCACGTTTTGGGACACTTGTAAGCTTCTTCTTACACCCCTAGACACCTGGCTTCACCTCCTTTGAGCTCTCCAACTATAAATATGTGCTTAAGTTCGCCATTTCAACTTGCACCTTTCTTATTCACTTTTCTCCCTCCTCTGGAAGTTCCTAACTAAAAGGAGCAGTCCAACATAGTTCTTTTGCATCTAGGAATCACTGGTAAGTGTTCCTTCGTTGTGAATTTTCGTTTATAGGCTTCTATAGCCTAAAGTCAAGCGTTTTACGTAAAACGCTTTGACTTTCGGTTAAGACCATTATGGTCCAGCCATTGTTCAAAATGAACATGGCTAAGTGATCATAGTAAGGTAGGTGTTAGTCCCTATAAAGGGCACCTCCTGAAGATCACGTTTGCTAGACCAATTGACGGGTCAAAGTTATGATATTAAAAAGTCAAACAGGCCATTTTTCGGAAAAATCATAAATTGATCATATATATGTTATGAAACCTGTTTTGACACTTAAACAAGTTGATAATATTTATTAGAACATGTATGAACATGTTCAGCTCGTCAATTTCAGTTCTAGGCTCGGTTCGCAACCGAAAGTCGCAGGGTTTGACTTCTGCTTTGACTTTCGATTCTGACCCGATTTAGATTAGTTACCCACTGTTCTAAAGTTGCATTATGATCATAATATAATATAGCATAACCCTCTGAGGTTATATTAGATGACCATAATCAGAATCCAAGTTTATGCGCAAGTTCCATAATTATGCAATCTTTGACCAAAATGCCCTTTTTGCATAAAACAAGGTCTCAAATGGTAATGAACTTGAAAATGAATTTCTACTAATGTAATATCATAAGTAGGATTATTTGGGATATTAAACCAAGTTATAAACTAAGTTTTTTTAAACAAGTCTTTAAACTATGTCGATATATGACGGTTTTAGCCCCTGTGGCTTATAAAATAGTTTTATCAATTTTTTTCGAAATAATCACTTACTTACTGATATGTTATATTAATTAACATATTTTAAACATTTTAATCTGATCCAAACCTCAGTTTTCATAAACATCGCTTAAAGACATCACTTTACGACATAAACGCCGTTTCGACGCATTGTATGGTTTTAAACCATATTAGTGGACCAAGACTTGTTACCTACTGAATTTAAAACTTATTTTAAACATATTTACAGTAGGTACTTATTATAAAGTCAGAATCCCAAATAATTAATAAATTATGTGTAAAATGACCAAAATGCCCCTTCGGTGCATAGCTTGGTCATAAAAGGAAAATACACATATATTTGATATCCTACTGATATTATATCATAAATAAATTATTTTTCCAGAATACTCATGATCATAAACTTAAATTGTTTTTAAGTTCTTTTTATATGATACGAAATTACCGAAATGCCCCTACAAGGCATAATTTCGTTTTAAAACCTCAACGAGCATACAAGTTGATATCCTACTGATATCTTAACTTATTTAAAGTTTAATGGCATATAGAACTTGTCCATAACTTATCCGATTACCCGATATCGCTATTATACACACAGTTACGTATATGTGACTATTTTACGGAATTCAACCGTAACGGGTTTAACCTTATCATTTTAAGTTCAAAATCCAGAATGTTTATAGTTTACCTATATTATACAAGTCAAGTACTTGTCAGGTTTAAACTACATTCTATCTGATCATCGTTTAATCAAGTGTTATACGTAATCATCATGTACACTATTCGGTTTATACAACCGTTAGTATTTAATTGGCTAGTTTATGTCATAATCCAGACTAGAGCCTTCTCGGTAAAAGCTATATGCACTCGGTACTTTTGTCTACGGCTGAGTTATTTAAAAATAAAAGAAGAAAGCAATCTCATGTAAATACTCTCAACTTATTTCCCATGTAAGGGTTTGGGATATGGTAAATTATTATTGCATGCTCCATTGTATGGTTAACCTCCCTAAGATAATTAAAGATTTTGTGCCGTTTGCACTTGAAATCATTTTTAATATTTTCAAAATGAGTCAGTTGGGTGTATTTACCAGCGTAAGCTGACGTATCCTCCAAAGACTAATCTGCAGGTACAACACGAAATTAAGCCGGAAGCTGCTCGGTAGAGAATAAGAGGATTCTTATAAATCCTTAAATCTGCCTAAAGTCTGTTTTGTATTCTTTCTTGTACATTCTATGATCCGCCTGTGGATCTTCTATTACAAGCTTGTATATTATTTTGTATTTTCGAATATTCGGTTTGTAATAGTAATTTTACTCCAAGACTTCCCCTGTGCCACGTTTAATTGACTATGACGTTATCAACTGTTGTCACGATACTCCCCACCCGGACCCATCGGTGTATGGATTTCGGGGTTGGAAACCCGGGGTGTGACATATATATATATATGTGTGTGTTATTTAATTGATACTAGTTTTTTTTTGACGTCGTGCTTTATGGTGAAACCGACCAAATGACAATGTAATAAAACATGATTTGAAAATAAAGGATGGTAGAAAGACAAATCATTAGAACGATTTAGTTTATCATCGTACCATTTTATGATACCAAATAAGTAATTTATTTTGAGTATAAATTCGTTTTTAACAAAACTTATATCGGAATGTCAGAGAAAAATTAAGCATAACCACGTATTTAAGTCTTTAGAAAAAAGTCATAAACGTATATTATTAAAGAAGTGTCAAATTAATCGATAAATTAATATATCTTCTAAAAAAGATAAAGAAAATATATAATTTAAGAAAAATAAAAATATATTATTAAAAATAAATATAACAATAAACTATTATATTATAATATATTAAATAAAAAAATAGTAATATTTATATATTATTATTATAAAAATAAAATTACTTTTAAATGTTGAGTAAATGAAGATGGAAGGTTTTACAATGTGACGTCAGATGATGATATGGTGGTGACTTTGGTTCTAATTTAATATTTGAAAGCATAGCAAAGATATATAATTAAATGGGTGGGATGAGTTATGACGGGCCATGGAGTAATTAATTAAAATAATAACAGCCCACAAGTGATCAAAGGGAATCGCAAATTTTGGTGGAGGAGCCTTTTTGGGACTACAGATGGGCGCAAAAGGGAGGTGACGCACAACGAGAAGCCACACCCTCTTGGTGGCTGCACGAAGATTTATGGAGCGCAAGATTTCGTGGTTGGTGTTTTCGTAAGACTAATATTTCTATGGTTTTATTCAGGTGTAGACTTTGTAATATTTTTAGGGTTTGAACACTTGTTTTGGTTTTTGATTTGTGATTAGTTGATTAAGATATTTGAAACTTTTGATTTGATAATTGTCATGCATTTGTGTTGTATCGAATTTGTGAATTGTCGAGTGAATATTAAATTTGACTTTGCGAAATATTTATTTGCAATTATGTCTTGTCTTAGATTAAAATTTTCATGTTCTTGGTAACGAATTGCATTGCGGTCTGTTGAGAGCTCTTGGCACATAAGCCACCTAACACTAAATTTGTTAATCATCAAATGCAACTAAATCAAGTTAAAACGTGTAGAAACCTTATGTCTTGCAATTTCGAACCGGGTGTGAACCTTGTTTCTAAGTTATTATTTTACTCATTTTAGTTAATCGTGTTTTTATAATTAATCTAAACAAACTTTTAAAAGAAAATTAGCAAGCTTCTTAGTTATTCTAAACTTTATAATTATTTTATACACTTGTTTGTAAATAATTTAAACAAATAAACTACTAGTGTGATATTGACCACATGCTTTTCGTAGATACTCGACTTACCATAACTACCTAGGTTAATTTAGTTTTTGATTGATCGGGACGACACGATCTGTCAATACCATTTTCTAGACTATTAGCATGTTCTACCACCTAATCCAACAATTTATAAAACATGGAGTTATATATATATATATATAATATGTTACGACCGCATATCTTATTTTTTTTCCACCGATATATAAATTTATAAATATGAAATTAAGAATATATATGGATTTTTAGGAAGATCTATATTATTTCATCCATTATAAAATAACAATTTGATGGTTTGTCACATTTCATAACCTAGTTTGTTTAACACATTACACCATTTTCAAAATTAAATAGTATAACTAATTTTTATAAGCATGATATGGATTTTTATGATCATTAAGGCAATCATGAGTATTTCTACATCCCAAATTATATATCTAGATCCTTCAAGATGACATGATCGAAAACATGAGGTTTGACAATTTTTATACTATGAAATTTTCAAATATATAATTCTTAAAAATTCAATACTAAAACTAAACAATATCTAAAAATTAAAACAAACTATCCTAACATGATCCTAAACAACCCATATTCAATTTTATCATCCTAAACCAAAAAGCCCTAAATTTAGAAACAAAGAACCCTAGTTTTCCTACATTTTCAATTCGTATAGATAATCACAGTTCTCTTTAAAGTCGATAACACAAGAACGGAGCATATCTTCAAGCGTCTGAATAGTGCGCTCAGACTGTCCATTAGTCTGCGGATGATAAGCAGTACTAAGGTCAAGTCGAGTGCCCAAAGCGGTTTGTACAGCTTGCCACGCACGCGCTATAAATTATCTATCACGATCAGATATGATACTCAAATGTACACCATGACGACTCACTATCTTATCAATATAAATCCGAGCTAGCTTCTCGTCCTTGTAATTTTCACAAATGGGATAAAATGAGTGGATTTCGTCAAGCGATCAACTATAACCCATATAGTGTCATATCCACTAGAAGTGCGAGGTAACCCGGTAATGTAATCCATGGTTATCTTTACCCACTTCCAAACTGGAATTTCGAGTTGTATAAGAAAACCCGAGGTCGGTGTTGTTCTGCTTTAACTTTAGAACAAGCAAGGCACTTTGAAACGAATACAGCTATGTCCTTCTTCATTCGAGGCCACCAATAAGTAGTTCAGAGACCCTGATACATCTTATCCGCACCTGGATGAATCGAATATCGCGATTTATGGGCTTCAATCATCAGGAACGTATGAAGATCATCGCGGTTAGGTATCCGCTTTCGGTTTAAGAAATGGAGAATTCCATTAGACTTAGATTCCAACTTTGTTTCTACTCCACAAGATACTTCGTCACATAAATTATTCTCTGTAACAAAGCTATGCTGAGCTTCACGAATACAATTCTCTAGATCAGACAAAATTTGAGAATACACAAGATGGACAGAATTTGCGTACTCTTTACGACTGAGGGCATCGGCCACGACATTTGCCTTGCCAGGATGATGGCGAATCTCGCAATCGTAATCATTCAATGATTCTACCCAACGTCGTTGACGCATGTTTAACTCCTTTTAATCGAGAATATGCTAAAGGCTTTTATGGTCTGTGTAGATTTCACACTTCGTACCATAAATAATATGCCTCCATATTTTAAAAGCAAATACTATTGCACCAAGCTCAAGATCATAGTGGTGTAGTTCTTCTCGTAGACTTTTAATTGTCTCGAGGTATAAGCTATCACTTTGCCTCGTTGCATCAAGACACAATCGAGTCCTTGATCCGATGCATTACAATAGGCAACAAAATCGTCAGAACCTTTAGGTAGAGTAAGGATTGGTGCATCACACAACTTCTACTTCAAGGTTCGAAAAGCCTCTTCCAGCTTAGGCCCCCAATCAAATGGTTTGCTTTTATGAGTTAAGACAATGAGTGGTAAAGCAATCCTTGAAAAGTTGGCGATGAAACGTCGATAGTATCCAGCTAAACCAAGGAAAGAACGAATTTCGGTGGGTGCACGTGGGGTATGCCAATTCTTGACAACTTCATTCTTGGCAGGGTCAACATGAATGCCTTTGTCATTAACGACATGGCCAAGAAATTGTACTTCTTTTAACCAGAACTCATACTTAGAAAACTTTGCGTATAATTTATCAGTTCGCATTAGTCCTAGTATAAGGCGAAGGTGTCGTTCATGCTCAGACCTTGTCTTGGAATAAATCAAAATATCATCGATAAAAAGGATGATGAAAAGATCCAAGTATGACCTGTAAAATCGGTTCATCAAATCCATGAATACTGTTGGAGCATTGGTCAGCCCAAAAGGCATGACCACGAACTCGTAATGACCATAGTGAGTACGCAAGGCAGCCATAGTAACATCATCTTCATGAACCCTAAGTTGGTGATAGCCAAATCGTAAGTTAATCTTTGAGAAACAAGTAGCCCCTTGAAGTTGATCCAACAAATCATCGATTCGAGGGAGAGGATATCAGTTCTTGATGGTTAACTTGTTAAGCTCCCGATAGTCGATACACATACGGAAGAAACCATATTTTTTCTTCACGAACAGAACTGGCGCATCCCAAGGAGACGAGCTAGGGCATATAAAGCCCTTATCATTCAACTCTTGCATCTCAGTGGGAGCCAGTCGATAGGGTGATTTGGCAACAAGTGTTGCTCCTGGGACAAGATCAATACGAAACTCAACTTCTCGCATAGGAGGAAGTCTAGAGATGTATTCTGGAAAAACTTGGGGAAAATCACGTACGATATGAATATCTTTTAACTTTTTTTCCATGGTCTTTTCCACAATATGGGCCAAGAAAGCCACATATTCTTTGCGTAGATACTTTTGGGCTTGGGTGCACGACATTAATTTGAGCCCTTTTGAAGAACTCTCGCCAAACACTCGAAGAAATTGACTGTTAGTGAGAGAAATTCGAATGTACTTTTCGAAACACACAATCTAAGCACAGTGCTTAGTTAGCCAATCCATGCCTACAATTGCATCGAAAATTCCCAACTTCACTGGAACGAGATCGATGGTGAATTCATGCTCGTTTAAATTTAGGGTGCATCCAGAAATCACAGAATCAATAAGAACAGGCTTTCCCTCAGCTACTTCGACGGTGAAAGAATCAGACAATATTTACGAGGGACACCAAGAATAGACTCAAAATCCAATGACACAAAACTTTTATTTGTCCATGAGTCAAAAAGTATGGACGCGTAAATACCATTAATCAAGAACGTACCATTAACCCCGTTGTTGTCAGCATGCGCCTGATTAGCGTTGATGTTGAAAGCTCTGCCTCGATTTAGTTGATTTATTTGGTTCGCTTGGTTGACCAGATTGGCCTATGCTTGTGCATTGATAATGTTGACCAAGCTTGGACAAGTGTTGCGGAAATGGCTAGGATCACCACAGTTGAAACAGGCTCTGGCTGGTGGCACCATGGGTAGGTTAGGTTGATAGTAAGGCTGGATCATGTTTTGAGGATAGGGTGGAGCTCTGATTTGAGGTGGCTGGTACATAGATTGGGTCACAAGTTGGTTGGGATGAGTTCGGTTTTGGTTGGGTGCTTAGCGTTGTGGAGTGCGACACGTATTGACCAAATGGCCAAGACGCCCGTAGTTGGTACATTGACAATAGGGTGTGGTGTCTAGGTGGCGGTATTGGAAACAGTTACATAATGGGTGGGTGCCAGTGTATGGTTTCATGCTGGGAGTGGTACTGGGTGCAACTTGATTTATGGGTGTGGCTGGTATAGGAGGGTTATTCGTGACAACATAGTTTTTTCCCATTCCCCTTTCGCTTCCTTTTCGAACCAAAATGAAAGGAGCATTCAACTTTATTCTCTTTCACTACTTTTGATTCTTCAACAGGAGCCTTTCTAACTGACCCTTTGCTCCCTTCATGATCCAAATGCTTCACTTTATACGATTTTCAGTGAGTTGGCCGGCTAGCCGCATAGCTGCTTCAAGAGTTTCTGGACTACTACCTTCCACTATGTCTTTGATAATAGCAGGCAAGCCACTGATATATTGCTCCATAAGTCAAGTGAGAGAGGTGAATAGGTATGGGCATATTTTATTCAGCTTATGGAAGAGCTTGTTTTGAGCCACGTTGTTACCACTATCTTGCTCCAACGCCAAGAACTCATCTTCAAGTTTTTTAATTTCATGTCGAGGGCAGAAATTTTCGATCATTAATTCCTTCTATTGATCCCATGATAAGGCAACAACACCGCGTAACGCATTCCCTAACAGATGGTCGGTCGCATATCGTACCTTGCGGTTGTTAGGGCACTCATGGTTCAAGAAAGTACTTTCCATCTCCTCATACCAATGGAAGAGGATAGTAGCACCGGTGGTGCCATCATATGTTGGAGGGTCGCAAGATTTGAAATGCTTGAAGGAACATCTAGAAGAGTTCGCGCCTTCCTGACCTCCCTGAATGTCAGTCCCCTAAAGGGCCTGTTAGACTTGTACTACGATGTTTAGAATCATAGGGGCCATTGTGCTATGTGGGCCACCATACGTCGGCCAGAGCTTCTAGTATGTTTTTTGATACATTGTCGTTTGGTCGACATCTACAAGGATCAAACACAATAGTTCATGAGTTTTAAGTACGAATGTATAAAGTATCAATCCAAAAGTGAAACTTATGATATGAAAAGTTTTGAAACTTAGGATATATGAATAATTCAAAACGTGACATAAAAATAAAGCCAACAATTCCACGTAAAAACATGTGAACCATTGTATGTAAACTTAAGATACATTGATATCTCAAAATGAAACACTGGAATTTTGTTGGGTTTGATACGTCATAGAGTTTAATACGTTTTCCATGTGTCAGTTTTGTAATCACGTGGGCCCCGTAATTACCGAGCTCTTGCATGATCAACATATGTTCACCCATAGACATATACTAAGCCAAAAAGAAATCCATGATATAGAATGATGTTTGGAGGGCATCCATGACTTAACACGTACACGTTGACTTACCAAAGTGTCGTTAGTTTAAGTGACGTTTGGTGTGACATGCTTTGGCCTGATAGGTATCAGTACTCTCATCGCTGGTCCCCAGGTAGGCAAACTGGACCATTATTGGATTTATACGATTGCCAAGCCTAGACAGAATGTTCCGACTACCGGTACGTAACCCTTCCGGTTACCACATGTCCGTCACATAAACTCACTTTGACGAAATAGAACGATTCAAATGAAATAAGTAAAATTCAAGAATAATAAAAATAATTATACATAATAAAACTTTAGATAAATAAAATAGGATCAAATTGTGGAAAGATATATCATATATATAGTAGGTAATGTGTGGTGTGTGACGAATATAAGGAATAGCATGACTGAGATTCCAGAATCTGGTGGTACTAGACGGAAGTTTGGGTAAAATAGAACTAATTCGGTAGAATGTTATTAAGAACGGAGTAGAATCAGAAGTCTAATGATTCATTCATACTAAAAGAGTATACATCTTGACAAGTTGACGAAATAAACGTTTCCCCTCTGGGAACTCCAAAACTTACAAAACTATGAACATACGACACTATATATAGACTTTTACCCTCGTGCGAAGTGAGCTATCACCTTCGTACGAAGTGACTCATCTACCTTCGTACAAAGTGACCACTTCGTACAAAGTGATCTCTAACCACCTCTCACGTTCGCACTTAAGTTATGTATTCGTATCTAAACTATACAATATTCAACACACACTCTATCTAGCCTATTTGCATAGTGACGGACATAATATGCACCAACAATTTCCCCCTTGGACGTCACTGTCGAATGTTGATTTTGATCTTGAAATATGAGAGTCGTGTTTGAATATTCTGCAACTTCAATCAGGTATCTGTCGATGTCGTAGAACGCGTCAACAAATTCCCCATTGATTGATGATTCGGGTTTGCAATTTCTTTAATAAATTCCCCCTAAAGTAATTCCACCTAGAATAAATCTTCATGTCCTTGTTTGCACGGTTCCCAACCTCCTCTGATTTGCTTAACTGTAATCTTCACGAATAATCGCCAACTCGAAACTAATTAATGCAACATCACTGTTTCTACGTTAACCACATCCGCGTTCGGATTTAGCGCACTCCTATGCTCGATCCTCTGATCTTCAAAAACCTAAACGGCAATTGAATGAAACTTCTAATCACCACACACGATAAACCTCAAGTCTGTGAATACCCACAAAAATCTGAAATCCCGTTTTCTCTAATCACGTTTAAGCATACTCATGAATGATTGATCAGCAAAACGGTAATCTCTTCAATCAGCAAGCAAATCTTCATCAGAATTAAATCATCTGGTAACACATTCAAATCCGAGAAACATTCTTCCACGATCAGAATCACATTTTCATCTTTAGTCACAATAACATACATGTAGTCTTCTCCACTAGACCGACAATCAACTTAATAAACAAACATCGTCATTTCCTGACGGTTAGTCTGAAAAACAAATTCTCTGCTTGAAGACTAAACATCATGACACTTTAGACTATCATCGAGCATTCATAAACACCCTCTGATATCTTATATATATTGACAATACAATTGCATCTCCTGATGCTAATCCTGCTAACCCACTTGATGAAGACCCGGGACTCAAACCACAGGATATCAATCTGTATCACGATCCAAAGACTCTGAACTTCCTATGATTACGAACTAACGAATCCAGATCAAATGCATCCCTAGACAATACGAAGTCGGAACCACCCGAATACTGTTGTAAGTCACAAATTTCAAAAATGCCGCGGCTTTTAATTTATATATATATATATATTATGTGAAATTTTATTCCCCCTCATTTTTGCAAATTCTGACGTCTCTAAACTCTTCACTGAAAAACTCCACCATTCTATTCACCATTCTGTGATCGTGTCATCATATCTGTTCTCTGAAGCTCTAGACGGTGTCACCGAACAACCCGTATTTACATTAAAATCTCGAAAAAATATTCAATCACCAACTTTTTAGGACACTAGTCTTGTTGCCATGATCAAAAAATTCCCTTTTTAGGCATTTTGGGTTACCTTCGTACGAGGGTAACTTAACTTCGTGCGAAGAGAGCACCTTCGTGCGAAGATAATTCCATGATAATCATAATTTTCGATCCAAAATCTTTATTTCTACGAATTTCAAGATGATTCTTTCACAGATCTTGTTGAATTTCATTTCTAAACAATCATATGGTTTCAATTTTACTTTTTGTCCGTCGATTGTCCGTTTATTTGATGATCTACATCTAAAACCCTCTACAGTCCATAATTCATGAGTGTTAGTGATTCAAACAACTGTTAGATCAATTGAATCGGTAGTGTAGCTCTGATACCAATTGAGATTCCAAGATCCGGCGGTTCTAGATGGAAGTTTGGGTAAAATAGAACTAATTTGGTAGAATGTTATTAAGAACGGAGTAGAAGCAGAAGTCTAATGGTTCATTCATACCAAAAGAGTATATATCTTGACAAGCTGGCAAAATTGGGTGTTTCACCTTTGGGAACTCCAAAACTTACAAAACTATGAACACAAGACACTATATATAGGCTTTTACCCTTGTGCGAAGTGAGCATTTTAACTTCGTACGAAGTGAATCACCTTCGTACGAAGTGACTCATCTACCTTCGTACGAAGTGACCTCTAACCACCTCTCACGTTCGCACTTAAGTCATGTGTTCATATCAAAACTGTTCAATATTCAATACACGCTCTATCTAGCCTATTCGCACAGTAACAGACATAATATGCACCAACAATGATATTAAACTTTAAATAAATAATATATCACATATCAACTTATAACACATAAGACATAGCAAATATATTTACATAGCATAAGATATTTAAAAATGAACCTCTGCATATGTGTGCTTTAAAAGATTTACAAGCTAGAAAAATTAATCAAATAAGCACATAAGGTACCTAATGTACCTCCTAAACTATAGTCTAAGTTTGAGGGTTTAATAACCTAAACCTAGTTCCATATAGTCAAGGCTCTAATACCAATCTGTCACACTCCAACCCGCAGCGGATAGATACGGGGCATACCAATTGCCCATAGCTCATGACACTAATTAAAGTTACAATATTTAAAGCACAACCAACTTAAATTATCACATAACATATAGAAATCATAAAATGTTCATACAATATTAAAAAAAAACATAGTTTTCCCAATTTATTTCCTAAGGCCCATGTACGTGACTTCTTCACTCGATTCTCAACCTTGATTACCTACATCATGTTAGGAAAATATATTTTGGGTCAACAAACATGTTGGTGAATAATTTCCTCATTTTATTTCAAAAACATTTTTATTTTTGAATATTAAATAAATGAATTTACATGCATTTCAAGGTTAGTTGGGTGATTGTCTCATGACATTAACTTAGGTAAAAATCATATAAACACCAAACAAGACACACAACCATTTAACAACACGTAGCAAAATAAGATAAATAGACTCATGACAATAGCGTGCATTAGTCTCAAGCTCCAAGGAGCGAGTCTAATACCGTTGGCGATACTAGGCTACAAACCATGGCCATGGGGAACCTAGTCAAACGTGGATCCACAAGACACAATAGCATGCACTAGACGTGACATCAATTAGCATATAGAATGAAAGAGTGTACATAAGATATTCACAAAATAACACTTGATCATAGCATGTTAAGTTAATAAAAAGGTATAACATGATGCACCCAAAGATTAGAAAAGTTAAAATAGGAAAAATGGAAGAGATTACTCACGAGTTGCGCTCCGTTTAATTCCTTGAATTTACCGAACGGATTTGAGAAAACACCACAAAAAGTCACTATCCTAGACATATATACTCATATATCAAAAATATCAATCAAGAAATAGCAAAAGTAATATACAAATACTCTAGGATTTAAGTAACTAAATACCCCTAAATATTATTATCCCAATTTCTAAATTATTATTTTCATAATTTGTAAATTCCTTTTTAATGTTTTCTTCAATAGACTTTCAGAATAGCAAAATAGCACCTGTACTTATAGTTTCAAGTATATATATTATTAATTAGCTACATTAGTTATATACTAGTGAACTTGGTTAACTAAGCTAACCTATGTAAGTTCTAAAGTTTACCGATATATATATATATATATATATATATATATATATATATATATATATATATATATTTGTTTTTGATCCTGTAATCCGTTATATTAATTTATTACATAATCAAACATTTAAAATAAACAAGGATCATAAAAATTTGCATTTATTCGCACACCTCGGATCCAGTTTACATTATAAATCGGGTTTCGGGGATCCATTTTTGATGGATGTTACAATGTTAAACACTCATTAGAAGCCCAAAACCAAGAAATCTAAGATCAAGATATTCTCCACCTTACCATATCACACTCAACCATGGATTGGTTGATACCATGGTTTGGTTTTTGGAAGTATGTCAAGTATTTGTCTAGCATTAGATGTAGGATAAATCCATTCACCTCAAGAATTCGCAAATGCAAAAACTCACCAACATGGTTGATTATCCAGATGAACATGAATGTAAGTAAGAAACCCATAAGTAAGCTATCTAATTTGCTAAGTAACCAAGTGAGGTCTAACTAGATGAGTGCTTCCAACATGGTGTAGTTGGAGTTTTGGTGTAGTTTCGCTCACTTTATTTCTTGGAAATTACGTAAAGTCTTACAAGAATAAGAACGGAGGTATATGACCCCCGAAAACCAAATCCTATCCCTAAACCCTCAAAAACCTAAGAACGGAGCATATAATGCATATGTTCCGCATATACATATAATGCAGATGTGCATTATATGCTTAGGATTAGCTTTTGAGTTTAGTTTAGCTTTTAGGATTAGGTTTTTTGGGAATTTAGGATTAGGATTAGGTTTTTGGGAGGGTAAGGGGGTTTAGGTTTTTGGGGGCGGGGGAGGGGGGTGCAGGTGGGAGTGTTAGGTTTTTGGGGGTGCGGTGTTTAGGTTTTGGGGGGGGGGGTTTACGTTTAGGATTTAGTTTTAGATTTTATGTTTTTGGGGGTGGGGGTTTTAGGTTTTTTTTTTGGGGGGTGTTAGTGGGGGTGGGTTAGGTAGTTTAGGCTTTTTCGTATTAATGTACATTTGCAGTACAATTGTTTTTTAAAAAAATTTTTAAGCATAAAAATTAGTGATTTTTATTAAAAAAAATGGTAGGTTTTTAAGCTTTTTTAGTTAGTTTTTTGGTTTTCTCATTTAAACTAGTTTTCTCATGATCCATCCCCATATATATATACACACATATATACATATATACATATACATACAGGGTTATGTTCATTTGTGAACAACCCTCTTGATTATGAACACTAGTGAACTAATCTTAGCCCTTGATTATCAATACAAAGTGTATACACAAGTGTAAATCAGTGGCCATGATTTGATGATGAAAATACACTAGTGTATTTTACGATTTGATGATGTAAATGAATGGTCAAGATTTATTCACCCAGTTCACGAATACACTAGTGTTCACTCTAGAACTTCACCCTATACGTACATACATATATATAGAGGGTGAAGATCATTTAGGAACCAACATTTATCGTGAAAACCACGAGAACCAGTGTGAACACAACCAAAACTACTTAAACAAGCTTAAAAACACACAAAAAAACTCTTTAAATTTTCCATTAAAAATCGTAACATTTTATTTATTATTTTTTTAAGTTTTTTTAATCCAAATAATAATTACTGGTCCACATGTGCATATTTCATATTGCCGACAACACCTATACAATTTCATTTCCATCTACACTACCAACATTACCAATATTATACAATTTCACTTCCGTCTACACTACCATCCATAATACATTACCAATATTATACATTTCACTTCCGTCTACACTATCATCCGTAATACATTACCAATATGTATAATATTTCAAACTATGCATATGAGCATCACCAATTATTAGGATCTAAGTTTCTTTGTTTGCAAACAAGTTTTGATTATCACAATAATATTCACAAACTAAGAGTCATTATCAATGAATATTAATGATTCGAAAGATTTATAATCGATTGATTTTACAGACTCCCCCTTAGCCGATCACACAAAACAGAGCAGTTCGTACAAGAGAAAATGCAAGTATGTTTGTGATGAATAAATCAATGACTGGAGTGATCTATTTATACACAAGTATGAAACTTTGATGTAAGATCCGCTGACATCACCCTGATAGTGGCATCTAACATTCTTAAGAGAAAAGATTCTCAGATGTTTGCAAAAATTTAAGCAATCTTATCCAATGTTCTAGGTTATTTTAAACACTGTTGAAATAAAGTACTGTTACATTGAATAAACACTGTCTAAGCTAAAAACTGATGTAGTTGTCCAAAACCTATTTGGCCTAACAGATGTCTTGTCTTCTTTATCCGACCTGTGCTTGATCAGGGTTTTGGTCTTCACAGCAGATGCTAGCCTTCAACAGTTGTTGTACCCATGAACAATGGTTCCAAGTTTTCAACAGATGTTACACATGCTCTTGAACATAAGTTTAGAACAAGTGTTCAAGATTCACTATATTTGGGGAGAGTTTGGTTCAATTTCTTGCTTATTTATTGATCAGTGGATTATTTTATGACTATTGAATATCATTTGTTCTTTTGTAGGTCTAACACCAACCTTCATACCATACAAACAATATATTACATCATAAACATACAAATATAACCAAACAATCAACCACTAGATAAAATTAACCAAAATAAGCATTTGTGCATACAAATAACATCATTTATAAAGTGACCCACATGTGCATCTCTTCCCAATTGCATCATTAAATAACAAACATCCTTTTTTAACTCTTTGATTAACCAATACGCCATCATCCTCCATAGCATTCTTTTTACCCATTACTCCTCAATTTCTATACAAAAGTTACCGTCTTCACTTTTTCATTTATTAATCTACAATAATAGACAACCCATAAGATAACCAAATATAGAAACTTAATGCATATGTGCATTAAGAGTAATTCTCTCATTATCGTATAAACTATGCACATGTTCATTAATATGAATGACCTTAATGATTTTATATAAATATTTATAAGGGTTTTAATTTATAAATTGTAGCGTAGATAGAAGGGAAATTG
Organism: Scalesia atractyloides; assembly: GCA_947069175.1. NCBI lineage: Eukaryota > Viridiplantae > Streptophyta > Magnoliopsida > Asterales > Asteraceae > Scalesia > Scalesia atractyloides. Next base: position 54,252,679 of record CAMTDV010000020.1, read on the forward strand.
TATAATATTGATAATGTATTACAAATGGTAGTGTAGATAGAATAAATTGTATAGGTGTTGTCAAGAAATATTACATATACACATGTGCATCGGTAATTATTATTCAGATTAAAGGAAATTTCAGGAAAAAAATTATTAATAAAAAGCTACGATTTATATATACAGGGGAGGGATAGAAAGAAAAATCATATTAATTAAGAAAACTAAGAAACCAAATAAATGAACCTCCTTTTATCACGTGTTACACCTATACAGATTATGTTACGTGTAACAAACAGACACTGCCACGTGTTACTTGTAACCACTTTTGCAGACTTTCGGCTTTTTTTGAAAAAGTTGTTACATAAAACGTGACAACCTCTGATTGTTACACGTAACACGTCTGCAAAAATGTGTAACGCTTAAAAAAAGGTCCATTCATTTGTATTTTTTAGTTTTCTTAACTAACAAGAGATTTCTTTCTATAATTGTCCAATATATATAAGATTTGACTACTTATTATCATAAGATATCTTTATTATAATACTGTTGGTGAATTTATATCTTTATTTCTTTTTCAAAACATACAGAGTCTAGAGTTATCAGATGTTACAATATTAAGAATAACAAATTATTACCCATGGGTGTATCATACATTGGATGGTTTACCCACATGTTCAAATCAACTATTAGTTTCATCCAACGTAATTAGACGTTCCATCTACCGACGACGTAATTGAACCATACCCTGCATAATAGAACCAAACTTTTAGGTGAAGTTTTCTTATTTTATTTACATACTACAGTAAATTTACAATACTAACGTCACACGTATAATAATGACACAGTAGAGTGTAAGCCAGTGGCGGATCTAGCCGGAGCGCCAAGGGGTAACGTTTTAAAAGAAAGGGGTAACAAAATCGAAAAAACTTCAATTTTTTTCAAAATTTACACTATTGCCGGAGCGTCAAGGGGTAGCGGAGGCTACCCCTTGTTATACACTAGATCTGCCCCTGCTGTAAGCATCACCCTTAATAGGTGATTATTAGAAAGACAATCCTTAGCTGCTATTAATTAACATCTTAATACGAGTCTTATAGTTCTTTACTTAATTATATACTTGTTCTATGCGTAAGGAAATGTGATTGAAATGAAAGCTTTCCGAGTTGGTATGCATGAAAATGCATGGTTTAGACAGATATAATCAACGCTCCATGCGTATGTTTAAACATTTACGATTCAGAAAGCTAAGCGAGTGCAACGATCGAAGACTTTTACCAGCCTTTTAAAAGGCAAGTACTTTAGTATTTTTGAAGCATCCTTACATATCTCACAATAAGACGATATATAAATGTAATCAAGAAAGAAAAGGGTGGTGAGAAAAGAGATGTAAGATTAGGATTCTAACCTTACTTTTCTTGCAACCTGTGAAGCACCGACTCTGCAAAACTTTGCTGTTTGTGTAAAATTGGGGACACAAATTATGGACCTCACAAGAGAAGAGGCTTCATCCAATTTGTTTCTATATAATACATATACATACAAACACACGTATGGCGCGTTCAATACAAAAACTAGTTTTGAGTAAAGGACTGTATGAATCTCATAATGCACATGTACATAGTTTAGTGCTTGAAAGATATAGTGGGAGTTAGAAAGAGAGCCGGTTGGATAAGTGGTTAGGTATGTATCATAGTTGAAGCAAAAGGTACAAGTATTTATGCTTTATACGCTTCATGTAGTTCTCTGCTTAAAATTAATGATGTATGGAATGACCATGTATAATATGGGTTTACATGTCAATCACTGATAACTTGATAACGAGAATGACCATGTATAATATGTGTTGATAGCCGAAAGACAAAAGGGTACATGCACTAATCGGCCTTTGTCCTGATTGTTGAGTGTTATGTGCCTTGTGTCCAAGGCTTGATGCAAAACTATTATCGAGCCGGGGGTCTCACTGGAAGAAGTCTCTCTATTCCTATGGGGTAGAGGTAAGGCTGTCTACATCTTACCCTCCTCAGACCCTACCTTAGCTTTGCTACTGTGGGATTTATTGAGTATGATGATGATAAGAATCACTAAAAATTCAAGAACCACTTTATCCCCATGAGGATGGGGGTGTTTTTGTGATTAAGGTAACAACAGGTTGTGGTACATTCATGGGTGAATAAACTATACGCAGTGTGGCTATATATATATATATTAAAATTATGGTTTACGGAAAAACTATAAAAGTTTAGCTTACTTTCGTTCCCTATGTTTTGGGCTGGGGCGCGAGTATTTCAAGTAACCATCCCAAGGAACCATCTTAAGGCCTGCACGAGCAGAGATGATGCCCCTCACCCTGCAAAGGGCAAAAATTAAAATAACTTTACAAACTGAGGGCGTTTATGGTATTGTCTGAATGTCACTCCATGTGTTTCTTACCTCTCTGCAAACTCAATAGCTGTTTCTCCAGGCTTCATATTTTGGGGCTCCAAGTACCAAACATCACAAACCACAGCCCATGATGTCATCAGCTGCAATAGATGGGTTGTGAAGGATTGTCTACAAATATAAAATTCTTATTTTGACCATATTTAATATTTAAATCAAGAAAAAAAGAAAGAGTGGATTGCCCGGATGTTTCATGTGGTTTGACATTTTTTCACCTTTAGTCCCATCCTTTCAAAATAGCGTGTGCATTCCCTGTGGACTGGTTTGCTCAATTCTTACTCGGATAGTATCCCAACAGGATGGACATTAGTTTTTTAAGTTAGGTTGGTGTAAATGACAAACTTACCCTTAATGATAAAAAAAACAAAAATATATATAGCTGTGGGGTCCACTTATAGTGAGAATAATATTTATCAAAAGCACCCCACAAACACACCTTTCTTCTCCGACAAATTGTGCCGACTTCTTCGGTCAAACATTTCCCCCACCCTCTTCTCCAACACACACCACCCACAGCCTCCCCCTCCCCCCTCTTTCTTCTCCGGTCAAACATTCCCCTCATCCTCGCTGCACCTCACTTGCCAACCCCTCCCATCCTAATCATCTCGTCAAAAACCACAAACACACAAAAAATATTAGATTTAACACCGGAAAAATGAGGGGAAGGAGTTTTACAGATCTAATGCCGGATAAACTGTTGGAAATTATGATAAATAATTTAGTGATTAAAGCAAATGAATGAGAGATCATAAGTTTTAATTGTGTGTTGGAACTTGTGTTGGAACTTTAAAGTGTGGGAAGTTGTGTTTGTCCCACTTTGGTGGAGAGATAAATCCTGTGTTGATTTATAGCTATAATTATCCACGCAAATGTATTCTTATGTAACAAGTCACACCCAGTGGCAGCCAGGAGGGTGCGAAGCACCGGGCACGGGACCAGGACGAGGGCGATGGGCGCAATGTGGCGCTTTGGCGCACTTTGCAATTCGCATCGCCCGGGAGCCGCCTTAGTATTTTTTTTTGTGTCTTGCCTTTGTGTTAGACTGTTCAAGTTCTTACCTGCGAATTCAATATGCCAATGAATTCAGAATTAATCTTATTGAATTGTATATTCAATAAGAGAATCTCCAGTTCATATTCTAGCCAGTAGATATACAAAGCTTGGTGCTTTGTTCTGGGACACTGGAAAATCGTATGGTGGATGCAACACACACAGCTAACAATTTTCCTAACTTTGATTCACTACACACTCTAGTTTCAGGTACTTTTTCGGGTGCTAGGCTAATCCCGGCAGTACAATCTGCTTAGGCTGTTGTACCCTGGGAAACAGACGGATTCACCTGGGTGACCCGAAATCTGTATTAAGGGAAGCGTGATCTACACGTGCCTCAGTCACCTTCATTTTCTTTTCTTTTGTTTATTTATAATGTTTTCTCAGTTTAGTTTTCATATGTACTTCCATTCTGTTTATTTCAATTTTGTATAAATCATGTATTAAGAATTCCATTAATAAAATTATTATTTTTATTTGTGTTGTGAACGGTTTCCCTACAAGCTTAAAACAGATTTTAAAAACCCGTCCACTGTTTTGGTTTTTTAAAATTTTTATAAAGTGTTTCTGTTGATTATTGCAATACTTTTGTAGTTTGCATTGGTTTTCTGCAAACCAATTTGTTTCTACAATAAACTGATTTTATTTACTTTTGTTTCAGAAATGGCTACTGCTCAATCAAACTCATCAACCACTGTTGGATCCACATCCACTACCACGGGACCATTAGTTGGTACCCAAGCGGCTCAGGCAGTCGCTAACCATGCTGAGAAACTAGAGAAGTTTACTGGTTTAAATTTTAAGAGATGGCAACAGAAGATGTTGTTCTATCTGACGACTCTAAACCTTGCGAAGTTTCTGACTGAGTCCCCTCCTGTTCTCGCAGAAGGGACATCTGATGTTCAATCTGTGAGTACTGTTGATGCATGGAAACATTCTGAGTACCTATGTCGCAACTATGTGTTGAACGGCTTGTCAGATGCATTGTATAACGTGTATCTCAAAGTTCCAACTGCCAAAGAATTATGGGAGTCGTTGGAACGCAAATACAAGACCGAGGATGCAGGTACTAAAAAGTATGTTGTGGCAAGATTTTTGGACTATAAAATGATTGATTCAAAGACTGTTATGAGTCAAGTTCAAGAATTGCAGATTATCATTAGTGACATTTTGTCTGAAGGAATGAATCTTAGTGAAACATTCTAAGTGGCAGCAATTGTTGAAAAGTTGCCTTCAAGTTGGGTGGTTTCAAGAATTACCTTAAGCATAAGCGAAAGGAAATGACCATTGAAGACCTAGTGGTTCGTCTTCGTATTGAAGAAGACAACAGGTTGTCATACAAAGGAAGTCAGGTTGAAGCGTCTTCAAAAGCAAACCTTGTGGAACATGGTCAATCCTCAAGGGGTTACAAGGGTTACAAGGGCCACAAGTTTAATGGCAAAGGGAAAAACAAAGGTGTTGACCTTGGGCCTAAGAAAGGTGGTGTGAAGAAGAAGGTTGGTCCCTTTAAAGGGAAATGTTACAACTTCGGACAAACTGGTCATCGAGCTGACCAATACAAAAAGCCTAAACGTAACACGGTCTTATGGTTGATGATGATATGCCTTTAGTGGCCATGATTTCTGACCTCTCTGCTATGATGGAGGAGGTAAATTTGGTGGCTAACGAGCCAAAAGGGTGGTGGGTTGACACTGGGGCAACCCGCCATGTGTACCCAGACAAGACTCTCTTTAATACGTTTAAAGAGGTGGTGGGAGAAGAGAAGTTGTACATGGGAAATGCTGCTACAGCTGATATCAAGGGAGAAGGTGATGTGATCTTAAAGTGGACTTCTGGGAAAGAGCTCACTTTGAAGAATGTGCTCTATGTTCCTGATTTGCGCAAGAGTCTTGTGTCGGGTTGGATGCTTAACAAGTTTGGCTTTCGTTTGGTTTTTGAAAGTGATACTTTTGTTTTAAGTAAGCGTGGTATGTTTGTTGGAAAGGGTTATGCCCAAAATGGCATGTTCGAACTTAATGTAATTTCTATTAAGAAAAACATGAATAAAAGTGCTAGTACTTCTGCTTACTTGGTCGAGTCTCCTAATGTTTGGCATGGACGTCTTGGTCATGTAAATTTTAATTCGATGCGTCGTTTAATTAAATTAGATTACATACCAACTTTTTCCATTGACTCTAAAACAAAATGTAAAACATGTGTTGAAGCCAAACAAACAAGATCATCCTTCAAATTAGTTGAAAGAATAACTGAACCCCTTGATCTGATACACACTGATGTGTGTGATTTAAAATCAATTCCTACCAGAGGTGGTAATAAATATTTTATTACTTTTACCGATGACAATACAAGGTATTGTTATGTATACTTACTTAAGAGTAAGGATGAAGCAATTGACAAGTTTATCTCGTATAAAGCTGAAGTTGAGAATCAACTAAACAAGAAAATAAAACGTGTTCGAAGTGATAGAGGAGGTGAATATGTATCACCATTTGGGGAAGTGAGTACAAAAAGTGGCATAATACACGAGTGTACCCCACCTTATACACCCCAATCAAATGGCATCGCGAAGCGAAAGAATCGTACACTAAAAGAAATGATGAATGCCATGTTGATAAGTTCTGGGATGCGCCAGGACATGTGGGGGGAGGCCATTTTGTTAGCCAATTTTTTGTTAAACAAAATACCTTTCAAGAACAAGGATGTAACACCTCATGAGTTGTGGTGGGGCATAAGTCATCCTATAAATACTTGAAAGTGTGGGGGTGTCTGGCCAAGGTGATAGCTGCACCCCCTAAGGCTCTTAAAATAGGGCCCAAAACTTTTGATTGTATTTTCATTGGATATGCCAAAAATGGTAGTTCACATCGGTTTCTTGTACATGAATCCAAGAATCCTGATGTGCACAAGGACTCTATCATAGAGACAAGGTCAGGAAATGTGACTTACTTTGAAGAAGAGTTTCCAATGTTACAACAAACTATTGTGAGTTCTTCAAATCATGCAAGTTCGTCAACAATGGTTGATGAGATTGTTCTTGTTCGAGAGGAAACTCATGAACAATCAGAGGCTGAAGAAGGTGAGCCAAGAAGAATAAAAGGCAAAGGACTGAGAAATCCTTTGGGCCTGACTTTCTTACATACATGGTTGAAAGTGAGCCTCAAACCTATCGAGAAGCAGTCACCTCTTCAGACGGACCTCAATAGAAAGAAGCCATCAAGAGTGAAATTGATTCTATATTACAGAATCATACATGGGAGCTAGTAGATCTTCCACCAGAGTACAAGCCACTTGGATATCGATGGATATTTAAGAAAAAGATGAAAGCTGATTGCTCTGTCGATAAGTATAAGGCAAGGCTTGTGATCAAAGGGTTTAGACAGAAGGAAGGTCTTGACTATTTTGACACATACTCGCCTGTAACTAGAATAACCTCTATTAGATTGGTGCTTGCAATTGCAGCTTTGAGAACTTTGGAAATACATCAAATGGATGTAAAAACTGCATTTCTCAATGGGGAATTAGAGGAAGAGATTTACATGGAGCAACCAGAGGGTTTCTCTCCTGGCCAAGAGGGCAAAGTGTGTAAACTCGTCAAGTCATTATATGGCTTGAAGCAAGCTCCAAAACAATGGCATCAAAAGTTTGACCAAGTTATGCTTAACAGTGGTTTCAAAATAAATGAATGCGATAAATGTGTCTATGTGAAAGACACTTCTAAAGGATATGTGATCTTATGCCTTTATGTAGATGATATGCTTATCACTGGGAGTGATGATAAGATGATCAGATCTACTAAACACATGTTGAAAACGAGATTTGACATAAAAGATATGGGTCTAGCTGATGTGATTCTTGGAGTAACGATCATTAGAACCCAAACTGGTTTGATGCTAAGTCAATCTCATTATGTTGACAAGATCCTTCAGAAGTTCAATACAGAGGACACAAGTGTAGCTCAAACTCCAATTGCTACCTCTCAACATTTGTCAAAAAACAGAGGCGAGAGTGTTGCTCAATTGGATACTCAAGAATCATTGGCAGTCTAATGTATCTCATGTCATGTACTCAGCCAGACTTAGCATATGTTGTGAGTAGGCTAAGTAGATATACTAGTAATCCTAGTTCAGAGCACTGGAAGGGTATGACAAGATTATTAAGGTATTTGAGATACTCGAGAAACTATGGACTGCATTATGGCCAAAATCCAGCCGATGTGGAAGGATTCAGTGATGCCAACTGGATATCCGATACGAAAGATTCCAGAGCTACAAGCGGTTATGTGTTTACCCTTGGAGGAGCAGCTATATCTTGGAAGTTGTCCAAACAAACACTTATAGCTAGATCCACGATGGAATCTGAGTTTATCACGTCAGATAAAGCTGGAGAAGAGGCAGAATGGTTACGTCAATTCTTGGAATATGTTCCAACATGGCCTAAGCCTGTGACGGCTATTTGTATACATTATGATTGTCAATCAGCTATTGGTAGAGCTCAAAATGCAATGTATAATGGCAGATCAAGGCACATACGATGTAGGCATAACACGATACGACAACTACTTGCAACTGGAGTTATCACGATTGACTATGTGAAGTCAAAGGATAACATTGTGGATCCGCTTACAAAAGGCTTAAGCAGAGAGGTAGTACATAAGTCGTCAATGCGAATAGAACTAAAGCCCTTGGAGTAAGTTTGTACAACGGAAAACCTATCCTAGAAGATTGGAGATCCCATGATCTAGGCTCAATAGGACCACCTAACTGTACGAACTGAGGTCACTGTAGGGGAGTACCTCAACATACAAAGGGAGTTACAAACTTCCTAGTCCGTTTCTACTTAAATCAGTGATATTAAGAGAGGTTAAGCATATGGCTTTTAATGATTTGTAAATCACCTATGTTAGAGAGAAGTGGGGTCACTTCAAATGGAATTGGGGGCACAATTCCTAGAGCTCTCGCAGAACCAGGATAGTGTTCCATGACCATAACGGACACAACTATGATGGGTTAGCCAGACCAAGAAGAGTAACGTGTGATGTGTAATAACGTCTACGTAAAAAGGAGTTGGTTCAAGGACATCGCGTCTACTAACTGCTAGGAGACTAAGTATATGTCACAAAGGAGGGTTCAAAAGGAAACTTACCTATCCTGCATTACTTAACTGCTGAAATTTTATCGTGCACTTGCGTGTGTGGGATGATCTCCATTCATGTGGGGGATTGTTGGAAATTATGATAAATAATTTAGTGATTAAAGCAAATGAATGAGAGATCATAAGCTTTAATTGTGTGTTGGAACTTGTGTTGGAACTTTAAAGTGTGGGAAGTTGTGTTAGTCCCATATTGGTGGTGAGATAAATCATGTGTTGATTTATAGCTATAATTTTCCACACAAATGTATTCTTATGTAACAAGTCACACCCAGTGGCAGCCAGGAGGGTGCGAAGCACCGGGCACGGGCACGGGACCGGGACGAGGGCGATGGGCGCAATGTGGCGCTTTGATGGAGCACTTTGCACTTCGCATCGCCGCTTGGGAGCCACCTTAGTAATTTTTTTGTGTCTTGCCTTGGTGTTAGACTGTTCAAGTTCTTACCAGCATAAAATTCAATATGCCAATGAATTCAGAATTAATCTTGTTGAATTGTATATTCAATAAGAGACTCTCCAGTTCATATTCTAGCCAGTAGATATACAAAGCTTGGTGCTTTGTTCTGGGACACTGGAAAATCGTATGGTGGATGCAACACACACAGCTAACAATTTTCCTAACTTTGATTCACTACACACTCTAGTTTCAGGTACTTTTTCGGGTGCTAGGCTAATCCCGGCAGTACAATCTGCTTAGGCTGTTGTACCCTGGGAAACAGACGGTTTCACCTGGGTGACCCGAAATCTGTTTTATGGTAAGCGTGATCTACACGTGCCTCAGTCACCTTCGTTTTCTTTTCTTTTGTTTATTTCTAATGTTTTCTCAGTTTAGTTTTCATATGTACTTCCCATTATGTTTATTTCAATTTTGTTAAATCATGTATTAAGAATTCCATTAATAAAATTATTATTTTTAATTGTGTTGTGAATGGTTTCCCTACATAAACAAGGGGGAAGGGTAATATAAAGGAGTTTTATGATCCTCTAATCACGTAAAAACTCATCCAAACCGACTTTTGTTAATACACATCGATGGCCGATAATGGTGACCGGAGCTCTTAATACGAAGTGGTAATTTTAATACAAAGGGTGATTAGAATGATAAAGAAAAACTAAACGGGGACATTTTTTTTACTAATATAAAGATGGTGGTTTGATTTTAGCATGAGGTCGGAGATGGTTAGCCGGTGACAAATCCAGATGGTAATGAGGGTAGGAGTGGATTGAGTGAGGACTTGAGGTGACAAAGAAAGGGAGGGTTGGGATAAGGTTAAGTTTTTTTATATTATTTAAATAAAGGTGGGGTCCGTATCCTTTTAGTTTTATTTTCTAAAATAGAGGGCTATTTAAGTAATTGTACATAGATTTAACAGAGAAAACTAATGTTCATCCACATTAGGGACCACCCGAGTAACAAATCAACAGACCACAGGGAACACACATGCTATTATGAAAAGATGGAGACTAAAGTTGAAAAAATAGCAAACCACATGGGCCGTCCGGGCAATTAACTCAAAAAGAAATTAGCATAAACATGGATGGAAATATCTTACTTTCTGCTATTCCAAAAAGCGTCAACAAAAATTTTGTTGTACTTGATTGCAATTGGGCATACACTGGCACCGAGTTCAAACACACCCTAAAACCGACAAACTCGGTTAAAAAAGCACAAGGTGTTTCGGTCTCAAAAGCTGAGGCATGAGACGCACAGATCAGTATGTGAGGCATGCGTCTTGTACATATCAACCTATTTATCAAGTAAACCTTTCATAATTTTATCATCTCTTTGGTCGTTTTTACATATAAACGTTCTACAAACTATAACTTTGACCAAATTGTAACAACTTAGACCCAAAAACTACGTGAGGCACGCCTTTTTGCTCCTCATGCATTTTCCTCAGCGCCTCAAGCATGCCTTTTTAAACCAAGGGAACTAACAACTACAACTATGAAATAAAAACAGTTTGTCAACATGTATAAAAATGTACCTTTTTGAACATAACCGTATAGTGATTATTTACACAAGTTCCTTCAGGGAATATAAGAAGAGGATTGTTGTCATGTCCTTCGACGTGTTCCCTTAACCTGAATGGCAAACTCATATTACAGCATTTATATACTTATAAAAATATAAAATGGGGTTTCATATACACCCCTAAAAACTTACATAATATTATATTTACCCAACCAAAAAACTAATAACAAATATACCCAATTAAAATACTAAACTTCATATTTATCCATTTCATTAACAAAAATTTATATTTTTAGGGGAAGGGTATAAATGTCACACATTTAAAATCAGTATATTTGACATTATGATTTTCTGTTGGGTAAATATGATATCATACCAAGTTTTAAGAGGGGTATATGAAGATAACATACTTTCTTGCGACAATTTCACGATCCTTTGATTCCGAACGATTAAACCATATACACCCCACACTTTCCAAAATGGTACTTTGCAGGAGTCCTTTTTGAAAACCACCATTAACATAGTCATTACTATATGCAACTATTTAAGCGTGTCGTTATATATTATAAAGAATGGTGCTTGTGGACATACCAACCCATCCAGGGTGTTTCTGCACTATAACTGCAAATGCAGTCATCTGTTCTAGAACGATGAAATCAATCATTGATGTATGATTAGCCACAAACACCTGATCATGAAATAATCAGATAGTAAGATAATAATATAAAACTATTAAAAGTAAATAAAAAAATACGAGTCAAATTTTACCTGTTTAGGCCTTGCACATGGCCGAGGGCCGTGATACTTGACAACCCCCGTCCATGATGCAACAAAGAAGCTGCAAATTAACTCAACTAGAGCCCTCTGCCACGCGTAGAAATGTATACGAGTCAACCATGGTGAAACAAGGTGATGTGAATCTTTTAACCATAAGTTAGCATAGATGTTGAAACATGCCCGAAACGCATTCATACCTCTAACCGTTTCCTTAACTTATCATGCCCTTTTAATAGCACATGCACAGGAATGTAACATGACAAATATAATCCATCCTATAGTCAGAATAAGAACCCTGCAGTATGAACAGGAAGCGCAGAACTAAATAGTCAAATACTGATATATATATAGGACATGTTATACACTCTCTAGACGTATAGATAAGTTCTAAACATATATGACATTCGTTGTTCAAAGTGAGGCTTACCTCCCTGGGAACAGAATCCCATATCGAACTACAACTCCCAAACACCACAATGGGAATAAATAGATGTTCCAGTTCCAAGGCTCCGGAGGATTTGACTTGAAACATCGCGTGAAAGAGTCCTGTTCATGCATGAAGGGATTATATTAGTTTTACAAGACAAACAGCATTTTATCATGCAAACTAATAAGGAAGTTACTTTACAAACAAAATGAAATGAATGGTATATCAGCATGAAAAGACAATACAAGCCTAAACCACTTGCACAACCACATGGATCACAATAGCATATCCATGAGTTGTCCTTGTTTCATTTGTTGATAATATGAATAATGTGTGTGGCAATATTTCACCAATGAATGTTTTTTCAACATTTAATTGTCATGCCTTTTTCTTCAGACTTATTTATTTTTGTATAGATATTACATATTAATATATGATAAGCATACTGATATTCAATAATTACTGCTTTTTAATTACCAGAGACAAATGCATTCACTTTTGCAGCTAAATGCATTCACATTTGCAGCCAAATGCATAACCTTAATAGAAAGAAATACATGAGAAGTTCAGAACATACGAAGCTAGATTATGCATGCAACTAAAATAATTTCTACTACTAATACGAAAGTGTCTAACAGAGACTGAAACTGGTTAAGGTATGATGAACACCTTGGCAAACAGAAACTAATTTAAGATTTGTAGTCTGTTCCTAAAACAAAAACTGCTTCTGACAAGAGTCACACTATATCTCCGTTCTATTTTCCTGGTTGTCTTTCCAACACAATTGAATAATATGTTCCCAAAGCCGGACCAAGACACGGCAAGAAGATATCCGAAGATAATTACTTTGAAAGACAATAAAACTATAACCAAAGAACAATTCTTGGTAGGTAACACCAGCTCCTCTTTTTATGCACATTGGTTTAGTCCGGTTTCCCTAAAAACTGATAGTGTTCAAGAAAACAATCACCTATGTGATGCATGTGAGAATGGACTTCAAACTGGGGCTGCAAACAAACAGAAAACATGTGGGTTCACAAATTGTTCATGAACTCTTACCAAACGTTCGTTAGAATGTGTTCACGAAAGTTGGGTTCGTTTGTCTACCACCAGAGTCAAATTCCAATTTCTATCCTCAACCCCGAACCTCAAAAGCTATATACAGAAAACACAAAATGCACAAACAATATCTGTACACAAACTTAAAAAAAACTAATAAAGCAGTGAATTCTGCAACACACACAGACAATCAGATTGCAACCAGAAAGAAGAAGAATTACATCAACAATGGCGCCAGCAGCCTCCGTTAACGTGGGCGATATGTCAAGCAAATCGCGCCTACACAGTCAATGGATAAGTAATTGCAACAAACACATATAGATTAAAATATATAAATTGATGGAGGGAATTACAAACGAAGCTTGGCTTGAGGTTGTGGAATGGAATCAGTAGGAAGGTAATCTTCGATGTTGGGGCGATCTAGGTCTAACTCGGAGTTTGATGAGCTTAGCTTGCTCATCTTGCTTGCTTGCTCGTGTTGAGGAAAGGAGCTGGAGGGTTCGCTTCTTTGACTATTGACCATACCATTTATAGTTAGATTCATTTCACCAAAAGCGGATGATGGACATCTATTTTGAATTGCTATATTCTTTAAAATAAATAAATTCGAATCTAAATCAAAACATTTAACTATCTGAATACCTTGTTTTTAATTTGTAACCATCTAACTCCAATTTACTAACATTGTCTAATAAATCTGTTGACTTATTGTGAAAGACAAAAATCCCAATGCTATTTAGAAACAAAATAAAATATATACAAACATACCCTCTCTCTACCTACTCAAATCCACTTCCTCTCTCTTCCTTTAAAACATCATAGATCATTTTCAATGAAACCTCTAAACCCATTTTTACTCTATAATATAGAGAATTTGTCTATTTACCTTCCACATTGAAACCTCTAAAATAAAGTTTAGGCTTAGAGAGTACCAAGTACATCTCTATTAGCGATAGCTTGGCACATCACCAGCTTCAAGAAGATCTAATTGAACATCAATGGCAACTTTATTCCAACCGTAAATGAGAGTCCCCGCACTTTTACTCTATAATATAGAGAAATATAGAGAATTTGTCTATTTACCTTCCACATTGAAACCTCTAAAATAAAGTTTAGGCTTAGAGAGTACTAAGTACATCTCTATTAGAGATAGCTCGGCACATCATCAGCTTCAAGAAGATCTAATTGAACATCAATGGCAACTTTATTCCCAACCATAAATGAGAGTCCCAATTAGTCTTTACAGGTATTTATTTATTCACTTATCACATATTTTATTTTGCTTCCTAAATGACTATAGAGCTTTGAGATGGGCTGTGAATCGTTTTTTATTGCATGTTTATAGGTTTTTAAGATTCTCTATGCTTCTCCATCATCGTATTTTGCTATTTGGAAGTCACGACTTCAACTCCACAATCCCTTTTTAGATCTTATTGGTTTAAGTTGTAATGCACTTGTATGATCTTAGTCTTGTTTACCATTATAACCTTCTGAAGTGGCAAGAAATGCTATCCATTTATGGTTTTGTAGTTTCTTTAACATCCATTTATGAATTTGTAGCTTTTTAACATCCATTTATGAATTTGTCACAATGTTTTAGTGGCAAGAATTTTTGAGGTTTTGGAGAAAAAAATAAGTAAGTAAATATTGTATAAACGTTTATTAGAAATAATATTTAAAAATAAATAAGACAAAATAAATGGTAGTTAAAATTATAAGTTGAAGAAAGAAGAAAAAGTAAAAAAAAAAAAATAGATATAGAGATTTGGATGTTGACGGTTTTTAAAACATAAATTAAATTTAGAGGAAAATGTGATTCCAAATTAATAATATTGGAAATTTATATAATGAATGGATATTAATTCAGCAAACTTATAATTTAGTAAAATTATAATTATTTAGTAGACTTTTCATATAGATGATAAACTCTAAGTAGAGTTTTTATGTCAATTTATTAGTTTTTATTAGAGTTTATGTCTCTAATAAAATTTCTAATAAAGTGAAACTTTTCACTACCCACAACTCTTGTAAAAAATGGTAGGTTACATGCTTCATTAGTTTTTATGAGAAACTACAAGAGAAAGATAAGATGTATGAAGAATTCTTGGAGAAGTTGTGAAAACTTGAACATCCATATGTTGAGAATTATAGAGAGATAAGTTTTCTCTACTTGATTCCATCACTTTCATATCATTATTTTTCCACAAGTTCAAAAAAAACTATAATTTTATCCAATGTAACCTCGGGCGCGTGAGCCATCTCCGGCAGTATGTACTGCTTCGGTTGTTGTACCCTGGGAAACAAACGCGTCGTCTTTAGTAGAGGCGCGAAATATGTTTTAAGGGAAGCGTGTTGAACACGTGCCTCAGCCACAACCATCAACACTCGTTTGTTCATTTTGTACGAAATTATTATATAAGAATATGTGGTTCAAGACCTCGTTGAAGCCCACACAAAGGATCATACAAGGAGACGTGATTCAAGAGTTCGTTTAAGACTACACAACGGATCATACAAGAAGACGCGGTTAAAACTCTTGTCGAAGACCATAGATTGAATCATTTTAATTACATGTGTTGTTTATACGTCATATTCGTAAGAATTTGTACACATAATTTTCCAAATATGTAAAGAGATTATCTTTACTATTTATTTAGATATTTTTTATTAAATGGTGACCAATGTCTTAAAAACTTAAAACAGATTTCGTGAGATTTTTGATACAATTTTAAAACCTTATTTATAAGGATTTTGGGTTCACGAAAGGATTTATAATAAAAAAATATTTTTTAGAGATTATGATCTTAAAATTTTTTTTTTGGGAAATATGTATGTAGTACAACTTTTTATGTTTGAATTTATTGAGATTGAGTTATAATCTTAAATCCTATACCGTGGTACAAAATGAATAGTTTGATTCAATCGTTTGGTTTTGAAACGATTATGGAATCGTTAATTTTTTCTAACCTTTGTATTAGAACGGGTTTATTAGTGTAAACCATACGTTTTTTTGTAAACGTTAAATTTCTCTAACTTGTGTGTTAGACCGGAATTATGGGTGTAAACCATACGTTTTTTGTAAACGTTAAATTCTCTTGAGTAGAATTTTCATGTCTTTAAACAATAGTTTTATGTTACTTGATTAGAGTTTTATGTCTCTAATTAAGTTCTATTTAAAGTAGACTCTTCATCCACCCATTGATGTATATGAACAAATAAGCCTTATAATGATTTTTTAATCATTTATTTCTACATAATCGTGTTAGAATTGGGTTATTTATACAACTGATATGTTTTATAATGATTTCTGTAATTGTTTATTTCTAACGAGCTTGTTAGAACCTATTGGTATGATAATGGTTATTATAATAATTTATTTCTAACAAATGTATTAGAACATATTTATTGATGAGATTTATAACAATTTTTGTAATTGTTTATTTCTAACAAAAGTTTTAGAAACAGTTTATAAAAAAACAAATAATTTTTGTAATCATTTGTCTTCTAACATGCGTGTTAGAAACGGTTCATGAAAAGTGTTAGAAACAGTTTATAAAAAAATTGCAAATGGTTTTTGTAATCATTTGTCTTCTAACATGTGTGTTAGAAACGGTTCATGAAAAGTGTTTGTTTGGAATCAATTTTTAGTTGTTTATTTTTAAACACGTGTATTAGAAGTGACTTATTTATATGAACCATATATGTGTTTATAACAAGTCGAATTGACATTTAGTGGAAATATTAATATTTCTAACGTGCGTGTTAGATTTTTTTCCAGTTTAACATTATTGTTAAAAATGGTTAGAATACAAATGTTTTGAAATGTTTTATGTAAACATTTGATATAAGTAATTTGTTATAGAATTGATTTTAGTGAATATAAACACATTAATGCTTTGCATGTTTAGAAATAAAAAGTCATACATTGAAGTTGATGTTTGATTGGCTTCAAGAATTAAATCACCATAAAGTGATGGTGTGTTGTATGAGATTTATCACTAACTTTAATTTGTGATTTCTAAATCAAAATGGTCATGTTTTATATATATATAAAATGACTTCAAATTTTCTAACACTTATGTTAGAAAATGTGTATCACAAATACAAGGTTAGAGATTGTTCAGTATATAAGCCATAATGAATGGAAATGTTTATGTAAACATTTAATTGCCTTTGTGTGCATTAAAAATGATGAAAAATGGTGGATATTATTAATATAGTATATTGCAAAACTAAGGAAATTTTTAGAGTGATTTTTAAAACAAAGTTTTGCATAGTATTGATAATTCAAATGATTCGCTACTCTTGCTAGAATTAGCATATGGTGAACAAAGTAACAATCTCATGGATATTATTTGGTGGAAAACGACTTGGTGTTGTTGTGAACAAATTTAGTTGCTCAAGTTCACTACTTAAATGTAGTCTTTGTAATAACTTGGTGTTGTTTTATGTAGAATTGTCTAAGTTTAAAGTTTCAAGATGAAATGAGAAACTTGTACTTACAAGTGCATTGAGTCTTATTGAGGGAGTATCTCAAGACATGTCATGGGACGATATCGTTGAGAAGATTTTGATCAGATTATAAAGTGTTGAAGATAAAAGCACTTTGATATTTGATGACTACATATCGTCTATGCTATCGTCTAAATTTCAGAAGTGTTTGGCACTTATGATTTAGTTTCCAATGTATTTTATCGTGTTGTGTTCAATATCTTCGGATAACACATGCAATTTTTATAAAGAAATAAATCACTAATGTTTATGACGTATAAAATATTTTTGTGGAAAGTAACTATAACGTCAACTATACATTGTTTAAAAGAACATGGCTTTAAACGGATAGTACATGAAAATATTTGGACATAAACAACTTGAGAGTTGTTGCATTGACTAAAAGTCAAAGACGAAACAACAAATGTATAACCACATCATAAGAGATTAATGAAAGAACGTACTGAGTGTATTGAGATGAAATACACAAATGAGATTCATGTCGAAATACTTCGTTAGAAATTATTGGAAAATTCACAAGTTTGAATTCTAACATATGAAAGTAAAAGTACTATATGTTATTGCATACCTTTACTAAATTTTGGCGAGATTTATACGTAGATGCGTCTACCACTTGAATATGGAAATTTTACCTTCGTTTGGGAGAGCATCCTAAATATACATATCTCCTAATGAATAACAATAGATGGTGCAAATCACTTATGGCAAAATTACATGTTGTTGAGTGTGGATCTAGTTGACTCTATCTTCCACGTAATAGTGATTGTAAACGATGAACATTCATCTTGTTGGCGATGAGTGTGTTCACCAAGTGACTTGGATTAAGACTTATGTTTAAGTAATTATGAGTCAATGGTAAAGCGTTGGATATCAAAGGTAAACAAGTTATGTTCCTTAATTGAATGATAAAATTAGCTTTGTGCTATATACAATAATTTGTGAAACCTTACTAAATATTGATGTTTTAGGATTATGAATAAGTCTCATATTTTGTCTTAACAAAGGATGAATGCTGCAAAGTGATATTATGATATCTTTGGGGCTGTGAAGACTCAGAATGATGCATCTTCTGTTCACATTCTAAAGTATTGTAGTCTAAAGCATGCTAGACTAATACTTGGTTAATTATGGGTCTTGACGGAGACTAATTAACTCTAAACATTCAAATGTGTATGAACACAAAAGGAATTTCTGTATAAACAAAGTTGAGGGAGAATTTCATTCATTGTCTAGGCTTATTCTAGGAAAAGATATGTAACTTTTGAAGATTTTGTTCAAAAAACTAATGAGGAGAACTCATTGTCTAGGCTTATTCTAGATGTTAAATTAGAATTATTCTACGTTGGTGATAAACTTATGACAATGGCATGTGTTGCTTTGGTCAGCTCGAAATCTTATGTAAGCTAATGCAATATGATTAAATCACTGATACAATGAGGTTGATCTTGTTCAATCATATGTGTATAAAGGTCGTTATAAGTGAAGTTACAGAAATGTTGATCAAATGGCAAGAAATGTGGGGGAGGATCCCATTTAAGAAAACAACTCTATAAGGGTATGTAGAAATGGTTTTCATTATGCCATCCGGATGTTATCCAATAACACTTAAATGTGGGGGTGTCTTGCATTTGTACCATAATATTTTGGCAATAAGGATTTTGTAATTCAATCTAACATTGCAAACAGACGACTAAGTGGAAGACACAAAGGTCATAGTGCATAATGGAGATGCGTTTGCCTTAAATTATAAATATATCATTCTAAGACAAATATAATAACCAGATTCAGGTGGCCACTGAGGTTATAGTCTTAGAAATTGACAATAGGCGATGTTAACTTTCGAGTTACGAACACATCATGACAATTGATCTCAACTGCAAAGTTATCTTCAGTGACTTCTCAATGACAAAGATAATGTTTTGGATCCAACAACCTGAGGATTTATTTAAGATCAAGTTGTGGAATGAGACTAAAGCCCATGGAAAAAGGGTGTGTGAAAGAAACCTAATTTAGTTGACTGGAGATCCCAAGATCTAAGTTCAATAGGACAACGAATTCATATGCCTAAGGGTGGTCACTGTGGGGGCATAGCTGATATGCATAAGCTAGTATATATGCTTAAATATACCCCCTAAACGATAAAAGGGTGTTTAAATACGTCATAGTTCATTCCTATGGAATTCAATGACAAATTGTGAGGCTAAGCATATTATGTGGTAAATGATTTTGCGTAAATATGGTAACCATGATGCTTTTAATGATTTGAGGAGAATCACCTATATTAGAGAGAAGTGGGGTCGCTTCGAATGAAATTGGGGCCACAATTCTTAGAGCTCTCTCAGAACCAGGATAGTGTTCCACGACCATTATTGGACACAACTATGAGGGGATGACCCGGCTAAGGAGAGTATTGTGTGAAGTGTATTGTCATCTACATAAATGAGGGTTTGTTCAAGGACATCGCGTCTACAAACCGTTATGCATCACAACGGAAAGTTCAAAGGGAACACCTACTTATCAGGCAATACTCAACTATCGAGGTTTCATTGGAAATTTTATGTGCTTTGAACGATCTCCATTCATGTGGGGGATTGAAAATTAATATAGTGAATGGATATTAATTTAGTGAACTTATAATTTAGTAAAATTATAATTATTTAGTAGACTCTTCATATGGATGATAACCATCTCTCTCACTCACTCACTCACTCTCTCTCTCTCTCTTTCTCTCTTCCTACTGTAGGTTTTGAGAAATTGTGACTCTTATGTGTTTAAGGTGGGAAAACGTGGTTGTTTTGTGGTTTTAACCATCTGCAGGTTTTGACGCGGTGTGTATGGTGGTGGAGGCATGGTGGTGGGTTGTGTATGGTCGTCGTGGATGGTATCATTTGTTATATGAATTTTTAGTCCATCAATGAATTTTATTTGAAAACTGAAGTCAGTGAACTCACAATTCACAAGTAAACTTTGGTTCTTCCCCTTCAAATTGTCTGAAAATAAATCAGAAGGAAAAAAGCCTCCACTTTACTAGTATACATTTTAATTTTAGTGTTTGAAAACGATTTATAGCTTGTTCTTACATTTCTTATTATCCATTGAATTTTTTATTTTATTTGGAATTGTTCTTTGATTCTCATGCTTACTTAAGATGCATATATATTTTTAAATGGATTATCGCATCTTATATAATGCATATAAGTTCTTTGATGAATGTACTCCGACTAGAACAATTAGTCGTAATAATTGAAGGTGGGGGTGTGTACGGTGGGTTGGGATGGGGAAGACAAGTGAGTGGGATATGTATAGGGGGTTATAGGTGGTTGTGTGGTGGTGAAGGTGCGTCAGGGATGGTGGTGAATGGGTGTTTGTGGTGATAGTGGTGTTGGTGATACTGGTGGTAGGTTTGGATGAGAGAGAGAGAGAGTCAAAGAAGAAGAGAAGGAATATTGTTAGATCTTTGTGTGTGATCATGATTTGGTCAAACTGGTAATTGATTTTGCGCATCTAAGCTAAATCTATCGAAACCGAAAATCGATGGTATAGTGGCTCAGGTGAAGCACTATGGTGGTGAGGTGGGGGATGAAGATGCTAATAAGGATATTTTGGTCATTTCATAAAAAATAACTGAGTTAGTTAGTTGGACTCAAATTGTTGCATTTGTTAATAAATTGGACTCGGATGGTTACAAATTGAAAAACCAGGTATATTCAGGTAGTTAAACTTTTTGATTATACGGGGACTCAAAAAATAATTTACTCTTTGCTTTAAAAAATCGATAACTTTATTCGATACCCTTGCCAAACACACATATCCTAAGTGTGTTTGGTGATATTTATTCATCTTCTAATTGTTGTCATGTATGTTAATTGTTGTTTACCTATTGTTTTAATTTACTCCGGCCGGCTACATCACCTTGTTTCAAGATTTTTTTCTGACGGTAACTTTCAATTACCGGTTACAAAATTTTTTGTTGAAATTTTGAATTTTTACGGCTTCCACATCTCCCAGTTGAATCCGATAGGGATGGTGAGGATTAAACATTTTGGGTTTTTTACCGGGCGACGGGGTCTGTCCCAAGTGTCGACCGATTTCGCATTTTTTACCAACTCCATTTTTCGATGGGGTTTTACTCTTTCTAGCACCGTGTACAGGCCAAGAAAATTTTGTTCTCCCCTCCCAAGTCCTTCCACGATTGGAAGGCAAAATTTTTTATGTGAAATCTGGTGTCGTTCCCTCCGGATGCACTTCCGGGGGTGGGGGAGATTCCAGTGGAGACCACTCGTATACCAGTGGTGGATTCCTGGTATAAGGATTTGAAGGAGATCCCGGCGATCCAACTACCGGAGAGGGTATTGGTGGTGGTCGTGATGAGTTTGGTGTGGAAACCCCACCGCCAGGAGAAGCCGGTTTACATGGAGGGGGGATAGGAGTAAGTATCTTTGCTTTGCTGTTTTATTTCTTGATTTCGCCTTGTGCGTAAGATAACCATGTGTTTTTATTTTACAGGGGCGCCGCTGTTCTTGGCGGGCTTCAAGAGGAAGGAGGGGCACATTGAGAAAGTTGCCCTGAGCCCGGAGGAGCCCACCTGGTACGCGCAAATCCTGGGGAATTTTGAACTCCCCAGGAAGGAGGATCTGCTGGCCCCCGCGCCTCCGACTGGTAAGTCTTCATATTGTTGAGTGTTGGAATCTTTCCAGATTACTCATTTGTTGTTGTGCCATTGTGCAGGCACTTTGAAAGACTTGGGCATTGGCCCAGATCATAAGAAAAAGAGGCGCGCGGGGCCGTGCGCAACGGGTGAGAAGGAGTTGACTCAACCCAGGGTGGACCCTCCCAAAGGTAAGCGCATTGTGTCTGATCATTGGAAAGCTTATGTAGTATCTGACTCATGGGAGGGTCTTGACCCTGTCGGTGTGAAGAAGCCCGCGCCGAAGCCGGTGATTATCCCGACTGCCAATCCTGATGACCCGATGGAGGTCGAATCCAGCCCGGAAAAGCGGAAGAGGCGTCCAAAGGAGGACATCTCCGTGCAGCCCTCCAAAAAGGTTGTGCGGAAGGTGATAGGGAAGAGGGGGAGTCTGGAGACACTCACCGACAAGATTTCCCTAGGTAACTTTATAACTTGTGTTAATCGCAGCACGTTTTTGTATAGTGTTTGTCTGACTGTTTGTCATCCCGCAGGGAGGGATTAGTTGGTTTTTTGGAATCAGCACTCTGCCCGCGCCCAAGGGTAATCCAATGCCCCCGCCTGTGGGTGAAGGCACGCAAGCATCCAGCACATAGGGTGGGGAGTCTACTGTTGGGGTGGCGGAACATGAGGTGATGGTGGAAGATCCTGAGGTGGTGGTGGAAGATCCTCAGGTGGTGGTGGAAGGTTCTCAGGTGGAGATTAACGTGATCCCGTGGTGGTGGTGGAAGAACCTCGGGTGGTTGATGGTGCGGTGGTTTTTGAGACGGAACCGATGGTGAGGGTTGCCGATGAGGGTGAGTAAACTGATGCTCCACAGGGGGTGCATACAGAAGGGCCGGCGCCCGGGGGTGAAGCCGGGGGATCTGGTAGAAGCCCTTCCGCCGAAGGATCTCCAATCCTCCCAGACGAAACTCGGGTGATTATTATTACAAGTCATACATCATGGCCCGTGCTGAAGAGATCCACACCCCTGTGTGGAAATTAAAGAAAAGAGATGATTTCTCTCACTGGCCGGCGTGCCGTGAGTGGTTTAAAAGAACCTTCCCTCCATCAGAGGTGTGTGCGAGTGCTGAACATGAACAAGAAACCACATACCGCACGTACCTCCAGGTAGCTGCTAGTTTCGCCTCGGTTACACACAGGATTGCTTGTGAATGGCGGGGCCTGTTGAAAAAACAAAACAAATTCAAAGCTGTCCTGGCGGACCTGGATAAAGAGCGAGCCCAAGTAGCTGCGCAAAAAGCTGAGTTGGAGGCTAACCCGTCTAAATTTACCGAAAACCAGCGGGTTGAAGAATGGGCCGCACTCGGGTGGAAGAGGAGGGCCGAAAGCTCCGATGCCACATTTGAGAAGGAGCCCAAGTTGTGGAAGGATGCTTGTGAGAAAGACAATAACGAGAAAAAATCATTAAGGGATGAATTGGCCCTGTTGCGCGAGGAGATAGAGCGCGAGAAGAAGGAGGCAGCGGTTGCTGAAGCCGCGGAAGCCAAGGTGGACCGCGAGCGCAGTGAGCAGATGGAGGTAAAAACTTGCCTCACTATTTTCTTCATTTGTATGAGCTGCAGGAATGTCATACTAACCTTATGTATATGACGAGGTTGCTGCTTGTGCCGCTTTGGAGAGTGCAAAGATGGATTTCCAGGGTGCATAAAAAGATCTCCAGGGTGTGCAGAAAGATCTCCAGGTGTCCTTGATGGAAAAGGCTGAAATACAACGCAGGCACCTGGAGGATATGGACCGGTTGCGATTGGCGGTGGCCAAGGTGGACGCGGGTGAGAAAAAACTAGAGAATTCTGAAGACGCCCGTGCCATCTCTGAGTCATTGGTGGAGTCGCTGACCAACAACATGCTGTGGATGCAACATCATGGAGTTGTCAATGTAAGTACACCATTTGTTTTTTTGGTAATCTTGTGTTGTTTCTAACCCTGTTCTTGAATTGCAGATCGCAAACGGCATTCTGAACTCCGCGGAGCTTGACAGACAGTGGCCAAGCTGGTGGTCACTGCGCGCCACGACGAGTACGCGCAAGGCTATGCCGAGTGTGCGCAACACGTCACTCATGCAATGAACGTTCCATGGGACAACAGCCGCGCTGCCACTCATGGTGTTGATATTGGAGCTGCCTTCTCACGGGATCAGCAAGAGTACAACCTTCTTGACATCCCGGCTATGGAATTGGTGAGCGAGGCGCTCACACACGACGACTTTGTGGATCACCTAAAAGTCATATTTCCGGAAGAAGCCGAGGCCGCTGCGGATGAAGACTAGTGTGGGATCCATATTGTAATATCTTTGTAGGATCTTTGAATGTACTATGCACTGCGCGAGTTTGTACATACCCTTTGTAAATATTTTTATCTTTAATGAAATGTTTCTTTCTAGTTACAATATTTGCGTGAAAAGGACCAATTTTGTGTAGGTATAGCGAATAAAACTGGTAATGAACTCGTGTATGAACATCCCCTCCCATTCGTATGCAGTAGGTAGTGAATTTTTGTTTAGGAGTCATTGTGTACCAAGGTGTTTTCGCGTAGACCCAAAGTGGTTTCGCGCATTTGTAACGAAACATTAAGATAAAGTAAAACATGTAACCCTTGTCTTTATTAATGAATAAGGTGTAAGAGCCATGTACAAGGTAGACAATAAGATAATAAATTTGCTAATTTACATGTAGCAGCATCTCAGCTGCTGCGTGTTCCATGTCCTAGGGATGTTTGTTCCGTCCAATCGTTAAGGGTGTATGCACCCTTTCCTAGGACTTCACGGATAATGTATGGACCTTCCCACTTAGGTGTCAGTTTTCCAGGACTTTTAGCGTAAGACGCTTCGTTGTCACGTAGATCAAAGACTATGCGCAGGGGTAACCCAAAGTGGCATATGATGTGCTACAAAATGAACTTCCGAACTACAGTTGCTGTGGTGGATGCAAGGGGTTTTGCTTCTACCCATTTGGTGAAGTAATCGACTGTGATGATTATGAACTTCACCGCTCCTGGGGCATCTAGGAAAGGTCCCACCATATCGATTGCCATTGCTGGAAGGGCCATGCTGTTGTCACAGGGATCAGAAGGGTTCTTGGGGCGCAATGTCTTCAGAGCATGGCACTGGCATAATGCGCACTTCCGTAGTGTTTCGACCGCATCTAGGTGCATGCTAGGCCAATAGTAACCGGCGTTCATGATCTTTGCCACGACCATGCGCGGGCCGGCGTGAATTCGGCATAACCCTTCATGTATTTCGCGGATCAAGTATTGTGCATCTTGTAGATCAACGCAGTGGAGGAGCGGTCCAAGGTATGACGCCAATGAAGAAACACGCGTTTAACCAAGGGATATCCGGAGATATATTAGTTATAACCTAGTCTTTCTACATAAAAGGTTGCTTCTTCGTTCGCTCTTCAGGGTGATCTCACTTGGACTGATCTGCAAAACTAGCAGCGTCGTTAGTCTCATCACGGGGAAAAGGGAGGGTTTTCTCCTGTGACCACACTCCGATGTGAGAATAAGTATTTGGTGATTGCAAGTCGTAAGCAAGTAAGCTCGTAATTTTTGTGTGTATGATTGTGAATATGTGCCTCCTTACCTTGTGGTTCGATACTTATTTTATAGCCCAAAGTAAGTGGGCTCAGGAGATGGGTTGATGGGCCTTGGGCCCGGCCCAGACGACCAGAGATATCCGTTCTGTCCCTCTACGTCGAACATTAAATGTTCCCTGTAGAAGCATTAATGTTCTCTGTCAGGAGGTGTACTTTGTCGGATGTTGAATGGTGCCACGTGTAAAGGCGGTTGTCCCTAGTGTCAGAGCTGCTATCAGCCGAAAGTGGAGAATGTGTGATAGTCGCTGGCGTAAGTATGGTTGGTGCACAGTCTGGCCTTTGCAAAACTGTTCATGCGATACTGTCTGACGCAACCTGCCGAGCAACCATTGGGTCACAGCTCTACCACTCCGTACCCTTGTATATAGTCAATGCCTCTGTGTGCTTATCCCTTCTGCGAGGCTGTCAGTGCTTTCTGGCCAGCGCAGAGTTGCAGGGATAAATCCTTTTGTCCACAAGACTATGAGGTGCTCTCATGTTTGTCTTGGCCTTGAAAGGTTTAGGACTTCGTGGCTAAAGGGTTGTTTGATCCGTGCATGGTCAAGTATCCTGCGTGTCTAAGTCTAACTCACTGTTGTGCCAAGTACACAGGTTCGTCGTGCGACTTATGTTGTTTGGTCTAACTTGCCGTTGTGCTGAGTGCGTAAGGCTCGTTGTATGACCTATAAGAGTTGGTCTAACTTGTCATTGCGCTGAGTGCACAAGGTTCGTTGTGTGACCTGCTAGTGTTGGTCTAATTTACCGTTGCACTAAGTGCGCAAGGTTCATTGTAGACCTATTGGTTCCAAGGAAGGCGCACCATTGCACATTGCGCGCAAGGTTATCCTTGTAGTGTGTTGTTGAGGGTATAGGCATAGGGTTTTTGGGACCATACCCCTCCACAATTGATCTAACAGTTGATTGAATTACCTACGCTCATGATTTATGGGTTTTTTGGGGTTTTAGATTAAAAACATCAAATTAGTGGTCAATTCATGGATAAAAAGTAAAATTGAAACCATAGGATTGATCAATAATGAATTTCGACCAAGTCTGTGAAAGAATCATCATAAAATTTGAAGAAATAAAGATTTTGGATCGAAAAATGTGAACACCGACGTTTCGAACGGACGAGTGAGTTTCGTGCGTAGGAGTGCCATGTTCGTGCGTTGGAGTCATTCATCCGCATGAATGAAGCCTGATTCGTCTGAAAAATCGTGTTCATGCACATGAACTAGTCTTTAATCTGCATGAATCAACCTTCATTTGCACGGAAGGCTCTAATCTGCACGAATTTCTTAATCCGTTCCAATTCTATCAAGTCATCCGCACGAAGGAGATATTCGCACGAATGAACATTTCTCATCCACACGAATAACGCTTTTTTTGATCATGGTAACGAGATGAGTGTCCAGAAAAATTTGGTGATTGAATTTCTTTCAAGATTTTAACGTCATATACGGGTTGTTCGGGGACACCGTCGGAGGATTCAGAGAATAGATATGATGAGATCACAGAGTGTTGATGCTAGTGGGCTAGTGATGGATACCTATGTAAAATGTTCATCATTTGGATAAAGTGACTATTAATGGGGCTAAAAGAAAAATCCGCGTTGATGAAAAACGGACTTTTATGGAGCAAAATGTCACATATATGTTTTTCAGAGTATACAGAGGACTTAATTTGACAACTTTGAGGGGGAAATTCAGGTCTGAGTTTAGAAAGGTCAGAATTTGCTAAAAATGAGAGGGAAAATTTTTTTTCAAAGACGGGAAAAATGTGCAACAGTATTGGGGTGGTTCCGACTTTAGATTGTCCGGGGATGCATAGTATCTGGATTCCTTCGTTCGTGATCACAGGAAGTTAAGATTCTTTAGATCGTGATCAGATTGGCGTCTTTGTCTTCGTACATGTTGATACATATGTCTGCTGCCTGCGTCTACGAGTCGTGTCGATGTTTGTAATGGCTAAAATATTAGATTTTGTGTTTGTATAGTTCAACTTCGTACGAAGGTGGTTATGTCAAGTTCGTATGAAGATAACTGTTTACTTCGTACGAAAGTGGAACACCTTAGTTCGTACACAGGTGCCTCTATGTTCGCACGAGGATAAATGTCTATATATTGGTGTGTGTTCCTTGAGTCAGTAACTGTTTTTGCGAACGACAAGGCGAAGCGCTGTCGAACTGTTTCCAGATTGTAAACGTATAAGAGATTAATGAAATAGTGATTGAACAGTAATCTTGTTATATTTGTCACCTAATCTAAAATGGATTACGCACGTTATGGACTAATTTAAGCAGATTAGACCTAAGCTTATCGGCTGAATAACAGATGCTCACAAGTGGTATTAGAGCTTGGAGGTCTGATCTGAAGACAAACAACAAGATTCTACAATCTCACATTTCTCTTGTACTCATTTTTCACTCTTTTTATCATTTTTCATGAATTAATTGTCGTAATGGGTTGAATTTTTCAAAGAATACTTAAAATCTACTTCTAATAAACCCTTGAAAGAATCGGACCTAACATTAATCAGAATCATGATAAAATCAACGAAAAATGTGAAATCTTAAAACTCATCTTCGCACGAAGTTACCATGTTCGTACGAAGATAAATCTATCAAAATTTAATATTTTACCCTTGTACGATGATAGGTTTAAGAAATTTGGTTTTTATCTTTGCACGAAGATAGATCTCACAAATCTGGTTTAATCATCATACGAACTTAACTCCAATTTGTTGTTTTGTGTCTAGTTTGTACAAGGTATCTTCACACAAGGTTATCTTCGCACCAAGCATTCATTGTTCAAAATTTTCGACGAAATAGATGACGAATTGTACAACAGCTTCGCCACTACAACCACTTCGTCAGTCGTTTAAAATATGAGTCTTGATAACGAAATGGGAACGATGACAAAACCGCCTAAATTGATGAACCTAGAAGAATTTAGTGGCTCGCATGAACGTTTTGAGAACTGGTTACAAGCAAATTACCTAGAGTGTTGGTATGCAATTGAGGAAGGATATATTGCTCCCACAGGAGAGAACGGTCTCGAGAAAACTATCATGCAATTCACTCAACAAGAAAAGGAATAGTTTACATGGGAAAAGAATATGAGGAATATTCTACAGCAAGCAATTAAAGAGGATAGGGTGTGAGTTGGCTACAAATTCCATTTTTCCTACAAAGTGTAAAAGTCATAAAACGCCATAATGTCAACCATAAAACACACTCAAAACCCACAAATGACAAAGTGAAGATTACTAAAACGCCATATTTGTGGGTTTTGTGTTGTGTTTTGGATGATAAGGCTTTGATTATTGAGTGACTAACATTAGTGTGTTTTATGTTGTTTAACATGTTGTGTTTTATATTCATAATTCTGTGATGGTGTGTTTGAAGTTTTTATGGAATGTTAGGGTTTGGATATTGTGTTTTAGTTATTTTCACTCTGTTATTTGTGGGTTTTAATTGTGTATTATGGCTGAAATTGTGGTGTTTTATGACTTTGTACACTTTGTAGGAAAAATGGACTTTGGAGCCGATGCATAGTAGTCAATATGGAATGCATTAAAAGTGAAATTTCAAGGTAGTACGCAAATGATAAGGAGTAAACAAGCCTTGCTGAGAAAGGATTTAGATAGTTTCACTACATTAAAAGGCGAATCGATGAAGCAACTCATTTAATGATATTGCCATCTGGTTGTAGAAATGAAGAGGCTAGGAATTCAGAAGGAGACTGAAGAATTAGCTGATAAGTTAGCTGAACCATGAAAACAACCAGAACAACTCAAATTATCGAATCTTGCAGTGTAACTTAGTAGTGAACCTTAAAAATGCTCAAGACTTTACCGAGACAACGACTAAACAGCACATGTCATTACTCGCCTCAGTCTTGGAACTGTACGAGAGCTTGTTTACGTGAAAGATCGGTAATTCGAATACGACAAAGGATAATTATGATTAAATTGATCAAGAGGAGTTGGAGCTCATTTATATTAAGTGGTGTATGGCTAGTATTGTTGGTCGAGCTCAATGATTTGTGGATATAACCAGGAGAAATAGTCTAGGTGGTCCAGATTCGAAACCAAGATTTGATAAATCAAAGGTCACATGCTTCAAATGCCGTGAGAAGGGTCATTTTAAACAAGAGTGTCCGAATCGAGAAGTACATGGAAATCACAATCCATTTGGTGACGATTACTACAAGAAGGCAATTTATCACCGAACTTCTCCACAACCTCAGATCGTAACAAAGTTTATTCAAATAGAAGATGGTTCGGCGAAATCGAAAGATAAAGCTCTTGTGGTCACTTAGGAAGATGAAGGCTTCAATTGGAACAACTATATTCCGAAGACCGAAAGTCTTGCACTTTTAGTAGAAATCATTGAAGAACCCGAACCAACAATGGAAAAAAAACAGTTGAAGAAGTATCAAGTGAAGATTGTGCTGAAGTTACTTTTGATGAAACTCCAGATGAACATTCTGATACATACTACTATGATCAGATTGCTAAAGAGGATATTTTTCACAATGCTTTTAAATCAGTCATACCGCCTGACGTTTATAAAACTTTTGCAGGTTTCTTTGGAGATTCAAGTTGTTATCAAAGCACACAAATTGAAGAAGAAAAGAAAGAGCCTGTGGAAGAGGTTATTGATGTAACCAAAGAAATGAAAGCTGAACACCTCAAAGAGATTGCCGACAAAGCTATGATGGTACAATTGAAAGAGATAGTTTCTGAGAAATTCTAGGAGGTTGTGATTGAGTCAGTCCAAGAGGAGATTAAGAGTGAGAAGATGGAAACAAAAAAATAATGCATGAAGTGATTAGAGCCGTGCAAATAGTGTTCTGAGAAAGATGAGAAGTTTAAAGAACTAAAAAAAAATACACTGATAACCTATCTAGTGATCTGAAAGATACTAAAGAAGCTTATGATAAATTGTGCAGAACTATAACCAATACCGAGATGCTAGTAGGGAAGATAAAGCTACACTTTTGTAGGTCCACTTGGAGGATCAAGATAACCTACTTCCTTGTTGTTTAACACACACACGAGTGCGGAATCTAAGTGTATATGCAAACCAAAGCAAGAGCACAACCAATATAACAAAAGATATATATTCAAATGTTCACTATATTGATTTGTAAAGAGACCCAGTACATACATTCTTGAATAAACTGCTTATCTCTCTATACACTCTCTTTGTGCTCTCTATGTGCTCTCCTCAACTTAAACTGTGAGGTGCATGTCTGTTTATATAGGTGCATGCAACTTGTCACACGCACGAACAAGCAAATGGCTCGTACGAACCAGCAACTAGCTCGTACGAACAAGCAAAAGGTTCTTCTGAATGATCACTCGCACGAACAAACAGATGGCTCGTACGAACAAGAAACTTGTTCTTCTTGAATGGTCACTCGTACGAACAAGAAACTTGCTCGTACGAACAAGCCACTGACTCGTACGAAGGACAATTCACTCGTACGAATAAGTGGTTCTTCGGGGAACCCTGCTAACAGACATACTTCATAGACAACAAGATCAGAAACACAACACTTAAAAGTATGCACACATGCAACTGTTTTACAACACAAACAAACTGAACGTCGTACTAAATCAAGATAGGAGGATATCTTGATTCGGTCGACACGACCAAAACTTTATAGTCACAACAAACAAAGACCGTACAATTACTAACGTAACTAAGAACAAGCGACATACACAAAAGTGTATCAACAAACTCTCCCTTGACTGTTGCTAGGTCTTCAGTCTTCATTTCTAATGGCCTGCTTTGGACCATGAGCTTCCGGCGTGAATCTCGAACTGAGTCGAATCAAACCAAACTGAGTCGCATCTACACAAATATGCATTAACAAACTACCCCTTGGATGCTGCTCGTGATGGTTCGTTCTTCAAACTGTCGGATCTTTAGATGTCTTCACGTGTCACAGTCAGGAGGCGTATCAGCAAACTCCCTCTTAAATATATCTTGTGGTGTTGATAAGTGGTCAGCTCTGAATTGATCTTCTTGATCCATGGCTTGCATTCATGTTGTGTCTTTACTCCCATACCTTTTTCTTCAACCTCGTTCTCTTTGCCTTTAGCTTGCTTGGATGCCATATCTACACACACAACAAAGCTAAACGCGTAATGAGAACAACTGCTAGGGATTTAATCAACTTAGAGAATTTTCATTTGATAATTTCATGAAGGATTGATTTTAAGCAAAATTAGCAAATGACACACATGAGACCAACTCTCATTCAACTACCAACTAACAATACTTTAAGAGTTTTTACGATTGTTCAATTTTAATCCATTAACCTTCAAAGCTTGTCAACTTCGACCATTTATGAAGATGCAATTGTTTTCCGGCTTACAATCAGGATTTTAGGTAGGATAGCCTCGAGTTCCAACATTGGTCAACCAAAAATAAACTAGAAGCAAAATCATTTTGGCTTTTATAAAATTTATTTTAAAACTCACCTAAAATCTTTTTGACATTTTTCAATTTTTAAATGTAAAAACGGAAAGCAACAAATAAATATTTACAAGCATTCTTTTTGCGAATTTCGAGGGTAAGAGAATCATATTAGTATACGGTCATGCCAAAACACACTTGTTGTTCGATTAGTTAGCATTTAGATAAGTATCCTATAACAATTATCAGTATTATTGTCCACAAAAGCTTAACTTATCAGATGTACTCGTGGTTAGGGAATACGATTAATGTATGATTTATACTTACCGACCGATGTTCATCCACTCACGACACACTCCCGTATCAAGACATGCACGAGAGAAAATCTTACCGGTGAGTATACTGCTTATCATCTGTTTTTAATGTATATGATGTGAGATACTCACTTATTTTTCATGAAAAACTTGTTGTTCGATTAGTTAGCATTTAGATAAGTATCCTATAACAAGCTTAACTTATCAGATGTACTCGTGGTTAGGGAATACGATTAATGTATGATTTTTACTTACCGAC
Organism: Scalesia atractyloides; assembly: GCA_947069175.1. Lineage (NCBI taxonomy): Eukaryota > Viridiplantae > Streptophyta > Magnoliopsida > Asterales > Asteraceae > Scalesia > Scalesia atractyloides. The sequence goes on from CAMTDV010000020.1 coordinate 54,285,316, forward strand.
CGCTGTTCATCCACTCACGACACACTCTCGTATCAAGACATGCACGAGAGAAAATCTTAGCGGTGAGTATACTGCTTATCATCTGTTTTTAATGTATATGATGTGAGATACTCACTTATTTTTCATGAAAAACAAGCCCTATGTGATTAAATCACTTATTGATGAGGAACTTGATTTTCAGATGCATGCAGGGCACAGGAGTAAGTACGTGAACAGGTCAGAACCAACGTATGGACAAAGGGACGAACTTAACTCCTGCATAAAACTGTGATATATTATCACTTATTTATTGGGTGGATGTGATATGTTTATCACTTATTGATGGTCGTATGTAGTATTTACATGTATGTATGGTATCATGGAAGTTCTAGACTTGTCTCCCCGTTATTTTCCAGTAAAAGATTCAACCATAATACCCAGATGATAAACAAGCATAAAGACCGCATATCTCAGAACCTCGACATACTATCAAACGAAATTTCGGTACCAAGACCATATGCCAATGAATTGTTCCCACCTGACTTTCAGTCGATTATGTTTATATTGCCCTGTGCACACTTTAAAATGATTGTAGGCCTACCGATACATTGAATATAGAGCTACTAATCATTTTTCATTTTAAGTTCAAAGAGGTTTTGACAGACCACTAATTTACTATCATTTTCTCTTTTTCTCGCCAGGAAACTCATTTTTGTTTTTCTCATGTTTTTGTCTTTTTGACGTTTTGCAATGTTTTTGTATTTTTTGGATTGAAATTTAGTCCCCCTACAATGCAAAAAGTAAATTTAATCCTTTAAATACATCTTTTGGTTTCTCTTCAAGAAAAATATTAACAAAAATGATTTCCTGATGTGGATTAACTCATGTTTTACCTGGAGGCCGTTCACCAAAATAAATTTAAAAATAAAAAATGATTTATCAAAAATTTGGAAAAATGAGTTGGCACGTTGGTAATCAGTGTGGACCAAAACAACATTGATGAGTTTCATATTGAAACAATCACGTGTGAGGTGATATTTGAGATCAATGTGTTTGGACTTGAGTGCTGTGCGAGATTTTAGAAATCTGTAAAGAAGCTTAAATATTTACAGAGATAGGACAGATTAGAAAATTTAAAACCATAATCCTGCAATTGCTACGTGCATTGCCAGGAATCTGTGTGCTCTCCCAACTGGATATCCACCCGGTGTGGATTTCAAGGTCGATTTTGCAGCTACGTCATATAACTGAGAAACCTCTTCACACCAACAAGATCATAAACCTCCGGGTCCGACTGGTAAGAAGCAAGAGAGCATGTGGAGAAGCCTGTTCACATCATCTTTTGACGGTCCATAGATGATGTTGTCCACATGTTTTTTGCACCAGCAAAGGTCTTCGTCTTTCTCCTTGAGAAGTAGTGTGCGGCTGTTCAATCCACGCCAAGGCATCTGCACACCCGGTTGGTTTGTTCAACCAAACACATTTTCTTCAATCTCACTCGTGGAGAAATGTACATTGCACGATCATCTTGTAATCTTTGAACTTCTTGTGGAAGATATAAGGCATGAATCTTCGATAATCTTCGAATAATCTTCTGACATGCTGCAGGTGCGTACATTTTATTGAACCTATCCTGTGGATCCGATCCAAGCCTTAAACAAACAATTGTTGGTCGTTTTTCATCTTGTCGTAGTTATCAACTTTATTCACCAAACTTTCTTCACTCCTCGGACATTATCTTCTCTTTCTTCCGACAAAGGCAACAACTCCTAGATATAATGATGTTTTAGAGCCGCATGTCGCCAGTCATATGCCTGGATGCTCCGCTATCAACAATTATATGATTATCAATAGTTCCTCCTGGAATATCCTGCGCACTCATTAAAGATTAGTTGGAGATGGGGACCCAAGCCTTCATTGACTTGGGTCGTCTGACATCATCGAGAATTGGAACTTTGTTTTCCCGATTTTTTGGAATGTATTGTGCTCCCCCTGAAACAATTTCCGGTTTTCGTTTCCAAATCTGTTTTTGTTTCTCAAATTTAACATTTGGTTTTACCGATTGTGTTTCGACAACCTACAGTTTTAAAGCCTTTTTAATAGCCTTTTGTTGTTTCTTTCTCTGTTTCATTTCTCGTTGTTTAACAAGACGAGGGTCCTGTTTTGGCAAAAAATATTTATCATGGTAACGTTTACCACGGGGCGCATCAATTTTTGCCTTTCCCTTTGTGAGATATGGACAATTTTTGACAATGTGCCCATACTTACTACACTCAAAGCATGATCTCCGCTCAACAAACCTCGGAGTATTATAAATATGATAGTTTGATGATGAACTTCATGATCTTGAGGTACTTGGGCCTACATCACAACAATTTGTGTGTTGTGTGTTGTGTGTCATTGTTCTGACCGTTTCTCTTCAAAATTCTATTTTGTTTAAGAAAATTCGTATTTGATTTGTTTTCAAAAGATTCAATTTTATCAGTCCCACGGGATTTCCCAAAGTTCACATTTTGAATTTTCTCATCGTTTTTGCTCTGTTTGCATTTTCCATTTCCTCGGTTAGCATGATTTTGTTTTCGTTGATTGTTTTGAGGTTTCAATTTTTGATTTCTGTATTTTTCTCTCTAACTTCGAATTTTAGGAGAGGAGCACATTAAGTTACTACAACTCTTGGGCTCGAATTACCAAAAACTTACTAGTAGAATCCTCAAAAACTTTATTAATCAAAGATTGATTGACATTTTTGATGGGAAAATCCTTGTTTGAGTAAACTTTTTCGGAACCAATCAACATATAAAGCAAGTTCATGCTTTCACAGGTTTCAACATGAGCTTCAGCAATGATGACATGGGCAGTCACACAAGGTTTTGCTGGAGGGTCACAGAGAACGTGATTTTTGAGAGGTATATTTTCCTCTTTTGTTACCATATCTGACTGCTTAGGTTTATCCTCATCTGACTCGTCATCCGAACTATCATATGTCACACACCGGATTTCCAACCTAAATCCATACACCAGTGGGCCTGGGTGGGGAGTATTATGACGTCAGTTGATAACATCATTGTCAATTAAACACGACACAATGGAAATCTTGGAGTAAAATTACTATTAACAAACCGAATGTTAAAAAATACAAAATAATATACAGGCTCGTAATAGAAGATCCACAGGCGGATCATAAATTGTACATGGAAAGAATATAAAACCAACTTTGGGCAGATTTAGGATTTGCAAGAACCTCTATCACTACCGAGCACTTCCAACCTATTTTCGTATTGTACCTGCAGTTTAGTCTTTTGAAAATACGCCTGCTTTCGCTGGTAAATACACCCAACTGACTCATTTTGAAAACATTTCAAAATGTTTTAAGTGCGTATCAGCACAAAATCTTTTTATAAGTTGGGAAAGTTGACCGTCCAACCTTGTAAACAGATTTACATGTTTGTCCATACATACAGGGCCCGGTACGGAGACCGAGACATGATTAATGTACACACCACTTTGGACTCACGAAGGAGTCAATTCCTCCCAACCTTGTGGGAATGCATAATTGAGCGTCTATCGGGTGTATGCCTACACCGGCGCTAAGGTCGTGGCCATTTCTATTGTAATGAGCCGAGGATATCCAGGACACGGTAGTTAAACCCCAATGTTTAAGTTATCAAACAAAACTGACTAAAACATAATATGCGAATTTACTAGCCACAATCCGGCATTCGATTGATCCCATTTCCGACTAAGCTAATAATTAACTCAAGCATGTATAGGGGAAATAAGTCGAGAGTATTTACCTGAGCTAGTCTTCTTTAATTTTAATAACTCAGCCGTATACAAAAGTACTAAGTGCAGATAGCATTTACCGGCAAGTGTCTAGTCTGGATTATGGCATAAACTAACCAATTAAATACTAACGGTCTTATTTAAGTCATAGTCTTAGACCGACTAGCGTGCTTGATCAAAACGTATGACGCTAGATTAAACAATGATTGCATAGAATGTAGTTTAATCCCAATAAGTACCTTGACTTGTATAATATGTGTAAACTATTAACTTTCTAGATTTTGAGATTAAAATGATAAGGTTGAACCCGTTTCGGTTGAATTCCGTAAACTAGTTACGTATAATCAACCATATGCTTATAAGCGATAATAGGTAACCTGATAAGTCATGGACAAGTTCTATATGCCGTTGTATTTTAAATAAGTTAAAATATCAATAGGATATCAACTTATAGGCCCGTTAAGGTTTTAAAACGAAACTATGCCTCATAAGGGCATTCGGTAATTTTATACCGTATAAAAGGAACTTGAATATACTTTAATGTTATAATTATAAGTATTCTGGAAAAATACTTTATTTATGATATAATATCAGTAGGATACCAATTATTTGTGTAATTTATCTTTTGTGACCCAACTATGCACCAAAGGGGCATTTTGCTCATTTTACACATAGTTTTTAAATTATTTGGGATTCTTGAGTTTATAACATGTACCTACTGTAAATATGTTTAAAATAAGTTTTAAAAATAGGTAACAAGTCCTGGTCGATTAATATGGTTTAAAACCATACTATGAGCCGAAACGACGTTTATGTCGTAATATGACGACTTTATGCGATTTTTATGAAAACTAATGTTAAGGTCAAATAAAATGTTTTAAATATGTTATTTAAATAACATATCAGTAGGTAAATGATTTACCTTGAAAATATTTGATTAAAACTATTTTATAAGCCACAAGGGCTAAAATCGTCATTTATCGACATAGTTTAAGGACCTGTTTGAAAACTCAGTTTATAACTTGGTTTAACATTCCAAATAATCCTACTTATAATATTAAATCAGTAGAAAACTCATTTTCAAGTTTATTACCATTTAAAACTTTGTTTTATGCAAAAAGGGCATTTGGTCAAAGTTGGCATAATTATGGAACTTGCGCATAAACTTGGATTCTGATTATGATCATGTAATATAACCTCAGAGGGTTATGCTACATTATATTATGATCATAATGCAACTTTAGATCAGTAGTTAACTAATCTAAATCAGAAGTCAAACTTCATGAATTTTGGTTGCGAACCGACCCTAGAACTGAAATTGACTTGCCGAACATGTTCTTACATGTTCTAATAATTATTACCAACTTGTTTAAGTGTCAAAACAGGTTTCATAACATATATAAGATCGATTTATGATTTCCGAAAAATGGCCTGTTTGACTTTTTAATATCATAATTTTGACCCGTCAATTGGTCTAGCAAACGTTATCTTCTGGAGGTGCCCTTTATAGGGAGTAACACCTACCTTATTATGATCACTTAGCCATTTTCATTTCGAACAATGGCTGGACAATAATGGTCTTAACCGAAAGTCAAAGCATTTTCTTTAAAACGCTTGACTTTTGGCTATAAAAGCCTATAAACGAAAATGCACAAGGAAGGAACACTTACCAGTGACTCCTAGGGTGCAAAAGAACTATGTTGGATGCTCCTTTTAGCTAGGAACTTCTAGAGGAGGGAGAAGAGTGAATGAATGAGAAAGGTGCAAGTTGGAATGGTTAACTTAAGCACCTATTTATAGTTGGAGAACTCAAAGGAGGTGAAGCCAGGTGTTTAGGGGTGTAAGAGGAAGCTTACAAGTAGCCCAAAAAGTGGCATAGCGTTTGGAAAGCCATAGTTTCGATTTAATGGTTTTTTTCATTTTGTTTGGAAGCCAAGAAACTTTCTGCAGCAGAGCCTCTCTTGCGCCTTGCGAGAGACCCATGCAAGGTCTCTCGCGGCCCGCGATCGCCCTTGGCCAGTTTCAAAAATTGACACTTTAACCCCCTCAACTTTATAATGCTTCTAAAAACCCTTTTAAAACACCTTTTGGCACTTTTAGCCCTCCGTATCCAATATTTGGCATACCCGGGATTATGCCCGGACATTGTCTAGCTCTCGGTTCGTTAAAGGTCATTCAGAGGTATAAATTAACATGTTGACACTTTTAATCCCTCCATCATCCAACGTTCACATATTTACAAAATTGAACACTCTCGTCCAACAAATGGCACGTATGAGAGTTAGGACTTCATAAAGGATCACTCAGAGGCTTATTGTAAGAATGTTGACTCCGATGTCACTCAGAGGCTGGGCATGTTGACATATCAGTCACTCAGAGGCCAAGTTTTAAGCATGTTGATATATCAGTCACTCAGAGGCTAATGATTTAAGCATGTTAACACATCAGTCACTTAGAGGCTTGTTATTTATGTATGTTGACATCGGACCGTCACTCAGAGGCTCAGTTTGAGCATGTTGACGCCTTTAGTCCTGATTGTTCTTAATAGACTATATTTAAAATACCACACGTGTCACTATACTATTGGACACGATTTTACAGGGTGTTACATCCTCACCCCCTTAAAAGAAATCTCGACCTTGAGATTTTATTCAAAAAGATGGGGGTACTTTTGTCGCATAGTGGACTCAACCTCCCATTTTTCTTTGGAGCTTTTTGACCTGTCGATCCTCGATCGAAATTGGTTTCTCAACAAACCTCAAGTTTTAATCTATTTGCACATCTTAGTGCGACATTGCTAGCGACTATTGGCTAGACATTTCTTAAGGTTAGATATGTGGAATACATCATGGATTCCACTAAGCTCCTCTGGCAATCTGAGCTTATAAGCCACAGTGCCGACACATCGACTATTTCGAATGGTCCTATAAATCTTGGGCTCAACTTGCCCTTTTTTCCGAAGCGCATCACAACTTTCCAAGGTGATACCTTCAACATGACTTTGTCCCCTACTTGGAACTTAAGAGGTTTATGCCTCTTGTCAGCATAGCTCTTCTGCCTATCCCTGGAAGCTTTGAGATGATCACAAATTTGCACAATCTTTTCCGTGGTCTCCAGGACAATCTATGGTCCTGATAGTTAGGCTTCCCCAACTTCTGCCCAGCATACGGGCATCAAGGCCTCAAAAGGAGCAGCCTTGATGCTAGTATGATAGCTGTTATTGTAGTAGAATTCTATTAGGGGTAAGTGGTCATCCCAACTTCCACCTAAATCAATCACACATGCCCGGAGCATGTCTACCAGAGTTTGAATAGTACGCTCACTTTGATCATCAGTCTGTGGATGGTAAGCTGTACAAAAGTTTAATCGTGTGCCTAAAGATTCTTGGAAACTTTTCCAAAAGTGAGATGTGTATCTAGTATCTCTGTTAGATACAATAGATATCGGCACACCGTGTAGGGACACAATCTTGTCCACATACAATTTAGCCAATTTATCTGAATTATACGTTTCCTTTATTGGCAAGAAATGTGCTCACTTGGTCAGCCTATCCACAATGACCCAAATAGTGTCATTTCCACTTTTGGTCTTGGGTAATTTGGTAATCAAGTCCATAGTTACCATTTCCCATTTCCATGTGGGAATTTCCAATTGTTGTAGAAGCCCTGGCGGCTTCTGATGTTCGGCTTTAACCTACAAACACGTTAGACACTTAGCTACATAAGTGGCTATGGATTTCTTCAAACCCATCCACCAATAATTCTTCTTTAGATCTTGATACATCTTGTCACCTCCCGGGTGAACTAAGTATCTCGAACTATGTGCTTCTTGGAGGATTAGATCTCTAAGTCCTCCAAAGACAGAAACCCAGATCCTATCATTCAATCGAAGGATTCCATCTTTTCCAGGCGCTAACTGATCCATAGTTCCGCCTAATCCCTCATTAGGGATATTAGCCTCTAATAGAGCTTGCTTCTGCGCATCTAGTAGCTTCTCACTTAAGCTATTTCTGAGCTCAATGCTCTTAGCATTAATCCTTATAGGTTTAACTTGTTCTTTGCGACTTAAGGCATCAGCAACTACATTTGCTTTGCCTGGATGGTAGCGAATGTTGCAATCATAGTCATTAAGTGTTTCCATCCATCAGCATTGTCACATGTTCAATTCTTTCTGATTGAACAGATGCTGGAGACTTTTATGGTCAGTGTATATAATACACTTTGTGCCATACAAGTAATGTCCCCAAAATTTTAGTGCAAATACAACGGCACCCAATTCCAAATCGTGGGTGGTGTAATTTCTTTCGTGCACCTTTAACTGTCGTGATGCATAGGCAATCACTTTGCTTTTTTGAATTAGTACACAACCCATGCCAGTGTGCGATGCATCACAATAGACTACAAAATCTTCAATACCCTCTGGCAGGGATAACACAGGAGCATTGCTCAGCTTGTGTTTAAGAACATCAAAAGATTCTTGTTGCTTTGGACCCCAATTATACTTAACATTCTTACGGGTTAAGGTAGTTAAAGGAGTGACTATTCTTGATAAGTTCTCAATGAACCTTCTGTAGTTACCAACCAATCCTAGAAAACTATGAGTCTCCGATGGGGTTTTGGGTACTTCCCAATTCATGATGGCTTCAATTTTGGCGGGATCCACTTGGATACCCCACTCACTTACCATGTGTCCAAGAAATTGGACATCTCTAAGCCAAAATTCACACTTAGAGAATTTAGCATAAAGCTTCTCTTGCCTAAGCAGTTCTAAGATGCACCGAAGATGTTTCTCGTGATCGGCTTGATTACGAGAGTAGAAAAGTATGTCATCTATAAAGACAATGACAAACTTATCCAGATTTGGCTTGCAGACTCTATTCATGAGATCCATGAATGCTGCAGGTGCATTTGTGAGCCCAAAAGGCATTACTAAGAATTCAAAGTGACCATATCGGGTCCTGAAGGCAGTTTTATGAACATCTTCACTTCTAACCTTCAGCTGGTGATATCCAGATCTCAGATCAACCTTAGAGAAGTAACTAGCCCCTTGAAGTTGGTCGAATAAATCGTCGATCCTGGGCAGAGGATATCTATTCTTGATTGTTAACTTGTTTAGCTCTCGGTAGTCAATGCACATCTGCATTGAACCGTCTTTCTTTTTAAGGAAAGGATAGGAGCTCCCCAAGGTGAGGAACTAGGCTGTATAAAAACTTTGTCCAAGAGTTCGTCTAGCTGCGTCCTCAATTCCTTCATCTTTGTTGGTGCTAGCCTAAATGGGGCTCTAGCTACGGGTGTTGACCTTGGCAGGATATCAATCTTGAACTCCACTTGTCTGTTTGGAGGTAAGCCTGGTAATTCTTCTGTAAATACATGGGGATATTCTGAGATGACTAATAGGTCCTCCATGTTTGGCTTAGGCTCATTTATGGTAACTTGTGCCATGTAAATGACACATCCTCTTCTCAAACACTTGGATGCCTTAAATAGCGGCACCTTGTCTGGCAATCCATAGTGTGAGTCTCCAGGGATGGTGATTACATCTCTAGATGGGGTTTTGATTTTGATGAGTTTTTTATCGCAGGCAATGCGGGCTTGGTTATGAGATAACCAATCCATGCCTAAAACTACATCGAACCCTGCCAATTTCATTGGCAGAAGGGAGATGGGGTGGAATGATTCTTAATGGATATAAAACATCCATCAAGAGTGGACGATGTTATCTCTAATGTTCAGTCAGCGAGTTCTATTTCATAAGTTTTATCTAGGGTTCTTATGGGTGAGTTTAATAGTTTACTAAACTTATGGTCAACAAATGATTTATCCGCACCCCAATCGAAAAGAACTCTAGCATAAATATTGTTAATGAGGAACGTACCTGTTATGACGTTGTTGTCATTTACGGCCTCCCTGGCATTCATTTGAAAGGCACGGGCATTCCCCTTCTTAGCCTCTCCAGGCTTTGCATAATTACTTTTGGGTTTCTTGGGGCAATTGTACGTTATATGCCCTTTTTCATTGAAGTTATAGCATATTGCATCCTTAAGATCCTTGCAATCTAAGGTCTTATGCCCTTTCTTTTGTGGATACCATAGGGTTTGGTTTGTGAATTCATGCTACACTGTCCCCAATGCCTATATTACAGTTCTTGCACAGAGGTTTGTCATTAGACGCATGCTGGTTTTTCTTGAACCCGAAATTTCCTTTCTTTTTAAATCTTTGGGAGTTATTATCCTCCCGTTTCCTCTTTCCATCAGTTTCAGTCCTACTTGACCTTCGTCTGACCAAATCAAGGGTGAGGGAAAGAGATAGGTCTACAGCGGACCTATAGGTATTAGGCTGTGCAGCCTTTACCATGCCCTTTATCTCGGGCGCCAAACCATTTATAAAACGTGCAATGCGTTTGGATTCGGGGGTGATTAAAAAGGAAACTAACCTAGATAGGGAGTTAAAGTCAGAAACGTACTTCTGACAATCTAGGTTTTTCATTGAAAGAGACAAAAAGTCTGTCTCTAATTTCTCCACCTCATATGGTGGGCAGTAAGTTTCCTTAAGAAGGTCCACAAATTTGGACCATCCCAAATTATACAGGTGTACCTTACCTGTAGACTGGATCATGGCTTTCCACCATATTAGGCATCGCCCTTGAAGGACTATGATACGTACTTGACCACATCCTTATCAGCACAGTTGCTGTTATCTAAAATCGTTTCCATCTCGTCTAGCCACTTTAGGGCTTCTACAGCTCCTTTCTCCCCGTTAAAGTCTCGGGGCTTACAAGAGACAAAGTACTTATAGGTACATCCGTCTTTAACAGAACGGGACTTTTCAGCAAAATCTATTTTCTTTGGTTCACTCTTCGCATTGGAAGAGCGAACGGAGCTCTCCTTACGAGCTGAAGATGTTGTAACCGATAATGGCCTAGAGCGAGTAGCACTCGACTCTCTAAGCTTTTCTATGGCCTTTCCCATGGCCTTTTCAACAGCCGCACCAATGCGAGCTTGAAAATTTTCATCATCAATATTTTTGTTTTCAACTTCGTTATATTCAACATTCCTGTGGCTACTTTGTGCTTCATTTGAGTTAGCCATCTTTAAGTCTTGGGTTCTATATACCAATAAACTTCATTTAGCCATGGTATATTAACCATATCGGCTTTCAACATTTGGATATAACAATCCATTGCCTAAACTAGTGTGAATAACATCACAATTCTTAGGCTTAACATAACTATATTTGGCATAGGTCTTAATAGGACCATTATAGGCAAATTACAATTTGGACGTAGTCCATATATTATTGGAAAGTGGATAGCAATGTCACAACTGTCGTCATCATTGACAATTATATAGCTCATAGGCTTGTCCCTAATGGACATAATAATTGGGCACCTTGGCCGGTCACATTGGACACAATCTACATATATATATATATATTTATATGGCATATCCACCTTCACTTAGGACATAATACATATGGCATATCAGCCTGTCATATTGGACATAAATTGGGCACATTGGCCTACATCATAACAGATGCATATGGCATATCAGCATGTCCCATTGGACATAAATTGGGCACATTGGCCTACATCATAACAAATGTATATGGCATATCAGCCTGTCCCATTTGGTGGCTACTGTGGTTCCTCAAGTCACACTACCAAGAGTATGAACGTTTCTTAATGTTATCATAAGAGTACCTTAATGATTGATTAATGGTCCCGGTCACCTTCGAACTTAACGACCTTGGAGGTTTGGACCTAGTCCCTTACCTCTGGATAGAAGGATAACTTCCCTTAACTATCCTGATAGAAGACCCCTCGTACTTAACTATCATTTCTTGGCCAATATGTGGTCTACGCCACTTAGCATAATCAAATCTATTAAGGTCTTTTGGAGTTATATAGCAGAACTTAAATTTGAGTAAAATTGAGACGCTCGTTTGAAGAGGATGAATACATATATATAATTCCAAAAGTACTTCATTAAATTCCAAAGAAATTATAATATTAGAAAATGAAATAAACTATCCATGCAAGGACTTTAAAGAAATAAAAATGTCCACGCAGGGACTAAAGAAACAACAATGTCCTTGCAGGGACTACATATAATTAGAAGAGACTTCACTCGTCCTTCTTTCCCTTGACCAACTTGGAGAGTTTCTTGAAGAATTTTTTCGTTTTCTTCTCCGTTTTCCTGCTTGCTGTGCATTTCTTTCATTCTTTCTAAGGCCTCAATAACGGCCTCAAGTGGTGGCGGAGGTTGTGGTTGTGGTTGTGGCATAACCGGATACTGGTACCCATAAATTGGATATCCAGTCAGTGGATAAGTAGGTGGGAAAGGAGACGGGTAAAGTGCGTTGTGCATAACCGCCTGCATGTTGGGGTCTTGCGACCATGCTTGATAGTCTACCGGTGTAGACGGGTTAAAAGGATCATATCCAGACGTGTCTGGATATGTGGGGATTGGGTTAGTATAACCCGATGGTGGTGGTTGAACAACAGGTGTTGGTGTCGGTTCCACTATAGGTGAAACATTAGAGGGTCCACCCATTTGTGGGTCCTCTTGAATTGTCGGGTAGGAGTTGGGAAAAGGTGGCAGTGATCCCGACCTTTGTCCGGCACGTACTGACATACGTGCTCCATGCTTCCTTCTTGGTGGTTCAGGTGGTGGTTGAGGTTGGTCCATTGGTTCCATGTGGACATCTTCTTGAAAAGGAGGTGGTTGAAAGTGATGAGAAGGAGTGTGGGCGAAGGCGAATTGATTCCAATATTGGTCCCACTCATTAGGACCTTGGTAGGGCGATCCGAAATAAGAGTTCAAATCGCTTGAAATTTCAATGGGATGCGTATTCGATCCCGACGGCGGCATCTCCGGGTCGGAGTCCTCGTCCATAGGGTTTGGCTGGTCCAACTGATTTTGATCGGTTGGAGGCGTGTTAAAGTAGTGGTTAGGGTTAAATTCTTCATGGTAAGAGTGTGAATAGGAATGGTGAGAATGGTGAGTATGGTGTGAATGATAGGAGTGGTGAGAGTGGTAAGAATTTTGGAATGTGGGGGCGAGTGTCTATGAGAGACAGAGCGTCTCACTGGTTGCCAAGGAGATGAATCTTCTGATTCTCGGTAAGCATCTAAGTTTTGTGAGGTTGAGGGGAATACACCCCGATGGTCCTCCCTCATTGGACCTTTTTCTCTCCCACTTTGTCCTCGTACACGTGGTGGCATATCCTGTTGAAAATTAATTCAAAAAACAATACTAATAACTTAATAATGAAATGTGTAAATCCTAGGTCAATGCCTAGACTCGGGAGTCTAAGGAATGTGCTCGTGTAAGTTTGAGATTAAACACAAAAGGCTAGTGTTTAATTCTCTCAAATGTTGGCTCTGATACCAACCAGTTACACCCAAGATTTACAACCCAAATCCATACACCGGTGGGCCCGGGTGGGGAGTATTGTGACGTCAGTTGATAACATCATTGTCAATTAAACACGGCACAGTGGGAGTCCTGGAGTAAAATTACTATTACAAACCGAATGTTCGAAAATACAAAATAATATATAGGCTCGTAATAGAAGATCCACATGCGGATTATAAATTGTACATGGAAAGAATATAAAACAGACTTTGGGCAGATTTAGGATTTCCAAGATCCTCTATGACTACCGAACATTTCCAGCCTATTTTCATATTGTACCTGCAGTTTAGTCTTTCGATAATACGTCAGCTTTCGCTGGTAAATACACCCAACTGACTCATTTTGAAAACATTTCAAAAATGTTTTAAGTGCGTATCAGCACAAAATCTTTTTATATCTTGGGAAAGTTGACCGTCCAACCTTGTTAACAGATTTACATGTTTGTCCATACATACAGGGCCCGGTACGGAGACCGAGACATGATTAACGTACACACCACTTTGGACTCACGAGGAGTCAATTCCTCCCAACCTTGTGGGAATGCATAATTGAGCGTCTATAGGTGTATGCCTACACCCGCGCTAAGGTCGTGACCATTTCTATTATACTGACCTGAGGATATCCACGACACGGTAGTTAAACCCCGATGTTTAAGTTATCAAACAAAACTGATAACAGAATATGCGGATTTACTAGCCACAATCCGGCATTCGATTGATCCCATTTCCGACCAAGCTAATAATTTACTGTAACATAAGCCCGTATAGGGGAAATAAGTCGAGTGTATTTACTGAGCTAGTCTTCTTTAATTTTAATAACTCAGCCGTACACAAAAGTACTAAGTGCAGATAGCATTTACTGGCAAGTTTCTAGTCTGGATTATGGCATAAACTAACCAATTAAATACTAACGGTCTTATTTAAGTCATAGACTTAGACCGACTAGTGTGCTTGATCAAAACGTTTGATGCTAGATTAAACGATGATTGGATAGAATGTAGTTTAATCCCAATAAGTACCTTGACTTGTATAATATGGGTAAACTATTAACATTCTGGATTTTGAGATTAAAATGATAAGGTTGAACCCGTTTCGGTTGAATTCCGTAAACTAGTTATGTATAATCAACCGTATGCTAATAAGAGATAATGGGTAACCGGATAAATCATGGACAAGTTATATATGCCGTTGTATTTTAACTAAGGTAAAATATCATAAGGATATCAACTTATACGCCCGTTAAGGTTTTAAAATGAAACTATGCCTCATAAGGGCATTTCGGTAATTTTATACCGAATAAAAGGAACTTGAATATACTTTAATGTTATAGTTATATGTATTCTGGAAAAATACTTTATTTATGATATAATATCAGTAGGATACCAATTATTTGTGTAATTTATCTTTTATGACCAAACTATGCACCGAAGGGGCATTTTGGTCATTTTACACATAGTTTATAAATTATTTGGGATTCTGAGTTTATAACATGTACCTACTGTAAATATGTTTAAAATAAGTTTTAAAAGTAGGTAACAAGTCTTGGTCAATAAATATGGTTTAAAACCATACTATGCGCCGAAACGACGTTTATGTCGTAATATGACGACTTTATGCGATATTTATGTAAGGTCAGATCAAATGTTTTAAATATGTTATTTAACATAACATGTCAGTAGGTAAATGATTTACCTTGAAAAGATTTGATTAAAACTATTTTATAAGCCACAAGGGCTAAAATCGTCATTTATCGACATAGTTTAAGGACCTGTTTGAAATCTCAGTTTATAACTTGGTTTAACATCCCAAATAATCCTACTTATAATATTACATCAGTAGAAAACTCATTTTCAAGTTCATTACCATTTAAAACTTTGTTTTATGCAAAAAGGGCATTTTGGTCAAAGTTAGCATAATTATGGAACTTGCGCATAAACTTGGATTCTGATTATGATCATGTAATATAACCTCAGAGGTTTATGCTACATTATATTACGATCATAATGCAACTTTAGATCAGTAGTTAACTAATCTAAATAACAAGTCAAACTTCGCGACTTTCGGTTGCGAACCGACCCTAGAACTGAAATTGACAAGCCGCACATGTTCTTACATGTTCTAATAATTATTACCAACTTGTTTAAGTGTCAAAACAGGTTTCATAACATATATAAGATCAATTTATGATTTTTCCAAAAAATGGCCTGTTTGACTTTTTAATATCATAATTTTGACCCGTCAATTGGTATAGCAAACGTGATCTTCAGGAGGTGCCCTTTATAGGGACTAACACCTACCTTATTACGATCACTTAGCCATGTTCATTTCGAACAATGGCTGGACCATATTGGTCTTAACCAATGTTAAAGCATTTTCTGTAAAACGCTTGACTTTTGGCTATAAAAGCCTATAAACGAAAATGCACAAGGGAGGAACACTTACCAGTGATTCCTATGGTGCAAAAGAACTATGTTGGATGCTCCTTTTAGCTGGGAACTTCCAGAGGAGGGAGAAGAGTGAATGAATGAGAAAGTTGCAAGTTGGAATGATGAACTTAAGCACCTATTTATAGTTGGAGAACTCAAAGGAGGTGAAGCCAGGTGTTTAGGGGTGTAAGAGGAAGCTTACAAGTGTCCCAAAACGTGGCATAGTAGTCTGGGAAGCCATGGTTTCGATTTAATGGTTTTTGGCATTTTTGTTTGGAAGCCAAGAAAACTTTCTGCAGTAGAGCCTCTCTCGCGCCCTGCGAGAGACCCAGGCCAGGTCTCTCGCAGCCCGCGACCGCCCTTGGCTAGTTTCAAAAATTGACACTTTAACCCCCTTAACTTTATAATGCTTCTAAAAACCCTTTTAAAACACCTTTTGGCACTTTTAGCCCTTCGTAGCCAATATTTGGCATACCCGGGATTATGCCCGGACATTTTCGAGCTCTCGGTTCGTTAAATGTCATTCATAGGTATAAATAATATGTTGACACTTTTAATCTCTCCATCATCCAACTTTCACATATTTAAAAAATTGAACCCTCTCGTCCAACAAATGGCATGTATGAGAGTTAGGACTTCACAAAGGATCACTTAGAGGCTTATTATAAGCATGTTGACTCCGATGTCACTCAGAGGCTGGGCATGTTTACATATTAGTCACTCAGAGGTCAAGTTTTAATCATGTTGACATATCAGTCACTCAGAGGCTAATGATTTAAGCATGTTGACATATCAGTCACTCAGATGCTTGTTATTTATGTATGTTGACATCGGGCCGTCACTCAGAGGCTCATTTTTAGCATGTTGACGCCTTTAGTCCTTATTGGTCTTTAATAGACTATATTTAAATACCACACATGTTACTATACTATTGGACACGATTTTATAGGGTGCTAAATCATAATCCTCAATAATGGGAGGATTTTGATCATTCATAGACTTTGAGTTATTGATGTCATCCGATTGACCTTGACTTGAAGATGTGCCCTTAGTAAACCCTAGACCAGTTGTAAATTTAGCTAAATCCAATGGAATGGTGGGTTCAAACTGTGGCATATCTTCATCATTTGGCATTTTGGTGTAATTGTGCCTAACCGGAAGGGGACAAGCCTGATAACCAATGCATTTGACATATCCTTTCTTCTTTTGAACACCGATGATGTGATCCAAAACAAATCTTGAGTTGAAGTAATTGTCCAACTTGAGTTTGATTGGATCATGTTCACACTTTGCACAGGCTAACTCCTTTTTCGTTTCTTCAAGCATGTTAATATAATTGTAATGGTTGTTTGTTTTCTCAAAACATTCTTTGTTAATCCAGAAACATCTTTTTTTAAGGTTTCATTTGTTGTTTTAAATTCCCTTTTGTTTTTCTTAAGAGCTGTGTTTGCCTCAGTGCACTTTGTCATATCTACAATCAAACTCTGATGATGCTTCTTCGTGTGATCAAATTTACCTTCAAGTTCTAAGTATTTACCTTTTAAAACTATACATTAAAAACACTTAGACACAATAGGTTTATCGAAACTTACCTGACTGGATTGGCAATCTAAGCGGGCCATGAATGTTGCATGAAGAATGGAGGATCCGATTGATGAGAGGTGCTTGGAAAACTCATCAGATGACCCTTCAGTTTGATGCTCCAAATCTGCTTCGCTGCAATCCGTCGATTCAGTTTCAGTAATCACATCATCTATTTCAACATTAGCATCTTCAGATTGATCTTCATTCAAAGTCGATTCTGCTTCATCTGAACTACTGCTATCCCATGAATTGTCATCATTTCTGGACGATTCTCTATCATTATCATTCTTTGCAATTTTGGCATAGAATGCAGTTCCTCCTCCACCACTGTTTCCCAATTGAACAGACCAATCACAATGCTCATATGCTTGAACTACTAACACTCGGTTGGAATTGTTTGTGGGAACCATTGCTCTTTCGTTGTTAGTAACTTGATTTTTGTTGAAAGGATATTGATTCCCTTGATGTAGAGGCCTCGTGCAGTTGAAACAGACCAATCACAATGCTCATATGATGAATTGTTTGTGGCCATTTTCTCTACAGTTGAAACAAGTAACCTTCCTTTTGTCAAAACCATATGGAGTATCCTTGTTGCTTTCTAGATTATTTCTTCCCGTTTTCTCCAAAAAATCTTTTGCCCTTCTTACTGCACATGCAAACGCCCATTTGATATCAATCAACTCCATCTCCTCCTTATCGATTTGTGCATAGTCTTCACTGGTTAGATTGATGTTACCAATTTGTCCAGCTACTAATCCGCAGTTAAGAACTAACCAAAGTGTTTAGAAGCTCCATGTATTCCCGGGCAACTTCCACCCTCACCTTAGAAAGGTTTGATGTATCGAGTCTGACAGTGTTAGGATTTGAGGGTTGAAAGTTTTTACCATAGAAAGCTTGTTGTGGAACTTGTGGCGTAACAACTTGTGGTTGAGGAAGAAAAGCTTTTGGATCAAATGTTTGTTCATAGACTTGAGCATTTGTTGGTCTAACATCTTGTGGTTGAGGAAGAAATGCTTTTGGATCAGACTTTTGTTCATAGACTTGAGCATTTCTTGGTCTAATATCTTGTGGTTGAGGAAGAAAAGCTTTTGGATCAAAAGCTTGTCCATAAACAGGAGCACTTGAACCAACAGACTGATCTAGTTGAACTTACGACAGAAAATGATTTGTATTTGATGCAAATGCTATTTGAAGCTTCGATTGCTGATTTGTGCTTAACCTGTGTTAATACCTCCAAAATACATCACTGGATTTTGTGGAACTGGAACTCGTTTTGCTTTACGAATTTCTTCTTCATTTTTGTTTTCAAGTTTTTGAATAAATTCGTAAATGCTGATTACATCCAACACACCGGTATGTTTTAGTAATTCAATAAATTGACTCCACTTAGGTGGTAAAGCATCAACAAACACATAACAATCTCCTGTTGTGATGCGTTAACCTTGTATAAGTACATCCCACTAAGCAAATGATAGAAACGAGTTGTCATATCACTTAGTGTTTCACTCTCCATAAACAGAAACCCTTCAAACTCTTTCTTTAAAAGATCATGTCGAATCTTTCTCGTTGCTTCATTTCTTCCTCCTCTTGAGTTAAAGTGTCCCACAAAGTCTTCATAGTGGTACAAGACATAAATAGATGATAAATATCCTTGTGGAGTGCTTGTGTAAGAATGGAAAAGGCCTTCTTTTCTAGATCATAAGCATTTTTATCATTCTCGTCCGATTCAGCTAAAGAGGTTGAATTTGATAGAACTTCTTCGAGAGATTCTTTGTATGGAGTAGTAAAACATGTCCACAACTCGATATTCTGACCAAAGACATATGTATGAAAATGACTTTTCCATGAAAGATAATCGTTCATATGATTCAACTTTGGTGGACGGTTGTTACTTCCAGTTTCACTCTCGCTAATGAGAAGAGTTTGAACGCTTTGATTTTGATTTGTAACAGACGCCCATTGATTAGCGGTAATCATGGCCATTTGCGGAGGCATTAAAGATTTTACCCATGAGGTTGCGGAGCTAGATTGTGGTGAATCTTGGCTTGTACTTGAACTACACCCTCAATACCAATGAGTTGTACCCATTTTGCTTGTTTGTTTGTGAAACCAGCTTAAAAATTCAAAATTCCAAGGATTAATCTTGAAATAAAAGTTTTTGTTAAATTTCACAATTTCAAAAACCACGAAGCATCAATTCTCATGAAAATCGGTCATGAAAAACTACTACCACGAAAAACCCCAGGTCCACGAAATACCTAAGGTCCACGAAGAACTGATGTTTAGTAAAAAAGAACCTGAATTCGTGCGAATGAGTGTTTGTTTGTACGAATCAGTGTTTTGTGCGAATGAGTGTTTTTTCGTAAGAATCAGTGTTTATTTGTGTGAGTGATTGTTTGTTCGCACGCACCACTGGTTGTTCATACGAACCATTGGTGCTCGTGCGAACCACTGGTTCTTCGCGCGAACAACTGGTTCTGCGCGCGAACAACTGGTTCTTCGAACGAACAACTGGTTCTTCATGCGACTTGTGGTTCTTCGTGTGACTACTAGTTCTTCGTGCAACTAACCAGTTCTTCGTGAGGATTGGTTTTTTGCAGAGATGGTTTTTCACAGGGAGGTTGGTTGGTGAGAAGTTTCCTTTTGTATCAGAATCTTCTTTATTAGTGTTTTGAAAGCTGACAGTTGTTTACACATATTTGGTTAAAAAGACAAACATTCCATAAACAGTTTTTCAGTCAAATCTTAAGATTTAGTCAACGGTCAAGGAATATTCTGGTGAGTTTTCCGACAAGTTCTTCACCGGAAAATATGTCGAACTAAACTTTGATATAAAATTTCAAGAAAAACCGTATCCTAACATGTCTCCCTGTATTTTAACAAGGTTTTTATAATAAACTTTCTAAAAACAACAAGTTTTACCTATGTTTTAAACCACTTTTCTTTAAATTAAGTTTCTTGGTTGAAGTTCAAGAACACTTCCAGGAAGCTTCACAACTTGCTCAAACATAACACTATGCTTGGTTTTAAACAAGGAAGAGAGCCAAAGCTCTGATACCACTTGTAGGTCCACTTGGAGGATCAAGATAACCTACTTCCTTGTTGTTTAACACACACACGAGTGCGGAATCCAAGTGTATATGCAAACCAAGGCAAGAGCACAACCAACATAACAAAAGATATATCTTCAAATGGTCACTATATTGATTTGTAGAGAGACCCAGTACATACACTCTTGAATAAACTGCTTATCCCTCTATACACTCTCTTTGTGCTCTCCTCAACCTAAATTGTGAGGTCCATGTCTGTTTATATAGGTGCATGCAACTTATCACTTGCACGAACAAGCAAATGGCTCGTACGAACCAGCAACTTGCTCGTACAAACAAGCAAAAGGTTCTTATGAATGATCACTCGCATGAACAAAAAGATGGCTCGTACGAACAAGCAACTCGCTCGTACGAACAAGAATTTTGTTCTTCTTGAATGGTCACTCGTACGGATAAGAAACTTGCTCGTACGAACAAGCCACTGACTCGTACGAAGGACAATTCACTCGTACGAACAAGTGGTTCTTCAGCGAATAACAGACGTACTTCACAGACAACAAGATCAGAAACATAAAACTTAACAGTATGCACACATGCAACTGTTTTACAAAACGAACAATCTGAACGTCGTACTAAATCAAGATAGGAGGATATCTTGATTCGGTCGACA
This sequence comes from Scalesia atractyloides, assembly GCA_947069175.1. Taxonomy (NCBI): domain Eukaryota; kingdom Viridiplantae; phylum Streptophyta; class Magnoliopsida; order Asterales; family Asteraceae; genus Scalesia; species Scalesia atractyloides. The sequence goes on from CAMTDV010000020.1 coordinate 54,306,222, forward strand.
CGACCAAAACTTTATAGTCACAACAAACAAAGACCGTACAATTACTGACGTAACTAAGAACAAGAGACATACACAAAAATGTATCAACAAACTCTCCTTTGACTTTTACTTGGTCTTTGGTCTTCATTTCTGATGGCCTGCTTTGGACCATGAGCTTCCGGCGTGAATATCGAACTGAGTCAAACCGAACCGAACTGAGTCGCATCCACACAAATATGCATCTACAACTTTCAATGCTCAAAGCGACAGTCATGGATAAACAAATGGCAATTAGTATTCACATTGACACGATCGCTAAATTAAAAAATGAGCTGGAAACTATTAGGATTGAATCGGAATGGGTTAATAAGTTATTGATAAGTTATTCAATAACATCTTATGTGATTGATCACATTCTTCCTAAACCAACAGAAAAAGATGAAACACGAACGAATGTGAATGGTCATCAGAACAAAGGTCTAGATTATCACCGAGTTCCACCCCCGATGTGGAACAGTTATTCCAGGAAAAACCTGACGGGGTGGAAAAGGCGCTTAATTTGAAACTGAAAACTGAAAAGAAAGACGAGCTGCCTCAAACATCGATATAACCTATACCAAGTCTGAGAATGAATGTGAATAAGAGGTTGTTAAAAATGTCGTTGAAAAGGTTTTCCAAAACGACAGTGAAAGCACTGAGTTTGAGAGTGCTCAAATAAATATTGAAGGAACAAGTTCAAGCTCACGTTCTGAAAATGAAGAAAGTTTTCACAAAAAATATATTCCAAAAACGGAAAATGGTTTGAATGATGATCCAATTATTGTTATGTACAAAATGAGCAGATTGGACAAGTTGTATTCTGATGATGAATTTCCAATTCAGAACGTGAATGTGGACAAAGTTAACAAAGTGTTTAAATTGATAGAAGTTCAGATGTCTAAGCTTGGTAACATGACTAAAGAACAAAGATTTCAATCTTTAAAGGCGATATATCTTATTATTCCAAACCTAAAGGCCTTATAACAAACAATGAGATAACTTTCATGAGAGAAAAGGTTTGGGGTATGTTAAGAAAAATAATCAAGGGTAAGGAAAGTCAAAGTTTTCAAAGAATATGAAATTCTTGTTTGGCACAAGTTCAGAGAGAGAAAAAGAAAGATTGTCAAGCAAACAATCAAACAAAGAATTTTTTGCTGAAAAACAACACCGTGAACAGGTTCAGGATCCTCTGTCACTTACAGTAGGAAGTGTTTTAAATGCTATCAAAGTTGGGCATATTGCTAGACGGTGTGCATAGAATATCTCTAAACCTGTTTACAGTGTTAAGAAATCTTCAGAAGATGTAAAACAGAAAACCCCAATGTTTGTTCCTACTCAAATTCTTAAACGAAATAATGAATCCAAAAACGATGTGAAACCAACAAATCTTAATGATTCAACTGAAAAGGATGGTGAATCATCAATCAAAATAAAACAATAAGATTCAAAATATTTTCCAAAAACGCAATTTCAAAAAATCAAACTTAGGTGATTAAATCCAAAGCATTTTCTGAAGAGATCAAAACATCCGTTCCAACTATGGTTGATGAAAATGTTGAACAAATTCTTGAAATCAAGAATGAAAGTGTTTGTGAATTAACCTGTGAAAATCGACCCAAGACCGTTAAGGCTTGGGTCTCATTATTCAAATAATTGTTTAAGTAAATGTGCAGGAGCTCCCAAGATCCATCATTTCTAAGTGGGTCATGGATAGCGGAGCGTCCCGACACATGACGGGGAAGTTAGCTCTCTTATACGACGTCAAATCTATTTGGGGGGCTACTTCGGGTTTGTAGGAAACCAGGGAGGGAGAATTAGAGGTTAAGGGATTCAAACTAATGGTGTGGTGTCGTTCGACAAGGTCAATTACATAGTGGAGTTAGAGAACCATTTACTGAGTATCTCTCAGATATGTGATAAAAATTCACAACGTGCTTCGCTGATCGAGAATGTCTCATTCTGAAGCCAGGATTCCATATACTGGAGGAGTGGATCTTGATGCGCGCTCCGAGAGAAATTGACTTGAATGTCTTAGACATGAGCATTGTGACAACAACGATGAAATCGGCGCAATGTTTCATGTCAAAAGCAATAGATAAAGAATCAATCATGTGGCATAGAAAGATGGGCACATTCATCTCCGGAAGATGAATTTCTTGGTACACAAAAACCTAGTGGAGGGGGTCAATTTAAAGAGTTTTCACTTGAATGACGTCTGTATAAGTTGTAAGAAAGGCAAACATCATAAAAAGTCACATCCTAGGAAGCTCCTGAACTCAATTAAGCTCCCGTTAGAAAGACTACACATGGATATCTTTGGACCAGTCAATGTTCGAAGTATTTCAGGAGATCTATAGTGTCTCGTTGTTACTGATGATTATTCAAGATTTTCGTGGGTAATGTTCTTGGAAAGCAAAGATGGAATTTTTGATAGTCTGATGATCTTGCTCCGGAAATTAGAGAATCTGTACCATCTACCAATTCAACGCATTAGAAGCGATATTGGTACGGAATTCAAGAACAACCAGATGTTAGAGTTTTGTAATGCAAAGGGAGTTCTGCATGAATTTAGTGCACCATACACTCCACAACAAAATGGTGTAGCTGAACGCAAAAACAGAACCCTTATATACACACCAAGAACCATGCTCGTCGATTCAAAACTACCAGTTAGATTTTGGAGCGAAACCATGGCCTCTGCATTCTAAACATTGAACAGAGTATTGACAGTCAAGCCACACAAGAAGACATGTTTCGAGCTACTTAATCAAGGAAAGCCAAACCTGAAATATTTAAAACCATTTGGGTCACCATGCATAGTAATCGATGCAATTTGGAGCTAAATCAATGGAAGGTTTCTTCGTGGGGTATGCCAGTCCGCTTATGAGAGTTTATCTTCCTAGCATAAACTAGGTTATTGAAGCTCAGAACATTGATTGTCAACGATATACGTCTCCAACATACAAACCGGAGATGCTTGGCTATTCAATTATGAAAGCCTCTAGGATTCCTTTGAGTTGCCAGCTGAATGGACATAAGAGGAACTTGTGATGATTTATCAACAAAAAAAATCGTCACAAGATCAAGTTCCTAGACCAATTGTAATTACTCAAACACCTGTTGGTACTCATGCTGTTGAAGCATGCTCTAGTTCTCAACATCCAAAATCATAGACTACTGGAACGAGTGATCCCACAACTGATCAAGAGATGAATGAAACTGATCCAATGTTTGATTAGTCCGATGATTCTAAATCTGATGCTGAACCGACATATGACAATGACGGATCTACTTCCGATGATGGTGCAGATCAGATTGAAATCCAAGTACTTTGAATGAAGCATCGACAGTTAATGAGAACGCTGATCAAAATATCACAAATATGGAACACGAAGTGAGCATTTCGAACGAAGTTATGCTGAGGACCTTTTCATACCACCCATCAGAAAATATCATTGGAGAGTGGCAGACTGGTGTTAAAACATGAAATCATATCAATTAGGATCTTAGTTGTTTTTATACTAATGTTGCACCTTTACAAAATACAGTCTCATATAAATGTTTTATTTCATAGATTGAGCCGAAAACGTATAAAGAATCTATCACGGAAGAAAGCAGGGTGAACGCAATGCAGGAAGAGCTATTGCAGTTTGAAAAACTTGGTGTATGGAAACTTGTTGATCTGCCAGATGATCAACAAAAGATAAATACAAACCGGGGTTTCAAGTGCAAAAGAGATGACAGAGGAGTAATTGTGCGTAACAAAGCTCGAATCTTTATTCAAGGATTTCATCAACTAGAGGGAATAAATTATACTGAAGTCTATGCTCCCGTGGCAAGATTGGTAGCAATTCGCATCTTCCTCGCATTCACATCATGGAAGGGTTTTAAAGTGTACCAATTGGATGATATGTCCACCTTCCTATATGAAAAAGTTAAAAAGGAGGTGTATGTCGGCCGACCATAGGGGTTTGTCGATCCGATACACAAAGACAAGGTTGATCTACTGGATAAGGCATTATACAGTTTATACTAGGCCCAGAGAGCCTGGTAGACGCTTTCTCAACATCTTCTTGACAACGGTTTTACTAGAGGAACAGTAGACAGTACCCTCTTCACACGGGAAGCAGTAGGACACATCAATTGTACAAATTTATGTGGATGATATAATACTCGGTTAGACCAACGATGTGTTATGCAACGATTTTGAAGAAGTCATGAAGAAGAAATTCGAGATGAGTTCTACGGGGGAGATGAAGTTCTTTCTAGGACTTCAGGCCGATCAATTGCCTGATGGAATCTTTATACATCCGACGAAGTATGTGAACGCCATTTTGGAAAAAATTCAAGATGTCCGAATCATCACCAGTATCTACCGCTTTAGCTCTAAATCCCGGCATCGGACCAGATTCAGCTGGAGTAAAGATAGATGAAACACTACATCGTTCGATGATCGGCACTTTAATGTATCTGACAACATAATGGCCGGATATCATGTATCCAACATGCCTCTTAGCACGCTACTAGGTAAGTCCTAGAGTGTCGCATTTGTTGATGGTCAAAAGGATCCTTCGATACCTGAAAGGTTGCCCAAGTACCAGCTTATGGTATCCACGTACCGACGACTTCAATCTCGCAGGATACTTTGACTCTGACTTTGGTTGTTGAAAATTAAACGCTAAATCTACAACTACTGGTTGCTAGTTCTTTGGCATGAGATTAGTAACGTGGCAATGCAAGAAGCAAACCATAATCGCTCTCTCTACTTGCGAAGCAGAATACGTTTTAGCTTCCAGTTGTTGTTACCAAATCTTGTAGATACAACAACAGATGAGAGACTATGGATTGCAATTTCTTGATACGCCTATATATGTAGATAACGAGGCTGCCATTAACATAACAAAAAATTCCGGTTCAACACTCTAAACCTAAACACATTGAATACGACATCAATTTATCCGTGACTGTTACGAGAAAAAGTTGATTCGTATTGAAAAGATCCACACTGATGAACAGAAAGCAGACCTTTATACAAAACCATTTGATAGAGCAAAATTTAAATATCATTTGAAATTAAACGGGATGAAAGATCTGATATAAAGGGGGGACACAGAGGTTGAAGCCGAGATGGATGAAGATTTGTCGTTATACTCATCGGTTTGCCAAGTTTTTAGATTTCAAATTTCTTTCTTAAAAACAAAAATCCAAAAATATGTTTTTGATTTTAGGGGGAGAAAAATGTTGTGAAAAATAAAAAAACATATACGAATTTGAAAAATGTACAAAAATGAAAAAGATAAAAAGAGTTTTCGTGTAAAAAGAGGAAAGGATAGTACATCAGTGAACTATCACAGTATGCTATAGAAATGTAGTGTCAAAAGGTGCTTAAATAGATCTCACTAATGATGTGTCAGCAGACTTCACTCATTCAGTAAATTTTTTTTTGAGATATAAACATAAAGAAATTTTTTTTAATTAGTGGGTTAACATCTCTCAGATATATGGTACACCAAAATTTCATTTGAGAGACTGCCGGATTCTGAGATGCTAGATCTTTATAGATAATTGCTATAAGGGGCATTATACAAGTTCATCTGATTTTGCAAAATCAATGGTCTAGAACTTGTAGAATACTTTTGTTTTAAAACCTTAAACTGCATCAAATTGAAAGTATCGAAAGATCTGAAAATTGTAGTCAAAAGATTCCAAAAATATGGAACACCACTTTTAAGTCGAGCCTTCAACTCTTTGTCTGTACGGTGGTACTAACCTGAGCTCTGATCGTCTCGTACAACCCGATACAGATATTAGTTAGATATATTCACTTGGAAGATTAAATCCATGGAATCTTGATACTGGAGTATATTCTGAGGTGGGAAACACTATTAAGTCAATTTCAAAGACATCTAACTACCATATCTTGAAACAATTGAGCAGTGTGTAGAGGTTTAACTGGACCAGTATACTGACAATTTAGGTGAATCTGTTTAGAAACTTAAAGTTTAATCAAGATCAATGGTACTGGTGATAAGTCTTAAAAACTGATATGATCCTCTTACACAAACTTACAAAAAAGTCTGTAAATATGTTTGTACATAGTTATCTCATTTAAAAAACCCAATAAGATTTTCAATGTGTTTTAGCATAAAATTTGGAAAAATCAAAAAGATTTTACTTCATCTTAGTTTTGACTGCCGATGATGGAAAAATAATCTTTAAAGTCCATGCTGCTGAATGCTAAATGAAATCTTGAGAACAATGGGTTGGGAGCTTATCTGAAAATGAGGAAATGTTTGAAATGATCAAAAGTTCATTAATTTGAAACTTAAAATTGACAGAAAACATCAGTTTGTTCCAAAGTGTTCAACCATGGTTCTTGACTTGGACTTGGTAGACAAATTAGTTAACTAGGGTCATTAACTTGGACTTGGTCAACTGAGTGGGTTGTTAAAATTGGTGAAATATTCGAGAAATTGAAAAAGTAGAAAATAAAGGGTATCTTCATACAAAGTTGCACCCTCGTACGAAGGAAGACTATGTTTCTTCGCACGAAGTAAACTCAAAGTATGTATATATTTGGAGAACATATATATAACACACACAACAGACGTAAGCCGTGCGTGGCATGGAAACTCTCATGGGCTAGGCCTGCTCATACCGTGTAGATCATGGAGACTCAAATGGGCTAGGCCTATTATCACTTGTGCGAGGCACAAAGACTCTTATGGGCTAAGCCCACGTATACTCGTGCGAGGCACGAAGACTCACGAAGGGCAAGGCCCGTTCGTACACTTGAGGGATACGAAATATATATATATATATAAAATAAGTGTATATATATATTGAAACAAAAATACAAAACAAATGCCAACATATTTAAAATACATAAGGGATCCAAATACTATACAATAATATTCAAGATGAACAACGTGTACACATTTAACATTAACTCAAGTGTCTAATGAGTTAGAGCACTTGATGGTTGTTACACACTTTTGGGATACCCGAGTTGCTAGCATATATATACGGACGCAAATCAGTGTGTTCATGTCCCCCTTTACTCTTAAATGTTTTCGGTTGTACAATCTCGGGGGGAAATGCATGTTTTGATGGTATGGTTTAGCTATGGATGAAATATTAGATCATGTGCGAATAGGGTGTCTCTTAAGTGCCATTAATCTTTTATAGGACCGAGGAACAAGAGTGGTAGATCTATCAGGTGTAGCGAGCCCCACTCATGGGTCCTTGTGTGGCCGTATGTAATGCTTTTGTTGTCCCAGTCGGGGGGACCGAAAGAATTCGTCTAGGGTTGAGTACTTCCTATGTCGTAACACATATTAATGTCCTTGCAAAACATTAATGATCATCAAGTTCATTGACGCTTTACATACCAAATAATTTCTATACGAACTCTCAAATGTTTTTATGATTCATTTGGTGAGCACACAAAACGCATGAACTCGCCAACTTTTGTTGATGTTTTCAAACTTACATGTATTTCAGGAAATTGAAGTGGATCTTGGTGCAGATAGTTATGGAGTTTTCAAGGTTAACAAGTATTCGATGTCATCCGTATTTTGAAGGGTTTGGACTATATATTCTATATTCGAACGAAATATAGGATGCAAAGCCTTAGTATATTAAAATTTATTATGAACAAGCCTTTTTGTAAACTGTAAATCACTTATGACGTCTTTTATTTCCAAACAACTTGTGGCTTGTAATGTTATTTATGGTGAATGGATGAACATCATGCATGCTTTTATTTCATGTAGTTTTTTACTTATGTCGTATGCGATGAAAACTAACCAAGTTCACACCGTGCGCTTCTACTATGAACGAGTGTGACAGACTGTTATGAAGCAAAAGAGTAAGTGCAAGCGATGCAGTATCAAGGTGTCATCAATATCTGCTATGCATATGGTATAAATTTGGGAAAAATGTGCAAGTCTAAGTGGAGATATTTGGAAGGAAAGGAATTTCGAAAAGAAATGAGAAAGGAAGATCGAATTGCTGAGATGATAAAGAAAGCATCAATTTGAAGATTCCAGTTTATGAAGTGGGCTCCGCCAACAAACCAAACGCCTATTCCAAGCGAAGAGAAAACGGAAGTTGAGAAAGAGTTTTTTCGAGTGTTAGAGTTAAAATTATAAAGTTTTTGAAGACTGAAGACCGATCGAGACTACGACAACATTTAAGGGGGAGTTTGTTGATATATATGTCTGTTGCCTGCGTCTACGAGTCGTGTTGATGTCTGTAATAGGCTAAAATGTTAGATTTTGTTTTTGTATTGTTCAACTTCGTACGCAGGTGGTTATGTCAAGTTCGTACGAAGATAACTTGTTTACTTCGTATGAAGGTGGAACACCTTAGTTCGTACAAAGGTGACTCTATGATCGCACGAGGATAGATGTCTATATGATGTCTTCATTGGTCTATAACTGTTTTTACGAACGATACGGTGAAGCCCTATCAACTGTTTCCAGATCGTAAACGTTTAAGAGATTAATGAAACAATGATTGAAAAGTAATCTTGTTATATTTGTCACCTAATCTAAAAGGCATTCCGCACGTTATGGACTAGGTTAAATAGATTAAACCTGGGCTTATTGGATGAATAGCAGATCCTCACAGTACAAGCCAGATAAAAGGATTAGTGTCCGGAGGATGCATCAGTATTGTCCATACTTAAAAGATGTCAGAGAGCTTTCAAGATATTAGATACACGACAGCTTGATGATAGTCTAAAGTGTCAGAATGGTTAATCTTCAAGCAGATGAGTTGTTTTTCGGACTAATCACCGTGGAATGAGGATGTTTGTTGATTAAGTTGCTGTCGAGACTAACGGAGAAGGCTATACATCTGTTTCCGTGACTGAAGAGGAAGAATGTGAATTTGATCATGGAAGAATGTTTCTTACATTACAATGTGTTAGTAGATGATTTCTTGTCCGATTAAGATTTGTTGATTGTGGAGATTACCTTTTACACTAATCAATTATTCGAGTTGGGCAAAAAGGTAATTACGGAAGACGAGATTTCAGATATTCGTGGATATTCACCGACTTGAAGCTTATAAATGTGGTGTTTGAAGTTTCTATTATTTTCCGGTTAGGTTTTGAAATTTAAGAGATTGAGTTAAAGTGGTAAATCAAAAGCCGAATGCGGATGTGATTAATGTTGAAGTGGAGATACTGCATTGATTAGTTTCAAGTTGATGAATATTCATGAAGATTGCAGTTAACCAAATCAGAGGAGGTCGGGAACCGTGCAAACAAAGAACTGAAGTGTCGTTCCAGGGGTAATTATTTCAGGGGGAATATGCTATTGCAAGTGCAAATCCGAATCATCAATCAAGGGGGAATTATTTGAACACATAAAATACTTGATTGAAGTTGCAGAATATTCAAACACGGCTCTCCATGTTTGAAGATCAAGATTCGACAGTGACGGCCAAAGGGGAATATGTTAGTGCATATTATGTATGTCCACCATTGTGCGAATGGACTAGATAGAGCGTGTGCTGAATATTGTATAGTTGATAGTTGAGATACGAACACAAGACATGTTGGAGAAGATGAGAACTCATACGTACAGATGAGGTCATCCGCACAGATGAAGCTCATCCGTATGGACAAGCTTATCCGTCCAAAACCTCATGTCTATATATAGTTGTTGTGTGTTCATAGTTGTTAAGTTATGGGGAAAGGCTGTAGATACCTCAGATTTCTCTCCAACTTGTAAAATGATGTATGCACTTTCGGTAAAAATGGAAGATTTCTACTTTTGACTATTCTTACGAGATTTCTATCGAATTAGCTTTACCTTATCCAAACTTCTGTCTAAACCCGTCGGATCCAGAACTTTCACATATCTACCATATAAAATAAAAGATCGATAAAATTGTAAATGTACAAACCATAATTTTATAACATCAATAATAAGTTCAATCCTAAACATATTCCAAATATTATGAAAACATTGTATAATAAATACTATACTTCAAATTCTAAATGTTTACATGAGATTTCTAAATGTTTTTTGGGGAATACTCTCACTGTTATAAAAACAAGCATTAATGTTGATTCAAAAATAATATTTTTTTTTAAAAAGTTTATGAACCTCATGTCAAAAGAAAAACATGTATTAAAACCAACATGTAATATTCAACAATTTATAATTGGCCGAACACCTTACAGTTAACAAAAACCAACACATTACCTTAACTCATTATTCTTAATCAAAATTTGGATTAGTGCTAATGGTTTCTTTTGTATTAGATATGCAAGCCTTTGAAGTTGGAATTCCCTCATTTTTTCCCAATCATACTCTACACAGTTACAGAAATACAAATTACATATGAACATAGAAAAAAAAAAAAAAAAACTTTATAGGAATCATATGCAATATCAATTCGAATAATGATTTATCTAAACATGTCAAATATAAAACATAGGGAAAAATGGGTCAAAATCACCCTAGTGTCCATTTAATGCATGCAATCTCGTTTACCTCTAGCTCTATCATCAACTTCAAAAGCTATTAGCAAACAACATTTGTAACATATTGCGTCTTTGATTTAGTGAACCTATCGCGTATAGAGTTCATAAAACAACAATGTTGAATTCACAAACTAAACTCAGTTTTGTATGAACATATCAACTCAGGCCCTATTTATGGATGTGAATCATCATCAACAATTCAAATGAAACGATTATTAACAAACCTTCTAAAACTTTTATCGATCTCTTGTGTGACGTACGAAACGAGGAAGCGGTGTGACAACAAACTCTCTATCTTTACCAACCCACTACCCACATTCTGACCACTAAAGCGACCCTACCCGTGGTTGTAAGTTTGGTTTTGTTGGAAACCAGGGGAATGATTGGAAGATCAGAAGTTGGAATTTCAATTTCACCAACCGGAGTTATATGAATTCCCAAACTAACCTTGCCCTCCAACAAAACCTACTTCTTCTTGCTTCATAATGGACACTCTAGAGTACCATGCCCTCCCTGACATAATTCACATTTATCTACCTTATACTTAATCTCTTTCATCTCTCGGGTTAGGTTTTCCAAAGCAACGACCACACTAGTATCCAATGTCACATGGTGTATGTCTCGTGCGGATGAGGTCTCAAAGGACAGGAATTGAATTCCTGTTTGTAGACCACTGTTTGTACTCAGAATGAGCAAAACTCTTAATATGTCATTGCATTCAGTGTGGGAGGATCGGCTCCCCATAGAAAGCAACGGACTGGACTCGAGCTAACCAATGTGCGCGGAATACATCGTTAGTAAGTTTGACAAGAGATCAGATCTACTGTTTAAACGCTTCTGCTTCTTGTATTGATAAATTTGGAAGAATCACAGACAACAAAGTGACAGGGCTTCGCCTTAGTATCAGTAAAACAACTATTGACTCAAGACCCAACACTGCTATTTATAGATATGACAGCTCCGCATGAGTTGGAGTTTTATTCGGTCCAATCTCCCTAAATCTATGTTTTAAGTCCGTTTGGTCTAAATCCAGCATTATAACGGCTAAGATTGAGAAAATGTACCTTTCCCATCGAAAGAGGTGTGCGTATCAACCTCCCCAATGCAATAATACTCGGTAAATGTCAAGAAAATCCAAGTTTAGAATGTATTCGCACAAAAGTTCTCTCAGTCGCATAGTAGCATAACATTGGTTCGTGCGAAGAAAGTGACCTTTTATACTAGTTTAGGGTCGTTCGTAGAACAAATAGTTCGTGCGAATGAAACCCAAACGTTGTTCGTACGAGTTAGTGAGACTCGTACGAATCAGTTTTGAAACTTAGAAAACTTTTTGATTTTTATGTAATTTTATTTGTTTAAAACCCACTTATTTTACTGAGTCCAAGTTAATGACCCTGGTTACCTGATTTGCCTACCAAGTCGAAGTTAATAACCTTGGTTGACATGTTTGACCAAAACAAATTTATTTTATATTGTAAAGTTTCAAACTAATGAACTTTAGATTCGCTTCAGCAGGATGTCGCTATGACTTCAACTATCTGTGTTTACATCATCGGTAGACTAAAACAAAACTAAAAAGCTAAGGAAACTGGAAACCTTATTGAGTTTTAGGATTTTTCCGAATAGAAGTAACAAGTAAAGATACATATTTTTGTGAGTTTTGTGTTTTAAGAAGCTCATATCAAGTGTTTAACAAATCATCAGTACCGTTGATCTTGGTATACTCATTAAGCTTTTAACCAGATTTACCTAGATTGCCAATATTCTTATCCACTTAAACCTCTTCTCGTTTCTCAACTGTTTCAAGATATGTTAGGTAATATTAAGAACATGAAATAACTGTGTGTCCCATCTCAGAATATACTCCCGTATCGAGGTTTCCAGAATTTCATTTCACAGGTGAATATATCTAATTGATATCTATGAAGGGGTGAATTGCGAGACCTTGAGAGCTTAGGTTAGTACTACCGTACAGACAAAGAGATGAAGGGTCGTCTTTTAAGTGGTCTTCCTTAAAGGAATCTTTTTGAACTGCAGATGTCACAAAGTTTATGACATAGTCATTTTTTATGCAGCTTATATAGGCGAATAAAGCGTAAAGTATTATGCAAGTTCTAGGGCATTGCTTACACAAAATCAGAAGAACTCGGATAATACCCTAGATATTGATTAAAAGACCTAATATCGCATAATCTAGCATTCTCTCAAACGAAATTTCGAAGTACTAAGTCCATATATCCGAGAGATGTTAACTCACAAGTTATTCCGTTTTTCATTTAGGTTTATATCTTGAAAAAAATTTACTGAACGAGTGAAGCCTATTGGTATATCCTCAGTAAGACCTGTTTAATTACTTGTTAAAACATTCCATATCCTTAGCATATTGTGACTGTCATATTGATATAATATGATCTCCCCTTTTCACAAAACTCTTTTTGACTTTTATCATGTTTTTGTATTTTCCCAAAATTTCTCCCCCTAAAATCAAAAACATATTTTTGGATTTTTAGAGTTTTTAAGAAATAATGTATAAAAAATTCGTCAAACCGATGAGTATCACGTCAAGTCGTCATCATCCTGAAACTCAACCTCGTGTATACCCCCTGATGTCAGATTTCGTAAACCATTTAATATTAAAAGATTTTTAAATCTTGTACGATCAAAGGCTTTGGTATAAAAATCTGCTTTTTGCTCATAAGTGTGGATTTTTTTCAATTCTTACCAACTTTTCTCGTAGCAATCACGGATAAACTGGTGTCGAATCTTAATATGTTTGGTACGAGAGTGTTGACATGAGTTTTTAGTGATATCGATCGAAGCCTGGTTATCTACATATATAGGAGTATCAAGAAATTGCAGTCCGAAGTCTGCATCTGCTGTTGTATCCAGAGAATCTGGGAACAACATCTGGATGCTAAAACGTATTCAGTCTCACAGGTAGAGAGAGTGACCGCGGTCTGTTTCTTGCATTGCCATGTTACCAAACGGGTTCCGAAGAACTGGCAACCAACCGTCGTAGATTTGGTGTTAAGTTTGCAGCAACCGAAATCAGAATCCAAGTAACCCGCAAGATTGAAGTCGTCGTGTCTAGGGTACCACAAGCCGGTGCTTGGAAATCCCTTCAAATATCTCATGATACGTTTGACGGTGAGCAAGCGTGAATCTCTTGGATTGGACTGATAACGGGCGCACATGCATGTTGGATACATGATATCTGGTCGAGAAGCAGAGAGATACATCAAGGATCCAATCATGGAGCGGTATAAAGTCTCGTCAACTTTGACTCCATTAAGATCTGGACAAATGGCGTGATTAGGAGCTAATAGGGTTGATGCTGGCTTAGCTCCTGCCATATCGAATTTCTCCAATATGTCATGAACATACTTTGTCTGATGGATAAAGATACCATAAGGCAACTGATCGACCTGAAGTCCTAGAAAGAACTTCATTTCCCCCATCGCTATCATTTCAAATTTGCGCTTCATGACTTCATCAAAGTCTTTACACAGCTTGTCATTTGTCGGTTCGAAGATGATATCATCCACATATATATGTACAATAATCAAATGCCCATCCACTTCCTTTGTAAAGAGGGTAGAATATACGGTTCCTCTGATAAAGCCGTTGTCCGTAAGATGTCGTGACAGTGTTCCATACCAAGTTCTCGGGGCTTGATGTAGACCATATAAGGCTTTTTTCAGAAGGTAAGCTTTGTCTTTGTGTATTGGATCAACGAACCCTGGTGGTTGGCTGACACACACCTCCTCTTTACTTTTCCGTATAGGAAAGCAGATTTGGGATCCAATTGGTACACCTTGAACCCTTTCCACGAGGCAATGGCCAAGAATATGCGGATTGCTTCAAGACGGGCGACCGGGGCATAGACTTCTGTGTACTCTATCCCATCCTGCTGATGGAAACCTTGAACCACAAGTCGAGCTTTGTTGCGCACTACAATACCTCTATCATCACGCCTACACTTGAAGACCCATCTAGTGTTTATCTTTTTGTGATGATCAGGTAGGTCAACAAGCTTCCAGACTCCTAGTTTCTAGAATTGAAGCAATTCCCCTTGCATCGCGTCCACCCAGCTCTCGTCTTTCAACGCGTCTTTCCAGTTCCCCGGTTCAACCTAAGAAACAAAACAACAAAACAACTTAGATCCTTGTTGATCTGATTGTGAGTTTGCAATCCCGTTTGTAACCTGCCTATAATATTTTCTGAAGGATGATATGAATGCGTCCTTGGTATCACTTCGCTTGGAACATCTACTTGTGTTTGCAAATTTGTAATGACTTCATCCATAAACCGGTACAGATGATAAAGCTTCATTCCTGATGTTTGTCTGATCAGCTTAATTATTCAGGAAGCTTTCAATCTGCTCAGATCCTTCATCGGAACTAGCTCCTCCATCATCGAAAGTCGGTTCCGAATCAGAGTCAACATTTGGCTGTTGCTGGGCAGATGATTCGGTAGTGTGGACAGTAGGTATAGGGATAGAGTCTTGAAGAGTAGAGCTCGGACCTACATCATACATGCTAGACACAGGAAGTGATGGGGAAATCACTAACGGTCTGGTAACTTGCTCTTGATTAGATATCTGATGCTGTTGAAAGAGCATAACAAGTTCTTCTTCTGATGGCACATCTGGCAAGTTGAAAGAAGTCCACAAACTATCATAATTAAACAGCCATGGATCCCCAGGTTTCTGCGTTGGCGTAGTATATCTTTGACAATCAACATGCAGCGCAAGAATATCCTGGTTCAAACTCGACAAGAAGACATGTTTTTGAGGAGTAGCATAACCTACGAAGAATCCTTCCAAGGATTTGGCACCAAATTTACCAGCTGGATCCAAAACAGTACACGGTGATCCAAATGGCTCAAGAAACGCAAGGTTGGGCTTTCGCTGATTTAGCAACTTGAAGCACGTCTTGTTGTGAGGCTTAACTGTTGACACACGATTCAAGGTGTAACGCGTTGATGCAACTACTTCACTCCAGAAACTGATCGATAATTTCAAATCGGCTAGCATAGTTCTGGCAGTCTCAATCAGTGTGCGATTCTTTCGTTCATCTACTCCATTTTGTTGTGGAGTATAAGAAGCACTGAATTCATGAAGAATCCCGTTCTCATTGCAGAATTCGAGCATCCGCTTGTTCTTGAACTCTGTACCGTTGTCACTGCGGATTCTCTTCATTAGCAAATGATAGAGGTTTTCAAGTTTTGTGGAGAGAATCATTAGAGTTTCAAATGTTCCATCTTTGCTCTCCAGAAAGAAAACCCATGAGAATCTTGAATAATCATCTGTAACAACAAGGCAATATAGATCACCAGATATGCTTTTGACGTTTATTGGTCCGGAAAGATCCATATGAAGCCTCTCTAGTGGTAGCTTGATAGAATTTAATAGCTTTCGTGGGTGTGATTTCTCGTGCTACTTCCCCTTTTACAGCTCAAGCAATCATCGGATAATTGAAAATTCTTCAAATTAACACCCTCTACTAGGTCTTTATGCACAAGATAATTCATCTTTCTATGCCATAGTATCGACTCTTTCTCGGTTGCTTTTGAAACAAAGCATTGAACTTTCTTCGATGTTGTTGATGCGACACTCATGTCCAGAACATAAAGATCATTTTCTCTCGATGCACGCATCAGAATCCATTCCTCCGGAATCTTGAAACCCGGTTTTAAGATAAAGCATTCCGCGATGTAGTTCACGTTATCAAACGATACAACTCCATTCGTGAGAATTCCTTCACCGACAATCCTTCCTCCTTGCGTTCCGGCAAAACCAACGTACCCTCCGCGGATAGCTTTAACGTCGTGTAACAACACAAGCATCCCTATCATGTGCCTGGAAGCTCCACTATCCATTATCCATTTAGACATTATCGATCTTGGGAGTCCCTGCACACATGCGGAAGAAACTATTTAAACAAAGAAACCCAAGCTTGCTTGGGCTTGGGTGGGTTTGGAATGTCAAATTTTGGACCTATTTTGTTTTTATCATTCTTTTTAGGCTCGGTTTTGTTTGGACTAGAAGGTTTCAGTTCTACCTTGGACGGTTTCACTTTTGCCACCCATGTTGCGTTTTCAGATTTGCCTTTTTAGTCTAAAATTTAGAATCCATTTGACGATATTTAGTGATGTTTCACCAATTTCAAATTTTGAATGACGTTGAAGAGTTGGTTTAACATTTTTGTAGGATTCATTTGTTCTTTTTAAGATTGCTTTGGCGCAACCATAGGTGCTTTCTGTTTCTCGTCCTTGGTGAACTTTGTAGAATGAGAAACAGGTTTTGGAGATTCTTGTGAGCAATTTCTTGCAATGTGCCCAACAGTTTGACATTTGTAACATGTTCTACTGTCCTTTCGAACAGAAGATTCCAAACCTTGTTTTCTATTCTCTTTCTCATTCTTGAAATCATCATTCGATTGTGTTCCAATGATTTCTTTTCCCTTCTCTGTTATTGTCTCAAAAACAAAGTTGATTCTCTTAGTAAAGTTTAGTTTTTGGGACTTATTGTTCATTCGACACTTTTGGAAACTCAACCCTGCCCTCTTATTTTCAGGATAATCTCTATTTTTATGATAGTAGGGTCGGTTGTCACATCTTGATTTAGAATAGAATGATGCATTGTGTTTATCTAAATCAGCATGACTTACCTCCACAAGCTTGAACAATTTATCAACACGATCCAGATTCACATTCTGGATGGGAAAGTCCTCATCACAAAATAGTTTATTTGATCCTTTCATTTTATAAACTATGACGTTTGGATCATTAGTTAAAATTTTTCCGATGATTCAGCATCAGACTCATATTTTTGAGATTCACTTTTTAAAACATTTTCTACCACAGATTTAACCACCTTAGAGTCACATTCACTTTCAGAAGTTGTGTATGTTATGTCGATGTTTGTAGGCAACTAATTTGATTGTTCAGTTTTTAGTTTTAGAATGAGTGCCTTTTCCACCCCTACTGGCTTTTTGCACGCATAACTATTCAACATAGGGGGTGGAACCCGATCGTAACTTGCATTCTTTTTTTCAACCTTTTCTGATTCTTCTTTATTTTCAGTTTTTGGTAAAATGTGATCAACGACATAAGAGCTTGTTGAATAACTGATTAACAACTTGTTAACCATTCACTTTCGATTCTTACCTTCTCAAGCTCACTCTTTAGATCAACGATAGTGTTTAAGTGAATATTAATGGCCATTTGCTTGTCCATTACTGTCGCCTTAAGCATCAAAAGTGTTGCGTCATTTTCTCTGAGTGCTTTTATGTATTGTTTAACAGAGTTACTTAATTTGTCGTATGCTTCTTTAATTGATTTGTAATCACTTGACAAATTATCTGTTAAACTTTTGAGCTCAGTATATCGTGTGTCTTTTACAACACATTCACTACATGGCTTAGCACATTTCAGACATGGTTTTTCTACCACAGACTCACTCTTAGACTCATATACCTCATTGACGTTTGCCATGCATGCCTTGCTGATGTCATCCGACAACTTATCCATCTTTTCATTAACCCTCTCTTCAAGAACGAACTTCTTTTGTTCTTTGCAAGATGATTGATGGCTTGGTGCAAAATAACCTGCAAAAGTTTTCAACATATCGTTAGGCAGGAGGTGTTTAAATGCACTATTTAAAAGTTCCTCCTCTTCTGATGATGTATGATAATAATAATCATCTTCTGGTGCCTCATCAAAAGCTGCCTCCGATTCTTCTTCAGGTTCTTCGATTATCTCAGCAACTAAAGCCAGACTCTCATTCTTGGAAATGTATTTATTCCAGTTAAAGCCCTCGTCTTCTTGAGTTACCACTAACGCTTTGTCTTTGGTCTCTGGCTGTTTATCTTCAATCTGTACCATGCGAGTTCTTGGTTGAGAACGGTGGTAGATAGCCTTCTTGTAGTAGTCATTAGCAAATGGGTTCTGGTTCCCTTGAGCTTCTCTATTTGAGCATTCACGCTTAAAGTGACCCTTTTCCCGACACTTAAAACAAGTAACTTTGGATTTGTCGAATCCTAGTTTTCCATCCAAACCTCCCAAGTTCTCTTTTCCCATAATTTCCATGAAGTGTTGTGCACGTCGAACAATAGATGCCATACACCACTTTATGTCGATCAACTCCATCTCTACTAGATCAATCTGGTCGTAATCCTTTCTTCGTCATTTCAGAATTTCCAATCCTTCCTGCTACAATATCGACACATCCTAGACGTAGGCAATAGACATAATGCACCAACACTAATCTTACTGAAGAATAAACATTCCATATCCTTCTTCGAGCAGTTTACTAGCCACATTGGGTCTAACACACGAATCCCTCTCCATAATCCATATATTTGCTTATGGGCAATCAACGCTTCAGTTAATTCTTCTGTGATCTTCCATGAATCATCATCATGTTGCACGCCGATCTACGCCTCTCCTGTTTCTGACTCATAATGCCACCATTTGAAAAGATTATGGAAATCTTGTTCAATCTTCATAAGAGGCATATTCTTTATTACCCATGGCTTCTTCACAATCAGAGTAACATCCTTCTGCTTTGTTATCAGATCAAACTTGATAACTCTTCAAGGAACGTGCGGTTTCAAGTATCTAAAACCATGACTAGCTTCAAACTTTATTAGCTTCTAAAGACGTTGATCATGAAGCCTCATTTTGAGAGTGCTACATTTTGTTTGAACCAACTCTTTACTATATCAAAATGGCAACATCTTGATGTCACTTAAATATTTGAAGTATTGAATACCGAATTCTCTTTTGATTGGGAAAATATTTAGCTCCTCTATCCAACCCAACTTAGAATATCCCCAAAATATTTGTCTAGATCTCGAGTAAAGAAAGCCAATGGGCATTTGAACTTTCTTTTTTGAGGCATATATTTAAACCAATACTTCTTTCCTACCACAATCTTCTTTTGATAGACACTTAGGCACATTACCTTCTTTAACAGCTTCTTTGACTTTTCTTTTCAATAGATCGTCATTCGCTCTCGAGAACAAATCTTCGAAGGTTGGGAAGTCATCTGTTCCATCGTCAGAATATCTAGCTTCATTGTTTTCGTCAGAATCATCCTCCACGACGACCCTATCGTAATCATCAGTTTCCAAAACATACTTATAAAAATAATCATTAGGATGTGAAGCACTAATGCTATTTAATTTATTTTCAAAATCAAACACAAAGGATTCTTCGTCTACACCTAACATTTTGGCAATTTCTTCCTTCGTGTAGTTATATACGTATTCACCTTTTTCTACGTCATGCTCTAGATAGAAAACCCTTGGTGTTTGCACATCAGGAACAACCGATATCAAAATAGCTGTGAGGATTCCTGACTGCTCAGCTTCATTCACAGGGTCCTTCCTCTCCCCCTGTCTCTGTGCGTCCCTTCTTGATTAACTGAATCATTTACGAATGCATCGTAGTCATAGGATTCATTAATCTTCGCAGGTTCAACAATCAACCCTATACCTCCTTGGTCATTATCGTCATCACCTTTATCATTCACATCCCCTTTCTCATCATTACCATTGTCTTATTTGTCATCTTCTTCTTCATCATCGTCTTCGAAAAAGTAATTGACCTCTGCATCAATTTCAGCGTCCCTTTTTCGCTTTTCCAAAAGATATTGCTTTGATAGTTTACGACCATCATCAACACTTTCACCAATTAGCACATATCTTAATGGAGACTCTCCTCCAATCATAGATTCTGTATCTGGCACAGATTTAGCTTCTGGTGCAGATTGGGCATTCAAAGGAATCTCATCTATCTTTCCTTTTCCTTTACCAACATCAGCAGCTTCAGTTTCAACTTACGTGTTCGTTCGCTGCTCTGGCTTTGGCTTCCTCAATCTCTATCTTGTCAAGTTCAGTGGAGAAGTTGATATCAAATCTTTTGTTTAGTACTTTGAGCAGCAAGTCAAACTTCTTAGCGTTCTCGGCTTTCTCAGTCTCCAGGTCTTTAACTACCAGGTGTAGCCGTTCATTCTCTGTTGTAACTTTCAAAAGCATAAACACCAAATTCATATTCTCTGTTTCAAGTTGTTTGATAATCTTTTCATTCTCCAAAACTTTGACATGAATTTCTTCTTCTTTTTCATTATCATCAACCAGTGCAGACAATAATGCTATCAACCTCTGCTTATCATCTTCAAGAAATTTAATTGGACTTTCATGATCTGTATTTGTTTTTCCAACTCACCAATTCTTCCTTCATTAAACATATCATCTCCAAAACTTTCTAAGAAAGAAAAATCTTCAATGTTGGGAAACTGATCATTCAGAAATTGACTAGGTCTAGATTGTGGAGTACGTTGTTGCATAGGAGGTGTTGGCTATTTAGGAGTTGATTGTTTTAGTGGGGATGGTTATGGTGGTGAAGCAGGTTGTAGTGGTGATTGTGGTGGTATAATATGTGGTGGTGGTGGTATTGGAGAAGTGGGTGGATGTTGTGGTGGTGAAGTTGGTGGAGGTTCAACAGACTCTACATTCCTAGTAACAACTTTCACATCTTTCTTTCTCTTCTTCCCAAACTTTTTCCTTGCCCTAACTGTAGAAGGAGAGCCAGTTTTTTTAAAAGTAGTGGATACTTACTTTTTGTACGTTTTGCTGGCTTCCTGGCAGGCTTACATATCACTAACTCCTCATCCAAATCAGAGGGTATATACAAGTCATCCTCCTCTCTTATTCCTTCTTTTCTTCAGCAATGTTTAGATCCAAATTGGTATCCTCTGAGGACAAACTTTCAACCTCAACATTTACTTTCTCTTCTTCACAAACCTTTTCAATAACAGTTCATTCACTGTGGTCACCTCAATGTTAGGTTCATCGACAAACAATGTACGCATAGTTGCGCGTTTGGACTTTATTGGAGTTGTGACGAGGAGGCCCTGCTGCTTTCTTTGGAGTTGAGCGCGTTCGCTTCATGGATTAATCTTTCTCATACCAACAACTTCTTTTGGGCTCAAAACCTTCTAAACAAACTTTCTCTTCCTATTCATCCCCACTTGAAGCTTTTCTGGACATTCCTTTCGAAGGAGCAACATAGTTTTTATCTGTAATAGCAAATATCGGTTTAGCAGCTGGCTCTACCGACTTCTTAATGTAAGACTGTTGGTGCATATTTGTGACAACAGCTTAGATTTGGTCTTTAGATATCTTGTAATTAATACAACGATAAACAGTTAGCGGGTTTTGTATTTTAGTAGTTGATTAGAAGTGATTGGGCTAAACCAGACACATAAGGAGTGGTAGGCGAATTGGGCCTAGACCAATTTGCAGCCCATGTTGTGAAACCCTAGCCCAGTTGCAAACTTGTCTCTATATAAAGAGAGCTTTGCATTAGGGTTAAGGTTGCTCAGTTAATCACTTTAGAGAGAGTTGAGAGAGAAATAGTGTAAGTCTTGAATTGATTGTATGATTCGTGTTGGATAATCAATAGAAGACAAATTGAAAGTGTTTGTTCATGTTCTTGTTATTGTTCGTTTTTCTTGATAATCTGATCTATAGGGTTCCGCACTCTAGGTTGGATAGACGATTCTGTGAAGATCCATACGGATTAGGGGACCTACAATTGGTATCAGAGCATTCGGCTCTTGTTTTGCTCGGTTCAGAATCGTAACAGCAGAAGAAGTTGAAGTTTTTGGACATTTTGACGGCTGGTTTGAAGTTTGAAGACTGTTCTAGGATTTTTGCTGCTATTTCGGATTAAAAGGAAGGCATCTCGAAAAAAACTTGGCATTTCGGATCATTAGAGTTGTATCTCGAATCATAAGGGAAGCATCTCAGATCAAAGTATAAGGATTTCGGATCAGGGAATTAGCATCTCAGATCAGAAAACTTGCATTTCGGATCACAACAGTGCATCTCGGATCCAAGGTGTTCATCTCGGATAAACACAGTGTATTTTGAATAATTTGGGAAGCATCTCGGATAAACAAGGAAGCATATCGGATACCATCTCGGATTGGCATCTCGAGTCACTGTTCTGAATTTCCATCTCGGATTGTCAATTCGAGTTACTGTTTCTAATTCGGCACTGTTCCGAGTTGTATTCACAAAGGTGGAAACTTAACCAGCTAACGTAACAGGAGATAAATGTTTCAGTACATAGAATTTGATTCGTAAACAATTTTGACAAATCGATTGCACGGTTAGACTCGTGTGATTTTTAGGACAAACAAAAAAATCCTAAAATCACTATCGGACATTATACATCATTGGATTCGTATCTTCGAGACTATTCTAACGGTATAATTTGGTGATCACTTTTTTTGGACAATTTTTAACGTTTTTAGCAAAGCCGGTTCGGTAAAAATGTCGAATATGTCAAACTTGAACGAACTGTTGAGAATGGAGAATGGAGAATGAGGCAGGAACGACTAACTAACCTCCAAAAATGCTGAAGGTGGAGAATTACCTTACATGGAAGGATAGGTTTCAATCGTTCATTGAATATCAGGACACACGGATGTGGATCTGTATTCAAGATGTGTACGTTAACCCAACTCATGACTTTGAAGGCAGACAACGTGTCATTGCCTATGTGAACATGTCAGAGGCTGAAAAGAGAATGTTTGAGTCTGAGAAGAAGGCCTTAGCTGCTATAAAGATGTTGTTACCTGATGGCATCAAACATACATTTAAGCGTTATACTACTTCGAAGGAGATGTGGGATGCTCTAGAGAAGAGGTATGACGACAATCCTGATGTGAAGAAGAACAAGGTTGACTTGCTGAAAAACAATTTGTTGTCTTTAAAGGCATGAGGAATGAGTCTCTTGAAGATATAATCACGAGATATTATCATCTAATGTCAGAAATGGACAATTATGATATAGAGGGATACAAGAATGTGGAGGTAAATGATAAGTTGCTAGATGCTTTACCTGCCAAATGGGATATTTATACTCTTACTATAAAGGGTGAAGCTGACTATGAAGATAAAGACTTGGAAGAGGTTGTTGGAAAACTAGGAGCTTATGGGCTCAACATGAAGAAGAAGGAAACTGGATATGATCAGGTTCAAGATCCGGGAATTTATAAAGGGCTTACATCTTCATCTTCCAACAATGCTTCAAGTGATTCTGCAACTGCGTTTCTCACATGTAAAAATGAGCAGGTTGTGACAAATGCTGATGGTGAAGTATGTTTTGTAGCTGCCTTAGGAGGATGGTCAAGGGCAAAGAGATAATAATCCAACAATAATAAAAGCAAGGTCTATGTCTCTGAGTGTCAAGGCTGCTGAAGATCATCTGGCCTTGCTGGCTTCATTCGTTGCTTCGTATGAGAACTACATACAGGGAAGAATATCTGATCCTACTACTTTTGATGAAGATTATGATCAGATTGACCCTG
The DNA here is from genome assembly GCA_947069175.1 of Scalesia atractyloides. NCBI lineage: Eukaryota > Viridiplantae > Streptophyta > Magnoliopsida > Asterales > Asteraceae > Scalesia > Scalesia atractyloides. Next base: position 54,330,128 of record CAMTDV010000020.1, read on the forward strand.
ATGTCCTAGAGGAGATGGATTTACAATGTCAGATGGCCATGATATCTAGAAGAGTGAAGAGGTTCATGAATAGGATGGGTAGAAAGTTTGTTGGAAAGAATGTAGGTTTTGACAAATCTAAAGTGAAGTGTTACAATTGTCATAATTACGGACACTTAGCTAGAGATGTCAACGACCTAAGACTGAATCTCATACTAACTCATATTTTCAAGATTTTCCTGGTTATGGTTCAAGCAATAGGAATGCATCAACTAACACTGGATCAAAGGCCTTGATCTCTACTGCTAGAGAAGGTTCTTATGATTGGAGTGTTCATCTGGAAGGTGATGACAATGCCACACAAGCTTTCATGGCTGAGATAGCCCCAGCTGATGATGCAGAAGTCAAGGCTGATGATGAGGTAAAGCGAGAGATGGTAGCTGAAACAGTTGATGATGATCAGACGACTGAATGCATGAAATCTGATGGAGAACAAAATGCTATAGATAAGAAGATGGCTAATGATTTTGCTGCTTTAATGGCCGATATAAGCAAATCAACAAGAGAGGTACATTCTAACTCTGGCGGTTCTATTTGCTTAAAATGTCATGAACTACAAATTGAAGTTGACAGGTTAACAAAACAAAACTAAAGGCAGGTAGATGAGCTCTCCAACGTAAAAGAATCAAACTTTTTCGTAAAAAGAAATGAGTTATTATATTTGAAGAAAATTAATGGTTATGAAGAAGAAATCAATATTTTAATCTGTAAACTAAATGAAAAACTTCAAATTATTGACTTAGCTCATGATACGATGAGTGATAAAAGAAAAGAGATTTCTGAAAAATGCAAAGAGTTGTCAGAAGCACAACTGAAAATTTGTGAACTTGAAAAGAAATTGAATCAATTCAGAGATTCATCTTTTGTTATGAAACAAATGATGATTTTAATGGCTTGAAGAAGAGTAATGATAAGACAAGTGTGGGCTTCAAAGGTTTCAATGAAGCTCCACCACCTCTTGTTCATGACTATTCTTTCTTGAAAGACGAAGAAAAGCTAATAGACTTTGTGTCAACTACACCTAGTAGTTCCACATCAGGGAATGTTGATGTGTCTGAGAATGCCAAGAAGGATAATAACAGAGAAGCAGTTTTGAAAACAAAGAATACACATCCTAAGAATCAAAAGTAATTTTTTGTTAAAAAGATTGATTTTGTTAAAGGGAGTGATATGAAAGAAGAGACTACTGTTATTACAAGAGAGTCAAATGTGCAGTTTGCAAAAAAATAAAACATAGAAAAATCAGAAATTGAGCAAACTAAACAAGATCCTTCCAAGGCATCATCATCATCGGCACCTAATGAATCTAAACCATAGACTTCAATTAAGAAGTCTTCGGCTAGAAGATCGTTTTTCAAATGTCACAACAAAGGACATGTAGTTAGCTGATGTCCTAACAAAATAATAAAGCACAAGTGACTGAGAGACAGAGAGAAAAATCACTAGAAAAAATTGGTGACGGCGAGAAGAAGGTTATTAACTCACCAAAGATATTTGCTACCAAGCAACAGAGTGTTGCTGTTGGTGTAGATAAGGCTGAAAAAGGAACTCACCAAGTTCATCGTTTTAAAAGAAATCAACAAAAATTTCAGCCTGAATCTACGTTAGGCAGATATGCAAGACCTCGAAATAGTTCTCTTAGAATGAATAATTTTTATGGTCAATCAAGTAATTTCAGAAGTCAATGTCAAACTCGATAGCAGAATGTTGGTAGTCAAAATTTTTATAAGAATGGCTTTAGAAATTATTATCATCGCAATACATGGAACTAAAACCAAAATTTCCAAAGGTCACAAAGTCCAAACTTGTTTAGGAAACCTCAGGACCAAAGACCGAATGGAAATCAGAAACCATTTCCATCAACAGGTCTAAGATCCAAGACTCCTGTTAGGAGTAATGGATATTGGATGAATGTTCTGGTGGTTGATGAATCTAGAAGACCCAAGACCATTAAGGCTTGGGTCCCCCAATCTAACTACTTTTTGTTGGGTTGTGCAGGAGCTGCTAAGGAGGGTTATCAGCTTGTGGTATGTTGATAGTGGCTTCTCCAGGCACATGACGGGGGATGCGAGGTTGCTGACTGAGTTTGAAAATATAGACGAAGGTTATGTTGCAGGTGCTAAAGGAGGGCACATTACAGGTTGAGGAAAAGTGACCAACGGAAGATCACATTGGACAAAGTGAATTATGTCGAGCAGTTGAAGCACAATCTGATGAGCGTGTCTTAAGTCTGTGACAAGGGTCACTCGGTCCAGTTTACTAAGTCTGAAGCCTTGGTGTTGAAACCTGGTTTGTTGATACCTGATGATTGGATAGTAATGAGAGCGCCAAGGTGAAACGACACTTATGTCATGGACATGGGTGTTAAGGATTCTTCCACTGTGGTGGCATGCTTACTGTCAAAAGTATCTGAGGCCGAGTCAATGCTGTGGAACAGACGCATGGCCTACATCCACTACCGAAAAATGAATTATATTATTAAAAACGGTTTAGTGGAAGAGGGTGCCAGTGCAGAGTTTAAATTGGAAGATAAATTTCTTTCATGTGAAAAAGAAAAACAACATAAGAAACCTCACAAGTCCAAAACAGTATATTCCATAGATGCCCCTTATGAATTACTTCATATGGATCTATTCCGTCTGGTGAACGTAAGGAGCATAGGTGGAAAGTACTATTGTTTAGGTACAAAAGATGAGACAGCTAAGATTCTGACAGATCTTTTTACAAAATTAGAAAATATCCATGATGCACGGATCAAGAGGATAAGGAGTGATATTGGCACGGAGTTCAAGAATCAGATTCTGGATCTCTATTGTCTTCGCAAAGGAATCGAACATCAATATTCTGCTCCTTATACACCTCAACAGAATGGAGTCGCTGAGAGGAAAAACATGACGTTGATTGAAGCCGCTAGGACTATCCTTTCTAATTCAAAGCTTCCAGTTCTTTTCTGGGGAGAAGCTGTGAACACAACTTGTTATGTCCTAAACAAAGTTTTGATTGTTAAATGGTTTAACAAAACATGTTACGAATTACTGTTTAATCGGAAACCAAACTTAAAAGGCTTTGAACCTTTTGGATTACCCTGCACCATTGTGCGAAATAAAGATAAGCAAAAATTCGGTGAGATAGCTGACGAGGGTTACTTTCTAGGCAAAACTTCGGTGAGGTAGCTGACGAGGGTTACTTTCTAGGCTATAAGCCTGGAACACCGAATAAAAGGGTTTTTAATCTAAATTTGGTAAAATCGAGGTTGTGTTTAACATGGAAATCACTAGTTATTCACCACAACAATTAAAGCGTGGTCCTACTATATTATATGATTATGATAGCGTTTTTAAATCATTTAATATTCCTGAACTTTCCAATGCAGATGAGTCTCAAGTGATTCAAATAGTGATCAGCGAAGGTGAAGAGGGTGACTTCATGCCTAGATCGAGTATATCAATGACATATGCTCTAGAAACTTCTTCAAGTGCAGCTCCACAGGACTCAAGTGATAGTGAGTCTGAACCTATTCAGGGGGAGGACTTTACTAATCCATTTGCTAATAAGAACGTTCAGGGGGAGATTGGATCTAATCTGGGAGATAAACTAGTTGTTGACACCATTGCTACTACACGCACAAATTGAAATCATCCAGTTGAAAACATCATAGGTGATGCTGCTGCTGGTGTTCAGATAAGAAGATGTGTGATCGAAGGTTCCTATTTATTTACTTCGATTCAGAAGACTGGGATGTTAAATGAGTGTTTGTATAGCTGCTTTATTGCCCAAGAGGAGTCGAAGAATGTTCACATGGTTCTAAAAGATAATTGTTGGGTTGAAGCTACGCAAGAGGAATAGCTCAGTTTAAGAAGTTGAAGGTTCGGGAGCTACTTGACTTTCATGAAGGAGAGAAGGAAATAGGCAACAAGTGGGTGTTTAAGTGCAAGAATGACGACCGAGGGATATTGATAAGGAATAAGGCTCGATTACTGGTGAAAGGGTTCAATCAGCTGGAGGGGATTGAGTACAATGAAGTGTTTGCACCAGTAGCAAGGTTGGAAGCAATTCATTTGTTCCTAGCTTTTGCTTCATTCAAGGGCTTTAAAGTTTAACAACTTGACGTGAAGAGTATGTGTCTTTACAGGAAAGTTCAAGAAGTGGTGTATGTCTCACAACCAGATGGGTATACTGATCCAGATTATGCAGATCGAGTCTATCGACTTGATAAGGCATTGTGTGGACTGCATCAGCCACCTAGGGCGTGGTATGAGACACCGTCAGCACATTTGTTAATGAATGGCTTTGAAAGAGGTCAGATTGATAGTACAATTTTCATTAAAAGAAAGAAGGAAGACTTTCTATTGGTAAAGGTATACGTGGATGACATCATTTTTTGGTCATCCGATGAGAACATGTGTCATGATTTCGAGGAGGTAATGAAGAGCATGTTCGAAATGAGTGCGATGGGTGAACTGTCTTACTTTCTGGGTTTACAAGTTGAACAAAAGAAGGATGGGTTGGTCCAGATCATGAGAGTGTGGAGGATGTTGATCCAACTCAATACAGGGCAATGATTAGTTCTCTGATGTACTTGAATACTTCAAGACCATACATCATGTTCGCAGTATGTCTTTATGCCATTATCAAGCGAATCCAAAGGAGTCACATATGAAAGCGGTGAAGCGGATGCTTCATTACTTGAAAGGGAAACCTAAACATGGGTTTATGGTATCCAGCTGCTAGTGATTGGAATTTTATTGCATTCACGGATTCGGACTTTAGAGGATGCAAATCAACTAGAAAGTCTACCACAGGTGGTTGTCAGTTCTTAGGAGGGAGGATCGTGTCATGGCAATGCAAGAAGCAGTCTTGCGTGTCTATCTCTACTGTGAAGCTGAGTATATTGCTACGGGTAGCTGTTACTCTCAGGTTCTTGGATCCAATAGTAGATGCGCGATTACGGTTTGAATTTCACTCGTACTCCTATTACGATCGATAATAATGCCACTATTTCAATCACCAACAATCCCGTAAAACATAGTCGCACAAAACATATTGACATTCGTCATCATTTTATACGGGATTGTGCTGAAAAGAAATTGATTGAACTGGATCGAGTCAACACACTAGATAACCTGGCAGATCTTTACACAAAAGGATTTGACAGGGCTCGTTTTGAACATTTAGTCGAACTCAACGGGATGAGGAATCCTAAATAACAAGTTTTCCATAAGAATTTTGTAAATAATTTAGTATTTATCAAAAATCAAAACACAAAAAAAAAATAGAACATAAAAAAATGAGTTTTACGTTGTGGAAAGGACGAAATGATAGTACATCAGCAAGTTAGACTGTCATATTGAAATTAAAATTAAATTGCTTAAGTATGATAGTAGCTTCATCATATGATGTACCAGTAGGCAAAAGGCATATAAACATAACGAACTGTGTATGAGTGGGTAACATATCAGTGGCATATGGTTTTATAACCTTAAATCTTGCGTTGATAGATTGCCAAAATCTTAGGTTTTAGGTCTTTAAATTGTTATTTCATCCAGGGTATCAAGGTTGTCCTTCTGCTGCATCCAGATATGCTGACCTAAGCATAACCAGGATATCTTAAAAGAGCTAAAATGCCAAATCTCATAAATTGAAGAAGCTCTCCTAGAGAGTCATTCAAATATGCAAATTGCATTATTCATACCAAAATTTGGTATTTGCCCTAACCCTCGTTGGATATTGGTCTCTTTGCAATACGGAAGTACTGACCTAATCACCAATTATCTAACGTTGAAAATCAAAAAGGATGAATTTCGATATACTCACCTACTACGAGGAATTTTTGTGCATACCTTGATCGTGGGGGTATGTCCTGAAGTGGGACACACTAGTATATTAGTATACATTATCTTAACATATCACTAGGTAATGGTACTTGGAATGTTCATGTTTTTTGTTTATGTGGATAAACAATACTGGTAATCGTCTTGAACTGCTTTTCATGAAAATTACATATAGAATTATCTAATAGTGTGAAAATAGTTTCATGTTGCTGATATGATCTTCTTCCCGGTGATTCTCACAAAAACATAGTGTTTATTATTTTGTTATTTATTTGCTTTCAGAAAATATAAAAATAAAAAAATATTTCATTTTCTTGTAAATTCTTAATGTACGGATAATGGTTCTTCATGGAGGAGTTGTTACCGATAGGGGGAGACGGTGTTAGAAGATGAGTTCAAAATTTTAAAATCTTGCAGGTTCAGTGTGCTTAAAATTTTGAGTGTGTGGTTTGAGTTGGAAATTGCTTAATCTGTGATACAGTTTTATCATCTCTTGAACAATAATAATTTGTTAACTTGTGTTGAAAAATTCTTATGGTTTCTCGAGCTGTTTGTTTATATTATACAGATTGTAGTAGTGCGTTGTTGAAAATTTTGGTGAAGATCAGTTTGATTGGATGCATGGTAAAACCTCCTTCCTACCTTGCAGACAATGTTGAAGAGTTTGAATATTGCTATGCAAGTGCTATACTGGAGTTTACTCAACGCTAATGATTTAGAAGATTTGGAGATTGGATGCATCAGCTTATGGGGAGTCTGTTGCTGACAGAAGCTATTAAAGCTGAAGCTATCCAAAGACCAAAGACGTTGAAGATTGTAAGATGACCAAAGACAAAGTTATTATGTGAAGCTTTTGTCAAGGGGGAGTTTGTTCGTGCATATTTGTGACAATAGCTTAGATTTGGTCTTTGGATATCTTGTAAAGTAAAACGATAAACAGTTAGCAGGTTTAGTATTTTAGTAGTTGATTAGAAGTGATTGGGCTAAACCAGACACAATATAAGGAGTGGTAGGCGAATTGGGCCTAGACCAATTTGCAGCCCATGTGGAAACCCTAGCCCAGTTGCAAACCTGTCTCTATATAAAGAGAGCTTTGCATTAGGGTTAAGGTTGCTCACTTAATCACTTCAGAGAGAGTTGAAAGAGAACTAGTGTGAGTCTTGAATTGATTGTAAACATTCATGTTGGATAATCAATAGAAGACAGATTGAAAGTGTTTGTTCGTGTTCTTGTTATTGTTAAGCTTTCTGTGATAATCTGATCTAGAGGATTCCGCACTCTAGGTTGAATAGACGATTCTGTGAAGATCCATACGGATTAGGGGACCTACATAAACATTCAATCTTGTTAAGGTTTCCACATCCATATGTTCCAGCCTTAACTCGTCATCTTCCTTCTTTTCCAAATTTGGGAATAGATCATCAAGTATCATCTGAATGAATCTAGGATACTACAGAAACTTCTCTTTATGTTCAGCACCATCTGCTCAAAGATTAGTTTGCTGAAGTTAAAAGGAAGATTTAACACAAGAGCTGTAATCATGAACATCTGATAGTCTACTAGATCATTAAACCCTCCTTTACAATGGCTGAGAGCGTGAATCACATAATGTGCAAGAAATTTGTAAGGACTTCCTATATTTTCCTTTTTTAGGTGCTGCATTCACAAAACCTGTATATCCCATCCTATAAAAACAACCTTTAACCATTCGTTCTGGATAGCTCGTAGGATATTCCTTATCTTTAAACTCCAACACTCTACGAATCATAGCTTCTGTAATCTTGACTTCAACATCTTCATTCCCGATACTAACCGCATATATTATAGCCCTTGCATCTTCCTGAAGACGAGCTACTGCCAAAAAATGTTCAACATGTGATCTGTATGCTTTATGTCTATCTGTAAGCGCCTTTGTAATGGGTATTCGCCCCATAAACTGAAGCACATCTTTAAAGGCGCAATTTCTGTAATCTTCTCATCAAGAAGGCAACATATATTATGTATCGGCTCAAAAGATGTCTTCTTTTCCTGCACATACATAACAGCCCGATACATAGATATTTTTTTCAGAAATTTCAACAAATCTCACTTCGTAGGAAGTGTGCATAAGCACTTCGCATGAAGTGTACATACAGCATAACAAGATTGATCATAGACACTTCGTACGAGCTTGCTTATACACTTCGTACCAAGTGTTCATTCTCCTCATACGAGATGACATAAAGTTTAACAATTTGAATATGGTAACTTCGTACGAGGTTGCTTATGCACTTCGTACGAGGGCAAAAATTTAACATTTTAATATAGTCACTTCGTACAAAGTGTGTTTATGCACTCTGTACAAGGTGCAACTCGCACGACATTGACGGACATGAACACTAAACATCAAAATTGTGATTTTCGTGAAATTGAAAATTCCATAATATCCTAAAGATGTCGATAAGTACAATGGTGTGTTCAATTTCAACTTTGGACGGTTCAATTTTCCTAGGTCTACATTTTTAGGAGTTAGTGGCCGAAAACTTTAAATTCAAGGTTAAATCGATGTTAATTACCTTAACCATTTTATGTCACACTCTGGTCGTAGCGGAAGCGCAAGTGTGTGACTATTAGGTAATAATTGCATCCAATTTAGTAAACAATATAAATTAACAACGATGCCATACTATTAATAAGTTTCATTCCATAAATACAACCATCCAAAAGTGATTTCATGTTGTTATCTGTTTCAACCTGTCATCATAAACATGATTCAAAATACATTGCTTCAAAATAAGACATTGTTTTCATTATAAATGCATAATGAGGTTTTGACCCATATATTCCCAAACGAAGTTGGGATATAAAAGGAAAACCCTCCAAAAGATGGTACATCGTTGTCTTGACTTTTTCCCATACATGAATTAGATCACCAGCTCATGCCTTGCATCCTGAATGAATTCCGAGTATGTTATTAGCATCATGGACTTTTAAGGATCTATTAGTAAGTAACCAAACCGAGACAACTTTGACATCATTGGGATCAACAAAGCACTCCATAGGGTATACCAACCAGGAGTGGAGAGGGTCTCAAACTCAATAGATCTACTTCTTTTGCACCTTGGTCACTATTGTCATCATCCTACTTACACATAAATGATCGGGTAATCAGCTAAACCCATAGCTAACATACTATTTGTTATGACATGTATTTCCCCTCGATAGTTTTAAAACAAAATATTGAAATAATTTAAAGGAGGGACATGAACTCACAGCTTTGCGTTCCTTACATCGTATTACTCACAGTTGGTGTCCATACACGTGTCTAACTTACATGTGTATCGAGTTTATTAGACACCTAGGCCTCAATGGACCTTGTACTCATTGTTCATCTTGAATTCTTGTTATGCATTTCTTTGTTATGATAGAACAACTTTTAATGTTATCTTAGTGTTGGTAGTTTGTTTGTTTGATTAATATTTATATATATATTTCTAAAATATATGTATTATATATGTATATATATATAATTGTTGTTCTTAGATCGTGTGTGAACTGGGCCTTGCCCTTCACATGTCCTCGTGCTTTGCACGCGTGTCATTGGGCCTTGCCCATGTCATATATGTCATTGGGCCTAACCCATGGTTTCATGTCATTGGGCCTAACCCATGGTTTCATGTCATTGGGCCTAGCCCATGTAATTCATGTCATTGGGCCTAGCCCATGTTTTCGTGTTATTGGGACTAGCCCATGTAATTCATGTCATTGGATTAGGCATAGCCCATGTAATTTATGTCTTTTGGGCCTAGCCCATGTAATTTATATCTTTGGGCCTTGCCCATGTAATTTATATGTTTTTGGGCTTTGTCCATATAGTTTATACGATTGGGCCTTGCCCATATAGTTTATACAATTGGGCCTTGCCCATATATTTTATGCTATTGGACCTTGCCCATGTCGTTTATAAATTAGGCCTAGCTCAAATTCGCTATTATAAGCCCATTATTTATAATTCTTATACTTAGAATTTAACTAAGTATTAATGTATAAGTATATATATGTGTCTTATACTTTTTATATTTTTAGCTTTCCGGATTTTTGATATCGATAACATATATTTATGTTAAGTATCTAAACACATATTTTAGACTTGTCATCGTGGTCGTTTATTACATGCTTTTTCTTGTCGACAATCGCCCGTCGTAATAACTTTTCATGTCGGCGATTTGTTCGTTAGTCATCGACGTGACGATATATTTGTGAACGTCCACCCATCGTCCACATTGCTTCGTTTGTCCGATTATTGAATCGACGCATTGTAAGAATACATTTGTTTGTGTTACCAACACTTGATAATATTTTCAAGTGTTTGTATTATTTTGTGTATAGTTGGGTATTTTTATTGTGAATACCCTGAACTTCTAAATACATACACATACTATACACATGTATTTATACAAAATTTTTGGTGAAAAAATATGTATACATATTTTTATTTCCACAAGTAACTATATATATACTTATAAAGATTACTTATATTTACTTGTATATATATATATATATATGTATATATATATATATTTGTTGAATACTTGAGTGTTTAGGGTTTAACCCTTGGCATTAAAACTTCCTTAATGACGATTTATGTTACTAATCGTGTTTAATCCCGCTAATCGCGATTAGATTTTTAGAAAATTTCGCCATAGTTTCCACTAAACTATGGCGTTTTCCACATTTTAAAAACGTATTTAAGCCCTGTTTAACTCATAATCAAGATCAACAATCTATCACAAACTTTCCTATTATTTATTACAACATTTCATGTATCATCATCCATGGCCTTTTTGGTAGTAAAATCTTATTAATTCATGATGAGATTTCCAACATTTATTAGCACTTTTACATCACCATTTTTGCTCTATTATTTAATCAAGTCCATTACTTAACCTCTTGATTACTACACTTTTAAGATGGTCACATCTTAAATCATAATTTTTATTTCCTGTAAAAATCATTCATGTGTAGTAAAATTATCTTTAAGTTGTAGTGATCTCCATGGATGATGTAGTTGATGATCTTGTTTAGATTTAAATATTATCATGTTTAAATCTTCATTTTCATACTTGATCATACAAGATCATCTAACTTTTACACCTTACTTAAACATAAACAACACCATCCAGCTAACTAGCTATCATATAAACACATAATCAACACAAAACAAACAATATTTAGTGTTATTATTAAGGTGTGAGTTAGGGTTTTTTAGGTTATCTTTTTATCATTTTCAAGATGATCAACTTGTACATCATTAATCTATACATAATTACAAGCCAGAATATTAAAGGATTTGTCTTAAAATGGGTGCACAAGTTAGTGATGATCTACAAGGAAAATGAAGCTCCAAGATAGCTCCAATGGTCCTCCATCCTTTCTAGCTTCTTGAATGGTCTTGAAAGGGTTTTAAAGTGGGTATAATGTGGTGTGTTATGGTGGCTAAATGGTGGTTCAAGAGTGGTGGTGGTAGCCGTGGGTTTTAGTGAGTGAGAGGAGAGATGGTTGCAATTTTCTTAAGGTAAAAATGATGAGGATCTTTGGTAAATTATGAAATATATCATGCCATCTTTAAAGTCTTCAACACATCTACACACCATGCTTCCTATCCACCATTTTCAACAAAAATCAAGTGGGTGTGGGACCCACTTGAACCGTCAAAATAAGGGGGATGAAGTGTAATATTTTTTATAACACATGTTAAATAAGTAGATATTTTGGTCATTAAGTTTAGTGTTGTGATTAGGGGTTTGATCTTGCTTCCTTAGCATATAATTAGGGTTTAGGGTGTTATTATATGCTAATTAATCCACGTGGTCATTTAATATAAGTTTCGGGTGACGGAAACGTCGTTAGATCGTTCATCGACGCAATATTCCCTAATAAACGAACTTTATTATTTAGTACCAGAAGCTTTTGTTTTAGACCACACAATTGTCATGGTGTCTATTTAGTGCACTTCCGATCTAAAAATATGCATAACTAGTTCGCTAGACGAATATACGATGAGTTAGGATGGCCAAAATGCCTTTCGTTGGATCGTTCGCTCGATATTGGCACTTTTATATCATGTCGTCAAACTTTTCTGAAAGTTGTGTTTCCGTGACCTCCTGTTAGTTGAATGGATTCCGAGTCCCAAATGAGGCTTAACTAGTTCGCTAGATGCATGAATGAGGCTATCGATCACTAAAATGTTCGTCGTTTCGACTCACGGTCGCTTTCCGGTCGAATTGTGCGCTATTTGCCGAATGACCGGAAATGATGCCTTTCATGCATTTTTGCCATTCTTATATTGTTTTAGGATGATTAACATTGTTTTATTATGATTATGAAATCCAAAATCCACCGAATTAGTGTTGCGGACAAACTGACGTTTGCCGCCTTTTGGTCGAAACGAACAATTTTGCAATTTAGGCGTTGTACCGGAAAGTTATGTATTTTCGAAATGGTTGATCTCATATCAATGTTTTCATTTATATATGGACTCAGATATGGCATTAGCATGCCGTTATTCGTTGTTCTGATTCGTTTAGCGGATTTACCGACATAGTTAGTGTCACCGCAATTAGTGCGCCCAACACTTTCTATCAACACTTTTAGGACATTGTTTTGGTTTGTCCCATGTCGTAATGGAAACAAGTATATGTTATGATCAGATTTACTTGCCCTAATACTTAGGATATGACGTACGACTCAGTTATCCAATTAAATTACAATAATATGCATGAGATTTTGAAATAAAAATAGTGACTAAATTTTACAGAATTATCGGTTATTTTCCATTCGTCACATACTCCCCTTGTTAAAAAGAATTTCGTCCCGAAATTTAGTTTGAGGCATCCTTTGAAGGAGTCTTCTTGAACATGTGGGGGGTATTTTGACTTGATCTGATCTTCACGTTCCCATGTGTACTTGGGACCGTAACGCGAGTTCCAGTGAACTTTTACCAGTTTGATTTGGCTTCTTCTCGTCTTTTGGACTTTCTAGTCCATGACTTCAACCAGTTCTTCTGTAAATTGTAGTTTGTCATCAACATGAATCTCATCCGCTGGAATGATAACTGTGTCATTAGTCAGACTTTTCTTCAGATTAGACACATGAAATGTGTCGTGTACATTATTGAGTTCCTCTTGCAGTTTCAACTTGTAAACCACTATACCGATCTTTGCCAGAATTTCGAAAGGTCCAATATATCTCAGGTTTAATTTTTCGCAGTTCCCGAATCTAGCTACGCCTTTCCAAGGTGAGACCTTTAATAATACTTTGTCTCCGACCTCGAAAGACAATGGTTTGCGTCTCCGATTTGCGTAGCTCTTTTGTCTATCTCGGGCCGCTTTGATACACTCACAGATCTTGAATATCTTGTCTGTGATCTGTTGTACTAGTTCGGGACCAATGAGTTGTCTGTCACCAACTTCCGCCCAACAAAGTGGAGATCGGCACTTTCGTGCATATAGTGCTTCGAATGGCGCGACCTTGATACTGGTGTGATAACTGTTATTGAGGAAAACTCTACAAACGGTAAATGAGTATCCCAGTTTCTGCCTAAATCCATCAAACAGGCCCGAAAAATGTCTTCCAATGTTTGGTTGGTTCGCTCGCTTTGACCATCGGTCTGCGGGTGAAAAGTTGTGCTTAAATCGAAGCGAGAACCAAACGAATTTTGAAATGATTGCCAGATCTATGACACAAAGCGATCATCTCTATCAGAGATTATCGAGATTGGCATTCCATGACGTGCCACGATTTCTTTCGGATACAATTCAGCCAACTTCTCGGTACTGTCTTATTCGCGGATGGGTAATTAGTGAGCTGATTTGGTTAACCGATCAATGATAACCCAGATCATGTCATGACCTCGAGGTCCGGGGTAACTTTGTGATGAAATCCATTGAGATTTGCTCCCACTTCCAAACAGGGATCTAAGGTTGTTGTAATAGACACGATGGTTTTTGGTATTCGGCCTTGACCTTTGCACAAGTTAGGCATTTCCCAACATAGGCCGCGATATCTCCCTTGAGATTAGGCCACCAATAATATTCTTTTAGATCCTGGTACATTTTATCAGATCCTGGGTTATCGAGTACTTGGACTTCTGTGCTTCATCCAGCACCAAGTCTTGCAAATCGCCATAACAGGGAATCTAGATCCTTCCCATGAAGTGTAAGTTCTATCCTTGTTCGATTCCAATTGTTTTTTCATTCCCCATAATGATTCCGCTGGAATGTTTTCTTGTTTTAATGCTTCTTGTTGTGCATCACGCACTCTAGCTGTAAAGTTTGTCTGGATCTTCATTTCTAAAGCTCGTACCCGTAACGTTTTGACTCATTCTTTCCTGCTCAAGGCATCTGCCACAACATTTGCCTTGCCTGGGTGATACTTGATCTCACTGTTATAATCATTCAAAAGTTCCACCCAACGTCATTGGCGCATATTCAGTTCCTTTTGATTGAATATATGTTGAAGACTTTTATGATCCGTGAATATGGTACACTTAGGCCATATAAATAATGACGCCAGATCTTCAAGGCAAATACCACCGCGCCTAATTCTAGCTCATGCGTGGTATAATTCCTTTCGTGAACTTTCAGCTGACACGACACGTCTTTTTCACGTTGCATTAACACGCATCCCAAGCCTTGATGCGATACATCACAGTACACCACAAAGTCCTTGGTACCATCTGGGAGTGATAATATCAGTGTTTTACATAATTTCTCTTTTAATACTTGAAACGCCGATTCTTGCTTTTCTCCCCAATAAAACTTTCTATCCTTCTGTGAAAGCAAGGTTAGCGGCTGAGCAACTTTTGAGAAGTTCTCAATAAATCTTCTGTAATATCCCGCTAAATCTAGGAATTGTCGTACTTCCGTGGGGGTTCTTGGCGTGGTCCAATTCTTTATAGCCTCGATTTTCGAAGGGTCAACATGTATTCCGTTCTCGTTCACCACATGACCGAGAAGTGGTACTTCACGAATCCAAAATTCGCATTTTGAGAACTTAGCATTTAATTGCTCCTTCTTTAGCAACTCCAGTATCGTTCTCAAGTGTTGTCCGTGTTCTTCCTTGGTTCGCGCGTATATCAATATGTCAACTATAAAAACGATCATGAACTTGTTAGGCCAAATGGCATAAGAAGGAACTCGTAATGACCGTAACGAGTCCTAAACGTCGTCTTAGGAATACTTTCCTCTTGGATTCTTAACTGATGATACCCGGATCTTAAATCAATTTTTGAGTAAAAACTCGACCCTTGCAACTGATCGAATAGATCATCGATCCTTGGTAATGGGTACCTGTTCTTGATAGTTAACTTGTTTAGTTCTCGGTAGTCGATGCACATGTGAAAAGTTCCGTCCTTCTTTTTCACAAATAGCACCGGAGCTCCCCAAGGCAAGAAACTCGGTCTTATGAAACCTTGTCAAGCAGCTCTTGCAACTGAGTAGATAATTCCTGCATTTCCGAGGGCACTAGTCGATAAGTGGCTTTTGCCACTGGTGCAGCTCCTTGCACTAAATCAATACCGAATTCGATCTGTCTTTGTGGAGGTAGTCCTGGAAAGTCTTTCGGAAAGACTTCGGGATATTCCCTAACTACCGGTATGTCCTCAATCTTGCACTCCTCAGCCTTCCTATCCACCACATGGGCAAGAAAAGCGATGCATCCTTTCCTCAGACATTTTTGAGCTTTCATGCAGTTTATGATTCGCAGTGGCGTGTCATGTTTCTCACCTTGAATCATCAAATGCTCTCCGTCGGATAAGGGGATGCGAATGATTTTCTCATCACATATAACTTCGGCTCGATTATCGGATAGCCAATCCATCCCAATAACAACATCGAAACTACCCAGTTGAACTGGTAACAAATCTATATGAAGCTTTCGTTCACCCAATTCTAACGTACATTTCTTTATTATTTCCCATGATTCTACTAATATCATGTTAGCTAGTTCAATCGAGAACGGAACATCTAATTTACTCGACTCTACCCCAAGTATATCTATAAACTCCTTAGAAATAAAACTGAAATCTGCCCCGGTATCATAAAGAATAGATGCAAAGTGATCGTTGATATGGAACGTACCGGTGACACATTCAGGTCCTGATGAGCATCCTTAGCTCCAATCACGAATGCTCTTCTCCGTGCTTGGTTTGCTTTAGGAGAATCTTTCTTGAAATGCCCTTTGTCTCCGCATCCAAAACTACCTTGCTCTCCAGTATTTGTTCCCCGGCACACATCGGTACGATGTCCAAACCTTCCACATTTTCCACACTTGGGGCCTCGGCATTCCCCATAGTGGTGGAAAGGGCATTTGGGGCATTTTGGTGCTCCTCCAGTATAAGATTTCTTAAAATAGTGTTTGTGGTAGTGTAACATATGCCTTCGTTTCTCTAACCTCTCTCGTGGCTTGCTTCTTGTTACTTTTATTATTAGCTCGAGAGCCTTTCTTGAAATGGGAGAATTTTCTTTTGTTGGAGTCTGTAGTCTCCTCAGCAGTTTCCTTCTTGTTCATACTACATTTTGGCAACCTTCCCTGACGTACAGCCTCCTCAGTAAGGCTGACAGCTAGATCAATTGCTGCTCCAATCTTAGTGGGTTTCGAAGAGGTAACCAAAATTTCAGGGGCAAGTCCCTAGATGTACCTCTCAATTCGTTAAAATTCGGGCTCCACTTGGTATGGCACCACTCGAGACAAGTCATGAAATTGCTACGTGTACCCAGCAATATCTGAACCAACCATCTTTAAATTCCAGAATTCCGTTTCCAACTTTTGAATTTCCGATCTTGAGCAATACTTCTTTCTCATCATTTCTTTAAGTTCCTCCCAGGTCAGGGCGTATGCAGCGTCGTCGCCCTTGGTTTGGACCTGGAGGTTCCACCAAGATAAAGCTCCATCAACTAAGAGTCTAGTAACATAAGTGACTCTTTGCTCAGCAGGGCACTTGCTCATCTAGATGACTGAATAAGTCTTCTCAGTCCAATGTACGAAGGCTACAGCACCTCCGGTACCGTCGAAATTCAGAGGTTTGCAGTCTAGAAACTGCTTGTAAGTGCAACCTGAAATCATTGGATACACCATTTAAGCATGAGTAACCAAATAGTACTGATTGAATAAATGAGAGTATCATGCGGTTTATGAATAATCGTGTATTACCAGTTGGAGGATTGCCTCCGGTTAAACCTCCGGTACCACCGCTATGCTTGGAGCGGTTAGATTCGTACTGTGCAATTGCATGTGAAATGCGTTCATCTAACTCTGCTTATGTTGTCCGCAATGTATTATTGTGGGAACTCCTTCGGCGGGGCAGCATCGTCTTCTGATATAATATGTCGCTCACAATTAGCCGAATTACTTAATAATAAATTCATATTTATTATTATATTTATTTATTTATTCATTATTATTACTATTATTTTCTTATCGAACATATATGTATAAACACATCGGTACATATGAATAAGAAAAAATATATGTATACTCCTACGCACACTCGTCATCCTAAACACATAACTCATCGCATAGATAGTCGCCACATCACAAGATATCAACCATAGCATCACCACGACACAATACATTAACCATAATATCACCACATCATAACACAATCAACCATAACATAAAGGAGATACAATGTGAAATAAAGAAAATACACTTTATAAATGACAACTTGTTACATTTTGTTCTTGAAGATCAAAAGGACTTAGGGATACATACCCTAGTCAATACAAGTTTTTACATTACAAAAGTAAGATTTTTTTCTACATTGCTTCTTCATGTCATCAAGTTGTCTTAAAAGAAGCCGGGATCTTCAAAGCTAAGTCCTCATGTGCTAAGTCATCAAAAGTACATCTGATCCCCAAAAGATAATCACAAACATACTACTGTGGTGGAGGGGGTGGTGGAGATGGTGTTCGGTGGAGCATACCACGATGGTAAGCCACCTCCTCCTCTAGGTCAGAATTGCACCTAGTAGCATCAGTCGGAAATTGCTCTAACTCCTGCACTCACGCCTTAGATGGGAATGACGAGTGGTGAAATGGACTGTAGAAGGATGGGGTCGGTGGTGGTGATAGTGGTAGTGGTGGTGGTGATGGTGGTGGGTATGATGGTGGGGGTGGTAGTGGTAATGATGGTAATGGGGGTGTTGCTCTAGCAGCGGCATGAGCAGTACGCTGAGTCTTTAATTCCCAGATCCTGCGACAGATCAAGGAGAGCTGAAGATCATGCGAAGTCACTCTTTCCTCCACATGAATCGGAGGAAAGTGTGAGGGTGGTAGAGGTCAGAGGGGCTCATACCAGGGGGTTATCGGGGTAAACATACCTACTGCATGTGGTATGGGGTGTGGGGCATATATGGGAGGTGATCCAGTCGAGAAAGAAGGTCCTGGCATGTGGGAAGGTCCAGCTACAGATGGGTTGTAAAAAGGATGATAGGTAGACCTCCTAGAGAAAGATGGGGGTCGCTGCTCAGGGGTACGTGGGGTACCGTTAAGTGAATAATGTCAGGCTGGTCCAGAGTAGGTAGTGGGTCCAGCGTATGGAAAGGGTCCATGGGTCGAGGTACTAGCTGGAAATGAGCTGACACGGGCCGGTGAGGCTGCAAGGGGTGAATACATCGATACAGGCGTATCTGGGGCGGTAGAAGAGGCATCGTCTGCCATATGCTCACTCTGGGCGACATCTGAGGATGACGAGATGTCAACGACTGGTATGACAGGGGGTGGGATCTCAAGTATAGCTATGTCATCGAAGACCTCGCCGTCACCAAGGTCATCCTCCATATGTTCGACATGGAACCTGGTATGTCAGCATCATCATCATCCAGCTCAATGACTGGAGGAACCATGGCAAGAGGCACATCCAAGTGTATAATCGCATGCTCGCCCTCCAGATGGCCGTAACAATAACATCGTGTGTGGGGCTGCGGAACGGCTAACACGTCGTCTGCCTGTGGGGCGTCATCCTCCATGGGATAAATAAGAGCAAGCGGCTGAAAGACATCGAGGTCTTGATGGTCGGCTCCATCCTCAATGGGTAGGGCCTCAACATCGGGGTCGTATCCATCGTCGGACACAAACTCCATGGGATCCTCCTCATAACTCGACGAAGAAGACATAGTCCTGGCAAATAATCGGTACAATGCATATATATACATGTTAGTAATTTATTATTACTTATGATATATTTTATATTAATCACCACTTCTCATGCAAGACTTGTTCTCTTTTGTTTTCACGTGTAATCTTAATGTTTCGTGTCTATCCGTTATTGACTAATCATGTATTGATCCTTTGCTCGTTACATATAGTTGAGCTCGTGTGATAGATCCTCATGTTTACGTGACACAATGAAAACCTTTTTGTTATTTTGTGTAGGTCCCCTAATCCGTATGGATCTTCACAGAATTGTCTATCCAATCTAGAGTGCGGAATCCCCTAAATCAGATTTCACAGAAAACCGAACAAGAACACGAAGAAAATACTTTCAAACTGTCTTCTATTGATTATCCCAACACAATGGTTTACAATCAATTTAAGACTCTCTCTTTCAACTCTCTCTGAAGTAATTAGCCAATTCCCTGATCAACTAATTGAGCAACCTTAACCCTAATGACAACCTCCCTTTATATAGAGACAGGTTATGCAACTGGGCTAGGGTTTCACCACATGGACTGCTATTGGGTCTAGGCCCAATTCGCCTTCCATATGCTATATGGTGTCTAGTTTAGCCCAATTACTTCTAATTAACTATTACAAAACTAAACCCTCTAACCGTTTATCATTTTACTAATTACAAGATATCCAAAGACCAAATCTAACTTGTTGTCACAAATATACACCAACAAACTCCCCCTTGGCAATAGCTTCATAAAACAATTTTGTCTTCAGTCATCTTGCAATCTTCAACTTCCTTGAAAAACGTTGGTCTTTGTATAGCTTCAGCTTTAATAGCTTCTGTCAGCAACAAACTCCCCCCTAAGCTGATGTATCCAATCACCAAATCTTCTAAATCGTTAGCGTTTGAGAAAACTGCAGTTTAGTCCTTGTATGGCAATCTTCAAAAATCTTCCACTTTGATTGCATTGTAGAAAGGAGGTTCTACCATGCATCCAAGCAAACTCCTCTTCACTAAACTTCTCAGCAACACAATGCTACAATCTGTATACTATAAAACAAACATCTCGAGAAACCATAAAAAAATTTTCAACACAAGTTAAACAAATTATTATTATTCAAGAGATAGTAAGACTGTATCACAGATTAAGCACTTCTCAACTCAAACCACATACTCAAAAATTATAAACACACTGAACCTGCAAGATTAAAAAAAATTTAAACAGATCTTCTAACACCATCTCCCCTATCGGTAAGAACTCCTCCATGAACAACCAATATCCGTACATTAAGAATACAAGAAAATGAAATCTTTTTGGATTTTTATATTTTCTAAAAGCAAATAAAGAACGAAATAATAAACACTCTGTTTTTGTGAGAATCACGTGTAAGAAGATCATATCAGCAACACCAAACTGTTTTCACACTATTTGATAATTCTATATGCAATATTCATGAAAAACAGTTCAAGACGATTACCAGTATTGTTTATCAACTTAAACAAAATACATGAACATTTCAAGTACCATTACCTAGTGATATGCTAAGATAATGTATACTAATAAACTAGTGTGTCCCACTTCAGGACATACCACCACGATCAAGGTATGCACAAAAATTCCTCGTAGTAGGTGAGTATATCGAAATTCATCCTTTTTGATTTTCAACGTTAGATAATTGGTGAACAGGTCAGTACTTCTGTATTGCAAAGAGACCAATATCCAACGAGGGTTAGGGCAAATACCAAATTTTTGTATGAATAATGCAATTTGCATATTTGAATGACTCTCTAGGAGAGCTTCTTCAATTTTTGGGATTTGGCATTTTAGCTCTTTTAAGATATCCTAGTTGTGCCTAGGTCAGCATATATCTGGATGCAGCAGAAGGACAACCTTGATACCCCGGATGAAATAACGATATAAAGACCTAAAAACCTCAGATTTTGGCAATCTATCAAAGCAAGATTTAAGGTTTAAAACCATATGCCACTGATAGACTACCCACTTATACATAGTTTATTTTATTTTTATCACAAAGGTAAGTGGATTATTTCATGCTTTTTGCCTACTGGTATATCATATGATGAAGCTGCTATCACACTTAAGCAATTTAGCTTTAAATATTAGTGTGACAGTCTAACTTGCTGATGTACTATCATTTCTTCTTTTCCACACAGTGAAAACTCATTTTTGATTTTCTATTTTTTTTGTTTTTGAATTTTTTGAAAAGTAGTAAATTACTTACAAAAACTCTTATGAAAAACTGGTTATTCAGGATTCCTCATCCCGTTGAGTTCGACTAAATGTTCAAAACGAGCCCTGTCAAATGCTTTTGTGTACAGCTCTGTCAGGTTATCTAGTGTGTCGACTCGATGTAGTTCAATTAATTTATTTTCAGCACAATCCCGTATAAAATGATGACGAATGTCAATATGTTTTGTGCGACTGTGTTTTACGGGATTGTTGGTGATTGAAATAGTGGCATTATTGTCTATCATAATAGGAGTACGAGTGAAATTCAAACCGTAATCGCGCATCTGCTGTTGGATCCAGAGAACCTGAGAGCAACAGCTACCCGCAACAATATATTCAGCTTCACACTTTGAGGTAGACATGCAAGACTGCTTCTTGCATTGCCATGACACGTGCCTCCCTCCTAAGAACTGACAACCACCTGTGGTAGATTTCCTTGTTGATTTGCATCCTCCAAAGTCCGAATCAGTGAAAGAAACAAACTTCAAATCACTAGCAGCTGGATACCATAACCTAAGTTTAGGTTTCCCCTTCAAGTAACGAAGAATCCGCTTTACCGCTTTCATGTGGGACTCTTTTGGATTCGCTTGATATCTGGCACAAAGACATACTGCGAACATGATGTCAGGTCTTGAAGCAGTCAAGTACATCAGAGAACTAATCATTTCCCTGTATTGAGTTGGATCAACATCCTCCACACTCTCATGATCTGGACCAAGATTGTGATTCTCACAGATAGGTTTATTATAAGTAGTGCAATCTTCCATTTTGAAACAAGACAAAATGTTATACACATACTTTGTCTGATGTATAAACATCCCATCCTTCTTCCGTTCAACTTAAACCCAGAAAGTAAGATAGTTCACCCATCGCACTTATTTCAAACTTTCTATTCATTACCTCCTCGAAATCATGACACATGTTCTCATCAAATGACCTAAAATGATGTCATCTACGTATACCTGTACCAGCAGAAAGTCTTCCTTCTTCCTTTAATGAAAAGTTTACCGTCAAACTGACCTCTTTCAAAACCATTCTTTAACAAATGTGCTGACAGTGTCTCATACCACGCCCTAGGTGCCTGATGTAATCCATACAATGCCTTATCAAGTCTATAGACTCGATCTGGATAGTCTGGATCAGTAAACCCATCTAGTTGTGAGACATACACCACTTCTTGGACTTTCCTGTAAAGAAATGCACTCTTCACGTCAAGTTGGTAAACTTTGAAGCCCTTAAATGAAGCAAAAGCTAGGAACAAACGAATTGCTTCCAACCTTGCTACTTGTGCAAACACTTCATTGTATTCAATCCCCTCTTGCTGATTGAACCCTTCACCACTAGCCGAGCCTTATTCCTTGTCACGATCCCTCGATCGTCTTTCTTGCACTTAAACACCCACTTGGTGCCTATTTCCTTCTCTCCTTCAGGCAAGTTAACTAGCTCCCAAACCTTCAGCTTCTTAAACTTAGCTAGTTCCTCTTGCATAGCTTCAACCCAACAGTTATCTTTTAGAGCCATATGAACATTCTTCGGCTCCTCTTGGGCAATAAAGTAGCTATACAAACACTCATGAATCAACCCAGTCTTCTGAATCGAGGCAAACAATCAGGAACCTTTGATCACACCTCTTCTTGTCTGAACACCTGCAGCAGCATCACCTATGATGTTTTCAACTGGATGATCTCTGTGTACACGTGTGATAGCCATGGTGTCAACAACTAGATTATCTCCCAGATTAGATCCAACCTCCCCATGAATGGTCTGATTAGCAAACGGATTAGTAAAATCCTCCCCCTTAATAGGTTCAGGCTCACTATCACTTGAATCCTGTGGAGCTACACTGGAAGAAGTTTCTGGAGCATCTGTCATCGATCTACTCGATCTAGGAATGAAGTCACCCTCTCTATCTTCACTGATCACATTTTGGATCACTTGAGACTCATCTACATCTGGAAAATCAGGAATATTAAATGATTTAAAAACAGTGTCATAATCATATAATATAGGAGGGCCACTCGTTGATTGTTGAGGTGAATAACTAGTGATCTCCATGTTAAACACCACCTCAATTTTACCAATCTTTAGATTAAAAACACTTTTATTCGGTGTTCCAGGCATATAGGCTTGAAAGTAACCCTCATCAGCTACCTCACTGAATTTTTGCTTATCTTTATTTCGCACAATGGTGCAGGGTAACCCAAATGGTTCAAAGCCTTTTAAGTTTGGTTTTCGGTTAAACAATAGTTCGTGACATGTTTTGTTAAACCGTTTAACCGTCAAAATTTTGTTCAGGACATAACACGTTGTGTTCACAGCTTCTCCCCAGAAAAGAACTGGAAGCTTTGAATCAGAGACATAGTCCTAGCGGCTTCAATCAACGTCCTGTTCTTCCTCTCAGCGACTCCATTCTGTTGAGGTGTATAAGGAGCAGAATATTGATGTTCAATTCCCTTGCAAAGACAATAGAGATCCAGAATATGATTCTTGAACTCCGTGCCATTATCACTCCTTATCCTCTTAGTCCGTGCATCATGGACATTTTCCAATTTTGTAAAAAGATCTATCAGCATCTCCGCTGTCTCATCATTTGTACCTAGAAAGAAAACCCATGAATATCGTGAGTAATCATCTGTGACAACTAAACAATAGTACTTTCCACCTATGCTCCTTACGTTCACCGGACCGAATAGATCCATATGAAGTAATTCATAAAGGTCATTTATGGAATTTACTGTTTTAGACTTGTGAGGTTTCTTATGTTGTTTTCCCTTTTGACATGGAAGACATTTATCTTCCACGTGAAACCTCTGCACTGGCACCCCTTCCACTTAGCCATTTTTAATAATATAATTCATTTTTCGGCAGTGGATGTGGGCCATGCGTCTGTGCCACAGCAATGACTCAGCTTCAGATGCTTTTGATAGTTAACATGCCACCATAGAGGAAGAATCCTTAGGCATGTCCATGCATGTCGTTTCTCCTTGGCGCTCTCATCACTATCCAATCATCCGGTATCACCAAACCAGGTTTCAACACCAAAGCTTCAGACTTTGTAAAGTGGACTGAGTGACCCTTGTCAAGACTTCAGACACGCTCATCAGATTGTGCTTCAGCTGCTCCACATAGTTCACTTTGTGCAGCGTGATCTTCCCGTTGGTCACTTTTCCTCGACCTATAATGTGCCCTCCTTTAGCACCTGCAAAATTCACATATCCACCATCTATATTCTCAAACTCAGTCAACAACCTCGCATCCCCCGTCATGTGCCTAGAGCAACCACTATCAACATACCATAAGTTGATAATCCTCCTTAGCAGCTCCTGCACATCCCAACAAAATTAGTTAGATTGGGGGACCCAAGCCTTAATGGTCTTGGGTCTTCCGGATTCATCAACCACAGGAACATTCATTCAATATCCATCACTCCTAACAGGAGTCTTGGATCTTAGACCTTTTGATAGAATGGTTTTTGATTTCCACTAGGTCTCTGGTCCTGAGGTTTCCTAAAAATGTTTGGACTTTGCGATCTTTGGAAATTATGATTTTGGTTCCATGAATTTTGATGATAATAATTTCTAAAGCCATTGTTATAAAAATTTCGACTACCAACATTCTGGTATCGAGTTTGATATTGACCTTGACTTCTGAAACTACTTGATTGACTATTAAAGTTATTCATTCTTGGTGAACTACTTCTAGGTCTTTCATATCTGCCTGATGTAGATGCAGGCTGCAATCTTTGTTGATTTCTTTGAAAACGAGGAACTTGGTGAATTCCTTTTTCAGCCTTATCTACACCAACAGTAACACTCTATTGCCTAGTAGCAGATATCTTTGGTGAGTTAGTAACCTTCTTCTCACCATCACCAAGTTTTTTTCTGGTTATTTTTCTCTCTGTCTCTCACTCACCTGTGCTTCCTTCTTTTTGGTAGGACAGCTGCTAGCTACATGTCCATTTTCGTGATATTTGAAACACGATTTTCTAGCCGAAGACTTCTTAATTGAAGTCTCTGGTTTAGATTCATCAGGTGACGATGATGATGATGATGCTTTTGAAGAATCTTGTTTAGTTTGCTTAATTTCTGATTTCTCTTTATTTTCATTTTTAGCAAACTGCACATTTGACTATTTGGTAATAACAATGACCTCTCCTTTCATATCACTCCCTTTAACAAAATCAACCTTTTTAACAAAAAAATGTTTTTGATTCTTAGGGTGTGTATTCTTTGTTTTCACAACTGGTTCCCTGTTATTCTCCTTCTTGGCATTCTCAGTCACATCAACATCCTCTGATGTGGAACTACCAGGTGTAGTTGACACAAAGTCTGTAAGATCTTCTTCATTTGTCAAGAAAGAATAGTCATGACCAAGAGGTGGTGGAACTTCATTTAAACCTTTGAATCCCATACATGTCTTGTCATTACTCTTCTTCAGGCCATTCATCATGTGTTTCATAACAAAAGATGAATCTCTGAATTGATTTACTTTATTTTCAAGTTCACAAATTTTAAGTTGTGCTTCAGACAACTCTTTGAATTTTTCAGAAATTTCTTTTATTTTCTCACTCATCGTATCATGAGCTAAGTCAATAATTTGAAGCTGTTCGTTAAGCTTACAGGTTAGAATATTGATTTCTTCTTCATAACCTTTAATTTTCTTCAAATATAACGAGTCATTTCGTTTTACGAATAGTTTGATTCTTTTAGGTTTGAGAGCTCATTTACCAGACTTTGGTTTTGTTTTGTGAACATGTCAACTTCACTTTGCAGTTCACATTTTAAACAAACAGAACTACCAGAGTTAGAATGTACCTATCCGGTTGATTTGCTTTGATCAACCATGAAAGCAGCAAAAATAGCAGCCATCTTCTTCTCTGCAGCGTTCTGTTATCCATCAGCTTTTTCAGCTACCGTCTCTCGCTCTACTTCAGCATCAGCATTCACTTCCACATTATCAACTAGGGCTATCTCAGCCATGAACGCTTGTGAGGTATTGTCATCACCCTCCAGATGAACACTCCAATCATAGGAACCCTCTTTAGCAGTAGAGATCAGGGCCTTTGATATAGTGTTGGTTGTCGCATTCCTGTTGCTTGAACCATGACCAGGAGAATCTTGAAAGGATGAGTTAGAACGAGATTCAGCTTTTGGTCATTGACATTCTCTAGCAAGTCCGTAGTTTTGACAATTGTAACACTTCACTTTAGACTTGTCAAAACCCACACTCTTTCCAACGAACTTCCTGCCCGTTCTGTTCATAAACCTCTTTACTCTTCTAGAGATTATGGCCATCTGCCATTGTAAATCCATCTCCTCTAGATCATCAGGGTCAATCTGATCATAATCATCATCAAACGTAGCAGGATCAGATATTCATCCCTGAATGTAGTTCTCATAGGAAGTAACGAAAGAAGCAAGCAATGCCAGATGATCATCATCACTTTTGACACTCAAAGGCATAGACCTAGTACTGTTGTTATTATTACTTGATTGTTGTCTCTTTGCCCTTGACGAGCCTCCTGAAGCAGCAACAAAACATACTTCACCCTCAGCATTTGTCACAATCTGCTCATTTTTACATGAAAGAAATGCAGTTATAGTACCACTTGAAGCATTGTTGGAAGATGAAGGGGTGAGCCCTTTATAAATCCCTGGATCTTGAACCTGATCATATCCAGTCTCCTTCTTCTTCATGTTGAGGACATAAGCTCTCAGTTCCCCAACAATCTCTTCCAAGTCTTTAGTTTCATAGTCAGCTTCACCCTTTACCATCAAAGTAGAAAAATCCCACTTTGCAGGTAACGCATCTAGCAACTTATCATTTATCTCCACATTCGTGTATCCCTATATGTCATAATTATCCATTTCTGACATCAGATGATAATATCTCGTGATAATATCTTCAAGGGATTCATTCCTCATGCCTTTAAACACAACAAACTATTTCTTCAGCAGATCAACTTGTTTTCTTCACATCAGGATTGCCCTCATACCTCTTCTCTAGGGCATCCCACATCTCTTTCGACGTAGTATAACGCTTGAATGTATGTTTGATGCCATCAGGTAATGACATCTTTATAGCAGCTAAGGCTTTCTTCTCAGACTCATACATTCTCTTTTCAGCTTCTGACATATTCACATAAGCAGTGACACGTTGTCTGCCCTCAAAGTCATGAGTGGGGTTAGCGTACCCATCTTGAATACAGATCCACATCCGTGTGTCCTGATATTCAATGAACGGTTGAAACCTATCCTTCCATGTAAGGTAATTCTCTACCTTCAGCATTTTTGGAGGTTTGTTAGTTGTGTCTGCCTCGTGCTCCATTCTTAACAGTTCATTTAGGTTAGACATATTCGACATTTTTACCGGACCGGCTAGTTAAAAACGTTAAAAATTTGTCCGAAATGGGTGGTCACCAAATTATACCGTTAGACTCGTCTCGACGAACGAATCCAATGATGTATATTTTCCGATTATGATTTTAGGAATTTGTTTTTGTCCTAAAAATCAAACAAGTCTAACTCTGGAACCGGTTTATCAAGATTGTCTATGGATCAATTTATATGTCCGAAAACGTTTAACTCCGGTTACGTCAGCTGATTAACTTTCCACCTTTTTGTATACAACTCGGAACAGTGCTAAATTCGGAACAGTAACTCGGATTGACAATCCGAGATGGAAACTCAGAACAGTGATCCGAGATACTAATCTGAGATGGTGATTCGGAATAGTGATCCGAGATGGAATCCGGAATGTACTATTCTGATCCGAGATGGAATCCAGAAGAGACTATTCTGATCCGAGATGGAATCCGAAAAAGACTATTCTGATCCGAGATGGAATCCGAGATGGATTGATCTGAATCTGAGATAGACTGTTCTAATCTGAAATGTAACTCTGATGATCCGAATTGCACTTTCCTGATCCGAAATTCAAGTTTGATGATCCGAATTGCAAGTCTGATGATCCGAAATGCAAGTTTCTGATTCGAAATTCAAGTTTTCAATCCGAAATGCTTTGCTGTTAATCCGAAATCGTTGCAAAATGCTAGAACAACATCAGAAACCCTAAAACAACCGTCAAAACTTCAAACCAGCCTCCAAAAACGTCCAAAACCCCAACTTTTTCTGCTGTTACGATTTTGAACCGAACAAAAACAAGAGCTGGATGCTCTGATACCAATTGTAGGTCCCCTAATCCGTATGGATCTTCAAAGAATCGTCTATCCAATCTAGAGTGCGGAATCCCCTAGATCAGATTTCACAGAAAACCAAACAAGAACACGAACAAAATACTTTCAAAGTGTCTTCTATTGATTATCCAACACAATGGTTTATAATCAATTCAAGACTTTCTCTTTCAACTCTCTCTGAAGTAATTAGCCAATTCCCTGATCAACTAAGTGAGGAACCTTAACCCTAGTGACAACCTCCCTTTGTATAGAAACAGGTTATGCAACTCGGCTAGGGTTTCATCACATGGACTGCTATTGGGTCTAGGCCCGATTCACCTACCATATGCTATATGGTGTCTAGTTTAGCCCAATTACTTCTAATTAACTATTACAAAACTAAACCCGTTAACCGTTTATCATTTTATCAATTACAAGATATCCAAAGACCAAATCTAAGTTGTTTTCACAAATGTGCACCAACATTTTGTCATAATTCCGAAAACATTTTTGTTATGTTTTACACTTTGATTTCATGTGTGAGCCCTCGGTGATTGTAGACCAAACTTTAATAAAAAGTTTTTCCCCGGTTCACTACAATAAGAGCTCTGATACCAACCTGTCACACCCTAGTCGTAGCGGAAGCGCAAGTCTGTGACTATTAGGTAATCATTGCATCCAATTTAGTAAACAATATAAATTAACAACGATGCCATACTATTAATAAGTTTCATTCCATAAATACAACCATCCAAAAGTGATTTCATGTTGTTATCTATTTCAACTTGTCATCGTAAACATGATTCAAAATACATTGCTTCAAAATAAGGTATTGTTTTCTTTATAAATGCATAATGAGGTTTGACCCCTATATTCCCAAACAAAGTTGGGATATAAAAGGAAAACCCTCCAAAAGATGGTACATCGTTGTCTTGACATTTTCCCATACCCGAATCAGATCACCAACTCATGCCTTGCGTCCTGAAATACATGTAATTTTAAAAAGTCAACATAAAGTTGGCGAGTTCATGTAGTTGATGTTTTCATATAAAAATGTCATTCTTGAAATCCAGTAATGAAATCCGAGTATGTTATTAGCATCATGGAGTTTTAAGGATCTATAAGTGTGTCGTGAGCACCCTGACATATATGTGCCATAAGTAAGTAACCAAACCGAGAAAACTTTGACATCATTGAGATAACAAAAGCACTCCAAAGGGTATACCAACCAGGAGTGGAACGGGTCTCAAACTCAATAGATCGTGTGATTGATGGTTACTATTGTCATCATCCTACATACGCACAAATGATCATGTTATCAGCTAAACCCATAGCTAACATACTATTTGTTATGACATGTATTTCCCCTCGATAGTTTTAAAACAAAACATTGAAATAATTTAAAGGAGGGACATGAACTCACAGCTTGCGTTCCGTACGTCGTATTACTCATAGTTGGTGTCCGTACACGTGTGTAACCTACATGTGTATCGAGTTTATTAGACACCTAGGCCTCAATGGACCTTGTACTCGTTGTTCATCTTGAATTCTTGTTATGCATTTCTTTGTTATGATAGAACAACTTTTAATATTATCTTAGTGTTGGTAGTTTGTTTGTTCGATTAATATTTTATATATATTTCTCAAATATATATATATATATATACACATATATACATATATATATATACATATATATATATATATACATATACATATATACATATATAAATATATTGTATTTCTTAGATCATTTATGAACTTGGCCTTGCCCTTCATCTATGCCATTGGGCCTAGCCCATGTAATTGATGTCATTGGGCCTAGCCCATGTTTTCGTGTCATTGGGCCTAGCCCATGTAATTCATGTCATTGGGCCTAGCCCATGTTTACATGTCATTAGGCCTAGTCCATGTAATTTATGCCTTTAGGCCTAGCCCATGTAATTTATATCTTTGGGCCTAACCCATGTTATTTATATATTTTTGGGCTTTGTCCATATAGTTTATACAATTGGGCCTTGCCCATATCTTTTATGCTATTGGGCCTTGCCCATGTCGTTTATAAATTGGGCCTAGCCCAAATTCACTTTTATAAGCCCATTATTTATAATTCTTATACTTAGAATTTTACTAAGTATTAATGTATAAGTATATATATGTTTCTTATACTTTTCATATTTTTATCTTTCCGGATTTTTTGTATCGATAACATATATTTATTTTAAGTGTCTAAACACACATTTTAGGCTTGTCATCATTGTCGTTTATTACATGGTTTTTCTTGTCGACAATTGCCCGTCATCGTAATAACTTTTCGTGTCGGCGATTTGTTCGTTGGTCATCGATGCGACGATGTATTTGTGAACGTCCACCCATCGTCCGCATTGCTTCGTTTGTCCGATTATTTTTTCAAAGCATTGTAAGAATTTGTTTGTGTTACCAACACTTGATAATATTTTCAAGTGTTTGTATTATTTTGTATATAGTTGGGTATTTTTATTGTGAATACCCTAAGCTTCTAAATACATACACATACTATACACATGTATTTATATAAAATTCTTGGTGACAAAATATGTATACATATTTTTATTTTCACAAGTAACTATATATATATATATATTTATAAAGATTACTTATTTTTACTTCTAAAAATATATATATACTTTTAGAACACTTGAGTGTTTAGGGTTTAACCCTTGTCAATAAAACTCACTTAATGACGGTTTAAGTTACTAATCGCGTTTAATCCCGCTAATCATCCCGTTAATCATATCTTAATCGCGATTAGTATTTAGAAAATATCGCCATAGTTTCCCCTAAATATGGCGTTTTCTAAGTTTTAAAAACGTATTTAAACCCTGTTTAACTCATAATCAAGATCAACAATTATCACAAACTTTCCTATTATTTATTTACAACATTTCATGTATCATCATCCATGGCCTTTTTGGTAGTAAAATCTTATTAAATCTTGATGAGATTTCCAACATTTATTAGCACTTTTACATCACCATTTTTGTTCTATCATTAAATCAAGTCCATCACTTTAACCTCCTGATTACTACACTTTTTAAGATGGTCACATCTTAAGTCATAATGTTTATTTCCTATAAAAATCATTCATGTGTAATAAAATTATCTTTAAGTTGTAGTGATCTCCATGGATGATGTAGTTGATGATCTTGTTTAGATTTAAAGATTATCATGTTTAAATCTTCATTTTCATACTTGATCATACAAGATCATCTAACTTTTACACCTTACTTTAACATAATCAACACCATCAAGCTAACTAGCTTTCATATAAACACATAATCAACACAAAATAAACAATATTTAGTGTTATTATTAAGGTGTGAGTTAGGGCTTTTAGGTTATCTTTTCCTGATTTTCAAGATGATCAACTTGTACATCACTAATCTAGACATAATAACAAGCTAGAATATGAAAGGATTTTCCTTACAATGGGTGCACAAGTTAGTGATGATCTAGAAGGAAAATGAAGCTCCAAGATAGCTCCAATGGTCCTCCACCCTTTCTAGCTTCTTGAATGGTCTTGAAAGGGTTTTAAAGTGGGTGTTATATGGTGTGTTATGGTGGCTAAATGGTGGTTCAAGAGTGGTGGTGGTATCCGTGGGTTTTATTGAGAGAGAGGGAGAGATGGTTGCAAATTTCTTAAGTTAAAAATGATGAAGATCTTTGGTAAATTAAGAAATATATCATGCCATCTTTCAAGTCTTCAACACATCAACAGACCATGCTTCCTATCTACCATTTTCAACAAAAATCAAGTGGGTGTGGGACCCACTTGAACCATCAAAATGAGGAGGGTGAAGTGTAATATTTTTTTATAACACATGTTAAATAAGCAGATATTTTGGTCATTAAGTTATGTGTTGTGATTGGAGGTTTGATCTTGCATCCTTAGCATATAATTAGGGTTTAAGGTGTTATTATATGGTAATTAATCCACTTGGTCATCCAATATAAGTTTCAGGTGATGGAAACGTCGTTAGCTCGTTCATCACGCAATATTCGCTAATAAACGAACTTTATTATTTTGTACCAGAAGCTTTTGTTTTCGACCTCACAATTTTCATGGTATCTATTTAGTGCACTTCCGATCTAAAAATATGCATAACTAGTTCACTAGACGAATATACGATGAGTTAGGATGGCCAAAACGCCTTTCGTTCGATCATTCGCTCGATATCGGCACTTTTATATCCTACCGTTGAACTTTTCCGAAAGTTGTGTTTCCGTCACCTCATGTTAGTTGAATGGATTCCGAGTCCCAAATGAGGCTTAACTAGTTGCTAGATGCATGAATGAGGCTATCGGCCACTAAAATGTTCGTCGTTTCGACGAACGGTCGCTTTCCGGTCGAATTGTGCGCTGTTTGCCGAATGACCGAAAATGATGTCTTTCATGCATTTTTGCCATTCTTATATTGTTTAGGATGAATAACATTGTTTTATTATGATTCTGAAATCCGGAATCCACCGAATAAGTGTTGCGGACAAACTGACGTGTGCCGCCTTTTAGTCGAAACGGACAATTTTGCAATTTAGGCGTTGTACCGGAAAGTTATGTATTTTCGAAATGGTTGATCTCGTATCAATGTTTTCATTTATATATGGACTCAGTTATGGCATTAGCATGCCGTTATTCGTTGTTCTGATTCGTTTTAGCGGATTTACCGGCACAGTAAGTGGCATGCAATTAGTGCGCCCAACACTTTCTATCAACACTTTTAGGGCATTGTTTTGGTTTGTTCCACGTGGTAACGGAAACCAGTATATGTTATGATCAGATTTACTTGCCCTAATACTTAGGATATGACGTATCACTCAGTTATGCAATTATATTACAATAGTATGCATGAGATTTTGAAATAAAAACAGTGATTAAATTGTACGGAATTACCAGTTATTTGCCATTTGTCACATTTTAAGAGGTGTGTAAATCAACCTTCCAAATGTTTGATTTAGAAGCATATTGGTCTAAATCGCTCAAAAATGTCTCAAATCGCACAAAGGTTCTCTTACTCAGACAGGCAGTGAATTACCACTTCGTACGAGTTGGTCCATATATATAAGACCTGGTCCACCTCATACGAGGTGGTTTCAGATTTGTGTGAGTTGTCCAACTCATACGAGGTGACCTCTAACTCGTGCGAGGTGACCTTTAAACTTCAAATTTTCAATTTTTAATGACCCATTCAGTTGACCAAGTCTAAGTTAACGACCCTGGTTAACTGATTTGATTAGGAAGTCCAAGTTAATGACTTTGGTTGAACATTTTTTTGAACAAACTGATGTTTTTAGGAAGTGTAAAGTTTCATATTAAAGAACCTTTGGTCTTTTCAAAACCTTTTCTTAATTTCATATATGCTCCCAACCCGTTGACTTCTGGATCTCTCAGCGTTCAGCAACCCTGGATTTTGAAGACCCGCTTTCCAACATAGGTAGACAAAACTAAGATAGAAATAAAATCTTTTTGATTTTTTTGAAGTTTATATTAAAACACTCTTAAAATCTTTAGAGTTTTTCTGAAATGAGATGAAAAGTAAACTTTGTTACAAAACATATTACAGACAAATTTTAGAGAGAACGAGTTAAAGGATCATATCAGTAACCAGACATATCACTAGTACCATTGATCTTTATAAAACTATAAGTTCTAAACAGATTTACTTGGATTATCAGTATCATGATCCATTTAAGCTCTTACACGTTTCTCAATTGTTTCAAGATACGTAGGTAATATTAGTAACATGACTCACCTGCGTTTCACACCTCAAAATATACTCCTGTATCGAGATTCCAAGATATCATCTCATAGGTGAATATAGCCAATTGATATCTGTATATATGGGTGATGCGAGGCCTTGAGAGCTAAGTTTAGTACTCCCGTACAGTCAAAGAAATGAAGGCTCAACTTAAGGTGGTGTTCCAAATTTTGGAATCTTTTGAACTGCAAATATCGTAACGTTTGATATTTTCATTTTTTACGCAACTATGGGGGAATGAACGCGAAAAGTATTATACAAGTTCTAGGCCATTGCTGATGCAAATAAGAAGACCTCGTATAATACCCCAGATATCAATCTATAAACCCAGATATCAATTATCTATAAAGACCTAGTATCTCAGAATCTGGCATTCTCTCAAACGAAATTTCGGAGTACTAAGTCCATATATCCGAGTGAAGTTAAGCCATAGATTAATCAGTTTTTTTTTATGTTTATATCTTGAAAACAATTTACTGAATGTGCGAAGCCTACTAGCAAATCATTAGTAAGACCTGTTTAAACACTTTGTAACATTACATTTCTTTAGCATACTGTGATAGTTTACTGATGTACTATCATTTTCTTTTTTACATGAAAACTTTATTTTTGTCTAACATTTTTGTATTTTTCAAAATTTTTAAATGTTTTTGTATTATTACAATGATTTCTCCCCCTATAATCAAAAACATATTTTTAGATTTTGGTTTTTTAAAGAAAGAAATTTTAAAATAACAGAAACATGACAGACCGAAGAGGATTAAGAAAGTTCCTCATCTGATCCGTACTCAACATCAATTTCACCGTCTGATGTAAGATTTTCAAATCGTTAGGTCTCATAAGATATTTAAATCTGGTTCGAGTAAAAGGTTTGGTAAAAAATATGCCTTTTGTTCATCAGTGTGGATTTTTTCTATTCGAATCAACGTTTCTCGTGACAATCACGGATAAAGTGATATCAAATTTCAATGTGTTTCGTTTTAGAATGTTGAACCGAATTTTTGGTAATATCGATGGTTGCCTTATTATCTACAAAAACTGGCGTATCAAGAAACTACAATCCAAAGTCTCTCATATGCTATTGTATTCACAGGATTTTTGGGAACAACAGCTGGAAGCTGAAACATATCCAGCCTCGCAAGTAGAGAGCGCAACCGTGGTTTGCTTCTTGCATTGCCAAGTTACTAAGCATGTTCCGACGAACTGGCAACCGACCGTTGTAGATTTCGCATTAAGTTTGCATCAACCGAAATCTTAATCAGAATATCCAACGAAGTCGAAGTTGTTGTTTCGTGGATACCATAAGCCCGTGCTTGGGCAACCCTTCGGATATCTGAAAATCCGCTTGACTATCATCAGATGTGACACTCGAGGACTTGATTGATAACGACCGCAAAGGCAGGTTGGATACATGATGTCTAGTCTAGAGGCTGTGAGATACATCAGTGATTCAATCATCAATCTGTACAAGGTTTCATCTATCTTGACTCCGTGTTCGTCTGGGCAGATGCCATGATTGATTGTCAATGGAGTAGATAATAGTGACTTTCCAGACATTTCGAATTCGTGGACGTACGTTGTCTGATGGATGAACTACCATCAGGCAACTGATCAACTTGAAGTCCTAGAAAGAACTTCATCTCTCCCATGGAGCTCATTTCGAACTTCTTCTTCTTGACAACTTCAAAATCTTTGCATAACACGTCGTTTGTTGAGCCGAAGATGATGTCATCCACATAGACTTGTACAATAAGCAAGTGTCTGTATACTTCCTTTATGAAGAGTGTGCAGTCAACAGAGCCTCTGATAAAGCCGTTGCTTAACAGGTATTGAGAGAGTGTCTCGTACCAGGCTCTCAGGGCCTGATGTAACCCGTATAAAGCTTTATCTAGAAGATAAACCTTGTCCTTATGCATTGGATCGATGAACCCCGGTGGTTGTCCAACATACACTAACTCCTTCACAGTTTCGTAAAGAAAATCAGACTTGACATCTAGCTGGTACACCTTGAAACCTTTCCATGACGCATATGCCGGGAAAATGTGAATGGCTTCGAGTCGAGCGTCAGAGCATAAACCTCTGTCTAATCAATGCCTTCTTGCTGATGAAATCCTTTGACATTGATCGGAGCTTTGTTTCGCACTACAACCCCTCGATGATCACTTTTACACTTGAAGACCCATTTTGTAGCTATAACTCTTTGATTAGCCAGTAGGTAAACAAGCTTCCAGACTCCAAGCTTCTAAAATTGTTGCAGCTGCTCCTGCATTGCGTTTACCTATCTTTGTTCGATTTTGGCTCAATCTGTGAAATAAAACAACGATTTAAGCACATTTCTTGAACTGGTGCAATCTTTGTATAAAAACAAGTAAGATCTTTGTTAATCTGATTGCGTGTTTTCATTCCAGCTTGTAATTCTCCGATAATATTCTCAGATGGATGATAGGACAAATTCCTTTGAATTACTTCATTAGGAACATCCACTTCACTTCCTAAATTTGTTATATTCTGTTCGGCAACCCTATCACTTGTTGAAGCTTGATTCTTATTTCTAGGACTTGCAGATTGATTTAGTAGACTTGTTATCTACTCAGGTCCCTCATTAGAACTATATTCACCATTATTGTCATACGTTGGCACAATATCAGAATCAGAATCATCCGTCTGGATGAGAATGGGCTCAGTGGAATGATTTACTGGATCGACGACAGGTTCAGATTCAGTCGTGTTCGGACCTACACAAGAAATATTTTTGCCAACAGGTGGTTGAGTAACCACTATTGTTCTTGGAACTTGTTCTTGATTTGCTGCTTGATGTTGTTGATATAACAACACAAGTTCCTCTTCGTTAGGAACTTCTGGTAGGTCAAATGAATTCCATAAGCTCTCATATTTGAACATCAAGGGTTCACCAAGCTTTTGAGTAGGCATTTTGTACTTCCGACAATCGACATGTTGAGCAAGGATCACTTGATTTAGGCTTGGCAGATATACCCTTCTCAACGGACTAGCGTAACCTACGAAAAAACCTTCCAAAGATTTAGCACCAAATTTGTCGTCCGGGTCAATGACCGTACATGGAGACCCACATGGCACCAAAAATTCTAATTTCGCCTTTCATTGATTAAGCAGTTTGAAACATGTCTTCTTGTGAGCCTTGATAGTTAAAACCCTGTTTAATGTGTGGCAAGCAGAGACAACGGCTTCGCTCCAAAAGCTTATAGGTAACTTAGAATCAACGAGCATTGTGCGTGCAGTTTCAATGAGTAATCAATTTTTCTCCATTTTGCTGCAGAGTATAAGGGGCGCTGAATTCGTGAAAAATCCCATTGTCGTTACAAAATTTGAGCATTTGATTATTCTTGAACTCAGTACCGTTGTCACTTCTTATCCATCTGATTGGAAGATGGTACAGGTTTTCTAACTTTCTAAAGAGAATCATAAGATTTTCAAATGTTTCATCTTTACTCTCCTGAAACATGACCCACGAGAACCTTGAATAGTCGTCTGTTACAACTAGGCAATAAAGATCTCCAGAAATACTTTTGACGTTTACTTGCCCAAAAAGATCCATATGAAGCCTTTCTAGTGGTAACTTGATGGAATTCAGAAGTTTCTTTAGGTGAGATTTCTTGTGCTGCTTCCCCTTTTTACAGCTAAGACAATTGTCGTCTAGATGAAAATTTTTGAGATTGACACCCTCCACTAGATTTTTGTGCACCAGGTAGTTCATTTTTTGTAAGTGAATATGCCCCATCTTTCTATGCCAGAGGATTGATTCTTTTTCAGTTGCTTTGGTTATGAAACACTATGCTGATTTTGAGGATGTGGATGCGACGCTCATATCTAGGACATAGAGATCATTTTCTCGAGTAGCGCGCATGAGGATCCACTCCTCAGGAATTTTGAATCCCGGCTTCAGAATTAAACATTCCTTTTCATTGAAGTGTGTTGTAAACTTTTTATCACAAATTTGTGAAATGCTCAAAAGATTGTTCTCTTATTCAGCAATATAGTTTACTTTGTCGAATGAGCCCAGTCCATTTGAAAGTTTCCCTTCTCCAACAATTGTCCCACCTTTATTTCCAGCAAAACGCACATAGCCTCCATGAATAGATTTTACATCACAGAGTAAGGCCAGCATTCATGTCATGTGACGAGAAGCTCCACTGTCCATAAACCACTTTGAAATAATTGACCTCCGGAGCCACTGCATATGCAAAAAAAGAAATTACTTAAATAGTGAAACCCAAGCCTGCTTGGTCTTGGGTGGGCTTGGAATATCAAACTTTGGAACTTTGATCTTGACATCCTGTTTTATTTCTAGTTTAGCTGGAATAGGTGTTTTCATTTCTACTGAAGATGGTTTGATTTTTGCTACCCAAGTTTATGTTTTCAGAACTGCCCTTTTGGAGTAGAAGTTTGGATCCTTTTGACTATTCTTGGTAGAAGTTTCACCAAACTCAAATTTTGAATTATGTTGAATTGTTGATGTCATAACTTTGTTGGATTCATTAGAATTTGTTATGGTAAAATTGGGTACTTTTTGCTTCAAATATTCTGTAGATCTCCTCGAGTTGTAAACAGGTTTTGGATTCTTTGAGAACATTGTTGTGCAATATGCCCGACTTTGTTACATTTGTAACACATCTTGCTGTCATTTCTAATAGAGGAATCCAAATCATGTTTTCTACTCTCCTTTTCCCATTTAAATCATCATTGGATTGTTTACCAGTGCTCTCTTTTTCTCTTTCAGTGTTTGTTCCATAGACAAAATTGATTTTCTTTGTAAAGTTCAATTTTTGAAACATGTTGTTCTTCATTTTCTTTGGTAACCCAAACCTGCTCTCCTGTTTTCAGGATAGTAGCTGTCCTTCTGATAGTGATTTTTGTAAACACATTTTGATTGGAATAAAATGACGCGTCTTATTTTTCTATATTAGAATGACTGACTTCAACTAGCTTAAACAACTTATCAACTCGATCAAGATTTACATTGAATTGGGAAATCCTCATCGGAATATAGTTTATCAGATTTGTTCATTTTGTACACAACGACATTTGGATCATCTTGTAAACCATTTTCTGATGATGCAATATCCAGTTTAGATTTTTCGAGATTCGACTATGCACTTTCAAAAATAGAGCTTTCAGATTTGTTAGACTCATTTTCCAAAACTTTTTTTGACCACAGTTTTTACCATTTCAGATTCACAGTCATTTTCTGTTTTGGTGTATGTTACGTCAATGTTCTCAGGCAATTCGTTTTTCTTTTCAGTTTTCACATTTAAATTGAGCGCCTTTTCCACCCTAGATGGGTTCTTTCTTGCATATCTATTCCTTAAGGGCGATAGAACACCATCGTAACCTACACCTATGTGTTCATCAATTTTATCGTCTTCCTTTCTTTTGATTTTCAGAAGAATGTGATCAATGACATATGAACTGGTAGAATAACTGATTAACAACTGGTTACCCCTTCAATTTCGATTTTCATTTTCTCCACTTCACTTTTTAGACCAGCAATTGTATTTAAATGAATATTGATTGCCATCTGTTTGTGCATTACAGTTGTCTTGAGCATCAAAATTGTCTTGTCATTTTCCCTGATCACTTGCTCAAATTGTTTAATCATTTTACTTAATTTGTCATATGCCCCTTTTGTTGTTTTATAATCACATGACAAATTATCTGTATGAATTTTCAGCTCTTTTTATTCTTTTTCTTTTTCGACACACACTTTGCATGGCTCTTTACACTTCATGCAAGGTGTTTCTTCTTTGACATTTTGAACCTTAAATACTTCATTCATTGACTCGTTTACCGATTTGACTCTAGCTTCCTGAGCTTCCTCAGTAACTACCTCTTTCACATTAGCCATTAGAGCTTTGTGGGTTATGCCACTTAGATTCTCCAAAGTCAATTCCTTGGTCACATGAATCAACTCTACTATTTCAGGCTTGTCTCTTCTTCACATGGTGGCTGATAGCTTGAGTTGAAGTAACCTGCAAAAGTTTTAAGAATATTTGTAGGCAATATATGTCAAGTTTTAAGAATATTAGTCGGCAATAGATGTCTAAATGCACTATTTAAGAGTTCTTCTTCCTCTGACGACGTGTTGTAACTTTCTTCTGGTGCTTCGTCAATGTATGCCTTAGCAAATTCTTCTTCTGCCTATTATGGTTCTTCAAATATCTCGGCTACCAGTGCGAGGCTTTCATTCTTTGTAATATACTTGTTCAAGTTGAACCCTTCTTTTGAGTTTGATGGACCATCTTCGATCTGCACTAACCTGGTCTGATGTTGGGGTCGATGATATATGGCCCTTTTGTAGTAATTAAGTGGATTCTCATTTCCTTTGACTTCCCTGTTTGTGCACTCTCTCTTGAAATGTCCTTTTTCTCTGCACTTGAAGCATATAACTTTAGCCTTATCAAAACCTAATTTGCCGTCAAGACCTCCCAGACTGTGTCTTCCTGTGATTTCCATAAAGCGTTGAGCTCTACAGACTATTGACGCCATGCACCACTTAATATCAATTAATTACAACTCAACTAGATCAATATGATCATAATCCTCTTTTGTCATTTCAGGATTCCCAATCCTTCCGACTACCAGACTTTCGTATTATTCAAGAGCTGATGCAAGCAAGGCCATTGTTGTTTGGCCATGGGTTCATTGAAGTCATGTGCGTTTTCGAGATTCACAACAATGTCGCATTGAAGAATTCGCTAGTTTGAAATAGGTTGATTGTTTTAACTGTTCTGAGGATTACTTGAGCTTTGTGACGATTGTGGAGCTTGAGGAGAATTAGGGTTGTATGACGGAAATGACTGAAACCCAATGGATTGGTTTGATGGTGGACTTGTAGTATTGTTAGTACTAAAGGCGGTTTGAACCTTGGGACTTTGTATGTTACCAACAGAACTACATTTGTAGTATAGATTCACATCTTGTTGCATGTGGGCGCCTTTATTCTTTGCCATCTTTTGTATTTCTAGCTCATGACCTTCTAATCTTTAAATAAATCTTGGCAATGTGAAATTACTATATTCTGTGCTATTTTTTAGAATAGTTAGATAGGTCGTCCACTTTCCTTCTAGTAACTAATCGGCCAGTTTATCAACTAATTCATCATTGGTTTTAAAAATTCCCATTCATTTCAGCTGAACCACCAAATGACAATACCTTTAATCAACTGCTTCATTGTCTCACCTTTTATTAGATTGAAAATATCAAATTCCTTGCTCAGCAGCGCTTTTCTTCCTTTTCGAAGTTGAGAACTTCCCTGAAACTTAAATCTTAAAGCATTCCACAGAGATTGAGCGTCATCGTCGTGTTGCAGAAGTGCTAGAATATCTTCTTTTACTGCCTGTTGAAGTATATTCATCATCTTCTTTTCGTTGATAAACTTTTCTTTCTCTATATCCGTTAGCTGAGCCAGTGTCTTCTCAAGACCACTCTCACCTGTAGGTCTGTGTACTTTGACTCAACAGCAAACCAACATGTGAAATGATTAGCTAGTACCCAACTTATGAATCCCTCGCTCCAACTTTCATAATCTTCTAAGTTCATGAGCTTTGGAGGTTTCGTCATGGTTCCTATATCGTTCTCTAGGTTCATATTCTGAGCTGCAACAGTTGTAACAGCAGATGTGGCGAAGGCGTTAAAGAATTCCTCTTCCATGTTTTACCTGAAAATTGTCGAAAGTTGTTGAAAACAATTTGATTAGAACTTGTTTTGGTGCAAAGTGTGCTTCGTACGAGGTGTTCACAAGTGATGTTAAGACTAGTTTATGCGCCTCATACGAGATGGAACTCACTCCGTACGAGGTGGTGAATAGATGTATTTTAAATCGCATCTTATCAGGTTTCTCGGCAATTCTTGCGAAGTGTAATATTAGCTTGTACGAGTTATGTTCACAGCTTCATGTTTTCCTTCTTTCTAGCAATTTTTGACAGGATTTCAGTTGATTTTAGGTCTGAAATTTCAAGGGTTGGATTAAACTGATTTTAACATGTTATACTAGAATCCTAGTCCAATTTGTCCATAAAATTGTCCAGATCTGTTAAAGATTTTAAGAAGGAGTAGAAATAGAGATCTCCAATTGCTTAGATATGACCAAATGTGTTGGAATCAGGCCTCCTTCTCTGATAGCACTTGTGGTAGGATCGGCTTTCCCTAGAAAGCAACGAACCGGACTCGAACTAACAAACGTGCGCGGAATACATCGTTAGTAAGTTTGACAAAAGATCAGATCTACTATTTAAACGCTTCTGCTTCTTGTATTGATAAACATGGAAAAATTACAGACAACAAGCTAACAGGGCTTCGCCTTAGTATCAGTAAAACACCTATTGACTCAAGACCCCGACACTGCTATTTATAGACATGACAGCTCTGCACGAGTTGGAGTTTGCCACTTCGTCCGAAGAGCACTTCGTACAAACTGAACTACTTCACTTCGTACGAGGTGATCATCACTTCATACGAAGTGGCCAGTATAAAAACAAAACAAATATAAGTCTAATAATTAAGCCCTATTACATACTTGACATGACCCTAAGACATAGGCAATAGACATTCTACACCAACATTCGTCCACAATTTCCTTACCTATAAGGTGGCATTCTGCTAAAGTGTCAAACCGAGCTCGGGTCTCATAGGTGAGACAATTGTAGAACTTATGTACAAGTGCCCAGCGAGATAAATCGTGCTAAGAGCATCGGGCAAGTGGTTTTGGAATCTCTCCAATGCTACGTATATGGCTCATCATGTTGCATCCGGAACGAATGAATCTGATCCCTAAGTTTAGAAGCTTTCGCAGGCGGGAAATATTTGTTCAAAAATCCTTCGTGTAGAGCTCCCCTATGGTAGAAGTACCAATAGGCTGAGAGTCGAGCCAAGTGGCGGGCCCACCATCTAAAGTAAATGGGAACAACTGAAAGAAGATTGCATCATCCGTGGCACCTTGGAGCTTAAAGGTTCTACAGATTCGGGTCAGGCGGGCTATGTGGGTAGGTGCATCTTCGTCATCACGACAATGAAATTGGCACATGTTAGTAAGTGCGGTCATGATGTACAAGGGAATATGCCTTGAATTCTCATTAGGTACAGGTGGAAAAGTAGTAAGCGAGTTCACCCCGATGAAGCCTTGGGTGGCTTGCTGATGGATGGTTCTACGTTCAACCATTTGAGGATGTGGGAAGGTGTATTAGGTGGTGCAGGTGGTGTAGATGGTGGAGTAGAGTCAGAAGGGGCTAAAGATGAAGATGAAGAATTATTAACCTCGAACTTTAGATTCGAAAGCTTTGTAATACCGAGCGGTGGTGGTGGTCCTTGCGAACGCGTATGGGGCACTCACTTTGCAGACACCAAGAACAAGTAAGAAGACTCTACTAAATGGCTCTAAAAAGAAAGCAAAAAGACACAACTAATTAGATTCCTATGACTCCAAACAAAACATAAATAGCACAAATATTGCAAATAAGTCTAATCGAAGCTAATAGAAAACACAATCGCCAAGAGTCCCTGGCAACCTCAACAAAAACTTGATGTGATCAAAGAGGTATAAATAAACTAACTAATTTTAACCCTAAACTGGACACTCTAAGTTTAAATTTATAAAA
Source organism: Scalesia atractyloides (assembly GCA_947069175.1). NCBI lineage: Eukaryota > Viridiplantae > Streptophyta > Magnoliopsida > Asterales > Asteraceae > Scalesia > Scalesia atractyloides. The sequence goes on from CAMTDV010000020.1 coordinate 54,373,998, forward strand.
AAAATCCTCTAAAACCTAGACCACGCATTCGGCAAGTGTACCGGTCAATGTAGCATAGCCTAAGTAAGTCCGATTATCGAACTCACGAGACTCTCTAATTACATTTACTAGACTTGAGTTAATTACTAGAATAACTCGACTTAATCGGTTTTATGATTTTGGGGGGGGGGGGGGTTATAACCTAATGTAATTTATTAAAATACTTACTAAAGCTAACCAAAACATTAACTTTACTAGAGGCGAGATCAAATGATGGAAAAGCACTACCTAGGTCAGAATCCTACACATGAATGACAAACTTCTATTGGTTATGGAACTATCATGGAACCACGATCATAAGATGCTAAACATAAAGGATGGCCGAACAGGACCCTCGACCCATCTCGAGAAAAAACCTATGGAAATCTAATAAATGTTAAATTAACGGTTTTAGTATACTCCCTCATGGGCTATCTAACTATAATAATAAAGTACCCTTCACCGACAATCTACCTCACAAAACGAAAGTAAAGAGTAACTTGGAAACCTTATTCAACTTGATAAGCAAGATTGGAAGGTAAACTAAGGCGACATTCCCACAAAGTATCTAACCATAGAAATCTAACAACCTAGACAACCCGATAATCTCTTACCTTAAGAATTTTAAGATCAGTTGAACACCTAGGCCTACTCAAATCACGATTATAACTTCTATGGATACTATGTCTAGCACACCATAAACTAACGAAAAACACACGGTAATTGATCTAACATGAACCTATAACTGGAAGACATTCAACTAGGAAACATGTGAACTTAAGAATCATGCAATCAAACAAGTCTAGGTACGCATATACATTGAATCAAAGAAACCAAGCCTTTACTTTATTAATTATACCACAAACATAATTCAAAATCGATAAAAATCTAAACTTTCATGCATATTCATCTTAAACCTAGGTAGTAACAATTTTTTAGCCAAGAATCATCATCCAAAATGATAATAAGTTCATCAACATAAAGCAAACATGTCTAAACATAATAAAAACAAAAATTTAAAGATAAATAACTAACTAACTGTTTGCTAGAGTTAAAATCACGAACCCACAATGTGCAAATCAATCCCGACAATTTCTTTCCACTCATAATCACCCATGGAACCTCTAAAATTCATATGGGATAAGTCTGTTTCATATTAGGGTTAATTGTCGGCTTAAAAAGGGTTAAAATACGGGCTTCCACGTGCTGAACATGCCTCCGCTCACGTCGCATGGCTCCATTTGCTCTGTTGGTCACACGACACAATTAGCATGTGAATTGAGAAAACCATTTTTGTCATAACTTTTTTGTTGCAACTCCATTTTCTTCACTGTCTTCACCTACGTGGCTTGGTAATTCAATTCTCTATCATATATCTTCTCAAATATAAATTTCCATTCCATGATAATCATTCACTAAGCTCAAACCTTCTCCTGTGTGCTCGTTTCTTTAACGTTTCAGCTCATTTGTACTTCTTGGGCCCTTCAAAGCACACAAGACACAATAATATACAAAACCACTGGTAAAACGACAGAAAATGAGTTGAATTATTATTCAAACTATAAATGGAAATAGATGTAATTTACATTACATCAAATATCCCCACACTTACTATTTTTTCATCCCTTAAAAACTCTTTAGTGGAATTAGAACTAGGATCATTGGTTTCAAAAACTTTTAGCTTCTTATTTAAATGACTCAAAGCTTTTAACCACGATTGCCAGCATACTTATCCACTAAACCCAAACACCGACTCATCAGGCTCTTTGATGTAATTATTAAATTCAAGGGGCCTGATGTAGGATTTTTGGATTTTTTTGGATTCCACATCTTTTCCCTTGTTTTTTTTTTTTAAATTCAGGGGGCCTGATATAGGGGAAAATGTTTAGGTTTTTAAAAAACAGATAAAAGTTAAAACTGTTAAAAAGACAAGTAGCACAAACTTTCATTTAAGTGTGATTAAAGCTAGTAAACGCAATTGCCAAGAGTTCCCGACAACAGTGCCAAAAACTTGATGTGCTCCAAGTGGTTTAACTTAAAGTAACTAAATTACTCTAAGCTAGACACTCTAAGTTTTAAATTTGTAAACTAAGACTCTCTAACCTTAAGCACACAACTGGCAAGTGTACCGATCAAGGTAGTTTATCTAAAGTAAGTCCTAGTATCGAGCCCACGAGACTTTACTGATTACGTAAACTATACTAGACTAACTTATCTAAGACCGACCCAACTTAATTATTTTCATTTTTTTATGGGGGGGGGGGTTCTATACTCGATTAAATTAATAAGCAGGCTGAGAGACAAACTGAGACTGGAGATGTATTCAGATGATGGGAAAGACACTACCTAGGTTGGAGTCCTGCACGACATGGATTGGTTTTCTATTGATATGACATTGTTATGGAACCGGGATCTTGAAATACTAAACTTACGGGTTAACTGAACACGACTCTTGATCCTTCTCGAGAGGACACCAAAGGAAACCTAACAAGCTATTATATTACGGTTATTATGGAATTCCTTACGACTTTCTCATGCAAATCACACCACTAATCACGTTGCGCGTCCTATATATGGGTTTCCCGTCGCGTGACGTGACGGGCATGAGTGATTCAACTCCGTTTTCTTCACCATTTCGTTCATAACTTCTTCGTTTCAACTTCGTTTTCCTCATCATTTTCGCCTACGGCTTTGTAATTTAATTTTCTATCATCTAATCTTCTTAAATATCCATTTCCATTCCATGAGAATCCTTCACCGAGTCTAAACCTTCTCCTGTGTGCTCGTTTCTTTAACGTTTTAACTCGTTTTTGCTCCACATGCACACGAACACCTGTAAATCCCATATACAACTAAGTACAAACAAAAAATATAGAAAAAACGAATAAAACTAACTAAAATAATGTACAAAATACAAGGGAAAAGATGTGTGTTTTACACCACATCAATTAATAATAACATTTTCCAATTTTCTATTTTTTAATAATTACAAAACACAAACTACATTAATGTACAAAATACAAGGGAAAAGATGTTTGTTTTACAAACAAAACCCAAACTTTCAATTTTGTCATTTTTTTGGATTCTATTCAAATTTTTATTTATTGTTTGTATTTTCAAAATTTTATCACTCAAACGACTCACTAAACAGACTCAAATGATTGTTTCCCATCCCCATATGGGCAAAATTGGAAAGGACTTAGCTGATATGTTAACGCGTATGCTCCAAAACTCTCGTCCAATCCAGCTAGATTGCATAGCATTCCATTCGTGATCGGCTCTAACAAACTGACGTACTCAACATACTCAGAAATTGCCTTGACATCTGATAAGCAGCTCCGAAATCACCCGAATGGAAATTGAGTACAGGGGTACTATTTAAACTTGCATAATAAAAAACAAGCACAAACTCGAGCAATACCTACTCTAGACAAAATCCGACTCAAAAACACTAAGTTAGACGAATGGTATAAAATAAACGACTCAAAATATAGGAAAATACGTACCGAATATGAACCAAACGTAAGAAACTAATCAAAACAAGGCATGAAAACCTCCTCGTTGTGCCGCGCGGTGAGGGCTTATATGGTGGTCGCGTAACGCATAGACTACATTTGACTTGTTGACTTTCTAACCTGCTCGCGTCACGCGGCGGTGTCTTCCTATACTCCTCGTGCGATGCGAGGAGCCCATTTTCACATAAAGTTTCTTGATTTTTTAGGTCCAATGCCTTAGAATTTTCCCATTAATCTTCTTAACTCGTCCAAAACACTTTCTAAGCCAGAACCTTCGAGTAGAAAACACTTCAGAATGTTGTTTCTTCTCATTTTAACTTCATGACGGATATCATAACCTGTAAAAAGACTCAAAACACAAACCAAAATACTACCATAAAGACTCAAAACTATGACCTACGACTCAAACTCTACAAACTCTACGCATGGGTATTACCCCTAAACTTCTTTAAATTACCAAACACTTACGGAGGATCATGTAGATCCAGATGCAACCTTACGGACCCTAACACTAGCACTCAAACTACTGCCCGTTTCTTCCAAACTTTTACCATCCCTCTTACTATCATTCTACAGAAAACTAAAACCAAGCATAGGAAATTTCAAACATGAATTACTAACCACTAATTCCTCCCCACACTTGGGCTTTTTCACACCATCTAGCCTATACTCCATCCATTTAACTTCTCTCTCTAACTCGTTTGCAAAACTATCCCCACACTTGGGTTTTCTCAACCTCAAAACCTAGACAATCTACACTCGCACCTCTTTCCTCAACTTCCCACTCATCCTTACATTCAAGCTCATCCATCGTAGATTGTGTACCTTCAAGCAAAGCCTCTAGAAATTCTAGATAACCCTCCCATTCAAACACTTTGGTCTCCTCATAAAAGGGCAATCCTACTAACTCTTTTCCAAACTCCTCCTCTAAACTCCACTCTCAAACGTAATGGTTTCCTCACCTACCTTGAGTGTAATGGTGCCCATGAAGACATTAATTAAAGTTTTGGCGGTGCAAAGGAAAGGTCTAGCTAAGATCAACGAAATGTCCTCATTGGATTCCATGTCTAGACCTGCAAAATCCACTAGGAACACAAATTTTTCAACCTTGACAAGCAAGTTTTCTATTATTCCCCTCGGATACTTAACGGATTTATCGGCTAAAGATAGGATCATGCGGGTCTGGGAAAGTTCACCTAGGCCTAGTTTTTCGTAACGTGAATAGGGAATTAAATTCATAATAGCACTAAGGTTCGCTAACGCATGGTTTTGAATGTCACTATCAAACAGAAATCGGATGGTGAAAATACCCAAATCTGTGCGCTTCTCCGGTAGCTTGTTCATCACCACCGCGGAACAGTCGGCCGTCTATGGAACGTTTGAAAGTTCTCCTAATTTTCCTTTCCCTTTCAAAATATCTTTTAAAAACTTAGCATACTTAGGCATACGCTGAAGGGCTTCTATAAACGAAAGATTAATCTTGAGTTGTCTAAACATATCAAGGAAGTGTCCATACTCCTTAGCATATTTTTGATACTTGAGGCATACAGGATACGGGACATGTGCAGGATCTATCTCCGGACTCTGTCTAATAAACTCAACCGGTTTCCTAGCTCTAACTCTTCTTCTACTGGTTCCTCTTCCTCTACCTGAATTAAGGCTTTTTCTACCTCTCCTAATTCTTGACCAACCTAGTAGTTGTGAGAGGGGATCGGCTCTCCTCTTATGAGCACCAGACTGATCTGACTCAGCTAAAAGAGGCGGAATTCATTGTTAGCGAGTGGGACAAAGAAACAAGAAAGATATACTACTTAAACACCTTGATTTGTATTGATAAACGTCAATAGATACAGATCGAGTAAACAATTTGACAGAGCTTCGCTGTAGATACACACCAACAACTAACAACACAACACTCAGGCTCCTCTATTTATAGGTCAACATGACTCACACACGAGGATTGTGTGTTTGACTAGTGCGAGTGGTGCCTGGTACGAGTAACAAAGTGTCACTCGTACGAGCCACTAGACTCACTCGTACCTGCCATGAACAAAACAAATAAATCCTATATTAGCATACAATATCTGAATTTCTAAGCCCTAATATACATAACCAACATATCCTAGAAGTAGGCAATACACATTATGCACCAACAAACTCCCCCTTGGATGTTGCCGCAGTCTCGGATAGTCTTCAAAAAACCTCTTCAAAGATCTGTCAATTAATGACCAAAGAAACGTTTCGGTGGCCTGCGACGCTCCTTGGAAAAATATGGCGTTTGGTTTATAGGAGGAGGCCGATTAATTGTGTTGCCAAACCGAAAGCTCCTTAGCAAAGCAATTCATTCTCGCTCAGCAATTCTTCCATCATGTCTTCTCTTTCTTTCGTTTCTCTATCTCTTACAGCTTCCTCCAAGAAGTGTTCCATGCTATTCCTAAGTGTATATCATTAGCAAAACAGACATTAACAATCTTCTGGAACTGGAGAGCTTGCTCTTTGTCTTTCTCCTTGAAACTAATCTTGCTATAAAACAAGCATTCAATATCTTTCTTCGAACAATTTACTAGCCACATCGGGTCTATTACTCGAATGCCATGCAATAGACCATATATGTGTTTGTGAGCTGTGACGGCTTTGGATAATTCCTCAGTAATCTTCCAAGAATCATCATCTGGATTGACACAAATAACAACTTCACCTGTAATTGAATCATAATGCCACCATTTGAAGATCTTGAAGAAATCCTGTTCCATCTATATTAGAGGCATATTTTTCATAACTTTCGGCCTCTTCACTATCAACGTGACATCCTTTACTTTCGTTACTGGATCGATCTTCGTGATTCTTTTCGGGATATGTGGCTTCAAATGAATAAAACCATGTGTAGCCTCAAGCTTTGTCAATTTCCACAGCCGCTGGTTATGAAATTTCATCTTCAAATTAATCATCTTAGTTTGAACAAGCTCTTTGACATCCTTGAATGGTAGTGTCCTTTTGTCGCTTAAGTATCAAAACTATCCCATACTCCCTTTTAATCGCATAAACATTCAGCTCTTCGATCCATCCCCAGCTTATGATGCCCCCCAAAGAAATGTTAGCATCACGCGTAAAAAATGCTAAGGGACGTTTGAATTTACATTCAGCTGGAACTTCTTTAAACCAATGCTTCCTCATTTCAGCAATTTCTTCTGTAGACAATTGTTGAGGAACGGTTCCCTGCTTGATAGCCTCTTCAACTTTACGCTTTAGAAGATCATCATTCTTGGATGCAAACAATTGACTGAAAGTTGGGGAGTCGTCTGTACCCTCTTCGGCAATATTAGTATCATCGTCATCATAATCATCCTCCATGACAACTTTATCATACTCATGTGCATCAGAAACATGTTCGAAGATATAATCCACATGCTTGAAAGTGCTGATATCGTTAAGCTCCTCTTCAAAATCAAAATCAAATGTTTCTTCGTCCACTCCCAACATATTTGCTATTTCTTCTTTAGTGTAACTATGGACAAACTTACCTTCCTCCACATCATGCTCTAAATACAAAATGTCGGTTTGGGTACCACAGGAACAGATGACATATTAGTCACTGTGAGGATTCATGCCTGCTTAGAATCCTTAGAGCTCTCATACTTTCCCTGATCTTTACCATCTTCCAATTGATTTGAAGAATCATCCAAGTACACAGGAAAATCGATACAATCATTCAAATTAGATTTTGTTTCAAGGATACCTGAACCACCTAAATTGTCATAATCATCACCATCACTTTCATCATTAGACTTATCAGAAATACGTCATCGATATTATCCAACTCTTCATTTTCCTTCTCAGGATTCTCATTAAATTCATATATCTCGGCTTCTATTTCTTTCTCCAACTTTCTCTTATTGAGCCATTCTTGATGTTTAGCTAAAAGATTTGTCAAGTCAATGTCAACATCCTTTGGCTTTCCAATCAATATGAACTTCTTCGAGTTTGCACACCCCATCACTATAGAAGATACTGACACAGATACAACTTCTCGCTCAGTTATATCAATTATAGGTTCCTCACCAACCTTTGCTTTACCTTTCCCCTGAGCATCAGATAACTCTTTTGCAATGCGTTCTTGCTCAACAAACCTTTCTCTAGCCTCTGCTCTTTCAATCTCATCTGTTTCTACTGCCAAGTTAATTCCGAGTTTCTTCGTAAGAATCTCTTTGAAAAAGCTCATTCTTCGCTGGTTGATGAGGCGTTCTTCATTATATTCTTCCATTCTTTTCCTCAGTCTTTCATTCTCTGACACTATACTTGCCAAGATAGACTCAAGATGTTGGTTTTCATCTTTCAGCCCTTTGATTTGTTCTTGGAGTTTAGCAATCTTTACACTATTAAGCATAACTTGGCTTTCCAACTCTTCAATATGCGTGTCATTGAACATATCTGTAGAAATTCTTCTCCCCCTGGTATATCACCAGAATGGAAGTCAAATTGATCTTCAAGTCTGGTTCCTGTGAAAAACTAGGGTTGAGACTGAGAAGGTTGAGCTTGAGGGGTAGATTGTGGTGATGGTTGTGGTGTTGGAGATGGTGGTAGTTGTGGAGTTGGTTGAGGAGATGGTGATGGTGGTGGTTGAGGAGTTGGCTTGACATTCACTGCCTCATCTACCTTTTTCTACACCTTTCTCTTAGATTTGTCTTTCGGAGAATCTGTGCTTCTAACAACTGGCCTCTTGAGGCGTCTAGAAGATTTCTTAGAAGATTTGCGAATAGGGGTGTCGCTGTCGGAGCCCGAAGGTACATAAGTCGTATCATCTTCCCCTGACGCTTTACGTTTCTTCTCCTCTGCTTTACGTTTAAGTTCAGCCAAACGTTTGAGTTCTATTTCTTTAGCTCTTTCTCTCTCTCCGGCAATTCTATCCTCTTGATCAGTACTAGAGGAGGATTCCTCTTCAATGATTCCTTCCTGAACTCCAAACGCTTCCCTTTTGATATCAGCAGCCAAAGTTTAAACATTTTCTCCCGACTTTGTGGACATTTGCTTTCGCTTCAATGATCAGTACTAGATGTGGACGTTTGCTTTCGCTTCGACCCCTTGCCCCGTTCTTATCTTCTTTAGAGAACCACACGCTTATCTTCGCAATAAAACCATCCAACGCTTCTAATTCCTCATTTTCGTCTCCACTGTCATCTTTCCTCCACTTCCCTTTTGGCGGTGCCACATAATCTTTGTCAAGAATAGCCCCAAAGACAGGCTTGGCATTTGGAAAGACTTTAAAATGCAGATTCACCTTTTTCAGAGTTTACACATCCATATGATCCAGCTTTAAAACATCGTCCTTCTTCTTCTTTAAGTTTGGATGCAAACATCTGAACAAACGCTGATACTGCAGAAACTTCTCGTGTTGAATATTTTGGACCATCTGGGAGAAGATCAGTCTTGAGAAATTATAGGACAAGTTCAGAATAAGTGTTGTAATCATGCACATCTGATAATCAATCAAATCATCAAAGTCGCCCTTTCTGTGAATGAGGGCATGAATAACACAATGTGCAATATAATGAAACGGAGCACTCAGATTTGCCTTCTTAAATGGAGCTGCGTTAACGAAACCTGCATAACCCATTCGGTAGAAGCACCCTTTAACCATATACTCTGAGAAACCAGTTGGGTCTTCTTCATTATCTTTAAACTCTAACACAGTCCGTATCAAGCCTTTAGTGATCTTTACTTGAATATCTTCGTTATCAATCCTCACAGCAGACAAAATCACATTTTCTTCTTCATTAAATTTAGCGGCATTCCAAAAATATTCGACATGAGAATGATAAGCCGTGTGATGGTCAGTGAGCGCCTTGTTGATAGGAAGTCGGCTTAAAAATCTAGAACTTCTATATGCTGCGATTTCCGGAATGGTCTCGTCTAGAAGATAACAAATGTTGTGAAATGGTGAAAACGACTTCTTGATCTGCAAGCATAAACATTTCAAACACTTGGAAAATTTTCAATTTCTTAATCACTCGTACGAGTCACCGTTCGTACGAGTCATATACTTAGACAAGAGTTTTAAGTTTGAGTCAAAAACCCTACTCGTACGAGCCACTACTTCATACGAATGAATATTATACTTAACAAATTTTAAGGGTTTGGAACAAACTTCCTCATACGAGTGATGCTTTGTACAAGTCATCAAGGTATAAACATTTAAGGTCCTACTCGTACGAATGATCACTTGTATGAGTGAATATTATAATCAGACATTTGAGATCCTTGCTCGTACGAGTGATGATTCGTACGAGTTGTAAATCGTACCAAATAACACCTAATCAAACCGAACTTAAAACGTGTAGATTTTAACAATTTAAAGGTTGATTTATAGGTTAAAAGGGTCGATTTTAACAAGTTTAGTTGAGTTTTATATTTTACCGGTCAAATTATCCTAAACATCTGTTTTATGTCCTTTTGGTCCAATTTTGGCATTATAACGGCTCAAAACAAGCATTAGTACATTTCCCATCGAAAGAGGTGTGCAAATCAACCACCCCAAAGTATAGATACGTGTCGTAGATCAAGAAAATAAGTGATAAGAACTAATTTGCACAGAGTATGCTCTCAATCACACGAAGTCAATAGTGTGACTTGCGCTAATGAACAATCCTTTTATACTCGTTCAAGGTTCACTCGTACGAGTAATGCTTCGCATGAATGAAGCTTTTTGTTACTCGTACGAGTTAGTGTGTCACTCGTACGAGTCAGTTCTATGCACTCTGTTTATCTTTTTGATTTTTTGTGAAATTTTATCTATATTTATAACCCACTCAGTTAACGAAGTCCAAGTTAATGACCTTAGTTAACTGATTTGCCTACCAAGTCCAAGTTAATGACCTTGGATGACCATTGTTTGACCAAAACAGATTTATTCTAAAATTTAAAGTTTCAAATTAATGAACTTTGTTGATGTTTTAGGATATTATCTTTTCTAGTTAGCTCCTAGCCCATGCTCATCAGCTTTCCTTCAGCACTTGTCGCTTTGACTTGGACTAACGGTATTTTCATCATCGGTAGACGAAAATTTAAAATAAATTGCTAAAAATAAGCTGAAATTTTTTTTGGGATTTTTCCAAAAAGAAAGAACAAATAAAGATGTATTTACATACATATTTTTTGTGAGTTTTGTGTTTAAAGGATCATATCAAGTATTTTGACAAATCACAAGTACCATTGATCTTGGTAGTAACTTTAAGTTTTCAAACAGATTTACCTAGATTGCCAATATACTTACCCACTTAAACATCTACATGTTTCTCAATTGTTTCAAGATATATTAGGTAATATTAAGGAACATGAAGTAACTATGTTTCCCATCTTTGAATATACTCCCGCATCGAGATTCCCACAATATCATTTCACATGTGAATATATCTAACTGATATCTGTAAATGGGGCGAATTGCGAGACCTTGTGAGCTCAGGTTAGTATTTCCATACAGAAAAAGAGATGTAGGCTAGACTTTAGGTGGTGTTCCATAAAGGAATCTTTTGAACTGCAGTTGTCGTAAATGTTTATGACATACTCATTTTTTGTGCAGCTTTTGTGGCCGAATAATGTGTAAAGTATTATACAAGTTCTAGGTCATTGCCGATGCAAAATCCGAAGAACTCAGATAATACCCCAGATATTGATTAAATATAAAGACCTAGTAACGCCGAATCTGGCATTCTCTCAAAAGAAATTTTGGAGTACTAAGTCCATATATCCGAGAGATGCCGACCCACAAGTTACTCAGTTTTTCTTTTAGGTTTATATCTTGAAGAACAATTTACTAAACGACTGAAGCCTATTGGCACATCCTTAGAATGACCTGTTTAATTACTTGTTTAAACATTCCATATCTTTAGCATATTGTGATAGTCTTATTGATGTAATATGATTTCCTCTTTTTCACAAAAATTCTTTTTGTCTTTTTAATGTTTTTGTATTTTCACAACTTTTCTCCCCCTAAAATCAAAAACATATTTTTGGTTTTTAGTTGCTTAAAGAAAAGACATTCAAAGAAAAAGAAGTCATACCGATGGGAATCACATCAAGTCCTCGTCGTCCTCAAATTCAACCTCAAGTATATCCCCTGATGTCAGATTTTTTAAACCATTTAATTTTAAAATATTTTTAAATTTGGATCTATCAAAAGCTTTGGTGTAAAAATCTGCTTTTTTGTCATCTGTGTGGATTTTTTCAATTCTAACCAACTTTTTCTCGTAGCAATCATGGATAAAGTGGTGTCAAATTTCAATATGTTCAGTGCGTGAGTGTTGAACAAGATTTTTGGTGATATCAATAGCCGCCTTGTTATCTACGTAAATTGGCGTTTCAAGAAATTGAAGTCCGTAGTCTCTCATCTGCCGTTGTATCCAGAGTATCTGGGAACAACAGCTGGATGCTGAAACGTATTCAACCTCACATGTAGAGAGAGAAATCACGGTTTATTTCTTGCATTGCCATGTTACCAAATGAGTTCTGAAGAACTGACAACCAGCCGTAGTAGATTTTGCATTAAGCTTGCAGTAGCCCAAATCAAAATCCACGTAACCCGCAAGGTTGAAGTCGTCATATCTAGGATACCACAAGTGGGTGCATGGACATCCTTTCAAGTATCGCATAATTTGTTTGACGGCTAACAAGCGCGAATCTCTTGGATTGGACTGATAACGGGCGTATAGGCATGTTGGATACATGATATTAGGTCTCGAAGCAGTAAGCTACATCAAGGATCCGATCATGGAGCGATATAAGGTTTCATCGAGTTTGACTCCATGAGCGTCTGGACACATGCCGTGATTTGGAGCTAATGGAGTTGATGCTGATGCAGTTCCTGACATGTCAAATTTCTCTAACACGTCATGAACATACTTCGTCTGATAAATGAAGATACCGTCAGGCAATTGCTCAACTTGAAGTCCTAAAAAGAACTTCATCTCCCCCATAGCACTCGTTCGAATTTCTTCTTCATGACTTCTTCGAAGTCTTTGCACAGCTTATCATTTGTCGATCCAAAGATGATATCATCCACATATATTTGTACCAAAATCAGATGACCATCTACTTCCTTTGTGAAGTGAGTACAATCTACAGTTCCTTTGAGAAAGCCATTGTTAAGAAGATGTCTTGAAAGCGTTTCATACCAAGCTCTCGGGGCTTGACGTAAACCATACAACGCTTTGTTCAGAAGGTAGACTTTATCCTTGTGTATAGGGTCGGCAAAACCTGGTGCTTGGCCGACATATACCTCCTCTTTGACCTTGCCGTAAAGAAAAGCAGATTTGACATTCAATTGATATACCTTGAAACCTTTCCAAGAAGCAAAGGTCAAGAATATGCGAATAGCTTCAAGACGAGCGACTGGGGCGTAGACTTCAGTGTAGTCTATCACTTCTTGCTGGTGAAAGCCCTGGACCGTGAGCCGAGCTTTGTTTCTGACCACAATACCTCTATCATCTCGCTTGCACTTGAAGACCCATCGAGTATTTATCTTTTTATGATGATCTGGTAGGTCAACAAGCATGCAGACACCAAGTTTCTGGAATTGAAATAACTCCTCCTGCATTGCATCCACCCAGCTTTCTTCTTTCAACGCGTCTCTCTAGTTTCCTTGTTCAACCTGAGAAACAAAACAAATGTAACAAAGTCTGGTTTGCAATGGAACAATACTAGTATAAAAGCAACTTAGATCCTTGTTGATCTGATTGTGAGTTTTCACTCTGGTTTGTAAGCTGCCGATGATATTCTCTGATGGATGGTAAGATAGTATTCTCGGCATTACTTCACTTGGAACATCTACTTGATTTTGTAAACTTGTGATCACTTCATTAGCAACTGGAGTACAAGATGTAGTTGCATTCCTGACATTTGATTGATCAGCCTGGTAATTCAGAAAGCTTTCAATATGCTCAAATCCTACATCGCAACTAGATCCTCCATCATCAAAAGTTGGTTCACGATCAGAGTCGGCATTAGTTGGTTGATGGGCAGATGATTCAGCAGTGTTCAAGATTGGTACAGAGACTGATTCTTGAAGGACCTACATCAGAAGTATTGACAGGAAATGAAGGGGAAATCACCAACGGTCTAGAAACTTGCTCTTGATTCGAGAGTTGATGATGTTGAAAGAGCATAACAAGTTCTTCTGATGGAACTTCAGGTAGGTCAAATAAATTTCATAAACCTTTGTAGTTGAACAGCCATGAATCCCCGGGTTTCTATGTAGGCGTAGTATATCGTTGGCAATCAACATGCTGTGCAAGAATAACCTGGTTCAGGCTCGGCAAAAAGACTCGCTTTTGTGGATTTGCATAACCGACAAAAAATATTTCCACGGATTTGGCTCCAAATCTACCGACCGGGTCCAGGATAGTACACGGTGATCCAAAAGGCTCAAGAAACGCAAGGTTAGGCTTCCGATGGTTTAGCAGCTCAAAACAGGTCTTGTTGTGAGGCTTGACTGTCAACACACGATTAAGGGTGTAACACATAGATGCGACTGCTTCGCTCTAGAAACTAATTGGAAGTTTTGAATCACCAAGCATGGGCCTGGCAGTCTCGATCAGTGTGCGATTCTTAGGTTTAGCTACTCCATTTTGTTGAGGAGTGTAGGAAGCGCTAAATTCGTGATGAATCCCCTTTTCGTTGCAGAATTCAGCATCCTCTTGTTTTTGAACTCAATACCATTGTCACTGTGGATTCTCTTGATAGGCAAGTGATACAGGTTTTCAAGCTTCCTGAAGAGAATCATAAGATTTTCAAACGTTTCATCTTTACTCTCCAGAAAGAAAACCCAAGAGAATCTATAAAAATAATTTGTTATGACCATGCAATATAGATCTCCAGAAATGCTTTTCATGTTAACTGGCCCAAAAAGATCCATATGAAGCCTCTCTAGTGGTAGCTTGATAGAATTTAGAAGCTTTCTTGGGTGTGATATCTTATGCTGTTTCCCCTTCTTACAGCTCAGACAATCATCAGATAAATGAAACTTCTTCATATTAACACCCTCTACTAAGTCGTTATGCACTAAATATTTCATCTTTCTCAAGTGAATGTGCCCCATCTACCAATGCCATAAGATTGACTCCTTCTTGGTTGCTATAGAAACGAAGCATTGAATCTTCTTAGATGTAGTGGATGCGACGCTCATGTCTAAGATATAAAGATCATTTTCTCTTGGAGCGTGCATGAGGATCCACTCTTCAGGAATTCTGAATATCGGCTTGAGAATTAAGCATTCTTTGTCATTGAAGTGTGTTGTGAACTTTTTGTCACAAATTTGCGAAATACTCAGTAGATTGTTCTCCAGCTCTGCAATGTAGTTCACGTTGTCGAAGGAAACCACTCCATTCGTAAGAATACCTTCTCCTACAATTCTTTCACCCCGAGTTCCAGCAAAACAAACGTAACCTCCCCGCATAGCTTTGACGTTGTGCAACAACGTAAGCATCCTAGTCATGTGTCGTGAAGCTCCACTATCCATAATCCATTTTGACATGATCGATCTCAGGAGCCCCTGCACACATGAGGAAGAAACTATTTAAATAATGAAACCCAAGCCTACTTGGTCTTCGGTGGGTTAGGAATATCAAATTTTGGACCAACTTTCATCTTGGCATTCTGTTTGGAATCTGTTTTGGCTGGAACAGATGGTTTTAGTTCTACTAAAGATGGTTTGACATTTGCAACGCAAGTTTGTGTGTTTCAAATTTGCTTTTTTAGAATAAAACTTTGAATCCTTTTGATGATTCTTGGTGGAGGTTTCACCAATTTCAAATTTCAAATTTATTTGAATCGTTGGTTTTACATTTTTATGAGATTCATTGTTTCTTTTCAGAATTATTATGTGTACAAACTTGGGTGCCTTTTGTTTCACATCTTTGGTAGATCTGTTGGAGTTGAAAACAAGTTTTGGATTTCTTTGCGAACATTGTCGTGTGATATGCCCAACATTGTTACACTTGTAGCACTTCCTACTGTCTTTTCGAACAGAGGAATCCAAATCTCGTTTTCTACTCTCTTTTTCTTTCTTGAATTCATCATTGGATTGTTTATCAATGATCTCTTTTTCCTTTTCTGTAGTTGTCCCATAGATAAAATTGATTTTCTTTGAAAAGTTCAGCTTTTGAAACTTGTTGTTTGTTTTTTGCTTTTGAAAACCCAACCAAGCTCTCCTGTTTTCAGGATAGTCTCTGTTCCTTTGATGGTAGGGTTTGTTAACACATTTTAATTTAGAATAAAATGATGCATCTTGTTTTACTAAATCAGAATGGCTCACCTCAACAAGCTTGAACAACTTTTCAACACGATCCAGATTGACATTCTGAATCGGGAAATCCTCATCGAAAATTAGTTTAACAGACTCGTGCATTTTGTATACGATGACGTTTGGATCGTTGTTTAAACTATTTTCTGATGGTTCAACATCCAATTCGGATTTGTCAGACTCATTCTTCAGAACACTTTCAACCACTGTTTTATCCACATCAGAATCACATTCATTTTCTGGTTTAGTGTAAGTTACATCAATGTTCGTAGGCAACTCGTTTGTCTTTTCAGTTTTCAATTTTAAATTGGGCGTCTTTTCCACCCCGACGGTTTTTTACTTGCATAGCTATTCCACATAGGTGGTGGAACCCGATCATAACTTGCACCTTTGTTTCCAACAATTTGATTATCTTCCTTGTTTTCAATTTTTGGAAGAATATGATCAATGACGTATGAACTTGTAGAATAACTGATTAACAGTTTGTTAACCCGTTCTGTTTCAATTTTCATTTTCTCAAGTTCACTTTTTAGCTTGGCGATTGTATTTAAATGAATATTAATGGCCATTTTTTGTCCATTATAGTTGCCTTGAGCATTGAAAGTGTTCCGTCATTTTCTCTAATTACCTTTTCAAATTGTTTAACAGATTTGCATAATTTGTCATAAGCTTCTTTTTTCGAATTATAATCACATGACAAATTATCAGTATAACATTTCAGCTCATTGTATCATGTTTCTTTTTCCGCACACTAACTGCATGGCTCTTGGCACTTAATGCAAGGTGTTTCTTTCATTAACTCATTTATAGACACCTTTACCTCATTCACATTCGCCATACAAGCTTTGTTGGTCTTGTCAGTCAGCTTTTCCAATGTCTCATCAATTCTCTCTTCTTCTTCAGGCTTCTTCTTTTCTTCACAAGATGATCGATGGCTTGGCTCAAAATAACCTGCAAAATTTTTAAGAATGTCATTAGGCAAGAGATGTTTAAATGCACTATTTAACAATTCCTCTTCTTTTGACGATGTGTTGTAATATTATTCAGGAGATTCATCAAAAGATGCCTCTGAATATTCTTCTGTAACTTCAGGCTCTTCAAAGATTTCTACGACCAATGCCAAACTTTCGTTCTTCGTGATGTACCTGTTCCAGTTGAAACCTTCGTCCTCCTGAGTAATGATAAGAGCTTTGTCTTTGGAGTTTGACGGTCCATCTTCGATTTGCACCATTCATGTTTTGGGTTGAGGACGATGTAGATGGCTTTCTTGTAATAATCGTCAGCAAAAGGGTTCTGATTGTCCTAGACTTCTCTATTTGGACACTCTCGTTTGAAATGCCCCTTCTCTCAACATTTGAAGCATGTAACTTTGGACTTGTCAAAGCCAAGTTTCCCATCAAGTCCTCCCAAATTGTCTTTTCTAGTAATCTCCATGAAATGTTGTGCTCTTCTGACGATGGAAGCCATACACCATTTGATGTCAATCAATTCCAACTCGACCGGATCAATCTGATCGTAATCCTCTCTCATCATCTCTGAATTCCCAATTTTTCCTGCTACAAACTATCGTACGATTAAACTAACGAGGCAAGTAATGACATGTGTTGCTTCACGGTGTTCTCGTCGAAGTTTTGAGCATTTTGGAAATCAACAGCAATCTTGCATTGTAGAACCCATTTATTGGGATTAGATTGATTGTTCTGGTGATTCTGGGAATTGCTTGAACTATGAGATGATTGTGGGCCTGGTGGCGTATTTGGATTGACAGACACAAAAGATTGAAATCTACTTGCTTGACTTGACTGTGAACTTGGTGTGTTGAAAGCGCTGAAGGCAGTTTGAATTTTTGGAGATTGTATCTGCGTGGCAGGACTACCCTTGTAATACATATTTACATCTTGTTGCATTTGGGCGCCTTTGCTCTTTGCCATTTTTTGCATCTCGAGTTCGTGCCCTTCCAATCTTTTAATAAATCTTGGTAATGAGAAATTATCATACTCTGTGCCATTCTTTAGAATAGTCAAGTAAGTAGACCATTCTCCTTGAGGTAAAGAGTCTGCCAGCTTATCGACCAATTCTTCATTGGTTTTCACAATTCCCATGCGCTTCATTTGGACCACAAAGTGACAGTATCGTTCAATCAATTGTTTTACCGTCTCTCCCTTGATTAAAGTAAAGATATGGAATTCTTTACTTAGCAACGCTCTCTTCCCTTTTCGTAGTTGTGCACTTCCTTGGAATTTCAACCATAGAGCATTCCATAGAGATTGAGCATCATCATCATGCTGTAGAAGCGCCAAGATGTCTTTTTGATGGATTGGCACTTGTTAGTAAGTGTAGTCATGATGTACGAGGGAATTTTCCATGAATTCTCATTAGCTACAGGTGGAACAGTAATGGGCGAGTTAACCCCGATGAAACCTTGGGTGGCTTGCTGATGGATGGTTCTACGTTCAACCATTTGTGGACGTGGGTGGGGTGTACTAGGTGGTGCGGGTGGTGTAGATGGTGGAGTAGAGTTAGAAGGGGCTGAAGATGAATATGAAGAAGTACAAACCTCAAAATTTAGATTCGACTGCTTTGGAATAACGAGCGGTGGCAGTGGTCCTTGCGAACACGTATGGAGCGTTCACTACAAAACAGACATGAAAAACTAGTGAGAAGACTCTACTAAATGACTACAAAAAGAAAGCAAAAAGACACAACGAATTAGACTCCTACGACTTCAGACAAAACACAAATAGCAAATATTGTAAATAAGTCTAGTTAATGATAAGAAACACAATCACCAAGAATCCCCAGCAACAACGCCAAAAACTTGACATGCTCAAAGTGGTCTAATTAAACTAACTAATTTTTCCTAAACTAGACACTCTATGTTTTAAATTTATAAAAACAGACTCTCTAAAATGCCACAAATTCGGCAAGTGTATTGGTCAATGCAGCATAAGTAAGTCCGAGTATCAAACCTGTGAGACTCTCTAATTATGTTTACTAGACTTGACTAAATTACCATCTAAAGCTGACTGAAACACGAACTTTACTAGAGGCGAGATCACATGATGGAAAAGCACTAACTAGGTCTGAATTCTACACATGAATGACAAACTTCTATCGGTTATGGAACTATTGTGGAACCAGGATCTTAAAACGCTAAACTTAGAGTGACAGAACAGGACCCTTTACCCTTCTCGAGAAGACACATATGGAAACCTAATAAGCTGTTAAATTACCGGTTTTAGTAGACTCTCGCATGGGCTCTCTAACTATACTACTAAAGTACCCTTCTCCGATAATCTACCTCACAACACGAACGTGAAGACTAACTTGGAAACCTTATTCAACTCGATGAGCAAGTATTGGAAGGTAAACTAAGGCAACCTTCTCACAAAATATCTAACCATAGTAATCTTACAACCTAGACAGACCGATAATCTCTCACCTCATGGATATTAAGATTAGTTGAACACCTAGGCCTACCCAATTCACCATTATAACTTTTATGGGTACCACGTCTAGCACACCATAAACTAATAAAAACACACGGTAATTGATCTAACATGAACCTATAACTGAAATACATTCAACAAGGAAACATGTGAAGTTAAGAATCATGCAATCAAACAAGTCCTGGTACGCGTATACATTGAATCATAGAAACCAATCCTTTGTTTTATTGTTTATACCAAAAAAAGAATTCAAAACTAATAAAAATTTAAACTTTCATGCATAGTCATCTTAAACCTAGGTAGTAACTATGTTTTAGCCAATAATCATCATTCAAAACGATAACAAGTTCATCAACGTAAAGAAAAACATGTCCAAACGTATCAAAAACACAAAGTTAAACATGAATAATGAACTAAATGTTTGCTAGAGTGAAAATCACAAACCCACAATGTCCAAATCAAATCTATCCCGACACCTTCTTTCCACTCAAAATCACATATGGATCCTCTAAAATTTGCCTGGGGTAATTCTGTTTCCTATTAGGTTTAATTGCGGGCTTAAATAGGGTTAAAATATGGGCTCCCACGCACTGAACATGCCTCCACTCGTGTCGCGCAGGCTTCATTTGCTCTGTTGTTCGTGCGACGCGACTAGCATAGCGAACTGAGAAAACCGTTTTCGTCGTACTTTTTCGTTGCAACTCTGTTTTCTTCACCGTTTTCACCTATGCGACTTCATAATTAAATTCTCTATCATCTCATTTTCTCAAACTTCCATTTCCATTCCCATTCCATGAGAATCCTCACTAAGCTCAAACCTTTTCCGGTATGCTCATTTCTTTAACATTTCAGCTCGTTTTTACTTCCGGAACCCTACAAATTACACAAGACACAATAATATACAAAACCAATTGTAAAACCACACAAAATTACTCCAATAATTATACAAACTATACATGGAAACAAATGTAATTTACATTACGTCACTCAGTAATTATTGTCTCCTTTAAATTGATGATTTGGATTCAAAGTTATGGACTTGAGTTTTAGGAGTGTAATCACTTGGTCCATGTGTATATGTGTACCCAAGACTAAATTTCACATTGCTTCTAGATTGCTGATTTAGTATAATATCAAAACCCTTACATGAGTCAACCCATTTTTGGCAATTCACTTGGGTTGATTCAAGTTGTTCTTTAGAAGATTGATATTTTGAATTATTATACAAACTAGACATGGAAATAGATGTAATTTACATTACGTCACTCAGTAATTATTGTCTCCTTTCCAATTGATGATTTGGATTCAAAGTCATGGACTTGAGTTTTAGGGGGTGTAATCACTTGGTCCATGTGTATGTGTGTACCCAAGACCAAATTTCACATTGCATGTAGATTGCTGATTTAGTATAATTTAAAAACCCTTACATGACTCAACCCATTTTGGCAATTAACTTAGGTTGATTCAAGTTGTTCTTAAGAAGATTGATATTTTGAATTGTTATACAAATTATACATGGAACAGATGTAATTTACATTACGTCACTCAGTAGTTATTGTCTCCTTTCCAATTGATGATTTGGATTCAAAGTCATGGACTTGAGTTTTAGTAGTGTAATCACTTGGTCCATGTGTATGTGTGTACCCAAGACCAAATTTTACATTTATTGTAGATTGCTGATTTAGTATAATTTCAAAACCCTTACATGACTTAACCCATTTTTGACAATTAACTTGGGTTGATTCAAGTTGTTTTAGAGAAGATTGATATTTTTAAAGAAGTAATTTAAGTTGTGTAGATTGATTTGAAACTTCATGTTTTAATTCAGAGATGACTTGATTTTTTTTCTTTCAAAACTTGCTTATGAGACTCGATGGTTTATGCCAATAGTTTCTTAGAGTTTTCAACTTTCTCAAGTAACATGACATTCAATGCTTTGATATCTCCATAATGGTTGAATGCACTTTTCAGAACACAGTTCTGATAGTATTTTTGGGTATATATTGTAACGCTTCGCATTTGTATCTTTCTGTTTTTAGCAAGTCTGCTTCGTGCTTCTATTTTTGGAAAGTCCAAACTTTGTAATCATATTTCTATTTTCAATTCATTGTATCCTAAGGCTTTGATTATAATCAAGATTAATCAATTATGCTAAATTCGCAAACTTTATTCGCGTTTAAACTTATGATCATGCTAGACTTTATTTCGTCATAAATCAATTCAAAACAACGTGTAAACGTTTGATGAATATTTTAAAATCTTATACTAAACTCAAGCAAGGCAATTAGTGAAGCCACCAAGGCTCCACCGAGGAAAGTCCACCAAGCAACCACAGAATCCATTACCGAACCTGCCTCGCCCAAACCCCCAAGAAGCAACACCAAGGGCAAGAAGCGGAAGGCTTCGAGCCCAATTTGCGCGGTAGTCACTCCGCCAAACCCCCACCAGCCAGACTTGAACCCATCAAGAAAGCGTACACCGGACCCCATCCCAAGTGCAATAGTTGTCCCTTCCATCACCCGGTTACCGCCCTGTGCCGCCTATGCACGATCTGCAATAGGTATGGACACCTTACTCAGCAATGCTGGAATGATCCTAAAGCCCCCATCAACCAAGCCCGAGCCGTGACCACCACACTTCCTCAAAACCCTACTAGCAATCAAAACCGACCCCTAGCTCCTGCCGCTCATGCCTGCTTCAGATGCGGAGACCCAAATCACTTAGGCAACAACTGCCCGCAGTGTAACAACAACAACAATCAGCAGCAACAGCAGCAAGCTCGTGACCGAGCCTTTGTCATCACGGCTGCTCAAGCTCAAAACTCAAACGACGTCATATCAGGTACGTTCCTTGTTAACAATGTTTACGCTACATGTTTATTTAATACTGGTGCGGATAAAAGTTTTGTATCGTTGAATTCGAACCTTTGCTTATGTGTAGTCGTTCTAAGTTGCCTAAACCATTCGAAGTTGAAGTCGCCGACGGAAAATCCGTCACCGTCGATTCTGACCTCTCTAATTGTTCTTTAAACCTTAATGATCATACGTTTTCTATTGACCTCATACCCATGCCAATTGGTAGTTTAGATATCATAGTAGGCATGGATTGGCTAGGGCAAGTCTGTGCTGAAGTTGTTTGTTCGGAAAAATGTATTCACCTTCCCCTTCCCAATGATGATTCCTTGCACGTCTATGGCGAGAAACCTTCCAAAGGTCTCAAGCTTATGTCGTTTATTCAAGCGAACAAGTACTTGCTTAAGGAATACTTCGCCTTTCTTGCCCACATTGTGGAAAAGAAGGAGAAGGGTCCACGCGTGAGTGAAGTTCCCGTTGTGCGTGAATTCCCTGACGTCTTTCCCGGATCTTCCTGGTCCTCCTCCTGCTCGTTCTGTTGATTTCCGCATCGACCTCATCCCTGGTGTAACTCCGGTCGTAAAATCCCCCTATCGTCTAGCACCCTCAGAGATGCAGGAACTGTCTAGTCAACTTTAGGAGCTTCTTGATAAGGACTTCATACGCCCTAGCACATCTCCTTGGGGCACTCCCGTTCTGTTCGTCAAAAAGAAAGATGGATCCTTTCGCATGTGCATTGACTATCGTGAGCTCAACAAGCTTACAGTCAAGAACCGCTACCCTCTTCCTCGCATCAACGACCTTTTCGATCAACTTCAAGGCGCGACTTGCTTCTCTAAAATCGACATTCGCTCTGGTTATCATCAACTTCGAGTCCTCGAAGAAGATATACCCAAAACTGCGTTCCGCACACGTAATGGGCACTACGAGTTCGTAGTCATGCCATTCGGTTTGACCAACGCACCCGCCGTATTTATGGATTTGATGAATCGCGTGTGTAAGCCTTATCTTGACCGATTTGTGATCGTCTTTATTGACGATATCCTCATCTATTCCAAGACGCGAGAAGAGCATGAGCGTACTTGTGTCTTATCCTTCAGCTGTTACGAACCCAACGTCTCTACGCCAAGTTCTCCAAGTGTGAATTTTGGTTAAAAGGGTTCAATTTCTTGGTCATGTCGTCAACGAACTTGGTATTCCCGTTGACCCCGTGAAAATCGAGGCGGTGGAAAATTGGATTGCTCCTAAGACTCCGTCCAAAATTTGTTCGTTTCTCGGCTTAGCCAGTTATTACGTCGCTTCATTTAAAATTTTTCAAAAATTGCCGTGCCTCTCACTTCCTTGAATCAGAAGGATAAACCTTTCGTTTGGGGTTCTGAACAAGAGGAGTCTTTTCAAACGCTCAAGGGCATGCTTTGCAATGCTCCTATCCTAACCCTTCCCGATGGTAACGAAGATTTTGTCGTGTATTGCGATGCCTGAAGACAAGGTCTTGGTTGCATTCGGATGCAATGAGATAAAGTTATCGCTTACACGTCACGTCAACTCAAAATTCACGAGAAAAATTACACTACACACGACCTTGAACTTGGTGCAGTTTTTTGCATTAAAGATATGGCGACACTACCTTTATGGTACAAAGTGTACGGTCTTCACCAACCATAAGAACCTTCAACACATCTTTAATCAAAAGGAACTCAATATGCGTCAGCGTAGTTGGATAGAGCTATTAAACGACTACGACTGCGATATCCGATACCACCCTGGTAAAGCGAAGTGTGCCCGATGCACTTAGTCAACTCATTAGAGTGTATGTTCACAAACTTGAAGCTCAGAGATGATTGGAGGACAATACTGCCCGTTAATGAGGGCACGGATATGAGTAAGTGTGTGTGAACCAGTGTCCAAACGATGGTTATGTGCTATTCACTTGGATAAGCAAACTTCGTGATCTCTGATGAGTGAAGCATAATCGTATCAATCATGCGGATAGATGATCGATCTGAGCATCTGTGGAATGAGAAGTATCGCCGCTATGAAAGTGCCTACTTGCTCAAGGTAAAGGGGCATCAAAGACCTTGGCTTACTCGAACAACCAGAAATTCCTGTTTGGAAATGGAGAGATTACTATTGATTCATAACCAAGCTCCTGTACATCGTCTGGTCATAATAGTATTTGGTAATCATCGACCGTTTGACCAAGTCTGTCATTTCTCCCATACGTGAAGATACCGAGTTAGAAATTGGCCATGTCTACATGGATGAAATCATCTTTATATGTCGTAGAGTGTCCCCATTGACATTATCTCTACTGACCGTGAGGGTCGCTTCACTTCTCGCCTTTGGCAAACATTTCAAAAGGCCCTTGGTACTCAACTCATCTTAGTACTGCTTTCCATCCTCAGTCCGATGGTCAAACCGAGCGTACTATCCACACTCTAGAGGACATGCTTCGTTCTTGAGTAATTGATTTGGTGGCAACTGGGACATGCACTTGCCTTTGGTCAAATTCTCGTACAATAACAGTTACCACACGAGTATTTAAATGGCACCATTCGAGAGCATTGTATGGACGCATGTGTCGATCGCCTATTTGTTGGTACGAGATCCGGGAAGCTCAAATCACCGGTGAGCTTATACAACAGACGACGGACAAGATTTTGCAGATTCAGGACAACTTGCTGAAAGCTAGAGCCGACAAAAGAGCTACGCAGATGAAAGATGCAAGCCCTTGGAATTCCATGTTGGTGACTTTGTACTTCTCAAGGTATCCCCTTGGAAGGGTGTGGTTCATTTCGGGAAGAAGGGAAAGCTCGCTCCTCGCTATGTAGGTCCTTTCAAGATTCTCGAAAGGATTGGCAAGGTAGCCTACCGATTGGAACTACCACAAGAGCTTAACAACGTTCATCTTACCTTCCACGTCTCAAACTTAAAAAGATGTCTTGCTGAAGAAGGGCTCCAAATTCCGCTTGAAGATCTTCAAATCAATGAGACTTTGCATTTTGTGGAAAAACTAGTCGAAATCATGGATCGAGGTACTAAAAAACTAAGGCGCAGTCGAATTCCTATCGTGAAGGTTCGATGGGAAGGAAAACGTGGCGCTGAATTTACTTGGGAACTTGAAAGCGACATGAAGTCTAAGCATCCGCATTTGTTCGTTGCATCTTCCTAAATTTCGGGACGAAATTCCCTAAAGGATGGGAGACTGTAACTCTTCGCATTTGTATCTTTCCGTTTTTAGCAAGTCTGCTTCATGCTTCTATTTTTTGAAAGTCCAAACCTTGTAATCGTATTTGTATTTTCAATTCATTGTATTCTAAGGCTTTGATTGTAATCAAGATTAATCAATTATGCTAAATTCGCAAACTTTATTCGCGTTTAAACTTATGATCATCCTATACTTTATTTCGTCATAAATCAATTCAAAACAATGTGTAAACGTTTGATGAATATTTTTAAATCTTATACTAAACTCAAGCAAGGCAATTAGTGATGTTATTCAAAGAATTCAAGCTTCAAATTATCATAAAATCTTGTCACATTATGTTTAAGGAAATACTAGTTACTTATTTTATTTATAGGGTTTTAAAAACAATAATATGCATCACATTAGACCATATTCAATACCCATACTTGCTTATTATAACATATTTAACATTTAAACGCTATGTCCATCAAATATGTAATTTAAAAGATTAAAAAAAATATGGCAGCCCCTCTTGCGGCCGCAACCCTTAGGGACTTCCCTCTTCTTTTTTTTGAATTCAAACTCCCCCAAACCACATTGAATGCAACCCTAATCCTACCCTATCCTTCCCCTATATAGACATAAGTTCCTCCACCTCTTTCCCACTTTTACAAGCCTCCATACTCCTCAAACAAGTACCTAACTTCAGAAATTCTCTGCTAAAACTCAGCAGCTTGCAAGTGAGTTTCGACTCACTTTTCTTCTTCTTTTTACCTTGTTTTTCTTTCTAACACTCTTAGATAATCTCTAGGAAGGTTCTCACAAGTTTGCTTGGGCAAACTAAGGTGAAACCACACCATTTTGAGGTCCAAAAGTGTACAAACTTTCTTGCCAAATTTTTATCTTTCAAACTTCAAGTTTTTCAAAGTTTTCACTTTGTTTTCTTTCTCAACATTGTTTGATAAGCCCTATGAATGTTACCATAGGTCCCAAGGTGGAATCACACCATTTTCGGGGCCAAACTTTCTGTTTTGGATGATAACTTATAAAACTTTTTTTTGAACTTAATTTTTAACATAACAAATCTATGCTACATATGCCACTAACCAAGCTTATGGTTAGTGTGTTAAGCTAGACTTGATCACATACGTTCAAGAGGCATATTTTGTCTCTAAACTTGTGGTTTTTACTAGGGTTTCAAACCCACAAGTGTTGAACCATCCAAGCTTTTAAGTTTTTATTGGTGTAGGTGTGATTACATGAAGGACTTGGCCATTCAACTATTCAATCCACCCCTCACTTAATGATTTCCATAATTCTTGACCATCCAGATTGTCCTTGTGTCAATCTTGTGTAATGGTGAATCTTATGAAAGAGGTTTAGGATGGTTATCCTCCTACCTCCACGCATGACTTATATGACTTACATGATATCTATGAACTACATGAATTATATGATAAATTAGTAATAACATAACTATATGTAAATACTTAATATAACCGAACCTTTGACCATGACCAAATGGTTAATTGTCTTAAAAGTAGATGATTTTATCTTAGACTTAGCAATCGTTACGATTCTATTGGGCATGACCCATAAAAACACAAACACACTTCGGGGCTTATTAGGGTAAAAAACGAACGTTAATGTCTAGATAAATACTTTTGTTTATATATACTTTATTTGTACATTTTAAATTCCTAAACTCATTAAACTCCCCCGTCAATCTAAGTACTCATACACCTACGTTGCCTTGTGTAGGATAAACTTGGTGTTTCATCCCCTAAATCAACCTAACTCTCTCACGAATATTACTTTGCAAAACCGTGAGTACACTCGAACCCCTTTCTATGTTTTTCCACTATTTGGGTGCAACATGATTAATCTACAAAAACTACACTAAATCACACTTTATTCTATACACAAACAATCCATCAACATGCTTTAGTCTTATGCTACTTGAATTGTTACTTGGTATATTCTTATGTGATCTAAATGTCATTAACTTTGACCGAGCCTCCCTTAACATGTATAGCGCTATAGGAGTAACGCACCGCCCGTATTCTTGTGGTCAATGTTAAGTTGAAATCTATTTTGCGGTACACTAGAGGATTGGCTTGTAGATTCACATGCCTTGTTTACATTATCTCATATGCTAGCTATTCATGTGGATTTGTTTAATCGGATTTTATACATATGCTATAAAATTAAACATATGTACTCGCCAATACTTTGTTATTGAACTATACTTTTTAACATGTTGCAGCTTGATGAATTTGTTATGATGGAACTTATTAGGAATGGCATACAAACACGCGTAGAATACTAAGTTAATCATTATGTTATTGTTGAACTTATTTTGTTGATGTTACTTTATTTGGATTTTGTTGTAATATGACAATTGATGTTTTGAATGAAATGAGATGTTTATTTAAATATTATCGCAAATAGTGTAATGATGTCTCGAGCAATCTAGTCGTCTGACTCCGATATTTTCGTCATCGGTTGGGGTGTGACATATATCAACACGCTGGTATGGTCCGGCAGTTGTTGATTCAGCAGTTAGAATAATGCACGAACCAGCACTTTCACTAGTGTTGTGTTCATATGTCTCACTTAATGTTTCTAAGGCAACTAGTGCAAGATTCTGGTGATTCTGATTCAGTGCAAGCATGCTAAAATTTCCATCACTAAAATCCTCAGGCCGACTACTCCAATCTACAAAGCTTTGAGTGAAAAAACAATGTTTAGTAGTTTTTGTTGCAGGAGAACCAATACTTTGAGAAACTACTGGTAACTGACCTTGGGATTGAATTTATGCTTGTGGAAGAGTTTTAACTTTTACTTGTGATATGTTAGCATGTGGTGTGTGATATTGAGAATGGACATTCACATGAGGATATGAATTTTGAATGGGTGGATGTGCAAAGTGTGATGTAGATTGTGTGTTATGACCAGGGGTATTTAGGAAAAACTTTGATATGTGTTTTGAAAACATGGATATGGACCGGTAGTTGATTAACTCATTTGATTAGGATAGGTCACAATTGGTACAGAGTTTGTGTTTGATTCCTACACTCTCTTGCAAAGTGACCTAGCCTATGACATTTATAGCATTCAACCTTAGATTTATCCTTCTCACCCCTTCCGTCTACACAAGGAATTTCTGACAAGTTTTGTTATAAAATTGATTAGACTTAATACTCAATAAAGCTAGCTAGTCAAGGACGTCAAACTCTTTTTGGTTAACATGATCCATTAGTTTATGATCATACATTATCAAAGCATAATTTTGATTTCATAACTCTGTTCATTCACACTGTAAGATGATGATGACTCACCGGGGCTGTGTTACCAAATGTGTAATCTTCAGAAGTTTTGCCTGATGACACCAGCTTTTGTTTATGGTTAAGCTCTCACTCATAGATGAAATGTTTTCCATGAAGTTGCTTATCTCCTTAAACCAACATAGTTTCTCAACACATAAGTAGTTGTTTCCATTTATCAGGTAGTGATCTCTTGAGTCTATGACTCAGCGTAGAGTTTGTAAACACTTTATCTATGAGCCTAAGCTCGCTGATAACACAATTTAACTTTAAAAATCGTTGAGTAAGAGATTATCCCTTGATATGAGCAAATGTTTCACACTGTTGATTCAATATTTCTTTGTTGTTCTCTTGAACGTCATCTATACCTCCGGATTGTTTGTTCAAAGCATCCACAACTCTTTGGAATTCTCACAATGGAGCAATCCAACATAGATTTCATTGGGTAAGGCCATGGGTAGTATCCTGAATGTCTCAGCATCGAGCTCCAACTTTTAGAAATCTTGCTCAAAGTAGTTAGTGGTCTTCTTAGGAATATTAACATTCGGTTGTTTAGTACTCGAAACAGGGGGAACATGAGGGCCATACACCACTAATCTCCAGCAACCAGTGTTTAGCTGTGATAAGTGGTGACCTATTCTTTTTTTGCCATATTTTGAATTCATGACGAACAAGCATCAAAGGCTTGTTTGCCGATCTGGTATTGTGAGGATCATGAGTGATTGACATCTCTCTAAGTTCTATTGAATGTCAATTCAGAAAACAAAGTATCAGAAACAACTAGTTGATCTGATTGGTCAAATTTTCTCAAAATCCTTTGATCACTCAGTCAATTATTAGTTTGAGATAAATTATATGCTTAATCAATGGTGTGAAGTCATTTCAGTGAACCTTGCTCTAATACCAATTGTTGGATCTGATTGTGTGTTGTATGTGTTTTTATTGGTAAAATAGTTAATTAAATTGAGAAATTCAATCAAATAGTATTATCTAAACACATCAAACAATCATAGATGAACAAGGAAGGATTGCAAATAATTCATTATGGATTCAACATATATAATACAATCAATAAGTACATAGTACTCCCCATCACCTAGTAAATCACACTCTCACTAAGTTTTACGCTCTTTGGCTCTTAGCATTTTTTAATTACAAAGATACTCAAAACTTTATACAGGAAGTTTAAACTGCTGGTGACGTTATTAAGAAAGTGACCTTCAACAACTTCATTAATTATTGTAACTGCTAGTAGTTGTGAAACTGTTGGATTGTCATTCTGTTTCATTGAACTGCTAGATCTTCACAACATATTCTCCCCTAAAATAAAAAACATATTTTTTAGATTTTTGGTTTTAAATAAAGAAATTTGAAAACTAAAAACTTGACAAACCGATGAGGATTACGTCAAATAGCCATCTATCTCGGCTTCAACCTCTGTGTCCCCCCATGATGTCAGATCTTCCATCCCGTTTAATTTCTAAAGATATCTAAATTTTGCTTTGTCAAACGGTTTTGTATAAAAGTCTGCTTTCTATTCATCAGTCTGGATCTTTTCAATACGAATCAACTTTTTTCTCATAGCAATCATAGATAAAGTGATGTCGTATTTCAATGTGCTTTGTTTTAGACTTTTGAACCAGATTTTTGGTTATCTTAATGACAGCCTCGTTATCTACATATGTAGGTGTACCAAGAAACTGCTATCCATAGTCTCTCATCTGTTGTTGTATCCACAAGATTTGGAAACACCAACCGGAAGCTGAAACGTATTCTGCTTCGCAATTAGAGAGAGCGACTGTGGTTTGCTTCTTGCATTGCCACGTTACTAAGCGTGTGCCAATGAAATTGCAACTGATAGTTGTAGATTTAGCATTTAATTTGCAACACCCAAAGTTAGAGTCAAGAGATCCTACGAGATTGAAGTCGTCGGGATGGGGATACCACAAGCCGGTGATTGGGCAACCTTTTAGGTATCAAAGGATTCTTTGACGATCAACAAATGTGACACTCTTAGACTTGACAGGTAGCGTGTGAAGAGGCATATCGAATACATGATATTCGGCCGTGATGCAGTCAGATACATTAAAGAGTCGATCATCGAATGATATAGAGTTTCATCTATCTTCACTCTAGTTGGATTAGTTGGATCTGGTCTGATGCCGTGATTCAGAGCTAGTGGGGTAGATATTGGTGATGAGTCAGACATCTTGAATATCTCCAAAACATCATTCACATACTTTTTCTGATATATAAAGATTCCATCAGGCAATTGGTTGACTAGAAGTCCTAGAAAGAACTTCAACTTCCCTATAGAACTCATATCGAAATTCTTATTCATCACTCTTTCGAAATCTTTGCACAATACATCGTTTGTCGAACCGAATATGATGTCATCCACATAGATTTGTACAATTAAGATGTGTCATGCTGCTTTGCTTGTGAAGAGGGTACTTTCTACTATTCCTCTAGTAAGACCGTTGTCAAGAAGGTGCTGAGAAAGCATTTCATACTAGGCTCGCGGGGCCTAGTGTAAGCCGTATAATGCCTTGTCCAGTAGATAAACCTTTTTTTGTGTATCGGATCGACGAACCCTGGTGGTTGGCCGTCGTATACCTCCGCTTTCACTTTTCCATATAGGAATGCAGACTTAACATCCAATTGGTACACTTGGAATCCCTTCCATGACGCAATGCGAGGAAGATGCGGATTGCTTCCAAGCTGGCCACAAGAGCATAGACTTCAGTGTAGTATATTCCCTCTTACTGATGAAATCCCTGAACAACGAGTAGAGCTTTGTTACGCATAATTACTCCTTTGTCATCTCTTTTGCACTTGAAGACCCATTTTGTATTTATATTTTTGTGGTCATCTAGTCAATCACCCAACTTTCTTCTGTGAGAGCTTCTTTATACGTTTTCGATTCTAACTGCGAAATAAAACATCTATATGAGACCGTGTTTTGTAAAGGTGCTATATTAGTATAAAAACAACTAAGATCCTGATTTATCTGATTTCACGTTTTAACACCAGTCTGCAACTCTCCAATAATATATTCTGGTCGGTGGTATGACAGTGTCCTAGGCATAACTTCGTTAGAAATGCTCACTTCGTGTTCCAGATTTGTAATATTTTGATCAGCATTCTGATTAAGTGTAGATGCTTCATTCTGAACACTTGTTTCCTCAGCTTGATTGTTGAGTAAACTTTCAATCTAATTTTCACCATCATCCGAAGTAGATTCGTCGTGGTCATATGTCGGTTCAGCATCAGATTCAGAATCATCAGATTGATTGAACGAGGGAGCTGTATCACTCATCTCTTGCTCGGCTGTGGGATCACTTGTTCCAGTAGTCCGTGAATCTAGATGTTGAGAACTAGGACCTGCTTCAGTATTATTAGTACCAACATGTGTCTAGGTTATAATACTTGGTCTAGGAATCTGATCTTGTGAAATGACAGTTGTTGATGATAATAATTGGTCTAGGAAGTTGAACTTGAACTTGACGTTGTGTACGGTGCACTGAATTCATGCAAAATTCCCTTCACATTACAAAAATCTAACATCCGGTTGTTTTTGAATTTTGTACCATTGTCGCTTCTAATGCGTGGAATTGGTAGATGCTACAAATTCTCTAATTTTTGGAACAAGATCATCAGATTCTCAAATGTTTCACCTTGCTTTCCAGAAACATTACCCACGAAAATCTTGAGTAGTCAACAGTAACAATAGACAATATAGATCTCCTGAAATACCTTGAACATTGGCTGGTCCAAAGAAATCCATATGTAGTCTTTCTAGTGGGAGCTTATTGAGTTCAGAAGCTTCCTTGGATGCGACTTTTTATGTTGTTTGCCCTTCTTGCAACTAATGAAGTCACCATTCAAGTGAAAACTTTTAAGACTGACTCCTTCCACTAGATTGTTGTGTACGAAGAAATTCATCTTTCGGAGATGAATGTGTCACATTTCCTATGCCACGTGATTGATTCTTTCTCTGTTGCTTTTGACACAAAACATTGCACGGATTTTCTCGTTGTTGCAACGCTCATGTCTAAGACATACAAGTCATTTTCTCGGGGAGTGCGCATCAAGATCCACTCCTCCAGTATATGGAATCCTAGCTTTAGAATAAGACATTCTCGATCAGTGATTACGTTGTGAATTTTTATCATAGACCTGAGTGATACTCAGTAAGTTGTTCTCTAACTCTGCTATGTAGTTTGCCTTGTCGAACGTCACCACACCATTAATTAAAATCCCTTCATATATAATTCTACCTCCCTAGCTTCCTGCAAATCGACGTAGCCCCCACGGGTAGATTTGACGTCGTATAAAAGATCCAACATCCATGCCATGTGCCGGGACGCTCCGTTATCCATGATCCACTTAGAAATGACGGATCTTGGGAGCCCCTGCGCATTCACTCAAAAAATTATTTGGATAGCGAGACCCAAGCCTTAACGGTCTTAGGTGGGTTTTCACAGTTTGATTCACACACGGTTTCATTCTTACTTCAACAATATGTTCATCTTTCTCATCGATCACAGTTGAAAAAGATGTTTTAATCTCTTCAGATGATACTTTTGATTTTATCACCCAAGTTTGATTTTTTGAAATTGCATATTTGGTTTAAATGGTTGAAGCTTTTTGCTCCTTTTTGATTGTCGATTCACAAGCCTTTTCATTTGAAATGTTTTTGCTAGTTTCACATCTATTTTAGATTCTTTATTTCATTTTAGAATCTGAGTAGGAACAAACATTGGGGATTTTTATTTTGCATCCTCTAAAGATTTCTTAACACTGTAAACAGGTTTAGAGGTACTTTAAGGACACCGTCTAGCGATATGCCCAACCTAGTCGCATTTAAAGTACTTCCTGTTGTCTGTTACAGCAAAGGATCTCATAACCTGTTCACAATGTTGTTTTTAGCAAAAAATTCATCGTTTGATTCTTTGCTTGACAAACTCTCTTTTTTCGCTTTCTAAGCTTGTGGAGGAAACAAAAACCATTTTCTTTATGAATTTTTAGTTTCCAAACCTGTTATTGTTTTTCTTACCATATCCCGAAACCCTGCCTCTCGTAATAGTTGTTTTTCTTTGTTATTAGAATAGGTGCCTTTAGGTTTGGAATAGTAGGATCTATCATGTTTAAAGTTTGAAAATCTTTGTTCTTTGGTCATGTTTCCAAGCTCAGACATCTCAACTTCTACCAACTTAAACACTTTGTCAACTTTGTCTAGGTTCACGTTCTGAATCGGAAACTTACCATCAAAATACAACTTGTCAGATCCTTCATTTTTTTCATGACTATACTCGGATCATCATTCAAACCATTTTCTGATTTTGGAATATGATTCTTGTGAACTTGTTTTTTCAAGATTAGATTGAGCACTTTCAAATTCATTACTTTCACTATAGATTTCCAAAACCTTTTCAATGACATTTTTAACCAACTCTGACTCACATTCATTTCTGTCTTGGTATTGGTTATATTGATGTTTTTAGGCAGCTCATCTTTCTTTTGCATTCTTAGTTTCAAATTAAGAGCCTTTTACACCCTGTCAGGTTTTTTCTTTGAATAACTATTCCACATCGGGGGTGGAACTCGATGATAACCTAGACCCTTGTTATGATAACCATACATATCCTCTCCCGTTTCATCTTTTCCCATAGGTTTAGGGAGGATGTGATCGAGTACGTAAGATGCTGTTGAACAACTGGACAGTTTCTTATTAACACTTTCCGATTCAATCCTGACGGTTTCTAGCTCCTATTTTAATTTAGCGATCGTGTCAATGTGAATGTTTATTGCCATTTGTTTGTCCATGACCGTCATTTTGAGCATAGAAAGCGTAGCATTATCTTCTTCGTTAGAATCTTGATATTGGTTAATAATTTTGCTCAGTTTATAATAAGCTTCTTTTGTATCTATATATCACTGAATAGGTTATAAGTGTGTTTTTTGAGTTCTTTATACTTCTTATCTTTCTCAAAACAATCTTTGCATGGCTCTAAGCACTTAATGCATTGTTTTTCAATTTCTTTCTTCTCACTATTGCCCTCCTCTCTGACTGACTCAATCACGACCTCCTGAACTTTCTCAAAGACTACCTCTTGTAATTGTGCCATCATAGTTTTATCGGCAATCTCTTTGAGGTTTTTAGCATTCATTTCTTTGGTTACATTAATAACTTCCTCTACAAGCTGCTTTGTTTCTTCATCACTTTGTGGGCTTTGATAATGGCTTGATTCTCTAGAGAAATCTTCAAAAGATATATAAACATCAGGTGGTATAACTAAGTTAAAAGCACTATGAAAAATATCTTCATCAGCACTATGATCCGAATTTTCATTTGAGTTTCATCAAAAGCGAATTCAACACAATCTTTGCTGGTTACTTCTTCAATTGTTTCTTCAATTGCTAATTCAGGTTCTTCAATGATTTTTGCAAGAAGTGTAAGACTTCCAGTCTTGAGAATGTAGTTGTTCTAATTGAAGCCTTAGTATTCTTAAGTGACCATAAGAGCTTTGTCTTTTGATTTCGCCGGACCATCCTCAATTTGAATAAGCTTTGTTGTACACTGAGGTTGTTAAGAAGTTCGGTGATAAATTGCCTTCTTGTGATAATCGTCACTGAATGGATCTGGTTTCCATGTACTTCTTGGTTCGGACACTCTCTTTTAAAATGGCCATTCTCTCTTCACTGGAAACATGTTACCTTTGATTTGTCAAATCCTAGTTTTGTATCAGGACCACCTAGACTGTTTCTCGTGGTAATTTCCATGAATCTTTGAGCTCGACGAACAATACTAGCCATACACCACTTAAATCGATAAGCTCTAACTCTTATGGATCAATCTGATCATAATCCTCTTTTGTCATATTTGGATTACCGATCTTTCATGCAATTAAGCTCTCGTATGATTCCAAGAGTGAAGCAAGAATGCCATGCGTTGTTTATCCGTTGTCTCGGTAAAGTCTTGAGCATTTTCAAGGTTTATTGTTATGGTGCACTGCAGGATTCACTGATTAGAGTTGTTATAGTTGTTCTGACTATTTTAGCTATTAAAATTGTTTGAGCTTTGGGATGATTGGGGTGCCTGTATTGGTGTATTTGAATCAGAACTTGAGAATGACGAGAACCCACTGCCACTGTTCGAGTTGTTTGAAGAAGATCCAATTGAGTTATCAACACTAAACACAATCTAAATCTTTAGGCTTTGATTGTTAGCTGCAGTACTGCCTTTGAAGTATAGATTCACATCTTGTTGGGCTTGTGATTTCTCATCTTAGATATTTTCTAGAGTTCTAACTCATGTCCTTCAAGTTTTTCAATAAACTTTGCTAGACTCCATCCACTATAGTCATTACTATTTTCTAAAACCATTAAGTAAGTCGACCATTTACCCTCTGGTAATGTGTCGGCTAACTTGTCAATCAACTCTTCATTTTCCTTTATAATACTTAACCTCTTCATTTCCAAAACCAAATGGCAATATCTTTCAATGAGCTACTTCATCAATTCGCCTTTTAATGTAGTGATAATGTCAAATTCCTTTTTGATCAAGGCCCTTTTACGTTTAATCATTTGTGTACTTCCTTGGAATTTCAATTTTAACATGTTCCAAATAGATTGAGCATCTCCTTGATGTTGTAACAGTGTGAAAATGTCTTCTTTATTGCCTGTTGCAGAATGTTTAACATCTTCTTCTCCTGTGTAAACTTTTCTATTTCTGTTGAGTGAACTGCATGATAGTTTTGTCGAGTCCATTCTCTCTTGTGGGAGCAGTATATCCCTCTTCGATTAAATACCAGCACTCTAGATAATTCGCCTAAACCCAGTTTTCGAAACGTTCATGCCAGCCTTTATAATCTTCTATATTCATTAGTTTAGGCAGCTTTGTCATCATTACCATTTCATTATCGAAACTTAAATTTTGAATGACTAAAGATGTGGCTATAGTGGCGAAAGCATTGTAGAATTTGTTCTCCATTTTGTCGGAAATTTTGGACAAAGTTGATTTAGTGCGAAGGTAGCCTTGTGCGAGGGTACCTTTGTATGAACTAGTTATAAAAACAACAATTTAGAGTTAAGTTAGTACGAGGGTAACAAAAATAATTTTTTTTAAATTTATCTTCGTACGAAGGTAAAAATTATGTTTGTACGAACTTATTACTTCGTGCGAAGATGAAATTTCATGTTTTCTTGTTTTTAGTTGATTTTATCATGATTCTGGTTGATTTTAGCTCCAAATTTTTCAAGGGTTTGTTAGAAACAAATTTGAAGTATTCCATGAAAAATTCAGTCCATTTCGACAAACAAATTCGTTAAAAATGATGAAAATGAGAAGTAATGAGTAGAAGAGAAGTGTGAGATTGTTAAATCTTATTGTTTGTTTTCAGATTAGCTCCCAGGCTCTAATACCACTTGTGAGGATCTACTATCCAATGATAAGCTCAGGTCTAATCTGTTTAACCTAGTCCATAACATGCAGAATCCATTTTAGATTAGGTGACAACTATAACAAGATTACTTTTCAATCACTATTTAATTAATATCGTAAACGTTTACGAGTTCAAAACAATTGGACAGGGCTTCGCCGTCTTGTTCGCAAAACAATACAGACTAATGACCACACACACCTATTTATAGGACATTACCTTCGTGCGGACTAGAGCTAGTTTCCTTCGTATGAACTAAACTAGCCTACCTTCATGCGAAGTAATACTGATTTCCTTCATATGAACTAGGCATATATGCATACTGAAAACTATCATTTTGATCTATTACAGACACGGACACGACTCGTAGACGTGGACAGCAACCATATATATAACATAATCTTACTTGAAAGACCTTGACTCTTATTTCACCATAATACTAGGGCTAATAGTTTACTATCTAAATCATTAACAGGCTCATCAACAATATACTATTTTTTCCATTTCAGTTTACTTAATGCCAATTAAATATTTCCAGGAACATTCGAACCGATGATTACAAGTAAAAAATTATGACATTTACAAATAAAAAATTAATATAATTTAGTTAATTGGGGATAAAGTCTCAAAAAGTTATCTTTTTATATTAGATATATACACAAAATGATAACATGCATTGTGAGTACATTTTAATGTTCATGGAGCGGTGATATGAAATGTAAGTGGATTCGTGAGCAGCACAAGTGGTACCGGTGTTTATTAAAATTATCGCAACCGAAATTTCATCAGGACCGGGTGTTAGGAAAAATATCAGAGTTTTCAAACACCGTAGTCTTCATTTCATAAGCTATGGGATGAAACCAATATTTACATAAATGATTTTCACGGGGATACACCCTTAATTACAAAACACATTTTATTCATGTTACATAGCCACTTATTTAAGCTTTAGTGCCTCGTAGCACTTTTTCCTTCTCTTCATAGTAAATCACCTGAAACTCCCTTTATAAACATTTGATTAAATGGAGTGTCGTGCCCCGGTGAAAGATAATATGTATAGTCCCAAATTACCCTTAACAATCCGTTAGTGGTAGTAAGGGGTCGAACCACGAAGAGTTTGTGGTTTGCGATGGACATGATTGATTTTAACGAATGTTGTCACTTTATAAAGCTTGCTAAGAATTTTGTTTTGTTTAATTGATTAAAAAGGGATGTCGGATTAAACACACAAGTTTGTATTTGATTATCTTAGTACGATACTTGTATGATTATAGAAAACTTAATTGATGATTATAATAGTAGTAAAGAACAAGGTCACACCCGATTCGGTAATTGAAGTCCTAAGGTTTCTACACGTTTTAGATTCGATTCAATTGTATAATTGACCAACGAATTTAGTGTTACGTGACTTAGATGCCAAGAGCTATCGACGTCGTGAACGACGGACTACAATGCACATCATTATCACAAACATGTAAACTCTAACCTAGACAAGGCTTAATTGCACATAAACATTTCGCAAAGTCAACTTTAATCTTCACTCGACAATTCAAGAATTCAATACAAATGCAAGACAATTATCTTAGGTTTCAAAATCAAATTACAACTTGTTACAAATCAAAACTCAAACAATGTTTAACCCTAAAAACATACAAAAACCTACACTGGGGTGAAACCCTCGAGAATTAGCAGCTCATGACAACGAAACTTGGTCACCGGATGATGATGATGGTTAGTGTTTGGGATGAATGGTGAAAATGAATGGATGATGAATGGGATGATGATGGTAGGTTTGGATTAGGATTGAAGGTTGTGATTTGGATGATGGAATGGATTGGGAATGATTGGGTTTGAAGATGATGATGTTCTTCGCTCCAAGAGAGGTGTTTTTAGTTCAAAATTGCGTAACCCCCCCCAAAGAAAAGGTCAAAAACTAGTGTTATATCCCGTCCTAAAGTAGCAAACAACATTTTTCGCGAATTGGAGCAGCAAGTGGCGTCGCCAATGGCCCTTTGTGGCGTTGGTGACGCCCCTTGGTTGTGGTTGTTTCTTCCGACGCTCTATTCCACTGCCTAGGCACCAATCTGGCTGACGGGGATTCTCAGTGGCTTCGGTGACGGCCCAGGAGGGCGTCGGCGACGACATGTGCATTTTTCATTTTCAGTTTAGGCCATTTCTTGATCCCAGTTGACTCGATTTCCGTCTCGGTGCTCCGTGTAGCTCCTGATTAGCTCCTTAAATTCCATTAGGCCTGCGAAACACAATTCCAATCAAAAGTAGGCTATTCGATATTAAAATTATGCAAAAACATTAACTTAAACATAAGAGAACACCGGTTTTCGACTACGCATCACATCCCAACACTTGTCTTTTTCTTGCCCTCAAGCGAATCTGTTTTTCACTTTCACGTGGGTCGAACGAAAAACTCGCTTTGCATTCTTGAGACGTAAGCTAAGGTCTAATGTCATATCCGGTTCATAATCTTTACAATTTTCAAAACATTTAGCGGTAAAGTGATTAATCACATAAGCATGGTTACCAAGATTAACCCGCCCTTAAAACTCACAAATCATATATATCCCTCATAATATTCTCTCCACTCGGTTTAAAAGAAAAAAATTAGCTAATAAATGATGCATTAGCACTTTTGATGTAATCACTCAAACCGACTAGAACACGTACCCACATAGGCTTGCAAATCAATCGCTCTCCACCACTGAACACAGATACTAAGCACAAACAAAAGTTCTTTAAAAGGGTTGTAACGTGGCTAGGCTAAGGGATGGAATAGGGTATTTTGAAAGTGGCTCAGGCGAGGAAAATTCAATTTTATTACAAAAACTACTCTAAAAACGTCGAAAGTAAGTGTCAACAAACTAATAGGCAAAAATGTTCGCCTTTTATTCAACAACTACCACACATCTTTTTGCTTTTCTTAAAGATCTTTCACTTATTTTTCGTGATATATTTTTCTATACAAACAACTAAATGTAAAATCAAATTTTCAACGAACGGGATAAAAATAAAAGGCTAAACGGTCAAGGGCTAAATGGGTTAATCAAACAAAAGGTTTAGGCTCAATGTTGGCGACCAATGGATTGATTTCGGGTAAGGAGATATATAAATGGTGTAAAAGGAAAGGTTTACCTAATGCCTTAATCATTCTTGTGTTCGTATTCAGTCTATGGTCTCAACCGCATCAAAAGTTTCAAGTTCTACAATAAGCTACTAAAGGTCCACTCAAACAAAGAAATATATGCATATATATATGACATGTAAAGCGGCTCAAAATCTCACGTATAAAGGGTATGGTATGTGATCTGTACAAAATGCAAATTTCTTAGGTGGATTACTCCCAAATAACCACCCGCTAAATACCCGTCATGCTATTAATTCAAACCTGACCATGACAAAAGACCACATGGGTTGTGCCATCCCTCATTAACTTCGTTACTTGTGCTTTTTAGATTACTTAAACAAAGACATTTTTGAAAATTTTTTGAAATTTTCCCCTATCCCCACACTTGAGGTTAACATTGTCCTCAATGTGTAATGTTTAAATGAACAAGTAAAAATCAAAAATCTTTTTCTCCCCCCATCCCACACTCGAGGTCAACATTGTCCTCAATGTGTAAGAATAGAGCTTTTAAGACGCACAAGGGATGTGAGACGGCTAACCTCCCCAAAATTTCACCCCAATAAATAAAATATAAAATACAATCCACTTATTAGAAAGCTAAAATCAAAGCTAAAAAGAAACGTATGCACCTGGTTTTCGCTCATTTCTCATGTGCTCTTCATTCTTCAACAAAAATGGCTGTCTCGCGAACATGATGTACCTACAAATCTTAACCCTTGTGTAGAAGCATGCTTCTCACAACAATTAAAATTTGTTAGTTACATAGTCATACCATTTTTATAAAGAATTACAAAGTCATTCATTATTTCACTTTGATTTTTGTGGAAAATTATTTATAACAGTAACAATCCTAACTCACTTTCGTTGGAATCACGGTTGCATTTAGCTCATGCAACAAGCCTTTTTTAACCTCCCGATAGCTCGGAGGATGAGTAGATCTCGTGAGGGTTATATAGGGAACACACCCACAAAGTTCATTTAGCTACTAAGGAAAGAAAAAAAACAAATTATAAACAAAAATATACAACAACATAAAACATACCACGCACTATCTTTGGTAACGCTCGTTGAGATTGACAGGCAGGTATGGATAGTAGGGGTATCCGGTGAGAGTTGACATTATCTCATGATAGTCATCAGGGGCCCTCTTTCACCTTTAGCAGGTGCTTGAAACTATGGCAGGATAAAGCTAGAACCAACTCCCTCAGGCCAATGAGGAGACGGGTTGAAAGGCCCAAGTGGTACGGGAAGGTTCTCATAAGACGTCCAAGGTGTGTGCTCTTGGTACTCTGGAACTGCCAGGTAGTCTTAATGGTGCCTCTCTTGATTGTGGAGGTGCTTGGTGTTGTTTATAGCAAATTGTTGATCTATAGACAACACACTCCATCGACGGTCTTTTATCGCGTTACGCTCAAGTCGGAGGTGATCTTGCTCATCCTCCCAAGCCCTTCTCTTGGTTGCCTCTTGCATCCATTGCCTTTCAATTTGATCCCACTAGGTTGCTGCTTGGCCCAAAAAAACTGCTACTCCTCCCAATATTCTTGTTCCTTAACCCGATGGGCTGCCCTTCGGCCCAATGAATTTGTTGTTGGCCTTGGAAATCTTGCTCCCATTTCCGTGTCCACTGTTCATACTAGAGGTTTTTCCCAATACCCGCGAAAGTGTTATCATACCCATCTTGTTTTCCCCGGTTGTAATTGGGGTACCCCGGTCTACACCGGTTGGTCGTGCCACACTTGCCGATATTTCCTGGTGAGGTCGGGCATATCTTCGGCGTGGTCCCCTCAAACCGGGAGGCTCATCCTCATTTTCTTCAATCACCATCTCTTCTTCTCTTGCGGCTTCTTGCGCCTCTCTCGGATCAATGTACTAGAAAATATGTCCTTGATCATCTGTCACCGTGTACTTGTGACCAAAGACTTGAACATGTATCTTCCAATGCTGCTTCATTGAGGCGAAACAGATTTGATCCACGGGCTTTGAGACCCACAATGATTCTGTCGGTAACTTGTTTTGTTGCAAAGTCATGGCGCTAATCAACCGCACATACGATATCATTTTTCGCATTTAGGACTCACGAGTACCCCACATATTCATCATCACAATTTGTCGCCACGACAACTTTGGCGACCCAAATAATAAGGCATGCAAAACCGACAATCTGGCCCGTTCAACTTCCCACGGCGTCCAAATCTGACCATGATATTCTCGAGAGAGATGGGTTGAAGAATTTTTCCTTCAACCGACAACTGGCACATCAATGCCGCCCCACCATCAGAAAAAGGTAACACTAATCGAACCATACCATCTGTATCTACGATATACATTTTATTATCCAAGAATTGGTCAATGTTGTAGTAAAAATACACGTCAACACCCAAGGAATCGAACCGTGCAATGCAGTTCATGGTCTCGAAAGACATGACCATTGACCTCTTCCGGTGTTACCTACCAATTACCACTTATCTGGCGGACCATCCTTATTTTTGAACCCCAATGAGGCCTACCATTCGCACACCGCTGTTAGATACACCCGTGGTGTGATGTCCTCACACCAATCTAAGAGCCATTCTGAACCGAGCCTGTCGAACATCTGGACAATACAAATCGTCCTGAACTCCTCCACGTTCACAATCCTTTCCGGTACAAATCTCTCCGGAATCGTAGTGGATACACCATGCACCATCTTCCACTTCCACAGTTTCGCTTCAAGTTTTTTTATCATTGAACCGTGAAAGTGGCCGCTTCTTGTTGTTCTCCCATGGCTCACACACATTGCTATCTCTAATTCTTTCCCGGACCCAATCCTGCCTATACAACCTTCCATCATTCTCTACTACCCCATTTAATTGTTCCCATTTCCTTAGCATTAACCGCAAAGATGAACCGCCCCAGAGGATGAGCCTTGACCCGAAAGTTTGCTTCTTTTCTAGCTTACCACGTCTACAAGCAACAATGCAAGGAAAACAATCAATATCACTCAAAACCCTAATTCAAATCAAACTTTGAACATAACATGCAATGTTGAACCACAACTATTCATTAAATGTAACTAGCCGATTTAAACTTCCAAAGTAGCAAACTTAGTCATCTAAACATTAAATTTTCATGTTTAATCCTGAGTTCATAAGATTTCAACAAGGTTCAACATCATGTTCATGTTCAATCATGCTAACAAATGAGTGTAATCATATCACGATACTTGTTGCACGCTCAATATCCACCCAAATCAAGTGTTTGCCCGCAAATTCAAGCTAAAACATCATTATCATAAACCACCTACTCTTAAACAAAAAGTTTAAAATTTCGGAAGAAATCACAAACCATATGATAATCATGCTTAAATTCAAGTAAAGTTCATACCTTTGATGTTGTAGACTAAGAAGAACTAAGAAAAGATGAAAATCAAAGCTTGAAGAACACCCTTGCTAAAAACCTGAAAATTCAAGTTCAAAATTCTTGCAAAGAAGCAAGAATTTTTTAAACTGTGATGGGTGTTTTGTTCCTCTCCAAAACTACACAAAATTGGCTTAGAATCATTGGATTTGGTGGAGAATTGAAGGAGTTATGAGAGATTGAAGGTTTTAGGGTTCTTGAGTGGCTAGAGGTAGGAGATGAAGTGATTGTTGAGTTGTGGTGAGAGTAGGGGGTTGCAATTCGATGATCCACACCATACCGTTTCAATAGTTTTCCAAAATTAAAATTCTTAAAATGAGATCCCCCATAACTAATGATGACCCTAGGAACCCTAAATCGAGAAATTATATTCATTTGAACAAAATTGCAAACAACGGTACAGTCATTCGTTTTGGTGGCGATCGCTTCGACCCATTTAGATACATAATCTACTGCCACCAGAATATACAAATTCCCATGCGAATTCGGGAATGGGCCCATGAAATCGATCCCCGACACATCAAAAATATCGACAATGAGAATCAGTTGCATGGGCATCTCATCCCGCTTGGAAATGCCCCCTAACCATTAACACTCGACACACTTTATAGCAAAATTGAAAGCATCCTTAAAAATAGTTGGCCAATAAAGACCGTTATATAGCACTTTGTGCCCCATTTTGTTACCACTAAATGGCCCCCACAAGCAAATGAATGCAACTGCGTCAAGACACTCGGAATCTTGTCGTCTGGTATGCGTCTCCTGACGACTTGGTCCGGACATATCTTGAACAAATCCGGTTCTTCCAAAGTGAAATGTTTGATTTGCGAAAGGAAATGCAATCTCCTCCTCCTATCCCAATGAGTCGGTAGATCACGTGTCACCAAATCGTTAACAATATTAGCAGACAAAGGTAATACCGAAACCTTTAAAATGTTCTCATCTAGGAAAGTTTCGTTAATCTCTACACGGGAAGAACCCTCTCCCACCAACAACCGGGACAAGTGGTCTACTACCACATTCTCACTACCCTTCTTGTCTTTTATCTCTAGGTCAAATTCTTGTAACAAAAGAACCCGTCAGATTAATCGCGGC
This sequence comes from Scalesia atractyloides, assembly GCA_947069175.1. Lineage (NCBI taxonomy): Eukaryota > Viridiplantae > Streptophyta > Magnoliopsida > Asterales > Asteraceae > Scalesia > Scalesia atractyloides. The sequence goes on from CAMTDV010000020.1 coordinate 54,418,708, forward strand.
TTTGCATCCTTCTTTTCCATGAGGTATTTGACAACAGAATGGTCAGAATATATAATCACTTTATTACCCCAAATGTAAGCCTGGAATTTATCTAATGCGTAAACCACCCGAGTAGCTCTTTCCGTAGTTTTGTAGTTTAACTGAGCATCCGAAAGAGTCTTACTTGTGTAGTATATAGCAACAGGTTTCTTTTCTACCCTTTGACCCAACACGACCCCCACCGCGTAGTCACTTGCATCACACATGATTTCGAATTGTAAAGACCAATTCGGTGATTGCAAGATCGGAGCCTCAACCAACTTCTTTTTCAATACGTTAAAGGCATTTTGACAATTTTTTGTTAACGTCAAATGACTGGTCTTTCAACAACAAGTTACATAAAGGTTTTGTTATGTCACTAAACCCTTTTATAAACCTTCTATAAAAACCTTCGTGACCTAAGAATGACCTAACACCCTTAACACTTGTGGGATATGGCAAAGTAGAGATGACTTGCACCTTTGCATGGTCAACCTCTATCCCACGACTTGACACTACATGTCCCAACACAATCCCCTCTTGAATCATGAAATGGCTCTTTTCCCAACTTAAGACCAAATTAGTTTTAACACATCTTTTTAAATCTTTTTCTGATTGGTCTAAGCAAGCATCAAATGGCGACCCAAATATTAAGAAAACATCCATGAAGATTTCCAAAGACTCCCCCAACATATCCGAAAAGATACTAATCATACACCTTTGAAAGGTGGCGTGGGCTTCCATAATGCAAATAGCAGTCGCCTAAATGCGAATGTGCCATACGGACAAGTAAACGTAGTCTTAGCCTGGTCTTCCAGATGAATAGCGGTTTTATTGTAACCCGAATACCCATCCAAGAAACTATAGAGTTTTTGACCCGCTAATTCTCAACGATTTGGTCAATAAAAGGTAAAGGGAAATGGTCTTTAGACGTTGCGTAATTCAACTTTCTATAATCAATACAAATACGCCACCCGTTATTGGTCGAGTGGCGATCTCTACACCTATGTCATTTGTGATGACTTGAATGCCCGCCTTTTTGGGAACGGTTTGTGTAAGGCTCACCCGTTGGCTATCAAAAATGGAGTATATGATACCCGCATCTAGCCACTTTAACACCTCCTTCTTGACCATATCTCGCATATTCGGATTCAATCTCCGTTGTGCGTCACGAGAAGGAGTTATATCATCTTCGGTGATGATTTATGCATCACTACGGAAGGACTAATTCCCTTCAAATCTGTGATGGTCCACCCAATAGCTGCTCTATTGGTGACCATAACTTCCATCAACTTCTCCTCTTGCTCCACAGTCAAGTTTGATGCAATAATAACCGGTAGCGTGTTGCCCTTACCCACATAAGCATATTTCAAATGCTTGGGCAACACCTTCAATTCAACAATCGGAGGCTCTACCAATGCTAGCTTCAATTTGGTGTCAATCTTCTCGGGAAGACTTTCCACTTGGTGTGTCCAAGGTGGTCTTTCTTCCTACCCCGCCATCACATCCATCTTCCTTTCCTCTTCGTCTATGCTCCGATTTGTCTCCGTTTGCAACCTATCAAACACGAAGCATTCCTTTATTGTGTTTTCCTCCTCGACACCCATGTCGCAAAGAGGTATACAATCGTTAACGACGTCCACCAAATAGCATTCGTCGCTAACTAGAGGACGCGTTTGTTTTTGCACTTTATGTTCGTCACTGTGTAAATAGGCTAGAAAGAGTGTGTATTGAATATTGTATTGATTAGATATGAACACACGACCCAAGTCCGAACGAGATCTGGCTCGTACAAGTGCCAATGTGATTTGTACGAGTGACAATGTGACTCGTACGAGTGACAATGTGACTCGTACGAGTAATAAACAGCTCACTCATACGAAGACACTTCATACAAAGCCAACCTGCTCGCTTCGCACGAGCTGCTCATGTCTATATATATATGTGTTGTGTGTTTATTGTTTATAAGTTTTGGAAGTTCCCTAAGGGGGAAACGCTGGCGGATTCTCTCTTGGAATTTCGCCAGCCAGATAGATGTATACTCTTTCGGTATGAATGAATGCTTCCGCCGATTCTGTTTCTACTCATGTTCTACCCAATAGGTACTATCATACGCCCAAACTTCCGTCTAGAACTACCATCACCGGGACCTACAACTAGTATCAGAGCTATGGTATCGATTCATTCAATCTAACAGTTGATGATCACCTACGCTCATGATTTTTTTACGTATGAGGGCTTTTAGATGTAAAACATCAAATAATCGGACAATCCACGAACATAATATAAAATTGAAACCATAGGATTGCTAGAAACTAATTTTAGACCATATCTATGCAAAAATCATCTTGAAATCAAAGAAATAAAGATTCTGGATCGAGACACGTAATCAAGCTCGTTTGTACGAGTGAGCCTCTGTGGCTCGTACGAGTGGCAATTTGTCACTCGTATGAATCGCCACTCGTACGAAGGCATTTTTTGATCGTGTCGACTAGATGATTGCCTACAACAAATTTGGTGATTAAAATTTTTTCGGGATTTTAATGTCTAATTCGGGTTGTTCAGGGAGACCGTCTAAAGCTTCAAAGTATAGATTTGATGATACAGACACAAAATGTTGAAGATATTGAGATAGTCACTGATACCTGCACAAAAGGTTGATCATCTGGTGTAGTTAATTCTAATGGGCCTTAACGTTAAATCCGCATTTGATCAAAACTGCAATTTTGTGAAATTTTTCGCAAAATTTGGTTTTTGTGAGATGATGCTCAAGACGTCAGAATTTGCAAAAATGAGGGGGAATAAAAATTTTAACGTATATGTTAATATTTCAACATTTTTCAAATTCGTTACCATGCAACAGTATTTGGGTGGTTCCGACTGTAGATTAGCTGGGAAACACGGAGCATCTAAGATTCATTAGTGATGAGATAAAGTTGATATCTATTTTTTTGTAAAAGTGGGGTTGCATAACTTAGTCTTGGAGGTGTTGTTCATCGGATTCAGTAGTTGTGGTCACACTGATGCCTGAGTCTTCGTACAAGCCGGTTGCACACATGACTTCTTAGTGGTACAAAGCATCCAATTTAACTCTGCAGGGCAAATGAAATGTTTTCCGGACCACCAGAAAATAAGAATGCTTTTTGGTTTCAGTTGTCACCGGGACTAACGAGGAAGGCTATATACTTGCAATTCATGACTAAAGAAAATGATTTAATAAATCTTTCAGACAAAAATTGTGTACCAGTTGCTCACGAAATAGACTATACATTTGGAGTTTCATGATCAAAGGATGTTCAGAATTTTCAGATCATGATATAGATTGATGCTTAAGGGTTAAATACCTGATCCTCGATGTGGAAGTGGATGCACATACAACTTCTTATCTTTAATTCTGCAAGGAAAATGAACTATTTTCAAGACTAACCGCCAGGAAATGAGGATGTTTTGTAGTTTCAGTTGCGCCATTCTAGCGGAGATAGCTATACATCTGTTATTATGACTAAAAAGGAAGAATGTGTTTCTCATTACCGAAGAATGTTTCTTAGATTCGATGTGCTACCAGATAATATGATTCTGATGATGATTTGATGATTGACAAGATTGCTGATTTGCTGAATAATTGTGATTACAAAAATCAGGATTTCAGATTTAAACAGATACTTATTGATTTGAAGTTTATTGTTGTGGTAATTCGAAGTTTCTATCAATTGCCGGTTGGGTTTGGAAGATCAGAGGATCGAGCATTGGAGGAGTGCGATAAACCAAACGCGGATGTGGTACGAAGAAGCAGCATTGATTAATTTCAAGTTGGTGATTATTCAAGAAAATTTGTAGATCAAGCAAATCAGAAGAGGTCTTGAACCGTGCAGACAAAGACCTGAAGATAATTTCTGGAGAAAACTATTCAGGGGAAATGTTGCTTAAAGTAGATAATGCAAACCCGGATCCTCAATCAAGGGGGAATTTGTTGACGCGTTCTATGACATCGACAGATACCTAATTGAAGTTGCAAAATATTCTAACACGGCTCTCAGATTTCAAGATCAAGATCAAGCTTTGACAGTGACGTCCAAGGGGAATTTGTTGATGCACTTTATGTCCGTCACTTTGCAAATAGGCTAGAAAGAGTGTGTATTGAATATTATATAGATTAGATATGAACACACGACCCAAGTGCAAACAAGAACTTGCTCGTACAAGTGACAATGTGACTCGTACAAGTAAAAATGTGAGTACGAGTGATAAATAGCTCACTTGTACGAAGGACACTTCGTACGAAGCCAACCTTCTCGCATTGCACGAGCTGCTCATGTCTATATATATGTGTTGTTTGTTCATTGTTTGTAAGTTTTGGAAGTTCCCTAAGGGGAAACAATGGTGGATTCTCTCAAGGAATTCCGCCAGGAAAACAAGATGTATACTTTTCGGTATGAATGAATAAATGCTTCCGCTGATTCTGTTTCTACTTCCGTTCTACCGAATCGGTACCATCGTACGCCCAATCTTCTGTCTAGAACCGCTGTCACCGAGACCTACAACTCCGTTAATCCTGAAAGACATTTAACCGCGACCGACGGTTAACAAAAGTCATGTCGAATGTACCTGTTTTGCAATTAATTTGGGCATTCGATGTTGCCAAAAATGGTCGATCGAGAATAAGAGTTGGTTGCTTGGTTTGGTCCAAAGAAACGTAATCGAGTACTAGAAAATCCACCAGATAGTAAAAAGTCCCCGACCTTGACAATTACATCCGTGACTATCCCACGAGGTAGTTTGGGAGTCAAGTCGGGTAGCACCAAGGTGGTGTTTGCCGCTTAAAGTGGACCAAACTCGTATTGGTCATATAGACTACCCGGTAAGATACTCACACTCACCCCAAGATCTAAAAGTGCCATTGTCATTTTAAAATCTCCAACTTGAATGGAGATGATGGGCGCCCCCGGATCTTGTAACTTTGGTGGAAGTGCACCTGAAAGAATCGAACTCACATTTTCAGTCAAATCATGTTTCTTTGGAAACCATTAAGTTCGTTTCTAAGTGCACAAGTCCTTCAAGTACTTAGCATACGAAGGCACTTGTTTGATAGCATCCAAAATGGTAAATATATTTTTACTTGTTTAAAACTTTCCCACATCTCTTCTTGATGGGGACCACATTTATTTACCACCTTTTTGGATGGTCCCAACAAAGCTTCGGGATAAGAGGCGGTATTAACCTCCACACCCTTTTTCTTAGTCTTTGGGACGGGGATAGTCACAATGGGTGTGTTTTTGTCATTATTAAGAAACATTTTCATCTTGACTCGTTCGACCGTCAACAACCTCATCATCACTAACATCTTCCACCACCCTTCAACAAACTAGGGTGGTGGTGACTCAACACCCGTATCGACGACTCGACCACTACGTAAAGAAATTTTATTTATGTATACCTCACGTATAGATTTCAAGTTGGACCGTTGATGCTTAGGGTTCACGGTCCTGTCACTTGGCAATCTTCCGCCATTTCTTTGCATTTAAGCCATCTTTCCGCAAGTTGGCCCACTTGTTTTTCCAACGCCTTATGCAATATGTCTCGTACCTCAAACTCTTTCTTCATCTCCAACTTGATCTCTTGATTTGAAGTGGTGATGGCATTTATGATTGTAACCAGTTTAGAGTTTAACGAGTCATCACCACCCATTTGAGAGTTTGAGTTACCACCCCCATTACTGCCTTAGTTGTAGCCTCGTTGGTGATTACCTTAACGATTTTGATATCCTTGGCCAGTTCCTTGATTATAATTCCTTTGGTAACCCCCTTGGTTACCAATTTGACGGTTTTGATACGTCGATCCACCTTGATTTCCACTTTGATTACCAATTGGAAATTTGGGTTCATTTGGTTTGCGGCGTCACCATACCTAAAATTAGGATGGTCCCTCAAACCTGGGTAATAAGTGTTGGAGTTCATATCAAATTGTTTCCGATCCCCATACACTTAACTCACCTCCTTGGTGGGTTGTGCCATACTCACTTGGCACTCTTTGGTCTGATGACCAATGTCTCCACAATCCTCACAAACCGCGAATTGAACCGCACTCTCATCCTTTTGCTTCATCCGAGCTAACTGTCCCTCTAATGTGGTGATTTGATCCTTAGCACTTGAATCGAGATCGGGAAGTGATCGAGAAACGGGATGCTTTTCGGCTCGGTCTGCTATAACAACCGCTTTAGAATTCTTGCTCATCCTTTCCAAGAAATTCCAATCGTCTTCCTGATGATTTTTCAACAAGGTACTTTTACTTGCCGATTGAAAGTATTTGTGACCATCGGCGTCCAATCCCCTTACAAAGCATTTCAGCAATTCCACCTCGTAATTTGATGATGAGGACACTTCCGAACCAACTCCTTGAAGCGTGTCGAAGCCTCATGTAGCAACTCCCCCGGTGAATGTCTAAATGACCGAATCTCATCTCTTGCATCGTCGGTTTTTGCTATCGAATAGTATTCGTCAAGAAACACTTGTTGCATTTCTGGCCAAGTATGAATACTATTAGCCGGAAGTGTGAGAAACCACTATTTAGCTTTATCTTTCAGCTAGAATTGAAACAAACGTAGCTTCATGTAACACCCTGACCGCGTAAAACAACAAACTGCGATGGAAACGTCCAGGAGTCATGTCATAGAACTATTGTTTCACAACCCATGGTACATAAAGTTTTGTATTATTGAATTGAATTGTTACATTGTCTTGGGGGAATGAAATCAAAAAATAACAATTGTCTTGCAAATTTTAAAGGCACCAAGGCCAAGTCTACCCTATGTGAAGCATGCTCAAAGTCAGCTCTTGAAACATATGTGAAAATGTTGATGTATAATGTCTAGCGCCTACGTCTAGGATATGTCGGTTATGTATATAGGTCTTAGATTGTCAAATATTGTATGTTTTATATTGTGTGTGGCTCGTACGAGTGACCATTGTGGCTTTTGTACAAGTGACATCTTGTCACTCGTACGAAGCACCACTCGCACGAGCCTACACCACTCACTCCTATGTGAGCCATGTTGGCCTATAAATATTGGAGCTTAAGTGTTGTATTGTTATCTGTTGGTGTGTGACTACGGCGAAGCCCTGTCTAGTTGTTTGCTCGTCTGTATCTTTCATGTTATTAATACAAATCAAAGGCGTTTAAGTAGTATACTTGATTGTTTGTTCGTCCAACTCACTAACAATGAATTCCGACTCTGTTAGCTTAGTCGAATCGGCCTGGTGCTCATAAGAGGGGAGCCAATCCCCTCTCATAAAAAATAAAACGTCAGCACAAAAATGCCTGTGAGTAACATAGGTTTTATGATGTAGATTCATGGTATTGAAAGTTAAAATAAATGTTCAACTATTACAAAAGTAGCTATGATCCTTTACAAAAAATGTTTCTTTTATGAAATCATATGAAAATCAAATGATTTAAAAGAAATGATGCATGGTTAACTTAATAACCAAAATAACTCGTGCCTTGCATAAAATATGTCATGTCCTGTATTTTGTTTGAAGTGGTTTAGATAACGCTACGTTATGTAATATAATGAAAGCACTTATATATAGGAAGTACCAGCAGCGTATCTACCATGCTTTTATCATATTACAGACGTCTCGTCATTTAAATCACTTACCATGAGCCAACAATTGAGATATCTTGTTTAAACCAATTTCATGTAGAAACCAATGGCATGTATAAACCAAATGTCTTTTATAAACAAACGTCTATGTATAAACCAATGTCTTGTATAAACCAAATGTTATTTATAAACAAATGTGTATGTATAAACCAATGTCTTGTATGGCAAACAAAAGTCTTGTTTAAACCATAAAATAAATGTCTTGTATAAAATAACAAAAATGTCTTGTCTTGTCAAAATGTCTTGTATAAAACAGGTGTTTTGAATAAACAAAGGTCTTGTTTAAACAAAAACTCTTGTCTTATAAATCCATTGCTTTCATTGTGTAGACACATATATATGGATTGTTGGCGAATACAATCAAGCCTTGTTGACTGTCGGATAAACCCTTATAAAGACAAAGGTTTATCAAATGTTCATTGGATTATGTCATTCCTTAAAGTAACTTCCAAACAAACCTAGGAAGCGGGAACGAGATTGTCAATCCTATGGTACCATTACATACTACTGGTCGGCGTGATCAATGTTAATGAACATATCATTATATATTCAACGCACCAATATGTCTTGAACAATGTAAGCATGTCATGAAAATGTCTTTGAAATCATGTACTAGGTATCCTAAGTCAACATACGAAGTAAAAAATGTCTTTGAAATCGTGCACTAGGTATGCTAAGTCAACATACGAACTAAAAATTTCTTTGAAATCGTGTACTAGGTATGCTAAGTCAACAAATGAAGCAAAATGTCTTTGAAATCATGTACTAGGTATGCTAAGTCAACATACGAAGCGAAAATGTCTTTGAAATCATGTACTAGGTATGCTAAGTCAACATACAAAGCAAAAATGTCTTTGAAATCATGTACTAGGTATGCCAAGTCAGCATATGAAGCAAAATGTCTTTGAAATCATGTACTATATGTACTAGATAAGCAAAACATTATAATGTCATGAAAATAAGAAAGTAGTTATAGGCACATATGAATTACCCCAAAAATTTTGAAAACGTAAAAGAGGGGGCTATGTACTCACTTGGGATTGTGTAAATGTCTTATTCAAATGATTAAACAAAGCTCAAGGATTGAAGAGTTCAAGTGTGTCCTAATGTATTAGAATACTATGTTAGTGTGTCTATAGTGTAATCGGAGGATTGGATAGCATGAGGTCTTATAAACTAAACGAGTGTTGGGACTCGTATGATATGGTTTATAATACCTTACATTCTGATTTGGAAGAGTTTCTTAGTGCTTTGACCCATTACGACTTGTTAAAATGGTTTACGCCACTTTAATGGGTCCCACGCGTAACTATGGGTTTGGATGGTTAAATAAGTCTTATGATGAGTCTTATAAGTCAAAACAAGTTTAATTTTGTTATAATATCAGTTTAGATGTCATAACTATGGTCTTACATGTTTACAACCATTTTATGCGCCAAAAGAGTGTTTTCGGCATTTTAGAAGTACATAAAATTGACTCAACATATAAGTAACCAAACTATATGACTATAAATGTATAACCTCAATGGGTTTTGCCTAAATTAATATGGTCATAAAAATGCGCTTGGTTGAATCCTAAGATTAACCAAACGGGTCAGATTCGAAAGTCAAAGCGGTAGTAAAACCGCTCGACTTACGACTAATAAATAAGCACTAAACTAGAAATGACGAGTTAGACATGTTTGAACATGTCTAATAATTTATAAAACCGATTTGGTGTCAAAACCTTAAGTTTTAATACCCAAAAACGTTTTCATCATAAAATGCAATTTTATACATTTTTTTTACTTTTAACTCATAAAACTTTGACTCGTCATCTCGCCTACTAAATGTGTTAATCAGAAGGTGTAATCGCAAAGGATTAATACTTCGTGATGACGATCACATTGCAAAGTTCAATTTGAACTTTAACTTGACCAAAATGGCCAGAACCGAATGTCAAACCGGAAGCCAAACTGTTTTACTTTTAGCTCAAAATAGCTAAAATAATGAAAGAACTAGGAAGAGTACTTACTTGTGTTGAAGAACGCTTTCAGAACTCAAGATAGAAGGCTTCCAAAGGCTGGAAACAAGCTCCAAGAAGGACAGAAAGAAGAACTTCACACCTTGCTTTGAAGTGTTTTGAAGTGGTGTAAAAAAATGGATGAATCATAGGGTGTTTATAGTGTTTTAGGATCAAGGAGGTTATGAGAAGTGTTACCAAGTGTGGATTAGTGTCCTAACATGTCTTAACACCAAATTAAGTGTGGCAAAATGAGTGCAAGGTGTCAGAAATTGGAGATAGGTGGCCAAATTTGGTGACATATTTTATTTTGACAATCCTAGACTTGTATTGTCGTGTTTTGTCATTTTTAACCCCTCTTAACCTAAAATTTAGGATATATAAAGGCGTTAAGGCATGGTAACTTGGATTTTGTCCGGAAATGTCGTGGATGTCGGTTCGATCGATTGTATGGTTAGATGTTTCGTAAACAAAGTATAAAAGTTTATCGAACATGAAAAATGACCGACTTTGTGCAACGGTTCTTACAAATAAAATGCAAGATCTTATTGAATAAAAATGCCCGGGATTGTATAATGATTGATAAAAATGCTTCCTCGCAAATAAAACACAAGATTTTATTAAATACGAAAATGTTCTGGAATTGTTGAATGACTAATAATGTACAAATGTCACACTTCACTTCTTCTAGCACAAGATCGTGACCCCCAATAGTACCACATATGGTGGAAAACTCCGCCAAATGCGTGTACGGGTCATCATTAGTCCTACCATTGAAGTAGGGTAGGACGTAGATGTAATTGGGTTTACAATCAAAAGCCCTTCTCCCTCGAGGCGTAGGAACAATGCGTGAGTCGTTTTAGGTGACCACCGATCTAAATTGACCATTTACACCTCACGGGGCTTGTTGATGTAGTTGACGTCGTGGACCATTGACGTCTTGATTCATCGGTCTATTATTCCCCTTCGATCACCATCTTGATTACAACCGCCCACGAATTGTGGAATCCGATTACGGTTAATGTTGTTATTGTTGTTGTTACCGTAATCCCTGTTATTCCGATCCCTTTGACTGTTTTGTGGTTGACGGTTGTTTCCGTAACCGTCACTCGACCATAATCATACCCATATCCATCATCATTCTCCACAAATTTAGCATTTTGGTAGACCATCTCTTCATACTCAAAACCTCTCGCATGACGTATATTCCCCACATTGTCATCAAACCAAGCATCATCTTCAAACCGCTCATTATAATTCCCGCCATCATCCGAGTATTCCGAATGAATACTCACATGTTCCAATGATTGATAACCGGGAACACTATAAGGTGCCGGGAATGTTGCTTCTCAAATCATCGAGATTGAGAAACTGAACGTCATTCATGGGAATGCCACGATTTTGGTTAACTCCATGGTTGGCGTTAACATTTTGGTTGTTGAGGTTGGGTGGTAATGGTTTTGTCGTTTTGGCTACGAGGTAGAGGTTTGGGTGTACGTTGGCTATTGGTTTGGTTTCGGCCATGGTTTTGGAATGGTGATGTTGGTGGTTTCGAATTATTACCACCCCCGGTTGGTTGTTTTGAACCTTTTGGTTTTGAGTATGGTAATCATGGTATTGGTGTTGGTTGTTGCGTTGGTTGGAATTTTGATTATCCATTGGAATGGGACCAAAGGATGGTGTAGGTGGTGAGTTGGATTTAGATGGATTATGGACAAGTGTTGCCTCTACTCGGTTGGCTACGTTTCTTCGCACTAACCGCTCAACTTCCGGTTCAAACACTAACGGAGAGGTCCTACCAGAGTTCCGTGTATGTATGCACTACCTATAACCTGCACAAGTACCACACCCGCGTAACACAAAAGAAGAAAAGATATAAAGAAACAAGTACTTTAAACAGATAATCACAAAATCAATTAGTATCCAAACGCAAAGCTCATGAACTTCCTGACAACGATGCCAAAATTTGATCGGAGTGTTGTGCCCCGGTCAAAGGTAATATTTGTAGTCCCAAATTATCCTTAGCAGTGCGTTAGTTGTAGTAAGGGGTCGAGCCACGAAGAGTCTGTAGTTTGCAATGGACACAATTGATTTTAATGAATGTTGTCACTTTATGAAGCATGCTAAGAATTTTGTTGAGTTTGATTGATTAAAAAGGGATGTCGGATTAAATCACCAAGTTTATGTTTGATTATTTTACTACGAATACTTGAAAAATTAAACGAAAACTTAATTGATGATTATAACAATATTAAAGAACAAGGTTCACACCCGGTTAGGTAATTGAAGTCCTAGGATTTCTACATGTTTTAGATTCGATTCAATTGTATAATTGACCAACGAATTTAGTGTAACGTGACTTAGATGCCAAGAGCTATCGACGTCATGAACGACGGACTACAATGCACTTCATTATATCAAACATGTAAACTCTAACCTAGACAAGGCATAATTGCACATAAACATTTTGCAAAGTCAAATTTAATCTTCAATCGACAATTCATGAATTCATTACAAATGCAACACAATTATCTTAGGTTTTAAAACCAAATTACGAAAACCCAAAAAACTTATGGATGGGGATCGAGCTCCCGAAATGAGCAATCGACCTGATCTCGCTCAACTAGCAGAGGCGAAATTCATTGCTAGAGAGGTAGATATGACAAGCAAGATAGAACTTACTGTTTAACTGCTTCTGATCCATTAAAGACGTTCAAGTTAGAGACGCAAGTCAACAAACTGACAGAGCTTCGCCGTATTAAATGACAAATCAGTTTTAGCTCTAACACACCACTTCCCTATTTATAGGTCAACATGACTCGTACTGAAGTGCATGCACTAAAAACAAACAACTGTGATTCATACGAAATGGTATTTAGTACGAGTGCCTGATTTCGTACGAAACACTCATCTGTTTCGTGCGAATCACATTTTAAAACATACAAATTTTACATCTTCTCATTTAAACATTAACTTGTAAACTTTATAATCTTCAAAACTTCACTTTGATTTGACTTTAACACCCAAAAAATCTCTTTAACAGCTTTCGACGTTCCTTAGAAACAATAGGCGTTTGATCAGTCAGAAGACGTCGCTTTAAAAACTGAAAATTCCTTAACGATGCTACTCTTGAACGTTCTGAGCTTCTTTTTCTTTAGTTTTCTTCGATTCCTTCTTCTCAATCTTTCTCCATGTTGTCTTCCAATTCGATCCCGAATGAATATCATTTGCAAAGCACACATTTACAACCTTTTGAAATTGAAGTGCTTGCTCCTAATCCTTTTCTTCAAAACTGATCTTGCTATAAAATAAACATTCAATGTCTTTCTTTGAACAATTTACTAGCCACATGGGGTCTAGTACTCGAATGCCTCGCCACAACCCAAATATTCTTTTGTGTGCTATGACAGCCTCGGTTATTTCCTCAGTTATCTTCCACGAATCTTCATCCGGGTGTACACAAATAATAGCCTCACCTGTATTAGAATCGTAATGCCACCACTTAAAGATCATATAGAAATCTTTCTCCATTTTAATCATCGGCATGTTTTTCAAACCCGTGGTTTCTTAACAATCAACGTAATATCTTCCTCCTTTGTCACTAGATCTTATTTAATAATACAACGTGGATAATGCGGTTTCCAGTTAACAAAACCATACTTCCCTTCAAATTTGATCAATCTCCACAACTTTTGATCATGGAACTTCATCTTTAGGTTTATCATCTTTGTTTGCACAAGTTCCTTTATGTCCCAATAAGGCAGAGTTTTGATGTCACTCAGATATCAAAGGTATTGAATCCCAAATTCTCTCTTAATAGCATAAACATTCAGCTCTTCAATCAAACCCCAACTCAAAATATCCCCTAAAGAAATATCAGCATCTCTAGTAAAAAACGCCAGGGGTCTCTTAAACTTTCGCTCAGCTGGACTCTCCCTAAACCATTTTTTCTTTCTGTAGACATCTTTTCAGGAATCGTTCCTTCTCTAACAGTTTCCGATACTTTCTTTTGTAATATCTCAGAGTTATCTGCTATAAATAAATCGATAAACGTTGGTAAGTCCTCTGTACCCTGAACGACATCATTAGCATCTTCATCAGAGTCACTTTCAACGACAACGTTATCGTATAGTTTGCTTCTTTTATTTCTTCAAAAACATAAGCATTTGGTTCGAAAGCATCTATCTCATTCAATTCTTTCGAAATCAAAATCGAACTTTTCTCCACTAATTCCAAGCATTTCAGCTATCTCTTCTTTCGAGTAACTATGCACAAACTCTCCCTCTTCAACATCATGCTCAAGATATAGAACAAATGGCTTTTGTATGACAGGAACAGAAGATGTAACATTCTCTGTTAAAATTCTTGCCTGCTGAGCATCTATCGATTCAGCAACTTTGTTTATCCCCTTCCTCTTCAGCAATTTGGTTCTCAAAATCATCAAAATACTCGGAAAGATCAACTAATTCATTAATATTTGTATCTATTATACGAACACCCGATCCACCCACATTATCATCATCATTATCATCATCCGAATCACTAGAATCTTTATCATCAACATCAACTTCTTCAGTATCTTCTATCTCTTCCTCCTTTTATTTTTCTTCAACCGATTCTTTACTATCTTTTCCCATCTTTTTCATCAACCACTCTGGATGTCGTTGGGAAATATCCAGAAAAGCTATATCAACGTCAACAGGCTTTCCTATCGGAATAAAATTCTTCGGTTCCTCATACACTACGATATCCCAAATTTTTCTTTACCAGTGATTTCAATAAATCGCTGTGCTCCTCGAATGATCGAAGCCATGCACAATTTTATATCTATCAACTCCATTTCAACTGGATCAATTTGATCGTAGTCTTCTCGTGTCATTTCAGAATTATCAATCTTTCTAGCAACAAGACTATCATATGACTCAAGAACTGAAGCAAGTAGAGACATATGTTGTTTTGCCGTCTTTTCATCAAAATTTTGTGCGTTCTGAAAGTCAAGCAATGTTGCATTGCGGAATTCTTTGACTTGCATTAGATGATGGAGTGGCTTGATTGTTCTGAGATTGATTTGATCCGAAAGAAGACTGTTGACTAGAAGGTGTATTTGGATCAACTGTTGGGTATTATTGAAAAACACTTGACTGAGTTTGAGGTGTGCTTGGTGAGCTATATGCATTGAACTCAGTTTGAATCTTTGGCGCTTGGATTTGAGCAGCAGAACTGTTTTTGAAATAAAGATTAACATCCTGTTGCATTTGAACAGTCTTGTTTTTGGCCATCTTTTGCATCTAAAATTCATGACCTTCCAATCTCTCGATAAAGCGAGGCAACGAGAAATTGTTGTATTCAACCCCATTCTTCAAAATGGTAAGTAAGTCGACCATTCACCTTATGGTAGAGAATTAGCTAGTTTATCAACAAGCTCTTCATTTGTCTTCACAATTCCCATTCTCTTCATATGAACCACCAGATGACAGTATCGCTCAATTAGCTGCTTAACTGTTTCTCCTTTTATTAATGTGAACATCAAAGTCTTTGCTTAATAATGCCCTTTTGCTTTTGCGGAGTTGAGCACTGCCTTGAAATTTGAGTCGAATAGCATTCCATAAAGATTGCGCATCATCATCACGCTGCAATAAAGCCAAGATGTCTTCTTTCATTGATTGCTGAAGAATGTTCATCATCTTCTTTTCGTTGATAAATCTTTCTCGTTCAACATCAGAGAATTGGGCAAGAGTCTTTTCAAGCCTATTTTCGCCAACTGGTGCGATGTATTTTGCCTCGATTGCAAACCAGCAAGTAAAATGGTTAGCTTGTATCCAGTTCATAAACCTCTCGCTCCAACTATCAAAGTCTTCCAGATTCATAAGCTTTGGAGGTTTAGTCATTGTTCCCATTTCATTCTCTAAATTGATGTTTTGAGTTGCTGGAGTGGTAACAACCGATGTGGCAAACGCATTGTAAATTTCCTCAGACATTTTCCTGCAAAAAGTTAGAACACACTTCTTGAAAACAAACAGATCAGATTAGAAAACTTTTTGTACGATCAAGAAGTTTCGTACGAACCAAATAACAAAAACTTTGTACGAAGTAGATTTTGTACGATTCAAATTTCCTTCACAAAAATTTCATACGAGTCAAGTCATTTTTGCATGAAACATATGCTTTTAACTAAAAAAAATTTTGTGCGGATGAATTTTGTACGGATCATTTTGTACGAATCAAGTTTTTTTTTTAACTGAGTAAATTTTTGTACGATCGAAATTTTGTACGATTCAAATCATTTAGTTCGAAATAATTTGAAATTATGAAAAATTTCTCAAGATTCTGTATGAACTTTAAGCTGATTCGTATGAATTCTAAACTGATTCGTATTAAATCAAAACTACTGTATTTCGTGCGATACTTGTACGAAAACTGATTCAAACTTCAAACTGACCAAATTTATTGATTTCAACATGATTTTGTTCAATTTTAAGTCTGAATTATGGTATGGATTGATTAGATTGAAGATTAACTTGAATTACTAAAATCCTAGTCCATTTTATCCATGAATTCATCCGAAATTAGTCCAAAATCCAGCAAAGGTCAGAAAAATGATGAAATTGAAGATATGTCCAAGTCGGAACAGTAACTACTTGTTGTCTATCTGTAGATCAGAACTCATGACTCTGATACCACTTGTGGACGGGGATCGAGCTCCCGAAGTGAGCAATCGACCTGAACTCGCTCAACTAGCAGAGGCGGAATTCATTGCTAGAGAGGTAGATATGACAAACAAGATAGAACTTACTATTTAACTACTTCTGATCTATTAAAGACGTTCAAGTTACAGACGCAAGTCAATAAACTGACAGAGCTTCGCCGTATGAAATGACAAATCCGTTTTAGCTCTAACACAACACTTCCCTATTTATAGGTCAACATGACTCGTACTGAAGTGCGTGCACTAACAAACAAATAACTATGATTCGTATGAAATGGTAGTTCGTACGAGTGACTGATTTCGTACGAAACACTGATCTGTTTCGTGCGAATCACAGTGTAAAACATATAAATTTTACATTTTCTCATTTAAACATTAACTTGTAAACTTTATAAACATTACGGATATATCTTAGACGTAGGCAATAGACATTATGCACCAACAAAAATTATATAAACCTACATCGGGGTGAAACCCTCAAGAATTAGCCACTCATGACGAATGGAACTTGGTCACCGGATGATGAACTCTTGAACATGGACATCTTGAATCCTTGAGGGTAATGATGATGATGGTTAGTGTTTGGGATGAATGGTGAAAACGAATGGATGATGAATGGGATGATGATGGTAGGTTAGGGTTAGGATTGAAGGTTTTGATTCGGTTGATGGAATGGATTGGGAATGATTGAGGATGAAGATGATGATGTTCTTGGCTCCAAGAGAGGTGTTTTTAGTTCAAAATTGCGTAACCCCCAAGAAAAGGTCAAAAACTAGTGTTATATCCCGTCCTAAACCAGCAAACAACATTTTTTGCGAATTGGAGCAGAAATTGGCGCCCCTTGGTTGTGGTTGTTTCTTCCGACGCTCCATTCCACTTCCTACGCACAAATCTGGCCGACGAGGATTTCTGAGTGGCATCGCCAACTGCCCCTAGAGGGCATCAGCGACGACATGTGCATTTTTCATTTTCTATTTCGACCATTTCTTGATCCCGGTTGACTCGATTTCCTTCCCGATGTTCTGTATAGCTCCTGATTAGCTCCTTAAACTCTATTAGGCCTGCAAAACATAATTCTAGTTAAAAGTAGGCTATTCGAGATTAAAAGTTATGAACAAACATTAACTTAAACATAAGAGAACACTTATTTTCGACCACGCATCATTGATCAGCGAAAAATACTAGTGAGTTCATTCATTTGTATAAAGAGATAATGTATAATTACAGTATTAAGGGTTTTTATATTTGTTTATATCTCTCAGTTTCTCAAATCTATACTTGTCACATGCCCATTTCGGTGACTATGGTAATATCATTATTGCCTAACCCGTTGTTCAATAGCAAACCTTATCAAGTAGTGTATACAAAACCCTTGTAATTATAAGTAATAATTGGAAAACATATAGGATTTTGAAAGCATTTGATGATTGAGAAGGACTCACATTGCAGATTTATAGGGTTTTAAGACCTCCTGGGTTTAAGTCCTGGTTTCTAAATATACACATAATGTAACACGTATTAGTGTAAGAAACCAAATCAATTTTCAATGATAATCACTAGATCAAAACCGTAACATATAAAGTATCACCTTATTCAGGCAGAACTTTAGCTTTTCATTGCTAAGGTTTTAGATCAATCGGACATGGTATCGTTTTAGTGATTAGGGCTTCGTACACAATAACAGAGACATAGATTTGAGAGAATTGTTGTTCGAGAGAGAACTTAACAATTGTGAAAGCCACTGATATCTCTATGTTTAGCTGAAAATTGGCTCTGTCGCGCCAGGCGACGAGGCAAGGTTTTCCTCTCGCAATACGCGATAGTTTAAGTGTGTCTTGTCACTCCATGCGACAATGGTTTTTTTGGTTTCCACGCGATACTCTTTTCGTTTTCGATTTTCGTTGGCACGTGTTCGAGGTTTTGATTACGGATTGTTGTGGGATCTTTTTGATAGTTGCTACATCCTCCACACCTTGTTTTAAATCTTGTACTCGAGGTTTGCTGAAAACAAGTATGGATACTTTTGCTTCATCTCTGATTCTATTTCCTAAGTATATTCTGGTCCTCACTTTGAATTCCATTTTACTTTGACCAGAACGAATCTCTTATGTTTAAGATTCTTGACCTTCTTATCTTTGATTCATAAGGGTTTCTCAACAAATTTTAGTTTTTCACTTACCTCTATGTCTTGAAGAGGTACCGTCAAAGATTCATCAGATTTTAATATTTTCTTAGATTACATACATGAAATACATCATGTATACCAGCCATTTCCTCTCGTAACTTTAGCTGATAAGCTAACGGTCCAATTCACTAAATAATATTATATAGTCCAACAAATCTTGGGCTTCACTTTCCTTTCTTACTGAATCTATTACACATGCTCTTAGCATGTCTTCCAATGTTTGGATTGTCCTTTCACGTTGTCCATTAATTTGAGTATGATTGGTTGTACTTAAATTTAGGAGCTGTTTGGCAAAATCTGAATGAGTAAGTGCTAAACCAGTAAAAGGTCCGAACCATTAAGTGTTGAACTAGTAAGAGGTCTGAGCCATTAAGAGCCAATATAATGTTTAACCGTTCAGAGGTAAATGTCTGACCAATTCAGATAAGAGGTCTTAACCATTCAGACAGTATAATAGTTAACCATTCAGAGGCAAATCTCTGAATCATTCAGACATCTACTTGCTAAATAAACAGTCTAAACCATTAATTGCTAAACAAGTAAGAGGTCTGAACCATTAAGAGCCTCATTAAGAGCTAAAGCCACTTAATCGTGTCGGTATGGCTTTTTGAAAACTTTCCCAAAAATGAGAAGTGAAACGACTATCTCTATCAGATACATTAGATAACAGACTCCATCTAACAAGACTATTTCATCCAAATATATTTCAGCTAATCGCTCCATACTGAAGGTTTCCTTCATTGGCAAGAAATATGCAGACTTAGTTAATCGATCCATGTCACGCCCTGATTACCCGGTGGGCCCAGACGTTGGGTTTATGCGTGACGATTGATATCATTAATCACAAAGCACACATTAAGATGAGATTTTATAATTGTGATATCCCGGGTTTTTCGGATAACTTACACGTGACACTTGTCGAATAATATATACGCTAAGTATTAAGCGTGCACGAATTAAATGAATACGTGTTGTGTGTTGTGTGATTGTTTTAGTAATTGAATCATTAGAGTAGATACGTACACGAACTGAACCGAACTGCGACACGAACCAAAGTGATTCATTGTGACTCTAGGAGTTAACAAGTTTTAAACCTTAACTCAAGAATTCGGCCAAGATCAAAACTCAAACCCATAACAAACCTACAACTATTCGGCCGATCAAACCAAACCAAACCAACCCGTGTGCAAACCCAATACCGAGATCAAAGTTAAACCTTAAACTAAAACAATCCGGCCGCAAGATCAAACCCGAAACCACATGATCAAAACCGCGGATTTATTTAGTTCAAACCCAAACCGAACCCACCCTATTCCTTGACCGCGAGATCAAGTCCAAACCAAACTAACTCACTTTAGTTCCTCGGCCACAATACTTATCCAAAATCGTAATCCTTATCTCTTGCGCCTATATCTACGAAACTTATGCATGCCTCCTTCTAAAACACAAACTCTAATCGCCTTCTCTTGCTCCATAAATCGCGAACAGCTGATCATTTATTCCATTCATCCGCAAACAGCCTTTGCTCACTTCTTTCGGTCGCGGCGGTCCTTGCTAATCACTTTCCCGATTACAGCTTTCATCACATCCGAAGCAATCCTATCCAGGTCTCGGCTTATTGATCGTCGATTCCTCATCTACTCACGGTTCATTAAGCTTAATATTAAAGGTTAGGAATTACAATTGTTTGCAAGATTTCATTCGGATCATATGTGTGTTAAAGGTAGTAAGTATGTTGTTAATCGGCTGAACTATCATTATTGCATGCATGATTGTTTTCGGAACTCATAGCTTACGACTGTGTTTTGCTTATAAAGACTAGAATTATTGAGTAGGGTTTGCATGGATAGGTTATTAGTATTAATCTATGATTAAAAATCGGTTCTTGATCGCCTAGATTAATCGCATGAACGGGATTACACGAGTTTATAATAATAACATGCTGAAACAGGATGCTGAGTGAAAGTCACAGCCGATTTCATCTGGCTGTAACTCGGTCGTTAGTTGTCGAAAAACGGATTTTCTGATGTCTAGAACGTAGAGAATTGAATAAGGAATCTAATGGCACTGGATTCAGAATTTTCTGAAGTTGTTTGATATTTTTAAAGGGCTAAACAAGTTCAGTAACTAAAGCTGTGAAAATACTGGAATTTTGTTGGTTGTTTATCAAGTTGGATCTTAAAATCAGTAGGGAATTGAGTCATGATTTTTGTACAGAAACTAGGTATAGAAATTTCCGGGCAACTCCAACTGGAATTTTGTTAATCGGACGATCAGTGATTTTTAAATAAATTCTTCCGTGGACTGCAGTCAGAAAGCGGTAAATCTGACTGCAGCCTAGTGAATTAATATTTATGGTTAATTGGTAAAGATTTAGGACTTGGAAAAATTATATAAATTTCTATGGTATAGATGTCACCTACTGTAAAAATATTGGAATTTTTGGAATGTTAGAACTATTTTATAAAAATCCTAGAAAACAGCTGAATAATTGAGTGTTAAGCAGAAAGTTGATAACTTGTGATTTTATGCATTAAAGTGTTGCATGGATTTGGAATATGTTCATGATAAATTGTTTGATTACTATGATCACATGAGAATACTTGCATGCATGTTTGAGTGTTAGATATGTTGTTTGTGTGTATCACTTTGTGAGTAAATTGCGTGTGGAATTTGTATTGGTGTGATTTCACACTGACGAGAAATTAATTGGTTTGTTAGGACGCAACTAGCGGTCCCATCTCTTATAACATCTTTGCTACACTAACCGAGCAAATAAAGGTGAGTTCACGGCCCCTAACTTTATCCGGTTTTTAAACAACATGGGGAGAAACATGTATACACTCTCAAACTCAAACTCTTTACGTTATACGAATTTAACGTCACATAACTATACGGTAACTAAGTTAATGTTAATGTAATGTTATGGGCACTAAGCAGCTTTATCACTTAAGTCCTCGACAATCTCCTCGGATCGTTAGTATTTGGGTTAAATAGCGGGGGAATTATAAGTAGTACTACTGGGTCTGACGAGCCCCATCCGAGCTAGTCGCGCTAGCCGACCTGGTATGGTCAACGGGTGAATAATTGGCCTAACATCGCCATGGTCATGTGATAGGCCTGGCAAAACGGAGGCACAACTGTCAGCTTCGATCGCGAACACTTAGTGACATGACTTTAGGCTAGCTACCTATATACATTAATATTGAACTTAATTACGGAACGACTTAATATTCCGGGTTTGGAATATTGGAAACATCAACTTATTATCCCGGGTTGGGGATAATGGAAATAACAACTTAATATTCCGGGATGGGAATATTGGAAGCAACAACTTATTATTCCGGGATTGGAATAATGGAACAGATATGTTATCCCGGGTTGGGGATAACGGAGTAACAAGCTATAACCGAACAAACGAATTTATGAAAACCTGTGAACTCACTCATCTTTAATGTTGACACTTGCTTCTTTACATGTTTCTCAGGACGCCAGGAGCTCTAGATGCACGCACATGCATTGAACAAGACATCATTATAGAGTCTTATTTATTAATATTGTTTTGGGATTTTTCAAGTTGTTTTGGCGTTTGTGTTGGCGCCCGCATCACTACTTATTTATGCTTCCGCTCAAACTTTAAAACTAATGCTCTGCTAAATATTGGTAATTGATATAAAATCTACAAAGAACAATTTTGGAAAACGTATAATCGAATCATATAGAGTCGTTCGACGTACTAGTGTTTCAGATTCTGGTTTGTTCACACGCCTCGCGGTAAAACTCCGCAAGTGGAAATTGAGGGTGTGATAGATTGGTATCAGAGCCACTAGCTATAGAGAACCAGGTTTGCATTAGAAGTAGACCTAAACTATAGTTGATATCACGACACTAGACTTAGTTTGGCACCGAATTATTATATCTTGTTATGTAATATACCACAACTGTGTTTGGTAGATTATGCCTTCATGATAAGGAATGAAAACAACTCATAACTAACTACACGACCTAACAGGCAATGTCATCATCCTCATCGTCATCATCATCCGACAAACTTACGCAACCAAGGGCACTAGGAAAGGCACCAATGGTGGAACCCATACTACCTTATGGCGTAGAGACACGCTCAGCGGCGAGGAAGAGGCTCGCTCTGGGGGAGGAGTCGTCGCTACGCCCAACTATTGCTGTACCGGTTGAACCGGTTAATCCTGTAGAAATAGGAGTTGACATGCTTAGAATCCTAGTGCAACACAACAAAAACAGTTAGAAAGAATGCAGGAAACCATCTTAGCACAAGGATGGATGATCCGACACCTTACCGGAAAGACCGACTCCCTCGAGGAAGAGTATCGTACGAGTAAGATAGCTCGTAACACCATAGCCAGAGATCTGCGTGCTGAGCAGATAAGAGCTGACTGGCTTGAGGACAGAGTTCTGGAAAATAGTTGGAGCATTCAGGAACTGCAAAATCAAGCACTTGAACCAGCACCTGCCCCTCCAGTGCCGGTAGAGGAGGATCCAGAAGAGGATCCAGAGGAGGATCCTGAAGAGGATCCGGAGGAGGAGGACCCAGCTGAGGAAGCTGGAAATGCCGCACAGGATGACGGCAACGACAGTGACTTGGGGGATGGAGATGTAGACGACTGACACGTCTCGTTTATATTATTTGTTTTCCTCCAGTTTATTATTTTCCATTTGTGTTTAAACTTGAAACTTTATAGTAAATTCGTATGTTTGATTTACACTTTTGTAAGACGTTGAGATTTTAGTTAATCAATTATTTCTTTTGACTATTTAACATATTGAGTTGACATAACTTAATAATTATTAAAGTACGAAGTAGGATAACTATATTGGATATATAGACTTATCAGGGTGTGTTTGTGTTGTGTTTCGAAGATCTAAATGGCGACTGGAAGACGTGGAAACCTTAACTTGACGCCCGAAGAGCTAGCTGCCATGATTCAGGAGCATGTGAACGCAGCTTTAGCGGGTGTTCAGAACCAGCCGGCAGGTAACCATTATTAAATTTTCACGTGAAAATCTAATAGTGAGGTTAGTAAAGTTCCTTGCTGACTTCCTGTTCTCTGTCAGCAGGAGGGGGCTTTAATCCCTATAAGATGTTCCTTGACGCAAAGCCAAGCAAGTTCTCGGGGGCGGAAGGACCCATTGGATTGGTCCGCTGGATCGAAAAATCAGAATCCGTTTTTGAAATGTGCAACTGCCTAGAGGCAAACAAGGTCAAATACGCAGCCCGACACTGGAAGATGGGGCACTGACATGGTGGAATGCCCAAGTCCAAACACGTGGACTGTTAGCTGCAAATGCAATGGCATGGACTGAGTTCAAGGCCCTGATTAAAGAGGATACTGTCCACGAGACAGAGTGCAACAGTTAGAGCAAGCTCTATGGAACCACAAGATGGTGGGATCGGAAATTGAGGCTTACACCGCAAAACACCATGATTTGGTATTTCTGTGTCCCGATTTGGCCAACACGGTGGAGAAAAGACTCGAGTTCTATCTCGGGGGTCTGGTTCCGGAAATTCAGGGCATGGTAATGGCTAGTAACCCTGTAACAGAACATCAAGCAATCCGATTGGCTCACAAACTCACCGATAAAGCGGTGGAACAGAAGAAACTGCCAGCACGGGGTACAACTGAAGTTGCCCCGGATAACAAAAGAAAGTTTGAAGACTCAACTATTCGACAGTCTTCGTCATCTCATCCGCAGCAAGGGAACCAGAAACGGTTCAATCACTACCACAGCCACCGGGGTCATCAAAATCATCCCGCCAACAACAACAACAACCAGAATTCAGGCGGCTATGTAGGTCGAAAGCCGCAGTGCAACCGCTGTAATCTCCATCATAACGGCCGTTGTGCCGGAAATCGCTGCCAAAGATGTGGCAAGGTGGGACATGCGGCAAAGGATTGTCGTGGGGAAATCATGTCCCGACAAAATCAAAATCAGCCCCAGGGTCAGCAGCAGGGTATAAACCGGGGATGCTATCAGTGTGGTAGCACTGCTCATTTCAGAAGAGACTGCCCACAGTTGCGCAACAACAACAATAATGGTGGAAACAACCACAACCACAACAATAATAACAACAACAATAATGGGAACGGTGGCACAGGAGGTGCCAAAGGTCGCGCATTTACATTGGGCCGCGGAGAGGCCAGAAACGACACGAACGTGGTCACCGGTAAGTTTCCCCTTAATGAACATTTTGCTTCTGTGCTTTTTGATACGGGTGCGGATAGGAGCTTTATATCTGAGTCTTTTAGGAAGAACCTAAATCTCACGCTTAAACCATTAGAGACCCCTTATGTGATAGAATTAGCCAATGGTAAATCGGTAGATGTGACCCAAATCGTATCCGGCTGTCAACTCAAACTCGCGGGCCACACTTTTACCATCGATCTGATGACAACTACCCTGGGTAGTTTTGACGTGGTAGTCGGAATGGACTGGCTATCCGACGTCCGGGCTAAAGTTCTCTGCTTCGAAAAGTCTATCCGTATTCCACTCACGAACGACGAAATCCTGACGGTACAAGGCGACAAGGCAAGCGCCGTCACCAACATTATCTCATTTATGCAAGCGCAGAAGTATCTTCGGAGAAAGAACACTTTCGCTTTACTCGCACTGATTACCGAACAGCCTAAGGACGAGAAACGTATAGAAGACATCCCTGTCGTCCGTGATTTTTCCGATGTATTCCCAGAAGAACTACCTGGTCTTCCACCACATCGACAATTGGAGTTTGAAATCGAATTGGCAAGCAATGCAACTCCCATCGCCAAGGCTCCATACCGCCTAGCTCCAACCGAGCTGCAGGAGCTGTCTACCCAACTTCAAGAGCTGCTAGAAAAAGGATTTATCCGACCAAGCGTTTCGCCATGGGGAGCTCCAGTCCTCTTTGTCAAGAAGAAGGACGGGACTTTCCGCATGTGCATCGACTATAGGGAACTCAACAAGGTTACAGTCAAGAACCGATACCCGTTACCTCGCATCGACGATCTATTCGACCAACCGCAAGGGTCAAGTTACTACTCTAAGATTGATTTACGGTCCGGTTATCATCAGCTACGCGTCAGGGAGGAGGATATCGCTAAGACAGCATTTCGCACTCGGTATGGCCATTACGAGTTCTTGGTCATGCCATTCGGTCTCACTAACGCACCTGCGGTGTTCATGGACCTCATGAACCGCGTGTGTAAACCATACCTCGACAAATTTGTCATTGTGTTCATCGATGACATACTCATCTACTCCAAAAGTAAAGAAGAGCATGCTGAGCATCTACGATTACTGCTAGGATTAATTCAACAGGAAAAGCTATATGCCAAGCTCTCGAAGTGTGATTTCTAGATCCAGGAAGTTCAGTTTCTCGGGCACGTCGTGAATGAAAAGGGTATCCACGTAGACCCTGCCAAGATTGAAGCCATCAAAAACTGGGAAGCACCTAAGACACCGACGGAGATCCGCCAATTCTTAGGATTAGCTGGTTACTACAGACGCTTCATCGAGGGGTTTTCAAAGATTGCACAACCGCTTACTACCCTCACTCAGAAAGGTATCAAGTATACTTGGGGTGACAAGCAAGAAGCAGCATTTCAATTGCTGAAGCAGAAACTTTGCAGTGCACCCATTCTGTCCTTGCCGGAAGGGACAGATGACTTTGTATTGTATTGTGATGCTTCCATTCAGGGATTGGGATGCGTACTCATGCAATGCGATAAGGTCATCGCGTATGCGTCGCGACAGCTGAAGGTCCACGAGAAAAACTACACGACGCATGACCTAGAATTGGGAGCAGTAGTGTTTGCACTTAAGATTTGGAGACACTACCTCTATGGAACAAAGTGCACAATCTTTACTGACCACAAAAGCCTCCAACACATCTTTGATCAGAAAGAGTTGAACATGCGACAGCGTCGCTGGGTCGAACTCTTGAACGATTATGAGTGTGCCATTCGGTATCACCCGGGTAAAGCTAACGTAGTAGCTGATGCCCTCAGTAGGAAGGAACACTTGAAACCTCGTCGCGTACGAGCACTATAACTCACTATTCATTCGGGGCTACCCGAACAAATACGCGACGCCCAGTTAGAAGCAGTTAAGGAGGAAAACATCAAAGCCGAATCAGTGGGAAAAATGGAACGCGACTGGGAGGTAAAGCCCAATGGAGCCCGGTATTTCATGGATCGCATATGGGTACCTCTCTATGGGAACCTCAGAGAGCTAGTCATGGATGAAGCTCACAAATCTCGATACTCTGTCCATCCGGGTTCGGATAAGATGTATCAAGACCTTAAAGCCGCGTATTGGTGGCCCAACATGAAAGCCGATATAGCCACCTATGTGAGTAAATGTTTGACTTGTGCAAAAGTCAAGGTGGAGTATCAAAAGCCATCGGGGCTACTCCAACATCCTGAGATCCCAGTGTGGAAATGGGATCAGATCTCAACGGATTTCATCACTAAACTCCCGCGAACCTTGGGTGGTTGCGATACCATCTGGGTGATTGTAGATCGTTTAACGAAGTCCGCACACTTCCTAGCTATTAAAGAAACGGATAAGATGGAGAAGTTGACTCGCATCTACATTAAGGAAGTAGTTTCTCGGCACGGAGTGCCAACGTCCATCATCTCAGATAGAGATGCTCGTTTCACGTCAAACTTCTGGCAGTCACTCCAGAAAGCGTTGGGAACACGCTTGGATATGAGCACAGCTTATCACCCTCAGACTGATGGTCAAAGCGAAAGGACCATACAGACCTTGGAAGACATGCTTACGGCATGCGTAGTGGACTTCGGAAATAATTGGGAAATTCACCTGCCTCTAGTAGAATTCTCATATAACAACAGCTATCACACGAGTATTTCGGCAGCACCGTTTGAAGCATTATACGGTCGTAAATGTAGATCACCGGTCTGCTGGGCAGAAGTCGGTGACAGTCAACTCACAGGCCCTGAGTTAATACTTGAAGCCACTGAAAAGATTGTACAAATCAGAAACCGCATGGTGGCGGCACGGGATCGACAGAAAAGCTACGCTGACCAACGACGCAAACCGCTCGAATTTCAAGTAGGCGATCGCGTCCTACTAAAGG
The DNA here is from genome assembly GCA_947069175.1 of Scalesia atractyloides. Taxonomy (NCBI): domain Eukaryota; kingdom Viridiplantae; phylum Streptophyta; class Magnoliopsida; order Asterales; family Asteraceae; genus Scalesia; species Scalesia atractyloides. The sequence goes on from CAMTDV010000020.1 coordinate 54,446,394, forward strand.
TGTCACCCTGGAAGGGTGTAATCCATTTTGGAAAACGGGGCAAACTTAACCCACGGTACATAGGCCCGTTTGTAATCTTGAAACGAATCGGACCCGTAGCATACCAATTAGACCTTCCTGCCGAACTCAGAGGAGTTCACAACGTATTTCACATGTCAAATCTGAAGAAGTGTCTATCAGATGAAACTTTAGTTATTCCATTGGATGAGATCCAAGTGGATGAACAACTACACTTCGTGGAAAAGCCTATTGAGATCATGGATCGTGAGATCAAGACTCGAAGGCACAGTAAGATTCCAATTGTTAAAGTTCGTTGGGACTCTAAACGTGGACCGGAGTTCATGTGGGAAAGAGAGGACCAAATGAAAAGCAAGTACCCACACCTCTTTGCAACTGAGCAGCAAACTAACGATATCAATACCTAAATTTTCGGGACGAAAATTCTTTCAACATGGGGATGATGTGACAACCTGGAAATTTCTAATACTTTCGTGTACTATTGTTGACTAAATTCTTGTGCATGGCACTTGGAAATCTTTGTGTATGACACTTGGGAACTTCTTGTAATGTTGCGTACCATCATTAACGAACTAACTCTTTGTGCGTGGCACTCTAAACGTGTACGTTACATGCTAAACCGCGTTTACTCAATTTTCGGGACGAAAATTCTTTCAACATGGGGATAATGTGATGTCCCGGGTTTTTCGGATAACTTACACGTGACACTTGTCGAATAATATATACGCTAAGTATTAAGTGTGCACGAATTAAATGAATACGTGTTGTGTGATTGTTTTAGTAATTGAATCATTAGGGTAGATACGTACACAAACTGAACCGAACTGCGACACGAACCAAAGTGATTCATTGTGACTCTAGGAGTTAACAAGTTTTAAACCTTAACTCAAGAATTCGGCCAAGATCAAAACTCAAACCCATAACAAACCTATAACTATTCGGCCGATCAAACCAAACCAAACCAACCCGTGTGCAAACCCAAAACCGAGATCAAAGTTAAACCTTAAACTAAAACAATCCGGCCGCAAGATCAAACCCGAAACCACATGATCAAAACCGCGGATTTATTTAGTTCAAACCCAAACCGAACCCACCCTATTCCTTGACCGCGAGATCAAGTCCAAACCAAACTAACTCACTTTAGTTCCTCGGCCACAATACTTATCCAAAATCGTAATCCTTATCTCTTGCGCCTATATCTACGAAACTTATGCATGCTTCCTTCTAAAACACAAACTCTAATCGCCTTCTCTTGCTCCATAAATCGCGAACAGCTGATCATTTATTCCATTCATCCGCAAACAGCCTTTGCTCACTTCTTTAGGTCGCGGCGGTCCTTGCTAATCACTTTCCCGATTACAACTTTCATCACATCCGAAGCAATCCTATCCAGGTCTCGGCTTATTGATCGTCGATTCTTCATCTACTCACGGTTCATTAAGCTTAATATTAAAGGTTAGGAATTACAATTGTTTGCAAGATTTCTTTCGGATCATATGTGTGTTAAAGGTAGTAAGTATGTTGTTAATCGGCTGAACTATCATTATTGCATGCATGATTGTTTTCGGAACTCATAGCTTACGACTGTGTTTTGCTTATAAAGACTAGAATTATTGAGTAGGGTTTGCATGGATAGGTTATTAGTATTAATCTATGATTAAAAATCGGTTCTTGATCGCCTAGATTAATCGCATGAACGGGATTACACGAGTTTATAATAATAACATGCTGAAACAGGATGCTGAGTGAAAGTCACAGCCGATTTCATCTGGCTGTAACTCGGTCGTTAGTTGTCGAAAAACGGATTTTCTGATGTCTAGAACGTAGAGAATTGAATAAGGAATCTAATGGCGCTGGATTCATAATTTTCTGCAGTTGTTTGATATTTTTAAAGGGCTAAACAAGTTCAGTAACTAAAGCTGTGAAAATACTGGAATTTTGTTGGTTGTTTATCAAGTTGGATCTTAAAATCAGTAGGGAATTGAGTCATGATTTTTGTACAGCAACTAGGTATAGAAATTTCCGGGCAACTCCAACTGGAATTTTGTTAATCGGACGATCAGTGATTTTTAAATAAATTCTTCCGTGGACTGCAGTCAGAAAGCGGTAAATCTGACTGCAGCCTAGTGAATTAATATTTATGGTTAATTGGTAAAGATTTAGGACTTGGAAAAATTATATAAATTTCTATGGTATAGATGTCACCTACTGTAAAAATATTGGAATTTTTGGAATGTTAGAACTATTTTATAAAAATCCTAGAAAACAGCTGAATAATTGAGTGTTAAGCAGAAAGTTGATAACTTGTGATTTTATGCATTAAAGTGTTGCATGGATTTGGAATATGTTCATGATAAATTGTTTGATTACTATGATCACATGAGAATACTTGCATGCATGTTTGAGTGTTAGATATGTTGTTTGTGTGTATCACTTTGTGAGTAAATTGCGTGTGGAATTTGTATTGGTGTGATTTCACACTGACGAGAAATTAATTGGTTTGTTAGGACGCAACTAGCGGTCCCATCTCTTATAACATCTTTGCTACACTAACCGAGCAAATAAAGGTGAGTTCACGGCCCCTAACTTTATCCGGTTTTTAAACAACATGGGGAGAAACATGTATACACTCTCAAACTCAAACTCTTTACGTTATACGAATTTAACGTCACATAACTATACGGTAACTAAGTTAATGTTAATGTAATGTTATGGGCACTAAGCAGCTTTATCACTTAAGTCCTCGACAATCTCCTCGGATCGTTAGTATTTGGGTTAAATAGCGGGGGAATTATAAGTAGTACTACTGGGTCTGACGAGCCCCATCCGAGCTAGTCGCGCTAGCCGACCTGGTATGGTCAACGGGTGAATAATTGGCCTAACATCGCCATGGTCATGTGATAGGCCTGGCAAAACGGAGGCACAACTGTCAGCTTCGATCGCGAACACTTAGTGACATGACTTTAGGCTAGCTACCTATATACATTAATATTGAACTTAATTACGGAACGACTTAATATTCCGGGTTTGGAATATTGGAAACATCAACTTATTATCCCGGGTTGGGGATAATGGAAATAACAACTTAATATTCCGGGATGGGAATATTGGAAGCAACAACTTATTATTCCGGGATTGGAATAATGGAACAGATATGTTATCCCGGGTTGGGGATAACGGAGTAACAAGCTATAACCGAACAAACGAATTTATGAAAACCTGTGAACTCACTCATCTTTAATGTTGACACTTGTTTCTTTACATGTTTCTCAGGACGCCAGGAGCTCTAGGTGCACGCACATGCATTGAACAAGACATCATTATAGAGTCTTATTTATTAATATTGTTTTGGGATTTTTCAAGTTGTTTTGGCGTTTGTGTTGGCGCCCGCATCACTACTTATTTATGCTTCCGCTCAAACTTTAAAACTAATGCTCTGCTAAATATTGGTAATTGATATAAAATCTACAAAGAACAATTTTGGAAAACGTATAATCGAATCATATAGAGTCGTTCGACGTACTAGTGTTTCAGATTCTGGTTTGTTCACACGCCTCGCGGTAAAACTCCGCAAGTGGAAATTGAGGGTGTGATAGATTGGTATCAGAGCCACTAGCTATAGAGAACCAGGTTTGCATTAGAAGTAGACCTAAACTATAGTTGATATCACGACACTAGACTTAGTTTGGCACCGAATTATTATATCTTGTTATGTAATATACCACAACTGTGTTTGGTAGATTATGCCTTCATGATAAGGAATGAAAACAACTCATAACTAACTACACGACCTAACAGGCAATGTCATCATCCTCATCGTCATCATCATCCGACAAACTTACGCAACCAAGGGCACTAGGAAAGGCACCAATGGTGGAACCCATACTACCTTATGGCGTAGAGACACGCTCAGCGGCGAGGAAGAGGCTCGCTCTGGGGGAGGAGTCGTCGCTACGCCCAACTATTGCTGTACCGGTTGAACCGGTTAATCCTGTAGAAATAGGAGTTGACATGCTTAGAATCCTAGTGCATACACAACAAAAACAGTTAGAAAGAATGCTGGAAACCATCTTAGCACAAGGATGGATGATCCGACACCTTACCGGAAAGACCGACTCGCTCGAGGAAGAGTATCGTACGAGTAAGATAGCTCGTAACACCATAGCCAGAGATCTGCGTGCTGAGCAGATAAGAGCTGACTGGCTTGAGGACAGAGTTCTGGAAAATAGTTGGAGCATTCAGGAACTGCAAAATCAAGCACTTGAACCAGCACCTGCCCCTCCAGTGCCGGTAGAGGAGGATCCAGAAGAGGATCCAGAGGAGGATCTTGAAGAGGATCCGGAGGAGGAGGACCCAGCTGAGGAAGCTGGAAATGCCGCACAGGATGACGGCAACGACAGTGACTTGGGGGATGGAGATGTAGACGACTGACACGTCTCGTTTATATTATTTGTTTTCCTCCAGTTTATTATTTTCCATTTGTGTTTAAACTTGAAACTTTATAGTAAATTCGTATGTTTGATTTACACTTTTGTAAGACGTTGAGATTTTAGTTAATCAATTATTTCTTTTGACTATTTAACATATTGAGTTGACATAACTTAATAATTATTAAAGTACGAAGTAGGATAACTATATTGGATATATAGACTTATCAGGGTGTGTTTGTGTTGTGTTTCGAAGATCTAAATGGCGACTGGAAGACGTGGAAACCTTAACTTGACGCCCGAAGAGCTAGCTGCCATGATTCAGGAGCATGTGAACGCAGCTTTAGCGGGTGTTCAGAACCAGCCGGCAGGTAACCATTATTAAATTTTCACGTGAAAATCTAATAGTGAGGTTAGTAAAGTTCCTTGCTGACTTCCTGTTCTCTGTCAGCAGGAGGGGGCTTTAATCCCTATAAGATGTTCCTTGACGCAAAGCCAAGCAAGTTCTCGGGGGCGGAAGGACCCATTGGATTGGTCCGCTGGATCGAAAAATCAGAATCCGTTTTTGAAATGTGCAACTGCCTAGAGGCAAACAAGGTCAAATACGCAGCCTCGACACTAGAAGATGGGGCACTGACATGGTGGAATGCCCAAGTCCAAACACGTGGACTGTTAGCTGCAAATGCAATGGCATGGACTGAGTTCAAGGCCTTGATTAAAGAGGAGTACTGTCCACGAGACAGAGTGCAACAGTTAGAGCAAGCTCTATGGAACCTCAAGATGGTGGGATCGGAAATTGAGGCTTACACCGCAAAACACCATGATTTGGTATTTCTGTGTCCCGATTTGGCCAACACGGTGGAGAAAAGATTCGAGTTCTATCTCGGGGGTCTGGTTCCGGAAATTCAGGGCATGGTAATGGCTAGTAACCCTGTAACAGAACATCAAGCAATCCGATTGGCTCACAAACTCACCGATAAAGCGGTGGAACAGAAGAAACTGCCAGCACGGGGTACAACTGAAGTTGCCCCGGATAACAAAAGAAAGTTTGAAGACTCAACTATTCGACAGTCTTCGTCATCTCATCCGCAGCAAGGGAACCAGAAACGGTTCAATCACTACCACAGCCACCGGGGTCATCAAAATCATCCCGCCAACAACAACCAGAATTCAGGCGGCTATGTAGGTCGAAAGCCGCAGTGCAACCGCTGTAATCTCCATCATAACGGCCCTTGTGCCGGAAATCGCTGCCAAAGATGTGGCAAGGTGGGACATGCGGCAAAGGATTGTCGTGGGGAAATCATGTCCCGACAAAATCAAAATCAGCCCCAGGGTCAGCAGCAGGGTATAAACCGGGGATGCTATCAGTGTGGTAGCACTGCTCATTTCAGAAGAGACTGCCCACAGTTGCGCAACAACAACAATAATGGTGGAAACAACCACAACCACAACAATAATAACAACAACAATAATGGGAACGGTGGCACAGGAGGTGCCAAAGGTCGCGCATTTACATTGGGCCGCGGAGAGGCCGAAACGACACGAACGTGGTCACCGGTAAGTTTCCCTTAATGAACATTTTGCTTCTGTGCTTTTTGATACGGGTGCGGATAGGAGCTTTATATCTGAGTCTTTTAGGAAGAACCTAAATCTCACGCTTAAACCATTAGAGACCCCTTATGTGATAGAATTAGCCAATGGTAAATCGGTAGATGTGACCCAAATCGTATCCGGCTGTCAACTCAAACTCGCGGGCCACACTTTTACCATCGATCTGATGACAACTACCCTGGGTAGTTTTGACGTGGTAGTCGGAATGGACTGGCTATCCGACGTCCGGGCTGAAGTTCTCTGCTTCGAAAAGTCTATTCGTATTCCACTCACGAACGACGAAATCCTGACGGTACAAGGCGACAAGGCAAGCGCCGTCACCAACATTATCTCATTTATCAAGCGCAGAAGTATCTTCGGAGAAAGAACACTTTCGCTTTACTCGCACTGATTACCGAACAGCCTAAGGACGAGAAACGTATAGAAGACATCCCTGTCGTCCGTGATTTTTCCGATGTATTCCAGAAGAACTACCTGGTCTTCCACCACATCGACAATTGGAGTTTGAAATCGAATTGGCAAGCAATGCAACTCCCATCGCCAAGGCTCCATACCGCCTAGCTCCAACCGACTGCAGGAGCTGTCTACCCAACTTCAAGAGCTGCTAGAAAAAGGATTTATCCGACCAAGCGTTTCGCCATGGGGAGCTCCAGTCCTCTTTGTCAAGAAGAAGGACGGGACTTTCCGCATGTTCATCGACTATAGGGAACTCAACAAGGTTACAGTCAAGAACCGATACCCGTTACCTCGCATCGACGATCTATTCGACCAACTGCAAGGGTCAAGTTACTACTCTAAGATTGATTTACGGTCCGGTTATCATCAGCTACGCGTCAGGGAGGAGGATATCGCTAAGACAGCATTTCGCACTCGGTATGGCCATTACGAGTTCTTGGTCATGCCATTCGGTCTCACTAACGCACCTGCGGTGTTCATGGACCTCATGAACCGCGTGTGTAAACCATACCTCGACAAATTTGTCATTGTGTTCATCGATGACATACTCATCTACTCCAAAAGTAAAGAAGAGCATGCTGAGCATCTACGATTACTGCTAGGATTAATTCAACAGGAAAAGCTATATGCCAAGCTCTCGAAGTGTGATTTCTGGATCCGGGAAGTTCAGTTTCTCGGGCACGTCGTGAATGAAAAGGGTATCCACGTAGACCCTGCCAAGATTGAAGCCATCAAAAACTGGGAAGCACCTAAGACACCGACGGAGATCCGCCAATTCTTAGGATTGGCTGGTTACTACAGACGCTTCATCGAGGGGTTTTCAAAGATTGCACAACCGCTTACTACCCTCACTCAGAAAGGTATCAAGTATACTTGGGGTGACAAGCAAGAAGCAGCATTTCAATTGCTGAAGCAGAAACTTTGCAGTGCACCCATTCTGTCCTTGCCGGAAGGGACAGATGACTTTGTATTGTATTGTGATGCTTCCATTCAGGGATTGGGATGCGTACTCATGCAACGCGATAAGGTCATCGCGTATGCGTCGCGACAGCTGAAGGTCCACGAGAAAAACTACACGACGCATGACCTAGAATTGGGAGCAGTAGTGTTTGCACTTAAGATTTGGAGACACTACCTCTATGGAACAAAGTGCACAATCTTTACTGACCACAAAAGCCTCCAACACATCTTTGATCAGAAAGAGTTGAACATGCGACAGCGTCGCTGGGTCGAACTCTTGAACGATTATGAGTGTGCCATTCGGTATCACCCGGGTAAAGCTAACCTAGTAGCTGATGCCCTCAGTAGGAAGGAACACTTGAAACCTCGTCGCGTACGAGCACTACAACTCACTATTCATTCGGGGCTACCCGAACAAATACGCGACGCCCAGTTAGAAGCAGTCAAGGAGGAAAACATCAAAGCCGAATCAGTGGGAAAAATGGAACGCGACTGGGAGGTAAAGCCCAATGGAGCCCGGTATTTCATGGATCGCATATGGGTACCTCTCTATGGGAACCTCAGAGAGCTAGTCATGGATGAAGCTCACAAATCTCGATACTCTGTCCATCCGGGTTCGGATAAGATGTATCAAGACCTTAAAGCCGCGTATTGGTGGCCCAACATGAAAGCCGATATAGCCACCTATGTGAGTAAATGTTTGACTTGTGCAAAAGTCAAGGTGGAGTATCAAAAGCCATCGGGGCTACTCCAACAACCTGAGATCCCAGTGTGGAAATGGGATCAGATCTCAACGGATTTCATCACTAAACTCCCGCGAACCTTGGGTGGTTGCGATACCATCTGGGTGATTGTAGATCGTTTAACGAAGTCCGCACACTTCCTAGCTATTAAAGAAACGGATAAGATGGAGAAGTTGACTCGCATCTACATTAAGGAAGTAGTTTCTCGGCACGGAGTGCCAACGTCCATCATCTCAGATAGAGATGCTCGTTTCACGTCAAACTTCTGGCAGTCACTCCAAAAAGCGTTGGGAACACGCTTGGATATGAGCACAGCTTATCACCCTCAGACTGATGGTCAAAGCGAAAGGACCATACAGACCTTGGAAGACATGCTTAGGGCATGCGTAGTGGACTTCGGAAATAATTGGGAAATTCACCTACCTCTAGTAGAATTCTCATATAACAACAGCTATCACACGAGTATTTCGGCAGCACCGTTTGAAGCATTATACGGTCGTAAATGTAGATCACCGGTCTGCTGGGCAGAAGTCGGTGACAGTCAACTCACAGGCCCTGAGTTAATACTTGAAGCCACTGAAAAGATTGTACAAATCAGAAACCGCATGGCGGCGGCACGGGATCGACAGAAAAGCTACGCTGACCAACGACGCAAACCGCTCGAATTTCAAGTAGGCGATCGCGTCCTACTAAAGGTGTCACCCTGGAAGGGTGTAATCCGTTTTGGAAAACGGGGCAAACTTAACCCACGGTACATAGGCCCGTTTGTAATCTTGAAACGAATCGACCCGTAGCATACCTATTAGACCTTCCTGCCGAACTCAGTGGAGTTCACAACGTATTTCACGTGTCAAATCTGAAGAAGTGTCTATCAGATGAAACTTTAGTTATTCCATTGGATGAGATCCAAGTGGATGAACAACTACACTTCGTGGAAAAGCCTATTGAGATCATGGATCGTGAGATCATGGATCGTGAGATCAAGACTCGAAGGCACAGTAAGATTCCAATTGTTAAAGTTCGTTGGGACTCTAAACGTGGACCGGAGTTCACGTGGGAAAGAGAGGACCAAATGAAAAGCAAGTACCCACACCTCTTTGCAACTGAGCAGCAAACTAACGATATCAATACCTAAATTTTCGGGACGAAAATTCTTTCAACATGGGGATGATGTGACAACCTGGAAATTTCTAATACTTTCGTGTACTATTGTTGACTAAATTCTTGTGCATGGCACTTGGAAATCTTTGTGTATGACACTTGGGAACTTCTTGTAACGTTGCGTACCATCATTAACGAACTAACTCTTTGTGCGTGGCACTCTAAACATGTACGTTACATGCTAAACCGCGTTTACTCAATTTTCGGGACGAAAATTCTTTCAACATGGGGATAATGTGATATCCCGGGTTTTTCGGATAACTTACACGTGACACTTGTCGAATAATATATACGCTAAGTATTAAGCGTGCACGAATTAAATGAATACGTGTTGTGTGTTGTGTGATTGTTTTAGTAATTGAATCATTAGAGTAGATACGTACACGAACTGAACCGAACTGCGACACGAACCAAAGTGATTCATTGTGACTCTAGGAGTTAACAAGTTTTAAACCTTAACTCAAGAATTCGGCCAAGATCAAAACTAAAACCCATAACAAACCTATAACTATTCGGCCGATCAAACCAAACCAAACCAACCCGTGTGCAAACCCAAAACCGAGATCAAAGTTAAACCTTAAACTAAAACAATCCGGCCGCAAGATCAAACCCGAAACCACATGATCAAAACCGCGGATTTATTTAGTTCAAACCCAAACCGAACCTACCCTATTCCATGACCGCGAGATCAAGTCCAAACCAAACTAACTCACTTTAGTTCCTCGGCCACAATACTTATCCAAAATCGTAATCCTTATCTCTTGCGCCTATATCTACGAAACTTATGCATGCCTCCTTCTAAAACACAAACTCTAATCGCCTTCTCTTGCTCCATAAATCACGAACAGCTGATCATTTATTCCATTCATCCGCAAACAGCCTTTGCTCACTTCTTTCGGTCGCGGCGGTCCTTGCTAATCACTTTCCCGATTACAACTTTCATCACATCCGAAGCAATCCTATCCAGGTCTCGGCTTATTGATCGTCGATTCCTCATCTACTCACGGTTCATTAAGCTTAATATTAAAGGTTAGGAATTACAATTGTTTGCAAGATTTCATTCGGATCATATGTGTGTTAAAGGTAGTAAGTATGTTGTTAATCGGCTGAACTATCATTATTGCATGCATGATTGTTTTCGGAACTCATAGCTTACGACTGTGTTTTGCTTATAAAGACTAGAATTATTGAGTAGGGTTTGCATGGATAGGTTATTAGTATTAATCTATGATTAAAAATCGGTTCTTGATCGCCTAGATTAATCGCATGAACGGGATTACACGAGTTTATAATAATAACATGCTGAAACAGGATGCTGAGTGAAAGTCACAGCCGATTTCATCTGGCTGTAACTCGGTCGTTAGTTGTCGAAAAACGGACTTTCTGATGTCTAGAACGTAGAGAATTGAATAAGGAATCTAATGGCACTGGATTCAGAATTTTCTGAAGTTGTTTGATATTTTTAAAGGGCTAAACAAGTTCAGTAACTAAAGCTGTGAAAATACTGGAATTTTGTTGGTTGTTTATCAAGTTGGATCTTAAAATCAGTAGGGAATTGAGTCATGATTTTTGTACAGCAACTAGGTATAGAAATTTCCGGGCAACTCCAACTGGAATTTTGTTAATCGGACGATCAGTGATTTTTAAATAAATTCTTCCGTGGACTGCAGTCAGAAAGCAGTAAATCTGACTGAGCTTAGTGAATTAATATTTATGGTTAATTGGTAAAGATTTAGGACTTGGAAAAATTATATAAATTTCTATGGTATAGATGTCACCTACTGTAAAAATATTGGAATTTTTGGAATGTTAGAACTATTTTATAAAAATCCTAGAAAACAGCTGAATAATTGAGTGTTAAGCAGAAAGTTGATAACTTGTGATTTTATGCATTAAAGTGTTGCATGGATTTGGAATATGTTCATGATAAATTGTTTGATTACTATGATCACATGAGAATACTTGCATGCATGTTTGAGTGTTAGATATGTTGTTTGTGTCTATCACTTTTTGAGTAAATTGCGTGTGGAATTTGTATTGGTGTAATTTCACACTGACGAGAAATTAATTGGTTTGTTAGGACGCAACTAGCGGTCCCATCTCTTATAACATCTTTGCTACACTAACCGAGCAAATAAAGGTGAGTTCACAGCCCCTAACTTTATCCGGTTTTTAAACAACATGGGGAGAAACATGTATACACTCTCAAACTCAAACTCTTTACGTTATACGAATTTAACGTCACATAACTATACGGTAACTAAGTTAATGTTAATGTAATGTTATGGGCACTAAGCAGCTTTATCACTTAAGTCCTCGACAATCTCCTCGGATCGTTAGTATTTGGGTTAAATAGCGGGGGAATTATAAGTAGTACTACTGGGTCTGACGAGCCCCATCCGAGCTAGTCGCGCTAGCCGACCTGGTATGGTCAACGGGTGAATAATTGGCCTAACATCGCCATGGTCATGTGATAGGCCTGGCAAAACGGAGGCACAACTGTCAGCTTCGATCGCGAACACTTAGTGACATGACTTTAGGCTAGCTACCTATATACATTAATATTGAACTTAATTACGGAACGACTTAATATTCCGGGTTTGGAATATTGGAAACATCAACTTATTATCCCGGGTTGGGGATAATGGAAATAACAACTTAATATTCCGGGATGGGAATATTGGAAGCAACAACTTATTATTCCGGGATTGGAATAATGGAACAGATATGTTATCCCGGGTTGGGGATAACGGAGTAACAAGCTATAACCGAACAAACGAATTTATGAAAACCTGTGAACTCACTCATCTTTAATGTTGACACTTGTTTCTTTACATGTTTCTCAGGACGCCAGGAGCTCTAGGTGCACGCACATGCATTGAACAAGACATCATTATAGAGTCTTATTTATTAATATTGTTTTGGGATTTTTCAAGTTGTTTTGGCGTTTGTGTTGGCGCCCGCATCACTACTTATTTATGCTTCCGCTCAAACTTTAAAACTAATGCTCTGCTAAATATTGGTAATTGATATAAAATCTACAAAGAACAATTTTGGAAAACGTATAATCAAATCATATAGAGTCGTTCGACGTACTAGTGTTTCAGATTCTGGTTTGTTCACACGCCTCGCGGTAAAACTCCGCAAGTGGAAATTGAGGGTGTGACAATAATAAATTATTACAAAGTACAACAAGTGTCTGAAAGTTCAAATTAAATATACAGACAGATTCGTACTAAAAAGATCTATTGGCGGACCGAATATAACAAAATGAGACTTAAGTTTGATAGGTCTTTCGTGGAGTTATAAATTCCAAATCGCCTAGACCAAGCAGCTCCAGCCTATTCCTTATTTGCTATAAAACCTGCACTTTGCCTTTTGAAAATACGTCAGTTTTCACTGTTAAATACAATTTACCGACTCCTTTTGAAAATCTTTTCAAAAAACATTTGATACCATTTGGTATATCATTTTTAAAATAACTTAGGATAAGATAATGTTTCTTTTTACCAGTTTTACATGCTTGTCAATACATATGGGGACCAGAGATAAAAACCAATACATAATTAACCGACACACCATATATATATATATATATATGTATATATGTATATATGTATATATATATATATATATATATATGTATATATGTATATATACATATATATATGTAAGAAAAGATAAAAGTGTAATAATGATAAGAAAGAATCTAAACATTAGATATTTAATCTAATGGTTGAGATATTAATGGCAATCTTGTAAATAGTGTTGACTATTAAACTAATTAATTTTCTAAATTAAGGGTGTAAAGGTAAATTTAACATTTTTAAAGTAAGAAACTAACATTAATGCACATGCACGTTCCCCCACCCCTTACTTTTTAAACGTCAATAACTTTATATACGCAACTCTTTTTTAAAAAAAAAAATACACCATAATAATGAGTGTTTTTTATCTTTAATATGAGTAACATATTGATATACTTATATAGAAAAAAAATTACGTCTCGCTTGGATGTTTTAGTCCATGGTGTTTTTTCTATGTTCATACAATGGTGTTTTAATCGGGGTGTTATTTCTGTTATATTTCTGTTCTTCGTAAGATATATGCCTTCATTATACATGTTGTGGTACTTTTATGAGTTAGGGTGTTATTCCCGTTATATTTAATGTGAGGACAAAGGTCCTTGATTTATTAGGGCGTTATTTCTGTTATATTTATTGTTAGGGTGTTCTTTATAAGATGTGTGCCTTCAATATACATGCTGTGAAATATTTTTTTTTTGAGTTAGAGTGTTGTTTCAATTATATTGTTGTTCTTTATAAGATGTATGCCTTCAATATACATGTTGTGGTGTTTTTATGAGTTAGGGTGTTATTTCTTTATAAGATGTATGCCTTCATATTCGAAAATCCCTACAATAACTTCCAAAAATCAGTTACATGTGTTCATTCCATAAGTAGATTTTATTAATTAAATTACACTTATACCCTTAAACTACCAAAATAAAAAAGGGACACGTATCACCTCCAAAATCTTTCTTATCCTTCTCACACTTTTATATTTTCTTACATCCCTTGCTATGGTCGTCCATTTGCGATTTATAAATGCACTTGTGTGATAAGTGCCAAATTTCCATAAGTTTGGGGTTTAATTGTAACTTGTACTAGTCTTCATGTGTGGTCAGAACTTAGTGTTATGTTCCAAGTTTGTTGGGATCCGGATTAGAATTTGTCCAAATCTGGACTTATGTCTATTTAATTTTGGTTCAGACTTAGGGAGATACCTAAGTTCCGAATTTATGTTAGTTTAGTTGTGTCCGGATTTGAGCATGTGTAGCTCAAATCCGAATTTGTATGTTTTTGGGCTTAGGGCCTTTTTTTGGTATCCGAACATATGTGTCCGAATGTGTCTTGTATAATACCTTTATGGATAATGACAAGACATGGATTTCTTTTGTGGAAAGTTTCTCTGGCAAGAAACCCTAATCATTGTGTGTGCAGTGGCGGCTGATACTGTGTGTGACGTCATTCATCTTCATCTAAGAATACTCTGTGTATTCTCATAGCGTCATCGTCTTGTACTCCTTCTTGTCGATTCTTATAGTGTTAGTCACGTGGTGGTTTCCGCACACCTTGTTATCATGTCGAGCATGATCCTTGATCTAGAGATAGGTTTAGGTGACCTTAACAATTAAATAGGCCGAGGATATCCAGGACAAGGTCGTATTAACCCCCAATGTTTAAGTTATCAAGCAAAACAAATTAAAACGAGTTATTTATATTTTTTACATCATCCGTCATTGATTTAATACCCGACCAAGCGGCTAGTGTGTACCCAAGCCCATATTGGGAAAATAGGCTAAGAGTATTTACAAGTGCTACTCTTTACAAATCAAAGGCGCTAAACACAGCCGCTAATAAAAATAACTTAAACAAGCGCAATTCACTAAATGCTCCTAGTATGGAATGAACGGAACTATGATCCGTTAGAATGTTAATGGGTCTTATACAAGTCATTTCGTACAGTTCGCTAGGTTAAGCGGAGACCGGATAGAATGTGGTTTATACCCTTCCGAGTACAAGGACCTGTATAATATGGGCCAAATAACCTAACTTTCTAATTAGAATTGATTTGAAAGGTTTTGACCCGATTTGGCTAAGTTATATATTTTATGTTAAATAAGTTAACCGTATGCGGCATCGGGTGGTCGAATAGGTCTATGAGAAGTCCATAATGTTAAAACATACTTTATTATACTATAACATCAGTTTGACAGTTTCATAATCAGATTACAAGTTCATAATCAGTTGGGCATTTATTCGACATATTATGTGGACTTTGCAATAAACTCGACAAATGATATGATCAGAAGGTATAACCTCCAAGGGTTATTCCCTACAATAATCTGATCATATAACAACTTTTATTCAGTCTCTAAACTTGCTCAAATGGGACAGAATTGAAAGTCAAAGTAAAAAGTCAAACTGCTTGACTTTCGGTCGCGAACCAAGCTCTAAGCAAGAAAATGATGAGTTAGGCATTATCTAACATGTTATATAAACTTATATAATGTCAAAAATTAAGGTTTCGATACCTAGAAATTCATTTAACCTAATTTACAAAAATCTGCATTTTTTACTTTTATTTAATAAAAAATTGACCTGTCATTTCACTAATTTAACGTGATCTTCAGAAGGCGACATTGTAGGAGATTAACCCCTTCATTATTATGATCACGTAGCCATATTTGATTCGAACATTCGCTTGATCGAAATAGTCATAACCGAAAGTCAAAGCAAAAGTCAATTTGCTTAACTTTCAGCTAATAACTAGCCTAGGAATGGAACAAGATTGAGTTAGAAACCCTTCCAAGTGTTCAAGGGAGTGTTATAACTCCAGGAAGGAAGCCTCTATAGATCAGAAGCACTCCAAGAAGATTAGAGAATGAGAAGTTAGAAGGTGCAAGTTGGAATGGGTGGAAATCACCTCTATTTATACGTGCAAAAGAGTTACAAGATCATGCCACATGTCCCTGAAGCATTGAGGTGATGCTATGTGGCATGACCGGTGTAAGTAGGTGGCAAATTTGGAGAAAGGTAGCAGGAGTTGCAGTTGCCAGCTGCACAATATTGCCAACGACCCTCTTGTGGCCCGCAAGAGGTGAGGCCTTGCGGTCCGTAAGGGCTTCTAGCGCCCATAGAATTTAAATGCCTTACGTACTATAAGGCATATGTCTTGTGGTCCGTAAGGGACCGTTAGAAGCCAAATTTTTTGCATTTGTTCATTTTTGACCCCTCAACTTCCAAACTTCCACATTTTATGAATTTGGTTCCTCTCGTCCAACATATTGAGAATATTTTAGAGTTATTGGACACGTGTCCCCATACCATTCTCCATAAATTTCCTTGGTCTCACAATCCACAATCAACAAGATTATGTCGTTACCTTTTCTTGTTTTGGGTAATTTTGTAACAAAATCCATAGTTATCAATTCCCATTTTCATACTAGCATCTTCATTTGCTGAAGTAAACCTGAAGGTTTCTGATGCTCAGCTTTAACTTGTGAACAAGTTAAACATTTAGAGACGTAACTAGCTATATCCTTCTTCATTCATATCCACCATAAATTTTTCCTCAAATCTTGATACGTCTTCTCACTTATAGGATGCATTGTATACTTGGATTTATGAGCTTCTTCTAAAATTCTTTTTAAGGTTTCCTTGGATCTGTACACAAATTCTTTTCTTATGGAATCTCCAAATTCCATCTGAACCTTTTCTAGTTCTTTTATCATTCCTTTTAATTTTTCTGCATCATCCTTGATTGTTGTTTCCTGCGTAGCTTTTAATTGCTCCATTAAATCTACTTGCAGATTTAATCTGAGAGTACGTACTCTTCTTGGCTTATCATGATACTTACAACTTAAAGCATCAACTACTATATTAGTTTTCATGATATTGAATGTCACAACCATAGTGACTTAGAATTTAAGTTGGCACGTGTTCGAGGTTTTGATTATGGATGATTATGGGATCTTTTTAAGAGTTGTTACATTCAAAGAGAGAAAGTCTTTACATTCAACTACATTAATATTACACGAGATGATTAATAAACTAACAAACTCGAGTATCGCATTGTGAATTGTCGCCCCGCAGCATCGCGCATGTATCCTGCTAGTATATATATGTACATATATATATACATATATATATATATATATGTATATATATAGGGCTAGGTTCAAATGAGAACCACCATGAGTTGCAAGAACAGTGAGAATTTTTTTTGCACAAACGTAGATGAAAAATATTATAAACTCATCTGTAAAAAAAATTAAAAAGTTTGTCGAGTCGGCAGTTTTGACTGATGCAAGTTTTTTTTACGCGCTGGCGTAAATTCTGCATGAGATAAATATTTTTTTTACGCCTCATGTAAATGTGGGTATGCGGCATTTAAAATTTTGTTTCTTGCTAAAAACAAGTCATTTTTTTATGAATTTTGAGAAATTTTGCGTTTTGGAAAAACCTTTTGGATGACCTAGTTCTCACGGTTCTCACAACTCAATGTGGTTCTCATGTTAACCCATCCCTATATATATATATATATATATATATATATTTTAGGAGAAGGATCCGTTAGTAACCTTCATTTACACTAGGATCCATAATACACTACTTTTTACATTAATAATATTAGAAATGCACATGTGCATCTATATGTATGAACATGATATAACGTGTTTTGGTACATTAATTTGCATACACTTCCCCTTTCCTTTATCATACCATCCATAATACACTATCATTACCTCCTACCATCCACAATATTTACATGTACATCAACACCCTTTATACAATCCAAACAATATATTACATCATAAAGTGATAAATATAACCAAACAATCAACCATTAGATATAACTAACTAAAAAACATGTATATGGGCCTACTTCATCATTAAAAATCACAAACTTTTTGTACCAAAACACTTTATATCATGGTTAATAAGCACATGTGCATTATTATTATTAATAATGTAAAAAGTAGTGTATTATGGATGGTAGTGTAAATGAAAGTGCATTTGTCTATTACTAGTAATGTATTACCGAATTTGTCCAAGAAATGATACATATGCACATATACATCGATAATTGTTACTTGACAAAAGAAATTATTATTATAATAATTATTTTTTTTGTAACCAAATATAGTGAATTTTTTCTTAAATATTAAAAAAAGTATGTGTTTTTTTAGATTTTTTAGGTATTTTTTTGTGTACACATTGGTTCTTGAGATTCTCGCATGAACACTACCCTATATATATAGTTTTCAGATATTGGTAATCTGATTATCTGAACTTTTTAGAAGTCAACATCTGTATCCAAAATGTCGGATCATTGGTAGGCTGCTAAGTAAGTATGAAATAGGCTTTGATAATTTGATTTTGGTAGTATAATCTTGGATATTATATTTTTGGACCTTGTTTTATCATATACTTAGTGCCTTATTGGTAGGGATGAGCAAATGGTAACAAGTATCGGTTTAGAACCGGTACCAATAACAAATTTTCCGAACCAACTCGATTTTTGGTAGTGGTTTGTTATCGATACATTATCGATATTTATCTGTTTAAACTTTCAAACACCGTCCGTACTGGTACCGAACAGTACCGTACCGGGTTTTTTTCGGTACCGGTGCCCATCTTAGGATTTTTGGTACCGGTATTTTAGGTACCAATACCGGTTCGGTATCAGTTAGTACTGAACTCATCCCTACTTCTTGGTGTGTGTGTGTGTGTTTGGGGGGAGGGGGTGATGCATGAGCATCCTCGAAATCCAACTCTCTTAACGAGTTCTATTAAGTTAAACCAAAAGGAACTTCTAAGGGAAAATTCATGGGCTATGGTTGTGATAAGCTAGGTGTTGATCCCGAGTAAGGAAGCTTGGATGAGGTATGATGAATCTAGGGGATAGGGACTCGTTGCATGTGGTCAAGATTCATCATTATCATTTCTTACTTTTGATTAGTTGTTTCCTTTTTGATGTATGTTTGGTTGAATTGTTTAATAAGGTTTAGACTATATGGAGTGGGGGAGCTTGAAAATGGGTGGGGGAGGTTATGCGATATGTGGACGCCACATTAGTATGCGTGGCGTGGTCAAAAAAGGGAGGAGTGAGACAGGGCCTGAAAGGTGGCGTTATTCGACACGTGTCACACACTTTTTATTATTATTTATATTAAAAATAATATAAAATCTATAAAATTTAATAAAAAACACTAATATAAATTAAACAAATAACATTAATAAAAACATTACATAATTTAAAAAATCATTACCTTAATAAAAAAACACTACATGATTTCAAAAAACAAAGCTAGTAGAAACATTACATAACGAAAATTAAATGTTAAGCTAAACATACATAACTAAAGAATCTTAATATTTGCCACGTCATGGTGTGTTTGAAGTTATGATCGTACGTGTGTTTGTACTCGACGAGGGCGACTTGGATGATGTCGTCTACGTTGAACTCAGCATCATCTTTCTCCACAGCGTTGACGTATCTCAAATCTCACACTAACCATACGAATAATCTGGAAATGTGAACAAAGCGCATCTATAGTTCGGATGGTCTGACCCCTATGCATACAAATTTATGGGAAAACTCGTTCCCAAAACGGATGTATAGGTAAGGGAGACACATTGTCAGTAACTGTTGTTATCCAAGATTCACACAACGCAATGTATTGTTCTTCGTTCCATGGATTCAATGCATTGTGAAGAGTTTTGTGAGAAATGAGATGAAAGTTGCGAGATTTTGAAGGTAAAAAATGGAAGAAAGGGTTTCGATTAAATAAGAGAAGTAAATTTTTTGAAAAATATTTTTTAAAATAGTCGTTGGGGGTAATAGCCATCATCCACAACCAACCACTAGATACCACGTTGACACCACAAAGCCATCCACGCCGGTAGAAAATCCCCGCCTCGAACTCAATGCCGCCCTCCACGTCATTCCCAGGGTGGTGTGGCAAATAAAATGTGTTTATATATATAGGATTAACTTCTTTAATTAGTAGTCAACATTTAAATATTCAAATTCAAATATTTATAATACTCTATAGCTCATTTGTTTAGCTTGTTGATAAGTTACTTTAAATAATTAGAATTAAATGTAATATTAAATAATTGATGTTATTAGGATGCTTAACTAACTACAACGGCAATCTTTAGGGAGCATACGAAATTTAATTATAGTTGACATTTTTTCAATCACGCGAACACCAATATTTTGAAGATCATGCCCACGGTATGTTGTATGATGCATTATGGGACGTGATCTTTGCCATTTCACACTCAATAAGATTATATACTACACATGGTCTTAGAATGCTAATATATTAAAAGAGGTAAAAAAGAAAGTTATTATTGATAATTATATATCATAATTGATATGTTGGTGCATATTTGTGACAACAACTTAGATTTGGTATTTGAACATCTTGTAATTAGTAAAACAATAAACAGTTAGCGCATTTAGTTTAGTAATAGTTAGTTGTAGTGATTGGGACAAATCAGACCCACATAATAGGGAGTGGTAGGCGAATTTGTGACAACCGACAGTTTTCAGTTGTAATTAAGCGCGTAATGAACAATAATATCATCATAAACAACATAATTAGACATAATTTAACTCGAGCAAGCCCCTGGAAAGCCTAGGAACGTCTACTTGCTTCACGTTACGCGATATGGCGACAATCGAGAACTTTAACGGGAATTTGAACGATAAGTGAACTGATGCCGAACAAATACTGACAATGCCTAAAAATACGAATTTTGTACTTGTATCATACAATTATGATTTTGACAAATTATCATGCTTCGAACGTTACAAAACGCTTACGTGAACGAAAAACGCGTCCGCAGGAACGCACCGACAACGAAACGGAAGCCACGGACTAGAGATGCGTCTAAATATTAATATATTACGATATATTTGGCTTCGTTTTCAGATTTTAATACTCACGGTTCAAACCAGAACGAAAAACGGATCAGAAACGACAAACAGGGCAACTACGCGATTTTTAACGCAACGAACGGATTACGCGTCAAATAACGAACCCCGATATAATTTTAAACGTTTTTTAGTCCGAATTAATAAATTTCAATAAATCACGAAGTTCGAGTTATGAAAACGAGCCTTGGATACGTATTTGGGCTTAAACACGATTAACGGGCCTTAGGCCCAACCCACCCAAAACCATAAGTATATAAACAACTTATCACCCTATTCCCTCCTTTTTGTTTTAGAAACCTTAGCCCTAATAATGCAAACCCTCTGCCTCTCTCCCTCTGAACCGGTCGCCGGATTCCGGTGACCACCGGCCGGTGACTCCGGTCGTCTTCTCTGGTTACACAGGCATACACCGACACCCCTTCTCCTTTATAATACACACACCCACATACATATAGAGATAGAGAGAGACTGGTAGAGTGAGATAGAGAACAGATCAGAGAGAGTTGATTACTCACAGTATTCATGGGTTTTCTATTTAGGTACAAAATATGAGACAACGGAGATATTGTCTTCGCAAGGGAATTGAACATCAATATTCTGCTCCTTATACACCTCAACAGAATGGAGTCGCTGAGAGGAAAAACAGGATGTTGATAGAAGCCGCTAGGACTATGCTTTCTGATTCAAAGCTTCCAGTTCTTTTCTGGGGAGAAGCTGTGAACACAACTTGTTATGTCCTAAACAAAGTTTTGACGGTTAAACGGTTTAACAAAACATGTCAAGAACTACTGTTTAACCGGAAACCAAACTTAAAAGGCTTTGAACCTTTTGGATTACCCTGCAACATTGTGCAAAATAAAGATATTCAAAAATTCAGTGAGGTAGCTGACGAGGTTTACTTTCTAGGCTATATGCTTGGAACACCGAATAAAAGGGTTTTTAATCTAAAAACTGGTAAAATTGAGGTTGTGTTTAACTTGGAAATCACTAGTTATTCAGCTCAACAATCAATGCGTGGTCCCAATGTTTTTAAATCATTTATTATTCCTGATTTTTTCCAATGCAGATGAGTCTCAAGTGATTCAAACTGTGATCAGCGAAGATGAAGAGGGTGACTTCATGTCTAGATCGAGTATATCAATGACAGATGCTCCAGAAACTTCCTCTAGTGCAGCTCAACAGGATTCAAGTGATAGTGAGTCTGAACCTATTCAGGGGGAGGATTTTACTAATCCGTTTGCTAGTAAGAACATTCATGGGGAGATTGGATCTAATCTGGGAGATAATTTAGGTTTTGACACCAGTGCTACTACACGCGCAAACAGAGACCATCCAGTTGACAACATCATAGGTGATGTGGTTGCAGGTGTTCAGACAAGAAGAGGTGTGATCTAAGGTTTTGGTTTATTTACTTCGATTCAGAACTGGGATGAGAAATGAGTGTTTGTATACCTACTTTATTGCCCAAGAGGAGCCGAAGAATGTTCACATGGCTCTAAAAGATAATTCATGGGTTGAAGCTATGCAAGAGGAAGTTGCTTAGTTTAAGAAGTTGAAGGTTTGGGAGCTAGTTGACTTGCCTGAAGGAGAGAAGGAAATAGGCATCAAGTGGGTGTTTAAGTGCAAGAAAGACGACCGAGGGATCTTGAGAAGGAATAAGGCTCGGCTAGTGGTGAAAGGGTTCAATCAGCAAGAGGGGATTGATTACAATGAAGTGTTAGCACCAGTAGCAAGGTTGGAAGCAATTCGTTTGTTCCTAGCTTTTGTTTCATTCAAGGGCTTCAAAGTTTACCAACTTGACGTGAAGAGTGCGTTTCTTTACGGGAAAGTCCAAGAAGTGGTGTATGTCTCACAGCCAGATGGGTTTACAGATCTAGATTATCCAGATCGAGTTTATCGACTTGATAAGGCATTGTGTGGATTGTATCAGGCACCTAGGGCGTGGTATGAGACACTGTCAGCACATTTGTTAAAGAATGGTTTTGAAAGAGGTCAGATTGACAGTACACTTTTCATTAAAGAAAGAAGGAAGACTTTCTGCTGGTACAGGTATACGTAGATGATATTATTTTTGGGTCATCTAATGAGGAACATGTGTTATGAATTGGAGGAGGTAATGAAGAGCAAGTTCAAAATGAGTGCGTTGGGTGAACTGTCTTACTTTCTAGGTTTGCAAGTTGAATAGAAGAAAGATGGGATGTTTATACATCAGACAAAGTATGTGTATGACATTTTGTCTTGTTTCAAAATGGAGGATTGTGCTACTTTCAACACCCGTATATGCGAGAATCACAATCTTGGTCTAGATCATGAGAGTGTGGATGATGTTGATCCAACTCAGTATAGGGCAATGATTGGTTCTCTAATGTACTTGACTACTTCAAGGCAAGACATTATGTTTGCAGTGTGTCTTTCTGCCAGATATCAAGTGAATCCAAAAGAGTCACATATGAAAGCGTTGAAGCGGATTCTTCATTACTTGAAGGGGAAACCTAAACTTAGGTTATTGTATCCAGCTGCTAGTGATTTGAAGTTTGTTGCTTTCACTGATTCGGACTTTGGAGTATGCAAATCAACCAGAAAGTATACCACAGGTAGTTGTCATTTCTTAGTAGGGAGGATCGTCTCATGGCAATGCAAGAAGCAGTTTTTGCGTGTCTACCTCTATGTGTGAAGTTGAATATATTGTTGCGGGTAGCTGCTGCTCTCAGGTTCTCTGGATACAACAGTATATGCGCGATTACGGTTTGAATTTCACTCGTAATCCTATTATGATAGACAATAATGCCACTATTTCAATCACAAACAATCTCGTAAAACACAGTCGCGCAAAACATATTGACATTCGTCATCATTTTATATGGGATTGTGCTAAAAAGGAATTGATTGAACTGAATAGAGTCGACACACTAGATAACCTAGCAGATCTTTACACAAAAGCATTTGACAGGGCTCGTTTTGAACATTTAGTCGAACTCAACGGGATGAGAAATCCTGAATAACTAGTTTTCCATAAGAATTTTGTAAATAATTTACTGTTTTTCAAAAAAATCAAAACATAAAAAATAGAAAGTCAAAAATGAGTTTTCACTGTGTGGAAAAGAAGACATGAAAGTACATTAGCAGGTTAGAATGTCATACTAAATTAAAATTAAATTGCTTAAGTGTGATAGCAGCTTCATCATATGATGTACTAGTAGGCAAAATGCATGAAATAATCAACTTACTTGGTGATATAAACATAACGAACTCTGTATGAGTGGGTAACATATCAGTGGTGTATGGTTTTATGACATTAAATCTTGTGTTGATAGATTGCCAAAATCTGAGGTTTTAGGTCTTTATATTGTTATTTCATCCGGGGTATCAGGGTTGTCCTTCTGCTGCATCCATATATATGCTGACCTAGGCACAACCAAGATATCTTAAAAGAGCTAAAATGCAAAATCCCATAAATTGACGAAGCTCTCATAGAGAGTCATTCAAATGTGCAAATTGCATCAATCGTACCAAAATTTGGTATTTGCCCTAACCCTCGTTGGATATTGGTCTCTTTGCTGTACGGAAGTACTGGCTTATTCACCAATTATCTAACGTTGTAAATCAAAAAGGATGAATTTCGGTATACTCACATTCTATGAGAAATCTTTGTGCATACCTTGATCGTGAGGGTATGTCCTGAAGTGGGACACACTAGTATATCAGTATAAAATTACCTTAACATATCACTAGGTAATGGTACTTGAAATGTTCATGTATTTTGTTTAAGTGGATAAACAATACTAGTAATCATCTATAACTGTTTATCATGAAAATTACATATAGAATTAATTTGAAAACAGTTTGATATTGCTGATACGATCTTCTTCCGGATAACTCTCACAAAAACAGAGTGTTTATTATTTTGATGTTTCTTTACTTTTAGATATTATAAAAATCCAAAAAGATTTTCTTTTTCTTGAAAATTCTTAATGTGCAGAAAATGGTTGTTCATGGAGGAGTTGTTACCAATAGGGGGAGACGGTGTTAGGAGATGAGTTCAATATTTTAAAATCTTTCAGGTTCAGTGTGCTTAAAATTTTACGTGTGTGGTTTGAGTTGAAAATTGTTTAATTGTGATACAGTTTTACCATCTCTTGAATAATAATAATTTGTTAACTTGTGTTGAAAAATTCTTATGGTTTCTCGAGATGTTTGATTGTAGCATTGCGTTGCTAAGAAGTTAAGTGAAGAGGAGTTTGCTTAGCTGCATGGTAGAACTTCCTTTCTACATTGCAGACAAAGTTGATGAGTTTGAAGATTTCTATGCAAGTGCTAAACTTTAGTTTACTCAAACGCTAACGATTTAGATTTGGTGATTGGATGCATCAGCTTAGGGGGAGTCTGTTACTGACAGAAGCTATTAAAGCTGAAACTATCCAAAGACCAAAGACATTGAAGATTGCAAGATGACTGAAGACAAAGTTGTTTTATGAAGCTATTGTCAGGGGGGGTTTGTTAGTGCATATTGTGACAACAACTTAGATTTGGTCTTTGGATATCTTGTAATTAGTAAAACAATAAACAGTTAGCGAGTTTAGTTTTGTAATAGTTAGTTGTAGTGATTGGGACAAATCAGACCCACATAATAGGGAGTGGTAGGCGAATTGGGCCTAGACCAATTTGCAGCCCAAGAGGTTAAACCCCCAGCCCAGTTGCAAACATGTCTCTATATAAAGAGAGTTTTGTATTAGGGTTAAGGTTGCTGAGTTAGTCACTTCAGAGAGAGTTGAGAGAGAATTCGTAGAGAGATTGGCTTGGACGAATTCGTGGGATCTAGATTGATTGTAATCATTGTGATTGATAATCAATAAATATCAAGTTTATCGTGATTTCTGTTACTACTTGTATTTCTATGATAATCTGATCTAGAGGATCCCGCGCTTTAGATTGGATAGACGATTCTGTGAACATCCATATGAATTAGGGGACCTACATGATAGATTTTTTTGTTAAGAAGTATTTATGTATTCTTTAACACGGGCGAAAATTTCACCATGTATGTTTTTCAAATAAAGTATATAAAATGGATGAAAATGGAAGAAATCTGATTCAACCCTTTCTTTAAATTCTGAATTTTGGCAAAACGAAGACTTCTTTGGATCCTTATGAATTGGATAATACGTTGTTATTCCCAATTCTTATATTTTTTCTACTTACATTGTTTGTTGGCATCTTAGAAATTCCTTTCAATCAAGATGTGGATTTATTATCCAAATGGTTAACCCCGTTATAAGTATTTTATATTAAAATTCAAATAATTCAACAGAAAGGTATGGATTTTGTAAAGATGTACTTTATTCGGTGAGTATAGCCTGTCTCGGAATATATATATATATATATATATAGGGAAGAGTTAACTTGAGAACGCTAAATATTGTGAGAATCGTGAGAACGAATGAGAAAACCAATCAAAACCATTTTTTTAAACAATAATCATTTTAATTAAAATACAACATAAAAAAAAAGAAACTACAGCATTAAATAATTCAAATCTCCTCTCAAAATCACTCTTATTAGATTTTTTACACATGTGTAAATATAATAAATTTACACATGTGTAAATGGCAAACTTACACATGTGTAAATTTTCTTTATTTCTGAATTCATGTAAATATAAATGTGTAAATTAAATTTCTAGAAATGTATTCGAATAATAATGACAAGTGTAAAAAACTTTTTAATTTCACTTGTTTTAACCAAGTTCTAGCGGTATTTTCATCTTTTCTCACGGTACTTACGATATTTAGCGTTCTCATTTAAATCCTTCATATATATATATATATATATATATATATATATTATAATATAAAAAAAAATTATTTGTTCATCTTTTCAAAATTTAGATGTAGTTAATAGTGGTTTGGATTAGACCAGATTAATATTAATTATTTTATTATATTTTAATATAATACATAAAAATATATTAAGATTGGAAAAAAAAAATTACAATAAGGATAAGGATTAATAATAATATAAATAAAATAAAGAAAAGAATGCTATGTGAATTTAATTAAGATAATTTTTTTTAGATATATACTACATTCGCACCCAATAAAACATTTTTGTTAGTTAATAGTTATAAAACTTCAAATACACTCTTTTGTTTAATTTTTTGTATTATAAAATTTGTTTGAAATGAAGTTGGACTTAAAATAAAGCATTTTATGCATAGACGGTTTTCGTGAGTGTTTGGAGTGATATTTTGACGAAATACAATTAAAAAATTTGACTACCCTGCGAATTCTATTGTCAACACTCTATTATAATTTTTTATTGAAATGAAGTTTTATTTAAAATAAACAGTTTTTAGTTTTATAACTGGGTTTTGCAAATGCCTAGATCAGTAACTTCAAGGAATATAATTACGTACTTTGTCAAAGAGAATGAAAACTAGATATTTACATTTATATATCTCATTTATGTTTAGTAGATATTTAACAAAGCACAATCAAGTGGTAACAAAGAACTTGCAGATATAATCATGATCTCGGGTCAGAAAGCTTCAAAGCTGAAAGCTTTGATTGATAAACATTCAATAGTAAATCATAATCAAGTCTAAGAAACAAAGTCAACCCTTAAAAGAACACAGGGACAGGGCGTTGATTTATGGCGTAATGGTCTCTCCATACCAGTTATAGTAGAGTAAATTATAAATATTGTCTTTTGTATTGAATTTCAAATGCTATCATTTACCTTTTAAAAGACTAAAATACCTTCGTCTTATCTGATTTAACAATATAAATTAACTGGGTTAGATCCAAAGGGTATAACGCACAATATTTTGAAACATTAAGTCCAAAAGCTGTCAATATTAAAGGCAAATGACAGTCTTTGAAATTGGGTATAAACATAAAGGACAATTTTTGTAATTTACTCCATATTGTATCGTTTTAAAATAATTTTCTTTTTGTATACCAAGATTGTATTCTTATCGCTTCTCATTATCCTTATTTCCTATTATAGTATCTATATCAAAGTGTTTATTATATCACTAATACAAATAATAGAACTTAATTACAAATTTATTTTATAACTAATATAAATAGTAGATCTTAATTATAATTATTTTGTCACAATCTCATAACTTAAAACACGTATATTGTTAACATCATTATTTGTATTTGTTTAGTGTTATTATTTTACAACCATATAATAAGAGGAATTTTAATGACTCAAGATATAAGTGAATTAGTGAAAACTTAAAAAAATATATATCAATGGCTGAAAAGGTAAGCTTTGTTTTTGTTTCACTATTTTATGTAATAAGGATGTTCTTCGCGGTTGGGTAATCGAAATGTGTAACTACATTTAATTCAAATTAGTTACTGATCCAAACATGTATGAAAGCCGATATTAAAGATACTTTATTAGAAAATAAAAAAAAAGATATTATTAAGTTGACCTTGCAATTTATCGTTCTCGTGACGTCCCCTTTGAAACATCCCCCCAAGGGCCACAAACAACTATGGGTCTCTAACGTGAAACTAAACTAACGGATTGTGTAGCAACCAGAATCGTTTGCCACGCATTCAGAAAAGAAACCAGTTTGGTTATGTCTACATCTGATTGCCCTTTTCGTGATGGATTCTTTTCAATTGCAGTGATTTTTGAACTCCATCTCATAGGCTTTACACTTAGATTCATATGAAAATGCTAGTCCAATAGGGATGCATATTGCAGAATGCGAGTACATAATGTCCTAATAATACCCTAGTTGACACCAAGGCCTCACAAAAGACATCAGTGTAGGTTAAAGTTGCATGCAAGACCTAAGAATTTTAGCATGGTTTTTGCCCATCAGCATCGAGCTAATTAACCGGTCCTAGCTAGATGCTAGGTTGCAAGCTGATCGGTACCTGCACCCATGTGGGTTTTTGTGATGGTTTAAGGTCTGGATCTTGCCAGTGAACTCAGCGTTTAAACCTGATAAAACAATGTCTGGTTCATATTGGAATCTATCTCGATCTTATGTGGGGTTCAGATTCATTTCAAGATCCTTCTTTGTAGAGAAAGTGCCCAAGTCTAAGAATGTGTGCATGCACTCATGCCGTGTGTTTATACTTATACATATTGAAATGCATGTCATGTGCTTATAATTAATTAATAAATATCATGATAGATTGGTATCACCTAGCTGAGTCTGCACATATAGACTGGAAATAACATTCAAAACTTATTTTTTTGGGTATATTTGTACGACAACCACAGATATGTGGACAAATTTCCTGTATTGTGCAAACCTAATCTCTTTTTAACGAAATTCATTAGATACACGAAAATAAAATAAAAAGTCGAAAAGTAGATACTCAAATTATAGGTATGTAAATGAAGATAGATAAATATTATGTAAGGAAAAGATTGATTGTAATAACATCCATCTCCTATACTAAAGCAAAATAAATTTGTCACATGTCGTTCATTTAAGCAATATTTTTGATGAGTTGGCATTGCTCCTAAGAATTGGTTTTGAGCGCCAATACCCTTTCTCATCTTTATCTTCAGATAACTTCTCAAACAATCCGCATGTAACACCTCGTAAAATCATGTCCAATAATATAGCGACACGTGTCATCACTTTATATTATGTCTAATTAGGACTAATAAGGACTAAAGGTATCAACATGCTCAAACTAAGCCTCTAAGTGACCCTTTACGAAGTCCTAGCTCTCATATGTGCCATTTGTTGGACAACAGGATTTATTTGTGTAAATATGTAAATGTTGGTTGGGTTAAATGTGTCAACATGTTAATTTATACCTCTGAGTGACCTTTTTAATGAATCGAGAGCTTGACAATGTCTAGGCATACTCCCGGGTACGCCAAATATTAGCTACGGATGGCTAATTATGCTTATAAAGGTGTCTTAGAAGTTTAATAAGTTGAGGGGCTAAAAGTGGCAAGTTTTGAAAGATTCTACAAGGCGCTCGCGGGCCGCGAGGGACAAGGCCTGGTCTCTCGCGGGCCGCTTGAAGAGATCTGCAGCATAAAGTTTTGCTTGGCAACCATACAAGTTGCCAAAACCCATTCAATTCGAAACCATGGGCTTCCAAACTGCTATGCCACGTTTTAGGACACTTGTAGACACCCTCTAACACCTACTAACATGGCATCACCTCCTTCAAGCTCTCCAACTATAAATAGGAGCATTGGTTCTTCACTTAAACTTGCACCTTTCTCATAATCATTATATCTCCCTCCTCTAGAAATTCCTAATTGAAAGGAGGATTGTGAAAGGGGATCGGCTCTCCTCCGTTGAGCACCGGACCGATCTGACTCAACTAACAGAGGCGGAATTCATTGTTAGTGAGGTTGACAAACAAACAAGTGAGATCTACTGCTTAAATGCCTTTGATTTTATTGATAAACGTGAACAAGTACAGTGCAAGTAAACAGTTCAGCAGGGCTTCGCCACAGCAACAGGATTGCTAGCGCTGACACAACACTCCTCTATTTATAGGTCGACATGACTCGTACAGGAGAGTGTGTAACAGAGTGTGTGACTCGTGCGAGAGGTGCCTTGTACGAGTGACAGAGTGTCACTCGTACGAGCCAACTAACTCACTCGTACGAGTCAAGCCCTAAACAAATAAAATAAATATAAACAATTACAATTTGACATTTAAAGGTCTATATACATAAACAATATATCCTAGATGCAGACAATATACATTATGCACCAACAAACTCCCCCTTAGATGTTGCCGTAGTCTTGGATAGTCTTCAAAAAAACTTCAAAAATCTGACATTTATCGACCAAAGAAACGCTTCGGTGGCTTTCGACGCTCCTCAAAAGCTATTGGTGTTTGATCTGTAGGAGGAGGTCGGTTCACTGTACTGCCAAACCGAAAACTTCTTAGCGACGCAATACGTGCTCGCTGTGCAATTCTATCTTCTTTCTTATCTTTCCTCCGTTGCTCAATTTCTTCCAATTTCCTCCATGAAGTGTTCCATGTCGTGCTGGAATGAACATCGTTGGCAAAACAGACATTAACTATCTTCTGAAACTGGAGTGCTTGTTCTTTATCTCTCTCTTGAAAACTGATTTTGTTGTAGAACAAACATTCGATATCTTTCTTCGAACACTTGACTAACCACATCTGGTCTAGTACTCGAATGCCATGCCATAGCCCATATATACGTTTGTGTATTGTGACGGCTTCGGTCAGCTAATCTGTAATCTTCCATGAGTCATCATCTGGGTGTACACATATATCAGCTTCTCCTGTATTCAAATCGAAGTGCCACCATTTGAAGATCTTGAAGAAATCTTGTTCCATCTTTATCAGAGGCATATTCTTCATTACTTTCGGCCTCTTAACGATTAGCGTTACATCTTTCTCTTGCGTTACCAGATCGATCTTTGTAATTCGCTTCGGGAAATGAGGCTTCCGGTGTGTAAATCCGTGCCCGTAGCTTCAAGCTTGATCAATTTCCATAGCCTTTGGTCGGGAAACTTCATCTTCAGATTAATCATCTTTGTTTGCACGAGCTCT
The DNA here is from genome assembly GCA_947069175.1 of Scalesia atractyloides. Lineage (NCBI taxonomy): Eukaryota > Viridiplantae > Streptophyta > Magnoliopsida > Asterales > Asteraceae > Scalesia > Scalesia atractyloides. Next base: position 54,477,822 of record CAMTDV010000020.1, read on the forward strand.
TTTATATCCCAATACGGCAAGGACTTGATATCGCTCAAGTATCTAAAATACTGGATCCCAAACTCCCTCTTAATAGCATAAACATTAAGCTCATCAATCCATCCCCAGCTAATTATATCTCCTAGTGAAATATCTTCATCACGTGTAAAAAACGCTACGGGATGTTTAAACTTTCGCTCAGCTGGTGTAACTTTGAACCACCGCTTCCTCATCTCCGCAATTTCTTTAGAAGACATTTGTTGAGGAACGGTTCCTTGTTTAACAACTTTTTCAACTTTTTGTTTCAAAATATCATCACTTTCAGCTGCAAACAACTCACTAAAAGTTGGGGAGTCATCTGTACCCTTATCGGCAAGATTATAACATCTTCATCAGAATCATCCTCCACGATAACTCTATCATAATCGTTAGCATCAGCAATGTGTTCGAAAACATAATCAACTGGCTCGAAAGCACTAATATCATTCAGCTCGTCTTCAAAATCAAACACAAATTCTTCTTCGTTCATTCCCAGCATTTCAGCTATCTCTTCTTTAGTGTAGCTGTGAACGAACTCTCCTTCAACATCGTTCTCAAGATATAAAATCTTTGGCTTTGGCACGACATGAACGGTAGATATATCAATTACCGTGAGAATTCCTGCCTGCTGAGCACCTTTCGAACCTTCACTTCTTCCCTGATCTCTATCTTCACTTACCTGATTCGCTGAATCATCCAAGTAAGAAGAATAATCAATATCATAAGTCTCATCAGTTTCTGTTACCTGGACACCAGATCCTCCCATATCATCATCACCTCCATCATTATCATCATCATCAGACTTGTCTGAAAATAGATCATCAAAAGCATCTAAGTCCTCTTTCTCTTTTTCAGCATCGTCGTCAAACTCATCAACCTCGGCGTCAACCTCTTTCTTCAACTTCTTCTTGATTAGCCATTCACGATGTCTTGCTGAAAGATTGGACACATCAATACCAACATCTTTTGGCTTACCTACTAGTTAAAACTTCTTCGTCATCGAATACACCTCAATATTAGTAATAACTGGCGCAGATTCAGCTTATAGCTCAGTTGTCACATTCAAAGGATCCTCAACGACTTTCGCTTTGCCTTTGTCAATCTCAGTAGCAATATTAATACCCAGCTTATTAGTAAGTATCTTCTCAAATAAATTCATCTTTCTATCGCTCCTAAGACGTTCTTCTTGATATTCAGCCATACAAATCCGTAAACGCTCATTTTCAGATACAATACTAGCTAACAAATCTTCGAGCTGCTATTTATCTTCGTTTAAAACATTTAACATGACATGCTTCTGTAATTCTTCAACACGTGGGTCATTAAACATGTCAACAAGTAAAATCTTCACCCCCTAATATGTCACTAAAGTAAAAGTCAAAATCAAAATGGGGTTGAGACTGCGAGGGTTGTGGCGGAGGCTGCGGTGTCGGTTGTGGTGCTTGCTGCTGTGGTGGAGATGGTGGTGGCTGAGATGTTTGTTGACGAGCCGGTGATGGTGGTGTCGTGGAGTCGGCTCAGCATGCACTTCTCCTACATTCTATTTCTGCACTTTTTCCTTTGATTTTTCTTTAGGAGAATCAGTGTTTCTCATTGCCGATCTTTTCATACGTCGAGATTTCTTCTTAGCTGGTTTGCGCACAGGAGTATCATAGTCAGAACCCGAAGGTATATATGTTGAATCATCTTCACCTGCCACTTTACGTCTCTTTTCTTCAGCTTTTCTCTGCAGTTCGGCTAAACGTTCTTTCTCGATCTCTTTAGCCCTTTCCTTTTCTCCAGCAATCCTGTCTTCCGAATCAGTATTGGAAGAGGACGTTTCTTCAACCACTTTCTCTTTCTCTCCAAACAATTGTCTATCAATATCAGCAGCCATATCTTCAATATTTTCCTCGGGCTCTGATTTGTCAATCAGTCTCGAACTTTCTGATGCTTTTTTGTTTCTTCTAGGGGTAGAAGAGGAAGATGTTGACGTTGCCTTTCTCTTGGTTCCCTTACCCCCTTCTTTTACAAACCAAGTACTTCGCTTCATAATAAAACCATCAAGCGCTATAAGCTCTTCATTCTTATCACCACTACCTTCTTTTCTCCACTTTCCTAGAGCTGGAGCGAAATAATCATTGTCAATAATTGCTCCAAACACTGGTTTTGCGTTAGGAAATGTCTTGAGATGTAAATTCATCTTCTTCAGTGTCGAGACACCCATATGTTCTAACTTCAGCACATCATCCTTCTTTTTCTTCAGATTGGGATGCAAATGGTCTAGTAGCATTTGAATAAACCGTGGGTACTACAAGAACTTCTCTCGTTGTGTGTTCTGGACCATATGAGAAAATATCACCTTCGAAAAGTTGTATGGTAGGTTCAGAATGAGTGTGGTGATCATGCACATCTGGTAATCAACTAAGTCGTCAAAACCTCCTTTCCGGTGACTAAGTGCATGTATGACACAATGAGTAATATATCTGAAAGGAGCACTTAGGTTAGCCTTCTTAAAAGGAGCAGCATTCACGAACACGGCATAACCCATACGATAAAAACATCCCTTCACCATATACTCAGAAAATCCTGTAGGATCATCTTCGTAGTTGTTGAATTCCAGCACTTTTCCGATTATGTCTTCGGTGATCTTAACCTGAATATCTTCATCTTTAATCTTCAAAGCCGAAATAATTGCATTCTCCTCTGCATCATATTTTGCCGCATTCTAGAAATACTCAATATGAGATCTATATGCAGTTTGGCGATCGATGAGAGCTTTAGTAATTGGAAGTCTGCCCAAAAAATATAAAACTTCACTATAAGCGGTGATTTCTGGAATAGAATCATCCAGAAGGCAGCATATGTTATGGAACAGAGAAAAAGAAGATTTATTGACCTGCACGCATAAACATTTCAAACTGTTAGAAAATCTTTCAAAAAAATTCAACACTGAATCACTCGTACGACCCACTAATTTGTACGAGTCACATATAATAACAAAACATTAAGATCTGAACCAAAACATCATTCATACGAGCCACTAGTTCGTACGGATGAACAATTATACTTGGAGAAATTTTCAAGAATTTTGACCAGATCTACTTCGTATGAATGATGTCTCGTACGAGTCTTCAAATTTCAAAAAAATTAACTTTAACTTTTAAGAATCCTATCCGTACGAATACTCACTTGTACGAGTGAAAATGATAACAAACATTTGATAATCTGCTCGTACGAGTGACAATTCATACGAGTTCCAAATTGCATGAAATAACACCAAATCAAACCGAACTTAAAATGTGTAGGTTTTATCAAATTGAAGGTCGATTATAGGTTAATAGGGTCGATTTTAACGTTTTTGAGTTCAATTTTATGTTTTACCGGTCCAATCTTCCTAAATGTACATTTTATGTCCGTTTGGTCTAAATTCGGCATTATAACGACTTAAATCAATCATAAGTACCTTTCCCATTGCAAGAGGTGTGAAAAATCAACCTCCCCAATGTATCAGTACGTATTATTGATCAAGAAATATGAAGTGGTAAGAACTGGTTTGCACAAAATTCTCTCTCAACCGCACAAAGTCAATAGTCTGACTCGTGTGAATGAGTGAGCCTTTTATACTCATTTAGTGGTCGCTCGTACGAACCATAATTCGTGTGAGTGAAACCTTTTGTTACTAGTTCGAATCAGTGTCATTCGTACCAGTCAGTTCTTAAACACTTTGTAACTTTTTGATTTTTTATTAACTAATTTTTTTATCTATTTAATAACCCACTCAGTTAACCAAGTCCAAGTTAATGACCGTGGTTATCTGATTCGGCTACGAAGTCCAAGTTAATGACCTTAGTTGACCATTGTTTGACCCCAACAGATTTACTTAGAAAATGTAAAGTTTCAAATTAATAACCTTTGTTGACGTTCAGGTAACTCTTCTTTTCAAGATTAGCTCCAAACCCGTGGTCTTCAGCTTTCTTCCAGCAATCGTCGCTTTGACTTGAACTAACAGTGTTTTCATCACCGGTAGACTTAAAATCTAAGCTAAATTGCTAAAAGTTGAAAATCTTTTTAGGATTTTTCTGAAAAGAAATAACAAATAAAGATATATACACAAACGTATTTTTGTGTGTTTTGTGTTAAGAAAATCATATCAAGTTTTTAAAAAAATCACTTGTACCATTGATGTTGGTTGTAACTGTAAGTTCTTAAACAATTTTACTTAGATTGCCAATATACTTATCCACTTAAACTTCATCTCGTTTCTCAATTGTTTCAAGATATTTTAGGTAATTTTAAGGAACATGATGTAACTGTGTTTCCCATCTCAGAATATACTCCTGTATCGAGATTCCCAGAATATTATTTCATAGGTGAATATATCCAATTGATGTCTATAAATGGGGTGAGTTGCGAGATCTTGAGAGCTCAGGCTAGTATTTCCACACAGACAAAGAGATAAAGGCTCTTCTTAGGTGGTGTTCCATAAGGGAATCTTTTGAACTGCACAAGTCACAAAGTTTATGACATAATCATTTTTTATGCAGCTTTTGTGGGCGAATAATGCGTAAAGTATTATACAAGTTCTAGGCCATTGCTGACGCAAAATTAGAAGAACTCAGATAATACCCAAGATATCGATTAAATATAAAGAACTAGTATCGCAGAATCTAGCATTCTCTCAAACGAAATTTCGGAGTACTAAGTCCATATATCCAAGAGATGTTAACCCACTAGTTACTCAGTTTTTCTTTTTAGGTTTATATCTTGAAAAACAATTTACTGAACGAGTGAAGCCTATTGACACATCTTCAGTAAGACCTATTTAATCACTTGTATAAACATTCCATATCTTTAGCATACTGTGATTGTCATATTGATGTAATATGATCTCTCTTTGGAACAAAAACTCTGTTTGACTTTATAATTTTTTTGTATTTTCCCAAACTTTCTCCCCCTAAGATCAAAAACGTATTTTGGATTTTTAGAATTTTTAAGAAAGTATTGTACAGAAAACACGTCAAACGATGAGAATTACGTCAAGTCCTCGTCATCCTCAAACTCAACCTCATGAATATCCCCTGATGCCAGATTTCTTAAACCATTTAATTTTAAAACATTTTTAAATCTTGAACGATCAAATGCTTTGGTATAAAAATCTGCTTTTTGGTCATCATTGTGTATTTTTTCAATTCTAACCAACTTTTTTCTCGTAGCAGTCACAGATAAAGTGGTGTCAAATCTCAATATGTTTTGTATGTGAGTGTTGAAATGAGTTATTAGTGATATCAATAGCAGCCTGATTATCTACATATATGGGCGTGTCAAGAAATTGCAGTCCGAAGTCGCTCATCTGCTGTTGAATCCAAAGAATCTGGGAACAATAACTGGATGTTGAAACGTATTCAGCTTCATAGGTAGAGAGAGCGACCGTGGTCTATATCTTGCATTGCCATGTTACCAAACAGGTTCCGAAGAACTAGCAACCAGCCATAGTAGATTTGGCATTGAGTTTGCAGCAACCGAAATCAGAATACAAGTAACTCGCAAGATTGAAGTCGTCGTGACGAGGATACCACAAGCTAATGCTTGGATATCCTTTCAAATATCTCATGATACGCTTAACGGCTAGCAAGTGCAATCTCTTGGACTGGACTGAAAACGGGTGCACAAGCATGTAGGATACATGATATCAGGTCGTGAAGCTGTTAGATACATCAAGGATCCGATCATGGAGCGATATAATGTTTCATCAACTTTGACTCCATGAACGTCTGGACAAATGCTGGGATTTGGAGCTAACGGGGTAGATGCTGGTTTAGTTCCTGTTATATCAAATTTCTCTAATATGTCAAGAACATGCTTCGTCTGGTGGATGAAGATACCATCAGGAAATTGATGAACCTGAAGTCCTAAAAAGAACTTCATCTCCCCCATCGCACTAATTTCAAATTTGCGCTTCATGACTTCTTCGAAGTCTTTACATAGCTTATCATTTGTCGATTTGAAGATGATATCATCCACATATATTTGCACGATAATCAAATGTCCATCCACTTCCTTGGTAAAGAGGGTAGAATCTACAGTTCCTCTGAGAAAGCCATTGTCTAGAAGATGTCGTGATAGCGTCTCATACCAAGCTCACAGGGCTTGATGAAAACCATATAAGCTTTGTCCAGAAGGTAGACTTTGTCTTTGTGTATGGGATCGACAAACCCCGGTGGTTGGTCGACATACACCTCCTCTTTGACTTTCCGTACAGGAAAGCAGATTTGACATCCAACTGGTACACCTTGAACCCTTTCCAAGAGGCAAAGGCCAAGAATATCCGGATTTCTTCTAGACGAGCAAATGGGGCATAAACTTTGATGTAATCTATCCCTCCTTGCTGGTGAAAGCCTTGTACCACGAGTCGAGCTTTGTTGCACACTACGATCCCTCGGTCATCACGTTTGCACTAGTACGAGCAATTCACTCGTACGAAGCAAACTTTTTCACTCGTACGAAGCAAACATTTTCACTCGTACGAACGTCTTGTTCGCACGACATCTACTTTGTATGAATCATCTCATTTGCACGAATTTTTGTGTCGTACGAACTAAACTTGGTCGCCCGAATTGTTCTATATCCGCACGAAGAAATTTTTATTATTCTAATCAGTTTTTCGAAAGTGTGTTTCTAAAATCTTTGCAGAAAAATGGTTGAAGAGTTTTATAACGCATTGGCTACATAAGCGGTCATAACTACTGTAGCTCAAAACATGAACCTCGAGAATGAGATGGGTATGATGACGAAGCCGCCAAAGTTGATAACCTTGAGGACTTTGACAATTGGAGTGAATGTTTCATGAATTGGGTGCAGGCGAATCATTTTACCTGCTGGTTTGCCATCAAAGAAAAGTATCAATCTCCTGTTGGAGAAAATGGTCTTGAAACCACATTAGTTCAACTTTTGGATTATGCTCTCCTTCGATAAGCACCGAACCAATCTTACTCAACTAACAGAGGCGGAATTCATTGTTAGTGAGGTTGACAAACAAACAAGTGAGATCTACTTCTTAATGCCTTGAATATATTGATAAACGTGAACAAGTACAGTGCAAGTAAACAGTTCAGCAGGGCTTCGCCACAGCAACAGGATTGCTAGCGCTGACACAACACTCCTCTATTTATAGGTCGACATGACTCGCACAAGAGAGTGTGTAACAAAGTGTGTGACTCGTGCGAGTGGTGCTTCGTACGAGTGACAAAGTATCACTCGTACGAGCCAACTAAATCACTCATACGAGTCAAGCCCTAAACAAATAAAACAAATATAAACAATTACAATTTGACATTTAAAGCTCTATATGCATAAACAACGTATCCTAGACACATGCAATAGACATAATGCACCAACAAGCATCCAACTTAGTTCTATTTCATTCAAGGATCACTTGTAAGTGTTCCTTTCTCTTGCATTTTCCTTTATAGGCTTTTTATAGCCAAAAGTCAAGCGTTTACGGAAAACGCTTTATGTTGATACACTTTTGTGTCTGTCGCTTTTTCTTAGTTACGTCTGTAATTGTACGGTCTTTGTTTAATGTGTCTGTATAGTTTGGTCGTGTCGACAAAATCAAGATATCCTCCTATCTTGGTTTAGTAAGACGAATAGTTAATATGTGTAAAATAGTCGCATGTGTGTACATTGTTAAGTCTTGTGTATGTCATATATGTTCGCACGTATTATGAAGAACTCATCCAAGTTCGATTGAGAAATGCTTTGTACGAGCAAGATGTTGCTCGTACCGAGTGCTTCATCGTAACAAGCATCTTGCTTGACTCGTACGAGCTAGTTTATGTTCGTACAAGCCATGGAAGGTGTGGGCACTATATAAATAGACATGCACTTGTGTGACCAGCAACATTCTTCGTATCGTTGCTAGGTGTGGGCACTATATAAACAGAATGCACTTGTTAGTGTAAGGTTAGATGTGAGACATTAGTGAACAAGCTAGAGAGAGACACACACAAGCACACAAAGAGTATTTCATGAGTCTGTATGAACATTGTATGTATGTGTTTGTACTAGTTCTCTTCTGTTAATCAAGATAATCTTTGGTTATCCTGTGTTTCTTACTTTGCTTTGGTTTGCATACTTACAAGGATTCCGCACTCGTATTTGTGTTGCTACATAAAAGGAAATCGGATGCGTTTTTTTTAGAACCTTTTGGAGCTCCTTGCACTATGATTGATCCACATGGAATCTTTGGACCAAAGGCTATCGAAGGTTTCTTTCTTGGATATGCTACTCCTAATTTCCGAGTGTCGAATTTGTCATCGAAAAGGATTGAAGAATGGGGTGAAGTTAAGGTTCAAAGATACGTTGAACCAGTGAGAGCTCTAGGTGCTCCTTGGATGTTTGAATATGATGGATTGTTTGACTACTTTAATCTGCCAACTTTTGATGATGCATCTACAGCTGCTCAAATGCTACTGGAAAGTGATACTGCAGTTGACTCGTCATTAGTTCGACCAATTATTGTTAACCCTGAGAGTCTACTTCGGTTAAAAATCTTGTTCAGAATGAGGAATTCGAAGATGCTGCTGATTATAATGTGTCGTCAGAGGACGATGAATTCCATGATGCAAATGAAGCTACTTCTGGTCCGGTTCCTAGAATTTCAGATGTCACGTCAAATGTGAAAAATCAAGGGACGGCTGAAGGTCATGCCTTCATCAAATCCAGCAAATGAGTTAGTTGTTGATCTGAATATCAACAACTTGGGTATAAATTCTCGAGTTCCTGATGTTCCTGAAACTCGAATTCATAATACCCATCCTCAAAAGAATATTATAGGAGATGTCCTGAGTGGTGTGCAGACTCGTAATCAGCTAAGGAATAACCAGAATGATGGTTTATATTCGGTTATTTGGGAATCTAGGGAACAAAATGATTGGTCTTTCACCTACTATATCTGCCAAGTAGAACCGAAATCTTGGAAGGAGGCAATGAAAGAAGATTCATGGGTTGAAGCAATGCCAGAAGAACTTCAGCAGTTTCAGAAGTTAGGCGTGTGGAAATTTGTTGACAGGCCTGACAACTACAAGAAGATTGGAACAAGATGGGTTTACAAGTGTAAGAAGGATGACCGAGGTGTTGTTGTGAGAAACAAAGCAAGATTGGCTGTCCAGGGCTTTAATAAGGTAGAAGGCATTGATTACAATGAAGTTTATGCACCGGTAGTACGTCTTGAGGCCATAAGAATCTTTTTTCTTATGCGTCCTACAAGAAGTTTACCGTTTACCAAATGGATGTGAAGAGTATATGTTGAGCAACTGCCGGGTTTTGAAGATCCAATCCATCCTGACAAGGTTTGGCTTCTCAATAAGGCGCTGTATGATCTTCATCAGGCTCCTCGGGCTTGGTATGAAACGTTCTCTTCCTATCTTCTCAAGAATGGGTTTCGACGTGGATTGATCGACTATACTCTCTTCATCAAGGAAGAAAATGAGGACTTATTGCTGGTACAAGTATATGTGGATGATATGAAATTTACAGGTTGATACAAACATAACGGACTGCAAGCCAGGTGGGAACCATTCATTGGCATATGCTCTTGGTACCGAAATTTTGTTTGATAGTATGCCAAGGTTCTGAGATATGCGGTCTTTATGCTGACTTATCATCTGGGTATCATGGTTGAATCTTTTACAGAAAAATAACAGTGACGCAAGTCTAGAACTTCCATGATACCATACATACGTGTACATATGCATACGACCATTAATAAGTGATAAAAATATCACATCCACCCAAAAATAAGTGATAATATATCACAGCTTTATGCGGGAGCTAAGTTCGTCTCTTTGTTGGTACGATGGTACTAACCTATTCACAGACTTACTCATGTGCCCTGCATCCATTTGAAATTCAAGTTCCTCATTATTAAGTGATTTAATCACATAGGGCTTGTTTTCAATCAAAATAAGTGAGTATATCACATCATATATGTCAAAACAGATGATAAGCAGTATACTCACCGGTAAGATTTTCTCTCGTGCATATCTTGATACGGGAATGTGTTGTGAAGTGGTTAAACACTGGCTAGTATAATTCATACATTAAGCATATCTCCTAATCATGATTACATCTGATAAGCTGAGCTTACATGGACAACAATACCGATAATCAAAGTAGAATGCTTATTTATTTAATTTGATGTTTTAAACAAACTCGTTTTTGGCAAGATTAAAAGCTGGTATGATTCTCTTACCTTGAAACTCTGAAAAAAGAATTGTCTAGTAAATATACAGTTTATTCTTATCTTTTAGTAGTTATTCTAGTTTTAGTTTACTCTGTTGTTAATTTAAGTTATTTTTTGATTTAGCCTAAGACGAAAACTCAAAAAGTTTTCTACCAAGATATGCCCTGAAAAATCATTTGTCTTGCTATCATAACTTCATAAAGTACCTTCTTACAATGAGTAAACTCATTTCAAAGAACAAAATCTGTTTAACGAGCACTTTTCCTAACTTAACTTGGGATTAGTGTGATATGTGCAAAGTTCTAAACAGGTCAACGAAAAACCTAAGGTCTTCGAAGAACTTAAAGTCCAGTTTTGAAAAACTTGGACTCTTACAAATCAGAGATCACTCGTACGAGCCATTGTGCCTTGTACGAATGACAACTAGGGTCTTGTATGAATGGAGTTCTTCGTACGAGCTATCTTGATGTGGTATAAAGGTGATGAAGTTTTGTGGTGGGACTTTACTTTCACCTTCCTCACGTTATTCTTTCACCTCTCCTTAAGTTGTTTTTGATATTTTTAAGGTACACGGACAATGTTGGCATACTTTGAAGATGAACAACTTGAACATTATCTGACCATGTGAGTTTAACTGACATGAACAACAAACTTTAAGCGAATGATCTTTAATGAAAAACAAGTTCTTCATGAATAATCTTCTCTTGAAGTTGTTTGTGCGAACAAATATCTGTACGAGTGAAATACCACTCACACGAGTAAGTTTAACTGGTATGAGCCAGTTACTCGTACGAGTAAATCACTTGTTTACCAAGTCAGTTGTTCGTAAGAGTCAGTTGTTCTTTGTACAGATAAATTGTTATTCGTATAAGTCAGTAATTCTTCATCAAGGGAATACAAACATACAGAAAGTTTGAAATAAAACTCTTTGTGTATATTCCCTAATGAATTTATGTTCTTATCATTGTTGTCTTATGTGTACAAAATGGAACAAAAGGAACATAAAAGAAAACCCACAATAAAGAGAACTGACAAGTTAGAAGTGGAATGATGATGACGGTGATAATGATGGTAATGGCGGTGCAAGTGATGTAGGTGGTGATAAGGGAAGAAAGAAACAAAATAGAAAGACTATGGGAACATCGTCAGCACAACCTGAAATCACACAACCTACAACCTCACATCAAGAAACTGTACTGGAATCAATTGAAGAAGTCCAGTCTACCTTTACAATGGAGGAGACTAAACCTGTAATGACATAACCCACTACAACCTCTGAACCTCAACCTTTAAATACCACAGCAGCTGAAACACCTTCGGCTGAAGATACTCTCGTTCAATCACAACCTACTACTTCATCAGTTTAACAATCCAAGTCCACAACTCATCAACAAAATACAAAACGAAGCAGTCGTTAATTCTCTGAAATGGAAAAGGATGAGAAAGTGGATTTTCAGTTCTCTCAGTTGCAAGCTGCAGAAATTCAGATTAACAAGCATTCAGAGTTTATGTCTTCAAATCAGAACACAGTTGTCAAACAACAGTGGAGATAAATTCTTTGAAAGAGACTGTTAGAAAATAGGATTCTGAAATTGCTCAGTTAAGAAAAGAAAATGGCAATTGAAGGTTGTAGATGCTGAAAGGGCAACACAGCTACAACAAATGAGAGCAGCTGATAACTCTCGAGGGATTGAGATAAATAGGCTGAAAGAACGTAGTGCGCTGTACAACGATCTGCCGAAACATTAACTACTAAACATAACGACTTGAGAGAATGGTATCATTCTCGTAATGCTAAACTAATTGAAGGCTTTAATGGTATTAAAGACCTATTTGAAATGAGTAGAAAGCGAGTGAACATTCTGTGGAATGAAAGATGCAAAACACAGGAGATCAAACGTAAACGTGATCAGGATAGTGAAGACCCTGGCAATCCTGATGCTTCAGCCTCATCCTCGCAACCAAAAGTTTTTGCTTCAACTCCAGTGGTAGAGTCTAATGTACAGCATATCGTGACCGATCCAGTTGCCTCTAGTGACACTCAAGAGGAAACAGGAAAGGTTTGATGTTTCTTGAAAATATTAAAGACCTGATTATCAATCAACGTTGGATTGAAGATTTTCTAGGGGAGTTTGTTGATACAACAGGCAATTCGAAATGAAGACTGAAGACCAAGCAACAACCAAGGAGGAGTTTTTTATACACTTTTGTGTCTGTCGCTTGTTCTTAGTTACGTCTGTAATTGTACGGTCTTTGTTTAATGTGTCTATAGTTTGGTCGTGTCGACCAAATCAAGATATCCTTGTATCTTGGTTTAGTATGACGATTAGTTTATTTGTGTAAAACAGTTGCATGTGTGCACACTGTTAATCTGTTGGCACGTTCTCCAAAGAACTCATCCAAGTTCGATTGAGAAATGCTTTGTACGAGCAAGATGTTGCTCGTACGAGCCACATTCCATTCGTATGAGCGGTTCATTATAACAAGCATCTTGCTTAAATCATACAAGCTAGTTTATGTTCGTACGAGCCATGGAACGTTCGTACGATCATTCTTATGGCAAATGTTCTTCGTGTCTTATGGTGTTTCGTATGACCAGCAACATTCTTCGTACTGTTGCTAGGTGTGGGCACTATATAAATAGACATGTACTTCTCAGTGTAAGGTTAGACATGATACATCAGTGAACAAGCTAGAGAGAGAGACACACACAAGAACACAAAGAGTATTTCATGAGTCTGTATGAACATTGGTTGTATGTGTTGGTACTAGTTCTCTTCTTTTAATCAAGATATTGAATCTTTGGTTATCCTGTGTTTCTTACTTTGCTTTGGTTTGCATACTTACAAGGATTCCGCACTCGTATTTCTGTTGTATAAACAGGGAAGTAGGTTAATCTTGATCCTCCAAGTGGACCTACACTTTGACTTTTGGTTAAGACCATTATGGTCCAGCCATTGTTCATAATGAACATGGCTAAGTGATCATAATAAGGTAGGTGTTAATCCTTATAAAGGGCACCTCATAAATATCACGTTTACTAGACCAATTGACGGGTCAAAGCTTTATTATTAAAAAGTCAAACAGGCCAGATTTTGAAAATATTATAATCTGAGTTTATATATCTTATAAAACATGTTTTAAGACTTAAACAAGTTAGAAACAATTATTAGAATATGCGGGAACAAGTTCGACTCGTCAATTTCAGTTCTAGGGTCGGTTCGCAACCGAAAGTCGCAAAGTTTGACTTCTTCTTTGACTTTTGATTCTACCGCGATTTAGATTAGTTAGCTACTGATCTAAGGTTGCATTATGATCATTACATAATGTAGCATAACTCTCTAAGGTTATATAACATGATCATAATCAGATCTTAGTTTATGCACAAGTTCCGTTATTATGCCATTTTTTACTAAAATCCCTTTTTACATAAAATAAGGTTTTAATCAATAACGAACTTGAAAACGAATCTCCTACTGATGTAATATCATAAGTAAGATTATTTGGGATGTCAAGTCAGTTTATATACTGAGTTTACATATAAATTCTTGCATTATGCCAGCAAATAATAATAAAGCCCTTATGGCACATAAAACAATTTTAATAATACTTTTTATACCAAACTTGTTATCTACTGATGTGTCATATTAAATGACATATCTAAAACATATAAACCTGATCTTAGCATCAGTTTTGATTAAACTTCTCACAAATCGTCATTTTGCGACAAAAGCTCCATTTCGGCGTATAGTATGGTTTTAAACAATATTTATCAACCAAGACTTGTTACCTACTGATTTTTAAAACTTATTTAAAGTATTTTATAGTAGGTACATAATGTAAACTCAGAATCCAAATAAGTTATCAAACTATGTGTAAAATGACCAAAATGCCCCTTCGGTGCATAGTTTGGTCTTAAATGACAAATTACACATATGATCAATTCTTATTGATATTATACCATAAATAAAATATTTTACCAAAATACTTATGATTATAACATCAAAATATATTCAAGTTCCTTTATACCATATATAATTACCAAAACGCCCTTATGAGGCATAATTTCATTCTAAAAACTTAACGGGCATGTAAGTTAATATCCTACTGATATTACAACTCATTTAAAGTGTAATGGCATATAAAACTTGTTCATGACTCATCCGGTTACTCGATATCGCTTATGTGCATACGGTTAAGTATATGTAACTAGTTTACGAAAATTTGACAAAACGGGTTTGACCATATCATTTTTAATCTCAAAATGCTAGAATGTTAATTGTTTACCCATATTATACAAGTCTTGGTACTTTTTGTTTTAAATTACATTCTATCCGGTCATCGCTTAATCTAGCCGTGGCGTACCTTTTATTCTTTAAAAGCTAGTCGGTCTAAAGTCTATGACTTAAATAAGACCGTTAGCATTCTAATTGGTTAGTTTATGCCACCATTTCAGACTAGAAGCTTTCCGTAAATGCTATCTGCACTATTCTAATTCATTAAACGACTGAGTTAATATAAACTTGCTTTAAAAGTCAAGTAAAAGCTTAGGTAAATACTCTTGCCTTATTTTCCTTTTACGGGCTTTGATTACGGTAAATTATTATCGCTTGGCCAGAAATGCGATCAATCAAATGCCGGATTGTGGCTAGTAAATCCGTATATCCCGTTTTGAAGTTTTGTTTGATAACCTAAACATTGGGGGTTAATGACCGTGTCCTGGATATCCTCGACTCATTACATTAGTTAGTGGCCACGACCAAAGCACGTGGTGTAGGCATACACCTGACATATTCGAATGCTAAATTATTTTCTACCCACAAGTTGGGGATAACTCCTTCGTGGGTTCGTAAGTGGTGTGTACGTTAATCATGTGCCTCGGTCTCTGTACTAGGCCACATATGTATTGACAAACATGTGAATATGTTAACAAGGTTACAAGGTTGACTTTCCCAAGTTATAAAAGAATTTAATGTGTACTGTGCACTTAAATCCATTTTGAAATATTTTCAAAACGAGTCAGTTAATTGTTTTTACCAGCGAAAGCTGACGTATTTTCAAAAGACTAAGTTGCAGGTACAATACGAAATAAGCTGGAAGCTGCTTGGTATTGATATAAAAGGATCTTGCAAATCCTTAGATCTACCTAAAAGTTTGTAGTATATCTTGTTTTTTTTTTATATATTTTTTGATCCGCCAGTAGATCTTTCATTACAAGTTGTCTGTATATTATTTCGTACATTGAACATTTGGTTTGTAATAGTAATTTAAACTCCAAGACTTCTGTTGTGATGTGTTAATTGACTATGATGAAATCAACTTACGTCACGATACTCCCCACCCGGGACCACCGGTGTTTGGTTGGAAATATGGGGTGTGACACCGCCCTCAATCTTGCCAAAATTATAAAATATTGTCCTTTTTCAAATGAATTTCAAATCAAAAACCATAAATGCTCGCAATCATCTACATATGAGAAAATATTTCTCCCTGCTGTTTCATTTTTGCAACTTCCTCAATCGATTGGAAGGTTAACGCTCTCTCATTCTCATGAAATCAAAGTATGCTGTATGTCAATTGTTGTAAGGTGTTATTTTTCTGAAGACATTTGCTATTGTTCATCGATTCTATGTCAATTATCTTCCTCTCATATTTTTTGTTCAGATTGGGGTTTTTTTGTCATCCATTTTCAGATTTGGTTACATTCACGGTTATTAATTATGGTTTGTACTTATTTCAATTATTTCAGTTAATTTCTTTTTGATCTAACTTGCAAAGTATGTAGCTTAGATAATTTAAGTGATCGGATATAGGAGACCAGAGGTTTTTAATAACAATTTAATACTGATTTCAAGTTAATTCAAGTTATTTTCTTTTTCATCAGTGAATGCGTGTTGAACGAGATGTAGTTAGGTGATTGAAAAGATCTAATCGATGACATTTGCTTTGTATTTTTAAAATCTTGAATTGTGGTTGTAGTATTCTTTAACATTCATGTTAATTACAACCAATATTGATCTGATTTCTGGTGCATTTTATTGATTCATTTTGTATGTGTTGTGTTGATCAATATCCGGAACTTGGGGTTATCAATGTCATATTCTAGGGATTTTAGTTGTTTTCTTATGTCCAAATAGTGAATTTTCTATTGACTTAACAATTGTATTTACTAAATTTTTATGGAATAATATAATTATTGCAGGATAGTTGTTGTTCTTATAATGGATCGTAAAGGACCAAAATCACCCCTCTAATGGTGGATCATCTACTAAATGAATATTTTGTAATCGTTGCTATAAAATGTTTTAGGTGAGGTCCTTATACCATATTTGTGTTTTATATGTAGAATATTTCTAATGTTTTTTTTTTCTTTTTTGTCGATGCACTCACTTCACTTACAACCTTTTCTAGTCTATCGGATTCCAATATCAGAGGTGGAGGCGACGATGGTGTTCGGCTTGTGTACCGGTTAAAATGGATTTCGTTGCCTTCACTTGGTTTTGGCGAAGGTTCACTGTTGACTTGGCTTTGCCTCTCCGTTTGGCCGTTTTGTTTGAGTTATCTTTTGATGTCGGTTGATGGAATGGTTGTTAGCAATGGGTAGGAGCTGCTTTTTTTAAAGTCACCTTTTGCCTTAATTGACTCCTAACCAATATGTCATTTTAACTTTTATGGTTGCTGTGAGAGCACTGGATTGATGACGAACATGAACATTTCACTTGATATATGATGTGAAACAACATAAACATAGAAGATAGAGAAGAAGATGTAGGAGAAACTCATTCATAACAATCAACACAGATTTACATTACCGAACGAGTATACATCATCTTCTACAAGCTGTTTTAGATCACAAAAATCTAAACCCTATCTTTTCCTTTCTAACACATAGCTTCTCTCACTAAAATGTGCACACCCAGAAGGCTCTAGAAGATTGCACGAACCTTGTGAAAGGTGCACAAAGCTTGCCCTAATCTAAGCTATACACCACATATATATAGACTAGGGACTAAACCGGACTAAACATGTCACATCCCCTGTAAATCCATAACATCAGAGTAGGGCGTGAAGTAAACTGGTATCTTCATTGCACAGCAGAAGTAAACGTGAGTGCTAACACTCTTAAAAGGTGAACGCCCACTAACTACTCCAATCCCCATGGTTCCACTATTCCAACCGTGCCATACTTTTAATCATAACCTGAGAAAGAACATGCGCAAAATCAACATAAAGTTGGCGAGTTCATAGTTTGTCTGTTTTTGTTTTCAAATGAGTCATAAAACATTTGAGCATTTTGCATTCGAAAACCGGTTTGTGGGATCATAGTATCCCAAAGCATTTGAAATTTCAAATCCATGCATATAACTGTTACGTTTATAAACCGGCGGTAAAATGTTTTCAATTGTATCTGTAAATCGTATTGAAATGTATTCTGTTATGTCTGTAAATCAATATTGAATCTGTTATATTTGTAAACCAGTATTGAAATGTTTTCTGTCATAATTGTAAACCGGTATTGAAATCGTAGTATGTAGTATGCCTATGGAATCTAAGGATCAATTAGTGTGTAGCTAATACACTGTCCTATGTGCCATAAGTAAGTAACTAACCCGAGACAACTCTGACATCATTGAGATCACAAAAGCACTCCTAACCGGTTAACATACCAGGAGTGGAGCGTGTCTCAAACTCGATAGATCTATACCTTTTGCACCTTGGTCACTACGTGATTAATGGTTACTATTGTCATCAACCTACTTACGCATAGTGATCTGTTATCATCTAATCCTATAGCTACATACCAATTGTTATACATCTGTGTTATTGGGCCTCGCCCATGTTATCAGTGTTATTGGGCCTAGCCCATGTTTTCTTGTCATTGGGCCTAGCCCATGTTATAAATAAAATTGGGGCCTCGCCCCTTAGTTGTGACTATGACAATCCCTTCACTGGTCATAAACTGTTATGTTTATAAACCGGTGGAAAAATGTCATATTTGTATAACAGTATTGAAATGTTTTCCATGTTGTTTGCAAATCCATGCATATAACTGTTATGTTTATAAACCGGTGGTAAAATGTTTTCAATTGTATCTGTAAATCGGTATTGAAATGTTTTTTGTTATGTCTGTAAACCGATATTGAATCTGTTATATTTGTAAACCGGTATTCAAATGTTATTTGTCATAATTGTAAACCAGTATTGAAATCGTAGTATGTTGTATGGCTATGGAATCTAAGGATCAGTAGTGTGTAGCTAATACACTGCCCTATGTGCCATAAGTAAGTAACCAACCCGAGACAACTCTGACATCATTGGGATCACAAAAGCACTCCTAACCGGTTAACATACCAAGATTGGAGCGTGTCTCAAACTCAATAGATCTATACCTTTTGCACCTTGGTCACTACGTGATTAATTGTTACTATTGGCATCATCCTACTTACGCACAGTGATCTGTTATCATCTAATCTCATAGCTACATACCAATTGTTATACATCTTGTTATTGGGCCTCGCCCATGTTATCAGTGTTATTGGGCCTAGCCCATGTTTTTCTTGTCATTGGGCCTAGCCCATGTTTTCTTGTCATTGGGCCTAGCCCATGTTTTCTTGTCATTGGGCCTAGCCCATGTTTTCTTGTTATTGGGCCTAGACCATGTTATAAATAAAATTGGGGCCTTACCCCTTAGTGGTGACTTTGACAATCCCGTCACTAGTCATAAAACTAATGCATGTTTCGAAAACCTTTGTATAAGTGTGAAGACCGGTAAGTTTAGCATAAACCTTTCGTAAACAATATGAGTTCATTGAAATATGTTTGTAACATGGTTTAGAAATATATGAATTTTGTTTCATCGAAACATTGTGTGCTTTCGCAAAACTTGCATGTCTTTCCACCCCCGAAAACATTTGTAAAAATGTAAAACGGTAAAAAGTGGGGATTATGAACTCACCTTGATATCCTTGTGCAAAGCTAGCTTAATGTGATTCCATAGTCTTGTCTCCACAACTTGACTTGCTAGCATGCAATCTAAGGTATTCCTAAAACGGAATAACTTGTAAGTTTCTAGATATAACGTAACAAAACTACATGTCACCGAGCTCTATCGGATCGTTAATCATACGATTCTATGAAAGGGTCATTGTCTTAACTCGGGATAACAAATCTATGGTTTTCTTAGAAACGATTTAGCTTTCGAGCGACTTGAAATATATGTTTATATTTATGCATAACCATATTTCATGAAATCGTATTAGTCGACATGTACGTCGACGGATAATAGTACGACTCTTCGTAGTTTTCGTAGGATATAATGTATATATACTTGTAAATATACCCATATAGATAATACATTTCGTATCCGAGCAAGAGTCTGGCGTATCGTTTATAATAAATAACGATGACATCGTACGCTTGTTATAGTCTTGCGGAGTTGTCTCGTACTTCGTTTAGTCCTTTGAATCGAATATAACCAATATATTATTCTTGTAAAATCCTTCGAAAGTATTCGTAAGTGTTCGCGTTGTCGACGTTTGAAATAAATATAACAATATTTATTTTATGAAAGTATTCAAAGTCTCGACATTCGAATATATATAATTATATTCGTGTTATATGATTTCCGAATTTTGTCGTTTGAAATAATAAGCGTTCGGAAATCTTGGCGTTTTGAAATAAATATAAGCATTATATTTGTTCTATAAAAGTATTCGGATGAGTTATCAATGTTTTCAAATCTAATTTTCGAATTTTGACATTTGGTGTAATATAAATAATTATATTTAGTTTAAAATCAATTGCTGAAACTTGTTGTCTTGTAATTACGCTCATTGTACTTATCTTGTAAAAGCGTTCAAAAAATCTTGGCGTTTCGAAATAAATTTAACCATTATATTTATTTTTGTAAAGATATTCGGATGAGTTATTGATGTTTCGAAACGAATTTCCGAGTTTCGACTTTGAATTAGCCATAAATAAATACTATTTAGTTTATAATCGATTTCCGAATGTTGTTATCTTGTAACTACTTTCGTTGAAAAGTTATGGGATCGGTTTGTAAGTGTCGTCAAAATAAATATATATATTAATATTTATTTTATAACAATCGTTTGAATCAGATGTGTTGTCCTTGAAATGTAACGCGTTTCGTGTTAGGTATTTTTACGAAAATCAGGCAGAGTTTCCTCTGTTTTCGGACGATCCCGACAATACTAGTTGTCGACATAATTGTCAAAACGGAATATTCAATATACAATAACAATACACATAACTTCTCGTCATTTTTCGAATATAAGTTTCGCCAAATATAAGTCCAATTTATGTTAACAAGGTTACAAGGTTGACTTTCCCAAGTTATAAAAGATTTTAATGTGTCCTTTGCACTTAAATCCATTTTGAAATATTTTCAAAACAAGTCAGTTAATTGTTTTTACCAGCGAAAGCTGACGTATTTTCAAAAGACTAAGTTGCAGGTATAATACGAAATAAGCTGGAAGCTGCTTGGTATTGATATAAAAGGATCTTGCAAATCCTAAGATCTACCTAAAAGTCTGTAGTTTATCTTGTTTTTTTTATATTTTTTGATCCGCCAGTAGATCTTTCATTACAAGTTGTCTGTATATTATTTCGTACTTTGAACATTTGGTTTGTAATAGTAATTTAAACTCCAAGACTTCTGTTGTGATGTGTTAATTGACTATGATGAAATCAACTTACGTCACGATACTCCCCACCCGGGACCACCGGTGTTTGGTTGGAATATGGGGTGTGACACCGCCCTCAATCTTGCCAAAATTATAAAATCTTTTCCTTTTTCAAATGAATTTTAAATCAAAAACCATAAATGCTCGCAATCATCTACATATGAGAAATTATTTCTCCCTGCTGTTTCATTTTTGCAACTTCCTCAATCGATTTGAAGGTTAACGCTCTCTCATGCTCATGAAATCAAAGTATGGTGTATGTCAATTGTTGTAAGGTGTTATTTTGCTGAACTCATTTGCTGTTGTTCATCGATTCTATGTCAATTATCTTCCTCTCAAATTTTTTGTTCAGATTGGGGTTTTTTTGATCATCCATTTTCAGATTTGGTTACATTCACGGTTATTAGTTATGGTTTGTACTTATTTCAATTATTTCAGTTAATTTCTTTTTGATCTAACTTGCAAAGTATGTAGCTTAGAAAATTTAATTGATCGCATATAGGAGATCAGAGGTTTTTAATAACAATTTAATACTGATTTCAAGTTAATTCAAGTTATTTTCTTTTTCATCAGTGAATGCGTGTTGAATGAGATGTAGTTAGGTGATTGAAAAGATCTAATCGATGACATTTGCTTTGTATTATTAAAATCTTGAATTGTGGTTGTAGTATTCTTTAACATTCATGTTAATTACAACCAATATTGATCTGATTTGGTGCATTTTATTGATTCATTTTGTATGTGTTGTGTTGATCAATATCCGGAACTTGGGGTTACCAATGTCATATTCTTGGGATTTTAGTTGTTTTCTTAGGTCCAAATAGTGAATTTTCTATTGATTTAACAAATGTATTTACTTAATTTTTATGGAATAATATAATTATTGCAAGATAGTTGTTGTCCTTATAATGGAACATAAAGGACCAAAATCACCCCTCTAATGGTGGATCATCTACTAAATGAATATTTTGTAATCGTTGCTATAAAATGTTTTATGTGAGGTCCTTATACCATATTTATGTTTTATGTGTAGAATATTTCTCTTGTTTTTTTTTTTCTTTTTTGTCGATGCACTCACCTCACTTACAATCTTTTCTAGTCTATCGGAACCCAATATCAGAGGTGGAGGCGACGATAGTGTTCGGCTTGTGTACCCGGTTAAAATGGCTTTCGTTGCCTTCACTTGGTTTTGGCGAAGGTTCACTGTTGACTTGGCTTTGCCTAGCAATGGGTAGGGGCTGCTTCTTTTAAAGTTATCTTTTGCCTTAATTGACTCCTAACCAATATGTCGTTTTAACTTTTATGGTTGCTGTGAGAGCACTGGATTGATGATGAACATGAACATTTCATTTGATATATGATGTGAAACAACATAAACATAGAAGATAGAGAAGAAGATGTAGGAGAAACTCATTCATAACAATCAACACAGATTTACATTACCGAATGAGTATACATCATCTTCTACAGGCTGGTTTAGATCACAAAGATCTAAACCCTATCTTTCTCTCTCTAACACATAGCTTCTCTCACTAAAATGTGCACACCTAGGAGGCTCTAGAAGATTGCACGAACCTTATGAAAGGTGCACAAAGCTTGCCCTAATCTAAGCTATACACCACATATATATAGGCTAGGGACTAAACCCGGACTAAACATGTCACATCCCCTGTAAATCCATCACATCAGAGTAGGGCGGGAAGTAAACTGGTATCTTCATTGCACAGTAGAAGTAAACGTGAGTGCTAACACTCTTAAAAGGTGAACGCCCGCTAACTACTCGAATTCCCATAGTTCCACTATTCAAACCGTGCCATACTTTTAATCATAACCTGAGAAAGAACATGCGAACAATCATCATTAAGTTGGCGAGTTCATAGTTTGTCTGTTTTTGTTTCCAAATGAGTCATAAAACATTTGAGCATTTTGCATTCGAAAACCGGTTTGTGGGATCATAGTATCCCAAAGCATTTGAAATGTCATATCTGTATAACAGTATTGAAATGTTTTCAATTTTGTTTGCATATCCATGCGTGTAACTGTTACATTTATAAACCGGTGGTAAAATGTTTTCAATTGTATCTGTAAATCGTATTGAAATGTTTTCTGTTATGTCTGTAAACCGATATTGAATCTGTTATATTTGTAAACCAGTATTGAAATGTTTTCTGTCATAATTGTAAACCGGTATTGAAATCCTAGTATGTAGTATGCCTATGGAATCTAAGGATCAATCAGTGTGTAGCTAATACACTGCCATATGTGCCATAAGTAAGTAACCAACCTGCGACAACCCTGACATCATTGGGATCACAAAAGCACTCCTAACCGGTTAACATACCAGGAGTGGAGCGTGTCTCAAACTCGATAGATCTATACCTTTTGCACCTTGGTCACTACATGATTAATGGTTACTATTGTCATCAACCTACTTACGCATAGTGATCTGTTATCATCTAATCCTATAGCTACATATCAATTGTTATAAATCTGTGTTATTGGGCCTGGCCCATGTTATCAGTGTTTTTGGGCCTAGCCCATGTTTTTCTTGTCATTGGGCGTAGCCCATGTTCTCGTCATTGGGCCTAGCCCATGTTTTCTTGTCATTGGGCCTAGCCCATGTTATAAATAAAATTGGGGCCTCGCCCCTTAGTTGTGACTATGACAATACCGTCACTAGTCATAAACTAGTTATGTTTATAAACCGGTGGTAAAATGTCATATCTGTATAACAGTATTGAAATGTTTTCCATGTTGTTTGCAAATCCGGTTATGTATATAAATCGGTGGTAAAATGTTTTCAATTGTATCTGTAAATCGGTATTGAAATGTTTTTTGTTATGTCTGTAAACCGATATTGAATTTGTTATATTTGTAAACCGGTATTGAAATGTTATTTGTCATAATTGTAAACCGGTATTGAAATCGTAGTATGTAGTATGCCTATGGAATCTAAGGATGAGTCAGTGTGTAGCTAATACACTGCCCTATGTGCCATAAGTAAGTAACCAACCCAGACAACTCTGACATTGGGATCACAAAAGCACTCCTAACAGGTTAACATACCCTGAGTGGAGCGTGTCTCAAACTCAATAGATCTATACCTTTTGCACCTTGGTCACTACGTGATTAATTGTTACTATTGTCATCATCCTACTTACTCAAAGTGATCTGTTATCATATAATCCCATAGCTACATACCAATTGTTATAAATCTGTGTTATTGGGCCTCGCCCATATTATCCGTGTTATTAGGCCTAGCCCATGTTTTCTTGTCATTGGCCTAGCCCATGCATTCTTGTCATTGGGCCTAGACCATGTTATAAATAAAATTGGGGCCTCACCCCCTAGTTGTGACTATGACAATCCCGTCACTAGTCATAAAACTAATGCATGTTTCGAAAAGCTTTGTATAGCTGTGAAAACCGATAAGTTTAGCATAAACCTTTCGTAAACCATATGAGTTCATTGAAATCTGTTTGTAACATGGTTTAGAAATATATGATTTTCGTTTCATCGAAACATTGTGTGCTTTCGCAAAACTTGCATGTCTTTCCACCCACAAAAACATTTAAAAAAATGTAAAACGGTAAAAAGTGGGGGGTTATGAACTCACCTTGATATCCTTGTGCAAAGCTTGCTTAATGTGATTCCATAGTCTTGTCTCCACAACTTGACTTGCTAGCATGCAATCTAAGGTATTCCTAAAACGGAATAACTTGTAAGTTTCTAGATATAACGTAGCAAAACTACGTGTCACCGAGCTCTACCGAATCGTTAATCATACGATTCTATGAAAGGGTCCTTGTCTTAACTCGGAATAACAAATCTATGGTTTTCTTAGAAACGATTTAGTTTTCGAGCGACTTGAAATATATGTTTATATTTATGCATAACCATATTTCATGAAATCGTATTAGTCGTCACGTACGTCGATGGATAATAGTACGACTCTTCGTAGTTTTCGTAGGATATAATGTATATATACTTGTAAATATACCCGTATAGATAATACATTTCGTATCCGAGCAAGAGTTTGGCGTATCGTTTATAATAAATAACGATGACATCGTACGCTTGTTATAGACTTGCGAAGTTGCTTCGTACTTCGTTTAGTCGTTTGAATCGAATATAACCAATATATTATTGTTGTAAAATCCTTCGAAAGTATTCGTAAGTGTTAGCGTCGTCGACGTTCGAAATAAATATAACAATATTTATTTTATGAAAGTATTTAAATATTTGAATATTCGAATATATATAATTATATTCGTGTTATATGATTTCTGAATTTTGTCGTTTGAAATAATACACACCTTCTTTTCATCTTGTAAAAGCGTTTGGAAATCTTGGCGTTTTGAAATAAATATAAGCATTATATTTGTTCTTGAAAAGTATTCGGATGAGTTATCAATGTTTTCAAATCTAATTTCCGAATTTTGACATTTGGAGTAATATAAATAATTATATTTAGTTTAAAATCGATTGCCGAAACTTGTTGTCTTGTGATTACGCTCATTGTACTTATCTTGTAAAAGCGTTCGAAAAATCTTGGCATTTTGAAATAAATTTAACCATTATATTTATTTTTGTAAAGATATTCGGATGAGTTATCCATGTTTCGAAACGAATTTCCGAGTTTCGACTTTGAATTAACCATAAATAAATATTATTTATTTTATAATCGATTTCCGAATGTTGTCATCTTGTAACTACATTCGTTGAAAAGTTATGGGATCGGTTTGTAAGTGTCATCAAAATAAATATATATATTAATATTTATTTATAACAATCGTTTGAATCGGATGTGTTGTCCTTGAAATGTAACGTGTTTCGTGTTAGGTATTTTTACGAAAATCGGGCAGAGTTTCCTCTGTTTTCGGACGATCCCGACAATACTAGTTGTCGACATAATTGTCAAAACGCAATATTCAATATAACAATACACATAACTTCTCGTCATTTTTGGAATATAATTTTCGCCAAATATAAGTCCAATTTATGTTATACTAACGTTGGTTCGGTTTTTAACTAGAAATTTTTACGCGAATATTGCACTTGGTTTGACTATATATATCTTTAACTTTTTGGCGATAAGTAATCGTTAACGGGTCGGTTTTTGAGCTCGGTTTCGCGATATATAAAATTAACGTTTATTAACTATTATAAATAAATTTTCGCGTCGTAACTAAATTTTACCGAGTCTTGATTGACCCATTGACCCGACAGTTAATCGGTTTAACACCAGTTGACTAGCGTTGACAAGGCTTGACCGAGTTGACTCGATGTTGACCGAGTCGAACCGAACCCCGAACCGAGTTTGAACTGAGTGAGCCGGTACATAACCGAGTCGAACCATTACTAAACCGAGTTGATCGCTTTCGACCACCTTTGACCAGTCAACCCGCTGTGTTGACTAGGTTGACCCGAACCCCAAAACGAGACCTAAAACACCGAACCGAGACCGAGCCGTTGACTGTTTACTGGTTGGACCGAGACCCAAACAACCCGGTTTCCTTGTAACCCAAACTGAACCGAGATCAAGCCAAAACAATCCCAATCTTGAACAGAACTTTAACCGGAAAACTACGGCTGCTGCCGCCTTGCCGGAGCCACCACCGCCGCTACTATACCGCCACCGCTGAAACCCCCAACCCGAAACAACCCACACTACCGATGTTGACGCTCGAGCCGGAAAACCGTGGCTGCACCGCCGCTGCCGTTGCTGGCGACCGCGTATCGTCGCCACTTCTCTCTCGTCCGATCTCTCTCTCTCTTCATTACTCTCTCTCATCGCGTTCTTTCTCTGTCTAGTTCTGGTGTGTGCGAGTACAAGGGTACAGGAGAGAGGTGTCGTTGTGGGTGGTGTGTGTGTAGCTGGAGTAGATGACCGGAGATACCGCCGGTTACGGCCGGTGCCTTTGCCGGAGTCCGGCGACCAGTTTAGGCGGGAGAGGAGTAGAGGGTTTAAGGGGGCTAGGGTTTTCTTAATGTGACGGAGAAGAGAAAGGTTATGCTTATATAGCTAGGGTTTTAAGCGGGTTGGACCCAAGGCCCTTTAGTGCGTGTTCAAGCCAAAACTCTTTCTACAGCCTGTTTTGAAACCCGAACGTTGTTATTTATTGAAATTTATTTGTTCCAAATCGAAAGTAATTAAAATTATATCGAAGTTTTGTGTTTGGTGTGTTCGTTTGTTGGTTGCGTAAATAATCACGTAATTCGCTACGGTCACCATTTTCATCCGTTTTTTGATCCGATTTCAATTGTGAGCATTAAAATTAAAAAATAAAGCCAAATATATCATAGCATATTAATATTTAGACGTAACTCTAGTCTCTGGCTTCTGTTTCATTGTCGGTGCGTTTCGGTTTTCCGCTTATTTTCCGCGTCGTGTTTTGCGATGTCCGACGATCCAAATTTATCCATAATCATAACTGTATGATAAATACAAGTACAAAATTCTTATTTTTATGTGTTGTCAGTATTTGTTCAGCATCAGTTCGCTTATCGTTTAATTTTGCGTTTAGTGTTCTCGATTGTCGCCAAATCGCGTAACGTGAATCAAGTAGACATTCCTAGGCTTTTGAGAGGCCTGATCGAGTTAATTTACGTCTAATTACGTCGTTTATGATAGTATTATTGTTCGTTACATGCTTAATTACAACCGGAAAATGCCGGTTGACACATTCTCCCCTTGTTATAAAAATTCCGTCCTCGAAATTTAAACTGTGTTATCTCCTTAGACTTTTGTCATGCGTAGGTAGGTAAAAATAAATACCAAGGTAAATGACCATGTAATTGCATCGAAACTTGTTTGGATTATATGAATACAATGACTTAATACAACAATATGAACCCACTGGTTTAACTGAATTAGTTTTCAAAATCGATGCTAAGTGAACAAAATGTAATGACATAATCACCAATGGGACTGCGTTTACATGGGTCATTCAAATGAGAATCTCGACAATTAGATTTCCCAGATGTTCATAACCTGTAAACGATTTTCGTAAACAATAGGAGTTTCTACCAACGAAAACTAGCGTTGGTTGTTGGATCTGTGAGACTTAGAATCAACAAGCTCAACTGAATTAGAAACGTGAAGGTGATTTGTTAACTTTTCGAACCATAAGTTAACACTATTGAATTGCAAGGATACACCAAAATACAACCGATGTTAGTGTATCATTGTCTTAATACATAATTGCATTAAGACTACTTTCTATGATTAGCCCAAGCGACAAGTTTTATACCGACGCCACAAGGCGTCATAGCCATCGAAATAATTCAATAATAGCAGTGACCGAACAAATTCACTGTGTTTACAATGACAGGTTAAATCAAGTAAGTATGAATATTTGTTCCAAATAAATCTCATAGGATTTTCATTTGAAAATGAAAGAACAAATGAATATAATTTTCGGTTGCTAGTGGAAGAAAAATAAATATCCCAAAATTTTCGACCGATGATGAAAGAACCATTCCGAGGTACACTGAAATAGATCATAAATTTGTGTACCCTTTTCTTAATACACGTTTGCATTAAGAATATTTTAAGAAATGATCGAACAAGTGGATTTAAAAAAATTAATAAATAATTAAGTAATTAAATCCGTACAAGAGTTGTGAAAGCGAGATTAGCACAAGCTTCAACTAGTGTAAAGGCCACCACAAGGTGTCGTTAGGGTGCAGACTGAACCAGTCTACTATGGTTCCAAACAAATGAATTGTTTGTCGATACTACTTTGAATATGACGGCCGCAATCCCTCATATGAAATCCTTGAATTGAATTTGTATACATTGAGCAAGTTCAAACAATTGAACTTGGTTTGACACAATCCAACAATAAATACATGATTCAACCAAGAAGTTTTGATATGGTTACTACAAAAACCCATGTATCCAACTTGGAAAGAAAATGAAATTTCAAGAAATTCGTTGACTCGATATCAAGGAGTCAATATTTGCAATAAGGCAGGTCATCGAGATCACAAAGCAAAAAAATTGAGTATAGCGAACCAACCTTTGAATGACTGATGAAATGACCATTCGAAGTGAAGACCCTGATGGCCTCCACCTATCAAGTTTACCACATGCGTAGCAACAAAGCATGCGTATCGTATAAATTTGTCAAGAAATGATGTAATAGGTGTTCCCTAATCAAGAAAGAATTTCCCGTGACACAATGACCGTTGTGAGGAGTAGAGATGTGCAAACCTACTCATTATATGCAAAGTCGAAATTTCGACAAAAGGAATTCGAGGAGTTTACCTGGTCTTTCCTGTGATGACTTATTGTTTTATGACATTACCACCGAATGTCGTATATGGAGTAGTTGCCATTAATGAAGTAGGGGGAATGCGAAGACATGTGACTTCTTTTGTAGCGCCCATTTGTTGTGATTACGATTGCAGTAAGTACCGACTTTTATGAAATCTCGTTTGAACGTACCTCAGCGTGTTTCGTGTCGCTTATAGGACCACATGACAAATTGCCGCATTCTGGTCGGTAGTTTTCCCGCAGATTGGATTAGCATCGTTGTCGTAATGTCATACTTCCTCAAGGCCACGCCTCGAAAGTCGTATGTGATGTACTTCAACATCCTTTGCTGTACCGGTTAACTTTCACGTATATTTGCGCACTAGTGTTTTCGTTTTGCGTATGCTACCTCGGGTGAATAAAATGGCATCGACAGTATATGTAATTGCGTTTGCCCGAGTTATTAGTCGCAGTTCCTACGGGATGACCTTTAATGAATATTGACATAAGTTTTCCAATGGTCTTAAATGCATATTGCCAAAATCTCAAAGTTTTGCTTACGGTATGTAATGGTTTCGTGTACCGTGTATCAAACACAACACTAGTGTATGATTAAAATCATAATGTTGACTTAATGTTTCCAGCCACGGTTGGAACCCATATTCGAGTGCTAAGCGTTCTATATGTATTCAAGTCTTAATGATCTAATGTCCCCAAAGGAACGTGAGGTTAAAGCCTAGGTATCTCCACAGAAACCATCTGTTATCAGAGCCAGGTTTGATAACTAATTCGCTAAAGCCTATAGCTCTGATGCCACTCTGTCACAGCCCGTGTAATTCCATCACATCAGAGTAGGGCGTGAACTAAACTGGTATCTTCATTGCACAACAAAAGTAAACGTGAGTGCTAAGACTCTTAAAAGCTGAACGCCTGCTAACTACTCGAATCCCCAAGGGTTCCACTATTCCAACCATGCCATACTTTTAATCATAACCTGGAAAGAACATTCGAAAAATCAACATAAAGTTGGCGAGTTCATAGTTTGTCTGTTTTTATTTTCAAATGAGTCATAAAACATTTGAGCATTTTGCATTCGAAAACCGGTTTGTGGGATCATAGTACCCCAAAGCATTTGAAATGTCATATCTGTATAACAATATTGAAATGTTTTCAATTTTGTTTGCAAATCCATGCATATAACTGTTACATTTATAAACCGGTGGTAAATGTTTTCAATTGTATCTGTAAATCGGTATTGAAATGTTTTCTGTTATGTCTGTAAACCGATATTGAATCTGTTATATTTGTAAACCAGTATTGAAATGTTTTCTGTCATATTTGTAAACTGGTATTGAAATCGTAGTATGTATTATGCCTAAGGAATCTAAGGATGAATCAGTGTGTAGCTAATACACTGCCCTATGTGCCATAAGTAAGTAACCAACCCGAGACAACTCTGACATCATTGGGATCACTAAAGCACTCCTAACCGGTTAACATACCAGGAGTGGAGCGTGTCTCAAACTCGATAGATCTACACCTTTTGCACCTTGGTCACTACGTGATTAATGGTTAGTATTGTCATCAACCTACTTACGCATAGTGCTCTGTTATCATCTAATCCTATAACTACATACCAATTGTTATAAATTTGTGTTATTGAGCCTCGCCCATGTTATTGGTGTATTGGGCCTAGCCCATGTTTTTCTTGTCATTGGGCCTAGCCCATGTTTTCTTGTCATTGGGCCTAGCCCCTTAGTTCTGACTATGACAATCCCGTCACTAGTTATAAAACTCATGCATGTTTCGAAAAGCTTTATATAGCTGTGAAAACCGGTTAGTTTAGCATAAACCTTTCGTAAACCATTTGAGTTCATTGAAATATGTTTATAACATGGTTTAGAAATATATGATTTTCGTTTCATCGAAACATTGTGTGCTTTCGCAAAACTTGCATCTCTTTCCACACCCGAACACATTTAAATAAATGTAAAACGGTAAGAAGTGGGGGTTATGAACTCACCTTGATATTCTTGTGCAAAGTTAGCTTAATGTGATTCCATAGTGTTGTCTCCACAACTTGACTTGCTAGCATGCAATCTAACGTATTCCTAAAACAGAATAACTTGTAAGTTTCTAGATATAACGTAGCTAAACTATGTGTCACCGAGCTCTACCGAATCGTTAATCATACGATTCATTGAATGGGTCATTGTCTTAACTCGGAATAACCAATTTATGGTTTCTTAAAAACGATTTAGTTTTCGAGCGACTTGAAATATATGTTTATATTTATACATAACCATATTTCATGAAATCGTATTAGTCGTCATGTACGTTGACGGATAATAGTACTACTCTTCGTAGTTTTCGTAGGATATAATGTATATATACTTGTAAATATACCCGTAAGATAATACATTTCGTATTCGAGCAAGAGTCCGGTGTATCGTTTATAATAAATAACGATGACATCATACGCTTGTTATAGTCTTGCGGAGTTGCGTCGTACTTCGTTTAGGCGTTTGAATCAAATATAAACAATATATTATTGTTGTAAAATCATTCGAAAGTATTCGTAAGTGTTTGCGTCGTCGACTTTTGAAATAAATATACTATATTTATTTTATGAAAGTATTCAAAGTCACGACATTTGAATATATATAATTATATTCGTGTTATACGATTTCCGGATTTTGTCGTTTGAAATAATACACACCTTATATTCATCTTGTAAAAGCGTTCGGAAATCTTGGTGTTTTGAAATAAATATAAGCATTATATTTATTCTATAAAAGTATTCGGATGGGTTATCAATGTTTTCAAATCTAATTTCCGAATTCGACATTTGGAGTAATATAAATAATTATATTTAGTTTAAAATCGATTGCCGAAACTTGTTGTCTTGTACGCTCATTGTATTCATCTTGTAAAAGCGTTCGGAAAATCTTGGCGTTTCGAAATAAATATAACCATTATATTTATTTTTGTAAAGATATTTGGATGAGTTATTGATGTTTCGAAACGAATTTCCGAGTTTCGACTTTTAATTAACCATAAATAAATATTATTTAGTTTATAATCGATTACCGGATGTTGTTATCTTGTAATTACTTTGTTGAAAAGTTATCGGATCGGTTTGTAAGTGTCGTCAAAATAAATATATATATTAATATTTAATTTATAACAATCGTTTGAATCGGATGTGTTGTCCTTGAAATGTAACGCGTTTCGTGTTAGGTATTTTTACGAAAATCAGCAGAGTTTCCTATGTTTTCGGACGATCCGGACAATACTAGTTGTCGATTTAATTGTCAAAACGCAATATTCAATATACAATAACAATACACATAACTTCTCGTCATTTTTTGAATATAATTTTCGCCAAATATAAGTCCAATTTATGTTATACTAACGTGGGTTCGGTTTTTAACTAGAAATATTTACGTGAATATTGCACTTGGTTCGACTATATATATCTTTTAACTTTTTGAGGATAAGTAATTGTTAACGGGTCGGTTTTTGAGCTCGGTTTCGCGATATATAATATTAACGTTTATTAACTAATATAAATAAATTTTCGCACCGCAATTAAATTTTACCGAGTCTTGAGTGACCCATTGACCCGACAGTTAACTGGATACCAGTTGACTGCGTTGACTAGCATTGACCAGGCTTCACTGAGTTGACTCGGTGTTGACCGAATCGAACCGAACCCCGACCCGAGTTTGAACTGAGTGAGCTGGTACTGAACCGAGTCGAACCATTACAGAACCGAGTGACCGCTTTCGACCACCTTTGACCAGTCAACCCGTTGTGTTGACCGGGTTGATCCGAACCCCAATACGAGACCTGAAACACCAAAACGAGACCCGAGCCGTTGACTGTTGACTGGTTGGACCGAGACCCAAACAACTCGGTTTCCTTGTAACTCAAACTGAACCGAGATGAAGCCAAAACAATCCCAATCTTGAACCGAACTTTAATCGAAAAACTACGGCTGTTGTCGCCTAGCCGGAGCCACTGCCGCTGAAACCCCCAACCCGACAAACCCAACCCGAAACAACCACCACTACCGCTGTTCACGCTCGAGCCGGAAAACCGCGGGCTGCACCGCCGCTGCCGTCCGCCGGCGACCTCGAACCGTTGCCACTGCTCTCTCTCGTCCGTTCTTTCTCTCTTCACTGCTCTCTCTCTCATTGCTCTCTATCTCATCACTCTCTTTCTCCGTCTAGTTCTGGGTGTGTGCGAGCACAAGGGTACATGAGAGAGGTGTCATTGTGGATGGTGTGTGTGTAGCCGGAGAAGATGATTGGAGATACCGCTGGTTGCGACCGGCACCTTCACCGGAGTCCGGCGACCAGTTTAGGCGGGAGAGGAGTAGAAGGTTTTAGGGGGCTAGGGTTTTCTTAAAGTGAGGGAGAAGAGAAAGGTTATGCTTATATAGCTAGGATTTTAGAGCCCAAGGCCCGTTAGTGCGTGTTCAAGCCCAAACTCTTTCTACAGCCCGTTTTGAAACCAGAACGTCATTATTTATCGAAATTTATTTATTCCAACTCAAAAGTGCTTAAAATTATATAGAAGTTCGGTGTTTGGTGTGTTCGTTTCTCGGTTGCGTAAGTAATCGAGTAATTCACTACGGTGACCATTTTCATCCGTTTTCCGATCCGATTTCAACTGTGAGTACTAAATTTCGAAAACGAAGCCAAATATATCATAATATATTAATATTTAGACGTAACTCTAGTCCGTCGCTTCCGTTTCGTTGTCGGTGCGTTCCGGTTTTCCGCGTAACTTCCGCGTCGTGTTTTGCGAAGTCCGACGATCCAAATTTATTGCATAATCATAACTGTATGATAAATACAAGTACAAAATTCGTATTTTTAGGTGTTGTCAGTATTTGTTTGGCATCAGTTCGCTTATCGTTCAATTTTGCGTTTAGTGTTCTCGGTTGTCGCCAAATCGCGTAACGTGAATCAAGTAGACGTTCCTAGGCTCTCCAGAGGCCTGATCGAGTTAATTTACATCTAATTATGTTATTTATGATGGTATTATTATTCGTTACATGCTTAATTACAACCAGAAAATGCAGGTTGTCACAAAACACATTGTCTGACATACATAAACTATCCTCTCCGAATTTACATAAATTCGGAGATTACATCAAGCACTTTCGATCCTTCCCCTCAAACTACTACCGAGTCAAGTTAACTCGAACCAACCTACAACAAAATGTAATAACATCGCTCGATACATTAATCTTCAAATCTAACCGGTAGAAGAAAGAAACATCGGATTTCCAATGTCCAACATCGAATACTTCACATTCTACAAAGACATGAAGTTTGGTTCGATAAGTTAATAACAAACTAACTCTGAAAATGTACATCCACCATCTTTATCAAAGTCTTCAACTGAGTGTCTGAAATCATTTCATTTCAAATCTTCAAAACTCAATCACGTATCTCCACAAATCACCAATTACCAGATGACTTTCGTCTCCGATCTCTCACTCAATGTAAGAACCCCTATTTCTATAATCCGATCAGTCACCAACTTGGAAGATGTAACATCTCATAAAATTCACGTCAACATGTGTAAGTACCCTCAGATGATGCCATAAATAAGTTAGATGCTCAAACATGTCCAAATCGTATTTTTTTCATCGACCGTAAGCTACGGTTCGGCCATGCAGCTCAAAATTCAACCTAACCGTAACCTTTGGTCAAGGACCATATGCTACAGTCCAGACATGCTGAAACATAATTTCATTAACCGTAAGCTACGTCCGACCGTAGCCAACGGCGAGCTCCTGAAACCTTTATTTTTCATTATTTCAACTTTCAACAAATGACCCAGAGGTCCCTAGACTTCATTATTTTTGTATTTCTTGCATAATCAGGTCACCTCTCTCGACCCGAACGACTCCCGGTCGATGTGATATCTCTTGAATTACCATCCTTGAGTGTTCCACATTATCACCGAACCTTTAACTTTACTAATTTAGGTAATTTAACCTATAAAACCATAAGAACTCCTATTTATCGTATTCTAAGCTTGTAAACACTTAAAACTCACTAAAGCACATAGTATAACACACGTTAACGTCCGGTTATTCGCACTCTTCTTCAATACACCATGCATTGAACGAGAAGAACTAAGTTATGTCGTTATGTCATTGAAAATAAGTCAATGACAATTCATGACAATTCATAAAACTATATTTTGAGGGACTAAAAGTGTCAAAATTCCAAATTTCTGCCAAGATGCCACATATCCTGCAAATTGACACTCTCTTGCAGCTCTTGTCACCTATCTAGCCACTTGTATTGATCCTACAACACCTCTAACACCTTGCATCAACCTCATTCACCCTCTTGCACTATAGATAGCCCACCAAGTTCACTTCATTCCTTGCTCATTTCCTTTTCTTCTCTCTAATACATTCTAGGAAGTTCCTGGTCATCTAGGAGCATTCCTTTGAGTTCTAAACTTCCTCTTGGATCACCTTTAAGTGTTCCATCTCTACCCAATTCTTTTATATGCTTTTAATAGCCAAAAGTCAAGCATTTTCGATGAATGCTTTGACTTTAGGTTAAGCCCATTATGGTCTAGCCATTTTTCAAGATGAACATTGCTAGGTGATCGTAATTAGGTAGGTATTAATCCCTTAAAAGGGTACCTCCTAAGAATCACGT
Organism: Scalesia atractyloides; assembly: GCA_947069175.1. NCBI lineage: Eukaryota > Viridiplantae > Streptophyta > Magnoliopsida > Asterales > Asteraceae > Scalesia > Scalesia atractyloides. Next base: position 54,513,729 of record CAMTDV010000020.1, read on the forward strand.
TTACTAAGTCAATTGACGGGTCAAAGTTTATGTTTTAAAAAGTCACACGGGTCAGATTTTATAAATATAATAATCTGAGTTTATATGTGTTATAAATATGTTTTTGACAGTTAAACAAGTTGTGTAATAGTTATTAGAACATGTGGGAACATGTTTGGCCCATCAATTCCAGTCCTAGGGTCGGTTCGCAACCGAAAGTCACAAAGTTTGATTTCTACTTTGACTTTCACTTCTGACCCGATTTAGATTAGTTTACTACTGACTTAAGGATGTGTTATGATCATAATATTTCATAGCATAACCCCCTGAGTTTGTATTACATGATCATAATCATAATCTGAGTTTATGCACAAGTTCTGTTAAAATGTCAAACTTTGACTAAAATGCCCCTTTTTTTTTTACATAAAACGAGGTTTTAATCAACAACGAACTTGTAAATGAATTTTCTACTGATATGTTATTATAATTAACATATTATGCTTTCATTATTCTAATCATAAACTGAGTTTTATTATAATATCGTAAATTATGCTTCTAAAGGGACCAAAATGCCCTTCGGTGCATAGTTTGGTCCTAAACTATAAACCACACTTATGTGTGACATTTACTGATAATATAATACAAATTAAGTATTTTTGCAAGATTTTTATGATCATAACATCAGAATGTATGCAAGATCCTTTTTACGTCTATAAATGATCAAAACGCCTTATAAGGCATAATCTTGTTTTAAAACTTTAAACGGCCATATAAGTTGATATCCTACTGATATTACAACATATTTAAAGTATAATGACATATAGAACTTGTTCATAACTCACCCGGTTATCCGATGTCACTTATATGCGTACGGTTAAGTTTATGTAACTAGTTTACGAAAATTAACCGAAATGGGTTTAACCTTATCATTTTAATCTCAAAATTCCAGAATGTTAATTGTTTACCCATGTTATACAAGTCTTAGTACTTGTTGGATTTAAACTACATTCTATCCGGTCACCGCTTAATCTAGCGAATCGTACTGTATTGATCCTTTAAGCTAACCGGTCTAAGTCTATGACTTAAATAGGATTGTTAGCATTCTAGTTGGTTAGTTTATGCCATCATTCTAGACTAGAAGCATTTCAATAAATGCTATCTGCACTTATCTATTGATTAAACTGCTGAGTTAATATAAACTTTGCATTTAAAAGTCAAGTACTTGCTCAAGTAAAAACTTTTAACTTATTTTCCCTATACGGGCTTGGGATATGGTAAATTATTATCGCTTAGTTGGGAATGGACTCAATCAAATGCCGAATTATGGCTAGTAAATCTGCATATTCCGTTTTGATCAGTTTTGTTTGATAACTTAAATATTGGGGCTTAACGACTATGTCCTGGATATCCTCGGCTCATTTAAGTTACTAATGGACACAACCAAAGCACGGGGTGTCGGCATACACCTGACAGATGCGAATGCTAAAATGTATTTTACCCATAAGTTGGGGATAACTCCTTCGTGGGTTTATAAGTGGCGTGTCAGTTCATCATGTCTTGGTTTCTATACTCGGCCCCATATGTATTGACAAACATGTGAATCTCTATACAAGGTTAAAAGCTTAACTTTCCCAAGTTATTAAAGTTTTTATGTGCCTTGTACACTTTAATCAATTTTTGAAATATTTTCAAAACGAGTCAGTTAACTATATTTACCAACGAAAGCTGACGTATTTTCAAAAGACTAAGTTGCAGGTACAATACGAAATAGGCTGGAAGCTGCTTGGTAGTGATATAAGAGGATCCTGCAAATCCTTAGATCTGCCTAAAGTCTGTTGATCATCTTTTGTATATTTTACAATTCGCCTATGGATCTTTAGTTATAAACCGTATGTATATTATTTTCGAACTTTGGACATTTTAGTTTGTAATAGTATTTTAAACTCCAAGACTTCCGTTGTGCTGTGTTAATTGACTATGATGGTTTTAACAGTTAGGTCCTAGAAGTGTGAGACTGATGAAGCAAATATACGCAACAGTCTATGGTAGCTTACTGGGATTAACATGGTTAGCTTTTATTAGTTTTGGACCTTTATAGGTCATTTGGGCAGGCCATAGGCCATGTGGGCCAGGTAAGCCCATAGGCAAGCCCATGAGGGGCATGCCTTTACCCTAGGTATATAAGCTAAGCTTATTCATTTCTAGGGTTAAGACTTTTGGGATTTCTCTAGAGAGAGCCTCCATCTTGTACCAGACGCCTTTGCTTGTTCAAGTAATAGAATCATGTGGAAGGTGTTAAAGTTAATCCTTGTTGTTCTTCATCTTTTGGTTTTCTTAAAGATCACCAAGTTTGGATTCCGCCCATCCTTTGTGATTGTGTGATATCGTTGATAGATCCGGACTATCGGGACTTACAAGTGGTATTAAAGCCTGTTGAACCTATTTTCCAGGCTCAGATCTAATATCACACTGATTCTGTTCGGTTTATGTTGAAAAACAAGAATTTCGGATCAACATTCAAGCATTTCGGATAAAATTCAAGCATTTAGGATCAACATTCAAGGTTTTCGGATAAATTCTTTGAATTTTGGATAAATTTCGGATTGATTTCGGATTAATCTGTTGAATTTCGGATTCTAAATTGTTGAAGATCCCGAATAACACAAAGAAGATCATCCATCTCGGATTGATTCCGGACACTATTCATCAGAATTTCTGAATATTGTTGATTTCGGATAAGGGTTCTCATTCCGGATCAGTCGCTCATTCCGGATTAGACTCTCATTACGGATCTGACTCTCATTTCAAATCATTACTCTCATTCCGGATCATCTCTCATCTCGGATTTGGGAAGCATCTCGGATTGAGACAGTGCATCTCGGATCACTATTCCGAATTACCATCTCAGATCACTGTTTCGAGATTCCATCTCGGATTGACAATCCGAGTTACTGTTCCGATTTTGGTACTATTCCAAGTTTTATACAAAAAGGTGGATAGTTAATTAGCTGACGTAACTAGAGTTAAACGTTTTCGCACACAGAACTTGATCCATAAACAATCTGGACAAAGCGGTTGCACGGTAGACTCGTGTGATTTTTAGGACAAAAAAAAGGCACGAAAATTCCAAAAATCACTATCGGACATTATACATCATTGTATTCGTATCATCGAGAAGAGTCTAACGGTACATTTTGGTAAAAACAGTTTTCAGACATTTTTTATTGTTTTTACCGGTATGGTTTCGATTATCCAAAGATGTTTACAACCCAAGCTCATAACTTGAACAGAGTTTTTAGTCCAGCACAAAATCAAAACCCGAACCTGCGAGATGAAGTGAAGGAAAAGCTGAATGAGTTTATCGGAAACTACAATGTTGATCCATTTGCTGACTATGTGATGCGTTTGCTTGAACGTGGGAGGCGAAAAGAGGAAGTAAGAGACAAGATCTCCAAGATCTATACGCTAAATCAACAGAGTCTCATCCTGAAGAAGTGTCCGAACAGAAACCTCAAGCCCAGCAAGCAGCAATCAGCAGACCAGTACCCCAAACTCTACCTCATGCCCAAACTCACGCTGACAAACCAAGCTCGCACATTGACACAGTCAACTACCTTTTGTGCACTGAACCCTGCAGGAATAGGGTTGCTCAACTCAGGGCACTTAATTCCAAAATGGCTGATGATTACAACAATGCAATGGCTCAGTGCACCAGCCTTCGAGAAAGTAACAAGTTACTCACAGAAAAGGTTGAAGCACAAAAGAAAGACATAGCTCAACTCCACCTGGACGTAAATCAACAGAAATATTGGGTCCATGATTACAAAACCATATTAGATTCAAAAACCATAGAATGCAACTGGGTAAGAGTTGAGCTGGGACTTTTTACTGGAAAATATCAACAAAACGAAGCTAATATAAAGAAGTTTGATACATCTAGCAAGCTCATTCAAGACGTGTGCAATGTGCAGCTGGCATATAAGGCGAACAAGGGGAAGGGTTTGGGATTCAATCAGGTTGTCCAACCGTATAATCACAACTACACGACAATGCCTCAAACCGACGAAGATATTTAGAGAGCACAGAATATGGTGTACGACAAACCCAGTGATTATACGTCAGACGCACGGGAACCATATGGTGGTGCTGACACTTCTAATGATTCAGCTGATGAAGAGAGAGCTGACGTGAACAAGGCTCCAAGTGCGCAAACTGAAAAAACTAAACAATCTGAACCTTCTACTTCTGATGAAAAGGTTCAGAGCAAGCTAAAAGAGTAGAAATGAGTAAATCGGAGACGAAGAAAGCAGAAGTCCAAACGCCAAGGACAGTCACGCTCTCCAAAATCATAAGTGGGCAACAATAGCCCTCAAAAGGTTGGTGTTTTAGAAAATATTTTTGTTAAGACGGTCTTTAATGGCGAATGTGAAAAATATGCTTTTGATCATGCTAGCAAAGCTTTTGGAAAGGTTGGGGAGATTTCTGAACAAGACTTGCGGTATAAACAAAACAAGAAGAATCCAAAGAAATCTCCACAACAGAAGAAGGCCCTTGCAAATGACAAGTATAGACATCCAAATTCATCTTCGTCTGCAAGAAACATGAAAGAAAATCGAGCACAGAAGGGATCAGTTCATCCTTCAAGGCCTGCAAGAGCAAATCAAGCTGATCAGGATGCTATATATGTGAAGAGACAAACGTGCTTCAATTGTGGCATTCTTGGTCACATTGCTCAAAACTGCACACATAGCTCCCATGTTCCATCATGTTCAAAATCAGAAGGTTACACCTAAGGATAACAATCATTCGAAGTCGATGAAGGTATCATCACCTAAGGCAATGAAGAATTTGAATCCCCAGGTTAAACCATCTGATGGAGATTGGAATGTTGCTACAAACTAATGCAAGGCTGTTCAGAAACAAAAATCTTTTTCTAAAACGACTAAATCTGAAATAGCCAAAGTTGCTCAATCAATGGCAATAACCGCGTTTGTTAAAACAAAACAGATATGGAAACCCAAATCCAAAGCGGTAGCAACATCACTAATCCTTGAAACAATAGGGGATTTGTGTCTGAAAGAAGTGTCTTATTTTGATGCTTCAGGGAAACCCAGGACCACGATGGCCTGGGTCCCACTGTCTTACTAATCTTTTTTATTTTTCAGGAATAACCAAGGAGGAGCTGTTGACGTATCTAGAGTGTTGATAGGGTTGTTCAAGAGACATATCGGATAGCATCTCACTGTTGCAAAAAAAATCAAATTTTTATTTATGAGTGTGATGTTTCCTTTGGAGGAGATAAGGTAAGAAAAGATCAGCGAAAAGGTACAAATTTAAATTTCATGCTTTAATTTTGAAATTGATTAGTTTTTAATCTAATTACGGAATGGTTAAGAAAAAATACAAACACATTTTCCTTTTCTTTCGTTTTAAACTTTGTACATGCGTTTTCTTTATTAGGTAAATTTGTGCATAAAGTATGATGCACAAATTTAGTAAAGAAGAGGGCGATATATGTATATATATATTGTTTGAGGTGGAGAAAATTAGAAAAATACAAAAACATTTGAAAAATATAAAAATACTAAAACATTTGAAAAACAAAAAAAATATAGGTTCAAAAGTCTTTTTGCATCAAATGGGAAATGAAGTGAATAGTCGAGATAAATGGTGTGACTGAAACATGTAAGGTGTCGTAGCTGAAAAGACTAGGATCTAATGTGATATGTCGATAGGCTTAACGTTCAAAGTGATTAAAAGATACTAAGTGATTTAAACATAACGAACTATATATCTTGTGGGTAACATACCATCGGTGTATGATTTTATGGTCTTAAATCCTGCGTTGATAGATAGCCAACATCTGAAGTTTCGGGTCTTTATGCTGTTGAGTCATCCGAGGATATCTTGGCTGCCCTTCTGTTGCATCAAGATTATATGCAGACCTAGGCACAGTCAGGATATCCTTAAAAGAGCCAAAATAGAAGGGCCAAAACCTTAAAAGAAAGAAAATATCATCATGAGAAAATTCCATGAATTCAAATATACCACATAAGGTATTTGCCTAACCCTCGTCAGATGTTATTGGTCACTCTGTTGTAAGAAAGTACTGACATATTCACCAATAGTCTGACGTTGTAAAAGACAAAGGATGATGTCAGTGTACTCACCTGCTACGATGAATCATTGTGCTTACCTTGATCGTGGGGGTATGTCATGGTATGGGATGCACGGGTATGATAGTATAATACTACCTTAAGCATATCACGAAGTTCGAAAATGAAAGTTGAGCGTTAAAGTTTAAGTGGGCAAACATATTGGCAATCACATAGACCAATATGAATAAGTTTGCACTGAAAAGTGTTCCTTGGTCCGCCTGAAAACGATTTTGATCCCATTGCAATTGTATAGTTGTAACTACTGAGTTAGTTTCTTCATTTATTTACATTTTTGTGTATATTCTTATATTCTAAATTAAAAATAGAAAATTAAAAAAATTCTAAAAATAGAGTGCTTTATTTGTTTTATTAAAAATTATTAACCGTTCTTGACGATTTGACAAATCATCAAAAGATGAAAGAATTTGAATTTCGATCCGAGTACAAGTACTTGGATGTACCAAGTGTTCATGCGGTACTCTCCTTGTTGCATAAGAAGTTTTGCTTATAAATTTCTGAGAATTGTGCAACTCTTGATTTAGATCAAGAAACAGGGGTTGCTGAAAATTGAAATACTATTAGTTGCCGACAAAGCATGAAGCATCACAACAGCAAAGTGTACCTGAGTCAGAAGAATCAGATGCCAGTCATCATCTGACAGTGATAGTACATTTGAAGAAGTACCTGTGAACCTGCTTGCTTGAAAGAGAAAGATTGAAGAAGAAAAGAGATGCTGAGGTTCCTCCTCTCACAATCTTTTTGACAAAAATGTTTCAAGCACAGCTGATAGAGGTCTTGATATGAAGCTAAACACAACAGCTGAAGAAAGATACCTAGGGCTAAGAGTTTGTTGAAGTGTGAGGTGAAGTTTGAGACTGACTTTCACAACACTTACAGCATAGCGACAACCATAGTCTCTGTTGAAGACGTTGCTGAATTTACGCTATCCAGACAATTCGATGCATCGGTCTAGGGGGAGATTGTTAGGTCGTAGAAGTATGAGATTGAAGCATCAAATATACACAACAGTCTATGGTAGCTTACTGTGATTAACAGGGTTAGTTTGTATTAGTTTTGGACCTTTATAGGTCATTTGGGCAGGCCATAGGCCATGTGGGCCAGGCAAGCCCATGAGGGGCATGCCTTTACCCTAGGTATATAAGCTATGCTTATTCATTTATAGGGTTAAGACTTTTGGGATTTCTCTAGATAGAGCCTCCATCTTGTACCAGACGGTTTTGCTTGTTCAAGTAATAGAATCGTGTGCTAGGTGTTAAAGTTGATTCGTGTTGTTCTTCATCTTTCGGTTTTCTTGAAGATCACCAAGTTTGGACACCGCCCATCCTTGGTGATTGTGTGATATCGTTGATAGATCTGGATTATCAGGACTTACATCAACCTATGTCATGATATTCACCACTCAGGCCCACCGAGATTTGGTTGGATATTCCGGGTGTGACAGGTTGGTATAAGAGCCAACATTTGAGAAAATTAAACACTAGTCTTTTGTGTTTTATCTTAAACTTACATAATAGAACATTCCTTAGGCTTTCGAGTCCAGGCATTGACCTTGGATTACTCATTTCATTATTAAGTTATTATTATTGTTTTTGACATGATTTTAACAGAAAATATCGCCAAGATTCAGAGGACAAAGTGGAAAAGGAAAAGGTCCAATGAAGGGAGGACCATTAGGGCGCATCCTTTTACAACCTCACAACTCATGCTCTCATCAAGATACAGGAGATTCATCTCCTTGGCAACCAGCAAGACACACTATCTCTCATAAATATTCGCCCCACACTCCCAAAACTCTTACCATTCACACCACTCTCACCACTCCCATCATTCACGTCACTCTCACCACTCCCATCATTCCCATTCACATTCATACCATGAAGAATTTAACCCATATCTTTATTTTAACCCACCTCCAGATGATCAGAATAAGTTGGATCAACCAAATGCTATGGACGAGGACTCCGATCTGGAGATGCCACCGTCGGGATCACATGGACACCCCATTGAAATTTCTAGCGGTTCTAACTCTTATGCAGGGTCACCTTACAAAGGTCCTAATGATGGGACCAATATTGGAGTCAATTTAATTTTGTTAACACTCCTTCGTACCACTCTCAACACCGCCTCCTAAACCACAACCACAACCTCCGCCACCCCTTAAGGACATTAATGAGGCCTTGGAGCAGATGAAAGAAATGCAACAAAAGGCTCAGAAGACAAAGAAGAAGACAAATAAGTTCTTCAAGAAACTTTCCAAGTTTGTCAAAGGAAAGAAGGACGATTGAAGTTTCTTCTATGTTATGTTCTGTAATCCTTTCTTTAGTCCCTACGTGGATCTGTTATTTCTTTTAGACCCTACAAGGATGATTAGTTTAATTAATTTCAAGTATTGTAATTTGCTATTGATATTTAATGAAATATTTGGAATTATATATATATATATATATGTAATCGTTACTATATTGTCAATTAAGACAATGGGAGTTGTAACCTTATGGTTCCCTGTCCAAGATGGTGAGCTATGCTCAAGCCTCATACTCTATATGATTAATAAAATCATGACTAATATAATCAGTTGATGATTACCTATCTTGACATCGTAGATGATGTTAATTGAGTTGCCTATAGGCAATTTTATATTGTCAAAAATGACAATGACAGCTGTGACTTTACGATCCACTGTCCAATAATATATAGACTACGTCCAAATTTCAAAAGCCTTTTGATGGTCCCTTTGAGACCTAGGCCAATTATACTTAAAATATCTCAAAGAATAATCATTTAAAATATTAAGCATGACAGTTGTGATTCTATGCACACTGGTTCAAATAGGCAACGTATATATATATCCAAATTTTATAGCCTATATGGTTATTAATGCAAGGCTAATGTATGTTTAATTTAGTACTTAGTACCAAAGTTCAGAGATGGCTAATTCAGACGAGGCACAAAGTAGTCGCCGTGTTAATAATACTGACAATGCCAAAAACATAGCCATCAATGCTGATGATTTCCAAGCTCGCATTAATGGAGCTGTTGGAAAGGCCCTGGAAAAGGCCATGAAAAAATTTAAGGAATCGAGCGCTACTCGCTCTAGAACTATATCTATTCCACCATTTGCAGCTCGAAAGGAGAGCTCTATTCACTCATCAAATGCGAAGAGTGAACAAAAAACTAAGGTTTCAAGATAGCCGTTCTTCCAAGACGGATGTACCTATAAATATTTTGTCTCCTGCAAGCCCCGAGACTTGAAAGAAGAAAAGGGGCTATAGAAGCCTTGAGATAGCTCGACGAAATGGAAACTATTGTTGATATCAATGGATGTGCTATTAAGGATGTGGTGAAGTTTGTATCCGAATCCTTTAAGGGAGATGCCCTAATATGGTGGAAGGCTATGGTCCAGTTAATAGGAAATGTATACCTATATAACTTGGGATGGAGCAAGTTTGCGGACCTTGTCAAGGAAACTTACTGCCGACCTCATGAGGTGGAGAAGATAGAGTCAGATTTTCTGACTCTTATAATGAAGAATCTGGATTGCCGGTAGTATGTTACCCACTTTAGTTCCCTATCCAGATTAGTATCTTATCCGATTTCTCCTGAACCCAAACGCATTGTGCATTTCATAAATGGGTTGGCACCTGAGATTAAAGGCATGGTGAAGGCTACTCAGCCTACTACTTACAGGTCTGCTGTTGACTTAGCTCTCTCTCCCACCTTAGATTTGATGAGACAAAGGTTAGTCAAGACTGAGATTAACAGGAAGAGGAAGAGAGAAAATGATAACTCCCAGAGATCATTCAAGAATAATAAGGGATGATTTGGGTTTAGAAGGAATCAATATAGGTCGGGCGCGAAGCCGACATGCAGAACATGCAACCGCCGACACTAGGGACAGTGCAATTCTGACCCACAGGCTAAACCATGTGGTATCTGCAAGAAAAAGGGGCATAAAACCCTAGAATGCAAAGATCATAAGGATGTTGTCTGCTACGACTTTAATGAAAAGGGACATATTAAGACTAACTGCCCTAAGAATCCCAAGAGTAATAATGCAAAGCCTGGAGATGCTAAGAAAGGAAACGCACAAGCCAATCAGATGAACGCTAGGGAGGCTGTTAATGACAACAACGTGATAGCAGGTACATTCCTCATCAATGACGTATATGCTAGAGTTCTTTTTTATTCGGGTGCGGATAAGTCATTTGTAGACCATAAGTTTAGCAAACTACTAAACTTACCCATAAGAACACTAGACATAACTTATGAGGTAGAACTTGCTGACGGAACCATGGAAACAGCATCTTCCATTCTTGATGGGTGTTTTATATCCATTAAGAATCATTCTATTCCTATCTCTCTTCTACCAATGAAATTGGCGGGGTTCGATGTAGTCTTAGGCATAGATTGGTTATCCCATAACCAAGCTTGCATTGCCTGTTATAAGAAACTCATCAAAGTTAAAACCCCATCTGGGCTCACCATTCTTTGAGATTCACACTATGGGTTGCCAGACAAAGTGTCATTGCTTAAGGCATCCAAGTGTCTGAGGAGAGGTTGTGTCATTTACATGGCACAAGTAACTATTAACGAGCCAAAGCCAAAGATTGAAGAGCTTTCATTCATCTCAGAATATCACGATGTTTTCCCTAAAGAATTACCAGGTCCACCTCCAGATAGGCAAGTGGAGTTTAGGATTGACATCCTACCAGGAGCAGCACCTATTGCAAAAGCTTCGTATCGGCTAACACCGTCTGAAATGAAGGAATTGAGAATACAAATAAACGAACTTTTAGAGAAAGGGTTCATTCAGCGTAGTTCCTCACCTTGGGGAGCTCCTATCCTTTTCGTTAAAAAGAAGGACGTTTCAATACGTATGTGCATTGATTACCGCGAACTAAACAAAATGATGATCAAGAACCGTTATCCTCTACCCAAGATCGATAACTTGTTCGATCAACTCCTGGGGCTAGTCACTTCTCTAAGATCGATTTGAGATCAGGATATCATCAACTGAAGGTTAGAAGTGAGGATGTTCCTAAGACTGCCTTCAGGACTCGTTATGGTTATTATAAATTTCTAGTGATGCCTTTTGGGCTCACAAATGCACCTGCAGCATTCATGGATCTTATGAATAGAGTCCACAAACCGTATCTGGATAAGTTTGTCATTGTCTTCATAGACGACATACTTATCTACTCTTGTAATAAAGTTGATCACGAGAAACATCTTCGATGCATCCTAGAATTGCTAAGATAAGAGAAACTTTATGCTAAGTTCTCTAAGTGCCAATTTTGGCTTAGAGAAGTCTAGTTTCTTGGACATGTTGTAAGTGAGCGTGGTATCCAAGTGGATCCCACCAAGATTGAAGCCATAATTAATTGGAACATACCCAAAACTCCATTGGAGATTTGTAGTAACTTAGGATTGGCCGGTTATTATAGGAGCTTCATCGAGAACTTTTCAAGGATAGCCACTCCTTTAACTACCTTGACCCATAAGAATGTCAAGTTTGACTGGGGTCCAAAACAACAAGAATCTTTCGAAATTCAAAAACACAAGTTGAGCAATGCTCATGTGTTATCTCTACCTGAGGGTATTGAAGACTTTGTCGTTTATTGTGATGCCTCGCACACTAGCATGGGATGCATGCTAATATGAAGAGACAAAGTGATTGCTTATGCATCACGACAATTAAAGGTGCACGAAAGGAATTACACCACCCATGACATGGAATTGGGTGCTGTTGTATTTGAACATAAGTTGTGGAGACATTACTTCTATGGTACAAAATGTGTTATATACACTGATCATAAGAGTCTCCAACATCTGTTCAATCAAAAGATTTGAACATGCGATAGCGCCGCTGGATGGAAACGCTTAATGATTATGATTGTGAAATTCGCTATCATCTCGATAAGGCAAATGTCGTTGCTGACGCCTTGAGTCGTAAGGAAAGGATTAAGCCAATTAGGATTAACGCCAAGAGCATTGAGCTCAGAAATAGCTTGAATAAGAAGCTATTAGATACACAAAAGCAAGCCCTGTTAGAGGCTAATATTTCTAATGAAGGATTAGGATGAGCTATTGAACAGTTAGTGCTTGGAAAAGATGGAATCCTTAGATTTAATGGCAGAATCTGGGTTTCAATCTTTAGAGGACTTAGGGATCTAATCCTCCAGGAAGCGCATAACTTGAGATACTCAGTTCAATCAGGTGGTGATAAGATGTATCAAGATTTAAAGAATTATTATTGGTGGATGGGTTTGAAGAAATCCACAGCTACCTACGTAGCTAAGTGTCTGACATGTTCAAAGGTTAAAGATGAACATCAGAAACCATCAGTACTTCTATAACAGCTTGAGATTCCCACTTAGAAATGGGAAATGGTAACTATGGATTTGATTATTAAGTTACCTAAGACCAAACGTGGTAATGACATGATTTGGGTCATTGTGGATAGGCTGACTAAGTCATCACATTTCTTGCCAATTAAAGAGACTTATAATTCTGACAAGTTGGCTAAACTATATGTGGACAAGATTGTGTTCCTACATGGTGTGCCAGTGTCTATTGTATCTGATAGAGATACTAGATACACATCTCACTTTTTGAAAAGTTTCCAACAATCATTAGGCACAAGATTAAACTTTAGTACGGCTTACCATCCACAGACTGATGGGTAGAATGAGAATACTATCCAGACTTTGGAAGACATGCTTAGAGTATCTGTGATCGATTTAGGCGGAAGTTGGGACGACCACTTACCCCTAATATAATTCTCCTATAATAATAGCTATCTAACAAGCATCAAGGCTGCTTATTTTGAATCCTTGTATGGGAGGAAATGTAGAACAACTATCTGTTGGGCTGAAGTTAGGGAAGCCCAACTGTCTGGACCTGAGATTGTCCTAGAGACCATGGATAAGTTAATACAAATCTGTGATCGTCTCAAAGCCCCGTGATAGGCGGAAAAGTTATGCAGATAAGAGGCGAAAACCTCTTAAGTTCCAAATACGGGACAAAGTCTTGTTGAAGGTATCACCCTGGACAGGTGTGATGCGCTTCAGAAAGAAAGGCAAGTTAAGCCCAAGATATATTGGACCATTCGAGGTAATCGAATGTGTCAGTTCTGTAGCTTATAAGCTTAAGCTGCCTAAGGAGCTCAGTGGAATTCACTTGTATTGATCCTACAACACCTCTAACACCTGGCATCATCCTCATTAACCCTCTTGAACTATAAATAGCCCACTAAGTTCACTTCATTCCTTGCTCATTTCCTTTTTTCTCTCTAATACACTCTTGGAAGTTCCTGGTCATTTAGGAGCATCCCTTTGAGTTCTAAAATTCCTCTTGGATCACTTGTAAGTGTTCCATCTCTACTCCTTTCTTTTATAAGCTTTTAATAGCCAAAAGTCAAGCATTTTCGATAAATGCTTTGACATTCGATTAACACCATTATGGTCTAGCCATTGTTCAAGATGTTGATGCACTTTTGTGTCTGTCGCTTGTTCTTAGATACGCCAGTAAATTGTACGGTCTTTGTTTATTGTGTCTGTATAGTTTGGTCGTGTCGACCAAATCAAGATATTTCTCCTATCTTGATTTAGTACGACGTTTAGTTTGTCTGTGTTGTAAACAGTTGCATGTGTGCATACTGTTAACTCTTGTGTTTCTAATCTTGTTGTATGTACGGCATGTCTGTTAGCACGTTCTCCGAAGAATACTTCTTCGTGCGAGTGAAAGATGCTTCGTACAAGCAAGTTGCTTGCTCGTACGAGCCATTATCTGTTCGTACGAGTGATTCTCATGATCGTACGAGTGGCACATTCAACAAAGCATTTTGCTTATTCGTACGAACCAGTTCCTGTTCGTACGAACCAGTTATTCTTGGAACGAGCAACCATTCAGAAGCTAGAGAACAAAAATGAAGAAGAAATTCGAAAAGCAAAAAGAGTTCTTGTTGCACAAAACCCTGAAATGTATTTTGGAGGTATTAACACAGGCGTTAGTACACCTCAGCAACCAAAACTTCAAACAACATTTGTGTCAAACATTAATCCCTTTCTACCAAAACCAGTTCAAACAGATCAATCTATTAGTTCAAGTACTTAAACATATGGTCAAGTATTTGATCCTAATGCCTTTCTACCACAACCACAAGTTGTTACACCTCAAGTTCCACAACAAACTTCTCAACAAGCTTTCTATGGTAACAAACTTTCAACCTGCAAATCCTAATACCGTCAGACTTAATACGTCACATCTTTCCAAGGTCAATGTAGAAGTTGCTCGAGAACACATGGAACTTCTGAACACCATGGTTACTGCATAATGTTGATTAGTCGCTGGACAAATTGGAAACATCAATTTGACTAATGAGGACTATCAATAAATAGAAAAGGATGAGATGGTGTTGATGGTAAATGGGCATTTGCAAGTGCGGTCAGAAGAGCTAAAGATTACATGAGTAGAACTGGAAGAACAAGTTTAGATAGCAAGAAAGACACAAAGTATGGATTTGATAAATATGTTGTTACTTGCTTCAACGATGGTGAAAAAGGTCACTTTAAACGTGAATGTACTCGAGCTAGCAAGCAAGGAAATCACAACCCTTTCTGAAATCAATCACGGCCATCCAACACAACTCAAGTTAACAATGAATGAAGTATAGTAGCTGTTAACAACCTAAACAACTCCAACCAGTCTGGGCCTTCAAACAACATAAGTAGAGCATTAGTAGTTTAAGCAAATGAAGGATGTGATTGGTCCGTTTAGTTGGGAAACAAGAATCAAGGAGGAACTGCATGTTATGCCAAGATAATCAATCAGATCAAACATGTTCAGAGTATTGACTCTTCTGATGATGATGATAGTTCTGGATATAATGGGAGTTCTGATGAGGAAAGCTCACGTGTTGGTGGTTATGGATCTAATTCAGATGTAAGTGAAAGGATTGATTCTGAGGTCAATGAGTTACTAAAAGAAGCAGAGAAGTTGAAAAGTTAAAAGTCTGGTTTGATAAGGAAAGCATAAGTTTCATCAAAGGAAATGGACAAACTCTTTGCCAACAATGCATCTTTTTCTCATCATACTACCTTCATGGCTAACGTTGCAGGTTCAACAAGTCATGTAAAATCCGACTCTCCTAGGATATGCAATGACTGTGTTGACTTAAAAACTAAATTTGAAACAATTAACAGTCACAATCAAAATCTAGTAGTTGAACTGTCAAAATGCGAAGAGGCAAATCTGGCTTTAACTCGAAATGAAAAAGAATTCAAATCTGTAATTGAGACTTTCAAGAAAAGCGTGTCTGAGTTAACAAAAACAGTTTTGAACAAACAAACTGGCATTAATAACTACATTAATATCTTGAAGAAACGAAAAAGGAGTTAGCCATTGCAAATGTGAGCATGATGCA
Source organism: Scalesia atractyloides (assembly GCA_947069175.1). NCBI lineage: Eukaryota > Viridiplantae > Streptophyta > Magnoliopsida > Asterales > Asteraceae > Scalesia > Scalesia atractyloides. The sequence goes on from CAMTDV010000020.1 coordinate 54,529,311, forward strand.
ATCAAGCTAAAATTTGAAAGTTAATCTAACTCCTGATGTGTGCTTGATCACATCATTGATGTTCAAAAACTTAAGGGAGATGTCAAATGCATTCGGTATAAATCATGTCCACCCCATTAAAACATAATTATACCAAATTTCCTGATGAGGAGGAAATGCCACACTTTGAACCATCTGTACCTCTTAATTCTGAAGAGTTTGCAGCAGGATTAGGGTTTAAGCTGGACAGTTCCTCAGATGAATCTAGAAAAACAGAGAACTCATCATCAGTTGATGATCAGAATCCATCTATAATAGAGGAGAATGATTCATCAAATGATAAATCAGACAAGATCGGTCAGGATCAATCTCTTGATGAAGAGAAAGGGGTAGAAAATTTTGCTACTCCTAATGTGCAATTTGTTGCAAATCAAGGGAATGTTACTATCGAACATGTCAAGACAACTGTGTCTACATTTTAGAACGATAATATGTTGTATATTTTGATTGGTGATGAGAAAATTTACTCAAACAAGGACTTTCTGATCAAAAATGTAAATCCAACTTCAATTGATCAAGTTTTAAAAAAATTCAACAACCAAATTTTTGGGAAAGAAGAAACCAATCAAACTACAACCATTAATCGCTTCTAAAAGTAGACAACAACAAAAGCGAGCTGAAAAACCTAAGGTGTCACAACCAAAGGTTGAAGCTTAAGGCGTTCACAACAAGAAAAGGGGAAGAATGTTAACTTTGTGAGCTCAACCGGTACTGATAAAATCGAGACTTTTGAAATCATGTCTAATATTGATTTTGTAAATCAAGCCAAGATTTTAAAATGTAACAGTCAAAATAATTACACTCAACACACAAATGGGTGTGAAGATGGACCAAGTACCTCTAGACCCACAAGTTCAACATCAAGTCATCAAACGGGATCTCCTAAATTTGTCGAAAGGAGAACATGTTTTAAGTGTGGAGAGTTTGGCCACATAATCAAAAATTGTACCAACCCAGCAAAACCTAAGTTTGTTGAAAAAGCCACTCCTGAAAAGAATTGCCAACGTCGATCTGTGTCACCTAAACAAGACAAACGTATTGTTAAGGAACAAGAAGAAAAACAAAGATGTAAACAAGTTAAAATAATTAAGAAAGCATTAAAACCGGATGTTTTAGAAAAGAAACCAAGTTCATCAAGTTTGATAAAACTAGAAATGTCTAAATCTGTAAATAATATTCAATCTGGTGAACATCAACAATCTTGGAAACCTAAAACATGTAATGTTTCAGGGGAAGGCACAAAGTTTCCAAATCATCAAGAAATAGAAATCCATTTCATGATGATAAGGGTTGACCCAAGACAACTAAGGCTTGGGTCCCCATCTCAAACTAATCGGGTAATGCAATGTGCAGGGTGTTCCAGGAGTAACTGTGAATAGTCATTAGATTGTTGACAGTGGAGCATCACGGCACATAACTAGCGACTTAAGGCTCCTCTATGATGTGAAAAGCATTAGGGGAGGTTATGTTGCGTTTGCTGGAGATAAGGGCGGTTACATCACTAGAGAAGGAATGGTTTCCAATGGTCTTGTTAGTTTTGAAAAGATCAATTATGTTCATCTAATTGATCACAATCTTCTGAGTGTTTCTCAATGTCGGTTGTTATATGTTGAAACCTAGTTTCAGGATTCCCAAAGAATGGATTCTCCTGTCGGCTCCAAGAATTAATGATTTGTATATTCTTGACATGAGCCAAGCTATTACTACGTCTACACAAGTTACATGTTTTGTCTCAAAATCCACTGAACAGGAGTCAATCTCTTGGCATAAACGAATGGGACACATTCAGTTGAGAAAAATGAATATTTTGGTGAAAAATAATCTTGTGAATGGTGTACCACTAAAGAACTTTTAATTACAAGACGTGTGTGTTTCGTTTCAAAAGGGAAAGCAAGCTCAAAAGTCTCATTCTGTGAAGAAAATAAACACTGTTAATATGCATCTGGAACGTCTTCATATAGACCTTTTTGGACCTATGAAACACAAGACTACTTTTGGCGATACATATTGTTTAGTTGGTACTAATGACTATCCAAGATTTTCATGGGTGAATGTTTTGGCACACAAGAGTGAAGCTCCTGAAATCCTCAAGAATCTCCTCACGCTACTTGAAAATCTGTACAATCTGAAGATAAGGAGAATCAGAAGTGACAATGGCACCGAATTCAAGAACCATGTTATGGATGAGTTCTATTCTTCAAAGGGCATATTTTACATGAATACAGTTGTCGTTACACTCCACAACAAAATGGTGTCGTTGAGAGGAAAAATAGAACTCTTATCGAAACTGCAAGAACTATGTTAATAGAGTCAGAACTTCCTGTTAGTTTGGGGGGGGTGTGGCTACTGCGTGCTATACAATGAATAGAGTTCTTATGGTGAAAAGGAATGGGAAAACATGTTTCGAAATGTTACATAAGAGGAAACCAGATGTGTCTTTCTTAGAACCTTTTGGAGCTACATGCACTATGATTGATCCACAAGGTAAATTTGGTCCAAAGGCTATCGAATGATTCTTTCTTTGATATGCTACCCCAAATTTCAGAGTGTAGAATTTGTTAACGAAAAAGATTGAGGAATGGGGTGAAGTTAAGGTTCAAAGATACACTGAATCACTAAGAGCTATAGGTGCTCCTTGGATGTCTGACTACGATGGACTATTTGACTCCTTCAATCTACCAACTTTTGATGATGCATCTGTAGCAGCTCAAATGCTACTTGAAAGTGATATTGCAGTTGACTCGTCATTAGTACGACCAATTATTGTTAACCATCAAGTGTCTACATCGGTTAATAATATTGTTCAAAATGAGGAATTTGAAGATGCTGCTGATTATAATGTTTCGTCAGAAGAAGATGAGTTTCATGACGCAAATGAAGCTCCTTCTGCTCTGGTTCCTGGAATTTCTGATGTAAACTCAAATGTGCAAAATCAAGGGACGACTAAAGATCATGCTTCTACATCTTCGTCAATTCCAGCCATCGAATTAGCTGTTGATCTGAATATCAACAATTTGGGTATAAATTCTCGAGTTCCCGATGTTCCTGAAACTCGAATCCATAATACCATCATCAGCAGAATATTATAGGAGATGTTCAGAGTGAAGTGCAGATATGTAATCAGCTAAGGAACAACCAGAATGCTGGTTTGTATACGGCTATTAGGGAATCTGGGGAATGGAATGATTGGTCTTTTGCTTGCTGTGTTTGCCAAGTTGAACTGAAATCTTGGAAAGAGGCAATGAAAGAAGACTCTTGGGTTGAAGCAATGCAAGAAGAACTTCAGTAGGTCAAAAAGTTGGGCGTTTGGAAATTGGTTAACAGGCCCGACAACTACAAGAAGATTGGTACTAGATGGGTTTATAAGTGTAAGAGGGATGACCGGGGTGTTGTTCTGAGAAACAAAGCAAGATTGGTTGTCAAGGGCTTTAATCAGGTAGAAGGCATTGATCATAATGAGGTTTATGCACCGGAAGCAAGTCTTGAGGCCATTAGAATCTTCTTGGCTTATGCGTCCTACAAGAAGTTTACAGTTTATCAAATGGATGTGAAAAGTGCATTTCTTCATAGTTTTGTTGAAGAAGAAGCACATGTTGAGCAACCGCCTGGTTTTGATGATCCAATCCATCTTGACAAGGTTTGGCTTCTCAATAAGGCATTATATGGTCTTCATCAAGCTCCACGGGCTTGGTATGAAACGTTATCTTCCTATCTTCTCAAGAATGGTTTTCGAGGTGGATTGGTCGACTATACTCTCTTCATCAGAGAAAGGAATAAGGATTTTAACTGGTACAAGTATATGTTGATATTATTTTTGGATCTACAAACGAGAAAATGCGCAAAGAATTCGAGCAGAGTTCGAGATGAGCGCCATAGGAGAAATGACTTTCTTTTTAGGTTTGCAGGTTCATCAATCCAAGGAATGGATCTTCATTCATCAAACCAAGTATGTTGGAGATATTCTTAAATGATTTCAAATGGAAGACTCAAAGCCTTTGGGAACTCCATTAGCTCAAAATCATGGGATTACTCTTGATCGAATGGGTGACATGTGGAACCATCTCTTTATCGTGCTATGATCGGATCTCTTATGTATCTTACTACTTCAAGACCCGATATAATGTACCCAACATGTCTTTTAGTTCCCTAGCAGTCAAGTCCAAAAGTTTCTCATTTCATGGCTGTGAAAAGAATCTTTCGTTATTTGAAGGGTCGCCCGGACACTGGTCTCTGGTACCCTAAGGATGATAAGATTGAATTGACGGCATTCAGTGATTCTAATCATGGCGGCTGCAAGATCGATGCAAAGTCAACATCAGCAGGATGTTAGTTCTTGGGCAATCGCCTAGTCACGTGGCAGTGCAAAAAAGCAGACTTGTGTAGCTACTTCAACTTGTGAGGCTGAATATATCTCGGCTTCTAGTTGCTGCTCTCAGGTTTTATGGATCCAACATCAAATGCGGGACTACAGTTTTGAATTTCTAACTACTCCTATTTATGTTGATAATGAAGCTGCTTTACAGATCACTCGTAATCATGTACAATACTTAAAAACCAAACACATTGAGATTAAGTATCATTTCATACGAGATTGTTATGAAAAGAAATTTATCAATGTTGTTAAAATCCACACCGATAACCAATGTGCCGACCTATTTACAAAAGATTTTGATAAATCACGTTTTGATTATTTTTTTTTGGTCAATGGCATCAAGGTGAAACCCGAGTAAATCATCCTTGGCTAATCATTTTCGTAAATATTTTCTTCAAAACTAAAAATACAAAAAAAAAAAAATTCATTTTTCTTTTCTTTTTATATTTTAGGGGAGAAAATTTCTAGAAAATAAGAAACATACGAAAATGCAAAAATTACAAAGATATGTCTTTTGTTTAGTTATGTCTATATTTATTTATTTATTTACTTCCTGCATTTAAGGGGTTGAAAATTTTAGAATAATACAAAAACATAGATGTGTTTCTTGGAAAGATAAGAGAAGATGATGATACACCGGTGATCTGTCATAAACGGTCAAAAACATAAAACGAAAATTGATATGTAATTTTACTAATGATGTATCGGTAGGCTCACAATCAGATTAAAATGTGCAGGTTGATATAAACATAACAGGACCGAAAGCCAGGTGGGAACCCTTCATTGGCATATGGTCTTTGTATCGAAATTTCGTTTGATAGTATACCGAGGTTTTGAGATATGTGGTCTTTATGCTTGCTTATCATCTGGGTATCATGGTTGAGTCTTTTACCGAAAAATAACGAGGACGCAAGGCTAGAACTTCCGTGATACCATACAATACGTGTAAATACTGCATACAACCTTCAATAAATGATAAAAATATCACATTCACCCAATAATAAGTGATAATATATCACAACTTTATGCGGGAGCTAAGTTTGTCTCTTTTTCGGTACGATGGTACTAACCTGTTCATGGACTTACTCATGTGCCCTGCATGCATTTGAAAATCAAGTTCCTCATCAATAAATGATTTAATCACATAGGGCTTGTTTTCATGAAAAATAAGCAAGTATCTCACATCATATAGGTCAAAATAGATGATAAGCAGTATACTCACCGGTAAGATTTTCTCTCGTTTATGTCTTGATACGGTAATGTGTTGTGAAGTGGTTGAACACCGGCTAGTAAGTATAATTCATACATTAATCGTATCTCCTAATCATGATTACATCTGATAAGCTGAGCTTATGTGGACAACAATACCGATAATCATAGTAGAATACTTATTTATTTAATTAAATGTTTTAAACAAAATCTAATTTTTTGCAAGATTAAAAGCTGGTATGATTCTCTTACCTTGAAACTCAGAAAAAAATTGCTAGTTCATATACAGTTTGTTCTTATCTATTAGTAATTATTTTAGTTTACTCTGTTTTAAATTAACCTATTTTTTATTTAGCCAAAGTCAAAGCTCAAATGTTTTCCACCAAGATACGCCCTAAAAATCATTTGCTTTTATATCATAACTTCATAAAGTACTTTCTTGCAACGGGGTAAACTCATACAAAGAACAAAATCTATTTAATGTGCACATTTTCTAACTTGTGATTTGTGTGGATGTGTGCGAAGATCTAAACAGGTCAACGAGAAACCTAAGGTCCACGAAGAACTGATGTTCTAGTTTGGAAGAACCTGGACTTGTACGAATCAGAAGTTCCTCATGCGAATGACAACTCTTTGTACGAATGAATCAATGATCACTCATACGAGTGTGTATGCTTCATACGAATGAGACCTTGGTTTGTTGTTATAGACAGTCCTTCGTACGACAGGCAGTTCTTCGTGCGAACTATTGTTTTTCATGCGAGTATAAGAGTGTGGTATAAAGAGTGATGTAGTTTCTTTAGTACATTTTTACTTTCACCTTTTTAACTTCATCCTTTCACTCTTGTTAAGATGGTTGTGATATCTTTAAGGTATGTTTGACAATGTTGGCATATCTTGAAGATAAACAAGATGAACATTACCTGACTGTTTGACATTGCCTGACATGACAACAAACATTAAGTGAGGAACCTGTTGAAGAAAAACAAGTTCTTCATGAATAATCTTCTCTTGAAGTTCTTTGTGCGAACAAGTTGACTTTGCTTCGTACGAGTGAATTACTACTCGCACGAGTAACCTATCGTTCGCATGAGCCAGTTACTCGTACGAGTGAATCACTTGTTTGATCGAGTCAGTTGTTGTTCGTACAAGTCAGTTGTTCCCCGTACAAATAAATTGCTATTCGTATGAGTTGGTAGTTCTTCGTCTAGGGGATACATACTTACAGAAAGTTCGCAATAAAAACTTTTTTGTATGTTCCCTAGTATATTTATGTTTTTCTTATTCTGGTTATCTCTGGTGTATAGGATGGCACAAAAAGAACAGAAAAGAAAGCCCGCAACAAAGAGAACTGACAAGTCAGAAGTGGAAATTATGTCAGAGCCAAGACACAACATGGTTGCCTACATAGATCCGGAAGCTAAATTTATTGAGTACAATGGTATAATGAAGTTTTTGCGCGACTCAAGGATACATTATTCTATCACGCATAAAACTACAGTATACAAGACATTGATCAAGGAATTTTGGGATTCACCTAAAGTTGTTGAAGTAACTGGACAGGAACTTATCCACGGAAAAGTGAATGACTTAGACGTAGATATTTCTGTTTAAGTAATTAACTCAGCATTGCATCTTGGTGATGATCCTGAAACTCCATACTTAGTTCCGTTGAAGTGTCAACGTGGATGTTTGCTTCGAATGAGATATCTTTTTCTCGTAGGACAACTAAACAAAGCATGGTTACCACTCAGATACAAGTTCTTTCTACATGTTTTAATTCAGTGTTTAAGCAACAGATGAAGTGGTTATAACATGGCTAATAACGACTTAGTTGGACTGATGGTTGCATTCACATTGAACAAACCATTCAGTGTCTCAAAGTATATTTCTGCAAACATGATGGAAAACCTGAGAAGAACTAGATACGGTGGAAACAAGTTTTGGATGTATGCTCGTTTTCTCCAGATGATCTTGAATATACAACATCTGAATCATCCTATGAACAAAAACGATGTTCAAAAAGTTGATTTTATGATGGAACATTCGTTGAAGATATTTAGAGGAGTAGCAGTAAAACGTAACAAGGAAGCATACCTCCTCATAAATTATTTGGTTTTCGAGCAAATGATGAATATGTTGCACTAGAAAACGATAAGTGGCGCCATAATGATAGTCAGTCAGATAATGAAGAACCAACTTTGAAGAAGATGATCGAAGATAAGTTTGGTCGTCAAAAAGGAAAAGGTGATGATGATGACAGTGATGATAATGGTGATGGTGGTGCTAGTGGTGTAGGTACTACAGGTGGTGATAAGGGTAAACAACCGGATGAAGAATCGGATTTTGATGACAATATACTTGAACCTGGGTATGAACGCTATTTTGATGAACGTGGGGTTAGGCAGATTCAAAAGATTCCAACAGATCAAGATGCTGACTATGTTCCATCCGAGGCTGAGAGTGTACGAGCTCGCAAAAAGAAAATTGCGGTTCGTAGAAAGAAACAGGATAAAACGTCTATGGAAACCTCATCAGCTGAACCCGAAATCACACAACCTATAACCACGCAACAAGAAACCATAGTGGAACCAATTGAAGAAACTCAGTCTGCCTTCACATCGGAGGAGACTGAAACCCAAATATCGGAACCCACTACAACATCTGAGCCACAAACTGCAGCTACCACAGCAGCTGAAACACCTTCAGTTGAGACTACTCCAGTTCAACAACCCACTACTTATTCAACTCAACAATCCTCGTCCGTAATTCATCAACAAAGTACAAAATGAAGCAGTCGGTTATTTTGTTCTCTCAACTACAAGTTGCGGCAATTCAGATTAACAAGTACTCAGAGTTTATGTCTTCAAATCGGAATACAGTTATTAAACAAAAGTTGGAGATAATTCTTTGAAGGAAACTGTTGGAAAGCAGTCTACTGAGATTGCGTAGTTAAGAAAAGAGAATGAGCGGTTGAGGGCTCTGGATACTGAAAGGGTAGCTCAGCTACAACAAATGCGAGCGGCTAATAACGCTCGTGGGATTGAAATGAATAGGCTGAAAGAACGAAGTGCGGTTGTAAAACGATTTGCCGAAACATTAACTGCTAAACATGACAACATTATCATTCTCGTAATACTACACTGGTTGATGGCTTTAATGGTATTAAAGACGTATTTGAAATGAGCAGAAAGCGGTGTGAACATTCTGTGGAATGAAAGATGCAAAGCACAGGAGATCCGGCGTAAACGTGATCATGATAGTGAAGATGGTAATCCTGATGCTTCAGCTTCATCTGCACAACAAGAGAGCTTGTTGCAACTCCAGTAGTAGAGTCAAGTGCACAGCCTTCATGGGCAATCCAGTTGCCTCCGGTGGTACTCAAGAGGAAAAAGGAAAGGTTTGATGTTTTTGGAGAATGTTGAGGACTTTGATCCTCAGTCAACGTTGGTTGAAAGTGTTCAGTGAATATGGGTGCAGCAGTCCATTAGAAATGAAGACCGAAGATCAAGCAACAGCCAAGGAGGAGTTCGTTGATGCACTTTTGTGTCTGTTGCTTGTTCTTAGTTACGTCAGTAAATTATACGGTCTTTATTTGTTGTGTCTATCTAGTTTGGTCGTGTCGACCAAATCAAGATATCCTCCTATCATGATTTAGTATGACGTTTAGTTTGTCTGTTTTGTAAAATAGTTGCATGTGTGCATACTATTAAGTCTTGTGTTTCTAATCTTGCTGTATGTATGGCATGTTTGTTAGCATGTTCTCCGAAGAATAATTCTTCGTGCGAGTGAAAGATGCTTCGTACGAGCAAGTTGCTTGCTCGTACGAACCATTATCTGTTCGTAAGAGTGATTCTCATGATCGTACGAGTGGCACTTTCAACAATGCATTTTGCTTTTCGTACGAGCAACCATTGCTGAATGTTCTTCGTGACTTGTAGTGGTTCATATGACCAGCAACATTCTTTGTACTATTGCTAGGTGTTGGCACTATATAAACAGACATGCACCTCATTGTTTAGGTGTAATAGTGAATGAAACTAGAGAGAGACACTGAGGCACAAGAGTGAGAGCACAAAGAGAATATCCTGAGTCTGTATGAACATTGTTTGTATGTGTTTGTACTAGCTCTCTTCATTTAATCAAGATAGTGAATCTTTGGTTAACTTGTGTTTGTTACTTTGCTTTGGTTTGCATACTTACGTGGATTCTGCACTTGTATGTGTGTGATAAACAAGGAAGTAGGTTACCTTGATCCTCCATTTGGATCTACAAGTGGTATCAGAACTTTGGCTCTCTTCCTAGTTTAAAAACCAAGCTTAGTGTTGTGTTTGAGCAAGTTGTGAGGGTTCCTGAAAGTGTTCTTGAACTTCTAACAAGAAACTTAAGTTTTTAAAAGATAAGTAGTTTAAACTTGGGTAAAACTTGTTGTATCTAGAAAATTTTTATAAAAACCTTGTTAGAATACATGGAGACATGTTAGGATACAGTTTTTCTTGAAATTTTCTATCAAAGTTCAGTTGGACATATTTTTCGGTGAAACACCTGCCGGAAAACTCATCGGAATATTCTTTTAGGGTTGAGCAAATCTCAGGACTTGACTTTTTTTTACTAAAAAGATGATATTGGAATGTTTGTCCTTTTAACCGAAACTGTATAGACATCTGACAACTTTCGAACAAACTCAAAAACAAGTTTCTGTTAGAAAAGGAAATTTTCACCAACCAACCCTGCAAAAAGATTCCTCCCTGTGAAAAACCTAACATCCATGAAACACTTCCGTGTGAATAACCTATCCGCACGAAGAACAAGATTGCTCGTGCGAAAGACCAACTGACTCCCACGAAGAACCTTGTTCGCATGAAGCATACTTCTTCATCCGAGTGAAAGATGCTTCGTACAAGCAAGTTGCTTGCTCGTACGAGCCATTATCTGTTCATACGAGTGATTCTCATGGTCGTACGAGTGGCACTTTCAACAAAGCATTTTGCTTATTCGTACGAACCAGTTCCTGTTCGTACGAACCAGTTATTGTTGGAACGAGCAACCATTGCTGAATGTTCTTCGTCACTTGTAGTGGTTCATACGACCAGCAACATTCTTCGTACTGTTGCTGGGTGTTGGCACTATATAAACAGATATGCACCTCACAGTTCAGGTGTAATAGTGAGTGACACTAGAGAGAGACACTGAGGCACAAGAGAGAGAGCACATAGAGAATATCATGAGTCTGTATGAACATTGTTTGTATGTTGTTTGTACTAGCTCTCTTCATTTAATCAAGATAGTGAATCTTTTGTTAACTTGTGTTTGTTACTTTGCTTTGGTTTGCATACTTACGTGGATTCCGCACTCGTATGTGTGTTAGATAAATAACGAAGTAGGTTATCTTGATCATCCAAGTGGACCTACACAAGATGAACATGGCTAAGTGATCGTAATTAGGTCGGTATCACTCCCTTAAAAGGGTACCTCCTAAGAATAAAGTTTACTAGGTCAATTGCTGGGTCAAAGTTTATGTTTTAAAAAGTCAAACGAGTTAGATTTTATAAATATTATAATCTGAGTTTATATATGTTATAAATATGTTTTTAACACTTAAACAAGTTGGTAATAATTATTAGAATATGTGGGAACATGTTCAGCCTGTCAATTCCAGACCTTGGGTCGGTTCGCAACCGAAAGTCACAAAGTTTGACTTCTGCTTAGACTTTTGATTCTGATCTAATTCAGATTAGTTTACTACTGACTTAAGGCTACGTTATGATCATAATATTGTATAGCATAACCTCTGAGGTTATATTACATGATCATAATTATAATATGAGTTTATACACAACAACGAACTTACAATATCGTTAACTATGCTTTATTTATAATATCGTTAATTATGCTTTATTATAATATCGTTAATTATGCTTCTAAAAAGACCAAAATGCCCTTCGGTGCATAGTTTGATCCTTAACCATAAACCACACTTATGTGTGACATTTTACTGATAATATGTCACAAATTAAGTATTTTTCCAAGATATTTATGATCATAACATCAGAATATATGCAAGTTCCTTTTTACGTCGTATGAATGATCAAAATGCCTTATAAGGCATAGTCTCATTTTAAAACTTTAAGCGACATATAAGTTGATATCCTACTGATATTACAACTTATTTAAAGTATAATGACATATAGAATTGTTCATGACCCACCCGGTTACCCGATGTCACTTATATGCGTATGGTTAAGTTTATGTAACTAGTTTATGAAACTTAATAGAAACGGGTTTAACCATTTCATTTTGATCTCAAAATTCCAGAATGTTAATTGTTTACCCATGTTTTACAAGTCTTAGTACTTGTTGGGTTTAAACTACATTCTATCCGATCACCACTTAATCTAGTGAATCGTACCTTTTGATCCTTTAAGCTAACCGGTGTAAGTCTATGACTTAAATAGGACCTATTAGCATTCTAATTGGTTAGTTTATGCCATCATTCCAGACTAGAAACCTTCCAATAAATGCTATCTGCACTTATCTATTGATTAAATGGTTGAGTTAATATAAACTTTGCATTTAAAAGTAAAGTACTTGCTCAGGTAAATACTTTTAACTTATTTTCCCTATATGGGCTTGGGATATGGTAAATTGTTACCGCTTGGTCGGGAATGGGATCAATCAAATGCCAGATTGTGGCTAGTAAATTCTCGGCTCATTTAAGTTACTAATGGCCACAACCAAAGCACGGGGTGTCGGCATACACTTGACTGATGCGAATGCTAAAATGTATTTTACCCACAAGTTGGGGGTAACTTCTTTGTGGTTTTATAAGTGGCGTGTCAATTAATCATGTCTCGGTTTCTATACTGGGCCCCATATGTATTGACAAACATGTGACTTTGTATATAAGGTTAAAAGCTTAACTTACCAAAGTTATAAAAGATTTTATGTGCCTTGTGCACTTTAATCAATTTTTGAAATATTTTCAAAACGAGTCAGTTAACTGTATTTACCAGCGAAACCTAACTTATTTTCAAAAGACTAACTTGCATGTACAATACGAAATAGGATGGAAGCTGCTTGGTAGTGATATAAGAGGATCTTGCAAATCTTTAGATCTGCCTAAAGTCTGTTGATCATCTTTTGTATATTTTACGATCCGCCTATGGATCTTTAGTTACAAACCTTCTGTAGATTTTTTTCGAACTTTGGACATTTTGGTTTCTAATAGTATTTTAAACTCCAAGACTTCTGCTATGCTGTGTTAACTGACTATGATGATATCAACTTACGTCACCATATTCCCCACTCGGGCCCATCTAGATTTGGTTGGAAATTCAGGGTGTGACAAGGGACTAAGAAGACTAATCTTCCCTACTCTAACCGGCATACGGTAAAGTCTCAATCTTCAAGTAGTTGCCAAATGAACAATCAGCTTTATCAAGTGAACACTTGATCGAACCTGGAACAAACTTGACGAAACTTAATCAAACACACTAGCTTTAAACTTGTATCATGTTTTTAACTTTTGTGCACCGACAAGATTAAACCTCATATAATCTCACGATTGTAACACGAATTGGGTTCACTGTCACACCACGAGTTTTTAGACATTTACAAAAAAAATAAGATATTTTTTTTAATTTTTACTCCCCTATTTCTTTGTAAACTTTCAAAGTCCAAGCCGCTTCAACTCGTTCCTCCCAAGAAAATAAAAATTGCTTCCTCACTTGATCCGAACAACATAAGTACCTTAGAACATTTCAGTAATTTGAAACCGACTTTAGGTTTTCGAACTACACAATATTCCGAATCTTAGCTAATTATCCGGTACCCCAGGTAACCCGGAATAACTAGAAAAACTTGGGACTTCCGAACCAGACAACCGTTTAAACTTAGCTAATAATCTGATACCCTATGTAACCTGGAATTCTTAGAAAATAGAGAACTCGAAAAAATCAGAAGCCTTTGAAACCTCGGATCAGATCATATGAACAGACTTCTGAATACAAAGAAATTCGGAAAAAGCAAAGAACTCTGAAGATAACTCACGAATTCGGATACAACATGACCATCATATAAACTCTATCAAGTAATATCTCCACAAACTCTATCTGAAACACCCAACCTATTTTCATAATCGAAAATCCGTAAAATTTTAAACTTTTTAAAACATAGTCTAAAATTCCCATTGTGCCCTTGCAATTTAATTCGGCAACATGACTACAAAATATTTTGACAACATGTCTTTAACCTACTAGTTACTAAAACTAATTTATCTACTTACAAAAGAAACTTTTAAAGTAAATTCATCATTTACAACCCAAAAGTAGTTTGACCCGTTGTTGTAATTTCTTGCGGAAGCGTAAAGATAGCAAAAGTGTGTTCGTTCCGAGCGAGGCGCATCATCCAGCAGGAGTTTTACCTAAGCACCACAACAAGTTTGGTTATCATCCATCTGATAATTATACATTACTATCAATAATTTATAGGCGAACATCATTAAAGTTTTGACCCGTTTATATAGGTCTTACATGGACCATTCCTTTATACTTTCTCATTCTTACCGGTTGACCCGTTCACAACGGGTCAACCGAACACATTCTTTTATCATTCAAACCTTTCATACTAGCAATTCCATTTTAAATGGAAATCACGTTTACCATTCTTTCATCATCCATATCCTTGCTTCTTTCATACCATTCTTGATGGATCAACATATAACCATTTCTTTACTTTATCATTCTTACTTTTGACCCGTTCATGACGGGTCTTCATACATACCTTACATTCTTTATCAATTCAACACATCTCATACATCATATCATAAACTATAACTTGCCAAATTGAAAGAATATGTTATGAGACAATTATCATACATTTTACATTAAGATGGAGAAAGTTCACATGAACTTACCGTGATCTTGCGTTACTTGCGCCTTGGTATGGCTTGTGCCTTCTTCCTTCCTTGTTCCTATATGGTTACAACAACATGATTTTAGCTTCCATACAATTCATCACCTAAGAATTCTTCTCTACTTATTATGATCTTATTCAACCATACATACTTTCATTTTCATCCTACTACATCGATTCAACAAACATTCACGTCAAAACACAATTAATTCAACCTAGGCATTTCATCGAACATGTTGTGTGCTACCATCAATAAAGCATGTTGTACAAGTATTCAAAGTGTATTTCTTTCCTAATTCATGCATAGATTAACATAATCATTCGATCTTTACAAATCTTTATCTTATCATGTATCTTTAGTTTTATATCAATTAAACCAACAAAATGTATCTACCATGTATAACTTCAAGCATTAACATTACACAAAATCTACACCAAGCCCCATCTTCTTCAACTACAAGTGGGTTTTACCCAAATCATCATTATGATCAAAATTAAACATAATACAAACTCTACATGTTGATATTATCTAACATTCATGCTCAATTTCATTTAAGATTCACGGATTTTTCATAACCCACTTAATTAAATTGCTAAAAACACGAAATTTAACTTACTTGATGATGAAAATACTTAGATGATACAAAATCTTAGTTCATGCACTGATTCAAACTTCAATTTTTATTCAATTCAGTTGATCTTGTGTTGACAAGGGTTTTTCCCTTCTTCTTCAGCCTTCATCGACACACACAACACACATTCATCTAATGTATTTGTGTTTTAGTTTTAATTTATGTTTTATTAATTTACTTTTCCTCCATATCCAAGTTTGGTCCCTCTAGTTTGATGTTTTATGATTATAGCCAAAGATATCCTTCTTTGTTAAAACTTTACTTATACTTAATTAGGGTTATACTACTTGTCTCTATTTAATCAATATTTTACTTGTGCACTCACGCCCACACTTATATAATTTTTGGGGTGTTACAAATCTACCACCCTTAGAGGAGGTTTCGTCCCCGAAACCTAATTACGTACCAAATATTCTAGGTAGAATTCACGCATTTCATCTTCCGTTTCCCAGGTGAGATCTGAACCCTTCCGATGTTGCCATTGGACCAAAACTTGTTTAATGGTCTTGTTGTGTAGGTGCTTCACCTTAAAATCTTTTATAGCCACTGGTCGTTCGATATAATTCATTCTTTCATCAAGTTCGATATCAATAAGAGGCACGTGAGCCGTTTCGTCTACGAGACATTTTCTTAGTTGTGACACATGAAAAGTTTCGTGTATACCATCCAATATTGGTGGCAATTCCAGCTGGTACGCTACTTCTCTAATATGAGCTTTAACATCAAAAGGCCCAATGTAACGGGGACCAAGCTTTCCTCGTATACGGAACCGAATTACCCCTTTCAATGGTGAAACCTTTAACAACACATGATCCCCTACTTGAAACTCAATGGGTCGTCTTCTTCGATCTGCATAGGCTTTCTATCGGTCTTGAGCCGCCTTCAATCGGGCACGAACGATCTCGATCTTTTCATTAGTTTTAGCCACTACGTCAATGGGCGCAATATCTCTTTGACCTACCTCCCCCCAACATACAGGGGTTCTACATTTTCTCCCATACAACATCTCGTATGGTGCCATTTGAATGCTATTATGGTAGCTATTATTATATGCGAATTCAACTAATGACAAATGGTCATCCCAATTTCCCCCAAAATCCAAGACACAAGCACTTAACATATCCACTAGGGTCTGAATAGTTCTTTCTGGTTGTCCATCCGTTTGGGGGTGGTAAGCTATACTTAAATGAAGTTTCATCCCCATTTGTTCATGGAATTTCTGCCAGAAACGTGATGTGAATCTAGTGTCTCGATCCGAGACAATGAAGACGGGTAGCCCATGACGAGCTACTATTTCATTTGTAAAAATCTCGGCCATCCTGGTTGACGAATAGGCCTCTCGAATGGGTAGGAAGTGAGCACTCTTGGTAAGTCGATCCACAACTACCCATATGGCATCGTGCCCTTTTCGAGTTTTGGGTAGTTTAGTCACCAAGTCCATTGTCACGTCTTCCCATTTCCATATCGGAATTTCCAAAGGTTGTAACTTACCGTACGGTTTCTAATGTTCTGCCTTCACTTGTGAACATGTTAAACATTTAGCAACATATTTAACAATATCTCGTTTCATTCCCGGCCACCAGTAATTCTTCTTCAAATCTCAATACATTTTCGTTGCTCATGGATGTATCGAGTACCTTGACTTATGTGCTTCTTCGAGTAACATTGCTTTTACTTCGCATAACCAAGGAATCCATATTTGTCCAAACCGAGTTTTGATTCTGGTTGCATTCTCTTCTAACTTATCCGCAATTCCTTTCGTTCTTTCCGTTTTAAGATCATCAGCGTTTAATGACTTGGTTTATGCTTCCCGTATCATCTCAAGGAGATGTGGCGTAACAATCATTTTCATAGATTTTACTCGAATCGGAGGTGGATGTTCCTTTCGGCTAAGGGCATCGCCACCACATTGGCTTTGCCCGGATGGTAAAGAATCTCACAATCGTAATCCTTAATCAGTTCTAACCACCTCTGTTGTCTCATGTTGAGATCTTTTTGTTCGAAGAAGTACTTGAGAATTTTATGGTCCGAATATATCGTGCACTTTGTTCCATATAGATAATGTCGCCATAGTTTTAAAGCGAACACCACAGCGGCCAATTCTAAGTCATGCGTTGGGTAATTTTCGTCATGTGGTTTGAGTTGTCTTGAGGCGTATACTATAACTTTACCTCACTGCATTAAAACACTTCCTAACCCTTGACGCGAGGCGTCCGTGTACACAATTAAATCTTTCGTCCCTTCAGGTAGAGTTAACACCGGTGAATTTGATAATTTCTCCCTCAGAGTTTGAAATGCTTTTTCTTGTTCAAGCCCCCATACAAACTTCTCATTCTTCTTTGTTAACTTAGTTATTGGTCACGCTAATTTGGAGAAATCTTGAATAAATCTTCAGTAATAGCCCGCTAATCCCAGAAAACTTCTTACTTCATTCGGATTCTTTAGAGAAATCCATTTCATGACTGCTTCCACCTTTGACGGATCCACTAGAACACCATCTTTGTTAATTACGTGGCCGAGAAATTGCACTTCTCTTAGCCAAAAGGCACACTTAGAGAACTTCGCATATAACTTTTCCTTACGGAGAATTTCTAATACTTCATGCAAATGGATTGCATGATCGGCTTTGCTTCGGGAATAAACTAAGATGTCATCTATAAATACTACTACATATTTATCTAGTATGGGTCGGCATACCCGATTCATAAGGTCCATAAATGCAGCCGGCGCATTAGTTAGCCCAAAAGACATTAGTAGGAACTCGTAATGTCCGTATCGAGTTCTGAACGCAGTTTTCGCCACATCTTCTTCACGCACTCTTAATTGGTGGTATCCCGAACGCAAGTCAATCTTTGAGAACCAACTCGCTCCTTGAAATTGGTCGAAGAGGTCATCGATCCGAGGTAAAGGATATCGATTTTTAACTGTTAGCTTGTTTAATTCTCGATAGTCGATGCACATGAGCATCGATCCATCCTTCTTTTTTACGAATAACACCGGGGCTCCCCAAGGTGACATGCTCGGACGTATGAAACCTTTATCAAGCAATTCTTGTATCTGGGTCATTAACTCCCGCATTTCTGCAGGAGCCAATCTATAGGGAGCCTTAGCCACCGGTTTAGCACCTGGATTTAATTCGATGCGAAACTCTACGTCTTGTTCGGGTGGGAGACCAGGTAATTCATCCGGAAACACATCCGGATACTCACTTACAACTTCAACATCATCAAATTTTGGTGTGTCCTTAATGCTATCTACTATGTAAACCAAAAACGACTTGCCTCCATTTTGTACATACTTGGCTGCCTATACAATGGTACATAGCTTCATTTCGAACTTTCTTTCCCCGTAAACGCTTACCCATTTCCCATTCGATGACAATACTGTATAGTCTTGGTTTCACATTGAATTTCTGCATGGTATCAGGATAACCAGTCCATGCCCACTATAACTTGAACTCTCCCAATACCATAGGCACAAGATCTATTTCGAATTCCTCGTCTTCTATAACAATTTTACATCCCTTACATATTTCATTCAATAAGTAGTTCTTGCTATCAGCTACTTTTACTTCTAGAGGTATAGTTATTCGTTCAATTTTAAAGGAGGTATAGCTTAAAAGTTCACGTGATACAAATGACCTACTTGCCCCAGAATCGAACAACATATTTGTAGGTATTAAATTAATTAAGAAAATACCTGACACAACATTCGGTAATGCCTTTGCTTCTTCGCTGGTGATTTGGAACATTCTTCTCTTAGCTCTTAGGGCATTGTCCTTCTTTCCATCTATTTCCCCCTTTTCCTTCAACTTTGGGCAATCCGCCTTGACATGTCCTAGTGAGAAGCAATTGAAACAAGTACTGGCAGTGTTTGGGCATTTGGAATAAGGGTGCCCTTCTTGCCCGCAGTTGTAGCATCCCTTCTTACCCATTAGACATTCTCTAGAATGAAGTTTTCCGCAATTTTGCATCGAGGACTCCCGCCCTTCACATTATCTTTCTTATTGTAATCGTAGACTTTCGATTTCTTGGATAGACTCGGATTACCTCCCTTTTCTATTGTTCTCTTCTCCCCCGCTCAATTTGACGTTTGAGCTCTATCTCACGATCCCTTGCTAAATTAATCAATTCATTTAGAGTTTCACACTTTGAGGGAGTGATGAACTCCCTAAACTCCGCCTTCAACATTTCGTGATATCGATTAATCTTCATTCTTTCCGTCTTCATAATGTCTTGACAAGATTTTAACTTATCAAGAAACACATTCGTAATTTCATCGATAGACTCCTTACCTTGAAGAAGGCGTAAAAACTCCTCTTGAATTCGCTCAATTGCGGATTGCGGGCAATGGAACTTTAAGAAAGGTTCCTTAAACTCTTGCCATGTTAGCTCTTGAAGCTTTTCTTCTCCCAATTCCTTGCAATGGGAATCCCACCAATCATTTGCTTGGAGTTGGAGTTGGCCTGTTGCGAACATTACTTGATCCTCTTTCTCACACCTACTTCTTATAAACACGGCCTCCATGTTGGAAATCCATCTTTACCATAAAATAGGATTGATTTTTCCATCATACGTTGCGGGGTTACAAGCCATGAAGTCCCTATATGTGCATCTACGAGTCCCTTTTTTATTTTGCACCCGCTTATCCATTCCTATAGTTCATCAATTTTGTTAGTCATGATAGCTTCTACTATTTCCAAGACACGGCTTTCGACCTCTTGCGCTAACTGAGGGAGATTGGCTTGCATAGCTTTTGCAACCTCCTCTGAGATTTTCTCATTCATCGCTTCTTGACGTGCCAAATCGTTATCGTTCAAATCTCTGTCATCTGCCATCTACATAGGTATTATTTACTTCGTTAGGATATTCCTTCATTAACCTTGTTTTTATCATTTGTAACGGTTGTTATTATCATTCATTCTTGATATGTTCATATCATAAAAATGATCAAAAATGATCTAACATCTTTTACATGTTCTCGATAATTCAAAAGACTTATTCTTTCATACGTTCTTATTCTTCATCTCGAAACATTACATACTCAACCTATCTTATCATGATTCAATTAATATTTACACCACTTCTTATAGTAAAATTTCACTTTTCGGGTTCTCAATGGGTTACGGATCATGTTTTAGGAGATTCGGAACTTGTAATGTGAAAAGAAAACATAATCAGCTTACAAGAGGCGTCGGCGACGCATCCCAATTAATAGCGTCGGGTAAAATATTGCGTAGACAGTGGGTTAAGCCTTCGGAAGTTAAAGGCAGCGTTGGCGACGCCCCATCTGTACTGCAGACGCTGTTTTATCTTATTTCAGCTCCTGCAGCCCCCTTTTACGCGCCACGTTCCATCCAAAGCTGATTTAAGATGTCCGTAACATCCCCTAAAACTCCATAGCATCCCATACGTTATTCTATCATCTATTCATATTTAATACGTAAAAGAAACTTACTTGAATGACGCCGCGGAACGAACACATTTACGCATGAGCCTCCGGTTTGATTCAAGCACTTCAACTCATGATTGAATCCCTCAAAACTAGGCTCTAATACCAACTTGAAACACCCAACCTACTTTCATAACCGAAAATCCGTAAAATTTTAAACTTTTTAAAACATAGTCTAAAATTCCCATTGTGCCCTTGCAATTTAGTTCGACAACATGACTACAAAATATTTTGACAACATGTCTTTAACCTACTAGTTACTAAAACTAATTTATCTACTTAAAAAAGAAACTTTTAAAGTAATCATTTACAACCCAAAAGTAGTTTGACCCGTTGTTGTAATTACTTGCGGAAGCGTAAAGATAGCAAAAGTGTGTTCGTTCCGAGCGAGGCGCATCATCCAGCGGTAGTTTTACCTAAGCACCACAACAAGTGTGGTTAACATCCATTTGATAATTATAACATTACTATCAATAATTTATAGGCGAACATCATTAAAGTTTTGACCCTTTTATATAGGTCTTACATGGACCATTCCTTTATACTTTCCATTCTTACCGGTTGACCCGTTCACAACGGGTCAACACGAACACATTCTTTTATCATTCAAACCTTTCATACTAGCAATTCCATTTTAAATGGAAATCGCGTTTACCGTTCTTTCATCATCCATATCCTTGCTTCTTTCATACCATTCTTGATGGATCAACATATAACCATTTCTTTACTTTATCATTCTTACTTTTGACCCGTTCATGACGTGTCTTCATACATACCTTACATTCTTTATCAATTCAACACATCTCATACATCATATCATAAACTATAACTTGCCAAATTGAAACAATATGTAATGAGACAATTATCATAAATTTTACATTAAGATGGAGAAATGTTCACATGAACTTACCATGATCTTGCGTTACTTGCGCCTTGGTATGGCTTGTGCCTTCTTCCTTCCTTGTTCCTATATGGTTACAACAACATGATTTTAGCTTCCATACAATTCATCACCTAAGCATCCTTCTCTACTTATTATGATCTTATTCAACCATACATACTTTCATTTAAATTCGACTACATCGATTCAACAAGCATTCATGTCAAAAAACTAATTTAACCTAGGCGTTTCATCGAACATGTTGTGTGCGTACCATCAATAAACATGTTGTACAAGTATTCAAAACATATTTCTTTCCTAATTCATGCATAGATTAACATAATCATTCGATCTTTACAAATCCTTATCTTATCATGTATCTTTAGTTTTATATCAATTCAACCAACAAAATGTATCTACCATGTATAACTTCAAGCATTAACATTACACATATTCTACACCAAGCCCCATCTTCTTCAACTACAAGTAGGTTTTACCCCAAATCATCATTATGATCAAAATTAAACATAATACAAACTCTACATGTTGATATTATCTAACATTCATGCTCAATTTCATTTAACATTCACGGAATATTCATAGCCCACTTTATTAAATTGCTAAAAACACGAAATTTAACTTACTTGATGATGACAATACTTAGATAATACCAAATCTTAGTTCATGCACTGATTCAAACTTCAATTTTTATTCAATTCGGTTGATCTTGTGTTGACAAGGGTCTTTCCCTTTTTCTTCAGCCTTCATCGACACATACACACACATTCATCTGATGTATGTGTGTTTTAGTTTTAATTTTATGTTTTATTAATTTACTTTTCCTACACATCCAAGTTTGGTCCCTCTAGTTTGATGTTTTATGATTATAGCCAAACATATCCTTCTTTTTTAAAACTTTACTTATACTTAATTAGCATTATACTTCTTGTCTTTATTTAATCAATATTTTACTTGTGCACTCACGCCCACACATATATATAATTTTTTGGGTGTTACACTATCTCCATAAACTCTACCAAATAAGTTCTGACACAAATTCAGACAAGGAAAACTTTAATAAACCCTGACAAAACCAACACTTTAAATTTGGACAAGGGAGAAAACTTACAAATTTGGACCAAAGGGACTCCCAAATTCGGACTTAGGATGAAAATAACAAACCCTAACACACTTTTAAATTCGGATAGCAAGAAAACCCCACAAATTCGGATTTTGCACTTTCACAAATTCGGACTAGAGGAAAACAAGAAAATTCGGACATGGATCCAAAACAAATTCGGATAGCTTGATTCTCACAAATTCAGATAACTTGAGTCTCACAAATTCGAACAGAAAATCAACTATATCTCTCAAATTCGGACATGAAATAAACTCGGACAAGGAGTCTAGTCCGTATTTGAGAATCTCTTCGGGATTATTTCCCATGCGTGACTTGGGTGACTTAACACAAGGTCATAAATAAACTCGGAGGCTACAAATTCGGACAGAAGTGAGCAACTTCGGACCATCTAGCAATTACATAAGTTCGGATAGCTCCTTTTCAGATCAAATCCTAGATCTGCAACAACTTGGAAAACAAGAAAACATCTCAGTCAACGAACAACTTCAATTTATTCAAGTTTTCTACAGAATATACACGTCTCCATGATGTTTGGCGAAAACAAATATCAAATCAAAAGCAATGGTGATTCCGAAGGCGGTTAGACCATTCCGCATCGGTAACCAGGCTCTGATACCACTGTGAAAGCACTGGATCGATGACAAACATCAACATTTCACTTGATTCATGACGTGAAACAACTTAAAACATACAAGATAGAGAAGAAGATGTAGGAGAAACTCATTCATTCATAACAATCAACACAGATTTACGTTACCGAACGAGTATACATCATCTTCTACAAGTTGGTTTAGATCATAAAGATCTAAACGCTAGCTTTCTCTCTCTAACACATAGTTTCTCTCACTAAAATGTGCACACCCAGGAGGCTCTAGAAGATTGCACCAAGCTTGTGAGAGGTGCACAAAGCTTGCCCTAATCTAAGCTAGACACCACATATATATAGACTAGGGACTAAACCCGGACAAAACATATTGTCCGACATACACAAAGTATCCTATCCGAATTTACATAAATTTGGACATTACAATCATCATCTAATAAACTCGGACTTTGTAAGACTAACAAATTTGGACATTACAATCATCATCTAATAAACTCGGATGAAGCTTGGTTTATTCTTTGACTTTTTT
This sequence comes from Scalesia atractyloides, assembly GCA_947069175.1. NCBI lineage: Eukaryota > Viridiplantae > Streptophyta > Magnoliopsida > Asterales > Asteraceae > Scalesia > Scalesia atractyloides. The sequence goes on from CAMTDV010000020.1 coordinate 54,553,081, forward strand.
GACTTAGACCTTTGACTTTGTTGACCATAACTGATAAAGCACAGTTACCCAACGAGATCTGCATTTACAGTTGCAAAACAATTAAAACCGGCTATAATTTATTCAGCAGTAACCCACGATCGTCGTTGAACGTCAGTTATGTCCATTACCGTATGTGGCCGTTGATTAGCGCCTAATAGCAATCGACGCCACCGCCGGAGGAGGCCGTCATGGATAGCCACAACCTTCGTTCTTATGTTATAATCAATATACATTGCATCTTATGTATTTGTTTATTTATTTATTATTTGCAATGGATATTGGTTTCTTTTAAATATTTGTTTTCGAGGCTATGATTTTCTTGTTTACCGGTTCTAAATGTTGAGAATGTTATACATTATTTGGCAATTAACGTTTGAATATTCATTTATTTATAAGTATATGTTTATTCACTTAAGGTGTTCCATGAAATGTTCTTGTGTTCAGAGAATTTATCTTTTAAGGTCATGGGTTTATTAAAAAAGAAGGGTTTTTGATGAGTTGTTGTTTCCAAAGGAGGTAAAGCTATACAATGGATCATTTTGTGGTCAATTTTTTTGTTGTTTTTGAATGAATTTGTTGTCAAGTCGGTGGCAATTTCGTTAAAATGTCAAAAATAGATTTTTTTTGGGAATTTTAACGTATTTGTTACCATGAATAGTTTGATAATCTTGAATTGCAATTTGTTCATATTTAGGAGCTTACTGCCCAAGATTTGAGAAAAAAAACATGTTTGATATTAATCTTAACTTGCGTCGTAGATGCTAAACTGTTGACTTTATTGTTCTGCTTTATCCTGATTTTTTCTGCTTATGTACCTCAGATCTTAACCTCAACTTAGTATTTATGAACTGAACCAAACGGATTTTTAACATTTGTTAATATTAAGCTTTAATCTTCGAGTCAGTTATAAGGTTTACGTAAAATCCATATTTAAAGACATGTTTTAGGATCAGATGGGACCTAAAGAATTTTATATTTAAAGGTTTAATCTGAATTATATGTAATAAGAACTCGACAAATGACAAATGCCTAAACCCATACAACTAATTCTGGTACTCAGATTATTTTATGTGACATTGGTGTTTCAAAATTTCTCGAATTCTAGACATGTGCAGCATCTTCACATGTAACGTATTCTCACTACCCACAATGGCATCAAAAATATTTTCGGAACTGGAACAGTTAGGTATTCTTCGTTCTTTGTTTTTTAATCTTTTTCTAATGATTAGTGGTGGCGTTTGTGTCTCTAAGGTTTGAGTAATGAGCCATTTTTTGGATTGGAAAAGTGATATATATATATATAGGTTTATCGGGGAAGACTAAAAAAGTGGGGAATCGAGGAACACTCTTATAAATTTAACTTAACATGTTAAAAATATTTTTTTAATCTTTTTTCGACACTTTTCCTTATGAATACTTATAGAAGCGCTTTTGTAAAAAAATCAAAAATTAAAATATATAAAAAAAAACAGTTCAAAAAAGGCTTGAATTTTTTTTTACAATAACGATTTTTATTGGAATAGTTTCTACCCTTTTTTTAAGGAAAAGCGTTAAAAAAAATAAAAAAAATGATTTTTAACATGTTAAATTAATTTTATAAGATAAATTTTTAACTATTTTTAAACGTTTTTTTATATTTTAGTTTTAATTTTTTATTAAAAATGTTTCTACATGTAATTATAAGGAAAATCGTCGAAAAGATTTGTAACATGTTAAGTTGAATTTTTAAGTATGTTCCCCAGTTCCCCACTTTTTTAGTGTTTCCAATGAACCTCCCATATATATATATATGGGTTTAAATGGGAACGCTAAATATCGCGAGAACTGTGACAAGAATGAAAAATCCACTAGAACTTGGTCAAAAAACAAGTGAAATTGAAAATTTATTTTTACACTTGTCATTTTTATTCGAGTACAATTCTTGAAATTTAATTTACATATTTAAGTTTGTCATTTACACATGTGTAAATTTGTTATATTTACACATGTGTAAAAAATCTAATATGAGTGATTTTGAGAGGAGAAATGAATTATTTTATGTTGTAATTTCTGTTTTTGATGTTGTATTTTAATTAAAATAATGATTGTATTAAAAAATTGGTTTTGATTGGTTTTCTCATTCGTTCTCACGGTTCTCGCAATATTTAGCGTTTCAAGATAACCCTAATATAAATATATATATTCTTAGGATTCTGTAAAAAGGATATTTTCGTGTGTAGTGTGAGAAGACATAAAAATTGACATGTAGGCATTATGGTTTGGACTTGGGTATAATGTTTTGGTTGTTTTGGGAAGAAAAATACCAAACAAAACAATTTACGACACAATGCAACGAATTCTAGGCTTAAAACTTAAAACACCATAGCAAGAATGTTAAGTAGTGTGTTTTAAGTGTTAAGTAGTGTGTTTTAAATTTCACGCCCATAATACGTTATATTGTGTTTTAAATTATTATCTTTGGTGTTTTTCTTGCCAAAACAATCCAAAACATCATGTATAAGTCCAAAACATGATGCCTACATATCAATTTTTATGCATTCTTACACTTATCACCAAAAAGATCATATTTACAGGAAACTAAGCCTGAGTTTCCTGTAAAACTGATCTTTTTTGTGATAAGTTTAAGAATGCATATAAATTGACATGTAGGCATCATGTTTTGGACTTATAAATGATATTATATATATATATATATATAGGGGAAGGTTCATTTAAGAAGAAATTTTATGTGAAAAGAAAAAGAAGAAAGGATATAATGGTAAAACAATAAATAGTTTATAACTCCTCTCATTAATTATGTTATCTCTTATTAATAAAAATAAACATTATATCCTAAACATTTCAAAATTTATCCTACATATATTTTATACTTATCGGAATTTACCCTTCACATGTAAATTTACCCTACACATTTCAAAATTTATTCTACACATACTAAAATTTATCCTACACGTGTCGAAAATTGTCATTCACCATAAAGTATTTTATTTTGAAAAAGTATATTAAAAAATGAATTACAAGTTTAATTAATTAGTTAATTAGTGACAATTATAGATTTACTTATATGCCCTTTTTCATAATATTAAATACACACATTAAATGAAGCAAATGGATATATATATATATATATATATATATATATAGGGTAGCGGTTTAGAGTGAACAACAATCCAAGAGTGAACTGTGTGAACTGATATAGACTATCGATTTCCATCATCTTGATGTTTTGATTAGTGGTATGATTGTAATTATTGGGTTATGTTTTTTCTTTTAAATTGAATTAATAAGGGTAATACTGTAATTACAAAATGGAAATTTCTAAAAAACCGGAAACTGAAAAGTTTCCATATGTTCACGAGTAAACGACTCCTCTAAAATCGCTAATATTGTTTGAGAATCTATTCCCAAAAATTGTGATTGCTCTTTCCACCATATTCGTCCCCTATTTGCAATCATCGTCGGAGACGTCAAAGACATTCAAGTCTTCAGTCGATTTGGGAAACGCTGTTTGATTCCGTAAGTTGAATCATCGACGAAAAAGGTAAACAAAGCTGATGTTGTAGTTTATTCAACGATTTTGTTCATCATTGTTTGTGTTGTACGATTTCGTCGCTTTATAAGAACAAAAAATCTTTAACTAGGGTTTACTATTTCTTAATTGATAGTTGTTTATTCAGAAGATTGTTGACCGTTTTTGTGTTTGGATTTCTCATTGTTTTTTTGGAAATCTTTGTTTACTACTGAATTATAAGTTTGTTTTATTTAAAATGTTGATTGTAATCTGTTTTATAAAGTAAATGCGAACTGACAATCTTCAAAAATTTGTTATTGTACACAGGTGTATGTAGTTAGTTTTGAGTGTGTGGGGGTTTTAAACAAAGATTGTTAATAAACATGGTATAATTCTTTTATGTGTATAGATGAGTCAACAATTATGTTGTTTGTGCTCTGTTACAGGAAAACAATGGTTGAATGATATTTAGATGTTTGTTTGCTCGAAATAGAATAATAAGGTTATTGTACATAATTGTATTCAATTAATTTTTTGGTATATAATCTGTTTTAGATAATAATTATTATGATATACACTAATTTTTTTGTCGCATAAGATTTATTTAACAGGAATGATCAGTGTACACCGTATTTGATAGTCTATAATAACTGATATATTGACGTCTGTGTACATAAGTGTATATTGTTAGTCGGTGTTTCATATACTTATGTGTATTGCTTGTGTGGTATTATTGATGGAAAATTTAGTATGGCTCACATCTGATTTTACAATTGTGTAAGAAACTATTTGACGTTGAATTTGGGATAACTAAATGGTGTTTTGTAAAAACAGACAGGTGTGTGTGTGTGAAATATAGAAGTAAATGTCTTTGGTATGATGTTTTTTTTATTTTGCTATGTGCAATGAAATGTTAGTTTAGAAGAATTTGTTCTATAACCAAATAACATTTCATTGTCCAAGTGGATTACATATGTGTTTATTATATTGAAGTTGTATACATTATAACGTTAATAATGCGTTCAGTTGCTTTGGTTACTTGATCAATCCCATTTTGATTTTATTTTGTAGGTACAAGTGCTTACACAATGAGGAAACATAAGTTGTTGTTCTAACTATGTATAAAAGCATTGTATAATTTGAGTATACGTTCGTAATATAGTAACATGAACATTGGTGTTCTAATCGTGTAGGTGGAAGGAGTGAAAGGATAGCGCATTTATTGGCCAGTAGGTTTAGTAATACAAAAGATGATCCAATTGAATTTTCAGATGATGATGCAACCGGTGATAAGGTTGAAACATGTAAACATAATAGATACAATTTGTTGAACGAACATATTTTTTAAATTATAGTATATGTAAAATATGTGGTATAGATAACGGATTACAAGTGATAAAATTTTTTTTTGCATAGTTGCAAAGATGTCAACAGAAGTGGTGTCGAAGGTTCACCATGTGTTGGAAATTTGGACGAGAGATGTAAAGTAATGTTCCGTACACGCCAATATTTTATATTTGTTATCTTTATATGTAGTTAATATGTTGGACATGCAGGAATTGTTTATGAGAAACCCAGACAAACCAGAATAGGTAAAAAACGGCTAAAAAAGGTGGATCAAATATTTAATGAAAAGGAAGCTGATGAAAAGCAGACAGTTGATGGAGGCAGAAAGAAAAGTAAATCTGTTAAGAAAAAAACAATGGGAAGTGTGAAAGCAGTTCGTGTCCCTTTCTCGGACGATGAAGAAGGTTAGATTGTGTTTTTTGCTTTTGTCGTTGGAAGATATCCATGTATCAATTATGATATATATGGCCAACTCTTATGCCATTAACTATGTTTTGTTGTTAGATGATGTTAAGGTTAGTCAACTAAAAAAAACGTGGTCAAAGAGGTCGTAAACTAACTTGTGAGGATGTAAGGAAAGAAGGGTCATGTATGGTTTATGAACATGATTATATATCTGTGTACTGTGACATGGTGTCGTCAGTTTTTATATATCGTTTGTGGGTTGCTTAAAGAGTGGAAAATAAGGACACTATGGACGATGATCAGCGTAATATTAGTGAAGATGATGAAGACGTAGGAGGTATTTATTAAAATAAAGTTTTTTCAGTGTATATAGAACAAGGTTTTATGTTAAAATTGATGGGATTGTTTTACATTAGTGATTGATGAAGATTTTGATGAGAATCTAATCGGTGAAGTATTCAATTACCGATTGAGGCAAATAAAAAGGACCCCTAAGAAATTAAATGTAAAAGGAAAAAAACGGGCAAAGGTAGATGATGGATTACAGCCAACTTAGGGCATTTTGTGATAGATATGTTAGATACGAAAAAAGTGAGAATTACTTTGGGAGAAAGGTACATAAATGTGGACAAAGAATCTGTAAGAAAATTGTTAGGTGTGCCATCTGGAGATATAAGGGTGTCAAAGAAAAGTAAAGATGAACCGGGGCATCCTTTAAAAGATAAATGGGTTTCAAGATTTCCAAAGGTGCCAGTTAGTTTTAAGAACATTGTAGATAAAATAAGGTTGGATCTGTATGAAGACAAGGATATGTTCAAGAAAGATTTTGTGTTGCTGTCTATATCTTCCATGATTGGTTGCACAAAAAACAGGAGTGTGATGTACAACATGTTGGATTCTTTTATGTTTGAAAAGGATTTTAAGGATCATGATTGATGCCAACTTGTGTTGGATGCTGTAAAGTCATGCAAAGATGACTGGGTAAGATGTGATCCAAAGGTTTACTTTAGGGGACCGCTCACTTATTTGGTGGTATGTTTCGAATATCTTCAACATAAGTTTATCTGTGTTTTTTTATTACTAGTACACAGGTGTAAGTCGTAAAATATACACATGTGAAGTTATCAAAATTTTTAAATTACATTTATGATGTTTGTTTTTAATGATTTATTCATTATTATTTAGTTGTTGTATTTGGACTCAACAACATGTATTGGTTTTGATGATACACGCCGGGAAGCTCCTATAAATAATTGGACACATGATTTGATGAACATGAGGAAGGACCAAGAGTTAAGGAATGGAGGTTTTGGTTTGGGGGATATACGGGAACTATACGATGACGAAGAAGTTGAGGATTACAACAGCGAAGAAGAGGCGGTTGATATTTCAAAGGCTGACTGGAAAAGGAACAATGTCTGACGATTGGTCGTCATTAGAGGTATGAATGTGTTATTGTTAGTATATATTATAAATAAAATGTGGTTTTGTAGTATGGATTTATAGTTTCTGTTTTTATTTTGAATGTAAAGTTGTGTATTCCAAGCATTTTATTGATGTGCGACAACATCGAGAATTGTAAAAGCAAATTGGAGGCTGGCATAAAACAGCTTACAACGTGATATCGAAAAAACGAGTCTGTTATACCAATTCTTGAAAGATATAAAAGAACTTTTAACAAATCAGCTGTTGATGGGACGGGCGATAAAGACGGGTTGCGAGTCCCACGATGAAAAGAACTGGTAATGAATATCATGTATATTATTTTCATATTGTTTATCATTAACTAATGATTTAGTGTACACCTAACTAACAAATGGACCATACTACTTGTTAAGGTGGGGAAGATAAAAAAGGCAAACCGAATACTAATAGTGGCAAGGATATGCCGAGAGAGAAGGTTACTACACCGCATATTGCATCTCCAACCACTCAAATTTTTATGAAATCCGCTGAAGTTATAGACGACATTATATCTGGTGAGTACGATACGCAAAGGCTGGATGATATCCCATCATTCAGCCTTGGTATAACACAAGATGTACGTATTCAAACAGAGTATGCGCCGGAAAATGTTGAACATGTAACAATGGTTTCGGAAGTTGTTGTAGCAGCCGGTAAAGGGAAAAGAAAAAAGATAGGTTCGAAGTATGTCCAATCACCGTTTTTGGTTCGAGCTGTAACCGTGGATAGTTGGTTGAGTAAGAGAGACAACGTATTATGGAAATACTTGTCAAATTGCGCAGACGACAAGATGTACGTTTTTTGTTTTATGTTAGTGAATTTTTTGCTTCAGTTTTGTGTATAATTAATAATATTAATTGAATCTTTTTATATTAACTTTATGTGAATGAATAAGGTAGCTAAAGCAAAGACTAAAAAGGGTACTGAAGATTTGAAGAATAACCGTGAAGAAACAGAAGTCTATGATGTGGAGGCGACAAATGCGTAAGAAAACATTAATTACCCTAAAGCTATGATTTCAGTTTATGGTTACTGTGCAATTTAGGGATTGTTGTTTATTATATTTTGGATTTAGATTCCTTTTTTTGGTTTTATATACAGGTTGTATATTTAGGCCGGGAATTAGGATGTGTATTTGGCTTAATACACAACAAAAAGGTCACTATTATAACTGTTCTAGCTTAAAATGTTCTACCTTTATTATAATACTTATTAAGGCAATACACGTGTATTATCTTTTATGATAAACTTGTGTATGAAAATGTGTGTACATATATGTATTTACATAATAAATAACTTTCTAATGTACGTGATACAATAAATACTTTTTTGAGCAGCTGATTTGTATTTGAAACCGTGTCGGGGGTTGGGCTATACCATTTCCAAATGAAAGATCTGCAGCCTAGTCGATGGATTAATAGCGGAGTAATTAATTGCTTTGCGTCCATGCTCAACCATGAAGAAAATCAACGAATAAATGAAGCAAATATTTTTAAGGGTGCTGATAAAATAAAAGGGACGAAGCCGCGTTGTTTTGCCATACAATTGTTTTGTAAGTTTATCAATCTTAACATAAATTCGTATATGATCTTGGTGAGTTTATGCAATGATATGTTCTCATGTATTAAATGTGGGTTTCTTCGAATATTTTTAAAGCATATATTGTTTATGGTACAGACAGAAGATACCTTAATAGAATCAAACGTATGGCGAACTGCAATGTGTTGAAAAGTTAAGAAGTGCGTTGTTCTAGTGGTAGATAAAAAACCATCATTGATGAGTTTGTCAACCTATTGTGTAATATGCTTCCCAATTCTTGAGTATGGCCATTTTTATCTGGTTTGTTTTGATCTTGAAAAGCCATCGATAACGGTGATCGACAATATGTCTGCATCTGAAAGCCCAATTCAACTTATAAATGATGACAACTTTTTCAAGAATAGCACTCCATACAAAGTGGTAAGAACTTCTGAATACATATATTTTATTCGAAATTGGACATACTACATGTAATTATAACATAAAGTATGATTTCAGAAAGATATTTTTACGAGGTATGTGAAGCCGGTGAATCACCCAAAAGCCCGACAAATTGAAAATGAAGTGCCGGAAAGGTTGGATTTTGAATGGAAGATTTTCGACAACACGATCGATTGTGGGGTCTTTGTTATGAGCCACATGGAACCATGGTTTGGCATCACTGTTGACAAATGGGATTGTGGCTTCCCACTCGAGCCTGGCCCCAAAAAAGCAACCTTGACACGGTTACGTAAGAAATACGCGGTGAAATTGGCTACTTCAAGCGCTAACATTCATCGTGACCGAATAATAGCAGAATCAGAAGAGTATAGGAAGGCGTTGAATTTCGGTTAATGGTTAAAATTTGATAGTTGTTTAAGGATAATGTTCATATGACTGTATGGTTATTTGGCATTTGTTTGGGCACATGTCAAGGATAGTTTATTATGTTGGTCACTTTGATTTTTATAAACTATTTCAATGGTTGATACTATAAAAAAAATTATTTGCTGCTACTTACCTATTATATAGTTTGAGATTGTATACTTTGTAGGCATCACGCTGAACCTGAATGATGTACTCAACACAATTTACACATTTGATGTTCTATCGTCAGTTTAAAAAACAGCTTGTTCTATGACATTTTTTTACTATTTTTCGCTATATTTAGTTCAAACTTAAACGTTAATTGTACCATGCTTTTGCAACTGATGCTAACTGATAGTCTAATGTTTGTATAATCGAACTCCATTAAAATAATCATGTACACTTATATATGTTATGTTTGAACTAAATACACATGTGAAATGTTATCTATGTTTTGCAATTCATGTGTGTACAAGTTACAGATATGAGCATTAAAATGTGGCTTGTTGTATGTATGTTGCGGTTCACATGTGTACAATATATTCATATAGTAAATATAGTGTGTAAAATTCAAAACTTCGTATCCAGTAACAATGTTTGGAAGACTTATAAATTTTGTATCCAGTAAGAATGTTTGAAATGTTATATAACACATACAAAAAGGTAGCTTTCACAAACTATGATTAACAAAACATTAAAAAAATAACTGACGACAAAATTCACAAAACATAATCTAATGGCATGAAAACATGGGTTTTTTTTTATGTTTTTCTAACTTGAAATTAAAGCTTGATATCATCATCTTTGCTCTCTTCCAATTGCACATATCGGTGTCGTCCTCGTACTCGTGTGCTTCGGCATCATCTTCCTCACCATCTTCTTCTATCGATGAATCCTCCTTTGTTATATTGTGTTTTTTCAGTGGGCAATTCCTTTTATCACGCTTTCTCTTGCCACAAAAATTGCATTTCCTTCTATGTTTTTCGGTTTTCTTTAACGCTTTTTCCCTTGGGCCAATTAGTCTTTTATGCTTGCCACATCCTTTGTTACGTATTTTCTTCAGTGACGTACATGAGACCTCCTGAGGTTCAGCGTGATCGAGAATTTCCTGGTATACGAAAACCTTTTTAAGTTCCGGATCATGTGGAACATCACTAAATAACTTATCTTTCCATAATTGTACTTATTCATCTAGTTCCTCTAATTTATCAAGCCTTCCACGCACTCTTTCTCGACACATTTCCATATTGTCAAGAATTCTACGCCATATTCTTCCACTATGACTCTGATCAACAGATAACCTATTTTCAATGTTATGTACGCTACTATGAAGAGCATCTCTCCTCCATCTTGGGTGAATATACTGACTTGGAATCTTATGTACGTTATGGTGCCCAAATACGTAGAAAACATGCCATCGTAGATATCCGTTTCTAGTAAACCCCATGCATTTGCATCAAACAGCTAGCTCTTGTTTTTTTAAACATGACCTATATTGTATTGATTCAAAGGGGATCAGTTAGGTGATATATTGCAAGTTTCCTTTATACATACGTATGAGAGCACATAAAAAACATTGAAATAAGTTTACAAAACGTGAACTCATTTATAACTTCTTTCGTGTGGTCTTGGTGAACAATCACAAAACAATTTAGGCCATCTGATACTAAGCGTTCCGCGATATAGCAATTTTCCTTGCCGTTCAATATTTCCTTTTGGACATCAAAGAATATTCTACTTGTGTAAATATCATTTGCATGACGTTCGATTGGCCAAGCAGTTTTGAATTCCGGGTTAGTGGTGTCCGTTGTATGTATGAGTTCCCATTGGTCATTTCGTATCCCATCAACTGATGTATCGTACACAAACATGAACTGCACCAATGTATTATTAGAACTAGAGTTTGATTTGAACAAATGGTTAGCGCTTTCACACCTGGACGTGGTCTTCATTAAGGTACACATGGGTATTTCGCAAAAATAGGTCGGAATCCAATGTTCACGTATTGAATGCATCTCAGACAACCACGAATGGTCTTCTAATCCATATTTAGCAATGAGATTGTGCCATCTATACTCAAAGGTTTCTGGTTTAATGTAAACATTCCATACGAGCTTGTGGAACTTATGTTTTATTTCTGCATTTCTCTTGCCGTTCCCTTGATCTACGTGAACAACAAAAATTAATTTAGATAAAACGCATTGACAGTTTATTACACATGTGTATCCTTTTGAGTATGAACCAATTGTGCACATGTGTATCATAAAAATTATTTGGGTTCGTAATTCGTACCTTCACATGCAATTTTTGAATAATGTGCCACATACACAATCTGTGAATTGACATATCAAAGACATTGCCGACAGCTTGTTTCATGGCACAATTTTGATCAGTTAATACCAAAAGGGGTTTTTTCCCATTGTGTGCATCAAGGAATTTTTGAAGAAGCCATGTATAAGACTCAGTTGTCTCATTATGTAGCAACCCAGCTCCAAAAAATAGTGCACTTTTTGTGATGATCGACTCCAGTAAAAGGAACAAAAATCATATCGACCTGTTTACATAAATAGGTTATTATATATATATTAAATATAAAATAATTGATTAAAAGTTCATATACGACTTACATATTTGTATGATATGTTGCATCGAATGCCAGAATATCACCAAATGAGTCATAGTTTGATTTAGAAACCACATCACACCAAAATATTAACCAGAGTTCCGTATCAATAATATGGGTGTTAAACGTGTAGTTTTCTTTGTTTTTGATGTGTTCCTTGAATTTGTCGAGTATCATCTAAACGTCTCTATCACCTATAAAATCTCGGATATCACGCCCGTAATTTTTGTAGTGGACGACCGTGCCATGCACGTTATGATGGCCACCTCTTAAAACAACATGTACCTTGTGAGACTTAGTAGGCCCAAGATTAGAGTTCCGACATTTTGCTATGAATTCTTGGTAGAAAACTCAAGCTTTCTCCGCTTTAGTGATAGATCAAGATTCTCGGTTGTGGTAAACCCATGGTTGTGTTGTTCTACGTGTTGATGCACTTTATGTCCGCCACTGTGCGAATAGGCTAGAAAGAGTTTGTATTGAATATTGTATAGATTAGATATAAACACACAACCCAAGTGAGAAAAGAAATGTCACTCGTACGAGTGACAATGTGCCTTGTACGAGTGATGAACATCTCACTCGTACGAGCAACAATTCGCATGAGCTTCTCAAGTCTATATATAGGTGTTGTGTGTTCATTATTTGTAACTTTTGGAAGTTCCCTGAGGGGAAATGCTGGCGGATTCTCTCCAGGAATTCGGCTAACCAGACAGGATGTATACTCTTTCGGTATGAATGAATGAATAATGCTTCCGCTGATTCTGTTTCTACTCCTTTCTTAATAATGTTCTACCGAATCGGTACTATCAAACGCCCAAGCTTCCGTCTAGAACCGCTGCCACTGGGACCACAACTAGTATCAGAGCTACGGTACCGATTCATTCTATCTAACAGTTGATGAATCACCTACGCTCATGAATTTTGGACGTATGAGGGGTTTTAGACGTAAAACATCAAATAATCGGACAATCCACGGACATAATGTAAAATGGATACCATAGGATTGTTAGAGACTGATTTTCGACAAGATCTATGCAAAAATCATGTTGGAATTCGAAGAAATGAAGATTTTGGATCAAAAAGACGTAATCAGTTTCATTCGTATGAGTGAGACTCTGTGGTTCGTACAAGTGACAATTAGTCACTCGTACGAAGCTCCACTCGTACAAAGCACCACTCGTACGAAGCACAACTCGTATAAAGTGGTGACAAAAAAAACATTTGATCGTATTGACGAGACAAGTGTCCAGAAAAAAAATTGGTGATTACAAATTTTTTCAAGATTTTAACGTCTTATTCGGGCTGTTCGAGGACACCGTCTAGAGCTTCAAAGTCTAGATTTGATGATACGGTCACAAAAGGATGAAGATTTTGGGGTATTCAGTGATACCTCCGCAAAACGTTGATCATCTGGTGTAGTGATTATTAATGGGCCTTAACGTTAAATCAACATTTGATCAAAACTGCAATTTTGTTACCATATGCTGCAGTCGCGCCATAATCTACATTCCCATAAGAACACAAGACGTAAGAATTTGCAAAAATGAGGGGGAATAAAAATTTTCACGTATATGTTAAAAATTCCAACATTTTTGAAATTCGTGACGATGCAACAGTATCTGGGTGGTTCTGACTATAGATTATCTGGGAAACACAAAGGATAGAAGATTCATTAGTGATGAGGTAACGTTTATATCTATTCCCGAAATAGACTATACATTTGGAATGGTGTGATCAAAAGATGTTCAAAATTTTCAGATTATGATAAAGATTGATGCTCAAGGGTTAACTACCTGATCCTCGATGTGGAATTGGAAGCACGTACGACTGCTTATCTTTAACTTTTCAAGGCAAATGAACTATTTTACAGACTAACCGCTAGGAAACAAGGATGTCTTGTAGTTTCAGTTGCCCCATTCTAGCGAGATAGATATACATCTCTTATTGTGTCTAAAAAGGAAGAATGTGATTCTGATTGCCAAAGAATGTTTCTTAAAATCAATGTGTTACCAGATAGTATGATTCCAATGATGATTTGCTGATTGAGAAGATTCCCGATTTGCTGATCAATCATGATTACTGAATCAAGATTTCAGATTTTTTATGGATAGTCATTAATTTGAAGTTTTCTGTTGTGGTAATTCGAAGTTTCTATCAATTGCTGGTTGGGTTTTGAAGATCAGAGGATCGAGCATTGGAGGAGTGCGCCAAACCAAACGCGGATGTGGTTAATGTCGAAACAGAGAAGCTGCATTGATTAATTTCAAGTTGCTGACTGTTCGAGAAAATTTGTAGATCAAGTAAATCAGAGGAGGTCTTGAGCCGTGCAAACAAAAGACCTAAAGATTAATTTCTAGAGAATAATTTCAGGGGGAATGTTGCTTACCGTAGATAATGCAAACCCGGATCATCAATCAAGGGGGAATTATGACGTCAACAGTTACCTGATTGAAGTTGCAAAATATTCAAATACATATTTCAATATCAAGATCAAGCTTCGAAAGTGACGTCCAAGGGGGAAATTGTTGATGCACTTTATGTCCGTCACTGTGCGAATAGGCTAGGAAGAGTGTATATTGAATATTGTATAGATCAGATACGAACATACGACCCAAGTGCGAAAAGAACTGGCACGTACGAGTGACAATGTGCCTCGTAGGAGTGATGAACATCTCACTAGTACGAGTGAGCTTACGTGGTTCGTACGAGTGACATCTTGTCACTAGTACGAGCAACAATTCGCACGAGCTGCTCATCTATATATAGGTGTTGTGTGTTCATTGTTTGTAAGTTTTGGAAGTTCCCTGAGGGGAAACGCTGGTGGATTCTTTCCAGGACTTCCGCCAGCCAGACAAGATGCATACTCTTTCAGTATGAATGAATGCTTCCGCTGATTCTGTTTCTACTCCCTTCTTAATAATGTTCTGCCGAATCGGTACTATCATACGCCCAGGCTTCCATCTAGAACCGCCGCCACCGGGACCAAGCTACGAAGTAATAAAGTTCGTACTCAGATAACTTTTTTATATGAACAAACTTAACACATGCCTTGCAGTCTGTAACTTTAACATTCGACCGACGTAGTGGTGAACTTGAACTAATTTGTTCAGCCATATTATATTTACGTTTAGGTTTGTTGGCTCTAGAGCATAAGACATATCGCTTATTCGTAACCATTATGTCGCCTACTTTTTCCTTCTGCAATGTACCAAGATGGATTCCAAATCCTGTTAGTTGTGCATACTCTTCATACGTTACAATAGCTTGTTCTATGGTACTAAATCTAGCTTTAACAAATCGTTTGAATCCGGGAGGGACAGTTGGTGTCTAGTACCTAGTTCCGTTAGGAGTTTCATATACATTGCTCGCAACTGATTCTGCAAGAGTTAATAAAAAAAGGTAAATAACGTTTTATGATCTTTAACATTATACACATGTGTACTGTATGGTATCAACTGGCAGTTTATAGCAAAGTTGCTTCCTCGTATGTAATAATGTAGTAACTTAACAATATACACATGTGTACTGTATAGTATCAACTGGAAGTTTACAACAAAGTTGCATCCTCGTATGTAGTAATGCAGTAACTTAACAGTATACACATGTGTACTCTATGGTATCAACTGGAAGTTTACAGCAAAGTTGCATCCTCGTATATAATAATGCAACATCTTAACAGTATACACATGTGTACTAAATGGCATCAATTGGAAGTTTATAACCAAACCCCATCCTGATATGTAATAATGCATATACTACACATTATACACATTTGTACAGAATGGTAACAACTGGAAGTTTACATCAAAACTGCATAATCACAAATAAAAACCACGAACTGCACGTATGTGTATAATGAACGGGAATATATGCCTGTGTATTAACGTCTAAATGCACCATTGATCTCATCATTGTAAATCTTAAATGAACAAACACATGAAAACAATTTTAAACTTGAAAAAACTACGCATATTGATTAAACAAGAACATACGTATATTCATCTTCAAATATGACAGTAAAAACAAAAGAACAAGCTTGGGCGATCCATTGTTGTAACAAAAACGCCATCATTACTCGGTTCGTAGATATCATTTGTGTTTTCTAACGAATTGCGATTATTACAACCTGAATCTGCCATATTTGAATGAATTAAAAAATACGAACAGTCAACACTGATCGAGACGATGGTGAAAAAACTAAACCCTGGTAAAAATCTTCGGAAATCGTGTATTAACAAAAGAACTTTGATCTGGGAAAATTGAACAATACGTATAATCATCCAGTAATCTACAAAAAGATTAAAAAAGATTGTTAAATCCCTAAAATGTAGGGATTTTGTAACTGAAACAATTATTAATAAGAAAAGATTTAAATGTAGATAAATATAAAAATAGTATCCTACCCTTGACACTTGAAAATGAAATCAATGGCTAAGATGAGTTCACATAGTTCACTATGAACATATGATTCACAAATGATCCTATTGTGGTTTTGCTTTTCGAATTCAATAAATATTTTGGTTTCTTGGTTGATACTTTTACTAATGACGAGTACGCAAAAAATTAAGCGTTAGGAAGTAGTTAGTGTTTGGAAGGAGATTCTAGGGCATCTAGATGAGGTTTCTGATTCACCTTAATTAAATGGCACTTCAATTTCTAAAAGTAAAATGTAGTTTGTGATTGATTAATAGAAATTATTTGAGCAAGTGAACTTAAGCTGGATTATAAGGAACCTATGGTTTTTAACTCCATTTTTGTAGGTATTTGGAAGTAGGTTAGATTCTCGTTTACCGGCCTTGGATCTATTTGTAGACAATGGAGTTTTTGTTAAGTTTTCACCTATTAATGTTGTTTTGTTTGATTGTTCATATGTAAACACTATAATTCAGCTTGATTTATGTTAAATTTAATTAATTTAATACCATGTAAGAAGGGGACAAATTACTACTTTTATCTATGATTTTTTTGGTTTTTTATTAGTCCAACAATACTCTGGGTTTGGGTTCTTTCTTTTGTTTGTTTGTGGGCGTCTTAAAAGGTTTGACTTTATGTGGGAGTCTTATATAGTATTCATGATTATGGAACAAAGATTGAACATCTTTTTCTTACTGTATCGGGGAAAGCTGAGATAACGAGGTTTATCACTGCCAGACAATCACTCTTTTGTTTATGTATTTTTCCAACCCCTATTCGTTGTTTCTAGGTTCTAATCTACTCATAACTTTATAGCATATCATGAAAAATTCATTTGTTGGCCCGGTTGTTCTATCACAAAGATGAGTTACAAAAATGTAAAAAGTAAAGGGGAAACAAACTGTGAGAAGATTAGTCGAATGTACGCTTAGTGGAATCATGTGGCAATTTTGACCCGCTTTATTATGTTGGTTGGTGATGATGTGGGTAGCTCAAGACTTAATAAAATGACTTAAGTATAATATAGCTTAAAGGATTGAAAGGCAAAAGGGTTCAGAATCAATAAGATGTTGTGAACAACAAAAAGAATGACAACAGTGCCTTGTCACAATAACACTTTATGTGTACACTCTCCTACACAGCCGCAACAGAGCATGTGCAAGAGCACACCCTTTTACCTACAGGTCCAAACCTTTCAACTTACTAAAAAGGGCAAGCCCGCCACTGCAACCAGGGATCACCAGTCAAAGGTTTCTTCTTATAGGGACTCCCTTCCCTATAAAGCCATCCCTTGTCATTCAGGAGGGACACCATATCAGGGAAGATCACTCTTTAGAACTTGCTATATGCCTGTTCTATTCTTCACGTAACACTACATCATCACATTTGATACTAATATTCTGGGTTGAGTATTTCTCAATCCAGAATCCAAAAGTGAATAATCAATAACGGTGATCTCTCTCCACGTGTTGCAAACGTGGGGAGACCACATACCAGCGTTAGGCAAACCGGAACCCTTGAACCCTTTTGCCTAACTCGTCTAGTCACTATCCTTGGTCTTATATATGTTGTAGCAACAAGTTGGCGCCCACCGTGGGGCCACGCCGCTTACCTTTCTTAAAAGATCAGTAGTGTAGCTCCATTCCTATCAAGTTCGCCATGTCTGAAAGCGAGTCTCCCGGTGAAGTTAATCAAGTATCACGAACTTCAACACCTAACGCCGACCAAACATCACCGGCTACAATCACACCATTTTCTACTCCAGGAGGCACTCCAACGGGAATCATATTCCCAGAGTTCTCTTCTTTTCAGACACTAACCCTTCTTGCTCGGGGGTTCCCTCTCCCCAAGACGGTACTGCAAGTACACCGGAACGCATCGACTTGACACTCGAGGGAGTAGCTCGAAACTTCTTACAGCTGAGATCCCTTCTCAACCAGCATGTGAGTCAAGAAAGGGAAAAATGGGTAAGAATAAGACTATACTACAACGAGTCTGAACCTTCATTGTCACCCGGTCCCCCACCTCTTCCTTTCACTTGCTCGCGTACGACCACCTCGCGCTTCGAAGCTGGTCCAACTAGGACGAGCCAAACACTTAACCCAAGCCCTTATGCTTTTGGAAGGTCGAGTCCAATTTCTTTTCCCTTATTCACTTCTCAACCTGCTGTGACCGGCGCACCTCTTGGGCATGAGACCACTCTTGAGCAGTTACTACGATCACCAGCTTTAAGTTTCTCCCCTAGTTGCCTTTACATGGAAACGGGCCATGGCGGTTTTACCTTTGGCTCGAAGTGCCGCCATGAGTGCTCCCACATGAACAAATTGCATGTTTACCCGAAAGCCTTCAAGGCTTCAACCTAATTCCCTAGTTGATGACACAAATGATGGGGAATTTTCTTGGCAACACTTCATCGATCAAGTGTTGTCCACTCACCAAGGAACTTCACACAACAATCCAACCTCGAGAACAGAAGATCTCGCCAAACCCTACAAGCCTAGCTATTTATCCTATTTTTCTCAACAAATCATCGACTACGATTCTCAAACTCGGATAAAAATGCCGTCCCATATAAGAACATATGATGGAACAGGAGATCTAGAGGACCATCTCCAAATCTTTACTGGGGCAGTTAGGATCGAAGAATGGTCCAACACTGAATGTTGCCTCATGTTCATGCAAACCCTTGTAGGGTCCGCCAGGATATGGTTTAATGAACTACCTGACAAAAGCATTCGAACCTTCGATGATCTAAGCAAAGGTTTTTTAGTCAACTTTTTGCAGCAACGATGGTACGTCAAGGATGCTACAGTTATTTTCCAAATAAACAACAAGATGATGAAAGTCTCAGAGAATTCATCGAAAGATACAAGAAAGAAGGGTTAACCTACGTAGGTGCTGATGAGAAGATGAGGATGGTAGGATTTATGAATGCCATAACCTCCAAATATCTCACGAGAGATTTCAGCAAATGCCTACCCAAACCCTTGAAAAGACCCTAGAAAGGGCTGAAGCTCACATACGCGGAGAGGAAGCTGTTGACATTAAAGAACAAAGAAAAAGAGCTCCTAGTTGGTGAGGCAACAGCCCCAACAGAAAAAGAGGAAACTTTGGTACCCTTTTGACACGCTTCAAGGGTTAAGACACCAGAAGGCCTGAAGAAGTAAAACACAGCTTCTGACCTCCTTGGCCTCTGCCCAAAAGCAAGAGGAACGAGAACTCCACCCAATACTGTGAGTTTCATGAAGAAAAAGGCCACCATACAAATGATTGATTTCAACTCAAGAAAACAATTGAGGAGGTTGTCAAGTCTGGAGAATTAGCCCACTTGGTGAAAGGGGTAAGGGACAAGATGGTTGAAGGAAGAAGCAAAGTAGTACACATGGTAGATATTAATGGAAAAGCTACCCACAAACGACCACGCTTAAAGGCTTTGGAACGACAATGCGTCTGCTTCCCACCCCCCGAAGTGGACTTGTTATCCAAACCCCTGGTGGTGGAAGCTATGTTGGGAACGCCCAAGATGCACAAAGCTTACATAGACGCTAGAGTAGCAATAGAAATCATGTTTGAAAAATGCTTCAACCACCTGAACAATGATGAAAGTTCAAAGCTTCAACCATCTGAATCCTACATTAAAGGTATCGCCGACAAACCCATCAAGCCTTTGGGCCAACTAACCCTCAATGTGTGTTTCAGTGAAGGAAAAATGGAAAGAACCAGGCTACTAACCTTTGTGGTAATCAACATTCCCTTGAACTATGATGTTATCATTGGAAGGCCAGGGCTAAGTTGTTTAGAATGGCGGTATCAGTTGGCCAAGGCACCTAAAATTCCCCACCGAACAAGGGATAGCAACCCTTCAACCAACACAAGAAGCTTTCTTGGTTCAAGGAGAAAATTCGAAGGAAAACAAGGAAGACGAACAAGGATGGATCATTAACCCAAAATATCCTGAACAAAGGATAAAGGTAAATACCAACCTTACCTAAGAAGCCCTCTCTCATCTCAAGAGGCTACTCTTGCACAACATGGACATCTTTGCATGGTGTCCCGAAGACATGACCGGAATTCCCCGAAGTATTGCTGAGCATGAGCTCAAAATTCCATCTGATGTAAAACCCGTGGTATAGCCAATGAGAAGCCTAGCCCCAGATAGAAGCCTGGCAGCTTGCTAGGAGGTTGAAAGGCTTGTTCAAGCCGGAATCATCCGAGAAGTCAAGTATCATTCTTGGATAGCTAACCTGGTAATGGTCCGCAAACCGGATGGATCCTGGAGAATGTGCATTGACTTCAAAAACCTAAATAAAGTATGCCCGAAAGATTGGTATCCCTTGCAAGAAATCGACCTAAAGGTTGATTCCCTCACAGGCTTCCCACTCAAATGCTCCTTGATGCCTACAGAGGCTACCATCAAATATAAATGAAGCACGAAGATGAAGAGAAAACGACATTCCACACCAACAAAGGTATCTTTTGATACCAAAATATGCCGTTTGGTTTGAAAAATTCAGGGGCAACTTATCAACATCTGCTAGACAAACCATTTACCGAACAAATAGGTAGAAAAATGGAAGCCTACGTTGATGATTTGGTGATCAAAAGTAAAAGTGAGAATCAAATGCTTGATGATATACAAGAAACTTTCTAAAACCTAAGAAAGATTAACATTAAGCTTAATCCTGTGAAGTGCTCATTTGGATTTGAAGAAGACAAGTTCTTGGGACACATAGTGGGAGAATAAAGCATAAAGGCTAACCCTAACAAGGTTAAGGCCATCCTCGACACAAAGTCCCCACAAACCAAGAAAGAGGTGGAAAGCCTGAACGGAAAGCTTGTAGCCCTGAAGCGTTTCACATCCAAGCTAGCAGAAAAATCCCTACCTTTCTTCAAAACCCTTCAAGGGTGCACAAATAAGAAAGACTTTGACGGATAGAAGAGGCAGAAGAAGCTTTCAACCAAATGAAGAAACACCTGGCTTCACTCCCAGACATTGCCGCTCCAGAAACAGGAGAACTAATCTCTGTCTATCTTTCAATTGCTGAGGAAGCTATCAGCGTGATTCTGACCATTGAACGAAATAAAGCTCAGGTACCCGTTTACTTCTTCAGCAAAACTTTAAAACTCGCAGAGACCAAGTAGCCCTCATTGGAAAAACTTTCTCTAGCCCTAGTAAAAACAGCTAGAAGGCTTCAAAGGCACTTTCAAGCACACCCAATACAAGTGGTCACTGATCAACCCATAAAAAAATGTGGTTGAAAAACTTAAAACTTCTGGACGATTAGCCAAGTGGGCTGTGGAATTAGGTGAACACAACATCGCCTATACCCTAAGAAAAGCTGTCAAGGCCCAAATCTTGGCGGATTTCATTGGGGAAATTCCACAAGAAGCATCAACGGAAGTTAACACAACTATAGCTGCACCATCTGACCTAGATGCCTGGAAGCTTTTTACCGATGGAGCTTCCAGCCTTGAAGGGTCAGGGGCCGGCCTAGTGTTAATCAACCCCGAAAACTTACAATTTACATATGCTATTCGGCTTGAATTTCAGATAACCAATAATGAAGCCGAATACGAAGCACTCATTACTGGTCTCAAGCTCGCCAAAAAGATGGATGTCCAAAAGCTTCAATTCTTCACAAACTCTTTACTTGTTTCGAACCAAGTAAACGATAGCTACATAGCTAAGGAACATAACATGAAGAAGTACAGGGAGAAAGCAAATGAACTCATGAATACATTCCAATCATGTACCATCAAACAGGTTCCATGATCACAAAACAAGAAGTCTGATGCACTTTGCAAGCTCGCATCCCTCACATTTGCTCATCTCACCAAAAAAGTATTAGTCGAGCTATTAAAGACGCCATTCATCGAAGAACTTGAAGTGCAAGACGTAATTACCGAAGAAGGACCAAACTGGATGAACCCTTTAATCAAATTCCTGAGAAATGGTGAATTACCAAATGACAGACGGAGGCTGAAATGGTTCGTATCAAGTCAAGGTAGTACGTGCTACAAGGAGAAGTCCTCTACAAAAAAGGCTACCTAGCACCACTACTCCGATGCGTTGGCCCAGAACAAAGCCAATATCTGATAAAGGAAATTCAGGAGGGAATATGTGGAGCCCACTATGGCCCAAGATCGGTAGTTGCAAAGTTGATGAACCTTGGATTCGTTTTGACCCTCCATGCATCGTGACACAACTGAACAACTGAAAAAATGTGAAGCTTGTTAGTTATACGCCCCAGTACCAAAAAGCCCCAAGCATGACCTTGTCCCTATCTCCTCAGCTTAGCCATTTCACAAATGGGGCATGACATTGTTGGTCCATTCCCACCAGCCAAAGGAGGAGTCAAATTCTTGTTGGTAGCTGTTGACTATTTCACCAAGTGGTCAAAAGTAAAACCATTAGCCAAGATCTCGGGAAAACAGGTCATTGATTTTGTTTGGGAAAACATAATCTATCAATTTGGACTTCCAAGGGTACTAGCAACGGACAACGGAGAACAGTTTGCCGAGAAGCCTTTTAACTCTTGGTGCAAAGAGTTCAGGATAACTCAAGTATTTAGCTCGTCGCTTATCCACAATCAAACAGCCAGGTGGAGAGGACAAATCGAAGCATTGTTGAAGCCATCAAAACCCGATTGGGAAGATACAACAACAACTGGCTCGCAGAATTGCCTAATGTCTTATGGGCAATCCGAACAACCGATAAAACAAGTCGTAAGAAAACACCCGACAGTCTTGTGTTCGGATCAGAAGCAGTGATCCCAGTGGAAATCGGAGTTCCAACACAATGAATGCTCAACATAGACCTCGAATTAAACAAGACAGAGACCATGTTGAACTTGGCACTCCTTGAAGAAATTCATGATCAAGCCGCTATACAAGAAGCCAAATATAAACAAAAGATGGAATATTATTACAGTACGCGGGTGAAGCATGAACGATTCAAACCAGGAGACCTTGTGCTCCGTAAATGAAGCAAGTAAAAAAGAAAGTCAAGGAAAACTTGGCCCAAAATGGGAAAGGCCATACACCATCCATGAAGCTCACAAGGGTGTGTCATACAAACTAGCAGACACCCAAGATAAAGGGCTTCCTCATCACTAATGGCAAAAACCTTAAAAGGTTCCATGTTTAGACAAAATGTCTATTGCAAGAGTTGTTTTAATCCCCCTATGTAATAAACGTTCCCTTGAATGAATGAATGAATGAATGATAAAGTTTTTTCAAATTTGTCTTTCTATCCTATTTTAGGTTGAGAACCTAGCAAAAAACTTCATGGCAAGGGCCATGAAAGGGGATGAGCTCCCAGGCCACATCGCTCAATAGGTTCGAGGTTAATCGACCTATATAAAGGGTGAGTTCCTAAATCAGTACAACTCCATGAGACTTAGCAAATTTTTCAAAAAAACATGTGTCATAGACGGGTTTGAGTAGCCTACATCAAATGTTCCTTAAGCTTTAACAATGGCTTACGAACCAAAAACACCAAGTGAGTGTTACAAATAGGATAGGCAATGTGCCTTCTTGTTAACAATACTCTTAAGTCTAAGTGATTACAGCACTGAACCCTTCAAGGTATAAGTAGTAAAGGATGAACAACTAACAAACAAAGACAACATAGCAAACAATGAAGTAACACAAGGAATAATAGAACAACGTAACATAAACAAGCAACCATCATAACGGCCCTAAAGGCCAGTCAACCTACAAACTGTTCAAATAGCCTTAAAGGCTCCAACAATCATAGGGACCTAAATGGTTCCCTTTAAAAGAAGCATGTTTAAACAGTACACAACAAATTGTTTGGATGCTAAGAAAGCTACGAATCACTCAAACACAGTAGAAGGCTTTGACACACCAACATTGTCAACTTTAGCCTTCTTCACTTTCTTCCCCTTCTTATCCTTCTGATCACCCTCGGTAGCCGTCTCAGAAGCTTGAAGGCGTGCCTCCTTAGAACCTTCACTACCTCCAGCAAAAGTCTTTTCGCTACCTCCCGGGCATGAGCATTTCTTGGAAAGAGATTTGAACACTTTGTCACAAGCAACCTCGTTTAGACCACGAGGTTTCAGCTCTTGCAGGACAAAAAGAGGCTTGCTAAAGCTTTAAGAGACTTTACCCACATAGGGATAAGTTGAATGCTCCATCTCCAAGACGATATCTTGGATGACCTTAAAAGCTTGCAGCTGATAGAAGGAGGATTTATCTACAGGCTCCCCAGATCCACAGGCTTGATAACCAGCGACAAAGCCTTGATGCCTCTGATGCACAAGGGGCTTGATATAGATACCACCTAGGCCCTGTTAAATTCGGAGGAATGAAGAAGATAAGTAACTACCTGTTGGAAGCCATGCTCAATAAGCCACTTGTTGTCGTTGGTCACTTGAACCAGTGAATCCTCGAGCCGCTTATTCTCCTCTAAAGAGGCTTCCTCCCTAACATGCAAAGCCTCCACCTCCTTCTTTAAACCATTCACCTCTGCCTCATGCCATTGAGTAAGCTCACCAACCATTCTCAGCAAAGGCTTCATTTTCCTTCTTCAGCGCAGCCACAGAAGCTTTCATCTACTCCCTCTTCTTTGAAGAAGCTTCAAATTCTTCCATCCACTTACGAAACCGGCCCACACCTTTAAGGAATTAAGGCCGAAAGATTGCAAGCAGCTAACATCATTTTGGAGATCATCCGATCATCTTCCATTGACGAACAGGAGTCTCAGACCCCAGGTGGAGCAAAGTGCGACAACATATCATCACAAACGGAAGAGGAGGCAAAACTATCATCCACCTTAACCTTCTAGCCCGGCACATAAACCTCCTCAGAACCAGCATCACTGGACCCTTCAGCAACCTTCGGAGAACCTTTTAACCCCACAACCTTCTTTCCTACAGCTTCCTTATCCTTCAACAACCACGCACTCTTCTTCTCACCTCAACCACAGCTTCCAAATCTTCCGAAACCTCTATGTCGTCGCTCAACTCCACAGGTTCAAAACCAGATGTTGTCAAGTGCCCTTTATCAAGCGACGACTCGAGCGGCGGGTGGACACTTTCTCATCAGCAACTTTGGAAAATCCTTTCACATTTGAAGATTCACGTAAGTTGAACCCTCAAATCGGTGCTCAGCACCTCTAACAACAGCATCAACACCCTTAGTGGCCTCAACATCTGTAAAAACAACGTCGGATTTGTCATCACTCTTGATAAATTCCAATGCAGACATAATTGTCAATCAAAACAAAGAAGGGTATAAGTTACAATACAAGAAAAAAGCAAACAGATGCACAAAGAAAAAACGCATATCCCGACCATCCCTCATGAGTACAAGGTCTCGATCCACTTTATCCCACAACTTGCTAATACCCACCAACAAGTGTTCTGGAAAGGGACGAAGCCGTGAAGTAATGCACGGATAGACTTTAAAAAACAGCTATTCAACTCAGATTCTGCCGGTTCCAACTTATTAAGAACCGCACCCGGATGTCTCCAAACCAATTTGAACGGAACAATCGATTCAGAAACCCAAAAAGAACCGATCTTTCCAAGAACCAAGCGTAGTCACCATAGATGAAACTAAACAAGTATCGATTTGAGATGTCTCAAACGCAAACCAATCACCATTTTTAGCCAAGCGGAAAAAACAGCGAAAGGATAGCAACGACGGATCAAACCTTGACGCTCGACATAGGATTTCAAAGTGTAAAACCCTAGCGAGCCCTTGGGGATGTAATTGCCCAAAAGAGACATGGTAATACTCTAAAACATTTTGCACAAAAGTAGAAAACGGATGACGAAGATTGGAAAACTCAAAATGGCGACAGTACAAAGCAATAGAACCGGAAGGATACTGATTTATGGATTTATCCAAACCCGGAGCAACCGGATTAAAAAGCATATCAATACCTAATTGTAGACAAAATGCCTCAACTTACTCTTGTGTAAAACGGAAAAAACTAACGGCCAAATCCTTTCGAGCACCCATGAGCATGATAAAAAAAACAAGAACATGGAAAAACTATCATCCACCTTAACCTTCCAGCCCGGCACATAAAACTACTCAGAGTCGGCATCACTTGACCCTTCAGCAACCTTCCGAGAACCTTTTAACCCCACAACCTTCTTTCCTGTAGCTTTCCTATCCTTGCCAACAACCAACGACAACTCCTTTTTCTCACCTTCAACCACAGCTTCCAAATCTTTTGAAACCCTATGTCGTCGCTCAACTCCACAGGTTCAGAATCAGATGGTTGTTCAGCGCCCTTTATCAGGCGACAACTCAAGCGGCGGGTGGAAACTTTCGCAGCAGCAACTTTGGAAAATCCTTTCACATTGGAACATTCACGTAAGATGAACCCTCAAATCGGTGCTCAGCACCTCTAACAACAGCATCATCACCCTCAGCGGCCTCAGCATCTGTAAAAACAACATCGGATTTGTCATCACTCTTGATAAATTCCAATGCAGACATAATTGTCAATCGAAACAAAGAAGGGTATAAGCAACAATACATGAAAAAAACAAACAGATGCACAAAGAAAAAACGCATACCCAGACCATCCCTCATGAGTAAAGGGTCTCGATCCACTTTATCCCACAACTTGCTAATACCCAGAAGCACCAACAAGTATTCTGGAAAGGGATGAAGCCGTGAAGTAATGCACGGATAGACTTTAAAAAACAACTATTCAACTCAGATTCCACCGGTTCCAACTCATTAAGAACCGCACCCGGATGTCTCCAAACCATTCTGAATGGAACAATCGATTCAGAAACAAAAAAATCCGATCTTTCCAAGAACCAAGCGTAGTCACCATAAATGAAACTAAACAAGTATCGATTTGAGACGTCTCAAACGTAAACCAATCTCTGTTTTTAGCCAAGCGGAAAAAACGATGAGCGGATAGCAACGACGGGTCAAACCTTGACGCTCGACACAGGATTTCAAAGTGTAAAACCCTAGCGAGCCCTTGGGGATGTAATTGCCCAAAAGAGACACGGTAATACTCTAAAACATTTAGCACAGAAGTAGAAAACGGATGACAAAGATTGGAAAACTCAAAATGACGACAGTACAAAGTAATAGAACTGGTAGGATACTGATCTATGGATTTAACCAAACCCGGAGCAACTAGATTAAAGGGCATATCAATACCTTATTGTAGACAAAATGCCTCAACTTACTCTTGTGTAAGACGAAAAAAACTAACGGCTAAATCCTTTCGAGCACCCATGAGCAATGATAAAAAAAACAAGAACATGGCAATAAGAGACTAACCTGGGAGAAAGGAGTATTGCAATAATCTTGCAGTTAATGGAAGAAGATATAAAAAAGTAATTAAGGAAAGGAGTTATAATATAAAAGGACGGTTATAATTACCTATTGGGCTAAGGGAAACTGTTGCATGCAGAAAAAACGTCCAATCAGTCCCATCTACTGTCTTTTCAAAATTTAAAATCCAGCTTTTTCGCTGCCCAAAAGACAAAGCCTGGAACCCTTCAAGCCTTGAAGCCTTTTACCAAATCAAACATTGTGCAAAAGTCAGAAGTCTTTGAGCTTACACCCCAAACACCTCTGACTTGGAGGGGCTGATAACGTAGGTAGCTCAATACTTAATAAAATGACTTAAGCACAATATAGCTTAAAGGGTTGAAAGGCAAAAGGGTTCATAATCAACAAGTTGTCGTGAACAACAAAAAGAATGAGAATAGTGCCTCGTCACATCAACACTTTATGTGTACACTCTCCTGCACAGCCGCAACAAAGCATGTGCAAGAGCACATCCTTTTACCCGCAGGTCCAAACCCTTCAACCTACAAAAAAGAGCAAGCCCGCCACTTCAACCAGGGATCATCAATCAAAGGTTTCTTCTTATAGGGAATCATTTTCCTATAAAGCACAGCCCCTTGTAATTCAGGAGGGACACCAGATCAGGGAAGATCAATCCTCCCTCTCTAGAACTTGCTCTATGCTTGTTCTTTTCTTCACTTAACACTACATCATCACATTTGTTACTAGCATTCTGGGTTGAGTATTTGTCAATCCAGAATTCAAAAGTGAATAATCAACAACAGTGATCTCTCTCCACGTGTTACAAACGTGGAGGGACCCAACGACATGCATTAGGCAAATCGGAACCATTGAACTCTTTTGTCTAACCCATCCAGTCACTATTCTTGGTCTTATATTTGTTATAGCAACATTTGGGTTGCTACAAAACATGTCTAAGCTCAAATCCAACATTCCTCCTTAATCTTTGGCAATTATGAAGTTACCAAATCCAACCAACATCTAAGGTAGGTCACCGTTGCCATTTGTCAGCGGAAATTTAGTGCGAACTATAAAATGCCAGTTCTGGTAGTGCCACGTGGGCCGGGGGTGCTTTTGTTGAGACAAAGTAGAATGGTTGCATGTCTTTGGGATGACCATTGAATCACTGGTTTGTAAAGTATATAGTTTGTTTCAGCAAATGTGGAAACGTGGCTCATGTTAATTGGTTTTATGTAGGTTAGTTTTTTTAACTGATAAGATTATTTACTTTGCAGGCTTGCAGCCAATATTTGATGGAAAGATAATTTATATCTATTAATAGATTAAGAGAATGAATAAGGGCAAGCACAAGGTACACCTGGATAGAAAAGTATAGCTTTAAGCATGGTTAATAGATCTATTATTGGAATACTTCTGATTGTGATAATACAGATTTTATTAAAACCACCATTTTAGTTAAGTGATGTTTGATAATTATGGAATATGTATATAGTAATAAACATTTTTAGGTAGGTATTTTTAACAGAACTTTATTCCATTTTAATGAGCTGATTAAGTTACTTTATTTAATACATTTTTATATGTTTTCACAGCTATTTTTAACTTGGTTTTTAGCTGTTTAACCTTTAACTATTCCATTGGATGTTTTATATAATATCTTTATCACTATGCTATGGGTTTCGCAGGTGCACATTGTCGGTTCTCGGTCTCCCTAGCTAGATTGTGTTAAAAGATTTGTGTTTCATTACACTCACGTTTGGCATATTATCTATCACACATTGTGTTGCATTTGGTAAGTTTAATTTAAAATATTTTTTATTAAATATTAAATTGTTATAGAGAGTGTCAATAACAGAACAAACAAAATCAATGTAATTCAGTACGTAGAATCGAATTGATAAACATACCATTTGTATGGTTCTAGATTAATTAATAAGATATGTTGATATCTTTTTTTGGAATATCACGACTTTAATGTTCGAAGTTGCACTTTTGGTTGCTATATCCACAGAGTACTACACCAAACCAAACTAAAACAAGTGCAAACCAAACTAATACCATAGTTTATTATAAAATACGGTGTTATGTGGGTAATAAGAGAGTCACCAAATACGAAATTGGTGTTTTGTGGATTTGGTCATTACTAATGGAACGTTGCTTTCATTTAAAAGTTTGTGTGTTTATTTCAACACTAAATAATAAATTTTATTGTGAGGTCACCACATGTAAAACATGGGTACTTAACTAGTATTAAAATAGATAATATGCCAATGTTATATATAGTGGTTCAAATAAAAATAAATAATTATATATATGGCTAACTTTATTAAGAACTGCTTAACATGTGTGTATATATAGGGAGATTATTGTTAAAAGACCATAAATCATAAGTGTAGGAACTAACAATGAAGCTGTATGCGTATCATAAAAAGAGGGGTCATTGTGTCAGATGAAGAAAGCAAAACATGGGTAGCCATGTACACAAGTTGACACTTTTAAATGCATTAGACGCATTGAGCATTGGGAGTGTGCTTTGATAAAAAGTTGATTCATAACACTGAATTGATGTGTGTATTCGTTATGTTTCATTACAAAGAAGGGTATTCTATTTATACACAAAAAACGTAATCTATTTATAGAAGACAGCAGCTGATTGCTAGCTGTCTTGATTGTTGCTGTCGATTGCTGTTGATCTGCTGGAGATTGATTGCTGTTGATCTGCTGGATATGTGGCTGTTGATTAGCTGCCGCTTCCTTCAAGGTTAGACCTTCCTTTCTAACACTCCCCCTCAAGTTGAATAGTTGGATTTCCAAAATTCAACTTGCCCAAACAATCATTGAGAATTTTCCCGTTAACTGCTTTTGTTAGAATGTCAGCAAGCTGATCCTTTGATCGAACGAATGGTAGTTCAATCGTACCATCTTCCAATTTTTCTTTGATGAAATTCCTATCAACTTCCACGTGTTTTGTTCGATCATGTTGAACTGGGTTTTCTGAAATCTGAATTGCAGCTTTATTATCACACATAATCTTACTTGTTTCTTTGGGCGGAAAACCAATCTCAGCTAAGAGTCTCCGCATCCACATGGCTTCTGTTAAACCTCGAGTTATGCCTCTAAATTCAGCTTCTGCACTTGAAAGAGCAACCACTTTTTGTTTTTTACTCCTCCAAGTGACAAGATTCCCACCAACTAGAGCGAAGTAGCCTGCTGTTGACCTCCGACTTCCCTTATCTCCTGCCCAGTCTGCATCAGTATAGATTTGAACATTTAGGTGTCCATGTGATTGAAACAGGACTCCATGACCCACTGTTCCTTTGAGATATCTAATAATTCTCCAAACTGCTTCCATATGTGACTGTTGAGGTTGGTGCATGAACTGACTTACTACCCCTACAGCATAGGCGATGTCTGGACGAGTGTGTGAGAGATATATTAGTTTTCCCACCAGCCGTTGGTATCTTTCTTTATTTGCTAGTTTTGCTCCTTCTTCCATGTAAAGCTTTTGGTTTACACTCATAGGAGTATCTGCCGGTTTGCAATCGATCATTCCAATTTCTGCCAACAGGTCTAAGACATACTTCTTTTGACTAATGAAGATTCCTTGTTTCGACCTTAGTACTTCAATACCGAGGAAATACTTAAGTCTGCCCAAATCTTTCATTTCAAATTCAGCAACAAGTTTTCTTTGAGTTTTACCATTTCTTCTTTATCGTTCCCTGTAATGATCATATCATCTACATAGATAATTAGACAGGTTACGAATTTTCCTCTTTTTTTGAGAAACAAAGTATGATCGTCATTACTTTGTTTATATCCAAACTTTTTCATAGCTACGGTAAATCTGCCAAACCAGGCCCGGGGAGACTGCTTCAAACCATAAAGGGATTTCTTCAGACGGCAAACTTCTCCAGTTTTGAAATCTTTTGTGAATCCTGGAGGAGCATCCATAAATACCTCTTCGTCTAGGTCCCCGTGTAAGAAGGCATTTTTTACATCAAACTGTTGAAGTGGCCACCCTTCATTTGCAGCTATCGAAAAAAGAACCCTGATTGTGTTCATTTTTGCAACTGGGGAGAATGTTTCAGCATAGTCAATCCCATGTGTCTGAGTATACCCCTTTGCTACCAGTCGGGCTTTATATCTTTCAATTGTACCATCTGGTTTATACTTAATCGTATAGACCCAACGACACCCCACGGATTTCTTTCCAAACGGAATAGTACACTTTTCCCATGTATTGTTCTTGGTTAGGGCTTCCATTTCTGTGTTCATTGCTTCCTTCCAATGTTTAGATTTTAAGGCTTGATCCACGTTTGTAGGAGTTTCTTCGGAATAAACAGATGAGATAAATGCTTTGGCTTCCTTAGTGAAGTTTCCATCTGTCACACTAGCTATAGGATAACTAGATCTTCTTGGTTCTTTTTCATGAGAATACCGTTTCGGAGGAACCCCTCTGTTTGTTCTAGGGGGTAACACATATCTCGATGGTGGTTCTTCTTGTCTGGATTCATCTGCCTGCAAATTTTCAGTTTGTTCTGTGGCAGTTTCATGGTTAGAAGTATTGGTGTCCTCAAAGTCATTAGAAACTTCAAAAATACCACCAGACTGAATAGGATGAGTATCACTTACCCCGGACACCAGGTTAGGAGGAACATTAGGACCGTCAGTGGCACTGAGATTGGGTTCTGGTGACTCTGTGGTTGGTGACTCTGTAGTTGGTACATAGGGAACATATTTCAACCAGCTTAGTGTGTCTAAACATTCCTTCTCCCCCTGACCATTGAGTTGGGAATTGTAGTAATACTCGGTTTCAAGAAAGTCACAGTTTATTGTGGTGAACATATGACGTGTTTTTGGATTATAACATCTGTATCCCTTTTGATTCATTCCATACCCGACAAAGACACATTTTACAGCACAAGGGTCAAGTTTGGTTCGATCTGATTTAGGTATGTGAACAAAGGAAGTACATCCAAAGATTCGTGGTTGAAGGGTGAGAACTGAGGGTAGTTTGAAGAATTTTGAAAGGGTGTGTAACGGAGTGTTAAGCTTTAGGATTTTTGTTGGGAGTCGGTTGAGAAGATAGGTAGCAGTAGCAAGGGCTTCAGGCCAAAAATATTTCGGGACCTGGGATTCAATCAGGAGAGCTCGTGTCATTTCTAGCAAAATGCGATTTTTCCTTTCGGCGACACCGTTTTGTTCTGGGGTGTTTGGGCATGTAGTTTGGTGGATTATTCCCTTGTCTTGGAAAAAGGATTTAAACAAGGTATTAACAAACTCACCGCCATTATCAGATCGGAATATTTGGATGTTTGTTTGAAATTGGGTTTGAATCATGGCGTAAAACATAGTGAATTTTTCAAATACTTCGGATTTGTTTTTCAAAAAATAAACCCAGGTCATTCGGGTACAATCATCAACGAACATCACAAAGTACCGAAGGTTTTGCCCCCCAAGAACCGGGGCAGGACCCCATACGTCAGAATGGATTAATGAAAATGGCAAAGCAGCCTTAGTGTTATTGGGTTTAAAAGTTTTTCTATGGCTTTTTACTAAAACACATGTTTCACAATGTGACATAGAATTAACTGGAAATAGTTTCGGAAATAAAATATGCGAATAACTTGCAGAAGGATGACCTAATCTTCGGTGCCATAGCCAAGCTTCCCGTTCCGATGTCCCATGAGTCAGCATCACAGCACCACTTTGAGTCACCTCATCCACATAGTACAACCCTTGATTTTCAGTGCCACGCCCAATGATCACTCCCGTCCTGATATCCTGTAAAATACAAAACGTAGGGTACATTAGGACAATACAGTTGAGTTCCTTCGTGACATGGCTGATGGAAAGCAGCTTATGTGATAACGAAGGAACATAAAGGCAATTAGAGATTTTTATTGTGGGTGAAATCTCAATAGTTCCTCCCGATTTTACATCCATTATTCCTCCGTTTGCCGTTTGAATATGTGTTTTTTTCTGGTTTGGTTGTTGAAATAATATCCGATAGCTCATAAGTTATCGTATCGGTTGCGCCACAATCAAAAATCCATAGTTTTTGTTTTTGATGTTCGTGGGCCATATTGGCTTCTCCCTTTTTTCCAGGGACTATATGTGTAATATTTATTTTTAAATTCGACCGAGGGACTATATGTGTTCGTGCATTATCTTCTTCTTCTTCACTTATGTATGACTTAGGGTTTGAGGGTTGCGCCCCAAACCCTTTACCTGTTGTTTCTTCTTCATCTGCTTTGGCCACTCCGCCGAAGCCCGATCTGTTCCGGCTTTCATCTTTGGGAGCATCTCGGTTACCGGCGCCGGATGACTTTCCTTTTTCTGTAGTCTTTGTGCCTCTCTTCTGACCATCAGACCACCATTCCGGATATCCGACGAGTTTGAAACATTGTTCCCGGGTATGTTTCATCATCCCGCAATGATCACACTTGAGGTGAGATTTGTCGTCTTTACTTGTTCCGATTCTTTTTTCACCGGCTCGTCGGTAACCCTTTGACGCAAGCCCTAGTCCGTCAATTTCAGAGGCCATTAGACCCACTGTGATACCCTGTGTGTCATTGAGAGGTGCTCCCAGAATATTCTGGTGAGCGGCCTCCTTGCGGACAGTAGAGTACGCAGTTTCTACGGTTGGAAGGGGCTCTAACCGGGAGTATTTCCCTTTTTATAGGATCATATTTCCGGTTGAGAGCGTTTAGAAACTGGAACAGTTTCTGTTCCGACCTGATTTTGTGATACGCTTGGATATCGGCTGGGCAGGTCATAGGGTTTGGGTCAATCCGATCAATTTCTCCCCATACTCCTTGTAGTATAATCCACAATTCTTCTAGGGAGAGATTGTTCTGTTTGATTTCATTCGCCTTGACATGTAGGTTGAAAGTTTGGAGCTTGTCACGCCCACTGCTATATGTTATAGCTAGGGCATCCCAGAGCGATTTTGCTGTTGGGAATTCGGTTAGATTGCTGGCAAGGGTTGGTTCGATGTTCTGTATGAGCCATGAGAAGACGACTAGGTCGTCTTGTTCCCATTGCTCATATTGCTCGCTGGTTTGGTTTGGTGGGTTGGTTGATAGATGATTTAGAAAGGCTTTTGATTTACCGCCTATGGCTACCCTCATCATCCGGGTCCATAAGGCGTAATTCTGACTGTTGAGCTTGAGGTTTATTTGAAGGTTATCGGATAGTTTTGGGTTTCGGTTTTGTGGGTTAAGGCCATTCTTGAGCAGATTGGCGATTTGAATGGATAAATCTTCTCCCAAGTTACCGGCTTCGGCCATGGCAGCTTGGTTGAGAGGATGATTTGGTTTTGGGTGAGCAAGGTAGATGATGAACAGGTCAAGAACGACACTGCTCCGATACCATGATAAAAAGTTGATTCATAACACTGAATTGATGTGTGTATTCGTTATGTTTCATTACAAAGAAGGGTATTCTATTTATACACAAAAAACGTAATCTATTTATAGAAGACAGCAGCTGATTGCTAGCTGTCTTGATTGTTGCTGTCGATTGCTGTTGATCTGCTGGAGATTGATTGCTGTTGATCTGCTGGAGATCTGCTGGATATGTGGCTGTTGATTAGCTGCCGCTTCCTTCAAGGTTAGACCTTCCTTTCTAACATGCTTAAGTGAAACACTTCAGTTAAAAGGGTGGACACACTTGTACATGGCTATATATAGTGGTTCAAATAAAAATAATTAAATATATATATATGGCCAACTTTGTTAAGAACTTCTTAACGTGTGTGTATATATATATGTATGTATATGAGGAGATTATTGTTAAAAGACCAAAAATCATATATATAGGAACTAACAATGAAGCTACATACGTATCATAAGACGAGGGGTAATTGTGTCGGATGAAGAAAGCAAAACTTGGGTAGCCATGTACACAGGTTAGACACTTTTAAATGCATTACACATTGAGCATTGGGAGTGTGCTTGAGTGAAACGCTTCAGTTAAAAGGGTGGAAACACTTGTACGCACATTGCATCTAACTTTTCCGTTACACGGCATTTAAAAAATATATAGCAATAACATACTCAACTAGCTCCTTTTGTGACCCTCAATTCCCTAAGTAACACCGAATAATTTCATAGTTGTCACAGTAGCTGGGAGGGGCGCAAAAAGAACCGGTTGACGTTACCATAAGATCAAGAAGTTTACTATAGTACATTATATCTTTTTTTTAAATGTTGTGTATCTAAATAATTGATCAAATGTGCATACAATGGTGTGTCCACCCTATAATAATCACATAGTGGTGCATCTAACACACATGAAAATGTCTAACCGATATGCATTCACATGTGATTAATGTTAACTTAGATGCGAATCATAAGACTTCACATGTAAATCAATATTAACTTTCAGTCACACATCAATATAAAAAAACGTATGTAACAATGAAAGATAAGATGTGAATTAATCAATTTTATTGTTAATATTTGAACTCGAAGGGTGGGGTTGGGGTGGGATCCTTGAGGTTGGCATGTAACACAGAACAAGAAATAAATGTAAATAAACCTATTAGGTATTATAATTATGGTATCAGATATTGTTCTATATTTTTAATATTATTGTTGCTACAACAAATATAAGACCAAAGATGTCTACAGACTGTTTAGACAAAAGGGTTCAAGAGTTTCGGTTTTCCTTACGCAGGTCGTGGGGTTTCCCCACGTATGCAATACGTAGGGTTGGATCACTTTGTTATTGCTTGTCTAAATTCTAGATTGAAAGATATTCAACCCAGAATGTTTGTTTGCAATATGATTGTGTTGAAGTTAGTGAAGAATAGAACATGCAAGTGACAAGTTCAAGTAGAGAGAAGTGAGATTTCAAGGATGGCCAGCTGAATGACAAAGTGTTGTCATTTATAGGGGAAGAGCTAGGGTATAAGAAGAAACCATTGATTAGTGATTCGAGACTGCAGAGAGGGGCCTGTTCGTTTTGGTAGGTAAAAGGCTTTGGACCTGCGGATAAAATGATGTATTCTCCCATATGCCTCTTGTCCGGTTGAGTACGAGGTTTCACACGTAAAGTGTAATGAGACCAGTGACTGTCTATATATAGGTGTTGTGTGTTCATTGTTTGTAAACTTTGGAAGTTCCTTGAGGGGAAACCTAGCGGATTCTCTCCAGGAACTCTGCCAACCAGACAAGATGTATACTCTTTCGGTATGAATGAAATGAAAAGCTTCCGCTGATTCTGTTCCTACTCACTATCAATATCGTTCTACCGAATCAGTACATTCCCCAAAACCTCCGTCTAGAACCACGGCCACCGGGACCACAACTGGTATCAGAGCTACAGTACCAATTCATTCAATCTAACAGTTTATGAATCACCTACGCTCATGAATTTTGGACGTATGAGGGGTTTTAGACGTAAAACATCAAATAATCGAATAATCCGCAGACATAATGTAAAATTGAAACTATAAGATTGTTAAAAACTGATTTTCGACCAGATCTGTGAAAGAGATGAAGATTTTGGATCGAAAAGACGTTATCAGTTTCGTCCGTACGAGTGAGCCTCTGTTGCTCGTACGAGTGACACTTTGTCAATCGTACAAAACATAACTCGTACGAAGCGCAACTCGTATGGAGTGGTGACAAAAAAGGCATTTTTTGATCGTATTGACGAGATGAGTGTCCGGAAAAAAATTGGTGTTTACAATTTTTTTCGAGATTTTAACGTCTAATTCGAGCTGTTC
Source organism: Scalesia atractyloides (assembly GCA_947069175.1). Taxonomy (NCBI): domain Eukaryota; kingdom Viridiplantae; phylum Streptophyta; class Magnoliopsida; order Asterales; family Asteraceae; genus Scalesia; species Scalesia atractyloides. Next base: position 54,590,263 of record CAMTDV010000020.1, read on the forward strand.
GGGGACACCGTCTAGAGCTTCAGAGTATAGATTTGATGATACGGCCCCAAAAGGACGAAGATTTTGGGGTAGTCACTGATACATGTGCAAAAAGTTGATCATTTGGTGTAGTGACTATTAATGGGCCTTAACGTTAAATTAGCATTTGCTCAAAACTGCAATTTTGGGAAATTTTCCGCAAAATTTGGGTACCATATGCTGCAATCGACCCATAATCTTCATCCCCATAAGATTTAAAGACGTCAGAATTTGCAAAAATGAGGGGGAATAAAAAATTTTCACGTATATTTAAAAATTTCGGCATTTTTGAAATTCGTGACTGTTAGAACTGTTGAGACCATTGGTGCTTGATTATCCATAGATTGAACTAGTTTGTAATGGTTATACAAAGTTAAAGGGTCAAAAATGCAATATGGTGAAAATTGTGTGTACGCGGCGTATTTAGCAACCCAGCGTATTTAATAAATACGCTGGGTAGTTATTTTGTATAAATATGATGATCAATGCATGTATGTCTAAGTTTCTTGGACAGATTTTGGTGATCTTCTTGTGTTATGATTTTTGCTATTGTGCTTTCATCCGAATATCCAGGTGTTGTTACTGATTACATGTTATTGGGATTTCATATACAACACTAGTTGTTTGATCCAAACAAGATTCTTCATCTTCTTTGCTTGGTTTTTCTTAGTATTTCCACATTCAAACAACTAATCCATAGTTGTTTGGGTGAAAACAATCAATTACTGTGATCCGAATCTGTTTTGGTACTCACAATTTGGTATCAGAGCCTTTGTGCTCCTGATTGTTTGAGTTTTTGTTAAGATTTGTCAAGTTTTGAAGGTTTTACAAAAGTTCTCAAAGTTTCATGGTTTTTAAAATTTTTGGGATTAAAATGGCTTGATCTGGTGCGTTTAATCTTTGGATTTTGTTAATCAGTAGTTTGGTAAACATTTTGGTCATTTAGCTACAAAGAAAAATGAATTTTTGGTCGTTTTTTGGTGATTAGAGGGTTTTTGTTCGTACTAAAACCCTTCTGGGCGTATTTAATGTTGAAGCTAGCGTAGATATATTTGAATTTGGCGTATTTATTTTGAATCTAGCGTATTTAACTTGAATTTCATGAGTTAACAACTACGATGGTTCTTAAATCAGCGGAGTTATAAAATTGGCAGCGTAATTGTCCAGCGAATTTACTTGAAGGCGACTTCGAAATCAGTGATACTAATCCTCAGCGATTTTATCATGGTTTTTAGCGAAATTAACTAAACCTTTGCTTGTTTTCAAATATTCCAGCGGATTTAGCTTTTTGCAGGACAAAATCGGCGATTCCATCAATGTAATTGTTTCCAAGTGCAGCGTAATTAATCTCTGGTCCAACGTATTTACCTCCTAGCGAGCGTAATTGTTCTCTGATTCAGTAAATCTCAGCGTAATTGGTCATCTTTCATCCATCATGTCTCTTAATCAACTCAATCCGATTGCTCAAGCCGAACGAGAAACTGGAACCGCTACAATGCCACCAAAGTTGAAAGGCTCGAAAGATTTCAGCAGCTGGAAAAACAGGATCAAGTCCTTTTTTGAGTATACCGATTATACTCAATGGATGTGGGCCCGCATGTTCCCATGATAATACGTGACGACATTCGTACTATCAGTGAAGATCCTTCAACATTCACAGATGAAGATAGAACACTCATTCAACGTGACAGGAGGGCTCACACTCATTCAACGTGACAGGAGGGCTCACACTCATTCAACGTGACAGGAGGGCTCACTATGGCTTTGTCAAAGGATGATAACAATCTGTTTGAAGAATACACCTCGGCACATGAACTGTGGTTGGCTCTAATCGATCATTATGAAGGCAATGAGGAACTCAGGGAGAACAAACGAGACATGGTGCTGAAAGAATATGATATGTTTGGAAGTCTTCATGGCGAAAACTTGTCCGACCACATAAGCATATTTCTAGGGGTGTTGACCAAGATGAAGAAGGTGGGAAACTCAGTTGCAAATTATGCATCGATCAAGAAGCTGCTAGATTCTCTACCAAAACAATGGAGTCTTCAATGCATGATGATTAAGAGAACTTTCCTCACCAGCACAACTCCAGTTACTCTCTCAGAATTGATTAACACTTTAAAAGCCTTTGAAATGGACATCGTGAAACGAGAGATGAATCAAACTGGATATTCTCAGAAGACGTCTCAGCAAGCTGCTGCAACCTCGGTCCCCAAGAATATGGCATTTCTTGCTCCTGTCACCTCATGTGGATCAAATCCCCAAAGTGCTATCGAATCCTATTCAAATGCTTCCGCAAACTTTGTGAAGGCCTCGTCATCTTTGGAGAAGACCACCGTGGCTAGCGACACTCAAGCACTTAAAATTTCCACAGAACATGTAGCTCTTTTTAATACTTTCTTAAGTAGCTATGAGGCGCTTATATCAGAAGAGTTGAAGAGAGAATTCCTAACAGCAGAGGACATGTATCAAGTAGATCCAGACGACATGGAGGAGATGGATCTGAAGTGGCAGATGGCAATGATCACTCTACGGTTGAAGAAATTCCAAGATAAAACAGGAAAGAGGTTGGCTCTTAGAAAAGCTGGATTTGACAAATCCAAGCTTAGATGTTATAACTGCAAAGACTTGGGCCACTTCAAAAGAGAGTGTCCGTTGCTGAAGAACGAGAATACCGAAATCAACTAGACAAGGAGGCCGATTGCCATTGAAGGAAATAATAATGCTGCTGATAATAATCATAAGGCTTTAGTGGTGGAAGATTATGATTGGTCGGAGGAGATAGCTGAGGCAAAAGGTGAAGTAAACAAGGCCCTCATGGCAAACATTACCACTGTCTCTGCCACGTCTTCTTCAAATAGTGTTGAAAAACAAACCTACAAGATTCCAAAAGATGACACTGGTTTTAAAAGCGTCATCTCTCCTGCCTCAGAGAAGAGACAACAGAAAGCTGAAATGAATGAGTCGAAGCCTGCTGTTCAAGAAGTCATCAGTACCAGCAAGAATGCAGCGGTTGGAACATCCTCTACCGCCATGAAATCAGAAGCTGAAGATAAGGATTTGGTAAACAGCATTCCATATGAATTTAATGCAAAGCTGTGCTCAAAACCATGTTTGAACATCGTGACACACTACAAATCACTCAACCGTGATATAATTAAAGAAAAAGAAAAAGTTTTGAAAATAAATCATGAACTAAAAGAAAATGAGGCTGCATATCAGCGAAAGTTGAATTCAACCATAGCCGAAATACAAACTCTAAAGGAATTTATTTTCAGAAAAGATTTTATAAAAAACGATTTGACAGAAAAGCTAGAAAAATCTCAAAACGAAAACAATAAGTTACAAATCATTATTGATAAATGGGAAATTAGCCAAAAAGCACTGGTTGACATTGTAAACTGCCAACGACCGACATTCATAAAGATGGAATTGGATATAAAGATAAATTCGGAAACGAAAGAAAATTATTTCCTCCTCCGCACAGCAAAAATTATGCCCCTATGTCATCTCCTCATCCTAAGAACGACTTAATCAATAAAAATGATCTTTTGGATCAAAGTATTTTTTATAAATCCGAAAACAACACTAACCTTTCTGAAAGTAATGCAGATCTGTGCGAGAGTAAGGAAGATGTGTGCGATGGGGAAGATGCTTGTGGAGGGATGAAAATATGAATAGGCTATTTAGGCGACAATTATTCAACTGTTAACCGGTTCGCTTGGAATTGTGATAAGATGAACAAAATTTCTATTCAAGATAACTGTAATAGTTTATCTAGGATGGATGATTGTAATGGTTGTTTGCCTAAATTGACAACTCAGGATGACTGTAATGGCAATGTCCCTACACTTAAGGCTCACAACCAAGGGTTTGTCAAGGTTGAGGGTCATGACCTAAACTTTGCTCTCAATGATGAAAATGTTATGCTTAAATCTCCTGTATTTGTGCCAGAGTTAAAGAAAAACAGCTTTGGAAAATTCCTTACAGAGGAAATTCTAGAATTTGTTCCATCAGTTGCAGATATATCAGAGAGTGATAAAGATTTCACTGAAGATTCAAGCACAACAACTTCAGAAAGCGATGAAGAAAGGTCAGATGAAAGTCAAGAATCAATTTCCACATCAGACAGTGAGCATAGTGATGTCGACATTGAAGATAAACATCATCCTGAAGAGAAACTGAAGAAAGCTAAAGATTCAAGCCACATTACATCATCAAACTCCTCAAGATGCTCCAGACTCTCATCGCATACATCATCTTCACACTCAGCACCCAGGAAGAAAAGATCGAGACAAAAACAATGTTTTCGCTATGGTCATTTAGGACATATGGCGAAACATTGTAAAAGCAAGAAATTTTCTAAACCTAGTCAAGATCTAGCTAAAAGTTTTACTGATCAATTTGACAGTTTAAAGAAATCAGTAAAATACATAGTTGATTCAACCTGTTTTTGGAAAAGAAAAGACAACACTCTTGCTCAAAATCATGATAGAATGAGTATAAAGCGAGTCTGGGTTCCAAAAATTAGCTAATTTGTACATGTTTTTTTGTTGTTGTTGTTGTATAACAGAATAAGATTCAGAAATGGCTTCGGATGCTCATGGAATATATCTGGCATGTTGACAGCGGTTGTTCCAGGCACATGACCGGGCTAAAGGATCTGCTTACCAACTTTCGAGTTATTGATGGTGACTTTGTATCCTTTGCCGGAGACGAAAAGGGAGGAAAAATCGTCGGAATGGGTGACGTCGTGTCAGAAGCACTCACCTTGGAGAATGTGAACTATGTTCCAGAATTGTGTTACAATCTTATGAGTGTTTCACAAGTCTGTGACAAATGAATCGCGGTGCTGTTCAATGACACGGAGTGCCTATCCCTCAAACCCGGTTACTCCGTCCCAAAAGAGATGATCATGCTTAGAGCTCCCCGTCAAAATAACACCTACGTGCTAAATATGAAGAATGCCAAATCAAATGAGCCAATGACATGTCTTATGTCAAAAGCATCTGAATCGGAATCACTGCTGTGGCACAGGCGTTTGGGGCATGTGAATTTTAAGAACATAAATAAACTTTCTAAATTAAATCTAGTAAGAGGTTTACCTATGAAAGATTTTCCTTTTTTAGAAAAGTGCATCGCATGTGCACAAGGAAAGCAGCATAAAAAGCCTCATAAGTCCAAAGTAGTGAATACGATATCTGCTCCTCTACAATTACTTCACATGGATCTTTTGGCCCAATTAGCGTTAAAAGTTTAGCTAAAAGATCATATTGTTTGGTGATTAAAGATGATTTTTCACGGTTTTCATGGATGTTCTTTCTCGAAGCCAAAAGCGAAATGGCATCCATTCTGAAGAGCTTCATTCCCATGATTGAAAACATGATCAAGCTGAAAGTCAACTCCATCAGAAGCGACAACGGAACTGAATTAAAAATCATACGTTTGTCTCCTTTTGTGAAGATAAGGGAATTCGCCTCCAATACAGCGCTGCCAGGACTCCTCAGCAAAACGGTGTAGTAGAGCGAAAAAACAGAACTCTCATCGAAGCTGCAAGAACTATGCTTGTCGACTCTAAGCTTCCCATAATCTTCTGGGCTAAAGCGGTCAACACAGCATGCTATGTTTTGAATGGTGTTCTTAACGTCAAACCTAATGGAAAGACAGCCTATGAACTACTTTTCAAAAGGAAGCCTCTGATAGATTTCTTCAAACCGTTCGGGTGTTCATGCACACTTCTCAACACTGAAGACAATCTCATCAAGTTTGAAGCAGTCGGTGACGTGTGCTACTTCATGGGCTATTCATCTTCTCAAAAGGCATATCGAGTCTACAACAAACGGAGCAAGATGGTGATTGAATCATACTACGTTGATTTTCAAGAAGGAAACTCCACTAACACTGGAAGCACTCTGAACTGGTTTTATGACGTGGATATTATATTCAACACTTTCAGCATCAATGAACCCAACACTGAATCCGAACCTGCAGAATCCACTCTGTTGGAACCTTTGTTTGATGCCTCAGACATTGGTTTTACTCCGTTTACAACCCGTTTCACCACTGCCTCTGCCTCTCCTACTATTCCGGTGTTCGAAGTAAATGGTGACACATCTGCTGAGAATGCATCTACACATGATGATTCTTCTTCACAAGAGGCTGCGGATGAACCACCCAAAGAAGAAGAAACTCCAATCATCTACGTCGATGAACACTTTTCTAATCTACCTCAACAAGTTGAAACTCACACCAATTGGGTACAAGACCAATCGAAACCATCCAATTGAAAATGTCATCGGTTCTGTTGAAGATGGAGTTCGAACACGTGGTCAAACACATACCATCAACACAGGACTGTATGCAACCTTTTTTTCGCAGTCTGTCCCAAGAGATATCGAAGAAGCTATTCAAGATTCAAGTTGGGTACAAGCTATGCAGGAAGAATTGGCACAATTTCGGAAACGTAAAGTCTGGGAACTCATTGATCTACCAGACGGAAAGTATCCAATTGGTACCAAGTGGGTGTTTTGTAATAAGATGGATGATCGTGGTGTAGTTATCAAGAATAAGGCTAGATTAGTGGTTCAAGGGTTTCGACAAGAAGAGGAGATTGACTACGAGGAAGTTTCTGCACCTGTTGCATGGCTAGAAGCCATCAGAATCTTCTTAGCCTATGCTTCGTTTAAAAACTTTAAGTTGTTTCAAAAGGATGTAAAGAGTGCTTTTCTGTATGGGAAAGTGAAAGAAGAAGTTTATGTTTGTCAACCTCCAGGTTTTGAAGATCCTCATTCCCCCACGAAATACTACAAGCTTGACAAAGCTCTCTATGGTCTTCACCAAGCTCCTAGAGCATGGTACAAGACTTTGTCAACATATCTTCTGGAGTATGGATACTCAAGAGGCAAAATTGACATAACTCTCTTCACAAAAAGATTGGAGAAGATGTGATGTTGGTTCAAATCTATGTAGACGATATTAGTTTTGGGTCGACAGATGAAGCCCTTTGCAGAGAATTCGAGAAGGTTATGAAAGCGAAGTTCGAGATGAGTATGATGGGAGAACTCACGTTTTTCTTTGGACTAGAAGTGAAGCAACGAAAGGATGGTATTCTCATTCATCAGGCTAAGTATATTAGTGATATTCTTTCCAAATATAGCATGACTGACTGCAAATCCGCAAGCACTCCTTTTGCTGCTCAGACGGAACTCACTTCAGATCTTCAAGGAAAGCTAGTGAACAAATCTCTCTATCGCTCAATGATTGGCTCGTTAATTTATCTGACCGCTAGTAGGCCTGACATAATGTGGGTTGTCTGTCTCTATGCCCGCTTTCAAACAAACCCAAAGAATCGCATGATGCTGTTGTCAAGAGAATCTTTCGCTATCTCAAAGGAACTCCAAAGCTTGGTTTGTCGTATCCTAAAGATAGTAATTTTGATCTAATTTCTTACTCTGACAGTGATCATGCAGTTTGCAAAGTAGACAGAAAATCTGTCTCCGGAGGCTGCCAATTCTTGGGAAATCGTCTTATTTCGTGGCTGAGCAAAAAGCAAACAACAGTCTCTACATCTACCGCTCAGGCTGAATACACGGCAGCTTACAGTTGCTGTTCACAAGTCTTTGGATACAGAATCAGTTGTTGGATTATGGGATAAACATCATGAAGACTCCAATATTCATCGACAATGAAGCGTGTCTGGGGATTGTGAAGAATCCTATCCACCATTCCAGAACGAAACACATCGAAATTCGCATTCATGCGATTAGAGATGTGAACGAGAAAGGATACATCCAAGTGGTGCCAGTGGATTCAGTGCAACAAAAAGCTGATATATTTACGAAAGCCTTTGATAAAGCTCGATTCAACCAGTTGGTAACTAGTTGAAAATGGTGAACTTCCTTGAGTGGAACCGACTTTTGGCTTAAAAAAATAAAACGAAAAAAAAAAAAAAATAATAATAATAATAATGGTTTTCATGATAAATAACAATCTCATAAAATGTGCCCAACAAAAAGATTTTCTGCAAAATTAAAATTTCTTTTCAAGCAATGGATTCTCGAAAATAAAATTTTAAGGGGGAAGTTTTCCATAAAATATTGTTGAGACTGAATCTCTTCTTTGGCACCTGCACGAGAAATGATAGAAAAACTGCTAACACTTTTGTTATGATCTTAAAACAGAAAAAGATTAAGGCCTCAAGCAACGACGTGTCGGTAGATTCAGCAATACCTTGAAGTAAACTGCGAAACGGAGACAAACTCTAATGATCACACAAGAATTCTGAATACCCACAATGTTGTGCAACTTGCGGGTAACACGTTGCGGCGTATGACTTAATGGTCTTAAATCTTGCGATGATAGATTGCCAAAGTCTGAGATTTCGGGTCTTTATATTTGCTAATCCTTCGTGGATATCATAGTTGCTCTTCTACTGCATCCAGATATATGCTGACCTAAACACAGCTATGATATCTTTTCTAAAAGAGCTTATGCGGCCAAAACCCTACACAAATGAAGCACTCATTGAGAATCATTCAAGTGCTTAAATCGTACCGCATTTGGTATCTGTGGTAGCCCTCGTTAGACTTTGGTCTCTTTGCTGTACAGAAGTACTGACCTGAACACCAACTGTCTAACGTTGAAATCTCAAAAATGGATGAAGTCAGTATACTCACATGTTATGAGGAATCTTTGTGCATACCTTGATCGCGGGGGTATGTCCTGACGTGGGACTCACGGGCACAATATTCTGACTGTTTCGGCGTGAGTGGGGAACATTGAAGTTCTTGTCAATATTACCGCAACATGATAAAAAGGCTCTCTGATCGCATGTTGAAAGATAGGTGCATGGATTTAAAAGGACAAACATACTGACAGTTTTTCTTGTGCCTTAATCATTTTATATATCTAACATTTTAGCTTAAACGAACAAAATGTTACCAGTATGATCTTTTGCAGGAAAGTCACAAGATTCAAGTCAGTTAGCATAATTTTTTTGTGAAAAAGGAGGCTTCCGGACCCAAAAACAACTTTCATGATCCAAAATTGCAACTTTCTATTTTCATTAAGCCTAATTTTTAATTTCTTGCAGTATTTCTAACCAAAAGGGCACAATTTTCGAGAAAATTTTAGAGTTTTTGAGCGTAATTGATTTCAAATTCTTAGTCTTGAAGAAACCTTGAAAAATATCAAGGCGGCGTAATTATCTGTCCAGCGTAATTAATAATCACGCTGGATTGTAAAATAGTATATATACATAATTTTTCACCGTTTGTAAATATTTTTGAAAAGTTATTCAAATCATCATCTTCATCTTCACTCATCGATTTCAGTTTCATATTCTATTTATATGGTGTTTTTGATCGGGCCAGTTCGGTTTTAAGGGGTTTAACAAGAAAAATTTGAAGTCAGCGTATGTATTATGAATGCAGCGTAGATAATTTTGAATGTGGCGTAATTATCACAAACCTGAGCCAACAGATTTAAGTCTTGAACGCGAGTTCAAGCAACCGGCGTAATTGACAATTACGCCGGTAATCTAGCATAGATAATCATCTTCACTGGACTCATTCTCGTGTCAAAGTTTAAATCCGCTAGTCGTGTGCAGCGTAAATAATACTTAATCAGTGTAGGTGTATCTAAGTCTCTTGCTTAGTCTTGTGTCCGGCAAACTTAGTTGTTTTCCCAGCGTAATTATTAGCGGATTTATCAGTTTCTTTTGTATATGTCTTTAAATTATTATTATATATTTGTATATACTTATACTTATTTATATATATATATATAAATATTTCTTTGAACATAAATCTAACTTAGCTTGTTTTCGATTTCAGAAATGGTGAAGGAGATTATTTAGGATAAAACTCGAAAGCACAATCAGCCATGCAAGCTGTCCCACCTCCAATCGATTTTGAAGATGTAGCAGAGTGGATAAATTCAAGTAGGATAAGCTACGCTGTACAAGCCGATCTGATCATCTACAGCATCCACCTCAAAGAGTTTTTGAAGACAGCCAAGTGTCGACCGTAAACGAAATTAAAAGAATCACAACTACAGTCAGAAATAAGAAGATCGTAGTTACAGAGGAGAACATACGCAGAGTCCTCAGTCTTGGAGACAAGAACAGCGATTTGCTCAGAATGAAGAAGGACGACATTCTAGATGGGTTCAAAGGGACGAGGTATATTGGAGACTTCAGAGAGAAAAATGAGATCAAAAGAAAGGGGCTTACCAAGGCTGGAGATTCATTCTTCATGTATTCGCTATGAGCTTGGCACATAGGAAAGGAGGATATGACGGGTTGAACTTGGAATGGTCGGCTGCTATGCTTAGCCTCTGCACGAAGCAGTCATTCAATATCTCTAGTCTCATTTTTTACTGCATGGTTGATAATGCTAATTCCTCCACAGGGGCCATGTACCCTCGTTTTGTTCAGCTCCTCATCAATGACCAACATCCAAATCTTCCTCATGACGGCGACCTATACAAATTCCAGCTGCCAACAGGGCGTCAGATTACCGAGCTAAAAACTTAGGAATGGATGTTGTTACATCAGTGGATGTATAGGGAGGAAAGATACCCTGTCGTAAAAGCAGCCTATGAGAAATACAGAGAACGGGTCAAGAAAAAGAGACAAGGAGATGGTGATGAAGAAGTGGAGGAGGAAGAAGAGGAAATTGAGCAGCTAGTTAGCAAGAATAAAGGAAAGAAAATCATGAAGGAAGGGGACTCCACGATGAAACGGAAAGATAGTGCTCCTCAAGAACGACTGATGGAAAGCAGTTTCAGGGCCGGAGGCACCGGAGAACATCGCGAACATATAGAGAATCTTCGTGCGATTCATGAGGCCGAAGAAAGAGAGAAGAGAGAAACTAGAAGAAAGAGACGTCATATGACAGAATCCAAAACACCGGTGACGGTCACCACCGAGCAAGAGCAGTTAGACGAGTTTGTAGATCACTTGATTGTCGATCCGGAAGCCCAAAGTCTATCTCCCCCGCATAAGCGTAAGAAAACGGGGGAAGGACCTTCGACAGAGGAACAACCAATACAAATGCCACAACAAGCTCCTCGAAGACCTCGTCCATTTCAGGAGTTGTACGATAAGCTAGCAAAAGATATTGGGAAAGGCCCAGCTCAGGAAATCTGTCTGTTGAAGGATCAAGTAAGCAACACAAACGTTATTCGCGAGAAGCTGAGGGAACAAAGAAATAAAAACAAAGAGTTTCACGCATACGTCAAAGAGCAGACGAGATTTGTAAGATTTCAGCAAGATGGAATGGAAAAGAAGTATCGTATGATCAGAGAACTTTGCACCAAAGTGGACATACCACCGATGTTTTCATCTACTGATATTTTTTATTATGAGAAGTTCAAGACTGAAGAGGAAAGACAAAAAGCTGAGGCTGCAGAAAAGAAGAAAAAGCGCTTAGAATCGGCCATGAACGTTAGTTAGGATGACGAAAGTGAAGAGGAGGAGGTAGACAGAGATGAAATGCCAGTGAGATTTGTTGAGTGGGGTTTGGAAGATGATACTATTTATGAAACTGAGGACGGTGAAGCAGAAACTCCAATGCATCCTGAATGGTTCAGAAAAGAAAGGGAAAAGCTTCCAGATTTCTATCAGGTGGTCACTGTTGAAAAATCTGAAGTCACTGATAGAATAATAAGCTGAAGTATTGCAATTTCAAAGGAATGTTCATCGTAAAGAGACGAGGTGGTGTTATTCAGCCTTTTAAGACCGGAGCTGACATGAAAAGTCATCAAGATGGGACATTCGATAACTGGGGAGGCTAGACCTGATAAAACCGACCAACAGCAGCATCGGAGGTGACTTTGAAAGACTCATTTTAAGAGAATGCAATCGGGGCTTCATAGTTTTCAAGCCGCAATGACTTAAAAGAAGAGTGTCAAAGACGATAAAAGATCCCATCATAGGAAAAAGGATGTTTACGTGGGTAATTGATCCTGCTAAGGTCGAAACAAAAGTCAAAAGTCCACCTGAACAGCCTGTCATGCCTACACACTTCAAGAAATGGTTTTACGACGGGAAGACAGGAGAAGCAGTGATCCGATTAGTGTCTAACGAAGATATTCGAATTCTAGACCCGATGGATGTTTTCATGTTCTACCTCTCCGATCTCAACATTCTCTTTGGTCACAAAATCCACGTTGGAGCCGGAAATGAGTATAGAGAAGAAGGAATGCTATTCCAAAGGGCTGTGGCATGAGCTCGAGACAGGAAGATAGAGATGATGTAAATTGTTCTCAGGTTTCAGAGGCAGACAGAAAAGGAGGAGGCAAGAAAATGAAAGAGAAAGCATAAGTCATCATCACACCAGAAAGCCTCCTCACCATCTCAAGCTGCATCTCACCATCAAACTCCGGTTTCATCCACATATGAAGCCACTACGGAGTTGCAATATCCCTCAAGTGAAGCTATTGTTAATCTAAGCTCTGAAGAAACAAACGAAGCAACCACAGATCAACCTACCGTTCAAGATGCACAAGACAAGGATGAAGGACCCACCGCAGACCCAGAAGCTCGGAAGCAAGATTGAAGATAACCAAGCACGCAACGGTCTAGGGGGGATATTGTTAGAACTTTTGAGACCATTGGTGCTTGATTATCCATAGTTTGAGCTAGTTTGTAATGGTTACACAAAGTTAAAGGGTCAAAAGTGCAATATGGTGAAAATTGTATGTACGCAGCGTATTTAGCAACCCAGCGTATTTAATAAATATGCTAGGTAGTCATTTTGTATAAATATGATGATCAATGCATGTATGTCCAAGTTTCTTGGACATATTTTAGTGATCTTCTTGTGTTGTGATTTTTGCTATTGTGCTTTCATCCGAATATCCAGGTGCTGTTACTGATTACATTTTATTGGATTTCATATACAACACTAGTTGTTTGATCCAAACATGATTCTTCATCTTCTTTGCTTGGTTTTTCTTAGTATTTGCACATTCCATAGTTGTTTGGGTGAAAGCAATCAACCACTGTGATCCGAATCTGTTTTGGGATCATAGTGACGCTGCAACAACATCCAGGTGGTTCCGACTGCATATTATCTAGGAAACACAGAGGATCGAAGACTCATTATTTGGAATGTCGTGATCAAAAGATGTTCAGAATTTTCAGATCATGATACAGATTGATGCTCAAGGGTTAAATACCTGATCCCCGATGTGGAATTGGAAGCACATTCGACTGCTTATCTTTAACTCTACAAGGCAAATGAACTATTGTTCGGTAACCGCCAGGAAACAAGGATGTCTTGTAGTTTAGTGCCCCATTCCAGCGGAGATAGCTATACATATGTTTTTATGGCTAGAAAGGAAGAATGTGATTCTGATTGCGGCAGAATATGTGATCGAAGAATGTTTAGAATTTTCAGATCATGCTACAGATTGATGCTCAAGGGCTAAATACCTGATCCCCGATGTGGAATTGGAGGCACATGCGACTGCCTATCTTCAACTCTGCAAGGCAAATGAACTGTTTTTTGGACTGACCGCTAGAAAACAAGGATGCCTTGTAGTTTCAGATGCCACATTCCAGCGGAGGTAGCTATACATCTGTTATTGTGTCTAAAAAGGAAGAATGTGATTCTAATTGCGAAAGAATGTTTCTCATGATTCGATGTGTTACGAGATAGTAGGATTCCCATGATGATTTGCTGATTGAGAAGATTTTTCCGGATATTTATTGGTTTGAAGTTTTTCGGTGTGGTATTTCGAAGTTTCTATCAATTGCCGGTTGGGTTTGAAGATCGGAGGATCGAGCACCAGGGGCGTGTGCTAAACCGAACGAGGATATGGTTTAACGTCGAAACTGAGAAGCTGCATTGTTTAATTCTAAGTTGGTGGATTATTCAAGAAAATTTGTAGATCAAACAAATCAGAGGAGGTCTTGAACCGTGCAAACAACGACCTGAAGTTCAATTTCTGGAGAAAATTATTTCATGGGGAATGTTGCTTAACATAGATAATGCAAACCCGGATCTTCAATCAAGAGGGAATTATAACGTCAACAGATACCCGATTGAAGTTGCAGAATATTCAAACACAGCTCTGAGATTTCAAGTTACAGTTCAAGCTTCGACAGTGACGTCCAAGGGGGAAATTGTTGATGCACTTTATGGCCGTCACTGTGCGAATAAGCAAGAAAGAGTGTATATTGAATATTGTATAGATTAGATACGCACACACGACCCAAGTGCAAACGAGTCCTGACTCGTACGAGTGACATATGCCTCATACGAGTGACAATGTGCTTCGTACGAGTGACTTAGTTACTCGTAAGAGTGATAACATCTCACTCGTACGAGTGACAACTTGCTCGCTTCGCACGAGCTGGTCATGTCTATAAGTAGGTGTTGTGTGTTCATTGTTTGTAAGTTTTGGAAGTTCCCTGAGGGGAAACGCTAGCGGATTCTCTCCAGGAACTCCGCCAGCCAGACAAGATGTATACTCTTTCGGTTTGGATGAAATGAAAAGCTTTCGTTGATTCTGTTCCTACTCACTAATAATATCGTTCTACCGAATCGGTACTATCCCCGAAACCTCCGTCTAGAACCGCCACCACTGGGACCACAGTTTTTTTAATTGCCCCTTTAACTTGTCATTCAAAGTTTACAACTTCTATTTCACCTTTATCTTTATACAAACCAACTTCCTCTTGTGTTACACCCATTTCCTTCTTCGCACTGATTACTCTGAAGGATGATCAAGGAAAATTAGAAAAAGATGAAATAAAAACTAACCTATATGATCAAAGAATAGAAAAGAGAAGAGATCTTGTGGGATCGATTAATCTTTTAATCCGGTCGCTCTTGGCTGTGATAAATCTATCGATTAATGTCCATTGGGTTTCATTGCTTTGTATTGCCGTCACTTTGAATTTTCTAACCTCAGTTACCCTTTTTCCGTTTTCGTCCTTCATGTTTAAGAGTACTATCGTGTATCCTTTGGGCATTGCATCCTCAAGGGCTTTTCAGGGTTTTGCATTTTGAACTTTTATGTCGTGCTTTAGGTTATGACCTAGGGTTGTTAATGTTTCATCGTTTTTTCCGATTGGCCAAAAATGGAGACTGGTTTACGTTTGAAACATCTAAGATTGATGTTTCTTTAATTTCGTCGCTTGTAACCACCCTTGGTTCTTGGAAGGACCGATTTTTTTGGATTATGGGTCAATTGTTCCGTTTCAAATGATCTGGAGGCATCCCGATGCCATTCTAATGAACTCGAGCCCTCTGTCTATAAACTAGAGGAAGGGTTGTTGAAAGCCCTTAGGGGTTGCCCTTCACGGTTCGTCCTTTCCTGAAACATCTTTTAGTCTTTACCGGCGTAAGTGTTTTGTGGGATAAACTGGATCGAGACCAAATGTTCATGAGGGGTGATCAGGGCATGTTTTTTTGCTTTTATATTTTTAGTTTCTGGTACCCTTATATTTTCTTATACTTTTGATTTTTTGTTATAGTTATGTCTGCTCTTGATTTTATTATGTCTGACACACCTCCGGTGTTGTTTTCGGAGATGCTGAGACTGTTAACGGTGAAGATGTTATGGCTAGAACGGCGGAGGGTTGGTTTGTTCCATGTGGGAAATATTTCAATATTCCAAATGCCAAGGGTTTTTTCGAAGGCTGGCTCTTCGAAGCCTTCAATCCGTCGATCACGTCGTCGTTCGAAGGGTCCAATCTAGTTATCTGCTACAGATCCTGTTGATCTTAGCGATGACATTGAGGTTTCTAAGGATCAAGGGGTTGAAGCTGAGGGTGGGAAGGATAAGGAGTTGCAAGTGGTTGTTGGGAAGAAGGGGAAATCAGGAGGTTAAAAGGTTGTGGTATCTGCTGCAATAGGTTCTTCTAAAAAGAGTGGCGAGGATTCATTGGGACTTAATGCTGATGAGGTTTACATTACCAACTGGAACGTTAAGGTTGGGGACAACTTTAAGTCTTCTCCTGTCTGTGAGGATGTGTTGACTAACTTTGCTCATCCGATGGTTCGGGGTTTCATAGGAGAGATTGAAGATGACATGATGATCTCTCGAATGATGTTATGTATTTGCAATTTTGCTGCCATGCTTCTTGAAGGGGTTTCTCGCTTTCGCAAGAGGATGCATGAGTACGAGGACTTTTCAAAGAAGAGAGACAAAATGAAAGCTCCGATGGATGCCATGAAGAAGGAGATTGAAGGGTTTACTAAGAAAGAGAAGGCTTGGGTGAAGAAAGTTGGTGAACTCACCCGAAGGCATGAGGTGGAGATGGATGAGCTGAAAAAAAGAAAGAAGCCGATACGTTGCAATTAGAGGTTGACAAGGCAGACTTGAATGTGGAGAAAAAAACCTTTTCAAAGGAGAAAGAAGGCTTGAATGCTTCCATGGCCCAGATGACCATTGAAAACCAATGGCTTATTGAACATGGGTTCTAACAAGTGGTTACCTGTCTTCTACATTCTGCGGAGTTCAACTCAGTCCTTGGTGTTGTTTATATAAAGCTTCTCAACTATGTCAAGCATCTAAGCTTTGTTGCTATAAGGCCCATGAATCTAGTTAACCACAGGAACAGTCTCCCCTTTATCAGCCCCAAGCGTCTGAACTCTTCAAGGAGTCTTTTCGCCAGATGGAACGGTTAACCTTCCCTTATGTAGGTGAGGTTTCCTCTTGCTTTGGTAAACCTCATTCTGTGTTGTAGGGACTGAAGCCTCCTGGAATTAATGATGGTGTATGTGCTGAAGTGTTGCAATCATTATCCAAGAAGCGCTCTCATTTAGGTGATAGTGAAGAAACTTTCTCTGATAGTGCTGAGGGTTCCCTGGGGGCAAGCCTTGAAGGCTCTGAGGTGGCAAGTGATGGTGGCCATAAGTCGAAGAAGGTGAAGAAGACTAAGAAGGCTAAGGCTTGTGAAGGTGAAGCTTCTAAGCCTACACCTGATGTTTAAACTATTAATTCATTGCTATCTTAGCACCTTGAACAATGTTATGTTTGTTTTGAACATGTTTTATTTAAGGGAACCATTTAAGTCCTCTAATGGTTGAAGCCTTGAATGCTTTTGAACAATATGCAGGTTTAATGGCCCTTATGGTCATCGCTATGTTTAACTTTTTATCTTCTATGTTATGTTGTTATGCTATTCCCTTGTGTTTTTTGATGGTTTTGTAACAGCCCAGCTAACCGCACCATGATATTCTCCGCTTTGGCAGCCAGCACGCCCTCAGTGCCTGCCCCTCACGGTTTTAAAACGCGTCATGATGGTGAAGGTATCCAGCCCCTTATAAGGAAGCCTTTGCTCCCCTTCACAACCGATGTGGGATATCACAATCATCTGTCACACCCTAACCCACAGCGGATAAGATAGTCGGGGCATGATTGGGTTTTCAACAAAGCTCATGACATTTACTATTATAAAAGTTTCAAATTTATTATTTCGAATTTCAATAAAATATCCCAATCAATACATAATTCATACAAACACAATAATGTTCAGAACAAACTTGCAAATAACAATTTTATTTTTCTTCTAAGGCCCAAGTCCTATGTGATCCATGCTTCAAACCTGTTCACATGTATCATGTGTAAAAATAAAGTATTTGGGTTAACATAAGTTGGCGAGTGAATCTCATTTAATCATTAAGAAAAATGATACGTATATTTTTTAATAAAAGTGCATTAACCAAATATGAGAAACACCATGTATGTAATCTAAATCACAAACCACATCTTCAACTAATAATGTACATGTGAGCACGATAAGCGATGTGTTGCGAGACCAAGACTCAATCAAACGGAGCCAATATAGTATATTAGGCAACGCGGCGCTCCACCCGTAATTAACGGGGAACAAATGGGCATAATGTTAGAGATTGATTGAAATGAGAGAATATAAACACCAAATGACAATAACAACAATATCACATGGCACGTTAGATCACATAATGGTAATGGCACGAGATTAAAAATAACGAGATAATAATAGCGACACATGATACACCCCAAAACGTGAATAAAAAAGGGAAGTTATAAGATTCACTCACAGTGGGTGCAAGTACGATTCGACGAAGATTGCACACGATTGAGTGGTTGAGATACCAAACGACAAGAATGGCTAACTTAAATATTCACATAATAATTTAGATAAGTATATATTTCTTTTGGTTGAATTTAGTATTTTTAATTAGCTTAATATTTGTCAGGTAATTTAAATTGATTGTTATTAGTTTTATTACTATGTTTTTATTTACTTAGTTTTGTTAATTTGTAAATAAAACCAAATAACATATTTTTGGGGAAATAATTAAGGGTTTTATTTAAGGAAAAAATATTTTTTCCTTTGAATTAAACCGATTGGACTTTAGACAGCATGTGGGGATCGAACTCGTGACCTCTCGTTTACGTGCACGTAGCTCGACCAACTGAACTGCGTGTCTAACCCGGAGTATATAGGATTTAAATTACGTTTATATACTTACTAGATCAAGCCATATTATGATTACTTAAAAAGGTTTTGTGTATTATACGGACAATGTGTGGAACTGGTATCGAACTCGTGACCTCTACTTGTGTGTGCACACAGCCTGACCAATTACGCTGTGTGTCTAAACCGTTGGATAATAGATTTTTATTTCTTTTAAATACTTACTGTCACGTTTTATAATTTTGTTTTAAAAAAGGTTTGTTTTATTTCAGCGCATGGAACATGAACAAGGTTCGAACCCGGGACCTTGACCTTATATGCACACATTCTAACCACTGGACTGTGTGTCTAACCCGGTGTAAATACAAATTTTAATTTCTTTTAAACAAAGGCTCAGTTCGTCTTCTTTATTTCAAAATGACAGTGAACTGATAAGCCCGCCTTAACTAGATTAACTCTTCTTTTATCAGATATTAGCTAATTATAAGATTTGTAAGGATCAAAAGGATAGAGTAAAAGAAATATACCGAAACGAAGACACTCTAAACCTCCGGCGGAATTCTGGCGAATTTCGGACTTCCGATGAGGTCTTTTTGAAAAACAGAAGATTGGAAAAAGTTTACTGTGAGTGTGTGTATTCTAAATGAATTCAAGACCCTCTATCTATAGCCGAAGTTGATCATATGATTTGAATTTTTTGGTTTCGGTCAATCCAATTATGGGCGATGATTGTAACTCAAAATTGATTGCATTTGACTCGATGATTGAGTCCAGACTCTTGATTAGAAATGGTTTCAACAGTTAATTGAGAGAAAAATCGGTAATTTGATTGATTGCCGAGATGATTTCACCTGTTACTGGTCGGGACTCTAAACCAGTTTCAAAGGTAACGAGAATATAAAAGATTATTTGGTTCGGGTATGGCAGATGTTGTGTGGGTGTTTCAATGGTGTGTTGTGGGTATTTACATCTGTGCGACCCGAGTTCGAGTCCCGCGGTCAGGACATATTTTTTTTAACTTTTACTTATACTAACCTTTTAGTATTATTAATATATATTATTTATATTTATTTTACGATTTTTATTTTCTTTGTTATTATTTATATTATTAATATACTCAAGTCTAATAAACGATTAACTAAAGATTTCATTAACTTGATTACAAAACGAAGCAGGTTTTTAGAACCCGTTTTTTGACAGATGTTACAGTATCCTATACTTTTAGAAATTTCTTCCCGAAATTTAAGTGGTAGTAGGTTTGTCTTGGAAAAAGAGGAGGGTATTTTTCGCGCATTGAGTCTCACGTTCTCAAGTAAACTCGGGTCCTCATTTCGACTCCCAACAAACCCTAACTATCGGAATTCGACTTCGTCTTAAATGTTTCTCACCGAAGTCCATAATTTCTACAAGTCCCTCTACAAAATGCATTGAGTCGTCAGTTTGAATATCTTGTAGCGGTACATGGAGATTTTCGTTAGCAAGACACTTTTTCAAGTTAAAAACATGGAACGTTGGATGGATCTTGCTGAGTTCTTCAGGTAAGTCCTGCTTATAGGCTACAGGACCAACTGTCTCGAGTATTTTAAATTGTCCAACATAGCGAGGTGCTAGCTTGCCTTTTTGTCCAAATCGAACAACTCTCTTCCATGGTGATACTTTCAAAAGTACTTGATCGCCAACACAGAACTCGAGCGGCTTTCGTCGTTTGTCAGTGTAACTCTTTTGACGACTCTGAGCTGCTAGAAGATTATTGCGGATTTGAAGAATCTTATCGGTTGTTTCTTGGATTAATTCTAGTCCGGTGATCTGTGCTTCACCAAGTTCGTGCCAACATACAGGTGATCGGCACTTACGACCATATAGTGCTTCATAAGGAGCCATACCGATGCTCGAGTGGTAACTATTATTGTATGAAAATTCGACCAATGGTAAATGAGTATCCCAATTGCCCTTGAATTTGGTTACACATGATCGTAACATGTCTTCAAGAGTATGTATGGTGCGCTCAAATTGACCATCACTTTGAGGATTAAAGACGGTGCTGAGGTCCAAGCGAGTGCCTAAAGCTGATTGTACGGCTTGCCATGTTCGTGAAGTAAAACGCCCATCTCGATCACCGTGTCGACTTGCAATTTCATGATGTAGATTCGAGCCAACTTATCGTTTTTGTAATCTTCATGGATCGGAATAAAATGAGTGGATTTGGTAAGGCGATCGACAATAACCCAAATCATATCATGCCCATTGGAGGTGCGAGGTAACCCGGTAATAAAATCCATGGTTATATTTTCCCACTTCCAAACGGGTATTTCGGGTTGGACAAGTAAGCCTTAAGGTCTTTGATGCTCGGCTTTAACTTTCGAACAAGTGGGGCACTTGGATACCAAGACGGCGATATCCTTTTTCATTCCAGGCCACCAGTAAGAGTATCATATATCTTGATACATCTTATCAGCACATGGATGTATGGAGTATCGTGTTTTGTGGGCCTCGTTCATTAGAAATGTACAAAGATTATCACGATTAGGTACCCAAATACGATTTAGGTAATGAAGAATGCCATCGGATTTCGATTTCAACTTAGTTTCAGCTCCACAAGATAATTCGTCTCATAAATCGTTTTCCGTGACAGAGGTATGTTGAGCTTCGCGAATGCCTTTTTGAAGATCAGTTACAATTTAAGAACACAACAGGTGGATGGAGTTAGCATATTCTTTCCGACTAAGAGCATCTGCCATGACGTTGGCTTTACCAGGATGATAACGGATTTCACAATCATAATCATTCAAAAGTTCGACCCATCGTCGTTGCCTCATATTTAACTCTTTTTGATTGAAGATATGTTTAAAGCTATTATGATCAGTGTAAATCTCACACTTTGTGCCATATAGATTATGTCTCCAGATCTTTAGAGCAAACACGACTGCTCCGAGTTCCAGGTCGTGAGTGGTGTAATTGTTCTCATGGACTTTAAGTTGCCTTGAGGTGTAGGCTATCACCTTACCCCTTTGCATTAAGACACACCCTATTCCTTAACCTGATGCGTCATAATAGACCACAAAGTCAGCACAACCGTCAGGGAGAGTGAGAATAGGTGCATCACAAAGTCTCTGCTTCAATGTTTGGAAAGCCTCCTCCTGTTTGGGCCCCTATTCAAAGGGCTTGCCCTTATGAGTGAAGGTTGTGAGTGGTAAGGCAATACGGGAGAAATTGGTAATAAAACGTCGATAATAACTGGCTATCCGAGGAATGATCTAACTTCGATAGGAGTACGTGGTGCCTGCCATTCTTGCACTGCTTTGATCTTTGCTGGGTCGACATTAATTCCTTTGTCGTTGACGACGTGACCAAGGAATTGAACTTATTTTAACCAGAATTCACATTTTGATAACTTAGCGTAAAGCTTTTCCATTTTCAAAAGTGTTAGGATAAGTCGAAGAGGTAGCTCATGATCTGACTTGGTATTGGAATAAATGAGAATATTGTCAATAAATACAATGACGAAACAATCGAGGTAGAGTTTGCACACTATGTTCATTAGATCCATGAAAAAGGCGGGAGCATTGGTCAACCCAAAAGGCATGACCATGAATTCATTGTGACCGTAGCGAGTTCGAAAGCCAGTCTTTGGAATGTCTTCTTCACGTACTCTAAGCTGATGATAGCCAGAATGAAGATCAATTTTGGAGAAACAGGTAACATCCTGAAGTTGATCTAGAAGGTCATCAATGCGAGGTAAAGGATAATGGTTCTTGATGGTTAGCTTGTTAAGCTCTCGATAGTCGATACACATTCAGAAAGTTTCTTCTTTCTTCATGACGAAAAGAACCGGCGCACCCCAAGGTGATGAACTAGGGCGTATGAACCCTTTGCCAGTCAGCTCTTGCGGCTGACTAGCTAACTCTTGCATTTTAGACACGGCTAACCGATATGGAGATTTTGCAACTGGAGTGGCACCAGGTACAAGATCGATTTAAAATTCGACTTCTCGCATAGGAGGAATTCCTGAGACGTCGTCTGGAAAGACTTGAGGAAAATCTCTAACAATCGGAATATCTTCGAGTTTCTTCTCCTTGCCTTCTTTCTTGACGATGTGGGTTAAGAATGCTATGTAATGTTTGCGAAGATACCTTCAGGCTTGAAGACACGACATCAACTTGAGTCCCTTGGTTGGGGTTTCACAAAAAACACGAAGGGTTTGGCCATCAGTGAGTGGAATTCGAATGAATTTTTCATAACATACAACTTCGGCGTGACGCTGACTGAGCTAGTCCATACCAATGATGACGTCGAAACTTCCCAATTTCGTAGGAATGAGATCGATTGGAAAATCATGATCATTAAGAGTAAGAGTGGAGTCACGAATGATGGAATCCAACGTAATAGGTTCTCCGTCTGCTACTTCCACTGTAAATGATTCGGCTATACTTACGCGAGGTAAACCAAGAATAGATTCGAACTCTAGGGACACAAAACTCTTATCTGCGCCCATGTCAAAAAGAATAGATGCATGGCTATCATTAATGTGAAACGTACCATTGACCATGTTGTTATCCGCTCTAGCATGATGGGCGTTGATGTTAAAAGCTCTACCTCTTGCTGGCGGATTGGTTTGATTGGCTTGGTTCACAGGGTTAGCTTGAGCCTGTGCATTGATGATTTTCACCAATCGCGGGCAGGTGTTGCGGAAATGTGTTGGGTCACCGCAATTAAAACAAGCTCTGAGATGTGGCATTATAGGGTAGTTAGGTCGGTATAAGGGTTGGGATATGGGTTGAGTAAGTGGTAATATCAGGGGTTGTTGGTAAGGAACTTGGCCCATCATTTGGTTGTTGGGTTGGGCTTGTGGTAGGTTGCGGGCTTGTCTTTGAAGTGAACGGCATGTTTGTATTGATGGCCTACACGGCCACATCCTGTGTAGTGGAGACATGGGTTCTCAAGAGGGTGATGGTATTGGCATCGATTGCACTTCGAGTGAGGTCCTGTGTATTGCTTCTTGATTGGAGCGGTAGGGGGAGAAACTTGGGTGATGGGAGCGGCTGCAATGGGTTGGTTGTATAGTATTCGCTGGTTGGTTTGGGTGACATCAAAATTCTTCACATTTCGATTTCTTTTGCCAGCGAATCGAGAAGAGGATCTGGCTTGAGTTGGGTTGGGGGCTCGGTCAGTGTTTTATCTTTCTTCTTCTCATCTTTGAAATCCCCATTCCTGATGTGGTTTTCGGTGAGCTCAGTGGTAAGCTCCATTGCCGCTTCCAGAGTTGCAGGCACAGTACTCATTACAGAGTCCTGAATCTTCGAAAGAAGACCCCGAATGTAATGCTCGATCAAGCAGTAGAGAGGAGTGAACAAATTTGGACCATTTGGTTCAACTCAAGAAACCTCTTGTTGTAGGTTATTATCTCCCTCTTTTTGTTTCAGAAAATAGAACTCGTCCTCCAGCTTTTTAGTTTCGCTTCTTAGGCAGAAGTGTCTTGTCATGAGGTCTCGAAGTTGTTCCCAAGTTAGGGCTACTGCGGCTTCAGCGCCTCTTTTGCCCTTTTCGGCATTCCACCAAGTGAGTGCTACCCCATATAAGCGACCAGTAGCATAACGAACCTTACGGTCGTTAGGACAGTCACAATTGAGAAAGGTACTCTCCATCTCTTCAAACAATCGAAGGAGAACAGTGACCCCTTCAGTTCCTTCATACTTTGGAGGGTCACATGAGTTGAAATGCTTGTAAGTGCACTTAGTGATGTTTGTTGGAGGGTTGGCAACATTTTGTCCCTCTTGGTTGATTGGGTTAACAGGGTTAGCGGCGAGAACTTGTTGAACTTGAGTTACGATATCGGGAATCACGGCGGCCATTTGTTGGGCTATTGAGCAACCATGCGCTCGCCGGATTTTTCGGATCTCCTACCTCCATGAGAGGCCTAGAAGACATCTACAAACTAAATGAGAAAATAAAATCAATTACATCCATCGGATGTCTTGGCCTTTGCTCATGTTTGGGCCCCCATATGTCCCCCATACTTGGCCTTGGTAGTCATGTGGGCCCCCATGGCTACTTGGCTTTGTAGGGTTCATATTGGTTTTGGCCTGTTAACACTCGCACCACCCGAATAAAAGTTGTAAAACATGATTCCGGGGTGTAAGGTCGGAAGGTGTCCTGGTGTAGACATAGTGACAACTCAAAGTGGGGTTAGTTCACACGACGTTTTTTATGGCATGCTTTGGTCTAATAGGTCCTTCGTACTCTCATCGTTAGTCCCTAGGTAGGCAAACTGGTCCATTACTTTGGATTATACGAATGCCAATTCTAGACAGGACGTTTTGACTACCGGTACTTGTACCTTTCCAGTTACTACATGCCCGTCGTAAGAACTCACTTTGGTGAGATTTTAAAATAAAAACATCCCAAATTTTGAAGAGAAAAGTAAGAAAATGGATAATATGTAAGAATCAAGACGTGTGTTATGACGATAATATATGCGTGTATATATATATATATATATGCATGCTATTTTGACAATATTTATAACACATTGAATATCACACAAAATCATATAGCAATTAAAGTGCTTGCATGTAATTGTGTGTGAGATAAATATAATCCAACTAAATGTCATAAGTTTGCACGTAACCAACTTAACACATAAGCAATTAAATTCTAATTGACTATAGTATAGGCTCTATGGGTCTAATAACCTATCCTATTTCCCTATAGTCACTCGCTCTGATACTATTCTGTCACACCCTGACACGCACGGGATAAGATAGTTGGGGCATGATTGGGTTTTCATCAAAGCTCATGACATTACTATTATAAAAGTTTGATATTTATTATTTTGAATTTCATTAAAATATTCCAATCAACACATAATTCATGCAAATACAATAATGTTCCGAACAAACTTGCAAATAACAATTTTATTTTTCTTCTAAGGCCCATGTCCTATGTGATCTACACTTCAAACTTGTTCACCTGTCTCTTGTGTAAAAATAAAGTTTTTGGGTCAACATAAGTTGACGAGTGAATCTCATTTAATCATTAAGAATAATGATACGTTTATTTTTTAATAAAATGTGCATTAACCAAATATGAGAAAGACCGTGTATGTAATCTAAATCACAAACCACACCTTCAACTAATAATGTCCATGTGAACACGATAAGCGATGTGCTGCGAGACAAGGGCTCAATCAAACGGAGCCGATCTAGTATATTAGGCAACGCGACGCTCCACTCGTAAGTAACAGGGAACAAATGGGCCTAATGTGAGAGATTAACTGAAATGAGAAATAGAAACACCAAATGACAATAACAACAATATCACATAGCACGTTAGATCACAAAATGGAAATGGCACGAGATTAAAAATAACGAGATAATAATAGCGACACATGATACACCCCAAAACATGAATAAAATGGGGTAGTTGTAAGATTCACTCACAGTGGGTGTGATTACGATTCTATTAAGATTGCGCACGATTGAGTGGTTGAGATACCAAACAACGAGAATGGCTAACCTAAATATTCACATAAAATTTAGATAAGTATATATTTCTTTTGGTTGAATTTAGTATTTTTAATTAGCTTAATATTTGTTAGGTAATTTAAATTGATTGTTATTATTTTTATTACTATGTTTTTATTTACTCAGTTTCTGATTTGTAAATAAAACCAAATAACATATTTTAGGGAAAATAATTAAAGGTTTTATTTAATAAAAAAATACTTTTTCCTTTGAGTTGAATCGGTAGGACTTTAGACAGCGTGTGGGGATCGAACTCATGACCTCTCGTTTAAGTGCACGCAGCTCGACCAACTGTGCTACGTGTCTAACCCGGAGTATATAGGAATTTAATTATGTTTATATACTTACTGGATCAAGCCATATTATGATTACTTAAAAAGGTTTTGTGTATCATACGGACAATGTGTGGAACCGGTATTGATCTCGCGACCTCTGCTTCGTGTGTGCACACAGCCTGACCAATTGGGCTGTGTGTCTAAACCGTTGGATAATAGATTTTTATTTCTTTTAAATACTTACTGTCACGTTTTATAATTTAGTTTTAAAAAAGGTTTGTTTTATTTCAGCGCATGGAACATGAACATGGTTCGAACTCGGGACCTTGACCTTATATGCACACAGTCCAACCACTGGACTGTGTGTCTAACCCGGTGTAAATACAAATTTTATTTATTTTAAACAAAGGATTAGTTCGTCTTCTTTATTTCAAAATGATAGTGAAATAATAAGCCCGCCTGAACTTGATTAACTCTTCTTTTATTAGATATTAGCTAATTATATATAAGATTTATAAAGATCAAAAGGATAGAGTAAAAGAAATAGACCGAAATGAAGACTCTATAAGTCTCCAGCGGAATTCTGGCGAATTTCCGACTTCCGATGAGGTGTTTTTGAGGAACAGAAGATTTGGAAAAAGTTTAGGGTGAGTGTGAGCATTCTAAATAAATTCAGGACCCTCATTTATAGCCGAAGTTTATCATACGATTTGAATTTTTCGGTTTCGGTCAATCCAGTTACGAGCAATGATTGTAACTCAAAATTGATTGCGTTTGACTCGATGATTGAGTCCAGACTCTTGATTAGAAACGGTTTCGACAGTTAATTGAGAGGAAAATCGGCAATTTAATTGCTTGCCGAGATGATTTCACCCGTTACTGGGCGGGACTCTAACCAGTTTCAAAGGTAACGAGAATATAAAAGATTATTTGGTTCGGTTGACAGATGTTGTGTGGGTGTTGCAATGGTGTGTTGTATGTGTTTATATCTGTGCGACCCGGGTTCGAGTCCCGCGGTAAGCACATATTTTTTTTTAACTTTACTTATACTAACCTTTTAGTATTATAAATATATATTATTTATGTTTATTTATTATTTATATTTTCTTTGTTATTATTTATATTATTAATATACTCAAGTCTAATAAACGATTAACTAAAGATTTCATTAACTTGATTACGAAACGGAGCGGGTTTTTAGAACCCGTTTTTCGACAGATATTACAGGTTTTATGTGTTTCCTTTGTTTTTAGTTGTGCCTTCTTAGTTATTTATACTTTGAAGGGTTCAGTTTTGCAGTCAGTTAGCCTTAAAGCATTTTTAACAGGCAGACACATCAACTATCCTATTTATAACACTCACTGGATGCCTTTTGGTTCGTAAGCGATTGCTAAGGCTTAAGAAACATTTGATGTAGGCTGCTCTAACCCGTCTATGAGATATTACCCTTTTAAAAATCTTTCTAAGTCTCATGGAGCTGTATTGATTTAGGAACTCACCCCTTGAACCTATTGAGCGATGTCGCCTGGGAGCTCATCCCCTTACATGGCCCTTGCCATGAAGTTTTTTGCTAGGTTCTCAACCTGATTATAGGATAGAAAGACAAGTTTTGACAAAACGCTTTGTCATTCAATCATTCTATAGTACTTTGATTACAAGTGAGGGTTGAACATTTCTTTAAATTCTTTCTCAAACATTTTGAATAGACGTGGAACCTTTTATGGGTTTTGCCGTCCAGTGGCGGGTAAGCTTTTTTCCTTGTGCATCAGCCAATTTGTATGATCCTCCCTAATGAGCTTCAAGGATGGTATATGGCCCTTCCTACTTTGGGTCAAGTTTTCCTTGACTCTCTTTCTTATTAGCTTCATTGTTTCGGAGTACAAGGTCCCAGGCTTGAATCGTTCATGCTTCACTCGTGTGTTGTAATAAGATTCCGTCTTTTGTTTGTACTGAGCTTCCTTTATAGCGGCTTGATCACGAGCTTCTTCAAGGAGTTCTAAGTTCAACATGGTATCTGTTTTGTTTGAATCGAGGTCAATGTTGAACGTTCTTTATGTTGTAACTCTGATCTCCGCTGGGATTACGGCTTCTGATCCAAACACTAGACTATAGGGTGTTTTCTTGTGACTTGTCTTCTCAGTTGTTTGGATTGCACATAGGACATATGGAAGCTTGTCGAGCCAGTTTTTGTCGTATCTTCTCAATTTGTTCTTTCCGCCTAGCCATTTGACTATGAATAAGCAACCGAGCTGAATACTTAAGTTATTCTAAACTCTTTACACCAAGAGCTGAAAGGCTTCTCGGAAAACTGCTTTCCATTGTTTGTGATTAGTACCACTAGGAGCCCAAAACGACAAATTATGCTTTCCTCCACGAAATCAATGACTTGTTTCCCTGAGATTTTGGCCAATGGTTTTACTTCTAGCCATTTGTTGAAGTAATCGACGGGTACCAACAAAAATTTGACTCCTCCTTTGGCTGGTGGGAATGGACCAACAATGTCCATGCCCCATTTGTGAAATAGCCAAGCCGAGTAGATGGGACAAGATCATGCTTAGGGCTTTTTGGTACTAGAGCATGCAATTGGCAACCTTCACATATTCGCAGCTGTTTAGAAGTGTCTCGATGCATGAAAGGCCAGAAGTATCCAAGGTTCATTTGCTTTGATACTACCGATCTTGGGCCATAGTGAGCCCCACATATTCCTGCGTGAACCTCTTTGATCAAATATTCGCTTTGTTCTGGGCAACCCATCGAAGTATTGGTGCAAGGTAACCTCTTTTATAAAGAATATTTCCTTGTAACACATACTGCCTTGACTTGATACGAACTCTCTCAGCCTCCGTCTAATCCTCCGGTAACTCACAATTTCTTAGGAACTTGATCAAATGGGTCATCCAATTTGGCCCTTCTTTGGTAATTACATCTTGTACTTCAAGCTCTTGGATGGATGGTGTTTTCAATACTTCAACTAACACCATTTTGGTGAGATGAGCAAATGTGAGGGATGCAAGTTTGTTCAATGCATTGGCCTTCTAGTTTGTGACCTCAGAACTTGTTTGATAGTACATGATTGGAATGTATTCATAAGTTCCTTTGCCTTTTCCTTGTACTTTTTCATGTTAGGTTCCTTGGCTATGTAGTTGTCATTCACTTGGTTTGAGACAAGCTTGGAGTCTATGAAGACTTGAAGCTTTTAAACATCCATCCTTTTTGCTAGCTTGAGTCTAACAATGAGCGCTTCATACTCAACTTCGTTATTGGTTGTCTGAAATTCAAACCGGAGAGCATATGTAAATTCTAACGTTTAGGGATTGATTAGTACTAGCCCAACCCCTGACCCTTGAAGGATGGAAGCTCCTTCGGTAAAAAGCTTCCAGGTTTCAGGGTCAGATGGTTCAATTGTGTTGGTGTTAACTTCCGTTGATGTTTCTTTTTGAATTTCTAAAATGAAATCAGCCAAGATTTGGGCTTTAACAGCCTGCTTTGGAACATAGGTGATGTTGTGCTCACCTAATTACACTACCTACTTGGCTAATCGCCCGGAAGTTTCAGGCTTTTCAAGTATACTTTTAATGGGTTGGTTGGTGATCACTTGTATTGGGTGTGCTTGAAAGTACATCGAAGATTTCGGGCTGCTTTTACAACGGTTAGGGAAAGTTTTTCCAATGGGGGATACTTGGTTTCTTCCAATTTTAGAGTTTTACTAAATAAGTAAACGGGTACCAGAGCCTTGTTTCGTTCAATGGTCAGGACCGCGCTAATGGCTTTCTCAACAATCGAAAGATAAAAAGAGATTAGTTCCCCTATTTTTGAAGCAACAATATTTGGAAGTGTGGCTAAGTGTTGCTTCATTTGGTTGAAGGCTTCCTCTGCCTCTTATGTCCATGAAAGTCTTTCTTGTTGGTGCACCCTTGAAGGGTTTTGAAGAAAGGCAGGGATTTTTCTGATAGCTTGGACGTGAAATGGTTCAAAGCTACAAGCTTTCTGTTCGGGCTTTTCACCTCTTTCTAACTTTGTGGGGACTTTGTGTCCAAGATGGCTTTAACCTTGTTAGGATTAGCTTTTATGCTTTGCTTTCCAACGATGTGCCCTAAGAACTTGAAAGGGTTAAGCTTCATGTTAATCTTTCTTAGGTTTCGAAAAGTTCTTGTATATCATCAAGCATTTGACTTCCGTTTTACTTTTATTACCAAATCATCAACGTAGGCTTCCATATTTCTACCTATCTGCCTGGTGAATGCTTTGTCTATCAAACGTTGATAGGTTGCTCCTGCTGTCACCCCCTGACTTGCAGCGGAAATGGTAGTCGGGGCATGATTGGGTTTTCATCAAAGCTCATGACTTTTACTATAATAAATTTTCTTATTTTAACCCAAATTAAAAGGAGAAAATTCCAACAACTCATAAATCATACAAGCACAAAATGTTCTAAACACAACGTTCATGAACTCTTTATTTTTCTTCTAAGGGAAATTCATATGTGTTCCTAGCTTCAACCTATCCACCTGTATCATATGTAAAAATAAAAATTTGGGTCAACAAAAGTTGGCGAGTGAATCCCGTTTAAACATTTGAAAGATATAATTATGTTGGTTAATTTAATAAAAATGTGCATAACCAAGTATGAGCAAACGTATATATAAACTATCCACAACCCACATAAACATCTAACAAAGAAAACATAAGCATGATAAATGTGTGATATGAGATCAAGGCTCAATCAAACGGAGCCGATCTAATTAGGCAAAGCGATGCTCTACTTGTATCCAACGAGGAACTGATGGGCCTAATGTGAATGATTGACTGAACTGAGGCTTTTTAGTCTATTTTTATGGTAATTATTACAAATTTTATGCTTAAAAAGTCTTATTTTTATATATATTTTAGGGATTTTTGGAGAAAATAAAGAAAATTTTTTTAAAAAAAATATACCCTTTCAGGGTTGAACCGGGTCGAACAGGTTGGACTGTGTGACTATTGGCATCGTGTAAGAATCAAACTCGTGACCTCCCGTATACGTGCACACAGCTCTACCAACTGGCTACGTGTCTAACCCGAAATAATCTGGATTTTAATTATATATATATGTATATATATATATATATATAACACACACTAACGAACTTAAATTATAATTTCATTTAATTAAAAAGGTTTTGTTATATCATCGAATGGGTTAGCCACACAGCCCTACCAACTGGGCTGTGTGGCTAACCCGGAATATCTAAGATTTATATTAATTTTATACACTTACTAACGGTTATTATATGTAAGTATTAAAAAGATTTGATTTGATTCAGAAATTGGTAGCGTGTAGGACTCGAGCCCTGGCAACTGTGTTTATAATGCACACAGTCCACCACTGGAGTGTGTGCCTAACCCGGTTTAATCTCTAATTTTAATAATACTAATAAACTATCACGACTTCATCTTCTTCATATTAAAACCCATAACCATACCCGACTGTTTTAATCATGAAACTATTATAATTCAACATTGTTGTTAAATTGAATAAATGAAGAATGTTCAAGTGAATATACCGATTCAGATGTAAACCTTAATTCTGCGGTGATGTCTTTCCGGCGACAAAGCAGTTTTCCGGCGAAGAAGCAAATTCCAACGAAGTGCAGGACTGCTATTTATAGTGCAAAAGGCAGCTATTTATAGTGGTGTTGAGAGTTTGTGCGAGTTCAATTGAGGTGTAGGACTGCTATTTATAGTGCAAAAAGGCAATTATGTTTACGGTTTCAAATCTTGGTTTTAAAGATTAATAATTTCGTGCAGCTTCAGACGTTAATCTTGATGATTTAGAAACAGTTACACTCATAAAACAAGAAGAACAACGGCTAATTGGATTTAGTTATGATCCGACTGTTATGGGTTCTGCGATTTGAAACTGAACTTCACACGCTGCTTTAGCATATAAGTTATTTGATTTAGGATCTTAGCAGGTATGTGTGTGTAGCTCAGTGGTGTGAAGTGTGTGTTTGTTCATTGTAGACCCAGGTTCGAAACCCGGGGTCACCATCTATATTTATTTTTATTACTTTTAGTTTATTTATTAATATTATTATTAGTTTTTATTTATTATCATTATTATTTAACCCTTTTGATTTAATAATTAATAAAATTAATATAACAAATTTGATCGGTTAACATAAATACATAACGAAACTTCATATCATTTATTTGGATTATTAAACGGAGCGGGTTTTAGAACCCGTTTTACAACGAATGTTACACCTGCATTCTTTAACCCAAAAGGCATCTTTTTGTAACAAAAGATACCTTTGTCGGTATGCAACGCTGTTTTGTCTTCGTCTTCTTTTTTCATCTGAATCTGATGGTAACCTTTGTAGGCATCCAGGAAGCACTTGAAGGGGAAGCCTGTGAGGGAGTCAACTTTTAGGTTGATTTCTAGTAATGGATAGCAATCCTTTGGGCATACTTTGTTTAAATCTTGGAGTCAAGGCACATCATTCAGGATCCATCAAGTTTTTGAACCATTACCGGATTGGCTATTCAAGAATGATACTTGACTTCTTAGAGGATTTCGGCTTAAACAAGCCCTTCAACCTCCTTACAGGCTGCATGGCTTCTGTCTGGGGCTAATCTTCTCTTTTGCTGGACCATGGGTTTCACATCAGAGGGAATTTTGTTAGTTTATATTGTCTATTGCCTACGTCTAGGATATGTCAGTTGTGCATATTGGGCTTAGAAATGTCAATTTTATATGTATTTTTAGTGGCTCGTACGAGTGAGCTGATGTGGCTCGTACGAGTGACACCTTATCACTCGTACGAGGCACCACTCGCACGAGCCTACACACTCACTCCTTATGCGAGCCATGTTGGCCTATAAATAGTGGAGCTTGAGTGTTGTGTGACATTTGTTGGTGTGTGACTACGGTGAAGCCTATCCATTTGTTTACTCATCTGTATCTTTCACTTTTATTAATATACGAAGTAAAGGCGTTTAAGCAGCATACTTGATTGTTTGTTTGTCCAACTAACCAACAATGAATTCCGCCTCTGTTAGCTGAGTCGAATCGGTTCGATGCTCATTGAGGAGAGCCGATCCCTTCTCACAAGTTATATCATAGCCTTGAGGCCTGATTTGATGACAAACATCAAGTTTTAGTAGACAACTGACAAGTTTCAGCAGTTGCAAATCCAGATTCAACCATTGAAGATTTTCTATATCTACTCTTTTTCATACATACTTCAGATCTAGAGGATAACACGTTAAAATCACCTCTAACAAATCCCTGAAACATACAAATCTAAAATTGAACAAAATCATGACGAAAATTGTAGAAAATATCCATTTGTTGACTTGAGCTATTCGTATTAGCAGATGGTGTATGAACGGCCACCCGTACGATTTAGCCACTCGTACGAACAAGAAAACATGTTTTCTTAAAAACTTCAAGTTCCAAAATAGTCATTCGCACGAGCAAGTGTTTTGCGCAAAGAGTCACTCATACGAGTAACTCTCTCGCACAAGTAACTTGCTCGCACGAGTATTGATTCACTCGCACGAAGAACAATTTGTGGATCTTTTTTCATAACTTTCGTGTTTTTGTTAATTTTAAATCTAAACAGTGTCGTCAAAAGTTTGTGTTTCTAAATTGCAGTTTTAATGGATGAAGAGTTTTTCAATGCATTTGCTGCTGTAGTTGTTACGACTACCGCAACACAGAACATGAATCTAGAAAACGAAATGGGAACTATGACGAAACCTCCAAAGCTCATGAACTTAGAATATTATGACAGTTGGAGTGAGAGATTCATAAACTGGGTACAAGCTAATCATTTAACATGTTGGTTTGCCATCGAGTCAAATTACACAGCACCTACAGGTGAGAATGGTCTTGAGAAGACACTCGCTCAGCTGATGGATATAGAGAGAGAAAAGTTTATCAAAGAAAAGAAGATGATGAACATTCAACAACAGGTAGTAAAAGAAGATATCCTAGCATTTCTTTAACACGATGATGATGATCAGTCTCTTTGGAATGCTTTAAGACTTAAGTTTCAAGGAAGTTCTCAACTTCGAAAAGGAAGAAAACTGTTGCTAAGCAAGGAGTTCGATATTTTCCATCTGATGAAAGGTGAGACAGTTAAGAAGTTGATCGAACGGTATTGTCATTTGGTGGTTCAGATGAAACGAATGAAGATCTTTAAAACAAATGATGAACTGGTTGATAAACTGGTTGATTCTTTACCAGAAGGAGAGTAAACGACCTTTCTAACTATTCTAAAAAATGATACATAATACAGTAACTTCACATTGCCAACATTTATTGAAAGATTAGAAGGTCACGAGCTAGAAATGCAGAAAATGGCAAAGAACAAAGGCACTCATATGCAACAAGATGTGAAACTATGCTACAAAAGTAGTTATACTGTTAGCATAGAAAGTTCCAAGGTTCAAACCGCCTTTAGCGCCAACAATTCTACAAGTCCACCATCAAACCAGTCTAGTGGGTTTCAGTCATTTTCATCATGCAACCCTATTTCTCCTCAAGCTCCTCAATCTTCATAAAGCTCAAGTAATCCTCAGAACGGTCAAAACAATCCACCTAATGCATACCAACGAATTCTTCAATGCAACATTGCTGTGAATCTTGAAAACTCACAAGATTTCAATGAACACATGGCCAAACAACACATGGCCTTGCTTGCATCACTTCCCGAATCATACGAAAGTCTGGTAGCCGAAAGTATTTAGAATCTTGAAATGACCAAAGAAGATTATGATCAGATTGATCCAGTTGAGTTGGAGTTAATTGATATTAAGTGGTGCATGGTGTCAATAGTCCATAGAGCTCAACGCTTTATGGAAATTACAGGAAGAGACAGTCTGGGAGGTCTTAATGGAAAACTCAGTTTTGATAAGGCTAAAGTTACATGCTTTAAGTGCAGAGAAAAGGGACATTTCAAGATAGAGTGCCCAAACAGAGAAGTCAAAGGAAATCAGAATCCATTTGCAGATGACTACTACAAAAGGCTATATATCATCGACCCCAACCGCAGAGAAGTCTAGTGTAGATCGAAGATGGTCCTTCAAACTTAAAGTATAAGGCTTTGGTTGTTACCCAAGAAGATGAAGGGTTCAACTGGAACAAATACATTACAAACTATGAAAGCCTCGCACTGGTAGCTGAGATATTTGAAGAACCAGAACAAGCAGAAGAAGAATTTGCTAAGGCATCCTTTGACGAAGCACCTGAAGAATATTACAACATGTCGTCGGAGGAAGAAGAACTCTTAAATAATGCATTTAAACATCTTTCGCCTAGTGACATTCTTAAAACTTTTGCAGGTTATTTCGACTCAAGCTATCAACCACCTTGTGAAGAAGAGAAAAAGTCTGAAGAATATAACTTACATAGCCGATAAATCTCTAATTGATAACGTGAATGAGGTAGTTACTGAGGAAGCTCAGGAAGCTAGAGTCAAATTGGTAAATGTGTCAGTAAAAGAAACACCTTGCATGAAGTGCGAAGAGACATGCATAGAGTGTGTCGAAAAAGAAACAAGATAGAAAGAGCTGAAATCTCATGCAGATAATTTTTCATGTGATTATAATTAAAAAAAAAAGCATATGAAAAATTAAGTAAAACAATTAAACAATTTGAACAAGTTATCAGAGAAAATGACAAGACACTTTCGATGCTTAAGGCGACTGTAATGGACAAACAAATGGCCATCAATATTCATTTAAATACAATGGCCGAGCTAAAAAGTGAACTGGAAAAAATGAAATTCGAAACATAATGGGTTAACAAGTTGTTAATTAGTTGTTCTACCATTTGTACGTCATTGATCACATTCTTCTGAAAATTGAAAGCAAGGAAGACAACAAATTGATGAACACAAAGGTGTAAGTTACAATCGTGTTCCACCGCCCTTGTGGAATAGGTATGCAAGGAAAAAATCATCGGGGGTGGAAAAGGCGCTCAGTTTAAAATTGAAAACTGGGAAGAAAAATGAGCTGCCTGCGAACATTGATGTAACGTACACCAAAACATAAAGTGACTGTGAATCTGAAGTGGTAAAAGCTGTGGTCGAAAATGTTTTGGAATATGAGTCTGACAAATCTGAATTGGATGTTTTATCATCAGAAAATTGTTTAAACAATGATCCAAATGTAGTCGTGTATAAAATGAATGGATCTGATGAACTATATTCCGATGAGGATCTCCCAATTCAGAATGTTAATCTTTCTGGAGTTGATAAGTTGTTCAAGCTAGTTGAAGTCAGTCATTCTGATATAGAAAAAAACGAGATGCATCATTTTATTCTAAATCAAAATGTGTCTACAAAAACCACCATTAGAAGGACAGGGACTATCCTGAAAGCATGAAAGCAGGTTTGGGTTTTCAAAAGCAAAGAAAGAACAACAAGTTTCAAAAGTTGAACTTTGCAAAGAAAATTGATTTTGGCTATGGGACAAATGCCGAAAAAGAAAAAGAGAGCATTGGTAAACAATCCAATGATGAATTTAAGAAGGAAAAGGAGAGTAGAAAATAGGATTTGGATTCCTCTGTTAGAAATGACAGCACGACGTGCTACAAATGTAACAATGTCAGGCATATTGCACGACAATGTTCTCAAAGAAATTCAAAACTTGTTTCCAACTCAAGCAGATCTACAAAAAGATGTGAAGCAAAAAAGCACCCAAGTTTGTACCAAAACAAATTCAGAAAAGAAATAATGAATCCAAAAAAATGTGACATCAATAAATTAACTTAATTCTAAATTTGAATTTGGTGAAACTTCTACCAAGAATCATCAAAAGAATTCAAAATTCTATTCTAAAAAGGAAATTCTAAAAACACAGACTTGGGTCGCAAAAGTCAAACCATCTTTAGTAGAAATGAAAAGACATAGTGCAGCTAAAACACAAATCAAACAAGATGTAAAGATCAAAGTTCCAAAGTTTGATATTCTAAACCCACCCAAGACCAAGCAGGCTAGGGTTTCTCTGTTTAAGCAATTTCTTCCACATGATCTTTATGTCTTAGACATGAGCGTCGCATCCCCTACATCAAAGAAGGTTCAATGCTTTGTTTCTAAAGCTACCAAGAAAGAGTTAATCTTAAGGCATCTTAAGATGGGGCACATTCACCTGCGAAATATGAATTATTTGGTGCATAACGACCTAGTGGAGGGTGTCAATCTCAAGAATTTTCACTTATCTGATGATTGTCTGAGATGCAAAAAGGGAAAGCATGATAAGAAATCACACCCGAGAAAACTACTTAACTATATCAAACTTCCACTAAAAAGGCTTCATATCGATCTCTTTGGACTAGTGAACGTGAAAAATATCTCTGGAGATCAATATTGCCTAGTCGTGACAGATGATTATTCAAGATTCTCATAGGTTTTCTTCCTGGAGAGTAAAAATGAAACGTTTGAAAGTTTTATGATTCTATTTTGGAAGCTAGAAAACCTATATCATTTGCCAATCAAGAGAATCCGCAGTGATAATGGTACTTAGTTCAAGAACAAGAGAATGTTCGAATTATGCAACGATAAGGGTATTCTTCACGAATTCAATGTTCCATATACTCCTCAACAAAATGGAGTAGCTGAACGTAAGAATTGAACATTGATTGAGACTGCCAGAACAATGCTCGCTGATTCAAAACTTCCAACTAGTTTCTAGAGCGAAGCAGTTGCGTCTGCGTGTTACACCCTTAACCATGTTTCGGCAGTCAAGCCTCACAACAAGACATATTTTGAGCTACTAGACCATTGAAAGCCAAACCTAGCGTTTTTGGAACCTTTTGGATCATCGTTGTCACACCCCGGATTTCGAACCTAAATCCATACACCGGTGGGCCCGGGTGGGGAGTATCGTGACGTCAGTTGATAATCATCATAGTCAATTAAACATGGCACATTGAAAGTCTTGGAGTAAAATTACTATTACAAACCGATTGTTAGGAAATACAAAATAATATACAGGCTCGTAATAGAAGATCCACATGCGGATCATAAATTGTACATGGAAATAATATAAAAAAACTTTGGGCAGATTTAGGATTTGCAAGATCCTCTGTCACTACCGAGAACCTCCGGCCTATTTTCGTATTGTACTTGCAGTGTAGTCTTTTGAAAATACGCCAGCTTTCGCTGGTAAATACACCCAACTGACTCATTTTGAAAACATTTGAAAAATGTTTTTAAGTGCGTATCAGCACAAAATCTTTTTATAACTTGGGTTAATTGACCGTCCAACCTTGTTAACAGATTTACATGTTTGCTCATACATACGGGGCCCGGTACGGAGACCAAGGCACAATTAACGTACACACCACTTTGGACTCACAAAGGAATGCATAATTGAGCGTCTATCGGGTGTATGCCTACACCCGCGTTAAGGTCGTGTGTAGGTCCATCTGCGGATGGTGTTAAACCAATTCCTTGTTCATATGACACACACACAAGTGGGAATCCAAGTGTGCATGCAACCAAAGCAAAGTAAAGAACACGGGGTAACCAAAGATTCACTATCTTGATTAATGATTGAGAATAAAGACAAACATATACACACAATGCTCGTATGACTCAAACAAACTTGTTGTGTTCTTGTGTCTTTGTCTTCAGAGATAACCAACTCAAGGGTAACAAGCTCTCTGGGCTGACCAACTAGCTAGCTAACTTTCACGCGCAAGTCATCCCTGACTAAGAAGTGCATGTCATCTTATATAGTGTCCGTCTAGAGTTCGTACGAAACACCAATCCAGACATATGGATCACACTATTTCACATGAGACACATTCCAGAAGTTTTGGTACGAGTCAACTGTTTCGTACGAAATGCTTATTTCGTACGAAACAAGTAACACACTTGTTACTCAAATTATTTCGTATGAATCACCTGATTCGTACGAAAACTCTGACTTCGCACATAAATTTTCTTCTTGGAGAATGTGTGAAGACTTGACGTTTACAAGACTTATCAGTATGCACACATGCAACTGATTAACACAAACAAACAAGCTAAGATGTCATACTAGATCAAGATAGAAGGATATCTCGATCTATTCGACATGACCAAACCTATACAGACACTGAACAAAGACCGTACAATTACAACTGTAATTAAGAACAAGCGATAGACACAAAACTGTATCAACAAACTCCCCTTGGTTGTTGCTTGGTCATCAGTCTTCGGTCTTTGGTTTTCACATATCATACTTAGGAAGTGCATCAGCAAACTCCCTCTTGAATGTATCTTGTGGTGTTGAAAAGTGGTCAGCTATGAAAATTGATCTTCTTGATTCACAGCTTGTATTCATGTTGTGTCTTCTCTTCCGTAACTTGTTTTCTTCAAACTTGTTCTCTTTGTATCTTGCTTGCTTGGATATTTTATCTGCACACACAACAAGGCTAAACGCATAATGAGAACAACTGTAGGGATGTAAACAACCTTAGAGAAATTTCTCTTGAAAAAATCACAAAGGATTGATTTTAATCAGAATTAGCAAAAGACACATATGAGACTAATTCTTATTCAACTACCAACTGACAATGCTTTAAAAGTTTCTAAGATTGCTTAATTTTTAAATTGTTAAACATTAAATCTTGTCAACTTCGACCATTTATGAAGATGCAGTTGTTTTCAGGCTTATAATCAGGTTTTAAGATAGGATAGACTTGAGTTCCAACATCGGTTAATCAAAAATAAACTAGAAGCAAAATCTTTTTGGCTTTTTGCAAAATTTTTAAAGGTAAGGACGGAAAACATCAAATAAATAGTTACAGACATTCTTTTTGCGAATTTTGAGGGTAAGAGAATCATATTAGTATACGGTTCTGTCCAAACACACTTGTTGTTTGATTAGATAGAATTAAGATAAGTATCCTATATCAATTATCGGTATTGTTATCCATGTAAACTCAACTTATCAGATGTAATAGTTGTTAGGGGATACGATTAATGTATGTTTATGCTTACCGACCGGTGTTTATCCACTTCACGACACATTCCCGTATCAAGATATGCACGAGAGAAAATCTTATCGGTGAGTATACTGCTTTATCATCTGTTTTGAAGTATATGAATGATGTGAGATACTCACTTATTTTTTATTGAAAACAAGCCCTTTGTGATTTAATCACTTATTGATGAGGAACTTGATTTTCATATGAATGCAGGGCATAGGAGTGAGTCCGTGAACAGGTTAGTACCATCGTACCGACAAAGAGACAAACTTAGCTCCCGCATAAAGCTGTGATATTTTATCACTTATTTTGGGGATGTGATATTTTTATCACTTATTTGATGGTCGTATGCAGTATGTACACGTATGTATGATATCATGGAAGTTCTAGACTTGCGCCACCGTTATTTTTCGGCAAAAGATTCAACCATGATACCCAGATGATAAGACAGCATAAAGACCATATCTCAGAACCTCGGCACTCTATCAAACGAAATTTTGGTACCTTAGACCATATGCCAATGAATGGTTCCCACCTGGTCTTCAGCCGATTATGTTTATATCGCCCTGTGCACGCTTTAAAATGATTGTGAGCCTACCAATACATTGAATATAGAGCTACTTATCATTTTTTATTTAAGTTCAAAGAGGTTTTGACAGACCACTAATTTGCTATCATTTTCTCTTTTTCTCCCCAGGAAACTCATTTTTGTTTTTCTCATGTTTTTTGATATTTTTCTGGAAATTTACTCCCCCTACAATGCAAAAAGTAGATTTAGACAGTTAAATATACCTTTTTGGATTGTCTTTGAAGAAAAATATTTTGAAAAATGATTTTTCGATGTGGATTAACTCATGTTTTACCTCGATGCCATATACCAAAAATTAAGTTAATAAGAATGGTTTATTGAGATTTGGAAGTGAAAAGCTGGCATGTTGGTAATTGGCGTAAATCAACAACATTGATACGTTTCATATAGAAACAATCACGTGTGAGGTGATATTTTGTATCAATGTGTTTGGTCTGGAGAGCAAAGGTCTTTGTTTTTCTCCTTGAGAAGTAGTGTGCGGTTGTTCAAACCATGCTAAGGCATCCGCACACCAAGTTGATTTGTTCAAACAAGCACATTTTCTTCAATCACACCCTTGGAGAAATGTATATTGCACGATCATCTTGTAAGCTTTTTCTTTCTTTTGGAAGATATAAGACATGATTCTTTTATAATCTTCCAGTGTGCTGAGGTGCATACATTTCTATTGAATCTATCCTGTGGATCTGATACAAGCCTTAAACAAACAAATTGTTAGTTGTTTTTCATCTTGTCGAAGTTTTCAATGTTATCCTTTCATTCTTCTCTCTAACAAAGGCAACAACTCCTGAATAGAACAGTATTTTGGAGACGTATGTTACCTATCTTGTGCCTGGATGCTACCCTATCAACAGTCCTAAAATTATCAATAATTCCTCCTGGAACATCCTACACACTCATCAAAGATTAGTTGGAGGTGGGGACCCGAGATATTGCTGACTTGGTTCTTCCGACATCATCGACAATTGATACCTTGTTTTTCCGATCATTCGGAATGGATTGTGCTTCCCCTAAAACAATTTCCGGTTTTGGTTTTCAAATATGTTTTTGTTTGTAAACTTTAACATCTGATTTTTTTTGGATAACCTTTGGTTTCAAAACCTTTTCAACCATCTTCTGTTGTTTCTTTCTCTGTTTTATTTTTTTGTGTTTAACAAGACGAGGGTCCTGTTTTGATGAAACAGATTTTGTATGGTAACCTTTACCATGGGGTGCAACAATCTTTGCTTTTCCTTTTGTAAGATATGGACAATTTTTGATGATGTGTCCATACTTACCACACTCAAAACATGATCTCCGCTCAACAAACCTCGGAGTATGATGAGATTGACATCTTGATGATGAACCTCGTGATCTTGAGGTACTTGGTCCTTCATCACAACAATGTGTGTGTTGTGTGTGGTTGTTCTGATTTTTTTTGCTTTGAAAATTTTCTTTGTTTAACAAAATCCGTGTTGGATTTATTTACAAAAGATTCAATTTTATCAGTCCCTATGGATTTTACGAAGTTCACCTTTGGGATTTTCTTCTAGTTTTGCTTTGGTTTGCTCTTCTCTTTTCCTTGATTAGCATGATTTTGCTTCCGTTGATTGTTTTGAGATTTCCTCTTTTGATTTCTGTTTTTATTTCTATTTTCAGCTTTTAGGCTAGGGGCACGCTTAGTTATTACAACTTTTGTTTTCGTATTTCCCAAAAACTTACTTGTAGAATCTTCAAAAACTTTGTCAATCAAGGATTGAGTGACATTTTTTATGGGAATATCTTGGTTTGAGTAAACTTTGTCAGAACCAATCAACTTATAAAGCAAATTCATGTTTTCACAGTTTTCAACATGAGCTTTAACATTCTTGACATTGGCAATCATACACAGTTTCATTGAAGGATCACATAGAATGTGATTTTCGAGAGGTATATTTTCCTCTTTTGTTACCGTGTTTGACTGTTTAGGTTTATCCTTAGCTGACTCGTCATCCGAACTATCATAATCCTCAATAATGAGAGAATTTTGATTATCCTTAGATTTTGAGTCATTGATGTCATCCAGTTGGCTTTCACTTGAAGATGTGCCTTTTGTGAACCCTAGACCAGGTTTAAACTCATCTAGGTCTAATGAAACAGTGGCTTCAAAATGTGGCATATCTTCATCATCGGGCATTTTGGTGTAATTGTGCCTAACCGGAGGAGGACAAGCCTGATAACCTATACATTTTACATCAGCTTTCTTCTTTTGACTTTCGATGATGTGATCCAAAACATATCTTGAGTTGGAATAACTGTCCAACTTGAGTTTGATTGCGTCATGTTCACATTTTGCACAAGCTAGCTCCTTTTTTGCTTCTTCAAGCATGTTAATGTAATTGTTAATGGCTGTTTGTTTTCTTGAAACATTTTTTGACAATTCAGAAACAGCTTTCTTTAAAGTTCCAATTGTTGTTTTGAATTCTTTATCCTTTTTCTTAAGAGCTGCGTTTGCCTCGGTGCATTTTCTTAGATCCACAATCAAGAGCTGATGATGTTTCTTCATGTGATCAAATTTACCTTCCTGTTCTAAGTATTTTCCATTTAAAAATATACAATTAGAACATTTAGACACAGTAGGTTTATCGGGACTTACCTGACTTGATTGACAATCGAAGCGTGTCATGAAAGCTGCACGAAGTGTTGAAGTTCCAATTGATGAGAGATGCTTGGAAAATTCATCAGATGGTTCTTTAGTTTCATGCTATGAATCTTCTTCACTGCTATCTGTTGGTTCAGTCTCCGTGATTTCCTCATCTTCAGATTATTCTCTACTAGAAGTCAATTCTGCTTCATTTGAACTGCTACTGTCCCCTGAACTGTTGTCATTTCTGGAAGATTCTTCATCGTTACTGTTCTTTGCAACTTCAGCATATAATACAGTTACTCCTCCACTAATGTTTCCCAATTGAATTGACCAATCACAGTGTTCGTCAGCTTGAACCACTAATGCTCGGTTGGGATTGTTTGCAGGAACCATTGCTCTTTCGTTGTTGGCAGCTTGATTTCTGGTAAAAGGATATTGATT
Source organism: Scalesia atractyloides (assembly GCA_947069175.1). Taxonomy (NCBI): domain Eukaryota; kingdom Viridiplantae; phylum Streptophyta; class Magnoliopsida; order Asterales; family Asteraceae; genus Scalesia; species Scalesia atractyloides. Next base: position 54,634,101 of record CAMTDV010000020.1, read on the forward strand.
CCCCTGTTGTGGAGGTTTCGTGCATCTCTTTTATAGTGCCATTTTTCCTTGCAGTTGAAACAAGTAACTTTTCTTTTTATCAAAACCGTATGGAGTATCTTTGTTACTTTCCAGATCAGTTCTTCCGGTTCTCTCCATAAAATCTTTTGCTCTACGGACTGCACTTGCAAACACCCATTTGATATCAATTAACTCCATCTCTTCCTTATCAATTTGCGCATAGTCTTCACTGGTTAAGTTGACATTACCAATTTTACCAGCTACTAATCCACAGTAAGAACTCACCAATGTGTTCAGAAGCTCCATATGTTCCCGTGCAACTTCCACACTTACCTTGGAAAGGTTTGATGTATCTAGTCTGATGGTGTCTGAAGTTGAAGGTTGAGAATTTGTACCATAGAAAGCTTGTTGTTGAACTTGAGGTGTCGCAACTTGAGGTTGAGGAAGAAAAGGCTTTGGATCAAAAGTTCGTTCATAAGTTTGAGCACTTGTACCAACGGACTGATCAGATTTCACTGGACATTCCCAAAAAGGGATTGTATTTGATACGAATGTTGTTTGAAGTTTTGGTTGTTGAACTACACCTATACTCGGTTTAATGCCACCAAAATACATTTCTGGATTTTGCTGAACCGGAAATCGTTTAGCATTGCGAATTTCTTCTTCATCTTTATTTTCAAGATTCTGAATAAATTCGTAAATGCTAATCGTATCCATCACACCTGTATGTTTTAACAATTCTATAAATTGATTCCACTTAGGTGGTAAGGCATCAGCAAAACGCGTAACAATCTGCTGTTGTGACACAAAAACCTTGTATGAGTGCATCTCACTCATCAAATGATAGAAACAAGTTGTCATATCATTTAATGTTTCATTTTCCATAAAATGAAATCCTTCAAATTCCTTCTATAAAAGATCATGTCTAACTTTCTTTGTTACTGCGTTTCCTTCTCCTCTTATTTTTAAAGCGTCCCACAAACTCTTCGTAGATGTACAATGCAAGAATTGATGAATGTCTTTGTGAAGTGCTTGTGTAAGAATTGCAAAGGCCTTCTTTTCAAGATCATAGGCCCTTTTATCATTCTCATCTAATTCAGCTAATGATGCAGAATTTGATACATCTTCGAGAGATTCTCTGTATGGAGAAACAAAACATGTCATTCTGTATTCTGACCGAGAATATATGTGTGAAATTGAATGTTCCATGAAGAATAATCGTTCATGTGATTTAGTTTTAGTGGATGGTTGTTGCTCCCAGTTTCACTTTCGCTAAGAAGGAGGTTTTGAACGCTTTGGTTTTGATTTGTAACAAAAGCCCATTGACCAGCAGTAAACACGTTTGGAGGTATCATCGATTTGGCCCATGAGGTAGTTTCCTGACTTGTAGTACACTTTCAATCCCAAGGATTTGTACTCATTTTGTATTTTCTTGATTTATGAAAAATGTAAAGGTTTAAAGTTATAAAATTATAATTACCTTTTAAAATTTTCAGATTTGGAAATACGACAAATTCTTAAAATCACAAAGCTTAGAAAAACACGAAAAACAATCAAAAACACTTTCGTGTGAGACAACTGTTTCGCACAAAACAAGGATGTTTGGTGCGGATCAGGTGGTTCGTGCGGGTCAGATGATTCGCATGAATATTTTCAGTCTCACAAACTGTTTTGTTCAGCGTTTTGCAGAGGAATTTTTTTTAGAAATGTTTTGGTGAGAATTTTCCTTTCTTGTGTAGACCTGCTTTTTCGAAATTACCTGTTGTCTTACCCACTTTTAGTTAAAACACAGATTTTTAATTAGTCATCAGTCCAAGTCCAGATCCAAGTCAGAAAATGTCAACCCTACCAAAACTAATCAGATTCAAATTTTTGCAGATTTCTTCTTCAAGGGTGTTCTTCAGAAATATTTTACCATAAAATTTTATGTACGCAACAGATTTTAACCAAGTTTTAAGTTAGTTATCTATCCCAAACTTAAGTTTTCTGCTGGAGGCTCAAGAACACTTGAGAATCTTCAAACTAGTTCAGACACAACTAAGCCCGGTTTTGAACAAGGAAAGAGCCAAAGCTCTGATACCACTTGTAGGTCCACCTGCGGATGGTGTTAAACCATTTCCTTGTTCATATGACACACATACAAGTGCAGAATCCAAGTGTGCATGCAACCAAAGCAAAGTAAAGAACACGTGGTAACCAAAGATTCACTATCTTGATTAATGATTGAGAACAAATACAAACATATACACACAATGCTTGTATGACTCAAACAAACATGTGTTCTTGTGTCTTCGTCTTCAGAGATAACCAACTCAAAGGGTAACAAGCTCTATGGGCTGACCAACTAGCTAGCTAACTTTCACGCGCAAGTCCTCCCTGACTGAGAAGTGCATGTCAGCTTATATAGTGTCTATCTAGAATTCGTACGAAACACGAATCCAGACATATGGAACACACTATTTCACACGAGACACATTCCAGAAGTTTTGGTACTAGTCAACTGTTTCGTACGAAATGCTTATTTCGTACGAAACAAGTAGCACACTTGTTACTCAACTTATTTCGTACGAATCACCTGATTCGTACAAAAACTCTGACTTCGCAGAAATCTTCTTCTTGGAGAACGTGTGTAGACTTGACCATTTCAAGACTTATCAGTATGCACACATGCAACTGATTAACACAAACAAACAAGCGAAGATGTCATACTAGATCAAGATAGAAGGATATCTCGATCTATTCGACACGACCAAACCTATACAGACACTGAACACTGTACAATTACAACTGTAATTAAGAACAAGCGACAGACACAAAACTGTATCAACATCGTGGCCATTTCTATTGTAATGAGTCGAGGATATCAAGGACACAGTAGTTAACCCCCGATGTTTAAACTATCAAACAAAATTGATTAAAACAGAATATGCGGATTTACTATCTCCGAACCGGCGTTCGATTGATCCCATTTCTGACCAAGCGGTAATAATTTAACGTAACCCAAGCTCGTATAGGGGAAATAAGTCGAGAGTATTTACCTGTGCTAGTCTTCTTTTAATTTATCAGCCGTACACAAAAAGGACTAAGTGCAGATAGCATTTACCGGCAATTCTCTAGTCTGGATTATGGCATAAACTAACCAATTAAATACTAACTGTCTTATTTAAGTTATTGACTTAGACCGATTAGCGTACTTGATCAAAACGTATGACGCTAGATTAAACGATGATTGGATAGAATGTAGTTTAATCCCAACAAGTACCTTGACTTGTATAATATGGGTAAACTATAAACATTCTGGATTTTGAGATTTAAAAACAAGGTTAAACCCGTTTGGTTAATTTCCGTAAAATAGTTACATATACGTAACCGTGCGCATATTAGCGATATCGGGTAACCGGATAAGTCATGGACAAGTTCTGTATGCCATTATACCTTAAATAAGTTAAAATAGCTGTAGGATATTAACTTATATGCCCATTAAGGTTTTAAAACGAAATTATGCCTCATTAGGGCATTTTGGTAATTTTATACCGTATAAAAGGAACTTGAATATAATTTAATGTTATAATTATAAGTATTCTGTAAAAATACTATATTTATGATACAATATCAGTAGGATATCAATTACATGTGTATTTTATCTTTTATGACAACACTATCCACCGAAGGGGCATTTTGGCCATTTTACACAAAGTTTAAAAATTATTTGGGATTCTGAGATTATAACATGTACCTACTGTAAATACGTTTAAAATAAGTTTTAAAATCAGTAGGTATCAAGTCTTGGTAAATAATATGGTTTTAAAACCATACTATGCGCCGAAACGGCGCTTATGTCGTAAAATGGTGTCCTTATGCGATTTTCACGAAAACTGATGTTAAGTTCAGATTAAAATGTATTAGATATGTTATTTAATATAACATATCAGTAGGTAAAAGATTCACCTTGAAAAGATAATTAAAACTAGTTTATGAGCCACAAGCGCTAAAATCGCCATTTATCGACATAGTTTAAGGACTTGTTTGAAAACTCAGTTTATAACTTGGTTTAACATCCCAAATAATCTTACTTATAATATTTCATCAGTTAGGAAACTCATTTTCAAGTTCATTACCACTTAAAACCTTATTTTATGCAAAAAGGACATTTTGGTCAAAAATGGCATAAGTATGGAACTTGCGCATAAACTTGGATTCTGATTATGATTATGTAATATAACCTCAGAGGGTTATGCTACAATATTTTATGATCATAATGCAACTTTAGATCAATAGGCAACAAATCTAAATCGTGTCAGAATCGAAAGTCAAAGCAGAAGTCAAACTTTACGACTTTCGGTTGCGAACCGACCCTAGAAATGAAATTGACGAGCCGAACATGTTTTTACATGTTCTAATAATTATTAACAACTTTTTAAGTGTCAAAACAGTTTTCATAACATATATAAGATCATTTTATGATTTTTTCAAAAAATGGCCTGTTTGACTTTTTAATATCACAACTTTAACCCATCAATTGGTCTAGCAAACGTGACCTTCAGGAGGTGCCCTTTATAGGGATTAACACCTACCTTATTACGATCACTTAGCCATGTTCATTTGAACAATGTCTGGATCATAATGGTCTTAACCGAAAATCAAAGCGTTTTCTGAAAAACGCTTGACTTTTGGCTATAAAAGCCTATAAACGAAAATGCAAGAGCAAGGAACACTTATAAGAGGTTCCTAGAATGCAAGAGAACTAAGTTGGAAGCTCCTTTTAGATAGGAACTTCCAGAGGAGGGAGAAGAGTGAATTAATAAGAAAGGTGCAAGTTGAAATGTGAACTTAAGCACCTATTCATAGTTGGAGAACTCAAAGGAGGTGAAGCCAGGTGTTTAGGGGTGTAAGAGGAAGCTTACAAGTGTCTCAAATGTGGCATAGCAGTTTGGGAAGCCATGGTTTCGGTTTTAATGGTTTAGGAGTTTTGTTTGGAGCCAAGCAAAACTTTTTGCAGAAGATGTTCTCAGGCGGGCCGCGAGAGGCACGCGCCCCGCGAGCGCCCCATAGGCAGTTTTCAAGTTTGACACTTTTAGCACCTTAACTTTTAAAACCCATTAAACCTCTCTAAAACAACTTTTTGGCACTTTTAGCCTTTCACAGCAAATATTTGGCATACCCGGGACTATGTCCGGACATTTTACAATTTGAACCCTCTCGTCCAACAAATGGCACATATGAGAGTCAGGACTTCACAAAGGCTCACTCAGAGGCTTATTATAAGCATGTTGATTCTGATGTCACTCAGAGGCTAATGATTCAAGCATGTTAACATATCAGTCACTCAGAGGCTGTTATTTATGCATGTTGACATCGGACCGTCGCTCAGAGGCTCAGTTTGAGCATGTTGACGCCTTTAGTCCTTATTGGTCTTTAACAGACTATTTTTCAAAATACAACATGTGTCTCTATTCTGTTGGACACGATTTTACAGGTTGTTACATCCTCACCCCTTTAAAAAAATATCGACCTCGAGTTTTTTTTCAAAAAGATGGGAGTACTTTTGTCGCATAGTGGACTCAACCTCCCATGTATACTCGGGACCTCTAAAAGTGTCCCACTTAACCTTTACTATAGGTATCATCTTTCTTCAAAGCTTCTTAACCTGTCGATCCTCGATCGAAATTGTTTTCTCAACGAACCTCAGTTTTTCATCAATTAGCACATCTTTGTGCAACATTGCTTGCGACTCATCGGCTAGACATTTCTTAAGGTTACTGATGTGGAACACATCATGGATTCCACTAAGCTCCTCTGGCAACCTGAGCTTATAAGCCACATTACCGGCACATTCGACTATCTCGAATGGTCCAATATATCTTGGGCTCAACTTGCCCTTCTTTCCAAAGCGCATCACACCTTTCCAGGGTGATACCATCAGCATGACCTTGTCCCCCACTTGGAACTTAAGAGGTTTACGATTCTTGTCAGCATAGCTCTGATGCCTGTCCTTGGCAGGTTTGAGACGATCACAGATTTGCACAATCTTTTCCATGGTCTCCAGGACAATCTCTGGTCCTGATAGTTGGGCTTCCCCAACTTCTTCCCAGCACAAGGGCGTTCGGCACTTTCTCCCATACAAGGCCTCAAAAGGAGTAGCCTTAATGCTAGTATGATAGTCATTATTGTAAGACAATTCAAGGGGGTAAGTGGTCGTCCCAACTTCCACCTAAGTCGATCACACATGCCCTGAGCATGTCTTCCAATGTCTTGATAGTACGCTCACTTTGACCATCAGTCTGCGGATGGTAAGCCATATTAAAGTTCAATCGTATGCCTAAAGATTGTTGGAAACTTTTCCAAAAGTGAGATATGTATCTAGTATCTCTTTCAGATACAATAGATACCGGCGAACCATGTAGGGACACAATATTGTCCACAAATAACTTAGCCAATTTGTCTGAATTATATGTTTCTTTAATTGGCCAAAATGTGCTTACTTAGTCAGCCTATCTACTATGACCCAAATAGTGTTATTTCCATTTTTGGTCTTAGGTAACCTGGTAATCAAGTCCATAGTTACCATTTCCCATTTCCATGTGGGAATTTCAAATTGTTGTAGAAGTCCTGACGGTTTCTAATGTTCGGCTTTAACTTGCGAACACATCACACACTTAACTACATAAGTGGCTATGGATTTCATCAAACCCATCCACCAATAATTCTTCTTCAGATCTTGATACATCTTGTCACCTCCTGGGTGAACTGAGTATCTTGTGTTATGCGCTTCTTGGAGGATTAGATCTCTAAGACCTCCAAAGATTGAACCCAGATCCTATCATTGAATCGAAGGATTTCATCTTTTCCAGACGCTAATTGATCAACAGTTCCGCCTACTCCCTCATTAGGGATATTAGCCTCTAGTAGAGCTTGTTTCTGTGTATCTAGTAGCTTCTCACTTAAGCTATTTCTAAGCTCAATGCTCTTAGCGTTAATCCTTATAGATTTAACTCGTTCTTTGCCACTTAAGGCACCAGCAACTACATTTGCTTTGCCTCGATGGTAGCGAATTTCGCAATCATAGCCATTAAGCGTTTCCATCCATCGGCGTTGTCGCATGTTCAATTCTTTCTGATTGAACAAATGCTGGAGACTTTTATGCTCAATGTATATAATACACTTTGTACCGTATAAGTAATGTCTCCATAGTTTTAGTTCAAATACAACGACACCCAATTCCAAGTCCTGTGTGGTGTAATTCCTTTCGTGCACCTTTAATTGTCGTGATGCATAGGCAATCACTTTGTCTTTTTCCCTTAGCACACAACCCATGCCAGTGTGCGATGCATCACAGTAAACAACAAAATCTTCAATACCCTCAGGTAGAGATAACACAGGAGCATTGCTCAACTTGTGTTTAAGAATCTCAAAAGATTCTTGTTGCTTTGGACCCCAATTATACTTAACATTCTTACGGGTTAAGGTAGTTAAAGGATTGGCTATTCTTGAAAAGTTCTCAATGAACCTTCTATAGTAACCAGCCAATCCTAAGAAACTACTAACTTCAGTTGGGTCTTGGGCACTTCCCAATTTATTATGGCCTCAATTTTAGCGGGATCCACTTGGATACCAAGCTCACTTACCATGTGTCCGAGAAATTGGACCTCTCTGAGCCAAAACTCATACTTAGAGAATTTAGCATAAAGCTTTTATTGCCTTAGTAGTTCTAGGATGCACCAAAGATGTTTCTCGTGATCAGTTTGATTACGAGAGTAGATAAGTATGTCATCTATAAAGACAATGACAAACTTATCCAAATATGGCTTGCAGACTCTATTCATGAGATCCATGAATGCTGCTGGTGCATTTGTGAGCCCAAAAGGCATCACTAAAAGTTTAAAGTGACCATAGCGGGTCCTGAAGGCGGTTTTGGGAACATCTTCGTTCCTAACCTTCAATTGATGATATCCGGATCTCAAATCAATCTTGGAGAAGTAACTAGCCCCTTGAAGTTGGTGGAATAAATCATTGATCCTGGGCAGAGGATATCTATTCTTGATTGTTAACTTGTTCAGCTCACGATAGTCGATGCACGTTCGTATCAAACCGTCTTTCATCTTTACAAATAGGATAGGAGCTCCCCAAGGTGAGGAACTAGACTGAATAAAGCCTTTCTCCAGGAGTTCGTCTAGCTGCATCCTCAATTCCTTCAATTCCGTAGGTGCTAGCCTATATGGAGCTCTAGATACGGGTGCTGCCCCTGGTATGATATCAATCCTAAATTCCACTTGCCTGTCTGGAGGTAGGCCTGGTAATTCTTCTGGGAATACATCAGGATACACTGAAATGACTGGTAGGTCCTCCAAGTTTGGCTTAGGCTCATTTATGGTATCTTATGCCATGTAAATGACACATCCTTTCCTCAAACATTTGGATGCCTTAAATAACGACACCTTGTCTGGCAATCCATAGTGTGAGTCTCCGGGTATGATCATTTCACCAAATGGGGTTTTAATTTCGATGAGTTTCTTATCGCAGGAAATGCGGGCTTGATTATGAGATAACCAATCCATGCCTAAGACAACATCAAACCCCGCCAATTTCATTGGCAAAAGAGAGATAGGATGGAATGATTCTTAATGGATATAGAGCATCCATCAAGAATGGAAGATGCTATCTCTAATGTTCCGTCAGCGAGTTCCATCTCATAAGTTTTATCTAGAGTTCTTATAGGCAGGTTTAATAGTTTACTAAACTTATGGTCTACGAATGATTTATCCGCACCCGAATCAAAAAGAACTATAGCGTAAATATTGTTAATGAGGAATGAACCTGTTATGACGTTGTTGTCATTAACGACCTCTCTGGCATTCATTTGAAAGGCATGGGCATTCCCCTTCTTGGCCTCCCCAGCCTTTGAATCATTACTTTTGGGTTTCTTGGGGCAATTGTACGTTATATGCCCTTTTCATTGTTGTTATAGCAAATCCTTAAGATCCTTGCAATGTAAGGTCTTTTGCCCTCTTCTTTTGCAAATACCACAAGGTTTGGTTTGTGGATTTATGCTACACTGTCCCCAATGCCTATATTTACAGTTCTTGCATAGAGGTTTGTCATTAGACGCGTGCTGGTTCTTCTTGAACCCAAAATTTCCTTTCTTTTTAAATCCTTGGGAGTTATTATCCTCCTGTTTCCTCTTTCTGTCAGTTTCAGTCCTAACTGACCATTGTCTTGCCAAATCATGGGTGAGGGAAAGAGATAGATCTACAGCGGACCTATAGGTACTAGGTTGAGCTGCCTTTACCATGCCCTTTATTTCAGGCGCCAACCCATTTATAAAACGCGCAATGCGTTTGGATTCGGGGGTGATCAAATAGGAAACTAACCTAGATAGGGAGTTAAAGTCAGAAACATACTTCCAACAATCTAGGTTTTTCATTGAAAGAGACAAGAAGTCTGTCTCTAACTTCTCCACCTCATGGGGTGGGCAGTAAGTTTCCTTTAGCAAATCAACAAACTCGGACCATCCCAAGTTGTACAGGTGTACCTTACCTGTTGATTGAATCATGGCTTTCCACCATATTAGGGCGTCGCCCTTAAAGGATTGTGATACGTACTTGACCACATTCTTATCAGCACAATTGTTGATATCTACTATCGTCTCCATCTCGTCTAGCCATTTAGGGGCTTCTAAAGCTCTTTTCTCCCCGTTAAAGTCTCGGGGCTTACAAGAGACAAAGTACTTATAGGTACATCCGTCCTTAACAGAACAGGACTTTCAGTAAGATCTATTTTCTTTGGTTTACTCTTCGCATTTGAAGAGTGAACGGAGCTCTCCCTATGAGCTGAAGATGGTGGAATAGATAAGGGTCTAGAGCGAGTGGCACTCGACTCTCTTAGCTTTTCTATGGCCTTTCCCATGGCCTTTTCGATAGCCGCATCAATGCGAGCTTGAAAATTATCATCATCTATATTTTTGTTTTCAGCTTTGTTAGATTCAACATTCCGGTGGCTACTTTGTTCATACCAAGAGTATGGACATTTCTTAATGTTAACATAAGAGTATCTTAATGATTGATTAATGGTCCCGGTCACCTTCGACCTTAATGACGTTGTAGGTTCGGACCTAGTCCCTTATCTCTGGATAGAAGGATAACTTCCCTTAACTATCCTGATAGAAGACCCCTTCGTACTTAACTATCATTTCTTGGCCAATATGTGGTCTACGCCACTTGCCATAATCAATCCATTAAGATCTTTTGGAATTATATAGCAGAGCATATATTTTGAGTAAGATTGAGACGCTCGTTTTCAAGAGGATGAATACATATATATATATAATTCCAAAAGTACTTCATTAAATTCCAAATTTAGAAATTACAATACCTGAAAATGAAATAAACTGTCCACGCAAGGACTTTTAAAGAAATAAAAATGTCCACGCAGGGACTAAAGGAATAACAATGTCCTCGCAGGGATTTCATATTATTAGAAGAGACTTCACTCGTCCTTCTTTCCCTTGACCAATTTGGAGATTTTCTTGAAGAACTTGTTTGTCTTCTTCTCCGTTTTCTCCGCTTGCTGCTGCATCTCTTTCATTCTTTCTACGGCCTCATTAATGGCCTCTAGTGGCGTCGGAGGTTGAGGTTGAGATTGTGGCATAACCGGATACTGGTACCCATAAGTTGGATAACCAGTCTGTGGATAAGTAGGTGGGAAAGAAGACGGGTAAAGTGCTTTGTGCATAACCGCCAGCTTGTAGGGGTCTTGCGACCATGCTTGATAGTCTACTGGTGTGGACGGATTAAAAGGATCATATCCAGACGTGTCTGGATACGTGGGGATTGGGTTAGTATAACCCGATGGTGGTGGTTGAACAATAGGTGTTGGTGTTGGTTCCACTATAGGTGAAACATTAGAGGGTCCACCCATTTGTGGGTCCTCTTGAATTGTAGGGTAGGAGTTGGGCAAAGGTGGCAGCGATCCCTACCTTTGTCCGGCACATACCGACATACGTGCTCCACGCTTCCTTCTTGGTGGTTCATGTGGTGGTTGAGGTTGGTCCACCGGTTCCATGTGGACATCTTGTTGTATTGGGGGTAGTTGAGAGTGATGAGAGGGAGTGTGGGCGAAGGTGAATTGGTTCCAATATTGGTCCCACTCATTAGGACCTTGGTAGGGCGATCCGGCATATGAGTTTGAATCACTTGAAATTTCAATGGGATGCATATTTAATCCCGACGGCGGCATCTCTGGGTCGGAGTCCTCGTCCATAGGGTTTGGCTGGTCGAACTGATTTTGATCGGCAGGAGGTGTGTTGAAGTAATGGTTAGGGTTAAATTCTTCATGGTAAGAGTAATGAGAATGGGAATGGTGAGAATGGTGTGAATGATAAGAGTGGTGAGAGTGGTAAGAATTTTGGGAATGTGAGGGCGAGTGTCTATTAGAGACCGAACGTCTCGCTGGTTGCCAAGGAGATGAATCTGCTGATTCTTGGTAAGCATCTGAGTTGTGAGGTTGAGGGGGAATGCGCCCCGATGGTCCTCCCCTCATTGGACCTTTTCCTCTTCCACTTTGTCCTCGTGCACGTGGTGGCATTTTCTGTTAAAAATCAAATAAGAAACAATACTAATAACTTAATAATGAAATGAGTAATCCTAGGTCAATGCCTAGACTCAGAAGTCTAAGGAATGTGCTTGTGTAAGTTTGAGTTTAAACACAAAAGGCTAGTGTTTAATTCTCTCAAACGTTGGCTCTTATACCAACCTGTCACGTCCCGGATTTCCATCCATACCCAGGGTGGGGAGTAATGTGACGTCAGTTAATAATCATCATAGTCAATTAAACACGACACATCGGAAGTCTTGGAGTTTAGTCTTTTGAAAAATACGTCATGACTCATTTTGAAAACATTTCAAAAATGTTTTAAGTGCGTATCAGCACAAAATCTTTTTATAACTTGGTTTAATTGACCGTCCAACCTTGTTAACAAATTTACATGTTTGCTCATACATACGGGGCCCAGTATGAAGACCGAGACACAATTAACGTAAACACCACATTGTACTCACGAAGGAGTCAATTCCTCCCAGTCTATGTGGGAATGCATAATTGAGCGTCTATCGGGTGTATGCCTACACCCGCGCTAAGGTCGTGGCCATTTCTATTGTAATGAGTCGAGGATTTCCAGGACGCGGTAGTTAACCCCGATGTTTAAATTATCAAACAAAACTGATTAAAACAGAATATGCGGATTTACTATCCCCAAACCAGCGTTCGATTGATCCCATTTCCAACCAAGCGGTAATAATTTACCGTAACCTAGCCTGTATAGGGGAAATAAGTCGAGAGTATTTACCTGAGCTAGTCTTCTTTTGATTTTTAATGACTTAGCCGTACACAAAAAGGACTAAGTGCACTTAGTCCTGAGTTAAAAAAAAGGTTAAACTCGTTTTGGTTAATTTCCATAAAATATGGGTAAACTATAAACATTCTCGATTTTGAGATTTAAAAACAAGGTTAAACCCGTTTTGGTTAATTTCCGTAAAATAGTTACATATACGTAACCATGCGCATATTAACGATATCGTGTAACCGGATAAGTCATGGACAAGTTCTATATGCCATAATACCTCTAATAAGTTAAATTATGTGTAGGATATTAACTTATATGCCCGTTAAGGTTTAAAACGAAATTATGCCTCATAAGGGCATTTTGGTAATTTTATACCGTATAAAAGGAACTTGAATATAATTTAATGTAATACTTATAAGTATTATGGAAAAAATACTTTATTTATGATATAATATAAGTAGGATATCAATTATACGTGTATTTTATCTTTATGACCAAACTATGCACCGAAGGGGCATTTTGGTCATTTTACACAAAGTTTATAAATTATTTGGGATTCTGAATTTATAACATGTACCTACTATAAATATGTCTAAATAAGTTTTATAATTAATAGGTATCAAGTCTTGGTCAATAATATGGTTTAAAAACCATAATATGCGTCGAAACGACGTTTATGTCCTAAAATGGTGTCCTTATGCGATTTTCATGAAAACTGATGTTAAATTCAGATTAAAATGTCTTAGATATGTTATTAATATAACATATCAGTAGGTAAAAGATTTACCTTGAAAACATTAGATTAAAACTAGTTTATGAGCCACAACGGCTAAAATCGCAATTTATCGACATAACTTAAGGACTTGTTTGAAAACTCAGTTTATAACTTGGTTTAGCATTCCAAATAATCTTACTTATAATATTTCAAGTTCATTACCATTTAAAACCTTATTTTATGCAAAAGGGGCATTTTGGTCAAAAATGGCATAATTATGGAACTTGCACATAAACTTGGATTCTGATTGCTACATTAGTTTATGATCATAATGCAACTTTAGATCAGTAGGCAACTAATCTAAATCGGGTCAGAATCGAAAGTCAAAGCAGAAGTCAAACTTTGCGACTTTCGGTTGCGAACCGACCCTAGAAATGAAATTGACGAGCCGAACATGTTTTTACATGTTCTAATATTTATTAACAACTTGTTTAAGTGTCAAAACAGGTTTCATAACATATATAAGATTATTTTATGACTTTTTCGAAAAATGGCCTGTTTGACTTAATATCATAACTTTGACCCGTCAATTTGTCTAGCAAACTTGATCTACAGGAGGTGCTCTTTATGGGGATTAACACCTACCTTATTACGATCACTTAGCGATGTTCAATTGAACAATGACTGGACCATAATGGTCTTAACCGAAAATCAAAGCGTTTTCTGAAAAACGCTTGACTTTTAGCTATAAAAGCCTATAAACGAAAATGCAAGAGCAAGGAACACTTACAAGAGGTTCCTAGAATGCAAGAGAACTAAGTTGGATGCTCCTTTTAGCTAGGAACTTCCAGAGGAGTGAGAAGAGTGAATTAATAAGAAAGGTGCAAGTTGGAATGTAATCTTAAGCACCTATTTATAGTTGGAGAACTCAAAGGAGGTGAAGACAAGTGTTTAGGGGTGTAAGAGGAAGCTTACAAATGTCCTAAAACGTGGCATAGCAGTCTGGGAAGCCATGGTTTCGGTTTTAATGGTTATGGAGTTTTGTTTGGGAGCCAAGCAAAACTTTCTGTAGAAGATGTTCTCTGGCGGGCCGCGAGAGGCACAGGCTCTGCCTCTTGCGCCTCGCGAGCGCCCAAAAGGTAGTTTTCAAGTTTGAAACTTTTAGCCCCTTAACTTTTAAAACCCATTAAATCTCTCTAAAACACCTTTTTGGCATTTTTAGCCCTCCGTAGCCAATATTTGGCATACTCGGGATTATGTCTGGACATTTTCGAGCTCTCGGTTCGTTAAAAGGTCATTCTGAGGTATAAATTAACATGTTGACACTTTTAATCCCTCCATCATCCAACTTTCACATATTTACATTTTGAACGCTCTCGTCCAACAAATGGCACGTATGAAGTAAGGAATTCACAAAGGCTCACTCAGAGGCTTATTATAAGCATGTTGATTCCGATGTCACTCAGAGGCTAATGATTCAAGCATGTTGACATATCAGTCACTCAGAGGCTGTTATTTATGCATGTTGACATCGGACAGTCAGTCAGAGGCTCAGTTTGACCATGTTGACGCCTTTAGTCTATATTGGTCTTTAACAGACTATATTTAAAATACAACACATGTCTCTATACTATTGGACACGATTTATAGGGTGTTACAGCCGTGTACTGTTCCAGACCCAGGCGGTAAATTTGGAGCCAAATCCTTGAAAGTATTTTTCATCGAATATGCTAGTCAACAAAAGCGAGTCTTCTTGCCGAGTCTTAACCAGGTTATTCTTGCACAACATGTTGATTATCAATGATATACAATGCCTACGCAGAAATCTAGTGATCCATGGCTGTTTAATTACGACGGGTTGTGGAATTCATTGTGACATCCCGACATTTCAGGCATCTTAAACGCGCTACTTTATGATTATTCACTCCTACGCTGATTTAATTCGGAGAATTAAATTACACGCTCGCAATAACTACGCTAACTTTGTGAATCTATATGGTGAATTACGTGTTATGTGTTATTAGAGGGGTTGTATCTGAATTACGTGCTATGTGTTATTAGACGTTTGTGATTTAATATTTTATAAACTCCATGTTGCAAATAATATTTTAGTAACTTTTATTTATAAACCGAACCAAGCTTGTGAAACGTCTCGACTTCACGACCAAGCAAACCCAACCCGCCACCCACACCCCCTTGCGACCCACACCTCCTTGCGGCCCAAGGAAATAACCTAAACTTGAGGCCCAAGGCACTTACCCAACCCCCCCCTATCGCGACCGCCCCCCCTTCCCCTTGTTATATTTATATGTATGTATGCATGGGATGTTTAAAAAAACAACAAAAAAACACAAAACCCTGATCCCTAGAAGAAGGTCGACGGCAGCCCCCCTTCTCACGGTCGCGCAAGCCTACAACTCCCGGATTGATTCCAAGCTTGTCTCGGTTCGCTAATCATTATTGTTTCAAGGTTAGGGTTTAATTGTTTTGCGATTCACACTAGGTTTTGTGTAATCTTGATCATGATTATGTGCTTGTATGACTATTCTATGAAAAATTGTTGCGGGTATGATTAGTTCGGATGAATATGCGAATCTTTGCGGCTGTGATGGTATGTTGAACACAAAAATCGTAGGCTGCGTTTTAGCGATAAAGATCAGGATAAATATTTAGGGTTTGTATGAATATCGATATATATGATGATATGTGACAAGTTAACCTGTTGTTAATCAATACACCTAAGCGTCATGATCGTTTAAACATGTTCTAATGCGATAAAGTCGAAAACAGTAAGCTGATTGACATTTACAGCCAACTTCAGTTGGCTGTAACCTGATCATTATTTATCGAAAAGTGGAATTTCTGAAGCCGAAAACGTATATTTTTGAAAAACGCTTCAAATGGCACCGGATTCATATTTTTCTGAGGTCGTTTGCTATTTTTAAGTGGTCATTTAGTGCAGCAGCTGAAGCTGCATAAATTATGCAGACTTTGCTGGTTGTTTATCAAGTCGGATCTCATAGTCTGTATGGGGTTAGGTCACAAAATTTGTACAGTAACTGGAGACGGGAATTTCCGAAAGTCTCCCACTGGAATTTTGTTAATTGGATGAACAATGATTTTAAAATAATTTTTTCTCGTGGACTGCAGTCAGGAAGTGACGAATCTGACTGCAGCCTAGTATATAAATGTTTATAAATAATTGGTAAAGATTTAGGATTTGAAAATTTTACACAAAATTCTACAGTATAATTGAATTTCCTGTCAAAAAGTTGGAATTTTTGGAACGTTGGAACTATTTTATAAAAATCCTCGAAAACTGCCCAGTTATAAGCGTACAAGCTGAAATATGATAACTTGCGTTTGTGTGTACCTAAGTGTTGTATGAGTTAATATGTGTTTACGACAAGTTGGTTTGATCGTTATTTTGTATGACGATACTTTGCATGCATGATTATAGTTTCGAATTGGTTATGACGTGTGCCGTACTGTGTGTG
Organism: Scalesia atractyloides; assembly: GCA_947069175.1. Classification (NCBI taxonomy): domain Eukaryota; kingdom Viridiplantae; phylum Streptophyta; class Magnoliopsida; order Asterales; family Asteraceae; genus Scalesia; species Scalesia atractyloides. Next base: position 54,650,650 of record CAMTDV010000020.1, read on the forward strand.
AGTTATGCGTAGGGTTTTGTGTCAGTGTGTTCACACACTAACTTTAAATCGGTTGTCATGTTAGGACGCGAGTAGTGGTTCCATCATTTGCTTCTTTTGCGTTATTCTAACCAAGCAAATTAAGGTGAGTTCATGGCCCCTATTTTATCCGGTTTTAAACAACAGAGGGAGAAACATGTATACGCTCTACAACTCTATCTTTTTACGTTATGTGAAATTAGGGCCGTTAACTACTCAGTAACTAAGTTAATGTTAATATACGTTATGGTCACTAAGTAGCTTTATCACGGAAGTCCTCAACCAACTCTCGAATCGTTAGTATTAGGTTAAATAGCGGGGAAATTATATAGTACTACTGGGACCAGACAAGCCCCAACCGAGCTAGTCGCGCTAGCCGACAGGGAATGGTCAACGGGTGATTAATTTGGCCTAACTTTCGCCATGGTCAGTGATAGACCTGGCAACACTGAGGCAACAATAGTCAGCTTCGATCACGAACTCTTATGTGACGTAACTTTAGGCTCGCCACCTACATGTTAACATGGAACTTACTTACGAACCAATATTATTATTCCTGGTTAGGAATAATGGAACTATGTCGTTATCCCGGGTTAGGGATAACGAGGGAAAAACAATCTTTTAAACCGAACTTGTGAACTTATAAAAAAAGAAACTGTGAACTCACTCTTCTTTAATGTTGACTCTTGTTTCTTTGCATGTTTTTCAGGACGCTAGGAGCGCTAGGTGCACTCACTTGCATTTGATCAAGACATTTTTATCGAGTCTTATTTACGAATAATGTTTGGGATTTTTAGTTTTGGCGTTTATGTTGGTGCCCGTTACTTAAATTTAATGCTTCCGCTAAACTTTGAAACTATGATATTTTGAAAATGACTACGAATGGTTACAACAAATGTTTTCAGAAAACGTTTAAATAAAACATATAGAGTCGTTCGATATTGCTAGTGTCTGAGATTCTGGTTTGATCACACGCCTCGCGGTAATACTCCGCAAGTGGAAATTGAGGGTTTGACAGGTTGGTATCAGAGCCTCTAGCTATAGAGAACCAGGTTTGCATTAAAAGTAGACCTAAACTATAGTTGTTACACGACACTAGACTTAGTTGGCACCGAACTGTGATATCTTGTTATGTGTTATACTACAATTGTTCTATGTGAGATATATATGTATATTGTGATATACGCAACTTGTAACTAACTACACCAACCCAGCAGGCTATGTCATCATCATCCGACAGATCTCGACAATCAAGGGCGCCGGGAAGGCACCCATGTTCGAACCCTCACCACCTCGTGGCGTGGAGACACGCTCAACTGCTAGGAAAAGACTCGCTCTAGGAGGGGAATCGTCCACCCGTCCGACCACCGCTATACATGTCGAACCGGTCAACTCTTTAGGAGTGAGGGACGATCTACTTAGGGATGTGTTAAGGAAATAACAGGAACAACTAGAGAGAATGCAGGAGACTATCGAAGCACGTGGATGGCTGATACGTCAGCTAACTGGTAAAACTGCAGAGCTCGAGGAAGAGAAATATGAGAATAAGAGAGTTCGAAACATTTTAGCTAAGGACTTTCGTGCTGAGCGGCTGAGGGCTGACTGGCTTGAAGACAGAGTTCTTGAGTCCAGTTGGAGGATTCACGAACTAGAGCAGAACCAAGCACCACCTGTCCCAGTACCCGCACCAGCACCGACCCCTCTAGCGCCGGTAGAGGACGAAGAGGAGGATCCTGAGGAAGACCCGGAGGAGGATCCAGAGGAAGAAGAGCCGTAATAGGACCCGGTTGTTGAAGATGAAAACGCCGCAGAGGATGACGGCAGTAATAGCGACTTGGGAGATGGAGACATAGATGACTAACTCGTCTCGCCAATCCCCGTTTTGTTTCCTTTAGTTTGTTTGTTTCCACTTATGTTTGAACTTGAAATTTTATAATTAAACTGAGATGTTTAGTTGGTATTTTGTGAGACATTGCAATTTATTTAATCGAATGTTCCTTTGGATTGTTTAATTTGTCGGGTTGACATAATTTGTGTGATTATTGAAGTGTGGAATATGATAACTATATTGGATATATATACTTATTGGTGTGTGTTTGTGTTGTCTTGCGAAGATCTGAAATGGCAACCGGTCGTCGCGGAAACCTCAACATGTCAACCGAAGAATTGGCCGCATTAATCCAAGAACACGTGAATGCTGCTCTGGCAGGTGTTCCTAACCCACCAGCAGGTAACCATTATTAAATTTTCATGGGAAAATCTAATAGTTGGGCTAGTAGACTTTCTCCCTGACTACCTATCCTCTATGCTCAGGAGGGGGTCTTAACCCTTACAAGATGTTCCTGGATGCAAAACCGAGCAAGTTCATGGGTGTTGAAGGACCCATAGGACTGGTCCGTTGGATTGAAAAGTCTGAATCGGTTTTCGAGATGTGCAATTGCCTTGAAGCTAATAAGGTCAAGTATGCTGCCTCGACGTTGGAAGATGGGGCATTGACCTGGTGGAACGCACAAGTCCAAACGCGTGGACTTGTTGCGGCGAACGCAATGGCCTGGACCGAATTTAAGGCCCTAATCAAGGAGGAATACTGTCCGCGGGACAGAGTTCAGCAGTTGGAACAAGCGTTATGGAACCACAAGATGGTCGGGTCAGTAATTGAAGCGTATACGGCAAAACATCATGATCTGGTGTTCCTTTGTCCCGATTTGGCTAAACCCGTCGAAAAACGACTTGAGTTTCATCTTGGGGTCTGGTCCTTGAGATCCAGGGCATGGTAATGTCTAGCAACCCTACGACGGAGCATCAAGCGATTAGGCTGGCGCATAAACTCACTGATAAGGCGGTGGAGCAAAGGAAGTTGCCACCTAGGGGTGCAACTGAAATTGTCCCTGACAACAAAAGAAAATTTGAGGACTCACCTGCTCGACAGTCTTCATCAGCCCAGCCACAACAAGGAAACCAGAAGCGGTCCAACAACTTCAAAAACAATTGGGGTCACAACAATCAGTCTACAAACAACACCCAGAACTCGAGCGGCTATGCTGGTTGAAAGCCGCAATGTAATCGTTGTAACCTCCATCATCACGGCCCTTGCGCCGGAAATCGCTGCCAACGATGTGGCAAAGCAGGACACGCGGCAAAGGATTATTGCGTGGAGATCATGACACGACAAAATCAGAACCAGCACCAGGGTCAACAACTAGGTAATAACCAGGGATGCTATCAGTGCGGTAGCACTGCCCATTTCAAGCGAGACTACCCGCAGCTTCGCAACAACAACAATGGTGGGAATAACAACAACAACAACCACAACAACAACAACAACAACAACAATAACAATAATGTCAACAATGGAAATAGTGGCAGAGGAGGTGCCAAAGGTCGTGCATTCACGCAGGGCCGTGGAGAGGCCAGAAACGACTCGAATGTGGTCACTGGTAAGTTTCCCCTTAACGATCATTTTGCTACTGTACTTTTTGATACCGGTGCGGATAAGAGTTTTATATCTGAGTCTTTTAGGAAGAACCTAAATCTCACACCTAAACCCCTAGAGACCTCTTACGTCATAGAACTAGCCGATGGTAAATCTGTAGATGTGACCCATTTAGTAACCGACTGTCAACTTAAACTTGCGGGTCACACCTTTACCATTGATCTGATGACTTACCCTGGGTAGTTTTGATGTGGTAGCCGGAATGGACTGGCTATCCGACGTCCGAGCTGAAGTTCTCTGTTTCGAGAAAGCTATCCATATTCCGCTCTCTAACGACGAAGTCTTGATGGTGCAAGGCGAGAAGGCAGGCGTCGTCACGAACATCATCTCTTACATGCAAGCTCAGAAGTATCTTCGGAAGAAGAACTCTTTTGCTTTGCTCGCACTGGTCACCGAGCAGCCTAAGGATGAGAAGCGGATTGAAGATATCCCCATCGTCGTGACTTTCCCGATGTGTTTCCAGAGGAGTTACCTGGTCTTCCACCACATCGACAAGTGGAGTTTGAAATCGAATTGGCGAACCATGCGACTCCTATCGCCAAGGCACCGTACCGCTTAGCTCCAGCAGAGCTGCAAAAGCTGTCTACCCAACTTCAGGAATTGTTGGAAAAAGGATTTATCCGACCCAGTACTTCGCCATGGGGAGCTCCGGTCCTTTTCGTCAAGAAAAAGGACGGGTCCTTCCGCATGTGCATCGAATACAGGGAACTCAATAAGGTTACCGTCAAGAACCGATATCCATTACCCCGCATCGATGACCTTTTCGACCAGCTTCACGGGTCAAGCTACTACTCCAAGATTGATCTACGGTCCGGTTATCACCAGCTACGTGTCAGGGAGGAGGATATCTCTAAGACGGCATTTCGCACTCGGTATGGCCATTACGAGTTCTTGGTCATACCCTTCGGTCTCACCAATGCACCCACGGTGTTCATGGACCTCATGAACCGCGTGTGTAAGCCGTATCTCGACAAGTTTGTCATCGTGTTCATCGATGATATACTCATCTACTCTAAGGGTGAAGAAGAACATTCTGAGCATCTGCGATTATTGCTGGAACTACTTCAACAGGAGAAGCTGTATGCCAAAATTTTGAAATGTGATTTCTGGATTTGGGAAGTTCAGTTTCTCGGGCATATCGTGAATGAAAAGGGTATACACGTTGATCCCGCCAAGATTGTTGCTATCAAGAACTGGGAAGCACCCAGGACACCGACAGAGTTCCGCCAATTTTTGGGTTTGGCTGGTTACTACAAACGTTTCATCGAGGGATTTTCCAAGATCGCACAATCGCTTACCACTCTCACTCAGAAGGGCACCAAGTATGCTTGGGGTGACAAATAGGAAGCAGCATTTCAATTACTGAAACAGAAGCTTTGCAGTGCGCCCATTTTGTCTTTGCTAGAGGGGACAGATGATTTTATGGTATATTGTGACGCTTCCATTCAGGGATTGGGATGTGTACTCATGCAACGTGATAAGGTCATCACATATGCATCCCGTCAGTTGAAGGTCCACGAGAAGAACTATACGACACATGACCTGGAATTGGGAGCAGTTGTGTTTGTACTTAAGATTTGGAGACACTATTTATATGGAACAAGGTGCACAATCTACACGGTTCACAAGAGCCTCCAGCATATTTTTGACTAGAAGGAGTTGAACATGCGACAGCGTCGTTGGGTTGAACTCCTGAACGATTATGAATGTGCCATTCGGTATCACCCGGGTAAAGCTAACGTGGTAGCTGATGCCCTCAGTCGGAAGGAGCACTTGAAACCTCGTCGGGTACGAGCACTACAATTCACAATTCATTCTGGTTTACCCGAGAAGATACACGACGTGCAGCTAGAAGCAGTTAAGGAAGAGAACATCAACGTCGAATCTGTGGGAAAGATGGAACGCAATTGGGAAGTGAAACCTAATGGTGCCCGGTATTTCATGAGTCGTATATGGGTACCTCTCTATGGAAACCTCAGGAAGCTAGTTATGGACGAAGCTCACAAATCCCGATACTCTGTCCATCCTGGTTCGGAAAAGATGTATCAAGACCTTAAAGCCACGTACTGGTGGCCCAACATGAAAGCGGATATAGCCACCTACGTGAGCAAGTGTCTGACTTGTGTGAAAGTCAAGGTGGAATACCAGAAGCCATCAGGGCTACTTCAGCAACCTGAGATCCCAGTGTGGAAATGGGATCAGATCTTGATGGACTTTATCACTAAACTCCGTGATCTCTGGGTGGTTGCGATACCATCTGAGTAATCGTGGATCGTCTATCTAAGTCTGCACACTTCCTAGCGACCAAAGAAACAGATAAGATGGATAAGTTGACTCGCATCTACATTAAGGAAGTAGTTTCTCGGCACGGGGTGCCAACGTCCATCATCTCAGACAGAGATGCTCGTTTCACGTCCAACTTTTGGCAGTCACTTCAGAAAGCGTTGGGTACACGCTTAGATATGAGCACAGCTTACCACCCTCAGACGGATGGTCAAAGTGAAAGGACCATTCAGACCTTGGAAGACATGCTTAGGGCATGCGTGGTAGACTTCGGGAACAGTTGGGAAATCCATCTGCCTTTAGTGGAATTCTCGTATAACAACAGTTACCATACGAGTATTCAGGCAGCACCGTTTGAAGCATTGTACGGTCGCAAATGTAGACCACCGGTCTGTTGGGCAGAAGTCGGTGACAGTCAACTCACAGGTCCTGAGTTGATACTTGAGGCTACTGAAAAGATTGTGCAAATCAGAAACCGCATGGCAGCTGCACGAGATCGACAGGAAAGTTACGCTGATCAACGACGCAAACCGCTCGAATTTCAAGTAAGCGACCGCGTCCTACTGGAAGGGTGTAATTCGTTTTGGGAAACGAGGCAAACTAAATCCACGGTACGTAGGCCCATTTGTGATTTTGAAGCGTATCGGGCCCGTAGCTTATCAGTTAGACCTTCCTACCGAACTCAGTGGAGTTCATAACGTTTTTCACGTGTCGAATCTGAAGAAGTGCCGATTAGATGAGACCCTAGTCATTCCATTGGATGAGATTCAAGTGGATCAGCAACTTCATTTTGTGGAACAACCTATCGAGATCATGGACCGTGAGATCAAGACTCGAAGACACAACAGGATACCGATCGTCAAGGTTCGTTGGAACTCTAAGCGTGGACCGGAGTTCACGTGGGAAAGAGAGGACCAAATGAAAAGAAAATATCCACACCTTTTTGCAGCTGAGCAGCAATCTGACGTTACCGCCAACTGAATTTCGGGACGAAATTCTTTCAACATGGGGATGATGTGACAGCCTGGGATTCACTTCTACCATTCTAACAAACTGAACTTTTGTGTGTTGCATTCGAAACCGCGTTTACTCAATTTTCGGGATGAAAATTCTTTCAACATGGGGATAATGTGACATCCCGGCTTTTCAGTTATCTTAAACGCGCTACTTTATGATTATTCACTCCTACGCTGATTTAATTCGGAGAATTAAATTACACACTCGCAATAACTATGCTAACTTTGTGAATCTATAGGGTGAATTACGTGCTATGTGTTATTAGACGGATTGCATCTGAATTACGTGCTATGTGTTATTAGATGTTTGTGACTTAATATTTTATAAACTCCATGTCGCAAATAATATTTTAGTAACTTTTATTTATAAACCGAACCAAGCTTATGAAACGTCTCGACTTCACGACCAAGCATACCCAACCCGCCACCCACACCCCCTTGCGACCCACACCTCCTTGCGGCCCAAGGAAATAACCTAAACTTGAGGCCCAAGGCACCTACCCAAACCCCCCCCATCCCGACCGCCCCCCCTTCCCCCTTTTTATATTTATATGTATGTATGCATGGGATGTTTTAAAAAAAAAACACAAAACCCTAATCCCTAGAAGAAGGTCGACGGCACCCCCCCCCCTCTCACGGTCGCGCAAGCCTACAACTCCCGGATTGATTCCAAGCTTGTCCCGGTTCGCTAATCATCATCGTTTCAAGGTTAGGGTTTAATTGTTTTGCGATTCACACTAGGTTTTGTGTAATCCTGATCATGATTATGTGCTTGTATGACTATTCTATGAAAATTGTTGCCGGGTATGATTAGTTGGGATGAATATACGAATCTTTGCGGCTGTGATGATATGTTGAACACAAAAATCGTAGGCTGCGTTTTAGCGATAAAGATCAGGATAAATATTTGGGGTTTGTATGAATATCGATATATATGATGATATGTGACAATTTAACCTGTTGTTAATCAATACACCTAAGCGTCATGATCGTTTAAAACATGTTCTAATGCGATAAAGTCGAAAACAGTAAGCTGATTGACATTTACAGCCAAATTCAGTTGGCTGTAACCTGATCATTATTTATCGAAAAGTGGATTTTCTGAAGCCTAAAATGTGTATTTTTTAAAAACCCTTCAAATGGAACTGGATTCATATTTTTCTGAGGTTGTTTGCTATTTTTAAGTGGTCATTTAGTGCAGCAGCTGAAGCTGCATAAATTATGCAGAATTTGCTAGTTGTTTATCAAGTCGGATCTCATAGTCTGTATGGGGTTAGGTCACGAAATTTGTACAGTAACTGGAAGCGGGAATTTCCGAAAATCTCCCACTGGAATTTTGTTAATTGGATGAAAAATGATTTTTAAATAATTTTTCTCGTGGACTGCAGTCAGGAAGCGACGAATCTGACTGCAGCCTAGTATATAAATGTTTATAAATAATTGGTAAAGAGTTAGGATTTGAAAATTTTACACAAAATTCTTCAGTCTAATGGAATTTCCTATCAGAAAGTTGGAATTTTTAGAACGTTGGAACTATTTTATAAAAATCATCGAAAACTGCCCAGTTATAAGCGTACAAGCTGAAAGATGATAACTTGCGTTTGTGTGTACCTAAGTGTTGTATGAGTTAATCTGTGTTTACGACAAGTTGGTTTGATCATTATTTTGTGTGACGATACTTTGCATGCATGATTATGGTTTCGAATTGGTTATGACGTGTGCCGTACTGTGTGTTAGTTATGCGTAGGGTTTTGTGTCAGTGTGTTCACACACTAACTTTAAATCGGTTGGCATGTTAGGACGCGATTAGTGGTTCCATCATTTGCTTCTTTTGCGTTATTCTAACCGAGCAATTTAAGGTTATTTCACGGCCCCTATTTTATGCGGTTTTAAACAACAGGGGGAGAAACATGTATACGCTCTACAACTCTATCTTTTTACGTTATGCGAAATTAACGCCGTTAACTACTCGGTAATTAAGTTAATGTTAATATACGTTATGGTCACTAAGTAGCTTTATGACGGAAGTCCTCAACCAACTCTCGGGTCATTACGGGGAAGTTATAGTAGTACTACTGGGCCCGACAAGCCCCACCCGAGCTAGTCGCGCTAGCCGACCGGGAATGGTCAACGGGTGATTAATTTGGCCTAACTTTCGCCATGGTCAGTGATAGACCTGGCAACACTGAGGCAACAACAGTCAGCTTCGATCGCGAACTCTTATGTGACGTAACTTTAGGCTCTCTACCTACATGTTAACATTGAACTTACTTACGAATCAACATTATTATTCCGGGTTAGGGATAACGGGCGAAAAACAATCTTTTAAACCAAACTTGTGAACTTATAAAAAAAACCTGTGAACTCACTCTTCTTTAATGTTGACTCTTGTTTCTTTGCATGTTTCTCAGGATGCTAGAAGCGCTAGGTGCACTCACTTGCATTTGATCAAGACATTTTTATCGAGTCTTATTTACGAATAATGTTTGGGATTTTTTGTTTTGGCGTTTATGTTGGCGCCCGTTACTTAATTTTAATGCTTCCGCTAAACTTTGAAACTATGGTATTTTGGAAATGACTACGAATGGTTACAACAAATGTTTTCAGAAAACGTTTAAATAAAACATATAGAGTCGTTCGATATTGCTAGTGTCTGATATTCTGGTTTGATCACACGCCTCGCGGTAATACTCCACAAGTGGAAATTGAGGGTGTGACATTCATTTAACCTACTAGAACTACCTTTAGAAGAAGAACTTGTTATGCTTTTAAAATGACATCAAATCTCCAATTAAGAGCAAGTTTCAAGACCGTTGGTGATTTCCCCATCACCACCTATCTCTAACTCTTCTAAAGTAGGTCCGAGCAATACTCTGCAAGAATCAGTAAGTGTACAGTCTTGAATACTTCCGAATTCATCTGCCCATCAACCAGTTGATGCCGACTCAGACCGTGAACCTACTTTTGACGATGGAGGAACTAGTTTCGATGAGGGATCATAGCAAATTCAAAGCTTTCTGAACACTCAAGCTGATGAATTCCAATATCAGGAATGAAACTACATCCTCTGAACCGGTTGCTGATGAAGTTGTCACAAATCTGCAAAGTCAAGTAGACGTTCCAAGTGAAGTGATTCCAAGGACACCATCTTACCATCCGTCGGAGAATATTATTGGCAACTTACAAACTGGAGTGAAAACTCGAAATTAGATCAATAAGGATCTAAGTTGCTTTTATACAAATGTTGCTCCATTCCAAACTAGACTTTCTTATAGTTGTTTTGTTTCGCAGGTTGAACCAGGAAACTTGAAAGACTCTATGAAGGAAGAAAGGTGGGTGGATGCAATGAAAGAAGAGTTTCTTCAATTCCAGAAACTTGGTGTCTGGAAGCTTGCTGACCTACCTGATCATCATAAAAAGATTAAAACTCGTTGGGTCTTCAAGTTCAAGAGAGATGACAGAGGTATTGTGGTTAGAAACAAAGCTCGGCTCGTGGTCCAAGGCTTCCATCAACAAGAACGGATAGACTACAACGAAGTCTACACCCCTGTCGCACATCTTGAAGCTATCCGCATTTTCTTGGCCTTTGCATCGTGGAAAGGTTTCAAGCTGTACCAGTTGGATGTGAAGTCTGCATTCCTTTACGGAAAGGTAAACGAGGAGGTGTACATCGGCAAACCACCGGGGTTTGTCGATTCGATCACAAGGATAAGGTCTATCTATTGAACAAAGCGTTATACGGACTTAACCAGGCCCTGAGAGCCTAGTACGAGACGCTCTCCAAGCATTTTCTGGGAAACAGTTTCTCCAGCGGCACATTAGACAGTACCCACTATACCAAGGAAGTGGATGGACATCTAATTATGGTACAAATTTATGTGGACGATATCATCTTTGGATTGACAAATGATAAGCTGTGTAAAGACTTTGAAGAAGTCATGAAAAAGAAGTTTGAAATGAGTGATATGGGGGAGATGAAGCTCTTCTTAGGACTTTATGTTGAGTAATTGCCTGATGGTATCTTCATTCATCAGACGAAGTATGTTCATGACGTGTTAGAGAAATTTGACATGTCAAGAACTAAACCAACATCAACTCCATTAGCCACCAACCACGTTCAAGGAGTCAAAGTCGACGAAACATTTTATCTCTCCATGATCGGATCCTTGATGCATCTCCCAACTTCAAGACGGCATGACGGCTTCAATCTCGGGGTTATTCAGATTCTGATTTCGGTTGCTGTAAGCTTAATGCCAAATCAACAACGGCTGGTTGCAAGTTCTTTGGAACCCGTTTGGTAACGTGGCAATGCAAGAAACAGACCGCGGTCGCTCTCTCTACATTTGAATTTGAAGACGTTTCAACATCCAGCTATTGTTCCAAGATACTCTGGACACAACAGCAGATGAGAGACTTCGGGCTGCAATTTCTTGACACACCCATATATGTATATAACAAGGCGGCTATTGATATCACTGAAAACCCAGTTCAACATTCACGCACTAAACACATAGAAATTCGACACCACTTTATCCGTGATTGTTACGAGAAAAAGTTGGTTAGAATTGAAAAAATCCACACTGATGACCCAAAAGCAGATTTTTACACCAAAGCTTTTGATAGGTCAAGATTTAAAAATATTTTGAAATTGAATGGTTTAAAAATTCTGACATCAGGGGTTGGAAATGAGGTTGAATTTGAGGATGACGAGGACTTAACGTGATTCTCATCGGTATGACAAATGTTTTTATGTAAATATTTTTCTTGCTTCCTTAAAAACTAAAAACCAAAAAATATGTTTTTGATTTTATGGGAGAAAAGTTGTGAAAAATACATAAACATTAAAAAAAAGGACAAAAAGAGTTTTTGTGAAAAAGAGGGAATCATATTTCATCAGTGGACTATCACATTATGCTAAAGAAATGGAAAGATCAGGTCTTACTGATGATGTGCCAATAGGCTTCACACGTTCCCTAAATTGTTCTTCAAGATATAAACTTAAAAGAAAAACTGACTAATTTATGGGTCGACATCTGTTTGATATATGGACTTAGTACTCCGAAATTTCGTTTGAGAAAATGTGTGAGAGGGGATCGGCTATCCTATGAGCATCGGAGCGATTCGACTCAGCTAACTGAGGCGTACTTCATTGCTAGTGAGTTGGACAAACAAAAAATCAAGTATGCTGCTTAAACGCCTTTACTTCGTATATTAATAAACGTGAAAGTTACAAACGAGTAAACATATGGACAGGGCTTCGCCGTAGCAATATACTAACAGATAACAACACAACACTTAAGCTCCACTATTTATAGGCCAACATGGCTCGCACAAGGAGTGAGGTTGTTGGCTCGTGCGAGTGGTGCCTCGTACGAGTGACAAGATGTCACTCATACGAGCCACAACAGTCACTCGTACGAGTCATACAAAATACATAAACATATGACAATTCTAAGCCCTATTTACACAACTGACGTATCCTAGACGTAGGCGATAGACATGATGCACCAACAAACTCCCTCTTGGATGTTGCCGCAGTCTTGGATAGTCTTCCAAAATTTCTTCAAAATATTTCAAATATATTTAACATTTACCGTCCAAAGAAATGTTTCGGTGGCCTGCGACGCTCCTCAGAAGAGTTCGGCGTTTGGTCTATAGGAGGAGGCCGATTGTACGTGTTGCCAAACCGGAAGCTTCTCAAAGATGCATGTTCCTAGCTTTCTCAACAATTCTTTCAACATTCTTCTCCTTCTTCCACCACTCCTTCTCTTCCAGCTGTCTCCACAAAGTGTTCCATGTTGTTCCTGAATGTATATCGTTGGCGAACCAAACATTAACAAGCTTCTGGAATTGCAGTTCCTGCTCTTTATCTCTCTCCTCATAACTGATATTACTGTAGAATAAGCATTCGATATCCTTCTGTGAGCAGTTGACTAGCCACATCGGGTCTAGTACTTGAATACCGCACCTAGACCTTATATACGTTTGTGCGCATTGACAGATTCGGATAGTTCTTCAGTAATCTTCCAAGAATCTTCATCCGGTTGGACACAAATAACAGCTTCACATGTGTTTGAATCATAGTGCCACCATTTGAATATCTTGTAGAAATCTTGCTCCATTTTAATCATAGGCATATTCTTCATTACTCAAGGCCTCTTAACAATCGACGTCACATCCTTCACTTTCGTAATCGGACCAATCTTTGTGACTCTTTTGGGAATATGTGGCCTCCAGCGGTTAAAACCATGGGTAGCTTCAAGCTTTATCAGTTTCCATAGCCGCTAGTCATGAAATTTCATCTTTAGATTAATCATCTTTGTCGTACCAGTTCTTTTATATCCTAAAATGGCAGGGTCTTTATATCGCTGAAGTGTCGGAAGTACTGGAGCCCATACTCCCTCTTTATCTCATATACGTCTAATTCCTCGATCCATCCCCAACTAATAATGTCCCCTAGAGAAATATCAGCATCACGTGTGAAGAATGCTAGGGGACGTTTGAATTTATGCTCCCCTAGTAACTCCTTAAACCACAATTTCCTCATCTCAGCTATCTCTTCTTTGGATAATCGTTTAGGCACCGTTCCCTGTTTCACAACCTATTCTACTATACGCTTCAACAAATCATCGCTTTCAAATGTAACATCTCACTAAAGGTTGGGAAGTAATTCGTGCGCTCGCCAGCAAAATTTGTAGTATCATCGTCATCGGAATCATCCTCCACGATAACCTTATCGTAATCATGTGCTTCAGAAAAGTGTTCGAAGAGATAATCTTCAGGCTGGAAAGCACTGATGTTGTTTAACTCATCTTTGAAATTAAATTCAAACGTTTCTTCATCCACACCTAACATTCTCACAACCTCTTCTTTTATGTAATTGTGGATATACTCACCTTCTTCCACATCGTGTTCCAGATACAAAATCTTTGGTCTAGGCACAACAGTAACAGTTGACATAGTAGTCAATGGGAAATTCCTGCCTGCTGAGCATCCTTTGAGCCATCATACGACTTTCCGCAACCTTGGTCATCATCATATTTGTTGGCTGAATCATTTAGGTACACAGAAAAATCAATATCATCATTCAAACCAGATTCTGTTAGAAGAACTCCTGAACCACCCAATCAGTATCATCATCCTTTCTATCACTATCAGACTTTTTCTTCAATTTGTCATGTGTTTCATCTATGTCTTCATCAACTTCCTCAAGATTGTCAGTAACAGAATCTATCTCTTCATAAATCTCCTTCAACATCTTTCTTTTCTTCAACAACTCCTTACGTTTTGCAGAAAGATTTGACATGTCAATATCCACATCTCTTTGCTTTCCTATCAACACAAACTTCTTCGTTTGCACACACATCACCACTCTGAAGATACTAGCGTAGATTCAGCTTCTTGCGCAGCTTTTTCTTTCATAGGCTCCTCTCCAACCTTTTCTTTCCCCATTCCTTGAGCGTCAGATAATTCTTTAGTAATATGTTCTCGCTCTGCCACCATTTCCCTTGCTTCTTCCCTCTCAATCTCATTCATTTCAGTAGCAAGATTAATCCCGAGCTTTTTGATAAGGATTTTCTAGAACAAGCTCATCTGTCTTTGATTCCTGAGGTATTCTTCGTCATATTCTGCCATTCGCTGCCTCAGTCTTTCATTTTCTAACACGATACTTGCTAAAACAGCCTCGAGATGCTGTCGATCTTCTTTTAAACCTTTAATCTTCTCGTCAACAAGGCAATCTTAACATTGTTAAGCATGACTTGATTCTCTAACTCTGCAATCTGTGAGTCATTGTACATATCTCTCGTGAATTCTTCGCCCCCTGGAATATATCCAAAATCAAAGTCACATTGGTCTTCTCGTATGGAGCCTGTTGAAAATTGGGGTTGAGATTGAGTTGGATTATGTTGAGGGGTGGGTTGTGGTGGTGGTTGAGGTGTGTGCGAGGTGGTGATGGTGGTGTTTGTGGAGTAGCTTCAACATTTGTTGCTTCATCAGATTTCTTCTGCACCTTACACTTAGACCGCGCTTTCGGAGAGTATGTTTCTCGAGCCGCTGGCCTCTTCAAACGTTTTGTTGTTGCCCCCTTTGATGTCTTTAGAATAGGAGTGTCGTTATCAGACTCAGATGGTACATAAGTAGTGTGGTCTTCTCCCGTCTCTTTTCTTTTCCTCTCCTTAGTCTTTCGTTGTTCTTCAACCAAACATTCTAACTATTTTTCTTTAGCTCTTTCCTTTTCTCTTGCATTCCTATCCCTTTCATCAGTACTAGAGGAGGATGCCTCTTCATCTCTACCGACTTCACCGCCAAACGCCTTTTGCTCTATATAAGCTGCAACAGTCTCAGCATTCTCTTCAGGCTCTAGCTCATCTATCAAACTCATGCCATCAGATGCACCTTTCTTTTGCTGAGGGGCGGTGGAGGAAGATGTGGCAGCTTGTTTTCGTTCTGTCTCCTTGCCCTGCTTTTTATCTTCTTTGGTGAACCACACGCTTCTCTTCGATATAAATCCATCCAACGCTTCAATCTGTTCAGCCTCATCCCCACTGTCATCCTTTTGCCACTTCCCCTTGGGCGTCGTCACTTCCCCTTGGGCGTTGCCACATAATCTTTATATGTAATAGCCCCAAAAATAGGCTTGGCCTTCGAGAAGGCCTTTAAAAGAAGATTCATCTTTTTCAAGGTAGACAGATCCATGTGCTCGAGTCTGAGAATGTCTCCTTTCTTCTTCTTCTTCAGATTGGGGTGAAGATGATCTAGCAGCATTTGCACAAACCTGGATACTGAAGGAATTTTTCTCGCTGAATGTGTAGTATCATCTGCATAAACGTGAGTTTTGAGAAGTTGTACGGCAGATTGGGGATAAGTGTCGTAATCATGCACATCTGGTAATCAATAAAATCATCAAAACCACCCTTTTTGACTTAGGGCGTGTATAATACAGTGTGCGATACATCGAAAAGGAGCACTTAGATTTCTCTTCTTAAAAGGTGCTGCGTGGATGAATCTTGTGTAACCCATTCGATAGAAGGACCCCTTGCCCATGTATTCCGGATAACCAGTTGGATCTTCTTCACTATCTTTGAACTCTAACACCATTCTGATAAAATCTTCAGTGATCTTGACTTGAATATCCTCGTTTTTGATTCGCACCGCAGAAAAAAAGCATTCTCTTCCTCACTTTACTCTACGGCATCCCAAAAATAGTCGATGTGTGATCGGTAAGCCATGTGTCTGTCGGTAAGAGACTTCGTAATCAGCAGTCGGCTCAAAAAATCTAACACTTCTCTATATGCTGCGATCTCTGGAATGTTATAGTCTAATAAATAACAGATGTTGTGGAATGGTGAGAATAAAGATGTCTTGATCTGCATAAACAAAAATTCAAACACTTAGAAAAATTTTCAAATCCTTTCACACTCGTATGAATCACCATTCGTACAAGTCAGATAATTACAAAGATAAAGATTCAATATCTGAACAAAACCCACTCGTACGAGTCATTCTTCGTACGAGCTGTAATTGATACTTAACAAATTTTAGGTTTGATCAGACACGAGTGGTGCCTCGCACGAGACTTACTCGTACCAACGATCACTCGTACGAGTGATGATAATAATCTGACTTTTAAATAGCTCACTCGTGTGAGCGACAATTCGTATGAGTTATGAATCGCACAAAATAACACCTTTTCAAATCGAACCTAAAATGTGTAATTTTAACAAATTGGATGATTATTTAGAGGCTAAAAGGGCCGATTTGTACGAATTTGACTTCAATTTTATATTATATTGGTTCCTTTTAGTTTTGCTCCCAGCCCCTGATCTTCAGCTATCCTTCAGTAACTGTCGCTTTGACTTGGACTAACGGTGTTTTCATCATCGGTAGACTAAAAACTAAGATAAAAATTAAATCCTTTTGTGTTTTTCAAAGTTTTGCTAAAAAAACTGAAAATCTTTTTAAGTTTTTCTGAAAATAAAGATAAAGTAAATAAAGATGTATTTACATACATATTTTTGTGAGTTTTGTGTTAGAGGATCTCATTAGTTATGTAGATAAATCACTAGTACCGTTGATCTTGGTAATAAGTTTTTAAGGTCCTAAATAGATTTACTTAGATTGCCAATATACTGATCCATTTGAACTTCTATACATTTCTCAATTGTTTCAAGATATGTTAGGTAATTTTAAGGAAGATAAAATAACTGTGTTCCTATCTCAGAATATACTCCCGTATCAACATTCCCAGAATTTCATCTCACAGGTGAATATATCTAACTGATATCTATAAAAGGGGTTAATTGCGAGACCTTGAGAGCTCAGATTAGTATTTCCATACGCAGAAAGAGATGAAGGCCCGACTTTAGGTGGTGTTCCGTTTAGGAATCTTTTAAAGTGCAGATGTCCTATCTTTTTATGACATATATTCATTTTTTATGCAGCTTTTGGAGGTGAATAATGCAAAAAGTATTATACAAATTCTAGGTCATTGCCGACACAAAATCAGAAGAACTCGTATAATACCCCAGATATCAACTAAATATAAAGACCTAGTATCACAGAATCTGGCATTCTCTCAAACAAAATTTTGGTGTACTAAGTCCATATATCCGAGAGATGTCGACCCACAAATTAGTCAGTTTTTCTTTTAGGTTTATATCTTGAAGAACAAATAACTGAACGTGTGAAGCCTATTGGCACATTATCAGTAAGACCTGTTAATTACCTATTAAATCATTTCATTTCTTTAGCATACTGTGATAGTCCGCTGATGAAATATGATTCCCTCTTTTTCAACAAAAAAAAAAAAACTCTTTTTTGTCATTTTTTTAATGTTTTTTTTGTATTTTTCACAACTTTTCTCCCCCAAAAATCAAAAACATATTTTTGGTTTTTAGTTGTTAAGGAAGCAAGATAAATATTTACATAAAAAAACAGATGTCATACCGATGAGAATCACGTGAAGTCCTCGTCATCCTCAAATTCAACCTCATTTCCATCCCCTGATGTTAGATTTTTTAAACCATTTAATTTCAAAAGATTTTTAAATCTTGATCTATCAAAAGCTTTGGTGTAAAAGTCTGCTTTTTGGTCATCAGTGTGGATTTTTCAATTCTAACCAACTTTTTCTCGTAACAATCACAGATAAAGTGGTGTTGAATTTCTATGTGTTTAGTGCGTGAGTGTTGAATAGGGTTTTTAGTGATATCAGTAGCCGCCTTGCTATCTATATATATTGGCGTGTCAAGAAATTGCAGTTCGAAGTCTCTCATCTGCTATTGTATCCAGAGTATCTAGGAAGAACTTCTGGATGCTGGAACGTATTCAGCTTCACACGTAGAGAGAGCGACTTCGGTCTGTTTCTTGCACCAACCGTTGTAGATTTGGCATTAAGGTTGCACAACCGAAATCAGAATCTGAATAACCCTGAGATTGAAGTCATCATGTCAAGGATACCATAAGCCGGTGCTTGGACATCCTTTTAAGTAGCGCATGATTCTTTTAACGGCTAACTAGTGTGAATCTCTTGGATTAGACTGATTACGTGTGCACAGGCATGTTGAATACATGATATCAGGTCTTGAAGCTGTAAGATACATCAAGGATCCGTTCATGGAGCGATATCATGTTTCATCAACTTTGACTCCATGAACGTGTGGACAAATACCGTGGTTGGTGGCTAATGCAATTGATGCTGGTTTGGTTCCTGACATGTAAAATTTCTCTAACGCGTCATGCACATTCTTCGTCTAATGAATGAAGATACCATCAGGCAATTGCTCAACCTGAAGTCCTAAGAAGAACTTCATCTCCCCCATAGCACTAATTTCGAAATTTCGCTTCATGACTTCTTCAAAGTCTTTACACAACTTATCATTTGTCGATCCAAAGGTGATATCATCCACATAAATTTGTACGATAATCAGACATCCATCCACTTCCTTGGTAAACAGGGTACTATCTACGGTGCCTCTAGAGAAACCGTTTCCTAGCAGATGCTTGGAGAGCGTCTCGTACCAGGCTCTCAGGACCTGGTGCAGTCCTTATAACGCTTTGTTCAATACATTGACCTTATCCTTGTGTATCGGATCGACAAACCCTAGTGGTTGGCCGACGTACACCTCCTCATTTACCTTTCCGTTAAGGAATACAGACTTCACATCCAATTGGTACACCTTGAAACCTTTCCACGATGCAATGGCCAAGAAAATGCGGATAGCTTCAAGACGTGCGATAAGGCGTAGACTTCATTGTAGTATATCCCTTCTTGATGATGGAAGCCCTCGACCACGAGTCGAGCTTTGTTTCTAACCACAACACCTATGTCATCTTTCTTGCACTTGAAGACCCAATGAGTATTAATCTTTTTATGATGATCCGGTAGGTTAACAAGCTTCCAGACAACAAGTTTCTGGAATTGAAGCAACTAATCTTGCATTGCATCCACCCAGCTTTCTTCCATCATAGCATTTTTCTAGTTTCCTGGTTCAACCTGTGAAACAAAACAACTATAAGAAAGTCTAGTTTGTAATGGAGCAACATTTGTATAAAAGCAACTTAGATCCTTATTGATCTAATTTCTAGTTTTCACGCTGGTTTGTAAGTTGCCAATAATATTCTCCGACGGATGTAAGGTAGTGTCCTTGGCATCACTTCGCTTGGAATGTCTATTTGAGTTTGCAGATTTGTGACAACTTCATCAGCAATCGGTTCAGAGGATATAGCTTCATTTCTCATATTGGATTCATCAGCTTGAGTGTTCAGGAAGCTTTGAATTTGCTCTGGTACTTCATCGGATGTGGTTCCTCCATCGTCAAAAGTAGGTTCATGATCAGAGTCGGTATCAATTGGTTGATGGCAGATAATTCGGCAGTATTCAAGACTGGTACAATTACTGATTCCAGCAGAGTATTACTCGGACATACTTCAGAAGTGTTAGAGACAAGTAGTGAGGGGGAAATCACTAACAGTCTAGAAACTTGCTCTTGATTGGAGATTTGATGTTGTTGAAAAGCATAACAAGTTCTTCTTCTAAAGGTAGTTCTGGTAGGTCAAATGAATTCCACAACCCGTCGTAATTGAATACCATGGATCACTTGGTTTCTACGTAGGCGTTGTATATCTTTGATAATCAACATCTTGTGCAAGAATAACCTGGTTAAGACTCGGCAAGAGGACTCGCTTTTGTGGACTAGCAAAACCGACGAAAAACCCTTCCAAGGATTTGGCTCCAAATTTACCGTTTAGGTCTAGAACAGTATACGTCGATCCAAAAGGTTCCAAAAATGTTAGGTTCGGCTTTCGATGGATTAGTAGCAGAAAACATGTCCTGTTGTGAGGCCTGACTGTCAAAAACACGGTTAAGGCTGTAACACGCATATGCGACTGCTTCGCTCAAGAAACTAATTGGAAGTTTTGAATCAATGAGCATAGTCTGACAGTCTTAATCAGTGTGCGATTCTTACGTTTAGCTACTCCATTTTGTTGAGGAGTATAGGGAGTGCTGAATTCGTGAAGAAAACCCTTGTCGTTGCAGAATTCGAGCATTCTCTTGTTCTTGAACTCAGTACCATTATCACTGCGGATTTTCTTGATAGGCAAGTGAAATAGGTTTTCCAGCTTCCTAAAGAGAATCATAAGACTTTCAAACATTTCATCGTTACTCTACAGGAAGAAAATCCATGAGAATCTTGAATAATCACTTGTCACGACAAGGCAATATAGATCTCCAGAATTACTTTTCACGTTCATAGGTCCAAAGACATCCATATGAAGACTTTCTAGTAGAAGCTTGATAGAGTTAAGCAGCTTTCTCGGGTATGATTTCTTATGCTGCTTCCCATTTTTACAACTCAGACAATCATTAGATTAGTGAAAATACTTGAGATGACACCCTCCACTAGGTCGTTATGCACCAAATAATTCATCTTTCGCAGGTGAATGTGCCCCATCTTTCGATGCCATATGTTTGACTCTTTCTCGGTAGCTGTTGATGCACTTTGTGGCTGTCACTGTGCGAATAGGCTACAAAGAGTGTGTATTGAATATCGTATAGATTAGATATGAACACACGACCCAAGTGCGAACAAGTACTGGCTCCTATGATTGACATGTGCCTCGTACGAGTGACTCTTGTTACTCGTACTAGTGATAACATCTCACTCGTACGAATGACCCTTCGTACGAGTGACAACATGTTTGGATCGCACGACCTGTCATGTCTATAAATAGGTGTTGTGTGTTCATTGTTTGTTTTGTTTTGGAAGTTCCCTTAGGGGAAACGCTGGCGGATTCTCTCCAGGAACTCCGCCATCTAGTCAAGATGTATACTCTTTCGGTATGAATGAATGGAATGAAAAGCTTCCCATGATTCAGTGCCTACATGTCTATTTTGTTCTGTCGAATCTATTCTATCCCCAAAGCTTTCGTCTAGAACCGCCGCCAATCACGGGACCACAACTAGTATCAGAGCTAAGGTACCAATTCATTCAACCTAACCGTTGATGAATCAACTACGCTCATGAATTTTGGACGTATGCGGGGTTTTGAACATAAAACATCAAATAATCAGACAATCCACAGACATAATGTCAAATTGAAACCATAGGATTGTTAGAATGTTTTTCGACCAGATATGTGCAAAAACCATGTCAAAATTCGAAGAAATGAAGATTCTGGATCAAAAAACGTAACAGTTTCATCCATACGAGCGAGTCTCAGTGGCTCGTACGAATGATCATTGGTCACTCATACGAAGCATGACTTGTACAGAGCACCACTAATACGAAGCTCCGAACGTACGAAGTCCAGCTCGTACGAAGGCATTTTTTGATCGTATTGACGAGACGAGTGTCCAGAAAAAATTTGGTGATTACAAATTTTTTCGAGATTTTCACGTCTAATTCGGCTTGTTCGGAGTCACCGTCTAGAGCTTCAACGTACATATTTGATGATACAATCACAAGGGATGAAGATTTTGGGGTAGTCACTTATACGTTGCACAAAACGTTGATCATCTGGTGTTGTGATTATTAATGAGACTTAGCGTTTAGTTAGCATTTGATCAAAACTGCAAATTTTGGAAAATTTTATGTAAAATTTGAAATACCATATGCTGTAGTCCCACCGTAATCCGCATTCCCATAGGAAGTCGACGTCAGAATTTGAAAAAAATGAGGGGGGAAAAAATTTCACGTTTATCTTAAAATTCTGGCATTTTTTAAATTCGTGACACTGCAATAGTATCCGGGTGGTTCAGACTGTAGATTATCTGGGAAACAAAGAAGGTCGAAGATTCATTAGAGATGACAAAACGTTTAAGTCTATTCACAAAATAGACTATACATTTAGAATGTGTGATCGAAGAATGTTCAGAATTTTCAGATCATGATACAGATTGATGCTCAAGGGCTAACCACCTGATCCCCGATGTGGAAGTGGAAGCACACACGACGACGTGGATGTACACATGTCAGCCTATCATTAACTCTGCATTGCAAATGAACTGTTTTTCGAGTAACTGCCAGAAAACACGGATGTCTTGTAGTTTCAGTGCCCCATTCCAGCGGAGATAGCTATACATCTGTTATTGTGGCTAAAAAGGAAGAATGTGATTCTGATTGCCGAAGAATGTTTCTCAGTTTCGATGTGTCACCAAATAGTTTGTTTCCGATGATTTGCTGATCGAGAAGATTTTAGCGGATATTTATTGATTTGAAGTTTTTTGGTGTGGTATTCGAAGTTTCTATCAATTTCCGGTTGGGTTTTGAAGATCGGAGGATCGAGCATCAAGGGGGGTGCGCTAAACTGAACGCGGATATGCTTAACGTCGAAACGGAGAAGCTGGAATGTTTAATTTTGAGTTGGTGATTATTCGAGAAAGTTTGTAGAACAAGGAAATCAGAGGGGGTCTTGAACCATGCAAACAAAAGACCAGAATATTAATTTATGGAGAAAATTATTTCAGCGGGAATGTTGCTTAACACAGATAATGCAAACCCGGATTTTCAATCAAGGGGGAACTACGACGTCGACAGATACCCGATTGAAGTTGCAGAATATTCAAACACAACTCTCAGATTTCAAGTTCAAGTTCAAGCCTCAATAGTGACATCCAAGGGGGAAACTGTTGATGCACTTTGTGGGTGTCACTGTGCGAATAAGCTAGAAAGAGTGTGTATTGAATATTATTAGATTAGATACGAACACGCGACCCAAGTACGAACAAGTACTGGCTCATACGAGTGACATGTGCGTCATACGAGTGACTCTTGTTAGTCGTACGAGTGATAACATCTCACTCGTACGAATGACCCTTCGTATGAGTGACTACATGCTTAGTTCGCACGAGCTGTCATGTCTATAAATACGAGTTGTGTGTTCATTGTTTGTTAAGTTTTGGAAGTTCCTTAGGGGAGATGCTGGCGGATTCTCTCCAGGAACTCCGCCAGCCAGTCAAGATGTATACTCTTTCAGTATGAATGAATGAAATGAAAAGCTTCCGCTGATTCGGTGCCTACATGTCTATTTCATTCTGCCGAATCTGTTCTTTCCCCAAAGCTTCCGTTTAGAACCGTCGCCGACCACGGGACCACAGTATCTTTAGAAACAAAGCATTGAACCTTCTTTGACGTAGTGGATGCGACGCTCATGTCTAAGATATAAAGATCATTTTCTTGTGGAGCGTACATGAGGATCCACTCCTCAGGAATTTGAATCCCTGTTTGAGAAATAAGCATTCTTGTCATTGATGTGGGTTGTGAATTTCTTGTCACAGATTTGTGAGACGCTCAGTAGGTTGTTCTCAACCTCAGCAATGTAGTTCACGTTTTTGAAAGATACCACTCCGTTTGTGAGAATACCTTCACCCACTATTCTTCCTCCCTATGTCCCAGCAAACCCAACATATCCTCCCCGGATAGCTTTTACGTCGTGTAACAACGCAAGCATCCTTGTCATGTGTCGGGAAGCTCCACTGTCCATAATCCACTTTGACATGATTGACCACGGGAGCCCCTTCACACACATGGAAGAAACTATTTAAACAGAGAAACCCAAGCCTGCTTGGTCTTGGGTGGGTTTGGAATATCAAACTTTGAAGCTTTGATCTTGACATTTTGTTTGATTTCTGTTTTAGGTGGAATAGGTGTTTTCATTTCTACTGAAGATGGTTTGACTCTTGCTACCCAAGTTTGTGTTTTCAGAATTGCCTTTTTGTAATAGAATTTTGAATCCTTTTGACGATTCTTAGTAGAAGTTTCACCAATCTCAAATTTAGAATTAAGTTGAATTGTTGATGTCATATTTTTATTGGATTCATTATTTCTTTTCAGAATTTGTTTTGGTACAAACTTGGGTGCTTTTTACTTCACATCTTTTGTAAATCTGCTTGAGTTGGAAACAAGTTTTGGATTTCTTTGAGAACATTGTCGTGCAATATGCCCGACATTGTTACATTTGTAGCACGTCCTGCTGTCTTTTCTAACAGAGGAATCCAAATCCTGTGTTCTACCTTTTCCTTTTTAAATTCAGCATTGGATTGTTTACCAATGCTTTCTTTTTCTTTTTCAGTATTTTGTCCCATAGACAAAATCAATTTTCTTTGCAAAGTTCAACTTTTGAAATTTCTTGTTCTTTCTATGCTTTTGAAAACCCAAACCCGCTCTCCTGTTTTCAGGATAGTTCCTGTCCTTTTGATGGTGGTTTTTGTAGACACATTTTGATTTAGAATAAAATGATGCATCTTGTTTTCAGGATAGTTCCTGTCCTTGCTTTCAATTTTCAGATGAATGTGATCAGTGACTTACGAATGGTAGAACAACTGATTAACAACTTGTTAACCCATTCTGTTTTGATTTTCATTTTTTCCAGTTCACTTTTTAGCTCGGCAATTGTATTTAAATGAATACTGATGGCCATTTGTTTGTCCATTACAGTCGCCTTGAGCATCGAAAGTGTCTTGTAATTTTCTCTGATCACTCGTTCAAATTGTTTAAATGTTTTACTTAATTTATCATATGCTTCTTTTGTTGAATAATAATCACATGACAAATTATTTACATGACGTTTCAGCTCTTTGTATCTTGTTTCTTTCTCGACACGCTCAATGCATGGCTCTTTGCACTTCATGCAAGGTGTCTCTTTTACTGACTCATTTACTGAAATATTTAGCGATTTGACTCTAGATCCCTGAGCTTCCTCAATAACTACCACAATCACGTTAGCCATTAGAGCTTTGTCGGCTTGTCAGTTAAATTTTCCAAAGTCAACTCTTTGGTCACATCGATCATCTCGTCTATCTTAGACTTTTTCTCTTCTTCACAAGGTGGTTGAAAGCTTGAGTCAAAATAACCTGCAAAAGTTTTACGATTATCAGAAGGCAAAAGATGTTTAAATGCACTATTTAAGAGTTCTTCTTCCTCTGACAACGTGTGTAATATTCTTCAGGCACTTCACCAAAGGATGCTTCATCAAATTCTTCTTCTGCCTGTTCTGGTTCTTCAAATATCTCCGCTACCAGTGCGAGGCTTTCATTCTTTGTAATGTATTTGTTCCACTTGAACCCTTCGTCTTCTTGGGTAACAACTAAAGCCTTATCCTTTGAGTTGGATGGACCATCTTCAATCTCTACTAGCCTTGTCTGAAGTTGGGGTCGATGATCGATAACTCTTTTGTAATAATCATCTGCAAATGGATTTTGGTTTCCTTTGACTTCCCTGTTTGGGCACGCTTTCTTGAAATGTTCCTTTTCTCTTCACTTGAAGCACGTAACTTTAGCCTTATCAAAACCGAGTTTTCCATCAAGAACTCCTAGAATGTCTCTGCCTATGATTTCCATAAAGCTTTGAGCTCTACGACTATTGATGCCATGCACCATTTAATATCAATTAACTCCAACTCAACTGTATCAAGCTGATCATAATCTTCTTTGGTTGTTTCAGGATTCCCAATCCTTCCGACTACTAGACTTTCATATTATTCAAGAACTGATGCAAGCAAGGCCATGTGTTGTTTGGCCGTGTGTTCATTGAAATCTTGTGCGTTTTCAAGATTCACAACAATGTTAAATTGAAGAATTTGTTGGTTTACATTAGGTGATTATTTTGACCGTTCAGAGGATTACTTGAGCTTTGTGAAAATTGAGGAGCTTGAGGAGAAATAGGGTTGCATGATGAAAATGACTGAAACCCACTGGATTGGTTTGATGGTAGACTTGTAACATTGTTGGCGCTAAAGGCGGTTTGAACCTTGGGACTTTGTATGTTACCAGCATAACTACTTTTGTAGTACAGGTTCACATCTTGTTGCATGTGAGCGCCTTTGTTCTTTGTCATTTTCTGCATTTCTAGCTCGTGACCTTCTAATCTTCCAATAAATCTTGGCAATGTGATGTTACTATATTCTGTGTTGTTTTTCAGATAGTTAGATAGGTCGTCCATTCTCCTTCTGGTAAAGAATCAGCTAGTTTATCAACCAGTTCTTCATTTGTTTTAAAAATCTCCATTCATTTCATCTGAACCACCAAATGACAATTCTGTTCGAGCAACTGCTTCACTGTCTCACCTTTCATCAGATTGAAAATATCGAACTCCTTGCTTAGCAGCGCCTTTCTTCCTTTTCAAAGTTGAGAACTTCCTTGAAACTTAAGTCTTAAAGAATTCCACAGAGATTGAGCGTCATCATCGTGTTGAAGAAGTGCCAGGATATCTTCTTTTACTGCCTGTTAGAGTATGTTCATCATCTTCTTTTCGTTGGTGAACGTATCTCTCTCTATATCCATGAGCTGAGCCAGCGTCTTCTCAAGACCATTCTCACCTGTAGGTGCTGTGTACTTTGACTCGATGGCAAACCAACATGTGAAATGATAAGCTTGTACCTAGTTTATGAATCTCTCACTCCAACTGTCATAATCTTCTAAGTTCATGAGCCTTGGAGATTTCGTCATGGTTCCCATTTCGTTTTCTAGATTCAGGTTCTGTGCTGCGGTAGTCGTAACAGCCGAAGCAGCAAACGTGTTGAAAAAATATTCTTCCATTAAAACTAAAATTTTTAGAAACACAAACTTTTGACAATACAGATTAGATTTAAATTGACAAAAATACGAAAGTTAAGAAAAATCGACAAACTGTCCTTCGTGCGAGTCAGGTGACTCGTGCGAGCAAGTTACTCATGCGAGCGAGAGAGTTATTCGTATGAGTGACTCTTTGTGAGAAACACTAGCTCATACTAGTAGCTAAGTCGTACGTATGGCCGTTCGTACGAGCTATCCTTCTGCTTGTACGTGTTAGCTCAGGTCACTAAACAAATGATTTCTATAATTTTCGTCATGATTTAGTTTCATTTATATGTATAAGTTTCAAGGAATTGTTAATGTTGATTTCAAACGTGTGATACTAAAATCCTAGTCCAATTCGTCCATGAATTCGTCTAGATCTGAAATCTGCAATGGTTGAATCTTGATTATCAGCAGCTGAAAGTTGTTGGTTGTCTGCTGAAACTTGATGTTTGTCCTCAAATCAGGTTTCGAGGCTCTGATACCACTTGTGAGAGGGCATCAGCTCTCCTCTATGAGCATTAGACCGATTCGACTCAACTAACAGTGACGGAATTCATTGCTAGCGAGTTGGACAAACAAACAATCAAGTATGCTACTTAAACACCTTTACTTCATATATTAATAAACGTGAAAGTTATAGACGAGTAAACAAATGGACAGGGTTCGCCGTAGTCACACACCAACAGATAACAACACAACACTCAAGCTCCATTATTTATAGGCCAACATGGCTCGCACAAGGAGTGAGGTTGTTGGCTCGTGCGAGTGGTGCCTCATACGAGTGACATCTTGTCACTCGTACGAGTCACAACAGTCACTTGTACTAGTAATAAAAAATACATAAACGTATGACAATCTAAGCCTATTTACACAACTGACATATCCTAGACGTAGGCGATAGATATTATGCATCAACAGAATGCCAGATTCTCTGATACTAGGTCTTTATATTTAGTTGATATCGGGGTATTATACGAGTTCTTCTGATTTTGCGTCGATAATGACCTAGAACTTATATAATACTTTGCACATTATTCACCTCCAAAAGCTGCATAAAAATGAATATATGTCATAAAATGATCCGACATCTTCAGTTCAAAAGATACCTAAACGGAAACCACTTAAAGTCGAGCCTTCATCTCTTTCTCTGTATGGAAATACTAACCTTGTCTCTCAAGGTTTCGTAATTCACCCCATTTACAGATATCAGTTAGATATACTCACCTGTGAGGTGAAATTCTGGGAATCTTGATACGGGAGTATATTCCCCGATGGGAAACACAGTTATTTCATCTTCCTTAAAGTTACCTAGCATATCTTGAAATAATTGAGAAATGTATAGAAGTTCAAATGGATCAGTATATTGGCAGTCTAAGTAAATCTGTTTAGGACCTTAAAGTTATTACTAATCAACGGTACTTGTGATTTGTCTAAATGACTGATGTGATCCTCTAACACAAAACTCACAAAAATATGTATGTAAATACATCCTTATTTACTTTATCTTTCTTTTCAGAAAAACCCAAAAAGATTTTCAGTTTTCTTTTAGCAAAACTTCGAAAACACAAAAGGATTTAATTTCTATCTTAGCTTTTACTTTACCAATGATGAAAACACAGTTAGTCCAAGTCAAAAGCGACAGTAGCTGAAGGATAGCTAAAGATCATGGGCTGGGAGCTAATCTAAAAAGAAGAATGTTCTGAAACGTCACAAAGTTCATTAAATTGAAACTTTAAATCTTTAAAATTTTTAAAAGAAATCTGTTTTGGCAAACAACGGTCAACCAAGATCATCCACTTGGACTTGGTAGGCAAATCGGTTAACCGGGGTCATTAACTTGGACTCAGTCAACTGAGTGGGCCGTAAAAACTGATAATTTCACAAAAAAATATATCAAAAACTAACAAGTGAATGGAACTGGCTCGTACGAGTGACTTTCTGACTCGTACGAGTGATAAAAAGGCGTTATTCGTATGAGGCATCACTCAATGACCATGGTGAGTATAAAAGGGGCTTTCACTCGCACGAGTCACGTAAGTGACTCTGTGCGATTGAAAATTCTCTCTGTGCGATCCAGTTCCTATTTCACATATTCTTGATCATATTACGTATCTTATACTTCGGGGAGGTTGATTAGCACCCCTCTCAAGATAGAAAAGGTACTAATTCAAGTTTTGAGCCGTTATAATGCCAAAATTGGACCATAAGGACATAAAATGTAGATTTAGGAAAATTGGTATAAAATTGAACTGAAATTCGTACAAATCGGCCCTTTTAGCCTCTAAATCATCATTCAATTTGTTAAAATTTGCACGTTTTAAGGTCGGTTTGAAAAGGTGTTATTTTGTGCGATTCATAACTCGTACAAATTATCGCTCGTACAAGTAACCTTTTTAATGTCAGATTATTATCTTCAATTGTACGAGTGATCGTTCGTACGATTAAGCCCATAAATGTTATAAAATTCTTTGACTTGTGCGAGGCACCACTCGTATGAGCGAGTCTGATCAAAACTAAAATCTGTTAAGTATCAATTACAACTTGTACGAAGAGTGACACGTATGAGTGGGCTTTGTTCAGACTTGAATCTTTATCTTAGTAATTATCTAACTCTTACGAATGGTGATTCGTACGAGTGTTAAAGATTTGAAAATTTTTCTAAGTGTTTGAAAATTTTTGTGTATGAAGATCAATAAGTCTTCGTTCTCACCATTCCACAACATCTGTTGTTTGTTACACGAGAACATTTCAGAGACCGCAGCGTATAGAGAAGTGTTAGATTTTTTGAGCTGGTTGTCAATTACAAAGGCTTTTACTGATAGATACACGGCTAATTGATCACACGTTGAATATTTTTGGGATGCCGGGCTGAATATAGTGACGAAGAGAATGGTATTTTGTCTATAGTGAGGATTGATAATGAGGATATTGAAGTCAAAATCATTGAAGATTTGATCAGAACGGTGTTAGAGTTCAAAGATAGAGAAGAAGACCCAAGCGGTTATCTAGAATACATGGTCAATGGGTGCTTCTATCGAATGGGATGTGCAGGATTCGTTAACACAGCACCTTTTAAGAAGGGAAATATCAGTGATCCTTTTCGAAATATCGCACACTATATTATACATGCCCTAAGTCACAAAAAGGGTGGTTTCGTTGATTTGATTTATTATCGGGTGTGTATGATTACGGCTCTTATCCTCAATTTATCGTACAACTTCTCAAAGCTCATATTTATGCAGATGGTACAGAACATTTAGCGAGAAAAATTCCTTTAGTACCTGAGGTTTGTGTAGATGCTGCTAGATCAACTCCACCACAATCTGAAGAAAAGGAGAGAAGACATTCTCAGACTCGAACAGATGGATGTGTCTACCTTGAAAAAGATGAATCTTCAATTAAAGGCCTTCCTAAATTCCAAGCCTGTTTTTGGGGCTATTACAGATAAAGATTATGTGGCACCGCCCTAGGGGAAGTGGCGAAAGGATGACAATGGGGATGAGGCTGAAGAGATTGAAGCGTCGGACGAATTTGTATCGCAAAGAACGTTTGGTTCACAAAGGAAGATAAAAGGGGGACAAGGGGACCAAAAGAAAACAAGCTGCCACATCTTCCTTTGCTGCCCCTCACCAAAAGAAACGTGCATTTGCTCGCACGAGTTTGATAGATGAGCCAGATCCTAAAGAGAATGTTGAGACTATTGCAGCTGATATAGAGCAACACGTGTTTGGCGATGAAGTCGGTAGAGATGAAGAGGCATCCTCCTCTAGTACTGATGAAGAGGATAGGATTACCGGAGAAAAGGAAAGAGCCAAAAAAAGAGTTGGAGTGTTTGGCTGAAGAACTACGAATGGCTGAGGAGAGGAAAAGGAAAGAGATAGGAGAAGACGATACTACTTATGTACCATCCGAGTCTGATAACGATAACCATGTTCTCAAGACATCTAAGAGGCCAACGACAAAACGTTTGAAGAGGCCAGCAAGACTCTCCGAAAGCTCGATCTAAGGGTAAGATACACAAGAAAGCTGATGGAGCACAAAATGTTGAACCTTCTCAGTAAACACCACCATCACCACCTCCACAATCACCACCTCCACAACCACCACCACAACCCATCTCTCAACCTAATCCAACTAAATCTCAACCCCAATTTTCAACAGTCTCCAGGACTAGAAGATCAATTTGACTTTGATTTTAGAGATGTTCTTGGGGCGAAGAAGTCATGACAGATATGTTCAATGACTCACGGATTGCAGAGTTTGAGAATAAAGTTATGCTGAACAGTGTTAAGATTGCTGAGTAGTAAGAGCAGATTAAGGGTTTAAAAGAAGATCGACAGCATCTTGCGGCTGTTTTAGCAAGTAACGTGTCAGAAAATGGAAGACTAATGAAGCGAATGGCAGAATATGATGAAGAACGTCTCAGGAATCAAAGACAAATGAGCTTGTTCTAGAAAATCCTTATCAAAAAGCTCGAGATAAATCTTGCTGCTGAATTAGATGAGATTGAGAGAGAAGAAGCAAGGGAAAGGGTAGTAGAGCGTGAACGTATTGCTAAAGAATTATCTGACACTCCAGGAAAGGGGAAAGAAAAGGTTGGAGAGGAGCCTATGAAAGAAAAAGTTACGCCAGAAGCTGAATCTACGCTAGTATCTTCAGAGTTGGTGGTGTATGTTCAAACGAAGAAGCTTGTGTTGTTAGGAAAGCCAAGAGATGTGGATATTGACATGTCAAATCTTTTTGCAAAATATCAGGAGTTGCTGAGGAAAAGAAAGTTGTTAAAGGAGATTGAGGAAGAGATAGTGATATGGGTGGTTCAGGAATTTGATGAAGAATAAGGTCAGGGGTTGAAGACTTAGACGAAACAGATGACGCATCGAAGAAAAAGTCTGATAGTGATAAAAAAGATGATGATAGTGATATGGGTGGTTCGGGAATTCTTGTAACAGAATCTGGTTTGAATGATGATATTGATTTCTCTGTGTACTTGAATGATTCGGCCAACCAATTTGATGAAGAAAAAGGTCAGGGGAGTCGTATTATGGCTCGAAGGATTCTCAGCAGGCAGGAATTCTCACAGTGACTGCTATGTCAACTGTTCTTGTCGTGCCTAAATCAAAGATTTTCTACTTGGATGATGTGGAAGAAGGTGAATTTATTCACAATTACACGAAAGAAGAGGTTGCGAGAATGTTAGAAATGGATGAAGAAACGTTTGAATTTGACTTCAAAGATGAGCTAAGCGACAGCAGTGCTATCCGGCCTGAAGATTATCTCTTCGAACACTTTTCTGAAGCACATGATTACGATAAGGTTATCATGGAGGATGATTCCGATGATGATGATACTACAAATGTTGCAGGTGAGGGTACGGGTGACTTCCCAACCTTTATCGAGTTGTTCACAGCTGAAAGCGATGATTTGTTCAAGCGTAAAGTAGAAGAAGCTATGAAACAGGGAACGATGCCTAAACGATTATCCAAATAAGAGATAGGTTAGATGAGCAAAATTGTGGTTTAAGGAGTTACCAGAGGAGCGTAAATTCAAACGTCCCCTAGCATTCTTCACACATGATGCTGATATTTCTCTAGGGGACATTATTAGCTGGGGATGGGTCGAGCATGTAGACGTATACGCGATAAAGAAGGAGTATGGGCTCCAGTACTTCTGACACTTGAGCGATAGAAAAACCCTGTCGTTTTTGGATATAAAAGAACTGGTATAGACGAAGATGATTAATCGGAAGATGAATTTCATGACCAGCGGCTATGGAAACTGGTAAAGCTTGAAGCTACTCATGGTTTCAAACGTTGGAAGCCACATATCCTTAAAAGAGTCACGGCGATAGATCCAGTTACGAAAGCGAATGATGTGACGTTGATTGTTAAGAGGCCTCAAATGATGAAGAACATGCCTCTGATAAAATAGAGCAAGATTTCTACTTGATATTTAAATGGTGGCACTATGATTCAAGCACAGGTGAAGCTGTTATTTGTGTCCAACCAGATGAAGATTCTTGGAAGATTACTGAAGAATTATCCGAGTCCGTCATTGCACACAAACGTATGTATGGTCTATGGCATGATATTCGAGTACTGGACCCTATGTGACTAGTCAGCTTCTCACATAAGGATATCGAATGTTTATTCCACAGTAAGATCCGATATGAGGAGAAAGATAAAGAGTAGTCGCTGCAATTCTATAAGCTTGTTAATGTTTGTTTTGCTAACGATATACATTCAGGAACAACATGGAAGACTTCATGGAGAAAGCTGGAAGAGAAGGAGCAGCGGAAGAAGGAGAAGAATGTTGAAAGAATTGCTATGAGAGCTAGGATTGAATCTCTGAGAACTTTTAGGTTTGGCATTACTTACAATCGGCCTCCTCCTACAGACCAAACACCGATATCTTCTAAGGAGCGTCGCAGGCCACCAAAATATTTCTTTGGACGATAAAGGTCAAACGATTTTTGAAGAAATTTTTGAACACTATCCAAGACTATGGCTACATCCAAGGGGGAGTTTGTTGGTGAATAATGTCTATTGCCTATGTCTCGGATATGTCGTAGGGCTTAGAAATGTCAATTTTTTATGTATTTTTAGTGGCTCGTACGAGTGAGCTGATTTGGCTCGTACGAGTGACACCTTGTCACTCGTACGAGGCACCACTAGCACGAATCTACACACTCACTCCTTGTGCGAGCCATGTTGACCTATAAATAATGGAGCTTAAGTGTTGTGTAACATCTGTTGGTGTGTGATTACGGTGAAGCGTTGTCCATTTGTTTACTCGTCTGTAACTTTCATGTTTATTAATATACGAAGTAAAGGCATTTAAGCAGTATACTTGATTGTTTATTTATCCAACTCGCTAGCAATGAATTATGCCTCTGTTAGCTGAGTCGAATCGGTCCGGTGCTCACAGAGGAGAGTCGATCCCCTCTCATAAATTTTGTGCTCATGCTCGGCAACATCTCGGGGGATGTCGGTCATGTCTTCGGGACAACAACCAAAGATGTCCATGTTGTGAAGGAAGGTATTTACTCTTATCCTTTGTTGAGGATATTTTGGGTTAATGATCCATCTTGTTCATCCTCTTTGTTTTTCTTTGCACTTCCCCTTCTACCAAGAAGGCTTCTTGGGTAGGTTTAAGGGTTGCTACCCCTCTTTCGATTGGGAATTTCACAGTGCCTTGGTCAACTTAAACCGCCATTAAAAGTGTACTTTACCCTGGCCTTCCAATGATGACATCATAGTTGGAAGGGATGTTGATTACCACAAAGGTGAGTGGTTCAGTCCTTTCCATCTTACCTTCATTGAAACAGACATTAAGTGTTATTTGGCCCAAAGGCTTGATGGGTATGATAGCGATACATTTAATAGAGGATTCCGATTGCTAAAGCCTTGAACATTCGTCATTGCTGAGGCGGTTGAAACATTTATCAATCATGATTTCTGTGGCTGCTCAAGTGTCAATGTAGGCCTTGTGTGTCTTGAGGGTGCCTACTATAGCATCCATCACCAAGGGGCTGGAGAGCAAGTCCCCTTCAGGTGGTGGAAGCAAAGACCTTGGCGTCCAAGCCTCCAAGTGTGGACATTTGTGGGAAGGTTTTCCACCAAAGTCTACCATGTTTACTTCCTTTATTTTTCCTTCAGCCATCTAATCCCATACCCCATTAACCAAGTGGGCTAGTTCTCAGATTTGACAACTTCCTCAATTAACTTCTTGAGTTGTAAGAAATCGTTTGTATGGTTGCTTTTCTCCTTGTGAAACTCGTAATATTGGGTGAAGTTCTCGTTTCTCTTGCTTTTGGGTAAAGGTCGAGTAGGTCTAAAGCTATGTTTTACGTTTTTGGTGGCCAAGATTTCTTGTGGGGTTTTTGTTAAGGCTGTGAAGTTTATAGTCTTCTCTTGGCTTGGAGGCTTCCTTCCTTCAGGCCTTCTTGGATCAGGGCCTCTAAAGCGTTTGTCAAAGGAACTAAAGTTTTATTTTTTCCTTTTGGGACTATTGCTTCGCCAAGTAGAAGCTATTTTCCTATGCTTTTTAATGCCAACAGCTTCTGAAGAAACACTAGCTGCACGGAGAGGTATCCGTAGATATCTTAGTTACAGCACAACGTCTCTGCATAAAAGGTTATCTCTCATTTGCTCTTCGGAATGGTCTTGCTTCAAACTCACTACAAAACTAGAAACGTCGTTAGCCTTATCATGGGAGAAAGGGGGAGGGTTTTCTCCGTGACCACACTCTAGCGTGAGAATAAGTATTGAGGATTGCAAGGTAATAAGCAAGTAATTAGTGAATGAGCTTAAAAACATGTGTCAGTTACCTTAGTTGGCTGATGGGCCTTGGGCCTGGCCCCAATGACTGGGAATATCGATTCTGTCTCCTTTGTGTCGACCATTAATGGTCTTTGGCAGGAGGTGTGCTTGGCGCATGGTGAATGGGGCCACGTGTCCTGGCAGTTGTCCTTGGTGTCAAATCTATCATTAGCTGGTAGTGGAGATCATGTGACAATCGTTGGCATTAGTTGGTTGGTGCCATGTGTATGTCCTTGCATACAGTCTGCCCTCTGCATAAATGTTCCTCATGCGATGTGATCTGGCACAACCTGTCGAGTGGTTATTGGGTCACAGCTCTGCCACTTTTTAACCTTGTACTTGGTCAATGACTCTTTGCGCTTCTCCCTTCCGCGTGGCTTGATCAGTGCTTTTTAGCCAGGGCGGAGTTGTAGGGATTAAGTCCTTTTGTTCTCAAGACTAAGTATGAGTAGCTCTCATTTTAGTCTTGGCCTTGTGCAAGGTTTTAGGACTTCGTGGCTAGGGGATTATTTGATTCGCGCAGGGTCAAGGACCTGCACTTCCAGGTTTAACTTGCCGTTGCGCAGTGTGTGCAAGGTTTGTTAGGCAACCTGCTAGTTTCAAGAATGGCGCACCATTACACGTTGTGCGCAAGGTTATCCTTGTGATATGTCATTATGAGGGTATGGTTCCTTGCACAGGCGTCGAGTTTTGGGACCATACCCCTCCAAGTACCCCTAGTCTAGTGGTGCTCCTATGCGAATGTTGGCAAGAAGGTGGAGTGCTGGACTATAAGAATTCATGTATGTGCGCTTATTTCAAAGGAAAGAATTCAATAAGGAATGAAGAGAACCTTTGCTCATGATGAGGTCTTTGAAATTTGAATTTTCGTCACGCTGATGTTGCAGGCGAGTTGGTGAGAAAATAAGTGAGGCGGAAGTGACTTTTGATAGTTGTAGCATGCTGTCAATAGTTCAGATTCTTTTTATTTAATGAATGGCATAGAAAGTACCGGCCACGCATGCGGAGCGACGGACGCGAATTGGTTGAGGGGCCTCTGGATGCGTCACACTTCCCCATCGCATTAAATGCTATGGGTATAAATAGGCGACCGTCTAGGGTTACAACCTTGCTTACAAATCTTCTTCCTCTAAAATCTTCTTCACTTTTCTCTCTGACTATCTCATATGGCGACCAGGGGTCCTGAGAGTGCTTCTGCCAGTGAGGCTTCGCCATCGTTGCCAGTGTTGAAGGCAACTCCGGCTAGTTTCCAGCAGTTGGTTTCTAGGTTCCGGTTCCCCAAATATTGGGATGCCCGGTATCCTTCTGAGGATGATACCGCCGCGGATGCTCCGACCGGCTATACAACCTTATTCTTTGATTTTTTCACCGATGGCAACTTCCGGTTGCCAGCGACCAAATTTTTTTCTTGATGTTCTTGATCAATACCGATTCCACATCTTCCAACTCAGTCCAATGGTGTCACACCCTCAATTTCCACTTGCGGAGTTTTACCGCGAGGCGTGTGAACAAACCAGAATCTGAGACACTAGTAACGTCGAACGACTCTATATGATTTGTTAATACGTTTTCCAAAATCATTTGTTTAACCATTCGTAGTAAATTTTAGGTCGTTTGGTTTCAATGTTTAGCGGAAGCATTAGTTTTTAAAGTTGAGCGGAAGCATAAAGATAAAGTAAAGGAAGGGCGCCAACACAAACGCCAAAACTAAAGAAAAACCCAAAACAATGTTTGTAAATGAGACTCGATAAAAAGATGTCTTGGTCAATGCAAGTGAGTGCACCTAGAGCTCCTAGCGTCCTGAGAAACATGTAAAGAAACAAGTGTCAACATTAAAGATGAGTGAGTTCATAGGTTTTCAAAAGTTCATTTGTTCGGTTATAAGTTTGTTTTCCCCGTTATCCCTTACCCGGGATAACGATTTGGTTCCATTATTCCCAACCCGGAATAATACTGATGGTTCCATTATTCCTTACCCGGAATAATAATGATGTTCCATTATTCCTAACCCGAAATAATAAAGTTGTTGTTTCCATTATCCCTAACCCGGGATAATATAGTTGTTGTTTCCATTATCCCTAACCCGGGATAATATAGTTGATTCGTAATTAAGTTCAATGTTAACATGTAGGTAGCGAGCCTAAAGTTATGTCACATAAGTGTTCGCGATCGAAGCTGACTGTTGTGCCTCCGTGTTGCCAGGCCTATCACTGACCATGGCGAAGTTAGGCCAAATTATTCACCCGTTGACCATACCCGGTCGGCTAGCGCGACTAGCTCGGGTGGGGCTTGTCGGGCCAGTAGTACTACTTATAATTTCCCTGCTATCTAAACCCAATACTAACGATCCGAGAGATTGTCGAGGACTTGTGTGATATAGCTGCTTAGTGACCATAACGTACATTAACATTAACTTAGTTACCGAATAGTTTAATGATTTTAATTTCGTATAACGTAAAGAGATAGAGTTGTAGAGTGTATACATGTTTCTCCCCCTATTGTTTAAAACCGGATAAAATTAGGGGCCGTGAACTCACCTTTATTTGCTCGGTTAGTGTAACACAGCTGTTGCAAATGATGGGACCGCTAATTGCGTCCTAACAAGTCAATTGATTTAGAGTTAGTGTGTGAACACACTGATACAAACCCTACACATAATTAACACACAATGCGGTACACACAATAACAAATCCTAACACTCAATTCCTGCATGCAAGTATCATCATACCAACATAGTGACCAAACCAACCTATCATGAACACAAATCAATCCATGCAACACTTTGGTACACACATTCGCGAGTTATCAAGTTTCAGCTTATATACACATAATTAGGATGTTTTCGAGGATTTTTATAAAATAGTTCCAACGTTCCAAAAATTCCAATTATTTTAGAGAAGATGACAACTATACTGTAGAATTTTATATAAATTTTTCAAGTCCTAACACTTTACCAATTTTTCATAAATATTAATATACTAGGCTGCAGTCAGATTCGTCGCTTTCTGACTGCAGTCCACGGAAGAATTTATTTAAAAATCTCCGTTCGTCCAATTAACAAAATTCCAGTGAGAGTTTCCCGGAAATTTCCGTATCTAGTTTCTGTACAAATTTCGTGATTCGACTCTCTACAGATTATTAGATCCGACTCGATAAACAACTAACAATTTTTCAGAATTTTCACAGCTTCAGTTACTGAACTTAATTGGCCCCTTGAAAATATCAAACGAATTCAGAAAAATATGAATCTAGCGCCATTAGAAGCGTTTTTTCGAAAATCTACGTTTTAGACTTCAGAAAATCTGTTTTTTGATAAATAATAACCAAGTTATAGCCAGTTGAACTTGGCTGTAAACAACATTCAGCATCCTGATTTCAGCATTTTATCGCAATCTAACACGCTTAAACAATCGATATGTTAATGTAAACGGTCAAGAACAGATTTTTCCAATCATATATCATCATATACATCATACTCATGCAAACCCTAATCATATCTTATGGTTTTTATCACACAAAACGCAGCCTAATGATTCTTGATTCCACTAATCATCATACTTGCAAACCAGCATAATTAATCGATTAACATCATAACACTTTCTACCATTACATACACACATGATCCATAGTTCATAAACCCTAGTATGATTAGCGAGATAACATAAAACTCTAACCTTTAACAATAAAGATCAATGAGCTGAGAACTAGATGGGACCGATTCGGATGTTGGCGAGAGTTGCGACCGAGAGGGAGAATGGAGAGGGGCTGCCGCGATCAAAAGGAAGTGCAAGAAGGCTGTTTGCGATCGAGAGGGAGGGTAGGAAGGGCTGCCATCGGTTGCTAGGGTTTGTGTGTTTTTGTTTTTGAAACAATGCACATGCATGTATGTGTATAGATAGCGCAAGGGGTCAAGAAAAAAGGGAAGGGTTGCGGTTGGGTGTGTGCTCGCGGCCGCAAGGGTTTTGGTGGGGCGGTTTGGGTTTAAAACTTGATCCCCAAGTTTTGGTTAACTCTTTGAGTCGCAAGGAAATGAGGCCGGCTCGTGTCGCGGCTCGGTTCGATTCGTCCATATATTTACTATATATATATTTTATAACTAAACAAACCACGAAATCGAAACATCACATAATGACTCACCAACTTATAAACGTTTAATACACATAGCACGTAATTCATTTGCCAAGTTTACGAAGTTATCGTAATTATTTCGAGCGTGCAATTTAAGTCTCCGAATCAATTTAACGTAGGAACGAATAACCGTGAAGTAGTGCGTTTAAGATGTCTGAAAAACCGGGATGTCACATTATCCCTATGTTGAAAGAATTTTCGTCCCGAAAATTGAGTAAACGCGGTTTAGAATGCAGCGTACATGTTTAGAGTGCCACGCACAAAGATTTAGTTTGTTAACAATGGTACGCGAAATTACAAGAAATTCCCAGGTTGTCACATCATCCCCATGTTAAAAGAATTTTCGTCCCGAAAATTTAGTTGGTGGTATCGTTAATTTGCTGCTCAGCTGCAAAGAGGTGTGGGTATTTGCTTTTCATTTGGTCCTCTCTTTCCCACGTGAACTTCGGTCCACGCTTAGAGTCCCAATGAACCTTGACGATTGGAATCTTGCTATGCCTTCGAGTCTTGATCTCACGATCCATGATCTCGATAGGTTGTTCCACAAAGTGCAGTTGTTCATCCACTTGAATCTCATCCAATGGAATGACTAGGGTTTCATCTGATAGACACTTCTTCAGATTTGACACGTGAAAAACGTTGTGAACTCCACTGAGTTCGGCAGGAAGGTCTAATTGATAAGCTACGGGTCCAATACGTTTCAAGATCACAAACGGACCTACGTACCGTGGGTTTAGTTTGCCTCGTTTTCCAAAGCGGATTACACCCTTCCAGGGTGACACCTTCAGTAGGACACGGTAGCCTACTTGAAATTCGAGCGTTTGCGTCGTTGATCAGCGTAGCTTTTCTGTCGATCTCGTGCCGCCGCCATGCGATTTCTGATTTGTACAATCTTTTCAGTAGCCTCAAGTATCAACTCAGGGCCTGTGAGTTGACTGTCACCGACTTCTGTCCAACAGACCGGTGATCTACATTTACGACCGTATAATGCCTCAAACGGTGCTGCCGATATACTCGTATGGTAACTGTTGTTATACAAGAATTCCACTAAAGGCAGGTGGATTTCCCAACTATTCCCGAAGTCTACTACGCATGCCCTAAGCATGTCTTCCAAGGTCTGTATGGTCCTTTCGCTTTGACCATCAGTCTGAGGGTGATAAACTGTGCTCATATCTAAGCGTGTGCCCAACGCTTTCTGAAGTGACTGCCAAAAGTTGGACGTGAAGCGAGCATCTCTATCTGAGATGATGGACGTTGGCACTCCGTGCCGAGAAACTACTTCCTTAATGTAGATGCGATTCAACTTCTCCATCTTATCTGTTTCTTTAATAGCTAGGAAGTGTGCGGACTTAGTTAAACGATCCACGATTACCCAGATGGTATCGCAACCACCCAAAGTTCGCGGGAGTTTAGTGATGAAGTCCACCGAGATCTGATCCCATTTCCACACTGGGATCTCAGGTTGTTGGAGTAGTCTCGATGGCTTTTGATACTCTACCTTGACTTTTGCACAAGTCAAACACTTACTCACATAGGTGGCTATATCAGCTTTCATGTTAGGCCACCAATACGCAGCTTTAAGGTCTTGATACATCTTATCCGAACCAGGATGGATAGAGTATCGGGATTTGTGAGCTTCGTCCATGACTAGCTTTCTGAGGTCTCCGTAGAGAGGTACCCATATGGTATTCATGAAATACCGGGCTCCATTGGTTTTTACTTCCCAATCGCGTTCCATCTTTCCCACCGATTCAGCTTTGATGTTTTCTTCCTTAACTGCTTCTAACTGCGCGTCGCGTATCTGTTCGGGTAATCCCGAATGAATGGTGAACTGTAGTGCTCGTACCCGACAAGGTTTCAAGTGTTCCTTCCTACTGAGGGCATCAGCTACCACGTTAGCTTTACCCGGGTGATACCGATGGCACATTCATAATCGTTCAGGAGTTTGACCCAGCGACGCTGTCGCATGTTCAACTCCTTCTGATCAAAGATGTGTTGGAGGCTCTTGTGGTCTGTAAAGATTGTGCGCTTCGTTCCATAGAGGTAGTGTCTCCAAATCTTAAGTGCAAACACTACTGCTTCCAATTCCAGGTCATGTGTTGTGTAGTTTTTCTCGTGAACCTTCAATTATCGGGACGCATACGCGATGACCTTATCGCGTTGCATGAGTACGCATCCCAATCCCTGAATGGAAGCATCACAATATACTACTAAATCATCTGTCCCTTCCGGCAAGTACAGAATGGGTGCAATGCAAAGTTTCTTTTTCAGCAATTGAAATGCCGCTTCCTGCTTGTCACCCCAAGCATACTTGATGCCTTTCTGGGTGAGGGTAGTAAGCGGTTGCACGATCCTTGAAAATCCCTCGATGAAACGTCTGTAGTAACCAGCCAAACCCAAAAATTGGCGGATCTCCGTCGGTGTCCTGGGTGCTTCCCAGTTTTTTATAGCTTCAATCTTGGCAGGGTCGACGTGGATACCCTTTTCATTTACGATATGCCCGAGGAACTGAACTTCCCGAATCCAGAAATCGCACTTTGAAAGCTTGGCATATAGTTTCTCCTGTTGAAGTAATCCCAGCAGTAATCGTAGATGTTCAGCATGTTCTTCTTCACCTTTAGAGTAGATGAGTATGTCATCGATGAAC
Organism: Scalesia atractyloides; assembly: GCA_947069175.1. Lineage (NCBI taxonomy): Eukaryota > Viridiplantae > Streptophyta > Magnoliopsida > Asterales > Asteraceae > Scalesia > Scalesia atractyloides. The sequence continues at coordinate 54,692,609 of CAMTDV010000020.1, forward strand.
ACAATGACAAACTTGTCGAGGTATGGTTTACACACACGGTTCATGAGGTCCATGAACACCGTGGGTGCATTGGTGAGACCGAAGGGCATGACCAAGAACTCATAATGGCCATACCGAGTACGAAATGCCGTCTTAGCGATATCCTCCTCCCTGACGCGTAACTGATGGTAACCGGACCGTAGACCAATCTTGGAGTAGTAGCTTGACCCTTCAAGTTGGTCGAAGAGATCGTCGATGCGAGGTAATGGGTATCGGTTCTTGACAGTAACCTTATTGAGTTCCCTGTAGTCGATGCACATGCGGAAGGTCCCGTCCTTCTTCTTGACAAAAAGGACTGGAGCTCCCCATGGCGAAGTGCTAGGTCGGATAAATCCTTTCTCTAACAGTTCCTGAAGTTGGGTAGACAGCTCTTGCAGCTCGGCTGGAGCTAGGCGGTACGGGGCCTTGGCGATAGGAGTTGCATGGTTCGCCAATTCAATTTCGAACTCCAATTGTCGATGGGGTGGGAGACCAGGTAACTCCTCTGGGAATACATCGGAAAAATCACAGACGACGGGGATGTCTTCTATACGTTTCTCGTCCTTAGGCTGTTCGGTAACCAGTGCAAGTAAAGCGAAAGAGTTCTTCCTCCGAAGATACTTCTGCGCTTGCATGTAAGAGATGATGTTTGTGACGGCGCTTGCCTTCTCGCCTTGCACCGTCAAGATTTCGTCGTTAGAGAGCGGAATACGGATAGATTTTTCGAAGCATAGAACTTCAGCTCGGACGTCGGATAGCCAGTCCATTCCGACTACCACGTCAAAACTACCCAGGGTAGTTGTCATCAGATCAATGGTAAAGGTGTGACCCGCGAGTTTGAGTTGACATCCGGATACTATATGGGTCACATCCACAGATTTACCATCGGCGAGTTCTATGACGTAAGGGGCCTCTAGAGGTTTGGGCGTGAGATTTAGGTTCTTCCTAAAAGACTCAGATATAAAACTCCTATCCGCACCCGTATCAAAAAGCACAGTAGCAAAATGTTCATTAAGGGGAAACTTACCGGTGACCATGTTCGAGTCGTTTCTGGCCTCTCCGCGGCCCAGCGTAAATGTGCGACCTTTGGCACCTCCTGTGCCACCATTTCCATTATTGTTGTTGTTGTAGTTATTGTGGTTGTGGTTGTTCCCACCATTGTTGTTGTTGTTACGAAGTTGTGGGCAGTCTCTTTTGAAGTGGGCAGTGCTACCACACTGATAGCATCCCCGGTTAACACCCTGCTGCTGGCCCTAGGGTTGATTTTGGTTTTATCGGGACATGATTTCCCCACGACAATCCTTTGCCGCATGTCCCACTTTGCCACATCGTTGGTAGCGATTCCCGGCACAAGGGCCGTGATGATGAAGATTACAGCGATTGCACTGCGGCTTTCGACCTACATAGCCGCTTACGTTCTGGTTGTTGTTGGCGGGCTGATTATTGTGACCCCGGTGGCTGTTGAAATTATTGAACCGTTTCTGGTTCCCCTGTTATGGCTGGGATGACGAAGACTGTCGAGCAGACGAGTCTTCAAACTTTCTTTTATTATCAGGGGTCACTTCAGTTGTACCCCGAGTTGGCAACTTCTTCTGTTCCACCGCCTTGTCGGTGAGTTTGTGCGCCAACCTGATTGCTTGATGTTCAGTTGCAGGGTTGCTAGCCATTACCATACCCTGAATCTCAGGGACCAGACCCCCAAGGTAAAACTCGAGTCGTTTCTCAACAGTGTTGGCCAGATCGGGACATAGAAATACCAAGTCGTGATGTCTCGATGTGTATGCTTCGATTTCAGATCCCACCATCTTGTGGTTCCATAATGTTTGCTCCAACTGTTGAACTCTGTCTCGCGGACAGTACTCTTCTTTGATTAGGGCCTCAAACTCGGCCCAGGCCATTGCATTTGCAGCAATAAGTCCACGCGTTTGGACTTGTGCATTCCACCAAGTTAGTGCCCCATCTTCCAATGTTGAGGCTGCATACTTGACCTTGTTGGCCTCCAGACAGTTGCACATTTCAAACACTGATTCGGATTTTTCGATCCAGCAGACCAGTCCTATGGGTCCTTCTGCCCCCGTGAATTTGCTTGGCTTCGCGTCGAGGAACATCTTGTAGGGGTTAAGACCCCTCCTGCTGCTGGTGGGTGTTGAACACCTGCCAGAGCAGCATTCACGTGTTCTTGGATCATTGCGGCTAATTCTTAAGGCGTCATGTTGAGATTTCCGCGACGTCCAGTTGCCATTTTAGATCTAAGTAGAAAGTAAATAGACTGAAGGAAAGTAAATAAAATAGGCGAGACGTGTCAGTCTTCTACGTCTCCATCCCCCAAATCGCTATCGTTACCGTCATCCTCCGCGGCATTTCCAGCCTCTACAGCTGGGTCTTCCTCCGGATCCTCCTCTGGATCCTCCTCTGGATTCTCTTCTGGATCCTCTTCTGGATCCTCTTCTGGATCCTCCTCTGGATCCTCTTCCGGATCCTCCTCTACCGGCACTGGAGGGGCCGGTGCTGGTGCAGGTACTGGTACAGGTGCCTGATTCTGTTCTAGTTCTTGAATTCTCCAGCTAGACTCAAGAACTCTGTCTTCTAGCCAGTCAGCCCTTAGCTGCTCAGCACGAAGATCTCTGGCTAAAGTGTTACGAGCTATCTTACTCGTACGTTACTCTTCCTCGAGCGATCCAGTTTTACCTGTCAATTGTCGTATCATCCATCCCTGTGCTAGGATGGTTTCATGCATTCTTTGTAGTTGTTCTTGTTGCGTTCTTATCATATCTCTAAGTAGGTCGTTCCCTACTTCTAACGAGTTAACCGGTTCGACCGGCACAGCGATGGTCGGGCGTGAGGACGACTCCTCCCCTAGAGCGAGCCTTTTTCTCGCAGCTGAGCGTGTCTCCACGCCATAAGATGGTGAGGGTTCCACCATAGGTGCCTTTCCCGGCGCCCTTGGTGGCGAAAGTTTGTCGGATGATGATAATGATGACATTGCCTGTTGGGTTGTGTAGTTAGTTACGAGTTGCATTCATTTCTATTATGCATTCATATTTTACATAACACAGTTGTGGTACATCACATAACAAGATATAACAGTTCGGTGCCAAACTAAGTCTAGTGTCGTGTAATCAGCTATAGTTTAGGTCTACTTCTAATGCAAACCTGGTTCTCTATAGCTAGAGGCTCTGATACCAATCTGTCACACCCTCAATTTCCACTTGCGGAGTTTTACCGCGAGGCGTGTGAACAAACCAGAATCTGAGACACTAGTAACGTCGAACGACTCTATATGATTTGTTAATACGTTTTCCAAAATCATTTGTTTAACCATTCGTAGTAAATTTTAGGTCGTTTGGTTTCAATGTTTAGCGGAAGCATTAGTTTTTAAAGTTGAGCGGAAGCATAAAGATAAAGTAAAGGAACGGGCGCCAACACAAACGCCAAAACTAAAGAAAAACCCAAAACAATGTTTGTAAATGAGACTCGATAAAAAGATGTCTTGGTCAATGCAAGTGAGTGCACCTAGAGCTCCTAGCGTCCTGAGAAACATGTAAAGAAACAAGTGTCAACATTAAAGATGAGTGAGTTCACAGGTTTTCAAAAGTTCATTTGTTCGGTTATAAGTTTGTTTTCCGTGTTATCCCTTACCCGGGATAACGATTTGGTTCCATTATTCCCAACCCGGAATAATACTGATGGTTCCATTATTCCTTACCCGGAATAATAATGATGTTCCATTATTCCTAACCCGGAATAATAAAGTTGTTGTTTCCATTATCCCTAACCCGGGATAATATAGTTGATTCGTAATTAAGTTCAATGTTAACATGTAGGCAGCGAGCCTAAAGTTATGTCACGTAAGTGTTCGCGATCGAAGCTGAATGTTGTGCCTCCGTGTTGCCATGCCTATCACTGACCATGACGAAGTTAGGCCAAATTATTCACCCGTTGACCATACCCGGTCGGCTAGCGCGACTAGCTCGGGTGGGGCTTGTCGGGCCCAGTAGTACTACTTATAATTTCCCCGCTATCTAAACCCAATACTAACGATCCGATAGATTGTCGAGGACTTGTGTGATATAGCTGCTTAGTGACCATAACGTACATTAACATTAACTTAGTTACCGAATAGTTTAATGACGTTAATTTCGTATAACGTAAAGAGATAGAGTTGTAGAGTGTATACATGTTTCTCCCCCTGTTGTTTAAAACCAGATAAAATTAGGGGCCGTGAAACTCACCTTTATTTGCTCGGTTAGTGTAACACAGATGTTGCAAATGATGGGACCGCTAATTGCGTCCTAACAAGTCAATTGATTTAGAGTTAGTGTGTGAACACACTGATACAAACCCTACACATAATTAACACACAATGCGGTACACACAATAACAAATCCTAACACTCAATTCATGCATGCAAGTATCATCATACCAAAATAGTGATCAAACCAACCTATCATGAACACAAATCAATCCATGCAACACTTTGGTACACACATTCGCAAGTTATCAAGTTTCAGCTTATATACTCATAATTAGGCTGTTTTTGAGGATTTTTATAAATAGTTCCAACATTCCAAAAATTCCAATTATTTTAAAGAAGGTGGCAACTATACTTTAGAATTTTATATAAATTTTTCAAGTCCTAACACTTTACCAATTTTTCATAAATATTAATATACTAGGCTGCAGTCAGATTCGTCGCTTTCTGAATGCAGTCCACGGAAGAATTTATTTAAAAATCTCCGTTCGTCCAATTAACAAAATTCCAGTGAGAGTTTCCCGGAAATTTCCATATCTAGTTGCTGTACAAGTTTCGTGATTCGACTCTCTACAGATTCTTAGATCCGACTCGATAAACAACTAACAATTTTTCAGAATTTTCACAGCTTCAGTTACTGAACTTAATTGGCCACTTAAAAATATCAAACGACTTCAGAAAAATATGAATCCAGCGCCATTAGAAGCGTTTTTTGAAAATCTACGTTTTAGACTTCAGAAAATCCGTTTTTCGATAAATAATAACCAAGTTACAGCCAGTTGAAGTTGGCTGTAAACAACATTCAGCATCCTGATTTCAGCATTTTATCGCAATCTAACACGCTTAAACAATCGATATGTTAATGTAAACGATCAAGAACAGATTTTTCCAATCATATATCATCATATACATCATACTCATGCAAACCCTAATCATATCTTATGGTTTTTATCACACAAAACGCAGCCTAATGATTCTTGATTCCACTAATCATCATACTTGCAAACTAGTATAATTAATCGATTAACATCATAACACTTTCTACCATTACATACACACATGATCCATAGTTCATAAACCCTAGTATGATTAGCGAGATAACATTAAACTCTAACCTTTAACAATAAAGATCAATGAGCCGAGAACTAGATGGGACCGATTCGGATGTTGGCGAGAGTTGCGACCGAGAGGGAGAATGGAGAGGGGCTGCCGCGATCAAAAGGAAGTGCAAGAAGGCTGTTTGCGATCGAGAGGGAGGGTAGGAAGGGCTGCCGTCGGTTGCTAGGGTTTGTGTGTTTTTGTTTTTCAAACAATGCACATGCATGTATGTGTATATATAGCGCAAGGGGTCAAGAAAAAAGGGAAGGGTTGCGGTTGGGTGTGTGCTCGCGGCCGCAAGGGTTTGGGTGGGGAGGTTTGGGTTTAAAACTTGATCCCCAAGTTTTGGTTAACTCTTTGAGTCGCAAGGAAATGAGGCCGGCTCGTGTCGCGGCTCGGTTCGATTCGTCCATATATTTACTATATATATATTTTATAACTAAAACAAATCACGAAATCGAAACATCACATAATAACTCACCAACTTATAAACGTTTACTACACATAGCACGTAATTCGTTTGCCAAGTTTACGAAGTTATCGTAATTATTTCGAGCGTGCAATTTAAGTATCCGAATCAATTTAACGTAGGAACGAATAACCGTGAAGTAGTGCGTTTAAGATGTCTGAAAAACCGGGATGTCACAAATGGGGATGGTGCGAATCAAACATTTTGAGTTTTTGTGTCGTTCAATGGGTATTCACCCGACTGTTAACCGTTTTAGGGTGTTTTACCAGTCGCATTGTTCTCTTGGCTTCTACTCCTTCCAACATATGATCCAGGCGAAGAAAATTATGCACTCTCCGCTGAAGTCCTACCAAGACTGGAAGCAGAAGTTCTTTTTTGTGAAGACCGGCATGATTTCCCTCCGGATGCACTTCCGGGGGGCGGAGGATATTCCTGTTGAGACGTCCTCGTACCGACGGAGGAGTCGTTGTACCAAGAGATGAAGGAGATCCTGGTGGTGCAGTTACCGGAGAGGGCCTTGGTGGCGGCAGGTATGAGCCTTGTGTGGAAGCCCGACCGCCGGTAGAAGCCTTAGCTCATTATTTCATTATTTCTTCTTATAGATGGACTAATGATGTGTGCGCTTTTGAAGGGGTAGCATTGTATATAGTGGCCTTCTAGCGAAGAGGGGGTGGATGGAGAATGTCCTCGTTGGCCCAGAGGAGCCAACCTAGTACGCCCAAATCCTTAAGAAGGAGGGCAGATTTGGCAGCCCCTGCGCTTGAGAGCAGTAAGCCTGCATAGTTTAAATGTTTTTACATATTTCTTGCTTACTATGTTACGCCATGATGAAGGCGCGCTGAAGAACTTGGGCGTTGGCCCAGAGTCCAAGAAGAAGAAGCGTGCGGGGCCAAGCGTGGTGGGTCTTGCGCCTATAGGTCTGAGGAAGCCAAAGCCGGAACCACAAGAAATGGCGGAGATTCCGGTTGCCAACCCGGATGACCCCATCGATGTGGAGTCTAGCCCGGAGCCTCTTAAGAGGAAGAGGGCTCCTAAGAGCGATATCTCCATGCAGCCTTTTTGGGAGGCTGCGCGGAAGATCATAGGGAAGTGTGGAAATCTGGATGCGCTCGCCGCTAAACTTATCCTAGGTAAACACTTTTGACTGTGTTTTATTTTTCTTCCTGATTCAATTGCCTACCTTTTTATTGTTCTGTAGGCAAAGGTGAGGCACCTTTTGTCCCTCCGTCCACTCCGGCTGCGCCAATCAAGATCTGCATGCCACCACCCATTGTTGAGACTGCGCAAGCGTCAAGTGAGGGTAGTAAGACTAGCTCCGGGGTGGCGAAGACGCAGATTGATGCAGAGGCCGCAGTGTCGGTAAAGGAGGTGGTAGAAAAAGTTATGGTTGGTGTTGAAGAGGTGGTGGCTGATGGTGAACTGGTTGAAAGTGGTGAAGATGTGGTGGTTGGTGATCCGGTTGAGGATATGCCTCGGGGTGCTCATGCAGCAGAGCCAGTGCCCCGAGGTGAAGTCGGGGAATCTGGGGGCGCCCTTCTGATGAAGGTTCCCCAATCCGCCCGGATGAAACCCCGGGTGATTATTATTACAGGTCTTACTTTGATGGCCGTGCTGATGAGATCCACACCCCTGTGTGGAAGTTGAGGTAGGGAGATAGGTTTAGCCACTTGCAGGCGTGCCGCGAGTGGTTTAAGGTTGCCTTCCCCCCATCAAAGGTACGCACGCCCGCAGAACAAAGTTACGAACAAAAATATCACGCGTAACTCCAGTCAACTGCTAGCTCCGCCTCCAACACACATAAGATCATAAGGGAGTGGTAGAGCATGCATTGGGACCATGACAGGTTTGAAGCTGCCAAGAAAGAGATGATCCAAGAGTTGAGGCTGAAAAGGCTAAGTTTGTTGGAGCCTAGTGGACCGAAGAATGGTCTGTGCTGGGGTGGAAGAAGAAGGCGGAAGGCTCTGCTGCCACGCTTATAAAGGAGCGCAAGTTGTGCAGGTAGGCCTTCGAAAGGGACAACCACGAGAAAAAATCATTAAGAGATGAGATGGTGAAGATGGGCGTAGAGGTAGAGCACTTAAAAAAGGAAAAAGAGGCAGCCTCTGTTGCGGCCGAGAAGGCCAGGGCGCATCCTGAGCGCAGCGAGTAGAAGAAGGTATAACAGTTGCCCTTCTTTATTTTACATGATCAAAAGGTTGCTAGACTAACCTTGTTGTATGTACCCAGGTGGAGGCTTGTGCGGCACTTGAGAGCGTAAAAAAAGATCTCAAGGCTGCCTCGGTTGGAAAGGGCAAACTGCAGCGCATGCACCTGGAGGATCTGGAGAAGCTCCGCCTCGCGGAGGCTAAGGTGGGCACGGGCGAGGAGAATCTGGAAAATTCTGAGGCCGCCCGCGCCACCGCAGAGAGTCTGTTGGAGCCGCTGACGAACAACATGCAATGGATGCAACAGCATGGAGTTGTCAATGTAAGTTCTCCATTGTTATTTTGATCACTTTTTCATGATTCTCATTCTACTTTCCTTGAACTCGGTAGAGTTTGACAGCGCCGTGGCCAAGCTGATGGTCACGGCGCACCACGATGGATACGCGCAAGGCTATGCCGAGTGTGCACACCATGTGACTCATGCATTGGACGTTCAATGGGATATAAGTCCCGCTTCCACTCGTGGGGTTGATACTGAAACTGCCTTCTCCCAGGCCAACCACGATTACGATCGTCTTCAACTACCGGTGATGGATTTAGTGAGCGAGGCGCTCTAGCACGACGGTTATGTGGATCGACTGAAAGATATATTTCAAGATGTTGCCGAGGTTGAAGAATCCGAAGGGTAGGATAGAAATTGAATGCTTGTATGTCTGTGTTCTTGGATGTAATTACGCATTGCGCTTAATGGTTGTACTGTTTGAGATGGAATGAATGGTTGTTATATTTGACGTTACAATATTTACGTGAACATTACAACTTTGTGTAGGTAGAGCGAATAAAACTGGTAATGAACTTGTGTATGTACGTCACATCCCATGCGCATACAGTAAGTAGTGAATTCCGTTCATGAGTCATGTTGTACCATGGTGTTTTCGCGTATACCCAAAGTGGTTTCGCGCATTTGTAAGAAAATGTCTAAATAATGAAAACGATGCATCCATTGTCTTGTATTAACAATAAGGTGTAAAAGCCATATACATGATAGACAAACTAAGAGTGTAGGTTTTGCTAGTTTGCTGCGTGAATATTGATGAGTCATGAAGCCTTGACATTTGAACACGCTTAGATTACAAGTAGCACCTCTTTAGCTGTTGCGCATGCCAGGTCCTAGGAATGTTTGTGCCGTCAAAACATTTGAGGGTGTATGCACCCTTTCATAGGACTTCATGGATTATGTATGGGCCTTCCCACTTAGGCGCAAGTTTTCCTGGACTTTCAGCGTTGGACGCTTCTTTGTCTCTTAGAACGAAATCGCCAGGTAGGAAGGTACATATGCGCCAACCGCCGTTGTGCTTTTGGACCATGAATGGATTGGCTACCCATGTTTGGTAGCGTACTTCTCCGAGGATGCCGGCTTGGAGGAGCTCTGAAACTTGCTGGTTTATTGCGTGAGTTTTTTCAGGACCAAAACTGCGCTTTTTCTGAAAGACCGGTTCAACTGAAGGAAAAGTGTGCAGCGCATGCTCTGCAATCTCTCTTGGTACCCCTGCCATATCCAATGGCGACGAAGCAAAAATGTCTAGATTGCGGAACAAGAGTTGTTTCAGCCGCGCCTTGACTGCGGGGGTCATGGCGCATCCTAACAACACTGTGTGTTCTAGGTACTTGTTGTTGAGTAACCATTTCTCCGGCTTGCCATTGGATGATGACTTCGGTACCTTCACCGGTGGTTCTTCTTCGATGGACACGATCTGCTTCCTCAAATACATGAAGACCGCCCAGGTTTTTGTTGGAAACCTGCAGGCAGCGTGAGAAGTGGAGGTGATCATGCTGAACTCTCTTTGGACGCGACGGCCTTGCAATATGTCATGGCGCGATGTTGTTGGCATTACCATAAAGTTAACAGAGACCATGCGTGACTGTCACCCATCGGAAACAGTTACCGGGAACGAGATTTGACCCAGCGGAAAGACGGCTTCGTTGTAGAAACCAGTCAATGGGAAGTCGACCGGCTCCAAGCGCGCCTTACCCTCCGGGTCAAACTGTTGAAAGCATTGTTCATATATAATGTACATAGAGCTTCCCGGGTCTATGAACATGTAGTCGGTACGATAATGGCCATAGATGCCAGTTATCACAACCAGACGTTCCTCCTGTGGGCCCTTGGGAACTATGGGGAAGTTGACCTATTGTTCGCTCCATTATGGCGTACCACACTTCTGATGGTTGTGCTTGCGCGCTGGGCCACCCTGGATCATATGAACAAATGCTTGTTTCATCTTCTTATTACTTGAACCTTCTTCGCCGTGAGTAACCTGGCGCACCTCCTTGCGCATGTTTTGAAGCAAGTGGGTGAGCTTCCCAATCTTCAGCGCTTGGTCGATCTCCATGCGTAAGCTGATGCAGTTGTCGGTCGTGTGCCCTGTATCTTTGTGATAATCGCAAAAAGGGTTAGTGTCTTGACCGTTTTTGTTTCGCATCGGCGGTGACTATTTGAACTGGAGATCTTCTACGTTAAGCACCTCCGCCGAGTCTTCGTCAGTGGCATCCACTAACGGCCGCGATTATCTTGCTTGATTGCTCTTTAGGTAGCAATCTTATTTATCGTCTCACGTGCGTCGACCGTGAGTAGGAAGGGTTTTGGTTGGACTCCCTCTAACTCTTCTTATTCTTCTTCGCGAAACTCCTACTCATGTCTTGCAGACAGTACTGGGGTAGTGGAGGTTGGTTGGAATTTAGGTTGCGCTCCATTTGCGCATATACCTTGGCTGCCGCCATTAATTTCTCCCAGCTTTTTGGGAGGCCAGAAGTTCCAACAAGACTTTTATCATCTCGTCATAGTGGACAATATATTTGAACTGTGCACGAATCAAGTCTTCATGCACATCTCCAATTTCCAACACCTCCTTGTTGTAACGGGTGATGAAATCTTCCAGATTTTCATCATCCCGCCGGCAAATATTCATGACGTACCGTCGTTGTTAGCTAAAATGAGTCAGGAACTTGTCTTTGAGATCATTCCATGACGTAAGCTTCCCCGTGGGTAAGTTGTCAAACCATAGGCGCGCAACGCCTGTAAGAGTTTGAACAAACAGGTGACACCACATGGGTAGCGCATGTGGTCATCTAGGTCCGTCAACCCATTGAACTCTCCCACATTGGAGGGTAGTTTCGCACGTTCGAGAGGGGCTAACGCGATCTCCTTTACAAACTTCGAGTGTTCGGCTGCTTCAGCCAGCCTGTAGATCAGATTGTAGTTTTACTCTGCCTCCGGGTTGTACATATCCCGTGGCATAGGCTTGTATGCAATGTGATCTTTAGGCAGCCGGTGAAAACACAATAGCGCTGTCACCCTCGCCATATGTTCTATCTTCTTCACGCTGGGTGTCTCGCCCCTCTAGAGGACGCGGGCCCAGCCGTGAATGAATAGACGCTTGCCTATGTGTTTTTTGACTCATATTTGGCAGCGACTGGGACTACTCCGTTTCCCTGGTACGGATGTGTGATGGAACACTCGCTCCAGTCGGCGAGTCATAGCGTAGTACTCGTGGTGTAGGCAAGGCATGCACATGAGTTGTGGGCTTTTGCGCCGGTGCTACAGATGCATTAGTTTGTGCATAGAGTTGTGCATAAACTGTATTCAGGGCCGTTTGAGATTTAATGTACCAAGACATCGGATTTCACCCGGGGGAAAAATTTAGGTGATTGGTACAAAGGGAGTTCCCACTTGAATCCAGGAGTTACCGGGATATTCACACGACCTGAGTCATGGTGAACACCGGTGTTTCCGGAAGAACCTTCTTCCACTTGTCCGTCGGGTCGAGGAGCATGAACTGGGTTCTTGCCCTCGGCCCGAGGACCTCGTGGTACACTTGTTGGGATGTCAGCCATTTGAAAGTTAGATTTTAGAAAAAACGAATGAGAGACAGATGTGCGAGTCAAAAAAATCGGATGGCTCCAATCAAGAAACACTGGCTGAACCGAGAGGTACCCATAGATATCTTAGTTACACTTAACGTATCTGTATAAAAGGTTATCTCTCGTTTGCTCTTTGGAATGGTCTTGCTTCAAATTTATTGCAAAACTAGAAACACCGTTATCCTCGTCACGAGAGAAAGGGGGAGGGTTTTCTCCGTGACCATAGTCCGGTGTGAGAACAAATATTGGGATTGTAAGGTAATAAGCAAGTAGCAGGTAATTAGTCAGTGAGCTCAAAAACATGTGTCAGTTACCTTGTGGTGTGATCCTAATTTTATAGCCGAAGAGAGGTGTGAACGAGATGGGCTGATGGGCCTTGGGCCTAGACCTGACGACCAGGAATATCCATTCTATCTCCTCTGCGTCGACCGTTAATGGTATTTGGCAGGAGGTGCGCTTGGCGAATGGTGAATGGAGCCACGTGTCGTGGCAGTTGTCCTTGTTGTCGCACCTGTCATCAGCCGGTAGTGGAGATCATGTGACAATCGCTGGCGTTAGTTGGTTGACGCCACGTGTACGTCCTTGCATACAGTATGCCCTCTGCATGACTGTTCATCATGCGACATGGTTTGGCACAACCTGCCGAGCGGTTATTGGGTCACAGCTCTACCACTTTGTACCCTTTTATTTGGTCAATGCCTCTTTGCGCTTCTCCCTTCCACATGGCTTGATTAGTGCATTCTGACCAGCGCAGAATTATAGGGATTAAGTCCTTTTGTTCTCAAGACTAAGTTTGAGTAGGTCTCATTTTAGTCTTAGCCTTGTTCAAGGTTTTAGGACCTCGTGGCTAGAGGATTGTTTGATCCACCTAGGGTCAAGGACCTGTGCTTCCAGGTTTAACTTGTCCTTGCGAAGTGTGCATAAGGTTTGTTAGGCAACCTGTTGGCTTCAAGAATGGCGCACCGTTGCGTGTTGCGCGCAAGGTTATCCTTGTGATATGTCATTATGAGGGTATGGTACCTTGCGAAGGCACAAAGTTTTTTGGACCATACTCCTCCATCTTCCTCCCTCAAATGTGGGCTTTAGCCCTTTCGAGGGTCTCCTGAAGGGTTTTAGGTAGGCACTTATAGGAATCCCTTGTAAGTATTGGAGATGATGGCATTCATGAACCATCCCACCCTCAGTCTTTCATGAGCCCTACGCAGGTCAACCCTTCTTCTTGTATCTTTCGATGAACTCTTTAAGTCTTTTTGTCATCTCGTTGCTTTATCTAGAAAATCATTGTAGCATCCTTGTAATACCTTGTTGTTGTGAAAAGTTCGCCAGAAAACCTTTGCTTAGATCATCAAAGGTTCGAATGATGGTTTCAGGTAGATCGTTGAACCATATTCTGGCAGACCCTACAAGGGTTTGCATGAACATAAGGCAGCATCGGCATTGGACCATTTTTCAATTCTTGTAGTCCTAGTAAACATCTGGAGGTGGTCTTCAGGATCCTCATTCCCATCATAGATTCTTATGTGGGATGGCATCTTAATCCGGGTTTGAAAATCATAATTGACAATTTGTTGGGAGAAACAAGACAAATTGCTAGACTTGTATTGTTTGGCAAGATCTTCTTCTACTCTTGAGGTCGGATTATTGTTTTTGGTTCCTTGGTGGGTGGTCAACACTTGATTGATGAAGTGCTGCCTAGGAAATTGTGCCATCATTTATATCATCAGTTGGGGCATAACGTTAAAGCCTTGGAGGCTTTCTCATGGTAATATATAAGTCATTCCCATGTAAGTGCTTATGACCGCAGCTCGAGCCCAAGGCAATGTGGCCATGGCCTGTTCCCATGAAGTGGCAACAGTAGGGGGAACGCTTGAAGCTGGTGACTACCACAATTGGTCAAGTGTAGTTTCATGCCCAATGGGTGCACCAGTTGCAACCAGTTGGGAGGTGAATAGAGAAACGCAGTTAGGCTTAGCCTCCCAAAAGCATAAGGGCTGGGGTTGAGTGGCTTGTCTGTCAAACTAGAACCAGCTTAATAGTAATATGTTGTTGGATGTGAGCAACTAAAAGAAAGAGGTGGAGGACCGGGTGACAATGAGGGTTCATACTCTTCATAATCGAGTGTTATTCGCACCCCTTTTTCCCTTTCTCGGCTCAAGTCCTGGTTGAGAAGAGATCTCAACCGTAGGAAATTTCTAGATACTCTTTCGGGCATTAAATCAACGCGTTCTGTGTACTTGTGGCACGACTTGAGGAGAGGGAACTCCTGAACGAGAAGTAGTTGGTGTCTGAAAAAACTATGGGAACGTGATTGTGGGAGGATCGGCTTTCCTTCGAAAGCACCTTTTGGTGCATATTTGTGACAACAACTTAATAGTCTAATAGTTTAGTCTTTGGATATTTTGTATTAGGCTTAGCATTTTGTGTTTAGCTTGTATAGAGTTGTTATGGGCTTGGAGAATGGCCTAGCCTAGTTCAAAGCCCAGTATGCAGACATGTAGTATATATACATGTTGTGCATTAGGGTTTTGGTTAAGTAAAAAGAGCAAGAGTAGCTAAGGGAACAAGAGTAGAGAGTGGTATGGGAAATCTATAGAGAGTGGCTTAGAGATTTCTTTAGTCTTGAATTGATTATAAACATTCGTGTTGGATAATCAATAGAAGACGGATTGAAAGTGATTGTTCATGTTCTTGATATTGCTCGTATTTATGTGATAATCTCATATAGAGCATTTCGTACTCTAGATTGGATAGAGGATTCTGTGAAGATCAATACGGATTACGGGACCTACAATTGGTATAAAAATCAGCTGCTGTTTCGGATAAACACCAAGGATCTTGAATAGAAGGGGTGCATCTCGGATCATAAGTGAAAATATCGGATCAGAAATTTGCATCTCAAGTCAGAAAACTTGCGTTTTTGATCAGAACAGTGCATCTTGGATTATTGGTGTTAATCTCGGATCATCTCGGATTGCATCTCAGATCAAAACAGTGTATTTCGGATAAATTGTTAATCCGAGTTACTGTTCCGAATTGGGTATTGTTCCGAATTGAACTCAAAAAGGTGGAAAGTTTACTAGCTGATGTAATCGGAGATAAACGTTTTCGTACACAAATTTGATCCGTAAATAATCTTAACAAACCAATTGCACAGTTAGACTCGTGTGGTTTTTAGGACAAAAAAGGCATGAAAATTCCTAAAAAAGGTCTCGGACCTTATATATCTTTGGATTCGTATGTCGAGACGAGTCTAGCGGTACAATTTGGTAAAACACGCTTTTAAGACAAATTTTTGAACTTTTTAACGGTACGGTTACGGTAAAACACGAAGATAGACCAGAAGAGAGGTTGGATTTGGATTTGACACAGGCATACAAAAATCCATTTAAACTGATACTCAACGTGTTAAAGATGGTCAAAATGAACAATATCAGTGAGTGTGTTAATAACTACCCAAAGTTGATAAATGCTGAACAATATATAGATTGGGAGAAGAAGTTTGAGGCATTTGTTCAAAGTGAAAATTCTAAGATGTATAACAGTATGATTGGTGGGTACATTGCCCCACACGTCGAGTTAACAGGTGAATTCTCGTACTTTCATATGAAAAGCAGTTAGGCTTGGCCTCCCAAAAGCATAAGGGCTGGGGTTGAGTGGCTTATTTGTCAAACTAGAACCAGCTTAATAGTAAGATGTTGTTTGATGTGAGCAAGTAAAAGAAAGAGGTGGAGGACCAGGTGATAACGAGGGTTCAGACTCTTCATAATCTAGTCTTATTCGCACCCCTTTTTCCCTTTCTCGGCTCAAGTCCTGGTTGAGAAGAGATCTCAACCGTAGGAAATTTCTAGATACTCCTTCGGGCGTTAAATCAACGCGTTCTGGTGTACTTGTGGCACCGACTTGAGGAGAGGGAACTCCTGAGCGAGAAGTAGTTGGTGTCTGAAAAAACTCTGGGAACGTGATTGTGGGAGGATAGG
Organism: Scalesia atractyloides; assembly: GCA_947069175.1. NCBI lineage: Eukaryota > Viridiplantae > Streptophyta > Magnoliopsida > Asterales > Asteraceae > Scalesia > Scalesia atractyloides. Next base: position 54,708,488 of record CAMTDV010000020.1, read on the forward strand.
CTTTCCTTCGAAAGCACCTTTTGGTGCATATTTGTGATAACAACTTAATAGTCTAATAGTTTAGTCTTTGGATATTTTGTATTGGGCTTAGCATTATGTGTTTAGCTTGTATAGAGTTGTTATTGCCTTGGAGAATGGCCTAGCCCAGTTCAAAGCCTAGTATGCAGACATGTAGTATATATACATGTTGTGCATTAGAGTTTTGGTTAAGTAAAAAGAGCAAGAGTGGCTTAGAGATTTCTTTAGTCTTGAATTGATTATAAACATTCGTGTTGGATAATCAATAGAAGACGGAGTGAAAGTGATTGTTCGTGATATTGCTCGTATTTATGTGATAATCTCATATAGAGGATTTCGTACTCTAGATTGGATAGAGGATTCTGTGAAAATCAATACGGATTACGGGACGTACAATTGGTATCAGAGCATTAGGCTCTTGTTTTGCTTGGTTCGGAATCGTTACTGGAGAAAATTGGATTTTTAGACGGTTTTACGTTTGTTCTAGGGTTTCAGTTGCTGTTTCGGATAAACACCAAGGATCTTGAATAGAAGGGGTGCATCTCGGATCATAAGTGAAACATATCGGATCAGAAATTTGCATCTCAAGTCAGGAAACTTGCGTTTCAGATCAGAACAGTGCATCTCGGATTATTGTTGTTAATCTCGGATCATCTCGGATTGCATCTCAGATCAAAATAGTGTATTTCGGATAAATTGTTAATCCGATTTATTGTTCCGAATTGGGTATTGTTCCGAATTGAACTCAAAAAGTTGGAAAGTTTACCAGCTGATGTAATCGGAGATAAACGTTTTCGTACACAGAATTTGATCCGTAAACAATCTTAACAAACCAATTGCACAGTTAGACTCGTGTGAGTTTTAGGACAAATAAGGCACGAAAATTCCTAAAAAAGGTCTCGGACCTTATATATCTTTGGATTCATATGTCGAGACGAGTCTAGCGGTACAATTTGGTAAAACACGCTTTTAAGACAAATTTTTGAACTTTTTGACGGTACGGTTACGGTAAAACACGAAGATAGACCAGAAGAGAGGTTGGATTTGGATTTGACACAGGTATACAAAAATCCATTTAAACTGATACTCAACGTGTTAAAGATGGTCAAAATGAACAATATCAGTGAGTGTGATAATAACTACCCAAAGTTGATAAATGCTGAACAATATGTAGATTGGGAGAAGAAGTTTGAGGCATTTGTTCAAAGTGAAAATTCTAAGATGTGGAACTGTTGATTGGTGGGTACATTGCCCCACACGTCGAGTTAACAGGAGAATTCTCGTACTTTCATATGAAAAGCAGTTAGGCTTGGCCTCCCAAAAGCATAAGGGCTGGGGTTGAGTGGCTTATTTGTCAAACTAGAACCAGCTTAATAGTAAGATGTTGTTTGATGTGAGCAAGTAAAAGAAAGAGGTGGAGGACCGGGTGATAACGAGGGTTCAGACTCTTCATAATCTAGTCTTATTCGCACCCCTTTTTCCCTTTCTTGGCTCAAGTCCTGGTTGAGAAGAGATCTCAACCGTAGGAAATTTCTAGATACTCCTTCGGGCGTCAAATCAACGCGTTCTGGTGTACTTGTGGCACCGACTTGAGGAGAGGGAACTCCTGAGCAAGAAGTAGTTGGTGTCTGAAAAAACTCTGGGAACGTGATTGTGGGAGGATCGGCTTTCCTTCGAAAGCACCTTTTGGTGCATATTTGTGATAACAACTTAATAGTCTAATAGTTAAGTCTTTGGATATTTTGTATTGGGCTTAGCATTATGTGTTTAGCTTGAATAGAGTTGTTATGGGCTTGGAGAATGGCCTAGCCCAGTTCAAAGCCCAGTATGCAGACATGTAGTATATATACATGTTGTGCATTAGAGTTTTGGTTAGTAAAAAGAGCAAGAGTGGCTTAGAGATTTCTTTAGTCTTGAATTTATTATAAACATTCGTGTTGGATAATCAATAGAAGACGGAATGAAAGTGATTGTTCATGTTCTTGATATTGCTCGTATTTATGTGATAATCTCATATAGAGGATTTCGTACTCTAGATTGGATAGAGGATTCTGTGAAGATCAATACGGATTACGGGACCTACAATTGGTATCAGAGCATTAGGTTCTTGTTTTGCTTGGTTCGGAATCGTTACTGGAGAAAATTGGATTTTTAGACGGTTTTACGTTTGTTCTAGGGTTTCAGCTGCTGTTTCGGATAAACACCAAGGATCATGAATAGAAGGGGTGCATCTCGGATCATAAGTGAAACATATCGGATCAGAAATTTGCATCTCAAGTCAGAAAACTTGCGTTTCAGATCAGAACAGTGCATCTGATTATTGGTGTTAATCTCGGATCATCTCGGATTGCATCTCAGATCAAAACTAGTGTATTTTGGATAAATTGTTAATCTGAAATTACTGTTCCGAATTGGGTATTGTTCCGAATTGAACTCAAAAAGGTGGAAAGTTTACCAGCTGATGTAATCGGAGATAAACGTTTTCGTACACAGAATTTGATCCGTAAACAATCTTAACAAACCAATTGCACAGTTAGACTCGTGTGATTTTTAGGACAAAAAAGGCACAAAATTCCTAAAAAAGGTCTCGGACCTTATATATCTTTGGATTCGTATGTCGAGACAAGTCTAGCGGTACAATTTGTTAAACACGCTTTTAAGACAAATTTTTGAACTTTTTAACGGTACGGTTACGGTAAAACACGAAGATAGACCAGAAAGAGGTTGGATTTGGATTTGACACAGGTATACAAAAATCCATTTAAACTGATACTCAACGTGTTAAAGATGGTCAAAATGAACAATATCAGTGAGTGTGTAATAACTACCCAAAGTTGATAAATGCTGAACAATATGTAGATTGGGAGAAGAAGTTTGAGGCATTTGTTCAAAGTGAAAATTCTAAGATGTGGAACTGTATGATTGGTGGGTACATTGCCCCACACGTCGAGTTAACAGGAGAATTCTCGTACTTTCATATGAAAAGCAGTTAGGCTTGGCCTCCCAAAAGCATAAGGGCTGGGGTTGAGTGGCTTATTTGTCAAACTAGAACCAGCTTAATAGTAAGATGTTGTTTGATGTGAGCAAGTAAAAGAAAGAGGTGGAGGACCAGGTGATAACGAGGGTTCAGACTCTTCATAATCTAGTCTTATTCGCACCCCTTTTTCCCTTTCTCGGCTCAAGTCCTGGTTGAGAAGAGATCTCAACCGTAGGAAATTTCTAGATACTCCTTCGGGCGTTAAATCAACGCGTTCTGGTGTACTTGTGGCACCGACTTGAGGAGAGGGAACTCCTGAGCGAGAAGTAGTTGGTGTCTGAAAAAACTCTGGGAACGTGATTGTGGGAGGATAGGCTTTCCTTCGAAAGCACCTTTTGGTGCATATTTGTGATAACAACTTAATAGTCTAATAGTTTAGTCTTTGGATATTTTGTATTGGGCTTAGCATTATGTGTTTAGCTTGTATAGAGTTGTTATTGCCTTGGAGAATGGCCTAGCCCAGTTCAAAGCCTAGTATGCAGACATGTAGTATATATACATGTTGTGCATTAGAGTTTTGGTTAAGTAAAAAGAGCAAGAGTGGCTTAGAGATTTCTTTAGTCTTGAATTGATTATAAACATTCGTGTTGGATAATCAATAGAAGACGGATTGAAAGTGATTGTTCGTGTTCTTGATATTGCTCGTATTTATGTGATAATCTCATATAGAGGATTTCGCACTCTAGATTGGATAGAGGATTCTGTGAAGATCAATACGGATTACGGGACCTACAATTGGTATCAGAGCATTAGGCTCTTGTTTTGCTTGGTTCGGAATCGTTACTGGAGAAAATTGGATTTTTTGACGGTTTGACGTTTTTCTAGGGTTTCAGCTGCTATTTCGGATAAACACCAAGGATCTTGAATAGAAGGGGTGAATCTTGAATAGAAATTTGCATCTCAAGTCAGAAAACTTGCGTTTCGGATCAGAATAGTGCATCTCGGATTATTGGTGTTAATCTCGGATCATCTCGGATTGCATCTCAGATCAAAACAGTGTATTTCGGAAAAATTGTTAATCTGAGTTACTGTTCCGAATTGGGTATTGTTCCGAATTGAACTCGAAAAGGTGGAAAGTTTTCCAGCTGATGTAATCGGAGATAAACGTTTTGGTACACTGAATTTGATCCGTAAGCAATCTTAACAAACCAATTGCACAGTTAGACTCGTGTGATTTTTAGGACAAAAAAAGGCACGAAAATTCCTAAAAAGGTCTCGGACCTTATATATCTTTGGATTCGTATTGTCGAGACGAGTCTAGCGGTACAATTTGGTAAACACGCTTTTCAGACAAAATTTTGAACGTTTTTAATGGTACGGTTACGGTAAAACACGAAGATAGACAAGAAGAGAGGTTGGATTTGGATTTTGACACAGGTATACGAAAATCCATTTAAACTGATACTCAACGTGTTAAAGATGGTCAAAATGAACAATATCAGTGAGTGTGTTAATAACTGCCCAAAGTTGACAAAGGCTGAACAATGTAGATTGGTAGAAGAAGTTTGAGGCATTTGTCAAAGTGAAAATTCTAAGATGTGGAACTGTATGATTGATGGGTACATTGCCCCACACGTCGAGTTAACGGGAGAATTCTGGTACTTTCATATGAGAAGATGGAAGACTCTGAGAAAAGTATGTATGATGCTAAGAAGAAAGCTTTAGCAGCGATAAAGATATCCTTGCCAATTGTTATGAAACACATTTGTAATAGGTATGGATCTTCTATGGATCAAGCATGTGTAGCTGAGACTACAGCTATGAAGAATGAAGAAGCAACTGCTAAGAAAGAAGAGAAGAATGAAGCTGAGAAGGAGAAAATGGAGGTCAAGGATGTAAGTCTATAGCGTGCATGGATGATACAGATGAGCTTACATCAAAAATACAGTTACAACTATAATCTAAGTCATACTTGTCATAATTGCACTGAACTACAAGGTAAAGTTGACAAACTATCAAAGCAAAACAAAATTTTGTTAGATGAATTAGAAAAATAGAAAGAGTCAAATGTTCTTTTTAGTAAAAGGGAGTCAAATTGTTTAAATAAACTCAAATCAAATGAACATCAAATCAACAGTTTGACCAGTAAAGACAATGAATTGGTACAGATCATTGATTTGATTCATGAAACTGTGAAGGATAAGGCTAATGAGCTTTCAGAAAAGTGCACAAAATCGGCTGGTGCACAAGCCAAAATTGTTGAACTTCATGGGAAGTTAGACAAATTTGGAAAATCTTCGTTAGTCAGGACTCAAATTTAGAAAAGTTTGAAAAAGAGTAGTGATAAAATGGTAGTGGGGTTTAGTAAAGCTTCCTCTTCTAAGTATCAGGATTACTTATTTTTACCAAATGAAAATGAACTAACATATTTTGTGCCTACTACACTAGTTGTAGTGGATCCGATAACAATTGACATACCTAATAGTCTAGTTTCTTTGAAAGAATCTGTTAGGTCTAACAGTACACCTCATAAAGTGGATGAAGATACTAAAGGCAAAACGGTTAAAATATTTAAAAATGGATCTAACAAAAAGAAAGTTTTCAAGGAAAGAACTTGTTTTAAATGTCACAACAAAGGACATGTGGCTAGTTGTTGTCCTTTTAAAAAAGGTAAGAAAGTGGAGGCTGGGGTTGAGGTTAAGGATGGGAATCAGGTTGGTTCAAATAAGAATGGTAAACCAAGTTGTCAGACAAAACAACCGAGATTTCAATCTAAACCTTCAACATTGGGAAAATTTGATAGTCCAAGAAACTTTTCTCCTAAATTAAGTCATTATAATGGTCAATCAAATTGTTTTCAAAGTAAAACTTTGGATATTGAAATCGATACTAGACTTCTGGTAATCAAAATTTTATAAGAAGAAACGAATATAGGGGTTTTAGTTAGTCAAATTTTCAAAAAAATCCAAAAAGTTTGCAAGGTACAGATTATGATAATGGGAGAAGAAGGTTCGAGATAATAATTTTCAAAGGTCGAAAAATCTGAGAATTTATTGGAACTCTCGCGATTATAGATCTCGTGGAAATTATCTTATTCAACAACTTGGAAGACATCAAAGACACCAGTAGGGTGTGATGGATATTGACAAAATTAAGTTATATTGACATTCAAGGTCAACCCAAAACCGGTAGGGTTTGGGTTCTCAAGTCTAACGAAGTTGTTGAGTGTGTGCAGGATGACCAAGAAGGACTGTTGATGTGTTCAACAGTGGGTATTCCTGTAAAGCATATGAGGTGAATAGTAGGTTACACATGGTAAAAAATTATTTACTTCTGTGATAGATAATGTTTTACTAAAAGTGAAAAACTTTTTGTCAGGTTAAAGTGGGAGTCTTTTTGTTTATAAATTTATGTTTTCAAAACCTTACTCCATAAAAACAAAAATTTAGGGGAATAAATTTCCTTAAGCAAAAAGTGTTAAGTTAGTGGGTGAGTTTAGGGGGAGTAAGTTGAAAAGTTTAAAAAATTTTAAAATTCTTAAAAATCAAAAAACATGAAAATAGAAAATCAAAAATGAGTTTTCATAGAGTGGAAAAGAAGAAATGATAGTACATCAGCAAGTTAGACTTTTACACTAAAATTAAAATTGCTTAAGTGTGATAGAAGCTTCATCATATGATGTACCGGCAGGCAAAATGCATGAAATAATCAACTTACCTTGGTGATATGAACATAACGAACTGTGTACGAGTTGGTAACATATCAGTGCCGTATGGTTTTATAAACTTAAATCTTGCGTTGATAGATTGCTAAAATCTAAGGTTCTAGGTCTTTATATCATTATCGCATTCGGGGTATCAGGGTTGTCCTTCTACTGCATTCAGATATATGCTGACCTAGGCACAACCAGGATATCTTAAAAGAGCTAAAATGCCAAATCCAAGAAATTGAAGAAGCTCTCCTAGAGAGTCATTCAAATGTGAAAATTGCATCAATCGTACCAAATTTTGGTATTTGCCTTAACCTTGGTGGATATTGGTCTCTTTAGTGTACGGGAGTACTGATCTGATCTCCAATTATCTAGCGTTGTAAATCAAAAAGGATGAATTTCGGTATACTCACCTACTACGAGGAATCTTTGTGCATACCTTGATCATGGGGGTATGTCCTGAAGTGGGACACACTAGTATATCAGTATAAAATTACCTTAACATATCACTAGATAATGGTTCTTGAAAAGTTCATGTTTCTTGTTTAAGTTGATAAACAATACTCGTAATCATCTTGAACTGCTTTTCATGAAAATTACATATAGAATTATCAAATAGTGTTACAACAGTTTGATGTTGCTGAAATGATCTTCTTACCGGTGATTCTCACAAAAATAAGGTATTTATTTTCTTGTTGGTTATTTGTTTTCAGAAAATATAAAAATACAAAAAGATTTGCTTTTAAAGTCTCCCATTTTGAACTGATAAGTTGTTATTTTTTCATGATAAGATAAAATATCGGTTTGTCCTTAATGTGGAAAAGAACTAATGGTTTTTCGAGTTACTTGCTTGTGTTTCTAAACAGAGTGATGTAGCTATCAAAATGAAGTGCAAAATTCAAGTAAAGTACGTATTAAAAGTGGAGTGCAAAATGTGTGAAGATGCATGGTAGGATCCTTCTACTACATTGCAAAGGGAGATATAGAGGAATTTGGAGATATGTGCTTAACAAGACAATGCTAGTTCACTAATCTACAACGAATGAAACTTTAGGAGATTGGAAGCATCAGCTAAGGGGGAGTCTGTTAATGTCAGAATCTGTGTGTAGCTGAAGCTATCCAAAGACTAAAAGATCACAAGATGTTTGAAGAAAAAATTACACTATGAAGCTATTGTCAAGGGGGAGTCTGCTGGTGCATATTTGTGTCAGCAACTTAATAGTTTAATATTTTAGTCTTTGAATATTTGTATTGGACTTAGCATTTTCTGTTTAGCTTGTATAGAGTTGTTATAGGCTTGGAGCATGGCCTAGCCCAGTTCAAAGCCCAGTATGCAGACATGTAGTATATATACATGTTGTGCATTAGGGTTTTGGTTAAGTAAGAAGAGCAAGGTAGCTAAGGGAACAAGACTAGAGAGAGGTGTGACAAATCTACAGAGAGTGGCTGAGAGATTTCTAGTGAGTCTTGAATTGATTGTAAACATTCATGCTGGATAATCAATAGAAGACGGATGGAAAGTGATTTTTCGTGTTCTTGATATTGCTCGTACTTCTGTGATAATCTGATCTAAAGGATTCCACACTCTAGATTGGCTAGACGATTCTATGAAGATCCATACGGATTAGGGGACCTATATTTTGTACGAACAAATTAATGATCTTAGACTGAGGGGGAGATTGTGAGTTATATGCAATAATTATAATTACGAAAGCATGACAATGAAAATAATCTTTCAATTGTTATGAATCAAAGTTCACCATTCCGTTGCATTTACTTCTAATTTATCATCTTTAGAAATTTCATATTAGTTTCAAACTAAAATCCTAACAATTGGTATCACAGCCTGGTCAATCGAATTTGATTTAACAATCAATTTGATTTGAATAGATCAGCTCTCACTACTAATTTGGTTTGTTCCTTTTTATTGAAAACAAAGTTTAATTACATTCTCAAAGTTTTTAAACAAAAACTGTTTGTCAACAATCAGAATGTTACACACTTCACAAGATCCTTATAACATAAGCAACATGGTTAAACCACCAATCCTTGTCAGATCTATGTATAATATATGGCAAGATAGATGGGTCATGTCCTTACTCAGCAAAACACCGGTTGCTTGAAGTCGGTCATTTTTGGACCTCATGTTCCAATGATACCGAGTACAGAGGACCCTAAAGTCCATGTACCAAAGAATCCTGAAAATTATTTCGAGCAAGATTCCAAAAAAATCGAGCTAGATGCAAAGGCATTTAGCATCGTGGCCTCTACATTTCCAAACAATATCTATGTTGGCCTGTTGCATTGCAATAGTGCAAAGGAATTATGGGATGCTTTGAAAAGGCAATTCGGTGGGACTAAGGAAGTGACTGAAAACAAGGGAGAGGTTTTGAAACAACAATATGAAACTTTTTGTCATGTAAAAGAGAGTCTCTAACCCAACAGTTTGAATTTAGCTATCTCATTAGTGAGCTTAAACTTGTAAATTTTACACTTGCAACTTCGACATTAAATAGTCGTTTACTTAGATCATTACTACAGAAGTGGAACACTATAGCTTTTGTAACTAGGAATTCAGTTGGGTTCAAAGAAATGAGTCTTACTCAGCTTCATGGTAGGCTTCTTAGTTATGAGAGAGAGCTGAACCAGAAAAAGAAGCTACAAGAGTCTAGCAAAGTAGCTATGCATTCGGTAGTACAACATTGTTTGGCCAAGAAGAAGTCACTAGCAGTAGTAAGGATCAGAGTTACGATCATTTCATTGTTATAACTTCTGGTGGTAATTTTAACTCTGACCCTTACAGGCCTAATTATGTATTTGCTACTAATGAGGAAAGCCAAACTTCTGATAACTTATGCTTTGAGTTGAATGGCCTGCAACATTTTGATCCTTCAGATTTAGAAGAGATGGACATTTTGCACCAATTGGCTCTATTAAGTGTTAGGGTAATAAATATTACAATAGAACTAGTAGAAAGTTTATAGGGTTGCATGGAGGGGATAAAAGTTGGGCTGGATAAGTCAAAGATTAAGTGCTAAAAATGTAATAGGCTAGGACACATTGCTAGAGAATGTACGTCTCAATCAACTTCACCAATTATCACACATCCAAGCCCTAGAACTCAAACACTGTCCATTATTACCAATATACCCCTGCTCCTCATATGGAAAACACTACTCATTTTGCACACCTTGCTACCACTGTTCTAGTGCAATATGTTCGAGCCACTGTTCCTCAAATTCAATGTGTTCAAGCACCAGCTCCTCAAGTTCAAATGCAACCTGCACAACAAGTTACTCAAACCACTATGCAGGCAGAAGTTAATCAACAGAGCTTCTTTACTCAGGGCTTTGTTGATTGGAGTAGTTTGCATGAGGATATGACTGATGAAAACTTTGCTCTAATTGCTGACACTGAAAAGTAACAAAATGAATTTTGCTTTATGGTATTAGAGTCTATAGTTGAGGGTGATGAATTTGAGGAAGTGGAGTCTAAATTTGTTGGGTCTAATTCCGTCATGAAACACTTGTTACAAAAGAAAGTGTTGATGAAGATTTGAAACCTCTGACTGGCCCATGTTATGCTAGTGTTTGTGAAGGTGAATGTGATTGTGCAATGATGGCTGCTACTAAGGTATCTCCTCATGTGTTAAAAGATCTATGTTCAGATAAATGTATCATAACTTTTGCTAACAAAAAAGAGGTGAATGAAGACCTTAGAAACAAGATTTTAGATGATGAATTGCAGCTTGAAAAGCTTTCAAAAGAGTTAAAATCAAAATTGCTTGAAAAAGAATCTGAAATCAGCAGCTTAAAACATGAAGCAAGCATAACAAAGGATCAACTCCAAACCATGATAGAAAAATCTCAGGTTTGAAAAAAGGAGTTGGAATTCACCCAAATCACTTGTGAAAAATAGGTGGAATCCTGTAAAGGTTATGAGATTTTTCTAACAAAACAGGTTAAAAGTAACATAAAATTTGGCATAGGATTCAAAAATAATACCAAGTTTCTGAAAATCTTACTTAAAATGATTCTAGTGTGGTTGAAACTCTTCCAACAAACTTGGCTGGTCAAGAAATCAAAGTCACTGATAAAAATGGAAATAAATTTGTTTTAGAAAGACATGAGGGATCCTCAACTTTTGAGGAGATTGAGAAAAATCAATTTAAACCCACATGGTTTGATGAATGTAACATTTTTGAAAATTTAATGCCAATGGATTTCTCAACCATTGAAGGTGTCAAAACACCAAAGGCAATAATCATTCCCATAACAGATTTACCAGCAGATGTTGCTAACACAAAGTCTCAAAAAGGGAAAAAGAAACAAAAAATAAAAAAACATGTTTTGTATTTTTGTGAAAAGAAGAACCATCTTACCAAAAACTGTTTTCTTCTAAAAGCTTATGACATTAACAAAAAAAGTTTGATAATTAATTCTCCAAACTACACAATTTGTAATAAAACAAATCATAAAATTCAAGAGTGTGTTTACCTCAAAAAATTTGATGTGAAAAAGAATGAGTATAAATCCAAAACACTGGAGAGTTCAAAGACTAGGACTTCAAAAGGAAAGTCTAAACAGACCTTTGAGCCTGTTGAAACACCTGTTACTAAAGCCCTACAGAAAACCTCTGCTCCCAGGGAGGTGCATGTAGTAGATGCACCATCTGCTAATCAGTACCCAAGAGGATATGGCCAACCAATTTACCAAAATGTACCTCTTAGTTATGTGGGTTACAAAAGGCCCTCAAAACCCAGAGTAAATAGACATCCTCATGGTTACTCTCATCTGGTAGGAGATGGTCTCAACAGATGTTACAAAGATCTGTTCAAACCATTGTCTATTCTTCTAAATTTGAGACTGACATGTTTGTGACCCCTCCCAAAGCCATTTTGACTTTGGAAACCTACCTAACTAATTATTTACCACTATGCAGGGAGCTTCTACTTACCTTGATGGTTTATGGTATGTAGATAGTGGAGGCTCTAGGCATATGAAAGGATGTAGAGCCCTTGTCAAAGACTTTATGGCTCATGGAGGGGTGATATATCATTTGGTAATAATTCAAAAGGGAAGGTGCTTGGGTCACGAATAGTTCAGGCTTGGAAACTCAAATTTGAAAATGTCAATCTTATTGACAATCTGAAATTTACTCTTATTAGTGTTTCACAAATAAGTGACAAAGGCTATGGGTCATTCTTCACTAAGAAAACATGTCAGATTTTTGGGCCAGAAGTGGTTAAAAAGATTGACCAAATCATAGCTGAGAGCAAAGCATAACTTGTTGCTCATTGGAGTGGAAATGTGTATGTGGTTGATACATTGAAGGATAATCCAATGACTGATGCCTTTCTGTTCTCAGCTGCCTCTAACAAAGAGACAGAACTATGGCACAAAAGACTTGGACACACAAATCTGACAACTATTACCACACACTCTCTAAACAAGGCCATGTAAGAGGCTTACCACAAAAAAAATTCACAAGAGAAGAACATTGTGTTTCCTGTTTAAAAGGAAAACAACATAAAAGTTCTTACAGACCCATTGGTGAGTCCAAAACAAGTCAGTGCTTACAAATGTTACACATGGATTTGTTTGGCCTGTAAAAATCATGAGCGTCTGTAAAAAAGGAATATTGTCTTGTCATAGTTGATGATTTTCAAGATTTACATTGACTGACTTCATGCACTCCAAGGATGAGCCTACAGGCATTTTGCAAGATTTTGTTAAAAGGGTTAAAAAGCAATTTGACCTGCCTGTAAAAGTCTTTAGGAGTGATAATGAGACAGATTTTAAAAATAATGAGTTGGATGAGTTTTATGTGTCAAAAGGAATTGTAAGGTAGTACAACATTCCAAGAACAACAGAACTATGTTTGCAGACTCTGGTTTACCATTGTTCTTTTCGGCAGAGGCTGTAAACACTACTTGCTATGTTCAAAACAGAGTTTTGATCAACCCCATGCATAAATCCACTGCTTATTAAACTCTATTTAAGATCAAACCACTGATCTCATACTTTAAAATCTTTAAAAGATTAAATTTCAAAACTTTGTAGCCGAAGTAGACTGTGGTTATTTTCTATGATATTCAACCACTGCCAAAGCCTATAGAGTCTTTAACTCAAGGACTAGGTGTGTGGAAGAGACCTTGAATGTTAAGTACAATGGACTTTCTTTATTAAAAAACCCAACAAATCTTGTTGAACTTTTTGATTTAAACAAACTCACTTTTGAAGTTGTGTCTGTTAAGAATGACCTTGCAGGTACATCACACTCTCCACAACAAGTTTATGGATATGACATTGTGATTCCACAATATAAAGTCACTTCCACAATCAGAGGAACAGATGTTATTAACAACTATGAAAACTCTGGCACTGCTGATCCTCAATCCTCTGCCTTCTCTTCAACTATAACCTCTGTTGATAAAAGTCTAATCACTATGGATAAAAGTCATCAAGTTTTCACACCCTTCTCACCATTACCTCCACCTCCATTTCAAACATTTGTTGGCTCTTCAAAATTGCCAACAAATGTTAGCTCAGATGATTCCCATTTACAGCCTTCACCTCAAAATGCCATAATTCCATATAAGGAATATCTAATCTACCTTAAAAACCATACATATGATCTCACCATTGGCAACATCAAAAAAGGGGTGCTCACTAGAAGTCAATCTTAAAACGTTTCTCTTTTTGATGGTTTCCTATCTCTCACACAACCTGTCAACTACCAAGAGGCACTAAAAGACAACAGTTTAGTAGAAGCCATGCAAGAAGAGCTCCTTCAGTTTAAAAGACAACCAGTATGGGAATTTATACCATTGCTTATGGATGTATGTTCAATTGGTACAAAATGGGTCTTCAAAAACAAAACTGATGAAAGGGGTATTATTGTCAAGAATAAAGCTAGGCTTGTAGTTCAAGGTTACATACAAGAAGAAGGCATTGACTAATATGAAACCTTTGCTCATATAGCAAGATTAGAAGCCATCAGATTGTTCTTAGCATTTGCTGCCAACCACAACATCAAGGTGTTTCAAATGGATATCAAAAGTGCGTTCTTATATGGTAAGATCAAAGGAGAGGTATATGTTTGTCAACCTCCTGGTTTTGAAGATGCATTTTATCCTGATCATGTATTCAAGCTTAACAAAGCTTTGTATGGCTTCAAATAAGCACCAAGAGCCTGGTATCAAACTCTTTCCACCTTTCTCTTATCCATTGGTTTTACAAGGGGTAAAATTGACAAAACTTTATTTCTTAAATGGAGAGGAAAAGATTTGATGCTTGTCCAGATTTATGTGGATGACATCATTTTTGGATCCACATGCACTACCTTGTGTGAAGAGTTTAGACAACTCATGGTAACAGAGTTTGAAATGAGTGCAATGGGTGAGCTCCAATGTTTTCTTGGTCTCCAAGTAAAACAATTGTAAAATGGTACATTCATTCACCAAAGTATGTCAAAAAACTACTTACAAAATTTGATATGAATGATTATAAACCATGTAGCACACCCATGGCAACCATAAGCTTATCACTGTTGATGACAAAGATGACTTGGTTGATAAAACTCTTTATAGAAGCTTGATAGGTTCATTACCGTACCTAACTACATCAAGGCCAGACATCATGTTTGTGACATGTATTTGTGCCAGATCCCAGTCAGCACCTTGGTGCCCCCACACTTGGTATCGGATATCTAGCTAATGGAAATATTGAGTTTTTAGGTTATTCAGAAAGTGATTATGCTGGATCTCACACCACAAGGAAGTCAACCTCAGGAGGATGTAAATTCCTAGGCAATTGCTTAGTGTCTTGGCAATGCAAAAATCAAGCTACAGTATCAACATCCATAGTGGAGGCTGGGTATATTACTACTGCAAGCTGCACTGCTCAACTCCTATGGCTTCAAAATCAATTATTGGATTTTGGTGTAACTGCTTTAAGGACTCCTCTCATGTTAGATAGTCAAGCAGCTGAAAACATCAACAAAAATCCAGTATCTCATTCTACCACAAAGTACATTGACATCAGACATCACATCACTTTGTGAGGGGTTGCTATGAAAAAGGTTTGATTTCTCTGCATCATGTTCCAACTAAAGATCAACTGGAAGATGTTCTAACAAAAGCATTTGATACATGTACCTTTGAAAGTCTGATCTCTAGGATTGGTAGGCTAAACATGGAATAAAAACAAATTTTTGTTTTCCCTATGTGACTAGCATCAAATTGTTTTTAGAAAATCCATCCTTAAAAATAGCTAAAATTGAAATTTTTAAAAAATCTCTAAAGACTGTTCATAACTACTGTTTCTCCAAACTTCTGCTGGCGTGAAAATCTATCCATTGCTTAAAGTGTATTCTCTGCTCTATATCCACTGTTGGTGAAACCACTGTTTTCCCAATCAACTGATAATCTATTCTCTGATAGTGTAAAATCACCACTGATCATTCCTCTTTTCACAACCACTGCTGGTATCCAGCAGAGGTTTCCAGGCAACTGTCTTCCATTATCCAATAGAGTTTACACGTGCACATATGTTAGCCATTAGATCTTTTACCACTACCACATCAGCAAACACTTTTCACTTTGTAAACCCTGTTCCATCTAAAAAGAGTTCCACTTGCCGTTTCGATTTCAGAATTTCTCCATAAAAATCACCATTACTCTCATCTTCTTCCAAACCCTCAACAATCATTTTTCCATCATAATCTCATCATCAAAACTCCCCACAACTACCTTTTGATACCCGAAAAAACAAATAATAATATTGTGTTTCACTCCATGATTGATGTTCTACAAACATCATCATACAAAGATGTTTTAATGGCTAAGTCTCCAATTTATCTGGACACTCTTTGACAATTTTTGGCTAACGCTGATGTCCAGATTCAAAACAAAAAGTCGTTTGCCATTACATCAAAGATTGGGCAGTCACTTGTTCAAATTTCTCCATCTACTATCTCCACCATACTTGGTCTTAGTGACCTAGATGACCCCACTTCTTTCCCAAAAGAAAGATTTACATGCTGAATTCATTGAGCGAGGGTATGAAGGTCAATTGACAGGTATTATCATTTTTAAACCTGAATTTCCTACAGACATGAAATTCTTTTTCCATACACTTTTATTATTTTTGTCAGCCACGACAACTGCTTTCAACGAAATACCTTTAAATATTCAATACCTGGGTTACTCTATTTTAACAAAATCAGAGTTTAACTTTTCCCAAGTATTGTTTTATGATTTGGTTGCAAACTTTAACAATATTAAAAAGGGTGAAGCTTTTTTGATACACCATAGGTTGTTGAGTTTCTATTTATAAAACAAGTTTCTGCTACAGATTTTCAACAATGTGTCATCTGTGAAGTTGGCAACCTTAAACATGAAACTTTTACTAGACTCTAAACTCAAAAACCAAAGGTTCTAAAAACAAAAGTAACAGGGACTGAGCAAATTTTAACTACTACCACATCCACTACTCCTTCCTCTGTTACTGAGCCCACTGCTCCTAGTGAAGATAGCACCACAATCAGTGCTATGCGACCTCCACCAGAAAAACCCAAAAAAGAAACCCACAAAATCCAAACAGCCCACCAAACCAAAACACCACAAAAAGGTAACTCTGGAAGATGAGATCCAAGATGTTTTACCTGTGATAGCACCAAAGTCACATGAAACCATTACTGCTACTTCCTCAAAGCAGATTGTCCAAATATCTCCACCCACACCAGCTCCTCGTGTTTCCTCACAAAAGAAACAAGTTGTACACACAGGGACACCACACTATGAGACAGATGATTCACTTGAACATCTGTTCTCAAGCCCCTCTCCTAGGGCTATGTCTCTTTCTAATACACTACCCACCTCTCTAATTCCTTTCACATTCTTACCCTGTTTCAAGCTATTGAGAAAACTCAGTTTACAAGCAGTCCTTCTCATTCACCTATCACTTAGAGTTTAACTCCATCATTCACTGAATCTGAGACAACTCAATTAGCTAACGCAGAAACTGTTGAGGAGGCTACACCCCATAAATTACATGTAACTTTTCGTGGTAGTTCAAGTGAAGTAACTACTATAACTACTGCTATAACAATGGCTCAATTGGACAATGGTTACATATATAAGACTTCCTTAAAGGAAACAACTGTTGAGGCTATAATAGTATCCTCTGAACCAGTTGGAAGTCCCCACTACCAAGAACAAGGAGCATTTGGGTCTAAAAACATTGAGATTCCTCATGTTGACGATCCAAATACAACTACCTCTGGTAGGAATTTAGATGATCCTATTTACTTAGGTGATAAATTAAAATACCAAGAATTGACGGAGATAATCAAACCATGGAATCATCTATTGATGAAATCAAATGCATGATGAAACAAGTGCTTCAAAATTCTCAACCTCAACCGTCTCCAACTAAAAATGGTGATGAGCTATGGAAAGTTGTTCAACCAATTATCCTAGCTCAGAGAGAATTAGTAGATATTCAGCATGAAACCCACATGAAATTGATCAGAAATATGGCCGAGGCTAGTTACAAAGATACACAAGCAGACATCAAACCCATCAAAGACCATTTGCTGCAAAATATTGGCTCTGCCCCGGATATCATTATTAAGGATGATATAGAAGATGATGCCAAAAAGTGAGAGAAAAATAAGTTGAGAAAGTTGCAACCTGATTCAAATGTTAAATCAAAGGTGCAATAATAGCTAGAAACCACTGCTGAAGCATGCGGGGCAACTTTGGGAAAAAGGATTGATGAGACCCTAAACAAAGAAGCTGAAAGGATTGCTCTTGAAAAGCAGAAGAGACAAGATACACTTGAAGCTAAAGCTTCAATGCTCATAGAAGAAGAAAAAGCCAAATAGTTGGAAATAGAAGATGTTGCTAATTCAAGAAAAAGAAAGTCTGCAAGAAAAGCAAGACAACCAACTGTCATCTCTTCTACAACAACTGCTGAAGCTACTGCTACTGTATCCTCTATCTATACAACCCCAACAGATGTTAGGACAGATGTTGTGACAGCAGATGCTAGAACAACAGATGTTCCAACGGATGCTGCTCAAACCACTGCCCTACTCACATTTACAACATTAGCCGAACCATTATCCACACCACCTCGAATTCCTGTACAACCACCATCTCCCAGAATAAATTCCAATGCAAAAAAGAAAACTTTTGTTGTTGATGATGATGAAGAGAGTTAATCACCACTCCCTGTATCATCACAATCCACTTTACAACCATCCTCATCTCTGCCACATGCTGAAATCACATTTCCAACCATAAACCTGTCATCTTCATTTCTTCCAATGGGTGTTATATAACCTCTGGAAGTTTTTACTGTCAAAGGAGAGATAGAGGCTTTCTTCAAGATTGAGGATCCAAAACAGAGAGAATTTCCATCTCTTATGGGGTATCGAAAGCCTAAGAATTTAGATGAATATCTTATGTTAAAGGCTAGACAAGCTGTGACCATAGCAAAAAAAAAATCAAAGGGTAAGGATGACGAGGCTCTACAAATATCCTTGCAAATTCAATTAAGCAAAGTGAGAACTATTGAAGAATTTGCTAAGGATTTGAGTAAGTCCTTGTCTGAAATTCCAACCACAAATGATCCTGAATTGAAAGAAGACTACTTTGATCATATCATGAAGCACAAGCTTTACAAAGCAATAAGGGCCCAATTCAAAGAATAGTCAGCACATGAGCTCAAAGAAGAGATTGAAAGAATCCATACCATGCTCAAAGAACCTTCAAAGAGGCCTACTCCTCCTGTTTGGAAAAAGGCTAAGTTGAAAGCCAAGACCATGCTCTAAAAATCAGAAGAATGAAAGCCGAACTTGTTAGTGCTCAATATGGAACAACAAGACAAATTGCTAGGTGGTCAGAATCAAAAGTGGTAGGTACCTACAAAAAGTTGGAAGAGCTAAGAAAGAAAGATCTTGTTGGAAATTGAACCTTACAAAAGAACAAATGATAGAAAGCCAAAATATACTACAACCTCCGATCCTAATAATAATATAACATCTGCCCAAGTCAATCTCTGCAGAAGAATAAATGTCCAAGGTCTGCCATAGCAAAACTCTGTTGAAGACAAAGCTTTGCTGAAATCTAAAGCTAAAGGTCTGCCGAGGGAAAGCACTGCTGAAGTCTAAAGCTAAAGGTCTGCCAAGGAAAAACTCTGTTAACGATTAAAGCTAAAGGTCTGCCAAGACAAAGCTCTGCTGAAGACAAACAGAGGATGTCTCATCAGTGTTTTTTGTCAGTCTTTGTAATGTTTAGTATATAGCAGTGGTTAGTATAGTAGATGTTGTTAGGTTGTTATTATTGTTAAATGTCACTTTCAAGCTAACATCATCATAAGATGCTCAGTGGTTAGGATTGTAGTCTAAATAGAACAGTGCTTGTACTGTTCTATTCGATCACTTTCATCATTATCAATCTAACATATCTTCCTTACATTCTGTACGAAAAAATAGTGATCTTAAGCTGAGGGGGAGATTATGATTTATATTTATGTGATTACAATTCATTAAAAGCATTATAATGAAAAACAATCTCTCAGCTGTTATGAACTAGAGTTCATCTTTCCGCTACATGTTCATCAGATTTATCTTCTTTCATTTATCATTTTAGAACGTTCATAAACAATTTCAAACTCAGATCCTAATGATTGGTGTCATAGCTTGGTCATGGAATTTTATTTAACAATAAATTTGATTAGAATAGATTAGCTCACATTGCTAATTCGAATTGTTCGTTTTTATTGAAAAACATAGTTTAATTACATTCTAAAGGTTTTTAAACAAAAAATGTTTTTCAACAATCAGAATGTCACACACTTCACAAGATTCTCATAACACCAGCACCATGTTTAAACCACCAATCCTTGTAAAATCTGAGTATAACATCTGGCAAAAACGCATGGGTCATGTCCTTGCTCAGCAAACACCGGTTGATGGAAGTCGGTCATTTTGGACCTCATGTTCTAAAGATACAGAGTAGAGAGGACCCTAAAGTCCAAGTACCAAAGAATACTTAAAATTATTCTGAGCAAGATTTCGAGAAAACCGAGCTAGATGCAAAGGTATTTATCATCGTGACCTCTACTTTGCCAAACGACATTTATGATGGCCTGTTGCATTGCAACAGTGCAAAGGAATTAAGCGATGCTTTGAAACAGCAATTCGGTGGGACTGAGGAAGTTATTGAAAACAACAGAGAGGTTCTAAATCAACAATATGAAATGTTTTATCATGTTAAAGGAGAGTCACTAGCCCAATAGTTCGAAAGATTTAGCTGTCTCATTAGTGAACTTAAACTAGTGAATGTTACACTTGCAAATTCGACACTAAATGCTCATTATCTTAGATCATTACAAGACAAGTGGGAAACTATAGCTTTCATAACTATAAATTCAGTTGGGTTCAAAGAAATGAGTCTTACTCAGCTTCATGGAAGGCTACAAGAGTCATGCAAAGTAGCCGATGACTTTCCATTCAGTAGTACAACTCTCTTTGGCAAAGAAGAAGTCACCGGTAGTAGTAAGGATTAGAGTTATGATCATTTCATTGATATAACTTCTGGTTTCAACTCTGACCATTACACACCGAACTATGCATTTGCTGCTAATGGGGAAAGCCACACTTCAGACAACTCATGCTTTGAGTTGAGTGACCTTCAACATTTTGATCCCTCAGAACTGGAAGAGATGGACATTTTACACCAGTTGGCTCTGTTAATTGTCAGGGCTAACAAATATTACAGGAGAACTTGTAGAAAGTTTCGAGGGTTGCATGGGGGGACAAATTAAGTGTTATAAATGTAACGGTGTAAGTTCAAGAGATCGGATCTAACAGGTATCGTAAGACTAATCGATTGTGGAAATAAAGATTAGATGAAGAACAACTCTTGAATCAAAAACATCTTGCATACACCAGAATAGTGTTTGATACAAGTTTTTCAATATTAACTCTCTAACCCAAAACATTAACCTAATACATGTATTTATACTAATCATATAGCCCACTAGTTACAACCCTAGGCCCATGAGACACTAGGAAGCCCAAAACCCTTTAATAAGCCCAAATGTAGCACTAATGTGTAAACCTTCAATAATATAAGCCCAACAATCTCCCCCTAGGTTTACCACATTAGGCCTTTAGTCCTTGGGTAGCGGATCAACTGCCAATCTCCCCGCAATGATCCCAGCCACAGCTGCCATCCAGTGTTTAGCACAAACTTCATACAATTCTGCCGTTCGAATTTGATTTGCAGCAAGAACTTGCAGATCTTCATTGTGAAAACTCACCAGATCAACCACATCATTTACCCGAAAGGCCTTCTCTTTTGTCACAATCGCCACACTCCCAACCTTAGGATCATACAACCAAAAATTAAAATTCTTTAGAATTCCTTTGGGAAATGTCGGAGCAACTGGTATGACCAATTTAAACCGCCTCCCAGTCCTTTCATCACGAACCCCTTTTGTCGCTCGTAAATATGGCTTAGCCATTTTCATCGTCTTAAAACCAGTCTTCACTTCCTGCTCCAAGCGTTTGAAAAACCTCTAACCCGGACCACGTTCTGTAGTATCATCATCAGTGTAAGGAGCTCTTAGCAGATCAATCAATGCAATCTTTGTCCAAGTTTCAAATTGAGATTCCTTCGAATAATATTCATGAGTACCATCCTGCCTGACAATAATGCACATCTTCTTCATGTGATCATACATCCAACTGAGCACTTTCGACTTATTTCTGACCTTGTTGTAATAACTCGAACCGAGTTCCATGACATACCTCTCGGATTGGTTGGAATGATCCTTCAACTGAAAGTTCTCATCAAGTGGATTCACGTTAACATTTTTCATCAGAACCATCTTCTTTTTCTTTTGCGCCGTTGAACGTTTCTGACTAGCATTGTACTTCTTACTTGGATCATGTAAATAATCATCCAACCCTGCTTGACGATAAGAAGCTAACTGTTCATCAGCTACTCTATCAGCTTCTACTCTCTGTTTGGCTGCTCTATGACGATGTTCAATATTCAATTGATCATCGGTTGGATCAGAAAATTCTCGACCAAACTTGTTCTCTAACTTAGCCTTCAAATTAAAACCAAAGTAATCAACATAGTAACATCTCCTTGCAACTGATCAATCGTCTAGTCCCTGACGTCTATGCGTGTCTGCAATGAAGTAATCTGAGCATCTTCAAGTACAACTTCCTATTCAAGTACGATCACCCGCTTTTTCAAATCAACAACATCAACCTCTACATCTTCGTCATCGCTATCCATACCACTGAACTTAAAGTCTCGTTTCTTTGTTCTCCTTGAATATTTTGCAGCATCACCTTAACACCACCTGAACTACTACCACCTGCTCCAAATCCTTCGGCTCCCATTGAACTACCACCAAAATCCATCATTTGCAATACAAAGTCCGCCAGAATAGATACAACCGTAGAATGTGGGCAACTGCTGGTTCAGCAGGTGTGGTAGAGTCGATCCTCCGAGCATCTATCAACGACACAGTAAATGAAGATAACAGGAGTAGATTCTTCAGCAACACTATCAACATGAACTTCAGAATAACTTGGTTCTTTAACAGTCTCCGTCCGTCGTCTCTTTACTAATGGCACTTCTTCTTAGTCAGTCTCTTCGTCAGACTCAACCATACCAACAGGAATATCAATAGAATGTATCACAAGAGGAGGATCACCTTGTTGCTCTTGTATCTCTTTCATGTGTGCAATAAGAACTTTCAGGTTCTCTGTAGTAAGTTATGGCAAAACTGGAGGTAGATTAGCATTAAAATCTGTAATATCGTCCAAGAAAGCTTGTTCCTCATCTGTATAAGCATCAGTAACCAGATCGTCAACCTCAACCTCTTTTTCTTTCATCGGTATATCATGTTCCTCAGTTACCATAGCATTAACTAGCTTAGGTGCTGGGATGTCCTGTCCAATTACCTTAGCAAACCTTACGAACTTCATCAACGGTATGCGACCAACAAAAATAGTCTTTGATGTTGATCGGTTTTTTTCGTAGTTCCGAAAATAGTTGGTCCCATCGGCTTCATATTCAACAGATTCACATCAGAAGCATCCTTGGTCAGATCTGTCACACCCCCCATGTTATCCTTTGACATCAGAGCCGAGGCGTGAACCGAATGGTATCTTCATCGCACAGCGGAAGCAGACGTGATGGCTAAGGTTTCTAGTAACTGAACACCCGTTAACTACTTGAATCCCCATGGGTTCCACTATTCCAACTGTTCCATACTTGTAATTGTAACCTAACATGCGAAAAATCAACATAAAGTTGGCGAGTTCATAGTTTGTTGTTTTTGTTTCCAAATGAGTCATAAAACATTTGAGCATTTTGCATTCGACAACCGGTTTATGGGATCATAGTACCCCAAAGCATTTAAAATGTCATGTCTGTATAACAGTATTGAAATGTTTTCCATGTTGTTTGCAAATCCATGCATAACTATTATGTCTATAAACCAGTAATAAAATGTTTTCATTTGTACCTGTAAGTAAACCGGTATTGAAATATTTTATGTTTATTTTGTAAACCGGTATTGAAATCATAGTGTGTAGTTTTCCTATGGAATCTAAGGATCAGTCAGTTTGTAGCTAATACACTGGCCTATGTGCCATAAGTAAGTAACCAACCCGAGACAACTTTGACATCATTGGGATCACAAAAGCACTCCTAACCGGTTAACATACCAGGAGTGGAGCGTGTCTCAAACTCGATAGATCTATACCATTTGCACCTTGGTCACTACGTGATTAATGGTTACTATTGTCATCATCCTACTTACACACAGTGATCTGTTATAATCTAATCCCATAGCTACATACCAGTTGTTATAAATCTGTTATCTGTGTTATTGGGCCTAGCCCATGTTTTCTTGTCATTGGGCCTAGCCCATGTTTTCTTGTCATTGGGGTCTCGCCCCCTAGTTGTGACTATGACAATCCCGTCACTAGTCATAAAACTCATGCATGTTTCGAAAAGCTTTGTATAGCTTGTGAAAACCGGTAAGTTTAGTATAAACCTTTCGTAAACCATTTGAGTTCGTTGAAATCTGTTTGTAACATGGTTCAGAAATATATGATTTTCGTTCATCGAAACATTTTATGCTTTCGCAAAACTTGCATGTCATTCCACCCCCGAAAAAATTTATAAAAATGTAAAACGGTAAAAAGTGGGGGTTATGAACTCACCTGGATAATCCATTGCAAAGCTAGCTTAATGTGATTTTGTAGTGTTGTCTCCACAACTTGACTTGCTAGCATGCAATCTAGTGTATTCCTAAAATGGAATAACTTGTAAGTTTCTAAGAATGACCTAGCTATACCACGTGATAGCGAGCTTTACCGAATCGTTACTCATACGATTCTATGAAATTATTATTGACTTAACTCGGTTAACCAACCTATGGTTTTCTTAGAATATATAGATTTATATATAAACAATACTATATATATATTAGTCATTATGTACATCGCCTAATAATAGTACGACTCTTCGGAGTTTCCGCAAGATATAATTTTATATACTCGAAAGTATGTTCGTATTATGTAATACATTTCGTATTCGCGCGATAGTCTTGCGGAGTTGCATCGTACTTCATTTGGCGTTGAAATTGAATATAAACAATATATTATTGTTATAATACAATTCGATAGTATTCGTACGTTTCCGCGTCGTCGACGTTAGAAATAAATACAACTTTATTTATTCTATAAAAGTATTTGAAATCTCGACATTCGAATATATCTAATATATTCATGTTATACGATTGTAGAATTCGAGACGTCTTTGATATACGATTTCCGAATTTCGTTGTTTGAAATACTACGCACTTTGTATTCGTCTTGTAAAAGCGTTTCGGAAATATTGGCGTTCGAAATAAATATAACAATATAGTTATTTTATGACGTCGTTTGAATATATTATCGATGCTTGAAATCTCGTTTTTGAATTTCGACGTTGAATTAAATATAAGTAAATATTATTTATCTTGTAGTCGATTGCCGAACTTTTGTTATCTTGGAATCGCGTTCGTTGAAAGGTTGTCGGATCGAGATTTGAACATTTTAATCAGCGTCGACAAAATAAATATATACTTATATTTATTTTATAGTAATCGTATGAATATTGGACATTTTATTCCTTGACATATATCGTGTTTTCGTTTTACAGATTTTATGAAAATCGGGCAGAGTTTCCTCTGTTTTCGGACGATCCCGACAATACTAGTTGTCGATTTATTATCAAAACACAACCTGCAAATTTCGAAATCAAACAATAATTATAAAATTTTCCTTCGTCTTCAAATGTTAACTTTCGTCAATTAAAATTTTCGATTTATATAATTAACGACGTCGGTTTGATTGTTATTATTATAGTTTTGACCATATATATTCGTTAACGGATCGGTTTGAGCTCGGTTTACGCGATAATTATTAATTTTATTTATAAACTATATAATTTAACTTTGCATCGTAATTAAATTTTTACCGAGTCGTGGTTTGACTAATTGACCGACAGTTGACCAGGTTTGACAACGTTGACCGGGTTTGACCACGTTGACCGGGTTTGACTGAGTTGACCAGCAGCTAACCGAGTTGACCCAAACCGAGCCAATTCTGACCTGAAACACTGTCACACCCTCAATTTCCACTTGCGGAGTTCTACCGCGAGACGTGTGAACAAACCAGAATCTAAGACACTAGTACGTCGAACGACTCTATATGTTTTGATAATACGTTTTCCAAAATCATTTGTTGTAAATTTTAGATTACCAATATTTAGCATAAGTATCAGTTTTTAAAGTTTGAGCGGAAGCATAAATAAGTAGTGATGCGGGCGCCAACACAAACGCCAAAACAAATGAAAAATCCCAAAACAATATTAATAAATAAGACTCGATAATGATGTCTTGTTCAATGCATGTGCGTGCACCTAGAGCTCCTAGCGTCCTGAGAAACATGTAAAGAAACTAGTGTCAACATTAAAGATGAGTGAGTTCACAGGTTTTCATAAATTCGTTGTTCGGTTTTAGTTTGTTACTCCGTTATCCCCAACCCGGGATAACATACCAGTTCCATTATTCCAAACCCGGAATAATAAGTTGTTGCTTCCAATATTTCCAAACCGGAATATTAAGTTGTGTTTCCATTATCCCCAACCCGGGATAATAAGTTGGTGTTTCCAATATTCCAAACCCGGAATATTAAGTTGTGTTTCCATTATCCCCAACCCGGGATAATAAGTTGGTGTTTCCAATATTCCAAACCCGGAATATTAAGTTGTTCCGTAATTAAGTTCAATATTAATGTATATAGGTAGCTAGCCTAAAGTCATGTCACTAAGTGTTCGCGATCGAAGCTGACAGTTGTGCCTCCGTTTTGCAAGGTCTATCACATGACCATGGCGATGTTAGGCCAATCATACACCCGTTGACCATACCCGGTCGGCTAGCGCGACTAGCTCGGATGGGGCTCGTCAGACCCAGTAGTACTACTTATAATTCCCCCGCTACTTAACCCAAATACTAACGATCCGAGGAGATTGTCGAGGACTTAAGTGATAAAGCTGCATAGTGACTATAACATTACATTAACATTAACTTAGTTACCGTATAGTTATGTGACGTTACATTCGTATAACGTAAAGAGTTTGAGTTTGAGAGTGTATACATGTTTCTCCCCCTGTTGTTTAAAAACCGTATAAAGTTAGGGGCCGTGAACTCACCTTTATTAGCTCGGTTAGTGTGGCAAAGATGTTATAAGAGATGGGATCGCTAGTTGCGTCCTAACAAACCAATTAATTCCACGTCAGTGTGTAATCACACCAATACAAATTCCACACGCAATTTACTCACAAAGTGATACACACCAACAACATATCTAACACTCAAACATGCATGCAAGTATTCTCATATAATCATAGAAATCAAACATCTTATCATGAACACATTCCAAATCCATGCAACACTTTAATGCATAAAATCACAAGTTAACAACTTTCGGCTAAACACTCAGTTATTCAGCTGTTTTCTAGGATTTTTATAAATAGTTCCAGCATTCTAAAAATTCCCATATTTTTACAGTAGGTGACATTTATACCATAGAAATATATATAATTTTTCCAAGTCCTAAATCTTTACCAATTAACCATAATTATCAATCCACTAAGCTGCAGTCAGATTTACTGCTTTCTGATTGCAGTCAACGGAAGAATTTATTTAAAAATCACTGATCGTCCGATTAACGAAATTCCAATTGGAGTTGCCCGGAAATTTTTATACCTAGTTGCTGTACAAAAATCATGACTCAACTCCCTACTGATTTTAAAATCTAGCTTGATAAACAACCAACAAAATTCCAGAATTTTAACAGCTTTACCTACTGAACTTGTTTAGCCCTTTAAAAATATCAAACGATTTCAGAAAATTATGAATCCAGCGCCATTAGATTCCTTATTCAAATCTCTACGTTCTAGACATCAGAAAATCCGTTTTTCGACAACTAACGACCAAGTTACAGCCTGATGAAGTCGGCTGAATCTTTCACTCAGCAAACTGTTTCAGCATTATTGTTACAATTTATTCGCACAATTCGTTCATACGGTTAACCTAGGTGATTATAATCCGATTTCTACTCATAGATTGAGACTAATAACCTATCCATGCAACCCTTAGTTCTTATTTCTAGTTATTACAACCAAAACACACTTGCTAACTTATGATTTCCGAGTACAATTCTGCGTATGAACAATGATCAATTCAGCCGATTACTTAACACTCACATATTCTGAAAACAATACCATCGAACACATATATCCGCAACAACTAAGCATCCAAGCATACATATAATCTGAGATAATGAATCATTCAAGCATGTATGTAATCCGAGACAATGAATCATTCAAGCATGTATGTAATCCGAGACAATGAATCATTCAAGCATGCATATATATATATTCGAAACATCTTAAACATCTAAGCATACACATCATCCGAAACATGATCTTGTAATCAATGATAAATTCTAGGCTTTTAATGATAAGGTAATCGAACCGTGGGTATGTTAAGGAATCCGGTGATCAAAATTGCTTGCAACCGAGAACTCCGTGACCGAGAAAAGGGTGTTGTTCGCGATTAGAAAGAATAGTGGGCTGTTTGTGGCTGAGTTGGCAAAGGCTCCGGCTGCTGCTTGCTGTGACCGAGAAGAGAAACAACTTCCTGCGATCGCAAATCTGCTGCTGTTGTTGCCGCGACCGAAAGAAAAGAACAGGAAAACGGTTGCTTGCTGCGACCGAGATGATGATGAGGGTAAGGCAGCCGACGGCAATGAACTCTAGGGTTTTGTGTGTGTTTTTGAAGGAAGACATGCATGTGGGTTAGTATATATAACGCAAGGTGAAGGGTTACGGTTTGGGTTTGGGTCTTGCGGCCGAGAATCTTGGGTTGTTTGTTTTGGGTCTTGATCACGTGGCCGAGGGACTAGAATGGTTGGTTTGGCCGATTAGTTTGAGTTGGATTGGGTTTGGTTTTAAACAAAATAAGTTTGCGGTCTTGGGCTTGGTATCGACCGAGAATGGTTTGAGTTGTTCACAAAGGGTTTGCGGCTTGATCTTGTAGCCGAGATAGGTTTGGGTTTAAGGTTTGATCTCGGTTTGTGTTTGCGATTTCGGTTCCGTTCGTATACATATTTATTATACATACATATATAACTAAAAATCCACACAACACACAACACGTATTTAATTCATGCATACTTAGCATATATATTATTCGACAAATATCACGTATAAGTTATCTGAAAAACCCGGGATATCACATTATCCCCATGTTGAAAGAATTTTCGTCCCGAAAATTGAGTAAACGCGGTTTAGCATGTAACGTACAAAGAGTTAGTTCGTTTATAATGGTACGCAACGTTACAAGAAATTCCCAAGTGTCATACACCAAGATTTCCAAGTGCCATGCACAAGAATTTAGTCAACAATAGTACACGAAAGTATGAGAAAATTTCCAGGTTGTCACATCATCCCCTTGTTGAAAGAATTTCCGTCCCGAAAATTTAGCTACTGGTATCGTTAGTTTGCTGCTCAGTTGCAAAGAGGTGTGGGTATTTGTTTTTCATTTGGTCCTCTCTTTCCCACGTGAACTCCGGTCCACGCTTAGAGTCCCAACGAACTTTAACGATTGGAATCTTGCTGTGCCTTCGAGTCTTGATCTCACGATCCATGATCTCAATAGGCTTTTCCATGAAGTGTAGTTGTTCATCCACTTGGATCTCATCCAATGGAATAACTAAAGTTTCATCTGATAGACACTTCTTCAGATTTGACACGTGAAATACGTTGTGAACTCCACTGAGTTCGACAGTGAGGTCTAATTGGTATGCTACGGGTCCAATTCGTTTCAAGATTTCAAACGGGCCTACGTACCGTGGGTTAAGTTTGCCCCGTTTTCCGAAGCGGATTACACCCTTCCAGGGTGACACCTTTAGTAGGACGCGATCGCCTACTTGGAATTCGAGCGGTTTGCGTTGTTGATCAGCGTAGCTTTTCTGTCGATCTCGTGCCGCCGCCATGCGGTTTCTGATTTGTACAATCTTTTCAGTAGCCTCAAGTATTAACTCAGGGCCTGTGAGTTGACTGTCACCGACTTCTGCCCAGCAGACCGGTGATCTACATTTACGACCGTATAATGCCTCAAATGGTGCTGCCGAAATACTCGTGTGATAGCTGTTGTTATATGAGAATTCTACTAGAGGCAGGTGAATTTCCCAATTATTTCCGAAGTCCACTACGCATGCCCTAAGCATGTCTTCCAAGGTTTGTATGGTCCTTTCGCTTTGACCATCAGTCTGAGGGTGATAAGCTGTGCTCATATCCAAGCGTGTTCCCAACGCTTTCTGGAGTGACTGCCAGAAGTTTGACGTGAAGCGAGCATCTCTATCTGAGATGATGGACGTTGGCACTCCGTGCCGAGAAACTACTTCCTTAATGTAGATGCGAGTCAACTTCTCCATCTTATCCGTTTCTTTGATAGCTAGGAAGTGTGCGGACTTAGTTAAACGATCCACAATCACCCAGATGGTATCGCAACCACCCAAGGTTCGCGGGAGTTTAGTGATGAAATCCATTGAGATCTGATCCCACTTCCACACTGGGATCTCTGGTTGTTGGAGTAGCCCCGATGGCTTTTGATACTCCACCTTGACTTTTGCACAAGTCAAACATTTACTCACGTAGGTGGCTATATCGGCTTTCATGTTAGGCCACCAATACGCAACTTTAAGGTCCTGATACATCTTATCCGAACCCGGATTGATAAGTATCGAGATTTGTGAGCTTCATCCATGACTAGCTCTCTGAGGTTTCCGTAGAGAGGTACCCATATGCGATTCATGAAATACCGGGCTCCATTGGGCTTTACCTCCCAATCGCGTTCCATTTTTCCCACTGATTCGGCTTTGATGTTTTCCTCCTTAACTGCTTCTAACTGGGCGTCGCGTATTCGTTCGGGTAGCCCTGAATGAATAGTGAGTTGTAGTGCTCGTACGCGATGAGGTTTCAAGTGTTCCTTCCTGCTGAGGGCATCAGCTACCACGTTAGCTTTACCCGGGTGATACCGAATGGCACACTCATAATCGTTCAAGAGTTCGACCCAGCGACGCTGTCGCATGTTCAACTCCTTCTGATCAAAGATATGCTGGAGGCTTTTGTGGTCAGTGAAGATTGTGCACTTCGTTCCATAAAGGTAGTGTCTCCAGATCTTAAGTGCAAACACTACTGCTCCCAATTCTAGGTCATGCGTCGTGTAGTTCTTCTCGTGAACTTTCAGCTGTCGCGACGCATACGCGATGACCTTATCGCGTTGCATGAGTACGCATCCCAATCCCTGAATGGAAGCATCACAATACACTACAAAGTCATCTGTCCCTTCCGGCAAGGACAGAATGGGTGCACTGCAAAGTTTCTGCTTCAGCAATTGAAACGCTACTTCTTGCTTTTCACCCCAAGCATACTTGATGCCTTTCTGGGTGAGGGTAGTGATCGGTTGTGCAATCTTTGAAAACCCCTCGATGAAGCGTCTGTAGTAACCAGCCAATCCTAAGAATTGGCGGATTTCCGTCGGTGTCTTAGGTGCTTCCCAGTTTTTAATGGCTTCAATCTTGGCAGGGTCTACGTGGATACCCTTTTCATTCACGACGTGCCCGAGAAACTGAACTTCTCGGATCCAGAAATCACACTTCGAAAGCTTGGCGTATAGCTTTTCCTGTTGAAGTAATCCTAGCAGTAATCGTAGATGCTCAGCATGTTCTTCTTTACTTTTGGAGTAGATGAGTATGTCATCGATGAACACGATGACAAATTTGTCGAGGTATGGCTTACACACGCGGTTCATGAGGTCCATGAACACTGCAGGTGCGTTAGTGAGACCGAATGGCATGACCAAGAACTCGTAATGGCCATACCGAGTGCGAAATGCTGTCTTAGCGATATCCTCCTCTCTGACGCGTAACTGATGATAACCAGACCGTAAATCAATCTTAGAGTAGTAACTTGACCCTTGCAGTTGGTCGAATAGATCATCGATGCGAGGTAGCGGGTATCGGTTCTTGACTGTAACCTTGTTGAGTTCCCTATAGTCGATACACATGCGGAAAGTCCCGTCCTTTTTCTTGACAAAGAGGACTGGAGCTCCCCATGGCGAAACGCTTGGTCGGATAAATCCTTTTTCTAGCAGCTCTTGAAGTTGGGTAGACAGCTCCTGCAGCTCGGCTGGAGCTAGGCGGTATGGAGCCTTGGCGATAGGGGTTGCATTGCTTGCCAATTCAATTTCAAACTCCAATTGTCGATGTGGTGGAAGACCAGGTAGTTCTTCTGGGAATACATCAGAAAAATCACGGACGACAGGGATGTCTTCTATATGTTTCTCGTCCTTAGGTTGTTCGGTAATTAGTGCGAGTAAAGCGAAGGAATTCTTTCTCCGAAGATACTTCTGAGCTTGCCTAAAGGAGATAATGTTGGTGACGGCGCTTGCCTTGTCGCCTTGTACCGTCAGGATTTCGTCGTTCGAGAGTGGAATACGGATAGACTTTTCGAAGCAGAGAACTTCAGCCCGGACGTCGGATAGCCAGTCCATTCCGACTACCACGTCAAAACTACCCAGGGTAGTTGTTATCAGATCGATGGTAAAAGTGTGGCCCGCGAGTTTGAGTTGACAGTCGGATACGATTTGGGTCACATTTACAGATTTACCATTGGCTAATTCTATCACATAAGGGGTCTTTAATGGTTTAAGCGTGAGATTTAGGTTCTTCCTAAAAGACTCAGATATAAAGCTCCTATCCGCACCCGTATCAAAAAGCACAGAAGCAAAATGTTCATTAAGGAGAAACTTACCGGTGACCACGTTCGCGTCGTTTCTGGCCTCCCCGCGGCCCAATGTAAATGCGCGACCCTTGGCACCTCCTGTGCCACCGTTCCCATTATTGTTGTTGTTATTATTGTTGTGGTTGTTGTGGTTGTTTCCACCATTATTGTTGTTGTTGCGCAACTGTGGGCAGTCTTTTCTGAAATGAGCGGTGCTACCACACTGATAGCATCCCCGGTTTATACCCTGCTGCTGACCCTGGGGCCGATTCTGATTTTGTCGGGACACGATTTCCCCACGACAATCCCTTGCCGCGTGTCCCATCTTGCCACATCTTTGGCAGCGATTTCCTGCACAAGGGCCGTCATGGTGAAGATTACAGCGGTTGCACTACGGCTTTCGACCTACATAGCCGCCTGCATTCTGGTTGTTGTTGTTGTAGTTGTTGTTGGAACGATTTTGATGACCCCGGTGGCTGTGGTAGTGATTGAACCGTTTCTGGTTCCCTTGCTGCGGATGTGATGACGAAGACTGTCGAACAGTGGAGTCTTCAAATTTTCTTTTGTTATCTGGGGCGACTTCGGTGGTACCCCGTGCTGGCAGTTTCTTCTGTTCCACCGCTTTATCGGTGAGTTTGTGAGCCAATCGGATAGCTTGATGTTCTGTTACATGGTTACTAGACATTACCATACCCTGAATTTCCGGAACCAAACCCCCGAGATAGAACTCGAGTCTTTTCTCCACCGTGTTGGCCAATTCAGGACACAGAAATACCAAGTCATGGTGTTTTGCCGTGTAAGCCTCAATTTCCGATCCCACCATCTTGTGGTTCCATAGAGCTTGCTCTAACTGTTGCACTCTGTCTCGTGGACAGTACTCCTCTTTAATCAGGGCCTTGAACTCAGTCCATGCCATTGCATTTGCAGCTAACAGTCCACGTGTTTGGACTTGGGCATTCCACCATGTCAGTGCCCCCTCTTCCAGTGTTGAGGCGGCGTATTTGACTTTGTTGGCCTCTAAGCAGTTGCACATTTCAAAAACAGATTCCGACTTTTCGATCCAGCGGACCAATCCAATGGGTCCTTCCGCCCCCGAGAACTTGCTTGGCTTTGCGTCAAGGAACATCTTGTAGGGGTTAAAGCCCCCTCCTGCTGGCTGGTTCTGAACACCCGCTAATGCTGCATTCACATGCTCCTGAATCATGGCAGCTAGCTCTTCGGGCGTCAAGTTAAGGTTTCCACGTCTTCCAGTCGCCATTTAGATCTTCGAAACACAACACAAACACACCTGATAAGTCTATATATCCAATATAGTTATCCTGCTTCGTACTTTAATAATTATTAAGTTATGTCAACTCAATATGTTAAATAGTCAAAAAAAAATACTTGATTAACTGAAATCTCAACGTCTTACAAAAGTGCAAATCAAACATACGAATTCACCATAAAGTCTCAAGTTTAAATACAAGTGGAAAATAATAAACTGAAGGAAAACAAATAATATAAATGGGACGTGTCAGTCGTCTACGTCTCCATTCCCCAAGTCACTGTCGTTGCCGTCATCCTGTGCGGCATTTCCAGCTTCCTCAGCTGGGTCCTCCTCCGGATCCTCCTCTGGATCCTCTTCTGGATCCTCCTCTACCGGCACTGGAGGGGCCGGTGCTGGTTCAAGTGCTTGATTTTGCAGTTCCTGAATGTTCCAACTATTTTCCAGGACTCTGTCCTCCAGCCAGTCAGCTCTTATCCGCTCAGCACGCAGATCTCTGGCTATGGTGTTACGAGCTATCTTACTCGTACGATGCTCTTCCTCGAGCGAGTCGGTCTTTCCTGTAAGGTGTCGGATCATCCATCCTTGTGCTACGATGGTTTCCTGCATTCTTTCTAACTGTTTTTGTTGTGTATGCACCAGGATTCTAAGCATGTCAACTCCTATCTCTACAGGGTTAACCGGTTCAACCGGTACAGCAATAGTTGGGCGTAACGACGACTCCTCCCCCAGAGCGAGCCTTTTCCTCGCCACTGAGCGTGTCTCCACGCCATAAGGTGGTATGGGTTCCACCATTGGTGCCTTTCCTAGTGCCCTTGATGGTGTAAGTCTGTCGGACGATGATGACGATGAGGATGATGACATTGCCTGTTAGGTCGTGTAGTTAGTTATGAGTTGTTTTCATTTCTTATTATGAAGGCATAATCTACCAAACACAGTTGTGGTATATTACATAACAAGATATAATAATTCGGTGCTAAACTAAGTCTAGTGTCGTGATATCAGCTATAGTTTAGGTCTACTTCTAATGCAAACCTGGTTCTCTATAGCTAGTGGCTCTGATACCAATCTGTCACACCCTCAATTTCCACTTGCGGAGTTCTACCGCGAGACGTGTGAACAAACCAGAATCTAAGACACTAGTACGTCGAACGACTCTATATGTTTTGATAATACGTTTTCCAAAATCATTTGTTGTAAATTTTAGATTACCAATATTTAGCATAAGTATCAGTTTTTAAAGTTTGAGTGGAAGCATAAATAAGTAGTGATGCGGGCGCCAACACAAACGCCAAAACAAATGAAAAATCCCAAAACAATATTAATAAATAAGACTCGATAATGATGTCTTGTTCACTGCATGTGCGTGCACCTAGAGCTCCTAGCGTCCTGAGAAACATGTAAAGAAACAAGTGTCAACATTAAAGATGAGTGAGTTCACAGGTTTTCATAAATTCGTTGTTCAGTTTTACTTTGTTACTCCGTTATCCCCAACCCGGGATAACATACCAGTTCCATTATTCCAAACCCGGAATAATAAGTTGTTGCTTCCAATATTCCCAAACCGGAATATTAAGTTGTGTTTCCATTATCCCCAACCCGGGATAATAAGTTGGTGTTTCCAATATTCCAAACCCGGAATATTAAGTTGTGTTTCCATTATCCCCAACCCGGGATAATAAGTTGGTGTTTCCAATATTCCAAACCCGGAATATTAAGTTGTTCCGTAATTAAGTTCAATATTAATGTATATAGGTAGCTAGCCTAAAGTCATGTCACTAAGTGTTCGCGATCGAAGCTGACAGTTGTGCCTGCGTTTTGCCAGGTCTATCACATGACCATGGCGATGTTAGGCCAATCATACACCCGTTGACCATACCCGGTCGGCTAGCGCGACTAGCTCGGATGGGGCTCGTCAGACCCAGTAGTACTACTTATAATTCCCCCGCTACTTAACCCAAATACTAACGATCCGAGGAGATTGTCGAGGACTTAAGTGATAAAGCTGCATAGTGACCATAACATTACATTAACATTAACTTAGTTACCGTATAGTTATGTGACGTTACATTCGTATAACGTAAAGAGTTTGAGTTTGAGAGTGTATACATGTTTCTCCCCCTGTTGTTTAAAAACCGTAAAAAGTTAGGGGCCGTGAACTCACCTTTATTAGCTCGGTTAGTGTGGCAAAGATGTTATAAGAGATGGGACCGCTAGTTGCGTCCTAACAAACCAATTAATTCCACGTCAGTGTGTAATCACACCAATACAAATTCCACACGCAATTTACTCACTGAGTGATACACACCAACAACATATCTAACACTCAAACATGCATGCAAGTATTCTCATATAATCATAGAAATCAAACAACTTATCATGAACACATTCCAAATCCATGCAACACTTTAATGCATAAAATCACAAGTTAACAACTTTCTGCTAAACACTCAGTTATTCAGCTGTTTTCTAGGATTTTTATAAAATAGTTCGAGCA
The DNA here is from genome assembly GCA_947069175.1 of Scalesia atractyloides. NCBI lineage: Eukaryota > Viridiplantae > Streptophyta > Magnoliopsida > Asterales > Asteraceae > Scalesia > Scalesia atractyloides. The sequence goes on from CAMTDV010000020.1 coordinate 54,744,400, forward strand.
TTCTAAAAATTCCCATATTTTTACAGTAGGTGACATTTATACCATAGAAATATATATAATTTTTCCAAGTCCTAAATCTTTACCAATTAACCATAATTATCAATCCACTAAGCTGCAGTCAGATTTACTGCTTTCTGACTGCAGTCCACGGAAGAATTTATTTAAAAATCACTGATCGTCCGATTAACGAAATTCCAATTGGAGTTGCCCGGAAATTTTTATACCTAGTTGCTGTACAAAAATTATGACTCAACTCCCTACTGATTTTAAAATCTAGCTTGATAAACAACCAACAAAATTCCAGAATTTTAACAGCTTTACCTACTGAACTTGTTTAGCCCTTTAAAAATATCAAACGATTTCAGAAAATTATGAATCCAGCGCCATTAGATTCCTTATTCAAATCTCTACGTTCTAGACATCAGAAAATCCGTTTTTCGACAACTAACGACCAAGTTACAGCCTGATGAAGTCGGCTGAATCTTTCACTCAGCAAACTGTTTCAGCATTATTGTTACAATTTATTCGCACAATTCGTTCATACGGTTAACCTAGGTGATTATAATCCGATTTCTACTCATAGATTGAGACTAATAACCTATCCATGCAACCCTTAGTTCTTATTTCTAGTTATTACAACCAAAACACACTTGCTAACTTATGATTTCCGAGTACAATTCTGCGTATGAACAATGATCAATTCAGCCGATTACTTAACACTCACATATTCTGAAAACAATACCATCGAACACATATATCCGCAACAACTAAGCATCCAAGCATACATATAATCTGAGATAATGAATCATTCAAGCATGTATGTAATCCGAGACAATGAATCATTCAAGCATGTATGTAATCCGAGACAATGAATCATTCAAGCATGCATATATATATATTCGAAACATCTTAAACATCTAAGCATACACATCATCCGAAACATGATCTTGTAATCAATGATAAATTCTAGGCTTTTAATGATAAGGTAATCGAACCGTGGGTATGTTAAGGAATCCGGTGATCAAAATTGCTTGCAACCGAGAACTCCGTGACCGAGAAAAGGGTGTTGTTCGCGATTAGAAAGAATAGTGGGCTGTTTGTGGCTGAGTTGGCAAAGGCTCCGGCTGCTGCTTGCTGCGACCGAGAAGAGAAACAACTTCCTGCGATCGCAAATCTGCTGCTGTTGTTGCCGCGACCGAAAGAAAAGAACAGGAAAACAGTTGCTTGCTGCGACCGAGATGATGATGAGGGTAAGGCAGCCGACGGCAATGAACTCTAGGGTTTTGTGTGTGTTTTTGAAGGAAGACATGCATGTGGGTTAGTATATATAACGCAAGGTGAAGGGTTACGGTTTGGGTTTGGGTCTTGCGGCCGAGAATCTTGGGTTGTTTGTTTTGGGTCTTGATCACGTGGCCGAGGGACTAGAATGGTTGGTTTGGCCGATTAGTTTGAGTTGGATTGGGTTTGGTTTTAAACAAAATAAGTTTGCGGTCTTGGGCTTGGTATCGACCGAGAATGGTTTGAGTTGTTCACAAAGGGTTTGCGGCTTGATCTTGTAGCCGAGATAGGTTTGGGTTTAAGGTTTGATCTCGGTTTGTGTTTGCGATTTCGGTTCCGTTCGTATACATATTTATTATACATACATATATAACTAAAAATCCACACAACACACAACACGTATTTAATTCATGCATACTTAGCATATATATTATTCGACAAATATCACGTGTAAGTTATCCGAAAAACCCGGGATATCACAAACACCAAATTTGAACCGAAGCTATCTGTTGACTGTTTGAACATCCTTAACTGAGTCAACCCGTTTGACTGAGTTAACTTGGGTTAACTTAGTTTGAGCCGTTGACTGATTGAACCATGTGGACCGAGACATTGACAAAATGAGACCCGAACAAGGACTGTATCGAACTTCCGCTGAACCATAGCCCAGGCACCCAAACCGTTCACCACCACTGCCGTCGGCACGACCGTCGCTAGCTGCCGCTGTGCCACTGCTACTGCAGTCGTCGGCTGTCGCCGAGCGACGGCTTCGCTCGCCATCGATGGTCGCCGCCATCTAGACGGAACCACCACCGCCATTACCTTAACATCACACCTCGAGCCAGAGAAAGGTGGATCTAGAAAGGTATAAAAGAAGAGAGGGAAATCAAGATGGTTTACCGGAAAACTGCGGCTTCTGTCGCCTAGCCGGAGCCACCGCCGCTGCCACTCTTTCGCTTTGGCCATCCTCTCTCTCTCTCTCTCTCCTGTCGCCGCCATCTCTCTCTCTACCAGTCTCTCTCTCTATATGTCTGATCTATATGTATTTATATGCGTCTGTGGGTGTTAGAAAGGAGGCAGGGAAGAGGGGTTTCAGTGTGTGTGCGTCGTAGAAGGTAACCGGCGCCGGAGAAGGCGACCGGTGGTCATCGGAATTCCGGTGACTAGATGTTCAGAGAGGAGAGAAAGGTAGGAGATTGTTCATGTTGTGCTAGGGTTTCAAGTGTCAAATGAGGGTTCTAGGGTTAAACAAGTACTTATAGTTAGGGTTTTAATTAATGGGTTGGGCCTAAAGCCCGTTAACACGTTTCAAGCCCAATATGTCTTCTGTAGCCCGTTTTCGAAACATGAACATCATTAAATGTTTATTTGGAGCCTACACGTTTGAAATTCAAGTCGCGAGTCGGTTACGATGCGTAAATCTGTCGGTTGCGTAAAAATTGCGTATCTCGGTGCGGTTACCGTTTATAGCCCGTTTTTTAATCCGAGTGTTGTTATTTATCAAAATTTATTCGTCTAGACTCGAAAGTATTTTAAATTATATCGGGGTTCGGCTTTCGACGCGTAATCCGTTCGTTTGCGTTAAAGTCGCATAGTTGCCCTGTGTGTCGTTTCTGATCCGTTTTTCGTTCTGGTTTCTTCCATGAGCGTTAAAATTTGAAAACGAAGCCTAATATATAATAATATATTAATACTTAGACGTATCGCTAGTCCATGGCTTCCGTTTCGTTGTCGGTGCATTTCGATTTTCCACGTAATTTCCGCGTTGTGCTTTGCGACGTTCAACGATCCAAATTTATCGCATAATCATAACTGTATGATAAATACAAGTATAAAATTCGTATTTTTAGGCATTGTCAGTATATGTTCGGCATCCGTTCGCTTATCTTTCAAATTCGCGTTAAGTTCTCGATTGTCGTCATATCGTGTAACGTAAAGCAAGTAGACGTTCATAGGCTTTCCAAATTCCTAATCGACTTAATTTATGTGTAATTACGCTAATTATGATAATATTATTGTTCATTACGCGACTAATTATGACCGGAAATTGCCGGTTGTCAGAAGATCAGGATACCGAGCATCCAAAATCAACTGTACAAAATGCGGATATAGCAGAAAAATTCTCTTCTTTGACTGTTCCAAGATCTACTTCATATTCTCGAAAATATAACCAGAGAAGTTATATTTCTAATCCATAACGAGAGCCACAATCACTGAGGTTTGGGTTTGATTAGGTTGGTCTAACCCTCCCTTATTCTCAGAAATACATTGCATAAACACATGAACCAACAATCTCTAGTAAGCGAGAAACATTTTCTTGAGCAAAGGCGAATACGTTCCCTCGTAACTCATCTCAGTCAGAACAGGCAACACTTTCACCTTCGCATAGAAAGTTGGATCACTCATAGCGTCAGCAAACTGCAAGACTTCTCGAACACAGGCTTCATTCACCAAAATCTCTTTTCCCTGAATTTGTGAACTGATGTATGGCCTCCCATCAGCACCTCTCAAATGGAATCTAGCTCTCTTCCAAAAAGTATGCACAAGATCTCGATATATAACTTGGTTGGCTCGAAGGGCGTATGCAATCTTGCACTAATTTAACCTAGCCATCATGGATCTTAACTCCTGGAAAAATTCTGCTTGTGGGTCTGATAAATATATTGCTTGGTTGTGAAACTGTTCCTCCACCAGCATAACTGCATCAAACGCTTCTTCCGCCATTTCGGTCAGAAATAATAACCAAGTTTACTCAATCTCAACAAAACTAACTGACTTCAAGAGAGTTCATTAGGATTAAGGGTCACAAAAGTCGGACGGTTCAAACGTATTTCAAGGATTAATTATACAGAAAAGATCAAACTAGTTTAGAGGTTCAATCACTTGAAAAGGTTCAAGATAGCTCAAAGGTTCAGACATCGGAATCCGGATTCGAAAACAGTTCAACAGTAATCCGGATGAACCTTTCATCAATCCGGATGGACATCATCCGAGATGAGATAGTTCATTCAATTCGGTTGAATATCCATCCGGAATGAAATCCGAAATAACAGCCACTTTGAAGGCCAATCCGAAATGCTATCCGAAATGCATGAATATTTGACGATTATCATTAAATTTCGTAATCATAAAGCATTTTATACCTAATTCAGATGAAATTTAAGATAAAAACCGAAATGGAAGATGAACAGCGAATTCGGAGATGAACAGAGAGTATCAGAGGATATCAGGAAACTTTGGTGAATAATCCGAAATGCAACTCTGATTCATTTATATACTATTCCGGAATAGGCTTGGGCCTAAAACCTTTTGGGCCCAAGTCAATCCGGAATCCATCAATCGAATTTACAAACAATCCAAATTGGGCTTATGTTAGGTCCAATCCGGAACAGTGAATTGTTAGTGGGCCTATCCGGGAAGGGGTTGAAAGCCCAATCCGGAACAGTACCACCATTATCCTATACTTGTTCAATTTTGAGACTTTCAGAAATTCTATTGGATTGGCCCTATTTGAAAACTTAGCAGATCAGTCCAATATCCCTTGACAGAAAAACATCAAACCAAAAATCAACAATTTAACTAACCAAGCATCCAACCACTCTTTACCAACTACAAAAGCAAGTAAAATATTTAAACAAAAAACACATACACAGCCTTGCTATGGGATCAAATCGTTTTTAAAGTCGACTAAGGAACATTTTTCGTGTGTGCTGGATCAGACTGGTCTAAGCAATTGTCAATATACTTGTCCATTTAAACCTAAAACTCAACCTTCTAGTTCTAGCTAAACGATATGCTTAAGGTGATATTATACTATGATACTCGTGTGTCCCATACCATGACATACCCCCGCGATCAAGGTAAGCACAACGATTCATCGTAGCCGGTGAGTATACTGAGATCATCCGTTATCTTTTACAACATCAGACTTTTGGTGAACACGTCAGTACTTTCGTATAGCCGAGTGACCAATAGTATCTGACGAGGGTTAGGCAGATAACTTAAATGGTATGTTTGAATTCCTGGAATATTTTCAGAGTGAAAGTTCCTTCCTTTTAAGGTTTTGGCCCTACTATGTTGGCTCTTTTAAAGATATCCTGACTGTGCCTTGGTCTTCATATAATATGGATGCAACAGAAGGGCAGCCAAGATATCCCCGGATGACTCAACAGCATAAAGGCAGGATTGAAGACCATGAAATCATACGCCTATAGATGTGAGACACTGAATATCATTTAGCTTACACTATCCGGTTGAGATCTAGACCTATCAACATATCACCTTAGATTCAAGTCTTTCCCACTACAACACCTTACATGTGTTAGTAAAAACCTTTATCACGAAAAAGTATTTCATTTCCCAATCATTGCAAAAACTGCTTGAAACTCTAAGGTTTTTTTTCTCCCTCTAAATTTGTGCATACACATGAACAACTTTACGAAGCATGCACAAACAAAAGAAAGACAACAAACTAAACAAAAAAGAAAGAGGATGCTCAGTTAGAAAAATGGATCATTTTGAGAAGATCCACAAGCACTTGAAAACGCGTGTTGCTAACGGGTTTCGTGAACAGATCTGCCACGTTTGCATCGGTGTGGAGTTGCTCAAGTTTGACGAGATCCCTTTCATAACAATCACAAATAAAATGAACTTTGATATTTATGTGCTTGGTTTTGGAGTGAAAAATAGGGTTTTTGACAATTTGGATAGCGGCATCATTATCACAATAAATTTTTATCTTAAGATAAGTCAAACCGTAATCCCCAAGCTGGTGTTGCATCCATAGAACCTGGGAGCAACAAGCTGATGCTGTGACATATTCTGCCTCTACTATAGAAAGCGAAACCGTCTGCTGCTTCTTGCATTGCCAAGAGATTAATCTATCTCCCAGGAATTGGCATCTAGCTGAAGTTGAGTGCATATCCTTGTCAGTACCCCCAAGATTACTGTCAGAGAGAGCATACAGTTCAAATTCAGAATTTTTAGGATACCATAGGCCTAGTGACAGTGCCCCTTTTGAGATACCGAAAAATTCTTTTAACAGCATGTAAATGAGAGAGTTTAGGAGTAGCCTAATATCTAGCACACTGGTAGACGGCAAACATTATATCTGGCCGACTTGCAGTGAGGTACATGAGTGAGCCAATCATAGACATGTACATGGTCGGATTGACAGGCGTTCCTTCAGCGTCTTCATTTAGCAATGGCCGTTCTGCAATAGGTGAAGTCGTAGGCTTTGAATCTACAAGCTTGAATTTCGTAAGAACGTCATTGACATATTTTCCTTGATGAATCAATATTCCTTGCGGACTTTGATGAACCTGAAGTCCCAAAAACATGGTCATCTCCGCCAGTGAGCTCATCTCAAATTTCTTCTTCATGACCTCTTCAAATTCCCAACATAGAGCATCATCCATTGAACCAAAAATAATATCATCAACGTAAATTTAAACAAGAATGATATCCTTGTCAACACCTTTGATGAATAAAGTTTGATCAATGGTTCCCCAAGTATATCCATAAGCAACCAAATGCTCTGTTAGAGTTGCGTACCATGCGCGAGGCGCTTGATACAATCCATACAAAGCTTTTTCCAATTTGTATGCATAATCTGGCTTGTCAGGATCAACAAAACCCGGTGGTTATGCCACATATATCTCCTCTTTCACTATGCCATACTAGAAAAGTAGTCTTGACATACGTTTGATAGACAATGAAGTCCATGTAAGATGCAATGCCAAGAAAATGCGAATAGCCTCCAATCTAGCTGCGGTTCATAAACCTCATCGTAGTCCAACCCTTCGATCTGGCGGAAACCCTGAACAACCAGACGAGCTTTGTTCTCACAATAACCCCAGTGTCATCTTGTTTATTGCGAAATACCCAATGAGTTCCAAGAGCATGTTTTCCTTGAGGAAGCTTCAACAATTTCCAAACCCCAAGCTTCTCAAACTGATTGAGTTCTTCATGCATAGCGTCAACCCAGCCTGGTTCTTGCAAGGCGACATCAATGCTTTTTGGTTCAATTTGTGAGATAAAGCAAGAGTAAAGACAAGTATTGATATATCCTGATTTACTACGAGTTCGAACGGCAACAGTATCAGGACCAATAACATTTTCAATTGGATGATCGCATTGTAGACATTGTGGTATCGTCATACAGGGACAAGGAGATCTGTTTGCAAGTTTGAAACACTCGGTGAGGCAAGTCCAGATGACTCCCCCTCATTAGTTGCACCAGTGGGAGAGTTGACTGATAAATCAACAGAACATTCTGGCGGTGTAGGCTTAGGAAAAAGAGATGAGCCTAAGACATCAGGAAGTGTAGGCCCTTCATTTGTCACAGGAGGTTCTGTCTTTGGAGCCTCAACTTCAGGGGAACCATTCTGAGGGATCTGTTCAGAAGCCGTTTGCTGATTCTGCGATACTAGTGAAGGTGTAGATATAGCTTTATTGAATCCAGGTGGATCCACACTCAGCTGCTTAAAAGACTCTTGCAATTGTTCAGCATCGGCATCATCTTCAGTTAAGACAGGCATCGTTTGAAGGTCAGAAGTTTTGCCTGTATCTGCAGTCACATTAGAAGGGACATCAACATATTTATACAAAGAGGAATAGTCATAGAGCCAGTTAGGACCAATGCGTGCGTCCTTGGGATTCTCCTCCAGCCAACCCACATTGTTGGTCTCAACTACCATTTTCTTGATCTTGTTATAGACACAATAGGAAGTATATTTAGAATATCCGACGAAAATGAATGGATCCCCACGTGATTCAAATTTTCCCTTAGCATCCATGAGAAGAAGAACACGAGGGCATCCGAACTTGCGGAAATGCTTGACCAAAGGTTTGTGACCTTCAACCAATTCGTACGGCGTTTTCATGTGTCTTTTGTTGATCAGGACATGATTCTGAATATAACAGGAGGTATTGACTGCCTTTGCCCAGAAAATTAGTGGTACTTCGAATTCGACCAACAACGTACGTGCAGCTTCAATCACTGTTCGATTTCTCCGTTCTGCAACCCCATTTTGTTGAGGAGTTCTGACTGCACTGAACTGTCGATCAATTCCCTTGGAGGAGCAGAAAGAATTTAAGGTAGCGTTCTTAAACTTTGTTCCATTATCACAACGAATAGCCTTCACGGTGGTGTTTGCCTGATTTTCCATAAGTGTTATGAACTGTTTAGCTAACTCAGTGGTTTCACTCTTTGTGCCAGAAAGAAGATCCAATTGAAACCTGAGTAGTCATTAATAATAACCAGACAACATACCTTCCTGCCAATGCTCAGAATATATGTCGGACCAAAAAGATCCATATGAAGCAATTCTAAGACTTGAGATATGGAAGGTGCGGGTTTAGACTTGTGCGACTGTCGATGTTGTTTCCCACGAGCACACGATTCACACTTTTCAATCAGCATATAATCCCAAACCGGTAGATCTCTGACTAAACCACCTTTTGCAAGTCTATTTAAGTACTTCATGTTGATATGTCCAAGTCGACTGTGCCATAGCATTACATCGTGCTCAGTAGTCGACGAGAACAGGCAAGTAAGCTTGTCAGGTAGGGCTTTATTCATGTTGATGACATATGCATTTCCTTTTCGTGCCGCTTTGAGAATAATCCATTCATCCGGAATGATGAGGCCTGGTTTCAGTACATAACACCCTTTCTTGGTAAAGAGAACATCCAAATGATTATCACAGAGCTAAGACACACTCAAGAGACTATGCTTCAACTTCGGAACATAATTCACATTCTTGAAACTAAGAGCTCCATTGCACATTGTTCCTCTCATAGTGATCTTTCCTGTTTCAACACCTGTGAAGGAGACAAACCCGCCATCGAAAAACTGAATGTCATTCAACTATGAGATGTCCCAAGTCATGTGCCTGGAACAACCACTGTCTACCAGAGCCTGACGAGGGTTCGCCAGAGCTGTACCTTCACCTTTCAACATGTTTTAGTTAGAAGCTAAAAACCAGGCCATTGACGATCTGGGCATGCCATAGGCATCGACATAACTAACGTCATGAAAAAATAAATTAGTTGAGGATGAGGTCGATGATGCTTTTCATTTGTCTGATTTTGGGGCAGAAGACTGAATCTTGGTCAAGATCTTAGGCCTCCATGTTAGCGAGTCAGACTTCTGCACAGTCCTTGGAGTGCTAGAAGGATTCAAAGAACCTGAAGGTCTTAGAGATTTGTGAGTTTGCTTCTTGGCCATGTTCCAGTCTTGATCAGAAGGCTTAGACGTAGGAAATCAAGCCTGATATAGGCGATTAGGCATAGCTTTCTGATATTTTGAGAATAATGCTTTGAAAGGTGTGAAGGCTTTTTGACAATTTCGTGCAATAAACCCGGAAATCCATAGTTGAAACAGGTCTGCCTATTGTGGAAGAAAACAATCCGTTCAGCTTGGGAAGTTCTAGGCAATTTGTCTGTCAGTTTCTTGCTTTCTGGTACTGACGGCTGGTGCAAGGGTTTGGTATTTGTTGTTGCCTGCGCATAACCATCAACACACTAGTAAGTTTTATGATTTGAATTATTCAATTTGGAATTGGTAGACTTAGGCACAAATTTAATTGATTTATGTTCAGCTTGTTGCTTAACAGATTCAGTTTGGGGCCACCGAGTCAATTTCTCAGAATAAGGAACTGACTCAGCAGTCGCCTTTTCATTTTCTGAGATGCCAGTTTGGTTTTCTTCTTTTTGGATCTACGTGTTCTCCGTTTCTTATTATTAATTTCAAACCATTTTGCATGGCAGATTCCGCAGAAGAGACAGGTGATTCAGCAAGGACATCCTTTTCTGAACTGACAGGACATGAGCATGAAGCATTAAAAGCAGGAGGAATCTCTAAATTTTAAAAAGTTTGAGATTCCGATTCAGATTCGGTTTCAAGATTTTATTTTAATCGGTAGGAGGAATCTATAAATTTTGAAAAGTTTGAGATTCCGATTAAGATTCAGTTTCAAGATTTATATCTGAATCTGTAGGAAGAGAGTGCTCATTTTCTGTCAGTTCAGTATCAATCCATCGTTCTGTGTTTTAAGAAGCTGATTCGCCTGATTCTTCTCGTACTATGCCAGTGGCATTCTTCACAGATTCAGTTGTTTGGTTGATTTCTTCACTGTCAACCTTGGGATTAACATCAACAGGTGGCACTTCCTAAGAAGAAATTCCAGTCTCTTTAGTAGGAACTGAGGAAACCGTATCACCTGTCGATGTTGTGCCTGTAGCAACATTTATGATTTCATCACAAGAGTTATCACATTTATTATCGGCATTAGATGAAAAACCAGAATTAAAACCATCTACGTTATCAACACAACCAACACTGTCTGAGAATTTAAATTGTTCAGCAAGAAATTGATTCAAAATGTCAAAAGCAGGTTTATAAAAATCATAATCAGCAGCTGAATCGTCTGAATTGGAATTCAGACAATCTTCTTGATCACCATCTGTAATATCCTCAACTAATATTTCTTCTGCACATGAGGTAGAAACGTTAGTAGCGTTCCATGAGTCAGTTTCAGTTTCAGTTTCAGAAGAATTTTCACTTTTTGATTATGTGGGTGATGTTGCTGCCTCATCCTTAGGCGACAGTTTCTCTAAATCATCTAAACAACAAGATGGATGATTACCAGATTCGTGTGAAAATGGTGTGGTAGGAAAGAAAACATCATCCCTCTTGAGTTTAGTTGGCATTGAGAACTTTGGGTAATAAGGCTTCCACGGTTTTGAAAGATAATCTGATGGTTTACCATATATCATATTTTCTGCATTTTCTAGTTCAGCCTCAGATTCAGGCATTCTTGTATAGTTATGAGTATATGGTGGAGGAGCCCTATTGTACCCAAGGCCTTTTGTATAATTTTTCAGAATATTAAGCTGTAGATCAGACAAGTCCTTGACCAACTTGCTGGAAGTTTCAAACTTTTTAATATTTATTTCATTTTCTTGAAACTTCCCTGTCAAGGAATTTTGCTTTGGCTAAATCTGTTTGAAGTTCTACGTCCTTTTCAGCTAATTTTAGCTTATAGTCGTATACCCAACATTGCTGTTGGTTCAAGTCAAGCTTTAGCTGAGCTATGTCTTGTTTTTGTGCTTTGACCTTTTCGAAAAGAAGCATGTTCTTATGTTTAAGGGCGATGTTCTGTGATGCAGCTTGTTGATATTCAGCTACAAGAGTTGAATTATGGGCGAGCATTTGTGATAATTTAAAACGACAACTATCCGAGCAGAGAATGCGATTTACTGTTTCTGAAAGTTCAGGTGTCTCAGTTTTATGCGCCATCATGCTGTGATTGCTGTTCTTGGAAAGATTAATAGTCTCCATCTTAGCTGCAGCATCTGCCCAGTTGAATCCTTCGTGCTGTTGTGCCACAAAAGCTGTTGATGTCCCGCTAGAGCCGCTTAAGGGGCTTGTAGTAGACTTTGAAGGAGAGACTGGCACGAGCTGTCTGTCACTGCTCTGTATGTCTACTACTCTGGATGAGACATATCCAGATGGCGGCTTCTTGTATTCCCATGGAAAATGTCCTGGCTCATGACATCTATAACACATGAGCTTATCTTTTGTCAGCCCAGTCTTCAGATTTGACAATGGTTGCCTCCCGTACTTCTTTTGAAATTTGTTGACGCAGAAAGCAGCCATTGCCAGATTTCAGGACATGTCAATATCGTCCAAATCCTCCTCCATTATTTGATCTATTTCAGTTGGAAGAACAGATGGGGGAGTCAGGTCACCCACTAAAAAGGCATTTAAACTATTAATCATTGAGGCAGCTATGGCCAATTTCTTTTCATTCTCTTTAGTAAGAAAAGAAGAATTGGACACAACTTGAGCAGGGGCCAATGCAGGAGCAACAGATTGAGGAATGCCGCCTTGTTGAGCTGTAGAATGAATGGTGGGACTATACACCATGTTAGGATACTGAGCATGATATTGTGTCTGAACCTGCGCTGAAGAAATCATAGTAGGAGTTTGAGATTGAAGACCATAAACATATTGGGTCTTCTATGGTGAGGCGAGAGGACTGTACACCAAGTTTGAGGTACCTGGTGTGTGAGAACTTCCTTGCAAAGGGCTGTAAACAAGATTTTGTGATATTAACACTGCATTTTGCCTTGTAATACCAGCCGCCGTTAGACTGCTTTGATGATTGATGTCTCTCTTCTTATTATCTATTTCCCAAGATTTAATAGTTGCAATCATTTCTGTGAGAGTGATATCATTCAGATTTTTCGTCTTCTTGGTCATTCCAACATCAGCATCCCAACTCTTCGGTAACGAATTGAACAGCTGTCTGTTCATAGCATTGTTGGTAAGAGTGATTTCGGCTGAAATCATCTGAGAAACGAGCTTAACATATCTTCTGGTCTAGTTCTTAATGGTTTCCACATAAATATGGTTAAACGAGCTGAATTGGTGATTCAGCTGATTAACTCTGCTTGCCTTCATAACAGCGTTTCCCTCATAAAGATTTTGCAATTTACGCCACACTTCTTTAGCTGTCTTGCAAATTCTGACAGCTATAGAAATGTCAGGTCCGAGTGCCATTGTTAGCACAGCTGAAGCCTTTTAATCTTCTTCAAAAATTTTCACATCTTCGGGAGTCCACAAATGACTTGGTTTTGGAATCTTTGTATCTGGATCTTCAGCAGTGCTGTAAGCGATTGTACGTGGACGGTTCATAATACATATCCAAAATAATTTTGAGATGAATATCACGAAAGCAATGAAGTGATCCGAAATTGAGAACCTGATCCAGAATGAAGATTAATCCAGAATGAAGATTGATCCGGAATGAACTTGATCCGGAATGAAGTTTAATCCGGAATAAAGATTGATCCGGAATGAACTTGATCCGGAATGAAGTTTAATTCGGAATGAAGTCCTTATCAGAGATGAGAGTCCTCATCCGAATGCAATAGTAATCCGAATATCCTGCAACAGATAAACCCAAACAATTTGAACAGTAATCCTTATCCAAAATATGAGCAATCCAGATTAGGTAGTTGAGAATTTTCCAGGTACGGCAGTCCGGGATCAATCCGAGATGGATGATCTCCTTCGTGTTCTTCGGGATCTTCAACAGTGGACAATCCAAATTATTCGAAACTTCTTTGTTTTCTTGGAATCCGCAACAGTGTCGAATCTGAAATCCTTAAAGCTTCTTCGTGTTCTTCGAAAAAGTAGCGATGCAAGATAAAACAACAGCATCTTCAAGTGTGAACAGTAATCCGGGTTGAATAGCAACAACTTTCAATTCTGAATGGTTCTTCGATCTGCGGTACCTAGAGCCTGTATTGTACAGCAGGCTCTGATACCAATTGTAAGTCTAAGAGATCAGATCTAACAGGTATCTTAAGACTAATCGATTGTGGAAAAAAAGATTAGAATGAAGAACAACTCTTGAATTAAAAAACAACTTGTATACACCAGAATAGTGTCTGATACAAGTTTTTCAATAATAACTCTCTAACCCCAAAACATTAACCTAATACATGTATTCATACTAATAATATAGCCCACTAGTTACAACCCTAGACCCATGAGGCACTAGGAAGCCCAAAACCCTTTAATAAGCCCAAATGTAGCACTAATGTGTAAACCTTCAATAATATAAGCCCAACAAATAGGCTAGGACACTTTGCTAGAGAATGTCGATCTCAATCAACTGGACCAATTGTCACACATCCTAGTCCTAGACCTCAAAACAATGTCCATTATTCCCAATATACCCCTACTCCTCTGATATAAAACACTACACATTTTGCATACCCTGCTACTACTACTTTTCCTATGCAATATGTTCAAACCATTTCCCTCAAATTCAATATGTTAAAGCACCAGCTCTCAGGTTCAAAGGCAACCTACACAACAGGTTACTCAAACCACTACTCAGGTAAATGTTACTCAACAAAGCCTCTTTACATAGGGCTTTGTTTATTGGAGTAGCTTGCCTGAGGATCTGACTGATGAAAACTTTGCTCTAATTGCTGACATTGAAAAGAAACAAAATAAATTTTGCTTTATGGCATTGTTGTCTAAAGTTGAGTGTGTTGAATTTGAGGAGGTGGGGTCTAAATCTGTTGAGTCTAATGTTCATGATGAAATAATGATTACAAAAGAAGCTGTTGATGATGATGTGAAACTTGTGTCTGATACATGTGATGCTAGTGTTTGTGAAGGTGAATGTGATTGTGCCATGATGGCTGTTACTATAGTATCTCCTCAGGTCTTAAAAGATCTATGTTCAAATAAATGCATCATAGCTTTTGCTAACATAAAAGAGGTGAATGAAAACCTTAGTAATAAGATTTTAGATGATGAATTGCAAATTTGTAAAGCTTTCAAAAGAGTTCAAATCAAAATTTCTTGAAAAAGAATATGAAATCAGCAGCTTAAAGCATGAAGCAAGCATAACCAATGATTAACTACAAACCATGATAGAAAAATATCAGGTTTGCAAAAATGAGTTGGAATCCACCCAACTCACTTATGAAAAATGGGTGGAAACCTGTAAAGGTTATGGGATTCTGTTGGAAAAACAGGTCAAAAGTAACATAATATTTGGCATAGGATTTAAGAATAATGACCAAGTATCTGAAAATTGTTAATGAAAAGGATTCTAGGATGGTTGAAATTGTTCCAACAAACTTGGCTAGTCAAGAGATCAAAGTCACTGATAAAAATGGAAATAAAATTGTTTTAGAAAGACATGAGGGATTCGCAACTTTAGGGAGATTGAGAAATATCAATTCAAACCCACAGGGTCTGATGAACGTAACATTCTTGAAAATTTCAAGCCAATGGATTTTTCAACCATTGAAGGTGTCAAAGCACCAAAGGCTAGAATCATTCCCATAACAGATTTTACCAGCAGATGTTAACATCTACAACATCTACTGACAAAAAGTTTGAAAAATGGAAAAAGAAAGAAAAGATCAAAAACATGTTTTAAGATCTTTATGAAAAGAACCATGTTACTAAAAATTGTCTTCTTCTAAAAGCTTATGCCATCAACAAAACATGTGAGATCATTGATTCTCCAAATTGTACAACTTGTAATAAAACAAATCATAAAACTCAAGAGTGTGTTTATCTCAAAAACTTTGATGTGAAAAAGAATGAGTATAAATCCAAAACACTAGAGAGTTCAAAGACAAGAACTGCAAAAGGAAAGTCTAAACATACATTTGTGCCTGTTGAAACATTTGTTACCAAAGCACTACATAAAACCTCTACTCACAGAGACGTACAAGTGACAGATGCTCCACCTGCCAAACAGTACCCAAGAGGATATGGCCAACCAATTTACCAAAAAGATGCCTCTTAGTTATGAGGGTTACAAAAAGCCCTCAAAACCAAGAGTGAATAGGCATCCTCATGGTTACTATCACCTAATAGGATATAGGCCTCAACAGATGTTACAAATATCTGTTCAAATCTCTGCTCATTCTTCAAAATTTGAGACTGACATGTTTGTGAGCCATTCCAAAGCCATTTTGGCTTTGGAAACCCACCTGAACTAATTATTAACATTGTGCAGGGAGCTTCTACTTGCCTTGATAGTTTATGGTATGTAAACAGTGGAGGCTCCAAGCATATGAAAGGATGTAGAGCCCTTCTCAAAGACTTTATGGCTCATGGAAGGTGGTATATCCTTTGGTAATAATTCAAAAGGGAAGGTGCTTAGGTCAGGAATAGTTCAGGCTGGGAAACTCAAATTTGAAAATGTCAATCTTATTGACAATCTGAAATTTAATCTTCTTAATGTTTCACAAATAAGTGACAAAGGCTATGAGTCTTCCTTCACTAAGAAAACTTGTCAGATTGTTGGGGCCAGAAGTGGTTAAAAAGATTGACCAAATCATAGCTGATAGCAAAGCACAACTTGTTGCTCCTAGGAGTGGCAATGTGTATGTGGTTGATATGTTGAAGGATAATCAAATGACTAATGCATATCTGTTGTTAGATGCCTCTAACAAAGAGACCGAACTATGACACAGAAGACTTGGACACACAAATCTGACAACTATCAACACACTCTGTAAACAAGGCCTTGTGACAGGCTTACCACAAAAAAATTTCACAAAAGAAAAATATTGTGTTTCCTGTTTAGAAGGAAAAAAACATAAAAGTTCTTACAAACCAATTGGTGAGTCTAAAACAAGTCAGTGTTTACAATTGTTACACATGGACTTGTTTGGCTCTGTAAAAATCATGAGCCTTAGTAAAAAGAGATATTGTTTTGTCATTTTTGAAGATTTTTCAAAGTTTACATGGACTTACTTTTTGCACTCCAAGGATGAGAGTGCAGGTATCTTACAAGGATTTGTGAAACAAGTTGAAATGCATTTTGACCCGCTAGTAAAAGTCTTCAGGAGTGACAATGGCACAGAGTTTAAAAAATAAGGAGTTGGATGAGTTTTGTGTGTCAAAAGGAATTATAAGCCAGTACAACATTCCAAGAATACCAGAACAAAATGGGGTGGTTAAAAGGAAAACGACCCTAATTGATGCTGCTAGAACCATGCTTGCAGATTCTGGTTCACCCTTGTTCTTTTGGGTAGAGGCTATAAACACTGCTTGATATGTTCAAAACGGAGTTTTAATCAACCTCAGGCTTCAATCCACTACTTATGAAACTCTGTTCAAGATCAAATCACTGATCTTTGGCAGCCCATGTTTCATTTTAAATCTAAAAGATTCTATCTCAAAATTTGCAGACAAAGTAGAATGTGGTTATTTCTACGATACTCAACCACTTAAAGCCTACAGAGTCTTTAATTCAAGGACTATGTGTGTGGAAGAGACCTTGAATGTAAAGTTCAATAAACTTTCTTCATTAAATATCCCAGCAAATCCAGCTGAACTTTTTGATTTAGACAAATTCACATTTGAGTCTGTGTCTTTTAAGACTGACCTTGCAGGTACTCCACAGTCTCCACAACATGACTATGGATATGGCATTTTGATTCCACACTATAAAGCCACATTTACCATCAGAGGGACATATATTATCAACAATTGTGAAAACTATGTCATTGTTGGATCAACCACTGTTGATCCTCAATCCTCTGCCATCTCATCAACTATAACCTCTGTTGATAAAAGAGCAACCACTGTGATTAAAAATCATCATGTTCTCGCACCTCTCTCACCAATACCTCCATCTCCATTTCAAACAGATTTTGGCTCTTCAAAATTGCCAACAGATGTTAGCTCTGATGATTCACATCTGCAGCCTTCACTCCAAAATTCCATCATTCCATATAAGGGAGATCTAATCTACCTTAAAAAAAATCCACCTGATCTTATCATTAGCAACATCAATGAAGGGGTGCTCACTATAAGTCAATTCCAAAACATTTGTCTTTTTGCTGGTTTAATATGTCTCACACAACCTGTCAAGCACAAAGAGCACTGAAAGACAACAATTGCGTAGAAGCCATGCAAGAAGAGCTCCTTCAGTTTGAAGACAACAAGTATGGGAACTTGTACCATTGCCAAAGGATGTGTACGTCCACTTGGAGGATCAAGATAACCTACTTCCTTGTTTATATAACACACATACGAGTGCGGAATCCACGTAAGTATGCAAACCAAAGCAAAGTAACCAACACAAGTTAACCAAAGAATCACTATCTTGATTAAATGAAGAGAGCTAGTACAAACACACACAAACAATGTTCATACAGACTCAGGATATTCTCTATGTGCTCTCTCTCTCTCTTGTGCCTTAGTGTCTCTCTCTAGTGTCACACTATCGCTAAGAAGTACATGTCTGTTTATATAGTACCAATATCCAGCAACAGTACGAAGAATGTTGCTGGTCGTACAAACCACTACAAGCCATGAAGAACATTCAGCAATGGTTGCTCGTACGAACCACCTATAACTCGTACGAATAGAAACTAGTTATACAAATAAGCAAAATGCTTGTTGAAAGGGCCATTCGGACGATCATGTAACTGACTCGTACGAACAAGATGATGGCTCGTACGAGCAAGCAACTTGCTCGTACGAAGCACCTTTCACTCACACAAAGAAGTATTCTTTGGAGAACTTCCTAACAGACATGTCATCACAAGACTTAACAGTATACACACATGCAACTATTTTACAACACAGACAAACTAAACGTAATACTAAATCAAGATAGGAGGATATCTTGATTTGGTCGACACGACCAAACTGTACAGACACAATAAACAAAGAACGTACAATTACTGACGTAACTAAGAACAAGCGACAAACACAAAAGTGCATCAACTGGATGTATGTCCAGTTGGCATAAAATGAGTCTTTAAAAACAAAACTAATGAAAGGGGTATTATTGTCAAGAATAAATCTAGGCTTGTGGTTCAAGGTTACAAACAGGAAGAAGGCATTGATTGTGATGAAATCTTTGCTCCTGTAGCAAGATTAGAAGCCACCAGACTATTTTTAGCCTTTGCTGCCAACCACAACATCAAGGTGTTTCAAATGGATATAAAAACTGCATTCTTGTATGGTAAGATCAAAGAAGAGGTGTATGTTTGTCAACCTCCTGGCTTTGAAGATGCATTGTATCCTGATCATGTCTACAAGCTTAATAAAGCTTTGTATGGCTTCAAACAAGCACCAAGAGCCTGGTATGAAACACTTTCCACCTTTCTCTTATCCATTGGTTTTTCAAGGGTTAAAATTGAAAAAACCTTATTTTTGAAATGGAAACAGAAAGATTTGATGCTTGTCCAAATCTATATGGATGATATCATTTTTAGATCCACATGTACTACCATGTGTGAAGAGTTTAGACAACTCATGGCAGCAGAGTTTGAAATGAGTGCAATGGGTGAGCTTAAATGTTTTCTTGGTCTCAAAGCAAAAGAGTTTCAAAATGGTACATTCATTCATCAAAGTAAGTATGTCAAAGAACTACTTAAAAAATTGTAATGAATGATTGCAAACCATGTAGCACACCCATGGAAACCACAAAGCTTGTCATTGTTGATGACAAAGATGACTTGGTTGATCAAACTCTTTATAGAAGCATGATGGGTTCTTTATTGTACCTAACTGCCTCAAGGCCAAACATCATGTTTGCAACATGTGTTTGTGCGAGATCCCTATCAACACCTAGGAATTCCAATCTCATTGCTATAAAAAGGATATTCAGATAAATAAAAGGTGCTCCCACACTTGGTATCTAGTATCCAATTAATGGAAATTCAACTTTCAGGTTTTCAGACACTGATTTTGCTGGATGTCACACCACCAGGAAGTCTACTTCAGGAGGCTGCCAATTCCTAGGCAATTTTTTAGTGTCTTGGCAAAGCAAAAAGCAAGTTGCAGTGTCAACATCCACAGCAGAGACTGAGTATATTGTTGCTACAACCTACACTTCTCAACTCCTATGGCTTCAAAATCAATTGTTGATTTCGGTGTAACTGATATAAAGATCCTCTCATGTTAGATAGTCAAGCAGCAGAAAACATCATTAAAAATATAGTATCTCTTTCTACCACAAAGCACATTAACATCAGACATCACTTTGTCGGAGATTGCTATGAAAATTGTTTGATTTCTATGCATCATGTTCCAACTAAAGATCAATTGGCAGATGTTCTAACAAAAGCATTAGATACATCTACCTTTGAAAGTCTGATCTCTAGGATTGGTATGCTAAACATGGAATAAAACAAATTTTTGTTTTCCATGTGTAAAAAACATTAAAATGTGTTCAGAAAGCAAATTCCATACTTAAAAATAGCTAAAATTGAAAATTTTCAATAAATCTCTAAATTCTGTTCACAACCACTGTTTCTCAAAATCTCTTCTTGGCATTAAATCTATCTATTGTTGAAAGTGTATCCTCTGTTCTACTTCCACTGTTGGTGAAACCACTGTTTTCCTAATCCACTGATAATCTATCCTCTGATAGTGTAAAATCACTACTGATCATTCCTCTGTACGATTGAGAGATGCTTCGTACGAGCAAGATGTTGCTCATACGAGCCTCATTCCATTCGTACGAGTGGCTATTATAACAAGCATCTTGCTTGAGTCGTACCAGCTAGTTCATGATCGTACGAGCCATGGATCATTCGTACAAGCATCCTTATGGTGAATGTTCTTAGTGACTTATGGTGTTTCATACGACCAACAAATTCTTCATATTGTTGCTAGGTATGGACACTATATAAACAGACATGCACTTCTTAGTGAGTAGGTTAGACGTGAGACATCTGTGGGCAAGTGTACACTAGAGAGAGACTGAAGCACAAGAACACAGAGAGTATTTCCTGAGTCTGTATGAACATTTTTTGCATGTGTTTGTAGTAGTTCTCTTCTGTTAATCAAGATATTGAATCTTTGGTTATCATGTGTTTCTTACTTTGCTTTGGTTTGCATACTTACGAGGATTCCGTACTCGTGTGTGTGTTATATAAACGGGGAAGTAGGTTAATCTTGATCCTCCTAGTGGACCTACAAGTGGTATCGGAGCTTTGGCTCTCTTCCTTGTTTAAAACCAAGCTTCGTGTTGTGTCTGAGCTAGTTGTGAGGGTTTCTGGAAGTGTTCTTGAACTTTCAACAGAAAACTTACGATTTTAAAAGACAACCAACTTAAAACTCCGTTAAAACTTGTTGTATCCAAAACTTTTTCATAAAAACCTTGTAAGAATACATGGAGACATGTTAAGGATCTGGTTTTTTATAAAATTTTCTATCAAAATTCAGTTGGACATATTTTCAGGTTAAGCACTGCCGGAAAACTCACAGGAATCTTCTTGTAGGGTTGACCAAATCTCTGTACATTCTTACATGACTTGACTGTTTTGAATGAAAAGTTGATATGGAATGTTTGTCTTTTTAACCAAAATTGTGTAGACAACTGACCACTTCCGAAAACAAGTCTGTGTTAGAAAAGGAAATTTTCACTAACCAACCCTGCAAAAAGATTCCTCTCTGCAAAAAAACATCCGTGCGAATAACCCATCTGCATGAAGAACAAGACAGTCCGTGCGAAAGACCAAATCATCCGCATGAAGGACCTTGTTCGCACGAAGCACAGATTGCTCGCACGAAAGAGTGTCATTCGTACGAACAACCTGGTTCATACGAAGAAGTGTGACTCGTACGAATCACAGATTCGTACGAAGAACAAGCTTCTTTGATCTGTTTTTCGTGATTCAGTTTCTCAAATCTTTGTGGTTTTTTAAAATTTGTGAACTTTAAAAGGAGACTGTTATTTTCAAAAAACATTAATCTTTAAAACTTTTAATTTTAATAAACAAGAACATTATGTATAATGGGTACTAATCCTTGGGATTTGGGGAGTGGTTCAAGCACAAACCAAGACTCATCACAAACTCCGCAACCTCATGGGTGAAATCACTAATGCCTCAACACACAACCATGATTACCACAAATCAATGGGCATGTATAGCAAATAAAAATCAGAGCATTCAACTCTTCTTATAATGAAAGTGAAACAGGAAGTAATAACCGTCCACCAAAACTGAACCATATGAACGATTATCCTTCATGGAAAAGTCATTTCCATAGATATGTTCTCGGTCAAAATACAGAATTATGGACATGTTTTACTACACCGTAAAGGAATCTCTCGAAGAAGTGGGATCAAATCCAACCTCCTTAACCAATTTAGTTGATCATGTCGTATTTTTCTGGTTGAAGCAAGAGGAGAAGGAAATGCTGCAACCAGAAAAATACGACATGATCAACTAAAGAAACAGTTTGAAGTTTTCATGTTCATGGAGAATCACACATTGAGCGACATGACAACACGTTTCTACCATCTGCTTAGTGAACTGTATTCATACAGAGTGTTAGCATCTCCACAGGAAATCGTGATACGTTTTGCTGACGTCTTACCGCTAAAGTAGAGTCAATTTATTAACTTACTAAGGCATACAAGTGTTTTGGATGTCATCAGTATCTATGAATTTGTTCATAAACTGGAGAACAAAAATGAAGAAGAGATCCGAAACGCAAAAAGGGTTTCTGTTCCACAAAACCCTGAGATGTACTTTGGAGGTATTAACACCGGTGTCAATACAATTCAGCAACCAAAACTTCAGACCGCGTTTGTCTCAAATGTTAACCCTTTCTACCACCACCAGTTCAAATAGATCAATCTGCCGGATCAAGTAATCAAACCGATGGTCAAGTATTTGATCCTAAGGCCTTTCTACCACAACCTCAAGTTGTTACACCTCAAGCTCCACAACAAGCTTCTCAACAAGCTTTCTATGGTAACAACTTTCAACCTGCAAACCCTAACACAGTCAGACTTTACATGTCACATCTTTCCAAGGTCAGTGTAGAAGTTTCTTAGGAACATATGGAACTTCTGAACACCATGGTTAGTGCTTATTGTGGATTAGTCGTTGGTAAAATTGGAACATCAATTTGACTAATGAAGACTACCAACAAATAGACAGAGATGAGATGGAGCTAATGGATATTAAATGGGCGTTTGCAAGTGCGGTAAGAAGAGCTAAGGATTACATGAGCAGAACTGGAAGAATAAGTTTGGAAAGCAAGAAAGATACAAAATATGGTTTTGATAAAGGTCACTTCAAACGTGTGTGCACTAGACCCAGCAAACAAGGAAATCACAACCCTTTCCGAAATCAATCACAATCATCCAACACAGCTCATGTTAACAATGAACAAAGAATAGTAGCTGTTAACAACCCAAACAACACCAACCAGTCTGGGCATTCAAACAACACAAACAGAGCTCTAGTAGTTCAAGCAGATGAAGGATGTGATTAGTCAGTACAACTGGGAAACGAGAATCAAGGAGGGACTGCATGTTATGCCAAGATTATCAATCGAATCAAACATGTTCACAGCATTGACAATCCTGATGATGATGATAGTTCTGGTATAATGGAGTTCGGATGAGGAATGCTCAAGTGAAGGTGGTTATGGATCTGATTCAGATGTTAGGGAAAGAAGTGATGCTGAGGTCGGTAAGTTGTTGAACGAAGCAGAGAAGCTGAAAAGTCAAAAGGATGGTTTGATGAAAAAATCAGAAGTTGCATAGAAGGTATGGAGAAAATCTTCACAAATAGTGCATCCTTCCCTCATCATACTGCCTTCATGGCTAATCTTGTTGGTTCGACAAGTAAGGAAAACTCCGACTCTCCTAAGATACGCAGTGACTGTACTGAATTAAAAGCAAAATTTGAAACAATAAACAGTCACAATCAAGACCTAGTTGTTGAACTATCAAAATGCAAAGAGGCAAATCTGGCTTTAATTCGAAACGAACAAGAATTCAAATATGTAATCGAGACTCTTAAGAAAAGCGTTTCTGAATTAAAAAAATAATTTTGAATAAGCAAACAAGAATTAATAACTACATTAGTATCATTGAAGAAACGAGAAAGGAGTTAGCCATTGCCAAATGCAAACATGATGCAATTAAGCTCAAGTTGGAGAGTTATTCTAACTCCCGATATGTGCTTAATCACATCATTGATGTTCAAAAACTTAAAGGAGATGTCAAATGCATTAGGTATAAAGCGTTTCCACCTCCTTTGAAACACAATTATACCAAATTGCCAGATGAAGAGGAAATACCATGCTTTGAACCATCTGTACCTTTTAATCCTGAAGAGTTTGAAGCAGGATTAGGTTTTAGACTGGAAAATTCCTTAGTTGAGTCAAGAAAATTAGAGAACTCATCATCAGTTGTTGATCAAAATCCTTCTATAATAGAGGAGGATGATTCTTCAGATGATGAGTCAGAGAAAACCGATCAGGATCAATCTCTTTGTGAAG
Source organism: Scalesia atractyloides (assembly GCA_947069175.1). Taxonomy (NCBI): domain Eukaryota; kingdom Viridiplantae; phylum Streptophyta; class Magnoliopsida; order Asterales; family Asteraceae; genus Scalesia; species Scalesia atractyloides. The sequence goes on from CAMTDV010000020.1 coordinate 54,768,497, forward strand.
AAAAAGGGGCAGAAATTTTACTGGTTCTAATGCCAAATCTGTTGCAAATCAAGAGAATAATCCTATGAAATCTATCAAAACAATTGCTTCTACAGATGAAAATGATAATGTGTTGTATACCTTGATTGGGGACAAGAATATTTACTCAAACAAAGACTTTTCGATCAAAAATGTAAATCCAATTTCTATTGATCATGTTTTTGAAAGTTCAACAACCAATTGTTTGGAAAAGAAAAATCCTTTCAAGTCACAACCATTATCAATTTCAAAAGAAAAACAAAAAGAAAAGCGAGCTGAAAAACTAAGGTATCACAATCAAAGGTTGAAGCTAAAAGTGGTTGCTACAAGAAGAAATTGAAGAATGTTAAATTTGTGGGATCAACTGGTACTGATAAAATCGAGACTTTTGAAAGCATGTCTAATATTAATTTTTTAAATAAAGTTCAGATTTTGAAGTGTAACAGCCAAAACAATTACACTCAACATACAAATGGGTGTGAAGATAAACCAAGTACCTCCAGACCCACAAGTTCAACATCAAGTCATAAAACAGGATCTCCTAAATTTGTTGAAAAGAGAACATGTTTTAAATGTGGAGAGTTTGTCCACATTATCAAAAACTGTACCAATCCAGCAAAACCGAAATTTGTTGAAAAAGCCCCTCCTGAACCAGCTTGCCAACGTCGATCTGTATCACCAAAACAAGAAAAACGTATTGTTAAAGAACAAGAAGAAAAACAGAGACGTAAACAAGTAAAAATAATTAAAAAGGTAGAAAACCGGATTTTTCAAGAACGAAACCAAGTTCTTTAAGTTTGATAAAACCAGAAGTAGTTGAAATTTAAATAATAGTCATTCTTGTAAATTTCAACAATCTTGGAAACCCAAGACCGGTAATGTTTTACGGGGAGGCACAAAGTTTCCAAATCATCAAGAAATATAAATCACATTTCTTGATGATAAGGTTTGACCTAAGACCACTAAGGCTTGGGTCCACATCTTAAACTGATCGGGTATTAAAATGTGAAGGGTGTTCTAGGAGGCACTATGAATAGTCATTGGATTGTTGACAGTGGAGCATCGAGGCACATGACAGGCGACTTAAGGCTTCTTTATGATGTAAAAAGCATTAGAGGAGGTTATGTTGCCATTGTTGGAGATAAGGGCGGATACATCACTGTAGAAGGAATGGTTTCCAATGGTGTTGTCAGTTTCAATAAGATAAATTATGTTCTTCAAATTGATCACAATCTTTTAAGTGTTTCTCAAATCTGCGACAAAAGTTCACGGTTCATTTTGATGATACCGGTTGTTATGTGCTGAAACCTGGTTTCAAGATTCCCAAAGAATGGATTCTCCTATCGGCTCCAAGAATTAATGACTTGTATATTCTTGACATGAGCCAAGCTATTACCACATCTGCACAAGTCACATGGTCTGTCTCAAAAGCCACCGAAAAGGAATCAATCTCTTGGCATAGACGGATGGGACACATTCACTTAAGGAAAATGAACTATTTAGTGAAAAACAATCTTATGAGTGGTGTACCAGTGAAGAACTTTCATTTACAAGACGTCTGTGTATGGTGCCAAAATGGAAAGCATGCTAGAAAATCTCATCATGTGAAGAAGATTAACATAGTGAATATGCCTCTGGAAGTCTTCATATGGACCTCTTTGGACCTATGAAACACAAGACTACCTTTGGTGATTCATATTGCTTAGTAGTTATTGATGACTATTCAAGATTTTCATGGGTGAACATGTTGGTACACAAGAATGAAGTTCCTGAAATCCTCAAGAATCTCCTTCGCTACTCGAAAATTTGTACAGTTTGAATCAGAAGCGACAATGGCACCGAATTAAAGATTTATGTTATGAATGAAATATGCTCTTCTATAGGCATTTTACATGAGTACAGTTCTCGTTATACTCCACAACAAAATGGGGTCGCTAAGAGGAAAAATAGAACTCCGATTGAGTAGAGTTCTTATGGAGAAGAGGCATGGGAAAACATGTTTCGAGCTGCTACATAAAAGGAAACGGATGTGTCTTTCTTAGAACCCTTTGGAGCTCCTTGCACTATGATTGATCCACATGGAAAGTTTGGACCAAAGGCTATCGAATGTTTCTTTCTTGTATATGCTACTCCTAATTTCAAAGTGTGGAATTTGTCATCAAAAAAGATTGAAGAATGGGGTGAAGTTAAGGTTCAAAGATACACTGAATTAGTGAGAGCTCCGAGTGCTCCTTGGATGTTTGACTACGATGGATTGTTTGACTCTTTTAATCTACCAACTTTTGATGATGCTTCTTCAGCTGATCAAATGTTACTGGAAAGTGATACTACAGTTGACTCGTCATTAGTACGACCAATTATTGTTAACCCTCAAGTGTCTACTTCGGTTAACATTCTTGTTCAAAATGAGGAATTCAAAGATGCTGCTGATTACAATGTTTCGTCAGAAGAAGATGAGTTCCATGATGCAAATGAAGCTACTTCTGGACCGGTTCCTAGAATTTCAGATGTCACGTCAAATGTGCAAAATCTAGGGACAACTGAAGGTCATGCATCTACATCTTCTTCAAATCCAGCAAACAAATTAGCTGTTGATCTGAATATCAACAATTTGGGTATAAATTCTTGAGTTCCCGATGTTCCTGAAACTCGAATGCATAATACCCATCCTCAAAAGAATATTATAGGAGATGTCCAGAGTGGTGTCCCGACCCGTAATCAGCTAAGGAATAACCAAAATGCTGGTTTGTATTCTGCTATTAGGGAATCTAAGGAACATAATGATTGGTCTTTTTCCTGCTATGTCTGCCAAGTTGAACCAAATCTTGGAAGGAGCCAATGAAAGAAGACTCATGGGTTGACGCAATGCAAGAAGAACTTCACAGTTTCAGAAGTTAGGCGTTGGAAATTGCTTGATAAGCCTGACAACCACAAGAAGATTGGTACAAGATGAGTTTACAAGTGTAAGAAGGATGACCGAGGTGTTGTTATGAGAAACAAAGAAAGATTGGTTGTCCAGGGTTTTAATCAGGTAGAAGGCAATGATTACAATGAAGTTTATGCACCGGTAGCACGTCTTGAGGCCATAATAACCTTCTTGGCTTATGCGTCCTACAAGAAGTTTATCGTTCATCAAATGGATGTGAAGAGTGCAATTCTTCATGGTGTGGTTGAAGAAGAAGTATATGTTGAACAACCGCCTGGTTTTGAAGATCCATTTCATCCTGACAAGGTTTGGCTTCTGAATAAGGCGTTATATGGTCTTCATCAAGCTCACGGGCTTGTATGAAACGTTGTCTTCCCATGTTCTGAAGAATGGCTTTTGACGTGTATTGATCGACTATACTCTCTTCATCAAGGAAGAAAATGAGGACTTATTGTTGGTTCAAGTATATGTTGATGACATTTTTTTTGGGTCTACAAACGAGAAATTGTGCAAAGAATTTGAGCAGGTGATGCAAGAGAAGTTCGAGATGAGCACAATGGGAGAAATGACTTTATTTTTAGTTTTGCGGGTACATCAATCTAAAGAAGGGATTTTCATCCATAAAACCAAGTACGTCGGGGATATCCTCAAATAATTTCAAATGGAAGACTCAAAGCCCTTGGGAACTCCTTTAGCTCAGAATCATGGGATTATTCGTGATAGAATGGGTGAACATGTGGAACCATCTCTTTATCGTGCTATGAGCAGATCTCTTATGTATCTTACTACTTCAAGACCCGATATAATTTACCCTACATGTCTTCTAGCTCGCTACCAGTCAAGTCCAAAAGTTTCTCATCTGATGTTTGTGAAAAGAATCTTTCGTTATTTGAAGGATCGCCCAGACACTTGTCTCTGGTGCCCTAAGGATGATAAGTTTGATTTGACAGCATTCAGTGATTCTGATCATGGTGGTTCCAAGATCGATGCAAAATCAACATCAGCATGATGTAAGTTCTTGGGAAATCGCCTAGTCACGTGGTAGTACAAAAAGCAGACTTGTGTAGCTACGTCAACCTCTGAGGCTGAGTATATTTAAGCTTTTAGTTGCTGCTCTCAAGTTATTGGATCCAACAGCAAATGCGCGACTACGGTTTTGAATTTCTAACTACTCCTATTGATGTTGATAAGGAAGCTGCTTTACATATCACACGTAATCCTGTACAACACTCAAAAAATAAACACATTGAAATTAAGTATCATTTCATACGAGATTGTTATCAAAAGAAACTTATCAATGTTATTAAAATCCACACCGATCACCAACGTGCCGACCTGTTTACAAAAGCTTTTGATAAATCTCATTTTGATTATCTATTTTTGGTCATTGGCATCAAGGTGAAACCCGAGAAAATCATCCTTGGCTAATCATTTTCGTAAATATTTTATTAAAATCTAAACAACAAAAATATTTTCCATTTTCTCTTGGTTTTATATTTTAGGGGGAGAAAATTTCAAGAGAAATACAAAAACATGAGAAAACACAAAAATACAACGGGTAGAAAAACTTAGAAAAAATACAAAAACAATAGAAAATCCAAAAATAAAAAATGAGTTTCTTGGAAAGATAAGAGAAGATGATCATACACACAGGTGATCTGTAAAAAAAAGGGTCAAAAGCATAAAACAAAAATTGATAAGTAGCTTCACTATTGATGCATTGGTAGGCTCACAATCAGATTAAAATGTATAGGTTGATATAAACATACGGACTGAAAGCCAGGTGTGAACCATTTATAGGCATATGGTCTTCATACAGAAATTTTGTTTGATAGTATGCCGAGGTTCTGCGATATGCGGTCTTTATGCTTGCTTATCATCTGGTTATCATGGTTGAATCTTTTACAAAAAAATAATATTGACGCAAGTCTAGAACTTCCATGGTAACATACATACGTGTAAAAACTGCATACGACCCGCAATAAGTGATTAAAATATCACATCCACCCAAAAATAAGTGATAAAATATCACAACTTTATGCGGGAGCTAAGTTCGTATCGTTGTCGGTACGATGGTACTAACCTGTTCATGGACTTACTATTGTGCCCTGCAGGCATTTGAAATTAAAGTTCCTCATCAATAAGTGATTTAATCACATAGGACTTGTTTTCTATCAAAATAAGTGAGTATCTCACATCATATACGTCAAAACAGATGATAAGCAATATACTCACCGGTAAGATTTTCTCTCATGCATGTCTTGATATGGGAATGTGTCGTGAAGTGCTTGAACACTGACTAGTAAGTACAAATCATACATTAATCATATCTCCTAATCCTGATTACATCTAATAAGCTGAGCTTACGTGGATAACAATATCGATAATCGTAGTAGAATACTTATTTATTTAATTTGATGTTCTAAACAAAACTCATTTTTGGCAAAATTATAAGCTGGTACGATTCTCTTACTTTGAAACTCTGAAAAAGAATTTTCTAGTAAATATACAGTTTAATCTTATCTTCTCGTAGTTATTTTATGTTGTTAAATTAAAGTATCTTTTTATTTAGCCAAAGATGGAAACTCAAAAGTTTTCTACCAAGATTTGCCCTAAAAATCATTTGTCTTGCTATCATAACTTCATAAAGTACTTTCTTTCAATGGGTAAACTCATCTCAAAGAACAAAATCAGTTTAACGAGCACTTTTCCTAACTTAATTTGTGATTAGTGTGGATATGTGCAAAGTTCTAAACAGGTCAACAAAAAACCTAAGGTCCTCGAAGAACTAAAAAGTCTAGTTTTTGAAAAACTTGTACCCGTACAAATCAGAGATCACTCGTATTAGCCATTGTGCCTCGTACGAATGACAAGTGGGGTCTTGTACGAATGGAGTTCTTCGTACGAGCTAAGGTAGTTCGGAAGAGTGTCTTGATGTGGTATAAAGATTTTGAAGTTCTTTGGTGGAACTTTACTTTCACCTTGCTCACGTCATCTTTCACTTCTCCTTAAGTTGTCTGTGACATCTTTAAGGTATATTTGACAATGTTGGCATACTTTGAAGATGAACAACTTGAACATTATCTGACTATGTGACTTTGACTGACATGAACAACAAACTTTAAGTGAAGAACCTTTAATGAAAAACAAGTTCCTCACGAATAATCTTCTCTTGAAGTTGTTTGTGCGAACAATATCTGTATGAGTGAAATACCACTTGGACGAGTAACATGTCGCTCGTACGAGCCAGTTACTCATACGAGTAAATCACTTCTTTAACATAATTTGGTGTTCGTACAAATCAGTCGTTCTTCATACGGATAAATTGTTATTCGTATGAGTTAGTAATTCTTCGTCCAGGGAATACATACATACAAAAAGTTTGGAATAAAACTTTTTGTGTATATTCCCTAATGAATTTATGTTCTTATCCTTATTGTCTTATGTGTACAGAATAGAACAAAAGGAACACAAAAGAAAACCCGCAACTAAGAAAAGTGACAAGTCAGAAGTGGAAATTATGTTAGAACTAAGACGTAACATGGTGGCCTACTTAGATCCGGAAGAAAAAATTTGCTGAGTACAAAGGTATAATGAAGTTTTTGCATGACTCAAGGATACATTATTCTATCACGCACAAGACTACAGTATACAAGATGTTGATCAAGGAATTTTGGGATTCAGCTAAAGTTGTTAAACTAAATGTGCAGGAATTTATCCACGGAAAAGTAAATGACTTAGACGTAGATATCTCTGCTGAAATCATTAACTCAGTATTATAGCTTGGCGGTGATTCTGAAGTTCCTTTCACAGTACCGTTGAAGTGCCAAGGTGGATTTTTATTTCGGATAAAATGTGTTGGAGATTTTCTCGTAGGACAACTAAACAAAGCATGGTTGCCACTCCAATACAAGTTCTTTCTACATGTTTTAATTCAGTGTTTGAGCAACAGACGAAGTGCTTATGACATGGCTAATAACGACTTGGTTGGAATGATGATAAGTTTTACATTGAACATACTATTTAGTGTTTCAAAGTATATTTTTGTAAACATGAAGGAAAAGCTGAGAAGAACCGGATATGGTTTCTCCAAATGACCTTAAATGTGCAACATCCTAATCTTCTAAAGAACAACATCGATGTTTTAAAAGTTGAGGTTATGATGGAACATTCGTTGATGATCTTTAGAGGTGTAGCAGCAAAATGTTACAAGGAAAGCACACCTCCTCGTATATTGATCGGTTTTCTAGAAAATGATAAATATGTTGCACCAGAAAATGATAAGTGGCGCCATAAAAATACTGAGTCAGATAATGAAGAACCAATTTTGAAAATGATGATCAAAGATAAGCTTGGTTGTCAAAAGGGAAAAGCTGATGATGATGATGATGGTGGTAATGATGGTAATGATCGTGCAAGTGATGTAGGTATTGAAGGTGGTGATAAGGGAAGAAAGAAACAAAGCAGAAAGACTATGGAAACAACATCACACAACCTGAAATCACACAACCTACAACCTCACATCAAGAAACTCTACTGGAACCAGTTGCAGAAGTCAGTCTACCTTTACAACGGAGGAAACTGAACCATTAATGACGGAACCCAATACAACCTCTGAACCACAACCATCAAATACCAAAGCAGCTGAAACAGCTTCGGCTAAAGATACTCCAGTTCAGTCACAACCTACTACTTCAGCAGTTCAATAATCCAAGTCCACAACTCATCAACAAAATACAAAACGAAGCAGTCGTTTATTTTCTTAAATGGAAAAGGATGAGAAAGTGGATTTTCTTTTCTTTCAGTTGCAAGCTGCAGCAATTCAGATTAAGAAGCATTTGGAGTTTATGTCTTCAAACCGGAACACAGTTGTCAAACAAAAGTTGGAGATAAATTCTTTGAAAGAGACTGTTGGAAAACAGGAGTATGAAATTCCACAGTTAAGAAAAGAAAATGAGCGGCTGAAGGTTGCAGATGCTGAAAGAGCAACTCAGCTTCAACAGATGAGAGCAGCTAATAACTATTGGGGGATTGAATTTAATAGGCTGAAAGAACGTAGTGCGGCTATTCAACGATCTGCCGAAACATTAACTGCCAAGCATAATGACTTAAGCGAATGGTATCATTCTCGTAATGCTACATTGGTTGAAGGCTTTAATAGTATTAAAGACGTGTTTGAAATGAGCATAAAGCGAGTGAACATTCTGTGGAATGAAAGATGCAGAGCACAGGAGATCAAAAGTAAATGTGATCAGGATAGTGAAGACCCTCGCAATCTTGATGCTTAAGTCTCATCCTCGCAACCAAAATTTGAACTCTAGTGCTAGAGTCAAATGTACAGCAGATCGTGACCGATCCAGTTACCTCCAGTGACACTCAAGAGGAAACAGGAAAGGTTTGATATGTCTGGAAAGTATTGAAGACTTGATTATCAAACAACATTGGATTGAAGATTTTCAGGGAAAGTTTGTCGATACAACAGGCAATTCAGAATGAAGATCGAAGACCAAGCAACAACCAAGGGGGAGTTTGTTGATACACTTTTGTATCTGTCGCTTGTTCTTAGTTACGTCTGTAATTGTACGGTCTTTGTTTAACGTGCTTGTAAAGTTTGGTCATGTCGACCAAATCAATATATCCTCCTATCTTGATTTAGTACGACGATTAGTTTTTATGGGTAAAACAGTTTCATGTATGCATATTGTTAAGTCTTGTGTACGTCATGTCTGTTGGCACGTTCTCCGAAGAACACATCCAAGTACGATTGAGAAATTCTTTTACGAGCAAGATGTTGGTCGTACGAGCCTCATTCCATTCGTAAGAGTGGTTATTTTAACAAGCATCTTGCTTGCGTCGTACGAGCTAGTTCATGATCATACGAGCCATGGATCGTTCGTACGAGCATCCTTATGGTGAATGTTCTTCGTGACTCATTGCTAGGTGTGGACATTATATAAACAGACATGCACTCCTCAGTGAGTAGGTTAGACGTGAGACATCAGTGGGCAAGTGTACACTTAAGAGAGACTGATGCACAAGAACACAGAGAGTATTTCTGGAGTCCGTATGAACATTGTTTGTATGTGTTTGTACTAGTTCTCTTCTATTAATCAAGATATTGAATCTTTGGTTATCTTGTGTTTCTTACTTTGTTTTGGTTTGCATACTTATGAGGATTCAACACTCGTATGTGTGTTATATAAACAGTGAAGTAGGTTAATTTTGATCCTCCAAGTGGGCCTTAGAAACAATGTTTAAACAAAGAAGGAAGTGAGTTGAACCTCACTTGCAAGCTGAAGTGTTTCAGCAGAAAGTTCTAGATGATTTGAGAGGATTTGTGAAGTGTTGGAGGCTTGTAAAAGTGAGAAAAGGTTGGGGAAAGGTGGGGTTTTATAGAGGGAAGATTAGGGTTTGAATTAGGGTTGCATTAATGAGGATTAGGTGGTTGTTTGCATTGAAACAAGAAGAAAAATGATGGGGATAGTTTGCGGCCGCAAGCTGTCTTCCTTTTATTGTTATTCAAAATATTATTAGGATTTCCAGATGATTAAATGTCACACATTATATAATATATGTGTGTGGCTTGTTTTGGAAGATGAAAATAAAGTATAAGAAACTTATATACTCCAAAAAAAAATTGTTTATGCAGAAGTGTTATAATATGAGTTAACAAATTGTATGATGCCGAAAGCTTAAATATTTGTGTTAAGAATCACTAATCATCTTGCTTGACATGGATTTTAAGATTTACAAACGTACAATAAGTATTCACGAGTCATTTTGAATTGGTTAATCGAGCAACGAATAAACGTACGTTCATAATTATAAGCAATGCATAAAGGTTGTGAATTCCATCAAAGCCTTAAGTTTACAATGATTCGGAAATGAAATACAATTACAAGGTTTGGACTTTCCAAAAATAGAAACACGAAGCAGACTTACTAAAAACCGAAAGTTACAAAAGTGAAACAGTAGGTGATTCAATCGACTGCTAGATCAATTGAATGGTACCGTAGCTCTGTTACCACTTGATAGTCTAAGAACAAGTGGGATTAGACGGAAGTTTTGGTAGATTAGAACTAATTCGGTAGAATATTATTAAGAATAGAGTAGAAGCAAAAGTCGAATGATTCCATTCATACCGAAAGAGTATACATCTTTACAAGCTAGAGAAATTGGAAATTTCTCAAGCATTTTCCCTCGAAGAACTCCAAAACGTAGAAAACTATGAACACAGGACAATATATATAGACGATTACCCTCATGCGAACTAAGAGTTTTAACTTCGTACGAAGTCGTTACCTTCGTACGGAGTGGCTACTTCGTATGAAGTGACACTTATACACCTTTCTCGTCCGCACTTAAGTCGTGTGTTCGTATATAAACTATACAATATTCAACACACGCTCTATCTAGCCTATTCGTATAGTGGGGGACACACGGAATATGCACCAGCAGTCCTAAATGTGTAATATTTTTTTATTTTTTAGTCGAAGTCCTCCGTAACGATCATATGTCCATAACGAGCTTCGAAACCGTAACTATTCATAAATATATAATATTTTTACTTTTTAGCCGAAATCGTCCGTAACGCGCGTTCGTCCATAATGCGCGTTCACTTGTAATCAACCATAAATATACATTCTTTTCATTTTATCGTTCGAGTCATCCGTAACGAGCGTATGTCTGTAACAAGCGTCGAATTTAAATAGTTGTAAATATATAATATTTTTATATTTTAGTCGAAGTCGTATGTAACGCGCGTACGTCCGTAAAGACGGCGAAACCGTGACGAGTTCTAAATATATAATATATTTATTTTTAGTCGAAGTCGTCCGTATAGTATTGAAACAGTATAATATATTCGAACCATGCCATATTTCAAAATATTTGTTGATGCATATTTGTGTGGATGCAACTCAGTTCGGTTCGGTTTGACTCAGTTCGGTTAGTTTTGACTCAGTTAAGCATTCACGCCGGAAGCTCATGGTCCGAAGCAGGCCATTAGAAATGAAGACCAGAGACCAAGCAACAGTCAAGGGGGAGTTTGTTGATACACTTTTGTGTTTGTCACTTGTTATTAGTTACGTCGGTTTTTGTACAGTCTTTCTTTGTTGCGTCTGTAAAGTTTTGGTCGTGTCGACCAAATCAAGATATCCTCCTATCTTGATTTAGTATGACGTTCAGTTTGTTTGTGATGTAAACAATTGACTGTGTGCATACTGTTAAGTTTTGTGTTTATGATCTTGCTCTCTGTGTAGTATGTCTGTTAGCAGGGTTCCCCGAAGAACCACTTCTTGGTGCGAGTGAATTGTCCTTCGTACGAGTAAATTGTTCCTCATGCGAGCCAGTTGCTTGTTGGTGCGAGCCAATTGCTTATTCGTATGAGTGACCATTCAAGAAGAACCAGTTGCTTGTTTGTACGACTGACCATTCAAGATGAACCATTTCTTGTTCGTGCATCTGACCATTCAAGAAGAACTACCGATTCGTACGAATCATCACTGATTCATACGAAGAACTTCAGTCGCACAAAGAAACACTAATTCGTATGAATCCATATTCTTGTTGACTAAACATTAGTTCTTCGTGGGACTCTATATTATTCGTGGCATAGTAGGTAGTTTGTGAATTGCACTGGGTCTTGGCCTATAAATACCAACCCATGTTAACTAGGTTCAATAGAGAGTGCAAAGAGAGATAAGAAGTTTATTCAATTTTGTATGTACTAGGTCTTTCTACAAATTAATATAGTGAATATTTGAACATATATCCTTTGTTATATTGGTTGTGCTCTTGCTTTGGTTTGCATATACACTTGGATTCTGCACTCGTGTGTGTGTTAAACAACAAGGAAGTAGGTTAATGTTGATCCTCCAAGTGGACCTACAAGTGGTATCAGAGTCTTGGCTCTCTTCCTTGTTTAAAACCAAGCATAGTGTTGTGTTTGATCAAGTTGTGAAGCTTCCTAGAAGTGTTCTTAAACTTCAAACAAGAAACTTAAGTTTTTACAAGAAAAGTGGTTTAAAACTTTGGTAAAACTTGTTGTTTTCAGAAAATTTTAATAAAAAGCTTGTTAAAATACATGGACACATGTTAGGATACAGTTTTTCTTGAAATTTGCTATCAATGTTTAGTTCGACATATTTTTCGGTGAAGCACTTGTCAGAAAACTCACCGGAAAATTCCTTTAGTGTTGACTGAATCATAAGATTTGACTGAAAAGGTGTTTTTGGAATGTTGGTTCTTTAACCAAATTTGTCTAAACAACTACCAACTTTCAAAAAAATCAGAACCAAGATTCTGACACAAAAGGAAACTTCTCACCAACCAACCCCTGTGAAAAATCCCCCGTGCGAAAGACCCCCTGCGAATAACCCACCCTACGAAGAACCAGTGGTTCATACGAATCAGTGGTTCTTACGAATCAGTGGTTCATATGAATCAGTGGTTCGCACGAATCAGTGGTTCGCACGAAGAACCTAGTTTTTCGTGACTTTTGGATTGTCTGTGGTTGTGGTTTTTCGTGGTAGGTTGTTTGTGAGAATGATGTTTCGTGGCCTTTAAAATTGTGAGTTTTAACAGAAGACTTTTATGTCAAGGTAATCTTTGAAATCTTAAATTTTTTAAGCTGATATTCGTTAACAAACAACTAAAATAGGTACAAATCCTTGGGATTAGTGGTGTAGTTAAATTACAAGCCAAGATGCATCACAATCTAGCTCCGCAACCTCATGGGTAAAATCTTTAATGCCTCTATAAACAGCCATGATTACGGCTAATCAATGGACGTGTGTTACGAATCAAAATCAAAGCGTTCAAAATCTTCTCATTAGTGACAGTGAAACTTGAAGTAACAACCGTCCACCAAAGTTGAATCATATGAACGATTATCCTTCATGGAAAGTCATTTTCGTACGTATGTTCTAGGTCAGAATACATGTTGGTGCATTATGTCTATTGCCTACGTCTAGGATATGTCGATATTATATATAGGGCTTAAACGTCATTTGTATAAATGTTATTGTTTGTTTTATATGTTTTGTAGATGACTCATACAAGTGAGTGTGGTCCCGTGGGAGGCGGCGGTTCTAGACGGAAGCTATGGGGATAGAACAGATTCGGCAAAACGAATTTGACAAGTAACCATAGAATCCGCGGAAGCTTTTCATTTCATTCATTCATACCGAAATAGTATACATCTTGACTGGCTGGCGGAGTTCCTGGAGAGAATCCGCCAGCGTTTCCCCTAAGGGAACTTCCAAAACTTACAAACAATGAACACACAACACTTATTTATAGACATGACAGCTCGTGCGAACCAAGCATGTTGTCACTCGTACGAAGGGTCATTCGTACGAGTGAGATGTTGTCACTCGTACGAGTAACAAGTCACTCGTACGAAGCATAAAGTCACTCGTACGATGCACATGTCCCTCATACGAACTAGTACTTGTTCGCATTTGGTTCGTGTGTTTGTTTCTAATCTATACAATATTTAATACACATTCTTTCTAGCCTATTCGCACAGTGACGACCACAAAGTGCATCAACAATTTCCCCTAGGACGTCACTGTCGAAGCTTGAGCTTGAAATCTGAGACCTGTGTTTGAATATTCTGCAACTTCAATCGGGTATCTGTTGACGTCGTAATTCCCCCTTGATTGAAGATCCGGGTTTGCATTATCTACTTTTAAGCAACATTCCCCCTGAAATAGTTTTCACCAGGAATTAATCTTCAGGTCGTTGTTTCACGGTTCAGAATCTCCTCTGATTTGCTTGTCTGCAAATTTTCTCGAATAATCACCAACTTGAATTAAACAATGCAACTTCTCCGTTTCGACGTTAAGCATATCTGCGTTTGGTTTAGCGCACTCCCCTGATGCTCTATCCCTCGATCTTCAAAACCCAACCGGCAATTGAATCTGAGAAACAGTCTTCGGCAATCAATAAATAAATATCCGCATAAATCTTCTCTATTAGCAAATCATCAGAAACAAACTATCTGGTAACACATCGAATCTGAGAAACATTCTTCGGCAATAAGAATCACATTCTTCCTTTTTAGTCACAATAACAGATGTATAGCTATCTCCGCTGGAATGGGGCACTGAAACTACAAGACATCCCTGTTTCCTGGCGATTACCGAAAAACAGTTCATTTGCAACGCAGAGTTAATGATAGGCAGTCGATGTGCTTCCACTTCCACATCGAGGATCAGGTGGTTAGCCCTTGAGCATCAATCTGTATCATGATCTGAAAATTTTGAACATTCTTCGATCACACATTCAAATGTATAGTCTATTTTGTGATTAGACTTAAACGTTATCTCATCTCTAATGAATCTTCGATCCTTTGTGATTCCCAAATAATCTACAGTATGAACCGCCCGGATACTGTTGCAGCGTCACTAATTTCAAAAACGCCGAAATTTTTAGATATACATAAAAAAATTTCCCCCTCATTTTTGCAAATTCTGACGTCTTGAGTTCTTATGGGAATGAAGATTATGGCACGACTGCAGTATATGGTACCCAAATTTTGCTAATAGTTTCTCAAAATTGCAGTTTTGATCAAATGCTGACTTAACGTTGAGGCCCATTAATAGTCACTACACCAGATGATCAATGTTTTGCGCAGGTATCAGTAACTATCCCAAAAACTTCATTCCTTTGTGATCGTATCATCAAATCTATACTTTGAAGCTCTAGACGGTGTCTCCGAACAGGCCGAACTAGACGTTAAAATCTCGAAAAAATTTGTATCAGCAATTTTTTCCCGGACACTCGTCTCGTCAATACAATAAAAAATGCCTTCTTTTTTTTGGTCACCACTTCGTAAGAGCTAGACTTTCTACGTTTGGGGCTTTGTACGAGTGGTGCTTCGTACGAGTGACAGAGTGTCACTCGTACGAGCGAGAATCTTACTCGTACGGACGAAACTGATTACGTTTTTCGATCCAGAATCTTCATTTCTTCAAATTTTGACATGATTTTTGCATACATCTGGTCGAAAATCAGATTCCAACAATCCTATAGTTTCAATTTTACATTATGTCTGTGGATTGTCCGATTATTTGATGTTTTACGTCTAAAACCCCTCATACGTCCAAAATTCATAAGCGTAGGTGATTCATCAACTGTTAGATTGGATGAATCGGTATCGTAGCTCTGATACCAGTTGTGGTCCTGTGGGCGGTGGCGGTTCTAGATAGAAGCTTTGGGGATAGAACAGATTTGGCAGAACGAAATTGACAAGTAGGCACAGACTCAGCGGAAACTTTTCATTTCATTCATACCGAAAGAGTATACATCTTGACTGGCTGGCAGAGTTACTGGAGAGAATCCGCTAGCGTTTCCCCTAAGGTAACTTCCAAAACAAACAAACAATGAACACACAACACTTATTTAGAAAAATGACAACTCGAGCGAACCAAGCATGTTATTACTCGTACGAAGGGTCATTCGTACAAGTGAGATGTTGTCACTCGTAGGAGTAACAAAGTCACTAGTACGAGTGACACACGTCCCGAGTGCAAATAAGTACTGGCTCGTACGCGTGACATGTCCCTCGTACGAGCTAGTACTTATTCGCACTTGGGACGTCTGTTCGTATCTAATCTATACAATATTCAATACAAACTCTTTCTAGCCTATTCGCACAGTTTCGGCCACAAAGTGCATCAACAATGAGTTAGATAGCTCGTACGAGTGACACTCTATCACTCGTACGAATCAACCACTCGCACGAGTCGCAGTCTCTGTTTCACACACACCAGTGCGAGTCATGTCGATCTATAAATAGAGGAGTGTTGTGTCAAAGCTAAGTAGAGTTAGTTCAGTTGGTACGGCGAAGCCCTGCTGATTTCTTTACTTGCGACTGTACTTTGCACGTCAATCAATACATTCAGAGCACTTAAACAGTAAGATCTTTCTGGTTCGTTTGTTATCCATTCTAGCAATGAATTCCGCCTCTGCTAGCTGAGTTAGTTAGACCGGTTGCTCATCGGAGGAGCCGATCCCCCGTTCACAAGTGGTATCAGAGCCTTGGGGCCTGATCTGCTGACAAACGTCAAGTTTCTGCAAGGCTACCAACTGCTTCAGATCAGATTCACTGTTGCAGCTTTCTACTTCTACATTTCTCCCAAACTGATCTCGGATTTGGACGAAGTTATGGACAAAATGGACTAGGATTCTAGGATATCACGTTAAAATCAATTCTAAACAATCCTTAACAATTTCAGATCTAAAATCGAGCTTAATCATGTCAAAATTGTTTCGTACGGATAGAGAGACCACTCGCACAAACGACTGACCAAACAAGTTAATCCATTCGTACGAACAAGTAATTAGAAGTTCTTAAAAACTTACAAGTTTCAAACTTTACAAGTGTTAGTCGCACGAGTTACACAATCGTCCGATTATCTCATTCGTACGAGTGAAATTTTCATCCGTACGAGTTATTTCCTTGTTCGCACGAGTAACTTGTTTAAATCACCTTGTCCGTACAATTTCTGGTCGAACGAACGGATCGTGGTCGCACGAACTGTTATTGTTATCCGCACTAGGAATTTCTCCGTACTAATCAGTTTGTTCGAAAAGTGTGGTTTAGAATCTTTGTAGAAAATGGCCAAAGAATTTTATAACGCTTTTGCTACATCAGGAGTCACGACTACTACAGCACAAAACATGAATCGCGAGAACGAGATGGGTACTATGACGAAACCGCCGAAGTTAATGAACCTCGAAGACTTTGATAGTTGGAGCGAACGTTTCATGAACTGGGTTCAAGCAAATCATTTTACCTGTTGGTTTGCTATCGAAGAAAAATACCAATCACCTGTTGGAGAGAACGGTCTCGAGAATACATTGGCTCAACTTTCAGAATATGAAAGAGGAAGTTTATTAATGAGAAGAAAATGATGAACATTCTCCAACAATCCATCAAAGAGGACATACTGGCGTTATTACAACATGATGATAACGCACAATCATTGTGGAATGCTCTTCGACTAAAGTTCTAGGGAAGTGCCCAATTGCGTAAAGGGAAGAGATCATTGCTTAGTAAAGAATTTGACATCTTTACGTTGATCAAAGGAGAGACGGTTAAGCAGCTAATTGAAAGATATTGTCATCTGGTGGTGCAACTGAAACGAATAGGAATCGTTAAGATGAACGAAGAACTTGTTGATAAACTCACTGATTCCTTGCCACAAGGCGAATGGTCTACTTATTTGGCCATTTTGAAGAATGGATCTGTATATGGTAATTTTACCACGTTTTATTGAGAGATTGGAGGGACATGAACTTGAAATGCAAAAGATGGCGAAGAACAAGAATGTTCAAGTGCAACAAGATGTTAATCTTTACTTCAAGAATAGTTCTGTTGTACAAATACAATCTCCAAAGATCCAGACTGCCTTTAACGCTTATAGTACACCGAGTCCACCATCAAATCAAAAAGTAGTTTTCAATCAGTTACAACGGTCAATCCAAACACGTCTCAAAGCCCACAGTCATCATATGGATCGAACAATCCACAACTCAAACAGACAAGTCAATCAAATCCTACTCAGAGGGTACTACAGTGCAATATAGCTGTCGATTTCCAGATTGCACAAAACTTTGATGAGAAAACCGCTAAGCAGCATGTGTCACTATTAGCATCGGTTCTCAAATCGTATGACAGTCTCATAGCAGGAAGGATTGAAAATTCTGAAATGACCAGAGGGGACTATGATTAGATTGATCCAGTAGAGATGGAGTTGATCGACATAAAGTGGTGCATGGCATCTATTGTTCAACGCGCACAACGCTTCATGGAAATTACAGGGAAAGAGAACTTGGGAGGTTTGGATGGAAACGTTGGATTCGACAAGTCCAAAGTTACTTGTTTTAAGTGTTGGGAAAAGGGTCATTAAACGTGAATGCCCAAACAGAGAAGCTCAGGGTAACCATAATCCATTTGCCGATGACTGCTACATGAAGGCTATCTACCACCGTCCTCAACCAAGAACTCGCACGGTGCAGATCAAAGATAAACAGCCAGAGACCAAGGACAAAGTGCTAGTTGTAACTCAAGAAGATGAGGGCTTTAACTGGAACAAATATCTTTCCAAAAATGAAAGTTTAGCTTTGGTTGCTGAGATAATCAAAGAACCTGAGGAAGAATCGGAGGCAGCTTTTGATGAGGCACCAAAAGATAATTATTACTATCATACATCGTCAGAAGAGGAAGAACTTTTAAACAGTGCATTTAAACACCTCCTGCCAAACGATATGTTGAAAACTTTTGCAGGTTACATTAGATCAAGTCAACGATCATCTTGTGTAGAATAGAAGACGCCTGATGTTGAACAGAAAGTTGATGAAAAGTTGGAGAAGGTGGTTGATGAAGCTGTCAAAGCATGCATGGCAAATGTTAGTGAGGTAAATGAGTCCAAATGTGAGTCTGTAGTTGACAAATCATGTTTAAAATGTGATGAGCCATGCAATGAATGTGTTGTAAAAGACACACGATATACTAAGCTCAAAAGTTAAACAGACAATTTGTGGAGGGATTTTAAATCAACTAAAGAAGCATACGACAAATTGAGCAGAACTCTTAAACAGTATGAAAAAGCACTCAGAGAAAATTATGGAACTCTTTCCATACTCAAAGCGACAGTAATGGACAAGCAAATGGCCATTAATATTCACTTAAATACTATCGCTGAGCTAAAGAGTGAGCTTGAGAAGGTAAGAACTGAAAAAGAACGGGTAAGCAAGTTGTTAATCAGGTATTAAACAAGCTCTTACGTCATTGATCACATTTTACCAAAAATTGAAAATAAAGAAGAATCCAAAAAAGTTGAAAACAAGAGTGCGAGTTACGATCGTGTTCCACCTCCTACGTGGAATAGCTATGCTTGTAAAAGCCTTCAGAGGTGGAAAAGGCGCTCAATCTAAAACTGAAAAATCAAATGAGCTGCCTAGAAACATCGACATAACTTACACAACATCTGAATCTAAATGTGACTCTAAAGTGGTTAAAACATTGGACCAAAATGTGTTAAAAAATGAATATGAAAAGTCTGAATCTGATGTTGAAACATCGGAAGATAGCTTAAATACTGATCCAAATGTCATAGTTTATAAAATGGATGGATCTGATAAACTATTTTCTGATGAGGACTTTCCCATCTAGAATGTGAATCTGGATCGTCTTGATAAATTGTTCAAGCTTGTGGAGGTAAGTCATGCTGATTTAGATAAACACGATGTATCATTCTACTCGAAATTAAAATGTGACAACCAACCCTACTATAATAAAAATGGAGATTATCCTGAAAATAAGAGGGCAGGGTTGGGTTTCCAAAAGCGATGAATGAACAAGTCCCAAAAACTTAACTTTACTAAGAAAATCAATTTTGTTTTTGGGACAACAACAGAGAACGAAAAAGAAATCATCGGTACTCAATCAAATGAGGATTTCAAGAAAGAGAAAGAGTTTAGGAAACAAGTTTTGAAATCTTCTGTTCGAAAGGACAGTAGGACGTGTTACAAATGCCAAACTGTTGGGCACATTGCAAGATATTGCTCAGAAGAATCTCCAAAACCTGTTTCTCATTCTAAAAAGTTCACCAAGGACGAGAAAAGAAGGCACCTATGATTGCGCCAAAGCAAATGTTGAAAAGAACACATGAATCCTATAAAATGTTAAACCAACTCTTCAACGTCATTCAAAATTTGAAATTGGTGAAACATCAACTAACTATCGACAAATTGATTCTAAATTTTTTGCTAAAAAGGAAAATCTGAAAAGTTCAATGGATTCTCATGCGAGCTCTGAGAGGAAATGATTTGTATGTTCTTGACATGAGTGTCCCATCAACAACATCGAAGAAAAGTTCAATGCTTTGTTTCCAAAGCTACCGAGAAAGAGTCTATTCTTTCGCATTGAAAGATGGGGCACATTCATTTGCGAAAGATGAATTATCTTGTGCATAACGACCTAATGGAGGGTGTTTTTCAATTATCCGATGATTGTCTGAGCTGTAAAAAGGGGAAGTAGCACAAGAAATCACACCCACGAAAGCTGTTGAATTCTATCATGCTACCTCTAGAGAGGTTACATATGGATCATTTTAGACCAGTAAACGTCAAAAGCATTTCTGGTGATCTATATTGCCTTGTCGTTACAGATGATTATTCAAGATTCTCATGGGTTTTCTTTCTGGAGAGCAAAGATGAAACATTTGAAACTTTAATGATTCTCTCCAGAAAACTCGAAAATCTATATCACTTGTCAATCAAGAGAATCCGCAGTGACAATGGTACAGAGTTCAAGAACAAGCGGATGCTCGAATTCCGCAATGAAAAGGGGATTCTTCATGAATTCAGTGCTCCTTATACTCCACAACAGAATGGAGTCGCTGAACGAAAGAATCGCACATTGATTGAGACTGCCAGAACTATGCTAGCCGATTCGAAATTACTAATCAGTTTCTTGAGTGAAGCAGTCGCGTCAGTGTGTTACACCCTTAATCGTTTGTTAACAGTTAAGCCTCACAACAAGACTTATTTCGAGTTACTTAATCAACGGAAGCTTAACTTTCCATTTCTGGAACCTTTTAGATCACCGTGTATTGTATTGGACCCGGCTTGCTGAGTCTGAACCAGGTTATTCTTGCGCAGCATGTTGATTGTCAAAGATATACTACGCCAACGCAGAAGCCTGGAGATCCATGGATGTTTAACTATCATGGTTTGTGGAATTCTTTCGACCTGCCAGATGTGCCATCGGAAGAAGAACTTGTTATGCTTTTTCAATAGCGTCAAATATCTAATCAAGAACAAGTTACTAGACTGTTAGTGATTTCCTCGTCACTTCTTGTATACTGCCGAATCATCTGCCCAGCAACAGCCAAACGATGACTCTGATCGGGAACCAACTTTCGATGATGGAGGTTCCAGTTCCGATGAAGGATCTGAGTAGATTGAAAGCTTCCTGAATAATCAAGCTGATCAGACTAACGTCAGGAATGAAGCTTCATCGTCTGTACCGGTTGTGGATGAAGTCATCACAAATTTGCAAACACAAGTAGATGTTCCTAGCGAAGTGATGCCATGGATGATTTCATATCATCCATCAGAGAATATTATACGCAGCTTACAAACGAGAGTACAAAAAGATAAAAACCAGATGGGTCTTCAAGTGCAAGCGTGATGATAGAGGTATCGTAGTGCGCAACAAAGCTCGACTTGTGGTTGAAGGTTTCCATCAGCAGGAAGGGATAGATTGCACATAAGTCTATGCCCCGGTTGCCCGTCTTGAAGCAATCCGCATATTCTTGGCCTTTGCGTCTTGGAAAGGTTTAATGGTGTACCAGTTAGATGTCGAATCTGCTTTCTTATATGGAAAAGTAAAATAGGAGGTGTATGTCTGCCAACCACCGGGGTTCGCCGATCCAATGCACAAAGGCAAAGTCTACCTTCTGAACAAAGCCTTATATGGTCTACATCAAGCCCCGAGAGCTTGGTATGAAATGTTGTCACGAAATCTGACAGACAACGGCTTTATCAGAGTGTTAGGTCCTAGAAGTGTGAGACTGAAGCAAAAAATATACGCAACAGTCTATGGTGGTTAACTGGTATTAACTGGGTTAGTTTATATTAGTTTTGGACCTGTATAGGTCATTTGGGCATACCTTAGGCCATGTGGGCCAGGCAAGCCCATAGGCAATCCTATGAGGGACATGCCTTACCCTAGGTATATAAGTTAAGCTTATTCATTTCTAGGGTTAAGACTTTTGGGATTTCTCTAGAGAGAGCCTCCATCTTGTACCAGACAGTTTTGCTTGTTCAAGTAATAGAATCGTGTGCAAGGTGTTAAAGTTGATTCTGATTGTTCTTTATTATTTTGGTTTTCTTGAAGATCACCAAGTTTGGATTCTGCCCATCCTTGGTGATTGTGTGATATCATTAATAGATCCGGATTATCAGGACTTACAAGGGGTATTAGAGCCTGTTGAACCTGTTTTCTAGGCTCGGATCTGATATTACACGATTATGTTCGTTTCTGTTGAGAAACACGAAGAACACGAAGAATATTCAAGCATTTCGGATCATTTTGCTGCATTTCGGATTAATCTGTTAATATTCGGATTCAAAGTCGTTGAAGATCCCGAAGAACACGAAGGATATTCCATCTCGGATTCATTCCGGACTACAGTTCATCAACTTTCTCAACCACTTTATCCGGATATCTTGCAATCCGAACCGGAATACGATTGATTTCAGATAAGGATTCTTCATTCCAGATTTGATCTTCATTCCGGATTTAGTCTTCATTCCGGATTTGATCTTCATTTTGGATTTGGTCTTCATTCCAGATTTGATATTCATTCCGGATTTGGTCTTCGTTCCAGATCAGGGTTTCATTCCGGACTAGATTCTCTCCTCTCGGATTTGGGAAGAATATTGGATTGACACAATGCATCTCGGATTCCATCTCGGATCACTATTCCAAATTACCATCTCGGATCACTGTTTCCGGATTCCATCTCGGATTGTTAATCCGAGTTATTGTTCCGAATTCGGTACTGTTCCGAGTTGCACCCTTAAAGGTGGAAAGTTAACCAGCTGACGTAACCGGAGTTAAACATTTTCGTACACAAAATTTGATCCACAGACAATCTTAACAAACTAGTGGCACGGTTAGACTCGTGATTATTAGGGCAAAAACAACAAGGCACGAAAATTCCTAAAATCACTATCGGACATTATATATCATTGGATTCGTATCATCGAGACGAGTCTAATGGTACATTTTGGTAAAATTAGTTTTCGGTTATTTTTTATCGTGTTTACCGGTCCGGTTTCGATTATCCGAAGATGTTTGCAGCCCAAGCTCAGCACTCGAACATAGCTCTCAGTCCAGCACAAAATCAAAACCCGAGCCTGCGGGATGAAGTGAAGGAAAAGCTGAATGAGTTTATTGGAGACTACAATGTTGATCCGGTTGCTAACTATGTGAAGCGTTTGCTTGAACGTGCGAGGCGAAAAGAGGAAGTAAGAGATGAGATGAATAGTGTCTTGGGTGATAACAAAGACTCCTTTGTATCTTTGTTATAGGATCGTTTACAATCAAACCAATATCTCCAAGATCTATACGTTAAATCTGTAGAGTTTCTTCCTAAAAAGGTGTTCGAACAGAAACCTCAAGCCCAGCAAGCAGCAATCAGCAGCCCAGCACCCCAAACTCGACCTCAAGCCCAAACTCACGCTGACAAATCAATTTCACCCAGTGACACAGTCAACTATCTTTTGTGCACTGAACCTTGCAGGAATAGGGTTGCTCAACTCAGGGCTCTTAATTCCAAAATGGCCGATGAATACAACAATGCAATGGCTCAATGCATCAGCCTTCGAGAAAGTAACAAGTTACTCATAGAAAAGGTTGAAGCACAAAAGAAAGACATAGCTCAGCTCCACATGGACGTAAATCAACAGAAATGTTGGGTCCATGATTACAAAACTAGATTAGATTCAAAAACCATGGAATGCGACTTGGTAAGAGTTGAGCTGGGACTTCTTACTAGAAAATATCGACAAAATGAAGTTAATATAAAGAAGTTTGATACATCTAGCATGCTTGCTCAAGATGTGTGGAATATGCAGCTGGCATATAAGGGGAACAAAAGGAAGGGTTTGGGATTCAATCAGGTTACCTCATTGTATAATCACAACTACACAACAATGCCTGAAACGGACGAAGATATTGAGAAAGCACAACATATGGTGTACGGCAAACCCAGTGATTATACATCAGACACACGGGAACCATCTATTACTTTTGACTTTTCTAATGATTCAGCTGGAGTTTCTAGTCCTTCATCTGCTAAACCACGACTCTCTGACTTTATGAAAGTTGATGAAGAGAGAGCTGACGTGAACAAGGCTCCTAGTGCGCAAACTGAAAAACTCTAAACCTTCCGCTTCTGATGAAAAGGTCCAGAGCAATTTAAAGCAGAAACGAGCAAATCGGAGACGAAGAATGCAGAAGTCCAAACGTCAAGGACGGTCACGCTCTCCCAAATCATCCGTGGGCAGCAATAGCCCTCAAAAGGCTGATATCGTCAAAAATGCCTTTGTTAAGCCGGCCTTTAATGGCAAATGTTAAAATATGCTTTTGATCGTGCTAGCAAAGCTTTTGAAAAGGTTGGGGAGATTTCTGAACAAGACTTGCAGTCTAAACAAAAGAAGAACAATCCAAAGAAATCTCCACAATAGAAGAAGGCCCTTGCAAACGACAAGTACAGACATCAAATTCATCTTTGTCTGCAAGAAACGTGCAAGAATATCAAGCACAAAAGGGATCAGTTCATCCTTCAAGGCCTGCACGAGAAAATCAAGCTGATCAGAATGCTTTACATGTGAAGAGACAAACGTGCTTCAATTTCGCATTCCTGGTCACATCGCTCGAAACTACACATATAGTCCCCATGTTCCGTATCATGTCCAAAATCAGAAGGGTACACCTAAGGATAACAATCATTCGAAGCCGATGAAGGTATCATCACCTAAGGCAATGAAGAATGTGAATCCCAAGGTTAAGCTATCTTATGGGGATTGGAATGTTGCCAAAAACAAATGCAAGTATGTTCAGAAACAAAAATCTTTTTCTAAAACGACTAAACCTGAAACAGCCAAAGTTGCTCAATCAAAGGCAACAACCGCGTTTGTTAAAACAAAACAGATTTGGAAACCAAAATCCAAGACGGTAGGAACATCACCAATCCTCTGTGTCTGAACGAAATAATTTATTTTGATGCTTCAGGGAAACCTAGGACCACAATGGCTTGGGTCCCACAGTCTTACTAATCTCCTTATTTTTCAAGAACAACCAAGGAGGAGCTGTTGACAATCTCTGGAATGTTGATAGCGGTTGTTCCAGGGACATATCAGATAACGTCTCACTGTTGCAAAAAGTTCAAATTTTTATTATGAGTGTGAGGTAAGAAAAGATCAGCGAAAAGGTACAAATTTACATTTCATGCTTTAATTTTGAGATTGATTAGTTTTTAATCTAATGACGGAACGGTCAAGCAAAAACAACAAAAATATTTTCCTTTCCTTCGTTTAAAACTTTGTGCATATGTTTTCTTTATTAGGTAAATTTGTGCATAAAGTATGATGCACAAATTTAGGGGGAAGAGAGCGATATATGTATATATGTATCGTTTGAAGGGGAGAAAACCAGAAAAATATGAAAAACATTTGAAAAAAAACATACAAAAGGTCTTTTTGCATCAAATGGGAAATGAAATGAATATTCGTGATAAAGGGTGTAGCTGACACATGTAAGGTGTCGTAGCTGAAAAGACTAGGATCTAATGTGATATGTCGATAAGCTTAACGCTCAAAGTGATTAAAAGATACTAAGTGATATAAACATAACGAACTATGTATCTTGTGGGAAACATACCATCAGCGTATCATTTCATGGTCTTAAATCATGCGTTGATAGATAGCCAACGTCTGAGGTTTCGGGTCTTTATGTTGTTGTGTCATACCCTGACCCGCAGCGAAAATGGTAGTCGGGGAATGATTGGGTTTTCATCAAAGCTCTTCACATTTACTATAATAAAGTTTGATATTTATTATTTTCCAATTTAAAGGAAAAATTACAACAATCATACAAGCACAACAATATTCATGAACCCTTTATATTTCTTCTAAGGCAATTTCCTATGTGTTCCTTGCTTCAACTTGTCCACCTGTATCATGTGTAAAAATAGAGTTTTGGGTCAACAAAAGTTGGCGAGTGAATCTCATTTAAACATTTGAAAGAATTAGTTATATTGGTTATTTAAATAAAAATGTGCATAAACCAAATATGAGTATACGCATATGTAAATCTAACCATAAACCACATAATATCAACCAATGCACACACAAGCATGACAAATGATGAACAATGAGATCAAGGCTCAATCAAACGGAGCCTATCTAATGGGGCACCTGATGCTCAACTCGTATCCCACGAGGAACTGATGGGCCTTAAATGAATGATTGCACGCAACTTGTATAGGTCCAACGGAGGATCAAGTTAAACCTATCCCTTGTTCATATAATATACACACAAGTGCGGAATCCAAGTGTGCATGCAACCAAAGCAAAGTAAAGAACACGGTGTAACCAAAGATTCACTATCTTGATTAATGATTGAGAACAAGTACAAAAATATACACACAATGCTCGTATGACTCAAACAAACTTGCTGTGTTCTTGTGTCTTCGTCTTCACAAGAAATGCTAGCAGAGAGATCTCACCAAAAGATCAGTTTGCTAACTCGTTCTTTCAACTTGGTGACTGGTCAGTCTAGTGAAAAACCTTGACTGAGAAGTGCATGTCTTCTTATATAGTGTCTGTCTAGGCATTCGTACGAAACACCCCAATCTAGACAAACGGAACACATTATTTCACACGAGACACATCTCCAGAATATTTGGTACGAGTCAACTGTTTCGTACGAAATACTTAATTCGTACGAAATACTCATTGTTTCGGACGAAACATGTGATTCGTACGAATCCTCTGACTCGCACAAAATCCTTATTCTTGGAGAACATGTGCAGAGATGACATACACAAGACTTATCAGTATGCACACATGCAACTTATTAACACAGACAAGCTAAGATGTCGTACTAGATCAAGATAGAAGGATATCTCGATCTATTCAACAAGACCAAACCTATACAGACACTTGAGCAAAGATCGTACAATTACCACTGTAATTAAGAATAAGCGACAGACACAAAAGTGTATCAACAACTTGACAAAAATTTAAACACACAATACAACATATAACAATACATAACACGTATGATCGTATAATGGTGATAGCACAATTGTTTGAATAAACGAAAAATGTAAACGATACATGATAAACCCCAAAACATGAATCAAAAGGGGAATTTGTAAGGATTCACTCACAGTGGGTGCGTTACCTTGATTTGCCGACGAACGCGCACGAGTTTGGGATTTAACCACTAGAGAAAACTACCCTAAATAATAACGTAATAATTAAATACATAATAAATTTTTATTGAAAATTAATGTTTATAATTAATGCTTTTTATTAAGTTGATAGGTTTATTCTTGTGAAATTAATGCAAATTTCTAGGCTTTTAAGACCTTATTTTTGAGTATTTTTAATTAATTTTTTAGTGAAAATAAAACGGATTTTAACTAAAAGAAAATTATCCTTTTTCAAGGTTTTATTGGTCAACGGCCGGTCGGATTCGCGTGAGTATTGGCATCGTGTGTGGATAAAACTCGTGACCTCCCGTTTACGTGCACGCAGCTCTACCAACCGAGCAAAGTGTCTAACCCGAAAAATCTATGTTTTTATTATATATATACACTATTTAGCATAAGAATTTATTTACATATTTAATTATTACGTTATTATTTACGTATCTAACCTGTTTAAAACAAATATTTTTATTATATAAAACACTTAACCAAATCTTCATCTTCTTCATTTCTTAACCCAAAACCTGAAACCCAATTGTTATCAATTTTAACAAGGTCTGGGTTATCTGATTGATATCTAATACGTACTAAATACAAAATATAAAGAGATTTAGAGGTTTATACCAACTGAGGCGAGGTTCCCGTTTTCCAGCGACAAATTCCGGCGAACAGAAAAATGAACCACGGTGACTTGAGGTGAAGAACAAAGCTTGTCCAAGAATTGTTTGAGAGGAGAATCAAAAGAATGGTGAGTCTAAATGAGGTGTGGTGTCTTGGTATTTATAGATGAACAAAAGCTCGGTTATTTAATTTGAACGTGACTCTCCAATCATGATTCCGAATTCGGTTACATGCATTGATTTTGAAATTTAAGATTGAAACCGAAAAATGGTTAAGAATGATTGTTGTAATTGCCATTCATGATTGATTTCAATTTAAATCCATTGTCGGTTTCTGATTTGGATTTCCGAGTTTGCAGGCTGATGTGTGTCTGTGTAAAGTTTTATTTGTTTTGCTTCTCGACACAAGTGGTGTGTGTATCTCGGTGGTGTTTCTATGTGTGTGTGTTTGATGGGGACCCGTGTTCGAAACCCGGCTGCCCCTTTATTATTATTATTCTTTTTCATTATTATTTTTAGGGTTTAATTATTTTATATATTTTTTATTGGTTGCTATTTTTATTATGCAGTTTATTTATAAAAAAATATATTAAACAACCCAAATGAATGCGTAACGAACTTTAATAAATACTTAACTTTCAAACAGAGCGGGTTTTGGAACCCGTTTTACATGAATGTTACATGTTAAGTCATCCGGGGATATCTTGGCTGCCTTTCTGTTGCATTCAGATTATATGCAGGGCTAGGCACAGTCAGAATATCTTTCTAAAAGAGCCAAAATAGAAGGGCCAAAACCTTAAAAGAAAGGAAGTCTCATCATGAGAAAATTCCATGAATTTAAACATGCCAAATAATGTATTTGCCTAACCCTCGTCAGATACTATTGGTCACTCTGCTGTACGAAAGTACTGACCTGTTCACCAATAGTCTGACGTTGTAAAATTAAATGATGATTTCAGTATACTCATTCTGCTATGATGAATTGTTGTGCTTACCTTGATCGTGGGGGTATGTCGTGGTGTAGGATGCACAGATATTATAGTATAATACTACCTTAAGCATATCACGAAGATGAAAAATTAAAGTTGAGCGTTAAAATTTAAGTTGACATACATATTGGCAATCACTTAGACCAGTCTAAATAAGTTCGCACTGAAAAGTGTTCCTTGGTCCCCCTGAAAAACGATTTTGATCCTATTGCAATTGTATAGTTGTAACTATTGAGTTAGTTTCTTTGTTTATTTGTGTTTCTGTCTATATTCTTATATTTAAAAAAATAAAAAAAATCGAAAATTCAAAATCCAAAAATCAAAAAATAAAGTGTTTGATTTGACTAATCATCAAATGATGAAAGAAATTTGAATTTTGATCTGAGTAAAAGTACTTGGATGTACCAAGTGTTCATGAGGTACTCTCCCTGTTACATAAGAATGTTTGCTTATGATTTCTGAAAATTGTGCAGATCTTGTTTTAGATCAAGAAACAGGGGTTGCTGAAATTGAGATGCTGTTAGTTGCCAACAAAGCATGAAGCATCACAACAACAAAGTGTACCTGAGACAGAAGAACCAGATGCCAGTCATCGTCTGACAGTGATAGTACATTTGAAGAAGTGCCTTAGAACCTGCTTGCTTGAAAGAGAAAGATTGAAGAAGAAAAGAGCTGCTGAAATTCCTCCTCTCATAATCTTTTTGACAAAGATGTTTCAAGCAAAGCTGATCAAGATCCTGATGTCACACCCCGACCCGCAACGGAATAAGAGTCGGGGCATAATTGGGTTATCACCAAATCTCATGATATTACTATTATGTTTCACATTTATTTAAATCAAAATTACATTCTCAAATATCCAAACATGTCCATACAAATACAAAGAAAATAACCAACTAAACAATTCCAAGCTCTAAACCATTTTATTCTTCTAGGCCAATCCTATGTGTTTCTGGCTGCAGCTGGTTCACCTGTATCATGTGTAAAAATGGGAGTTTTGGGTCAACATAAGTTGGCGAGTGAACCTTGTTAGATAAACATTTATAATTGATTTTCTTGTTATTTTATCAAGGAAAAATTGTGCATAATCATAAGTGAGCAAATGATAAATAATCAATCAGCAACAATGTTAACCACAAATTATAACATACAATAACATACCAACAGCATACCATAACATATCAACTTGCATAAATATATAACATGAATGAAACTGTGCAATCAAGGCTCAATCAAACGGAGCCGATCGTATTGCATGTACTGAAAATGATAAATGTCTGTGCGATCAAGGCTCAATCAAACGGAGCCGATCGTATGTTGGCACGCCAGGTTCACGCTCATAATGTAATGGGGAACATGCTCAACGCTCATAATGTAATGGGGAGCGGCGGCCTATGAAATTGCATGTACTGAAAGTAATGAATTGAATCTAACAATAACCACACAAGCCATTGAATCAAACTGAATACACATTTGTCCATGATATGATGTATGCACAATAATTTAAGTATAATAAGTAGCAAGACACATTATACACCCCAAAAACGTGATTAAAACGGGGAATTTGTAAAGATTCACTCACATTGGGTGCGTTTGATTGGAGATAGTGAGATGCGCACGAATTGGAAGAGCGGAACAACGAGAATTAACTAACTAAAATAATAATAACGGAAAAATATAGTAAATGAGTGGATTTTATTAAGGATTTTAATAAAATTTTTAGATATATATTTATGAGTTTAAGGCTATTTCCTATCTTTAAAAACATTATTTTTAAATATTTTTAATTGATTTTTAAATTAAATTAAATAATTAAAAATATAAAAATATGTTGACTTTTTGGGTTGACCGTTGACTTTTTGACTTTGACTGTTTGACCGGTTTATTGTGTAATTGAAATGCGCTGGGTGAGGCTTGAACCCGAGACCTCCCGTACGTGTGCACGCAGCTCTACCAACTGAGCTACGTGTCTAACCCGAAATAATTCTGTTTTTAATTATACTTATATATTAACTCAATTTATCCAAAATTCTTTTATTTTCAAAAACATTTTAATTCATCGAACCGGTGCCACTAACAGGTCTCGAACCCGGGACCTGTGCTTTAACGTTACACACAGTCCACCGCTGGACTGTGTGTCTAACTTGGTTAATATACCAATTTTTATTATGCTTAACAACTAACGTGAATTAACCCGGTTCAGTTAGAAAAATAAAACGTTTTTATTACATATAGGGTGCGTGTATCAGGGATCGAACTCGCGGCGTGTGCGTATAATTTGTACACAGTCCACCGCTGGACTGTGTGTCTAACCCGTTTAAAATACCAATTTTAATTAACCTTATATTGTTAGCGCAGTTCATCTTCCTCGCTAGTTTTTACAGACAGCGGATACACCGTTATATCTTGTTTAATTCGATTGATAAACATTGTACAGACTAATATGAAATGGCAGAGACATAATTAGAAGTAAACATACCGGTGAACGATTTATTTCAGAATTCCGGCAAAGCGTCGGTCTCTGTTTTTATGAACTTCAACTGAGCAAGCCAATTAACCGTTTTGATTAGCTAATCGTGGAATTGAAGTGATAAACAAACGTTAACAGAGTGTTTGAATGTCCTTACCGATTCACAGATGAAAATAAAGATTTCCAGAAATTTTCCGGCGAAGTGGAATTATCCGATAGCAGCGTCTGAATTCGATTTCAATTGATAGGTCCGAGTTAGAAACAACTTAACAATTGATAGACTACGACGGTATTGAAAGACTTACCGATTTTGATGAAGAATACGGTTTTCCGGCGAACTTGCAGAATTTTCCGGCGAGTAAAATAAACTTTTCTGATGAACCGAAAGTATGACGAAAGTGAAATGGCAGGTTTGTGGAATGTTTATGAGTCGCGAGAAGATCTTTGATTGCTGTAATTCAGATTATGGGATATTTTCGGTTATAAAACCCATCATCATCAGAATTTAAGTCAATTCAAGTCTGAATTGATTAGAATCGTCGGTGCATCGGTTATAAACCTGAATTCGCGATTATTCAAACGTTTTAGACGGTTGAATAGCCGATTTTGGTTTTCAGTTGGCGCAACCGGTTAATCTATGTTTGTTTATAAGATTTATTTGTTTCCTAGAGTTGACAGAAAACAAACAAGTGGTGGAGTGGTTATGCTTGTGAGTGTTAAGTCTTTGGAGTTTACAACCTGGCTGACCGGGTTCGAGTCCCGGCAGCCCCATTTTATTTTTTATTACTCTATTTATACTTTTTATCAATTATAACTTTTATGGTTTAATTTGTTTATTAATTATGTATCATTAAAAATTAAAATAAACATAAATAGGCAACGACACATTTATAACTTGATATTCGATTACAAACGGAGCGGGTTTGGTAAAACCCGTTTTCGACAAATGTTACACCTTATATGAAGCTAACCACAACAGCTGAAGAAAAATACCCATTGCTGAGAGTTCGTTGAAGTGTGAGGTCCAAGAAGTATGAGACTGACTTCCACGACACTTAAAGCATATCGACATCCATAGTCTCAGTTGAAGACGTTGCTGAATTTATGCTATCAAGACAATTTGATGCATCAGTTTAGGGGGAGATTGTTAGGTCCTAGAAGTGTGAGACTGAAGCATCAA
This sequence comes from Scalesia atractyloides, assembly GCA_947069175.1. Lineage (NCBI taxonomy): Eukaryota > Viridiplantae > Streptophyta > Magnoliopsida > Asterales > Asteraceae > Scalesia > Scalesia atractyloides. Next base: position 54,800,723 of record CAMTDV010000020.1, read on the forward strand.
ATATACGCAACAGTCTATGGTGGTTAACTGGGTTAGTTTTGTATTAGTTTTGGACCTGTATAGGTCATTTGGGCATGCCATAGGCCATGTGGGCCAGGCAAGCCCATGAGGGACATACCTTACCCTAGGTATATAAACTAAGCTTATTCATTTCTAGGGTTAAGACTTTTGGGATTTCTCTAGAGAGAGCCTCCATCTTATACCAGACGGTTTTGATTGTTCTTCGTTATTTAGGCTTTCTTGAAGATCACCAAGTTTGGATTCCATTCATCCTTGGTGATTGTGTGATATCGTTTGGTAACGTGGCAATTGTTGGTTGCCAGTTTTTCGGAACTCGTTTGGTAACGTGGCAATGCAAGAAACAGACCGTGGTCGCTCTGTACCTGTGAGGCTGAATACGTTTCAGCAGCCAGCTGTTGTTCCAAGATACACTTGATTCAACAGAAGATGAGAGACTTCGGACTGTAATTTCTTGATACGCCTATATATGTAGATAACCATGCTGCGATCGATATCACTAAAAACTCATGTCAACACTCTCCAACCAAACATATTGAGATTCGACACCACTTTATCTGTGATTGCTACGATAAAAAGTTGGTTAGAATTAAAAAAATCCACACCGATGACCAAAAATTAGATTTTTATACCAAAGCCTTTGATCGTACAAGATTTAAAAATCTTTTAAAATTAAATGGTTTACGAAATCTAACATCAGGGGACATACATGAGGTTGAGTTTGAGGATGACGACGACTTGACGTGATACTCATCGGTTTGACGAATTTTCAATATATTCTTACTGAAAAACTCTAAAAATCCAAAAATATGTTTTTGATTTTAGGTGGAGAAATTTTGGGAAAATACAAAAACATTATAAAAGTCAATAAGAGTTTTTGTGAAAAAGAGGAATCATATTATATCAATATGACAGTCATAGTATGCTAAAGATATGGAATGATTAAACAGTAATTAAATAGGTCTTACTGAGGATATGCCAATAGGCTTCACTCGTTCAGTAAATTGTTTTCAAAAATATAAACCTAAATGAAAAACTGAATAACTTGTGGGTTAACATCTCTTGGATATATGGACTTAGTACTCCGAAATTTCTTTTGAGAGAATGCCTGTTCTGCGATACTAGGTCTTTATATTTAATCAATATCTAGGGTATTATCCGAGTTCTTCTTATTTTGCGTCAGCAATAGCCTAAAACTTGTATAATACTTTATGCATTATTCGCCTACAAAAGCTGCATAAAAAATGATTATGTCATAAACTTTGTGACATCTGCAGTTCAAAAGATTCCTTTAAGGAACACCACCTAAAGACGAGCCTTCATCTCTTTGTTTGTATGGAAATACTAACCTGAGCTCTCAAGGTCTCGCAATTCACCCCTTTATAGATATCAATTGGATATATTCACCTATAAAATGACACTCTAGGAATCTCAATACGGGAGTATATTCTGAGATGGGACACACAGTTACTTCATGTTTTTAATATTACCTAACATATCTTGAAACAGCTGAGAAACAAGAAGAAGTTTAAGTGGATACGAATATTAGCACTCTAGGTAAATCTAGTTAAAAGCTTAATGAATATACCAAGATCAACAGTACTGGTGATTTGTTAAACACTTGATATGATTTTCTTAAACACAAAAATCACAAAAGTATGTATCTTTACTTGTTATTTCTTTTCAGAAAAATTCCGAAACCCAAAAAGATTTTCAGTTTCCTTAGCTTTATAGTTTTGTTTTAGTCTACCGATGATGTAAACACTGATAGTTGAAGTCATGGCGACATCTTGCTGAAGGGAATCTGAAAACCATGGGTTGGGAGCTAATCTTAAACGAAAACTTACCTAAACTTCAATAAAGTTCATTAATTTGAAACTTTACAAATTAAAATAAATTTGTTTTGGTCAAAAATGGTCAACCATGGTCATTAACTTGGACTTGGTAGGCAAATCAGATAACCAGGGTCATTAACTTAGACTTGGTTAACTGAGTGGGTTTTAAACAGATAAAATTGCATAAAATATCAAAATGTTTAAAAATTATAAGGAAACTGATTCGTACGGGTCTCACTATCTCATACGAATGGCATTTAGTGTTCATTCGCACGAACCACTGGTTCGTACGAATGACACAGAACTAGTATAAAAGGAAACTTTCTTCGCACGAACAAACTTTATGTTACTGTGGTCTGAGAGAGCTTTTTGTGCGAATCAATTCTAATCTTTGATTTTCTTAACATATATCGAGTATCATTACATTGGGGAGGTTGATACACACACCTCTTTCGATGAGAAAGGTACTATTGCTCGTTTCTAGCCGTTATTATGCCGGATTTAGACCTAATGGACTTAAAACATAGATTTAGGAAGATTGGACCGGTAAAACTTAAAAATTGAACTTAAAAACGTGAATATCGGCCCCAATAGCCTATAAATCGACTATCAATTTGTTAAAAACAACGTGTTTTGAGTTCGGTTTAAACTTGGTGTTCTTGGAACGGTTCACGATTCGTACGAAAGACCATTCGTACAAATTGTGTTTTAAAATTTGTTAAGTATTGATTCGTACGAAGCAAGTTTGGTAAACTTTTGGAAAAATGTCTAACTCATAAGTCAACAGTACGAAGTAGTGATTCGTACGAGTGATATTTTAATCCAAACTTATAAAAGTTTCTAACTATTAACTCGTACGGATGTATGGCTCGTACGAATGTTTATGTAAGTTAAAGATTTTGAAAATATTTCTAACGGTTTGAATTCTCTTTGTGTACAGGTCAAGAAAACGTCCTTCTCTCTGTTCCACAATATCTGTTGTTTGCTGGACGATTCTATTCCGGAAATTGCTGCTTATCATTATTTATTAGATATTCTTAGCAGAATCCCGATTACAAAAGTGCTTACTGATCGTCATACAGCACACAGATCTCATGTTGAATATTTTTGGAATGCGAAAGAGTTTAATGCTGAAGAGAATGCTATAGTTTCGGCAATGAAGATAAACGACGAGGATATACAGGTGAAGATAACGGAAGATTTGATCAGGACTGTTTTGGATTTTAAAGATAATGAAGATGAGCCGACCGGATTTTCCGAGTATATGGTGAAGGGTTGTTTTTACCGAATGGTGATGTTGGATTTGTGAACGCCGCGCCATTCAAGAAGGGAAACCTCAGTGCGCCATTTTGTTACATTGCTCACGTTGTTGCTCATGCGTTGAGTCATCTCAAAGGAGGGTTTGATGATTTGGTCGATTACCAAATGTGTATGATTACTGCATTGGTCCTGAATCTGCCATTAACTTTTCTAAGGTTATATTTACACAGATGGTGTATAACATACAGAGGGAAAAGTTGTTGTAGTGCCCTCGGTTTGTACAGATGTTGTTAGATCACTTGCACCCAAACTTGAAAAAGAAGAAGGACGATGTGTTAAAGCTTGAACATATGGATGTCCCGACTCTCAAGAAGATGAACTTGCACTTAAAGACTTCTTCGAATGCTAAGCCAGTTTTTGGTGCTATAGTCGACAAAGATTACATTTCTCCATCTCTGGGAAAATGGAGGAAAGAAGATAGTGGGGATGAGAACGAGGAGTTAATTGCGCTAGAAAGTTTTGTTGCTAAGCGTAGTTCTTGGTTTGTGAAAGATGGAGAAAAGAGTGCAAAGAGAAAAACGACTGCTACATCTTCTGCTTCTACAACTCAAAAGAAAAAGCAAGCAGCTGAAAGTTCTGTGTTAAGAGACGAACCAGATGTTGAAGAAAATATTGAAGATATTGCTGTAGACATTGAGAGACAAGCATTTGGTGGAGATAAAATGGTTGAAGACGCATCATCTTCGAGCACTAATTCTGACGAAAAACGCACTGGTGAAAGAAAAAGGGCTAAAAAGATAGAGGTAAAGCGTCTGGCTGAGAAAAAGAGAAAAGCCGAAGAGAAAAAGCGCAAAGCGGCAGGTTAAGATGATACAATGTATGTACCTTCATGTTCAGATACAGATACTCCTGTACGCACACCAGTGAGAAAAACACACCGACGGTTAAAGCGCCAAGCAGCTAGAAGCCTTAAGTCTCCTACTGTGAAATCTAAAGAGACAGTACAAGAGCCGACGGTCGAAGAAGAGGTTGTTGTTGAACCGACTCCGTCATCACCAGTTCATCAGTCTACTTCTCAGATACCTCAATTGCCACACGTCAATCTACTCTGCCACAACATCAAGCACCTCAGCCGCCACCACAACCAACACCACGACAGGCTACTCCGCAGCCACCACCGCATACTTCGCAACCCCAGTCTCAGTTTGATTTCAACTTTGATTTTGGAGACATTACAAGTGGTGAAGTCTTTGCGACAGACATGTTCAACGACCTGCGTGTTGATGAGCAACAGAAAAAAGTTTTGTTGACCACCGTCAAAATTGCGGAGTTGCAGGAGCAGATTAATGTGTTGAATGAAGATAACAACAGTTAGAAGCCAAGCTTGCAAGTATAGTGTCAGAGAATGAACGTTTACTTCTCAGAATGGCTGAATACGAAGAGGAAAGGTTCCGAAGTGATAGAAGAATGAATATGTATGAGAAAATTTTGACGAAAAAGCTAGGAGTTAACATAGTCGTGGAGATTGATGATATTGAACGCACAGAGACAAGAGATCGTGTTGCTGAAAGAGAACGTCTTGCTAAAAACTATCAGACACGCAAGGCAAAGGTAAAGAGAAAGTGGTAGAGGATCCCGTGAATGTCGAAACTGCGCCAGAAGTTGAGTTTGCGCAAGTTATCATAGATATCGTGTTGTATCAAGTGTCGAATAAGTTTGTGCTGATCGGGAACCCTAAGGATGGGGAGATTGATATGTCAGATCTTTCGGTGAGACACCGCGAATGGCTTCTGAAGAAAAAGTTAGTAAAAGAGATTGAGAAAGCGGTTGAAGAATTTGAGGAAGATGCTGAGAAAGAAGATGAAGAGTTAGATGATGTTGGTGATTTGATTCGGATTTGACAAGGGTGATGATGATGATATGTAGGAGGTGCTGGTATTCGTGTAATCGATTCTTGTTTGAATGAAGAGATTGATTATTCAGTGTATCTTGATGACTCTGCAAATCAAACGACTGAGGAAGGTGCTAAGGACACAGCTGAAGGTCCTTCTGAAACTCAGCAAGCGGGAATCTTCTCGGTAATTGAGACATCTACAGTTCCGGTTGTTCCGAAACCAAAGATATTCTATCTTGAGCATGATGTCGAGGAAGGCAAATTTATCCACAGCTATTCTAAGGAAGATATTGCCGAAATGTTAGGCGTGGATGAAGAAACGTTTGAGTTTAGTTTTGAAGATGAATTGAATGAGATTAGTGCTTTTGAGCCAAACGATTATGTTTTTGAACATGTTGAAGAAGCTAATGATTTTGATCAAGTTGTCATGGAGGATGATTCTAATGACGATGCTAATATTGCCGATCAGGGTACAGAGGACTCCCCAACTTTTACTGAACTGTTTGCAGCAGAGAATGCAGATATTCTAAAGCATAAAGTTGAAGAAGCTACTAAGCATGGAACTATTCCTCAATAGTTAAACAGGGCTGAAATTGCTTAGATGAGGAAGAAGTGGTTTAAGAGCCACCAGCCGAGCGGAAGTTCAAACGTTCTTTACACGTGACGCTGATATTTCTCTAAGGGATATTATAAGCTGGGGTTGGATTGAAGAGCATAACGTTTACGCGATCAAAAGAGAGTTTGGTGTTCGGTACTTCCGATATTTAAGCGACATCGAGTCCTTGCCTTACTGGGATATCAAAGAGTTGGTGCAAACAAAGACGATCAATCTCAAGATGAAATTTCACGACCAGAGGCTTTGGAAGTTGATTAAGCTTGAAGCTACACTAAGGAGAAGTATGTTACGCTCATTGTGAAGAGGCCGAAAGTAATGAAGAATATGCCTATGATACAAATGGAGCAGGATTTCCACAAAGTCTTCAAGTGGTGGCACTATGATTCTAATACAGGAGAAGCTGTAATTTGCGTGCACCCTGATGATGACTTGTGGAAGATTACAGAGGAGCTATCCGAAGCTGTCATAGCTCACAAATGCATATATAGGCTATGGCGTGGCATTCGAGTACTAGACCCGATGTGACTAGTCAATTGTACGAAGAAGGATATAGATTGCTTGTTCTACAGCAAGATCAGTTGCGAAGAGAAAGATAAAGAGCAAGCACTCCAGTTTCAAAAGATTGGTAATGTCTGTTTCGCCAATGACATACATTCTGGATCGGCATGGAACACATTTTGGAGGAAGCTGGAGGAAACCTAGCAAAAGAAGAAGGAAGCTAGAATAGCGGAGCGAGCTCGCGTAGCATTGCTAAGGAGTTTTTGGTTTAGCAATACAATGAATCGACCTCCTCCAACAGATCAAACGCCAATAGCATTTGAGGAGTGTCGCAAGCCACCGAAGAGACTTTTTGGTCGTTAAGCGTCAAATTATATGATGAATTTTTTAAAGACTATCCATACTGCGGCAACATCCAAAGGGGAGTTTGTTGGTGCATTATGTCTATTGCCTACGTCTAGGATATGTCGATATTGTAAATAGGGCTTAAACGTCCTTTGTATAAATGTTATTGTTTGTTTTATATGTTTTGTAGATGACTCGTATGAGTGAGTCAGATGGCTCGTACGAGTGACACTCTGTCACTCGTACGAACCAACCACTCGCACGAGTCACAATCTCTGTTTCACACACTCTAGTGCGAGTCATGTCGACCTATAAATAGAGGAATGTTGTGTAAGAGCTAAGTAGAGTTAGATCAGTTGGTACGGCGAAGCCCTACTGATTTGTTTACTTGCGTCTGTACTTTGCACGTCAATCAATACATTCAGAGCACATAAACAGTAAGATCTTTCTTGTTCGTTAGTCATCCTCTCTAGCAATGAATTCCGCCTCTACTAGCTGAGTTAGGTCAAACCGATTGCTCATCAGAGGAGCCGATCCCCCGTTCACGATACCGAATTGTGGACATGTTTTACTACTCTGTACAAAGAATCTCTCAAAGAAGTAGTATCAAATTCAACCTCTTTACCCAAATTGGACGAGAATGATAAGAAGGCTTATGATCTAGAAAAGAAGGCCTTTGCCAATCTTACACAAGCACTCCATAAGGATATTTATCATAAATTTATGTATTGTACCACTACGAAGACTTTATGGGACCTTTTGGAATCAAGAGGGAAGGAAATGCAGCAACGAAAAAGATTGGACATGATATTTTAAAGAAAGAGTTTGAAGGGTCTCTGTTTATGGAGAGTGAAATACTAAGTGATATGACAAATCGTTTCTATCATTTTCTTAGTGAGATGTACTCATACAAGGTTAATGCATCACCACAGGAGATTGTTATACGTTTTGCTGATGCTTTACCACCTAAGTGCAGTCAATTTATTGAATTGCTAAAACATACCGGTGTTTTGGATGTAATCAACATTTACGAATTTGTTTAGAAACTTGAAAACAAAAATGAAGAAGAAATTCATATAGCAAAACGAATTCTAGTTCCTCAAAACCCAGAGAGATATTTTGGAGGCATTAATAGAGGTGTAACAAATCAACAACCAAAGCTTCAAACAGCATTTGTGTCAAATGCAAATCCTTTTATGTCGCGAGTTCAAGCAGATCAGTCTGTTGGTTCAAGTTCTCAAGTCTATGGACAAGCTTTTGATCCAAAAGCTTTTCTTCCTCAACCACAAGATGCTAGACCAAAAAATGCTCAAGTCTATAGATAAGCATTTGATCCAAAAGCATTTCTTCCTCAACCACAAGTTGTTACACCTCAAGTTCCACAACAAGCTTTCTATGGTAAAAACCTTCAACCCTCAAACCCTAACGCTGTCAGACTCGATACATCAAACCTTTCTAAGGAGTGTGGAAGTTGCCCGGGAACACATAGAGCTTTAAACACTTTGGTGAGTTCTTACTACGGATTAGTAGCTGGGCAAATTGGTAACATCAATCTAACTAGTGAAGACTATGCACAAATCGATAAGGAGGAGATGGATTTGATCTATATCAAATGGGCGTTTGCAAGTGCAGTGAGAAGGGCAAAATATTTTATGGAGAAAACGGGAAGAACTAATCTAGAGAGCAACAAGAATAGTCCATACGGTTTTGACAAAAGGAAGGTTACTTGTTTCATCTGTAGAGAAAGGGGCATTTTAATAGAGAATGCACGAAGCCTCCACAGAAAGGGCATAAATATCCTTTCAACAAAAATCAAGTTACTAACAACGAAAGAGCAATGGTTCCCACAAACAATTACAACCGAGCTTTGATTGCTCAAGTAGATGAAAGTTGTGATTGGTTTGTTCAATTGGGAAACAATGGTGGAGGAGGAACTGCATACTATGCCGAAATTGTAAAGATTGATAACGATGGAGAATCATCTAGAAATGATGACAGTTCATGGGATAGCAGTAGTTCAGATGAAGCAGCATCGACTTCTAGTGAAGATCAATTTAAAGATGTTAATGCTGAAGTAGATGATGTGATTACTGAAACTGAATCGATGGATAGTGACGAAGAAGATTTGGAGTATGAAACTGAAGGGTCGTCTGATGAGTTTTCCAAGCATCTCTCATCAAACGACTCATCCACTCTTCGTGCAGCATTCATGGCCCGTTTGGATTGCCAGTCCAGTTAGGTAAGTTTCGATAAACCTATTGTGTCTAAGTGTTTTAAATGTATAGTCTTAAAAGGCAAATACTTAGAACTTGAAGGTAAATTTGATCACATGAAGAAACATCATCAAAGTTTGATTGTAGATCTGACAAAGTGCACTGAGGCAAACACAGCTCTTAAGAAAAATGAAAAGGAATTTAAAGCAACAGTTAAAACCTTAAAGAAAGATGCTTCTGAATTAACAAATAATATTTTGAGAAAACAAACAACCATTAACAATTATATTAACATTCTTGAAGAAACGAAAAAGGAGTTAGCTTGTGCAAAGTGTGAACATGATGCAATCAAACTCAAGTTGGACAGTTTCTCCAACTCAAGATATGTTTTGGATTAAATCATCGATGTTTAAAAGAAGAAAGGAGATATGAAATGCATTGGTTATCAGGGTTGTCCCCCTTCGGTTAGGCACAATTACACCAAAATGCCAGATGACGAAGATATGGCACAGTTTGAACCCACCGTTCCACTGGATCTAGCTGAGTTTACAGCTGGTCTAGGGTTCACTAAGGCCACATCTTCAAGTCAAGGTCAAGCGGATAACATCAATGACTCAAAGTCTATCAACGATCAAAATCCTCCCATTATTGAGGATTATGATAGTTTGGAGGACCAGTCGGATGAGGACAAACCTAAGCAGTCAGACACAATAACAAAAGAGAAAATATGCCTCTCGAAAATCACATTCTCTGTGATCCTCTAGCGAAACCGTGTGTCACTGCCCATGTCAAGATTGCTGAAGCTCATGTTGAAACCTGTGAAAGCGTGAACTTGCTTTATACATTGATTGGTTTCGACAGAGTTTACTCAAACGAAGATTTTCCGATCAAAAATGTTAACCAATCTTTGATTGATAAAGTTTTCTAGGATTCTACTAGTAAGTTTTTAGGTAATTCGAGCCCAAGAGTTGTAGTAACTCAGTGTGCTCCTCTCCTAAAATCCGAAGTTAGAAGAAATACGCAAATCAAAAATTGAAACCTCAAAACAATTAACGAAAGTAAAATCACGCTAACCAAGGAAATGGAAAAAGCAAACAGAGCCAAAACAAGAAGAAAATTCAAAATGTGAACTTCGTGAAATCCCGAGGGACTGATAAAATTGAATCTTTTAAAAACAAATCCAACACGGATTTTGTTAAACAAAAAAAAAATTTGAAGAGAAATAGTCAGAACAACTACACACAACACACAAATTGTTGTGATGTAGGACCAAGTACCTCAAGATCACGAAGTTCATCATCAAGCTATCACATTTATAATACTCCAAGGTTTGTTGAGCGGAGATCATGCTTTGAGTGGTGAGTATGGGCACATTGTTAAAAGTTGTCCATATCTCACAAAGGGAAAATCAAAAATTGACGCGCCCCATGGTAAACGTTGCCATACCAAATTTGTTTCGCCAAAACAGGACCCTCGTCTTGTTAATCAACGAGAAATGAAATAGAGAAAGAGACAACAAAAAGCTATTAAAAAGGCTTTAAAACTGGAGGTTTTCCAAATACAATCGGTAAAACCAAATGCTAAAATTGAGAAACAAAAATAGATTTGGAAACTAAAACCGGTAATTGTTTCATGGGGAGCACAATCCATTCCGAATAATCAGGAAAATGAAGTTCCAATTCTCGATGATGTCGGACGACCCAAGTCAATGAAGGCTTGTTTCGCCGTCTCCAACTATGTGCAGGATGTTCGAGGAGGAACTATTGACAATTATAGAATTGTTGATAGTGGAGTATCCAGGCACAAGATCGGCGACATTCGGCTCCAAAACATCGTTATATCTAGGAGTTGTTGCCTTAATTGGAGAGAAAGAGAAGATAATGTCCGATGAGTGAAGAAAATTTGGTGAATAAAGTTTTTAACTTCGACAAGATGAAACACGACCAATAATTTGTTTGTTTAAGACTTGTATCGGATCCACAGGATAGGTTCAATCGAAATGTACTCGCCTGCAGCACGTCAGAAGATTATCGAAGACTCATGTCTTATATCTTCCACAAGAAGTTCAAAGCTTACAAGATGATCATGCAATGTACATTTCTCCACGGGTATGATTGAAGAAAATGTGTTTGGTTGAACAAATCAACCGGGTGTGTGGATAACTTGGCGTGGAATGAATAACCGCACACTATTTCTCAATGAGAAAGACGAAGACCTTTGCTGGTGCAAAAACATGTGGACAACATCATGTATGGACCGTCCAAAGATGATGTGTACAAGCTTCCCCAGATGCTCTCTTGCTTCTTACCAGTCGGACCCAGAGGTTTATGATCTTGTTACTGTGAAGTGATTTCTCAGTTATATGAAGTAGCTGCAAAATCGACCTTGAAATCTACACCGGGTGGATATCTAGTTGGGAGAGCACACAGATTCCAGGCAATGCACGTAGCAATTGCAGGATTATAGTTTTAAATTTCTAATCTCTCCTATCTTTGTCGATATTTAAGCTGCTTTACGGATTTCCAAAATCTCGCACAACATCCCAGACTAAACACATTGATCTCAAATATCACCTCACACGAGATTTTTTCAATATGAAACTCAACAATGTTGTTTTGGTACACATCGGTTACCAACGTGCCAACTCATTTTTCTAAAATTTTGATAAATCATTTTTTATTTAATTAATTTTGGTGAACGTCATTGAGGTAAAACATGAGTTAATCCACATCGGGAAATCGTTTTTGTGAACATTTTTCTTGAAAAAAATCCTAAAAGATGTATTTAAAGGTTTAAATTTACTTTTTGCATTGTAGGGGGAGTAAATTCCAATCCGAAATATACAAAAACATTTCAAAAGGACAAAAACAAGAGAAAAACAAAAATGAGTTTCCTGGCAAGAAAAGAGAAAATGATAGTAAACTAGTAGTCTGTCAAAACCTCTTTGAACATAAAATGAAAAATGATAAGTAGCTCTATATTCAATGTATCGGTAGGCTCACAATCATTTTAAAGTGTGCACAGGGCGATACAAAAGTAATCGACTGAAGACCAAGTGGGAACAATTCATTGGCATATGGTCTTGGTATCGAAATTTTGTTTGATAGTATGTCGTGGTTATGAGATATGCGGTCTTTATGCTTGTTTATCATCTGGCTATCATGGTTGAATCTTTTACCGAAAAATAACGGGGACGCAAGTCTAGAACTTCCATGATACCATACATACGTGTAAATATTGTATACGACCATCAATACATGATAAACATATCACATTCATCCAATAAATAAGTGATAATATATCACAGCTTTTACGCGGGAGTTAAGTTTGTCTTTTTGTCTGTACGTTGGTACTAACCTGTTCACAGACTTACTCCTAAGTCTTGCATGCATCTGAAAATCAAGTTCCTCATAAATAAGTGATTTAATCACATATGGCTTGTTTTCAGGAAAAAATAAGTGAGTATCTCATAATCTATACGTCAAAACAGATGATAAGCAGTATACTCACCGGTAAGATTTTCTCTCGTGCATGTCTTGATACGAGAATGTGTCATGAAGTGGATGAACACTGGTCGGTAAGTATAAATCATACATTAATCGTATCCCCCAACCGCGAATGCATCTGATAAGTTGAGCGTATGTGGACAACAATACCGATAATTGTTATAGGATACTTATCTAAATGCTATCTAATCGAACAACAAGTGTGTTTTGCAATGACCGTATACTGATATGATTCTCTTACCCTCGAAATTCGCAAAAAAAAATGTCTATAAATATTTATTTGTTCCTTTCCGTCTTTACATTTAAAAATTGAAAAATGCTAAAAAGATTTTAGGTGAGTTTTAATATAAAGTTTATAAAAGCCAAAATGATTTTTTTTCTAGTTTATTTATGATTGACCGATGTTGGAAACCAAATCGAGTCTATCCTTCCTATAATCCTGATTGTAAGCCGGAAAACAATTGAATCTTCATAAATGGTCGAAGTTGACAAGCTTTGAATGTTAATGGATTAAAATTGAACAATCTTAAAACTCATAAAGTATTGTCAGTTGGTAGTTGAATGAGAGTTGGTCTCATGTGTGTCATTTGCTAATTCTACTTAAAATCAATCCTTCATTAAATTTTCAAATGAAAATTCTCTAAAGTTGATTAAATCCCTAGCAGTTGTTCTCATTACACGTTTAGCTTTGTTGTGTGTACAGATGTGGCATCCAAGCAAACTAAAGGAAAAGAGAATGAGTTTGAAGAAAAAGTTATGGGAGTAAAGACACAACATGAATGTAAGCCGTGGATCAAGAAGATCAATTCGTAGCTGACCACTTATCAACACCACAAGATATATTCAAGGGGGAGTTTGCTGAGGCACCTCCTGACTGTGACACGTGAAGACATCTGAATATTCGACAATGTTAAGAACGAACCATCATAAGCAGTATCCAAGGGAGAGTTTGTTGATGCATATTTATGTGGATGCGACTCAGTTTGGTTCGGTTCGACTCAGTTCGGTATTCACGCAGGAAGCTCATGGTCCGAAGCAGGCCATTGGAAATGAAGACCGAAGACCAGGCAATAGTCAAGGGGGAGTTTGCTGATACACTTTTGTGTGTGTCGCTTGTTCTTAGTTACGTCAGTAATTGTACGATCTTTGTTTTTTGCGTCTGTAAAGTTTTGGTCGTGTCGACCAAATCAAGATATCCTCCTATCATGATTTAGTATGACGTTTAGTTTGTTTGTGTTGTAAAATAGTTGCATGTGTGCATACTGTTAAGTTTTGTGTTTCTGATCTTGATGTTTGTGTAGTATGACTGTTAGCAGGGTTCCTAAAAGAACCACTTCTTGGTGCGAGTGAATTGTCATTCGTATGAGTAAATTACTCCTCATGCGAGCCAGTTGCTTGTTCGTATGAGTGACCATTCAAGAAGAACCAGTTGCTTGTTCGGATGAGTGACCATTCAAGAAGAACCAATTGCTTGTTCGTACGAGTGACCATTCAAGAAGAACCATTTCTTGTTCGTGCGAGTGACCATTCAAGAAGAACCACTGATTCGTACGAAGAACTTCAGTCGCACAAAGAACCACTGATTCGTACGAAGAACTTTAGTCGCACAAGAACCACTGATTCGTACGAATCACCACTGATTCGTTTGAATCTAGGTTCTTCTTGACTAAACATCAGTTCTTCGTGGGACTATATATTGTTCGTGGCACAATAGGTAGTTAGTAAATTGCACTGGGTCTTGGCCTATAAATACCAACCCATGTTAACTGGGTTCAACAGAACATGCACAGAGAGATAAGCAGTTTATTCAATAGTGTATGTACTGGGTCTCTCTACAAATCAATATAGTGAATATTTGAAGATATATCCTTTGTTATATTGGTTGTGCTCTTGCTTTGGTTTGAATTACACTGATTCCGCACTCGTGCATGTATTAAACAACAAGGAAGTAGGTTAATCTTGACCCTCTAAGTGGACCTACAATATTTAACCGTACAATATTTTAACATTATAGTGTTCGAACCGTACCCATACTTGGTACAGTATTTTAATTTAAACGGTATAATATATTCGAATCATACACGAGTATTTAAAAATAGTTAACGGTATAATATTTAAACATTTATAGTATTCGAACTACACCAGACTTGGTATAATAATTTAATTTAAACGATAACAATAAAATATATTCGAACCATATTTACGTTTTTCAAAAAATTTTAACGGTATATAATATTAACGGTATAACATTAACGGTTATCTATTTTAAGTGATTTAATGTTCGAACGGGTGAGAATTTATATCACAAATATACCAAAATAATCAAAAAAATCTGATGGGTAAGATACGTTGTGCATAGAGTTATATGCAACGTATATAAACCCTTGTTGTATGTGCCTATAAAAGCTGAGCCAAGCGCTGAATTTCATGCAACGCTAATCCTAAGTGTGTAATTAGGCACAACTGTAATGTGTAAATAAGCAGCCTTAATGTGCCAATAGTCTGGCCCTTTCAAAATTATTTTCATGACGCAACAATTTTTTTTTAAGTTTTACCATGTTTCAACAAAATTTACTACGAATAAGTGAACTGGATACCACTTTAGAATAATATTAAAAGAAAACTATTGTACAATGCAAAGCTAGCAACAAGATCAAAACCATTTCAAATAAGAAATTTCATTTCTTTTTATTCTAAAATACGAAATTTCATTTTTTTACACCATATCATTCTCTCATATTCAAGAAAAAAAAACAAAAAGAAATAGACGTGACGTGTTTTACTTGTTGATCAGCAACCGAATAGTAATACCATATATGCACATAAAAAACAAAGAAAATAAATATGAAATAGTGTAATAAAAACAAAATATAAGACTTAAATGCTTAGTTGAGCCTTGATTGCATTCATATTTCATACCCCGGCCTCCCCCATTCCTTTCTTCATCTATTTCATATTCATACATCATGAAGTTAATCAAAATGACCATGGTTGTGCTGGATATCCTAATAATAATATTTGAGTTTTTAATTGTAGCTAATTCACAAGGTCAACTCAAAGTAGGGTTTTACAATCAGGTGTGTCCCACCGCAGAATCAGTGGTCACTAATATTGTGAGAGATGCAGCAAAGTCCGACCATCGTATTCCTCCTGGCTTGCTCAGGCTTCACTTTCATGACTGCTTTGTAGAGGTTCTCACAATTATAAATAAATTAAATAAATACCGTTGTCACAAATGATCATATTTGTAGCAGTAAGTATTGCTTACAATTGTGTTTATTCGCAGGGGTGTGAGGGGTCCATATTAATAGATCAGGGTAACACTTCAGAGAAAGGTGCATTTGGGCATCAAGGGTTAATAGGGTTTAACGTAATAGATGATGCAAAAGCAAAGCTGGAAAGTATATGTCCTGGTGTGGTTTCATGTACGGATATTGTGGCCATGGCTGCAAGAGATGCTGTTGCATTCGTAAGCTAAAGAACACAGTCATAATCTGAATCTCTCTCCCGCACACACATGATATACTTACACTGCGTGTGAGAGAAAGACGTTAAAAATAACAGATAATAATTGTTTTTTTTCTGACAGTGTCAAATATTGATCATGCAATAGAATGCCCGATGTGAGAGATTCAATTCAGCTTCTCAAACAAAAGTTCATTGAAAAGTGGCTTAATGACAAAGACCTCGTGATTCTCAGTGGTAATTATGCAATCAACCTCATGAAATTGGTTAATCATGGGTGATTTTCCTCTGTTTATATTTCAGAAAATTACAAAAAATATTGATATTGAGCAAACAATTTTCAAAAGCAATCAAGGATACTAAGTCTTTCTTTTCCAAAGTATTCATCACTCATTTTCGCAAATCGAAGGCCTGCCATATAAGCTTGGTTCGCCAACATGCCTAGAATTTAGTCTACACTTTTGGCCACCGGCTAAGCCTGCTCTTTTGACAACAGGGTCAGCCAAGTCTGCTCTTTTGGTGTTGGCTAACGCTTAACTTAACCTTCACCAACTATTTTTAAAAAATATGTATCAAACTACACTATTTTGATAATTTTCCTTATTCTTTTTGGGTTCCACTCATGCACTTTGATGCTATAGGATATCTTTCAACACAGTTAACAATATATATGTGTGCTATTGATCTTTATACTTACTATTTCTATGATTATACCAACCATATTCTTTCCTGCCTTTATTGCTTTTATTGTTTCTGCAATAGATGAAAGCAAATCATCTAGTTTTCTAGGTAGAGAGTAAAAACTAGTTATATTTTGGAGTGTATTTATATAGTACGTGTTAGCTCTATCCATTAAACATACGCTCGTGAAATAATAGAAATACATCTAGAAAATGAAAATTAGATACTTAATAAAAAAGATATGTGTCAATATGGTATTCTAAAGCACATTAATTATTTATAATGTGATATGTTAGCATAATTAAAGTTTATATGGAATATTCTGTATTTCGTAAATATAGACTTTATCTGGATAAATAACAAATAAATGTATAAAAATAATTTCTCGTGAGTTACTTTTTTATTGATAATATTTTATGATATTTGAACATCAGTTTAAACCAACTAAATTAAGTTAAGTGACGTGGTCAACACAGAAATTAAGTTGACATCATACGGGGTCGAGTATTAATATGTTAACATCAAAGTCAAACTATAGATATATGAAAAGAAAATAATCCATCTACACCTGGTTGCTAAGTTAATGCCCCCGTGCAGTAATGTTTGTAATAAATATTGTTTGTTCGTTAGAAAACAAATATAAATACTATTTTATATTGAAATATGTATATCAAAAGTTTATGCCAAAAATATGAATAAAACTTGTTCGAATTTTAATAGTTTCTTCTATCGATAATTTTCAGCTGCACATACTATTGATTCAACTGCATGTTTCTTCATGGAGGAACGACTCTACAACTTTGTATTGATTGGTGGTCTGGACCCGAGTATCAACCCTCGTTTGCTACGTGAACTAACATCAACATGCCCTAAAAACGGAGACGTCGGCGTCAGATTACCAATGGATCATGGGAGCGAAGACACATTTGACATTCAAATCCTACAAAATATCAGGAGGGGTTTTGCGGTGCTACAATCGGATGCAAAGCTAACGGACGACCCGACAACAAGAGGAATTGTAGATTCATATTTCGGGGTGTTGGCTCCGCTAGACCATCACTTGAAGCGGATTTTGTGACTACCATGAAAAGAATGGGCAAAATTGAAGTAAAGACCGGTTCTAATGGAATTATTAAGCGTGTATGTAATTCGTTTAATTAAGATGATAGAATAAAAGGAGCTAGTGTCTCTTGCAAATTACAATCATAGGCATATTTTGGTTCTATATACACTTTTGATCAAGTGATATCTAGTGATCCGTTATACTGATCAATTTTTGGTTAAATTGATCTCTACCAAAGTCTAAATTAAGGCTTGGGTTAGATCGAATAAAAAAGGAAAATAGCGTGCGCATAATATAGTGAAATATTGAGCATTGATTTACTAAGCTAATGATTAAGATTAAGTGGACCCAAAATCTAAAATTACGTAATATAAACAACGACTGAAAGGGTAAAGCAGTAATAGCCATTATTTTTTTACTTTTTAAGCAACTTAACTTACTTTTTTAAATGTTCATAACTTTTTCATACATTGATATATTTTCTTTTTAAATCATATCACAAAAACGAACATTCTATTATCTTTAATTTGAGTATGATACTTGTTGCTACCACAAATATAATACCGAGGATAGTTGATAGACTGGTTAGGCAAAGGGTTCAAGGGTTTCGGTTTGCCTACCACAAATATAATACCAAGGATAGTGGATACGGAGGTCGTGGGATCCCCCCACGTATGCAATATATAGGGTTGGATCACTTTGTTATTGCTTGTATTAAATTTTGGATTGAAGGATATTCACAAGAATATATGTATGCAATGTGATTATGTTGAAGCTAGTGAATAATAGAATATGCAAGTGACAAGTTCTAGTAGAGAAAAGTGAGATTTCAATGATGGCCACCTGAATGACAAGGTGTTGTCATTTATAGGTAAAGGGATGGCTATAAGAAGAAACCATTGACTAGTGATCTAAGGCTGAAGTGAGGGGTTTGCCCTTTTTGGTAGGTTAAAGGTTATGGACCTGCAGATAAAAGGATGCATTCTCCAACATGCCTCTTGTGCGGCTGGTGAGAGGATTCACACGTAAAGTGTGATGTGACCATTCACTATCCTATGCTTTTTGCTGTTCACGACAGTTGGTCAATTCTGAACCCTTTTGCCTTTCAACTCCTTAAACTGTATTGCATTCTAGTCATTTTATTGAGCTTGAGCTACCCACGTCATCAGCTCCCCAAGTCAGTGGGATTTGAGGTGTAAGCTCAGATGCTTTTAACTTTTGTGCACTATTTTAGTAGCTTAAAGGCTACGAGGCTTGAAGGTTTATCGCTTCAAGGGATTCGGGAGATGTGACTTATAACAGTTTTTCAGGTGGCGGTTGTTTCCCCTAGGTCATGGTAACCCCTGGGTTTTATTAATTTCCCTTTAACTTGTTATTCGAAGTTTATAACTTCTATTTCACCATTATTTTTCTACAACAATATCTCTTCTCTTTTCTGTTCGTCGATCATCCAGGTTAGTTTCTATTTCATCTTTTTCCGATTTTCCTTGATCATCATTCGGAACAATGGGTGCGAAGAAGGACATGGGTGTAAGTTATTCTCGATTAACACAAGGGGAAGTTGATGTCTTTTGTGAAGTTTGGGGGATTGATTCATCTTTTAATCCGATCACTCTAGGTTGTGATAAATCTATCGATCAAAGTCCGCCGGGTTTCATTGCATTGTATTGCTGTCACTTTGAATTTTCTAACCTCTGTTACCTTTTTCTGTTTTCGTCCTTGATGTTTTGGAGTATTATCGTATATCTTTCGGGCAATTGCATCCTCAAGGGATTTTCAGGGTTTTGCATTTTGAAGTTTTATGTCGTGCTTTAGGTTATGACCCGTCGCTTTTTCAGATTGGCTAAAAATGGCGACTAGTTTATGTCTGAAACATATCAGATTGATGTTTCTTAGTTTTGTCGCTTGTAACCACCCTCATTTCTTGGAAGGACTTTTTTTTAGATTTTTGAGTCGGATGTTCTGTTTATAATGATCTGGAGGCATCCCGATGTCGTTCTAAATGAGGTCGAGCCCTCTGTTTATGAACTAGAGGAATGGTTGTTGAAAGCCCTTAGGGGTTGCCCTTCACGGCTTTGTCCTTTCCCTGAACATCTTCTAGTCTTTACTTGTGTAAGTGTTTTATGGGATAAACCAGATCGAGACCCAATGTTCATGAGGGGTGATCAGGGTATGTTGTTTTGCTTTATATATTTTTACTTTCTTGTACCCTTATATTTTCTTATACTTTTGCTTTTTTGTTATAGTTATGTCTGCTCTTGATTTGATTAAGTCTGGTGATACCCCCGATTTTGTTTTCGGAGATGCTAGGCTGTTAAGGGTGAAGATGCTATTGCTAGAACGACGGAGGGTAGGTTTGTTCCAGGTGGGAAATATGTTAATGTTCCAAATGCCAAGGGTTGTTCGAAGGCTGGATCTTCGAAGCCTGCAACCCCGTTGTTCAACTCGTCGTTCGAAGGGTTCAATCCAGTCATCTGCTACAGATCCTGTTGATCTTAGCGATGACATTAAGGTTTCTGAGGACCAAGGGTTGAATTTAAGGGTGGGAAGGATAAGGAGTTGCTAGTGGTTGTTGGGAAGAAGGGGAAATCAGCGGGTAAAGAGTGGTGAGGATTCGTTGTGACTTACTGTTGATGAGGTTTACATTCCTAACTAGAAGGTTAAGGTTGGGGACATCTTTAAGTTTTCTACTGTCTGTGAGGATATATTGACCAACTTTGCTCCTCTGATGGTCTGGGGTTCCATAGCAGAGATGGAAGATGACATGATGATCTCTTGAATGATGTTAAGTGCTTGCAATTTTGCTGCCATGCTTCGTGAAGGGGTTTCTCGCTTTCGCAAGAGGATGCATGAGTACGAGGACTTTTGGAAGATGAGAGACAAAATGAAAGCTTTGATGGATGCTATGAAGAAGGAGATTGAAGGGTTTGCTAAGAAAGAGAAAACTTGGGTAAAGAAAGTTGGTGAACTCACCCGAAGGAATGAGTTGGAGATGGATGAGCTGAAGAAAAAGATGGAAGCCGATAAGTTGCAACTGAAGGTTAACATGGAAGCCTTGAACATGCTATACAAAGCCTTTTCAGATGAGAAAAAAGGCTTCAAGTCTTCCATGGCTAAGGTGACCAGTGATAACCAACAGCTTATTGAACATGGGTTCCAATAAGTGGTTACCTATCTTCTGCATTCTGTGGAGTTCAACTCAGCCCTTGGTGTTGTTTATACAAAGCTTCTCAAGTATGGCAAGCATCTAGGCTTTGTTGCTGGTTATGATGTCCAAAAATTGGTCAGCCTTAGGAACAATCTCCCTTTTATCCGCCCCAAGCGTCTGAAGTATTCAAAAAGTCTGTTCGCTAGATGGAACGGTTGACCTACCCGTATGTGGGTGAGGTTTCCTCTTGCTTTGGTAAACCTCTTTCTGTGTTGCAGGGACTAAAGCCTTCTAGACTTAATGAGGGTGTATGTGCAGAAGTTTTGCAATCATTATCCAAGAAGCGTTCTCATTCAGGTGATAGTGAAGAAACTTTCTCTAATGTTGTTGAGGGTTCCCTAGGGGCAAGCCTTGAAGGCTCTGAGGTGGCGGGTGATGGCCAGAAGTCGAAGAAGGTAAAGAAGACTAAGAAGGCTAGGCTGGTGAAGCTGGAGCTTCTAAGCCTACTGCTGATGTTTAACTATTACTTCGTAACTATCTTAGCACCTTGAACAATGTTATGTTTTCTTTGAACATGTTTTATTTAAGGAACTGTTTAGGTCCCTCTGATGGTTGAAGCCTTGAAGGCTTTTGAACAATATGTAGGTTTAATGGCCCTTATGGCCATCGTTATGTTTAACTTTTTATCTTCTTTGTTATGTTGTTCTACTATTCCCTTGTGTATTTTTATTGTTTTATGTGTTGTCTTTGTTTTTAGTTGTGCATACTTTGTTATTTATACTTTGAAGGGTTCAGTGCTGCAGTCACTTAGCCTTAAAGCATTTTTAACAAGAAGACACATCACCTATCCTATTTATAACACTCACTTGATGCATTTTGGTTCGTAAGCCATTGCTAAAGCTTAAGGAACATTTGATGTAGGCTGCTCAAACCCATCTATGAGACATATTGTTTTTAATTTTTCTTATTCTCATGGAGTTTGTATTGATTTAGGAACTCACCCCTTATATAGGTCCATTTAAACCTTGAACCTATTGAGCAATGTGGTCTGGGAGCTCATCCCCTTACATGGCCCTTGCCATGGAGTTTTTTACTAGGTTCTCAACTTGATTATAGGATAGAAAGCCAAATTTTGACAAAAAAAAAACTTCGTAATTCATTTATTCGATAGTACTTTGATTACAAGGGAGGTAGAACATTTCTTGAAATTCTTTCTAATACATTTTGACTGAAGTGGAACCTTTTAAGGTTTTTGCCGTTCTAATGGCGAGGAAGCTTTTTTCCTCGTGCATCAGCTAGTTTGTATGATCCTCCCTTATGAGCTTCAAGGATGGTATATGGCCCTTCCAACTTTGGGCCAAGTTTTCCTTGACTCTCTTTCTTACTAGCTTCATTGTTTCAGAGTACAAGGTCCCCATGCTTGAATCGTTCATGTTTTACTCGTGTGTTGCAATAAGATTCCATCTTTTGTTTGTACTTAGCTTCCCTTATAGCCGCTTGATCACGAGCTTCTTCAAGGAGTTCCAAGTTCACTATGGTCTGCGTTTTATTTGAATCTAAGTCAATGTTGAACGTTTGTTGTGTTGTAACTCCGATCTCTGCTGGGATTATGGCTTCCGATCCAAAAACCAGACTATAGGGTGTTTTTGTGTGACTTTTCTTCTCAGTTGTTCAAATTGCCCATAAGACATTGGGAAGCTCTTCGAGCCGGTTGTTGTCGTATCTTCCCATTCGAGCTTTATTCCTTCTACAATGCTTCGATTGTTCTTTCGACCTAGCCATTTGACCGTAGATAAGCAACCAAGCTGAATACTTGAGTAATTCTAAACTCTTTACACCAAGAGCTAAAATGCTTCTCGACAAACTACTTTCCATTGTCTGGGATTAGTACCCACGGGAGCCCAAAATGACCAATTATGCTTTCCCACATGAAATCAATGACTTGTATCCCTGAGATTTTGGCCAATGGTTTTACTTCTGGCCATTTGGTGAAGTAATCGAAGGCTACCAACAAAAATTTGACTCCTCCTTTAGCTGGTAGGAATGGACCAACAATGTCCAAGCTCATGCTTAGGCCTTTTGGGTACTAGAGCATGCAATTGAGAAGCTTCACATTTTCACAGTTGTTCAGAAGTGAATCGATGTATGGAAGTCCAAAAGTATCCAAGGTTCATCAGCTTTGAAACTAAAGATCTTGGGCCATAGTGAGCCCCACATATTCCTTCGCGAACCTCCTTGCTCAAATACTGGCTTTGTTGTTGGCCAATGCATCGAAGTAGTGGTACAAGGTAACCCTTTTTATAAACAGTTTCTCCTTGTAACACATACTCCCTTGACTTGATAGGAACCCTTTCAGCTCTGTATGATCATTTGGTAACCCACAATTACTTAGGAACTTGATCAAAGGGGTCATCCAATTTGGCCATTCTTCGGTAATTACATCTTGTACTTCAAGCTCTTGGATGGATGGTGTTTCAATACTTAACACTTTTTTGGTGAGATTAGCAAATGTGAGGGATGCAAGTTTGCTCAATGCATCGGCCTTCTTGTTTTGTGACCTCGGAACTTGTTTGATAGAACATGATTGGAATGTCCACATAAGTTCCTTTCCCTTTTCCGTGTACTTCTTCATGTTAGGTTACTTGGCTATGTAGCTGTCATTTACTTGGTTTGAGACAAACAAGAAGTTTGCAAAGATTTGAAACTTTTGAACATCCATCCTTTTTGCTAGCTTGAGTCCAGCAATGAGCGCTTCATACTCGGCTTAGTTATTGGTTGTCTAAAATTCAAACCGAAGAGCATATGTAAATTCTAACTTTTCGTAATTGATTAGTACTAGCCTAGCCCCTGACCCTTCAAGGCTGGAAGCTCCATCAGTAAAAAGCTTCCAGGTATCAGGGTCAGATGGTTTAGTTATGGTGGTGTTAACTTCCGTTGATGTTTCTTTTGGAATTTCTAAAATGAAATTGACCAAGATTTGGGAATTAACAACCTTCCTTGGAACATTGGTGAAGTTGTGCTCACCTAATTCCACTGCCCACTTGCCTCATTACCTGGATATTTCAGGCTTTTCAAGCACACTTCTAATGGGTTAGTCGTTGACCACTTGTACTGGGTGTGCTTGAAAGTACCTTCGAAGCCTTCTTGTTGTTTTAACCAGTGATAGGGCAAGTTTTTCCAATGGGGTTACTTGGTTTATTCCAATTTTAGAGTTGTACTAAAGAAGTAAACGGGTACCTGAGCCTTGTTTCGTTCAATGTCAGGACCACGGTAATGGCTTCCTCAGCAATCAAAAGATAAACAGAGATTAGTTCCCCTGTTTCTAGAGCCGCAATGTCTGGAAGTGAGGCTAAGTATTGCTTCATTTGGTTGAAGGCTTCCTCTGCCTCTTTTGTCCATCGGAGGTCTTTCTTGTTGGTGCACCCTTGAAGCGTTTTGAAGAAAGGCATGGATTTTTCTACTAGCTTGGACGTGAAACGCTTCAAAACTGCAAGCTTTCCATTCAGGCTTTCCACCTCTTTTTCACTTTGTTGGGACTTTATGTCCAAGATGGCTTTAACCTTGTTGGGATTAGCCTTTATGCTTTGCTTTCCAATGATATGCCCAACAACTTGCCTTTTTCGAAACCAAATAACCACTTGACAGGGTTAAGCTCCATGTTAATCTTTCTTAGGTTTTGGGAAGTTTCTTTTATATCATCAAGCATTTGACCTTCGGTTTTACTTTTGATCACCAAATCATCAACGTAGGCTTCCATATTTCTGCCTATCTGCCTGGTGAATGCTTTGTATATCAAACGTTGATAGATTGCTCCTACATTCTTTAACCCAAAAGGCGTCTTTAGGTAATAAAAGATACCTTTGTCGGCATGGATCGTTGATTTCTCTTCGCCTCTTTCTTCATCTGAATCTGATGGTAACCTTCGTAGGCATCCAGTAAGCACTTGAAGGGGAAGCCTATGAGCGAGTTTACTTTTAGGTAGATTTCAGGTAATGGATAGCAATCCTTTGGGCATACTTTGTTTAAATCCTTGAAGTCAATGCACATCCTCCAAGATCCATCAGGTTTGCGAACCATTACCAGATTGGCTATCCAAGAATGATACATGACTCTCGGAGTATTTTTGCTTGAACAAGCCCTTCAACATCCTTACAGCTTGCAAGGCTTCTGTCTCGGGCTAAGCTTCTCTTTTGCTGGACCACAGGTTTCACATCAGAAGGAATTTTGAGCTCGTACTCGGCAACATCTCGGGGGATACCGGTCATGTCTTCAGGGCACCATTCAAAGATGTCCATGTTGTGTAGGAACAACTTCTTGAGATAAGAAAGAGTTTCTTCGGTAAGGTTGGTGTTTACCCTTATCCTTTGTTGAGGATATTTTGGGTTAACGATCCATCCCTGTTCATCTCCATCTATTTCTTTGAACTTTCCTATTCAACCAAGAAGGCTTCTTGGGTAGGTTGAAGGGTTGCTACCCTCTCTAGTTTAGGAATTTCACAGTGCCTTGGCCAACTGAAACTGCCATTCCAAATGTACTTTGCTCTGACCTTTCTTTGATGACATCATAGTTGGAAGGGTGTTGATAACCACAAAGGTTAGTGGTTCGGACCTTTCCATCTTACCTTCACTGAAACAGACATTAAGGGTTATTTGGCCCAAAGGCTTGATGGGTATGTCAGCGATACCTTTAATAGAGGATTCAGATTGCCGAAGCCTTGAACGTTCGTCATTGCTGAGACGGTTGAAACATTTCTCACACATGATTTCTGTGACTACTCTAGTGTCAATGTAGGCCTTGTGTGTCTTGATGGTGCCGACTATAGCATCCATCACCAAGGGTTGGAGAACAAGTCTCCTTCAGGTGGTGGGAAGCAAACTCATTGGCATTCCCAAGCCCCCAAGAATGGACGTTTGTAGAAAGCTTTTCCACCAAAGTCTACCATGTTTACTTCCTTGTTTTTTTCCTTCAGCCATCTTGTACCTTACCCCTTTAACCAAGTGAGCTAGTACTCTAGACTTGAGAGCTTCCTCAATTCTCTTCTTGAGTTGAAAGCAATCGTTGGTATGGTTCTCTTCGTGAAACTCACAATATTGGGTGGAGTTTTCATTTCTCTTGCTTTTGTGTAAGGGTCGAGGAGGTCAGAAGCTATGTTTTGTCACACCCTGGTCGTAGCGGAAACGCAAGTGTGTGACTATTAGGTAATCATTTCATCCAATATAGTAAACATTTTAAATTAACAGCGATGCATGTCATTCATAAGTTTCGTTCCGATATTACAACCATCAAAAGTTAGAATCACATTGTTATCAGTTTCAGCTTACCATTACAAACATAGTTTAAAAGACATTATTCCAAAATAAGATAGTGTTTTCATCACAGTTTCATGTTGAAACTTTGACCCCTATATACCCAAATGAGGTTGGGATATAAATAGCAAACCCTCCAAAAGTAATACATCATTGTCTTGAAAATCCAACACCCAGATCCCATCACCAGCTCAGGTCCTGCGTCCTGAAACACATGTAATTTTAAAAAGTCAACATAAAGTTGGCGAGTTCATGTGGTTTAATGTGTTCGTATCCAAATGTCATATTTGAAAACCTGTATTGAAATCCAAGTATGTTATTAGCGTCAATGAGTTAATTTAGGATCTATCAGTGTGTCGCGAGCACCCTGACATACTAGTGCCATAAGTAAGTAACCAAACCGAGACTTCTTTGACATGTTGGGATCACAAAAGCACTCTGATGGGTATACCAACCAGGAGTGGAGAGGGTCTCAAACTCAATAGATCTACCTCTTTTGCACCTTGGTCACTAAGTGATTAATGGTTACTACTGTTATTTCCTACTTACGCACAGTGATCTATTATATGCTAACTCAAAGCTAACATACTGTTTTGTCATGACATATATTTCCCCTCGATATTATAAAACAAAACTTACAGTAAGTGAAATGACGGACATGAACTCACAGTTTTTACATTCCGTATAAGTCGTACTTTTTAACTTTCGGTGTCCGCAAAGTATGTAACTTACATGCGTATTTGTTTCATTAGACACCTAGGTCTCAATGGACCTTGTACACGTTGTTCATCTTGAATCCTTGTTATTTATTTACTTGTTATTATTGAACAACTTATAATGTGATCTTAGTGTTGGTGGTTCGTTTGTTCGATAAATATTGTTTATATATTTCTTAAAAATATATATATATATATTATTGTTTTCAAACAATGTGTGAACTGGGCCTTGCCCTTAACATGTCATTGGGCCTAGCCCATGCTTTCTTGTCACTGGGCCTAGCCTATGTAATTTTTGTCATCGGGCCTAGCCCATTTAATTTCTGTCACTGGGCCTAGCCCATGTCTTTTTGTCATTGGGCCTAGTCCATGTCTTTTTGTCTTGGGCCTAGCCCATGTCTTTTTGTCACTGGGCCTAGCCCATGTCTTTTTGTCTTTGGGCCTAGCCCATGTCTTTTATATCCTTGGGCCTAGCCCATGTATTTTTCTATGGTTTTGGGCTTTTATTAGTTTTTGGCCCACCTTCATAACCTTATGGAATTTGGGCCTATATATGGTTTTCACAATGTGGGCCTAGCCCAAATGTATATACTTATGAGCCCATTTATATTATAAGTGTTTACTTATAATTTTTCTAACTTTTAATTACTTAACTTTCTGGGTTTTTGGTTTCGATAACATATATATATGTTGATTCGTCTAAAAATATATTTAGACTCGTCGTCGGCGTTGTTCATTGTACGCTCATTTTCTTCGAGGATCGCCCGTTGTCATAGCAACCTTTCGTGCCGGCGATTCACCCATTAGTCGTCGACGCGACGGTTTAATATTAATTGTCCGATTTATTGTTTCAACGCTTTATGAGGATGTATTTATTATGACACCAATGCTTAGTATATTGTTTATGTGTTTGTATTTTGTATAAGATTGGGTATTTTATTGTGAATACCCTAAGTTTCTAATAAATACATATACAATAACACATGTATACATATTATTTATTAGCACAATTATGCATACAACACTTTGTATTATTTTCCTTACAAGAACATATATTTGTAAAAGTATTTATTTTTCTTGTAAATATATATGTGTGACTTTATTTTAAACACTTGGTTATTTAGGAATAACCTTTGTCATTAAAGTCCACTTAATGACGTTTTAAGTTACTAATCACGTTTAGTCCCACTAATCATGCTTTAATCGATATTAGTTTTTTAGAAAATTTCGCCATAGTTTCCCCTAAATTATGGCTTTTTCCACGTTCTAAAAATGTATTTAAAACCTGTTTAAACTCATAATCATCATCAATAAACCATCTAATATTTATTTAACATAATCTACATATCATCATCCATGAATTTTGTTTTTAAAAACCCTAGTAAATCAAGAGGGTTTTCCGTGTTTATTATTCTTTTCAAAACAACACTTTAGTATGTATTTAAACAAGTTCATGCATGTAACTCTTTGATTACTACACATTTTAATGTGATTACAACTTAAATATATATGTTTATTTCTTATAAAAATCATTTTTATGTATAAAAATTATGTTTAAGTTGTAGTATTTTACATGGATGATGTAAGTGATGATCTTGTTTAGATTTAAATCTTATCATGTTTAAATCCTTATTTTTAATACTAAATCACACAAGATCATCTTACTTTTATCTCATAATATCAACATAAATAACTTCAATGTACAATCTAACCATCATATAAGCATGTAATCAACATAAAATAATCAATATTTATTGTTATTATCATGTTGTATTTTAGGGTTTTTGATGTATCTTTTCTTGATTTTCAAGATGATCAACTTGTACACTAATAATCTAAGGATAAAAATAAGTTAGATTATGAAGGAGATTAGCTCACAATGGGTGCACAAGCTTCTTGAAGATTATGGAAGAAAATAAGCTGCTTAGGAACCCCTAATGATCTCCATCCTTGAATGCTTCTTTAATGGGCTTGATTAAGCTTCAAAGTGTACGGAATGTGGTGTTAAGGTGGCTCAATGGTGGTATGTGGTGATTATGTTGTAGCCGTGGGGTGGAGGAAGAAGAATGAGAGGATATGTTGCAAATTTTGAAGGAAAAAGTGATGAATTATTTTTGGAAAGTCATGATTTATACTCCTAATCTTTCAAGTCCATCAACATCTAACACACCATACTTAAGATCAACACTTTTCAACAAAATCAAGTTTGGTGGGACCCACTTGAGCCGTGAACTTGATGGGGAGGGTGAAGTATAAATTATTTTTTTACCACATGTTAAAAAGAATAGATATTTAGGTGATTAAATTAATTATGGTGTTTAGGGTTAATCTTCTAGCATCTTAAGCATAAGACTTGTGTTTAGGGTGTAATTATATGGCATTTAATCCATATGATCCTCCAAAATAAGTTTCGGATGACAGATATGTCGCTAGATCGTTCATCGTCAAAGTATTCGCTAATAAACGGAACTATATATTTACTACCGGAAGCGTTTGATTTCGATTACCACAACTAATATGGTGTCAAATTAGTGCATTTCCGGTCCAAAAATATTCACCACTAATTCGCTAGATGAATACACGATGAATTAGGGTTGTCGATATGTCTTTCGTTCGACCGTTCGATCGATATCGACACTTTTATGATCCGCCGTCGAACTTTTCCGAAAGTTGTGTTTCGGTGACTTCATGTTAGTTGAATGGATTCCGAGTTCCAAATAATGCTTAACTAGTTCACTAGACGCTCGGATGAGGCTATCGGCCACTAAAATATTCGTTGTTTCGACGATCGGCCGCTTTCCGGTCGAGTTGTGCACTGTTTGACGAATGACTAGAAACGATCTATTTTGTGCATTTTTGCTATTCTCTCCTTATTTTAGGATGTTTAATATTTTTTACTCTTATCTTGACATCCGGAATCTTCTGAATCGGACTTGCGGACAAATCGTCATTTGTCGCCTTTTCGGTCGAAACGAACAATTTTACGATTTAACCGTTATACCGAAAAGTTATGTATTATTGTAATAGTTGTCCTTAAATATGTGTTTTCATTTGTATATGGACTCAGGTATGGCATTAACATGCCGTCGTTTCTTGTTCGGATTCCTTTCAGCGGGTTTTCCGACACAGTTAGTGTCACCGCATTTAGTGCATTCAGCACTTTCTACCACACTTTTAGGGCATTGTTGTGGTCTGTTTCTCATCGTAACGGAAACCAGTATATGTTATGATCAGATTTACTTGCCCTAATAACATATGACTCAGTTTTGAATTTAAATTACGATAATCATGCATGAGATTATAATACAAAATTAGTGATTACATTGTACGGAATATCCAGTTATTTGCCAGTTGTCACATACTCCCCCTGTTAAAAAGAATTTCGTCCTGAAATTCAGCTTGAGGCATCCACTGAAGGAGTCTTCTCGAACAGGTGGGGGTATTTTGACTTGATTTGATCTTCACGCTCCCACGTATACTCGGGACTGTGACGCGAGTTCCAGCGTACCTTCACCAGTTTGATTTGGCTTCTTCTTGTCCTTTGGACCTTCAGGTCCAAGACTTCAACTGGTTCTTCGGTGAATTGTAATTTGTCGTCAACATGAATTTCATCTGCTGGAATGATAACTGTGTCATCTGTTGGACTTTTCTTCAGATTGGACACATGAAAGGTGTCATGTACATTATTGATTTCCTCTGCCAGTTTTAGCTTGTAGGCTACAGTACCAATCTTTGCCAGAATTTCGAAAGGTCCAATATATCTCGGGTTGAGCTTTCCGCGCTTCCCGAACCTAGCTACGCCTTTCCAAGGTGAGACCTTTAACAATACTTTGTCTCCCACCTCGAAGGATAATGGTTTGCGTCTTCGAGCCGCGTAGCTCTTTTGTCTATCTCGGGGTGCTTTAATACGCTCACGTATCTTAAATATTTTTTTTGTGGTCTCTTGTACTAGTTCAGGACCAATAAGTTGTCTGTCACCGACTTCCGCCCAACATAGCGGTGATCGACACTTTCGTCCATATAGTGCTTCGGATGGCGCAGCCATGATACTGGTGTGATAACTGTTATTGTAGGAAAACTCTACCAACGGTAAATGAGTATCCCAGTTTCCACCTAAATCCATCACACAGGCCCAAAGCATGTCTTCTAATGTTTGAATGGTTCGCTCACTTTGACCATCGGTCTGAGGGTGAAAGGATGTGCTTAAATAAGAGATTATTGAGATTGGCACACCATGATGTGCCACAATCTCTTTCAGGTACAGTTCCGCTAGTTTCTCCGTACTGTCTTTCTCGCGGATGTGTAGGAAGTGAGCTGATTTGGTTAGCCGGTTGATGATAGCCCAGATCATGTCATGACCTCGAGAGGTCTGTGATAGCTTTGTAATGAAATCCATTGATATCTACTCCCACTTCCAAACCGGGATCTCTAGTTGTTTTAATAGCCCAGATGGCTTTTGGTATTCGGCCTTGACCTTTGCACAAGTTAGGTATTTCCCAACATAGGTCGCAACATCTCTCTTGAGATTAGGCCACCAATAATAATCTCTCAGATCCTGGTACATTTTGTCCGATCCTGGGTGTATTGAGTACTTGGACTTGTGCCTTTCGTCCAGCACAAAGTCTCACAACTCACCATAATAGGGAATCCAGATCTTCCCCATGAAATATAGAGTTCCATCCTCGTTTGGTTCCAATTGCTTTTCCATTCCCTCTAATGATTCAGCTGGAATGATTTCCGGTTTCAATGCTTCTTGCTGTGCTTCACGCACTCGAGTTGTGAAGTTCGTCTGGATTATCATCTCCAAAGCTTGCACCCATAATGTTTTGACTCGTTCCTTTCTCCTCAAGGCATCTGCTATGACATTTGCTTTGCCTGGGTGATATTTGATTTCACAGTCATAATCGTTCAAAAGTTCCACCCAACTTTGTTTGCGCATATTCAGTTCTTTTTGGTTGAATATATGTTGAAGACTTTTATGATCAATGAATATGGTACACTTAGTGCCATATAGATAATGATGCCAGAGCTTTAAAGCAAATACCACAGCACCTAGCTCCAGGTCATGGGTGGTATAATTTCATTCATGAACTTTCAACTGTCGAGACGCGTACGCGATGACTTTTTCTCGTAGCATTAACACGCAACCTAAACCTTGATCTGATGCATCACAGTACACCACAAAGTCATCGGTATCGTCCGGGAGGGATAGTATTGGTGCCTTGCATAGCTTTTCTTTCTATACTTGGAACGCCGATTCTTGCTTCTCTCACCAAACAAACTTTCTATCCTTCTGGGTTAGCGAGGTTAGCGGTCGTGCAACCTTGGAGAAGTTTTCAATAAATCTCCTGTAATATCCCGTTAATCCTAGGAATTGCCATATTTCTATGGGAGGTCTTGGCGTGGTCCAATTCTTTATTGCCTCGATCTTCGAAGGGTCAACATGTATTCCGTTCTCGTTCACCACATGGCCAAGAAATTGCACCTCGTGAATCAAAAATTCGTATTTCGAGAAATTGGTGTATAACTGTTCTTTCTTCAGCAATTCCAAAATGGTTCTCAGGTGTTGTTCGTGCTCTTTCTCGGTGCGTGAGTATATCAGTATATCATCTATGAATACGATCACGAATTTGTCGAGGTATGGCTTACACACTCGGTTCATCAAATCCATGAATACTGCATGGGCGTTTGTTAGGCCGAAGGGCATAACAAGGCAATCATAATGACCGTAACGAGTCCGAAACGCTGTCTTAGGAATGCTTTCCTCTTGGATTCTCAATGATGCTAAACGGATCTTAAATCAATATTCGAATAAAAACTCGATCCGTGTAACTGATCGAACAGATCATCGATCCGTGGTAATGTGTACCGGTTCTTGATAGTTAACTTGTTTAACTAGCGGTAGTCGATACACATACGAAAGGTTCCGTCTTTATTCTTTACGAACAACACTGGAGCTCCCCAAGGCGAGAAACTTGGTCGTATGAAACCTTTGTCGAGCAGCTCTTGCAACTGCATAGATAATTCTTGCATTTCCGAGGGCGCTAGACGGTATGGAGCTTTTGCCATAGGTGCAGCTCCTGGCACTAGATCAATACGGAACTCGACTTGTCTCTGAGGAGGTAGTCCTGGTATGTCTTCTGAAAGACCTCGGGATATTCCCTCACTACAAGTATTTCTTCAATCGTCCGCTCCTCGGTCTTCTTATCCACCACGTGGGCAAGAAAAGCGATGCATCCTTTCCTTAAACATTTCTACGCCTTCATGCAGTTTATGATTTGCAGAGGGGTGTCACACTTCATCACCATGAATTATCAAGTGTTCTCCGCCAGATAAGGGGATGCGAATGATTTTCTCATGACATATAACCTCGGCTCGATTATTGGATAGCCAATCCATCCCAATAACAACATCAAAACTACCCAGTTGAACTGGTAATAGATCTATATCAAACTTCCGTTCACCCAATTCTAACGTACATTTCCTTATTATCTCTTTCGACTCTACTAATATTCCGTTAGCTAGCTCAATCGAGTAGGGAACATCTAGTTTAGTCAACTTAACCCCAAGTATATCTCTAAACTCTTTAGAAATAAACTGAAATCTGCCCCGGTGTCAAAAAGAATAGATGCAAAGTGCTCATTGATAGGGAACGTACCGGTGACCACGTTTGGATCCTGACAAGCATCCTTAGCTCCAATTACAAATGCTCTTCCCCGCGCTTGATTCACTTTAGGACAATCTTTCTTGAAATGTCCTTTGTCTCCACAACCGTAGCAAACTTGATCTCCAGTGTTGGCTCGGCACACATCGGTGCGATGTCCAATTTTTCCACATTTTCCACACTTGGGGCCTCGACATTCCCCATGGTGGTGGAAAGGACATTTAGGACATTTCGGTGCATCCCTAGTATAAGCTTTCTTAACCTCAGTGTTCGTGGTTGTGGTAACATATGCTTTGGTTTCCTTAACTTCTCTCGCGGCTTGTCTCTTGTTACTGTTGTTGTTACCACGAGAACCTTTCTTGAAGTGAGAGAATTTCCGTTTGTTGGAAACAGTGGCCTCTTCAGTAGATTCTTTCTTGTTTCCACTATTCTTAGGAAACTTTCCCTGACGTACAGCCTCTTCGGTCAGACTGACAACTAGCTCAATAGCTTCCCCAATCTTTGTGGGTTTCGAAGAGGTAACCAAACTCAGAATTTCAGGGGTAAGTCCCCAAATGTAACTCTCAATACGTTTAAATTCTGGTTCCACTAGATATGGCACCACTCGGGATAAATCATGGAATCGTTGTGTATACCCAGAAACGTCTGAACCAAGAATGTCCCTCTCAGTCCAACGTACGAAGGCTACAGCGCCTCCGGGACCATCGAAGTTCAGAGGTTTACAGTCAAGAAACTGCTTATATGTGCAACCAGTGGGAGGATTTACTCCTGTTGAACCTCCTGTACCGCCGCTATGCTGAGAGCGGTTTTGCCTCGTATTGTGCAATGGCTTGGGAGATACGTTCATTCAGCTCCTCTTGTGTGGTGGGTAGGGTGTTATTGTTTGAACTTCTTCTGCAGGGCAGCATTGTCTTCTAACACAATATGTCACTCACAATTAGTCGAATTAATACTTTCATGTTATTATTACAATTTATTTATTTATTTATTTATTTATTTATTTATTTATTATTTTTTTATATATGCAACAGCACATCGGAACATGATAAATAAATAAATGAATGTATGCAAACGCCATACGCACACCCATTGTCATCATATACATAGCTCGCCACATCATAAAGTATAAATCGTAATATCACCACGGTGCAATGCATCAATCATAAAATCACCACATCATGACATAATCAACCATAACATAAAAGTAATACAATGTAACATACAGAAAATACACTTTTATACAATGACAACTTGTTACAATTTGTTCGCGAAGAGCCAAAAAGGACTTAGCGGTACACAATCCTAGTCAATACAAGTTTTTACATTACAAAAGTACAATTTTCTACTACATTGCTTCTTCACGTCAATATAGTTGTCTTCCAAAAGCTGGGATCTTCAACGTTGGGTCTTCATGAACCAAAACAACTGAAGTACAGCTAATCCCCAGAAGATATCTACAAACCTGCTACTAGGGTGGAGGGGGTGGTGGAAATGGTGATCGTGGGAACATACTGTGATAGTATACCATCTCCTCCTCGAGGCTAGAAATGCGCCTAATAGCATCCGTCTGAAACTACTCTAGCTCCTACACTCGTGCCTCGGACGGGCATAACGAGTGGTGGAATGGGCAATAGAAAGGTGGAGTCGGTGGTGGTGATAGAGGTAGTGGTGGTAGTGATGGAGGTGGGTATGATGGTGGGGGTGGTATCAGTGATGACAGTGGTGGGGGTGTCAGTCTGGTAGTGGCGTGGGTAGTACGCTGCGACACTATCTCCCAAATCCTATGAAAGATCAGAGAGAGTTGTAGGTCGTGTGAAGTCACCCTTTCCTCCACAGGAATCGGAGGAAAGTGTGGGGGATGATAAGGGTCTAAAGGGCTCATGCCTGGTGGAGCTGTCGGGGTAAACATACCTGCTGGAGGTGGTGTGGGTTGTGGGTCATACATGGAGGGCACTCTATCAGAGAATGAAGGTCCTGGCATATGAGAAGGTCCGGCTGCAGATGGGTTGAAAATAGGGTGATACGTGGACCTCTCAGAAAAGTAGGGTGGTGGCTGCTCGGGGCACGTGGAGTGCCGCTCAGAGAGTAGTAACGGGCAGGTCCTGTGACTATGACAGGGAACGGACTGACGCGAGCCGGTGAGGCCACAAGGGGTGAATACATGGATGCAGGGGTGCCTGGGTCGGCAGATGAAGCATCGTCCGCCTCATGCTAACTTGGAGCAGCATCAATAGACGATGAGATGTCCACGACTGGAATATCTGGGGGTGGAATCTCGAGTATAGCGATATCGTCGAAGACCTCGCCATCTCCCAGGTCGTCCTCCATGTGCTCCACGTGGAACACTGGTATCTCGTCATCGTCATCATCCAAATCAATCACGGGAGGGACCACAGCAAGGGGCACGGCCAGATGTACAATAGCGTGTTCACCCTCCGGGTGACCATACACTATGATGTCGTGCGGGGGCTGAGGGACGGCCAATACGTCGTCTGCTGGAGGTGCATCTACCTCCATATGATCGATCAGTGCTAGTGGTTGAAAGTCCCCATCATCTCCATCTTCGGCTCCATCCCCTATAGGTTGGGCCTCGACAGCAGGATCATATCCATCATCGGATATATACTCCTCTGGGTCTTCCTCATAACTCGATGCTGAAGACATAGTCCTGGCAAATAATCCGTACAATACATATATATACATGTTAGAAATTTATTATATATTTTAAATTAATCACCATTTCTCATGCAAAGCTTGTTCTCTTTTGTATCCCATGGAATCTTACTGTTTTGTGTCTATCCTTCATTGACTAATTATGTATTGACTCTGCTTATTAGTTATAGTTGAGCTCGTGTGATAGATCCTTATGTTATAGTGACACAATGAAAACCTTTTTGTTATTTTGTTTTAATTCCAAAACATTTCTATAATGTTTTTAAAACTTTGTTTTCATGTGTGAGCCCCTGGTGATTGTAGACCAACTTTTAGTAAAAAGTTTTTCCCCGGTTCACTACAATCGGAGCTCTGATACCAGCCTGTTACACCCTGGTCGTAGCGGAAGCGCAAGTGTGTAACTATTTGGTAATCATTTCATCCAATATAGTAAACATTTTAAATTAACAACGATGCATGTCATTAATAAGTTTCGTTCTGATATTACAACCATCAAAAGACATTATTCCAAAATAAGATAGTGTTTTCAGTTTCAGCTTACCATTACAAACATTAGTTTAAAAGACATTATTCCAAAATAAGATAGTGTTTTCATCACAGTTTCATGTTGAGGCTTTGACCCCAATATACCCAAACGAGGTTGGGATATAAAGAGCAAACCCTCCAAAGTAATACATCGTTGTCTTGAAAATCCCACACCCTGATCCCATCACCAGTTCAAGTCCTGCGTCCTGAAACACATGTAATTTTAAAAAGTCAACATAAAGTTGGCGAGTTCATGTGGTTTAATGTGTTCGTATCCAAATGTCATCTTTGAAAACCTGTATTGAAATCCAAGTATGTTATTAGCATCAATGAGTTAATATAGGATCTATCAGTGTGTCACGAGCACCCTGACATACTAGTGCATAAGTAAGTAACAAAACCGAGACTTCTTTGACATGTTAGGATCACAAAAGCACTCCAATGGGTATACCAACCAGGAGTGGAGCGGGTCTTAAACTCAATAGATCTACCTCTTTGCACCTTGGTCACTAAGTGATTAATGGTTACTATTGTTATTTCCTACTTACGCACAATGATCTGTTATCTGCTAACTCATAGCTAACGAACTGTTTTGTCATGACATGTATTTCCCCTCGATAGTTTAAAACAAAACTTAAAGTAAGTGAAATGAGGGACATGAACTCACAGTTTTTGCGTTCCGTATAAGTCGTACTGTTTAACTTTCGGTGTCCGCAAAGTATGTAACCTACATGCCTATTGGTTTCATTAGACACCTAGGTCTCAATGGACCTTGTACACGTTGTTCATCTTGAATCCTTGTTATTTATTTACTTGTTTTAATTGAACAACTTATAATGTGATCTTAGTGTTGGTGGTTCATTTGTTCGAAAAATCTTGTTATATATATTTCTTAAATATATATATATATATATATATATTATATATATATATATATATATTGTTTTCAAACAATGTGTGAACTGGGCCTTGCCCTTCACATGTCATTGGGCCTAGCCCATGCTTTCTTGTCACCGGGCGTAGCCCATGTAATTTTTGTCATTGGGCCTAGCCCATTTATTTCTATCACTGGGCCTAGCCCATGTATTTTTGTCATTGGGCCTAGCCCATGTCTTTTTGTCTTTGGGCCTAGTGTCACACCCTCAATTTCCACTTGCGGAGTTTTACCGCGAGGCGTGTGAACAAACCAGAATCTGAAACACTAGTACGTCGAACGACTCTATATGATTTGATAATACGTTTTCCAAAAATCATTTGATTAATCAATCATCGTAGATTTTAGATTATCTTAGTTAGTTACCAAAGTTTAGCGGAAGCAGTTAGTTTAAGTGGTTGAGCGGAAGCATAAAAATAAGTAGAGAAACGGGCGCCAACACAAACGCCAAAACAAATGAAAAACCCAAAACAACGTTTGTAATTGAGACTCGATAAAAGATGTCTTGTTCAATGCATGTGAGTGCACCTAGAGCTCCTAGCGTCCTGAGAAACATGTAAAGAAACAAGTGTCAACATTAAAGATGAGTGAGTTCACAGGTTTTCATAAATTCGTTTGTTCGGTTATGAGTTTGTTTCCCCCATTATCCCTAACCCGGGATAACGATTTAGTCCATTATTCCCAACCCGGAATAATACCGATAGTTCCATTATTCCTTAACCGGAATAATAATGATGTTGATTCCATTATTCCAAACTCGGAATAATAAGTTGTGGTTTCCATTATCCTCAACCCGGGATAATATAGTTGTTTCGTAATTAAGTTCAATGTTAACATATATAGGTAGCTAGCCTAAAGTTATGTCACGTAAGAGTTCGCGATCGAAGCTGACTGTTGTGCCTCCGTGTTGCCAGGCCTATCACTGACCATGGCGAAGTTAGGCCAAATTATTCACCCATTGACCATACCCGGTCGGCTAGCGCGACTAGCTCGGATGGGGCTTGTCGGGCCCAGTAGTACTACTTATAATTCCCCCGCTATTAAAACCCAATACTAACGATCTGAGAGATTGACGAGGACTTAAGTGATATAGCTGCTTAGTGACCATAACATTACATTAACATCAACTTAGTTACCGAATAGTTATGTGACGTTAATTTCGTATAACGTAAAGAGATTGAGTTTGAAGAGTGTATACATGTTTCTCCCCCTGTTGTTTAAAAACCGGATAAAGTTAGGGGCCGTGAACTCACCTTTAGTTGCTCGGTTAGTGTAGCAAAGAAGTTGTAAGGGATGGGACCGCTAATTGCGTCCTAACAAACCAATTGATTTCAAGTCAGTGTGTGAACACACCAATACAGATTCTACACTTAATTTACGCACAAAATGATACACACAAACAACATACCTAACACTCAAACATGCATGCAAGTATCCTCATGTGATCATAGTAATCAAAACAATTTATCATGAACATAATCCAATCCATGCAACACTTTGGTTCACACAATCACAAGTTATCAAATTTCAGCTAAATACTCATAATTCAGCTGTTTTCTAGGATTTTTATAAAATAGTTCCAACGTTCCAAAAATTCCAATTATTTTACAGCAGGTGACATTTATAATGTAGAAATTTATATAAATTTTCCAAGTCCTAAATCTTTACCAATTAACCAACAAATATTAATATACTAGGCTGCAGTCAGATTCTCGCTTTCTGACTGCAGT
The DNA here is from genome assembly GCA_947069175.1 of Scalesia atractyloides. Lineage (NCBI taxonomy): Eukaryota > Viridiplantae > Streptophyta > Magnoliopsida > Asterales > Asteraceae > Scalesia > Scalesia atractyloides. Next base: position 54,839,813 of record CAMTDV010000020.1, read on the forward strand.
CCATGGAAGAATTTATTTAAAAATCACTGATCGTCCAATTAACAAAATTCCAATGGGAGTTGCCCGGAAATTTCCATACCTAGTTGCTGTACAAAATTCATGACTCGACTCCCTACTGATTATAAAATCCAACTCGATAAACAACTAACAAAATTTCAGGATTTTCACAGCTTTAGTTACTGAATTTATTTGGCCATTTAAAAATATCAACGACTTCAGAAAAATATGAATCCAGCGCCATTAGATTCGTTATTCAAATCTCTACGTTCTAGACATCAGAAAATCCGTTTTTCGACAACTAATGACCGAGTTACAGCTAGATGAAGTCGGCAGTAACTATTACTCAGCAACCTGTTTCAGCATATTGTTATCATAGATTCGCATAAACCGTCCATATCATTAACCTAGGCGATCAAGAACTGATTTTCTAATCATAGATCAATACCTATAACATATCCATGCAAACCCTAATTCACACCTCTAGTTTTTATAAACAAAACATACTTGGCAAACTTATAAGTTCCGAAAACAATCATGCATGTAACAATGATAAATCAGCCGATTCAAACACATATAATCCGAAAACAAACCAATCACTTCATTCAAGCACATATATCCGAATATGATCTTGTAATCAAAAGATAAATCCTAACCTTTAATAACTAGGTAAGTAAGCCGAGACTTGGACAAGAATGATTCGGCTGTTCAAGCAAAATCACGACCGAATGAGATGAGCAGTTCTGCTTGTCGCGACAGAGACTGAAAGGGACTGAAAGGGAAGACTGCTCGTGATCAAAAGGGAGTGCAAAGGGGGCTGTTTGCGGTCGAGGGGATGGAGGATTTGCTGCCGTCGGCTGTCTTTATCAACTAGGGTTTTGTGTTGTGAATGAAGCATGCATGGCTAGTATATATAGGCGCAAAGGGATAAGGATTACGTTTTGGTTTGAGCTCGTGGCCGAGGACTTGGGTTGGTTCGGTTTGGGTTTGATCTTGCGGCCGAAGACTTGGGTTTTGGTTCGGTTTGGGTTTGATCTTGCGGCCGAATAGTTTGAGTTTAAGGTTTGGGTTAGAACTCGGTTCACTCCTAGAGTCACAAGGAGTTTAGGGTTTGGGTTAGAACTCGGTTCACTCCTAGAGTCACAAGGAGTTTAAGGTTGGTGCGTGTCGCGGTTCGGTTCGTGTACATATTTGCCATGATTATTTTATAACTAACACAATCACATAATCGCACATCACGTATTCACTAACTCGTACACGTTTAATACATAGCATATAATTCACTCGACAAGTATTACGTTTAAGTTATCCGAAAAACCCGGGATGTCACACCTAGCCCATGTCTTTTATATCCTTGGGCCTAGCCCATGTATTTTTATATGGTTTTGGGCTTTTATTAGTTTTTGGGCCACCTCCATAACCTTATGGAATTTGGGCCTATATATAGTTTTCACAACGTGGGCCTAGCCCAAATATATATACTTATGAGCCCATTCATATTGTAAGTGTTTACTTATATTTTTTCTAACTTTTAATATACTTAACTTTCCAGGTTTTTGTTTTCGATAACATATATATATATATATATATATATATATATATTAATGTTGAGTCGTCTAAAAATATATTTAGACTCGTCGTCGGCGTTGTTCATTGTACGCTCATTTTCGTTGAGGATCGCCCGTTGTCATAGCAACCTTTCGTGCCAGCGATTCACCCGTTGTCCGTCGATGCGACGTTGTAATATTGAATGTCCGCCTTTTGTTCGTATTGCCTTAATTGTCCGATTTATTGTTTCGACGCTTTATGAGGATGTACTTATTATGACACCAATGCTTAGTATATTGTTTAAGTGTTTGTATTTTGTATAAGATTGGGTATTTTATGGTGAATACCCTAACTTTCTAATACATACATATACAATACACACATGTATACATATTATTTACTTGCACAATTATGCATACAACACTTTGTATTATTTTCCTTACAAGAACATATATTTGTAAAAGTATTTATTTTTCTTGTAAATATATATGTGTGACTTTATTTTAGACATTTGGTTATTTGGGAAATAACCTTTGTTATTAAAGTCCACTTAATGACGTTTTAAGTTACTAATCATGTTTAGTCCCACTAATCACCCCACTAATCTGCGATTAGATTTTTAGAAAATTTCGCCATAGTTTCCCCTAAATTATGGCGTTTTCCACATCTTAAAAACGTATTTAAAACCTGTTTAAACTGATAATCATCATCAACAAACCATCTAATATTTATTTAACATAATCTACATATCATCATCCATGAATTTTGTTGTTAAAAACCCTAGTAAATCAAGAGGGTTTTTAGTGTTTATTATTCTTTTCAAAACAATACTTTAGTATGTTATTTAAACAAGTTCATGCATGTAAGTCTTTGTTACTACACATTTTAATGTGATTACAACTTAAATACATATGTTTATTTCTTATAAAAATCATTCTTATGTATAAAAATTATGTTTAAGTTGTAGTATTTTACATGGATGATGTAAGTGATGATCTTGTTTAGATTTAAACCTTATCATGTTTAAATCCTTATTTTTATACTAAATCACACAAGATCATCTTACTTTTATCTCATAATATCAACATAAATAACTTCAATATACAATGGTGGTGTGTGGTGGTTATGTTGTAGCCGTGGGGTGGAGGAAGAAGAATGAGAGGATATGTTGCAAATTTTGAAGGAAAAAGTGATGAATTATTTTTGGAAAGTCATGATTTATACACCTAATCTTTCAAGTCCATCAACATCTAACACACCATACTTAAGATAAAGACTTTTCAACAAAATCAAGTTTGGTGGGACCCACTTGAGCCGTGAACTTGATGGGGGGTGAAGTGTAAATAATTTTTTTACCACATGTTAAAAAGAATATATATTTAGGTGATTAAATTAATTATGGTGATTAGGGTTAATCTTCTAGCATCTTAAGCATAAGACTTGTATTTAGGGGCAATTATATGGCATTTAATCCATATGATCCTCCAAAATAATTTTCGAATGACGGATACGTCGCTAGATCGTTCATCGTGGAAGTATTCGCTAATAAACGGAACTATATATTTATTACCAGACGCGTTTGATTTCGATTACCACAACTAATATGGTGTCAAATTAGTGCATTTCCAGTCCAAAAATATTCACGACTAGTTCGCTAGATTAATACACGATGAATTAGGGTTGCCGATATGTCTTCCGTTCGATCGATATCGGCACTTTTATGATCCGCCGTCGAACTTTTCCGAAAGTTGTGTTTCCGTGACTTCATGTTAGTTGAATGGATTCCGAGTTCCAATTAATGCTTAACTAGTTCAATAGACGCTCGGATGAGGCTATCGACCGCTTTCCGGTCGAGTTGTGCACTATTTGACGAATGACCGGAAACGATGTGTTTTGTGCGTTTTTGCTGTTCTCACCTTATTTTAGGATGTTTAATATTGTTTTATTCTTATCTTGACATGCGGAATGCTCCAAATCGGTCTTGCGGACAAGTCGCCATTTGTCGCCTTTTCGGTCGAAACGGACAATTTTGCAATTTAGCCGTTATACCGGAAAGTTATAATAATTGTTCTCAAATATGTGTTTTCATTTGTATATGGACTCAGGTATGGCATTAACATGCCGTCATTTCTTGTTCGGATTTGTTTCAGCGGGTTTTCTGTCACGGTTAGTGTCACTATATTTAGTGCATTCAGCACTTTCTACCAACACTTTTAGGGCATTGTTTTGGTCTGTTTCTCGTCGTAACGAAAACAAGTATATGTTATGATCAGATTTACTTGCCCTAATAATTTATGACTCAGTTTTGAATTTAAAATACGATAATCATGTATGAGATTATAATACGAAATTAGTGATTACATTGTACGGAATTTCCAGTTATTTGCCAGTTGTCACATGTTTTACTTCTTCAGTTGCCAAGATGGGTTTTGTTAAGGCTGAGAAGTTTACAGTTTCTCTCAGCTTGGAGGGTTCCTGCCTTCAGCCCTTCCTAGATCAGGGCCTCTAGAGCGTTTGTCATAGGAACCAAAGTTTCCTCTTTTCCTGTTGGGATTGTTGATTCGCTAACTAGGAACTCTTTCCCTTTGCTCTTTCATATCAACATCTTCCTCCCCTAGAATGTAGGTTTTAGCCCTTTCGAGGGCCTCCTCAAGGGTTTTAGGTAGGCACTTATTGAAGTCCCTTGTAAGGTATTTGGAGGTGATGGTATTCATGAACCCTAGCACCCACAATTTTTCATTAGCACCTACGTAGGTCAATCCTTCCTTCTTGTATCTTTCGATGAACTCTCCGAGACTTTTGTCATTTCGTGTGCTTGTAGGCTGCAAAAGTATAGACGTACAGGTAAAAAATCTTAAACCTACAAACCTTTTGTTACTTAGTATGATTTTAGTAGTTTACACACCATATTGATTCCCTGTGCAGAGCGTAAGATACAACTCAAAGACGTAGATGTATTCTAGCGTAAGCTTGACTTACTACCATGTCAACTGATAGATGAGGAGGTCGATGTTGTAGAGGAGCTCAATAGTGTGCGGCAACAATTAGGGTCGCAATCCCCAACTCAAAAAAAAAAGCTTGATTTCAAAGATAAAAGCGGTCTTGACCCCAACAAAATCAACTAATGGTCCAGCAAGATACTCGCGGTCGGCCTACATAAAAGAAAGTACAACAAAGGTTAGAAGAAGCTGCGAGAAAAAGCTCCTTTGTGAGGCACAAGGCTCATACGTACATAGGTAAGATTTACCCCAACACAGCTCATACATACTATCACAGGGCTCTCGTGGAACTGGTTCGGTTGTAAAGTCTGAAAAAATTAAAAACCAAGCCGTCCAACGACATCTAAAAAGAAGGAGATGCTGGATAATCATGAGTTTCCATTAATAAAGGGGACGAGAATTTGTTAACCATTAAGAGGTTTCAGCGACAGATTCCAGCAGAGTTACACCCTAACACATCATGTATACAAGATGTGAGGCCAGACGGTTATTGTGGGTTTCAGTCTGTGACTGTCAGGTTAAGTTTCGGGGAACACGTATAGCCCAATGTTCGAAAGCATTCAGTACTGGAGATTTATCATAACGTATCGCTATGGTGTCGTAATTCGAAGCATGGGGCAAAGGACAATTTAACCGGATACATAGGAGCATCTCTTAGTTTTCAATGGAAGCTTTCCCCAACAGTCACTGGATAGAAAAGCCCCACGTAGGGCTTCTCCTAGCTCAAAGGTATAACATCGTCGTCCACGTACTAAGCATCGATGGGAGTTGTATTTTCTTCCCGTTATTGGATGCCCCTGATGAGCCACGACCTCAAGCAATAACACTCGTACATGTTAATCGGGAGGCTTCATACATGTTAAGTTAGAAGGAGATTAACCAACTATGGTCGTTACACCGAGCAATAGATGCGGAACAGTGGGAAGAAATGTATAGGTTGTGGTTACAACATTACACATCGATAAAGAACCTGAATCAAACTCAGACAAAGACCCGAGTATAAATGTTATCGAAGATTAAACGAAAACTTGTATTATTGTTATTATGTGTGTATTGTAGAATTCGTATAATTTATAATATTTGTATTATTGTTTATATTTTAATTATTTTAAAAATTGTTGATATTTTTATTATTGTTAATATTAATATACATACATATATATATATATATATATATATATATAATTATTGACAAATAAATTATATTTCTTTTTATAATTAAATAAAAAATTCCAAAAAATACAAAACTGACACTTTATATACGCTACGTATAGCACCCGACGCAGCGTATAGACAGTCCAGAATGACCATATTACCCCTGACTCAGGCTGCATACAGCCTCATACGAGGGCAAATAAGTAAGTTGACACACTATGTACGCATCGTATAGACCCCTACGAAGCGTATATAAGCGGTGGACAAATTCCCCCAAAACTAAGCTTTTAAATTTGGATTTATGAAATTACAATTATACCCCTGGATCGAGCCTCGTAAAGACCCTTTTCCAAGGGTGTAATGGCAATTCTCAAGGGTCAAAGCATCTTTGACTTTCTAGAAAATCATCATTATACCCCTGGAAAGGGTCTATAGAAGGCTTGATCCAGGGGTATAATAGTCCTTTTACTTACCCTTATATACACTGCGTATAGAACATACGTAGCATATAAGGCTTCGTATAACCCAGATTTTTCCCCTACGTTGTTTAGTTTACACGTCTAAAAAATACACCTACATACGCGAAGAACATACGACGATCACGTATTTAGATCGTATTTGAAGCATACCAACATGTAATTCTTCAACCCTTGTTCAGTAATTTCGAATTTTGTATGTATATCATCTGTATATTAGGTGTATTTTAGGTAAAATTGTAGAACTTTAGGAGTTATTTATGCTCTGGGGTTTTAGGTTGATCAGAACAAACTGTTTGTGGTTTTAGAATACGAACCGAGTGAATACGAACCAGGTTTAGGTTGATCAGGATCATTGTGTTTGCGGGTTAGGGTTTATGGTCTGTGGTGTGTGGTTTTAGGTTGATCAGAACACAATGTTCTGGTTTTAGTATTTTTTTTGTAACACGCGTTTGGTCGTAACACGCCTCGAATCCGAAACTAGTCGTAAATTATAATATTTTTACGTTTAAGTCGAAATCATCGATAATGCGCGTTCATCTGTAACGCGCATCGAATCCTTAACCAGCTGTAAATATATAATATTTTTATTTTATCGTTCGAGTCGTGCGTAACGAGCGTAGTCCGTAACGCGAGTCGAATGTAACTAGTCGTAAATATATTATATTTTTATTTTTTAGTCGAAGTCGTCTGTAACGCGCGTATGTCCGTAACGAGCATCGGAACCGTGGGTCCAATTATAATATTTATATTTTTAGTGCAAGTCGTCTGTAACGAGTGTAGGTCCATAATGCGCCTCAAAACCGTAACGAATCCTAAATATATAATATTTTTATTTTTTAGTCCAAGTCGCCCGTGACGAGCGTAGGTCCGTAACTAGCGTATGTCCGTAACGAGCTTCGAAACCGTAACTAGTCGTCAGTATATAATACTTCTACTTTTTAGTATAAGTGGTCCGTAACGGGTGTTCGTCCGTAACGCGCGTAAATATATAATATTTTTATTTTATCATTCGAGTCGTCCGTAACATGCGTCGTCCGTAACGCGCGTCGTCCGTATTATATAATAATTTTTTGGTCGAAGTCGTCTGTAACGAGCATATGTCCCTAACGAGCTTCGAAATGGGAACTAATCGTAAATATATAATATTTTTACTTTGTATTAGAGTCGTCTGTAACGCGCATCGAATCCTTAACAAGCCATAAATATATAATATTTTCATTTTATGGTTCGAGTCGTCCGTAACGAGCGTAATCCGTAATGCGCATCGAATGTAACTAGTCGTAAATATATAATATTTTTATTTTTTAGTCGAAGTCGTCCGTAACGCTCGTATGTCCGTAACGAGCGTCGAATCCGTAACGAGTCAAAAATATATAATATTTTTTTTTGTCGAATCGTGTGTAACGAGTGTGTGTATATATATATATATTATATATTTTCTAGTCGAAAACGAAAATAGCATTGAAACCGTAACGAGTCCTAAATATATATAATATTTATATATTATCATTCGAGCCGTCCATAACGCGCGTCGAATATAACTAGTCGTAAACATATAATATTTTTTGTTTTTAGTTGAAATAGTTCGTAACGCGCGTATATCCGTAACGATTGTCAAATCCGTAACGAGTCAAAAATATATAGTATATTTATTTGTTAGTCAAAGTCGTCCGTAACGAGCGTCGAACCCGTAACAAGTCAAAAATATATAATATTTTTATTGTCCGTAACGAGCGAATTTCTGTAACAAGCTTCAAAACCATAACTAGTCGTAAATATATAACATGTTTACTTTTGACTAGAAGTCGTCCGTAACGTAGTTTGTCTGTAAAGCACGTTCGTCCATAACGTGCGTCAAATCCTTAACAAGCCGTAAATATATAATATTTTCATTTTATCGTTCGAGTCATCCGTAGCGCGTGTATGTCCATAACGAGCGTCGAAACCGTAACGAACCAAAATTATAATATTATTATTTTTAGTCGAAGTCGTCCATAACGAGCGTAGGTCCTAATGAGCGTTGAAACCGTAACAAGCCAATATATATAAGATTTTTATTTTTTAGTCGAAGTCTTTCTTAACGAGCGGCGAAACCGCAACGAGTTCTAAATATTATAGTATTTTTGATATTTTTAGTCGAAGTCGTCCGTATCGCGCGTATGTTCGTAACAGACGTCAAATCCGTAATGAGTTCTAACTATATAATATTTTTATTGTTTAGTCGAAGTCGTTCGTAGGTCCGCAACGAGCGTCGAAACCGTAACGAGTCCTATGTATATAATATGTCCATAACTAGTCGTAAATATATAATATTATTATTTTTAGTCGAAGTCGTCTGTAATGCGCGTATGTCCGTAATGATCGTTTGAATCCAAAACGAATAAAAAATATATAATATTTTTGGTTTTTAGTCGAAGTCGTCCGTAACGAACGTGGTAACTGTAACGAATCCTAAATACATAATAATTTTATTTTTTAGTCGAAGTCATCCGTAATGTGCATATGTCCGTGACGAGCGTCGAATCCGTACGAGTAAAAAATATATAATATTTTTGTTTTTTAGTCGAAGTCGTCTGTAACGAGCGTCGAATCTGTAACGAGTAAAAAATATATAATATTTTATTTTTAGTGGAAGTCGTTAACGAGCTTCGTAACCGTAACGAATACAAAATATATAATATTTTTTAGTCGAAGTCGTCCGTAACGAGCATCGAAACCGTAACAAATTCTAAATATATAATATTTATATTTTTTAGCCGAAGTTGTTCGTATCGAGCGTAGCTCTGTAACTGTAACATTCGTTGTAAAACGGGTTTCCAAAACCCGCTCCGTTTAAAATTCAAATATGTTCTAAATGTTTTTTTACGTATTTATTCATTTTGTAAATTTTGTTAGTTAATTATTATTAATAAATAAACTATATAGTTAATATATTAAATAAATAAAAGAATAAAAAATAATAATAATTAATAAGAAGTTTAAAAAAATAATATAAAGGAAAAAGGGCAACCGGGTTTCGAACCCGGGTCCCATCAAACATATACACAACCTTCACCAATGCACTACACAAACATTTGTGTTAAACTTAAAAAAAAACAAATAACTTTTATATTAAAACCAACCAGAAAACCTGCAAATGTGAATTCTGGATAAAATCAGTAACGGCCGGCAAGCTCAATGCGTGTAATCAAGGTAAATTATCGGTTTCTGGTGAGAAAGCGTGTGTAACTGATGTTGAAAATCAGTTGTAACCACCAAATCAGAATCAATTTTATATGAAACCGATTAAGAATCAATAATTATAAAAGCAAGAATTAAACCGAAATCAAAGCTATCATTTGTCTATAAATAACAACTCCAAACATGTTCAAAACTCGCTCAAACACATTCGAACACTCTCAAAATTCTATGAAGTCTTGTTGCGAATCACCGGAATTATGTGCCTCACCAGAATTTCCTCACTGTCACCGGAGACACCGCCGGAGTAATTACGTCTCATCAATTCGGTACAGTTATCTGATTTCTGTTCACCTTTCAATTGACTAGTGATTTGTTAATGCTAAACAACCCATTCTTCAAATTATTTGAATCGGGTTCTGTCAGTATGTTTCAATCTTGTAGAAGATAAAGTTGTGTTACCTGATAAATATAATTAAAATCATAAGTTAAACTGGGTTAGACACACAGTCCAGTGGTGGACTGTGTGCAATGAAATCGTAGATAACCAGGTTCAAATCACACACGTCACCGACTTTCTTAAATAAAAACCATTTTTTTTTAAACTTATTTAGATCAACTCTCAATAAGAGGATAAATATAATATAATTTCAGTTTATACCGGGTTAGACACCCAGCCCAGTTGGTAGGGCTGGGTGCAACACAGACCAACGACGAGGGTTCAATTCAGGGGCTATGCACCAGTTCGAGCATTTTAAAACCTTTTTTAAATAAACAAATTTCAGAATTGATCTAAATAGTATATAAATATAATAAAAACAGAGATTATTTCGGGTTAGACACGTAGCTCAGTTGGTAGAGCTGCGTGCACGTATACGGGAGGTCACGAGTTCGAACCTCACACGCTGCCAAAAATGAACGTGATCCGACCGGCCTGACCGGTCAGACCTAACAAGGTCAAACAATTTTTATTTTTATTTATTTTTATTTCTTTATTATTTATTAACCAAAAATCAATTAAAATATTTGTAAATAAGGTTTTTAAAGTTTAAAAAATGTATTAATATCACAAAAATAAATCTAAAAAATCTAATAAAAAGCACTAATTGAAAATATTAATTTCAAATAAAAGCTTATTTATTTATCGAATTATTACGTTATTATTAAGGGTAGTTTCTCTCGTGGTTAAATCCAACTTCGTGCGCGTTCGTCGTCAATTCAAGGAAACGCACCAGTTGTGAGTGAATCCTTACAAATCCCTTTTTATTCAAGTTTTGGGGTGTATCATGTGTCGTTTACATATTTTGTTTATTCAAACACTTGTGCTACTACCATTATATGATCTAACGTGTTATGTAATGTTACTTGTTGTATTATGTGTTTACATTTTTCTCATTTGCATGCAATCATTCACATTAGGCACATCAGTTCCTCGTTGGATACGAGTTGAGCATCGCGTGCCTTATTAGATCGGCTTCGTTTGATTGAGCCTTGATCTCACAGTTCATCATTTGTCATGCTTGTGTGTACATTGTTTGATATTATGTGGTTTATGGTTAAATTTACATATGCGTATGTTCATAATTGGTTATTGAACATTTTTATTAAAATAAACAATATAACTATTTCTTTCAAATGCTTAAATAAGATTCATTCGCCAACTTTTGTTGACCCAAAAACACTATTTTTACACATGATACAGGTGGACGGGTTGAAGCAAGGAACACATAGGAATTTGCCTTAGAAGAAAAATAAAGAGTTCATAAATGTTGTATTTAGAAAATCTTGTGCTTGTATGTTTGTTGTAATTTCCCCTTTAAATTGGAAATAAAAATATGAAGCTTTATAATAGTAAATGTCATGAGCTTTGATGAAAACCCAATCATGCCCCGACTACCATTTCCGCTGCGGATCAGGGTGTGACAGTAACGAGCGTCAAAACCGTAACGAGCATTGAAACCGTAACGAGTCCTAAATATATAATATTTATTATATTATCGTTGAGTCGTCCGTAACGCGCGTCGAATATAACTAGTCGTAAATATATAATATTTTTATTTTTTAGTCAAAGTCGTCCGTAACACGCGTATATCCGTAACGAGTGTCGAATCCATAAAGAGTGAAAAATCTATAATATTTTTATTTTTTAGTCGAAGTCGTCCGTAACGCGCGTATGTCGGTAACAATCAACGAATACGTAACGAGTAAATAAAATATAATTTTTTATTGTACGTAACAAGCGAATGTCCGTTACGAGCTTCGATACCGTAACTAGTCGTAAATAAATAACATGTTTACTTTTTAGTAGATGTCGTCCACAACACGGTTTGTCTGTAAGGCGCGTTCATCCGAAACGCGCTTTGAATCCTTAACGAGCCATAAATATATAATATTTTCATTTCATGGTTCGAGTCGTTCGTAACGCGTGTATGTCCGTAACGAGTATCGAATCCTTAACGAGTCAAAAATATATAATATTTTTAGTTTTTAATCGATGTCGTCATTAACGAGCGTTGGTCCATAACGAGTATCGAAACCGTAACGTGTCCAAGATATATAAGATTTTTATTTTTTAGTCGAAGTCGTTGGTAACGAGCACCGAAACCACAACTAGTTCTAAATATATAATGTTTTTATTTTTTAGTCGAAGTAGTCCGTGTCGAGCATAGGTCCGTAACGAGCGTCGATACCATAACGAGTGCTAATATATAATATTTATATTTTATCGTTCGAGTCGTCCGTAATGATCATCGTCGGTAATGCGCGTCGAATATAACTAGTCGTAAATATATAACATTTTAATTTTTGAGTCGAAGTCGTCCATAATGCGTGTATATCCGTAACGAGTCAAAAATATATAATATTCTTATTTTTAGTCGAACTCGTCCGTAACACGCGTATGTCCGTAACGAGGGTTGAATCTGTAACGAGTCAAAAATATATTTAATTTTTAGTCGAAGTCGTCTGTAACGAGCGTAGGTCTGTAACGAGCGTTGAGACCGTAACGATTCTGCTAGTCCAGGACCCGGTGGGATTAGGCAGAAGTTTGGGTAGAATAGAATTAATTCGGTAGAATGTTATTAAGAATAGAGTAGAAGCACAAGTCGAATATTATTCATACCGAAAGAGTATACATCTTTACAAGCTGGAGAAATTGGAGCATTTTCCCTGTGGGAACTCCGAACTTAGAGAACTATGAACACACGACACTATATAAAGACTATTACCCTCATGCGAACTAAGAGTTTTAACTTCGTATGAAGTAGTTACCTGCGTATGGAATGGCGACTTAGTACGAGGGGACACTTATACCTTTCTCATCCGCACTTAAGTCATGTGTTCGTATCTAAACTATACATTATTCAACACACTCTCTATCTAGCCTATTCGCACAGTGGCAGACACACATAATATGCACCAACAATTTCCCCCTTGTACGTCACTATCGAAGCTTGATCTTGATCTTGAAATATGAGAGTCGTGTTTGATATTCTGCAACTTCAATTAGGCATATAGAAATCTTCAATTGATTCCCCCTTAATTGATGATTCGGGCTTGCATTCTCTTAATTATGCACAAATTCCCCCTAGAATGAATTTTCAGGTCTTTGTTTGCACGGTTCCACGACCTCCTCTGATTTGCATAACTGAAATCTTTACAAATAATCACCAACTCGAAACTAATCAATGCAACTTCTCAGTTTTGACGATAACCGCATCCTTGTTTGGTTTTTGATTTACGCTTTAGCACGTGAGCTAGTATCTTAATTTTCAAAAACCCAACCTCTAATTGATAAAAACTTCGAATATCACACTAAAAATATTCAACTATATGAACACCCGCAAAAATGTTAAATCTTGTTTTCGTAACCACCTTTACGTACACTCCTGAATGATTGATCAGCAAAACGGTAATTTGCTCAATCAGCAAATCTTCATTGGAAAACAAATCTTCTAGTAACACATTCAGATCTCAGAAACATTCTTTCTCTCTTAGAATCACATTCTTTCTCCCTCTTCAGTCATGATAACAGATATATAGTCTTATCCGTAGTCCTAGCAGCAACTTAATCAACAAACATAATCATTCCCCGGCGATTAATCTGAAAAACAATTCCTCTGCTGGAAGATTAACCATTCTGGCACTTTAGACTATCACAAAGTTGTGATATCTTTTAAGTATCGACAATACTGATGCATCTCCTGACGCTAAACCTACTACTCGGCTTGACGAAGACCCGGGACTCAAACCCTAAGACATTAATCTGATCTCGATCTAAAGAATCTGAACTTCCTATGATCACAAACTAACGAGTCCAGATCCTATGCATCCCCATTCATAGTCACTGTACAAATGATAATTTTGGCTCACAAAAGTGCGTTTTTCATCAATGCGGATTTTTCTATAATGCCCATTCATAATCACTATAGCAAATGATAATCATTCTACAAGTATCCATGAGTACCCCATTATCTTCAACCCTTTGTGATCGTGTCATCAAATATGTTCTTGAAGCCCTCGAAGGTGTCCCCGAACAGCCCGTATCTGTCGTTAAAATCTCAATAAAAAGTTCGTTCACCAATTTTTTTCTAAACACTCGTCTTGTCGCCACGATCAAAAAATGCCTTCGTATGAGGGTAAGGTACCTTCGTGCAAAGAGTCATCTTCGTGCTGAGGTTATACCTTGGTGCGAAGGTAGTACCTTCGTGCGAACTGTTCGGATCACATTTTTTATCCAAAATCTTTATTTCTTCAAATTTCATGATGATTCTTCCACATATATGGTCGAAATTCATTTCTAAACACTCCTATGGTTTCAATTTTAATTTTTGTCCATGGATTGTCTGTTTATTTGATGCTTTACGTCTAAAACACTCCTATGATTTCAATTTCAATTTTAATTCATGAGCGTAGGTGATTCAATCAAGTGTTAGATCATTCGAATCGGTACCATAGCTCTGATACCACTTGATAGTCTAGGAACCGGTGGGATTAGATGGAATTCTTGGTAGAATAGAACTAATTTGGTAGAATCGTATTAAGAATAGAGTAGAAGCAAAAGTCGAATGATTCCATTCATATCGAAGAGTATACATCTTTACAAGCTAGAGCATTTTCCCTCGAAGAACTCCAAAACTTAGAAAACTATGAACACACAACAATATATATAGACGATTACCGTCGTGCGAACTGAGAGTTTTAACTTCGTACGAAGTCGTTACCTTCGTACAGAGTGGCTACTCCGTACGAAGTGACACTTATACACCTTTCTCGTCCGCACTTAAGTTGTGTGTTCGTATATAAATTATAAAATATTCAACAAACGCTCTATCTAGCCTATTCATAGAGGCGGATACACAGAATATGCACCAACAGAGTCCTAAATATATAATCCTTTTTTTATTTTTTTAGTCGAAGTCGTTCGTAACGAGCGTATGTCCATAACGAGCTTCGAAACCGTAACTATTCGTAAATATATAATATTTTTACTTTTTGGCCGAAATCGTCGGTAACGCGCATTCGTCCCTAATCAGCCGTAAATATTTAATATTTTAATTTTATCGTTCGAGTCATCCGTAACAAGTGTAGGTCCGTAACAAGCGTCGAATGTAACTAGTCGTAAATATAAATTATTTTTATATTTTAGTCAAAGTTTATCGTAACGCGCGTACGTCTGTAACGAGCGACGAAACCGAGTTCTAAATATATAATATTTTCATTTTTTAGTCGAAGTCGTCCGTAACGCGCGTCGAATTTGTAACGAGCCGTAAACATATAATATATTCATTTTATCGTTGGAATCGTCCGTAACGAGCGTTGGTCCGTAACGAGCGTCGAATGTAACTAGTCGTAAATATAATTATTTTATTTTTTAGTCGAAGTCATCTGTAACGAGCGTCGAAACCGTAACAAGTCCAAAATATATATTATAACATACTAAAATTATATTATTTTTTGGTTTTGAGGATGATGATGATGGACGATGACATCGATGACGAGCTCGCGCTGCAGGAGAAGGAGTAGGTGGACATGCAGCAGCAGCGTCAGCCGGTAGATCCACTTACAGGTCACCCATACTTGGAGTTTCCTCCAGAGTCCGAGGCTGTTGGCCGATGCGCCAAGCTTCGGAAGACGCATGTCGGTGGATACTGGGCGGTTTGTTGGAATTCTCCTCAGACCCTTATGGAGGAGGATAGTGCGCGGGAGTTTATCCCTGCTGATTCACCTAACTACTTCTAAATATATAGTATTTTTATATTTTAGTCCAAGTCATCCGTAACGCGTGTCGAATACGTAACGAGCCGTTGATATATAATATTTTCATTTTATTCTTCGAGTCGTCTGTAAGGAGCCTATGTCTGTAACGCGCGTTGAATCCGTAACGAGTCCAAAATATATAATATTTTTTATTTTTAGTCAAAGTCGTCCATAACTAGCATACGTCAATAACGCGCGTTGAATCTGTAATGAGTCAAAATATATATTATATTTTTACTTTTTAGCCGGTTTCGTCCGTAACAAGCGTATGTCCATAACGCTCGTTGAAACTGTAAAAAGTCCAAAATATATAATATTTTTATTTTTTAGTCGAAGTCGTTTGTATCGATCGTACGTCTGTAACGCTCATCCAAAGAGTCCAAAATATATACTATTTATATTTTTTAGCCGTAGTCGTCCGTAACGAGGGTACGTCGATAATGCGCTTCGAAACCGTAACGAGTCCAAAATAAAATATTTTTATTTTTTAGTCGATGTCATCTATAACAAACGTATGTCCGTAACGTGCGTTGAATCCGAAACGAGTCCAAAATATATAATATTTTTATTTTGTGGTCGCAGTCTGATTATTATTTACTGATGGGTCTCCTATTTACTGACGGGTCTCCTATGTGCTGGTATCTTCACAAGTTAATCTCCTCTTCCATCATCTCTCGTGGGAAGAGCCGGGTGTGGTGTACGAGCGGTGACAAGTTTTTTTTCTTTATTGCCTCTTGTACAAGAGGTCATGCGCTCTCGCACAATATTTGGCGCAATAATTCGCTTCCGCATATCTTCAACAGGAGCACAAAATATTATATGACGGCGTCTACGTCACTGTGATAGCCCTTTCGTTTGGCTATCACTCGGAGAGTGACGCGCATTTACGCCCGACGATACAGCCAAAGAGGTTGGGGATGAACACGCTATCCGGATTGAAGATTATAAAAAAGTTCCCACCACACGGAAAGAGTTTTAAGTGTACGGACGGTCGGCCCTTCATGCCGAAGCAGCTGTTGGCATAGTTCGACCTGGTATATTCCCTATCTGTGCCAAGGGAGGTGGCAGAGCCTGAGCCGGATATGTACATTCTAGACCTGCCACAGCCGCGCAGACCACCCATGGCGCCTCAGTTCCCACAACATGTTGGGTCCGGTCCTGCCCTAGGATACGCGGCGTATTAGCAGTTACGTCACCATGTTGACAGACTGACGTATGTGATGGAGTGGTTGGTTACATTTAGTATTTAGTAGCTACGTCTTAACATAATATTTTATCATTTGTTATGTATTTAGTATTTTATATCTTTTGTTATATATGTACAAACTTATGTTGTATATACCATATTCAGTCGTATTGAAAATTATAATATTTTAATTTAAACCGTATAGTATGGAAACGGTATAATATATTCAAACCGTACCTGGGCATTTCAAAATAATTAATGTTATAAAAATTTAAAATTGGTATCATATTTTAATTTAAATGGTATAGTATGGAAACACGATATAACATATTTGAACCGTACCGAGTAATTTAATATAATTAACCATATAAAATCTTAAACATTATAATATTGGAACCGCACCGAGACTTGGTATTATATTTTAATATGAACGGTATCGTATTGAAACGGTATAATAAATCAAACCGTACCATATTTCAAAATATTTAACCGTATAATATTTTAACGTTATAGTATTCGAACCGCACCCATACTTGGTATAGTATTTTAATTTAAATGGTATAGTTTTCAAACGGTATAATATATTCGAATCGTACACGAGTATTTAAAAATAATTAATGGTATAATATTTAAACGTTTATAGTATTCGAACTACACTAGACTTGGTATTATAATTTAACTTTAACCATACAATATAATATATTGGAAACATATATACGTTTTTCAAAAAAGTTGAACGATATATAATATTAACGGTTATATATTTTAAGGGATTTAACGTTGGAACCAGGTGAGAATTTATAACACAAATACACCAAAATAACCAAATAAATTTTTGATGGGTTATATACGTTACGTATAGAGCTATATGCAACTTATATAAACCCTTGTTGTCCATGCTTATGATTGCTAGGCCAGGCATTGAATTGAATGCAACCTATACGCTGCATATAACTCTATACGTTGTATATGAAACCCTAATTCTAAGCGTGCAAATAGGCACCTGTGATGTGTAAACAGGCACACTTAGTGTGCCAATAATATGGCCCTTTCAAAACTATTGAGTTCATGCGCAACAATTCTTTTTTTAAGTTTTGCCATGTTTCAACAAAATTTACTACGAATAAGTGAACTGGATACCACTTTAGAATAATATTAAAAGAAAACTATTGTACAATGCAAAGGTAGAAACAAGATCAAAACCATTCCAAAATAAGAAATTTCATTTCTTTTTTATTTAAAAATAAGAAATTTCATTCTTTTTACACCATATCATTCTCTCATATTCAAGAAAAAAAAAGCAAAATTAAATTGACCTGACGTGTGTTACTTGTTGTTGATCAGCAACCGAATAGTAATACCATACATGCACATAAAAAAAAGAAAATAAATATAAAATAGTTTAATAAAAACAAAATATAAGACTAAATGCTTAGTTGAGCCTCGATTGCATTCCCTTTCCTTTCTTCATCTATTTCATATTCATACATCATGAAGTTGATCAAAATGACCATGGTTGTGCGGGATATCATAATAATAATATTTGAGTTTTTAATTGTAGCTAATTCACAAGGTCAACTCAAAGTAGGGTTTTACAATCAGGTGTGTCCCACCGCAGAATCAGTGATCACTAATATTGTGAGAGATGCAGCAAAGTCCGACCATCGTATTCCTCCTGGCTTGCGCAGGCTTCACTTTCATGACTGCTTTGTAGAGGTTCTCACAATTATAAATAAATTAAATAAATACCGTTGTCACAAATGATCATATTTGTAGCAGTAAGTGTTGCTTACAATTGTGTTTATTTGCAGGGGTGTGATGGGTCCATATTAATAGATCAGGGTAACACTTCAGAGAAAGGTGCATTTGGGCATCAAGGGTTAATAGGGTTTAACGTAATAGAGGATGCAAAAGCAAAGCTGGAAAGTATATGTCCTGGTGTGGTTTCATGTGCTGATATTGTGGCCATGGCTGCAAGAGATGTTGTTGCATTCGTAAGTGAAAGAACACAATCATAATCTGAATCTCTCTCTCACACACACATGATATACTTACACTGCGTGTGAGAGAAAGACAGTAAAAATAACAGATAATAATTGTTTTTTTCTGACAGAGTCATGGACCAGTTTATCAAGTTGAAACCGGAAGGAAGGATGGGCTAGTGTCAAATTTTGATCTTGCTAATAGAATGCCCGATGTGAGAGATTCAATTCAGCTTCTCAAACAAAAGTTCATTGAAAAGGGGCTTAATGACAAAGACCTTGTGATTCTCAGTGGTAATTATGCAATCAATCTCTTGAAATTGGTTAATCATGTGTGATTTTCTTCTGTTTATATTTCAGAAAATTACAAAAAATATTGATGTTGAGCAAACAATTTTCTAAAGCAATCAAGGATATTAAGTCTTTCTTATCCAAAGTATTCATCACTCATTTTCGCAAATCGAAGGCCTGCCACATAAGCTTGGTTCGCCAAGACGCCTAGAATTTAGTCTACACTTTTGACCACCGGCTAAGCCTGCTCTTTTGGCAAAATGGTCAGCCAAGTCTGTGCTTTTGGGTGTTGGCTAAGGCTTAACTTAACCTTCACCAACTATTTTTGAAAAATATGTATCAACTACACTATTTTGATAATTTTCCTTATTCTTTTTGGGTTCCACTCATGCACTTTGAAATGTTATAGGATATCTTTCAACACAGTTAACAATTTATATATGTGTGTTATTGGTCTTTATATTTACTATTTCTATGATTATACCAACCATATTCTTTCCTGCCTTAAATGCTTTTATTGTTTCTGCAAATCATCTAGTTTTCTAGTTAGAGAGAAAAAATTAGTTATATTTTGGAGTGCATTTATATAGTACGTGTTAGCTCTATCCATTAAACATACGCTCGTGAAATAATAGAAATACATCTAGAAAATGAAAATTAGATACTTAACAAAAAATATATGCGTCAATATGGTATTCTAAAGCACATTAATTCTTTATAATGTGATATGTGAGCATAATTAAAGTTTATATGGAATATTCTGTGTATTTCGTAAATATAGACTTTATCTGGATAAATTACAAATAAATGTATAAAAATAATTTCTCGTGAGTTACTTTTTTATTTAATAATGTTTTATGATATTTGAAGATCAGTTTAAACCAACTAAATTAAGCTAAGTGACGTGGTCAACACAGAAATTAAGTTGACATCATAAGGGGTCCAATATTAAGATGTTAACATCAAAGTCAAACTATAAATATAATAAAAGAAAATAATCCATCTTCACCTGGTTGCGAAGGTAACACCCCCACACCATGTGAAGTAATGTTTGTAATAAATATTGTTTGTTCGTTAGAACACAAATATAAATACCATTTTATATTGAAATATGTATACCAAAAGTTCATAACAAAAATATGAATAAAATTGTGTAAATTTTAATAGTTTCTTCTATCCATAATTTTCAGCTGCACATACTATTGGTTCAACTGCGTGCTTCTTCATGGAGGAACGACTCTACAACTTTGCATGATTGGTGGTCCAGACCCGAGTATCAACCCACGTTTGCTACCTGAACTGACATCAACATGCCCCAAAAATGGAGACGTCGGCATCAGATTACCAATGGATCATGGGAGTGAAGAGACATTTGACATTCAAATCCTACAAAACATTAGGAGGGGTTTTGCGGTGCTAGAATCAGATGCAAAGCTAATGGACGACCAGACAACAAGAGTAATAGTAGATTCGTATTTCGGGGTGTTGGCTCCGTTAACTGGACCATCAGTTGAGGCGGATTTTGTGACTTCCATGAAAAGAATGGGCAAAATTGGAGTAAAGACCGGTTCTAATGGAATTATTAAGCGTGTATGTAATTCGTTTAATTAAAATGATAGAATAAAAGGAGCTAGTGTCTTCTACCATTTACAATCATAGACTTATTTTGGTTGTATATACACTTTTGATTAAGTGATACCAAGTGATCCGTTATACTGATCTATTTTTGGTTAAATTGATCTCTTCCAAAGTCTAAATTAAGGCTTGGGTTAAATGTAATTTGTCACACAACAATAAAATCATGCACACAACAATATATTGGGGCCATAAATCTGGTCAGCCTCAGGAACATCTCCCCTTTATCAGCCCCAAAGTTTTCAAGAAGTCTGTTCGCTAGACGGAACAGTTAACCTACCCTTATGTGGGTGAGGTTTCCTCTTGCTTTGGTAAACCTATTTCTATGTTGCAGGACTGAAGCCTCATAGACTTAATGAGGGTGTATGTGTTGAAGTGTTGCAATCATTATCCAAGAAGCATTCTCATTCAGGTGATAGTGAAGAAACTTTCTCTAATGGTGTTGAGGGTTCCCTGGGGGCATGTCTTGAATGCTATGAGGTGCGGGTGATGTGGCAAGAAGTCGAAGAAGGTGAAGAAGACTAAGAAGGCTATGGCTGGTGAAGCTGGAGCTTCTAAGCCTACTCCTGATGTTTAAACAATTAATTCATAGCTATCTTAGCACCTTGAACAATGTTATGTTTGCTTTGAACATGTTTTATTTAAGCGAACCGTTTAGGTCCCTCTAATGGTTGAAGCCTTGAAGGCTTTTGAACAATATGTAGGTTTAATGGCCCTTATGGCCATCGTTATGTTTAACTTTTTATCTTCTATGTTATGTTGTTCTGCTATTCCATTGTGTTTTTTTATGGTTTTATGTGTTGCCTTTTTTTTAGTTGTGCATCTTTTTTTATTTATACTTTGAAGGGTTCAGTGCTGCAGTCACGTAGCCTTAAAGCATTTTTATCAAGAAGACGCATCACCTATCCTATTTATAACACTCACTTGAAACCTTTTGGTTCGTAAGCCATTGCTAAGGCTTAAGAAACATTTGATGTAGGCTGCTCAAACCCGTCTATGAGTTATATTCTTTTTTTAATTTTTCTAAGTCTCATGGAGTTGTATTGATTTAGGAACTCGCCCCTTATATAGGTCCATTTAAAACTTGAACCTATTGAGCAATGTGGCTTGGGAGCTCATCCCTTAAATGGCCCTTGCCATGGAGTTTTTTGCTAGGTTCTCAACCTGATTATAGGATAGAAAGCCAAATTTTGACAAAAAACTTCGTCATTCATTCATTCGATAGTACTTTGATTTCAAGGGAGGGTAGAACATTTCTTGAAATTATTTCTAAGAAATTTTGACTAGCCGTGGAACCTTTTAAGGTTTTTGCCGTTCTAGTGGCGGGGAAGCTTTTTTCCTTATGCATCAGCTAGTTTGTATGATCCTCCCTTATGAGCTTTAACGATGGTATATGGCCCTTCCTGTCACACCCCGACCCGCAGCGGAAAAGGTGATCGTGGCATGATTGGGTTATCATCAAAGCTCATGACATTTACTTTAACGTTTCATATTCATTAATACACTTTAATGGAAAATTACAATCAATATTACATCATGTCCTAAATATAAATCTAGGTTTCATTGTTTTCTTCTAAGGCATTTCCTATGTTTTCCTTGCTTCATCCTGTTCACCTGTATCATGTGTAAAAGGGTTTTTGGATCAACAAAAAGTTGGCGAGTGAATCCTATGGAAAACATTTGAACAAGTTTATTTAGTTGATTATAAAATAAAGTGCACAACCACACATGAGTAAAAATAGATGTAAACTTATTCACCAATCAATTTAATATTAAACAATACACACATGAACAATAATGGATCGTTTAGAGGCACGCGTTGCTCAACTCGTCTCTCACGAGGAACTGATGGACCTAATGAATGAATTGCATAAACTTAACAATATGAAATACATAACTACAAACAATATAAACTCAATAATACACACACGAACAATAATGGATTTGTTTTGAGGCACGTGTTGCTCAACTCGTCTCACACGAGGAACTGATGGGCCTAATGAATGAATTACATATAAATAGACAAAATGAAATACATAACTACAAGCAATGTATACAATCTAAGTTTAGATCACAATATGGTATGGCACAAGTTTAAATAAACGAGTTAATTTTATGACACATGACACACCCCAAAACGTGTAATTAAAAAAGGGAGTTGTAAGATTCACTCACATTGGGTGCGTTCGGTTGATAATGTTGAATGCACGCGAAGTTGGTTTTAACCACGAGTGAAATTAACCTAGATAATAACACAATGGTTTGGTAAATCATGGGATTTTATTAATCAATTTTAGTAGGATTGTTGAGTTTATTTTTGTGAGTTTAATGCTATTTTCTAACCTTAAAAATGTTATTTTTAAGTATTTTTAATTGATTTTTACTTAATATAAATAAATAAAAATAAAAAAATGTTGATTTTTTTGACCGTTGACCGTTGACCATTGACCTTTGACCTTGACTGTTGACCGGTTCGCATGTGTAATTGTGTGCGCTGGGTGAGGCTCGAACCCGAGACCTCCCGTACGCGTGCACGCAGCTCTACCAACTGAGCTACGTGTCTAACCCGAAATATTTCTGTTTTTAATTATATTTATATACTAATTAGATTAAACTGAAAATCATTTATTTTTAAAAACGATTTAAATCTAACGAGTCGATGCGCTCAACAGGTCTCGAACCCGGGACCTGTGGTTTAAGTTAACACACAGTCCACCGCTGGACTGTGTGTTTAACTTGTTATATAATCTGATTTTTGTTATACTTATATACAATTAAATAATTTCAGTTCTGCCTTATTTAAAAAGTTTAATAATTGTCCGGACCGGTGCGGTAGCCCGGACTCGAACTCGTGTCATGTGATTAAACATACACACAGTCCACCGCTGGACTGTGTGTCTATCTTGGTTATTATTCTGGTTTTTATTAAACTTAACATATATCAGCAGTGAATCCGGTCTGGTAAAAAAAGGCATTTTTATTAAGGCGAGTGTGCGTGGGACATGTATCGAACTCGAGACGTTTACGTGTTTAATGTGCACACAGTCCACCGCTGGACTGTGTGTCTAACCCGAGTTATAACTTGATTTTAATTATACATATACACAACTGAAACTTCGTCTTCTTCGTTGAATTTAACCAGAATCGGAAGTCCGACTGGTTCGATGTTTTAATCAGGTTCTTTAGTGTTTTGAGGTTAATTACAGGTGAGATGTATAAAAAGAATGAAAGATTTAAGCGTAAGGTATACCGACTGGACTCCTCTGTTTCTCCGGCGAAACTCCGGTGACAGCAGAAACTTCCGGCGACGTGTGTCCTGCGGCAGAGACTCTTCAGCAAGCTTGAAATGGATGTGGGTGACTTCGGTATAAGCTCTGGGGGTTCAGTAAGGCTCAGAAGTGAAGGGTTCGGTTTTCCGGCGATGTGCAGAACTTTTCCGGCGAGTGGAATTACGTCGGGTAAAGGTGCGGTTTTGAGCGAAAAAGCTTGCAGAGTTCGAGGAGGTATTTATAGGGCAGG
Organism: Scalesia atractyloides; assembly: GCA_947069175.1. Classification (NCBI taxonomy): domain Eukaryota; kingdom Viridiplantae; phylum Streptophyta; class Magnoliopsida; order Asterales; family Asteraceae; genus Scalesia; species Scalesia atractyloides. The sequence goes on from CAMTDV010000020.1 coordinate 54,864,039, forward strand.
TCATCGATGAATTTGGTCCGATTTCCGACTTGATTCGTCGGTTAGAAACTTTCTGGCGGTTATAACTTGTGTCGCGGACTCAGGCGTCGGTTATAACCGATGTAGTGATTAAGGTTTACGTTATAACTGAAGAAATCGTAAATTCTTGGCGAGTTAGTCGGGATTTCCGACGACTGAAATTTGGGCGCGCCGATTTTGAATTCGATAATCATGTTATGATTTAATTGTCTTCAATAGTGAACAAGAAATACAAGTGGCGCAGTGGTTGGAGAAGTTGAGTGTTAAGTTGTTGTTTGAATCGCTGGCTGACCCGGGTTCGAAACCCAGCAGCACCATTTTATTTTTATTTCGTTATTTTTAACAGTTTTTCAAAAACAAATTATATATCCCCATATACTTATTAATTATGTATCGTTTAAAATTATTTTGGGCATTAAATAAGCAACGAAATTTTTAACTGATTGTTCGGTTAATAAACGAAGCGGGTTTGGTAAATCCGGTTTTTGACGGATGTTACAGTATCCCCTGCTTTTTAGAAATTTCGTCCTGAAATTTAAGTAGTGATATATTTGACTAAAAAAATGATGGTGTTTAGTTTGACAGTTACATGCTTAGAAAAAAGTAAGGGTTTAAGTTTTTGTTTGAGGCGGTAACCTTCCTTGTAAGGGTTAAGTACCCTGTTACAGGAATCGCTTTTTGTTGCCTTCGGTGAAAATATTGATAAGCGGAGTTGATTCGCTAAATATGATATCATGCGCAAGAGTTTGGATATGTTTGGAAGGATATGGTTATATCATAAAGCAAAACTTCTAATACTACAACCTACATGGAACTTCTCATAACCGTCTAACAATACCTCTGATCCTTTGACAAGAATACTTATATATAGGAAGTACCAGCGGCGTATCCACCATATTCTTGTCAAATTTTCATTGGTTTTATCAGTAAGTTATGATTGGTCCTATGATATGACTATAGAACATAAATAAACACAACAACTAATGTACCAAGAAATTACTAAATCCTACATAGAACTTTCTCATAACCGTCTGACAATGCCTCTGATCCTTTGACAAGAATACTTATATATAGGAAGTACCAGCGGCGTATCCACCATATTCTTGTCAAATTTTCATTGACTTTATCCACAAGTTATGATTAGTTCTATGTGACTCTACAACAAACACAACAATCACAAGATACTGATAATGAAAATGTCTGTGCGATCAAGGCTCAATCAAACGGAGCCGATCGTATTGCATGTACTGAAAATGAAAAATGTCTGTGCGATCAAGACTCAATCAAACGGAGCCGCTCGTATTGCGTGTACTGAAAATAATAAATTTAATCTAAACAATAATCACACAACAGTTTATACATGGAACCTCTCATAACCGCCTGATAATGCCTCCGATCCTTTGAGAAGAATACTTATATATAGGAAGTACCAGCGGCGTATCCACCATATTCTCGTCAAATTCTCATTGACTTTATCCACAAGTTATGATTAGTTCTATGTGACTCTACAACAAACACAACAATCACAAGATACTGATAATGAAAATGTCTGTGCGATCAAGGCTCAATCAAACGGAGCCGATCGTATTGCATGTACTGAAAATGAAAAATGTCTGTGCGATCAAGGCTCAATCAAACGGAGCCAATCGTATGTGGGCACGCCGGGTTCACGCTCATAATGAAATGGGGAACATGCTCAACGCTCATAATGTAATGGGGAGCGGCGGCCTATGAAATTGCATGTACTGAAAATAATAAACAATAATTACTCAAACAGTTTACACATGGAACTTCTCATAACCGCCAGATAATGCCTCCGATCCTTTGACAAGAATACTTATATATAGGAAGTACCAGCGGCGTATCCACCATATTCTTGTCAAATTCCCATTGGCTTTATCCTTAAGTTATGATTTGTTCTATGTGATAAAGAAAAACATAAAACTAAACGATTGGAGTTGAATCTGGATTTTCGGTGAAGAGGACTAGTTGGGTATCTTCGTTTGGGCCGTTATTATCTTCGACAGAATTGGCGTTGATGTTGAAAACTCTTCCTCTTGCTGGTGGCCTAGTGATTGGATTTTCTTGATTTACTTGGTTAACTGGGTTTGACTGAGCTTGAGTTTTGATGATGTTAACCAATCGAGGGCACGTGTTTCTAAAGTGGGTAGGGTCGTCACAATTGAAACAAGCTCGAACATATGGGAACATGGGGTATTGGGGTTGTTGATAGGTTTGGATCATGTTTTGAGTAGGGGGAGAGATTTGGTTTTGAAAGGTGCGGCAAACCTTGCTCAAATGACCATAGCGTCCACAAGTTGCACATAGTCGACAAGGTAAGGTAAGGGGATGGTGATAAAAACAGTTGTTGCATCGAGGGTGAGGTCCAAGATATGGTTTCTTATTTGGGTAAGTTGAGTTGGGTGCCACTTGAGTGATTGGGATAGCTTGGATGGGTATGGCGTGTGAAATTGGTTGATTTCGTTGGATAGCAGCGAAAAGTTGCCCGTCTCTTTTTCTCTTAGAATTGGGTTGAGAAGGGGATTCGGTTTGGGTATAGTCGGAGGTTTCAGTCGATGCTTTATCCTTCTTCTTCTCCTCCTTGAAGTCTTTGTTCCGGATTCGGTTCTCGGTGAGCTCTGTAGCTAACTCCATTGCTGCTTCCAAAGTTGCAGGCGTGGTACTTATTACAGAGTCTTGAATCTTTGACGGAAGACCTCGAATGTAGTGCTCGATCAAACAGTAGAGGGGAGTGAACAAGTTGGGAACCATTTGATGTAACTCGAGGAATCTTTTGTTGTATGTGGTGTGGTCTCCTTCCTTTTGCTTCAACGAATAAAACTCATCTTCTAATTTCTTGATTTCGCTCCTTGGGCAAAATCGTCTGGTCATGATTTCCTTCAATTCATCCCACGTTAATGTCATAGCATCGTCAACGCCTCACTTGGCCTTCTCTGTATTCCACCAAGTAAGTGCTATTCCATATAAACGACCAGTAGCATATCGCACTTTGCGATCATCGGGGCAATCGCAATTTAGAAAAGTGTTCTCCATCTCTTCAAACCAATGAAGGAGAGCGGTGACGCCTTCAGTCCCTTTGTATTTTGGAGGGTCGCATGATTTGAAATGCTTGTAGGTGCATTTAGTGGTATTTGGGGGAGGGTTGATAACGTGTTGATCTTCTTGATTAACAGGATTAGCGGTAAGTGCTTGTTGGACTTGGATTACAATGTTGGGTATTACGGCAGCCATTTGTTGAGCGATTAGGGCAGCCATGCGTTCGCGGGCTTTTCCTGCTCTCATCTTCCTACGGGCGTGGTTAGAAGACATCTACAAGGAATACATGTCAAGAGTATGAGTTGGATGCTTTTGGGATCATAGGTCGCACTTAGGAATGAACATTCATAAAATAATTATAGAAAAATAAATCTACTACATCCATAGGATGTCTTGGGCTTTGCTCGTCATTAGGCCCTACATGCCGCCATACTTCACCTTCGTAATCATGTGGGCCCCCATGAATACCGGGTTTTTCATTTGGTTCGCATGTGTTAGCCTGGTTACGTACACTAAAACCCGGAGAAAATCGAGAAATAAGTATATAACGTATGAGATTCGGAATGTGTCCAGGTGTAGACACGGTGACACCTCAAAGTGGGTTAGTTCGAACAACGTTTGGTGTGGCATGCTTTGGCCTAATAGGTCCTTCGTACTCTCATCGTTAGTCCCCAGGTAGGCAAACTGGTCCGTTATATTGGATTTATACGAATGCCAACCTAGACAGGACGTTCCGACTACCGGTACTTGTACCCTTCCAGTTACTACATGCCCGTCGCAGAACTTTCTTCGATGAGATTTGAAAATTGCAACAAAATATTTGAATAACAAAAGTATGAAGATGAATTGAATATATGAACATTGAAATATGCATGATAAATATGTATATAAGTATGTATGTTTGACTGTAAGTATAAACAAATATGAAACAAATAAATATCATAAGTTTGTATGTAACCACCTAATCAATTAAAATTTTAGGCAAACTATAGTAAAGGCTCTAAGGGTCTAATAACCTATCCTATATCCCTATAGTCATGGCTCTGATACCAATCTGTCACACCCCGACCCGCAGCGGAAAAGGTGATCTGGGCATGATTGGGTTATCATCAAAGCTCATGACATTTATTTTAACGTTTCATATTCATTAATACACTTTAATGGAAAATTACAATCAATATTACATCATGTCCTAAATATCAATCTAGGCTTCATTGTTTTCTTCTAAGGCATTTCCTATGTTTTCCTTGCTTCATCCTGTTCACCTGTATCATGTGTAAAAAGGGTTTTTGGATCAACAAAAAGTTGGCGAGTGAATCCTATGGAAAACATTTGAACAAGTTTATTTAGTTGATTATAAAATAAAGTGCACAACCACACATGAGTAAAAATAATGTAAACTATACACACATGAACAATAATGGATCGTTTAGAGGCACGCGTTGCTCAACTCGTCTCTCACGAGGAACTGATGGGCCTAATGAATGAATTGCATAAACTTGACAATATGAAATACATAACTACAAACAATATAAACTCAATAATACACACACGAACAATAATGGATTGTTTTGAGGCACGTGTTGCTCAACTCGTCTCACACGAGGAACTGATGGGCCTAATGAATGAATTACATATAAATAGACAAAATGAAATACATAACTACAAGCAATGTATACAATCTAAGTTTAGATCACAATAAGGTATGGCACAAGTTTAAATAAACGAGTTAATTTTATGACACATGACACACCCCAAAACGTGTAATTAAAAAGGGGAGTTGTAAGATTCACTCACATTGGGTGCGTTAATGTTGAATGCACGCGAAGTTGGTTTTAACCACGAGTGAAATTAACCTAGATAATAACATAATGGTTTGGTAAATAATGAGATTTTATTAATCAATTTTAGTAGGATTGTTGGGTGTATTTTTGTGAGTTTAAGGCTATTTTGTAACCTTAAAAATGTTATTTTTAAGTATTTTTAATTGATTTTTAATTAAAATAAATAAATAAAAATAAAAAAAATGTTGACTTTTTTGACCGTTGACCGTTGACCATTGACCTTTGACCTTTGACCTTGACTGTTGACCGGTTCGCATGTGTAATTGCGTGCGCTGGGTGAGGCTCGAACCCGAGACCTCCCGTACGCGTGCACGCAGCTCTACCAACTGAGCTACGTGTCTAACCCGAAATATTTCTGTTTTTAATTATATTTATATACTAAGTAGATTAAACTGAAAATCATTTATTTTTAAAAACGATTTAAATCTAACGAGTCGGTGCGCTCCACAGGTCTCGAACCCGGGACCTGTGGTTTAGGTTAACACACAGTCCACCGCTGGACTGTGTGTTTAACTTGTTATATAATCTGATTTTTGTTATACTTATATACAATTAAATAATTTCAGTTCTGCCTTATTTAAAAAGTTTAATAATTGTCCGGACCGGTGCGGTAGCCCGGACTCGAACTCGTGTCATGTGATTTAACATACACACAGTCCACCGCTGGACTGTGTGTCTATCGTGGTTATTATTCTGGTTTTTATTAAACTTAACATATATCAGCAGTGAATCCGGTTCGGTAAAAAAAGGCGTTTTTATTAAGGCGAGTGTGCGTGGGACATGTATCGAACTCGAGACGTTTACGTGTTTAATGTGCACACAGTCCACCGCTGGACTGTGTGTCTAACCCGAGTTATAACTTGATTTTAATTATACATATACACAACTGAAACTTCGTCTTCTTCGTTGAATTTAACCAGAATCGGAAGTCCGACTGGTTCGATGTTTTAATCAGGTTCTTTAGTGTTTTGAGGTTAATTACAGGTGAGATATATAAAAAGAATGAAAGATTTAAGCGTAAGGTATACCGACTGGACTCCTCTGTTTCTCCGGCGAAATTCCGGTGACAGCAGAAACTTCGGCGACGTGTGTCCTGCGGCAGAGAGTCTTCAGCAAGCTTGAAATGGATGTGGGTGACTTCGGTATAAGCTCTGGGGGTTCAGTAAGGCTCAGAAGTGAAGGGTTCGGTTTTCCGGCGATGTGCAGAACTTTTCCGGCGAGTGGAATTACGTCGGGTAAAGGTGCGGTTTTGAGCGAAAAAGATTGCAGAGGTTCGAGGAGGTATTTATAGGGCAGGTCATCGATGAATTTGGTCCGATTTCCGACTTGATTCGTCGGTTAGAAACTTTCCGGCGGTTATAACTTGTGTCGCGGACGCAGGCGTCGGTTATAACCGATGTAGTGATTAAGGTTTACGTTATAACTGAAGAAATCGTAAATTCTTGGCGAGTTAGTCGGGATTTCCGACGACTGAAATTTGGGCGCGCCGTTTCTGAATTCGATAATCATGTTATGATTTAATTGTCTTCAATAGTGAACAAGAAATACAAGTGGCGCAGTGGTTGGAGAGTTGAGTGTTAAGTTGTTGTTTGAATCGCTGGCTGACCCGGGTTCGAAACCCGGCAGCACCATTTTATTTTTATTTCGTTATTTTTAACAGTTTTTCAAAAACAAATTATATATCCCCATATACTTATTAATTATGTATCGTTTAAAATTATTTTGGGCATTAAATAAGCAACGAAATTTTTAACTGATTGTTCGGTTAATAAACTGAGCGGGTTTGGTAAATCCGGTTTTTGACGGATGTTACACTTCCAACTTTGGGCCAAGTTTCCTTGACTCTCTTTCTTACTAGCTTCATTGTTTCAGAGTACAAGGTCCCCAGGCTTGAATCATTCATGCTTTACTCGTGTGTTGTAATAAGATTCCATCTTTTGTTTGTACTTAGCTTCCCTTATAGCGGCTTGATCACAAGCTTCTTCAAGGAGTTCCAAGTTCATTATGGTCTCCTTTTGTTTGAATCGAAGTCAATGTTGAACGTTCGTTGTGTTGTAACTCCGATCCCTGCTGGGATTACGGCTTCCGATCCAAACACTAAACTATAGGGTGTTTTTTGTGACTTGTCTTCTCAGTTGTTTGGATTGCCCATAAGACATTGGGAAGCTCTTCGAGCCAGTTGTTGTCGTATCTTCCCATCCACGCCTTACTCCCTTCTACAATGTTTCGATTTGGTCTTTCGACCTAGCCATTTGACTGTGGATAAGCAACCAAGCTGAATACTTGAGTTATTCTAAACTCTTTACACCAAGAGCTAAAAATTCTTCTTGGGAAACCGCTTTCCATTGTCTGTGATTAGTACCCCCGGGAGCCCAAAACGACAAATTATGCTTTCACACACGAAACCAGTGACTTGTTTCCCTGAGATTTTGGCCAATGGTTTTACTTCTGGCCATATGGTGATGTAATCGACGGCTACCAACAAACGTTTGACACCTCCTTTGGCTGGTAGGAATGGACCAACAATGTCCATGCCCCATTTGTGAAATGGCCAAGCCGAGGATACGGGAAAAAGATCATGCTTAGGCTTTTGGGTACTTAAGCATGCAATTGACAAGCTTCACATTTTCGCAGCTATTCAGAAGTGTCTCGATACATGGAAGGCCAAAAGTATCCAAGGTTCATCAGCTTTGAAACAACCGATCTTGGGCCATAGTGAGCCCCACATATTCCATCGTGAACCTCCTTAATTAAACTCTAGCTTTGTTGTTGGCCAACGCATCGAAGTAGTGGTACAAGGTAACCCTTTTTATAAATAATTTCTCCTTGTAACACGTACTGCCTTGACTTGATACGAACCCTTTCCACCTCCGTCTGATCATTCGGTAACTCACCATTTCTTAGGAACTTGATCAAAAGGGTCATCCAATTTGTCCATTCTTTGGTAGTTACATCTTGTAATTCAAGCTCTTGGATGGATGGTGTTTTCAATACTTCAGCTAAAACTTTTTTGTGAGATGAGCAAATGTGAGGGATGCAAGTTTGCTTAATGCATCGGCCTTCTTGTTTTGTGACCTCGGAACTTGTTTGATAGTACATGATTGGAATGTCCTCATAAGTTCCTTTGCCTTTTCCCTAAACTTCTTCATGTTAGGTTCCTTGCCTTGGCTATGTAGCTGTCATTTACATGGTTTGAGACAAGCAAGAAGTCTGTGAAGACTTGAAGCTTTTGAACATCCATCCTTTTTTCTAGCTTGAGTCCAGCAATGAGCGCTTCATACTCGGCCTCGTTATTGGTTGTCTAAAATTCAAGCTGAAGAGCATATGTAAATTCTAACTTTTCGGGATTGATTAGTACTAGCCCAACCCCTGACACTTCAAGGCTGGAAGCTCCATCAGTAAAATGCTTCCAGGTATCAGGGTCAGATGGTTCAGTTGGGGTGGTGTTAACTTCCGTTGAGTTTCTTTTGGAATTTCTAAAGTGAAATCAGCCAAGATTTGGGCTTTAACAGCCTTCCTTGGAACATAAGTGATGTTGTGCTGACCTAATTCCACTGCCCACTAGGCTAATCAAGTTTCAGGCTTTTCAAGCACACTTTTAATGGGTTGGTCGGTGACCACTTGTATTGGGTGTACTTGAAAGTACCTTTGAAGGCTTCTTACTGTTTTTATCAGGGCCAGGGCAAGTCTTTCCAATGGGGGATACTTGGTTTCTTTTAGAGTTTTAGTAAAGAAGTAAACGGGTACCTGAGCCTTGTTTCGTTCAATGGTCAAGGTCGCGCCAATGGCTTCCTCAGCAATCGAAAAATAGACAGAGATTAGTTCCCCTGTTTTCTGGAGCAGCAATGTCTGGAAGTGAGGCTAAGTGTTGCTTCATTTGGTTAAAGGCTTCATCTGCCTCATTTGTCCATCAGAAGTCTTTCTTATTGGTGCACCCTTGAAGGGTTTTGAAGAAAGGTAGGGATTTTTCTGCTAGCTTGGACATGAAACGCTTCAAAGCTGCAAGCTTTCCATTCAGGATTTCCACCTCATTCTTACTTTGTGGGGACTTTATGTCCAAGATGGCTTTAACCTTGTTAGGATTAGCCTTTATGCTTTTCTTTCCAACGATATGCCCCAAGAAATTGCCTTTTCTGAAACCAAATGAACACTTGACAGGGTTAAGCTTCATGTTAATCTTTCTTAGGTTTCAGAAAGTTTCTTTTATATCATCAAGCATTTAACCTTTGGTTTTACTTTTGATCACCAAATCATCAACGTAGGCTTCCATATTTCTGCCTATCTACCCGGTGAATGCTTTGTCTATCAAACGTTGATATGTTACTCCTTCATTCTTTAACCCAAAAGGCGTCTTTAGGTAACAAAAGATACCTTTGTCGGTATGGAACGCTCTTTTCACTTCGTCTTCTTTATTCGTCTGAATCTGATGGTAACCTTTGTAGGCATCCAGAAGCACTTGAAAGGGAAGCCTTTTAGATCAATTTTTAGATCGACTTCTAGTAATGGATGGCAATCCTTTGTGCATACTTTTCTTAAATCCTTGAAGTCAATGCACATCCTCCAGGATCCATCAGCTTTGTGAACCATTACCGGATTGGCTATCTAAGAATGATACTTGACTTCTTGGAGGATTCCGGCTTGAACAAGCCTTTCAACCTCCTTACAGGCTGCAAGGCTTCTGTCTGGGCTAAACTTCTCTTTTGCTGGACCACGGGTTTCACATCAGAGGGAATTTTGAGCTCGTGCTCGGCAACATCTCGGGGGATGCCGGTCATGTCTTCAGGGCACCATGCAAAGATGTCTATGTTGTGTAGGAGCAGCGTGTTGAGATAAGAAAGGGTTTCTTTGGTAAGGTTGGTATTTACCCTTATCCTTTGTTGAGGATATTTGGGTTAATGATCCGTCCTTGTTCATCTCCTTCGTTTTTCTTTGAAATTTCCCCTTCAACGAAGAAGGCTTCTTGGGTAGGTTGAAGGGTTGCTACCCCTCTTTTGTTTTGGGACTTTCACAGTGCCTTGGCCAAATGAAACCGCCATTCCAAATGTACTTTACCCTGGCCTTCCTTTGATGACATCATAGTTGGAAGGGGTGTTGATTACCATAAAGGTGAGTGGTTTGGTTCTTTCCATCTTACCTTCACTAAAACAGACATTAAGGGTTATTTGGCCCAAAGGCTTGATGGGTTTGTCAACGATAAATTTAATAGAGGATTCAGATTGCTGAAGCCTTGAACGCTCGTCATTGCTGAGATGGTTGAAACATTTATCAAACATGATTTCTGTGGCTGATCTAGTGTCAATGCAGGCCTTGTGTGTCATGATGGTGCCTACTATAGCATCCATCACCAAGGGGTTGGAGAGCAAGTCCCCTTTCAGGTGGTGGGAAGCAAACACATTGGCATTCCCAAGCCTCCAAGCATGGATGTTTGTGTAAAGCTTTTCCACCAAAGTCTACCATGTTTACTTCCTTTCTTTTTTTCCTTCAGCCATCTTGTCCCTTACTACCCCTTTAACCAAGTGGGCTACTTCTCCAGACTTGACAGCTTCCTCAATTCTCTTATTGAGTTGAAACCAATAGCTGGTATGGTGGCCTTTCTTTTTGTGAAACTCACAATATTGTGTTTGGTTTTCGTTTCTCTTGCTTTTGGGTAAAGTTCGAGGAGCTCAGAAGCTATGTTTTACTTCTTTTGTGGCCAAGATTTCTTGTGGGGTTTTGTTAACGCTGTGAAGTTTATAGTCTTCTCTCAGCTTGGAGGGTTCCTGCCTTCAGGCCTTCTTGGATCAGGGCCTCTAGAGCGTTTGTCAAAGGAATCAAAGTCTCCTCTTTTACTGCTGGGATTGTTGCTATTCCAACTAGGAGCTCTTTTCCCTTGCTCTTTGATATCAACAGCTTCCTCCCTTGGAATGTGGGTTTCAGCCCTTTCGAGGGCCTCCTCAAGGGTTTTAGGTTGGCACTTATTAAAGTCCCTTGTAAGGTATTTGGAGGTGATGGCATCATGAACCCTGTCACCCTCATTTTTTCATCAGCACCTATGTAGGTTAATCCTTCCTTCTTGTATCTTTCGATGAACTCTTTGAGACTTTCGTCATCTTGTTGCTTTATCTAGAAAATCACTATAGCATCCTTGACATACCTCTATTGTTGTGAAAAGTTGGCTAGAAAACCTTTGCTTAGATTATCAAAGGTTCAAATGCTTCTTTCAGGTAGGTTGTTGAACCATATTCTGGCAGACCCTACAAGGGTTTGCATGAACATGAGGCAGCACTCGACATTGGACCATTTTTCAGTTCTTGCAGCCCTAGTAAAGATCTGGAGGTGGTGTTCAGGATTCTCATTTCCATCTTAGGTTCTTTTGTGGAGTGGCATCTTAATCTGGGTTTGAAAATTGTAATCAGCAATTTGTTGGGAGAAACAAGACAAATTTCTAGGCTTGTATGGTTTGGCAAGATCTTCTTCTACTCTCGAGGTCGGATTATTGTCTGTGGTTCCTTGGTGGGTGGTAAACACTTGATTGATGAAGTGCTGCCAAAGAACTTGTGCCATCATTTGTGTCATCAGTTGGGGCATAAGGTTAAAGCCTTGGAGGCTTTCTGGTGATACTATATAAGGCATTCCCATTGAAGTTCTTATGACCGCACCTCAAGCCAAAGGTAAGGTGGCCATGGCCTATTCCCATGAAGTGGCAACAGGAGGGGGAACGCTTGAATCTGGTGACTGCCACAACTGATCAAGGGTAGTTTCATGCCTAATGGGTGCACTAGTTATAACCGGTTGGGAGTCTCCTGGTGATGTGAATCAAGTATGATACACTTAGCAGCGTAGCCCCACGGTGGGCACCAACTTGTTGCTACAACAAAAATAACACCGAGGATAGTGGATAGACTAGTTAGGCAAAAGGGTTCAAGGGTTTTTGTTTACCTAACGCAGGTCATAGGGTCCCCCACGTATGCAATACGTAGGGTTGGATCACTTTGTTATTACTTAGTGAAGAATAGAACATGCAAGTGACAAGTTCTAGTAGAGAGAAGTGAGATTTCAGGATGGCCAGCTGAATGACAAGGTGTTGTCATGTATAGGGAAATGGTTGGCTATAAAAAGAAACCATTGACTAGTGATCTAAGGCTGAAGTGAGGGGCTTGCACTTTAGGTAGGTTAAAGGCTTTGGACCCGCGGATAAAATGATACATTCTCCTACATGCCTCTTGTGCGGCTGAGTGAGAGGTTTCACACGTAAAATGTGATGTGACCAGTCACTGTCTTATGATTTTTGCTCTTCACGACAGTTGGTCAATTCTGAACCCTTTTGCCTTTCAACCCTTTAAATTGTATTGCATTATAGTCATTTTATTGAGCTTTGGCTAACCACGTCATCAATACTCTTATATCTTAAGGTTATATGTAATGGGTTCACCCTTTTACATTACCACATCATAAAGTGAGTGCCAAGTAATTGTTACATATGCATGAGCCGTTACTCACTTTTGTTTTCACCTTTAGACTATGTGTATGGCTCACTATTTTTAATTGTCACATTATTAAGTGTTTGCCAAATCACTGTCACTAGGTTGTTCAATACTGAATTATTTAAATTCGGATAGTGAATATTAATATCCGAATCCGTATCTGAAATTTCGGATATCCAAAATTTCAGATACGTATTCTCACATTTAAACGAATGTCTGAGTTTATAAAATACCAAAAAATATGTTTCGTGCATAGATTAACACTAAACACATGTTTAAATTTTCTAAATTTTCAATATTGAAAACAAAAAACATTGATAAATCCACATCCGAATCTGATTATTTACTATATGTTTTCACTATTTTTACAATATTTCCAACTAAACATATTGCTCATATAATATACATTACTATGTTTTTTTTTACTTTTCGGATAATGGATTATCCGATTATCCTAAATTTTTAGTAACCCATAACCTAATCTGAAATCAAAAATTCGGATTTTCTGATTTCGGATTCCCAAATTTTCGGGTATTCAAAATTTCGAACACTCCGGGTACATATTTTCGGATATTTCAAATTTGGTTTTAGATCTGAATTTTTTTAACACCCCTAAGTAACACATCGTCAAACCACTTCCTTTCATTTTTTTAACTGCACCCTCACTATCCACCACCTATTTAAATAATAATTAAATTATATAAATTAAAAACTTAAAAAAGAAAATTGGGTTAGTGTGGAGAGGTTGAATTTTTCTATTGGTTGCCACTATTAAATCACCACCCTTAACCCTTAACGCTTTCACCAACGTTAACGTACTAACGATTTAAGGCCTTAATGCCCTCTAACTTTTGCTTGGAGCGACGTTTAACGTCAGATCACCGCCACCATAGAATGGGCGTGATTGGATTACACACAATCTTAGCCTTACTGGTTGTGACAAGTTTTCACTACCCATAACCTATTAAAATAATATTTAATGAATTTGATTGATTGAGAGACATGAAACCGCTAACTCCTTCTCCTTTAACGCCCATGGTCTGCACAACGCAACCCACCAATTTGCTTCCTCTAACGCCCATTAGGGTGATGTTTCACGCTCCCATATTTGGCACCTCAAATGCATGTTAGCTCATTATATATGACCATAAAACATTCATGCGTGTGATCACATTAGGGGTTTGAATTTACCCATATATATTATTAAAAGAAAGTTTTGTGAAACACTAATTGAAACATTTAATTATCTAATTTAATTCACCTTAAAAAGTAGAATGACATTCAGACAATATGTAAAATTGTTTTATTATAGTAATATTTATTAACATTAAACGACATTTAAAATACATATCCAAACCCTCCTCGTATAGCTTCAATGGTATTTTTACCAAAAGCTATGGCTTGTTTTGTGATTAATGTGTAACGGAGCAACTGTCACATACCAACTGTGACCGACCCGTATGCAATGGGTTTGTGCAATTGTGCCAACTGGATCAAAACAAAAGCATTAACTTTGCCATCGTGTCCTTCCAACCCACGTGTCAAACCATTCCTTTAACTGACAAGTGACAAGGAAAGATTGAATGTATGCAAGTAGCATGTGAGATAGGAAAATGTTTGATAATTTTCTTTAACGGAGAAAATGTTTGATATTTGTTTTACTTGACTGTAATTACCTTTCTAGTTGAATACAAACATTTATTTTACGATATCTTTGGTTGTATACTACTCATTTGCATTTTTATTAAATTATGAAAAAATTGATTGTATTCTTATATTACATAACTAGATTAGAGAATTTTGTACTATACATGTTTGATTAAATAAAGTATTAAATAGCTTAGTAATGTAGATTTAAAAGGTTGAATAAACTAATATATTATGCTTTATTGCTATTATTTTTTAATCAACTTTTTAGAAGTAAGAAAAAGATACGAAACCATCCATGAAATAAAAGAAGCGAAAAAACCTTAGGTTCATAAAGTTGTGTCACATTAAATAACCAGAACTTGTTTATTAATTAAGTAAAGAAACAATGTACGAAATGATAAAATAAGAGAAGTAAAAAAAAATCTTAGGCTCATATAGCTGTTACACATTAAGGAACTAGAACTTTTTTATTAACTAGAACTTTTTTATTAAGTACAGATTCGATTAGATATACAAAGATAATTCGATTAAATGACCACAAAATAAAAGAAAACGATGTAAAGTACCGGCCATAAGTGAATTTGATAGTAACATTTCTAGTTTCGTGTCAAATATCTATTAAAAAAATTACTATTAATTAATTAATTAATTAACTATAGTACAATTATCAAACCTTATGAATAGTGATTTTATTTTTTGACTCGTCTATTTTTTTTTTCTTTTTTTAGTTTTTAATACTTTTATCCTTCAAATTTTATCATTAACAATTATAACCCTTAACTTTGAGAAGACTTTGTGATCGAGTTATACGTGCTTATTTTTTTGTAAGTGTCAGTATGAATTTAAATTGATTTATGTTTTTGACGTAACTTTTACCAGAAATGAGACAATATGTTCTTATGCTTATTATTATGTTCGTTTTCAGTTGGTTTAGGTTTCGATATAAATTTTCTTCGGAAATATGTCAGGTTAAATATAATAAGTTTTCGTGCTTATTTTTATGTATGTTTCAGTTAATCAACGTTTTGACGTAAACAATTATCAAGGTGTGTGAATAATGCTTTCATCTTATTGGATTTTTTTGATTTTTTTTCTAAACTTTATTATTTTTATTTTTTCATCTTTCCTTATGTTTTATACTTAATGTTTAGTTTCACGTTGCTTCGTTTCATTAAAGTTGTGTTTAATATAACGTTTATGTTTATATTTATAATTAATTTAAAATCCGTTCGTCCTGCTGTCCAATTTAAATTGATTTTTATGGTTTTCGATGGATGTATTCACTAGATCAACTTGTCAGGACGGGTAATATTATGGTTATTATTAAAAAAACAAGTTGTTAGTTAATGTAGCTTCCATTGCATCAAGCTTCAGTGACCTTTTTTTATTTTATTAGTTGTTAATTGACATTTAACTGACCTGAATGTTATGAAAATCGCATAGGGACTATTACATGGACGACAAGTTTATCAGCGGCCAACTCATCAATATTTGGACAAGTCAAGGAAAAAGTTGTCATAAATCTATTAATGTTTATGTTTTCAACCTTAATAGTAGGTTAAAGTCTTCAGTGACCTTTTTTTTATTTTATTAGTTGTTAATTGACATTTAACTGACCTGAATGTCATGAAAATCGCATAGGGACTATTACATGGACGACAAGTTTATCAGCGGCCAACTCATCAATATTTGGACAAGTCATGGAAAAAGTTGTCATAAATCTATTTAATGTTTATGTTTTCAACCTTAATAGTAGGTTTAAGTCTATGAAATGTTATTTTAACCATCTCGAGTTTTAAGTTTTGTTTTATGTTTATGTTTTCAACCTTAATATATATATATATATGTCAGTATAAATTTAAGTTGTTTTACGTTTCAATGTAATTTTTTCGGGTGGAATTTGATATGCTTTCGCGCATATTTTTATATACATTTTAATCGTTCTACGTTGTGATGTAAATACTGTTTGGAAACGAGTCGAGTCAAACACAATTAGAAAGTATAAATTCGAGTTACTTTACGTTTCTCCACCGTCGCAACGCGGGATCATTCGTTAACTCAAAATACACTATTTTCTTACGTTTCAACGTGTTTCTTTAGGAAATAAGTCGGTCAATATAAAACATTTTCGTGCTTATTTGAATATACGTTATCAATTGGTCTACATTTTGACGTAAATTTTGTTCAGAAACAAGTTGGATGAAATACAATACGTTTTCATTACGTTAATTTACATTTCGTCGCAGCCACAACACGCGGGAGAAATTTACTAGTTGTGAGGATCTGCTCATCCAATAAACTCAGGTCCTAATCTGTTTATCTAGTTCAATATGCGCGGAACTAGAGACAAGTTCAAGATTTACTTTTTAATCTATATAGGTCACTAATTCAGAGCAACGTTTACAATCCTAAGAGAAATCTGACAGGGCTTTGCCGTATCAGTCAACAAAACAACTACAGACTCAAAACCATAGCACTCCAGTATATTGACCTCCCACTTCGTGCGAGGATAGAGTCTCACTTGATACCAAGATAATTTATCTCCGTACAAAGGTAACAAACTACCTTCGTACGAAGTGAACAACCACTTCGTTCGAAATTAAACATACAAAACAAATAAACTAACATTCAAACCCTATTACATACTCAACATGACCCAAATACGTAGGCGATAGGCATTGTGCATCAACAAACTCCCCCTTGGATATTGTCGCAGTCTTGGTCAGTCTTCAAAACTTCAAAAATCTATATAACTTTAATCTTTTATTTTCTAAAGAACTTTTTCCTTGTTTTCTTCGCTCTTCACTCGGTATAGGCGATTGATCTGTAGCTGGAGCCCACTTCAAGAATTGAAATCTTCTGATAGATGCTTTCTTTGTAACTTCATCAATCCGTTCTTTTCGTGTCTGCTTCATAAATCAACTCTTTCTAGTTCACGCCATTTTGATCTCCACATCTTACCTTAATTAATACCATGTGCATAACGTACATTCATCACACCTTGGTATTGCATAGCTTGAACTTTCTCCTAAGCTTCGTAACATATCTTATTGTAAAACAAACATTCAACGTCTTTTTCTTAACAGCTCACTAGCCACATTGGGTCTAGTATCCTGATAGCCCTCCAAAATCCTTCAGCCTTCAGTACTATCACTGCTTCACCTGTTTCATTGTTGTATCCCACCATTTGAAGAATTCATTGAAATCTTGTTCAGTCTTCATTAGCGGCATATTTTTCATTGCACGTGACTGCTTCAAAATTAGAGTAACATCTTTCTCTTTGGTAACTAGGTCTATCTAATTTTCTTCTTTGGAATATGCGGGACCCAATTATGAAAACCATGAGCAGCTTCATATTTAATCAACTTCCATAGCCTTTGATCATGAAATTCATCGAATAGTTGATAGACTTTGTCTGGCACAGCTCTTCAACGTCCCACCACGACAACGTTTTAATATCACTCAAATACCTGAGTACTTACTTTAAACTCCCTCTTTACTTCATAAACATTCAGTTTAGGAATTCAACCCCAGCTCAATATGTCTCCCAAAGATTTATCTTGATCACGTGTAAAGAATGTTAGTGGTCGTTTGAATTTTCTTTCTTTTGGAAGCTCTTTGAACCATGTCTTTTTTGCTTCAGATATTTCTTCCTTAGATAACCTTCTCGGCACATTACCATCCATTACTATTTCTTCAACTCTTTGTTTCAACAAATTATTAGTTTCTTCAACAAACATTTTCTGAAAGGTTGGGAAGTCATCTGTTCCTTCACTAGTGTATTTGGCTGTTTCATTATCAGAATCGTCCTCCATGATAACCCTATCATAGCTATCAGCATCTGCCACATACTTATATAAATAATCTTCTGGTTTAGAAGCACTGATATTGTTCAATTCCTCTTCAAAATCAAAATCAAACGAACTTTCATCAACTCCTAACATCTTGGCAAAGTCCTCCTTGGTGTAATTATGGACAAACTCCCCCTCTTCAACACCATGTTCTAAATAGAAAACTATGGGTTGTGGCAAATCATGAATAGCCGTTATAGGTGTGACAATTGTGAGGATTCCTGATTGCCCTACTTCATGAATAGTATCTTTTTGCTCCCCCTGTCTCTGTGAATCATCTTCCTGATTAGCTTCATCATTCAGGAATGCATGGTAGTCGAATGAATCCTTGATCTTCGCTTTGTGAATTAACAAACCTGTACCACCCTGTGTGTTGTCGTCGTCATCACCCTTATCATCATCATCATTCTTTCCATTACCACCCATATCTTCATCATTTTGATCGTCATTATTATTATCATCCTTTTCCTCCTTATCTTCACCAGTAAACAACACGATAACTCTGATCGGCTTTTTAACCTTCTTAGCAACACACGGAACATCAACAACCGATCCTATCAACACAAACTTTGATATATCTATCTCAGGCTCTAGCTCTTGTTGAATAGGTGTAATCACAGGGACAACATGTTAATGCACTTAGTGTGATAAGTGAAGTCTCTTTAAAGTTCAAGGGTTTTCTATGTATTTCTTGTAACAACTTTATGTGTCCGAGCTTAGGTATGAAGCTTCCGAGTTTGTTGATTGTCCGAATTAGGTTTTGTCTTAATCCTTGTTTTTCTGATAGTTCCGAGTTTGCTAATATGTATTCCGGACTTGGGTATATAGTTCCCAAGTCCAAGTTTTAGTTTTGATTGTGGATGTCCAGACTTAGCCTTAGGTAGCTAGTCCGAGTTTTGTTGTGTTGGGCCTGGGTCTTGTAATGTATATCCAAACTTGTATGTCCGGATATGTCTTGTTTATATACATTCAGTGGAATAAACAAGATAAGAATTCTTTTGTGGAAAGTTTGTGCAGCAAGAAAACCATAATCATTTGTGTGTGTTTTTTCTGGCGGCTACTGTGTTTGTGACGTCACTCATCTCCAACATCAAAGAATATTCTGTGTATTCTTTGATTTCTCTCATCAATCTTGTTTCCTAATACATTATCCTACAGTGGTGATTGCTCGGTGGATTCCGCACACCTAGTGATTATGTTAGTGAGTAAGATCCTTGGATTGAGTGGACTTACAAGTGGTATCAGAGCAGTATGCTCATACTAATGTAGGTGTTCTTGGTTTGAAGGTTTTTGTGAGAAAAATCATCTTTTGATTGGGTACTAGTGATTACTTGCGAGTTTTTGTGTTTCATTCGTGATTCATTATTGATTCCTAGTGAGTTGATGATGGATTTTGATTAGGTTAGAACCTTTTTGGTTTGATCTTCATCTGGAGTTTTTACAGAGGTTTATGAAGTTGTTGCTGGGTTTCTGAAGGTTGGTAAAAGATTCCTCATTGATCTTTTAAAAGCTTTTCCGTGTTTTGTTTTACTGTTTGTGTTTTTCCGGACTATTGTTGATCAAGTGTGTAGTCACATTGATGAGATATTTGGAATTGGCTCTTTCACCTTCGGGATAATCAGTCTGGATTACAAATCCTTTGTAATTCAGGGTTCGATCTATGTTCGGATCTAAAAGCGTGTCCGGGTATAACAATAATCTTAAAGCTGATCCGAGTTTAGTCCTCCTGCAAGTTTGTTCGAGTTTAACTTTTGTTGTGGTAGTGACCGAGTTTAAGTGTGTGTTCGAGTTTAACTAGTGTCTAGAAGCTGTCTGAGTTTAAGTGTCTAGAAGTTGTCCGAGTTTAAGTGTCTAGAAGCTGTCCGAGTCTAACTTCTTTTGAGTTGTTTTCAAATTTAAAAGAAACACTATTTAGGTTCCGAGTCTAAGTTGTGGTTGGTGTGTCCAAGTTTGTGTTTCAAATCAGGTTTTAGATCTGGGTTTACACTCTAATAAATCTCCAGACATATCATTCCGTGTTTTCTGCTTTACTCCTGTTCTCCGAATTTTTGTACTTAGACCTATTGTAACTCTCTGAGAACATTTAGTTTCTTTAGAGTAAAATGGCAAACAATCTCCCCTGCTGTGGTTCAAAATCTCAAACATAATGCTGAAGTGCGGAGTAACGACAAACCTCCTCTCTTGATAAACAAGTTGGATTTTCCTGAATGGAAGAACATTTTGAAAGATATGTGAGAGCGAAAGATATCAAGATATGGTTATGTATTGCAAAAGGTTTTGGAGCTACACCTATTAGAACATTAACCATCGATACCTATTTGGCACTTACCGAGAATCAGAAAAAGTTCTATGGTTGTGAGGAAAAAGCAATGTCAATGATTACCATGGCTATTTCACAACTTTCACACTTTCCATAAAAGGAGTAATTCGAAAAAGTTATGTGATAGCATGATTGAACGATATGAAGGAAACACAATGTATAAGAAGCGATGTCTGGAACGTCTAAAAACTCAATTCATTGAGTTCAAAGCTTTAAAGAATGAATCGTTTGATGACACAGTTAACAGGTTTTATCACTTGTTAAGCGAGTTAGACAGAAGTCAAGAAGGCTTATACATTGAGTTTGAAATAGTCGAGAAATTTCTAAACTGTCTTCCATGAGAATGGAACATGTATACATCTTTAATTAGGGAAGGTGTTCTCTATGAGGAACTTTCTCTGGAAGAAGCGGTGCAAAAACTGAAGGGATATGCTTGGAATATGGAAGATCAAGCATCTGATTTCGAGAAGATACAAGACCCTCAGCTGTATAAGGCTTCAAGACCGGGAGATAACATGATTACTAGTAGAGCAGGTTTCGTACTCTACACAGAAAACGGAACTTCTGAAGGTCATCATACTTTTGTAAGAGAAAGTGTAAGTATTACAAGAGGAAATGCTAGTCCAAATCAAGGAATGTACTCATCTGGTGGAAATCAGAAATCTCAAACATCTAGCTTGAACACTTCAAAATTGGATCGGAGTTGTTTGAAACTAATAGAAGACAACATGAGTCTTTTGACATCTTTCATGATGGCTTATGAAAATTTTTATCTTGGAAAGCTTGTTGAGCAATCGAGTCTCAATGAAGATTTTGACCAAATCGATCAGGATGAAATGGAAGAACTAGATCTTCAACTTAACATGGCTTTATTGGTTTGAAGAGCAAAGAAGTTTCATATGAAGACGGGGAAGAAGTTTTGGTGGTCAGACTAAGTCTCGAATGGGCATTGATATGACTAAAGTAAAGTGTTACAACTGAAATATATATGGGCATTATACGGGATTGTCGAAAGCCGAAGATGGAGAGATCAAACAACTACCAAAGTAGAAACAACTCAAGAGCTCATTAAAATTCTTCAAATGCTTCAAATTCTATATCTAGTGCCTCATATAATCTTACTTCTTCAGCAAACAATGCCTTTGTGGCTCAGTCTCTATAGGAAGTACCCGAACAGTATGACTGGGAATGTGCTTTAGAAAACTTATAGGGAGGTATTGTTTCACAATCCTTTATGGCAGAAATCATTAAAGAAGAGGAATGCGAGGATATTATCGAAGAAGCTAGCTTGGAGGAGCTCGCTATTGTAGCTGGGGTCATGGATGAAGAATTGGAAGTAAGTAAAGCAGCTGAAATTGAAGAAAACATGAACGATCAAGAAACCAAAAGATCTAGTGGCAATGAGATTGAAGGAAAGAGTGAATGTTTCGAGTTCAAGATCTCAACGACTGAAATGCAGCAGTTCACTGAGGGTGAAGCTGAAAAGTTGGCTGAAAGCTCTGTACAAAAGGAAGAATATGCATTCATGGCTGGAATTGAGGTAACTTCTAATCCCATAGATAGACAGTGTGCTAGATGTGTAGACTTTGTAGGTAAGGTTGACAGATATACTCTTCATAATACAAACTTGATTTCATATTTAGAAAAATCCAGAGAACTCATTGCGGTCTTATCTAGTTCGGATAAAGAACACCGAACCAAGATTAGGTCTTTGAAAAATGACATCTCTGAATTTGAGAGACTCGTGGCACAAGCAACTCTTAAAAATCAAGAATTCTGAGCTTGAATTAAATCAAAATTGTGTTTTGGAAAAGAACAAAGTTATTTTGGAAAAGGACAATCTAATTTTTTATTTAGAAAGGAAAATTGAAATATTTGGAGATTCGATTGAATTGATGAATCTATGCCTAAACAGCCAACGTCTCAAAGATTCTGAAGAAGAAATGTTTGGCATTGGGTATAGTAATGTGCCTCCTCCAATCCATCACAACTATACATCATTGGCAAGCATTGATCCTGGATTGGTAAATTTCGTGCCAACAACTCCTCTGACTGTTGAGCCACAGAGTGAATCTGAATCTGAGCGTGAAATAGACTCAGACTCAGAAAAATCAAGGATGAGTGAAGCCACAAAGAAAAGTGAATTGAATTTTGAAAAGATTGAAAACTTGATAAGTAATAAAGCCTTAGAAATCTTTAATCAAGTTCAAAATGCTTACTCAAAACTAAAATCTCATGGGAAACCTAAAAAGAATGTGGAAAATATTCCTAAAACCAAGTTTGTTAAAGGGGAAAATCTTAATCAAGAAGTAGAAAAAAATGAAAAATGATCAAACTCTACATTTGTCACCCAAATTTTGAAAAATCCCACAAAGGCTTCAACATCATAGAAAAGTCAGGAGGAACATGCAAAACCCATTACAAGAGCTCACAAATGCTATAAGTGTCACATGAAAGGACACTTGGGCACAGATTGCCCTAATGGCAATGGCAGATTCCTTGTTGACCCTGATTAAAGAAAACTTTTTATCAAAGAACCTGAAAATGATACAACAAATGCATACAAGAAAAACAATAAAAATCAAAAGGTTGAAAGAGGTAGAGTAATTAAACAAGAACCAAAGTTAGTTCATAAATCAAACGATCAACGTAAGGAACCAGTTGATATTTGCCATGGTCGTGGATCAGAAAGTTTTTCACAAAAAACATGATGCTCGTGAGAAATTCCTCACAGACGCCAAAATCGTGTTACTTTCCAATCACCTATGAATGACCATCGTTCTGAAGGATTTAATAACGACTATGTTAGACCTCGTGCTCAGAAACGGTTTGTCAATAACTAGAGTGCGTCACCCCCTCGATTTCATAATCAGAGACAACATTCGGTTAACCAACCAAGAACATTCTCAAGAAACAATGAAGTACCTAGTTTTGGTAGAAATTTTGAGCCTCCGAGAAGTTAAAATTTCTGATATCAAAACCATGGAAGCCGAAACTTTGAAAACTTTGGTTATAACAACTGATCATCAACCTCGTACAATTCGGGATTAGCTGGGAACCACTCCATAAACTTCCGAGATGGAAATAAGGGACGAAGTGGTGGTGACGGTTATTTTAAATATTTTTCCTTTGTAGATGAAATGGGACAACCCAAGACCATCATGGCTTGGGACCCACATTCTAACTGAGTTCTTGGTGGTGAGTGTAAGAGCAGCTGAAGATGGCTATGTATATTTGGTATATTGATAGTGGCTGTTCCAGACACATGATGGGGAATAAAAAATTGTTGAATAATTTAAAACAAATTCATGGTGGATATGTAAATTTTGCTGGTGAAAAAGGAGGTTATATCACCGGTGAAGGATCGGTGTCAAATGGAAAGAAAACGTTGCATAAAGTGACTTATGTTGAAGAACTGAAGCATAACTTATTGTCGGTATCTCAAATATATGATAACAAGTATTCGATGTTGTTCATTGATAAAGCTTGCTTTGTTTTGCGTCCTGGATTCGCAGTTCCAGAGGATAGGATCGTAATGAGGGACCCAAGGGTGAATAACACATATGTTATGGATATGCGCCCCTTGGTCAATTCATCTGCCCCAGTGACTTATTTACTATCAAGAGCGACTTAAGATTAATCTTACCTTTGGCATAGACTAATGGGCCATGTGCATCTGCAAAAGATGAACCACTTAGTGAAAAACGACTTAGTGTTGGGAGTTCCTTTACGTAGTTTCCACATGCATAATAAGTGTGAATCGTGTGAAAAAGGAAAAATTAAACGGAAACCTCACAAGCCGAAAATTGCTAACTCAATCCAAAATCCACTTGAATTGCTTCATATGGATCTTTTTGGCCCAATTCATGTTGCTAGCATTGGTGGAATGTCTTACTGCCTTGTTGTCACTGACGATTTCTCACGATATTCGTGGGTATTTTTCTTAAAAACAACTTGAGAAAAATTATTCACTTCCCATTAAGAAAATCTGAAGTGACAACGACACTGAATTCAAAAATCAACATATGGATGAGTTATGTCGGGAAAGGGGAAGAGTTCATCAGTTCAGCGCTCCTTATGTTCCCCAACAGAATGGAGTTGCAGAACGGAAGAACTGCACCCTAATTGAGGCGGCCCGTACTATGCTTTCGGAATCAAAATTACCAACTTTCATTGGGCTGCGGTGGTAAACACTACATGCTATGTGCTTAACCATGTGCTTACGGTCAAAAGAGAAGATAAAACATGTTATGAATTGCTTGAAAACAAGAAACCTAATTTAGAAGGGTTTCAACCATTTGGGATCAAATGTGTTATTAAACAGACGAAAGATACTACTAAAATGGGCGAACTTGGAGAGATAGGTTTCTTTGAAAGATACTACTAAAATGGGCGAACTTGGAGAGATAGGTTTCTTTCTAGGTTACGTTAATGGAGCTCCAAAGAAACGTGTTTATAACATTAAAAAATGGACTGTTGAAATCGTGTTTGATATAACTCCTTTAAGTTTTGATCTTCCACCGTCCGAATTTGGTCCTAAACATGGGTATGATTATGCGAAATTATTTGATTCATTTGATCTTCCTGATGTCTCAGAAGAAGTTCCGGAGGTTGTTTACAACATCTTGTAGATAAAGATGAAGTGGATGCTAGCTGGAGAACAAGTATTCCGACAAATGTGACCCTAAATGCCGCATCAGGAGGTTTAGTCACTGAGTCGTCATTAGTAAACAATGTTGTTGCTATTCAATTCCCAACTATAGCTAGTCCTAGTAACTTTGAGGCTAGTAGTAGTGCAAGTGTTGAGGGGGAGATTCAATCATATTTGGGAAATAATCTCCCAGCTCCGACTATCCAGTTCCAAGAACGAATATCTATCATCTGGTTGATAACATTATTGGGATCCAAATGCTGGAGTGCAAACGCGAAGAAGCATCTCAGAGATGCAGTGTCTATTTTCAGAAATTAAGCAGGAAGAGATATATACAGTCTTAGCCTACATGAATGCTTTATCTCTCAGATTAAGCCAAAGAATTACAAATGGCTCTAAGGGACAATTCGTGGTGTGAGGCATTGCAAGAAGAGTTAGCTCAGTTCGACAAGTTAAAAGTGTGGAATTTGGTCGATCTTTAGAAAGGTCAACATGCAATCAACACAAAGTGGGTCTTTAAGTACAAGAAGGATGATAAGGGTGTTGTCGTCAGAAATGAGGCATGGTTGGTTGTTCAAGGATTCAATCAAGAGGAAGGGATTGATTACACAGGAGTCTATGCTCTTGTAGCAAGACTCAAAGCCATTCGTTTGTTTCTAGCCTTTGCGTCTCATGTGTTATTAAAGTCTATCAGTTAGACGTTAAAAGCGCCTTCCTTTATGGAAAATTGCAGGAAACTGTGTATGTATCCCATCCTCCAGGGTTCACGGTTCTAGAGTCTGAAAACAAAGTCTATTGCTAGACAAAGCTTTGTACAGTCTCTATCAGGCTCCTCGTGCCTGGTACGAGACTCTATCAAAGCACCTCTTAGATCATGTTTTACGCATGGTGCGATCGATTCCACATTGTTCATTTTGATAAATGGAAAGATAATCTGATTGTGCAAATTTACGTTGATGACATAATTTTCGGTTCTTCAAATGAAGAATTGCGTCGCGAGTTCGAGAAAGTGATGAAGTCGAAATTTGAAATGAGTGCGATCGGAGAGTTGTCATTCTTTCTTGGTCTTCAAGTCTTTCAGGAGAAAGAAAGGATGTACGTGCATCAAACAAAGTATGTCTACAAGATTCTCAAGATATTCGGATTGGAAGATAGCTCTTCTTATGACACCAATATCGACAAATCACAAGCTAGCGACCGATAAAGAGAAGGATCCTGAAGTGGATCCAATTTTATATCGAGCTATGATAGATTCGCTTATGTATCTTACGGCTTCATGTGCCGATATTATGTTTTATGTTTGTTAATGTGCTAGGTACCAGTCCACTCCGAAGGAGTCTCATATGTCTGCTGTCAAACGCATCTTCAGATATTAGAAAGGGAAACCTAAGCTAGGATTGTGGTATCCAGCTGAAGGTGGTCTAGACTTGATTGCGTATACTGAAGCAGATTTCAGAGGGTGCCCAGTCAATAGAAAGTCAACCTCCGGCGCACAACTTCTTGGAAATCATCTTGTCTCCTAGCAATGCAAAAAGCAAGTTATTGTGTCTTTATCCACGTGCGAGGCTGAATACATTGCAGCATCGAGCTGTTATGCTCAGGTCTTGTGGATTCAACAGCAATTAAGAGACTATTGTTTGATTTTACTCGAACTCCAATTCTTATAGATAATAACTCTGCCATTTCCATAATTAATAATCTGGTTAACTATTCACGCACTAAACACATAGATGTAGGCATCACTTTATTCCGACTGTGCTGAAAAGGGTTTATTCGAGGTGGTAAGGGTAGACCCTTTGGATAATCTTGCCGACCTGGTTACTAAGACATTCGATTGGGCTAGATTTGAGAATCTGGTCCGAATGATTGGCATGATCAACCGTGAGTAAAATGTTGTTCGAAACTCGCATAGAAACTTTATTTCACATTTTAATGTACAGCTCTTAATGCTTTTCAAACTTCAAAAACTCAGAAAGATTTTACATAGTCGTAGGTTATTTTTTAATCATCTAAAATATTTAAAAATGAGGTTTGTTGAGAAATAGGAGAAATGATAGTACATCGGTTAGTCGTATCTGATGTAGAATTGTGGTGTTAGCTAAATACTAAGCATAAAATATAACAAAGTCATTATACGTTGCTTCGGTGGGTTTTACGCGTAAATAAGAACCTGCTTTTGGTAGTGTAGTTTGTGTGATCCATCTCTCGAATATATGGTCTTAGTACCGTAATTTCGTTTGATAAATTTCCTAACTTCTGAGATACTAGGTCTTCATGTTTGTTAGATATCTCGAGTATTATATTTGGTCTTCTGATTTTGTGTAAGCAATGGCCTAGACCTCATATAAAGCTTTGCTAAGCGCTTCGTTTATGCGCGAACCCCCTTGGTGGTTTTCTTTTCTGCCACAACAATCATCACCGGATGTTTTGTTCAAACTTGTCATCACCGGATGTACAATTCTATACAAAAAAAAGATACCAAACCTTGGTACACCACTTTTAAATCGAGCCTTCATCTCTCTGTCTATGCGGTGGCACTAACCTGAGCTCTCAAGGTACCGCATTTAGTCGGATACAAAGATTTTTCAGATATACTCACCGGGAGTATATTTTGAGGTGGATAAATATAGTTGCTATCAGTAATTAATGTATTTGATCGCATATCTTGAAAGCAGTGTTCGAAAGCGTGCTAAAACTTAAGTGGATCACAATACCGTTGAACGTCTTGAACTGTTTATATTCTCTAAGTGTTTAAACTAAATCCCATAATCTTGTTTTGGATATTGAAAGAAAAATCGATATGATCCCCTTGCTCCGACTTCACAAAAATATAGATAGTGTAAAGATTTTTGCTTTCTTGTTAATATGAGTGGGTTTTTCATACAAAATACTTCATGGGGTTGTGAATATTCTTTTAATAAGGTGTGAAACATCATGTCACACCCCAACTGATGGCGGAAACATCGGAGTGAGACAAACGAGATTGCTCGAGACATCATAACACTAGTTCTGACAATATTTAATTAAACAACTCATTTCATTTCATTCATAAAACGTCAAGTACAACATAATTCAAATACAATGTAACATCAACTGAGACAAGTTCAACGAAACATAATAAATAACTTAGTATTCTAAGTGGGCTTCTATGCCATTCCTACAAAGATTCGTCATATCAATATCATCACCTTGCAACATGTTAAAAAGTGTAGTTCAATACAAAGTATTGGTGAGCACACAAGTTTGAATCATAGCATAAGTAATAAAAACGTTTAAACAAATTCACATGATAAGCTAGTATACAAGATTAATGTAAACAAGGCATGTGAACTACAAGTCAATCCTCAAGTGTCACCGCATAATAGATTAAACTTAACATGACCACAAGAATACGGGCGGGCGTTACTCCTATAGCGCTATACATGTTAAAGCGAGGCTCGTACGAAGTTAATGACAATTAGAATCACATAAGAATGTTCCAAGTAAACAAATCGGGTATCACACAACTATAGCATGTATCATTGATTGTTTGTGTGATTGCATAAAATATAAGTGCGATTTAGTGGGTTTATGATAGTTTAACATATTGCACCCAAAAAGTGTAAAGAGTAAAAAGGGTGTAGAGTGTACTCACGGTTTTTCAAAGTTAATTCTGCGAAAGTGTTTGGGTTGATTAGTGGGGAACAAACACCGAGTTATCCAACACCAGTATGCAAAAGTATGTATAGTCGAAAGTTTTTACCTAGACATTAACGCTCATTTTTGACACTAAAAGCCCCGAAGGGTGTTTGTGGTTTTATGGGTCATGCCCAATAGAATCATAACGATGGTTAAGTGTTAGATAAAATAACCTAATTTTAGGACAAGTAACCATATGGGCATTGTCAAAGGTTCGGTTATTTTTATTATTTACATACATAGTTTACATATG
This sequence comes from Scalesia atractyloides, assembly GCA_947069175.1. Classification (NCBI taxonomy): domain Eukaryota; kingdom Viridiplantae; phylum Streptophyta; class Magnoliopsida; order Asterales; family Asteraceae; genus Scalesia; species Scalesia atractyloides. The sequence goes on from CAMTDV010000020.1 coordinate 54,892,824, forward strand.
TTATTACAAGTTTATCATATAAATCATAGATTTCATAGAAGTCATAGAAGTCTTGCATGGAGGTAGGAGGATAACCGTCCTTAACCTCTTTCGTAAGATTCACCAATACACAAATTGCCACAAGGACAATCCGGATGGTCATGAATTATGTATTTCACTAAACTACGTTTTGACCTAATAAGCAAGCTAGGTGTGTGCATCCTGAACATGGCAACGTTTGGGGATGTGTCGTAGCCTTGTTACTCAATTGAAGGTGAAACATAGCTTAGTGGATAGCCAAGGCCTCCATGTAATTACACCTTCACCAAAATACAAGCTTGTAAGCTTGGATAGTTTCAACACTTGTGGGTTAAGACCCTTAGTAAAACAACAAGTTTATAGGCATGTTATACCTCTTGATTTTGTATGAAACAAGTCTAGCTAGCTTAGTAACCATAAACTTGATTAGAGGCACAAGTAGCATAGAGTTGTTAGATAAAACAAGTTTAAGAAAAATTTATAAGTTTAACTTCCAAAACAGAAAGTTTGGCCATAAAAATGGTATTGTTCCACCTTGGTTTTCCATGGAAAACCTATGGTAACATCCCAAGAGGCTTAGCAAACTTTGTTGAGGAAGAAAACATGAAGAAAAACTTGAAGTTTTTAAAGTTTTAAAAAGATAAAAGTGGGCAGAAAGTTTAGCACACTTTTGGACCTCATAATGGTGAGGTTTCACCTTAGTTTACCCAAGGAAACTTGTGAAACCTTCCTAGAGGTTATCCAAGTGTTTTAGAAGTTGAAACGAACTTGCAAACTGAAATAACTTAGATGTGAATTCTGGAATGTTTGAGAGGATTTGTGAAGTGTTGGAGGCTTGTAAAAGTGAGAAACGAATGTGGAAATGTGGGGTTTTATAGAGGGAAGAGTAGGGTTTGAATTAGGTTAGCATTTAATGGGTTAGTTGGTTGTTAATCTTGAAACAAGGTGTGCATGTGTGTGTGACAGCTTGCGGCCGCAAGCTGTCCTCTTATCTTTTTTTTGGTTAGTTAAAATAGTTAGGTTTATTTGATGTATATATGGTGTACATTATTTGTAATACAATTGTGGCTTGATTGGAATATGAAAACAAAGAATAAGGGCATCATATAACCAAAAAAAGGACTTGTTTAAATATAATCTTGACAAGTTTTTATGGTGCCATTTGCTTGAGTGTTTTGCTTAATCATCAATCGTTTTTGCTTGATTTGAATTGTGTAAGATTTACTAATGCACCACGAGAATTCAAGAGTTAAATTAATTGATAAATCGAGGAACGAATAAGCGTACGTTCATAAGTATAAGCATCCATAAAGTTTGTGAATTTCACATAATTGATCAATTTGATTACAATCAAAGCCTTTGATTTACAATGATTCGAAAATGAGATACGATTACAAGGTTTAGGCTTTCCATAAATGGAAACACGAAGCAAACTTACTAAAAACGGAAAGTTACAAAAGCGAAGCGTTACACATCAGGTGAGGTAACCATAAAATAATCTATTTCAATGAAAATTGGTAGTACGAGATTTATCTGAGTGTGAATGTTTTCTCATCAAAAGGATGTTTGGTAAATTGTTCAAAAGTTGTACTCTATTTCCAAAACTAAGGGATAAAGTGAAAACTCTAAGGAAATTGGGCTCCGGGTTTGTTAACTATTCCGGATTTACAATTAAGTAAAGGGCTCCGGGATAGGGCTTACTTTGTTTCCGTGTTTTATAAGATGCTTCTACCCTCCGAGTTTAGAGTAGTATTTGAAGTCTTCTCCGAGTTTAACTCGAGATGTTTCTTTCCGGGTTTGAAGTCGTTTCCGGATTTAAAGCAAGGTTTTTAGTATGTCCAAATTTGTATGCATATATATAGATTCCGGATTTAAAGCGAGTCATAGTCTGTTCGGATTTGCGTGCATATATATATATAATTCCAACAGTTAGTTCACAGTGTCACATCTCACTTCTTCATCCCCTGTGTCTCTCTTTCTCAAAACCCACTTACCAACCCTTGTTCTTGATTATATTTGTGTGAAGTTTCAACATTCAGTTCATCTTTAGCTTCTTAAAGTCTCAAGTATGTATTGTCATTCTCTATCATCTTCATCTTCACAAGATTTGGTTATATAATGTTGTCTAGGGATTGTTCTATCTTATTCAAACTTGGTGTTTTGATTGTCTGATGATTGTATGATAAAGTTTTGGTTAAATGCTTGAAAGTTCTTGAGGGTTGTTTGATTTTAAGTTTTGGTGGTTTTGAATTAGGGATTTGGGTAGAAAATTTGGGGGTATGTTGATACACTTTTGTGTCTGTCACTTGTTCTTAGTTACCTCTGTAATTGTACGTCTTTGTTTAATGTGTCTGTATAGTTTGGTCGTTGTCGACCAAATCAAGATATCTCCTATCTTGGTTTAGTACGACGATTAGTTTGTATGTGTAAAATAGTTGTATGTGTGCACACTGTTAAGTCTTGTGTACGTCATGTCTTTTGGCACGTTCTCTGAGGAACACATCAAAGTACGATTGAGAGATGCTTCGTACGAGCAAGATGTTGCTCGTACGAGCAAGATGTTGCTTGTACGAGTAACATTCCATTCATACGAGTAGCTCATGTGACAAGCATCCTGCTTGATTCATACGAGCTAGGTTGTGTTCATACGAAGCCATGGGTCATTCGTACGAGCATCATTGGAGAAGTTTCTTCGTGTCTTGTGGTATTTTGTATGACCAGCAACATTCTTCATATTGTTGCTAGGTGTGTGCACAATATAAACAGACATGCACTCCTCAGTGTAGCGCGTGAAAGATGTGAGACATCACTGAACAAGCTAGAGAGAGACATAAGAACACATAGAGTATTTCATGAGTCTATATGATCATTGTTTGTATGTGTTTATACTATTTCTCTTTTGTTAATCAAAGAATCTTTGATTATCCTGTGTTTCTTACTTTGCTTTGGTTTGCATACTTACGAGGATTAGGCACTCGTATTTGTGTTGTGTAAACAGGGAAGTAGGTTTATCTTGATCCTCCAAGTGGACCTACAAGTGGTATTAGAGCTTTGGCTCTCTTCCTTGTTTGAAACCAAGCTTAGTGTTGTGTTTGAGCTAGTTGTGAGCGTTTCTAGAGGTGTTCTTGAACATTCAACAGGAAACTAAAGTTTTTAAAAGATAACCAACCTAAAACTTAGTTAAAACTTGTTGTATCCAGAAATTTTCATAAAAACCTTGTTAGAATGCATGGAGACATGTTAGGATCTGGTTTTTCTTAAAATTTTCTATCATAGTTTAGTTTACCTTATCTTAAGGTGAAGCATTGCCGGAAAATTCACCGGAATATTCTTGTAGGGTTGACCAAATCTGGACATTCTGACTTGACTTGACTGTTTTGACTGAAAAGCTAATATGGAATGTTTGTCTTTTTTAACCAAAATTGTGTAGACAACTGACCACTTTCGAAAACCAGTCTGTGTTAGAAAAGGAAATATTAACCAACCAACCATGCAAAAAGATTTCTGCCTACGAAAAACATCCGTGCGAATAACCCATCCGCACGAAGAACAAGACTGTTCGTGCGAAAGATTAAGTCATCCGCACGAAGCACAAGTTGCTCGCACGAAAGGTCTCTCGTAAGAACAACCTGGTTCGTATGAAGCACCTAGTTCATACGAAGGTCAGTCATTCGCACAAATCTCTGATTCTTATGAAGAACTGATTTATTTTTCGTGTTTAAGTTTTTCAAAACTTTGTGGTTTTTAAAATTGTGAACTTTAAAAGGAGACTGTTATTTTCAAAAATTACATTTTAAACCTTTTAATTTTCATAACCAAGAAAACATAATGAGTAATACTCCTTGGGATTGGGGGAGTAGTTCAAGCACAAATCAAGACTCATCACAAAGATCCGCAACCTCATGGGTTAAATCATTAATGCCTCAACATACAGCCATGATTACCGCAAATCAATGGGCATGTGTCGCAAACCAAAACCAGAGCATTCAGACTCTTCTTATAAGCGAGAGTGAAACTGGGAGTAATAACCGTCCACCAAAACAGAACCATATGAACGATTATCCTTCGTGAAAAAGTCGTTTCCATACATATGTTCTCGGACAAAATAGAGAATTATGGACATGTCACACTACACCATATAAAGAATCTCTCGAAGAATCAGGATCAAATCCAACTTCCTTAGCCAATCTAAATGAAAGCGATAAAAAGGCTTATGATTTAGCAAAAAAGGCGTTTGCTATCCTTACACAAGCACTTCATAAAGATACTTATCATCAATTTGTGTACTGTACCACCACCAAAAATCTATGGGATACCTTGGAAGCAAGAGGAGAAGGAAATGCTGCTACCAGAAAAATACGACATGATCTGCTGAGAAGAAAGAGTTTGAGGTTTCATGTTCATGGAGAATAAAACATTAAGCGACATGACAACACGTTTCTACCACCTGCTCAGTGAAATGTATTCCTACAAAGTGTTAGCATCTCCACAGGAAATCGTGATGCGTTTTGCTGACGCCTTACCGCCAAAATGGAGTCAATTTATTAACTTACTGAGGCATACAGTTGTTTTGGATATGATCAATATCTATGAATTTGTTCAGAAGTTGGAGAACAAAAATGAAGAAGAAATCCGGAAAGCAAAAAGGGTTTGTGTTCCACAAAACCCTGAGATGTACTTTGGAGGAATTAGCACAGGTGTCAATACAATTCAGCAACCAAAACTTCAAACCGTGTTTGTGTCAAATGCTAACCCCCTTTTACCACCACCAGATCAAACGGATCAATCTGCTGGCTCAAGTACCCAAACCTATGGTCAAGTATTTGATCCTAAAGCCTTTCTACCACAACCTCAAGTTGTTACACCTCAAGCTCCACAACAAGCTTTATATGGTAACAACTTTAACCTACAAACCCCAATACAGTCAGACTTGACACATCACATCTTTCCAAGGTCAGTGTAGAAGTTGCTCAGGAACATTTGGAACTTCTAACCACCATGGTTAGTGCCTATTACCGGTCAAATTGGAAATATCAATTTAACTAATGAAGACTACCAACAAATAGACAGAGATGAGATGGAGTTGATGGATATCAAATGGGCGTTTGCAAGTGGGATCAGAAGAGCTAAGGATTATATGAGTAGAACAGGGAGAACAAGTTTGGAAAGCAAGAAAGATACGAAATATGGTTTTGATAAAGATGTGGTTACTTTCTTCAACTATGGTGAAAAAGGTCACTTCAAGCGTGAGTGCACACGACCCAGCAAACAAGGAAATCACAACCCTTTAAATCACTCTCAACCATCCAACACAGCTCATGTTAACAATTATCGAAGAATAATAGCTGTTAGCAACCCAAACAACACCAACCAGTTTGGGCCTTCAATAACACAAATAAAGCTATAGTAGTTCAAGCAGATGAAGGATGGGATTGGTCAGTACAATGGGGTAACGAGAATCAAGGAGGAACTGCATGTTATGCCAAGATTATCAATCGAATTAAACATGTTCACACCATTGACAATTCTGATGATGAAGATTATAGTTCAAGGTATAATGGTAGTTCTGATGAAGAATGCTCGACAAGTCAGGTAAATTCCGACTCTCCCAAAATATGCAGTGACTGTGCTGAATTAAAAATAAAATTTGAAACAATAAACAGTCACAATAAAAACCTAGTTGTTGAACTGTCAAATGCAAAGAGGCAAATCTGGCTTTAACTCGAAACGAAAAAGAATACAAATCTGTAATAGAAACTCTTAAGAAAAGCGTTTCTGAATTTAGAAAGACAGTTTTGAACAACCTAACAGGAGTTAATAACTACATTAATATCCTTGAAGAAACAAAGAAAGAGTTAGCCATTGCCAAGTGCGAACATGATGCGATCAAGCTAAAATTGGAGAGTTACTCTAACTCCCGATATGTGCTTAATCATATCATGACGTTCAAAAGCTAAAAGTAGATGTCAAATGCATTGGGTATAAATCGTGTCCTCCTCCGTTGAAACACAATTATACAAAATTACCCGATGAAGAGGAAATGCCACGCTTTGAACCTTCTGTACCTCTTAATCCAGAAGAGTTTGCAGTAGAATTAGGGTTTAAGCTGGACAATTCCTCAGTTGAACCAAAAAAATCTAAGAACTCATCATCTGTAGTTGATCAGAATCCTTATACAATAGAAGAGGATGATTAATCAGATGATGAGTCTGTAAAATCGATCAGGATCAATCTCTTGATGAAGAAAAGGGGATAGAAATTTCTGCTACTCCCAATGTGAAAATTGTTGAAAATCAAGGGAATGAACCTATGAAATTTGTCAAGACAAATGTGTCTACAGATGAAAATCAGACAAATGTGTTTTATACTAGCATTGGGGATAAGAAAATTTACTCAAACAAAGACTTTCCGATAAAAAATGTAAATCCAACCTCAATTGATCAAGTTTTTGAAAAGTCAACAACCAAGTTTTTGGAAAAGAAAAATCAAATCAAGTCACAACCATTATTCATTTCAAAAGAAAAACAACAAGAAAAGCAAGCTTCAAAACCTAAGGTATCACAACCAAAGGATGAAGCTAAAGGCGCTCGCTACAAGAAGAAATTGAAGAATGTTAAATTTGTGAGTTCAACGGGTATAGATAAAATCGAGACTTTTGAACGCATATGTAATGTTGATTTTGCAAAACAAGTCAAGATTTTAAAGCTTAATAGTCAAAACAATTACACTCAACATACAAATGGGTGTGAAGAAGAACCAAGTACCTCAAGACCCACAAGTTCAACATCAAGTCATAAAACAGGATCTCCTAAATTTGTTGATAGGAGAACATGTTTTAAATGTGGAGAGTTTGGCCACATAATCAAAAATTGCACCAACCCAGCAAAACCCAGATTTGTTGAGAAAGCCCTCCTGAACCAACTTGCCAACGTCAATTTGTATCACCAAAACAAGACAAACGTATTGTTAAGGAACAAGAAGGAAAGCAGAGACGTAAACAAGTAAAAATAATTGAAAAACATTAAAACTGGATGTTTAAGAGAAGAAACCAAGTTCTTCAAATTTGTTAAAACCAAAAATTTTTAAAACTGTAATAATAGTAATTCTGGTAAATTTCAACAATCTTAGAAACCTAAAACCGGTAATGTTTCAGGGGGAGGCACAAAATCATCAAGAAATAGAAATCACATTTCTTGATGATAAGGGTCGACCCAAGACCACTAAGGCTTGGGTCCCCATCTCAAACTGATCGGGGATTGAAATGTGCAGGGTGTTCCAGGAGGAACTGTGAATAGTCATTGGATTATTAACAATGGAGCATCGAGGTACATGGCAGGCGACTTAAGGCTCCTTTATGATTTGAAAAACATTCGAGGAGGCTATGTTGCTTTTGCTGGAGACAATGGCGGATACATCACTGGATAAGGAATGGTATCCAATGGTGTTGTTAGCTTATATAAGATCAATTATGTTCGACAAATTTATCACAATCTTATAAGTGTTTCTCAAATCTGCGACAAGAAGTTCACCGTTCATTTTGATGATGGCGGATGTTATGTGCTAAAACCTGGTTTCAAGATTCCTAAAGAATGGATTCTCCTACGGCTCCAAGAATTAATGACTTGTATATTCTTGACATGAGCCAAGCTATTACCACGTTTGCACAAGTCACATGTTTTGTCTCAAAAGCCACCGAAAAGGAATCAATCTCTTGGCACAGGCGAATGGGACACATTCACTTGAGAAAAATGAACTATTTAGTGAAAAACAAATCTTGTGAGTGGTGTACCAGTAAACAACTTTCATTTACAAGACGTCTATTTATCGTGCCAAAAAAGAAAGCAAGCTAGAAAATCTCATCCTGTGAAGAAGATCATCACGGTGAACATGCCTCTAGAATGTTTCACATGGATCTCTTTGGACCTATGAAACACAAGACTACTTTGGTGATTCTTATTGCTTACTAATGACTACTCAAGATTTTCATGGGTGAATATGTTGGCACACAAGATTGTAGTTCCTGAAATCCTCAAGAATCTCCTTACACTACTCGAAAATTTGTACAATTTGAAGATAAGGAGAATCAGAAGCGACAATGGCACCAAATTTAAGAATCATGTTATGAATAAGTTCTGTTCTTCTAAAGGCATTTTGCATGAGTACGGTTCTCGTTACACTCCACAACAAAATGGTGTCGCTGAGAGGAAAAATAGAACTCTGATTCAAAATGCGAGAATAATGTTAGTAGAATCAGAACTACCTGTTCAATTCTGGGGGGAGGATGTGGCTACTGCATTTTACACGATGAATAGATTTCTTACAGTGAAGAGGCATGGGAAAACATGTTTCGAATTGCTACATAAAAGGAAACCGGATGTGTCTTTCTTAGAACCTTTTGGAGCTCCTTGCACTATGATTGATCCACTTGGAAAGTTTGGACCAATGGTTATTGAAGGTTCCTTTCTTGGATAAGCTACTCCTAATTTCAGAGTGTGGAATTTGTCAAAAAAGAAGATTGAAGAATGGGGGGAAGTTATGGTTCAAAGATACACTATCAGTAAGAGCTCCGGGTGCTCCTTGGATGTTTGACTACGATGGGCTGTTTAACTCCTTTAATCTGCCAACTTTTGATGATGCTTCTGCAGCTGTTCAAATGTTACTGGAAAGTGATACTGCAGTTGACTCGTCATTAGTACGACTAATTATTGTTAACCCTTAAGTGTCCACTTCGGTTAACAATGTTGTTCAGAATGAGGATTTCGAAGATGTTGCTGATTACAATGTTTCGTCAGAAGATGATGAGTTCCATGATGCAAATGAAGCTACTTCTGGTGTAGTTCCTGGAATTTTAGATGTCACGTCAAATATACAAAATCAAGGGACGGTTGAAGGTCATGCTTCTACATCTTCGTCAAATCTAGCAAACGAATTAGTTGTTGATCTGAATATCAACAACTTGGGTATAAACTTGAGTTCCTGATGTTCCTAAAACTCGAATTCATAATACCCATCCTCAGCAGAATATTATAGGAGATGTATTGAGTGATGTGCTGACTCGTAATCAACTAAGGAATAATCAGAATGCTGGTTTGTATTCGATTATTAGGGAATCTAGGGAACATAATGATTGGTCTTTTTCCTGCTATCTCTACCAAGTAGAACCGAAATCTTGGATGGAGGCGATTGAAAGAAGACTCAAGGTTGAAGCAATGCAAGAAGAACTTCAGCAGTTTCAAAAGTTAGGCGTGTGGAAATTGGTTGACAGGCCTGACAACTACAAGAAGATTGGAACAAGATGGTTTTACAAATGTAAGAAGGATGACCAAGGTGTTGTTGTGAGAAACAAAGCAAAATTGGTTGTCCAGGCTTTAATCAGGTAGAAGGCATTGATTACAATGAAGTTTATGCACCGGTAGCACGTCTTGAGGCCATAAGAATCTTTTTGGCTTATGCGTCATACAAGAAGTTTATCGTTTACCAAATGGATGTCAAGAGTGCATTCCTTCATGGTGTGGTTGAAGAAGAAGTATATGTTGAACAACCGCCGGGTTTTGAAGATCCAATCCATCCTGACAAGGTTTAGCTTCTCTGTAAGGAGCTGTATGGTCTTCATCAGGCTCATCGGGCTTGGTATGAAACGTTGTCTTCCTATCTTCTGAAGAACGGTTTTCGACATGGATTGATCGACTGTACTCTCTTCATCAAGGAAGAAAATGAGGACTTAGTGCTGGTACAAGTGTATGTTAATGATATTATTTTTGGGTCACCAAACGAGAGAATGTGCAAAGAATTTGAGCAGGTGATGCAAGAGAAGTTCGAGTTGAGCGCAATGGGAGAAATGACTTTCTTTTAAGGTTTGTAGGTTCATCAATCTAAAGAAGGGATTTTCATCCGTCAAACCAAGTACTTCGGGAATATTCTCAAACGATTTCAGATGGAAGACTCAAAGCCTTTGGGAACTCCCTTAGCTCAAAATCATGGGATTACTCCTGATGGAATGGGTGAACATGTGGAACCATCTCTTTATCGTGCTATGATCGGATCTCTTATGTATCTTACTGCTTCAAGACCCGATATAATGTACCCAACATGTCTTCTAACTCGCTACCAGTCATGTCCAAAGGTTTCTCATCTGATGTCTGTGAAAAGAATCTTTCATTATTTTAAGGGTCGTCCGGACACTGGTCTCTGGTACCCTAAGGATGATAAGTTTGATTTGACAGTATTCAGTGATTCTGATCATGGTGGCTACAAGATCGATGCAAAATCAACATCAGCAAGATGTCAGTTCTTTGGAAATCGCCTAGTCACGTGACAGTGCAAAAACAGACTTGTGTGGCCAACAGCAAATGCGCGACTACGGTTTTGGATTTCTAACTACTCCTATTTTTGTTGATAACGACGCTGCTAGACAGATCACTCGTAATCCTGTACAACACTCAAAAAACCAAACACATGGAGATTAAGTATCATTTCATACGAGATTGTTATGAAAAGAAACTTATCAATGTTGTTAAAATCCACACCGATCACCAACGTGCCGACCTGTTTACAAAAGCTTTTTGTAAATCTCGTTTTGATTATCTACTTTTGGTCAATGGCATCAAAGTGAAACCCGAGTAAATCATCCTTGGCTAATATTTTTCGTAAATATTTTCTTAACAATCTAAAACTACAAAAAGATTTTTCATTTTCTCTTAGTTTTATATTTTACGGGGAGAAAATTTCTGAAAATACAAAAACATTAGAAAATACAAAAATATGTCCATTATTTATTTAAGTTTTTATTTATTTATCTTCTTTATTTAAGGGGGAGAAAAATTTAGAAAACTACAAAAACAATAGAAAATCCAAAAATCAAAAATGGAGTTCTTAGTATACTATGAGACGATGATGATGATACACACCGGTGATCTCTCAAAAACAATCAAAAACATAAAACGAGAATTGATAAGCAGCTATACAAATGATGTATTGGTGGCTCACAATCAGATTAAAATGTGCAGGTTGATATTAACATAACGGACTACGAGCCAGGTGGGAAGCATTCATTGGCATATGGTCTTGGTACCGAAATTTCGTTTGATAATATGCCGAGGTTCTGAGATATGCGGTCTTTATGCTGACTTATCATCTGGGTATCATGCATGGTTGAATCTTTTACCGAAAAATAACTGTGACGCAAGTCTAGAACTTCCATGATACCATACATACGTGTAAATACTGCATACAACCTTCAATAAGTGATAAAAATATCACATTCACCCAAAAATAAGTGATAATATATCACAGCTTGTTGATACAGTTTTGTGTCTGTCGCTTGTTCTTAATTACAGTTGTAATTATACGGTCTTTACTCAAGTGTCTGTATAGGTTTGGTCGAGTATGACATCTTAGCTTGTCTGTGTTAATCAGTTGCATATGTGCATACTGATAAGTCTTGTAAACGTCAAGTCTACACACGTTCTCCAAGAAGAAGGATTCTGTGCGAATCAAGAGATTTCATACGAAACACAGGTTTCGTACGAATCAAGGAGATTTCGTACGAAACACCAGCATTTCGTACGAAACAGTGACTCGTACCAAATCCTGGAGTTGTGTCTCATGTGTAATAGTGTGTTCCTTATATTTGGCAACTTGTTTTTGTACGAGTGAACAGCTTGGACACTATATAAGCAGACATGCACCTCTCAGTGAGGGTTAGCTAGTTAGTCTAAGTGAGCCTCTTAGTATTCTCTCTGAAGACGAAGACACAAGAACACAACAAGTTTGTTTGAGTCATACGAGCATTGTATGTATATGTTTGTACTTGTTCTCAATCATTAATCAAGATAGTGAATCTTTGGTTACCCCGTGTTCTTTACTTTGCTTTGGTTACATGCACACTTGGATTCCCCACTTGTGTGTATGTCATTTGAACAAGGAACGGGTTTAACACCATCCGCAGGTGGACCTACAAGTGGTATCAGAGCTTTGGCTCTTTCCTTGTTCAAAACCGGGCTTAGTTGTGTTTGAGCTAGTTTGAAGATTTCTGAAGTGTTCTTGAGCCTCCAGCAGAAACTTAAGTTTTGGATAGATAACTAACTTAAAACTTTGTTAAAATCTGTTGCATGCAGAAAATTTTATGGTAAAATTTTTCTGAAGAACACCCTTAAAAGAAAAAATCTGCAAAAAATTGAATCTGATTAGTTTGGTAAGGTTGACATTTTCTAACATGGATCTTGACTTGGACTGTGGACTGTTAAAAATCTGTGTTTTAACTAAAAGTGGGTAAGACAACAGGTATTTTCGAAAAAGCAGGTCTACACAAGAAAGGAATTTCTCACCAAACCATTTCTGAAAAGATTCCTCTGAAAAACGCTGAACAAAACATTTGGTGCGACTGAGTTATTTCGTGCGAATCATCTGACCCGCACGAAACACCTGGCTCGCACGAAACATTAGTGTTTCGCACGAAACAGGTGTCTCGCACGAAACAGATGTTGTTTGTTTTTCGTGTTTTTCAAAACTTTGTGATTTTAAGAATTTATCATATTTTTAGATCTATGATTTTTTAAAAGGTAATTATAATCGTGAAACTTTAAGACCTTTAAATTTTCATAAAATAAGAAAATATAATGAGTTCTAACCCGTGGGATTGGAGTTGTTCAAGCTCAAATCAGCAGTCTTCGCAAAGCTCCGCAACATCATGGGTAAAATCTTTGATGCCACAACATACAACAATGATCTCTGCAAATCAATGAGGGTGTGTTAGAATCAGAATCAAAGCATCCAAACTCTGTTAATGAGCGAAAGTGAAACAAGGAGTAATAACCGACCGCCAAAGTTAAATCACATGAACGATTATCCTTCATGGAAAAGTCGTTTTCATACGTATGTTCTCGGTCAAAACACGGAAGTGTGGACGTGTTTCACTACCCCTAAAATGAAGCACTTGAAGAAGCTGGATCATATCCAACCACATTGGCCAATCTAGTCGAAAGTGACAACAAAGCTTATGATCTAGAGAAAAAGGCATTTTCTATCCTCACACAAGCTCTGCATAAAGACATTTATCATCAGTTTATGTATTGTACTACAATGAAAAATTTGTGGGACACTTTGGAAGCAAGAGGTGAAGGTAACGCTGCTACTAGGAAGATTCGGCATGATCTGCTCAAGAAAGAGTTTGAAGGTTTCATGTTCATGGAGAACGAAACCTTGAATGATATGACCACTCGGTTTTATCATCTTCTCAGCAAAATGTACTCGTATAAAGTGTTAGCAGCACCACAAGAAATTGTGATGCAATTTGCTGATGCTTTACCACCAAAATGGGGTCAATTATTGATCTTTTAAAACATATAGGTGTTTTGGACTCAATCAGTATTTATGAATTCGTGCAGAAACTGGAGAAAAGAATGAAGAAGAACTCCAAAAGGCACAACGAGTCTCTGCTCCACAAAACCCTGAAATGTATTTTGGAGGTATAAATGCATGTACAAGTTCAAGTCAGCAACCGAAGCTGCAGACCGCGTTTGTGTAAAACGTGAACCCTTTACTACCCCAACCAGTTCAATCAAGTCAAATCTACAGGTTCGAGTAATCAAGCCTATGGACAGACTTTTGATCTGAAAGCATTCCTTCCACAGCCAAGGGATTTAGCGCATAAAGCTCCACAGCAAGCTTCTCAACAAGCTTTCTATGGAAACAACAATCAATCGGCAAATCCCAACACTATCAAACTTGACACGTCAAATCTCTCCAAAATCAACATAGAAGTTGCACAGGAACATGCAGAACTTCTAAATACCATGGTCAGTGCATATTGTGGTTTAGTTGCAGGTCAAATAGGGAACATCAATTTGACGAACGAAGACGACGAGCAAATTACACCGAGATGAAATGGAGCTGATGGAAATCAAGTGGGCATTTGCAAGTGCTATGAGAAGAGCGAATGATTATATGAGAAGAACGGTAGAACCAGTTTGGAAAGCAAGAAGGATACAAAATACGGCTTTGACAAAACCGCCGTCACTTGCTTCAACTGCGGAGAAAGAGGTCACTTTAAGCGGGAATGCACAAGACCCAGCAAGGAAGGAAATCACAACCCCTTTCAAAATCAGTCTCAAACATCCAACACAGCACAATACAACAACAAAGGAAGAATAGTAGCTATTGGCAACTCTAACAATACCAATCAATCAGGACCTTCAAACACGCACAGAGCTTTGGTAGTTAAGTCTGATGAAGGATGCGATTGGTCAGTACAGTTGGGAACTGAGAACGGAAAAACTACATGCTACCCGAAGATCGTGGATCAAATCAAGCATGATCACAACATCAACACGCCAAATAACGATGATACATCTGGGAATGCTGGTAGGTCTGATGAAGAATGTTCAAGTTCAGATGGTTATGGATCTGATTCTAGTGAAAAGAAAGGAAGTGATGCTAAGGTTGAAGAATTGCTGAGTGAAGCTGAGAAGTTGAAATCTGAAAAGGTAGGTATGACGAGGAATGCAGAAGCTGGGGTGAAAGAGACAAGACACTCTCTACAGATGGTGCAGCTTTCCTCATCACACTGCCTTTATGGCAAATGTTAAAGGTTCTTCAAAACAGGTAAATTCTAACCCTCCTACGTTTTGCAATGATTGTGTTGAGTTGAAAATAAAATATGAAACCGTCAACAGTCATAATCAGAATTTAGTTGTTGAATTATCAAAATGCAAAGAGGCGAACTTGGCGCTAACTAGAAATGAAAAAGAATTCAAATTGTAATAGAAACCCTTAAGAAAAGTGTTTCTGAATTGACAAAAACAGTTTTGAATAAACAGACAGAAATTAATAACTACATTAATCTCCTAGAAGAAACAAAGAAAGAGTTAGCTATCGCCAAATGCGAATATGAATAATTGGAAAGTTATTCTAACTCTAATATGTGCTTGATCATATTATTGAAGTTCAAAAACTAAAGGGAGATGCTCAATGCATAGGATATAAGTCGTGTCCACCCCCAATGAAACATAACTATACCAAAATGCCTGATGAAGAGGAGATCTCTCGTTTTGAACCCTCTATACCTTTGAATCCTGAGGAATTCGCAGCAGGGTTAGGGTTCAAACTAGGCAATTCCTCTCAAGAACGAAGCAAGCCAGAAAGTTCATCGTCTGATGAAGAAGATGATGATATATCAGATGATGAATCAAGAAATGATGATCAGGAGGATCAGCCTCTTGATGAAAGGAAAAGAGTAGAATCTTCTGCTACTCCTAGTACTCAATCTGTTGAGAATCAAGAGACCGTTCCTAAGAAATATGTCAAGACACAAGTGTCGACAGATGAGGCAGATAATGTGTTGTACACTTTGGTTGGAGATAAGAAAATCTATTCAAACAAAGATTTTCCAATTAAAAACGTAAATCCAATCTCTATAGATCAGGTGTTTGAAAAGTCAAAAACCAAACCTTTAGAGAAGAAAAAGTACACCAAATCACAACCATTATCCACTTCAAAAGAAAAACAATGGAAGCGAGTTGAAAAGTCTACAGTTTCTCAACCGAAGGTTGAAGCAAAAGGCTCTCGCTACCAGAAAAAGGGCAAAACTGTTAAATTTGTGAGTTCTAAAGGTACCGATAAAGTCGAAACTTTTCAAGGAAAATCTAATGTTGATTTTGTAAAGAAAGTTAAGATTTTGAAAAGAAATAGTCAAAACAATTACACCCAACGCATTGATGGATGTAATGAAAATGAACCCAGTAACTCAGGATCAACAAGTTCAACATCAAGCCGAGAAACACGATCTCCTAGTTTTGTTGAAAGGAGAACATGTTTCAGACGTGGAGAGTTTGGCCACATTATAAAGGATTGTCAAAATCCAGCCAAATCAAGATGTATAGAGAAAACCCTCATGAACCAACTTGCAAACGTAAATCTGTTTCTCCGACTCAAGATAAATGAATCATTAAGGATCAAAAAGAGAAACAACAACGTAAACAAGTAAAAGCAGATGAGAAAGCTTTAAAATCGGTTTCTTCGAAAAAGGATCAAAGATCTTCAAAGACAACAAAACCAGACTGTTAAAAATGTAAGTAACAGTACATCTGGTAATAAACAAGGATCTTCGAAACTGAAGACCGGTAATGGTTCAAAAGGAGTTTCTCAGTTTGTTAATCATCAATAAATTGAGATTACATTTCTCGATGATAAGGGACTACCCAAACCACTAAGGCTTGGGTCCTCATCTCAAACTAATCTTGTTTGTGCAATGTGCAGGGTGTTCCAGGAGGAACTATAAACAGTCATTGGATTGTTGACAGTGGAGCATCAAGGCACATGACGGGCGACTTGCGGCACCTATATGATGTGAAAAGCATAAGGGGTGGTTATGTTGCTTTTGCTGGTGACAAAGGTGGATACATCACAGGAGAAGGAATGGTCTCCAATGGTGATGTGAGCTTCGACAAGATCAATTATGTGCGGCAAATTGATCACAATCTTCTTAGCGTTTCTCAAATATGCGACAAGAAGTTCACGGTACATTTTGATGATGCCGGATGTTATGTGCTGAAGCCTGGATTCAAGATACCCAAGGAATGGATTCTCTTGTCGGTTTCAAGAATTAATGACTTGTATATTCTTGATATGAGCCAAGCTATTACAACATCTGCACAAGTCACGTGTTTTGTCTCCAAAGCCACCGAGAAGGAATCAATCTCTTAGCACACACGTATGGGACACATTCACCTGAGAAAAATGAACTATTTGGTGAACAATCTAGTGAATGGTGTACCAGTGAAGAATTTTCATCTTCAAGACGTTTGTGTATCATGCCAAAAAGGGAAGCAAGCGAGAAAGTCCCATCCCGTGAAGAAGATCAACACTGTGAATATGCCACTGAAACGTCTTCATATGGACCTCTTTGGACCTATGAAACACAAGACAACCTTTGGTGATTCTTATTGTCTGGTAGTTACTGATGACTATTCCAGATTCTCATGGGTAAACATGCTGGCACACAACTATCCTCAAGAATCTCCTGACTCTATTAGAAAATTTGTACAATCTGAAGGTAAGGAGAATCAGAAGCGACAATGGCACTGAATTCAAGAATCAAGTTATGGACGAGTACTGTTCCTCAAAGGGTATTCTGCATGAGTACAGTTCTCGACACTCCACAAAAAAATGGTGTTGCTGAGAGGAAGAATAGAACTCTTATTGAAACTGCAAGAACCATGCTAGTAGAATCAGAACTTCCTGTTCAATTTTGGGGAGAAGCTGTTGCTACTGCGTGCTACACGATGAATAGAGTTCTGACAGTGAAGAGACATGGGAAGACATGCTTTGAGTTGTTACATAAAAGGAAACCGGATATTTCTTTCTTAGAGACTTTCGGAGCTCCATGCACTATGATCGACCCACATGGAAAGTTTGGTCCCAAGGCTATCGAAGGTTTCTTTCTTGAATATGCTACTCCGAATTTCTGGGTGTGGAATTTGTCTTCGAAGAAGATTGAAGAATGGGGTGAAGTCAAGGTTCAGAGATATACAGAAGCAGTTAGAGCTCAGGGTTCTCCTTGGATGTTTGACTACGATGGGTTGTTTGACTCCTTTATCTGCCAACTTTTGATGATGCAATAGCTGCTGCTCAGATGTTATTGGAAAGTGATACTGCAGTAGATTCATCACTAGTTCGACCAATTATTCTTAACCCTCAAGTGTCGACTTCGGTTAACAATCTTGTTCAAAATGAGGAATTCGAAGACGCTGCGGATTATAATGTTTCATCAGAAGACGATGAGTTTCATGATGCTAATGAAGCTGCCTCTAGTGCGGTTCCTGGATGTTCGGATGGTACGTCAAATATTCAACCGCAAGGGTCGACTGAAGGTCAGGCATCTACAACATCATCTAATCGAGCTCTCGATGTAACTGTTGATCTGAATATCAACAATTTGGATATCAATTCTCGAGTTCCTGATGTGCCAGAAACTCGAATTCATAATATCCATCCTCAGCAGAATATTATTGGAGATGTCCAGAGTGGTGTGCAGACTCGAAATCAGCTTCGAAACAACCAGAATGCTGGATTGTATTCAGAAATCAGGGAATCTGGTGGTCTGAATGATTGGTCTTTTGCCTGCTATGTGTGTCAAGTAGAACAAAAATCTTGGAAGGAGGCAATGAAAGAAGACTCTTGGGTTGAATCCATGCAGGAAGAACTTCAGCAATTTCAGAAGTTAGGCGTCTGGAAATTGGTTGACAGGCCTGACGGCTACAAGAAGATTGGTACATGATGGGTGTACAAGTGCAAGAAGGATGACCGAGGTGTTGTTGTGAGAAACAAAGCGCGATTAGTTGTTCAAGGTTTTAATCAGGTTGAAGGCATTGATTACAATGAAGTTTATGCACCGGTTGCACGACTTGAGGCCATAAGAATCTTTTTGGCTTATGCGTCCTTCAAGAAATTCACCATTTATCTGATGGATGTGAAGATTGCATTTCTTCATGGTGTGGTAGAAGAGTAAGTATATGTTGAGCAACCGCCAGGTTTTTAAGATCCTCTCCATCCTGAGAAGGTTTGGCTTCTCAACAAGGCGTTATATGGTCTTCATCAAGCTCCGAGGGCTTGGTATGAAATGTTGTCTACCTATCTATTGAAGAATGGTTTTCGATGAGGCTTGACCGACTGTACTCTCTTCATCAAGGAACAGGACGAGGATTTGCTGCTAGTACAGGTTTATGTTGATGATATTATATTTGGGTCGACTAACACTCGAATGTGCAAAGAATTCGAACAGGTTATGCAGGAGAAATTCAAGATGAGCGCAATGGGAGAAACGACTTTCTTTTTAGGTTTGCAGGTTGAGCCATCAAAGGAAGTGATTTTTATCCATCAAACCAAGTACGTCGGAGATATTCTCAAGCAATTTCAGATGGATGACTCAAAACCTTTGGGAACTCCATTAGCTCAAAATCATGGGATTACTCCAGACGGAATGGGTGAACACGTAGAACCATCTCTCTACAGTGCTATGATCGGCTCTCTCATGTATCTTACTGCTTCAAGACCTGACATAATGTACCCAACATGCCTTTTGGCGCGCTATCAGTCTAGTCCGAAGGTTTCTCACTTGATGGCAGTTAAAAGGATCTTTCGTTACCTAAAGGGTCGCCTTAAAACTGGTCTACGGTACCCTAAGGATGATAACTTTGATCTGACAGCATTCAGTGATTCAGATCATGGCGGCTGTAAAATCGATGCAAAGTCAACAACAGCAGGATGTCAGTTCTTGGGAAATCGCCTAGTCACGTGGCAATGCAAAAAGCAGACTTGTGTAGCTACATCAACATGCGAGGCTGAGTATATTTCAGCTTCTAGTTGCTTCTCTCATGTTCTATGGATTCAACAGCAAATGCACGACTACGGTTTTGAATTTCTTACTACTCATATATTTGTTGATAATGAAGCTGCTTTACAGATCACTCGGAATCCTGTACAACATTCATTAACAAAACACATTGAGATTAAGTATCATTTCATACGAGATTGTTATGAAAAGAGACTTATCGATGTTGTTAAAATCCACACTGATCACCAACGTGCCGACCTTTTTACCAAAGATATTGATAAATCACGTTTTGATTATCTACTTTTGGTCAATGGCATCAAGGTGAAGCCCGAGTAACTCAACCATGGCTAACTATTTTTGTATATCCTTTTCTAAAAATCTAAAACTACAAAAAGATTTTCAGTTTTATATTTTAGGGGGAGTAAATTTCAAGAAAATACATAAATATGTCTTTTATTTACCTTCTTTGTTTAAGGGGAGAAAATTCAGAAAAATACAAAAACATTAGAAAAATAAAAAATGAGTTTCTGGATTAGTTGAAGATGATGAAATTCACCGGTAAATCTGTCAGATATGGTTAAAAGCATAGAAAGAAGATTGATAAGTAGCTTTACTTATGATGTATCGGTAGGCTCACAATCAGATTAAAATGTGCAGGTTGATATAAACTTAATAGACAGAACGCCAAGTGGGAACCATTCATTGGCAAATGGTCTTGGTACTGAAATTTCGTTTGATAGAGTGCCGAGGTTCTGAGATACACGGTCTTTAATCTGCCTTATCATCTGGGTATCATGGTTGAATCTTATGCAGGAAAAATAACGGTGGCGCAAGTCTAGAACTTCCATGATATCATACATACGTGTACATACTGCGCTCGACCTTCAAATAAGTGATAAAAATATCACATCCCCAAAATAAGTGATAAAATATCACAGCTTCATGTGGGAGCTAAGTTCGTCTCTTTGTCGGTACGATGGTACTAACCTGTTCACGGACTTACTCCTATGCCCTGCATGTATATGCAAATCAAGTTCCTCATCAATAAGTGATTAAATCACAAAGGGCTTTTTTTCAATCAAAAATAAGTGAGTATCTCGCATCATTCATATACGTCAAAACAGATGATAAAGCAGTATACTCACCGGTAAGATTTTCTCTCGTGCATATCTTGATACGGGAATGTGTCGTGATGTGGTTGAACACCGGCTAGTAAGTATAATTGATACCTTAATCATATCTCGTAATCATTATTACATCTGATAAGTCTGAGCTTACATGGACAACAATACCGATAATCATAGTTGAATACTTATATGTTTAATGTTGAAGTTTTACACCAAATATCCTTTTTGACAAAGATTAAAATGCTGGTATGATTTCTATACCTTGAAACTCAAAAAAGAATGTTCAATAGATATATAGTTTATCTGTATATTTTGATTTTCAGTCTAGTTTACTTTGTTGCTTATGTAATTACTTTTTGAAAGTTAGCCAAAGTTGATACTCGAAAGTTTTCTACCAAGATACGCCAAAGAACCTTTTGTTTGATATCGCAACTTCATAAAGTAATATCTTGCAACAAGTAACTCATCAAAAGAAATCCAAAATCTGAAATTCGTTTGAGTGTGTGTATCTCATAAAGGATGAACCTAGTCATTTGATTTGACTTGGTCACTTGTTTTTCTCAAATATGCTGCTGGAATTCATACGAGTGTGTGTATCTCGTTCAGTGAATACAATCATATGAAGAAATTATGATAAGTTTTTCGTGTGTATTCCCTGAGAAAGTTGTGTTCTAATTATATTTTTCTATTGAGTACAGATTGATACAAAAGAACATAAACAAAGACCAGCAACATAAAACTCTGACAAGTCAGAAGAGAAAACAAGAAAGATTTAAAGTTTCTTAGAAGTCGAAGACCTGATGCTCTAATCATTGGATAGCAGATTTATCAATGCATAGCAGATCTTCAGGGGGAGTTTGTTGATACTCCAAACCATTCTATGTGAAGACCAAAGTCTGAAGACCAAAGACTGAAGACCGAAGACCAAGCAACATCCAAGGGGGAGTTTGTTGATACAGTTTTGTGTCTGTCGCTTGTTCTTAATTACAGTTGTAATTGTATGGTCTTTGCTCAAGTGTCTGTATAGGTTTGGTCGTGTCGAATAGATCGAGATATCCTTCTGTCTTGATCTAGTATGACATCTTAGCTTGTCTGTGTTAATCAGCTTCATATGTGCATACTGATAAGTCTTGTAAACGTCAAGTCTACACACGTTCTCCAAGAAGAAGGATTCTGTGCGAATCAAGAGATTTCGTAGAAAACATAGGTTTCGTACGAATCAAGGAGATTTCGTACGAAACACAAGCATTTCGTATGAAACAGTGACTCGTACCAAATCCTGGAGTTGTGTCTCGTGTGTAATAGTGTGTTCCATATGTCTGGCAACTTGTTTTCGTATGAGTGACCAGCTTGGACACTATATAAGCAGACATGCACCTCTTAGTGAGGGTTAGCTAGTTGGTCTAAGTGAGCCTCTCAGTATTCTCTCTGAAGACGAAGACACAAGAACACAGCAAGTTTGTTTGAGTCATACGAGCATTGTGTGTATATGTTTGTACTTGTTCTCAATCATTAATCAAGATAGTGAATCTTTGGTTACCCCGTGTTCTTTACTTTTCTTTGGTTGCATGCACACTTGGATTCCGCACTTGTGTGTATGTCATTTGAACAAGGAACTGGTTTAACACCATCCGCAGGTGGACCTACACAGCTTTATGTGGGAGCTAAGTCCGCCTCTTTGTCGGTACGATGGTACTAACATGTTCACGGACTTACTCTTGTGCCCTGCTTGCATCTGAAAATCAAGTTCCTCATCAATAAGTGATTTAATCACATTGGGCTTGTTTTCAATCAAAATTAGTGAGTATCTCACATCATATACGTCAAAAACAGATGATAAGTAGTATACTCACCGGTAAGATTTTCTCTCGTGCATATCTTATATGGGAATGTGTCGTGAAGTAGTTGAACACCGGCTAGTAAATATAAATCATACAGTAATCATATCTCCTAATCATGATTACATCTGATAAGCTGAGCTTACATGGACAACAATACCGATAATCATAGTAGAATGCTTATTTATTTAATTTGATGTTTTAAACAAAACTCATTTTTGACAAGATTAAAAGCTAGTATGATTCTCTTACCTTGAAACTCTGAAAAAGATTGCCTAGTAAATATATAGTTTATTCTTATTTGTTGGTTAACATTTTAGTTTTAGTTTACTCTGTTGATAAAATTAAGTTCTTTTTTATTTAGCCAAAGAAGGAAACTCAAAGGTTTTTCTACCAAGATACGCCCTGAAAATCATTTGTCTTGCTATCATAATTCATAAAGTACTTTCTTACAACGGGTAAACTCATTTTTTAAGAACAAAATCTGTTATCGAGAACTTTTCATAACTTAACCTGTGATTAGTGTGGATATGTGCAAAGTTCTAAACAAGTCAAAGAAAAACCTAAGGTCCTCGAAGAACTGAAAGTCCAGTTTTGAAAAAATTGGACTCGTACGAATAGAGATAGCTCGTACGAGCCATTGTGCCTCATACCAATGACCATTGGGGTCTTGTACGAATGAAGTTCTTCGTACGAGCTAAGGTATTTCGCACGAGTGACTTGATGTGGTATTAAAGGTGATGAAGTTCTTTTGTAAGACTTTACTTTCACGTTGCTCATGTCATTCTTTCACCTCTCCTTAAGTTGTTTATGATATTTTTAAGGTATACTTGACAATGTTGGCATACTTTAAAGATGAACAACTTGAACATTATCTGAGCATGTGACTTTGACTGACTTGAACAACAAACTTTAAGCGAAGAATCTTTAACGAAAAACAAGTTCCACATAAATAATTTTCTCTTGAAGTCGTTTGTACGAACGATATCCGTACAAGTGAAATACCACTCGCACGAGTAATATGTCACTCGTACGAGGAAGTTACTCATACGAGTACTCACTTGCTTAACCAAGTAAATTGTTCATAAAAATCAGTTGTTCTTCGTACAAATAAATTGCAATTCGTATGAGTCAGTAGTTCTTCGTCCAAGGAATACATACATACAGAAAGTTTGAAATAAAACTTTTTGTGTATATTCCGCAATGAATTTATGTTCTTATCCTTGTTGTGTTATGTGTACAGAATGGAACAAAAGGAACATAAAAGAAAACCCGCAACAAGAGA
The DNA here is from genome assembly GCA_947069175.1 of Scalesia atractyloides. Classification (NCBI taxonomy): domain Eukaryota; kingdom Viridiplantae; phylum Streptophyta; class Magnoliopsida; order Asterales; family Asteraceae; genus Scalesia; species Scalesia atractyloides. The sequence goes on from CAMTDV010000020.1 coordinate 54,916,422, forward strand.
ACTAACAAGTCAGAGGTGGAAATTATGTCAGAACCAAGACATAACATGGTGGCCTACTTAGATCCGGAAGACAAATTTGCTGAGTACAACGGTATATTGAAGTTTTTGCGTGACTCGAGGATACATTATGCTATCACACACAAGACTACAGTATACAAGACGTTGATCAAGTTATTTTAGGATTCGGCTAAAGTTGATGAAGTGAATGGGCAGGAACTTATCCACAGGGGAGTAAATGACTTAATGGTAGATGTTTCTGTTGAAATCATTCACTTAGTATTACAGCTTGGCGATGATTCTTATGCTTCTTTCTCAGTACCGTTGAAGTGTCAACGTGGATGTTTACTTAGAATGAAATGTGTTGGAGATTTTCTCGTGGGACAACTAAACAAAGCATGGTTGCCGCTCCGATACAAGTTCTTTCTACATGCTTAAGTTCACTGTTTGAGGAACAGACGAAGTGGTTATGACAAGGCAAATAACGACTCGGTTGGAATGATGATAGCTTTGGCATTAAACAAACCTTTTAGTGTTTCAAAGTATATTTTTGTCAAACATGAAGGAAAACCTGAGAAGAACCGGATATGGTGTAAACAAGTTTTGGATGTATCCTCGTTTTCTCCAAATGATCTTAAATGTGCAACATCTGAATCTTTCGAAGAACGACAAAGATGTTCTAAAAGTTGAGATCATGATGGAACATTCGTTAAAGATCTTTAGAGGTATAGCAGCAAAACTTTACAAGGAAAGCACACCTCCTCGTAAATTGATCGGTTTTCTGGCAAATGATGAATATGCTGCACCAGAAAACGATAAGTGGCGCCATGATGACAGTGAGTCAGATAATGAAGAACCAACTTTGAAAAAGATGATCGAAGATAAGTTTGGTCGTAAAAATGGAAAAGGTGATGATGATGACGGTGATAATGATGATATGGTGGTGCAAGTGATGTAGATGTTACTGGTGGTGATAAGGGAAGAAAGAAACAAAGACGAAAGACTATGGAAATATCTTTAGGAGAGCCTAAAATCACTCAACCTTCAACTTTACATCAAGAAACTGTACTGGAACGAGTGGTAGAAGTCCATTCTACCTTTACAATGGAAGAGAATGAACCTGTAATGACGGAACTCGCTATAACCTCTAAACCACAACCTTCAAGTACCACAGCAGCTGAAACTCCTTCGGCCGAAGATACTCTTGTTCAATCACAACCTACTACTTCATCAGCTCAACAATCCCAGTTTACAACTCATCAACAAAATACAAAACGACCCAGTTGTTTATTCTCTAAAATGGAACAGTATGAGAAAGTGGATTTTCTGTTCTCTCAGTTGCAAGCTGTGGCAATTCAGATTAACAAGCATTAGGAGTTTATGTCTTCAAATCGGAACACAGTTGTCAAACAGCAGTTGGAGATAAATTCTTTGGAAGAGACTGTTAGAAAACATGATTATGAAATTGCTTAGTTAAGAAAAGAAAATGAGCGACTGAAGGCTGCAGATGCTGAAAGGGCAACACAGCTACAACAGATGAGTGCAGCTGATAACTCTCGGGGGATTGAGATAAATAGGCTTAAAGAACGTAGTGCGGCTATACAACGATCTGCTGAAACATTAAATGCTAAACATAACGACTTAAGAGAATGGTATCATTCCCATAATGCTACACTGGTTGAACGATTTAACGGTATTAAAGACGTATTTGAAATGAGAAGAAAGCGAGTAAACATTATGTGGAATGAAAGATGTAAAGCACTGGAGATTAAACGTAAACGTGATCAGGATAGTGAAGACCCTGGCAATCCTGATGTTTCAGCCTCATCCTCACAACCAAAAGTTTATGCTTCAACTCGAGTAGTTGAGTCTAATGTACAGCATATCGTGACCAATCCAGTACCTCCAGTGACACTCAAGAGGAAACATAACAGGTTTGATGTTTCTAGAAAGTTTTGAAGACCTGATTATCAATCAACGTTGGATTGAAGATCTTCAGGGGAAGTTTGTTGATACAACAGGCAATTCGGAATGAAGACCGAAGACTAAGCAACTGTCAAGGGGGAGTTTGTTGATACACTTTTGTGTCTGTCGCTTGTTCTTAGTTACGTCTGTAATTGTACGGTCTTTGTTTAATGTGTCTGTATAGGTTGGTCGTGTCGACCAAATCAAGATATCCTCCTATCTTGGTTTAGTACGACGATTAGTTTGTCTGTGTAAAATAGTTGCATGTGTGCACACTTTTAAGTCTTGTGTACGTCATGTCTGTTGGCATGTTCTCCGAAGAACACATCAAAGTATGATTGAGAGATGCTTCATACGAGCAAGATGTTGCTTGTACGAGTAACATTTCATTCGGACGAGTAGCTCATGTGACAAGCATCCTACTTGATTCGTACGAGCCAGGTTGTGTTCGTACGAGTAATGGGTCATTCGTAGGAGCATCTTGTGGTGAAGGTTCTTCGTGTCTTGTGGTGTTTTGTATGAACAGCAACATTTTTTATACCATTGCTAGGTGTGGGCACTATATAACATGCACTCCTTAGTGTAAGGCGTGAAAGATGTGAGACATCACTGAACAAGCTAGAGACACACAAAAACACAGAGAGTATTTCATGAGTCTGTAGGAACATTGTTTGTATGTGTTTATACTAGTTCTCTTCTGTTATATTGAATCCTTGGTTATCCTATGTTTCTTACTTTGCTTGGTTTTCATACTTACAAGGATTCCACACTCGTATTTGTGTTGTATAAACAAGGAAGTAGGTTAATCTTGATCCTCCAAGTGGACCTACAGGTTGTGTATCATCTGCAAGAACTTGGTGTTCTTAATAATGGTTTGTTGTTTTAGAGAGCTTTGTGTGATTTTGAGATGTTTTTGTTTGTTTGAATGATTATTTGCTTGTTTTTATTGATTTCAGAAATATTTACTTTGATTCTATGCTTGGTCGATCAAAATTTTGAATGGGTTTCGTTGGTGTTCTTGGCGGGAGTTTTGGTAAGTATCATCATAAGGAAGATACTCTGCTTTATAATTTACCTTTTTGATCCATTGTAATAAAAAGAAATCTTGTTGTTTGATGTTTGAAACATGGAGAATCTAAGTTTCCCTTCCGTAAATTTGGAGGGTTCTTAACTTAGGTTTGTTGATGAGGTTCAAACTAGTGTCCGCATTTAAATTCCGAATAAAGAACTGAACTGAGTGTTTTTTTCTTTTCAAATTTAAAATTCTTCCGGGTTATCGCTTCTGTCTGGACTTATTTAGGACTTCGTTGTACTAGTTCAGTATTAAGCATTTTTTCTGGAGATTTATGTTTTAGGTTTATAACCCTTCCAATCTCCGAACTTTCTCTATGTTATTTTCAGGGTTTCTTTTATGTAAACTGTTTCTCGGGTTTCCTTGTGAATATCATTTTCTGGAATTAGAGTACTTGGTTTAATTGTTCTGCGGGCTTCATCAACCTGGATTTATCATACGTTTCTAACTTATCTGTTTAGCAGCTATCCGGCCTTATCTGTTTACTTGTTTTTTTATCCGGATTTGTTATGGGTTTCAGTGTTGTTTTGTAGGTACAGTAAGTTTCTTAAGTACCAGAGCATTGAGTTTGTCTTATTGCATTCTTTCTACTGATGCGCTTGTTTCTCTTATGCTTGTGTATGTTGACGGATATGCTAGACCAACCTGTTGATCAGCCAGTTGAACATCATGGAGCACAACCTGAAGCAGCAGCCTCTCCTCTTGACGAGAGTTTTTCAGCCACCACAATCAGATAGCAAAATTGGATTAAAATGTTCGTGGTGCTGCAAACTATGCTCAGATTATGTGATATCTACGAAACTCAAGAATTAGTTTCGCAATTTCTGAAAATGTACATCTGGTCAAAGCATATATTCAAGACTTTTGGCGTACAATTCGATCAGTGGGAGATACAATTGAAGCCATTGTACATGAAAATCAAATTGTGATCATATAAGTTGTTATTTGTGCAGCCTTACGTTTTGGTGACCTGGATCATGGTGAAACAAGCTATGCTAAGGAGATTCATGAAAGTGGTGTTCGAGCCTTTGGTTATGTGGGCTATTTCAATCTAAACAGATATTTAATGGTATGATTATTGGGCAATGGAGAAATTTCTACCATGTGTTGATGCAGTACATGGCACCTCGAAAATCGGGTATGGATGGAACAGGACATGAACTTTTATCAGCTATGATCGGTCTAACTTTTAGTCAACCATACAATTTCTCCCGTATGATTCTTCAGGCTTTTCAAACTCATCTAGTCTATGGCCAAATGACAAATGGTTAATGATTCTTTATCCAAGATTTCTTACACTGATCTTTCGTCATCTCCTGCTAAATCTACCTTTTGATGCTCAAGTACTGGCTTATGTTCAAACTCCAATGCATCCGCGGATTTTTAAAGACTGTGAAAGTGCGAACGTAACAAGGCATGTAGTTGTCCTCCCAGTTCATCATCCTCTGCTTGGTGCAATCATTCAGGATAACTACAATCCCGAATTTGATCAGACTTGGATAAATATCCATAATGGCATTGCACAAATCTTTTAAGCTGGTGATCATGAAGGTGCTCCAGATGATTAAGCACCTGTGGTTGTTCAACCTTCAGTTGATCTTCAACAACCACCGGTCGAGGAACCTGCTCCTGAACCTGTTGCACAACAAATTTTTAAGATCCTATTGTAGAAAATGTTGTTGTTGATGAAGCAGTTGTTCCTTCTTCGACTCCAAGTGCTGTCGTAGAAACTGATCCGTTGATTTTAGAGCTTGATGCTGCTTTGGAAGCTTGTTCGTCTTTCGTTTTGTAGATAAAGAAAGCAAATCATAGAGGAGTCTGATGTTGATATGTTGTCTGAAAAGAAGTATTTGCAGTTGGTGCAAAAAGATCTGTAAAATCGAATTTTGCTTGCTGAAAGGGAGCAACTTGATTTGTTTCGCGCTAAAGTCACTTCTTTCGGTCCCTCTTCCAAATGGAGTATGGGCTTGGCGACTTGGAATGACAAATTAATTGATTTGGATTCCATTGTTTCTAGTTCTTCTTCAGATGATGATGATCATGAAGACCATCAACCACCAGATTCTTATGTTGTTCGAATGACACCAATAATCAGGACTTACAAACTACGATGAGTTGTTGAGAGTTCGGATATTCAGGTTTCAAGAGTTGAAGCTGCTCCAGTGAATGTTTCTTTGAGTGCTATTGTCACATCAGTTGCTAGCGGTCTATCTGACTTGGAAAGTTCGGTTTCTCTTCCGTCTATTACCACTCCGCTACTAGTTACTCCATCTGTGGAATCAATCAGCTCCCTGCTTCTGTGAGACTTTCTTTGCTATTGATGTCTTCTGCCATCCCTACACACCTTTTTTTTGGTTCATTGTCTTCTTCGATGAGTTCAGAAAATGTGTTTGCATCGTCTAAAAGCTCTCTTGCTTCTCAAAGTTCTTCGGTAAGTAACTGATCGAGTCAGTCACCAACTACAACAGGGGCCTCTGGCTCGAACTGTTCATCCAAAGGTTGCTTTTGGTCCTAGTCCACACATGCAATCAGTAACAAGACCGCCTATTTCTCAACCGGTCTGATCCAAGACTTTCTGGTCCTCGACCTACTGCATCTGCGTCTTTACCGAGGCTTCCGGGGACAGCAAGTGTTAGTGCCGGGCAAAACTTTCCTAAGTTTGTTCAATCTCAGTTGAAGGATTGGAAAATGCGTTGAGAGAACATCGTGAATAGATTCAGAAAAGAGCATAGAGTATTACAAGAAAAAGGATGCCATGCGGGATCAACGAATGACGCATTTGTTTCGTTTGACCAAGGATCAAGGTATTCAGCTAGGTAACTTCTTTAAACGGGAAGCCTCCTCTTCTACCCGATGTGAGACTCTAGTCAAATGTACTGAGCAAGTCCATCAGATTGTGACGGATCTTGTGAAGCTCCTCGCTGCTCAGGGGGAAAATGCGGCTTTACAAGTGAAGGCTCAATGCAAAATTGATGAGCTAAAGAAAATTCGTGACAATCTTGACAAAGACAAAGATCTTGAAGCCATGGTGTAGGGGGAGCAGCTAAGGAGTTCACATACTTTTGAACCTGCAACCACTACTCAGACTCAGGGGGAGTCTTCGGGAGCTGGCACTGGGGAGATAAGGACCCCATTGATGCTGAGATGGGTACTCTTTCTGATTCTGATGATTCTGCTGTTGATTTGCTATTAGGCAATGGTGATGTCGTTGAAGGCTTGGTAGAAGATCAGAAGACTTAGGAGGATCTTGCTTGCAAGTTTGAATTCATTGAAATGGGTAAAGGAAAAAGTATTGAGTACGAGTCGCTGAAGGTAAACATGGATAATCTCAGAAGCTATGTGTTTGGAGATGTTATGCTTGATGAAATTATGAATCCTATTCGTGTGCCTAAAGAGGTCTGCATGGCAGCTCATAAGTGGTTTTCAGGCTCTTCCTGATGAAACACAAAAGAAGAGATATATCAACACTAGAGGTGAGTATTCAGGCCAGATTTGAAGTTGGGATTTTGAGGAAAAACATAGCTTAGTCATGATCAAGCGTACCGATGGTGTCCAATCCTTACAGACTTTACCTGCTCGCGACTTGCATCGTCATGCCCAGCTAAACCTCAACAATGATACCAATGTCGGGAGCATTAGAGGTTTACTTCCCCAAGTAGTCGCTGAGAGCCGGGAAAGCAAGTGGAACACTTTCAAGCCTGCCGTGGGACGAGCTGTTAAGTCTATCGACAAGTTCAAAGGGAAGCGGGTTTTGAAAATGGCCTATCCTCCTGCTAGATGTCTTTGGAAGATTCCTTTGAGAAGATTTGATCTAGAGAAGATTAAGGATGTTGGGTTTTGGTACCTTGATGGTAAAACTGGGGAGGCGGTAATCACAGAGAAAAAGTGTCTGAAGAGATTTTACGGATCTTGGATCCTATTTGTCTGGTCAACCTGAAGCGGGAACACTTAAAAAAGCTTCGTCGTCTTCCTATGCGACATCTTGAAGAAGATCGTCCTATAGCACATCAATTCATCAAAGTAGTACAGTTCTGTGTAAAGAACCAAGTGTGGGCAAGCCGTGAGTACTCGAAGCTTAATTGAAGAATTCAAGATCAACATGGAAGATCCTTCACTGATCAAAGGGGAGTTTGTTAATGCACTTAGTGTTATAAGTGAATTCTCTCTAAAGTTTAAGGGTCCTATATGTATTTTTTGTAACAACTTTATGTGTCCGAGCTTAGGTATGAAGCTTCCGAGTTTGTTGATTGTCCGGATTAGGTTTTGTCCTAATCCTTGTTTTTCTGATAGTTCCAAAGTTTGCTAATATGTATTTTGGACTTGGGTATGTAGTTCCCCAAGTCCGGGTTTTAGTTTTGTTTGTGGATGTCCAGACTTAGCCTTGGGTAGCTAGTCCAAGTTTGGTTGTGTTGGGCCTTGGGCCTTGTGATGTATATCCTGACTTGTGTGTCTTGATGTGTCTTGTTTATATACTTTCAGTGAAATAAACAAGATAGGAATTCTTTTGTGGAAACTTTGTGCAGCATGAAAACCCTAATCATTGGTGTGTGTTCTGTCTGGCGGCTACTATTTGTATGACGTCACTCATCTCCAGCATCAAAGAATATTATGTGTATTCTTTGATTTCTTTCATCAATTTTCTTTCCTGATGCATTATCCTACAATGGTGATTGCTAGGTAGATTCTGCACACCTAGTGATTGTATTAGTGAGTGAGATTCCTGGATTGAGTAGACTTACACAACATCTATTTTCGCTTTCCCTTTGCCTGCAGCTGCAGCATCTACTTCTTCTTTAATAGCTCTCTCAACAGCCCTAGCTTCCGCTTCCCCTATCTCAATCAAATCATAATCAGCATTGAAGTTTATTATGAATCATTTCTCAAGTACCTTGTATAGTACATCAAACTTCTTTGTGTTTACCGATTTCTCAACTTCAAAATCTTTCACAACTCTATTAATCTTTCATTTTCAGTAGTGACGATTGTAAGCATCAGTACTAATTGCACATTCTCTGCTTCCAGTGGTTTAACTCTATTCTCCAAGTCTTGAACTTTCTGATCATTAAAGAAATCTCCCTCAAAACCCGTAAAGTGCAAATCTTCTTCAAATATTGTAGGGCCTGTGGGGTGAGATTGACGTCTAGCTTATTGAGGTGTTTATCATTGTTGAACTAGAGGTGATGTTTGTTTCGTAGTTGTTTGTTTTGGAGGTGATGGTGGATGTGGTGGTGTAGACTGTTGTATAGGAGATGGTTAACGTTGTGAAGATGTTGGTGGTGTAAAAATAACAATTGTTTCAGTAATAACCTCCACCTCTGGTGTTTCTTTCTCCTAACTTACTAATTCAACTTCAGTAGTCTTTCTCTTGAGATATTTCCTACTAGCACTCTTAACATATAGAGACCCTGTTAACTTTGCCACATCTGACGCTTTTCTTTTAACTCGTTTAGCTTTCTTCTTTCGTCTTTCGTCTTTCGATGATATCTTCAGGTTCCGAAGGAAGATACGTTTCATCATCATCGGCTAATACCTTTCTATTTCTCTGCTGCTGCTCTTGCCTCAAAATCTATGCTTTCGTCAGAACTTGAATCAACTTTATTCTTATATTTATCAGAAGTTGCTGAGAATACCTCATCTTCAACATTTGTTTCTATTTCAACATTCGTTTCTATCTCAAAATTCTCTTTAGTCTCTCTCTCTCTCTCTTCATCAGTTGCCTCATCAACCAACATAGTCGCAAATTTCTTAGACACTTGTTTTCTTTGTGCAGTTGGCTTCTTTTTGTGAGTTGATTTCTTTTTGTTGGTGCATTATGTATATTGCCTACGTCTAGGATATGTCGATATTGTATGTAGGGCTTAAACGTCATTTATATAAATGTTAGTATTTGTTTTATATGTTTTGCAGATGACTCGTACGAGTGAGTCATTTGGCTCGTACGAGTGACACTCTGTCACTCGTATGAAGCAACCACTCGCACGACTCACAGTCTCTGTTTCACACACTCCAGTGCGAGTCATGTCGACCTATAAATAGAGGAGTGTTGTGTCAGAGCTAGTAAGTGTTAGTTCAGTTGGTACGCCGAATGCTGATTTGTTTACTTGCGTCTGTACTTGCACGTCATTCAATACAATTCAGAGCAGTTAAATAGTAAGATTTTTCTTGTTCGTTTGTCATCCTCTCTAGAAATGAATCCCGCCTCTGCTTGCTGAGTTAGATCAGACCGGTTGCTCACCGGAGGAGCTGATCCCCCGTTCACAAGTGGTATCAGAGCCTTGAGGCTTGATATGCTGACAATCTTCAAGTTTCTGCAGGCTACCAACTGTTTCAGATCAGCTTCACTGTTGCAGCTTTCTACTTCTACATTTCTCCCAAACTGATCTCGGATTTGTACAAATTATAGACAGATTGGACTAGTATACTAGGATATCACGTTAATTTCTATTCTAATCAATCCTTAACAATTTTAGATCTAAAATCGAGCCTAATCATGTAAAAATCGGTAAAATTCATCCGTTTGGAGACTTAGTTGTTTCGTACGAGTAGAGAGACCACTCTCACGAACAACTGACCATACGCTTTAGGCCATTTGTACGAGCAAATAATCAGAAATTCTTAAAAACTTCAAGTTGTGAGTCGAACGTGTTACACATTCGTCCGAATATCTCATTCGTACAAGTGAAATTTTCATCTGTACGAGTTATTTCCTTGTTCGCACTAGTAACTTGTTTAAATCACCTTGTCCGCACAAATTTCTGGTCGTACGAACGGATCCTGGTCGTACAAACTGTTATTGTTATCCGCACGAAGGAATTTTTCGTACTAATCAGTTAGTTCGAAAAGTGTGTTTTTAAATCTTTGTAAACTAATGGCCGAAGAATTTTATAACGCATTCGCGACATCAGCAGTCACGACTACTACAGCACAAAACATGAACCTCGAAAACGAGATGGGTACTATGACGAAACCGCCAAAGTTAATGAACCTCGAAGACTTTGATAGTTGGAGTGAAAATTTCATGAACTGGGTTCAGGCAAATCATTTTACCTATTTATTTGCTATCGAAAAAAAGTACCAATCACATGTTGGAGAGAACGGTCTCGAAAAGACATTGGCTCAACTTTCAGAGTATGAAAGAGAAAAGTTTATCCATGAGAAGAAAATGATGAATATTTTTCAACAATCCATCAAAGAGGACATACTGGTGTTATTGCAACATGATGATGACGTACAATCATTGTGGAATGCTCTTCGACTGAAGGTCCAGGGAAGTGCCCAATTGCATAAAGGGAAGAGATCGTTGTTGAGTAAAGAATTTGATATCTTTACGTTGATCAAAGGAGAGGCGGTTAAGCAGCTAATTGAAAGATACTGTCATCTGGTGGTGCAACTGAAGTGAATGGGAATCGTCAAGACGAATGAAGAACTTGTTTCCACTAGGCGAATGAACTACTTATTTGACCACCTTGAATGGATCTGAATATAGTAATCTCTCATTACCACGTGTCATTGAAAGATTGGAGGGACATGAACTTGAAATGCAAAAGATGGCGACGAACAAGAACGTTCAAGTGCAACAAGATGTTAATCTTTACTTCAAGAATAGTTCTACCGCACAAATACAATCTCCGAAGATCCAGTCTGCCTTTAACGCTTACAATACATCGAGCCCACCGATAAATCAAAACAACAGTTTTCAATCGTTCGCAACGGTCAATCCAAATGCATCTCAAAGCCCACAGTCATCTTATGGATCAAGCAATCCCTAACTCAACCAGACTAGTCAATCAAATCCTACTCAGAGTTACTACAGTGCAATATAGCTGTAGATTTCCAGAATGCACAAAACTTCGATGAGAAAACCGCTAAGAAGCATATGTCCCTATTAGCATCGGTTCACGAATCTTATGTCAGTCTTGTAGCAGGAAGGATTGGAAATTCTGAAATGACCAAGGAGGAATATGATCAGATTGATCCAGTAGAGATGGATTTGATCTACAGAAAGTGGTGTATGGCATCTATTGTTCGATGCGCACAACGCTTCATGGAAATCACGGGTAAAGAGAACTTGGGAGGTTTGGATGGAAAACTGGGATTCGACAAATCAAAAGTTACTTGTTTTAAGTGTCGGGAAAAGGGTCATTTTAAATGTGAATGCCCAAATAGAAAAGCTCAAGGGAGCTATAACCCATTTGCCAATGACTACTACAAGAAGGCTATCTACCACCGTCCTCAACCAAGAACTCGCATGGTGAAGATCGAAGATAAACAGCCAAAGATCAAAGATAAACTCGCATGGTGAAGATCGAAGATAAACACATACAAACAATGTGAATGAGAGCTTGGCTTAGGTTGCTGAGATCATTGAAGAACCTGAAGAAGAATCGGAGGCAACTTTTGAGGAGGCACCAGAAAATTATTATTACTATCACATCATCAGAAGAGGGGGAACTTTTAAACAATACATTTAAAAACCTCCTGCCTAATGATTTGTTGAAAACTTTTGCAGGTTACTTTGGATCAAGTCAACAATCATCCTGTGTAGAACAGAAGACGCCTGATGTTGAATAGAAAGTTGATGAAAAGATGGAGAAGGTGGTTGATGAAATTGTCAAAGCATGCAAACGTTAACGAGGTAAATGAGTCAAAATATGAGTCTGTAGTAGAAAAAGTATGTTTAAATTTTGCTGAGCCATGCAATGAATGTGTTGTAAAAGACACACGATATACTGAGCTCAAAAGTTTAACATACAATTTGTCGAGTGATTTTAAATCAACTAAAGAAGCATACGACAAATTGAGCAGAACTGTTAAACAATATGAAAAAAGCACTCAGAGAAAATGATGGAACTCTTTCTATGCTCAAACGACAGTAATGGACAAGCAAATGGCCATTAATATTCATTTAAATACTATCGCTAAGCTAAAGGATGAGCTTGAGAAGGTAAGAATTGAAACTGAACGGGTGAACAAGTTGTTAATAAGTTATTCAACAAGCTCTTAAGTCATTGATCACATTTTACTAAAAATTTAAAATAAAGAGGAATCAGAAAAGGTTGAAACAAGAGTGCGAATTATGATCGTGTTCCGCCCTCTATGTGGAATAGTTATGCGTGTAAAAAAACCATCAGGGGTGGAAAAGGCGCTTAATCTAAAACTGAAAACTGAACAATCAAACAAGCTGCCTACAAACATCGACGTACTTACACAACTTCTGAATCTGAATGTGACTCTAAGGTGGTTAAAACAATGGTCGAAAATGTTTTAAAAGGTGAATCTGACAAGTCTGAATCTGATGTTGAAACATCGGAAGATAGTTTAAACAATGATCCAAACGTCATAGTTTATAAAATGAATGGATCTGATAAACTATTTTCTGATGAGGACTTTCCCATCAAGAACGTGAATCTGGATCGTGTTGATAAATTGTTCAAGCTTGTGGAGGTAAGTCTTGCTGATTTAGATAAACACAATGTATCATTCTACTCTAAATCAAAATCTGACAACCGACCTTACTATCATAAAAATAGAGATTATCCTGAATATAAGAGGGCAGGGTTGGGTTTCCAAAAGCGTCGAATGAACAACAAGTCCCAAAAACTAAACTTTACTAAGAAAATCAATTTTGTTTTTGGGACAACAACAGAAAAGGAGAAAGAAATCATCAGAACACAATTGAATAATGATTTCAAGAAAGAGAAAGAGAATAAGAAACAAGTTTTGGAATCTTCTGTTCAAAAGGACAGTAGAACATGTTACAAATGTCAAAATGTTGGGCACATTGCAAGATATTGCTCTCAAGAATCTCCAAAACTTGTTTCTCATTCTAAAAAATTCACCAGGGACGAGAAACAGAAGGCCCCTATGATTGCACCAAAGCAAATTTTGAAAATAACACATGAATCCTACAAAAATGTTAAACCAACTCTTCAACGTCATTCAAAATTTGAAATTGGTGAAACATCAACTAAATATCGACAAATGGATTCTAAATTTTATGCTAAAAAGGCAAATCTAAAAATGCAAACATGGGTTGCAAAAGTAAAATCGTCCAAGGTAGAACCGAAACCTTCTGTTCCAAACAAAACCAAGCCTAAAAAGAATGATAAAAACAAAGTAGGTCTGAAATTTGACATTCCGAACCCACCCAAGACCAAGCAGGCTTGGGTTCTTTGTTTAAATAGTTTCTTCCGCATGTGTGTAGGGTCTCCCGCGATCGATAATGTCTAAAAGGATAATAGATAGTGGAGCTTCCAGGCACATGACAGGGATGCTTGCGTTATTACATAACGTTAAAGCTCTCCGCAGAGGGTACGTAGGTTTTGTAGGAACGCAAGGAGGAAGGATTGTCGTTGAAGGAATTCTCAAAAATGGAGTTGTATTGTTTGATAAAGTGAACTACATTGCTGAACTTGGGAACAATCTACTCAGCATTTTGCAGATTTGTGACAAGAAATTCACAACGCACTTCAATGATAAAGAATGCTTGATCTTAAAACCGGGTTTCAAGATTCCAGAGGAATGGATTCTGATGCGTGCTCCGAGAGAAAATGATCTTTATGTTCTAGATATGAGTGCCGCATCAACAACATCGAAGAAAGCTCAATGTTTTTTTTCCAAAGCTACCAAGAAAGAGTCGATACTATGGCATAGAAAGTTGGGACACATTTATCTGCGAAATATTAATTATCTTGTGCATAACGACCTAGTGGAGGGTGTTAATTTGAAGAATTTTCAATTATCCGATGATTGCCTGAGCTGTAAAAAGGGGAAGCAGCATAAGAAATCACACCCATGAAAGTTGTTGAATTCTATCAAGCTACCACTAGAGAGGTTACATATGGATCTTTTCGGACTAGTAAACGTCAAAAGCATTTCTGGTGATCTATATTGCCTTGTCGTTATAGATGATTATTCAAGATTCTCATGGGTTTTCTTTCTGGAGAGCAAAGATGAAACATTTGAAACTCTAATGATTCTCTTCAGAAAACTCGAAAACCTCTATCACTTGCCAATCAAGAGAATCTGTAGTGACAACGGTATAGAGTTCAAGAACAAACGGATGCTCGAATTCTGCAATGAGAAGGGGATTCTTCATGAGTTCAGTGCTCCATATACTCCACAACAAAATGGAGTTGCTGAATGAAAGAATCACACACTGATCGAGACTACCAGAACTATGTTTGCAGCTGAGAATGTAGATATTCTGAAGCGTAAAGTTGAAGAAGCTGCTAAGCTGGGAACTATTCCTCAACAATTAAACAGAGCTGAAATTGCTGAGATGAGGAAGAAGTGGTTTAAGAGTTCACCAGCAAAGCAAAAATTCAAACGTCCTCTAGCGTTCTTTACACGTGACGCTGATATTTCTCTATGGGACATTATAAGCTGGTGCTGGATTGAAGAGCTTAACGTTTATGCGATCAAAAGAGAATTTGGTATTCAGTATTTCCGATATTTAAGCGACCTCAAGTCCTTGCCTTACTGGGATATCAAAGAGTTGGTGCAAACAAAGACAATCAATCTCAAGATGAAATTTCACGACCAGAGTCATTGGAAGTTTATTAAGCTTGAAGCTGCACATGGATTTAGGCACTTGAAACCTCATGTTCCGAGACGCATTACGAAGATATATCCAGTTCTTAAGGAGAAGGATGTTACGCTCGTTGTAAAGAGGCCGAAAGTATTGAAGAACATGCCTATAATACAAATGGAGCAGGATTTCAACAAAGTGTTCAAGTGGTGGCACTATGATTCTAATACAGGAGAGGCTGTAATTTGCGTGCACCCTGATGATGACTTGTGGAAGATTACAGAGGAGCTATCCGAAGCTGTCATAGCTCATAAACGCATATATGGGCTATGGCGTGGCATTCGAGTACTGGACCCGATGTGGCTAGTCAATTGTACGAAGAAGGATATAGATTGCTTGTTCTACAGCACGATCAGTTACGAAGAGAAAGATAAAAAGCAAGCACTCCAGTTTCAAAAGATTGTTAATGTCTGTTTCGCCAATGACATACATTTTGGATCGGCATGGAATACATCTTGGAGGAAGCTGGAGGAAACCGAGCTAAAAATGAAGGAAAAGAAGGAAGCTAGGATTGCTGAGCGAACTCGCATAGCGTCGCTAAGGAGTTTCGGTTTGGCAATGCAGTGAACCGACCTCCTCCAACAGATCAAACGCCAATTGCATTTGAAGAGCGTCGCAAGCCAGCGAAGAGATTTTTTGGTCGTTAAGTGTCAAATTATATAAAGTTTTTTTTGAAGACTATCCAGACTGGGCGCAACATCCAAGGGGGAGTTTGTTGGTGCATTATGTCTATTGCCTACGTCTAGGATATGTCGATATTGTATATAGGGCATAAACGTCGTTTGTATAAATGTTATTATTTATTTTATATATTTTGCAGATGACTCGTACAAGTGAGTCAGTTGGCTCGTACGAGTGACACTCTATCACTCGTATGAAGCAACCACTCGCACGAGTCACAGTCTCTATTTCACACACTCCATTGCGAGTCATGTCGACCTATAAATAGAGGAGTGTTGTGTCAGAGCTAGTCAGTGTTACTTCAGTTAGTACGGTGAAGCACTGCTGATTTATTTATTTGCGTATGTACTTGCACGTCATTCAATACATTCAGAGCAGTTAAACAGTAAGATCTTTCTTGTTCGTTTGTCATCCTCTATAGTAATGAATTCCACCACTGCAATCTGAGTTAGATCAGACTGTTTGCTCACCGGAGGAGCCTATCCCCCGTTCACACTTTTTCTTTTCTTCTTTCTCATACTAGTTACCTCTTTTAGGAACATAATCATCTAAGTGATCTACTTCAGAATTTTCAGAGTTACTGCCATCATTTTCCATTTATCTTTAGCTGGTGCTTTATAATTCTTGTCTTTAATGGCGCCAAAGAATTTCTTCATTACAGGCTCGATAGTTTGCTTCAAGTATTGATCAAACGAATTAGAGATAGATCAGACATATGTTCCAGATTCATCAAATCTTTCTTATTCTTCTCGAGATTCAGAAACTGGTCGTCAAGCATCATCTGAACAAATCTTGGATACTGCAAGAATTTTTCCATTGTAATAGTGCCCTTCATCTGTACGAATATCAACCTTGTAAAGTTGTACGGCGTATTAAGAGTAAGAGTAGTGATCATACACATTTGATAATCTAGAAGCGCATCAAATCCTCCTTTCCTATGAGTTAGGGCGTGAACAAAGAACTTGTACGGTCTCGCCAAAAAAGCCTTGTTGAAGTTGGGGGCATTCACCATTCTTTTGTAACCCATTCGGTAAAATCAACCTTTACACATTCTTTCTGAATACATCGTCAGATCGTCATTGAAGCTAAAGTCTGTTATACAAGATCTGTTGAAGATAAGATCTACTAAAAGTCAAAAGTCTGCTGTAGAGAACCTCTGTTATTGAAGAATTAAAGTACTGTTGAAGCAAAGGTCTGCTGCACCAACAGAGGTTAAAACTTATCAGATTTTCAATCAATAGATACTGGATCAACAAAGTTTATATTAATGTAACAGTGTTTTAGCTTAGAAGATGTTAGAGTTTGTTAGGTTGTTAGACGTCAATGTCAAGGAGACGTCAGCCTAGATGCCACAGTGGTTTGCATTGTACAATAAATTATTTATCACTTTCCTTCTAACAGTTTGTACGAACAAACTAAGTGATCTAGGCTGAGGGAGAGTTGTAATATTTGCATGCATACATGAATCAAAGTTTACAAAATCATGTTGATGAAAACAATGTCTCTATTGTTTTGATTTGAGAGTTTATTATTTCAGTTGTACTATTTCATTAAAGTTTATCTTCTTTCAGTGATTTCCATCTTAAACAATCACAACAATATCAAACTCAGATCCTAACAATTGGTATGCGAGCTTGGTCAATCAAATTTGATCTTA
Source organism: Scalesia atractyloides (assembly GCA_947069175.1). Lineage (NCBI taxonomy): Eukaryota > Viridiplantae > Streptophyta > Magnoliopsida > Asterales > Asteraceae > Scalesia > Scalesia atractyloides. The sequence continues at coordinate 54,933,384 of CAMTDV010000020.1, forward strand.
TAATCAATTTAATATAAATAGATTAGCTCTCACTACTGATTCTTTTGTTCGTTGTATTGAAAATATAGTAAAAGTTTATTACGATCAAAGTATTTCTAAACAAAAACCTCTTTGTAAACAATCAGAAATGTCTCAAAAACCACAAGATCCACACAACACTGGCATGATGTACAAACCTCTGATGCCTGAGTATAATATCTAGTAATGTCCGATAGGTCATATACTTGCACAACAAAATACGGGTTGATGGAAATCGGTTATCTTTGGACCTCATGTTCCGATGGTACCAACTGCTGAAGATCCAAAAGTTCAAGTTCCAAAGAATCTTGAAAATTACTTTGAGAAAGATTTTTTGAAAATCGAGCTAGATGCAAAGGCATTTAGCATCGTTGCTACGGATTTGCCAAATGTTATCTATGCTGGCCTGTTGCATTGCAACAATACAAATGAATTCTGGGATGCTTTGAAAGATCAATTCGGTGGGACAGAGGAGGATATTGAAAACAATCATGAAGTTTTAAACAAACAGTATGAAACATTTTGTCATTTTAAAGGAGAATCATTAACTCAGTAGTTTGAAAGGTTTAGTTGTCTAATAAGTGAATTAAAACTGGTATATGCTAATTATCCTAATTTAACCTTGAATAGCTGATTTCTAAGATCATTACCAGAAGAATGGGACACTATTGCTTTTGTAACTAGAACAAATATTGGCTTCAAGGAGATGAGTTTGACACAGATTCATGGTAGGCATCTCACTTATGAGAGAGAGCTTAACCAGAAAAAGAAGCTACAAGAGTCAGGAAAAGTTGCTGATAACTATGTCTTTGGTACTACAACACTTTTTGGTCAAGAAAAAACCTATGGTGGAAGTAAGCATCAGAGTTATGATCATTTTATTAACATAACATCTGGTGGAGGATTTAGCTCTGAGTCTAACTCACCTAGTTATGCTTTTGCAGCAAATGAGGAAAACCAAATTTCTAACAACTTATCTTTTGAGTTAAATGATCTTCAACATTTTTACCCTGTTGATTTGGAAGATATGGACATCTTGCACCAACTGGCCTTGCTGAGTTTTTGGACTAGCAAGTTTTACAAGAAAACTGGTAGAAAGTTTCAAGGGTTGCATGGGGGTTTAAAAGTTGGGTTGGATAAGTCAAAAATCAAATGCTACAAGTGTAATAGGCTAGGTTATTTTGCTAGACAATGTAGGAGCCAAACAAGGGGTCCTATTGTTACACATCCTAGTCCTAGACCTCAAAACACTCAAAACACTATCCATTATTCCCAATATATCCATGCTCCACATATGCAAAACACTGCTCATTTTGCACACCCTATAAACATTGTTCCTGTCCATTATGTCCAAACCATTGTTCCTCAAATACAATATGTTCAAGCCCCAGTTCCTCAGGTTTAAGTGCAACCTGCACCATAAGCTACACAAACCTCTGCTCCTAAAGAGACTAATCAACAGAACTTCTTTACCCAAGGCTTTGTTGATTGGAGTAGCTTACTTGAAGAACTAACTGTTGAAATTTTTTCCCCAGTTGCCAATTCTGAAAAGAAAATGATGATTTTTTTATGGTACTAGACACTATTTGGGAAGGGGAAGAGTATGAGGAAGTGGTGTCTAATATTGATGAGTTTTGTGAAAATGTTGCAATAGATGTTTCAGAAGAGAAAGTTGGTAAAGAAATAGACCCTCTGTCAGACCCATGGGATTCTAGTGTTTATGATGGAGAGTGTGATTGTGCCATGCTGGCTGCTGCTAAGGTATCACCTCAAGTCCTTAAAGACTTATGTTCAAACAAATGTATTATTGATTTTGCTAACATTAAAGAGGTGAATGAAAATCTTAGAAACAAGATCTTAAATGATGAAATTCAGTTTGAAAAACTTACAAAAGGGTTAAAATCAAAACTGTTTGAAAAGGATAGTGAAATCAGTAATCTCAAACATGAATCAAGCATAACCAAGGATCAACCCCAAATTATGAAAGAAAAATATCAAAGTTGTAAAAAGGAGCTTGATTCTATTATGGGTTGAATCTTGCAAAGGTTATGAGTGGATGTTAGGATCACAAATCCAAAGCAATATAAAATTTGGTGTAGGTTTTCGAAAACATGATCAAGTTTCTCAAAACACTTCTGTAAGTGATTGTGGTTTGGTTGAAATTATTCCAACAAACTTGGTTGGTCAAGAAATTTAAGTCACTTAACCTAATAGTAAGAAAATTGTTCTAGAAAGACCAGTAGTATCCTCAACTTTTGAGGAGATTGAGAAATATCAATTCAAACCTACCTTGTCAGATGAGTGTGACATTCTTGAAAACTTTAAGCCAATGGATTTCTCAACCATTAAAGGTGTGAAAGCACCACAAGTCAAAATGATTCCCTTAAAAGACCTTCCAGCAGATGTTACATCATCTGTTGACAAAAAGGGTGAAAAAGGAAAGAAGATTGAAAACATGACAAACTTTTTCGTGATTTTTGTGAAAAGAAGAATCATGTTACTAAAAACTGTTTTCTTCTAAAAGCATATGATATTAACAAAACAAGTGTGATTATTGATGCACCTCACTGTACCTTCGGTGGCAAGAAAAACCACAAAACTCAAGAGTGTGTTTATCTCAAAAATTTTAATGTCAACAGAATTGAGTATAAATCTAAAACACTTGAGAGTTCAAGAAAACAAAAGACCAAACAGACCTTTGTCCCAGTCCAAACATATGTTACCAAACAACTGAATATAACCTCTATTCCTAGAGAGATTCAGGTATTAGATGCACCACCAACTAATAAATTTCCAAGAGGATATAGCCAACCAACTTATAAGAGTGTACCATTTGGCTATGAGGTCTACAAAAGACCCTCAAAACCAAGAGAAAACAAGCATCCTCATGGTTATAATCATTTGACAGGAAATGGTTCACAACATGTGTTTCGAAAATCTGTTCGAAACTCTGACCATTCTCCTGGACTTGAGGCTGAAATGTCTATGACCCCATCCAAAGCCATTTTGGCTTTGGACACTCACCAAAACTAACATGTTACTAATGTGCAGGGAGCTTCTACTTGCATTGATAGTTTATAGTATGTAGATAGTGGAGGCTACAGACACATGACAGGATGTGCGGCCCTTCTCAAAGATTTTCTAGCTCATAGAGGGGGTGATGTCCTTTGTAACAACTCAAAAGGTAAGGTGTTGGGGTTAGGGACAGTTCAAGCTGGGAAACTCAAGTTTGAAATTGTCAATCTTAGTGACAATCTTAAATTTAACCTTCTTAGTGTATCTCAAATGAGTGACAAAGGCTATGGGTCATTCTTCACTAAGAAAACTTGTCAGATAGTTGGGCCATAAGTGGTTAAAAAGATTGATCAAATCATAGTTGAGAGCAAAGCACAACTTTTTGCTCACAGGAGTTGCAATGTGTATGTGGTTGATATGTTGAAGGATAATCTAACGACTGATACCTGTCTGTTCTCAGTTGCCTCTAACAAAGAGACAGAACTATGGCATAAAAAACTTGGTCACACAAATCTCAAAATTATCACGACACTCTCTAAACAAGGTATTGTAAGAGGTCTTCCATCAAAACTGTTCATATGTGATGAACATTGTTTTTCATGTTTAAAAGGTAAACACCATAAATGTTCATACAAATCAATTGAAGAGTTCAAAACTATAAGTCCCTGACACAGATCTGTACATGGTATCACAACCACTAATCAATTGCGGAAATAAAGATTAGATGAATAGAACAAGAACAATCTCTGATTAATCGACTTGCTTACATCGAATGGTATCTAATACAAGATATCTAAATAATAAACTGACTAGCAACCAAAATACTAACCATAACACATGTATTTATACTAATTCCAAAACCCACTAATTACAACCCTAGGCCCATAAGGCTCTAGGAAGCCCAATCCTTCACCCTTAACCCAAACTGCAATATTAATGTGTAAACCTTTTAGCTAGGGGCCCAACAATCTCCCACTATGTTTACAACATTAGGCGATTAATCCTTTGGTAGCGCATCAACTCCCATTCTGCCAGCTATAATCCCTGCAACCGCTGCCGTCCAATCTTTAGCACATGCCTCATATAACTCTGCTGTTGAATCGGATTCGCTGCTAGAATCTGCAGTCTTCATCGTGAAAGCTAACTTAAACAACCACATCATTCACGTGAAAGGCTTTCTCCTTAGTCACAATCGCCACATTCCCGACCTTCAGATCATACATCCAAAAGTTAAAGTTCTTCAAAATGCCTTTGGGAAATGTTGGAGCGATTGGTATAACTAGTTCCTTATCAGTCGGAGGCCACATGACAGACTTAAACCTTCTACCAGTTCTGCATCTCTAACACCTTTAGCTGCCCGTAGATACGGTTTAGCTGTCTTCATCGTTTTGAATCCATTCTTCACTTCGTGCTCCAGTTTCTTAAAAAATCTTCATCCTGGACCATGCTCAGTCTTATCAATATCTGTATACGGAACCTTAGAAGATCAGTCAACGCAACTTTCGTCCACGTCTCAAACTGGAACTCCTTTGAGTAACATTCGCGCGTACCATCCTGTCGAACAATCAGCCACATCTTTTAACATGATCATAAGTCCAGCTCAGCACACGTGACTTATTCCCAACCTTACTGTAATAGCTTGATACAAGCTCCACGACAAATCTCTTAGACTGATTAGTATGATCCTTCAACTGAAAATTCTCATCCAGCGGATTTACATCAACGTTCTTCATTAAAACCATTTGTTTCTTCTTTGGAGCGGTTTGCCTTCTCTGACTCACAGTAAACTTCCTCTTTGGATGGCTCAAATAATCATCTAATCCAGCTTGACAGTCAGCTACGAGCTGTTCAGCAGCTATTCTATCAGCTTCTCTCTTTTCAGCAGCTTGATGACGATGTTCAACATTCATAGGATCATCAACTGGATCAGAAAACTCTCATCTGAACTTATTCTCCAACTTCGCCTTCAGATCGAAAACTATAGTCATCAATAACGAAATATCACCCTGAAGTTGGTCTATCGTCTGATCACGCGCATCTAATCGAATCTGTAGAGAAGCTATCTGTGCATCTTTAAGAATAACATCATGCTCAAGTACTACCACTCTCTTCTTCAGATCGCCTACATCAACATCTTCCTCATCACTATCAACCCCGATGAATTCAAATGCTCTCTTTTCCGATCGCAACAAATACTCAGTATCTTCATCCTGACCACCACCAGAACCACTACCCCTGCCCCGAGCCTCCAGCACCTGCAGAACTACCACTACCACCACTAATATCCATTATCTCGAGTACAGATTCAGGTTGAATAGACACGACAATAGACTGAGTGGCAACAAGAGGAACTGTCGTTTCTTCAGCAGTAACAGTCTCAATAGTCGAAGTATCGGTCAAGATACAGTGACCAAGGATGTAATAGTGATCGGTTCTTCAGTAGTATCATCAATATGAGATTCGGTTTGTATCTGGACTTCTGTATGAATGGGTTCTTCGGTTGCTTCTGTTCGTCACCTTTTCGACAATGGTACTTCCTCTTCTTCAGCATTTTCAGCTGTATCAGCTTCAGCAACTAGGATATCAGAATGAGGAAACACGAGAGGAGGATTCCCTTGCTGCTCCTGGATCTCCTTTAGATTTGCAATAAGCACTGCTAAGTTCTTAGTAGTAAGCTCTTGTAGCTCTGGAATCGGATGAGCTTCAGATTCTGTAACAGATTCCAACAGAGCTTCTTCATCATCAGTATCTGCATCAGAAACTAAATCTTCAATCTCAATCTCTTTCTCTACCACCAGTATATCATGTACTTCAGCCAGCATAGCATTCACCGGCTTAGGTGCTGGGATATCCCGACCAATCATCTCAGAAAACGTCCCAAACTTTTTCAATGGTATACGTCCAACAAAAACTGTCTTCGACGTCTATCTATTCTTCTTCACGTGCCAAAAATAGTCGGACCCATAGACTTCATATTCAGCAAATTCGTATCAGAAGCATCTTCACCTAGTTCAGAATAACGGGCATCCAGAATCAGCTGCACAAATCGAGGATACAGCAAAAACATCTTCTTCTTCGACTGCTCAAGAATCTTCTTCATTTTCTCGAAAATATAACCAGAAAAGTTATATTTCCAATCCATCACCAAAGAAACTATCGCTGAAGTATGCGTTTGATTCGGCTGATCTAACCCACCTTGTTCTCAGATACGCACTGCATAAACATATGAAATAACAATCTCCAGTATGCAGGAACGTCTTCTGCAACAACGATGGATATGTTCCCTCATAACCCATTTCTGTCAATACCAGCATCAACATCTCCTTAGCATATAATGTCGGATCGCTCGCAACATCCGTAAGCTTCAAGACCTCCCTAATGCATGCTTCGTTCACGACAATCTCCTTCCCCTGACAAGATGAACTAATATAAGGCATCCCCTCAGCACCTCTCAAATGAAATCTTGCCCGCTTCCAAAACATGTGCACTAGATCATGATAGATAACCGGATATGCTCAGAGTGCATATGTGATCCTTCAATCATTCCGACCCACCATCATAGACTTGAACTCTTGAAAAAAACTCTGCTGGTGGATCCGACAGATAACCCGCCTGGTTATGGAACTGCTCTTCTACCAATAAAACAGTATCAAAAGCCTCTTCAGCTATTTCTATCAGAAGAACAACAGATTAAACCATACTCAGCAAAACATTTACTAATCAAACCAGATATCCAAGTTAACATAAGTTAACTGGTCAATTTCAAACTAAGAGGTCAAAAACTCATTAGCTCAAAACTGATTGACATATCAATAAGCAGGTCAAGAAAAAATCATCAATGAATTTGACAGGTTCAAGGTTCACTTGAGAGTTCATCTTAAAGGTTCAGTTTTAAGGTTCAACACTCAATCTGGAAGGTTCCAAAACCATTTCAGAGAGTTCAAACACTGAGATCTGGAATCAAAAGGGTTCAAACAGGGATCCAGATGAACCCCTTATCATCTCAGATGAATGCCATCCGAAATGAAATCCGAGTTCATCCATTTCGGTTTATGCTCATCCGAGATGGAGTCTGGAATGCACACTTTTTGAAGTTTCATCGAGATGCTTAATTACATGAAGATTTGAAGATTAACATTTAATTTTGATGATTAAGAATCATTTTATACCTAATTCATATGTAATTTGGATGAATGTGAAGAAAATTTAATTCGGATGATGATCAGAGTATTTCGGAAAAAGATTTTTTAGTGAATGATCCGAAATGTAACACTGATAATCTGATATACTATTCTGAAATGGGCTTGGGCCTAAGGATTTGGGCCTAAGTCAATCCGGATCCAACTAAACATCATCCGGTTTTCAATACGGATATAATTCGGAATGGGCTTGGTCAACATTATTTGGGCCCAATCTGGAACAGCAAGCAGTCCGAAACGATCAAAGGAGGAGGGTCCAATTCGACCAACATTGTACGTGCTGCTTCAATGAGTGTATGGTTTCTACGTTCCGCAACTCCATTCTGTTGAGGAGTTCTAGCTGCACCTGTCGATCAATTCCCTTAGAGGTGCAAAAAGAATTCAAAATGGCGTTCTTGAACTCTGTTCCATTATCACATCAAATAGCCTTCACTGTGGTGTCTGCCTGGTTTTCCATTAGGGTGATAAACTGTTTGACTAAGTCAGCTGTTTCACTCTTTTGTGCTAGAAAGAATACCCAAGTGAAACGGGAGTAGTCATCAATGATAACCAGACAATATGCCTTCCCGCCAATGCTCATAATATCGGTCGGACCAAAAAGATCCATAGGAAGCAATTCCAAGACTTTTGACGTGGAGGGTGCGGGTTTCGACTTGTGTGGCTTTCGATGTTGTTTCCCATGAGCACACGATTCACAATCTACATAAAATCCCGAATAGGCAAATCTCTGACTAAACCACCTTTTGCAAGTCTTTTGAGATTCTTCAAATTGTTGTGTCCTAGTCGGCTGTGCCACAACATTGTATCGTACTCAGCGGTCGTCGAGAACAAACAAGTAAGCTTTTCTGTGGGGCCTTGTTCATGTCGATGACGTAAGCGTTTCCTTTGCGTTCAGCTTTGAGAAGAATCCATTCACAAGGAATAATGAGGCTTGGTTTCAACACATAGAAACCTTTCTTTGTAAAGAGCACATCTAAATGATTATCACAGAGCTGAGACACACTCAAAAGACTCTGCTTTAACTATGGGACATAGTTCACGTTCTTGAAGTTGAGAGCTCCATTGCACACCGAACCTCTCATCGTTATCTTTCCCGTTTCACCACCTACGAAGGAGACAAACCCGCTATCAAAAAACTGAATGTCATTCAACTGCAAGATGTCTCTTGTCATGTGCCTGGAACAGCCACTGTCGACATACCAAAGTCTGACGAGAATCCTCCAAAGTTGTTCCTGCACATTTCAACAGGTTTAGTTAGAAGCTGCAACCTAGGCCATTGAAGATCTGGGTGTTCCATTTGCATCAACATAAGTGACCTCATGAAAAATTAAATTAGTTGAGGATGAGATCGGTGATGCTTTTGATTTGTTTAATTTTGGGACAGAAGACTGGGCCTTGGTCAAGAACTTAGGCCTCCAGGCTAGCGAGTCATACTTCTGCACAACTTTTGAAGTGCTAGAAGGATTCAGAGAACCTGAAGGTCTTAGAGATTTTTGATTTTGTCTCTTGGCCATGTTCCAGTCTTGATCAGAGGGCTTAGCCGGAGCAAATCAGGCCTGATGTAGGCGATTAGGCATAGCTCTCTGATTTTTCGAAGATATGGCGTTGAAAGGCATAAATGCATTTTGACAATTTCGTGCAATATGCTTAGGAAAACCGCAGTTGAAATAGGTCTGCCTCTTCTTGAAGAAGACAGTTCGTTCAGCCTGGGAAATTCTAGACAGCTTGGCTGGCAGTTTCTTGCTTGCTGGTACTGACGGCTGGTGCAAGGTCTTAGTCTCGATTGTAACCTGCTAACAACCATCAGCACACTTGTAAGTTTTATGATTTGAATTAGATAGTTTGGAGTTGGTAGACTTAGGCAAAATTTTAACTGATTCCTGTTCAGCTGATGGCTTAACAGATTCTTGGGTCTGCTGAGTCAATTTTTCAGAATGAGAAACTGAATCAGGAGCAGCCTTTTCAATAGGCTGAGGTGCCTGTTTGGTTTTCTTCTTTTTGGATCTACGTGCTCTCCATTTCTCTTTGGCGGATTCTTCAGAGAAGACGGGTGATTCAGTAGGGACATCCTTTTCTGAACTATGGTTCGAGGACCATTCATGATACATCTCCAAACCCCCGGCTCTTTAGCCTTGCAGTAGTGCTTAAACCTGAACTTCCATTCATAATATTTGTCACCATATAGCAGACAGGGCACCTTTATATAATGCCAATGACTTGGTCTAGCTCCTGGTGAAGAGCCAGTGTCTGTGACTGCAAAGCTACCAGGGTGGCAATTGTCTGATCATGAGTTGTCATGTAACTGTTCAACATTTTTTAAAATTTTACCAAATAAAATTAAAGTTAATTTTAATTTCTGATTATAAACAGTCCATAATGAGTCCGAGATAGTGGTCCGAAATGAGAATCTGAAACAGTAATCCGGAATGCTATCAAAGACACAACAACAGTAACTCCGATGAATCCGAAATGCTTTCTTGATCCGAGATGAAAAGACCATCCGGAATGGAGATCCGAAATAGAGAATGATCTGAATTGCAAGAAATCCGAGATGAATGCCAATCAAAGATGAGAGGTGATCCGAAATTGGAAAACCGATCCGGAATGGAAGCCTGATCCGGAATAAGAGCGTGATCCGAAATAAGAGCGGGATCCGAAATAAGAGTCTGATCCGAAATAACAGATCCTTATCCGAATTAAGAACCCTTATCGAAAATCAACAGTATTCTGAAATTCCTTCAAAAAGATAAACACAAGTTAATTTAAACAGTGATCCTTATCCGAAATGCGAAAAATCTGGATAAGGTTGTTGAGAAGGACGATGAACAGTTGTCCGGGATCAATCCGAGATGGATGATTTCGTGTTCTTCGTCAAAAGTTCTTCAACAGTGATATTCCAAGATGACTAACAGCAACAATTCTTCGAGATCTGAACAGTTCTTCTTCAGTCCGTGATACCGAGAGCCTGTATCGAACAGCAGGCTCTGATACTAATTGTAAGTCCCTGATTCGGATCTGTACACGGTGTCACAGCACCTAATCGATTGCGGAAAGAAAGATTAGATGAACAGAACAAGAACAATCTCCGGTTAATCAACTTGAATACACCGAATGGTGTTTGATACAAGATATCGCCCTAGCTTTAGCGTGAATAACAAATTAACAAGCAACCTAAACCCTAACCCCAACACATGTATTTATACTTATCTCAAAACCCACTAATTACAACCCTAGGCCCATAAGGCTCTAGGAAGCCCACTCCTACACCCTTAGCCCTAAAATGCAACTCTAATCTGTAAACCTTTTAGCTAGGGACCCAACATCACGTTTTGGAGAGCTTTGTAACATTGGAACATGCATTCACAAAGTGCTACCAAAATTTAAAAAGAGAGAGAAATTTGGAAACTACACGTTACACACCATTGTTATTTGAATATTATGCTTATAATAATGGCGTCGATATTCATAGTGCATATATCATATCTATTTGCACACCAAAGCGTTCCTACAAGTGGTGTCAGAGCTACGGAGAGGATACCTACTTAAAGTTGAAGATTTTGGTCAAAAAGCTTTTTTTCATCATTTGAATACATTCAACGGTCAAAAGTTATAAATTTCTTTCTAGCCCTTTCTTTTTCATCTTAGAACAACATATCAGAAGATTACACCCAGATTCGCCTATTTTTACATTTAAATCATCGAAATTCTAGCAAAAATGGATTTGAGCACAGGAGTCATGCTCACATAAGAGTCTAAATGTAGGAGCTCTTATGCGCGCAGGAGTCATATGCTTGGATCAGTCATATGTTTCAGGAACTCATATGTTTCAAGGGTTCTACGCATAGGGTCATACGTTTCAAGGGTTCGACGCTTTGGAATGTCATACGCTTGGATTAATTCATTTGAAAATTGTTAAGTGTTCAACATGGATTCATGAGGCTTTAATGCTTTTGTAGCAGGGAGTTCAACACCTCTTGTTCAAAACCTAAACCTAGAGAACATGATGGGTACTACGAATAAGCCTCCGAAGTTGCTTCGTATGGAAGATTATCTAGGATGGGCCGAACGGTTCGAGACGTATGTTCAAGCAAATCATTTGGAATCATGGATGGCAATAGAAAATAAATACAGGGTTCCAAGAAATGAAAACAGAGAAAAGGTCAAAATCTATTAGATTCCATAAGTGATCAACCTTTTTATGAGAGAGAAAGAAAAAAGTTTAATATACTCTTATTTCTGTTACAAGAGTATGAAACGTCACAATCTCTATGGATAGCATTGTGAAGGAAGTATAGAGGAAATCCAAATATGAAGAGAAGCAAAGCCGATCTCATTAAAAACGACTTTGATATTTTTACTACAGTGAGAGGAGAAAGTTTTCAACAGTTGATCGAAAGATTTTGTCACTTGATTGTTGAAATGAGAAGACATTGATAGATCCAGATCAAAGACATCAAGTTGAAAAGTTTGCTTCTGCTCTTCCAGATGAAGACTTGAAAATGATTATGATGATTTTAGAATTAAAGACAACAGAATATTTAGTGATGCTAAGTGAATTTATAGGGAAACTTGAAGCTCATGATTTAGAGTTAAGGAAGAAAAATTGGATGAAAGCACATTCTGCTTCGTAAGATATTAGATTATACTTCAAGAATTCAGAGATAGTGAGTCCAAAGATATAGACTACGTTTAGTGTAGATGCTACACAGTTCAAGTACATTGCAGTTCCTAACGGAGGGGTGGTTTTATTCAATCGGTGGTACCTCTTGAAAAAAATAAAGTGTCAGGAATGGAAATACGTTTTTTGAAAGTAGTTTGCGAAATTTTCATTCATCAAGTCAAAGTTAAGATTCAAGATTTGGAGGAAATATTGATCAATTTATTCAACAAAGTTCAAACTTCCAAAATCAAAATTTTCAGAGTCAAAACTTTCAACCACAATAGAGTCAACACTCACAACCTCAACAAAACCAGAACCAAAACTCAGAAAACCATCAGTGTAATGTTTCCTTGAATCTCACAAATCTTCAAAATATCACCATACCAAATGTCCAAGAGCATGTTGCACTGCTTGCCTCGATGTTACAATCCATGAAAGCCTCATTGCCAGAATAATTGGAAACTATAATCTGACAAGAAATTATGATCAGATTGATCCGAAGGAAATGGAATGGATTGACATCAAGTTGTATATGGTCAGTATAATGAGGAGAGCTCAAAGATTCACGGATATTACAAGGAGAAACAATCTGGGGGATACGAGTTCAAAGCTTGTATTTGATAAATCGAAAGTTACTTGCTTTAAATGTGGTGAACGAGGGTAATTCAAGAAGGAATGTAACAACAAGGAAGTTGGAGCTAATTACAATCCTTTTGGAAGAAGTGACTACTATCATGGAGCCTACTAACATCGTCCACAAAATCTAAGTCTGAGTTCAGTCAATTTGAGGGTTATTCTAATTAAAAGTTCCTCATCGTCTAATTCAACACCTAAAGACAAAGCTTTAATGGTAGTTCAAGGTGATGATGGTTTTAACTGGAATTCAATTGTTCATAAGACAGAGGGAATTGCTATAATGGCTGAAATCAAGGAGATTGAAGAGTCAAATTCCAAAATCAATAGGAAGTGATTGATGCAAAAAAAATGTGGTGATTGAGCTAACGAAAGTCTTCTTGATAAAGATTAAGAATTAACACTAGTTGTTGAAGAAGACAAGCATTTTCCAATTTCACAAGAAGCTATTTTTAAATCAATTTTTCCACCTAATATTGTTGAAAATTTTGCTGGATTTTTCTCGGATAATGCACCTTTGGGAAAAATCAAATTCGTTGAAGAAGAAGAAATTGCTGAGATGGTAAATTAGAAGGTGGTTCCTTTAGAGACAATAGAAGAGATGGCTCAAAAGGCAATGATGGCTCAATTGAAAGAGGTACAAACAGAGTTAGAGTCAAAAACTGAACCTAAAACTGAAGACACAAAATGTCTCAAATGTGTTGAAAAAGATGCATAAATTGCAAAACTTCTTACATGTGAGAAATGCGATGCAAAACTTTGTAAGTTCGGGAACCGGTGGGTTTAGACGAAAGTTTGGGTAAAACAGAACTAATTCTGTAGAAATCTTAGTTATAAGTCGGATGATTTCATTACAAAAGAGTATCCATCATTTTCAAGCTGGAAGTTTCTCCAGCATTTCCCCTCAGGGATCTCCAAAACTTATCAACAAACGAACACATAACACATATATATATATATATATACACACACACGAGGTTGGGACGGATGAACACTTCCATGCGGATGTGTTTAACCGTGCGGATGTAGTTACATCGGTACGAAGGTGTTACCTTCATACGAAGTTACATCCATACGACCTCTCTCATCCTCTCCAAAGTCATGTGTTCGTATGTAATCTATACAATATTCAACAAACAATCTGTCTAGCCTATTTGCATAATGGCGAACATACATAATATGCACCAACAAACTTGCAAAACATCTTGCATGTGAGAAATGCATTATTAAATATGCAGAGTATGAAACATTGAAACAACATACTCAAAACATGCTATCCTTTTTACAAATTCTTTCGGAAGCTTACAACAAATTGCAAAAAGCTAAAAAAGGTTTTCTTGAACAAATTAAGAAACTTTAAATAACAAAAGAACATTTGCAATCAACAATTTTAGCAAAACAAGACACTATTGATTATGAGATTGCAATGTTAAAACAAGAAATGGAGGAGGTTAAAATTGAATTCGAAAGAGTTGATCGAAAAATGAAGAGTTATGCTACCGATCATATCATCCCCAAACCATTTAAAAAATATGAGAAAACTAGGGAATATATATGATCGAGGATATCGAGGTCTTTAGTATAACAATTGTCCACATCCAATTTATGACAATTATTCAAAACCTCTGAAAGGTGTGGACAAAGCACTAAATGTTGTTATAGAAACACCTTTAGTTGCAGATCCAAAAGATATTTTACCTGAAACTATCGATATTTCATATGAGAAATCGGAAAATAGTTATGATAACTATGATGAAATTGTTTGTCATTCAATTGTTGAAAAGGTTTTTGGAAAAGAAATAAATTGTGAGAAAGTGGTTAAGAACAAACTAATTCCACAAAAGAAATATAATTTGTGGGACTCTAGAAACACGATCACGTTGTATTAAATGATCGGGTCAGACAAAATATATATTCTGATTTGAATTTTCCAATCAAGAATGTAAACTTGGGATTGATTGCAAAAACGTTTAAACTTGTTGAAGACATTGTTGTACAAGTAAAACTGAGAAAAACGATATTCCAAAGACACAAACAAATTTTTCAAACAAACGAAACAAGTGGAATCAACCAAAACGTTTTGCTGAAACAAGTTATTATCAACCAAAGCTTGCATATAATAATCTAAGAAGTATAATTAGAATTTGAGAAACCAATCTAGAAGTTACGAGACTAACAATAGAAGTGGTTATCAAGGAAGTGGTAATAGTGGTTTGGGTGATGGAAGTGGGAATAAATTTGAAACAATACCCAAAGAAACCATTTGTATCATGGTAAATCAAAATATAAAAGAAGTGTTAGTTTTGTGTCTGTGTCAAGTTTTGAGAGTGAACATAAGATGTTTGGAACTCAATCAAATGAGGAATTCTATGAAATGAAAGCACAAGAACATGTTTAAGCACTTCCTAAGTTTGTGAGAAATTGCAAAGATAGGAGAACTTGCTATAACTATCACAAAGTTAGACATGTTTCTTATAATTGTCCAGAGCATGTTTTCAAAGAAAGAAACCTGAAGTTTCTTAACCCACTATTTCAAAACAAGCTCCCAAAGTTGAAACAAAACAAGTTTTGAAATAGAAAACAAAGTTGCAACTGTTGACCCTTTGAATAAACCGGTAAATGTTAAATCACAAGAAACCGGTAATACTAAAAAGATTGATGACAGTGAGAACTCCAAATTTTATTTTAGTAAACTACTTTCAAGTAAACAAAGTTGGAGACAGAAACAGGTTGAAACTTTAGGGGGGAGGATTGAATGTTCAGTTGTAAATGAACAAAATATTCAAGTGGTTAAACGAGCTGGAAAACCCAAGACCAAGATGGCTTGGGTTTCCATTAAAAACTAATATATAACTTGCATGTGAAGGGGCTTCATAGGTCCGAATTTTCAAAGTGGATCATGGACAGTGGAGCCTCGAGCCACATAACAAGGAATGGTCGGCTTTCTTTACGATGTAACACCAATCAAAAGTGGGTATGTCGGATTTGCTAGAAACTAGGGAGTTTGAATTTCGGTGAAGGGATTCTATCTAGTGGAGCGTCGAGGCACATGACAAGAATGCTCGCCTTGCTTTACGATGTCAGACCAATCAAAAGAGGGTATGTCGAATTTGCTAGAAACCAAGGAGATTGAATTGTCGGTGAAGAGATTCTATCTAATGGAAAGGTTTCATTTTATAAAGTCAATTGTATTCTGAACTTGAAAACAATCTCCTGAGCGTCTCACAGATCTGTGACAAGAAGTTTTCTACACACTTACTGATAAAGAGTACATAATACTGAAGCGAGGATTTAAGTGGATTCTCATGTGGGGTCCTCGAGAAAACAATCTATACATTCTTGACATGAGCACTACATCCATTACTTTGCAGAAAACAAAATGCTTCATCATAAAGGCAACTTAGAAAGAATCTATTTTTTGGCACATACGAATCGGGCACATTCACCGAAGGAACGTTAAAAGTTTTCATCTGAATGATGATAGCATCCACTGCAAGAAGGGCAAATAGAAGAAAAAATCGCATCCGATAAAGATGTTCAATTCTATTAAACTACTCCTTGGAAGGTTACATATGGATATGTTTGAACCAGTAAATGTTAAAAGCATCATAGGTGATCTATATTGTTTAGTGGTGACCGAAGACTACTCCAAATTTTCTTGGGTTATATTTCTAGAATCCAAAGATGAGACTTTTGATTATATGAAGACACTGATTCAAAAGATCGAGAATTCATACCATTTACCAATCAGACGAATCCGAAGTGATAAAGGTACAGAATTCAAAAATAACAAAATTGATTTCTACAACGAGAAAAATATTCTTTGCAAGCTTAGTGCACCTTACACGACACAACAAGATGGAGTTGCTGAATGGAAGAATCACACGTTAATAGAAACAACCAGAAAGATGTAGTCGCTTTGGAATGAAGTAGTCGCTTTGGTGTGTTATACACTTAACAGAGTTCTCATAGTCAAGTAGTACGGGAAAACTTACTTTGAATTGTTAAATTAGAGGAAACCGGATCTTTAATGGTTAGAACCATTAGGTTCTTTGTGTATTGTTATTGATCCAGATGGCAAGTTTGGAGCAAAAGCTATCGAGGGATTGTGGCTTACGATAGTCCTGAAAAGCGAGTGTATCTACCAAGTATAAATCGTATAATTCATGCACAAAATGTTGAATGCAAGAAGTACACGAACCTTACACAAAAACCGGGTGATCCGTGGTTATTCGATTATGGGAATCTCTAGAAATCATTTAATCTACCTTCAGAGTCAACCAATGAAGAGCTTATCATGTTATATCAACAACAACAGTGTTCAGCTTAAAGAACAAATTCAAAGACCGTTTGTTGTCACTCCGACATAATTTGGTGCAGATAATGTTGGTGAAGGAACCAGTACTTAGATTAATGACGATGGAACTAGTTTCCAGGTTAAGCATAATGGTGAAGGCCCTAGTTTTGACGAGTAAGACGATTTTGATAAGGAAGAAAGTACTGTCATTTATGATAAAGATGTGTCAGCATCCAATGACGAACCAATTTTTACGGTTCAGTAGGAGCTCCATTGTTCAATCCTGAGAATCAAACAAGCACACCGGGTTCTAGTCAAAGTGTTGTTGATCAGAACGTAAAACAATTATAACTGCCGGTTATTCTTTCGAAAGAAGTTATGCCCCAGTCTCTATTTTATCATCCTTCGAAAAACATTCTTGAAAATCTACAAAGCGGCATACAAACACGAACCAAATTCAATAGGAATTAAGTTTTTTCTATACAAAGGTTGCTGACTTGCGGAATCGATTTGAATGAGAATGTTTTATTTCATAAATAGAACCAAAAACCTACAAAGAAGCTTTGATAAAAGAAAGCTGGGCGAATGCAATGCAGGAAGAATTATTAGCACTTTGAAAAACTGGGAGTTTGGAAGCTAGTAGATCTTCCAGATAAGCATAAGAAAATCAACACAAAGTATGTGTTTAAATGTCAGAGGGATGATAGAGGAGTAATTGTACAAAACAAGGCCAGACTTGTTGTGTAATGGTTCTGTCAAAAAGAAGGAATAGATTTCACAGAAGTATATGCTCCGGTACCAAGACTTGAAGCAATCAGAATATTCTTAGCCTTCGCTTAATGGAAAGAATTTAAAATGTATCAGTTAGATGTCAAATCTGATAGGGTTTGTGGGTCAATACAACAAAGATAAAGTTTATCTGCTTAATAAGGTGTTGTATGGTTTACACCAAGCACCATAGGCATGGTACGAAACATTATCTCAGTAGCTACTATATAATAACTTCGTCAGAGGAAGTGGGGATTGCACACCCTTTACCAGAGATGGGCATATTCTGATTGTTCAAATTTATGTGGGTGATATAATTTTTGAGTCAACAAACGACAAGTTTTCTTAAAATTTTTGAAGCTGTGATACATCAAAATTTGAGATGAGTTCAATGGGGAGATGAAGTTCTTCTTATGGTGGTAGGTGGATCAATTACCAAACGGTACCTTTATTCATCAAACTAAGTACGTCAATGATATTCTCAACAAATTCAAGATGACGAATACTAAAGCAACTAGCGCTCCTCCTCCACAAAATCATAAGCTCTGTCCAGATTTGTTAAGTAAAACGGTTTATGTTACAGAGTATCATTCAATGATCGGATCACTTATATGTTTGACGACATGAAGACCCGACATTATGTATCCAACATGCTTATGCGATAGATATCAATCTAGTCCGCGAGTCTCACATTTAATGGCAGTTAAAAGAATCTTTAGATATTTGAAAGAATACCCGGGCACAGGTCTGTGGTACCCCGAGGATGATGAGTTCTTGGATTTGGACTATGGTAGCTGCAAGCTTAATACCAAATCAACAACTATAGGTTGTTAGTTCTTTGGTAGCTGGTTGGTCAAGTGGTAGTGTAAGAAACAAACAATTGTTTTCCTCTTTACATGTGAAGCATAGTACATTGTTGCATCCAATTGTTGTTCGCAAGTACTTTGATCCAATAACAAATGAGAGATTACGGTTTGTAGTTTCTAACTACACATATTCAAGTAGATAATGAAGCAGCTATATCAATAACTAAAATTCGGTAAACCACTCTAAAACAAAACACAATGAGATATGTTATCACTTCATCCATGATTGTTATAAGAAGAAGTTGATATACGTAGTCAAAATTCACACTGACTAAGAGTTCATGATTGGTTCACCAAAGAACACAAGATCTGCATATTGTTTTGTTTACGTGGAGAATCCGTTAACAAAGCTGTAATCGTATGTAACGACAACCGGATAAAGTTTCGACGTCTACGCTACAAAATCACCTAGATCCGTATGAAATTTGTTGAAGATGTTCTTGTGCGAAGGTGAGCATCTTGAACGGACTTGAACTTATGATATTTATAATTGTATATGCATGTCCGTACGAAGGTAATTGTTTCTTTCGTGCGATCGTATCCATCTCAATCCATATGTATGTATACTTTCAAGTCCCATGCATGTTGGCTTCACATTTTCTATGTATGCAACTTGAATGATGTAATGATGATGTCATAAATATGATGTCATCACCTTTGATGATGACATCATACCCGAACATTCCCACTATCTTCGCACAGTGCCGTACCGAATCCTATTTTGACCTAAACAATCCTAACGAAACCTAGCAAAAGCCCGTCCGGTATCTTACAGACTCAAGACACTTTGACAATACATGTACAATTAGATTTCTATCTATGGCCACACGAATAGTGCACTAACAATCTCCCCCTAGGACATAGCTAGAAATCTGATGATTAGTCTTGAACTGCCTTGGATAACATCTTCAAGTGAAACCATAGTCTCCCCCTTAAATGATGCTCCGAATCTCTAAGATTTAACTTTTAAGAAACAATCACACATATCCACACACAAACAGTTTCTCAACAGTCTCGTTGTTCCGGCTCACATTCAACATTATTAGGTTTCAATGGAATATTTTGCAAGAAAATCGTTTTGGATTTTGTATAGTGAGTGCAGAAATGTAAACAAGCTAAATTGTAATATTTACAGTTTGTATTTTTATGAGAAAACGTGCTAGAGGATCATATCAGTTTTACTTAGACATATCAGCTACACTGTTGATCTAGATGAAATACTCAGTTTAAACAATTCACATGGATTGTTGATATTGTTGTCCACTTAAACTCAATCTAAAAACTTTTGTAATGCTTACCGATACGTTAAGGTACAATACTCTGACTCAAATAATGCCTTTAAACTTTAATCAACTGTGATTTGTGCCAAAACAAAGCAAAATGTTTAAACATTAATAATCAGGTCGATCTTTCGATACACAGAGAAAGTCCAATGTTTAAACAAAATAAGAAATAAAAACAAGTTGAAATTGTTTAGATCTTAACCACCAGTTCAATATTCTCATATATGCATAGATGATCCAAGATTTAAACGAACACCAATTAAAATTAAGCAGAAACGTTTAGGCACTAACATCTAGTTTGATACTTTCATATACATAGAGGATGTCTAATGCTTAAACAAAATATAGAAATAAAGATGTAAATCTTTTGAAAATGAAATACACAATCACAATGACGTTTTCAGTAAGTTGTAAAAGTTCACAAAATGACCGGTTTTTATGCTTTTTAGCATTCAGCGGTTACCGAGTAGGTACACAGTCACGAAGGACAAAACTAAGTACTATGCTTTCAACCGCATTCCCCACTAGAACTAGGCTTTTTCTTTTAAGTTCGTATCGTTTTCGCAAAACTACTAGTCTAACTGAGTCTACCGACACACCTTTAGTGAGATAGTTTAACCATTTGAAACAATATATATCTTTAGCATGCACTGATAGTCTACTGATATTATCATTTCCTCTTTTCGCACAAATAATACCATTTTATCTATTTGAAATGATTTTGAAATGATGTTTTTCAATTTTACAGAAATTTTTTCTCCCCTCAAATTGGAAACATCTTTACTAAATTGAAAATAAGAATGTACCACTTAAACCATTTAACGAATTTTTACGAATGTGAACGCGAGACTATCATTTTGTTTGTGTGGAATATCAAACCTATCTCTCTGCATGAACAACCATTGCTTCTGAAAGGATGCTTGCTTGAAGCTTGGTTATCCTGTACATTTCAAACAAACTTCAATTAGTTTTGAATTGGAACCCAATCCTTTTTGGATTTAGGTTTACCAAATTCATCAACATCTGAAGTTAACAACCCCTCACATTCTCTTTTATATATCAAACAGTTTTATAAAAAATATAACTAAAAATTTAACTTTCTTTGATTTTTGAACTGTTTGATTAACCAACTTTTTCTCCACTATTCTTTATTTTGTCTTAGATTTGTATCTTATGAATTCGTTTACTTGACTGATCACTCTTTGTAGAGTAAAATGATTCTTCAGAACTAATATCTTAATCCACGTTCGTATCCGAGGACAAAATCTTTCCTAAATACTCTCTAACTTTCTTTTTCTTCTTTCTCAATTTGTCTTTCTGCCCTTATGATAATTTTGCTTTCCTTTCTTTAGGCTCTTTCTCCTGCTTTCTCTTTTTCATATTTTCTATCCTTATTTTGAAATTTCTCCAACGATCTTCTCTATGGTCTCATTGGACAATCTACTGCAATATGACCTTTGATTTGGCAATTATAGCATCTTCTCGTATCAAATCTCTACTTTAAATAAATTACAGCAATGTGTCCACTTATTTCATAGTTGAAACACACCCTGTTATCGCACCAATATTCTGTATTAATCCATAAAGCCAAATCATAATATTGATTTGATGTGTAGTAGTCATCTTTCATGATTCTTCTGTAAACTTGATTTGATGTTTGAGTAGTATAGTCCGACCTACACCACTTATTTTCAAAATTTTGTGAGTTTAGATTTTCAAATTTTTGTGATTTTTTATAATGATTGGATGATTAAACTGATGATCTTTTATTATTACTTTGAAAATTTTTAGAATTTCTAACATTTTGTTTTGGTTTTTTGTTTTTGTTTTTGTTCCCCATTTTGCTTATAAGGTTTTTATGTCGAACATTCATCATTTTTCAGTAAATGGTGGAGTAATTTCTTGAAAATTTTCTTTTAACTATAAAATATATTTTTTTATCATTTTTATCATCATCAGTATTATTATCACAATCTTCAATTATAGTATCGTCATAATTTGTGACGCTGCCACTTATTGAAATTTCAACTGAGAAAATTTTATTTTTCAGGTGCAACCGTTTTTTATTTACCATTTCCCAACGGTTTATACCTAATGCCACGATTACAAAATTCATGCTCGTCCTCCCCGGTTTACTTCATTTTCGTTGATTGGTTTTGGAACCATATGATTTAGTATTAAGGACGAGATAAAAAAATCTTTCAATTTATTTTCTAAATCCTCAATTTTGTTATTAGCATTTTCAAAATCTTTTTCAAGTTGAGTTATTTTTTCAAGATGTAAATTTATTTCTTTTTGTTTTTTAAAAATATTTTCATTTAGAACTAGCTTTTCATTTTCAAAAATGTTTATTTGATTTTTAAAATTTTTTCAGTTTGTAATTTTTCATTTTCTAAAATTTTTATTATATTTTGAAATTCTCTTTCATTTTCTTTTAATTTTTATTTTCTAATGTCAAACTCTGCAAATTAATCAGGAGATTAGCATTTTATGCCCGATAACCTTTTAAGTTTTCACCACAACTTGGTAGACTGGTTTAGAAAATGAAGCCTTAGTTGTAGATGTGATCGTTTCTTTGACCTCAATATTCTTCACCTTTATTGTTTCTCTTTTCATCTTAGGCCTCAAACCTTTATTCTTTTCAATTTCGGGTATCTGATCTTTAATCTTTAAAAAAAACCTATGTAGAGTAAATGTTATAAATTTATAATATTTTTCCAATTCAACCAAAAATACATTTCACTCTCAAGGTAAAGCATCTGCAGATTTCAATATATTCTCATCATCCAATGGTTCATCTTTTTTACACATAAAATGTTCAAATCTCTTAACCCAAATATTTTTACGATCTTGATAATTCAAATACCAAGGCACATCTTCCCAATAATTCATTATTTTTTTCACTTATCAATAAAAAAAATCTTTGACCTTATTAAACTCTGTTTTCTCTTGAACCCAAACAATCAATCCCAAAAAATTTTATAGATTAAAAACTAGTTGAAAAATATTGTAGCCCACTAATTCAAACCTGATTCACACAATAAGCCCAAATTTTCAACCATCAAAGCGGCCCAATAGATTAACACTTCTATCGGCCTGAAACAAATTTAACTTCACTCACAATTATTTGTCCAGTTAAAAAAATTACTATATGTTAGACTTCTCAAAACACTTTTTCAATTCAAGTTTTTAAAAAAAATAAGAAAAAAAAACTTTTTCAAAGTATTCTCAGTTCTTTCAAAACATTATTAGAACATAGTTTTTAATTTCTTATTTCCAATTTTATAAAATCTATATAAAACCCACTGTTGGAAACCTACTATATTACATCAATTTGGATTCAATCAATGTTAACAAACAAATTCTCTTTTTCAATACAAAACGTCAGCTCAAAAAAATCCTTTTGTTTTTTACTTATACTTTTACTTCTCGAGAACTAAAGGAAACCTAATTCCACCATTATGAACTGTCATTAATAAATTTCCTTAGTCTATTCTCAACACCAACAGCCGTCACCCACTAAAACACAATTTCTCATTTTTGTCTACTTTTTCTAACATAATCAACCATCCAATATAACAACCCAGTTTCTCTCGTCTATAATTCTTCTTTGTTTAAAAACCTATAATTAAGATCAAAACTTTATCCTGCAACACTTCTTCAACTACTGTATTTAACAATCAAAACAGCAACTTACACTCAAATTCCTTTTATACACTCAAACAAGACAACTACAACCATTCATCACCATATTCTTTGTCAATGAAACCGTCCAGATCTACTCTTCGAACAACAGCAACAAATATAGTCTTCGATTTACACCACATAGCTACTCAGATCTAATCCTATTCGTTTCAATCAAATCGAATCTAAACTACCAGCTGTCAACTGTCAATCTTAGATTGGCAATTAGTCAACAAATAGTATCTAGATCTGAACTAGTTCTCTGTGTGTATGAGCAGACTGTGAATGGTAGCAAGTAACTGAAGTGATGATGCCTTACAAGATTCTATCTTCATATTCTTCTTGTTTGTTAAAGATTGTTTTGTGTATATTTCAACAGAAAATTGTATCTTATGACGTTAAATCACAAAATCAGTTTGAAACTTCAATCAACAATCATCAAAATAAACTGAAATTGAAAAACAATGTCCAATTTCGATCTAAATCAATTGAAAATATGTCAAAGTTTCACCAAAATGATCCGAAACACAAACGAATCAGTTCGAAATCATCAAACGACACGCGGAAAATGATCAAAACAGTTCAAAACCAACTGAAATTCGATTCTTTTTCACCGAAACTCGTCTGATTCGATAACGATTACATGCAGAGCTTCAGTAGCTCTGATACCACTTAAGAGTTCAGGATCGGTTCACCGAAGAACACAAGATCTGTGTACACAAGATCTGTGTGTCGTATCGTTTCGTTTACATGCGGAATCCGTTAACGAAACTGTAATCGTGTGAAAAGAATCGTAAATAACAACGGTTTATTACGTTCTAACGAAAACCGGACAGAGTTTCAACGTCTACATTACAGAATCACCTAGATCCGTATGAAATCTTGTTGAAGATGTTCTTGTGCGAAGGTGATAATCTTGAACGGACTTGAACTTATGATATTTATAGTTGTATATGCATGTCCGTACGAAGGTAATTCGTGCGATCGTATCCATCTCAATCCATATGTATGCATATTACCAAGTCCCATGCATGTTGACTTCACATTTTCTGTATATGCAACTTAAATGATGTAATGATGATGTCATAAATATGATGTCATCACCTTTGATGATGACATCATACCGAACGTTCCCGTTCTCTTCGCACGGTGCCGTACCAAATGTAAATCTTGACCTAAACAATCCTAAAAAAACCTAGCGAAACCTCTGTCCGTTATCTTACAGACTCAAGACACTTTGACAATACATGTACAACTAGATTTCTATCTATGGCCACACGAATAGTGCACTAACAATCTCCCCCTTGGATACAGCTAGAAATCTGTGTTGTTTTGTCTTGAACTGCCTTGGATACAACTTCAAGTGAAACCGTAGTCTCCCCCTTGAATGACACGTATTCACATACAAACAGTTTCTCAACAGTCTTGTTTTTCTGGCTCACAATCAACATTATTGGTTTCAATGGAAGATTATTAAAGATTTTTTTTTTCATTTTTATATTGAATGCAGAAATGTAAAAATTGTAATATTTACATTTTATATTTTTTGAGAAAACGCACCGGAGGATCATATCAGTTTTACTGAGATATATCAGCTGTAACATCCGTCAAAAACCGGATTTACCAAACCCGTTTTGATTATTAACTGAACAATTAGTTAAAAAATTTCGTTGCGTATTTAATGCTCAAATTAATTTTAAACGATACATAATTAATAAGTATATTAGAATATAAAAGTTGTATTTGAAAAAGTATTAAAAACAGTGATTTAAAAATAAAACAAGGCTGGCGGGTTTCGAACCCGGGTCAGCCGGGTAACTTCAAAGCCTTAACTTCCATCCATCCAACCACTCCGCCACTGGTGTTCTTTAGTAATATACCAAAACAATTAATTCAAATATCACAATCTCGAATTCAAACTGACGCGCCCAACGCAGTCGTCGGAAATCCCGACGAATTCGCTGATAGTTGACGGTTTCTTCTGATTTAATCGAAGCATTAACCTCAACATCGGTTATAACCGATGTCCAGTCCGCGACATCAGTCATAACCGCCGGAGAAATTATTAACCGACGAATCAAGACGGTAAACGGACCAAATACATCGATGTTTTTCCCTATAAATACACCCACAAGCCTCTGTTAACTTTTTCGCTCACAATCACACAAATTCTCGACGTAATTTCACTCGCCGGAAAATCTCTGCAAGTCGCCGGAAAACCGAGATTTCATCTACACGGTAAATACATCGACTCTTTCCGTTTCAATCCGATGTTAGACTGTTACTAACTTCAATCCAACCATCAGAATCTATCCCAGACGACGAAGCCGGAATATTCAGATCTCGCCGGAAAACCTCTGAAACTTCTGATCTCACACTGTGAATCGGTAGAACCCTTCAAACTTCTGTTAATCTTTGTTTAAGTACCTCAATTTCATAACTAATCGAACAGACTGTTAATTGATTCTAACAGCCGAAGTTCACAAACAGAGCCGACGAGTTTTCGCCGAAGTTCTGTGAAAGACGCTGATCGGTATATCCTTTCCCCCAAACTCTCTCCATTCATTACCTTTCAATTACTTATAAAGCTTGTTAATCGAGTTAGACATAAATCAGTTGAATTATCATAATCAGTAATCTTAAGCGAAGAAGACGAAGTTCAGATATGTTATAAGATTATTTAAAAACAGTTTTATGAACGGGTTAGACACACAGTCCAGCGGTGGACTGTGTGCAAACAAATACATACACGTCCCGAGTTCGATTCTTGACACACGCACCTTCGTAGTAATAAAATGTCTTTTTTTTTAAACTGAACCGGGTTAACTCCGTAAGATGTTAAGTATAATAAAAACCAGAATAATTACCAAGTTAGACACACAGTCCAGCGGTGGACTGTGTGCCAAACTAAACCACAGGTCCCGGGTTCGAGACCTGTGGTGAGTACCGAGTGATGCAATTAAATCGTTTTTAAGATAAGTGATTTTCGGATTGATTTAATTAGTATATAAATGTAATTAAAAACAGAAATATTTCGGGTTAGACACGTAGCTCAGTTGGTAGAGCTGCGTGCACGCGTACGGGAGGTCACGGGTTCAAGTCTCACCCAGCGCACACATATAACCGACCGAACCGGTCAACAAGTCAATGGTCAACAGTCAAAAATCAACATTTTTTTATTACTTTTATTATTTATTTAAATTAAAAATACTTAAAAATAACATTTTTAAAGTTAGAAAATAGCCTTAAACTCACAAAAATATATCCAATAATCCTACTAAAATTGATTAATAAATCCGATTATTTACCGAACCATTATGTTATTATCTAGGTTAGGTTCACTCGTGGTTAAATCCAACTTCGTGCGCATTCAACATCATCAACCGAACGCACCCACTGTGAGTGAATCTTACAACTCCCCTTTTTAATTACACGTTTTGGGGTGTATCATGTGTCACTTAAACTAATTCGTTTATTCAAACTCGTGCCATACCATATTATGATTAAAACTTAGAATGTAAATATTGTTTGTAGTTATGTATTTCATATTGTCTAGTTGTATGCAAATCATTCATTAGGCCCATCAGTTCGTAGAACAACGCGTGCCTCAAAACTCATTCATTAGGCCCATCAGTTCCTCGTGGGAGACGGGTTGAGCAACGCGTGCCTCAAAACAATCTATTATTGTATGTGTTTGCATTATTTAATATTAAGTGTTTTGTGAATAAGTTTACATCTATATTTACTCATATGTGGTTATGCACTTTATTTTATAATCAATTCAATAAACTTGTTCAAATGTTTTTCATAGGATTCACTCGCCAACTTTTTGTTGATCAAAAACCATTTTTACACATGATACAGGTGAACAGGATGAAGCAAGTAAAACATAGGAAATGCCTTAGAAGAAAATAATTAAGTCTAGAACGATGTGTAGAACATGATGTAATTATGATTGTATGTTTCCCTTTAAATTGTAATAATAAATATGAAACGTTATAATAAATGTCATGAGCTTTGATGATAACCCAATCATGCCCCGATCACCTTTTCCGCTGCGGGTCGGGGTGTGACAGATTGGTATCAGAGCCATGACTATAAGGATATAGGATAGGTTATTAGACCCTTAGAGCCTATACTATAGTTGATTAGATTTTAATTGTTTATGTGGTTATAGCAAACTCATGATGTTTATTTGTTTCATATTTATTACATACACAAATGCATGCAAACATTTCCAATATTACATTTTGTGATACATAGTGAGTTATACTTACAGTCAAACATACATACTTACATACACATTCATCATACATATTTCAATGTTCACATATTCAAATCATCTTCATACTTTCGTAATTCAAAGATTTTGTCGCATTTTTCATTTTTCAAATCTCATCAAAGTGAGTTCTGCGACGGGCATGTAGTAACTGTAAGGGTACAAGTACCGGTAGTCGGAACGTCCTGTCTAGGTTGGCATTCGTATAAATCCAATATAACGGACCAGTTTGCCTACCTGGGGACTAACGATGAGAGTACGAAGGACCTATTAGGCCAAAGCATGCCACACCAAACGTCGTTCGAACTAACCCCACTTTGAGGTGTCACCGTGTCCACACCTGGATACATTCCAAATATCATACGTTACATACATATTTCTCGATTTTCTCCGAGTTTTAGTGTACGTAACCAGGCTAACACATGCGAACCATATGAAAAACCCGGTAGTCATAGGGGCCCACATGATTACGAAGGTGAAGTATGGCGGCATGCAAGGCCCAATTACGAGCAAAGCCCAAGACATCCTATGGATGTAGTAGATTTATTATGTTATATTTATTTTATGAATGTTCATTCCTAAATACGACCCATGATCCTAAAAACATCCAACTCATACTCTTGATATGTATTCCTTGTAGATGTCTTCTAGCCTCGCTCGTAGGAAGATGAGAGCAGGAAAAGCCCGCGAGCGCATGACTGCCCTAATCGCTCAACAAATGGCTGCCGTAAAACCCAACATTGTAATTCAAGTCCAACAAGCCCTTACCGCTAATCCCGTCAACCAAGAAGATCAAAATGTTATCAACCCTCCCCCAAATACCACTAAATGCACCTACAAGCATTTCAAATCCTGCGACCCTCCAAAATACGAAGGGACTGAAGGTGTCACCGCTCTCCTCCATTGGTTTGAAGAAATGGAGAACACTTTTTAAATTGCGATTGCCCCGATAATCGCAAAGTGCGATATGCTACTGGTCGTTTATTTGGAATACACTTACTTGGTGGAATACAGAGAAGGCCAAACGAGGTGTTGATGATGCTATGACTTTGACTTGGGAAGAGTTGAAGGAAATCATGACAAGACGTTTTGCCCAAGGAGCGAAATCAAGAAATTAGAGGATGAGTTCTATTCGTTGAAGCAAAAGGAAGGCGACCACACCATATACAACAAGAGATTCCTCGAGTTAAATCAAATGGTTCCCAACTTGTTCACTCCTCTTAACCGTTTGATCGAGCACTACATTCGAGGTCTTCCTTCAAAAATCCAAGACTCTGTAATAAGTACCACGCCTGCAACTTTGGAAGAAGCAATGGAGTTAGCTACAGAGCTCACCGAGAACCGCATCCGGAATAAAGACTTCAAGAAGGAGAAGAAGAAGGATAAAGCATCAACTGAAACTTCAAACTCCACCCAAACCGAATCCCCTTCTCAACCCATTTTTAAGAGAAAACGAGATGGGCAACTTTTCGCTGTCACCCAACGTAATCAACCAATTTCACAAGCCATACCCATCCAAGCTATCCCAATCACTCAAGTAGCACCCAGCTTAACTTACACAAATAAGAAACCATACCTTGGACCTCACCCTCGATGTAACACCTGTTTTTATCACCATCCATCTACCTTACCTTGTCGACTAAGTGCGAATTGTGGACGCTATGGTCATTTGAGCAAGGCTTGCCGCACCTCTCAAAACCAAATCTCTCCCCCTACTCAAAACATGATCCAAACCTATCAACAACCCCAATACCCCATGTTCCCATATGTTCGAGCTTGTTTTAATTGTGGCGACCCTACCCACTTTAGAAACACGTGCCCTCGATTGGTTAACATCATAAACGCTCAAGCTCAATCAAACCCAGTTAACCAAGCAAATCAAGGAAACCCAATCACTAGGCCACCAGCAAGAGGAAGAGTTTTCAACATCAACGCCAATCCTGTTGAAGACAATGACGGCCCAAATGAACTACCCAACTAGTCCCCTTCACCAAAAATCAAGATTCAACTCCAACCGCTTAGTTTTATGTTTTTCTTTATGTTATCTCAATTTTCACGTGTCTCAATTTTAAATTAGAAATTTATCCAAGGATCTTAATGTGAATTACTATTTCAGTTTTGTTTTTATACTCATTGATTTAACATTCATATCATCATACCTCACGACATATCACAGTGTCATCATTTAAAGAAGTTGAGTTGTGTCTCACTTCTACATGGACTAACCTCTCCATCATAACAAACGAGAGAGGTACTGTCATCATTCAAACATGTATACTATCAGAATTAAGACTCAAGTTTGGTTGATTGTGTTTGTTTATGTTTTAGAGTCACATAGAACTAATCATAACTTACGGATAAAGCCAATGAAAATTTGACAAGAATATGGTGGATACGACGCTGGTACTTCCTATATAAGTATTCTTGTCAAAGGATCAGAGGCATTATCAGGCGGTTATGAGAAGTTCCATGTAGGATTTAGTAATGTTTTGGTTGAAATTTGTTTTACACTCACTGATTTAACATTCATATCATCTCATCATTTAAAGAAATTGGATTGTGTTCCATTTTCTACATAGACTAACCTCTCCATCATAACATACGAGAGAGGTACTGTCATCATTCAAACATGTATACTATCAGAATTAAGACTCAAGCTTTGGTTGTGGTGTTTGTTTATGTTTTAGAGTTACATAGGACTAATCATAACTTACTGATAAAACCAATGAAAATTTGACGAGAATATGGTGGATACGCCGCTGGTACTTCCTATATATAAGTATTCTTGTCAAAGGGTCAGAGGCATTATCAGGCGGTTCTGAGAAGTTCCATGTAAGATTTAGTATTGTCTTGATTGAAGTTTGTTTTGTACTAACTGATTTAGCATTTATAGCATCTCATCATTTAAAGAAATTGGATTGTGTTCCATTTCTACATAGACTAACCTCTTCATCATAACAAACGAGAGAGGTACTGTCATCATTCAAACATGTATACTATCAGAATTAAGACTCAAGCTTTGGTTGTGGTGTTTGATTATGTTTTAGAGTTACATAGGACTAATCATAACTTACTGATAAAACCAATGAAAATTTGACGAGAATATGGTGGATACGCCGCTGGTACTTCCTATATATAAGTATTCTTGTCAAAGGATCAGAGGCATTATCAGGCGGTTCTGAGAAGTTCCATGTAAGATTTAGTATTGTCTTGATTGAAGTTTGTTTTGTACTCACTGATTTAGCATTTATAGCATCTCATCATTTAAAGAAATTGGATTGTGTTCCATTTCTACATAGACTAACCTCTCCATCATAACAAACGAGAGAGGTACTGTCATCATTCAAACATGTATACTATCAGAATTAAGACTCAAGCTTTGGTTGTTGTGTTTATTTATGTTCTAGAGTCACATCATAGAACCAATCATCACTTATTGATAAAACCAATGAAAATTTGACAAGAATATGGTGGATACGCCGCTGGTACTTCCTATATATAAGTATTCTTATCAAAGGATCAGAGGCATTATCAGGCGGTTATGAGAAGTTCCATGTAGGATTTAGTATTGTCTTGGTTGAAGTTGTGTTATACTCACTGATTTAGCATTCATATCATCTCATCATTTAAAGGAACTGGATTGTGTCACCATTCCAAACATGTATCTAGAGTCACATCATAGAACCAATCATCACTTACTGATAAAACCAATGAAAATTTGACAAGAATATGGTGGATACGCCGCTGGTACTTCCTATATATAAGTATTCTTGCCAAAGGATCAGAGGCATTGTCAGGCGGTTATGAGAAGTTCCATGTAGGTTTTAGTAGTAGAAGTTTTGTTTTAGGATATAACCTTATCTTTCCAACCATATCAAAACTCTGGCGCATGAAATCATATTTAGTCAATCAACTCTGTTCATCAATATTCATTATCTTAGGCATCAAAAAGCGATTCCTGTAGCAGGGTACTCAACCCTTACAAGGAACGTTACCGCCTCAAACAAAAATTTAAACTCTTACTCCTTTCTAAGTATGTAACTGTCAAACTAAACATCATCCTTATTTAGACAAATATGTCACTACTTAAATTTCGGGACGAAATTTCTAAAAAGTAGGGGATACTGTAACATCCATCAAAAACCGGATTTACCAAACCCATTTCTTTTATTAACCGAACAATCAGTTAAAAAATTTCGTTGCGTATTTAATGCTCAGATTAATTTTAAACGATACATAATTAATAAGTATATTAGAATATAAAAGTTGTATTTGAAAAAGTATTAAAATAGTGATTTAAAAATAAAACAAGGCTGCCAGGTTTCGAACCCGGGTCAGCCGGGTAACTTCAAAGCCTTAACTTCCATCCATCCAACCACTCCGCCACTGGTGTTCTTTAGTAATATACCAAAACAATTAATTCAAATATCACAATCTCGAATTCATCGATGTTTTTCCCTATAAATACACCCACAAGCCTCTGTTAACTTTTTCGCTCACAATCACACAAATTCTCGACGTAATTTCACTCGCCGGAAAATCTCTGCAAGTCGCCGGAAAACCGAGATTTCATGTACACGGTAAATACCTCGACTCTTTCTGTTTCAATCCGATGTTAGACTGTTACTAACTTCAATCCAACCATCAGAATCTATCCCAGACGACGAAGACGGAATATTCAGCTCTCGCCGGAAAACCTCTGAAACTTCTGATCTCACACTGTGAATTGGTAGAACCCTTCAAACTTCTGTTAATCTTTGTTTAAGTACCTCAATTTCATAACTAATCGAACAGAATTGTTAATTGATTCTAACAGCCGAAGTTCACAAACAGAGCCGACGAGTTTTCGCCGAAGTTCTGTGAAAGACGCTGATCGGTATATCCTTTCCCCCAAACTCTCTCCATTCATTACCTTTCAATTACTTATAAAGCTTGTTAATCGAGTTAGACATAAATCAGTTGAATTATCATAATCAGTAATCTTAAGCGAAGAAGACGAAGTTCAGATATGTTATAAGATTATTTAAAAACAGTTTTATGAACGGGTTAGACACACAGTCCAGCGGTGGACTGTGTGCAAACAAATACATACACGTCCCGAGTTCGATTCTTGACACACGCACCTTCGTAGTAATAAAATGTCTTTTTTTTTAAACTGAACCGGGTTAACTCCGTAAGATGTTAAGTATAATAAAAACCAGAATAATTACCAAGTTAGACACACAGTCCAGCGGTGGACTGTGTGCCAAACTAAACCACAGGTCCCGGGTTCGAGACCTGTGGCGAGTACCGAGTGATGCAATTAAATCGTTTTTAAGATAAGTGATTTTCGGATTGATTTAATTAGTATATAAATGTAATTAAAAACAGAACTATTTCGGGTTAGACACGTAGCTCAGTTGGTAGAGCTGCGTGCACGCGTATGGGAGGTCACGGGTTCGAGTCTCACCCAGCGCACACATATAACCGACCGAACCGGTCAACAAGTCAATGGTCAACAGTCAAACATCAACATTTTTTTATTACTTTTATTATTTATTTAAATTAAAAATACTTAAAAATAACATTTTTAAAGTTAGAAAATAGCCTTAAACTCACAAAAATATATCCAATAATCCTACTAAAATTGATTAATAAAATCCGCTTATTTACCGAACCATTATGTTATTATCTAGGTTAGGTTCACTCGTGGTTAAATCCAACTTCATGCGCATTCAACATCATCAACCGAACGCACCCACTGTGAGTGAATCTTACAACTCCCCTTTTTAATTACACGTTTTGGGGTGTATCATGTGTCACTTAAACTAATTCGTTTATTCAAACTCGTGCCATACCATATTATGATTAAAACTTAGAATGTAAATATTGTTTGTAGTTATGTATTTCATATTGTCTAGTTGTATGCAAATCATTCATTAGGCCCATCAGTTCGTAGAACAACGCGTGCCTCAAAACTCATTCATTAGGCCCATCAGTTCCTCGTGGGAGACGGGTTGAGCAACGCGTGCCTCAAAACAATCTATTATTGTATGTGTGTGCATTATTTAATATTAAGTGTTTTGTGAATAAGTTTACATCTATATTTACTCATATGTGGTTATGCACTTTATTTTATAATCAATTCAATAAACTTGTTCAAATGTTTTTCATAGGATTCACTCGCCAACTTTTTGTTGATCCAAAAACCATTTTTACACATGATACAGGTGAATAGGATGAAGCAAGGAAAACATAGGAAATGCCTTAGAAGAAAATAATAAAGTCTAGAACGATGTGTAGAACATGATGTAATTATGATTGTATGTTTCCCTTTAAATTGTAATAATAAATATGAAACTTTATAATAAATGTCATGAGCTTTGATGATAACCCAATCATGCCCCGATCACCTTTTCCGCTGCGGGTCGGGGTGTGACAGATTGGTACATCGTTGATCTAGATGAAACCGTAAGTCCTGAAAACTGGATATTACGATATCACACATATCATGATTGGTGGCGGAATCACACAAACAAGCTATGAATCAAGATAGAAGAAATAAGATGAAATAGATAAAGATCAACTTGCATACAAATCTTGATTTTGTTTAATACAAGTTAGAGAGAAAACCACCCAAAAGCTGCTAACCCTAATATAACATTATCTATGTATATTAGAGGGTTAGTGCACCATTAACCTAAAGCCCTAAGGCCCAAAAGCCTTCTCTAAGCCCATAATTACAATGTAGCCCGCACCACTAATGTAACTAACGCATAAACCTTATTAGAGCCTAACAATCTTCCCCTAGGTTTACTAGCATTAGTGTGTCTTGCTGCTTCAGGATCTGCCAGTTCCGATTCTTCCAAATAATGGACCTGAACTTGCATAATGCTTGTCGTTGATCACGTTTACTACAACATTGTCCAGGATTTTGCACAGGTTTCATATTTATCATTGGTGTGAATTTGATGTTGACCCAAGAATTTGATATATTCCTCATGAAAACTGATAAGTTCTAACGTGTCAGCCAATCGAAATGCCTTTTATTTAGTTACAATTACAGCCTCTGCCATATATGGATCGTAAGCCCAGTAGTAGAAGTTCTTTACCACTCCTTTTTTTTTAATTTAGGGACAACTGGAATCACTTTCTCTTTATCGGTTGGAGGCCAAATGACTGATTGCATTCGTTTGTGAGTATGTAGATAACGGATACCAGGATTCTTCTTGGAAAAAAAAGTGTAAATGCATGGTACCCCTGACCGCGGGAGGGTTCTCCCTCCCCAAGCTAGCTTAGCCCCATAGCTGCTTGGCGGTTACTACCCAGCAGGATTATTCGGGCCGAGCTGGACTCGAACCCGCGTCCTCCCGTTTGGAATGGGTGAGGCTGGCCACTGGGCTGACACCCCGTGGTTAATACCAGGATTCTTCTTAAGATAAGATTCGGTTGTTTTCATAGTAGGAAAGTCGTGAGTAACTTCATGCTCAATCACGGAGTTAAATGCCCATCCAGGACCACGTTGCTTCAGATCTGAATCATGACATGATTCAAACTACAACCGCTTGGCATTATATTCTCTTTGTTCACACCAACCATAACTTCCTGTCGTGATCATATCTCCAGCATTTGACTTCAGACTTGTTGCCGGCTTTGTCGTGAAGGCTTGATCCTAATTCCATTACGTAACCATCAGACACTTTGGTTGCATCTTCCGGTTGGAAGTATTCATCGAGAGGATTCAGATCTAGGTTTTTCATGATGAGCATCTGCTTGTTTCTTTGCTTCGTTTGCACTTTCTTTCTTTTCTTGTTCGCTTCGCAGCTAGATAGGCATTTAAACCAGCTTCTCTTTCAGCATCGGCTTCTGCTTTCTCTTCAACAGTACGTCCGTGATGTGCAACGTTCAAAGGATCGTCATCTTTATCTGCAAATTCACAGCCAAATTTCTTTTACAACTTTGCTTTCATTTCATAAATTTCTGCCATTAATAAGCTCACGTAGCCCTGAAGTTGCTCGATCGCTTGATCTCTGATAGTCACTGGATTTTGCAAAGATAATATTTAGGCATCTTTTAATGCAACGTCTTGCTCTAGTATCACTACCCTTCTTTGCAGCTTCTTGATATCCATATCATCATCATTTTCATTATCATGTTGCTCAATAAACTTCATTTTTTCAGCAGCTATTCTCATCGCAGCTTCATCTTGCTCATTCAACCCACTATTGGAGCTGCTAGCTTCGAATCGGGCTCCACTTGAGCTTTCTAGATGTGATCCAGATGAGAAAATTTCAGGAATGTTTATCTCTGTGTCAGCAACTGTGAATTCGGGGGCATCTTGTGAAATTGGATCGGGAATGGAACTTGAGCTTGTGGGCATTGGGTTAACTAGGGTTTCAGCTTTAGTTCTCTGTTTCTTCCTCGATTCTTGCTCTCTCACTGTATCATCATCTGCTTGTTTCTCTTCAATAGGAACGATTTTGGGAGGAAGGATCCTAGAATCGCCCTATATTGATGCAAGAAGAGCAGCAAGATTCTCTACACTCACCAGATTCAGTTCTTTGACGGTTTCTTCAGCTTTCTTTGACTCAATCTGTTATGTCTCATCTTCAGTGTCTTCATCTATAACTAGATCCTCAACTTCAGGTTCTTGTTTCTTTGCCGCATCGATAATTTGTATATTGTGTTCTTCAGCAACCACGACATTTACTTGTTTAGGAGCCGGCACAACTTCCTTAAATTTTCCATGTTTCACTAGATCATATCTTCCAACATACCTGATTTTCGCTGAATCATGTTGTTTGCAAGCCGCCTCAAAACAACATACTTGATTTTCACTGAATCACGTTGTTTGCAAGCCGCCTCAAAACAACTGGGACCAGCATCTTTAGATTCAGATGGTTTGTGCCCTTTACCAGCTCTGGATACTTATCATCGATAATCATTTGCACAAATCTCAGGTATAACTGTTGATACAGTTTTGTGTCTGTCGCTTATTCTTAGTTACATTGTAATTGTACGGTCTTTGCTCAAGTGTTTGTATAAGTTTTGTTGTGTCGACCAAAATAAGATATCCTTCTATCTTGGTTTCGTACGACATCTTAGTTAGTCTGTGTTAAACGGGTACATGTGTGCATACCGTTGAGTCTTGTGTACGTCATGTCTGTGACACATTCTCCAAAGTAAGCATTCTATGCAAGTTAGAATGCTCCGTACGAGCGACATGCTCCGTACGAGCCACATGCTCCGTACGAAAGAATCATTGTAAACAAGTTGGTTTACATGGTTCGTACGAACCATTCGCTTCGTACGAACCAATTGCTTCGTACAAGCCTCTTTGGAGCAATGCTTCGTGGGTAATAGAATGTTCCGTATGTCTTGTAACGTGCTTCGTACGAATGACCAGCATGGACACTATATAAGCAGACATGCACCTCACAGTCAGGGTTCTGTCTGTTGTTCAACTTGTTGGTGAGCTGAGCAGTTAGCATCTTTGGAGCAGACGAAGACACAAGAACACAGGCAGTTTGTTGAGTTGTATGAGCATTGTTTGTATATGTTTGTACTTGTTCTCATCTCTTGATCAAGATAGTGAATCCTTGGTTACCTCGTGTTCTTACTTTGCTTTGGTTTGCATGCATACTTGGATTCCGCACTCGTATGTGTGTTGCATGAACAAGGAATAGGTTTAACTTGATCCTCAGGTGGACCTACAAGTGGTATTAGAGCTTTGGCTCTCTTCCTTGTTCAAAACCAAGATTAGTGTTGTGTCTGAGCTAGTTTGAAGGTTTCTTGAAGTGTTCTTGAACTCCCAGCAGAAAACTTAAGTTTTGAATAGATAACTAACTTAAAACTTGGTTAAAATCTGTTATATCCAAAAAGTTTTCATTAAAATTTTCTTTTGTTCAAGTTGAATACATTTGTAGAAGAAATTCACCAGAAAACTCATCCGCACGAACAAGTTGGTTCGCACGAAGGAGCTCATCCGTACGAAGCAAGTTGCTCGTACGAAGAACACTTATCCGTACGAAGCAAGTTTCTCATATGAAGAACACTTATCTATACAAAACATTGGTTCGTACGAAAAATCTTCGTTATTGTTTGTTTTTTGTATTTCAGATTTTCAAAGTTGTGTGCTTTTCAAATATTTTCAAAATTGTGAATTTTTAAGAGGGAACTGTTATTTTCAAACTTTAAACCTTTCAATTTTTCATAATCAAGAAAATATAATGAGTTCAAATCCGTGGGATTGGAGTAGTTCATGCTCAAATCAGGAGTCTTCGCAAAGCTCCGCAACATCATGGGTTAAGTATTTGATGCCTCAACATACAGCTATGATCTATGCAAATCAGTGGGCATGTGTTGCGAATCAGAATCAAAGCATCCAAACTCTGTTAATGAGCGAAAGTGAAACAGGGAGTAATAACCATCCGCCGAAGCTAAACCACATGAACGATTATCCTTCGTGGAAAAGTCGTTTTCATACGTATGTTCTTGGACAGAACACAAAATTGTGGACGTGTTTTACTACACCCTATAAAGAATCACTTGAAGAAGTCGATCAAATCCAACCTCCTGAGCCAATCTAGACGAGATTGACAAGAAGGCATATGATCTAGAGAAGAAGGCATTTGCTATTCTCACACAAGCTCTTCATAAAGACATTTATCATCAGTTTGTGTATTGTACAACCACGAAAAATCTGTGGGATACTTTGGAAGCAAGAGGAGAGGGTAATGCTGCTACCAGGAAAATTCGGCATGATTTACTCAAGAAGGAGTTTGAAGGTTTCATGTTTATGGAAAATGAAACGTTGAATGATATGACCACACGGTTTTATCATCTGCTTAGCGAGATGTACTCTTACAAAGTGTTAGCAGCACCGCAAGAAATTGTGATGCGATTTGCTGATGCTTTACCACTGAAATAGGGTCAATGTATTGACTTAATATAACATACAGGTGTTTTGGACTCAATTAGTATTTATGAATTTGTGCAGAAACTGGAGAGCAAGAATGAAGAAGAACTCCGGATGGCACAACGAGTCACCGTTCCACAAAACCCTGAGATGTACTTCGGAGGTATTAATGCAGGTACAAGCTCAAGCCAGCAACCGAAGCTGCAAAACGCATTTGTGTCAAATGTGAACCCCTTCCTACCTCAACCTGTTCAATCAAGTCAGTCTGTAGGCTCAAGTACTCAAGCTTATGGACAAGCATTTGATCCGAAATCCTTCCTTCCACAATCAAGAGATTTAGCACATCAAGCTCCACAGCAAGCTCCTCAACAAGCTTTCTATGGAAACAATTGTCAATCTGCAAATCCCAACACTATCAAACTTGACACGTCTCATCTCTCTAAAGTCAGCGTAGAAGTTGCACAGGAACACGTGGAACTTCTCAACACAATGGTCAGTGCTTATTGTGGTTTAGTTGCAGGTCAAACAGGAAACATCAATTTGACAAACGAAGACTATCAACAAATTGACCAAGATGAGATGGAGCTGATGGATATCAAGTGGGCATTTGCAAGTGCTGTGAGAAGAGCGAAGAATTACATGCGGAGAACAGGAAGAACCAGTTTAGAGAGCAAGAAGGATACAAAATACGGCTTTGATAAAACTACCGTTACTTGCTTCAACTGCGGAGAAAGAGGTCACCTCAAACAGGAATGCACAAGGCCCAGCAAGGAAGGAAATCACAACCCCTTTCGAAATCAATCTCAACCACCCAACACAGCTCAGTTCAACAATGAAAGAAAGAATGGTAGCTGTTGGCAACTCAAATAATACCAATCAATCAGGACCTTCAAACACACATAGAGCTTTGATAGTTCAATCTGATGAAGGATGCGATTGGTCAGAATAGTTGGGAACTGGAACAACGGAAGAACTGCATGTTATGCGAAGATCGTCGATGAAATCAAACATGTTCACAGCATCAATACTCCAGAAAATGATGATACTTCTGGGTATGCTGGTAGTTCTGATGAAGAATGTTCAAGTTCAGGTGGTTATGGATCTGATTCTGATATCAGAAACGAGAGTGATACTGAGGTTAGCAAGTTGCTGAGTGAAGCTGAGATGATAAAGTGTGAATAGGTGGGTATGATGAAGAATGCAGAAGCTGTAGTGAAGGAGACAGAGACACTCTTTACAGATGGTGCAGCATTTCCTCATCACACTGCTTTATGGCAAATGTTGCATATTCTACAAGTCAGGTAAAATCTGATCCTCCTACAGTTTGCAATGACTGTGTTGAATTGAAAATAAGGTGTGAAACAGTCAACAGTCATAATCAAAATTTAGTTGTTGAACTATCAAAGTGCAAAGAAGCGAATTTGGCACTAACCCGAAATGAAAAAGAATTCAAATCTGTAATAGAAACCCTTAAGAAAAGCGTTTCAGAATTGACAAAACCAGTTTTGAATAAGCAGACATGAATTAACAACTATATTAATCTCCTGGAAGAAACTAAGAAAGAGTTAGCCATTGCCAAATGTGAATATGATTCGATCAAACTCAAATCAGAGAGTTATTCTAACTCCCGCTATGTACTTGATCATATCATTGATGTTCAAAAACTAAAGGGAGATGTTCAATGCATTGGGTATAAGTCGTGTCCACCACCAATGAAACACAACTATACCAAAATGCCTGATGAAGAGGAGATGCCTCATTTTGAACCCTCTGTACCTCTAAATCCTGAAGAATTTGCAGCAGGATTAGGGTTCAAACTAGACAATTCCTCTCAAGAACCAAGCAAGCCAGAAAGTTCATCGTCTGATGTTGATCAAAATCCATCTGATGAAGAGGAAGATGATACATCAGATGATGAATCAAGAAAGGTGATCAGGATCAGCCTCTTGATGAAAGGAAAAGAGTAGAACTTTCTGCTACTCCTAGTACTCAATCTGTTGAGATTCAAGAGATTGTTCGTAAGAAATCTGTCAAGACAAAAGTGTCAACAAATGAAGCAGATAATGTGTTATACACGTTGGTTGGAGATAAGAAAATCTATTCAAACAAAGATTTTCCAATTAAAAACGTAAATCCAATCTCTATAGATCAGGTGTTTGAAAAATCAACAACCAAAGTTTTAGAGAAGAAAAAGCCAACCAAATCACAACCATTATCCACTTCAACAGAAAAACAATGGAAGCAATTTGAAAAGCCTAACGTTTCACAACCAAAGGTTGAAGCAAAAGGCTCTCGCTACAAGAAAAAGGTTAAAAATGTTAAATTTGTGAGTTCAAAGGGTACCGATAAAGTCGAAACTTTTCAAGGAAAATCTAATATAGATTTTGTAAAGAAAGTTAAGATTTTGAAAAGAAATAGTGAAAATAATTACACCCAACACACGGATGGATGTAATGAAAATGAACCCAGTACCTCAAAACCTACAAGTTCAACATCAAGCCGAGAAACACGATCTCCTAGTTTTGTTGAAAAGAGAACATGTTTCAAATGTGGAGAGTTTGGCCACATTATAAAAGATTGTAAAAATCCAGCCAAACCAAGATTCGTGGAAAGAACTCCTTATGAACTAACTTGCCAACGTAGATCTATTTCTCCAACACAAGATAAACGAATGATTAAAGATGAAAAGGAGAAACAAAAACGTAAACAAGTAAAAGCAATTGAAAAAGCTTTAAAAACGGATTCTTCAGAAAAGAATCCAAGATCTTCAAAGTTACTAAAACCAGAAACTGTTAAAACTGTAAATAATAATAATCAATCTGTTAATAATCAACGATCTTGGAAACAGAAGACCGGTAATGGTTCAAGAGGAGGAACTCAGTTTATCAATCATCAAGAAATAGAGATCACATTTCATGATGATATGGGACGACCCAAGACCACTAAGGCTTGGGTCCCCATCTCAAACTAATCTTGTTTGTGAAATGTGTAGGGTGTTCCAGGAGGAACTGTAAACAGTCATTAGATTGTTGACAGTGGAGCATCAAGGCACATGACGGGCGACTTACGGCTCCTGTATGATGTGAAAAGCATTCGGGTGGTTATGT
The DNA here is from genome assembly GCA_947069175.1 of Scalesia atractyloides. NCBI lineage: Eukaryota > Viridiplantae > Streptophyta > Magnoliopsida > Asterales > Asteraceae > Scalesia > Scalesia atractyloides. The sequence continues at coordinate 54,975,090 of CAMTDV010000020.1, forward strand.
TGCCTTTGCTGGTGATAAAGGTGGATACATCACTTGAGAAGGAATGGTCTCCAATGATGTTATGAGCTTCGACAAGATCAATTATGTGCGGCAAATTACGTTTTGATCACCAACGTGCTGACCTTTTTACCAAAGCTTTTGACAAATCTCGTTTTGATTATCTACTTTTGGTAAATGGCATCAAGGTGAAAATCGAGTAACTCAACCATGGCTAATTCTTCATATTTTTCTAAAAGTCTAAAACTACAAAAAGATTTTCCAATTTTCTTAGTTTTATATTTTAGGGGGAGAAATTTTCCAGAAAATACAAAAATATGTCTTTTACTTATTTACCATCTATATTTAAGGGGAGAAAATTATAGAAAAATACAAAAACAATAGAAAACATAAAAATAAAAAATTAGTTTCTTGGATAAGTTGAAGATGATGAAATACACCGGTAAATATGTCAGAAATGGTCAAAAGCATAGAAAGAAGATTGATAAGTAGCTTGTCTTATGATGTATCGATAGGCTCACAATCAGACTAAAATGTGCAGGTTGATATAAACTTAACAGACAGAACGCCAGGTGGGAACCATTCATTGGCATATGGTCTTGGTATCGAAATTTCGTTTGATAGAGTGCAGAGGTTCTGAGATATACGGTGTTTATGCTGACTTATCATCTAGGTATGATGGTTGAATCTTCAATCCGAAAAATAACGGTGACGCAAGTCTAGAACATCCATCATACCATATATACGTGTATACTGCATACGACCATAAATAAGTGATAAAAATATCACATCCCCAAAATAAGTGATAAAATATCACAGCTTTATGCGGGAGCTAAGTTCGTCTCTCTGTCGGTACGATGGTACTAACCTGTTCATGGACTTACTCCTGTGCCCTTCATGCATATGAAGATTAAGTTTCTCATCAATAAGTGATTTAATCATACAGGGCTTGTTTTCAATCAAAATAAGTGAGTATCGCACATCATATACGTGAAGTGGTTGAACACCGGCTAGTAAGTATAAATCATACCCTAATCATATCTTCTAATCATGATTACATCTGATAAGTCGAGCTTACGTGGACAACAATACCGATAATCATAGTTGAATACTTATCTGTTTAATTTTTAAGTTTAAAACCGAATATCGTTTTTGACAAAGATTAAAAAGCTAGTTATGATTCCTTTACCTTGAAACTCTAAAAAAGAATGTTTTGATATATATTTAGTGTTAGTAATTGTTTTTATCTTTGTTTACTATGTTGTTAGATTAAGTTCTTTTTACTGTTAGCCAAAATTGAAACTCGAAAGTTTTCTACCAAGATACGCCAGAAAACCATTTGTCTGATGTCACAACTTCATGAAGTAATATCTTGCAACAAGTAACCATCAAAGAAAACCAAAATCTGAAATTCATACGAGTGTGTGTATCTCGTACGAATAACCTAAGTCAGTTGTTTGACTTCGTCTTTTGTTTACTCAAATGAGTTGCTCTGCATACGAATTAAGTGTTATTCGTATGGTTTGGTATTTCTTCATTCAGGGAATACATTCATACGGAAAAGTTATGATAAATTTTTCGTGTGTATTCCCTGATAAATTTATGTTAGTACAGAATGGAACAAAGGAACATAAACGAAAACCAGCAACGAAGAGAATTAACAAGTCAGAAGAAGAAACAGAAAAGATTTGATGTTTCTGAAAAGTTTGAAGACCTGATGCTCTATTAGTGGATAACAGATCTTCAGGGGAATTTGTTGATACTCCAAGCCATTCTAGTGTGAAGACCAAAGTATGAAGACCAAAGATCGAAGACCGAAGACCAAGCAACATCCACGGGGAGTTTGTTGATACAGTTTTGTGTCTGTCGCTTGTTCTTAGTTACATTGTAATTGTACGGTCTTTGCTCAAGTGTCTGTATAAGTTTGGTTGTGTCGACCAAATCAAGATATCCTACTATCTTGGTTTCATACGACATCTTAGTTACTCTGTGTTAAACGGGTGCATGTGTGCATACCGTTGAGTCTTGTGTACATCATGTCTGTGACACGTTCTCTAAAGTAAGCATTCTATATGAGTTAGAATGCTCCGTATGAGCCACATGCTCCGTACGAAGGAATCATTGTAAACAAGTTGGTTTACATGGTTCGTACGAACCAGTTGCTTCGTACAACCCTCTTTGGAGCAGTGCCTCGTGGGTAATAGAATGTTCCGTATGTCTGGTAACGTGCTTCGTACGAATGACCAGCATAGACACTATATAAGCAGACATGCACCTCACAGTTAGGATTCTGTCTGTTGTTCAACTTGTTGGTAGCTGAGCAGTTAGCATCTCTGGAGCAGACGAAGACACAAGAACACCGGCAGTTTGTTGAGTCATATGAGCATTGTTTGTATATGTTTGTACTTGTTCTCATCTCTTAATCAAGATAGTGAATCTTTGGTTACCTCGTGTTCTTACTTTGCTTTGGTTTGCATGCATACTTGGATTCCGCACTCGTATGTGTATTGCATAAACAAGGAATAGGTTTAACTTGATCCTCAGGTGGACCTACAATAACAGAAACGCCTTCTTCTTTGTGTTTTCTAGCATATTCTTCATGTTGTCAAAGATGAAGGCTGAAAAGTTGTAGTCATAGTCGTTGACCAAGGCAATGAGTGCAGCTGTTCGCGTCTGATTCAACTGATCCTCGCCACCTTTGTTTTCAGAGATACATTGTAGAAAGATGTGAGCAAGACACCTCAAGTATGGAGGAAACAGTTTCTTTAACACTGTTGGATAAGTGCCTTCATAGCTCATGTGTCACAATGCGTTAATCACAGTGCCTCTATTAAACGTTGTTGGATGACGTTCTTGATCTCCCAACTTTAGTGCCTCTCGTATAGTTGTCTCTGAAATAATGACATCCTTTCCTTGAACAATTGATTCGATAGTCGCACCTCCTCTTTTAACTTTGGCGTTGATCCAGAAATCTTGTATCATCTCTTCGTCAATAACTGGATTTATCTTTAAAGTGTGAGTGAGTTGGCAGTTGTTCAGGCCGACTATCAAAGAGTTGAATATTAGACGGTACTCCGACGGTGGACCAGATAAGAAGAAGGCTTGATTATGGAAGGCCTCGACTTCAAGTTTATGTTTTTCCATCATATTTTGCGCCATTTCTGCACTTGAACAAAAACGTCAATCTTTATAGCAAAAATCAACTTAAATTGACCCTTTTGACCGTTTGATCCTTAATCAAATGGTTCAAATAGCAAACAAGTTAACAGTTCATACAAAGGAGGTTAAGAGGTCAAACAAGGGTTCAAAACAATTTTGAACCAAAAGGTTCGAACCAGATTGAGCCGGTTAAAATGAATAGGATGAACTGGATCAAACTGATTCGGATGAACTTGGTCAAAAGTATGTTGGATGACAAGGGTTCAAATTGAATGACCCCTTGTCAGTCATCTGAGATGCCCTGAAATCTCGGATGAAGATGTCAGATCTCGGATGACTATCCGAGATCCATCCGAGATGCCATGAAGTTTATCCGAAATACCATGATGTTCATCCGAGATACCATGATGTTCATCCGAGTTCCATCCAAGATGCTAGGGAGAAGTCTAACCTATGAATTCGAGTCAATATGTCCGAGATAGATCCAAGAAATGAGTCCGAATGACTCGAAACTAATCGAGATGCCATTATATAGACTCGAAATGGGCCCGAGATATTGGGCCAGGCCCATCTCGAAACATTGATCTGAGATGATGGCCCATTTCGAGTCCCATCTGAAATGGGTGGGCCCATCCGGGATGGTTAATTTGAAACGGGTGGGCCCAACCATAAATGGTGGGCCTATCCAGGACAGTTAATTTCACTATGTGGGCCCCACACTTTTACCACTTCTGAACAATAACACCTTTGTCAAAATCTGCGATCCGACCAGTTAAGCAACCTTTTAAAACAATAAAATAATAATTATAATAATAATGATAATAATGATAATAATAATAATAATAATAATAATAATAATAATAATAATAATAATAATAATAATAATAATAATAATAATGAAGAGAGGAGAGTTGTCACGGGTTTAAACCGTTGTCGAACTAATTAAGGAACATTTTTCAGCACTTGCCTAATCAGACAGGTCCATGTGATTGCTGATATATTTGTCCTTTTAAACTTATCGCGTCAATCCTTAATTTTAACTTCATGACTTGATGACGTCGGTGTATCCCATAACATGACATAACCCCACGATAAAGGTAAGCGCAATCGTTCATCCTAACAGGTGAGTATAATTTTACAACATCAGACTTGTTGGTGAACAGGTCCGTACATCGTACTGTAGTGTAACCGAAAAACAACTGACGAGGGTTAGGCTTTATACCTTATACAGTATCTGACTTTCAAGCACATGGAATTATCTCATGATGAGATTTCCTTTCTTTTAAGGTTTGGCCTTCAATTTTGGCTCTTCCGAGGATATCCTGACTGTGTATAGGTCTGCATATATCTAGATGCAACAAAAGGGCAGTCCTGAAATCCCAGATGACTCACCAGCATAAAGACCCGAAACCTAAGACGTTGGCTATCTATACCAAGATTTAAGACCATAAAATCATACGCCGATGATATCTTACCCACATGACGTCTAACTTGTAGTGTTTGTCACTTGGTACTTGTTTCTTTTTGTCTCTAAGCGCTAAGCCTATCAACATATCGCAGTGGATCCTTGCCTTTTCAACTTCGGGACCTTACATGTGTTAATCAGATTCTTAGTATGGAAATTTATTTCACTTCCCGGCATGTGTTTCTCCCCCTCAACCAAATATTTCTCCCCCTAAATTTGTGCAATTACTTTATTCGCAAATTTTTTATGTAGTTATTTATTTATTAGGGACAGGTTTTTTTGCTAAGTCGGTGAAACGTATCATTTTTAAAAGGTCCACAAGCACCTAAAATCTCGAGTTGCTGATAGATTTTATAAAATGATCCGCCGTATTGGCATCAGTGTGGATCTGTTCAAGTTTAATTAAACCTCTGTCATAGCAATCTCGAATGAAATGAACTTTGATATTAATGTGCTTGGTTTTGGAGCGAAAAGCAAGGTTTTTGATGATTTGGATAGCGGCCGCATTATCACAGTAGATAGTAGTGTCAAGATAAGTCAAACCATAATCCTTGAGCTGATGTTGTATCCAAATAACTTGCGAGCTGCAGGCAGATGCTACAACATATTATGTTTCTGTAGTTGATACCGACACTGTTTGTTGCTTCTTGCACTACTAGGAGATAAGCTTGTCTCCAAAGAATTGACATCCAGCCGATGTAGACTTCATATCCATGTCCGTGCCTCCAAGGTTACTGTCAGAAAAAGCAAATAAATCAAAGTTCGAATCTCTAGGATACAAGAGTCCCAATTTTGGATGTCACACCCCAACCGATGGCGGAAACATCGGAGTGAGACGATAATGAGATTGCTCATTGCTCACAACGCTAATAATGATAATATTTAATTTAAAGCCAAATTTCATTTCAAGAATAATTGTTAAATGCAACATTGAAAATATACAACAATTAAACTTAACACAATACAACAAAATTGATACAACAACATTAACCTAAACGTCTAAATGTGTGTATCTAAATCCTTGCTATTTGATTTCATAGCATCCTCTTCATCAATCTGTAACATGTTAAAAAATAACAATTCAATACAAAAGCAAAGGCGGGTACACAAGTTTAAGCATAGTATACGTATACGAATAAAGTTTAAACAAATCCTCATGGTAACTATGATTCTACAAGAGCATATACAAGGCATGCAATACTACTAGTCAAACCCTTAACGCAATCACGATGTTTTAACATGGCCTCAAGATTACATGATAAAGGGGGATGCGTTACTTCCTAAAGCGCTTATACATGTCAAACGAAGGCTTAAAACAAGTTAATGACTAAAATATCACATAAAGAATGTCCAAGATATAAGCATCAAGTAATCGTATCAAGTATTCATAGTGTATAGGATTGTTTGTGCATTTCAAAAAGTTTTAAGTGTTGTGGTTTTGGTATAAGTAAACATGTTACACCCAAAAGTGTTCTAAACGAAAAGTGGGTCGGGTGTATTCACGATTTTGTATCTTCCCTTTGTTACTTCCGTGAAGGGCTTGGGGAGTTGGAGGATCACCAAGCTATCTTTTGAAAGCCTTGAACCTTTAGATAGAGAGATCTTTAGAGCTTTAGAGAGAAGAGAAGAAGTGTTTGAGGTGTGAAATGAGAGTGGGAGGAGGTGGGTATTTATAGTTGAGGTTTGGGGGTTGAGTTAGGTGAGTATTAAATGCAAGAAACACAATCCGACAAACACAAAATGGACCAATCCATGGGCTAGAAACCACTTTCTCCGGATTATGCTATTTTTAGTACTTAAACTTAGTTTATCTTACATTTCATTGTATAACTTGATATTTTCACATGTTTTCAAGTGTATAATGTATATGTAAGTATATTTTAGGTATCAATTATGAACGTATGAGTATTTACACGTATAACAAGTACGGTTTGTATGTAAACACGTATTTAACAATTAAATGCATGTAAGACAAGTGTGTATCAGGTATGAATTTTATTACGATCAAAGTCTCGAATTATAAGATTGGGAAATGAAATACGAATGCAATACGAATAAAAGTTTCCATAAATAGAACTACGATTACACTTTCTAATTAAGGAAAGTACGAAAAAGCGAGGCGTTACAGTCTCTCCTCCTTTAGGAAATTTCTTCCCAAAATTTATTCAAAAGGAAGACTTTGGAAAGATGTCATTTTGGTGTAAATGTTTGTCCAAAACCAAGATTTTGAAGTTTAAAGTTTTTGCAGAGTTCATGTATAAGTGTGTCAATATGTGTCGAAATCTTGAAGGATAAAATGGTAGGTTCCGTGAAAGTAATTTGTTTGACTAAGGTGTTTTTGAGACACCAATCGTAAACGTGTATAAGGATAAGTAAAACGTGTATGTGTGTGTAAGCAAGTGAGTTTTACTAGGTCTGGACAACACATTGGAAGGAATATTTTAAAATAGTGCGACCTAAGAGGAAGGTTTTAGTAGGACTAAGGATGTATTTTGATTAAAATGAGCGGTCCGTACCGAAAGCTGTAAGAAAAGTTTTGCAGTTCTAAGGCGTATTAGTAAAATCACTTGTTGTAAAAATTGTTTATTGGAGAGAGCTAGGATGGTAAATATTTATGGTTTCTAAAAGGTTTTGGAGGTAATAGACCGACTGGTTGAAGTTTACGCGTAGATAAGAGTGAAAGATAGTTTTAAAAGAAAAGGAACATTTTGACCAAACTGAGCCGGTGGGGACGTTTATAAAAATGGATTGAACGTTTTAGGCTGATTTGCTGTAAATAAAGTTGGATGAAGGTTAACGGAAGAATTGTGAAAATCGTGGTATGGTAGTGAACGATTAGGTAGGTGTATGCGAGGGATAAAAATGGTATAAATATCAGATAAAATGCGACATAGATGCTAGTGATAGTTGTGGCGGTTAAAGCTAACGATTTTGAGAATTAAGCTTTGTCATGGGTAATCGAGTACTAATCATTACGAAGTGGGGTCACCAAAATTTGTTATGAATCAAATGTATTTAACAAGGTCCAGGAAAACATCGAATTTCTCATGGCACATTTTACGAAAGTTTGGTAACATGGTAGGGACACGTATATATAGGAAGTACCAATGGCGTATCCGCCATGTTCACACCATGTTACGTCATTTTGCTATTCGGTGTCATGTTACGTTCCATGTTGCGATACACAGTAAAACCCACTGTGGTTTTCATGCGCCTACCAATATAATCCCGTGTGCACCCGCGATTATTTTGGTTTGTGCATGATCCTCATAGTTTATACTAGTAGTGTACGGGTCAAGTTACATCTAGTAAGCAAAGGGTATGTAAGATAGCGTATAAAAATTAGGTATACTAGCATGAGTGTATGTATGTATGTATGAGTGTGTCGAACGTAGGTGAAACCTCGGGTTATGCCTCCTTATAGATTTCAAGTATGACTACCAAGTAGTGCGAATGCATAAATTTTGAGTATGATTGAAGACAAATACGTATAACATTAGCATGCAGTATCAAGCGTATAGGTGGAATAAAATGGGATTTAGCATATATAAGTTACTATGAAGTTGCGAGTGTGTAAAATACGAAGTGTAATGGTGATATGTGAAATATTGTCATGTAATATTGACTGTATAGATAGAAACGTATAAGGCGGTATGCAAGTGTGTGGTTGCTTGAGTCAAAACATTGAGATGGTTAAAATAAGTCGGGTTTGTCGGGAATGAAGGACCAAAATTGTGAATGTCGGGTGAATATTGAGAAAAGTATTAATTTTTGATGTAAAATGTGGTTTGTAAAAAGAAATGCTACTTTTGTTTTAAAATTTATATTCGCATATGAAATTTTCTTGCCCATGTGTTCAGATTTAGATTTGTGTATTTTGAAAAGGTTGTAAAATAATGAGCTTGCTTTATTTTGCGTATTTTATTGATGCAAGAAAAGTCGTGTTTTGAAAATTTTCATGTAAAACATAAATTTTTGAAAAGCATTTTAGCAAAGTACTTATACGTATATGATAGAAAGTTTTCGTTGGTTTCTTGTTGGAAATAAAATGTCTTTAGAGTGGTAGTATAAAGTGAGTGTGTTTTGGACGAGTTGTGAAAATCGAAGATAAGAGGTTCGTTTGACCGACTAAGTTGATGGGTAGCATTTCATAAAGTTTTTGAAAATCTGAGAAAGAAATGTTTAAAGTGTCATTAGGGGTTTCGTATATGTAATTTAAATATGTTGTAGGGGGAGAAAAATCGTTGGGATAAAGTAGTAAGGTTTGAGGTTTATGCATAAATGAGAAATTGAAACAATGATAAATGGTTTAGGTATAAGTTTGATATAATGATTGTTATGAAAATAGTCGAGTTGGAGTTGGACTTCGACTCATTTCTCCAACTTGAGTTTTGCAAAAAAGACATCTAGGTGATCGACAATAAAATCACGTTTCAGCATGTAAGTATTGTATAACATGTATGAGTTCACATAGGTGACATAAGCATAATAAGTATTCAATAGTATAAACACGTATGATTACATAAGGAGTATAAATTTAGTTGGTTTATGATAGTTATTATTGTTTCTGATTGCGAAAGATGTGCGAATTGTGCATCGGGTTCGAAATGAACGAGGTAATAAGTATTAAAACACATAAAATTGAGATAGCATAAAAGATAGGCTTAGTAAAATATTGTAGTCCTTTGGGTTGAGAAGCGTCGACTATTCCAAAGTGAATCGAAGATCCTTTCAAATTAGAGGAACGTGCTTTGGCCTATAGGTAAAATTCTCTCGTCGAGAAGTGATTAATGGCATTTTACCCTTCCAGTTCCTACACGTCTCGAATTGATCAAAAAATCGAAACTTTGGCGAGATTGAAAATCGAGGAGTGGGACTAGTTGACAAGGTGTGGGTCTCACCCCTAACTTGACAACATCGTACCCTAAGCGTGGTTGGTACTTACCAAACGAGGAGCGAACTCCGACTCGTTGGTAAGGGTCCACTAGAGTATGAAATGGAATTTTCCATTAAGGTATGGATATCACTCCTAACTTGATGGCGTAATTTCGTGAAAAAAATCGAATACGCGGATTAAGAGTGATCACCAAAGTATGGATATCACTCCTAACTTGATGGTATGCATATCACTCCTAACTTGATGGCGTAATTTTATAGTATGATTGTCTTCAAGTCTTCAAGTGTGTATATTGTGTAAATGTCTTAGGAAAGACATATTGCATATATTAAGACCAAAAGAAATAGGAAGAAGCAAGGTAGGGATAATTAGCATTTTAAACACGAATCAAGAATGGTCAAGTTTGGTCACTTAAACTATAGACTAGGTCGAACATGGAAATTCTACCTAATTCCCTATAGTTATGGCTCTGATACCAATCTGTCACACCCCAACCGATAGCGGAAACATCGAAGTGAGATGATAACGAGATTGCTCGTTGCTCACAACGCTAATAATGACAATATTTAATTTAAAGCCAAATTTCATTTCAAGAATAATTGTCAAATACAACATTGAAACAAATAAAACAATTTAATTTAAAGCCAAATTTCATTTCAAGAATAATTGTCAAATACAACATTGAAACAAATAAAACAATTAAACTTAACACAATACAACAAAATTGATACAACAACATTAACCTAAACGTCTGAATGTGTGTATCTAAATCCTTTCTATTGGATTTCATAGCATCCACTTCATCAACTTGTAACATGTTTTAAAATAACACTTCAATGCAAAGCAAAGGCGAGTACACAAGTTTAAGCATAGCATACGTATACGAATACAGTTTAAACAAATCCTCATGGCAATTATGATTCTCCAAGAGCATATACAAGGCATGCAATACTACTAGTCAAACCCTTAACGCAATCATGATGTTTTAACATGGCCTCAAGGTTACACGATGAGGGGGATGCATTACTTCCTAAAGCGCTTATACATGTCAAACGAAGGCTTAAAACAAGTTAATGACTAAAGTATCACATAAAGAATGTCCAAGATATAAGCATCAAGTAATCATATAAAGTATTCATGTGTATAGGATTCTTTGTGCATTTCATAAAGTTTTAAGTGTTGTGGTTTTGGTATAAGTAAACATGTTACCCAAAAGTGTTGTAAACGAAAAGTGGGTCGAGTGAACTCACGGTTTTGCTAGCTTCCCTTTGTTACTTCCGTGAAGGGCTTGGGGAGTTGGAGGATCACCAAGCCATCTTTTGAAAGCCTTGAACCTTTAGATAGAGAGAGCTTTAGAGCTTTAGAGAGAAGAGAAGAAGTGTTTGAGGTGTGAAATGAGAGTGGGAGGAGGTGGGTATTTATAGTTAAGGTTTGGGGTTGAGTTAGGTGAGTATTAAATGCAAGAAACACAATCCAACAAACACAAAATGGATGAATCCATGGGCAAGAAACCACTTTCTCCGGATATGCTATTTTTAGTCCTTGAACTTAGTTTATCTTACATTTCATGGTAAAACTTGATATTTTCGCATGTTTTCAAGTGTATAAAGTGTATGTAAGTATATTTTAGGTATCAAGTATGAATGTATGAGTATTTGCACATATAACAAGTATCGGTTTGTATGTAAACACGTATTTAACAATTAAATGCATGTAAGACAAGTGTGTATCAGGTATGAATTTTATTACGATCAAAGTCTCGGATTATAAGATTGGGAAATGAAATTCGAATGCGATACGAATAAAAGTTTCATTAAATAGAAATACGATTACACTTTCTAATTAAGGAAAGTATGAAAAAACGAGGCGTTACATTGGAGCTCCCTTAAGGTATCTAAAGATTCATTTAAAAGTAGTGAGATGAGAAAGTTTAGGATTAGCCTGATATCGATCACCTTGGTAAACAGCAAACATAATATCCGGCCCGCTCGCTGTTAAGTACATCAATGAACCAATCATAGATCGTTACGTTGTCTGGTTGACCGGGCTTCCTTCATCATCCTCATTCAGCAAGGGCCTTCTACAATGGGGGAGTCCATAAGCTTATTTTTTGTCATGTCGAATTTTGCAAGAACGTCCTAAACATATTTTCCTTAATAAATCAAGATCCCTTGACTGCTCTGATGAACTTGCAAGCCTAGGAACATAGTCATTTCTCCCAGTGAGCTCATTTCGAACTACTTCTTCATCACCTCCTTGAATTCTTTGCTTAGATCTTCATTGGTTGACCCGGAAATGATGTCGTCAACATAGATCTAAACAAGGATAAGATCCTTGCCAATGTGTTTAATGAATAGCGTTTGATCTATCGTCCCGTGAGTACATCCGTGTGCAAGTAGATGCTCTGTTAAGGTTGTATACCATCACGGGGTGCTTGGTGTAGACCATACAAAGCTTTATCTAACTTGTAGGCATAGCCTTGCTTCTTTAAATCAACAAACCTAGGGGGCTGAGCGACATAAATCTCCTCCTTGACCTTCCTCTACTAAAACGCCGTCTTGATATCCATCTAATAAACAGTGAAACCTATATAGGATGCATATGCCAAGAAGATGCGTATGGCTTCCAGACGAGCTACTGGTGCATACTATTCATCATAATCAAGACCTTCAATTTGTTTGAATCCCTGGACCACCAACGTAGCTTTGTTGCTCACAATCATGCCGGTATCGTCTTGTTTGTTTCTATATACCCAGTGAGTACCAAGAGCACGCTTTCCTTCCGGCAGTTTCACTAATTTCCATACTCCCAGCTTCTCAAATTGATTAAGCTCTTCATGCATTGCATCAACCTATCCAGATTCCTACAAAGCAACATCAATGTTCTTAGGCTCAATCTGTGAGATGAAACATGAATATAAACATGTGTTAATGGGTCCTATTCTACTGCGGGTCTAAACACCGACGGTTACAGGGCAAATAATGTTTGTAATCGATGGCTTCTCTGAACATGTTGTGGGATTGCTACAGAAGGTGCCTGCAAGTTTGTTTGCATACAGAAAAGCTTCCTGACACTATCCCATATTGACCCCCCTCATTTGATGCAGCAGCAATGTTGATCACCAGTGGATCCATAGTGCAATCTGATGGAATCGGCTCCGGAAACAATGAAGCTCCTTGAATGTTGTATTGAAGGACCAACAGTAGTTTGCTGTGTGGAGGGTTCATTGTTGTGAACTGTATCGTCAGGAGTAGCTGTTGTTGTTGGTTCAGGAACCGGCTCCTGAACTGGTAAAGAAGGATGCGGTGAAGTAGTGGCTTCATGAAATCCCGATGGATCTACAGTAAGCTTCTTGAAAGCATCTTGAATAGGTCCAACATCATCTTCAGCTATGATAGGAATAGGTATCACTGTACTTGAGACATCTGCGGTAACAATTACATTAGAAAGAATATTAAATGACTTAAACAAGGAGGAATAATCATATAACAAATCAGGTCCAATTCGTGTGTCTTGGGATTTTCTTCCGACCAATCCACGTATTACGTCTCTACGATTTGCTTCTTGATTTTGTTGTATACTCAATATGTGGTGTTTTAAGCATAGCTGATGAAATAACATGGATCACCTCTTGATTCGAATTTACCTTTGGCATCCATGGTTAGGAGAACACAAGGGCACCTATAAGTGCAGAAATGTTGTATAGATGATTTCTGTCCTTCAACTATCTCATACGACCTCTTCATGTGATGTTTGTTGATTAGTGCATGATTTTGAACATAGCAGGCGGTATTCACTGCTTCTCCCCAAAATATTAGTGGAATGACATAATCTATCAACAATGTATGAACAGCTTCAATGAGAGTTCGGAAGCGTCTTTCATCAACTTTGTTTTGTTGAGGAGTTCGAGCTGCACTGTATTAACGATCAATTACTTTTTAAGCACAGAAATTATTCAGCTTAGCGTTCTTGAACTCCGTCCGATTGTCGCAGCGTATAATTTCACTCGCTCATTCGCTTGGTTTTCCATGAGAGTGACAAGTTTCTTTATCAGACCTGTAGTTTCACTCTTCTATTCCAAGAAAAACACCCATGTAAGCGAGAAAGGTCATCAGTGATAACTAAGTATTAAGCCTTTCCGCCAATACTCATCACATTGATAGGACCAAAAAGATCTATGTGAAGCACTTCCAGAAATTTAGATGTTGTATGCACGAGCTTGGGCTTATAAGGCTTACGATGCTGCTCCCACGAGAACATGATTCACATTTTTCGATCTGCATAAAATCTCTGATTGATAAGTTTCTGACTAGACCTCCTTTTGTCAGTCGATTAAGATTCTTCATGTTCAGATAGCCAAGTCGTCGATACCACAACATTGCAGCATGTTCAGCAATTTCAGAAAATAAACAAGTAACTTGATCAGTGGGGGGCTTTGTTCATATAGATTGCGTAGGCATTTCCCCGGTGTTCAGCTTCAATCAAGTACCAATCCTCGGGTATGACAATCCCAGGCTTCAACACCACGCAACCACCTTTTGTGAAGAGAACTTCTAATCCGTTGTCGCACATTTGGGATACGCTAAGAAGACTGTGTTTGAGTTCAGGAACATAATTTACATCAGAGAAGCTGAGAACCCCATTTCTGACCGTGCCTTTCATAGTAATTCTTCTAGTTTCACCTCCTACAAAGGTGACAAATCCGTCGTTGAAAATTTTGATGTCATTCAACTGGAGATATCCCCAATCATGTATCTAGAAAAACCATGGTCAATAAAAACAGATTCTAACGACAACCCTTCATAGACATTCCTACACACATAACATGATTAGTGAGAAACTTGAACCCAGACCATATTCGATCTGGGTTGATAATCACACTTCATTCGCACACCTCATGAAAGGTCACATGACTTTTAGTAGAATTCGAGATTTTGGAATTACAGGTTGTAGAGTTTGACGATGGAGAACACCAAGATTGAGATCTAGCCAGAATTTTAGGTCTCTAGATTCCTGAATCATTGTTACTTGAAACAGCTTTAGTTGATGTTGTGTTTAATTTCTTAGGCTGATTTTGGAAACCATTGTGTTTGAAAGCTTTTGATTGCTTTTCTTTGCTGGATTCCAGTTTTCATCAGAGGGCTTGCATGATGTAATTGATGTCCATGATGTCGAAGGTGCGAAACCCTCTGATGATAAGTGTTCTTGGATTTGTATGACATGAGGGGACGATGAACACAATTTCTAGCTATGTGCCCCGGAATTCCACAAATAAAACAAGTGTGTCTTTTCGAGAAAAAGACTCTTAGTTCTGCTTGTGTTATTCTTGGGAGCTGATTTGGTCTCTTCTTTCCACTAGGTGCTAATTTCTTAGTGTATATTTACTCTTGGATGAAACATACTCACAATCATCAGCACAAGAATGAGTATCTATAACTTTCCCCTTTAACTTAGGCTTAGTTAGCTTTTGAGATGGGGTTTTATCAGATGGGGTTTTATCGGATGGAGTTTTATCGACTACTTTTAATGTATTAAATTTTCAACTAATTCATTTAAGTATTCTTGATTAATGTCTTTAACGAAACTCATGGGCTTTTGAAAATCAGTGGGTCGAGCGTTCTTTGTTTTGAAATGTTCCCAAGGAACGTAGTCGCTTGGTTTGCCATACATCATTTTATCATATTTTCCAATTCTTGCTCAGTAATGGGCATTCTTGAATAATTATGATTATATGGCGGAGGAACTTGTGTATAACCCAACCCTTTGCCCGTGTTTTCCTTTGTACGCCAATTGTATATTACAAAGCTTACGAACAGTGTCACTGGAAGTATCAAATTTCTTAATGTTCAACTCATTTTGTTGATATTTTCTAGCAAGAAGTTCCAGCTCAGCTCTCACTAAGTCGCATTCAAAAGTTTTTGAATTTAATCTATTTTTGTAATTATGGACCCAACATTTTTGTTGATGGACGTCTAAGTTGAGCTGAGCTATGTCCTTCTTTAGCGTATCAATCTTTTCATAGAGAATTCTATTGTTCTCTCGAAGACTGATGGATTTAAACATGGCATTGTTGTAATCGCTAATGAGATTGAAATTATGTACTCTCATCTATGCAGTTTTATTTCTACACTGTTCGGAGCACAAGAGAGAGTTTAACGTTTCAGAGAGAGTTTTGGGCTCCCCAGTCTACGCCATCAGGCATTGGAGATGATTTTCATCAACTTCCGAGATCTTCACCGATTCCACCTGAGCTCAGCATCAACCCAACTGAATCCATGCTGCACTTGCACCATCCGTGCTTTTCCTACTCCAGAGCCTCCTTGGCTAGATGAAGTTTAAGTTGACGTTGAAGTTGACGTCTGAGCTGGAGTAACAGGAACCATGGATCTATTTTTTTAATTATGGACCCAACATTTTTGTTGATGGACGTCTAGGTTGAGCTGAGCTATGTCCTTCTTTAGCGTATCAATCTTTTCATAGAGAATTCTATTGTTCTCTCGAAGACTGATGGATTTAAACATGGCACTGTTGTAATCACTAATGAGATTGAAATTATGTACTCTCATCTATGCAGTTTTATTTCTACACTGTTCGGAGCACAAGAGAGAGTTTAACGTTTCAGAGAGAGTTTTGGGCTCCCCAGTCTACGCCATCAGGCATTGAAGATGATTTTCATCAACTTCCGAGATCTTCACCAATTCCACCTGAGCTCAGCATCAACCCAACTGAATCCATGCTGCACTTGCACCATCCGTGCTTTTCCTGCTCCAGAGCCTCCTTGGCTAGATGAAGTTTAAGTTGACGTTGAAGTTGACGTCTGAGCTGGAGTAACAGGAACCATGGATCTCTCTGAGTTCCTAGCAGCAGCAGCTTGACTTGCTTCATAACCCACTGATGTCTTCTTGTAGTCTATGGCGAAGTGTCCGGGTTCATGGTATTTAGCACCTCAACTTGTCTTTCACAGATCTAATATGAATGTTTGACATGGGACGGCGACCGTATCTCTTCTGAAACTTTTCTACTCGGAATGCTGCCAGATTCCAGGATGTATCCAATTCGTCAATGTCTTCTTCAACAACTTGATTTATCTATGTAGCAAGAACTGAAGGAGGCAAGAGATCACCTGCAAGAAAGGCATTCAAACTATTGAGCCATTTTGCGTGGTTAGAAATGCAAGGTTTTCAGCAAGAGGTGTGGATGGGACATTTTGAGAAGCTGAGGGTTCATAGGACTATAAACCACGTTTGTGTGCTAAGGAAATTACTGAGCAGTACCAGGTGCAGCTGAGTTGTTTAGAAGAGACACGTCATCCACGTAAGTTGTCTTATGAGCATGTAGCTGAGCTTGAGTTAACGGACTGAAGACAACATTCAGATTGTTGTTCATCACTTGGCTGAAAACAAGGTTAGGATGACTTTGAGACATCAAGGCAACATTAGAACTAGTCACCCCTGCAGCAATCATGGAGTTCTTGTGGTTTAGCTCTCTTTGTTGGTTGTCGATTTCACATGATTTGATGGTGGCGATCAGTTTGGTGAGAGTAACTTCATTCAATTTGCAGTGCGTTTGATCATCGTCTCGGCATCACAACTTTTAGGCAATGAGTTCAAAATTTGGCGATTCATCTATGAGACAAGATTGATAAACCTCCTGATTTGGTTTTCCACTATATCCCCATAAATATGATTGAACCAACTGAATTACTGGTTCAACATGTTTGCCCGGCTAGCCTTCAAGTCGGTGTTTCCTTTATATGGATACTTCAACACATCCCATATCTCTTTGCATTTGTGCAATTTCTGACAACAATCGAGATATCAGCACCGAGAGCCATAGTAAGATTTGCCATTGCCTTATCGTCTTCATCTTTGATGCTTCAATAGTCGTGCGTCCACAAACCTTCAGGTTTCGGAATCTTAGTGTGAGGATCATCTTCAGTTGCGTACATGATAGTGTGGGGACCATCACGAATATACCTCCAGATACCGGGTTCCTTAGCTTTGCAATACTGCTCAAAACGCCAGGTCCACTCAAAATAGAATCTCCAACAGCAATCTCGGAATTTTGGTAGACGTTCCAATAATCTGATCCAGTACTTGATGCAACCTAGAGTCTGAGACTAGATAGACGTCAAGGTAGCGTTGGCGAGATCCGCAGCAGTTAAAATACCGTTCTGTTCATCATTTTTTATTTTACCAAATAATGATTAATTATATTTTTGTTAAAAATGACAAGTCCAATTGTCCAATCCGAAATGGTTAACCAGGTCAACTCTGAATAGGAAAGTTAGCTCGAAGAAGTGTAATCGAATTCGAAACAGTACAGGAACTCAGAACAGTGCTTTATCCAAGTTGGTAGATGTTGATTCGAGTTGGCAGATGATGACCCGAGATGCTGACAATATTCAACAGTAATGATCCGAGATATTATTGAAGATGATTCGACATGCAAGCAAACTCAACAGTGATGATCCGAGATGGAATCCGAGATGCAAGCAATCTATCCAAGATAGATTCTAGTCTTCAACCAAACTATCCGAGATAGGTTCAAGATGGTTCGAGTCTTCAACCAAACTATCTAAGATGTGTACGAGATGGTTCGAGTCTTCAACAGATGATACGAGATATTCAAGTCAAATATCTGAGATGGTCCGAGATCCAATCCGAGATTCAACAGAACTCCGAAACAATAGCAGATTTAGTTCGAAACCGTGTGATATCAGATTTGAGCCTAGAAACAAGTTCAAACAGGCTCTTATACCAATCGTAAGTCCCGAAAACCGGATCTTACGATATCACACATAGCTTGATTGATGGAGGAATTATACAAACAAGCTATGAATCAAGATAGAAGAAATAAGATGAAATAGATAAAGACAAACTTGCATACAAATCTTGAATTTGTCTGATACAAGTTAGAGAGAAAACCACCAAAAAGCTACTAACCCTAATACAACATTATCTATATATACTAGAGGGTTAGTGCACTATTAACATAAAGCCCTAAGGCCCAAAAGCCTTCCCCAAGCCCATAATTACAATGTAGCCCACACCACTAATGTAACTAATGCATAAACCTTATTATGGCCTAATGAAAACACGCAATTTAAATAATTCACATGGATTGTCGATATTGTTGTCCATTTAAACTCAATCTAAAAACTTTCGTAATGCTTGCCGATGCGTTAAGGTACATTAATTTGCACTACGTTCTTATAGATACCACAATCTCAGCATATCCCCTCATCATGTAATACTTTCACTCAAATAATGCCTTTAAACTTTCATCAACTGTGATTTGTGCAAAAATAAAGCAGAATGTTTAAACAATAACAATCAGGTCGATATTTCGATACGCAGAGAAACTCTAATGTTTAAACAAAATAAGAAATAAACATAAGTTGAAATTGTTTAGATCTAAACATATTCCCTCATCATGTAATACTCTGACTCAAACAATGCCTTTAAACTTTCATCAAATGTGATTTGTTCAAAAACAGAGCCTTTTGTTTAAACATTAACAATCAGGTCGATCTTTCGATACGCAGAGAAACTCCAATGTTTAAACAAAATAAGAAATAAAAATAAGTTGAAATTGTTTAGATCTTAACCACCAGTTCGATATTCTCATATACGTAGAAGTGATCCAAGATTTAAACAAAACACCAAGTAAAATATAGCAGAAACATTTAGGCACTACCATCCAGTTCGATACTTTCGTATACACAGAGGATATCCAATGCATAAACAAAATATAGAAATAAAACATGTTTAAATCTTTGAAATGAAATACACAATCACATTGACTTTTTCAGTAAGTTGTGAAAGTTCACAAACTGACCAGTTTTTATGCTTTTCAGCATTCAGCGATTACCATGTAGGTACACAGTCACGATGGACAAAACTAAGTACTATGCCTTCAACCGCGTTTCCCACTAGAACTAGGCCATTTCTTTTATGTTTGTATCGTTTTTGCAAAACTACTAGTCTAGCTGAACCTACCGACACACCTTTAGTGAGATTGTTTAACCATTTTAAAAAATACATATCTTTAGCATGCACTGATAGTCTACTGATATACTATCATTTTGTGACAACTGGCAAATAACTGGAAATTCCGTACAATGTAATCACTAATTTCATATTATAATCTCATGCATGATTATCGTAATTTAAATTCAAACTGAGTCGTACGTTATTAGGACAAGTACTGAATGCACTAAATGGCCGAAGAGTGTTGGTAGAAAACAGACCAAAACAATGCCCTAAGAGTGTTGGTAGAAAGCACTAAATGCACTAAATGCGGTGACACTAACCGTGTCAGAAAACCCGCTGAAACGAATCCGAACAAGAAATGAAGGCATGTAAATGCCATACCCGAGTCCATATGCAAATGAAAACACATATTTGAGAACAACTATTACAATAATACATAACTTTCCAGTATAACGTCTAAATTGCAAAATTGTCTGTTTCGACCGAAAAGGCGACAAATGGCGATTTGTCCGCAAGACTAATTCGGATGGTTCCGGATGTCAAGATAAGAATAAAACAATGCTAAATATCCTAAAATAATGTGAGAATAGCAAAAATTCGCATAAACGTCGTTTCCAGTCATTCGGCAAACAGTGCACAATTCGCCTGGAAAGCGACCGATCGTCGAAACGATGAATATTTTAGTAGCCAATAGCCTCATCCGAGCGTCTAGCGAACTAGTTAAGCATTATTTGGAACTCGGAATCCATTCAACTAACATGAGGTCACGGAAATGCAACTTTCGGAAAAGTTTGACGGCGGATCATAAAAGTGTCGATATCGATCGAACGGTCGAATGGAAGACATATCGGCAACCTATTTCATCATGTATTCATCTAGCGAACTAGTCGTGAATATTTTTGGACCGGAAATGCACTAATTTGAAACCATAGTAGTTGTGGTAATCGAAATCAAACGCTTCCGGAAATAAATATATAGTTCTGTTTATTAGCGAATACTTCGACGATGAATGATCTAGCGTCATATCCGTCATCCGAAAATTATTTTGGAGGATATATGGATTAAATGCCATATAATTACACCCTAAACACAAGTCTTATGCTTAAGATGCTAGAAGATAACCCTAATCACCGTAATTAATTTAATCACCAAAATATCTATTTTTTTCAACATGTGGTAAAAATAAAACTTACCCTTACCCCCCCCCTCATTTACACGGCTATAAAGTGGGTCCCACCCACTTGATTTTTGTTGAAATTTTGTGAATATGGCTTGGTTAGATCTTGATGGATATTGAAGATGTGATGTGAATATATAATCATCCCACATTATGTTCATCATTTTTATTCACAAAAAAAAGTTGCAAACATCTTCCCCCTTTCTCTCTACACCCCACGGCTCCAACACCACCACCTTAAGCCACCATTAAGCCACCTTAGAACACTACTTTATACACACTTTGAAGCTTGATCAAGACCTCTAAGGGAGCTTGCATGGATGGAGCTTATTAGGGCCTTCTAAGGAGCTTTTCCATAATCTTCAAGAATCTTGTGCACCCATTGTGAGCTAATCTCCTCCATAATCTAACTTATTTTTATGCTTAGATTATTAGTCTACAAGTTGATCATCTTGAAAATCAAGAAAAGATACATCAAAAACCCTAAAATACAAAATAATATTAACAATAAATATTGATTATTTGGTTGATTATATGCTTATATGATTATTAGAATGTATATTGAAGTTGTTTATGTTGATATTATGAGATAAAAGTAAGATGATATTGTATGATTTAGTATAAAAATAAGGATTTGAACATGATAAGGTTTAAATCTAAACAAGATCATCACTTACAGGATCCATGTGAAATACTACAACTTCAATATAATTTTTATAAACAAGAATGATTTTTATGAGAAATAAACATATGTATTTAAGTTGTAAATACATCAAAAATGTGTAGTAGTCAAAGGGTTACATGCATGAACTTGTTTAAATAACATACTAAAGTATTTTTTTGAAAAGAA
This sequence comes from Scalesia atractyloides, assembly GCA_947069175.1. Taxonomy (NCBI): domain Eukaryota; kingdom Viridiplantae; phylum Streptophyta; class Magnoliopsida; order Asterales; family Asteraceae; genus Scalesia; species Scalesia atractyloides. Next base: position 54,996,630 of record CAMTDV010000020.1, read on the forward strand.
TAATAAACACTAAAAACCCTCTTGATTTACTAGGGTTTTTAACAACAAAAATTCATGGATGATGATAGGTAGATTATGTTTAATAAATATTAGATGGGTTGTTGATGATGATTATGAGTTTAAACAGGTTTTAAATACGTTTTTAAAACGTGAAAAACGCCATAGTTTAGGAAACTATGGCGAAATTTTCTAAAAATATAATTGCGATTAAAGCATGATTAGTGGGGTGATTAGTGGGACTAAACGCGATTAGTAGCTTAAAATGTCATTAAGTGGACTCTAATGACGAAGGTTATTCCTAAATAACCAAGTGTTTAAATAAAGTCACAAATATATATTGATAAGAAAAATAAATACTTTTACAAATATATATATATATATATATATATATTCTTATATGTAAAATAATACAAGTGTTTGTATAAATACATGTTGCTAATAAATAATATGTATACATGTGTGTATTGTATATGTATGTATTAGAAACTTAGGGTATACACAAGAAAATACCCAATCTTATACAAAATACAAACACTTAAACAATATACCAAGTATTTGTGACATAATAAATACACTGTCACAATGCGTCGAAACAACAAATCGGACAATTAAAACAAATGCGAACAATAGGCAGATATTCAAGATTTCACCCTCACGTCAACGACAACGTACGATCCTCGACGAAAACAAACATGTAATAAACAACGCCGACGACAAGTCTAAATATAGATTTAGGCATCCACGTATATGTATATGTTATCGAAATGAAAAATCCGGAAAGTTAAGTGTATTAAAAAGCTAGAAATACTTAAGTAAACACTTATAATAAAAATGGGCTTACATATATATATATATACATTTGGGCTAGGCCCAAATTTTGAAAATCATATATTGGGCCCAAATTCCATAATAGTTATGAATGAGGCCCAAAACTAATAAAGGCCCAAAAACATATAAAAATACATGGGCTGGGCCCAAAGACACAAAAACATGGGCTAGGCCCAAAGACATAAATTACATGGGCTAGGCCCAATGACATAAAAACATGGGCTAGGCCCAAAGACATAAAATACATGGGCTAGGCCCAATGACATAAAAACATGGGCTAGGCCGAAAGACATAAAATACATGGGCTAGGCCCAAAGACATAAATTTCATGGGCTAGGCCCAATGACGAGAAAACATGGGCTAGGCCCAATGACAAGAAAACATGCGCTAGGCCCAATAACATGTGAAGGACAAGGCCCAGAACACACATTGTTGAAAACAATTATATATATATATATATATATATATATATATATATATATATATATATATATATATAAGAAATATATATAACGATGTTCATCAAACAAACAAACTACCAACACTATAATAACATTATAAGTTGTTCAATCATAACAAGTAAATAAATAACAAGAATTCAAGATGAACAACGAGTACAAGGTCAATTAACACCTAGGTGTCTAATGAAACCAATACGCATGTAGGTTACAATACGTTGTGGACCCCAAAAGTTAAACAGTACGACTTAAAGGAAACGCAAAAATTGTGAGTTTCATGTCCCTCTTTTCAATTATTTCAAGTTTTGTTTTTAAACTATTGAGGGGAAATACATGTCATATCAAAACAGTATGTTAGCTATGGGTTAGCAGATAACAGATCGCTGTGCGTAAGTATGATGATCACAATAGTAACCATTAATCACTTAGTGACCAAGGTTCAAAAGAAGTAGATCTATTGAGTTTGAGACCCGCTCCGCTCCTTGTTTTTATACCCTTCGGAGTGCTTTTGTGATCCCAATGATGTTAAAGTAGTCTCGGTTTGGTTACTTACTTATGGCACTAGTATGTCAGGGTGCTCGTGACACACTGATAGATCCATAAATAAACTCATTTATGCTAATAACATACTTGGATTTCAATACAGGTTTTCAAGGATGACATTTTGATACGAAAACATTAAACTACATGAACTCGCCAACTTTATGTTGACTTTTTAAAATTACATGTGTTTCAGGACGCAGGACTTGAGCTGGTGATGGGATCCGGGTTTGGGAACTGTCAAGACAATGATGTATTATCTTTTGGAGGGTTTGCCTTTTATATCCCAACTTTGTTTGGGTATATAGAGGTCAAAACCTCAGCATGAAATTGTGATGAAAACACTATCCTTTTTTGGAAAAGTGTCTTTTAAACTATGTTTGTACAGGTGATCTGAAACTGATAACAATGTGACTTTACCTTTTGATGGTGGTAAATATGAAGTGAAACTCATGAATGGCATGCATCGTTGTTAATTTATAATGTTTACTATATTGGATGCAATGATTACCTAATAGTCACACACTTGCGCTTCCGCTACGACCAGGGTGTGACAGGCTGGTATCAGAGCTCCGATTGTAGTGAACCGGGGAAAACTTTTTTAAAAGTTTGGTCTACAATCACCAGGGGCTCACACATGAAAACAATGTTTAAAACATGATACAAATGTTTTGGAATTAAAACAAAATAACAAAAAGGTTTTCATTGTGTCACTATAACACAAGGATCTATCACATGAGCTCAACTATAAGTAATGAGCAGAGTCAATACGTGAGTAGTCAATAATGGATAGACACAAAACAGTAAGATTCCATGGAATACAAAAGAGAACAAGCTTTGCAAGAGAAATGGTGATTTATTTAAAATATATCATAAATTACTAACATGTATATATATGTATTGTACGGATTATTTTCCAGGACTATGGCTTCAGCATCGAGTTATGAGGAGGACCCAGAGGAGTATATATCCGATGATGGATATGATCCTGCTGCCGAGGCCCAACCTTTAGGGGATGGAACCGAAGATGGAGACGATGGGACTTCCAACCACTAGCATTGATCGATCCCATTGAGGTAGATGCATCTCCAATAGACGACGTATTGGCCGTCCCTCAGCCACCGCATGATGTCATAGTGTATGGTCACCCTGAGGGTGAACACGCTATTGTGCATCTGGCCGTGCCCCTTGCTGTGGTCCCTCCTGTGATTGATTTGGATGATGACGACGATAAGATACCAGTGTTCCACCTGGAGCACATGGAGGACGACCTGGGAGATGACGAGGTCTTCGACGATATTGCTATACTCGAGATTCCACCCCCAGATATTCCAGTCGTGGACATCTCGTCATCTACTGATGCTGCTCCAAGGGAGCATGAGGCGGATGATGCTTCATCCGCCGTCCCGGGCACCCCTGCATCCATTTATTCACCCCTTATGGCCTCACCGGCTCGTGTCAGTCCGTTCCCTGTCAGAGTCCCGACCCCTGGACCCATTCATCAGGACCTGCCTGTTTCTACTCTCTGAGCGCACTCCATGCCCCCGAGCGGCACTCCACATGCCCCCGAGCAGCCACCACCCTACTTCTCTGAGAGGTCAACGTACCATCATGTTTTCAACCCAGCTGCAGCCGGACCTTCTCATATGTCAGGACCTTCATTCTCTGATAGAGTACCACCCATGTATGACCCACGACCCACACCACCTCCAGCAGGTATGTTTACTCTGACAGCTCCACCGGGCATGAGCCCTTGAGACCCTTATCATCCCTCACACTTTCCTCCATCCCTGTGGAGGAAAGAGTGACTTCACATGACTTATAGCTCTCTCTGATCTTTCGTAGGATTTGGGAGATAGAGTCGCAGCGTACTGCTCACGCCACTACCAGAGTGACACCCCCGCCACTGTCATCACCGATACCACCCCCACCATCATACCCACCTCCATCACCACCACCACTACCTCTATCACCACCACCGACTCCACCCTTCTACTGCCCATTCCATCACTCGTCATGCCCGTCCGAGGCACGAGTGCAGGTGCTAGAGCAGTTTCAGACGGATGTACTAGGCGCATTTCTAGCCTCGAGGAGGAGATGGCATACTATCACAGTATGTTCCCACGATCACTATTTCCACCACACCCACCACCTTAGTAGCATGTTTGTAGATATCTTTTGGAGATCAGATGTACTTTTGTTGTTTTGGCTCATGAAGACTCAGCCTTGAAGATCCCAGCTTTTGGAAGACAACTTATTGACGTGAAGAAGCACTGTAGTAAAAATGGTACTTTTGTAATGTAAAGACTTGTATTGACTAGGGTTGTGTACCCCTAAGTCAATTTTGGCTCTTCGCGAACAAATTGTAACAAGTTGTCACTGTATAAAAGTGTATTTTCTTTATGTTACATTGTATTTCTTTTATGATATGGTTGATTATGTCATGATGTGGTGATTTTATGATTGATGCATTGCACCATGGTGATATTATGATTTATACTTTATGATGTGGCGAGCCATGTGTATGATGACGACGGGTGTGCATATGGCGTTTGCATATATTCATTTATTTACTTATCATGTACCGATGTGCTCTTGCATATGTATAAAAAATAATAATAATAATAATAATAATAACAATAATAATAATAATAATAATAATAAATAAATAATAACATGAAAGTATTATTCGACTAATTGAGCGACATATTGTGTTAGAAGACAATGCCGCCCCTCAGAAGAAGCTCAAACAACAACACCCTACCTACCACACAAGAGGAGCTGAACGAACGTATCTCCCAAGCCATTGCACAGTACGAGGCAAACCGCTCTGAGCATAGCGGCGGTACAGGAGGTTCAACAGGAGTAAATCCTCCTACTAGTAATACACGGTTTCTCATAAAACCTCGATACACTCTCATCTATCATATTCGTGCTACTTACTCATGCTTAAATGGCGTATTCAATGATTTCAGGTTGCACATATAAGCAGCTTCTTGACTGTAAACCTCTGAACTTCGATGGTCCCGGAGGCGTTGTAGCTTTCGTACGTTGGACTGAGAAGGACATTCTTGGTTCAGACATTGCTGGGTATACGCAGCGATCCCATGACTTGTCCCGAGTGGTGCCATATCTAGTGGAGCCTGAATTCAAGCGTATTGATAGGTACATTTGGGGACTTGCCCCAGAGATTCTGAGTTTGGTTACCCCTTCAAAACCCACAGAGATTGGTGGAAACAAGAAAGAATCTACCGAAGAGACCACTGTTTCCAACAAACGGAAATTTTCTCACTTCAAAAAAGGTTCTCGTGGCAACAACAGTAACAAGAGACAAACCGGGAGAAGTTAAGGAAACCAAAGCATATATTACCACAACCAAGAACACTGCGGTTAAGAAAGCTTATACTGGGGACGCACCGAAATGTTCCAAGTGTCCTTTCCACCATCACGGGGAATGCCGTGGCCCTAAGTATGGAAAATGTGGCAAATTTGGTCATCGCACCGAAGCGTGCCGGGGAACCAATACTGGAGATCAAGGTTGTTTCGGATGCGGAGAAAAAGGGCATTTGAAGAAAGATTGCCCTAAAGCGAATCAAGCGCTTGGGAGAGCGTTTGTAATTGGAGCTAAGGATGATCGTCAGGATCCAAACGTGGACACCAGTACGTTCCCTATCAATGATCACTTTGCATCTATTCTTTTTGATACCGGGGCAGATTTCAGTTTTGTTTCTAAAGAGTTTAGGGATATACTTGGGGTAAAGTCGAGTAAACTAGATGTTCCCTACTCGATTGAGTTAGCTAATGGATTATTAGTAGAGTCGAAAGAAATAATAAAGAAATGTACGTTAGAGTTGGGTGAATGAAAGTTTGATATAGATCTATTACCAGTGCAACTGGGTAGTTTTGATGTTGTCATTGGAATGGATTGGCTATCCAATAATCAAGCCGAGGTTATATGTCATGAGAAGATCATTCGCATTCCCTAGTCCAACGGAGAACATTTGGTAATTCACGGGGAGAAGCTTGATACACCTCTTCGAATCATAAACTACATGAAGGCGCATAAATGCTTGAGGAAAGGATACATCGCTTTTCTTGCCCATGTGGTGGATAAGAAGGCAGAGGAACGCAAGATTGAGGACATACCAGTAGTGAGGGAATACCCTGAGGTCTTTCCAGAATACTTGCCGGGACTACCCCCGCTGCGACAAGTTGAATTCCGTATCGACTTAGTGCCAGGAGCTGCACCTGTGGCAAAAGCTCCATACCGTCTAGCGCCCTCAGAAATGCAAGAATTATCTACGCAGTTGCAAGAGCTGCTTGACAAAGGTTTCATAAGGTCGAGCTTCTCGCCTTGGGGAGCCCGGTGCTATTCGTGAAGAAAAAGAACGGAACATTTCGCATGTGCATCGACTACCGGGAGTTAAACAAGTTAACTATCAAGAACCGGTACCCATTACCACAGATCGATGATCTGTTCGATCGGTTACAGGGATTGAGTTTTACTCGAAGATTGATTTAAGATCCGGATATCATCAATTGAGAATCCAAGAGGAAAGTATTCCTAAGACAGCGTTTCGGACTCGTTACAGTCATTATGAGTTCCTTGTTATGCCCTTTGGCCTAACGAACACCCCTACAGTATTCATGGATTTGATGAACCGAGTGTGTAAGCCATACCTCGACAATTCGTGATCGTATTCATAGATGACATACTGATATACTCACGCACCGAGAAAGAGCATGAACAACACCTGAGAGCCATTTTGGAATTGCTGAAGAAAGAGCAACTATATGCCAAGTTCTCAAAATGCGAATTTTGGATTCGCGGGGTACAATTTCTTGGCCATGTGGTAAACAAGAACGGAATCCATGTCGACCCTTCGAAGATCGAGGCAATAAAGAACTGGACCACGCCAAGAACCCCCACGGATATACGACAATTCCTAGGATTAGCGGGATATTACAGGAGATTTATTGAAAACTTCTACAAGGTTGCACAATCGCTAACCTCGCTAACCCAGAAGGATAGAAAGTTTGATTGGGGAGATAAGCAAGAATCGGCGTTCCAAGTATTGAAAGAGAAGCTATGAAAAGCACCAATACTATCTCTCCCGCACGGTACCGATGACTTTGTGGTGTACTGTGATGCATCACATCAAGGTTTAGGTTGTGTGTTAATGCAACAAGAAAAAGTCATCACGTACGCGTCACGACAGTTGAAAGTTCATGAGAGGAATTATACCACGCATGACCTGGAGCTAGGTGCCGTGGTATTTGCCTTAAAGATCTGCCGTGGTATTTGCCTTAAGGATCTGGCGTCATTATCTATATGGCACTAAGTGTACCATATTCACTGATCATAAAAGTCTTCAACATATATTCAACCAAAAAGAACTGAATATGTGCCAACGACGTTGGGTGGAACTGTTGAATGATTATGACTGTGAGATTAAGTATCACCCGGCCAAAGCGAATGTCGTAGCAGATGCTTTGAGTAGAAAAGGACGAGTCAACACATTACGGGTGTGAGCTTTGGAGATGACAATCCAGACGAACTTCATTTCTAGAGTGCGGGAAGCACAACAAGAAGCATTGAAACCAGAAAACATTCCAGCTGAATCATTAAAGGGAATGAAAAACCAATTGGAACCGAACAAGGAGGGAACTCTATATTTCATGGGGAGGATATGGATTCCCTATTATGGTGAGTTGCAAGACTTGGTGCTGGACGAAGCGCACAAGTCCAAGTACTCAATACATCCAGGATCGGACAAAATGTACCAGGATCTGAGAGAATATTATTGGTGGCCTAATCTCAAGAGAGATGTTGCGACCTATGTTGGAAATTGCCTAACTTGTGCAAAGGTCAAGGCCGAATACCAAAAGCCATCTGGGTTATTACAACAACCATATATTCCGGTTTGGAAGTGGGAGCAGATATCAATGGATTTCATTACAAAGCTACCACGGACCTCTCGAGGTCATAACATGATCTGGGTTATCATCGATCGGCTGACCAAATCAGCTCACTTCCTACCCATCCGCGAGAAAGACAGTACGGAGAAACTAGCGGAACTGTACCTGAAGAGATTGTGGAACGTCATGGTGTGCCAATCTCGATGATCTCTGATAGAGATGGTCGCTTTGTGTCACGTATCTGGCAATCATTTCAAAATTCATTTGGTTCTCGCTTGGATTTAAGCACAACCTTTCACCCACAGACCGATGGTTAGAGTGAGCGAACCATTCAAACATTAGAGGATATGCTTCGGGCCTGTGTGATGGATTTAGGCGGAAACTGGGATACTCATTTACCGTTGGTAGAGTTTTCCTACATAACAGTTATCACACCAGTATCAAGGTTGCGCCATTCGAAGCACTATATGGACGAAAGTGTCGATCACCCCTATGTTGGGCGGAAGTTGGTGACAGACACCTTATTGGTCCCGAACTAGTGCAAGAGACCACAGATAAGATATTTAAGATACGTGAGCATATTGAAGCAGCCCGAGATAGATAAAAGATCTACGCGGATCGAAGACGCAAACCTTTATCCTTCGAGGTGGGAGAAAAAGTACTGTTAAAGGTCTCACCTTGGTAAGGTGTAGCTAGGTTCGGCAAGCGCAGAAAACTCAACCCGAGATATATTGGACCTTTCGAAATTCTGGCAAAGACTGGTACCATGGCTTACAAGCTAAAACTGCCAAGGAACTCTATAATGTACATGACACCTTTCATGCGTCCAATCTGAAGAAAAGTCCAACAGATGACACCGTTATCATTCCAGCAGATGAAATTCATGTTGATGACAAATTACAATTCACCGAAGAGCAATTGAAGTCTTGGACTGGAAGGTCCAAAGGACAAGAAGAAGCCAAATCAAACTGGTGAAGGTATGCTGGAACTCCATCACGGTCCCGAGTATACGTGGGAGCGTGAAGATCAAATCAAGTCAAAATACCCCCACCTGTTCAAGAAGACTCCTTCAGTGGATGCCTCAAGCTGAATTTCGGGACGAAATTCTTTTTAACAGGGGGAGTATGTGACAACTGGCAAATAACTAGAAATTCCGTACAATGTAATCACTAATTTCGTATTATAATCTCATGCATGATTATCGTAATTTAAATTCAAACTTAGTCGTACGTTATTAGGACAAGTAAATCTGATCATAACATATACTGGTTTCCGTTACGATAGGAAACAAACCAAAACAATGCCCTAAGAGTGTTGGTAGAAAGTACTAAATGCACTAAATGCGGTGACACTAACCGTGTCGGAAAACCCGCTGAAACGAATTCGAACAAGAAATGAAGGCATGTAAATGCCATACCTGAGTCCATATGTAAATGAAAACACATATTTGAGAACAACTATTACAATAATACATAACTTTCCGGTATAACGCCTAAATTGCAAAATTGTCCGTTTCGACCGAAAAGGCGACAAATGGCGATTTGTCCGCAAGACTAATTCAGAGGGTTCCGGATGTCAAGATAAGAATAAAACAATGCTAAACATCCTAAAATAATGTGAGAATAGCAAAATGCACATAACACGTCGTTTCCGGTCATTCGGCAAACAGTGCACAATTCGACCGGAAAGCGGCCGATCGTCGAAACGACGAATATTTTAGTGGCCGATAGTCTCATCCGAGCGTCTAGCGAACTAGTTAAGCATTAGTTGGAACACGGAATCCATTCAACTAACATGAGTCATGGAAACACAACTTTCGGAATAGTTCGACGGCGGATCATGAAAGTGTCGATAACGATCGGACGGTCGAACGGAAGACATATCGGCAACCCTATTTCATCATGTATTCATCTAGCGAACTAGTCGTGAAATTTTTTTGACTGGAAATGCATTAATTTGATACCATATTAGTTGTGGTAATCAAAATAAAACGCTTCCAGTAATAAATATATAGTTCCGTTTATTAGCGAATACTTCGACGATGAACGATCTAGCGTCATATCCGTCATCCGAAACTTATTTTGGAGGATCATATGGATTAAATGCCATATAATTACATCCTAAACACAAGTCTTATGCTTAAGATGCTAGAAGATTAACTCTAATCACCATAATTAATTTAATCACCTAAATATATATTTTTTCAACATGTGGTAAAAATAAAACTTACACTTACCCCCCCCCCCCTCATTTACACGGCTACAAAGTGGGTTCCACCCACTTGATTTTTGTTGAAATTTTGTGATCTTAAGTATGGCTTGGTTAGATCTTGATGGATATGAAGATGTGATGTGAATATATAATCATCCCACATTATGTTCATCATTTTTATTCACAAAAAAAGTTGCAAACATCTTCCCCCTTTGCTCTCTACACCCCATGGCTCCAACACCTCCACCTGAAGCCACCATTAAGCCACCTTAGAACACCACTTTATACACACTTTGAAGCTTGATCAAGACTTCTAAGGGAGCTTGCATGGATGGAGCTTATTAGGGCCTTCTAAGGAGCTTATTTTCTTCCATAATCTTCAAGAATTTTGTGCACCCATTGTGAGCTAATCTCCTCCATTATCTAACTTATTTTTATGCTTAGATTATTAGTGTACAAGTTGATCATCTTGAAAATCAAGAAAAGATACATCAAAAACCCTAAAATACAACATAATATTAACAATAAATATTGATTTTTTTGTGTTGATTACATGCTTATATGATTATTAAAATGTTTACTGAAGTTGTTTATGTTGATATTATGAGATAAAAGTAAGATGATATTGTATGATTTAGTATAAAAATAAGGATTTAAACATGATAAGGTTTAAATCTAAACAAGATCATCACGTACATCATCCATGTAAAATACTACAACTTAAATATAATTTTTATACATAAGAATTATTTATATAATAAATAAACATATGTATTTAAGTTGTAAACACATCAAAAATGTGTAGTAGTCAAAGGGTTACATGCATGAACTTGTTTAAATAACATACTAAAGTATTGTTTGAAAAGAATAATAAACACTAAAAACCCTCTTGATTTACTAGGGTTTTTAACAACAAAAATTCATGGATGATGATCTGTAGATTATGTTAAATAAATATTAGATGGGTTGTTGATGATGATTATGAGTTTAAACAGGTTTTAAATACGTTTTTAAAACGTGGAAAACGCCATAGTTTAGGGGAAACTATGGTGAAATTTTCTAAAAATCTAATCGCGATTAAAGCATGATTAGTGGGGTGATTAGTGAGACTAAACACGATCAGTAACTTAAAACGTTATTAAGTGGACTCTAATGACAAAGGTTATTCCTAAATAACCAAGTGTTTAAATAAAGTCACAAATATATATTGATAAGAAAAATAAATACTTTTACAAATATATATATATATATATATATATATTCTTATATGGAAAATAATACAAGTGTTTGTATAAATACATGTTGCTAATAAATAATATGTATACATGTGTGTATTGTATATGTATGTATTAGAAACTTAGGGTATACACAAGAAAAAACCCAAACTTATACAAAATACAAACACTTAAACAATATACCAAGTATTGGTGACATAATAAATACACTCTCACAATGCGTCGAAACAACAAATCGGACAATTAAAACAAATGCGAACAATAGGCGGACATTCAAGATTTCACCCTCACGTCGACAACAACGGAAGATTCTCGACGAAAACAAACATGTAATAAACAACGCCGACGACAAGTCTAAATATATATATTTAGGCATCCACATATATGTATATGTTATCAAAATGAAAAATCCGGAAAGTTAAGTGTCTTAAAATGCGAGAAATATTATAAGTAAACACTTATAATAAAAATGGGCTTACATATATATATATATATATACATTTGGGCTAGGCCCAAATTGTGAAAATCATATATTGGGCCCAAATTCCATAATAGTTATGAATGAGGCCCAAAACAAATAAAGGCCAAAAAACAAATAAAAATACATGGGCTAGGCCCAAAGACATAAAATACATGGGCTAGGCCCAATAACATGTGAAGGGCAAGGCCCAGAATACATTGTTGAAAACAATAATATATATATATATATATTTAAGAAATATATATAACGATGTTCATCAAACAAACAAACTACCAACACTATAATAACATTATAAGTTGTTCAATCACAAAAAGTAAATAAATAACAAGAAATCAAGATGAACAACGAGTACAAGGTCCATTAAGACCTAGGTATCTAATGAAAGCAATACGCATGTAGGTTACAATACGTTGTGGACACCAAAAGTTAAGCAGTACGACTTAAAGGAAACGCAAAAACTGTGAGTTTCATGTCCCTCCTTCCAATTATTTCATGTTTTGTTTTTAAACTATTGAGGGGAAATACATGTCATATCAAAACAGTATGTTAGCTATGGGTTAGCAGATAACAGATCACTGTGCGTAAGTATGATGATGACAATAATAACCATTAATCACTTAGTGACCAAGGTGCAAAAGAAGTAGATCTATTGAGTTTGAGACCCGCTCCACTCCTTGTTTTTATACCCTTCGGAGTGCTTTTGTGATCCCAATGATGTTAAAGTAGTCTCGGTTTGGTTACTTACTTATGGCACTAGTATGTCAGGGTGCTCGCGACACACTGATAGATCCATAAATAAACTCATTTATGCTAATAACATACTTGGATTTCAATACAGGTTTTCAAGGATGACATTTTGATACGAAAACATTAAACTACATGAACTCGCCAACTTTATGTTGACTTTTTAAAATTACATGTGTTTCAGGACGCAGGACTTAAGCTGGTGATGGGATCCGGGTTTGGGAACTGTCAAGACAATGATTATTATCTTTTGGAGGGTTTGCCTTTTATATCCCAACTTCGTTTAGGTATATAGAGGTCAAAACCTCAGCATGAAATTGTGATGAAAACACTATCCTATTTTGGAAAAATGTCTTTTAAACTTTGTTTGTACGAGTGATCTGAAACTGATAACAATGTGACTTTACCTTTTGATGGTTGTAAATATGAAGTGAAACTTAAGAATGGCATGCATCGTTGTTAATTTATAATGTTTAATATATTGGATGCAATGATTACCTAATAGTCACACACTTGCGCTTCCGCTACTACCAGGGTGTGACACATTTCCTCTTTTCGCACAAATAATCTCATTTTCATTTTTTCAATGTTTTTGTCATTTTGAGATTTTCTGTTGTTTTTGCTTTTTGAAAAAAAAAATCTATTTGAAATGATTTTGAAATGACATTTTTCAATTTTACAGAAATTTTGAATAAATTTTTTTCTGCCCCTCAAATTGAAAACATCTTTTCTCAATCAAAAATAAGAATTTTTCACTTAAACCATTTAACGAATACAAATGTGAACGCGAGGACTATCATTTTTGTTTGTGTGGAATATTAAAATTCACACCGACTCAAATGTTCAAGATCGATCCACCAAAGAACACAAGATCTGCCTATCGTTTAGTTTACGTGTGGAATCCCTTAACAACTATAATCATATGAAACGAATCGTAAATGACAACTATTTATCACGTTCTAATGACAACCAGACAGAGTTTTGATGTGTATGTCACAAAATCACCTGGATCCGAATGAAATCTTGTTGAAGATGTTCTTGTGAGAAGGTGATCGTCTTAAACGGACTTGAACTTATGATATTTATAGTTGTATATGCATATCCGTACAAAGGTAATTGTTTCCTACATGAGATCGTATCTATCTCAATCCATACGTATGTATACTTTCAAGTCCCATGCATGGTAAAACTTGATATTTTCGCATGTTTTCAAGTGTATAATGTATATGTCAGTATATTTTAAGTATCAAGTATGAATGTATGAGTATTTGCACGTATAACAAGTACCGGTTTGTATGTAAACATGTATTTAACAATTAAATGCATGTACGACAAGTATGTATCAGGTATGAATTTTATTACGACCAAAGTCTCGGATTATAAGATTGGGAAATGTAATACCAATGCGATACGAATATAAGTTTCCATAAAAAGAAATACGATTAAACTTTCTAATTAAGGAAAGTATGAAAAAGCAAGGCGTTACAGTCTCCCCTCCTTTAGGAAATTTCGTCCCGAAATTTATTCAAGAGGAAGACTTTGGAAAAGATGTCATTTTGGTGAAAATGTTTGGTCAAAACAAAGATTTTGAAGTTTAACGTTTTTGCGGAGTTCATGTATAAGTGTGTCAATATGTATCAAAATCTTGAAGGATAAAATGGTAGGTTCCGTGAAAGTAATTTGTTTGACTAAGGTGTTTTTAAGACACCAATCGTAAATGTGTATAAGGATAAGTAAAAACGTGTATGTGTGTGTGTAAGCAAGTGAGTTTGACTGGGTCTGGACAACACATTAGAAGGAATACTTTAAAAGAGTGCGACCTAAGAGGAAGGTTTTAGTATGACTAAGGATGTATTTTGATTAAAATGAGCGGTCCGTACCGAAAGTGGTAAGAAAAGTTTTGCAGTTCTAAGGCGTATTAGTAAAATCACTTGTTGTAAAAAAATGTTTATTTGAGAGAGCTAGGATAGTAAATATTTATGGATTCTAAAAGGTTTTGGCGGTAATAGACCGACTTGTTGAAGTTTACGCGTAGATAAGAGTGAAAGATAGTTTTAAAAGAAAAGGAACATTTTGACCAAATTGAGCCGGTGGGGACGTTTATAAAAATGGATTGAACGTTTTAGGCTGATTTGTTGTAAATAAAGTTGGACGAAGGTTAACGGAAGAATTGGGAAAATCGTGGTATGGTAGTGAATGATTCTGTAGGTGTATGCGAGGGGTAAAAATGGTATGAATAGCGGATAAAATGCGACATGGATGCTAGTGATAGTTGTGGCGGTTAAAGCTAACGATTTTGAGAATGAAGCTCATGGGTAATCGAGTACTAATCATTACGAAGTGGGGTCACCAATGTTTGTTCTGAATCAAATGTATTTAACAAGGTCCGGGGAAACACCGAATTTCTCATGGCACGTTTTACGAAAGTTTGGTAACATGGTAGGGACACTTATATATAGGAAGTACCGGCGACGTATCCACCATGTTCACACTATGTTACATCATTTCGCTATTCGGTGTCATGTTACGTTCTGTGTTGCGATACACAGTAGAACCCACTATGGTTTTCATGCGCCTACCAATATAATCCCATGTGCACCCGCGATTATTTTGGTTTGTGCATGATCCGCATAGTTTGTACTAGTAGTGTACGGGTTAGGTTACATCTAGTAAGCAAAGGGTATGTAAGATAGTGTATAAAAATTATGTATGTAAGCATGATTGTATGTATGTATGAGTGTGTCAAATGTAGGCGAAACCACTCGGGTTATGCCTACTTATAGATTTTAAGTATGACTACCAAGTAGTGTGAATGCATAAATTTTGAGTATGATTGAAGACAAATACGTATAACATTAGCATGCAATATCGAGCGTATAGGTGGAATAAAATGGGATTTAGCATATATAAGTTACTATGAAGTTGCGAGTGTGTAATATATCGAAGTGTAATGGTGATATGTGTAATATTGTCATGTAATATTGACTTTATAAATAGAAATGTATAAGGCGGTATGCATGTGTGTGGTTGCTTGAGTCAAAACATTGAGTTGGTTAAAATAAGTCAGGTTTGTCAGAAATGAAGGACCAAAATTGTGAATGTTGGGAAAGTATTAATTTTTGATGTAAAATGTGGTTTGTAAAAAGAAATGCTACTTTTGTTTTAAAATTTGTATTCACATATGAAATTTTCTTGCCCATGTGTTCAGATTTAGATTTGTGTATTTTGAAAATGTTGTAAAATAGTGAGCTTGCTTTATTTTATTTTATTGATGCAAGAAAAGTTGTGTTTTGAAAATTTTAATTTAAAACTTAAATTTTTGAAAAGTACTTTAGCAAAGTACTTATACGTATGTGAGAGAAAGTTTTCGTTGGTTTCTTATTGGAAATAAAATGTCTTTAGAATGTTAGTATAAAATGAGTGTGTTTTGAACGAGTTGTGAAAATCGAGGGCAAGTGGTTTGTTTGACCGAGTAAGTTGATGGGTAACATTTCATAAAGTTTTTGAAAAATTGTGAAAGAAACGTTTAAAGTGTCATTAGGGGTTTCGTGTATGTAATTTACGTAAATATGTTGTAGGGTGAGAAATCGTTTGGATAAAATAGTAAGGTTCAAGGTTTATGCATAAATGAGAAAAATTGAAACAATAATAAAAGGTTTAGGTATAAGTTTTGACACAGTGATTGTTATGAAAATAGTCGGGTTGGACTTGGACGTCGACTCATTTCTCCAACTTGAGTTTTGCGAAAAAAGACATCTAGGTGATCGACAATAAAAATAATGTTTGAGCATGTAAGTATTGTATAACATATATGAGTTCACATAGGTGACATAAGCATAACAAGTATTCAATAGTATAAACACGTATGATTGCGTAAGGAGTATGAATTTAGTTGGTTTGCGAGAATTATTATTGTTTTTTATTGCGAAAGATATACGAATTGTGCATCAGGTTCGAAATGAACGAGGTAATAAGTATTAAAACACATAGAAATTGTGATAGCATAAAAGATAGACTTAGTAAAATATTGGAGTGCTTTGGGTTGAGAAGCGTCGACTATTCCAAAGTGAATCGAAGTTCCTTTCAAATTAGAGGAACGTGCTTTGGCCTATAGGTAAAATGCTCTCGTCAAGAAACAATTAACGGCATTTTACCCTTCTAGTTATTACACGTCTCTAATTGATCGAAAAATCGAAACCTTGGCGAGATCCAAAAATCAAGGAGTGGGACTAGTTGACAAGGTGCGGGTTTCACTCCTAACTTGACAACATCGTACCCTAAGCGTGGTTAGTACTTACCAAACGAGGTGCGAATTCTGACTCGTTGATAAGGGTCCACTAGAGTATGAAATGGAAATTGTCCATCAAGGTATGGATATCACTCCTAACTTGATGGCGTAATTTCGTTAAAAGTCGAATACGCGGATTGAGAGTGATCACCAAAGTGCGGGTTTCACCCCTATTTTGGCGAGATCGTCTCGTTAGTGTGAGTGTCTTCAAGTCTCCAAGTGTGTATATTGTGTAAATGTCTTAGGAAAGACATATTGTATATATTAAGACCAAAAGAAATAAGAAGAAGCAAGGTAGGAAGAATTAATATTTTAAGCAAGAATCAAGAATGGTCAAGTTTGGTCACTTAAACTATAGACTAGGTCGAACATGGCAATTCTACCTAATTCCCTATAGTTATGGCTCTGATACCAATCTGTCACACCCCAACCAATAGCGGAAACATCAGAGTGACACGATAACGAGATTGCTCATTGCTCACAACGCTAATAATGACAATATTTAATTTAAAGCCAAATTTCATTTCAAGAATAATTGTCAAATACAACATTAAAACAAATACAACAATTAAACTTAACACAATACAACAAAATTGATACAACAACATTAACCTAAACGTCTAAATGTGTGTATCTAAATCCTTGCTATTTGATTTGATAGCATCCTCTTCATCAACCTGTAACATGTTTTAAAATAAAAATTCAATGCAAAAGCAAAGGCGAGTATACAAGTTTAAGCATAGCATACGTATACGAATAAAGTTTAAACAAATCCTCATGGCAACTATGATTCTACAAGAGCATATACAAGGCATGCAATACTACTAGTCAAACCCTTAACGCAATCACGATGTTTTAACATGGCCTCAAGATTACACGATGGAGGGGGATGCGTTACTTCCTAAAGCGCTTATGCATGTCAAACGAAGGCTTAAACAAGTTAATGACTAAAGTATCACATAAAGAATGGCCAAGATATAAGTATCACGTAAGCGTATCAAGTATTCATGTGTATAGGATTGTTTGTGCATTTCATAAAGTTTAAGTGTTGTGGTTTTGGTATAAGTAAACATGTTACACCCAAAAGTGTTGTAAACGAAAAGTGGGTCGAGTGTACTCACGATTTTGCTAGCTTCCCTTTGATACTTCCATGAAGGGCTTTGGGAGTTGGAGGATCACCAAGCTATCTTTTGAAAGCCTTAAACCTTAAGATAGAGAGAGCTTTAGAGAGAAGAGAAGAAGTGTTTGAGGTGTGAAATGAGAGTGGGAGGAGGTGGGTATTTATAGTTGAGGTTTGGGGTTTGAGTTAGGTGAGTATTAAATCTAAGAAACACAATCCAACAAACACAAAATGGACCAATCCATGGGCAAGAAACCACTTTCTCCGGATTAGGCTATTTTTAGTCCTTGAACTTAGTTTATCTTACATTTCATGGTAAAACTTGGTATTTTCACATGTTTTCACGTGTATAATTTCTATCTAAGTATATTTTAGGTATCAAGTATGAATGTATGAGTATTTGCACGTATAACAAGTATCGGTTTGTATGTAAACACGTATTTAACAATTAAATGCATGTAAGACAAGTATGTATTAGGTATGAATTTTATTACGACCAAAGTCTCAGATTATAAGATTGGGAAATGAAATACGAATGCGATACGAATATAAGTTTCCATAAAAAAGATATACGATTACACTTTCTAATTAAGGAAAGTACGAAAAAGCGAGGCGTTACACTTTGTGTATATGGGCCCAGCCCAAATGAATTGTGTATGAATGGGCCCATCCCAATAAAGTTATGTAAGTGGGCCTAGACCAATGTATTACATGATGTTGGGCTTAGCCCATTTGACGTGTTAATGGGCCTAGCCCAATGTTATGTTTTAAAATGGTCCTTAGCCCATTTTATATGTTAATAGGCCTAGCCCAACTTATTATATATAAATATTAATGGGCTTTTACTAGCCCATTACAAATCCAAGTATTCTTGCATTTACCATAAGCATATTTCGAGCGTATTTTATACGTATATACTTTGACATGGGTATAATTAGTGACTCTTTGTTTTATACTTACTGGAATTTGAAGTGTTGAAATATATATAGATTTTTAACCAAAAGTATATTATTTTTAGAGTTCATTGTAGAACTTGTTGCTATATATTTTCTTGTCGGAACGCCCAAGCATTGTCCGTGATAGGTATTCATCCCGTGTTGTGATGATGTAGCGACCGTTGCGGATGGCTACGCATTTACTTCGTTGGGTCATTTATTTGATAATTCATGTTGGTTTTTGGTTATATGTATGTATATATATATATATATATATATATATATATTGTTCGTAATATAAGGTTGTATAATGATTTGCCCGATGTCCGGTTGTTCATTGTCCGCGTTTCGTGTCAAAGTGTAATATGACTTTGTTCATGTATTTAGTTCCTTATGTATTTTTTTATACTCGTTCGCCATCACGTATTTGGAGATTGTTTGTGTAGTGTATTTGTATTTTAGTTAGTATTCTTCCCAACTTCTAATACATACACTAATAATACACAAGTATTTGTACACATAAGTTGGTGTATTCTAAACATGTATATATTTTCATTTAAGAATATATTTATACTTATCAAATTTCCATTTCACCTTCTATAACTCATTTTAGCTTATAATTATATATAAGTGTTTATAGAAGTTCTTGTAAGATTAGGGCTTAACCCTTTTTATGAAACTTTCTTAATTATCGATTAAGGTTACTAATCGCGTTTAGTCCCATTAATCATTAACTATTTAATCACGATTAAATTTAAGAAAAAATCCGCCATAGTTTCCCCTAAACTATAGCGTTTTCCATGTTTTTAAAACGTATTTTAAGCATGTTTAAAATCCTTAATCACAATCAACTCAAATCAAATTTCAATCTATCAACTTTGCACGAATAAACTTGCACATAAATATCCTCATACTCCATGAACTTTATATATTTTTCTAGTTACACTTTTAAGATATATATGATGACACTTTTATATTATTAACAAGATCATTAATACCAACTTATTTCTTATGAACTTCCATCTTATTCTTCCATTTAACAACTTGTTTAAACCACTTTTTAAGATGCTCTTAGTGAAAATTATGGTTTTAATCTCTTTAAAATCTACATATAAGTTATAACTCATTTTAAAATTGTAGTAAAGTTCAAGGATCATGGGATAGGATGATCTTATCTAGATTTAAACATTAATATGTTTAAATCATCATTTTTGTTCTTAATCATACAAGATCATATACTTAAACAACCTACTTAAACAAGATCAACATATGTAAAGTATCATCTAGCACATAATAACATGATCACTACATTATACATTAATTTTAGTGAACATTTAAGGCGGGGTTAGGGTTTTAAGCTTTTATTTTCTTTGAGGTTCAAGATGATCAACATGTATATTGTTAACTACACATAATAACAAACTTAAATTTAGTGAAATAAAGTCTTACAACTTTGCAGTGATTATGATGAAGATTAAGAAGAGATTAAGCTCCAAATGAAGCTCTAAAAGTCCTCCATGCTTGCACCTTCCTTGAGGGGTCTTGAGGTGGGTTTTATAAGCTTATTTTGGTGGGTTTTGTGGATCAAAGGGAAGGTTTTTGTGGGTTTGGGCTGCCGAAAATGAAAGGGGATATGGTTCTTGAATTTTTCGAGTTTAAAAGTGATAGAAAAATGACGATGAAGTTTGGTTTTATAGCAGTGAGTTCATCCATCATCCAAATCTTGCAACCATGCCATGTATCTTATATTTTCAACAATGAAGCAAGTGGGTGGGGTCCACTTGTTGACCGAATTCTTGAAGGGGGGGGGGCTAAATGTAACATTTTTTAACATGTGTATAAATATTAGATATTTAGGTAATTCAGTTAAGTATGTTAATTAGTGATTGGTCTTGCATCATTATGGAGTACTTAGGGGTTTTAGATGTTAGTCACTATAAATTAATTCCCTTGACTAGTTGGTGTTAGTTTCCGGTGGTAAAAATATTATTAGTACGGTCGTCGGGTCACTTTCGGACAATATACGGAAAGTGTGCTTTAGTACTGGAAACTTCATCTCGGCTTATTATATGGTACCACCAATGTTGTTTCAGACATGAAATACTCTTAACTAGTTCATTGGATGATCCGTTTAGGTGTTAGGATGGTGAGGATGCTTCCTACTAGTTCGTCGGATCGATATCGAACAAGTGTGCCCACCATGGCGTATCGTCGGAAGCTTATGTTTAGGATATTCCGTTGATATCCTCAAGCTTATTTAGGGTATGTAACATTATTTACAAATCCTATGACTCTCAAAATGTTGAGTTTTGGCACTTTCGGACAATTTACTTTGTTATATTTTAGCGTGATTCGGACGAATTTTAACGACACGTGTTTTCCGGAAAATTAAGGTGTCTTTGTATATAAAACTTGCTGGCATGAATAGTGTGTTCCGGTGAATGCTTTCTAGCCATTCGTTTCTTGTTCCGACAGTTTTCAG
Organism: Scalesia atractyloides; assembly: GCA_947069175.1. Lineage (NCBI taxonomy): Eukaryota > Viridiplantae > Streptophyta > Magnoliopsida > Asterales > Asteraceae > Scalesia > Scalesia atractyloides. The sequence continues at coordinate 55,017,871 of CAMTDV010000020.1, forward strand.
AAGTTGCTGGCATGAATAGTGTGTCCAGTGAATTGTGTTTTCAGCATTTTGCCAACATATTTGGACATAGTTTGTTGTTTTTCTTGCAACTTGAAGAATGTAATGATATTGTTTGACATATTTAACCATGTCCTATGATTGCTAGACTTTACGCGACCTAATCATGTATTAATTAAGTCATAACGAACGCAATAAACTATATAATCGAGTTGTTTAGTTGTACGAAAATTACCATTATTTTGCCAGTTGTCACATGTACAAGCCATTCAAATAGATTAATAATAATCCGTATACTTTCTAATGTATTCATATATAATAATAGTTCTTTACTAGTTAACTATATAGTCAACCCGTTTAACCTATTTAAGTGAATACTTGCACAATGCATTCTTAAAGAATTATGGTTTTCAATAATTTGTATATCTTTTTCTACATGTTTGGCATGGATCATTTACTTAATTCCATCATTAGCATTCATAAACCATAAGTCTTTAATATTGGTAACTCATTAATTTGATCCGTGTCACGATACAAATTATTAAAAACCATGTCACGATATAAATTCTGATGCGTTTGCTTAGGTCTGAATTTTGGACGTACAACTGGGTGTAATTTGAGTTGCAAAATGGTTAAAAGTGCTTTACAACAAAAAGAAGCTTTAAAATTGTCTCGTGATCATCTTTTGTGGCACGGTCGGTCTATAACGCTTTCGAGTAAGTATTGGCCAAAGTATTAAAGAAACAATTGAGCTACTAGATATTTCCAAGATCACAACTACAAAATTATCAGAAATATATTATCCCACGAGTTCTTTAATACTTCATGAACTTTCTTTAATGTTACATTTCACAAACTAAAATAGCTTCAAAATAAAAATGACATGTTTATGGAAAAGCCAACACCCATGAAAGAAAATTTTAAAAACATATTTTAGGTAGCTAACTTATGTTTTTTACTTGTGATGCCACGCGAAACACGTGCGTAACTCTTATTGGTTGAAACTTAATTGATGAAATAACTTTTGATTTGGGATTGAGCGATAATAACCTTTTTTTTGCAATAAATCTAAAACAACAATTGCACCAATGTTGTCAAAATTTGTTTGATATTTATCCAATAGAATATGGTTTCATATCAAATATACACGAGTCAATAGCTACAGGATCAAGTGCTAATGACTCAAGCAGGAACCCAATGCTTGATTTATTTCATACTTTGAGAAATGAAATAATCAATGACAAATAAGTAACGAGCTCAGGAGGTATAGTGGAACAATTTTTTTATTTACTATGGGTCTTGACAATTTTTTTTCTTTTAATATTTTGCCTTAGTGAAAAGGAAATGAACCCCAATTTCCACTCCTAATTGCCATGACTCATAATTTAAAGGCTGTTTGTTTATCTCTTAATACCTCTTAAAGATTCTATTAAAAGGTTACCTCTAAACAAGTTAGAGGTACATTTATTTATTCACAAAAAACATCACCTCTTAATGGTTCCATTGAGATCTGAATGGTTCAGCTAGAATAAGAAACATGCCTGATGAAACATTTGACACAGAATGCCTTTTTGTCCTGACAAAAGATACAACGAATCCCTCTCACGTTCTCATCTTCCCTCCTTCCACAGCTCCTGCTCTGTTCCATAGCCGCCACCGTCTCCTCTTCCACATCGCCACCGTCTCCTTTGCACCTCCACAATGACGCCGCCTCCTCTGCCTCCTTCAAAGCGACACCACCACTGCCGACCTCCTCCTTCTCTGCTCCTCCACAACGCCGCCGCTGGCCTCCTCCACACTGCCACCGTCCATCACGTTTGTAACAGGTATGTTGATTATTTCAATTTATTGTAGGTCTCATCAACTTCGAGGTTTTGTTTATTGAGAATTTGTGGCTTATGATAGTTTAGAATTAGAAATTTCATAGGTTTCATATTTGCAGCAGTTTTAAGGTTTTGCTTATTGTAGGTTTCATCGTTTTTGAGGTTTTGTTTATTGAAAATATGTGGCTTATGTTAGTTTAGAATTGCAAATTTCGTAGGTTTTGAAGTGTACAAATTTTGTGGCTTATGCAACAGTTTTGAGTTTCTGAATTGTTCAAGGTATAACTTGTGTTTATGATTATTGGTATGATTCGTATTAATTACCTTTTTAATTTAATGGTATGTTTCGTATTAAGTTTGCAATTGTTTGTTTGTAATAGTTTAATGTTTGCTTGTTATAGTTCAAAGGGGTAAAATGTCATTTTACATAGTCATTTAGAGGTGGAACCAAACAATGCTTTACTGGTTCAACACTTACTTATTCAGAGGCTCTTACCCATTCAGACATCTTATTCATTCAGCACTTATTGGTTCAGATGTTGCAAAACAGGCTCTTACTAATTATCTAAGTTTCTACAATAGCTTCAAAACTTACCTTATCTGATAGTGGTAGGGTTTTACCTATATGGAGAACAAGGTTCACTCTAACGATGGTAAACATGTGCATTTCTCTAAAAGACAACTTGGACGCGTTGAAACAGTTATAAAGCATATCAAGTCTTGTCAGTTCAAGATCCGGCGGTTTTAGATGGAAGTTTGAGTAGAATGGAACTAATTTGGTAGAAATCTTAGTCATAAGTCAAATGATTACATTCATACTCAAAGAGTATACATCATTTACAAGCTGGAGAAACAAAATTTCTCCAGCATTTCCCCTCTGGGGTCTCCAAAACTTATCAACTAACGAACACAAGACAATATTTATATATAGAAGAGGTTGGGACGGACTAGCACTTCTGTGCGGATGAGGTTGTTCGTGCGGTTGTAGTTACATCAGCACGAATACGTTACATTCGTACGAAGTTACATCCGCACAGACCTCTCTCGTCCTCTCCAAAGTCATGTGTTCGTATCTCAACTCTACAATATTCAACACACACTCTATCTAGCCTATTCGGCGGATATACGTAATATGCACCAACAAATTCCCCCTTGGTCGTCACTGTCGAATCTTTATCTTGAAATATGAGAGCCTTGTTTGAATATTATGCATCTTCAATCAAGCATTTGATATTTTCAGATAATTCCCCCTTGATTTATGATTCGGGTTTGCATTATCTTCATTATAAACAAATTCCTCCTGAAATGAATCTTTAGGTCTTTGTTTGCAAAGTTCCCGACCTCCTCTAATTTGCTTAACTGTAATCTTCACGAATTATCACCAACTTGAAACTAATCCATCCAACTTCTCAGTTTCGTCTTTAATCACATCCACGTTCGGTTTGATTTAACACTTTAGCTAAATCTCTTAATCTTCAAAAATCCATCCAGCTTCTCAGTTTCATCTTTAATCACATCCACGTTCGGTTTTTGATTTAACACTTTAGCTGAATATCTTAATCTTTAAAAACCAAACCGACAATTGATAGAAACTTCGAATCACCACACCGGTAGACTTTAAGTTTGTGAATACCCATGAAAATCTGAAATCCCGTTTTCTGTAATCATCTTTAAGCACACTCCTGAATGATAGATTAGTGTAAACGGTAATTTCCAGAATCAGCAAATCTTTATCAGATAAAAAATCATCTGGTAACACATTCAGATTTGAGAAACATTCTTCCACGATCAGAATCACATTCTTCCTCCTCAGTCACGATAACAGATATATAGTCTTCTCTGTTAGACCTGGCAGCAACTTAATTAACAAACATCATCATTCCCTGGCGGTTAGTCCGAAAAACAATTCCTCTGCTCGAATAGTAACCATTCTAACACTTTAGACTATCATAGAATTATCAGTTCAATGATATCTTTTAAGTATCGACATACTGATGCATCTCCTGACGTTAATCATGCTATCATGCTTGACGAAGACTTAGGACTCAATCCCTAAGACATCAATCTAACCACAATCTAAAGAATCTAAACTTCCTATAATCACAACTAATGAATCCATATTTTATGCATCCCCGAACAATCTGAAGTTGTAACCACCCGAATACTATTACACGTCTGAATTTCAAAAATGTCGGAATTTCAATATATTCTAACGAAATTTTTATTCCCCGTCATTTTTGCAAATTATGACATCTCTAAAACTTATCACTGAATTCCCCCCTCAAACTTGGCAAATTTAGTCCTCTCTGTTCATAGAAAAACTCAACTATGTTGAAAATATGTCATTTTGGTCCACAAAAGTGCGTTTTTTCATCAATGCAGATTTTTTTCTTGTTGGCCCATTAATATTCACTATACCAAAAAGATAAACCTACTGCTTATGTATCCATGACTATCCCATTATCTTCAACACTCTATGATCGCGTTATCAAATCTATTCTTTGAAGCCCCCGACGGTGTCCCCGAACAACCCGTATTTGTCGTTAAAATAGCGAGGTTGACTTGAAACGGATAAGGTACGTTCGTGCGGAATATAAGGTCTCCTTCGAGCGGATGTATCTCCATTCGTGCGAAAGAACAGTTTCTTGTGCGAATGTGTAACTTCTGTGCGGATGTATTACATTCGTACGGATGTAGTTCCTCTGTTCGAACACTCATGATTCAATTTTTCGATCCAAAATCTTTATTTCTTTGAATTTCATGATGATTCTTTCACAAACATGGTCGAAATTTAATTCTAATCAATTCTATGGTTTCCATTTTATTTTTTGTCCATGAAGTGTCCTTCAATTTGATGATTTACGTCTAAAAACCCCTAAAAGTCCATAATGCATGAGCGTAGGTGATTCAATAAACTTTTTAATCGATTGAACGATACCGTAGCTTTGATACCAATAGTAAGTTCAGGACGAGTTTAGATGGAAGTTTGGGTAGAATAGAACTAATTCGGTAGAAATCTTAGTTATAAGTCGAATGATTCCATTCATACCGAAAAAGTATACATTATTTACAAGCTGGAGAAACAAAATTTCTATAACATTTCCTCTCTATGATCTCCAAAACTTATCAACTAACAAACACAAGACACTATATATATAGAAGAGGTTAGGACAGACTAGCACTTTCGTGCGGATGAGCTTGTCCATGCGGATGTAGGTATATCTGCACGAATGTGTTACATTCGTACGAAGTTACATCCGTACGAACCTCTCTCGTGCTCTCCAAAGTCATGTGTTCGTATCTCAACTATACAATATTAACCACATGTTCTATCTAGCCTATTCAGACAGTAACGAACATACATAATATGCATCAACAAGTCTTGAGGAAGAAATACACAAAAGAGGTAGCAATTGGACCACCTGTCCAGTCCTTAATGAATAACTCACAATATGTCTCTATATATGCATGAGCAACAATAGTCCCGGCTATAGCAAACTCGCATCATAATTCCTAAAATATATATTTTCTAATGAATTTAAGTTTTGTTGTTTCTAAAATTCCAAAAACATATAAAAGATTTAACTGTATATTTGGTTTTTAGTTTATTAATTTTCTTTGTTACAGCACATTACTAAACCGATCTTGAAGTCGGACCGGTTTCAAACCAACCCATTCCGATTATCATTAGCACGGCCGGCCCTGTGCGGGGTGGGTGCCGGCTCAAGGCCAAAAACGTAATAGGGCACGTAGATTTTTAAAAAAAAATATACATTATATATTTAAAAAAAACCCTCTAATTTTATGGTTTGAAGTGGATAAATTTGAGTTTTTTTAGTTTTCCGGCAATTTATCACCGGTGCTATAGCCTGTAAATCTGTAAAATATAAGTGAAGAAAGGAAGAAGATAATGGGGTTGAAGATATATGAATATATTATTAATATCTCTTATCGTTTTGTTTCTAGAACCAATACTTTTATAGATTATATTGTCTTTCTTTTTTACTGGTGAGTTATAGCTGTCTTTCGGAGCATTCACATCCACTTCGTTAATTTATTTGATTGGAGTTTTTATAATATAATGAGTATAAAAAATAGTTGTTGGTAAAAAAAAGAGAAAATATTATTATTTAATTGTATATTTGAGGGAATACTATTCATCCTTTATATTTTTTTAATATATTTTTAAAGTGTTTGTGAGTAAATGAGAGAGATAAAAGATAGTGATAAATATATAAAAATATATTATTTAGAGTAAAGTTCTATTTTACTTCCTGTGGTTTGGTCAAGATATATACTTTGCTCCAATAGTTTTAACTTGATTTTTTTTGCTACTTGTGGTTACTTAATTGGTTCGATCTCTTCCCTATGTTACACTCACATCCTTTAATTGATTTTTTACAAGGGCACACAAGTCTTTTGCGTAGGGTGTATGGTGTAGGTTTAAATTACTTAATTATATTATTTAATTTTTCAATAAACCCTAACTACATATACAATCTGTATACGTAAAAATGAGATCTACCCAATTGCCTTGATCTAATTTCCTATTATCATATGCAAATTTAAATATGTAAATCTTTTTATATGCATATTTAGTGCAAAGTGTCATATTAAATAAATTTTTATGGTAAATGAGTACTCATTTGTCTTTATATAATTTTCTTTTAACATATGCAAATTTAAATATGTAAATCTTTTTACATGGCATGTAAAACTGTAACAGTGTGTAGTTGGTACTTGGTACTGGTTGAAACATATATATGATTTTAACAACTTTGAACGTATATAAGTTGAAACACGATCAAACTAACTACTACATGGATTAAGAAATAACACCGAAAAATCGAACGAGAAGAACACAAAAATAATCCGAATTTGTTGTAGAAAACCAGAAGTAATTGTTCAACCACGCTTCAATTATATATGTACTTCAAGTTGTAGGAATCTCGTGACCGCTAAAAATCTATAACTCAATTCTCAGGAACCTTAAAAATCCCCATAACGTGAAAGACACCTGATGGTTTGATCAACATGGAATTTGAAGGGTTTTGAGGGGCTGAAATGCAAAAGACAAAACTGCCCATATGCAAAAAGTCTTGCTTGCCCTTGAAAAAAAATTAATTTGGAGGATATGAGTGTAAGGAAAAAAATTGAACCGATTAGGTAACCATAAGAAGCAAAAAAGTCAAATTAAAACTATAGGAGCAAAGTGGATATTTGGATCAAACCATAAGGATCAAAATAGAACTTTACTCTATTATTTAACTGAAAAGTAGAGAGAGAATATAACATTTTTTAGTGTAATATAGGATAAAAATATGATAGAATGGATGTGAATAGTGTCATCATCTACTTTAAATCCTTACTCTTATTAATATTATTAGTTGATTACTATTTTATTTTTTTTCTTTAATTTCAACAATTATCTTATTGTTTATTGTTTTTTTCATAATTTGAATTTGATTTATTATTATTTATTTATTTAAGTAAGTATTATGTGTTATATAATCTAAAATTTATTGTAAATATAGCTATATGTAGAAAATCTTTTTACTTTTTTACAAGTAAACATTATCTTTTGAAAAGATGCTTCGATAAAGGGGAAAAGGGGTCAAATAAGAAGATAAAAAATAAATTAAAGGAGAAAACTCTTTAAGGTCTCTCTTACATAAAACAACTATTGGTGTACACTGATGATATAATACATTTTGTAATACGACCCTTCAGTTTTAATTATCCCATTAGTTTTGAAAAAAAATATATTATTAATTTTAAGGTCCTAGGATTGTTATTTAACCTTTTGGTTTCATCACTTGTTAATTACTTTATATGTTTAGGTCTTATAGTTTATATAATCAAGTTGAATAGATGACACCTACTATTATATCAAAGACGGATAGGACCCTGTTTTATTTTTTATCTCGCACAAGGCCTAAAACATTTTTAACATTTTTAGAGACGGCCCTGATCATTGGTTAGGGCTTTCCAAACATACCGAACCGATTCCATCCTCGAATTGGTTGAGGGTTAAAGTTGGTTTTGTGCAACTCTCCTCCATATCTTCACTTCTCAAAGTTACAAATGTACAACGGTTGATATATTGGGTACATGACAAGTTTTACACAAAACAGTGTGTTTATGATTCTTCATTTTCATATGATGATGACCCGGATCCACATATCATAATACTACAATGATCACAATAAGAATAAAAACCTGGAGTACAGCTATTCGTTGCACAAGGTACAACCGTTGTTGCATTATTTACAAGTTGTGTATTTCCACCCTTCAGCATCAAGAGAGAGAGAGAGAGCCCATAGCTTGTAAACTTTCTAAGCCATCCAATTTCCCACCGCAACTAGGGATTGTGAAAGAATCCTAAACCTGAAAGATGCATGACGACTATGAGACGAATTTGTGGGATGATCGAGTTTTAAAAACTATTCACTGATTTGGATGGCTCAATCTATTCACACACCCCTGCTGTCTATTTGGACACCCCTGAGCCCTAGATGGGTCGTCTAGGTCTAGACGCCCCGTATAGCACTGATTTTGAGGAGTCAGCAAGTACCTGCAGGGCCCATAGATTATAGTGTTAAGACGGGCCGTCTGGACCTAGACGACCCGTCTAGGATGTTGTGTTTTTTTTTGGAAAAGTGCTGTTTTGGTCACTATTTTGGTGTTTAGACGGGCCGTCTGGACCTAGACGACCCGTCTAGGATGTTGTGTTTTTTTGTTGGAAAAGGGGTGTTTTGGTGGGTTGTTGAAAAAATAGTGTTTTGATGAGGTAAATTGGTTGTTGTTGGAGGTTGATTTTTTTAGGTGTAATTTTAGGTTTTTAAAAAGTTTTGTTTGTTGTACAAAAAGTGAGTTATGTTTTTCAATCGTTTATATATTTCATTGTTTTTACATTATATTTTAAAAAAAAATATAATACTAAAATTTAATACTGTTTTCAATATTTTAAGATGAATGCAACAAGTGTATGTTGTTTCCGTATTACCTTTCAATGTCGATTTAATACACACAATCATCTAGTAATCGAATAACTGAAAACAAAGTTAAATATAACATATATAACATAAATTTGTACAACCAAAACAATATTTATCTGTACAGCTGAAAAGTAAATACAAAATGTCTATGCATACGAGTCGGCCTCGGAGTCTGGATCGGAATCTGGTTGCTGCGGCTACTGCTGCTGATGTGGTGCTCGAGGTGGTGGGAGCGGTATGGGAGGTAACCTGTCTCTCTCACGTCTATCCTGCATCTCCCGGACCACCTAGCCCATGAGATCCATAAGCCTGTCAACGTCGGCTCGTAAGCGCGGGTATGCCGCAACCCATGGGGAATAACCTGGAAGGACGCTGTGGAAACTGAGGCGTCCTGTGAGGTGGTGGCGGCGGTGGCGGTGCCGGTCCGTCAAAATCAACCGAGGGTCCTGGACTGCTGCTGCCTTATCTGCCTGCAGATGGACTGGAGCGAAGTGATCTGGCAGCGGCTCCGAAATCCATGGCTCACCTTCGCGGCTTTTAAACCGCTCGCCGTCTAGGCCTAATTCAGGGGCAAAATGGTAATTAACCCATGCTAGCTGTGAAACACTCAGGTGGTTAATTACTATTTTACCCCTGAATTAGGCCTAGACGGTTGGCAGTTCAGGGTAGAATGGTAATTTGCGATTTAAAATTTAAATTCGTCTTTTACCAGGGATAAAAGATCTCGCTCAAACTAGACAGGTCGTCTAGGTCTAGACGGCCCGTCTATGCCTTGATAATATGACTATTTTGCCCCTGAGTTTAGCCTAGACGGCCAACAAACCCGGGGTAGATTGGTCTTCTTGCCAGACCAAGACGGGGCGTCTAGCTCTAGACGACCCGTATATATACATTTAATTTTTTTTGGTATAACTAATAGGATTTTATTTACTTAATTTGAACTTTGATTTAAGCCGACATTCTACCAGTACACCAAAGGCACAACAAAATAAACCATACAAAGCTTTGTATCTAAAAACCGACAAACTCCGGGTATTGACCACCAATTACACTATCCGAGCTCGCACGTCCCACCGTCGCCACCGGTGCCGACGGTGGGACGTGAGAGCTCGGAGAGTATAATTGCTGTTGTTTCTCAATACCCAGAGTTGTTGGTTTTTGGATGGCCTTTGTATAGTTTTTTTAAACCGTACAAAGCTTATCTAAAAACCAACAAACTCCGGGTATTGACCAACAATTATACTCTCTTCGCTCTCACCGTCGCCACCGATAGTATAGACATTTCGTCGTCTGCCGGTGCCGACGGTTGGACGCGAGAGCTCGGAGTGTATAATTGTTGTTGTTTATCAAGACCCAGAGTTTGTTGGTTTTTAGATGGGCTTTGTATCTAAAAACCAACAAACTCGGGTATTGACAAACAGCCATTAATCATAGTATCCGAGCTCTCTTGCCCAACCGTCGCCACGGGCAGTATTGACATTTCGTCATCTGCCGGTGCCGAAGGTTGGACGTGAGAGCTCGGAGAGTATAATTACCCTCTGTTTGTCAATACCCGGAGTTTGTTGTTTTTAGATACAAAGCTTTGTATGGTTTAATTGCTTTGCCTTGGGTGTACTGAAGGAATGTCGGCTTATATCAAAGTTCAGATTAACTAAATAAAATCCTATTAGTTATACCAAAAGTTTTTTTATTGTATTAACAAAATCTTTGTATTATTTATACAAATAAATCGTATTAAACATAAAAAAGATCGAGCCATTGTTCTTGCTTTCTTGACCGTGGTTGACCAGGACTAATCATCAGACGATGACCGGGACTCGTTAGGTGCTGTAGAAACACCTGAAATAAGTTCAACAACATATCACTATGTTAAACCACAACACACTCTATTACCCAAATAAAAACCATATATATTTAAAAAATGACAGTATTTCTCATTTACCTGCATTTACTCCTCGAGTTTCCCTTCGGTTACAGTCTTCGATTCAGCACAAGACACTTTTTGACGTGCAGTCGATTGAGATACAAATTTGCACGCTGGAAACCGTCCCTCCAATACTTTTTTCCAAAATATATAAGGCTGATCTCAATCGGGTAAATATGTTTTTAACTCACTATGAAACCTCAGGCGGTTCTCAAACCATCTCCGCGAGATACGGATTGCCTGCGTATGGGGGTGCCTCACCACCAAATCCTCCACCATCACGGATAATGTCTTGCGCATTAGACACAACCTCCTCTTGGTCGTTAGAATTGGGAACACCGCTCTCCCCCTAACAACGATATCACTGTTAGTAAATAATTAAAACAACAACTAGTTTAACCTAATAACTGTTACCGTATTGACTTCAGGCACCGATGACCCGTTCCAGTTTAATGACATATCACCACCTTTGGATGATATCAGATGAAGTAATACAAGCCAAAGTTCACGACAAACAGAATTACAACGACGAATTGAAAGTTTTATGCGACATCAAATGCTCTGCATGGGTCTATTTAACAAAGAAATAGACGCCCCGTCTAACGCCTACGCGGGGCGTATCACTTTACTTCTTTACCAACATGCATTGAATGATATCAGATGAAGTAATATAAGCCAAAGAAGAAGTCAGAGAGAATCCTGATGACGAATCGCAAAATTTCTGCGACACAAATGCTCTGCATGGCTCTATTTAAGAACGATATACGCCCCGTCTAGGCCTAGACGGGGCGTATCACTTTGCAACTTGGCTGACATGCATGCAGAGCACAACCTTCAAGACAGGTCGTCTAGCTCTAGACGCCCCGTCTTGGCCTGGTCGTCTTCTACTCCGTCTACTACTAGACGCCCCGTCTGATGTGACTGATTTGACGTTGTACGGTGCAGGAATGTGGTCGAAGAAAAAATATCCCTAGACGCCCCGTCTAGATCAGACGACCCGTCTAAAGGGTGTCTAAATAGATAAGTGGGTGTGTGAATATGTAGACCCTTTGGGATATGTATAGTATTACCCATCTCCCACGTATTATATTAAAGACATTACAAACTTACTGTAGCTAGAGTCAAATCTAGCTATACTGCCATTTCTTCTGTTTTGCTTTTTTTTTTTTCTAAACCCTTTAACTTTCAAAATTGTTGATTATACATTTCAACTTTGTTAAATTGCATTTTAACCTCTCAAGTTTACCTGCTATTTATGTAGGTTAAATATAAATATATGTATATTTTCGTACTTATTTTTCGGTATAGCTTCGGTTGGTCTATGTTTTGATATAAATTTTTTTTGTAAACGAATCGGGTAAAATATAACACGTTTTCACTAGACGGTATAAATTCAAGTTATTTTATATTTCGACGACGTCGCAACGCACAGTACCATCCTAAAACTTAAAAAAAACATTATTTTTACGTGTTTATTTTTAAGTAATTTCGGTGTAAATCCATGTTGGTTTACATTTCGACATATATTTTTCTCGAAAATGAGTCAGATCAAATAAGACGTTTTCATGCTTATTTTATGTGTTTAAGTTGGTTTGCGTTTTGACGTAAATTTTGTTCGGAATTGATTGGGTAAAAAAATACGTTCTCACGAAGCGGTATAAATTCGTGTTACTTTACATTTCACCGTTGCCACAACGCCCAATAATCTTTAACTTAAAAACACTATTTTCTTACGTGATTATTTTTAAGTATGTTTCGATATAAATCCAACTTGGTTTATCCTTCAACTTCTCTGTGATGAATTAGGTCAAATATAATACGTCTCCATGCTTATTTTTATGTGCGTTTTCAGTTGGTCTGCGTTTTGACGTAAATATTGTTCGGAAACGAGTCGAGTCAAATATTTGACAGTATAAATTCAAGTTACTTTAAGTTTTGACTCCGACGCAACGCGAGTCGGGTCACAATACTAGTCTTATATAATTTGAAAAAATATAACAAACAATAATACGGATTTAAAAAGTTGAAAATGTAAATGAGCACTATACAGTAGACATTTAAAGTCTGTTTTAATTTAAGATCACGTTTTTTGGATAATGAATATTCCGACGAGTACTTTTTAAAGACACAAGATTATAAACAGTGTCTGATACCCAATGGCAATAGGTAAATTAGTAAAGAGGTAGGGTATGCGACCAGTGAATTGCAACTACAGAGCCGGTTAACACACGTTACTCTTCTCTCTCAAACACGTTACACACACATTCTCAGTATGTTTTTTTAACGGTTAGTAGACCAACTGGTTGAACTTTCGCATCAACTTCAGTGGTAAACGAGAGACCCGGGTTCGAAACCAGAAGACCCTCCATTTGGGGCTAGGTATATCTTGGCCCTCACCTTGTTGTGTCCAGTGGGGATCGAACCGGAGTCTCTCACAATGGCAATAGGTAAATTAGTAAGAGGTAGTGTAACAACCAAGTAAACTATGTCAAGATATTGCCCGCTTTGTCCCCGATGGGTTGCTCATTCAGGAATTCACGGCTTTGTTTTCACCTTATGAGTTACTCGCCCAGGCAAAACGCACCTTGGTAGAGAAGGTTTCCACCTTCTCCTCCTCAACCGATATAGGACTTACCTCAAGATTTCTAAAGCAACATCCCTGATCCTTTAGCTCTAGTGTTATGCCGATAGAAGCACAAAATTGGATCGATCACATGGAGAAAATTTTTGAAGCCGTGGGAGTGAGTGATGAATTCAAGGCAAGATGGGTTGCTCACAAGCTGGAAGACAACTCCCAAACATGGTGGCGAACTATTAAACGCTCGAGAGGTGGTGATACATTACACTCACATGGGAGGGTTTCAAGACATTTTCTACCAGCAATATTTACAGATTGCATTCAGAGAGAGTTAAATCAGAGAATTGTGTTGTATTAAAAGTTGTGATTAGATGTTACATTAGATGTGGTTTATATAGACCACAATATTACACTTCTAACCCTATACTAACACAATATTATATTTTGTCTAATACTCCCCCGCAAACTAAGCACACGGGAGTGACTTTGTTTGAAAACTTAAAAACAAAAAAAAGAAAGATAGTTGGTCTTCATTCTTTTCCTCCTTGCTTCGCCATGTTCTTCAGCAACGCCTTGTTTCCCGCAACAATTCTTAGACAGCAACACTTTTGTGTAGGGTTTTTTATTTCAACTCTTTTGTTTTTTCAACCGACAATTTTAATAGGGAATTGTTTCCCTTGTCGTCTTCTCCCCTATCAAGTCCTCTTTGTTTTGTTTTTTTGAGGTGTTACTCGCGGAAAAGGCCACTGTTGTAATGTGGCGGCGACGACTTAGGGTTTTGATTATTGCAGGTTATTTCTGCAACCCTGAACGCTGGGAGGTATGGTTGTTTGAAGCAGCAACAACTGCTTGTTTGTATCAGCGGCAACTTATGGAGCTAAGGTTTCATGGTGATGACGGCGGTGGCTAGGGTTCTGGTTGTTGTGGCGGTGGTGGTTGTCGGCTTTAGTGTAAAATGATGGTATTTGTGGTGGCGGCTAGGGTTTCGCCATGGGTGGAAGCAATTCTGGTGATGTTGATGTTGTGATGGTTAAGGGCGGCAAAAGGGTAGAAGAAGAAGACCGTGCGCAGTTTTGTGGTGGTGGTAGGGCGGCGGCGGTCGGCCGCCCCACCGGTGGTTGTACTCCAAAGCTCTGATACCAAGTTAATTCAGAGAATTGTGTTGTAATTAGAAGTTGTGATTAGAGGTTACATTAGATGTGGTTTATATAGACCACAATATTACACTTCTAACCCTATACTAACACAATATTATATTTTGTCTAATAGGGAGGAATACATTCGAAAATTTGCATCCATAAAACAAAGAGAGGATGAACCAATGTCTGAATTCATGGAACAGTTCAAAAGGCTTGCTAGCTTCGCTGGATCTAAAGCTGGAACCCCAACTGCACAGGCCCAAAAACTGAAATGGGCTCTATGTGAAATGGTTAAATGATTAATTGTGAATCAAGAATTTAAAGATGTCACATAAGTGGCAAATGCGATACAAAACCTTGAAATTGCCAATATGTCAATGAAACTACAATACGGTGGGAACCTCATGAATAATCCCACCTTAACTACTGGGCAATCCTCTTCTCAAACCCCAACCACTGGACACCAAAAGTCAAATTCCAATCGAAACAATGGGAACCAACATGGGGGTTCTCAAAGCAGTAAACTACTCCTCCGCAAAACCAGCAACAACCACGCCAACTGTGTAACACTTGCGGAAAACCCCATTCTAGTGTATGCCTCAGAATCATAGGAATGTGTTACAGATGTAAACAAGCTGGACATTTGATTCAGAACTACCCTGAACCACCGAAATACAAGGGGGGAGGGGATACTGAAACACCAACCACTGGGGCAAACACTGTGCCATGCACTACCGGCGAAAGAGTGTTCGCTTTAACTGCTTACAATAAACCAACTGAGCTTTCAAAACAACACCACGGATATGATGTGATTGGTCGAGAACCATAAAAAAGGGTGAAGAGTTTCCCTACTTTAAATTCTTGTCATTTGATTTTAAAGACTTTGTCTTTTCGTATTTTGAACTCCTTTGATCATGGAATAAAATGTCATTTGATTTCAATAAATAATTTCTTTTGACGATCGTTTTCTGATTAACGATTGATATATGTATTGTGAAATTTCGAGGACGAAATTATTTCTAGGGGTGATTGTAATGATACCGATACCGACTACCGAAAGATTAATGTAGACCATTGTAACACCGTAGGCAAATCCCACATCGCCGTGACCAGGAGAGATCTCTGGTTTATAAGTAATCCAATGCCTCTTAAATCACCAACGTGTTTTGGGCTTAGTTGGCTGTGGAGCACATGAAAACTCCACAGTTAAGCGTGCTCAGGTGGGAGTAATCTAGGATTGGTGACCTCCTGGGAAGTCTACAACGAGGCAACCAAAAACAAAGCCGTGAGTTTCTGGATAGGCAACCCATCGGGGGCAGAGCATATAATATTGGTGGAGTGAGAGACCGGATATACAAGTAGAGTATGAGACCAGTGAATTGCAACTACACAGCCGGTTAACACACGTTACACACACATTCTCTCTGTCGGTGTATGTACTTGAAACACTATATATAACCCAAGAAACAACATGATCACCAAACTAAGAAAAGATTATGGGTGACAACAGGAAGGTGGATCTCCCACCTGGTTTTCGATTCCGTCCAACCGACGAAGAACTTATCGTCCATTTCCTCAAACGTAAAGCTTCTCTGATGCCGTGTCATCTCGACAACATCCCTGATCTTGATCTCTATCCTTATGGTCCATGGGACTTAGATGGTATATATATATATATATATATATATATATATATATATATATATATATAATAAATCATCAATTCTTTCTTTCTTTCTTTGTTCTCTAAATACCCAGACAGACATTCTATTAATTAATGCAATGCATGGTTTTGTACTGCTGCAGGTAGAGCTATGGCAGAAGGGAACAACTGGTATTATTTCAGCAGAAGATCCCCCAATCGCAAATGGGTACTGGAAATCATGTGGTGGCGATGAACAGATAATTATGAGTTCTAATGGTAGCAAAAGAATTGGTGTGAAACAATATTATGTGTTTCATGTGGGTGAAGAAGCTCCTGGAGGTGTGAAAACTGATTGGATCATGCAGGAATTTATGGTTTGTGATGGTGCTACTTCGTCTAGATCAAGAAGAAGAGACAACTCCAAGACTGTAAGTCGTATTTTTATATCCTAACTAGTTATTATTGGTTGATATTTAATTACAACATTTCAAAACCAATGATATATTAAAGAACTGCAGCAACGGTATAATTTATATAAGAAAGATCATTAAATGCATTGTTTTAAAAACCGGTTTATACCGGCCGGCTGAACCGGTTAAACCGGATGTCGAAAGTTTGGCCGACACAAATCATACCGGTTAACTGAGGGAACGGCAAAGAAGTTGTACCGCTGGTAAATTAGGTTATATCGGTTTAAACTGGTATACCGGTACCGGGTCAAAGGTTAAAATTTGGATTTTTAATCTTTTATGGGCCTAAAAAGGTGACGTTTTACCTTCTTAGTAAAATCTCGCGCCCAAAAGGTATCAATATTGAATTTTTGGATTATTTTTTTATTATACAATTAACTTTTAGAATATTTTTTTATTATGAAATGATGTAGTTTGGATTATTTTTTGAGTAAAATTTGTATTTTATAAATTTATAGGGTTAATTAGTCAACCCGGTTGAACCTCCCGATACAACCCGGTTCAACCGGTTGAACTATTTCTGAACCTAACCCGGTATGATTTAAAAATCAGTTTGTAAAACATTGCTTAAATGTGTCATATATCACATTTAAAGCACTATCTACAATTACATTTTAGGATTCTTAACACATTATTTGTTATGAAACGAAAACTAAAGCTATATAGATATTAAATGATAATATCCATTTTACATCAACATATAACGTTTTATGTGAGGAAGGGACTCAAATTAAGGGAGATAGAAAATGTATGTTTTAGAACATCATATAAATATAATAAAATAAAATGATAATTTTTTCAGTGATAAACTCATTAGCAAGTGTTTTTATATAACCAGTCATTATTTATTTATATCTGAAATATTTAACGTGTATTTTTCAAGACTGGATAATATGCCGAGTGTACGAGCACAACTATGATGATATTGTTGATGATGGTACGGACCTTTCATGTCTCGACGAAGTATTTTTATCATTAGATGATTATGATGACATTAGTTTTTCTAATTAGTAGAGAATATTAAAAAAAGACTAAACTTTATTACATGTGATGTAAAATTATTTAATGCCACGTAATATCAAGAGCTTACACTATTAACCAAAAAATAATAATAATTAATTAATTGTATAAGTGGTTCATTCGATTCCATGCAATTTGCTAAAAAGTTGTTTAATAATTGTGGTGGTAATATGATTTAGTTGCAAATGAGTGTAAATAATGACACATAAAAATATGAAAAAAGACCTCATGCAAAAAATTGGCACCCAAACCCGTAAATGGAGAGAATGTGGCCACTATCGCTTGAATTTTCTTGCGTTCAGTGCTTTATTTTTACTGTGAAATATAAATAAAAAATTCCAAAATAAAAATATTCAACTAGATTATAATAAATTCCCATTGTATAGTTGACATATCATATAAACTGTCACATTAATTAATTACGAAGATTATTCAAGTGAGATTGTCAAGAAGAAATGAAATTAAAAATTAGAAATGTTATGATGATTGCGATCGGCTAATTACTTACACTTAAAATTATCAAATCCAGTGTGCCTAGAAATATAAACTTCATTCCTATTGCATAGAAAGATTCAAACTATATGTTTAACTTTTATTTAAATTATCACTTTCTTTTCTTTTTTTCCAACCTCATACGAAGAGGCTTGTCTTTGAAAAGTTAGGGGGCGTTTTGTTCGTAGGAATTCAATAGAATTTACTGGAATTGTAATCTGAATTTCATCTTTTAAGATGTTTCGTTCACATAATTTGATGGAATTGGAATCTCAATTACAATCTTCATGTGTTTGGTTGACAATAGAATATGAATTCCTTTAAATTTCCTTAACTAAAGGAATTCAAAATCCTTTCCTATATGTGAAGGAATTAAAGTAAATTCATTGGAATCTTCGACCGTTTTGACCCGAACGGTTTCGACCCGCACCGTTTTGACGCGAACTGTTTTGAATCAAACCATATCGATGCATACCGTTTCGATCCGCAGCGTTTCGAATCGAACCGATTCGACGCGAACTCTTTCGACCGTACCGTTTCGACGCGAATCGTTTTGAATCGAACCGTTTCGATGCGAACCGTTTCGACTCGTACTGTTTCGACGCAAACCATTTCAACGTCAACCGTTTCGACGCGAAGGATTTCGACCCGTACCGTATCGACGCGTACTGTTTCAAATCGAACCGTTTTGACGCGACGAATCGAACTGTTTCGACGTGAACCTTTTCGGATCGAACCGTTTCGACGTGAACCGTAGGTTGTGGGTGCCGGGGTGATGGATTCCAATTCATTTGACAACCAAACAAATAAAAAATGAAATTGAGATTACAATTCCAACAATTTGCAATTCCAATTGGAATGTTTAAATTCCAAATCCAATTCCTTCACATTCTAATTCTTATACAAATTCCAATTCCAATTCCAAAACATTATGCAAACCAACGGCCCCTTAGGATTTGCAATTCAGAAAGGAGTGACGGTACATCTTGTTACCCATCTACCTTTCGTTACTTTGATACAACTTGACAAATTTTTTGTGAAATATAAAGTAATATACCATAATTAAAAGAAAAAAAAAAACTCTTTTTCGCCCTTTTTTGTTGGTTGTCTGGTGTCACATAGCATTGGAGCATATTTCTACTCTTTTATAATTTAATTATTTTTGGTGGTTGCTTAGGGTAGCACGTGTCACGTTTGATGTAGCATGTGTCACGTTTGATGCAAGCACCGCACACGACTAAGACCAGTATTTTTCTCAATCTCATTAACTACATTAAAGACAATATTTTTTCTTTTCCATTTTTAATTAAATAACATTTTTAACTTTTATCATTATTTTTTTTCTATCTTTCATTCATAATCACTTTAAAAAAATATTAAAAAATTTATATAGGTGAACAGAACATACTCCAAATTTACTTGTAAACAGTAACTTTTGTTGATACACTTTTGTGTTTGTCGCTTGTTTTTTGTTACGTCTGTAATTGTATGATCTTTGTATAATGTGTCTGTATAGTTTGGTCGTGTCGACCAAATCAGAATATCCTCCTATCTTGGTTTAGTATGACGATTAGTTTGTCTGTGTAAAACAGTTGTAAATGTGCATACTGTTAAGTCTTGTGTATGTCATGTCTGTTAACACGTTCTCCAAAGAACACATCCAAGTACGATTGAGAGATGCTTCGTACGAGCAAAATGTTGCTCGTACGAGTCACATTCCATTCGTACGAGTGGCTCATGTAACAAGAATCTTGTTTGAGTCGTACGAGCTAGTTCATGTTCGTACGAGCCTTTTGTCATTCGTACGAGCATCTTTTGGAGAATGTTCTTCGTGTCTTATGGTGTTTCGTATGACCAGCAACATTCTTCGTATTATTGCTAGGTGTGGACACTATATAAACAGACATGCTCTTCTCAGTGTTTGGGGATTAGACGTGAGACATCAGTAAACAAGCTAGAGAGAGAGACACTGAAGCACAAGAACACAGAGAGTATTTCATGAGTTTGTATGAACATTGTTTGTATGTGTTTGTACTATTTATCTTTTGTTAATCAAGATATTGAATCTTTGGTTATCCTGTGTTTCTTACTTTGCTTTGGTTTGGTTTGCATACTTACGAAGATTCCGCACTCGTATTTGTGTTGTATAAACAGGGAAGTAGGTTAATCTTGATCCTCCAAGTGGACCTACAAGTGGTATCAGAGCTTTGGCTCTCTTCCTTGTTTGAAACCAAGCTTACTGTTGTGTCTGAGCTAGTTGTGAGGGTTTCTGGAAGTGTTCTTGAATATTCAACAGGAAACTTAAGTTTTTAAAAGATAACCAACTTAAAACTTAGTTAAAACTTGTTGTATCCAGAAAATTTTCATAAAAACCTTGTTAGAATACATTGAGACATGTTAGGATTTGGTTTTTCTTAAAATTTTCTATCAAAGTTCAGTTGAACATATCTTCAGGTGACGCTCTGCTGGAAAACTCACCAGAATATTCTTGTAGGGTTGACCAAATCTCTAGACATTCTAACTTGACTTGACTGTTTTGATTGAAAAGCTGATATGGAATGTTTGTCTTTTTTAACAAAAATTGTGTAGACAACTGACCACTTTCGAAAACCAGTCTATGTTAAAAAGGAAATTTTCACCAACCAACTCTGCAAAAAGATTCCTGTCTGCGAAAAACATCCATGCGAATAACCCATCCGCACGAAGAACAACGCAGTTTGTGCGAAAAACCAAGTCATCCGCACGAAGAACCTAGTTTGCACGAAGCATAAGTTTGTTTGCACGAAAGAGTGTCTCTCATATGAAGCACCTGGTTCATACGAATCATTGATTCGTACAAAAAACAAGCTTAATTTGTTTTTCGTGTTTCAGTTTTTCAAAACTTTGTGGTTTTTTAAATTGTGAACTTTAAAGGAGACTGTTATTTCAAAAATTACATTTTAAACCTTTTAATTTTCATAACCAAGAAAACATAATGAGTAATAATCCTTGGGATTGGGGGAGTAGTTCAAGCACAAATCAAGACTCGCCACAAAGCTCCGCAACCTCATGGGTTAAATCATTAATGCCTCAACATACAGCCATGATTACCGCAAATCAATGGGCATGTGTAGCAAATCAAAATCAGAGCATTTAGATTCTTCTTATAAGTGAGAGTGAAACTGGGAGTAATAACCGTCCACCAAAACTGAACCATATGAACGATTATCCTTCGTGGAAAGTCGTTTCCATACATATGTTCTCGGCCAAAATACAGAATTATGGACATGTTTTACTACACCATATAAGGAATCTCTCGAAGAAGCAGGATCAAATCCAACTTCCTTAGCCAATCTAGATGAAAGCGATAAAAAGGCTTATGATTCAGAGAAAAAGGCGTTTGCTATCCTTACACAAGCATTTTATAAGGGTATTTATCATCAGTTTGTGTATTGTACCACCACCAAAAATCTGTGGGATACTTTGGAAGAAAGAGGAGAAGGAAATGCTGCAACCGGAAAAATACGACATGATCTGCTAAAAAGGAGTTTGAAGGTTTCATGTTCATGGAGAATGAAATATTGAGCGACATGACAACACGTTTCTACCACCTGCTCAGTGAAATGTATTCCTACAAAGTGTTAGCATGTCCACAGGAAATCGTGATGCGTTTTGCTGATGCCTTACCACCAAAGTGGAGTCAATTTATTGACTTACTAAGGCATACAGGTGTTTTGGATGTCATCAGTATCTATGAATTTGTTCAGAAACTGGAGAACAAAAATGAAGAAGAGATCTGGAAAGCTAAAAGGGTTTCTGTTCCACAAAACCCTGAGATGTACTTTGGAGGTATTAACACAGGTGTCAATACAATTCAACAACCAAAACTTCAGACCGCGTTTGTGTCAAATGTTAACCTATTTTTACCACCACCAGTTCAAACGGATCAATCTGCCGGCTCAAGTACTCAAACCTATGGTCAAGTATTTGATCATAAAGCCTTTCTACCACAACCTCAAGTTGTTACACCTCAAGCTCCACAACAAGCTTCTCAACAAGCTTTCTATGGCAACAACTTTCAACCTGCAAACCCCAATAAAGTCAGACTTGACGTGTCACATCTTTCCAAAGTCAGTATAGAAGTTGCTCAGGAACATATGGAACTTCTAAACACCATGGTTAGTGCTTATTGTGGATTAGTCGCTGGTAAAATTGGAAACATCAATTTGACTAATGAAGACTACCAACAAATAGACAGAGATGAGATGGAGCTAATGGATATCAAATGGGCGTTTGCAAGTGCGGTCAGAAGAGCTAAGGATTACATGAGCAGAACTGGAAGAACAAGTTTGGAGAGCAAGAAAGATACAAAATATGGTTTTGATAAAGATGTTGTTACTTGCTTCAACTATGGTGAAAAAGGTCACTTCAAACATGAGTGCACTAGACCAAGCAAACAAGGAAATCACAACCCTTTCCAAAATCAATCACAACCATCCAACACAGCTCATGTCAACAATGAATGGAGAATAGTAGCTGTTAACAACCCAAACAATACTAACCAGTCTAGGCCTTCAAACAACACAAATAGAGCTCTAGTAGTTCAAGCAGATGAAGGATGCGGTTAGTCAGTACAATCGGGAAACGAAAATCAAGGAAGAACTGCATGTTATGCCAAGATAATCAATCGAATCAAACATGTTCACAGCAGATGATGATGATAGTTCAGGGTATGATGGTAGTTCTGATGAAGAATGCTAGAGTACAGGTGGTTATGGATCTGATCCAGACTTCAGGGAAGGAAGTGATACTGAGGTCAGTGAGTTGCTGAAAGAAGCAGAGAAGCTGAAAAGTCAAAAGGCTGGTTTGATGAAGAAAGCAGAAGTTGCATCGAAAGAAACGGAGAAAATCTTTACAAACAGTGCTTCCTTCTCTCATCACACTGCCTTCATGGCTAATGTTGCTGGTTCGACAAGTCGGGTAAACTCCGACTCTCCTAAAACATGCAGTGACTGTGCTGAATTAAAAATGAAATTCGAAACAATAAACAGTCACAATCAAAACCTAGTTGTTGAACTGTCAAAATGCAAAGAGCAAATTTGGCTTTAACTCGAAACGAAAAAGAATTCAGATCTGTAACAGTAACTCTTAAGAAAAACGTTTCTGAATTAACAAAGACAGTTTTGAACAAGCAAATAGGAATTAATAACTACATTAATATCCTTGAAGAAACAGAGAAAGAGTTAGCCATTGCCAAATGTGAACATGATGCGATCAAGCTAAAATTGGAAAGTTACTCTAACTCCCGATATGTGCTTGATCATATCATTGACGTTCAAAAACTGAAAGGAGATGTCAAATGCATGGGTATAAAGCGTGTCATCTCCGTTGAAACACAATTATACCAAATTTCCTGATGAAGAGGAAATGCCACGCTTTGAACCTTCTATACCTCTTAACCCTGAAGAGTTTGCAGCAGGGTTAGGGTTTAAGCTGGACAATTCCTCAGTTGAATCAAGAAAATCAGAGAACTCATCATCTGTAGTTGATCAAAATCCTTCTACAATAGAGGAGGATGATTCATCAGATGATGAGTCCGAGAAAATCGATCAGGATCAATCTCATGATGAAGAAAAAGGGAATGAACCTATGAAATCTGTCAAGACAAATGTGTCTACAGATAAAAATGATAATGTGTTGTATACTTTGATTGGTGTAACACCCTGTAAATCGTTTCCAACAGTATAGTGACACGTGTTGTATTTTAAATATAGAATATTAAAGACCAATAAGGACGAAAGGCGTCAACATGCTCAAACTGAGCCACTGAGTGACGGTCCGATGTCAACATGCATAAATAACAGGCTCTGAGTGACTAATATGTCAACATGCTAAAATCATTAGCCTCTGAGTGACTGATATGTTAACATGCTTGAAATTTGGCCTCTGAGTGACTGATATATCAACATGCCCAGCCTCTGAGTGACATCGGAATCAACATGCTTATAATAAGCCTCTGAGTGATCCTTTGTGAAGTCCTAACTCTCATACGTGCCAAATGTTGGACGTGAGGGTTCAATTTTGTAACTATGTGAAAGTTGGATGATGGAGGGATTAAAAGTGTCAACATGTTAATTTATACCTCTGAGTGACCTTTTAACGAAACAAGAGCTCGACTATGTCCGGGCATAATCCCGGGTATGCCAAGTATTGGCTACAGAAGGCTAAATGTGCCAAAAAGGTGTTTAAAAAGGTTTCTAAAAGCTTTAATAAGTTAAGGGGTTAAAGTGTCAAACTTTGAAACTGGCCAAAGGGCGGTCGCGGGCCGCGAGAGACCATGCCTGGGTCTCTCGCAGGGCATGAGAGAGGCTTTGCAGCAGAAAGTTTTGCTTGGTCTCCAAAAAAACATTTGATCGAAACTATGGACTTGTAATCAGCTATGCTACGTTTTGGGACACTTGTAAGCTCCCTCTTACACCTCTAAACACCTTGCATCACCTCTTTTGAGTTCTCCAACTATAAATAGGTGATCAAGTTCACCATTTGAACTTGTACCTTTCTTATTCATACTCTTCTCCCTCCTCTAGAAGTTCCTAGCTAAAAGGAGCATCCAACATAGTTCTTTTGCACCCTAGAAATCACTGGTAAGTGTTCCTTCGTTGTGCATTTTCGTTTATAGGCTTTCATAGCATAAAGTCAAGCGTTTTTCAGAAAACGCTTTGACTTTCGGTTAAGATCACTATGGTCCAGCCATTGTTAGAAATGAACATGGCTAAGTGATCGTAATAAGGTAGGTGTTAGTCCCTATAAAGGGCACCTCCTGAAGATCACGTTTGCTAGACTAATTGACGGGTTAAAGTTATAATATTAAAAAGTCAAACAGACCATTTTTCAGAAAAATCATAAATTGATCTTATATATATTATGAAACCTGTTTTGACACTCAAACAAGATGGTAATAATTATTAGAACATGTAAGAACATGTTCGGCTCGTCAATTTCAGTTCTAGGGTCAGTTCGCAACCGAAAGTCGCGAAGTTTGACTTCTGCTTTGACTTTCGATTCTGACCCTATTTAGATTAGTTACCTACTGATCTAAAGTTGCATTATGATCGTAAGATAATGTAGCATAGCCCTCTAAGATTATATTACATGATCATAATCAGAATCTAAGTTTATGCGCAAGTTCCATAATTATGCCATCTTTGACCAAAATGACATTTTTGCATAAAACAAGGTTTTAAATAGTAATGAACTTGAAAATGAGTTTTCTACTGATGTAATATTATATGTAGTATTGTTTGAGATGTTAAACCAAGTTATAAACTGAGTTTTCAAACAGGTCCTTAAACTATGTCGATAAATGACGATTTTAGCCCTTGTGACTTATAAAATGGTTTAATCAAATCTTTTCAAGGTAAATCTTTTAACTACTGATATGTTATATTAAATAACATACTATCTAAGACATTTTTATTTGACCCTAATTTCAGTTTTCATTAAACATCGCATAAAATATCATTTTACGACATAAGCGCCGTATCAGCGCATAGTATGGTTTTAAACCATATTAATTAACTAAGACTTGTTACCTACTGATTTTAAAAGTTATTTTAAACGTATTTGCAGTAGGTACATGTTATAAACTCAGAATCCCAAATAATTTATAAACTTTGTGTAAAATGACCAAAATGCCCCTTCGGTGCATAATTTGGTCATAAAAGGTAAAATACACATGTAATTGGTATCCTACTGATAGTATATCATAAATAAAGTACTTTTCTAGAATACTTATAATTATAACATTAAATTTTATTCAAGTTCCTTTTATATGGTATGAAATTACCAAAATGCTCTAATGAGGCATAATTTCGTTTTAAAACCTTAACGGGCATATAAGTTGATATCCTACTGATATTTTAACTTATTTAAAATATAATAGCATATAGAACTTGTCCATGACTTATCCGGTTAACCATTATCGCTTATAAGCATACGGTTGATTATACGTAACTAGTTTACGGAATTCAACCAAAACGGGTTTAACCTTATCACTTTAATCTCAAAATCCAGAATGTTAATTGTTTAACCATATTATGCAAGTCAAAGTACTTGTCGGGTTTAAACTACATTCTATCCGATCATCATTTAATCAAGCGTTATATGTTTTGATCATGTACACTAATCGGTCTAAATCTATGACTTAAATAAAGACCGATAGTATTTGATTGGTTAGCTTATGCCATAATCCAGAGTAGAGCCTTGCCGGTAAATGCTATCTGCACGTTAGTACTTTGTATACGCCTGAGTTATTGAATTTTAAAAGAAGACTAGCTCAGGTAAATACTCTCGACTTAATTCCCTATACGGTCTTGGGATACGGTAAACTATTACCGCTTGGTCAGAAATGAATCAATCGAATGCCGGATTGTGGCTAGTAAATCCGCATATTCTGTTTTAATCAGTTTTGTTTGATAACTTAACATCGGGGGTTAAATTAACGTGTCCTGGATATCCTCAGCTAATTAGATTAGTTAATGGCCACGACCTTAGCGCGGGGTGTAGGCATACACCTGACAGACGCTGAAATGCAAATTACCCAAGACGTTGGGGATAACTCCTCTGTGAGTTTTAAGTGGTATGTATTTAAGCATGTCTCGGTCTCTGTACTGGGCGCTGTATGTATTGACAAACATGTGAATCTGTTGACAGGGTTACAAAGTAACTTTCCCAAGTTATAAAAGATTTTGTGACCTGTGCACTCAAAATCCTTTTAAAATATTTTCAAAATGAGTCAGTTGGGTGTATTTACCAGCGAAACCTGACGTATCGTCCAAAGACTAAACTGCAGGTACAATACAAAATAGGCCGGAAGCTGCTCGGTAGTGAATAAGAGGATCTTGCAAATCCTTAGATCTGCCCTAAATTCTGTTTTATATTCTTTCTTGTACATTTTAATGATCCGCCTGTGGATCTTCTATTACGAGTCTGTATATTATTTTATTTTGAACATTTGGTTTGTAATAGTAATTTTATTCCAAGACTTCCGCTGTGCCGTGTTAAATTGACAATGATGTTATCAACTGACGTCACAATATTCCCCACCCGGGCCCACCGGTGTATGGATTTGGGTTGGAAATTCGAGGTGTGACAGGTTGGTATCAGAGCCAACGTTTAAGAGAATTAAACACTACCCTTCTTCTGTTTAATCTCAAACTTACACGTGCACACTCCTTAGACTTCCGAGTCTAGGCATTGACCTAGGATTATTCATTTCATTATTAAGTTATTAGTATTGTTTTTGAATTGATTTTTAACATGAAAATGCCACCACGTGTACGAGGACAAAGTGGGAGAGGAAAAGGTCTAATGAGGGGAGGACCATCGGGGCGCATTCCTCCTCAACCTCACAACTCAGATTCCTACGAAGAATCAGGAGATTCATCTCCTTGGCAACCAGCGAGACACTCTGTCTCCCATAGACACTCACCCCCACATTCCCAAAATTCTTACCACTCTCACCACTCCTATCATTCACACCATTCTCACCATTCCCATCATTCTTACCATGAAGAATTTAACCCTACCATTAGTTTAACACGCCTCCAGCCGATTAAAATCAGTTGGACCAGCCAAACCCTATGGACGAGGATTCTGACTTGGAGATGCCGCCGTCGGGATCGAATACGCATCCCATTGAAAGTTCAAGCGATTCGAACTCTTATGCCGGATCGCCCTACCAAGGTCCTAATGAGTGGGACCAATAATGGAATCAATTCACCTTCGCCCACACTCCTTCTCATCACTCTCAACCACCCCCAGTACAAGAAGATGTCCACATGGAACCGGTGGACCAACCTCAACCACCACCTGAACCACCAAGAAGGAAATGTGGAGCACGCATGTCGGTACATGCCGGAAAAAGGTCGGGATTGCTGCCACCTTTGCTGTGGATCCTCTAATACCTCACCTGTGGTGGAGTCAACACCAATACCCACACCTACAGTTCAACCACCAACATCGGGTTATAGTAACCCAATCCCCACATATCCAAATACGTCTGGATATAATCCTTTTAACCCGTCCACACCGGTAGACTATCAAGCATAGTCGCAAGACCCCTATATGCAAGCAGTTATGCACAATGCACTTTACCCGTCTCTTTTCCCACCTACTGGATATCCAACTTATGGATACCAGTATCCGGTTATGCCACAACCTCAACCAAAACCTCCGCCACCACTTGAGGCCATTAATGAGGCCTTGGAACGGATGAAAGAAATGCAACAGCAAGCAGAGAAAACGGAGAAGAAGATAAACAAGTTCTTCAAGAAACTCTCCAAGTTAGTCAAGGGAAAGAAGGACGAGTAAAGTCTCTTACAATTATATGTAGTCCCTGCGAGGACATTGTCATTTCTTTAGTCCCTGCGTGGACATTTTTATTCCTTTAAAGTCCTTGCATGGACAGATTATTTCATTTTCTAGTATTGTAATTCCTAATTTGGAATTTAATGAAGTACTTTTGGAATTATATATATGTATTCATTCTCTTCAAATGAGCGTCTCGATTTTACTCGAAATTTATGCTCTGCGATATAATTCCAAAAAGATCTTAATGGTTTTGATTAGCCAAGTGGCATAGACCACACATTTGGCCAAATTATAAGTGATAGTTAAGTACGAAGGGGTCTTCTATCAGGATAGTTAAGGGAAGTTATCCTTCTATCCAGAGGTGGTGGACTTAAGTTCAAGCCTCCAAGTCATTAAGGTTAATGCGACCGGGACTATAAATTAACCATTAAGGTACTCTTATGTTAACATTCAAGAATGTTCATACTCTTGGTAGTGTGACTTGAGGAATCACACTAGCCTTCAAGGTAAAGGACTATGTCCTGACCTTATATAACCCACGTGATCAAATTTGATCCTGGCTAATATCATCAGTGCGATGATAATAAACATCCATTAGTGATGTATTGCCCTTGGGGCTATGATTAAACATCCATTAGTGATGTTAAACATCCATTAGTGATGTATAACATCCATTAGTGATGTATTGCCCTTGGGGCTATGATTAAACATCCATTAGTGATGTATTGCCCTTGGGGGCTATGATAAAACATCCATTAGTGATGTATTACCCTTGGGACTATGATTAAACATCCATTAGTGATGTATTGCCCTTAGGGCTATGATATGATAAAACATCCATTAGTGATGTATTGCCCTTGGGGCTATGATTCAAACATCCATTAGTGATGTAGTGCCTATGTGCCATATCCTATGTCCAAAAGTGACAGGCCTATGTGCCCAAATTTATGTCCTTCGAGACAAGCCTATGAGCTTAAATATAATTGTCAATTATGACAATGACAGTTGTGACAATGCGATCCACTGTCCAATAATATATGGACTATGTCCAAATTGTAATTTGCCTTTGATGGTCCTGTTAAGACCTAGGCCAAATATAGTTATGTTAAGCCTAAGAGTTGTGATGTTATTCACACTAGTTTAGGCAATGGATTGTTATATCGAATGTCAAAAGCCAATATGGTTAATTAATACCATGGCTAAGAGAAGTTTTATTTGGTATATTGAACCAAATCTCAAGGATGGCTAACTCAAATGAATCACAAAGTAGCCACCGGAACGTGGAATCTAACAAAGCTAAAAATAGAGATGTCGATAATGATAATTTTCAAGCTCGCATTGATGCGGCAATTGAAAAGGCCATGGGAAAGGCCATAGAAAGGCTTAGAGAGTCGAGTGCCACTCGCTCTAGACCGTTATCTATTCCACCATCCTCAGCTCATAAGGAGAGCTCCATTCACTCTTCAAATGCGAAGAGTGAACCAAAGAAAATAGATTTTGCTGAAAAGACCCGTTCTGTTAAAGACGGATGTACTTATAAGTACTTTGTCTCCTGTAAGCCCCGAGACTTTAACGGGGAGAAGGGAGCTGTGGAAGCCCTAAAGTGGCTAGACGAGATGGAAACGATTGTAGATATGAGCAACTGTGCTGATAAAGATGTGGTCAAGTATATATCACAGTCCTTTCAGGGCGATTGCCTAATCTGTGGAAAGCCATGATTCAGTCTACAGGTAAAGTACACTTGTATAATTTGGGGTGGTCCAAATTTGTGGACCTTATTAAGGAAACATACTGTCCACCTCATGAGGTGGAGAAATTAGAAACCAACTTCTTGTCCCTTTCCATGAAAAACCTAGATTGTCGGAAATATGTTTCCGATTTCAATTCCCTATCTCGGTTAGTTTCCTATTTGATTACCCCGGAGCCCAAACGCATTGCGCGTTTTATTAATGGGTTAGCTCCCGAAATAAAGGGAATGGTAAAGGTCAGTTAAGTTTGAAACCGACGGGAAAAGGAAGAGGGAAGATGACCACTCCCATAGGTTTAATAAGAAGAATAAAGGGAGATTTGGGTTCAAAGGGAACCAAGGCAAAACGGCTGTGATGGCAACATGCAAAACTTGCAATCGCAGACACTGGGGACAGTGTAATTTTGGTTTAAGGCTAAACCCTGTGGCATCCGTAAGAGAAAAGGGCATAAGACCCTAGAATGTAAAGATCTTAAGGATGTCGTCTGCTACGTCTGCAATGAAAAGGGGCATATTAAGACTAACTGCCCTAAAATTCTTAAGAATAATAATGCAAAGCCTGGAGAGGCCAAGAAGGGGAATTCTCGAGCCTTTCAATTAACTGCAAGAGAGGCTGTTAATGACGACAATATCATAACAAGTACATTCCTCATTAACAATATTTATGCTAGAGTTCTTTTTGATTCGGGTGCAGATAAATTTGTTGTTGACCATAAGTTTAGAAAACTATTAAACCTGCCCTTAAGAACTCTAGATAAAACTTATGAGATAGAACTTGCTGATGGAATGATAGAAACAGTATCTTCCATTCTTGATGGATGCTCTATATCCATTAAGAATCATTCCATCCCTATCTCCCTTTTTCCAATGAAATTGGTGGGGTTCGATGTTGTCTTAGGCATGGATTGATTATCTCATAACCAAGCCCGCATTGCCTGCGATAAGAAGCTCATCGAGATTAGGACCCCATTTGGTGAATTGATCGCCATCCCTGGAGACTCACACTATGGATTGCAAGACAAGGTGTCGTTATTTAAGGCATCCAAGTGTTTGAGGAAAGGCTGTGTCATTTACATGGCACAAGTGACTATAAATGAGCCTAAGCCAAACATGGAAGACCTACCAGTTATCTCGGAATATTCAGATGTCTTTCCAGAAGAATTACCAGGCCTACCTCCAGACAAGCAAGTGGAGTTTAGAATTGATATCCTGCCAGGATCAGCACCCGTGGCTAGAGCTCCATATAGGCTAGCACCAACGGAAATGAAGGAATTGAGGACGCAGCTAGATGAACTCTTGGAGAAAGGCTTTATTCAGCCTAGTTCCTCGCCTTGGGGAGCTCCCATCCTCTTTGTAAAAAAGAAAGACGGTTCGATGCGAATGAGCATCGATTACCGAGAGCTAAACAAGTTAACAATCAAGAATAGATATCCTTTGCCCAGGATCGACGATTTATTCGACCAACTACAAGGGGTAGTTACTTCTCCAAGATCGTTTTGAGATCAGAATATCTCAGCTGAAGGTTAGGAGCGAGGATGTCCCTGAGACTGCCTTCAGGACCCGCTACGGCCATTTTAAATTCCTAGTGATGCCTTTTGGGCTCACAAATGCACCTGGAACATTCATGGATCTCATGAATAGAGTCTGCAAGCCATATCTAGATAAGTTTGTCATTGTCTTCATAGACGACATACTTATTTATTCTCGTAATCAAGCTGATCACGAGAAACATCTTAGGTGCATCCTAGAACTGCTAAGGCAAGAGAAGCTCTATGCTAAATTATCTAAGTGTGAGTTTTGGCTTAGAGAGGTCCAATTTCTTGGACATATGGTAAGTGAGCATGGTATCCAAGTGGATCCCGCCAAAATGTGGCCATAATGAACTGGGAAGTACCCAAGACCCCATCGGAGATTCGTAGTTTTCTAGGATTGGCTGGTTACTACAGAAGGTTCATTGAGAACTTTTCAAGAATAGCCATTCCTTTAACTACCTTGACCCGTAAGAATGTTAAGTATAATTGGGGTCTAAAGCAACAAGAATCTTTTGAGGTTCTTAAACACAAGTTGAGCAATGCTCCTGTGTTATCACTGCCTGAGGGTATTGAGGATTTTATAGTGTATTGTGATGCATCGCACACTGGCATTAATGCAAAAAGGCAAAGTGATCGCCTATGCATCACGACAGTTAAAGGTGCTTGAAAGGAATTACACCACCCACGATTTGGAATTGGGTGCCGTTGTATTTGCACTAAAACTGTGGAGACATTACTTGTATGGCACAAAGTGTATTATATACACAGACCATAAAAGTCTCCAGCATCTGTTCAATCAAAAGGAATTGAACATGCGACAACGCCGATGGATGGAAACGCTTAATGACTATGATTGCGAGATTCGCTACCATCCAGGCAAGGCAAATGTAGTTGCTGATGCCTTAAGTTGCAAGGTGTGATATCCCGGGTTTTTCGGATAAATTACACGTGACACTTGTCGAATAATATATGTGCTAAGTATTAAACGTGCATGGATTAAATACGTGTTGTGTGTTGTGTGAATTTTAGTTATAGAATAATTACTGAAGAAATGTACACGAACTAAACCGAACCGCGACGTGAACCAACTTCGATTCATCGTGACTCTAGGAGTAACAAGTTTTAAACTTTAGCTCAAGTCAAGTCCCTCGGCCATAAGATCAAACCAAACCACTCTAAGACTTGGCCGCGAGATCAAATCCAAATCAAACTAACTCACCCTAATCTTTGGCCGCAAGATAAAACCCAAACCGACCCAACCCAAGTCCCTCGGCCACAAGCACTAACCAAACCGAAACCCTCATCTCTGGGCGCTATATATATGCACATACCCATGCATGTTTCATACACAAACACAAACCCTAACAAGAAAAGCTGCGTCGGCTGCCTTACCCTCTCCACCCTCTCGGTCGCAGCAAGCAGCAGCCAAGCCTTTCATCTTCTCCGACCGCAAACTGCCTCACTCTTGCTCCATTGATCGCGAACAGCCTGGTTCACTTCAGTCTGGATCACTTTCTCGGTCGCTAACAACCCTTGTTCACCTTCATTCAGTCGCGAGATCAGCCTTGGTTCACCTCTATTCGATCAAACAAAACAGCCTACTTTATTATCATTCTCTCGATCGCAGTTTGCTGGAACAGCCGGACACCCCTTGTCCGAGACCCGGCTTGTTTACCTAGTTATTCAAGGTTAGATTTATCCTTGATTACGAGATCATGTTCGGTTAAATATATGTTCGAATGATTAATTGATTAGTTTGTGTCGGGTCTTATATGTTGAATAAATAATCGGCTGTTTTGATGGTGTTCTTGTGCAGAATTGTTTCCGGATATCATAAGTTTGCAAGTGTGTTTTGTTTATAAAAACTAGAAGTAAGAACTAGGGTTTGCATGGATAAGTTGTTAGTAGTAAACTATGATTAAAATCGGTTCTTGCTCGCTTAGGTTGATCAATAGGAACGGTTTATTGTAAGTTGTAATAAAATATGCTGAAACAGGATGCTGAGTAAAAGTTACAGCCGATTTCATCGGGCTGTAACTCGGTCGTTAGTTGTCGAAAAACGGATTTTCTGATGTCTAAAACGTAGAGATTTGAATAAGGAATCTAATGGCACTGGATTCATAATTTTCTGAAATCGTTTGATATTTTTAAAGGGCCAAACAAGTTCAGTAGCTAAAGCTGTTAAAATTCTGGAATTTTGTTGGTTGTTAATCAAGTTGGGTTTTAAAATCAGTAGGGAGTTGAGTCATGATTTTTGTACAGCCACTAGGTATAGAAATTTCCGGGAACTCCAACTGGAATTTCGTTAATCGGACGATCAGTGATTTTTAAATAAATTCTTCCGTGGACTGCAGTCAGAAAGCGGTAAATCTGACTGCAGCTTAGTGAATTAATATTTATGGTTAATTGGTAAAGATTTAGGACTTGGAAAAATTATATAAATTTCTATGGTATAAATGTCACCTACTGTAAAAATATGGGAATTTTTGGAATGTTGGAACTATTTTATAAAAATCCTAGAAGACAGCTGAATAATTGAGTGTTAAGCAGAAAGTGGATAACTTGTGATTGTACGCATTAAAGTGTTGCATGGAATTGAAATATGTTCATGATAAGTTGTTTGATTACTATGATCACATGAGAATACTTGCATGCATGTTTGAGTGTTAGATATGTTGTTGGTATGTATCACTTTGTGAGTCAATTGCGTGTGGAATTTGTATTGGTGTGATTACACACTGACGTGGAATTAATTGGTTTGTTAGGACGCAACTAGCGGTCCCATCTCTTATAACATCTTTGCTACACTAACCGAGCAAATAAAGGTGAGTTCACGGCCCCTAACTTTATCCGGTTTTTTTAAACAACAGGGGGAGAAACATGTATACACTCTCAAACTCTATCTCTTTACGTATACGAATTTAACGTCACATAACTATACGGTAACTAAGTTAATGTTAATGTAATGTTATGGTCACTAAGCAGCTTTATCACTTAAGTCCTCGACAATCTCCTCGGATCGTTAGTATTTGGGTTAAATAGCGGGGGAATTATAAGTAGTACTACTGGGTCTGACGAGCCCCATCCGAGCTAGTCGCGCTAGCTGACCGGGTATGGTCAACGGGTGTATGATTGGCCTAACATCGCCATGGTCATGTGATAGGCCTGGCAAAACGGAGGCACAACTGTCAGCTTCGATCGCGAACTCTTACGTGACATGACTTTAGGCTAGCTACCTATATACATTAATATTGAACTTAATTACGGAACAACTTAATATTCCGGGTTTGGAATATTGGAAACATCAACTTATTATCCCGGGTTGGGGATAATGGAAACAACAACTTAATATTCCGGGATGGGAATATTGGAAGCAACAACTTATTATTCCGGGATTGGAATAATGGCACCGATACGTTATCCCGGGTTGGGGATAACGGAGTAATTAAACTATAACCGAACAAACGAATTTATGAAAACCTGTGAACTCACTCATCTTTAATGTTGACACTTGTTTCTTTACATGTTTCTCAGGACGCTAGGAGCTCTAGGTGCACGCACATGCAATGAACAAGACATCATTATCGAGTCTTATTTATTAATATTGTTTCGGGATTTTTCATTTGTTTTGGCGTTTGTGTTGGCGCCCGCATCACTACTTATTTATGCTTCCGCTCAAACTTTAAAACTAACGCTCTGCTAAATATTGGTAATTGATATAAAATCTACAAAGAACAAATTTTGGAAAACGTATAATCAAATCATGTAGAGTCGTTCGACGTACTAGTGTTTCAGATTCTGGTTTGTTCACACGCCTCGCGGTAAAACTCCGCAAGTGGAAATTGAGGGTGTGACAGATTGGTATCAGAGCCACTAGCTATAGAGAACCAGGTATTGCATTAGAAGTAGACCTAAACTATAGCTGATATCACGACACTAGACTTAGTTTGGCACCGAATTATTATATCTTGTTATGCAGTATGCCACAACCGTGTTTGGTAGATTATATCTTCATAATAAGAAATGAAAACAACTCGTAACTAACTACACGACCTAACAGGCAATGTCATCATCCTCATCGTCATCATCATCCGACAGACTTACACCACCAAGGGCACCAGGAAAGGCACCAATGGTGGAACCCATACCACCTTACGGCGTAGAGACACGCTCAGCGGCGAGGAAAAGACTCGCTCTTGGGGAGGAATCTTCGTTACGTCCAACTATTGCTGTACCGGTTGAACCGGTTAATCCTGTAGAAATAGGAGTTGACATGCTTAGAATCCTAGTGCATACACAACAAAAACAGCTAGAAAGAATGCAGGAAACCATCTTAGCACAAGGATGGATGATCCGACACCTTACAGGAAAGACCGACTCGCTCGAGGAAGAGCATCGTACGAGTAAGATAGCTCGTAACACCATAGCCAGAGATCTGCGTGCTGAGCAGATAAGAGCTGACTGGCTTGAGGACAGAGTCCTGGAAAATAGTTGGAACATTTAGGAACTGCAAAATCAAGCACTTGCACCAGCACCGGCCCCTCCAGTGCCGGAAGAGGAGGATCCAGAAGAGGATCCAGAGGAGGATCCTGAAGAGGATCCGGAGGAGGACCCAGCTGAGGAAGCTGGAAATGCCGCACAGGATGACGGCAACGACAGTGACTTGGGGAATGGAGACGTAGACGACTGACACGTCTCGTTTATATTATTTGTTTTCCTTCAGTTTATTATTTTCCCACTTGTATTTAAACCTGATACTTTATAGTGAATTTGTATGTTTGATTTGCACTTTTGTAAGACGTTGAAATTTCAGTTAATCAAGTATTTCTTTTGACTATTTAACATATTGGGTTGACATAACTTAATAATTATTAAAGTACGAAGTAGGATAACAATATTGGATATATAGACTTATCGGAGTGTGTTTGTGTTGTGTTTCGAAGATCTAAATGGCGACTGGAAGACGTGGAAACCTTAACTTGACGCCCGAAGAGCTAGCTGCCATGATTCAGGAGCATGTGAACGCAGCATTAGCGGGTGTTCAGAACCAGCCGGCAGGTAACCATTATTAAATTTTCGCGTGAAAATCTAATAGTGAGGTTAGTAAAGTTCCTTGCTGACTTCCTGTTCTCTGTCAGCAGGAGGGGGCTTTAACCCCTACAAGATGTTCCTTGAGCAAAGCCTAGCAAATTCTCGGGGCGGAAGGACCCATTGGATTGGTCCGCTGGATCGAAAAATCAGAATCCGTTTTTGAAATGTGCAACTGCCTAGAGGCAAACAAGGTCAAATACGCAGCCTCAACACTGGAAGATGGGGCACTGACATGGTGGAATGCCCAAGTCCAAACACGTGGACTGTTAGCTGCAAATGCAATGGCATGGACTGAGTTCAAGGACCTGATTAAAAAGAATACTGTCCACGAGACAGAGTGCAACAGTTAGAGCAAGCTCTATGGAACCACAAGATGGTGGGATCGGAAATTGAAGCTTACACCGCAAAACACCATGACTTAGTATTTCTGTGTCCCGATTTGGCTAACACGGTGGAGAAAAGACTCGAGTTCTATCTCGGGGGTCTGGTTCCGGAAATTCAGGGTATGGTGATGTCTAGTAACCCTGTAACTGAACATCAAGCAATCCGATTGGCTCACAAACTCACCGATAAAGCGGTGGAACAGAAGAAACTGCCAGCACGGGGTACAACTGAAGTTGCCCCAGATAACAAAAGAAAATTTGAAGACTCCACTGTTCGACAGTCTTCGTCATCACATCCGCAGCAAGGGAACCAGAAACGGTTCAATCATTACCACAGCCACCGGGGTCATCAAAATCATTCCAACAACAACAACAACAACAACAACAACAACAACAAACAACAACTACAACAACAACCAGAATGCAGGCGGCTATGTAGGTCGAAAGCCGCAGTGCAACCGCTGCAATCTTCACCATAACGGCCCTTGTGCCGGAAATCGCTGCCAAAGATGTGGCAAGATGGGACATGCGGCAAAGGATTGTCGTGGGGAAATCATGTCCCGACAAAATCAAAATCAGCCTCAAGGTCAGCAGCAGGGTATAAACCGGGGATGCTATCAGTGTGGTAGCACTACTCATTTCAGAAAAGACTGCCCACAGTTGCGCAACAACAACAATAATGGTGGAAACAACCACAACAACCGCAACAATAATAACAACAACAATAATGGGAACGGTGGCATAGGAGGTGCCAAGGGTCGTGCATTTACATTGGGCCCCGGAGAGGCCAGAAACGACACGAACGTGGTCACCGGTAAGTTTCCCCTTAATGAACATTTTGCTACTGTGCTTTTTGATACGGGTGCGGATAGGAGTTTTATATCTGAGTCTTTTAGGAAGAACCTAAATCTCACATTTAAACCATTAGACACCCCTTATGTGATAGAATTAGCCAATGGTAAATCGGTAGATGTGACCCAAATCGTATCCGGCTGTCAACTCAAACTCGCGGGCCACACTTTTACCATTGATCTGATGACAACTACCCTGGGTAGTTTTGACGTGGTAGTCGGAATGGACTGGCTATCCGACGTCCGAGCTGAAGTCCTCTGCTTTGAAAAATCTATCCGTATTCCACTCTCGAACGACGAAATCCTGACAGTACAAGGCGATAAGGCAAGCGCCGTCACCAACATTATCTCATTTATGCAAGCTCAGAAGTATCTTCGGAAAAAGAATTCCTTCGCTTTACTCGCACTAATTACCGAACAGCCTAAGGACGAGAAACGTATAGAAGACATCCCTGTCGTCCGTGATTTTTCCGATGTATTCCCAGAAGAACTACCTGGTCTTCCACCACATCGACAATTGGAGTTTGAAATCGAATTGGCAAGCAATGCAACTCCCATAGCCAAAGCTCCATACCGCCTAGCTCCAACCGAGCTGCAGGAGCTGTCTACCCAACTTCAAGAGCTGCTAGAAAAAGGATTTATCCGACCAAGCGTTTGCCATGGGGAGCTCCAGTCCTGTTTGTCAAGAAGAAGGACGGGACTTTCCGCATGTGCATCGACTATAGGGAACTCAACAAGGTTACAGTCAAGAACCGATACCCGTTACCTCGCATCGACGATCTATTCGACCAACTGTAAGGGTCAAGTTACTACTCCAAGATTGATTTACGGTCTGGTTACCACCAGCTACGCGTCAGAGAGGAGGACATCGCTAAGACGGCATTTCGCACTCGGTATGGCCATTACGAGTTCTTGGTCATGCCATTCGGTCTCACTAACGCACCTGCGGTGTTCATGGACCTCATGAACCGGGTGTGTAAACCATACCTCGACAAATTTGTCATTGTGTTCATCGATGACATACTCATCTACTCCAAAAGGGAAGAAGAGCATGCTGAACATCTAAGATTACTGCTAGGATTACTTCAACAGGAAAAGCTATATGCCAAGCTCTCAAAGTGTGATTTCTGGATCCGGGAAGTTCGGTTTCTCGGGCACGTCGTGAATGAAAAGGGTATCCATGTAGACCCTGCCAAGATTGAAGCCATCAAAAACTGGGAAGCACCTAAGACACCGACGGAGATCCGCCAATTCTTAGGATTGGCTGGTTACTACAGACGCTTCATCGAGGGGTTTTCAAAGATTGCACAACCGCTCACTACCCTCACTCAGAAAGGTATCAAGTATACTTGGGGTGACAAGCAAGAAGCGGCATTTCAACTGCTGAAGCAGAAACTTTGCAGTGCACCCATTCTGTCCTTGCCGGAAGGGACAGATGACTTTGTAGTGTATTGTGATGCTTCCATTCAGGGATTGGGATGCGTACTCATGCAACGCGATAAGGTCATCGCGTATGCATCACGACAACTGAAGGTTCACGAGAAGAACTACACGACGCATGACCTGGAATTGGGAGCAGTAGTGTTTGCATTTAAGATTTGGAGACACTACCTCTATGGAACAAAATGCACAATCTTTATTGACCACAAAAGCCTTCAACACATCTTTGATCAGAAGGAGTTGAACATGCGACAGCGTCGCTGGGTCGAACTCTTGAACGATTATGAGTGTGCCATTCGGTATCACCCGGGTAAAGCTAACGTGGTAGCTGATGCCCTCAGTAGGAAAGAACACTTGAAACCTCGTCGCGTACGAGCACTACAACTCACTATTCATTCGGGGCTACCCGAACAAATACGCGACGCCCAGTTAGAAGCAGTTAAGGAGGAAAACGTCAAAGCCGAATCAGTGGGAAAAATGGAACGTGATTGGGAGGTAAAGCCCAATGGAGCCCGGCATTTCATGAATCGCATATGGGTACCTCTCTACGGAAACCTTAGAGAGCTAGTCATGGACGAAGCTCACAAATCTCGATACTCTGTCCATCCGGGTTCGGATAAGATGTATCAAGACCTTAAAGTTGCGTATTGGTGGCCCAACATGAAAGCCGATATAGCCACCTACGTGAGTAGATGTTTGACTTGTGCAAAAGTCAAGGTGGAGTATCAAAAGCCATCGGGGCTACTCCAACAACCTGAGATCCCAGTGTGGAAGTGGGATCAGATCTCAATGGATTTCATCACTAAACTCCCGCGAACCTTGGGTGGTTGCGATACTATCTGGGTGATTGTGGATCGTTTAACTAAGTCCGCACACTTCCTAGCTATCAAAGAAACGGATAAGATGGAGAAGTTGACTCGCATCTACATTAAGGAAGTAGTTTCTCGGCACGGAGTGCCAACGTCCATCATCTCAGATAGAGATGCTCGTTTCACGTCAAACTTCTGGCAGTCACTCCAGAAAGCGTTGGGAACACGCTTGGATATGAGCACAGCTTATCACCCTCAGACTGATGGTCAAAGTGAAAGGACCATACAGACCTTGGAAGACATGCTTAGGGCATGCGTAGTGGACTTCGGAAATAATTGGGAAATTCACCTGCCTCTAGTAGAATTCTCATATAACAACAGCTATCACACGAGTATTTCGGCAGCACCGTTTGAGGCATTATACGGCCGTAAATGTAGATCACCGGTCTGCTGGGCAGAAGTCGGTGACAGTCAACTCACAGGCCCTGAGTTAATACTTGAGGCCACTGAAAAGATTGTACAAATCAGAAACCGCATGGCGGCGACACGAGATCGACAGAAAAGCTACGCTGATCAACGACGCAAACCGTTCGAATTTCAAGTAGGCGACCGCGTCCTACTAAAGGTGTCAGCCTGGAAGGGTGTAATCCGCTTTGGAAAACGGGGCAAACTTAACCCACGGTATGTAGGCCCGTTTGAAATCTTGAAACGAATCGGACCCGTAGCATACCAATTAGACCTTCCTGCCGAACTCAGTGGAGTTCACAACGTATTTCACGTGTCAAATCTGAAGAAGTGTCTATCAGATGAAACTTTAGTTATTCCATTGGATGAGATCCAAGTGGATGAACAACTACACTTCATGGAAAAGCCTATTGAGATCATGGATCGTGAGATCAAGACTCGAAGGCACAGCAAGATTCCAATCGTTAAAGTTCGTTGGGACTCTAAGCGTGGACCGGAGTTCACGTGGGAAAGAGAGGACCAAATGAAAAGCAAATACCCACACCTCTTCGCAACTGAGCAGCAAACTAACGATATCAATACCTAAATTTTCGGGACGAAAATTCTTTCAACATGGTGATGATGTGACAACCTGGAAATTTTCTCATACTTTCGTGTACTATTGTTGACTAAATTCTCGTGCATGGCACTTGGAAATATTTGTGTATGACACTTGGGAACTTCTTGTAACGTTGCGTACCATTATAAACGAACTAACTCTTTGTGCGTGGCACTCTAAACATGTACGTTACATGCTAAACCGCGTTTACTCAATTTTCGGGACGAAAATTCTTTCAACATGGGGATAATGTGATATCCCGGGTTTTTCGGATAAATTACACGTGACACTTGTCGAATAATATATGTGCTAAGTATTAAACGTGCATGGATTAAATACGTGTTGTGTGTTGTGTGAATTTTAGTTATAGAATAATTACTGAAGAAATGTACACGAACTAAACCGAACCGCGACGTGAACCAACTTCGATTCATCGTGACTCTAGGAGTAACAAGTTTTAAACTTTAGCTCAAGTCAAGTCCCTCGGCCATAAGATCAAACCAAACCACTCTAAGACTTGGCCGCGAGATCAAATCCAAATCAAACTAACTCACCCTAATCTTTGGCCGCAAGATAAAACCCAAACCGACCCAACCCAAGTCCCTCGGCCACAAGCACTAACCAAAACCGAAACCCTCATCTCTGGGCGCTATATATATGCACATACCCATGCATGTTTCATACACAAACACAAACCCTAACAAGAAAAGCTGCCGTCGGCTGCCTTACCCTCTCCACCCTCTCGGTCGCAGCAAGCAGCAGCCAAGCCTTTCATCTTCTCCGACCGCAAACTGCCTCACTCTTGCTCCATTGATCGCGAACAGCCTGGTTCACTTCAGTCTGGATCACTTTCTCGGTCGCTAACAACCCTTGTTCACCTTCATTCAGTCGCGAGATCAGCCTTGGTTCACCTCTATTCGATCAAACAAAACAGCCTACTTTATTATCATTCTCTCGATCGCAGTTTGCTGGAACAGCCGGACACCCCTTGTCCGAGACCCGGCTTGTTTACCTAGTTATTCAAGGTTAGATTTATCCTTGATTACGAGATCATGTTCGGTTAAATATATGTTCGAATGATTAATTGATTAGTTTGTGTCGGGTCTTATATGTTGAATAAATAATCGGCTGTTTTGATGGTGTTCTTGTGCAGAATTGTTTCCGGATATCATAAGTTTGCAAGTGTGTTTTGTTTATAAAAACTAGAAGTAAGAACTAGGGTTTGCATGGATAAGTTGTTAGTAGTAAACTATGATTAAAAATCGGTTCTTGCTCGCTTAGGTTGATCAATAGGAACGGTTTATGTAAGTTGTAATAATAATATGCTGAAACAGGATGCTGAGTAAAAGTTACAGCCGATTTCATCGGGCTGTAACTCGGTCGTTAGTTGTCGAAAAACGGATTTTCTGATGTCTAAAACGTAGAGATTTGAATAAGGAATCTAATGGCACTGGATTCATAATTTTCTGAAATCGTTTGATATTTTTAAAGGGCCAAACAAGTTCAGTAGCTAAAGCTGTTAAAATTCTGGAATTTTGTTGGTTGTTAATCAAGTTGGGTTTTAAAATCAGTAGGGAGTTGAGTCATGATTTTTGTACAGCCACTAGGTATAGAAATTTCCGGGAACTCCAACTGGAATTTCGTTAATCGGACGATCAGTGATTTTTAAATAAATTCTTCCGTGGACTGCAGTCAGAAAGCGGTAAATCTGACTGCAGCTTAGTGAATTAATATTTATGGTTAATTGGTAAAGATTTAGGACTTGGAAAAATTATATAAATTTCTATGGTATAAATGTCACCTACTGTAAAAATATGGGAATTTTGGAATGTTGGAACTATTTTATAAAAATCCTAGAAGACAGCTGAATAATTGAGTGTTAAGCAGAAAGTGGATAACTTGTGATTGTACGCATTAAAGTGTTGCATGGAATTGAAATATGTTCATGATAAGTTGTTTGAT
Organism: Scalesia atractyloides; assembly: GCA_947069175.1. Lineage (NCBI taxonomy): Eukaryota > Viridiplantae > Streptophyta > Magnoliopsida > Asterales > Asteraceae > Scalesia > Scalesia atractyloides. The sequence continues at coordinate 55,061,185 of CAMTDV010000020.1, forward strand.
TACTATGATCACATGAGAATACTTGCATGCATGTTTGAGTGTTAGATATGTTGTTGGTATGTATCACTTTGTGAGTCAATTGCGTGTGGAATTTGTATTGGTGTGATTACACACTGACGTGGAATTAATTGGTTTGTTAGGACGCAACTAGCGGTCCCATCTCTTATAACATCTTTGCTACACTAACCGAGCAAATAAAGGTGAGTTCACGGCCCCTAACTTTATCCGGTTTTTTTAAACAACAGGGGGAGAAACATGTATACACTCTCAAACTCTATCTCTTTACGTATACGAATTTAACGTCACATAACTATACGGTAACTAAGTTAATGTTAATGTAATGTTATGGTCACTAAGCAGCTTTATCACTTAAGTCCTCGACAATCTCCTCGGATCGTTAGTATTTGGGTTAAATAGCGGGGGAATTATAAGTAGTACTACTGGGTCTGACGAGCCCCATCCGAGCTAGTCGCGCTAGCTGACCGGGTATGGTCAACGGGTGTATGATTGGCCTAACATCGCCATGGTCATGTGATAGGCCTGGCAAAACGGAGGCACAACTGTCAGCTTCGATCGCGAACTCTTACGTGACATGACTTTAGGCTAGCTACCTATATACATTAATATTGAACTTAATTACGGAACAACTTAATATTCCGGGTTTGGAATATTGGAAACATCAACTTATTATCCCGGGTTGGGGATAATGGAAACAACAACTTAATATTCCGGGATGGGAATATTGGAAGCAACAACTTATTATTCCGGGATTGGAATAATGGCACCGATACGTTATCCCGGGTTGGGGATAACGGAGTAATTAAACTATAACCGAACAAACGAATTTATGAAAACCTGTGAACTCACTCATCTTTAATGTTGACACTTGTTTCTTTACATGTTTCTCAGGACGCTAGGAGCTCTAGGTGCACGCACATGCAATGAACAAGACATCATTATCGAGTCTTATTTATTAATATTGTTTCGGGATTTTTCATTTGTTTTGGCGTTTGTGTTGGCGCCCGCGTCACTACTTATTTATGCTTCCGCTCAAACTTTAAAACTAACGCTCTGCTAAATATTGGTAATTGATATAAAATCTACAAAGAACAAATTTTGGAAAACGTATAATCAAATCATGTAGAGTCGTTCGACGTACTAGTGTTTCAGATTCTGGTTTGTTCACACGCCTCGCGGTAAAACTCCGCAAGTGGAAATTGAGGGTGTGACACAAGGAACGGGTTAAACCTATAAGGATTAACGCGAAGAGCATTGAGCTCAGAAATAGCTTAAGTGAGAAGCTATTAGATGTGCAAAAGCAAGCCTTATTAGAGGCTAATATCCCTAATGAGGGATTAGGCGGAACTGTTGACCAGTTAGAACCCGGAAATGATGGAATCCTTAGATTCAATGAAAGAATCTGGGTTCCAATCTTTGGAGGACTTAGAGATCTAATCCTTCAAGAAGTGCATAACACAAGATACTCAGTTCACCCAGGAGGTGACAAGATGTATCAAGATCTGAAGAAGAATTATTGGTGGATAAGTTTGAAGAAATCCATAGCCACCTATGTAGCCAAGTGTCTGACATGTTCACAAGTTAAGGCCGAACATCAAAAGCCGTCAGGACCTCTACAGCCATTGGAAATTCCCACCTGGAAGTGGGAAATGGTAACTATGGACTTGATTACCAAGTTACCTAGGACCAAAAGTGAAAATGACACTATTTGGGTCATTATGGATAGGCTGACCAAGTCAGCACATTTCTTGCCAATAAAGGAGACATACAATTCAGATAAATTGGCTAAGTTGTATGTGGACAAGATTGTGTCCCTACATGGTGTGCCGGTATCTATTGTATCTGATAGGGATACTAGATACACATCTAACTTTTGGAAAAGTTTCCAACAATCTTTAGGCACACGATTAAATTTTAGTACGGCTTACCATCCGCAGACTGATGGTCAAAGTGAGCGTACTATCCAGACACTGGAAGACATGCTTAGGGCATGTGTGATTGATTTAGGTGGAAGTTGGGATTACCATTTACCCCTAATAGAATTCTCCTACAATAATAGTTATCATACGAGCATCAAGGCTGCTCCTTTTGAGGCCTTGTATGGGAGAAAATGCAGAACGTCCGTGTGCTGGGCAGAAGTTGGGGAAGCCCAACTATCAGGACCAGAGATTGTCCTGGAGACCTCGGAAAAGATTGTGAAAATCCGTGATCATCTCAAAGCTGCCAGGGATAGGCAGAAGAACTATGCTGACAAGAGGCGTAAACCTCTCAAGTTCCAAGTAGGGGACAAGGTCATGTTAAAACCCTGGAAGGGTGTGATGCGTTTTGGAAAGAAGGCAAGTTGAGCCCAAGATATATTGGACCATTCGAGATAGTTAAATGTGTCAGCACTGTAGCTTATAAGCTCAGGTTGCCCGAGGAGCTTAGTGGAATTCATTATGTATTCCACATATCTAACCTTAAGAAGTGTCTAGCTAATGAGTTTCTAGTAATGTCGCACAAATATGTGCAAATTGATGAAAACCTAAGGTTCGTTGAGAAACCAATTTCGATCAAAGATCGAAAGGTTAAGAAGCTCCGAAGAAAAATGATCCATATAGTAAAGGTTAAGTGGGACGCTTTAGAGGTCCCGAGTATACATGGGAGGTTGAGTCCACTATGCGACAAAAGTACCGAGTATACATGGGAGGTTGAGTCCACTATGCGACAAAAGTACCCCCATCTTTTTGAATAAAATCTCGAGGTCGAGATTTCTTTTAAGGGGGTGAGGATGTAACACCCTGTAAAATCGTGTCCAATAGTATAGTGACATGTGTTGTATTTTAAATATAGTATATATTAAAGACCGATACATCAACATGCTCAAACTGAGCCTCTGAGTGACGATCCGATGTCAACATGCATAAATAACAGCCTCTGAGTGACTAATATACCAACATGCTTAAATCATTAGCCTCTGAGTGACTGATATGTCAACATGCTTGAAATTTGGCCTCTGAGTGACTGATATGTCAACATGCCTAGCCTCTAAGTGACATTGGAATCTACATGCTTATAATAAGCCTTTGAGTGATCCTTTGTGAAGTCCTAACTCTCATACGTGCCAAATGTTGGACGTGAGGGTTCAATTTTGTAAATATGTGAAAGTTGGATGATGGAGGGATTAAAAGTGTCGACATGTTAATTTATACCTCTGAGTGACCTTTTAATGAAACGAGAGCTCGACAATGTCCGGGCATAATCCCGGGTATGTGGCTATGGAGGGCTAAAGTGCCAAAACGGTGTTTAAAAGCTTTAATAAGTTAAGGGTTAAAGTGTCAAACTTTGAAACCGGCCAAGCCGCGGTCGCAGGCCACGAGAGACCAGGCTTCGGTCTCTCGCGGGGCGCGAGAGAGGCTCTCCTGCAGAAAGTTTTGCTTGGTCTCCAAACAAAACTCCAAAAAACCATTTGGTCGAAACTATGAACTTGTAATCAGCTATGCCACGTTTTGGGACACTTGTAAGCTCCCCCTTACACCCTAAACACCTGGCATCACCTACTTTGAGTTCTCCAACTTTAAATAGGTGATCAAGTTCACCATTTGAACTTGCACCTTTCTTATTCATACTCTTCTCCCTCCTCTAGAATTTCCTAGCTAAAAGGGGCATCCAACATAGTTCTTTTGCACCCTAGGAATCACTGGTAAGTGTTCCTTCATTGTGCATTTTCGTTTATAGGCTTTCATAGCCAAAAGTCAAGCGTTTTTTGGAAAACGCTTTGACTTTCCGTTAAGACCATTATGGTCCAGCCATTGTTCAAAATGAACATGGTTAAGTGATCGTAATAAGGTAGGTGTTAGTCCCTATAAAGGGCACCTCCTGAAGATCACGTTTGCTAGACCAATTGACGGGTTAAAGTTATGATATTAAAAAGTCAAACATGCCATTTTTCGGAAAAATCATAAATTGATCTTATATATTATGAAACCTTTTTTGACACTTAAAAAAGATGGTAATAATTATTAGAACATGTTCGGCTCGTCAATTTCAGTTCTAGGGTCGGTTTGCAACCGAAAGTCGCGAAGTTTGACTTCTGCTTTGACTTTCGATTCTGGCCCTATTTAGATTAGTTACCTACTTATCTAAAGTTGCATTATGATCGTAATATAATGTAGCATAACCCTCTGAGATTATATTACATGATCATAATCAGAATCTAAGTTTATGCGCAAGTTCCATAATTATGCCATCTTTGACCAAACTGCCCTTTTTGCATAAAACAAGATTTTAAATAGTAATGAACTTGAAAATGAGTTTTATACTGATGTAATATTATAATTAGGATTATTTGGGATGTTAAACCAAGTTATAAACTGAGTTTTCAAACAGGTCCTTAAACTATGTCGATAAATGACGATTTTAGCCCTTGTGACTTATAAAACGGTTTAATCAAATCTTTTCAAGGTAAATCTTTTACCTACTGATATGTTATATTAAATAACATATCTAAAACATTTTTATCTGGCCCTAATTTCAGTTTTCATTAAACATCGCATAAAATATCATTTTACGACATAAGCGCCGTATCAGCGCATAGTATGGTTTTAAACCATATTAATTAACTAAGACTTGTTAACTACTGAATTTTAAAACTTATTTTAAACGTATTTGCAGTAGGTACATGTTATAAACTCAGAATTTCCCAAATAATTTATAAACTTTCTGTAAAATGACCAAAATGCCCCTTCGGTGCGTAATTTGGTCATAAAAGGTAAAATACACATGTAATTTGTATCCTACTGATATTATATCATAAATAAAGTATTTTTCCAAAATACTTATAATTATAACATTAAATTTTATTCAAGTTCCTTTTATATGGTATGAAATTACCAAAATGCCCTTATGAGGCATAATTTCGTTTTAAAACCTTAACGGACATATAAGTTGATATCCTACTGGTATTTTAAGTTATTTAAATATAATGGCATACAGAACTTGTCCATGACTTATCCGGTTACCCATTATCACTTATAAGCATACGGTTGATTATACGTAACTAGTTTACGGAATTAAACCAAAACTAGTTTAACCTTATCACATTAATCTCAAAATCCAGAATGTTAATTGTTTACCCATATTATGCAAGTCAAAGTACTTGTCGGGTTTAAACTACATTCTATCCGATCATCGTTTAATCAAGCGTTATACGTTTTGATCATGTACACTAATCGGTCTAAATCTATGACTTAAATAAAGACCGATAGTATTTGATTGGTTAGCTTATGCCATAATCCAGAGTAGAGCCTTGCCGGTAAATGCTATCTGCACGTTAGTACATTTGTATACGGCTGAGTTATTGAATTTTAAAAGAAGACTAGCTCAGGAAAATACTCTCGACTTATTTTCCCTATACGGGCTTGGGATACGGTAAACTATTACCGCTTGGTCAGAAATGGGATCAATCGAATGCCGGATTGTGGCTAGTAAATCCGCATATTATGTTTTAATCAGTTTTGTTTGATAACTTAAACATCAGGGGTTAAATTACCGTCTCTTGGATATCCTCGGCTCATTAGATTAGTTAATGGCCACGACCTTAGCGCGGGGTGTAGGTATACACCTGACAGACGCTCAAATGCAAATTACCCAAGACGTTGAGGATAACTCCTCTGTGAGTTCTAAGTGGTGTGTATTTAATCATGTCTCGGTCTATGTACTGGGCCCTGTATGTATGGAGAAACATGTGAATCTGTTAACAAGGTTACAAAGTAACTTTCCCAAATTATAAAAGATTTTGTGCCCTGTGCAATCAAAATCATTTTAAAATGTTTTCAAAATGAGTCAGTTGGGGGTATTTACCAGGGAAAGTTGATGTATCGTCCAAAGAATAAACTGAAGATACAATACGAAATAGGCCGGAAGCTGCTCGGTAGTGAATAAGAGGATCTTGCAAATCCTTAGATCTGCCCTAAAGTCTGTTTTATATTCTTTGTTGTACATTTTAATGATCCGTCTGTGGATATTCTATTATGAGCCTGTATATATTTTATTTTCAACATTTGGTTTGTAATAGTAATTTTACTTCAAGACTTCCGTTGTGCCGTGTTTAATTGACAATGATGTTATCAACTGACGTCAAAATATTCCCCACCCGGGCCCACCGGTGTATGTATTTGGGTTGGAAATCCGGGGTGTGACAATTGGGGACAAGAAAACTTATTCAAACAAAGACTTTCCGATAAAAATGTAAATCCAACCTCAATTGATCAAGCTTTTGAAAATTCAACAACCAAGTTTTTGGAAAAGAAAAATCCAATCAAGTCACAACCATTATTCATTTCAAAAGAAAAAAAACAAGAAAAGCGAGCTGCAAAACCTAAGGTATCACAACCAAAGGATGAAGCTAAAGGCGCTCGCTACAAGATGAAATTGAAGAATGTTAAATTCATGGGTTCAACTGAACTGATAAATTCGAGACTTTTGAAAGCATGTCTAATGTTGATTTTGTAAAACAAGTCAAGATTTTAAAGCGAAACAGTCAAAACAATTACACCCAACATACAAATGGGTGTGAGAAGAACCAAGTACCTCCAGACCCACAAGTTCAACATTAAGTCATAAAACAGGATCTCCTAAATTTGTTGAAAGGAGAACATGTTTTAAATGTGGAGAGTTTGGCCACATAATAAAAAAATTGCACCAACCCAGCAAAACCCAGATTTGTTGAGAAAGCCCCTCCTGAACCAACCTGCCAACGTCGATCTGTATCACCAAAACAAGACAAACGTATTGTTAAAGAACAAGAAGAAAAACAGAGACGTAAACAAGTAAATATAATTGAAAAAGCATTAAAACCGTATGTTTTAGAGAATAAACCAAGTTCTTAAAGTGTTTTAAAACCAGATTTAATACTGTAAATAATAGTAATTCTGGTAAATTTCAACAATCTTGGAAACCTAAAACCGGTAATGCTTCAGGGGGAGGCACAAAGTTTCTAACTCATCAAGAAATAGAATCACATTTCTTGATGATAAGGGTTGACCCAAGACCACTAAGGCTTGGGTCCCCATCTCAAACTGATTGGGTATTAAAATGTGCAGGGTGTTCCAGGTTGAACTGTGAATAGTCATTGGATTGTTGACAGTGGAGCATCAAGGCACATGACAGGCGACTTAAGGCTTCTTTATGATGTGAAAAGTATTCGAGGAGGCTATGTTGCTTTTGCTGGTGACAAGGGCGAATACATCACTGGAGAAGAAATGGTATCCAATGGTGTTATTAGCTTTGATAAGATCAATTATGTTCATCAAATTGATCACAATCTTCTAAGTGTTTCTCAAATCTGCAACAAGAAGTTCACGGTTCATTTTGATGATGTCGGATGTTATGTTCTGAAACCTGGTTTCAAGATTCCCAAAGAATAGATTCTCCTATCGGCTCCAAGAATTAATGACTTGTATTCCTGACATGAGCCAAGCTATTACCACGTCTGCACAAGTCACATGTTTTGTCTCAAAAGCCACCGAAAAAGAATCAATCTCTTGGCACAGACGAATAGGACACATTCACTTGAGGAAAATGAACTATTTAGTGAAAAAAAATCTTGTGAGTGGTGTACCAGTGAAGAACTTTCATTTACAGGACGTATGTATATCGTGCCAAAAGGGAAAGCAAGCTCGAATATCTCATCCTGTGAAGAAGATTAACACGGTGAATATGCCTCTGGAACGTCTTCATACAAACCTCTTTGGACGTATGAAACACAAGACTACCATTGGTGATTCTTATTGCTTAGTAGTTACTGATGATTACTCAAGATTTTCATGGGTAAATATGCTGGCACACAAGAGTGAAGTTCCTGAAATCCTCAAGAATCTCCTGACGCTACTCGAAAATTTGTACAATTTGAAGATAAGGAGAATCAGAAACGACAATGGTACCAAATTCAAGAGTCATGTTATGGATGAGTTCTGTTCCTCTAAAGGCATTTTGCATGAGTACAGTTCTCGTTACACTCCACAACAAAATGGTGTCACTGAGAGGAAAAATATAACTCTGATTGAAACTGTAAGAACTATGTTAGTAGAATCAGAACTTCATGTTCAATTCTGGGGGAGGCTGTTGCTACTGCATGTTATACGATGAATAGAGTTCTTACGGTGAAGAGACATGGGAAAACATGTTTCGAGTTATTACATAAAAGGAAACCGGATGTGTCTTTCTTAGAACCTTTTGGAGCTCCTTGCACTATGATTGATCCACATGGTGAATTCGGTCCTAAGGCTATCGAAGGTTTCTTTCTTGGATATGCTACTCCTAATTTCAGAGTGTGGAATTTGTCATCGAAAAAGATTGAAGAATGGGGTGAAGTTAAGGTTCAAAGATACACTGAATCAGTAAGAGCTCCGGGTGCTCCGTGGATGTTTGACTACGATGGGCTGTTTAACTCCTTTAATCTGCCAACTTTTGATGATGCTTCTGCAACTGCTCAAATGTTACTGGAAAGTGATACTGGAGTTGACTCGTCATTAGTACGACCAATTATTGTTAACCCTCAAGTGTCTACTTCGGTTAACAATGCTGCTGATTATAATGTTTCATCAGAAGATGATGAGTTCCATGATGCAAATGAAGCTACTTCTGGTACGACTCCTGGAATTTCAGATGTCACATCAAATGTACAAAATCAAGCGACGGCTGAAGGTCATGCTTCTACGTCTTCATCAAATCCAGCAAACGAATTAGTTGTTGATCTAAATATCAACAATTTGGGTATAAATTCTTGAGTTCCTGATGTTCCTGAAACTCGAATTCATAATACCCATCCTCAGTAGAATATTATAGGATATGTCCTGAGTGGTGTGCAGACTTGTAATCATCTAAGGAATAATCAGAATGCTGGTTTGTACTTGGTTATTAGGGAATCTAGGGAACAGAATGATTGGTCTTTTGCCTGCTATGTCTGCCAAGTTGAACCAAAATCTTGGAAGAAGGCAATGAAAGAAGACTCATGGTAGAGGCAAGCAAGAAGTACTTCATCAGTTTCAGAAGTTAGGCGTGTGGAAATTGGTTGATAAGCCTGACAACTACAAGAAGATTGGAACAAGATGGGTTTACAAATGTAAGAAGGATGAACGAGGTGTTGTTATGAGAAACAAAGCAAGATTGGTTGTCCAAGGTTTTAATCAGGTAGAAGGCATTGATTACAATGAAGTATATGCACCGGTAGCACGTCTTGAGGCCATAAGAATCTTTTTGGCTTATGCGTCCTACAAGAAGTTTACCGTTTACCAAATGGATGTGAAGAGTGCATTTCTTCATGGTGTGGTTGAAGAAGAAGTATATGCTGAGCAACCGCCTGGTTTTGAAGATCCAATCCATCCTGACAAGGTTTGGCTTCTGAATAAGGCGTTATATGGTCTTCATCAAGCTCCTCGAGCTTGGTATGAAATGTTGTCTTCCTATCTTCTGAAGAATGGTTTTCAACGTGGTTTGATCGACTGTACTCTCTTCATCAAGGAAGAAAATGAGGACTTATTGCTGGTACAAGTATATGTTGATGATATTATATTTAGGTCTACAAATGAGAGAATGTGCAAAGAATTCGAGCAGGTGATGCAAGAGATGTTTGAGATGAGCACAATGGGAGAAATGACTTTCTTTTAAGTTTTGCAGGTTCATCAATCTAAAGACGGGATTTTCATCCATCAAACCAGTACGTCGGGGATATTCTCAAATGATTTCAAATGGAAGACTAAAAGCCCTTGGGAACTCCATTAGCTCAAAATCATGGATTACTCCTGATGGAATGGGTGAACTTGTGGAACCATCTCTTTATCGTGCTATGATCGGATCTCTTACGTATCTTACTGCTTCAAAACCTGATATAATGTACCCAACATATCTTCTAGCTCGCTGCCAGTCAAGTCCAAAGGTTTCTCATTTGATGTCTGTGAAAAGAATCTTTCGTTATTTGAAGGGTCGCCCGGACACTGGTCTTTGGTACCCTAAGGATGATAAGTTTGATTTGGCAACATTCAGTGATTCTGATCATGGTAGCTGCGAGATCGATGCAAAATCAACATCAGCAGGATGTCAGTTCCTGGGAAATCGCCTAGTCACGTAGCAATGCAAAAAGCAAACTTGTGTAGCTACATCAACCTGTGAGGCTGAGTATATTTCAGCTTCTAGTTGCTGCTCTCAGGTTCTATGGATCCAACAGCAAATGCGCGACTACAGTTTTGAATTTCTAACTACTCCTATTTTTGTTGATAACGAAGCTGCTTTACAGATCACTCGTAATCCTGTACAACAGTCAAAAACCAAACACATTGAGATTTAGTATCATTTCATACGAGATTTTTATGAAGAGAAACTTATAATTGTTGTTAAAATCCACACCGATCACCAACGTGCTGACCTGTTTACAAAAGCTTTTGATAAATCTCGTTTTGATTATCTACTTTTGGTCAATGGCATCAAGGTGAACCCCGGGTAAATCATCCTTGTCTAATCATTTTTCGTAAAGATTTTCTTTAAATCTTCAACAACAAAAAGATTTTCCATTTTCTCTTAGTTTTATATTTTAGGGGGAGAATATTTTAAGAAAATACAAAAACATAAGAAAATACAAAAATATATCTTTTATTTATTTAAGTTTATTTATTTACCTTCTTTATTTAAGGGGGAGAAAAATTTTAAAAAATACAAAAACAATAGAAAATCCAAAAATCAAAATGAGTTTCTTGGAAAAACAAGAGAAGATGATGATACACACCGGTGATCTGTCAAGAACGGTCAAAAACATAAAACAAGAATTGATAAGTAGCTTTACTAATGATGTATCGGTAGGCTCACAATCAGATTAAAATGTGAAGGTTGATATAAACATAACGGACAACAAACCAGGTGGGAACCACTCATTGGCATATGGTCTAGGTACTAAAATTTCGTTTGATAGTATGCCGAGGTTCTGAGATATGCGGTCTTTATGCTGACTTATCCACTGGGTATCATGGTTGAATCATTTTCTGAAAAATAACAGTGACACAAGTCTAGAACTTCCATTATACCATACATACGTGTACATACTGCATACGATCATCAATAAGTGATAAAAATATCACATTAACCCAAAAATAAGTGATAAAATATCACAACTTTATGCGGGAGCTAAATTCGTCTCTTTGTCGGTATGATGATACTAACCTATTCACGGACTTACTCCCGTGCCCTGCATGCATTTGAAAATTAAGTTCCTCATCAATAAGTGATTTAATCACATAGGGCTTGTTTTCAATCAAAATAAGTGAGTATCTCACATCATATACGTCAAAACAGATGATAAGCAGTATACTCACTGGTAAGATTTTCTCTCGTGCATATCTTGATACGGGAATGTGTCGTGAAGTGGTTAAACACCAGCTAGTAAGTATAATTCATACATTAAGCATATCTCCTAATCATGATTACATCTGATAAGTTGAGCTTACGTGGACAACAATACCGATTATCATAGTAGAATACTTATTATTTAATTTGATATTTTAAACAAAACTCATTTTTGGCAAGATTAAAAGCTGGCATAATTCTCTTACCTAGAAACTCTGAAAAAGATTGTCTAGTAAATATATAGTTTATTCTTATTTGTTGACATTTTAGTTTTAGTTTTAGTTTACTCTGTTGTTAAATTAAGTTATTTTTTATTTAGCCAAAGATGGAAACTCAAAAGGTTTTCTACCAAGATACACCCTGAAAATCATTTGTCTTGCTATCATAACTTCATAAAGTACTTTCTTACAACGAGTAAACTCATCTCAAAGAACAAAATCTGTTTAACTAGCACTTTTCATAACTTAATTTGTGAGAAAGTGTGGATATGTGCAAAGTTTAAACAGGTCATCGAAAAACCTAAGGTCCTCGAATAACTGAAAATCCAGTTGAGAAAAACTTGGACTCGTACGAATCAGAGATCACTTGTACGAGCCATTGTGCCTCGTACGAATAACCACTGAGCCTGGTACGAATGAAGTTCTTCGTATGAGCTAAGGTAGTTCGCATGAGTATCTTGATGTGGTATAAAAGGTGATGAAGTTCTTTGGTGGGACTTTACTTTTACCTTGCTCACGCCAGTCTTTCACCTCTCCTTAAGTTGCTTTTGATATTTTTAAGGTATACTTGACAATGTTGGCATACTTTGAAGATGAACAACTTGAACATTATCTGACCATGTGACTTTGATTGACGTGAACAACAAACTTTAAGCGAAGAATCTTTAACGAACAAAAAGGTCCTCATGAATAATCTTCTCTTGAAGTTGTTTGTGCGAACAATATCCGTACGAGTGAAATACCACTCGCACGAGTAATATGTCGCTCGTATGAGCCAGTTACTCGTACGAGTACATCACTTGTTTAACCAAGTAAATTGTTCGTAAAAATCAGTTGTTCTTCGTACGAATAAATTGTTATTCGTATGAGTCAGTAGTTTTTCGTCAAGGGAATACATACATATAGGAAGTTTGAAATAAAACTTTTTGTGTATATTCCCTAATGAATTTATGTTCTTATCCTTGTTGTCTTATGTATACAGAATGGAATAAAAGGAACATAAAAGAAAACCCACAACGAAGAGAACTGACAAGTCAGAAGTGGAAATTATGTCAGAACCAAGATATAACATGGTGGCCTACTTAGATCCGGAAGATAAATTTGCTGAGTACAACGGTATAATAAAGTTTTTGCGCAACTCAAGGATACATTATGCTATCGCGTACAAGACTACAGTATACAAGACGTTGATCAAGGAATTTTGGGATTCGGCTAAAGTTGATGAAGTGAATGGGAAGAAACTTATCTGCGGGAAAGTAAATGGCTTGAACATAGATGTCTCTGTTGAAATCATTAACTCAGTATTACAGCTTGGCGATGATTCTGAAGCTCCTTTCTCGATACCGTTGAAGTGTCAACATGGATGTTTGCTTAGAATGAAATGTGTTGGAGATTTTCTCGTGGGATAACTAAACAAAGCATGGTTGCCACTCCGATACAAGTTCTTTCTACATGTTCTAGTTCAATGTTTGAGCAATAGACGAAGTGGTTATGACATGGCGAATAACGACTTGGTTGGAATGATGATAGCTTTGACATTGAACAAACCGTTTAGTGTTTCAAAGTATATTTTTGCAAACATGAAGGAGAACCGAGAAGAACCGGGTATGGTGGAAACAAGTTTTGGATGTATCCTCGTTTTCTCCAAATGATCTTAAATGTGCAACATCCGAATCTTCCGAAGAACGACAACGATGTTTTAAAAGTAGAAGTCATGATGGGACATTCGTTGACGATCTTTAGAGGTGTAGCAGCCAAACGTTACAAGGAAAGCACACCTCCTCGTAAATTGATTGGTTTTCTGGCAAATGATGAATATCTTCCACCAGAAAACGATAAGTGGCGCCATGATGACAGTGAGTCAGATAATGAAGAACCAATTTTGAAAAAGATGACCGAAGATAAGTTTGGTCGTCAAAAGGGAAAAGGTGATGATGATGACGGTGATAGTGATGGTAATGGTGGTGCAAGTGATGTAGGTGCTACAGGTGGTGATAAGGGAAGAAAGAAACAAAACAGAAAGACTATGGGAACATCGTCAGCACAACCTGAAATCACACAACCGACAACTTCACATGAAGAAACTGTACTGGAACCAGTTGCAGAAGTCCAATCTACTTTTACAACAGAGGAGACTGAACCTGTAATGACGGAACCCACTACAACCTTTGAGCCACAACCTTTAAATACCACAACAGTTGAAACACCTTCGGCTGAAGATACTCCAGTTCAGTCACAACCTACTACTTCATCAGTTCAACAATCCTAGTCACAAATTATCAACAAAATACAAATGAAGCAATCGTTTATTCTCTGAAATGGAAAAGGATGAGAAAGTGGATTTTCTATTATCTTAGTTGCAAGCTGCGGCAATCCAGATTAACAAGCATTCAGAGTTTATGTCTTCAAATCAGAACACAGTTGTAAAACAACAGTTGGACATAAATTATTTGAAAGAAACCGTTAGAAAACAGGATTCTGCGCAGTTAAGAAAAGAAAATGATCGGCTGAAGGCTGCAGATGCTGAAAGGGCAACTCAGCTACAACAGATGAGAGCAGCTGATAACTCTCGGGGAATTGAGTTGAATAGGCTGAAAGAACGTAGTGCGGCTGTACAATGATCTGCCAAAACATTAACTGCTAAACATAACGACTTAAGAGAATGGTATCATTCTCGTAATGCTACACTGGTTGAAGGCTTTAATGGTATTAAAGACGTATTTGAAATGAGTAGAAAGCGAGTGAACATTCGGTGGAATGAAAGATGTAGAGCACAGGAGATCAAACGTAAACATGATCAGGATAGTGAAGACCCTGGCAATCCTGATGCTTCAGCCTCATCCTCGCAACCAAAAGTTTCTGCTTCAACTCCAGTGGTAGAGTCTAGTGTACAGCAGATCGTGACCGATTCAGTTAGCTCAAGTGACACTCAAGAGGAAACAGGAAAGGTTTGATGTTTCTGGAAAGTATTAAAGATCTAATTATCAATCAACGTTGGATTGAAGATTTTCAGGGAAGTTTGTTGATACGACAGGCAATTCGGAATGAAGACCGTAGACCAAGCACCAGCCAAAGGGGAGTTTGTTGATGCACTTTTGTGTCTGTCGCTTGTTCTTAGTTACGTCTGTAATTGTACGGTCTTTGTTTAATGTGTCTGTATAGTTTGGTCGTGTCGAACAAATCAAAATATCCTCTTATCTTGGTTTAGTACGATGATTAGTTTGTCTGTGTAAAACAGTTGCATATGTGCATACTGTTAAGTCTTGTGTACGTCATGTCTGTTGGCACGTTCTCCGAAGAACACATCCAAGTACGATTGAGAGATGCTTCGTACGAGATGTTGCTCGTACAAGTCACATTCCATTCGTACGAGTGGCTCATGTAACAAGAATCTTGTTTAAGTCGTACGAGCTAGTTCATGTTCGTACGAGATAGTTCATGTTCGTACGAGCATCTTTTGGAGAATGTTCTTCGTGTCTTATGGTGTTTCGTATGACCAGCAACATTCTTCATACTGTTGCTAGGTGTGGACACTATATAAACAGACATGCTCTTCTCAGTGTTTGGGGATTAGACGTGAGACATCAGTAAACAAGCTAGAGAGAGAGACACTGAAGCACAAGAACACATAGAGTATTTCATGAGTCTGTATGAACATTGTTTGTATGTGTTCTCTCTTGTTAATCAAGATATTGAATCTTTGGTTATCCTATGTTTCTTACTTAGCTTTGGTTTGGTTTGCATACTTACGAGGATTCCGCATTCGTATGTATGTTGTATAAACTGGAAAGTAGGTTAATCATGATCCTCCAAGTGTACCTACAACTTTTTCTATTTTTCTCTCTACTCCACTTACAATCATTTACAACCACTCTAAAAAAATATAAAGGTTATACTCACAATAATATAGAAGGTCCATTACGAATGCTCTTAGGACAAGCATGCTTATGAAACAGAAGATGACAAAACTATAGTTCTTATAAAATCTTGTTTGGTTTTTAAAGTTTCAAACTCATTAACAATAAAGTTTATTTTTTACTCTTGTTCAAATTGTAATTTAATTCTAATAAGAATAAGAATTGTAAGTGACATTTTCTTATTTAAATTCTAACTAATATCACATGTCATTTTCTTTTTTAAATCATTATTAATATTATTTAATTAATATCCAATTCTAATTAATAATTATTAATAATATTATACAATTAATATTAATTAAAATTAAAATTCAAGATTAATGATTAAAAACATACTTAAAGTTTTCATTAAAAGAATAGCTTAACTTTTTTAACTAATTTTAACGGTAGTTATCTATAATTTTAAAACTTTTTAAAATAAATAATTATGCTTAAATTTTTTATATGATCTATAATTTCATATTCAAGAAATTAGTTGCAGTTTTCCAATTTATTATTGTATTTCACAATAATTTACGCTTAAGGTGAATATCATGAACTACTAAGATCAATCACATATTTGTAATAGTATTTTTATTTCTTTTTTAATAGGAAGTATTTGAATCTTATTTATTATTCTTTTAAGGTTGTAACGAGTTAATGTCAAAACGGGTGATTTTTTACAGGTCAAAAGGATTTGAGTATTTTAGGCCAGCGTTTTAATACCTTTTGTGCATTCTATTTTTGTTATAGATATACATTTTGTAAGGTTTGATGTATTTTTTATGTATAGCGAAAACATATTATGATATAAGATTTCTTTTTAATAAAACAATTAAGAACATTTTAAGCATTCAAATACTTTTGACATATTTGGTTATTCCACTTTTTATGTTTTTTGAAATGAAAAATGTTACTCAGGTGAATCATTCCAAAAAAAATAGGACTCTATTTGATTGCTTCCGCTAACATATATATAAAAATATAGTTTAGTCTTATGATGTATTTAAAGATTTATAAACTGTATATATATAACCCGTTTAATACGCATATCTATAATCTAATAAAATATATAGGAAAAGGAGGTTTCAATGGTGTGGCTTCGTTGATGCTTTTAATTACGTGCACGGTTAGTTTTTTAATTGTTTTTTGTTCACTCTTAGCACGTTAGTTATTTTTTCTTTTTTTATCTATCTTATATTTATATTTCTAAACTTTTGTAATGTTAACTTTATTGTCGTTTTTATGTAAACTTGTTTAGTTTTATCGTCTTTTCGACGTTGATTTTTTAACGGGTGAATAGTATAGAAGTGGGAGAAATCAAGCCTTACATATTTCTCAACGCATCTACAACCGCGTGAGTAACTATCACCGGTGCGTTTTTTTTAAATTGCTTTTCGTTTTATCCCCCACACTTTATTCGACTTATTTTTTTTCTTTAACTAATTTGCATTCCCATTCCTAAATTGTGATGCTTATTTTTCTTTTCATCATTTTGATGTAAACTTACTTATTTTTTATTGTCTTTTCAACGTTAATTATTTTTACAGAATGAGTACTAATGTACAAGTGTCGAAACCGAGCCTTACATATTTTCCACCGCATTTACACCCCCATCATGAATTACCATTGCATCGTGTGAAAAAGAAACATTTTTGGATTGAAGTGGCAAATATGCCCAAGTTACAAACATTGAATTGGAAATTCACGTAAATTGAATGGGTCAAATAGAATTGAAATTTATGTTATGTATCGTGACAAACCAAATCGATACTATCCAAACAACTTCAATAGCAATATAGGGTATCTTTTAATGTCGGAACCATAACAATACTGTAATTTCAAAATAATTTCGTCCCAATAATACCGGTACGAAGTCAATTCTGATTTACCAATGCCATTACCGGTATTATTACTATCAATACCATTTGATATAAATTTTTATTGTTTTTGATTGATGTAAATACGTGTCGATATTATAATGACTTTATTTTTAATGTTTGTCTTTCGGTTGATATATCAAACGGCGATTTTTTACCCCATATTTGTACTAATTCAAAATCAATATCGACTCCGTTTCTTCCGAAACATGCGAGGAATTCGAGTAGTTCATATATTACTAAAGGATGACATGTCCTTTAAACACAAGTCAGAACGTAAATTGAAGAAATAATATAATAACCATATTATTTCTTCTAAAATTTAATATGTTATAATTATAAATCTGTTAAAAAATTATTACTATTCTGAAGAATGTCAAATATTTTAAATATATTATATTTACGGTTCTTTAAATCATCCTAAACCTTTTATAATGAACAATTAATAAGATATGCGTGCGTTGTGTTGCGATGCGGATATATCGTAAACGTTGAACAGATTAGTTTAAACGTTACGTGATGTGTTAACCATATGAAAACATGTGTTTTGGTGCATTATATTTAACTCAATAGCATTGCGGTTGGATCAAAGTGTAAAATAATTGAATTTATACCGTACAATCATAAAATATTTACATGTAACCCGACTCATACATAGGAAACTTATATAAAAAGCATAACCAAGGATTGCAATTTTACCCCTAGCACGTTGTGGTGGGGTCGAAACATAGATTAACACGAATATATACCTTCGAACGAGAACGTGTTATATTTGACTCCGTTTGATTCAGAACTAAATTTACAACGAAACATACACGAACTGAAAATGTACATATTGTAAGCAAGAAAACATATTATATTTGACCTGACTTGTTTCTAAAAAGAAGTTTACGTCTAAGCGAGACCAAAATTTGAGGCAGTTGTAAAACCGAATAATACTGTAAGAGATAAAACTGTAATTTTCAAAAGTTGAGGGTGGTAAAATTTTTATTTTTCAAAAGTTGAAAGGGTTGTAAAATGAAGTAATAGTGTACGAATCATAACTACATTTTTGAAAAGTTGAGGGTTTGTATGATCGGTGGAAAAGAAAAGAGTCCATTTGCGTAAAAGTCTTAAAAAAGGATGGAACATTCATGTGTAAAAGATAACGGACCATTTGTGTAAAAGCCTTAAAAAAGCGAAGATTCATGTGGAAAAGAAAAGGGAACATGTGTGTCAAAACCTTTTAAAAAGGAAGGAAATTTCATGTATAAACTACGACATTTACCTTTAAGATATATACGAATACAGCTGTTTTTGTAAGTTAACTTAAAGTTTTTAATAATTTATAACATTTTACATAATTTTATAAAAACACCACTTGATCTTCTTCTTTTCAACACCATCATCACTCATCGTCTCCGACATCTCTCACCAAAGACTCAACCACACGGTTACCACCATCACTCACTCCCATAATCACACCCACAATCACACCCATAGGCAAGAGTCACATAAATTGGTGAACAACTACCACCCCTTTCAACCCCCTCTAAACATAAGATATTGTCTCCCATCATTTCTAGTAAACACTTAGTTCAAAAGTAACTACAATGTTCAATATGGAGCAAAAGTAAAAGGTTTAATGCTCATTTGTTAAGTTAATTAAGAGAATGGTCATACTATTAGGACCAAAGTGAATCCTTAAATCATTAGGACTAGGACACAGCAACATTTAGTGATTATTTGTAAATAAGACAAGGCCTTCTTTTAATCTTTTGGCTAAATCAAAGGTAATAATATATTTTTGAGTAAATTTCATAAGTTGTACTTAATTTATATATCAAATTTCACCTTTTATTTTTTGTCTTTAAAATCATGCCAAATGTTTTTTATATCTAAATTTTACACGTTCTTTGTCTTTTAAGCTAATTGATGTTATTCTTTTAGTAAACTTTAAGGAAAAATATCTATTATGATCAAAGGACATAATTTGAAATTTATTTATAAAACATATAATCTATAATTTACTTAAGTTATTTTTCTTTAATTTTCTTTTCTTTCTTTTTATTTTATTAAATTTAACACATTGTTTTATGGATTAGTTTATATTTTTCTTAATTCATTAATTAACATACCTTTTTATATTAAATCAAGTAATAATCCCTCACGTGTTGCGGTGTGCGTAAACCCGCGCCAAATATCACAAATGTCACACCACTGCCAGGGACCACCAACGCTACAGTTTATAGTTGCGGCGTGTTAATGTGAAAAAATTAGACCAAAACCTACGAAGAAAATAATAACAAAGTCGATTTAGGACGTGCGTGTTGCGACGAACCTGTTAAACGGGAAAAAAACCAGACTACGTAAAAACATTAGCCCACACACGCACGAACACCGTGTTAAGTCGGGAAATTTTGAATAAAAACGTTGAATCACACATGCACATTGCGCTGGGTTAACTCGCTAAATTTAGAACAAAACATAAAACAAGATATAAATTGTGAAACATGAAAAGTATAGGGGATCAAAGTTGAAAGTAAAAAAAGTTTGAGGTTAAATTGCAAAAGATGAAAAGTTATAGGTTAAAGTAAAAAAGTCAAATAGTTTTTGGCTAAAGTGTTATATCAAATTTTTTTTGAAAACCTCCCTAAGCATTGGGTATAACCCATGTTTTATGTAACTAATATTAAACCCCCTCCCTCCGGCATAAACCCATGCCAAATAGCACCCATGTCACGCCACTGCAAGTGACCACAAAACTGAAGTTGTGACATGTTAACGTGAAGAAATTAGAACGAAACATAAAACAAAAAAAAATAATAACTAAATCGCTTTAGGACTCACGTGTGCGATGAACCTGTTAAAGGGAAAAAAATACATGACGTAAACCCACACACGCACGTTGCACCATGTTAAATCACAAAATTTTGAGCGAAGCGTAAAAACGTTGAACCACACAATTGCACGTTGCATCGTGTTAACTCGCAACGTTTAAAACGAAACGTAAAACAAAAAAACTGCGAAACATGAAAAATATAGGGGACCAAAGTTGAAAGTAAAAAATTATGAGATTAAATTGCAAAAGATGAAAACTTTTGGATTAAAAGTAAAAAAGTCAAATAGTTTTAGGTTAAACGTGTAATATCAATTATTTTTTTCTAAAAACCTCCCTAAGCATTGGGTACAACCCCTCTATGCATAAATATGATGCAAATTTATAGTATGTAAATATATGTTTTTGTATAATTTATTTATTTTCATTTGTTGGATTATATTATTACTTTTCTTATTTAATAAATAATGTAATTTTTATTTATGTTTTAGATAAACCGTTGGTGTGATCAAGTTATTTTTATCAATTTTACAATTATTATGTATTTTTCCGAATGGAATTTACACCAAAATGTGATAAAAAAAGTACGCCAGTCGCGTGTTATGATGGGTCGTTTTAAAAACTGATAAAAAAACATGCCGTAATGTTGTATTTTGAGATGACCTCTGATGTGCGCAAAATGCAACATATAAATTACATAAATTAAGTCAAAAAATCAACTATCTTTCGGTACTAATGTTGGAAAAGCATGTTTCTTTGTTTACTTTTAAATTAAAGGATCAAAACAACTTAAACAAGCAAAATGAACAACTTAACAACAGAAACCAACACAAATACAAAGAGGAAGGATTGACGCAACTTGTCGAGCCCCCATCCACATCTAAAACAACAAAAATAACAAAAAACAGAAGCTTACGCACGGGGCCGTGCCCACTAGGCATGGGATCGTGCCTAGTCAAGATTCTTTACAAAACAAGACAACAACAAAAGAAAAACCAACACGGAGCCTTGCCAACCCAACATGGGTCGTGGTCAACTCTAAGATTCGCAAAATCTGTGATAGTACAACAAGTACACTGACCACGGGGTCGTGCCCTGTCACCACGAGGCGTGTTGGTACATAATCTGACATCTACAGTTAGTGAAGGGAGCGAATGTGAAGCTCACATGGCAGTGCAAAGGAGGGCACGGGGTTGTGGTCGCCTTCTGTTTCCAGCTATAAATAGAGGTGCTTGGCTTAAAAGAAATGCATCTATTGGCAAACCAATTCTCTCACACTTGCCATCAGTCCACCACCACCACCACTACAACACCAACGCCCACCAACATCATCCATATTTCATCCTTTAGAGTGTGTAGTAGTCTCGGGATCCAAGATTGATCGTAAGAGTCCAGGTTAAACAAAGGCCATGCTTGGCTAAATCTCTTATATCACTTGGTGAAGACAAATCTTTTATGTATTACTTTTGATTTCTAATTTTTGGAAACTTTTTATTTGGGTATGTATTAATGACTTTAATAACTAGTTTTTATATTGAAAGTGAACTTTGGTTAAACATTTATTCATGTTTTGTTGATTGACTCATTCGTGTCTTTACGGTCTACATAAAGCGCGTTAACTGCCTGGAAGGGGGGTTAGAAGGGTGTTTGGGTAAAGTTCTTGTCTCGTTCAGTGTATAGATCCATCCTGAGGACTTGGTTCAAGTTTATTAGGACTTCCCTTGAGACAGATAGCATCAAATCGGGGGAAGTAAGAACGACTTGAACCCCTTATAAATAAACTACTATTAAAACTTTATACGGCCTTGCGGGACTGTATCCCTGCTGACTCAGACCCATATGGACGAGGGTAATGTCGCCTTCACAAGAGGGGCCTACCACTTTTCGCATTAATAACTTATTTAAATATCTTTGAATATTCCGGTCTTGCGGGACTGTATCCCTGCTGACTCAGACCAATATGGCCGAGGGTAACGTCGCCTTCACAAGAGGGGCCTACCACTATAACTAAGAAAATCTCTTAAAAAGCCCAAAGTGCGGAAATTATCAAAGGATACGTAAAATAGGAGTCAGAACCACGTGATTCTTTCTTGCCTATTTGTTTTTATTTATTTCTTTATGTTTTTACATTTAGTTTTTATCTTTTAAAACTTTCAAAATTTTTATCAAAATTTGGATAGATTAGACGTTAATGATAAGCCGGTATTAAAAGCTCTTATGTACTTGGACAACCTCGGTATCTTACCATCACTATACTACGTCCACGATGGGTGCACTTGCCCTAACGTGTGTAGAGTGATAGTATTGTATCGTGTTTTATAAATTTAAAGCTTGATCCACGAGTAAAAAGTGCTTAAAATATAACAAAAATTATAACCACACTCGACCACGTCACTATCAGATATTTTATAACACGTTTAATATAACCAGTTCCTTTAAAAATGACTTTACAACAATTCAAAATTTTATTGTAGTTTTTATCTTTTAAACTTTCAAAATTTTTATCAAAATTTGGATAGATTAGACGTTAACGATAAGCCGGTATTAAAAGCTCTTATGTACTTGGACAACCTCGGTATCTTACCATCACTATACTACGTCCACGATGGGTGCACTTGCCCTAACGTGTGTAGAGTGATAGTATTGTATCGTGTTTTATAAATTTAAAGCTTGATCCACGAGTAAAAAGTGCTTAAAATATAACAAATATTATAACCACACTCGACCATGTCACTATCAGATATTTTATAACACGTTTAATATAACCGGTTCCTTTAAAAATGCTTTACAACAATTCAAAATTTTATTGTACGTCTCTGTTTAAATAAATAGCCGACAATGGAGGGTTTGCAGATGCAACAACCGGAGAGTTTTGTGGTACATCTTCTGGAGGCAGTTTTAGAATTGATATATTAAACCTTCATCGGTTTTGGATAAAAATAACATGTTTTTATCTGTTAGGATATATTAATCCATCGACAATGCATCATCTTTTAATTCCAAAACCTCCTCCGTTAGATTTGCCACAAAACTTTTTGGTTGTTGCACCCACAAAATTTTATTTACAGCATGGTTATATAAACTATGATGTTCTATAAAATTTTGAATGTTGTAAAGTTGTTTTTAAAGCATTTGGTTATGTTAGACATGTTTTAAACTATTTGGCGTTGATCTCAAAATACAACATTTAGACATGTTTTTTTTATCTATGTTTAAACCAATCCGTCATAACACGCTTATTTTTATCCACGTTTTGGTGTAAGTCTTGTCCAA
The DNA here is from genome assembly GCA_947069175.1 of Scalesia atractyloides. NCBI lineage: Eukaryota > Viridiplantae > Streptophyta > Magnoliopsida > Asterales > Asteraceae > Scalesia > Scalesia atractyloides. The sequence continues at coordinate 55,084,661 of CAMTDV010000020.1, forward strand.
ACAACTTATAATAATTATAAAACTAATAAAAAAACTCGATCACACCAATATTTTTGTAAATTGTAGTATAAAAATTACATTAGTCGTAAATTAAGAAAAGTAAATAATTTAATCAAACGAATGAAAATAAAATAAGAAAAGTAATTAACTTATACAAAAACATATATTTTTATAGAAATATCTTAATTAATGAATTAAGAAAAATTTATAGTAATTAATAAAACAATAATGATAATTAGTAAATAAAAAGAAAGAAAATATAATAAATAAAACTTAAGTAAATTACATATTATCTCCTTTTAAATAAATTTCAGACTATGTCCTTTGGGTATGATCTTTTACATTGGAAGTTAAGTTAATATCAGTTAGCTTAAAGGACAAAGAGCGTGTATAATTTAACTATAAAGGATATTTTGCATGTTTCTTTAAAGAACAGATAGTGCAATTTGAGATATAAATAAAGGACAATTTGTGTAATATACTCTATATTTTTTTTAGAGTAAATTGCACAAAACATCCTTTATGTTTCCTCAAACTTGCAGGTTCCAGCCTTAATGTTTAAAAGTTGCTAAAAACAACCTTTAAGTTTATTTTTGTTGCGGGTTCAATCCTTTACAGCTAACCACGTTATTTTCTTCAGTTAAGTTCCCTCACATGATCAACCAAAATGACGAATATACCCTCACATGTTATGCATGTGAGGGAACTTAACTGAAGAAAATAACGTGGTTAGTTGTAAAGGATTGAACCCGCAACAAAAATAAACTTAAAGGCTGTTTTTAACAACTTTTAAACATTAAGGCTGGAACCTGTAAGTTTGAGGAAACATAAAGGATGTTTTGTACAATTTACTCTTTTTTTTATAAAGGTTTAAAAGTTAAAACTAATGTTTAGCTAGGCTCCACTATTAGATATAAGAGAACCAACAAAACTAATACTTAAAATTCAGACTCATCTAATTAGTATGTCACATAATTCTATACTAACACCATTCCAAGCCTCACTTTTCCACACAACACTAACCATTTAAACCACTACTTTATTATCCACATTATCACATACTTTTCCTTTTATTATACTATTTCTGATTTAAATAATCTATTTTTATTTTATTTACTTAATTACATTTTTTTAAAATACTAATAAATATAAAGAAATAAAATTAATTTATTTATATTATATTTTTAATTCATTATCTACAATTTTTATTTAATAATAAATTCAAATAAAATAGTAAAAAGGCCTATTTAATTATATTAACGACTACTTTTCAAAATGGCCACTTTTGCAACGACAAGTTTTTCAGACGACTACTTTTGTAACGACTAATTTTTACTGGCTATAAATTCAATTCGTATTTCAAGCAATATTTGTACTTCTCAACTGATCATTCACTGCAAAGATAATTAGAAAAAAATAGCAAGAAACCCTTGGACCAAAAATGAAGAGATGGCTTGGTCACTTCTTGGATAGACGGACTTATGTGACGGCAGATGAGTAGTCGGGTCAACTAGAGAACCCTTATTTGTAGGATTTCGTCAACGTGTTGGAGAAACCAATCGCAGTTCGAACGTCACTTTGTCAAGATTTCATATTTTGTTCGAGGAGGTTCAAACATTTCATGCATTCTTCAACCACATGATGGCTCAAGGTGCCGACATAACGGAGGTGCAAGCGATTGTCCGGACCCGTCGAGAATATGAAAACATGTAGAATAGAAGATTTTTTCACATGGCAGTCTGGCAACAAATAAGAAATCATCTCCATATGCAACTTGCTCCTTCTCTGGACGTCGACTTCGACGGTCCAGGAGTTGATGATCAGGTTTAGTTATCTGGTTTGTTTATGTTTAATTATCTTGTCTTGTTTAGGTCAAATTATCTTATGTGTTTAGGTTTAATTGTATAGTTTGTCTAGGCTTAATTATGTGGTTGTTTAATATTTTTAATTTTAATAAATTTGTTTTATATATTTTATTTTTAATTTTATTTGGTATGATTTTTTATTAAAAAAGCAAAAGAAATATTTTTTTTAAAGCAACAAGAAAACATGTTTTAATTAATTCAAAAACCCCACCATATGAGTCCCACCCTAACTCGACGGACTAGTCGGCTAGAGGAGACTAACCCACCTCCAAATTGTGCCAACTCATCTCCTACAATGCTTTGGTGGTCCGAAAACAAATCCATTATCATCGGATCATGGGATGTTGGTGCTCTAACAGCTCCATGGTCCGTTGCATCATGGTGTGTTATCCTACCTACTCTCAATCCTTATGAAAAAGTACACAAATAAGATTAGAAAATTAACTTTACACCACATGAGAAACAATAAGCAAACTTTATACCACAACCTTATGGTGCTAATTAAGCCACTATGTTATCGTGTGATTAACGTCACCTTACTTTGTCTGACATTACGTATGACTATAATTTCTAGACTATTAGCTTTTAAAAGGGTGAAAACAACAAGCGCAAAATGAATAGATAGAGTTGCTTACTACTTGAACAAATGAACAGTCTTCATCAATTTTAATAGATTGATTAATGTGGAAAACGACTACAATCCTAAGATTGGTCATTATCAGATGCAAACCTTTTTAGCACAAAATCCACAAAATAATCATGGTTCATTTAGGTGGTAAACATCCATTCTTGATCAAGATCTTTTTCAAACAAGATACATAACCACTAAGTCATCAACATTGGTTAGAAAATTGTCTTTGTCACCATAATCTTCAATGTTTTGACATGAAAAGCCAAACTAAGAATCATAAAGGAGGGTAAATTAGTAGTTTGTACAATTACTAGTGTTTAGAAGCAATTGGTTATAGAAAATATAAGGTTTACTATCAAAGATAATAAATTATTTTCACTTTCTCTTGAAAGAAATCTACTTAGCATTTATAATAATTAAATAAATTCATTTATTAAATTAACAATATAATGATTTATGATTAATTTAATAATAATATAATAATTTATGCTTAATGAAATAAACTACAAAGTTACACTAAACTTTTACGTACTATAGAGAGAATTCTATTTTTTTATGTTATTTGTTTAAAAGTTTTAAAATATTTTTTTTAAATTTTAAATATTGTTGCGAAGTGCTTACAAATCGAGGTTTCGATATAAGTTTATTCTACGTGATAATGTATAACTTAGCATAACACAAATTTACAAATCGCTAAAAAGAACGTCTAAAATGCTATTTCCTTCTATTTTTTTCCACCTACACCTTTCCTTTTTTCGGATGTGTATTTTTCTTCTTATTTCGGTAGTAGACCGAACGTTGTGATGAGGTTGTTATAAGTAAACCATTAACGCGTGGGTTTACGTATTTTTTTGTTTTTTTATATAATAAGTTTCCGCTCGTTGCAATAAGCGCCGATATAATAGTAATTGTGGGTGTCAGCTAAGGGTGCTAGACAGGTCGGGTTGGCGAGTTTAACCCAACCCGAACCTGAAATCTTAGACGAACCCGTACCCGAAAATTTTGTCGTACATATGAACCCAAACACGACCCGAATATTAGCGGGTTGACACGAACCTGGCCCGTTTAACCTGAATTTTTAATTTTTTTTACATATTAATATATTATAATTAAAATTTTACAACAAAAAACACAAATGTATACAATTCAATTGCATTTTAATTATAAAACTTTATGTCAATCTTTATTTTTAAGTTATAATTATGTATAAAATACATACCCAGACTAATTTATTAATTTATGACATAAAACATAACGTATAAAAATAAAATATACTATAAATGGGTCAACCCGTCAACCGACCGGGTTGACTTGAACCTGACTCGTTTAATTAAATGGGTTCGCGGGTTCAACCTGAAATGACCGAACCCGTTTAGACAAACCTAAACCCGCGAATTTTGTGTTAGGTTTGTGTCGTGTTTTCGGGTGGTGTTAGTAATTCACATCCCTAGTGTCGTCGCCCCTTAGTGTTTTAGTGGTTGTTTTTATAAGATCTTAAGCGTATGGTACAATTTTACGATTCTTTATAGACAATCATTACAAATTTTAAAACTATACCCCACCGCAACGCGTGGATAATGATGTGCGCAAAATGCAACATATAAATTAACATCAAACAAGGCATAAAATCGACCATTTTCGATACTAATGTTGGAAAAAGCATGTTTCTTTGTTTACTTTCAAATTATAGGATTAAAAGAGCTTAAATGAATAAACGTAACAAATTAATAAAAGAAACCAACACAAATACAAAGAAGAAGGATTGACACGACTTGCCGAACCCCCATTCACATCCGAAACAACAAAAATAACAAATATAGAACCTTAGGCACCACCAGGCATGGGGTCGTGCCTAGTCAAGATTCCCTGCAGAAAACGACAACATCAAAAGACAAGCTAACACGGGGCCGTGCTAACCTAACAAAGGCCATGGTCAACTCTAAGATTCCAAAAATCTGTGATAGTACAGCAAGTACATTAGCCACGGGGCCGTCCCATGACACTACGGAGCCGTGCCATGACACCACGGGGCATGTGAGCCAGTCAAGCCCATAGGCAAGCCCATGAGGGGCATGCCCTTACCCTAGGTATATAAGCTAAGCTTATTTCATTTATAGGGTTAGGCCTTTGGGATTTCTCTAGAGAGCCTCCATCTTGTACCAGACGGTTTTGCTTGTTCAAGTAATAGAATCGTGTGCAAGGTGTTAAAGTTGATTCGTATTGTTCTTTCATCTTTTTGGTTTTCTTAAATATTATCAAGCTTGGATTCCGCCCATCCTTGGTGATTGTTTGATATCGTTATTGGATCCGTATTTTTCGGGACCTACAATTGGTATCAGAGCTTGTTTGAACCTGTTTCCATGCTCAGATCTGATATCACACGTTTTTCGGATCGCATCTGCTACTGTTTTGGAGTTAGGTTGAGTTTCTGTTTTATCTCGGACCATCTCGGATTATCTTCTTGAATATCTCGGACTGGCTTCTTGAAGATCTTGGACCATCTCAGATTGAATATCTTGAAGACTCGAACTATCTCGGATCAAAGGCTTGTATCTCGAACCATCTCCAACTGCATCTCGGATAGAAATATTGTAGACTCGAATGATCAACATGCATCTCGAATCTATCTCGGATCCTTAGTGTTGAAGTTTGTCTCCATCTTCAAACCATCTCGGATCATCATTACATCTTGGATCATCAGAACTATATCGGATCATTACCATCTCAGATCATTATCACCATCTCGGATCATTATCACCATCTCGGATCATCACTATCTCGGATAAGATACTGTTCCAAGATACTATTCAGAGACTACTGTTCAAAATTGTTCAAGATACTATTCGAATTCGAGATACTACTTGAAAAATAGGCCAAAAAAAAAACAATCTTTAACACATTGCACATGATTCTATTACTTGAACAAGCAAAAACGTCTGGTACAAGATGGAGGCTCTCTAGAGAAATCCGAAAAGTCTAACCCTAGAAATGACATAAGCTTAGCTTATATACCTAGGGTAAGGGCATGCCCCTCATGGGCTTGCCTGGACCACATGGCCTATGGCATGCCCAAATGACCTATAAAGGTCCAAACCTAATATAAACTAACCCAATTAATCCCAGTTAACTACCACAGACCGTTGCGTATATTTGATGCGTCAGTCTCACACTTCTAAGACCTAACAATCTCCCCGTAGACTGATGCATCAAATTGTCTTCTAGCATAAATTCAGCAACGTCTTCAACAAAGTCTATGGTTGTCGCTATGCTGTAAGTGTTGTGGAAGTCAGTCTTACACTTCTAGGACCTCCCACTTCAACTAACTCTCAACACCGAGTCTCTTTCTTTTGCTCTTGTGGTTAACTTCATATCAGGATCTTGATTAGCTTTGCTTGAATCATCTTTGTCAAAAATAATGTGATAGGTGGAATCTCAGTAGCTCTTTTCTTCTTCAATCTTTTTCTTTCAAGCAAGCAGGTTCACAGGTACTTCTTCAAATGTACTATCACTGTCAGACGATGACTGGCATCTGGTTCTTCTGATTCAGGTACATTTTGCTGTTGTGATGCTTCATGCTTTGTCAGCAACTAACAACATCTCAATTTCAGCAACCCGTGTTTCTTGATCTAAATCAAGATCTGCACAATTCTCAAAAATCTATACGCAAACATTCTTATGTAACAGGGAGAATACCGCATGAACACTTGGTACATCCAAGTACTTGTACTCGGATCAAAATTCAAATTTTTTCAATCTTTTGATGATTAGTCAAATCTTCAAGAACGGTTAATAATTTTAATAAAGCAAAGAAAACATTTATTTTTTATTTAGTAAAAACTAGACACTATTTTTGTTTATTTTTTTTTGAATTTTCTATATTATTTTTTAAAAAAACTTTTAAATATAAGAATATAAACAGAAACGCAAATAAACGAAGAAACTAACTTAGTAGTTACAACTATACAATTGCAATGGGATCAACATCATTTTCAGGCGGACCAAGGAACACTTTTCAGTGCGAACTTATTCAGACTGGTCTAAGTGATTGCCAATACGTTTGTCCACCTAAACTTTAACGCTCAACTTTCATTTTTCAACTTCGTGATATGCTTACCCGTGAGTCCCATACCATGACATACCCGCGCGATCAAGGTAAGCACAACAATTCATCGTAGCAGGTGAGATACTGAGATCATCCTTTATCTTTTACAACGTCATACTGGTGAACAGGTCAGTACATCGTACAGCAGAGTGACCAATAATATCTGACGAGGATTAGGAAAATACCTTATATGGTATGTTTGACTTTTCAAGCACATGGAATTTTCTCATGATTAGATTTCCTTTCTTTTAAGGTTTTGGCCCTTCTATTTTGGCTCTTTTAAGGATATCCTGACTGTGCCTAGGTCTGCATATATCCAGATGCAACAGAAGGGCATCCCTGATATCCCGGATGACTCATCAGCATAAAGACCCGAAACTTCAGACGTTGGCTATCTATCAACGCAAAATTTAAGACCATGAAATCATACGCTGATGGTATGTTACCCACAAGATACATAGTTCGTTATGTTTATATCACTTAGTATCTTTTAATCACTTTGGGCGTTAAGCCAACCGACATATCACATTAGATCCTAGTCTTTTCGGCTATGACACCTTACATGTGTCAGTCACGCCCTTTATCACGAATATTCATTTCATTTCCCATTTGATGCAAAAAGACTTTTTGGATTTTTCTGTTTTTCAAATGTTTTTGTATTTTTCTGTTTGTTCAAATGTTTTTGTATTTTTCAGTTTTTCAAATGTTTTTGAATTTTTCTGATTTTCTCCCCCTCAAACAATGCATATATACATATATCTCTCTCTTCCCCCCTAAATTTGTGCGTCACACTTTATGCACAAATTTACCTAATAAAGAAAATGTATGTACAAAGTTTTAAACGAAAGAAAAGGAAAACGTTTTTGTTGTTTTTGCTTAACCGTTCAGTCATTAGATTAAGACTAATCAAATTCAAAAGAGCATGAAATTTAAATTTGTACCTTTTCGCTGATCTTTTCTTACCTCATCTCCTCCAAACGAAACATTGTACTAGTAAAAAAATTTAAACTTTTTGCAACAGTGAGGTGTTATCCGATATGTCCCTGGAACAACCGCTATCAACATTCCAGAGATTGTCAACAACTCCTCCTTGGTTGTTCCTGAAAAATAAGGAGATTAGTAAGACAGTGGGACCCAGGCCATCGTGGTCTTGGGTTTCCCTGAAGCATCAATATAAGACACTTCTTTCAAACACAAGTCCCCTTTTGTTTCGAGGATTGGTGATGTTGCTGCCGCTTTGGATTTGGGTTTCCAAATATGTTTCATTTAACAAAGACGGTTGTTGCCTTTGATTGAGCAACTTTGGCTGTTTTAGGTTTAGCCGTTTTAGAAACAGATTTTTGTTTCTGAACAGCCTTGCGTTTGTTTTTGGCAACATTCCAATCCCCATCAGATGGTTTAACCTTGGAATTCACATTCTTCATTGCCTTAGGTGATGATACCGTCATCGACTTGGAATGATTATTATTCTTTTGTGTAACCCTCTGATTTAAGCATGATTGATCATCATGGGGACTATGTGTGCAGCTCTGAGCAATGTGACCAGGAATGCCGCAATTGAAGCATGTTTGTCTCTTCACGTATAAGGCATTCTGATTAGCATCTGTAGCTCTTGTAGGCCCTGAAGGATGAACTGATCCCTTATGTGCTTGATTTCCTTGCACGTTTCTTGTAGACAGAGATAAATTTGGATGTATGTACTTGTCGTTTGTAAGGGCCTTCAATGGTAGAGATATCTTTTGATTCTTCTTGTGTGGTTTAGACTTCAAGTTTTGTTTAGAAATCTCACCAGACCTTCCAAAAGCTTTGTTAGCACAGTCAAATGTATATTTATCACATTTGCCATTACTGATTGGCTTAACAAAGGCATTCTTTACATCACTAGTCTTTTGAGGGCTATTATTATCCATTGAGGGCTAATGTATATTTCTCACATTTGCCATTACTGATTGCTTTCTCCGTCTCCGATTTGCTCGCATATGCTCCTTTAGCTTGCTCTGAACCTTTTCATCACAAGTAGAAGGCTCAGATTATTCAGTTTTCGCACTTGGAGCCTTGTTCACATCAGCTCTCTCTTCATCAGTTTTGATAAAATCAGAGAGTTCTGGTTTATCAGATGAAAGACCAGACAGTCCAGCTAAATCATTAGAAGAGTCAACAGCACCAGATGGTTCCCGTGTGTCTGATGTATAATCACTGGGTTTTCCGTACACCATATGTTGTGCTCTCTCAATTTCATTGGTTTCAGGCATTGTCGTGTAGTTGTGATTATAAGGTGGGGCAACCTGATTGAATCCCAAACCCTTCCCCTTGTTCTCCTTATATGCAAGCTGCACATTGCACACATCTTGAACGAGCTTGCTGGATGTATCAAACTTCTTTATATTAACTTTGTTTTGTTAATATTTTCCAGTAAGAAGTCCTAGCTTAACTCTTACCAAGTCACATTCCATGGTTTTCGAATCTAATCTGGTTTTGTAATCATGGACCCAACATTTATGTTCATTTACGTCCAGGTGGAGATGAGCTATGTCTTTCTTTTGTGCTTCAACCTATCTATGAGTAATTTGTTACTTTCTCGAAGGCCGATGCACTGAGCCATTACATTGTTGTAAGCATTAGCCATTTTGGAATTAAGTGCCCTGAGTTGAGCAACCCTATTCCTGCAAGGTTTGGTGCACAAAAGGTAGTTGACTATATTAATGAGCGATCTTGGTTTGTCAGCGTGAGGTTGGGCTTGAGGTAGAGTTTGGGATACTGAGCTACTAATTGTTGCTTGCTAGGCTTGAGGTTTCAATTCGGACACTTCTTCAAGATGAGACTTTGTTGATTTTGCGTATAGATCTTGGAGATCTTGGTTTGATTGTAAATGATCCCATAACCAAGATACAAAGGAGTCTTTGTCATCACCCAAAAAGCTATTCATCTCATTCCTTACTTCCTCTTTTCGCCTCCCACGTTCAAGCAAACGCATCACATAGTTAGCAATCGGATCAACATTGTAGTTTCCAATAAATTCATTCAGCTTTTCTTCACTTGATCCAAGTTCAGATTTAGATTTTGTGCCTGGGGGAAGTGCTGTTAACGGATGCTTTGATCAGTGGGCTAAAGACAATGTTTGGATTTCCATTTGGTTTTGGATTACATAATGGGCTAAAAACTATGCTCGAATACTGAGCTTGGGCTGTAAACATCTTTAGATGATCGAAATCGTACCGGTAAAACCGTTAAAAATGTCCGGAAACTATTTTTACCAAAATGTACCGTTAGGCTCGTCTCAACGATACGAATCTAATGATATAATGTTAAAGACCTTTTTCAGAATTTTTTTGGCCTATTTTTCAAGTGGTATCTCGAATTCGAATAGTATCTCGAACAATTCGGAACAGTAGTTTCTGAATAGTATCTCGGAACAGTATCTTATCCGAGATGGTGATGATGATTCGAGATACTTTTGATGATCCGAGATGATAATGATGATCCGAGATGGTTTGAAGATGGAGACAAACTTCAACACTAATGATCCAAGATAGATTCGAGATGCATGTTGATCATTCGAGTCTTCAAGAGAGTTATCCGAGATGCAGTTCGAGATGGTTCGAGATGCAAGCCTTTGATCCGAGATAGTTCGAGTCTTCAAGATATTCAATCCGTGATGGTCCGAGATCTTCAAGAAGCCAGTCCAAGATGGTCCGAGATCTTCAAGAAGGTAATCCAAGATGGTCCGAGATCTTCAAGAAAATAATCCGAGATGGTCCGAGATGAAACACAAACTCAACCTAACTCTGAAATAGTAGCAGATGCGATCCGAAAACGTGTGATATCAGATCTGAGCCTGGAAACAGGTTCAAACAAGCTCTGATACTAATTGTAGGTCCCAAAAAATACGGATCCAACAACGTTATCAAACAATCACCAAGGATGGGCGGAATCCAAACTTGATGATACTCAAGAAAACCGAAAAGATGAAAGAACAATACGAATCAACTTTAACACCTTGCACACGATTCTATTACTTGAATAAGCAAAACCGTCTGGTACAAGATGGAGGCTCTCTAGAGAAATCCCAAAAGTATAACACTAGAAATGACATAAGCTTAGCTTATATACCCAGGGTAAGTGCATGCCCCTCATGGGCTTGCCTGACCCACATGGCCTATGGCATGCCCAAATGACATATAAAGGTCCAAACCTAATACAAACTAACCCAGTTAATCCTAGTTAACTAGCATAGACCGTTGCGTATATTTGATGCATCAGTCTCACACTTCTATGACCTAACAGGAAATGAATATGGATGGTTTTGGATTCTTGTTTAAAGAGTAGATAATACATATGGGTCTAAGATACCAAAAAAACCTTCAAGTGATTTGAATAATATTATGACGGATAATACAATAAGAACACTTATATATAGGAAGTACTAGCTGCATATCCACTATGTTCTTATTGTATTATGCTCGTCTCGTTATCTAATCACTCTATATTTTTTGTCATCGTACCTAACAGGACTTACTATGACTTTTGTGTATCGAATTTCATAATTATGCGTGCACCCATAATTACTTAATTCGTCCCATAATCTGCATAGCTCATCTTGCCAAGTGGGGAAGAACAAACAGGATAAAAGAAAAACACTTAAAACAACAATTGGAGTAATGCACGTTTCCCGTGTTTTAAACTAGCCATATTGATAACATGTGTTTCACCGACAGACGATTTCATAGGTTTTGTGGAGAATGTGTGGCCGCACTAAGTGCGATGACAAATTAGAGAAATTACGAGAGTAGTTCAATTTTGTAAAGAACAAGAACTCCGTAATTGGTATATAGATGCATATTACACATATGTGTAATCATATTAGTTTGTAAATGATACAGGAATATTAATATCTTACAAAATAACCGAAAGGTGTATAGGAGTCTTGGATGACAAAAGAAAACAAAATGTATAGTTCTAGTTGTTTATACTGCATCGTTACTAGCTCAAGCCTCGTTAACCTCAATGTTAAATGCACATCCATTAGCAGTGTTGGCAACAACATGGTTTTGTGTAGCAGCAGATCGACAAATGTTAGCCGTATGATCAAAATGTCCACAATTTGAGCATTTTCGACAAAGGACACTGGCAGGATGGTTAAGGTTACATTGGTTGCACAGAGTTGCGCTTCCATTATATGGTTTCCTCGTAGGTGGTTGAGCTGGTTGGTTGGGAGTAGCCTGATCGGTTTTAGCAACAACAACTAAGTTTCTTAAAGCCTTACGCTTCTTTGAATTTCTAGAGGGTTCGGCTTTTGTTTCCTTTGGTTTCTCCTGAATAGTCTTGACAAATTGTTTCTTGTCACCTTTACGAAAAAGTTTTCCTTACTTTACTTGGGAGTTGGTTAGGGTAGCGGCTACTTTGAAAGCCTCCCTAACGATAGCTGGCTTACTACCTGTTACTATGTCTCAATGGCCTTATCCAGAGGCGTGACCATGGTGGGACAGAGTAAGCTTAACTCCTCGTATCGATTGGTATACACACGATTTTTGCCACTATCTTGCTTAAGATCATGGAATTTGTTCTCAAGTGCCTCATCTCATTGCGTGGGCAGAACTCTTTCATCATAAGAGTTCTAATTTCTTCCGACGTTTGTGCTATAGCCACAATCGCACCTCTATCTCTCATAATTCCGTTCCACCATGTGAGTGCTCTCTTCTAGAAAACACTCGAAGCAAACTCTAGCGTTCGCTCATTGGAACACTAACAATGACGGAAGTGCTGTTGATGCTTTGAAACCATTGTAGGAGCCCAGTAGCTCCCTCAGACGCATATAACTTGTTTTGTTTAGCTGAGTTAAACTGTTTGAAGTTACAAGGCGTTGGAACATTGTTGTTGTTATTGTAGGCCTGATTAAGTTAGGTCACAAGGTTTGGAAGTATCTTCACCATTTGTAAGGCGAGTAGAGTCACCATTTCAGCATTTTGGGTAGTGTTGTGAGGAGGATGCATTCTTAAAATATAAAGGAATCATGGGGGAAGGAGAGTGAGATTGATAGTGGATAGTAAAAAAGAAACGTTTAAAATATCGACGGAACATAAAGATTGTGATCGCTTATTCGTTACTTAAAACGAACAAACGACATAGTGACTGACCAAACTAAATGGGTATAATCTATCGTTAAGACATGCTTTAGCCTATAAGTTGACACTCACCCTAAGATTTCCCAGGTAATAGTAACTAGTCCGATTATGTGGATTTGTACGAACACTCTAGCCTTAGACAAAAAACTCAGGGTACAGGTATACACTCTTGCAAATTGCACGTGTTCACATTATTCAAACCCCAAACTTTGACGAGATTTGGAAACCTTTAAGGCTTAAAAGCCTAAAGATAAATCATCTAAGGACAGATGATGATTTATTGTAAAACTTTGGAGATTTTGACTTTTATGAATAGATTATGACTTTGAATTGTTTTGCTAATCACCTAAGGATAGGTGATCGTTTTGTATAATTGTTGCACTAAGAATCTAGACGCGAGCTACCTCGCGTTCGGGTCCTAGGAAGGTTATAGTATAGGTCAAAAGTATTACTCTATAAGCAAGGTTCTGATACCAATCTGTAACACCCCGACTGCGGATAAAAAAACCTGTTATGGAATCGTTGGGGAACACGTTACAAATTGCTCACAACACATGCTACTAAAAAGTTTCATCAAATTAACATTGTTTTTCAATGCAAATAGTACAAGTAATTGTTTTTAAATTAAACAAGACTAGGGCCCGAGTCCATTCCTACATGTAGTATTACTTGAATAATCATCGCATGTATTAACACCTGAAATATATGTGAAAATAAGGTCAACATTGAATGCTGGTAAGTAACATAGGTTTTATAGTCAAAAGTCATGGCTTTGAGTGTTAAAAGAAAATGTTTAAGCAATTTCAAGGGTAGCCATGAATCTTTGACAAAAAGTGTTTCTTTTGTAAAACCATATGAGAAAAACATTCGATTTTAAAGGAAATAATGAATGGTTAACTTAATACCAATTATGTCTTTATAATAACCAATCAAAATGTCTTGTCTTGTATAGACCATCAAAAGGACTTGTCTTGTATAATCAAACATATGACTTGTCTTGGATAAACCAAACAGATGACGCATCTTGTATAATCCAAATATCTTTGGTAAACAATATGTCTTGTTTAAACCAAAATGTTTTGTCTTGTTCAAAATAATTGCCTTATTGTATAAAATAAGTATGGATTGTTGGCAAATACTTTCAAACCTTGTTGACTGTTGGACAAACCTTTATAACAATAAAGGTTTATGAATTATTTCACTCAGTTTCTGTCAGTCCCAAGGGTAACTTCCAAATAGACCTAAGAAACGGGAATGGGGTTGTCAATCCTATGGTACCATAACATACTATCGGTCGGCGTGATCATTGTTAATGAATGTATTATTTTCATATTAAACGTACCATCAAGTTTAGTACAATGTAAGCATGTTGTGTATATAAACCATGTACTATATATACTAGGTATTTAAACCATGTATAGTTGTGAGAGGGGATCGACTCTCCTCCGTGAGCACTGGACCGATTTGACTCATCTAACGGAGGTGGAATTCATTGCTAGCGAGTTAGACAAACAAACAATCAAGTATGCTGCTTAAACGCCTTTACTTCATATATTGATAAACGTGAAAAGTTACAGCCGAGTAAACAAACGGACATGCCTTCGCCTTAGTCACACACCAATAGCTATGGACACAACACTCAAGCTCCACTATATATAGGCCAGGATCGCACAAGGAGTGAGGTTGTTGGCTCGTGCGAGTGGTGCCTCGTACGAGTGGTGCTCGTACGAGTGACAAGGTGTCACTCGGACGAGTCACAAAAGGTCACTTGTACGAGCCATCTAAAATACATAAAAATATGACAAATATAAGCCCTATATACATGAACGACATATCCTAGACGTAGGCAATAGATATTGTGCACCAACAAACTCCCCCTTGGATGTTGCCGTAGTCTTGGATAGTCTTCAAAAAAAATTTCAAAATTCTTCAAAATCGTTTGACATTTATCGTCCAAAGAAATGTTTCGGCGGCTTGCGACGCTTCTCAGATGATATCAGCGTTTGATCTGTAGGAGGAGGTCGATTTTAAATGTTGCCAAAACGAAAACTTCTCAGTGATGCGATCCTTGCTCTCTCAGCAATCCTTGCAACATTCTTCTCCTTTTTCCGCTGCTCCTTTTCTTCAAGCTTTCTTCAAGAAGTGTTCCATGTTTTTCCTGAATGTATATCATTAGCAAAACAAACGTTAACAATCTTCTGGAATTGCAGCGCCTGCTTTTTATCTTTCTCTTCGTAACTGATCTTACTGTAGAATAGACATTCAATATCTTTCTGAGAGAAGTTTACTAGCCACATCGGGTCTACTACTCTAATACCACGCCATAAACCATAGATTCACTTGTGCACAATGACGGATTCAGATAATTCTTCTGTGATTTTCCAAGAATCTTCATCTGGTTGGACACAAATTACTGCTTCGCCTGTGCTCTAGTTGTAGTGCCACCATTTGAATATCTTGTGAAAATCTTGTTCCATTTTGATCAAAGGCATATTCTTCATCACTCGTGGCCTTTGTACAATCAACTTAACATCCTTTTCCTGAGTTACTGGATTAATCTTGGTAATTCTTTTAGGGAAATGCGGCTTCTAGCGATTAAAACCATGTGTAGCTTCAAGCGTTATCAATTTCCACAGTCGCTGGTAATGAAATTTCATCTTCAGATTAATCATCTTTGTCAACACAAGCTCTTTGATATCCCAGAATGGTAGGGTCTTTATGTCGCTTAAGTATCTAAAGTACTGGAGCCCATATTCCCTTTTTACAGCATACACATCCAATTCCTCGATCCAACCCCAGAAAATAATATCCCCTAGAGAAACATCAGCATCGCGAGTGAAGAATGCTAGGGGACGTTTGAATTTACGCTCTTTGGGTAACTCTTTATACCACAGTTTGCGCATCTCAACAATCTCCTCTTTTGATAAACGCTTAGGCACAGTTCCTTGCTTCACAACCTCTTCCACCTTTTGTTTTAACAAATCGTCGTTTGTGGCTGAAAACATTTCGTTGAAGGTTAGGAAGTCATCTATACCCTCACCGACATAATTAGCAGTATCATCGTCATCGGAATCATCCTCCACGACAACCTTAACATAGTAATGTGTTTCAGACTTATGTTCGAAAAGATAATCTTCAGGTTGAATAGCGCTGATGTCTTAAGTTCATCTTCGAAGTCAAAGTCAAACGATTCTTCATCCACACCTAACATATTTGTAACCTCTTCCTTCGTATAATTGTGGACATATTCTCCCTCTTCCACATCATGTTCCAAGTAAAAAATCCTTGGTTTAGGCACAACAGGAACAGTCGACATAGAAGTCACTGTGAGAATTCCTGCATGTTGAAAATCCTTTGAACCATTATAAGACTCCCCCTGAACTTGGTCAGAATCAAGTTGGTTGGCTGAATTATCTAAGTACACAGAATAATCGATATCTTCATTCATTCCAGAATCTGTTACGTGAATATCCTGAACCTCCCTGTTATATCATACCTTCTACACTATCAGTTTTGTCTAGACATCACCTTCGTCTATCACTATCCTCAATAATCTTCAAAGAAGCTTGTCTAATCACTTTCCCCTTTTTCATCAAAATCATCTCTTCACATTTCCTTCAATCTCTTTCTTCAAGAACTCCCGATATATCTTAGAAAGATTCGACATGTCGATTTCCACATCTTTCGGTTTTCCTATCAACACGAAGTTCATCGTTTGCGCCTACACAACCAAATCATAAGATACTGGTGCAGATTCAGCTTCTGGTGCACTTTTTATTTCAAAGGATCCTCTGCAACCTTTTCCTTCCCTTTACCTTTAGCATCAGATAACTCTTTGGCAATTCGTTCACGTTCACCCACCCTTTCTCTCGCTTCCTCTTTCTCAATCTCATCTATTTCAGCTGCAAGATTAATCTGAGCTTTTTGATAAGAATTTTCTGAAATAAGCTCATCTGTATCAAATTTCTTAAGCATTCTTCATCATATTCTATCATATGCTTTCGGAGCCTTCCGTTTTCTGACACAACACTCGCTAATATAGCCTCAAGACTCTTTCGATCTTCTTCCAGATTCTTTATACGCTCTTGCAGCTCGACAATCGTTACATTATTCAACATCACTTGATTTTCTAACTCTTTCAGCCTTGAGTCATTGAACATGTCCGCTATAAACTCTTCCCCCTAGAATATCTCCGAAATCAAAATCAAATTGATCTTCTAACCTTGAGCCTTTTGAAAATTGGGGAGGAGATTGAGTCAAGTGAGGTTGAGGGATTGATTGTGGTGAAGGTTGTGGAGGTGGTTGTGGTTATGGTTGTGGTTATGGTTGTGGCGGTGGTTGTGGTGATGGTTGTGGAGGTGCTGATGGAGGTGTTTGTGGATTTGGCTCAAAAGTATATGCTTCAGCAACTTTCTTCTTCAGTTTACGTTTTGAACGAGTTATTGGAGAGTCTGTTTTTCTAGATGCTGGCCTTTTTAAGCGCTTTGTTGTTGGTCTCTTAGCTGGTTTGACGACAGGAGTATCATTATCAAAATCTGATGGAACATAAGTTATATCATCCTTTCCTGCCTCTTTTCTTTTACTCTCTTCAGCCTTTCGACGTTCCTTTGCCGACCTTTCTAATTCCTTCTCTTTCGCCAACAATCCTATCCTCATAATCAGTACTCGAGGAGGAATCATCTTTTCTCCATTTCGCTTTTGGCGGCATCACATAATCTTTATCAATGATTGCCCCAAAAACCGGCTTAGCATTCGGGAAGGCTTTCAAATGAAGATTCATCCCTTTTCAGTGTAGAAACATCCATGTGTTCGAGCCTCAGAATATCTTCTTTCTTTTTCTTCAAGTTTTAGTGGAGATGATCCAACAGCATTTGAATGAACCTCAGGTACTGAAGAATTTTTTCTCTCTGAATATTCTAACATCTACAAAGAGATAAGCCTCAAGAAGTTGTACGGCAAATTGAGGATTAGCGCTGCTATAATATACATTTGGTAGTCCACCAAATCGTCAAAACCTCCTTTTCGGTGACTCAGAGCTTGAATGACACAGTGAGCAATATATCTGAAGGGTGCGCTCAGATTCCCTTCTTGAACGGAGCAACATTAACATGACCAGCATAACCCGTTTGGTAAAAGTAACCCGTCACCATATATTCAGGATAACCAGTTGGGTCTTCTACACGGCCCTTGAACTCTAACACTCTCCAGATCAAATCTTCATGATTTTGACTTGAACATATTCGTTGTTGATCCTCACTTCAGAAACTATAGCATTTTCTTCTACATCATATTCTGGAGTATCCTAGAAAAATTCAACGTGCGATCTATAGGCCGTGTGTTTGTCGGTTAAGGCCTTCGTAATTGGCAGACGACTTAAAAAATAAGTACTTCTCTATAAGTTGCGATCTCCAGAATATTCTCGTCTAATAAGCAATATATATTGTGGAATGGAGAAAATGAAGACTTCTTGAGCTACGCACACAAAAATTTCCAACACTTAGAAATTTTTTACAGCTTTTTCAAATCTTTGACACTTGTACGAGTCACCATTCGTACGAGTCTGATGGACATTAAGGCAAAGGTTTAAGTTTGAACAAACCCACTTGTACGAGTGACTCCTCGTACGAGTCAATAAATTTCATGACATTAAGGTCATACTCGTACGAGTGATGAGAATAATCTGATTAAAAAGCTTACTCGTACGAGCGATCATTCGTATGAGTCATGAGTCACACAAAATAACACCTTCTCGAACCAAACTTAAAACGTGTAAGTTTAAAAAAAATTAATGAAGATTTAGAGGCTAAAAGGGACAATTTGTACGATTTTATGTTCAACTTTTAAATTTTACCGGTTCAATTAGTCTAAATCTACGTTTTATGTCCTTATGGTCCGATTTTGTCATTATAACGGCTCAAATCTTGAATTAGTACCTTTCCCATCGAAAGAGGTGTGCAAACCAACCTCCCCAAAGAATTAAAGATACGAAATTTGGTCTAGAAGTGTGAAGAAAGAGTTTGATCGCACAGAGAGTTTCTTCAGTCGCACAGAGTCACATATATGAATCGTGCGAGTGAATGTCCCTTTTATATGCACCAAGTCACTCGTACGAGTTATCATTCTTACGAATGAGGCTTTTTATCACTCATACGAGTCAGGTAGTCACTCGTACGAGCCAGTTTTCTTCACTTTGTTTCTTTTTGACCTTCGTGAATATTCTGTTTTAACGACCCACTCAGCTGGCCGAGTCCAAGTTAATGACCCCAGTAACCGATTTGTCTACAAAGTCCAAGTTAATGACCTTGGTTGACTGCTGTTTGACCAAAACAATGTTTTTTAAAAAAATAAAGTTTCAAGTTAATGAACTTTGTAACGTTTCAGAATTTTCTCTTTTTAGATTAGCTCCCAGCCCGTGATCTTCAGTTATCCTTCAACAACGGTCGCTATGACTTGGACAAACGGTATTACCATCATTGATAGACGAAAAACTAAGATAGAAATCAAATCTTTTTGTATTTTTCAATGTTTTGCTGAAAGTAGACTGAAAATCTTTTTGGCTTTTTCTGAAAAGTGAAATAAAGTAAGTAAAGACGTATCTACAGACATATTTAGTGAGTTTGTGTTAAAGGATCACATCAATTATTTAGACAAATCACCAGTACCGTTGATCTTGGTAAAAATTTAAGGTCCTAGACAGATTTACTCAGATTGCCAATATACTGATCCATTTGAACTTCTATACATTTCTCAAATATTTCATGATATGTTAGGTAATTTTAAGGAACATGAAGTAATTGTGTTTCCCATCTCAGAATATACTCCCGTATCAAAATTCCCAGAATTTCATATCACAAGTTAATATATCTAACTCATTTGTGTGAATGGGGTGAATTGCGAGGCCTTGAGAGCTCTGGTTAGTACTTCCGTACAGAGAAAGAGATGAAGTCTCGACTTTAGGTGGTGTTCCGTTTAGAAATCTTTTTGAACTGCAGATGTCGTATCTTTTTATGACTTATACTCATTTTTTATGCAGCTTTTTGGGGGTGAATAATGCACAAAGTAATATATAAGTTCTAGGCCATTACCGACGCAAAATCAGAAGAACTCAGATAATACCCCAGATATCAACTAAATATAAAGACCTAGTATCACAGAATCTGGCATTCTCTCAAACAAAATTTCGGAGTACTAAGTCCATATATCAAGGAGATGTCGACCCACAAATTACTCAGTTTTTCTTTTAAGTTTATATCTTGAAGAACAATTACTGAACGTGTGAAGCCTACTGTCACATCATAAGTAAGACCTGTCTAATTACTTGTTTAAAACATTCCATTTTCTTAGCATACTGTGATAATCCACTGATAAATATGATTCCCTCTTTTTCACAAAAACACTTTTTGTCCTTTTTTAATGTTTTTATATTTTCACAACTTTTCTCCCCCTAAAATCAAAAACATATTTTTTGGATTTTTGTTTTTAAGAGAGCAAGAAAAGTATTTACATAAAAACATATGTCATACCGATGAGAATCACGTTAAGTCCTCATCATCCTCGAATTCATCCTCATTTTCTTCCCCTGATGTCAGATTTCACCATTTAATTTCAAAAGATTTTTAAATCTTGATCTATCGAAAGCTTTGGTGTAAAAATCTGCTTTTTGGTCATCAGTGTGGATTTTCTCAATTCGAACCAACTTTTTCTCGTAACAATCACGGATAAAGTGGTGTTGAATTTCAATGTGTTTAGTACGTGAGTGTTGAACCGGGTTTTTAGTGATATCAATGGCTGCCTTGTTATCTACATATATGGGTGTGTTAAGAAATTGCAGTCCGAAGTCTCTCATTTGCAGTTGTATCTAAAGTATCTGGGAACAACAGCTGGATGCTGAAACGTATTCAGCTTCACACGTAGAGAGAGCGACCACGTTCTGTTTCTTGAACTACCACCTTACCAAACAGGTTCCGAAGGACTAGTAACCAGCCATTGTAGATTTGGCATTGAGCTTGTAGCAACCTAAATCAGAATCTGAATAACCGCGAGATTGAAGTCATCATGTCGTGAATACCACAAGCCGGTGCTTGGGCATCCCTTCAAGTAGCGCATGATCCTTTTGACGGCTAACAAGAGCGAATCTCGTGGATTTGACTGATAACGGGCCCACAAGCATGTAGGATACATGATATCAGGTCTTGAAGCTGTGAGATACATCAAGGATCCGATCATGGAGCGATAGAATGTTTCATCGACTTTGACTCCATGAGCGTCTAGACAAATGCAGTGGTTGGTGGCTAATGGAGTTGATGCTGGTTTAGTTCCTGTCATGTCAAATTTCTCTAACACATCATGAACATACTTCGCTTGGTGAATGAAGATGCCATCAGGTAACTGTTCGACCTGGAGAGTCCTAAGAAAAACTTCATCTCCCCCATAGGCACTAATTTCAAACTTTCTTTTCATGACTTCTTCAAAGTCTTACACAACTTCTCATTTGTTGATCCAAAGATGATATCGTCCACATATATTTGTACGATGATCAGATGTCTATACACTTCATTGCTAAAAAGGGTACTGTCTACTGTGCCTCTAGAGAAACCATTTTGCAGAAGATGTTTGGAGAGCGTCTCGTACCAGGCTCTCGGGGTCTGGTGTAGTCCGTATAACGCTTTGTTCAACAGATAGACGTTATCCTTGTGTATCAGATCAACAAACCCCAGTGGTTGGCTGACGTACACCTCCTCGTTTACCTTTCCATAAAGGAATGCAGACTTCACATCCAAGTGGTACACCTTGAAACCTTTCCACGATGCAAAGGCCAAGAAAATACGGATAGCTTCAAGACGTGCGACACGGGCATAGGCTTCGGTGTAGTCTATCCCTTCTTGCTGATGGAAGCCTTGGACTACAAGCCGAGCTTTGTGTCTAACCACGATACCTCTACCGTCCCTTTTGCACTTGAAGACCCAACGAGTATTAATCTTCTTATGATGGTCAGGTAGGTCAACAAGCTTCTAGACTCCAAGTTTCTGGAATTGCAACAATTTTTCTTGCATTGCATCCATCCAGCTTTCTTCCTTCATAGTGTCTTTCCAGGATCCTAGTTCCACCTGTGAAACAAAACAAATGTAAGAAAGTCTGGTTTGTAGTGGAGCAACTTTTGTATAAAAGCAACTTAGATCCTTATTGATCTGATTTCGAGTTTACACTCAAGTTTGTAAGTCGCCAATGATGTTTTCTGATGGATGGTAAGATAGTGTCTTTGGCATCACTTCGCTTGGAACGTCTACTTGACTTTGCAGATTTGTTACCTCTTCATCAGCAACCTTTTCAGAGGATGTAGTTTCGTTTCTGTTATTAGATTCATCAGCTTGAGTGTTTAGAAAGCTTTGAATCTGTTCTGATCCTTCATTGGAACTGGTTCCTCCATGGTCAAAAGTAGTTCTCGAATATCCATCGTCAAAAGATGCCTCAACAAATTCTTCTTCTGCCTGTTCTTGTTCTTCAATTATCTGGGCTATCAGTGCGAGGCTTTCATTCTTTGTGATGTATTTGTTCCAGTTGAACCCTTCATCTTCTTGGGTAACTACTAAAGCCTTATCTTTTGAGTTTGATGGACCATCTTCGATCTGCACTAACCTTGTCTAAGGTTGGGGTCGATGATATGGCCCTTTTGTAGTAATCATCTGCAAATGGATTCTAATTTCCTTTGACTTCCTGTTTGGGCACTCTCTCTTGAAATGTCCATTTTCTCTGCACTTGAAGCATGTAACTTTAGCCTTATCAAAACCGAGTTTACCGTTAAGACCTCCCAGACTGTCTCTTCCTGTGGTTTCCATAAAGCGTTGAGCTCTACGGACTATTAATGCCATGCACAACTTAATATCAATTAATTCCAACTCAACTGGATCAATCTGATCATAATCTTCTTTGGTTATTTCAGGATTCCCAATCCTTCCGGCTACCAGACTTTCGTATGATTCAAGAACTGATGCAAGCAAGGCCATGTGTTCATTGAAATCCTGTGCGTTTTCGAGATTCACAACAATGTTGCATTGAAGAATTTGTTGGTTTGAATTAGATTGGTTGTTTTGAACGTTCTGAGGATGATGAGAGTTTTGTGAAGATTGTTGAGCTTGAGAAGAATTAGGGTTGCATGATGAAAATGACTGAAACCCACTGGATTGGTTTGATGATGACTTGTAGTATTGTTGGCACTGAAGGCGGTTTGAACCTTGGGACTTTGTATGTTACCAACTGAACTACCTTTATAGTATAGGTTCACATCTTGTTGCATGTGAGCGCCTTTGTTCTTTGCCATCTTCTGGATTTCTAGCTCATGACCTTCTAATCTTTCAATAAATATTGGCAGTGTGAAATTACTATATTCCGTGTCATTTTTAAGAATAGTTAGATAGGTCTTCCACTCTCCTTCTGGCAAAGAATCAGCCAGTTTATCAACTAGTTCTTCATTGGTTTTAAAAATTTCCATTCATTTCATCTAAACCACCAAATGATAGTACCTTTCGATCAGTTGCTTCATTATATCACCTTTCGTTAGATTGAAATATCGAATTCCTTGCTCATTAGCGATTTTCTTCCTTTTCGAAGTTGAGAACTTCCTTGAAACTTAAGTCTTAAAGCATTCAACAGAGACTGAGTGTCATCATCGTGTTGAAGAAGTGCCAGGATATCTTCTTTTACTGCCTACTGTAGTATATTCATAATTTTCTTTTCGTTGATAAACTTTTCTCTCTCTATATCCATTAGCTGAGCCGGTGTCTTCTCAAGACCATTCTCACCTGTAGGTGTTATGTACTTTGACTCGATGGCAAACCAACATGTGAAATGATTAGCTTGTACCTAGTTTATGAATCTCTCGCTCCAACTGTCATAATCTTCTAAGTTCATGAGCTTTGTAGGTTTCGTCATGGTTCCTATTTCGTTCTCTAGGTTCATATTTTGTGCTGCGATAATGGTAACAGCTGAAGCAGCAAACGCGTTGAAAAACTCTTCTTCCATCATATCTGCAATTTTTCAGAAACACAAACTTTCAACAACATTAATTAGATATAATTTGACAAAAACATGAAAGTTAAGAAAAACTCCTCAAAATGTCCTTCTTGTGAGTGAACCAATACTCGTGCGAGTCAGGTGGCTCATGCGAGCAAGTTACTCGTGAGAGAGAGAGAGAGAGAGAGAAAGAGAGAGAGAGTTACTCATACAAGTGACTCTTTGTGTGAAACACTTACTCGTACGAATGACTATTTTGGAACTTGAAAATTTTAAAACTTGTTTTCTTGGTCGTACGAGTGGCTAATTCATACAGATGGCCGTTTGTACGAGTTGTCCTTCTGCTTGTACCAGTAGCTCAGGTCAACAAATGGACATTTTCTACTTTTTTCGTCATGATTTTGTTCGATTTTAGATCTGTAAGTTTCAAAGATTTGTTAATGTTAATTTTAACGTGTTATACTAAAATCCTAGTCCAATTCGTCCATGAAATTCTCTAGATCTGAAGTATGTATGAAGAAAGTGTAGATATAGAAAATCTTCAATGGTTGAATCTGCATTTTCAACTGCTGAAACTTGTTGGTTGTCTGCTGAAACTTGTTGTTTGTCCTCAAATCAGGCCTCAAGGCTCTGATACCGCTTGTGAGAGGGGATTGGCTCTCCTCCGTGAGCACCGGACCGATTTTACTCAGCTAACAGAAGCGGAATTCATTGCTAGCGAGTTAGAGAAACAAACAATCAAGTATGCTTCTTAAACGCCTTTACTTCGTATATTGATAAACGTGAAAAGTTACAGGCGAGTAAACAAATGGACAGGGGTTCGCCTTAATAACACACCAACAGCTATGGACACATCACTCAAGCTCCACTATATATAGGCCAACATGGCTCGCAGGAGTGAGGTTGTTGGCTCGTACGAGTGGTGCCTCATACGAGTGACGAGCCACAAAAGGTCACTCGTACGAGCCATCTAAAATACATAAAAATATGACAAATATAAGCCCTATATACACGATCGACATATCCTAGACGTAGGCAATAGACATTGTGCACCAACAATAGTGTTATGAAATCATGAAAATAGTGATAGGCACATATAAATCACCTCAAAACATTTGAAAAACGTAAAAGAGGGGAACTAAGTACTTACATGGATTGCGTATATGCCTTGTTCAAATGATTAAGCAAAGCTCAAGTGATTCAAGTGTTTCCTAATTAGGTTGGATAATTAAGGTTAGTGTGTCTCGAGGCTTAAATGGAAGATCGGATCGAATGTGATTTATTAACCAAACGAGTGAAAGATCTCGTATAATATGCTTTATTAACCTTACATTCTAATTTGGAAAGGGTTTCTAGGTGTTTTGATCCGTTACAACTTGTTAAAGTGGTTGATGCCACATTAACGGGTCGTATGCGTAAATATGGGTTTGGATGGTCGAATGAGTCATATGACGAGTCTGATATGTCAAAACATGTTTAATGATGTTGTAAGATCAGTTTAGATGTTAAAAATAATGATCTTATATGTTTAAAACTATGTTATGCGAAAAAGGGTATTTTTGTCCAATTAAAAGTGTGTAAGGTTAACTCGTCATTTGACTAACCAAATGACATGACCATAAGGTATAACCTCATACGGTTATTACCTATATTACTATAGTCATATAATTGTGTTTAGTTAGATCCTAAGAGTGACCAAACAGGTCAAATTTGAAAGTCCAAGTAGAAGTCAAACCGCTCGATATTCGACTAAGTAATATGCGATAAACTAGAAATGACGATTTAGACATGTTAAAACATCTCTAATAATGTTATAAAATGATTAGGTGTCAAAACTTTAAGTTTTTATACCCGAAAACACTTTCGTCGTAAAATACAGTTTTATGTGTTTTTCACTTTTATTTTCGTAAAAGTTTTACTCGTCATTTCGCCTACTAAACATGATAATCAGGGGGTGTAACAGCGAGGGATTAACACCTTCATTATTACGATCACGTTGCAAAGTTCAATTTGAACTTTGATTTGACCAAAATGGTCGGAACCGAAAGTCAAACAGAAAGTCAAACTACTTGACTTTTGGCTATTAACTAGACAAAATAATGAAAAGAACTAGAGAGAACACCTACTTGTGTTCTAGGAAGATTATGAACTCAGTATGAGGCCTCTATAGAGAAGTAAGCTCTAGAAATGAGTGATTTAGGGAGGAAAGATGAAAATGAGCAACGAAAGTGGTTCAACATGGTGGCTATTTATACTTGTAATGTGATCACAAGATCATGCCATGTGTTGACCATCATTTGTAGATGTTAACAAGTGTCAAATACGTGCTAGGTGGCAGAATAACAAGATGGATGACAGAACTTGGAGGCCAAGCAAAAATTCTACAACTGGAGGTACCTTACGGATCGTATGGGTGTGGGTCTTACGGTCTATAAGGCCTTCTAGCGGGCAGAACTTTCACTTTTGACAGTTTTGGCCCCTAGACTTGTATTATCGCATTTTTGTCATTCCTAGCCCATCTAACCTAATATTTAAGCTATATGAAGGGTATTTAGGGTATGTGAAACATGAATCTTGTTCTGAATATGTCGTGAATATCATTTTGCTCGATCGTATAATTACGTATTTGGTAAATAAAACATAAAATTTTATTAAATACGAAACGATCGAAAGTATACAACGGTTTAAATTTTGCAATGGTTATAGTCTCACCTCCTTTAGAAAATTTCATCCCAAAATTTATCCGTAGGAGACTCTTTGCATAAGGTTAGAATGATTAATAGATAAGTTTAGGCTTTAGACTCCAAATATGCAGAGCATCATTTGGTATTGAATTAGAGATCAATGTATTTGTGTTGATTTCTAAAATATCTCAAGGTTCTATAACCTCTCACTAGATGTTGAGAGAAGGTATTGGACCTTTAGAGCATAGGAATGTGGAATGTTTTGCCAAGTTCATGGCAAAAATTGGTTTTGTATGGAATTATGTCATACATGTGTTGAATATTATATAGATTAGATACGAACAAACAACTCAATTATGAACGAGAACGCTGCAGAAGTGTCACTTCGTATGAAGAGGAATCACTTCGTACGAAGTCAACAACTTAGTTCGCACAAGGTGAGCTGGTCTATATATATATGTTATGTGTTCATTGTGTTATAAGTTTTGGAGTTACAAGAGGCGAAACGCTAGCGAAATTTCTCTAGGATTTCGCTAGCTTGACAAGATGTATACTCTTTCGGTATGAATAAAACATTAGATTTCCGCTGCTTCTACTCCTTTCTTAATAACATTCTATCAAACTAGTTCTATCTCTATCAAACTTCCGTCTAGAATCCCCGGATCCTAGACTCTCACTAAGTTCTTAGAATGAAGCATCTACAAGCAATCATGTTACTGATCAAAACATCACAAATCTAGAACACGAAGTGAGGATTCCAAATGAAGTTATTTCGAGGACTTTATCATATCACCCATCGAAAAATATCATTGGAGAGTTGTAGAATGGAGTCAAAACGTGAAATAAGATCAATAAGGATCTTAGTTGTTTTTATTCGAAAGTTGCACATGTACAAGATACTATCTCTTATAGTTGTTTTATTTCACAGGTTGAGCCTAAAACGTACAAAGAAGCTCTTACAGAAGAAAGTTGGGTAAACGCTATGCAAGAAGAGCTACTACAATTTGAGAAACTTGGAGTTTGGAAGCTTGTTGATCTACCGGATGACCACAAGAAAATTAGTACAAAGTGGGTCTTCAAGTGTTTACGTGATGACAGAGGAGTGATTATACGTAATAAAGCTCGACTTGTTGTTAAAGGATTTCATCAACAAGAGGGAATTGACTATATAGAGGTCTACGCTCCTTTCACAAGATTAGAAACTATCTGCATTTTCTTAGCATTCGCGTCATGGAAAGGTTTCAAGGTGTACCAATTGGATGTCAAGTCCTCGTTCTTGTACGAAAAGTGAAGGAGGAGGTGTATGTCGGCCAACCACCAGGGTTTGTCGATCTGATACACAAAGAAAAGGTTTATCTACTGGATAAGGCGTTATACGGTTTACACTAGGCCCCGAGAGCCTGGTATGAAACGCTTTCTCAACACCTTCTAGAGAACGGTTTCGCTAGAGAAACAATAGACAGTACCCTCTTCGCACAGGAAACTGGAGGACATATCCTAATTGTGAAAATTTGTGTGGATCACATCATGTTTGGTTCAACTAACGATGTGCTTTGTAAAGACTTCGAGAAAGCCATGCAAAAGAAATTCGAGATGATTTCTATGGGGGAGATGAAGTTCTTCTTGGAACTTCAGGTCGATCAGTTACCTGATGGAATCTTCATTCATCAGACGAAGTATGTGCACGACGTTGTAGAGAAATTCAACATGACAAAATCATTACCATTGTCTACTCCACTAGCTCTCAATCACGGCAATAGACCAGATGAAAAAGGAGTGAAGATCGATGAGACCTTATATCGATCAATGATAAGATCTTTAACGTACCTCACAACATCATGGCCGGATATCATGTATCTGACATGCCTCTGCGCCCGATATCAGTCAAACCATGAGTGTCACACATGATGATCGTCAAACGAATTCTATGATATCTGAAGGGTTGCCCAAGCATCGGCTTGTGGTATCCACGAAATGACGACTTCAACCTCGCTGGATATTCTGATTCTAATTTTGGGTCTTGCGATGTAAATGCTAAATCTACGACTGCTGGTTACCAATTCTGTTGCACACAATTAGTAACGTGGCAATGCAAGAAGCAAACCACGATCACTCTCTCTACTTGCAATGTAGAATACGTTTTAGCTTCTAGTTGTTGTTCCCATATATTGTGGATACAACAATAGATGAGAGACTATAGATTGCAGTTTCTTGACATGCCTAAATATCTAGATAACGAGGTAGCCATTAACATAACAAAAAATTCGGTTCACCACTCTAAAACTAAACACATTGAAATTTAACACCACTTTATTCGTGACTGTTACGAGAAAAAGTTGGATCGAATTGAAAAGATCCACATTAATGAACAAAAGGCAGATTATTACACTAAACCGTTTAATCGAGTTAAATTCAAATATCTTTTTAACTCAAGATGGGTGACAAGTTGACGTGATCCTCATCGGTTTGTCAAGTTTTTAGTATTTTAAATTTATTTCTTTAAAAATAAAATTCAAAAATATGTTTTTGATTTTAGGGGGAGAAATATGTTGTGAAAAATATAAAAACATATAAAAATTTGAAAATGTAAAAAAACATGAAAAAAAAAACAAAATAGTTTTCATGTAAAAAGAGGAAATTATAGTAAATTAGTGGACTATCATAGTTTGCTATAGAGTTATAATGTCAAAATGTTTAAACAGGACTATCTGATGATTACAAGTAGGCTTCGCACATTCAATAGATTGTTCTGAGATATAAACATAAAGAAAAAACTTCTTAATTAGTGGGTTAACATCTCTCGGATATATGGTCTTAGAATACCGAAATTTGTTTGAGAGTTTGTGGGATTCTGAGATACTAGGTGTTTAAGATAATCGATATATGGGTATTTGATTTTGCATCAGCAATGGCCTAGAACTTTTAAAATACTTTTGCTTTTAAACCTTAAAAATGCATCAATTTAAAAGTATTGAAATATCTGACAATTGTAGTACAAAAGATTCCAAATACAAAACACCACTTTTAAGTCGAGCCTTCATCTCTTTGTCTGTACGGTGGTACTAACCTGACCTCTCAAGGTCTCGCACAACCAAGATACAAATATCATTTAGATATATTCACCTGTAAGAAGAAATACAAGAATCTTGATACGAGAGTATATTCTAAGGTGGGAAACACTATTAAGTTAAGTTCTAAAACATCTAATTAATGTATCTCGGAGAATTTGAGAAATGTGTAGAGATTTAAGTGGATCAGTATACTGACAATATAAGTGAATTTGTTTGAAACAAAAAATTTTCAAGATCAATGGTACTAGTGATGTGTCTTAAAAACTGATATGATCCTCTAACACAAACTCACAAAAAGTGTTTGTAAATATGTTTGTACATTGTTGGTGCTTTTCATTTTAGAAAAACCCAAAAAGATTTTCAGTGTGTTTTAGCATAAACTTTGGAAAATAAAAAAGATTTTATTTTCATCTTAGTTTCGACTGCCGATGATGGAAAACAGATCTTCAAAACCCATAGATGCTGAATGCTGAAAGAAATCCTGAGGACAACGGGTTGGGAGCTTAATTTGAAATGATAAAATGTTTTGAAATGACTGAAAGTTCATTAATTTGAAACTTAAAATTGCCTGAAAACTTGAGTTTGTTTATAAAGTGTTCAACCAATGTCATTAACTTGGACTTGCTAGACAAATCAGTTAACCAGGGTCATTAACTTTTGGTCAACTGAGTGGGTTGTAAAAGCTGGTAAAATTAAATGAGAAGTTGAAATTTTAAAAGATAACAACTCACTTCGCACGAAGTGAGAAATCATTCCGCACGAAGAGAATTTACTCTGCACGAAGTGAGTAGTTTCACTTGTTAGGATGTGAGTTTGATATTGTTGTGATTCTTTAATATGGAAATCAATGAAAGAAGATAAACCGCAATGAAATAGTGCAGCGGAAATAATAAACTTTCAAATCAGAATAATAGAGACATCGTTTCCATCAACATGCTTTTGTAAACTTTGATTCACGTATGCATGAAAATATTACAACTCCCCCTCAGCCTAAGATCACTCAATTGTTCATACAGAATGTTAGAAGGAAAGCGATAAGTACATGCATTGTTCTATTTATAGTACAATGCAAACCACTGTGGCATCTAGGCTGACATCTCCTTAATAGTGACATCTAATGACCTAACAAACTCTAACATCTGCTAAGCTAAAACACTATTACATTAATATGAAATTCTGTTGATCAAGCATCTGTTGATTGAAACTCTAATGAAACATCTGGTTGTCCAGCAGACCTTTGCTTCAATAGTTATTTAATTCTTCAATAACAGAGGTTCTTTTCAACAAAATTTGACTTTGAGCAGAGCTTGTCTTCAATAGATCTTGTATGACAAACTTTAGCTTCAACAGACCTTTGAGTAGCAGATGTTGATGTCTTTGCCTTTAGGAGGAGTTAAATATTCAAAGCATTGTTTATTGTTGATTAGATAATATAGGGATTTTGGCTTTTCAATCATCTGTTCTTCTATTGGATTCAATAGATCCAACAATCTCTGCTAGAACAGACGATGCCAAAACTTTTCTTTATTGCTGATGTTTCTCTCTCATCAACATTTCTCTGATTTGCCCTTTGAACTGTAGTTCAAAGTTCAAGGAAATCATGGCTTCAATAAATCTTAGAGGTCATCTGCATTCAGACCATATGCATCCTCCATTTTCAGCCTTTGAATCTCACCATCTGATTTGAGCAAAGTCAATTCATGGGTGTCTGAGGATGACTTCCATTTTAGAATTCTTGAATCAGTTGGTTTTCTTGGGTGAATATTTGTTTCTAATGAGTTTGGTGAAAGTGGCCTACTGACAAGATTCTTCATAGTTTCTCTAAGTTTGTCACTTGTAGGATCAGTGTGAAAGAGCAGTTGGTTCTTGATTCCCTCTTTTCTATGTTCTTCAAACATCCACTTATCATCCTCAACCATATTCTTTTGCTTTTTTGCTTGATTTAAGGCGAATATGGATAAGACAATGGTTGAAGAATGCTTTTTGAGAGTTTGGGTCTATTGAGGGATAGTTGTTGTTGGATAGACTTGCTTTCTAGAAACTGAGGGATCTTTCTTTCTAAGCTCTTCTAGTTTCTTGTATGTATATATAATTCTAGACTTAGACCATCTTGCAACAGATCTTTCTGAACCAGAATTAGCAGCAACCAGCTCTTCTTTCATTCTCTTAAGCTTTAAAGCCTTCTTTGGATCCACTTATTTGTACTTTTTCAAGTCAGGTGGAGTTGGCTTGTGTAAAGGATCTTTGAGCATTCCTGGATTCTATCAATTTCTTCCTTGAGAGCATTTGATGACCAATCTTTGAATTGTGCTCTTGTTGCTTTGTATGGCTTGTGCTGCATATGTGGTCTAGATAATCCTGTTTCAGTTCCTCATCTAGCTCAGCATTGGCAGGCCCTTTCTGACATGGACTTACCCATATCTTTGGCAAAATCTTCAATTTTTCTTACTTTGCTAATTCATGAGATAAGATACTCTGAGTAGCCCTGTTATCTTTCCCTTTGCTCATTTCTTTAGCAATGCTCTCAGCCTGTCTAGCTTTCAACATTAGATATTCTTCTAAGTTTCTTGGCTTCCTATGTCCAAAGAGGGATGGGAAATCTAGTTTGAAGTATCCTCTGCTGTGAAAAATGATTCAATTTCTTTTTGAACAACAAGAATTTCTAGAGAATATCTACTGGCCAGTGGAATGTCAGATAGTGGTTGGTACAGGGGTGGTAGTGAAGTGGTTTTGGTTGGAGTTGATGAGAGTGGAGATGATGTAATGGGTTTTGATGATAAAGGGATTGGTAATGGAATATCTTCATCATCATCATCATCAACCAAAGTTTTCCTTTTGCATTGGAATTTGATCTTTGGTGATGATGGTCGTGTTGATATTCTTGGTGGTGTGGATAATGGTTGTGTTAAAGTTGGAAAAGTGATCATGGCAGAGTCTGGTTAACATCTGCTGTACCAGCATCTGCTGGCACATAAGCGGTACTAGCATCTGTTAGGTTAGTTTTTGGTGATGGTTTCTTTGGTGGTGATTTGGTTTTGGTCTTAATAGGGGATACGCTATTTGTTGCCATAGTAGTGGTTTCAGAAGAGGTAGGAATTGGTTGTCTAACTTTTCTAGTTGACTTTCTTTCTCTTGAAGTGCTAATATCTTCTTTTTCCATTTGCTTGGCTTGTTCTTCTTCAATCAATTTGGAAGCCTTGCTTTCCAGTGTATCTTATCTCTTTTGTTTTTCCAAAGCAATCTCTTCTGCTTCTTTGTTCAGGGTCTCATCAATCTCTTTTTGAACTCCAGCATCTGATGCTTTAATAGAGGTTTGGTATGGCTTTTGTTGCACCTTTGGTTTTGCATGGGAAGATGGCCGCAACTTTCTCAATTGATCTTTCTCCCCTTTTGGGCATTATCCTCAAATTCTTCTTGAAGGATTGTAGTCGGGGCACAGCTAGTTGTCTTGATCAAATGTTCTCTAATGGCCTTGATGTCTGCTTGAGTAACCTTATATCTGGCCTCAACCATTTTTCTAATTAGTTCCATGTTAGTGTTATGGTTGATATCAGCTAAATTGCTCTGAGCTTGAATGATGGGTTGCCCAGATTTCCATAGCTCATTGGCAATTTGCTGTGTAGAAGGCTGGCTTCGAGAATGTTGTAATATCTGCTTCATCATATCTTTCATGTCACAAATTGAAGACTCTATTGATCTATTAATAGGAACATCTGAATTCCTACCAGAGGTAGTTGTATTAGGATTATCAACAGGAGAAAACTCCATGTTATAAGAACCAAATGCCCCTTTTTCTTGGTACTGGGGACTTCCAACTAGAACAGAGGTTACAATTGTAGCCTCAAAAGTTGTTGCCTTTAAGGAAGACTGATTGATGTAACCACTATCCAACTGAGACACAGTTATGTCATTAGTTGTAGTGGATGCTTCACTTAAATTACCACCAAGAGTTACTTGTAACTCATAGGGTGTAGCCTCCTCAGCTGTTTCTGGTTAGCAACTTGATTTTCTCAAACTTAATCACTTGTGGGGGTGGACTCTCTTTGACTGGTGATTGAGAGGAACTGATTTGTGTTTGATTTTTATCAAGTGCATGAAATAGAGGTATAAAAGTGGATGGAATTGTGGGAGATGGTTGTGGAGTGGAAAGAGAGATAGCCCTGGGAGAGGGGCTTGAAAATAAACTTTCAAATGAAATGTCTGCTTCATAAGGTGGTGGCCCTGTGCTTAGAACCTGATCCTTTTGTGAGGATGCAGGAGAAGTTTGGCTTCTAGGTGGAGATCTTTCCAACTGTTGTGAGGAAGTAACAACAGTGGTTTCAAGTGGCTTTTGTGATACCACATGGTTATCCTCTAGGATCTCTTTTTCTAGAGGTGCCTTTTTATGTAATTTTGTTTTGGTGGGCTTTTTGGATGGGGGGGGGGGGTTTCTTTTGGATTTTGTTGGTGTGGGTTTCACAACACCGGTTGTGGTTTTATGATCACCAGAGCAGTGGGCTCAGCAACAGAGGTTTGAGCTTGTGATGTGGACTCGTCTAAAATTTGATCATCCCCCTTTGCTTGTTTTTTAAAAGCATTTGACTCTTTATAAGAAATTCTTGTAAAAGCTTCATGTGTAAGGCTTTTAATACGAAAAACAACACCATGTTGAAAATCTTGTTCAGAAACTTGTTTTTGAAGATAAAAGCTTTAGAGTCTTGGATACATGAGAAAAGCTTTAATTTGTTTCCTTTGACAGCAGTCACATTTGCAACCAAGTCATAGAACAAGGCTTGGGATAGATTAAAATCTGATTTTGTTAAAATTGCATATCTCAAGTATTGTACTTTTATTGTGGAATCTCATTAAATGAGGTGGTCTTGTGTGAGAGACATTCCAAGAGAGTATGGAAAAATATCTCATTTTAGGAGGAAATTGAGGTTTGTTAATTGTAACTCCTGTTAACTGACCCTCATACCCTCTTTCAATGAACTCTTGCTTGTCTGTCAAAGGATGTGTTACTTGCTAGGTCATCCAGACAAAATGTTGTGGATATTGAAGATGTAGAAATTTGAACCAGATTGTTTCCGACTTTAGATGTGATAGCATAGGGCCTTTTCTTCTGAGTTTGAACCTCATCATTAGACTAGAATTGTCGGATTTATCAACATAAATTGGTGCATCAGCGGTAAGTATGGCTTTGTAGTTTGATGCTTGAAGAACATCAATTAAAGAGTGAAAGGAAGTATTTTTGTCGGTTTTCTTGAAAGTGGGGAGGTAGTTATGCGGTAGTTTGAGGTTTAGAATCATGGTCGAAGATGAAAGTGAATGATGGTGAAGAGAATGAAGGAATGAGAGCAATGGAAACCGCTTTTAAGAATGTCGACTTCAAGACGGTAGTGAAAAGCTCTGTTTAGATGGAACAGGAATATATAAGGGAAAAAGTGAGTGCTGACATGGCATCTGTTTCAAAGATCTGATGGCTAACATCTATCCACGTGTAATATCTGTTGTAGTAATGGATGACAGTTGTTTGGGAAACTTCTGCTGGAATCTAGCAGTGGTTGGGAATAGTGATCATGAACAGTAGATTTGAATAGTGGCAAATGAGAACAGAGGATACACTTTTAATAGTGGATAGACTTTTAAGCAAACCAGAGATTTTAAGAAACAGTTGTTTGGAACAGACGTTTGGGATTTATTGAAAAGTTTCCAATTTTAGCTTTTTTTAAGGATACATTTTTGATTTTCTGAAAACATTTTAATACTATTTACACATGGGAAGCAAAATTATGCTTTTAATCTATGTTTAGGATACCAATTCTAAAGATCAAGTTTCAAAGGTAGATATATCCAAAGCTTTTGTTAAAACATCCACCAGTTGATCTTTAGTGGGAACATGATGTAGAGAAATCAAACCTTTTTCATAGCAATCCCTCACAAAGTGATGTCTGATGTCAATGTGCTTTGTTCTTGAATGTGATACTGGATTTTTAATGATTTTTTCAACTGCTTGACTATCTAACATGAAAGGAGTCTTTAGAGCAGTTACACCAAAATCCAGTAGTTGATTTTGAAGCCATAAGAGTTGAGTAGTGCAACTAGTAGCAGTAATATACTCACCCTCTATTGTGGATGTTGAAACTTCATGTTGCTTTTTGCTTTGCCAAGAGACTAAGCAATTTACCTAGAAACTGACAACCTTCTGATGTGGACTTTCTTGTAGCATGGCATCCAACAAATTTACTATTTGAATAACCTGAAAGCTCAATATTTCCCTTAGCAGGATACCAAATACCAAGTGTGGGAGCACCTTTTATGTATCTAAATATCCTTTTCACAACAATAAGATTTGACTTTCTAGGTGCTGACTAGGATCTAGCACAGACACATGTGGCAAACATGATGTTTGGCCTTGATGCAATTAGGTACAATAAGACCCAATCATGCTTCTATAAAGTGGTTGATCAACCAAGTCATCTTTGTCATCAATAGTGACCAATTTGGATGTGGCCATTGGTATACTACATGGTTTACAATCATTCATACCAATGAAGCATTAAAGTTCACCCATAGCACTCATCTCAAACTCTGTTGTCATGAGTTCTCTAAACTCTTCACACATGGAAGAACACGTCGATCCAAAAATGATGTCGTCCACATAAATTTGGACAAGCATCAAATCCTTTCCTCTCCATTTTAAAAACAAAAGTTTTATCAATTTTACCTCTTGCAAAGCCTATAGATAAGAGAAAGGTGGAAATAGTTTCATACTAGGCTCTAGGTGCTTGTTTCAAGCCATATAAATCTTTGTTTAGCGTGTAAACATGAAAAGCATCTTTAAAACTAGGGGGTTGGCATACATATACCTCTTCCTTGATTTTGCCATATAAGAAAGCATACTTGATATCCATTTGATACACCTTGATGTTGTGGTTGGCAGCAAAGGCTAAGAAAAATTTGATGGCATCCAGTCTTGCAACAGGAGAAAATGTTTCATCTTAATCAATGCCCTCTTCTTGTCTATAGCCTTGAACCACAAGCCTAGCTTTGTTTTTGATAATAATGCCCCTTTCATCTGTTTTGTTCTTGAAGACCCATTTTGTGCCAATTGGACATACATCCTGAGGCAATGGTGCAAGTTCCCATACTTGTTGTCTTTTGAACTGTAGGAGCTTTTCTTGCATAGCCTCTACCCAACTATTGTCTCTTAGTGCCTCTTGGTACTTGACAGGTTGTGTGAGACATAGAAAACTAGCAAAAATACAAATGTTTTGGGATTGACTTCTTATGAGTATCCCTTCATTGATGTTGCCAATAACTTGGTCTGGTTTTTAGGTAGATCAGATTTCCCTTGTATGGAATTATGGCATTGAGAGGTGAACGATGCAGATGGGAATCATCTGAGCTAACATCTGTTGGCAATTTTGAAGAGCCACCATCTGTTTAGAAAGGAAGTGGAGGTATAGCTGGGATAGGTGTAAGTATGGGTTGACTCTTGTTCACAGAAAATAGACTTTTATCAATAGGGGTTTGACTGGATGAGTTGGCAGAGTTTTGAGGATCAACAACAGTTCATGTTGTAGTGGCAGAGTTTTTACAATTGTTAGTAAAATTTGTTGCTCTGGTGGAGGAAGTGACTTTGTGTTGTCAAATCACAATGTCATATCCATAATCTTGATTAGGAGATTGTGTTGTACCTGTAGTGTTAGTCTTGACATACACATCTTCAAATCTAAAGTTATCTAGATAAAATAATTCAGCAGGATTTGCTGGGATTTTTAATGATGAAAGTTCATTGAACATTACATTCAAGGTCTCTTCCACACACCTAGTACTTGTGTTAAACACTTTATAGGCTTTGGAAGTTCACTGAACATTCCAGAAAATAACCACAATCTACATTGGCTGCAAATTTTGAAAAAAAGTCTTTTAAGTTTAGAATAAAACATCGGCCCAAAGATTTTGAAGTAAGAGATTATTGGTTTGATCTTGAATAGAATTTCATAAGCAGTCTTTTGATGTCTGGGGTTAATCAAAACTTTGTTATGTACTTAGCAAGCAATGTTTACAGTCTCTACCCAAAAAGACAAGGGTAAATCTAAGTCTGCAAGCATTGTTCTAACAACTTCAATTAGAGTTCTAAATTTTCCTTTCAACCACCCCATTTTGTTTTGGTGTCCTTAGGATGTTGTATTTCCTAACAATCCCTTTTGATACACATAACTCATCCAACTCCTTATTTCTAAACCCAATTCCATTGTCACTCATAAAGACTTTTACTGGCAGGTCAAATTGCTTTTCAACTTCTCTTAAAAAGTCTTGAAAAATGCATGTACTCTCATCTTTGGAGTGCAAAAAGTAAGTCTATGTAAACCTTAAAAAATCATCAACTATAACAAGAAAAATACCTCTTCTTTTTAAGACTCATGATTTTTATAGGGCCATACAAGTCCATGTGTAACAATTGTAGACACTGACTTGTTTTGGACTCTTCCATTGATTTGTATGAACTTTTATGGTGTTTACCTTTTAAACAGGAAAAACAATGTTCATCACATATGAACAATTTTGATGAAAGACCTCTTACAATACCTTGTTTAGAGAGTGTGGTGATAATTTTAAGATTTGTGTGACCAAGTCTTTTATGCCATAGTTTTGTCTCTTTGTTATAGGCAACTGAGAACAGACAAGCATCAGTCGTTGGATTATCCTTCAACATATCAACCATATACACATTGCGACTCCTGTGAGCAATGCTCTCAGCTATGATTTGATCAATCTTTTTAACCACTTATGGCCCAATAATCTGAAAAGTTTTCTTAGTGAAGAATGACCCATAGCCTTTGTCACTAATTTGAGATACACTAAGAAGGTTAAATTTAAGATTGTCACTAAGATTGACATTTTCAAACTTGAGTTTCCCTACTTGAACTGTCCCTAACCCCAACACCTTACCTTTTGAGTTGTTACCAAAGGATATATCACCCCCTCTATGAGCTAGAAAATCTTTGAGAAGGGCCCTACATCCTGTCATGTGTCTGCAGCCTCCAATATCTACATACCATAAACTACCAACGCAAGTAGAAGCTCCCTGTACATCAGTAACATGTTAGTTTTGGTGAGTGTCCAAAGCCAAAATGGCTTTGGATGGGGTCATAGACATTTCAGCCTCAAGCCCAGGTTTCGAACAGATTTTTGAAACATCCGTTGTGAACCATTTCCTATCAAATGATTATAACCTTGAGGATGCTTGTTTACTCTTGGTTTTGAGAGTCTTTTGTAGACCTCATAGCCAAGTGGTACACTCTTATAAGTTGGTTGGACATATCCTCTTGGAAATTTATTAGTTGGTGGTGCATCTGTTACCTGGATCTCTCTAGGAATAGAGGTTATATTCAGTTGTTTAGTAACGGATGCTTGGACTGGGACAAAGGTCTGTTTTGTCTTTTGTTTTCTTGAACTCTCAATTGTTTTAGATTTATACTCATTTCTTTTGACATTAAAATTTTTGAGATAACACACTCTTGAGTTTTGTGGTTTTTCTTGCCACAGATGGTACATTGAGGTGCATCAATAATCACACTTGTTTTGTTAATATTATATGCTTTTAGAAGAAAACAATTCTTAGTAACATGATTCTTCTTTTCACAAAAATCACGAAACAAGTTTGTTATGTTTTCAATCTTCTTTCCTTTTCACCCTTTTTGTCAACAGATGATGTAACATCTGCTGGAAGGTCTTTTAAGGGAATGATTTTGACTTGTGGTGCTTTCACACCTTTAATGGTTGAGAAATCCATTGGCTTAAAGTTTTCAAGAATGTCGCACTCATTTGACAAGGTTGGTTTGAATTGATATTTCTCAATCTCCTCAAAAGTTGAGGATACTACTGGTCTTTCTAGAACAATTTTCTTACCATTAGATTAAGTGACTTAAATATCTTGACCATCCAAGTTTGTTGGAATCATTTCAACCAAACCACAATCATTTACAACAGTGTTTTGAGAAACTTGGTCATGTTTCGAAAACCTACACCAAATTTTATATTACTTTGGATTTGTGATTCTAACGTCAACTCATAACCTTTGCAAGATTCAACCCATTTTTCACAGGGGATCTAAGTAGATTCAAGCTCCTTTTTACAACTTTGATATTTTTCTATCATAATTTTAAGTTGATCCTTGGTTATGGTTGATTCATGTTTGAGATTACTGATTTCACTATCCTTTTCAAACAGTTTTGATTTTAACTCTTTTGTAAGTTTTTCAAACTGAATTTCATCATTTAAGATCATGTTTCTAAGATTTTCCTTTACCTCTTTAATGTTAGCAAAATCAATAATACATTTGTCGAACATAAGTTTTTAAGGACTTGAGGTGATACCTTAGCAGCAGCCATCATGGCACAATCACACTCTCCCTCACAAACACTAGAATCCCATGGGTCTGTTAGAGGGTCTATTTCTTCACCAACTTTCTCTTCTGAAACATCTGTTGCAACATTTTCACAAAACTCATCAATATTGGACACCACTTCCTCATACTCTTCCCCTTCCAAAATAGTGTCTAGTGCCACAAAACAAAAATCATCAGTTTTCTTTTCAGAATTGGCAACTATTCATCAGTTAGTTCTTCAAGTAAGCTACTCCAATCAACAAAGCCTTGTGTAAAGAAGTTATGTTGACTAGTCTCTGCAAGAGCAGAGGTTTGTGCAGCTTGTGGTGCAAGTTGCACTTGAACCTGAGGAACTCGGGCTTGAACATATTGTATTCGAGGAACAATGGTCTAGACATAATGGTCAGGAACAGTGTTTATAGGGTGTGCAAAATGAGCAGTGTTTTGAATATATGGAGCTGGGGTATATTGGGAATAATGGACAATGTTTTGAGTGTTTTGAGGTCTAGGACTAGGATGTGTAACAATAGGATTGGCTCCTACATTGTCTAGCAAAATCACCTAGCCTATTACACTTATAGCATTTGATTTTTGACTTATCCAACCCAACTTTTAAACCCCATGCAACCCTTGAAACTTTCTACCAGTTTTCTTGTAAAACTTGCTAGTCCTAACACTCAGCAAGGCCAGTTGGTGCAAGATGTCCATTTCTTTGAAATCAACAGGTCAAAATGTTGAAGATCATTTAACTCAAAAGAAAAGTTGTTAGAAACTTGGTTTTCCCCATTTGCTGCAAAAGCATAACTAGGTGAGTTAGAACCAGAGCTAAATCCTCCAGCAGATGTTATGTTAATAAAATGATCATAACTCTGATCCTTACTTCCACCATAGGTTTTTTCTTTACCAAAAAGTGTTGTACTACCGAAGGCATAGTTATCAGCAACTTTTCCTGACTCATGTAGCTTCTTTTTCTAGTTAAGCTCTCTCTCATAAGTGAGATGCCTACCATGAAGTTGAGTCAGACTCATCTCCTTGAACCCAATAGCGGTTCTAGTTACAAAAGCAATAGTGTCCCATTTTTCTAGTAATGATCTTAGAAATCAGCTATTCAAGGTTAAATTAGGATAATTAATATTTACCAGTTTTAATTCACTTATTAGACAACTAAACCTTTCAAATTGCTGAGTTAATGGTTCTCCTTTAAAATGACAAAATGTTTCATACTGTTGGTTTTACTTCATGATTTTTTTTCAAGAACCTACTCTATCCCACCGAATTGCTCTTTCAAAGCATCCCACAACTCATTTGTATGGTTGCAATGCAACATGCCAGCATAGATAACATTTGGCAAATCCGTAGCAACGATGTTAAATGCCTTTGCATATAACTTGATTTTCTAAAAATCTTTCACGAAGTAATTTTCAGGATTCTGTGGAACTTGAACTTTTGGATCTTCAGCAGTTGGTACCATCAGAACATGAGGTCCAAAGATAACCGATTTCCATCAACCTGTATTTTTTGTGCAAGTATATGACCCATCAGACGTTAATAGATATTATACTCCAATCTGACAAGCATCGGAGGTTTGTGCATCATGCCAGTGTTATGTGGATCTTGTGGTTTTTGAGACATTTCTGATTGTTTACAAACAGGTATTTATTTAGAAATACTTTGATCTTAATAAACTTTTACTCTGTTTTCAATAAAACGAACAAACGAATCAGCAGTGAGAGCTAATCTGTTTATATTAAATTGATTGTAAGATCAAATTTGATTGACCAAGCTCTCATACCAATTGTTAGGATTTGAGTTTGATATTGTTGTGATTGTTTAAGATGGAAATCAATGAAAGAAGATAAACTATAATGAAAAGTGGAAATAATAAACTTTTAAATCAAAACAATAGAGACATTTTTTCATCAACATGATTTTGTAAACTTTGATTCACGTATGCATGCAAATATTACAACTCTCCCTCAGCCTAAGATCACTCAGTTTGTTCGTACAAAATGTTAGAAGGAAAGTGGTAATAGTTTATTGTACAATGCAAACCACTATGGCATCTAGGCTGACGTCACCTTGACATTGACATCTAACGACCTAACAAACTCTAACATCTGCTAAGCTAAAACACTGTTACATTAATATAAACTTTGTTGATCCAACATCTATTGATTGAAACTCTGATAAGTTTTAACCTCTGTTGGTCCAGCAGACCTTTGCTTCAACAGTTCTTTAATTCTTTAATAATAGAGGTTCTCCACAGCAGACTTTTGACTTTGAGCAGAGCTTGTCTTCAACAAATCTTGTATAACAGACTTTAGCTTCAACGACGATCCGACGATGTATTCAGAAAGAATGTGTTCATTCTGTTGTTCATGCCCTAAGTCACAAGAAAGGAGGATTTGATGCGCTTCTAGATTATCAGATGTGCATGATCACTGCTCTTACTCTTAATACGCCGTACAACTTTACAAGGTTGACATTCAAACAGATGAAGGGCAATATTACAAAGGAAAAATTCTTGCAGTATCCAAGATTTGTTCAGATGAGGCTTGACGACCAGTTTCTGAATCTCGAGAAGAATAACAAAGATTTGATGAATCTGGAACACATGTCAGATCTATCTCTAATTCGGTTGAGTCAACACCTGAAGCAAAGTACCGAGCTTGCAATGAAGAAATTCTTTGCGCCATTAAAGACAAGAATTATAAAGCACCGCCAAAGATAAATGGAAAATGATGGCAGTAACTCCGAAAATTCTGAAGAAGATCACTTAGATGATTATGTTCCTAAAAGAGGTTTCTAGTGAGAAAGAAGAAAAGAAAAATAAATCAACTCCCAAAAGAAGCCAACCGCACAAAGAAAACAAGTATCTAAGAAAGCTACGACTATGTCGGTTGATGAGGCAACCGATGAAGAGAGAGAGAGAGAGAGAGAGAGAGAGAGACTATAGAGAATGTTGAGATAGAAACGAATGTTGATATAGAAACAAATGTTGAAGATGAGGTATTATCAGCAACTTTAGATAAAGATAAGAATGAAGCTGATTCAAGTTCTGACGAAAGCATAGATTTTGAGGCAAGAGCAACAGCAGAGAAATAGAAAGGCATTAGCCGATGATGATGAAATGTATGTGCCTTCGGAACGTGAAGATATCATCGGAAGGACAAAGAAGAAAGCTAAACGAGTTAAAAGAAAAGCATCAGATGTGGCAAAGTTTACAGGGTCTCCATATGTTAAGAGTGCTAGAAGGAAATATCTCAAGAAAA
Organism: Scalesia atractyloides; assembly: GCA_947069175.1. NCBI lineage: Eukaryota > Viridiplantae > Streptophyta > Magnoliopsida > Asterales > Asteraceae > Scalesia > Scalesia atractyloides. Next base: position 55,127,793 of record CAMTDV010000020.1, read on the forward strand.
GACTACTGAAGTTGAATTAGTAAGTTAGGAGAAAGAAACACCAGAGGTGGAGGTTATTACCGACACAATTGTTATTATTACACCACCAACATCTCCACAACGTTAACCATCTCCAATACAACAGTCTACACCCTCACATCCACCATCACCTCCAAAACAAACAACCGCGAAACAGACAACACCTCTAGTTCAACAATGATGACACCTCAATCAGCTAGACGTCAATCTCACCCACAGGCACTACAATATTTGAAGAAGATTTGCCCTTTACGGGTTTTGAGGGAGATTTCTCTAACAATCAGAAAGTTCAAGACTTGGAGAATAGAGTTAAACAACTAGAAGCAGAGATGTGCAATTAGTGTCAATGCTTACAACTGTCACTTCTGAAAATGAAAGATTAATAGAGTTGTGAAAGATCTTGAAGTTGAGAAATCGGTAAACACAAAGAAGTTTGATGTACTATACAAGGTACTTGATAAATGATTCAACATAAACTTCAATGCTGATTATGATTTGATCGAGATAGAGGAAGCGGAAGCTAGGGCTGCTGAGAGAGCTATTAAAGAAGAAGTAGATGCTGCAGCTGCAGGCAAAGGGAAAGAGAAAATAGATGTTGTGTAAGTCCACTCAATCCAAGGATCTCACTCACTAACTATAGGTCCACCTGCGGATGGTGTTAAACCTGTTCCTTGTTCATATAACACACACATAAGTGCGGAATCCAAGTGTGCATGCAACCAAAGCAAAGTAAAGAACACGGGGTAACCAAAGATTCACTATCTTGATTAATGATTGAGAACAAGTACAAACATATACACACAATGCTCGTATGACTCAAACAAACTTGCTGTGTTCTTGTGTCTTCGTCTTCACCAAAAATGCTGATTGAGAGATCCCACCAAAAGATTAGTTCGTCAGCAGAAAGACTCAAAGGCTAAACCTCACTAAGAGGTGCATGTCTGCTTATATAGTATCCATGTTGGTCATCCGTACGAAATTGGTTCGTACGGAGCAACTGGTTTTGTACGAAGCAACTGGTTTCGTACGAAGCAACTGGTTTCGTACGAAGCAACCAATTTCGTACGAAACCATACGAAGCAACTGGTTTCGTACGAAGCAACGACGTACACAAGACTCAACGGTATGCACACATGCAACTGATTAACACAGACAAGCTAACATGTCGTACTAAACCAAGATAGAAGGATGTCTTGATCAACTATAACTAAGAACAAGCAACAGACACAAAAGTGTATCAACACTAACACAATCACTAGGTGTGCGGAATCCACCTAGCAATCACCATTGTAGAATAATGTATCAAGAAAGAAGACTGATGAGAGAAATCAAAGAATACACAAAATATTCTTTGATGTTAGAGATGAGTGACGTCACACACATAGTAGCCGCCAGACAAAACACACACAAATGATTAGGGTTTTCTTGCTGCACAAACTTTCCACAAAAGAATTCCTATCTTGTTTATTCCACTGAAAGTATATAAACAAGACATATCCGGACACACAAGTCCGGATATACATCACAAGGCCCAAGGCCCAACATAACAAAACTCGGACTAGCTACCCAAGGCTAAGTCTGGACATCCACAAACAAAACTAAAACCCGGACTTGGGAACAACATACCCAAGTCCAGAATACATATTAGCAAACTCAGAACTATCAGAAAAAACAAGGATTAGGACAAATCCTAATCCGGACAATCAACAAACTCGGAAGCTTCATACCTAAGCTCAGACACATAAAGTTGTTACAAAAAATACATATGGGACCCCTAAACTTTAGAGAGACTTCACTTATAACACTAAGTGCATCAACAAACTCCCCTTTGATCAGTGAAGGATCTTCCATGTTGATCTTGAATTCTTCAATTAAGCTTCGAGTACTCACGACCTGCCACACTTGGTTCTTCACACAGAACTGAACTACTTTGATGAATTGATGTGCTAGAGGGCGATCTTCTTCAAGATATCGCATAGGAAGACGACAAAGCTTTTTTAAGTGTTCCAGCTTCAAGTTGACCAGACAAATTGGATCCAAGATCCGTAAAATCTCTTTAGACACTTTCTTCTCTGTGATTACCGCCTCCCCAGTTTTACCATCAAGGTACCAAAACCCAATATCCTTTATCTTCTCCAAATCAAATCTTATTAAAGGAATCTTCTGAAGACATCTAGCAGGAGGATAGACAATTTTCAAAACCTGCTTCCATCTGAACTTGTCGATAGACTTAACAGCTCGTCCAACGGCAGGCTTAAAAGTCTTCCACTTGCTTTCCCGGCTCTCAGCGACCAAATGGGGAATTAAACCTCTAATGCTCCCGACATTAGTATCATTGTTGAGTTTTAGTTGGGCATGATGATGCAAGTCACGAGCAGATAAAGTTTGTAAGTATTGAACACCATTTGTACGCTTGATCATGACTAAGCTATGTTTTTCTTCAAAATCCCAACTTTGAATCTAGCCTGAATACTCACCTCTGGTGTTTATATATCTCTTCCTTTGTGTTTCATCAGGAAGAGCCTGAAACCACTTATAAGCTGCCATGCGAACCTCTTGAGGCACACGAATAGGATTCATAATTTCTCAAGCATAACATCTCCAAACACATAGCTTCTGAGATCATCCATGTTTACCTTCAGCGACTTGTACTCATACTTTTTTCTTTACCCATTTCTATGAATTTAAACTTGCCAGAAAGATCCTCATCAGTCTTCCAATTTCTGCCAGTAAGATCCTCATCAGAATCAGAAAGAGTACCCATCTCAGCATCAGTGGGGCCCTTATCTCCCCAGTGCCAGCTCCCGAAGACTCCCCCTGAGTCCGAGTAGTGGTTGAAGGTTCATAAGTATGTGAACTCCTTAGCTGCTCCCCCTGCACTGCGGCTTCAGGATCTTTGTCTTTGTCAAGATCGTCACGAATTTTATTTAGTTCATCAATTTTGCACTGAGCCTTCACTTGTAAAGCCGCATTCTCCCCCTGAGAAGCGAGGAGCTTCACAAGATCCCTCACAAGCTGATGGACTTGATCAGTAGATTTGATCAGAGTCTCATGTCGGGCAGAAGAGGAGGCTTCCCGTTTAATGAAGTTACCTAGCTGAATACCTTGATCTTTGTTCAAACGAAACAAATGCGTCATTTGTTGATCCAGCATGGCATCCTTTTTCTTGTAATACTCTATGCTCTTTTCTGAATCTGTTCATGATGTTCTCTCAACACATTTGCCAATCCTTAAACTGAGATTGAATAAACTTATGAAGGTTTTACCCGTCATTAACACTTGCTATCCCCGGAGGCCTCGGTACAGATGCAAATGCAGTAGGTCGAGGACCAGAAAGTCTTGGATCAGACTGGTTGAGACATAGGCGGTCTTGTTACTGGTTGCATGTGTGGACTAGGACCAAAGAAACCCTTGGATGAATAGTTTGAGCAAGAGGTGTCCCTGTCGTAGTTTGTGACTGATTCGATCGTTTACTTCCTGAAGAACTTTGAGAACCAAGAGAGCTTTTAGACGATGCAAACACATTTTCCGAACTCATCGAAGAAGACAGTGAACCAAACAAAGGTGTGGTAGTGATGGCAGAAGACATTAATGGCAAAGAAAGTCTCACAGAAGCAGGGATACTGATTGACTCCACAGATGGAGTAACTGGTAGCAGAGTGGTAATAGACGGAAGAGAAACTGAACTTCCCAGGCCAGATAGACCGCTAGCAACTGATGTGACAACAACACTCAAAGAAACATTCACTGGAGCAGCTTCAACGCTTGAAACCTGAATATCCGAACTCTCAACAACTCGTCGTCATTGTGTACGTCCTGATTATAGGTGTCATTCGAATAACATAAGAATTTTGTGGTTGACGCTCATAATCATCATCATCTGAGGAAGAACTGAAAACAATGGAATCCAAATCAATTAATTTATTATTCAAGTTGCCAGGCGCATAATCCATTAGGAAGAGGGACCGAAAGAAGTGACTTTAGCGCGAAACAAAACAAGTTGCTCCCTTTCAGCAACCGAAATTCGATTTTGCAGATCTTTTTGCACCAACTGCAAATACTTCTTTTCAGACAACATATCAACATCAGACTCATCTATGATTTGCTTTCCTTTATCTACAAAATGAAAAGATGAACCAGCTTCCAAAGCAGCATCTGTAACATTTGTCAAAAACGGGTTTCCAAAACCCGCTCCGTTTTGTAATCGAATATCAAGTTATAAAAGTCACGTTGAATATTTATGATTATTTTGATTTAAAATGATACATTAATTAATAAATAAACTAAACTATAAAAATTATATTTGATAAAAAGTTAAAACAAAATAAATAAAAAAAATATGTTGCTGCCGGGACTCGAACCCGTGTCAGCCAGTTTACAACTCCAACGACTTAACACACACTCACATCACCACTCCGTCACTTGTTGTTTTCTGTTATCTCTAGGAAACAAATAACATTTATACACAAACTCGGTTAAACCGGTTGCGCCAACTGAGAAACGGAAATCGGCAAATCAATCGTCAAATCGCTTGATTACTCGCACATTCAGTTTATAACCGATGCATCGACGATTTTTAATCAAGTTGGAATTAATTGAACATCAATCCTCATCATTATCGGTTTTTATAACCGAAAAGTATCAAAGTCCCAATTACCTCAACTCCAGACCCCTCTCGCGACTCAGAAACATCATACCAACATTCCATTTCACTTTCGTCACATTTTCAGACCATCAGAACGCTTAAATCAGCTCGCCGGAATTTTCTGCAAATTTCGCCGGAAAACCGTATTCATCCTCAAACGGTAAATCTTTCAATATCATTGTAGTTCAACAATTGTTAGGCTATTTCTAACTTAAACCTCTCAATTGAAATCGAATTCAGGCGCTGTATTCAGCTAATTCCAGTTCGCCGGAAATTTCCTGAAAGTCTTTATTTCCGTCTGTGAAACGGTAAGGACCTTCAATCCCGCTGTTAACGTTTGTTTATCACTTCAATTCCACGATTGACTAATCAAAATAGTTAATTGTTTTGGTTCAGTTGAGGTGCACAAAAACAGAGCCGACGCATTTGCCGGAAATTATGTGATATATCATTCCTACGGTAGGTTACTTCCAACACCGTTTCTGTCATTTCATTTTAACCTTAAGAATGTTTGATAATCGTAAAAACAAGAAACGGATCAGTGATTCAGTCGACAGAAATTTGAATGAAGAAGACGAAGTTAATTAAGTTATAAGTTTATTTAAAACCAGTAAAATGAACGGGTTAGACACACAGTCTAGCGGTGGACTGTGTGGAAAACATATACGCATGTCCCGAGTTCGATCCCTGCTACACGCACTCCTTATGTAATAGAATGCCTTTTTGTTTAAAAACTAAACCGGGTTAACTCAGTTAGTTGTTAAGTATAATAAAAACCGAGATAATAACCAGGTTAGACACACAGTCCAGCGGTGGACTGTGTGCAACACTAAGTCACACGTCGCGCGTTCGAAACCTGTCACTGGCACCGGTTCGTTGAATTAAAATGTTTTTGAAATTAAAAGAATTTTGGTTAAACCTAATTAGTATATAAATATAATTAAAAACAAGATTATTTCGGGTTAGACACATAGCTCAGTTGGTAGAGCTGCGTGCACGCGTACGGGAGGTCTCGGGTTCGAGCCTCACCCGGCGCAAACTATTTCGCTGACCGAACCGGTCAACAAGTCAACTGTCAACGGTCAACGTCAACGGTCAACGCAAAATAAACAATTTTTTTTTATATTTTTATTTATTTAATTTAATTTAAAAATCAATTAAAAATACTTAAAAATAACATTTTTAAAGATAGAAAATAGCCTTAAACTCACAAAAATATATCTAAAAATTTCATTAAAATCCTTAATAAAATCCACTCATTTAATATATTTTTCCGTTATTATTTAGGTTAGTATTTCTCGTTGTTCCGCTCATCTAATTCGTGCGCATCTCACCATCTCCAATCCAACGCACCCAATGTGAGTGAATCTTTACAAATTCCCTGTTTTAATCACGTTTTGGGGTGTATCATGTGTCTTGTTATATATATTATAATTAAACCATTGTGCATACATCATATCATGAACATGTGTATTCAGTTTGTTTCTGTTGTGTAGTTATTGTTGGATGCAATTTATTATTTTCAGTACATGCAATTTCATAGGCCGCCGCTCCCCATTACATTATGAGCGTTGAGCATGTTCCCCATTTCATTATGAGGTTGAACCTGGCGTGCCCACATACGATCGGCTCCGTTTGATTGAGCCTTGATCGCACAGACATTTTCATTTTCAGTACATGCAATACGATCGGCTCCGTTTGATTGAGCCTTGATCGCACAGTTCATTTATGTTATTTATCGTATGTTGTTGGTATGTTAATGTATGCTATCATATGTTATTGTATGTTATAGTTGTGATTGCTATTTGACACTGCTTGATTATTTACATTTGCTCATTTATGATTATGCACAATTTTTCATTGATAAACTAACAAGTAATTCATAAATAAATGTTTATCTAATAAGGTTCACTCATCAACTTATGTTGACCCAAAAACCCCCATTTTTACACATGATAAAGGTGAACCAGCAGCAGCCAGAAACACTTAGGATTGGACTAGAAGAATAAAATGGTTTAGAGTTTGGGATTTGTTATGTTTGGTTTATTTTCTTTGTATTGTATGGACATGTTTGGATATTTGGAAATGTAACTTTGACTTTAATAAATATGAAACATATTAATAAATATCATGAGCTTTGGTGATAACCCAATTATGCCCCGACTCTTATTCCGCTGCGGGTCGGGGTGTGACAGATTGGTATCAGAGCCATGACTATAGGGATATAGGATAGGTTATTAGACCCTTAGAGCCTATACTATAGTTGATTAGAAACTTATAAGATTTTTGTGTGTTACATGCCAAATTTCATAATGTTTATATGTTTTATGTTAAATGTTACATTCAATATTATGCAAGCATGTTCATAAGTATGTATTATCATATAATGCCTATCATGAATCATATACTCATAACATATCACATCCATGAAAGCACACACCACATCATGATTGCTTTTACAATGATTTTTGTGTTTTCAAATCTCATCAAAGTGAGTTTCATGACGGGCATGTAGTAACTGGAAGGGTACCAGTACCGGTAGTCGGAACGTCCTGTCTAGGCTGGCATTCGTATAAATCCAAAATAAAGGACCAGTTTGCCTACCTGGGGATAACGATGAGAGTACGAAGTACCTATTAGGCCAAAGCATGCTATACCAAACGTCGTGTGAGCTAACCCCACTTTGAGTTGTCATTGTGTCTACACCTGGACACGTTCCGACCAAACATCTCATTAACATATTTTGTGGTTTGCGTTCGGGTGATGCGAGTGTTAAATTGCCAATACTAATATGAATCCTACCAAGCCAATAGCCATGGGGGCCTACATGACTATGTAGGTGAAGGTATGGGGGACATTTGAGGCCCAACATGAGCGAACCCAAGACATCCTATGGATGTAGTTGCATTATTTATATTTATGTTATTTTCATTTTCTTAAAGACACATGACACCTAAAAAGACACCATAAAATCACAATCTTCTCATTGTATGATCCTGTAGATGTCGTCTAGACAGCAACGAAGGGGTAAAAGATCAGGAAGGTCTCAGGAATGCTTGGCCACACAGATCGCGAAACAAATGGCCACGATACTGCCTGACATTGTGGTCCAAGTACAATAAGCCCTCGCTACAAATCCTACTAACCCTCCCCAACAACATGACCAGAACATCGACAACCCTCCTACCAGTAAGTGTTCATACAAACATTTCAAGTCTTGTGATCCTCCTAAATTTGAAGGGACCGAGGGTGTCACTGCTCTCCTACATTGGTTCGAGGAGATGGAAAACACCTTTCTAAACTGAGATTGTCCTGAGGATCGCAAGGTTCGATACGCTACTGGGAGATTATTTGGGGTAGCTCTCACTTGGTGGAATACTGAAAAAGGGAAGAGGGGAACTGAAGATGCAATGGCCTTAACTTGGGAGGAGTTAAGGGAAATCATGACTAGGCGTTTCTGTCCTAGGAGTGAAATTAAAAAGCTGGAGGACGAATTTCATTCTCTAAAGCAAAAGGAGGGTGATCACACCACCTATAACAAGAGGTTCTTGGAGTTGAACCAAATGGTTCCAAATTTGTTCACCCCAACCTATCGTCTGATCGAGCATTATATTCGAGGACTTCCCTCGAAAATCCAAGATTCAGTTCTCAGCGTTTCACCAGTAACACTTGAAGCTGCTATGGAGCTAGCAACTGAACTGACCGAGAACCGAATTCGCAACGGGAAGTTCAAAGAAGAGAAAAAGAAAGCCCCTGTTGAGGGTCAAACTTCAAACCATCCCATTTCTTCCTCTAAGTTTTCCAACAAGAGGAAGCGCAACCCCAGAAATTTCGCTGTTACTCAAACCAACCTTCCAATTCCTGCTGCACCCATTACTCAAGTCACCCTTCACCCGCACCATACAGAAGAACTTACACTGGCCCGTTACCAAAATGTAACCGTTGCCAATATCACCATTCCCCTGATCATCCTTGCCAATATTGCACTGGCTGCGGTCGCGCAGGTCATACTGTTCAAACCTGCCGCATGCCTCCACGAACGAACCGCCACCAACCTTTAACCCAAACCCACCAACAATTAATGGGTCAAGCCCAACAACCCCTACTATTACCACCCACCCAACATTTAGCCCAAACATATTACCAGCCCAATTATCCTATGGGTCAACCAATGAGGGCTTGCTACAATTGCGGTGACCCGAGCCATTTCAGAAACACTTGTCCAAGGTTGGTAAACATTATTCATGCTCAGGCCCAAGCCAACCCGGTGAATCAAGCAAACCAAGCTCCTCCACCTAACAAGAGGGAGAGCTTTCAATATCAACGCTAACCAGGCCAGAGCTGATGGCAATGTGGTTAACGGTACGTTCCTTATAAATGGTAGATATGCATCTATGTTATTTGATACTGGTGCGGATAGAAGTTTTGTGTCTTTAGAATTTGAACCTATCTTAAGCAAAAATCGGGATAAGCTCACGGAATCCATAACGGTAGAAGTTGCGGATGGGAAACCAGTTTCATTAAACTCTATTTTACGCAACTGTACACTCACCTTAAACGACCACGATTTCTCAGTCGACCTGATCCCTATGAAGCTGGGAAGTTTTGATATCATAATCGGTATGGATTGGCTCAGTCAACATCAGGCAGAAGTTGTATGTCGTGAAAAATTTATTCGTATTCCTCTTTCAAACGGTCAGACTCTTCGAATCATTGGAGAAACCTCGTCGAAAGGGCTCAGCTTAATGTCTTGTCTTCAAGCTCACAAATATCTTCGCAAGAATTATGTCGCGTTTTTAGCTCATATCATCAAAAAGGGAACCATGGAGAAGAAACTTGAAGACATTCCTGTAGTAAAAGACTTCCCGCAAGTTTTTCCTGACGACATTTCAGGACTTCCTCCAGTTAGAGACGTCGAATTCCGTATTGATCTTATACCTTATAGGTTAGCCCCCTCTGACATGCAAGAGCTAGCCAGTAAATTACAAGAGTTGACTGACAAGGGATTCATACGTCCTAGCTCGTCGCCTTGGGGTGCACCTGTCCTTTTTGTAAAGAAGAAAGATGGATCGTTTCGTATGTGCATCGACTACAGAGAGCTCAACAAGTTAACAATCAAGAATCGCTATCCTTTACTCACATTGATGATCTTCTTGACCAACTACAAGGTGCCAGCTGCTTTTCAAAAATCGACCTTCGATCTGGCTATCATCAACTTAGAGTGCATGAAGAAGACGTCCCTAAGACTGCTTTTCGAACTCGTTATGGCCACTATGAATTCATGGTTATGCCATTTGGGTTAACCAACGCACCAGCTGTCTTCATGGACCTAATGAACAGAGTCTTCAAACCTTATCTTGATCGATTTGTTATAGTCTTCATCGACGATATTCTTATTTATTCAAAATCTAAATCTGATCATGAGCGTCATCTTCGACTCATCCTTGCACTTCTAGAAAAGGAAAAGCTTTATGCCAAATTCTCCAAATGTGAATTCTGGTTAAAAGAGGTGCAATTCCTTAGGCATGTAGTCAATGACAAGGGAATACATGTCGACCCTTCAAAGATCAAAGCGGTACAAGAATGGCAAGCTCCACGTACACCAACTGAAGTAAGATCTTTTCTTGGTCTAGCTGGCTATTATCGTCGGTTCATTTCGAACTTCTCTCGCATTGCTGTACCACTCACGGCTTTAACTCATAACGGAAAACCTTTCATATGGGGACCCAAGCAGGAAGAAGCCTTCCAAGCCCTTAAACAAAAACTTTGTGATGCACCAATCCTCACTCTTCCTGAAGGTTGTGATGATTTTGTGGTCTATTGCGACGCGTCAGGGCAAGGATTGGGCTGCGTTCTAATGCAAAGAGGAAAAGTTATAGCTTATGCTTCGAGACAACTCAAGACACATGAAAAGAATTACACCACTCATGACCTAGAACTTGGAGCCGTTGTGTTCGCTCTTAAGATATGGAGACATTATCTCTATGGTACTAAGTGTGAAATCTACACTGACCACAAGAGTCTTCAACATATCTTAAATCAAAAGGAGTTAAACATGAGGCAACGAAGATGGGTCGAACTTCTAAATGACTATGACTGTGAAATTAGATACCACCCTGGTAAAGCAAATGTGCTGGCGGATGCACTTAGTCGAAAGGGTTATGCGAACTCCATTCGTCTTCTATGTTCGCAAATTATAACCGACATTAAAGATCAAATTCGAGAAGCCCAACACGTTTCAATAACGGAAGAAGATGTACGAAAGGAGATGTCCTGTGGAGCTGAGCTAAAAATTGAAACTAAATCTGACGGTATTCTGTACTACCTAGATCGTATCTGGATTCCTAACCACAACAATCTTCGTGAAATTCTTATGAATGAAGCTCACAAAACGCGATATTCTATACACCCAGGAGCCGATAAGATGTATCAAGACCTACGATACACCTATTGGTGGCCTGGAATGAAGAAGGATATTGCCGTTTTTGTTTTCCAAGTGCCTTACATGTTCCAAGGTGAAGGCTGAACACCAAAGACCCTCAGGACTTCTGGTCCAACCGGAAATACCTGTATGGACGTGGGAAAATATAACCATGGATTTCATTACCGGGTTACCTCGCACTTCTGGTGGGTATGACAATATATGGGTAATTACAGACCGACTTACAAAATCAGCTCACTTTATTCCTATCCGTGAAGATTTCAAGAACGAAAAGCTTGCCCGTATTTATATCAACGAAATCGTAAGCCGACATGGGGTACCGTTAAGCATTATTTCTGATCGTGATGGTCGTTTCACTTCACGAACATGGCAAGCAGTACAATCCGCAATGGGTACGCGATTAGATCTCAGTACCGCCTATCATCCTCAAACTGATGGACAGTCTGAGCGCACCATTCAAACTCTTGAAGATATGCTTCGAGCATGTGTCATAGACTTCAAGGGAAATTGGGACGCCCACCTACCATTAGTTGAATTTTCATACAACAACAGCTATCATTCAAGCATCGGCATGGCACCTTTTGAAGCCTTATATGGTCGTAAGTGCCGATCTCCTGTATGTTGGCACGAAATTGGGGAAGCTCAAACACTGGTCCAGAATTGATCCAAGAAACCACAGACAAGATCCATCAAATCCGAAACAATCTTCTAGCGGCTCAGAGTCGTCAAAAGAGTTATGCAGATAAACGACGGAAGCCTTTAGAGTTTAACATTGGTGATCATGTACTTCTAAAAGTATCACCGTGGAAGGGAGTAGTTCGTTTTGGTCAAAAAGGCAAGCTAGCACCACGCTACGTAGGACCTTTCAAGATACTCAAAAGAGTCGGACCTGTAGCATACAAGCTTGATCTACCAGAAGAACTCAACAGGATTCATCCCACGTTCCACGTATCAAACTTGAAGAAGTGCCTCGCTGATGAAAACCTCCACATTCCTCTGGAAGATATTCAGATTGATGAATCTATGCATTTTATTGAAAGACCAGTAGAGATCATGGACTTCGGAGAGAAACGTCTACGACGAAGTCGCATTCCAATTGTTAGGGTACGCTGGGAGTCGAAACGGGGACCTGAGTTTACTTGGGAACGTGAAGACTCAATGCGTGAAAAATACCCGCATCTTTTTCCTACTACTTCAACTACTTAAATTTCGGGACGAAATTCCTAAAAGTAGGGGATACTGTAACATTTGTCAAAACGGGTTCCAAAACCCGCTCCGTTTTGTAATCGAATATCAAGTTATAAAAGTCACGTTGAATATTTATGATTATTTTGATTTAAAATGATACATAATTAATAAATAAACGAAACTATAAAAATTATATTTGATAAAAAGTTAAAACAAAATAAATAAAAAAAATATGTTGCTGCGGGACTCGAACCCGGGTCAGCCGGTTACAACTCCAACGACTTAACACACACTCACATCACCACTCCGCCACTTGTTGTTTTCTGTTATCTAGGAAACAAATAACATTTATACACAAATTCGGTTAAACCGGTTGCGCCAACTGAGAAACGGAAATCGGCAAATCAATCGTCAAATCGCTTGATTACTCGCACATTCAGTTTATAACCGATGCATCGACGATTTTTAATCAAGTTGGAATTAATTGAACATCAATCCTCATCATTATCGGTTTTTATAACCGAAAAGTATCAAAGTCCCAATTACTTCAACTCCAGACCCCTCTCGCGACTCAGAAATATCATACCAACATTCCATTTCATTTTCGTCACATTTTCAGACCATCAGAACGCTTAAATCAGCTCGCCGGAATTTTCTGCAAATTTTCGCCGGAAAACCGTATTCATCCTCAAACGGTAAATCTTTCAATATCATTGTAGTTCAACAATTGTTAGGCTATTTCTAACTTAAACCTCTCAATTGAAATCGAATTCAGGCGCTGTATTCAGCTAATTCCAGTTCGCCGGAAATTTCCTGAAAGTCTTTATTTCCGTCTGTGAAACGGTAAGGACCTTCAATCCCGTTGTTAACGTTTGTTTATCACTTCAATTCCACGATTGACTAATCAAAATGGTTAATTGTTTTGGTTCAGTTGAGGTGCACAAAAACAGAGCCGACGCATTTGCCGGAAATTCTGTGATATATCATTCCTACGGTATGTTACTTCCAACACCGTTTCTGTCATTTCATTTTAACCTTAAGAATGTTTGATAATCGTAAAAACAAGAAACGGATCAGTGATTCAGTCGACGGAAATTTGAATGAAGAAGACGAAGTTAATTAAGTTATAAGTTTATTTAAAACCAGTAAAATGAACGGGTTAGACACACAGTCTAGCGGTGGACTGTGTGGAAAACATATACGCATGTCCCGAGTTCGATCCCTGCTACACGCACTCCTTATGTAATAAAATACCTTTTTGTTTAAAAACTAAACCGGGTTAACTCAGTTAGTTGTTAAGTATAATAAAAACCGAGATAATAACCAGGTTAGACACACAGTCCAGCGGTGGACTGTGTGCAACACTAAGTCACACGTCACGCGTTCGAAACCCGTCACTGGCACCGGTTCGTTGAATTAAAATGTTTTTGAAATTAAAAGAATTTTGGTTAAACTGAATTAGTATATAAATATAATTAAAAACAAGATTATTTCGGGTTAGACACGTAGCTCAGTTGGTAGAGCTGCGTGCACGCGTACGGGAGGTCTCGGGTTCGAGCCTCACCCGGCGCAAACTATTTCGCTGACCGAACCGGTCAACTAGTCAACAGGTCAACGGTCAACGCAGCAAAATAAACAATTTTTTTATATTTTTATTTATTTAATTTAATTTAAAAATCAATTAAAAATACTTAAAAATAACATTTTTAAAGATAGAAAATAGCCTTAAACTCACAAAAATATCTCTAAAAATTTCATTAAAATCCTTACTAAAATCCACTCATTTAATATATTTTTTTCCGTTATTATTTAGGTTAGTATTTCTCGTTGTTCCGCTCATCTAATTCGTGCGCATCTCACCATCTCCAATCCAACGCACCCAATGTGATTGAATCTTTACAAATTCCCCGTTTTAATCACGTTTTGGGGTGTATCATGTGTCTTGTTATATATATTATAATTAAACCATTGTGCATACATCACATATGAACATGTGTATTCAGTTTGTTTCTGTTGTGTAGTTATTGTTGGATGCAATTTATTATTTTCAGTACATGCAATTTCATAGGCCGCCGCTCCCCATTACATTATGAGCGTTGAGCATGTTCCCCATTTCATTATGAGGTTGAACCTGGCGTGCCCACATACGACCGGCTCCGTTTGATTGAGCCTTGATCGCACAGACATTTTCATTTTCAGTACATGCAATACGATCGGCTCCGTTTGATTGAGCCTTGATCGAACAGTTCATTTATGTTATTTATCGTATGTTGTTGGTATGTTAATGTATGCTATCATATGTTATTGTGTGTTATAGTTGTGATTGCTATTTGCCACTGCTTGATTATTTACATTTGCTCATTTATGATTATGCACAATTTTTCATTGATAAACTAACAAGTAATTCATAAATAAATGTTTATCTAACAAGGTTCACTCGCCAACTTATGTTGACCCAAAAACCCCCATTTTTACACATGATAAAGCCAGAAACACTTAGGATTGGACTAGAAGAATAAAATGGTTTAGAGTTTGGGATTTGTTATGTTTGGTTTATTTTCTTTGTATTGTATGGACATGTTTGGATATTTGGAAATGTAACTTTGACTTTAATAAATATGAAACATATTAGTAAATATCATGAGCTTTGGTGATTACCCAATTATGCCCCGACTCTTATTCCGCTGCGGGTCGGGGTGTGACAGCATCAAGCTCTAAAATCAATGAATCAGTTTCTACGGCAGCACTTGGAGGCGAAGAAGGAACAACTGCTTCATCAACAACATTTTCTACGATAGGATCTTAAAAATTTGTTGTGGAAACAGGTTCAGGAGCAGGTTCCTCGACCGGTGGTTGTTGAAGATCAACTGAAGGTTGAACAACCACTAGTGCTTGATCATCCGGAGCACCTTCATGATCACCAGCTCGAAAGATTTGTGCAATACCATTACGGATATTTATCCAAGTCTGATCAATTTCGGGATTGTAGTTATCCTGAATGATTGCACCAAGCAGATGATGATGAACTGGGAGGACAACTACATGCCTTGTTATGTTCGCACTTTCACTGTCTTTAAAAATACGCGGATGCATTGGAGTTTGAACATAAGCTAGTAACTGAGCATCAAGAGGTAGATTTGGCAGGAGATGATGAAAGATCAGTGTAAGAAATCTTGGATAAAGAATCATTAACCATTTGTCATTTGGCCATAGACTAGATGAGTTTTAAAAGCCTGAAGAATCATACGGGAGAAATTGTATGGTTGACTGAAAGTTAGACCGATCATAGCTGATAAAAGTTCATGTCCTATTCCATCCATACCCGATTTTGAGGTGCTATGCACTACATCAACACATGGAAGAAATATCTCCAGCCCAATAATCATACCCTTAAATATCTGTTTAGATTGAAAATAGCCCACATAACCAACGGCTCGAGCACGTCTTTCATGAATCTTCTTAGCATAGCTTGTTTCACCATGATCTAGGTCACCAAAACGTAAGGCCGCACGAATAACAGCTTCATTGATCAAAATTGGATTTCCATGTACAATGTTTTCGATTGTATCTCCCACTGATCGACCTGTACGCCAAAAGTCTTGAATATATGCTTGCACATGATGTACATTTTCAGAAATTGTAAAACTAATTCTTGAGTTTCAAAGAAATCGCATAATTTGAGCATAGTTTGTAGCGCCACGAACATTTTCATCCAATTTTGCTATCTGATTGTGATGGCTGAAAAACTCTTGTACTGGACCAGGAGGAGGGGCTGCTGCTTTAGGTTGTGCTCCATGATGTTCAACTGGCTGATCAACAAGTTGGTCTGGCATATCTGTCAACATATACAAGCATAAGAGAAACAAGCGCATCAGATTTGTTAATGGTTTAAGAAGTAGAAAGAATGCAGTAAGACACACTCAATGCTACTGGTACTTGAGAAACTTACTCTACCTACAAAACAACACTAAAACACATAACAAATCGGGATTAAAAAACAAGTAAACAGATAAGGCCGGATAGCTGCTAAATAGACAAGTCAGAAACTTATGATAAATCTAGATTGATGAAGCCCGGAGAACAATTAAACCAAGTACTCTAATTCCGAAAAATGATTTTTCACAAGGAAACCCAGGAAACAATTTACATAAAAGAAACCCGAGAAATAACATAGAGAAAGTTCGGAGATTGGAAGGGTTATAAACCAAGAACACAAATCTCCAAAAAAATGCTTAATACTGAACTAGTACAACGAAGTCCTAAATGAGTTCGGACAAAAGCAATAACCCGGAAGAATTTTAAATCCGGAGAGAAAAAACACTCAATTCAGTTCTTTATTCCGAATTTAAATCCGGACAACAGTTTGAAACTCATCATCAAACCTAAGTTAAGAACCCTCCGAATTTACGGAAGGGAAACTTAGATTCTCTGTGTTTCAAACAACAAACAACAAGATTTCCTTTTATTACAATGGATAAAAAAGGTAAAAATTAAAAAGAAGATAATCTTCCTTATGAAGATACTTACCAAAACTCCAGCCAAGAACATCAACGAAACCCATTCTAAATTTTGATCGACCAAGCATAGAATCAAACTAAGTATTTCTAAAATCAACAAAAAAAGCAAATAATCATTCAAACACACCAAAACATCTCAAAATCACATAAAGTTCTTTAAAACAACAAACCATTGTTAAGAACACGAAGTTCTTGAAGATGATACACAACCCCCAAATTTTCTACCCAAATCCCTAATTCAAACCCACCAAAACTTCAAATCAAACAACCCTCAAGAACTTTCAAGCATTTAACCAAAACTTTATCATACAATCATCAGAAAAGCAAAACACCAAGTTTGAATAAGATAGAACAATCCCTAGACAACATTATATAACCAAATCTTGTGAAGATTAAGATGATAAAGAATGACAATACATACCTGAGACTTTAAGAAGCTAAAGATGAACAGAATGTTGAAACTTCTCACAAATATAAGCAAGAACAAGGGTTTGGTAAGTGGGTTTTGAGAAAGAGAGACACAGGGGATGAAGAAGTGAGATGTGAGATTTTGAACTAACTGTTGGAATATATATGTATATATATGCACACAAATTCGGACATACTAAAAACCTTACTTTAAATATGGAAACGACTTCAAAGCCGGAAACAAACACCTCGAGTTAAACTCGGAGAAGACTTGAAATACTACTCTAAACTTGGAGGTTCGAAGCGTCTTATAAAACCCAGAAACAAAGTGAGTCCTATCCTGGAGCCCTTTACTTAATTGTAAATCCAGAATAGTTAACAAACCCGAAGCCTAATTTTCTTAAAATTTTCACTTTTAACCCTTAATTTTGGAAATAGATCACAAACTTTTGAACAATTTACCAAACATCCTTTTGACGAGAAAACATTCACTCAGATAAATCTCGCACGACCAATTTTCCATTGAAAAAGACTTTTATGGTTACGTTACCTGATGTGTAACGCTTCGCTTTCGTAACTTTCTATTTTTAGTAAGTTTGCTTTGTGTTTCCATTTTTGGAAAGCCTAAACCTTGTAATCGTATCTCATTTTCGAATCATTGTAAATCCAAGGCTTTGATTGTAATCAAATTGATCAATTATGTGAAATTCACAAACTTTATGCATGCTTATGATTATGAACGTAGGCTTATTCGTTACTCGATTTATCAATTTAATTTAACTCGCGAATTCTCGTGGTGCATTCGTAAATCTTACACAATTCAAATCAAGCAAAAATGATTGATGATTTAAGCAAAACATTCAAGCAATTGCCACCATAAAAACTTGTCATGATTAATTTTTAACAAGTCCTTTTTTTGGGTTATATGATGCCCTTATTCTTGGTTTAAATCTTCAGATCAAGCCACAATTGTATTATAAATAATGTACGACATATATATCAAATAAACCTAACTATTTTAACTAACAAAAAAAAGAAAAGAAAAGAGGACAGCTTGCGGCCGCAAGCTGTCACACACACATGCTCACCTTGTTTCAAGATTAACAACCAACTAACCCATTAAATGCTAACCTAATTCAAACCCTAATGTTCCCTCTATAAAACCCCACCTTTCCCCAAACTTTTATCATTTTTACAAGCATCCAACACTTCACAAATCCTCTCAAACATTCCAGAATTCATTACTGAGTTATTTCAGTTTGCAAGTGAGTTTCAACTCACTTCCTTTGTTATTCAAACCTTGTTTCTTCTTCTGAAACACTTGGACAACTCTAGGAAGGTTTTCACAAGTTTGCTTGGGCAAACTATGGTGAAACCTCACCATTTGAGGTCTAAAAGTGTGCTAAACTTTCTGCCCACTTTTATCTTTTCAAAACTTTAAAAACTTCAAGTATTCTTCATGTTTTCTTCCTCAAGAAAGTTTGCTAAGCCTCTTGGGATGTTACCATAGGTTTTCCATGGAAAACCATGGTGGAACAATACCATTTTTATGGCCAAACTTTCAGTTTTGGAAGTTAAACTTATAAACTTTTCTTAAACTTGTTTTCTCTTAACAACTCTATGCTACTTGTGTCTCTAATCAAGTTTATGGTTAGTGAGCTAGCTAGACTTGTTTCATACAAAATCAAGAGGTATAACATGCCTCTAAACTTGTTGTTTTACTAAGGGTCTTAACCCACAAGTGTTGAAACCATCCAAGCTTACAAGCTTGTATTTTGGTGAATGTGTGCTTACATGGAGGCCTTAGTTATCCAACTTTCAACCCCCCTCACTTGATGATTTCTATCCACTAAGCTATGTTTCACCTTCAATTGAGTAACAAGGCTACGACACGTTCCCAAACGTTTCCATGTTCGGGATGCGTACCTAGCTTGCTTATTTGGTCGAAACATAGTTTAGTGAAGTACTTAATTCATGACCATCCGGATTGTCCTTGTGGCAAGTTGTGTATTAATGAATCTTATGAAAGAGGTTAAGGACGGTTATCCTCCTATCTCCATGCATGACTTCTATGAAATCTATAATTTATATGATAAACTTGTAATAACATATGTAAACTATATATGTAAATAATAAATATAACCGGACCTTTGTCAATGGCCGTATGGTTACTTGTCCTAACATTAGGTTATTTTATCTAAGACTTAACCATCGTTACGATTCTATTAGGCATGACCCATAAAACCACAAACACTCTACGTGGCTTTTAGTGTAAAAAACGAGCGTTAACGTCTAGATAAATACTTTCGACTATACATACTTTTGCATACTTTAAATGCCTAAATTAACGGACTCCATTGTCATTCCAATACTCACACACTTACATTTCCGAGTGTAGGATAACTCGGTGTTCGTCCCCCCCAATCAAACCAAACAATTTCACGGAATTAACTTTGCAAAATCGTGAGTACACTCGATACCCTTTTTACGCTTTACACTTTTTGGGTGCAATATGTTAAGCTATCATAAACCCACTAAATCACACTTATATTTTATGCAATCACACAAACAATCCATCATACATGCTATAGTTATGTGATACCCGATTTGTTTACTTGGTGCATTCTTATGTGATTCTAATTGTCATTAACTTCGTACGAGCCTCCCCTTAACATGTATAGTGCTATAGAAGTAACGCACCGCCCGTATTCTTGTGGTCACATTACGTTTAATCTATTATGCGGTGATACTTGAGGATTGACTTGTAGTTCACATGCCTTGTTTACATTAATCTCGTATACTAGCTTATCATGTGGATTTGTTTAAACGTTTTCATTACATATGCTATGATTCAAACTTGTGTACTCGCCAATACTTTGTATTGAGCTATACTTTTTAACATGTTGCAGGTTGATGATGTTGATATGATGAATCTTGGTACGAGTGGCATAGAAACCCACTTAGAGTACTAAGTTATTTATTATGTTTCGTTGAACTTGTCTCAATTAATGTTACATTGTATTTGAATTATGTTGTACTTGACGTTTTATGAATGAAATGAAATGAGTTATTTAATTAAATATTGTCACAACTAGTGTTATGATGTCTCGAGCAATCTCGTTCGTCTCACTCTGATGTTTCTGCCATCAGTTGGGGTGTGGCAGATTGGTATCAGAGCCATAACTATAGGGAATTAGGTAGAGTTGCCATGTTCGACCTAGTCTATAGTTGAAGTATCCAACTTGATTGTGACAAATGGCCAACAACCGGTAATTCCGTACAATTTAATCATTAATTTTATATCATAATCTCATGCATAGTTATCATAATTTAATTTCATAACTGAGTCGTACGTCATAAGGGAAAGTAAATATGATCATAACATATACTGGTTTCCGTTACGACGCGAAACAAACCGAAACAATGCCCTAAAAGTGTTGGTAGGAAGTGCTGGACGCACTAAATGCGGTGACACTAACTGTGTCGGTAAACCCGCTAAAACGAATCAGAACGAGAAATAACGGCATGTTAATGCCAAACCTGAGTCCATATACAAATGAAAACACATAATTGAGAACATCTATTACAATAATACATAACTTTCCAGTGTAACGCCTATATTGCAAAATTGTCCGTTTTGACCAAAAAGGCGACAAATGGCGATTTGTCCGCAAGAATAATTCGGAAGATGCCAGATGTCCAGAAAAGAATAAAACAATGTTAAACACCCTAAAATAATGTGAGAATAGCAAGAATTCACAAAAGACATCGTTTCCGATCATTCGGCAAACAGTGCACAACTCGACCGGAAAGCGGTCGATCGTCGAAACGACGAATATTTTAGTAGCCGATAGTCTCATCCGGGCGTCATGAACTAGTTAAGCATTATTTGGGACTCGGAATCCATTCAACTAACATAAGGTCACGGAAACACAACTTTCGGAAAAGTTCGACGGTGGAAATAAAAGTACCGATATCGATCGAACGGTCGAACGAAAGACATATCGGCCATCCTAACTCATCGTATATTCATCTAGCGAACTAGTCATGCATATTTTGGATCGGAAATGCACTAATTAGACACCATATTAATCGTGGTAGTTGAAAACAAAGGCTTCCGGTACTAAATAAATAGTTTCGTTTATTAGAGACTATTGTGACGATGAGCGATCTAGCGATATATCCGTCATCCGAAACTTATATTGGAGAATTATGTGGATTAAATACCATGTAAATACACCCTAAACTCAAGTCTTATGCTTAAGATGCTAGAAGATTAACCCTAATCACTATACTTATCCTAATTACCTAAATATCTCAAATTTTAACATGTGTAAAAATGGAAAGTTACACTTCACCCTCGCCATCATGGTTCACGGCTACAAGTGGGACCCACCCCACATTGATTTTGTTGAAAAACTGAAATTTCAAGTATGGTGTATTAAGATTATGATGGAACTTGAAAGATGTATATAATTATATATGATGAACTTTCATTATTCTTATCATTTTCCACATCAAGAACTTGCAACATTTTCTTACCTTTTTCCCTTCACCTCACGGCTCCACCACCTCCACCACATACCACCATTTAGCCATCACAATCCACCACTTTTTACACCTTTTGAAGCTTAATCAAGTCCCCTAAAGAAGCTAGCATGGATGGAGAGCATTAGGGTTTCTTAAGGAGCTTCATTTTCTTCTAAATCTTCAAGATACTTTGCACCCTTTGTAAGCTAAACTCCTCCATAATTTAGCTTATGATTATGTTTAGATTATTAGTGTACAAGTTGATCATCTTGAAAATCAAGAAAAGATAAATCATAAACCCCAACTCACAACATAATAATAACAATAAATATTTTTATTTTGTGTTGATTATATGTTTATATGATTGTTAGATTTCATGTTGAATTTGTTTATGTTGATAGTATGATATAAAAGTGGGATGATCTTGTGTGATTTAGTATAAAAATAAAGATTTAAACACTGTTAAGATTTAAATCTAAACAAGATCATCAACTATATCATCCATGAAAAATACTACAACTTAAAGATAATTTTTATACATATGAATGATTTTTATGAGAAGTGAACACTTATATTAAGTTGTAATCACCTTAAAAATGTGTATTAATCATGGGGTTAAGTGCATGGACTTGTCTAAACAACATGATGAAAGTAGTGTTTTGAAAATGGTTAATAAATATTAAAAACCCACTTGATTTACTAGGATTTTAAACCATAAAAGTCATGGATGATGATAGTTTAATTATATAAAATAAATATTAGATGGTTTGTTGATGATGATTATGAGATTAAACAGGTTTTAAATACGTTTTAAAACGTGGAAAACGCCATAGTTTAGGGGAAACTATGGCGAAATTTTTTAAAAACCTAATCGCGATTAAGACATGATTAGTGGGACTAAACGCGATTAGTAACTTAAATCGTCATTAAGTAGACTCTAATGACAAGGGTTATCCTTAAATTACCAAGTGTTTAAACAAAGTTTTAAATATATATTTAGAAGTAAAAATAAATACCTTTTTATAAGTATATATTTCTACTTGGAAAATAATACAAGTATTTATATACATATTTGTTACCAATAAATTTTTATGTATACATGTGTTTATTGTATGTGTACGTATTAGAAACTTAGGGTATTCACAATAAAAATACCCCACCATATACAAAATACAAACACTTGAACAACACACCAAGTATTGGTAACATAATAAATATATTTTTGTTAAGCCTCAAAACGATAATCGGACAATTGAAGCAAGGCGAACAATAGGCGGACATTCAAGATTACACTTTCTCGTCGACGACCAATGGGCAATTCTCGACGAAAACGAACATGTAGTGAACGATGCCGACGATGAGTCTAAATATATATTTAGACATTCAACATATATATATATATAAAATAGATTCGGATCACAGTGGTTGATTGTTTTCACCCAAACAATTATGGATTAGTAGTTTGAATGTGCAAATACTTAGTAAAACCAAGCAAAGAAGATGAAGAATCTTGTTTGGATCAAACAACTAGTGTTGTATCTGAAATCCCAACAACATGTAATCAATAACAGCACCTGGATATTCGGATAAAAGCACAATAGCAAAAATCACAACATAAGAAGATCACCAAAATCTGTCCAAGAAACTTTGACATACATTCATTGATCATCATATTTATACAGAATGACTACCCAACGTATTTAATAAATATGCTGGGTTAGTAAATACGCCGCCATCAGCAAGTTTCACACAATTACACTTTTGACCCTTTAACTTTGTCTAACCATTACAAAGTAGCTCAAACTTTGAATAATCAAGCACCAACGGTCTCAAAAGTTCTGACAATATCCCCCTAGACCGTTGTGTGCTTGGGTTTCTTCAATCTTCCTTGCGAGCTACTGGGTCTGCGGCGGGTCCTTCATCCTTGTCTTGTGTAGCTTGAACGGTTGGTTGATATGTGGTTGCTTCGATTGTTTCTTCAGAGCTTAGATTAACAATAGCTTCACTTGAGGGTTGTTGTAACTCCGTAGTGGCTTCATATGTGGATGAAACCGGAGTTTGAGGGTGAGATGCATCTTGAGATGATGAGGAGGCTTTTTGTTGTGATGATGACTTATGCTTTCTTTCTTTTTCTTGCCTCCTCCTTTTCTGTCTGCTTCTGAATATTGAGAACAATTTCCATCATCTCTATCTTCCTCTCTCGAGCTCGTTCCACAGCCCTTTGGAATAGCATTCCTTCTTCTCTGTACTTATTTCCGGCTCCAACGTGGATTTTGTGACCAAAGAGAATGTTGAGATCGGAGAGGCCGAACATGAAAACATCCATCGGGTCTAGAATTCGAATATCTTCGTTAGACACTAATCGGATCACTGTTTCTCCTGTCTTCCCATCGTAAAACCATTTCTTGAAGGGTGTAAGCATGACAGGTTGTTCAGGTGGAATTTTGACTTTTGTGTCGACCTTAGCAGGATCTATTACCCATGTAACCATCCCTTTTCCTGTCATGGGATCTTTTGTCGTCTTTGACACTCTTCTTCGAGGTTGTTGCGGCTTGAAAACTGTGAAACCCCGATTGCATTCTCTCAAAATGAGTCTTTCAAAGTCAGCTCCGATGCTGCCGTTCAGGTCTAGCCTCCCCAGTTCTCGAATGTCCCATCTTGGAAGGCTTTTCATGTCAGCTCCGGCCTTAAAATGCTGAATAACACCACCTCGTCTCTTTACGATGAACATCCTTTTAAGAGTGTAGTACTTCCAGCTTATTATACTATCAGTGACTTTAGATTTTTTCAACGGTGACCACCGTATAGAAATCTGGAAGTTTTTCCCTTTCTTTTCTGAACCATTCAGGATGCATTGGAGTTACTGCGTCACCGTCCTCAGTTTCATAAATAGTATCATCTTCCAAACCCCACTCAACAAACCTCGCTGGCATTTCATCTCTGTCTACCTCCTCCTATTCACTTTCGTCATCCTCAGTGACGTTCACGGCCGATTCTAAGCGCTTTTTCTTCTTTTCTGCAGCCTCAGCTTTTTGTCTTTCCTCTTCAGTCTTGAACTTCTCATAATAAAAAATATCAGTAGATGAGAACATCGGTGTATGTTCACTTGGTGCAAAGTTCTCTGATCATATGATACATCTTTTCCATCCCATCTTGCTGAAATCTCACAAATCTTGTCTGTTCTTTGACGTATGCGTGAAGCTCTTTGTTTTTCTTTCTTTGTTCCCTCAGCTTCTCGTGAATAATGTTTGTGTTGCTTACTTGATGCTTCAACAGACAAATTTCCTGAGCTGGGCCTTTCCCAATATCTTTTGCTAGCTTATCATATAACTCCTGAAATGGACGAGGTCTTCGAGGAGCTTGTTGCGGCATTTGTCTTGGTTGTTCCTCTGTCGAAGGTCCTTCCCCAGTTTTCTTATGCTTCTGCGGGGGAGATAGACTTGGGGCTTCCGGATCGACAATCAACTGATCTACAAACTCGTCTAACTGCTCTTGCTCGGTGGTGACTGTCACCGGTGTTTCGGATTCTTTCATATGACGTCTCTTTCTTCTAGTTTCTCTCTTCTCTCTTTCTTCAGCCCCATGAATCGCACGGAGATTCTCTATATGCTCGCGATGTTCTCTAGTGTCTCCGGCCTTGAAACTGCTTTCCATCAATCGTTCTTGAGGAGCACTATCTTTCCGTTTCTTTGAGGACTCCCCTTCCTTCATGATTTTCTTTCCTTTATTCTTTCTAACCAGCTGCTCGGTTTCCTCTTCTTCCTCCTCCACTTCCTCATCACCATCTCCTTGTCTCTTTTTCTTAACCTGTTCTCTGTATTTCCCATAGGATGCTTTTACGACAGGGTATCTTTCCTCCCTATACATCCACTGATGCAACAGTACCCATTCCTCAGTTTTTAGCTCGGTAATCTGACGCCCTGTTCGAAGCTGGAACTTGTATAGGTCGCCATCATGAGGAAGATTGGGATGTTGGTCATTGATGAGAGCTGAACAAAACGAGGGTACATGGCCCATGTGGAGGAATTTGCATTATCAACCATGCAATAAAAAATGAGGCAAGAGATATTGAATGACTGCTTTGTGCAGAGGCTAAGCATAGCAGCCGACCATTCCAAGTTCAAACTGTCATATCCTCCTTTCCTATGTGCCAAGCTCATAGCGAATACATGAAGAATGAATCTCCAGTCCTTGGTAAGCCCCTTTCTTTTAATCTCATTTTTCTCTCTGAAGTCTCCAATATACCTCATCCCTTTAAACCCATCTAGGATGTCGTCCTTCTACATTCTGAGCAAATCACTGTTCTTGTCTCCAAGACTGAGGACTCTGCGTATGTTCTCCTCTGTAACTACGATCTTCTTATTTCTAACTGTAGCTGTGATTCTTTTAATTTCGTTTACGGTCAACACTTTGGCTGTCTTCCAAAACACTTCGATGTGGATGCTGTAGATGATCAGATCGGCTTGTACAGCATAGTTGATCCTACTTGAATTTATCCACTCTGCTACATCTTCAAAATCAATTGGAGGTGGGACCAGCTTGCATGGCTGATTGTGCTTTCGAGTTTTATCCCAAATAATCTCCTTCACCATTTCTGAAATCGAAAACCAACTAAGTTAGATTTATGTATATAGAAGTATATATATATATATATATAAGTATAAGTATATACAAGTATATAATAGTAATAATAAGGAAATATATACAAAATAAACTCATAAATCCGCTACTATTTACGCCGGGCAAAATCGCTAAGTTCGCCGGGCACAAGATTGTGCTCGAGACTTAGATACACCTACGATGATTGAGGAGTATTTACGCTGCACAAGTGCAGCGGACTTAACTCTGACCTGAAAATGTATCCAACAAAGATAAGTATCTACGCTGGTTTACCGGCATAATTGTCAATTACGCCGGTTGCTTGAACTCGCGTTCAAGACTTAAATCCGCTGACTCGAGGGTTTGAGCTAATTACACGATATGCAAAATAATTACGCTGCATTCATAATAAATACGCTGGCTTCAAATTTTTCTTGATAAACCCATGAAAACCGAATGAATGCCAGATTTAAATATGTATATGCAACACACTAGTATTTTGAAATCAACGCATTATATCAGCAAACACTCTATATTTTAAAACCAAAAAAAAAACATACCGATATCGATTTTACCAACTTTTGATCAGATTACTTATTGAAGATTGAAAATGAAAGTGGGTTTTATGAGCGATAAGAAGAAGATGAAGATGAAACTTATTTGAAAATACTTGCAGAAACAACGAAGCTGAAGTATATATACATACTTGCCTTCCAGCGTATTTATTAAATACGCTGGAATGTTAAATACGCTGCGTTGATATAATTGTGGGATATCTTCAACTTTAAGAAAACAAAGAAATAAATAAGCTCGAAAATTTCAAGTTTTCTCATCAAATGTGCCCCTTTTTGATTAAAAATAGTGCAAGAATTTTAAAAATAAGCTTAATAAAAATGAAAATTGCATAATGGATCCATAAATTTGTTTTTGGGGCCAGGAAGCTTCCTTTTTCACACAAAGTTTATGCTAACTGACTTGAATCTTGTTACTTTCCTGCAAAGGATCATACTGGTGACACTTCGTTCATTTGAGATAAAATATTGGATATATTAAATAATTAAGGCACAAGAAAAACTGTCAGTATGCTTGTCCTTTTAAATCCATGCACCTATGTTTCAACATGCGATCGGAGAGCCTTTTTATCATGTTGCATTAATATTGACAAGAAATTCAATGTTCCCCCATTCATGTTGAAACAGTCAGAATGTTGTGCCCGTGAGTCCCACATCAGGACATACCCCCGCGATCAAGGTATGCGTAAAGATTCCTCATAACAGGTGAGTATACTGACTTCATTCGTTTTTGAGATTTCAACGTTAGAGAATTGGTGTTCAGGTCAGTACTTCCATACAACAGAGAGACCAAGGTCTAACGAGGGCTATGGCAGATACCAGGTGCGGTACGATATAAGCATTTGCATGATTCTCAATGAGAGATTATTTTGTGTAGGGTTTTGGCCGCATAGGCTCTTTTTGAAAAGATATCATAGCTGTGTCTAGGTCAGCATATATCTGGATGTAGTAGAAGAGCAACTATGATATCCCCGAATGCTTAGCCAATATAAAGACCCGAAATCTCAGATTTTGGCAATCTATCAACAGATCATTTCAGACCATTAAGCCATACGCCGCAACGTGTTACCCGCAAGATGCACAACATTGTGGGTATTCAGAATTCTTGTGTGATCATTAAGGTTTGTCTCCTTTTTGCAGTTTACTTCTAGGTATTGCTGAATCTACTGACACGTCGTTGCTTGAGGCCTTAATATTTTTCTGTTTTAAGATCAGAACAGAAGTGTTAGCAGTTTCTCTATCATTTCTCTTGCAGGTGCCAAAGAAAAGATTCAGTCTCAACAATATTTTCTGGAAAACTTCCCCCCTTCAAAATTTTATTTTCGAGAATCCATTGCTTGAAAAGAAATTTTACCTTGCAGAAAATCTTTTTGTTGGGCACATTTTATGAGATTTGTTATTTATTATGAAAACCATTTCTTTATATTTTTTATTTATTTATTTATTTATTTTTATTTTATTTATTTATTTTATTTTATTTTTATTTTTTTTTTACCAAAAGTCAATTCCACTCAAGGAAATTCACCATTTCCAACCAGGTTACCAACTGGTTGAATCGAGCTTTATCGAAGGCTTTCGTAAATATATCAACTTTTTGTTGCACTAAATCCACTGGCACCACTTGGATGTATCCTTTCTCGTACGCATCTCTAATCGCATGAATGCGAATTTCGATGTGTTTCGTTCTTGAGTGGTGGATGGGATTCTTTACAATCCCCAGACACGCTTCATTGTCGATGAACATCGGAGTCTTCATGATGTTGATCCCATAATCCAACAACTGATTCTGTATCCAAAGAACTTGTGAACAACAACTGTAAGCTGTCGTGTATTCAGCCTGAGCGGTAGATGTAGAGACTGTTGTCTGCTTTTTGCTCTGCCACGAAATAAAACGATTTCCCAAGAATTGGCAGCCTCCAGAGACAGATTTTCTGTCTACTTTGCAACCTGCATGATCACTGTCAGGGTAAGCTATTAGATCAAAATTAATATCTTTAGGATACCACAAACCAAGCTTTGGAGTTCCTTTGAGATAGCGAAAGATTCTCTTGACGCCAGCATCATGCGATTCTTTGGGATTCGTCTGAAAGCGGGCACAGTGACAGACATCCCACATTATGTCAGGCCTACTAGCGGTCAAATACATTAACGAGCCAATCATTGAGCGATAGAGAGATTTGTTCACTGGCTTTCCTTGAAGATCTGAAGTGAGTGCCGTCTAAGCAGCAAAATGAGTGCTTACGGATTTGAAGTCATTCATGCTGTATTTGGAAAGAATATCCCTGATATACTTAGCCTGATGAATAAGAATACCATCCTTTCGTTGCTTCACTTCTAGTCCTAAGAAAAACGTGAGTTCTCCCATCAGACTCATCTCGAACTTCGCTTTCATCACCTTCTCGAATTCTTTGCAAAGGGCTTCATCAGTCGACCCAAAAAATGATATCGTCTACGTAGATTTGAACCAACATCACATTTTCTCCAATCCTTTTTGTGAAGAGAGTCATGTCAATTTTGCCTCTTGAGTATCCACACTCCAGAAGATATGTTGATAAAGTCTCATACCATGCTCTAGGAGCTTGGTGAAGACCATAGAGAGCTTTGTCAAGCTTGTAGTATTTCGTGGGAGAAAATGAGGATCTTCAAAACCTGGAGGTTGACAAACATAAACTTCTTCTTTCATTTTCCCATACAGAAAAGCACTCTTTACATCCATTTGAAACACCTTAAAGTTTTTAAACGAAGCATAGGCTAAGAAGATTCTGATGGCTTCTAACCGTGCAACAGGTGCAAAAAATTCCTCGTAATTAATCCCCTCTTCTTGTCGAAACCCTTGAACCACTAATCTAGCCTTATTCTTGATAACTACACCATGATCATCCATCTTATTACGAAACACCCAATTGGTACCAATTGGATACTTTCCATCTGGTAGGTCAACGAGTTCCTAGACTTTAAGTTTCCGAAATTGTGCCAATTCTTCTTGCATAGCTTGTACCCAACTTGAATCTTGAATAGCTTCTTCGATATCCCTTGGGACAGACTGCGAAAGAAAGGCTGCATACAGTCCTGTGTTGATGGTATGTGTTTGACCACGTGTTCAAACTCCATCTTCAATAGAACCGATGACATTTTCAATTGGATGGTTTCGATTGGTCATGTACCCTGCATTGGTGTGAGTTTCAACTTGTTGAGCCAGATTAGAAAAGTGTTCATCGACGTAGATGATTGGAGTTTCGTCTTCTTTGGGTGGTTCATCCACAGCCTGCTGTGAAGAAGAATCATCATGTGTAGATGCATTCTCAGCAGATGTGTCACCATTTACTTCGAACACCGGAAGAGTAGGAGAGGCAGAGGCAGGGGTGAAACGGGTTGTAAAATGAGTAAAACCAATGTCTGAGGCATCAAACAAAGGTTCCAACGGAGTGATTCTGCAGGTTCGGATTCAGTGATGGGTTCATTGATGCTGAAAGTGTTGAATATAATATCCCCGTCATAAAACCAGTTCGGAGCGCTTCTAGTGTTAGTGGAGTTTCCTTCTTGAAAATCAACGTAGTATGATTCAATCACCATCTTGGTCTGTTTGTTGTAGACTCGATATGCCTTTGAGAAGATGAATAGCCCATGAAGTAGCACACGTCACCGACTGCTTCAAACATGATGAGATTGTCTTCAGTGTTGAGAAGTGTGCATGAACACCCGAATGGTTTGAAGAAATCTATCTGAGGCTTCCTTTTGAAAAGTAGTTCATAGGCTGTCTTTCCGTGAGGTTTGACGATAAGAACACGATTCAAAACATAGCATGCTATGTTGACCACTTCAGCCTAGAAGATTATGGGAAGCTTAGAGTCGACAAGCATAGTTCTTGCAGCTTCGATGAGATTTCTGTTTTTGTGTTCTGCTACCCCGTTTTGCTGAGGAGTCCTGGCAGCGCTGTATTGGAGGCGAATTCCCTTATCTTCACAGAAGGAGACACACGTATGATTTTTAATTCCAGTTCCGTTGTCGCTTCTGATGGAGTTGACTTTCAGCTTGATCATGTTTTCAATCATGGGAATGAAGCTCTTCAGAATGGATGCCGTTTGGCTTTTGGCTTCCAGAAAGAATACCCATGAAAACCGTCAGAAATCATCTGTAATCACCAAACAATAAGATCTTTTAGCTAAACATTTAATGCTAATTGGGCCAAAAAGATCCATGTGAAGTAATTGTAGAGGAGAAGATATTGAATTCACTGCTTTGGACTTAGGAGGCTGGTTGCTGTTTTCCTTGGGCACATGCGATGCACTTTTCTAGAAAATCTTTCATAGGTAAACCTCTTACTAGATTTAATTTAGAAAGTTTATTTATGTTCTTAAAATTCACATGCCCCAAACGCCTGTGCCACATTAGTGATTCCGATTCAGATGCTTTTGACATAAGACATATCATCGGCTCATTTGATTTGGCATTCTTCATATTTAGCATGTAGGCATTATTTTGACGGGGAGCTCTAAGCATGATCATCTCTTTTGGAACAGAGTAACCGGGTTTAAGGAATAAGCACTCCGTGTCATTGAACAGCACCGCTATTCCTTTGTCACAGACTTGTGAAACACTCATAAGATTGTAACACAATTCTAGAACATAGTTCACATTCTCCTAAGTGAGTGCTTCTGACATGACGTCACCCATTCCGACGATATTCCCTCCCTTTTCGTCTCCGGCAAAGGATACAAAGTCACCATCAATAACTCGAAAGTGGGTAAGCAGATCCTTTTGCCCGGTCATGTGCCTGGAGCAACCGCTGTCAACATTCTAGATATATTCCATGAGCATCCGAAGCCATTTCTGAATCTTATTCTGTTATACAACAACAACAACAACAACAAAAAATATGTACAAATTAGCTAGTTTTTGGAACCCAGACTTGCTATACATTAGTTCTATCATGATTTTGAGCAAGAGTGTTGTCTTTTCTTTTCCAAAACAGGTTGAATAAACTATGCGTATTACTGATTTCTTTAAACTGTCAAATTGATCAGTAAAACTTTTAACTAGTCTTGACTAGGTTTAGAAAATTTCTTGCTTTTACAATGTTTCGCTGTACGTCCTAAATGACCACAACGAAAACATTGTTTTTGACTCGATCTTTTCTTCCTGGGTGCTGAGTGTGAAGATGATGTATGTGATGAGAGTCTGGAGCATCTTGAGGAGTTTGATGATGTAATGTGGCTTGAATCTTTAGCTTTCTTCAGTTTCTCTTCAGAATGATGTTTATCTTCAATGTCGACTTCACTGTGCTCACTGTCTGATAAGGAAATTGATTCTTTCATCTGACCTTTCTTCATCGCTTTCTAAGTTGTTGTGTTTGAATCTTCAGTGAAATCTTTATCAGTCTCTGATGTACCTACAACTGATGGAACCAATTATGGAATTTCCTCTGTAAGGAATTATCCAAAATGGTTTTTCTTTAACTCTGGCACAAATACAGGAGATTCAAGCATAACATTTTCATCATTGAGAGCAAAGTTTAGATCATGACCCTCAACCTTGGCAAACCCTTGGTTGTGAGCCTTAAGTGTAGGCACATTGCCATTACAGTCATCCTGAATTGTCAATTTAGGCATACAACCATTACAATCATCCATCCTAGATAAACTATTACAGTTATCTCGAATAGAAATTTTCTTCGTCTTATCACAATTCAAGGCGAACCAGTTAACAGTTGAATAACTGTCGCCTGAATAGCCTATTCCTATTTTCATCCCTCCACAATCATCTTCCCCATCGCACACATCTTCCTTACTCTCGCACAGGTCTGCATTACTTTCAGAAATGTTAGTGTTGTTTTCGGATTTATAAAAAATACTTTGATCCAAAAGATCAATTTTATTGATTAAGTCGTTCTTAGGATGAAGAGATGGCATAGGAACATAATTTTTGCTGTGCGGAGGAGGAAATAATTTTCTTTTGATTCCGAATTTATCTTTATATCCAATTCCATCCTTTATGAATGTCGGTCGTTGACAGTTTACAATGTCAACCAGTGCTTTTTGGCTAATTTTACATTTATCAAGAATGATTTGTAACTTATTGTTTTTGTTTTGAGATTTTTCTAGCTTTTCGGTCAAATCATTTATGATAAAATGTTTTCTGAAAACAAATTCCTTTAGAGTCTGCATTTCAGCTATGGTTGAATACAACTTTCACTGATATGCAGCCTCATTTTCTTTTAGTTCTTGATTTATTTTCAAAACCTTTTCTTTTTCTTTAATTATATCACGGTTGAGTGATTTGTAGTGTGCCACGACGTTCAAACATGGTTTTGAACACAACTTTGCTTTAAATTCATATGGAATGCTGTTTACCAAATCCTTATCTTCGGCTTCTGATTTCATGGCGGTAGAGAATGTTCCAACTGTTGCATTCTTGCTGGTACTGATGACTTCTTGAACAGCAGGCTTCGACTCATTCATTTCAGCTTTCTGTTGTCTCTTCTCTAAGGCATGAGAGATGATGCTTTTCAAACCAGTGTCATCTTTTGGAATCTTGGAGGTTTGTTTTTCAACACCATTTGAAGCAGACGTGGCAGAGACAGTGGTAATGTTTGCCATGAGGGCCTTGTTTACTTCACCTTTTGCCTAAGCTATCTCCTCCGACCAATCGTAATCTTCCACCACTAAAGCCTTATGATTATTTTCAGCAGCATTATTATTTCCTTCAATGGCAGTCGGCCTCCTTATCTGGTTGATTTTGGTATTCTCGTTCTTCAGCAACGGACACTCTCTTTTGAAATGGCCCAAGTCTTTGCAGTTATAACATCTAAGCTTGGATTTGTCAAATCCAGCTTTTCCAAGAGCCAACCTCTTTCCTGTTTTATCTTGGAATTTCTTCAACTGTAGAGTGATCATTGCCATCTGCCACTTTAGATCCATCTCCTCCATGTCGACTGGATCTACTTGATACATGTCCTCTGCTATTAGGAATTCTCTCTTCAACTCTCCTGACATAAGCGCCTCATAGCTACTTAAGAAAGTATTAAAAAGAGCTACATGTTCTATGGAAATTTTAAGTGCTTGAGTGTCGTTGGCCACAGTGGTCTTCTCGGAAGATGACGAGGCCTTCACAGAGTTTGCGAAGCATTTGAATAGGATTCGACAACACTTTGGGGATTTGATCCACATGAGGTGACAGGAGCAAGAAATGCCATATTCTTGGGGACCGAGGTTGCAGCAGCTTACTGAGTCGTCTTCTGAGAATATCCAGTTTGATTCATCTCTGGTTTCACGATGTCCTTCAAAGGCTTTTAAAGTGTTAATCAAATCTGAGAGAGTAACTAGAGTTGTGCTGGTGAGGAAAGTTCTCTTAATCATCATGCATTAAAGACTCCATTCTTTTGGTAGAGAATCTAGCAGCTTCTTAATCGATGCATAATTTGCAACTGGGTTTCCCACCTTCTTCATCTTGGTCAACACCCCCAGAAATCTGCTTATGTGGTCGGACAAGCTTTCGCCACGAATACTTCCAAACATATCATATTCTTTCTGCACCATGTCTCGTTTGTTCTCCCTGAGTTCCTCATTGCCTTCATAATGGTTGATTAGAGCCAACCACAGTTCATGTGCCGAGGTGTATTCTTCAAACAGATTGTTATCATCCTTTGACAGAGCCATAGTGAGAGCAGCGTGAGCCCTCCGGTCACGTTTAATGAGTGTCCTATCTTCATCTGTGAATGTTGAAGGATCTTCATTGATAGTACGGATGTCGTCACGTATTATCATGGAACATGCGGGCCCATAGTGACTGACATCCATTGAGTATAATCGGTATACTCAAAAAAGACTTGATCCTGTTTTTCCAGCTGCTGAAATCTTCCGAACCTTTCAACTTTGGTGGCCTTGTAGCGGCTTCCAGTTTCTAGTTCGGCTTGAGCAATCGGATTGAGTTGATTGAGAGACATGATGGATGAAATATGATCAATTACGCCGAGATTTAATGACCAGAGAACAATTACGCTCCAAGGAGGTAAATACGCTGGACCAGAGATTAAATACGCTACACTTAGAAACAATTACGCTCATGGGAGCGGCAATTTTGTCCTGCAAAAAGCTAAATCCACTGGATAATCGAAAACAAGCAAAGGTTTAGTTAATTTCACAGAGTTTGCGGAAGCATTTGAATAGGATTCGACAACACTTTGGGGATTTGATCCACATGAGGTGACAGGAGCAAGAAATGCCATATTCTTGGGGACCGAGGTTGCAACAGCTTACTGAGTCGTCTTCTGAGAATATCCAGTTTGATTCATCTCTCGTTTCACGATGTCCTTCAAAGGCTTTTAAAGTGTTAAGCAATTCTGAGAGAGTAACTGGAGTTGTGCTGGTGAGGAAAGTTCTCTTAATCATCATGCATTGAAGACTCCATTCTTTTGGTAGAGAATCTAGCAGCTTCTTAATCGATGCATAATTTGCAACTGGGTTTCCCACCTTCTTCATCTTGGTCAACACCCCTAGAAATCTGCTTATGTGGTCGGACAAGCTTTCGCCACATATACTTCTAAACATATCATATTCTGTCTGCACCATGTCTCGTTTGTTCTCCCTGAGTTCCTCATTGCTTCATAATGGTTGATTAGAGCCAACCACAGTTCATGTGCCGAGGTGTATTCTTCAAACAGATTGTTATCATCCTTTGACAGAGCCATAGTGAGAGCAGCGTGAGCCCTCCGGTCGCGTTGAATGAGTGTCCTATCTTCATCTGTGAATGTTGAAGGATCTTCATTGATAGTACGGATGTCGTCACGTATTATCATGGAACATGCGGCCCATAGTGACTGACATCCATTGAGTATAATCGGTATACTCAAAAAAAGACTTGATCCTGTTTTTCCAGCTGCTGAAATCTTCCGAACCTTTCAACTTTGGTGGCCTTGTAGCGGCTTCCAGTTTCTAGTTCGGCTTGAGCAATCGGATTGAGTTGATTGAGAGACATGATGGATGAAATATGATCAATTACGCTGAGATTTAATGAATCAGAGAACAATTACGCTCGCAAGGAGGTAAATAGCTGGACCAGAGATTAAATATGCTACACTTAGAAACAATTACGCTCATGGGATCGGCGATTTTGTCCTGCAAAAAGCTAAATCCACTGGATATTCGAAAACAAGCAAAGGTTTAGTTAATTTCACAGAGTTTGCGGAAGCATTTGAATAGGATTCGACAACACTTTGGGGATTTGATCCACATGAGGTGACAGGAGCAAGAAATGCCATATTCTTGGGGACCGAGGTTGCAGCAGCTTACTGAGTCGTCTTCTGAGAATATCCAGTTTGATTCATCTCTCGTTTCACGATGTCCTTCAAAGGCTTTTAAAGTGTTAATCAATTCTGAGAGAGTAACTGGAGTTGTGCTGGTGAGGAAAGTTCTCTTAATCATCATGCATTGAAGACTCCATTCTTTTGGTAGAGAATCTAGCAGCTTCTTAATCGATACATAATTTGCAACTGGGTTTCCCACCTTCTTCATCTTGGTCAACACCCCCAGAAATCTGCTTATGTGGTCGGACAAGCTTTCGCCACGAATACTTCCAAACATATCATATTCTTTCTACACCATGTCTCGTTTGTTCTCCCTGAGTTCCTCATTGCCTTCATAATGGTTGATTAGAGCCAACCACAGTTCATGTGCCGAGGTGTATTCTTCAAACAGATTGTTATCATCCTTTGACAGAGCCATAGTGAGAGCAGCGTGAGCCCTCCGGTCGCGTTGAATGAGTGTCCTATCTTCATCTGTGAATGTTGAAGGATCTTCATTGATAGTACGGATGTCGTCACGTATTATCATGGGAACATGCGTGCCCATAGTGACTGATATCCATTGAGTATAATCGGTATACTCAAAAAAAGACTTGATCCTGTTTTTCCAGCTGCTGAAATCTTCCGAACCTTTCAACTTTGGTGGCCTTGTAGCGGCTTCCAGTTTCCAGTTCGGCTTGAGCAATCGGATTAAGTTGATTGAGAGACATGATGGATGAAATATGATCAATTACGCTGAGATTTAATGAATCAGAGAACAATTACGCTCGCAAGGAGGTAAATACGCTGGACCAGAGATTAAATACGCTACACTTAGAAACAATTACGCTCATGGGATCGGCGATTTTGTCCTGCAAAAAGCTAAATCCACTGGATATTCGAAAACAAGCAAAGGTTTAGTTAATTTCGCTGAACACCATGATAAAATCGCTGAGGATTAGTATCACTGATTTCGAAGTCGCCTTCGAGTAAATTCGTTGGACAATTACGCTGACAAATTTATAACTCCGCTGATTTAAGAACTAGCGTAGTTGTTAACTACGCGAAATTCAAGTTAAATACGCTAGATTCAAAATAAATACGCCAACTTCAAATATATCTATGCTAGCTTCAACATTAAATACGCCCAGAAGGGTTTTATACGAACAAAAACCCTCTAATCACCCAAAAATGACCCAAAATTCATGATTCTTTGCAGCTAAATGACCAAAATGTTTACCAAACTACTGATTAACAATAACCCAGAGATTAAACGCACCAGATCAAACCATTTTAATCCCAAAAATTTGAAAAACCATGAAACATTGAGAACTTTTGTAAAACCTTCAAAACTTGACAAATCTTAACAAAAACTCAAACAATAAAGAGCACAAAGGCTCTGATACCAAATTGTGAGTCCCAAAACAGATTTGGATCACAGTGATTATTTGTTTTCACCTAAACAACTATGAATTAGTTGTTTGAATGTGCAAATACTAAGAAAAACCAAGCAAAAAGATGAAGAATCTTGTTTGGATCAAACAACTAGTGTTGTATATGAAATCCCAACAACATGTAATCAATAACAACACTTGGATATTCAGATGAAAGCACAATAGCAAAAATTACAACAAAAGAAGATCACCAAACTCTGTCCAAGAAACTTGGACATACATTCATTGATCATCATATTTATACAGAATGACTACCCAGTGTATTTAATAAATACGTTGGGTTAGTAAATACGCTACCATCAGCAAGTTTCACACATTTACACTTTTGACCCTTTAACTTTGTCTAACCATTACAAACTAGCTCAATCTTTGAATAATCAAGCACCAACGGTCTCAAAAGTTCTAACAATATATATATATATATATATATATATATATATAAAATAAAAATCCGGAAAGTTAAAAATATAAAAAAGTTAGAAAAATTATAAGTAAATACTTATAAGAAAAACGGGCTTTTTTATAAATAAATTTGGGCTAGGCCCAAATTATAAAAATCATATGCTAGGCCCAAATCCCAT
The DNA here is from genome assembly GCA_947069175.1 of Scalesia atractyloides. Taxonomy (NCBI): domain Eukaryota; kingdom Viridiplantae; phylum Streptophyta; class Magnoliopsida; order Asterales; family Asteraceae; genus Scalesia; species Scalesia atractyloides. The sequence continues at coordinate 55,166,024 of CAMTDV010000020.1, forward strand.
AAAATTTATGGATGAGGCCCAAAAATAATAAAAGCCCAAAAAGATACAATTACATGGGCTAGGCCCAAAGATACAAAAATATGGGCTAGGCCCAATGACATAAAAATATGGGCTAGGCCCAAAGACATAAATTACATGGGCTAGGCCCAAAGAAATAAATTACATGGGCTAGGCCCAATGACAAGAAAACATGGGCTAGGCCCAAGGACATAGATGGCATGGGCTAGGCCCAATAACAAGAAAACATGGGCTAGGCCCAAGGACATGTGAAGGGCAAGGCCCAGTTCACACATGATTTGAAAACAATAATACATATATATTTTTAAGAAATATATATAACAATATTAATCGATCAAACAAACTACCAACACTATGATCACATTATAAGTTGTCCAAGCATAACAAAGAAATACATAACAAGAATTCCAGATGAACAACGAGTACAAGGTCCATTGAGACCTAGGTGTCTAATGAAACCAATACGCATGTAGGTTACATACGTTGTGGACACTGAATGATAAACAGTAAGACTTAAACGGAACGCAAAAACTGTGAGTTCATGTCCCTCCTTTCACTTATTTTAAGATTTGTTTTAAACTATCGAGGGGAAATACATGTCATGTCAAAACAGTATGTTAGCTATGAGTTAGCAGATAACAGATCACTGTGCGTAAGTAGGAAATAACAATAGTAACCATTAATCACTTACTGACCAAGGTACAAAAGAAGTAGATCTATGGAGTTTGAGACCCGCTCCACTCCTGGTTGGTATACCCATTGGAGTGCTTTTGTGATCCCAAAATGTCAAAGAAGTCTCGGTTATTTACTTACTTATGGCACAAGTATGTTAGGGTGCTCGCGACACACTGATAGATCCTTAATTAACTCATCAGTGCTAATAACATACTTCGATTTAAATACAGGTTTTCAAGGATGACATTTTGATACGAAAACATTAAACTACATGAACTCGCCAACTTTATGTTAACTTTTTAAAATTACATGTGTTTCAGGATGCAGGACTTGAGCTGGTGATGGGATCCGGGTATGGGATCTGTCAAGACAACGATGTACTACCTTCTGGAGGGTTTGCCTTTTTATCCCAACCTCGTTTGGGTATATAGAGGTAAAAGCCTCAGCATAAGTTTGTGATGAAAACAATATCTTATTTTGGAACATGTGATTTAAACTATGTTAGTAATGGTAATCTGATACTGATAACAATGTGGTTTCATTTTTAAAGGATGTAAATGTATAATGAAACTTAGTAATGGCATGACATCGTTGTTGTTAATACTGTTTACTAAATTGGATGCAATGATTACCTAATATTCACACTTGCGCTTCCTCGATGACCAGGGTGTGACATGTTGGTATCAGAGCTCCGATTGTAGTGAACCGGGGAAATACTTTTTATTAAAAATTTGGTCTACAATCACCAGGGGCTCACACATGAAAACAAAGTTTAAAAAAATGATAGAAATCTTTTGGAATTATAACAAGGTAACAAAAAGGTTTTCATTGTGTCATGATAACACAAGGATCTATCACACGAGCTCAACTATAAGTAATGAGCAGAGTTAAAACATGGTTAGTCAATAATAGATAGACAAAAAATAGTAAGATTACATGGAATACATAAGATAACAAGTCATGCATGAGAATCGGTGATTAATATAAAATATATCATAAATTACTAACATGTATATATATGCATTGTACGGATTATTTGCAAGGACTATGTCTTCATCATCGAGCTATGAAGAAGACCCTGAGGAGTACGTATCCGACGATGGATATGACCCCGCTACTGAGGCCCTACCCTTAGGGATGGAGCCGAACACGGAGACTATGAGGACTTTCAGCCACTTGCCCTGATCGACCCTATGGGTAGATGTACCCCCGGCAGACGATGTGCTGGCCGCCCCTCAGCCCCGCATGATATCATCGTGTATGGCCATCAGAGGGCAAACATGCTATTGTACATTTGGCTGTGCCCCTTGCTGTAGTCCCTCCAGTTATTGATTTAGACGACGATGACGACAAGATACCCGTGTTCCATGTTGAGCACATGGAGGACGACCTTGGCGATGGCGAGGTCTTTGATGATATCGCTATACTCGAGATTCCACCTCCTGATATCCTAGTTGTTAACATATCGTCATCCACCGATGCTGCTCCGAGTGAGCATGAGGCAGACGATGCTTCATCTACCGCCCCAGGCACACCTGCATCTATGTATTCACCCCCTGCGGCCTCACCGGCTCACGTCAGTTCATTCCAAGTCCGAGTCCCCACCCCTGGACCCACTCACTCTACTGGACCTGCCCGTTACTACTTACTGAGCTACACTCCACGTGGCCCCGAGCAGCCACCACCATATTACTCTAAGAGGTCCACGTACCAACCTATTTACAACCTAGCTGCAGCAGGACCCTCTCATACGGCATGACCCTCTTTCTCTGATAGAGTACCCCCTATGTATGACCCACGTCCCACACCACCTCCAACAGGTATGTTTACTCCGACACCTCCACCGGGCATGAGCCCTTCAAACCCTTATCATCCCTCACACTTTCCTCCGATCCTTGTGGAGGAAAGAGTGACTTCACATGACCTACAGCTCTCTCTGATCTTTCATAGGATCTGGGAGTTAGAGTCTCAGCGTAGTACTCACGCCACCGCCAGAGTGACACGCCCACCACCGTCATCACCGATACCGCCCCACCATCGTACCCACCTCCATCACCACTACCACTACCCCTATCACCACCACCGACTCCACCTTTCTACTACCCATTCCACCACTCTTCATGCCCATCCGAGGCACGAGTGCAGGAGCTAGAGCAGTTTCAAACGGATGCTACTAGGCGCATTTCTAGCCTCGAGGAGGAGATGGCCTACTATCACAGTTTGTTTCCACGATCACCATTTCCACCACCCCCTCCACCCAGTAGCATGTTTGTAGATATCTTTTGGGGATCAGTTGTACTTTTGATGTTTGGCTCATGAAGACTCAGCCTTGAAGATCCCAGCTTTTGGAATACAACTTATCGACGTGAAGAAGCAATGTAGGAGAAAATTGTAATGTAAAAACATGTATTGACTAGGGTTGTGTACCCCTAAGTCCTTTTTGGCTCTTCGCGAACAAATTGTAACAAGTTTTCATTGTATAAAAGTGTATTTTCTTATGTTACATTGTATTTCTTTTATGTTATGGTGGATTATGACATGATGTGGTGATATTATGATTGATGCATTGCACTGTGGTGATATTATGATTGATGCATTGCACTGTGGTGATATTATGATCTATATCTTATGACGTGGCGACTATGTATGTGGCGAGCTATGTGTATGATGACGATGGGTGAATGTATGGCGTTGGCATATATTCATTTATTTATTTATCATGTACCGATGTGCTGTTGCATATGTTTAAAATAATAATAATAATAATAATAATAATAATAATAATAATAGATAATAATAATAATAATAATAATGATAATAATAAAAATAATAATAATAATAATGAATAAATAAATAGTAAAAATAATATGAAAGGATTATTCGACTAATTGTGAGCGACATATTGTATTAGAAGACGATGCCGCCCCGCAGAAGAAGTTCAAACAATAACACCCTACCCACACCACAAGAGGAGCTGAACGAACGTATATCTCAAGCCATTGCACAGTATGAGGCAAACCGCTCTGAGCATAATGGCGGTACAGGAGATTCAACTGGAGTAAATTCTCCCACTGGTAATACACGGTTTCTCATAAAACCTTGATACACTCTCATCCATCTTATTCGTGCTACTTACTCATGCTTAAACGATGTATCAAATGATTTCAGTTTGCACATATAAGCAGTTTCTTGACGGCAAACCTCTAAAATTCGATGGTACCGGAGGCGTTGTAGCCTTCGTATGCTGGACTGAGAAGACAGATTCAGTCATCCGAATGAGTAAGTGCCCGACTGAACTAAGAGTCACATATGTTACCGGACTCTTTACGGATGGAGCTCTATCATGGTGGAACCTTTAGGTCTAAACCAAGGGCGATGATGCTGCATATGCCCTGACCTGGGAGGAACTTAAGGAGATAATGAAGAAGAAGTATTGTTCAAGATCGGAAATTCAAAAGTTGGAGACCGAATTTTGGAATCTGAAAATGATGGGTTCAGACATTGCTGGGTATACACAACGATTCCATGATTTATCCCGAGTGGTGCCATATCTAGTGGAACCTGAATTTAAACGTGTTGAGAGGTACATTTGGGGACTTGCCCCTGAGATTCTGAGTTTGGTTACCTCTTTAAAATCCATAGAGATTGGTGAAGCAATTGAATTAGCTGTCAGCCTTACTGAGGAGGCTGTACGACAGGGAAAGTTGCCTAAGTATGGTAGAAACAAGAAAGAATCTACTGAGGAGACCACTGATTCCAACAAACGGAAATTTTCTCATTTCAAGAAAGGCTCTCATGGTAATCACAACAGTAACAAGAGACAAGCCGCGAGAGAAGACAAGGAAACCAAAGCATATGTTACCATAACCACAAACACTGCAGTTAAAAACTCTTACATTGGGGGGGGGGGCACCGAAATGTCCCAAATGTCCTTTCCACCACCATGGGGAATATCGAGGCCCCAAGTGTGGTAAATGTGGAAAAATTGGACATCGCACCGATGTGTGCTGAACCAATACTGGAGATCAAGTTTGCTTTGGATGCGGAGACAAAGGACATTTCAAGAAAGAGTGTCCTAAAGTGAATCAAGCACGGGGAAGAGCGTTTGTAATTGGAGCTAAGGATGCTCGCAAGGATCCAAATGTGGTCACCGGTACGTTCCCTATCAATGATCACTTTGCATCTATTCTTTTTGATACCTGGGCAGATTTTAGTTTTATTTCTAAAGAGTTTAGAGATATACTTGGGGTAATGTTGAGTAAACTAGATGTTCCCTACTCGATTGAGCTAGCTAACGGAATATTAGTAGAGTCAAAAGAAATAATAAGGAAATGTACGTTATAATTGGGTGAACGAAAGTTTGATATAGATCTATTACCAGTTCAACTGGGTAGTTTTGATGTTGTTATTGGGATGGATTGGCTATCCAATAATCGAGCCGAGGTTATATATCATGAGAAAATCATTCGCATCCCCTTATTCGACGGAGAACACTTGATAATTCACGGTGAGAAGCATAACACCACTATGCGAATCATAAACTGCATGAAGGCACAGAAATGTTTAAGGAAAGGATGCATCGCTTTTCTTGCCCATGTGGTGGATAAAGAGGCCGAGGAGCGCACGATTGAAGACATACGAGTAGTGAGGGAATATCCTGAGGTCTTTCCGGAAGACTTGCCAGGACTACCTCCTCAGAGACAAGTTGAATTCCGTATTGATTTATTTCCAGGAGTTGCACCTGTGGCAAAAGCTCCATATCGACTAGCGCCCTCGGAGATGTAAGAATTATCTACGCAGTTGCAAGAGATGCTCAACAAACGTTTCATAAGGCCGAGTTTCTCACCTTGGGGAGCTCCGGTGCTATTCGTGAAAAAGAAGGACATAACCTTTCGCATGTGCATCGATTACCGGGAGTTAAACTAGTTAACTAGCAAGAACCGGTACCCATTACCAAGAATCAATGATCTATTCGACCAGTTGCAAGGGTCAAGTTTTTACTCGACGATCGATTTAAGATCCGGTTATCATCAATTGAGAATCCAGAGGAAAGCATTCCTAAGACAGGGTTTCGGACTTGTTACGGTCATTATGAGTTCCTTGTTATGCCCTTTGGCCAGACGAACGCCCCTGCAGTATTCATGGACTTGATGAACCTAGTATGTAAATCATACCTTGACAAATTCATGATCGTTTCCATAGATGATATACTGATATACTCACGCATCGAGAAAGAGCATGAACAACACCTGAGAACCATTTTGGAATTGCTGAAGAAGGAGCAGTTATATGCCAAGTTCTCAAAATGCGAATTTTGGATTCGCGAGGTACAATTTCTTACCATGTGGTGAACAAGAACGTAATACATGTTGACCCTTCAAAGATCGAGGCAATAAAGAACTGGACCACGCCAAGAATCCCACGGAAATACGACAATTCCTAGGATTAGTGGGATATCAAGAGGTTTATTGAGAACTTCTCAAAGGTTGCTCAGCCATTAACCCCGCTAACCCAGAAGGATACAAAGTTTGATTGGGGAGAAAAGCAAGAATCGGCGTTCCAAGTATTGAAAGAGAAGTTATGCGAACCACCAATACTATCCCTCCCGGACGATACCGATGAGTTTGTGGTGTACTGTGATGCATCCCGTCAAGGCTTGGGTTGCGTGTTGATGCAATAGGAGAAAGTCATTGCGTACGCGTCACGGAAGTTAAAAGTTCATGAAAGGAATTATACCACGCATGACCTGGAGCTAGGTTTCGTGGTATTTTCTTTGAAGATCTGGCGTCATTATCTATATGGCACTAAGTGTACCATATTCACCGACCATAAAAGTCTTCAACATATATTCAATCAAAAGGAACTGAATATGCGCCAACGGCGTTGGGTGGAACTATTGAATGATTATGACTGTGAGATCAAGTATCACCCGGGCAAAACAAATGTAGTAGCAGATGCTTTGAGCAGAAAGGAACGAGTCAAAACATTACGGGTGCGAGCTTTAGAGAGGAGAATCCAGACAAACTTCACTACTCGAGTGCGTGAAGCGCAACAAGAAGCATTGAAACCAGAAAACATTCCCGCGGAATTATTAAAGGGAATGGAAAAACAGTTGGAACCAAACAAGGATGGAACTTTATTTTTTACGAGAAGGATCTGGATTCCCTATTATGGTGAGTTGCGGGACTTGGAGTTGGATGAAGCACACAAGTCCAGATACTCGATACACCCAGGATTGGACAAAATGTATCAGGACCTGAGAGAATATTATTGGTGGCCTAATCTCAAGGGAGATATTGCGACCTATGTTGGGAAATGCCTAACTTGTGCAAAGGTCAAGGTCGAATACCAAAAGCCATCCGGGTTATTACAACAACCTGAGATCCCGGTTTGGAAGTGGGAACAAATATCAGTGGATTTCATTACAAAGTTATCACGGACCTCACGAGGTCATGACATGATCTGGGTTATCATTGATCGATTAACGAAATCAGCTCACTTCCTACCCATCCGCGAGAAAGATAGCACGGAAAAGCTAGCGGAACTGTACTTGAAAGAGATTGTGGCATGTCATGGCGTGCCAGTCTCGATAATCTCTGACAGAGATGGTCGTTTGTGTCACGAATCTGACAATCAATTCAAAATTCATTTGGTTCTCGTTTGGATTTAAGCACAGCCTTTCACCCGCAGACCGACGGTCAAAGCGAGCGAACCATCCAAACATTAGAAGACATGCTTCGGGCGTGTGTGATGGTCTACAATAACAGTTATCACACCAGTATCAAGGTTGCGCCTTTCGAAGCACTATATGGAAGAAAGTGCCAATCGCTATTATGTTGGGCGGAAGTCGGTGACAGGCAACTTATTGGTCCCTGAACTAGTACAAGAGACCACAGTCAAGATATTTAAAATACATGAGCATATCAAAGCGGCCCGAGATAGACAAAAGAGCTATGCAGATCAAAGACGTAAACCATTATCCTTCGAGGTGGGAGACAATGTATTGTTAAATGTCTCACCTTGGAAAGGCGTAGCTAGACTCGGGAAGCGCGGAAAGTTCAACCTGAGATATATCGGACCTTTCGAAATTCTGGCAAAGATTGGTACATTGGCCTATAAGTTAAAACTGCCAGAGGAACTCAATAACGTGCATGACACATTTCATGTGTCTAATCTAAAGAAAAGCCCGACAAATGACACAGTTATCATTCCAGCCGACGAGATTCATGTTGATGACAAATTACAATTCACAGAGGAACCAGTTGAAGTTATGGACTCGAAGGTCCAAAAGACAAGAGGAAGCCAAATCAAACTGGTGAAGGTTTGCTGGAATTCGCGTCACGGTCCCGAGTATACATGGGAGCGTGAAGATCAAATAAAGTCAAAATACCCCCACTTGTTCGAGAAGACTCCTTCAGTGGATACCTCAAGCTGAATTTCGGGATGAAATACTTTTTAGAAGGGGGAGTATGTGACAAATGGCCAATAACTGGTAATTCCGTACAATTTAATCATTAATTTTATATCATAATCTCATTCATAGTTATCATAATTTAATTTCATAACTGGGTCGTACGTCATAAGGGAAAGTAAATCTGATCATAACATATACTGGTTTCTGTTACGACGCGAAACAAACCAAAACAATGCCCTATAAGTGTTGGTAGGAAGTGCTGGACGCACTAAATGCGGTGACACTAAATGTGTCGGTAAACCCGCTAAAACGAATCAGAACGAGAAATAACGTCATGTTAATGCCAAACCTGAGTCCATATACAAATGAAAACACATAATCGAGAACAACTATTACAATAATACATAACTTTCCAGTGTAACGCCTAAATTGCAAAATTGTCCGTTTCAACCAAAAAGGCGACAAATGGCGATTTGTTCGCAAAACTAATTCGGAGGGTTCCGGATGTCCAGATAAGAATAAAACAATGTTAAACACCCAAAAATAATGTGAGAATAGCAAGAATGCACAAAACACATCGTTTCCGGTCATTCGTCAAACAGTGCACAACTCGACCTAGAAAGCGGCCGATCGTCGAAACGACGAATATTTTAGTGGCCGATAGCCTCATCCGAGCGTCTAGTGAACTAGTTAAGCATTATTTGAAACTCAGAATCTATTCAACTAAAATGAAGTCACGGAAACACAACTTTTGGAAAAGTTCGACGACGGACCATAAAAGTGCCGATATCAATCGAACGGTCGAACGGAAGACATATCTGCAACCCTAATTCATTGTGTATTCATCTAGTGAACTAATCGTGAATATTTTTGGACCGAAATGCACTAATTTGACACCATATTAGTTGTGGTAATCGAAAACAAACGCTTCCGATAATAAATACATAGTTCCGTTTATTAGCGAATACTTCGACGATGAACGATCTAGCGACATATCCGTCATCCGAAACTTATTTTGGAGGATCATATGGATTAAATATCATATAATTACACCCTAAACACAAGTATTTTGCTTAAGATGCTAGAAGATTAACCCTAATCACTATACTTATCCTAATTACCTAAATATCTCAAATTTTAACATGTGTAAAAATGGAAAGTTACACTTCACCCACGCCATCATGGTTCACGGCTATAAGTGGGTCCCACCCCCACTTGATTTAGTTGAAAAATTGAAATTTCAAGTATGGTGTATTAAGATTATGATGGAACTTGAAAGATGTACATCAAGAATTTGCAACATTTTCTTTCCTTTTTCCCCTTCACCTCACGGCACCACCACCTCCACCACATACCACCATTTAGCCACCATAATCCACCACTTTTTACACCTTTTGAAGCTTAATCAAGTCCCCTAAAGAAGCTAGCATGGATGGAGACCATTAGGGTTTCTTAAGGAGCTTCATTTTCTTCTAAATCTTCAAGATACTTGTGCACCCTTTGTAAGCTAAACTCCTCCATAATTTAGCTTATGATTATGTTTAGATTATTAGTGTACAAGTTGATCATCTTGAAAATCAAGAAAAGATAAATCATAAACCCTAACTCACAACATAATAATAACAATAAATATTGTTTATTTTGTATTGATTATATGTTTATATGATTGTTAGATTTCATGTTGAAGTTGTTTATGTTGATAGTATGATATAAAAGTGGGATGATCTTGTGTGATTTAGTATAAAAATGAAGATTTAAACATGTTAAGGTTTAAATCTAAACAAGATCATCAACTATATCATCCATGAAAAATACTACAACTTAAAGATAATTTTTATACATATGAATGATTTTTATGAGAAGTAAACACTTATATTTAAGTTGTAATCACCTTAAAATGTGTAGTAATCAAGGGGTTAAGTGCATGGACTTGTCTAAACAACATGATGAAAGTAGTGTTTTGAAAATGGTTAATAAATATTAAAAACCCACCTGATTTACTAGGATTTTAAACCATAAAAGTCATGGATGATGATAGTTTAATTATGTAAAATAAATATTAGATGGTTTGTTGATGATGATTATGAGATTAAACAGATTTTAAGTACGTTTTAAAATGTGGAAAACGCCATAGTTTAGGGGAAACTATGGCGAAATTTTATAAAAATCTAATCGCAATTAAGACATGATTAGTGGGGTGATTAGTGGGACTAAACACGATTAAGTAGACTCTAATGACAAGGGTTATCCTTAAACAACCAAGTGTTCAAACAAAGTTTTAAATATATATTTAGAAGTAAAAATAAATACCCTTTTATAAGTATATATTTCTACTTGGAAAATAATACAAGTATTTATATACATATTTGTTACCAATAAGTTTGTGTCTATACGTGTGTTTATTGTATGTGTATGTATTAGAAACTTAGGGTATTCACAATAAAATACCCCACCATATACAAAATACAAACACTTGAAGAACACACCAAGTATTGGTAACATAATAAATATATTTTTGTTAAGCGTCGAAACGATAATCGGACAATTGAAGCAAGGCAAACAATAGGCGGACATCCAAGATTACACTTTCGCGTCGACGACCAATGGGCAATTCTCGACGAAAACGAACATGTGGTGAACGACGCCGACGACGAGTCTAAATATATATTTAGACATTCAACATATATATATGTTATCAAAATCAAAATCCAGAAAGTTAAAAATATAAAAAAGTTAAAAAAAATATAAGTAAATAATTATAAGAAAAATGAGCTTTTTATAAATAAATGCTAGACCAAAATTGTAAAAATCATATGCTAGGCCCAAATCCCATAATATTTATAGATGGGGCCCAAAAATAATAAAAGCCCAATAAGATACAAAAACATGGGCTAGTCCCAAAGACATAAATTACATGGGCTAGGCCCAAAGAAACAAAAACATGGGCTAGGCCCAATGACATAAAAACATGGGCTAGGCCCAAAGACATACATTACATGTGCTAGGCCCAAAGATACAAAAACATGTGCTAGGCCCAATGACATAAAAATGGGCTAGGCCCAAAGACATAAATTACATGGGCTAGGCCCAAAGACATAAATTACATGGGCTAGGCCCAATGACAAGAAAACATGGGCTAGGCCCAAGGACATAGATGGCATGGGCTAGGCCCAATAACAAGAAAACATGGGCTAGGCCCGATGACATGTGAACAAGGCCCAGTTCACACATGATTTGAAAACAATAATACATATATATTTTTAAGAAATATATATAACAATATTAATCGAACAAACAAACTACCAACACTATGATCACATTATAAGTTGTTCAATCATAACAAAGAAATACATAACAAGAATTCAAGATGAACAATGAGTACAAGGTACATTGAGACCTAGGTGTCTAATGAAACCAATACGCATGTAGGTTACATACGTTGTGGACACCGAACGATAAACAATACGACTTAAACGGAACGCAAAAACTGTGAGTTCATGTCCCTCCTTTCACTTATTTTAAGATTTGTTTTAAACTATCGAGGGGAATACATGTCATGTCAAAACAGTATGTTAGCTATGAGTTAGCAGATAACAGATCACTGTGCGTAAGTAGGAAATAACAATAGTAACCATTAATCACTTAGTGACCAAGGTGCAAAAGAAGTAGATCTATTGAGTTTGAGACCCGCTCCACTCCTGGTTGGTATACCCATTGGAGTGCTTTTGTGATCCCAAAATGTCAAAGAAGTCTTGGTTTGGTTACTTACTTATGGCATAAGTATGTAAGGGTGCTCGCGACACACTGATAGATCCTTAATTAACTTATCGGTGCTAATAACATACTTAGATTTCAATACATGTTTTCAAGGATGACATTTTGATACGAAAACATAAACTACATGAACTCGCCAACGTTATGTTGACTTTTTAAAATTACTTGTGTTTCAGGACGCAGGACTTGAGCTGGTGATGGGATCCGTGTATGGGATTTCTCAAGACAACGATGTACTACCTTTTGGAGGGTTTGCCTTCTTTATCCAAACCTCGTTTGGGTATATAGAGGTCAAAGCCTCAGCATAACTTTGTGATGAAAACAATATCTTTTTTTGAACATCTATTTTAAACTATGTTTGTAATGGTAATCTGATACCGATAATAATGTGGTTTCACTTTTGAAGGATGTAAATGTATAATGAAACTTAGTAATGGCATGACATCGTTGTTGTTAATATTGTTTACTAAATTGGATGCAATGATTACCTAATAGTCACACACTTGCGCTTCCGCTACGACCGGGGTGTGACATTGACCTTTCTTGATTCATGCTTAAAATGTTAGTTCTTCCTATTTGCTTCTTCCTATTTCTTTTGTCTTAATATACATACAATTTGTCTTTACTAAGCACTTACACAACTTACACACTTGAAGACTTGAAGACACTCATGCTATAAGCGAGACGATCTCACCAAAATAGGGGTGAAACCCGCACTTTGGTGATCACTCGCAATCCGCGTATTCGATTTTATACGAAATTTCACCATCAAGTTAGGAGTGAAATCCACATCTTGAGGGGAATTTCCATTTCATACTCTAGTGGACCCTTACCAATGAGTCAGAATTCACTTGGTAAGTACCAACCACACTTAGGGTACGATGTTGTCAAGTTAGGGGTGAAACCCAGACCTTGTCAACTAGTCCCATTCCTTGATTTTCAATCTCGCCAAAGTTTCGATTTTTCGATCAGTTAGTGACGTGTAGTAACCAGAAGGGTAAAGTGTCGTTAATCGCTTCTTGACGAGAGCATTTTTGTAGGTCCACTTGGAGGATCAAGATAAACATCCTTCCTTGTTCATAAAACACAGATAGGAGTGCGGAATCCTCGTGTGACTGCAAACAAAGCAAAGTAAGAACACAGGATAACTAAAGATTCAATATCTTAATTAAATGAAGGGAACTGATACAACCATATACAAACAATGTTCATACACTCTCATGCATGTGCTATTGTGTCTCTCACTCTAGTTAAGCTCTAGTCTCTCTAGTATCAACCACCACTGCTCTACTGAGAAGTGCATGTCTTCTTATATAGTGTCCATTATCAGCAACTGTACGAAGTATGTTGCTGGACATACAAAACACCAAAAGACATGAAGAACTACTCCAAAGATACTCATACGAACAAGCTGGTTCGTACGAGCATCAACTAGCTCATACGAAACAAGTATGATACTTGTTTAGATGGATTCATTCCTACGAATGGCAGATGGTTTGTATGAGCAACATCTTGCTCATACGAAGCATGTTCACTCGCACAAAGTGTTTTCCTTGGAGAACATTCCACAGACATGACGTACACAAGACTCAACAGTATGCACACATGCAACTGTTTAACACAAACAAACTAAACGTCGTACTAAACTAAGATTGGAGGATATCTTAATTCAGTCGACACAACCAAACTATACAGACACTGTAAACAAAGATCATACAATTACAGACGTAACTAAGAACAAGCGACATACACAAAAGTGTATTAAAAATTTTACCTATAGGCCAAAGCACGTTTCTCTAATTTGAAAGTATCTCGATTCACTTTGAAATAGTCGACGTTTCTCAACCCGAAACACTCCAATGTTTTGTTAAGCCTATCTTTTATGTATCTCAATTTTTACGTGTTTTAATACTTGTTACCTCGTTCATTTCTAGCCCGATGCACAACTCGCATGCCTTTCGTAACCAAACACAATAATAGTAATCCTCGTGAACCAACTAAATTTATACTCCTTACGCAAATCATACGTGTTTATGCTTTTAAATGCTTGTATGCCTATGCTATCTATGTGAATTCATACGTGTATATGATACTTATATGCTCTAAAAGAATTCTTTTATAAAAATGCATTATGATCAAAGCCTTAATCTCTCTCTTCTATTGTCAACCCTTTAGATGTCTTTCTCACAAAGCGTCATGGGAAAGAAAAAGTCCAAGTCGAAGTCCCGCTCTGATTCGATGTCGAAGATGGAATGCATGAAGTTCATGGCCGAGCAAATGGCCAAGGTTATCCCGGACATTGTAAGCAAGATTCAACCTTCACCGAACGCTGACTTGCCCCGTGCCTCCGTCGACTCTAAGGTCAAAGCACCTAAGTCGACGTTCACCTTTAAGCAGTTCTGTTCTTGCAACCCATTACCATTCACCGACGAAGATGACGCCACCAAGTTACTATAATGGTTTAATGCCATTGAGGTGACTTTCCTACAAAGTGGTTGTCCCGACCACCTGCGTACTATCAATGCGGCGGGAGTCTTCCGATCGAGGACTCTTAATTGGTGGACCTCCGAGCGTAACACTCGTGGAAACGATGCCGCTCATGCCCTCCCGTGGATTGAGCTCAAAAAGCTGATGGAGAATGAATTTTGCCCTCCCCATGAACGCCAACGACTCGAAAAACGAGTTTTGGAACCTTAAGCAGGTTGGGAACGACAACGCCGGCCTCACGGCCTGTTTAAAACAGCGGAGTGTGATTTGCCCTAGCCAAGTCGACGCGGCCGAAAAGGCAGTTTCCAAGTACATACACTGCCTAGAGCCTTATGGGCCTAGGATTGTAATTAGTGGGTTTTGGAATTAGTATAAATACATGTGTTAGGGTTAATGTTTTGGTTGCTAGTCAGTTTATTATTCAGATATCTTGTATCAGACACCATTTGGTGTATGCAAGTTGATTAATTAGAGATTGTTCTTGTTCTATTCATCTAATCTTTATTTCCGGAATCGATTAGCGGTTGTGACACCGTGTACAGATCCGTATCAGGGACTTACAATTGGTATCAGAGCCTGTTGTTCGATACAGGCTCTTGATGTCACGGATTGAAGAAGAACTGTTCAGATCTCGAAGAACTGTTGCTGTTAGTCATCTCGGAATATCACTGTTGAATATCTATTGATGATTGCTACTACTTTCTTATCTCGGACTGCTACTGTTTCGAGAAAACTGAAGTTGATTCAAGCAACTTCGATCTGGAATCGTTGAAGATCCTGAAGAACACCAAGAAGATCATCCATCTCGGATTGATTCCGGACAACTGTTCATCGGACTTCTCAACAACCTTATCTGGATTACTCGCATTCCGGATAAGGATCACTGTTTAAATTAACCTGTGTTTATCTGTTTGCAGGAATTTCGGAACACTATTGATTTCGGATAAGGGTTCTTATTTCGGATCAGACTCTCATTCTGGATCAGGCTTTTATTCCGGATAAGGGTTCTTATTTCGGATCAGACTCTCCATTTCAGATTACTTCTCATCTCGGATTGGCATTTATCTCAGAATTCTTTCAATTCGGATCATTTCCCATTTCGGATTTCATCTCCATTCTGGATTGATTTTTCATCTCATATCAAGAAAGCATTTCGGATTCATCTGAGTTACTGTTGCTGTGTCTCTGATAGCATTCCGGATTACTGTTTTGGATCACTGTTTCGGATTCTCATTTCAAACCATTATCTCGGACTTGTTAAGGACTGTTCATAATCAGAAATTAAAATTAACTTTAATTTTACTTGGTAAAATTTATAAAAATGAATAGTTACATGACAGCTCAGGATCTGACAAATGCCACCCTGGCAGCTTTTCAGTCGCAGACGCTGGCTCTTCATCAAGAGCTGGACCTAGTCATTGGCACTTCTATAAATGTGCTCCGTCTGCTATATGGTGATGAATATTATTAATGGAAGTTCAGGTTTGAGCAATACTGCAAGGCTAAAGAGCCAGGGGTTTGGAGATGTATCATGAATGGTACTCGAACAATAGTTTATAGCACTACTGAAGATCCGGACACAAAGATCCCCAAACCTAGTCATTTCTGGGCTCCGGAAGACGTGAAGATAATCGAAGAAGATGAGAAAGCCTCTTCTGTTCTAACTATGGCACTCGGACCCGACAGCTCCACAACTGTCAGAAATTGCAAGACGGCTAAGGAGGTGTGGAGCGAACTACAATATCTCTATGAGGGAAACGCTGATATGAAAGCAAGTGGGTTAATCAGCTGAATCAACAATTCAACTCATTTAATCACATATATGGAGAAACCACTGAGAATCAAATTCGAAGATACGTGAGGCTTGTCTCTCAGATGATTTGAGCTAAAATCTCTCTTACAAACAGTGCTATGAATAGACAGTTGTTGAACTCTTTGCCCAAGAGCTTAGATGCTGATGTGGGGATGATCAAGAAGACGAAAAATCTGAACGATGTCACCCTCACGGAAATGATTGCAACTATCAAGTCATGTGAGATAGAAATATAACAGAGGGACATCAATCATCAAAGCAGTCTGATGGCAGCTGGTATTACAGGGTAGAATGCGACATTAATGTCTCAGAATCTTGTTTAAGGCCTCTTCAAGGAAGCTCACACACACCGGGTAGCTCTAACTTGGTGTACAATCCTCTCATCCCTACACAGAAGACTCAGTATCATTATGGTGTTCAATCTCAGACTCTTACGATGATCTCTGCGGCACAGGTTCAGACAAAAATATCATGCGCAGTATCCTAACATTGTTCATAGTCCTGCCATTCCTGCAACAGCTCAACAAGGCAGCATTCCTCAATCTTCTGTTCCCGCACCAGCTCCTGCTCCAATTGTGTCCAATTCTGCTTTTCTCACAAAAGAGAATGAGGATAAACTGGCCATAGCTGCTTCAATGATTAACTATTTAAACGCTTTCTTAGCAGGTGACTTGACCCCTCCATTTGTTCTCCCAACTCAAGTAGATCATATCATGGAGGAGGATTTGGACGAGATTGACGTGTCCTGGAATCTTGCGATGGCTACTTTCCGTGTCAACAAATTTCAAAAGAAGTACTGGAGGCAACAATTGACGAATCTAAAGACTGGGCTAACAAAAGATAAGCTCAGGTATTATAGATGTCATGAGCCAGGGCACTTCGCACGGGAATGTAAGAAGACCCTTCTGGATATGTCTCATCTAGAGTGGTAGATATTCAGAACAGTAACAGACAGGTCGTGCCCGTCTCTCCTTCAAAGTGTTCTTCAAGTCCCTCGAGCAGCTCTAGTTGGAAATCAACAGCCTTGGTGGCACAACAACACGAAAGGTTCAACTGGACAGATGCTGCAGCTCAGATGGAGACTCTGAATCTCTCCAAGAACAGCAATCATTGCATGATGGCGCAGACAGCTGAGACACCTGATCTCTTAGAAACGGTAAATCACATTATCTGTTCAGATAGCTGTCGTTTTAAATTATCATAAATGTGCACCCATAACTCGACTCTTGTAGCTAAATATAATCAAGTTGCATCGCAAAACATCGCCCTTAAACATAAGAACAAGCTTCTTATGGAAAAGGTCGAAGCACAGAAACAAGACATAGCTCAGCTAAAGCTTGACTTGAACCAACAACAATGTTGGGTATACAACTGTAAGCTAAAATTAGCATAAAAGGACGTAGAACTTCAAGCAGCTTTAGCCATGCTAAATTCCTTGATAGGAAAGTTTCAAGAAAACAAATTAAATATTAAAAAAATTGAAACTTCCAGCAAGCTGGTCAAGGACTTGTGCGATCTACAGCTTGAATGTAAGAAAAACAAAACAAAAGGCATTAGGTATAATAGGGCTCCTCCACCATATAGTCATAACCACACACGAATGCCTGATTCTGAGGCAGAACTAAAAAATGAAAAAAATATGATGTTTGGTAAACCCTCGGATTACTTTTCAAAACCATGGAAGCCCTACTACCCAAAGTTTTCTAAGCCAACTGAACTCAAGAAGGACGCTGGTTTTGTCCTTACCACACTAGTTTCGAAAGAATCTGGTGACACCCCCTCTTGTAGTTCAGATGGTTTTGAGAAAATGACGCCTAAAGAAGAGGCATCGACACCACTTAAGGAATCAAAGCAAGAAAATCCTCCTGAAACTGACACAGTGAATGCTACTAACGCTTCTACTTCATGTGTAGAAGAAATATTAGTTGAGGATATTACAGGTGGTGATGAAGAAGAATGTCTGAATTCAAATTCGGACAATTCAGCTGCTGATTATGATTTATAAACACCTGCTTTTGAAATTTTGAATCTTTTTCTTGTTGAACAATCTAAATTCTCGGACAATGTTGGTTGTGTTGATAACTTAGACGTTTTTAATTCTGGTTTTTCATCTGATGCTGATGTTATGAATTCTAATAATGCATGTGATAACTCTTGTGATGAGAACATAACTTTTGCTACAGGTACAGCACCGACATATGATTCGGTTTCCTCAGTTCCCACTAAAGAGACTGAAAGTTCTTCTGACAAAGCACTGCCTGTTGATGCTATTCCTAGGGTCGATAATGAGGAAATAAACCAACCAACCGATTCTGTGATGAGTGACGCTCGCAAAATACTAGAAAAATCGGGCGAATCAGATTCTTCGAATGAAAGATCGGTTGACTGATTCTGAAATGACAGAAAATGAGCAACCTCCCTCTACTGATTCAGATAAAACTTTTGAAACTGAATCTGAATCAGAATCTCAAACTTTTAAATATAGAGATTTCTTTTGCTACTAACGATCGAAGCTCATCTTCTGACAGTTCAGAAAAAAGATGTCCCTGCTGAATCACCCGTTTCCTCTGAAGAATCCGCCAAGCAAAATGATTTGAAATCTAATAAAAAAGAAACGGAGAACACACAGAGCCAAAAAGAAGAAAACCAAACAGGCACCTCAGCCTACTGAAAAGGCTGTTGCTGATTCAGTTCCTCATTCTGAGAAAATGACTCAGCAGCCCCAAACTGAATCTGTTAAGACACCAGCTGAACAGGAATCAGTTAAAATTTTGCCTAAGTCTACCAACTTCAAACTATCTAATTCACATCATAAAACTTACAAGTGTGCTGATGGTTGTGAGCAGGTTACAGCCAAGACTAAGACCTTGCGCCAGCCGTCAGTACAAGCAAGCAAGAAACTGACAGACAAGCTGCCTAGAATTTCCCAGGCTGAACGGACTGTTTTCTTCCAGAAGAGGCAGACATGTTTCAACTATGGATTTCCCGACATATTGCACGAAACTGTTAAAATGCATTTATGCCTTTCAGCGCCCTATCTTTGAAAAATCAGAGAGCTATGCCTAATCGCCTACATTAGGCTCGATTTGCTCTGGCTAAGCCCTCTGATTAAGACTGGAACATGGCCAAGAGACAAAATAAAAAATATCTAAGACCTTCAGGTTCTCTGAATCCTTCTAGCATTCTGAAAGTTGTGAAGAAGTCTGACTCGCCAGCCTGGAGGCCTAAGATCTTGACCAAGACCCAGTTTTTTGTCCCAAAATCGGACAAATCAAAAGCATCACTGACCTCATCCTCATCTAATTTAATTTTTTGTGAGGTCACTTATGTTGATGCAAATGGAACACCCTGATCGTCAATGGCCTGGGTTGCAGCTTCTAACTAAACTTGTTGAAATGAGAAGGAACAACTTTGGAGAACTCTCATCAGACTTTGGTATGTCGATAGTGGCTGTTCCAGGCACATGACAGGAGACATATCTCAGTTGAATGACATTCAGTTTTTCGATGGCGGGTTTGTCTTCTTCACAGGTGGTGAAACAGGAAAGATAATGATGAGAGGAACGGTGTGCAATGGAGCTCTCAGCTTCAAGAACGTGAACTATGTCCCAGAGTTGAAGCACAGTCTCTTAAGTGTGTCTCAGCTCTGTGATAATCATTTAGATGTGCACTTTACAAAGAGAGGATGCTATGTTTGAAACCAAGCCTCATTATTCATGATGAATGGATTCTTCTCAAAGCTGAACGCAAAGGAAACGCATACGTCATCGACATGAACAAGGCCCCACCGACAAGCTTACCTGTTTGTTCTCGTCGACCGCTGAGCACGATGCATTGTTGTGGCACATCCGACTAGGACACATCAACATGAAGAATCTCAACTGACTTGCAAAAGGTGGTTTAGTCAGAGATCTGCCTGTTCGGGATTTTATGCAGATTGAAAAGTGTGAATCATGTGCTCATGGGAAACAACGTCGAAAGTCACACAAGTTGAAACCCGCACCCTCCGCGTCAAAAGTCTTGGAATTGCTTCATATGGATCTTTTTGGTCCGACCGATGATCTGAGCATTGGCGGGAAGGCATACTGTCTGGTTATCATTGGTAACTACTCCCGTTTCACTTGGGTATTCTTTCTGGCACAAAAGAGAGAAACAACTGAGTTAGTCAAACAGTCTATCACCCTAATGGAAAACCAGGCAAACACCATAGTGAAGGCAATTCGATGTAATAACGGAACACAGTTCAAGAACGCCACTTTGAATTCTTTTTGCTCCTCCAAGGGAATTGATCGACAGTTCAGTGCAGCCATAACTCCTCAACAGAATGGGGTTGTGGAATGCAGAAACCGCACACTCGTTGAAGCAGCACGTAATATGTTGGTCGAAACGGAACAACCACTTATTTTCTAGGCAGAAGCAGTCAATACCGCTTGCTACATTCAGAATCATGCCCTGATCAACAAAAGGCACATAAAAATGCCGTATGAAGTGGTTGAAGGTCATAAACCTTCGGTCAAGCATTTCCGCAAATTCGGATGCCCCTGTGTTCTCCTACTCGTGGATGCTAAGGGAAAATTTGAATTACGCAGAGATCCATGCATCTTCAACGGCTACTCTAAGAACATTTCTTATCGTGTGTACAACAAGATCAAGAAAATGGTAGTTGAAACCTACAATGTGGGTTGGCTAGAGGAGAATCCCAAGGAAGCACGAATTGGTCCTGACTGGCTCTAGGATTATATATCTTTCTTTAAATCTGTTGATGTCTCTTCTGATATGAATGTAGGTACATGCAGAAGTTCTGAACCCCCACTGATGTGTATCTTGACTGAGGATGATGAAGATGCTGAACAACTGCAAGAATCTTTCAAGCAGCTGAGTGTGGATCCACAAAAATTATAGAATCAGGAAACTGCTTTTGAACAGATTCCTCAGACGGGTTCCCCTGAAGTTGAGGCTCCAAACACAGAAACTCATGTGGCAAATGAAGGAGCTATAACTCCTGATGTCTTAGGATCATCTTTGTTTCCTGAGCCTACACCACTAGACTATTTAGTTGATCCATCAGTCAACATTCCCACTGGTGCAACTAATGAGGGGGAGCCATCTGGAGTTGCATCGCAGAGCTTTACAAACTTGCAATTAGATCTCCATGTTCCTACTACGCCTATACCACAACGTCTACAGCACAATCATCCGATTGAAAATGTTATTGGTCCTGTTACTGCTGGAGTTCAGACTCGCAGTCAATCGTGAGATATCAATACATGTCTTTACTCTTGTTTTATCTCACTAATTGAACCTAAAAGCATTCATGTCGCCTTGCAGGAAACAGGATGGGTTGACGTTATGCATGAAGAACTCAATCAATTTGAGAAACTTGGGGTATGGCAATTGGTGAAGCTTCCTCAGGAAAAACATGCTCTTGGAACTCGTTGGGTATTTCGCAACAAACAAGATGATACCGGTGTGATTGTGAGGAACAAAACTCGATTATGATGAAGTTTATGTACCGGTGTCAAGATTGGAAGCCATTTGCGTTTTCTTGGCATATGCATCGTACATGGACTTCACAGTCTATCAAATGGATGTCAAGACTGCGTTTCTTTACGGCACGATGAAAGAGGAGATATACGTGGTGCAACCACCGGGTTTCACTGATCCTGAGAAGCTAGACTATCCATACAAGTTGGACAAAGCTTTGTATGGGTTGCATCAAGCGCCTCGTGCGTGGTACGCAACCCTAACAGAGCATCTTCTTGCTCACGAATATACCCGGGAAACATGTAGGTCCACTTGGAGGATCAAGATTAACCTACTTCCCTGTTTATACAACACAAATACGAGTGCATAATCCTCGTAAGTATGCAAACCAAAGCAAAGTAAGAAACACAGGATAACTAAAGATTCAATATCTTGATTAACAGAAGAGAACTAGTACAAACACATACAAACAATGTTCATGCAGACTCATGAAATACTCCCTGTGTTCTTGTGCTTCAGTGTCTCTCTCTCTAGTGTCTAACTTGTTCACTGATGTCTCATGTCTAACCTAAACACTGAGAAGTGTATGTCTATTTATATAGTGTCCATACCTAGAAACAGTACGAAGAATATTACTGGTCGTACAAAACACCATAAGTCACGAAGAACATTCACCATAAGGTTGCTCGTACCAACAATCCATGGCTCGTACGATCATGAACCATCTCGTACGACTCAAGCAAGATGCTTGTTAAAATAGCCACTCGTACGAATGGAATTAGGCTCGTAAGAGCAACATCTTACTCATACGAAGCATCTCTCAATCGTACTTGGATGTGTTATTCAGAGAACGTGCCAATAGACATGACGTACACAAGACTTAACAGTATGCATACATGCAATTGTTTTACACAAACAAACTAATCGTCGTACTAAATATAGATAGGAGGATATCTTGATTTGGTCGACATGACCAAACTATACAAACACAATAAACAAAGACCGTACAATTACATACGTAACTAAGAACAAGCGACGGATACAAAAGTATATCAACAAAGTCCCCCTTGGGTGTTGCTTGGTCTTCGGTCTTCATTCTGAATTGCCTGTTATATCGACAAACTTTCCTTAAATCTTCAATCCAATGTTGTTTGATAATCAGGTCTTCAATACTTTCCAAACATATCAAACCTTTCCTGTTTCCTCTTGAGTGTCACTGGAGGTAACTGGATTGGTCACGATCTGCTGCACATTAGACTCTACCACTGGAGTTGAAGCAAACAATTTTGGTTGCGAGGATGAGGCCGAAGCATCAAGATTTCCAGGGTCTTCACTATCCTGATCAAGTTTACGTTTGATCTCCTGTGCTTTGCATCTTTCATTACATAGAATGTTCACCCGCTTTCTACTCATTTCAAACATGTCTTTAATACCATTAAAGCCTCAACCAGTGTAGCATTACGAGAATGATACCATTCTCTCAAGTCGTTATGTTTAGCAGTTAATGTTTCCGCAGATCGTTGTACAGCCGCACTACGTTCTTTCAGCCTATTCAACTCAATTCCCCGAGAGTTATCAGCTGCTCTCATCTATTGTAGCTGAGTTGTCCTTTCAACATCTTCAGCCTTCAGTCACTCATTTTCTTTTATGAACAGCACAATTTTTGAATCATGTTTTCTAACAGTCTCTTTCAAAGAATTTATCTCCAACTATTGTTTGACAACTGTGTTTCGATTTGAAGACATAAATTCTGAATGCTTGTTAATCTGAATTGGTGCAGCTTGAAACTAAGAGAACAGAAAATCCACTTTCTCATTCTTTTCGATTTCAAAAAATAAATGACTGCTTCGTTTTGTATTTTGTTGATGAGTTGTGGACTGGGATTGTTGAACAGATGAAGTAGCAGGTTGTGACTGAACTGGAGTATCTTTAGCCAAAGGTGTTTCTGCTTCTGTGTTATTTGAGGGTTGAGGTTCAGAAATTGTAGTGGGTTCCGTCATTAAAGGTTTAGTCTCCTCTGTTGTAAAGGTAGACTGGGTTTCTGCAACTGGTTCCAGTACAGTTTCTTAATGTGAAGTTGTAGGTTGTGTGATTTCAGGTTCTGCTGACGATGTTTCCATAGTCTTTCTGTTTTGTTTCTTTCTTCCCTTATCACTACTTGTAACACCCACATTACATGCATTACCATTACCATCATTATCATCGTCATCATCATCACCTTTTCCCTTTTGACGACCAAACTTATCTTCGATCATCTTTTTCAAAGTTGGTTCTTCATTATCTGACTCACTGTCATCATGGCGCCACTTATCATTTTCTGATGCAACATATTCATCATTCGCTAAAAAAACGATCAGTTTACGAGGATGTGTGCTTTCCTTGTAATGTTTTACCGCTACACCTCTAAAGATCTTCAACGAACGTTCCATCATAACCTCAACTTTTAAAACATCGTTGTCATTTTTCTGAAGAGTCGGATGTTGCACATTCAAGATCATTTGTAGAAAACGAGGATACATCCAAAACTTGTTTCCACCATATCCGGTTCTTCTTAGGTTCTCATTCATGTTTGCAAAAATATACTTTGAAATACTAAACGGTTTGTTCAATGTCAAAGCTATCATCATTCCAACCAAGTCGTTATTCGCCATGTCATAACCACTTCGTCTGTTACTGAAACACCGAATTAGAACATATAGAAAGAAGTTATATCGGAGTGGCAACCATGTTTTGTTTAGTTGTCCTACGAGAAAATCTCCAACACATTTCATTCGAAGAAAACATCCACGTTGACATTTCAATGGAACTGAGAATGGAACTTCAGGATCATCGCCAAGTTGTAATACTGAGTTAAGGATTTCAACAGAGACATCTACGTTCAAGTCATTTACTCTCTTGCGGATAAGTTCCTGCCCATTTTCTTTAGCAACTTTAGCCGAATCCCAAAATTCCTTGATCAACGTCTTGTATACTGTAGTCTTTTGTGTGATAGCATAATGTATCCTTGAGTCGCGCAAAAACTTCATTATACCGTTGTACTCAACAAATTTGTCCTCCGGATATAAGTAGGCCACCATGTTTTGTCTTGGTTCTGACATAATTTCCACATCTGACTTTACAGTTCTCTTCGTTGCGGGTTTTCTTTTATGTTCCTTTTGTTCCATTTTGTACACATAAGACAACAAGGATAAGAACATAAATTCATTAGGGAATATACACTAAAATTTTATTTCAAACTTTCTGTATGCATGTATTCCATGGATGAAGAACTACTGACTCATACGAATAACAATGTATTCGTACGAGGAACAACAGAGTTTTATGAACAATTGACTTGGTTAAACAAATGATGTACTCGTACGAGTAACTGGCTCGTACAACCGACATGTTACTCGTGCAAGTAATATTTCACTCGTACGGATATTGTTCGCACAAACAACTTCAAGAGAAGATTATTCATGAGGAACTTGTTTTTCGTTAAAGATTCTTTGCTTAAAGTTTGTTGTTCATGTCAGACAATGTCACATGATCAGATAATTTTCAAATTGTTCATCTTCAAAGTATGTCAACATTGTCAAATATACCTTAAAGATATTAGAAACAACTTAAGGAGAGGTGAAAAGATGACGTGAGTAAGGCGAAAGTAAAGTTCCACCAAAGAACTTCATCACCTTTATACCACATTAAGACACTCGTGCGAACTACCTTAGCTCGTACGAAGAACTCCATTCGTACAAGACCCCATTTGTCATTCGTATGAGGCACAATGGCTCGTACGAGTGATCTCTGATTTGTACGAGTCCAAGTTTTTAAAAAACTGGACTTTTAGTTCTTTGAGGACCTTAGGTTTTTCGTTGACCTATTTTAGAACTTTGCACATATCCACACTAATCACAAGTTAAGTTAGGAAGAGTGCTCGATAAACAGATTTTGTTCTTTGAAATGAGTTTATCTGTTGTAAGAAAGTATTTTATGAAGTTATGATGGCAAGACAAATGATTTTAAGGGGGTATCTTGGTAGAAAACTTTTTGAGTTTCCATCTTTGGCTAAATAAAAAATAACTTAATTTAACAACAGAGTAAACTAACACTAAAATATCAACCAACAAATAAGAATAAACTATATATTTACTAGGCAATATTTTTCAGAGTTTCCAGGTAAGAGAATCATACCAGCTTTTAATCTTGCCAAAAAGGAGTTTTGTTTAAAAACATCAAATTAAATAAATAGGTATTCTACTATGATTATCGGTATTGTTGTCCACGTAAGCTCAGCTTATCAGATGTAATCATGATTAGGAGATATGACTAATGTATGATTTATACTTACTAGCCGGTGGTCAACCACTTCACGACACATTCCCGTATCAAGACATGCACGAGAGAAAATCTTACCGGTGAGTATACTGCTTATCATTTGTTTTGACGTATATGATATGAGATACTCACTTATTTTGATTGAGAACAAGCCGTATGTAACTAAATCACTTATTGATGAGGAACTTGATTTTCAGATGCATGCAGGGCACAGGAGTAAGTCTATGAACAGGTTAGTACTATCGTACCGACAAAGAGACGAACTTAGCTCCCGCATAGAGTTGTTATATTTTATCAATTATTTTTGGGTGAATGTGATATTTTTATCACTTATTGAAGGTCGTATGCAATATTTACACGCATGTATGGTATCATGGAAGTTCTAGACTTGCATCACCATTATTTTTCAGTAAAAGATTCAACCATGATACCCAGGTGATAAGTCAGTATAAAGACCGCATATCTTAGAACCTCGGCATACTATCAAACGAAATTTCGGTACCAAGATCATATGCCAATGAATGGTTCCCACCTGGCTTGTAGTCCGTTACGTTTATATCAACCTGCACATTTTAATCTGATTGTGAACCTACCGATACATCATTAGTAAAGCTAGTTATCAATTTTTGTTTTATGCTTTTGACAGTTTTTGACAGATTACGGTGCGTATCATCATTTTCTCTTAACTATCCAAGGAACTCATTTTTTATTTTTCTATTGTTTTTTGTATTTTTTAAAATTTTTCTCCCCCTTAAATAAAGAAGGTAAATAAATGAAAACTTAACTACATAAAAGACATATTTTTGTATTTTTGTATTTCTCATGTTTTTGTATTTTCTCATGTTTTTGTATGTTCTCATATTTTCTCCCCCTAAAATATAAAACTAAGAGAAAATAGAAAATCTTTTTGTTAAGAAAATATTTATGAAAAATGATTAGCCAAGGATGATTTACTCGGGTTTCACCTTGATGCCATTGACCAAAAGTAGATAATCAAAACGAGATTTATCAAAGGCTTCTTTAAACAGGTCTGCACGTTGGTGATCGATGTGGATTTTAACAACATTGATAAGTTTCTTTTCATAACAATCTTGTATGAAATGATACTTAATCTCAATGTGTTTAGTTTTTGAGTGCTGTACAGGATTACGAGTGATCTGTAAAGCAACTTCGTTATCAACAAAAATAGGAGTAGTTAGAACTTCAAAACCGTAGTCGCGCATTTGCTGTTGGATCCATAGAACCTGAGAGCAGCAACTAGAGGCTGAAATATACTCAGCCTCACAACTTGACGTAGCTACACAAGTCTGCTTTTTTGCACTGCCACGTGACTAGGCGTTTTCCCAAGAACTAACATCCTGCTGATGTTGATTTTGCATGGATCTTGCAGCCACCATGATCAGAATCACTGAATGTTGTCAAATCAAACTTATCATCCTTAGGGTACCAGAGACAAGTGTCCGGGCGACCCTTCAAATAAGGAAAGATCCTTTTCACAACCATCAAATGAGAAACCTTTGGACTTGACAGGTAGCGAGCTAGAAGACATGTCGGGTACATTATATCGGGTCTTGAAGCAGTAAGATACATAAGAGATCCGATCATAGCACGATAAAGAGATGGTTCCACATGTTCACCCATTCCATCAGGAGTAATCCCATGATTTTAAGCTAATGGAGTTCCCAAAGGCTTTGAGTCTTCCATCTGAAATCGTCTTAGAATATCCCCGATGTACTTGGTTTGGTGGATAAAAATCCCTTCCTTAGATTGATAACCTGCAAACCTAAAACAAAAGTCATTTCTCCCATTGCGCTCATCTCGAACTTCTCTTGCATCACCTGCTTAAATTCTTTTCACAATTTCTCGTTTGTAGACCCAAAAATAATATCATCAACATATACTTGTACCAGCAATAAGTCCTCATTTTCTTCCTTGATGAAAAGAGTATAGTCGATCAATCCATGTCGAAAACCATTCTTCAGAAGATAGGAAGACAACGTTTCATACCAAGCCCGTGGAGCTTGATGAAGACCATATAACGCCTTATTAAGAAGCCAAACCTTGTCAGGATGGATTGGATCTTCAAAACCAGGCGGTTGCTCAACATATACTTCTTCTTCAACCACACCATGAAGAAATGCATTCTTCACATCCATTTGATAAACATTAAACTTCTTGTAGGACGCATAAGCCAAGAAGATTCTTATGGCCTCAAGACGTGCTACCGATGCATAAACTTCATTGTAATCAATGCCTTCTACCTGAGTAAAGCCCTGGACAACCAGTCTTGCTTTGTTTCTCACAACAACACCTCGGTCATCCTTCTTACACTTGTAAACCCATCTTGTTCCAATCATCTTGTAGTTGTTAGGCATGTCAACCAATTTCCACACGCCTAACTTCTGAAACTGCTGAAGTTCTTCTTGCATTGCTTCAACCCATGAGTCTTCTTTCATTGCCTCCTTCCATGATTTCGATTCTACTTGGCAGACATAGCAGGCGAAAGACCAATCATTATGTTCCCCATATTCCCTAATAACCGAATACAAACCAGCATTCTTGTTGTTCCTTAGCTTATTACGAGTCTGCACACCACTCATGACATCTCCTATAATATTCTGCTGAAGATGGGTGTTATAAATTCGAGTTTAAAGAACATCAGGAACTCGAGAATTTATACCCAAATTGTTGATATTCAGATCAATAGTCAAGTCAATTGCTGGATTTGATGATGATGTAGATGCATGACCTTTAGTCGTTTCTTGAATTTGTACATTTAACGTGACATCAGAAATTCCCGGAACAGGACCAGAAGTAGCTTCATTTGCATCAAGGAACTCATCATCTTTTGACAAAATATTATAATCAGCAGCATCTTCGAATTCCTCATTTTGAACAAGATTGTTAACTGAAGTAGACACTCGAGGGTTACCAGTAATTGGTTGAACTAATGACGAGTCAACTGCAACATCACTTTCAAGTAGCATTTGAGCAGCTGCAGATGCATAATCAAAAGTTAGCAGATTAAAGGAGTTAAACAATCCATCTTAGTCAAACATCCAAGGAGCACCAAGAGCTCTTATTGATTTAGTGTATCTTTGAACCTTAACTTCACCCTATTCTTCAATCTTTATTGTTGACAAATTCCACACTCCCAAGTTTGGAGTAGCATATCCAAGAAAGAAACCTTCGATAGCCTTACGACCGAATTTACCATGTGGATTAATCAAAGTGCATGGAGCTCAAAAAGGTTCTAAGAAAGACACATCGGGTTTCCTTTTATTTAACAACTCGAAACATGTTTTCCCATGCCTCTTCACCATAAGAACTCTATTCATCGTATAACATGCGGTAGCCACAACTTCTCCCCAAAATTGAATAGGAAGTTCTGATTCAACTAGCATAGTTCTTGCTATTTCAATTAGAGTTCTATTTTTCCTCTCAACGACACCATTTTGTTGTGGAGTGTAGCGAGAACTGTACTCATGTAAAATGATTTTAGAAGAACAGAACTCATCCATAACATAATTCTTGAATTCGGTGCCATTGTCTCTTCTGATTCTCTGTATCTTCAAATTGTACAAATTTTCAAGTAGCTTAGGAGATTCTTGAGGATTTCAGGAACTTCACTCTTGTGTGCCAACATATTCACCCATGAAAATCTTGAGTAGTCATCAGTAACTACTAAGCAATAAGAATCACCAAAGGTAGTCTTGTGTTTCATAGGTCCAAAGAAGTCCATATGAAGACATTCGGAGGCATATTCACCGTATCAATCTTTTTCATAGGATGAGACTTTCTAGCTTGCTTTCCTTTTTCGCACGATACACAGACGTCTTGTAAATGAAAGTTCTTCACTGGTACACCATTCGTCTATGCCAAGAGATTGATTCCTTCTCGGTGGCTTTTGAGACAAAACATGTAACTTGTGCAAACGTAGTAATAGCTTGGCTCATGTCCAGAATATACAAATCATTAATTCTTGGAGCCGACAGGAGAATCCATTATTTGGGAATCTTGAAACCAGGTTTCAGCACATAACATCCGACATCATCAAAATGAACCGTGAACTTCTTGTCGCAGATTTGAGAAACACTTAGAAGATTGTGATCAATTTGACGAACATAATTGATCTTATCAAAGCTAATAACACCATTGGATACTATTCCTTCTCCAGTGATGTATCCGACCTTGTCTCCAACAAAAGCAACATAGCCTCCTCGAATGCTTTTCACATCATAAAGGAGCCTTAAGTCGCCTGTCATGTGCCTCGATGCTCCACTGTCAACAATCCAATGACTATTCACAGTTCCTCCTGGAACACCCTACACATTTCAATACCCGATCAGTTTGAGATGGGGACCTAAGCCTTAGTGGTCTTGGGTCGACCCTATCATCAAGAAATGTGATTTCTATGTCTTGATGATTTGGAAACTTTGTCCCTCCCCCTGAAACATTATCGGTCTTAGGTTTCCAAAATTGTTGAAATTTACCAGAATGGCTATCAATTACATTTTTAACTACTTCTGGTTTTATCATACTTGAAGAACTTGGTTTCCTTTCTGAAAAATCCAGTTTTAATGTTAATTCAATTATTTTACTTGTTTACGTCTCTGTTTTTCTTCTTGTTCTTTAACAATACGTTTGTCTTGTTTTGGTGACAAAGATCGACGTTGGCAAGTTGATTCAGGAGGGGCTTTCTCAAGAAATCTTGGTTTGCTGGGTTGGTACAATTTTTGATTATGTGGCCAAACTCTCCACATTTAAAACATGTTCTCCTTTCAACAAATTTAGGAGATCTTGTTTTATGACTTGATGTTAAACTTGTGGGTCTGGAGGTACTTGGTTCATCTTCACACCCATTTGTATGTTGAGTGTAATTGTTTTGACTGTTAGGCTTCAAAATCTTGACTTTATTTACGAAATCGATATTAGGAATGCTTTCAAAAGTCTCGATTTTATCAGTACCAGTTGACTCACAAATTTAACATTCTTTAATTTCTTCTTGTAGCGAGCGCCTTTAGCTTCAATCTTTGGTTGTGATACCTTAGGTTTTTCAGCTCACTTTTCTTATTGTGTTCTTTTGAAATGGGTAATGGTTGTGACTTGATTGGATTTTTGTTTTCCAAAATTGGTTGTTGAATTTTCAAAAACTTGATCAATTGAGGTTGGATTTACATTTTTGATCAGAAAGTCTTTGTTTGAGTGAATTTTCTTGTCCCTAATCAAAGTATATAACACGTTATCATTTTCATCTATAGACACATTTGTCTTCATAGATTTCATAGGATCGTTCCCTTGATTTTCAATAGTTTTCACATTGGGAGTAGCAGGAATTTCTATCCCTTTTTCTTCATCAATAGATTGATCCTGATCGATTTTCTCAGACTCATCATCTGATGAATCATCCTTCTCTATTGTAGAAGGATTCTGATCAACTACTGATGATGAGTTCTCCGATTTTCTTGATTCAACTGAGGAATTGTCCAGCTTAAACCCTATCCCGCTGCAAACTCTTCAGGATTAAGAGGTACAGATGGTTCAAAGCATGGCATTTCCTCTTCATTAGGCAATTTGGTATAATTGTGTTTCAAAGGAGGTGGACACGCTTTATACCCAATGCATTTGACATCTCCTTTAAGTTTTGGAACATCAATGATGTGATCAAGCACATATCGGGAGTTAGAATAACTCTCCAACTTGAGCTTAATTGCATCATGTTCGCATTTGGCAATGGCTAACTCCTTTCCCATTTCTTCAAGGATATTAATGTAGTTATTAATTCTTGTTTGCTTGTTTAAAACTGTTTTTGTTAATTCAGAAACGCTTTTCTTAAGAGTCTCGATTACAAATTTGAATTCTTTTTCGTTTCGATTTAAAGTCAGTTTTGCTCTTTGCATTTTGACAGTTCAACAACTGATTGTGACTGTTTATTGTTTCAAATTTTGTTTTTAATTCAGTATAGTCACTGCATATCTTATGAGAGTCGGAGTTTACCTGACTTGTCGAACCTGCAACATTAGCCATCAAGGTAGTGTGATGAGAGAAAAAAGCACTATTTGTAAAGATTTTCTCTGTTTCCTTCGATGCAACTTCTTCTTTCTTTAGCAAACCAGCCTTTTGATTTTTCAACTTTTCTGTATCTTCCAGCAACTATTTACCTCAGTATCAATCCTTTCCCTGACATCTGGATCAGATCCATAATCACCTACACTCGAGCTTTCTTCATCAGAACTCCCATTATACCCAGAACCATCATCATCATCAGAATTGTAAATGCTGTGAACATGTTTGATTCGATTGATAATCTTGGCATAACATGCAGTTCCCCCTTGGTTCTCGTTTCCCAATTGTACTGACCAATGATATCCTTCATCTGCTTAAACTACTAGAGCTCGGTTTGTGTTGTTTGAAGGCCTAGACTGGTTGGTGTTGTTTGGGTTTTTAACCGCTAGTATTCTCCATTCATTGTTAACATGAGCTGTGTTGGATGGTTGTGTTTGAATTCGGAAAGGGTTTGTTTGCTGGGTCTCGTGCACTCACTTTTGAAGTGACCTTTTTCACCATAGTTAAAGCAAGTAACAACATCTTTATCAAAACCATATTTTGTATCTTTCTTGCTTTCCAAATTTGTTATTCCAGTTCTGCTCATGTAATCCTTAGCTCTTCTGACCACACTTGGAAACGCCCATTTAATATCCATTAGCTCCATCTCATCTCTTTCTATTTGTTGGTAGTCTTCATTAGTCAAATTGATGTTTCCAATTTGACCAGCGACTAATCCACAATAAGCACTAACCATGGTGTATAGAAGTTCCATATGTTCCTGAGAAACTTCCACACTGACCTTGGAAAGATGTGACGTGTCAAGTCTGATTGTATTAGGGTTTGCAGGTTGAAAGTTGTTACCATAGAAAGCTTGTTTAGAAGCTTGTTGTGGAGCTTGAGGTGTAACAACTTGAGGTTGTGGTAGAAAGGCTTTAGGATCAAATACTTGACCATAGGTTTGAGTACTTGATCCGGCAGATTGATCCGTTTGAACTGGTGGTGGTAGAAAGGGTTAACATTTGACACAAACGCGGTTTGAAGTTTTGGTTGCTGAATTGTATTGAAACCTATCTTAATACCTCCAAAGTACATCTTAGGGTTTTGTGGAACAGAAACCCTTTTTGCTTTCCAGATCTCTTCTTCATTTTTGTTCTCCAGCTTTTGAACAAATTCATAGATACTGATCACATCCAAAACACCTGTATGCCTCAGTAAGTCAATAAATTGACTCCACTTTGGTGGTAAGGTGTCAGCAAAACGCATCATGATTTCCAGTGGAGATGCTAACACTTTTTATGAATACATTTTACTAAGCAAGTGGTAGAAACGTGTTGTCATGTTGCTCAATGTTTCATTCTCCATG
Source organism: Scalesia atractyloides (assembly GCA_947069175.1). Classification (NCBI taxonomy): domain Eukaryota; kingdom Viridiplantae; phylum Streptophyta; class Magnoliopsida; order Asterales; family Asteraceae; genus Scalesia; species Scalesia atractyloides. Next base: position 55,199,416 of record CAMTDV010000020.1, read on the forward strand.
AACATGAAACCCTTAAACTCCTTCTTCAGCAGATCATGTCGTATTTTTCTGGTCGCGGCATTTCCTTCTCCTCTTGCTACCAAAGTATCCCACAGATTCATGGTGGTGGTATAGTACACAAACTGATGATAAATATCTTTATGAAGTGCTTGTTAAAGGATAGCAAACGCCTTCTTTTCTAAATCATAAGCCTTTTTATCGCTTTCATCTAAGTTGGCTAAGGAGGTTGGATTTGATCCTGCTTCTTCGAGGGATTCCTTGTATGGTATAGTAAAACATGTCCATAGTTCTGTATTTTGTCCGAGAACATATGTATGGAAATAACTTTTCCACAATGGATAATCGTTCATATGGTTCAGTTTTGGTGGACGGTTATTACTCCCAGTTTCACTCTCGCTTATAAGAAGAGTATGAATGCTCTGAGTTTGATTTGCGACACACACCCATTGATTTGCGGTAATCATGGCTGTATGTTGAGGCATTAATAATTTAACCCATGAGGTTGTGGAGCTTTGTGATGAGTCTTACATTGTGCTTGAACTACTCCCCCAATCCCAAGGATTAGTACTCATTATATTTTCTTGGTTATGAAGATTAAAAGGTTTAAAATTTAATTTTTGAAAATAACAGTCTCCGTTTAAAATTCACAGTTTTAAAAACCACAAAGTTTGGAAAAACTAAAACACGAAAAACAGATCAAGCTTGTTCTTCGTACGAATCAGTGATTCGTACTAGTGACTGTGCTTCGTACGACCCAGGTGCTTCGTACGAGAGACACTCTTTCGTGCGAGCAAACTTGTGCTTCGTGCGAACAAGGTTCTTCGTGTGGATGACTTGGTCTTTCACACGAATAGTCTTGTTCGTCGTGCGGATGGGTTATTCGCACGGATGTTTTTCGCATAGAGAATCTTTTTGCAGGGTTGTTTGGTGAAAATTTCCTTTTTAAACACAAACTTGTTTTCGAAAGTAGTCAGTTGTTTACACAATTTTGGTTAAAAAGATAAACATTCCATATCAGCTTCTCAGTCAAAACAGTCAAGTCAAGTCAGATTGTCCAGATATTTGGTCAACCCTACAAGAATATTCCGGTGAGTTTTCCGGCAGTGTTTCACCTGAAGATATGTCCAACTGAACTTTGACAGAAAATTTTAAGAAACCCATATCCTAACATGCTCCATGTATTTTAACAAGGTTTTTATGAAAATTTTCTGGATACAATAAGTATAACTGAGTTTTAAGTTGGTTATCTTTTAAGAACTTAAGTTTCTTGTTGAAAGTTCAAGAACACTTCCAGAAACCCTCACAACTAGCTCAGACACAACACTAAGCTTGGTTTCAAACAAGGAAGAGAGCCAAAGTTCTGATACCACTTGTAGGTCCACTTGGAGGATCAAGATTAACCTACTTCCTTGTTTATACAACACAAATAAGATGTGGAATCTTCGTAAGTATGCAAACCAAAGCAAAGTAAAAAACACAGGATAACCAAAGATTCAATATCTTGATTAACAGAAGAGAACTAGTACAAACACATACAAACAATGTTCATAGAGACTCATGAAATACTCTCTGTGTGCTTGTGCTTCAGTGTTTCTCTCTCTAGTGTCTAACTTGTTAACTGATGTCTCACGTCTAACCTAAACACTAAGAAGTGCATGTCTGTTTATATAGTGTCCACACCTAGCAACAGTACGAAGAATGTTGCTGGTTGTACGAAACACCATAAGTCACGAAGAACATTCACCATAAGGATGCTCGTACGATCATGAACCATCTCGTACGACTCAAGCAAGATGCTTGTTAAAATAGCTACTCGTACAAATGGAATGAGGCTCGTACGAGCAACATCTTGCTCGTACGAAGCATCTCTCAATCGTACTTGGATGTGTTCTTTGGTGAACGTGCCAACAGACATGACGTACACATGACTTAACAGTATGCATACATGCAACTGTTTTACACAAACAAACTAATCGTCGTACTAAATCAAGATAGGAGGATATCTTGATTTGGTCGACATGACCAAACTATACAGACACAATAAACAAAGACCGTACAATTACAGACGTAACTAAGAACAAGCGACAGACACAAAAGTGTATCAGCAGAACCATTGATCAGACTTTGTTCATCAAACGTGTTGACAAGGACATCGTTCGTGTTCAAATTTACGTAGATGATATTATTTTTTGTTCTACGAATGATGGGTTGTGTCGCGAATTTGAAGAGGTGATGAAGAAGAAATTCGAGATGAGTTCATTGGGGGAGATGACTATTGTGACATCCCGGGTTTTTCGGACAACTTAAACGTAATACTTGTCGGGTGAATTATATGCTATGTATTAAACGTGTACGAGTTAGTGAATACATGATGGGCGATTATGTGATTGTGTTAGTTATAAAATAATCATGGCAAATATGTACACGAACCGAACCGCGACACGAACCAACCTCAAACTCCTTGTGACTCTAGGAGTTAACCAAGTTTTAAACTTTAAACCCAAGTCTCTTCGGCCATGCTTTCTATCCAAAACCCAAGACCATATCCGCGAGCAACCCAAATCACTCTCGGCCGAGATCAAGCCCAAACCGCAAACTCATTGTGTTCAAACCCAAACCGAACCAACCCAAGTTCCTCGGCCACGAGCTCAAGCCAAAACCGTGATCTTCATCTCTTGTGCCTATAAATACAAACACATGCATGGGTCTTTCTTCACAACACACAAAACCCTAGCATCTAATCAGCCGTCGGCAGCTTCCGCTTGTTCCATTGATCGCGAGCAGCCGATCCTTCATCCCTTCAATCGCAAACAGCCCATCTCTTCCACTTGTTCACTCCCTCGATCACAAAACAGCCTACTACTTCTTCTCAGTCGCGAACAACCTCCTTTCTCGGTCACGGATCTTCTCGGTTGCAAGCATCTTTGATCACCGGTTCCTTATCTTACTCACGGTTCGTTTACCTTATCGTTAAAAGATTAGAATTTATCATATGTTACAAGATCATATTCGGAATACATGTGTTTTGACTTTGTTGTTTTCGGATTGTATGATTGAATGAAGTGATTGTGTTGTTTCGGATTGTTAATGCTAGATTGAAAGTTAGATGTTTGTTCAAAAATCAGAAATCGTAGGCTGTATTTGTTTATAAAAACTAGAGATGTTGATTAGGGTTTGCATGGATATGTTATATGTATTGATCTATGATTAGGAAACCGGTTCTTGATCGCCTAGGTTAATCATATGAACGGGTTATGCGAGTTTATGGTAACAATATGCTGAAACAGGTTGCTGAGTAATAGTTACAGCCGATTTCATCTGGCTGTAACTCGGTCATTAGTTGTTGAAAAACGGATTTTCTGATGTCTAGAACGTAGAGATTTGAATAACGAATCTAATGGCGCTGGATTCATATTTTTCTGAAGTCGTTTGATATTTTTAAAGGGCCAAATAAGTTCAGTAACTAAAGCTGTGAAAATCCTGAAATTTTGTTAGTTGTTTATCGAGTTGGATTTTAAAATCAGTAGGGAGTTGAGTCATGAATTTTGTACAGCAACTAGGTATGGAAATTTCCGGGCAATTCCAACTGGAATTTTGTTAATTGGACGATCAGTGATTTTTAAATAAATTCTTCCGTGGACTGCAGTCAGAAAGCGACAAATCTGACTGCAGCCTAGTATATTAATATTTATGGTTAAATGGTAAAGATTAGGACTTGAAAAATATATATAAATTTCTACAGTATAAATGGCACCTGCTGTAAAAATATTGGAATTTTTGGAATGTTGGAACTATTTTATAAAAATCCTAGAAAACAGCTGAATTATGAGTGTTAAGCTGAAATTTGATAACTTGTGATTGTGTGCACCAAATTGTTGCATGGATTGGATTATGTTCATGATAAGTTGTTTTGATCACTAGGTTCACATGAGGATACTTGCATGCATGTTTGAGTGTTAGATATGTTGTTTGTGTGTATCACTTTGTGCGTAAATTAAGTGTAGAATTTGTATTGGTGTGTTCACACACTGACGTGAAATCAATTGGTTTGTTAGGACGCAATTAGCGGTCCCATCCTTTACGACTTCTTTGCTACACTAACCGAGCAACAAAAGGTGAGTTCACGGCCCCTAACTTTATCCGGTTTTTAAACAACAGGGGGAGAAACATGTATACACTCTTCAAACTCAATCTCTTTACGTTATACGAAATTAACGCCACATAACTATTCGGTAACTAAGTTGATGTTAATGTAATGTTATGGTCACTAAGTAGCTATATCACTTAAGTCCTTGTCAATCTCTCGGATCGTTAGTATTGGGTTTTAATAGCGGGGGAATTATAAGTAGTACTACTGGGCCCGACAAGCCCCATCCGAGCTAGTCGCGCTAGCCGACCGGGTATGGTCAACGGGTGAATAATTTGGCCTAACTTCGCCATGGTCAGTGATAGCTACCTACCTGACATAACTTTAGGCTAGCTACCTATATATGTTAACATTGAACTTAATTACGAAACAACTATATTATCCCGGGTTGGGGATAATGGAAACAACAACTTATTATTCCGGGTTTGGAATAATGGAAACAACAACTTATTATTCCGGGTTTGGAATAATGGAACCAACATCATTATTATTCCGGGATGGGAATAATGGAACTAAATCGTTATCCCGGGTTAGGGATAACGGGGGAAAACAAACTATAACCGAACAAACGAATTTATGAAAACCTGTGAACTCACTCATCTTTAATGTTGACACTTGTTTCTTTACATGTTTTCTCAGGACGCTAGGAGCTCTAGGTGCACTCACATGCATTGAACAAGACATCTTTTATCGAGTCTCAATTACAAATGTTGTTTTGGGTTTTTCATTTGTTTTGGCGTTTGTGTTGGCGCCCGCTTCACTATTTATTTTATGTTTCCGCTCAACCACTTAAACTAATGCTTCCGCTAAACTTTAGTAATTAACTAAGACAATCTAAAATCTACGACAATTGGTTAATCAAATGATTTTTGGAAAACGTATTATCAAATCATATAGAGTCGTTCGACGTACTAGTGTTTCAGATTCTGGTTTGTTCACACGCCTCGCGGTAAAACTCCGCAAGTGGAAATTGAGGGTGTGACAACTATGTTTTTGGGTCTTCATGTTCGTCAAAGCTCACAAGGAATCTGGATCCATCAAGGAAAAATCATCAATGACGTTCTTGCCAAATTCAAGCTTACAGATTCAAAGCCTATGGCTACGCCTATCGCTGAACGGCCCCGGTTGAATGAAGACGCAAAAGGAGCTCCTGTCAATCCAACCTTGTAGGTCTATGATCGGTTCACTCATGTATCTCACGGCAAGTCGGCCAGACATCATGTGTGTCGTTTGCAAGTGTGCTCGATACTAGGCTACTCCCAAACTCTCACATTTACATGTTGTTAAAAGAATTTTAGCTACCTCAAAGGGCACCATCACTAGGCTCTAGTATCCTAAAACTTCTGAATTTGAATTGTGTGCTTTCTCTGATGTAATCTTGGTGGTACAGACAGGGACATGCGATCAACTTCAGCTGGGTGCCAATTCTTGGGAGATAGATTGATCTCTTGGCAACGTAAGAAGCAGCAGACGGTCTCGCTTTCTACAGCGGAAGCAGAATATTTCGCAGCATCAGCTTGCTGCTCCCAGGTTTTACGGATGCAACACCAGCTTGCAGATTATGGTTTGACTTATCTAAACAAAATATTGTGATAATGATGCTGCTATCCAAATTGTCAAAAACCCTGTTTTTCACTCCAAAACGAAGCACATAAACATCAAAGTTCATTTTATTCGTGATTGCTATGAAAAGGGTCTCGTTAAACTTGAGCAAATCCACACCGATGCAAATGTTGCGGATTTGTTCATGAAACTCGTTAGCAACACGCGTTTTCAAGTGCTTGTGGATCTTCTCAAAATGATCCGGTTTTCTGACTGAGCGTCCTTTATCCTTTCTTTTTAGTGTGTTTTCATTTTCTTTTATTTTATTTTTTTAATTTTTTTTTCCTCGTAAATTTGTTCATATATATGCACAAATTTAGGGGGAGAAAAATTACAAAAATACAAAAACATTTGAAAAATTTGAAAAACACAAAAACATTAAAAAATTCAGAAAATGACAAAAATAGCTTCAAATAGTTTTGCAATGATTGGAAATGAAATGATTTCTCGTGATAAAGGTTTTGGCTAACACATGTAAGGTGTTGTAGCTGGAACGACTTAGATCAAAAGTGATATGTTGATAGGCTTAGAGCTCAAACAGATATTATAACCTAAATGATATAAACATAAAGAACCGTATATCTAGTGGGTCACACACAATCGGCATATGATTTTATGGTCTTAAATCTTGTGTTGATAGTTGGCCAATATTTAAGGTGTTAGGTGTTTATATTGTTGAGTCATCCGGGGATATCTTGGATGTCCTTCTGTTGCATCAAGATTATATGCAGACCTAGACACAACCTGGATATCTTAAAAGATCAAAATTTAGATAAAAACCTTAATTGCTCCTTAAAGCAAAATTCGTACCAAAAGGTGTATTTCTCACCCTCGTTGGACACAAAACATTGAAAACTTTGACTATACGATCGTGCATACCTGTGATCAATGGTCTAATGTCGTAAAGCTAGGATGATTCCAGTATAAGTTACCAAAACGTCATAGACCGTTGTGCCTACCTTGATCGCGGGGGTATGTCATGGAGTGGGACACATGGGTATCATAGTATAACATTACCTTAAGCGTATCATAAATCAAAGAGTAGAAAGTTGAGCACTAGGTTTAAATGGACAAATATATTGGCAATCGCTTAGACCAGTCTGACCAAGCTCACACTGAAAAGTGTTCCTTGGTCTGCCTGAAAACGATTTGATCCCATAGCAAAACTGTGTATATGCGGTATTAGTTTTGTTTAAATGCTTTTCTTATTTCTATATATTTGGTAAAGTCTGTTTGGTTGCTCGGTTAGTTAAACTGTTGGTTCTTGAGTTAGATTATTTATGTCAAGGGGTATTGGACTGGCCTACTGAGTTTTGGAATTTGGCTAATCCAATAGAATTTTTGAAAATTTTGAAATCGAACAGGATTGGGCTCATTATGGTATTGTTCCGGATTGGGCCTTTTGACCCATTGACCGAATTAGGCCCCTCCTCCTTTGACCATTTCGGACTGACTACTGTTTCGGACTGGGTTTCTCTTTGGAATTGGGCCTCATGAAATTTGTCTGGATTGGGCCCAAATCAATTTGATAAAGCCCATTCCAAATTGTATCCGAATTGGAAACCTGATGATGTTCAGTTGGATTCGGATTGACTTGGGCCCAAATTCTCAGGCCCAAGCCCATTCTGGAATAGTATATCAGATTATCATTGCTACATTTCGGATCATTCACTAAATTTTTTCCTCCGAAACACTCTGATCATCATCCGAATTAAATTATCTTCACATTCATCCGAATTAGGTAAAATATGCTCATTAAATTAATCATCAAAATAAATGTTAATCTTAAAATCCTCATGTAATTAAGCATCTTGAATGGCATCTCGGATAAAAATTCAACAAATTGTGCATTCTGCACTCCATCTCAGATGAGTATTCAACCGAAATGGATGAACTCGGATCCATTTCGAATGGCATTCATCTTAGATAATAAGGGGTTCATCAAAATTCTTGTTTGAACCCTTATGATTCCAGATCTCAATGTTTGGACTCTTCGAAATGGTTTTTGAACCTTCTAGATTATTTCTGAACCTTGTTTTGAACTTTCTAGATTACATTTGACCCTTCCTGATTGAGTGTTGAACTTTATCTGAACCTTAAAACTAAACCTTTAAAATGAACCTTCAATTGAACCTTGAACCTGTTAAATTCACTAATGATCTTTTCTTGTGATTGAACTGTTATTGGACTTGTTTATTGGACCCCTTTGTATTTGACCTACTTATTGATCTGCCAAATCAGTTTTGAACTAATGGGTTTTTGACCTCTTAGTATAAAATTGGCCAGTTAACTTATGTTAACTTGGATATCTGGTTTAATTAGTAAATGTTTTGCAGAGTATGGTTTAATATGTTGTTCTTCTGACAGAATGGTTGAAGTGGCTTTTGATGCTGTTTTATTAGTCGAAGAGCAGTTCCATAACCAGGCGGGTTATCTGTCGGATCCACCAGCGTACTTTTTCCACGAATTCAAGTCTATGATGGTGGGTCTGAATGACTACCAGATCACGTATGCATTTCGAGTGAAACCTGTTATCTATCGTGATTTAGTGCACACGTTTTGGAAGCGGGCGAGATTTCATTTGAGGGGTGCTGATGGGAAGCCCTATATTAGTTCATCTATTCAAGGGAAGGAGATTATCGTGAACGAAGCATGTATACGGGAAGTGTTGAGGTTGACAGACGTAGCGAGCGATCCGATGTTATATGATAAGGAGAAGTTGATGCCGGTGTTGACGGAGATGAGATATGAGGGAACATATCCACCGTTGTTGAAGAAGATGATCCCGACGTACTGGAGATTGTTAGTTCACATATTCATGTAGTGCGTATCGGAGAACAAGGGCGGGTTAGATAAGCCGAACTAGACGCATACTTCAGCGATTGTATCTTTGGTGATGGATTGGAAATATAATTTTTCTGGTTATATTTTCGAGAATATGAAGAAGATTCTTGAGTAGTCGAAGAAGAAGATTTTTTTGTTGTATCCTCGATTCGTGTAGTTGATCTGGATGCCCGTTTAACTGATTTAGCTAAGGATGCTTCCGATAAAAACTTGCTAAATATGAAGCCCATGGGTCCGGCTATTTTTTGCACCATCGAAGAAAAAACAGATCGACATCGAAGACAGTTTTTGTTGGATGTAAACTGTTGAAGAAGTTTGGGAAGTTTTCTGAGGTGATTGGTTAGGATATCTCAGCACCTATGCCGATAAATGCTATGGTGGCTGAAGAGCATGACATACCGGTGGTAGAGAAAGAGATTGTGGTTGAAGATTTAGTTACTGATGATGAAGAAGCTCTTTTGGAATCTATTACAGAATCCGAAGTTCATCCGATTCTAGAGCTACAAGAGATTACTACTGAGAACTTAGCGGCTCTTACTGTGCATCTATAGGAGATTGAGGAGCAACACGAGAATCCTCCTCTCGTGTTGTCTCATTCTGATATCCCAGTTACTGAAGCTGATACAACTGAAGACGTTGAAGACGAGAAAGAACCATTATTGAAGAAGCGACGAACAGAAGCAACCGAAGAACTATTCATACTGATGAACCATTCATACAGAAGTCCAGATATAAACCAAAGCTCGTATTGATGATACTACTGAAGAACCGATCACTGTTACATCCTCGGTCACTGTATCTTTGACCGATCTTTCCACTGTTGAGCCTGTTACTACTAAAGAACCGATAGTTCCTCTTGTTGTCACTCAGTCTACTGTCATGTCCATTCCAGCTGAATATGTATTCGAGATAATGGATTTTAGTGGTGGTAATGGTAGTTCTGCAGGTGCTGGAGGCTTGGCGGCAGGGGTTAGTGGTTCTGATGGTGGTCAGGATGAAGATATTGAGTATTTGAAGCAATCAGAAAAGAGAGAATTAGAATTTAGTGGGATTGATAGTGATGAGGAAGACGTTGATGTAGTTGATCTGAAGAAGAGGGTGGTAGTACTCGAGTAGGAGGTTATTCATAAGCATGCACGGATAGCTTCTCTAAAGACTCAGTTAGACGCTCGTGATCAGACGATAGACCAACTTCAGGGTGACGTTTATTGATGACTATGGTTTATGATCTGAAGGCGAAGTTGGAGAATAAGTTTGGGCGTGAGTTTTCTGATCCGATTGATGATCCTATGAATATTGAACATCATCATCAAGTTGTAGAAAAGAGAGAAGCAGACAGAATAGCAGCTGAACAGCTCACAACCGACCGTTAGGCTGGTTTAGAAGATTATATGAGCGCTTCAAAGAGGAAGTTTACTGGTACGAGTCAGAGAAGGCAAACTACTCCAAAGAAGAAACAAATGGTTTTAATGAAGAACGTCCATGTAAATCAACTGGATGAGAACTTTCAGTTGAAGGATCCTACTAATCAGTCTGATAGGTTTGTCATGCAACCTGGATCAAGCTAATACATTAAGGTTGGGAATTAGTCAAGTGTGCTGAGTTGGACTTATAATCATGTTAAGAAGATGTGGATGATTGTTCGATAGGACGGTACACGCGAATATTACTCCAAGGAGTCCCAGTTTAAGACATGGACGAAAGTCGCTTTGACTAATCTTCTCAGGGCTCCGTATACCGATACTGATACGACTGAGCGTGGTCTAGGATGGAGATTTTTTAAGAAGCTGGAGCAAGAGGTGAAGAATGGTTTCAAAACGAAGAAGACATCTGAACCGTATCTATGGGCAGCTAAAGGTGTTAGGGATGCGAGAACTGGCAGAAGGTTTAAGTCTGTGATGTGGCCTCCGACTTATAACGAACTAGTTGTACCAGTCGCTCCAACATTCCCCAAAGGCATTTTGAAGAATTTTAACTTTTGGATGTATGATCCAAAGGTCGGGAATGTAGCCATTGTGACTAAGGAGAAAGCCTTCCATGTGAACGATGTGGTTGATTTAGTGAGCTTTCACGATGAAGACCTGCAGGTTCTAGCAGCGAATCAGATCCAAACAGCAGAGTTGTACGACCCGTGTGCTAAGGATTGGACACCGGCGATTGTAGGGATCATAGTAAACATGATGGGAGTTGATGAGCTACTGAAGGATTAGTAGCCTAATGTTGTAAACCTAGGGGGAGATTGTTTGGCCCCTAGCTAAAAGGTTTAGACATTAGAGTTGCATTTTGGGCTAAGGGTGTAGGAGTGGGCTTCCTAGAGCCTTATGGGCCTGGGGTTGTAGTTAGTGGGTTTTGAGATTATTTATAATACATGTGTTGGGGTTAGGGTTTAGGTTTCTTGTTAATTTGTTATTCACGCTAAAGCTAGGGCGATATCTTGTATCAGACACCATTCGGTGTATGCAAGTTGATTAATCAGAGATTGTTCTTGTTCTGTTCATCTAATCTTTCTTTCCGCAATCGATTAGTTGCTGTGATACAGTGTACAGATCCGAATCAGGGACTTACACGTGAATTGTGAGCTTATATGCAGGACTACTACACTATATACCCACGTATGAATCCTTTTACATTCAAACTCAAACATAAACTAACTTATACGAACATCTACCTATACATACTAACAAATACAAAAGACGCATGCATTATACATATAGTGTACTAACGTTATCCACCACGAATCGATCTAACTCGATCCTTCGAAGAGTTGACCAGTCCTCATTGTGAACATTGGGTGCCCCACGCAATGGTATGATTTGTTCCACATTCTGCTTCGCGAGAGATATCCTTCGTAGTGTAGTGGTTGACTCACTGATCTCAATTATAGGAGGTGCGCCCTTCTCGTTTGCCCATTCCTAGAGCGGTCAGCTAGCCATCCTCAACGTCTCGCCATGCATGGCCCCTTCCACTTAGCAAGATGCTTTACCAAATCGCCCAACGGGCTCTTAATTAGTTCGTTTCTCAACCTTTGAAGTCTTGACAGCAAGCCTCAACATCTGACTCTACCCAGAAGCCGCCACCACAACTGCGTCAACAACAAAAGCTACTCTAATCAACTCACCAAAGAGCGGAACGGATCCTGTAAAACCCCAATCGATAGCGGAAACATCGAAGTGAGACGAAAATGAGATTGTTCGAGACTTCATAACATACTACTTGTGACAATATTTAAATAACTTATATTTAATTTCATTCTAAATAGAAATACATTGTCTTGGAAATAAAATACATGTTTGCAACTTGAACATAATGAAACAAATGGACATTCAAAACATAAATAAATAGGTGCATTTCTAGTTCACTCTACGTAGCTTCCTTGCATATCATCATTAATTTCCTGCAACATGTATTAAAATAAAATCAACACAAGGTTGGCGAGTGTACAAGTTTGACTACATAGCATACATATAGAATATTGTATCAAATCTAAATGTCAAACCAAAGAATCCACAAGCATAATATTGTCATCATAGTGAACAAGACCGTTATACGGTTGAATACTTAACAATGACCCAACAACGGGGCGGTGTGCTACTCCCTATAGCGCTATACATGTTAAGGTTGGCTAGCAGAGTTAATGACAAGTAGTTTGTATGTATGAATGATTGAGTATCTAGCATGAATAAACTAAGCATAACAAATAGCATGTTTGATGGATTGAGTGATTTCATAAGTTTGATTGTGTGCATACATGTGTTTAATTAAGTCATATATGTTGCACCCCAAAAATGATTAAAGCGTAAAACGGGGTTCGAGTATACTTAGGGCCTCCTAAAGCTTCCACCGTGTGTTGATATGAATGGGATGGTTGGAACACCAAAGTTACCCTAGAATGGGAAACGAAGGTAACTTTGGTGTATGAGTCAATAGAGTTTGATTATGACCTAGATTTGGAAATTTAGAATTATGACAAGAAAGTACGATATTGTATGAAAATACATCTTGTCTAGATACCCAATTGGACACTAGGTTGTAGTGTGTTTCTTGACTAGAAATCCGCGACACCAAAATTATATCTGTACTATGTAAGTGTGTGATTAAAAGAAAATTTTGTAACACATAAGGAGATTTACACATATGCATTTAAACTTCACTTAGTATCCCACATATAAAAATCTAAGCTTATTAAAAATTTTCCTTTGCAAATTTTGAAAATATTTATTTTCAAAACCCTTCGGGTTAAACTCTCGAACTTTTAGAAAACTTCTAGTTTGCTATAAGCATTGGATCTGATACCAACTTATGATACACCCCGAAGATTGTAGCGGAAGGCGCACATGATGGTGCCGGGGTTTGACAACTAATAGCAAGCTAACATAAATAATACCGCATTAGACATATGTAAGTTTAAAAAGGGTTTTACAGTCACCCCAACAAGTTACAGAGTATTTAAATTTAAAGGTTCCAACATGGACCACAACACACATTGTTATTGTCCCAAAACCATGTCCAATGGCATTAGTTAGCCAAAAACTGATTTCCAAATTCTGAAGTCGTTAAGTACCTGAAAAACACACATTAGTGTAAACACAAGGTTGGTGAGTGCACAAGTTTAATTTACATATAATAACCAAAAATTTTCATTGCATATAAGGTATAACGACCCTAAACTGACATTTAACATTGTAAACTAGCTAGGAATACGAAAAAATTGTTCGCAACTTAGAGCCCAAAATCAAAACAAAACGTTCATTCTATCCCTTATAAAATCCTTTCAACATATATTCCTTGTCACAACAACTGCAGTGACCGGTTAGGAGCTTGGGGTTTTCAAAACACGATTGATCTATCAATATCATGTGCCCTTCCTCCAAGAGATTAATGATTACAACGGTTGTCACACCCTCAATTTCCACTTACGGAGTTTTACCGCGAGACGTGTGAACAAACCAGAATCTAAGACACTAGTACGTCGAACGACTCTATATGATTTGATAATACGTTTTCCAAAATCATTTGTTGTAAATTTTAGATTACCAATATTTAGCATGAGTATCAGTTTTAGATTTGAGCGGAAGCATAAATAAGTAATGATGCGGGCGCCAACACAAACGCCAAAACAAATGAAAAATCCCAAAACAGTATTAATAAATGAGACTCTATAATGATGTCTTGTTCAATGCGTGTGCGTGCACCTAGAGCTCCTAGCGTCCTGAGAAACATGTAAAGAAACAAGTGTCAACATTTAAGATGAGTGAGTTCACAGGTTTTCATAAAATCGTTTGTTCGGTTATAGTTTGTTACTCCGTTATCCCCAACCCGGGATAACTAATCAGTTCTATTATTCCATTCCCGGAATAATAAGTTGTTGCGTCCAATATTCCCAAACCGGAATATTAAGTTGTTGTTTCCATTATCCCCAACCCGGGATAATAAGTTGTTGTTCCAATATTCCAAACCCGGAATATTAAGTTGTTGTTTCCATTATCCCCAACCCGGGATAATAAGTTGTTGTTCCAATATTCCAAACCCGGAATATTAAGTTGTTCCGTAAATAAGTTCAATATTAATGTATATAGGTAGCTAGCCTAAAGTCATGTCACTAAGTGTTCGCGATCGAAGCTGACATTTGTGCCTCCGTTTTGCCAGGCCTATCACATGACCATGGCGATGTTAGGCCAATTATACACCCGTTGACCAAACCCGGTCAGCTAGCGCGACTAGCTCGGATGGGGCTCGTCAGACCCAGTAGTACTACTCATAATTCCCCCGCTATTTAACCCAAATACTAACGATCCGAGGAGATTGTCGAGGACTTAAGTGATAAAGCTGCATAGTGACCATAACATTACATTAACATTAACTTAGTTACCGTATAGTTATGTGACGTTACATTCGTATAACGTAAAGAGTTTGAGTTTGAGAGTGTATACATGTTTCTCCCCTGTTGTTTAAAAACCGTATAAAGTTAGGGGCCGTGAACTCACCTTTGTTTGCTCGGTTAGTGTAGCAAAGATGTTATAAGAGATGGGACCGCTAGTTGCGTCCTAACAAACCAATTAATTCCATGTCAGTGTGAAATCACACCAATACAAATTCCACACGAAATTTACTCACCAAGTGATACACACAAACAACATAACTAACACTTCAAACATGCATGCAAGTATTCTCATATGATCATAGTAATCAAACAACTTATCATGAACATATTCCAAATCCACACAACACTTTATGCATACAATCACAAGTTATCAACTTTCTGCTTAACACTCAATTATTCAGCTGTTTTCTAGGATTTTTATAAAATAGTTCTATCATTCCAAAAATTCCCATATTTTTACAGTAGGTGACATTTATACCATAGAAATTTATATAATTTTTCCAAGTCCTAAATCTTTACCAATTAGCCATAAATATTAATTCACTAAGCTGCAGTCAGATTTACCGCTTTCTGACTGCAGTCCACGGAAGAATTTATTTAAAAATCACTGATCGTCCGATTAACAAAATTCCAGTTGGAGTTGCCCGGAAATTTTTATACCTAGTTGCTTTACAAAAATCATGGCTCAACTCCCTACTGATCTTAAAATCTAACCTGATAAACAATCAACAAAATTCCAGCATTTTAACAGCTTTAGCTACTGAACTTGTTTAGCCCTTTAAAAATATCAAACGACTTCAGAAAATTATGAATCCAGTGCCATTAGATTCCTTATTCAATTCTCTACGTTCTAGACATCAGAAAATCTGTTTTTCGACAGCTAACGACCAAGTTACAGCCAGATGAAGTCGGCTGTAACTAATATTCAGCAGGCTGTTTCCTGCATATGTTTATCCTGAACTCGTATAACCCGTTCATACGATTAATCTAAGCGATCTAGAACTGATTTCTAGTCCTAGATTAATACCAATATCTCATGCATGCCAACCCTAGTTCCTACTTCTAGTTATTACAAACAAAACACAGCCCATATCTATATTCAGCTTTCAAACTCCTTCCAGCTTTCAATCTAGTATTTATAATCCGAAACAATGCAATCATCCAATGTAAACATCGTTAACAAATCGACTAGCCTAACTTCTCATTCTTACAAACAAAACATACTTGCACTTATGATATCCGCAAACAATTAAACACAAGAACATAATCAAAACAGCCGATTATTTATTCAACATATAAGACCCGAAACAATTAATCAATTAATCTTTCAGCATACATATCATCCGAAACATGATCTTGTAATCAAGGGTAACTCTAACCTTGAATAACTAGGTAGACAAACCGAGGTTTGGACAAGGAGTGTCCGGCTGTTTCAGCAAACTGCGACCGAAAGAATGATAATAAAGTAGGCTGTTTTGGTTGATCGAATAGAGGTAAACCAAGGCTGGTCTCGTGACTGAATGAAGGTGAACAAGGGCTGATAGCGACCGAGAAAGTGATCCAGACTGAAGTGAACCAGGCTGTTCGCGATCAATGGAGCATGAGGAAGCTGTTTGCAGTTGAATGGACTGAACAAGACTGATCCGATTGGGATGGAGGCTGTTTTGCGATCGCCAGATCTGGAACAAGCTGCCGACGGCAGTTTTTCCTTCTAGGGTTTGTGTTTTTGTGTGGGTAACATGCATGGGTATGTGTATATATATAGTACAAAGAGGTGAGGGTTGCGGTTTTGATTAAGGCTTGTGGCCGAGAGACTAGGGTTGGTTTGGGTTTGAGTTTGGACTTGCGGCCAATAACTTTAATTTAAGGTGTTGGTTTGATCTTTTGGCCGAACATGTTTGGGCTGTTTTGGTTTGGTTTTGAACAAAATATATTTGCGGTCTTGGCCGAATAGTTAGTGTTTTAAGTCTAGGTTTGATCGTTGTTTTCTTTTAGCCGAAGACTTGGGTTCAAGGTTTAAACTTTGTGAACTCCTAGAATCACAATGAACCAAGGTTGGGACGTGTCGCGGTTCGGTTCAGTTCGTGCACATATCAACTCTATTTATTCAATCACTAAAACAATCACACAACACACATCACGTATTCATTTAACTCGTGCACGTTTAATACTTAGCATATACATTGTTCGACATGTGTCACGTGTAAGTTATCCGAAAAACCCGGGATATCACATTATCCCCATGTTGAAAGAATTTTCGTCCCGAAAATTGAGTAAACTTGGTTTAGCATGTAGCATACATGTTCAGAGTGCCACGCACAAAGAGTTAGTTCGTTTATGATAGTAAGCAACGTTACAAGAACTTCCCAAGTGTCATATACAAAGATTTCCAAGTGCCATGCACAAGAATTTAGTCAACAATAGTACACGAAAGTATGAGAAAATTTCCAGGTTGTCACATCATCCCCTTGTTGAAAGAATTTTCGTCCTGAAAATTTAGGTACTGTCATCGTTAGTTTGCTGCTCAGTTGCAAAGAGGTGTGGGTATTTGCTTTTCATTTCGTCCTCTCTTTCCCACGTGAACTCCGGTCCACGCTTAGAGTCCCAATGAACTTTAACGATTGGAATCTTGCTGTGCTTCCGAGTCTTGATCTCACGGTCCATGATCTCAATAGGCTTTTCCACGAAGTGTAGTTGTTCATCCACTTGGATCTCATCCAATGGAATCACTAAAGTTTCATCTGATAGACACTTCTTCAGATTTGACACTTGAAATACGTTGTGAACTCCACTGAGTTCGGCAGGGAGGTCTAATTGGTATGCTACGGGTCCAATTCGCTCCAAGATTTCAAACGGGCCTACGTACCGTGGGTTAAGTTTGCCCCGTTTTCCAAAACGGATTACACCCTTCCAGGGTGACACCTTTAGTAGGACGCGATCGCCTACTTGGAATTCGAGCGGTTTGCGTTGTTGATCAGCGTAGCTTTTCTGTCGATCTCGTGCCGCCGCCATGCGGTTTCTGATTTGTACAATCTTTTCAGTAGCCTCAAGTATTAACTCAGGGCCTGTGAGTTGACTGTCACCGACTTCTGCCCAGCAGACCGGTGATCTACATTTACGACCGTATAATGCCTCAAATGGTGCTGCCGAAATACTCGTGTGATAGCTGTTGTTATATGAGAATTCCACTAGAGGCAGGTGAATTTCCCAATTATTTCCGAAGTCCACTACGCATGCCCTAAGCATGTCTTCCAAGGTCTGTATGGTCCTTTCGCTTTGACCATCAGTCTGAGGGTGATAAGCTGTGCTCATATCCAAGCGTGTTCCCAACGCTTTCTGGAGTGACTGCCAGAAGTTTGACGTGAAGCGAGCATCTCTATCTGATATGATGGACGTTGGCACCCCGTGCCGAGAAACTACTTCCTTAATGTAGATGCGAGTCAACTTCTCCATCTTATCCGTTTCTTTGATAGCTAGGAAGTGTGCGGACTTAGTTAAACGATCCACAATCACCCAGATGGTGTCAAAACCACCCAAGGTTCGCGGGAGTTTAGTGATAAAATCCATGGAGATCTGATCCCATTTCCACACTGGGATCTCAGGTTGTTGGAGTAGCCCCGATGGCTTTTGATACTCCACCTTGACTTTTGCACAAGTTAAACATTTACTCACGTAGGTGGCTATATCGGCTTTCATGTTGGGCCACCAATACGCCACTTTAAGGTCTTGATACATCTTATCCGAACCCGGATGAACAGAGTATCGAGATTTGTGAGCTTCATCCATAACTAGCTCTCTGAGGTTCCCGTAGAGAGGTACCCATATGCGATTCATGAAATACCGGGTTCCATTGGGCTTTAACTCCCAATCGCGTTCCATTTTTCCCACTGATTCGGCTTTGATGTTTTCCTTCTTAACTGCTTCTAACTGGGCGTCGCGTATTTGATCGGGTAGTCCTGAATGAATAGTGAGTTGTAGCGCTCGTACGCGACGAGGTTTCAAGTGTTCCTTCCTGCTGAGGGCATCGGCCACCACGTTAGCTTTACCCGGGTGATACCGAACGGCACACTCATAATCGTTCAAGAGTTCGACCCAGCGACGCTGTCGCATGTTCAACTCCTTCTGATCAAAGATGTGCTGGAGGCTTTTGTGGTCAGTGAAGATTGTGCACTTCGTTCCATAAAGGTAGTGTCTCCAAATCTTAAGTGCAAACACTACTGCTCCCAATTCTAGGTCATGCGTCGTGTAGTTCTTCTCGTGAACCTTCAGCTGTCGCGACGCATACGCGATGACCTTATCGCGTTGCATGAGTACGCATCCCAATCCCTGAATGGAAGCATCACAATACACTACAAAGTCATCTGTCCCTTCCGGCAAGGACAGAATGGGTGCACTGCAAAGTTTCTGCTTCAGCAGTTGAAATGCTGCTTCTTGCTTGTCACCCCAATTATACTTGATACCTTTCTGGGTGAGGGTAGTAAGCGGTTGTGCAATCTTTGAGAACCCCTCGATGAAGCGTCTGTAGTAACCAGCCAATCCTAAGAATTGGCGGATTTCCGTCGGTGTCTTAGGTGCTTCCCAGTTTTTGATGGCTTCAATCTTGGCAGGGTCTACGTGGATACCCTTTTCATTCACGACGTGCCCGAGAAACTGAACTTCTCGGATCCAGAAATCACACTTCGAAAGCTTGGCATATAGCTTTTCCTGTTGGAGTAATCCTAGCAGTAGTCGTAGATGTTCAGCATGTTCTTCTTCACTTTTGGAGTAGATGAGTATGTCATCGATGAACACAATGACAAACTTGTCGAGGTATAGTTTACACACGCGGTTCATGAGGTCCATGAACACCGCGGGTGCGTTGGTGAGACCGAAGGGCATGACCAAGAACTCGTAATGGCCATACCGAGTGCGAAATGCCGTCTTGGCGATATCCTCCTCCCTGACGCGTAGCTGGTGGTAACCGGACCATAAATCAATCTTAGAGTAGTAACTTGACCCTTGAAGTTGGTCGAATAGATCGTCGATGCGAGATAACGGGTATCGGTTCTTGACGGTAACCTTGTTGAGTTCCCTGTAGTCGATGCACATGCGGAAAGTCCCGTCCTTCTTCTTGACAAACAGGACTGGAGCTCCCCATGGCGAAACGCTTGGTCGGATAAATCCTTTTTCTAACAGCTCCTGAAGTTGGGTAGACAGCTCCTGCATTTCGGCTGGAGCTAGGCGGTATGGAGCCTTGGCAATAGGAGTTGCATTGTTTGCCAATTCGATTTCAAACTCCAATTGTCGATGTGGTGGAAGACCAGGTAGTTCTTCTGGGAATACATCGGAAAAAAATCACAGACGACAGGGATGTCTTCTATACGTTTCTCGTCCTTAGGCTGTTCGGTAATTAGTGCAAGTATAGCGAAGGAATTCTTTTTCCGAAGATACTTCTGCGCTTGCATAAATGAGATAATGTTGGTGACGGCGCTTGCCTTGTCGCCTTGTACCGTCAGGATTTCGTCGTTCGAGAGTGGAATACGGATAGACTTTTCGAAGCAGAGAACTTTAGCCCGGACGTCGGATAGCCAGTCCATTCTGACTACCACGTCAAAACTACCTAGGGTAGTTGTCATCAGATCAATGGTAAAAGTGTGGCCCGCGAGTTTGAGTTGACAGTCGGATACGATTTGGGTCACATCTACCGATTTACCATTGGCTAATTTTATCACATAAGGGGTCTCTAATGGTTTAAGCGTGAGATTTAGGTCCTTCCTAAAAGACTCAGATATAAAGCTCCTATCCGCACCCGTATCAAAAAGCACAAATGCAAAATGTTCATTAAGGGAAACTTACCGGTGACTACGTTCGTGTTGTTTCTGGCCTCTCCGCGGCCCAATGTAAATGCACGACCTTTGGCACCTCCTGTGCCACCGTTCCCATTGTTGTTGTTGTTGTTATTGTTGTGGTTGTTGTGGTTGTGGTCGTTTCCACCATTATTGTTGTTGCGCACCTGTGGGCAGTCCTTTCTGAAATGAGCGGTGCTATCACACTGATAGCATCCCCGGTTTATACCCTGCTGCTGACCCCGAGGCTGATTCTGATTCTGTCGGGACATGATTTCCCACGACAATCCTTTGCCGCATGTCCCATCTTGCCACATCTTTGGCAGTGAATTCCGGCACAAGGGCCGTTATGATGGAGATTACAGCGGTTGCACTGCGGCTTTCGACCTACATAACCGCCTGCATTCTGGTTGTTATTGTTGTGGTTGTAGTTGTTGTTGTTGTTGGAACGATTTTGATGACCCCGGTGGTTGTGGTAGTGATTGAACCGTTTCTGGTTCCCTTGCTGTGGATGTGATGACGAAGACTGTCGAATGGTTGAGTCTTCAAACTTTCTTTTGTTATCCGGGGCAACTTCAGTTGTACCCCGTGCTGACAGCTTCTTCTGTTCCACCGCCTTATCGGTGAGTTTGTGAGCCAATCGGATTGCTTGATGTTCAGTTACAGGGTTACTAGCCATTACCATACCCTGAATTTCCGGAACCAGACTCCCGAGATAGAACTTGAGTCTTTTCTCCACCGTGTTTGCCAAATCAGGACACAGAAATACCAAGTCATGGTGTTTTGCAGTGTAAGCCTCAATTTCCGATCCCACCATCTTGTGGTTCCATAGAGCTTGCTCTAACTGTTGCACTCTGTCTTGTGGACAGTACTCCTCTTTAATCAGGGCCTTGAACTCAGTCCATGCCATTGCATTTGCAGCTAACAGTCCACGTGTTTGGACTTGGGCATTCCACCATGTCAGTGCCCCCTCTTCCAGTGTTGAGGCGGCGTATTTGACCTTGTTGGCCACTAGGTAGTTGCACATTTCAAAAACGGATTCCGACTTTTCGATCCAGCGGACCAGTCCAATGGGTCCTTCCGCCCCCGAGAATTTGTTAGGTTTTGCGTCAAGGAACATCTTATAGGGATTAAAGCCCCCACCTGCTGCTGGTGAGTTTTGAACACCTGCCAGAGCAGCGTTCACGTGTTCTTGGATCGTTGCGGCCAATTCTTCGTTGACATGTTGAGGTTTCCGCGACTTCCAGTTGCCATTTCAAATAAAATAAAGAAAACAAAGCGGAAATTGGCGAGACGAGTTAGTCCTCTACGTCTCCATCTTCCAAGTTGCTATCATTGCAGTCACCCTCCGCGGCGTTTCCAGCTTCTACAGCCGGGTCTTTCTCCGAATCCTCCTCTGGATCCTCCTCTGGATCCTCTACCGGCATTGGAGAGGCTGGTGCTGGTGCAAGTGCTTGATTTTGCAGTTCCTGAATGTTCCAACTATTTTCCAGAACTCTGTCCTCAAGCCAGTTGGCTCTTATCTGCTCAGCACGCAGATCTCTGTCTATGATGTTACGAGCTATCTTACTCGTATGATGCTCTTCCTCGAGCGAGTCGGTTTTACCAGTCAGTTGGCGGATCATCCATCCCTGTGCTAGGGTGGTTTCATGCATTCTTTCTAGTTGTTCTTGTTGCGTTCTTAACATATCTCTAAGTAAGTCGTTCCCTACTTCTAACGAGTTAACCGGTTTGACCGTCACAGCGATGGTCGAGCGTGAGAACGACTCCTCCCCCAGAGCGAGCCTTTTCCTTGCAGCTGAGCGCGTTTCCACGCCATAAGATGGTAAGGGTTCCACCATAGGTGCCTTTCCTGGCGCCCTTGGTTGTGTAAGTTTGTCGGATGATGATGAGGATGATGATGACATGGCCTTTAGGTTGTGTAGTTAGTTACGAGTTGCATTCGCTTCAATTATGCATTCATATTTCACATAGCATAGTAGTGGTACATCGCATAACAAGATATACTAATTCAGTGCCAAACTAAGTCTAGTGTCGTGATATCAGCTATAGTTTAGGTCTACTTCTAATGCAAACCTGGTTCTCTATAGCTAGTGGCTCTGATACCAATCTGTCACACCCTCAATTTCCACTTACGGAGTTTTACCGTGAGACGTGTGAACAAACCAGAATCTAAGACACTAGTACGTCGAACGACTCTATATGATTTGATAATACGTTTTCCAAAATCATTTGTTGTAAATTTTAGATTACCAATATTTAGCATGAGTATCAGTTTTAGATTTGAGCGGAAGCATAAATAAGTAATGATGCGGGCGCCAACACAAACGCCAAAACAAATGAAAAATCCCAAAACAGTATTAATAAATGAGACTCTATAATGATGTCTTGTTCAATGCGTGTGCGTGCACCTAGAGCTCCTAGCGTCCTGAGAAACATGTAAAGAAACAAGTGTCAACATTTAAGATGAGTGAGTTCACAGGTTTTCATAAAATCGTTTGTTCGGTTATAGTTTGTTACTCCGTTATCCCCAACCCGGGATAACTAATCAGTTCTATTATTCCATTCCCGGAATAATAAGTTGTTGCGTCCAATATTCCCAAACCGGAATATTAAGTTGTTGTTTCCATTATCCCCAACCCGGGATAATAAGTTGTTGTTCCAATATTCCAAACCCGGAATATTAAGTTGTTGTTTCCATACCCGGGATAATAAGTTGTTGTTCCAATATTCCAAACCCGGAATATTAAGTTGTTCCGTAAATAAGTTCAATATTAATGTATATAGGTAGCTAGCCTAAAGTCATGTCACTAAGTGTTCGCGATCGAAGCTGACATTTGTGCCTCCGTTTTGCCAGGCCTATCACATGACCATGGCGATGTTAGGCCAATTATACACCCGTTGACCAAACCCGGTCAGCTAGCGCGACTAGCTCGGATGGGGCTCGTCAGACCCAGTAGTACTACTCATAATTCCCCCGCTATTTAACCCAAATACTAACGATCCGAGGAGATTGTCGAGGACTTAAGTGATAAAGCTGCATAGTGACCATAACATTACATTAACATTAACTTAGTTACCGTATAGTTATGTGACGTTACATTCGTATAACGTAAAGAGTTTGAGTTTGAGAGTGTATACATGTTTCTCCCCCTGTTGTTTAAAAACCGTATAAAGTTAGGGGCCGTGAACTCACCTTTGTTTGCTCGGTTAGTGTAGCAAAGATGTTATAAGAGATGGGACCGCTAGTTGCGTCCTAACAAACCAATTAATTCCATGTCAGTGTGAAATCACACCAATACAAATTCCACACGAAATTTACTCACCAAGTGATACACACAAACAACATAACTAACACTTCAAACATGCATGCAAGTATTCTCATATGATCATAGTAATCAAACAACTTATCATGAACATATTCCAAATCCACACAACACTTTATGCATACAATCACAAGTTATCAACTTTCTGCTTAACACTCAATTATTCAGCTGTTTTCTAGGATTTTTATAAAATAGTTCTATCATTCCAAAAATTCCCATATTTTTACAGTAGGTGACATTTATACCATAGAAATTTATATAATTTTTCCAAGTCCTAAATCTTTACCAATTAGCCATAAATATTAATTCACTAAGCTGCAGTCAGATTTACCGCTTTCTGACTGCAGTCCACGGAAGAATTTATTTAAAAATCACTGATCGTCCGATTAACAAAATTCCAGTTGGAGTTGCCCGGAAATTTTTATACCTAGTTGCTTTACAAAAATCATGGCTCAACTCCCTACTGATCTTAAAATCTAACCTGATAAACAATCAACAAAATTCCAGCATTTTAACAGCTTTAGCTACTGAACTTGTTTAGCCCTTTAAAAATATCAAACGACTTCAGAAAATTATGAATCCAGTGCCATTAGATTCCTTATTCAATTCTCTACGTTCTAGACATCAGAAAATCTGTTTTTCGACAGCTAACGACCAAGTTACAGCCAGATGAAGTCGGCTGTAACTAATATTCAGCAGGCTGTTTCCTGCATATGTTTATCCTGAACTCGTATAACCCGTTCATACGATTAATCTAAGCGATCTAGAACTGATTTCTAGTCCTAGATTAATACCAATATCTCATGCATGCCAACCCTAGTTCCTACTTCTAGTTATTACAAACAAAACACAGCCCATATCTATATTCAGCTTTCAAACTCCTTCCAGCTTTCAATCTAGTATTTATAATCCGAAACAATGCAATCATCCAATGTAAACATCGTTAACAAATCGACTAGCCTAACTTCTCATTCTTACAAACAAAACATACTTGCACTTATGATATCCGCAAACAATTAAACACAAGAACATAATCAAAACAGCCGATTATTTATTCAACATATAAGACCCGAAACAATTAATCAATTAATCTTTCAGCATACATATCATCCGAAACATGATCTTGTAATCAAGGGTAACTCTAACCTTGAATAACTAGGTAGACAAACCGAGGTTTGGACAAGGAGTGTCCGGCTGTTTCAGCAAACTGCGACCGAAAGAATGATAATAAAGTAGGCTGTTTTGGTTGATCGAATAGAGGTAAACCAAGGCTGGTCTCGTGACTGAATGAAGGTGAACAAGGGCTGATAGCGACCGAGAAAGTGATCCAGACTGAAGTGAACCAGGCTGTTCGCGATCAATGGAGCATGAGGAAGCTGTTTGCAGTTGAATGGACTGAACAAGACTGATCCGATTGGGATGGAGGCTGTTTTGCGATCGCCAGATCTGGAACAAGCTGCCGACGGCAGTTTTTCCTTCTAGGGTTTGTGTTTTTGTGTGGGTAACATGCATGGGTATGTGTATATATATAGTACAAAGAGGTGAGGGTTGCGGTTTTGATTAAGGCTTGTGGCCGAGAGACTAGGGTTGGTTTGGGTTTGAGTTTGGACTTGCGGCCAATAACTTTAATTTAAGGTGTTGGTTTGATCTTTTGGCCGAACATGTTTGGGCTGTTTTGGTTTGGTTTTGAACAAAATATATTTGCGGTCTTGGCCGAATAGTTAGTGTTTTAAGTCTAGGTTTGATCGTTGTTTTCTTTTAGCCGAAGACTTGGGTTCAAGGTTTAAACTTTGTGAACTCCTAGAATCACAATGAACCAAGGTTGGGACGTGTCGCGGTTCGGTTCAGTTCGTGCACATATCAACTCTATTTATTCAATCACTAAAACAATCACACAACACACATCACGTATTCATTTAACTCGTGCACGTTTAATACTTAGCATATACATTGTTCGACATGTGTCACGTGTAAGTTATCCGAAAAACCCGGGATATCACAACGGTGGGGAAAAGTCCATGGGTAATCTCTCGATAGGGTAAATAAAGGCCCTTACTCAAGGCCAACATTGACTACATTTATTTGTCATCTACTAATCATGTCCACTCAAAATAATACATGTTTCTCCCCCATTAATGTAAAAACATAATTTAAAAGGGGGCCGTGAAACTCATCTTAGGGTGCGTTTGGAAGTTAGCAACAAAAAGCCCAACTCAAATTGGTATTTCACCAAATAGTACCATATATACGAGGGGCAATTCAAAATCAATTTCAAGTCTATTAGCGAAGTTGTTCACTCAACATTTTAGACTTACCAAAACATTTTATTTGTTAACCCGTTACTTGGATGACCCGTTGGTGAGTATGATACATGGTTAACTTTTCTACCATCATAAGTACTAGACAACACAATTTTGTCAGCGTCTTACTGTACAGCCCTTCATAACAATCACTCATTTCACGTAATTGTATACACATAAATCTACCATCATAACTCTCTATATCATATATCATGTAATAATTCACCTTATTCAGAAATCATACCAATCAGGCAAAGGCTATAAGCAACCAATGTATATACATATATGTTGAATCTGTAAAACAACAGATGATTGCAAAAGCCAAAATATGCTATTTTGATCAAGAAATAAACAAGGCATGAAAATTAACTCCTCCCAAAGATAGTGAATCTTGAACACCAACAGAAGATTTGTTTGAAGACTCAAAGATCTGTTGAGAACATGAAGATGTTGTTGATGAAGAATGAAGCTTTGTTGATAAAGCAATGATGAAGACGACTAAACATCTGTTTAGGCCTGAATAGAAGTTTAGTATCAACAAATAGAGGTTTCCTAGAACATATGTTAGTATAACATCAGTCTGTGAATAGTGTCATGTGTCTTAGAACAGATGTTACGATTCATCAGATGTTTCTAACATCTAAATGATCTTTTCTTTTAGGAACGTTAGACGTCGTTCTTAGGGTGATGTCAACCCTAGTTACAAACAACCATTTTGTTGGTACATATGACTGCTGCCTGCGTCTACCAGTCGTGTCGGTGTCTGTAATAGGCTTAAATGTTGGATTTTGTTTGTATGTCCATTGCGTATGAAGGTAACATGTTTAGTTCGTACGAAGTTGGTTTGTTTTACTTCATACAAAGATGGTGTTTCTTAGTTCGTTTCAAGGTAGGCTTATGTCCGCATAAAGATAGATGTCTATATATAGGTGTGTAGGCATTGAGTTTGTAACTGTTTTGCGAATGATACGGCAAAGCCTTGTCAAATTGTTTCAAGAATTGTAACTGTTACATTTAATGAAACGATAAATTGAAAAGTAAATCTTGTTAACGTCACCTAATCTAAAATTTATTATGCACGTTATGGACTAGGTTAATCAGATTAGACCTGAGCCTATTTGGAATAGCAGACCTCACAACTGGTATCATAGCTTAGAGGCTTGATCTGAAGACAAACAACAAGATTCAACAATCTCACACTTCTCTTCTACTCATTTTTCATTCTTTTTATCGTTTTTCACGAAATTAACTGTTGAAATTGGCTAAATTTTCAAGGAATACTTACAATCTATTTCGAACAAACCCTTGAAAGATTGGACCTAAAATAAATAAGAATCATGATAAAATCAATGAAAAACGTGAAATCTTGAAACTCATCTTTGCACAAAGTTACCATGTTCGTATGAAGATAACTCTTTATAAATTCAATATTTTAAATTTGAACGAAGATAGGTTTTAGAAATTTGATTTTTATCTTCGCATGAAGATAGATTTCAAAAAATCCGGTTTTACCCTCGTCGAACTTAACCAATTTGTGTTTTTCAAAACGTAGTTCGTACAAGACCTACCCTCGCACAGAAGTTATATTTGCACCATACATTCCTGGTTCAAAATTTTTGACAAAATGGGGAATGAGTTTTACAATGCCTTTTCTACTTCAACCACAACGTCAGTCGTTCAAAATTTTTGTCTCGACAACGAAATGGGAACGATGACGAAGTCGCGTAAACTGATGAATTTAGAAGAATATGGAGGATGGCATCACGTTTTGAAAACTAGGTGCAGGAAAATTATTTAGAGTGTTGGTATGCAATCGAGGAAGTATATACTACTCATATAGGAGAGAATGGTCTCGAGAAAACTATCATGCAATTCACTCAACAAAAAAAGGAAAAGATTACATGGGAAAAGAAAATGTTAAAAATTTTGCAATAGGCTGTGAAAGAAGATATCTTCACCTTGTTACAACATGAAGGCGATGCACATCAATCTAGAATGCATTATAGTCAAATTTCAAGGTAGTACACAAATGATGAAAAACAAAAGGTCCTCGATCAAAAAGGAATTTAACATTTTCACTACATTCAAAGGCAAATCTATGAAGCCGATCATTGAAAGATATTGCCATCTGGTTGTTGAAATGAAAGGGTTGAGTAGTCAGAAAGAGAATGAAAAACTAGTTGATAAGTTGGACGATGCTTTGCCTGAAGTGTAGGATCGGCTCATCCAAATAAGCATAGGACCTAACTGGAATTCTAGTGAATATATGTGGAATTTATGATTAACTAGTGACAATATGATAGTTACTATTTAAAGTCTCAATTTCATTAATAATGTTCAACATCTACAATTCTGAAACTAATTAGACAGGGCTTCGCCTTCACAATTCACAAAACAACTTGCTAACCAAGATCATAACTCCCTATTTATAGACTTTGATACTTCGTGCAAGTTGGCCTTTGCCACTTCGTATGAGTTGGTCACTTCGTATGAAGTGAGATTCACTCGTACGAGGTGGCTATCACATCGTGCGAGGTGGCTATCACTTCGTGCGAAGTGGCCCTAATACATACATTTAAACACAAAGTCTAACATCAAAGCCCTATACATCGACACGAAGTGACCCTAAGACATAGGCTTAGTCATATAAATCAACAAACTCCCCCTTGGATATTGCCGCAGTCTTGGTCAGTCTTCAAAATCTTTATAACTTTAATAATCATCGTCCAAAGAAATTCTTCCTCAGCTTTCTACGTTCTTCCGATGATATCGGTGTCTGATCTGTAGCCGGTGCCCACTAGATAAATTGAAAACTTCTAATTGAAACTTTCTTCATCATATCAGCAATTCGTTCTTCTTTTCTAATCTCTTTCATAAACTGTTTACATTCCAATTCCCTCCATTTCGATTGCCACATCTTCTGGAGTTAATCCCATGAGCATAACAAACAGTGATCACCCCTTGATACTACATTGCTTGAGTTTTTTCTCTAACTTCATAACATATCTTGTTGAAGAACAATCATTTAACATCTTTCTCATAACAGTTAACTAGCCACATCGGATCTAGTATGCGTATCATTCTCCATATACCTTCATTCTTTAACACTATCACTGCCTCAACTGTTTCTTCATCACATTGCCACCACTTGAAGAATTCATAGAAATCTTGTTCGATTTTCTTTAACGACATATTCTTCATGGCGCATAGGCGTTTCACAATCAGCGTCACAACTTTCTCTTTTGTAACTTGGTCAATCTTGATTATCTTTTTCGGTATATGTGGTTTCTAGTAATTGAAACCATGAGCAGCTTTGTACCTGATTAGTTTTCACGATCATTGATCATGCAGCTTCATCTCATAGTTTATCACCTTTGTTTGCACCAGTTCTTCAACATCCCAATATGGTAACGTCTTGATATCATATAAGTATCGGAAGTATTGTACACCAAATTCCCTCTTAATCGCATATAAGTATAAATCTTTAATCCAACCCCAACTGATAATATCTCCCAATAATTTATCTTGTCCCGTGTAAAGAAAGCAAGTGGACGTCTGAACTTCCTTTCTTTGGGCAATTCTTTAAATCAAGTCTTTTTAGCTTTAGCTATCTCTTCTTGCGATAACCTCTTAGGTACACAACCTTCTTTCACCATCTCTTCAAATCTATGTTTCAACAATCATCTGTAGCTTCATTGAACATCTCTTGGAAGGTTGGGTAGTCATCTGTGCCTTCACCGATATATTTATGAGTTTCGTAATCAGAATCATCCTCCACGACAACCTTGTTGTAGTTATCAGCTTCAGCTACATAGTTATATACGTAATCTTTAGGCCTTGACGCACTGATCTTGTTAAGTTCATCTTCAAAATCAAACTCGAAAGATTCTTCATCCACATCCAACATTTTGGCAGTTTGTTCCTTAGTGTAGTTATATACGAACTCTCCTTCTTCAACATAATGCTCTAGAAAGAAAATCTTCGGTTTTGGCACATCCAGGATAGCTAATAATGGTGCAACTGTGAGGATTCCGGATTGCTCAACATCATTCACATGTTCCTTCGTCTCCCCCTATCTATCAACGTCCCTCTCTTCATTCACATTATCCAACAAATAAGTATCGTAATCAAACGACTCATTTACTTTCGCATCCACCACTTTCACACCTGTTCCACCCTAGGTGTTACCATCATTGTCACCATTGTCATCATCATCATCTTTCTTATCTTTATCACCTTTATCAACTACACCATCATTATCATCATCTTCATCTTTATCAAATGCATCAACTTCAGCATCAATTTCTGCGTCTCTTTCCCTTTTCTCTAAATACCATTGGTGCCTTGCAGAAATTAAAGTTACATCAACAAGTTTACCAATCATAACATAGTTGATCGGCTC
This sequence comes from Scalesia atractyloides, assembly GCA_947069175.1. Taxonomy (NCBI): domain Eukaryota; kingdom Viridiplantae; phylum Streptophyta; class Magnoliopsida; order Asterales; family Asteraceae; genus Scalesia; species Scalesia atractyloides. The sequence continues at coordinate 55,229,743 of CAMTDV010000020.1, forward strand.
CGGTTCAGTTTAAGTTTGAACTTCAACTTCTTTCTGAGGCTCTGTTTCTATAATCTCCTCAACTTCCGTCTCAATAACAACTGTTTCACTTCTGTTACTGGCATAAATTCAGCTTCTGGCTTAGATGGAACAAGCATAGGAGTTTCATCTTTTTTTTCTTTCCCTTTTCCCAATACTACCGCATCTTCTTTAGCTTTTCGAGCTCTTTCAACAGCTTTTTGTTTAGCGTCTTCAATCTCAATTAACTCTGATTCAGCTTCAAAGTCTATGCCCAACATCTTAAATAAGATATTCTGAAACATCTCCATCTTTTTATCTCTTTGAATACGTTCTGCTTCATAATCAACAATCAATCTTCTCAATTGTTCATTCTCAGACATAAAACTTGATAACATTGCTTCTAGATTCTTACGATCATCTTCCAAATACTTGATCCTATTTTCTAACTCTACAATCTTTGTATCATTGAAGAAACCAACGTCTAATCCTCATTCACACTGAGTATCAGGAATATCACCAAACATATATGTTGGGAAAGATTGACGTCTTTGTGCAGATTGTGGCGTTCTCTATTGTACTTGAGGTGTTGGATGTTTTGGTCTTGAAGCTGGATGTGATGTTGGTCTAATTTGTTATGGCGATGTCGGTGGTTGTTGTGGTGGTAGTTGTTATAGTGGTGATGTGGGAAATGGTGGTGTAATTGGTGGTTGTTATGTTAGAGGTGGTTGTTGTGGTCGTAGTGGTGGTACAACAGACTCAACATTTTCAGTAGTAGATACTATCACCTCAGCCATCTTCCTGACTTTCTTATACATTGGTCATGACTTTCTAGCCGCAGGAGACCCTTTTATTTTCTTTTGAACATCAGATGCTTTACTCTTTGCTCTCCTTGCCTTTCTAACTAGCATCTCAGTTTCCTCTTTAGGCTTTGAAGGAACATATGTAACATCGTCATCACCAACTTCTTTCGCCATTGCAATCTCTAAATCAATATTGTCATCTGAGCTTTCCTTATCATCACCTTCGACAACTTCTTTCTCAGCATCAGAAGCTACCTTAATTACATTCACATCATCTCTATCATTATCAGACGTTGTAGAGAAACATCATCATGAGCAGTTTTAGCCACCAGTTCATTAACAGGCTCATTCACCGGTGTCTCCTTTGGTTCATTAACTAGCAAATTTCATACTGTTGCACGTTGGCGAGCTTGTGTAGTGTCACACCCAAATTTCCAACAAAATCCCAGTGGGCCCAGGTGGGGAGTATCGTGACATAAGATTGGTATCATCATAGTCAAATAATCACAGATAGCACATCGAAAGTCTTGGATTTAAAATACTATTACAAATTTCAAATGTCCAAATGTTCAAATATAATACAGATGGAAAAATATAGAAGATTCGTAGGCGGCTCTGATAGAATACAAAGCGATAATGTAAACATACTACTAGGCTTCAATGCAAGGAGTTGCAAATTCCTCTTAAGCATTTACCGGCAACTTCTAGCCTATTTACGTATCCTTGCAACCTGCGCTTAATCTTTTGAAGATACGTCAGTTTACACTGGTAAATGTAAATTACCAACACATTTTAAAAATCTTTCAAAATCATTTTATGTATGCAATGGTGCACATATATAAATAACTAGGGATAAACTATTTCTCATGTTATCAGTTTTACATGCTTCTCAATACATATCGGGCCCGGAAACTATGCCGAGATCATGGGTAACCGATGCACCACTTTAATACCCTCATTGGGTAAACCCGTATTGGGTTATAAAAATATTTTATTATAGCATTAGCATCTGTCAGGTGTATGCCTAGACCCCGTACTTAGGTTGTGCCCATTTGCAATTAAATGAACCGAGGATATCTGTGACATTTATAATTTTTAGTCATTGAACAATTCTGAAAGCATTTTCGTATTTAATAAAATCTCTTGTTTTATTTGCTAGAATGAATATTTATCAATCATTATACAATCTGGACATTTTTATTCAATAAAATCTTGCATTTTATTGGTAAGAATGCCAAAATGTCAATCTTTGCACAAATTCGGTCATTTTCATGTTCGATAAAGTTTTATACTTTATTTACGAAACGTGTAACTGTACAATCGAACGAACCGACATCCACGACATTTCCGGACAAAATCCAAGTTATACATGCCTGAACGCCTTTATATAACCTAAATATTAGGATAAGAGGGGTTAAAAATGACAAAATGCGACAATACAAGTACATGGGCCAAAATTGTCAAAAAAAGATTGCTTCATCACCAAGTTTGCCACCATCTCCAGTTTTTGACACCTTGCACTAATTTTTCCACACTTAATTTGGTGTTAACACATGTTAGGACACTAATCCACACTTGGTAACACTTGTCATCACCTCCTTGATCCTAAAACACTATAAATACCCTTTGATTCATCCATTTTTTTCACACCACTTCATAACACTTCAAAGCAAAGTGTGAAGTTCTTCTTTCTATCCTTATTAGTGCTTGTTTCCAGCCTTTGGAAGCCTACTATCTTGAGTTCTTAAAGTGTTCCTCAACACAAGTAAGTAGTCTTCCTAGTTCTTTCATTAGTTTAACTATTTTGAGCTAAAAGTCAAATAGTTTGGCTTCCTGTTTGACTTTCGGTTCTGACCATTTTGGTCAAGTCAAAGTTCAAATTGAACTTTGCAACATGATTGTAATCACGAAGATATTAGTCCTATGCAATTTCACCTTCTGATTACCATGTTTATTAGGGAGATGACGAGTCAAAGTTTTACGAGTTAAAAGTAAAAAAAATGTATAAAAATGCATTTTATGACGAAAAATTTTTGGGTATTAAAACTAAAGGTTTTGACACCAAATCAGTTTTATAACATTACTAGACATGTTCTAACATGTCTAACTCGTCATTTCTAGATTAGTGCTTATTTTTTAGTCGTATGTCGAGCGGTTTTACTACCGCTTTGACTTTCGAATCTGACCCGTTTGGTCAATCTTAGGATTCAACCAAGTGCATTTTTATTACCATAGTAATATAGGGAATAACCTTCTGAGGTTATACCTTATAGTCATATAGTTTGGTTAGTTAAATGATGAGTCGATTTTATGTACTTTTAAAATGCCGAAAACACCATTTTGGCGCATAAAATGGTTTTAAACATGTAAGACCATAGTTTTGACATCTAAACTGATATTATAACATAATCAAACTTGTTTTGACATATAAGACTCATCATAGGACTTATTTAACCATCCAAACCCATTGTTACGCTTGTGACCCGTTAAAGTGGCATAAACCATTTTAACAAGTCGTGACGGGTCAAAGCACTTAGAAACTCTTCCAAATCAGAATGTAAGGTATTATAAACCATATCATACGAGTGCCAACACTCATTTGGTTTATAAGAACTCATTCTATTCAATCCTCCGATTAAAGTCTCGACATACTAACATAGTATTCTGATACATGAGGACACACTTGAACTCTTCAATCCTTGAGCTTTGTTAGATCATTTGAACAAGGCATTTACACAATCCCAAGTGAGTACATAACCCCCTCTTTTACGTTTTCAAATATTTTAGGATGATTCATATGTGCCTATCACTACTTTCTTGTTTTCATGATATTATACATGTTTTGCTTATCTAATACATATAATACATGATTTCAAAGACATTTTGCTTCATATGTTGACTTAGCATGCCTAGTACATGATTTCAACGACATTTTTGCGTCGTATGTTGACTTAGCGTACCTAGTACATTATTTCAAAGACATTTTGCTTCGTATGTTGACTTAGCATACCTAGTACACGATTTCAAAGACATTTTTACTTCGTATGTTGACTTATCATACCTAGTACATGATTTCAAAGACATTTTTGCTTGGTATATTGACTTAGTATGCCAAGTACATGATTTCAAAACATTTTCATGACATGTTTACATTATTTAAGACATATTGGTGCGTTGAATATACATTCATTAACATTAATCACGCCAACCGGTAGTACGTAATGGTACCAAAGGATTGACTATCCCGTTCCCGCTTCCTAAGTTTGTCTGGAAATGACTTTAGGGAATGGCGGAATCTGATGAACATTTGATAAACGTTTGTCTTTATAAGGGTTTATCCGACAGTCAGCAAGGCTTGAATGTATTCGCCAACAATCCATATATATGTCTATACATATAAAAGCACTTGATTTATAAGACAAGAGTTTTTGTTTAAACAAGACATTTGTTTATTCAAAACACCTGCTTTATACATGACATTTTGACGAGACAAGACATTTTCGTTATTTTATACAAGACATTTATTTTATGGTTTAAACAAGACTTATGTTTGCCATACAAAATATTGGTTTATGCATAGACATTTTTTATAAAAGACATTTGGTTTATACATGGCATTGGTTTTGGCTCATGGTAAGTGATTTAAATGACGAAACGTGTGTAATATGATAAAGGCATGGTGGCTACGCCGCTGGTACTTCCTATATATAAGTGCTTTCATTATATTACATAACGTAGCGTTATCTAAACCACTTCAAACAAAATACAAGACATGACATATTTTATACAAGGCACGAGTTATTTTGGTTATTAAGTTAACCATGCATCATTTCGTTTAAATCATTCAATTTTCATATGATTTCATACAAGACACATTTTTGTAAAGGATCATGGCTACTTTTGAAATAGTTGAACATTTCTTTTAACTTTCGAAGCCATGAATCTTCGTCACAAAACCTATGTTACTCATACGCATTTTTATGCTGACGTTTTATTTTCACATATGTTACAGGAGCTAATGCTTGACTTTGAGTCTACTTCACATAGGGCGGACTTGGGCCTTAGTGACTTTAAAATTTGCAAGACAATTGTTATGTTTTTTTATTTCATTCTCCCAAGACAATGTAAACAATTAAATTCAATAATACAATACTTTATGTACCATGTGTGGTGAAACAATAGTTCTGCGACATGATTCCATGACATTTCCCCAACGGTTTGTTGTTTCACGCGGTCGGGGCGTTACGATATCCAAGACAAGGTCGCATTAACCCCAATGTTTAAGTTATCAAGCAATATAATTAAAAACGGAGTATTTTGATTCTAGACACATAGGTCATTGATCCCATACCCGACCATGCGGTAATAATATACCGTATCCCAAGCCCGTATATGGAAAACCGGTTAAGAGTATTTACCTGAGCTAATACTTGTCTTAATATGCAAGGTTTATAAATAAGTTAGCCGTTAATCAATTGACAAAAGTAGGTGGCAATTTACTGGAAGGATCTAGTCTGGAATGAATGGTATAAATTACCAGTTAGAGTTGGACCGGTTAACTTAAAATATTGAAAAACAGTACGATACGCTTGATTAAGAAAAGACCGGAATAAAATGTAGTTTAAACCCAATAAGTACTAAGAATTGTATAATATGGGTAAACAGATAAAATTATGGAATTTGAAGTAAAAATGGTAAGGTTTGACCCGTTTCGGTAAACTTACGTAAACTAGTTACATAAGCTTAACCGTAAGCGTATAAGCGATATCGGGTAACTAGATGAGTCATGAATAAGTTCTATATGCCAATATACTTTAAATAAGTTGTCATATCAGTAGGCGATCAACTTATATATCCGTTAAGATTTTAAAATCAACCATGCCTCATAAAGGCGTTTTTGTCATTACGTGACGTATTAAAAGAACTTGCGTATAAAATGATGTTATGTATATGATCATTCTATAAAATAAATATTATATTTATGACACAATATTAGTATGTAATCAAACATATGTGAGTTATATGATTTAATACCAAACTATGCACCGTAGGGCATTTTGATCATTTCACACATAGTTTGAGAACTTATTTAGAAATCTAAGTTATGATCATGTACCTACTGTAAAAGCATTTTAAACAAGTTATAATATCAGTGGTATCAATTTTTAATTGATTGTTATGGTGTAAAACAATACCATGCACCAAACGGGCGTTTCGGTCATTAAATAACGACATTAGCGATGTTTATCAAAACTTTGATTATGAACTGATTTGATATCCCAAAATATTTCAATTATGATATTATTTCAGTAGGTAATTAGTTTGATAAGATAGATTATGTTTAAAACCATTTTAGGTGCCGAAAGGGCACTTTGGTCATTTTAAAACACAATTTACGATCTTATATGAAAACTCAGTTTATGATCAGTTTAATAACATCAAAATATTTTAATTACATTAACATATTAGTACATAAGTCATTTGCAAGTTCTTTGTTGATTAAAACCTTATTTCTTGCAAAAAAGGGCATTTCGGTCAAAGTATGGCATAATATCGAAACTGGTACAAAAACTCAGAGTACGATTATGATAACATATTATAACCACAGAGGGTAATGCTACATTAAATTACGATCATAATGCAACCTTGTCTTAGAACATATATATTGTAACATTCATGTAAAACGGGTTCTAAAACCCGCTCCGTTTGAAAATTTAGTATTATTAAAAAACTCGTTATGCATTTATTAGTGTTAGTAATTTTATTAATTAGTCATAATATATAAACTGCATAATTAAAATTGATAATCAATAAAAAGAACAAATAAATTAATTAAAACCCTAAAATAATGAAATAAAAAAATATAGTAACCGGGAATCAAACCCGGGTCACCCACAAAGTTCACACACCAAAACACCACTAGATCACACACACCTCATGTGATTAAAATCAAGATTATTAAGGCTTATACGCGTTTAAATCTTTAACCTGTAAAACTGAAATTCAAAACCAGAAACCGCCAATCAAACTCAATAAAAGACAATCAAGATTTCGGTTATAAGATCATATATAACTGATTTCGTAAATCAGTTTCAATCGGTAATCAAGGTCAATAATTATAACCGATTTGGAATTAAATGTCGAGGAGTTATGATTGAGAATTGGCTGATTATAAATACTGGACGATCTAAACTCATTTTCGTCGCTCATTTCTCTTGATCTCTTGAATAAATCTAAAAGATTTTATGTTCAGCATTCGCCTGAATTTGTTTGCATTCGCCGGAAATTATCACCGGAAAACCGAGACCCTCCTTTAGTAAGTATAATCCTCTAAAACCCTTGTAATACTTTCTGTTTTGTATGCTTTGATTCTTAAAGAAACTAATCAAAACTGTTTAAAATAGAAATCTTCGTTGGGTTTAAATGTGTAGAGGTTAAGTTCATGAAGAAGATGAAGTTAACTAGAGCATATATATAACTAAAAATGGGTTCATAACCGGGTTAGACACACAGTCAAGTGGTGGACTGTGTGTAAACATAACACGCTTGTCCCGGGGTCGATCCTTGAACATCACCAATTTTCTGAGATAAAATCAATTTTTTTCTAAACCTAATTAATTCGCTGATTCAGAAAGTTATAAGAATAATATAATTTCAAGTATTAACGGGTTAGACACCCAACCCAGTTGGAAGGCTGGGTGCAAATGTAACAACAGACGCGGGTTCGAATCCAGGAAGGTGCACCGGTTCAATACTTTCTAAAAACTTTTTGGTTAAATAAATTTCAGAATTCATCTAACTTGTATATAAGAATAATTAAATCTAAGATTATTTCGGGTTAGACACGTAGCTCAGTTGGTAGAGTTGCGTGCACGTATACGGGAGGTCACGAGTTCGAACCTCACACGATGCCAATACTCGCGCGAATCTGACCGGTTGTTGACCAGTCAACCCTGAAAAAGGGTAATTTTTTCATTAATTAAAATCCTTTTTACTTTTTTAAAAATTAGTTAAAATACTTAAAAATAAGGTTTCAAAGCCTACAAAATTTGTATAAATTCCACAAAAATAACCTAAAAATCTAATAAAAAGCATTAATTAAAATATTAACTTTTATTTATTTATCAAATTATTGCGTTATTATTAGGTTAGTTTTCTCTCGTGGTTAAGTCCCAAACTCGTGCGCTTTTGTCTTCAATAAAGGAAAACGCACCCACTGTGAGTGAATCATTACAAATTCCCCTTTTTATTCACATTTTGGGTGTATCATGTGTCGTCACATCTTTTATTTATTTCAAACAACTTGTGCTAGCACCATTATGTGATCTAATGTGTATATTTTTGTTGTTGTTGTTATACGAGTGGAGCATCGCATGCCTCATTAGATCGGCTCTGTTTGATTGAGCCTTGATCTCACAGTTCATCATTTATCATGCAAGTGTACATTGTTGATATTATGTGGTTTGTGGTTTGTTTATATATATACATATATATATGCATATGCTCATATATGGTTTATGACAATCTTTTAAATTAATCAATATACTTAAATTGTTTAAAGGTTTAAATTAGGTTCACTCGTCAACTTTTGTTGACCCAAACTTTTGTTTTTTTACACATGATACAGGTGAACATGTTGCGGAGAGGAACACTTAGGATTGGCCTTAGAAGATGAATAAAACGTGTCTTGTTTAGAACAATATTTCTTGTGTTTGGATATTTTCTCTTAAATTTCAAATAATAAATATGACACTTAATCATAGTAAATGTCATGAGCTTTGATGATAACCCAATTATGCCCCGACTTCTATTTCCGCTGCGGGTCAGGGTGTGACAGATTGGTATCAGAGCTCTGACTATTGGGATATAAGATAGGTTATTAAACCCTTAGAGCCTATACTATAGTTGATTAGATTTTAAATGCTTACGTGTTACATGAAAACTCATGATCTTTATTTGTTTCATATTTGTTTCACACACAAATGCATGCAAGCACTTTCACTACAACATGTAATTGTATGATATTTATTGTGGCTTACATATATTCCTAACATATCATGTTTATGCAAACACACACAACACAAATTCACAAATTTTCATGATTTCTTTCTCAAGGATTTTGTAATGTTTTCATGTTTTCAATCTCATCAAAGTGAGTTCTACGATGCGTATGTAGTAACTAGAAGGGTATGAGTACTAGTAATCGAGACGGCTGGTCTAGGATTGGCATTCGTATAAATCCAATATAATGGACCAGTTTGCCTAACTAGGGACTAACGATGAGAGTACGAAGGACCTATTAGGCCAAAGCATGCCACACCAAACGTCGTGTGAACTAACTCTACTTTGAGTTGTCATTGTGTCTACACCTGGACACTCTCCGACCTCATATCTCGTAATCATGTTTTATGGTTTTCATTCGGGTGATGTGAGCGTTAACAGGACAAAACCAATGTGAACCCTACAAAGCCCAGTAGTCATGGGGGCCCACATGACTACCTAGGCCGAAGTATGGAAGACCTTTGGGGTCCAAACATGAGCAAAGCCCAAGACATCCTATGAATGTAGTGAATTTATTTTCTCAACTATTTTGTGAATGTTGTTTTCTCTTTTTACGACGCATGACACCTAAAAACGTTCATCTCATAATCTCGCTACATATTTCCTATAGATGTCTGCTAGACACTCTCGAGGTGGTAGAAGGCCAGGAAGATCTGGTGAGCGCATGGCCGCTCAAATAGCTCAACAGATGGCTGCCGTACTTCCCGACATCGTCGTACAAGTCCAACAAGATCTTGCCGCCAATCCCATTAACCCCACCAATCAAGAAGGTTAAAATATCGCCAACCCTCTCCCTAACACCACCAAATGCACCTACAAGCATTTCAAATCCTTCGATCCTCCAAAATACGAGGGGACTGAAGATGTCACCGCTCTCCTCCGTTGGTTTGAGTAGATGGAAAGCACTTTTCTCAACTGCGATTGTCCCGATGATCGCAAGGTGCGATATGCTACTGGTTGTTTATATGGGATAGCACTTAATGGTGGAACACAGAGAAGGGCAAGCAAGATGTTGAAGCTGCTATGGCCATAACTTGGGAAGAGTTGAGGGAGATCATGACAAGACGCTTTTGTCCAAGAAGCGAAATCAAGAAATTGGAGGATGAGTTCTACTATTTGAAACAGAAGGAGGGAGACCACACAACATACAATAAGAGATTTCTCGAATTGAATCAGATGGTCCCCAGCTTGTTCACTCCACTCTATCGTTTAATTGAGCACTACATTCGAGGTTTTCCCTCGAAAATTCAAGATTCTGTGTTGAGTACTACACCCGCAACCCTTGAAGCTGCAATGGAGCTGGCTACTGAACTCACGGAAAATCGCATCTGAAATAGCAATTTTAAAGATGAGAAGAAGAAAGACAAGACACCTGTTGAAACCTCAACTCCAACTCAAGCAGGTTCGTCTTCTAAGTTTGCTGGTAAAAGGAAATGCAATGGGAAGAATTTCGCCGTTACCAAACCAATTCCCCTATCACTGTTGCCCCAATCACACAAGTCGCTCCTCCTGCCGCCCCATTAAAGAAACCCTACACAGGATCACACCCAAAATGCAACCGATGCCAATATCACCACCCTTCTGAGACCACATGACAATATTGCACAAGTTGGGGTCGTGCAGGTCACACCATTCAAACTTGTCACATTCTCCAAAAGCCATACCACAATCAACCTCAAACCCAATCTAACAATCAATTTGCAGGCCAAGCCCAACACCAACAACCTCTACTCTTACCACCTTCTCAACCCATGGCTCAACCCTACTACCAACCCAATTACCCTATGATGCAACCAGTCAGAGCATGTTTCAATTGTGGTGATCCAACCCATTTCGGAAACACTTGCCCATGCTTGGTGAACATCATAAATGCCCAAGCTCAAGCCAACCCGGTGAATCAAGCCAACCAAGCTAATCCACCCGCAAGAGGAAGAGGTTTTAACATCAATGCTAATCAAGCTAGGGCTGATAACAATGTGGTTAGCGGTACGTTTCTCATTAACGGTAGTGATGCATCTATTATGTTTGACATTGGTGTGGATAAGAGTTTCGTGTCCTTAGAATTCAAATCAATAATTGAAATACCTCGCGCTAGTCTAGCCGAATCATTCACGGTGGAAGTTGCTGATGGTGAACCTATTATGTTAGACTCGATTATTCATGGTTGTACTCTTACACTCAATGATCATGATTTTCCAATTGATCTCATCCCTATGAAGTTGGGTAGTTTCGACGTCATCATTGGTATGGACTGGCTTAGTCAGCATCACACGGAAGTTGTTTGTTACGAGAAGTTTATTCGAATTCCTCTTGCTGACGGTCAAACTTTACGCATTTTTGGTGAAACCTCCTCCAACGGGCTAAAATTGATGTCATGCCTCCAAGCTCGAAGATACCTTCGCAAGGACTATATCGCGTTTTTAGCTCACATCTTCAACAAGGAAGGCAAGGAAAAGACGCTCGAAGACATTCCAATCATTAAAGAATTTCCTCAAGTATTTCCTGACAACGTTTCAGGACTTCCTCTTGTGCGAGAAGTCGAGTTCCGTATTGATCTTGTACCTTGTGCTACACCAGTTGCAAAATCTCCATATCGATTAGCCCCCTCTGAAATGCAAGAGTTAGCTAGTCAGTTGCAAGAGTTGACTGACAAAGGATTTATACGTCCTAGCTCATCACCTTGGGGAGCGCCGGTTCTTTTCGTAAAGAAGAGAGATGGAACTTTCTGTGTGTGTATCGACTATAGAGAGCTCAACAAGCTGGCCATCAAGAATCGCTATCCTCTACCTCGTATTGATGATCTTCTAGATCAACTTCAAGGTGCCACCTGTTTTTCAAAAATCGATCTTCGTTTTGGTTATCATCAACTCAGAGTACGTGAAGAAGAAATTCCAAAGACTGCATTTCGAACTCGTTATGGCCATTATGAATTTATGGTTATGCCTTTTCGTTTGACCAATGCTCCTGCTATTTTTATGGATGTGATGAACAGGGTGTGTAAACCCTACCTTGATCGTTTTGTCATAGTCTTCATTGATGATATTCTTATCTATTCTAAAACCAAATCGGATCATGAAAGACATCTTCGACTCATCCTAACACTTTTGAGGACTGAAAGACTTTATGCTAAGTTCTCGAAGTGTGAGTTTTGGTTAAAGGAGGTACAATTTCTTGGTCATGTCGTTAATGACAAAGGGATTCATATCGACCCTGCAAAGATCAAAGCGGTACAAGAATGACAAGCGCCACGTACTCCTACCGAAGTTAGGTCATTTCTTGGTCTAGCTGGTTATTATCGACGATTCATCGCAAATTTCTCTCGTATCGCCGTTCCACTCACAACCTTGACTCACAAGGGTAAACCCTTCATTTGGGGGCCCAAGCAAGAAGAGGCTTTCCAATCATTGAAGCAAAAGCTTTGTGATGCACCTATTCTTACACTTCCTGATGGTTGCGAAGACTTTGTGGTTTATTGTGACACGTCAGGACAAGGTTTAGGTTGTGTTCTAATGCAAAGAGGAAATGTGATAGCCTATGCCTCAAGGCAACTCAAGGTGCATGAAAAGAACTATACCACTCACGACCTAGAACTTGGAGCAGTCGTGTTCGCTCTAAATATATGGATACACTATCTCTATGGTACCAAGTGTGAAATTTACACTAACAACAAGAGCCTTCAATATATCTTTAATAAAAAAGATTTGAATATGAGGCAATGACGTTGGGTTGAACTTTTAAATGATTACGATTGTGAAATTCTATATCATCCTGGCAAAGCCAATGTTGTAGCTGACGCTCGTAGTCGAAAAGAGTATGCGAACTCCATACATCTTTTGTGTTCTCAAATTGTAACCGATCTCCAAAATCGAATTCGAGCAGCTCAATATACTTTCGTCACAGAAAATGATGTGCGAGATGAATTGCTTGTGGAGCTGAACTCAAAATAGAAACTAAGTCTTATGGTATTCTTTACTATCTAAATCGTATTTGGATACCTGATCACGACAATCTTGGTAATTTTCTTATGAATGAGGCTCACAAAACACGATACTCTATACATCCAGGTGCTGATAAGATGTATCAAGATCGACGACACTCATACTGGTGGCCTGGCATGAAGAAAGATATCGCTATATTCGTCTCCAAGTGCCTTACATGTTCTAAAGTACAAGCTGAACATCAACGACCTTCAGGACTACTCGTTCAACCCAAAATACCTGTTTGGAAGTTGGAAAATATAACCATGGATTTCATTACCGGGTTACCTCGCACCTCCAGTGGGTATGACACAATCTGGGTTATCATTGATCGTCTCACTAAATCAGCTCATTTCATTCCAATCCGTGAGGACTACAAGAACGAGAAGTTAGCTCGTATCTACTGTCACACCCCGACCCACAGCGGAATAAAAGTCGGGGCATGATTGGGTTATCACCAAAGCTCATGATGTTTACTAAGATGTTTCATATTTATTAAATTTAGATTACAAACTTAAAAATCCAAAACAAAATTCATACAATTACAAGAAAATGAAACTACATAATTATTCCAAAGCATAAACTTGTTTATTCTTCTAGGCCTTCCTAAGTGTTTCCTGTCTCAGCTGGATCACCTGTATCATGTGTAAAACGGGGGAGATTTTGGGTCAACAAAAGTTGGCGAGTGAACCTTGATGAAAACATTTTTACTAATTTCTTGTTTTATTTAATAAAGAAAATTCATGCAATACTCACATGTGAGCAAACATATACAGATAAACAATCACAAACCACTTTGGATGAGTATATGACATGAATGATGATGTATGTGAGATCAAGGCTCAATCAAACGGAGCCAATCTAACGAGGCTCCTGATGCTCAACCCGTATCCCACGGGGAACTGATGGGTCTAATGAAATGCGTGCACTGAAAATGATAAATCCAATCTACATATAATTCACACAACAATTGATACACATTTGATCACAGATATGATGTATGCACAAGTGTTTAAATAAAATAAAAGAATTGTACACACATGATACACCCCAAAACATGATTAAAACGGGGAATTGGTAGAGATTCACTCATAGTGGGTGCGTTCTTTGATGACGATGAATGCGCACGAATTTATGATTCAATCGACGAGGGAAAAACTAACCTAGATAATAACTTAATGATTCGATAAATAAATAAATTTTATTTTGAGATTAATATTTTTAATAAGTGCTCTTAATGGGATTTTTAAATTTATTTTTGTGAGTTTAAGGAAATTTTCTAACTTTAAAAATCCTATTTTTAAGTATTTTTAATTAATTTTTCCAATTAAATAAATAAATAAAAATGAAATAAAAAGGGTTGACTTTTGTCAGGTTTGACCGGGTCTTGACCGGTCAGACTGTGTTTATTCTATGCGGCTAGTGAGGTTCGAACTCGGGACCTCTCGTATACGTGCACGCAGCTCTACCAACGGAGCTACATGTCTAACTTTAAATATTCTCTATTTTAATTATACGTATATACCAATTAACTTTAACCTTATTTAGTTTATATTAAAAATGATTTAATATGGCCGAACCGGTTGCAGAGACCTGGAGTCGAACTCGGGACCATCGGTTCGAGTGCGCATAGCCCAACCAGTTGGGCTGTGTGTCTAATCTGTTTAACTGCTGGATTATATTCCTCTTATGTATATACTGTGACTTGATCTGATTAGGTTTTAAAAATATTGGTTTTATTTCTGAAAGTCGGTAACATGTGCGATTCAAACCCGGGACGTGTGTTTTGTATTTGCACACAGTCCACCGGTGGACTGTGTGTCTAACCCAGTTAAATACTCGATTTTAATTACATTAATATACCATTTTGTCTTCGTCTTCTTCAATAAGAGAACACAGAACAGTGAAAACGACTGTTTCTGCTTAATCGACCAACAAAATTATACTCGATTGAAATGGAATAGGAAAAATAAAGATTAAAGAATAAGATATACCAAAAAGAGAGTTTTCTTCAGATTTCCGGCAAGTGTTCGTCGGCTCTGATTTTCGATTTCCGACTGAGTGAACTGTTTTAACAGTTTCGATTATTGTGTTGAGCAATTAGATTATTAATCAAGAGATAGCAATAAGGTTTAGACAGTTATACCGTCTGAAGAGCGAATGCGGTTTTTTGATCAGCGTTTCCGGTGATATTCCGGCGAAAATGAAAATCTCCGGCGACGAGCTTTGGAAGGAATAAAGCTTCGAAACAGAGTGCGGTTCTAAGCGAAAGGTTTACAGGAAGTTTGAGTGGGTTTTATAAGGAAGAACAGGCTGAATTGGGTTCGAATTTGGGTCATGATTCACGGTCAAAGGTCTCCGATGGTTATGACTGAAATTGATGGTTAGACATCGGTTATAACTGATGTCGAAATCAGTTAACGCGTTTTTGTCTAAAGGAAATAGCCAAAATTGCGGATATCTCGGTTTTTCCGTTGCCTGCGAGTTCTGGGCGCGCTGATTTCCGGTTTTGATTTTGGGTTTTACTTTAAGTGTTATTTGATTCAGTGTTTATCGCAAGTGAAGTGTGTGGCGGAGTGGTGTGGTGTGTGTTTGTGTTTGTGGGAGACCCGGGTTCGAGACCCGGCAGCTCCATTTTATTTTTTATTCACATATTATTATTATTTATCAATTATGGTTTTTAAATTCTAAAATGTTTATTAATTATGTATTATTTAAAATAATCTGAACAATAAATACGCAACGAAATCTTATAACTGAATACTTGATTATTAAACAAAGCGGGTTTGGAAAACCCGTTTTTCGACGAATGTTACAGTATCCCCTACTTTTAGGAATTTCGTCCCGAAATTTAAGTAGTAGTGGTAACTGGAAAAAGATGCGGGTATTTTTCGCGCATTGAGTCTTCACGTTCCCAAGTAAACTCGGGTCCTCGTTTCGACTCCCAACGTACCCTGACAATTGGAATACGACTTCGCCTTAAACGCTTCTCTCCGAAGTCAAGTGCATCGATTCATCGACTTGAATGTCTTCTAGAGGAATATGGAGATTTTCATCGGCGAGGCACTTTTTCAAGTTTGATACGTGAAATGTGGGATGAATTCTGTTGAGTTCTTCTGGTAGGTCAAGCTTGTATGCTACAGGACCTACTCTTTCGAGTATCTTGAAAGGTCCTACGTAGCGTGGTGCTAGCTTGCCCTTCTGGCCAATACGAACCGCTCCCTTCCACGGTGATACTTTTAAAAGTACTTGATCACCAATGTCAAACTCCAAGGGCTTTCGTCGTTTGTCTGCATAACTCTTTTGATGACTTTGAGCCGCTAGAAGATTGTTTCGAATTTGAAGGACCTTGTCGGTTGTTTCTTGAATTAATTTTGGACCGGTGATTTGCGCTTCCCCAATTTCGTGCCAACATACTTGAGATCGGCACTTACGACCATATAAAGCTTTGAAAGGAGCCATGCCGATATTTGAATGATAGCTATTGTTGTACGAAAATTCAACTAATGGTAGGTGAGCGTGCCAATTCCCTTTGAAGTCTATGACACATGCTCGCAGCATGTCTTCAAGGGTTTGGATGGTGCGTTCAGATTGACCATCAGTTTGAGGATGAAAAGCGGTACTGAGGTCTAATCGTGTACCCAAAGCAGTTTGTACGGCTCGCCATGTTCGTGAAGTGAAACGACCATCACGGTCTGAAATGATGCTTAATGGTACACCATGACGGCTTACGATCTCGCTGATGTAGATACGAGCTAACTTCTCATTCTTGAAGTCCTCGTTAATCGGAATGAAGTGAGATGACTTTGTAAGACGATCGATTATTACCCATATGGTGTCATACCCACTGGAAGTGCGAGGTAACCCGGTAATGAAATCCATGGTTATGTTTTCCCACTTCCATACGGGTATTTCGGGTTGGACTAGAAGTCCTGAAGGTCTTTGATGTTCAGATTTTACTTTGGAACAGGTAAGGCACTTGGAAAAAAAACAGCGATATCCTTTTTCATGCCAGGCCACTAGTAGGTGTATCGTAGATCTTGATACATCTTGTCGGCTCCTGGGTGTACAAAGTATCGTGTTTTGTGCGCCTCATTCATGAGGAAATCACGAAGGTTATCGCGATCAGGAATCCATATGCGGTTTAAATAGTATAGAATACCGTCGGATTTGGTTTCGATTTTGAGTTCAGCTCCACATGACAGCTCATCGCGTACATCATTTTCTGTTAAAGAAACATGTTGAGCTGCTCGGATTCGATCTTTGATGTCGGTTATGATTTGCGAACAGAGAAGACGAATGGAGTTCGCATAACCTTTTCGACTGAGCGCATCGGCCACTACGTTTGCCTTGCCAGGATGATACCGAATTTCACAGTCTTAGTCGTTGAGAAGTTCGACCCATCTTCGTTGCCTCATATTCAACTCCTTTTGGTTGAAGATATGTTGGAGACTCTTGTGGTCAGTGTATATTTCACACTTAGTACTGTAGAGGTAATGTCTCCATATCTTGAGAGCGAACACAACGGCTCCAAGTTCCAGGTCGTGGGTGGTGTAATTCTTCTCGTGAACCTTGAGTTGCCTAGAGGCATAGGCTATCACTTTTCCTCTTTGATTTAATACGCAGCCTAGCCCTTGCCCTGATGCGTCGCAATATAGTACAAAGTCATCGCAACCTTCCGGGAGTGTGAGGATAGGTGCGTCACAAAGTTTTTGCTTTAGAGTTTGGAAGGTCTCCTCTTGCTTAGGTCCCCATATGAAGGGTTTTCCTTTATGAGTCAAGGCCGTGAACGGTACAGCAATACGAGAAAAATTGGCAAGCGTCGATAGTAACCAGCCAAACCGAGAAATGACCTAACTTCGGTAGGGGTACGTGGCGCTTGCCATTCCTGCACTGCCTTGATTTTTGAAGGATCAACATGAATTCCCTTGTCGTTGACGACATGTCCAAGGAATTGTACTTCTCCTAACCAGAATTCACATTTTGAGAACTTAGCGTAGAGCTTTTCAGTCCTTAAGAGTGTAAGGATGAGTCGAAGGTGTCGCTCATGATCGGATTTAGACTTGGAGTAGATAAGAATATCGTCGATGAAGACTATGACGAAACGGTCGAGGTAGGGTTTGCATACCCTATTCATTAGATCCATGAAGACAGCGATGGCGTTGGTTAAACCGAATGGCATGACCATGAACTCGTAATGACCATAACGAGTCCGGAAGGCGGTTTTTGGGATATCTTCTTCGTGCACTCTGAGCTGATGATAACCAGAACGAAGGTCGATTTTTGAAAAGAAGGTGGCACCTTGAAGTTGATCTAGAAGGTCGTCAATTCGAGGTAGTGGATAGCGATTTTTAACCGTTAACTTGTTGAGTTCTCTATAATCAATGCACATGCGAAACGTTCCATCTTTCTTCTCACAAAGAGAACAGGTGCACCCCAGGGCGATGAGCTAGGACGTATGAATCCTTTGTCAGTCAGCTCTTGCAGTTGACTAGCCAGCTCTTGCATTTCGGATGGGGCTAACCTATAAGGAGATTTTGCGACTGGTGTAGCGCCAGGTACAAGATCGATGCGAAATTCGACTTCTCTCACCGGAGGAAGTCCTGAAATGTGGTCGAGAAAGACTTGTGGGAATTCTTTCACAACTGGGATATCTTCAAGTTTTCTTTCCTTGTTTCCCTTTTGATGACGTGGGTTAGGAATGCGACATAGTTTTTGCGGAGATACCTTCGGGCTTGGAGACAGGACATTAATTTGAGTCCTTTCGAAGGGGTTTCCCCAAAAATACGTAGTGTCTGATCGTCTGTGAGAGGAATGCGAATGAACTTTTCGTGGCACACCACTTCAGCGTGATGCTGGCTGAGCCTGTCCATACCAATTATAACATCGAAACTTCCCAACTTCATAGGAATAAGGTCAATTGGAAAATCATGATCGTTTAGGGTGAGGGTACAATTGCGTATAATAGAATCTAGTGAAACGGGTTTTCCGTCAGCAACTTCCACAGTTAGAGGCTCGATGAGATTAACACAAGGTTGGTCGAGGATAGGTTCAAATTCTAAGGACACAAAGCTCTTATCCGCACCAGTATCGAATAATATGGATGCATAACTACCATTGATGAGAAACGTACCGTTGACCACGTTGTTGTCAGCCCTGGCTTGGTTGGCGTTGATATTGAAAGCTCTCCCTCTAGCAGGTGGGGGAGCTTGATTAGCTTGGTTTACCGGGTTTGCGTGAGCTTGGGCATGGATAATGTTCACCAGGCGTGGACAAGTGTTCCTGAAGTGGTTTGGGTCCCCACAGTTGTAACAGGCTCGCATGGGTTGCATCATGGGGTAGTTGGGTTGGTAGTAAGGTTGGGCTACGTGTTGTGCAGGTGGTAGAAGCAAGGGTTGTTGGGCTTGACCCATTATCTGATTTTGGGTTTGGGTTTGAGGTTGATTGCGGTTCATTCGCTGAAGGGTACGGCAGGTTTGGATGGTGTGACCCGCACGGCCACAACTCGTGCAATGTTGGCAGGGATTTTCGGGAGGGTGATGGTATTGACAGCGGTTGCATTTTGGGTGTGGGCCGGTATATGGCTTTTTGAATGGTGCAGCTGGAGGAGCAATTTGGGTGATTGGTGCGGCAGTGATAAGAGGGTTGATTTGAGTGATAGCGAAATTCTTGCCATTACGTTTCCTCTTACCAGCAAACTTTAAGGATGAGACTGGGTGGTTTGTAGTTGGGGTCTCTATGGGTGCTTTCTTCTTTTCATCTTTGAATTTGCCATTTCGAATGCGATTTTCAGTGAGTTCTGTAGCTAACTCCATCGCGGCTTCAAGTGTTGCAGGCGATGTGCTTAAAACCGAATCTTGAATTTTCGAGGGAAGACCTCGAATGTAATGTTCAACCAAGCGGTACACGGGGGAGAACAAATTAAGGATCATCTGGTTCAGCTCGAGAAATCTCTTATTATAGGAAGTGTGATCTCCTTCCTTTTGTTTCAGTGAGTGGAATTCGTCTTCCAGCTTTTTAATTTCGCTTCTTGGACAGAAGCGTCTTGTCATGAGTTCCCTTAACTCTTCCCATGTTAAGGCCATGGCATCTTCAACTCCTCGCTTACCTTTTTCCGTGTTCCACCAGGTAAGGGCTACCCCAAACAGTCTTCCAGTTGCATAACGTACCTTACGGTCATCGGGACAATCGCAATTGAGGAAAGTGTTCTCCATTTCTTCAAACCAGTGAAGAAGGGCGGTAACACCTTCGGTCCCTTCATACTTTGGGGGATCGCAAGATTTGAAGTGTTTGTAGGAGCACTTTTTGGAAGGAGGGTTGGCGACGCTCTGATCTTCTTGATTGGGAGGGTTGATGGGATTTGCGGTGAGAGCTTGTTGAACTTGAATCACGATGTCAGGAAGCACTGCGGCCATTTGTTTAGCAATTTGTGTGGCCAAGTGTTCATTTGATGTACCTCCACGTAGTTGCCTAGCCGACATCTACAGGAACATACATAGGAAGATTGTGAGTTTAAGAATTTTCTAGGTGTCATGTGTCGTAAAAAGAATGAAAAACAACATAATTGGCAATAATTTAACTACATCCATAGGATGTCTTGGGTTTGCTCATGTTTGGGCCTCCAATGTCCCCCATACCATTGCCTGTGTAGTCATGTGGGCCCCCATGACTATTGGGCTTGGTAGGATTCACATTGGTGTCGGCGGGTTAACACTCGCATCACCCGAATGAAAGTCGTAAAACATGATTGCGAGATGTATGGTAGGAGGGTGTCCAGGTGTAGACACAATGACAACTCAAAGTGGGGTTAGTTCACGCGACGTTTGGTATAGCATGCTTTGGCCTAATAGGTCCTTCTTATTCTCATCGTTAGTCCCCAGGTAGGTAAACTGGTCCTTTATTTTGGGTTTATACGAATGCCAAGCCTAGAAAGGACGTTCCGACTACCGGTACTCGTACCCTTCCAGTTACTACATGCCCGTCATGAGAACTCACTTTGATGTGATTTGAAAAATACAAAAATCATTGCAATAAATCATGGGAATCGTGAGGTGTGTGTTCTCATGGATATGATATGTTATGAGGATATGATTCATGATGAGCATTGCATAATAACATGTATTTGTGAGCGTGCTTGCATAACATTGAGTGTGAAAATAAACATAAAACATATGAACATCATGAATTTTGTATGGAACGCATAAACAATTTAAAATTTAATCAACTATAGTATAGGCTCTAAGGGTCTAATAACCTATCATATATCCCTATAGTCACAAGCTCTGATACCAATCTGTCACACCCCGACCCTCAGCGGAATAAAAGTCGGGGCATGATTGGGTTATCACCAAACCTCATGATGTTTACTAAGATGTTTCATATTTATTAAATTCAAATTACAAACTTAAAAATACAAAACAAAATTCATACAATTACAAGAAAATGAAACTACATAATTATTCCAAAGCATAAACTTGTTTATTCTTCTAGGCCTTCCTAAGTGTTTCCTGTCTCAGCTGGATCACCTGTATCATGTGTAAAACGGGGGAGAGTTGGCGAGTGAACCTTGATAAAACATTTTTACTAATTTCTTGTTTTATTTAATAAAGAAAATTCGTGCAATAATCACATGTGAGCAAACATATATAGATAAACAATCACAAAACACTTTGGATGAGTATATGACATGAATGATGATGTATGTGAGATCAAGGCTCAATTAAACGGAGCCGATCTAATGAGGCTCCTGATGCTCAACCCGTATCCCACGGGGAACTGATGGACCTAATGAAATGCGTGCACTGAAAATGATAAATCCAATCTACATATAATTCACACAAAATTGATACACATTTGATCACGGATATAATGTATGCACAAGTGTTTAAATAAAATAAAAGAATTGTACGACACATGATACACCCCAAAACATGATTAAAACGGGGAATTGGTAGAGATTCAATCACAGTGGGTGCGTTCTTTAATGACGATGAATGCGCACGAATTTATGATTTAATCGACGAGGGAAAAACTAACCTAGATAATAACGAAATGATTCAATAAATAAATAAATTTTATTTGAGATTAATATTTTTAGTTAGTGCTCTTAATGGGATTTTTAGATTTATTTTTGTGAGTTTAAGGAAATTTTCTAACTTTAAAAATCCTATTTTTAAGTATTTTAATTAATTTTTCCAATTAAATAAATAAATAAAAATGAAATAAAAAGGGTTGACTTTTGTCAGGTTTGACCGGGTCTTGACCGGTCAGACTGTGTTTGTTCTATGCGGCTAGTGTGGTTCGAACTCGGGACCTCTCGTATACGTGCACGCAGCTCTACCAACTGAGCTACGTGTCTAACCTGAAATATGCTCTGTTTTAGTTATATATATATACTAATTAACTTTAACCTTATTTAGTTTTTATTAAAAATGATTTAATTTGGCCGAACCGGTTGCAGAGATCCGGAGTCGAACTCGGGACCTTCGGTTCGAGTGCGCACAGCCCAACCAGTTGGGCTGTGTGTCTAATCTGTTTAACTACTGGATTATATTCCTCTTATGTACATACTATGACTTGATCTGATTAGGTTTTAAAAATATTGGTTTTATTTCTGAAAGTCGGTAACATGTGCGATTCGAACCCGGGACGTGTGTTTTGTATTTGAACCCAGTCCACCGCTGGACTGTGTGTCTAACCCGGTTAAATACTCGATTTTAATTACATTAATATACCATTTTGTCTTCGTCTTCTTCACTAAGAGAACACAGAACAGTGAAAACGACTGTTTCTGCTTAATCGACCAACAAAATTATACTCGATTGAAATGGCATAGGAAAAATAAAGACTAAAGAATAAGTTATACCAAACAGAGAGTTTTCTTCAGATTTCCGGCAAGTGTTCGTCGGCTCTGATTTACGATTTCCGGCTGGGTGAACTGTTTCAACAGCTTCGATTATTGTGCTGAGCAATTAGATTATTAATCAAGAGATAGCAATAAGGTTTAGACAATTATACCGTCTGAAGAGCGAATACGGTTTTCTGATCAGCGATTCCGGCGATATTCCGGCGAAAATGAAAATCTCCGGCGACGAGCTTTGGAAGGAATAAAGCTTCAAAAGAGAGTGCGGTTCTGAGCGAAAGGTTTACAGGAAGTTTGAGTGGGTATTTATAAGGAAGAACAGGCTGAATTGGGTTCGAATTTGGGTCATGATTCACGGTCAAAGGTCTCCGACGGTTATGACTGAAATTGATGGTTAGACATCGGTTATAACTGATTTCGAAATCAGTTAACGGTTTTAGTCAAAAGGAAAAAGCCAAAATTTCGGATATCTCGGTTTTTCCGGCGACTGCGAGTTCTGGGCGCGCTGATTTCCGGTTTTACTTTAAGTGTTATTTTATTCAGTGTTTATCACAAGTGAAGTGTGTGGCGGAGTGGTGTGGTGTGTGTTTGTGTTTGTGGGAGACCCGGGTTCGAGACCCGGCAGCTCCATTTTATTTTTTATTCACATATTATTATTATTTATCAATTATGGTTTTAAAATTCTAAAATGTTTATTAATTATGTACTATTTAAAATAATCTGAACAATAAATACCAAATGAAATCTTATAACTGAATACTTGATTATAAAACGAAGCGGGTTTGGAAAACCCGTTTTTCGACGAATGTTACATCTACATTGATGAAATTTTAAGTCGTCATGGTGTGCCATTAAGTATCATTTCAGATCGAGACGGTCGTTTTACTTCACGAACATGGCAAGCCGTACAGTCAGCTTTGGGTACACGATTACATCTCAGCACTGCTTTTCACCCTCAAACTGATGGTCAATCTGAGTGCACCATACAAACTCTTGAAGACATGTTGCGAGCATGTGTCATAGACTTCAAGGGCAATTGGGATACTCCCCTACCACTGGTTCATTTTTCGTACAACAATAGCTATCATTCAAGCATCAGCATGGCTTCTTTTGAAGCCTTATATGGTCGAAGTGCCGATCTCCTGTGTGTTGGTACGAAATCGGTGAAGCACGAATCATTGGACCTGAATTGATTCAAGAAACGACTGACAAAATCCTTGAGATCCGCAATAATCTTCTAGCAGCTCAAAGTCGTCAAAAGAGTTACTTTAATAATCAACGAAAGCCACTTGAGTTTTTTGTTGGTGATCAAGTACTTTTAAAGGTATCACCGTGGAAGGGAGTGGTTCGTTTTTGTCAAAAAGGCAAGCTAGCACCACGCTATGTGGGACCATTGAAGATACTCGAAAGAGTCGGTCCTGTAGCATACAAGCTTGACCTACCAGAAGAACTCAACAGAATTCATCCCACATTCCATGTATCAAACCTGAAAAAGTGTCTCACCGACGAAAACCTCCACATACCATTAGAAGATATTCAAATCGATGAATCAATGCATTTCGTGGAAAGACCTGTAGAAATCATGGACTTCGATGAAAAGCGTTTAAGGCAAAGTCGTATTCCAATAGTCAGGCTGCGTTGGGAGTCAAAACGAGGACCTGAGTTTACTTGGGAACGCGAAGACTCAATGCGCGAAAAATACCCGCATCTTTTCCCGGTTACTACTTCTACCTAAATTTCGGGATGAAATTTCTAAAAGTAGGGGATACTGTAACATTCATGTAAAACGGGTTCCAAAACCTGCTACGTTTGAAAATTTAATATTATTAAAAACTCATTATGCATTTATTAGTGTTAGTAATTTTATTTATTAGTCATAATAAATAAACTGCACAATTAAAATTAATAATCAATAAAAAGAACAAATAAATTAATTAAAACCCTAAAATTATGAAATAAAAAAATATAGTAACCGGGAATCAAACAACGGTCACCCACAAAGTTCACACACCAAAACACACACCTCATGTGATTAAAATCAAGATTATTAAGGCTTATACGTGTTTAAATCTTTAACCTACAAAACTGAAATTCAAAACCAGAAACCTCCAATCAAACTCAATCAAAGACAATCAAGATTTCAGTTATAAGATCATATATAACTAATTTCGTAAATTATTTTCAATCGGTAATCAAGGTCAATGATTATAACCGATTTGGAATTAAATGTCGAGGAGTTATGATTGAGAATTGGTTGATTATAAATACTGGACGATCTAAACTCATTTTCGTCGCTCATTTCTCTTGATCTCTAGAATAAATCTAAAACCTTTTCTGTTCAACATTCGCTGGAATTTGTTTGCATTTGCTGGAAATTATCACCGGAAAACCGAGACCCTCCTTTAGTCGGTATAATCCTCAAAACCCTTGTAATACTTTCTGTTTTTTATGCTTTGATTCTTAAAGAAACGAATCAAAACTGTTTAAAATAGAAATCTTTGTTGGGTTTAAATTCTGAGTTAAGTTCATGAAGAAGATGAAGTTAACTAGAGTATATATATAATTAAAAACGGGTTCATAACCGGGTTAGACACACATTCCAGTGGTGGACTGTGTGAAAAAATAACACACTTGTCCCGGGTTCGATCCTTGAACATCACCGATTTTCTGAGATAAAAATCATTTTTTTCTAAACCTAATTAATTCACTGATTCAGAAAGTTATAAGATTAATATAATTTCAAGTATTAACGGTTAGACACCCAGCCCTGTTGGTAGGGCTGGGTGCAAATGTAACAACAGACGCGGGTTCGAATCCAGGAAGGTGCACCGGTTCAATACGTTCTAAAAAATTTTTAATTAAATAAATTTAGAATTCTTCTAACTTGTATATAAGAATAATTAAATATTGGATTATTTCGGGTTAGACACGTAGCTCGGTTGGTAGAGTTGCGTGCACGTATACGGGAAGTCACGAGATCGAACCTCACACGATGCCAATACTCACGCGAATCCGACCGGTTGTTGACCAGTCAACCCTGAAAAAGTGTAATTTTTTTTATTAATTAAAATCCTTTTTACTTTCTAAAAATTAGTTAAAAATACTTAAAAATAAGGTTTTAAAGCCTACAAAACTTGTATAAATTCGACAAAAATAACCTTAAAATCTAATAAAAAGCATTAACTAAAAATATTAACTTTTATTTATTTATTGAATTATTGCGTTATTATTAGGTTAGTTTTCTCTCGTGGTTAAGTCCCAAACTCGTGCGCTTTTTTCTTCAATCAAGGAAAACGCACCCACTGTGAGTGAATCATTACAAATTCCCCTTTTTATTCACATTTTGGGGTGTATCATGTGTCGTTACATCTTTTATTTATTTCAAACAACTTGTGCTAGCACCATTATGTGATCTAATGTGTATATTTTTGTTGTTGTTGTTATACGTGGTTAGATTATGTCAATTCAGCGCAAATCATTCATACAAGGCCCATCAGTTACTCGTGGGATACGAGTTGAGCATCGCGTGCCTCATTAGATCGACTTCGTTTGATTGAGCCTTAATCTCACACTTCATCATTTATCATTCAAGTGTACATTGTTGATATTATGTGATTTGTGTATATACATATATATATGTATATACATATATGTATGTATATACATATATATATATATGCATATTCTCATATATGGTTTATGCACAATCTTTTAAATTAATCAATATATTTAAATTGTTTAAGGGTTAAATTACATTCACTCGCCAACTTTTGTTACACATGTTACAGGTGAACAGGCTGAGTAGAGGAACACTTAGGATTGGCCTTAGAAGATGAATAGAACGTGTCTTGTTTAGAACAATATTTCTTGTGTTTGGATATTTTTATTGAATTTCAAATAATGAATATGAAACTTAATCATAGTAAATTTCATGAGTTTTGATGATAACCCAATTATGCCCCGACTTCTATTTCCGCTGCGTGTCAGGGTGTGACACATATATTCTGATTATAACAATTTTGAAATATGACCTGTTTAACATTTTAAACAATAAAATTTTGACTCGTCAATTGATCTGGTAAACGTGATTTCAGGGTGGTGCCCTTTTGAGGGATTCACACCTACCTAATTACGACCACGTAGCCATGTTCGATTTGAACAGTGGCTAGACCATAAAGGTCTAAACTGAAAGATAAAGTATTTATCGAAATTGCTTGACTTTAGGCTTTTAAATCCTAATAAACAAAAATGCAGCTTAAAGGAACATTTACAAGTGACCCTCAGATGAAAATAAACTTGAATGGGAAGCTCCTAAGGACCATGAACCTCCAGAAGTGATGAGAGTAGTATTTTTTTCTAGAAGGTGCAAGTTTAAAGTGTTGCAAACACTTCTATTTATAGTGTTGTAGCTTAAAGGAGGTGGTTCCAGCTGTTAGTAGAAGTTAAAGGGTGAGGACAAGTGTCCTAGAATGTGGCATAACAGTCTTGAAGCCCCTTGTTTTGAGTTAATGGTTTTTGGTAGCTTTGTGTGGGTAACAAGCCAACAAAATTAATTTTTTAACTTAGCAGATTTAGTCCCTTAACCTCGATACTTTATATATTAGCATGTTTAGCCCTTCATAGCCAATATTTGGCACATTCGAGAGTGTGACCGGATATTATCAAGCTCCTAGTTTGTTAAAGGGTCACTCAGAGGTATAAATTAACATGTTGACGCCTTTAGTCCCTACAATGTCTAACTTTTATATAAATTCAAAAATGGTCCCTCTCATCCGATAAGTGGCTCATTCGAGAGTATGGACACCGTAAAGGGTCACTCAGAGGCATAGTTTCAGCATGTTGACACCTTTAGTCCCTCAACATTCATATTTTCCACAGTTTGGCAAAATTAGTCCCTCCCGGCCAACAACAGGTATAAATAGGAATAAGGACACGTGTTGGTACATTACTGGACACGATTCTACGAGGTATTACATCCTAATCCCTTAAAAGAAATCTCGACCTTGATATTTTATTCATAAAGATAGGGATACTTCTGTCGCATATTGGACTCGACCTCCCATGTATATTCGGGGCCACAACGGGCATCCCATTTAACTTTCACAATTGGAATCCTTTCCTTCGGAGCTTCTTAACCTGTCGATCCTCGATCGCAATTGGTTTCTCAATGAACCTCAGGTTTTCATCACTTTACACACCGTGATGTGACATTGCTAGCGACTCATTAGCTAGACATTTCTTAAAATTACAAATGTGGAACACATCGTCAATTCCACTGAGCTCCTTGGGTAGTTTAAGCTTATAGGCTACTAATCCATCACAATCAATTATCTCGAAAGGTCCCATGTATCTTGGTCTCAACTTGCCCTTCTTGCAAAATCTCATCACACCATTCCAGGGTGATACTTTTAATAAGACTTTATCCCCTATTTGGAACTTAAGAGGTTTACGCCTCTTATCAGCATAGTTCTTCAGCCTATCATGGGCAGCTTTGAGCCTGTCACGGATTTGAATAATCCTTTCCGTGGTTTCTAGGACAATCTCTGGTCCTGATAGTTGGGCTTCCCTAACTTCAGCCCAACAAACGGGCGTTCGGCATTTTATCCCATACAAGGCCATAAAAGGAGCAGCTTTGATGCTTGTATGATACATTCATTAACATTGATCACGACGATCGGTAGTATGTAATGGTACCATAGGATTGACTATCTCATTTCCGCTTCCTAGGTTTTTTAGGAAGTTACTTTAGGGAATGACAGAATCTGATGAACATTTGATAAACCTTTATCTTTATAAGGGTTTATCCAACAATCAACAAGGCTTGAATGTATTCGCCAACAATCCATATATGTGTCTACACAATAAAAGCAGTTGATTTATAAGACAAGAGTTTATGTTTAAACAAGAACTTTGATTTATCCAAAACACCTGCTTTATACATGACATTTTGACGAGACTTTTTCGTTATTTTATACAGGATATATATTTTATGGTTTAAACAAGACTTTTGTTTGCCATACAAGATATTGGTTTATAAATAGACATTTGTTTATAAAAAACGTTTGGTTTATACATGGCATTGGTTTATACATGACATTGATTTAAACAAGACATCTCAATTGTTGGCTCATGGTAAGTGATTTAAATGACGAGACATGTGTAATATGATAAAAGCATGGTGGATATGCCGCTGGTACTTCCTATATATAAGTGCTTTCATTATATTACATAACGTAGCGTTATCTAAACCACTTCAAACAAAATACAAGACTGACATATTTATACAAGGCACGAGTTATTTTGGTTATTAAGTTAACCATGCATCATTTCGTTTAAATCATTTAATTTTCATATGATTTCATAAAAGACACATTTTTGTAAAGGATCATGGCTACTTTTGAAATAGTTGAACATTTCTTTTAACTTTCGAAGCCATGAATCTTCGTCACAAAACCTATGTTACTCATAGGCATTTTTATGCTGACGTTTTATTTTCACATATGTTACAGGAGCTAATGCTTGACTTTCAGTCTACTTCACATAGGGCGGACTTGGGCCTTAGTGACTTTAAAATTTGCAAGACAATTGTTATGTTTTTTTATTTCATTCTCCCAAGACAATGTAAACAATTAAATTCAGTAATACAATACTTTATGTAACATGTGTTGTGAAACAATAGTTCTGTGACATGACTCTCTGACATTTTCGCCACAGTTTGTTGTTTTATGCGGTCGGGGTGTTACGATATCCAAGACACAGTTGCATTAATCCCCAATGTTTAGGTTATCAAGCAATAGAATTAAAAACGTATTATTTGGATTCCCGACACATAGGTCATTGATCCCATACCTGACCATGCGGTAATAATATACCGTATCCTAAGCCCGTAGAGGGAAAATAGGTTAAGAGTATTTACCTGAGCTAATACTTGTCTTAATATGCAAGGTTTATAAATAAGTTAGCCGTTAATCAATTGACAAAAGTAGGTGGCAATTTACTGGAAGGCTCTAGTCTAGAATGAATGGTATAAATTACCAGTTAGAATGCTAACGAATCTTATTCAAGTCATACACTTGGACCGCTTAACTTAAATTATATCAAAAAACAGTACGATACGCTTGATTAAGCAAAGACTGGAATATAATGTAGTTTAAACCCAAAAAGTACTAAAAATTGTATAATATGGGTAAACAGATAACATTATGGAATTTGAAGTAAAAATGATAAGGTTTGACCCGTTTCGGTAAACTTTCGTAAACTATTTACATAAGCTTAATCGTAAGCGTTTAAGCGACATCGGGTAACCAGATAAGTCATGAATAACTTCTATATGCCAATATACTTTAAATAAGTTGTAATATCATTAAGCGATCAACTTATATATCCGTTAAGATTTTAAAATCAACCATGCCTCATAAGTGCATTTTAGTCATTACACGACGTATTAAAAGAACTTGCGTATAAACTGATGTTATGTATATGATCATTCTGTAAAATAAATATTATATTTATGATACAATATCGGTATGTAATCAAACATCTGTGAGTTGTATGATTTAAGACCAAACTATGC
Organism: Scalesia atractyloides; assembly: GCA_947069175.1. NCBI lineage: Eukaryota > Viridiplantae > Streptophyta > Magnoliopsida > Asterales > Asteraceae > Scalesia > Scalesia atractyloides. The sequence goes on from CAMTDV010000020.1 coordinate 55,260,016, forward strand.
ACCGTAGGGGCATTTTGATCATTTCACACATAGTTTGATAACTTATTTAGAAATCTAATTTATGGTCATGTACCTACTGTAAAAGCATTTTAAATAAGTTATAATATCAGTATGTATCAATTTTTAATTGATTGTTATGGTGTAAAACCATACCATGCGCCAAAAGGGCATTTCGGTCATTAAATAATCGACATTAGCAATCTTTAGTCAGAACCTACATTATGAACTGATTTGATATCCCAAAATATTTCAATTATGATATTATTTCAGTAGGTAATGAGTTTGATAAGATAAATTATGATTAAAACCATTCTAGGTGCCAAATGGGCACTTTGGTCATTTTAAAACACAATTTACGATCTTATATGAAAACTCAGTTTATGATCAGTTTAATAACATCAAAATATGTTAATTACATTAACATATCAGTACGTAAGTCATTTGCAAGTTCTTTGTTGATTAAAACCTTATTTCATGTAAAAAGGGCATTTCGGTCAAAGTATGCCATAATATCGAAACTTGTACAAAACCTCAGAATACGATTATGATAATGTATTATAACCATAGAGGGTTATGCTACATTGAATTACGATCGTAATACAACCTTAAATCAGTAGCAAACTAATCTAAATTGGGTTAGAATCGAAAGTCAAAGTAGAAGTCGAACTTCACGACTTTCGGTTGCGAACCATTCTTAAAACTGGAATTGACGAGCCGAACATGTTCCCACATGTTTTAATAATTATTACCAACTTGTTTAAGTGTCAAAACATATTTTAGAACATATATATAGTCTGATTATAACAATTCTGAAATCTGACCCGTTTAACTTTTTAAACATTAAAATTTTGACTCGTCAATTGATCTAGTAAACGTGATTTCAGGGAGGTGCCCTTTTAAGGGATTCACACCTACCTAATTACAATCACATAGCCATGTTCGATTTGAACAGTGGCTGGACCATAAAGGTCTAAACCGAAAGCTAAAGCAATTATCAATATTGCTTGATTTTTGGCTTTTAAAGCCTAATAAACAAAAATGTAGCTTAAAGGAGCATTTACAAGTGATCCTTAGATAAAAATAAACTTGAATGGGAAGCTCCTAATGACTAGGAACCTCCAGAAGTGATGAGAGTAGTATTTTCTCTAGAAGGTGCAAGTTTAAAGTGTTGCAAACAATTCTATTTATAGTGTTGTAGCTTGAAAGATGTGGTTCCAGCTGTTAGTAGAAGTTAAAGGGTAAGGAAAGTGTCCTAGAATGTGGCATAGCAGTCTTGAAGCCCCTTGTTTCGAGTTAATGGTTTCTGGTAGCTTTGTGTGGGAAACAAGCCAACAAAATTATTTTTTTAACTTAGCACATTTAGTCCCTTAACCTCAATACTTTATATATTAGCATGTTTAGCCCTTCATAGCCAATATTTGGCACATTCGAGAGTATGACCGGACATTAAAAAGGTCCCGGTTCGTTAAAGGGTCAATCAGAGGTATAAATTAACACGTTGACGCCTTTAGTCCCTGTCAATGTCTAACTTTTATATAAATTCAAGAATGGTCCCTTTTGGTCCGGCTCATTCGAGAGTACGAACACCGTAAAGGGTCACTCAGAGGCATAGTTTTAGCATGTTGACACCTTTAGTCCCTCCACATTCATATTTTCCACAATTTGGCAAAATTAGTCCTTCCCGGCCAACAATAGGTATAAATAGGAATAAGGACCGTGTTGGTACATTACTGGACACGATTTTACGAAGTGTTACATCCTCATCCCCTTAAAAGAAATCTCGACCTCGATATTTTATTCAAAAAGATGGGGATACTTCTGTCGCATATTGGACTCGACCTCCCATGTATATTCGGGGCCACGACGGGCATCCCATTTAACTTTCACAATTGGAATCCATTCCTTCGGAGCTTTTTAACCTGTCGATCCTCGATCGCAATTGGTTTCTCAATGAACCTCTAGTTTTCATCAATTTGCACACAGTGATGTGATATTGCTAGCGACTCATTAGTTAGACATTTCTTTAAATTAGAAATGTGGAACACATCATGAATTTGCCGAGCTCCTCGGGTAGCTTAAGCTTATAGGCTACAAATCTGTCACATTCGATTGTCTCGAGAGGTCCAATGTATCTTGGGCTCAACTTACCCTTCTTTCCAAATCTCATAACACCTTTCCAGGGTGAAACTTTCAACAAGACTTTGTCGCCTATTTGGAACTTAAGAGGTTTACGCCTCTTATTAGCATAACTCTTCTGCCTATCACGGGCAGCTTTGAGCCTGTCACGGATTTACACAATCCTTTCCGTGGTTTCTAGGACAATCTCTTGTCCTGATAGTTGGGCTTCCCGAACTTCAGCCCAATAAACGGGCGTTCGACATTTTATCCCATACAAGGCCTTAAAAGACATAAAAACATGGGCTAGGCCCAATGACTTAAAAACATGGGCTTGGCCCAAAGTCATAAAAACATGGCTACACCCAAAGACATTAAAACATGGGCTAGGCCCAACGACATAAAAGCATGGGCTAGGCCCAAAGACATAAATTACATAGGCTAGGCCCAATGACATAAAAACATGGGCTAAGCCTAATGACATAAATTACATGGGCTAGGCCAAATGACATAAAGACATGGGCTAGGCCCAATGACATAAAAACATGGGCCATGCCCAATGACATAAAAACATGGGCTAGGCCCAATGGCATAAATTACATGGGCTAGGCACAATGACATAGATGACATGGGTAAGGCCCAATGACACGCGTGCAAGGCACGAGGACATGTGAAGGGCAAGGCCCAATTCACACATGATCTAAGAACAACATTCAATATATATATATATATATATCAATCGAATAAACAAACTACCAACACTATGATAACACTAAAAGTTGTTCTGTTATAACAAAGAAATACATAACAAGAATTCAAGATGAATAACTGGTACAAGGTCCGTCGAGGCCTAGGTGTCTAATAAACTCAATACACATGTAGGTTACACACGTGTACGGACACCGACCCACGAATAGTACGACATTTGGAACGCAAAGCTGTGAGTTCATGTCCCTCCTTTCAATTATTTCAAAGTTTTGTTTTAAAACTATCGAGGGTAAATACATGTCCATAACAAACAGTATGTTAGCTATGGGTTTAGTTGATAACACGATCATTTATTAATCACATAGTGACCAAGATGCAAAAGAAGTAGATCTATTGAGTTTGAGACGCGCTCCACTCCTGGTTGGTATACCCTTTGGAGTGCTTTTATGATCCCAATGATGCCAAAGTTGTCTCGGTTTGGTTAGTTACTTATGGCACATATATGTCAGGGTGCTCGCGACACTGATATATCCTTAAAACTCATAAATGCTAATAACATACTCGGATTTCATTACAGGATATCAAGAATGACATTATTATATGAAAACATTACCTACATGAACTCGCCAACTTAATGTTGACTTTTAAAATTACAAGTATTTGAGGACGCAACACATGAGCTGGTGATATGATTCGGGTTATGGGAAAATGTCAAGATAACGATGTGCCATCTTTTGGAGGGTTTTCATTTTATATCCCAACTTCGTATGGGTATATAGGAGTCAAAACCTCATTACGCAGTAACGATGAAAACAATATCTTATGTTGAAGTAATATATGTTGAATTAGGTTTATGATGATCAGTTGAAAACAGTTAATCTATGAAATCACTTTTGTATGGTTGTAATTATGGGAATGATACTAATTATTAGTATGGCATCGTTGTTGAATTATAATTGTTTACTAAATTGGATGCAATGATTACCTAATAGTCACACACTTGCGCTTCCGCTACGACCAGGGTATGACAACTAACATGTTCATGGACTTACTCCTGTGCCCTGCATGCATTTGAAATTCAAGTTCCTCATAAATAAGTGATTTAATCACATAGGGCTTGTTTTCAATAAAAATAAGTGAGTATCTCACATCATATACGTCAAAACAGATGATAAGCAGTATACTCACCGGTAAGATTTTCTCTCGTGCATATTTTGATACAGGAATGTGTCATTAAGTGGTTAAACACCGGCTAGTAAGTATAATTCATACATTAAGCATATCTCCTAATCATGATTACATCTGATAAGCTGAGCTTACATGGACAACAATACCGATAATCATAGTAGAATGCTTATTTATTTAATTTGATATTTTAGACAAAACTTGTTTTTGGCAAGATTAAAAGCTGGTATGATTCTCTTACCTTGAAACTCCGAAAAAGAATTTTCTAGTAAATATAAAGTTTATTCTTATCCTTTAGTAGTTGTTTTAGTTTTAGTTTACTCTATTGTTAATTTAAGTTATTTTTTATTTAGCCAAAGACGAAAACTCAAAAAGTTTTCTACCAAGATACACCCTGAAAATCATTTGTCTTGCTATCATAACTTCATAAAGTACCTTCTTACAACGAGTAAACTAACTTCAAAGAACAAAATCTGTTTAACGAGCACTTTTCCTAACTTAACTTGTGATTAGTGTGGATATGTGCAAAGTTCTAAACAGGTCAACGAAAAACCTAAGGTCTTCGAAGAACTGAAAGTCCAGTTTTGAAAAACATGGACTCGTACAAAATAGAGATCACTCGTACAAGCCATTGTGCCTTGTATGAATGACAACTAGGGTCTTGTATGAATGGGGTTCTTCGTACGAGCTAAGGTAGTTCGCACGAGTATCTTGATGTGGTATAAAGGTGATGAAGTTCTTTGGTGGGACTTTACTTTCACCTTGCTCACGTCATTCTTTCACCTCTCCTTAAGTTGTTTTTGTGACATCTTGAAAATAACTGGAAATTCCGTACAATGTAATCACTAATTTCATATCATAATCTCATGCATGATTATCGTAATTTAAATTCAAAACTGAGTCGTACGTTATTAGGGCAAGTAAATCTGATCATAACATATATTGGTTTCCGTTATGACGAGAAACAAACTAAAACAATGCCCTAAAAGTGTTGGTAGAAAGTGCTGAATGCACTAAATGCAGTGACACTAACCGTGTCGGAAAGCCCGCTGAAACGAATCCGAACAAGAAATGACGGTATGTTAATGCCATACCTGAGTCTGTATACAAATGGAAACACATGTTTGAGAACAACTATTACAATAATACATAACTTTCCGGTATAACGCCTAAATTGCAAAATTGTGCGTTTCGACCGAAAAGTCGACAAATGGCGATTTGTCTGCAAAACCGATTCGGAGGATTTCGGATGTCAAGATAAGAATAAAACAATATTAAACATCCTAAAATAAGGTGAGAATATCAAAAATGCACAAAACACATCGTTTCCGGTCATTCGTCAAACAGAGCACAACTCGACCGGAAAGCGGCCGATCGTCGAAACGACGAATATTTTAGTGACCGATAGACTCATCCGAGCGTCTAGTGAACTAGTTAAGCATTATTTGGAACTCGGAATCCATTCAACTAACATGAGGTCACGGAAACACAACTTTTGGAAAAGTTCGACGGCGGACCATAAAAGTGCCGATATCGATCGTGTGACATCCCGGTTTTTCAGATATCTTAAACGCACTACTTCACGGTTATTTGTTCCTACGTTAATTTGGTTCGGAGACTTAAATTGCACGCTCGAAATAATTACGATAATTTCGTGTACTTGTCAAATAAATTATGTGCTACGTATTAAACGTTTATAAGTTGGTGCGTTATTATGTGATATCCGATTTCGTGTTTTATTTTAGTTATAAAGTATAGATGTAGTAAATAAATAAATGAATCGAATCGAGCCGCGAACACGAGCCAACCTCATTGCCTTACGACTCAAGTAGTTCATCTAAACTTGAGGACCAAGTGTTAGACCCAAACCAACCCACCCAAACCCTTCGGCAGCGAGCACACACCCAACCGCAACCCTTCCCTTTTCCCTTTCATCCCTTGCGCTATATATACATACACATGCATGAGCTTGCTTCACAAAAACAAAACACAAAACCCTAAGTGGAGAAAACAGCCGACGGCAGACCTCATTCATCCTTTTGATCGCAAGTAAGCCTTGTTACACTCCTCCTGAATCGCGGCAGCCCTCCCCTCACCATTCTTCTTCTTCTCGGTCGCAAGTTCTCGCCAACATCCGAATCAGTCCCATCTAGTTCTCGGCTCATTAATCCTATTGTTAAGGACGCAATTAGCGGTCCCATCATTTGCAACTTCTGTCTTACACTAACCGAGCAACTAAAGGTGAGTTCACGGCCCCTAATTTTATCCGGTTTTAAACAACAGGGGGAGAAACATGTATACACTCTACGACTCTATCTCTTTACGTTATACGAAATTAACATCACTTAACTATTCGGTAACTAAGTTAATGTTAATGTACGTTATGGTCACTAAGCAGCTATATCACACAAGTCCTCGACAATCTCTCGGATCGTTAGTATTGGGTTTAAATAGCGGGGAAATTATAAGTAGTACTACTGGGCCCGACAAGCCCCATCCGAGCTAGTCGCGCTAGCCGACCAGGTATGGTCAACGGGTGAATAATTTGGCCTAACTTCGCCATGGTCAGTGATAGGCCTGGCAATACGGAGGCACAACAGTCAGCTTCGATCGCGAACACTTACGTGACATAACTTTAGGCTAGCTACCTATATATATTAACATTGAACTTAATTACAAATCAATAATATTATCCCGGGTTAGGGATAATGGAACCAACAACGTTATTATTCCAGTTAGGAATAATGGGACAGCATTATTATTCCGGGTAAGGAATAATGGAACTATCAGTATTATTCCGGGTTAGGAATAATGGAACTAAACCGTTATCCCGGGTTAGGGATAACGGGGGAAACAAACTTATAACCGAACAAACGGATTTATGAAAACCTGTGAACTCACTCATCTTTAATGTTGACACTTGTTTCTTTACATGTTTCTCAGGACGCTAGGAGCTCTAGGTGCACTCACTTGCATTGATCAAGACACCTTTTATCGAGTCTCATTTACAAACATTGTTTTGGGTTTTTCATTTGTTTTGGCGTTTGTGTTGGCGCCCGTTCATCTACTTTATTTTCATGCTTCCGCTCAACCATAAAAACTAATGCTTCCGCTAAACATTGGAAACTAACTAAGACAATATAAAAACTACAATGAATGGTTGAACAAATGATTTTGGAAAACGTATTATCAAATCATATAGAGTCGTTCTACGTACTAGTGTCTCAGATTCTGGTTTGTTCACACGCCTCGCGGTAAAACTCCGCAAGTTGAAATTGCGGGTGTGACAAATTGGTATCAGAGCCTCTAGCTATAGAGAACCAGGTTTGCATTAAAGGTAGACCTAAACTATAGCTGATTACACTACACTAGACTTAGTTTGGCACTGAACTTTTATATCTTGTTATGTGTTGTACTACAACTGTATTATGAAAAATATAGATGTACATTGTGATGAACGCAACTCGTAACTAACTACACAACCCAATAGGCAATGTCATCATCATTATCCGACAAACCTTTACAACCAAGGGCGCCAGGAAAGGCACCTATAGTCGAACCCTCACCACCTCATGGCGTGGAGACACGCTCAGCTGCTAGGAAAAGACTCGCTCTAGGGGAGGAGTCGTCCTAACGCCCGACCATCGCTATGCCGGTCGAACCGGTTAACTCGTTAGAAGTAGGGAATGACCTACTTAGAGATATGATAAGAACGCAACAAGAACAACTAGAAAGAATGCATGAAACCATCCTAGCACAGGGATGGATGATACGACAATTGACAGGTAAAACTGGATCGCTCGAGGAAGAGCAACATACGAGTAAGATAGCTCGTAACACCTTAGCCAGAGATCTTCGTGCTGAGCAGCTAAGGGCTGACTGGCTAGAAGACAGAGTTCTTGAGTCTAGCTGGAGAATTCAAGAACTGGAACAAAATCAGGCACCTGCACCAGTACCTGCCCGAGCACCGGCCCCTCCAGTGCCGGGAGAGGAGGATCCGGAAGAGGATCCAGAAGAGGATCCAGAAGAGGACCCAGAGGAGGATCCAGAGGAGGGTCCGGAGGAGGACCCAGCTGTAGAAGCTGGAAACGCCGTGGAGGATGACGGCAACGATAGCGATTTGGGGGATGGAGACGTAGAAGACTGGCACGTCTCGCTTATTTTATTTACTTTCCTTCAGTCTATTTATTTTCCCACTTGTGTTTAAACTTGAGACTTTATAGTGAACTCATATGTTTAGTTGGCACTTTGTAAGACGTTGAAACTTTATTTAATCAAGTATTTCTTTTGACTATTTAATTTATTTGAGTTGACTTAACTTGAAGAATTATTTAAGTACGAAATAGGATAACTATATTGGATATATAGACTTATCGGGGTGTGTTTATGTTGTCTTACGAAGATCCAAATGGCAACTGGACGTCGCGGAAACCTTAACATGACGCCCGAAGAATTAGCTGCAATGATCCAAGGGCACGTGAACGCAGCTCTAGCGGGTGTTCAGAACCAACCGGCAGGTAACCATTATTAAATTTTCATGGGAAAATCTAATAGTTGGGCTAGTAGAATTCCTCGCTGACTACCTGTCCTCTGTCAGGAGGAGGGGGTCTTAACCCCTAAAAGATGTTCCTCGACGCGAAGCCAAGCAAATTCACGGGGGCAGAAGGACCCATAGGATTGGTGCGTTGGATCGAAAAATCTGAATCAGTATTTGAAATGTGCAACTGTCTGGAGGCCAACAAGGTCAAGTATGCAGCCTCAACACTGGAAGATGGGGCACTAACTTGGTGGAATGCGCAAGTCCAAACGCGTGGACTTATTGCTGCAAATGCAATGGCCTGGGCCAAGTTTAAGGCCCTAATCAAAGAAGAGTATTGTCCGCGAGACAGAGTTCAACAATTGGAGCAGACATTATGGAACCACAAGATGGTGGGATCTGAAATCGAAGCATACACAGCAAAACATCACGACTTGGTATTTCTATGTCCCGATCTGGTCAACACTGTTGAGAAACGACTCGGGTTCTACCTTGGGGGTCTGGTCCCGGAGATTCAGGGTATGGTGATGGCTAGCAACCCTGCAACCGAACATCAAGTAATCAGGTTGGCGCACAAACTCACCGATAAGGCGGTGGAACAAAAGAAGTTGCCGGCTCGGGGTACAACTGAAGTTGCCCCTGATAATAAAAGAAAGTTTGAAGACTCGTCTGTTCGACAGTCTTCGTCGTCCCAGCAACAACAGGGGAACCATAAACGGTTCAATAATTACAACAGCCACCGGGGTCACCAAAACCAGCCCGCCAACAACAACCAGAACGCAAGCGGCTATGTAGGTCGAAAGCCGTAGTGCAATCGCTGTAATCTTCATCATCACGGCCCTTTGCCGGGAATCGCTGCCAACGATGTGGCAAGGTGGGACATACGGCAAAGGATTGTCGCGGGGAAATCATGTCCCGAAAAAATCAAAATCAACCCCAGGGTCAGCAGCAGGGTATTAACCGGGGATGCTATCAGTGTGGTAGCACTGCCCACTTCAAAAGAGACTGCCCACAGCTGTGTAACAACAACAACAATGGTGGGAACAACCACAACCACAATAACCACAACAACAATAACAACAACAATAACGGAAATGGTGGCACAGGAGGTGCCAAAGGTCGCGCATTTACGTTGGGCCGCGGAGAGGCCAGAAACGACTCGAACGTGGTCACCAGTAAGTTTCCCCTTAATGAACATTTTGCTACTGTGCTTTTCGATACGGGTGCGGATAGGAGTTTTATATCTGAGTCTTTTAGGAGGAACCTAAATCTCACGCCTAAACCCTTAGAGACCCCTTATATCATAGAACTAGCCGATGGTAAATCTGTAGATGTGACCCATAGAGTATCCGGCTGTCAACTCAAACTCACAGGTCACACCTTTACCATTGATCTGATGACAACTACCCTGGGTAGTTTTGACGTGGTAGTCGGAATGGACTGGCTATCCGACATCCGAGCTGAAGTTCTCTGTTTCGAAAAATCTATCCGTATTCCGCTCACTAACGACGAAATCTTAACGGTGCAAGGCGAGAAGGCAGGCGCCGTCACAAACATCATCTCTTACATGCAAGCGCATAAGTATCTTCGGGGAAATAACTCCTTCGCTTTGCTCGCACTGGTTACCGAACAGCCTCAGGACGAGAAACGTATAGAAGACATCCCCGTCGTTCGTGATTTTTCTGATGTATTTCCAGAGGAGTTACCTGGTCTTCCGCCACATCGACAATTGGAGTTTGAAATTGAATTGGCGAACCATACAACTCCTATCGCCAAGGCCCCATACCGCCTAGCTCCAGCCGAGCTGCAAGAGCTGTCTACCCAACTGCAGGAACTGTTAGAAAAAGGATTTATCCGACCTAGCACTTCGCCATGGGGAGCTCCAGTCCCTTTTTGTCAAGAAGAAGGACGGGACCTTCCGCATGTGCATCGACTACAGGGAACTCAACAAGGTTACTGTCAAGAACCGATACCCGTTACCTCGCATCGACGATCTCTTCGACCAACTGCAAGGGTCAAGCTACTACTCCAAGATTGACCTACGGTCCGGTTACCACCAGTTACGCGTCAGGGAGGAGGATATCGCTAAGACGGCATTTCGTACTCGGTATGGCCATTATGAGTTCTTGGTCATGCCCTTCGGTCTCACCAACGCACCCGCGGTGTTCATGGACCTCATGAACCGTGTGTGTAAACCATATCTCGACAAGTTTGTCATTGTGTTCATCGATGACATACTCATCTACTCTAAAGGTGAAGCAGAACATGCTGAACATCTACGTTCACTGCTGAGATTACTTCAACAGGAGAAACTATATGCCAAGCTTTCAAAGTGTGATTTCTGGATTCGGGAAATTCAGTTCCTCGGGTATATCGTAAATGAACAGGGTATCCACGTCGACCCTGCCAAGATTGAAGCTATCAAAAACTGGGAAGCACCCAGGACACCGACGGAGATCCGCCAATTTTTGGGTTTGGCTGGTTACTACAGACGTTTCATCGAGGGATTTTCAAAGATCGCGCAACCGCTTACTACCCTCACCCAGAAAGGCATCAAGTATGCTTGGGGTGACAAGCAGGAAGCAGCATTTAAATTGCTGAAACAGAAACTTTGTAGTGCACCCATTCTGTCCTTGCCGGAAGGGACAGATGATTTTGTAATATATTGTGATGCTCCCATTCAGGGATTGGGATGCGTACTGATACAACGTGATAAGGTCATAGCGTATGCGTCCCGACAGTTGAAGGTTCACGAGAAAAACTACACAACACATGACCTGGAATTAGGAGCAGTAGTGTTTGCACTTAAGATTTGGAGACACTACCTCTATGGAACGAAGTGCACAATCTTTACAGACCACAAGAACCTCCAACACATCTTTGATCAGAAGGAGTTGAACATGCGACAACGTCGCTGGGTCGAACTCTTGAACGATTATGAATGTGCCATTCGATATCACCCGGGTAAAGCTAACGTGGTAGCTGATGCCCTCAGTAGGAAGGAGCACTTGAAACCTCGTCGGGTACGAGCATTACAACTCACTATTCATTCGGGGTTACCCGAACAGATACGCGACGCGCAGTTAGAAGCAGTTAAGGAAGAAAACATCAAGGCCAAATCGGTGGGAAAGATGGAACGCGATTGGGAAGTAAGACCCAATGGAGCCCGGTATTTCGTGAATCGTATATGGGTACCTCTCTACGGAGACCTTAGAAAGCTAGTCATGGACGAAGCTCACAAATCCCGATACTCTATCCATCCTGGTTCGGATAAGATGTATCAAGACCTTAAAGCTGCGTATTGGTGGCCCAACATGAAAGCTGATATAGCCACCTACGTGAGTAAGTGTTTGACTTGTGCAAAAGTCAAGGTAGAGTATCAAAAGCCATCGGGGCTACTCCAACAACCTGAGATCCCAGTGTGGAAATGGGATCAGATCTCGATGGATTTCATCACAAAAATTCCCGCGAACTTTGGGTGGTTGCGATACCATCTGGGTAATCGTGGATCGTTTAACTAAGTCCGCACACTTCCAAGCTATTAAAGAAACAGATAAGATGGAGAAGTTGACTCGCATCTACATTAAGGAAGTAGTTTCTCGGCACGGAGTGCCAACGTCCATCATCTCCGACAGAGATGCTCGCTTCACGTCCAACTTTTGGCAGTCACTTCAGAAAGCGTTGGGCACACGCTTAGATATGAGCACAGCTTATCACCCTCAGACTGATGGTCAAATCGAAAGGACCATATAGACCTTGGAAGACATGCTTAGGGCATGCGTAGTAGACTTCGGGAATAGTTGGGAAATCCACCTACCTTTAGTGGAATTCTCGTATAACAACAGTTACCATACGAGTATTTTGGCAGCACCGTTTGAGGCATTATACGGTCGTAAATGTAGATCACCGGTCTGTTGGGCAGAAGTCGGTGACAGTCAACTCACAGGCCCTGAGTTGATACTTGAAGCTACTGAAAAGATTGTACAAATCAGAAACCGCATGGCGGCGGCACGAGATCGACAGAAAAGCTACGCTGATCAACGACGCAAACCGCTCGAATTTCAAGTAGGCGACCGCGTCCTACTGAAGGTGTCACCCTGGAAGGGTGTAGCTTTGGAAACGAGGCAAACTAAACCCACGGTACGTAGGTCCGTTTGTGATCTTGAAACGTATTGGACCCGTAGCTTATCAATTAGACCTTCCTACCGAACTCAGTGGAGTTCACAACGTTTTTCACGTGTCAAATCTGAAGAAGTGTCTATCAGATGAAACCCTAGTCATTCCATTGGATGAGATCCAAGTGGATGAACAACTGCACATTGTGGAACAACCTATCGAGATCATGGATCATGAGATCAAGACTCGAAGGCACAGTAAGATTCCGATCGTTAAGGTTCGTTGGGACTCTAAGCGTGGACCGGAGTTCACGTGGGAAAGAGAGGACCAAATGAAAAGCAAATACCCACACCTCTTTGCAGCTGAGCAGCAAACTAACGATACCAGCAACTAAATTTTCGGGACGAAAATTCTTTCAACATGGGGATGATGTAACAACCTGGGAACTTCTTGTAATTTCGCGTACCATTGTTAACGAACTAAATCTTTGTGCGCGGCACTCTAAACACGTACGCTGCATTGTAAACCGCGTTTACTCAATTTTCGGGAAGAAAATTCTTTCAACATGGGGATAATGTGACATCCTGGTTTTTCAGATATCTTAAACGCACTACTTCACGGTTATTTGTTCCTACGTTAATTTGGTTCGGAGAATTAAATTGCACGCTCGAAATAATTACGATAATTTCGTGTACTTGTCAAATAAATTATGTGCTACGTATTAAACGTTTATAAGTTGGTGCGTTATTATGTGATATCCGATTTCGTGTTTTATTTTAGTTATAAAGTAGTTCATCTAAACTTGAGGACCAAGTGTTAGACCCAAACCAACCCACCCAAACCCTTCGGCCGCGAGCACACACCCAACCGCAACCCTTCCCTTTTCCCTTTCATCCCTTGCGCTATATATACATACACATGCATGAGCTTGCTTCACAAAAACAAAACACAAAACCCTAGTGGAGAAAACAGCCGACGGCAGACCTCATTCATCCTTTTGATCGCAAGGCAGCCTTGTTACACTCCTCCTGAATCGCGGCAGCCCTCCCCTCACCATTCTTCTTCTTCTCGGTCGCAAGTTCTCGCCAACATCCGAATCAGTCCCATCTAGTTCTCGGCTCATTAATCCTATTGTTAAGGACGCAATTAGCGGTCCCATCATTTGCAACTTCTGTCTTACACTAACCGAGCAACTAAAGGTGAGTTCACGGCCCCTAATTTTATCCGGTTTTAAACAACAGGGGGAGAAACATGTATACACTCTACGACTCTATCTCTTTACGTTATACGAAATTAACATCACTTAACTATTCGGTAACTAAGTTAATGTTAATGTACGTTATGGTCACTAAGCAGCTATATCACACAAGTCCTCGACAATCTCTCGGATCGTTAGTATTGGGTTTAAATAGCGGGGAAATTATAAGTAGTACTACTGGGCCCGACAAGCCCCATCCGAGCTAGTCGCGCTAGCCGACCAGGTATGGTCAACGGGTGAATAATTTGGCCTAACTTCGCCATGGTCAGTGATAGGCCTGGCAATACGGAGGCACAACAGTCAGCTTCGATCGCGAACACTTACGTGACATAACTTTAGGCTAGCTACCTATATATATTAACATTGAACTTAATTACAAATCAATAATATTATCCCGGGTTAGGGATAATGGAACCAACAACGTTATTATTCCAGTTTAGGAATAATGGGACAGCATTATTATTCCGGGTAAGGAATAATGGAACTATCAGTATTATTCCGGGTTAGGAATAATGGAACTAAACCGTTATCCCGGGTTAGGGATAACGGGGGAAACAAACTTATAACCGAACAAACGGATTTATGAAAACCTGTGAACTCACTCATCTTTAATGTTGACACTTGTTTCTTTACATGTTTCTCAGGACGCTAGGAGCTCTAGGTGCACTCACTTGCATTGATCAAGACACCTTTTATCGAGTCTCATTTACAAACATTGTTTTGGGTTTTTCATTTGTTTTGGCGTTTGTGTTGGCGCCCGTTCATCTACTTTATTTTCATGCTTCCGCTCAACCATAAAAACTAATGCTTCCGCTAAACATTGGAAACTAACTAAGACAATATAAAAACTACAATGAATGGTTGAACAAATGATTTTGGAAAACGTATTATCAAATCATATAGAGTCGTTCTACGTACTAGTGTCTCAGATTCTGGTTTGTTCACACGCCTCGCGGTAAAACTCCGCAAGTGGAAATTGAGGTGTGACAGATCGAACGGTCGAACGGAAGACATATCGGCAACCCTAATTCATCGTGTATTCATCTAGCGAACTAGTCGTGAATATTTTTGGATCGGAAATGCACTAATTTGATACCATATTAGTTGTGATAATTGAAAACAAACACTTTCAGTAATAAATACATAGTTCGGTTTATTAGCGAATACTTCGACGATGAACGATCTAGCGACATATCCGTCATCCGAAACTTATTTTGGAGGATCATATGGATTAAATGCAATATAATTACACCCTAAACGCAAGTCTTATGCATAAGATGCTAGAAGATTAACCCTAATCACCATAATTAATTTAATCACCTAAATATATATTCTTTTTAACATGTGGTAAAAAATAATTTACACTTCACCCCCCATCAAGTTCACGGCTCAAGTGGGTCCCACCCCACTTGATTTTGTTGAAAAATCTTGATCTTATGTATGGTGTGTTAGATGTTGATGGACTTGAAAATTAGGTGTATAAATCATGACTTTCCAAAAATAACTTATCACTTTTTCCTTCAAAATTTGCAACATATCCTCTCATTCTTCTTCCTCCACCCCACGGCTACAACATAACCACCACACACCACCATTGAGCCACCTTAGAACACCACATTCCATACACTTTGAAGCTTAATCAAGCCCATTAAAGAAGCATTCAAGGATGGAGATCATTAGGGGTTCCTAAGGAGCTTATTTTCTTCCATAATCTTCAAGAAGCTTGTGCACCCATTGTGAGCTAATCTCCTCCATAATCTAACTTATTTTTATGCTTAGATTATTAGTGTACAAGTTGATCCTCTTGAAAATCAAGAAAAGATACATCAAAAACACTAAAATACAACATAATAATAACAATAAATACTGATTATTTTGTGTTGATTACCTGCTTATATGATGGTTAGATTGTATATTGAAGTTATTTATGTTGATATTATGAGATAAAAGTAAGATGATCTTGTGTGATTTAGCATAAAAATAAGGATTTAAACATGATAAGTTTTAAATCTAAACAAGATCATCACTTACATCATCCATGTAAAATACTACAACTTAAACATAATTTTTATACATAAGAATGATTTTTATAAGAAATAAACATATGTATTTAAGTTGTAATCACATTAAAATGTGTGGTAATCAAAGGGTTACATGCATGAACTTGTTTAAATAACATACTAAAGTATTGTTTTGAAAAGAATAATAAACACTAAAAACCCTCTTGATTTACTAGGGTTTTTAACAACAAAATTCATGGATGATGATATGTAGATTATGTTAAATAAATATTAGATGGTTTGTTGATGATGATTATGAGTTTAAACAGGTTTTAAATACATTTGAAAACGTCTAAAACGCCATAGTTTAGGGGAAACTATGGCGAAATTTTCTAAAAATCTAATCGCGATTAAAGCATGATTAGTGGGGTGATTAGTGGGACTAAACGTGATTAGTAACTTAAAACGTCATTAAGTGGACTTTAATGACAAAGGTTATTCCTAAATAACCAAGTGTTTAAAAAAAGTCACACATATATATTTACAAGAAAAATAAATACTTTTACAAATATATATTCTTGTAAGGAAAATAATCCTATGTGTTGTATGCATATTTGTGCTAATAAATAATATGTATACATCTGTGTATTGTATATGTATGTATTAGAAACTTAGGGTATTCACAATAAAATACCCAATCTTATACAAAATACAAACACTTAAACAATATACTAAGCATTGGTGTCATAATAAATACATCCTCATAAAGTGTCGAAACAATAAACCGGACAATTAAGGCAACGCGAACAATAGGCGGACATTCAGTATTACACCGTCACGTTGACGACCAACAGGTGAATCGCCGGCACGAAAGGTCGCTATGACAACGGGCGATCCTCGACGAAAATGAGCGTACAATGAACAACGCCGACGACGAGTCTAAATCTATTTTTAGACGACTCAACATATATATATGTTATCGAAACCAAAAACCCGGAAAGTTAAGTATATTAAAAGTTAGAAAAATTATAAGTAAACACTTATAATATAAATGGGCTCATAAGTATATACATTTGGGCTAGGCCCACGTTCTGAAAACCATATATAGGCCCAAATTCCATAAGGTTATGGAGGTGGCCCAAAAAACTACTAAAAGCCCAAAACCATATAAAAATACATGGGCTAGGCCCAAGAATATAAAAGACATGGGCTAGGCCCAAAGACAAAAAGACATGGGCTAGGCCCAAAGACAAAAAGACATGGGCTAGGCCTAGTGACAAAAAGACACGGGCTAGGCCCAGTGACAAAAAGACACGGGCTAGGCCCAATGACAAAAATTACATGGGCTAGGCCCAATGACAAAAATTACATGGGCTAGGCCCTGGACAAAAAAGCATGGGCTAGGCCCAATGACATGTGAAGGGCAAGGCCCAGTTCCCACATTGTTTGAAAAGAATAATATATATATATATATATATATATATATATATATTTTTAAGAAATATACATAACAATATTTATCGAACAAACGAACCACCAACACTAATATCACATTATAAGTTGTTCACTTATAACAAGTAAATAAATAACAAGAATTCAAGATGAACAATGAGTACAAGGTCCAATGAGACCTAGGTGTCTAATGAAACCAATACGCGTGTAGGTTACAATAGGTTGCGGACACCAAAAGTTAAACAGTACGACTTATACGGAACGCAAAAACTGTGAGTTCATGTCCATCCTTTCACTTACTTTAAGTTTTCCTTTAAACTATCGAGGGGGAATACATGTCATGTCAAAACAATATGTTAGCTATGAGTTAGCAGATAACAGATCACTGTGCTAAGTAGGAAATAACAGTAGTAACGATTAATAACTTAGTGACCAAGGTGCAAAAGAGTTAGATCTATTGAGTTTGAGACCCGCTCCACTCCTGGTTGGTATACCCATTGGAGTGCTTTTGTGATCCCAACATGTCAAAGAAGTCTCGGTTTGGTTACTTACTTATGGCACTAGTATGTCAGGGTGTTCGCGACACACTGATAGATCCTAAATTAACTCATTGATGCTAATAACATACTTGGATTTCAATACAGGTTTTCAAAGTTGACATTTGGATACGAAAATATTAAACTACATGAACTCGCCAACTTTCTGTTGACTTTTTAAAATTACATGTGTTTCAGGACGTATGACCTGAGCTGGTGATGGGATTTGAGTGTGGGATTTTCAACACGACGATGTATTACTTTTGGAGGATTTGCTCTTTATATCCCAACCTCGTTTAGGTATATAGGGTCAAAGCCTCAATATGAAACTTTGATGAAAACACTATCTTATTTTTGTACAATGTGTTTTAAACTATGTTTGTAATAGTAAGCTGAAAATGATAACAATGTGATTTTAACTTTTGAAGCTTGTAATATCGGAACGAAACTTATCAATGGCGTGCATCGTTGTTAATTTAAAATGGTTACTATATTGGATGCAATGATTACCTATATTGAATGCAATGATTACCTGATAGTTACACACTTGCGCTTCCGCTACGACCAGGGTGTGACTGGCTGGTATCAGAGCTCTGATTGTAGTGAACCGGGGAAAAACTTTTTAATAAAAGTTTGGTCTACAATCACCAGGGGCTCACACATAAAAACAATGTTTTAAAAACATGATAGAAATGTTTTGGGAATTTTAACAAGATAACAAAAAGGTTTTCATTGTGTCACTATAACATAAGGATCTATCACATGAGCTCAACTATAAGTAATGATCAGAGTCAATACATAATTAGTCAATGATGGATAGACACAAAACAGTAAGATTCCATGGAATACAAAAGAGAACAAGCTTTGCATGAGAAATGGTGATTAATTTAAAATATATCATAAATTACTAACATGTATATATATGTATTGTACGGATTATTTGCCAGGACTATGTCTTCAGCATCGAGTTATGAGGAAGACCCAGAGGAGTATATATCCAATGATGGATATGATCCTGCTGCCGAGGCCCAACCTTTAAGGGATGGAGCCAAAGATGGAGACGATGGGGACTTTCAACCACTGGCACTGATCGATCCTGTGGAGGTAGATGCACCCCCAGTAGACGACGTCCTGGCCGTCCCTCAGCCACCGCATGACATCATAGTGTACGGTCACCCGGAGGGTGAACACGCTATTGTACATCTGGCCGTGCCCCTTGCTGTGGTCCGTCCCATGATCGATTTGGACGATGAAGACGATGAAAAACAAGTATTCCATGTTGAACACATGGAGGACGACCTGGGAGATAGCGAGGTCTTCGACGACATCGCAATACTCGAGATTCCACCCCCAGATATCCCAGTCGTGGACATCTCGTCATCTACTGATGCTGCTCCAAGTGAGCATGAGGCAGACGATGCTTCATCTGTCGTCCCAGGCACCCCTGCATCCATGTACTAACCCCGTGTGGCCTCACCGGCTCGCGTCAGTCCGTTCCCTGTCGGAGTCCCGACACCTGGACCCATTCATTATACAGGACCTGCCAGTTACTACTCTCTGAGCGGCACTCCACGTGCCCCCGAGCAGCCACCACCGTACTTCTCTGAGAGGTCCATGTATCACCTTGTTTTCAACCCATCCGCAGCCGGACCTTCTCATATGCCAGGACCTTCATTCTCTGATAGAGTGCCCCCATGTATCACCCACGACCCACACCACCTCCAGCAGGTATGTTTACCCCGACAGCTCCACCAGGCATGAGCCCTTCAGACCCTTATCATCCCTCATACTTCCCTCCGATCCCTGTGGAGGAAAGAGTGACTTCACACGACCTACAGCTCTCTCTGATCTTTCGTAGGATTTAGGAGATAGAGTCATAGCGTACTGCCCACGCCACTACCAGAGTGACACCTCCACCACTGTCATCATCGATACCACCCCCACCATCATACCCACCTCCATCACCACCACCACTACCTCTATCACCACCACCGACTCCACCTTTCTACTGCCCATTCCACCACTCGTCATGCCCGTCCGAGGCACGAGTGCAGGAGCTAGAGCAGTTTCAGACGGCTGCTACTAGGCGCATTTCTAGCCTCAAGTAGGAGATGGCATACTATCACAATACCCACGATCACCATTTCCACCACCCTTCCACCCCAGTAGCAGGTTTGTAGATATCTTTTAGGGATCAGCTATACTTTTGTTGTTTGGCTCATGAAGACTCAGCCTTGAAGATCCCAGCTTTTGGAAGACAACTTATTGACGTGAAGAAGCAATGTAGTAGAAAATGGTACTTTTGTAATGTAAAAACTTGTATTGACTAGGGTTGTGTACCCGTAAGTCCTTTTTGGCTCTTCGCAACAAATTGTAACAAGTTGTCATTGTATAAAAGTGTATTTTCTTTATGTTATATTGTATTTCTTTTATGTTATGGTTGATTATGTCATGATGTGGTGATTTTATGATTGATGCATTGCACCGTGGTGATATTACAATTTATACTTTATGATGTGGCGAGCTATGTATATGATGACGATGGGTGTGCGTATGGCGTTTGCATACATTCATTTATTTATTTATCATGTTCCGATGTGTGTTGCATATATAAATAAAAAATAATAATAAAAAATAAATAAATAAATTGTAATAATAACATGAAGTATTAATTCGACTAATTGTGAGCGACATATTGTGTTAGAAACAATGCCGCCCCGTAGAAGAAGTTCAAACAATAACACCCTACCCACCAGACAAGAGGAGCTGAACGAACGTATCTCCCAAGCCATTGCACAATACGAGGCAAACCGCTCTGAGCATAGCGTCAGTACAGGAGGATCAACAGGAGTAAATCCTCCCACTGGTAATACACGGTTTCTCATAAAACCTTGATACACTCTTATCCATCTTATTCGTGCTACTTACTCATGCTTAAATGGTGTATCCAATGATGTCAGGTTGCACATATAAGCAGTTTCTTGACTGTAAACCTCTGAACTTCGATGGTACCGGAGGCGCTGTAGCCTTCGTGCGCTGGACTGAGAAGACAGACTCAGTTATCCGAATGAGTAAGTGCCCGGCTGAATTAAGAGTCGCCTATGTTACAGGACTCTTTGTGGATGGAGCTCTATCATGGTGGAACCTTCAGGATCAAACCAAGGGCGATGATGCTGCATTTGCCCTGACCTGGGAGGAACTAAAGGAGATGATGAAGAAGAAATATTGTTCCAGATCAGAAATTCAAAAGTAGGAGACAGAATTCTAGAATCTGAAAATGGTCGGTTTAGACGTTTCTGGGTATACACAACGATTCCATGATTTATCCCGAGTGGTGCCATATCTAGTGGAACCAGAATTTAAACGTATTGAGAGGTACATTTGGGGACTTGCCCCCGAAATTCTGAGTTTGGTTACCTCTTCGAAACCCACAAAGATTAGGGATGCTATTGAGCTAGCTGTCAGTCTGACCGAAGAGGCTGTACGTCAGGGAAAGTTGCCTAAGAATAGTGGAAACAAGAAAGAACCTACTGAGGAGACCACTTATTCCAACAAACGGAAATTTTCTCATTTCAAGAAAGGTTCCTGTGGTAACCACAACAATAACAAGACACAAACCGCGAGTGAAGTTAAGGAATCCAAAGCATATGTTACCACAACCACGAACACTGCAGTTAAGAAAGCTTATACTGGGGACGCACCGAAATTTCCCAAATGTCCTTTCCACCACCATGGGGAATGTCGAGGCCCCAAGTGTGGAAAACATGGAAAAATTGGACATCGCATCCATGTGTGCCGAGCCAACACTGGAGATCAAGTTTGCTACGGTTGCGGAGACAAAGGACATTTCAAGAAAGACTGTCCTAAAGCAAATCAAGCACGGGGAAGAGCATTGGTAATTGGAGATAAGGATGCTCGTCATGATCCAAACGTGGTCACTGGTACGTTCCCTATCAATGAGCACTTTGCATCTATTCTTTTTGACACCGGGGCAGATTTCAGTTTTATTTCTAAAGAGTTTAGAGATATACTTGGGGTTAAGTCAAGTAAACTAGATGTTCCCTACTCGATTGAGCTAGCTAATGGAATATTAGCAGTGTCGAAAGAGATAATAAGGAAATGTACGTTAGAATTGGGTGAACGGAAGTTTGATATAGATCTATTACAAGTTCAACGTTTGATGTTGTTATTGGGATGGATTGGCTATCCTAATCGAGCCGAGGTTATATGTCATGAGAAAATCATTCGCATCCCCTATCAGAAGGAGAACACTTGATAATTCACGGTGAGAAGCGTGACACCCCTCTGTGAATCATAAACTGCATGAAGGTGCAGAAATGTTTAAGGAAAGGATGCATCACTTTTCTTGCCAACGTGGTGGATAAGAAGGCCGGGAAGCGCATGATAGAAGAAATACCTATAGTGAGGGAATATCCCGAGGTCTTTCCAGAAGACTTGCCAGGACTACCTCCTCAGAGACAAGTCGAGTTCCGTATTGATCTAGTGCCAGGAGCTGCACCTATGGCAAAAGCTCCATACCGTCTAGCGCCCTCGGAACTGCAAGAATTATCTACGCAGTTGCAAGAGCTGCTTGACAAAGGTTTCATACGGCCAAGTTTCTCGCCTTGGGGAGCTCCAATGTTGTTCGTAAAGAAGAAAGACGGAACCTTTCGTATGTGTATCGATTACCGGGAGTTAAACAAGTTAACTATCAAGAACCGGTACCCATTACCACGGATCGATGATCTGTTCGATCAGTTACAGGGATCGAGTTTTTATTCTAAGATTGATTTAAGATCCGGTTATCATCAACTGAGAATCCAAGAGCAAAGCATTCCTAAGACAGCGTTTCAGACTCGTTACGGTCATTATGAGTTCCTTGTTATGCCCTTTGGCCTAACAAACACCCCTACAGTATTCATGGATTTGATGAACCGAGTGTGTAAGCCATACCTCGACAAATTCGTGATCTTCTTCATAGATGATATACTGATAAACTCATGCACCAAGAAAGAGCACGAACAACACCTGAGAACCATTTTGGAATTGCTGAAGAAAGAACAATTATACGCCAAGTTCTCGAAATGCGAATTTTGGATTCGCGAGGTGCAATTTCTTGGCCATGTGGTGAACGAGAACGGAACATGTTGACCCTTCGAAGATCAAGGCAATAAAGAATTGGACCACGCCAAGAACTCCCACATAATTACGACAATTCCTAGGATTAGCGAAATATTACAGGAGATTTATTGAAAACTTCTCCAAGGTTGCACAACCGCTAACCTCGCTAACCCAGAAGGATAGAAAGTTTGATTGGGGAGAGAAGCAAGAATCGGCATTCCAAGTATTGAAAGAAAATCTATGCAAGGCACCAATACTATCCCTCCCGGACGGTACCGATTTGTGGTGTACTGTGATGCATCACATCAAGGTTTGGGTTGCGTGTTAATGCAACGAGAAAAAGTAATCGCGTACAGATCTCGACAGTTGAAAGTTCATGAAAGAAATTATACCACGCATGACCTGGAGCTAGGTGCCGTGGTATTCGCTTTAAAGATCTGGCGTCATTATCTATATGGCACTAAGTGTACCATATTCACTGATCGTAAAAGTCTTCAACATATATTAAACCAAAAAGAACTGAATATGCGCCAACGACGTTGGGTGGAACTGTTGAACGATTATGACTGTGAAATCAAGTATCACCCAAGCAAAGCAAATGTCGTAGCAGATGCCTTGAGTAGAAAGGAACGAGTAAAAACATTACAGGTGCAAGCTTTGGAGATGACAATCTAGACGAACTTCACAACTCGAGTGCGTGAAGCACAACAAGAAGCATTGAAACCGCAAAACATTCCAGCTGAATCATTAAAGGGAATGGAAAAGCAATTGGAACCAAACAAGGATGGAACTCTATATTTCATGGGGAGATCTGGATTCCCTATTATGGTGAGTTGCGAGACTTGGTGCTGGACGAAGCGCACAAGTCCAAGTACTCAATACACCTAGGATCGGACAAAATGTACAAGGATCTGAGAGAATACTATTGGTAGCCTAATCTCAAGAGAGATGTTGCGACCTATGTTGGGAAATGCCTAACTTGTGCAAAGGTCAAGGACGAATACCAAAAGTCATCTGGGTTATTACAACAACCAGAGATCCCGATTTGGAAGTGGGAGCAGATATCAATGGATTTCATTACAAAGCAACCACGGACCTCTCGAGGTCATGACATGATCTGGGTTATCATCAACCGGCTAACCAAATCAGCTCACTTCCTACCCATCCTCGAGAAGACAGTACAGAGAAACTAGCGGAACTGTACCTGAAGGAGATTGTGGCACGTCATGGTGTGCCAATCTCGATAATCTCTGATAGAGATGGTCGCTTTGTATTGTGTATCTGGCAATCATTTCAAAATTCATTTGGTTCTCGCTTGGATTTAAGCACAGCCTTTCACCCGCAGACCGATGGTCAAAGCGAGCGAACCATTCAAACATTAGAAGACATGCTTCGGGCCTGTGTGATGGATTTAGGCGAAAACTGGGATACTCATTTACCATTGGTAGAGTTTTTCTACAATAACAGTTATCACACCAGTATCAAGGCCACACAAATCGAAGCACTATATGGACGATAGTGCCTATCACCGCTATGTTGGGCTGAAGTCGGTGACAGACAACTTATTGGTCCCGAACTAGTACAAGAGACCACAGACAAGATATTTAAGATACGTGAGCGTATTAAAGCAGCCCGAGATAGACAAAAGAGCTACGCGGATCGAAGCCGCAAACCATTATCCTTCGAGGTGGGAGACAAAGTATTGTTAAAGGTCTCACCTTGGTAAGGCGTAGCTAGGTTCGGCAAACGCGGAAAACACAACAATGTACAGTAGCTTACAAGCTAAAACTGCCAGAGGAACTCAATAATGTACATGACACATTTCATGTGTCCAATCTGAAGAAAGTCCAACAGATGACACTGTTATCATTCTAGCAGATGAAATTCATGTTGATGACAAATTACAATTCACCGAAGAGCAGTTGAAGTCTTGGACTGCAAGGTCCAAAGGACAAGAAGAAGCCAAATCAAACTGGTGAAGGTATGCTGGAACTCGTGTCACGGTCCCGAGTATACGTGGGAGCGTGAACATCAAATCAAGTCAAAATAACCCCACCTGTTCGAGAAGACTCCTTCAGTGGATGCCTCAAGCTGAATTTCAGGACAAAATTCTTTTTAACAGGGGAGTATGTGACAACTGGCAAATAACTGGAAATTCCGTACAATGTAATCACTAATTTCGTATTATAATCTCATGCATGATTATCGTAATTTAAATTCAAAACTGAGTCGTACGTTATTAGGGCATGTAAATCTAATCATAACATATACTGGTTTCCGTTACGACGAGAAACAGACCAAAACAATGCCCTAAAAGTGTTGGTAGAAAGTGTTGTATGCACTAAATGCGGTGACACTAACAATGTCGGAAAACCCGCTGAAACGAATCCGAACAAGAAATGATGTCATGTTAATGCCATACATGAGTCTGTATATAAATGAAAACACATGTTTGAGAACAACTACTACAATAATACATAACTTTCCGGTATAACGCCAAAATTGCAAAATTGTCCGTTTCGACCGAAAAGGCAACAAATGGCGATTTGTCCGCAAGACCGATTCGGAGGATTCCGGATGTCAAGATAAGAATAAAACAATATTAAACATCCTAAAATAAGGTGAGAATAGCAAAAATGCACAAAACACATCGTTTCCGGTCATTCGTCAAACAGTGCACAACTGGACCGGAAAGCGGCCGATCGTCGAAACGACGAATATTTTAGTGACCGATAGCCTCATCCGAGCGTCTAGTGAACTAGTTAAGCATTATTTGGAACTCGAATCCATCCAACTAACATGAGGTCACGGAAACACAATGTTGGCATACTTTGAAGATGAACAACTTGAACATTATCTTACCATGTGACTTTGACTGACATGAACAACAAACTCTAAGCGAAGGTTCTTTAACGAAAAACAAGTTCCTTATGAATAATCTTCTTTTGAAGTTGTTTGTGTGAACAATGTCTGTATGAGTGAAATACCACTCGCACAAGTAACTTATTGCTCGTACTAGCTAGTTACTCGTACGAGTAAATCACTTGTTTACCAAGTCAGTTGTTCGTAAAAGTCAGTTGTTCTTCGTACGAATAAATTGTTATACGTATGTGTCAGTAATTCTTCGTCAAGGGAATACATACATACACAAAGTTTGAAATAAAAGTTTTTGTGTATATTCCCTAATGAATTTATGTTCTTATCCTTGTTGTCTTATATGTACAGAATGGAACAAAAGGAACATAAAAGAAAACCCGCAACAAAGAGAACTGATAAGTCAGAAGTGGAAATTATGTCAGAACCACGACATAACATGGTGGCCTACTTAGATCTGGAAGACAAATTTGCTGAGTAAAAGGTATAATGAAGTTTTTGCGCGACTTAAGGATACATTATGCTATCACGCACAAGACTACAGTATACAAGACGTTGATCAAGGAATTTTGGGATTCATCTAAAGTTATTGAAGTGAATGGGCAGGAACTTATCCATGGGAAAGTGAATGACTTGAACGTAGATGTCTCTGTTGAAATCATTAACTCAGTATTACAGCTTGGCGAGGATTCTGAAGCTCCCTTCTCAGTACCGTTGAAGTGCCAACGTGGATGTTTGCTTAAAATGAAATGTATGGAGATTTTCTCGTGGGAAAACTAAACAAAGCATGGTTGCCACTCCGATACAAGTTCTTTCTACATGTTCTAATTCAATGTTTGAGCAACAGTCGAAGTGGTTATGACGTGGCAAATAACGACTTGGTTGGAATGATGATAACTTTGACATTGAATAAACCGTTAGTGTTTCAAAGTATATTTTTGCAAACATGAAGGAAAACTTGAGAAGAACCGGATATGGTGGAAACAAATTTTGGATGTATCCTCGTTTTCTCCAAATGATCTTAAATGTGCAACATCCAAATCTTCCGAAGAACAACATTGATGTTTTAAAAGTTGAGGTTATGATGGAACATTTGTTGAAGATCATTAGAGGTGTAGCAGTAAAACTTTACAAGGAAAGCACACCTCCTCGTAAATTGATCGGTTTTCTGACAAATGATGAATATGTTGCACCAGAAAAGGATAAATGACGCCATGATGACAGTGAGTCAGATAATGAAGAATCAACTTTAAAGAGAAGATAAGTTTGGTCGTCAAAAGCGAAAAGGTGATGATGATGACGGTGATAATGATGGTAATGTGGTGCAAGTGATGTAGGTGTTATAGGTGGTGATAAGGAAAGAAAGTAACAAAACTGAAAGACTATGGGAACATCGTCAGTACAACCTGAAATCACACAACCTACAACCTCACATCAAGATACTATACTCGAACCAATTGCAGAAGTGCAGTCTACCTTTACAATAGAGAAGACTGAACCTGTAATGACGAAACCCACTACAACCTCTTAACCACAATCTTCAAATACCACAGCAGCTGAAACACCTTCGGTTGAAGATACTCCAGTTCAATCACAACCTACTACTTCATCAGTTCAACAATCCCAGTCCACAACTCATCAAAAAAATACAAAATGAGGTAGTCGTTTATTCTCTGAAATGGAGCAGGATGAGAAAGTGGATTTTCTGTTCTCTCAGTTGCAAGCTGCGACAATTCAGATTAACAAGCATTCGGAGTTTATGTCTTCAAATCGGAACACAGTTATCAAACAAAAGTTGGAGATAAATTCTTTGAATGAGACTACTAGAAAACAGGATTTTGAAATTGCTCAGTTAAGAAAAGAAAATGAGCGACTGAAGGCTAAAGAAGCTGAAAGGGCAACACAGGTACAACATATGAGAGCAGCTGATAACTCTCGCTGAATTGAGTTAAATAGACTGAAAGAACATAGTGCGGCTGCACAACGATCTGCCGAAACATTAACTGCTAAACATAATGACTTGAGAGAATGGTATGATTCTCGTAATGCTACAATGGTTGAAGGCTTTAATGGTATTAAAGACGTATTTGAAATAAGTAGAAAGCGGGTGAACATTCTGTGGAATGAAAGATGCAAAGCACGGGAGATTAATCGTAAACGTGATCAGGATAGTGAAGACCCTGGCAATCCTGATGCTCCAGCCTCATCCTCTCAACCAAAAGTTTCTGCTTCAACTCCAGTGGTAGAGTCTAATGTACAGCAGATCGTCACCGATCCAGTTGCCTCCAATGACACTCAAGAGGAAACAGGAAAGGTTTGATGTTTCTAGAAAGTATTGAAGACCTGATTATCAATCAACGTTGGATTGAAGATTTTCAGGGAAGTTTGCTGATACAACAAGCAATTCGCAATGAAGACCGAAGACCAAGGGCAACAGCCAAGGGGGAGTTTGTTAACGCACTTTTGTGACTATCGCTTGTTCTTAGTTATGTCTATAATTGTACGGTCTTTGTTTATCGTGTCTGTATAGTTGGTCGTGTCGACCAAATCAAGATATCCTCCTATCTTGATTTAGTACAACGATTAGTGTGTCTATGTTGTAAAACAGTTGCATGTATGCATACTGTTGAATCTTGTGTACATCATATCTGTTGGCACGTTCTCCGAAGAAAACATCCAAGTACGATTGAGAGATGCTTCGTACGAGCAAGATGTTGCTCGTACGAGTGGCTCATTGTAACAAGTATCTTGTTTGAGTCGTACGAGCTAGTTCATGTTCGTACGAGCCATGGGACATTCGTGCGAGCATCTTTTGGTGAAGGTTCTTCGTGTCTTATGGTGTTTCGTATGACCAGCAACATTCTTTGTACTGTTGCTAGGTGTGGGCACTATATATATAGACATGCACTTCTCATTGTCAAGGTTAGACGTGAGACATCAGTGAACAAGCTAGAGAGAGACACATTGAAGCACAAGAACACAGAGAGTATTTCATGAGTCTGTATGAACATTGTTTGTATGTGTTTGTACTAGTTCTCTTCTATTAATCAAGATATTGAATCTTTGGTTATCTTGTGTTTCTTACTTTGCTTTGGTTTGCATACTTACAAGGATTCCGCACTGGTATTTGTGTTGTATAAACAGGGAAGTAGGTTAATCTTGTTCCTCCAAGTGGACCTATACTTAGCTATATAGGTGGCTATGGATTTCTTCATACCCATCCACTAATAATACTTCTTCAAATCTTGATACATTTTGTCACCTCTAGGGTGAACTGAATATCTTGAATTATGAGCTTCCTGGAGAATCAGATCTCTGAGTCCTCCATAAAGATGAACCCACGTACGATTATTTAATCTCAAGATTCCATCATTTCCGGGTGTCAACTGATCAACACTTCCACCCAATCCTTCGCTAGGAATATTAGCCTCTAACATGGCTTTCTTTTGAGCATTCAATTGCTTCTCATTCAAACTAGACTCGAGCTCGATACTTTTGGCATTAATCATTTTCAGCTTAATCCTTTCCTTGCGACTTAATGCGTCAGCAACGACATTTGCTTTACCACGATGGTAATGAATCTCACATTCGTAATAGTTCAAGGTCTCCTGCATCCAACGGCGTTGTTGCATGTTCAAATCTTTCTGATTAAATAGATGTTGGAGCCTTTTGTGCTCAGTTTATATAATACACTTTGTGCCATATAAATAGTGTCTCCACACCTTTAGTGCAAATACAACGGCACCCAACTCCAAGTCATGGGTGGTGTAATTCATTATGTGCACCTTAAGGTGTCGTGATGCATAAGCAATCACTTTGCCTCTCTGCATAAGCACACAACCAATGCTGGTGTGCAAGGCATCATAGTAAACAAAGTAGTCTTCAATACCATCAGGTAGGGTTAAGACAAGAGCATTTCTCAATTTGTGCTTTAGAATTTTAAAAGGTTCCTTCTGCTTGGGACCCCAGTCAAGCTTGACATTCTTGCGGGTCAATGTAGTCAAAGGAGTGGCCATACGAGAAACATTTTCAATGAACCTTCTATAATAACCGACCAATCCTAAGAAGCTACATATCTCAGACGGAGTCTTTAGTGCTTACCAATTCATAATGGCTTCAATCTTGGCAGGATCCACTTAGATACCATGCTCACTTATGACATGTCCAAGAAACTGGATCTCTCTAAGCCAAAACTCGCTCTTAGAAAACTTTGCATAAATCTTCTCTTACTTTAGCAATTCAAGGATGCATCAAAGATGTTTTTCGTGATCATTCTGATTACGAGAATAGATAAGTATGTCTTCTATAAATACAGTGACAAACTTATCTAGATATGGCCTGCAGACTCTATTCATGAGATCCATGAATGCTGCAAGTGCATTAGTGAGTCCAAAAGGAATCACCAGAAATTCATAATGGTTGTATCTGGTCCTGAAGGCAGTCTTTGGAACATCCTCATTTCTAACCTTCAGTTGATTATATCCTGATCTCAAATCAATCTTGGAGAAATGACTAGCTCCTTGCAACTGGTCGAACAAGTCGTCGATCCTTTGCAATGGATAACGATTCTTGACCGTTATCTTGTTCAGTTCAAGGTAATCAATGTACATCCACATTGAACCGTCGTTCTTCTTGACGAACAGAATAGGAGCTCCCCAAGGCGAGGAACTCAGCTGAATAAAGCCTTTCTCCAAAACCTCATCTAATTGTGCCCTAAGTTCTTCCATCTCAGTTGGTGCTAATCGGTATGGAGCTCTAGCTATAGGAGCGGCTCAAGGTAAAATGTCGATCCTAAACTCGACCTGTCTCTCCGGGGGTAGACTAGGTAATTCTTTAGGGAACACATCTAGGTACTGAGAAATGACTGGAAGGTCTTCAATCTTTGGCTTTGGTCCATCAATCGTTACTTATGCCATGTAGATGACACAACCTTTCTTCAAAATACTTGGATGTCTTAAGCAAAGATACTTTTTCAGGAAATCCACAATATTGGTCTCCAAGAATGGTGACTACTTCGCTGGATGGGGATTTAATCTCGATAAGTTTCTTATCGCAGGCAATACGGGCTTGGTTATGAGCTAACTAATCCATGACTAAAACTATATCAAACTCCACCAAATTCATTGGTAAAAGAGAAGTAGGAATAAAATGATTCTTAATGGATATTCAATAATAGTAGAAGCGGTTTCTAAGGCACTGTCTGCCAATTCTACTTCATATGCGATATCTAGAGTTCTTGTGTGTAGGTTTAGTAGTTTACTAAACTTATGATCAATAAAGGACTTATCAGCTCTGGAATCAAATAAAACTCTAGCAAATACATTATTTATGAGAAATGTACCCATAATGATTCTTGTATCCTTAACTGCTTCCTTCATAGTTAGTTGGAAAGCTCTAGTGTTGGTCTTCTTTGCCTCCCCAGGCTTAGCAATACCCTCAGCATTGCGTTTAGGGCAGTTAGTCTTCACGTGGCCCTTTTCACCACATCGAAAGCACAAAACATTCTTTATGTCTCTACGTTCATGGGACTGATGACCGGTCTTCTTGCAGGTACCACACCACTTGGTTTCTGATCTGTCCGACACTGTCCCCAGTGTTGTCTTCCACAAGTTTTGCATGCTGGTCTTTCATCAGACCTGTGCTAGTTCTTATGCAACCTAGACTTGCCTTTCTTAGAATTATGAGAGTGGTCATCCTCTCTCTTTCTCTTCCCGTTAGTCTCAGATCAGACTGACTTCAATCTCACCTCATCCTGAGTGAGAGATAGGGATAGGTCCACAGCGGACCTAAAAGTAGAGGGCTTTGACGCCTTTACCATACCTTTAATCCTAGGTGCTAGCCCACTAATGAAACATGCAATGCGTTTAGGTTCAGGGGAAATCAAGTATGGAACCAGTCTCGACAGTGAGTTATAGTCAGAAACATACTTTCGACAATCTAAAATTTTCATGGTTAGAGTCAAGAAGTCTAACTCAACCTTCTCCAATTCATGCCGAGGACAATACGTTTCTTTAATTAGGTCCACAAACTTGGACCATTTCATGTTGTACAGGGACACATGAAAGTTAGGGCATCGCCCTTGAAAGATTAAGATAGAAACTTAACAATGTCTCTATCAGCACAACCACTGATGTCTACAACAGTTTCCATCTCATCAAGCCATTTCATGGTATCGATATCTCCCTTCTCCCCTGTCCACCCCGACCCGCAGCGGAATAAGAGTCGGGGCATAATTGGGTTATCACCAAAGCTCATGATGTTTACTAATATGTTTCATATTTATTAATGTCAAATTACATCTCAAAGTTTCAAGTCAAATTCATACAATACAAGGAAAGGAAAATTTAACTAAATCAAATCCAAAATCTAAACTGGTTTATTCTTCTAGGCCGCCATATGTGTTTCTTGCTTCAACTAGATCACCTGTATCATGTGTAAAAATGGGGAATTTTGGGTCAACAAAAGTTGGCGAGTGAACCTTGTTAAAAACATTTGTTATTGATACCTTGTTGTATTTAATATGGAAAATTGTGCAATAATCATACATGAACAAACGTATGTAAACAAACAATCACAAACCACCTTGCATGAGTATATGATATGAATGACAATGCATATGATGGCAACGTCTCGTTCACGCTCATAGGTAGTGGGGAACGGCTCACGCTCATAGGTAATGGGGAGCAGATGGCCTATGATGTAATGTATGTGCGATCAAGGCTCAATCAAACGGAGCAGATCGTATGTTGGCAACGCCTCGTTCACGCTCATAGGTAATGGGGAACGGCTCACGCTCATAGGTAATGGGGAGCGGCGGCCTATGACAATGTATGTACTGAAAATGATAACTTTAATCTAAACATTAACCACACAAACAATTGATATATATAGGCAACGCATTTGATCATGAATTTGATGGATGCACAAGTGTTTAATTTAAATAAATAATAGCAACACATGATACACCCCAAAATGTGATTAAAACGGGGAATTGGGAGAAGTTCACTCACATTGGGTGCGTTTGTTTGAAGATGTTGAATGCGCACGAGTTTAGAGGATTGATCGACGACAGATAACTAACCTAATTAATAACGAAAAGGTACGGTAAGTAAGTGGATTTTATTAACAATTTTAATAGGATTTTTGGATATATTTTTGTGAGTTTAAGGCTATTTTCTAATTTTAAAAACGTTATTTTTAAGTTTTTTAATTGATTTTTAAATTAATTAAATAAATAAAAATAATAAAAAAATATAAAATGTTGACTTTTGACCGTTGACCATGACCGTTGACCGTTACTGTTGACCGTTGACCGGTTCGGTCGTTTGTATGTGTGCGCTGAGGGAGACTCGAACCCGTGACCTCCCGTACGCGTGCACGCAGCTCTACTAACTGAGCTACGTGTCTAACCCGAAATACTTCTGTTTTTAATTACATTTATATACTATTTAACTTAAACCGAAAATCATTTATTTTTAAAAAGGATTTTAATTGCATTGAACCGGTGCCGTCAACCAGTCTCGAACCCGGGACGTATGAGTTAGTGTTGCACACAGTCCACCGCTGGACTGTGTGTCTAACCTGGTTAATAATCCGGTTTTTATTATACTTAACATGATTCTGCGAGTTATCCCGGTTCGGTTAAAAAGAGCATTTTTATTTAAGAGAGTGAGGTTGGGGCAGGAATCGAACTCGCGACGTGTATGTATTTGTTTGCACACAGTCCACCGCTGGACTGTGTGTCTAACCCGTTCATAATACTAATTTTAATTAATCTTATAACATAACCAGACTTCGTCTTCTTGGCTCACTGAATACAGATAACAATAATTCAACGGTTTCATGTCTAATTCAATTAACAAGCATTATAAGCAATTGAAAGGTAATGAACGGAGAGAGTTTGGGGAAAGGATGTACCGATCAGTGTCTTTCACAGAACTCCGGTAAGGATTCGTCGGCTCTGTTTTGTGAACTCCTGCTGTTAGGATCAATTAACAGTTTGGATAGATTAGATGTGAAATTGAACTATAAGCAACGATTATCAGTAGGTTTAAATGATCATACCGGCTCACAACGTGATTCTTGAAATTTCAGAAGTTTTCTGGCGAATGTAGAAATTCCGACAACGTCGTCTGGGATTGATTCTGGATGGTGGATTTGTGTTAGTAATGATCTAACAATGAAATGAA
The DNA here is from genome assembly GCA_947069175.1 of Scalesia atractyloides. Lineage (NCBI taxonomy): Eukaryota > Viridiplantae > Streptophyta > Magnoliopsida > Asterales > Asteraceae > Scalesia > Scalesia atractyloides. The sequence goes on from CAMTDV010000020.1 coordinate 55,294,107, forward strand.
ACAGAGAGAGTCGAGGTATTTACCGTGTTGATGTGAGTCTCGGTTTTCCGGCGAAAGTCCGGTGATGACAGAAAAATTCCGGCGAGTGAACATCGATGAATTGAGTCTGATTCCCGTCTTGATTCGTTGGTCAAAAATTCTTCGGCGGTTATGACTGATGTCGCGGACTGGACATCGGTTATAACCGATGTAAGAGTTATTATATACGTTAAGTCACAAGAAACCGATAGTAAAAGGCGAAATCGTCGGATTTCCGACGACTACGAAATGGGCGCGTTGGTTTACTGATTTGAAATCGAGATTTGATATTTGAATTAATTGTTTTGATATATTACTAAAGAACACAAGTGGCGGAGTGTTTTGATGAATGAGAGTTAAGACTTTGGCTGACCCGGGTTCGAATCCCGGCAGCCTTGTTTTATTTTTCATTTTCTTATTTTCACTTTCTAACAATTTTTGTTTTTAATTCCTAATTTGTTTATTAATTATGTATTGTTTAAAATTAAAATTAATCCTATATAAACAACAAAAATTTAAAACTGATTGTTCGATTAATAAACGAAGCGGGTTTTGAAAACCCGTTTTTCGACGGATGTTACAGTATCCCCTACTTTTAGAAATTTCGTCCCGAAATTTAACTAGTAGTAGTTACAGGAAATAGATGTGGGTATTTCTCGCGCATTGATTCTTCACGTTCCCAAGTAAACTCAGGTCCTCGTTTCGACTCCCAGCGTACCCTGACAATTGGAATGCGGCTTCGTCTTAAACGTTTTTCTCCGAAGTCCATAATTTCTACTGGTCTTTCAATGAAATGCATAAATTCATCGACTTGAATGTCTTCTAGAGGAATATGGAGATTTTCATCGGCGAGGCACTTCTTCAAGTTTGATACGTGGAATGTGGGATGAATTCTGTTGAGTTCCTCTGGTAGGTCAAGCTTGTATGCTACACGTCCTACTCTTTCGAGTATCTTGAAAGGACCTACGTAGCGTGGTGCTAGCTTGCCTTTTTGGCCAAAACGAACTACTCCCTTCCACGGCGATACTTTTAAAAGTACTTGGTCACCAATGTTAAATTCCAAGGGCTTTCGTCGTTTGTCTGCATAACTCTTTTGACGACTTTGTGCCGCTAGAAGATTGTTTCGAATTTGATGGATCTTGTCTGTTGTTTCTTGTATTAATTCTGGACCGGTGATTTGAGCTTCTCCAATTTCATGCCAACATATTGGTGATCGGCACTTACGACCATATAACGCTTCGAAAGGTGCCATGCCGATACTTGAATGATAACTGTTGTTGTACGAAAATTCAACTAATGGTAGATGAGCGTCCCAATTCCCTTTGAAGTCTATGACACATGCTCGAAGCATGTCTTCAAGAGTTTGGATGGTGCCTTCAGATTGTCCATCAGTTTGAGGATGATAAGCGGTACTGAGGTCTATACGTGTACCAAAAGCGGCTTGTACGGCTTGCCATGTTCGTGAAGTGAAACGACCATCACGATCTGAAATAATGCTTAACGGTACACCATGACGGCTTAGAATTTCGCTGATGTAGATACGAGCTAACTTCTCATTTTAGAAGTCCTCGCGAATCGGAATGAAGTGAGCTGATTTTGTATGACGATCAATGATTACCCATATAGTGTCATACCCACCAGAAGTGCGAGGTAACCCGGTAATGAAGTCCATGGTTATGTTTTCCCACTTCCATACAGGTATTTCAGGTTGGACTAGAAGTCCTGAGGGTCTTTGATGTTCAGCTTTCACTTTAGAACAGGTAAGGCACTTGGAAACAAAAACAGCAAAAGCCTTTTTCATGCCAGGCCACCAGTAGGTGTATCGAAGGTCTTGATACATCTTGTCGGCTCCTGGGTGTACAGAGTATCGTGTTTTGTGCGCCTCTTTCATAAGGGTATCGCGAAGGTTATTGTGATCGGGAATCCATATGCGATCTAGATAATACAGAATGCCGTCAGATTTTGTTTCGAGTTTAAGTTCTGCTCCACAAGATAACTCATTGCGTATGTCGTATTTTGTTATGGAAACATGTTGAGCTTCTCGGATTTGATCTTTGATATCGGTTATGATTTGTGAACATAGAGACGAATGGAGTTCGCATAACCCTTTCGACTGAGTGCATCGGCCACCACATTTACCTTGCCAGGATGATACCGAATTTCACAGTCGTAGTCATTAAGAAGATCGACCCATCTTCGTTGCCTCATATTCAACTCCTTTTGATTAAAGATATGTTGGAGGCTCTTGTGGTCAGTGTAAATTTCACACTTGGTACCATAGAGGTAATGTCTCCATATCTTAAGAGCGAACACAACGGCTCCAAGTTCTAGGTCGTGGGTAGTGTAGTTCTTCTCATGAGTTTTGAGTTGCCTAGAAGCATAGGCTATCACTTTTCCCCTTTGCATTAATACACAGCCTAGTCCTTGCCCTGAAGCGTCGCAATATACTACAAAGTCATCGCAACCTTCGGGGAGTGTGAGGATAGGTGCGTCACAAAGCTTTTGCTTATGGGTTGGAAGGCTTCTTCTTGTTTAGGTCCCCATATGAAGGGTTTTCCTTTATGTGTCAAAGCCGTGAGTGGTACAGTGATACGAGAGAAATTTGATATGAAACGGCGATAGTAACCAGCCAAACCAAGGAAAGATTTTACTTCGGTTGGTGTACGTGGCGCTTGCCATTCTTGCACTGCTTTGATCTTTGCGGGGTCGACATGTATTCCCTTGTCATTGACGACATGCCCAAGGAATTGCACTTCTTTTAACCAGAATTCGCATTTGGAGAACTTAGCGTAGAGCTTTTCGGTTCTTAAGAGCGTGAGGATGAGTCGAAGGTGTCGTTCATGATCAGTCTTAGACTTTGAGTAAATGAGAATATCGTCGATGAAGACTATAACAAAGCGATCAAGATAGGGTTTGCAAACTCTGTTCATTAGATCCATGAAGACGGCTGGAGTGTTGGTTAGACCAAATGGCATGACCATGAATTCATAGTGACCATAACGAGTTAGGAAGGCGGTCTTTGGGACGTCTTTTTCATGTACTCTGAGTTGATGATAGCCGGAACGAAGGTCGATCTTTGAAAAACAAGTGGCAACCCTGGAGTTGGTCTAGAAGATCATCGATGCGAGGTAATGGATAGCGGTTCTTGACTGTTAATTTGTTGAGTTCTCTGTAATCGATACACATGCGAAACGTTCCATCTTTCTTCTTTACAAACAGAATAGGTGCACCCCAAGGCGATGAGCTAGGACGTATGAATCCTTTGTCGGTCAGTTCTTGTAATTGACTGGCCAGCTCTTGCATTTCGGATGGGGCTAACCTATAAGGAGATTTCGCGACGGGTGTAGCGCCAGGTATAAGATCAATGCGGAATTCGACTTCTCTCTTGGGAGGAAGTCCTGAGATGTCGTCGGGAAAGACTTGGGGAATTCTTTCACTACGGGTATATCTTCGAGTTTCTTCTCTTTGTTTCCCTTCTTGACAACGTGAGTTAGAAATGCTACATAATTCTTGCGGAGATATTTTCAGGCTTGAAGACAGGACATCAGTTTGAGTCCTTTCGAAGGGGTTTCTCCAAAGATTCGTAGGGTTTGACCGTCTGCAAGAGGAATGCGAATGAACTTTTCACGGCATACCACCTCAGCATGATGTTGGCTGAGCCATCCATGCCGATTATAATGTCAAAACTTCCCAACTTCATAGGAATGAGGTCAACAGGAAAATCGTGATCGTTTAGAGTAAGAGTACAGTTTCGGATAATGGAGTTTAATGAGACCGGTTTTCCGTCAGCAACTTCCACCGTTATGGATTCCATAAGTTTATCACGAGTTTGGTTGAGGATGGGTTCAAATTCAAAGGACACAAAACTCTTATCCGCGCCAGTATCAAATAACATGGATGCATAACTACCATTTATGAGAAACGTACCGTTAACCACGTTGTTGTCGGCCCTAGCTTGGTTGTCGTTGATGTTAAAAGCTCTTCCTCTAGCAGGTGGAGGAGCTTGGTTAGCTTGATTCACCGGATTTGCTTGAGCTTGAGCATGTATAATGTTCACCAAACGTGGGCAAGTGTTTCTAAAGTGGTTTGGCTCTCCACAATTGTAGCAAGCCCGCATGGGTTGCATCATGGGGTAATTGGGTTGGTAGTAGGTTTGGGCCGTATGTTGTGTAGGTGGTAGTAGTAGGGGTTGTTGGGCTTGACCCATTATTTGATGGTGGGTTTGGGTTGTGGGTTGGTTACGGTTCATTCCTGCAGCGAGCGGCAGGTTTGGATGGTGTGACCTGCACGGCCACAGCTGGTGCAATATTGACAGGGGTGTTTCGGGGGAGTGATGGTATTGGCAACGGGTGCATTTTGGGTAGGGGCCGGAGTATGCCCTTTTGTATGGTGCGGGTGAAGGGGTAACTTGAGTAATGGGTGCAACAGGGATAGGGTAATTTGTTTGGGTGACAGCAAAGTTTCTGGTATTTCGTTTCCTCTTGTTAGAAAACTTTGAGGAGGAGGTGGAATGGTTTGAAGTTTGGCCCTCAACGGGGGCTTTTCTTTTTCTCCTCCTTGAATTTACCGTTTCTGATGCGATTCTCAGTAAGTTCGGTGGCTAATTCCATAGCCGCTTCGAGAGTTGCAGGCGAAGTGCTGAGGACTGAGTCTTGAATCTTCGAGGGGAGGCCTCGAATATAGTGTTCAACCAAACGGTATACTGGGGTGAACAAGTTAGGAACCATCTGGTCCAGCTCAAGAAATCTTTTGTTGTAGGAAGTATGGTCTCCTTCCTTTTGCTTCAGCGAGTGGAATTCGTCTTCCAACTTCTTGAGTTCACTTCTTGGGCAGAAACGTTTTGTCATTATTTCCCTTAACTCTTCCCACGTTAAGGCCATAGCGTCTTCAACTCCTCTTTTACCCTTCTCGGTGTTCCACCAGGTAAGGGCTACCCCAAATAGTCTCCCGGTTGCGTAACGTACCTTGCGATCCTCGGGACAATCGCAATTTAGGAAAGTGTTTTCCATTTCCTCAAACCAGTGGAGGAGAGCGGTGACACCTTCGGTCCCTTCATACTTTGGGGGATCGCAAGACTTGAAGTGTTTGTAGGAGCACTTCTTAGAGGGAGGGTTGTCGATGTTTTGATCCTCTTGATTGGGTGGGTTTATAGGATTCACGGTGAGAGCTTGTTGGACTTGTATTACAATATCAGGAAGCACCGCAGCCATTTGTTTTGCAATTTGAGTGGCCAAGCGTTCGTTTGACCTTCCTGACTTTCGTCCTCCACGTAGCTGCCTAGCCGACATCTACAGGAATATACATAGGAAGATGGTGAGTTTAAGGAGTGTTTAGGTGTCATATGTCGTTTAAAATAATAAAATAACATAATCATCAATAATGCACTACATCCATAGGATGCCGTGGGTTTGCTCATGCTTGGGCCTCCAATGTCTCCCATACCATCGCCTGTATAGTCACGTGGGCCCCCATGACTATTAGCTTAGTAGGATTCACATTGGTTTTGGCGGTTTAACACTCGCATAACCCGAATGAAAACGATGAAATATGTTTGCGAGATGTATGGTCGGAGGGTGTCCAGGTGTAGACACAATGACAACTCAAAGTGCTGTTAGCTCACACGACGTTTGGTATAGCATGCTGTGGCCTAATAGGTCCTTCGTACTCTCATCGTTAGTCCCCAGGTAGGCAAACTGGTCCTTTATTTTGGATTTATACGAATGCCAAGCCTAGACAGGACGTTCCGACTACCGGTATTCGTACCCTTCCAGTTACTACATGCCCGTCATGAGAACTCACTTTGATGTGATTTGAAAATACAAAAATCGTTGTAAAAATCATATGAATTGTTAGGTGTGTGCTCCCATGAATATGATATGTTATGAGAATATGATTCATGATAGGCATTGTATAATAATATGTACTTATGAACATGCTTGCATAACATTGAATGTAACAATAAACATAAAGCATATAAACATCATGAATTTTGCATGTAACACACAAAAAAAATTTAAAAATTCTAATCAACTATAGTATAGGCTCTAAGGGTCTAATAACCTATCCTATATCCCTATAGTCATGGCTCTGATACCAATCTGTCACACCCCGACCCGCAGCGGAATAAGAGTCGGGGCATAATTGGGTTATCACCAAAGCTCATGATGTTTACTAATATGTTTCATATTAATTAATGTCAAATTACATCTCAAAGTTTCAAGTCAAATTCATACAATACAAGGAAAGGAAAATTTAACTAAATCAAATCCAAAATCTAAACTGGTTTATTCTTCTAGGCTGCCCTATGTGTTTCTTGCTTCAACATGATCACCTGTATCAAGTGTAAAAATGGGGAATTTTGGGTCAACAAAAGTTGGCGAGTGAACCATGTTAAAAACATTTGTTATTGATACCTTGTTGTATTTAATATGGAAAATTGTACCATAATCATACATGAACAAACGTATGTAAACAAACAATCACAAACCACCTTGCATGAGTATATGATATGAATGACAATGCATATGATGGCAACGTCTCGTTCACGCTCGTAGGTAATGGGGAACGGCTCACGCTCATAGGTAATGGGGAGCAGACGGCCTATGATGTAATGTATGTGCGATCAAGGCTCAATCAAACGGAGCCGATCGTATGTTGGCAACGCCTCGTTCACGCTCATAGGTAATGGGGAACGGCTCACGCTCATAGGTAATGGGGAGCGGCGGCCTATGATAATGTATGTACTGAAAATGATAGCTTTAATCTAAACATTAACCACACAAACAATTGATATATATAGGCAACACATTTGATCATGAATTTGATGGATGCACAAGTGTTTAATTTAAATAAAAAATAGCAACACATGAGACACCCCAAAATGTGATTAAAACGGGGAATTGGGAGAAGTTCACTCACATTGGGTGCGTTTGTTTGAAGATGTTGAATGCGCACGAGTTTAGAGGATTGATCGACGAGAGATAACTTACCTAATTAATAACGAAAATGTACGGTAAGTAAGTGGATTTTATTAACAATTTTAATAGGATTTTTGGATATATTTTTGTGAGTTTAAGGCTATTTTCTAACTTTAAAAACGTTATTTTTAAGTATTTTTAATTGATTTTTAAATTAAATAAATAAATAAAAATAATAAAAAATAAAAAAATGTTGACTTTTGACCGTTGACCATGACCGTTGACCGTTACTGTTGACCGTTGACCGGTTCGGTCGTTTGTATGTGTGCGCTGGGGGAGACTCGAACCCGTGACCTCCCGTACGCGTGCACGCAGCTCTACCAATTGAGCTACGTGTCTAACCCGAAATATTTCTGTTTTTAATTATATTTATATACTATTTAACTTAATCCGAAAATCATTTATTTTTAAAAAGGATTTTAATTGCATTGAACCGGTGCCGTCAACCAGTCTCGAACCCGGGACGTATGAGTTAGTGTTGCACACAGTCCACCGCTTGACTGTGTGTCTAACCTGGTTAATAATCCGGTTTTTATTATACTTAACATGATTCAGCGAGTTATCCCGGTTCGGTTAAAAAGAGAATTTTTAATTAAGAGAGTGAGGTTGGGGCAGGAATCGAACTCGCGACGTGTATGTATTTGTTTGCACACAGTCCACCACTGCACTGTGTGTCGGTGGACTGTGTGTCTAACCCGTTCATAATACTGATTTTAATTAATCTTATAACATAACCGGACTTCGTCTTCTTCGCTCAAGAATACAGATAACAATAATTCAACGGTTTCATGTCTAATTCAATTAACAAGCATTATAAGCAATTGAAAGGTAATGAACGGAGTGAGTTTTGGGAAAGGATGTACCGATCAGTGTCTTTCACAGAACTCCGGCAAGGATTCGTCGGCTCTGTTTTGTGAACTCCGGCTGTTAGGATCAATTAACAATTTGGATGGATTAGATGTGAAATTGAACTACTGAGCAATGATTATCAGTTGGTTTAAATGATCATACCGGCTCACAGCGTGATTCTGGAAATTTTAGAAGTTTTCCGGCGAATGCAGAAATTCCGACAACGTCGTCTGGGATTGATTCTGGATGGTGGATTTGTGTTAGTAATGGTCTAACAATGAAATAAAACAGAGAGAGTCGAGGTATTTACCGTGTTGATGTGAGTCTCGGTTTTCCGGCGAAAGTCCGGTGATGACAGAAAAATTCCGGCGAGTGAAATTTCGTCGAGAATTGGTGTGATTATGAGTGAAAAGATTATCAGAGGCTAGAGTGTGTATTTATAGGGAAGAACATCGATGATTTGAGTCTGATTCCCGTCTTGATTCGTTGGTCAAAAATTCTCCGGCGGTTATGACTGATGTCGCGGACTGGACATCGGTTATAACCGATGTAAGAGTTATTATATACGTTAAGTCACAAGAAACCGACAGTAAAAGGCGAAATCGTCGGGATTTCTGACGACTGCGAAATGGGCGCGTCGGTTGACTGATTTAAAATCAGAGATTTGATATTTGAATTAATTGTTTTGATATATTACTAAAGAACACAAGTGGCGGAGTGGTTTGATGAATGAGAGTTAAGACTTTGGCTGACCCGGGTTCGAATCTCGGCAGCCTTGTTTTATTTTTAATTTTCTTATTTTCACTTTTTAACAATTTTTGTTTTTACTTCCTAATTTGTTTATTAATTATGTATTGTTTAAAATTAAAATTAATCCTAAATAAACAACAAAAATTTAAAACTGATTGTTCGATTAATAAACGAAGCGGGTTTTGAAAACCCGTTTTTTTACGGATGTTACATCCCTTATGAAATCTCGGGGTTTGCAAGATACAAAATATTTATATATGCATCCATTTTTAATAGATCAGGTTTTCTCCTTGGCAACATGCTTAGACCCACTCCTCTCATTTGAGGAGTAATATGAGCTCTCAGATTTATTTATGGAAGAATGTGGGATAGAGTGGAACTTCGGATGAGTAGAACTCGATCCTTTATAATTTGCTATGAAATTTTCCATAGTTTTTCTGACCTCAGCGGCTGTCATGGCTTGAAGGTTATTTCCTTCACCTTCATGGTTACTTATATTTTCATTCAGTCCATCATTGGCGTTGTCTGAATTTGGATTTACCATCTCTAGGGACTTTAGGCTATAATTCAAAATACATGATTGCATTGAATGTTAATGTAAAGTGAATGTCTTAATGGGTTGATAATATACATATCATTATCCGTAGTCTCATTAGACCATAGGAATAAGGTTTGGGTATATGCCCTCCATCTCTTTGGTTAGTATGAATCCTCATTGCCACACTGCCATTTTATCATTCCCATTTTTTATAGGCTTGCTATATGGGCTGATCAAACCATTAGAAAGATCTTATTGGATTTTTTTAGCAGATCAATAGAAATTTGAATTAGAATCGAGGCGATCGCTTGAGAAGGACGTAATTAATACATATATATATAAATAATTCCAAAATTTTCATTATATGATAGAAAATTACAATAATTGTCCTAAACAGGACTTTGAGATAACTTAGACTAATTGTCCACACAAGGACTAAAAAGAAATGCTTGTCCACGCAGACACTTTTGAAAATTAAGTAGATTATAATAATAGATAAAGAAGGTCTTCATTCATCTTTCTTCCCCTTCCATATTTTGGTCAACTTCTTAAAGATTTTGTTTGTCCTCTTCTCGTTTCTTTCAGCCTGACGTTGAATTTGCTTTGCCCGTTCCAAGGCCTGACTAATGGCCTCAAGTTGGGGCGGTGGCTGAGGTTGTGGCAGAGGCATAACAGGATACTAGTACCCATAACTGGGATATCCAGTAGTTGGGTAGGTGGGAGGGAAAGGAGATGGGTAAAGTGCATTATGTGCGACCGCCTGTACATAAGGGTCGTATGATGGCGCTGGATAGTTATAATCCATTGGTTTGTTGAATTTAAAAGATCGGATCCAATTATATCTAGATATATGGGGATTGGGTTATCAAAACCCATGGGTGGTTGTTGAGCAGATGATTGTGGAAGTGGCTCAACAACAGGTTTAGTGTTGGAGGGTCCACCCATTTGTGGGTCCTCCGAAATAGTAGGATAAGTTGAAGGAAAAGGTGGTAGTAAACCCGACCATTGCCCTGTATATACCGACATACGTGCACACGAGGTTTCCATGGTTGTGGTGGTGGTTGCGGTTGTTACACGAGTTCCATCGGCTCATTATCATGAGGAGGCGTCGGCGTTTGATGAGGTAGGTAAGGAGGTGTGTTTAGAAAGGTAAATTGGTTAAGATATTGGTCCCATTCATCGGGACCTTGATAAGGAGATCCTGCATAAGATGCAGTCCCGCTTGATATCTCAATGGGATGCATGTTGGATCTGGATGGTGGCGTTTCCGGTGTATTGGTTTAGGGTTAAAAGAGTCATGATATGAATGTGAATGATGATGATGTGAATGGAGTGAGTGATGTGAATGGGAAGAATGGTGCGAATGATTAGAAGAATAATGCAAAATAGAATGTCTACAGGTTGTGATGAGTGAGACTCGTTCGAATATTGCGGGTGATCCGTGCTATGGGATAGAGAGGGTATCTGTCTAGATGGTCCTCCCCTCATAGGGCCATTTCCTTTTCCTCTAAATCTTAGCGGCATAATATCTTTTAAATTCAAAAGCAAAAACAATAACGATAACTTAATAAGGATATGAGTGGTCCTAAGTCAATGCCAAGACTCGGAAAGTCTAAGGAATGTGCATTGTGTTGTTCGAGATTAAACACAAAAGGCTAGTGTTTAATTCTCTCAAAAGTTGCCTCTGATACCAAGCTATCACATCCCAAATTTCCAACCAAATCCCTGTAGTCCCAGGTGGGGACTATCATGACGTAAGAGTGGTATCATCATAGTCAAACAATCACAGATAGTACAGTGGAAGTCTTGGATTTAAAATCCTATTAAAAATTTCAAATGTCCAAATGTTCAAATATAATACAAACGGAAAGTATATAGAAGATCCATAGGCGGATCAGATAAAATACAAAATGATTATGTAAACAGACTACTAGGCTTCAATGCAAGGAGTTGCAAATTCCTCTTAAGTATTTACCGGGCAACTTCTAGCCTATTTACGTATCCTTGCAACTTGAGCTTAGTCTTTTTAAGATACGTCAGTTTAGACTAATAAATACAAATAACCAACACATTTTGAAAATATTTCAAAATTATCTTATGTACATAATGGTACTATATATAAATAACTTGAGATAAACTATTTATCATGTTATCAGTTTTACATGCTTGTTAATACATATAGGGCCCAGAAACTATGTCGAGCTCATGGTTAACCGACACACACTTTAATACCCTTATTGGGTAAAACCGTATTGGGTTATAAAAATATTTTATTATGGCATTATCATCCGTCAGGTGTGTGCCTACACCCTGTGCTTAGGTCGTGGCCATTTGCAATTAAATGAGCAGAGGATATCCAAGACACGGTCGCATTAACCCACAATGTTTAAGTTATCAAACAATATGAATAAAAACAGATTAGTTGGATTCCAGACACATAGGTCATTGATCTCATACCCAACCATGCAGTAATAATATACCGTATCCCAAGCCCGTATAGGGAAAATATGTTAAAAGTATTTACCTGAGCTAATACTTGTCTTAATATGCAAAGTTTACAAATAAGTCAGTTGTTAATCAATTGAAAAAAGTAGGTGGCAATTCACTTGAAGGCTCTAGTCTGGAATGAATGTTATAAATAACCAGTTAGAATGCTAACGAGTCCTATTCAAGTCATATACTTGGACCGGTTAACTTAAATATCGAAAAACAGTACGATACGCTTGATTAAGCAAAGACCGGAATAGAATGTAGTTTAAACCCAACAAGTACTAAGACTTGTATAATAGTGTAAACAGATAACATTCTGGAATTTGAAGTAAAAATGATAAGGTTTGACCCATTTCGGTAAAGTTACGTAAACTAGTTACACAAGCTTAACCGTATGCGATATCGGGTAACCAGATGAGTCAAAATTAAGTTCTATATGCCAATATACCTTAAATAAGTTGTAATATCAGTAGAATATCAACTTATATGCATGTTAAGGTTTTAACATCAACCATGCCTCATAAGGGCGTTTTAGTCATTACACAACGTATTAAAAGAACTTTAATTGATAGTTATGGTTTAAAACCTTACCATGCGCTGAAAGGGCGTTTCGGTCATTATATAATGATATTTGAGATCTTTAGTCAAAACTTAAATTATGATATTATATCAGTTGGTAATGAGTTTGATATGATAAATTATGTTTAATACCATTTTAGGTGCCGAAAGGGCTCTTTGGTCATTTTAAAACACAATTTACGATCTTATATGAAAACTCGATTTATGATCAGTTTAATAACATCAAAATATGTTAATTACATTAACTTATCAGTACATAAGTCATTTGCAAGTTCGTTATTGATTAAAACTTTAATTCTTGCAAACAAGGAATTTCATTCAAAGTATGGCATAATATCGAAACTTGTACAAAAACTCATAATACGATTATGATCACGTATTATAACCTTTGAGGGTTATGCTACATTAAATTATGATCATAATTTAACATTAAATCAGTAGCAAACTAATCTAAATTGGGTCACAATCGAAAGTCAAAGTTGAAGTCAAACTTCACGACTTTCAGTTACGAACCGTTCTTAATGCTGGAATTGACGAGCCGAAATGTTCCCATATGTTCTAATAATTATTACCAACTTGTTTAAGTGTCAAAACATATTTTAGAACATATATATAATCGTATTATAACATTTATGAAATCTGACCCGTTTAACTTTTTAAACATTAAAATTTTGACTCGTCAATTGACTTAGTAAAAGTGATTTTGGGAGGTGCCCTTTTGAGGGATTAACACCTTCCTAATTACAACCACGTAGCCATGTTCGATTCAAACAGTGGATGGACCACAAAGGTCTAAATCGAAAGTCTAAGAAATTATCGAAATTGCTTGACTTTTGGCTTTAAAAACCTAATAAACTAAAATGTAGCTGAAACGAACACTTACAAGTGATCCTCAGATGAAAATAATCTTGAATGGGAAACTCCTAAGGGCCAGGAACCTCTAGAACTGGTGATAGGAGTATTTTTTCTAGAAGGTGCAAGTTTAATGTGTTGCAAACACTTCTATTTATAGTGTTGTAGCTTAAAGGAGGTGGTTCCAGGTGTTAGAAGAAGTTAGAGGGTGAGGACAAGTATCCAAGAATGTGGCATAGCAGTCTTGAATCCCCTGGTTTTGAGTTAATGGTTTCTGGCTGCTTTGTGTGGCAACAAGCCAACAAAATTAATTTTTTGACTTAGCACATTTAGTCCCTTAACTTCCATACTTTATATATTAGCATGTTAGCCCTTCATAGCCAATATTTGGCACACTCGAGAGTATGACTAAAATTATCAAGCTCCCTGTTCGTTAAAGGGTCACTCAGAGGTATAAATTAACATGTTGACGTCTTTAGTCTCTCTAATATGTAACTTTTATATAAATTCACAAATGGTCCGTCTCGTCCAACAAGTGGCTCTTTTGATAGTACGGACACCGTAAAGGGTCACTCAGAGGCATAGTTTCAGCGTGTTGACAACTTTAGTCTCTCCACATTCATATTTTCCATAATTTTGCAAAATTAGTCCCTCTCGGCCAACCATAGGCATAAATAGGAATAGGGACACGTGTTGGTACATTACTGGACACGATTTTACGAGGTGTTACATGTAGGCTTCTTCTTTGAAGTCGCCCTTTTCTTTTCTTTTCTTCTTTTTCATACCAACTGCTACGTCTTGGAATAAGATCCTCGTGACACTCTGCTTCATCCTTCTTAGATCCACTAGTATCCTTTCTCCATTTTCCTTTAGGAGGTGCCACATAATTCTTATCTCGGATAGCTTCAAAAACATGGCTTCACAAGAGGCTCTGAATCTTGTATCAAATATATATTAAATCTAATCATTGTTTCTTTATCCATATGTGTCTACTTCAGTTCATCATCCTCTTTTTTCTCCAAGTTAGGAAATAATCATCCAACATCATTTGTAAGAACCTTGGATATTGAAGAAATTTCTCCCTTCTAGTGTTTGATGCCATCTGATCAAAGATTAACTTTGTGAAGTTGTATAGCAGATTCAATGTAAGTGCAGTAACCATACACATCTAGTAATCAAGAATACAATCGTAGCCTCCTTTTCTATGATTGAAAGCATGTATGATAGAATGCACGAAGAACTTGAACGGTCTGCCGAGATTCGCTTTCTTGAAAGTTGGGGCGTTAACATGACCTTTATAGCCCATACGGTAAAAACAACCTTTAACCATCCTCTCCGAATAACTTGTAGGATCATCATCTTTATCTTTCATATCTAAAACTCTACGAATCAGCTCTTCAGTGATTATAACTTCATACTCTTTATCATCAATATTTAAAGCAAAATGAATTGCTCTCGGCTGAGGAACAAACTTCGCCTCATTCTAGAAACGCTCTATATGTGATCTAAAGACCTTATGTTGATGCATAAGAGCCTTTGTTACTGAAAACACGTCCCATAAATTCAAATATTTCTATAAAGGAGCTATCTCAGGAATTGTTTCATCAAGTACACAACATGTATTGTGCGTCTTCTCTAACAGCGATTTCTTTTCCTATGCAAAACAATCAACAAACACTTAAATTCCAACACTTAGGAAATTTTGACGAAAAATGTACTAACACTTCGTGCGAAGTGGTCATATCCACTTGGTACAAAGTAAGCATATACAAAAATTTTCTAGACCACCACACTTTGTGCGAAGTGGTATAAAACAAATTTACCATTTTTCACTTTGTACGAAGTTCAACTTCGTACCAACTGTTTTGTACATCATTTTTTAAAATTGACATTTTTAACAAATTTATGCCTTTAATAGGTAGTATAAGTGCAGATTTACACAATGATAGGTTCAATTTTAATTTTGGCCAGCTAGATTCTTCTAGATCTACGTTTTAATGTACAAATTGCCGATTTTAGTGTTTTCTCGTACAATTAATGGTCCAATACCTTCACCATTGTAAGACTTATGCAAATCAAACTCCCCAATGTTAATTTTGGCAGCAGATCGTCTAAAATTCGCACAAAATCTCCAAGTTGCACTAACAGTCAGTCAGATCGTACAAACAGGTAATGGTCACTTCGTGCAAGTTGAGTTCTATTTATAGGACAGGTCCACTTTCGTGAACTCTTTGTGCGAATTGGAAACCTCTTCATGCGAAGTGGTTTGCAGTTTTTCAAACATTTTATCAGTTATAACAACCCACTTAGTTGACCAAGTCCAAGTTAATGACCCTGGTTAATTGATTTGTCTACCATGTCCAAGTTAATGACCTTGGATGAACACTTTGTGAACAAACTGACGTTTTCAGGCTATGTAAAGTTTCAAATTAAAGAACTTTGGATCATTTCAGAATATTTTCTCATTTTAGATAAGCTCCCAACACATTGTCCTTTAGATTTTCCACAGCAAACATCTTTTGTAATTGGCAGTCGAAACTAAAATAGAAATAAAATCTTTTTAACATTTCCAAAGTTATGCTAAAACACACTGAAAATCTTTTTAGGTTTTTCTAAAATGAAATGCAATAATTATGTACAAACATATTTACAAACATATTTTTTGAGTTTGTGTTAGAGGATCATATCAGTTTTTTGAGACAAATCACTAGTACCATTGACCTTGATTAGACTTTAAGTTCTAAACAGATTCACTTAGATTGTCAGTATACTTATCCACTTAAGCCTGTACACATTTCTCAATTCTTCCAAGATATGTTAGGTAATTTTAGGAACTCGACTTAACCGTGTTTCCCACCTCATAATATACTCCCATATCAAGATTCCCTAGATTTCATCTTACAGGTGAATAAATCTAACTAATATCTGTATCTGGGTTATGCGAGACCTTAAGTGATGTTCCAATTTGAATTCTTTTGACTGCAATTGTTAGATCTTGCAATACACTCAATATGCTACAGTCTTCAGGTTTAAAAGCAAAAGTATTCTACAAGTTCTAGTCAATTGCTGACGCAAAATCAGACGAACTTGTATAATACCCTAGATATCAATTATCTATAAAGACCTAGTACCCTCAAAATCTAGCAATCTCTTAAACAAAATTTCGGTGTACTAAGACCATATATCCGAGATATGTTAAACCACAAATTAAGAAGTTTTTCATTATGTTTATATCTCAGACACAATTTACTGAATGTGCGAAGCCAACTGGCACATCATTAGTGAGACATGTGTAAACATTTTGACACTACATTTTTTTAGCATACTGTGATAGTCCACTGATGTACTATCATTTCCTCTTTTCACGCGAAAACCCTTTTTGTCTTTTTCATCATTTGTACACTTTTCAAATTTTATATGTTTTTGTATTTTCCATAACATTCCTCCCCCTAAAATCAAAAAACATATTTTTGGTTTTTTGTTTTTAACGAAAGAAATTCTAAATACCTAAAAATGACTAAACCGATGAGGATCACGTCAACTCGTCATCCACCTCGAATTCAACATCCTCTAGAATTCCCCCTGATGTCAGATTTTGTCAACTCATTAAATTTCAAAAGATATATGAATGTAGCTTTATTAAAAGACTTGGTGTAAAAATCGGCCTTTTGTTCATATTGTGGATTTTTACAATTCTAACCAACTTTTTCTCGTGGCAATCACGGATAAAGTGGTGTCGAATTTCACTATGTTTTGTTGAGCCAGGGTTTTAGTTATATCAATGGCCGCCTTGTTATCTACATTTATAGGCGTATCAAGAAACTTCAAGCCATAGTCTCTCATCTATGTTGTATCCACAAGATTTGGGAACAACAACGGAAGCTGAAACGTATTCTACTTCGCAAGTGGATAGAGCGACCATGGTTTGCTTCGTGCATTTCCACGTTACCAATCATGTTTCGAAGAACTGGCAACCGGCCATTGTAGATTTAGCATTTAATTTGCAGCATCCGATATCAGAGTCAAATATCCAGCGAGGTTGAAATCATCGTTTCGCGGATACCACAAGCCGAAATTAGAGTCAAGTATCTGAAAATCTGCTTGATGATGTCCAAGTGTGACACTCGTGAATCGATTGATATCGGACGCGTAGGCATGTTGGATACACAATATAGGCCTTGATGTTGTGACGTACATTAAAGACCCAAACATCAATCTGTATAAGGTCTCACTAATCTTCACCCCATGAATATCTAGGTATATGTGATGATTAAGTGCCAAGGGAGTAGATATTCGTGATGATCCCGACATGTTGAATTTCTCCAAAACATCATGAACGTACTTTGTCTAATGGATGAAGATACTATCAGGCAACTGATCGACATTAAGTCCCCAGAAGAACTTAATTTCTCCCATTGAACTCATTTCAAATTTCTTTTTCATGACCTCTTCAAATTCTTTGCAAAGCTCCTCATTTGTAGAACCAAATATGACGTCATCCACATAGACTTGTACAATTAGCAAGTGTCTATTCTCTCCCGTGTGAGGAGAGTGCTATCAACAGTGCCTCTGATAAAGCCGTTGCTCAACAGGTGTTGAGAGAATGTTTCATACCAGGCTCTTGGGGCTTTGTGTAGATCGTACAACGCCTTATGCACTGGATTGACAAACCCCGGTGGTTGCTGACATACACTTCCTCTTTCACCTTGTCATATAGGAAAGTAGACTTAACATCAAGCTGGTACACCTTAAAACCTTTCCATGACGCAAAAGCTAGGAATATGTAGATAGCTTTCTAGTCGTGCAATATGAGTGTAAACCTCTGTGTAATCAATACCCTCCTTCTAATGAAAACCTTGGACAACTAGTCGAGCTCTATTACGTACGATAACACCTCTGTCGTCTCTTTTACATTTGAAGACCCACCGAGTATTGATTGACTTGTGATTATCAGGTAAATCTACAAGCTTATAAACTCAAAGTTTCTCGAATTGTTGCAGCTCTTCCTGCATTGCGTTTACCCATGTTTCTTCGGTAAGCGCTTCTTTGTACGTTTTAGGCTCAACCTGTGAAATGAAACAACTATATAAGAATTTTTCTTGAATAGGTGCAATTTTAGTGTAACAATAACTTAGATTCTAATTGATCTGATTTCTTGTGTTTACTCCAGCCTATAACTCTCCAATAATGTTGTCTGAAGGGTGGTAAGACATCATCCTCGGCATCACCTCATTAGAAACGCTCACTTCATTATCTAGATTCATAATGTTCTGTTAGCAACCTGATTACTCGTGAAGCTTTATTCTGATTGATAGGACCTGCAGATTGATTAAGTAAACTTGTTATCTTGTCGGAACCTTCATCGGAACTAGATCCTCCATTATCATATATTGGCTCACTATCAGAATCAGAATCATCAGACTGATCAAAAGTGGGTGCTACGATGTTCACATCTGGTTCGACTACAGTTCTTATTGGGCATTGCTCAGACCTTCTTCGGAATCGTTTGCGCCAACTTGTGATTGTGAAATCAGTGTTGGTCTCGGAATTTGTTCTTGAGCAGACCATTGTTGTTGTTGATATAGCAATAGTAGCTCCTCTTCAGTATTGTAAGGCTCTAAATAGGTTTATGCATTATTAACTTTAGGGGTATGGGACACTATGTTGTAATGGGCTTGGGGTAGCCTTTGGGCCTAAGGGCTTTAGGGTAATAGAGCACTAACCCTCTAGTATATATAGATAATGATGTATTAGGGTTTGGTGGCTCCTTGGTTGTTTATTCACTTCTATTAGACAAATTAGTGATTTGTATGCAAGTTGAACATTTCTATATTCATCTTATTTCTTCTATTTTGATTCTTAGCTATTTTTTGTGATTCCACCACTGTTCAAGCTAAGTGTGATATCGTAAGATCTGGTTTTCGGGACTTACAATTGGTATCAGAGCCTGTTTTAACCTATTTCAGGCTCAGATCTGATATCACACGGTTTCAGATCATACCTGCTACTGTTTCGGAGCTGTTGTTGAGTTTCTGCTTCACTTCGGATCATCTCGGACGAACTCAGATCATCTTCTTGAAGATCTCGGATCTAAGACTTACATATCGAACCATCTCGGATAGAACATCTTGAAGACTCGAACTATCTCGGATTATCTCGGACTAGAATACTTGAAGATTCAAATCATCTCGAACTGTCTCGATCAGCATCTCGGCTAAACACCTTGAAGACTCGAATGATGAACTTGTATCCATCTCGAATCATCAGCCTTGAAGATTCATACCAACTCGAATCCATCTCGAATCATCAGTCTTGAAGATTCATACCATCTCGAATCAACAAACCCATCTCGAATCATTAAGCTTCTCGGACAGGTTACGGTTCTAAGATACTGTTACCATTTCGGATCCACTGTTTCAAGTTGACTATTACTGTTTTAAGTTGAATTCTTTGATTGGACCAATTGGACTTTTGGACTTGTCACGTTTTAATTAAATTATAATTAAATGAGATGACTCCGAATGATCTTCTGACTGCTGCGGATCTTATCAACGCTACCTAACGGCCATTTAGTCTCAAACCCTAGCGTTGCATCAAGAACTGGACTAGAGTATCGGAACGTCTACAAAAATTCCAAGGTTACTATATGGAGATGATTATTCTGAGTGGACTTGGCGTTTTGAGTTGTATTGCAAAGCCAAGGAACCCAGAATATGGAGGTGCATTCGTGATGGTCCCCGCACTATCATGTACGCAACTACAGATGATCCAGACACTCGAATTGCAAAACCAGAAAGTTTGTCGTCCGACGAAGATTGAAAAATCAAGGACGAAGATGATGAGGCAATGGAAAATCTTACTATGGCTCTTAGTCCTGGCATCTCGATTGTTGTCAGAAACTGCACAAGTGCGAAAGAAATCTGGGATGTGCTCAAGCATTTGTATGAAGGAAACAGTGACATGAAGGATAGCAGGGTAAACATGTTGAACAAGCAGTTCAGTTCGTTTAATGACATCTACGAGGAGACTATGGAGAACCAAATCAGGAGATTAGTCAAACTCATTTCACAGATGGTCAGTGCTGGAATTCCGATCACTAATAGTGGGATGAATCGCCAACTGTTGAATTCACTGCCAAAGTCTTGGGATGCTGATGTTTCGATAATCAAACATACTACAAATCTGAATGAAGTTTCTCTCACTAAATTGATTGCCACCATCAAATCATGTGAAATAGACAACCAGCAAAGAGAACTGAACCATAAGAACTCCATGATGGGTGCAGGGTGATTGGCCCTAACACTGCATTGATATCTCAAAGTTATCCGAACCTTATCTTTAGCCCCGTGACGAACAGTAATCCAAATGTAGTTTTCAGTCCATTAACTCAAGCACAACTTCAAGCTCCGAAGACAAACTATGTTTATGGCATGTTTATCCAAATAAATTGGTTGTTCCAACTACTGTTACTGCTTAGCAATTACCACAGCATGCAAACGTAGTCTATAGTCCTCTCCATCTCTCAGCCTCTCAAAATGTTCAATCTACACCCTCCGCCAAAAATCTCGTATCCAGATCAAGCAGAAGGAAGAGAAGTTGGCTATCACAGCATCCATGTACAACAATTTGAATGCTTTTCTTGCAGGTGATCTCTTACCTCCTTCAGTTTTTGCTACAGAGATGAATCAAGTAGTTGAAGAAGATATTGAAGAACTGGATACTTCATGTAATATGGCTATAGCCGCGGTTCGAGCAGAAAAGTTTCAAAAGATATATGAGCGCCGTCCAATGTCAAACATTTGCACTGAGTCTATCAAAGATTAGTTGAGATGCTACAGATTCCATGAACCTATACACTTCACCGGGGACTGCAGGAAGACACCCGTGGGTTATGAAGAAACTACTGCTGTTGCTGCAAGGAACTCAGAGAGGTCCATGGTTCCAGTTAATTCAGCACACACGTCAACTTCAACCACATCAAGCCAAGGAGGCTCAGGAGCGGGAAAAGCACCTAATGGTGTAAAAGTAGCATGGTTTTAGCTGGGTTGATGCTGCAGCTCAAGTGGAATCTTTGAAGATTGTAGAAGTTGCTGAAAATCATCTCCAATACTTGATGGCACAAACTGAGGAGCCAAAATCTCTCTCTGAAATGGTAAACTCTCTCTTGTGCTCTGAAGATTGTAAAAATAAAATGGCACAAATGAGAGCACATATTTTCTATCTCATTAGTATTACAACAGTGCCATGTCAAAGTGCATCGATCTTCGAGAGAACAATAGAATTCTCTATGAAAAGATTGATGCACTGTAGAAGGATATAGCTTAACTCCACTGGATTGTAAACCAACAAAAATGTTGGGTCCATGATTATAAAACCAAACTGCATTCAAAAACCTTGGAATGCGACTTGGTAAGAGTTGAGCTAGGACTTCTCACTGGAAAGTTTCAACAAAATGAGTTGAATATAAAAAAATATGATACTTCCAGTGACACTGTTCGTAATCTTTGCAATATACAAATGGCGTACAAAGAGAACAAGGGAAAAGGGTTGGGTTATTCACAAGTTCCTCCACCATATAATCATAATTATTCAAGAATGCTGCTCACTGAGTAAGAATTGGAAAATTATGATAAAATGGCGTATGGCAAACCAAGTGACTACGTTCCTTGGGAACCTTTCAAGCCTAAGAATACCCAACCAACTGATTTTCAAAAGTCTATAAGTTTTGTAAAAATTATAAATCAAGAGTGCTTGAATGAATCAGTTGAAAATTTAAAAGGTGAAAAGGAGTCAACAAAAACTCCATCCGAAGAACCACAGGAAATGACTTCTACCTCTGATTTTGTAAGAAGGGTTAACTGTTTTAGTGTATGTGTAGAGTCAATGATAGATGAGGAGTGGTCAAAAGTGGATGATGAACCTCATCCAGATGTTGTTGATGACTCAGATATTTCTTTATGTAATAAACATGATGAATATGATTGGAATTTTGTTACGTCTTTGGTTTTTGAGACTCAAGGTTTTTTGGTGTTGTTGAAACTAAAACTTTGAATGATATGATTTTTGATTCAGACTATGATTTAACTGGTTTTTGAGACATCAGTTTTGAGTGACTCAGAAAATTGTTCTAGTTCTTTTGAAACCTCAATGGATACCTCAGATATTTCTGAATCTTGTGAAACTTAAAATATTTTTGTGTTGGACTGTGTGAATGAAATTGCTTGTGAACAGAAGACGTCTGATAGTTCTGGAAATCAGACTGAATATTCTTACTCATTGGATAATGAGCAAGATGGTTGTGATAGTCAAAATATTGACAAAACTTGCTCATCATCTGGTGATCGAGAATCCATTGATTCTCAGGGTCAAATGAAAA
Source organism: Scalesia atractyloides (assembly GCA_947069175.1). NCBI lineage: Eukaryota > Viridiplantae > Streptophyta > Magnoliopsida > Asterales > Asteraceae > Scalesia > Scalesia atractyloides. The sequence continues at coordinate 55,316,536 of CAMTDV010000020.1, forward strand.
TGCTTCCAAAGAAACTGATACAGTTGTTTCAGAAAACTTAGTTTCTGAAGAAAAGATTTCAAATGAAGCGAAGCTCGTAGAATCCACCCCTACAAAGAAAAGAAGATTTTGAAGAACTAGAAACCAGTGCAAAATGAAAATTCAAGAGGAAGCCTCTTCAAGTGTTGTAAATCAAAAGAAAAACCCAACTCAAAAGCCAACTGACTGAAAGTTGAAGGGTAAAACTATCGATACTCACTTTTATGCTGATGATTGTGAGCATGTTTCATCAAAGAGTAAATATGCACACAAGAAATCATCACCTAGTGGAAAGAAGAGACCCAATCAGCTCCCTAGAATAACACAAGCGGAATTAAGAGTCTTTTTATCAAAAACACAGACTTGCTTTAATTGTGGAATTCTAGGGCACATAGCTAGAAACTGTGTTCATCGTCCCTTCGTGTCTTATCCATTCGGAAATTCCATCCATCGGACGGCTTCGCACCATTGACATCATGGACATCCACAGCCCTCTGATGGAGACTAGAATCTAGCAAAGAAAATCAATCAAAGAAATTAAATGCAACATCATCTAATGTCTTTTCAAACAACAAAGAGTTAAAGATTTGGAAACCTAAAAATATTGCAAGATCTCAGTCAAAGTGTTCTCACTTGCTAAATTTTACATCCTCATTTTCTCAAACCTCAAAATCTACTAACCAATATGTGACTTTCCGTGAGGCTTTGCGAAAAAAGAGTGATTATCAACCCAGATCGAAAATGATCTGGGTTCCTGTCTCCCACTAATCTCGTTGTTGTGCTGGAACGGCTATGGAGGGCTGTCGTTAGACTTTGGTTTATCGACAGTGGTTGTTCCAAATACATGACATGGTACATTTCCCAGTTGAACGACATAAAAATCTTCGACGGTGGATTTGTCACCTTTCTAGGGGGAGCAACAGGAAGAATTACTATGAAAGGCATAGTGCGAAATGGGGTCCTTAGCTTCTCTTATGTCAACTATGTTCCTGAACTCAAACACAATCTTCTTCGCGTCTCATAGATGTGCGACAACGGTTCAAAGGTCCTTTTTACAAAAGGTGGTTGCGTGGTTCTGAAGCCCGGAATTGTCATACCAGAGGATTGGTACTTGATTAAAGCAGGGTGCCGGGGAAATGCCTATGTGATCGACATGAACAAAGACCCCATCAATCAAGTTAACCTGCTTATTCTCTAAAATTGTTGAACATGATGCAATGTTGTGGCATCGACGACTTGGCCATCTTAACATGAAGAATCTTAATCGACTTGCAAAGGGAGGTCTAGTCAGAAACTTAGCAATCAAGGATTTTATGCAGATTGAAAAGTGTGAATCATGTGCCCGTGGGAAGCAGCATTGGAAGCTCATAAGCCCAAGCTCATGCACACAACATCTAAACTTATGGAACTGGTTTATATGGATCTTTTTGCCCTGTCAATGTGCTGAGTATTGGAGAAAGGCTTATTGTTTGGTTATCACCGATGACTTCTCTAATTTCACTTGGGTATTCTTCTTGGAACAAAAGAGCGAAACTACTAGTCTGGTAAAGAAATTCATCACTCTCACGGAAAACCAAGCAAACGAGCCTGTCAAGATTATACACTACGATAGTGGGATGGAGTTCAAGAATGCTGTGTTAAACAACTTTTGTGCTTCAAAAGGAATTAAGCGTCAATACAGTGCAGCTCAAACCCCTCAGCAAAACGGGGTTGCTGAAAGATGAAATAGAACTCTCATCGGAGCAGCTTGTACTTTGCTGATAGATTCCGACCTTCCACTGCTATTTTGGGCAGAAGCATTGAACACCACCTGCTATGTACAAAATCATGCGCTCATCAACAATGTCACATGAAGACACCGTATTAAATAGTCGAAGGACAGAAACCCTTTGTACATCATTTTTGCACTTTTGATTGTCCTTGTGTTCTCCTTATCATGTATGCCAAGGGAAAATTTGACCCAAGGAGAGATCCATGATAATTCATCGGCTATGCAAGGAACACTTCATATCGAGTTTATCACAAAATCAATAAGCAGATCATGGAGACGTACTATGTGGATTGGCTGGAAGAAAATCCCAAAGACGCACGACTTGGACCTGATTGGTTATATGATTATTCTTCCATTTTTAAATCATTTAATATTTTACCTGATGTAATTTTGTTGCAGATGTCTCAAGTACTGTGATACCTATTCCCACCATAGTTGAAGATGATGTTGTCTATCACAACCCGAATTCTCGAGGTAGACCCATTAGTTTCGCATTTATATCTCAATTTATATAGGTTATCTAATTCGACGAATAAAAGTTATACTTTTTTCGTTTATAACGTACAAACGAGTATACGAAGCGAAATCCATATCGTGGTTGAACCAACTCGAACCATTTGAACCATGGCATAACTTGTGTAACTCGAAACATGTGAGGCTCGAACCATAATCATTATTAGGAACTTTATATTGATTTAGTTGATTAATTATAATTTTATAAGTTAAGTGGTTACGTGTAAACAAAAAAAAATACATAAACAACATTTCGTTGTCACACACCCACCTCCACACCTTGCGTTTTATTTAGCAGCCCACTTTGTTTCTTTCTTTTTTTTAATCAGCCCAAATATCATCATTAATTGTTGTGAGCAGCACAAACCCTTTTATATGTGGCCCAAAAGTCAAATGTATAACCGCCCCCAACACCCCCTTAATTTAGAGGTTCCGTACATGCAAACTCACAAAAAAAAAACCCTAACTCAAAATTCATTCCCTCCTTCCCTCCCCTACTGTCCACAGTGATCAAGAGCCTAGGGACTTCAAGTAATCCAGGTTTCAAGGCTAATCAAATTCCTTCATCGCTAGGTATCCTAATCCTGTGTTTCATGTTAATTATAAATGTTCATGCTTGATAATATTAAGTTATCTTGGCTGTGTTTTTCTGATTTCTTGATGTTCTTAATGTTTATGATGATTTCATATAGTTTAGGGTTGTTAGAATTCATACTTGATTGGTGAATGATCGCTTATGGGTTAAGTTAGTCATTAGGGTTTTGATTATTGCATGATCTTGGTTTGAACCTTGTTAGTTCTTGGTGAATTAGTCAATGTATAACCTGATTTATAATGATTACCTGTTGTATATGATGAATATGGGTCGTTTGGTTTGCTAAGTAATCGTTTTTTGGTGTTGGCTAACGAAACATGAAGTTGTGCGACAGTTACAGCCAAATTTAATCGGCTGTAACCGGGTTATAACTTAATGAAAATTAGATTTTCTTTAGTCTATTACGGCCTATTTTGAATACGCTTCTAATGGTCCTGGAATCATGATTTTTGGAGGTCGGTTATTATTTTAAATAAATTATTACATTACAGCAGTTAAAGCTGCGTTGATCTGTAGATTTTACGTGTTATGTTTTCAGTCATAACTATATAAATATTTACTGTTATACCATGTAATTTATATTGCAGATGGCCATAGATGTCTATGCGAACCTCTAACTGGAATTATGTCGATCGGATAATCGAGAAATTTTAATTAATTTTTCCGTGAGCTGCAGTCAGAAAGTGACGAATCTAATCACTATTTGGCACAAGATTTTTCACAAAAAATCCGTATGGAGTTTGGTCACCAAATGTTTACCCAATAGTCAATGCTCCGATTGACATGTACTATAATTTATCGGGAATTTTCTAGTACACGAACTATTCTGGATAATACTCTAAAAACTTTCCGAAAACGCACTATATTGCTGAATTTTTATTAAAGAGTATTTTAAGTCTTTCGTGACATTTGTGTTGTCGCTAAGTGATGTCGTGATAGAGGCATGCATGATAATTAGTATTGTATGATAAAATGTGCTACGTGCTAGATACGTGTAGGATTCGTGTTCATGAACTCTTAAACGGTAATCATGTTAGGAGTGATTGACCGGTTCCACCTCGTGTATTTCTTTCCATTCCTTAATCTGAGCATTTAAAGGTGAGTTCACTACTCTTTTGCAGGCATGCGTCCCAGAGGGATAAACTACTATTCCTTGAAGGAATATATTTTTTTAAATGTTGCAGTCTAGATTCGATGATAGTTAATAAACTTAAACTCTATCATGAAAGTCCATACTTTCTACCGAGCTAGTTGCCTGGGAGGCAACAGGGTATTAGTTGATAGCGCTATTAGGCTTGCCGAACCTCACACCATGCTTGGAGTCGGGCGTGAAATAAGGACTTTAAACACATGTCCAATGTTGATAGGCATTGATGAGGGCAAACAAGCATAACAGTCACATCAGTATCGAGTTTTTTATTCATAGCATGTCTTTAAACTAAACAATTACCTGTTTTACGTTAAACAAAACTGTGAACTAGCCAGCTTTTTGCTGATACCCTTGTCTACATGCTTGCAGGGCGTTAGGTACTTCTTGCCTGGAAACTTGCAGTCTGGGAGTTTGAAGTGTCATGGGGTGTTACTTGTGCCACTCTTTGATATTTTGCATTTTGAAAATACTTTGGTTTTGGTTATGTTAAAATAATGCATTTGCTTCCGCTAAACATTACTTTGTTTAAATCGTTAAATTTGAATTACACTTTTCATGTTGGGCATGATGTTGGTGTTTTATATTATTTACTCTTAGTTCCACATGATTAATGGCTGGATCCTGGTATGTCACACGCCTCACGGTAAAACTCCGCTAGTGGTAATTTGGGGGTATGACTGCTTTGTATCAGAGCCACTAGTTATAGTGAACTAGGTTTTAAAAAGTTTTTGTAAAACCAGACTACAACCAAATCAGTTTCGAAAACGACCTTGACACTGCACTCTAGATTGCAAGGTTCGCTTTTAATATCGCAAACACCATACATTTAGCATATACATACGCATTGCATTGTATATAGCAACACACACCGCATTATAGTACGAATTCATGTGTTATCTATTTATACTATAATGAACCATTACTATGATTTTGCTTTTAAATTTTTGTGATCTCCATCGTTTTGACAACACTTCCTTTTGACATTCACATTCTGAGGATCTCTTGATACAAGTTAAGAGGAATTGGGGTGAACATGCAAACCGAATTATAATTACGGGTGCACACGTAATAATAATTGGGAGTGCATGTGAGTCCTAGTGAGACCAAGCGTGTGTAAAGGGATTCTGACCCATTATCCGACATAATTGGGGATTCGGGTTTCCATGGGAGCCATGGCAATGTTAGACTCCTACCTAACCTTAACCTACACTCTTATCTTTTCTTTTCTACTTGTACTGAATATGGAAATCTATGCATTTCATATTTTTCTCATGTTGGTATCTTGTGGATGTCGAATCATGAGTGGATGCAGTGGAGCTAACTTGACTCAGGCCCAGATCCAGGCTCTAATCAATGCACGGGTTGCCGAAGCTTTGGTAGCAGAGCAACAACAACCTACTCAATCTCGAGTTTGTACCTTCAAGACGTTCATGGATTGCAAGCCTCACTCTTTTAACGGCACAGAATGAGCGGTGGGTCTTCTTCACTGGATTGAGAAAGTAGAGTCTGTCTTTGAGATGTGTGATTGTCCAGTTAACAATCGGTTCAAGTACACAACCGGTACTTTGGAAGGCAACACGCTCTCGTGGTGGAACGTACAGATTCGGATGCTTGGGTTAGCGGCTGCCATTTCTACCCCGTGGAACGATTTCAAGAATCTGATAAGGGAGGAATACTATCACAGGGACGACATTCAAAAATTGGAAGTGGAGTATTACACCCTAAAGATGATCGGGTCGAGATTGAAGCTTACACAAAGAGGTCCAATGATTTAGCTAGTTTATGTCCTAACATATTCGAGCTTCCTACAAAGGTATCGACTTTACCTGAAAGGTTTAGCCCCTGAGATCCCAAGCTTGGTAACTTCAGCTAACCTTCCCACGATTCAACAAGTTACCCGTCTAGCACATCGCCTCACAGATCCAGTGGTCGAGCAAGGCAAGTTGCACATGCAAAACACTACCGTTTCTGACACCTCAAACGACAACAAACGCAAGTGGAACGACTAAGAAAAAACCTCCAACTCTAGCTAGCAACAGAAGAGGACCAATAACAACAACAGTCGCAACTTCAACCAGTCTTCTACTACTAACCAGAATCAAGGCTCCAACCAGAATCAGGGTTCGTATGCTGGTAAACAGCCGAAGTGCAACAAGTGTAACTATCATCACCATGGGCAGAGTACTATAACATGTCAGATATGTGAGAAGGTAGGCTATACAGCGAAAGATTGCAGAGCTCCGTTCCTAAAACGACATCAACAATAACCACTGCAACAACAGCAACAGGGGCAACAACCACTATAGCAACAAAGTAATCAAAAGGGTTCAGTGTGGAAAATGAGGGTCATATCAAGAGGGATTGCTCGCAGCTAAACGATAATGCCAACAATAATGGGAACAACAACAACGACGACAACAATGGCGGAAATGGTGCTCGTGGGAGAGCATTTACGATTGGCGCGGGTGACGCTAGGAATGATAACACTTTGTGATCGGTACGTTTTCTATAAGCAATATTTTCGTTTATGTTTTATTCGATTCTAGCGTCGATCAATATTTTCGTTTACGTTTTCTATAAGCAATATTTTCGTTTACGTTTTTTATAAGCAATATTTTGTTTATGTTTTCTATAAGTTGAGTAGGCTGTTAGGATCGACTCCAAACCTCCCTTGAAAACCAAACATGTTGAGAAATTGGCTGACGGTCAGTCAAGTGAAACATCTCATATTTTTATGTTGGGTGCAAACTCGATCTTTAGGTCAAGTGTTTGACATTGAACTCCTTCCTCTTACTCTTAGCAGTTTTATGTAGTCATTTTAACTTGTCTTTCACTTTCCTGTGTCTACTTATCAAATTTCGGGACGAAATTCCATTCATGTTGGGGATGATGTCATAACCTGAATTCTCGAGGTAGACCCATTAGTTTCGCATTTATATCTCAATTTATATAGACTTATCTTATTCGACGAATTAAAGTTATACTTATTTAGTTTATAACGTACAAACGAGTATACGAAGCAAAATCCATATCATGGTTTAACCGACTCGAACCATTTGAATCATGGCATAACTTGTGTAACTTGAAACATTTGAGGCCCGAACCATAACTTGATTAGGAACTTTATATTGATTTAGTTAATTAATTATAATTTTATAAGTTAAGTGGTTATGTGTAAAAAAAGAGAAAATACATAAACAACATTTCGCTGTCACACACCCACCTCCACACCTTGTGTTTTATTTAGTAGCCCACTTTGTTTCTTTCTTTTTTTTAATTAGCCCAAACATCCTTATTAATTGTTGTGAGCAGCCCAAACCATTTATATGTGCCCCAAAAGTTAAGTGTAATGCTTTGCTTTTTGTAACTTTCCGTTTTTAGTATGTTTGCTTCGTGTTTCTATTTTTGCGAATCCTAAAGATTGTAATCTTATCTCATTTCCAAATCATTGTAAATCCAAGGCTTTGATTGTAATCAAATTGATCAATTATACGAAATTCGCAATCTACATACGCATTTATACTTGTGTTCATACACGTATTTGTTACACAAATTAAAGCTTCGAATTAACTCGTTGATTCTTATCTTGTACTCGTAAAATTAAACGTTTCAAATCAAGCAAGCAATTAGCAAATTAAACGCAAAATACATAGACTTTTGGCATCATAAATCTTGTCACACTTACGTTAAACACTTGCAAGCTATGTTTACGGTTTATGTAACACCTTTATACATGTTTTAATTTTCCAAACACTTCACACTTAGATTACATATGAAATGCAACATTTAATCAAACAATTAAACCTAAAGATATTTATTATTTAAAAAAAAAGAAAAATGGACAGCTTGCGGCCGCAAGCTGTCACACTGACGGGTGGTCTATCGGACAACCCGAAAGTGCATTAAAATGATCATTATTCCACGTTTAAATGGGTTAATTGTTACGATTTGATGTCTACAGAGTGTATGGTTTTGCAGGTACCGAAGAGCATAACGAGGGAGTTTAAACGTGCTTTGTCGGGGATTTGGAAGTGGCTAGTTGAAGATGAGGACTCAACAGATTGAACGAGGGGCAAAACGGGAAATTCATGCTGACCACCGTAAGCTACGGTGGGCGCCGTAGCTTACGGTGGAGTCCACCTTCAAAAGCACCGTAAGACAGTCCTTAAGCACCATAAGAAGATTCTGGCCCACCGTACGCTACGGTGGGCCCCGTAGCTTTTGGTGGCGAGCTACGGGAAAGTTGTAATTGCCCATTTTAACTCGAATTGAAGAGGTATTTTCACATCTCAATCATTAGAATGTTTGACAGAGCTTAGGGCGATGTTTGAGTAATCTTGTGGGTTCTAAACAATTTCTAAACATTGCTTTGGTGTTTTTGATTCCTATGAACAAAACTATTGAAGGTGTCATGACTTGCAAGACCATGAGTGGCTAGAACTCTTTGTGATCATCTAGAGTGGAAGGTTTGTTTGAACAATTGTGTTTTGAATAATAACTGGCTATATTTGTAGTTGTTATGGTGTTTGGATTGTTGTTGGTAAATTGTTGATTGATATTTGAATCATTGCCTTAATCGTACGTTCTTGGTGTCATTGACAATCGAGATATCACGGGGAGGTTTACGGGTTGGATATTAGTCAATTGGTTATCGGGTAACAACCTTGCATTGTAATAATCCGCGTACTTAGTTCCCTTTTATCACAAACAAGTAATCAAACACGAGTCATGTCTATGTGACTCTTTCTAGTTGAATTTGAAACACATGTGTTAATTTAAACTGGAAACTTGAAATGGTCACTCCTTTTTAATCTGTTAAACAACCAACTTTGATTTGCTATTAGTTAAAATCTAAAACCACAAACCAAAAACTCTGAATTTAATTTCTTGCAGTTTAGGTAAATTATTCAAAGTATTACAAACTCTAGATAACGCAATTTCCACAACTCCCTGTTTTCGATACCCACTTACCGCTAGCTATTAGTAGTATTTGGATTAAATGTACGTGAGACTATGGCATCACGTCAAATTTTGGCGCCATTGCCGGGGAGTAGTGCGCAACGTGTGTTATCTTTGATTTAGTTTAGTCTGTTATTTTTTTGGGTTTACGCTGGTTTTGTTAGGGTGCAGGTTTTACAGGAGCATGCATACTAGAGGCTCTAATAGGCTATCACCATTGGCATTTGATCCGGAGATCGAACGAACTTTGTAACGAAACAGGGTATTGCTACGCGAAAACAAGATTAGTGGTTCACCGGCAACACCTACTACACCAATTTCACCACTTAATACCATGAAACAATTACCTACCACCACGAGCCAAACATCACCATCCACACCTTCACCAATTCCTACCACCCATCCAACATCAACACATGAAGTTAACCCATCCAACGCCGCATCGATGGTACAACCATTCTCATCCTTTTTCCCAACATCCGGTCAATCATCATCCAACCAACAACCACTACCAAGTCAAACTCTACCAAGTTCAACCATTATCAATACCTCCTCTACATTTCAACTACCAACCCAACCTGGTTTCGAGTATCCTTCCTCACAGTTTGTGCGATCGTCGGGTGCAGGGGGAGACAGGTTTGATGATGGTTATGAAGAAGAATTTGGAGGGAATGAAGAAGAAGGTTATTACTATGGGGGTGATGGAGATAACTTGGGACCTCAAGGGGAATGGGTTACCCACAAGGGCAACCATTGGAACAAGCACAAGAAATGATTAGGCAACCCATGGGGTGCAACAGATTCGTCCTCACGGGCCACCATTCCAACAACCAATGCCTTTACAACAAGTCCAAGGTCAACACCAACAACCTTAATTCCAAAGACCAATGCAACACATCAACAACAATTTGTACCTCAAGGGTTAAGACAAAGTCAAGCGAGTCGACCAAGAGTACCATTAGGTGTGCCATGAAGACATCATCGAGAGGTAGTGCGGGGGTTGAAGCACATTTTCGAACGGTTATGACTAATAATCCTTCTCCGGTAGTGATACCTCATCTCCCGGATGGGTGGACATTTGAGGTTAGGATGACCGCATTACAAAGCTTGCTGAAGTACAAGGGTCTAGCAACGGAGGAATCGTACTTCCATTTGGAAACATTGATTCCATTTGCAACACCATCAGAGGGCAATGTTTTTCATCGGATGATGTTAAATTGGTATTGTTTCAGTTTTCGTTGGAAGATAAGGCAAAGAGGTGGTTTCATACTCTACCTTCCACATCGATCTATACATGGGCCGATATGCAACAACGGTTTTTAGAGGAATTTTTCAGGCCCAAAAGACAAATGAAGCTAGGCGGAGCTTAAGAAGTTTTCAACAACAACGGGGTGAGATTTTCCATGAAGCATTTGAAAGGTTTAACATGATGTTAAAGAATTGTCCTCATCATGGCATTGCACTTTGGGATTTGTTGAATGCTTTCCATGAGGGTTTGAGTTTGGAAGATGCTCGTGACTTGATATCCATCACTAATGGTACTTTTGGTACAAACTTTGAGCAAGATGATTGGGCATTTTGGGAGCAAATGGCGGTTACATCGAAAAAGAAATCACAATCTTCATGGCGGGCGACGCATGTCATCACAAGACCCCAAGCGACTAATCAGGTATATAATGTTTGTACTAACTGTAATGAATTGGGTCATGCAGCGGAGGTGTGTTTGGTGGGAGTGAGTGAGACTCAAGTTGAAGAAGTTAATGCTATTGGGGGGGTGGTTGAAATGTCAATATGAACTCCAACACATACCACCCTGGGTTACGAAATCATCCAAATTTCTGCTATGAGAACCCGACAAATCAAGCCAATCCTAATTTCCAAGGAGCTCAACGGAGTGTTGTTCCTCGTCAACAATATAATCAAGGGATTTTTAGTGGTGGAAATGGTCAAGGGTATCAAGGTTAATTACAACAAGCGGGTGACCAAAGTGGAAATGCGGGTCAAACTTCATCAAGCGGCAACAAGGTTATGGATATGCTCCGAATGATGCAACAAATATGCAAAGGAGAAATCAACTCGATGAGGCTCGTATGCAAAAGGATGAAGTTCGTGATAAAAGCATCCAAACGCTCACCACCCAAATGGGTCAACTTGCAACCGACGTAGCGGAGCTTAAAAAAGGTAAGGGCCAACTTCCAAGTGACACAAAGGTAAATCCCTTTCATAATTCTTCACGTAATATTAATATTAACCATGTAAGTGTTTTACCAAGCAGTAAAATATTTAAGGCAAATTTGGAGCTGTATTTAATTGAAGGGGTGATTGAGGATATTACGGGATTTGAGAGTGATGAGGATGAAGTCTCATCACCAAATGTGTCTAAGGACCCTATCGTTGAAAAAGTAATTAAAAAACCGGGTTTGGGTGAAATTTTAAATGAGACAAAGGCGGAAGGGGACCAAGTCAAGTCTCGTTTCCTTCCGCTTTAGTTGACCCGGGAAAGAAAAACTTTATTTCAACAAGGGGTCCTCAAAAGGAGGAATTATTGGATGTGTTTAAACAGGTCAAGGTAAATCTCCCATTACTTGATGCGATTAAGCAAGTACCCGCTTATGCAAAATTCTTAAAAGGATTATGCACTCAAAAAACACAACAAAAGAAAAAGTTGCCTAAGCGGGTAGATTTGACCGGACAAGTAAGTGCAGTGCTAAAAGGGATACTTCCTCCCAAAGGCGTTGTTAGATCTGGGAGCCGGAATAAGTATATTACCGGGTGGTTTATATGATCAGTATGATTTTGGACCATTGGCTCGGGTTTAGACAATGGTGGTTTTAGCCGATTTGTCTCACAAGTTATCTCGAGGGATGGTTTAAGATGTAATTGTGAAGGTGGATGAATTCTATTACCCGATAGACTTTTTAGTACTAGACTACTCATTCGCAGACCCAAAACAATAGCAAAACGTTATTTTGGGTCTGCCATTTTTAAGCACCGCTCATGCCGTAATCGATTGTCGACTTGGTATGGTTGACATGACATTCGGTAACAGAAAAATTAGATTAAATATTTTTACTAACACTTCTAATTCTGTTGGTGTTGATTAGTGTCTCATGGCAGATCTAGTGGATGGATGTGACCCGCATGAATATGCGGAAGAGGATGTTTGTGTTTGTGTTTGTGATGTGTCTGAGCAGGTACATGCTAGTGATTTGCGAGTGGAGGAAGAAAAACAGGATGTGATGGCAATGAAAGAGGGGCGACCGCCGTGGACTCATCAATTCGAGAGTCTACCGGCGGAAATTTATTCGGGTACGAAACCATCCTTGGAGGAGCCCCTATTAGAGTTGAAGGAATTGCCGAGCCACTTGAAATATGCATTTCTAGGGGATAATGACACATTACCGGTCATTATTGCCTCTAACTTAGAGTTGGCTCAAGAGCATGAATTGCTAAGGGTGCTTAAAGCGAATCGGGCGGCTATTGGATGGATGATCGCTGACTTGAAAGGAATTAGCCCATCAATTGTTATGCAAAAAATTCTTACAACTGATGATGCAAAGCCGACGAGGGAAGCTCAAAGAAGGTTGAATCCGAACTTGGGTGAGGTGGTAAAGAAGGAGATAATCAAATGGTTGGATGTAGGTATTATTTACCCTATTTCTGATAGTGCTTGGGTAAGTCCTACCCAAGTGGTGCCAAAAAAGGCCGGTATTCAAGTGATTAAGGACGAAAATGGTGAGCAAATCGCCACCCGACCGGTCACCGGATGGCGTGTTTGTATCGATTATAGAAAATTGAGTGCCGCAACCTCTACGGACCATTTCCCATTACCATTCATGGACCAAATAATTGAAAACTTTCGGGTCGAAAATACTACTGTTTTTTGGATGGGTACTCGAGTTACAACCAAATTGCTATTCACCCTGATGACCAACATAAGACCACTTTCACCTGACCTTATGGTACTTTTGCTTTTAGGCAAATACCATTTGGCTTGTGCAATGCCCCACAACTTTTCAATGATGTATGATGAGTTTTTTCTCGGACATGGTTGGAGAGTCGCTTGAGGTGTTCATGGATGACTGTTCAATTTTTGGCACAAGTTTTGAGTCTTGTCTTGACAAGTTGGAAAAGGTTTTAAAAAGATGTGTCGATAGAAACTTAGTGCTTAGTTGGGAGAAAAGTCATTTCATGGTGCAAGAAGGTATTGTGTTGGGCCATGTTGTTTCTGAAAAAGGGATGGAGGTAGATAAAGTGAAAATTTGTGTAATATCATCGTTGCCTCCTCCTACAAATGTAAAAGGGGTAAGGTCATTTTTGGGGCATGCTGGGTTTTATAGGAGATTTATTAAGGGTTTTAGTGTTACTACTAAACCCTTATGTAATTTATTATTGAAATATGTTCCTTTTGACTTTACTAATGAATGTTTGCAAGCTTTTAATGTTCTGAAGGAACAACTGGTGAAAGCCCCTATTTTGCAACCGCCTGATTGGTCAAAGCCGTTCGAGATTATGTGTGATGCTAGCGATACAACTATTGTAACAGTTTTGGGACAAAGGGTCGACAAGAAGCCGGTGGCAATTTATTATGCGAGCGAAACCTTGTCTGATGTGCAACTGAATTACACCACAACTGAAAAAGAATTATTGGCAGTGCTGTACGCCTTGGATATGTTTCGATCGTATATTTGGGGAAGCAAGGTAGTAGTGTATTCGGACCATAGCGCAGTTCGGTATTTGATTGAGAAAAAGCATGCGAAGCCTCGGTTGATTCGGTGGGTGTTCTTGTTACAAGAATTTAATTTGGAAATTCGAGATAAAAAGGGAGGTGAAAATGTGGTGGTGGACCATCTATCTCGAATTCCAATGGAAGGGGTTGACGGTTTCAGTGAAATTAACAAAAGGTTTCCCGATGAACAGTTGCTCGTTGTCTCTACTTCTGTAGCATCGTGGTATGCCCATTATGTAAACTATTTGTCCACGAGAGTTATTCCTAGTCATTGGACGAAGAGAAGAAGACAACAGTTCATGGTCCAAGTCAAGCAATACATATGGGATGAATCAGATCTGTTTAAAATTGGCCCAATCAAGTGATTAGAAGGTGTGTGCCGGAAACAGAAGTGGCCAAAATTTTGACCCATGCTCATTCATTCGCTTGTGGGGGACACTTTAGTGTTCACAAGATGGGATATCAGGTGCTCACATGCGGGTTCTATTGGCCAACAATTTTTAAAAACGCATGTGAATTTGCCCGAAATTGTCTAGATTGCCAAAAGATCGGGAGTATTTCAAAGAGGGATGAAATGCCTATGTAGCCCATCTTGGTGGTAGAGATTTTTGATGTATGGGTGATAGATTTCATGGGGCCTTTTCCAAGTTCAAATGGGTTTTTGTACATCTTAGTGGCTGTGGATTATGTATCAAAATGGATTGAAGCCATACCGACAAGGACTAATGATCATTCGGTTGTTTGCAAGTTTGTACAATCGAATATCTTTGCTCGTTTCGGGATTCCACATGTTATAATCAGTGATGGTGGTTCAAATTTTAATTTCGGGAAATTACCCAATTGGTCAAGGAAGCTTTTCTGATGGTATGCCTCTAGGAATTTCATGGTACTTTCAACTTCATGATTGTATTCCAGGCTGAGCACAACATTCTTATGCACCCATTTCACATGCTAGGCGTAGCTGGTGTATTCGGCGGCTCCCTATTTAGTGCTATGCATGGTTCTTGGTAACCTCTAGTTTGATCAGGGAAACCACTAGAAAATGAATCTGCTAATGAAGGTTACTGATTCGGTCAAGTTGAAGTGTCCAACCGTCAAATTAAGGAAATTTTAATAAAGACGGTGCGAACGGATAGGAAGGATTGGTCGAGTAAGTTGGATGATACGTTGTGGGCGTACCGAATGGCCTACAAAACTCCTATGGTACAACTCCTTACCGGCTGGTGTACGGAAAGGGATGTCATTTACCGATGGAATTGGCGCATTAGGGCGCATTGGGCTATTAAGACGGTAAACGCCGATTATGATAAAGCGGGGAAGATCCGAAAACTTCAATAGAGTGAGATCGAAGAGATTAATGATGAAGCATATGAGTGTGCGGTTTCATACAAGGATAAGCTCAAAAAGGTTCATGATGAAAAGATTCGGAAGCAAACTTTCAAAATGGGTCAAAAGGTGTTGTTGTATAATTCAACGCTAAAGATGTTTGCGGGCAAATTGAAAAGCAAGTGGATGGGCCCTTTATTACACGAGTGGGCAGGTTTGGAGATGTTGATATTGTGGATGATCGGACTAACATGAAACAAACAATGAATGGGCATCGCCTCAAACCATATTTAGAAGGAAATGATATTAAACATCTTGAACTTGACAAAGTGGGCTACATCCTACGCCCGTTGCACACAGATAAACACAAGAGGCCCAGGTTTGGTAGTGCAAATATATAGTTTATCTGTTTAGTTAGTTTGGTTCGAGTAATTAGCCGAACTTGTTTGATTTGTGTTTGAAACAAGTGTGGCGAAGTTTTTCGGAATTTCTCCTACAATGTGTTGAGGACAACACGGGTTTTCGAGGGGGGTGGTAGGATAAAAGTTTGTAAAAATGTCGTTTGTAGTTGCTATAAAAAATAAAAAAAAAAACAAAAATTTTGAAAAAAATGCCCAGATACCGTCGTAGCTTACGGTCCCTACCTAAGCTACGGTGGACTCCAATTCCATTACGGTGTAAGGCTACTTTCTTACGGCCCCTTTATAAACCCTGGCCACCGTAGCTTACGGTGGCCATTGGGGGAATTGGGTCCGCAAAACAGCTTTTTAAACACGGGATTTAACACCAATCACCCATTTATCTCTTTCAGCCACAACTTCCATTCTCCTTCTTCCATATTTACTCTCAAGAACACCCACTTTAACTTACACCAATCCTTCAATTTCTCACCAATTCGAGTGATTTTGGGGTCAATCTTGACTAAAATTTCTCAAGGATTCTGAATTTGTGCTTGCATTGGTGGAATCCAACATTTGGTGGATCAATTTGGAACTTATTAATCCGAAAATTCTAGGGTATTTGTTGGGTTTTTGTTAATATTCAAGTTTGTAGGGTTCTTCTTTTCTACAAGGCTAAGGTATGCAATTTCTTACACTATTATTATTGCATTTTAGAATTGTAAGTGCTATGTTACCATATTCCCATGCTTGCTTTAGTTGATTATCTTGTGATAAATGTGATGGGTTTTTGAATGGTTATGATTATGGAAGCTTGTTATGTGATAAAAATATGATTTTTGGGCAAAATTTTACTAACTTAGGGAAATGTTGTTCAAATTTTTTGCATATGATGAACTTGTGATTTGGCTAGTTTCCATGACCATATTGATAAGCAAGTGTGGGGATAATGTAGGATATTGAGAAGAAGAATAATGTGTGTTCTTGATGTCTTTGCTTTGCTGAATTAGTATGGGGCGTAAAGGAAAGGAAAAAGTGGGTTATTCGAGTAACCCGGCGTCAAGAAAGAGATGGTTAGTGATGCAGAGTGACATTGAGGAAGAGCACAAGGAAGATGTGACTAATCAGGGGCCAAAGCCAAGATGGACATCTGGTGGCAGGCTGAGTTGTCAATGATCAGATTAATAAACTGGCACAAAGGAAAGAAGCGCTTATTTGTGAAAAAGAAGTGAGGGAAGTAGATTTTGGACCATTTGGGGTTACGGATAAGTTTCGTGCACTAGGTTGGGAAGCGGCTCTAAAATGTTACGATTATGAAGGTATAAAATTATATGACGCTGAGATTCAAGAGTGGATGGCCACTCTTAGGTGTCCTTCTTATAAAGGGGAGCATCGAAAATGAGGCTGATAGGAACCGTAAATAGCATTGAGGTGGAAATGTCTTTTGATTCTTTGTGGCGGGTAGCAAAGTTTGATAGTAAACCAATAAATCAATACATGCTTCCAAGGCTGGAAGACCTATACTTTGAACCCGAGAAGCATCCTCGGTGGAACCCGATGCTTGATTATTTATTTCTGCCGGATACCACTCACGGAAAGCTGTACCGCAAGATTTTAAGAATTGAGGGAAAGTTAATATTGGCCATTTGCATGCAACTTTCATCCCAAGGCGGGGTGACAAAACTGAGGTTAGACGGCCGGAATGTCGGTGCTCAACCCATTGTTGACTGGGGCCCCCATGTTTCCTTTCCGCTTTTTGGTGATGAATAATGTGTGGATTAGCAGGAATAGTGATCAGCGGAAAATCATCGCGCATTGTCGCCTTATTACAGCCCTCTTGAAAATGTATGGGGTGATTGGTGCGGATGATAAGGGGTCATACAAGAAATTTAAGCCGTTTGACATCCGAAAATTGGGAGCTGGGTGGAAGTACACAGAATCTGAGCGGTGTCATAAGTGAAGAGCGAAGGGCAAAGATGGAGAGTGCTAAAGGCCGAGCGCGGCCACTTAGACCGGGGGAAGAGGATGAACCGGAGAGCGAAGAAGACGGCCCCTAGTGGGGATGAAGATTATATAGATGACCCACATGTTACCCTGATGAATGTTGATCGGGGAGGTTCGAGTAGTGATCCAACTGGAGGTTTCTTCTACCTCTCAAGATATCCGTATGAGCCGAACTGGGTTCATGAAGGTACGGTGCAAGAAGTAATTGAGAGTTAGAGGCCTTCGGTGTTTGATAGCTGGAGTGGGGCTGAAATAACGTTCTTTGATCATCAGACCTTCATGGGTGCGAGTATGGAGTGTGCGTTAAGGCAAATTTTGATCATCAAGAATCGTGGAACCGCACCCATGCGTACGCCTTTGACAAGAGATAAATAACCGATATTTGGATGATCAAAACCGGTGGATGCATGCTGATTGGCATGCGGGGCGACCGGTGGTTGTGGATCCACCAACTGTGGACTACTCGACCCTACCACCCTATGACGGCAATGTTTCTTATCCGACACCACCGATGCATCAGTCTTAATGGGTGGATCCTCGTTATGGGCAACAGCAGCAACAGCAAAGTTCCGGGCAACAAGAAGGGGGAGAAAGTGGCAGTGGCGCGTTCGCAATCAATGAGTTTTCGGAGATGATGAATTCCATCTTCGGACCTCCTCAACCGCGCTATTATTGATCAGGTTGTGTTCTTCCTTTGTACAATATGGTAGACTTTATTTTATTGCGTTGTGTTTATGGTCTGGATGAAGGGGTGTATTATGATTAATAGTCATTTCTGGGGTTGGTAGTATTGTGGTTGAGTTTCATGTATTTAAAAAAAAAAGAAATGTGGGGTTTGAGTATGGAAGCTAAAGGTGATATTGAAGTAACTTGAGTGATCATTCCTTCAAAACCATACATTGGGGCCAATGTATCCCAAGTGCGGGGATGGGGGAAATTTTTCCAGATTTTAAAATTTTTTGTGAACTAAACAAACCGTTGTAAAAGTTTGAATATACTACCTTAATATACATGACACATCGGTATCCTTTTTTATTCCTTTCTTGGTGAGGCTTGAGCTACATTGATGTACTTTAGAGATTAAATTATTTTTGGTTGAGTAGTGGTATGTGCATTGCGTTAATAGAACTTGGATAATAGATGTTTGTCAACACCTAGGGTACATGCTTGTGAATATGATAAGGGCATTTAGGTAGCCTCGTTTGGATGTGTGTTGAGTGTGGATTTTGGGGGTTGGACCTCATAAGTTATATATATGAGCTTGGTAGTGAGCGGGACGGGGGTTTGGACATTAGTAGCCAAAATTTGAGCTTTTAACCATTCAATTGTTACCCACGCCTATGTCCTACAAAATTCCACCTATTAATTGACTCGGTTTAAGGGTCTAGTTTAGTTTGATATTGCTTTGTATGTATTATTTATATCAATAGTCGTAATGCGATATTTGCTATCTTGTTGCAATATTGTTAAACGTTATAAAAAAGAAAAAAAAAGAAAGAAGAAAAAAAATGGAAAAGAGAAGTTAGTTGTACAAATTCTCGCCCTTACACATAGCCTCATTACAACCCGAAAGTCCTTTTGATTTATAAACAGGTTTGGCAATTTGTAGGTAGAGACTTGATTATTATCCAAGCTTATTGTCGCGCATTCACATACTTGCATTGAGTGATCTAGCACAATCTTGCTAGTACCATTTTTTTCACCGAGAGGAGAGTATTGTGAGGGGTGTGTTATGTGGTATGATGGAAAGTTGACAACTAGATGACATGTTTGGTCTGGTTTACATGATGATCACTTTAAGTTTTAAAACGTTTGTGATGTGTTGCGTGGGCCAAGCAATGTTTAAGTGTGGTAATGTGACAGGTGGTCTATTTGAAAACCCGAAAGTGCATTAAAATGATAATTATTCCACGTTTACATGGGTTAATTACGATTTGATGTCTATGGTGTGTATGCTTTGTAGGTACCGAAGAGCATAACGAGGGAGTTTAAACGTGCTTTGTTGGGATTTGCAAGTGGCTAGTTGAAAATGAGGACTCAAGAGATTGAACGAGGGGCAAAACGGGAAATCCTGCTTACCACCGTAAGCTACGGTGGGCGCTGTAGCTTACGGTGGAGTCCACTTTCAAAAGCACCGTCAGACAGACCTTAAGCACCGTAAGAAGATTCTGGCCCACCGTAATTACGGTGGCGAGCTACGGTAAAGTTGTAACTGCCCATTTTAACTCGAATTGAAGAGGTATTTTCATATCTCAATCATTAGAAACGTTTGACAGAGCTTAGGGGCTATTTTTGAGTAAACATGTGGGTTCTAAACAATTTCTAAACATTGCTTTGGTGTTTTCGATTCCTTTGAACAAAGCTATTGAAGGTGTGATGAATTGCAAGACCATGAGTGACTAGAACTCTTTGTGATCATCTTGAGTGGAAGGTTGTTTAAACAATTGTGTTTTGAATTCTCATTTCTAGAATAATAATTTGCTATATTTGTAGTTGTTATGGTGTTTGGATTCTTGTTAGTAAATTGTTGATTGATGTTTGAATCATGCCTTAATCGTACGTTCTTGGTGTCATTGACAACCTAGATATCACGGGGAGGTTTACGGGTTGGATATTAGTCAATTGGTTATCGGGTAACAACCTCGCATTGTAATAAACTGAGTACTTAGTTCCCTTTTATCACAAACAAGTAATTAAACATGAGTCATGTCTATGTGACTCTTTCTAGTTGAATTTGAAACACATGCATTAATTTAAACCGGAAACTTGAGATGGTCACTATTTTTTAATCTGTTAAACAACCAACTTTGATTTGCTATTATTTAAAATCTAAAACCACAAACCAAAAACTCTGAATTTAATTTCTTGCAATTTCGGTAAAATAGTCAAAGTATTACAAACTCTAGATAACGCAGTTTCCACAACTCCCTGTGTTTGATACCCACTTACCGCTAGCTATTAGTAGTATTTGGATTAAATTTACGTGAGTCTACGACATCACATCACACACACATATACACTTCTTGTTTCAATGTTATCAACCATCTAATCCTCATAAATGCTAACCTAACTTAAAGCCTAATCCCTTCCCTATATAAACAAGCATTCCCTCATCCATTTCTCACTTTTATAGGCCTCCAAACACTTCAAAAATTATCTCGAACTTCCTTAATTCTCTGCAGTCCCATTTCAGTTTGCAAGCGAATTTCAACTCACTTCCTTTCATATTCAAATCTTGTTTCTTCTTCTGAAACACTTGGATAACCTCTAGGAAGGTTTTCACAAGTTTACTTGGGCAAACTAAGGTGAAACCTCACCATTTTGAGGTCCAAAAGTCTCCAAACTTTCTGCTCATGTTTATCTTTTCATAACTTTAATAACTTCATGTTTTTCATTTCCTCAACAATGTTTGCTAGGCCTCTTGGGATGTTACCATAGGTTTTCCATGTAAAACCAAGGTGGAACAAAACCATTTTTATGGCCAAACTTTCTGTTTTGGAAGTTAAACTTATAAACCTTTTCTTAAACTTGTTTTCTCTTAACAACTCTATGCTACTTGTGCCTGTAATCAAGTTTATGGTTAGTGTTCTAGTTAGAATTGTTTCATACAAAATCAAGAGGCATAAAAGGGTCTTAACCCACAAGTGTTGAAACCATCCAAGCTTACAAGCTTGTGTTTTGGTGAAGGTGTGATCACATGGAGGCCTTGGCTATCTAACTTTCAATCCACCACCTCACTTGATGATATCTATCCACTAAGCTATGTTTCACCTTCAGTTGAGAAACAAGGCTACGACACATCCCCAAACGTTGCCATGTTCAGGATGCATGCACCTAGCTTGCTTATTCGGTCAAAACGTAGTTTAGTGAAGTCCTTTATTTTTATTTCATTCATGACCATCTGGATTGTCCTTGTGGCAATTTGTGTATTGGTGAATCTTATGAAAGAGTTTACGGACGGTTATCCTCCTACCTATCTATGATTTATATTATAAACTTGTTAATATTATATATGTAACTTATACATATAAATAGTAAATATAACCGAACCTTTGACAATGACCGTATGGTTACTTGTCCTAACATTAGGTTATTTTATCTAAGACCTAACCATCGATATGATTCTATTGGGCATGACCCATAAAACCACAAACACCCTACGGGGCTTATAGCGAGCGTTAACGTTTAGATAAATACTTTTGACTATACATACTTTTGCATACTTTAAATCCTAAATTAACGAACTCCCTTTTCATTCCAATACTCACACATCTACGTTTCCTTGGGTAGGATAACTCGGTGTTCATCCCCCTAATCAACCCAAACACTTTCACGGATTAAACTTTGCAAAACCGTGAGTACACTTGACACCCTTTTTACGCTTTACACTTTTTGGGTGCAATATGTTAATCTATCACACACTAAATCACACTTTTATTATTATGCAATCACACAAACAATCCATCATACATGTTATAGTTATGTGATACCCGATTTGTTTACTTGGTTCTTATGTGATACAAATGTCATTAACTTCGTACGAGCCTCCCCTTAACGTGTATAGCGTTATAGAAGTAACGCACCGCCCGTATTCTTGTGGTCATGTTAAGTTTAATCTATTATTCGGTGACACTTGAGGATTGACTTGTAGTTCGCGTGCCTTGTTCACATTAATCCCGTATGCTAGCTTATCATGTGGATTTGTTTAAATGTTTTTATTACTTATGCTATGATTGAAACTTGAGTACTCGCCAATACTTTGTATTGAACTATACTTTTTAACATGTTGCAGGTTGTGGATGTTGATGTGACGAAACTTAGTAGGACTGGCATAGAAACACACTTAGAATGCTAAGTTATTTATTATGTTTGGTTTAACTTGTCTTATTTGATGTTACATTGAATTTGAATTATGTTGTACTTGACGTTTTGATGAATGAAATGAAATGAGTTACTTTGATGTTGTACTTGACGTTTTGATGAATGAAATGAGTTACATTGAATTTAAATATTGTCACATTTAGTGTTATGATGTCTCAAGCAATCTCGTTCGTCTCACTCTGATGTTTCCGCCATCGGTTGGGGTGTGATAGATTGGTATCAGAGCCATAAGTATAGGGAATTAGGTTGAAATGCGATGTTCGACCTAGTCTATAGTTTAAGTGACCAACTTGACCTTTCTTGATTCATGCATAAATTGCTAATTCTTCGTAAGTGCTTCTTCCTATTTCTTTTGTCTTAACATACATCCAATGTGTCTTTCCTAAGACATTTACACAACTTACACACTTGAATACTTGAAGACACTCATACTATAAACGAGACATCTCAACAAAATAGGGGTGAAACCCGCACATTGGTGATCACTCTCAATCCGTCTGTTCAATTTTACACGAAATTACACCATCAAGTTAGGAGTGAAATCCACATCTTGATGGGAATTTCCATTTAATACTCTAGTGGACCCTTACCAACGAGTTGGAATTCGCTCCTCGTTTAGTAAGTCCCAACCACACTTAGCGTACAATGTTGTCAAGTTAGGGTGAAACCTGCACCTTGTCAACTAGTCCCATTCTCGATATTCAATCTCGCCAAAATTTTGATTTTTCGATCGGTTAGAGACGTGTAGTAACTAGAAGGGTAAAGTGTCGTTAATCGCTTCTCGACGAGAACTGTAGGCCGAAGCAAGTTTCTCTAATTTGAAAGGATCTCGATTCACTTTGGAATAGTCGTCGTTTCTCAACTCGAAACACTCCAATATTTTATTAAACCTATCTTTTATGCTATCTTAATTATTATGTGTTATAAATACTTATTACCTCATTCGTTTCTAGCCCGATTGCACAACTCGCATGCCTTTTGTAACCAAAAACATTAATAATCCTCGTGAACCAACTAAATTTATACTCCTTAAGTAACCATACATGTTTATGCTTTTGAATGCTTGTATGCCTATGCTATCTATGTGAATTCATACATGTTACATGATACTTATATGCTCAAAAACAATTTTATAAAAAACACATTATGATCGAAGCCTTAATCTCTCTTCTATTGTCTACCCTTTAGATGTCTTTCTCACAAAGCGTCATGGTAAAGCAGAAGTCAAAGTCAAAGTCCCACTCCAATTCGATGTCAAAGAGGGATTGCATGAAGTTCATGGCCGAGCAAATGGCCAAGCTTATCCCAGACATTGTTAGCAAGATTCAACCTTCGCTGAACGCTGACTCACCCACGCCTCTGACGTGATGTCGTTGTCACACGCAAATTTAATCCCAAAACTGCTATAGCTAGCGGTTAGTGGGTATCGAACAAAAGGATTCGTGGAACTAGCGTTATCAAAAGATTGTGCTACTATAACTAATTACCTAATTTGCAATAATTTAATTTCAGATTTTGAGTGATGGATTTAGACTTTAAAACCTTAACAATTCAAAAATTGGTTTGTTAACAGATTACTAAGGGAATGATCATCTTGGGTTTCTGGTTCAAAACGCATGTGTTTTAGTTTTACTAGAAAGAGTCACATAGACATGACTCGTGTTTGATTAACTATTTGTGATAAAAGGGAACAAAGTACTCGGATTGAAATGCGAGGTCGTTACCCGATGACCAATTGGTTAATACCCAACCCGTAAACCTTCCCGTGATATCTTGATTGTGAACGACACCAAGAACATATGAAATAAGCAATAAGCACAATATCAACCAACAACTTACAAACAATCAATCAACACCATAATCACAATAACATAGCAATTATTCTAGAAATAAGTAAATTGAAACACAATTGTTTACCGAACTTTCCACACAAGATGATCACCGAAATGTTTAGCCACTCATGTTCTCACAATAAAACAAACTTCAATTGTCTTGTTCATACGAATCAAACACACCAAAATATTGTTTAGAACTTGTTAGAATCCATGAAAAACACTCCCAATCGCCTCCTATTTGCTCTACAACTCGTACCAATCATTGAATATGTGAAAAGATTCCATAACTCAGCTGAAATGGGGCAGTTACAACTTTCCCGTAGCTCACCACCGTAAGCTACAGTGCCCACCATAGCTTACGGTGGGCAATTTTCCTTTACGGCTCTGATTGTCTGTCTTACGGTAGTCTTTAAGGTTGGACTCCACCGTAAGCTACAGTGGCCACCGTTGCTTACGGTGGTCAGCAGAAATTCCCCATTTTGCTCTTCATTCAATCTCTTGAGTCCCATCTTCAATTAGGCTCTTGCAAATACCCGATAAAGCACGTTTAAAGTCCTTCATTATGCTCTTCGGTACCTGAAAAACCAAACACACCGTAGACATCAAATCGTAACAAATAAACGTTTAAAGCGTGGAATATATATCATTTTAACACACTTACGGGTTGTCCAAAAGACCACCCTTCACATCCCCACACTTAAACGTTGCTTACCCCAAGCAACCATTTCACAAAATTTTTAATCAAACAAGTGATCATCATATAAACCAAACCCAACAAATTGCCCCGTTATCTACTTTTACCATCGTAACACATAACTCACCCCTCACTAAACTCTTCTCTCGGCGACAAAGTAGCACTAGCAAGATGGTGCTAGATCACTCAATACAAATGTGCAAATGTGTGACAATAAGCTTGGATAACAATCGAGTCTTTACATACAAATCGTCTAACATGCTCGTGAATCAGAAGGACTTTCGGGTTGTAACGAGGCTATGTGTATAGGTGGGAATTGGTGGGAAATATTCATGTAGCTTGCTTAATCGTCCCGATTTATTATTACATCAATATAAATAACACACTCAAAATGTACAACTATCTTCTTTATTTTTTTCAACATTGAAAGAGAACATACTAACATAACAAGAACAACTAACTAAACCGGGTCGATTAAAAGGTATAATTTTTAGGACATAGGTTCGGGTGACAATTGAAAGGCTACAAGCTAAAATTTGGCTACCAATGTCCAAACTCCCGTCCCGCTCACTACCAAGCTCATATTCATAACTTATGAGGTCCAACCCCCCAAACCCACACTCAACACACATCCAGACGAGGCTTCCTAAATGCCCTCATCATATTCACCAGCATGTAAACTCAGGTTTCGACAAGCATATATTCTCCAAGTTCTATTAACACACTATACACACCGCCACTCAATCAAATTAAACAATAAATTCTCAATGACATATATGTGTGGCTCAATTCTCACCAAGAAAGAAAGGGAATTGGGATAATGATGTGTCATGCATAATATGGTATTACTTTCAAACTTTAACAACTGTTTCGTTTGGTTCACAAAAATTTTTCAAAATTCCTAAAAATTTTCCCCCATCCCCACACTTGGGATACATTGTCCCCAATGTATGGGTTTAGAGGAATGATCACTCCGGTTATCTACAAAATCACTTTTCAATCAACACTCAAATCCCAAGATTGCTTTTTTTTTTTATCAAAAACTCAACCACAAACACCAACCCAACAAAACTATCAACCATGTTACACCCCCGACCTTCCCAAACATAAACACAAAGCAACAAAACAACACTACACACTGTACAAAGGACGAACAGAACCTGATCAGTAGTAGCGCGGCTGAGGAGGTCCGAAGATGGAAGTCATCAACTCCGAAAATTCATTAAATGCAAATGCCCCACTTCCTCCGTCTCCTTTTTGTTGCTCCGAGCTCTGTTGCTGCTACCCATACCGAGGGTCCACCCACAGAGAATGATGCATCAGCGGTGTTGGGTAAGAAACATTGCCGTCATAGGGTGGTAGGCTGGTGTAGTCAACTAGCGGTGGGTCCACAACCACATGACGCCCTGCATGCCAATCTTCATGCATCCTCCGTTGCTGATCATCCAAATACCGGTTGTTAATCTCCTGCTCAAAGGCGTAAGCATGTGTACGATTCCAAGATTCTTGTCTATCAAAACTATGCCTTAATGCACGTTCCATGCTTGCGCTCATATAGTTTGGTGATCAAAAAACGTCCGTTCGGCCCCACTCGAGCTATAAAAAACCGAGGGCCTTTGATTTTTTATGACTTCCTGCATGGTTCCTTCATGATCCCAATTTGGCTCATAGGGAAATCTAGAAAAGTCTAAGAACCCCCCGGTCGGGATACTACTCGACCCCCTTGTTCCACATCGATGGGGCAACCTGCGGTTCATCCATATAATCATCATCGCCACTCGGCCCTCTTCATCACTTTCAGGGTCATCCTCTTCCCCCGGCCGAAGTGGTCGCGCATCAACCTTTAAAACCCTCCATCGTTGACCTTCACTTTTCAACTTATGATATCTCTTAGACTTTGAATACTTCCACCCAGCTCCCAGCTGTCGGATGTCAAACGGCTTAAACTTCTTGTAAGATCCCTTTTCATCTGCATCAATCGCCCCATACATCTTCAATAAAGCAGTGATGGGACGACAACGCGGAATGCTTTTCCGCTGGTCGCTGTTTTGACTAATCCAAATATTGTTCATCACCAAAAAACGGAATGGAAACATGGGACCCCCAGTTAACAAAGCGTAGAGCACTGGCACTTCCCGCCTTCGAACTTTGGTTTTGTCACCCCGCCTCGGGATGACGTTCTGAATGCAAATGGCGAGCATGAGCTTCCCCTTGATCCTTAGATTCTTCCGATATAATTTACCATGAGTAGTACCCGGTAAAAACAGGTAATCTAACATGGTATTCCACCTCGGTTGCTTTTCGGGTTCGAAATAAAGATCTTCCAATCTCAGAAGCATATATTGATTAACTGGTTTGCTGTCGAATTTCGCAAACCTCCGCAACGAATCAAAAGACATCTCCACATCTATGCGATTTACAGTGCCAATTAACCTCATTCTTGATGCTCCACCCTTGTATGAAGGGCACCTAAGAGTGGCCATCCACTCTTGAATTTTCGTATCATAGAGATTGGTGCCTTCATAATCATAGCACTTTAAAGCTGCTTCCTATCCTAAAGCCCTGAATTTGTCCGTAATCCCGAATCAACCTCCCGAACCTCTTTCTCACAAATGAATGCCTCCTTTCTTTGCGCCAATCGGTTAATCTGATCATTAAATAATTCTGCCTGCCACTCCTGCGGTTGATCATGTAATGGACCGGATTTCCATCGTGGCTTTTGCCCTCGATCGGGCACATCTTCCTCTATGTCCTCTTCACTATCGCCTTGCACTACTAACCGTCTTTTCCTTGGAGCCGTGTTACTAGATGAACCCACCTTTTCTTTACCCTTGCGACCCATTGTAATCCTGCAAGACATAAACACGAAGAACACATATTATTCACCTTTTCAAACACCCACACTATCCCCCACACTTGCTTATTAATACGGTCATGAAAACTAGACAAAACTTGAAGTTCATCATATGCATCAATTTGAACAAATTCCCCTAAATTAGTAAAATGTACTCAAAAATCATATCTTTATCACCTAGCTAACTTCCATGACCATAATCATTCAAAACTCATTCAAATTCATCTCAAAATTATCAAATATAAGCAAGTGTGGGATCATGATAACCTAGTTCATCTAGAAATCTCCAATCCTACAATGCAATGATAAAAATGTAAAAAATTTCATACCTTGGCCTTTTAGAAGATGAAGAAACCTAAAAACTTCAAGATTATCAAAAACCCACAAAACCCTAGAAAATTCGGATCAAAAAGTGCCCAACTTGATCCCCAAAATAATAGATTCGATCAAATGCAAGCACACAATCGAAATCCTTGCGAAATTTTAGCCAAAATAGACCCAAAAATCGCTTTATTTGGTTATGAATTGAAAGATTTAGGTGGATGAAGGTGGGTGTTCTTGAGGTTTAATGAAGGAGAAGAAGAAAGGGAATGGTGGCTGAAACTTGTGCAGAGAATGAGTGGTTGAGGAGTTTTCCCGTGTTAAAACCCTGATTTGTGGTCCCCATTACGCCCAGAGGCCGTCGTAGCTTACGGTGGGGACCGTAAACTACGGTGGCCAAGAATTGAAAAGGACACCGTAAGACAATATTTTAGGACCGTAAGACATTAATTGACCCGCCGTAGCTTACGTTGGGCACCGTAAGCTACGGTTGCCAATAAATACAAACAAGGCCGTAAAGTAAAGGATTTACACCGTAGGGATTTTTGGCTTCACCGTAGCTTACAGTGCGGACCGTAAGCTACGGTGGTCATTGGAACTTTTTCAAAATTTTTTTTTTGTTTTTTTTCAAAACTAACACACTTACCTATTTTAATACCACCCCCTTGAATAATCCATGTTGTCCTCAACACCGTGTATGAGAAATTTCGAAAAACTTCCCCACACTTGTTTCAAACACAAATCAACAAGTACGGACAAAGACACAAAACCAACTAAACACCTAAACAACAACAAAGTATTTTACAATACCAAACCTGGGCCTTTTGCATTAATTCTCGTCCAAGGGCCGCAAGATGTAGTCCACTTTATCTAGTTCAAGATGTTTGATATCATTCTCCTCTAAGTATGGTTTGAGCCGATGCCCATTCACCGTTTGCTTTTTGTTGGTTCGCTCATCCAAGATATCAACATCTCCAAACCTTCCAACACGTGTTATAACATATGGGCCCATCCACTTGCTCTTCATGTTGCCTGCGAACATCTTCAATCGCGAATTAAACAACCATACTTTCTGACCCGTTTCAAAAGTTTGCTTCCGAATCTTTGCGCCGTGAACCTTCTTGAGTTTATCCTTGTATGCAGCTGCACATTCATATGCCTCATCTCGAATCTCTTCGATCTCACTCAATTTAAGTTTCCGAATCTTTCCTGCTTCATCATAATCAGCGTTTACCGTCTTAATGGCCCAATGCGCTCTAGGGGCCAACTCCATTGGTAAATGGCACCCCTTCCTAAACACCATCTGATAAGGGGTCGTACCAATAGGAGTCTTGTAAGCCGTGCGGTATGCCCATAATGCATCATCCAATTTACTTGCCCAATCCTTTCTGTATGTTCGCACGTCTTCATTAGAATTTCTTTGATATGACGGTTAGACACTTCAACTTGTCCACTGGTTTGTGGATGATATGGTGTGGCAACGCGGTGATTCACATTATATCTCTTCAATAATTTGCAAAAATTAAAATTCTTGAAATGTGAACCTCCGTCGCTGATTAGGACACATGGAATTCCGAAACGAGAAAAAATATACGACTTCACAAACTTACATACAACCGAATGATCGTTAGTCCGCATCGGTATGGCTTTAATCCACTTCGAAACATAGTCCACGGCCACCAATATATATAAAAACCCATTTGAACTTAGAAAGCCCCATGAAGTCTATCCCCACACATCAAAGATTTCTACTACCAAGATAGGTTGCATAGGCATTTCGTCCCTCTTTGAAATACTCCCCAACTTCTGGCAATTCAGACAATTCTGAGCAAACTCACATGCGTCTTTAAAAATTGTGGGCCAATAGAACCCGCACGTGAGCACCCGGCACCCCGTCTTATGACCGCTAAAGTGTCCCCCACAAGCGGAGGAGTGAGCATGGGTTAAGATTTCAATCACTTCCGATTCCGGAACACACCTTCGGATTACCTGATCAGGCTCAATTTTGAACAAGTCCGGTTCATTCCAAATATACTGTTTAACTTGTACCATGAACTGTTGCCGTCTTCTCTTTGTCCAATGTTCGGGAATAGCACCCGTGGCCAAATAATTTACATAATGTGCATACCACGTAGCCGTAGAAGTAGAGATAGCGAGCAACTGTTCATCCGGAAATCATTCATTAATCTCACTTGGATCATCAACCCCTTCAACCAAAATCCGAGACAAGTGGTCAGCCACCACATTTTCACTTCCCTTTTTATCTCGAATCTCCAAGTCAAATTCTTGCAATAAAAGTACCTAGCGAATCAACTGAGGTTTAGCATCCTTCTTTTCCATTAAATACCGCACTGCTATGATCAGAATAAACCACTACTTTGCTCCACCAAATATATGACCGAAACTTATCCAAGGCATACACCACCGCTAATAATTCTTTCTCGGTTGTGGTGTAATTCAGTTGCGCCTAAGATAGAGTTTTGCTTGCATAATAGATCGCCACTGGTTTCTTATCAACCCTTTGCCCCAAAACCGCACCAATAGTTGTATGCTGGCGTCGCACATGATTTCAAACGGTTTTGACCAATCCGGTGGCTGCAAGATAGGGGCCTTCACCAACTGTTCCTTCAAACATTAAAGGCTTGCAAACATTCATTAGTAAAATCAAACGGAACATCTTTCCATAATAAATTACATAAGGGTTTTGTAATTACACTAAATCCCTTAATAAATCTTCTATAAAAACCCGCATGTCCCAAGATTGACCTTACCCCTTTAACATTTTTAGGAGGAGGTAGCGATGAGATTACCCGAATTTTTTCTTTGTCTACCTCTATCCCTTTTTCGGACACAACATGGCCCAACACAATACCTTCCTGGACCATGAAATGACTCTTCTCCCAACTCAAGACTAATTTTTTCTCGACACGTCTTTTTAAAACTTTTTCTAATTCGTCGAGACACGACTCAAAACTTGTGTCGAAAATGGAGAAGTCATCCATGAACACTTCATGTGACTCTCCAACCATGTCTGAGAAAATACTCATCATACATCGTTGAAAAGTTGCTGGAGCGTTGCACAAGCCAAATGGCATTTGCCTAAAGGAAAAGTACCATAAGGACAAGTAAATGTGGTTTTGTGTTGGTCATCAGGGTGAATTGCAATTTGATTATATCCTGAATACCCATCTAAAAAACAGTAGTATTTTTGACACGAAAGTTTTTCAATTATTTGGTCAATAAAAGGTAATGAGAAATGGTCCTTGGAGGTTGTGGTATTCAGTTTTCTATAATCGATACAAACCCGCCACCTGGTGACCGGTCGGTGGCTATTTGTTCACCATTTTCATCTTTAACAACTTGAATACCGGCCTTTTTAGGCATTACTTGGGTAGGACTTACCCAAGCGCTATCGGATATAGGATAGATAATGCCTGCAGGTTTGGATTTAATCTCCTTTGTGCTTCCCTCGTCGGCTTTGCATCCTCACTTGTAATTATCTTGTGCATCATAATAGATGAGTTGATTCCCTTCAAATCAGCAATTGTCCATCCTATAGCCGCCCGATTCGCTTTGAGCACCCTTAGCAATTCCTTCTCTTGAGCCACCTCTAAGTTAGAGGCAATAATGACCGGTAATGTGTCATTATCCCCTAGAAATGCATATTTTAGATGGCTCGGCAACTCCTTCAACTCCAATATAGGGGATTCTTCCAAAGATGGTTTTGTTCCCGAATCAATTTCCACCGGTAGACTCTCAAACTGATGAGTCCACGGTGGTCGCCCCTCTCTCAATGTCATCACATCTTGCTTCTCCTCCTCCACCCGCAAGTCATTAGCATGTACATGTTCAAACACATCACAAACATAAACACAAGTATCCTCTTCCGTATATTCATGTGGGTTGCACCCATCCACCAAATCTGCCATGAAACACTCATCAACACCAACATAATTAGATATGTTAGTAAAAACATTTAAACGCATTTTTCTGTTGCCGAATGTCATGTCAACCATACCAAGTCGACAATCAATTAGAGCATGAGCGGTGCTTAAGAATGGCCGGCCCAAAATAACATTATGTTCTTGTTTTGGGTCGGTGGACGAGTAGTCAAGCACCAAAACATCTACCGGGTAGTAGAACTCGTCAACTTTTACAAATCTTGGACCATCCCTCGGGGTAGTTTGTGAGACAAATCGGCTAGAACTACCATCGTCTCAACCCGAGCTAATGGACCAAAATCATATTGGTCATATAACCCACCTGGTAAAATACTTACCCCGGCTCCAAGATCTAGCAACGCTTTTGACATTGGAAAGTTTCCAACTTGAATATTGATTAGAGGCGTTGCCGGATCTTGGAGCTTTAGAGGAAGAATTCATTTTAGCACCGCACTAACTTGTCCGGTCAGATCTACCAGCTTAGGCAACTTCTTTCTTTGTTGTCGTTTTTTATGCATAGTTCTTTTAAGAATTTTGCGTAACCGGGCACTTGCTTTATAGCATCAAGTAAGCGAAGGTTCACTTTCACTTTTTTAAAAACATCTAAGACTTCTTCCTTTTGGGGACCCCTTGTTGAAATAAAATTCTTCTTTCTGAGGTCGACTAAATCGGAAGGAAACGGGACTTGACTCGGGCCCCCTTCCTCCTTTGGTTTATTTAACAATTCATCCAAACCGGGTTTATTAGTTACATTTTCAACAAGAGGTTCCTTTGACACATTTGGTGATGAGACATCATCCTCATCACTCTCATTACCCGTAACATCCTCAACTACCCCCTCAACCAAAACCGGTTCTAAATTTGCTTTAACTTCTTTACCGCTTCGTAAGACACTTACATGGTTAATATTGATGGGATGGATTTACCTTTGTGTCACTCGGAAGTTCACCCTTACCTTTGTTAAGATCCGCTATCTCCGATGCAAGTTGACCCATTTATGTGGTGAGTGCTTGGATACTTTTGTCCTGGACTTCATCCTTTTGCAAACGAACTTCATCAAGTTGATTCCTCCGTTGCATGTCTTGTTGCATCATGAGAAGCATACCATCACTTCATTACCGCTCGATGATTGACCCATATTTCCACCTTGGTCACCCACTTGTTGACTTTGACCTTGATACCCTTGATTATTTCCGTCCCTAAAGTTCCCTTGGTTATATTGCGGGCGAGGAGCCAAACTTCGTTGAGCTCCTTGGAAATTAGGGTTAGCCTACTTAGCCGGGTTCCCATATCGGAAATTTGGATGATGCCTTAACACGGGGTGGTACGTGTTCGAATTCATGTTAAATTTCTGACCACCCCCTCCAATTGCATTCACCTCCTATACTTGATTTGCATTAACTCCCACCAAGCACACCTCCGCTACATGACCAAGTTCATTACAATTAGTACAAACATTATATACCTGGTTCGATGCTTGTGCTTCTCCATCCTCCACCGCATACACTTGAGGCCTTGTGATTACATGTCTAGCTCGCCTCGATGATTGTGCTTTTCTTTTTGATGTGACCGCCATTTGTTCCAGAAATGCCCAATCATCCTGCTCATATTTGTTCCGAATGTACCATTTGTCATAGACATTAAATCCCTTGCGTCCTCCGAGCTCAAACCTTCATGAAATGCATTTAACAATTCCCACAACACTATACCATGGTGAGGGCAATTTTTCAACATCATGTTAAATCTCTCAAACGTCTCATGGAACATTTCACTTGGCTCTTGTTGAAAACTCCTTATACTCCGCCTTGCATCATTTATCTTTTGGGCTGAAAAGAATTCCTCGAGGAATCGTTGTTGCATATCGGCCCAAGTATACATAGATGCGGACGGTAAAGTATGAAACCACCTTTTCGCTTTATCATCTGATGAAAACCCTTGCCCCCGATAGTATTGCAAAAGGAATCATAAGTTTCTAAGTGGAAGTAGGGTTCCTCCGTTGCTAGAACCTTATACTTCGGCAAGCTTTGCAAGGAGTCATCCTTACCTCAAATGTCCTCCCATCCGGGCGTTGAGGTATTACTACCGGAGAGGGATTATTGGTAATAACCAGATGAAATTGCGCTTCAACCCCAGCACTACTTGTCGATGATGTCAACGCGGAGTACCCAATGGTACTCTTGGTCGGCCCACCGGACCTTGTCTTAACCCTTGAGGTACAAAGTGTTGTTGAGGTGGAAGTTGATGCATTGGTCTTTGGAATTGCGGTTGTTGAAGTTGAACTTGAATTTGTTATAGAGGCATTGGTTGTTGAAATGGTGGCCCTTGAGGACGAAGTTGTTGCACCCCCGTAGGGTACCTTGGTGGATAACCTATTCCCCTTGCGATCCCAAGTTACCTCCTTCACCCCCATAATAGTAACCTTCATCTTCATAACCTCTGAATTCCTCTTCATAACCGTCATCATACCCGTCTCCTCCTACACCTGATGTTTGCACAAACTGTGAAGAAGGATTATGGGAACCCAGTTGGTTTAACGGTTGAAATGTAGGTGAAGTATGGATAATGGTGGAACTAGGTAATGGTTGATTTGGTAAAGGGTATTGGGTGGATGAGGATTGACCGGATGTGGGAAAGAAAGATGAGAATGGCGGTACTAGTGATGCGGCGTTAGATGGGTCAACTTCATGTGTCGAAGTTGGGTGATTGGTGGAATTTTATGGAGGTGTAGATGGTGAGGTTTGGTTTGCGGTGGTAGGCAAATTTTCCATGGTGTGGAGTGGAGAAATAGGTGTTGTTGGGGAACCACTGATTTTATTCTCTCGTAACAAAACCCTGTTGCGTCGTAGGGTTCGTTCAATCTCCGGATCAAATACCTATGGTGATAGATTGTTGGATCCTCTAGTATGCATACACCTGTACGAACCTGCACACTAACACAACCATCGTAAACCCGGAAAAATAACAAACTATACTAGCACAAATAACACACGTTGCGCACAAGTCCTCAGCAATGGCGCCAAAATTTGACCTGTAGTCGTTGTCACACGCAAATTTAATCCCAAAACTGCTACTAGCTAGCGGTAAGTGGGTATCGAACACAAGGATTTGTGGAACTAGTTCTATCAAAAGGTTGTACTATTATCACTAATTACCTAATTTGCAATAATTTAATTTAAGATTTTGAGTGATGGATTTAGACTTTAACTACTTACAATTCAAAAATTGGTTTGTTAACAGATTAATAAGGGAATGATCATCTTGGGTTTCTGGTTCAAAACGCATGTGTTTCAATTTTACTAGAAAGAGTCACAAAGAAATGACTCGTGTTTGATTGACTATTTGTGATAAAAGGGAACAAAGTACCCGGATTGAAATGCAAGGTCGTTACCCGATGACCAATTGATTAATACCCAACCCGTAAACCTTCCCGTGATATCTTGATTGTCAACGACACCAAGAACGTACAAAATAGCATAAGTACGATATCAACCAACAACTTACAAACAATCAATCAACACCATAATCACAATAGCATAGCAATTATGCTAGAAATAAGTAAATTGAAACACAATTGTTTACCGAACCTTCCACACAAGATGATCACCGAAATGTTTAGCCACTCATGTTCTCACAATCTAACAAACTTCAATTGTCTTTTCATACGAATCAAACACACCAAAATATTGTTTAGAACTTATTAGAATCCATGAAAAACACTCCCAATCGCCTCCTATTTGCTCTGCAACTCGTACCAATAATTGGATAGGTGAAAAGATTCCATAACTCAGCTTAAATGGGGCAGTTACAACTTTCCTGTAGCTCACCACCGTAAGCTACGGTGCCCACCGTAGCTTACGGTGGGCAATTTTCCTTTACGGCTCTGATTGTCTGTCTTACGGTGGTCTTTAAGGTTGGACTCCACCATAAGCTACGGTGGCCACCGTAGCTTATGGTGGTTAGCAGAAATTCCCCATTTTGCCCTTCGTTCAATCTCTTGAGTCCCATCTTCAATTAGGCTCTTGCAAATACCCGATAAAGCACGTTTAAAGTCCTTCATTATGCTCTTTGGTACCTGAGAAACCAAACACACCGTAGACATCAAATCGTAACAAATAAACGTTTAAAGCGTGGAATATATATCATTTTAATGCACTTACGGGTTGTCCAAAAGACCACCCATCAGCCTCCGTTGACTCAAAGGTGGAAGCACCTAAG
The DNA here is from genome assembly GCA_947069175.1 of Scalesia atractyloides. NCBI lineage: Eukaryota > Viridiplantae > Streptophyta > Magnoliopsida > Asterales > Asteraceae > Scalesia > Scalesia atractyloides. Next base: position 55,352,740 of record CAMTDV010000020.1, read on the forward strand.
TCGACGATCACCTTTAAACAATTTTTTTCTTGCAACCCATTACCCTTCATCGGCGAAGAGGACGCCACCAAGTTACTTCAATGGTTTGACGCCATTGAGGTGACTTTCCTACAAAGTGGTTGTCCCGACCACCTGCGTACTATTAACGTAACAAGAGTCTTCTGATCAAGGGCTCTTGATTGGTGGACCTCCGAGTGCAACGCTCGTGGAAATGATGTCGCCCACGCCCTGCTGATGGAGAAAGAATTCTACACTCCCCATGAACGCCAACGACTCGAAAACGAGTTTTGGATCCTTAAACAGGTTGGGAACGATAATGCTGGCCTCACGGCCTGTTTCAAGCAACTGAGTGTGATTTGCCCTAGTCAAGTTGACACGGCCGAAAAGGCAGTTGCCAAATACATACGCTGCCTCCCTCCTCACCTCACGGACCTCGTCGACGCCACCTCACCCAAAACCCTTAGGGAAACCTTCCGCCTGTCTGCCTAACTAAATAACAACCACCTTCATGAAGCCTCCAAGGCTTCATTGAGGAAAGCCCACCAAGCCATCGCCGAAACCCTCACCGAACCTACCTCACCCAAGCTACCAAAGAGCAACAACAAAGGCAAGAAGCGTGTAAGTCCCGATAACGGATCAAACAGGTATCACTAACCTAATCAGTAGATAAAATAATGAATAGGAAGAAGAACAACTTTGAATTAGAATCAACTTGCATACACCGGCAAAGTGTCTGATACAAGTTTTTGTGAATACAACTCTCTAACCCCTTTTCCTTGACCTGACACCTCTATTTTTGATTACCAAGCCCACTATTTACAACCCTAGGCGCATAAGACACTAGGAAGCCCACAAAACATACCAAAGCCCAAAATAAGCCCTAATGTGTAAACCTTTAGCAATATAGGCCCAACTATCTCCCCCTAGGTTTACAACATTAGTCCTTCGGTTGTGCGTCCACTCCAAGCCTTCCAGCGATAATCCCTGCAACAACTATAGTCCAGTCCTTGGCACACACTTCATTTAGTTCTGCAGTTCTGATTTGATGAGAAGCAAGAACCTGCAAGTCTTCATCGTAAACCTCACTAAGTCTACCACATCATTTACTCTGAATTCCTTTTCCTTCGTCACAATTGCAACGCTACCAACCTTGGGATCGTATAACCAAAAGTTAAAATTCTTGAGAATCCTGCGTGGAAATGTAGGAGCAACCGGTATATCCAATTCTTTGTCAGTCGGTGGCTACATAACTGATTTAAAATTCTTGAAAAACCTCCACCCAGGGCCACGCTCGGTAGTATCATCGTCTGTATATGGAGCATGCAACAAATCAATAAGAGCAACCTTCGTCCACGTCTCGAACTGTGATTCTTTTGAATAATACTCTCGAGTTCCATCTTCGCGCACAATAATCCACATATTCTTGACATGATCATACATCCAGCTTAGAACCTTTGATTTATTTCCCACTTTGCTGTAATAGCTGGAACCGAGCTCCATCACATACCGTTCTGATTGGTTCGTCAGATCTTTGAGCTGAAAGTTCTCATCTAGAGGATTAACGTTTACAATCTTCATCAGTACCATCTGCTTCTTCTTCTGACCCACTACACGCTTTTGACTCGCTGTATATCTCTTACGCGGATCACCCAATAATCATCCAAACCAGCTTGGCGTTCAGCAAACACCTGTTCAGCCGCCAGCCTTTCAGCTTCAGTCTCCTCGGCCACTCGTTGTTGTGCAGCACGATGCCTGTGTTCGATATTCATTGGGTCGTCAATCGTATCAGAAAATTCCCTTCCGAATTTATTCTCTATCTTCGCTTTCAAATCGAATACCAGGGTCATAAGCATGGTAACATCTCCCTGCAACTGATCGATAGTTTGATCTCTGACATCCAAATGAGTTTGTAGTGAGGCAATTTGAGCATCTTTCAATATGACTTCTGCTCTAAGACAGTCACTCTTTTCTTTAGATCCACAACATCGACTTCCACATCATCATCATCATCACTATCCATCTGGCGAAATTCAAACGCCCGTTTTTATGATCTTCGCTTATACTCTTCAGAAACATCATCACCACGACCAACACCACTTCCACCCGCCTCAGAACCTCCTGCACTAGATGAACTTCCCCCAAACTCCATCATTTGAAGTACTATGTCCGCTGGAATTGAGACAACAGTAGAGTGCGTAGCAATAGGAGTAGTTGTCGGTTTAGATAATGCAGGTGTATCAACTATCGGAGTATCAACAACAGATGCATCAACTGTAGACACAACAGCGGTAGATGTTATCAACACAGATTCTTCAGCAGTATCAGCAACATGAGCTTTAGATTGGCGTGATGGAACACTAGGCTCGGTTCTCCTCCTCTTAATCAGTGGCACCTCGTCCTCTTCATCTTCGTCATCATCCACAATCATATCAGTCAGAGCAACAACATGTGGAATATCAAGTGGAAGATCACCTTGCTTTTCCTGAATTTCCTTTAGATGAGCAATCAAAGCTTCCAAATTTTCTGACGACAATTCTGGTAAAACTGGGGTTAAATTGGCGTTGAACTCTGTAAGATCATCCAGAAAAGCTTGTCCAGCATCGGCTTCGTCATCTGTAACCAAATCTTCCATCTCGATCTTTCTCTTTAGCTGGTACATCATGCTCTTCGGCTACGATTGCATTAACGGTAGGAGAAGCTGGAACATCCAAGCCAACAAATTCTGCAAACTTCCCAAAATTCTTTAGTGCAAATCGACCAACAAACATGGTTTTAGATATTGAATGGTTCTTCTTCATCATACTAAAAATGGTTGGTCCTATTGGCTTCATGTTCAACAAGTTAGCATCGGAGGCGTCCTTTGCAGGTCTGGGTAGCGGACATCAAGAATCAACTAAACAAAACGCGGATATTAAAGAAACATTCTCTTCTTGAACTGTTCCAGAATTTTCTTCCTATTGCCGAAGATATAACCAGAGTAGTTATACTTCCAGTCCATAACCAGAGATACTATAGCAGATGTCTGAGCTTGGTTTGGCTGATCAAGACCTCCTTTGTTCTCCAAGATGCATTGCATAAACATATGAACTAGTAATCGCCAGTACTTCAGCAACGGTGGATACGACCCTTCATACCCCATCTCCATCAACGTAGGTATCACCTTCTCTTTCGCATATATGGTTGGATCGCTAACAGTATCAACAATCTGGAGCATCTCTCTGACACAAGCTTCATTCACCAGTATCTCCTTTCCCTGTATCTGTGAATGAATTTACGGTCTCCCATCCGCGCCTCTTTGATGAAAACGCGCTCTCTTCCAGAAAGAATGCACTAAGTCTCTATAGGTGACTGGATTGGCTCGGAGAGCATGGGCAATCTTACAAGCGTTTAATCCCACAATTATAGACTGGAACTCCTTATATAATTCGGCTGGAGGGTCTGAAAGATATCCTGCTTGGTTGTGGAATTGCTCCTTAACCAGCATAACAGCATCAAAAGCTTCTTCAACCATATCTGTCATGATATTAACCGAGTTAAATTCCAACTAACAGAAGTTAACGGAGTTGACTAGAATGACCGTTATAACTAACTGGATAGTTCAAGCAGATTTTAAGGTTCAAATATTTAAAAGTTCAAGTTAGTTTTATGGGTTCAACAATTTAAAAGGTTCAAAACAGATAAGAGGTTCAAAAACCTTTGATCCAGATTACTGACATGTCAACACTAATCCGGATGAACCTTTTCATCAATCTGGATTAGCATAAGGTCACTTGTATTTCGGATTAGTTTGCAATCCGGATTACCAATGGTATCTCGGATCAATCATCAATCCGGATGAAGATTATCCGAGATGAAATCCGAGTTCATCAATTCGGATGAATAATCATCCAGAATGAAATCCGAAATGCATATAACTTTGAAGATTTATCCGAGATGCTATCCGGAAAGCTTTAAATATCAATATTATCATCCGGATTACATGAGTTTAAGCAGTTTTACCTAATCCGGATGATTTTCCACGATAGACAGTGCAAATATAGAGAGAATCAGAGAAGAAATCAGATTTCAGAAATTTGTGAATAATCCGGAAAGAAGTTTCAGAGACACATATACTTTCCGAAATAGGCTTAGGCTTCAATTTTCAAGAGTCTAGATTGGGCTTGTGTCAGGCCCAATCCGGAACAGTAATGTCCAGGTGGGACTGTCCGGAAAAGCCCAGTCCAGAACAGTAATCCAATTAAGCCTTTCTGGAAAAGCCCAGTCCGGAACAGTTACAATTGGGCCTATCCTGAGAGCCCAATCCGGAATAGTATTCTTATTTTCCAATTTTCTAAGACATGTAAGACATTCTCTTAGATTGGCCCAAATTTCAAAGCACACTGGGCCAGTCTAATATCCTGTAACATCCGTCAAAAACGGATTTACCAAACCCGCTCCGTTTATCAACCGAACAGTCAGTCAAAAATTTCGTTGCGAATTAAATGCCCAAAATATTTTAAACGATACATAATCGATTATTATACGGGAATATATATTTAGTTTTTGAAAAACTGTTAAAAAACGCAAAATAAAAATGTTTTGTTCCTGCCGGGTTTCGAACCCGGGTCAGTCGCCGAGTCGGTTCAGCGACTTATCACTTAACACACAAACCACTGCGCCACTTGTATTGTTTGTTAAATATTGGAATCATTTAAATTATAAAGTGACGTTACGAATTCAAAACCGGCGCCCAATAGTTCAGTCATCGGAAATCCCGGAAATCTCGCGAGTCTTAACGACAACTTACGTTATAACGTAAACCATTACTAAGACATCGGTTATAACCGACGTCTGAGTCCGCGACCAAAGTTATAACCGCCGGAGTTTTTATAATTTACGAATACAGTCGGAAATCAGACCAGGTTCTTCGATGATTTGCCCTATAAATTCACCCACAACCAATGCAAACCTTTTCGCTCAAAACCACACCTTTTCTCGGCGTAATTCCACTCGCCGGAATTTCTCTGCTCATCGCCGGAAAACCGTTTTCCTCAATTCCGAGCCTTATTGAACCTCCTAAACTTATACCGAAGTTACCCACATATTTTGTAAGCTTTCTGGAGACTCTCTGCTGCAAGACACACGTCGCCGGAGGTGATTGCTGTCGCCGGAGTTTCTGCCGGAAAACAGAGGAGTCCAGTCGGTATACCTCTTCGCCTAATTTCTTCTTCTTTTCACTTATATCTCACCATAACGAACTGAAACACACTAAAGAACATGTTTTAAACCTCGAACCAGTCTGTTGTCGAGTCTGGTTAAAACTCATTGAAGAAGATGAAGTTCGGTATCGTATATGAATAATTAAAATCAGGATATTACTCGGGTTAGACACACAGTCCAGCGGTGGACTGTGTGCACATTAAACATACAAACGTCTCGAGTTCGAATCCGGTTTCACACACGCTGCCTTAATAAAAATCATTTTTTTTTTGTTGAACTGAACCGGAGTCGCCACAAGTATATGTTAAGTATATTAATAATCGGATTAATAACCAAGTTAGATACACAGTCCAGCGGTGGACTGTGTGTATGTTTAAGTCGCACGTCACGAGTTCGAGTCCGGTCTTCTGCATCGACCCGGACAATTATTAACCTTTTTAAATATAGTCAGAAATGAAAACAGATAATTTGTATTTAAGTATAATAAAAGTTGGAATATATAACATGTTAAACACACACAGTCCAGGTCCCGGGTTCGAGACCTGTGGAGCGCATTGTCCGAATAAATTAAACTGTTTTTAAAATAAAATGATTTTCGGTTTAAACTAATTAATATATATATATAATTAAAATCAGATATATAACGGGTTAGACACGTAGCTCAGTTGGTAGAGCTGCGTGCACGCGTACGGGAGGTCTCGGGTTCGAGCCTCACTCAGCGCACCTATATTTCGATTCGAACCGGTCAACGGTCAGGTCAACGGTCAACGGTCAGAGAAAAAAATCAAATTTTTTTATTATTTTTATTTAATTATTTTAATTAAAAATCAATTAAAAATACTTAAAAATAACATTTTTAAGGTTAGAAAATAGCCTTAAACTCACAAAAAATACACCCAACAATCCTATTAAAATATATTAATAAAATCTGTTTACTTACCAAACCATAATGCGATTTATCTAGGTTAAACTCACTCGTGGTTAAAACCACTTCGCGTGCATTCAACGTCATCAACCGAACGCACCCACTGTGAGTGAATCTTACAACTCCCCCTTTTAAATTACACGTTTTGAGGTGTGTCATGTGTTATGAAAATAATTAACTTATTTATTTAAACTTGTGCCATACCACATCATGACCTAAACTTAGATTGTTTATATTGTTGTGATTACTTATTTCCTTTTGTTAAATTATATGAAACTCATTCATTAAACCCATCAGTTCCTCGTGGAAGACGAGTTGAACAACGCGTGCCACAAATCAAATTTCATTATTGTTTATGTGTGTATCATTGAGTTTATATTGTTTGTAGTTGTGTCATTCATATTATCATGGTTATGCAATTCATTCATTAGGCCCCTCAGTTCCTCGTGAGAGACGAGTTGAGCATCGCGTGCCTCTAAATGTTCCATTATTGTTCATGTGTGTTTCATTTAATATCTTATAATTGTTGATTAAGTTTACATCTATTTTTACTCATGATTGGTTGTGCACATATTTCATAATCAATTTAAATAAATTTGTTCAAATGTTTTCCATAGGATTCACTCGCCAACATTATGTTGATCCAAAAACCCTTTTACACATGATACAGGTGAACAGGTTGAAGCAAGGAAAACATAGGATATGCCTTAGAAGAGAACAAAGAAGTTTAGATTGTTAGTTAGAACATGTTGTAATATTTATTGTAAATTTCCATTTAATTTGTATTAAAGAATATGAAACGCATAATAAATGTCATGAGCTTTGATGATAACCCAATCATGCCCCGATCACCTTTTCCGCTGCGGGTCGGGGTGCGACAGATTGGTATCAGAGCCATGACTATAGGGATATAGGATAGGTTATTAGACCCTTAGAGCCTATACTATAGTCTGCCTAAATTTTAATTGATTAGGTGGTTACATACAAACTTGTGATATTTATTTGTTTCATATTTGTTTACATTTCAGTCAAACATACATGCTTATATACATATTCATTATACATATATACATATTCATTATACATATATCGATGTTCATGTATTCAATTTATTTTCATACTCTCATTATCCAAAGATTTTGTGCAATTTTCAAATCTCATCAAAGTAAGTTCTGCGACGGGCATGTAGTAACTGGAAGGGTACAAGTACCGGTAGTCGGAACGTCCTGTCTAGGCTGGCATTCGTATAAATCCAATATAACGAACCAGTTTGCCTACCTGGGGACCAACGATGAGAGTACGAAGGACCTATTAGGCCAAAGCATGCCACACCAAACGTCGTTCGAACTAACCCTACTTTGAGTTGTCACCGTGTCTACACCTGGACACATTCCGAATATCACACGTTGTATACATATTTCTCGATTTTCTCCGGGTTTTTGTGTACGCAACCTGGCAAACCCGTGTGAACCATATGAAAAACCGGTATTCATGGGGGCCCACATGATTACAAAGGTAAAGTATGGCGGCATGTAGGGCCTAACAGCGAGCAAAACCCAAGACATCCTATGGATGTAGTAGATTTATTTATTTATAATTATTTTATGAATGTTCATTCCTAATGCGACCCATGAACCCAAAAACATCCAACTCATATTTTTGTCATGTATTCCTTGTAGATGTCTTCTAACCTCGCCCGTAGGAAGACGAGAGCAGGAAAAGCCCGCGAACGCATGGCTGCCTTAATCGCTCAACAAATGGCTGCCGTAATACCCAATATTGTAATCCAAGTCCAACAAGCACTTACCGCTAATTCTGTCAATCAAGCAAACCAAAACATTATCAACTCTTCCCCAAATACCACTAAATGCACCTACAAGCACTTCAAATCATGCGACCCTCCGAAATACAAAGGGACTGAAGGCGTCACCGCTCTCCTCCATTAGTTTGAAGAAATGGAGAATACTTTTCTAAATTGCGATTGCCCTGATGATCGCAAAGTGCGTTATGCTACCGGTCGACTATATGGGATAGCACTTACTTGGTGGAATACAGAGAAGGCCAAACGAGGCGTCGACGATGCTATGACCTTAACTTGGAACGAATTGAAGGAAATCATGACCAGACGATTTTGCCCAAGGAGCGAAATCAAGAAGTTAGAAGATGAATTTTAATCATTGAAGCAAATGGAAGGAGACCACATCACCTACAACAAAAGATTCCTCGAGTTACATCAAATGGTTCCCAACATGTTCACTCCCCTCTACCGTTTGATCGAGCACTACATTCATGGTCTTCCGTCAAAGATTCAAGACCCTGTAATAAGTGCCAAGCCTGCAACTTTGGAAGCAGCAATGGAGCTAGCAACAGAGCTCACCGAGAACCGAATCCTAAACAAAGACTTCAAGGAGGAGAAGAAGAAGGATAAAGAAACGACTGAAACCTCCGACTCCACCCAAACCGAATCCCTTTCTCAACCCAATCCTAAGAGAAGAAGAGACGGACAACTTTTCGCTGCTACCCAACGAAATCAACCAGTTTTACACGCTATACCCATCTGAGCTATCCCAATCACCCAAGTGGCACCCGACTCAGCTTACCCAAATAAGAAACCATATCTTGGACCTCACCCTCGATGCAACAACTGTTTTTATCACCATCCTCATACCCTACCTTGTCGTCTATGTGCAACTTGTGGACGCTATGGTCATTTGAGCAATGTTTGTCGCACCTTTCAAGACCAAACCTTTTCCCCTACTCAAACCATAAACCAAACCTATCAACAACCCCAATACCCCGTGTTCCCATATGCTCGAGTTTGTTTCAATTGTGGCGACCCTACCCACTTTAGAAACACATGCCCTCAATTGGTTAACGTCATGAACACTCAAGCCCAATCAAACCCAGTTAACCAAGTAAACCAAGGAAACCCAACCGCTAGGCCACCAGCAAGAGGAAGAGTCTTCAATATCAACGCCAATCCTGTCGAAGATAATGACGGCCCAAATGAAGATACTCAACTAGTCCTCTTTGCCGAAGATCCAGATTCAACTCCTATCGTTTAGTTTTATGTTTTTCTTTATCACATCAAACCAATCATAACTTAAGGATAAAGCCAATGAAACTTTGACAAGAGTACGGTGGATACGCCGCTGGTACTTCCTATATATAAGTATTCTTGTCGAAGGATCAGAAGCATTATCTGGCGGTTATGAGAGGTTCCATGTGTAGACTGTTAGGATAATTATTGTGTATTGTTTTTCAGTATATGCATTTGCCGAGGCCGCAGCTCCCCATCCATGAGGTTGAGTTTGATCCCCATTTTATTATGCGGTTGATCTTGGCGTGCCCGCACGATCGGCTCCGTTTGATTGAGCCTTGATCGGTTATTTCATTTTACATTTCAATACATGCAATACGCTCGGCTCCGTTTGATTGAGCCTTGAGCGCACAGTTCAATTTACATTTCCAGTTCATGCAATACGTTCGGCTCCGTTTGATTGAGCCTTGAGTGCACAGTTCAAGTTACATTTCCAGTTCATGCAATACGTTCGGCTCCGTTTGATTGAGCCTTGAGCGCACAGACAATTTCATTATCAGTATCTTGTGGTTGTTGTGTTTGTAGTAGAGTCGCATAGAACTAATCATAACTTGCGGATAAAGTCAATGAAAATTTGACAAGAATATGGTGGATACGCCGCTGGTACTTCCTATATATAAGTATTCTTGTCAAATGATCGGAGGCATTATCAGGCGGTTATGAGAGGTTCCATGCATAGGCTGTTTGTGTGATTGTTGTTTAGACCAAGTGGTTCATTTTCAGTACATGCAATACGTTCGGCTCCGTTTGATTGAGCCTTGAGCGCACATACAATTTCAATTTCAGTACATTCAATACGTTCGGCTCCGTTTGATTGAGCCTTGAGCGCACATACATTTCATTTTCAGTACATGCAATACGATCGGCTCCGTTTGATTGAGCCTTGATCGCATAGATATATTTCATTTCAGTAATTTATGTTTGTTGTATTGGTTGTAGAGTTATAGGACTAATCAAAATTCACTGATAAAACCAATGAAAATTTGACAAGAATATGGTGGATACGCCGCTGGTACTTCCTATATATAACTATTCTTGCAAAGGATCAGAGGCATTATCGGACGGTTATGAGGAGTTCTATGTAGGATTTATTAGTTTCTTGGTAACTAATCATAACTTGTGGATAAAACTAATGAAAATTTGGCAAGAATATGGTGGATACGCCGCTGGTACTTCCTATATATAAGTATTCTTGCCAAAGGATCAGAGGCATTATCAGGCGGTTATGAGAAGTTCCATGTAGGATTTAGTATTGCCTTGGTTGGAATTTGTGTTACATTTATATCATCATGCTATTTAAAGAGATTGGATTGTGTTCCATTTCTACATAAACTAATCTCTCCATCATAACAAACGAGAGAGGAACTTCCACCATTCAAACACATATGCTATCAGAATGTGGATTCAAATATTTGCTGTTGTGTTTATTCAGTTTCGAATATTAGCTGTTGTGTTTATTTATGTTCAAATATCAGCTGTTGTGTTTTTATTTATGTTCCATGTAGGTTGTAGTGTTAGAAGTTTTGCCTTAGGATATAACCATACTTTCCCAAATGTATCTAAACTCTTATGCATGATATCATTTTTAGCGAATCATTCCTGCCTATCAATACTTATATAGTAGGCAACAAAAAGCGATTCCTGTAATAGGGTACTTAACCCTTACAAGGAACGTTACCGCCTCGAACAAAAACTTAAACCCTTATTTTTTTCTAAGCATATAACTGTCAAACTAAATACCATCATTCTTTTAGTCAAATATATCACAATTTAAATTTCGGGACGAAATTTCTAAAAAGCAGGGGATACTGTAACATCCGTCAAAAACGGATTTACCAAACCCGCTCCGTTTATCAACCGAACAGTCAGTCAAAAATTTCGTTGCGAATTAAATGCCCAAAATATTTTTAAACGATACATAATCGATTATTATACGGGAATATATATTTAGTTTTTGAAAAACTGTTAAAAAACGCAAAATAAAAATGTTTTGTTCCTGCCGGGTTTCGAACCCGGGTCAGTCGCCGAGTCGGTTCAGCGACTTATCACTTAACACACAAACCACTGCGCCACTTGTATTGTTTGTTAAATATTGGAATTATTTAAATTATAAAGTGACGTTACGAATTCAAAACCGGCGCCCAATAGTTCAGTCGTCGGAAATCCCGGAAATCTCGCGAGTCTTAACGACAACTTACGTTATAACGTAAACCATTACTAAGACATCGGTTATAACCGACGTCTGAGTCCGCGACCAAAGTTATAACCGCTGGAGTTTTTATAATTTACGAATACAGTCGGAAATCAGACCAGGTTCTTCGACGATTTGCCCTATAAATTCACCCACAACCCACTGCAAACCTTTTCGCTCAAAACCACACCTTTTCTCGGCGTAATTCCACTCGCCGGAATTTCTCTGCTCATCGCCGGAAAACCGTTTTCCTCAATTCCGAGCCTTATTGAACCTCCTAAACTTATACCGAAGTTACCCACATATTTTGTAAGCTTTCTGGAGACTCTCTGCTGCAAGACACACGTCGCCGGAGGTGATTGCTATCGCCGGAGTTTCTGCTGGAAAACAGAGGAGTCTAGTCGGTATACCTCTTCGCCTAATTTCTTCTTCTTTTCACTTATATCTCACCATAACGAACTGAAACACACTAAAGAACATGTTTTAAACCTCGAACCAGTCTGTTGTCGAGTCTGGTTAAAACTCATTGAAGAAGATGAAGTTCGGTATCGTATATGAATAATTAAAATCAGGATATTACTCGGGTTAGACACACAGTCCAGCGGTGGACTGTGTGCACATTAAACATACAAACGTCTCGAGTTCAAATCCGGTTTCACACACGCTGCCTTAATAAAAATCATTTTTTTTTGTTGAACTGAACCGGAGTCGCCACAAGTATATGTTAAGTATATTAATAATCGGATTAATAACCAAGTTAGACACACAGTCCACGGTGGACTGTGTGTATGTTTAAGTCGCACGTCACGAGTTCGAGTCCGGTCTTCTGCATCAACCCGGACAATTATTAACCTTTTTAAATATAGTCAGAAATGAAAACAGATAATTTGTATTTAAGTATAATAAAAGTTGGAATATATAACATGTTAAACACACAGTCCAGCGGTGGACTGTGTGTTAGTTTAAGCCACAGGTCCCGGGTTCGAGACCTGTGGAGCGCATTGTCCGAATAAATTAAATTGTTTTTAAAATAAAATGATTTTCGGTTTAAACTAATTAATATATATATATAATTAAAATCAGATATATAACGGGTTAGACACGTAGCTCAGTTGGTAGAGCTGCGTGCACGCGTACGGGAGGTCTCGGGTTCGAGCCTCACTCAGCGCACCTATATTCCGATTCAAACCGGTCAACGGTCAGTCAACGGTCAATGGTCAGAGAAAAAAATCAATTTTTTTATTATTTTTATTTAATTATTTTAATTAAAAATCAATTAAAAATACTTAAAAATAACATTTTTAAGGTTAGAAAATAGCCTTAAACTCACAAAAAATACACCCAACAATCCTACTAAAATAGATTAATAAAATCCGTTTACTTACCAAACCATAATGCGATTTATCTAGGTTAAACTCACTCGTGGTTAAAACCACTTCGCGTGCATTCAACGTCATCAACCGAACGCACCCACTGTGAGTGAATCTTACAACTCCCCCTTTTAAATTACACGTTTTGGGGTGTGTCATGTGTTATGAAAATAATTAACTTATTTATTTAAACTTGTGCCATACCACATCATGACCTACACTTAGATTGTTTATATTGTTGTGATTACTTATTTCCTTTTGTTAAATTATATGAAACTCATTCATTAAACCCATCAGTTCCTCGTGGAAGACGAGTTGAACAACGCGTGCCACAAATCAAATTTCATTATTGTTTATGTGTGTATCATTGAGTTTATATTGTTTGTAGTTGTGTCATTCATATTATCATGGTTATGCAATTCATTCATTAGGCCCCTCAGTTCCTCGTGAGAGACGAGTTGAGCATCGCGTGCCTCTAAATGTTCCATTATTGTTCATGTGTGTTTCATTTAATATCTTATAATTGTTGATTAAGTTTACATCTATTTTTACTCATGATTGGTTGTGCACATATTTCATAATCAATTTAAATAAATTTGTTCAAATGTTTTCCATAGGATTCACTCGCCAACATTATGTTGATCCAAAAACCCTTTTACACATGATACAGGTGAACAGGTTAAAGCAAGGAAAACATAGGATATGCCTTAGAAGAGAACAAAGAAGTTTAGATTGTTAGTTAGAACATGTTGTAATATTTATTGTAAATTTCCATTTAATTTGTATTAAAGAATATGAAACGCATAATAAATGTCATGAGCTTTGATGATAACCCAATCATGCCCCGATCACCTTTTCCGCTGCGGGTCGGGGTGCGACACCTTGAAAGAAACCATCTAAACAAAAATCATCAAGTTGACTAACCAAGCATCCAACCACCTTTTAACAATCTAAAAAGAAAAACTATTTAGCACACACATAAATATTAACAAAGCCTTGCTAAGGGATTAAATCGTTTCAAAGGTCAACTAAGGGACATTTTTCAGTATGAGCAGGGTCAATTAGTCTAAGCGATTGTCAATATACTTGTCCATTTAAATCTAAAACTCAACCTTCGAGTTCAAGCATTATGATACGCTTAAGGTAGTATTATACTATGACACTCGTGTGTCCCATACCATGACATACCCCCGCGATCAAGGTTAGCACAACAATTTATCATAGCAGGTGAGTATACTGAGGTCATCCTTTTTATTTTACAACATCAGGCTATTATTGAACAGGTCAGTACTTCTGTACAACAGAGAGACCAATAGTTACAGACGAGGGTTAGGCAAATACCTTATGTGGTACATAAGAACTTATGGAATATTCTCATGAAGAAACTTCCGTTCTCTTAGGTTTTGGCCTTTCCATTTTGGCTCTTTTACAAAGATATCCTGATTGTGCCTAGGTCTGCATATAATCTGGATGCAACAGAAGGGCAGCCAAGATATCCCCGGATGACTCAACAGCATAAAGACCTGAAACCTCAGACGTTGGCTATCTATCAACACAAGATTTAAGACGATGAAATCATACGCCTATAGTAAGTGACCCACTGAGTGCATAGTTCGTTATGTTTATATCATCCGGCTTACCCTATCCGGTTGAGTTTTAGACCTACCGACACATCACTTTCGATCCAAACCTTTTTCCCGCTTCAACACCTTACATATGTTAGTCAAACAATTCGCAAAAATTATTTCATTTCCCTATCCTTGCAAAAGCTGGTTTTTTTTTTAGATTTCTCCCCCTAAATTTGTGCATACACATGAACAAATTTACGAAAAAATGAAAATAAAATTAAGACAGAGGATGCCTAGGTAGAAAACTGAATCATTTTGAGAAGATCCACAAGCACCTGAAAACGCGCGTTGCTAACGGGTTCCGTGAACAAATCCGCCACATTTGCATCAGTGTGAATTTGCTCAAGCTTTACGAGACCCTTTTCATAGCAATCACGGATAAAATGGACTTTAATATTTATGTGCTTGGTTTTGGAGTGGAAAACAGAGTATTTACATTTTGGATATGGCATCATTATCACAGTAAATTGTTGTGTTTAGATAAGTCAAACTGTAATCCGCAAGCTGGTGTTGCATTCATAAAAGCTGGGAGCAGCAAGCAGAGGCTGTGACATATTCAGCTTCTGTAGTAAAAAGCGAGACCATATGTTGCTTCTTGCATTGCCACGAGATTAAGCGATCTCCCAAAAATTGACAACCAGCTGAAGTTGAGTGCATATCCCTATCTATACCTCCAAGATTACGGTCAGAGAAAGCAAACAGTTCAAATTCAGAATTTTTAGGATACCAGAGGCCCAGTGATGGTACCCCTTTGAGGTACCTAAAAATTCGTTTAACAGCATGTAAATGAGAGAGTTTAGGAGTAGCCTGATAACGAGCACACTGACAGACGGCAAACATGATATCTGGAAGACTTGCAGTGAGATACATGAGTGATCCAATCATTGAGCGATACATAGTCGGATTAACAGGCGTTCCTTTAGTGTCTTCATTTAGCAACGGTCGTTCTGCTATAGGTGAAGCCATAGGCTTTGAAACTGTAAGCTTGAATTTGGCAAGAACGTCATGGACATATTTTCCTTGATGAATTAAGATCCCTATGGGCTCTGACGAACTTGAAGTCCCAAAAACATGGTCATCTCCCCCAATGAGCTCATCTACAAATTTCTTCTCATAATTTCTTCAAATTCGTGGCACAAACCATCATTGGTAGAACAAAAAATGATATCATCAATATAGATTTGAACAAGAATAATGTCCTTATCAACGCGTTTGATGAACAGTGTTTGATCAATGGTTCCCTGAGTGTATCCATGAGCAAGCAGATGCTCTGTAACAGTGGTGTACCATGCGCGAGGCACTTGATGCAGCCCATGCAAAGCTTTGTCTAATTTGTAAGCATAGTCCGGCTTGTTAGGATCAGTAAAGCCCGATGGTTGTGCCACGTAGATTTCCTCTTTCACCGTGCCGTAGAGAAACGTAGTCTTGACATCCATTTGATAGACAGTGAAATTCATGTAAGATTCATATGCCCAGAAAATGCGTATACCCTCCAAACGCGCGACAGGTGCATAGACCACATCATAATCTAATCCTTCAATCTGTCGAAAGCCCTGAACCACCAGTCGAGCTTTATTTCGAACGGTAACTCCAGTGTCATCCTGCTTGTTACGGAAAACCCAGCGAGTTCCGAGAGCACGTTTTCCTTGAGGCAGCTTCACCAATTACCAGACACCAAGCTTTTCAAATTGATTGAGTTCTTCATGCATGGCATCCACCCAGCCTGGTTCCTACAAGCCAACTTCAAGACTTTTAAGTTCAATTTGTGAAATGAAACAAGAGTAGAGACAGGTATTGATATCCCCAGATTAGCTGCAGGTTCGAACAGCAGCATTAAAAGGACCAATAATATTTTCAATAGGGTGATCACACTGTAAACGTTGTGGTATTGGTGTAGTGGGAACGAGAGCATCCGTTTGCAAGTTGGTAACACTTGTTGAAGCTACTCCAGATGACTCCCCTTCAACACGTGCACCCGTAGAAGTAGTTGCTGAGGAATCCATCGAACAATCGAGCGGAGTAGGCTTAGGGAACAGAGAAGAACCCAAGACATCAGGAGTAGATCCTTCATGTGTCGTAGGAGGCTCTGGGTTAGAAACCACAACTTCAGGAGGATCGTTCTGAACAAGTGAATTAATAGCTGGCTCTTGAGATTCCGAAACGGAGGAAGAAGACGAGACAACGTCATTAAATCAAGGAGGATCCACACTTAGCTGCTTTAAAGTCTCATGAAGCTGGGCAGCGTCAGCATCGTCTTCGGTTGAAATGGGCACCGTTTGAAGATCAGAAATTGGACTTTTACCTGCAGACACATGGGAAGAAACATCAACATGGTTAAATAATGTGGAATAATCATACAGCCAGTCAGGACCAATGCGTGTGTCCTTGGGATTTTCCTCCAGCCAACCCACATTGTGGGTTTCAACTACCATTTTCTTGATCTTGTTATAAACACGGCATGATGTATTTTTAGAATATCCAACGTAGATACAAGGGTCCCCGCGTGATTCAAACTTTCCTTTAGCATCCATGAGCAGGAGAACACAAGGGCATCCGAACTTGGGAAAATGCTTGATCGAAGGTTTGCGACCTTCAACCACTTCGTATGGAGTTTTCATGTGTCGTTTATTGATCATGGCATGATTCTTAATATAACATGCAGTATTGATTGCTTCTGCCCAGAAAATAAGAGGTAGCTCAGATTCGACCAGCATAGTGTGTGCAGCTTCAATTAGTGTTCGATTTCAGCGTTCTCCAACCCCATTTTGTTGTGGGGTTCGGGCTGCACTAAACCATCGGTCAATCCCCTTGGAGGAAAAGAAAGAATTAAGGTAACATTCTTAAATTCTGTCCCGTTATCACATCGAATAGCCTTCAAAGTAATGTCTGTCTGGTTTTCCATAAGTGTGACGAACTTTTTGACTAACTCAAAAGTTTCACTTTTATGTGTAAGAAATAAAATCCAGGTGAATCGCGAGTAATAACCAGACAGCAAACCTTCCCGCCAATGCTCAGTATGTCTGTCGGACCAAAAAGATCCATATGTAGCAGTTCCAAGACTTGAGACGTGGAGGGAGCTGCTTTAGATTTGTGTAGATGTTGATGTTGTTTCCCACGTGCACATGATTCACACATTTCAATCTGCATGAAGACACGAACTGGTAGATCTCTGACTAAACCACCTTTTGGAAGACGGTTTAAGTTATTCATGTTGATGTGTCCCAGTCTGCAATTTCTGACAAGCTCACTTGCCTCTTCTCATCTACAGCAGAACATGATGCAATGCCATAGCATTGCATCATGTTCGGCTGTAGATGAGAAGAGGCAAGTGAGCTTGTCAGAAGGAGCCTAGTTCATATCAATAACATATGCATTTCCTTTTCGTGCAGCTATAAGAAGAATCCAATCATCCGCAATAATTAGACCTGGGTTCAGCACATAACACCCTTTCTTGGTGAACAGAACATCCAAATGATTGTCGAAGAGTTAAGAGACACTCAAAGACTGTGCTATAATTCTTGTACGTAATTAACATTCTTAAAGCTGAGGGCTCCATTGCAAACAGTTCCTCTCATGGTAATCTTTCCTGTCTCTCCACCTGCGAAGGAAACAAACCCGCCATCGAAAACCTGAATGTCATTCAACTGCGAGATGTCTCCGGTCATGTGCCTAGAACAGCCACTGTTAATATACCATAGTCTGACAAGAGTTTGCCAGAGCTGTTCCTTCACATTTCAACAGGTTTTAGTTTGAGGCTGCAACCCAGGCCATTGAAGATCTGGGCATGCCATTAGCATCAATGTAAGTAACCTCACAAAAAATTAAATTAGTTGAGGATGAGGTTGATGATGCTTTTGATTGATTTGCAAGAAGAGCAGAAGACTGAGTCCTGGCCAATGTCTTAGGCCTCCAAGTTACTGAATCAGACTTCTGCACAATCCTGATTGGGATTCTGGGAACCTGAAGGTCTCAAGGGTTTGGAAGATTGTTTCTTGGCCAAGTTCCAGTCGTGATCAGAAGACTTAGCCACAAATCGAGCGTGAGGTGGGCGATTAGGCATAGTCTTCTGATGTCGGGAATACAAAGTTTTAAACGAGGTAAAGGCCTTTTGACAATTTCGAGCGATGTGCCTGGGAAATCCACAATTGAAACAGGTCTGCCTCTTCTGGAAGAAAAAGTCCGTTCAGCTGGGAAATTATGGGCAATTTGTCTGTCAGTTTCTTGCTTGCGGGTACTGACGGCTGATGCATGGTCTTGTTCTTGATTGTGTCCTGCGCACAACCATCAGCACACTTGTTAGTTTTGTGATTTGAATCAGACGGTTTTGAACATGGAGATTTAGGCAAAATTTTAACTGATATATATTCAGCTGGTTGCTTAACAGATTCAGTTTGCGACTGCTGAGTCAATTTCTTAGAGTGATGAAGAGACTCAGCAATTGTCATATCAGTTGTCGAAGACGCCTGTTTTGTTTTATTCTTTTGAGATCGGCGTGTTCTCCGTTTCTTAATCTTACTCTTCAAATCACGTTTTGTGACATATTCTGTAGAGGACACGGGTGGTTCTACAGGGACATCCTTTTCTGAAACTTCGGAAGATGAGCTTGAAACATTACGTGAATGTGGAATCTCGTGATTTTGAAAAATTTGAGAAACCGATTCAAAATCAGTTTTAAGATTTTCATTTGAATCATGAGAAAAAGAGTGCTCATCATCTGTCGTTTCAGAATCAGTCCCTTGTGCTTGGTTAACATAAGTTGAGTCGCCCGAATCTTCTAGAGTTATGTCAACATCAACGTTCACAGAGTCAGTTAGTTGGTCGACTTTTGCACTGTCAACCTTGGAATACACATCAGCAGACGATACCCTATGGAGAAGAACTTCCGGTCTCTTCAGTTGAAACTGATGAAACCGAATCATCTGTTGATGTTGGACCTGCAGCTAAATTCATGTTTTCATCACAAGAGTTATTACATTTATTAGAATCATTCAAAACATCAACATTTGATGAAAACTAGAATTAAAACTGTCTAAATTCTCAACACAACCAACACTGTTTGAGCATGTAAATTGTTCAGCAAGAAATTGATTTAAAATATCAAAAGCGGGCATATAAAATGCATAATCAGCAGCTGAATTGTCTGAATTTTATTCAGACATTCCTCTTGATAACCCTATGTGATATCTTCTGCAAATGAGTTAGACACATTAGTATCGTTCACGAATTAAGTTTGAGTATCAGAAGATTCTTTTCCTTTAGATTCTGTGGAGGATGTGGATTTCTCTGCCTCAGGCACTACTTTCTCCAAACCATCTATACTACCAGAAGGATGATCACCAGTTTCATATGAAAGTGGTGTAGAAGCAACAAAGACATCATCCCCCTTGAGTTTAGTGGGTTTGGAGAACTTTGGGTAATAGGGCGTCCATGGTTTAGATAGATAATCTGAAGGTTTACCATAAATCATTTTTCTGCATTTTCTAAATCAGCCTCTGATTCAGACATTCTAGTATAGTTATGATTATATGGTGGAGGTGCCCTATTATACCAATACATTTGGTAACATTTTTCTGGTAGTTTAGCTGGAGGTCACATAAGGCCTTGACAAGTTTACTGCAGGTTTCAAATTTTTTAATGTTTATTTCATTTTCGTGAAGCTTCCTTATCAAGGAATTTAGCTTGGCTAAGGCTGCTTGAAGTTCTACGTCCTTTTCAGCTAGTTTTAGCTTATAGTCATAGACCCAACATTGCTGTTGGTTCAAGTCTAGCTTTAGCTCAGCTACATCTAGTTCTCGAGCTTCGACCTTTTCCATAAGAAGCTTGTTCTTTATGTTTAAGGGCGATGTATATCTGCCACCTTGTTTAAGGTTCGTGACATCTGTAGCATCTGAGTTTGTCCTTTGTGAGACCAGTCTTCAAATTTGACAAGGGTTGTTGTCCATACTTCTTCTGAAACTTGTTAACCCGAAAGGCAGCCATTTCTAGATTCCAAGAAACATCGATCTCGTCCAGGTCCTCCTCCATAATTTGATCAACTTTGGTTGAAAGAATGGATGGAGGAGTCAGATCACCTGCCAGGAAAGCGTTCAAGCTCTTGATCATCCATGCAGCAATAGCAAATTTCTCTTCGTTTTCTTTAGTGAGAAACGCAGAGTTGGATGCAAGTTGAGCAGGTGCAGGCACTGGTGCAGCAGTTTGAGGAGTCTTGCCTTGTTGCATTAATTGAGGAATTGTAGGACTGAACACCATGTTGGGATACTGACCATGGTACTGAGTGTGAACTTGAGTAGTTGAAACCATAGTGGGATTCTGAGATTGAAGACCATACACGTATTGGGTGTTCTGTGGCGTGGCTATATGACTATCAACCACGTTTGAGCCGGCCGGTGTTTGCGACATTTACAACATCTGTAGTTCAAAAGATTCCTTTATGGAACAGCACCTAAAGTCGAGCCTTCATCTCTTTGTCTGTATGGAAATGCTAACCTGTGCTCTCAAGTTCTCGCAATTCACCCCATTTACAAATATCAATTGGATATATTCACCTGTGAAATGATATTCTAGAAATCTCGATACGGGAGTATATTCTGAGATGGGAAACACAGTTACTTCATGTTCCTTAATATTACCTAACATATCTTGAAACGATTGAGAAACAAGAAGAAATTTAAGTGGATAAGTATATTGGCAATCTAGGAAAATTTGTTTAAGAACTTACAAATACTACCAAGATCAACGGTACTTGTGATTTATCTAAATATCTGATGTGATCCTCTAAACACAAAACTCATAAAAATATGTATGTGTATACATCTTTACTTGCTATTCCTTTTTAGAAAAAATCCAAAACGATTTTTAGCTTTTAGCAATTTATCTAAGATTTTAAGTTTACCGATGATGAAAACACCGTTAGTCCAAGTCAAAGCGACAGTTGCTGGAGGAAAGCTGAAGCCCACGGGTTGGGAGCTAATCTAGAAAAGAAAGGATTATCTAAACGTCAATAAAGTTCATTAGTTTGAAACGTCACATTTTTAAATAAATCTGTTTTGGTTACAGTGGTCAACCTAGGACATTAACTTGGACTTGGTAGGCAAATCAGATAACCAGGGTTATTAACTTGGGCATGGTTAACTGAGGGGGTTATTCAACAGATTAAAATTTCATAGAAAATCAAAAAGTTTAACAAAGTGTTAGAACTGACTCATTCGCACGAGCCATCGCTTGTACGAGTGACTTCTGAATGAGTATAAAAGGATGACTCATTCGCATGAGTCAGACTATTGACTCTGAGCCATTGAGAGCGAGTTTTGTGCGAACCAGTTCTATTCACTTCATTTTCTTGATCTTTTGTTTGTATCTAGACGTTTGGGGAGGTTGATTTGCACACCTCTCACAATAGGAAAGGTACTTATGCTCGTTTTAGGCCATTATAATGCCAAAATTGGACCAAATGGACATAAAACGTAGATTTAGGGAAATTGGACTGGTAAAATATAAAATTAAAGTCAAAAATGTTAAAATCGGCCTTGTTAACCTATTAATCAACCTTCAATTTGTTAAAATCAACACGTTTTAAGTTCGGTTTAACTAGGTGTTATTTGGTACGGTTTACAATTCGTATGAATATCCATTCGTTTACGAGCAAGAATTTCAAAAGTTTTTTTATCACATTCACTCTTACGAGTGAGTATTCGTATGAGTAGATCCTTAATGTTTAATTCTTGATGATTCGTACGAAGCATCATTCGTACGAAGAAGTTTGGTCAAAAACCATAAAACTTTGCTAAGTATATGGGTCATTCGTACGAAGTAGTGACTCGTACGAGTGATGTTTTGATTCAGACTTGAAATTTGTCTAAGTGTATGATTCGTATGAATGGTGATTCGTACGAATGGCTCAAAGTTGAAATTTCTTGAAAAAGTTTCTAAGTGTTGAAATGTCTATGCTTGCAGTCAAGAAATATTCATTTTCGCCATTCCATAATATCTGTTGTCTTATGGATGATTCTATTCCTGAAATCGTTGCATACAGAGAAGTCTTGGATTTTCTGAGCAGACTTCCCATCACGAAAGCTCTCACGGATCGTCATATAACATGTCGTTCGCATACTGAATATTTCGGGAATGTTGCCGAGTATGATGAGGAAGAGAACGTGATCGTATCTGAGGTAAAAATTAACGATGATGATATTCAGGTTAAGATCACTGAAGATTTGATCAGAACCGTGCTGGAGTTCAACGACCATGAAGACGACCCCACCGGTTTTTCTGAGTACATGTGAAGGGGTGGTTTTACCGAACGGGTTATGCCAGATTCGTAAATGCAGCTCCATTTAAAAAGGCTAACCTCAGTGCACCATTCAAATACATAGTACACTGCATTGTACATGCTCTTAGCCACCGAGAGGGCAGATTCGATGATTTAGTTGATTACAAGATGTGCATGATCATTTCTCTTGTTCTAAACCTGCTGTACAACTTCTCTAGAGTAATCTTTTCTCAAATGGTCCAAAACACATAGCGTGAGAAGTTCTTGCAGTATCCACGTTTTATCCAAGTGCAGCTTGACCATTTGCATCCTAACTTGAAGAAAAAGAAAGACGATATGTTGAAGTTAGAGCATATGGATGCCTCAACATTGAAGAAAATGAACTTGCATCTCAAGACCTTCCTGAATGCAAAGCCAGTTTTTGGAGCGATTATTGATAAAGATTATGTGGCTTCATCAGAAGGGAAGTGGAGAAAAGACGATAGTGGTGACGAGTATGAAGAGCTTGAAGCGCTAGATGGTTTTATCACAAAGAGAAGCGTGTGGTTTGTAAAAGAAGAGAAAAGGGGGGGTGAGGTAAGTGGACAAAAAGAAAATAGGCGTCCACATCTTCCTCTACTGCCCCTCAGAAGAAACAAAGAGCGTCTGAAAGCTCGAGATTAGTCAATGAATTAGAGCCAGATTAGAATGTTGAAACTCTTGCTGCTAAGATTGAAAAAGAAGCTTTGGAGTGCGAGAAGGAGAGATTGAAGAAGCGCCATCTTCTAGTACTGATACTGAAGATATAATCGCAGGTGAAAAAGAAAGGGCTTAGGAAAGAGAGGTTGAACGTCTGGCAGAGCTCAAACGTAAAGCCGAAGAGAAGAAAAGAAAAGCGACATGAGAGGATGACACGACATATGCACCATCGAATTCAGATAGCGATACTCCTGTACGAAAGACTTCGAAGGAATCTTCTAGACGACTTAAAAGGCCAGAAGTTAGAAGTTCGGATTCTCTAATACACAAATCCAACAGAAAAGTTCAAAAGAAGACTGTGGAAGAAGAGAATGTTCAGCAAACTCAACACACACCACCATCTCCTCCACGTCAGTCAACAACACAACCACCACCACAACCAACAACGCAGCAAACACCACAACCACCACCCCACCCGAGCCACAACCCTCGCAATCCCAACCCCAGTTTGATTTTGATTTCGGTGATATACCTGGGGGAGGATTTCTCTGCTGGCATGTTTAATGATGCGCGTGTTGAAGAATTGGAGAAACAAGTTATCTTAAACAATGTTAGAATTGCTGAACTACAGGAACAGCTCAATGGATTAAATGAAGAAAAACAGCAGTTAGAAGCTATTGTGGCAAGTATAGTAGATGAAAACGAGCTTTTGAGAAAAAGAATGGCCGAATATGTCGAAGAACGTCTCAGGAACCAGCAAAAAATGATTCTATTCGAGAAGATACTTACAAAGAAGTTCGTATAAACCTAGCTGCTGAAATTGATGAAATTGAGAGAGCTGAAGCAAGAGAAAGGGTTGCAGAGCGTGAGCATATTGCTAAAGAACAATCTTTTGCTCAAGGCAAAGGCAAAGCAAAGGTCGGTGAGGATCCTATAACTGTTACAACTTTGCCAGAAGCTGAATCTACGCTAGTAACTTCTGATGTGGTGGTGTATTCGAGATCGAAGAAGGTTTTGTTAGTGGGTGAACCTGAAGATGTTGATATTGACACGTCGAATCTTACAGCAAAGCATCGAGAATGGCTAAAGAGAAAGATGGAGAAAGAGATAGAGGCTGGGGTTGATAAGTTTTTTGAAGAACCTGAGAAAGAAGCTGAAGACTTAGATGACTTTGATGATGTATTTTCTGATAAGTCGGATGACGATAATGATGGAGGTGATGATGATTTAGGTGGAATGTGTGTCCTTGTAACATAGTCTAGTGTGAATGATAATATTGATTATTATGTGTACTTGGATGACTCAGCAAATCAAGTATATGAAGGTGGTAATCAAGGAAGATCTGAAGGCTCTAATGATGCTCAGCAGGCATGAATCCTCTTGGTAACTGAAATATCTACCGTTCATGTCGTGCCAAAACCGAAGATATTATATTTAGAGCATGATGTAGAGGAAAGGGGAGATTGTCCACAGCTATTCTAAAGAACAGATTGCTAAGATGTGGGCGTGGATGAAGAAAATTTTGAGTTTGATTTCAAAGAGGAGCTCAATGATATTAGTGCTTTCAAGCCAGTTGATTACGTCTTCGAACATGTGTCTGATACACAGGACTATGATCAAGTTGTCATAGAGGATGATTCT
The DNA here is from genome assembly GCA_947069175.1 of Scalesia atractyloides. Taxonomy (NCBI): domain Eukaryota; kingdom Viridiplantae; phylum Streptophyta; class Magnoliopsida; order Asterales; family Asteraceae; genus Scalesia; species Scalesia atractyloides. The sequence goes on from CAMTDV010000020.1 coordinate 55,377,741, forward strand.
GATGACGATGATACATATATTGCCAATCAGGGGTACAGATGACTCTCCAACTTTTAGTGATTTGTTTGCAGATGAAAGTGATGATCTTTTGAAATGTAAAGTTGAAGAAGCTGTTAAACTAGGGACAGTTCCTCAACAATCATCTGCTGGAGAAATTGCTGAGATGAGAAAACGGTGGTTCAAAGTAGCACCAGCTGAGCGAAAGTTTAAACGTCTCTTAGCGTTCTTTACGCGTGATGCGGATATTTCTTTGGGAGACATTATTAGCTGGGGCTGGATCGAGGAGCTAAACGTTTATGCTATTAAAAGGGAGTATGGGATTCAGTATTTTAGATACTTGAGCAATATCAAGACCCTGCCATATTGGGATATTAAAGAGCTTGTTCAAACAAAGATGATAAATATTAAGATGAGATTTCACGACCAGCAGCTGTGGAAACTGATAAAGCTTGAGGCTGCACATGGTTTTACACACTGGAAGCCACATTTCCCTAAGTGAATTACGAAGAGCGATTCAGTAACACAAGAAAAAGACCGTGACGCTAATCGTAAAGAGGCCAAAAGTGATGAAGAATATGCCTCTTATCAAACTGGAAGAAGACTTCTACAAGATCTTCAAATGATGGCACTACGATTCGAGTACAGGTGAAGCTGTTATATGTGTGCACCCAAATGATGATTCTTGGAAGATCACAGAGGAGCTAACCGAAGCCGTCATAGCACATAAACATATATACGGGCTGTGGCGTGGCATGCGAGTACTAGACCCGACGTGGCTAGTAAACTGTTCAAAGAAAGACATTGAATGCTTGTATTATAGCAAGATCAGCTTTGAAGAGAAAGAGATAATGAACAAGCACTCCAGTTCCTAAAGATAGTTAAGTCTGTTTTGCCAACGATGTACATTCAGGATCGGCATGGAACACTTCATGGAGGAAACTGGAGGACATTGAGCAAAAGAAGACAGTCAAGAAGGAAGAAAGGATTGCTGAGCGAGCACGAATTGCTTCGCTAAGGAGTTTTCAGTTTGGCAATGCAGTTAACCGGCCTCCTCCTACAGATCAAACGCCAATCACTTCTGAGGAGCGTTGCAAGCCGCCAAAACGTTTCTTTGGGCGTAACTGTCAGATCTTTTGAAGATTTTTTGAAGAGTATCCAAGACTGCGGCAACATCCAAGGGGGAGTTTGTTGGTGCATAATATCTATTGCCTACATCTAGGATATGTTGTTTATGTATATAGGGCTTAGAACGTCATTTTGTATATGATTATATATGTTTTATTTTTTTAGTAAATGACTTGTACGAGTGAGTCTCATGACTCATACGAGTGACACTCTGTCACTCGTACGAGGCACCACTCGCACGAGTCACACTCAGTTACACACTCTCCTGTGCGAGTCATGTCGACCTATAAATAGAGGAGTGTTATGCCATTAACTCAAGATCTATTGGTGTGGCGAAGCCCTGTTGAACTTTTTACTTGCTCTGTACTTGTTCACGTTTATCAATACAATTCAAGGCATTTAGGCAATATATCTCACTTGTTTGTTTGTCAAACTCACTAACAATGAATTCTGCCTCTGTTAGTTGAGTCAGATCGGTCGGTGCTCATTAGAGGAGAGCCGATCCCCCCTCACAGATGTATGTGCGAAGCTCCAACTGGAATTATGTCGATCGGATAACCGAGGATTGTTAAATGAATTTTTTCGTGAGTTGCGGTTAGAAAGTGACGAATCTGATCATTGTTTGTCGCAAGATTTTTCAAGGAAAATCCGTAAGGAGTTTGGTCACCAAATATTTACACAATAGTTGATGCTCCAATTGACACGTCCTGTAATTTTTCGGGAATTTTCTTGTGCATGAACTATTCCAGATTACACTCCAAAAACTGTCCGAAAATGCACTATATTGCTGAATTTTGATTGAAGAGTATTTTAAATCTTTCGTGACACTTGTGTTGTCACTAGTGATGTCGTAATGCATGCATGATAATTAGTATTGTATGATAAAATGTACTACGTGCTAGATATGTGTAGGATTCGTGTTTCCGCATGAGCACACACACCAACTCTTAAACGGTAATCATGTTAGGACGTGATTGATTGGTTCCACCTCGCGTACTTCTTTCCATTCCTTAATCCGAGCATTAAAAGCTGAGTTCACTACTCTTTTACAGGCATGAGTCCCGGGGAGATAAACTACTATTCCTTGGAGGAATATATATTTTTTTAATTGTTATAGTCTAGATTCGATGTTAGTTAATAAACTTAAACTCTATCATGAAAGACCCTACTTACTACCGAGCTAGTTGCCTGGGAGGCAACGGGGTATTAGTTGATAGCGCTATTAGGCTTAGTGAACCTCACCGTGCTGGGAGTCGGGTGTGAACTAAGGACCTTAAACACATGGTCAATGTTGAAAGGAATTGATAAGGGCAAACAAGAATAACAGTCACATCGTATGGAGTTTATTATTCATATCATGTCTTTAAACTAAACATTTACATGTTTACGTTAAAAAAACTTTGAACTCGCCAGCTTTATGCTGATACCCTTGTCTGCATGCTTGCAGGGCATTAGGTACTTCATGCTTGGGAACTTGCAGTCTGGGGAGTCTAAAGTGTCATGGGCGTGTTACTTGTGGCAACTATTTGATATTTTGCATTTTGAAAATACTTTGGTTTTGGTTATGTTAAAACAATGCATTTGCTTCGCTAAACATTACTTTGTTTAAATAGTAAAATTTGAATTACATTATTCATGTTGGGCATCACGTTGGTGTTTTATATTATTTACTCTTAGTTCAACAAGATTAGTGGCTAGATCCTTGTATATCACACACCTTGCGGTAAAACTCCACTGGTGGTAATTTGGGGGTGTGACATTGTCCCATTTCAAGACTCTTTCAAGAATCTTGATGTGGATCCACCGGGATTTCATGAAGCTGCTATAGAAACGCATCAATCACAAATTAAAGGGCGGTTCTTGAATCTACTGTTACTCCTGATGATGTAGTTTACAACAATGAGTCCTCTGCACAGCAAACTACTGCTGGCCCTCCAAATATTGATGTTCAAGGAGCTTCAATGTTTCCAGAGCCGGTTCCATCAGATTGCACAGTGGATCCTCCTGTGATCAACACTCCGGGTGCATCAAATGAGGTAGGAGGATAACCTTCTTTAACCTCTTTCGTATAGTTCACCAATGCACAAGTCGTCACAAGGACGACAAGGATGGTCATGAATAAGTTAAACATAAAAGTAAAAGACAAAAAATAATCAAAATCATCAAATGAGGTGGTGGATTGAAGGTAGGATAGCCAAGGCTTCCAAGTAATAACACACTACCAACTCAAGTCTTGTTTCAAGAAAAAGCTTGGAAGGATACCTAAAAACCTATGGAAAACCTATGGAAACATTCCCAAAGGTGATTCAAGTGTTAAGAAGAAAGAAAGATCAAAGAAGGGAGGTAAGGTTGAGTTAGAACTCACTTTGAATGTCTTGGACTTTCAGATGGACAGAGAGCTTTGGAGAGAAAGAGATAAGTGTTTGAGGTGTGAAATGTGACTGGGAGGAGGTGGGTATTTATAGATGGGGTTAGGGGGTTGTTAGTTGAGTGCATTTAATGTAGGAAACACAAAATGGACCAATCCACGAGCTAGAAGCCATATTCTCCGGATTATGCCCCTCTCGCGGGTCGCGAGATAGTAAAGAAGAGGCGGTTGCGGGCCGCGAGGAGCCTGGCAGAGCCGCGAGAGTTTACCACGAGGCCGGTCGCGGGCCGCGAGTGTGTAATTCTAGAAGCTTCTTTGGTTTTTGACACTTTCAGTCCTTGTACTTAGTTTTATCTTTCATTTCATGTTATAACTTGACCTTTTAGCATGTTTTAAGTGAATAACGCATATATAAGTATGAATTGAGTATCGAGTGTGTATGTATGAGTTTTTACACGTATACAAGTATCAGTTTAAAGGATTGAATGCATGTAAGCCATGTAAATATATCAAGTATGAATTTTTATTACGACTCAAGTCTTGGATTACAAAATTGGGAAAAGAAATACGAATACGATACGAATACAAGTTTCCATAAATATAAATACTATTACACTTTCTAATTAAATAAAATATGACAAAGCGAGGTGTTACATTTGGTTTGACGAATGCTCCTGCCATCTTCATGGACTTAATGAATAGGGTTTGTAAACCTTATTTAGACAAGTTCATCATTATTTTCATCGACAATATTCTCATTTATTCTAAGTCTCAATCTTATTACGAACAATATCTTCGTCTAATGATGGAACTTCCTGAAGAATGAACAACTTTACGCCAAATTCTCCAAGTGTGAATTTTGGCTAAAAGAAGTTCAATTTTTGGGACACATTGTTAACAAACAAGGTACAGATAACAAGGTATACATGTAGATCCCGCCAAAATCAGTGCGATTAGGGATTGGAGTACACCTACTACTCCTATCGAAGTTCGTTCATTTCTTGGTCTTGCTGGATACTATCGACGATTCTTCATGAACTTTTCAAAGATTGTGGTTCCCCTCACCACTTTGACTTAGAAGAACAAATCTTTCGATTGGGGACCCAAACAAGAGGAAGCCTTTCAAACACTAAAACAACAACTCTGTCATGCTCCTGTTTTATCTTTACCCGACAGCAACGACGATTTCGTTATTGTGACGCATCAAATCTAGGCCTTGGTTGTGTTCTCATGCAAAGAGACAAAGGCATAGTCTATGTGACAGTTGAAAATCAACGAGAAGAACTACACAACTCATGATCTTGAGTTAGGAGCCGTAGTTTTTGCTCTCAAAATTTGGAGACACTACCTTTACGGTACGAAATGTGTGGCTTTCACTGACCACAAAAGTCTCCAACACATACTCAATCAAAAGGAGCTAAATAAGAGACAACGACGCTAGGTCAAACTTCTGAACGACTATGACTACGAGATTCGCTACCATCCTGCTAAGGCGAATGTTGTGGCTGATGCGCTTAGTCGTAAGGAACGTGTCAAACTTCATTGTGTTCGAGTTCAATCTGATATACAGATATGTATCCTTCAAGCACACATACATGTATGACCCAAAGCTTTTGAAAAATGAGCTGCCATAAAATATCGAACTTCAACTCGAAACAAAAGACAACAGATTAATCTACTACAAGAACCGTTTGTGGATACCTAGTGAAGACAATTTCCGCACCTTATTGATGGATGAAGCTCATAAGTCTCGGTATTAAATCCATCCTAGTGCAGACAAAATGCATAAGGATCTATGTACCCAGTATTGGTGGCCGGGTATGAAGAAGGACATTGCCTTGTATGTGTCTAAATGCCTAACTTGTCTTAAACTTAAGGCAGAACATCAGCGCCCATCTGGTTTACTAGAGCACCCAGAAATACCGTTATGGAAGTGGGAGAACATTGCGATGGATCTCATCACTAAACTACCGCACACACTTAGAGGTCATGATGCCATTTGGGCAATCATCGATCGTCTACAAAGTCAGCACACTTTTTGTCAATTTGTGAGGATCTATCTTCTGACACACTCGCCAAGATCTACGTTGATGAGATTGTATCTCGTGATGGTGGTTCTTTGAACATCATATCCGATCGAGATGCTTGATTTTCATCTCACTTTTGGAAGACCATGTAATCTGCCATGGGAGCCAAACTCAATCTGAGCACTTCTTATCATCCTCAAATGGATGGATAATCTGAAAGGACAATTCAAACACAGGAGGATATGCTTAGAGCATGTGTGATCGACTTTGGTGGTAGTTGGGATTCACATCTACCATTGGTCAAATTCTCGTACAACAATAGTTATCACGCCAGCATCAATATGGTGCCTTTCGAAGCTCTATGCTATCGAAAACGTCGTTCACCTATCTGCTGGAATGAGGTTGGTGAAGCTCAGCTCACTGGACCTGAACTCATTCATGACAAAACTGACAAAGTCAAGAAAATTCGCGATAACCATCTAGCAGCTAGAAGCCGTCAAAGAGTTATGCGGACAAACGACGCAAGCCCTTGGAATTCCAAGTTGATGATCACATCCTTGTCAAGGTATCCCCTTGGAAAGGTGTGATTAGATTTGGAAAGAAAGGAACAATTGATATATTGGACCATTCAAGATCGTTGACAGAATCAGAAAGGTGGCCTGCCGACTTGAGCTACCTCCTGAACTTGGGAATATTCACCCAACATTCCACGTGTCCAATTTGAAAATGTGTTTAGCCGATACAAACCTCCACATTCCCCTTGATGAAATTCACGTTGATGACACTATGAACTTTGTCGAGAAACCTGTGGAAATTTGGACTGTGAAGTCAAGAAACTCAAGCGTAGACGTATACCGATAGTTGAAGTTCGCTGGGAATCCAAACGTGGCCCAGAATTTACTTGGGAATGAGAGGATCAGATAAAGTGAAATATCCACATCTGTTTTTACAAAGTTTCCTCTAATAAAATTTAGGGACGAAATTTCCAATAGTAGGGGAGACTATGACATTTGTGCCTTTTCAATCATTGTACAATTATAAACAATTTCGTATTCAATGAAACCCTATGTTTTATTTCTGAAATTCGTATAATTATCTAAGACATTTTCTCAATTTCAATTTCTTGCACGATTTCAAACCCTCAAAAAATTTATGGGAGTAATTCTTGAACTGACACTCAAACGCAATCAGTTTAACACGACGTACACTCTGAAACAAGGACATAAGCTACAAATACCCAAAATACCCCTTACATAAGTTTTGAAGGGTTATAAAATTTTTGCTTCTTCACCAAGTTTGCCACCTATCTCCAATTTTTGACACCTAGCACTCATTTTGCCACACTTAATTTGGTGTTGACACATGTTAGGACACTAATCCACACTTGAGAACACTTGTCATCAGCTCCTTGATCCTAAAATACGATAAATACCCCATGATTCTTCCATTTTTTTCACACCACTTCAAAGCAAAGTGTGAAGTTCTTCTTTTTATCCTTCTTGGAGCTTGTTTCCAGCCTTTGGAAGCCTCCTATCCCTGAGTCCAGAAAGTGTTCTTCAACACGAGTAAGTACTCTTCCTAATTCTTTCATTATTTTAGCTATCTTAAGCTAAAAGTCGAACAATTTGGCTTCCTGGTTAACTTTTGGTTCTGACCATATTTTGTTAAGTCAAAGTTCAATTGAACTTTTCAATGTGATCGTAATCACGAAGGTTATAATCTATAACGATTTCACCTTCTGATTACCACGTTTACTAGTCGAAGTGACGAGTCAAAGTTTCGGTCAAAAATGTGCATGATGTGCATTTTACAACAAAACTATTTTTGTGTATCAAAACACCAAGTTTTGATACCAAATCAATTTTATAAACTTAGTTACACATATTTTGACATGTCTAACTTGTCACCTCTAGTTTAGTGCTCATTTAGGGTCATAAGTCGAGCGGTCTTGACCACCGCTTTAACATTCGAATTAGACCCGTTTGGTTGATCTTAGGATCCGACCAAACACATATCTATGACCATAGATGTATAGGGAATAACCTACGTAGGTTATAAGGTATGGTCACGTCGTTTGGTTAGTGCTATGATAAGTTACTTCTATGTTCTTAAAAAAATGACCAAAATGTCCTTTTACGCAAAAATCCAATTTAAACACATGTAACAAAATTTTTGACATATAGACTGATCTTATATCATTTTCAAACATGTTTGGGCATTTAAAACTTATCATAGGACATGTTTAACCATCCGATTACGCGTTTACGCTAATGACCCGTTAAAGTAGCGTAAACTACTTTAACGAGTCATAATGGGTCAAAAGCACTTACGATCCTTTCCAAATCAGAATGTTAAGTTTGTTAAACCATATCACATGAGTTTCAACACTCGTGTGGTTTATAAGAATTCATTATATCCAATCTCCAGTCTGTAGTCCCGACACTCTAACATATTTATCTGCCACATTATGACACGTCTGAGCTTTATTTATTCCGTTGATCAAGAACACTTTTGTAATCCCAATTGAGCACATAGTTCCCCTCTTTTACGTTTTCTAAATTTTTTTGGGGTGAATCATATGTGCCTATAATGATTTTTAAGATTTCAAGACAATATACATGGTTTATATATACAAAATGATTTTCAAAGTGAGTACATTGTTCCTCTCTTTTACATTTTCTAAAGGTTTTAGGGTGATCATAAGTTCCTATAGTTATTTACAAGATTTAAAACACTATACATGGTTTTAATGTACAAAATGATTTTCAAAGTGAGTACATAGCTCCCCTCTTTTACGTTTTGCAAATGTTTTGGGGTGACTCATATGTGCTAGATCATTTTCAAGTTTTCAAAAGCAATGTCTATGGTTTCTATATAAAACAATACGATATCAATAATGTGAACAACTTGTTGATACATTATCTATAACACGAATGGCATTCATTAGCTTTGACCGAACGACCAGTAGTATGTTCTAGAACCATAGGACTGACTTGGTACCATAGGACTGACAATCCCATTATCAGACTGTTCACTGGATTTGATGGAAGTTTGGGTAATGACAAAAACTGTTTCTGATTAACAAATTATTTGTTAATTTGTTAGTCTAGTTAAAAAGACCCTTTGGTGGTCTATTAAGGATACCCTTTGGTGGTATAGTCAACACAGGTTTGAATGTGTTCATTAAAGACTGATCAAAAGATTTCACAATTAAAAACACGAACGATTTGTTTATGACATGGACAATTGGTTTATGACACGGATGAATGATTTATAACACAGACAAACGGTTTATAACACGGACAAATGGTTTTGAACAATGTCACGCAATGATTTTCATTTAAAGATATAAACCATAAGAAGTTTTCATTTGAATCAATCTATTACAAGGTTTTTACAAAAGAAACGTTTTGGTCAAGATTCATGGCTACAAGGTTTTCACAACTCTAACCAACTTGTTTTAGTTGGTTAATTGTATTGCAATATCAAACACTTTTGATACGAGATATTCACCTACCGACTCTTGTAGTCGGACGAGGTGTTGCAATATGTATACAAAGCCACAAATTTGTCAAACTCACAAAACCTATGTTCTCACCGGCATTATTATGCTGACTCTCTTTTCACATATGTTTCAGGAGTCAATGCTTGATAATATGATGCATGCTTCATGTGGGAATGGACGCGGGCCTTAGTGATTTAAAACATGAAAGACAATTTATTTATGTCTTGTTTCTGTTTATCCCAAGACAATGTAAACATTTAACTTAATAAAACAAAATTTTAATTCCATGAGTTGTGAAACAATAGTTCTGTGACATGACTCCCTGACGTTTCCGCCACAGTTTGTTGTTTTACATGGTCGGGTGTTACATTTTAATCCCATGGCAACTCTCCTTTTATCTCTTTAATTATTTTTTAATTTGTCATTTCTTATAAAAATAGTTGTTCGGTTGGTTGGATCTTGGTTTTTGGCAAAAGGTGTTACTGTTCAAGACCGGTAAGAATGCGGGGCCCAAAAGATTAAAATAATGCTAAAAATACGGTTTCGACTAGGCCCACTCATCTCGAATGGACCCACTCTTCAACATCGGATGGGCCCACACTGCTTAAAGAACATTGTTCCGAAAGGGACCAGACCCAACTATCTCGATCTACAGTTCGGAGATGGGCCTGGCCAAATTACGAGTAATTATAAACCTATCTCGAGTCATCTCGAGTCATTTCAAACTCCTTCTTATCTCGGATCTCTATCATCTCGGACTCAAAGGTAGAACCATGTGTATCAATCCGAATATTTTTGTATTCAATAAAATCTTGTATTTTATTGATGAGAATGCAAAAAATTCAATCGTTTCACAATTTCGATCACTTTTCGTGTTCGTTAAAACGTTTTACGCCTTTTTGCAAAACACGTAACTATACAACCGAACAAACCGACATCCACAACATTTTCAGACATAATCCAAGTTACACATGTCTTAACACCTTTATATAAACTAAATATTAGGTTAAAGGTGTTAAAAATGGCAAACAAGTGAAAATACAAGTCCAAGGGCCAAAAATGTCAAAAAATAATAAAATTTTTGCTTCTTCACCAAGTTTGCCACCTATCTCCCATTTTTGACACCTAGCACTCATTTTGCCACACTTAATTTGGTGTGGACACATGTTAGGACACTAATCCACACTTGAGAACACTTGTCATCAGCTCCTTAATCCTAAAATACGATAAATACCCCATGATTCTTCCATTTTTTTTCACAGCACTTCAAAACACTTCAAAGCAAAGTGTGAAGTTCTTTTTTCTATTCTTCTTGGAGCTTGTTTCCATCCTATGGAAGCCTCCTATCCCTGAGTTCCGAAAGTGTTCTTCAACACGAGTAAGTACTCTTCCTAATTCTTTCATTATTTTAGCTATCTTGAGCTAAAAGTCGAACAGTTTGGCTTCCTGATTGACTTTTGGTTCTGACCATATTTGGTTAAGTGAAATTTCAATTGAACTTTTCAATGTGATCGTAATCACGAAGGTTATAATCCATAATGATTTCACCTTCTGATTACCACGTTTACTAGTCGAAGTGACGAGTCAAAGTTTCGGTCAAAAATACACATGATGTGTATTTTACGACGAAACTATTTTTGGGTATAAAACACCAAGTTTTGATACCAAATCAGTTTTATAAATTTAGTTAGACATATTTTGACATGTCTAACTCGTCACCTCTAGTTTAGTGCTTATTAGGGTCAAAAGTTGAGCGGTCTTACCACCGCTTTGACTTTCGAATTCGACCCGTTTGGTCGATCTTAGGATCCGACCAAACACATATCTATGACCATAGATGTATAGGGAATAACCTACTGAGGTTATAATGTATGGTCACGTCGTTTGGTTAGTGTTATGATAAGTTACTTCTATGTTCTTAAAAAAGTGACCAAAATGTCCTTTTACGCATAAATCCAATTTAAACACATGTAATCAATTTTTTGACATATAAACTGATTTTATAACATTTTCAAACATGTTTGAGCATTTAAGACTTATCATAGGACATGTTTAACAATCCGATCACGCGTTTACGCTAATGACCCGTTAAAGTAGCGTAAACTACCTTAACGAGTCATAATGGGTCAAAAGCACTTACGATCCTTTCCAAATCAGAATGTTAAGTTTGTTAAACCATATCACATGAGTTTCAACACTCGTGTGGTTTATAAGAATTCATTCTATCCGATCTCCTATCTGTAGTCCCGACACGCTAACATATTTATCTGACACATTAGGACACGTCTGAGCTTTGTTTATTCCGTTGATCAAGAACACTTTTGTAATCCCAAGTGTGTACATAGTTCCCCTCTTTTACGTTTTCTAAATTTTTTGGGGTGATTCATATGTGCCTATAATGATTTTCAAGATTTCAAGACAATATACATGGTTTATACATACAAAATGATTTTCAATGTGAGTACATAGTTCCTCTCTTTTACATTTTCTAAAGGTTTTAGGGTGATCATAAGTGCCTATAGTTATCTACAAGATTTCAAAACACTATACATGGTTTATATGTACAAAATGATTTTCAAAGTGAGTACATAGCTCCCCTCTTTTACGTTTTGCAAATGTTTTGGGGTGACTCATATGTGCTAGATCATTTTCAAGTTTTCAAAAGTAATGTCTATGGTTTCTATATAAATCAATACGATATTAATAATATGAACAACGTGTTGATACATTATCTATAACACGAATGACATTCATTAGCTTTGACCGAACGACCAGTGGTATGTTCTTGAACCATAGGACTGACTTGGTACCATAGGACTGACAATCCCATTATCAGACTATTCACTGGATTTGGTGTTTGGGTAATGACAAAAACTGTTTCTGATTAACAAATTATTTGTTGATTTGTTAGTCTAGTTAAAGAGACCCTTTGGTGGTCTATTAAAGATACCCTTTGGTGGTATAGTCAACACAGGTTTGAATGTGTTCATTAAAGAACGATCAAAAGTTTTCACAATTATAAAAACAGACGATTTGTTTATGACATGGACAATTGGTTTATGACACGGACGATTGATTTATAACACAGAAAACGGTTTATAACACGGACAAATGGTTTTGAACAATGTCACGCAATGATTTCATTTAAAGATATAAACCATACGAAGTTTTCTTTTGAATCAATCTATTACAAGGTTTTTACAAAAGACACGTTTTGGTCAAGATTCATGGCTACTAGGTTTTGACAACTCTAACCAACTTGTTTTAGTTGGTTAATTATATTGCAATTTCAAACACTTTTGATTCGAGGTTTTCACTTAACAACTCTTATAGTCAGACGAGGTGTTGCAATATGTATACAAAGCCACAAATTTGACGAACTCACAAAACGTATGTACTCATCAGCATTTTTATGTTGACTCTCTTTTCACATATGCTTTAGGAATCAATGATTGATAATATGATGTATCCTTCTCGTAGAAATGGACGCGGGCCTTAGTGATATAAAAGCACTTACGATCCTTTCCAAATCAGAATGTTAAGTTTGTTAAACCATATCACATGAGTTTCAACACTCGTGTGGTTTATAAGAATTCATTCTATCCGATCTCCTGTCTGTAGTCCCGACACGCTAACATATTTATCTGACACATTAGGACACGTCTGAGCTTTGTTTATTCCGTTGATCAAGAACACTTTTGTAATCCCAAGTGAGTAAATAGTTCCCCTCTTTTACGTTTTCTAAATTTTTTGGGGTGATTCATATGTGCCTATAATGATTTTCAAGATTTCAAGACAATATACATGGTTTATATATACAAAATAATTTTCAAAGTGAGTACATAGTTCCTCTGTTTTACATTTTCTAAAGGTTTTTGGGTGATCATAAGTGCCAATAGTTATCTATAAGATTTCAAAACACTATATATGGTTTATATTTACAAAATGATTTTCAAAGTGAGTACATAGCTCCCCTCTTTTACGTTTTGCAAATGTTTTGGGGTGACTCATATGTGCTAGATCATTTTCAAGTTTTCAAAAGCAATGTCTATGGTTTCTATATAAAACAATACGATATCAATAATGTGAACAACTTGTTGATACATTATCTATAACACGAATGACATTCATAAGCTTTGACCGAATGACCAGTAGTATGTTCTTGAACCATAGGACTGACTTGGTACCATAGGACTGACATTCCCATTATAAGACTATTCACTAGATTTGGTGGAAGTTTGTGTAATGACAAAAATTGTTTCTGATTAACAAATTATTTGTTGATTTGTTAGTCTAGTTAAAGAGACCCTTTGGAGGTCTATTAAAGATACCCTTTGGTGGTATAGTCAACACAGGTTTGAATGCGTTCATTAAAGAACGATCAGAAGTTTTCACAATGAAAACATGGACGATTTGTTTATGACATGGAAAATTGGTTTATGACACGGACGATTGATTTATAACACAGACAAATGGTTTATAACATGGAAATATGGTTTTGGACAATGTCACGCAATGATTTTCATTTAAAGATATAAACCATACAAAGTTTGATTTTGAATCAATATATTACAAGGTTTTTACAAAAGAAACGTTTTGGTCAAGATTCATGGCTACAAGGTTTTCACAATTCTAACCAACTTGTTTTAGTCGGTTAATTATATTGCAATATCAAACACTTTTGATACGAGATATTCACTTAACAACTCTTGTAGTCAGATGAGGTGTTGCAATATGTATACAAAGCCACAAATTTGACAAACTCACAAAACCTATGTACTCACCAGCATTTTTATGTTGACTCTCTTTTCACATATGTTTCAGAGGTAATGCTTGATAATATGGTGCATCCTTCACGTAGGAATGGACGCGAGCCTTAGTGATTTAAAACAGAATGACAATTTATTTATGTGTTGTTTCTGTTTATCCCAAGACAATGTAAACATTTAACCTAGTAAAACAAAATTTTAAATTCCATGAGTTGTGATAGTTCTATGACATGACTCCCCGATGTTTCCGCCACAGTACGTTGTTTTACATGGTCGGGTGTTACAGTTTAATCCCATGGCAACTCTCCTTTATCTCTTTAATTATTTTTTAATTTGTCATTTCTTATAAAAATAGTTGCTCGGTTGGTTGGATCACGGTTTTTGGCAAAAGGTGTTACTGTTCAAGACGGGTAAGAATGCAGGGCCCAAAAGATTAAAACAATGCTAAAAATATTGTTTCGACTAGGCCCACTCATCTCGAATGGACCCACTCTTCTATCTCGGATGGGCCCACACTGTTTAAAGAACATTGTTTCGAAAGGGACCAGACCCAACTATCTCGATTTACTGTTCGGAGATGCGCCTGGCCAAATTACGAGTCATTATAAGCCTATCTCGAGTCATTTCGAACTCCTGCTTATCTCAGATCTCTATCATCTCGGACTCATAGGTAAAACCATAGTATCTCGAATAAGACTCGGACGCATATGCATCTCGGATGCTTCTCAGATGCATCTCGGACGCATCTCGGATGAACTTATGAGTAGTCCCAATGTATCTCAAATAATCATCCGAGATTCAAGATCATCTCGAATGACTAACAAGGGATCATTAAGTTGAACCCTTTTCACCCGAGATGTCTTGACCTGGTTCATCCGAATCTCTTTGACCCCGGTCATTCGTACCTATTTAACCATTTCAATTTGGTGTGAACCTTTTGAGCCTTTGGGTTCAAAATTGTTTTGAACCCCTGATCTTCCCTACTTGAACTGTTAACTTGTTGACTATTTGAACCGCCTGATTTAATATGAAATGGCCAAACGGGTCAATTAAGTTAATTTTTTGCGATAAATGTTGACATTCTTGTTCAAATGCAGACAATGGCGCAAAAAATGATGGAGAAACAAAAACTAGAAGTCGATGCCTTTCACAATCAAGCCTTCTATTTATCTGAACCTCCTTAGGAATATCGTGAAAGATTCAACTTGTTGATAGCCGACTGAGAAACTGTCGACTTACTCATGCTTTAAGGATGAATCTAGTCATTGACGAAGATATGATTCAAGGCTTCTGGATTAACGCTAAAGTCAAAGGAGGGTGTGTGTACATTGAATCGAAGATTGGAGAGAAAGAGATTAAAGTTTTCGAAGCAGATGTACGAATAGCACTGCAGTTTGGAGATAAAGAACGTGATCCAACAACATATTATAGAGACAACATGATGCAAGCGTTATGTCTCATGAGTTATGAAGGGGCATGTCCGACGGTGTTGAATAAACTGTTTCTGCCTTACTGGAGTGTCTTGCTCACATTTTCTTACAGGGTATTTCTGAGAACAAAGGCGGTCAGGATCAGTTAAATCAGACATAGACAGCGACACTCGTTGCAGTAGTAAATGACCTAGAGTAAACCTTTTTAGCTTTCATATTCGACAACATGAAGAGTATGTTAGAACGCACAAAGAAGAAGGTGCTTTCTTATATCAAAGGTTCATGCAAATGACCATTGATAATAAATATCCAGAGTTGATAAAGGGCACAAACCATCAGAATCTAAAGCTGCTAGGCCTGAGCTATTTTGAAACAGCCTGCAAACAACATGATACTGCAAAGGTCAAGTTTGTTGGAAGATATGAGCTAGTAAAACATGGAAAGTTTAAGGAGGTTATATCTACGCCAAAACTCGTGAATGTATTAATAGCTGAAGAACACGACATGCAAATTGTCAGTGTACCATGTAAGCAAGAACCGGAAGTTGAGCACCTGGTTCTAGACGAAGAGAAAGATAAAGAGACAGTTCAGGTTAAGACAGAGATAGGTGAGGAAACAGTTAGAGAGATAAATCCAATTTCTGCTGAGAGCCTTGAAGCACTACTTGCATCACTAATGGGTGATTCTTGGATCCCTCATCCCAGCATCGTTCCTTCCAAAGAAGGGCAGACTAAAGAAGCTAAAATGGAGAAAAGTTTAGAAGTTGAAGCCCCTAATAGCCCCAAGCCTAAGTGCTATTCCTGATCCAATCTCACATGATGCCCCTGAATTCATCTCTGCTGATAAAGATACAAGCATTCCTGACCTCTTTGACACCGGTGCACATCTAGAAATTTCAAGTGGAGTTCGTGTTTAAGCAGGCAGTTCTGGTGGTGGTATATCCGAACATGAAAGGCTGCTAGAACAAAGGAGTGTGATGATGATGAAGTGGTGAATGTTAGCAAGCTACAACTGAGAGTGGTGTTGTGGTGCTGCTGGAACAAGAGAATGAATTGAAAAAAGCTCAGATAGCATCTTTACAAAATCAAATAATAATCAGAAATCAAGCTATTGAGCAACTTTAGGGTGACGTGAGTTTGTTAATGACAGAAATCTATGAAATTAAAGTGAAGTTGCAAAAGAGATTTGGTGGTGAGTTTGTAGATAAGAATGATGATCCTCAAAATGATCCACATCACGAGCGCACCGACAAAGAAAAGGTTGCAACCAACAAATATGAAGAAAGATTGAATCTCTATCTAGCAGCTGAACAATCGAAGAAGAGAAAGCAACCGCATAAGAAGAATCCGGACAACAAGAAGATGCTTGTTATGAAGAATCAAGATGTGAATCCTCTCGATGAAAACTTCCAACCAAAGGATCTACCCAAAGTGTATGACCGGTACGTCATGTAGCTAGGATCAAGTCATTACGACAAGGTCGGAAACAAGTCGGAGGTAAAGTGTTAGAGATATGAACATGACAGGAATCCGTGGATAGTCACGAGGGAGAGCGCCCACAGGGAATACTTCTCCAAGCAGATACAATTTGAATCGTGGACGAAGATAGATCTGAAAAGTCTATTGAGGGCTCATTATTCTGACACAGATCTGAATCAACGCGGTCCAGGATGGGCATTTCACTCCATGCATGAACATGAAATGTCTCACAACTTCCCAACAATGAAAATCGCTGAGTCAGATCTGAAGAAAAGCCCCGGTATTCGTGATCCTCAAACACACAAACGTCTTAAGAATGTAATTTGGCCACCGACCGACGAAGCTAAGGTCATTACTGCTGCTCCAAAGTTTCCCAAAGGTGAGCTAAAGAATTTCTGTTACTGGGCTTATGACCCAAGAATGGCTAAGGTAGTGATTGTTAAAAAAAGAAGGCCTTCCAACTAGCTGACATCTTGGATCTGATTAGTTTTCATGGGGAGGACATCTTGATGCTAGGCGCATATCAAATTCAAGCTAGTGATAAGTATGAAGAGTGTGCGAAGTCTTGGATAAGTGTGGTGGCAAGAGTGATTCACAATCCACTGTTCTAAGGCAGCAAAGATTGGAGATCCTGAAGTGTAAAGCTAACACTAATGCAGTAAACATAGGGAGAGATTGTAAGGCCCTAAAAAGGTTTATGCATTAGTAACTTTAGGGGTATGGGAGACTATGTTGTAATGGGCTTGGGGGCACCCTTTGGGCCTAAGGGCTTTAGGGTAATGGAGCACTAACCCTCTAGTATGTATAGATAATGATGTATTAGGGTTTGGTGGCTCCTTGGTTGTTTATTCACTTGTATTAGACAAATTAGTGATTTGTATGCAAGTTTAACATTTATATATTCATCTTATGTCTTCTACTTTGTTTCTTAGCTTGTTTGTGTGATTCTGCCACTGTTCAAGCTAAGTGTGATATCGTAAGATCCGGTTTTTGGAACTTACAAGTAGGTTCGTCTTGTAGTTCGAAAGAATTCCACAAACTCTTATAGTTAAACAACCAAGGATCACAAGGTTCTGTGTTGGTGACATATATCTCTGGCAGTCAACATTTTGAGCAAGAATAACCCGGTTTATGCTAGGTAAAATTAAGCTTCTCAAAGGACTAGCATACCCCACTAAAAACCCCTCTAGTGACTTAGCTCCGAATTTACCATTCGGGTCAATGACTACGGAGATCCAAACGGTTCTAAAAACTCCAAATTTGTTTTTTTCCGATTAAGCAACTCAAAGCATGTCTTCTTATGAGCCTTGACTGTTAATACTCGATTAAGTGTGTACAAGTAGAGGCAACCGCTTCATTCCAAAAACTGACAGGTAATTTAGAATCTGCGAGCATTGTGCGTGCTGTTTCATTAACAGTTTTGTTCTTTCGTTCAGCGACCCCATTTTGTTGCTGAGTATAGGGCATGCTGAATTCATGAAGTACTCCTTTGGCATTACAAAACTCTTCCATTATTTTGTTTTTAAACTCAGTACCATTGTCGCTGCGAATTCTTCTTATCAGTAGATAGTATAAGTTCTCCAACTTTCTGAAAAGAATCATCAGATTTTCAAACGTCTCGTCTTTGCTTTCTAAAAATAGAACCCATGAAAATATTGAGTAGTCGTTAGTCACAACAAGGCAATATAGATCACTAGATATACTCTTCACGTTAACTGGCCCAAATAGATCCATATGTAACCTTTCAAGTGGAAGCTTGATGGAGTTCAGGAGTTTTCTTGGATGAGATTTCTTGTGCTGCTTGCCCTTTTTACAGCTGATACAATCATCACTCAAGTGGAAACTCTTAAGATTCACACCCTCCACTAGATTGTTGTGTACAAGATGATTCATCTTCCGTAAATGGATATGCCCCATCTTTCGATGCCATAAGATCGATTCCTTTTCTGTGACATTTGATACAAAACATTGATCCGATTTTGTAGTAGTGGATGCGACGCTCATGTCAAGGACATAAATATCATTTTCTCGTGGAGCACGCATGAGGATCCACTACTCGGGAAGTTTGAATCTCGGCTTCAGAATTAGGCATTCTTTACCTTAAAGTGAGTTGTAAACTTCTTATCGCAAATCTATGAAATGCTTAGGAAGTTGTTCTCTAATACGGCGATGTAGTTGACTTTGTCAAAAGATACCACACCATTTGTGAGTATTCCACCTCCAACTACTAGTCCTTCTTGAGTACCCGCAAGCCTTACATAGCCTCCACGTATTGATTTTAAATCATAAAGCAAGGCTAGCGTTCCTAACATGTGTCGAGAAGCCCCACTTTCCATTATCCACTTAGAAATGAATGACCTTGGGAGTCCCTACAAATGTAATTAAGCAATTATTTAAATAGTGAAATCTAAGCCTTTTCGATCTTGGGTGGGTTTGGGATATCAAACTTTAGTCCACTAATTTCATCTGACTTCAACATCTTGTCCAACCTTTGACTCAGTTTTAATTTCCAATTTTGTAGGACCAAGTGTTGTTTTCACTTCCGCAGAAGATGGTTTGGATTTAACTAACCAAATTTGTGTTTTTAAAAATGCCTTTTTAGGATAAGATTTGGAATTCTTTTGTTCGTTTTTAGTTGACGATTCACCAACTTCAAAGTTTGAAGCATTAAAAACTGATGGTTTCACGTCTTTGTTGGATTCATTATTTCTTTTTAAGACCTGTGCAGGTACAAACTTAGGGGTTTTTTTTGTTTCACATCTTCTGTAGACTTCTTCACGCTATAAGCAGCTTTGGGTGTTTTGAGGACATCGTTGTGGAATGTGCCCGACTTTGTGACATTTGTAGCATGTCCTGTTGTCACTCTCATCAAATAAACCCATAGCCTGTTCACGGCGTTTTTTCTCTTTATAATATTCATCATTTGATTGTTATTTAGTTAGACTTTCTTTCTCATTAACCATGCTTGTTCCAAAAACAAATTCAATTTTCTTTTTGTAATATGGTTTTCGAAACCTGTTGTTATTTTTCTTCTTATCAACCCAAACCATTCATTTTGTCTCAGGATAATCCCTTCCCTTTTGATGGTAATTATTATAAATTTTCCTTGGTTTTGAATAGTAAGCTGAATTTTGCTTTTCAAGATCAGAAAGACTAACTTCGACCAATTTGAACAATTTATCCACTTTATCAAAATTCACGTTCTAAATCAGACATTCCTCATCGGAATACAGTTTTTCCGATCCATTCATTTTGTAAACTACCACATTAGGATCATCATTCAGATTGTTTTCCGATGTTGAAATGTAATTCTTATAAAAAAAACTTTCTTCATTTTTAGAACGAGAGCTTGATTCAGACTTTTCAAAATTTGACTCACCACTTTCAAAATTAGTGCTATCAGATTCATTTCCTAAAACATTTTTGACAACATTTTTCACTACATTTCATAAGTCACATCAATGTTTTCTGGTAGCTCGTCTTCTTTTTGTTCAGTTTTTTTCTTTAAATTGAGCTCCTTTTCACAGCATCTTGATATTTTTAGCATAAGACATTTACTGTAACCTCGACCTTGTTTTTTTTCAGAATCATTTTCTTCCAGTTTGGTTTTCTCAAGTTGTTGTGGAATAATATGATCAATCATGTAAGAGGATGTTTAATAACTAATCAACAACTTGTTGACTCGTTCAGACTCAATCTTTATGGTTTCAAGTTAAGTTTTAAGCTTAGCAATGGTGTCTATGTGGATATTAATTGCTATTTGTTTATCCATTACTGTAGCTTTTAGCATTGATTATGGAGTACTAGGAGTATTCGGATCATAAATGGGAATGAAGTAAATCCAGTACTACTGCTTGACGAAGTATTTGAAGAGTTATTAGCACTGTAAGCCATTTGAATCTTCGGGCTTTGGTTATTGGCAATGGCACTTCCTTTATAGTACAAATTAACGTCTTGTTGTGCATGTGCACTTCTGGATTTTGCCATCTTTTGTAAATCTAATTCATGGCCTTCAAGATTCTCAATAAACTTTCAAGACTTAATGTGTTGTTGTAGTCAGGACTTTTCTTTAAAACCTTAAGATAGGTTGACTATTCACCCTCTAGTAGTGCATCAGCTAATTTATCCACCAACTCTTCATTATCTTGGTTCGCTCCCAAACATCTCAATTTGACTACGAGGTGACAGTACCTCTCAATCATCTTTTTCATTGTTTCGCCTTTTCATGAGTGAAACATTTTGAATTCTTTCTTCAACAGTGATTGCCTGCTCTTGATTATCTGTGCACTTCCTTGAAATTTAACCTTGAGTGCATTCCATATATATTGATCGTAGTTTTCGTGCTATAACATCATAAAAATATC
Source organism: Scalesia atractyloides (assembly GCA_947069175.1). Taxonomy (NCBI): domain Eukaryota; kingdom Viridiplantae; phylum Streptophyta; class Magnoliopsida; order Asterales; family Asteraceae; genus Scalesia; species Scalesia atractyloides. The sequence goes on from CAMTDV010000020.1 coordinate 55,398,807, forward strand.
TTCATAAATGGCCTGTTGTAAGATATTCATCATCTTTTTCTCACAAGTAAACAACATTTTTTCTTGATCATTCAATTGCGTCACCCCTTTCAACAAACCATTCTCATCTACGCGAAGCTTATAACCTTCTTCAATCGCGTACCAACTATGGAGATGATTCGCATGTACCCAATTTGTAAATCTTTCATGCCATCCTTTATAATCCTCAAGATACATCAATTTGGGTGGTTTAACTATCGTGCCCATCTCGTTATCTAAGTTTAAGGTTTGAACGGCTGCGTTCATAACTACTGATGAAGCGCACGTTAAAAAAACTCGTTCTCCATTTCTGCGAAAAAATTTGGTCAAAATCAGTTCGTGCGGAGTGGGTTTTGTGCGTTTTCGAGCGATCTGACACTTCGTGCGAAGTGGAAATTTAAGTTTAGAAAAAAAATGCTCACTTCGTACGAAGTGGATGGACACTTCATGCGGAGGGGAGTTAAAGGTCGTGTGAAGTATGTTACTTTGTCACAAATTTTGCAATTTTCAACATGAATTCGATTGAATTTAGCTCTGGTTCTTTCAAGGGTTTGTCTAAACTGGTTTTTACGTGTTATACTGAAAAATCAGTCTATTTTGTCTATGAATTCGTTTTAAAAGTGAAAAAAAATAAGAATAATGAGTAGAATAAGAAGTCTTCAAAGATTGAATCTTGATCAAATCGTCTTCAATCAGGCCTCCATGGCTCTTATACCACTTGTAGGATCAGCTCATCCAAATAAGCATAGGACCTAACTTGAAATCTAGTCAATATATGCTTAATTTATGATTAACTAGTGACAATATGATCGTTACTGTTTAAATGCTCAGTTTCATTAATATTGTTCAACATTTACAATTCTGAAACTTGCTGGACAGGGCTTCGCCTTCACAATTCAAAAAATTCTTGCTAACCAAGACCACAACTTGCCTATTTATGACTTTGCCACTTTGTGCGAGTTAGCCTTTGCCACTTCGTACGAGGTGGCTATCACTTATTGAGAAGTGACCCTATTACATAAGGTTTTTCACAAAATCTAACATCCAAGCCCTATTATATCGACAAGACATGACCCTATGACGTAGGCTATAGACACGTGAATCAACATGAATGTGAATGGTCGACTTACTTGACAATTTTGAAGAATAGTTTGGAGTACAGTAATGAAATGATTCTGTCAAAGTTCATTGAAAAACTTGAAGGACATGAACTAGAGCTCCAGAAATCGCTAAAAACAAAAAATTCTCATGCTCAACAAGAAGTGAACTTATATTTCAAAGGAAGCACGATAGCCAACAATCAGAGTCCAAAGATTCAGACCACATTTAGTGTAGATAATTCTTCAAGGTCTTCCTCAAATCATTCGAACATTGGTAGTGGGTTTTCGTCATTTCCATGTTTTGATCCAAACACCCCAACATAGACACCTCAATCTTCCTAAAGTTCGAACAGTTACAACAGTCAAAACTTCTAGAGGAGTTGGAGCTCATTGACATTAACTGGTGTATGGCTAGTATTGTTCGTCGAGCTCAAAGATTCATGGAAATAATTGGGAGAAACAATCTGGGTGGTCCGGATACAAAACTGAGATTTGATAAATCAAAGGTAACATGTTACAAGTGCTGAGAAAATGACCATTTTAAACGAGAGTGTCCGAATCGAGAAGTACATGAAAACCACAATCCATTCGGTGATGATTACTACGAGAAAGCAATTTATCATCGAACTTCTCAACAACCTCAGAGCACAACAAAACTTATTCAAATTGAGGATGGTTCGGCGAAGTCAAAAGAAAAAGCTCTCGTGGTTACTCAAGAAAACGAAGGCTTTAACTAGAATAACTACATTCCGAAGACCGAGAGTCTGACACTTCTAGCAGAAATCTTTGAGGAACCTGAACCAGCTGTCGAAGAAGTGGTCGAAGAAATTTCTAGTGAAGATTGTGCTGAAGTCACCTTTGATGAAACTCCAAATGGAAGTTCTGATGCATAATACTATGATCAGAATGCTGAAGAGGATATTTTTCAGAATGCTTTTAAATCAGTCATTCCGCCTGACCTTTATAAATCTTTTGCAGGTTTCTTGGAGGTCAAGCAATTACCAAATCACACAGATTGATGAAGAAATAACTGATGTCAACAAAGAACTGAATGCTAAAAACCTCAAAGAGATTGCCGATATAGCTATGATGGCACAATTACAAGAGGTAGTCTCTGAGAAAGTTCAAGAGGGTGTGAATAAGTCGGTAAAAGAGGAGGGTAAGAGTGAGATGAAAGAAACTGAAAAACAATGCATGAAGTGCCTAGAGCCATGCAAAAGGTGTTCTGAAAAAGACGAAAAATATAAAGAACTTAAAAAACATACTGATAACTTGTCTAGTGATCTAAAAGAAACTAAAGAAGCTTATGATAAACTGAATAGAACTATTAACCAATACGGAGATGCTACTACGGAAGATAATGCTACACTCTCAATGCTTAAAGCGACGGTCATGGATTAACAAATGGCAATAAATATTCATATTGATACCATCACTAAATTAAAAACTGAGCTAGAAGCTTTTAGGATTGTATCAAATGGGTTACTAAGTTGCTGATCAGTTACTCAACAACATCATATGGTATTTATCACATTCTTTCTAAACCAACAGAAAAAATTAAAACGGGAGAGAATGAGAATGTTTATCAAAAAACTAGTTTAAATGAGAAAACCAAAAAACCAACTAAAAGAAGCCTAAAAAACATATCATATTTTTTTAATAAAAATCGCTAAATATAATATATAAAAAGAATCTTTTTTTCAAAAAAAAAAGTTATACTACACATGTGCAAGCCTAAACCACCTAAACCACCCCCCACCGACACCCCCAAACACCTAAACCCCCACCCCTAAACACCTAAATCCACCCTGTCGCAAAAAGCCTAAACCCCACCCCAAAAAACCTACACCAACCCACCCTCACTCCAAAAAAAACCTAAAACTAAAATCTAAACCTAAACCCCATAAAAACCTAAACTCCCCACCCACACCCATCATAACCCTAAACACCCTCATCACATAACCAAAAACGTAATCTTAATCTTAAACCCCCAAAAAACCTAACCCTCGAAGCTAAACTAAACTTAAAAGCTAAATCTAAGTATATAATGCATATGTACAACACATACATTAATGAATATGTGAAGTACATATATAATACACATGTGCAATACAATTTTTTTTTGAGAAAAAGTTTTTTATACCCAAAAAGTAGCGATTTTTTATAAAAAAATTGTAAAAAATATTAGTATGTTCTTAGGATTTTTTAGTTAGTTTTTTAGTTCTTATTTATATGTAATTTTCTTATGATTCTTTCCCTATATATATATATATATATATATATATATATATATTGTTATGTCTCTCCTTTTATTAGTAGAAATGTGACACAATAATAATAATAATAATAATAATAATAATAATAATAATAATAATAATAATAATAATATATACTTATAATCATAGAAATCTTTTATACGTAAATGATAGAAACAATTGTTAGAAAATTTGCATATTGAATTCAATTGGGTGGATGAGGATTTCTCAGAATAAAATATTGTACGCATGAATTTTTTAATATGATTTTGTACAATCTTCTCTACAAAATCATGCAATTTGTATCTAACTTGAAGTTTCTATCACCCCTAAATTGAGCATCGATCATTCTTTTTCCTCGTCCCATCTCAATTCTTTGTTCCTTCTTCCATATTATTCCTTCCTTGTATTTCCTTGCTCTAGTAGAGAAAAGCCGGTTCCAGTAACCGTAACCGAAACCGAACGCGGTACTGACACCATTTTCATTCACCAATTGGTTCAGCATCTAGTTTACAACCCAAAGGTCACAAGTTCGAATCTTGTTAGAGACATTATTTTTACCATTATTCTGATATAATGCATCAGAATCTGATGCATATCAGATTTACATTAGATTTTCTTGTAAAACATCAGATTTGGTAAACACCATATTTTTTCATAAAAACATTGGATTTTCTATTAAATGCATCATATTTCTTATATAAACCATCAAATTTCATAATGAAATATAAATCACTAAGTGGTCCACTGGTTAAGACTCTAATTATAATTTAGAGTTCTTGGTTCAATTCTTACATGAGATATTCTTTTTAATACATCAGATTTTCATCAATATTACATTTAAACCAATCAGATTTCTTGTTAAATCCATCATATTTCAAAATATATATCAAAAGATGGTGTAGTCCAATTAGTTAGGTTTTGGAAATTAGAAACTAGAGGTTAGGGGTTGAAACTTTGCTGGTGACATTATTTTACCAGTTAAATAATTAGATTTTACAAGATAAATAAAAACATTAAGTGACTCATTGGTTGAGTATTTTGGGTTATAACCTTTAGGCCACAAGTTCAAATCTTATGACTAACATTTATTTTAATTAATGTTTATTTTATTTAAACATATATTTGATGATTACTTACTTTATATCTTTATAATTAAGACTATACCACTAAAAATAACATTATGTTTTATTAGTAAATACAAATATAAATGTACACATATATATTAATAATTATTTCTTTTAATTTAAGAAAAACTAGTATATATAGATGAGTTCTTAAATAGACTTGGGCATTTAAACTAGTCATGGGTGAGACAAGATCTCTCAACAAACAAATATACTCTATACTATATACAAACACAATCTTATGAATATATGGGCACAATGTAGGTTTATTCGAATACGCTTAAACAAGACTATTATTTTTAAGACACCAAATCAAGAAACAAGGTACGGATCATTAACCCCATCTCCTTTTTTATCTAGGTCATTTGCTTAAACCCTTGTCTATATTATATATATTAATCTTGTAAACGCCAACGTCTTTGTGCCTTGATTCAATTGACCGTCCGTTCATTTCTTACTCCAATTAAAATTGTTATTTAACATACAATAAGTTTATGATTATATTGTGCTCATTATCGCATGTTCTCATATTTATAATATATGTTAATGTTTGTGCTATATTTAACTCTTATTATCTGAGATCTGTTACCTTAAGCTCTCTTGCTTCTCCCGTGATGGAGTTATTAGTTCACGGCGTCTCTAGGTACAAGTGTAGTACTAGTGACTAGGAGGCGTATGGATATATCCTAGGTATGTTTCTGGAGATGGAAGTCGGGTAGGCCAACCTGCACTGTCTCATATGACAGACTTTGTGTTTGTCACCTCTATTTAGCTTTTGGGTACATCCGTATGATATGATTGTGTTTAGTTATATGTTATTCTTTGCCTTGTATTATTTCGCTTCTTATCAATTTACATTACATGATATAATGATATCATTTCAGTTGTTTGTTTATTTGCTATTTGAGCCAATTATTCCATGCTTGGCATTTAGCTCATTCTGTATGTTTTATTTCACCACAAGTTCATAGGTTACTTTGGGCGGGGTGAAGAGTGAAGAATAAACCTTAGGATGCTAACCGAAGACATTTGTTACTCTAATAAAACAAATATGTATTTTTGGGCCTTATGGCTATCAAACATCTTTTGAAATGTAACCCTAACTTTAATATCAATGGAATTATGACTTTTATTCTGATCCACTGTTCTAGTGACACGTCCACCCATCCAGGTTGAGGTGTTACATCTACCCCCCGATGTGGAACAACTATTCAAGGAAAAAGTCTGACAAGGAGGAAAAGGCGCTTAATTTTAAACAGAAAACTGAAAAGAAAGACGAGCTACCAGAAAACATCAATATAACTTATACCAAGTCTGATAATGAATTTGAATAAGACGTTGTTAAAAATCTTGATAAGAAGGTTTTACAAAACGAAAGTTAAAGCGCTGAGTTTGAGAGTGCTCAAACAAGTCTTGATGGAACAAGTTTAAGCTCACGTTCTGAAAATGAAAAAAGTTTTCACAAAAATTATTTTCCAAAATCGGAACATGGTTTGAATGATGATCCGAACATTTTCATGTACAAAATGAATGGATTGGACAAATTATACTCTGACAATGACTTTCCGATTCAAAACGTGAACTTCGACAAAGTTGACAACGTGTTTAAATTGATGGAAGTTGAAATGTCTGAGCTTGGTAACAAGACTAAAGAAAATATATTTTCAAACTTTAAAGGCGATAGATCTTATTATTCTAAACCTAAAGTCTCTTATATTGTTGGTGCATAGTGTCTATTACCTACGTTTTAGGGTTGGGTCTGTATTTCGTAATAGGGCGATAATGTTAGATTTACGTTGTTTGTATTTAACTTCGCACGAAGGTGAAGTCTACCCTCGTATGAAGGTAAATTACCTTCGTGCGAAGATAAGCTACCCTCGCACGAAGGTAACATGTATATATATAGCTAGTGTGGGGTGTTAGTGTGTAGAACTTTTGCGACTGAGACGGTGAAGCTCTGTCGAATTTCTTGATCATTTGTAACTGTTAAACATTGAATGAAATCAGTTAATTGATGAAATAATCTTATTAATTGTCACCATTTATATGAATTCCGTGCATATTGACTAGATACTCAAATTAGGACCTTTGCTATTGGACAAAATGATTCTACAAGTGGTATCAGCGCTCAGGGAGCCTGATTTGAAGACAATTGTTCAAGATTCAGCCTAGAAGACTTCTTATTCTACTTATTCTTCTTATTTTTCAATTTTTAAATTAATCTACGGTTAAAATGAACTGTTTTTTGAAGTACATTACGTAACAATATGTTTAGATAAACCCTTGAGAAAATCGGAGCTGAAACAAACGAATTCATGCTAAAAATTGCAAAAAATGTCAAGTTTTGAACCTACCTCTGCACGAACATTACTTTACCTTTGCACAAACATAACTTTACCTTCGTATGAAGATAACTTTACCTTTGCACGAAGATAGAAATTGTAAATCTTTAAAAATCATTTACCTTAGCACGAAGATAAATCTATCTTCGCACGAAATAAATCAATTTTTGACATTTTTACTTCACTCGAACTTAAATCTTATTCGGTTTAGCATTTAACATTGTTTTAGGATGGTAAAATGGAGAACAAATTTTACAACACGTTTGCTGATACGTTGTCGAAAACCGATGTTTCTATTGAGTTTAAGTTAACGTTTTACATGACTTTTAGTTTCGGATAGCATACTTTTGATTAGATTTGTGTTTTGTAGGTTTACGAAGTTTAAGGAGCTATTCGGGAGCGTTTTGGAGCATCGGGTTGGAAAATGGGTCAACCGGGATCACGAAATGGGAAAACAGGAAAGCATGTTTTAGAGAGGCCGTCGGCGACGCCACTCAGAAGTTCCGTCGGAGAAAAATTGCCATATACAGTGGATTAAGGCGTCGGAAAAGAATCATACTTTCTAGGGGCCGTCGACGCCGCCCCTCTAATAGTGTTGTCGCTGAATTTCAATTTTGAACGGTTTTTAATGATTTGTTTGACCCATTTGTGAAGAGTTACGAGTTTGTGAGCATTTGAAACCCATCTTGGAGACAAGAACACCACAATCTTCATCCCCCATCATATCTAATCCATCCATATTACAAATCACAACCTTTGATCATAACCCTAGCCTATCATCATCATCTCATTCATCATCCAACCATCTTCATCTTCCATCACAAACCCTAACCATCATCATCACTACCTTCGAAGCTTCAAGATGTTCGTGATCAAACTCCAATCATCCGGTGATCAAGTTCCATTCGTCATGAGCGGCTAATCCTCGAGGGTTTCACCCCGGTGTAAACTTTTGTAAGGATTTATAGGGTTTGCTATTTGTTAAATACTTGGTTTGTGACAATTTGAATTGCATTTGAATCATTAGATAATTGTCTTACGTTTGTGTTAAATTTATGATATTTGACTTCGTGAAATGAATATGCGTATATATGCCTTGTCTTTTGATAGGATTTACTTATCCGAGGTAACAAAGTGCATTGTACTCCGTTTTAAACGTCGATAGCAATTGGCACCTAAGCCTTGTGATTCTAAAACCATTAATGAACTAATTCAATTAAGCCAAGTTAAAACGTGTAGCAACCTTAGGTCCTACAATTGTTGAACTGGGTGTGAACCTTGTTATCAATTCATTGTTATAATCAATCACTCAAGTTCTTACAATTGTTTAAGTTTTTATAGTTAGTTAATTAGCAAAAAATTTCTCGGATCATTCCGACATTCCTTCAAACAACCAAAGTTAATCAAATTCTTAGCAATCTTCGTAATAGTGACACTTCAACTTAAAATCAATTACATCCATTCGCAAACCACAAACTCTTCGTGGTTCGACACTCCGATCAAATTTTGGCGCTGTTGCCGGGGAGTTCGTGCGCTTTGTGTTTGGGTTAAATTGATTTTCGTGATTAACTGTTTAAAGTGCTTAATTCTTATTATCGTCTTTGCTTTTACGCGGGTGTGTTACTTGTGCAGGATACATGTAGTGCATGCATACACGGAATTCTGGGAGGACCTCGCTGTTAGTGTTCGAACCGGAAATCGAGCGGGTCATTAGGAGGAATTTAGCCAACCGATTAGAGGCAACCCTTGCATCTAATCCACCCAACACCAACTCACCACCTACACCATCTTTTGGACCCATTCCAATGAATCCTCAAAATTCCAACCAACCTAACAACCAATACCACGACTATCCACCCCAAGCTCAAAACAATCAAAACAACCAATCGGGGGGTGGACACAACTCAAGACCACCAACACCACCATTCCAAAACCGTATCTGAAACACAAACAACCGCCAACGTACACCCACACCTCCTCCTCCAACCAAAAACCGACAAAACCCATTACCTCCAAGTCTCAACAATCGAAATGTTAACCCCAACCGTGGGGTTAACCATAGCGTGGCAATCCCACAAATGAAGCCCAATTTCTTGACCTCGATGAGTTGAGAAATAATATTCCTGATGATGCACCATATAGTGTTACCGGTTATCAATCGTCTGATCATGTGAGCATTCATTCGGAGTATTCAGATGATGGTGGGAACTACAATGAAAGAGTTATGGACGACGAGTGGGGCGATAATAATATGGGGAATTTTTACAATGATCGAGGGTTTTAGTATGATGATTTTGGTTATCAAAACGCCAATTTTGTGGGAAACAATGGTGGATACGGGCAAGAGATGGTTAGAGAGGACGACTACGGGAATGACCGTCAACCACGCAATAATCAAAGAAATCGGGATTACGGTAACAACAACAATAATAACAATAACCGTAACCAAATCCCGCAATTTGTTGGCTGTGGGAATCAAGGTGGAAACGGGGGTGGTGACTGAAGGGGAAATTTTAGGCCTATGACTCAAGAGGTCAATGGTCCGAGACGTCAAGTGAATCAACAAGCGCCGAGGGGTGTTAATGGGTGATTTAGACCGGTGGTCACCGAAAATGACTCACCAATTGTGCCTACACCTCGAGGAAGAAGGGCGTTCGATTGCAAGCCGAACTACATCAATATTCTACCCACTTCAACGGTAGAACCAATGACGAGCCATATACACATTTGGCGGAATTTTCGGCCATCTGTGGCACGATTGGCGGGCATGATTATGCATTAGAAGAAGTGAAATTGAGACTCTTTCAATTTTCACTAAAGATAAAGCGAAGCAATGGTTTCTTACACTGCCGGCAAACAGTATTCATACATGGGCGGAAATCAAACAAGTCTTTTTAGATGAATATTATTCTATTGCAAATACCGATGACGGAAGAGATGAGATTCGGTCATTTAGGCAATTACCGAGGGAATTACTACATGAGGCCTTGACCTGTTTCAAGGAATTGGTTAGAAAGTGTCTTCATCACCGAATTCCAAGGTGGGAGTTGCTCAAATGCTTTGTGAGGGGGTTGGATGCCGATGATCACAAGTATTTATAATCGGCTAGTAATGGGACCTTGTTGAACAATCATGAGGAAGATGATTGGGATTTTTTGGAACGGATGAGGAGGAATTCCAAAGCGGTCGCTATGGCGAACCGGTCAAAGAAGCATCCGATTTCTCGATCTCTTCCCGACCTCGATTCAAGCGCCAAGGATAGAACTGCTACTTTGGAAAGAGAGTTGGCGCGGATGAAAAGAAAGATGTTGGCGCGGTGCAATTCACAGTATGCGAAGATTGTGGGGATCTTGGGCATCGAACCGAGGAATGTCAAGTAGGCATGGTACATGCGAATGTAGAGGTGAATCAAGTATATGGTGAGCGAAAACAATTTGACATGAATTCAAACACCTATCACTTGGGCTTGAGAAATCATCCAACTTTTACTATGGGAATGCTTCAAACCAGATGAATCCCAATTTTCAAACGAATAATGTCGGTGGGAATCAAGGGGGTTCGATGTACCAAAACCATCAAGGCGGTAATCAAGGGGGTATCAAAGAGGTTACAATCAAGGGAGTGGCCAGAATTATCAGAATCGTGAAGGTGGGTATCAATGGGGCTACAACCAAGGTAGTAATGGAGGTGGTAATTCCAATCCTCCAATGGGTAGTGAAGACTCCGTAAGCTCCAAGCTAGATGCAATCATGAACGCCATCACAACTTTGAATCAAGAAATCCAGATGGAAATGAAGAAAGAGTTCGAGGTTCGTGACAAGTCACATAAAGCTTTGGAGAAGCAAGTGGGTCAACTTGCGGAGGAAATGGCACAATTGCGTGGTAATGGTGGGAAGATACCTAGTGACACTATCGTGAACCTGAAACATCAAGGGTCGGGCTCGAAGAACACACGTGAGGTACCAATAAATAAAATTTCATTATGTAGTGGCCGAGTCGTTGATAATGGTGTCGTGTCACCACCACCTCAGTTTGTTGAAGGGGTGGTGGAAGAGGTTAGCGATGATGAGAGTGTTGACGGTCAAACAAGTCAAAAAGAAAATGTTTTAAAAAATGATAAAAATACACCCGTTGTGACCGTCCCTGTTCCAAAAGCTAAGGAAAAGGGTGTGGACGTTAATACCGCCCCTTATCCCGAAGTGTTGTTGGGACCATCCAAAAAAGTGGTAAACAAAAGAGGTCCCCACCAAGAAGAAATGTGGGAGATTTTTAAACAAGTCAAAATCAACTTACCACTTTTGGATGCCATAAAGCAAGTTCCATCTTACGCTAAGTACTTGAAGGATCTATGTACCCAAAAACGAACTCACAAATTTCCAAAGAAACTTGATTTAACCGAAAACGTTAGTTCGGTTCTTTCGAGTGCACTTCCACCTAAGCTACAAGATCCAGGAGCGCCTATCATCTTCATTCAAGTCAGAGAATTTAAAATGACAAGGGCACTCTTGGACCTTGGGGCTAGTGTGAGTATTCTACCGGGCAGTTTGTATGACCAATATGAATTTTGTCACACCCCGACCCGCAGCGGAAAAGGTGATCGAGGCATGATTGGGTTATCATCAAAGCTCATGACATTTATTATAACGTTTCATATTCATTAATACATTTTAATGGGAAATATACAATCATAATTACATCATGTCCTAAACATCAATCTAGGCTTCATTGTTTTCTTCTAAGGCATTTCCTATGTTTTCCTTGCTTCATTCTGTTCACCTGTATCATGTGTAAAAATGGTTTTTGGATCAACAAAAAGTTGGCGAGTGAATCCTATGAAAAACATTTGAACAAGTTTATTTAATTGATTATAAAATAAAGTGCACAACCACACATGAGTAAAAAAATAGATGTAAACTTATTCACCAATCAATTAATATTAAATAATGCACACATGAACAATAATGGATCGTTTCGAGGCACGCGTTGCTCAACTCGTCTCTCACGAGGAACTGATGGGCCTAATGAATGAATTGCATATACTTGACAATATGAAATACATAACTACAAACAATATAACTAAATAATACACACACGAACAATAATGGATTTGTTTTAAGGCACGCGTTGCTCAACTCGTCTCCCACGAGGAACTGTTGGGCCTAATGAATGAATTGCATATAAATTGACAATATGAAATACATAACTACAAACAATGTATACAATCTAAGTTTAGATCACAATATGGTATGTCACAAGTTTAAATAAACGAGTTAATTTTGGTGACACATGACACACCCGAAAACGTGTAATTAAAAAGGGGAGTTGTAAGATTCACTCACATTGGGTGCGTTCGGTTGATGATGTTGAATGCGCACGAAGTTGGTTTTAACCACGAGTGAAACTAACCTAGATAATGGCATAATGGTTCGGTAAGTAAACGGATTTTATTAATCCATTTTAGTAGGATTGTTGGGTGTATTTTTGTGAGTTTAAGGCTATTTTCTAACCTTAAAAACGTTATGTTTAAATATTTTTAATTGATTTTTAAATAAAATAAAAAATAAAAATAATAAAAAAATGTTGACTTTTTGATCGTTGACTTGTTGACCATTGACTTTGACTGTTGATTGTTGACTGGTTCGTATGTGTGTATGTGTGCGCTGGGTGAGGCTCGAACCCGAGACCTCCCGTACGCGTGCACGCAGCTCTATCAACTGAGCTACGTGTCTAACCCGAAATATTTCTGTTTTTAATTATATTTATATACTAACTGAATTAATCCGAAAATCATTTATTTTTAAAAACGATTTTAATCTAACGACTCGGTGCGCTCCACAGGTCTCGAACCCGGGTCCTGTGGGTTGAGTTAACACACAGTCCACCGCTGGACTGTGTGTCTAACTTGTTAAATAATCTGATTTTTATTATACTTATATACAAACTAAATAATTTCATTTATGTTTTAAATAAAAAGTTTGATAATTGTCCGGACGGGTGCGGTAGTCCGGACTCGAACTCGTGACGTGTGTTTAAACGTTCACACAGTCCACCACTGGACTGTGTGTCTATCTTGGTTATTTTTCCGGTTTTTATTAAACTTAACATATATAAGCAGTGAATCCGGTTCGGTAAAAAAAGGAACATTTTTATTAAGGCGAGTGTGCGTGGGACAAGAATCGAACTCAAGACGTAAGTGTGTTTTATTTGCACACAGTCCACCGCTGGACTGTGTGTCTAACCCGAGATATATCTTGATTTTATACGATACTAAAACTTCGTCTTCTTCGTTAATCTTAACCAGAATCGGAAGTCCGACTGGTTCGAAGATTTAATCAAGTTTGTTAGTGTCTGGTGGTTAATTACATGTGAGATTAATAAGAAGAATAAGAGATTAAGTGTAAGGTATACCGAACAGTGGCTCCTCTGTTTCGCTGGCGAAACTCCGGTGACAGCAAACTATTCCGGCGACGTGTGTCTTGCGGCAGAGGGTCTTCAGTGAGCTTGAGGTGAGTGTAGGTGGCTTTGTTATGAGCTCTGGGGGTTCAGTAAGGCTCAAAGGTGAAAGGCTCGGTTTTCCGGCGAGTTGCAGAAATTTTCCGGCGAGTGGAATTACGTCGGGTAAAGGTGTGATTGTGAGCGAAAAAGCTAGCAGAGGTTTGAGAGGGTATTTATAGGGCAGAACATCGACGTATTTAGTCCGATTTCCGTCTTGATTCGTCGGTTAAAGATTTTCGGCGGTTATAACTTGTGTCGCGGACTGGACATCGGTTATAACCGATGTAGTAGTTAAGGCTTCGGTTAAAACTGAAGAAACCGTCCAATCTCGGCGAAATCGTCGGGATTTCCGACGACTGCGATTGGGCGCGTCGGTTTTGAATTCGAGACTTATAATATGTATTAATTGTTTCCATTAATTAACAAGAAACACAAGTGGCGCAGTGGCTGAGTGTGGGTGTGTTAGGTCGTTGCTGAAACCGGTTGACTGACCCGGGTTCGAAACCCGGCAGCAACCTTTATTTTTAAACCACTATTTTTAATACTTTTTCAAATATAAATTATATATTCCAGTATACTTATTAATTATGTATCGTTTAAAATTAATTTGGGCATTAAATACGCAACGAAATTTTTAACTGATTATTCGGTTAATAAACGGAGCGGGTTTGGGTAAATCCGGTTTTTACGGATGTTACAAATTTGGTCCACTTAGAGCGGCAAACACTACCGTAGTGTTAGCCGATTTGACCCCTAAACTACCCGTGGAATAGTCACGGATGTAATTGTCAAGGTCGAGGACTTTTACTATCTGATGGACTTTCTCGTACTTGATTATGTTTATTGAACTTAACCAAGCAACCCACGGTTATTCTAGGTCGACCATTTTTTTTCAACATCAAATGCTCAAATAAATTGTAAAACAGGAACGGTCGACATGACTTTTGGTAACCGTCGGTTGCGGTTAAATGTTTTTTCCAGATTAACGGATCCTCTAGTCAATGATGAATGCTATATGGTGGACGTTGTTGACGAGTGTATACCTCTTTGCGACATGGGTGTCTAGGAGGAAAACACAATAGAGGAGTGCTTTTTGTTTGACAAGTTACAGTCGGAAACAAATCAAAGCATAGATGAGGAGGAGAAAAGGATGGAGGTGATGGCGGTACGGGAAGGAAGACCACCTTGGATACACCAAGTGGAAAGTCTTCCTGAGAAGATTGACACAAAGCTTAAGCCGTCGTTGGTTGAACCTCCTGTTGTTCAGCTGAAGGCGTTGCCCAAGCATTTGAAGCATGCGTATGTAGGTGAGGGCAGTCGGTTATCGGTCGTCATTGCGGCAAATCTGACCGGGGAACAAGAGATAAAGTTGATGGATGTGTTGGTCGCAAATAGAGCCGCTATTGGGTGGACCATTGCTGACTTGAAGGGGATTAGCCCTTCCGTAGTGATGCATAAAATCATCACTGAAGATGGTAGCACTCCTTCTCATGACACACAACAAAGACTAACTCCAAACATGCGAGAAGTGGTTAAGAAGGAGGTACTAAAGTGGCTAGATGCGGGTATTATATACCCCAGCTCTGATAGCCAATAGGTGAGCACACACAGTTCCCAAAAAGGCGGGCATCCAAGTCGTCATAAATGACGCAGGTGAAGAGGTCGCCACTCGGCCGGTAACCGGGTGGCGTATGTGTATTGATTATAGGAAGTTCAATTTCGCAACTTCCAAAGACCATTTCCCTTTGCCGTTTATTGACCATATTGTTGAAAAGTTAGTGGGTCAAAAATACTATTGTTTGCTAGATGGGTATTCGGGTTACAATCAAATAGCTATTCATCCGGATGACCAAGCTAAGACTACTTTTACTTGCTCATATGGAATGGGCTATGTAATGCCCCCGCCACTTTCTAAAGGTGTATGATGAGTATCATTTCAGATATGGTGGGGGGTCTTTAGAAATCTTCATGGATGACTTTTCAATTTTTGGGTCATCATTTGATGGTTGCCTTGACCAACTCGAAAAGGTTTTGAAAAGATGTGTTGAAAAGAATTTAGTTTTGAGTTGGGAAAAGAGCTATTTTATGGTTCAAGAGGGAAATGTGTTGGGCCACTTGGTGTCGAGTCGTGGGATAGAGGTTGATAGGTCAAAAGTTCAAGTTATTTCTACTTTGCCATATCCCACGAGCATTAAAGGTGTTAGGTCATTTTTGGGTCACGCGGGGTTGTATAGAAGGTTTATAAAAGGATTTAGTGATATAACAAAACCTTTATGTAATCTATTATTAAAAGACCACTCGTTTGACATTAACAAAGATTTTCAAAACGCTTTTAATGTGTTGAAACAAAAGTTAGTTGAGGCCCCAATCTTGCAATCACTTCTTTACCATTTGAAATCATGTGTGATGCAAGTGATTATGCGGTCGGGGCCGTGTTAGGTCAAAGGGTAGAAAAGAAACCCGTTGCAATATACTACGCAAGTAAGCCTCTTTCCGATGCTCGATTTAATTATACAACAACTGAAAGAGCTACTTGCGGTGGTATATGCTTTGGATAAATTTCGGGCTTACATTTGGGGTAACAAAGTAATTATTTATTCTGACCATTCTGTTGTCAGGTACCTCATGGAGAAAAAGGATGCAAAGTCGCGGTTAATCCGATTGATTCTTTTGTTACAAGAATTTGACCTAGAGATACGGGTTAAGAAGGGAAGCGAGAATGTGGTGGCGGACCACTTATCCCGGTTGTTGGTAGAGGAGGGTTCTTCTCGTGCAGAGATCAATGAGACCTTCCCAGATGAGCACATCCCTAAAGTGTCAACATTACCATGGTTTGCTAACATTTTAAATTATTTGGTGACAGGTGAATTGCCGGCTCATTGGGATAGGAGAAGAAGGTTGCACTTCCTTTCTCAAATCAAGTACTACATATGGGAAGAACCGGTTTTGTTTAAGACATGTCCGGATCAAGTAGTGAGAAGATGTATTCCGGATGAGGAGATCCCGAGTGTCTTGATGCACTTGCGACCCTTTCCTTGTGGGGGCCATTTTAGTGGTCATAAAACGGGACATAAAGTGCTTAATAGCGGCATTTATTGGCCGACTATC
This sequence comes from Scalesia atractyloides, assembly GCA_947069175.1. Lineage (NCBI taxonomy): Eukaryota > Viridiplantae > Streptophyta > Magnoliopsida > Asterales > Asteraceae > Scalesia > Scalesia atractyloides. The sequence goes on from CAMTDV010000020.1 coordinate 55,415,252, forward strand.
TTTAAAGATGCTTTTAACTTTGCTAAAAACTGTGTTGAATGTCAAAGGTTAGGGGGCATTTCTAAGCGGGATAAGATGCCCATGCAACCGATTCTTATTGTCTATATTTTCGACAGGTGGGGAATCGATTTCATGGGCCCATTCCCCAATTCTCATGGGAATTTATACATTTTGGTGGCGGTAGATTATGTGTCAAAATTGGTCGAAGCAATCGCCACCAATACAAATGACCATACCATTGTTTGTAATTTTGTGCAAACAAATATTATTTCTAGATTTGGGATACCTCGGGTAATTATTAGTGATGGGGGATCTCATTTTAAGAATTTTAATTTTGGGAAATTGCTTAAACGGTATGGTGTTGACCATAGAATTGCCACCCCCTATCACCCGCAAACAAGTGGTCAAGTAGAGGTGTCAAATAGGCAAATTAAAGAAATTTTGCAAAAGACCGTTAACCGGACCGTAAGGATTGGTCAACGAAGTTGAACGATGCCTTATGGGCCTACCGAACGGTGCATAAGACACCTATTAGCACTACTCCTTACCGCTTAGTTTATGGTAAAATTGTCATCTACTAGTTGAACTTGTACATCGTGCATTTTGGGCTATAAAAGAAGTTAACCTTAAATATGATGATGCAGGTAAAGAACGCAAGTTAAAGCTTTGCGAGATAGAAGAGCTTCGGGAGGAGGCATATAAGTGTGCTTCGAAATATAAGGATGACATGAAAAGAGCACATGATCCCAAATTGAAGCCGAAGGAATTTGTATTGGGCCAAAAAGTTTGGTTATACAATTCACGGCTCAAGTTCTTCCCTGGAAAGCTTAAAAGCAAATGGATGGCCCCGTTTGTGATTACAAGGGCTGGCAAGCTTGGGGATGTTACTATCGAAGAACCAAAAGATGGGTCAAAACAAACGGTCAACGGTCATCGTCTTAAACGTTTCTTGATGGTAACAAGGACAACATTGGGGTGAACAAGGAATCGATAAGCTTTTTGGTAAGCGTACCGACTTATGAGGTTAATTAAAGGACCAAGAACATTTGTTGTAGAATTTTGTATCTTTTTACTGTTTGCGCGCATTGTTTGTTTGTTTTGTTTAGTTTCTTTTGTACTAATCTCGTTAAACGTGTGAAGTTGGATTTTGTAAACGGGTCATGAAGACATAAGGTATGTTTTTAGCTTGTTTTGTGAATTGAGGACAATCCACGGTTATTCGGGGGTGGTATGGTAAATGAATCGAACATGTCATGTTTTATATATTTATGCAAAAAAAAAGAAAACGGTTGACCGTCGGCGACGGGTCCTCAGGCCATCGTCGGCGATGTCTCCATATGTGCGTCGGGTGAAAAGTGTCTTAGACAGGGGTTAAGCTGTCAGAGGGATTAGGCATTTTTAGAGGGCGTCGGCGACGCACCAGTTGGCCATCGGCAACTGCCATTGGTTTGTCAGCCGACACAGGTTTAATTTTAACGTATAATTAATATCTTACTGATTTTATATTTTTAAATTAATTATTTATCCAGAATACTTATGGTCATAACATCAAAATAAATTTAAGTTCCTTTTATACGGTATATAATTACCAAAACACCCTTATGAGGCATAGTTTCATTTTAAAACCTTAACGGGCATGTAAGTTGATATCATACTGATATTTCAACTTATTTAGTATATAATGGCATATAGAACTTGTCCATGACTTATCCGGTTACCCGATATCGCTTATTTGTGCACGGTTAAGCATACGTAACTAGTTTACGGAAATTAACCAAAACGGGTTTAACCTTATCATTTTAGTCTCAAAATCTAGAATGCTTATGGTTTACCCATATTATACAAATTATAAGTAATTGTTGGGTTGAAACTACATTCTATCTGATCATCGCTTAATCCAGCGTAATATACGTTTTGATCCTGTACGCTAGTCGGTCTAAGTCTACGACTTAATTAAGACCATTAGCATTTAATTGGTTAGTTTATGCCATAATCCAGACTAGAGCCTTCCGATAAATGCTATCTGCACTTAGTTCATTTTGGATACGGCTGAGATATTAAATCTTGCATTTTTAAATCAAGACTAGCTCAGGTAAATACTCTCAACTTATTTTCCCTATACGGGCTTGGGTTACGGTAAACTATTACCGCTTGGTCGGAAATGGGATCAATCGAATGCCGGACTGTGGCTAGTAAATCCGCATATTTCGTTATAATCAGTTTTGTTTGATACCTTAAACATTGGGGGTTAATGACCGAGTCCTGGATATCATTGGCTCATTACATTAGTTAATAGCCACGACCTAAGCGCGGGGTATAGGCATACACCTGGTAGATGCTCATGCTAAATTATTTTTACCTAATTATTGGGGATAACTCCTTCGTGAGTTAATAAGTGTTGTGTACGTTAATCATGTCTCGGTCTTCGTACTATGCCCTGTATGTATGGACAAACATGTGAATCTGTTAACAAGATTACAAGGCTGACTTTCCCAAGTTATAGAAGATTTTTGTGCCATGTGCACTTAAAACCATTTTCAAATGTTATCAAAATGAGTTAGTTTGGTGTATTTACCAGCGAAAGTTGACGTATGTTCAAAAGACTAAGCTTGCAGGTACAATACGAAATAGGCTGGGAGCTGCTCGATAGTGATATAAGAGGATCTTGCAAATCCTTAGATTTGCCCAAGTCTGTTTACATTTTTGCACATTTTACAATCCGCCTGTGGATCTTCTGTTACAAGCCGTCTGTATATTATTTTTCGTACTTTGAACATTTGATTTGTAATAGTAATTTAAACTCCAAGACTTCCGCTGTGCTGTGTTTAATTGATTATGATGATATCAACTTGCGTCACGATATTCCCCACCCGGGCCCACAGGTGTTTGGTTGTGAAATCCAGGGGTGTGACACTTAGAGGTTAGCCAAGGAAGAAAATAGTATGGAGAAAGAAGGAATGAAAAGAATGGTTAATCAGTTGGTTAAGGGAGAGGATGAAATCCTAAGAATGAATACAAGGATCTAAGTGCCAATCACGGGAAATCTACGAGAAAGAATTTTAGAAGAAGCTCATAAGTCAAAATACATGATACACCTAGTAAGTGACAAGATGTATAAAAATCTAAAAGGAAACTATTGGTGGATTTGTATGAAAAGAACATTTCCATCTATGTTGCAAAATGTCTCATGTGTTCTCAAGTGAAGGCGGAACACCAAAAACCGTCTGGGTTACTGCAACAGTTAGAATTACTAGTTCGGAAATGGGAAATAATAACCATGGACTTCATTACTAAACTTCCCTGAACCACTCAAGGGAATAATACAATTTGGGTTATCATAGACAGATTGACTAAGTCTGCCCCTTTCTTGCCAATGAAGGAAACATATAGCATGGATAGGTTGGAACGATAGTACGTTAACGAGAATGTATCTCTACATGGGGTGCCACTATCTGTAGTATCTGATAGAGATAGTTGCTTCACATCACAATTTTGGCAAATTTTTCAAAAAGCTATGGGCACAAGTTTGAACCTTAGCACTTCCTATCATTTGCAAACTGACGGGCATAGCGAAAGGATAATTCAAACCTTAGAAGACATGCTTAGAGCATGTGTGACAGACTTAGGAGGTAGTTGGGATGATCATCTACCCCTAATGGAATTTTCATATAATAATAGTTATCACACAAGTATTCAGATGGCACCGTTCGAAGCGTTGTATGGCAGAAAGTGTTGGACGCCTGTATGATGGTCCGAAATTAGGGAGAGTCAGCTGCCAGGCCCCGAATTAGTTCAAGAAACGACTGACAAAGTGCTACAAATATGTGAGCATCTGAAAACGGCCAGAGATAGACAGAAAAGTTATGCAGATAAAAGAAGAAAGCCATTAGAATAAGGTCGGAGACAAAGTGTTATTAAAAGTTTCACTTTGAAAAGGTGTTGTCAGATTTGGTAAGAAAGGAAAGTTAAGTCCAAGATATGTTGGAGCATTTAAGTTTATTAAGCGAATTGGTCCAGTCGCCTATCAGCTACATTTACCAAAAGAAATGATTGGCATACATGATGTATTTCATATATGTAACCTAAGGTAATGCTTAGATGATGAGTCTCTGATAATACCTCTTCAAGATATAGAGGTAAATGAAAAACTAAAATTTATTGAGAAACCTCTTCAAATCGAAGATAAAAAGTTTAAGAATATGAAACATAAGAGGTTGATTCTGGTCAAAGTAAAATGGATTCGAAACGAGGACCAAAATATACTTGGGAATTAGAATCAGAAATGAAACGGAAATACCCATACTTGTTTCAGTAAATCCCTAGTACGAGATTTTAAACAAGGTGGGGGAGGATGTGACAACCCTCAAAAATATTGCTGATGATACTGTAATCAAAACCCTAGTGTGCACGACGAATTCTTAACCAGAAAACTTAGCATTTAAGAAAACTTGCGGTTGATTAACCAACCCGCACAAAAAGTACCCTTACTAGACTCACAATTAAAAACCAAAGCATACAGGATCAAGACCCGATCATACGCGTTAAGAACCGGCACAAAAATCGAGAAAAACACAAGATTAGGCGAAAAAGGCGGCCAAGGACACGTGTCACGCCTATGCGCCATGTGTCAGACCTATGCTGGACTCGTGGGAGGTCTAGGCCAGGCTGACTGCCCTGGCGCCACGCGAAAGGAGCCTTGGTTTCTCCCGCGATGCATGGGAGATGCTAGTCTGGGCTATATAACGACAGCTCTAGAAGATGTTCTAGTGCACCACATTGATTTAAATTCGTTGTTTCATCACTCTTGAAATTCTGTTCGAATACCCAAAGCCCCTAAACCCATAAAACACTGCTTCGTACTCG